>CATIUR010000001.1:250282249-260282249 GCA_949592205.1 Helichrysum umbraculigerum | reverse complement strand
AATACATTCGATTTAAACTGCGTACGATTTAACCAAATCGCATTTTTGTATATATTCAACAATATATTTAATCCGATACATAAATTAGCCTAACACAGAACTAATTACATGTATTAACGAAGAATTAGGCACTAATTCTAGTCCTAATTTGCCGGTTGTTACATTCTCCCCCTGTTAAAAGAATTTCGTCCCGAAATTTAAGTCGAAGTCGCGTTAGGGGCAGAATCGGTGAATAAGTGGGGATACTTGAGTCGTATTTGGTCTTCCCGTTCCCAAGTGAATTCCGGACCGCGCCGCGAATTCCACCTGACTTTGACGATTGGAATACGACTTTGTTTCAGTTGTTTGACCTCACGGTCCATAATTTCGACAGGTTCCTCAACGAAATGTAGTTTGTCATCTATGCGAATCTCGTCAAGGGGAATAATAAGTGTCTCGTCAGACAAACATTTCTTTAAGTTAGAAATGTGAAAGGTAGGGTGCACGCTGCTGAGTTCAGAGGGCAGCTGCAGTCGATATGCCACTGGACCTATCTTCTCGAGAATCTCAAAAGGTCCAATGTACCTGGGGTTTAATTTTCCGCGTTTGCCGAATCGGATTACGCCTTTCCAAGGCGATACTTTTAAGAGTACTCGATCCCCAACTTGGAACTCGAGTGGCTTGCGTCTCACGTCAGCATAGCTTTTCTGACGATCACGCGCGGCTTTGAGTCGGTTTTGGATTTCAACGATTTTCTCTGTGGTTTCATGTATGAGTTCAGGACCAGTGAGTTGACTCTCTCCCACTTCAGTCCAACAGATCGGTGATCGGCACTTACGACCGTACAGTGCCTCAAAAGGTGCAGCTTTAATGCTGGCGTGATAGCTGTTGTTGTACGAGAACTCGCACAACGGTAGATGTCTTTCCCAATTTGTACCAGAATCAACTACGCAGGCTCGTAGCATGTCTTCCAGTGTCTGGATAGTTCATTCGCTCTGGCCATCGGTCTGAGGATGGTACGCGGTGCTCATATCGAGACGGGTACCCAGTGATTTTTGGAGTGATTGCCAGAAGCGAGATGTGAATCGAGCATCCCTGTCAGAGATAATCGAGATAGCACTAGAACAAAATTGGGATTTCGTGAAACGCCCCGAAAACAGAACCATTTTTTTTTTTTTTTTTTTTTTTTTTTTTTTTTTTTTACCTAACACTGAAAACACACTCTATTAGGTCCCACATCTAAAATATGACATTACAGACTCTTATATCGTTCCCTTAATCAAATAATGACTCAAATAACAAAAATGTGAATTTACAAGAGATTCCCCAGGAATGACTCTCATTCCTCAGGAATCAGACATGCTGTTAACACTTGGATTCGGATTCCCCAGGAATGACTCTCGTTCCCCAGGAATCAGGATTGCTGTTAGAACTTAAGTTCATATTCCTCAGGAATGACTCCGATTCCCCAGGAATCAGGGCTGCACACAAACTAATACCAAAATACGAATTTCCGACGCGCATAACTTTTTACTCGTAAACACTTAGACCCTGAAAATTTGCAGGCACCTCCAAAATGCCAAAATGAAACTTTCTATTTTTGCACTTTTCCAAAATTCACGTTTTACGAGAAAACGGACATATAACCATTTTTCGACCATTTTAACCACTTTTTGACTACAACTCAAATCACAAACCATGAACACTTGAACTCTAACTTTTTGCACACATGATCAACATACCAAAACAAGTCTAACACCATTGACCAAACCCACATAAGTACATTCTAACCCGATTTAACCATTTTGACCCGTTTTGGTGTCCATTTGGACACTTTCACCAAATCTACTACATAACACCACCACATTACCCAATACCACACATGTTTGACTCTTACAACATTGTTGACTATATGTCAACTTCTCATTTGACCAACCAATCACATTCGACACTTAATCACTTTTGAACACTTTGACCCAAACCAAACCAATCACATAACTTCATACTCTTAACAACCACATACACTAGACATCATAACTCGGTTTGACTTTCAAAGTCAACTACTACACATTGACCAACATATTTAATTCAAAAACTCTTTGTTTGGGCGATTTACACAATTGGACATCAAAACAACAATTCAAAAGAAATAAGCATATTCTAACCACAAACATGCTCCATATCCATGTCACTAGCATCTCATAACCCTTCTATCCACATGTCGCTAGCAAAACTTCAACCTACATAATAAACACTAAAACGGGTAAGCACAACTGCTTAGTGAGTACACAGGCAATTAAACAAGCAATCAACATAACACTCAACATATATCAATACAATAACATAATCACAACATCACTATGCTCTGAACACTGAACACTGATCACTGATCACTGAGCACCATATCACATTGATATGCATGCTAACACTATTTCACTGAGTACCATACCGCAACAATATGCATACTAATATTCTTTCACTGTATACACATATTCCACATAATCCACATATATTAACACTTTATCTTCTGCCCAATTGTGTAGCCTCTTACCCAACAGTAATCCGGATCCAACACAATCGAATCATACACTATTAATTTAACATAACATCGAAATCACAAAATCTCAAATATTTAATCTACATATATTATCAAGTTATCTTACACCCAATTGTGTAGCCTCTTACTCAACAGTAATCTGGATCCAACACAATCGAATCATACACTATTCTCCACCAATTCTTTCCTTTACCTTCAAGCTAGTGACATACTCATTACTCGCTAATGAGATAATCACTACTGACTTTTCCAAATAACATGTATTCACATAACTTTTAAACATAACAAGTAATTTAACACAATTAACTATTATAAGCAACAAACATAAATAAACAAACATAACAATTAACTTTCCTTGATTGTGCAAACCTCTAGCCCGCAAGCTATTCGATACTACACAACCAAATCACCTGTTTAACCCCCGTATCACTCACCACAATCTCTTACACGGCGATTTCACCAATTAAAAGCACTCCACGTCTTTATCACCTACATAATTCATACATGATACATACAACACTATAAGGCACCAATCATCATTAAGCTAACTATTAATCATATTCATACTCTATTAACACTTTTAATTACACTATTAAGCTTATTACATGAATTCCTCTTAATTCATCAAAACCTTTATGAACATATTACTAACTTATAAATCTCTAACTTATTTACATGTTAATTCATTCACTATTAAGCTTTACTAACATCTATTTAACATAATAAACACTAATTTCATATAAAAATCACTAGTTCATGAATTCTCATCAAAACCCCACTTTGATCATATGCTACATACTTCAAATTAATCACTTTCATGATGATACATCATTTATAATCATAATCAAAACACTAACTAACACTAACATGATCAAATTCCAACCCTAATTTCGTATTAAACCACCAACTATTTGAAACCCATATAAAACCCAAACCCTAGATCAAGAACTAAGGAGAAATCACTTACATATTGATGAAGATGATGAAAGAGTTTATGAATTAAACCCTAGAAGACTTGAATCATGAATTGAAGAAGAAGAAATGAAGTTAAAATCATCCATGTGCCCTCTTCTCTTTTTCTCTCGCTCTTTTCTCTATCTCTCTGGATAATTTTTAGAACACTAAAGGGATAAACACTGATAGTACATACTTATCTGTCTAATTTTATTCCCCTTTAAGCTCTATTGTCTGGAACTGATAAAACCACTTACGTTTTCTTTCGTATCTTATTATCTACATATTAATATTTCATAATAAAAATATATCCGCATACGATTTTAATTTCCTGAAATTCGGGGTGTTACATTTCGTTACATCAAAAAAGTGTGACGATATGCATATAGTCACACTTGGTTTTTTAACGTGGGTGTGACGAAAGGTCGAGCGACCATAGGGTACATATGGTGACATTAGCGAGTTAGTTGCCGTATCCATTTAAAATCAGTAACCAAAACCATAAAATGTGTGACTAATTATGTACAAGTTTATTTTGGTTGAATCAGTTTTAGTGACCGTAAACACTTTATAGTCACACGAGCGGTTTTTGAGAGTAGCTATTGTTCGTTCTTTGGCTACATGAATATATAATACATATGGCATTTGCGATTATTTAGTCACATAACGAATTTATTTTTACGGAATTAGTCACATATAATTAAGCAAAAAGTGGCCAAAACTGTTAATGAGTGTGACCATATACTCTTCAAATTCAGATAAACGTATATTTTGTGTGACAATTGTTCATCCAATGGCCACTTGAATTTAATGTTTCTGTGGCGTTTTGCAACATTTAGTCACACAACGATTGTTTATTTTGGGATTTGGCCACATAAATTATGCCAAAAGTGACCAAACATTTTAATAAGTGTAACCATATGCTCTTTAAAGTCAGTAAACGTGTATTTTGTGTGACTATTATTCATCCAATAGCCACTTGAATTTTATGTTTGTGTGGCGTTTTGCAACATTTAGTCACATAACGAGTGTTTTATTTTGGGAATTGGTCACATAAAGTTAAGCCAAAAGTGACCAAAAGTGTTAATAAGTGTGACCATATGCTCTTTAAAGTCAAGTATACGTGTATTTCATGTGACTATTGTTCATCCAATGGTCACTTGAATTTAATATATGTGTGACGTTTTGCAATATTTAGTCACACAACAAGTGTTTTATTTTGAGATTTGATCACATAAAATTTAGGCTAAAGTGGCCATAGATGTTAATAAGTGTGACCTTATACTTTTTAAAGTCAAGTAAACGTGAATTTTATGCGACTATTATTCATCAAATGGCCACATGAAGTTTAGGTTGGTGTGGCGTTTTGCAACATTTAATCACACAAGGAATTAATCAAACAGTGACCAAAAGTGTTAATAATGTAACCATATTATGTGAATGCATCTTTTAGTCACATTTAAGAAATAAATAATTGGTGTCACAATATGAATTTTATATATATATAAATAAAATATAACAAAACAAAAGAAAATACTCACAACAAATTCAAACATAACAAAATTGGAATAAACACAACTGAACCAAATATAAAATTGACTGTCATACATAAAAAAAATTCTAAAACAACAATGATCTATACACTTAAAAATCACAAATTAAAGATTTTGACTCTTCAAGTTGGCCCCTACTTTTACAGATTATATCAGGTTTAATATTGAATCGTGAAGTTTCCTGAGACCAAAACAGGGGTATTGAACCCCTATTTTGGACAGTAGAGCTAATTTGCACAGGACATCCTTCTGGAACATCTTCAAATACAATATGTTCGGTGTCAACATCATTGGCTACACGACCCTTCTCATTTACGCCTCGTTTCAAATATCTACACCATAATTAGCAAAAAAGATTAAATGAGTAACAAAGTAGCTTTACAATATAATTAGGTGAAAAATAACTTTTTAAAATATGGACGCACTAGTAGTCACAGAAGAAATATTAATGTTTATCTTAAATCAAAAGTAATTATACCTGGTTTCAGCATAATGGTGTGAGCGTCTAGCAACAAAAGCACCTGCAAAATCAACCGAACCTCAGATAAGTTAAGAAGCACATTTAACACCGTAAGTCTCTTGGTTGCTTAACAACTAATAAATGTTAGTATGATTAACTTTAATGCTGATATGATGAATCTTCTTGCATACCTTTTATTTATAAAACAACATCAATAAGCACCGATGATTTATTCATGAATAGCAAACGGGTTGCATGAATAACCAAAATAATTATTTGAGTTACATAAAATTACTAAAGAAATATAATAAACCTGTTATCACTATACAAATAAGAGAACCAATCAAATGTATACTAAACAGTACTACAATCTATCAACCAACGATACATGAGACTGCATTAGATATTTAGATATTACTAATAATGGAAAATTTTTTATTATATTTGCAAAGCAAGAAGCATCATACCTGTATAGATTATGTTTAATCAAGTTTAGTGTACATGGTTGAAAGCGTCGGAACGAAAATCTCAGTAGCAATACCTCATGGGCCCATCACTTCTACTGACATTAAAAGGGAAGTTTCCTGGATCAAAGTCCATGCGTCCATCCCAAGTGGCAGAAATAGCATCAAATTCGCCTTCATCTATACCTCATGACATGCCTATACTGCCAGAGAGGTGATAACCTGAAGATGGAATTGAACAGGGCTTAAGTAGACTCATTAGCAAGTTCAATTTACAATGTATATTCCGTTCTAAATAACGATATAGATCACATATATACTTACTAAGTAGATATAGAATGATGAAAGGGTTTGACAAAAATATAAAGAACTTATTTAAACACAGGTAGTTCTTAGATTTTAATTATTCTCCACAACCTCAATTGCAATCAAGTAGACATAATTATTAGTACCTGGGAGAAGCGGATATCACTAATACATCAGCAGTGGAGCAAAACGATTCATAAATGCATTGAAGAAGAGGACATGAATACTCCTATAAAATCATGTAAATACATAATATCCATAATGCCAAGCAGAAGGCTACCAAATTCCATATTCACGATCAAACTCATTCCACCACTACCAATGTTTATCTACATACAACTACTAAAACTTGAATGATCAATATAGTGGTGACTTTCGAGGAAAAGATAATCTATAGAAGTATTAAATAACATATATATGATACCATACAATCATGATTATGAATAGAGATCTTCATTCCATTGGCATTTTTATGACATCCAAGTTGTATTGTGCCAATCCTGCAAAAAAGTTGCTTTCAAAGGGCTATGCCTCAAATACTCCCAAGTTACAAGTAATAACCAAGCAGCCCTACAAAACTTTAAAGGTAGAGCATACCAACAATTCCATAACAAATGTAAACAAATTTAAGCCCCCCGTGGACTTATTTCCATCGTGAATACACAGCATCAATAATTGATTATTAACCCACTTAAAAACATATGCATTATCTCCGAATACACGGCATCAATAATTGATTATTAACCCAGCTGATAGGCATATCCTTATAACGGCAGATATGTATTCCGTCTTCACATGTTGACTATATTTTTAACATATCGATAACAAAAGCAGAAGATCACATAATCCAAAACACTACATAACTAAAGACAAGTTTAGAGATAAGAAATCATACAGAGCAAGACACGTAGAGCCTGAATTTTTGCAAATATGCATAGTTAACACGGAAGTCATTATTCCGGATCCCGAGCCTTACGCCAGGGCTATATCAGGTAAACGTACAAGTTCGAACGAATTTGAAGTTGAACTGGGGCACCAAAAACCCTAATTTTAGCATTCTGCAATTCCGCACATCACAAGCTGCATAAAAACATGAGAATTACGATACGCTATACTAAAATCACGAACCTAGGGTTTGTAAATCTCAATAGAAATCATACCGTAAGTTCAATAGGTTGTGACGTTGAGAAATTACTGAAATGAAGTAAATCGAAGTAGCAGATCGGAAAAGTATGTAGATACAGATCCGGTAATTACAGAGATGTAAATACAGAAGAAGAAGATATATGTATGTAATTATAGAGATGTAAATCACAGCTCCGGTGACCGTATCCACATAAAATACAACTTAGAATTAATTTGATTTGGGAAGAGAAATGGAGTGAATCGTCAAAAGGGTATTTGATTTGGGGGAATCGAGAGACGCAGAGAGGGAAAAGGGATAAGGGTTTATTTTGAGGAAAAATTAGGCGGATGATGAAAATAAGAAGAGGGAACTTAAATTTAGAATTTAGAATCCAAGTAGTTTTATGATCGTGATAATACGGGTTAGCTAAATAATCCAAATTATATTATTATTATTAGTTATAACTCTTAAGTAAAACAATTTTAGATGTATTTCTATGTATTAACTTTTACACCATTATAATTTCAGTCATTTTATATCTTTTGTAACAAATATAATTTGTTATACCAAGCATGAAGATTAGTTTAATACGAGTAAGAAATAATTTAGTGTTACATATAAAGTACTCCGTAGTAAACTATTTCACCAATTTTTATGATAAAATATATTTTTCCAGTAAGTCACATGTTTATTATTATTAAACTTAGGACAATGTCATATATTTCAAAATGATAGTGGCATATGCAATATTGGTAATGTCATATATCATAAATTACATTATTCCATTATTAAACTTATGATAATGTCATTTTATCTTAAATTTAATGGTGGCATATGTAATATTGGTAATGTCATATATCATAAATTACATTATTCCATTATTAAACTTATGATAATGTCATATATTCTAAAATGATGAATTAATTTTATGATAAGTTTAATAGTGACATATGTGATATTGGTAATATCATATATCATATATTCCATTATTAAACTTATAATAACGTCGTATATTACAAAATGATGAATTAATTTTATCCTAAGTTTAATAGTGGTATATGTGATATTGGTAATTGGTAATGTCATATATCATATATTCCATTATTAAACTTAGGATAATGTCCTATATTTCAAAATGATAAATAAATTTTATCCTAAGTTTAATAGTGGCATATGTGAAATTGTTAATGTCATATATCATATATTCCATTATTAAACTTAGGATAATGTCCTATATTCCAAAATGATAAATTAATTTTTTCCTAAGTTTAATAGTGGCATATGTGATATTAGTAATGTCGAATCATGTATTCCGTTATTAAACTTATGATAATGTCATATATTCTAAAATGATGAATTAATTTTATCATAAGTTTAATAGTGGCATATGTGATGTTGGTAATGTCATATATCATATATTTCATTTTAAACTTAGGATAATGTCATATATTCCAAAATGATGAATTAATTTTATCATAAGTTTAATAGTGGCATATGTGATATTGTTAATGTCATATATCATATATTTCTCAAAATGCTGAATTAATTTTATCATAAGTTTAATAGTAGCATATGTGATGTTGGTAATGTCATATATCATATATTTCATTTTAAACTTAGGATAATGTCATATATTCCAAAATGATGAATTAATTTTATCATAAGTTTAATAGTGGCATGTGTGATATTGTTAATGTCATATATCATATATTTCATTATTAAACTTAGGATAATAACATATATTTCAAAATGCTGAATTAATTTTATCATAAGTTTAATAGTAGCATATGTGATATTGGTAATGTCATATATCATATAGTTTATTATTAAACTTAGAATAATGACATGTATTCCAAAATGATGAATTAATTTTATCATAAGTTTGATAGTAGCATATGTGATATTGGTAATGACTTATGTCATATATTCCATTATTAACTTAAGATAATGTCATATATTTCAAAATGACTTTAATATGTAAAAACATTCTGAGAGTGGGATTCGAATTTGGATCCCAACACATCCATCTACAAAAAAACGTGTTAATCAAGTGATTATTTAATTATTTTTATTATTGATGTAACTGACATAATATGATGATACATATTGAAATGTTCGTTACGATTGCTATAATATGGAATATCGATGAAAATGTAACATACTAGTTTCAATTGTTGATGTGTTAGAATTTTTATTACAAAAGCAAACTTAATTTTTGCTCCCGAAATAACGGGTTGCATCGATCACCCGAACTTTGCTCTAACCCTACCATTAAAGTTAAACTCAAGGGCGGTACTAGGGTGGGGGCAGGGTGGGCACCCGCCCCCACAAAATTTTTACAAGTCGATAAAAATTCCGTAGGTTTTGGTATAATTTGCATATTGCCCCCATAACTAATAAATATAATACAGTTTCAATGGTCGTTATTAGTGTGTTTAGCTTGGTGGTTGGGTAGTGGACTTGGTATTTAAGAGGACTAAAGTTCAATCCTTCTTTACTACATTAATTTTATTTTTTTCGCCTTTATGTTTAATCATTCTTTTTTTTCCTATTGCATATAATCAATGTAATACTTTTTTAAATCAACATAATTCTTAGATTATAAATCTTAATGATTACAATTTTTTCCTTTTCTTCATAATTTACAGATGATAATGTCTCACTTTTGCTATATAAACATGTCAAACATAAGCATATTCAATTTAGAATTTATGCTAATTATATGAGTATATGTTATATGTTGTCCATGTAATTAAAAATTTGAATTTGACGTTGTTTGGTTCAACTAAAATAGTTTTGGTTAAAGCAAAAAAATTGAGTTGATGACCCAGATTCGACATACACTATTAAATTTTGCCCCCATTCAAATTTTTTTCTGGTACCGCCCCTGGTTAAACTCATTGATGATTCTAGCTGAACAGGTTACAGGTTAATAGATTTGGGTTCGTATCGAGTTTTAAGTCGTGAAGATATTGTCATTGTGTATAATAAGAAAATAATATATTTGTTGGAAAATTAATAATATTTGAATGACAATTGACACATAAGGATGTTGAAAGGTTGTTGTAACTTTCATTGCATCTATTGTAACCTTTCACTTTACATAACTTAAGAATATTAAGTTAGTGTTTTAATTGTCATTAAAACAAAGCTCTTCTACTTCCCTCTCTAATATAATAGAGTCTAGTCTCTAATTGAGAGATTACACTTGGATGAAATTTTGAAACCAAAAACCAAACACACATACACTAGAACTTACGAGAAGCACACATGTTGCTTGTGAGAGGTTTAGACACAAACATTGGTTGTTGGCCAACTTAGAACCAATGCTTCGTGTCAAATATGTTCAAAGAATTCCGACACTACTTCAGACTTGCGTTCAAGTCCGGCAGTACTACTGCTTCGGCCGTTGTACCCTGGAAAACAGACGACGTGTAGACGGCGAATCTGTTTTAAGGGAACCGTGTCAAACACGGGACTCGACTTATCATTTGTTGATGAATATCCTTTCCGTATCCTACTCGTTCTGATTCTTTTGTTTAATTTTATTGTGGCAATTGTCTTGTAATTGCTTTTGGATTATACGGTTTATATTGTATCGTATTATAATTCGTTACTATAATGAAATTCTATTCGGGTACGTACTTTATTTCCTACAATCTTAAAACAGATTCTTAATCTTGACCCGAATAAGTTTATAGAAACTTTGAGATGAGTTTCTCTGAATAACGAATTAATACGAAACAATATAAAAATGGATTCTTTATAATCCAATTTTGTTCTACTATGTTAGTATATGCAACAAAGACGTTATAAAAGTATACGTACTTTATTTCCTACAATCTTGCAACAAAGATTTTCAAAGGATTGCATATAAGTTTTGGTGCACATGTGACTCTGAACACATATTTCTTAAAACATTATAGCATCGTCGTTGACAACATTAGTTGTTGAAAAACAGTTTACAAAAGGTGGAAAATGTTTTTGGTTTAGCATATGTACTATTTTATTAAGAATCCATGTGATAATGTAAGCCGTTAGGCTTTGTCTCACATAGGATGTGTATGTAAATATGAGAGTTTATTGCTTTAAAGCATGAGTAGCAATCATTATTTAATTTGAAGTCATGGAACTGTTGTTGGTATTTTGTCCAACCACATTCATTTTTCAATGGTTTCTCTCAATTAAACCCATGAACTAGTTTAATTTGGGTATTTGAATTTAAAAAAATCCTATATGTATAGGTATCGTCATAACATTGTTATTTAATCATTTGTTGATTGATGGCAACATTATTTTTGTTTAGGGTCCTAATGATGAGGGTTGCTCATTTAACCATAAAATGATAATATGATCATTGATCGGAAAACATCTTTTATAAATAGTTTGAGATTATTTTGTGTATATATATAAGTTAAGCGTTTTGAGAAAATGCTTATGTGTAGAGTTTGATTCTACCCTAAGATAAAGTTGTGGAAAGAGGTTTTATAAGTTTAGTCTTTTGGATACCACTTGTTTGTGAAGAGTTTGAAAAATAAATTTTCAGTGGTGGTTATATAGATATGCACGTAGAGTGGTTTGGCAAAACTTTATTAGCATAAGATTCTCCTCTACAACTAATGTGGGTTATGAGCAAAAGGAATAGCTATTTGAGTATTCTATTTAAGTTAAAGATGTGTGGAGTACATAATGGGAATATGTTTACAAATTGGCCTAAAAGGATTTGTTTCTTAAAAATGTGTCACTAATTTAAAAACATGTTATGGTTTAAAATGTATATTTCAAACAGGTTATTTTTGACTAGTCAGTTATTCAAAACGTAAATGTTAGAGATTTATCGGTTTTGGATAAATTTTATTCAAAATCTAAGGTTGAGTACCTTGTTGGTTTTGAAGTATACTTCTTATTCAATACGTCAAATTTAGTACCTTATTGGTCTTGGAATATATATATTTTTTTATTCAAGACGTAAGGTTTAATGTATACTTTGATAATAGTTAACGTGAATGTAATGGCCTACTACTCAATAATGATGTAGTTTCGTTAACTAAAAAAAAAAAAAAAAACTGTAGAACTTATTCCTGATTGTTCTAAGTTTTAGTTTCTTTACGAAACATGAATATGATAGTAGACGTCGGGATCTTCAACTTGGAAGAACCAAAGTGCGTTACACAAGAGGCCGTAATGAGAAATAGATGGATAAAATACATCTTAGTAATGAACTCGTGATTACAAGCGACCCTTTTGTTCCTTGATCTTGGAATTGCTTTTGGAGGATTCTGATGTCACTCAATGGGGTAATGAAAATCATGTTATTGTGATTGACGTGTCTAGTAAAGAAAGCGAAGAGTCACTGATAATGTATGAGTTTCATCTTTCTAGTTGTCATGAAATTATTTTTGTCTCCGTTAAAATTATTATAGTTAATAAAACTTGAGATGAAATGGTTATAGTTTATGTATTACATAATGTATGTTTGTTAATAATTAAAATATCTATGGATATAAATGACTACATTTCCTGGAAAAGTTTTAAACTTGTGTTATTATTTTAACGGTATTTTAACGGAGTGTTACGAGAAATGATTTGTAAAGTGTTTGGTCATGACAATAATTGAAAGAGAAATTTGTAACGTCATTATATGACTTAGCATTAAGTTTTATAACAATTGAGATATGTTTGAACACATTATATAAAACTTTGTTTAAATATATGATATAGAGAAGCATGTCAATGTGGAAAACATGACTGTAATATATGTCATAGTACGGAAAAAATTCTAATATGAATTTAAGATTAGATACTAAGATACAAAATCTAATAAGATTGATTTTTTTTTTTGTTAGTAGACGACTTTATCACTCTTGTTGGTTTGATAGAGTGTCGAGACTACAAATAGAATTGACAAGATGGTGTCAATATATAGCAAGGGAGTTGTTTATATCCCTTGAGAAAGCGTCATATATGGTATGATATTTCGTCCCTTGACGTAGGTTAGGTCCTCTTTATAGGGCAATTGGTGAAACTTTAGAGATCAAAGGCAATTGGGCTATGACTCTAAAGAAATATCTGAATGAGTAATAAGAGTAAAATGTGTTTGAGACCCTCCTAAATATTTATTGTTTGGGAGGTGGTTTTTGTCTCAAAAGGTTGATTTTGTCTTTATAATGATGATTACTAATAAGGGACATGATGTTACATTCCTTGTTAGAAGAAAGCTAAGGAGAATTAGAATGATGCATCTTCTATTCTTAAGCTTAGGTTTGAGGTCTATGGCATGCTAGACTTGAACTTGTTAGTGATGATCATCTGCAGAGATCAATTAACAAATGAACATTCCTATGTGTGGAATTTATATAAAGATAAAATAAATGTTTCATTCAGTAATAGTGGATTTGTTATATTGTAAAACTTGACGACAATGATGGAGGATTGTTTCCATTATATGGAATTCAATTAAAGATATGAAATTTTAAGATGATTATAAGCATAAAGATGTTTTATCTTTTGTTATATTATCTTGGATTTTGGATTGCCAAAATTGAATTCGGATTTGCGAGTTATAATTTGAGTGCGAAAACTCTGTTAAGTTCTCTAAATTCGACGTCTCTAGGTCAAACCTAGATTATGACCGAGAATTGCTCAAAATGTACTTAAAACCGGAACACAAAAGATGTAAACTTTATGTGGGGGCATTTGACTGCATCATTGATTAGAATCATATTGGATATATATGAATATGACTAGAACTTATATCAAATTGCAAGACATGTGGGGGAAGCTTTGTTAAGGAGAACTTTTACCCAATAGCATAGAAATGTGGGGGGTGTCTTGCATTTTGATATCAAGTGCATGATTCATTATTTGAGAGGTTAAATATAAAATTTAGCTTATGCTAAAATTTTATGTAAATTGAGCCAATATTGATCAAGTGTGGTACCTCGTGACTATGTTCACGAACTTGACATTGTAGAATAATGAGTAAGAACTAATTAGAAGTGATCATAAATGTATCAAGGCTATATGATACACTTGAGAGAACAACTTATCTCTGTGAAACTTATCATTGTTAACTTTATGAAGTTAAATGATATTATTTCGGATCCGACAACCATGGGGTTGAGAGGAGATCAAGTTGGGAATGAGACTAAAGCCCTTATTGAATAGTTTATATGAAGGAAAACCTAACCTAGTTGACTGGAGATCCCAAGATCTAGGTTCAATAGGACAACCTAATTATATAAACTGAGGTCACTGTGGGGGAGTTGTTATAAACTTCTTAAACCACTTGAGGGAGTTAGTAAACTTCCTAGTCCATTCCGATAATTGATGTTGACAGTGATATGAGGTTAAGCATTAAGCTTTTAATGATTTATGAAAGATATATCATAAGGCAGTTGAAGATCTTTAAGGAATCACCTATGTGAGAGAGAAGTGAGGTCGCTTCAAAGGGAATTAATGGGGCATAATTCCTAATAGCTCTTGCAGAACCAGGCTAATGTTTCAGGACCATAATGAACACGACTATGAGGACTTGACCATGTCAGGGAGAATCCTGTGTAAAGTGTATTGTCGTCTACACAAATGGCAAACCAGTTCAAAGACATCGCGTCTACTGTAAGCTAGGAGACTAAGTGCATTTCACAAGAAAAGGTTCAAAGGGTAACACCTACCTATTTTATGCTGGATTCAACTGTTGAAATTTTGTCGGAATGTGTGTATGTTAAGATCGATCTTCTTTTGTGTAGAAGATTGTTTAAGAAATTGGTAGAAAAAGTATTCTTCACCAACTTTGGTCACATATGTTAATAGAGGCTTGAGTAACCTATATAAACTATATGTTGGTACGTTGTGGGCTACACAACAAGCTAAGACTATGTGGTTAAAATAGAGTTGATGTGAGTGAGGAATAGACTCATTAATATTGTTTCGATAATCAATTTCATTCATGTGGGGGATTGTTGGAAAATTAATAATATTTGAATGACAATTGACACATAAGGATGTTGAAAGGTTGTTGTAACTTTCATTGCATCTATTGTAACCTTTCACTTTACATAACTTAAGAATATTAAGTTAGTGTTTTAATTGTCATTAAAACAAAGCTCTTCTACTTCCCTCTCTAATATAATAGAGTCTAGTCTCTAATTGAGAGATTACACTTGGATGAAATTTTGAAACCAAAAACCAAACACACATACACTAGAACTTACGAGAAGCACACATGTTGCTTGTGAGAGGTTTAGACACAAACATTGGTTGTTGGCCAACTTAGAACCAATGCTTCGTGTCAAATATGTTCAAAGAATTCCGACACTACTTCAGACTTGCGTTCAAGTCCGGCAGTACTACTGCTTCGGCCGTTGTACCCTGGAAAACAGACGACGTGTAGACGGCGAATCTGTTTTAAGGGAACCGTGTCAAACACGGGACTCGACTTATCATTTGTTGATGAATATCCTTTCCGTATCCTACTCGTTCTGATTCTTTTGTTTAATTTTATTGTGGCAATTGTCTTGTAATTGCTTTTGGATTATACGGTTTATATTGTATCGTATTATAATTCGTTACTATAATGAAATTCTATTCGGGTACGTACTTTATTTCCTACAATATTCTCATTTATATGAAGACATATTAGATAAATATATCAATTTACATAAAATTTTATGGCAGTGCATCGTGCGAAGATTATGCTAGTTATAAATGAATAATTTATGGAAATTAGAAAATAAAAGCCAGAAAAGGTACATGATGAGAAATCGGTCAATTCATAAAAGGTCTAAGGTAAATCAGTAAATTAGACAATAATATACGGAGTATAATATATAAATATCCACCAGTTTGGCTTCCCTGAACTTCTCTCTCATCACAGTCCAAAGACCCGCCGCTCTTTTTTTCTCTCTGAAACAATTTATCAAATACGGAGTACTTTGACTCACCACCGCCGTTACATCGCCGGAAAACCATCTCTCCGGCAACCAAACTTTCGTCAATCTCATCCCTTTCCAGCTATATACCATCCAAACTATCACTTTACACCGTTACCAACCATGGCGGCAGAGACTGAAATCGGTTAAGCAAATTGATTTTCTTGATTAAAAGATGGGGAAGTTAGGTTTAGGGTTAGCGGTAGGTTGTGCAGTTGCGAGTTGTGTGATAGCGTCGGTGATGGTTGGAAGGAGAGTACGGAACAGGAGACGGTGGTGGAAAGTTGTAAAGGTTTTATATGAATTTGATGAAACGGCTGAAACTCCGGTTAGTAGGTTACGGCAAGTGGTTGATGCGATGGCTATTGAGATGCACGCTGGTTTAGCTTCTGAAGGTGGTAGTAAACTTAAGATGTTACTAACTTTTGTCGACAATCTTCCTGACGGGTCCGTACTATTATCATCTTCCCACTTTATTACATTCGACAATATGTATCCATATATACGTGATTGTTGTATTCATGTGTGTGTTATGAAGTTTTTGGTGTAAAGTTGAAATTATTGTGTTGAAATTATTGCCTTCGTGTTCATAATTACATTTTGTTATTGACTAGGGTTTTAGTGCCATGTTTTTTGTTTAGACTTTAGAATTAGGGTATGAGCTCTACATTTTAAAGATTTGGTCTTCTTGATGCTTCGTTGAATCAGCCTGTCTTTGAAACTTATTGTCGACTCTACCTTTTTTGAAGTTGTTCTTTGAATTAATCTTTTGAAACTTATTGTCTGAATTAACTTTATAAGACTCACACTTGAGTAATTCAATGTGAGTTGGGTTCCGTCGCTTATCCATGCATTAGCCTTTGTTTGCAATCGGCAGAAATATTGCTTTAGGTCGGTAGTCTCATGGCTTTAATTATAAAGTCAGCGAATTTACATAAATTCTCTTGATAAAACTTGAATAAGGTATTTAGGTGGCCAATAGCAGTACTATATATGAAGCATCTATTTAAATGAATGGCTAGATTTCAGTATTTTTTGGTCATTTTGTTACTATTTACTTTTTTTTTAACTTAAATGCTCCCCGTGAATCTTAATTGTGTGCTACGTCAAGCATTAATGAAACCGGTATATAGTAATTATTCATTGCATCATTTGAGGCTTTTTATTTGTATTGTATTCTCCGTATTTATTATATTTTGTTGATGGTATATTGTATTGTCCAGGAATGAAAATGGAATATTTTATGCACTACATGTTGGAGGCACCAATTTTAGGATCTTGAGAATCCAGCTTGGTGGCCAGAGGTCTATCCTTGGGCATGATGTTGAGCAAAAACCCATTCCTTCTCATTTAATGACCAGTACAAGCGAGGTGTGTAAAATACTTCTACTTTTGTGAACTTTCTAATTGTACCCTTGCTGGTTTTGTGAGCTAATGTGATGTCATATTAAAATAATATTTCCAGGAACTCTTTGATTTTACTGCCTTGTCCCTGAAGGAAATTATTCAAAAGAAGGGAAACAATTTGCAGCTTTCACACCTTAGAGGAAAGGATATTGGCTTTACATTTTCGTTTCCTGTGAAGGAGACATCTGTATCATCTGGCACTCTTATCAAGTGGACTAAAGTTTTTGCCATTGAACACATGGTTAGTGTGCACCTGTGTAAATTAAATTAGTAATAGTGTTCATATGGTTTTATGTGCTTGTTGAAATGTGAAGTTATACTACTTGACGATCTTGTATAAGGTACGTGCTTATTATTTCAGGTGTAAAAAGATGTTGTTGAATGTCTGCAAAAAGCATTGTCTAGAAGAGGTTTGGATATGAATGTTGCTGCACTTGTAAGCACTAGTCATCTTTCTTGAATTTTTCTCTAATCTCTAATTGCTCTTTTGTATGATAGGTTAAAGATTTTAAGTTGTCAATGTTGGTTGATGCACTTCTCTTTGGTTTGGTGTGGTATGGTATGGTGTGGGGTGTAAGTTAACTAGCATGTTTAGAATCATCTACATTTTTACGATTTAAGTGCTCTGTAGACTGGTGTTCAATTCTCTGCTGACATGTGTTCTCTCAAAAATTTGGACTTATCTGATTCCTGGAAGACATTTACTTTAATAGTGTTTCAATATTCTATTACTTCCAGTATCTGCAGAAGTTATTAATCAGCTTTACTTGGATAGTCAGATTTGTGATGGACCCATTTAAAACTACTCCAGCACCTTGATTTTCACATATTCGTTTATACTTCACTACTTAAAGTTAGACAGTAGTGGAGGACAAATTGTTTAGCAGAATGTTTGATATGTGTAGTTATGTTTTTAATATTTTAGCGAATCGATAAAAAAAATTATTTTGGCTAACTGTATCTACGTTCTATCATACTTTACCTTTGCTATTCCTGAACCAAGATTTTATAAAATCAGATTTTGGACTTGGGAAACTTATTTGGGTAATGTGTTATGATTGAAGAACTTAGATTGCACTTTAGAGCATACAAGGTATTGCATAATTTGAGAAGTCAGGATTTATACAAGTGCATTATCTAACTGCCGATAATGGTGCACATGTTTTAGTCATGGTCCTCCATCAACACGCTTTTTATCCTGAATAAGTGATTACTAATCAAACTTATCAAGAGGAAAAATTACTTAGGGCTCTTGGGACAAAAATATCATATTTCCGTGCCCTTTATCTTTGGATGATATTCGTTAAGATTCTTATTTATATTTATCATCAAACCAGAGTAGCTATAAGTTTTAGTCATTTTAGTTCTTAAATTGGTGTTATGCTTTAACACTTTCTAGCTTTACTGCAGCTTAGTTAATGTTCTTCCTTATTAAGTAAAATTTTGTTTAACTGACATACAGAAATGCTGAATGCCCAACTCTGTGTTTATTACTCTTGATTGTAAAGGAGACTTATGGATGTGACTTTAGTCAAGCTTGGAAAGGCATGTTCAAGTTTAAGGGGATGTGAAGTCATCCGATTTAGGCAATACATTATATCAACCTGCTTGGTGTAATAACATATTAGCAATTTACAATGACACAAACTGAAGTCATGGGTTTACTTTATATTTTTCAAGTAGAGTTCTTACAGTGCATTAATAGTTTTTTTCTTTAAACTTATCTTGTCATGGGTTATACTCTATTTTTGTAAATGCATGCTTGCATATGCTACTGTATCTGAATAAAATTGAAATTTGAGTAAATAAATTGGATTACAAATTGCAGATTATTACAAATGGGTCAAATTCAGTTATGTTTAGTTAGGAAATTATCTAATTAATAATTTTTAGGAAATTATCTAATTAACGATTTCCACTGTTTTATAGCCTGAACATCAACAACTCATAGTTGATGCTGGAGCCTTACCCCATCTCGTAGCTCTGCTTAAGAGGCACGTAGATGGCCAAAATTCCCGAGCAGTTAATGGAGCCATAAGAAAAGCAGCTGATGCAATCACTAACCTTGCTCATGAAAACGGCAGCATTAAGACTCTTGTTAGGTTAGTTTTCTTGCATGCCTTGGGGTTACAGCTCATTTTGTAATACTTTATCACCACATTTTCATGTTTAGGATTGAAGGTGGCATTCCTCCTCTTGTTCAGTTATTACAATCCACTGATGTAAAAGTGCAGAGAGCTGCAGCAGGGGCGTTGCGTACACCGGCTTTTAAAAACGATGAAAACAAAACTCAGGTTGATGCTTTGATGGGTTAGTTGAACCTGTTTTCAGGACCAAGAGCTATCTTTCTTATAACATGCTTTTAAATTATCTGCAGATAATGGACTGTAATGCTCTGCCTATTCTTGTTCTAATGCTTCAATCAGAAGACGTTGCCATACCCTATGAAGCGGTTAGTTACCATACCATTTCTTAGATGCCAACTCGTGTGCATACATTTATCTCATTATATATGTGTGACTCTGTGAGGATATCTGGTCTTGCTTTTTTTTTTTCTTTTTCTGCAATAACTTCTGATGGTCTCTTAGGTTGGTGTGATTGGCAATCTTGTTCACTCATCCCCAAGAATAAAGAAGGAAGTTCTTCTTGCTGGAGCGTTGCAACCTGTAATTGAACTGCTTAGGTACATTAACCGTTCTCTACTATTGCTAGAATGATTTGGTTTGCCAAGCGTTTGCTAAGAAACGACATATGTTTTCCTGCTCTAACTGGAGATAAACTTCTTAATTTTTGCTGTTTAGAATGTTGACATAACTGTTGAAGTTTATGAAATACTAATTGCTATTATAGTACCATATGCTCTAAAACTTATATACTTTGTCAACAGTTCAACTTGTTCGGAGAGCCAAAGAGAAGCTGCCTTACTTCTTGGATAATTTGCTGCTGCTGATACGGACTGCAAGGTTTCTTAAACTGTTATTCATTTACCCGCTTACTTTATTTTGCTCTGACTGTGTAGCCAAATATGAACAATTTTTTTTTTGTCTATCTTCAGTTATCTACAATAAGGCATAAATTGAAAGGAGCAAGCTTTTGTAGGTGCACATAGTTCAAAGAGGTGCTGTTGGTCCGCTAATTGAGATGTTGCAATCTACAGAAGCTCAACTAAAGGAAATGTCAGCTTATGCACTTGGAAGGTTGGCACATGTAATTATGTTTTCAGTTATACTACATATGATATAATGTTAGCCTTTCATATCCAGATGCTAAACCCTTTGACCTGCCCATCTAATTGAGGTAGTTGACTTGCAAGTTGCTTTGCTTTATCGATTATTATTTTCCTATCAGCAAACAGCAGTCGGTTGTTCAACAACTTAAGCCGTGAAAGGGTCGGCTGATTGTAATGTGTACAGAAGGTGATGCAGCAGCTGTATTTGGTGGATCTTGCAGGGTAATTGAGGTTCCTCTACTTGTCGATTGCTTACAGCCTGTTGTCAACATAGTTTCATTGCAGGTAAATGACTTTGTTAAAAACACAAGTCTGTATACATGTTTGTTTACATAACGTATCTTTTATATCCAAATATAAAATGGGATTTTCTGGTTTTTTAAAGCTGCTGGTAGTAATTTCAATGCTGCTAAAGGTATTAGCTATTTTAATGCTGCAGCTGGAATGATAAAAGGTTGCTGTTATTGGTTGACTTTTTTCAGTCAATGTATTGAGCCAATCTCTGGACAGCTTAGTTTATTTGATAACTAACTATACTTAATGCTTGTTGTTGAGGTATATGGGAATATGGTCAGATTGTGGGTTATGCCATGTTATATGATTGTATTTGGGTTGCATTCTGTGATTGGGATAAGAAGGGTATGTTAGAAAGTGGGGAATGATTTTAGTCATAGAAGTGCAAGAGAGGTGGGTATGAACTCAAAATCTGGTACAATTGGCCACTGTTAACATGGTTGTAAAACACGGTACTCGGGGTATACTCGGCAAGGGCCTTCGAAGGTGTACTCGGCCTACTCGGGGTGTACTCGGGGTGTTGACTTTTGTTGACTTTTTACATTTTATCAATAATTTTCAATATTATATGCGTAAAAACATAAAATAGAACTATAGACATAAACATAAAACATAATTGCCAATAAAGTAGTAACATAATGGCTCAAAACCCTAATTTAAATCCTTTTAATATTTGACTTTTTTGACTTTGACCATGTTTGACCGACTTTGACCCGAGTACACCCCGACTTTGGCCATGTTTGACCGACTTTGACCCGAATTGACCGTGTAATCCGAGTTTGACCGCGTTGACTTTGGTTGACCGTGTATTCTGACCGATTAAGGCCGATTCGCTTCGGACCAAGCCCGTTCACCGATTACACCCCGAGTACACGGCCGTGTAGGCCGTGTTTTACAACACTGACTGTTAAGTAGGATGAGAGCAAAGGGGGTATGGAATGATCTGCAGTAAAAAAAGTATGGTATTTGTGGGAAATGGGTGGATTAAGGAGTTGTGGATAGAAGATCAGAAGACTGAAGATGTGAAGATCAGAGGATTGAAGAGAGAAAACTTGAAGATTTTTTTTTTTTTACGTTCTAGGATGGATTGAAAAAATGGTCATATTTGTGGCCATTTTAGATTGTATTTATCTTTTCTAGTGTTGGCCATTTTAGACTTTATAGGTATTATTGTAAAAATGATCGACATAGGAGTTGGATTAGATTAAGGCTAGTAATAGTAGATTTTGTATGTGTTTGGGAGGTTCACTAAAAACGTCCCTTCGGGAATACTTGTCGTATACATGTAACTACTATTTTTTGATGTAATAAAATTTTGCCGGGGTACCGCCTCCTTTACCAAAAAAAAAAAAAACATTTTGTTAATCTCTATTTCTTGTAGTATACCTATCAAATTTTATATTTGTGACATAATCCACAAAAAGAAAAAAGAAAAACTGCATAAAATATTTTGAACTAATATTAAAAGCTCAAATATGAACTTATATCATCATTATGCAAGTAAAACATACCTAATCTCAGGCAATTGAATAAACTCGAATGTAAAATTTGGTCATATCAAATCACCTAAAGTGTCGCCATAAACATCATTTAGATACATATTTGTGATATGGTGTGGCTATTATAAATCCATATAGTCACATGATCGTGCTAGAAATAAATGTGACTATATACATTAGCTTTTGACAAGCTAACACACACTAAAGTTTAGACACACATAATAGTTATGTGACCATATGTATCGGATTTTGGCTACACTAAAATCATATGTGACAAACTCGACTCTATGATTTAGACACATAAATAATTACCTCATGTGACCATATAGTCTCATGAATTAGACACACAAACACTCAATGTGACTAATATCAAATTTAATCATAATCGTTTTTGCCCATTTTTACCCTAAATAATTGTCACATGAATATTTAACGACGTGACTATTATAAATATATTGGTCACATATAATCACCTAAAGTGTGGTCATAAACATCATTTAGATACACATTTGTGATATGGTATGACTATTATAAATCCATATAGTCACATGATCATGCTAGAAATAAACATTAGCTTTTGACAAGCTAACACACGCTAAAGTTTAGACACACATAATAATTATGTGACCATATGTACCGGATTTTGGCTACACTAAAATCATGTGTGACAAACTCGACACTATGATTTAGACACATAAACAATTACCTCATGCGACCATATATGGCATTTGGTCACATTGATTCAAGTGTGTGACATAGATTTGTCACATTTTATATGTATATCGTGACTAATGCTTCAAACTTACTCTTCATTCGTCACGCGTTCCAATTCATATGTGGCTAAATAATCAGTCAAAAAATAGCTGTGACCGTTAGCCACATAAATGTTTGAAGGTGTGGCAATACATTCCCGAATGGTCACACGATCGGAGTTCATATGTGGCTAACTAATAACTTGAATTTTATTTTGGTACCTTTAGCCACATAAATATTCAAATGTGTGGCCGTTTAATTCTGGCTATGTGTGACCAAATCTCATTTTTGTACTAGTGTAGGGACACCATGTTGGCAAACGATTTCTTTGATGTAAATTTGTGTAAGGCGTTCCATTTTGTCGGTTTCTCTGATTGCCAAGAAATGAGCCGATTTGGTGAGACGATCGACGATCACCCAAATGGTATCGCAACCGCTCGCCGATTTAGGTAGTTTGGTTATGAAATCCATGGTAATTTGCTCCCATTTCCATTGAGGAATTTCAGGTTGTTGGAGCAATCCGGAAGGTCTTTGGTGCTCGGCCTTGACCTTGGAACAAGTTAAGCATTTGCTGACGTACAAAGCAATGTCAGCTTTCATATTCGGCCACCAGTAAAACTCCTTGATGCCGTGATACATTTTGTCGGATCCCGGGTGGATAGAATATTTGGACTTGTGAGCTTCATCCACAGTAGCGGAGCTAGTAGGGGGGCTAGGGGGTGCCTTGCCCCCCCTAACTTTTGTAGTGTTTTGTGTATATAAATGTGATTTATTGGAGGAAATTTCGAGCTATTGGTAAGGATCTGAGTTACAGAGTTGTTGCAGGCAACTAGCTTGATGAGGAAGATGACTTTTTGTCGTCTTTTTCATTTAGACCCCTAAACTAATGTTAATATATAATTCTACCCCCTTAACTTGATAGTATTTTAATTGTATAACAATTTTAAGTATGTTACATTACTCTCATATATAGAACACTAGGTCAGGTGGAAACAAAATAGATGTTGAGTAATATAATACCAAAGTAATATAATTTCCTTTTTGTATATTCATATTTGATTTAACAAAATAGATCTTGAGTAATATAATACCAAAGTAATATAATTTCCTTTTTGTATAACAATTTTAAGTATGTTACATTACTCTCATGATTTGTTTTTTACATTATTATTTTTAAACATTAGTTGTGTTAAGACTGCCAAGCGAGGCTAGGTCAATTGTCACTGGTGCGCACTCCGAGTAAACACGTTGACTTGGTCAAATGGGGATTTTGTAGAGAAAGGTTACGGGTTCGAATCCGTTCCCACCCATTTGTGCCAAGCGCCTGTACAGGAGGGTCTTCGGACTCATTGCCTGGGGCTGGTAGTAACGCGATGCAATTGGTACCCAAAGGATACACGGAGCCATGGTTTCCCCGCCAATCTAAACCTTTTGCAGAGAGTTGTGTTAAGACTAAGTTTATTGTATTTATCGTAAGATGTTGACACCCCTCATGTCATGTTTCTCGAATGCGTACAACTTTATCGTTATATCTTATAACAAAGTACGCCCCCCCTAACTTGAATTCCTGGCTCCGCCCCTGTTCATCCATCACCAAGTCCCGAAGGTTCCCGAAATTAGGCAACCAGATTCGGTTAGAGAAATACCTAACTCCGTTGGGTCTGATCTCGAATTGTTTATTCATGCCTCGCAAGGCCTCGTTCTTGAAGTTATCGGGTTTCAGGGCTTCGAGTTGGGCAAGATGTATTTGGATGGTGAGATCGTTATGAATGGTAATACTGAGTGCCCGGACTCGGAGTGGTTTTGTTCGTTCCTTACGACTGAGAGCATCAGCAACCACGTTTGCTTTGCCCGGATGATATTTGATCTCACAGTCGTAATCGGTGAGTAATTCAACCCATCTACGTTGCCTCATGTTAAGATCTTTCTGGTTGAAAATGTGTTGGAGGCTTTTGTGGTCGGTGAATACAGTGCTGCGGGTACCATAAAGATAATGTCTCCAGATTTTTAAAGCGAACACCACGGCCCCTAGCTCGAGGTCGTGAGTTGTGTAATTTTTCTCGTGAACTTTAAGTTGTCTAGAGGCGTAAGCAATGACCTTGTCTCGTTGCATCAGCACGCAACCGAGACCTTGGTGAGAAGCATCACAGTATACCACGAAGTCATCGGTGCCTTCGGGTAGAGATAGGATGGGTGCACTGCAAAGCTTGGATTTCAAGAGTTGAAATGCCGACTCTTGTTTATCGGTCCAATCAAATTTCTTTTCCTTCTGAGTCAGCACTGTGAGGGGTTTGGTAATTTTTGAGAAGTTTTCGATGAAACGACGGTAGTAACCGGCCAATCCCAAGAATTGGCGTACCTCGGTGGGAGTGGTTGGTGCTTGCCAGTTCTTGATTGCTTCGATTTTCGATGGGTCTACATGAATTCCCTGACTGTCGATAACGTGTCCAAGGAATTGAACGGTGTTTATCCAGAACTCACACTTAGAGAATTTGGCGTAAAGCTCCTCGTGTCTAAGTAGTTCTAGGATGGTTCTGAGGTGTTGTGCGTGTTCCTGTTCGCTTCGTGAATAGATAAGGATGTCATCGATAAAAACAATAACAAACTTGTCAAGGTACGGTTTGCACACCCGATTCATAAGGTCCATGAATACAGCCGGTGCGTTGGTTAGGCCAAAGGGCATTACTTGGAATTCGTAGTGCCTGTAACGGGTTCTGAATGTGGTTTTTGGGATGTCAGCATCGCGAACACGCAACTGATGATAACCTGATCGAAGATCAATTTTTGAATAACAGCTTGATCCTTGAAGTTGATCGAACAGATCATCGATTCGAGGGAGTGGGTATCGGTTCTTGACGGTTAGTTTGTTCAACTCTCGGTAGTCAATGCACATTCTGAATGAACCGTCTTTCTTTTTGACAAATAAGACCGGAGCTCCCCAAGGTGAAGAACTCGGTCTAATGAATCCTCTCTCCAGGAGTTCCTGTAACTGAGTGGACAACTCCTGAAGTTCAGATGGAGCTAGGCGGTACGGTGCTCGGGCCACCGGTGCGGCACCCGGCACGAGATCAATCGAGAACTCAACCTGTCTAGGTGGAGGTAAACCAGGTAGTTCTTCTGGAAAGACTTCGGGAAAGTCTCTAACGATTGGCATATCTTCAAGTCGCTTCTCCTCCGACTTTTTCTCCGTGATGTGCGCGAGTATTGCGGGGTAACCCTTTCTCAGAAATTTTCGGGTTTTTAAACAGGAGATTAAGTTTAGTCTCGACCCACCGGTCTCCCCCTGTATGATTAAGGTACTACCGGCGGCGAGAGGGATTCGGACGATTTTATCGTGACAAACAATTTCGGCCCGGTACTTGGACAACCAGTCCATACCCACGATGACATCAAAACTTCCTAGTTCAACAGGCATTAGATCGATTGAGAAGGTTTCGTTTGCGAGGTTTAAAGTGCAATTAGGTATCACACTACTGGTTTCTATGAGTTTACCATTTGCGAGCTCTACAGTGTACTTAACATCTAAGGCCGAAGGGGTGATATTAAGTAGTGGGCAAAACTCATCAGATATGAAACTTTTATCAGCACCGGTATCAAATAATACTGAAGCAGTAAGATCGTTGAGAAGAAACGTACCCGTTACAACATTCGGGTCTTCCCTAGCTTCCCCAGCTTTGATGACAAATGCTCTGCTACGAGCTGGGTTGTTGTTCCGTTTGTTGCTGTTGTTGTTGTTGTTGTTGTTGTTGTTGTTGTTGTTTCTCTGCTTAGGGCAATTATTCTGAAAATGCCCGGGATTTCCGCACCCATAACAAGTCTTCGGGGCACTGGTGTTTCGACAATCCTTGGCCAGATGCCCAAAACGCTTGCAGTTTGTGCAAGGGCAGGAACCGTCGTGATGACGATTGCATTTGGGACAGTAGGGCCTGCTTCCAACGTACCCTTTCCTTTCTGAAGTGCCAGATGAATAAGCCCTAAGGGGCTCAGGCTTTCGGTTGGTGATTTGGTTGGATGAGTTGGGGTTTCCTTCCCATTTTCGTTTGTTGTTTGCAGGTGGGGCTGAAGTTGTGTTACGGCGGACAGCGTTTGCCGTGAGTTCATGGGCCATACGGATGGCGTTCTGGATAGTACCTGGTTTGGATGAAGTCACCAGGTCCTGAAGTTTTTCGGGCAGTCCATCAACGTATTTCTCGATCCTCTTGTACTCAGGATCGACCATAGTTGGGCACAGAAGTGCCAGCTGGTGGAAACGGTTGGTGTAACCGGTGATATCATTATCTTGCATCTTATGGTTCCAGAATTCCAGCTCCAGTTGTTTCAGTTCATCCCTGGGGCAATACTCACCCCTTAACATCTCCTTCAACTCCTCCCACGGGAGTTTGTAAGCATTGGCAACGCCCACAGTTTGGGCATAGGTGTTCCACCACGTAAGTGCGGTGTCGGTAAAAGTACTAACAGAGAACTTAACTTTGTCCCCCTCCGCACAGTTGCAGATAAGGAATACCGATTCAACTTTCTCGATCCAGCGTATTAGACCGATTGCTCCCTCGGTACCTGCAAAGTTTAGAGGTTTGCAGTTCCGGAAGTCCTTGTAAGAACAAGGTTTAGCAGCAGTGGTTTCAGCGGCATCGCTGTTTCTCGAGGAATTTGGTGGAGTATTCCGAGCCAAGGCTTCAGTAACAGCCTGGGTTATAAGGGAGGTAATCTGGGCATCGGTGTATGGTCGTGTCTTTGGCGGCATGATTCTTCAATAAAAGAAATGAAGATACATGAGATTTTTGTATGAGCTGGTAATTGTCACAGATGTACATGTATAAAAGCAGTAATACATAACATCAACATGGAAAATGACAATTAATGTGAGTTGAGATAACAAAGGATATCTGATAGATAAAGTGAGTTCAAAAGTTACATCCTACAGAGATATTACAAAAGGTGTCGGGAATGGTTACATCCGACTAGTTTATAGAGTAGTGCTAGATAGTCCCTAGATTACGAGATAGATTACAAGACAAAAAAACTACACTAATCTTTAATGTAGATTAATTTGTTCCATTAGCGCGACAAGGCGGTCCACGGTTTCTGCTAGTCGGTTGGTTTGCCTGGCGTTGTCTTCCACCAAGGCCAGTCATTGTGCTATTGTTCGAGAGTGGTCCGCAGTCTCCTGTGAACGCTGTTCACATTCTTCTAATCGGTTTCTTACAAGTTCATCCGCACCTAATTCGGCAGTCATGGAATCCTGAATTATGCTTACAGAGAGGTTTGTATCCTCTTGTTCTAGCTGTAGTTGTGATATGCGGTCGAGAGCTTGGCGAAGCAGGTAGGTCATTCGGTGTTGTTCCCGTTCAAGACTTTCGAGTCTTTGCTCCTGACGGCGGAATTGGGTAGCCAAAACTGGCAACGTGAGATGTGCCGAGTTCTGAGAGTTATGTACAGGATAAGGGCTGTTTCGAGGCGACCTTGTGTTCCTCCTGGCTACTCGTGGGTTCCGTGACCCATGTGAGTGAGAGTGTGTCGGATTAGGTGGTGTGTTTGCCATTCCTGTGGCAGAGTGTAAGTAAGACGAGGCTAATATGTATAAATATATAATATCCAGCCTAGCGTCTAGCACGTATCAAGTAATGGTCCGGTTCTCTCGTAGTCAGAGTCAACTAACGCATTCCTGTTCGACACAACCATTTCAGACCGCACATCATCTTTCCTTAATTGTACATAGTTGATCAGGCTATGTTAAATTAAAGTCGTATGATGTGATTCCTGAACCAATTATGCCTAGTAAGGGAATACTGCCTAATGGTCATAGTCTAGGTCCACTAAATGCAACCTAGTTCACTATAACCTTAGGCTCTGATACCAATCTGTAACACCCCCAAATTTAACGATTTGCGGAAGCATACATTGGGTGCTACTAATCAATATACAAAGCACAAGATATACAGCAAACGACCTCTAAATGAGACGTTTTGTAAAATAATTACATTTCATAATTAAATCGTTTGAAAACATATAGTTTTCTTTACAAAAATATGTAAGCCTAGAGTCCGCGTATGTGGCGGGAGATTCTATTACATAACCATAGTTACAAAAGATAATGCCAAAGAATCTCCGTTAAATGCAGTTTGGAAATCATGCGACTCTAGCTAGTAATCCTGGAGTGATCCTACTCCGTAAGTGTACCTGAGAATACATGCTAAAAAGGGTCAACCAAAAGGTTGGTGAATCTCACACGTTTGTCAGTAAATAATCAGTTTGAACACAAGATTTCATCAGTAGTGCCCGTAGGCGTATATCAAGTATTTGCAAATCTCGCAAAAGTAAAGTAATCAAGTTATACCGTTGCCATGAGGCTCATAATCGAAGCTTAACCCGTAAATAATCAGTTGCTCCCGTGACATGCTCAAAATTGAGCAAGCATAAGTAAACGAAATAATAGTCGCCCGTTTATACATAACGGTTCGTGGTAGCGCTACTACCCCGGGCGGGGAGGGTCATTTCCCTAATGGATCCATTAACTACTGTTCGCGCTTAAGTACATAACTAACGATATATGATGGAGAGACTTCAGTAAATAGTAAGTAACTCATGCAATTCCGTTTGGTATAGTAAACAGTTTAGTACTTGTGTTCGAGAAAAATCAGTAGCATGTATCTCCCCCAATAAGATAAAACAGTAAAAGTGGGGCCGTAAGACTCACCTGAGTCTTTGCAAGTGCGTTTATATCAATAAACGAGTAAGTAATATCAACAGTTGGTTCTCCGAACCCGTAACCTCCAAATGCCTAAACACGTAATGTCAAGTAAGTAGATGTCTCGCAAGATCATCTAGGCTAGTTGTTCATACAACCCAATGTGTCCGAATGTTGGTTCGTTATCGTTTGTATAAAAGTGTACGACCCGTTGGTGACGAGTTTGAAATAATAAACTTTAAGTATTATTATCAAATTATTGATGTTTTGCACTTACAAAAGTGTCCCAAAGTGTTTTATAAGTCGTATCGTATAAGGATTTGAAGTTGTAAAAGTTTGACACTTAGTGAAATGTGAGTTTTCAAGGTCCTGGTTTGTGCGACGTAGCATGCGACGTTGCAAGCGACGTAAGGTGCGACGTAGGCAGGTACGTCGCATGATGCGATCTTCGCAAATCAATGCGACGTAGGGGGCGACGTCGCTAATGCGACATTGGGATTTTTGTGCGACGTAGGCCGCGACGTCGCAGAGGCCCCTGGCCAGGTGCGACGTAGCGGTCTGTTGGCCGGAAAATGTGCCGAAAATGAGTTTTCCGGTTTCCGTTCGGTCAAAATCTTTTACCCAACCCTTATATGAACCTAATAAGCCTAATTAAACCATAAACTAGTAAAAATGATCAAAAACGAGAGATGTCGGGATTTGTCGGAAACTTACAAAGTGTCGGATGAAAAATCCGGGAAGATAGGAATGTAGATCGTGTTGTCGTGGTCACTTTTCTCCAAACGAGTGGTATGATTCGGCGATGTTTTGTGGTGTTATTTTGCGATTTTGTGTGATGAATGTGGTTTGGTGATTGAGAGTAAAAGAAAGAGAGAGAGAGAGAATAGAAATTGAAAATGAAAGAAAAGGTGGGGAATGGGAGGTTATCCTCCCATTTTCCAGTCCCCGCTCCCCGTGCGGTGTTCGTTTGCTCCGCCGTTTAATCGTAAATAATTATTTTAAATATTAAATGTACGTTTTTAAAAAAATACAAATTATTACGCGAGATTTTATTTAAATATTTTACAATTTATATTTGAGTTATAACATGTACTTTAATTTATTTAGTTGCGCGTTTTAACATTTTAAATTGTGTAACTTTCTGATTGTACAATACGAATGAATACGAAATATTATTAATAATATTTTTGACATAACAATGTTATTTAATAAAATTGGTCACCAACATCCGTATTAAATTGAATCGAAATACATTCGATTTAAACTGCGTACGATTTAACCAAATCGCATTTTTGTATATATTCAACAATATATTTAATCCGATACATAAATTAGCCTAACACAGAACTAATTACATGTATTAACGAAGAATTAGGCACTAATTCTAGTCCTAATTTGCCGGTTGTTACATAATCTATAAGGAGACTTAGCTACAGGAGTCGAACCAAGAATCAAATCAATCTGAAATTCTACATCTCTTACAGGGGGTAAACCAGGCAATTCATCCGGAAAAACTTCCGGGTATTCAGAAACCACCGGAAAATTGGACAAAGATTTCTTTTCTAACTTGCTATCTATCACATATGCCAAATAAGAATCACATCCCTTAGATAGAGATTTCCTAGCTTTCAACAAAGAAATCAATGGTAGACTACCCTTTACTCGTTCTCCTCGAGCCATGACATATGACCCATCAGAAATCGGAATTCTTATAATCTTTTTATGACAATCAATGTTGGCTTTATTCAAACTTAACCAATCCATACCAATAACTACATCGAAACTAGGAATTGGCATTAACAAAAAGGAGACTAGGAAATTATGACCCTCAATAAGTATACTAGCTCCAGCTACCGATGTGGTAACATGAACTAATTTACCGTCAGCAATTTCAACTTGTAAAGGTTTAACAATCAAAGAGGGGATCTATTTCAGTCTATCACAAAAGTTCACAGATATAAACGAACAATTGGCACCAGAATAAAAAAATACACGAGCTGGTACAGAATTTATGAGAAATGTACCAGTGATGACATCTTCAGTGGTGACATCCTCATCAACTGTCATTCGGAAAGCTCGGCTAGCAGCTACTGGAGGATTCTTCCTCTTTTGACCAGAAGATGACGAACCTTTACCCGTACCCATACTCTGTCTCTTTGCCTCTGGACAATCCCCTGCACGATGCCCTTCTTTATTGCAATTCCAACACACGCTATTTGGGTAGGTACAATCTTTTGCAGCGTGACCAAAAATTCCACACTTAACACATCTAGATGTCTGGGGAGTACAAGGACCATTATGCCTAGCTCGACATCTATTACAATAGTTACTATCCGTTGAAATACCAGAATTCGATCTCCTATTTTGTTGACTACCTTGACCTTTCTGTTTACTCGAAGAATCTCCTTTGTTTTTCTGTGAATACCTTTCTTTATTCATCACTCTTTTAGCCATAATGTCCCCATCAACCGAACGAGCTAAATCATAAGCTTGAGGAAGTGAACCTGCTAGTCTCACTGTGGTACGGTAATCAGGAGGTAATGTTTTCACAAAGTGATCAATTTTGGTCCGGTCAGTCGGAACCCACTGTTGTACAAACCGCAATTTATCTGAAAACTGCTTAATTAATTCATCAATTGTCATTTGATCAGTCTTTTGTAAGTCAGGAAACTCTTGTCTAATCCGTGAAAGATTATACTCCGAGCAAAATTGCTTACAAATTTCAGTATGAAAATCTGGCCATCTTATATCATTCAACTGTTGTGGAGATAATGGTGCAGTAATCGAATCCCACCATGACATGGCTTGACCCTTTAACAACTGAACCGCATAAGGTACCTTATCCTCCTCCTCACAATGACGTACATTTAATTTTCTCTCAACATCACGAAGCCAGTCAAGAGTGACTGTAGGATCGGTACTTCCTGAATATACTGAAGGATTGCATGACATAAAGGTTTTAAGAGAGCAACCTTTCTTCAACTGTTGGAAAGGTGGAATAGGTATTTGATAACTAGTATAACCAGACGAAGGAAAAGGACCCGAGGCCTGATAAGTATAACCCTGTTGCTGCTGTTGTGAAATAAAAGGATTAGATACCGGAATCCGTGTAGAAGATACAATAGGTGGTACACTAGTCACAATATGGGGACGAGTAGAAACTGGATGTTGAGAAGATCCAGCTTGTTCTCTCTGAAGTTCCAACACTCTATTCTCCAATCTCATAATATACTCCTGATCAGTTTCGGTTTCTCCACCGGCTAAATTAGATGTACCATTATGAACCTGGTTCTCTGGTGGTGCATCTGTCCGCGAAGTATCATTGAGAGTATGGGAAGGTGGCTTATTATCCGCCATACCTGTCATCACATCACATCTCAACATTCGTTAATTGTTAGTACTAGCAACTAACCAAATCAACTATCATAAATAATCCCCACCACAAGAGATGTTTGACCAACATGACTAAGTTTAGGATTGAACACTTTAAATGCTCAATTCACCTAAACTTACGCTCTGATACCAACTTATAACACTCCATAATTTAAGACACATTTTTTTTTTTTTTACAATTCGGAAGCGTTATCCCAATTCGAAAAGGTTTACATCATATTGACATAAAAACATAAAACCTTTAACTAATTTTTATACAATAACAAACTTAAAATACTTAGTTACAAACAAATATTCAAACTGAGTGTTATTTAACAAAACATGGTATTATCAAAACGATCAGAGTTCCAGCTGTCAAACATTTCTTCAAGCCATCATCACATGTCCAAATATCTCAAAAGTTAACCTGCAAGATTATGGTGGGGAATTAGCACGAAGCTAAGTGAGTACACTAAGTCTTACAATCTATCTTAGCATAACAATCAATCACAACAATCAACTAAATAAACAATCAAAACAGAGGATCGGTGGTTCTTGAGATACCCTCAGTCCGCGGCGGCACTCCAAGAACACTTAATAATCAACTGCAGGCCAATACAGAGATTTTACCGATAGTTTATTGCTATCTTTAATCAATATGGACTAATTCACAACGAATGTTCATCCAACCCATAAAGATTAACCTATAGCGACTAAACCCAACATAATTGACCTCTATCATTCCAACCTATCATGGAATCATTCACTAGAAATCAATCAATCTATAAATCAACTAGTACTATCAATAATTCTATCATCAACTTATCAATAATTCAATCAATACTATCAACTTAAAATTGATGTAACTAACTGTTAACACCAAGATTAAACTGTGAGAACAAGTCCACTCACCTGTCTCGTTTCAGTCTCCAAACTCAAAGATCTTATTTTATTGAGTCTTCGGTGCCTCTGTAAACACAATCAAAACACAAGTTAATAACTTGTTTCATAATTCAAATAAGTGCACATAAGGTACATCTAATACACTTTAGATATTAGTGTTCGTGTCACAAGTTATCAAATTCGTCAAAATATAACTAGCAAACACGATCCGGGTGAGGGTGGCTGGATCGCGTTCACAGGCACAAAATATTCTGTTACCGTTTTTCACTTTCGAACGCGATCCGGGTTAAGGTGTTGGATCGCGTTCCTAAGAACAAAACCAATCCGACTCAATTAAACACTGACTAACGCGATCCGGGTAACTGTGGCTGGATCGCGTTCGAATGAACAAAATCGTTCTGTAACCAAATTTCACTATGGAACGCGATCCGGGTGATGGAGCTGGATCGCGTTCACACGTTTTAAAACAGAGGTTCAGACCTATAACTTTTCAGCTCGAACTAAAAACCCCTTTTTCATTCAATTCAGTTGTAATACACGATTTTTGCAAGTAATTGACCTCAAATATCATTCCTAATTATAATACAACAACAAGGAACATCATCTAACCTCAATTTCACACATGCATCATGTATTCAACCTAATTTAAATCAAGAACCCACTTTTATACTAGAAACCTAAGAAATTTACATTTAAGTCAAGAACAAGAAGATGATGATGTCAATTTCAGTAACTACAATCCATTCAAGTACAATTGATCATACATGCATAAGTTTTCTACTTAATTTCACCAATTGAGCTCAAGAACACAAAACAAATACTTACAATGGAAATGGAGAAAACTAGATGAACAAGATGAAGAAGAAGAAGATGAATTCAGTGGCTTCAACAAATTCACAGCTCCAATTATGATCAAATTCAGATTTTGCAATTTGTTTATGAGTGTGTGTGTTCTTGGAGGTATTTAACCAAAGTCAGGAAATGAAGGAAATAAAGGTCGACCAACACTTTTAACCTAACTCAAATACAGTGAAATATTATACCCGTCCTAAATCTATTGTCTGGAACCTCAATTTCAAATGCGCGAAAATTATTTTATTTTACCGTCACCTAAAATAATCTAAAACAGCTAACATTTCAATAGTCACAATATTTCCTGAGGCTCATTTACCTATTAAATTTAAAATCAAACACAGCTAAAAATATTAAATCGCATAAATAATTTAAAGAAAATACCTTTTTCTTCTAGGCCCGATTTAGGGATGTTACATTTGATATCACAAATGGCCTGCTCCACCTTGATCTGAATTTACCGGAAAACTTTTTAAAACGCGAATTGTAGAGAAGAACTTTATCTCCAGGTTTGAATTTAGAATACTTAAGTTTAGCATCATGGGTATACTTGGTTCGCTCCTTGAAATGTAGAGAATTGTCATATGCTTGGTCTCTTAATTCGGCTAATTCATTCAGTTGCATCTTGCGATGTAATCCTATTGTAGAAGGGTCTAGGTTGTAGTCTCTCAGCGCCCAGTATGCTTTGTATTCCAACTCTATCGGAAGGTGACATGCTTTCCCATAGACTAGTCTCTAAGGCATGGTCCCTAATGGCAACTTGTATGCAGTTCTGAAAACCCACAGAGCATTGTCTAATTTTTCGGCCCATCTTTCCCTATGATTAACCACGGTTCGTTCTAAGATTCTTTTAAGCGCTCTATTTGTCACTTCGGCTTGCCCATTCGTCTGCGGGTGGTAAGCCGTAGAGGTCTTATGGGTGACACCATAATACTGTAATGTCCTCATAAACTGAGCACTACAGAATTGCGTACCTCGATCACTGATGATCGCCTTTGGAATTCCGAAACGAGAAAAGAGTTGCTTGAGGAACTTAATCACTACTCGGGAGTCATTAGTGGGAAATACTTGTCCCTCGGCCCATCTAGATACATAGTCGACAACTACTAGAATGTATTCTTTTCCATAGGACTTTGGAAATGGTCCCATAAAATCCAATCCCCATATGTCGAAGATCTCACAGGCTTGGATATTAGTAAGTGACATTTCACTTCTCGCTGAGATACTTCCGAACCTTTGGCAAGCATCACAACGTTTCACCAGGTCGTGAGCGTCTCTGAATATGGTTGGCCAATAGAATCCGGAATTGTATACCTTCCTTGCGGTCATATTTTCTCCATGATGTCCTCCAGTGGGTCTGTGGTGACTCTGGTGGAGAATGTTTCTTGCCTCTCTCTCGTCTGCGCATCTTCTGATGATTTGGTCCGGACAAACTTTGAACAGGAATGGATCGTCCCAATAGTAATTTTTAACATCCCTGAAGAATTTGCGCTTACTAGAGGTGGGCATTCCTTTTGGCACAATTCCTCCAACCAGGTAATTAGCGTAGTCTGCATACCAAGGGTTATGAGTGAACTGTGATCCTTTTTGGTAGCCTCCGACATTCACGAGTTGTTCTTCAGGAAACTGGTCTTGAATTTCTCTTTCATTAAGCTTTTCCATCGATGGATTTTCCAGTCGACTAAGATGATCTGTTGCGACGATTTCTGCCCCTTCTTATCTTTGATTTCTATGTTGAATTTTTGGAGAAGCAGAATCCATCGAAGTAGTCTTGGTTTAGCGTCTTGCTTTTTGAAAAAGATACTTCAAGGCTGAGTGATCTGTATAGACAATAGTTTGGACAAGATTAAGTAAGAACGAAATTTATCAAAAGCGAATACTACTGCAAGAAACTCCTTTTCTGTAGTAGTGTAATTCTCTTGAGCATCAGTGAGTGTCTTACTGGCGTAGTATATCAGCTGAAACTGCTTTCCCTTCCTTTGCCCTAAGACAGCTCCAACAGCAAAGTCACTGGCATCGCACATGATCTCAAATGGGAGACTCCAGTCAGGAGCAACCATGATTGGTGCATGTGTGAGCTGATCCTTTAGAATATTGAAAGCTTTCAGACAGTTATCTGAAAAGACAAACGGAGTGTCCTTCTCGAGAAGGTGTGTCATAGGTCGAGAAATCTTAGAGAAATCCTTAATAAAGCGACGGTAGAATCCGGAGTGACCTAGAAAACTGCAAATGGCTTTAACTGAAGTAGGTGGTGGTAGTTCGGAAATGGTCTCAAATTTGGCTTTGTCAACTTCAATTCCAGATTTTGATATTCGGTGTCCTAAAACTAGTCCTTCCTTCACCATAAAGTGGCACTTCTCCCAGTTTAAGACAAGATTTGATTCTTCACACCGGGCTAGCATTCTTTCAAGGTTGGAAAGACAGGAAGCGAAGGAATCTCCTGTCGCACCCCCAAAACACGTGGCAGCGGAAACATGAGGTGTCACGGGGGCGCCGACCAAATCAAATATCACAACACAAAGATTAAAGCAAACGACCTCTATATGAGACGTTTGAAAATATTACATTACCATAATTCAAATGTTTACAAAATATCTGGAGTTCGCATCAACCGTTAAGAGATTTCTAGTACATTACTGAATATACAAAATATAGCTAAATGCAATCTAATTTCTTGATGTTTGAAAACCATGCGACTCGAGCTAAGCTTTCCATAAGCTTCCTACTGCGACGGGTTACCTGAGAAATACATACTAAAAGGTCAACATAAAGTTGGTGAGTTCATAGGTTTGTAAACAATCATTTAGTTATGATCCACAAGATTTCAAGTTGTATCATTCAAAAATGACAGTTAAAAGTATCGTTAGCTAACGATAAGTAAAATATTGCATAAAGCAATATAAGTATACCATTTGCAATGAGTCTCATAGTCGAGCTTAACGTTATTTGCCTCCGGTAAGTGTACTAATCCGATACACTTCTAAATCACAAATTGTAACACCCGCTAAATTAGGACTAGCAATTAGTGCCTAATTCTTTATTAATACATGTAATTAGTTCTGTGTTAGGCTAATTAATGTATCGAATATATATATTGTTGAATATATACGAAAATGCGATTTGATTAAATCGTACGCAATTTAAATCGAATGTATTTCGATTCAAGTAAATACGGACGTTGGTGACCAATTTTATTAAATAAAGTGACATTATATAGTAACATTATGTCAAAAATATTATTTTGATAATATTCTAATTTCAATTCGTGTCATACAATTTAAAACTTACCCAATTAACAACAAAATACGCAAATTATCTAAATCATCATTTTAAATCTTTAAATTATTAGATAATTAGTAAAACAATTTAATTAAATTATTAAAACAAAATTCGTATTTTAAACTAGTTAATTAACGCGCAAAATATTTACAAAAACGTTAAAAGACGGAGAAAACGAACACCACGCGGAGCGCGGGGCGAAACCGAAAAGTGGAGGATAACCTCCACCTTTCTTCCTCTTTTTCTCATTTCTCTATCATTTCTCTCTCTCTCTTCTCTTATTTTCCTCTAAAATCACCAAATCACCACAACTCACAAAATCGCAAAATACTACTATCAAACGCACTCGTATCACCAATATTTTTAGAGATTCACGACCACCTCGCGACGATCTACAACGCTATCTTTCCGGATTTTCATTTCGGCAATTTGTAAGTTTCCGACAAAATCCCGAAATCTCTCGATTCTTAGTATTTTCCACTTGTGATTGTTATTATAACTTATATATGTCTATTACTAAGTGTAGAACACGATTTCATAGCTTAAAAATGAGTTTAAAACGGATTTTTGGCCGGAAAAACCTTGACAGCCGGACTTTCTGGGCTGATGTTCTTCCATGCGACACAAGCCTTGTGTCGCATGTAGTGTGGTATTTTGGCCCTTGTGTCGTATAAAAGCCTCTATGTCGTACCTTATGTCGTATTAAATAATTAGTGTCGCAAGTCTTGCGACACAACCACTATGTCGCAAAATCCATACGACACAATCACTATGTCGCTGTTGAATCAGCATCTCGCATCTATGCGACACAACCCTTGTGTCGTATAGACTTTGTGTCGCACTTCTATGCGACACAACCCTTGTGTCTCATAACCACTTTTATGTCGCATAAAACAGCAGGTTTTCAAAATACAATTTCACTAAGTGTCGAACTTATGTAACCTCAAACACTTATACGATACGACTTATAAAACACTTTGGGACACACTTTTAAGTGCAAAACACCAAATACATGATAAAAATACTTAAAGTTTATTATTCCAAATCCATCACCAACGGGCCGTACACGTTTTCAAACACTAAACCAATCAACCAAATCGTAGTAATTTGGACATATATATAGTTGTGTAGCAACTACAAGGGTGATCTTTTGAGATACCCAATCATGTTTATAACCATCGCGTGTCGTGGACACCCCCAGGTTACAAGTCTTTGGACTTCATATTCGGCTAATCAACTTACGTTTGTTTAAACGCATTCAGACTCAGGTGAGTCTCATAGCCCCTCTTTTTACTGTTTTACTCAGGGGTGTGATATATTGCTCAATTTTAACATGTGAACGCAAGTATAAACATTTCATATACTACATGAGTTTTTCGCAACTAATCATTTAAAGTCCTCCGTCAGCATAGTTGTTAATACGTTGTAGCGTGAATATTAGTATATGGTACCATATAGGATTGACCCTCCTCGTTCGGGTTAGCAAGCACTAACCGGGTAAACGGACGTACTAATATTTGGGAAGATGAGTGTTGATTAGGCACTCATGGAGGCACCTCGCCCGGAATTCTCTATAGGGGACCCGGCCCTCGAGTTAAGCTCAACTATGTGCTCATGGCTGTATACACGATTATTATCATTTCATTTGCTGGATGCAAATCACTATTAAATCTTGCGGTTCATACTTTATTACTTGATTTCAAACCTGTGAGCTCACCAGCTTTAGCTGACCCATTTAGCATATATCGCAGGTACCAAGCAGTAGATTGCTTTGACTTCAGGACTTTTAGCTCGAGTCAGCATACAGACGATTGAGATTTTCTTGCATTAGTATATTTTGTACAAGTACTTATGTACTGAAATCTCCTTTTATTTAAACTCGAGCTATGTAAAGCTATAAATGTTGTAAACATTTCAATATTAATATATTTTGTTAAAACGACGCATGTAGAGTCGTTTACTATATATCTTTGTGCTTTGTTATTGATTAGTAACACCCAAATCGTGCTTCCGCATATCATAAAATTTTGGGGTGTTACACAAATAATATTGCATCCGTGGGTTGACTAGCACGACTAGTCCGGATGGAGATTGACAATCCCCGATAGTACTATCCAATAATATTCACGCACAAATTTTAACGACTATGATGGGTAGAGGACTTTAGTGGATTAATCAGGTCTCATGCAATCCGTATAAAAAGTTGTTACAGTACTTGTGATCATAAAAGCAGTTGTATAAAACAGTTGTATGTATTCTCACCCCAGTTAGAAAACAGTAAAAAGGGGCTATGAAACTCACCAGAGTTAAGCAGGTAGCAAGCAATAATCAAATAGAAAGCAAAGTCCAAAGCGCAACCTTCTAACGTCCTAAACGTATAAGGTTGTGTAAGTAGATGTCTTATAAGACCATCTATAGCGATTGTATAAGTGGGGGTCAATGTCCACTTAAGCCAATCGTGTAGGTGGAGGGTTAATGTCCACCTAGAGCTAGTTCATCGACTAGTATGTCCAAATAAGTTGTTCAAGTTCGTTTATCAAAAACGTGTATGACCCGTTGGTGAAAGTTTGTAATAATAATTCATTTAGACATTATTATCAAGTTTGTTTTGTTGTATGCTATTCAGTAGTACAAATTGTGTGTTGCAAATAGATTATTTTAGTTTGTATAAGCCTTAAACCGTAGGTCAAAGTTGGTCAACTCGTTGGTCAAAGCTGGTCAAACCTGGTCAAACTGGTCAAATTGGTCAAACCTGGTCAACTGGTCAAACCTGAACAAACTGGTCAAACCTGGTTAAACCTGGTCAAACAGGTTAAGGTTGGTCAAACTATGAGTCACTTCTCAATTTATGAGTCACTTATAGAGTCACTTCTGATTTTATGAGTCACTTCTGATTTTATGAGCCACTTCTCAATTTATGAGTCACTTATAGAGTCACTTCTGATTTTATGAGTCATTTCTCAATTTATGAGTCACTTATAGAGTCACTTCTAATTTATATGTCGGTTTCTAATTCGGGAAGTTTTCTAAGTTTAGTTTTTGGTCCAAGTTACTAACTAAGTCACCCAAACCCATTTTTGTTACCACTTTCCAAAAATAGTAAGTTTTGTCGTTTTTAGAAACCGAGCCGTTTTTGTTGACTTGGTCAAACCGACTCGGTTTGACCCGAAACTTTTACCCAACCCATATATCAGTTTATAAAGTCCAAATAATTTGTCGGTTCGTGTCGGCGTTCGCCCGAAGTGTCGGTTTTTAACATGCAACTTAAGATATCAAGATTTCATAATTTTCGACTTTTGTCGGTTTGGTTCGCCATTTAATTTCTACCACTTCTGGTCCAAATCAAGTCTCACAAATTTTTTCCACTGATTATCAAGGTTTCTGGTCTAACATATAATTTTTACAGAAACTATAGTGCCCATTTACATATTTAAATAAATTCGCGAAGGAACCGAACTCGGTTTTCGAAAACTTCCAGACCAGACTCAAAGATCAGATTATAGCCAAAAATACGTACGGATCTGGAAAAAGTGTAAAACACTAAAGTTGTATCTCTTTTCAATATGCAACTTTAAAAAAAAAAATTCGTTGTCTAAATCTTCCTAGAACTCGAGATATGATCGTTTTTGTAATCTGACTTTTTGAAGACAGAATCTGTATGTTCATGTATACTTTATAAAAACGATTTTTAACCATTGATTTGGACATATTAGTGTTAGATGAACATTATAACATATGAATATACATAAATGAAAGTAGAGATGTGTCCTCACAATGGTGGTTTGAAGAAAGAAGGCTAAGATGATGATGAGGAACTTGTGAGCTTGAATCTTATTGAAGAACTTTGCAAAAATGATGGGGAAATTGGTGGTGGTGCTATGGTGGTTTTAGGTGGTGATTGGGTGGTGTTGGGACTGAGTTATCCTCAGCAAATAGAGAGAGAGTGGAGAGATTTTAAGAGTGTTTGATTGTTAAGTGAGGTGATGGAAGTGCATGTATGGGGAGTGGGGTTGTAAGAAATCAAATGATGATCTTGCATGGATAAAGAGAGGTGGTGAGGGTGGTGGAGCACATGGGGTCACATGGGGGAGGAGGAGAACGACCAAGGGGGCCCACAAGGGGTATTTTAGTCATTTTCTTATTTACCATTTAATTTGTTATGTTTCCCGTTCGTTTACCCGATTGTTTCGATGTTTATTCGTACGTAAAACGTTAATTGTACGTATTTAATTAACGATTTAAATTTTGATATTCTTAATTGATATAAAAGTTTAAATACTTGGAACATTTATAAAAATGTTCCGTTAGTTTATCGGTCTCGATTTGCGTGCTCGTTTTACGGAGGTTAAATTGCGTAACGTTATTTTTGCACGTTTTTGTTATCGATTTAAGACGCAATATATTTTGGGTAAATTTTCATTGAAGTATTATTTAAAATACTTAATTTAAGTTGTCAAATTAATTATTGACGTTTATTTGGTTGCCGAATTAAATTCGCGCGTTTTCGTTGCGTTTGAGACGTTTTAACCAAAACGTCTAGGTTTTTCGTGTATTATTTTAACAAAATAATAATAAGTGATAAATAACTTCTAAGAATGGATTAAAGTTATTTATAAAAAGGTTTTCACCAACGTCGTATAGTCTGTCGGACTCCGTCCGGTTGTTTCGCACAATTTCACCAAATTGCGTAAGCGTAATACAAAATAATTACGGAAGTGTATATTCACATAAATATACAAATAGTTACAAGTAATTACAAGTATTTAGCCTAATACTAAACTAAACACACATAATTAAGGTTTCTAATAGGTTAATCAGTAACCCTAAATCGTCGGGTGTCACATTCTCCCCCTGTCAGGAGAATTTCGTCCCGAAATTAGTTTGTTGCCGCAGTCTGAGGGGTATCTATAAATAGATGTGGGTGTTTCAGTCGCATTTGGTCTTCCCGTTCCCAAGTGAATTCAGGACCGCGCCTAGAATTCCACCGGACTTTAACGATGGGAATACGACTTTGTTTCAAGCGTTTGACCTCACGGTCCATAATTTCTATCGGCTCCTCGATGAAATGGAGTTTATCATCTATGTGGATTTCATCGAGCGGGATTACAAGCGTCTCATCAGACAGACATTTCTTCAAGTTATAAATGTGGAATGTGTTGTGCACGCTACTGAGTTGGGGCGGTAGCTACAGTCGATATGCCACCGGACCAATTCTTTCAAGAATCTCAAAAGGTTCGATGTACCTAGGGTTTAGTTTACCGCGTTTACCAAAATGAATGACACCTTTCCAAGGTGACATTTTTAGAAGTACTTTGTCTCCGACCTGAAATTCGAGGGGTTTGCGTCTCACGTCAGCGTAACTCTTCTGACGATCACGTGCGGCTTTCAGCCGGTTTTGGATGGTCACGATTTTATCGGTCGTTTCATGGATGATTTCAGGACCGGTGAGTTGGCTATCGCCGATTTCGGTCCAACAAATGGGTGATCGGCACTTTCTACCATAAAGTGCCTCAAACGGAGCAGCATTGATGCTGGTGTGATAACTGTTGTTGTAGGAGAATTCACACAAGGGTAGGTGGTTCTCCCAGTTGTTTCCGAAGTCAACTACGCAAGCGCGCAACATATCTTCTAAAGCTTGGATGGTTCATTCACTTTGACCATCAGTTTGTGGGTGATAAGCAGTACTCATATCCAGACGAGTACCAAGAGCTTTCTGAAGTGTTTGCCAAAATCGAGAGGTGAAGCGGCTATATCTATAGGAGATGATCGAGATGGGTATGCCGTGTCGTGCTACAACCTCTTTGATGTAGATGCGAGCCAAGCGCTCCATCTTGTCGGTTTCTTTGATAGCTAGGAAATGGGCAGATTTCGTGAGAAGATCAACGATCACCCAAATGGTATCGCAGCCGCTCGGTGTTTTCGGTAGTTTGGTGATGAAGTCCATGGTTATGTTTTCCCATTTCCATTGAGGTATTTCGGGTTGTTGTAGCAACCTGGAGGGTTTCTGGTATTCGGCCTTAACCTTGGCGCAGGTTAAACATTTGCTAACATAGGTGGCGATGTCAGCTTTCATGTTGGGCCACCAATACCGTTGTTTGATCTCATGATACATTTTGTCAGAACCAGGATGTATGGAGTATCGAGATTTGTGAGATTCATCCATCACCAAATCTCGTAGGTTACCAAAGTTTGGTAATCAGATTCGGTTGGAGAAGTATCGGGTTCCGTCGGGTTTGATTTCTAAATGTTTTTCCATGCCTCGCAAGGCCTCGTTTTTGATGTTTTTATCGTTGAGTGCTTCGAGTTGAGTGGAATGGATTTGAGAAATAAGATCGTTGTGGATGGTTAAACCAAGGGCTCGAACTCGAAGGGGTTTCACTCGTTCTTTTCGGCTTAGGGCATCGGCAACAACGTTAGCCTTACCCGGGTGGTATCGGATTTCGCAGTCGTAGTTGCTAAGTAACTCGACCCAACGACGTTGTCTCATGTTTAGGTCCTTCTTATCAAAGATATGTTGAAGGCTTTTGTGGTCAGTGAAGATAGTACATTTTGTACCATACAGGTAGTGTCTTCAGATTTTGAGTGCAAAAACTACAGCTCCCAATTCAAGGTCGTGTGTGGTGTAGTTCTTTTCGTGGATTTTCAGTTGTCGTGAGGCGTAGGCGATGACTTTTTCACGTTGCATTAACACACAACCTAGTCCTTGGTGTGAGGCGTCGCAGTAAACTACGAAATCATCGGTGCCTTCGGGTAAGGACATGATTGGTGCACTGTAGAGTTTCTGTTTCAGAAGTTGGAAGGCTGACTATTGTTTATCGGTCCAATCGAATTTCTTATCTTTCTGAGTCAGTGAGGTTAGAGGTAGGGCTATTTTGGAGAAGTTCTCAATGAATCGCCGGTAATACCCAGCAAGACCTAAGAATTGTCGTACCTCGGTTGGAGTAGTAGGTGCTTTCCAGCACTTGATGGCCTCGATCTTGGCTGGATCAACATGTATCCCTTGACTGTCAACGACATGCCCTAGCAACTGTACTGTTTGCATCCAGAACTCAAACTTGGAGAACTTGGCGTATAACTCCTCGTGTCTGAGTAATTCCAAGATAGTTTTGAGGTGTTGGCCATGTTCGGTTTCGTTGCGAGAGTAGATCAAGATGTCATCAATGAACACAATGACAAACTTATCTAGATATGGTTTGCACACCCGATTCATAAGGTCCATGAATACAGCCGGTGCGTTGGTTAAGCCAAAAGGCATCACTTAGAATTTGTAATGCCCGTAGCGGGTTCGGAAGGCGGTTTTCGGGATATCGGCGTCTTGAACGCGGAGTTGGTGATAACTAGACCGAAGGTCGATCTTCGAGTAAAAGCTCGAACCTTGAAGTTGGTCAAATAAGTCATCGATTCTAGGAAGCGGGTATCGGTTCTTGATGGTAATGAGATCTATGGAGAAATATTCGCTTGCAATGGTGTAAAATCAGTCGATAAATTTCTATGATAATAGTTTGTTTGGAACTATTAAGTCCGTTGGAAACTTGAGTTAATCAAAATATGTTGGGAAAAATCTGGTCGTCAATAAGACGTTGAAAATTTCTGTCTAGCCAATTTAATTGAACATTAGAAGTTGTAAATAGTTCCGGGTAGTTGTTTGGAGAAAATTCTTTGAAAACTTGAATTGGTAGAAATCTGTTGAAAAATCTGTTGAAAACTCTTGTTATTGTAAAGTGTTGAAAGTTTCAGTTGATCCTTATAGTGGTGTCTCCTTAAACGAAAGGGGGATAAAAGAATGAATGAGATCTTTGTATGAGAGCTAAGATTATCACATTCATGATTAAAGGTAGTATGTGGCTTCACAGTACGACGATAAATCAATACAAGGTATTATGATTTGTAAACAACAAGGCGCAAGGTTAATAGGTTGATAGCTTATAGAATTCAAGTTTTACAAAACATGCCGGTCATCGTTACATCCGTACAATACATAAGTCTTATAGAAAATGTGATGGGGTTTTATACACCCATCGATAGATCGTAGAGCTAACACTAGCTATGTTCACCGTTGTTCGGGTAGTCCTTACAGTAGTGATTGGAATGTTCACATCATAGTTTGAAATAGTTTGAAGTAGTTTATGGATTTAGTCGTTGTGAGTATCCCTCACAATACTAATCCAGTGATGTTCGGAACAGACAAAGTCGCGAATCAAGTTATGAGTAAATCGTTTGACAAACGTGTCGAATTGGTGATCAAACATGATCAAGTAGTAAGTTTCGTGTTTGATAGAATTGTTGACATACAAGTCAAAGAGTGATCAATCATGATCAAGTAAAGAGTTAAGTGGTTTGTTGAAATTCGTGCAATTGTTCAAAAAGTTACTTCCAATACGTAGGTGTTGTGGTTGACCAAGTTCACCCGCAGACCCTTGTAGACAGGTCCTATTGGGTGGAGTGTCAGTAGTGGTAGTAAGGTCTAGTTCGAGGTGGTCAGTCAGTCCTTCTAGTTGTGTACAACACACGCGATTAATAGGTCTACAATAAGCGGGGAAGGGAGATTATAAAGTAGAGGAAGTACATGTAGCACGTTTAGGTGACGAATCCTCGTGCGGTTCGTGTTTCCGAATGATTAGGATGAGAGTGGGGAGGAAAGAGGGTGAAGCAGGTGTCACTTGTTTTGGTGGCGAATCCTTAGGTGGATTCTCCTCAAGTAAGTCCTCTTTGATTATGTCGTTGCCCGATACGGTTGGGAGAGTGGGTACCGTGGAAGTCTCCACAGTAGTAAGTAAGATTTGAGTTTCGTTTTCTGTGTCAGGTGACGTAGTGGTGGGAGTGGTTGCCATGAAGGGTGGCAATCCGTTTAGTATACGAGAAGTTAAGGTTATATATGAAAATATAATAACCTAGCACATAAGCACGTATAAGGGTTGGTCCCGTTCTATCCTCGGTTTTCGTTACTACTGTATTCTCATTTACTATAACCGTTTCAGGTCTTGCATCTAATCTCCTTTAATTGTACATAGTTGATCAAGCTATGTTAAATTAAATTCAAATGATGCAATTGCTGAACCAGTCATAACAAATGAGGAATACTAACCTAACGGTCATAGTAGGTCACTAATGCAATCCTAGTTCGCTATAACCTGGCTTTGATACCAATCTGTCGCACCCCCAAAACACGTGGCAGCGGAAACATGAGGTGTCACGGGGGCGCCGACCAAATCAAATATCACAACACAAAGATTAAAGCAAACGACCTCTATATGAGACGTTTGAAAATATTACATTACCATAATTCAAATGTTTACAAAATATCTGGAGTTCGCATCAACCGTTAAGAGATTTCTAGTACATTACTGAATATACAAAATATAGCTAAATGCAATCTAATCTCTTGATGTTTGAAAACCATGCGACTCGAGCTAAGCTTTCCATAAGCTTCCTACTGCGGCGGGTTACCTGAGAAATACATACTAAAAGGTCAACATAAAGTTTGTGAGTTCATAGGTTTGTAAACAATCGTTTAGTTATGATCCACAAGATTTCAAGTTGTATCATTCAAAAATGACAGTTAAAAGTATCGTTAGCCAACGATAAGTAAAAGTATTGCATAAAGCAATATAAGTATACCATTTGCAATGAGTCTCATAGTCGAGCTTAACGTTGTTTGCCTCCGGTAAGTGTACTAATCCGATACACTTCTAAATCACAAATAATATTGCATCCGTGGGTTGACTAGCGCGACTAGTCCGGATGGAGATTGTCAATCCCCGATAGTACTATCCAATAATATTCACGCACAAATTTTAACGACTATGATGGGTAGAGGACTTTAGTGGATTAATCAGGTCTCATGCAATCCGTATAAAAAGTTGTTACAGTACTTGTGATCATAAAAGCAGTTGTATAAAACAGTTGTATGTATTCTCACCCCAGTTAGAAAACAGTAAAAAGGGGCTATGAAACTCACCAGAGTTAAGCAGGTAGCAAGCAATAATCAAATAGCAAGCAAAGTCCAAAGCGCAACCTTCTAACGTCCTAAACGTATAAGGTTGTGTAAGTAGATGTCTTATAAGACCATCTATAGCGATTGTATAAGTGGGGGTCAATGTCCACTTAAGCCAATCGTGTAGGTGGAGGGTTAATGTCCACCTAGAGCTAGTTCATCGACTAGTATGTCCAAATAAGTTGTTCAAGTTCGTTTATCAAAAACGTGTATGACCCGTTGGTGAAAGTTTGTAATAATAATTCATTTAGACATTATTATCAAGTTTGTTTTGTTGTATACTATTCAGTAGTACAAATTGTGTGTTGCAAATAGATTATTTTAGTTTGTATAAGCCTTAAACCGTAGGTCAAAGTTGGCCAACTCGTTGGTCAAAGCTGGTCAAACTTGGTCAAACTGGTCAAACCTGGTCAACTGGTCAAACATGGTCAAACCTGGTTAAACCTGGTCAAACTGGTTAAGGTTGGTCAAACTATGAGTCACTTCTCAATTTATGAGTCACTTATAGAGTCACTTCTGATTTTATGAGTCACTTCTCAATTTATGAGTCACTTATAGAGTCACTTCTGATTTTATGAGTCACTTATAGAGTCATTTCTGATTTTATGAGTCACTTCTCAATTTATGAGTCACTTATAGAGTCACTTCTGATTTTATGAGTCACTTATAGAGTCACTTCTGATTTTATGAGTCATTTCTCAATTTATGAGTCACTTATAGAGTCACTTCTAATTTATATGTCGGTTTCTAATTCGGGAAGCTTTCTAAGTTTAGTTTTTGGTCCAAGTTACTAACTAAGTCACCCAAACCCATTTTTGTTACCACTTTCCAAAAATAGTAAGTTTTGTCGTTTTTAGAAACCGAGCCGTTTTTGTTGACTTGGTCAAACCGACTCGGTTTGACCCGAAACTTTTACCCAACCCATATATCAGTTTATAGAGTCCAAATAATTTGTCGGTTCGTGTCGGCGTTCGTCCGAAGTGTCGGTTTTTAACATGCAACTTAAGATATCAAGATTTCATAATTTTCGACTTTTGTCGGTTTGGTTCGCCATTTAATTTCTACCACTTCTGGTCCAAATCAAGTCTCACAAATTTTTCCCACTGATTATCAAGGTTTCTGGTCTAACATATAATTTTTACAGAAACTATAGTGCCCATTTACATATTTAAATAAATTCGCGAAGGAACCGAACTCGGTTTTCGAAAACTTCCAGACCAGACTCAAAGATCAGATTATAGCCAAAAATACGTATGGATCTGGAAAAAGTGTAAAACACGAAAGTTGTAGCTCTTTACAATACGCAACTTTTAAAAAAAAATTCGTTGTCTAAATCTTCCTAGAACTCGATATATGATCGTTTTTGTAATCTGACTTTTTGAAGACAGAATCTGTATGTTCATGTATACTTTATAAAAACGATTTTTAACCATTGATTTGGAAATATTAGTGTTAGATGAACATTATAACATATAAATATACATAAATGAAAGTAGAGATGTGTCCTCACAATGGTGGTTTGAAGAAAGAAGGCTAAGATGATGATGAGGAACTTGTGAGCTTGAATCTTCTTGAAGAACTTTGCAAAAATGATGGGGAAATTGGTGGTGGTGCTATGGTGGTTTTAGGTGGTGATTGGGTGGTGTTGGGACTGAGTTATCCTCAGCAAATAGAGAGAGAGTGGAGAGATTTTGAGAGTGTTTGATTGTTAAGTGAGGTGATGGAAGTGCATGTATGGGGAGTGGGGTTGTAAGAAATCAAATGATGATCTTGCATGGATAAAGAGAGGTGGTGAGGGTGGTGGAGCACATGGGGTCACATGGGGGAGGAGGAGAACGACCAAGGGGGCCCACAAGGGGTATTTTAGTCATTTTCTTATTTACCATTTAATTTGTTATGTTTCCCGTTCGTTTACCCGATTGTTTCGATGTTTATTCGTACGTAAAACGTTAATTGTACGTGTTTAATCAACGATTTAAATTTTGATATTCTTCATTGATATAAAAGTTTAAATACTTGGAACATTTATAAAAATGTTCCGTTAATTTATCGGTCTCGATTTGCGTGCTCGTTTTACGGAGGTTAAATTGTGTAACGTTATTTTTGCACGTTTTTGTTATCGATTTAAGATGCAATATATTTTGGGTAAATTTTCATTGAAGTATTATTTAAAATACTTAATTTAAGTTGTCAAATTAGTTATTGACGTTTATTTGGTTGCCGAATTAAATTCGCGCGTTTTCGTTGCGTTTGAGACGTTTTAACCAAAACGTCTAGGTTTTTCGTGTATTATTTTAACAAAATAATAATAAGTGATAAATAACTTCTAAGAATGGATTAAAGTTATTTATAAAAAGGTTTTCACCAACGTCGTATAGTCTGTCGGACTCCGTCCGGTTGTTTCGCACAATTTCACCAAATTGCGTAAGCGTAATACAAAATAATTACGGAAGTGTATATTCACATAAATATACAAATAGTTACAAGTAATTACAAGTATTTGGCCTAATACTAAACTAAACACACGTAATTAAGGTTTCTAACAGGTTAATCAGTAACCCTAAATCGTCGGGTGTCACATCTCCAAAGATTGAGAAGTCGTCCTTGAATACCTCCATGCATTGTTCAATCATGTCGTGGAATATCGCTACCATACACCTCTAGAAAGTTGCAGGTGCATTGCATAGCCCAAAAGGCATGCGTCGATAAGCAAAAGTTCCATATGGACAGGTGAATGTCGTCTTTTCCTGGTCCTTCGGATCGAGAGGAATCTGAAAATAGCCAGAGAAACCATCAAGCAAACAGTAGAATTCATTTCCTGATAATCTCTCTAATATTTGATCGATGAACGGTAGAGGGAAATGATCTTTTCGAGTGGCTTCGTTTAGCTTCCGATAATCGATACACACCCTCCAACCGATGACGGTTCGTGTTGGAATAAGTTCATTATCTTCGTTAGCGATAACCGTCATTCACCCTTTCTTGGAGACAACCTGAACTGGGCTGACCCATGGGCAATTTGAAATAGGATAGATTAAGCCAGCATCCAAGAGTTTGATAACCTCCTTTTTGACCATGTCTTGAATCTTCGGGTTGACTCCCCTCTGTCTCTGTATAGAAGGTATGAAGTCGTTCTCCATGAGTATCTTGTGCGTGCAATAGTTTGGACTGATCCCTTGTATATCAGAGATTTTCCATGCAATCGCCTTCTTATGAGACTTCAACACTTGGATGAGTTTTGCTTTCTCTTCGGGTGTAAGACCTTTTGCAATTATAATAGGTATGACAACATCAAATAATACTATATATATATATACTAATATTCCCTATATTTTATATACTTTTATTGCAACTTTGTAGTTTTAGATACTTAATTTGTTTATATTTGCAATTTAGGTATTTTAAGATGAAGAATTGAAGAAAGGAGCGAAAAAGGAACGAAAATAAAGAAAATGAAGTAAAGACCGATGATTGAAGATATTTGGACCCGAATTGAAGATTAAACCCGAAGATAAAGTTAATTGGGCTTAAAGAATGAAGAAAAATGGATTAAAAGAGTTAATGGGCTAAAGATAGAGCCAAGCCCGTGAATGGAAGATTCTGGAATTGAAGATCAACTGGCGGTTGATAATGCCAGCCGGCGGTTGAATATAATAATATAAGGCGGTGGAAGATCGCAGAGTTGGACTTGGATTCCAAGTAATCCAACCAGCGGTTGAAAATTCCAACCGGCGGTTGGACTGGCGGTATGGAAAACTATAAATAGAGGGTTTGGCTAAACCATTTGATATACGAATTTAAGAAGCAAAAGTCTATTGTAAGGGTTAAAGAACGACTTTAGGTCGAATTTGGAGGCTAGGGATTGGAGACCTTTAACCCTAACGAAGAATAATTCAGTTTCTTTGGTTTGATTCTAGATCTTTTACTTACTAGATGAACGTTTATTTGTATTTAGATCTTGTTTTCTTGCTATTTGAATATTGATTACTTCTTTAACATATTTGTTTAGATGAATGATGTTTATATGATTATTTGAATATATGTTTATGTTAATTGAGTTTATAAATGTTATTAAGGTTATATCTATATCGATTATATGATTATGAGATTCATGCTATAGCGAACGTTTGTATGATATTGATTTATAATTTAGGTTTATGTTTTAATTATAACTTAAAAACCTTGACTGCGTGATATGTTATAATTATTACTGGATTAAACTATAATTGATTAGATAATAACATTCGAGACCTCGACGTTAGTTAACCTTAGTATACGTTGAAGAGCTTAATCATAGGATACTTAAACCTGATCAAGGAGGCTATCTACTTTTATATTTCAACATAAAATCAATTAGCTGACAAAAATAAACATATAGGAGAATTTGAATATAAATATAGCTAATCCAGATAATATATATATCTTCTATATACCTTATTTACCTTAGTTGTCTTTTAACTACTTCAATTGCTTTATTTACTTTAATTTAGTATCAAAGTAAATATATGTTCGATCGGAACTAAAACGTCCCCCCTTTATCTATAACATTAATTGTAAATAATTGTGAATAATTGTAAATATTAGTTTAGGGTTAAATTAAGAATTCCACTTTCCCTGTGTTCGATACCTGGACTTACTTATAAAGCTATATTATACGAACGGGTTATTCTTTCCTGTATTGTGTGATAGTAATATTTAGTACTCCCTCCGTCCCATATTAATAGTCCACTATTCCTTTTTGGGCTGTCCCAAATTAATTGTCCACTTCCAAAAATAGATAAAAATGATGAGCTAAAATCCTTTTATACCCCTACTTTATATATGTAAGACAAAAAAGTAGGTAAAAAGTAAGGGGTAGAATTGTCATCTTATCAAAAAGTAAGAGAGAAGTTGATGTTTTCTTAAACTGCGTGTTTCTTGTCTGGGGACAATTAAATTGGGACGGAGGGAGTATTTCCTTTATTTAAAACTTGTTATTTTAATAGACAACTCAACATGCATCAAAGTTTTTGGCGCCGCTGTCGGGGACACTTAACCGGTTGGACTTTTGTTCTCCCGGGGAAAGCGGTAAAATTTTTTAATTTTTCCCTTGTAAAAATATAAAATTTTTGTACATTGAAAGTCAATTAAAAAATCAGCTCACCCATTGGGATTACTAACAAAAACAAAGGTATGAGGAGGGTCGCTCTGCTTCCCGAAAGGGGTAGGTTTTTTAATATGCTTCGCGCTGACCTATTCCTCCGCTTTTGTGTATGATCATTGGAGCTACCGAAGACTTTTGACTTACTTTGTAAAATTATATAAATGTTTAATTGTTTAATTATATGTAATTTGTATTATATTTTTTTTATGTTCTAAACTATGTGATAATTTTTGTGTACAGAAATTACTAACTATTAATAAAATGGAAAATATGCAAATGAAAATTGTGAATGAAACTGTGGAATGCAAAGACATTGGAATTGATGAGGAATCTCTTAAGCCAATTAGTAACCCTGTACAAGACCCCCCGTCTGAAGATGAAGACGATAATTTAGGAACTATACCTATACCTGTAGTATCTACTAGAGACGAAATGCTTCGACTTTTAGAAGTTGGTAAGGATGATACTCGTTTTATTATGGCTATTATTAGGGCATCAACTATTGAGTTTACAACAGAACAAAAACGAATCATAGAGAAGATAGAAAGAGAATATAAGCAATGGTATAATCCTAATCACACTCAAATGGTGAATTACTTTGACAAGTATGCAACTGAATTGAGGGATACGTTCTATTATCAAGAAGCTCAAGATGAAGATTTGTTTGAAGATCAAAAGAGTTATTAATCTTGTGTGTATCGGGCACTGACAAGATATCCTTTTCCTTACTCTGATCAACAAATCAACTTATTATAATCTTATAAGGCTCAAATCGACTGGACTACTGGAGATCCTACTCAAATGGCGGATATTGGATTGATGAAAGATTTGCAAGTACTGATGTGACACTCCTCCAAATTAAGTATATACTTATACTTAAATTCATGCATACTTAGAGCTAATTCCCTGATTAGTGAATTCAAAACTATTTTTATGTGTTAAGTTTGACAAAACTTACTATTTTAATACGCGATGTATTACTAGTTACGTAGTTATTTATAACTACGCGTAAAACAAACGGAACGAGTCCGACAAATAAACATATACAATAGTTGGTGATACAAATAATTAATAATATGAAAATTATTAATTACGCATATTATCTAATTTATATTATTATGATAATATAAAACATTATACGTTTTAGGGATAAACGTATCGAACGCGATACAAAAGTTCAGAAAGAACTTAAAAATACTTTCGAATAATTTTTATTTGAAAATATTATGGGAATTAGTTGGAACAAAAATGAAACGAAAACATTTATATGTTTCTTTAAAACATATTGCACGCGAACAGAAACAAATACAAAACGTACCCAAAGGTCAAAAATAATGAAAGTATTATTTTTCCCATTCATAATAAAGTATTTGGAGAAATACTTCAAAATAGATTTGCAAATACTAAATGAAAATTGGCACATAATTGGACCCGTACACGAAATTAACGGGTTAAATATCAAACATATTAACACAGTCAAAATATCTTGCGACATCTCTCTGTATACACCATACCCTCAATTGAAAATATGGGTTCATATTTTATATAATTCCCTCCTTTACTGAGATCACACACACAGCCCTTTAATAATTTTGGCATCCACCAACCCTTGTTCTCTGTGATATCCACGAAAAGGCAGGAGCAAGAAAGGAGCATTTCATCTCCTTCAACTTCAACATCTTCACCTTTTCACAACAATTACATCATCATAATCATCAAACTCAGCATCATTATCATCACCGAATCATCATCATCATCATCATCGCCATCTTACATCACTGTGAGGCTCAAACTATAAATTTCATACTTATTTCTTTGACTATAATTTGTTATATGGTGTTTATAATTATGTGATAACTTGTTATATTATGTTTAAACAACATTGTTGCGGTTGATTTAACTAACAAATGGAAAATATTGGTGATAATAATTTTGAGTAAAACTAATGCTCTGTACAAAAATTGGGTATGTACACAAGTGTAATAATGGGTAAAATCATGTGAGTAAAACTTATATTATGTCATCTATAACATTTGTAGAAGTTACAACTCAAAACAATAGCAAAATCTTGGTTGACTTCGGACTAAAAATCCAAACCACGAACAGAGGCCTCGGACTGAAAACAACCAACCCGATCGGCTGGATATTGTTAGCCGATCGGCTTAATACAACTAGCCGAACGGTTAGGATAAGTGAGCCGTACGGCTCAGCAGAAGTAATCGAACGGCTTTGGTTTGTGTACCCGAGCGAGTCGTGGTGCATTTTGGCCAAACACACAGACATTAGATATTAAATGGTACAAAAATAATAACGACTACACGACTATAAATTATTGATAAGTTATATTTGATATAAAATACACGACACGAATTTTGGTCCTAAAAATGTACACGACCACGTGATATTATTTTATGCGGATATTTATACGAATAATGCTATAGAATGGACGCGACAAACTTTGGGGACAATAATAATTATCTATTTCGACAAATGGAGTATATTGGAACAAGTAAAATGATTGGTACAAACTATATTTTATATATGTTTATAAATATATAAACACCGACAATTATTATACATATATACAAATGGGACAAAACGAAAAAGAGAGGTGTACGAGTTATACGAAAACGTCATTTTAAAAGATATATATATATATATATATATATATATATATATATATATATATATATATATATATATATATATATGTTATGTTATGTATGATGACATTTTCACACACACACACACACACACACACATATATACGCGACAACGACAAACTATATATATATATATATATATATATATATATATATATATATATATATACGACGACAAATTTTATATATATACGAATATATATATTCAACTAATAAGTATATATATATATATATATATATATATATATATATATATATATATATATAGACTTACAAGTATCGATTGATTCGACGACAAACATAACTCGAAAAATAATATTTATTTTTCAAACATATTTATCACCAACACATTGTACAAACATTTATAAACAACGAATAGTCAAAACAAACTAAACTCACTAGCATAATTTGACAAATCGTCAAACACTTATGTTAATACTTTATTTGCGTCTAGGACTTTGAGGACGCAGTTGGACAACTATTTACTACTAGCTGTTATCGCTCACGCTATCGCTACCAGTGAGTTCACAGCCCCTTTTTCACTGTTTTAATACTTTTAAAACCTGGGGTGAAAAACATAGCAATCGTTTGTACTACTGCATGCGATAACTGATTTAAATACTGTGTGTATTTACGTAAACTGTTTATGAAATGATATTTCATACGATTACTTGAACTACTACTTATGAAAAGCTGTTTTCATACTATTTTTGGGAACTAGACAACAAATCCTAGTACGGACCTAGGCTTACGATGTAGTGCATAAAAGTCCTTATGGCTACAGACTATAACCATTAGCTAGGTGACTCTAGCCACTGAGTATACGGATAGTACTATCGCCGTGACGACCTTCCCACAGTTTTGGAGCGTATACTTACAGGTCCTATTTGGCAAACAACTACTGCTGGTCATGGTTTGGTTATAGGGTTAGGTCGCGTTACTTTAACTCGACAGGTTTAGCTCACCTTTCGAGGGATCACCGTCTAAGTATTCCCACAAAACTACTATTTAAGAAGTGATTTCCTACGAACAACTACTTTAGAAATGTTGATCTTTAGTTAGATTAACATGTGTTTCCTACTAGCAACAATTTAGGAAATGTTATTCTTTGATTGGATTAACCCGTGTTTCCTACAAACTATTATTTGGGAAATGTTATTTTTAAATTTAAATAACCTGTGTATCCTGCACAACAAACAACTATGACTATTAGGAAATGTTTTCCCTTAATTGGTTAAACTTGTGTTTCCTACACTACAACTATTTGACATGTATAAACAACTTGGTTTATTACACTATATACTAACCTGTGAATTCACTCAACAATTTTTGTTGACGATTTACTCTATGTTTTTCAGGAAATTAGCAGCGTAAGTAAGAAACTGCATGCATATCAGGACGGACAACCCTGGACTTGTTAGGATGTCACTATTTTTTGGACAACGGGATTTCCTTCATATAACCACAATTCATTGTGGTCATATTTATGAAATCTACTTTTGTGTCATGCATTTTTATAAAATACTGTTTTAACACTACTACTACTACTATTGTTACAACTTTATAAGTTGTGACCTTTTGTAAAACTATTTAACTCTTGGCATTTTAATGTATTACGTTCTGCAATAACCATATGCTCTGTGATTGGATGTATTATTATGGTATACTGGTCGCAGCCCCGCCACGTCACCAAGCTTTCGCAAACACTAAACTAATTGTAATTACCGTTTGGCGGGGTGTGACAACTGTTAAGTTTAATGGCACAACAAGATCATGTTCGCTATAGTAAGTTCTACGTGGATTGCACCGTTGAATATTACGTGCAACAAATGATTGATGATTTATTCTATCCAGCAAGTGATGAGCAACGCAAGAGAATTCCAGATTGGATACCTGAGGGAGCAATGGTTAATGTGGCAACTTATGTGAAAAATGAGCTAAGTTCTATCTTTCATGGAGTTCATTACGAATCTCATGTTAGTCTCTTTCATCTAGGTTTGTCAAAAATATACACCAAGATGATGAACATTTTTAGATTTTCTGGGTTATTATTTACCTAACGTCAGAGGGAATTGATGAGATTATCATTAAAAGAAATTGATGATGTAGTTCGAAATCCTTCTACTGCTAAGTATGATCTTCTACATTTGGGATTTTATGGCTTCATAGACGCATTAAGACGTGAGCATCAAGAGCGTGAAACAAGGGAGGAAGATGGTTACAAGGTGATTGATGAAGGAGGAATAGTAGCTAAGGCAATACAAAAGATTATGAAAGAATTCTATGATTTGCAAGTAGCAGAAGAAGAACATCACAAGCAGTTTGAGGACTATACTTCTGGAATTCATGAGATCACAAAGATAATATTTAGATACTTTGTAAGGATCTTTCCACCCGAACAAAGAATCCCTATTACAATCATGCTACCTAATGGATACTACGCATCAGCATTGGCTCAAGAATGGTTCCATCCTACTTGAAGAAATTCACAAAACTCCAATAACCATTTGCATTCCCATTTCCACTTTATTATTAGTTATGATTTCTATTATTTGTGTTATTTTTAAAGACTTCAATCGTCTCCGTGACATTTATCTATTAGATTTTAATATATTTTTGTGTTTGGATTATTATATGTTTGTCATTTTTTAGATATGTTTGATAGTAATGATTATCGTATAAAGATTATTGGAAATTTGTGAAAAGTTTATCAGGTATAAAAAATAATACAAATGGACGTGGACGAGGCCGTGGCACAAATTATCGTTACAATCACAACCATAACGGTGGTCATAACTCTAACACTAATTCTCGTGGACGTGGACATGGACGTGGTTATAAAAGTAATTACCACAATGGTCCATATGATAACAAGTCCCAACCACAAAGAAGGAATCATGATGCTGGAGTAAGCACTTCTAAGAACCCTGATGACATCTATTATAGATGTGGAAGTACGGGCATTGGTCTAAAATGTGTCACACACAGGAGCATCTTTGTAAGCTCTATGACGGGAAAAGTAAAGAAGTGAACCTTGTTGATGGCCTTGAGTTCACAAATGTTGAGATGAATGCTGCAGATTACTGCAATGACATTGACATATGAATCAATGTGGCTATCAATAATCTATCATAACTATGTTGGTTTTCATAAATGCATTTCCCTTTTATTAGTTATGTTTTCTTAACTATGTTTTCCATTTCATGACTAGTTTTTCATTTCATGTAATATATTCCTGAAATAAGATGTATCTTTTATTACATTCTTCTTTTTACTTATATACACTCATTATAATATTTTCATATATGAAGTTTGATATGAATTACAACGGGCTAGATAATAAAGCAAATGGTGGAGATCTATGTATACCACATAGTGGTACAACACACACTATTTTGAAATAGAAAAAATATTTCTCTGAATTGAAACCAACAAAGGCAATAATACATACAATATCAGGCCCTGCAGATTTGATAGAAGGAGTTGGAAAAGCCAGATTTACATTGCCAAATGGTACAAAGTTTTTAGTAGAGAATGCTTTATTCTCTCCAAAATCAACGAGAAATCTGTTGAGTTTTAATGACATATATCTTAATGGATATGATCATAATTCTGTGACTACAGATAATGGGAAATATTTGCACATTACTGATAAGAATAATGTGCTGGAAAAATTCCCAATGCTCAATTCTAGCTTACATTATACACATATAAATGTAGCAGAATCTCATATGCTAGTTAAAGAAAAGCATAGTGATCCTAGTATGATCAGTTTATGGCATGACAGATTAGGTCATCCAGGATCTACAATGATGAAGAGAATAATTGGAAGTATACATGGACATCCATTCAAGGATCAAAAGATCTCTCATGATAAAATGAGTCCATGTACATCTTGTTCTCTTGGAAAACTGATCGTGAGACCTTCACCACTTAATGTTGGAAACGAATCACCACAATTTCTTGAAAGAATTCATGGTGATATATGTGGACCTATTCATCCACCATCTGGACCATTCAGATACTTTATGGTCTTAGTAGATGCATCAAGCAAATGGTCTCATGTGTGTTTATTATCAACTCGTAATATGGCATTTGCAAAGTTTCTTGCACAAATTATAAAATTACGAGTACACTTTCCTGATCATGCAATTAAGAAAGTAAGACTTGATAATGCGGGTGAGTTTACGTCTCAAGCATTCAATGACTATTGCATGTCTGTAGGAATTGTTGTTGAACATCCAGTTGCTCATGTTCACACACAAAATGGTTTAGCTGAATCATTAATTAAACGTCTCCAATTAATTGCTAGACCTTTGATAATGAGAACAAAATTGCCAGTATCTATTTGGGGACATGCAATTTTACATGGTGCATCATTAGTTCGTATTAGACCAAGTGCATATCATAAGTATTCTCCTCTACAACTTGTCTTTGGGCAAGAACCAAATATTTCTCACCTGAAAATATTTGGTTATGCAGTATATGTTCCCATTGCACCACCACAACATACAAAAATGGGTCCACAAAGGAGATTGCGAATATATGTTGGGTATGAAACATCCTCCATCATAAGGTATCTTGAACCTTCAACATGTGATCTTTTTACAGCACGTTTTGCTGATTGTCATTTTAATGAGGAAAGTTTCCCAGCACTGGGAGGAGAAAAGAGAACTCAAGAAAAATATGTTTCATGGTGTGAACCTTCATTGTTGTATCTTGATCCTCGCACTAAACAAAGTGAAACAGAAGTTAAAAGGATCATGCACTTGCAAGAAATTGCTAATCGGATACCTGGTGCATTTATTGATACAAAGAGAGTGACTAAATCTTATATACCGGCTACTAATGCTCCAGCTCGAGTAGAAATTCCAAATGAACAAACTAATGATAAAGTCACTCAAGAATCTAAAGCACGTTTGAAACATGGGAGACCAATTGGTTCAAAGGATAAAAATCCTAGAAAAAGAAAAGGATTAGAACATGCAATTGACCATAAGGATGATATGTTTGAAAAAACACAAAATGTGGATACTTCCCAAAGAGAGGAAGTCAATGACATCAATAATGAAATTGCTATCAATTATGGTCACACAAAAATATTGTGGAATCGAGTTGAAATGGAAAATGTTGATGAAATATTATCTTATGCTGTTGCATGTGACATTATTGTTGGAAATGATGATCCTGAACCAACATCCATCATAGATTGTCAAAATAGACAAGACTGGAATAAATGGAAAGAAGCAATACAAAAGGAATTAAATTCGCTTAATAAAAGAAGTGTTTTTGGTCGTATTATTCTCACTTCTAAAACCATAAAACCTGTAGGGTACAAATGGGTTTTCATAAGAAAACGAAATGAGAAAGACGAAATCACAAGATACAAAGCTAGACTTGTAGCTCAAGGTTTTTCTCAAAGACCTGGAATTGATTATGAAGAAACGTATTCTCCTGTTATGGATGCAATCACGTTTAGATATTTGCTTAGTCTAGCAGTATCTGAAAATCTTGAAATGCGTCTTATGGATGTTGTTACAGCTTATCTATATGGATCATTAGATAGCGATATCTATATGAAGATCCCAGATGGATTTACAATGCCTAAATCATTAAGTGCAAAACCCAAAGAAATGTATTCCATCAAACTACAAAGATCTTTATATGGGTTGAAACAATCGAGATGCATGTGGTATAAATGTTTAAACGATTACTTGATGAGTAAAGGATATACAAATAATCTTATTTGTCCATGTGTCTTTATTAAGAAAACAACATCTGGATTTGTGACCATTGCTGTCTATGTTGATGATCTAAACATCATTGGAACGAATAAAGAAATCCATGAAGTCATTGTGCGTTTGAAAAAAGAATTTGAGATGAAGGATCTTGGAAAAACCAAATACTGTCTTGGTTTACAGATTGAGCACATGTCTAATGGAATACTTGTTCATCAGTCAAATTACACGCATAAGGTATTAAAACGTTTTAATATGGACAATGATAAACCTTTAAGCACTCCAATGGTTGTTAGATCACTCAATGTGGACAATGATCCATTTCGTCCTCGCAAAGAAAATGAAGAGGTCCTTGGACAAGAAGTACCATACCTTAGTGCTATTGGAGCACTTATGTATCTTACAAATTGTACTAGACCTGACATTTCTTTTGCAGTTAACATGCTTGCAAGGTTTAGTTCAGAACCGACGAAAAGACATTGGAATGGGATCAAGCACATATTTCGATACCTATGTGGAAGTACTGACTTAGGTCTATTTTATTCCAATAATTCAAAGCAAGGATTGATTGGTTATGCAGATGCAGATTATTTGTCTGATCCTCATAAAGCTAGATCTCAAACTGGATATGTATTCATGAATGAAGGCACTGCAATTTCATGGTGTTCTCATAAGCAAACACTTTTTGCAACATCTTCAAATCATGATGAGGTCATTGCATTGAATGGAGCTAGTAGAGAGTGTGTATGGTTAAGGTCAATGACACAACTCATTTTTTCCTCATGCGGACTAGAGAATGAAAAGATGCCAACTATGATTTACAAAGACAATGCAGCTTGTATTGCACAAATGAAAGAAGGGTATATCAAAAGTGACAGAACTAAACATATACCTCCAAGGTTCTTTTCATACACTCAAGACCTTATCAAGAATAATCAGATTGAGATGCATTATGTTCAATCAAGCAATAACTCAGCAGATCTTTTCACGAAGGCACTTCCTACTGCAATTTTCAGAAAACACGTTCATAGTATAGGAATGCGACATGTTCAAAACATGTAATGCATTATGGTTGTCTACATGAGGGGGAGTTAACTATACGCTGTACTTTTTTCCCTTAGCTAAAGTTTTTTCCTACTGGGTTTTCTTTAGCAAGGTTCTTAATGAGGCAGTACTTCAAGGTTGAAATCTGAATGTGTCATCCAAGGGGGAGTGTTATAAATTGTATACCAATAATGGATGATCACATAATTCAACCCTCATGTCTAATCCTTGTCTAGCCAATTTACTTGCAATAGTCTTCATTTGGTAATTCAATAGTAGAAGTTGTAGTATAAATACAATCTCAATGTAAAGAAGTAAACTTGCACCTTCTTAATACACTTTAAGTGTTTATACTTCTCCCTCAAAGTATTTTATCTTTATTCCTAATTCCTTACAAAGGTTATTATATTATATTGCTAATAGAGCCTTAATTATAGTTAAATTACAACAATGATGACAATAATTGTAAGTTGGGCCTGGGCTGGCATAACTTTTGGCCTTGTGGAAGCTTTAGATAAAAAAAAAAAAATTTTGTTGTCAACGTGGTTCAAACGTGGAACCCTCGATTGATTAGAAGTGGCAGTACCATTGATGCAAGCATGACATTTTTTCTTCATTTCCACAACTATTATATATATATATATATATATATACTATTATTGAGTTCACTAAAAAACAAAAAATTTACTGTTCATATTGACTTTTCAAGCCGTGCCTATTGAGGTTTTATGTAATTAGTCAAAATAATTCAAAGAGGGTCAAAATAGTGGTTTGTAATGAACATGTTGATGTTAGTAAGTTTAGATGGTGTTGTTAAACTTAATAACTTATATAATATATCATTAAATAGCATTAAGGCTAATTTTGGGTATGTATATTAAATAAAGTGTGAAAATGAGTTGAAATTTACCACCCGTGGATTCAATGGGTGAAAGTATTGTAAACATTGGTGATTAGTGTGTTTAAAGGTGTTGTCGAACATGAATTTTAGTATGAAATCAAATGTGTATAAGGGATTGAAGGAGAATTATGTTGTTCATGAATCATGATTTTGATAGTTTTGTATTTAGTTAAAATGGTGCAAAAGCAACCAACTTAACTACTGAACACATAGACCATGACCATGGCCTATAATCGCCATGGACATGGCCTAAATTAGCAGGAGATTCCACATTCTTTTCAACATTATGCCATGGGCATGACAATCATGTGCCACGACCATGGCCCCCTCGGTATGTATTAAATCATATAATACTAGTCGATATGATCATTAAGGGTTACTTTAAAGGTGAATAACTATAATAGTCTTAATCGCTTATGCAATTACTAATATGTATCTTGTTACATTGTCTAAATTGTTGATTTGGACCGTACGAGAAGGTGTTATCACTTATTTATTTGCAAGAGAACTCGGGTGTACATTGCTTTTCTCAAACTATGGGCACACACAAAAATAGTCATTTTATATCACTTTTAAACTACTAATGTGTTACAAATAAGTTGTGATAATGCCGAAGTGACAAAGGGTGTTAAATGAGTCTGGACTCGTTGCTAGCTTGAATCCAATATTTATAAATAGTGTGGATGGCACAAATAAGTTGTGAATGTAAGTACTTAGTAGTGTTTAAGCAATCAGTTGCTAAGTTTCTTTATTTTAATGTTTTTTAAATGTTGTTTATTTACTTGAGTTGCTTCAAGGTTCCAAAACCTTGTACTCAATAGACTTTCGAGCTTATGTGTTGTCATGTGTATCCTCAGGTGATCAAGCAAGTGATTGAGTTTGAGTTAAACTCAAGGCATGGCTCAAGGTTAACTTGGTTCGGGCTCGAGGGTGATTAGGAATTGAGTTGTTGTATGAAACTTGTTACCATGTTTGTAAATATTTACTAAAGCTGTTTAAAAGTTACGGAAATGGTTTTACTAGTCAATGGTTGACTCGTTTTGATGGTTGACCATTGATCATTTTTGTATGTTGACCTGTGATCAATAGACTCTGACTATTCTTTTACAAATTTTTGACTAAAGTTTAAGTATATTATAAATATTTTCAGCTTTTCTTTGACTTATTTTCTTATTGGTTCAAAAAGGAAAACAGGTGTAACAAAGTCCAAGCATCATAGTTGAGATGATCGAGGTTTAAGGTGAAAGGGATGTGAGATTTTAAATTGGTGACACTATAGGCATTGTGTAAGGCAGTGGTGGTTGAGAGCTACTGGTGGTCATGGTGGATAAGAAGAACAGTAATGATGAGAACGTATAGAATAAAATAACAAAAAAACGGAAGTAATCGAGATAGACGGAGAAAAAAGATGGCAAATTGATGAATGTGTACGTTATGTTTGTGAGAATGGTGACAGTCTGTAGGAAGGGTGGCCGGAAGTTAGGTGAGAGTCATACAAGGAACGGCAACCAAAAATGTTGGAAAGTTCGGTTGAGAGTATTATGGAAAGAAGTTTGAGAGATTTGGTTAGAGGATCAACGCGAAAGCTCTCATACCATATTGACGAGTATATTTTCCCTTGAATCAATATGATACATTAGATCACAATATAAAGGTATGAGATGGGCTACAAAAGGCCAAATCCAAAACGGGCTATGGGCCAAGACTATACAAGCTAACTATTACGTAGGGGTAGTGATTCGTGTTGAAAAGTGAATATCGACAAAGGAAAAAAAGAAGGGTAAATGACAAATATCGGCAACGAACTGCCAAAATTTGTTCCAAGTATGCAACATACCAACTTAATTACCCAAGTATGCAACAAACCGGATAGTTTCGTGTTTGGATCTTTGAAAAGTCGTTTTTTACCGAATTATGTTTGAAAAAGCTGAGTCACCTTACACGTGGACCACCACGTAAAAATTGTGCCACGTGTAGCTAGTTACCATATTACTGATCCAAACACAAAACTATCCGGTTTGTTGCATACTTGGGTAATTAAGTTAGTATGTTGCATACTTGGAATAAATTTTGGCAGTTTGTTGTCGATTTTGTCACATTTATTAAAAAATAAAAAAAAATTCAAACAGAAGTTGACCGGTCAAACCGGTAGCTAGTTACCATATTACTGATCCAAACACAAAACTATCCGGTTTGTTGCATACTTGGGTAATTAAGTTAGTATGTTGCATACTTGGAACAAATTTTGGCAGTTCGTTGCCGATTTTTGTCATTTACCCAAAAAAGAAAGGAACAAAATTAAAAGTGGTGCCTAGTCACGTGCATCAAAGTAATTATGTTTTGAGGTCGGTGGCTCACGTGATGGTTGCTAACATATGTAAGTTTGCGCCGCTTCAATTTTTTTTTGCTACAGGTAATTGTTTGTTGACTTATTTAATTTTTACGTGGGATATATAGTATACCCTATTATTTGTATAAACCCTAATGTAACACCCGCCAAATTAGGACTAGTAATTAGTGCCTAATCATATGTTAATACATGTAATTAGTTCTGTGTTAGGCTAATTAATGTATCGAATTATATATATATTGATGAATATATACGAAAATGCGATTTGATTAAATCGTACGCAATTTAAATCGAATGTATTCGATTCAATCTAATACGGACGTTGGTGACCAATTTTAATAAATAACGCTTTTATATCAAAAATATTATTATTATAATATTTCGTATTTATTCGGATCATACAAACAAAACTTATACGATTAAAAAAATGTAAAACGCGCAAACAAACTAACTTACATTTTATAACTCAAATATAAATCGATTAGTAAAATATTTAAATAAAATAACGCGTAATAAAATTGTATCTTAAAACTTACCATTTAATATGTAAAATAATTATTTAACGTTTAAACGACGGAGCAAACGAACACCGCACGGAGAACGGAGACTGAAAAGTTGGAGGATAACCTCCAACTCTCCCCTCTCTTTCTTCTCATTCTCTTCCACTCACTCTCTCTCTTTCTCCTTTCTCTCTCTTTCTTTCCTCTCTAATCACCACCACCTCCACAATCCATTAAAATCGACAAATAAACATACCAAACGCACTCGGATCATATCACTACTTTGGAGAAAAACGTTCACCACTTCCCGATCTACAACGCTATCTTTTCGGATTTTTAATCTGACACTTTGTAAGTTTCCGACAAATCCCGAAATCTCTCGTTTTTAAGTATTTATGCTTGTTAGTGGTTTGTAACAACTTATAATGTCCATTGGAGGGTTGGGTAAAAGAATCGGACCAAACGGAAACCCGAAAACATGTTTTTGGCTCGAAATCCGTCGATCAGACCGTTTCGCGAGCTGAGGTATGTTCTTCCTGCGAACCGAGCCGAGCAACGAACCGAGCCGAGCAGCGAATCGAACCGAGCAGCGAATCGAACCGGGCTGCGAATCGAACCGATCTGCGAATTGAGCCGAGCAGCGAACCGGGCCGTGTTGCGAATCGAACCGAACTCGCGTAACGACAACTACACTTTTTACAACGATGATTAACATACAAAAATATATACTTTTCCTAAACGTAGAACGAAACGAATAATAATAACACTTATGGATTATTATTACAGACCGTCACCAACGGGCCGTACACATTTTCAAATACTTATACACATCAACCAAATGGTGGAAATTTGGACATTTTAGTTGAGCGAACGACTACAAGGGTGATCTTTTGAGATACCCAATCATGTTTATAACCATCGCGTGTCGTGGACACCCTCAGGTTACAAGTCTTTGGACTTCATTCTCGGCTAATCAACTTACGTTTATTTAAACGCTCTCAGACTCAGGTGAGTCTCATAGCCCCTCTTTTTACTGTTTTACTCAGGGGTGTGATACATTGCTTATTTTTAACATGTGGACGCAAGTGCAACTTTTTATATACTACATGAGTTTTACTCACTAATCATTTAAAGTCCTCCGTCAGCATAGTTGTTAATACGTTGTAGCGTGAATATTAGTATATGGTACCATATAGGATTGACCCTCCTCGTTCGGGTTAGCAAGCACTAACCGGGTAAACGAACGTACTAATATTTGGGAAGACGAGTGTTGATTGGGCACTCGTGGAGGCACCTCGCCCGGAATTCTCTATAGGGGACCCGGCCCTCGAGTTAAGCTCAACTATGTGCTCATGATTGTATACATATATATTTCTCATTTGCTGGATGCAAATCCTTATTTAAATCTTGCGGTTCATACTATATTACTTGATTTCAAACCTGTGAGCTCACCAGCTTTTTAGCTGACCTTTTAGCATGTATCGCAGGTACCAAGCAGTAGGATGTTTCTTCTTCAGGACTTTAGCTCGAGTCAGCATACAGACGATTGAGATTTTCTTGCATTAGTATATTTTGTACAAGTACTTATGTACTGAAATCTCCTTTTATTTAAACTCGAGCTATGTAAAGCTTTAAATGTTGTAAACATTTCAATTATCAATATATTTTGTTAAAACGACGCATATAGAGTCGTTTGCTATATATCTTTGTGCTTTGTTATTGATTAGTAACACCCAAATCGTGCTTCCGCAATTCATTAAATTTGGGGGTGTTACACCTAAGCTACATAATAATACAAGAAAACTCTCTAGTTGGCCGTGGACTAAAGCGATTACCCCGATCGCATATAACCACGTTAATTCCTCGTGTCGATTTACTTTTCCGCATTACTTTTATCCGTTTGTTGATTTGTGTGGTTACAATTATTCAATTGTTTGTGTTGTTTGGGCTCGTAATACTTAACAACTGGTATCAGAGCTTCAAGGTTTGAAGTTTTTGGATCAATGGCGGACGAAGGTAAGTTTAAAATTGACAGATTTAATGGGAAGGATTTTGGGTTTTGGAAGATGCAAATAGAGGATTATTTGTATCAGAAGAAACTACATCAACCCTTGTTAGAGCATAAGCCAGAAACTGTCAAAGCTGAGGATTGGGCACTTTTAGATCGTCAAGCTTTAGGTGTGATTCGATTATCACTCGCGAAGAACGTTGCATACAACGTTGTGAATGAGAAGACAACTTTTAATTGTCTTAAGGCTCTCTCTAACATGTATGAGAAACCTAATGCTGCAAATAAGGTTTATTTGATTCGTCAGTTAGTTAACACGAAGATGAAGGAAGGGGCAGATGCAACTGATCATATTAATGAGTTCAACAATATTTTGTCGAGACTGGTTTCGGTAAATATTGAGTTTGAGGATGAGGTGCAAGCACTTCTATTGTTGTCTTCATTGCCTGAAAGTTGGTCGGGTACAGTTACAGCAGTTAGTAGTTCATCTGGGACTACTGCACTCACGTTTGATGGAATTCGAGACTTGATTCTAGGGGAGGATATCCGAAGGCGGAATTCTAGTGAATTGTCGAGTTCTTTATTGAGTACAGACAACCGGGGCAGGAAAACTGAAAGAGGGTCGAATCAAAAGGGTAGATCAAGATCCAAGAAGAGGAATAACTCTAAGAATAGGAAGAATGTCACTTGTTGGAATTGTAATAAGAAGGGTCACTATCAATCTCAGTGTAAGAACCCTACTATTGAGAAGGCTAAGGACGTGAATTTGGCTACTGATGAGACGGATGACGCATTAGTTTGTTCTGTTGAGAATGCGGCTGAGTCTTGGATTATGGATTCAGGAGCTTCGTTTCATGCCAACCTATACAAGGATACGATGAAGAATTTCAAGCCGTATCGTGGTAAGGTCCGATTAGCTGATGACAAGAGACTGGATATTAGAGGCATTGGAGATGTGATATTAAGGACTTCCCTTGGTACTAACTGGACTTTGAAGGATGTGAGATACATTCCGGATCTTAGACGGAAGCTTATCTCTATTGGTCAGTTAGATGAAGAAGGTAGTGATGTTACCTTTGGAAATCGCCAATGGCGTGTGGTTAAGGGAAATCGTGTGATAGCTCGTGGACATAAGAGGGGAACACTTTATATGGTTGAGGAACCTAATGATGAGAATGGGGTACATGCTACAGTTGATGTAGGGGCCGAATCTACTCTATGGCACCGACGGCTCGGGCATATGAGTGAGAAAGGTATGAAGATGCTTGTTTCTAGTGGGAGGATTCCGGATCTGAAAAGAGTTGAAGTTGGCTTTTGTGAACCATGTGTCTTTGGTAAGCAAAAGAAGGTTACTTTTGGTAAATTGGGATCTACACCAAAGATGGAGAAGCTTGAGCTAGTTCATACGGATGTTTATGGACCTACATCGGTTGAGTCTATTGGTGGTTCTCGGTATTATGTCACCTTCATTGATGATTCCACTAGAAAGGTATGGGTTTATTTTCTTAAATATGAATCTGATGTTTTTTCTACCTTTAAGAAGTGGAAAGCTGCTGTTGAGAATGAAACTAACCTGAAGGTTAAGTGTTTGAAATCTGACAATGGAGGTGAATACAGCAGTAAGGAGTTTATTGATTATTGTGCTGAGATTGGTATTAGGATGTTAAAAACAGTTCCTGAAACACCTCAGCAAAATGGTGTTGCTGAACGCATGAACAGGACTTTGAATGAGAGGGCAAAGAGTATGAGGTTGCATGCAGGTTTGCCTAAGATGTTCTGGGCCGATGCGGTTAATACTGCAGCATATTTGATTAACAGGGGACCCTCAACACCGTTGGGTTTTAGAATTCCGGAGGAGTTATGGCTTGGCAAGAAGGTAATCTACACACACCTTAGAGTTTTCGGTTGTAATGTTTATGTGAAAACTAAGGATGTGAACAGGGATAAGCTTGATGCAAAATCAAGGAAATGCACATTTATTGGGTATGGTTCGGATGATATGGGTTACAGATGTTGGGATGATGAGTCTAAGAAGATTATCCGCAGAAGAGATGTCACTTTTGATGAGAGTACGGTTTATAGTGGCAAGGTAACGGAAACTCCGAAACATGATTATGTTGTATATGATGATATTCCTGTTGATGATCTTGCAGGTCCTAGTGGGAGTTCGGGAAACCATGAATTGCCAAATAACGGTGAGGTGTCAGGTGATGGAGAAAGTTCAGAGACTGGAGAAAGATCTGAAGTGAGTGGGAGCTCAAGTAATGTGGATGACAGTGGCACGGATAAGCCTGTCACTCCTACACTTCCTACTTTGAGACGTTCCACTAGAATGCCCAAACCTGTAAAAAGGTTCTCTCCATCAGCAGACTATCTACTTTTAACAGAAAATGGTGAACCGGAAAATTATTCTGAAGCAATGCGATTGAAAGAATCCATACAGTGGGAGCTTGCTATGAAAGAAGAGATGAGTTCACTTGAGAAGAACAAGACCTGGTCGTTAGTAAATCTACCGCGTGATAAAAAGGTTTTGCATAATAAATGGGTGTACAGGATCAAAGAAGAACTTGATGGTAAAAGGAGATACAAAGCAAGGTTAGTGGTCAAGGGTTTCCAACAGAAAGAGGGAGTTGACTATAATGAGATCTTCTCGCCGGTTGTGAAAACGACTACTATTAGATTGGTGCTTAGTATTGTTACTGCTGAAGACTTACATCTAGAGCAGCTAGATGTGAAGACTGCGTTCTTACATGGGGATCTTGATGAAGACATTTATATGGCTCAACCTGAGGGCTTTGAGGTAGTGGGTAAAGAGAAGATAGTTTGCAAATTGAAGAAAAGTCTGTATGGGTTGAAACAAGCGTCACGGCAATGGTACTTGAAATTTGATGACTTTATGAAAAGGAGTGGATACATGAGATGTGACATGGATCATTGCTGCTACTTGAAGAAATTCAAGTCCTCCTATATCATATTGTTACTTTATGTTGATGACATGTTACTTGCAGGTTCTAACATGGCGGAGATCAACAGATTAAAGAGACAGTTGTCTAAGGAATTTGAGATGAAAGAATTAGGAGCTGCAAGGCAAATTCTTGGTATGAGTATCGTGAGAGATAGAGTTGAAGGTTCTCTAAAATTGTCTCAAGAAAAATATATTGAAAAAGTGTTAGAGAAATTTAGTATGAAAGATGCCAAGACACGTAATACGCCTTTGGGTAGCGTCTTAAAATTATCTAAAGATCAATCACCAAAGACGGATGAAGACAAGGCAGAGATGGCTAAAGTTCCGTATGCATCAGCAGTTGGGAGTTTAATGTATGCGATGGTCTGTACGAGACCAGATATTGCTCATGCAGTGGGAGTTGTTAGCAGGTTTATGTCTAATCCGGGTAGAGAGCATTGGGAAGCGGTCAAGTGGCTTTTGCGTTACTTGAAAGGTACTTCTAATATGGCATTGTGTTTTGATAAGAAGAGTGTCATTTTGAGAGGTTATGCGGATGCTAATTTGGGTGGTTGTGATGATTCGGGTAAGAGCACTACGGGGTATGTGTTCACAGTTGGTAAAACGGCAGTTAGTTGGATGTCTAGACTTCAGAAAAGTGTAGCTTTATCAACCACAGAAGCTGAGTATACGGCTGTAGCGGAAGCGAGTAAAGAACTTATTTGGTTGAAAAATTTTCTGGAAGAGTTGGGCAAGAAACAAGATGATTGTGTTTTATACTGTGATAATCAGAGTGTTGTACATCTCGGAAAGAATCCGGTGTTTCATAGTGGTACGAAACACATTAATTTGAGGTTTCATTTTATTCGTGATCTTGTGAATGATGGTACACTGTTGTTGAGTAAAATCCTTGGTTCGAAGAATCCTGCAGATATGTTTACTAAGGTGGTCACAACAGAAAAGTTGAAGCTTTGTATAGCTTCAACTGGCCTTCTGATGAACTGATGTTAGAAGGTGTCGACTAGAGAGTTAGAGGGTTTTATTTGGTTCCTGGATTTCAATAGGTGTAGTTGAAGGGCCTTTTATCGAAAGTCTATCTGATTCATGTTTAATCAGTGTGCGTGTCCCAATTGGTATTGGCGGTATGGAGAGGCGGATTCGACTTGGTTGAAATGGAATATTTGAGGGTTTAATTTTTTTGGGGGTTTGTCCGATCTTCAAGTGGGAGATTGTTGAGAAGTGAATATCGACAAAGGAAAAAAAGAAAGGAACAAAATTAAAAGTGGTGCCTAGTCACGTGCATCAAAGTAATTATGTTTTGAGGTCGGTGGCTCACGTGATGGTTGCTAACATATGCAAGTTTGCGCCGCTTCAATTTTTTTTTGCTACACATAATTGTTTGTTGACTTATTTAATTTTTACGTGGGATATATAGTATACCCTATTATTTGTATAAACCCTAAGCTACATAATAATACAAGAAAACTCTCTAGTTGGCCGTGGACTAAAGCGATTACCCCGATCGCATATAACCACGTTAATTCCTCGTGTCGATTTACTTTTCCGCATTACTTTTATCCGTTTGTTGATTTGTGTGGTTACAATTATTCAATTGTTTGCGTTGTTTGGGCTCGTAATACTTAACACTTCGTACACCACCAATTTTTCTCCATACACCACTAAACATGCTTTAGACTGTTGTACAGTACAACAACTTAAAGCATGTTTAGTAGTGTACGGAAAAAAACTGGTGATGTACGAATCATCAGCCATTACGTAGTATATGATAGTGTACAAATACATATGCAATTTGCTAACAAATACAAGTAAGGAGATACTTATTTACCTAGGTAATGCTTTGGTATATGATGGTTTGATGGAATACATTTGTAACTCCCAGGTGTATTGACACAGTGTACATCTGTTTAGATCCAAAGAAGATAGACTGTGTTAGATTATAAGGAGTAGCAGATATATTATACAAAAATGAACTTCTCTGATTGACAGATTTGTATAACACAAATGTATGTCAAGTTATATTACAACGTATTTCAGAGTAATCAAGAGAATAAGATTAGGACCCAAAGAATTTAGTTCTCGACCCATTTGTGATAATATCTTTGTTTAATTTGTTTCGAGATGATATTTACTACAATATAATTCGAAGTTCTATTCTATTGTTTGATGATATCTTTTTCGGATGTTACCTTCGCATCCATTTGGAAGGTAGGGGTTTCCTCAATAACCTTTCTTGCATTGACAGTTATATCCGAGGCCCTTTTTGGAGTCAATGCAATAACTGTTATTGCCACATAAGCAGTCTCCCCTTTGGTGAGCTCTGTGGCATGTGGTAAGCGCAATAACCCAATTTAAGGTGAAAGGGAGGTTGTATGTATCTGGCCAGTTAGGAAAAATTAATGCACTAGAGCTCTTATCCACAATTGATGCATGAGTACATTTCGGCATATTGTTATAGCTGTTCATTTGAAAACTGTATGCTCTGTTTTCCACTGGGTTACTAAGTAGGCAGCAACCATTTGAGCCATTACAATCTGTGATATGCTTAGCAAAAGGGATCGACAGGTAACATTATGAGGTACATTCCATTTCTACAGGACCCTTCGAAAGAGCCAATTGAAATGTGGCAGACATGTTACATCCAAATGCCACATAACAAGTTTTTTTTTTTGTGCGAATAGCTAAAAAGTTCTTCTAGTTGAAAGTATATTCCACGTTCGGTGTACCTAGAATTGTTGCAATTGGCACGTGATTGACCATATACTCGTATTGAATCTGTTGATATTTCAAGAATCGGGAACTTTTGATTATAAACAAACTGAGGAGTAGGAAAATGTGATGATCTGTTGCATAAGAGTTCAAACGATTTGTGCAGACTACACTCTTTCCCGATGCCGTATGGATACAAAATAGATACATCACCACACTTCTCCTGACAACCCGGCTTCACATATGAAGCTTGTGTCACATGTCTGTGAATAGCTAATGATGCAAAGTGTATGATCAGTAGCATGAATGAATTCGTTATCATTCTATATGTGTTTTTCATTATGGTATCATTAATAACGGATTAGAATTATCCAAAGATAAACAATTAAATAGGCACTGATTTAACTTTTTTGGTCTGGAATCGTTAAGAAAGCTAGGTTCTTCTTGGTAAAATCTTCAGATCAACTTCATATGCATGCTTAGGAAAAAAAAAACATATTCTTTATAATTAGCTGGTTTCTAGCCTTACATCATCCCACTTAAGTGTTTGTTGTTTTCAAATAACTTATTAGCCAAAATTCAATTTTTTTAAAAAAAGCATAGTAAATGCCGTACCTTTGTACTTAAGAATTAGCGTATTAAATTTTTATGTGTGATACAAGTACTAAAGGACCAAAATCAGCATATCATTAGGTGTATAGATCGTTGGCCGATAATTTTTTTTTTGAACAGCTAATATATATAAAACTCCCAAAGAAAGGGAGAAAACCAGAATTACAAATTAAAAGAAGGGTCTCAAAGAAAGATCCAAAAAACATACAAAACTATAACAAATGGAAGAGAGCTAAAAACCAAAACAAAAGCAGCCTGAACACAAGCTAACCAATACCCGTAGCCATATCTACTAGCCTAGCACCGGGGTCTGAAATCCAATTGTCCCAGCTCATGCAACGAGATTTGCTAACCAATAATTATGGTTGGCCGATAATTATTGGTGTTTGTTTTATGTTCGGTTTTGTAACAAGTTTTGAGTTAAGAGACTTCGATATGAGACTTGACCTTTTGAGCGGTTTCAACCCCCATTTTTTTCTTTCCGTCAGAAATCAAAAAAGAAGAAAAAAAGAATATTTTATTTCTCCGTACCAACCTGGTCCCAGGCTGGTCGACGTAGCCAGCTGGTAAGAGGCTCGTCGGCGAATTGAACACTAAATGAAATAAACATGCAATAATGTATTACAAACATGAAAGGTTCCACTTTTATACTCATGGATATGCGTTTTTCAATATGTTATGATTGAACATTGTCGAATATAAACTAACACTTATAGACGTTCTATCTTTGCGTTTTGGTCTTTGGAATTTTGCAGATGGTATTCATATGGACAAAGATCAAGTTTAGTTAAATCAAAATTTTGACAGCTGATATCTATCCTCAACTACATTGTCTAATTATATGTTTCGAAACTTCCCATATAGCTGGCATTTTCTTAGCATTGTGATTATCAGCAGCTTATTTTTGGAACCTATAGAGCCATATATAAGAAAGTCACATAAAGGTTAAAGGTTCTTGCCCCCTTTAAGGCTAAATACCGACTATTTAAGTTAACAATGATACTAAGATATTGAAAACTTTAAAAGATGGATGATTCGTTTTCACATTATATACTATGAACGAATTTTCTTCACAAAAAATAAAACTTCATACAAATTTAAGTTTGGTAATTTTCGCATTCACACAATATAAGGGGCTTAAATTTCAAACTGGATACGGATGCATATATTTTGATATCTTACATTGAACTATAGAAGAATTATATTCAACAGATTATGTCGGTCGGATCCGGTACTATAGAAGAATTACATATTCAACAAATTAAGTCGATCGGATCCTGTTGGTAACAAGATTAGGGTAGTCAACTGAAATTAATCGTGAGATCGTTTCTTCACTAGAACCTTCAAAAAATAATTAATAGTTCATCGTAAACCTTATATTGGGTTAAGGAAGTTAGTATTACAAGTTAAAGATTATATTTCATATGATTAATAAGTCATCAAATATGAGTTACAATATCCGGGAAAAGTAATGAAATGGTTCTACTGTATAATATTATCAGAAGAACAACCAAGTGTATGTTCCACTTGTACTAGTTTAAAAATCTCCAAATCCACCACAACATCTTCCATGCTTGGTCTTTTCTTCCCATTCTTTTTCATGCATCTATAAGCAAGCTCCGTGACAGTAAGAACATCACCAATGCAAGCTTCTTGCACCACTTGCTTATCCAAAATTTCATGTATACGGTCATGTTTTATCAAGTATTGGAATCGCTGAACCAACCCTTCACCGGATTTTGATGAAGAAACAGGTTTTCTTCGTGTTAAGAGTTCGACGAGTACTACACCAAAGGCATAAACATCACTTTTCGCAGTAAGCTGTCCAGATGCAAAATACTCAGGATCTAGGTATCCCAAGGTGCCATCAAATTGTGTAGTTACATGAGTTCTGCTAAGAGGCACCGACCTTGAAAGGCCAAAATCAGAAACTACTGCCTTATAGTTCTCATCCAACAAGATGTTATGCGGCTTAATATCTCTGTGAATTATAGGCGGGGTTGCATACGAGTGCAAATATGCTAGTGCTCCTGCAACTTCTCTTGCAACACGCATACGATCTTTCCATGAAAAGTTGGAAACTTTTACCCCATCATGTAGATGTTGAGAGAGGGTGTCATTGGCTAAGTATTCATATACCAATAACGGTACTTCATATTCCAAACAACAACCTAATAACTTCACTATATTCCTGTGGTTTATCTGTGCAAGAATGACAATTTCATTAACAAATTGTGCTACGTGGTCTTGGTCTACTACATTTAACTTTTTTATCGCCACAATGGTTCCGTCAGGGAACAATCCCTTGTAGACTGTACCTTGTCCTCCCTTTCCAAGGAACCGTCTTTGACTAAAACTTTGAGTTGCCTTCTCCATCTCTTCGGATGCATAAACTTTTATTTTCATAACACATGACTTGTTATCAGAGATTTTCTGCGTTAAAAGATGTCCACCATTTCTTCTAAAAAACTTCCTTTTGATCTTCTTGTTCTTTATTCTGTTGAGTTTTGTATATGCCCAATAGCATATTATAACAAGAACTGAAAGTCCAATTACAGTTTCAATGATTGCTGCATATGCAATTGAAGTTAGTTAATCAGCTAGCTATATAAATTGAGTGTATATATATAAATGTATGTATATGTGTTTACATATATATACACATAAGGGAGATATTTATTTACCTAAGACATGTTTTGCTTTATGATGAGGTGATGAGATACCCTCTCTATCTATTTAAAGAACATAGATTTGTGTTAGATGATAAAAACATAAATACCATAAGAATGTAGAGATCATATATTTGAACTTTTTCATTGAAAGATTTCTATTACAAAAGTACTTTTAATGTATTTAAGAAAATACGAGTTGGAAGCACGAAATATTAAGGGCGCGTTTAGTTACAGAAAAATTTCTCCATTTTTCTTTTTCCATTTCTCTAGAGAATGAGAAGTGTTTTACCTCTCTATAAAAGCATGAAAAATCTAGAAAATGTGTTTAGTTGCAACGGGTGGAGTTTTCCTTTTCCAAGGAAGAGTAGAGATGAAAACTTAGAAAACCATTAAAAGTAGTTTTCAACTTTGTAGTTACAAAAAGGAAAACACAGATTTTCCTTTTCTTAGAAAAGTTCTTTAGAAAACTCGAATTTGAACACGTTTTCTAATTTTCTTGTTTTCTTAGAGAATTTTTTAAGAAAAGTAGAGAGTTTTCTGTAACTAAACGCACCCTAAGTTATCCACCCATATGTGAAAATAATATCCTCGTTTAATAATCTTTTAGATGTATATACTAAAATATAATTTAAAGTTCTATTTTTTTCTTCGGGTTTTACCTTGGCATCCATTTGGAAGGTACGGGTTTCCTTCGCAACCTTTCTTGCAGCGACAATTATACCCAAGGCCCTTGATGGAGTCGATACAATAACTATTGTTGCCACATAAGCAGTCTCCCGTTTTGTGAGCTTTGTGGCACGTGGTAGTCCCAATAACCCAATTTAAGGTGAAAGGAAAGTTGTTTGCATATGACAAGCGTGGAAAGAATAGAAACTTAGACTTCTTATCCACAATTGATGCAAAACTACATTTGGTCATATTGTTATAGCTGTCGATATGAAAACTGTATGCACTAGTATCCACTGGGTTACTGAGTAGGCAGCAACCATTTGTGCCATTACAATCAGTAATTTTCTTAGCAAAAGGGATCCACGGGTAACATAATGAGGTACATTCCATTTTTACTGCAGAACCCTTCGGATGAGCCAATTGAAATGTGGCAGAAATGCTACATCCAAACGCCACATAACTAGTTTTTTTATGCGAATAACTAAGGTGTTCTTCTAGTTGAAAGTATGTTCCATCTTCTGTGTACTGAGCAGTGTTGCATTTGCCGTGTGATTGACCATATACATGTATTGACTCTGTTGATATTTCAAGAATGGGGAACTTTTGATTATAAGCAAACCGAAGGGTGGGATGTTGTGATGATCCGTTGCACGAGACTTCAAACGATTTGTTCAGACTACACTCTTTCCCAATGCCGTATGGATACAAAATAGATACATTACCACACTTCTCCTGACAACCCGGCTTCGCATAAGAAGCTCGTGTCACTTGTATGTGAAAATATATTGATGCAAAGTATATGATCACTAGCATGAAAAAATTCATCATTATTCTATGTGTTTTTCAGGATGGTATATGGATTAGAACTATCGAAAGATAAACAGCTAAATAGGGACTGAATTAACTTTTTTGTTTTGGAAGTGTTAAGAAAGATTCATTGGTTACATCTGAATATCAACTTCATATGAATGCTTCAAAAATATTCTTTATAAGCTGGTTTTTAGCCTTACATTATCCCCCTTATATGTTTGTTGCTTTCATAAAATTTATATGAGAAATTTTAAAAAAAGAGCATAGTAAATGGCGTACCTTAATTTGTTGGGATAATACACAAATATGTCATTATACTATACGAAAATGTTCATCTGGGTTACTCAACTTTAAAAATGTTCAATTGGGTTACTATACTTGTAAAAATGTTCAATTAGGTTACCAAACTTTAGACATAGTTGCTATAGCCAAGATGATGCCGTTTACTAAACTTTAAACGTTCAATTGGGTCACTATTTTTTAAATCGAAATTAAGCAAAATAGACGAGATGACACCAATCAACAAGTATAGTAATCCAATTGAACATTTTTAAAGTTTAGTAACCCAGATGGACATTTTCGTAAAGTATAGTGACCTATTTGTGTATTATCCCTAAATAATATATGATTTAACTTGTCTATCTTATCCAAAAAAGTACCATTCATGGTGTAGAATGTTGAGTGCAAACCCAATCCCACATCGAAAATTGAAAGATAACTATGTCTGCCTATAAGCCAATGAGCTACTCCCTCTATCATCAATTGGTTTTAGAGTGGAACCTCAGTGGGCTTATATGTTGGACATTTTGTTGGGCTAAAATATCGGTCCTAACAAGTGGTATAAGAGCTACGGTTGTAGCCCGAATGTGGATGGCGCAGCGTGATGCGCGACACGTGGTGGCGCATAACCCCTCGGTTGACCTCAGCGAACGATGAGTTGATCCTGGAGCCTTGTATTGAAAGTCTCCCTAATGCGCGCATGACCCCTCGGTTGACCTCAGCGAACGATGAGTTGATCCTGCGGGAGTTCCGAGTTTGCGGCGGATTGGAAAGTGAAAGATAATTATGTCTGCATATAAGCTCATGAGCAACTCCCTCTATCACCAATTTATTTTAGAGTGGAACCTCAGTGGGCTTATATATTGGATATGTTGTTGGGCTGTATAGTACAAAAAAATGTAAAAAATATACACCCATTAATTATAAGAATAGTTTACAAAGACGCATGAGCACATTCCATAAATCCCAATGATCATGTTGATAACTAGCTAAATGTTGCTAATTAGAGCATATCCCATAAACATGTAAGACAACAGTGTGATGCTAATTACCAGCACAATAAGCATAATATGTATCATGTGAAAATGCATGAGCATATCCGAATATTTTCATTTAGTGTTCATAACTTTATGTGTGATTTTTTATAATCATGCGTAACATATTGATCTCAAAATACATATAGAATGATAATGAAATTAATCATGCTAGTTATGGTATACATGACGTCAAGGTTGCTTATGACATATGCAACACAAGCTTCATTAGCGAAACCAGGTTGCCAAGAGAGATGTGGTAACATAACTGTTCCGTATCCATATGGCATTGGGGACGGTTGTTACTTGCACGAATCATTTAAAGTCATGTGCAATGAATCATCAGAAGATCACTTTCCTCTTCGGTTTGTGCATAATCATGTATTTCCCATATCATATATCTCCATGGAATCGATACGTGTATTTGTGAAGCCTGATCTGCAATGTGGTACGAACGGGTTTCGATGTAAGCAAAACAGTTCAACTAGAACGACATTTCACATATTCGCATCAACAAAACACATATCTCGTAGTAGGATGTGATATTGTTGCTACATTAAAATTGGCCGATACTAGTGGGAAAGACGTTGGATGCTCCTCTCTTTGTCTAAGGAACCCTCCTCTCGTTGAACTTGGCACCGGTATGGGCATTAACGGTTGTTGTAGGAGAAATCTTCCAATAGAAACAGGGGTATTTAGTGTTTTAATCAGCAACATAAAAAGCGTTTCAACATGTGCTGCTGCATTCATTGTTGAAAAGGACTATCATCCACGGTTGTTTACTGCATGGGAAGACAAACATAATCATCCTGTGGTCTTAAATTGGTTTGTCGGTTTGGGTACATGTTATCAAGCTCAAGAAAGAGGAAACAGTTTATGTGGCCAAAATAGTCTTTGTGTCGACACAACCATAGGCCATGGATATAAATGCCGCTGCTTGGAAGGTTACAAATGGAATCCTCATTTTCTCGATGGATGTAAAGGTACGTTTAGATTAAGAAATGAGCAAACAAGATGTACATTACGTACGTGAATCATTATTCATATGACGTAAGTCACGTAACATATATATTACATTTATCTTATCTAACTTGGGTTATGTTAATTCTTTGGATTCCCAAAATAGATATTAACAAGTGTCTGAAACATAACAACCATTCTTGTAGAAGCGGCGAGCATTGTGTCAATACATCTGGGAGCTATGAGTGTATTTTGCCACATCAAGATAAGCAAGTTGTATGGGGTAAATCACCCTCTACCACAAACATATGTATAATTTATACAGGCGCGCACATGTACACAGTGTGTGTGGTCATTGGATACTAAATTCAATTGCATATGCAGGAACTATTACCAACTATCCATGACATCACAGTATTATTGTAAGGTTATTAGATTATATTATATATCGATAATCGAATTATTATAGAAGAATGCTATGATCAAGTTCATGATTCAATTGACAATTTCTAGGTGTTAATGATGCTTTTATTTGATAATTTCCATGAAAAATGCAGCTGACGATCACAACATTTCCAATGATCATTTCATTAAACTAAGAATATATATTGCATTGAACATATAAAAGAAAACTGTGAGGTTAAATGCCTGCCGAATTAAGAGTATTTTCTCTAAAACATATCAAGTGTTTAATTCTGTTTATTTTAGATTCTTCATTGAGTGTAAAACATATGGAAAGATACATAATGAAACTATTCATGCTATACATCACCTCAACGTTGCTTATGACACATTCGACGAAACAAACTTCATTAGCAAAGCCAGGTTGTCAGGAGAGATGTGGTAACATAACAATTCCATATCCATATGGCATCGGGCCTGGTTGTTACCTGCACAAATCATTTGAAGTCATGTGCAGTATTTTGTCGGAAGATGTTGTTCCTCTTCGATTTGTACATAACCTTGAATATCCCATAGTAGAAATTCCATGGAGTCGGTAGGTGTGATTAGTAAGCCAGCTATTACATGTAATGACTCTGGGACCATGCCTGTTAATAAAACAGTTGGACTCGATACCTATTTCAGCTATTCACACCATCAAAATATCTATACGGCTGTTGGATGTGGTATTACTGCTACTTTTCAAGCAGCTGATACTTGGAGTGAGACAAAAGTAGAATGCTCGTCTCTTTGTGTATCGAATCCTTTCAATATTATTGGATATGGCACTTGTTTGGGCATCAATGGTTGTTGCCAAAGAAATATCCCAACAGAAACAGGGCGTACAGGTTTCGAATCAACTACATGAATACCTTTACAAAATGCTTTGGCGCGTTCATAGTTGAAAAGGACCATGGTCTACGCTTCTTTTCTGATTAAAATCACAATTACAGCTTTCCTGTGGTATTAAATTGGGTTGTTGGTCTGGGCACATGCCGCCAAGCTCTTGAAAAGGGAGAGAGTTTATGTGGTCATAATACTTATATTGCCGATACCACCATGGTTCCTGCTGGTCCTGGTTATAAATGTCGTTGTATGAAAGGTTATAAAGGGATTCCTTATCTTCCGAGTGGATGCAGAGGTATAATACGTTCAAGTCCAATAAAACTACATTCGGTTCGACATGCAGGAACAAGAACCAAGGTTGTCAAAATCGGGATCCTACGTAGGATCGTTTTTGCCTTTGCAAGATCGGGATCCTAAGATCGAGATCGGGATCGTAGATCCTACCAAAATATGATTTTTTTATACAAAAATATATAAATCTTGTAGAAAACAACTATTAGAGAAATTAATCTAACATTCAAACTTTTATATTACTGAAGTGATGCAATTTGTCAACATATATTTCTCGAACGATAAACGTATTAAAACAAAAGATAGCGGCATAGTACAATTGCACCAAAGTTTGAGAGCATATTACAAATGAAAATTCTAATCGTCGTTTTAGAGGTTCTATACTTTTTCTTAGGTTAATTTGATAAAAAAATGAGGAAATTGAACTTGGAAACAAATGTATGGTAAGTTTTGAGATATGATTTGGACTACTTATGAGCCTTACAAGTCCAATTGTAAAAAAAAAAAAAAGCCATTTGTAGGATCGGATCGCTCAACGATCCTACGATCTTATGATCGATCCTACGATCCTACTCCGATCCTACCTCCTGACCGATCCTACTCCGATCCTGCACGTTTTCCCTTGGTAAGATCGTACGATCCAACGATCAAGATCGCGATCTTAACAACCTTGGGAACAACTATTGCAACTGTGGTTGGAGTTTTATATTTTAGTGTCGTTGATGTATACTTGGTGTTCTTTAAACTTTCCGAAAGGCAGAAAAGTAAGATCAAGTTGAAGTTCTTTATGAGGAATTGTGGACACCTATTGAAGTAGCATATTTATGCTAATAGATCATGTGTATTAAAAGAGAAAATTGTCCGTTTCGTCCTTTGTTCAAAAAATCACGTGTCGTCCTTGAATTCACGAAATGTCACCAGTGATCCTTGTATTTGCTATTTTCGTTCACTAGTCGTCCCTCCTACTAACTTTCGTTAGATTTCTCCGTTAAGTGAGGTCACATGCGGCACATGAGAGTATTTTTGTATCTTCATTGTATCTTTTTAATTATTAATTATGTGAACACATTTATATATGTTTTTGTATATTTATGTATTAATATTTATTTATCTTTGTTCTTTCGTTTTTTTTAATGTCATTTTCATTATTATAAGATAAAAAATAATACTCCGTCCGTCCCAATTTTATTGTCACCAGACAAAAAGACACGCAGTTTAAGAAAATATAACTATCTCTCTCTTACTTTTTGATAAAATGACAGTTTTACCCTCTACTTTTTACCTATTTTTTTGTCTTATATATATACACTAGGGGTAAAAAAGAACTTTATTTCCTTAAACTTTCTATTTATGGAAGTGGACAATTAATTTTGTACACCCCAAAATGGAAATAATGGACAATAGAAATGGGACGGAGGGAGTAATAATTAACAATGGCATTAGATCATCATCGTCTTCAACGCATCATCATCATATTTATCAACAACTTCAGATCACTATGACAACATTAACTAACAACATATATTCACAGAAAATTTCATGGCCCTATCTTCCAATAACCAACATTTCTTCACCCCCTTTTATGTTTATCCAATTAAAAAATCCCCAATTTCCAAAATCACCACATTCATTCCCAAACCTTAGTATTATCTATTTATCAAATTCAACAATATTGAACAACTATTCTATAGATTGATTCCCGTCTTGCCTTAGATCTACTTTCGAAGAATGCTTCCGTTAACTCACCATCGATTTTCTGACCATGGTTGATCTAGACAGCAACTCCGCCGATATCGAACCTCCTAACAGCGCGGTGACGGTGACGTTCACGGCTGTTAAGCCACGATTATTCGTTGAGTCATCGAAAGCAATTGATGATGTTGAGTTCTCAAAAGGCACAGAGTTGCGTTCGGTGCTGAAGAGGTGAACCGCATCAATCATCCGAAGCGGAAGACTGATCACGAGCTGCCGTCGCTTCTTTCTGCCGTTGCTTCTTTCTGCCGTTCTTCTTTCTCTGATGATCTCCGGCGGATTTTTGTCTTTTTTCAGCGAACTAGAGCTGCAGTAGAAATTGTTGGTTTGTTACTCACACTTGTTGGATTTGTATAATGATATTAATGGTGGTGTGATGATGATTTGGCTGTAAAATGATAGATAAAGGAATTTGAATTGTTATTGTTATTGTATCAATTTGGGGGAAAGGTTAAAAACTGGAATTGAATCGATTTGGATGATATTTAATGAGACGCTGCTTGTGATAAAATGATGATGCCAATGATCTCTTACCCAAGTGGTAAGAGTGAGGTGGGAGGCATGCCTCCCTGGAGGTCTGGGTTCGAACCCAGGCAGTGGTGTATTGGGGTAATTAAATTTGGCCGTTCAAAAAAAAATAGTATAAAGGTAAACAGACAAAATTACCCTCACGTGTGTCTCACATGAGGTGACTTAACTAATACATTTAACGGAAGTTAGTAGGAGGGATGACTTGTGAGTTGTGAGTGAAAATAGCGAATACAAGGATTGCTGGTGACATTTCGTGAATAAGGATGGGACGTGATTTTTTGGACAAACACATGGACGAAACGGGCAATTTTCTCGTATTAAAATTAAAAATTCATGCTGCAGAAGAAATGGAGAAGGCAACTGAAGGTTTTAGTCGAAAGCGGCTCCTTGGAAAAGGACAGGGTACAGTTTACAGAGGGCTGTTGTCGGATGATACCGTTGTAGCCATAAAAAGGTCAAACGTCATAGGGAAAATAAAATAGAAGAATTTCTTAATGAACTTCTTATACTTTCACAGATAAACCATAGGAAATTAGGCTGTTGTTTGGAATATGAAGTCCCACTATTGGTATATGAATATTTGTCCAATGGCACCCTCTCTGAAAATCTTCATGATGGAGCAGAAGTATCTAAATTTTCATGGAACGAGCGTATACGAATTGCAAAGGAAGTTGCGGGCCTATTTGCATTATTATGCATCAATAACAATATTTCACAGGGATATCAAGCCTGTCAACATTTTACTGGATAAGAACTACAGAGCGTATTATCGGATTTTGGACTTTCAAGATCAATGTCTCTAAGCAGCACTCATTTAACTACACAAGTTGATGGCACATTTGGATACTTAGATCCCGAGTATTTCCACTCGGGGCAGTTTACTGCAAAGAGAGATGTTTTTGCCTTTGGGGTCGTCCTTACTGAACTCTTAACTAGAAGAAAATCTGTTTCTTTAGTCGATTCGGAGGAAGGTCTGATTCCACGATTCCAATATTTGATGAAACATAATCTGTGTACTTGAGATTTTGGACAAGCAAGTTGTGAAGGAAGCTAGGACAGACGATGTTGTTTTTGTCGCTAAGCTTGCTAAAAGTTGCATGAAAAGGAATGCAAAGAAAAGACCAAGCATGAGGTGGTAGCAGATTTGGAACTGATGCTAGTACAACCGGACGTTTCTGATATGGCTGTGTGTGCATTATAAATGATTACAGAATTGTCGAAGAGCGTTCTCTTACTACAGTTTTTAAAGACGGAAGGTTAAACTCCCAAAAGCTCAATAAGATGTATGTCAACGTACTTGTATGCCATAATATTTGTATGGGTTGGTCTCTTTTCCAAACAAAATTTTGTTCCTAGCGTCGTCTTGTTGTACCTTAACTTGTTGATTTTTCACCATCGTTTGGGTCGAGCATCGTTGTATTAAGGTCAATCGTCCTTATTGTAGCTGTAGATAATGGTCGTATTAGCGTCGATGTAACATCTTGCTAGGTTTTTTAATGGTATTTAGTCTGCATTTTCCAAAAAAACAATTTGTACCTATAAAATTTCATACGGAAATGTGCAAATTATTAAATCAATGTGTTTGTGGTTTTGCTAACTTGGCTTTATCATTTATAGATGGATTTTTAATTTATCACCTTAAAATATGTAAAAGGGACGAAAATTGATAATAGCAACTAGATGAAAGACAATACACAATGAACATTCGTTGGGTTTCCTATAAAGTAACGAGAATACAAAGATGCTTTACTTTTGGAAGACTAAGTCAATAAGATAGAAAATAGTTGTTTTGCTGTATGTATATATGTGATACAACAAATCAAGAAAACATGATTAATTGATCCAATAGGCCAACTGAATACTTGAATCGGTTGATTTGTCATTTGTTCACTTAATTAGATCATGTTGTATAAAGATTGATAGATTTGATTTGTGTCGTGATCTATCTATTTAGATCGGTCAGTCGTCATATGATGGTTTGAATATAAGAAGATCATATCTCGCAGCATGACCTCTCATGTTACTCTGAGCATGAGTGGATTTTAATCTTAAATAAAAAAGCCGAAACCTATATATGTCCGGTTAAGCTGATTAAAGACAGATCTATACTTTTTTAAGGCACTCTAATGTTACAAAGAAAATGAAGGTGTTAGCTTAGAAACACCTGAAGAAAGTACTCAGCATGACTTTTACTTTTGGCTCATATTGAAACCAGACAAACTGTGCATATATATTTTTATTGATTTTATTTACCTTTGGTTAAGAACTGTTATTTCCCTTTATTTTTCAGGTTGTGAACCTGAATATGTGTTTAAGAATCAAATTGTTCTCTGTGTCTCTTTAAAGTCCCATGATATCTTTAAAGTCCCAGGATACAGTAAAAAGTGCAACCTCAAAGAAATAAAGCAAAATCCCTACAAACCATTCAAAAGATGAATTATGGGAATCCAAATATACACCTGTTGAAAATAACCTGTCGAAATCAACGGATTCGTTTTGAATAATGTTCATGTAAAAGTTGCAAGTGGTTGTCCGTTTTAGTCCGTTTTATTAGGTTACAACATCTTGTTCCTAGTCATTTTCTGTAACTGTGACGAATGCATCAATATTTGAATGGATAGTGTATCAAAACGGAATAATAATGCCGCAAATACTTATTATTGGGTCGTTTGACCCACCAACATTTTCCGTAAATGCTCCTTGAATTCTTCAGACCAATCCTAATGTTTAATCAAACTGATCACTATCATTGTTAGTTTTCATCAACTTCCAATGTCTTTCCCACATCACTTATTCATCTACTACTTAGCCTTAAGAGTGTCTTATGCTTGACCGTTGGCCCTTCCAGTTTTAATGTAAACCTTGATGTGTAAAATCTCACTTATAAGTGTTTATCCTTAGACTTCAGAATCGCCTACAAACACATAAAGCGAATGAAATCCAAAGCCACATTTCTAGAAGTTTAACCAAATCATGGCATACGAGTATATGACACATCTTTAAATAAAATAGTATAAAGGTTACATATTCAAATCCCAAACACAACATTGCAAAATCCCAAACCCATATTTTGATAATTATTTGGGCACCTCTTCTTGCTTGTAGTTCCCAACTACCCAATGCCTCATATCTCAAGTTTTCTCATATTCCATCCCCTCTTTCACCCAGAAGAAACCTTTGATTCTTCCTCAATCATACATATACCCATTCAAGCCACCAAAGATGCCTACTTTACATCTACAAATTTGCTTCTATTCTACTTTCAAACCCAAAAAATACCAACAATCAATCAATATATACACTATTTATCTTCCACAAAAACCTTTTTTTACCGAAAATTTGCCAGTACTAGTATTTTTGGGAAGATATGGGTCCTGGAGTTATCAGATATTCGTTGTTATTAGTACTTTCTCTTCTTCTCAGTCCAGGTAACGGTTATCTGTTCTTCTCGTGCTTTGAACGTTTCAAAAAGTGAGGAATATGATATATACACTAAAATGATTATCTGCCTTTAAAACTCGAAACGAAATTGATGTGCCACGGTAAAAGATAGGTTATAGATATAAGGATAAATGTATATTCTTATTGTTACAGAATGCATTTGAAACATGTTTAAGTGCACATATTTGTTACCGGTTTTAAATGTTTATTTTTGAATTCTGAATTTAAACCAAATTACATATTTGACCTTTATTATCCATTGGCAACTACTACTAATGTATATTGAGCAGAAGCAAAGAATAATAATGATTTGTTTTTATTTTCTTTCAGATTGGAGCTTTGCTGAGAAACCTCCAATGAAAGCAATCTTGCCCAAAAAAGTGTTGCACCTTCAACAAGACAAAATATTCTCATCTTCTTCTGCTTTCACAACCCAACTAGATGAAATTCCGATCGTTCAACCGACAACTCCAACAGGAACACCAAACACATATTCACCCACCCCATTTCCACCAACCACCACCACTCCCACCGGCGGTGGGACAATCCTACCACCACCATCCGGTTTTCAACCAAACAATCCCACCCCATTCCCAACTGGCCCGTCAGGTCCAACGGGCCCATCGGGTCCAATGGGCCCGTCTGTCCCAATGAATCCATCAGGTCCCACGGGCCAATCAGGTCCAACCGGTCCTTCAGGTTCATCATCAGGTGGATCATGGTGCATTGCAAGCTCATCAGCTTCTGAAACTTCTCTACAGGTAGCTCTTGACTATGCCTGTGGCTATGGAGGAGCAGACTGTTCAGCAATTCAACCTGGTGCAACTTGTTACAACCCAAACACGGTTCGGGACCATGCTTCATATGCTTTCAATGCATACTATCAGAAGAACCCTGCTCCAACTAGCTGCTCTTTTGGAGGAGTTGCACAGCTTACCAACACAGATCCAAGTAAGAGATGTTGACGGTGCCTAATTCCGTTTTTTTGGTACAAACAAATAACAATGGAGCCGACCCAGGTGCACCAAGGCTCCTCGGCTAGAACCCTTGCTTTCCCATCATTAAACAAATTGCTATAAGGCTAACAATAAAATTATTTCTAGAGGTGGCAAATTCAACCCATTTACCTATAAATGGGTCGATTCGAGTTATGTTATATCTCTAACCTGTAATGCCATACGAAAAAATAGCTAAATTGGAAATGGGTCAAAAGCCACCTAGAGTGTATTTTTTAGGCATACAACCTCCAAAATCGTTTAACAATTATATATCATTAATGTATGCATATTAAAGACACTAACTAAATAAATATTTTCTAGAGAAGTACTGACTCGGGTTAACCTGCCCTGCCCCATTCGGCCCGTACAGAATATTTACCTGTTTCAACCGCTAACCAACTGCCCCATCCACCCATTTATCCACCTCTAATAGTTTCTACCTAGAAAAATTACGGGTAGTTAATAAATTTTGAATTCTAATGATCCTACTAAAATTGTTACAGGTTCTGGAAGCTGTAAGTTTTCTGCAGCAAGGTCATCAGGCATGACTCCGCCAACACCTCCTATGCCATCTGCACCCACCACCCCTACGTAAGCAAAACTCCCATTAGCCATTAATGCAGTTATGACCAATTAAGGCTTTGTTTATTACAGCTAATCAATAAATTGATTTTTCACTTGCAGAACAAGTACTCCAATCAACCCTTATCCTACCTCACCTAACGTACCAGGAGGTTATACGGACCAACCAGGATACACGTCATCAGAACCAACAGGAGAGCCAAGCTCAGCAAACTGCATTGCCTCCAACTTACTATTGCCATTAATGATAGCTAGTCTGCTCATGTTTCTAAACAGAGAAAAATGAAGTTCGAGAAATGAAAAGGGAATTCACTTGGTCGCCTATTTGACTTTTTAGAGGGATTAGCAACATGTCAAATTGAAGGCGAGCTCTATTATTAGACTAAGATCATTGCCATACTTCATGTATATGTATGGCTTGTAGTTCTAGTAGGACAATACAGAAAAAAAGTAATAAAAAAACAAGTGATTTATTGGGTTCTCTACCATTTACTTCTTGCAAGTATTAGCAGAATAAATTTCATAAACATGCTCATAGTTAGGTTTTTGTCAGAAAAATAAATATAGATTAATAGCATTATTGAACAGATGACAATAGGTATACTCTATACACAATGTTGGAATAAAAAGATCTACTGAAGATATCATCGAACTGCACATAAAGTTCACTTTTTTACTCACGAAAAGCTTTTTTTGTCAGTCTGCTAAAAGCCTAAAAATCACAAGAGTTTTCAGTTCCGTGATTCACAGTATGTCTGTATTGATTGCAGACTTGCAGTATTCCCATATCAGGCAAGATTCCAAGTAAACTACTTATTTGTCGACTACACAACCACAAGGATCAATTGCTTTGAACAACTATTTTATTAATGGGAGCAAATATTATTACATGTATAATCTTGTGCCTCGTATAGACGTATTCCTACACAAAAACCCCAACAAAAGTTATATCTCAACGGGTTCACTATTTAACATTTGAAAGGTCACTTAAAATATGTTCACATCAAGAGCAAGCATGGCACAGCAACAACGCATAGTATGGCCAAGGTGGCAATGATTGAACCTTGGTCAAATGCCCTCCTTAAGTTTCCTAGTCGTGTGAAATGCTGGAAAGCCAGAAATGCTGCAATAACCAGAGATAGAACAACCCCTTCTTGTCTTCCTCTGTGATAAACAGCACTCAAATTAGAACATAACTAAAAGAGGAAACAATATGAAAGAAAGAGGCCAAAAGATATGGTCCATTACCTTAAGTTTGCAATTTGGTAAGGCGACACAATTACCATTATAAGTGCTATAAATGGCAACTCCAATTCACCTACAAGCAGAGGGAAGACAAATTATTAGAGGTATCAATTGTAATTGGGATAACCTAGATTTAATGACACGTTTAAGTATTTTGAAGATATATTTATGTGTGCGTTAGCAAGCAAGTTTCCAGCCTTTTCCATAAAAAAAACACATAATAATTTGTGCGCATATAATCAATTTTCCTCCAGAAATGGTAATAAAAAACTCTATTAAAGCTTCTAGATTTCATGATTATATAAATTCCATCTGTTCATCTTTGTTCTTGAGCAAATCATACTAGTAGAGTGTCTTACCAGGTATATAGAAGAAAAGACGAACTAAAAGTGCTAAGAATGCTGTCCAGATTCCATATTCACCCCTAAAAGTTAATTTGAACATGTAAATTGTACTTGTAAGAACCAATAAAACAAAAATCAGACACAACAAAAACGGATATGAAAATACTTCTTCCCATCAAAAGTGCAAGATCTACCTAGGCACATATTTCTATAGAATTAGGGAATGTTTGGTAGAATTAGCTGTAAGCTGTAGCTGTAAGCTTTGAGCTATAGGATGTAGCTTTTAACTGAAGCTGCGAGCTGTAGATTTATTTATGTAAATGCGTTTGGTAGTTTAACTGTAGCTGGAAGTGAAGAATGCAAAATGACATAAAAAGACAATTATAAACAAGGTTAATGATAAACATAATTAACAAAGTAAGTTTATTATATACATGTATAAGTTTATTCTTAAGATAACATATTCATATTTCATATATCAATAACATTACAAAATATAAAATGAAAATCTTATTTTACAGAAAACAAAACCAAATTTTTAAGAAATATTAATTTAGTTAAATATTTAAACTTTATGTAATTTAAAATGAAAACGTGAGATGGATAAATTACACTCTTAAAAATGCGTAGAACTCATTTCAAGACAAAATAAACAAAGAATAAGCATCAGCCACTAAATGCCCCATGGAATTTTAAACGCTAGTTGATGCAGCGTCTCAAATTAGAGCTTTTGATTGATTTTAAAAGCTTCTAGCTTGTGCAGCCAAACAACACTTTTAATTATTTTAGGAGCTTTATGTTTAAAACGAAAAGCTTAAAGCTCTTAAAAGCTCTCTACCAAACAGGCCCTTAGATTAGTATTGATAGATCACAGAAGGACATAAATGCACTCCAACGTCACAAAAACTGTAAACCTTAGTAGACCAAAATCAATACTATTAATACGTAGTAATCATCATGATGAATATATAGGTAAAATGAAAAATCAACTATAAACATTTAAAAGAAGAATGTTGCTATTTCAAGCCATATCCCAAAGTGGAAATTCAGGTGTGTGTAATGTTCCCTTGAGAAAGAGGGCAACGGAATATTTTATGAGCTTACTTGATCCATGACACAAGGCTTGCAGGTGCTTGTAGAGCAAACAAAGGAACAAGACATGATTTCTGAATCGCAGTGCCCTTTGCAAACATCAATACCCTGTTGAGAATTTGATTAAGGTTTGTCTTCAGCATGCACAAAGTCGTAGCAACAAGTTTTACCAATTAAAAAAATGGAATCAAAAAAGACATAACTATAACCTCAAATACATATGTTCAGCCCTGACTGCAACCAACGTATATTTTTCTTATTCGCTAAATATATACGATAATAACTATTTAGAAACAAAACATTATGGTCCAACTCCATATAGAAACTTATAAATGTTAATCTCAGTATTCAAGTAAATAATAGATTGCAGAACTGAACTAGAAATCTGTAACTGTCATAAATACTACTCTCTATTATACTCCGTAAATTTATAATCTCACTTTCTTTTATAAAAATAATTACGTTTTTGCTATCTCTATGTTTCCTTGGTGTACATTACAAATACAAAAATGAAAGTAGAATTAAAAATTGATGTATCTGTAATGTCAAACTTTATTTATTAATGTAGAAAGGAATAAATTATGTGACTAGATATTTAATAAATTACATATGTGAACAGTAAATCAGATCAATTGTAACATGTGAAAAGTGAAAACTGGAAACTATAATGTTTGACTTTAAAAGTCAAATGAGTACAATCATCATCATCATCATCATCATCATTACTATAAATAGCTACTAACAACAATATAGCTTACGCAGATGATATAGTGCAGATCCATTGAAGATTGGTTGGGGTAACAGGAGGAGAATAACACACAGCACCAAACCCTAGCTTCCGTTTTTGCATCTTCCCCAAATTACATCTACTTTCCACAATACTCCTACAAATATCAACAATTCATGATCGTCAATCAATAATTAAACACATTTCGTATTGTTTGGGACCACCTACTGTATCTTATCAATCGCTGGCAGATGGAAAAAATCAACTAATATTATGGAGTATATTAATTTAAAATTATTCAACTTCAAAATATATATATACTATTAAACAAATTCTTCAATTTTTATCAATATATAATGAGTTCAATTAACATGACAGCTATTCAAACACACGTATCACATACATATACACATATCTATTATTATAGCAAAAAATAATGGACCTGAGGGGGTTAAATGTGTGAAGGGAAATTGGAGGACGGAAATGTACGGAGGGATGACAGTTGAGAGAGTGAACGCGGTGGTTTTCGCGACGTACAAGTGGTGAGAGTGAGGGTGAGAGAGTGTGTGTTAGAGTTAACATGTTTTTTGTTTGCTGGTGGTTTGGCGGTTTACGGTGGCCGGCGGCGAGACGACGACGAACGACGGTCAGAAATTTAAAGAAAGTGTAACGAATTGTAGCAGTGAATCAATCAAATTGTACTAGTATATTGTCAATTTTCTTTTTTTTTAGATATTCACGTTAGTTGAAGATCCGGGTTTAGACCATGGATCGACTAAATGGTCCAAATATCTAAGCATTGGACCACCTCTCACGAGTCACGATATTATTATGGATTGCTTTCGGTTGCTTTTAAATAAATTGGACTAAATTAAATTAAATGCATACATATGATTTCTATACTTTCAGTGGTTATAAATCCTTTAAGTTGACCTCAACAAAATGGAAAAATTCATAAAACTAAAGTATCCTTTGTCACGAAAGAACATTGTATAGCGTTTGGTTCATATAAATTAATAGAATTGAAGGGTTGGGTTCGTGTGAGAACGAGGGAACCGATGATATTGTGTCATGTGTACAAAGAGAATGTTCCAAATGTACAAAAACCCACCCTCAACATCAATTATCTCACAAACGACAAATCAAAAAATTATGAAAATTGCACCATTAAATTCAGCGTTCTCTACTCTTCGATTTGTCGTCCCTCAAATCATACTTTCGATGAGTTTTTTTTCCATCTTTTTTGGTGGGTTTCACATTTACAAACGCATGTGTTAAAGTGTAGCGTTTAGTGTTTGGGGTTTAGGGTTTAGGGTTGGGGGTTTGGGGTTTCGCCCCGAAACCCCACCAAACCCCCAACCCTAAACCCTAACCCCTAAACCCTAAACGCTTTACAAAACTCTAAACCCTAAATCATACTAAACCCTAAACCATGCTAAACCCTAACCCTAAACCCTGCTAAACCCTAACCCTAAATCCTAAACCCTAGCCCTAAGCCCTAACCCTAACCACAAATCAAATGTACAACCAATCACTAACACATGTGTTACTAATTTGTTAAACCCACCAAAAAATGAAGAAAAAAAAAGTTGTCAAAAGTATGCCTTGAGGGACGGCAAATTGAAAAGGAGAAAACGATGAATTTTATGGTGCAATATTCATGATTTTTTGACTTACCGTTTGTGAGATATTTGAGTTTCAAAAATGTGGGGGAAATGGGTATTTGATGAAAATGAGTGGTGGAGATTGATTCCCCTATTCTCACTCAAAATTGATGTACTCATTTGAACTCTACTCTATAATTGAATTCGTAACTTTATTTATTTATGTATTTTGTTCAAAAATGAATTGAATTAATTGAGATTCACTCAATGCTCTCACTTACAAAAAAAAAATTACGTGAAATCTTAATCATTTGATTAGTGGAAAGTTAGAGTTATGTAATTGAATTAAGCCTTTTTGTTATAAGACCATTTCCAATGGTGACTGAAAGCCGACTGGTCAGTTTGTACCAAATTAGCGCAACGTCAATTTTTCCTAAAACTGATTGACCCCTACCATCAGTGACCGGTCACTTTATTCTTTTAGGACCCACATTTACAAATTTACCTAAATTTCTATATACTTAACAAAAATTATAATAAAAAACAATTAAATAGTCACGGACCCCACACAAACAAGTAGATGGAGAGTTAGATATATGACGGGTTGAACCGACGGGCCGTGCCATTAGCATCGGCTTCGTCTGTTGGAACCGACGGCCAACCGAAGTAACCACTGGGAACGCCCTAACTTGTGGAAAGTTAAAAGTTAATTATTTGTAATTGGTATTGTTTCAATACAACTCCCCATTCACATAAAAACTTAATTCAATTACATAACTATCTAACTTATGCTCAGTGTACTTATACATAATAATATTAACCGTGAAAAATTAAAAAAAAATTAAAAAAAAAAAAAAAAAAAAAAAAAGGTAGATGGAAAATGATTAGTAACGCGTTATTTGTTTTTTTAAGAGGGTTTTATCTGAAATCTGAAAACCATGTATGAATAATAACAGGGGGTCCCGAAGTCTGAAATCTGAACTATTATTAAACGTTTAAATGTTAGTAATATAAGTTTTGCCTATATGAATTTTTGGTTTGTTACAAATTACCTATTACAAAAATAGAACATTTTAAATCAAAAATGTATTTAGAAGAAAGTAAGAGGACCAATACTGTTATTACGCTTTTACAAAACAAAAGAAAGAGGAAAGCAACTAAAATTTACAGCTCATATGTTTTACTCCTTTCTAAACTCTCAATCTGCTATATGCTACGGTGGAGTTTTATTTTTATTTTCTGTTCTTTTTCTTTAGAGTTCTAATAGATGTTATCTGTTAAAAAAAATAAATTAGAAAATCAGAATAGAAAGGTGAAGTGCGGAAACATAAGAGGCGAAGCAGAAACAACGATTCACTAAGTCCGCTACTTGACTATGGCGTAAGACAAGACCAGCAGTGATGATGTGGGGCATGGGAATCAACGAGAATAAAGGATAGTCTGTGTTGGAAGAAGAAATTAACACCGTATGTCTGTGATAGAGTAATATGCTTCTTTTCAGAGGTTGTAAGTGAGGGTTTTATGTCTGAAATTTTCAATTGTTTTTCAGATTTTAAGGATCTGAATGAAAAAAAAATAAACATCTCTGAATCTGAAAACCTCTAACCGGATCAGAGGTCAGTGATTTTTTAGATGTTTTAAGCAAAAACAAACAACACCTAAACCTTAAATTTGCAGGCTTAAAGGTTTTGATGGATTTTGTTCAAGCTAAAGTTCTACACTATCGGTAAACGGTTAGATGTGTTCGCTAACTTTAATAATCTTTGTTGCCCACCAGACATTCATTGCCCATAAATTACGAGATTCAAACAAGTTGATTCACGCATGTTATGCTAGTTAAAGTGTTGTGACATTATGTTGTTCTAAATTCACATATGCAAGTGTATGTGTAGGTTTATATATATTGATCAACAAGCAAATTTGTAACACCCCAAAAATATAAATGTTTTATTTTAGTGCACGAGGGTATAAATATTTTAAAGTGGGGTTATTTAAATGATACGAAATAATAAAATACACGAATGGTTTTCTAGTTCCAGACAATAGGATTTAAAGGGAATAAACTAATTGGGCCGACTTATATAGATATGTACGGAGTTTCCTTATTATCCATATTACTTCTAAAATATTCTACACATATGTACGTATGGAGAGAAAATCACAGGGACGATTTTAGCTTCAATTTCCTTTCTAAAATTCTTGATTCAAGCTTCAATAACCTAAATTCATCATCTCCTTCACCCTTTTTGATCGATTGTAAGTGGTTTCTCTTATGTTTTTAACCTAGGTTTTCATTGAGTTTCATGGGGTTTTGAGAAATTAAGGGTTTTAATCCGAAATTTAAGTTAGAAATTGAATGGATTGGTGTTAGTTAGTGTTTGCTTAATCATTGAAAATTATATAACATAATGAAAGTGATGAAATTATGATTTCGAGTTTATGAGTAATCTTAGGGTTTTGCTAAAATGGTATGAGTTGATGTTAATAAGTATTTAATATGTTGAAATGATGTTTATTGGTGTTGTAGAGATCATTGGTAATCAAATTGTGACATGAAATTGGTGAATTCATGATGGGTGTTCATGGGTAATTTAAGAGTTCATGTTAAATCTTATGAAAACATGAAGTAAAGCTTAAAAGTGAAGTAAGTGATATTAATAGAGTATGATTATAATGATGAAACATGTATTGAAGTAGTAAAGTTGAATGAGTAATGAACTAAAGTGTGTTTATGATGAATTAAGAGGAATTATTGTAAAATAGAGATGGATTATAAAGATTTTGATGATTAATTAGTGTCTAAATGAGGTTATGTGTTATGAATGATATGATAGGGATTTAAAGATATGGAAGGCATACGTAGCCATTGTTGTGAATAATCAAGTATCGAGGTGAGTACTATGGGGGTTAAACGGGTAATCATTGTGTATGTATGTATCTTAGTTGTATATAGATATATAGTGGAGTATACTTGTTTCATATACTTGTTTCGTATGTTTGAATCGATTGTATGTGTTTCTGGATTGCTTCCGAGCAAGAGGATCATACAATCGGGTGGAAGATGATTTGTTTCTTATACTTGATTCTTGTGCCTTGTTTCATATAATTTTATTTTGACTTGTTTCTATATGTGGATTAAATGATGATGATGATATGATCAAGAATACGAATGATTGTATGTGTTTTCGGATTGCTTCCGAGCAAGAGGATCATACAATCAAGTGTAAGATGACTTGTATCTAGTCTTGTTTCTTAATCATGGTATCCGTTTCGACATGATTTGGTGCCATGGAGTCTTGTTTCTTAACATGATTTCCATTTCGCCGTGATTTGGAATCATGAAGTCTTGTTTCTTACGAAGTCTTGTTTCTTATAAAGCCTTGTTTCTTATGATTGTGGATTAGCATAGTGCTTGTTTCTTAAGTGGTGTTATGTCGTTGTTGAGTAAGATTATATGTTGTTAATTATGATTATAGTGTTTGTTGTATGAAGTTATGAAGTATTTGTTGTTCAGTGTGTTCACTGATTGATTAGTGTTTTCAGTGATTATTTAGTGTTGAGGGTATAAGTAAATATATGATTATAGTGTTATTATGTATTATGTGTTATGTGGATTATTCGTTTAATTACCTAGATGCTCACTAAGCGGTGCGCTTACCCCTTCGTGGTTTCATGTTTTTAGGTGAATGATTCGGTTGAACCAAGTGGATGATTAATGTTTTTAAGAGGATAGCGTGGATATGGAGCTAGCTTTATGGTTAGAATTGCTCCATCTCTTTGAATCATTGTTGTTGATTATCACTTGTGTAATTCACCCAAACGAAGAGTTTTTGAATTAAATATGTTGGTCAATATATAGTAGTTGACTTTGAAAGTCAAACAATGAAAAAGAGTCTTATGTATGTGTAATGAAATAGGGTATGAAGTCATTTGAAATGTGATTGGTTGGTCAAATGTGATGTTGGCAAATAGTCAACAACATTGAATTGGTCAAACGTGTCTAGGATTGGGTGGTGTCTTGGTGGAAATGTGGTTGAATTCTCAAACGGGTCAAAAGGGTGTCAAAACGGGTTTAAATAGGTCGTATGGTTAATTTTGAATGTGTTGGTACTATGGGCTGGTTGTCATATGCTTTAAGTGTGTTTTGATGAGTCAAAGGAGTGTGCAAAAAGTTGGAATACAAATGCGTATGGTTTGTGATTTGGGTTGTCATCCAAAAGTGGCCGAAATGGCTCTAAATTGGTGACACGTCTAAAACGGTCGTTTTTGGGAAATTCGGAAAAGTGAAAAAAGTGAAAGTTTCATTTTTGTTATATTGGAGGTGCGTGTAAATTTTCAGGTTCAAAATCATAACGAGTAAAAAAATTATGTGTGTTTGAATTTGGTCAAAAATTTGAGTCTGTGTTACCACTTGAATAGGCTTGTTCTAGCCTAAAACAAGCTTGTTCTAGCTAAAACAAAGTTGTTTTACCAACCTGTACTATATGGCTGGTAAATTGCATACCACGTTGTCTTGTTTTGGGTCAAAATGTAAAGATGAGAATACGGTATCAAATATACAAGATGTGGGACCGAGCTGTGGGAACCGAAAAAAAAATCCTATAAGTTTTGGGGCGTTTCAAAATTAAATATTGTCAAAGCTGTGTTTAGAATTTTGGAAAATATTGTAAGATTAAAGATTTTGAGAGTGGGATTTAAAAGAGTTTGAAGTTTATCCTTATCTTATACTATATTTAGGTGGATCTTGTAGCTAGTCATGTAATTAAAGATCAAGATGGCGTATAGTAGTATACACGGAATTTCATAGACTATTATGGTGAAACATTATATAGATAATATGAGATATGAAAACAATAACATGAGATAGATAAAAGCTTAACGTGTGGGATCAATATACCATTGAGTTTTATTATTTGAAGTTTAAATTATACAAATTTTGCTCATACATTAAGCAACATCTATGTACATAATAAACACACAATTAAGTGTTTATCACCATGTATATATCTTTTTTACATGTATACTTTGTTTTCGTAAATTAACTAAAACTTAGCTTACATAAATCATTTGATAACTCACACAACCGTCTTGCTACCTAGTCAATCAAGATATGAGAGCACACGGAGTGAGTGAAGACAAGCGTTAACGTTCAACACCTTGAACGCCGAGAGTTGGCGTTCACCACTCTCCGCCGGCGTTCACTTTCAATGTTCAAGGTAGAATGCTGATTGCAAGCAATTTTCCTTTTTTGGTTTTGTGATTCGTTTAAAACAACTTGGGATCCATTTGAACATTGAATTGAACCTTGAGTCAGTCCTATCAAAATCATACATGTGTTAAACTTCAATGTTCAATTGAACACCAAATATAATGTCAACCACTCCTTGTGTTCTGAGGGTTCTAATATTATTAACATTTTATATACAAGTATACAATTTCATAAAGTAAATACAAGTAGACAAACCATACAAACTAAACAAAGCTCAACAGATCAACACTGAACAACAATGAAAACAGTGGCGGATCCAGAAATTCAAGTGACCCGTAGCATAAACTTTTTCATAATATTAAATAAATAATTTTTTCCTGAACATATACGATTTCATTATAAATTAGTAGTTTTTAGAGTAAATAACATATAAAATGGACTAATCATTTATCAAATCAGTAGCAGAACTTCTTTGAACCCGTAGCAATAGCAATAAAATCAATTATTTCTAAAAAAATTTACACTTCGCATGATAAACGGACCTGTAGCAAGTGCTACCCCTAGCTTCTACGTGGCTCCGCGAATGTATGAAAAATAAATATATTAAGGTGTGGAACCCTAACTATAACGGAACTTTGAATCAAAAGTTAAATATCGTAACCTCCTGGATTCGACTCGATTAAAATAATGAGTTTTTTTTAGCTAGTTTTAAACCAGAGCTAAGCTTGGATCGAGCTTGAACTCGTTGGTGAACTCGTTTCAACCATTTAGAGCATACGGTATCGAGCCGTTTCCGTCTGCGTTTTAACCAGAGAACGCCGTCGGACGGCGTTTAGCCACCCTGAGACAGCGTTCCCGATGGCGTTCTTGGCGGCGTTCACCCCTCACTGTTCCATTTCCGACGCTGCGCTGCATGCCGTTTTCCTTTTTATTATTATTATTATTTTTTTCCATTCCAACGGTTACTTTTAAAAAATAATAATAATAAATAAATTTTAAAAATAAATCCGTTGAACGGCATTTTTTTGGAAAAAAAAAATATTTTTTATTTTTTAAACTTATACATTTTTACCTATAAATACAATACCACTCCAACACAATCAAACACACTTCCAACATCTCATTTTTAACCAAAACACTCTCAAATACTCTCCAAAAATTTCTATATAATTCACTCATTTTCGTAACAATGTTGAACAACCAAAACAACCCGTATCATTTACAATCCACTTGGAACCCGTTCAACGAGTGGTAATCCACACAACCGCAACAAAATCAACCATCTTCCAACCCACAAATCCACGGTTTCGCACCATACGCTTACAACAACCCCGTATACAATCAACAACCACGACCCATGCAACCACCACCGCAAATGTCACCCGAAGACTATGCTCAATTTCAAATATGGCGTCAAAGTCAACAATAATCTGACGTCCAATCTGTTGAAGAAACCAACCCGACACCCGAATCATTCAAAAAAACCAAATCAAGAAAGTCTAAAAAAGACTCACCGGCCAAAACCAAGAAAGTTGTTCCAAACTGCAACCTTTGGTCACCGGAGGACGAGCTTCGTTTGGCTCAAAGTTAGATTTTGGTATCCGAAAATTCCCAACGTGGCACTGACCAAGAAGGGTCTTCTTTTTGGTATCTCGTTATGGATTCCTACAATTCCTGCAATCCACCATTCCAACGGGGAAAAGACGCGTTGTCGTCAAAATGGCGTTCTTTAAACGCAGGTTGCAACAAGTTTCGGGGGGTTTATAAACGGCTTGACGACCAAAAAAGGAGTGGTGAAGGCCGAGACGATTTGTTGATCCGTTGCCACCATCAATACAAGGTGGAAAACGAGAAAAAAAGTTTCACAAATTTGATGGCGTGGGACTTTTTGAAGGATAAACAAAAGTGGCTTCATCCCGATCCGATTGTCGTCGGTAGACGAAATGTCCCCAAACGCCACGAGACGGTGAATTTGAAAGACTTTGAAGATGAACTGGAGCAAGAAACGGATCAAAACCCGAATGAGGGTTTATTTGGTGACGATCCGCAACCACGACCGCAAGGAAAGTACAGAAAACCAAAGTCCCAGAAAACGTCTTCTGGTTCGACTGCCGGTTCATCCCGTTCTTCGTTTGATGAATCACTCGCAACAACATTCGAAGGTATCCGAATGGACAAGCAAGGCTACTACAAGGCGAAGGATCTCGAGGCCAAACTTCGAATCTTGTCATTGCCGACTGAGAATTTATCGGAGCAAGCGAGGTTCATCTTGGAAATGGAGAAGCGGAAGATTTGCGACAAAATGGGATGACCATACTCAGCGGGAGTGGGAGGTGATGCTTCGGGATCGGGGGTTGGATATGACTGATTTTATTTCGTATTGTATTTTGAATTTTTAGGACTTTTTAAATCGTGTGTTTAAATTATGTATTTTAATTTTTAGGACTTTTTAAATCGTGTGTTTAATTTTTAGGAATTGTAATTTTTATTATTTGTTTTGAATGAATTAAATGTTGTTTTATTTAATTTATGTGTTTTTAAATATTAATTTATACATTTAATTACATTAAAAAAAACAAATAAAATAAATAATAAAATATTCCAGAACACTGTCCACAACATTGTCACCACACCACATAATTCTGACTCACAACATTCTCGAGAACACTATCCTTAACACTGTGAACACAGTGTTACCACACCCCGTGCTCTTAGAAGTTAAGATGAAAATCACTGTTCAAAAAAATAAAAAATAAAATAAAATTCATAAGAAAAAAAATAGAAAAATTCATAAGAAAATATTTGTAAAAAGTATCCGTAGCAAACAAAGCACGAGAGCGTTCCTTCCCAACTCCCACCGATCACCACCACCGTAAAAAGCCACCACTCGAAGCTTAACAAAACACACTCAATTTACTTCAAACACACACACCAATAAAACCATGAGGCGATTTTCCAGCAGAGGAACGCAGATGACACGTCACCACAAACACCGCCGACGTCATCTCCTTCACAGCCACCATTTTCTCTATCAACCGCCGTCGCTTCCGGCCCTGCCAGACCTATTTGTCTCATTTATTGCAATGAACACGGAAAGTTTCAGATGGATCCTGAAGCTGTTTCCGTTCTTCAGCTTGTTAAAGAACCAATCGGCGTCGTTTCAAAAGAAATTAATTTTGTTTTGTGTGCAGGAGGGCAAGAACACTTGGTATCTCGACAGTGGGTGTTCAAAACATATGAGTGGATCGAAATCTCTTCTAAAAAAATTACCAAGAAAAGAAAGGGCCCTCCGTTTCTTTTGGTGATAACTCAAAGGGTTTTACAAAAGGTCATGGTACAATCAGCAATGGAAATGTCTCTTTTTCAAATGTCTCATATGTTGAGGGTTTGAAACACAACTTACTTAGTGTAAGTCAAATCTGCTCGCTAAAGAACAAAGTGCTATTTGATGAATTTGCTGGAACCATTCTCAACAAGGAAGGAAAACCAGTTCTTACTGCTAAAAGAAAAAGAAATGTGTATACAATCAATATGGAAGAGGCAAAATCTCTGAAAGGTCTCTGTCTATATTCTCGATCAGTAGCTGAAAAGAGTTGGTTATGGCACAAATGGTTATGTCATCTAAACTTCAAGACTATAAACAAGCTGGCAAAGAATGAGCTAGTTTATTGTCTTCCATCCATGAGCTATGCAAAAGATAAGCTGTGTTCAGCTTGTGAAAAGGGGAAACATCATAAGTCTACCTTCAAGTCAACGCAATATTCTTCTATCACTTAAGTATTTTCCAATTAATCCACATGGGTTTGTTTGGACCTGTCGGCATTACCAGCCTTGGAGGAAAGAAATATGCTTTGGTTATTGTTGATGAATACTCAAGGTATACGTGGGTTTTCTTTTTGAAAAACAAGAATGATGCTGCTGAAGAAATCATCAGCTTCGTGAAAAGAATGGAGACGCTGAACTGCAAAAGAAACAGAATGATTAGAAGTGACAACGACACTGAATTTAGAAACAGTACACTTGAATCATTCTATGAAGAAAAAGGCATATCTCAGAACTTTTCAGCTCCTAGAACTCCTGAACAAAACGGCATTGTAGAAAGAAGAAATAGAACTCTTGTTGAAGCTGCTAGGTCTATGCTCGCTGAAGCTGGACTTAAAGGTTATTTCTGGGCTGAAGTAATCAACACTGCTTGCTTCACTCAAAATAGATCGATCATTGTCAAACGTCACAACAAAACAGCTTATGAAGTTCTAAGAGGAAGAAAACTAGACATCAGCTTCTTTCATGTCTTTGGAAGTACATGTTATGTACTTAACACTCGTGATCAGCTCAAAAAGTTTGATCCTAAGGCTAATGAAGGCATCTTCATTGGATACTCGCTTGTATCCAAGGCATTCAAGGTATACAATCTTAGAAGAGAGTCTATTGAGGAATCTGTACATGTCACCTTTGAAGAAAGCTTCAATCCTCAAAGAAATCAATCAAGTGAAGACGATGACATGTTTCAGTTTGAAGAAACACTTAATTTACCTTTTATCAACTCTGTTTTAGCTGCACCTTCATTAATTCCTCCAATCCAACCACTCTCCTCAATCCCCGAAGCCTCTCCACCATCATCACCAGAAATAATGGATCAGATCAAACTGTCACTGATAACGAAGTTCAACACACACAGATAAATGAAGCTGAAGAACAAGAAGTCAACGATGCACCCATCAGAACAACAAGGTGGACTAAAAGTCATCCAATAGATCAAATTATTGGTGACAGGGACACTGGCGTTCAAACAAGGAAGTCTGCTACAAGCAATATTTGTCTCTATGTAAACTTCGTCTCTCTGATGAAACCAAAAAAAATCGATGAAGCTCTCAATGACGCTGATTGGATCAGTGCCATGCAAGAAGAATTGCTTCAATTTGAAAGAAACAAAGTTTGGAACTTGGTGCCAAGACCGCTAAAGAAGACTGTAATCGGTACCAAATGGGTATTTTGAAACAAAATGGATGAAAATGGCATCGTAATTAGAAACAAAGCTCGACTGGTTGCGCAAGGCTACATGCAAGAAGAAGGAATCAATTACGATGAAACATTTGCTCCTGTTGCACGTCTCGAAGCAATTCGTCTATTTCTAGCATTTGATGCTCACAAGAACTTCAAAGTTTATCAAATGGACGTCAAGAGTGCTTTCTTAAATGGTGAACTTCAAGAAGAAGTTTATGTTATGTAGCCACCTGGATTCACTGACCCTCAGCATCCAGATCATGTGTTCAAGCTAAATAAAGCATTATATGGCCTCAAGCAAGCACCTCGTGCCTGGTATGAAACACTTTCAGATTTTCTTTGCAAATCAAACTACTCACGTGACATTATTGATAAGACTCTGATTTACAAAAGAGTCAAAAATGATTTGAACATGGTTCAAATATATGTTGATGATATTATCTTTGGTGCCACTGATGAAAAACTTTGTAAAGAATTTTCATCCCATATGTCTAAAAGATATGAAATTAGCAAGATGGGTGAAATAACCTTTTTCTTAGGCTTACAAGTTAAGCAAACTGAACAAGGCATTTTTATAAATCAAAGTAAATATATTAAGGATCTCCTTGTAAAATTTAACTTTGAAAACTGTTCCATCATGAAAACTCCAATGGCTCCTCCTGTTAAATTGGATGTAGACGTTGATGGAAAATCAGTGGATGTTACCATATACAGAGGAATGATTGGATCTCTTCTCTATCTCACTGCAAGTAAACCTGACATCATGTTCTCTACTTGTCTTTGTGCTCGCTATCAAGCCAATTCAAAAGAATCACATTTGGCTGCTGTGAAATGAATTTTCAAGTACCTGAAAGGTACCCCCAACCTGGGCCTCTGGTACCCCAGAGGTTCAGGGTTTAAGCTAATTGGTTTTTCAGACTCTGATCATGCAGGATGCAAGATAGATTGAAAAGGCACCTCTGGTAGCGGTGGTAAACTGGTCAGCCGGTCATGCAAGAAACAACACTCTGTTTCCACTTCTACCACTGAAGCAGAATATATTGTTGCTTATCACTGCACTGCTCAAGTGCTATGGATGAAAAATCAATTGGCTGACTATGGCATTGTGATTAACAAGATACCCATTCTTTGTGACAATCAAAGTGCAATTGCCATCACCAATAATCCTGTTCATCACTCAAGAACTAAACATATCGACGTAAGATATCATTTTATAAGAGATCATGTGATGAAAGGTGATGTGGAATTACACTTTATTCCCACAGAGCTTCAGCTCGCAGATATTTTTACAAAACCTTTGGATGAAGCAAGATTCAACTTCTTGATCAGTGAGCTTGGGATGCTGAATGCATAATAAGTTTATGCATTCAATGTCTGACAAAATGTATTTAAAACAAAACCTATTTAATACCTGCATAATTCTTTGATGTATCAAATAGAAGAATTTTTGTCTGTTCTAATTATCTATGTACTCTTGTTCCTCTAATAAATATGAAGTGTTATTTATAACAACCTTTGTTCATATTTATTAATTCACAAAATTCTGTATGTTTGTTAAAAATTATCTCTAACTGATTTATCAGCGAGACAATTTATGTTTTTACATATGGTACCAAAAATACTTCATAAAAATAAATAATAGTTGAAAATGAGTTTCTATAACATACTCAATGTTTCCAACTGATTTATCAGCGAAATCTTCAATATGTTAACAAAATCCCTTTGTTTTCATCTATTCATTTTCTTGTGATTCAACAAACATTAATCTAGTCAGTTTCCTCTCTAACTGATTTATCAACGAGAGTCACGTGCCAAGATTAGTAGTCTTCCATAAAATGAATCACATTTTGTAAAAAGTGCACTAATAAAATAACTTAAAATATAATAAATGAATCTTCTCCAACTGATTTATCAGCGAGAAGATCATTCATCATAACTTAATTTATTTTATTAGCATGTATAGTTATCAATAATGATTTTTATCGGAATTTGCTCCAACTGATTTATCAGCGAGTAAATACTAATTAAATAAAAAATTGTATAATTATATCTCAAATTAAGTTTCAAGTTGAAAAGCACCAGTTGAGAGTGCCCCTTATCTCTGATCTAGGATGATAGAACTAATTGATTACAAGGCGGAAACAAGTAATCAAACTAAACAAAACACAATATCAAACCGAAACGAATAATCAAAGAATATTAGCTTGATATATTGAATTATAAATGATTAGAATCGATTACAAAGAGTTTTAGTCGACAAATGGTGCTAGGGTTTCGTCAACCCTAGCCTGAAACCCGTAGGTTTGAATTTATACCAAACACAAATCGGCAGACCTGTGACACTTGGCCAGTGACGCAGGTGGCCGCCTTCATGCGTCACTTACCTAAGTGTCGCTATGCGACACTAAGGCAAGTGTCTCCTAACACAGAAACAAAATCAAAATTCATTTCTAATCTATACAGACTCTAGACCAACTGACTGACACATAATGTACCAACAAACTCCCCCTTGTCAGCAGCTTGGCCTTCAAAAATCTTCAAAATTTTCAGTCTGTAGAAATCTTCAATTAAGCCCAACCTGGTGGAAATACTCCACCAGCATGAATACCAACCTTCAAACAAATCTCGACCACCTTTTCAAACTGTGAAGCCTCTTCTTGATCAAATCGATAATAATCCATTTTGCATTTGTGAAGAGCTTTCAAATCTTTCTTTGTAAGATTAATAAGGCTGATCGGATCAAACACACGAAGAGTCTTTCCATAATTTGCCGGTAACTGCCATTCACCCTTGTCAATAACCGGATCTTCATCAGAAAGATATTCAATAACCACTTCTTGAGTAACAGTGTCAAACCACCAATATCGTAATCGCTTGAGAAAATTTAGTGGCAGAGACTGTAGTGGCACAGTTTTCAGACTAGCAGCTGGAGGATAATGATATTTAACAATCGGTTCTCGAGTTCTTGGAAGCATAACGAACTCCCAGCTCTGGTCTAATCCACAAATATTTCTTGCTATATATATCTCTTCTCAAAATCTTCTGAAACATGTTACCATGAAAATCATCTGTGTGATTAACAATGTTCAGCTGAGCAAGGCGATTCAACTCTTCCTTTGGCAATGTACTTATACAATTGAATCAAGGCCTGCAATACTGTACGCCATCTCTTCTTTTGATTAGAATAACAAAGTTGCCAGCATCAAATTTCCAACTTCTGATCAAACCCATCAATTCACCTCTAACTTGATAGGTTTTACATGTCTTCAAATCAGGTTTAATCTTTCGAAACATAGAAGGACCTGAAGACGTTGAAGGTTGTTCTTGTTCTGGAACTGAATGAGAAGAAGATTCAGGAATAGATTCAACAGCGGGTTGTTCCTGAGTAATATCCGTTGAAGGCTCTTTCTCATCTTCATCAGAATCTGACTCAATGATTGGTGTATCAAAATCATATGGTTGAACCGGTTTCCTTTGTACCGGTTCTAGTTCTCATTCAGGCGCCGGTTCTTGATTCGGATTTTCCATATAAACCTCATCCAGCCCTGGAACCTCTCCATCCATCTCAATATCATCCGGATGAATTGATCTATCTTCTTCATCTACCGGATTTATCAAACTTTGCAGATATGTGAGATTGACATTTGAATAATCAACCGCGAGTGGAGTCGGTTGCCCTGAAATCTCAACAAAATAATCCAAAACAACATTTTCATTGATAGCAGAATCTTGTACATTTTCAGGTTCTGGGGGAGGCGTTACATTTGTTTCCAAGGTACGCTGACCTTCCTCCCCCGAAACAATAGTAACAGACTCCAACTCTAGCAACCTAGACTCGAGATCTGTCACCTGAAGCTTTAAACCATCAACATGTGTAGCCTTGATTTCTTAATCTTTGATTTGCGCAGCCTGAGCTTCAACTATTGCAGCTTGATTGTTAAAACGTTTAGTCAACTGCTCCATCTGAACAAGAAGCTGCTGAAGCGATGCAGGCGAAGGCTGTTGTGGTTGTTGTTGTTGTTGTGAGGGTTGCTGACCAGGTTCTTGAATAACAATTCCTGTTCTCTGGCGTCTTTTAGGTGGTAGATCAGCATAAGAAGGGGAAGACCCAGCTGGTCGCTTTCCAGTATTCCGAGGCACATGAACTCGCCCCGCATATATTCTTCTCAATATACGCTTAAAGCGTCTCGGATCCACCAACTGAATAGCATCTAGAGAATCTTGAGGTGGGACATCACCCGGAGAGTCGGGTGGTGTGGGTCCACCATCATCATCATCATTTGCAGCTTCATCCTCAACATGCTCAACATTATCAATGTCATTCAAATCCCGAGCAACTGCATTCTCAACCAAATCCTCTTCATTGACCGGTGGGTGAACAACATCCTCAACCCCATCATTCGGTGGCGCAACATAGTTTTCGTTGACTATGTGCCCGAAAAGATCACGATCCGGTAACACCTCAGAATCCTTAGGCGACAGCTTGCAATCATTGAAGACCCTCAAAAGCATCGGCGTTGGGATCAACAAAGATTGCGTGTCAGGAGCGATACCCAAATTCATATCATTCAGAATCAGCTGCAGAAACCGTGGATACAGCAACCATTTATTCTTTCCAGCCCGGATATTCTCGACCATATGCCTAAAGATATATCCACTGAAGTTGTACGGCTTGTTGTAAACCAAAGCCAACATCAAAGACAGAGTGGAATAACTTGCAGCATCGTAACCACCCTTTCTCGGAGATAAACAGACAATAACAATGTGGCACAAATACCGCCAAACCCGACAGAGATACGGTTTCCTGAAATCAGAAAGTTGATCCGCTGGATAGCCCATCCTCTGAAGACCACCAAATATAAAGTTGATTCAAATTGGGTCGGCATTTCGTGCGTGTCGTTGAACTGCAGAACACGACGAATAGTATCCTCAGTAATCTCAATCTGCTTACCAAACATTGTAGATACAATTTTCGGAACATCATTCTCCATCCGGATAAGCGCATGATCATAAAATTCCTCGATCTGATTCCTATAAACTGGAGTAGATGCTGTGATAGCATAATGGATCCTTGAGCGTCTAAGAAAATTGATCATTAGACGGAATGGAACTGAGTTCTTGTGAGTAGACTCCAGAAAAGCCACGATATTATGACGAGTATTAGTTCGTCGATAATAATTCTGGAGATCTGCCATCTGTAACTAAAGTACATAAAAGAAAGCAAGAAATATCGTTACAGAATAAGCTCGAATATAACGACAAATAAAAATAAAAATGTAAATTCTGATTTTATGGCGTCACTTAGGAAGGGACGCATGTAGCAGTAGCATCACTCAGAGAGTGCCGCATGGTACAGTGAAGTGAAATCAGAAATCACATGAAGCGTCACTTGAGGTAAGTGACGGTACGAAGGCGTCACTTGTGTAAGTGACGTTGCCAAAGTACCCGTCATTAGATACGACACTTAGAAAGTGTCGGTATAAAAGTAAGCGTCAGTTAAGCAAGTGATGGTAAGAACCTAAGCGTCACTAAGGGAGTCACTTAAAGGAGTGACACATCCGAAGGCGTCACTGAGAGAAGTGACTGTACAAGTGACGGTAAGCATATCAAATTACCAATATGCGTCACTTTCTGGAAGTGACGCGAAGATGAAGATCTTCGTGTCACTGTTCATGCCCAGAAAACACAATGAGCAAAAATTGGGGTTTTTGAAAAACGAGATGACCAAAAGATGCGCATTATCAAACTTATCAAAACACACCAAATATTAACACCAAACAATAACATATAAAGCCCCAATTCGTGTGATTTCGATAAAACCCCGGACCCTAATTAAAGATTAAAGTATGAATTCATCAAGATAGGGGTTAAAAGTTATACCTAATGAAGCGTAATCAAGAGGGGAACAAGAATATATAAGCCGATTGCACGAAAATAGCTTGAAAATCCACAAAAAATCGAAAATCTCGCACAGTCTAAGTGACGCAAGGACGAACGGAAGTGACAGTATGTCAAAGTAAGTGACGCGTATTGAATAGTGAAAGTGATGAATAGGAGTGTCGGTTTAAAGAGTATTTATACTGAAACCCTAATATGCATCACTTAACCCGTCAGTTACTGCGTCTCTTGTAGCGTCACTAGTAGTGTCACTAGCGAAGTGACGCATACAGACACTTAGTGAAATTTTTTGAAATTTTGTCGATCTTTTACGTTTTGACTTTGGTACTCAGATTTGATAGTGATTGTAACTTGGTTAAAACACAAAATAAAACTTAAAAATAAACTAAATTAATAAATAAGTAACGCAAAATTACAAATACACATTCTTTTTGGTGACGGAGTTGTTTAAGTCTGGTTAGGGATCATATCGGAATAACATGCAATTATTAGGAATAGTGAGTGTTATTTCGATCATCAGTATATTTGTCCACTTTAAATTTACTTGACATACTTAAAACACCTTTTATAAAAGTAATTTCAAGATGATTATTGGTATTGTTTGTCCACTTAAACATATTACAATCGTATCTGTGAGCTAACCTTTATTGTTAGTATGAATATTAATTTTGTGAAACCTATTATATGATATACTGATAAATTTTAGTAAAACTCATAACGCTGCATATTTTACAAACAAGGTAGAGATTACAAGACCAAGTTTATCTCGGCTTTCTCGTAACATACACTTAATATTTAAATTTAGGCATACATCAAACCCATTATGAAGATACTAGCGGGCCCAGATCTGTATTGAGACTATTTGCATAACTAATGGATTCAGGTCTATACGTGAGTACAACAATAGTCACCATTAGTTAAGCTAATAATCATATTATTACTATATGCCAATTTCGCATTTACATAATGATTATGATAGCGTATGGTAGTACCTTCATTCATCAATTAAGACTTATGTCATACATCATATTACAGTTTTCACAAAGTAATAGACAAGTTTTAATATTACTTCTTACTCACTCAAAGATCGGTGTGTATCATGCCTACCAATACATCGTATAATGAAGCTAATTTTTATAAAAACTGTTTTAAATATGTCAGATAAACCTACTGACACATCCAAGATAAACCTTAAAATTCCATTTTGTGCATGTCACCCGATGTACTATCATATCCCAAGTTGTTTTCAGACACAACTCAACGTCTATTTAAAAATATTGCAACCTTGCATTTCTTTTATACTAAAGAGTATAAAGAGTGGCTGTTGCCATTTTTTTTTTTTTTTAATAAAAGCACACATAAAAGCAGATAAATTTACTTTCCAAGTCACAAATTACTTTTTAGTCAGAAAGAACCTTAAACCAATCATATTGGTTAGTTCATCAAATCGAGCACGCGAAAAAGTTTTTGTGAATAGGTCGGCGTTTTGCTTAACGGTGTCTATATGGACAAGGTCTATCAGGTGTTTTTCGTAGCAATCCCGTATAAAGTGGAACCTAAGTTCTATGTGTTTAGTCTTAGAGTGCTGTACGGGATTACGTGTGATAGATATGGCAGCAGTGTTATCTAAATGAATAGGAGTCACAGTAAGAAGTACCCCGTAATCACGTAGTTGGTGCTGAATCCAAAGAACTTGGGCACAACAGCAACATACTCAGCCTCTGCTGTAGAAAGAGAAACCGTAGTCTATTTCTTGCACTGCCAAGAGAGCAAACGCGATCCTAGAAATTGACATCCCCCTGTTGTTGACTTCTTATCAGTATTGCAACCGCCATGATCCGAATCCGAATAGGCAATAAGAGTGATCGGGTCCCAGCGGTCGGTTAAGGAATCGCTTCCTTGTCATTGCGGACCTTCCCGTCGGGACCGGCGATCGGAGGGGTGGTTTTATATTTATAGTGCAGGGAAGCCTAAGTTATACTACTACTTGTATAGTAAGCGGCAGGTATGACTCAAGTGTCGTTCTTCAAACCACAACGGGCATGGGATCTTAGGAGAATTAATTGTCTTTGGTAATTTAGCTTGGGTTTAAAAACTTTTTGAGGGGTTTTGTTTTCTATTCTATGTAAACTAAAGACAGTAAAATAAATGAGGAGTGTAGTCGCTGTGAGATCTATGGATTACGCCAGTGTTTGCTATGACATCGGTGTATGCTATTTAGTGGTAGTTATGAGGATTGAGGCTCTAATTACAATGAATCCTAGCAGTGCTGACTTGGGGTCTCTGAACGATGTTCAACATAGTATTGTACCTACGGCCTTTTCGTGGCTTCCACGCATTTGTACTTCACCAAAGGTGGTTCCAGCGCTATACCAAGTACTAAGCCGTTTTACGGTTTTTCCGATGCCTCGCCCAGAGATCTCGTATCATTACTGTATATGTCCTAATGGGCAATAGCTCCTATCCTATTACTTATCTAACGTAGAGTTGTCCATATTCAAATAAATAAAGTGTCACATGGATAACAGATATGGAGTGTAAGCTACACCGGAAGTTCTCCCAAATGTAGTACCAATTTAACCGACAACTAACCTCGAATCCTATTCCCCAGACTCGGTCGTCTGAGACGTCCGTATCGTGGCACGAATTGTTGAATAAACAATAAAGTGAACAGGAGTTACCCCGCGGAATAAGTTGGGAAAGTCTGTCTGACGATCGTTTAAATTGTTCGACATTATTTCATATAGATCATTATAATTATTCTAGCATGTTAAACTGTTGTATGTAATTATTCTATGTTTGAAAACCTAATCATGAATCCAACAACCGCAATAGACAAATAGATACTAGCATGCAAACCCTAAAGCAACAATCAAACAAGAACATGCAGTAGTACAACATGGATAGTTATCAGTTTGTTTCAGGCAGAGTTTCTGGATTAATGGTTAAGTCACGAATGCTCCAAAAGTTATCTCAAAAGCATTCGATATATTAAATTAATTCTAATCTATCTCTAATCCTATGCTCCGTGTCTCCTATGATGTATTTCAATAAGGAGAACAGCGGCCATGCCGAGTTCATCGAATCATTCAGACACAGAATAGTTGAGGGACCTATTTCTAGCAATTGGCCGGATTCTATCAACAGGTTTCAAACCACAGCATAAGTTGGATAAAACATTTGGGAATCATTTCATAAATTCAAACATATCCTAATTACATGCGAGCAGAGTAACAGCATGGTTTAAAGCATAACTACCCTAGCATAACGTTTATCATAGCAAACACATATTTATCTAGCCTATCATAGCAATTATCATGGCATGCATTCTTAAATAATCATGATGTCACACCACGTCTAAAGCGGAAACAACGGGATATAACGATGATAGGATCACAACACATTATTATAAAGAATCTATATGAAAATAAAACTCCAATATGTTATGATACTTGTAACATGAATAGTGGTTCATGTTACGCGTACATATCAACAAGGAAACAAATTAGCAAACTAACATCCCACAATATAAATGTTAAGGCAAAACACGCCTTTCTCAAACCACCGATATACTAAAAACCAAATGTCATATGTCTTGAAGTAACACTTAATGCAACCTAATCGGTCCACTAAGCTTTCTTGTCCTCAGTCTTAGTTCCACTAGTGCTACCTGAAAAGATATGCTAAAAAAGTGTCAACACAATGGTTGGTGAGTTCTGCAGGTTTATAAATGACACAAAATAAACATTTGCTGTGATAAAGATACGAGTTAGGACAATGCAATGAAAATGTACACATAAGTGAAATAATGTAAATGAAACACCTCAACATACTGTCATCACCCCACGAAGAAGTATGACCAAACAAACCCTGTGAATGCAGTAGCTACCCATAATGGCTTTAATATATACATAACGTATAACATTAGGTACTAAGGCCTTGTGAAACAACATGGCTTTAATGTATACCAAGAATAATGTATACATCAGGTACTCACTCCCGAAAGAGCAAGGCCTTACAATGATAATGAATCCAACAACCAAATGCACATACTTCACATAGTGTCATACATTTCATGCAAATGTCCAAAATGAAAAAAAATATGTTTCACAGCGAAAAATGGTAATAAAACGTACGAGCATACTTTTCCCCCAATTTAAAAATAAGTAAGAAAATGGGGCCGCAAAACTCACCTTGATTAACAAAGAAAATATCGTCCCAAATGAATCCACCAAACAGTACGTCAATCTACAAATAAATTTATATAGATTAATAACTTAGTTGTCACCTCCTTTATTATTTTGTATTACCAATCAAGTCACTTAAACCTTAAGGAACTTAATTAAAATATTAAGCTTGATACTATAATTATTAAAATCCTTATAACATGCCAACGCTTAACTTCCAACCCATACTTTATATCTTATATAACTATTATATTATAATAAAATTCATCTTCATCAACCAAAAATGAGATACACAACTTCTTTAATCCTAATCGTTTAAACCCTTCCAAGGTTATCATACAATTAGAGTATAACGATTATTATTTAAAAATATGATAAAAGACGATTGAGACACTACCATTTGTAACAACTAATACCCATTACATAACCCATTCTTTTTAAATCAAATATATATAAATCTTAAAAATTTACCAATGTGGTTTATTTAAAGAAAAGTCTAGTCTTAAACATTCTTTACAACTCCCAAAATACTAGAAAATAATTTGATCAAACCGATGTAACATTATCGACTTTTTCTAAAAATTCGTCACTCTTAATAGCAGTTTACAAAATAATTTTTATAAAATCATACATTGCGTTTTAGAGGCCGAAACCTCGAGAATTTAATTAAAATTTCGAGATCTACAACTTTCGTGTTTTGGCCGAAGCCTGAAAGCGAACGTAGATAGGTCAAAACTGCGTCTGATTCTAGTTACGAAAATCTGACTGATTTTTACGTTTAGCGATACAATACTTTCGGTTTGCAAAACCTATTTTACCCATCTTATTCATATTCCAAACATATAATTCGACCCACATGTACATCTATTTCAGAAAAATTAAAGTAACATAAAAATATTATGATTTAGGGTTTAAGATTATACCTACGTAGAACACAAACGGGTAGCACGTAGAAACAAAACTTGAATTTGACTTGGTTCCTTCTTGATCTCTTGGCCGACCACACATAGACACAAGGACGATTGGTCTCTTTTTTTTTTTTCTTTCTGCCAACACTTGCAAAAACCAAGATTATTTTTCTTTTTTTTTTATCTAATGAAGTTGAAATAGTCTAGGGTTATATTAATGACTTGGTGATCTAAGTTTGAGGTGTTTGGGCCGATCTCTCTCTCCACACCAAGTTGGGTCTGTTTATTATATGTTTTTTTTTCCTTTGCCATGTACTTGGCGCATGAACAAAACCACAAACGAGATGCAGTTTTGATTGTTATTATTTTATTACCATTTACTTGACAATAATGATAATTATGATAATTATTCTGTTAGTATTTTATTATTATATTAATTGCAAATCTAGACAACCGTTTACTATGATTATTATTATTATTAGTCCATATTATATTATCCTAACTTAGATTTTAACCGCGTACAAGTATTGATTCGAATTTTGAATACTATACGAGAATCAAATTTTATCACATAGTTTAAAATATGAAGTACTTGATTAATTTCTCAAATAATTCCAACTCAAGTAAATGAAAATGAGAAATGATTATGAGAACGAACCTAAGAATAGAGTTTTAGTGACGGATGTCACAGTATCCCCCCGTTTAGGAAATTTCGTCCCGAAATTCTATCAAAAATATTACTGAAAACTTTATTATGGAATAGACATGGGTTTGAGTTTCTTATGATCGTCTCGTTCCTAAGTGAGTTCGAATTCTCGCTAAACGTTATATCGTATCTTAACTCCAGTGATCGTATTACATTTCTGCTACGTGACTTCTCGTTCCTAGCTCTTATACCGGCCCTATGACACAATGTTGTTTTAAACTCCATATCGATTTTATTTAACTCCTCATTACTACGTTTCTTTTGTGTGATACCATAAGAGACTCATCACTTGATTATGTAACGCGAACTCCGTTTGCTCCATCTGTCCCTTCAATTGATAGGTTATTGAACCTATTTGTTTACGTATACTACGAATTCATTTGGTCCGTTAAGAAAGTGAAAGAAATTTGGTATTTGTAAATGGTGCGTTCTCAACATCAAAAAGGCTCTTTCTTGATTCCGAATCTCATGGGTGGTTAATTTCTATGGTTTTGTACTAGACTTTGATTTGTCGAAGTTCATTTATGTTGTGTAGCAATCCATACATGTGACTTACACACGTAAGGCTTGTAGCTGAATTATAGGCGCGGAAAGATAAATGATTATTAAGGAATGGTCTTGACCAAATAAGTGAAAAATATTTGTTCTTTATACTAGCATTCAATTTGTTGATTCTACAGAGTTTGTATAAGGTTCCCACACTGAAAACTTGGGTTTAACGCGGAACAATCACAGTTAGGTTCAACTTGACACAATGAAATATAGACTATACGAAAATGAGTCTCAATGATTTAAACTTCAATATTGTTCTCAATTTGTCCTAAGTGTATTGTATGTTGAATCCTAGTCCCTTACGAATATAAGTGAGCTTGCTGATTGTTAAATCTATTGTATTTTAGATGTTGATTCCATTTTTTTTATTACATGTTTAGGTGAGAGTAACCATATGTATATGAAAGGGTTGAGTCGCCAAGGAAGATCAATCCACAATGTCAACAAAGGAAGAAAAGTTCATACCTACCAGAGCGTCTCTTGGTAAGGTTATAACAGTTTATTTGTATAAGGGGGGTGAGTAAGTGTGAACTTAGATTTCATCCTAAAATCTAAGGGAATTTGATTTGTTCTAATCTCACAATTGTTTGCTCTCGCGCATCAAAATTTCATAATTTAAGGACTACTAAAATTCCCGTGTTATGCCGCGGTAAACAAGTAAGAAGTAAGTAGTTGTGATTGATATTGATAGCTGACCATTCTGTGAATGAAAGAATGAGTAATAATTGTTGTTATTGGTGGTCATCACAAATGTTAAATTTATGATGTGAAATAGTATATAAAAGATTATCTTAATAAGTGGCACCTTAGGATTCACAAATTGTTTGAATTAATTATGAGAAATTTTTATATACTGACATAGTGTGGAATAACTATTTGGTTATTTGCTCACATTTCAAAGACAATAGCTTCCAAACTTGTTGAATGAATAATAAAAAAAAAAATTTTAATCTTGGGAAATTAACAAAAAAGCCCTTTTTTTTGCGGGTATAATTCGATTTGCCCCTTAAAAAAAAAATTTGCCGATTTGCCCCACCCGGGCGCAGGTCGCACCATGCGACCTGCGACCCAGAAACTGCGACCTGCGACCGATTTCGAGACACGAGTAAAAGACAAGCAAAACGAGCCGACACGAGTAAAAGACAAGCCGGTCGCAGGTCGCATCATGCGACCTGCGACCACAATTCTGCGACCTGCGACCGGTTCTTTGCTAGATGGTTTATGAATCTCGATGATGATGTCGGCGATAAAATACCTCGAGCAATGAACCATGTTATGTTGACTATCCACTTTTTCAAATATTGTCACATGGATGGGGACCACACGAAATCCTTGAGATATATAGATAAGGAAACTTATCCGAATGCTTTTTAAAAAATGTGTGTAAATTTAATTTAATATATATAATATGTTTCATGTTTAATTAATACAGTATTTCGTTTAATAACTTTTTATATAGAATGTATAAAATAATTACAAATATATATTAATGTTCGGTGTAATTTTATCTACATTTCGACTTAAATTTTAACATCATATATTATGTATTTAACGAAAGTATTTTTTAATCTCGAAATCAACTTTTTTATATCAGAATGTTGATTTTGAGATTAAAATAAAGTATTTTTTTAGTGATTTAATATATATAATATGTTAAATCACTAAAAAATACTTTCATTATATCGCGAAAAAAAGTATTTTTTTAGTCTCAAAATCAACATTCTGATATAAAAAAGTTGATTTCGAGACTAAAAAAATACTTTCGTTAAATACATAATATATGACGTTAAAATTTAAGTCAAAATGTAGATAAAATTTCACCGAACATTAGTATATATTCGTAATTATTTTATACATTCTATATAAAAAGTTATCAAACGAAATATTGTATTAGTTAAACATGAAACATATTATATATATTAAATTAAATTTACACACATTTTTTTTAAAAAGCATTCGGATAAGTTTCGTGTGGTCCCCATCCATGTGACCATCTTTGAAAAAGTGGATAGTCAACATTGCATGGTTCACTGCTCGAGGTATTTTATCGCCGACATCCTGTTCCCAAGGGTCATCGACATTCATAAACCATCTATCAAAGAACTGGTCGCAGGTCGCAGACTTGTGGTCGCAGGTCGCATGATGCGACCTGCGACCGGCTTGTCATTTACTCGTGTCGGCTCGTTTTGCTTGTCTTTTACTCGTGTCTCGAAATCGGTCGCAGGTCGTAGTTTCTGGGTCGCAGGTCGCATGGTGCGACCTGCGCCCGGGTGAGGCAAATCGGCAATTTTTTTTTTTAAGGGGCAAATCGAATTATACCCGCAAAAAAAAGGGCTTTTTTGTTAATTTCCCTTAAATCTTATATTGGTCCAAGGCTTTTTTTTTTTTTTTTTTTTTTTTTTTTTTTTTTTTTTTGTTGTTAATTCATGAGGAAAGTAATGTAATAAATTTTGTTTAATATAGTGAGGGTAGTTTGGTCCTTTCACAGCTTTGAAACTTATAAGTCTAAAAAGAAATGGTTAAGTCATTTATATGGAAGTATAGATATAGACGGAAAATAATCTTTGGAGTGGGTGTTGGCAGGTTAGTGTCGTACCACGTGTTTCATCGTGTCCACTGGTTCCTCCATGTCGTTCTGTATTATTTCCAGCAAGTTTTCAACTAAGTTTATCCCCCCATTTAGGGTCGTGCAACGTGTTTTGCTAATTGTCATAACAATTTATGAACGGAATGTAATATTTTGCCCAAGTTTTGGTGATGTTTTGATGTAGAAAATTAATTAGAGTTCGGTTCCGTTTGAAAGCAAAAATTGATTCTTTGGTTCGGAGTAGTCTTCTTTCATGCATTGATTTGATAACATAATTTATATACCCGCACAAGGCAGGGTAACGGTGAATCTAACCAAAGAACATTATTCGGAGATAATATGTTCTTCGTATTTGGATTTAAGGCCAATGCCTTACGTGAAACGTTCTATTGATTTCCCATCGAGCGATATGTTTTGTGTAAATCTTGATCTTCACCTTGTAATTGTGCTAAATTGTGTTTGAAGATTATTTGGTGCACATCTTTGAAGTAATAGTTAAGATTCAACGTATCCTTTCATATGAATTATGGATTATTAGGAGATCATTCCCTTTTATTACACAATATAGTATGGTATGCGTGAATTCATTTGAGTGTGTCAATCAAACGATTTTTCTCATGATTTCCTCTTGTCCATTTCATCGGTGAGCTTATATACTTTTGGTGGTTATGAATGCTCATTGTTTTTTTTTTTTTTTTTTTGTATTATTTCCTTTTGACTTAGTGATAACCAAATGTTATTGTTGATTAAGTTCCTAATGTGACGCAAGAAAATATGGAGTTGGGCATTTGTAATTCTCGAATTCAACGTCTATCTCGTTATTTGGATCTTCTCTTAGAATAGTTACAACTGGGAATTTCTTCGATTTTATACCAACATTATGAGTGAATTTTCCCCTTGAGAGCTGATGCGATGATGTGTCATGTAGAAATGAAATATATTACAAAGCTTGAAGCACTAAATTTTTAGTTGTAGACATTAAAGGAAATAGAGGTTATTATGTTATGTTGTTTGATTTATTTTCAGATATGGGAGGGTAGTAAATCATAATTGTTACATGTTCCAAGACATAGAGAGTTTCAAAATGGTATAATTTATTTTGGGTACCAACGATTCTAGTAGGAGAATCTTAAGCCATCACTTAAATAGATCATCAATGGTTATATATTTTAGTTGAGAGGGCCATTGAATAGGTTGACTTAACCTTCTTCTTCGTTCAAACCCCTTTCATTAAGTAGTATAGATAATAACGGGTTGGTTGAATATGAGAATCATTGCCAAGTTTTTGATTACCAACACATCAACAAGTGGTTTTAATAAGGTCCTTAGGAAAAAGTTTGATTCACTCGTGTTGCAATCGTGATATTGGCAGAGATTATGGTGTAGGTATGTTTTAGATTCACTTTAATTCTTACGGATGTTGTAGTCAAATGGTTTAAAAACCGAGAATATAATGCATGTTAAGAATAGCCTTGTTCAGTTACGTCCTATTGTAAAATGTGGCATTGGAGGCCTTAGGTGAAATTGCCAAGTAATACGGAGAATTCGGATGCATGACCAAAAGATATCAAGATCTTGGGAAAACTTGCAAAAGAGATTAGAAACTTAGTTGCGATAATGTGAGAGTGGCCAAGTGATGATTACATCACTGACAAGAAAAAATTATCGTGTGATTCGTGGTTGTAATGTGAAATTTCCCAAGGAAGTTAAAATATAATTACGTCCAAAGGATTTGAGGGATAATGAACCAATTATTTTGATTCTAGTGAGTAATGATTTAATAAAGTTTTCACACGGTTATTCATTAGTGAGTTATTATCCACGTTCATTATTCTCACGATACGGTTTCCGTGTCTTAGAATGATGTTTACTTAGTACATGATTTACACTTTTATATTTGTCACCCTTCTCTCTCGTTACGTTTTTTTTTTTCTTTCTAGAATTTCGAGTAGAATGTCTGGGTGGCATATTTGATACGATTTTGAGTACACATGAGTTTAGGATAAATGGGCAATTTAGATAGTGTATGCACCAAACCAATGACCAAGGATTATGATCTCAAAACCCGTAGAGTCGAGATTTGACGTCGTCACGCGACTTTGAAGGCGACACATTGGACACTAGAATGTGGTCATATAAACACATATATATGTCGTGATACCTTTGCAATTACGTCGGCCGCTGTAATTGTTAGGGTATCCTTTCATACATGTACTTACTACCAAAATCTATATCACAATGTTCAACTTCGTTCCTACGGTTTTAATTCTAAATATGACACGAATTTATATGGAAATGATACTATGATCAATATAGTTTTGCTAGATGACATTAATGATCTCATGCCGTTAAGCCTACATAACCCTCACGGGTACGCGGGCATCTGCAGAAACCACCAACGGAGCATGTCCTGCTCGAGAATCGGAATGCGAATGAGTACACGTAGTCAATGTAGCAAATAAGTATATATCCTAGTGGATAAGTCCATCTTGAGTGACATGTATGTACACATCATTTCGAATAAGCACATATAGTTTCATGCACACGTAGTTCCTAATTCATGTTCTATATGCGGGTTCCTTATTTATAGTCTAGGTCAATCCACCTAGATCTCTATAAACAATGTGTGACACCCGTCAAATTAGGACTATTAATTTGGGCCTAATCCTTTGTAAATACATGTAATTAGTTTCTGTGTTAGGCTAATTAATGTATCGAAATATATATTGATGAATATATACGATTATGCGATTTGATTAAATCGTACGCAAATTAAATCGAATGTAATTCGGTTCAATAAATACGGACGTTGGTGAACAAACTTATTAAATAATATATTATTATTTAATAACACGATTATATCCCAAAATACTATTTTGATAACATTTCATACCCATTTCGAATGATACAATTAACAATTTACGCGATTAAAAAGATTTAACGCGCAAACTATCCGAAACAAGTTAAGTTATATCCTATAACTCTAATATTAAGTATTTTGGGTAAAATACTTCAACTAAATTATCGAGAAATTATTCGCATTTTAAAACGTATAATTAAATGTTTTAAATAATTATTTAACATTTAACAATCGAGAAAACGAACACCGCACAGAGCGCGAATGCACGGGAACGAAATTTGGTGAAGTCCACCTCCGTGGACCCCACCTAGCCGGCCCCCTCTTCATCACCACCATCTTCTTCTTTTTCTCATTTATCTTTTCCTTTTCTCTCTCTTCCTTCCATTTTCTCTCTAAACTAAAACACCACCTTCATCAAAAATTAACAAAACTAGCATCAAACGACATCAAATCTTCAAGATTTTTAGAGATTAACGACCACCACACAACGATCTACACTTCCATCTTTTCAGATTTTCGTTTCGACACCGCGTAAGTTTCCGACAAAAACCCGAAACTCTCCGTTTTTGCTCATTTTTATGTATTTGTTGTTCATATAAGCTCAAAATGTCCATATAAGGGTTGGGTAAAAGATTTGGAACGAGTGGTCGCCGGAAAACGCGTTTTCGGCTCAAAATCCGGCGAACAGTGTGAAGTGTCGCTAGTGTGCCAAAAACAGTACTAGCGACACTAGCCAAGTGTCGCTATGCCTAAGTGTCGCCCCTATAGCGACACTACTTAAGTGTCGCTGAATTACTTAACCAGATTTAACTTAACGACACTCCCCAAGTGTCGCCAAAGGGCGACACTACTCAAGTGTCGCTCAACTATTAAAAATCAGAGATATAGCGACACTTACTAAGTGTCGCCTAAGCCCGTAGCGACACTATCCAAGTGTCGCCAAAAACAGAGAAGTTAGAATATTTTCCTAAGTCTTGAAACACTTTATACCAACCAAATCGGATACGATACAACTTATACACGAGACATATATATTTTGTTAAGTATACAACCACACTAATATCATAATAAAAGTCGAGATTATTATTTCAAACAATCACCAACGGGCCGTACACGTTTTCAAAACACAAGTTAATCAAACAACCAAATCGTAATAATTTGGACATTTTAGTTGAACGAACAACTACAAAGGTAGTCTTTAACTACCTACTCATATTAATAACCATCGCGTGTCGTGGACACCCTCAGGTTATCCGTCTGCGGACATCTCACTGCTTGTTTAAGCATCATACGTTTATCGGTTTTAACGCTCCAAGACTCAGGTGAGTCTCATAGCCCCTCTTTTTACCGCTTTTACTCAGGGGTGTGATTCAATGCTTATTTTAACATGTGAACGCAAGTACAAACTTTACAATAAACTACATGAGTTGTTTTCCACTAATCATTTCAAAGTCCTCCGTCAGCATAGTTTGGTAATACATTGTAGCGTGATTATTAGTATATGGTACCATATAGGATTGACCCTCCTCGTCCGGGTTAGCATGCACTAACTAGGTAAACGGACGTACTAATAATTGTTCAGACGAGTGTGGATTAGGCACTCGTGGAGGCACCTCGCTCGGAATTATCTATATGGGACCCGACCCTCGAGTTAAGCTCAGACTATGTGCTCATGGCTGTATACACTATTATTATTTATTTGCTGATTGCAAATCACTACTTAAATCTTGCGGTTCATACGATATTACCTGATTTCAAACCTGTGAGCTCACCAGCTTTAGCTGACCCGTTTTAGCATGTTTCACAGGTACCCAGCAGTAGGTTGGACGGCCATCAGGGATACTATGGCTCGAGTCAGCATGCAGATATTAGAGATTTTCTTGCATTAGTATATTTTGTACAAGTACTCATGTACTGAAATCTCTCATTTAAATCGAACACGAGCTATGTACAGCTTTAAATGTTGTAAACATTTCTTATATTTAATATATTTTGTTAAAACGACGCATATAGAGTCGTTTGCTATACATCTATGTGCTTTGATTATTGATTAGTAACACCCAAACCTTGCTTCCGCCAAACGATAAATTTGGGGGTGTTACAGATTGGTATAAGAGCCTAAGGTTATAGTGACATAGGTTGCATTTAGTGGGCCTAGACTATGACCGTTAGGCAGTATTTCCTTACTAGGCATGATTGGTTCAGGAATTACAGCATACGACTTTAATTTAACATAGCCTGATCAACTATGTACAATTAAGGAAAGATGATGTAAGGTCTGAAATGGTTATGTTGAACGGGAATACACTAGTTAACTCTGACCTCGAGAGAACCAAGACTCAAACATGTCTGTGTTAGCCACCCTAGGCTACTATGTTCTATTATTATTTATATACATAGATATGCCTCACTTTCTCTAACGCTTTGTCTCAGAAATGGCAAACATCCCACCCAATTCATCGCGCTCTCAATCCGGGTCGCGGAACCCAAGATTAGTTAGGAGGAACGCCAGGTTGCCTCGAGCTGGCCCGTACCCCACTCACTTTACCTTACCGACCTTAGCCGCTAGGGTGAACCAACACGAGCAGCAACTTCGCACCATGGACGTCGTGTTGCAGGAAACGAACGAAAACTGGAGACTTACATCTCTCGAACGCATCGAACAAGTCTCTGAGGATCACGAAACCACCGTTAACAATGTAGACGTTCTTTTCAACAAAGTGGTGGAGATAAGCGTAGAAACCACCCTTTTGAAACACAGGCTAGAAGAGTGTGAACAACGCTCACGGGAAACGGAAGAATATACCCGTGGATTAGTACAGCGACTAGCATTGGCTGAAGAAAATGCCCGACAGGCCAGCAGACTCGCAAATACTGTGGATCGTCTCATTGAAATGATGGAACAGATTAATCTACGTTGAGACTAGTGTAGTCGTTGTCTTGTAATCTATCTTGTAATCTAGTAACTACTTAAGCGCTTCCTTATGATTCGGTCGGATGTAACAATTCCCGACACCTTTTGTAATACATCCATGGGATGTAACCTTTAAACTCGTATTATCTATCAAATGCTCCTTGCTCCTTACTGTTCTTACTCATATTAATTGCCATTTTTCATACCGATGTTATGTATTACCGCTTTTATACATAAGCATCTGTGACAAATACAAATTTCCTACAAAATCTCATGTATCTTCATTTCTTTTATTGAAGAATCATGCCGCCAAAGACAAGACCATACACCGATGCTCAGCTTACATCCGTCATAACCCAGGCTGTGACTGAAGCCCTGGCTCGGAACACTCCACAGAATTCCGGGAGAAACAGCGATGCCGCTGAAACCACCACTGCTAAACCTTGTTCTTACAAGGACTTCCAGAGCTGCAAACCCTCAAGCTTCAAGGGTACTGAGGGAGCCATCGGACTAATCAGATGGTTCGAAAAGATGGAAACTGTTTTCCGCGTCAGCAAATGCGAGGAGGGCGACAAGGTTAACTTCGCCACCTGCTCCCTCGAAGACGATGCCCACTCTTGGTGGAACTCATATTCTCAATCAGTGGGTGCTGACACTGCCTACCAACTCTCTTGGGAAGACTTGAAAGCAAAACTCACCGCCAAGTACTGTTCGATTGACAAACTCCAGAAGCTGGACGAAGAGTTCTGGAACCTAAAAGTTCAGCATGGGGATATCGATGGTTATACCACCAGGTTCCAGCAGCTCGCTGCCCTTCGTCCAGCGATGGTGAGCACGCAACCTGATAAAATCAGGAAGTACATCCTTGGCCTTCCGGAACCTATCCGGGGGAACGTCGCCTCCTCAAACCAAACCACTATTGACGGCGCCATTCGATTAGCCCACGACCTCATGGCTATGAGCTAGGGCTTAGAACCACCCACTTCGTCCTCCAACAAAAGAAAGTGGTCCGACAACCACAACAACTACCAAAACAAGAAACCCGACACCATCAAAGCCTACAACTCAAACACCGAACCCAAACGAGGTTACACTGGGAGCAAACCCTACTGTTCCAAGTGCAACCGTCACCACGAGGGTCCCTGCGAAACCCCCTGCAACAACTGTAAGAGGTACGGACACCTCACCAAAGACTGCAGGTCCCCCAACAACTCCGGCAACAACTCTAACCGCAACTCCAGGCCGACCAAAACCTGCTACGAATGCGGAAACCCTGGGCACTACAGGAACGAGTGTCCAAAACTGAAGAACAAGGGCAACAACAACAACAACAACGCCAAAGGTAGAGCCTTTGTACTTGATGTCGCTTATGAAAGCGCGTCTTGTTTTACAATTTATAAATAGAAATACCTAATAAATATTTTCAAGCAACCAGACAAGAATACCCGATCAATTGTAAATATAGATTTGGTAAGTCAGATTCGAACACAGGGAAAATGGTGGAATATTTAAAATAGAAATTAACAATTAACTAGAAAGCAGTAAATATGGGGGCGTTTTAGTTCCGTACGAACATTTTAGAAAACATTTAATTTAAAATAAACAAACTTAAATAAAACTTTTACATTAAAATAATAAATAAATAATAACAATAAATCCTAATTGGAAGGAATAAGTAATTGTATAGTTAATGTCACTTAGATTCATATTTCCCGATTTATTACGTATTGATTATCTAATTGTGATTCTTTTAGATCAACTTAATACCAAATTCTTCAATGAATACTAAGTCGAATATGAACTTGCCAACTTTTCGGGTCCAACTAATTCCTATAATCTAGGGTCCAACATAAAACACTGGTTCCAATGTCACAAGATGATCAGTCAATTGTGTGCCTTTCCCTAAATTATGCATTAAACATTCACAACTCATTATAATTACTCTAATGGTATGACTCAACAATACCCAATAATTAACTTATTGTCTTGCTCATTTTAAAGTAGATAATTATTGTATACTCGACCTATCAGAGTCAACGTATTTAGTGATAGTCCAAAACCCTAAGGTAGTACTAGCAATAATCAATAATCTTAAAGGAACTCAATCTCATTAAAATTATTAATCACGTGAAGCAACAATAATAACTAGTTACCAATAAACAAGTGTCCACGAGCAATATAACCGTTTTCAATTAAATAACTTATTCAATACGCAATTATAATCCTTCAATAATCATAATCTAAGTTAAATTAACTACACAATCACTTTAGATATTCAACTCATCATCAAAACAGAAATAATCAGATTATTCAATAACAAATTCTTCAATGAAATCGAATAAAAGAATTATACCAAATCGAAAACGATGAACTACGAAAGATTAGAGCGAATTTTCCTCGATCTTCACCCTTCGTATCTCCAAAATACCCCTAATATACGAATTACAGACCCTCAGGTCGTTTGGAAATAAGAAAATACGAAAAACTATATAAAACTATCGAATTAGGGTTATTTTCGCGTTTTTATACTTCCTGTGATTTTGATCCATACGGCGTATGGATTTCCATACGGCGTATGGATTGAATTCAAGCCCACCCCATGTCCGCGTAACCTGGGCCTCCACTGCAGCAATCCATACGGCGTATGGATTTCCATACGGCGTATAGATGAGATTTTCAGCCGGATTTTTGATTTTTCTTCTTTTATTCTTTTCTTCGACTTCGGCTTTACTTATTTCTTCAAATATGTATCATTTAGCTTGACTATTGACTGTTTTCCGTTCCTTTCTTCATAAACGCTCTATTTCCACATCTAATTACAAATATGAACGAAATCAATATCTATTCTAAACAAAATGCAATAAAAACATTCAAGAATAGGGGTAAAATACTACTGAAATATAGTACTTTTGAGCGTTTATCAAACATCCCCCACTTGAATCCTACTTGTCCTCAAGTAGACTATCGATTCAAAAATCAAATTCTTAAGAAAACAGTCATCTCTATTAATCCAAATAACTAAGGTAGGAATTACACAACATCACCCATCTTCAACTCAAATGCTTAAATTTAAAAATCTGTTAATTCTAAAAACAATTATTAAGAAACTACGAGATTTACAAAAACTGATCTACACATAGAGTTATTATTCTTAAACATCAAATAGTTCACAATGATTACTGATATTGTTATCCACTTAAACAATCTATATTTGAATACTCGAGCTCAACTTATTATTATTCGTGTAAATATTCCCTTAGACTCCCAAAAACTATATACTTTCATACTCATAACATGCCGATATTACATATCTTGAAATTTAATCAAAACAATCATTTTTCAAATCAAGACAGAGGTGACAGGTCTGTGCCTCAACACAACAAAGCAACATAACTTGATTTTGGTTTAGCAATAATGTTTTTAGTCAAACAATTGGTGACAGGTCTGTACCTGTAACACCTCCAAATTTAACAGTTTGCGGAAGCGATGTTTTGGGTGTTACTAATCAATAATCACAAGCACAAAGGATGCAGTGAATGACTCTAAATGAGACGTTCGAAAAGTATTACATTAATACATAAGTAATTCAAAATACAAGCTCGAGTTTCGTGTAAATTCCTAGAGATTCTAATACATAACAACTAGTACTAAAGTAATGTAATAAAATCTCCAAGCTTGTATATGCATGCGACTCGAGCTAAGTAAGCTTATCCTGCTGGGCGTCCCTACTGATGCAGTGTACCTGAGAAACATTACTAAAACGGTCAACCAAAAGGTTGGTGAATCTCACAGGTTTGTAAGTAAGTAAATCGTTTGAACACACAAGTAGTATTTGTAAATCATCAGCCAGCCAGTAAGTAACGATCACAGGTCATGCTAATCGTTCACTTAAGTTTTGATTGCAGGTCATGCTAATCGTTTGATAACTTGCCATGAGCCACCATAGTTGAAGCTTAACGTACAGTAAATATAGTACCCCCGTGAATGTTAATCCAAAAACATTCATATGAAACGAGTAAGAAAAACAGCCATGAGCCACCATGATTGCAGGTCATGCTAATCATGCGTTAACTCGGCCATGAGCCACCATGATTGCAGGTCATGCTAATCATGCGATAACTCGGCTACTGTTAGTTTTTATGAAAACAAGTAATGCATCTCCCCCAAAACAGTAAAAATAGTAAAAAGAGGGGCTGTGAAACTCACCTGAGTCTAGCAAACAATGCAGTAAGCGAGCAAAGTAGTATCCCGAACTAGCAACCCTTAGCGTCCTAATACGCATAAGGTTTAGTAAATAAATGGAATACTTGTAAAGTATCCATGCTAGTTGTTCCCGAACTAGTAAATGTCCATTAGTTGTTTGTACGTTTGTATTTGTTTGTAAGTTGTAGTTTGTAGAAAAGTTGTACGGCCCGTTGGTATCGGAATGTAATAATAATCTCATATATTATTATTATGCAGTTGTTGTAATCGTATAGTTGTCAAGTGCGTTTGTATTGTAACGTGTAACGTTCAAGTGAATGTAAATCCGAGTGGGTGTAACCCTATAGTGTATGAGTGAAATCTCGTATGTGTTCGAGTGTAAGTTCGTATCAGTTAGCGTGTAATCCCACACGTAAGTATTTGGAGTGAACTCATAAGTTCGCATCGGGTGCAATCCCGTGTAGTTGTACAAGTTTAAGTTCATTGGAGTGTAATCTCGTGTGTGTGCGTGAGTGAAATCTCGCGTTTTAAATAAGGGTAATCTTATACGTATTTGAGTATTGGTGAATACTTCCAAAAGTATAGTATTTTCATGTATAAATCGTATCGTATTTGATTTGGTTGTTGAAAAGTGATTTTTAAACACTTAGAATGTTTTTAGCTTCTGTTTTTGGGTTTTTGCGACACTAAATGCGACACAGTGCTATGTTCCGCAACACAAGGCTTGTGTTCCGCAACACAAGGCTTGTGTTCCGCAACACAAGGCTTGTGTTCCACAACACAAGGCTTGTGTCTCATTCTGCGACACAATATGCGACACAGTGCTTGTGTCTTATGGTTTATGCGACACAACGCTTGTGTCTTATGGATTATGCGACACAATCCTTGTGTCTTATGGTTTATGCGACACAACGCTTGTGTCTTATGGATTATGCGACACAACGCTTGTGTCTTATGGATTATGCGACACAATCCTTGTGTCTTATGGTTTATGCGACACAACGCTTGTGTCTTATGGATTATGCGACACAAGCCTTGTGTCTTATGCTTCTATGCGACACAAGCCTTATGTCTCATAGATTTTGGTCTGATGCAACACAAGGGCTGATTTCGTTTTTAGGCTCGATTTTGGGTCAAACGACCTCGGTTTGACCCGAAACTTTTACACAAGTTCTAAAATGACTAGATAACACTAGAAAAATTATTGTTTCGTTTCGGGAGGGTCTCGAGATGTCGGTTTTCATTTAACGTCACCAAAACACACATACTTGTACAAATCGATTTTTCTAGTAAAATGAGGGCATTTTGGAGGTAAACTTTCTTCACGAAAGTTGTAGACAATGAAAAGACGAAGATTTCATGTTTAGGTTATATTTGCTAGTTTTGAACGTACGATTTTATAAAAATTTGAGAAAGGGACTGTTTTGAGTTTACGGTTTCGGTTTATACTTTCAAGTTTTAAAAACGAGTTTTAACATATCATTTGGACATTATGAAGCTAGGGGAACAACATACATGCAAAATAATTAAAATCGGAAAGTTTCGGAAGTCGCCGGAAAACTTACAAAGTCGTCGAAATGAGAAACCGAAAAGATAGAATCGTAGCCCTCGTTGCGGTGATCGTTGTTGCTCCTTTCCGTTTTGTGATTCAAGCTCGTTTTGGGTGTGTTTTCTAGAGAGAGAGGGTAACCGAGATAGAGAGAGATATGAGAGAGTTTAAGCTAGAGAGAGATGGAGATGGGGTGTGGGTTTGGGATTGCTTGGTTGAATGAACAAAAGGGTGAGGGTTGGCACCCCTTACCCTTGGCCGGTTTTGGTGGGGCCACATGGTGTGGTCTCACCAATTTTCCATTCCCTCGCATTTGCGCTCCGTGCGGTGTTCGTTTCCCCGGTTGTTTAAACGTTAAAATAATTTTATACGCGTTTAATTATGCGTTTTAAAATACGAAATATTATTCGTTAATTTAGTTGAAGTATTTTATCAAAATACTAGTTTTTAAGTTGTAAAACATAACTTTGTTTTGTTTTGTCGGTTGGTCGAGTTTTCGGAGAGTTCGGTAACGTTTTGATTAAAACGTACATTTTCGTTATATTATAAACACAATATAAAGTAGTAGTTGAAGTAATTAAATAATTTCACATTATTTAATAATTGTTTTACCAACGTCCGTACGTTTGTACAATTGTAGTTTTTATACGATTTGAACGAATCGTATACGTGTATATATATATCACCTATATATATATATATATATATATATATATATATATATATATATATATGTAAGTAAGTAACGTATATAATCCTATTTCATATTAAATACAAGTAGTAAACACGAAATTAGGAAAATTTTAAATTGGCCCTAAATTTGGGGTTGTTACAGTACCTAAGTACAACAAAGCGACTTAATTTGACCACATTTTAAAATCATGAGTTATTAAACTCTTTTGCTCTTTTTCATTAGATATACTGACGGAGACCAGGTCTGTACTTTCGTACAACAAAGGAAACAACACCCAGTATATCCCCAAATGATATTAATTAAATTCCCAAAAATATGGCATATCACACATTACTAATATGAAAATTAAGACATATGTCATACATAGCTAGAGTTCATCTACAAGTAACATTCACTCCTTAATTATCATTTCTTAACAGCTCAAACATTCTCATATAAATCGCCTATCAATACATCATATAATGAAGCTAAATAACATCTTTAATAGCTTTAGTATTTAATTAAAAGTCTAGAAAATTTTAAATTTAACCTACATAGTTACAAAATAATTATCTCTAGAAAACAAAAATTTAAATGCAAAAATTTGGTTGAAAAATGGGCAACTCATAACCTCCTAGTTACTCATCTTAATAAGATAACTATTAACCAAATTACAAAATCATCTACTTATTAACAGAACAATTATGTGGAAATTTCACTCTTTTCTCTCCCATCCCCCACTTAAAGATGTACAATGCCCTCATTGTACAAATAATGAAATACTTAAAACGGGAAAAAGAGAAAAGAACTTAGAACAGAAAAACTCCCCTGGAATAGTGTGCAGTTTAATGACAAGGATGATACGAATTTCCCACATCCTCTCGATTCAATTTTTCGTTGCGCTGAACTTACTGCCAGCATGACACATACTCACAACACAATTCTGAGGGATCAATCAACAAACATAATTAAATAATACCAGATTAAAACATTCTAATTAAAAATAACTACTACCGAATCCTAAAACTACCAATCCAACACAATTAATAAATCCTACAAATAAAAACAGTCATAATAATAATAATAAAACAATAATAATAATAGTGTCTGGAATCATAAACCAAATAGGATGAACATCATCCTAGTCACTGTCATCATCCTGGCGGTACTGGTACTGGTGAGAAGGCGCTCCATACTCTGACTGTGGTGGTGGTGGTCGCGGCATGAACTCTGGTGGCATCTGGTACTGGAATGGCTGATACGCGGGTCCAGAAGGAAACTGACCAAACAGCTGCTCAAACAAGCCATCCTGGTAGTCCAAGTGTGCACTGGTCTGATGGAAATGCTGTCTCTGCATAAGATCTATCTGATCAAACCTCTGAGTCTGATGTAACTGCATCTGGTGCATCTGCTGAGACAACTGATCAAACTCCGTAGCATAACCTCTGTTACGGCCTCGTGCCGTACCTCGACCTCTATCACTGCCACTCGTATCTCCTCTAGCCCTAGCCTGCTTCGACTGCAAAGTCTGTCCTACCAGAGTAATCGGAACCCAGTAATACATCTCTGCAGGACCACCATAGGTAATGCATGGCTCAATGAGAGCAAACGCCTCCAACCGGCGTGTAGTCAACCATCCCATACTAGGCTGAACAATCGTGCATGACCCCATCTCATCCTGAGTAGCCAAACCAAAGTATCTAGCCAATCGAGTAACAAAGTGACCTCCACACAAACTACTTCCATCTCTAGTACCAGTAGCTCTCTTCAACATCCACTTCACCAACCTCCAAGGTACATTCACTAACCTCTTCCTGATAATCGAGCTCAAATAAAACAAGTCTGGCCTCGAAACTTTCTCAGGCCCCTCCTTGCGACCAACAATGGTGTAAGTCAACAATCTGTGAATGAGTCGATGACGAGGATCTCGAATACACGTGTAAGAAGGTGTCGAACTGCCATAACTACCCTGGGCAATAAACTGCCACTCCTGCTCAACTTCCAAATCAGTGAGCTTCTTCACAGCACCTGCAGAAATGTGGTTTAAAAAGTGAGGATTATCCAGCTCATTGGGCTCATAAAGCCCCAATCCCAAAGAAAACTGAACCAAAGTCATCTGTCTGGGCTGTCCCCCTAGCTGGAAGAAAATGGAGTTCTCAGTTCATTGAGTCGACCTGGCATCAAACCTAAAAGTGCTGTAAAACTCAACAACCAGCTCTCTGTAGATATCCTCCCTGATACTGAATAACCGGGACCAAGCATAGGAAACAAATCCAATGTTTCCATCCTCTAGTACATATGGAACAACAAGTAAATTCCTAATGGCCTCAGCACCATTAGTAAACCCTTCTCTAGAAATCACATGCTCCAAAACATTCCAGTTAACAGCATCAAACACCTCAATTGACTGGCCAATATTAGAAGCCAGACGATCTCTAAACTGCATCCTAGCAGTCTCAGAATATGACCCATGAAAAGTGAGGTATCTATGGGCTCTAATCAACGGGTTTCCCAAAGTTTCACCTCCTCGTGCTCTCCTGTTAGACATGATAACTGCTAAACAAAACAATTGTTAATAATACTAAATAAGCAGTTAATTGCAAAAAGGTTACTAAAAATTTCGGCAGCATTTCGGCTTAAAATTGAATAATCCACCATAAAGGTTTAGCCTAAAACTACCGCAACAACCAATTTCATGAACCTAAATTGCAATTTTTAAACAAAAACCACTCAAATTGCATATATTTATATACTTAATTAAATATCCATGACAATTGCCTAATCAAATGCATTATAATAACTTGGTACCATTATGAATATACGAAATTGCACAATCACTAAACCCGAGTATTAGCAACTAGCAAACATCCATACAATCTCAAAATGAATTATTGTAACACAATTAATCAAAATAACAACTTATCACATAACCGTAATCACAAACACTTGTGTACCAAACAAATATTTGCATTAATCATCATGTGGTCAGAAAATTAATAAGCACTAAATTAAAACATAGCACAATTGAGTTTCTCATATTCACATTTCATCATTATTAACGAATAATTCGAATAACACAAAATATGTAATACAATTGAAAAACGAGCATGACATTGCAATGTATATAGCAACTAGAACATAATTCAATCAAAACATGCTAATAATCATACCCATATCCGAAATACCAAAAAAATCTATCGTAAACCCTAACTTCCAAACGAGTGATTTAACCAACGAAAATGAAAACGGGAAGTTATACCTTGTAGAGGAAAGTGCGTGTAACACGAATACGCAAAAATGGCGATGAATGCGTGGCCGGAATTTCCGTTTGGGGGTTGTGGGTGTTAGAGCCGTAGGTGGTGATGAAGAAAAAGGTTTTGGAGTGAAAATGAGGAAGAAAGGGGCTGCTGGCGGTTTTCTGCATTTTTGATCCATACGGCGTATGGATTCCATACGGCGTATGGATTAAACAGGCCCAGGTCAACTCATTAAACCCAGTCAACGGCCCGGTCCAACGGCCCAACCAATCCATACGGCGTATGGATTCCATACGGCGTATGGATTGAAAAATCAGAATTTTTCAAAAACGATTTTCTAACCCATTTTTAACTCAAATTCTGTTGGGACATAGATTGTGACAACAGATCTAGCTTGAAATAGGACTGGTGTAATTATTATTACGTTTGTATATTGGTTTAGATTTGTAAATAAATATTTGTTTTGTTAGTAATATTCGTTAAAACATATTATTGTGCTAAGTTAGACGAATGTTTAAAGACGAAATAAATAATAGACGTTTAATGCGAGACGAGTCGAGATCTCAAGTCGCAGCGAGTTGAGCTGTGAGGTGAGATCTGAACTCGCGAAGCTTAAGTCTAGCGAGCCGAGTCCTTTACTGGGCTTGGGCTGCGAGTTGGACCGAACTCGCAGGCCCATGCGAGCCGAGTCAAACCAGATTATAAATGTGTTTTTCCAACGTGAAAAACCTAACACTTGAAGAACTTTTGGCTATTCGTATTTCTGATCTGCGAACTCGACAACCAGAGAAAAATCGAATCTAAAGGCTAGGCTTTGACGATTCATCGTTTAAAGTTAAGCTTTATTAAAACGCAATTCGAACATATTCATTGTTAGTAAGATAACACCGTATTGAGGGATTCCGCACCTTAATACTACAGATAACGAAGTTATCGATCCTAAAACTAGGGGACTTACATCTGGTATCAGAGCTTTCGGGCTAAATACGGGTGTGTTCATAAGTTTTAGTGTTATTGCGTTTTTGATTCGGGTCGTTTTTACGTGCGTTTTTGCAATACTAACGATCAAAATCATTCTCTGGACGTTTTAGGGTTTGTTTACGGTCGAAATTCTTAGTTTCAGTCGTAAAAATACCTTAACATTCGTTTTTCGGGTTTAACAGCCGTTTCGCGAGTCGAGATTAGGGTTCCAGCGTCGCCTGCGAACCGAGTTGAACTAGCGAGTCGAACTGAGGCTTGCGAGTCGAACCGAGATCCCTCGCGAATCGACATCACTTGCGAATCGACATCTTTAGCAATCCGAACTGAGACTTGCGAATCGACGTATTCTGCGAGTCGAGCTGAGATTGCGAGTTGAGCTGAGTCTTGCGAGTTGAGTTTTCTGAATTCGCTGAAACAGTTTAATTTTACGTTTTCAAGATGTCTGACTTAAGTAGAATGATCGAAATGGACCACGAGGTGGGAAAGTCAAACGTTCCACCTAAGTTGTTAAGAATCGAGGATTACTACAATTGGAAGGACAGATTCGAATCTTACTGTAGATTCCATGACCTGTCTATCTGGATGTGTATCAAGAGTGGATACACCGCACCTACTCAAACTGTTCAGAATGCCACTGTGGTTCTTACCTATGCGAACATGAGTGATCAAGAGAAGGAAGCTTACAGAAATGAGAATAAAGCACATTCATGCATAAAGATGTGTCTTCCTAAAGAGATTGCTCATCAACTTAAATCTTTTCATACTGCTAGAACGCTCTGGGAAGCTCTAGAGAAAAGAGGTGAAGGAAGTCCACAGGTGAGAGCTGGCAAGAGGAGTCTTCTTAAAAAGCAGTTTACTATGTTTAAAGCTTTAAAAGGAGAAGATCTTGATGCCTATGTCACGCGTTTCTACCATCTGCTAAGTGAATTAGAATACCATGAGATTGTTGAAGAAGAAGTATCTAAAACCGACAAGTTTCTTGAGGGTTTGCCTTCTAAATGGGAAATGTATGGCGTTATGATTAAGGATAACGAAACTAGGTATTCTACTATGACCTTAGAGCAAGTCATAGACAAGCTGAAAGGTTATGATTTCTCCAAGAAGTCAAGAGATAGTGATTCTGATCAGGTTCAGAACCCTGGGTTGTATCATGGAAAGTCAAGTCTTTCGACTGCGTCATCTAGTTCGACCACTGCACTGTTAGTTGGTGATACTAGTGAAAATGGAGAACTGATTACTGAAGATCTGTGCTTTATTTCCTCCTCTGGTGATGAGACAAAGGGAAAGAATTCTGAGAAGTCACCTCAAGAGCATCAGAAGATGCCGATGAGTGTGAAATCTGCTGAACAGCAACTGTCTGTTCTTGCTTCCTTTGTGGCATCATATGAGAACTACATAGAGGGAAAGATCAATGATCCTATTCTGTTTGATGAGGATTATGAGCAGATAGATTCTGATTATCTTGAGGAATTGGAGCTTCAAGATCAACTTGCATTGATATCTAGAAAGGTGAAGAATTTCCTCAAGAGAACTGGTAGAAAAGTATTGGGCAATAGATCAGGGTTTGATAAAACCAAGGTCAGATGCTTTAACTGTCAGGGTATTGGTCATTTTGCTAGAGAATGCCAAAGACCTAAAGTAGAAGCACAAGGAAAACAAGGTTCGGGAAGTACTCTCGCTTCCAAAGCCTTAGTGGTAAAGCAGTTGGATGGTTCTTATGATTGGCAAGCTCATTCTGAGGAAGCTTTGATGGCCGAAATCGAAGAAACAACTGCTGGATCAGTGTCCTACATGCCCACTGATATGGAACAGAAAGTTGAGGTGCCTGAGTCTGAAGTGAAGGCAAGTGATGATGACGTGCTATATATGGATTCAGCTCCAGATATGAGTCCTGAAGAATTCGTGGCACGTATGGCTGAATTACAAACTGACAAGAAGAAGGTATGTTTAGATATTCTTAATCTTGCTGATGTTTGTTACTTAGTTACTGATTTACAATCTCAGAATAGTGTCTTAACTGTGTCATATAGCAACCTGTCATCACAATTAAATATGGATAAGGAATCTTATAAGACTGTTAGATCTGAACTTGATCAAGCTGTTATGGATATTCGTAGATTAAGTGATGATAAACAAGTCTTAAAAGATAAAATTAAGTCTGATGCTTCGGATAGAACAAAACTTAGAGATACCATAAGTGAAAAATCTGTTATCATAGATGGTCTCTATATGAATATCAAAGACTTAAATGAGACGATTGCTAGTAAGGATCAGGAAATAGTGAACCTTAACTTAAGGTTAATTGAGCAAAACCGTAAACTTGAGAATTATAGGACATCTCAAATGGATAAAATGTTAGATGCTCAACGAAGTGTAAAGGACAAGACTGGGTTAGGTTACAATGATGTATCCCCACCTTTTAATGCCAATTACACTCCTATTCCTGAAGATTCTGAAATGACAGATGCTGCTCCTGAAATTTCAGTAACTAATGATCAGGAAAAGTTAGAGGCACAGAAGGATGTTATTAAGAACCCTTCATCAGATAATAGTTAGGCTTCTCATTTCACCAAAATACAGTTTGTATCGGGTGGAGTGATTAACGATGCTAAGACTGATGATAAGGTTAATAAAGAACAGCTTAAACCTTTAGTGCCTAAGACTCCGGATGAGAAAGCAAAAGTGAGTAAATCACGCAAGCAGATGTCATGTTTCAAGTGTCATCAAAAGGGACACGTGGCTTCGTGTTGTCCTAACAAAAAGCCTGAAACATCACATAAGCTTGTGATGGATGAAAATACACAGACCGACTCTAGTATGACTGTAGATGGGTTAGATACCAAACTTAAGTTAGGTAATAAACCTGTTAACATTCTTAAAAGAGATGGTAAGCATAGTGTATCCCCACCTAAACCTAAACGGCCATATACTCAAAGTGATAATTCTGTCCATAAGTATAGGGATGTGACTCCGTCGAGGTTTAGAAATACAAGTAGAGGCCATAGTCATTATGAGAGTGGTACTACTTCGCGATCACATGAGTTTAATTATAATTATCATAATAGAGCTCATAATTATGTGCCTAAGAGGTTCTCCTCAAATTCACCTCTTAAGGCTGATCGTCCACAAACTCAGGCTACTTCGAAAGTAACCAAAGCTCCTGATGGGAAGGATGGTTATTTTAAAGAGCTTAAGTTTGTTGATGATAAGGGACAAACCAAGACCGTAATGGCTTGGGTCCCTCTTGACAACTGATCGTGTTTTGTGTTATGTGCAGGAGCATGCTGTGAACAAGGACAGCTGGTGGTATGTAGACAGTGGATGCTCGAGGCACATGACTGGAGAAAGAAGTCTACTGAAGGACTTCAAGGAGAGTCTCAAGCAAAAAGTAAATTTTGCAGGAGATAAAGGAGGAGTAATTTCGGGAAAAGGAAAAGTTTCAAATGGAACTTTGACTCTTGAGGATGTGAACTATGTTGAAGAACTAACTCACAACCTAGTGAGTGTTTCCCAAGTCTGTGATAAAGGTCATCCAGTTTATTTCAATGAAAAGGAGGCCTTAGTCCTGAAGCCAGGTTTTAAAATTCCTGATGAATGGATATTGATGAGGGCGCCAAGGAAGAAGGACATCTATGCTATCAACATGGGTGTTCCTAACTCTTCAATGGTGTCTACATGTTTATTATCCAAGGCTTCGGAAACAGACGCATTGTTATGGCATAGGAGAATGGCACATCTGAACTGGAGAAAGATGAATTATATAACCAAAAATGGTTTGGTTCTAGGTGTACCACAAAAACGTTTCGAGTCTGAGGATAAATGTGTTCCTTGCATGAAAGGAAAGCAGCACAAGAAACCACACAGACCTAAGACTGAAAACTCTATCTCCTCGCCATTTGAATTGCTACATATGGATCTCTTCGGCCCTATAAGCAAGAGAAGTATAGGTGGCAAATGGTACTGTTTGGTTGTCACAGATGATTATTCTAGATTCTCATAGGTATTCTTTTTGGGATCAAAGGATGAGACTCCTGGAATTCTAATTGAGTTCTTTGATCTAGTAGAGAATGTCTATAAAAAGAGAGTTAAGCGTATTCGTAGTGACAATGGAACAGAGTTTAAGAATTCAACGTTGAATATCTATTGCTTAAGCAAAGGGATATTACATCAATTCAGTGCACCGTATGAACCTCAACAGAATGGTGTTGCTGAAAGGAAAAATAGGACGTTGATTGAAGCTGCTAGAACAATGCTTGCTGATTCAAAGCTTCCGGTCATCTTTTGGGCAGAAGCAGTGAATACAACATGTTATGTTCTTAATAGAGTTCTTACGATTAAGAGACATAAAAAGACTTGTTATGAGCTTTTGAACAATAAGAAACCAAACTTAAAAGGGTTTGAACCCTTTGGAGTTTCATGCACCATATTAAAGACTGGACATCAAGCTAAATTTGGTGAGAAGGCTGACGAAGGATTTTTCCTAGGTTATATGCCCAATTCGCCAAACAAGAGAGTCTTTAATAAAGTCACAGGACGTTTGGAGGTAGTTTATAATATTGAGGTTACGAGCTACTCACCTGATGTTCATAAGGGCTTAGACTGGCAATTTGATTATTCTGATCTTTTTGCATCATTTAAAGTTCCTATTAGTGACTATGTCAGTGATTCAGAGATAGCTGAACATTTATTGTTTGAAGATGAGAATATTGGTCCCGCTTCAACATCAAGTGTTAAGCAATCTGGAATTAAGACTAATGTTGACTCAGATAAAACTTCCACAAGTGAGTCACAACAACCTTCAGAGGATAAGTCTCAAGAAACAGAAGATCCTGATGATCTTTCTATAAAGTTTGATGATATACTTACTCCTTTGAAACATTTAAGGATATCTTCAGCACGTACGGAAGATGTACCTGAATTGGAAGAGATTGGTACTAATTTGGAAGATGAGATACCGGTTGAACCAGTTACTACAACTAGAACGAGTAAGAATCATCCCGTTGAAAACATCATCGGTGATATTAATACTCCGGTTCAAACTAGACATCAATCCAGAGCTAGTACGTCTGAGAATTCTGAATACCAAAGCTTGTATACTGCAATGAAAGAGACAGGGATTCCTAATCAATGTCTATATTCATGCTTTATCTCACAAGTCGAGCCTAAAAATGTTCAAATGGCTTTAAAAGAAAGCTCGTGGGTAGAAGCAATGCAAGAAGAACTATCTCAGTTCTCTAAATTACAAGTATGGGAGTTGGTTGACCTACCAAAGGGAGAATATCCAATTGGAACTAGATGGGTATTTAAGTGCAAGAGAGATGATAAAGGAATCGTTACTCGCAATAAAGCTCGTCTGGTGGTTCAAGGTTTTAATCAACAAGAAGGTATTGACTACAATGAAGTGTTTGCACCAGTTGCTAGGCTAGAAGCAATTAGAGTGTTCTTAGCATTTGCATCTTATTTTGGTATAAAAGTGTATCAGTTGGATGTTAAGAGTGCCTTTTTGTATGGCAAAGTAGAAGAATTGGTGTATGTTTCACAACCGCCAGGGTTTGCTGATCCTGAGTATCCAGATAGAGTATATCGTTTGAATAAGGCTCTATATGGATTACATCAAGCACCTAGGGCATGGTATGGAACACTATCAACGTATCTACTTGAGAATGGATTTACAAGAGGATCGATTGATAGTACACTATTTGTGAAGTGGAAAAAGAAAGACTTTCTTCTCGTGCAAGTTTATGTTGATGACATTATCTTTGGATCATCTGATGAAAAGATGTGTCAAGAATTCGAGCAAGTCATGAGAAAAAGGTTTGAAATGTCTGCAATGGGAGAGTTGATGTAACACCCCCAAATTTAACGATTTGCGGAAGCATACATTGGGTGTTACTAATCAATATACAAAGCACAAGATTAATAGCAAACGACCTCTAAATGAGACGTTTGTAAAATAGTTACATTTCATAATTAATAATCGTTTGAAAACCGAAGGTTTTCGTATACAAAATGTAATTCCCTAGAGCCCACGCGTATAGCGGGAGATTCTATTACATAACCATAGTTACAAAAGATAATGCCGAAGAATCTCCGTTAAATGCAGTTTGTAAAATCATGCGACTCTAGCTAGTAATCCTGGAGTGACCCTACTCCGTAAGTGTACCTGAGATACAAAGCTAAAAAGTGTCAACCAAAAAGGTTGGTGAATCTCACAGGTTTAGTAATAAGTAAGTGTTATGAACCACAAGTATGTACCCGTATTGCTATCAAGCAAAGTAAGTAAATCAGTAAATCAGTACAGTGCCATGAGCTCATAAGTTGAAGCTTAACCGTGTAGTGTGAATATATCACGTACCCCCGTGAGTGCTATCCGCACACTCATATGTAACAAATACTAATATGTCTATTTCTACGTGTAATTCAGTACGTGGTGGCGCTACCACCCCAGACAGGGATTGTCAGTCCCAAATGGATCCATCTACTAGTACTCGCGCTTAAGACCATAACTAACAACTTACGATTAGGAGGCTTTCAGTGGATAAAAGTAACTCATGCGTTTGTTTGTAATCAGTAATGTTTTCAGTTCAGTACATTGTGTTCATACGTAAAACAGTTGCTAAGTATCTCACCCCAAAGTATAAAACAGTAAAAGTGGGGCTGTAAGACTCACCTGAGTCGAGTAGTGGTAATTAGCAAATAGTAGTAAAGCAAGTAGGTTCTCCGAACCCGTAACCTTCTAGTGCCTAAACACATAAGGTTAAGTAAGTAGATGTCTCGCAAGACCATCTAGGCTAGTTGTTCATACAACCCGTTGTGTTTAAATGTTGGTTTGTTCGCTTTTGTTTCAAGAGATATACGGCCCGTTGGTGATTTGTTACAATTAAAGTTTATCATTTGTAACGCAATTTAGTGCAATTGTAATAGAAAGTATGTTTTATTATGTTTGTTAAGTCGTATGGTATAAGTATTTGATGTTGTATAAGTTCGACACTTAGTGTAAAAATAGTTGAAAAGCTGCTGTTTTATGCGACACTTCATAGCATCACTCAGGTTGATCATGCGACACTAAGACAGTGTCGGGTGAAGTGTCGGGTATTCAGGTCATGCGTCACTAACGAAGTGTCGTGTAACATATTGTGCGTCACTTAAGAAGTGACGGGTTCCGTAACAATAGCGGCACTCAAGCAGTGTCGGTATTAGGATAGCTGCGGCACTAGATTAGCGTCGTATAAGTGGTAGTTTTAATAATATGCGACACTTCGGAAGTGTCGGGTAATAAGGTCTAGCGGCACTAAGGAAGTGTCGGTAAGTATAAGTATAGGCGTCACTATCATAGTGACGGGTAAAGATCACAAAAGGTAACAGGCGACACTTAAGAAGTGTCGGTATCGGACATAGGGCGACACTTAAGTAGTGTCGGGTAGATAGTATAGCGACACTAAGGAAGTGTCGCTATAAGTGACGCATATCTGGGTTCATCTATGCGACACTATCGGCTGATCGACGGATTTCGAGCCAAAAACATGTTTTCGGGTTTCCGTTTGGTCTGATTCTTTTACCCAACCCTCATATGAACATATTAAGCCTATGTAAACCATAAACTAGTAAAAATGATCAAAAACGAGAGATGTCGGGATTTGTCGGAAACTTACAAAGTGTCGGATTGAGAATCCGAAAAGATAGGAATGTAGATCGTGTGATGGTGAACGTTTTCTTCCAAATGAGTAGTGCAATCCAAGGTCGTTTAGTACGTTTATTTGTCGATTTAGTGAGGTTTTTGGAGTTGGTGGTGATGAGAGAAAAAGGAAAAGAGAGAGGAAGGAGAGAGAGTGAGTGGAAGAGAATGAAAGAAAAGGGAAGGGAGGTGGGGGTTTTACCTCCACTTTTCAGTCCCCGCTCCCCGTGCGGTGTTCGTTTGCTCCGTCGTTTACGCATTAAATATTTATTTCACGCGTTTAATTATATTTATAAAATCACAAATCTTGTTTAAATAATTTATTTAAATTTTTTCCTTAAATCTTTAATAGTTTAAATTAAATTTAATTACTTTTGTTATTAAATCGTGTAAGTTTTAATCGTGTAATACGAGGCAGTTACTAATTGTTATAAAATAGCATTTCGGTCATAGTTGCGTTATTTTAGTTTATAAACCTTTGTTCACCAACGTCCGTGTTAACCGAATAGAATTTCATTCTATTTAAGTTGCGTACGATTTAAGCCAAATCGCAAGGTTGTATATATTCACCAATATATAATCCGATACATAAATTAGCCTAACACAGAACTAATTACATGTATTTACAAAGAATTAGGCACTAATTCTAGTCCTAATTTACCGGTTGTTACATTCTCCCCTTGTTAAAAGAATTTCGTCCCGAAATTAGCTCGATGCGTTGTCTGGGAAGAGATGTGGGTATTTCTGTCGCATTTGGTCTTCCCGTTCCCAGGTGAATTCAGGACCACGTCTAGAATTCCACCTGACTTTAACGATGGGAATACGACTCTGTTTTAGTTGTTTGACCTCGCGGTCCATGATTTCCATAGGTTCCTCGACAAAATGAAGTTTATCATCGATCTGAATTTCATCGAGCGGTATAATCAGTGTCTCGTCAGACAGACATTTCTTTAGATTAGAAATGTGGAAGGTGTTGTGAACGCTGCTAAGCTCAGCAGGAAGTTGCAGGCGGTATGCCACTGGACCAATCTTTTCAAGGATTTCGAATGGTCCGATGTATCTAGGGTTTAGTTTGCCTCGTTTTCCGAATCGAATGACACCTTTCCACGGTGCCACTTTGAGAAGTACCTTGTCCCCTACTTGGAACTCAAGGTGTTTGCGCCTCACGTCAGCATAGCTTTTCTGACGATCACGCGCGGCTTTTAGTCGGTTTTGTATGCCGACGATCTTTTCAGTTGTTTCATGTATGATTTCTGGACCGGTGAGTTGTGTATCCCCCACCTCAGTCCAACAGATAGGTGACCGGCACTTACGACCGTACAGTGCCTCGAAGGGTGCAGCCTTTATGCTGGTGTGATAACTGTTGTTGTACGAGAATTCGCACAACGGTAAGTGATTTTCCCAGTTTTTACCGAAGTCAACTACGCAGGCTCGTAGCATGTCTTCCAGTGTTTGTATGGTTCGTTCGCTCTGGCCGTCGGTTTGAGGATGGTAAGCCGTACTCATATCCAGACGAGTACCAAGAGATTTTTGCAGTGACTGCCAGAAGCGAGAAGTAAATCGAGCATCTCGGTCGGAGATGATTGAGATGGGTACTCCGTGTCTTGACACGATTTCTTTCAGGTAGATCCGTGTCAAACGTTCCATCTTGTCAGTTTCCTTGATGGCTAGGAAATGAGCAGATTTAGTGAGTCGGTCAACGATCACCCAAATGGTATCGCAACCATTAGAAGTTTTCGGGAGTTTAGTAATGAAATCCATGGTGATCTGCTCCCATTTCCATTGTGGTATTTCGGGTTGTTGTAGCAAACCGGAGGGTTTCTGGTGTTCAGCTTTAACTTTGAAACAAGTAAGATACTTGCCAACATAGGTTGCAATGTCAGCTTTCATGTTGGGCCACCAATACATTTCCTTGATGCCGTGATACATTTTGTCGGCACCGGGGTGTATCGAGTATTTAGACTTGTGAGCTTCATCCATCACCAAGTCTCGCAGGTTCCCAAAACTTGGCAACCAGATTCGATTCGAGAAGTATTTGGCCCCGTTAGGTTTGGTTTCAAATTGTTTGTCCATGCCCCGCAAGGCCTCGTTTATCAAGTTTTCTGGTTTGAGTGCTTCGAGTTGAGCGATGAGAGTTTGATTGATGAGGTCGTTGTGAATGGTCATACCGAGAGCTCGAACTCGAAGTGGTTTCACTCGTTCTTTTCTGCTTAAGGCATCGGCAACAACATTTGCCTTGCCCGGATGATAGCGGATTTCGCAGTCGTAATCAGTAAGCAACTCGACCCATCGACGTTGCCTCATGTTGAGATCCTTTTGATCAAAGATATGTTGGAGACTTTTATGGTCAGTAAAGATTGTACACTTGGTACCATATAAGTAGTGTCTCCAGATTTTCAGAGCGAATACAACAGCTCCCAACTCTAGGTCATGAGTTGTGTAATTCTTTTCGTGGACCTTGAGTTGTCGAGAGGCGTAAGCGATGACTTTGTCCCGTTGCATCAGTACGCAACCAAGACCTTGGTGTGAAGCATCACAGTATACCACGAAGTCATCGTTGCCTTCGGGTAAAGATAAGATAGGTGCACTGCAGAGTTTCTGTTTTAGTAGCTGAAAAGCTGACTCCTGTTTGTCAGTCCAATCGAACTTCTTTTCTTTTTGAGTCAGTGTAGTGAGAGGTAGGGCTATTTTTGAAAAATTCTCAATGAACCGCCTGTAGTATCCGGCGAGTCCTAAGAATTGGCGTACCTCGGTTGGTGTTGTAGGTGCTTGCCAACACTTGATAGCCTCGATTTTTGAAGGATCGACATGAATCCCTTGATTGTCAATGACGTGTCCAAGGAATTGAACGGTTTGCATCCAGAACTCACACTTAGAGAATTTGGCGTATAACTCTTCGTGTTTGAGCAGCTCTAGGATAGTTTTCAGGTGTTGTGCATGTTCCAGTTCGTTTCGCGAATAGATAAGGATGTCATCGATAAAAACAATGACAAACTTGTCGAGGTAAGGTTTGCACACCCTATTCATAAGGTCCATGAATACAGCCGGTGCATTGGTTAAGCCGAATGGCATCACTTGGAATTCATAATGCCCGTATCGAGTTCGGAAAGCAGTTTTTGGGATGTCATCGTCACGAACTCGGAGTTGGTGATAACCTGACCGTAGATCGATCTTTGAGTAGAAACTCGACCCCTGAAGTTGGTCGAACAGGTCATCGATGCGAGGAAGTGGGTAACGGTTCTTGACAGTTAATTTGTTGAGTTCACGGTAGTCGATGCACATACGGAAAGAACCGTCTTTCTTTTTCACAAACAGGACCGGAGCTCCCCAAGGTGAGGAACTTGGTCGAATAAATCCCTTGTCCAGGAGTTCCTGTAACTGAGTAGACAACTCCTGAAGTTCGGATGGGGCTAGTCGGTAAGGGGCTCGTGCCACGGGTGCTGCGCGCGGCACAAGATCAATAGAGAATTCGACTTGTCTAGTTGGCGGTAGGCCAGGCAAGTCTTCAGGAAAGACTTCTGGGAAGTCTCGAACAATAGGCACATCCTCAAGTCGCTTCTCCACCGACTTTTTCTCCATAACGTGCGCGAGGATTGCCTGGTACCCTTTTCTCAAGTATTTTTGGGTTTTCATGCAAGAAATGATGTTTATTCTCGTCTCACCGGTCTCCCCTTGTATGCTCAAAGTCCCACCGGTGACGAGAGGAATGCGTACAAGTTTCTCAAAACAAACGATTTCGGCTCGGTGCTTAGACAACCAATCCATGCCGACGATGATGTCAAAGCTGCCGATTTTGACAGGTATCAAGTCAATGGAAAAGAGCTCGTTAGCTAGGTTTAGAGTGCAATTAGGTATCACACTGTCGGCCTCAATAAGTTTTCCGTTTGCCAATTCTACAGTGTACTTAGAATCTAAGGCAATAGGTGTGGTGTCAAGTAGTGGATAAAACTCATCAGAAATAAAGCTCTTATCGGCACCAGTATCAAATAATACAGATGCAGTCAAGTTGTTGAGAAGAAACGTACCCGTGACCACATTCGGGTCTTGACGGGCTTCCCCAGATTTCAGCACAAAAGCTCTTCCTCGAGCATTGTTGTTGTTCTTGTTGTTGTTGTTGTTGTTCAGTTTCGGGCAGTCTTTCTTGAAATGCCCCGTACCGTTGCACCCATAACAAGTCTTTGGTGCAGAGGTGTTGGTGTCAGTGGTGTTTGATCTACAGTCCTTAGCCAAGTGTCCAAACCTCTTACACTTGCTACAGGGACACGAACCATAGTGGTGTCGTTGACACTTTGAGCAATAGGGCTTGGTTCCCTTGTACGCTCCCTTGTCATCAGAACTGGAGGTGTAGGCTTTAATGGTCTCAGGTTTCTTGGTTTGGTGGTTGTTGTGGTTGTCGGACCATTTTCGTTTATTACTGTTGGAGGATGGAGTGGGTAGTTCTGGGTCCTCGTTCATAGCTAGAAGTTCATGGGCCAACCGAATGGCACCATGAAGAGTGGTTTGGTTTGATGAGGCGACATTTCCCCGGACGGGTTCCGGGAGGCCGCGGATGTATTTCTTAATCTTGTCGGGCCCAGTACCTGCCATAGCTGGGCGAAGAACGGTGAGTTGTTGGAATCTGGTGGTGTATCCAACGATATCAGTTCCTTGCACTTTTAAGTTCCAGAACTCTTCGTCCAGCTTGTGAAGTTGTTCGGACGGGCAATACTCATCAGTGAGCATTTTCTTCAGATCCTCCCAAGGGAGTAGATAAGCGGTGTCAATCCCCACGGACTGGGTATAGGAATTCCACCACGAGAGGGCACCATCTTCGAGGGTGCAGGTGGAGAATTTGACTTTGTCGTCCTCCGCACATTTGCTGATGCGGAAAACGGATTCCATCTTTTCGAACCATCTGATAAGTCCGATGGCTCCTTCGGTCCCCTTGAAGCTCAAGGGTTTGCAGTTTTGAAAATCCTTGTATGAACAAGGTTTAGCAGCAGAGGTTTCAGCGGCATCGCTGTTTCTTGTGGAACCTGGTGGAGTATTCCGAGCCAAGGCTTCAGTAACAGCCTGGGTTATGAGTGACATGATCTGAGCATCAGTATAAGGTCTTGACTTTGGCGGCATGACTCTTCAATAAAAGAAATGAAGATACATGAGATTTTGTAAGAAAGTTGTATTTATTTCAGATGTACATGTATAAAGGTGGTAATACATAACATCATTATGAAAAGAATTATGGCAATTAATATGAGTCGAAGTAGCAAGTAATATTTGATAGGTGATGCGAGTTCAAAGGTTACATCCTACGGATGTATTACAAAAGACATCGGGAATTGTTACATCCGACTGGAACATAGAGTAGTGCTTAGATAGTTACTAGATTACAGGATAGTTTACAAAACAAAGACTAAGCTAGTCTTAATGTAGGTTAATCTGCTCCATCATTTCGATGAGACGATCCACAGTATTTGCAAGTCTGCTGGCTTGTCGAGCATTGTCTTCAGCTAATGCTAGTCGCTGTACCAATCCACGGGTATATTCTTCCGTTTCCCGTGAGCGTTGTTCACACTCATCAAGTCTGTGTTTCAAAAGAGTGGTTTCCACGCTTATCTCCACCACTTTGTTGAGAAGAACGTCCACATTATTAACGGTGGTTTCGTGATCCTCAGAGACTTGTTGGATGCGCTCAAGTGCTGTAAGTCTCCAGTTTTCGTTTGTTTCCTGCAACACGACATCCATGGTGCGAAGTCGTTGCTCGTGTTGGTTCACCCTAGCAGCTAAGGCCGGCAAGGTGAAGTGAGTGGAGTACGGGCCAGCTCGAGGCAACCTGTTGTTCCTCCTTGCTACCCTTGGGTTCTGCGACCCGGATTGAGAACGAGATGAATAGGATGGGATGTTTGCCATTTCTGAGACAAAGCGTTAGTAAGATTGAGTCCTATATTCATATAGTACCTATATAATATAGCCTATTGAGTGTCTAGCATAAACATGTTTAAGTCTCGGTTCTCTCGAAGTCAGAGTCTTCTATTGTACCCTGTTCAGCCATAACCCCTTTCAGATCTTACATCGTCTTTGCTTAATTGTACATAGTTGATCAGGCTATGTTAAATTAAACTCGTATGATGTAATCACTGAACCGGTTATACCCAATAAGGGATACTGCCTAATGGTCATAGTCTAGGCTCACTAAATGCAACCTAGTTCACTACAACCTTAGTCTCTGATACCAATCTGTAACACCCCCAAATTTAACGATTTGCGGAAGCATACATTGGGTGTTACTAATCAATATACAAAGCACAAGATTAATAGCAAACGACCTCTAAATGAGACGTTTGTAAAATAGTTACATTTCATAATTAATAATCGTTTGAAAACCGAAGGTTTTCGTATACAAAATGTAATTCCCTAGAGCCCACGCGTATAGCGGGAGATTCTATTACATAACCATAGTTACAAAAGATAATGCCGAAGAATCTCCGTTAAATGCAGTTTGTAAAATCATGCGACTCTAGCTAGTAATCCTGGAGTGACCCTACTCCGTAAGTGTACCTGAGATACAAAGCTAAAAAGTGTCAACCAAAAAGGTTGGTGAATCTCACAGGTTTAGTAATAAGTAAGTGTTATGAACCACAAGTATGTACCCGTATTGCTATCAAGCAAAGTAAGTAAATCAGTAAATCAGTACAGTGCCATGAGCTCATAAGTTGAAGCTTAACCGTGTAGTGTGAATATATCACGTACCCCCGTGAGTGCTATCCGCACACTCATATGTAACAAATACTAATATGTCTGTTTCTACGTGTAATTCAGTACGTGGTGGCGCTACCACCCCAGACAGGGATTGTCAGTCCCAAATGGATCCATCTACTAGTACTCGCGCTTAAGACCATAACTAACAACTTACGATTAGGAGGCTTTCAGTGGATAAAAGTAACTCATGCGTTTGTTTGTAATCAGTAATGTTTTCAGTTCAGTACATTGTGTTCATACGTAAAACAGTTGCTAAGTATCTCACCCCAAAGTATAAAACAGTAAAAGTGGGGCTGTAAGACTCACCTGAGTCGAGTAGTGGTAATTAGCAAATAGTAGTAAAGCAAGTAGGTTCTCCGAACCCGTAACCTTCTAGTGCCTAAACACATAAGGTTAAGTAAGTAGATGTCTCGCAAGACCATCTAGGCTAGTTGTTCATACAACCCGTTGTGTTTAAATGTTGGTTTGTTCGCGTTTGTTTCAAGAGATATACGGCCCGTTGGTGACTTGTTACAATTAAAGTTTATCATTTGTAACGCAATTTAGTGCAATTGTAATAGAAAGTATGTTTTATTATGTTTGTTAAGTCGTATGGTATAAGTATTTGATGTTGTATAAGTTCGACACTTAGTGTAAAAATAGTTGAAAAGCTGCTGTTTTATGCGACACTTCATAGCGTCACTCAGGTTGATCATGCGACACTAAGACAGTGTCGGGTGAAGTGTCGGGTATTCAGGTCATGCGTCACTAACGAAGTGTCGTGTAACATATTGTGCGTCACTTAAGAAGTGACGGGTTCCGTAACAATAGCGGCACTCAAGCAGTGTCGGTATTAGGATAGCTGCGGCACTAGATTAGCGTCGTATAAGTGGTAGTTTTAATAATATGCGACACTTCGGAAGTGTCGGGTAATAAGGTCTAGCGGCACTAAGGAAGTGTCGGTAAGTATAAGTATAGGCGTCACTATCATAGTGACGGGTAAAGATCACAAAAGGTAACAGGCAACACTTAAGAAGTGTCGGTATCGGACATAGGGCGACACTTAAGTAGTGTCGGGTAGATAGTATAGCGACACTAAGGAAGTGTCGCTATAAGTGACGCATATCTGGGTTCATCTATGCGACACTATCGGCTGATCGACGGATTTCGAGCCAAAAACATGTTTTCGGGTTTCCGTTTGGTCTGATTCTTTTACCCAACCCTCATATGAACATATTAAGCCTATGTAAACCATAAACTAGTAAAAATGATCAAAAACGAGAGATGTCGGGATTTGTCGGAAACTTACAAAGTGTCGGATTGAGAATCCGAAAAGATAGGAATGTAGATCGTGTGATGGTGAACGTTTTCTTCCAAATGAGTAGTGCAATCCAAGGTCGTTTAGTACGTTTATTTGTCGATTTAGTGAGGTTTTTGGAGTTGGTGGTGATGAGAGAAAAAGGAAAAGAGAGAGGAAGGAGAGAGAGTGAGTGGAAGAGAATGAAAGAAAAGGGAAGGGAGGTGGGGGTTTTACCTCCACTTTTCAGTCCCCGCTCCCCGTGCGGTGTTCGTTTGCTCCGTCGTTTACGCATTAAATATTTATTTCACGCGTTTAATTATATTTATAAAATCACAAATCTTGTTTAAATAATTTATTTAAATTATTTCCTTAAATCTTTAATAGTTTAAATTAAATTTAATTACTTTTGTTATTAAATCGTGTAAGTTTTAATCGTGTAATACGAGGCAGTTACTAATTGTTATAAAATAGCATTTCGGTCATAGTTGCGTTATTTTAGTTTATAAACCTTTGTTCACCAACGTCCGTGTTAACCGAATAGAATTTCATTCTATTTAAGTTGCGTACGATTTAAGCCAAATCGCAAGGTTGTATATATTCACCAATATATAATCCGATACATAAATTAGCCTAACACAGAACTAATTACATGTATTTACAAAGAATTAGGCACTAATTCTAGTCCTAATTTGCCGGTTGTTACAGTTGAATTTCTTCTTAGGATTACAAGTTGATCAAAAGAAGGATGGATTCTTTATTCATCAATCTAAATATACATATGAGCTATTAGAACGCTTCAAGATGGATGAAAGTAAGGTCTACAATACTCCAATTCCAGTCAATCATGGACTAGGTCCAGATACGTCGAGTGATAGCGATGTGGATCCAACTCTTTATAGAGCCATGATCGGATCACTAATGTATCTTACAGCCTCTAGGCCTGACATACTGTTTGCTGTTTGTTTATGCGCAAGATATCAGGCTAATCCGAAAGAGTCACACATGCAAGCTATTAAACGAATCTTTCGTTACCTCAAAGGGAAACCTAAGCTTGGTCTTTGGTATCCGATTGATGGAGACTTAGATCTCGTAGCTTATACTGATTCGGATTATGGAGGATGCAATCAGAATAGGAAATCTACGACCGGAGGATGTCAATTCCTAGGAGGTAGATTAGTATCCTGGCAGTGCAAGAAGCAAACCTCGGTAGCCATTTCTACATGTGAAGCTGAGTATGTTGCAGCTGGCAGCTGTTGCTCGCAAGTTCTTTGGATTCAACAGCAACTGCGGGATTACGGGTTAAATATAACCAATACTCCTATGATGATTGATAACGAATCTACTATGTCGATCACCAATAATCCAGTGAAGCACAGTAAAACTAAGCATATTGATATTAGACATCACTTTATTAGAGATTGTGCTGAGAAAAAGTTGATAAAGTTAGTTAAGGTACCATCATTGGATAACTTAGCAGACTTATACACAAAGGCGTTCGACATAGCAAGATTTGAGACGTTGGTTCAACTGAATGGAATGAGAAATCCAGAGTGATTAGTCTTCCAAGGGTAATTTTGTAATAGTTAGTATTTATGTGTTCATTAAAAAAATAATAATAATAAAAAAAAAAAAATTCACTTTATGTGAGTAATGCATTTATTAATTATGCTATGTGGATAAAGGTACCTAAGATATAGTTTTATAAATATAAATGTATCAATGATGAATTTAGTTGTAATTTTACAGTGATTTACTTGAATTTCATGAGGTATGTATACTACCAATCTGCTTAGACTTTTTAATATATAATTAATTGCTTATTCTTACTAATATGATCCCTAAGCAGATAAAATCTTATTTACTTTGTATATTTACTTTGTTTCGAGTGATTAATAAAATGCTACTTGATACCAATGTTTATATCGTTGTATTTTTATCGTATGTTTATTTTATTTTTTTAAAGTTTTTATGTTTATCTGAATTTACCCTTTGGAATTAAATTATACTGAATATTTTTGAGTTGAACAAACGTGACAAATACAAGTGAAAATTAATTATAATTTAGACTTGTAAAAATATCGGGTTTTTATTTATACTTAGAATTAAATTCGCGTTTTTATTATTTCTGCGAGTTGACATCAACTTGCGAGTCCACTTCAAATCTCGCGAATCGGATATGAAGTATAAAGGGGGTCAAACGAGTCAAATCAACCCACCGAACCCACACAAACTTCGCGAGTTCAGTAAAGCTTGCGAATCCGTCACACAGGCGAAACGAGGCGATTTTATCTTTTCGCTTGATTTCAATTTTTATAGTACGAGAACGAGTTTTTCAATCCGTAGACTTTGTACACCTTCAATTTACGAACATTTTGAGGTATATATCAACGGATTTCACCGTTTAAATTGCACGAAATCGAAGGTTTTTTTAAACTTAGGGTTTCGGTTTTGAAGTTTAAACAATTTGCGTCGATTACGATGTTATTGGACATAGATCTTTAGGGTTTATGTTAAACGAACATTAATGAACGTGAATCAATCGATAGATCATGTTAAAATTACAAGATTAATCGATTTTAATTGGAAATTCGCGACGGCAGTTCATCGAACGAGTTGACATTGTGAATCAACTCGCAACGAGTTGACTAGCGAATCGGTGTGATTAGCGAGTTCACTTCAATAGCTGCTTGATAAGTTTAGCGAGTTGATCAATGTAGCGAGTTGATGAGTATAGCGAGTTGATAAGCTAAACGCGTTGAACTCAACTCGTTAGGCCAGTTTATGCGAGTCCAGTACTTAGAAAAATTTTATTTTTTTTAAAGTAGTGATATAAATGTTAAGACTTTTTAAGTAATAACTTTTATATAGTTAATTTAAATTAGACTTAAGACTTTTTAGTTATAAGTTAAATTTTTATATACGACTTGAGACTATTTTTGTAACAAGTTATATATAATTTCAATTTTAAACTAAGATGTTTGATGAATCTTGATTCATAATACGTAATAGTTTAAATATTTTTAATCGTGCATTAAATTATATCTGTTGTTTGTGTTTATTTTACAGATATGGCTAGAGCATTTGATAAGGGTCACAACATTTTGGTTGATCTGAACCTTGAGGCCAAGCGGGCTGACAAGGTTGCTGATATTTTACGTTTTCTAGCACGATCAAGGATTAGATACGCCATTACGGCCAATCCTCCTATCTCTCAGGCTATACTGAACGATTTTTGGACAGATATAGTATATGACGAATCTGTCACCCCACCTGAGATTCGAGCTACGGTTAGTGGACAACCTGTTACCTTTTCAGCTGGTAATCTCCATGAGATTTTGCAGCTAGGTACCGTAGAACAGGAGAACGGGGATATTGAGTATCCTATGGATTTTATTGAGGGTGCTATAGGTCGTATGGGATATACAGGAGACAGACGTGGACGTCAGTTCCAGAAGCCTCTGGTTATTGGTCAGTGGAGGTTTCTTTGGCACGTGATGAATATCGTTTTTGCAGCGAAGAAGGGTGGTTTTGATGAGTTAAGCCCTGCGATTCTATCGGCTGCACTGTCACTGGTTTATAATAAACCATACAGTTTTTGTGACTATCTTTTTGGTGAGATTGCGAAACAGATATCGGGGTCTGTTAGATCAAGATTTTTGGTTTACCCGCGATTTTGTATGTTGATTATCCGTGCGCGTCTACCGGATTTGGCTCTACCTGAACCACATCTAGTGGTTAATACGATTGACCATCGTGGGTATAACGCCATGTTCATGCAGACGGTCAGGAAGGAAGGAGTGGTGAAACCGGAAGTTAGACCACTTTTCGGGTATATTGTTGATCCGAACTACGTTGCACCGCCAAATCATGGGTGGTTAGACGTTGCTCCTGCTGCTGTTGTTGCTCCTGTTGATGCTGATGTTGTACCAGAACTTGCAGCTGAGGAAGCCTAACCTGAAGATCCACAAGGGCTCCTTGAGGATGTTCTTATTCAGGCTGGTCAGGTTGATCAGCAAGTGAACCAAGAGGTTGCTGCACAGGTTGTGCAAGAGGTTTTGGAGCAGAATGACGATGCGACCAATCCTTTACTTCAAGATATTGAGAGTTATTTAGCACCACCTGAGGTAATCTTTTATTTATGTGATAATATAGATGCTTAGTTGATAGATTGTTTTTATTAATCATAGATGTATAATATTATTATATAATGATTCTGATATTAGATATTTAGTAAATTGGATATTATTTCTGATTTTAAAATATAAATATCATTACACGAACAGGAAGCTGAAGCTGAGGCTGCAAATCCAAAAGTTATATTACTTGAGGATGAGCAGATACAGCTTGATAGATCAGTTGTTGTACCGACTGAGGTATTATATCTGATTAATCTTAAATATATAGAACTTGTATGATAGAGCTTATGCTAATCATAAATGTTTAATATATTTAAACTTTAGGATCCTGTTAGATCATCTGGAGGTCGTGATGGTGAGACGGCTTCAGATGAAGATTCTGACAATACACCTTCTCCTCCTCCGTCTCTTTTTGAAAGGAAGAGAAAAGGTAAGAGTGTTATGGAGGAAGGTACTGAGGAAGTTGAGATTCCTTTGATGAAGCGTCCGAGAACGCTGACTATTCGAGAAGGTTAGTATTGATTATAAAAGTTAAATAATCTTAACTTGTTGTTTATCAGGAGTTGAACTGAGACAGTTAATTCTGTATACAGTTGCTCAGGATACACCGCAGGTGGAGATGGATGCACCGGTGGTTACTGAACCGATGTCTTTACCGCTTCAGGTATGAGATATAAGTTCTATAACTATGAGTGTTATGCAATTAATTAGAGTTTGAGACAGAGTAATCTGTAACAATAACTGATTTTAATTGTGTTTAACTTTACAGTATGAGGTTGCTGATCTAGTTCGTGGAGCTAATTTTCCGACGAACAAAACAGCTAGATTTGCGGCAAGTTTGCTTACGCAAGCTTTGTCTCAACCTCATACACCGCTGGCCAGAGACTGGCATATTGAGTCTCTCACACCGCCTGGACCAACGACGATACCTGTTACTCCGACGACTGATGCTGAAAGGATTACATCCTTAGAGTCGAGGGTAAAGGATTTAGAGAAGCTTACTTCTCAGATTCCAGAGCTGGTGTCGAGCAATCTTCTTCTTTCACAGCAGATACTCAAGCAGAGTGAGTCGTACAATCTGTTGATGAAGACTCATGAGACGTTGCTTGCGGACTTCACTGTACAGAGACTGAAGTTATCTTCTTTGGAGAGTCTGGTCTTGAGATCGCATTCAGGACAGTCTACTCAGGGGGAGATATTGGTATATCTGGAGTCTTGTAGAGAAAATGAGCTGAAGAGGAAGAGAGATTCAGACAAGAACGATGATCCCAATGCACCAGAAGGTGGTGAGCAGACTGGTCCTTCAAAGACTGGTGAGCAAGCTACGATTCAGGGGGAGTCTGGTGCTGGTGCTAGTGGTTCTGGAGTGGGTACAAGTGCAGATAAGACTGTACCGGGTGATACTGAAGCTGGTAAGATAGCTTAGTATTATCTTAGTACTGTAATATTTGTAATAGTTTGTAGTGAACAAATGTAAACTTAATTTATTGTGTAAATATATTCGGCTTAGGGTTATTATTATTTTAAGTAAAATATATTTGATGTATTTTAAGTTTATATAATCATGTTAAGATAAAATAGTGATCGAAAGACTTCCGACTCATTGAGTAGTCGAGCGGCGTGTTCCGATTAATTTCGGCGGTCAAAATTTTATGATAACATATGCATTTTAGATTTGATTATAGACTTAAGACCGTAAGGTATATAAGTAATTAACAAGTTAAAAATGTATTCGTATTAACTAGACAAATGAGATATAATTTAAAGGTTAACTTGATAATAATTTAGATCAATTAACGCTTGGAAATTATATAAGGTAATTAATAGTAAATTTAAATGTTTGGTGATTATTCACAATGAATTAGAATTTAAAATTAATTAATATTTGTTAAGTAGACTTAAGAGACTTTAGATTGATTCAGGGTAATCAATAAAAGATTTTATAAGTTATATGTAAATTGCGTTTATATGTTAGGTTAAAATATACAAAAGAATTAATAAAGAAATTCTTAGATTGGTTCAGGGAAATCAATGAAGAATTTGAATTATTAATATATTTGTATTTATGTTTTTCTCTAGGAATGGAAATGCTAGATCTATCAGATTCAGAAGATGATATTTTGGATGAGATAGATGAAGAGATTGATTATGATATTGAAGAAGGAGAGTTCAAACTTCCTGAAGACTGGACTGCAGTATTTGAATCTGTGATAGATGAAGGTGTTGATCTGGATGCAAATGTAGATGAACATGTTGTGAATCCATCAATGACTGAATTTGTTTTTGTAAATGAACAAGGAGAATCAGTTATTGATTTAGAAGCTTTTGAGAATGCTTCTGAAGATTCAGATACTGAAGTTGAAGAAATAGAGGACAAATACAAACATATGGTTGGTAATCCTATGTTTATCCAAGAAATGCTGAAGAAGAAAAAGGAAAATAAGCCACGCATTTTGAAAGAAGTTGATATTACTAGAAAGCGTGTACTTAAAACTGGCATTATTGGATGGTATTATGACTCTGACCTGAAGCTCTTCGCGATCAAAAGGTTTGACGGGGTTCAATATTTTGAGAAGAAGCTTGCAGTGTTTAGTTCGTTGCCTCGATATGAGATTCGAGACTTGGCTAGATTAGATATGATAAATCCAAGTGATGATGATTATGCTAAGTATGTTGAGCGTATCATTAGGACTGAAGGATTATCTATGAAGTTCTCCAAGATTAAGCCAAGGAAAGGAAAAACGATAAAGCTGAACGAACTCAGTCATAGAACTGGAAGAAGAAGAAGAAAGAAGGTTTATCCAGCGGTCAACTGTATTAAGCAAATACCTATGAAGACTATGCCTCAGAATATTTTGGGAAAATTGAAATATTGGGGGGTAGATGCTGGAACAGGAGAAGCCTTTATGATTGAAGCTGATGATGATTATCCTGATGGTGAAAAAGAGATTCTTCGTGTATATGATCACAGACATCTAATGAACTTATCAAAGGAAGATCTGATTATGTTATACAAGAACAAGATCAAATCTACTATTGGTTGGAGTGATTTAGCACGAGATTATCATAGGATGGTTAAAACATGCATCAAGCTTAAAATTTTTGCAGGAAGTAAGATTTACAAATGAAGACTAAAGACAGCGTGAAGATAAAGACGCTAGTGCTATTGTCAAGGGGGAGTCTGTTGGGACATAGATTGTGACAACAGATCTAGCTTGAAATAGGACTGGTGTAATTATTATTACGTTTGTATATTGGTTTAGATTTGTAAATAAATATCTGTTTTGTTAGTAATATTCGTTAAAACATATTATTGTGCTAAGTTAGACGAATGTTTAAAGACGAAATAAATTATAGACGTTTAATGCGAGACGAGTCGAGATCTCAAGTCGCAGCGAGTTGAGCTGTGAGGTGAGATCTGAACTCGCGAAGCTTAAGTCTAGCGAGCCGAGTCCTTTACTGGGCTTGGGCTGCGAGTTGGACCGAACTCGCAGGCCCATGCGAGCCGAGTCAAACCAGATTATAAATGTGTTTTTCCAACGTGAAAAACCTAACACTTGAAGAACTTTTGGCTATTCGTATTTCTGATCTGCGAACTCGACAACCAGAGAAAAATCGAACCTAAAGGCTAGGCTTTGACGATTCATCGTTTAAAGTTAAGCTTTATTAAAACGCAATTCGAACATATTCGTTGTTAGTAAGATAACACCGTATTGAGGGATTCCGCACCTTAATACTACAGATAACGAAGTTATCGATCCTAAAACTAGGGGACTTACAAATTCATCACTAACTTTATATAATTAAATCTCAAACCTGGAGGATAATCACGACTTCAAAATCTTCACAATTCCACACTATAAAATAAATAACAATAATTAACAAACAATAATAAAGAATAATATTCAAAATAATACTTAATATTCAAATCACACATTCAAAAACACAAATCCAAAACAACCAAAAGTCTAACATAATCCAAAACAAACCAGAATGTTAGAAACAATCCAATAGCATAAGAAACAAAAGAAATGATTAGAATCACTGCTTAGGATAGAGAGCAAGGAAACGCTCAGTGATTATGGGAATGACGTTAATGATCCCATGACCAAAACTTGGAAAATTTGCCAAGTGCTCGTTAACCACGTGCTGAAAATAAACCAAGTCCCAACTGATTTTATTAATCTCCTTATTATTTACTCCCTCCGGTGCCAATACCAACTTATCATCTTCCAACTCGTACTCACGTTCAAAAGGGTTTTCTTCTAACTCACTTATAAAATCCAAACATGCATAAGTTATTCCATAATGATTTCTCATCAAGAAACTTTTCCTCAAGCACCTCACTTCTCTTTCTACCTTTTGAAGAACTATCTCTTGCCTATTGCTAAGTTCTAGCCCCGAATGTTTGAAAATATTAACCAGCTTAATATAGATCTCTATCATTCCATGATTGAAATGTTCCCAAGGGGTTGAGACTTTACTCTTGTCAAAAAGAACATCCAAGTGAACTCCAAAGTAGCTAGCCAAATCAATCTCATTATTAGGGTAAATGAAATCTGGACGAGGCCTATCCAATCCTTCCTTAGCAAGACGATCTACTTTCGTCACCATTTCTTGAAGATAGTAATGAATAGTACTCGTAACAATGAACCGATGAGGTGTAATATCCGTCAAATGGTCATCTGAATGTAGCAATCGAACCAATTCTCTTAAACCAAACTTAAATTCCTTATCTGCTTCTGCACCAGGATGACCAGTTACCTCATACAAAGCCCTAATCATGCGACCAAGACACGCGGTTTGATTTGCCGAGTATGGAAATGCAGAATGCCTCAGAATCTCATAAATCTCCGTGTATCTCTTCTTCTGAGCTGTGTAGAATTTCTCTTCCTCCTTAATCCTAGTTTCTAGAGATTCTCCAAAAGTAGTGAGGGCAATATAGAATTGCCTATCAATCCCATACTGACTCTCAATCAAAACTGCCTCTAACACATCATCAACCAATGCCTGTTGATTACCAGAGAAATCAATTGTGGAACTCCTAATAATCTCTGAACAAAATGGGATATCTCCTCTAAACTCCTCAAGTGCAGATAACAATTCCTGACAAGTTGAAACAATAGGAACGGGACTGCGCCCTAAGCGAGTACGGGGAGATACTATCGCAGTGGAACTAGCATCAGACTTAGCAGACTGATCTCTGTTGACCAAATCATTATCGTTTGCATCACTTTCAAAGCTTCTTGCCATTGGATAAACCTAAATAAAAATAAATCTGGAAATACAAAACACCACTAACGAAAAACAAGTTAGTTCACACTAAATAATAATTTTATATAACATGTACAATATTAAAATAAATGGAACTCCAACCGGCGGACGGATTCCCATCCGCCGGTTGAAACTAAAACCCCAAAAGTTTAACCAATTAAAGGATAATTAGTTTCAACCAATGAATTAATGAAAACTTGTTACACAATTACTTAATTTACTTTAAACAACTTTACAAAATTATTCGTTTAATAAAATTATTTTAGAAATCAAAGTTTAAAAACAACTAACTCCTATTTAAATAATCACAACCGCTTTTCCCCGGCAGCGGCGCCAAAAACTTGATGTCGCTTATGAAAGCGCGTCTTGTTTTACAATTTATAAATAGAAATACCTAATAAATACTTTCAAGCAACTAGGCAAGAATACCCGATCAATTGTAAATATAGATTTGGTAAGTCAGATTCGAACACACGGAAAATGGTGGAATATTTAAAATAGAAATTAACAATTAACTAGAAAACAGTAAATATGGGGGCGTTTTAGTTCCGTACGAACATTTTAGAAAACATTTAATTTAAAATAAACAAACTTAAATAAAACTTTTACATTAAAATAATAAATAAATAATAACAATAAATCCTAATTGGAAGGAATAAGTAATTGTATAGTTAATGTCACTTAGATTCATATTTCCCGATTTATTACGTATTGATTATCTAATTGTGATTCTTTTAGATCAACTTAATACCAAATTCTTCAATGAATACTAAGTCGAATATGAACTAGCCAACTTTTCGGGTCCAACTAATTCCTATAATCTAGGGTCCAACATAAAACACTGGTTCCAATGTCACAAGATGATCAGTCAATTGTGTGCCTTTCCCTAAATTATGCATTAAACATTCACAACTCATTATAATTACTCTAATGGTATGACTCAACAATACCCAATAATTAACTTATTGTCTTGCTCATTTTAAAGTAGATAATTATTGTATACTCGACCTATCAGACTCAACGTATTTAGTGATAGTCCAAAACCCTAAGGTAGTACTAGCAATAATCAATAATCTTAAAGGAGCTCAATCTCATTAAAATTATTAATCACGTGAAGCAACAATAATAACTAGTTACCAATAAACAAGTGTCCACGAGCAATATAACCGTTTTCAATTAAATAACTTATTCAATACGCAATTATAATTGTTCAATAATCATAATCTAAGTTAAATTAACTACACAATCACTTTAGATATTCAACTCATCATCAAAACAGAAATAATCAGATTATTCAATAACAAATTCTTCAATGAAATCGAATAAAAGAATTATACCGAATTGAAAACGATGAACTACGAAAGATTAGAGCGAATTATCCTCGATCTTCACCCTTCGTACCTCCAAAATACCCCTAATATACGAATTACAGACCCTCAGGTCATCTGGAAATAAGAAAATACGAAAAACTATATAAAACTATCGAATTAGGGTTATTTTCGCGTTTTTATACTTCCTGTGATTTTGATCCATACGGCGTATGGATTTCCATACGGCGTATGGATTGAATTCAAGCCCAGCCCATGTCCGTGTAACCTGGGCCTCCACTGCAGCAATCCATACGGCGTATGGATTTCCATACGGCTTATGGATTTCCATACGGCGTATGGATGAGATTTTCAGCCGGATTTTTGATTTTTCTTCTTTTATTCTTTTCTTTGACTTCGGCTTTACTTATTTTTTCAAATATGTATCATTTAGCTTGACTATTGACTGTTTTCCGTTCCTTTCTTCATAAACGCTCTATTTCCACATCTAATTACAAATATGAACGAAATCAATATCTATTCTAAACAAAATGCAATAAAAATATTCAAGAATAGGGGTAAAATACTACTGAAATATAGCACTTTTGAGCGTTTATCAGTACTCAACTCTGGGGACGCCTGTCAAGACCCGAATGTGGTCACGGGTATGTTCCTCCTCAACAACTTAACTGCATCTATTCTGTTTGATACTGGTGCCGATAGAAGCTTTATATCTGATGAGTTTTGCCCACTACTTGACATCCACATCACCCCCGTGGCCTTAGATGTTAAGTACACCGTAGAACTAGCAGACGGTAAACTCATAGAAACCAATAGTGTAATACCTAATTGCATTTTAAACCTAGCGAACGAAACCTTTTCAATTGATCTCATGCCTATTAGAATTGGAAGTTTTGACGTCATCGTGGGTATGGACTGGTTGTCCCAGCATCGGGCCGAAATTGTCTGTCATGATAAGATTGTTCGCATCCCTCTCGTCGTCGGTAGAACCTTGATCATACAGGGGGAGACCGGTGGGACGAGACTGAATATCATCTCTTGCTTGAAAACCCGAAAATTTCTGAGAAAGGGTTATCCAGCCATCCTCGCACACATCATGGAGAAAAAGTCGGAGGAGAAGCGACTTGAGGATGTGCTGATCGTACGAGACTTTCCAGAAGTCTTTCCTGAAGAACTACCTGGTCTACCGCCGCCTAGACAGGTTGAGTTCTTGATCGATCTCGTGCCAGGTGCTGCACCGGTAGCCCGAGCACCATACCGCTTAGCCCCATCCGAGCTTCAGGAGTTGTCCACCCAATTACAGGAACTACTGGATAGAGGATTCATCCGACCGAGTTCTTCGCCTTGGGGAGCTCCGGTCCTGTTTGTGAAAAAGAAGGACGGTTCATTCCGGATGTGTATCGATTACCGAGAGTTGAACAAATTGACCATCAAGAACCGTTATCCACTCCCTCGAATAGATGACCTGTTTTACCAACTTCAAGGGTCGAGTTTTTATTCAAAGATCGATCTTCGGTCAGGTTATCATCAGCTACATGTTCGCGATACCGACATTCCGAAAACTGCTTTCAGAACCCGTTATGGGCATTATGAATTCCAAGTGATGCCCTTTGGATTAACCAACGCACCGGCTGTATTCATGGACCTTATGAATCGGGTGTGCAAACCCTACCTCGACAAGTTTGTAATTGTTTTTATCGATGACATCCTCATCTATTCGCACAACGAAGAAGAACATGCGCAACATCTCAAAACCATTTTAGAACTACTTAGACACGAGGAGCTTTACGCCAAATTCTCCAAGTGTGAGTTCTGGATACAAACCGTTCAATTCCTTGGACACGTGATTGACAGTCAAGGAATTCATGTAGATCCTTCAAAAATCGAAGCTATCAAGTGCTGGCAAGCACCTACCACACCGACCGAAGTACGTCAGTTTCTAGGACTTGCCGGGTACTATCGGCGATTCATCGAAAATTTCTCAAAAATAGCTCAACCACTCACGGTGCTGACTCAGAAGGTCAAAAAGTTCGACTGGGCTGAAAAACAAGAGTTAGCATTTCAACTTCTGAAACAAAAGCTTTGCAGTGCTCCAATCTTATCCCTACCCGAAGGCACTGATGACTTCGTGGTATACTGCGATGCTTCTCACCAAGGTCTCGGTTGCGTGCTGATGCAACGGGACAAGGTCATTGCCTACGCCTCTCGACAACTCAAAATCCACGAAAAGAATTACACTACTCATGACCTCGAACTTGGAGCTGTCGTGTTTTCTCTCAAAATCTGGAGACATTATCTTTACGGCACTAAGTGCACAATCTTTACCGATCACAAAAGTCTTCAACACATATTCGATCAAAAGGAGCTCAACATGAGGCAACGTCGATGGGTAGAGTTGCTTACCGATTACGACTGCGAAATCAAATACCATCCGGGTAAGGCAAATGTTATTGCCGACGCCCTCAGTCGGAAAGAACGGACGAAACCACTTGGAGTCCGAGCCCTCAGTATGACTATTCACAACGATCTGAACATCCAGATTCTCTCAGCTCAACTCGAAGCTCTCAAACCCGATAACATCAAAAACGAAGCCTTGCGGGGCATGGATAAACAATTCGAAATCAAACCTAACGGAGTTAGGTGTTTCTCAAATCGAATCTGGTTGCCTGGTTTTGGGAACCTGCGAGACTTGGTGATGCATGAAGCTCACAAGTCTAAATATTCTATTCACCCGAGATCCGATAAAATGTACCACGGCATCAAGGAATTCTATTGGTGGCCGAACATGAAAGCTGAAATCGCCACATACGTCAGCAAGTGCCTTACTTGCTCGAAAGTCAAAGCCGAATATCAAAAACCTTCTGGCTTACTTCAACAACCCGACATTCCCGAATATAAATGGGAACAAATCGCCATGGATTTCATAACCAAACTACCAAAGTCATCGAGCGGTTGCGATACCATTTGGATGATCGTCGATCGTCTCACGAAATCTGCTCACTTCCTGGCGATCAAAGAAACCGACAAAATGGAACGCCTTACCCGAATTTATCTGAAAGAAATCGTAACCCGACACGGTGTTCCAATCTCAATTATCTCCGATAGGGATAGTCGTTTCACATCTCGCTTTTGGCAATCACTTCAGAAATCGTTGGGTACTCGCCTCGACATGAGTACCGCATATCAACCTCAAACCGATGGCCAAAGCGAACGAACAATTCAAACACTTGAGGATATGCTACGAGCCTGCGTAGTTGACTTCGGTGTAAACTGGGAACAACAGCTACCATTGTGCGAGTTTTCGTACAACAACAGCTACCATACCAGTATTGGAGCTGCACCATTCGAGGCACTGTACAGTCGTAAGTGCCGATCACCTATCTGTTGGACCGAAGTGGGAGACAGTCAACTCACGGGTCCAGAAATCATCCACGAAACCACCGAGAAAATTTTCAAGATTGAAAACAAACTCAAAGCCGCACGTGATCGTCAGAAAAGTTACGCTGACGTGAGACGCAAACCACTCGAGTTCCGGGTTGGGGATAGAGTACTACTCAAAGTGTCACCTTGGAAAGGTGTCATCCGATTCGGCAAACGCGGGAAACTAAACCCAAGATACATTGGACCATTCAAGATCCTCAAGAGGATTGGTCCAGTGGCATATCGATTGCAGCTGCCATCCGAACTCAGCAGCGTGCACCCTACTTTTCACATTTCTAATTTGAAGAAATGTCTGTCTGATGAGACACTTATTATTCCCCTCAATGAAATTCGTGTTGACGACAAACTTCACTTCGTTGAGGAATCCGCTGAAATTATGGACCGGGAGGTCAAACAACTCAAACAAAGTCATATTCCCATCGTTAAAGTCAGGTGGAATTCGCGGCGTGGTCTGGAATTCACTTGGGAACGGGAAGACCAAATGCGACTCAAGTATCCTCAACTCTTCACCGACTCTACATCAAACGTAACATCGAACTAAATTTCGGGACGAAATTCTTCTAACAGGGGGAGAATGTGACACCCGTCAAATTAGGACTATTAATTTGGGCCTAATCCTTTGTAAATACATGTAATTAGTTTCCGTGTTAGGCTAATTAATGTATCGAAATATATATTGATGAATATATACGATTATGCGATTTGATTAAATCGTACGCAAATTAAATCGAATGTAATTCGGTTCAATAAATACGGACGTTGGTGAACAAACTTATTAAATAATATATTATTATTTAATAACACGATTATATCCCAAAATACTATTTTGATAATATTTCATACCCATTTCGAATGATACAATTAACAATTTACGCGATTAAAAAGATTTAACGCGCAAACTATCCGAAACAAGTTAAGTTATATCCTATAACTCTAATATTAAGTATTTTGGGTAAAATACTTCAACTAAATTATCGAGAAATTATTCGCATTTTAAAACGTATAATTAAATGTTTTAAATAATTATTTAACATTTAACAATCGAGAAAACGAACACCGCACAGAGCGCGAATGCACGGGAACGAAATTTGGTGAAGTCCACCTCCGTGGACCCCACCTAGCCGGCCCCCTCTTCATCACCACCATCTTCTTCTTTTTCTCATTTATCTTTTCCTTTTCTCTCTCTTCCTTCCATTTTCTCTCTAAACTAAAACACCACCTTCATCAAAAATTAACAAAACTAGCATCAAACGACATCAAATCTTCAAGATTTTTAGAGATTAACGACCACCACACAACGATCTACACTTCCATCTTTTCAGATTTTCGTTTCGACACCGCGTAAGTTTCCGACAAAAACCCGAAACTCTCTGTTTTTGCTCATTTTTATGTATTTGTTGTTCATATAAGATCAAAATGTCAATATAAGGGTTGGGTAAAAGATTTGGAACGAGTGGTCACCGAAAAACGCGTTTTCGGTTCAAAATCCGGCGAACAGTGGGAAGTGTCGCTAGTGTGCCAAAAACAGTACTAGCGACACTAGCCAAGTGTCGCTATGCCTAAGTGTCGCCCCTATAGCGACACTACTTAAGTGTCGCTGAATTACTTAACCAGATTTAACTTAACGACACTCCCCAAGTGTCGCCAAAATACATAAGTGTCGCCCTAGCGACACTACTCGAGTGTCGCTCAACTATTAAAAATCAGAGATATAGTGACACTTACTAAGTGTCGCCTAAGCCCGTAGCGACACTATCCAAGTGTCGCCAAAAACAGAGAAGTTAGAATATTTTCCTAAGTCTTGAAACACTTTATACCAACCAAATCGGATACGATACAACTTATACACGAGACATATATATTTTGTTAAGTATACAACCACACTAATATCATAATAAAAGTCGAGATTATTATTTCAAATAATCACCAACGGGCCGTACACGTTTTCAAAACACAAGTTAATCAAACAACCAAATCGTAATAATTTGGACATTTTAGTTGAACGAACAACTACAAAGGTAGTCTTTGTAACTACCTACTCATATTAATAACCATCGCGTGTCATGGACACCCTCAGGTTATCCGTCTACGGACATCTCACTGCTTGTTTAAGCATCATACGTTTATCGGTTTTAACGCTCCAAGACTCAGGTGAGTCTCATAGCCCCTCTTTTTACCGCTTTTACTCAGGGGTGTGATTCACTGCTTATTTTAACATGTGAACGCAAGTACAAACTTTACAATATACTACATGAGTTGTTTTCCACTAATCATTTCATAGTCCTCCGTCAGCATAGTTTGGTAATACATTGTAGCGTGATTATTAGTATATGGTACCATATAGGATTGACCCTCCTCGTCCGGGTTAGCATGCACTAACTGGGTAAACGAACGTACTAATAATTGTTCAGACAAGTGTGGATTAGGCACTCGTGGAGGCACCTCGCTCGGAATTCTCTATATGGGACCCGACCCTCGAGTTAAGCTCAGACTATGTGCTCATGGCTGTATACACTATTATTATTTATTTGCTGATTGCAAATCACTACTTAAATCTTGCGGTTCATACGATATTACCTGATTTCAAACCTGTGAGCTCACCAGCTTTAGCTGACCCGTGTTAGCATGTTTCACAGGTACCCAGCAGTAGGTTGGACTGCCATCAGGGATACTATAGCTCGAGTCAGCATGCAGATATTAGAGATTTTCTTGCATTAGTATATTTTGTACAAGTACTCATGTACTGAAATCTCTCATTTAAATCGAACACGAGCTATGTACAACTTTAAATGTTGTAAACATTTCTTATATTTAATATATTTTGTTAAAACGACGCATATAGAGTCGTTTGCTATACATCTATGTGCTTTGATTATTGATTAGTAACACCCAAATCTTGCTTCCGCCAAATGATAAATTTAGGGGTGTTACACAATGTCTCTGATACCAATCTGTCACACCCCGTCTAAAGCGGAAACAACGGGATATAACGATGATAGGATCACAACACATTATTATAAAGAATCTATATGGAAATAAAACTCCAATGTGTTATGATACTTGTAACATGAATAGTGGTTCATGCTACGTGTACATATCAACAAGGAAACAAATTAGCAAACTAACATCCCACAATATAAATGTTAAGGCAAAACACGCCTTTCTCAAACCACCGATATACTAAAAACCAAATGTCATATGTCTTGAAGTAACACTTAATGCAACCTAATCGGTCCACTAAGCTTTCTTATCCTCAGTCTTAGTTCCACTAGTGCTACCTGAAAAGATATGCTCAAAAAGTTTCAACACAATGGTTGGTGAGTTCCGCAGGTTTATAAATGACACAAAATAAACATTTGCTGTGATAAAGATACGAGTTAGGACAATGCAATGAAAATGTACACAGAAGTGAAATAATGTAAATGAAACACCTCAACACACTGTCATCACCCCACGAAGAAGTATGACCAAATAAACCCTGTGAATGCAGTAGCTACCCATAATGGCTTTAATATATACATAACGTATAACATTAGGTACTAAGGCCTTGTGAAACAACATGGCTTTAATGTAAACCAAGAATAATGTATACATCAGGTACTCACTCCCGAAAGAGCAAGGCCTTACAATGATAATGAATCCAACAACCAAATGCACATACTTCACATAGTGTCATACATTTCATGCAAATGTCCAAAATGAAAACAAATACGTTTCACAGCGAAAAATGGTAATAAAACGTACGAGCATACTTTTCCCCAATTTAAAAATAAGTAAGAAAATGGGGCCGCAAAACTCACCTTGATTAACAAAGAAAATATCGTCCCAAATGAATCCACCAAATAGTACGTCAATCTACAAATAAATTTATATAGATTAATAACCTAGTTGTCACCTCCTTTATTATTTTGTATTACCAATCAAGTCACTTAAACCTTAAGGAACTTAATTAAAATATTAAGCTTGACACTATAATTATTAAAATCCTTATAACATGCCAACGCTTAACTTCCAACCCATACTTTATATCTTATATAACTATTATATTATAATAAAATTCATCTTCATCAACCAAAAATGAGATACACAACTTATTTAAGGTTATCATACAATTAGAGTATAACGATTATTATTTAAAAATATGATAAAAGACGATTGAGACACTACCATTTATAACAACTAATACCCATTACATAACCCATTCTTTTTAAATCAAATATATATAAATCTTAAAATTTTACCAATGTGGTTTATTTAAAGAAAAGTCTAGTATTAAACATTCTTTACAACTCCCAAAATACAAGAAAATAATTTGATCAAACCGATGTAACATTATCGACTTTTTCTAAAAATTCGTCACTCTTAATAGCAGTTTACAAAATAATTTTTATAAAATCATACATTGCGTTTTAGTGGCCGAAACTTCGCGAAACAAAGTAAAATTTCGAGATCTACAACTTTCGTGTTTTGGCAAAAGCCTGAAAGCGAACGTAGATAGGTCAAAACTGCGTCTGATTCTAGTTACGAAAATCTGACTGATTTTTACGTTTAGCGATACAATACTTTCGGTTTGCAAAACCTATTTTACCCATCTTATTCATATCCCAAACATATAATTCGACCCACATGTACATCTATTTCAGAAAAATTAAAGTAAAATAAAAATATTATGATTTAGGGTTTAAGATTATACCTACGTAGAACACAAACGGGTAGCACGTAGAAACAAAACTTGAATTTGACTTGGTTCCTTCTTGATCTCTTGGCCGACCACACATAGACACAAGGACGATTGGTCTCTTTCTTTTTTTTTTCTTTCTGCCGACACTTGCAAAAACCAAGATTATTTTTCTTTCTTTTTTTTTTTTTTTTTTATCTAATGAAGTTAAAACAGTCTAGGGTTATATTAATGACTTGGTGATCTAAGTTTGAGGTGTTTGGGCCGATCTCTCTCTCCACACCAAGTTGGGTCGGTTTATTATATGTTTTTTTTTCCTTTGCCATGTACTTGGCGCATGAACAAAACCACAAACGAGATGCAGTTTTGATTGTTATTATTTTATTACCATTTACTTGACAATAATGATAATTATGATAATTATTCTGTTAGTATTTTATTATTATATTAATTGCAAATCTAGACAACCGTTTACTATGATTATTATTATTATTAGTCCATATTATATTACCCTAACTTAGATTTTAACCGCGTACAAGTATTGATTCGAATTTTGAATACTATACGAGAATCAAATTTTATCACATAGTTTAAAATATGAAGTACTTGATTAATTTCTCAAATAATTCCAACTCAAGTAAATGAAAATGAGAAATGATTATGAGAACGAACCTAAGAATAGAGTTTTAGTGACGGATGTCACACATGACAATAGCACAACATATTTAAAAATAACAAGAAAGGATAATATAATAAACTTGATAGACGTTACAATAAATCTGCGCAACCGCAGTCTTGGAGCGACTCCGTACAAAACTCGTAAGCTTGCTACTAGCTACCTACTATTTCTCCTCTAACTCCTTAGAGAAGTGTTAGAGAGTGAAAGCTACTACTATTCTAGAGAGAGAAAGAAAATGAGAATGGAATGAGGGATGAGAAATGAGAAATGAGGAGGTTAGGTCCTCTATTTATAGGCTTCAAGTTACAAATTTTACATTCAGCACCCTCGCTTCCAATTTAACACTGAAATACATCCCCGAGCTATGAAATTCGACACCAAAAGGGGCGTATTTGATACCAAAAGGAGCGTATTCGGTAGCAAATAGGGCGTATCCAGCAGCAAATAGGGCTTATCCGGCACCAAAAAGGGGGTATACCACCCTAAAAGGGGGGCATACCACCCCTTAGAGGGTAAATACGGCCCCAATAGGGGGTATACGGCCCTCTAAGGGTGGTATACGGCCCCTGTGGGGGTGGTGTACCCTGATTCATGGTCTTGTGTGCTGGATCGTAAGTCTTGTGCACTGGTCGTGGTTCTTGTGATCTTCGTTTGGCTCTAACTTCTTCGTTTCTTGTCAGATTTGAACGATTCTTGTGCTCACGGTTTTGTATTTTCCTGAAGATCAATATGACACAAATTAGGCCAGTTTAGCTTAATTATACGTCAGAATCGCAAGTGGATCGTTTTAGCTCTGGTTTGTTCGTTATTTGAGCATTTTAAGTTATTTTTCGAAAGGATGTCTAAGCTTTGGCTCATTTTACATTTTTAGCATAAAACATTGTTTATTTGATGTTTATTCAAAGATTTGAGCCAAAATGGGCTTGAAATGGTGCACAAAAACGTGACTTTTTGCGTCAAATCAAATATCCTACCCTTAGATTTTTGCTTGTCCTCAAGCAAACTCCAAATCATTCTATTGCCAAAAACTTTATTTTTGTGAAAAATCATTTTTATGGGTAAGTCTTTAAAGGAAGAAAAAGGTACGGATTTGGAACAAGTATTGTTCCAGTATGGAAAAGAGAGATGTTCCCATGACGTATCCAAAAAATTTATAAAATGATCGTCTTAGGCATGCTTTCAATTCTCGCGATCTTGGAATATACATGACTAGGCGATCTCACCAGGTGGTCACTCAATTCACTCAGAGTGTATCGGGTTTCCTATCATTCTAGTACAAACGAAATTGCTCATATACCAGTCATGCATCATTCATCGTCATAGGCTTGATCGAGAATCAAATCTCCACCACTTAGACAGGGACGGCACTAATTATCACCAGACATTTGTGAGGGTTGTAATGTGAGGGTTTAAAGGGTATGGTTGGTGGTAATTTTTAAGGAAAAGGGGTTTTGCTTACCTTAGGACCTTTTAAACTTATGAAAAACTTTACTTAGATATTCTTTTTAATGAAAACGGAAACGGATAATGATAAGGGAGGAAGATAGCTATTTTGACTTCTATCTTTGAAAACACATGGAAGATTTATATTTTCAGGAATCGGAGTTTTCGAGAGATTTGAAGCACTTAGCTTTATTTCAGATGATACATATTTATTTCTTTTTCTTCTTTTCTATATTTTTTGGCTTAGAATTTCTTTGCCAAGGAATTTCTAAGAGATTTTCTTTTTTTTTTTCTTTTTTTTTTACTGTCCCTTTTGAGATCCTTTCATTTTTTTCAACCTTTTTGACAATTTCGAATTTACTTGGTGCCAATTTTTCGCACCACATGACTCTCGATATTTGAGTTTTTACTAAGGAAACGCACGCGAGAATTTTTAAGTAAACACGAAATTTGTGATTTTTGAGGGAAAGCAAAAAGAATATCTAAATAGCGCTTTTCAAAAAATTTTAAAGATTCTAAGATAAGATTTTGGTGGGTATGGAAGTAAGTGATTTCAAAAGTTTGGGTTTTTAGAAAAGAAAAGGTTAAGGCTCAACAGGGTTTTCTAGGCGGATCATCGATACTAAAAGGCTTGAAGAGATATGATAAAAATGGGGTTTATCCTAAGTAAATGTCCAGGTCATTTAATTGCACCTATGCCACGTATGGCACCTGTCAATATGGTCTCGAAATGCATACCAGGAGAAAGTTCTAATTCTGAATGCATGCACCGGTCACACACAACAAATGAAAGTGAAGCATTAAAAATGAATGCTTAATATAGGCTCAAGTACCTCACTGCAAATATAGGTTGTATGTACCCAGTCACGCGATGCCCCTCTTAGACTTTCAATTTAAAATCATTTAGAGTCTGACATGTTCCTACCTCTTTTTACCGACTTTTGAATACTTGCAAAAAAAATCTGTACTTCTTCTTAATTTATTGACTCAAAAACTTTTGGAAAAATCAGTCTGCTGAATGAGTAGCAAAACTACTGTCGAAGCAAGACCGTTTTTGTAGTGGAAAAAATTTTAAAATTTTCGGCAAAATAAGGATTTGTTTATTTACTGAGGACAATTTCGAAAAAATTTGATCTTAATAAGTGAGCGAAGAGTATACTGCTATCTCACACTTAAAAATAAACATTGTCCTCAATGTTTCTGCACTAAGTAGGGGGAATCCCACACTTAGGATTTTGCATTAAGTCAAATATAAATTTCAAGTTTTCTAGATATGGGGTATTAATTCCACACTTAGAGTTTTAAGTGGGCGCGAGCATATATTATCATAAGATAGATCATAAGAACTAGAGTGATACTTCCCTACGCTTTGTGAGCACTGGATGGAGGACCAGAATTGTGAAGGAGTGGTGCAAGTGATTTGCTGGAGTTTGGTTGGACCAGACTTCTTTTAAGATCATCCATTCCTACGAATACTGAGTTCTGCAAATAGCCATAAATAGAGTCATAATAACCAGGTCTCATAGTAGTATGATAAGTCTAAAACATAAAGTAGATAAGTCTAAAACATAAAGATAAACTAAGGCTCATCTAGCAGATCATCCATATCAGGGTCGAACTCAGCGACAGCAGCATCATAAATGGCAGAGAGGGCAGTATCATGGAGGACGGAATAAGGTGATGGTGCATGAAGTCTGCTAGCAGCTGCGAGCATCTCGATAGGATCAAAGTGTGAACTCTCAGGAGTCTGTACCGGAGCATCAGTAGTGCCAGCTGTAGGAGGGAAGAATGACCATGGTGGTCGAGAAGCTCTCGGACCTGACCCTAGCCTGTAAGGGAGGTCCTGAAGTCTCGGTAACCCGACTATCTTGTGGATATCAGACATCGAATCATGGTGAATGGACAATGTCTGAAAGAGCGCCCAAGCAGCTGCTGGATCTGCAGTAGTGATCCCATAATCAAAGGTCGGGATCGTCTCAGATGCTTGGACAGACTGTGGTGCAGCAAGTCTCGAATGCTCCCTTGGAGAAATCGGTACATCGATCAGACTCTCTTCCTGAATAGCAGCCATCTTCTTCTTGCCTCTGCGGGTTCCTCTTCTCGTCTTGCTTTTCTTACTGCTTTCAGCCGTGGCTTCCATCCTGAAAAACACAAATAACACAGGTAACATGTAAAGTTTATGGGGATATACAAATGCGAAAAGAACTGATGATTGTTTGTAAAAAATTTTAATTGTAAGCGTCATCAGGACTTCTGCATCTGTATAAATAATGAAGACTTATCTCAGATTTGTAAATTTTAAAGGCTGTCAGATAAGTAGCTATCCTGCATCATTTGGTTAGGAATGATTGTAACAACCCCAAATTTTGGGCCAATTTAAAATTTTCCTAATTTCGTGTTTACGACTTGTATTTAAAATGAAATAGGATTAAATACGTTACTTACTTATATATATATATATATATATATATATATATATATATATATATATATATATAGGTGATATATATATACACGTATACGATTCGTTCAAATCGTATAAAAACTACAATTGTACAAACGTACGGACGTTGGTAAAACAATTATTATAATGTGAAATTATTTAATTACTTCAACTACTACTTTATATTGTGTTTATAATATAACGAAAACGTACGTTTTAATCAAAACGTTACCGAACTCTCCGAAAACTCGACCAACCGACAAAACAAAACAAAGTTATGTTTTATAACTTAAAAACTAGTATTTTGATAAAATACTTCAACTAAATTATCGAATAATATTTCGTATTTTAAAACGTATAATTAAACGCGTATAAAATTATTTTAACGTTTAAACGACCGGGGAAACGAACACCGCACGGAGTGTGACACCCCCAAAATTAAGCTTTGCGGAAGCGAGTTTTGGGTGCCACTAATCAAATATCAAAACACCAAGATTACAACAAACGACTCTACATGAGACGTTATAAATATTACAAAAGTATTACAGAGTTTAAGTCATAAGTTTGAAACATAAGTGAGTTCGCAAAATGATTTCAGAAGATTTTAATACATAACCATTATACAAAATATAATGCAAGAAAATCTTCATGTCTAAATGGATGCATGCGACTCGTGATAGCTAGCTTATCCTGTAGGCCATTCCTACTGTTGATGAGCACCTGAGAATACAACACTAAAAGGTCAGCTATAAAGCTGGTGAATCTCACAGGTTTAAAATAAACATTGATGTGATCAACATGATTATCCGACGATAATTAAACAATATAAACTGAACAATGTTAAACAATATAACCGAACCATGATAAACAATGTAACCGAACAATGATAAACCTATTAAGGTTTCCGACCCATGATATAACCGACACTTGTATTGCACTGAGCTATGATTCAAAGCCTAACCCGATCTTTGCCTCCCGATTTGGTGACACACCCATGACAATTACTAAAGTGCCCGTTTTTAACTTGGTTGTAGCTAGCAACCCGGACGGGGACGTCACTCCCATGATAGTACTATCCTTTGGTAATCGCGCCTTATTAAGTTAATGAATCATACACTGTTGAGGGCTTTTACCGAATTAAAACACTCGTGCATATACCGTACAATGAAAATCAATACTGACAATAATAACCGAAACAATGAATAAGTTAATAATTAAATTAACTAACCGAATAACTTGTGATCACTAAAACAATTTGTGTTGCATCTCCCCCGAATTTAAAAACAGTAAACAGTGAAAATGGGGCCGTGAGACTCACCTGAATCTATCCGAGCAATGAGTATATCTGACTGGGAATAGACAATCTCTGAAATCCCTTAGAGTCCTAAACACGCGAGATTCTAATGAGTAAATGGATTGTCCAATGTATTGTTTAATGTTTATGTTTGAGTTTACAAAATTTGGTACGAGTCTGAAAACAGTAATCTGCCATTTTCGACCCCTAGACGACCCCGGATGGCCTAAAACTGACTAGGCTAAGTTACTTAGCCTTGACCATTGGGTTGTTTTTGAATGATCGAGTAAATTTGAGCCCAATCCGTTATAATAAAATTTTCATCGAGAAGCTACCCTGTTTAGGTTGTTAAATCGTCGACGTTTTCGAAAATTTATTTGTTCTGTTTGAGCTAGAATTCACAGAGCTAGTTTATTGATCCGTTGGATCCTAAAATAAAAAGGGGGAATCCGCCGTATTGGTTGAATACGCCGTATTCAATGATTTCGAAGGGAATACGCCGTATTGGTTTGAATACGCCGTATTCAATGGTTTCGGAGGGGAATACGCCGTATTCACCCGAATACGCCGTATTAATTGGGTTTGGGCAGGAATCCGCCGGATTCACCTTGAATCCGCCGGATTCAAAGGTCTGGGTTGGGTCTGTTCGTGCAGAAAACATACAGAACCAGTTTTTAACCTAATCTTTGGGTATAATCAGTTTATAGAACATATATGCATACTTATAAATGTATTTTAAACACGAAAACATAAAGATTACGTGGAGAATTTCTTACGTATTAAGATGGAACCGTGGGTGGTGGTGATGGAGCCGATGATGATGAAGAACAAGGATGAAGATGATGATCTTGATGATGAATCTTGTTGTTTGATTGATTGTTGTTGTTGTTTGATGAGAATGGTGATGAAAACCGAGAGGGAGAGGAGGGAACGAGAGAGAGATCAAGAGTGTGAGTGTGTGTGAAATAATTGAGGTCGGTTGTTATAACCGGCCTCAATGATTGAGGTGGGTGGCTGTTTTTCGTCCCGTGTTCGCGTACCCGATCGTTATGTAGTATAATCTTTTAAATTGATAATTTTCTAAAAATGGATTTGTATAAGTTTTTAATTGAAATATTTTATAAAAATGTTTTTACGGATGTATAAAATTGTAACTTTGTTTTACTTAAAATGTACGGATAGTTTTCTGTATCTAAAATGTATTTAAATTTCAAACGGAGTATGTAATTATTATTCTCAATAATAATACTTGATTTAAAAATGTTTCTCACCAAATTCTATTTTGGGTTTATGCGTTTTGTTAGATTCGTGTATTCGCGATTATTTAAATAATCGTTTCGGTTTATATATATATATATATATATATATATATATATATATATATATATATATATAATACTTGAATGCTTATGTGTTAACACGTATATAATACGTGATTTAAAAGTTTAAATTGGGACCCAATTTTGGGTTATTTTGACCGGGTGTCACACGGAGCGCGTACACGAGGAAACAAAAATTGGTGAGATCCACACATGGTGGACCCCACCATGGGCCGGCCTAGGTGAGGGGGCATTAAGCCCTCACCCTTTGTCTTCCTTCACACTCAAACACAAACACACACTCAATCTCTCTCTCCCTCTCTCTCTCTCACGGCTCTTTCTATCTCTCTCTAAAACCACCACTAAACCACCATAAAAACACCATTAAAACACCTCGAAGGTCTAGACCCGTTTGGAGAAAAGTGATCACGAGAACGAGCGCTACAACTCCATCTTTTCGGATTTTCGTTTCGACAACTTTGTAAGTTTTTCGGCGACTCGCAAACTTTCCGATTACATTTATTTTGCTAGATTATTGTTCCCCTAGCTTAGTAATGTCCAAATATGTAATTTAAACTCGTTTTTGAATACGGTAACGGAAATGTCGGTTTTGGTCACTTTTAAGAAAACGACACCTCGAACACTAAAAACGTCAACTAATAATTTTTATGAACTCATTATAACTGTGACACCCCCAAATTTAATGATTTGCGGAAGCTTGATTTGGGTGCCACTAATCAATATACAAAGCACAAAGATAATAATGAACGACCACTATATGCGTCGTTTTAAACTTGTATTAATAAAGTGAACGTTTACATCAAAAATAATATAGCACTAGCTCGGTTCCTGAAATTGAGAGATTACATGGCATAATTACTTTTACAAAATATAATAATGCAGTCCAATCTCTAATTGTATGTATGCTGACTCGAGCTAGAAATCCCTGCTTGTGCAGTCAACCTACTGCTGGGTACCTGTGATATATACTAAAATGGGTCAGCGAAAACGCTGGTGAGCTCACAGGTTTGTAAGTCAATGTATAATTGTCAGAACCGCAAGATTTATAATGAATTTAAAATGCAATTAAGCAAAATAAAAGTTATACTGTCCATGAGCACATAGTCTGAGCTTAACTGATTTGTCAGGCCCAATTAAGGAAACCTAACTGATTTGCCTCCTACGAGTGCCTAATCAACACTCGTCTTCCCAAATGCTAATACATCCGTTTGACCGATTAGTGCGTGCTAACCCGGATGAGGATTGTCAATCCCATATGATATCATATACTAACATTCACGCTATAAAATACTAGAGACTATGCTTATGGAGGACTTTAAATTGATTAGCTTGAAACTCATGTAGTATTTGAAGTTTGTCACTTGCGTTCTACTTGTAAAACAAAATGATGCAGTAATATCACACCCCTGGTAAAAGTAGTGAAAATGGGGCTATGAAACTCACCTGGTTTCTGATGTGTTTAACTTAATAAACTTGAAGTAATTAGCAGTGTGTTGGTGTCCAAAGACTTGAAACCTGAATGTGTCCACGACACTTGAATTGTTATTAATTGTATTGGTATCTCGAAAGACTACCATTGAAATTGTTTGTCTAACTTAATGTCCAAATTTCCCCGATTTGGTTGATTGTATTGTTACAAGTTACTACGACTTGTTTGATTTTGAAGTATGTTTTTGAAAACGCGTACGGACCGTTGGTGATTAGTTGAAAATAAAAGTGTTATTGTTGTCGTCTTGTTTTTGAAGTGTTACACTTGAAATACGAGTCCCATTATGTTCTAAAAGTCATATTGCATAAGCATTTGAAGTTGTATAAGCTCGACACTTTGTAAAAATTAGAGTTTTCAAGATTCTGTTTTGTGCGACGTAGCCTGCGACGTAGGCTGCGACGTAAGAGTTTTGCGACGTAAAGGGTTACGTCGCTAAGGTCAACAGTGCTAAGTCAATAGCGACGTAGGGTGCTACGTCGCTTATGCGACGTAGGTTCGTTATTGCGACGTTAAGGTCTGCGTCGCTATGTGCGACGTTCGCAAGTCAATGCGACGTAGTAGGCTGCGTCGCTGTATGCGACGTTGGGGATATAATGCGACGTAGGTCGCTACGTCGCATCTGCTCCAGACCAAATGCGACGTACGGGGTCTGATCGGAAATTCATCCCCAAAAACGCGTTTTCCGGCCATCGATCGGCATAATATTTTTACCCAACCCATTTTAGGACATTACAAGGTTATACAAACAACTAGTAAGTTATAAAACTTAAAAACGAGAGTTTTCGGAGTTGTGTCGGAACTTACAAATCGCCGAAATGAAATTCCGGAAAGGTAGGATTGTAGATCGTCGCGAGGTGGTCGTTTATTTATAAAGGGGCTTGAAGATCCGAGGTTGTTTAGTATGTTTATTTTGCGTTTTTCGTTGATTTTTGGTGTTGGTTGTTTGAGAGAAATAAGAGAGGAGAGAGATAGAGAAAAAGAGAAATGAAGGAAAAGTGGGTGGAAGTGGGAGGTTAAATCCCCATTTTCGCCCCGCGTTCCCGCTCCGTGCGGTGTTCGTTTGTTCCGTCGTTTAAACGTTAAATAATTATTTTAAATATTGATTGGAACATTTTAAAATACAATTTATTACGCCATATTTTATTTAGATATTTTACTAATCACATTATATTTGAATTATAAAAAGGTAAGTTAATTTGTTTGCGCGTTTTACAATTTAAATTGTGTGATAAAACTTGGATACAAAATATTATTGACATAATATTTTCAAGTACAAAAACTTTATTAAAAATCCTTGTATTACTTAGATCAATTGTTCACCAACGTCCGTATTTATTGTATCGAAATTCATTCGATTTGAAACTCGTACGATTTAAACAAATCGCATAATTGTAGATATATATTCAACAATATATATAATAATTGATACATTAATTAGCCTAACACAGAACTAATTACACGTGTTAAAACTTGATTAGGCACTAAATTATAGTCCTAAATTGACGGTTGTCACATTCTCCCCCTGTTAGAAGAATTTCGTCCCGAAATTTATGTTGAAGTTGTGTTTGACGTTGAATCAGTGAAGAGTTGAGGATACTTGAGTCGCATTTGGTCTTCTCGTTCCCAGGTGAATTCCGGACCGCGCCGCGAATTCCACCTAACCTTGACAATGGGAATACGACTTTGTTTAAGTTGTTTGACCTCACGGTCCATGATTTCAGCGGGTTCCTCAACAAAGTGAAGTTTTTCGTCAACTCGAATTTCATCGAGTGGAATGATAAGTGCCTCATCAGACAGACACTTCTTCAGATTTGAAACATGAAATGTGGGATGCACGCTGCTGAGTTCGGATGGCAGCTGCAATCGATAAGCCACTGGACCAATCCTTTCGAGGATCTCGAATGGTCCAATGTATCTGGGATTCAACTTCCCTCGTTTGCCAAATCGGATTACGCCTTTCCAAGGCGATACTTTGAGTAGAACTCGATCCCCAACCTGGAACTCGAGTGGTTTGCGTCTCACGTCAGCATAACTTTTCTGACGATCACGCGCGGCTTTGAGTTTGTTTTGAATTTCAACGATTCTCTCGGTCGTCTCGTGAATGATTTCTGGACCTGTGAGTTGGCTATCTCCAACTTCGGTCCAACAGATAGGTGACCGGCACTTACGACCGTACAGTGCCTCGAAAGGTGCAGCTTTGATGCTGGTATGATAACTGTTGTTGTACGAGAACTCGCACAATGGTAGATGTTTTTCCCAGTTTACACCGAAGTCTACTACGCAGGCCCGTAGCATGTCTTCCAGTGTTTGAATGGTTCGTTCACTTTGGCCGTCGGTTTGAGGATGATATGCGGTACTCATATCAAGTCGAGTACCCAGAGATTTTTGAAGTGATTGCCAAAATTGTGAAGTGAAACGACTATCTCTATCGGAGATAATTGAGATTGGAACACCGTGTTTGGTCACGATTTCCTTCAGATAAATGTTGGTGAGGCGTTCCATTTTGTCAGATTCCTTGATTGCCAGGAAGTGAGCAGACTTTGTGAGACGATCCACGATCACCCAAATGGAATCGCAACCGTTTGAGGATTTGGGTAGTTTGGTTATGAAGTCCATGGAAATTTGCTCCCATTTCCATTCAGGAAGACTGGGTTGTTGAAGTAAACCAGAAGGTTTTTGATATTCGATTTTGACTTTGGAGCAAGTAAGGCATTTGCTGACATAGGTGGCGATTTCGGCTTTCATGTTCGGCCACCAGTAGAAGTCCTTGATGCCGTGGTACATATTATCGGATCCCGGATGGATAGAATATTTGGACTTGTGAGCTTCATCCATCACCAAGTCTCGTAGGTTCCCAAATTTAGGCAACCAGATTCGGTTTGAGGAATACCTAATCCCGTTAGGTTTGATTTCGAACTGTTTATCCATGCCCCGCAAGGCTTCATCTTTGACATGTTCGGGTTTTAAGGCTTCGAGTTGAGCAGTGAGAATTTGAATGTTTAAATTGTTGTGAATGGTCATACTGAGGGCTCGAACCCGAAGTGGTTTCACTCGCTCTTTTCGACTGAGGGCGTCAGCAACAACATTTGCTTTGCCTGGATGATATTTGAGTTCGCAGTCGTAATCCGTAAGTAACTCGACCCACCGACGTTGCCTCATGTTGAGATCCTTCTGATCGAATATGTGTTGAAGGCTTTTATGGTCGGTGAAAATTGTACATCTGGTACCGTAAAGGTAATGTCTCCAGATTTTGAGGGCAAAAACGACAGCTCCAAGCTCGAGGTCGTGAGTGGTGTAATTCTTTTCATGAATCTTGAGCTGTCGGGAAGCATAAGCTATGACTTTGTCTCGTTGCATGAGCACACAACCGAGACCTTGATGAGAAGCATCGCAGTATACCACGAAATCATCGGTGCCTTCGGGTAATGTTAGGATAGGAGCACTGCAAAGCTTTTGTTTTAAGAGTTGGAATGCCGACTCTTGTTTCTCAGTCCAGTCAAACTTTTTGTCTTTCTGGGTTAGAGTCGTGAGTGGTATGGCTATCTTGGAGAAATTTTCAATGAATCTTCGATAGTACCCGGCAAGTCCCAAAAACTGCCGTACTTCGGTTGGAGTGGTTGGCGATTTCCAATCTTTGATAGCTTCGATTTTCGACGGGTCAACGTGAATCCCCTGACTGTCAATCACGTGACCAAGGAATTGAACGGTTTTGATCCAGAACTCACACTTAGAGAACTTGGCATAGAGCTCCTCGTGTTTAAGTAGTTCAAGGATGGTTTTGAGGTGTTGCGCGTGTTCTTCTTTGTTTCGTGAATATATAAGGATGTCGTCGATGAAGACAATGACAAATTTGTCAAGATAAGGCTTGCACACCCGATTCATAAGGTCCATGAATACAGCCGGTGCATTGGTTAGGCCGAATGGCATCACTTGGAATTCGTAATGCCCGTAACGGGTTCTGAAAGCGGTTTTTGGAATATCGGCATCGCGAACACGCAATTGATGATAACCGGATCGGAGATCAATCTTTGAATAACAACTCGACCCTTGCAGTTGGTCGAACAAATCATCGATTCGAGGAAGTGGATACCGGTTCTTGACAGTTAACTTGTTCAACTCTCGATAGTCGATACACATTCGAAAGGAACCATCTTTCTTCTTAACGAATAGGACCGGAGCTCCCCAAGGTGAAGAACTCGGCCTGATAAACCCTCGTTCCAGGAGTTCCTGTAACTGGGTGGACAACTCCTGAAGTTCGGATGGAGCTAAACGGTATGGTGCTCGGGCCACAGGCGCAGCACCGGGTACAAGATCGATTGAGAACTCAACCTGTCTTGGTGGTGGTAGACCAGGTAGTTCTTCAGGAAAGACTTCTGGAAAGTCTCGAACAATTGGAACATCCTCAAGTCGCTTCTCCTCCGACTTTTTCTCCATGATGTGCGCGAGGATTGCAGGATAACCCTTTCTCAGAAATTTTCGGGTTTTTAAACAAGATATGAGGTTGAGCCTCGTCCCTCCGGTCTCCCCCTGTATGACTAGGGTTCTACCGACAGTGAGAGGTATGCGAACAATTTTGTCATAGCAGATGATTTCGGCGCGATGTTTGGATAACCAGTCCATGCCTACGATGACATCGAAACTTCCTATCTCAATAGGCATAAGATCTATGGGGAAGGTTTCGTCGGCTAGATTTAAAGTGCAATTAGGTATCACACTATCGGTTTCTATCAGCTTGCCATTTGCTAGCTCTACGGTGTACTTAACGTCTAAAGCAACAGGTGTAATGTCAAGTAGAGGGCAAAATTCATCGGAAATAAAACTCCTATCGGCACCAGTATCAAACAGAATGGAAGCAGTTAAATTGTTGAGGAGGAACATACCCGTGACCACATTCGGGTCCAGGCGGGCGTCCCCTGAGTTGATCACGAAAGCAGTACTTTTGGCGTTGTTGTTGTTGCGGGAGTTGTTGTTGTTGTTGCCCTTATTCTTCAACTTTGGGCAAGAATCCCTGAAGTGTCCTGGGTTTCCACATTCATAGCAGGACCTAGGTTGGCGGGTATTTCTGTCAGAGGGGTTGTTGTTGGATTTGGGAGCTCGGCAATCTTTAGTCAAATGCCCTTGCCTCCTGCAGTTGTTGCAAGGAGTACCGCACTGACCAAAATGGTGGTAGTTACACTTGGGACAATAAGGTCTGTCCCCGGTGTAGTTGCGGGTGGTTTCAGAGTTGGTATTGTAGACTTGGATGGCGTTGTTTTTCTTGTTGGAGTTGTGGTGGTGTTCAGTGGATTTGCGCTTGTTGGAGGATGAGGTGTTGGAGGTCTCACGGCTGACAACTAGAGCCATGAGTTCGTGGGCCAATCGAATGGCACTCTCAGTAGTTGTTGGTTTGGATGAGGCGACGTTCCCCTGAATGTTCTCGGGAAGTCCACGAATGTATTTCTTGATGCCCTTACTTTCTGGTTCGACCAAACCCGGGCATAATAAGGCAAACTGTTGGAACTTGGTGGTATAATCAGCAACATCATTTCCCTGCACTTCCAGATGCCAGAATTCTTCCTCCAGCCTATGCAATTCTTCTTCAGGACAGTACTTCTCTGTCAGTTTCTTCTTCAGTTCGGCCCAAGGAAGTCGGTTTGCAACCTCAAGGCCTACAGAGTTTGCGTGGGTTTTCCACCACGTGGATGCACCTTCCTGAAAGGTGTAAACAGCGAATTTGACCTTGTTGTTCTCAGTGCAGTCGCAGAGACTGAAAACAGATTCCATGCGCTCAATCCAACGGATCAAACCAATGGCACCTTCCGTGCCCTTGAAGTATAGTGGTTTACAGCTAAGGAAATCCTTATAGGAGCAGGGTTTGGGTGGTGGAGTATTGGTTGCGGTGTCCTCACTACCAGGTGGTGTTCGGGTAGCCAAGGCTTCAGTCACACTGCGGGCAATTATTCCCGCGATCTCAGCTTCGCTAAGGGTAATTTGACGACGTGGAGGCATGATGCTGAGTAAGAAAGAACAAGGAAATGAAATAAGATACTAGTCCGAGTATGATGAACTAGTGGTGTGTTTGTCATTCCGAGACAAAACGTTTGAAAGAAAGAGGCCTATATTCATATAATATAATATAATATAGCCTAAAGTTGTAATGAGGTCTATTTATGTATATATATATGTATATCACATAATAACCTATTGAGTGTCTAGCACAGACGTGTTTTGAGTCCCGTTTCTCTCGAGGTCAGAGTCAACTAATGCATTCCTGTTCAACATAACTCTTTCAGATTTCACATCATCTTTCTTTAATTGTACATAGTTGATCAGGCTATGTTAAATTAAAGTCGTATGATGTAATCCCTGAACTAGTCATAACTAATAAGGAATACCGCCTAACGGTCATAGTCTAGGCCCACTAGATGCAACCTAGTTCACTATAACCTTAGGCTCTGATACCAATCTGTGACACCCCCAAATTTAATGATTTGCGGAAGCTTGATTTGGGTGCCACTAATCAATATACAAAGCACAAAGATAATAATGAACGACCACTATATGCGTCGTTTTAAACTTGTATTAATAAAGTGAACGTTTACATCAAAAATAATATAGCACTAGCTCGGTTCCTGAAATTGAGAGATTACATGGCATAATTACTTTTACAAAATATAATAATGCAGTCCAATCTCTAATTGTATGTATGCTGACTCGAGCTAGAAATCCCTGCTTGTGCAGTCAACCTACTGCTGGGTACCTGTGATATATACTAAAATGGGTCAGCGAAAACGCTGGTGAGCTCACAGGTTTGTAAGTCAATGTATAATTGTCAGAACCGCAAGATTTATAATGAATTTAAAATGCAATTAAGCAAAATAAAAGTTATACTGTCCATGAGCACATAGTCTGAGCTTAACTGATTTGTCAGGCCCAATTAAGGAAACCTAACTGATTTGCCTCCTACGAGTGCCTAATCAACACTCGTCTTCCCAAATGCTAATACATCCGTTTGACCGATTAGTGCGTGCTAACCCGGATGAGGATTGTCAATCCCATATGATATCATATACTAACATTCACGCTATAAAATACTAGAGACTATGCTTATGGAGGACTTTAAATTGATTAGCTTGAAACTCATGTAGTATTTGAAGTTTGTCACTTGCGTTCTACTTGTAAAACAAAATGATGCAGTAATATCACACCCCTGGTAAAAGTAGTGAAAATGGGGCTATGAAACTCACCTGGTTTCTGATGTGTTTAACTTAATAAACTTGAAGTAATTAGCAGTGTGTTGGTGTCCAAAGACTTGAAACCTGAATGTGTCCACGACACTTGAATTGTTATTAATTGTATTGGTATCTCGAAAGACTACCATTGAAATTGTTTGTCTAACTTAATGTCCAAATTTCCCCGATTTGGTTGATTGTATTGTTACAAGTTACTACGACTTGTTTGATTTTGAAGTATGTTTTTGAAAACGCGTACGGACCGTTGGTGATTAGTTGAAAATAAAAGTGTTATTGTTGTCGTCTTGTTTTTGAAGTGTTACACTTGAAATACGAGTCCCATTATGTTCTAAAAGTCATATTGCATAAGCATTTGAAGTTGTATAAGCTCGACACTTTGTAAAAATTAGAGTTTTCAAGATTCTGTTTTGTGCGACGTAGCCTGCGACGTAGGCTGCGACGTAAGAGTTTTGCGACGTAAAGGGTTACGTCGCTAAGGTCAACAGTGCTAAGTCAATAGCGACGTAGGGTGCTACGTCGCTTATGCGACGTAGGTTCGTTATTGCGACGTTAAGGTCTGCGTCGCTATGTGCGACGTTCGCAAGTCAATGCGACGTAGTAGGCTGCGTCGCTGTATGCGACGTTGGGGATATAATGCGACGTAGGTCGCTACGTCGCATCTGCTCCAGACCAAATGCGACGTACGGGGTCTGATCGGAAATTCATCCCCAAAAACGCGTTTTCCGGCCATCGATCGGCATAATATTTTTACCCAACCCATTTTAGGACATTACAAGGTTATACAAACAACTAGTAAGTTATAAAACTTAAAAACGAGAGTTTTCGGAGTTGTGTCGGAACTTACAAATCGCCGAAATGAAATTCCGGAAAGGTAGGATTGTAGATCGTCGCGAGGTGGTCGTTTATTTATAAAGGGGCTTGAAGATCCGAGGTTGTTTAGTATGTTTATTTTGCGTTTTTCGTTGATTTTTGGTGTTGGTTGTTTGAGAGAAATAAGAGAGGAGAGAGATAGAGAAAAAGAGAAATGAAGGAAAAGTGGGTGGAAGTGGGAGGTTAAATCCCCATTTTCGCCCCGCGTTCCCGCTCCGTGCGGTGTTCGTTTGTTCCGTCGTTTAAACGTTAAATAATTATTTTAAATATTGATTGGAACATTTTAAAATACAATTTATTACGCCATATTTTATTTAGATATTTTACTAATCACATTATATTTGAATTATAAAAAGGTAAGTTAATTTGTTTGCGCGTTTTACAATTTAAATTGTGTGATAAAACTTGGATACAAAATATTATTGACATAATATTTTCAAGTACAAAAACTTTATTAAAAATCCTTGTATTACTTAGATCAATTGTTCACCAACGTCCGTATTTATTGTATCGAAATTCATTCGATTTGAAACTCGTACGATTTAAACAAATCGCATAATTGTAGATATATATTCAACAATATATATAATAATTGATACATTAATTAGCCTAACACAGAACTAATTACACGTGTTAAAACTTGATTAGGCACTAAATTATAGTCCTAAATTGACGGTTGTCACAATAACATCCTAGAACTTGTGTAAAAGTTTCGGATCAAACCGAGGTCATTTGACCCAAAAACCGAGCCCAAAAACGTAAACAGCCCTTGTGTTGCATCAGACCAAAAATCTATGAGACACAAGGCTTGTGTCGCATAATCCATAAGACACAAGCGTTGTGTCGCATAATCCATAAGACACAAGCGTTGTGTCGCATAATCCATAAGACACAAGCGTTGTGTCGCATAATCCATAAGACACAAGCGTTGTGTCGCATAATCCATAAGACACAAGCGTTGTGTCGCATAAACCATAAGACACAAGGACTGTGTCGCATTTTGTGTCGCATTAAGTTGCGTATTATAAGACACAAGCCTTGTGTTGCGGAACACAAGCGTTGTGTCGCATAAGCCATAAGACACAAGCACTGTGTCGCATATTGTGTCGCAGAATGAGACACAAGCCTTGTGTTGCGGAACACAAGCCTTGTGTTGCGGAACACAGCACTGTGTCGCATTTAGTGTCGCAAAAACCCAAAAACAGAACCCAAAAACATTCTAAGTGTTTAAAAATCACTTTTCAACAACCAAATCAAATACGATACGATTTATACATGAAAATACTATACTTTTGGAAGTATACACCAATACTCAAATACGTATAAGATTACCCTTATTTAAAACGCGAGATTTCACTCACGCACACACACGAGATTACACTCCAACGAACTTAAACTTGTACAACTACACGGGATTGCACCCGATGCGAACTTATGAGTTCACTCCAAATACTTACGTGTGGGATTACACGCTAACTGATACGAACTTACACTCGAACACATACGAGATTTCACTCATACACTCTAGGGTTACACCCACTCGGATTTACATTCACTTGAACGTTACACGTTACAATACAAACGTACTTGACAACTATACGATTACAACAACTGCATAATAATAATAGATGAGATTATTATTACACGCCGATACCAACGGGCCGTACAACTTTTCTACAAACTACAACTTACAAACAAATACAAATGTACAAACAACAAATGGACATTAACTAGTTTGGGAACAACTAGCATGGATACCTTACAAGTATTCCATTTACTTACTAAACCTTATGCGTATTAGGACGCTAAGGGTTGCTAGTTCGGGATACTACTTTGCTTGCTTACTGCATTGTCTGGTAGACTCAGGTGAGTCTCACAGCCCCTATTTTACTGTTTTACACTCAGGGGTGAGATGCATTACTTGTTTTACATGAACACACCGATTTACTTGCTTACTGGCCATTACTTACTTACTTACGGATTTACGGATACGCCAATTGCATGAGTTTCGTTTAATCCAATGAAAGCCTCCGAATCATAGTTGTTAGTTATGGGATAAGCGCGACTTTTAGTATATGGATCCATATGGGACTGACAATCCCCGCCCGGGGTAGCACGCACTACCACGAACCGTTACTGTAGAAACGGGCGTTTCTTACTCGTTTCATATGAATGTTTTTGGATTAACATTCACGGGGGTACTATATTTACTGTACGTTAAGCTTCAACTATGGTGGCTCATGGCAAGGGTATCAAACGATTAGCATGACCTGCAATCAAAACTTAAGTGAACGATTAGCATGACCTGTGATCGTTACTTACTGGCTGGCTGATGATTTACAAATACTACTTGTGTGTTCAAACTATTTACTTACTTACAAACCTGTGAGATTCACCAACCTTTTGGTTGACTGTTTTAGTAATGCTTCTCAGGTACACTGCATCAGTAGGGATGCCCAGCAGGATAAGCTCACTTAGCTCGAGTCGCATGCATATACAAGCTTGGAGATTTTATTACATTACTTTTGTACTAGTTGTTATGTATTAGAATCTCTAGAAATTTTTAAGAAACTCGAGCTTGTATTTTGAACTACTTATGTATTAATGTAATAACTTTTCGAACGTCTCATTTAGAGTCGTTCACTGTATCCTTTATGCTTGTGATTATTGATTAGTAACACCCAAAACATCGCTTCCGCAAACTGTTAAATTTGGGGGTGTTACAGATTGGTATCAGAGCCTAAGGTTATAGTGAACTAGGTTGCATTTAGTGGGCCTAGACTATGACCGTTAGGCAGTATTCCTCATTAGGTATAACTGGTTCAGGAATTACAGCATACAAGTTTAATTTAACATAGCCTGATCAACTATGTACAATTAAATGAAGATGATGTGAGTTCTGAAAGGGGTTATGTTGAACAGGAATACAATAGCCGACTCTGACCTCGAGAGAACCAGGACTTTTACTTGATTGTGCTAGACACACACTAGGCGGTTATGTGATATATATATATATATACATAGGCCTCTTTCCCCGATACGATACTCTCTCTCGACTACTGCGAAATTCATTTTTCAACTTACATCAAACGAACGACAACTCGATTCTCGTCGTTCCATCCTTACTCAACTTTTATGAATTCACAAATACCGACATACTTCCGAAGGCCTCGACTACATACTGCCTCTAGGCTATTATATACTGAAGGTATATGGATAGGCCTTGTCCGATGAAATTTTGTTTACCACCCACACCATTATAACTGACAAACATAGCTACTTCAACATCTTTCGATATGAAGATCGGGACTTTGTTTTCATTCGCTACTCCTACCTAATTCTACGTTTATAACATTCTACAACGTACACCACTGTACCGTTAGGTGTATCCTAGGAAAAACATTTCCAACAAATTTCAACATGCTTTTACCCTGGAACTTTTCATAACTTCTGTTTTTGAACAGTTTTTGTTAAACAAAAATTCCAAAACTTTGTCGCTGACTATAATTTCAACCAAACCATTTTCAACTCAAGTTTTCATCAGACTTCAAATTTTGCAACCGACTTTCATCGTCAAAATTTTATAACAAACGTATTTCTATCAAACATGTTACAAAATTTCTTACAAAATGTTTTATAAAATTCTCAGAATTTCCAAAACCGTATAAACTTACTTATAGTACACAACTTTAAACAAATTTCAAACTTTGGCGTAATTTCTCTGAACTTACTAAATCATCACCATCATAATTTTTGTTCAAACCCTCACATGTTCTTTATTTGTTGTTTCAAGGAACATGCCTCCTCGACGACAAGTCACGCTTAGTGAAGCTGAAACTCGCGGGTCTGATTGCCCGTAGTGTAGCCCAAGCCTTAGCTGTCCGAGCAACCACTCCTGGTAGCGAAGATACGGCTAACAATACACCACCACCCAAACTCTGCATTTACAAGGACTTCCAAAACTGCAAACCCTTGAACTTTGCAGGTACTGAAGGAGCGATCGGTCTAGTACGCTGGATCGAGAAAATCGAATCGGTATTCCTTATCTGCAACTGCACTGAGGAGGACAAGGTTAAGTTCGCCGCCAGCACTTTTTCTGACACTGCTCTCACCTGGTGGAACACCTATGCCCAGACTGTGAGTATCGCGAATGCTTACAAACTTCCGTGGGAAGAACTGAAGAAGATGCTGAGGGGTGAGTACTGCCCCAGAGATGAATTGAAACAACTGGAAGTAGAGTTCTGGAACCATAAAATGCAAGGTGACGACATCACTGGTTACACCAACCGTTTTCACCAACTAGCTCTTGTGCCCATCCATGGTTGATCCCGAGTACAAAAGGATCGAGAAATACGTCGATGGACTTCCTGAGCGACTTCAAGACTTAGTAACTTCGTCCAAACCGGGTACTATTCAGAACGCCATTCGCATGGCACATGAACTGACAGCAAACTCTGTTCGCCGTGGCTCAACTCCTGCCCCATCTGCAAACAAACGCAAATGGGAAGCCAATCCCCACTCATCCAACCCTACCTCTGACAAAAAGCCTGCAACTGTCAATGCCAACGACTCGAAGGCTTATAAGGGGAAGAAGCCTTACTGTTCCACATGCAGTATGCATCATAATGGCTCTTGTCCCTGCACCAACTGCAAGAAATTCGGGCATCTGGGCAAAGACTGCCGAAACAACCCTGCGGGTACCGATACTGCTGCACCCAAGACCTGCTATGAGTGCAACGGTACAGGGCACTTCAGAAAGGACTGCCCAAAGGTAAAGGCGGGAACCAACTTCGCGAAAGGAAGAGCTTATATAATTAATGCTAGGGAGGATGACCCGAACCCGAGACTTTGTGATTTGCTCAACCCGGGTACGCACATATCTAGATTACCCGAACTGCTTAACAACTTATGCATATTTCTTTGCGTTCTATGTACTTTCCTAGATCCTAAGTACACAATAGGATTAGGAAACGACCGACTACTTGAATCCTGACAGCGCAAATTGTTTTGCACTTTAAATACAGCAAACGAACTTCTCTCCCAAACACCTCACACTGGTTGAGACCGGGAACTCGAACACTTTCACTTGATTCGCAACTGACCATGTCTCGTGGACAAATGGTCGATACTCTTTACAACATTTCCCAAACGATACCGATTACTACTTCGAACAAATTTCGGGACGAAATTCTTCTAACAAGGGGAGAATGTAACAACCCCAAATTTTGGGCCAATTTAAAATTTTCCTAATTTCGTGTTTACTACTTGTATTTAATATGAAATAGGATTAAATACGTTACTTACTTATATATATATATATATATATATATATAGGTGATATATATATACACGTATACGATTCGTTCAAATCGTATAAAAACTACAATTGTACAAACGTACGGACGTTGGTAAAACAATTATTAAATAATGTGAAATTATTTAATTACTTCAACTACTACTTTATATTGTGTTTATAATATAACGAAAACGTACGTTTTAATCAAAACGTTACCGAACTCTCCGAAAACTCGACCAACCGACAAAACAAAACAAAGTTATGTTTTATAACTTAAAAACTAGTATTTTGATAAAATACTTCAACTAAATTATCGAATAATATTTCGTATTTTAAAACGTATAATTAAACGCGTATAAAATTATTTTAACGTTTAAACGACCGGGGAAACGAACACCGCACAGAGCGCGTACACGAGGAAACAAAAATTGGTGAGATCCACACATGGTGGACCCCACCATGGGCCGGCCTAGGTGAGGGGGCATTAAGCCCTCACCCGTTGTCTTCCTTCACACTCAAACACAAACACACACTCAATCTCTCTCTCCCTCTCTCTCTCTCATGGCTCTTTCTCTCTCTCTCTAAAACCACAACTAAACCACCATAAAAACACCTCGAAGGTCTAGACCCGTTTGGAGAAAAGTGATCACGAGAACGAGGGCTACAACTCCATCTTTTCGGATTTTCGTTTCGACAACTTTGTAAGTTTTTCGGCGACTCTCAAACTTTCCGATTACATTTACTTTGCTAGATTATTGTTCCCCTAGCTTAGTAATGTCCAAATATGTAATTTAAACTCGTTTTTGAACACGTTAACGGAAATGTCGGTTTTGGTCACTTTTAAGAAAACGACACTTCGAACACTAAAAACGTCAACTAATAATTTTTATGAACTCATTATAACATCCTAGAACTTGTGTAAAAGTTTCGGGTCAAACCGAGGTCGTTTGACCCAAAAACCGAGCCCAAAAACGTAAACAGCCCTTGTGTTGCATCAGACCAAAAATCTATGAGACACAAGGCTTGTGTCGCATAGAAGCATAAGACACAAGGCTTGTGTCGCATAATCCATAAGACACAAGCGTTGTGTCGCATAATCCATAAGACACAAGCGTTGTGTCGCATAATCCATAAGACACAAGCGTTGTGTCGCATAATCCATAAGACACAAGTGTTGTGTCGCATAAACCATAAGACACAAGGACTGTGTCGCATTTTGTGTCGCATTAAGTTGCGTATTATAAGACACAAGCCTTGTGCTGCGGAACACAAGCGTTGTGTCGCATAAGCCATAAGACACAAGCACTGTGTCGCATATTGTGTCGCAGAATGAGACACAAGCCTTGTGTTGCGGAACACAAGCCTTGTGTTGCGGAACACAGCACTGTGTCGCATTTAGTGTCGCAAAAACCCAAAAACAGAACCCAAAAACATTCTAAGTGTTTAAAAATCACTTTTCAACAACCAAATCAAATACGATACGATTTATACATGAAAATACTATACTTTTGGAAGTATACACCAATACTCAAATACGTATAAGATTACCCTTATTTAAAATGCGAGATTTCACTCACGCACACACACGAGATTACACTCCAACGAACTTAAACTTGTACAACTACACGGGATTGCACCCGATGCGAACTTATGAGTTCACTCCAAATACTTACGTGTGGGATTACACGCTAACTGATACGAACTTACACTCGAACACATACGAGATTTCACTCATACACTCTAGGGTTACACCCACTCGGATTTACATTCACTTGAACGTTACACGTTACAATATAAACGTACTTGACAACTATACGATTACAACAACTGCATAATAATAATAGATGAGATTATTATTACACGCCGATACCAACGGGCCGTACAACTTTTCTACAAACTACAACTTACAAACAAATACAAACGTACAAACAACAAATGGACATTAACTAGTTTGGGAACAACTAGCATGGATACCTTACAAGTAATCCATTTACTTACTAAACCTTATGCGTATTAGGACGCTAAGGGTTGCTAGTTCGGGATACTACTTTGCTTGCTTACTGCATTGTCTGGTAGACTCAGGTGAGTCTCACAGCCCCTATTTTACTGTTTTACACTCAGGGGTGAGATGCATTACTTGTTTTACATGAACACACCGATTTACTTGCTTACTGGCCATTACTTACTTACTTACGGATTTACGGATACGCCAATTGCATGAGTTTCGTTTAATCCAATGAAAGCCTCCGAATCATAGTTGTTAGTTATGGGATAAGCGCGACTTTTAGTATATGGATCCATATGGGACTGACAATCCCCGCCCGGGGTAGCACGCACTACCACGAACCGTTACTGTAGAAACGGGCGTTTCTTACTCGTTTCATATGAATGTTTTTGGATTAACATTCACGGGGGTACTATATTTACTGTACGTTAAGCTTCAACTATGGTGGCTCATGGCAAGGGTATCAAACGATTAGCATGACCTGCAATCAAAACTTAAGTGAACGATTAGCATGACCTGTGATCGTTACTTACTGGCTGGCTGATGATTTACAAATACTACTTGTGTGTTCAAACTATTTACTTACTTACAAACCTGTGAGATTCACCAACCTTTTGGTTGACTGTTTTAGTAATGCTTCTCAGGTACACTGCATCAGTAGGGATGCCCAGCAGGATAAGCTCACTTAGCTCGAGTCGCATGCATATACAAGCTTGGAGATTTTATTACATTACTTTTGTACTAGTTGTTATGTATTAGAATCTCTAGAAATTTTTAAGAAACTCGAGCTTGTATTTTGAACTACTTATGTATTAATGTAATAACTTTTTGAACGTCTCATTTAGAGTCGTTCACTGTATCCTTTATGCTTGTGATTATTGATTAGTAACACCCAAAGCATCGCTTCCGCAAACTGTTAAATTTGGGGGTGTTACAATGATAATACTAGATAAGATTTAAACTAAGAATAAAAAGACAAATTATTCTAGGATAGGCTTGGGGTGCCTCCCAAGAGCGCTTGTTTAAGAGAGAGTCACTAGCTTGACTCTTGATACCTGGGAATAGTTCAAGGTGGCTCGAAAATGTAGACTTCCTCATTAATGGGGAAATCCTCAATGTAATGTTTCAAGCGTTGACCATTAACTTTAAAGTTACCTTCCGGGGCTTCGAGTTCGACAGCACTGATGGAAAATACATTTGAGACTATAAATGGTCCACTCCACCTGACTTTGAATTTTCCAGATAACTTTTTGAAGCGTGAGTTGAAGACAAGTACTTTATCCCCTGGTTTAAACTTTGATAGCTTGAGTCTTGCATCATGGAACATCTTGGTTCTTTCTTTGAATTTCAGGGAGCTATCGTACGCTTTATCTCTTAACTCAGCTAGTTCGTTAAACTGCATTCTCCGATGGGATCTTATAGTGGGAATGTCTAAGTTACATTTCTTCAGCGCCCAGTATGCCTTATACTCCAACTCTATCGGCAGATGACATGCTTTACCATAAACCAGATGATATGGTGTGGTTCCTAACGGCGTTTTGTATGCTGTTCTGAATGCCCACAACGCATCATCTAATTTATCGGACCACTTTTCCCCATGGTTGAACACCGTTCATTCTAAGATTCGTTTCAACGCCCTATTTGTCACTTCGGCTTACCCATTGGTTTGTGGGTGATAAGCTGTTGAAGTTTTGTGAGTTACTCCGTACTGTTGCAATGTTCTCATTAGGTGAGTATTGCAGAAGTGTGTGCCACGATCACTGATTATGGCTCTCGGAGCTCCAAATCGACAAAATAGTTGTTTAAGAAACTTAGTGACGACCTTGGCATCGTTTGTTGGGAGAGCTTGTGCTTCGGCCCACCTGGACACGTAATCAACTGCAACCAGAATGTATTCTTTTCCGTTAGATTTAGGGAACGTCCCATAAAATCTAATCCCCAAATGTCGAAGACTTCACAAGCTTGGATGTTAGTAAGTGGCATTTCACTCCTCTGTGAGTTACTTCCAAACCTTTGGCAAGCATCACAACGTTTTACCAAGTCGTAAGAATCTTGAAAAATGGTTGGCCAATAGAAGCCGGCTTCGTATACTTTCCGTGCGGTTTTGTTAGCTCCGTGGTGGCCTCCAGTTGGTCCATGGTGGCTTTGGTAGAGGATATGTTCGGCTTCTTTCCCGTCGACGCATCTTCTGATGATATGATCGGGACAGACCTTGAAAAGGAAAGGATCGTCCCAAAAATAATTCTTTACGTCGCGGAAGAACTTTCATCTTCGAGAAGTTGACATTCCTTTCTGGACTATTCCTCCCACCAAGTAGTTGGCAAAGTCAGCATACCAGGGATCGTATGATGAACTAGGTCCCTGATGGTGCTTTCTGATGTTCATGAGTTGTTCATCCGGGAACTGGTCTTGAATATCTCCTTCTTCAAGCTTTTCCGTTGCTGGATTTTCCAATCGGCTGAGGTGATCTGCTGCAACGTTTTCTGCTCCCTTTTTATCTTTAATTTCTATGTCGAATTCTTGTAAGAGCAGAATCCAGCGCAATAGTCTTGGCTTAGCGTCTTACTTTTTGAAGAGATACTTAAGAGCTGAATGATCTGTATCGACAATAGTTTTGGACAAAATAAGATAGGAATGAAATTTATCAAAAGCAAATACTACCGCTAGCAACTCCTTCTCAGTGGTTGTATAGTTCTCTTGAGCATCTGTAAGAGTTTTGCTGGCGTAGTAAATCGGTTGAAAGTGTTTCTCCTTCCGTTGTCCTAGTACAGCTCCAACTGCAAAATCACTGGCGTCGCACATGATTTCAAACGGTAAGCTCCAGTCGGGGGCTACCATGATTGGTGCATGCACGAGCTGTTCCTTTAAGTAGTTAAAAGCTTTAAGACAGTCATCTGTAAAGTCAAACAGAGTATCTTTTTTGAGAAGATGAGTCATAGGTCGAGAAATCTTAGAGAAATCCTTAATAAAGCGACGGTAGAATCCGGCGTGACCTAGAAAACTTCGGATGGCTTTCACAGAAGTAGGTGGTGGAAGTTTTGAAATAGTATCAACTTTACCTTTATCTACTTCAATTCCTGCTTTAGATATCCGATGTCCTAACACTATTCCTTCTTTCACCATAAAGTGACATTTCTCCCAATTCAGAACGAGGTTTGATTCTTCGCAACGAGTGAGCATCCTTTCTAGGTTGGAAAGACAAGATGTGAAGGAGTCTCCAAAGACAGAGAAATCATCCATGAAAACCTCCATACACAGTTCAATCATGTCATGGAAAATCGCCACCATGCATCTCTGAAAGGTAGCAGGTGCATTGCATAGCCCAAAAGGCATACGTCGGTAAGCGAAGGTTCCGTATGGACATGTGAATGTCCCTGGTCCTTTGGATCGAGAGGGATTTGAAAATAGCCAGAGAAACCATCGAGGAAACAATAGAACTCATTTCCTGACAATCTCTCGAGCATCTGATCAATGAACGGCAGAGGGAAGTGATCTTTGCGAGTGGCTTCATTTAGCTTGCGATAGTCAATGCAAACCCTCCAACCGGTGACGGTTCTTGTTGGGATGAGTTCATTATGTTCATTTGTAATCACGGTCATTCCTCCTTTCTTTGGAACAACCTGTACAGGACTGACCCGTGGAGAATATGAAATAGGATATATCAGGCCAGCATCAAGAAGTTTGACAACCTCCTTTTTGACCACGTCTTGAATCTTCGGGTTGACTCTCCTCTGTCTCTGAACTGATGGCTTGAAGTCGTTTTCCATTAGGATCTTGTGCATGCAGTAGTTTGGACTGATCCCTTGTATGTCAGAGATTTTCCAAGCGATTGCTTTTTTATGTGACTTCAGAACCTGAATGAGTCTGGCTTTTTCTTCAGGCTTCAGATCTTTGGATATGATAACTGGTAAGTGTGAAGTTCCTTCGAGAAAAGCGTACTCCAGATGAGAGGGTAGTTCCTTTAGTTCCAATTCTGGTGGTTCTTCAGTAGAAGGCTTCATTCTTGCAATTTCATCTCTTTTGAGTTCATCAAACTCTGTTTGGAAGTCTGATTCTTCAAGAGGTGATTCTGATGTATTAGCTGAAGCTATTTCAACCCATTCTTCTTTATCAGAGAATGCATCCTTCCTCAGCTCGTATTTGACAGTGGATGATGTAAAAGTTGCATTTCCTTCAGTAATGATGATATCGTTATCTTCAGTAAGTGCAAACTTCTGAGCTTGAGCTGATGAAGAAGTGCTTATGGTAATTTCTGGATTTGAACTGTGTGGTTCACAGCTTTCAAATAGCTGTGAATTAGGTGGTGAAAACATTGATTCCATTTCCTTGAGCGTCCTTCGAATTTCTTCCCTTGAGAGAGATGAATCATATACTTCAGGAGTCGGGTTCCTTTTTAGAAGAGTGAATGGCATGCCATGTCCAAGCGGATCAGTCATAATAGTTTTGAACTGCGAGCTAGGATTCTTTAAAGGAAATAGAACTTCTCTTGAGGCGGTGGAAGAATTTGAGAGAGCAGAGCATAATCCATTGCTTTCTTCACATAGTTTCCTTGTTGTGATGATAGTGTTGGGGTTGATGCTGCTTACTGCGAGAATTTCTTCCAAATGTTCTTCAATTATTTCCTGCATAGAATATACAAGACCAAGATCTTCTCCCATAAGATGTTTCATTAGTTTATCAACATTGAAGGTGACTTCCTCATTTCCAACTCGAAGTTTTAAAGATTTTTCATTAACATCAATGACGGCCTTGGCAGTGTTTTGGAAAGGTCTGCCAAGGATGAGTGGAACTTGGGTGTCCTCTTCAATATCCATAACAACAAAATCAACAGGAAAGACGAATTTGTCAACACGGACCATAATATCTTCAGCAATTCCACTAGGGAGTTTAACTGATCTATCGGCTAACTGGATGGTCATTCGGGTTGGCAAAAGTTCGTTTAATCCTAGTTTCCTAAAAAGCGAGTATGGCATAAGGTTTACACTAGCTCCTAAGTCAGCTAAGGCGTTACTTATTCGAACATCCTGAAGATAACAAGGAATAGTGAAACGGCCAGTGTCTCCTAGCTTTGGGGGTAGTCCTTATTGCATAATCAAAGAGCACTCTGCATCTAAGGGCAAGTTAACTATTTGTCTGAGTTTTTCTTTGTTGGATAAGAGTTCCTTAAAGAATTTGGCACAACTAGGCATTTCAACTAAAGCATCTAAAAGTTTAACATTTAGGTGTAAGCTTTTGAACATTTCAAGATATTTTCTAAATTGAGCTTCTTGTTTCTCTTTCTTAAGCCTACCAGGGAAAGGTATACGTGTAGGTTTAATACTTTCTGGGGCTTTAGAGGGTTCTGGTTCAGGAGAAGTGATGTGGTTGTCAACTTGTACTGAATCAGTAGGTAGAGAAGTAGAAGGTTCATTTGTGGGAATATCTACGGATTTCTCGTTTTTAGTCTCTTTTACTCCTCTAGTGACCACAAGGATGTCATCGTACTCATAGGGTGAGTGATAGACAGAGTTGTAGATTGCTTCCTCCCTTTGCTTCTCCTCAACTTTTAAAAACAACCTCTTAACATTATCCTCCATGTTTTTAATTAAATCGTTTGAAATTCTAATCAAATAATCAATCTGGTTTTGAAAATCAACAATTTTTCTATTGACATTATTCTGCTCAACTATGAAGTTTTTGAAAGTTTCGTTGTTTAGACGAGAAGTCAATGGGGCAGGAGTAGAGAGAACTAAAGATCGGGAGGTGGGTTGTGTGGTAAACCGCTGAATGAAAGGTTTGGAATAAGAAGTATGATTAGGGTTTCCACTAGTTGTAAGAATTTCTTCATTGGCACTTTGGCTTGAGAGGAACTTTTGAGGTTTCTTCTCTGGCTTAGGGTTTGAAGATGTTTGCAAATCTTTGACAATTTCAGTGATAGATTCGAGTTGAGTTTTTAGATTGTCTAAGGTTTGATTTGAAGTACTCCTTTCTTCTGAAGTAGATTCATCTGACTCCAAGTCATGTTGATGCATCGTTATCGTCTCAATTAATTTTCAAGCTTCGTCTGAAGTATGTAGCATGAAATTTCCAGATGAAGCGGCATCGAGGGTTTGTTTGTGTTGAGGATTTAAACTGTTATAGAATGTGCAGACTAGATCCATTTCAGTCAACTGACGATTATGACATCTCTCGATTAGATTCTTAAATCGTTCCCAAGCCTTGCTTAATGATTCATTAGTTCCTTGATGGAAGTTAATGATGTCGTTTTTAAGCTTGGTTTGTAGGGAAGGAGGGAAGTACTTAGCTAGAAACTTAGTAGCCATCTCCTCCCATGTATGAATCGAATTGGGTTCGAAATCATAAAACCATGTGAAGGCTCGAGAAGATAAAGAATAAGGAAACAGATGGAGACGAAGAAGGTTTCTATCGGTTCCTATTTGTTCGAAAGAGTTGGAAAGGTTGATGAATTTGTTAAGATGGGCGTTTGGATTTTCAACCGAAAGACCATGAAACTGACACTCAGATTTAATCATTATAGTGAGGCTTAATTTCAAGGGTTTCGTCTGGTGGTGCTATCGAACGGTCCTCCTCATCCCTCTAGCAGTGGCTTAATTGATGAGGCGAGAGTGATACGATTTGACATAACTTGTTGGTAGAAAGTAAGATTTTGGAAAGGAAGGGTTAAACTATTCTAATCTAAAGACGGAAAAAGTAAAATTAACCTAAGGATAGAAAAGGAACTTTCGGATGATATTGATCTTCCGAAAGGATCGCTAAATAACTAAGATAACTAATTTTCTAAAATCGGTCGTTGTAGTCCCCGGCAGCGGCGCCAAAAACCTGATCGGGTCCCAGCGGTCGGTTAAGGAATCGCTTCCTTGTCGTTGCGGACCTTCCCGTCGGGACCGGCGATCGGAGGGGTGGTTTTATATTTATAGTGCAGGGAAGCCTAAGTTATACTACTACTTGTATAGTAAGCGGCAGGTATGACTCAGGTGTCGTTCTTCAAACCACAACGGGCATGGGATCTTAGGAGAATTAATTGTCTTTGGTAATTTAGCCAGGGTTTAAAAACTTTTTGAGGGGTTTTGTTTTCTATTCTATGTAAACTAAAGACAGTAAAATAAATGAGGAGTGTAGTCGCTGAGAGATCTATGGATTACGCGAGTGTTTGCTATGACATCGGTGTATGCTATTTAGGGGTAGTTATGAGGATTGAGGCTCTAATTACAATGAATCCTAGCAGTGCCGACCTGGGGTCTCTGAACGATGTTCAACATAGTATTGTACCTACGGCCTTTTCGTGGCTTCCACGCATTTGTACTTCACCAAAGGTGGTTCCAGCGCTATACCAAGTACTAAGCCGTTTTACGGTTTTTTCGATGCCTCGCCCAGAGATCCCGTATCATTACTGTATATGTCCTAATGGGCCATAGCTTCTATCCTATTACTTATCTAACATAGAGTTGTCCACAATCAAATAAATAACATGTCACATGGATAACAGATATGGAGTGTAAGCTACACTGGAAGTTCTCCCAAATGTAGTACCAATTTAACCGACAACTAACCTCGAATCCTATTCCCCAGTCTCGATCGTCTGAGACGTCCGTATCGTGGCACGAATTGTTGAATAAACAATAAAGTGAACAGGAGTTACCCCGCGGAATAAATTGGGAAAGTCTGTCTGACAATCGTTTAAATTGTTCGACATTATTTCATATAGATCATTGCAATTATTCTAGCATGTTAAACTGTTGTATGTAATTATTCTATGTTTGAAAACCTAATCATGAATCCAACAACCGCAATAGACAAATAGATACTAGCATGCAAACCCAAAAGCAACAATCAAACAAGAACATGCAGTAGTGCAACATGGATAGTTATCAGTTTGTTTCAGGTAGAGTTTCTGGATTAATGGTTAAGTCACGAATGCTCCGAAAGTTATCTCAAAAGCATTCGATATATTAAATTAATTCTAATCTATCTCTAATCCTATGCTCCGTGTCTCCTATGATGTATTTCAATCAGGAGAACAGCGGCCATGCCGAGTTCATCGAATCATTCAGACACAGAATAGTTGAGGGACCTATTTCTAGCAATTGGCCGGATTCTATCAACAGGTTTCAAACCACAGCATAAGTTGGATAAAACATTTGGGAATCATTTCATAAATTCAAACATATCCTAATTACATGCGAGCAGAGTAACAACATGGTTTATAGCATAACTACCCTAGCATAACGTTTATCATAGCAAACACAGATTTATCTAGCCCATCATAGCAATTATCGTGGCATGCATTCTTAAATAATCATGACAATAGCAAAACATATTTAAAAATAACAAGAAAGGATAATATAATAAAACCTGATAGACGTTACAATAAATTTGCGCAACCGCAGTCTCGGAGCGACTCCGTACAAAGCTCGTAAGCTTGCTACTAGCTACCTACTATTTCTCCTCTAACTCCTTAGAGAAGTGTTAAAGAGAGAAAGCTACTACTATTCTAGAGAGAGAAAGAAAATGAGAATGGAATGAGGGATGAGAAATGAGGAGGTTAGGTCCTCTATTTATAGGCTTCAAGTTACAGATTTTACATTCAGCACCCTCGCTTCCAATTTAACACTGAAATACACCCCCGAGCTATGAAATTCGACACCAAAAGGGGCGTATTCGATACCAAAGGGGCGTATTTGGTAGCAAATAGAGCGTATCCAGCAGCAAATAGGGCGTATCCGGCACCAAAAAGGGGGTATACCACCCGAAAAGGGGGGTATACGGCCCTCTAAGGGTGCTATACGGCCCCTGTGGGGGTGGTGTACCCTGGTTCGTGGTCTTGTGTGCTGGATCGTAAGTCTTGAGCACTAGTCGTAGTTCTTGTGATCTTCGTTTGGCTCTAAGTTCTTCGTTTCTTGTCAGATTTGAACGATTCTTGCGCCCACGGTTTTATATTTTCCTGAAGATCAATATGACACAAATTAGGCCAGTTTAGCTTAATTATACGTTAGAATCGCAAGTGGATCATTTTAGCTCTGGTTTGTTCGTTATTTGAGCATTTTAAGTGATTTTTCGAAAGGAAGTTTAAGCTTTGGCTCATTTTACATTTTTAGTATAAAACATTGTTTATTTGATGTTTATTCAAAGATTTGAGCCAAAATGGACTTGAAATGGTGCACAAAAATGTGACTTTTTGCGTCAAATCAAAGAGCGAATGTTTTCTCATTTGAATACCATAGACCCAGAGTAGGTCTAGCTTTGAGATAACCAAAAATTCGCTTTACCGCCTTCATATGAGACACATTGGGCTTAGCCTGATAGCGTGAACAGATTGACATGGCAAACACAATGTCCAGCCTAGAGGCAATCAAATACATAAGAGAGCCTATCATAGAACGATAGTCCTTTTCTTTGCAATCTTCTTCATCCTCAGCAGGTGTAAGATTGTGATTAAGCTCGATAGGAGTCCCATAGGTTTTACAATTGAGCAAGTCATACCTAGTCAACATGTCATTGACATATTTTGACTGAAGAATATAGATACCTTTAGCAGACTGCTCAACTTGTACACCTAAAAAGAATGTGAGCTCCCCCATCGCACTCATCTCAAACTCAGACTTCATGATTTGCTCGAAGTCCTTGCACATTGCCTCGTTTGTAGAACCGAAGATGATGTCATCCACGTAAACCTGTACGAGTAGCATATCTTCTCTATCCCCAGACTATTCTTTACGGAGGAATAGAGTGCTATCAATGTTGCCCCTAACGAAACCATGTTTTATCAAATGAGTAGTAAGCCGCTCATACCAAAGCCTCGGAGCTTGATGAAGACCATATAACGCCTTGTTCAATTTGCAGACGTATTCTGGATGCACAGGGTCTTCAAAACCTGGAGGCTGCTTAACATACACATCGGTATCCACTTGACCATACAGAAAAGAACTTTTTACATCAAGTTGATTAACGCGAAATCCTTTGAAGGAGGCGTATGCTAGGAAAATGCGAATTGACTCCAATCGAGCAACAGGAGCAAATACTTCATCATAGTCCAGACCTTCAATTTGACTGAAGCCTTGAACTACCAAACGTGCTTTGTTACGAATCACAATACCTCGATCATCCATCTTATTTCGATATACCCAACGAGTGCCAGTTAGGTGGGCACCCTTGGGTAACAGAACTATTTCCCAAACTTGCAACTTGTTAAATTGCAGTATTTCCTCTTACATGGCCTCTACCCAAGATGGGGCCTTAAGGCCTCTTCAACCTTCTTTGGTTCAATCTGAGATAGATGACAAGAATTAATGTTAGCGACAAGACTCAAAAGTTACTGAGTTTGAGTATGTTTCACTTGTTGTCGTGTTTGAACTGCAGCATGACGATCACCAATAATATTTTCATTGGGATGATCCTTATGTACACGAGTCAGTGGAACTGTATCCGGCACAAGGTTCAGCTCCAAGTTGTTCAAATCTCCCTCAGTTGCAGGAGCATCTTCTTTCTCTAAAATAATAGCAGTTTCGGTTAAAGAAAGATTCCGTGATGCTTCATCATCTTCATCATCATGAGTATAGAACCGAGAATAGTCTGTCTCTTCTTCTTCCTCTTCCTCTTCCTGTAAAGGAGGCATGTTTGGATCAAAAGGAAGCTCCTTTGTATAAATAGTTTTAGAAGTAGAAGGAGCATCCGAAGATGGTGTAGTGGGAGATGGTACAGTTGATGTAGAAGCGGGTTTTGAAGGTGTAGATGTGGAAGCGGATGTTGGAGTAGGTGTTGGAGTGGGTGTTGAGGCAGATGTTTGATTGGATGTGATGAACGCCAAAATGTGCTATTTTATAGTACTAATTACCCCTTAGTTTGATTAATTTCTTATGCATTTTATTTGAATTCGATACTCATTTCGTTAATATTTGCATTTAGGATTTATTTGGAGCTTGAATTATAAAAGAAGCGGAAATCGAGTGAATATCGAAGAAAAGTTGTTAAAAAGAGTGAAGGTTGAAGAAAGAAGGTCGATCGGCTGAGAAGTTGGAAATTTCAATCCATACGGCGTATGGAATCCATACGGCGTATGGATCAGCTGAGCCGGGCCGCCAGAAGACGCGGGTCAGATCCATGGGCTTTGCAATCCATACGGCGTATGGAAATCCATACGGCGTATGGATCGCCTCGGCAGAAAACCTAAAATCCTCATTTTTGCCTCATTTTGAACACACACTTCAACCCCATTAGTTCCAGTCGATTTCTCTGCTCAAGAACCCTAATTCCAGTGACGTTTGAAGGAAAATGATCCAAAAGAATTGAAGGCTTTCGTTCGTTCAATCATTGTTTCGGTTTTTCGGTTCGAATTCATTACTTATTTTCATTTGAATATGATTATGATGTTGATTTCAATTCTGATTTTCTGCTATAATATGAGTGGCTAAGTTCTTATTACAATTGCTTAGATGATAATACTCGGATGATGATTTGATTGTTGAATTGCTGGTTAATATTGAATTTCATGAATGTTTATATGTTTATTCGAAGATCCATGTTTAATTGTTGAATCTTGATGATAACCTAGCGTGATAATCTATTGATTTATGATTTAGTTCTTTATTGATTGGTTATTATTGATGATTGTTGATTTTAATTGATGATTATCACTAAATAGATTGAGTTTGATAGGCTAGGATCAATTATTGTTAAGAATTGGCAATGAATGTGAAAACTAGTAATAGTTATAGACTTTGTTGATTCAAGTTATAAGGGTAAATCATATAAACGGTGTAGTTATCACTCATGATGCAATTTGGTGGATAACGTTAAATTGAACTGTTAGCGGGTTGAAAACAACTTTATATCTTTCTGAATTGTGTTAAATCAATTAATCCTGCAAAGATGGTTGATACATGTGTCATGTCACAATGAAGTTCAACATTAGCAATTCAATGAAGTGATAATCAGATTCTGAGGAAACTAGTCTAAGCAATTGTACCTTTTCATCATTTGGATTAAACCTTCAATTTTAATTAAGTCAATTTAGTATTCCTTAATTTTAATAAATTAGTTTTCTTTATTTAATCATTTCTTTTTATAATTGTTACTTATTTGTTCGAACGGAACTAAAACGTCCCCACTTTTACTGCTTTATTTACTTGTAGCAATTTCCAATTTGTTCATATTGACATCCGTTCCCTGTGTTCGACTCGGACTTACTGAGCTATACTATATATGATCAGGTATTCTTGCCTGTGTTGTGTATAGTAAGTTAGGTATTTTCCATTTTAAAATAACCCCCGTTTACACGACATCAAGTTTTTGGCGCCGCTGCCGGGGAGCGGTTTGTTTTAACTTGACAAATTGGAACTTGATCTTTGTATATTTTTTTTTAAGTTCAGTTCTGCTTTATTTATTTTTCGAATTATATTTTTTGTGTTTAGGATTGTTTAGTAAGTGATTCAACTAGGGTCTTGTTCTACTGATTCGGGAATTATATCACAGGAAGTTTATGACCCGATCAAGGAATCCTTATCTCGCTGATCCTTTTGAAGATCCTGAAAGAGTTTTTCGTCAGAGGAGACGGTTTGCTTCTGTACCCCCCAACTCAAGTTTACACCACAACCTTCCATCGTATTTAGAAGGAGATTTTGGAGAGTATCTTCGGTCCTTATTCGAACCTCTGATCAATCAAGCAGATCCAAGAGACGCAATGGCAGAAGATATCGCCAACATAACGCTTGAAGAATATTCGAGTCGGATGCGTAATGACCGTGGCACTGGAGTAGTAAGGCCAGCGATTGCACAAGATGTGGAGTTCGAAATCAAGGGACAGTTCCTCAAGGAGCTTAGGGAGAATCCTTTTCGAGGAGAAGAAAGGGAAGATGCTAATGATCATGTGGAGAAAATCGATGAGATAGCCAATATGTTCAACGTTCCTAACATCACACGCGATCAAGTTATGCTCAGGGTATTCCCAATTACACTCAAGGGAGCTGCTAAGAGATGGATCCAAAACGAACCAGCTGGATCCATAACCACATGGGAAGACCTTCGCACGAAGTTTCTGAAGATGTATTGTCCTCATTCCAAAACTTCAAAGATGATTGACGAAATCAGAAATTTCAAGCAAGAAATGGATGAGTCACTACACCAAGCTTGGGAGAGATATAAGGACCTGATGCATAAGTGCCCACAGCACGACCTGAACGATCAGCAAGTCGTGAGTATTTTCTATAAAGGAGTGGATCGTGCTACAAGATAGCAACTGGATTCCCAAGGGCCTATTCCCAAGAAAGTCCCTCGTGACGCTTTGACTGCCATTCGCGATCAAGCGAAACACTCTCAGTTATGGGATGATGGCACTTCTAGACGGAAGAGGTCTGTGAATGATGAAGATGGATTTGCAGCCATCACCGCTAAGCTAGATAACATGGGCAGAGATATCAAGAAGGTTACTAAGACTGTCCATGCTATCCAAGTGGGATGCGACAACTGTGGAGGAAGCCATTTAGTAAAGGATTGCCCTGAGACGCGAACAGGAGAACAGACTGAGGAAGTCAAGTATGGAGAATCTCAAGCACCATACCGTCAGGGCGGTGGAAATTTCTTCAGAAGACCATACCAAGATGGAGGGCGACCGTTTCGCCAAACTCAACCTGGATTTTTCACCAAGGAGCAGCCAGGTGCCTCATCTTCAGACAAGCAAGCTAATTTAGAAGAAATGATGGGAAAGTTTCTCACGTCCAATGAGAAATTCATTACGAGCTCTGGACAAAGAATGGATGCCACCGATGCTGCATTGAGAAACCAAGGAGCTGCGATTAAGCAAATTGAAGGGAATGTTTCCAACATAGCCAAAGTTCTTCAAGAAAGATTCCCTGGAACCCTACCTGGATACACTGAAACCAATCCACGGGATCAGGCGAAAGCAGTGATCACCCGGAGTGGAAAGGGTTTTGAAGATCCCATTCCAAAGAAGAAACCTGTTTCTCAACCCCTACCGCAGAAAGAGAAGGAAGTAGAAGTTGTGGAAAGTCCCAAGGTGGACACTGAGGCTGAACAAATTGCAAGAGATAAGCAATATGCTAAGGAGCATGCACCACCACCACCTTATCCAGCAGCTTTGAGAAGAGGGAAAGATGATGCTCAATACCACCAGTTCCAGGAGAATCTGAAGCAACTGCACATTAACATCCCATTCGTGGAAGCCATTGATCAAATGCCAAAGTATGCGAAGTATCTGAAGGAACTTTTAACTAATAAGAGCAAGTTGGCAGAGGCGACCACAGTGACAATGAACGAGAGATGTTCAGCAGTTATGCAAAATAAACTTCCACCGAAAATGAAAGACCCTGGGAGTATTACCCTTCCTTGTCTAATTGGAAGTTTAGACCTTACTCATGCATTGGCTGACTTGGGGGCAAGCATATCAATAATGCCTTATACTATGTATGCCAGACTTAAGTTAGGGGAACCAAAGCCTATTAGAATGTGCATTGAGTTAGCAGATCGTTCGGTTCAATATCCTAGGGGTATGGTAGAGAATGTGCTAGTTAAGGTGGATAGGTTTGTTTTTCCGTGTGATTTCATCATTCTGGACATGGTCGAAGATAAAAAGGTACCTATCATTTTGGGAAGACCTTTTCTAGCCACTGCAAGGGCATTGATTGATGTTCATGATAGAAAAATCACTCTGAGATTAGGAGAAGATGAAGTAGTATTTGATGTCAACAAATCAATGAGATATCCTGCTGCAGTTGATGATACGTGCTACTTTGTGAGTGCAAGAGAAATGACTGATGATGAAGAATTCCTTCAAAGTCTCATGGAAGATGAAGATCTTGATCCCATGATCTTGGAAGGATGGACGGGAAGCATAGAAGCAATTAGAGATATCGAAGAATTCGATAAAATGCTTGAGGAGTTAGAGTTCGAGAGTGATGAGGAAGTAGAAGGTGATCAGCCGGCTGAGACTGAAGAATCGGTTGAGACTAATGGTATTTTAGTCAAGAAAGAGACTCGCATCACTATGCATGGGATTCCCTGCTCACGAGAAGAGGTGTTGGCATGTAAATCTTCTTTTGAAGAACCACCAAGGTTATAATTGAAAGATTTACCGACCCATTTGGAATATGCATACCTACAAGGAGAGTCGGATTTGCCAGTTATTATTTCATCCAAGCTATCAGCAAAAGAGAAAGAAAGTCTGCTAAAAGTACTGAAGGAACATAAGCATGCTATAGCATGGACGATCAGTGACATCAAGGGAATCAGCCCATCATATTGTACGCACAAGATTCTTATGGAGTCTGATTTTAAACCAGTTGTGCAACCATTAAGACTATTGAATCCTAAGGTTACGGATGTTGTGAGGAAGGAAATCATTAAATTGCTTGACTCTGGATTGATATACCCTATCTCTAATAGTCCATGGGTCAGCCCAATTCATGTTGTGCCTAAGAAAGGAGGTATGACAGTGGTTGCTAATGAGAAGAATGAATTAATTCCCACAAGAACTGTTACTGGATGGAGGGTCTGTATAGATTATAGAAAGTTGAATGATGCGACACGCAAGGATCACTTTCCTTTGCCGTTCATTGATCAGATGCTAGAACGTCTAGCTGGAAAAGAGTATTATTGCTTTCTAGACGGATTCTCCGGGTATTTCCAAATCCCAATTGATGCAAATGATCAGGATAAGACTACTTTCACCTGCCCATTCGGAACTTTTGCTTATCGGAGAATGCCTTTCGGTCTATGTAATGCACCCGCCACATTTCAATGGTGCATGATGGCAATATTCCATGATATGGTAGAAGACAGCATGGAAATATTCATGGATGACTTCTCTATGTTTGGAGATTCTTTTGATAAGTGTCTGATGAATCTGAAGAGGATGTTGCAAAGGTGTGAGAGTTCAAATCTCGTTTTAAATTGGGAAAAGTGTCATTTCATGGTACGAGAAGGAGTTGTGTTGGGGCATAAAATTTCGAGAGCTGGTATTAAAGTTGATCAAGCGAAGATTGAGGCGATAGCAAAGCTACCTCATCCAACGAATGTTAAAGGAATACGAAGTTTCTTAGGACATGCTGGATTCTATAGGAGATTCATCAAGGATTTTTCAAAGATAGCACGTCCTATGAACAAGTTGTTGGAAAAGGAAGCTAAGTTCGAATTTTCAAAGGAGTGCCAAGATGCGTTCAAGATTTTAAAGGAGAAATTGGTATCTGCACCAATTATGATAAGTCCGAATTGGGATCTTCCATTTGAATTGATGTGTGATGCTAGTGATTACGCTGTGGGAGCAGTTTTAGGTCAGAGGGTTGATAAGAAGTTTCAACCTATTTATTACGCAAGCAAGACTTTGACGAGTGCACAGGAGAATTACACTACGACTGAGAAGGAATTGCTTGCTGTTGTTTTTGCATTTGATAAGTTTCGCTCTTACCTGGTCCTGTCAAAAACGGTTGTTTTTACCGATCACTCTGCATTAAGATACTTGTTTGGGAAGCAAGATGCAAAACCAAGGTTGTTGCGATGGATTTTGTTATTGCAGGAGTTTGACATTGAGATTCGTGATAAGAAGGGAGCAGAAAATCTGGCCGCAGATCATCTGTCTAGACTGGAAAATCCAGAATTGGATAAGTTGGATGAAACGGAAATTCGAGATAAGTTTCCCGATGAAAGCTTGTTGAAGGCAATGCTGAATGAATTTCCATGGTTCGCTGATATTGCAAACTTTCTAGTTACAAAGACTCTGCCACCCGGATTGGACTTCAACCAACGAAAGAGGTTTTTCTCATCTTTACGGTATTACTTTTGGGAAGACCCATACTTGTTCAGACAATGTGCTGATGGAATTGTCCGACGATGTGTCGCTGGAGAGGAATGTGATATTATCTTAGAACACTGTCATGATGGTCCGGCTGGAGGACATCATGGTCCAAACTACACTGCAAGGAAAGTGTTCGAGGCATGTTTTTATTGGCCAACAGTTTATAAGGATGCATTCAAGTATGTGAAGGAATGCGATGCCTGCCAACGTACTGGGAGAGTTTCAAAGAAGGATGAAATGTTGCAAAATCCAATTATGGTAAGTGAGATTTTTGATGTCTGGGGTATAGACTTTATGGGCCCGTTTCCACCTAGCAATGGAAACAAATACATCATTGTGGCTGTGGATTATGTTTCTAAGTGGGCTGAAGCAAAGGCATTACCCACGAATGATGCTCGCCTTGTGGTAAATTTTCTTAAGCAGTTATTTTCGCGCTTTGGAGCACCAAAAGCTTTGATTAGTGATCGAGGGACACATTTCACGAATCTGCAATTGGAAAAGGTGCTGCGAAAGTACGGAGTTAGACATAAGTTTTCAACTGCTTATCATCCACAGACGAGTGGTTAAGTGGAAGTAACTAATAGAGGGTTGAAGCGTATTCTAGAACGTTCAGTTGAAGGAAACCCTAAGAATTGGTCATACAAGTTGGATGATGCATTATGGGCGGCACGAACAGCATTTAAGTCATCAATTGGAACGACTCCTTACCGCCTTGTTTATGGAAAAGCTTGTCATTTACCTTTTGAGTTAGAGCATAAAGCATATTGGGCCTTACAGAAGTGCAATCTTGATGAGAAGTTAGCTGGGAAGGAAAGAATGGAACAGCTAAATGAGTTGGATGAATTAAGAATAAATGCGTATGACAATTCGAGATTGTTCAAGGAGCGAACTAAGAAATGGCATGATGCTCGTCTTAAGTCAAACCATACATTCGAGAAAGGTGATAAAGTTTTATTGTATAGTTCTAGATTGCATCTGTTTTGGAGGAAAGTTAAAGACACGCTGTGTAACACCTGCTAAATTAGGATAATTAATTATGCCTAATTAATTGTAACTAGATGTAATTAGTATGTAATAGGACTAATTGCAGACTCTATTTGTATATATATAAGGTGATTTATATATATATGTGTGTGTACTTACGCGATTTGGATAAATCGTGCGAATTAACCGGACGGAGTCCGACACAGTTTACTTGGACGTTGGTGACAGAAATTTACTTAAATAATGAGAACGTATTTTGTTATATAAAATACGCAACCGAACGAGCATTATTTATATATTATCGCGACGGCATTTTAACTAACGCAACGAAACGTAATAAACGAGACTTAATAATTTAAATATTGCGACAAATGTTTTTATTATTAATTTCAAAGTATTTTTATTTAAATATTCCAGTTACATTTTTAAAATATAACGGTTTGGTTAAAAACTAAAAACAAAGGATTAAACGATTAGGACACGGAGTAAATACTGAGTTTTAGGGAGCGTTTACCCCTCCCTTGCCCCATTGGATCAGCCAACCCCAACCCACACCCACATCTTTCTTTTCATTTTCATTATCACCAAAACACACACACAAACCAAACTCTCTCAACCTCAATTCACACCAAATTTTCGACATCAAATCCCGACCACAAAAATTACATTTTCGGAATCACCATCACGAGTGGAACAAGAATATCAAGACCGTTTTCATCAATTCATCCTCCGTTTAGCTCGATTTGCAAAAGTAAGAAATTTCTAAAATCTTAGATCTATTCAATTTGGTGTAATGTTTTGATGTTTTGATGTGTACACAACTTAGATATAACCTAATACATGAAGAATACACGATTTTATAGCTAAAAAATGGGTTAGATTTGCGTTTTTGGTCGGAAATTCTTGAAACCCGAAAGTTTCTGGGCTGGTGTTCATACATGCGACACAAGCCTTGTGTCGCATGCTATGTCGCATAAACCCGTTTGTGTCACACCTTGTGTCGTACAAATCTGTTCGTGTCGTAACCTTTGCGACACAATATTGTGTCGCACTCTATGTCGCATACTATGTCGTATTTTATACGACACAACCCTTATGTCGCTATTGAATTAGCATCGCAAGCTTTTTGCGACACAACCACTGTGTCGCAGGGCTCTTGTGTCGCATCCTTCATGCGACATAACCCTTGTGTCGCATAACAAACTTTAGTGTCGCATTTTGTGTCGCAAAACACAGCAGATTCACAAATAAATTCCAAGTTAAGAGTTATACCATTCGGACTTCAAACGACTATACGATATATCAGCTAAGGTACATTGAAACATGTTTTTCAAGCATAACAATTCAAACAAGTATATAAATGTCGAGATTAACGTTTCAACTAAGTCACCAACGGGCCCAAACATGTTTTCCAACAAACGAACAATTACAAACATACAGACAAACATCGGCTATACTAGTTGTGTACAACTAAACGAAACGTCTCGTGAGACGCATACTTACATAACTTCATATGAATAGGCATTTGAAGGTTACGGGTTCGGAGAACCTACTTGCTATATTTACTACTTGCTATTTACCACTGCTCGACTCAGGTGAGTCTTACAGCCCCACTTTTACTGTTTTATACTTGGGGTGAGATACTTAGCAACTGTTTTACGTATGAACACAATGTACTGAACTGAAAACATTACTGATTACAAACAAACGCATGAGTTACTTTTATCCACTGAAAGCCTCCTAATCGTAAGTTGTTAGTTATGGTCTTAAGCGCGAGTACTAGTAGATGGATCCATTTGGGACTGACAATCCCTGTCTGGGGGGGTACGTGATATATTCACACTACACGGTTAAGCTTCAACTTATGAGCTCATGGCACTGTACTGATTTACTGATTTACTTACGTTGCTTGATAGCAATACGGGTACATACTTATGGTTCATACACCTACTTATTACTAAACCTGTGAGATTCACCAACCTTTTTAGTTGACACTTTTTAGCTTTGTATCTCAGGTACACTTACGGAGTAGGATCACTCCAGGATTACTAGCTAGAGTCGCATGATTTACAAACTGCATTTAACGGAGATTCTTTGGCATTATCTTTTGTAACTATGGTTATGTAATAGAATCTCCCGCTATACACGTGGGCTCTAGGGAATTACATTTTGTATACGAAAACCTTCGGTTTTCAAACGATTATTAATTATGAAATGTAACTATTTTACAAACGTCTCATTTAGAAGTCGTTTGCTATTAATCTTGTGCTTTGTATATTGATTAGTAACACCCAATGTATGCTTCCGCAAATCGTTAAATTTGGGGGTGTTACAGATTGGTATCAGAGCCTAAGGTTGTAGTGAACTAGGTTGCATTTAGTGAACCTAGACTATGTCCATTAGGCAGTATCCCTTATTAGGTATAACCGGTTCAGTGATTACATCATACGAGTTTAATTTAACATAGCCTGATCAACTATGTACAATTAAGCAAAGACGATGTAAGATCTGAAAGGGGTTATGGCTGAACAGGGTACAATAGAAGACTCTGACTTCGAGAGAACCGAGACTTAAACATGTTTATGCTAGACACTCAATAGGCTATATTATATAGGGACTATATGAATATAGGCCTCAATCTTACTAACGCTTTGTCTCAGAAATGGCAAACATCCCATCCGATTCATCTCGTTCTCAATCCGGGTCGCAGAACCCAAGGGTAGCAAGGAGGAACAACAGGTTGCCTCGAGCTGGCCCGTACTCCACTCACTTCACCTTGCCGGCCTTAGCTGCTAGGGTGAACCAACACGAGCAACGACTTCGCACCATGGATGTCGTGTTGCAGGAAACAAACGAAAACTGGAGACTTACATCACTTGAGCGCATCGAACAAGTATCTGAGGATCACGAAACCACCGTTAATAATGTGGACGTTCTTTTCAACAAGGTGGTGGAGATAAGCGTGGAAACCGCTCTTTTGAAACACAGACTTGATGAGTGTGAACAACGCTCACGGGAAACGGAAGAATATACCCGTGGATTGGTACAGCGACTAGCATTAGCTGAAGACAATGCTCGACAAGCCAGCAGGCTTGCAAATACTGTGGATCATCTCATCGAAATGATGGAGCAGATTAACCTACGTTAAGACTAGCTTAGTATTTGTTTTGTAAACTATCCTGTAATCTAGTAACTATCTAAGCACTACTCTATGTTTCAGTCGGATGTAACAATTCCCGACTCCTTTTGTAATACATCCGCAGGATGTAACCTTTGAACTCGTATCATCTATCAAATATTCCTTGCTGTTTCGACTCAGATTAATTGCCATAATCCTTTTTCATATTGATGTTATGTATTACCATTTTTATACATGTACATCTGAAATAAATGCAATTTTCTTACAAAATCTCATGTATCTTCATTTCTTTTATTGAAGAGTCATGCCGCCAAAGTCAAGACCTTATACTGATGCTCAGATCACGTCGCTCATAACCCAGGCTGTTACTGAAGCCTTGGCTCGGAATACTCCACCAAACTCCACAAGAAACAGCGATGCCGCTGAAACCTCTGCTGCTAAACCTTGTTCATACAAGGATTTTCAAAACTGCAAACCCTTGAGCTTAAAGGGAACCGAAGGAGCCATTGGACTTATCAGATGGTTTGAAAAGATGGAATCCGTTTTCCGCATCAGCAAATGTGCGGAAGACGACAAGGTCAAATTCTCCACCTGCACCCTCGAAGATGGTGCCCTCTCGTGGTGGAATTCCTATACCCAGTCCGTGGGGATTGACACCGCTTATCTACTCCCTTGGGAGGATCTAAAGAAAATGCTCACGGATGAGTATTGTCCGTCCGAACAACTTCACAAGCTGGACGAAGAGTTCTGGAACTTAAAAGTGCAAGGAACTGATATCGTTGGATACACCACCCGATTCAAACAACTCATCGTCCTTCGCCCAGCTATGGCAGGTACTGGGCCCGTCAAGATTAAGAAATACATCCGCGGCCTCCCGGAACCCGTCCGGGGGAATGTTGCCTCATCAAACCAAACCACTCTTCATGGTGCCATTCGGTTGGCCCATGAACTTCTAGCGATGAACGAGGACCCAGAACCACCCACTCCATCCTCCAACAACAATAAAAGAAAATGGTCCGACAACCACAACAACCACCAAACCAAGAAACCTGAGACCATTAAAGCCTACACCTCCAATTCTGATGACAAGGGAGCGTACAAGGGAACCAAGCCCTATTGCTCAAAGTGCCAACGACACCACTTTGGTTCGTGTCCCTGTAGCAAGTGTAAGAGATTCGGACACTTGGCTAAGGACTGTAGATCAAACACCACTGACACCAACACCTCTGCACCAAAGACTTGTTATGGGTGCAACGGTACGGGGCATTTCAAGAAAGACTGCCCGAAACTGAACAACAACAACAACAAGAACAACAACAATGCTCGAGGAAGAGCTTTTGTGCTGAAATCTGGGGAAGCCCGTCAAGACCCGAATGTGGTCACGGGTACGTTTCTTCTCAACAACTTGACTGCATCTGTGTTATTTGATACTGGTGCTGATAAGAGCTTTATTTCTGATGAGTTTTATCCACTACTTGACACCACACCTATTGCCTTAGATTCTAAGTACACGGTAGAATTAGCAAACGGAAAGCTTATTGAGGCCGATAGTGTAATACCTAATTGCACTCTAAACTTAGCTAACGAGCTCTTTTCCATTGACTTGATACCTGTCGAAATTGGCAGCTTTGACATCATCGTCGGTATGGATTGGTTATCCAAGCACCGAGCCGAAATCATTTGTTTCGAGAAAATTGTACGCATTCCTCTCGTCACCGGTGGAACTTTGAGCATACAAGGGGAGACCGGTGGGACGAGAATAAATATCATTTCTTGCATGAAAACCCGAAAATACTTGAGAAAAGGGTACCAGGCAATCCTCGCACACGTTATGGAGAAAAAGTCGGTGGAGAAGCGACTTGAGGATGTGCCTATTGTTCGAGACTTTCCGGAAGTCTTTCCTGAAGACTTGCCTGGCCTTCCGCCACCTAGACAAGTCGAATTTTCTATTGATCTTGTGCCCGGTGCAGCACCCGTGGCACGAGCCCCTTACCGACTAGCCCCATCTGAACTTCAGGAGTTGTCTACTCAGTTACAGGAACTCCTGGACAAGGGATTTATTCGACCAAGTTCCTCACCTTGGGGAGCTCCGGTCCTGTTTGTGAAAAAGAAAGACGGTTCTTTCCGCATGTGCATCGACTACCGTGAACTCAACAAGTTAATTGTCAAGAACCGTTACCCACTTCCTCGCATCGATGACCTGTTCGACCAACTTCAGGGGTCGAGTTTCTACTCAAAGATCGATCTACGGTCAGGTTATCACCAACTCCGAGTTCGTGATGAGGATATTCCTAAAACAGCTTTCCAAACTCGCTACGGGCATTATGAATTCCAAGTGATGCCATTCGGCTTAACCAACGCACCGGCTGTATTCATGGACCTTATGAATCGGGTGTGCAAACCTTACCTTGACAAGTTTGTTATTGTCTTTATCGATGACATCTTGATTTACTCGCGCACTGAACAAGAACACGCGCAACACCTGAAAACCATCCTAGAACAGCTCAAACACGAAGAGTTATACGCCAAATTCTCTAAGTGTGAGTTCTGGATGCAAACCGTTCAATTCCTTGGACATGTCATTGACAATCAAGGGATCCATGTCGATCCTTCAAAAATCGAGGCTATCAAGTGTTGGCAAGCACCTACTACACCGACCGAAGTACGCCAATTCTTAGGACTCGCCGGTTATTACAGGCGATTCATTGAGAATTTTTCGAAAATAGCCCTACCGCTCACTGCACTGACTCAAAAAGAAAAGAAGTTCGATTGGACTGACAAACAGGAGTCAGCTTTCCAGCTACTAAAACAGAAACTCTGCAGTGCACCTATCTTATCTTTACCCGAAGGCAACGATGACTTCGTGGTATACTGTGATGCTTCACACCAAGGTCTTGGTTGCGTGTTGATGCAACGAGACAAGGTCATCGCTTACGCCTCTTGACAACTCAAGGTCCACGAAAAGAATTACACAACTCATGACCTAGAGTTGGGGGCTGTTGTATTCGCTCTAAAAATCTGGAGACACTACTTATACGGTACCAAGTGTACAATCTTTACTGACCATAAAAGTCTCCAACATATCTTCGATCAAAAGGATCTCAACATGAGGCAACGCCGATGGGTCGAGTTGCTCACTGATTACGATTGCGAAATTCGCTATCATCCTGGCAAGGCAAATGTTGTCGCCGATGCTTTAAGCCGAAAGGAACGAGTGAAACCACTTCGAGTTCGAGCTCTCAGTATGACCATTCACAACGACCTCATCAATCAAACTCTCGCCGCTCAACTCGAAGCACTCAAACCAGAAAACTTGATAAACGAGGCCTTGCGGGACATTGACAAACAATTTGAAACCAAACTTAACGGGGCCAAATACTTCTCGAATCGAATCTGGTTGCCAAGTTTTGGGAGCCTGCGAGACTTGGTGATGGATGAAGCTCACAAGTCTAAATACTCTATACACCCCGGTGCCGACAAAATGTATCACGGCATCAAGGGAATGTATTGGTGGCCTAACATGAAATCTGACATTGCAACCTATGTTGGCAAGTGTCTTACTTGTTCTAAAGTTAAAGCTGAACACCAGAAACCTTCCGGTTTGCTACAACAACCCGAAATACCACAATGGAAATGGGAGCAGATCACCATGGATTTCATTACTAAACTCCCGAAAACTTCTAACGGTTACGATACCATTTGGGTGATCGTTGACCGACTCACTAAATCTGCTCATTTTCTAGCCATCAAGGAAACTGATAAGATGGAACGTTTGACACGGATCTACCTGAAAGAAATCGTGTCAAGACACGGCGTACCCATCTCAATCATCTCCGACAGAGATGCTCGATTTACTTCTCGCTTCTGGCAGTCACTGCAAAAATCTCTTGGTACTCGTCTGGATATGAGTACGGCTTACCATCCTCAAACCGATGGCCAGAGCGAACGAACCATACAAACACTGGAAGACATGCTACGAGCCTGCGTAGTTGACTTCGGTAAAAACTGGGAAAATCACTTACCGTTGTGCGAGTTCTCGTACAACAACAGTTATCACACCAGCATAAAGGCTGCACCCTTCGAGGCACTGTACGGTCGTAAGTGCCGGTCACCTATCTGTTGGACTGAGGTGGGGGATACACAACTCACCGGTCCAGAAATCATACATGAAACAACTGAAAAGATCGTCGGCATACAAAACAGACTAAAAGCCGCGCGTGATCGTCAGAAAAGCTATGCTGATGTGAGACGCAAACACCTTGAGTTCCAAGTAGGGGACAAGGTACTTCTCAAAGTGGCACCGTGGAAAGGTGTCATTCGATTCGGAAAACGAGGAAAACTAAATCCTAGATACATCGGACCATTCGAAATCCTTGAAAAGATTGGTCCAGTGGCATACCGCCTGCAACTTCCTGCTGAACTTAGCAGCGTACACAACACATTCCACATTTCTAACTTGAAGAAATGTCTGTCTGACGAGACGCTGATTATACCGCTCGACGAAATTCAAATTGATGATAAACTTCATTTTGTCGAGGAACCTATGGAAATCATGGACCGCGAGGTCAAGCGATTGAAACAGAGTCGTATTCCCATCGTAAAGGTCAGGTGGAATTCTAGGCGCGGCCCTGAGTTCACCTGGGAACGGGAAGACCAAATACGACAGAAATATCCACATCTCTTCCCAGATAACGCACCGTCTGTGCACTCAAGCTAATTTCGGGACGAAATTTCTTTAACAAGGGGAGAATGTAACACCTGCTAAATTAGGATAATTAATTATGCCTAATTAATTGTAACTAGATGTAATTAGTATGTAATAGGACTAATTGCAGACTCTATTTGTATATATATAAGGTGATTTATATATATATGTGTGTGTACTTACGCGATTTGGATAAATCGTGCGAATTAACCGGACGGAGTCCGACACAGTTTACTTGGACGTTGGTGACAGAAATTTACTTAAATAATGAGAACGTATTTTGTTATATAAAATACGCAACCGAACGAGCATTATTTATATATTATCGCGACGGCATTTTAACTAACGCAACGAAACGTAATAAACGAGACTTAATAATTTAAATATTGCGACAAATGTTTTTATTATTAATTTCAAAGTATTTTTATTTAAATATTCCAGTTACATTTTTAAAATATAACGGTTTGGTTAAAACTAAAAACAAAGGATTAAACGATTAGGACACGGAGTAAATACTGAGTTTTAGGGAGCGTTTACCCCTCCCTTGCCCCATTGGATCAGCCAACCCCAACCCACACCCACATCTTTCTTTTCATTTTCATTATCACCAAAACACACACACAAACCAAACTCTCTCAACCTCAATTCACACCAAATTTTCGACATCAAATCCCGACCACAAAAATTACATTTTCGGAATCACCATCACGAGTGGAACAAGAATATCAAGACCGTTTTCATCAATTCATCCTCCGTTTAGCTCGATTTGCAAAAGTAAGAAATTTCTAAAATCTTAGATCTATTCAATTTGGTGTAATGTTTTGATGTTTTGATGTGTACACAACTTAGATATAACCTAATACATGAAGAATACACGATTTTATAGCTCAAAAATGGGTTAGATTTGCGTTTTTGGTCGGAAATTCTTGAAACCCGAAAGTTTCTGGGCTGGTGTTCATACATGCGACACAAGCCTTGTGTCGCATGCTATGTCGCATAAACCCGTTTGTGTCACACCTTGTGTCGTACAAATCCATTCGTGTCGTAACCTTTGCGACACAATATTGTGTCGCACTCTATGTCGCATACTATGTCGTATTTTATACGACACAACCCTTATGTCGCTATTGAATTAGCATCGCAAGCTTTTTGCGACACAACCACTGTGTCGCAGGGCTCTTGTGTCGCATCCTTCATGCGACATAACCCTTGTGTCGCATAACAAACTTTAGTGTCGCATTTTGTGTCGCAAAACACAGCAGATTCACAAATAAATTCCAAGTTAAGAGTTATACCATTCGGACTTCAAACGACTATACGATATATCAGCTAAGGTACATTGAAACATGTTTTTCAAGCATAACAATTCAAACAAGTATATAAATGTCGAGATTAACGTTTCAACTAAGTCACCAACGGGCCCAAACATGTTTTCCAACAAACGAACAATTACAAACATACAGACAAACATCGGCTATACTAGTTGTGTACAACTAAACGAAACGTCTCGTGAGACGCATACTTACATAACTTCATATGAATAGGCATTTGAAGGTTACGGGTTCGGAGAACCTACTTGCTATATTTACTACTTGCTATTTACCACTGCTCGACTCAGGTGAGTCTTACAGCCCCACTTTTACTGTTTTATACTTGGGGTGAGATACTTAGCAACTGTTTTACGTATGAACACAATGTACTGAACTGAAAACATTACTGATTACAAACAAACGCATGAGTTACTTTTATCCACTGAAAGCCTCCTAATCGTAAGTTGTTAGTTATGGTCTTAAGCGCGAGTACTAGTAGATGGATCCATTTGGGACTGACAATCCCTGTCTGGGGTGGTAGCGCCACCACGTACTGATTTACACGTAGAAACAGACATATTAGTATTTGTTACATATGAGTGTGCGGATAGCACTCACGGGGGTACGTGATATATTCACACTACACGGTTAAGCTTCAACTTATGAGCTCATGGCACTGTACTGATTTACTGATTTACTTACGTTGCTTGATAGCAATACGGGTACATACTTGTGGTTCATACACCTACTTATTACTAAACCTGTGAGATTCACCAACCTTTTTGGTTGAAACTTTTTAGCTTTGTATCTCAGGTACACTTACGGAGTAGGATCACTCCAGGATTACTAGCTAGAGTCGCATGATTTACAAACTGCATTTAACGGAGATTCTTTGGCATTATCTTTTGTAACTATGGTTATGTAATAGAATCTCCCGCTATACACGTGGGCTCTAGGGAATTACATTTTGTATACGAAAACCTTCGGTTTTCAAACGATTATTAATTATGAAATGTAACTATTTTACAAACGTCTCATTTAGAGGTCGTTTGCTATTAATCTTGTGCTTTGTATATTGATTAGTAACACCCAATGTATGCTTCCGCAAATCGTTAAATTTTGGGGTGTTACACGCTGGACTGGCCCATTTGTTGTTGAAAAGGTTTATCCGTTTGGAGCTGTTGATTTGCAAGGATATTCTGGAAAAACTTTCAAGGTCAATGGAAGTAGAGTGAAGAAGTACTATGGTGATATAAGGGACTCCAAGCGTGATTTGGAGATGGATTTGATTTAAGAGGTTAAGCAAGATGTCGAGCTTACCGACGTGATAAACAAAAGCGCTTTCGGGAGACAACCCGTTATTTGGATAATTTGTATTTTGTTTTATTATTTTTGTTTGCAGGTTTGAACTTTGTGGGTGTGTTCTCTGGAAACCCTCACGAGACTACAACTCGTCCACTCGGGATACCGAGGGGTTTAAAGGCTTATTGCATGTGCTAAATGCAATCGTGTTGCCTACGGAAGTGTGCTATGTATTTTATTTCTGAATGAATTCCTTCAAGCAAATTGCCATCAGGGGAGTTTTCTGTTTCACTTCTTTTCTATTCCCTTTAGTTTTGTTTACTTTTGCAATGAGGACATTGCATATTTCTAAGTGGGGGATGGGGGAAAAGAAGTCTAGTTGTCCTTAACTTATGAATGGTAGCTATCATCGAGGTTAAGAGGCATTCTACGTGTTAGTCATTTTTCAGCCGAATTTTTGTTTTAAAATTGTTTTCTATGTAAAGTTTAGCAATCTTGTAACATGCTGTGGGAATGCAAAGAATGAAATAAATTTAATTTTAAATATTAGATAGTTCATCTCATGATGTACCGATAGGCAATCTATATGAAAGTATTGAGCTAGTAAGAAATGTAATGATTAAGTAGGGATTTATCCTGTGAGGATCTTTTAGCAAGGTATGACTGTAGTCTTCATTCTTGTATGATAACGTGTTATAATCCATAATTTTGGGATCCTGATAATCATCATTTGGGAATATACTGGGTGTTGTCTCCTCTGTTGTACGAAAGTACAGACCTGGTTTCCGTCAGTATATTTGTTATCAAAATAGATAAAAATAAATGAGTACAAAAGACTCATAAATTGAAAAACCAAAGCCAAGTTATGTCGCTCTGTTGTACTAAGGTACAGACCTGTCACCAATGTCTTGGTTTGAAAAATGATTGATTTAATTGGATGTTCATTATTTGGAGAATTGTGATGCGTTATCTATATGAGAGTATTTTGCTATTGAAAATCAAGGGTAAGGCCTGCTAGAATAATAATAAGTTAAGCTCAATTTCTGAAATTTAGATTGTTTAAGTGGACAACAATATCGGTAATCTGAGTGAATTGTCTTTTATGGGTAACAATAATCTGTTAGAATGGCTTCCCATGTAGAGTTTCTTGATTGTTGAGTTTTAAGGAAGAATTGATTTTAAGATTAAAATTTGGTTTGTCGAATGCTGTGTAGTTTGTAAGTCCTTTTATCCATTGTTTGCCGTTCATATTTAAAGTTTTGAATTTTTGAATCACTAGTCTACTTGAGGACAAGTAGGATTCAAGTGGAGGATGTTTGATGAATGCCAAAATGTGCTATTTTATAGTACTAATTACCCCTTAGTTTGATTAATTTCTTATGCATTTTATTTGAATTCGATACTCATTTCGTTCATATTTGCATTTAGGATTTATTTGGAGCTTGAATTATAAAAGAAGCGGAAATCGAGTGAATATCGAAGAAAAGTTGTTAAAAAGAGTGAAGGTTGAAGAAAGAAGGTCGATCGGCTAAGAAGTTGGAAATTTCAATCCATACGGCGTATGGAATCCATACGGCGTATGGATCAGCTGAGCCGGGCCGCCAGAAGACGCGGGTCAGATCCATGGGCTTTGCAATCCATACGGCGTATGGAAATCCATACGGCGTATGGATCGCCTCGGCAGAAAACCTAAAATCCTCATTTTTGCCTCATTTTGAACACACACTTCAACCCCATTAGTTCTAGTCGGTTTCTCTGCTCAAGAACCCTAATTCCAGTGACGTTTGAAGGCAAATGATCCAAAAGAATTGAAGGCTTTCGTTCGTTCAATCATTGTTTCGGTTTTTCGGTTCGAATTCATCACTTATTTTCATTTGAATATGATTATGATGTTGATTTCAATTCTGATTTTCTGCTATAATATGAGTGGCTAAGTTCTTATTACAATTGCTTAGATGATAATACTCGGATGATGATTTGATTGTTGAATTGCTGGTTAATATTGAATTTCATGAATGTTTATATGTTTATTCGAAGATCCATGTTTAATTGTTGAATCTTGATGATAACCTAGCTTGATAATCTATTGATTTATGATTGACTTCTTTATTGATTGGTTATTATTGATGATTGTTGATTTTAATTGATGATTATCACTAAATAGATTGAGTTTGATAGGCTAGGATCAATTATTGTTAAGAATTGGCAATGAATGTGAAAACTAGTAATAGTTATAGACTTTGTTGATTCAAGTTATAAGGGTAAATCATATAAACGGTGTAGTTATAACTCATGATGCAATTTGGTGAATAACGTTAAATTGAACTGTTAGCGGGTTGAAAACAACTTTATATCTTTCTGAATTGTGTTAAATCAATTAATCCTGCAAAGATGGTTGATACATGTGTCATGTCACAATGAAGTTCAACATTAGCAATTCAATGAAGTGATAATCAGATTCTGAGGAAACTAGTCTAAGCAATTGTACCTTTTCATCATTTGGATTAAACCTTCTATTTTAATTAAGTCAATTTAGTATTTCTTAATTTTAATAAATTAGTTTTCTTTATTTAATCATTTCTTTTTATAATTGTTACTTATTTGTTCGAACGGAACTAAAACGTCCCCACTTTTACTGCTTTATTTACTTGTAGCAATTTCCAATTTGTTCATATTGACATCCATTTCCTGTGTTCGACTCGGACTTACTGAGCTATACTATATATGATCATGTATTCTTGCCTGTGTTGTGTATAGTAAGTTAGGTATTTTCCATTTTAAAATAAAACCCCGTTTACACGACATCAGGATGCCGATTCGGGGTTTAGGTCAGATGGTTTGAACTAAGGATCAGGTGTTTCTTGAGAAAGACCGATTCAATGAAGTAGGGTGACCAACTCTTCCTCTTGATCTTCTTCTGGAATGTTTAAAGAGTTAAAGACATCCACATAATTGAAAAACCAATCCGGACCCGTTCCTTGAGGAGGATCCATATAGCGCAAACATTTGACCTCAAAATGCTCCTCTACCTGGTGTGTTGATTTGTTGTAAACTCTTTTATTCGGGGAATTTACCGAATAGCCAAGAAAAATCCCTTCAACAGCTTTATCATCAAACTTTGAGACTTTATCTTTTGTAATCATAATCAAACACGGACACCCAAACGGCTCTAGAAACTGCAGATTTAGCTTACGGTTATTAAAAAGTTCATAACATGTCTTGTTCTTCTTCTTAACCGTGAGCACTCGATTCTGAACATAACAAGCAGTGTTAACTGCCTCAACCCAGAAAATGATAGGTAACTTTGAATCAGCTAGCATAGTCCGAGCTGTCTCGATGATAGTCCTATTCTTACGTTCTGCAACTCCATTCTGTTGAGGAGTTCTTGGAGCACTGAATTGATGATCAATGCCTTTTGAAGCACAGTATAACTCGAGAGTAGAATTCTTGAATTCGGTTCCATTATCACTGCGCAGTCTCTTCACCTTTAAGTTACACAAATTTGCCAACTTATCCAATAGATATACCAAAATATCCGCAGTCTCACCCTTTGAAGCTAGAAAATATACCCACGAAAATCTTAAGTAGTCATCAGTAACTACCAAGCAGTAAGATCTGCCACCAATGCTCTTAGTAGAAATGGGACCAAAAAGATCCATATGTAAGAGTTCCAGTGGTGTAGCAATAGAATTCACTGTCTTAGACTTATGGGACTTTTTGTAGAGTTTGCCCTTGTGGCAAGAAATACAGTCATCTTTTAAAGAAAAAGACTGTTTTGGAACTCCATTCACCAAATCGTTCTTTATAAGAAAATTCATTTTGCGGAAATAAATATGTCTCATCCATCTGTGCCAAAGAAGTGATTCTTTTTCCGAATCCTTTGAGAGGAGACAAGTATATTCGTTAGTTGTCTCGATGGTTCACATATTCCAAACGTAGGTGTCATCTTTCCTTGGTGCTCGCATTAGCACCCATTCCTCAGGAATGACATAACCCGGCTTCAATATCACACATTCAGATTTTGTGAATGCTGTGGTATAATCCTTATCACATACTTGTGAAACGCTCAGCAAGTTGTGATTGAGTTGTTCCACATAATTCACGTTTTCAAAGCTAACTTTCCCATTGGTTAGCGTTCCACGACCAGTAATTGTTCCTCACGTATCTCCTGCAAAAGCAACATATCCTCCTGCATATGGTTTAATATCCACATGAAGAGACACATCGCCTGTCATGTGTCGCGAGCAGCCACTGTCCATATACCATTTGCTATCTTTAACACATTCAAACAGCTGCAACACATAAAAGTAAGTAGATTAGTGAGAAACGGTGACCCAAGCCTTTGCAGACTTAGGTCTACCGAGGTCATCAACAATAATCACATCAGATAGAATTTTATTTTTAAACAACTCAGAATTTTCATCTGATGGGTTATTGTTGACGACATAAGAGTCAACAGCAGACTCTTTTCTTTTCCAAACTTTAGATGGTTTGGAAGTTGGTTTGAGAGTTATGTCAGGCTTTTGTTTTGAGAAAGGTTTTTGCCCAACGTCACTTTGCTTCTCAACCGGCTTGGGAGAGTTGAAATAACACCTAGGTGGAGAATGTGTAAAAGAATTTCTATAAAAGGATGATCTAGGCATATCTCTCCCATAGCGCTGATTAGAAAGCTTATGACAATCACGAATTAAATGTCCCTATTTCTTGCAGTAGAAACAGGAACGCTTCTCAACAAATGGTTGTGGCTGAGGATTTACTGAAGGAGGTGGAGAAGCATTTCTTGAACATGCACATTGTGTACAAGTTTTAAGAGGTGCTTGCTCAGGTTGAATAGTTGTAGTAGAAGGTTAGTCATAAGAAACTTTATCATTATTAACAATTGAATTTCGTTTCAAAATCTTTACAGGTGTCTGTAAAGTTTGAGAGTTCTCATTTAAAACCTTTTCTTTTCCTTTTTCAGTTTGAACCTTAACCTCAGGTTCATTTTGTAAAATTACCTTTTCAGCTTTAATTCCAACTTTTTCAACCTTAGGATACTCCTGTTCAGTAATATCCTCAATCTCAACAACCTCCGGATCACTAACTGGAGGTGCACTTTCAGACTTAACAAACTTAGGCAAAGGATACTCTGGCTTTTTCATTTTCTCCTTTGCCTGCTTTTTAGCTTCTTTAGATTTTGTAGCTGGCCATGATGAGTAGTCAGCTACAAGTTCTTCGGTGCCCTCCTTAACAGGCACAAGATAGTGGTTAGTAGGGTGTAGGACTGCGTTATACCCCAGTCCCGCCTTACTATTTTTATCCGTCCTTTGCTTGTTAACGATTTCATCGAAGACGTCAAGAGAGTTTGAAAAACTTGAGATGTTTTGTGTAAAATTCTCAGACTTAGACTTTAACTCAGTAAGTTCTTTATTTAACAAATCAATTTCTGTTAGATAGCTTTTAATAGCATCTTGTTGACTAAAAACTTTTGATTTAAAAGTATGAGTGTCTAACTTATGAGCCTCGATTTGCTTATCATAATTTTTTCATTTGCTTTTAAAAACTTGTTTGACTCAGTAAGTTTAACAACCTTTTCTCTCAAGTTTTCATTATCTATTTGACAAATCTTTAAAGAAGCAGTTAACGTAATACACGATACACAGTTTACCGGTTCCTCAGGTTCATCATGTACCTCATTTGTGATGTGAGCCATTAGACAATGTTGATACTGCTCAGCTTGAGCGGTCCAGTCAAGATTTATAGGCTCGAACACAACTAGAGCATCAGAAGCTCCAGTCTTCGGTACTTCCTTTTCCGGAGTCTTGGGTGGAGATGGTTTAGTGAGACCTGAAGGTGGCATCTTAGGTTTCTCACATTCTCGGGCGAAATGTCCCAAGTTATGGCAATTATAGCAACGAACCTTGCTCTTATCAAAACCAAATCCAGATTTACCAGCTCCTTTCAAACTATTGCATCCCGTCCTCTGCAAGAATTTCTGTACCCTCCTTGTGATCATGGCTATATTCCAGTTCAGATCCATTTGCTCAAGATCATAATCATCCAGCTGACCATAATCTTCCTTTGTCAGCTCCAGTGTGGTGTTTGGTTATGAAACCAAATCCTTGTAAGAGCTCAGGAAAGCTGTATAGATGGCAGCTTGTTTATCAATAGTTGGTGAAATAGGAGTTTGCTGAGATTGTGAACCTTGTGAAGTTCCAGCTGAATAAACCGATGAGTGAACCCCAGTAGAGTTTGATTGTGAAGTTATATCTGACACAAAGGCCATTCCACCATAGGTTTTCCCTGAATTTACCTTTCTGTAACACCCCCGAAATTCACTGTTTTGCGGAAGCATAGTTTGGGGTGTTACTAATCAAATATCACAGCACAAAGATAAAGCAAACGACATCTATATGCAACGTTTGTAAATTAGTTACATTCCATAGATATAATGTTTGAAAACTTAGTGTTTTCGTATACAAAATGTAGTTTCCCCTAGAGTCCACGCGTATAGCGGGAGATTCTATTACATAATCGTAATATACAAAAGATAATGCTAAGAATCTCCGTTAATGCAGTTGTGTTGAAATCATGCGACTCTAGCTAAAATCCTGGAGTAATCCTACTCCATCCGGGTACCTGAGAAAACATGCTAAAAAGTGTCAACCAAAAGGTTGGTGAATCTCACAGGTTTGTAAGTAATATCAGCTTTGAACACGAGATTTCATCAGTAATGCCCGCAGGCGTAAAATCAGCAATTTCAATCCAGAAATCGTAAACCAGTATTTGCAATCCCGCAAATGTAAGTAAGTAAGTTTATACCGTTGCCATGAGGCTCATAATCGAAGCTTAACCCGTAAGTAATAATTTTGCTCCCGTGACATGCTCGTAAATGAGCAAGCATCAGTAACGAATAATTAGTCACCCGTTTCTACGTGTAAATCAGTACGTGGCAGCGCAACTGCCCCGGGTGGGGAGGGTCATTTCCCTAATGGATCCATTAACTAGTGTTCGCGCTTAAGTCCATAACTAACGATATATGATGGAGAGACTTCTGTTTGTAAGTAAACTCATGCAATTCCGTTTGGTATAGTAAACAGTTTAGTACTTGTGTTCAGGAAAAATAAGTAGCATGTATCTCCCCCAATAAGATAAAACATTAAAAGTGGGGCCGTAAGACTCACCTGAGTCTTGTAGTAATCAGTTGCAATTAGCAAGTAGTAAGTAAAGCAAGTAGGTTCTCTGAACCCGTAACCTTCAAATGCCTAATCATATGAAGTTATGTAAGTATGCGTCTCACGAGACGTTTCGTTTAGATGTACACAACTAGTATATCCAGTGTTTGTAATTGTTTGTTTGTTGGTGGTTTGTTGGAAAACATGTTTGGCCCGTTGGTGACGGTTTGTAGCAAAAATTCTAAAATGTTGACTTTGCTACAGTAGATTTGCTACAGTACTGCTACAGTAAAATTTGACTTTTTTGTACAGTAACTTTGACTTTAAAATTCTGGTTTTCTGTGTTTTTGCGACACAATCTGCGACACTAAAGTTTGGTATGCGACACAGTGGTTGTGTCGCATAAAGTGCGACACAAGAGCTCTGCGACACAGTGGTTGTGTCGCAAAAAGCTTGCGATGCTAATTCAATAGCGACAGAACGGTTGTGTCGTATTAAATACGACATAGTATGCGACATAGAGTGCGACACAATATTGTGTCGCAAAGGTTACGACACTAAAGGATTGGTACGGCACACGGTGCGACACAAACGGGTTTATGCGACACAGCATGCGACACAAGGCTTGTGTCGCATGTATGAACACCAGCCCAGAAACTTTCGGGTTTCAAGAATTTTCGACCAAAAACGCAAATCTAACCCATTTTTGAGCTATAAAATCGTGTATTCTTCATGTATTAGGTTATATCTAAGTTGTGTACACATCAAAACATCAAAACATTACACCAATTTGGAATAGATCTAAGATTTTAGGAATTTCTTACTTTTGCAAATCGAGCTAAATGGAGGATGAAATGGTGAAAACGATCTTGATATTCTTGCTCCACTCGTGATGGTGATTCCGAATATGTAATTTTTGTGGGTCGGTTTGTACTCCGAAATTTGGGTGTGAATTGAGGTTGAGAGGGTTTGGTTTGTGTGTGTTTTGGTGATAATGAAAATGAAAGAGGGAGAAGTGGGTGGGGGTTGGGGTTGGCTGATCCAAGGGCAAGGGAGGGGAAAACATCCCTCAAAACACGGTATTTACTCCGTGTCCTAATCGGTTAATCACTAGTTTTTAATATTTAACAAAACGTTTATATAACTGGAGTATTTAAATAAAAATACTTTGAACTTAATAGTAAAAACAACTGTCGCAATATTTAAATTATTAAGTCGCATTTATTACGTTTTGTTGCGTTAGTTAAAATGTCGTCGCGATAATATATAAATAATGCTCGTTCGGTTGCGTATTTTACATAACAAAATACATTCCCATTTTTTAAGTAAATTTTCTGTCACCAACGTCCAAATAACCGTGTCGGACTCCGTCCGGTTAATTCGTACGATTTATCCAAATCGCGTAAGTACACACATATATATATAAATCATCTTATATATATACAAATAGAGCCTGTAATTAGTCCTATTACATACTAATTACAACTAGTTACAAACAATTAGGCATAATTAATTATCCTAATTATGCAGGTGTTACACTTTCCACCATAAAGAGATGGATCTTGAACAAAGCCTCCTGACTTGCACTCTTTCTTCTTTAACTCCATAGCGTGTGCCTGGAGTATCCCAATCAAATCATCCAGCTTCATAGTAGCAAGCTCTTCACTTTCCTTCAAAAATTGGACTTTAATATCCCAGGCTTTTGGCAGTGCATCCAAAAGCTTCTTATTAACCTCACTTTCAGTAAAAGTAAAACCACCTTCCGTCAACTCACTGACCACCTGTGAGTATCGAGTAAACAGCCCAGAAGCAGTCTCATTTGGAAGAATATCAAAAAGATCATATTGCTTCTTGATTAGTTCCAGCTTAGCTTCCTTGTACTTCTCAGTGCCACCACATCGGGTTGCAATAGCCTTCCAGAGATCATATGTTATTTCATGATGCTTGAATAACCTTAAGACATCCTGAGTTAAACACATACAGATAGCTGAGTGAGCTTTCCTTTCAGTATCATACTCATTCCGTTCTTCAGGAGTCATAGCCTTGTATGTCTTAGCAGGAGGGACTCCTCTATAGTTTCCCTCAGCAACTGGTTTCTCATACCATTCCGTTAGAGGGCCCCATTATTCAGGACAATGAAAGTCTACGTATTGTTCGAATCTAGATCTCCAGTAAGCATAGTCCATGTCAGGTGAGAATAGCAGAGGTTTATTACTGCTTCCCACATCATTATTTTGTTTAAGCATGTCACGGATATTTTGTAGATTATCTCTCTCTTGAGCCATATAGAGATGCCTGAAATATAGACTTAAACACAAAACGAAAAGCTGATTAGCAATAAAGGCGACACTAGGTTAGTGTCGCACTGAAGTGTCGCAAAGACTAGCGACACTGAGTTAAGTGGCGCTAATAAGTGACGCATAAACTTAAATGCCAACACTAGGGTTAGTGTCGTACTCACAGATAAGTGACGCACCCAAGTGTCGTTAATAAGTGACGCACTTGAGTTAAGTGGCGCTAATGAGTGACGCACAATGCTTACTGGCGTCACTAGTAGCAAGTGATGCGTAACACACAAGTGTCTTTACTAAGTGACGAACTTGAGTGTCGGTAAATACCTAATTGAACCTTACAGAGTGTCAAACGAAGTGTCGCCCGAAGTGACGCAACGAGTGACGCTGAAACGGTTGTAAACACTCAAAAACCCTAAAAATCAAATTTTCGTAAACCTAAAGAAAATTCTTCAATCCCCAATGAACGAAACCTATAAATCTTGATTCCTAACGTCTGTCTAGCACCCAATCGATCCAAAAACCTTGATTTTTCTTGATTTTCTTCACGAACCGAACCGAAAACACACTAATACGTGCTCGAAACTTCAATCAGTCCACCAAGGGCTCTGATACTAGTTGAGAGTGCCCCTTATCTCTGATCTAGGATGATAGAAGTAATTGATTACAAGGCGGAAATAAGTAATCAAACTAAACAAAACACAATGTCAAACCGAAACGAATAATCAAAGAATATTAGCTTGATATATTGAATTATAAACGATTAGAATCAATTACAGAGAGTTTTAGTTGACAAATGGTGCTAAGGTTTTGTCAACCCTAGCCTGAAACCCGTAGGTTTGAATTTATACTAAACACAAATCGGCAGACCTGCGACACTTGGCCAGTGACGCAGATGGCCACCTTCATGCGTCACTTACCTAAGTGTCGCTATGCGACACTAAGGCAAGTGTCGCCTAACACAGAAACAAAATCAAAATTCATTTCTAATCTATACAGACTCTAGACCAACTGACTGACACATAATGTACCAACAAAAAGCCGTTTGTTTATCTTCAACTGATTTATCAGCGAGAATAACCTTAGAGCTTATCCTTGTAATTCGTTTTTCAAAATTTTGCAAGTTGAAAAGCTGTTAGTTTATCTCTAACTGATTTATCAGCGAGAATAAACTTCGAGCTTGTCCTTGCATGTTTTTTAATTAATATTTATAGTAAACTAAAGTAATGTTATTTCAAAATTGATATTACTTTATTTATTGAAAATATCTCGTTTTTTTTTTTTTTTTAAACTATTCTGAAAAATCATAAGTCTATCGGTCCACTTTTTCCTCTCACTTTTTCCACCAATCACACTCACCCAAAAACAATATATATTCCATTTCCATTTCCATTTTCTCTCATCACATTCAATTTCACTCAAAATACACCTCAAAACCCCCAAATTCTCTCAAAACCCTAATCTCTTAATCAATCATAACCATGCCTCGTTCTAAATCTGCAACTACTGACGGTATCCCTTTCGCACCGAGCAATGAGGTTAAAGCCGTCAAAGCTCAACCGGTTCAGTTCGAACCTTCATCTATCGCTATCAAACCCTGCAACTTTGTTGCAAATTTGGATATACCCACTGGCATCCAAAACTACGAGGATATGGTTAATTGTCTTATTTTCTCTCCTATCTTCAAGGCAATTACCAGAGACCCTAAACCTATGTATATTCCATATCTTCATGAGTTATGGTATACTCTGCAATGGTCAGAAAGAAAAGATGTTGATCAGTACGAAGGGTTCAAGGGTACTGTCAACAATGGCAAGACTCAGATCTGGTTCTAGCTTGGTCGATTCAGGGTAGCCTTGGGCCTAAATTACAAAAGGGTAGCTGAAGGCGAAGCCACTTGGGATGAACCGGTCAATGCTGAAGTATCAAAGACAGTGACGAAGCTGATTGGCTATGATCACGAATGAGCAGATGCCAAAGTAGTCAGGAGTATGATGAACGGAGAATGGAATCTCTTCTTCACCCATATTGTAACACCCCCAAATTTAACGGTTTGCGGAAGCATACATTGGGTGTTACTAATCAATATACAAAGCACAAGATTAATAGTAAACGACCTCTAAATGAGACGTTTGTAAAATAGTTACATTTCATAAATTGTATCGTTTGAAAACATATAGTTTTCTTTACAAAAATACGTAAGCCTAGAGTCCGCGTATGTGGCGGGAGATTCTATTACATAATCAAAGTTACAAAAGATAATGCCAAAGAATCTCCGTTAAATGCAGTTTGGAAATCATGCGACTCTAGCTAGTAATCCTGGAGTGATCCTACTCCGTATGTGTACCTGAGATACAAAGCTAAAAAGTGTCAACCAAAAAGGTTGGTGAATCTCACAGGTTTAGTAATAAGTAAGTGTCATGAACCACAAGTATGTACCCGTATTGCTATCAAGCAAAGTAAGTTAATCAGTATATCAGTACAGTGCCATGAGCTCATAAGTTGAAGCTTAACCGTATAGTGTGAAATAAATCACGTACCCCCGTGAGTGCTATCCGCACACTCATATGTAACAAATACTAATATGTCTGTTTCTACGTGTAAATCAGTACGTGGTGGCGCTACCACCCCAGACAGGGATTGTCAGTCCCAAATGGATCCATCTATTAGTAATCGCGCTTAAGTCCATAACTAACAACTTACGATAAGGAGGCTTTCAGTGGATAAAAGTAACTCATGCGTTTGTTTGTAATCAGTAATGTTTTCAGTTCAGTACATTGTGTTCATGCGTAAAACGGTAGCAAATATCTCACCCCAAGTAAAACAGTAAAAGTGGGGCTGTAAGACTCACCTGAGTCTTTGCAAGTACGTTTATGTCAATAAACGAGTAAGTAGTATCAACCGTAGGTTCTCCGAACTCGTAACCTTCTAGTGCCTAAACACGTAAGGTTAAGTAAGTAGATGTCTCGCAAGACCATCTAGGCTAGTTGTTCATACCCCGTTGTGTTAAATGTTGGTTCGTTCACGTTCGTGTCAAAGTATATACGGCCCGTTGGTGGTTTGTTATAATTAAGTTTTATCGTTAATAACGCAATTTAGAGTGATTGTAATAGAAAGTATGTTCTATGATGTTTGTTAAGTCGTATAGTATAAGTATTGGAAGTTGTGTAAGATCGACACTTAGTAAAATCCGAGTTTTCAGGGTTCTGTCATGTGCGACGTAGGGTGCGACGTAGGGTGCTACGTCGGGTGCGACGTCGGGTGCGACGTAGGCATGTACGTCGCATGATGCGACCTTCGCAAATCAATGCGACGTAGGGGCTGGCGTCGCTAATGCGACGTGGAGGTTTGCGACGTTAAAGTCTACGTCGCCATGTGCGACGTCCGCAATTTAATGCGACGTAAGGAGCTGCGTCGCTAGTGCGACGTGGAGGTTTTTGTGCGACGTAGGCCGCGACGTCGCAGAGGCCCCTGGCCAAATGCGACGTAGCGGTCTGATGGCCGGAATTTTTGTCGAAAACGAGTTTCCCGGTTTCCGTTGGGTCCAAATCTTTTACCCAACCCTTATATGAACATATTAAGCCTATCAAAACCATAAACTAGTAAAAATGATCAAAAACGAGAGATGTCGGGATTTGTCGGAAACTTACGCGGCGTCGGATTGAAAATCCGAAAAGATAGGAATGTAGATCGGGATGCGGTGGTCGATAATCTATAAAAATCTTGAAGATCCGAAGTCGTTTGATATGTTTATTTGTCGTTTTTTATAGATTTTTGGTGGTGAAGGTGGTTGGTGATTTAGAGAAGAAAGAAAGAAGAAAAGTAAGAGAGAGAAAGTGATTGGTGAAAAATGAGAAGAAAAGGGTGGGAGGTGGGGGTTTATCCCCACTTTCCAGTTCCCGCTCCCCGTGCGGTGTTCGTTTGCTCCGTCGTTTAATCATATTTATAAAACCACAATTCTTGTTAAATAATTTATTTAAATTATTTCCTTAATTCTTTAATAGATTAAGTTACATTTAATTACTTTTGTTTATAAATCGTGTACGTTTTATTCGAGTTGTACAAAGCAGTTATTAACTATTATAAAATAGCATTTCGGTCATAATTGCGTTATTTCAGTTTATAAACATTTGTTCACCAACGTCCGTGTTAACCGAATAGAAGTTCATTCTATTTAAGTTGCGTACGATTTAATCAAATCGCAAAGTTGTATATATTAACCAACATTTAATCCGATACATAAATTAGCCTAACACAGAACTAATTACATGTATTAACAAAGAATTAGGCGCTAATACTAGCCCAAATTTGGCGGTTGTTACATTCTCCCCTTGTTAAAAGAATTTCGTCCCGAAATTAGTTCGATTGCACGGTCGGTGCGTTGTCAGGGAAGAGATGTGGGTATTTCAGTCGCATTTGGTCTTCCCGTTCCCAAGTGAATTCAGGACCACGTCTAGAATTCCACCTGACTTTAACGATGGGAATACGACTCTGTTTTAGTTGTTTGACCTCGCGGTCCATTATTTCCATAGGTTCCTCGACAAAATGAAGTTTATCATCGATCTGAATTTCGTCGAGCGGTACAATCAGTGTCTCATCAGACAGACATTTCTTAAGATTAGAAATGTGGAATGTGTTGTGAACGCTGCTAAGCTCAGCAGGAAGTTGCAGGCGGTATGCCACTGGACCAATCTTTTCAAGAATTTCAAATGGTCCAATGTATCTAGGATTTAGTTTGCCTCGTTTTCCGAATCGAATGACACCTTTCCAGGGTGCCACTTTGAGAAGTACCTTGTCCCCTACTTGGAACTCAAGGTGTTTGCGTCTTACGTCAGCATAGCTTTTCTGACGATCACGCGCGGCTTTTAGTCGATTTTGTATGCCGACGATCTTTTCAGTTGTTTCATGTATGATTTCTGGACCGGTGAGTTGTGTATCCCCCACCTCAGTCCAACAGATAGGTGACCGGCACTTACGACCGTACAGTGCCTCGAAGGGTGTAGCCTTTATGCTGGTGTGATAACTGTTGTTGTACGAGAACTCGCACAACGGTAAGTGATTTTCCCAGTTTTTACCGAAGTCAACTACGCAGGCTCGTAGCATGTCTTCCAGTGTTTGTATGGTTCGTTCGCTCTGGCCATCGGTTTGAGGATGGTAAGCCGTACTCATATCCAGACGAGTACCAAGAGATTTTTGCAGTGATTGCCAGAAGCGAGAAGTAAACCGAGCATCTCGGTCGGAGATGATTGAGATAGGCACGCCGTGTCTTAACACGATCTCTTTCAGGTAAATCCGTGTCAAACGTTCCATCTTATCAGTTTCCTTGATAGCTAGGAAATGAGCAGATTTAGTGAGTCGGTCGACGATCACCCAAATGGTATCGCAACCGCTAGAAGTTTTCGGGAGTTTAGTAATGAAATCCATGGTGATCTGCTCCCATTTCCATTGTGGTATTTCGGGTTGTTGTAGCAAACCGGAAGGTTTCTGGTGTTCAGCTTTAACTTTGGAACAAGTAAGACACTTGCCAACATAGGTTGCAATGTCAGATTTCATGTTGGGCCACCAATACATTTCCTTGATGCCGTGATACATTTTGTCGGCACCGGGGTGTATAGAGTATTTAGACTTGTGAGCTTCATCCATCACCAAGTCTCGCAGGTTCCCAAAACTTGGTAACCAGATTCGATTCGAGAAGTATTTGGCCCCGTTAGGTTTGGTTTCAAATTGTTTGTCCATGCCCCGCAAGGCCTCGTTTATCAAGTTTTCTGGTTTGAGTGCTTCGAGTTGAGCGGCGAGAGTTTGATTGATGAGGTTGTTGTGAATGGTCATACTGAGAGCTCGAACTCGAAGTGGTTTCACTCGTTCTTTTCGGCTTAAGGCATCGGCGACAACATTCGCCTTGCCTGGATGATAGCGAATTTCGCAATCGTAATCAGTGAGCAACTCGACCCATCGGCGTTGCCTCATGTTGAGATCCTTTTGATCGAAGATATGTTGGAGACTTTTATGGTCAGTAAAGATTGTACACTTGGTACCGTATAAGTAGTGTCTCCAGATTTTCAGAGCGAAAACAACAGCCCCCAACTCTAGGTCATGAGTTGTGTAATTCTTTTCGTGGACCTTGAGTTGTCGAGAGGCGTAAGCGATGACCTTGTCTCGTTGCATCAGCACGCAACCAAGACCTAGGTGTGAAGCATCACAGTATACCACGAAGTCATCGTTGCCTTCGGGTAAAGATAAGATAGGTGCACTGCAGAGTTTTTGTTTTAGTAGTTGAAAAGCCGACTCCTGTTTGTCAGTCCAATCGAACTTCTTTTCTTTTTGAGTCAGCGCAGTGAGAGGTAGGGCTATTTTCGAAAAGTTCTCGATGAATCGCCTGTAGTACCCGGCGAGTCCTAAGAATTGGCGTACCTCGGTCGGTGTAGTAGGTGCTTGCCAACCTTTGATAGCCTCGATTTTTGAAGGATCAACATGAATCCCTTGATTGTCGATGACGTGTCCAAGGAATTGAACGGTTTTCATCCAGAACTCACACTTAGAGAATTTGGCGTACAACTCTTCGTGTTTGAGCAGCTCTAGGATGGTTTTCAGGTGTTGCGCGTGTTCTTGTTCAGTGCGCGAGTAAATCAGGATGTCATCGATGAAGACGATAACAAACTTGTCAAGGTAAGGTTTGCACACCCGATTCATAAGGTCCATGAATACAGCCGGTGCGTTGGTTAAGCCGAATGGCATCACTTGGAATTCATAATGCCCGTAGCGAGTTCGGAAAGCAGTTTTTGGAATATCTTCATCGCGAACTCGGAGTTGATGATAACCTGACCGTAGATCGATCTTTGAATAAAAACTCGACCCCTGAAGTTGGTCAAACAGGTCATCAATGCGAGGAAGTGGGTAACGGTTCTTGACAGTTAATTTGTTGAGTTCGCGGTAGTCGATGCACATGCGGAAAGAACCGTCTTTCTTTTTCACAAACAGGACCGGAGCTCCCCAAGGTGAGGAACTTGGTCGAATAAATCCCTTGTCCAGGAGTTCCTGTAACTGAGTAGACAACTCCTGGAGTTCGGATGGGGCTAATCGGTAAGGTGCTCGTGCCACGGGTGCTGCACCGGGCACAAGGTCAATAGAAAATTCGACTTGTCGAGGTGGCGGAAGGCCAGGCAAGTCTTCAGGAAAGACTTCTGGGAAGTCTCGAACGATAGGCACATCCTCAAGTCGTTTTTCCACCGACTTTTTCTCCATAACGTGCGCGAGGATTGCCTGGTACCCTTTTCTCAAGTACTTTCGAGTTTTCATGCAAGAAATGATGTTTATTCTCGTCCCACCGGTCTCCCCTTGTATGCTCAAAGTTCCACCGGTGACGAGAGGAATGCGTACGATTTTCTCAAAACAAACGATTTCGGCTCGGTACTTGGACAACCAATCCATACCGACGATGATGTCAAAGCTGCCGATTTCGACAGGTATCAAGTCAATGGAAAAGAGCTCGTTAGCTAAGTTCAGAGTGCAATTAGGTACCACACTGTCGGCCTCAATAAGTTTTCCGTTTGCCAATTCTATTGTGTACTTAGAATCTAAGGCAATAGGTGTAGTGTCAAGTAGTGGGTAAAATTCGTCGGAAATAAAGCTCTTATCAGCACCAGTATCAAATAATACAGATGCAGTCAAGTTGTTGAGAAGAAACGTACCCGTGACCACATTCGGGTCTTGACGGGCTTCCCCAGATTTCAGTACAAAAGCTCTTCCTCGAGCATTGTTGTTGTTCCTGTTGTTGTTGTTGTTGTTCAGTTTTGGGCAGTCTTTCTTGAAATGCCCCGTTCCGTTGCACCCATAACAAGTCTTTGGTGCAGAAGTGTTGGTGTCAGTGGTGTTTGATCTACAATCCCTAGCCAAGTGTCCAAATCTTTTACACTTGCTGCAGGGACACGAACCATGGTGGTGTCGTTGGCACTTTGGGCAATAGGGCTTTGTTCCCTTGTACGCTCCTTTGTTATCAGAAACAGAGGTGTAGGCTTTAATGGTTTCAGGTTTCTTGTTTTGGTGGTTGTTGTGGTTGTCGGACCATTTTCTTTTGTTGCTGTTGGAGGATGGAGTGGGTGGTTCGGGGTCCTCGTTCATGGCTAGTAGTTCATGGGCCAACCGAATGGCACCATGAAGAGTGGTTTGTTTTGATGAGGCGACATTTCCCCGGACAGGTTCCGGGAGGCCGCGGATGTATTTCTTGATCTTGTCGGGTTCAGTACCCGCCATGGTTGGGCGAAGGACGGTGAGTTGTTGGAATCGCGTGGTGTATCCAACGATATCAGTTCCTTGCACTTTCAAGTTCCAGAACTCTTCGTCCAGCTTGTATAGTTGTTCGGCCGGGCAATACTCATCAGTGAGCATTCTCTTCAGATCCTCCCAAGGGAGTAGATAAGCTGTATCAATACCCACAGACTGGGTATAGGAATTCCACCATGAGAGGGCACCATCTTCGAGGGTGCAGGTGGAGAACTTGACTTTGTCGTCCTCCGCACATTTGCTGATGCGGAAAACAGATTCCATCTTTTCAAACCATCTAATAAGTCCGATGGCTCCTTCGGTCCCCTTGAAGCTCAAGGGTTTGCAGTTTTGAAAATCCTTGTATGAACAAGGTTTAGCAGCAGAAGTTTCAGCGGCATCGCTGTTTCTTGTGGAACCAGGTGGAGTGTTCCGAGCTAAGGCTTCAGTAACAGCCTGGGTTATGAGTGACGTGATCTGGGCATCGGTGTATGGTCGTGTCTTTGGCGGCATGACTCTTCAATAAAGAAATGAAGATACATGAGATTTTGTAAGATAGCTGTATCTATTTCAGATGTACATGTATAAAGGTGGTAATACATAACATCAATATGAAAAAGGATTATGGCAATTAATATGAATCAAAACAGCAAGGAATATATGATAGATAATACGAGTTCAAAGGTTACATCCTGCGGATGTATTACAAAAGGTGTCGGGAATTGTTACATCCGACTGAAACATAGAGTAGTACTTAGGTAGTTACTAGATTACAGGATAGTTTAAAAGACAAAGACTAAGCTAGTCTTAACGTAGGTTAATTTGTTCCATCATCGTGACAAGACGGTCCACAGTGTTTGCAAGCCTGCTAGCTTGTCGGGCGTTGTCTTCTGCTAGTGCTAGTCGTTGTGTTAGTCCACGCGCATATTCTTCTGTTTCAAGTGAGCGCTGCACATATTCATCCATCCTTTGTTGCAGGAGGGCATTTTCCACCCTTATTTCTATTATTTGGTTGCGAAGGACGTCCATGTTGTTGTTAGTGGTTTCCAGATCGTCGGAGACTTGTTCTAGACGTTCGAGAGATGTAAGTCTCCAGTTTTCGTTGGTTTCCTGTAACACGACGTCCATGGTGCGAAGTCGTTGCTCGTGTTGGTTCACCCTAGCGGCTAGGGCCGGCAAGGTGAAGTGAGTGGAGTACGGGCCAGCTCGAGGCAACCTGTTGTTCCTCCTTGCTACCCTAGGGTTCTGCGACCCGGTTTGAGAACGAGACGAGTTGGATGGAAGGTTTGCCATTTCTGAGACAAAACGTTAGTAAGATGAGGCTAATATATATACATATATCCTATCCAGCCTAGTGTCTAGCACGTATCAAGTAATGGTCCGGTTCTCTCGTAGTCAGAGTCAACTAACGTATCCCCGTTCAACATAATCATTTCAGATCTTACATCATCTTTCTTTAATTGTACATAGTTGATCAGGCTATGTTAAATTAAAGTTGTATGCTGTAATTCCTGAACCAGTCATGTCTAATAAGAGAATACTGCCTAACGGTCATAGTCTAGGCCCACTAAATGCAACCTAGTTCACTATAACCTTAGGCTCTGATACCAATCTGTAACACCCCCAAATTTAACGGTTTGCGGAAGCATACATTGGGTGTTACTAATCAATATACAAAGCACAAGATTAATAGTAAACGACCTCTAAATGAGACGTTTGTAAAATAGTTACATTTCATAAATTGTATCGTTTGAAAACATATAGTTTTCTTTACAAAAATACGTAAGCCTAGAGTCCGCGTATGTGGCGGGAGATTCTATTACATAATCAAAGTTACAAAAGATAATGCCAAAGAATCTCCGTTAAATGCAGTTTGGAAATCATGCGACTCTAGCTAGTAATCCTGGAGTGATCCTACTCCGTATGTGTACCTGAGATACAAAGCTAAAAAGTGTCAACCAAAAAGGTTGGTGAATCTCACAGGTTTAGTAATAAGTAAGTGTCATGAACCACAAGTATGTACCCGTATTGCTATCAAGCAAAGTAAGTTAATCAGTATATCAGTACAGTGCCATGAGCTCATAAGTTGAAGCTTAACCGTATAGTGTGAAATAAATCACGTACCCCCGTGAGTGCTATCCGCACACTCATATGTAACAAATACTAATATGTCTGTTTCTACGTGTAAATCAGTACGTGGTGGCGCTACCACCCCAGACAGGGATTGTCAGTCCCAAATGGATCCATCTATTAGTAATCGCGCTTAAGTCCATAACTAACAACTTACGATAAGGAGGCTTTCAGTGGATAAAAGTAACTCATGCGTTTGTTTGTAATCAGTAATGATTTCAGTTCAGTACATTGTGTTCATGCGTAAAACGGTAGCAAATATCTCACCCCAAGTAAAACAGTAAAAGTGGGGCTGTAAGACTCACCTGAGTCTTTGCAAGTACGTTTATGTCAATAAACGAGTAAGTAGTATCAACCGTAGGTTCTCCGAACTCGTAACCTTCTAGTGCCTAAACACGTAAGGTTAAGTAAGTAGATGTCTCGCAAGACCATCTAGGCTAGTTGTTCATACCCCGTTGTGTTAAATGTTGGTTCGTTCACGTTCGTGTCAAAGTATATACGGCCCGTTGGTGGTTTGTTATAATTAAGTTTTATCGTTAATAACGCAATTTAGAGTGATTGTAATAGAAAGTATGTTCTATGATGTTTGTTAAGTCGTATAGTATAAGTATTGGAAGTTGTGTAAGATCGACACTTAGTAAAATCCGAGTTTTCAGGGTTCTGTCATGTGCGACGTAGGGTGCGACGTAGGGTGCTACGTCGGGTGCGACGTCGGGTGCGACGTAGGCATGTACGTCGCATGATGCGACCTTCGCAAATCAATGCGACGTAGGGGCTGGCGTCGCTAATGCGACGTGGAGGTTTGCGACGTTAAAGTCTACGTCGCCATGTGCGACGTCCGCAATTTAATGCGACGTAAGGAGCTGCGTCGCTAGTGCGACGTGGAGGTTTTTGTGCGACGTAGGCCGCGACGTCGCAGAGGCCCCTGGCCAAATGCGACGTAGCGGTCTGATGGCCGGAATTTTTGTCGAAAACGAGTTTCCCGGTTTCCGTTGGGTCCAAATCTTTTACCCAACCCTTATATGAACATATTAAGCCTATCAAAACCATAAACTAGTAAAAATGATCAAAAACGAGAGATGTCGGGATTTGTCGGAAACTTACGCGGCGTCGGATTGAAAATCCGAAAAGATAGGAATGTAGATCGGGATGCGGTGGTCGATAATCTATAAAAATCTTGAAGATCCGAAGTCGTTTGATATGTTTATTTGTCGTTTTTGATAGATTTTTGGTGGTGAAGGTGGTTGGTGATTTAGAGAAGAAAGAAAGAAGAAAAGTAAGAGAGAGAAAGTGATTGGTGAAAAATGAGAAGAAAAGGGTGGGAGGTGGGGGTTTATCCCCACTTTCCAGTTCCCGCTCCCCGTGCGGTGTTCGTTTGCTCCGTCGTTTAATCATATTTATAAAACCACAATTCTTGTTAAATAATTTATTTAAATTATTTCCTTAATTCTTTAATAGATTAAGTTACATTTAATTACTTTTGTTTATAAATCGTGTACGTTTTATTCGAGTTGTACAAAGCAGTTATTAACTATTATAAAATAGCATTTCGGTCATAATTGCGTTATTTCAGTTTATAAACATTTGTTCACCAACGTCCGTGTTAACCGAATAGAAGTTCATTCTATTTAAGTTGCGTACGATTTAATCAAATCGCAAAGTTGTATATATTAACCAACATTTAATCCGATACATAAATTAGCCTAACACAGAACTAATTACATGTATTAACAAAGAATTAGGCGCTAATACTAGCCCAAATTTGGCGGTTGTTACACATATCATTTAGTGTTTGGGCACCGGTGGTGGCTCACATGATCAAGCCAACACTATTTAGCATCAGATAGCATATGCTCTTATCACTAGAAGTGATATAGACATCGCCAAACTGATTTTTGATGATCTAAAGAGCAAGGTCTTAGCCAAGAAGAGGGACGCTACCGTTCAGTATCCCAGATTTCTATCTTTGGTAATTATGAGAGTCATAGAAGGAGCGTATGGACAAAACCCATCAGGGGAGCTATATGGAATTGGGGCTACTCTTCCTGTATGGAAAATAGGTAAGTCAGTTTACCTAAACAAGCCTGCATACAGACCAAGGACTGAAGCTGCAGTATCCACTATTCCAGCCATTATGCTTGCTCGCATTCATGCATCTGAGGATGAAGTAGAAGAGCACAATGCTGAAGCTCCAACTACCACTGACACTGCTGCTCCATCTCAACCCGAGCCTTCTGCAGCTGCTGAGCCATCATCCCCTGCAACACTTGAAAAATCTGCAGAAGAGATAGTGGTGCCTGAAACTGTATCCACTGCACCTGAAGCTGCAGGTTCCATTCCATCTGATATTCCAAGACGACCATGCTCCATGTCTCAGAAGTAATCATCTGCAGCTGGTCCATCATCTACAGCTGAGCCTATGGATACTTCAACTCCAGATCAAGACGGCACGGCAAATTTATACTTGGAGGGTTTATCCCATTATAGCCTTCTACCTACTGTCGTCTCCACTGCTTTCTTTGAAGATACCGTCAACATCAGTGATCTATCAGGGTCTACTACAGAGACTGATGAAGCCCCACTTTCTCCCACAAATGATATTGAGCACGAAAATCAATCAGAAACAGGCTCTGAATGTGACACCCGACGATTTAGGGTTATTGATTTACCTGCTAGAAACCCTATTTACGTGTGTTTAGTTTAGTATTAGGCTAAATACTTACAATTACTTGTAACTACTTGTTTATTTGTGAGAATATGCACTCCCGAAATTGACTTATATTACGCTTACGCAATTAGTTGTAATTACGCGAAATAACCGGACAGAGTCCGACTATTAATACGCCGTTGGTGAAAACTTTTCTATAAATAATGTAAACCTATTTTATGAATTAAATAGTAGTTATTTACCCTATATTATTATTTGTTTAAATAATACACGAAAAACCTAGACGTTTCGCTTAAAACGTCTCAAACGCAACGAAAATGCACGAATCGCATTCGGCAACGAAACAAAACTCGATAAATATTTCGGTAACACAAAATAAAGTATTTTAATAATACTTGAATGAAAAATTATCCAAAATATATCGATAATTTAAACGACACAAAATAACGCTAGACGATTTAACCGAATAATGAAATAACGAGTAAACGAACACTGAACGCAACACAGTTTGGAAATCGGAAATTAAATCACAAAATCAGGTGGGGGCCCATGTGGGGCCGGCCACCTCCCTCCTCCACCACTAACATCTCATGCAAAACACCATCATGAGAGATTCCTTACAATACCACTAACTTCTCATGCAAACACTTCATTTTACTTCACACTTCACCTCCAAATCTCTTCTCCTTCTCTATAAGTCACTTTCTCTCACTAAAATATGGAGAAAACCACCACCATACACCACCACTCCACCACCATAAACCACCACAAGCCACCACCTAAAATCTTCACCATTTCTCAAGATTTTTACAAGGAATTGAAGCTCAAGAACTCCTCATTCATATTATGTCCTCAAAGCTTCATTAACACCATTGTGAGGGTTCTTCCTTTGCTATTTATGTTTATTAATATGTGTATAAGTTCACTCAACAAGTCTATAACCAAAACCATGCTTACAAACTACTTTTCTTAACTTAAAACTCATGAAAAATGCAAGAAATGTTTCTATCCAGAAACTTATATCTACTTCCACGATTTTTAAAAAAATCATTTCTCCATGAAAATGGACGTTTTTATAGTCAAAAATTAAGTTCAAGAAGAATCTTTCCAACGCCATAAGCCTCATATTTTTCTGAGTTCGTTTAATATTTTTAATAATTTGTATAAAAACACATAGACAATCTGTTCTATAAAGTCAGAAAGTTTCATCTCAGTGTTTTGACCATAACTTGAGCTACACACCTCAAAATAACCTGAAACCACTGCCCAAATTTCATAAATCTCATTGGCTACAACTTTCATGTTGACCACTTTTACTTATTCCTTTTAAATTTTGCCCAGAAATGATGATTGCATGTGTGTATCTAAATCTGACCACTAAAGATAAAAATAATCTTTAAAAATATTTATATTCCTTTATAAATCTTGGAAAATTACATAAAGTAGAAAATTCATGGGTGAATAACTAGTATTTTTTTTGGAATTAATTATGGACTGTGGATTTTTATATGAACCCGACAATGAAACGTATTTTCTGGAAAACACAAAAGTGGACTGATTTTGTAAAAGTGAAAACCGACACTCTCAAACATGATATAAGTGATGTAACTTATTTTTATGGACATTTGAACATATCTAAGGGTTGGGTAAAAGTTTCGGGTCAAACCGAGTAGGTTTAACAAAGTCAACAAAAACGGGACTCGGTTCCTAAAAACGACAAACTTACTATTTTTTGGCAAAATGGTAACAAAATGGGGTTGGGTGAATTAATTTATGACTTTGACCAACTGATGAACGCCAAAATGTGCTATTTTATAGTACTAATTACCCCCTTGTTTGATAGGTTTTTAATGCATTTTATATGAATAAGATACTTATTTCGTTCATATTTGCATTTAGGAGTTAATTCGGAGCTTGGATCAAAAAGGAACAGAAAACGAGCTAAATCATAAAGAAAATAAGCTAAAAGAGTGAAGATATGAAAGATTGGATTTGATTGAAGTTGTATGTGAAGCTCAAATCGGAAAAAGAATGAAAGATGAGCTGAAAATGGAAGAAAAGTTAAATGCTGAGTTTTCTGCGCGCTGTTAGTATTTTGGCCATAACTTCTTCATACGAACTCCGATTGAGGTGATTCAACTTGGAGAATTTAGCTAAGTCAGAGGGCTACAACTTTCGTTTTTGGCACTTTTTCTGAAAATGCATCCATACGGCGTATGGATGTCCATACGCCGTATGGATTGAAAACTGGGCCGAATCAAGATTTCGCGGGCTGGACTTATGGGCTTTTGCATCCATACGCCGTATGGATGACTTTTTCAGCATTTTAAGTCCGATTTTAGGGTTTTCACTTGAAAACTTCAATACCTAAACCCGAGTTCGACCATAGACAACCAGAGGGGGTTTTTCCCTCATTTTGGAGCATTTTGATGGTAGAAAGCAAGAAGAATTGAAGCCTTTTCGATTGTTCAATCATTCTTTCGGTTTTTCGGTTCGAATACATTTCTTTCTTTCATTTGATTATGACTATTGATATGTTATTGAATCTGATTTTCTGTATTATCATGATTTGCTAAACCTTTCATGTATTTGCTTGGATAATGATACTTAGATTATGGATTGATTATTGATTTGCGGATTTAATTCGATTTATTGAAAGTTTATGTGTTTATTTGATGATCCTTGGTTATTGAATGGTTATTAGTAATTACCTAACGTGGTTTTATGGTTAATTGAGATTGATTTCCTTTTAATTATAAGATTATTGATAATTGTTGATTTCAATTGACGATTGTTGCTGAATATATTGAGTTTGACAGGTTAGGGTTAATAATTGGTAATGATCATTGATGAACAAGATAACTAGTAATAGTTGTAGACTTTGTTGATTCAAGTCAAAAGAATAAATCACATAAATAGTGTTGGTTTAATCTAGAATACAATTTGGTGGGCAACGTTAAATTGAACTGTTAGCGTGTTGAAAACAACCTTGTGTCTTTCTTAATTGTGTTTATATCAATTTATCTCGTAAAGAAGATTGGTAACATTTGTCAAATCACCAATAAATCTATAAGTTAGCAAATCAATAAAATGATTTCCGGAATCTAAGGAAAGTAATCCAAGCAAATGCATTTCTTTTATCATTTGAATTTGATATTTTTATTTAATTACTTATTTTCTTAAAAGTAACTTATTTTATTTCAAGTATTTAATTTTCAATTACATTTCATAACTGTTAGCCAATTGTTCGATCGGAACTAAAACGCCCCCCAATATTTACTGCTTTCATTATTTGCATCAATTTCCAATTTATTTAATTTGACATCCGTTCCCTGTGTTCGACTCGTACTTACCAAGTCTATACTAACATTCGATCGGGTATTCTTGCCTGGTTGTGTGAGAAGTATATATAAGGTATTTCCATTTTATAAATTAATAAACTAGACGCTTTCACACGCATCAAGTTTTTGGCGCCGCTGCCGGGGAGCGGTTTGATTCAATTTGATAAATTGGAATTTGTTTTCTGTAAATTATTAGTTTTAATTTAATTTTGTTTACCTGTCTATTTGTATTATTTTGTGTTTTGGGATTAATTGTTTAGTTGTTTTGTATTTAAGAGTCTTGTTCTACCATTCGTATTTGGAGGACGATTTTGGAGAATATTTACAATCTCTCTTTGAACCACCCATCGATAAATCGGAACCAGATTTAGAAATGGCAGACGACATCGCCAACATGACTCTTGAGGAATATTCGAGCAGAAGGCGTAGCGACCTTGGCTCAGGAGTAGTGAGGCCCGCAATTGCAGAAAATGTTGAGTTCGAGATAAAGGGCCAATTCCTAAAGGAGCTTAGGGAGAACCCGTTTCGAGGAGAGGAGAGAGAAGATGCTAACGAGCACGTGGAAAAGATCGAGGAGATTGCCGATATGTTTAGCATCCCTAACATTACAAGCGATCAAGTCATGCTCCGCGTGTTCCCAAGAACACTCAAGGGAGCCGCAAAAAGATGGATTACTAATGCACCAGCTGGATCCATCACCACGTGGGAAGATCTTCGCATAAAGTTTTTAAAGATGTACTGCCCCCCATCCAAAACGTCGAAGATGATCAACGAGATTAGGAATTTCAAGCAAGAAGGTGATGAGTCGCTACACGAAGCGTGGGAAAGGTACCAGGACTTGATGCATAAATGTCCACAGCATGACCTAAACGACCAGCAAATTATAATGGTATTCTACACGGGAGTGGATCGTGCTACAAGACAGCAACTAGATGCTCAAGGACATATCCCGAAGAAGATTCCTAGGGACGCCTTAGCTGCTATACGCGACCAAGCAAAGCATTCTCGGTTATGGGATGATAGTTCCTCTAGGAGAAAGAGGTCAATTAGCAATGACGATGGACTCGCCGCCATAATTGCCAAACTGGACAGCATGGGAAGAGACATAAAAAAGGTGACCGAGACTGTCCATGCAATCCAAGTAGGGTGTGACAACTGTGGAGGAATGCATTTAGTCAAGGATTGTCCCGAAATGAATTCTGTAGGAATGAGAGAGGAAGTTAAATATGTGGAAACTCACGGAACCTACTGCCAAGACAGAGGAGAATTTTTCCTAAGACCATACCAGGAAGGAGGTCGCCAGTTCAGCCAGAGTATTTCACTAGGGAACAACCCTCGGCAACCTTCCTTGACAAGAAACCCAATTTGGAAGAAATGATGGGGAAGTTTTTGATCGCTAACGAGAAATTTATTGCTAAGTCTGGACAGCGGATGAACGCCATTGAAGCATTAGTTCGGAATCAAGGAGCGGCGATCAAGCAAATTGAGAGAACCATTTCCAGCATAGCTAGAGTTCTCCAAGAGAGACCCCCGGGAACTTTACCAGGATGCACCGAAATCAACCCACGAGATCATGCAAAGGTAGTGACTACCAGAAGTGGAAAGGTTCATGAAAACCTTAAGTTTCAAAATAATCATGTGTCGAAGCTTTTGCCTGAAAAGGAGAAGGAAGTTGAGGTTGCCAGAAATTCTAGGGTGGAAACAAAAGCTGATCAATTTGCTAGGGATAAGCAATATGCGAAGGATCATGTGCCACCACCACCTTACCTAGTAGCTTTGATGAGGAGAGGAAAATATGAAGCTCATTATCATCAATTTCTAGAGAATCTGAAGCAGCTTCACATCAACATTCTGTTTGTGGAAGCCATTGCCCAAATGCCTAAGTATGTGAAATACTTGAAGGAGCTCTTGACTAATAAGAGCAAGTTGGCAGAAGCAACCACAGTAATGATGAATGAGCGATGCTCAGCCATGATGCAAAACAAGTTGCCACCAAAAATGAAGGATCCAGGAAGTATCACTATACCCTGTCGAGTTGGTAATTTGGACATTGCGAATGCACTAGCGGATCTTGGGGCTAGCATATCTATTATGCCTTATACTGTGTACGCTAGACTTGGGCTAGGAGAACCTAAATCCATCCAAATGTGCATCGAGTTGGCTGATCACTCTGTTCAATACCCCAGAGGGATGGTTGAGAATGTTTTAGTTAAGGTTGATAAGTTTGTGTTTCCCTGTGACTTTGTGATTCTTGACATGATAGAGGATCCTAAGGTGCCTATTATTCTGGGTAGATCCTTCCTAGCCACTTCCAGAGCGTTGATCGATGTTTTTGATAGGAAAATAACCATGAGATTAGGGGATGAGAAGGTTGAATTCAATGTGAATGAATCTATGCAATATCCGGAATCAGTGGATGAGACTTGTTACTTTGCTAGCATGAGAGAATTATCTGAGGATGACGAAAGTTTGAAAAGTTTGAAGGATGACGAAGATTTAGACCCAATGATTCTTGAAGGATGGACGGGAAGCCTCGAGGAAATCCGTGACATCGAAGAATTCGATAAATTGATCGAGGAGATAGAGACAACTTGCGATGAGGAGTTGGAGAATGAGGGCGTCAAGCTAAAGGAGAGTAAAAAGTCAATCTTGACAAATGGAATCTCGGTCAAAATGGAGACGCGAATTCTAAGTCATTGTCACAATGGTCCTACTAGAGGGCATAAGGGACCTAATTACACGTCACGAAAGATGTTGAAGGCGAAGGCATTACCTATAAAAGGTGCACGGGTTGTGGTGAAGTTCCGTAAGCGATTGTTTTCACGATTTGGAACGTCAAAGGTTTTGATCAGTGACAGTGAAACACATTTTTCGAATGCACAATTGAAGAAAGTGTTAGGGATGAATGCTTATGTTAATGCTCGACTATATATGGAGCGCACCAAGAAATGGCATGATTCACGCTTTAAATCAAATTGTTTATTTGAAAAAGGTGATAAGGTTCTCCTATACAGTTCTCGTCTGCATCTATTTCCTGGAAAGTTGAAGACACGCTGGACAGGACCTTTTATGGTAGAGAAAGTTTATCCTCTTGGTGCTGTTGATCTGCAAGGTCATTCTGGAAAAACTTTTAAGGTTAATGGAAGTCGTTTGAAGAGATATTATGGTGATGCAAGGGACTCCAAGCGTGATTTGGAGATGAAATTGAGTTAAGTTGTGGAGCAAGATGTCGAGCTTACCGACGTGATAAACAAAAGCGCTTTCGGGAGACAGCCCGTTATTCTGTCATTTTGTTATTTTGTTTTATTGTTTTTGTTCGCAGGTTTGAACTTTGTGGGTGTGTTCCCTGGAAACCCTCACGAGACTACAAGTCGTCCACTCAGGATACTGAGGGGTTTAAAGGCTTGTTGTATACGCTAAATGCAACCGTGATGCCTACGGAAGTGTGCCGTTGTATTTTATTTCAGAATCAGTTCATTCATGAATTTTTCTTCTTAATCAGGGGAGTTTTTCTGTTTCACTTCTTTTCTATTCCCTATATTATTGTTTTCTTTTGCAATGGGGACATTGCATACTTTTAAGTGGGGGATGGGGGAAAAGAAGTAAGTCTATTTGTCCTTAAGATATGAATGGTAAATATTGGCAAATTTTAAAGCTAAAGGGCATTCTACATGTTAGTCATTTTTCAGCCCAAATTTTTCTTTTAAAATTGTTTTCTGCGTTAAAGTTTAGCGAATCTTGTAACATATTTTAGGAATGCAAAGAATGAAATAAATTTAATTTTAAATATTAGATAGTTCATTTTTTGATGTATCGATAGACAATCTTTATGGAAGTTGTTGAGCTATTAAGAAATTTAATGAATAAAGTAGGATTTATCCTATGAGGATCTTTTAGCAAGGTATGATAATCTTAATTCTCATATGATAGCGTGTTATAATCCATAATTTTGGGATCCTAATTATCATCATTTGGGAATATACTGGGTGTTGTCTCCTCTGTTGTACGAAAGTACAGACCTGGTTTCCGTCAGTATATTTGAAAATTAAAGAAAATAAAGAAGAGTACAAAGGACTCATAAATTGAAAGACCAAAGCCAAGTTATGTCGCTCTGTTGTACTGAGGTACAGACCTGTCACCAATGTCTTGGTTTGAAAAATGATTGATTTATTTGGATGTTCATTATTTGGAGAATTGTGACACGTTATTGGTATAAGAGTATTTTGCTATCTGTGAATCTAGGGTAAAACCTGCTAGAATAATAATGAGTTAAGCTTAATTTATGAAGTTTAGATTGTTTAAGTGGACAACAATATCGGTAATCTAAGTGAATTATCTTTTATGCATAATAATAATGTATTAGAAGTTGTTTTCCCTAGAGAGTTTCTTGATTGCTAAGCTTTAAGGTAGAATCGATTTTAAGTTAGCAATTTGGTTTGCCGAATGTTGTGTAGTATGTAAGTCCTTTTGCACTTTTATTTGCCGTTCATATTTAAAGTTTTGAATTTATAACTGATGGTCTACTTGAGGACAAGTAGGATTCAAGTGGGGGATGTTTGATGAACGCCAAAATGTGCTATTTTATAGTACTAATTACCCCCTTGTTTGATAGGTTTTTAATGCATTTTATATGAATAAGATACTTATTTCGTTCATAATTGCATTTAGGAGTTAATTCGGAGCTTGGATCAAAAAGGAACAGAAAACGAGCTAAATCATAAAGAAAATAAGCTAAAAGAGTAAAGATATGAAAGATTGGATTTGATTGAAGTTGTATGTGAAGCTCAAATCGGAAAAAGAATGAAAGATGAGCTGAAAATGGAAGAAAAGTTAAATGCTGAGTTTTCTGCGCGCTGTTAGTATTTTGGCCATAACTCCTTCATACGAACTCCGATTGAGGTGATTCAACTTGGAGAATTTAGCTAACTCAGAGGGCTACAACTTTCGTTTTTGGCACTTTTTCTGAAAATGCATCCATACGGCGTATGGATGTCCATACGCCGTATGGATTGAAAACTGGGCCGAATCAAGATTTCGCGGGCTGGACTTATGGGCTTTTGCATCCATACGCCGTATGGATGACTTTTTCAGCATTTTAAGTCCGATTTTAGGGTTTTCACTTGAAAACTTCAATACCTAAACCCGAGTTCGACCATAGACGACCAGAGGGGGTTTTTCCCTCATTTTGGAGCATTTTGATGGTAGAAAGCAAGAAGAATTGAAGCCTTTTCGATTGTTCAATCATTCTTTCGGTTTTTCGGTTCGAATACATTTCTTTCTTTCATTTGATTATGACTATTGATATGTTATTGAATCTGATTTTCTGTATTATCATGATTTGCTAAACCTTTCATGTATTTGCTTGGATAATGATACTTAGATTATGGATTGATTATTGATTTGCGGATTTAATTCGATTTATTGAAAGTTTATGTGTTTATTTGATGATCCTTGGTTATTGAATGGTTATTAGTAATTACCTAACGTGGTTTTATGGTTAATTGAGATTGATTTCCTTTTAATTATAAGATTATTGATAATTGTTGATTTCAATTGACGATTGTTGCTGAATATATTGAGTTTGACAGGTTAGGGTTAATAATTGGTAATGATCATTGATGAACAAGATAACTAGTAATAGTTGTAGACTTTGTTGATTCAAGTCAAAAGAATAAATCACATAAATAGTGTTGGTTTAATCTAGAATACAATTTGGTGGGCAACGTTAAATTGAACTGTTAGCGTGTTGAAAACAACCTTGTGTCTTTCTTAATTGTGTTTATATCAATTTATCTCGTAAAGAAGATTGGTAACATTTGTCAAATCACCAATAAATCTATAAGTTAGCAAATCAATAAAATGATTTCCGGAATCTAAGGAAAGTAATCCAAGCAAATGCATTTCTTTTATCATTTGAATTTGATATTTTTATTTAATTACTTATTTTCTTAAAAGTAATTTATTTTATTTCAAGTATTTAATTTTCAATTACATTTCATAACTGTTAGCCAATTGTTCGATCGGAACTAAAACGCCCCCCAATATTTACTGCTTTCATTATTTGCATCAATTTCCAATTTATTTAATTTGACATCCGTTCCCTGTGTTCGACTCGTACTTACCAAGTCTATACTAACATTCGATCGGGTATTCTTGCCTGGTTGTGTGAGAAGTATATATAAGGTATTTCCATTTTATAAATTAATAAACTAGACGCTTTCACAAGCATCACCAACCTTAACCAGTTTGACCAACTTTGACCAAGATTGACCAACTTTGACCAACTTTGACCAAGATTGACCAACTTTGACCAGTTTGACCAACTTTGACAAGTTTGATCAACTTTGAACAGTTTGACCAGGTTTGACCAACTTTGACCAACTTTGACCTACAGTTTAAGGTTTTTACGAACTAAATAATATGTTTGCAATATACGATATGTATTAATAAATAATATACAACAAAACAAACTTAATAATAATGTCTAAATGAATTATTATTACAAACTTTCACCAACGGGTCGTACACGTATTTAATAAACAAACTTGAACAACTTACTTGGACATACTAGTTGAGTGAACTAGCTTTAGGTGGACATAAACCCTCCACCTACACGATTGGCTTAAGTGGACATTGACCCCCACTTATACAATTGTCATAGATGGTCTTATGAGACATCTACTTACACAACCTTATACGTTTAGGACGTTAGAAGGTTGCACCTTGGGACACATTGCTTGCTACTTGATATTGCTTGCTACCTGCTAAACTTTGGTGAGTTTCATAGCCCCTTTTTACTTGTTTTAAATTGTTTTGGGGAAGAATACATACTACAACTGCTTTACACAACTACTTTTACTTGAACACATGTACAAACTTGCTATCTTACAGACTTACAGACTATTAATGTACGGAATACATACACACATGTTTATACAATTGCTTTTACCTGAACACATGTACAGACTTGCTATTTTACAGACTTACAGACTATTGATATATTGATTTGCATGAGTTACGATTAATCCACTGAAGGCCTCTGAATCATAGTTGTTAATTATCGACTTAAGCGCGAGTTTTAGTAAATGGATCCATTTGGGACTGACTGTAACACCCCCAAATTTGATGATTTGCGGAAGCTTGATTTGGGTGTTACTAATCAATAACAAAGCACAAAGATAAATAGCAAACGACTCTATATGCGTCGTTTTTACAAAATATATTGATAACTGAAATGTTTACAACATTTAAAGCTTTACATAGCTCGAGTTTAATAAAATGAGATTTCAGTACATAAGTACTTGTACAAAATATACTAATGCAAGAAAATCTCAATCGTCTGTATGCTGACTCGAGCTAAATCCTGAAGCAGAAACATCCTACTGCTGGGTACCTGCGATATATGCTAAAAGGTCAGCTATAAAGCTGGTGAGCTCACAGGTTTGAAATCAAGTAATATCGTATGAACCGCAAGATTTAAATAATGAATTGCATCCAGCAATTAAATAATGAATTGCATCCAGCAATTAAATAATGAATTGCATCCAGCAATTAAATGATAATCATCGTGTATACAGCCATGAGCACATAGTTGAGCTTAACTCGAGGGCCGGGTCCCCTAAAGAGAATTCCGGGCGAGGTGCCTCCACGAATGCCTAATCAACATTCGTCTTCCCAAATATTAGTACGTCCGTTTACCCGGTTAGTGCTTGCTAACCCGGACGAGGAGGGTCAATCCTATATGGTACCATATACTAATATTCACGCTACAACGTATTAACAACTATGCTGACGGAGGACTTTAAAATGATTAGTTTCGAAAAACTCATGTAGTATATGAAAAGTTGGTACTTGCGTTCACATGTTAAAAGTTGAGCAATATATCACACCCCTGAGTAAAACAGTAAAAAGAGGGGCTATGAGACTCACCTGAGTCTGAATGCGTTTAAACAAACGTAAGTTGATTAGCCAATATCGAAGTCCAAAGACTTGTAACCTGAGGGTGTCCACGACACGCGATGGTTATAAATATGATTGGGTATCTTAAAAGATCACCCCTGCAATTGTTCGTCCAACTATAATGTCCAAATATCCACTATTTGGTTGATATGTTTAAGTGTTTGAAAAGTGTGCGACCCGTTGGTGACGAGTTTGAAATAATAACTTCAAGTATTATTATCAAGTTATCGATGTTTTGCACTTACAAAAGTGTCCCAAAGTGTTTTATAAGTCGTATCGTATAAGGATTTGAGGTTGTAAAAGTTCGACACTTAGTGAAATTTTAGTTAGAAAACCTGCTGTTTTATGCGACACTATATGCGTCACTTACATGTTCTATGCGTCACTTGTGGAGTGTCGGGTATTGGTGTCAGTGTAAAGGTATGCGTCACTGAGATAGTGTCGTGTATCATCTTATGCGTCACTTAAGAAGTGACGGGTTCCGTAACATTGCGGCACTCAAGCAGTGTCGCATAAAGTAGTGATTTCTGAGATTTAGGCGTCACTTAAGAAGTGACGTGCAATATAGCGACACTAAAGAAGTGTCGTGTAAAATAGTATGGCGGCACTAAGGGAGTGACGTTAGGTAGTGTCAGATAACATCGAGGACGGCACTAGGGAAGTGTCGCTAAGTTGTATATGCGTCACTATGGAAGTGACGGTATGAGGTTCGAGTGACGTCATCGGTAGATCGGGAAGTGGTGAACGTTTTTCTCCAAAAGAGTAGTATGTTTCTCGTGCGTTTAGTGGTAGTATTTGGTGATTTTTGATGAGTTTTGGAGTTGGTGGTGATTAGTAAGAAAGAAAGAGAGAGAGAAGAGAAATAGAGAGTGAAGTGAGAATGAGAGGAGGAGGGGAGAGTTGGGGGTTTTACCTCCAACTTTCAGTCTCCGTTTCCCCGCGCGGTGTTCGTTTGCTCCGTTGTTTAATCGTAATATAACTATTTCAAATATTAAAGGTACGTTTTAAAATACAAATTATCACGCGAGATTTTATGTAAATATTTTACCAATCACTTTGTATTTGAATTATAAAAAGGTAAGTTAATTTATTTAATTTGCGCGTTTTAATATTTTAGATTGTGTAGGTTCAGTTTGTACGATACGAATGAATGCGAAATATTATAATAATAATATTTTTGACATAAAAGCGTTATTTAATAAAATTGGTCACCAACGTCCGTATTAAATTGAATCGAAATACATTCGATTTAAAATTGCGTACGATTTAACCAAATCGCATATTCGTATATATTCAACAATATATATATTTCGATACATTAATTAGCCTAACAAGGAACTAATTACATGTATTAACATATGATTAGGCACTAATTACTAGTCCTAATTTGGTGGGTGTTACATTCTCCCCCTGTTAGAAGAATTTCGTCCCGAAATTTAGCTCGAAGTCGTGTTTGATGTAGGATCAGCGAAGAGTTGAGGATATTTGAGTCGCATTTGGTCTTCCCGTTCCCAGGTGAATTCCGGACCACGTCGCGAATTCCATCTGACCTTGACGATGGGAATACGACTTTGTTTCAGTTGTTTGACCTCACGGTCCATAATTTCAGCGGGTTCCTCAACGAAATGAAGTTTATCGTCAACACGAATTTCATCTAATGGAATAATAAGTGTCTCATCAGACAGACACTTCTTCAAACTTGAAATATGAAAAGTAGGGTGCACGCTGCTGAGTTCGGATGGCAGCTGCAATCGATAAGCTACGGGGCCAATCCGTTCAAGGATCTCAAAAGGCCCGATGTATCTGGGATTCAATTTCCCGCGTTTGCCAAAACGGATGACGCCTTTCCAAGGCGATACTTTCAAGAGTACTCGATCCCCAACTTGGAACTCGAGTGGTTTGCGTCTCACGTCAGCATAACTTTTCTGACGATCATGTGCGGCTTTGAGTCTGTTTTGGATTTCCACAATTTTCTCAGTGGTGGCGTGAATGAGTTCAGGACCAGTGAGTTGACTATCTCCCACTTCAGTCCAACAGATCGGTGATCGGCACTTACGACCGTACAGTGCCTCAAAAGGTGCAGCCTTAATGCTGGCGTGATAACTGTTATTGTACGAAAATTCGCACAACGGTAGATGTCTTTCCCAGTTTGTACCGAAATCAACTACGCAGGCACGTAGCATGTCTTCCAGTGTTTGAATGGTTCGTTCACTTTGGCCATCGGTTTGAGGATGGTACGCGGTACTCATATCGAGACGGGTACCCATAGCTTTCTAAAGTGATTGCCAAAAGTGAGAAGTGAAACGGGCATCTCTGTCAGAGATGATTGAGGCTGGAACACCGTGATGAGAAACGATTTCCTTGATGTAGATTTGTGTAAGGCGTTCCATTTTATCGTTTTCTTTGATTGCCAGGAAATGAGCAGATTTGGTGAGACGATCGACGATCACCCAAATGGTATCGCAACCGCTCGACGACTTGGGTAGTTTGGTTATGAAATCCATGGCAATTTGATCCCATTTCCATTCAGGGATTTCAGGTTGTTGGAGTAAACCAGGAGGTTTCTGATGTTCGGTTTTGACTTTTGAGCAAGTAAGACAATTGCTGACATAAGTGGCGATTTCGGCTTTCATGTTTGGCCACCAATAAAATTCCTTGATACCGTGGTACATCTTATCGGATCCCGGATGAATAGAATATTTAGACTTGTGAGCCTCGTCCATCACCAAGTCTCTTAGGTTCCCAAAACTAGGCAACCAGATTCGGTTTGAGAAATACCTAATCCCGTTAGGTTTGATTTCAAATTGTTTGTCGATGGCCCGCAAGGCTTCATTTTTGATGTTTTCAGATTTCAGAGCTTCGATCTGAGCGGTATGAATTTGCATGGTAAGATCGTTATGAATGGTCATACTGAGGGCTCGGACTCGAAGTGATTTTGGTCGTTCCTTTCGGCTGAGGGCATCGGCTACAACATTAGCCTTCCCTGGATGGTACTTGATCTCGCAATCGTAATCGGTAAGCAACTCGACCCATCGACGTTGCCTCATATTGAGATCCTTCTTATCGAAGATATGTTGGAGACTTTTGTGATCGGTAAAGATGGTGCACTTAGTGCCGTAGAGATAATGTCTCCAGATTTTGAGAGCAAAAACGACAGCTCCAAGTTCGAGATCGTGAGTGGTGTAGTTCTTTTCATGAATTTTCAGCTGTCGTGAGGCATAGGCAATAACTTTGTCTCGTTGCATCAGCACGCAACCAAGGCCTTGGTGAGAAGCATCGCAGTATACCACGAAGTCATCGGTGCCTTCGGGTAAGGATAGAATTGGAGCACTGCAAAGCTTTTGTTTCAAAAGTTGAAACGCTGACTCTTGTTTTTCGGTCCAATCGAACCTTTTATCCTTCTGAGTCAGTACCGTAAGTGGTTGAGCTATTTTAGAGAAATTTTCGATAAATCGCTGATAGTACCCAGCAAGACCCAAGAATTGTCGTACTTCAGTTGCAGAGGTGGGTGCTTGCCAGTCTTTGATAGCCTCGATCTTTGATGGGTCCACGTGAATTCCCCGACTGTCGATCACGTGACCAAGAAATTGAACGGTTTGGATCCAGAACTCACACTTAGAGAATTTAGCGTAAAGCTCCTCGTGTCTAAGTAGTTCAAGGATGGTCTTAAGGTGTTGCGCATGTTCTTGCTAGTTGCGCAAGTAAATGAGTATGTCATCAATAAAGACAATGACAAACTCATCGAGGTAAGGTTTGCACACCCGGTTCATGAGGTCCATGAATACAGCCGGTGCGTTGGTTAGACCAAAGGGCATCACTTGAAATTCGTAGTGCCCGTAACGAGTTCTGAAAGCAGTTTTTGGAATATCGGCGTCGCGAACTCGTAACTGATGATAGCCTGATCGCAGGTCGATTTTTGAGTAAAAACTTGAACCCTGAAGTTGGTCGAATAGATCATCAATGCGAGGAAGTGGGTATCGGTTTTTGACGGTCAACTTGTTCAATTCTCGGTAATCGATGCACATTCGGAATGAACCGTCCTTTTTTTTGACAAATAAGACCGGAGCTCCCCAAGGTGAAGAACTCGGTCTAATGAATCCTCGATCCAGAAGTTCCTGTAACTGGGAGGACAACTCCTGAAGTTCGGATGGGGCTAAACGGTACGGTGCGCGGGCCACCGGTGCGGCACCCGGCACAAGATCAATCGAGAACTCAACCTGTCTAGGTGGAGGTAGACCAGGTAATTCTTCCGGAAAGACTTCGGGAAAGTCTCTAACAATTGGCACATCCTCAAGTCGCTTCTCTTCCGACTTCTTCTCCATGATGTGTGCGAGTATGGCAGGGTAACCCTTTCTCAGAAATTTTCGGGTTTTTAAGCAGGAGATTATATTGAGTCCCGTCCCACCGGTCTCCCCCTGTATGATCAAGGTTCCACCAACGGCGAGTGGGATACGGACAATTTTATCATAACAAACGATTTCAGCTCGATGTTTGGACAACCAGTCCATTCCAATAATGACGTCGAAACTTCCGATTTCAATGGGTATAAGATCGATCGAAAAGGTTTCGTCAGCTAGGTTTAAAGTGCAATTAGGTATCACACTGGTGGTTTCTACAAGTTTTCCATTTGCTAGCTCTACAGTGTACTTAACATCTAAGGCAACAGGAGTGATGTCAAGTAATGGGTAAAAATCATCAGAGATAAAGCTTCTATCAGCACCAGTATCAAATAGAACAGAAGCATTTAAGTTGTTGAGGAGGAACATACCCGAGACCACATTCGGGTCTTGGCGGGCGTCCCCAGATTTGATGACGAAAGCTCTGCTTCGGGTGTTGTTGTTGTTGTTGCGGCTGTTGTTGTTCTTCAGTTTTGGGCACGAGTCTCTGAAATGCCCAGGTTTCCCACACTCAAAGCATACTTTGGGTGGTCTGGTGTTGTTGTTGGAATTGTTGTTGGTAGGAGAGCGGCAATCTTTGGTGAGATGGCCGTACCTCTTGCAATTGTTGCAAAAGGGACCACAGGAGCCTTCATGGTGGCGACTGCACTTGGAACAATAGGGTTTGCTCCCAGTGTAGCCCCGGACGATGTCAGTGGTGGTGTTGTAAGCTTTGATGGTGTCGGGTTTCTTGTTTTGTTGGTTGGAGGGGTTGTTGTGGTAGTCAGACCACTTGCGTTTGTTGTTATGGGAGGATGAAGTGGGTGGTTCAGAATCTTGGCTCATGGACATCAGGTCTTGGGCCAATAGGATCGCACCGTCAATGGTGGTTGGTTTTGAGGAGATGACGTGTCCCCGAACAGGATCAGGGAGACCAAGGGTGTACTTCCTGATTTTATCAGGTTCAGTGCTTACCATAGCTGGGCGGAGGGCAGCTAGTTGTTGAAACCTGGTGGTATAACCATCAATATCACCACCCTGAACCTTTAAGTTCCAGAACTCCTCATCTAGCTTTTGGAGTTTGGCGATCGAGCAGTATTTGGCAGTGAGTTTTGCCTTCAAATCCTCCCAAGAGAGTTGGTAGGCAATGTCAGCACCCACTGATTGGGTATATGAATTCCACCAAGAGTGGGCATCATCTTCAAGAGAGCAGGTGGCGAAGTTTACTTTGTCGTTCTCCACGCATTTACTGACACGGAAAACAGTTTCCATTTTCTCGAACCATCTGATCAGTCCGATGGCTCCTTCAGAACCCTTGAAGCTCGAGGGTTTGCAGCTTTGGAAGTCCTTGTAAGAACAAGGTTTGACGGCAGAGGTTCCAGCGGTATCGCTGTTTCTTGTGGAGTTGGGTGGGGTATTCCGAGCCAAGGCTTCAGTAACAGCCTGGGTTATGAGTGACGTAATCTGAGCATCGGTGTAAGGTCGTGTCTTTGGCGGCATGATTCTTCAATAAAAGAAATGAAGATACATGAGATTTCGTAGGAAAGTTGTATTTATTATAGATGTACATGTAGAAAGCAGTAATACATGACATCAACATGAAAAAATGACAATTAATATGAGTTGAACAACAAGGAATATTTGATAGCTAATACGAGTTCAAAGGTTACACCCTACGGATGTATTACAAGAGGCGTCGGGAATTGTTACACCCGACCGAATTATAGAGTAGCGCGTAGATAGTTACTAGATTACATGATAGATTACAAAACAAAGACTACACTAGTCTTAACGTAGATTAATTTGTTCCATCATTGTGACAAGACGGTCCACAGTGTTTGCAAGCCTGCTAGCTTGTCGGGCGTTGTCTTCTGCTAGCGCAAGTCGTTCTGTTAGTCCGCGCGCATACTCTTCTGCTTCATGTGAGCGTTGCTCACATTCTTCCATCCTTTGTTGTAGAAGGGCATTTTCCACCCTTATTTCTATTATTTGGTTGCGAAGGACATCCATGTTGTTGTTCGTGGTTTCAAGGTCGTCGGAGACCTGTTCGATGCGTTCAAGGGATGTAAGTCTCCAGTTTTCGTTCGTTTCCTGCAACACGACATCCATGGTGCGAAGTCGCTGCTCGTGTTGGTTTACCCTAGCGGCTAAGGCCGGCAAGGTGGAGTGAGTGGGATACGGGCCAGCTCGAGGCAACCTGTTGTTCCTCCTTGCTACCCTTGGGTTCTGCGTCCCGGATTGAGAACGAGATGAATTTGATGGGATGTTTGCCATTTCTGAGACAAAGCGTTAGTAAGATTGAGGCCTATATTCATATAGCTCCTATATAATATAGCCTATTAAGTGTCTAGCATAAACATGTTTGAGTCTCGGTTCTCTCGAGGTCAGAGTCTTCTATTGTACCCTGTTCAGCCATAACTACTTTCAGATCTTACATCATCTTTGCTTAATTGTACATAGTTGATCAGGCTATGTTAAATTAAACTCGTATGCTGTAATCCCTGAACCAGTCATACCTAATAAGGAATACCGCCTAATGGTCATAGTCTAGGCTCACTAAATGCAACCTAGTTCACTATAACCTTAGGCTCAGATACCAATCTGTAACACCCCCAAATTTGATGATTTGCGGAAGCTTGATTTGGGTGTTACTAATCAATAACAAAGCACAAAGATAAATAGCAAACGACTCTATATGCGTCGTTTTTACAAAATATATTGATAACTGAAATGTTTACAATATTTAAAGCTTTACATAGCTCGAGTTTAATAAAATGAGATTTCTGTACATAAGTACTTGTACAAAATATACTAATGCAAGAAAATCTCAATCGTCTGTATGCTGACTCGAGCTAAATCCTGAAGCAGAAACATCCTACTGCTGGGTACCTGCGATATATGCTAAAAGGTCAGCTATAAAGCTGGTGAGCTCACAGGTTTGAAATCAAGTAATATCGTATGAACCGCAAGATTTAAATAATGAATTGCATCCAGCAATTAAATAATGAATTGCATCCAGCAATTAAATAATGAATTGCATCCAGCAATTAAATGATAATCATCGTGTATACAGCCATGAGCACATAGTTGAGCTTAACTCGAGGGCCGGGTCCCCTAAAGAGAATTCCGGGCGAGGTGCCTCCACGAATGCCTAATCAACATTCGTCTTCCCAAATATTAGTACGTCCGTTTACCCGGTTAGTGCTTGCTAACCCGGACGAGGAGGGTCAATCCTATATGGTACCATATACTAATATTCACGCTACAACGTATTAACAACTATGCTGACGGAGGACTTTAAAATGATTAGTTTCGAAAAACTCATGTATTATATGAAAAGTTGGTACTTGCGTTCACATGTTAAAAGTTGAGCAATATATCACACCCCTGAGTAAAACAGTAAAAAGAGGGGCTATGAGACTCACCTGAGTCTGAATGCGTTTAAACAAACGTAAGTTGATTAGCCAATATCGAAGTCCAAAGACTTGTAACCTGAGGGTGTCCACGACACGCGATGGTTATAAATATGATTGGGTATCTTAAAAGATCACCCCTGCAGTTGTTCGTCCAACTATAATATTTTTGACATAAAAGCGTTATTTAATAAAATTGGTCACCAACGTTCGTATTAAATTGAATCGAAATACATTCGATTTAAAATTGCGTACGATTTAACCAAATCGCATATTCGTATATATTCAACAATATATATATTTCGATACATTAATTAGCCTAACAAGGAACTAATTACATGTATTAACATATGATTAGGCACTAATTACTAGTCCTAATTTGGCGGGTGTTACACTGACCATCCCCGCCCGGGGTAGCACGCACTACCACGAACCGTACTGTATAAACGGGCGTTTCTTACTCGTTTCACATGAGTGTTTTTGGATTAGCACTCACGGGGGCAAATTTTCGGGTACTTGATTGTACTTTACAGACGTGTTAAGCTTCGACTATGATGCTCATGACAATTGTATATTCACTACATTGCACTCGTGCAATATTTTAACTAGATTGTGTTCACAACTATTTATTTACTGCAAACCTATGAAATCACAAACTTTATGTTGACCCTTTTAGTATGTATTTCTCAGGTAACCCTCCGTAGTAGGAAGCTTTTGGAAAGCTTAGCTCGAGTCGCATTGTTTTCAAACATCAAGAGATTAGATTGCATTCAGCTGTGTTTTGTTTTTCAGTAATGTATTAGATATCTCTAATCGGTTTATGCGAACTCCAAATACTTTTGTAAACTTTCAAATTATTGTAATGTAACATTTTTCAAACGTCCCATATAGAGGTTGTTTGCTTTAATCTTGGTGTTATGATATTTGATTGGTCGGTGCCCCCGTGACACCTCCTACTTCCGCTTCCACGTGTCTTGGGGGTGCAACACTGAATCTGATCTACAGGTAACAAATATTGCTTTTGATCAGTTTAGACCTGTATCACCCTTTTTGTATATACCTGTACAGAGATCACCATCACTACCATCACCACCACCACAGCAATCACCACCACATCATCAATCTTCACCATTATCCAATGGTGTTGACAAGATTCTTAAGCAGATTCAGCTACAGGCTACCATACAAGAGAATCATATGAATGCCACCGAGAGGTCCTTCATCGAATTATCTCAGAAATTCACAACTCTCACTGCAGAGGTATCGGAACTGAAGAAAGAAGTCAGTTTATTTTGTGCTCCAGTTGTCTCATCTGAACTGATTTATTATCAAAGGAGTTGGTAAGGGAAATGAAGAACCTACAAGGATTAATTCCTCCAAATCTTATCAATTCCTTCAAAGATCTGGCATTCAAGGTTAAAAACGTTACCACTGCTGCAACTCCTATTCCCTCTAAAATTCAAGATGTCATCTCTAGTGTTGCTGAGTTTGAAACCAAGATTCAAAAGGAGATCAATGACACAAGGTTCACTGCTGAAGACAGAGAGGCCCTCACAGATGCTAAGGGCTTTCAACTTGGATTAATGGTATGCGTTAAAAGACTGGATGACCAACTGAAGGTTTTTGAGGTCATCCTTAAAAATGTCATATCTAAACTACTGCTTAGTGATTGGTTTTCGATTCCCAAGTTCCCTAACTTGATTAACATATGCAGCGGAAATTAAATAATTTAATCTAGGGCAAAAGGAAATGAAAACCCTAAAGGATCTTAACTTAATAAATAAAGCAATAACAAAATAGATAAAGAGAAAAACACTAACCTTGGAGAAAATTGATTTTCTCGCACGCATACCACCTAGCAGAACTTCCTTACTTGGAGGCAAGTACCCAAACCAGAATACCTCTAATAGTTCACACCCAAGAACCCCAGAGAAAGAATAATTTTCGTATCTCTACAGAAAATTCGTATATCCTAAGGTATAGTCTTGACCCCTATTTATATAGGGAGAGAAAACCCTTCGTTATGCAGATTTCGACTTCCAACCGTCGATTGGACCTTCCAGCCTTTTTAACTTCTTTTGATTTCTAATTAATTTAAAATAAATTAATAAACCAATTAATTAAGTGTAATATTAGTACCAATTAATATTATTCCTTATGCATTTCTCTTAATTGTTCATTGAGGGCGACCCGAAAATGACTCTACTTTTAATGATATTCTTACCAATTAGTTATGAACTTGGACACTATATCCAACAGTCTCCCACTTGGACAAGTCATCAACTATTATTGGCCTAAGTCTATCCATTAACTAAGCAGAGAGTGCCATTGTCGCGCACCCCGCGATCGGTCAGATTTTACTTCGGTCGTTGAACCTTCCGGCAAGGGCGCGCGGACAGTGTGTTTTATATTTATTATGATGGGTATCCTAAGTTTTGATACAACCAAAAGACCTAAAGGGCAGTAAGCGGTATGTATGACTCAGGTGTCGTTCTTCAAACTACAACGGGCATGGGAATCTAGGAGGATTAATTATCTTTTGTAATTTAGCTGGGATTTTTAAAACTTTTTGATAGGTTGGTTGGTTTTCTAATCTAATTACTAAAATTAAAAACTAAATTAAAGACAGGGGTTTGTACGGAGAACGCAGAGAAATCAAGATAAGGAATATGTTTGCTGTGACTTCGGCAATGTTATTTGGATGGATAGTTATGAGGGATAAAACTACTAGGTGCGATGACTAATCCGGTGAGGTCATAGAAACTTAATTGGTAGATAAAGTATTACGCCTACGACCTTTACTCGGTTTCCCACGTATTTGTGTTAACGCTATACCGGATACTCGGGCGTTTTACAGCTTTTCCGTTATACCAATTAGGGTTCCAGATTACTCACTAGATATTCCTATATTTCTTAATGAGCTACAGCTACGATCCTACTATATACCTAACGTAGAGTTGTCCGCAATCAGATATATAATATGTCACATGGATAACAGTTATAGAATGTCCAGTACACCGGAAGTTCTCCCAAATGCACAGACCAATTCAACTGACAACTATCCTCTAATCCGGGTCACCAGACTCAGACATCCAGAGGACGTCCGTATCGTGGCATGAATTGTTCATTGAACAATAACATGAACAGGGTTTAACCCGCGGAACCGGTTGGGATAATCTGTCTAGCGGTCAGCTGAATTGTTCATCATTAATCATACAGTCATTACAACTATTACATGCATGTTAACCTATCTGTAGTATGTTTATTATGTTTATGAAAATCTAATTAGCAGGGCAGTGATAATGTTTACGTATGTCTAGCATGCAGTACCTAAGCAACAATCAAACAAGAACATGCAATAGGACGGAACACTAGTCATCACATTAACTGACCTAATAACTAAATCATGGGTATCCCGGAAGTTGTCCCAAAGATACACAACAAACAAGCGTGAACCTAATCTATCTCTAATCCTATGCTTCGTGTCCCTCGGATGTTTTTCAATCAAGGGAACAACGACCATGTTGAGTTCATTGATCATCATACACAGAATAGTTGGCAATCCTACTTCTAGCAATTGGCCAGGTTCTAGGGAGGAGGATACAAACCACAGCATAAGTTGGATAGATAAACAGACGGAGGTTCAGCTTATAAGTTTGCAAATAGTTTTAAACTTATACAGACAGAGTAACAGCATGTTACAATTGGGAATCATTATTTCTACAATGGATTGTGCCCACGACTTTCATAGCTTCCACGTTCCGTACTACACACATTCGTGATGTTTCCGGCGCTATACAAATGAAAGCCGTATAACGTTACCTCCGTTGTTTCATAATGGTATCATCCCAATTGTATATTATATCATAACTATCCTAACATTGCATACATCACAACAAACATTGATTTGTCTAGCCTAGCATAATTCTAGCATTCATTCCTAAGCATGCATAATAAGAAAGCATAATTAAAAGAATAAATGCGAGAGATTGTATTAAACCTGAATACGAGAGTAATACAGACAAATCTTCACAAATCTGAAGTCTCAGAGTAACTCCGTACAAAAGCTACTAAGAGCTTCTACTCTAACCTTCTAATTCTCCTCTAACTCCTAAGAGTAGTGCTAGAGAGAGAATGCTAACTAATTCTAGAGAGAGAATGAAAATGTGAGAGGAACAAAGGTGTGAGATGTGTTTTGAAATGGTGACATGAGTGAGGTATTTATAGTAGAAACTAGTTGGCCTTGGTACAAGTCTTGAAGCACGAAATACAAGCATCAAAGCAGCATACGGGGCGAGCGGACCAAGGGGGGCAAACGGCACCTCACAAGCCAACCAACCCCATATACGACACCCTAAGGGCCGTATACGGCACTTAAGGTACCGTATACGGTACCTAGTACCAAGGGTGGGGGGGGGGGGGGGTTGGTGCTTGGTTTGGCCTCCACTGACTTCTCGGTTGCTTGGTTCGTCCGTATCTTCTTCGTTCGGGCTCCGATTTGCTTGATCCTTGCGCCGTTGGCTTCGTTTTTCTGTTACGCTTCTAATGACACTTAGTTTGACAAATTTGGAAGTGTTTGACTTTTGCGTGTTCCGGATGACGATCGACGAGCTTTTAGACTGTGTATCTTCTCCGTCTTTTGTCCGTTTCTTCTGATTCTTTCACCTCCAGTCTAGAATTTTCCTATAGAATCATAAAATATGAATTAAGTTCTATTTCTATAAGAATATTAAGAACGGAAAATTTAAGGTGATTGTTTTGCCTCGGTTTGCGTGCTAATTGGACGTTTTAACCGATTTTTGTAGCAACGTCTATATTTAGACTACCTTGGTGATTTTTGGTAAATAATGATGGTTTTGAAATGTTTTTACCAAAGAATAGTCCAAACAGTGTGGAAATATGTCCTTAAAAACATGACTTTTTGGGTCACATCAAGTATCCCACCCTTAGACGTTGCTTGTCCTCAAGCAACACTCATCAACATCCCCTTTGAAAAAAATTTTAAACAGGTTTTACAGGAGAGTTGTGACATCCCTGTCGGTAACCGTTTTCTCATATAAGTAGTAGATAGTTTCAGAAAATCAAGGAAAAGTAAGATGATCCTTTCAGAAACAAGAAGCGATTCTCATAGGCATACTTCCAACTCTCGTGATCTTGGAGTATACATGACTAGGCGATCTCACATAAGGTGGTCACTCAATTCACTCAATAGTGTATCGGGTTTCCTATCAATCTAGTTCAAATGAAATTGCTCATAAAGCCAGTCATGCAGTACTCATCGTCATAGGCTTGATCGAGAATCGGATCTCCACCACTTAGGTGAGAACGACGCTAATTATCCCAAGACATTCGGGGGTTGTAATGTTTTGTGAGGGTTAAGGGGTATGGATAAGGGAATTTTTGGTTTGTAAGGGTGTTGCTTATCTTAGGTTTTCCAAGAATCATGAAAAACTTATTTGTAGAACGGATGAAGTAGCTACTCGTCTTCTATCGGATCTCCCTTTAATGGTTGATACTTTGAAGCCTCTTGAGCTTTATTTTCTTTTCTTTTTCTTTTCTTTTCTTTCTTTTTCTGCTTTTTATTTTCTTTTCTTCTTCAGAAATCCTTTCTCTTATCTTGATCAATTCGGGTCTTTCCTTCAGGTGCTAATTTTCCCGCACCATTGTTCTCTTGTCTCTCTTGTGCTAATTTTCCCACACTTTTAGAGAGGTTTGATTCTTTTTGGAGAACACGAACGAGTAGGATAATCGAGTTGGATATTCTTCAAGATGTTTTTCATAACCTCATAAAGTCTAAGATAAGATTTTGGGAATTTGGGAAAGTAGGTTTGTGATTAGGGTTTTTGAAGAAATGAAAAGGTTTAGGCTCAAAAGGGTTTTCTAGGCGGATCATCGATACTAAAAATGAGTATCGGAAGGGTTTTGGGCTTGAAAGAGAAGGCTGAAAAGGGGTTCAAATCCTAAGGAATGTCAAGGTCATCTAATTGCGCCTATACCGCGTACGGTACACACCAATGTGGTCTCAAAGCGTATGTCAAGAGCAAGTTCTAATTCAGAGATACATGCATCAGCACACACAAGAAATGAACAATGTAGCATTTAAAATGAATGCTTTTAAGGCTCAAAACCTCACTGCAAATTTGGGTTGTATGTGCCTAGTCATGCGATGCCTCTCTTAGATTGTCGTTTATTGCTTAGGAAATTTCTACCTTAATTTCCTTAAGTTTTTGAAATATTTTCCTCATATTTTGAAAATGATTTCTTTCAGGCATACCAAAACTCAAAAATTTAGAGTTAATCGCAAGATTTAGCTCATGTTTTAGTTTTATTGAAAATATTTTTGAAAATTTTGAAAAAATTTTAGGGAACATTTTCTGAGATATGCCATGTAGACATAAAAATCGTTTATCCAAGGTATTCCATACCTACCATCCCACACTTAGAGGAACATTGTCCCTAATGTTCTCTTGAGTTGAGATTTTATGACTAAAATCCCACACTTAGAGTTTGAACATGTAAGAAAATGTTTCCTAAGTGTTGAATTGGGCTGGAATCCACCACTTAGTAATAAGTTAGGATGTGGCATAGATTATAACACGTAAACTTAAGTAAACATAGAATCATCAAAAATGGAGAAAGGTTTAAAATACTCCCTATTCTGTTTACTGGACAGGACCAGATTAGTGTAGAAATAGTGCGTGTGATTTGCTGGATTGGAGGACCAGTCTCGTGTAAGATTATCCATTCCACAAAAAGCTAAGTTCTGCAATAAACATCAACACAACGTCATATCTCAAAAATAACAAAGAGTTATAAAAATCTAAGTATTGAAATAAGATAAAATAAAATAAACTAAATAAACTAAAAGTCATCAAGTAGATCATCGCTGTCAGGATCGAAGGCAGCAATAGCAGCAGCAAGGACTGAGGTGGGTGATGGTGTAGGCTCCTCCATCGTATCCATGCTCGGCTCAGTAATGCCAGCAGAAGCATGAGCGTGGGGTGGGCTAAAGACATCCAACACAGCCATCAACTGCTTAGTAAGTGAAGGCTCTGCTGATGCACTCCCTGATGACATGGCAGGATCAACAGCAGTAGGCGGAGTAGTGGAAGGTCCAGCAGGAGGGAAGAATGACCAGGGTGGGCGAGACGGTCCTGGGTCCGGACCAAGATGGAACGGACAGTCAGAGGGCCTCGGAAGCCCTACATGCACACAGAGGGTGGACATGATGTCATGCTGAAGGTGGAGTGTCTGAAAGAGGGCCCAGGCTGCAACCGGGTCAGTTAGTGTAATCCCATACTCAAGAGTGGGTATGGGAGCTGACTGGTGAACAGGTGATGGGGGTCCCTCAGCGGATGGCTCCTCATGAGTGATTGAGACATCAGTAAGGTCCTCCTCGTGAATAGTGGGCATGGTCCTGCGTGCTCTACGTCCTCATCTGCGATCTCTAGCTTCGACGTCTCGGTGGTATCTCAGCTATGATCTCTCTGTTGTCACTGGAGCTATCCATCCTGAAACAAACAAAATAAACAGGTAATGCATAAAATGATAAATACAAATGCATAGAGATTTGATGACAGTGTGAAGATGTTTTATAAAGATTTCTATTATCAGAGTTCTGGCATTTGCATTTTTAAAACTTATCTCTGATTTTGTAAAAATTTGAAGTTTGTAGTCCAATAAGTAACAAATCCTGAAATTTCGTTAGAGATAATCATACTTAACAAAAATAAACTAAGAAGTAAAAATTTGACAGAAAAGTAAAGATAAGCTTGGGGTGCCTCCCAAGAGCACTTGTTTTACGAGTCTCTAGCTTGACTCTTTGTACCTTTCTTGGAGACTCATGGAGGTTCAAAGATGAAGACGTCTTCCCTGATGGGAAAGTCCTCAACATAATGCTTTAAGCGATGACCATTAACCTTAAAATTACCTTCTGGAGCTTCGAGTTCGATTGCGCCATAGGGAAATACTTTTGAGATTATGAATGGTCCGCTCCACCTACTTTTGTATTTTCCAGAGAATTTCTTGAATCGCGAATTGAAGAGCAGCACTTTATCTCCTTGTTTGAACCTAGAGGGCTTTAACTTAGCGTCGTGGACCCTTTTAGTTCTTTCCTTGAAGTTCAACGAACTGTCGTACGCTTGGTCCCTTAGCTCTGCTAACTCATTCAATTGCATTCTCCGTTGTTCTCCAGCTGCTGAAATTTCCAAGTTGCAGTGTTTTATTGCCCAGTACGCCCGATATTCCAACTCAATTGGAAGGTGACACGCCTTTCCGTAGACTAACCGATACGGTGTGGTTCCTAATGGTGTTTTGTAGGCAGTTCTGAATGCCCACAACGCATCGTCTAATTTTTTGGCCCACCTATGCCCGTGATTTCCGACAGTTCGTTCCAATATCCTCTTCAAACCCCGATTTGTCGCTTCAGCTTGCCCATTTGTTTGTGGATGGTAAGCCGTCGAAGTTTTGTGAGTGGCACCATACTGCTGCAACACTCGCATTAATTGAGTATTGCAAAAAAGCGTGCCACGGTCACTAATTATAGCTCTAGGAGTTCCAAATTGACTGAACAGCTTTTTGAGGAACTGGGTTACTAGTTTTGAATCGTTAGTTGGAAAAGCTTGAGCTTCGGCCCACCTGGAGACGTAGTCAACTACGACTAAGATGTACTCTTTACCGTTAGACTTAGGGAATGGTCCCATAAAATCTAATCCCCAGATATCAAAGATCTCCACGGCCTGGATATTAGTAAGTGGCATTTCGTTTCGGGCTGAGATATTGCCTTGCCTTTGGAAAATATCACAGCGCTTCACCAGGTCGCAAGCGTCTCGGAAAATGGTTGGCCAATAAAAGCCGGCATCGTAAACCTTTCGTGCAGTCATTTTGTTGCCATGGTGTCCTCCAGTAGGTCCGTGGTGGCTCTGGTGTAGAATTTGTTCTGCCTCCTTCCCATCGACGCATCTTCGAATAAGTTGATCGGGACAAACCTTAAAGAGATAAGGATCGTTCCAATAATAGTTCTTGACATCTCGGAAGAATGTTCGTTTATGAGAGGTTGGCATTCCTTTTGGTACGATGTTTCCTACCAGATAATTGGGGAAGTCGGCATACCAAGGGTTGTGTGTGAACTGTTACCCTTGTTGGTAGCCTCCTATAGTCATGAGTTGTTCTTCGGGGAACTGATCTTGAATGTGCAACTTCTCCATTGATGGATTTTCCAATCGGCTAAGAGGATCGGCCGCGACATTTTCTGCTACTTTCTTATCTTTAATCTCAATATCAAATTCTTGTAGGAGTAGAATCCATCGTAGAAGGCGCGGTTTAGCATCTTGCTTTTTGAAAAGGTATTTCAAAACGGAGTGATCTGTATAGACAATAGTTTTGGACAAGATTAGATAAGAACGAAATTTATCAAAAGCAAATACTATCGCAAGCAGCTCCTTTTCTGTAGTGGTGTAGTTTTCTTGAGCATCTATGAGCGTTTTGCTGGCGTAGTATATTGGTTGAAAGTGTTTCTCCTTCCGCTGTCCCAGTACAGCTCCAACAGCGAAATCACTGGCGTCGCACATGATTTCAAATGGAAGACTCCAATCGGGGGCAACCATGATCGGTGCATGTACAAGATGATCCTTCAGGTAGTTAAAAGCTTTGAGACATTCATCTGTAAAGTCAAACGGAGTATCTTTTTCGAGAAGATGAGTCATAGGTCGAGAGATCTTAGAGAAATCCTTAATAAAGCGACGGTAGAATCCGGCGTGACCTAGAAAACTTTGGATGGCTTTCACAGAAGTAGGGGGTGGAAGCTTCGAGATAGTTTCAACTTTTGCTTTGTCAACTTCAATTCCAGATTTTGAAATGCGGTGTCCAAGAACTATGCCTTCTTTTACCATGAAGTGACATTTCTCCCAATTCAGAACTCGGTTTGATTCTTCACATCGAGCAAGCATCCTATCCAAGTTAGAAAGACAAGTGGTGAACGAATCCTCAAAAACTGAGAAATCGTCCATGAACACTTCCATGCATTGTTCAATCATGTCGTGGAAGATTGCTACCATGCACCTTTGAAAAGTCGCAGGTGCATTACATAAACCAAAAGGCATACGTCGGTAAGCAAATGTTCCATAGGGACAAGTGAACGTTGTCTTTTCTTGGTACTTCGGATCGAGAGGTATCTGAAAATAGCCTGAGAAGCCATCAAGGAAGCAATAGAATTCGTTTCCTGATAACCTTTCGAGCATCTGATCAATGAATGGTAGAGGGAAATGATCTTTGCGTGTAGCTTCATTCCTTTTCCGATAGTCGATACACACCCTCCAACCATTGACGGTTCGTGTTGGAATCAATTCATTGTTTTTGTTAGCGATGACCATCATGCCTCCTTTCTTTGGGACGACTTGAACTGGGCTAACCCATGGGGAATCTGAGATAGGGTAGATCAGACCAGCATCCAGGAGTTTGATAACCTCCTTTTTCACCATGTCTTGAATCTTCAGGTTGACTCTCCTTTGCCTTTGAACTGATGGTCTGAAGTCATTTTCCATTAAGATTTTATGCGTATAGTAGTTTGGACTAATCCCTTGTATGTCAGAGATCTTCCAAGCAATCGCCTTCTTGTGTGACTTTAGAACCTGTACCAGCCTTGCTTTCTCTTCGGGCTTCAATTCCTTAGATATGATAATCGGTAAGTGCGAAGTTCCTTCAAGAAAAGTATATTCAAGGTGTAAGGGAAGTTCCTTTAGTTCCAATTCGGGTGGTTCTTCAGTAGATGGTTTCATCCTAGCAATCTCGTCTCTTTTAAGCTCGTCGTATGTTGTTTGATAATCTGACTCCATTGCAGGTGATTCCGGGATGTCGACTGATGCTATCTCAACCCATTCTGTATTGTTGGACAACTCATCTTTTCTCAGCTCATATTTTATTTGGGAAGATTGAGAGATTGCATTTTCTTCAGTGATAATTTCTTTTCCTTTGTCAGTTGTTGCAAATCTCTGGAATTGAGCTGATGAAGACTTGCTGATGGTGATTTCTGGATTTTCACAACCTTCAGATAGTTGCGAAGCAGGTGTTTTAAGCATTGACTCCATGTCTTTAAGAGTCTTCAGAATTTCTTCCCTTGAGACAGATGAATGATCTACTTCAGAAGTCAGGTTCCTTCGTAGTAGAGTGACAGGAGTGCCATATCTAAGTGGAGTAGTCAAGATGGAGTTGAGCTGCGGCTCGGAATTCTTTAAAGGAAATAGTAACTCTCCAGATGCGTTGGAAGAATCCACGATAGCTGAGCATAGACCCGCACCTTCTTCACAGAGCATTCTTGAAGTTATGACAGTATTGGGAAGGGGGTTAATGCTGCTTACTGCGAGGATCTCTTCCAAGTGTTCTTCAATTATTTCCTGCATAGAATCTACAAGACCAAGATCTTCTCCCATAGGCTGTTTCATTAGTTTATCAACATTGAAGGTGACCTCTTCAGTTCCAACTCGGAGTTTTAAAGATTTTTCATTTAAGTCAATGACGGCCTTGGCAGTGTTTAGGAAAGGTCTGCCAAGGATGAGTGGAACCTGGGTGTCCTCTTCAATATCCATAACAACGAAATCAACTGGAAAGACGAATTTGTCGACACGGACCATAATATCTTTAGCAATTCCTCAGGGGAGTTTAACTGATCTATCTGCTAATTGGATGGTCATACGTGTAGGCAAGAGTTTGTTTAATCCTAGTTTCCTATAAAGCGAGAATGGCATGAGGTTTACACTAGCTCCTAGGTCAGCTAAGGCGTTACTTATTTGAACATCCTGAAGATAACAAGGAATAGTGAAACGGTCGGTATCTCCTAGTGTTGGTACATCAATGTGTGTCTGTCAGTTGGTCTCAGTCTGTAATCGTGTCGAAATTGTAATTACGTATTGAATTGTTTAAGTTCTAGTTTATTTACAGTTTCTGTCATCATGCGACACAAGCACTGTGTCGCAGAAGTATTCTATGCGACACAATGCTTGTGTCGCAGAATCATCTCATGCGACACAATGCTTATGTCGCATAAGCCTTCATGCGACACAAAGCTTGTGTCGCATACAGTTTGGTCCAGGCTATAAATAGAGCTCGTCAGTTTCTGTTTTTGTAGCCACAACACAAAAACACACACATAACACCACGAAAATCACTGAAGTAAAACTCCATTATTGTGTTATTTTGATCTTTGTGTGTCTAGGTCAAAGTGTTTGTAATCTTACTTGTTGATTATATATAAACTCACACTTTGTGTTTTGGTCATTTTCTTGAGAACTTCTAGCATATCTTGTGTGTTTAATTTCCGCATTTATACGCAAGTTTAAGCTACTCGATTTGGTCCGTAAACGGAACCTACAATTGGTATCAGAGCCGCATACTCTTGAGTTGCGGTTTCGAGTTAGTTTGGTGCTAGATTTTGGTCCAAAAACATTATTTTCATAATTTATGTTTTTAAGTGTTCTTGGTGTTCTTGGTTAAAAGGGTTGTTTTTGATCATATTTGGTTATAAATCTTCAAAGAAAAGGTGTTTGTCAAACTTTAGATTTGGTTGGTAAAAAGTGGTAATCATTTTGGTTAAAAGTTTTACTTTCCTGTCTGATGAAGCATGGTGATGTTTGTAATGATGTGTTTTGAAAGTTGAAATTTTTGTGGGCTAAAAAGACTGTCTGCACGTGCACTTTTGCGACACAATTTTTGTGTCGTATCCACTGTTCATACGACACAACCATACGACATTAAATTGTCTGCGTCATATCGTGCGACACTGTGTACGACATAATCCTACGACACAATCTTTTTGACCTTGACTGGTCTGCGACACAAGTTGCGACATAACATACGACATAACTGTTGTGTCGCATTTTTGTCTTCTGTCAGATTAAGTTCTGCGACACTACTTCTGTGTCGTATCTGTACTCTGCGACACAAATATTGTGTCGTATTGGTACTCTGCGACATAACACTGTGTCGCATAATTCCAGACTTAGACAAAAATCAGCTTGTTTGTTGTGTATTTTCTGATTTGTTTTGCAGATTTTCATCATGTCTCTTCAAAGCGTTGATGCAGTTTTACAACATAATGCTACGATTGGTAGTGCAAATAAACCTCCTTATTTTGCACCGGGTTTGCCATTTCGAGCATGGAAACAACGGTTCATATCATTTGTTTTATTCACCGATCCTGACATGGAGTTGGCTCTTCTTGAACGCTATGTTCCACCTGTTGCTCTTGGAGAACACATGGGTGTTCCTCCTCCCAAGCCCGTTCGTTCATACACTACCGAAGAACGTAAAGCATGGGAAATTGAACGGAAGACTCATTCTGCTATTACTATGTCGCTTCCAACAGACGTTTTGGATATGTTTCCACAAACTATTGCTTATGATCTTTGGACTGCAATTGAAAAGAGATTTTGTGGAAACACTGAGTACATCGAAAGCAAATTGGAATTAGTCAAAACTCAGTTTGATTATTTCTATATCCAGAAGAATGAAACTGTCAGAGACATGCTTTGCAGATTTACCCGCACAGTGAATGAACTGCAAGCTGGCGGTTATAATCTCAAAAATTCTGAGATTAACAAAAAGGCTTTAGCTGCTCTGCCATCAAGTTGGGAAACACGAGTTTTGTTATTGGAAAGCGATCCAAAAACAAAGCAATTGTCTCTGGATGATCTTATTGGAAAACTTGAAGCTGGGGCATTGGATATTGAAAAGAAGGAAACAAGATCTACTGCTCGTGCATCAGAATCAAGTCATGGTGGAACAGCTTTCATCTCAGCTGAGACAAATTCTCAGAGATTCTCTTCTTACAGTAATCCTTCTGTAGGAACATTTTCAGCCCTACCAGCTTATAATGCTTCTTCAAGCAGTACATGTTCATCACCATCTGTTCCTACTTCTGCAACCACTGATGAACATGCAGCCATGTTTACTGCTTTCTTGTCATCATATGAAGACTTTCTTTCTAAAAGAGTCAGTACATTGGAACTGACTGATGAAGACTTCAATCAGGTTGATCCCGATGAGTTAGAAAGGATCGACATTAGATGGAATATGGCTATGCTCACTCGTAGAGCCAAAAACTATCTAAGACGAACTGGAAAGAGATCTCTTGAAGATGCAGCTGACAGAACACCAACGGGATTCGATAAAAGCAAAATCAAGTGTTATAAGTGTCAGAATCTTGGACACTTTGCCCGTGAATGTGAGAAAGGAAGACAACCTGCTTCGGGTTTCACTAAACCATCTGTTGTTCCAAAACAGATTGAGCATACTACTGCTAAGGCTGCATTGTTGATTGAGGATGGAGATGCTTATGATTTTTCTGCTCATGAAACTCAAGAGCAATGTTTCATGGCTATCAACAATGAGGTACCATTTGCTAAATTTACCTGTGATTCATGTATTAGTTTAACTGGTAAAGTAAATGGGCTTATGGAACATAATGACAACTTGAAGTCAGATATCTTGAATTTGATGGAAGCAAACAAAGTTTTAAAAATTAATGAGAAACACTTTGAAAGTAACATTAATCAACTTATTGAAGATAAAAAGGAGCTGAAAGCTCTAATTTTCAGTAATCAAGATGAAATTGACAGTTACTTAAAAATGATTGCTCATTTGAAAAAGGAATTGGCTGACTCTCAAGCCAAAGCTGTTGATTTGCAACGAAAACTCAAGAATATCAACACTTCAGCCATGGTCTTTACTGATATCCTGCAGACGGGTAGAACTAGTTCTAAAGATAAGTCCGGTTATGGTTATCATAATCAACCGCCTCCGTCTTTAGATGTGAATTTGTGTAGACCGTCTAAGGATGAAATTAAAGATTTTGTGCCTACTGCTTTAGTAGATGCAAAGCCCATTGAAATATCAGTTAATGAACCTGCTGTTAAGAAAGTAGCTATGTCTGTATGTGAACCTGTTAGTTTGACTCCGTTTAAGTTGCCTGAATTCTATAAAGCCAACATAGAAGTTAACCATAATAAGAAGAAACCTAAGACAATTAAGGCTGAACCTGTGAAGCCTTTTGAACCTGTTAGGTTTACCCCCTCAGGAACCGTCAAGTTTACCCCCTTTGGTAGTTTTTCGCCTGCTCCCTTAAAAAACATTGAAGAAGAGGTCGAAGTTGAGGATGTTCCCTGTAAGTTTGTGCCTCAATGTGAAAAGAAAAACATTAAGCCTGAACATCACATTCTCACTACTGAATCAGATGATGAAACTTTTCCAATGAATACTAAGGTTAAGGCTGAACATAAAAGGAAAGAGATACAGAATATTAATGTCAAATCACTTAAGAACTCTGTTAAACTTTCCGTTTCACATTCTGGGGCATCCACCTCAACGTGCTCACAAAAGTTACCTGTCTCACCTCAATTTTTAGGCAGTAACGACCGAACCTTTAGGGAAAGACGATCATGTTTCTACTGCAAGAAACAAGGTCACTTGATTAGTCAATGCCCGTTGCTTTTGAGAAAGAAGTTTTCAAAAGGTGTTCCCAGAAATTCTGTTTACAAAAATTCATCTGTTAAATCTTTTTCAAAGAAGGGTTCACTCTATCATACTTCTATCCCAAAAGTTAATGCTGCTAGGCCTAGTAAACCTCCGGTTAAACAGCCTGACAATGTTAACAAGCAACCCACTATTGTTCCTGTGAAAATTTGGAGACCAAAAAAGTCGTTAAATGACTCATCATCAAGTAATACTGCATCAGGAATTGCACCTGATTTATTGAAAAACAAAGTTTTAACTGATGTAGTTATTATTGATGAGGTCTCTGGAGTACCCAAGTCTGTAAAGGCCTGGGTCTCCATTTCTAACTAACTTTCTCTCTATGTTGTGCTGTAGCAGTCAGATCATATACAAAGAAGTAAATGGTATGTGGATAGTGGCTGCTCACGGCACATGACTGGTGACATGTCCCTTCTGTCTGATGTGAAACCATATCGAGGAGGACATGTTGCTTTTGCGGGAGATACTGGTGGTAATATCACGGGTCAGGGTACTCTTTCTAATGGGCAAGTGAGTTTTGATAAAGTGAACTATGTCGAGGAACTGCAACACAATCTGATCAGTGTTTCTCAAGTCTGCGACAAGAAGTTCACTACCGCATTTACAGATGTTGAATGTTTGATTTTGAAACCGGGATTTGTTATTCCCGAGGAATGGGTGTTACTGAGAGCACCCCGTGTACGCAACTCGTACATTTTGGATATGCAAACTGTGATTACCAAGGAGCATACTTGTTTGCTATCAAAAGCATCTTCTAAAGATTCACTGCTTTGGCACAGACGAATGGGACATATTCATTTTCGCAGAATGAATTATCTTGTTAATAATGATCTTGTTTTAGGTGTGCCTAAAAAGTCATTCGTAACAGATGATGAATGCGTTTCCTGTCTCAAAGGGAAACAACACAAGAAGTTCCATAAGTCTAAGCAGGTGAACTCTATTGAATCTCCATTGGAGCTGCTTCACATGGATTTGTTCGGTCCTGTGAATAAGAAAAGTATTGGAGGAAAATCATACTGTCTGGTTGTCACTGATGATTACTCAAGGTTTTCTTGGGTATATTTCTTGGCTGGAAAGGATGAAACAGCTGATACTTTAACTTACTTGTTCGACAGACTGGAAAATCTGTGTAATCTGAAAATCAAGAAACTGCGCAGTGATAATGGAACAGAATTCAAGAACAGAACTTTGGAAATGTATTGTCTTCGAAAAGGGATCTTTCATCAGTTTAGTGCTGCTCGTACTCCTCAGCAAAATGGAGTAGCTGAAAGAAAGAATAGGACAATCATTGAGGCAGCAAGAACCATGTTGTCTGATGCGCATCTGCCAACCACTTTTTGGGCAGAAGCTGTTAACACTGCCTGCTATGTGTTAAATAGGGTTTCGATTGTTAAAAGGCGGAAGAAAACATGTTACGAATTGCTAAATAATCGCAAACCAAATTTGAAGTTTCTTGAGCCTTTCGGGTGTCCTTGCTCAATTTTAATTACTAAGGACTCGGTAGGCAAATTTGATGAAAAAGCAGTCGATGGGTTATTTTTGGGATATTCTGTGAACTCTCCAAATAAAAGAGTTTTCAACAAGTCTACTGGGAGAATAGAAGAACATTTTGAAGTAAGGTTTATGAAATATACTGATTCTCCAAAAGGCAAGGGACCTGATTCCTTGTTTGAGTATGATAAGTTGGTGGACTCTTTCAATCTTCCCAAATTTAGTGAAGAAGAACAGGTGGCGTCTCTACTTCATGGATTGGATCTTACCTCTGACGACTCAATCTCCTATTCTAGAGTAGTACCTCCTGAGAATGTTGTCAATGATGACAATCCCTCCGATGTTGATCAAGTGGCTTCTGAATCTAATCCTCAAACTGAAACAGATATTGTCACACCAATTGACAATGAGGATACTGCCACTAATAGCTCAGTTGAAATTGAAAATCCTGGAGGTGATCAGTCAAATTTGGATTCGATCATTGTGCCTGATCCGATTCCTCAGCTTAGAATTCATTCTACTCACCCCACTGAAAATATCATTGGTGATCTTCAACAAGGTGTCTTAACTAGGCATCAAACTGCTGCTAATGAAGTCCGTGAAGAATCTTCATCTGCCAATTTTGCCTGTGTTGAAGAAGAATTGGAAGAATGCTTCTTGTCTCAGCATGAACCAAAGAAAATTACTGAAGCTTTGAAAGATCCATACTGGGTTGAGGCTATGCAAGAAGAATTGAATCAATTCAAAAAGCTTGATGTCTGGAAGTTGGTTCCATTACCAAAAGATGTTGATCCAATTGGAACTCGCTGGGTTTATCGCGTGAAGAAAGATGACAGAGGCGTAGTTATTCGGAATAAGGCTCGGCTGGTTGTTCAAGGTTTTACTCAGATTGAGGGTTTGGACTATGATGATGTGTTTGCTCCAGTTGCAAGATTGGAGTCCATTCGCATTTTTCTGGCCTATGCGACATTTAAAGGTTTTCGGGTTTATCAACTCGATGTCAAGAGCGCATTTCTGTATGGAGAGGTGTTGAAGGATGTATATGTCTTGCAACCTCCTGGTTTTGAAGATCCAAACCATCCTGATTATGTGTGCAAGTTAGGCAAGGCATTATATGGTCTTCATCAAGCTCCTCGAGCTTGGTATGCGAGGTTGGCAAATCATCTCACGAGAAATGGCTTCTCACGAGGCCAAATTGATAGCACTCTCTTCATAAAACGGGTTGGAAAAGATTTGTTACTTGTGCAGGTTTACGTGGACGACATCATATTTGGTTCAACAAATGATTCTTTGTGCAGAGACTTCGAGAAGATTATGAAGTCCGAGTTTGAGATGAGTGCCATGGGAGAACTTAAGTTCTTTCTAGGTGTACAGGTTGAGCAGTCTGACAAGGGTTTCTACATTCATCAGTCCAAATATGTCAATGACATGTTGACTCGGTATGAACTCCATGACTGTAAGCCATATGGTACTCCCATTGAAACTGATCACAAACTCGGACCCGCTGAACACGAAGAAGATTGCAAGGAGCGGGACTATCGTTCTATGATAGGATCATTGATGTATCTCACTGCATCCAGACCAGATATTGTGTTCGCTGTGTCTATCTGTTCCAGATATCAATCAAAGCCCAAAGTTTCTCACATGAAGGCTGTGAAGCGAATTTTTGGTTACCTCAAATATAGACCATCACTTGGTCTATGGTACTCAAATGAGAAAAATTTCGCTCTCACTGCCTATTCTGATTCTGATTATGGCGGCTGCAATTCGGATAAAAAGTCAACTACAGGAGGATGCCAATACCTCGGTTCTCGACTGGTGTCTTGGCAGTGTAAGAAGCAAACCACAGTTTCCACCTCAACAGCGGAAGCTGAATACATTGCTGCTGCAAGCTGTTGTTCACAGATTTTGTGGATTCAACATCAATTGCGTGACTATGGGTTACTTCTTACTTTGACTCCTATTCATATTGATAATACTGCTGCTATATCTATTATTCGCAATCCCGTTCAACACTCTAAGACCAAGCACATAGAGATTAGGTTTCACTTCATACGAGATTGCTATGAGAAACATTTAATTGACCTCATTCACATAGATACCCTTAAGCAAAAGGCCGACTTATTCACTAAAGCTTTTTCGCGTGCTCGCTTCAACGAACTTGTGGATATGATAGGGATGATTTCCCTTGATCTCAAGAAATGATTTGTGACTTATATTCTGTACAGTTTATTTGCTTTTCTTGGTTAAAAAAAAAAAAAAAAAAAAAAAAAAAAAAAAAAAAAAAAAAAAAAAAAAAAAGGGGCAACCGCCACTCTTTATACTCGTTAGTATCAAGGAAATGCAATGGTTGCTACATTTTTAAAATAGACGTTGAGTTGAGTCTGTAAACAACTTGGGATATGATAGTACATCGAGTGACATGCACAAAATGGAATTTTAAGTTTTATCTTTGATGTGTCAGTAGGTTTATCTGACACACTTAAAACTGTTTTTATGAAAATTGTCTTCATCATGCGATGTACCGGTAGGCATGATACACACCTGTCTCTGGGTTATTAAGAAATCATTTAAATATGTGTCTATTATCTTGTGGTAAACTCCGTATGATGTACGACTCAATGTCTTAATTCCTTAACGTAGCTTAACATATTTCTATCTTTGGAACTTTTATCTGAAATCATTTGGGAGTTTATGCTGGTTGTTGCCTCTGTTGTACGAAAGTACAGAACTGGTAACAGTTACTATAAACTTGGGGTTAAGCAATTACAGGTCAATGCACTTGAAAAATCTTAATGATACTGAACAAGGTCGCTGTTTGGGAAACTCCAAATCCAGTTTGACTGCGATCGGTTTTGCTTAATCCTAAATCATACTAACCAAGGTCGCTGTTTGGGAAACTCCAACTTCAGTTTGACTGCGATTGGTTGTGATTATACTTGAATCATGTTAGGTTGCTTTGCTGTACTTCTGTACTGACCTGTCAACTCTAGCCTGATTCTTAAAAATGATCTTTCTTTATTCTTTCTAAATATGGAAACTATGTTATTGTCTAGAGTATAGGGGTATATCAATGGTGGGTGCCACAGAGACTTATACATTCTAACAATAAAAGGTTAACTCCACAAACTCGGTTGTAACATGCTTAAGTGGATAAACAATATCGATAATCGTCTTGAAATAATTTTTATAAAACGTGTTTTAAATGTGCCACGTAAATTTAAAGTGGACAAATATACTGATAATCGAAATAACTCTTTCTATTCCTAATAATTGCATGTTATTTCGGTATGATCCCTAACCAGTATCTCAACTCCGTCACCAAAACGATTTTATAAATTACTCGCTTTTAGTTGTATTTGTTTCTTTTATTTTATGTTTATATTTAATTTTATCTCTTTAATATTCTTTAAATTGTATTTTCTTCTTTTTAATTTTTTTTAGTCACAAATCATCTTCTTTGCGAAAATTCTAAAATCAACATCCGAATCGGCATCGAAATTAAAATTTTTTAAACCTTCAAATTCTGCTTTGTGTCCCGTGCGACACAACCACTGTGTCGTACTACTGTTATACGACACAACGCCTGTGTCGTATTTGTCAGTTTTGTTTGTGTCGTATACTATGTCGTATGCGGGTCAGGGATAACTATTCACAACATACGACATAATCATTTACGTTTTCAAATCTTTCACGACACAAACTATACGACATAAAGGCGATTTTGCGACACAATCATTTTTCGATCGGGTTCGTGATTTTGAAGGCTTTTCTTCGCGTTTTGTTGCTCGATTCTTGTTCATCATCTGTTAGCGCATCCTTAGGTATAATTCTTTCGTGTTTTTATCGCGTATTATGTCCTGAATTCGATCGACCCGTATTACGTTTTTAGGGTTTCGGTTTTTCGTTAAATTATTTAGGGTTTAGGGGTTATTAGGGTTAGATAAATACATATTATTGATCCTCTGTTGTGTACGAACCCTAGGGTATGTCTGGATTTTGAAAACCCCAAAATGTTTCATCGATCGAATCTGGGTTTGCTTTGCTGTTCATCTTTGCGACATAACATACGACATAGTCGTTATGTCGCATAGATACTTGGTTTTTATGTCGTATTGATACCCGGTTCTTATGTCGTATCTTTATACGACACAAACGTTATGTCGTATCCACTTGATACGACACACCATACGACACAGCAACTATGTCGCATTCGAGATTAATTTCTCATTTATTGCTAAATGCAAGGGAAATGCTGTCCGCGTGACACGTGTCATACGACACAATGCTTATGTCGTATTATTCTTATACGACACAGTCCTTATGTCGTATGAGCCTCATGCGACACAACTGTTGTGTCGCAGAACTTTTGTAAAAATAAAACGCGAATTATTTTTTGGTACTAACGCTAACGCATTTCGAGTTTTGGCTGTATTACTGTTATTTTTGTAGAAATGGCTGAACAACCTGCTCAAGCTGCTCCAGCTGCTCCAGCACTCCCCGAGATCGATATCTCTAAATACTTCTGGGAGCCTCGTCACAACATTGTGGCGTTCATGAATACAACGGTCGAGACTTCCCGCCCGTATCGCCCAATGATCGCATTTCTTCAACGCTCGCGTATTTACAAAGCTATCACTGCAGATACTCGGATCCTGACAAATCACATTACCGAGTTTTGGGATAATGCAGTGGTAAACTATGATGAAGCTGATACTAGGATCATTTCTACTGTCCGCGGCCGCCAAGTCATCTTTTCTGAGCAGCTTATTCGAGATTTCTTCGAATTCGGTGATAATTCTGACATGATCACCCAGTTTTCTTCAGCTGCTATTGCTCAGGGCATGCGATCGATTGGTTATCAGGACATTCCAGTTGATCAGTACAAGAAAACCTATATGACAAAGGTTTGGAGGTATCTGGCTCACATCGTCATTGTGTGCTTATCCAGTCGCAAGGCAGGCCTCGAAGGGATGAAATTTGCGACTGCCTCTGCTATTCTTGCCCTGATATACAACAAGCCCTTCAACTTCTCAGGCTATATCTTCAGGGGTTTTGTGAACAACGCTTTGGATAATAAAGACAAATGGGCGTTGTATCCCCGATTCACTCAGCTGTTACTCAACCATTTGCACTCGGATCTTCCAGTGATCAACTCTTTTACCTACGCGCAAACGCCGATGAATACCAGAATTTATACTGCTTGTACAAAGTTTGCAAAGTCAGGCGAAGCACCGGAACGTGAGGTTGCGTTGTTCGGTCACATTGTGGATCCTGATTATGTACCTCCTCCAGGCGAACAATTTAATGATCCACCTGCTCAGCAACCTCAAATCCCGAGGCCCCCAGTACAACAGCCTCCGGTTCAGCAGCCACCCGTTCAACAGCCTCCTGTTCAACAGCCTCCCGTTCAACAACCTCCAGCTCAACAACCGCCAGTTCAGCCTGTTGTAGCTGATCCAGAGTTGGTAGATCTTGATCTTGAGATCGATAATTATCAGCCTTCTTCTCCACCCCCTGAATCTTCCACCCGAGGAAAAAGGCCTCGAGATGTTTCTGACATTGCTGATTTGAATCCTCTGGTCAGACGTTCCCGCACTTCCACTTCCACATCTTCTGAGCCCCCAAGGACTGAAACTCCAATCACTCCTCATCCAGCTGTCATTCAGGAGCTCCTGTCAAAGATTGAGAAGATGCAGCAATCAATGGACGCTCAATCATCGATTTTTGAAGCACAGGATGCTAGGATCTCTCGCTTGGAAAAGGAGAATGAAGAGTTGAAGACAAAGGTTCTGCAGCTGGAAACCCAAGCAATCGCTTCGGGGGAGACAGCCCAACCATCTTTAGAATCAATTCCTAGGGTTTCCGCCGAGGGCGAAGAAAATGTAAATCCTGAAAATGTAAATGCTTCTGATATTAATGAAACAACTCTTATTCTTGAGTATATTATTGAGCAACCAGGACAACCTAAACCGCTAGCTGTAGATTACACATACTGTAATCTGACATACTTCCAATCTGCGGTTGACAATGACGGTCGTGCGTCTGAAGAACCTTTTGACTTCAACGCTGCTGATAATGATGATGATGTTGATGTCGAACGAGAAGAGCTAAATCCTGATGAAGAATATACTGATAGTCCAGCTTATCCTCAGGAGGGTGTTGTATTATCTGATTCCTCAGACGATGAGTCAGGGCCAACGTTCAATTACGTATCAGGATCTACTTCTCAACCTGGTCCTGCTCAAGAATCGTCTATACCCTCCAGTTCTTCACAAGCACAACCTGTCCCTGTTCGAGAAACGACAAATTACAATGACATCTTCCCACAGGACACATCTGAAGGTGCTCCTATTGACAAGGAAATGTCCATCAGGGACAACTGGTTTCCAAAGGGTAAAAACCCAGAACCTGCTCCAGTTACATGCAAGAAATATCAGGTTGGTGGAGAGTATACTGGTCTGATAAAAAGCTGGATGGTGAGCAAAGGAAGGTTTATGATTAAAAGACTTGATGGAATCCAGTACTTTCGTCGATCTCTGAGGATACTGAGTACATTGCCAAAGCATGACATTGTTCGTCTCACTCAACTTCAGTTGATAAATCCTTATGAAGATGAACTTGCTGAGGTTATTCAAAAGGTCATGCGTGAGGAGATTAAGCGAAAGAAATATCACTATGTCAAACCAGTACTGGGTACAAGGTACTCGTTCAAGAAAAAGCTCGATCCAAAGACCAAGCAGCCAATCGTAAAAGTTCATTATCCACCTGCTAAATGTCTGACTGAAATCGCTCTGGAAACAGTTCCATTCAATCTACTGAAACGCTTTCATTATTGGGAACTGGATGCTCACACTGGCGAAGCCGTCTTAGTTTTTGTGCCAGATTCAGAGCCTCAGACAGGGTCTTTGTGGGGTCTACGAAAAGCTAGCTTCAGAATTTTTGACCCAATGAGCTTGATTAATCTGTCAAGAGATGACATGAAGAAGCTATTCGACAATCGGATTCGCTACAATCCAGGAAACGAGTTCAACTCTGCTTTAGCGAGACGATTTCAGAAAATTGTTGATATATGCTTCACCTACGGCATACACGCTGGTGGAAACTTTCCACCAGGATGGGTTTGAAGACTGAAGAAAATTGAAGAATTTTTCGAAGACCAAGCTGAAGACACGGGGGAGTTTGTTGGTACATCAATGTGTGTCTGTCAGTTGGTCTCAGTCTGTAATCGTGTCGAAATTGTAATTACGTATTGAATTGTTTAAGTTCTAGTTTATTTACAGTTTCTGTCATCATGCGACACAAGCACTGTGTCGCAGAAGTATTCTATGCGACACAATGCTTGTGTCGCAGAATCATCTCATGCGACACAATGCTTATGTCGCATAAGCCTTCATGCGACACAAAGCTTGTGTCGCATACAGTTTGGTCCAGGCTATAAATAGAGCTCGTCAGTTTCTGTTTTTGTAGCCACAACACAAAAACACACACATAACACCACGAAAATCACTGAAGTAAAACTCCATTATTGTGTTATTTTGATCTTTGTGTGTCTAGGTCAAAGTGTTTGTAATCTTACTTGTTGATTATATATAAACTCACACTTTGTGTTTTGGTCATTTTCTTGAGAACTTCTAGCATATCTTGTGTGTTTAATTTCCGCATTTATACGCAAGTTTAAGCTACTCGATTTGGTCCGTAAACGGAACCTACACCTAGCTTAGGGGGTAGTCCTTGTTGCATGATTAAAGAGCACTCTGCATCTAAGGGTAAGTTAACTATCTGTCTAAGTTTTTCTTTGTTGGATATCAGTTCCTTAAAGAATTTAGCACAACTGGGCATTTCTACTAAAGCATCTAATAATCTAACGTTTAAGTGTAGGCTTTTGAACATTTCTAGATATTTTCCAAATTGAGCTTCTTGTTTCTCTTTCTTACGCCTACCAGGGAAAGGTATTCGAACGGGTTTAGAGACTTCTGGGGCTTTAGAAGGTTCTGGCTCAGGAGAAGTGACAGGGGTGTCAGCTTGTACCGAGTCAGTGGGTAGAGAAGTAGAAGGTTCATCTGAAGGAATATCTATAGTTTTCTCGTTCTTAGTCTCTTTTCCTTCGCTAGTGACCACAAGCATGTCATCGTGCTCATAGGACGAGTGAAAGACAGAATTGTAGATCGCTTCCTCCATTTGCTTCTCCTCAACTTTTAAAAACAATCTTTTAACATTATCCTCCATGTTTTTAATTAAATCATTTGAAATTCTGAGCAAATAATCATTTTGATTTTGAAAATCAAGAATTCGTTTGTTTGTATTATTTTGCTCAACCATGAAGTTATTGAAAATCGTATTGTTTAGACGAGAAGTCAATTGGGTAGGAGTAGAGAGAACTAAAGATTGAGATGGGGGTAGTGTGGTTAACCGCTGAACGAATGGTTTAGAATGAAAGGATTGGTCAGGGTTTCTACCAGTGGTGTCAAGAATTTCTTCATCGGCCCGTATGTTTGGGAAGAACTTTGGGGGTTTCTTCTTTTGCATGGGTTTAGAAGATTCTTGCAAGTCCTTGACAACTTTAGAGATGGATTCGAGTTGAGTTTTCAAGGTGTCCAAGGCTTGATCTGAAGTACTCCTTCTTTCTGAAGTGGATTCATCAGGCTCCAAGTCATGATGGTGTATCGTTATCGTCTCAATCAATTTCCAAGCTTCGTTTGAAGTATGTTTCATGAAGTTTCCGGATGAAGCAGCATCGAGGGTTTGTTGGTGCTGAAGATTTAAGCTGTTATAGAACGTGCAAACCAGATTCGTTTTAGCCAACTGATGGTTTTGACATCTTCCGATAAGATTCTTAAATCGTTCCCAAGTCTTGCTTAATGATTCATTAGTTTCCTGACGGAAGTTAGCAATGTCGGTCTTAAGCTTGGTTTGCATGGAAGGAGGAAAGTACTTAGCTAGAAACTTAGTAGCTATCTCCTCCCATGTATGAATCGAATTGGGTTCGAAATCATAAAACCAGGTTAAGGCTCGAGAAGATAGAGAATAAGGAAACAGATGGAGTCGAAGAAGGTCTCTATTGGTTCCTACTATATCGAAGGAGTCGGTAAGGTTGATGAACTTGTTAAGATAGACATTTGAGTTTTCAACCGAAAGACCATGAAACTGACACTCAGATTTAATCATTTTTATGTAGTGAGGCTTAATTCCAAGGGTTTCGTCGGTTAGTGCTACGATCGGTCCTCCTCGTCCCTCTAGCAGTGGCTTGATTGATGAGGCGAGCGTGATAGGGTTCGTCATAACTTGTAAGGTAGAAATTAGGGTTACGGAAAAGGGAAATTAACCTAATTAATCTAATTAACCTAATTAACCTAAGGATAAAGAAGGTAACTTTCGGATGATATTGATCTCCCGAAAGGGTAGCTAAATAACCAAGATAACTAAATTCCTAAAGTCGGTCGTTGTAGTCCCCGGCAGCGGTGCCAAAAACTTGTCGCGCACCCCGCGGTCGGTCAGATTTTACTCCGGTCGTTGAACCTTCCGGCAAGGGCGCGCGGACAGTGTGTTTTATATTTATTATGATGGGTATCCTAAGTTTTGATACAACCCAAAGACCTAAAGGGCAGTAAGCGGTATGTATGACTCAAGTGTCGTTCTTCAAACTACAACGGGCATGGGAATCTAGGAGGATTAATTATCTTTTGTAATTTAGCTGGGATTTTTAAAACTTTTTGATAGGTTGGTTGGTTTTCTAATCTAATTACTAAAATTAAAAACTAAATTAAAGACAGGGGTTTGTACGGAGAACGCAGAGAAATCAAGATAAGGAATATGTTTGATGTGACTTCGGCAATGTTATTTGGATGGATAGTTATGAGGGATAAAACTACTAGGTGCGATGAGTAATCCGGTGAGGTCATAGAAACTTAATTGGTAGATAAAGTATTATGCCTACGACCTTTACTCGGTTTCCCACATATTTGTGTTAACGCTATACCGGATACTCGGGCGTTTTACAGCTTTTCCGTTATACCAATTAGGGTTCCAGATTACTCACTAGATATTCCTATATTTCTTAATGAGCTACAGCTACGATCCTACTATATACCTAACGTAGAGTTGTCCGCAATCAGATATATAATATGTCACATGGATAGCAGTTATAGAATGTCCAGTACACCGGAAGTTCTCCCAAATGCACAGACCAATTCAACTGACAACTATCCTCTAATCCGGGTCCCCAGACTCAGACATCCAGAGGACGTCCGTATCGTGGCATGAATTGTTCATTGAACAATAACATGAACAGGGTTTAACCCGCGGAACCGGTTGGGATAATCTGTCTAGCGGTCAGCTGAATTGTTCATCATTAATCATACAGTCATTACAACTATTACATGCATGTTAACCTATCTGTATTATGTTTATTATGTTTATGAAAATCTAATTAGCAGGGCAGTGATAATGTTTACGTATGTCTAGCATGCAGTACCTAAGCAACAATCAAACAAGAACATGCAATAGGACGGAACACTAGTCATTACATTAACTGACCTAATAACTAAATCATGGGTATCCCGGAAGTTGTCCCAAAGATACACAACAAACAAGCGTGAACCTAATCTATCTCTAATCCTATGCTTCGTGTCCCTCGGATGTGTTTCAATCAAGGGAACAACGACCATGTTGAGTTCATTGATCATCATACACAGAGTAGTTGGCAATCCTACTTCTAGCAATTGGCCAGGTTCTAGGGAGGAGGATACAAACCACAGCATAAGTTGGATAGATAAACAGACGGAGGTTCAGCTTATAAGTTCACAAACAGTTTTAAACTTATACAGACAGAGTAACAGCATGTTACAATTGGGAATCATTATTTCTACAACGGATTGTGCCCACGACTTTCATAGCTTCCACGTTCCGTACTACACACATTCGTGATGTTTCCGGCGCTATACAAATGAAAGCCGTATAACGTTACCTCCGTTGTTTCATAATGGTATCATCCCAATTGTATATTGTATCATAACTATCCTAACATTGCATACATCACAACAAACATTGATTTGTCTAGCCTAGCATAATTCTAGCATTCATTCCTAAGCATGCATAATAAGAAAGCATAATTAAAAGAATAAATGCGAGAGATTGTATTATACCTGAATACGAGAGTAATACAGACAAATCTTCACAAATCTGAAGTCTCGGAGTAACTACGTACAAAAGCTACTAAGAGCTTCTACTCTAACCTACTAATTCTCCTCTAACTCCTAAGAGTAGTGCTAGAGAGAGAATGCTAACTAATTCTAGAGAGAGAATGAAAATGTGAGAGGTGAAAGGTGTGAGATGTGTTTTGAAATGGTGACATGAGTGAGGTATTTATAGTAGAAGCTAGTTGGCCTTGGTACAAGTCTTGAAGCACGAAATACAAGCATCAAAGCAGCATACGGGGCGAGCGGACCAAGGGGGGGCAAACGGAACCTCACAAGCCAACCAACCCCGTATACGGTACCTAGTACCAAGGGTGGGGGGGTTGGTGCTTGGTTTGGCCTCCACTGACTTCTCGGTTGCTTGGTTCGTCCGTATCTTCTTCGTTCGGGCTCCGATTTGCTTGATTCTTGCGCCGTTGGCTTCGTTTTTTCCATTACGCTTCTAATGACACTTAGTTTGACAAATTTGGAAATGTTTGACTTTTGCGTGTTCCGGATGACGATCGACGAGCTTTTAGACTGTGTATCTTCTCCGTCTTTTGTCCGTTTCTTCTGATTCTTTCACCTCCGGTCTAGAATTTTCCTATAGAATCATAAAATATGAATTAAGTTCTATTTCTATAAGAATATTAAGAACGGAAATTTTAAAGTGATTGTTTTGCCTCGGTTTGCGTGCTAATTGGACGTTTTAACCGATTTTTGTAGCAACGTCTATATTTAGACTACCTTGGTGATTTTTGGTAAATAATGATGGTTTTGAAATGTTTTTACCAAAGAATAGTCCAAACAGTGTGGAAATATGTCCTTAAAAACATGACTTTTTGGGTCACATCAAGTATCCCACCCTTAGACGTTGCTTGTCCTCAAGCAACACTCATCAACATCCCCTTTGAAAAAAATTTTAAACAGGTTTTACAGGAGAGTTGTGACATCCCTGTCGGTAACCGTTTTCTCATATAAGTAGATAGTTTCAGAATTAGATGTTTTACAAAAGTACCGGGAATTGTTACATCCAGTCGAATTACATAGGTCCTACGAAAGCATATTAGGGTACAGATTCAGCCTAAGCTAATTCTGACGTAAGTTGAGTTGTGGCAGCAGTGCGTTGAGATGGACCACAGATTCTGCGAGTCTGTTGGTCGTTCGGAGGGCGTCCTCGGTTTCCCTTAGACGTGTCTCGCACTGATGCAGCCTTGATTGTAGGACAGAGATTTCATTTCGGTTGCCAATCACTTGGTTGTGGACAACCTCCATGGTTTCGACTGTTTCTCCCATTTGATTTTGAAGAGTGTTCATGGTGCTAACAGTGTGCTCGTGTTCTTCGGAGACTTGCTCGATTCGTTCCATTGCTGTGAGTCTCCAGTTTTCACGAGTTTCTTGTAGTTCGATATCCATTTCATGGAGTTGTTGGTCGTGATGGTGTACTCTAGCGGCTAAGTCCATTAGAATGAGGTGAGTGGGATATGGGCTAGCTCGAGGCAACCTGGTGTCCCTCCTAGCTACCCTTGAGTTTCGTGATCCATGTGGATAAGAGCGTGATGAACTTGGTGGTGTGTTTGCCATTCTGAGAACAAGCGTTAGAAAGAATGAGGCCTATCGATGTATACTTAGTATCACATAATAGCCTATTGGGTGTCTAGCACAGTCATATTTGAGTCTCGGTTCTCTCGAGGTTAGAGTCAACTAGTGTATATATGTTCAACATAATCGTTTCAGACCTCACATCATCTTTCCTTAATTGTACATAGTTGATCAGACTATGTTAAATTAAAGTCGTATGCTGTAATTCCTGAACCAGTCATGTATAATGAGGAAATACTGCCTAACGGTCATTCTCTAGGCCCACTACATGCAACCTAGTTCACTATAACCTTAGGCTCTGATACCAATCTGTAACACCCCCCAAATTTACTGTTGAGCGGAAGCACGATTTGGGTGTTACTAATCAATATACAAAGCACATTAGATATAATGAACGACCACTATATGCGTCATTTTACATTGTATTGATAAAACAAAAGTTTACATCAAAATATTGTTTTACATTAGCTCGGTTTGAAGTTGAGAGATTTAAGTACATAATTAATCTATACAAAATATAATAATGCAGCTAAATCTCTGATTGTGTGAATGCTGACTCGAGCTAATGATTCCTGTTTGGGCAGTCCAACCTACTGCTGTGTACCTATGATACATGCTAAAATGGGTCAACGAAACGCTGGTGAGCTCACAGGTTGTATGTCAACACATATTTGTATGAACCGCAAGATTTATAATTGAATTTAAAATGCAATTAAGCAAAATAAAAGTTATACAGCCATGAGCACATAGTCTGAGCTTAACTTGAGTTGTCAGATCCAATTAAGGAAACCCAACTTGAATGCCTCCTACGAGTGCCTAATCTACACTCGTCTTCCCAAATGCTAATACGTCCGTTTGACCAGTTAGTGCGTGCTAACCCGGACGAGGATTGTCAATCCTATATGATATCATATACTAACATTCACGCTACTACGTATTACCAGACTATGCTATGGAGGGCTTTAAATTGATTAGCATGAAACTCATGTAGTATTTGATTTGATTTGTACTTGCGTTCAACTTGTAAAACAAAACGAGCAATAATATCACACCCCTTATTGAAAAGCAGTAAAATAGGGGCCATGAGACTCACCTGAGCCTTGAGTGTTTATCTAAATAAACTTGAATTGATTAGCCTTGAATTGATGTCCGAAGACTTGCAACCTGAAGGTGTCCATGACACGCGATGGTTATTAATTGATTAGGTATCTCGAAAGACTACCTTTGTAGTTGTTTGTCCAAATTACCCCGATTTGGTTGATTGACTTGTCCAAATTACTAAGATTTGGTTGATTGAATTGAGTATTTGAAAATGTGTACGGCCCGTTGGTGATTAGTTGTAATAATAACATTGATGTTATCACATTGATTGCGAAGTGTTATACTTGAAAAGTATATTCCATTTTGTTTGCAAAGTCGTGTCGTATAAGCGTTTGAAGATGTACAAGTTTGACACTTGGTGTGAAATATGCTTACGGAATCTAAGTACGGGGGTCCGGGGGCAGCGCCCCTGGTAGCGGGCTCCAAGGGGCGGCAGCCCCTGGCGGGGTCCAAGGGGCAGAGCCCCTGGTTGGGGTCGAGCTGCCAAGTCAGCTTGGAAGATTTTTATTTCTACTATATTGCTTTGGTGAAAAACGCATCTGGACTTGAAATTGGGTGAAATCAAGTGATAAAATTTAGGGTCTCGACACTTAGTGAAAATCTGAGTTTTCTGGTTTGTGCGACGTTGGGTGCGACATCGCAGGTCCTGATTGCGACGTTGAACATGGCGTCGCTATGTGCGACTTTCGCAATTTAATGCGACGTTGTGGGTGGCGTCGCTATGTGCGACGTTGTTGATTTCTGGGACGTAAGTGCTTGCGTCGCTAAGTGCGACGTCGGTCAATTAGGGCGACGTAGTGGCTGATGTCGCTATGTGCGACGTCGTGATGTGTTTTGCGACGTCGCAGCTGACGTCGCATAAAGTCTGGGCCAAATGCGACGTTACAGTCTGATGGCCGGAATTTGTGTCGAAAACGAGTTTTCCGGTTTCCGTTTGGTCCAAAACTTTTACCCAACCCATATTAGGACATTTTAAGCTTATAGAAACAATAATAAGTCGAAAATACTTGAAATCGAAGAGTTTCGAGATTTGTCGGAAACTTACAAAATGACGAATCAAAATTCCGAAAAGATGAAAAGGTAGATCGTGACTCCGTGAATCTTTTTCTTCAAAGGACCGAGGTGATTTGAGGGTGTTTGATGATGCTATTTGATGATTTAAGGAGGTGGTGATGGTGTTTGTTTTGAGAGAAAAATGAGAGAAAGAGAGAGAGAGTTAAGATGAGAATGGAAGATGATGATGATGTTGTTGGTGATATGGGGGCCGGCCCACTTGGGCCCCACCCAAGTGTGGTTGGTTCCCTATTTTAGCTCCGCGTATCCGCGCTCCGTGCGGTGTTCGTTTTCCCCGTTCGTTAAACGTTAAATAATTATTTTATATGTTTAATGGTAAGTTTTAAAATGCGGATATTTATTCAATATTATACTTGAGTTATAAGATATAACTTGGATTTGTTTCAAGTGTTTGCGCATTTACATTTAAATCGCGAAGACGTTATTTGTACGATACGAAACGAATATGAAATATTAACAAAACAATATTGTGGATATAATTGTCTTATTAAATAATGTTATACCATTTAAATAAAATTGTTCACCAACGTCCGTATTTATTGAACCGAATTACATTCGATTTGAAACTTGTACGATTTAATCAAATCGTATACTTGTATATATTCAACAATATATATTACTTGATACATTAATTAGCCTAACACAGAACTAATTACATATATTAAACTTGGTTAGGCACTAATCACTAGTCCTAATTTGACGGGTGTCACATTCTCCCACTGTTAGAAGAATTTCGTCCCGAAATTTAAGTTGAGGTTGTGTTTGATGTTGAGTCAGTGAAGAGTTGAGGATACTTGAGTCGCATTTGGTCCTCCCGTTCCCAGGTAAATTCCGGACCATGCCGCGAATTCCACCTGACCTTGACAATGGGAATGCGACTTTGTTTTAGTTGTTTGACCTCACGGTCCATGATTTCGGCGGGTTCCTTAACGAAGTGAAGCTTGTCGTCAACCCGAATTTTAGCAAGTGGAATGATAAGTGTCTCATTAGACAGACACTTCTTTAAGTTTGAGATATGAAATGTGGGATGCACACTGGTAAGTTCGGATGGCAGCTGCAATCGATATGGTACTGGGCCAATCCTCTCGAGGATCTCGAATGGTCCAATGTATCTGGGATTTAACTTCCCTCGTTTGCCAAATCGGATTACGCCTTTCCAAGGCGATACTTTGAGTAGTACTCGATCCCCAACCTAGAATTCGAGTGGCTTGTGTCTCACATCAGCATAACTTTTCTGACGATCACGTGTGGCTTTGAGTTTGTTTTGAATCTCGAAGATTTTCTAGGTTGTTTCGTGAATGATTTCTGGACCCGTGAGTTGGCTATCCCCAACTTCGGTCCAACAGATAGGTGATGGGCACTTACGACCGTACAGTGCCTCGAAAGGTGCAGCCTTGATGCTGGTATGATAGCTATTGTTGTACGAAAACTCGCACAATGGTAAGTGTCGTTCCCAGTTTACACCGAAGTCAACTACACAGGCCCATAGCATGTCTTCCAGTGTTTGAATTGTTCGTTCACTTTGGCCATCAGTCTGAGGGTGGTATGCGGTACTCATATCGAGACGGGTACCCAATGATTTTTTAAGTGACTGCCAAAATTGAGATGTGAAACGACTATCCCTGTCGGAGATAATCGAGATTGGAACACCGTGACGGGTTACGATTTCTTTCAGATAGATTCGAGTGAGGCGTTCCATTTTGTCGGTTTCCTTGATCGCCAGGAAGTGAGCAGATTTCGTGAGACGATCGACGATCACCCAAATGGTATCGCAACCGTTCGATGACTTGGGTAGTTTGGTTATGAAATCCATGGCGATTTGTTCCCATTTCCATTCAGGAATGTCGGGATGTTGGAGTAAGCCAGAAGGCTTCTGATATTCAGCTTTGACTTTTGAGCAAGTAAGGCACTTGCTAACATAGGTGGCGATTTCAGCTTTCATGTTCGGCCACCAATAAAAATCCTTGATACCGTGATACATTTTGTCGGATCCCGGATGGATAGAATATTTAGACTTGTGAGCTTCATCCATCACCAAGTCTCGCAGGTTCCCGAAACTAGGCAACCAGATTCAGTTTGAGACACACCTAACTCCATTAGGTTTGATTTCGAATTGTTTATCCATGCCTCGCAAGGCTTCGTTTTTGACATTATCAGGTTTGAGGGCTTCGAGTTGAGCAGCGAGAATCTGAAAGTTTAGATCATTGTGAATAGTCATACTGAGGGCTCGGACTCGAAGTGGTTTCGACCATTCTTTTCGACTGAGGGCATCGGCAACAACATTTGTCTTGCCTGGGTGATATTTGAGTTCGCAGTCATAATCGGTAAGCAACTCGACCCATCGACGTTGCCTCATGTTGAGATCCTTCTAATCGAATATGTGATGGAGACTTTTATGATCGGTAAAAATTGTGCACCTAGTGCCGTAGAGGTAATGTCTCCAGATTTTGAGAGCAAAAACGACAGCTCCTAGCTCGAGGTCATGAGTGGTGTAATTCTTTTCGTGAATCTTGAGTTGTCGTGAAGCGTAAGCTATGACTTTGTCTCGTTGCATCAGAGCGCAACTGAGACCTTGATGAGAAGCATCGCAGTATACCACGAAGTCATCGGTGCCTTCGGGTAATGATAGAATAGGAGCACTGCAAAGCTTTTGTTTTAAAAGTTGAAATGCTGACTCTTGTTTATCGGTCCAGTCGAACTTTTTGTCTTTCTGAGTCAGTGTCGTGAGTGGTAGGGCTATTTTTGAGAAGTTCTCGATGAATCGTCGATAGTACCCGGCCAGTCCTAAAAACTGTCGTACTTCTGTTGGAGTTGTCGGCGGTTGCCAATTTTTGATAGCCTCGATTTTTGAAGGATCTAATTGAATTCCCTGACTATCGATAACGTGTCCAAGAAATTGAACGGTTTGTATCCAGAACTCACACTTGGAGAATTTGGCGTAAAGCTCCTCGTGTCTAAGTAGCTCTAGGATAGTTTTGAGATGATGCACGTGTTCCTGTTCGTTGCGCAAGTATATGAGTATGTCATCGATGAAGATAATGACAAACTTGTCGAGATAAGGCTTGCACACCCGATTCATAAGGTCCATGAATACAGCCGGTGCATTGGTCAGGCCGAATGGCATCACTTGAAATTCGTAATGCCCATAACGGGTTCTGAAAGCAGTTTTCGGGATATCGGCGTCCCGAACACGCAATTGATGATAACCTGACCGAAGATCAATCTTTGAATAACAACTCGATCCTTGAAGTTGGTCGAACAGGTCATCGATTCGAGGAAGTGGATATCGGTTTTTGACGGTCAACTTGTTCAACTCTCGGTAGTCGATACACATTCGGAAAGAACCATCCTTCTTTTTGTCAAACAAGACCGGAGCTCCCCAAGGTGAAGAACTCGGCCTGATGAATCCTCTTTCCAGGAGCTCCTGTAATTGGGTGGACAACTCCTGAAGTTCGGATGGGGCTAAACGGTATGGTGCTCGGGCCACAGGTGCAGCACCCAGCACGAGATCGATTGAGAACTCAACCTGTCTTGGTGGTGGTAGACCAGGTAGTTCTTCGGGAAAGACTTCTGGAAAGTCTCGAACGATTGGCACATCCTCAAGTCGCTTCTCCTCCGACTTTTTCTCCATGATGTGTGCGAGGATTGCTGGATAACCCTTTCTCAGAAGTTTTTGGGTTTTTAAACAAGATATGATATTGAGTCTCGTCCCACCGGTCTCCCCCTGTATGACCAAAGTTCTACCGGCGGCGAGAGGGATTCGAACGACCTTGTCATGGCAGACAGTTTTAGCGCGGTGTTTGGACAACCAATCCATACCAATGATAACGTCGAAACTTCCGATTTTAACAGGCATAAGATCTATTGAGAAGATTTCCTCGGCTAGGTTTAAAGTGCAATTAGGTATCACACTATTGGTTTCTATGAGTTTACCATTTGCAAGCTCTACGGTGTACTTAACATCTAAGGCAACGGGGGCGATGTCAAGTAGTGGACAAAACTCATCAGAAATAAAGCTTCTATCGGCACCAGTATCAAACAGAATTGAAGCAGTTAAGTTGTTGAGGAGGAACATACCCGTGACCACATTTGGGTCCTGTCGGGCGTCCCCAGAGTTGAGCACAAAGGCTCTTCCCTTAGCATTGTTGTTGTTGTTGCCTTTGTTCTTTCGTTTAGGACATTCATCCTTGAAATGTCCCACCTCTCCACATCCGTAGCAGGATTTTGGTTGTGGGTGTTGCTGTTGGAGGCGTTGTTGTTGGATTTGGGGGCTCGGCAGTCCCTGGTCGAATGCACGTACCTCCTGCAGTTGTTGCAGGGAGTTTTGCATGGACCATGGTGGTGGTAGTTACACTTGGTACAGTATGGCCTGTCCCCAGTGTAGGAGCGTTTAGTTTCAGAGTTGGAGGTATAAACTTGGATAGCGTTGGGCTTTTTGTTTTGGAGGTTGTTGTGGTGTTCAGACAATTTGCGTTTGTTGTTGTTGGAGGAGTTGGTGGATGTCTCACGGTTGACAACTAGCGCCATGAGTTCGTGTGCTAGCCGGATAGCACTTTCGGTAGTGGTTGGTTTGGCTGAAGCGACATTCCCCTGAATGCTCTCAGGAAGGCCGCGGATGTACCTTTTGATGCCTTTAGTCTCCGGTTCAACCAATCCCGGGCATAGTAAGGCGAACTGTTGGAACTTGGTGGTATAACCATCAACATCGGTACCCTGCACCGTCAAGTGCCAAAACTCTTCCTCCAGACGGTGTAGGGCTTCTTCGGGACAGTACTTCTCCGTTAGCTTCTTCTTCAATTCAGCCCAAGGTAGCCGATTTGCTATCTCAAGGCCTACAGAGTTGGCGTGGGTGTTCCACCACGTGAGTGCACCTTCTTGAAAGGTGTATGCAGCGAACTTGACCTTGTTGTCTTCAGTACAGATGCAGAGGTTGAAGACAGATTCCATACGTTCGATCCAACGGATCAGACTGATAGCACCTTCAGTGCCCTTGAAGTATAGTGGTTTGCAGCTGAGAAAATCCTTGTAAGAACAAGGCTTGATGACAGGGGTATTACTGGGAGCTTCACCAGTGTTTCGGGAGTTTCGAGGCGAGTCCCGAGCAGCCAAGGCATCAGCCACAGCTCGAGAAACGATAGCATTGATTTCCGCATCACTATAACTTTTCTTCTTGGGCGGCAAGATTCTTCAAGAAAGAAAGATACAAAAGGTACATAAGAAATTGTACCAGAATGAAAATTACAATAGATGCATATATGTAAAAGTGGTAACATACGACATCACTATGTAAAATTAATAATGTAGAATAATCGAGGAGAATTGTCAATTGGTATTACAAGTTCAAAAGATGATAGACTATTCCGAGTTACAAGTTCCAAAAGTTACAGGATTAGATGTTTTACAAAAGTACCGGGAATTGTTACATCCGGTCGAATTACATAGGTCCTACGAAAGCATATTAGGGTACAGATTCAGCCTAAGCTAATTCTGACGTAAGTTGAGTTGTGGCAGCAGTGCGTTGAGATGGGCCTCAGATTCTGCGAGTCTGTTGGTCGTTCGGGGGCGTCCTCGGTTTCCCTTAGACGTGTCTCGCACTGATGCAGCCTTGATTGTAGGACAGAGATTTCATTTCGGTTGCCAATCACTTGGTTGTGGACAACCTCCATGGTTTCGACTGTTTCTCCCACTTGATTTTGAAGAGTGTTCATGGTGCTAACAGTGTGCTTGTGTTCTTCGGAGACTTGCTTGATTCGTTCCATTGCTGTGAGTCTCCAATTTTCACGAGTTTCTTGTAGTTCGATATCCATTTCGTGGAGTTGTTGGTCGTGATGGTGTACTCTAGCGGCTAAGTCCGTTAGAATGAGGTGAGTGGGATATGGGCTAGCTCGAGGCAACCTGGTGTCCCTCCTAGCTACCCTTGAGTTTCGTGATCCATGTGGATAAGAGCGTGATGAACTTGGTGGTGTGTTTGCCATTCTGAGAACAAGCGTTAGAAAGAATGAGGCATATCGATGTATACTTAGTATCACATAATAGCCTATTGGGTGTCTAGCACAGACATATTTGAGTCTCGGTTCTCTCGAGGTTAGAGTCAACTAGTGTATCCCTGTTCAATATAATCGTTTCAGACCTCACATCATCTTTCCTTAATTGTACATAGTTGATCAGGCTATGTTAAATTAAAGTCGTATGCTGTAATTCCTGAACCAGTCATGCATAATGAGGAAATACTGCCTAATGGTCATACTCTAGGCCCACTACATGCAACCTAGTTCACTATAACCTTAGGCTCTGATACCAATCTGTAACACCCCCCAAATTTACTGTTGAGCGGAAGCACGATTTGGGTGTTACTAATCAATATACAAAGCACATAAGATATAATGAACGACCACTATATGCGTAGTTTTACATTGTATTGATAAAACAAAAGTTTACATCAAAATATTGTTTTACATTAGCTCGGTTTGAAGTTGAGAGATTTAAGTACATAATTAATCTATACAAAATATAATAATGCAGCTAAATCTCTGATTGTGTGAATGCTGACTCGAGCTAATGATTCCTGTTTGGGCAGTCCAACCTACTGCTGTGTACCTGTGATACATGCTAAAATGGGTCAGCGAAACGCTGGTGAGCTCACAGGTTGTATGTCAACACATATTTGTATGAACCGCAAGATTTATAATTGAATTTAAAATGCAATTAAGCAAAATAAAAGTTATACAGCCAAGAGCACATAGTCTGAGCTTAACTTGAGTTGTCAGGTCCAATTAAGGAAACCCAACTTGAATGCCTCCTACGAGTGCCTAATCTACACTCGTCTTCCCAAATGCTAATACGTCCGTTTGACCAGTTAGTGCGTGCTAACCCGGACGAGGATTGTCAATCCTATATGATATCATATACTAACATTCACGCTACTACGTATTACCAGACTATGCTATGGAGGGCTTTAAATTGATTAGCTTGAAACTCATGTAGTATTTGATTTGATTTGTACTTGCGTTCAACTTGTAAAACAAAACGAGCAATAATATCACACCCCTGATTGAAAAGCAGTAAAATAGGGGCCATGAGACTCACCTGAGCCTTGAGTGTTTATGTAAATAAACTTGAATTGATTAGCCTTGAATTGATGTCCGAAGACTTGCAACCTGAAGGTGTCCATGACACGCGATGGTTATTAATTGATTAGGTATCTCGAAAGACTACCTTTGTAGTTGTTTGTCCAAATTACCCCGATTTGGTTGATTGACTTGTCCAAATTACTAAGATTTGGTTGATTGAATTGAGTATTTGAAAATGTGTACGGCCCGTTGGTGATTAGTTGTAATAATAACATTGATGTTATCACATTGATTGCGAAGTGTTATACTTGAAAAGTATATTCCATTTTGTTTGCAAAGTCGTGTCGTATAAGCGTTTGAAGATGTACAAGTTTGACACTTGGTGTGAAATATGCTTACGGAATCTAAGTACGGGGGTCCGGGGGCAGCGCCCCTGGTAGCGGGTTCCAAGGGGCGGCAGCCCCTGGCGGGGTCCAAGGGGCAGAGCCCCTGGTTGGGGTCGAGCTGCCAAGTCAGCTTGGAAGATTTTTATTTCTACTATATTGCTTTGGTGAAAAACGCATCTGGACTTGAAATTGGGTGAAATCAAGTGATAAAATTTAGGGTCTCGACACTTAGTGAAAATCTGAGTTTTCTGGTTTGTGCGACGTTGGGTGCGACATCGCAGGTCCTGATTGCGACGTTGAACATGGCGTCGCTATGTGCGACTTTCGCAATTTAATGCGACGTTGTGGGTGGCGTCGCTATGTGCGACGTTGTTGATTTCTGGGACGTAAGTGCTTGCGTCACTAAGTGCGACGTCGGTCAATTAGGGCGACGTAGTGGCTGATGTCGCTATGTGCGACGTCGTGATGTGTTTTGCGACGTCGCAGCTGACGTCGCATAAAGTCTGGGCCAAATGCGACGTTACAGTCTGATGGCCGGAATTTGTGTCGAAAACGAGTTTTCCGGTTTCCGTTTGGTCCAAAACTTTTACCCAACCCATATTATGACATTTTAAGCTTATAGAAACAATAATAAGTCGAAAATACTTGAAATCGGAGAGTTTCGAGATTTGTCGGAAACTTACAAAATGACGAATCAAAATTCCGAAAAGATGAAAAGGTAGATCGTGACTCCGTGAATCTTTTTCTTCAAAGGACCGAGGTGATTTGAGGGTGTTTGATGATGCTATTTGATGATTTAAGGAGTTGGTGATGGTGTTTGTTTTGAGAGAAAAATGAGAGAAAGAGAGAGAGAGTTAAGATGAGAATGGAAGATGATGATGATGTTGTTGGTGATATGGGGGCCGGCCCACTTGGGCCCCACCCAAGTGTGGTTGGTTCCCTATTTTAGCTCCGCGTATCCGCGCTCCGTGCGGTGTTCGTTTTCCCCGTTCGTTAAACGTTAAATAATTATTTTATATGTTTAATGGTAAGTTTTAAAATGCGGATATTTATTCAATATTATACTTGAGTTACAAGATATAACTTGGATTTGTTTCAAGTGTTTGCGCGTTTACATTTAAATCGCGAAGACGTTATTTGTACGATACGAAACGAATATGAAATATTAACAAAACAATATTGTGGATATAATTGTCTTATTAAATAATGTTATACCATTTAAATAAAATTGTTCACCAACGTCCGTATTAATTGAACCGAATTACATTCGATTTGAAACTTGTACGATTTAATCAAATCGTATACTTGTATATATTCAACAATATATATTACTTGATACATTAATTAGCCTAACACAGAACTAATTACATATATTAAACTTGGTTAGGCACTAATCACTAGTCCTAATTTGACGGGTGTCACAATATTATCATCTTAGAATCACTCGTGATTTAATCCATGAAGTGATCTCTCTAAGTACGAGTCTCTCCTATACTTAAATCCCCATCAAGTTGATACATCAATAGAATCACTCGTGAATTGAAGAAAAGAACGAAAAGAAAGCTGAAATGAAGAAAAACCAATAAAAAATCAAGACTTTGAGAGAATTGAGCTTTAAATGAAGACTTAAATCATATTGTTGGAATATTGGGTTAAGAAATTAATGTAAATCCGAAATTGTGAAGAAGTTGGCCCAAGATAGAGCCAAGCCCGTGAATGGAAGATTCTGGAATTGAAGATCAACCGGCGGTTGATAATGCCAACCAGCGGTTAAATATAATAATATAAGGCGGTGGAAGATTGCAGAGTTGGACTTGGACTCAAAGTAATCCAACCGGCGGTTGAAGATTCCAACCGGCGGTTGAAGATTCCAACCGGCGGTTAGACTGGCGGTTTGGAAAACTATAAATAGAGGATTCGGCTAATGTAACGCCCCAAATTTTTGTAAGTTTAAAACTTTAAATATACAATTTTGATTGTATAAGTTAGTGGGACTAACTATGTAAACTATTTTATGTCCATAGGACTTGTAATATTATGAAATATGTGTTTGAGGGACTAAATGTGTCAATTGTGAAAAGTTGAGGGGTTTAATTGAAATTTTTCAGTATAAAAACACTGCTTCTGTATTATTCTAGCTCATTACAGACACTGCAAACAGAAAACCACATATGTATTCCTGTATGAGTTGGCTCTTGAAAGAAACAAGAAGAATCATCAAAGACTAAGCTAGGGTTTTGAAGATTAGAACTTGTGATCCTTTAATTCTTCATTCTAAAGGTATGATTAACACTTAATTGTATTTAATTTCATGTTATGTATGATAGTGATTCAAGAAAGATAAACCCTAGACTCATGAAATTTCTTAGTAATTGGATTAATGATTAATTGATGTTTTATAATCACTTTTGAGCTATGCTCTATGCTTAATTCACGATTTTGAATTAAGTTGTGTAAACCCTAGATTCTTGAAATTAAAGGGTTAATGGTTTAATGAATTATATATGTTTCATACACATGATCAAGTTATGAATTAGGTTTAAATTATGTTAATTTTTATAAAAGAACTCATAACCTTGTGTTTATGAGTAAATGAATGATAGTAATTGGTAATTGATGAAAGAATAATGATTTGATGAATGAATTCATCTAATTAGCATGTTGAATTATATTCTTTGTGTAAAGGAAATGAAAGTCATGTATAAATGGGTAAATGATATATGATGATATGATTATACACTAAGAGATGATACTCTTGGTGATTATTGATGAAATTGATGATGTGATAATGATAATTACCCATTTATATATGATTATGAGTAAAGTGTATGAAACATATGATGAGATCTTATGATGAAATTAATACTTGTATAATATGATACAAGTAATGAATTGGAGGTTGAGTATGAATTGGATATAGGTGTTAAGTGAATTAACATCTATGTTATATGATGAATGATTATTGAATGTGTAATTGATATGTGTTTATATAATTATATGAATAGGTGATAAAAGTATGCCAAGTGTTACAAGTGATTAATTGTATGGGCTATCGCGAGGTAAGTTAATGGATGATGCTATCATATTCCAAGTAATGCATATTCCATTTATTTGGAAGGACCGGTAATGGATATGGTTTTTACTTGATGAGTTGTGATTATTTACCGGGGTGTAGGCCCGAAGATGTTAATCTTGCAGGAATTAGCATATGATATTATGGATCCTTAATATACGGATGTTGAATTGATATTGATTATAATTGATAGCCCATTACTTACTAAGCTATATGCTTATTCCATTATGTTTATGTATTTTTAGGTGAGCCAGGTGGGACACAAAGGGATTCGGGCAAGAGACCCGAAGGATGCTAATGGTGGTGCTTGTTGCTTAGTCGGTAACAAGCTTATCTTTTAGATCATGCTCTTGATATGGATACCACCCCTTTTGTTTAAGAAATCATGTTTTGTCACTTTATGGTTAAAGAACATAGTACTTGTTGAAGTAGTATATATGATGTAATGTTGAAGTTAAAAGTCAAAGTAGTCAATGGGTCAACGAGTTCTTGTATACTTGTTGAAAATTTTGGAGAACATGAATCTTGGATGAAAATAGTAAATGAAATGGTTATGTGGTTGATTAGATGTTTAAAGGTTAAGTTGAAGTGTTATTGATGGTACAAGCTTGGTTTGACTTAGAATAGTCGATAGAATGTGAAATTGGTCATATAGTGGTGTTAATATGGGTAAAGACCCAAACGGGTCATTTAGGGTCCAAATGGGTCATAAATGGGTCATGGTGTCAAAATGGGTTATAGATATTGAACGAAAGTTGTGAGAATTGCTTTAAGTCCCATTTTGATGGTCAAAGTTAGTGTCAAAGTTTGAAAGTCGGAGTATGTGTAGTTTGTGAAATGACATGTCAATGGTTTTAGTCTAAATTAGGCGAAAAGTGGTCAACCGTCCAGATTTAGATAAAACGTGAATTTTGGAAAAGTGTAAAAAGGAAAACCTTCATTTTGGCATAGTGGAGGTGTGTGTAAAATTTCAGGTCTTAACTCCTAACGAGTTAAAAGTTATGCGTGTCCGAATTTGGTGAATTGTATCCTAAATAGTGAAATTGTTGAGCAGACATGCCATGGGCATGTCCTATAATCGCCATGGCCATGTCCTTGATCAGTAGCTTCGCATTCTTGTCAGCACCACGCAATGGCCATGTCCTATAATCGCCACGGCCATGTCCCTTCAGTATGCCTAAGAATGATGTTTTAACTTACGTGTCGAATTTATATGTATAAAAATAAAGTTAAGGGACAGTATACAGGGTATATATATATATATATATATATATATATATATATATATATATATATGCTTCAGATTTTCGGGGTGTTTCAAGTTGGTATCAGAGCTTAGTTTAAGGGATTCGGGTATCCACCATTAGTGGGTACTTGATCTTAAGCCATTATTAATTATGTTGAGCATGATTACTTATGATGACTAATTATGATGGATTATGTGCAATAGTGAAGCGTGATAGAATGAACTGATATGCTTTCCCTGTAGAGAACTGTTTGATAATATGTTAAAGTTTTGAATAGTTCTCATTGAACTTTAATACGTTAGAAGTTGTTGGAAGGAGGTAAGAACCCGATGTGTGGACAGGTACCTTAATTGTTAATATTAAACTTGGATACATACTGTTTAATTCGGGTGTTCAAGATCGTTAGTATTTAAAAATGTATATGAAAGAAGTTGATTTTATGAGTAGTTCTAAATGAGCATAAGTACGCCTGAAAGTGTTAAAGAAAACATGAAAGTATATAATGTGGGCATACCTATAGAAAAATATGGAATATTATGTGAAAAGATAAAGTGGCAGAGGCAGTAGTGAATACCTTCTATGTGATGTTGACTGACTAAGTGGAATTGTTTGCCACTATGAAAATAGTTTTGTGAACGGCAACTTATAATTTAGTTATTATTGTTGCTGAATTGTTGTATTATGTGGTATATGTTTAAGTGAATGACAGTCATAGTGAGAATCAATGATAAGAAGTGGCCTGAAAATGAAAGTGTGAATAACATAATATTGCTACGCCTGATCAACGCAGCTATATTATGCTACCACATAAAATTGTCGAGGCTGCCAATTATCAGAGAGACTTAATGTGACTGTGTTGTGAATAAGTGTAAAATGTGTATTGACTCTTATTGAGTAAAGTATGAATAAAATGAATGCACATTTGTGCATGATTATATGGAATGTATTTGTAGTAGTGTTACGCTAAATTGAACAGATTGAGTTATAGCATCATGTTTAATTGGGACTGTCGTCCAATCAAATGATGACATATAGTCGTTACCTTGAAATAGTTGCTGTATATGGAAAATTAAATTGAAAATTTCAGTAAATGGGTTATTATTACCCTTAATAGTTCCCTTAGGCAGGATGCCTTCCTATAAAGACAAATGCAGGGAAACATGGTCAGTCTGGTATGTCATCCTCATTGGGGGAGGATGTTGACAGGAATGAGTATGTGTTGCAATTAGAGGATATACTTAATATTGCATGTATCACAGGTATGGTTATTGTAAGTCTTAAATTACATCATTTGGATTAACGTGGATTATCCAAAATTGAGATGGTGAATTACTGAAATTTAGGAGTTTTCTTGGATTAATTGTAGAGTAAACAACGGAATTTAGTCTTTTGACATTGAAACAGTTTTTGAGTCAGGTTGTTGTTTCAGTATTATATTGATTGGATGGTACTACAATGCGATAATTGTACGGATCATTGAAGGATTTGGTATATTTTTCAAAGGAGTTTTAAACTGAGTCAGTATTGATGGTTAAACTTATAAATAATTTTGATGGAGAAATTTGATATTATTCGGGGAAAAGATAATGTGGTTGTAGATTGTCTTATGTTATAAAAGATTTGTGACAGGATTTACTTCATATGTTTGGAATTTTCCCGACTTAGTGGATTAATTGAAAGCTATTTGGCTTGAGACATTGATATGATGGAATGATTATAGAGGATTAAAGACCGTTCAGTCTTATGTTTAAATTCATTTGATGGAGATTTTCGAAAGATGATTTTAATTGAGACTTATAAATTTGGATTTATTGTTCATCCGAGAAATGATTATATAGTGTAATGATCTGAAACTATTATATTGATGGATTATCATGAGATCGGATGTGACGTGGGTTGTGGAGTTTGAAATTTTTGTTTTAAGTTAAAACAGGGTATTGAATATTCTATAGATTATTGAGATAATTTTACATGTTTGAAAAAATGGGAGATCTATTGATGGTGTTTACAATTAAACTTCCATGGATATTATGGAACAATGACATGATATGATATTACCTAAACGGAAACCAAGTTTGAGAACAAGGTTACCATTGAGAATATGTACCCTTTTATCCTGGATTGATGACTTGTTCGATCAACTACAAAGTATGGACATTATGAACTTATGGTTATGCCTTATGGTCTGACCAATGCTCCTACTATTGATCTCATGAATTGAGTGTGCCGAATTATGCTCGGTGAGTTTGTAATTGTATTCATTGACGATAATCTTATCTATTCTAAATCTGTTGATGAGCATGATGTTCAATTGAGACAGATATTACAGACTTTGAGAAATGAGAAATTCTATGCTAAAGTCTCTAAATGTGAAAAATTGACTTCGTGAAGTTTGATGTTAGGTTCATGTAGTAATATTCAAAGTATTATATTGATCCTGTAAAGGTTAAAGTGAAAAACATCAAGGATTAAGTTCATGATATTGTTGAGGATTCCCAAGGTGCAAAGACACGCTATGAAAAAATCTAGATGTTTTATTCATCATGGTGCGATAAAAATGTGTCATGATTTGAAAGTTGATTATTGGTGATCTGGGATGAAGCGTGAAATTTTATAAATGTGGAACAGAGTGTGACTTATCTACAGATTCATCTGGCAAAATGCAACTGTTGGAAATATCTATATGGAAATGGGAGCACAGTACGATGAACCTTATCCTTAAGGTACCCAAAATTCCATGTCATCATGATAATAATTGGGTGATAGTGGATCGGTTGACGAAAAGTGCTCTATTCTTGCCTGTTAAGGAACTTATAATTTTAAGGCACTTGCTGATTTATGTATCTAAGAGGTTGTAGCACAACATGGTATGCCTATTATATTGTCTGTGACAAAGATAGTAGAATCATTTCTAGACTATGGATTAAATTTCAAGAAGATATGAGTACTCGTATTTATTTAAATACTGCATATCATACTCAGATTGCAGACAGAGTGAAAGAATAATTTAAACTTGGAAGACATGTTGAGGACATGTACCAGTGATTTTTTTTTATTTTTTTTTTGGTAAAGGGGACAGTACCCCGGCAAAAACTATATTAATAAAATATAATATTTACAAACAAACTTTGGGCATACCCAAAGGGGATGATTAATGCACATCCCAAACAAATACATCAAAACCTATAACATCTACTATATTGTTCAAGACAAATATAATACAAATACTAAAATCAAACAACTTATCAAAAATGCAACTATTAAATTCGCAACTATGAAACCCATATACACTCTTCAGTCCATGCAGCCCAAGACCAACTTTATACATCTGTATTTGATATCCACTTAATACAGCCCAACCCCATGCTCGCTTTAAATCAATCCAATCTGGAAATGCCTGCAGCCCAACCACAAGCCCAATGGCCCACCTTTGAACTATACAGTCAACACCCAATTCCCTAATCTTTTTCAAGCTCAAATCAACCCAATACAAATTCCTTTTCAGCCCATTCGAATTTTCAGTAACCCATAACAAACCAATCCCAACACATTGACTCTTAACTCCATTAAATCCAATATCCTTATTAATCATGGAATTAGTAGCATTAACATCAATAAATCGACTAGCAATCTTGACCATGTACCTGTGAACATTTTTGCTACATACCAACCCCATCATTATTCCATTCTTACCAACTATAATACTGCAAACAAAATCCATCCATAATATGCCCTTATACCATATTGGCATGCAATGACTATCAAGCAGTTCAAATTGACTATATTGCACAACCTGACAACCAAATTGACTAACCTCTATTTGACTCTTAAAATTCAACCCATCAACAAGATCAGTAAATCCATTATCAATATTATTCATGCAGCCCACATAAGTAAACCTACTACCATCAGCTTTCAATCCAACAAATATTTTCAAATGAACCAAGTGCCCACCAAAACAGACCAGATCAACAAGTATTCCATTCTGTGATATTCCAAAAATCCAAAACTGGTTATTAATAAGTTGACCCAAAAAAGTCAAACTTACCTTAACATTCCCATATCTGAATCCACCAACCAGCTCTAGCAATGATCCAATCTTACCCATATATCCCTCAGCATAACATCCATCCAATGCATAATTCATGCATCTAGCAAACTTTCCAACACTAAATTTGATATCATCAGTAGAAAGATCAGACCCATCAGCAAAAACAAAGAGTATTTCACCAATTATATCAAACTTATATCCAACAACAATAATTTTACCAATGCCATTATCAACACCAAATTTTTTCCCACCAAGATAATTTTGACTATAGTAATGCAAACATTTAAAAACCTTTACATCCTGCATTTCTTCACCAATATCCAATCTCCAATATAACCAATTGACAGACCCAAAACCAGAAACAGGTGGATTCAACGATTGACATAGAATCCAGATATCATTCAAAAAGAGTGAATGACCATGGCAGCCTGACACATGAGTAATACTCCTCAACTGCTGCCTAAACCACAAAATGAAGGAAATTCTACAACTACATTTCCTTACAGCCAGTTTCATATTACTCATTGCCATCTCACCTTCAAATGAAAGGACAAGCACAACAAAAATATACAGGAAAAAGTGAGGTTTTACCAACCTTATAGCACCAGTAAAAAAGATGAGAGTGCCATACCCCTACACTATAACCAATATCTCCAATCCTATGCAGCAACCAAATCTGAAACTTTTAAAACAAAAGCATTCAAGTCTGTGAAAAAAGTCAGACTTAAAAGTTTTACAATAGACCATTAAACACATATTAAAATACCAAAAAACAAAAGTTACATACTCTACCCAACTCCACCTTATTACACCATAAAACCACACCCCCAAAAAGATAATAACCAGATCCAAAGAGACACAACACTCCTCACAGGCAAACCAATAGATCAAGCCCATGACATGCATCATCAACTCTTGTCTGCATTTCAGCCATAAGGCACTACATCTACACCTTACTTCAAGCAGTTTTAGCAATGCATGACTTATCTCATTGGCACTCCTAAAAAATCCTAGAAATTGGTTTGGGAATTTAAAAGTGGTAAAATGACTTATCTCAATGTACTAGTGATTTTGGTGATAGCCGGAATACTCAATTAGCATTGGCTGAGTTTTTATAGAAATAGCTATTATGTGGGTATTAGAATGCCACATTATTAGATGTTTTATGGGAGAAAATATTGAACTCCAATATATTAGGGTGAATTTGGTTAGAAAAGATCTGAGAAATACTAACATTGTTCAGAGAACGGTTAAAAAATAGCCCAGAATCGATAAAAGTCCTATGTTGATAATCGGAGATTTTGTAATGCTATAAATATCTCCATGGAAAGATATTATCTAATTTAGAAAACAAGGAATGTTGAGTCCTCGGTTTATTGAATTTTTAAATTCTTGAAAAGGTTGGAAAGGTAACTTATCGCTTTAAGTTGCCTAATGAGTTGGCTGGAATTCATAATACTTTTATGTGTCCTATTTGAGGAAATGTATGGTTGATGAAACCGCTTATGTATCAATGGATGAAATTGAAATCAAGGATCGACTAAATTATATTGAGTAATATGTAATGATTCTTGTTGAAACGATTAAGAATCTGAGAAACAAAGAGATCAATTTACATTAGGAATGGATTGTGAGGACACAATCCTGAATAAGTGGAGGAGAGTTGTAACGCCTCAAATTTTTGTAAGTTTAAAACTTTAAATATACAATATTGATTGTATAAGTTAGTGGGACTAACTATGTAAACTATTTTATGTGCATAGGACTTGTAATATTATGAAATATGTGTTTGAGGAACTAAATGGGTCAAAGGTGAAAAGTTGAGGGGTTTAATTGTGTCGCACCCCAGAACACGTGGCAGCGGAAGTAGGAGGTGTCATGGGGGCGCCGACCAAATTAAATATCACAACACAAAGATTAAAGCAAACAACCTCTATATGAGACGTTTGAAAAATAGTTACATTACAATAATTTAAATGTTTACAAAAGTAATAGGAGTTCGCATAACAAAAGTAGAATTACATAACTATAACTACAAAATATAGTAATGCAATCTAGTTCCTTGATGATTTGAAAACCATGCGACTCGAGCTAAGCTTATCCTTATGCTTCCTACTGTGGCGGGTTACCTGAGAAATACATACTAAAAGGTCAACATAAAGTTGGTGAGTTCATAGGTTTGTAAGCAAACAGTTATATGTATGATCCACAAGGTTAATAAAATTGTATCATTCGTCAATGATAAGTAAAAGTATCGCATAATGCAATATAAGTATACCATTTGCATGAGTCTCATAGTTCGAGCTTAACGTTGTTTGCCTCCGGTAAGTGTACTAATCCTATATACTTCTAATTCACAAATAATGTTGCGCCCGTGGGTTGGCTAGAGCGACTAGCCCAGACGAGGTTTGTCAAACCCTGATAGTACTATCCAATAATATTCACGCATATATTAACGAACTATGATGGGTAGAGGGCTTTAGTGGATTATCATAAGGTCTCATGCAATTCGTACAAAAAGTTGTTGCCGGTACTTGTGATCATAAAAGCAGTTTATATAAAACAGTTGTATGTATTCTCACCCCAGTGAAAAACAGTAAAAAGGGGCTATGAAATTCACCTTAGATTAGCAAGTAGCAAACAAATATCAAATTAGCAAGCAAGCCGGTGTGCAACCTTCTAACGTCCTAAACGTATAAGGTTGTGTAAGTAGATGTCTCATAAGACCATCTATAGCGATTGTATAAGTAGGGGTTAATGTCCACTTAAGCCAATCGTGTAGGTGGAGGGTTAATATCCACCTAGAGCTAGTTCATCAACTAGTATGTCCAAATAAGTTGTTCAAGTTCGTTTATCAAAAGCGTGTACGACCCGTTGGTGAAAGTTTGTAATAATAACTCGTTTAGACATTATTATTAAGTTTGCTTTGTTGTATATTATTTATTAGTACACATCGTATGTTGCAAACAGATTATTTAGTTCGTAAAAACCTTAAACCGTAGGTCAAAGTTGGTCAAACTGGTCAAAGTTGGTCAAACTGGTCAAAGTTGGTCAAAGTTGGTCAAACTGGTCAAACTGGTCAAATTTGGTCAAACTGGTCAAAGTGGTCAAAGTTGGTCAAACTTTAGCGATACATGTCAATTTATGAGACACTTCCAATTTATGAGACACTTCATGAGTCACTTCCAATTTATGAGACACTTCATGAGTCACTTCCAATTTATGAGACACTTCATGAGTCACTTCCAATTTATGAGATACTTCATGAGTCACTTCCAATTTATGAGACACTTCATGAGTCACTTCCAATTTATGAGACACTTCATGAGTCACTTCCAATTTATGAGACACTTTATGAGTCACTTCCAATTTATGAGACACTTCATGAGACACTTCCAATTTATGAGTTAGAGTATTTGGTCCAAGTGTTCTAGGTGTCGGTTTCTAATTCAGGAAACTTTCTAAGTTTAGTTTTTGGTCCAAGTTACTAAATAAGTCACCCAATATAACACCCTTCATTTTACAGAACAATTCTTTTTTTTTTTATAACCGGAAGCGAAAGTCCAACAAACATTAATAATTATACATTATATAATACTCATATTAATCAATCTATTTCAAAACATAATTTATCATTTTGGGTGTTACATAATTTGAAAGACAACAATGATTTTATAAAATCAAATATCAGAGTAAACATCGAGTCGTCAAGCACTCCATCCAGTCAGCAGCTCCTTGCTTATCCCATAATCTAATCATAACCTGCAAGGAGTGGTAATGTGGGGGATTAGCTCAACGCTAAGTGAATGAACCAATGACCTACATTGCAACCTAGCATAGCAAATCTGTTTACAACTATGCATCGCATAATAAACCTGTAACACCTGGTCAAAAAGTTAATTTTCGCGACAAATATAAAACTTTCATTTCACATACTTGGTACGCATTACTTTAAGTAATGTGTTATTATTTTAAATAAACATTATTTACACGGAAAACAGTAAAAAGGGGCTATGAAAAGGGGCTATGAAATTCACCTTAGATTAGCAAGTAGCAAGCAAATATCAAATTAGCAAGCAAGCCGGTGTGCAACCTTCTAACGTCCTAAACGTATAAGGTTATGTAAGTAGATGTCTCATAAGACCATCTATAGCGATTGTATAAGTAGGGGTTAATGTCCACTTAAGCCAATCGTGTAGGTGGAGGGTTAATATCCACCTAGAGCTAGTTCATCAACTAGTATGTCCAAATAAGTTGTTCAAGTTCGTTTATTAAAAGCGTGTACGACCCGTTGGTGAAAGTTTGTAATAATAACTCGTTTAGACATTATTATTAAGTTTGCTTTGTTGTATATTATTTATTAGTACACATCGTATGTTGCAAACAGATTATTTAGTTCGTAAAAACCTTAAACCGTAGGTCAATGTTGGTCAAACTGGTCAAAGTTGGTCAAACTGGTCAAATTTGGTCAAACTGGTCAAAGTTGGTCAAACTAGTTAAAGTTGGTCAAACTTTAGCGATACATGTCAATTTATGAGACACTTCCAATTTATGAGACACTTCATGAGTCACTTCCAATTTATGAGACACTTCATGAGTCACTTCCAATTTATGAGACACTTCATGAGTCACTTCCAATTTATGAGATACTTCATGAGTCACTTCCAATTTATGAGACACTTCATGAGTCACTTCCAATTTATGAGACACTTCATGAGTCACTTCCAATTTATGAGACACTTTATGAGTCACTTCCAATTTATGAGACACTTCATGAGACACTTCCAATTTATGAGTTAGAGTATTTGGTCCAAGTGTTCTAGGTGTCGGTTTCTAATTCAGGAAACTTTCTAAGTTTAGTTTTTGGTCCAAGTTACTAAATAAGTCACCCAATATAACACCCTTCATTTTACAGAACAATTCTTTTTTTTTTTATAACCGGAAGCGAAAGTCCAACAAACATTAATAATTATACATTATATAATACTCATATTAATCAATCTATTTCAAAACATAATTTATCATTTTGGGTGTTACATAATTTGAAAGACAACAATGATTTTATAAAATCAAAGATCAGAGTAAACATCGAGTCGTCAAGCACTCCATCCAGTCAGCAGCTCCTTGCTTATCCCATAATCTAATCATAACCTGCAAGGAGTGGTAATGTGGGGGATTAGCTCAACGCTAAGTGAATGAACCAATGACCTACATTGCAACCTAGCATAGCAAATCTGTTTACAACTATGCATCGCATAATAAACCTGTAACACCTGGTCAAAAAGTTAATTTTCGCGACAAATATAAAACTTTCATTTCACATACTTGGTACGCATTACTTTAAATAATGTGTTATTATTTTAAATAAACATTATTTACACGGAAAACAGTAAAAAGGGGCTATGAAAAGGGGCTATGAAATTCACCTTAGATTAGCAAGTAGCAAGCAAATATCAAATTAGCAAGCAAGCCGGTGTGCAACCTTCTAACGTCCTAAACGTATAAGGTTATGTAAGTAGATGTCTCATAAGACCATCTATAGCGATTGTATAAGTAGGGGTTAATGTCCATTTAAGCCAATCGTGTAGGTGGAGGGTTAATATCCACCTAGAGCTAGTTCATCAACTAGTATGTCCAAATAAGTTGTTCAAGTTCGTTTATCAAAAGCGTGTACGACCCGTTGGTGAAAGTTTGTAATAATAACTCGTTTAGACATTATTATTAAGTTTGCTTTGTTGTATATTATTTATTAGTACACATCGTATGTTGCAAACAGATTATTTAGTTCGTAAAAACCTTAAACCGTAGGTCAAAGTTGGTCAAACTGGTCAAAGTTGGTCAAAGTTGGTCAAACTGGTCAAATTTGGTCAAACTGGTCAAAGTTGGTCAAACTGGTCAAAGTTGGTCAAACTTTAGCGATACATGTCAATTTATGAGACACTTCCAATTTATGAGACACTTCATGAGTCACTTCCAATTTATGAGACACTTCATGAGTCACTTCCAATTTATGAGATACTTCATGAGTCACTTCCAATTTATGAGACACTTCATGAGTCACTTCCAATTTATGAGACACTTCATGAGTCACTTCCAATTTATGGGACACTTCATGAGACACTTCCAATTTATGAGACACTTCATGAGTCACTTCCAATTTATGAGACACTTCATGAGACACTTCCAATTTATGAGTTAGAGTATTTGGTCCAAGTGTTCTAGGTGTCGGTTTCTAATTCGGGAAACTTTCTAAGTTTAGTTTTTGGTCCAAGTTACTAAATAAGTCACCCAATATAACACCCTTTATTTTACAGAACAATTTTTTTTTTTTTTTATAACCGGAAGCGAAAGTCCAACAAACATTAATAATTATACATTATATAATACTCATATTAATCAATCTATTTCAAAACATAATTTATCATTTTGGGTGTTACATAATTTGAAAGACAACAATGATTTTATAAAATCAAAGATCAGAGTAAACATCGAGTCGTCAAGCACTCCATCCAGTCAGCAGCTCCTTGCTTATCCCATAATCTAATCATAACCTGCAAGGAGTGGTAATGTGGGGGATTAGCTCAACGCTAAGTGAATGAACCAATGACCTACATTGCAACTTAGCATAGAAAATCTATTTACAACTAAGCATCGCATAATAAACCTGTAACACCTGGTCAAAAAGTCAATTTTCGCGACAAATATAAAACTTTCATTTCACATACTTGGTACGCATTACTTTAAATAATGTGTTATTATTTTAAATAAACATTATTTACACGGAAAATATTAAACTATTTGAGAACATAATTCGTTTTGTTTAAAACGTATTTTTGGCGACGAAACCATACGAAAGGTATCTGTCAAACAAATCCAAAACAAAGTTATATTTTTATAACTCGAAGAAAGTATTTTTATAAAATGCTTAGAATAAAAACATATACGATTTCGTCTTAGCAAAATTATGGTTTTAAAATAATTAAATTATTTTACGATCGGGCAAAAAAACACGGGTATTTTACACTGAAATTGGGAGACAGTGTCCTCCCCACCCAATACATAAGCCGGCCCAACACCCCCTTATCCTTATTTTTGATTTCATTTTCACCAAACACACCCAAATTCACTCTCTCATCTCTCTCGGTTTATACCATCGCCGCCGGTCACCGGACACCGCCACCACCGGAATCACCACCACCTCGTCGTCATCATCACCAAGAACAACAATAGCAGCTTCACCATCATCTCCATCATCTCGATCCGCCTTTTTTAAGCTCCAAATCGACATTTGGTAAGAACACCCGATTTCACACCTTTAAACTACTCGATTTATGTTTATTAACATGTTATAGAGTCCACACAACAAGAATATGTCCAAGAAATTGGTTAAAAACGTTTTAAAACTCGAAACCCACTTCAAAAATTGCAGCAGTTCATCGTGCGAGTTGAGACGAACTCAACTCGCGAAACCTTATCCGAACTCGCGAATCGAACAGACTTGCGAGTCGAACTGAGTCGCGAGTTGACTTGCGGACCGACTTGTCTGTGAATCGAGCTGCGAAGCGGCTCGACCCGCGAACCGAGTTGAGCTGCGAGTTGAGACCCGCGAGTCCACTTGTCCTGCGAATCCAAACTCAGTTCGCTTCGCGGACTCAATTCACACCACCAATTCGGTCCTCAGCCAACCTTTGGTAAATTTTCCGATTTTAAATCTTCGATGCGATTTTTAGTAAAGCAATATAGTAGAAATAAAAATTTTTCCGAGCTGACTTGGCAGCTCGACCCCAACCAGGGGCTCTGCCACTTGGACCCCGCCAGGGGTTGCCACCCCTTGGACCTCGCTACCAGGGACGCTGCCCCCGGACCCCCGTACACGGTTTCCCAACCTGAACGACAAATGAATAATTACACAACTCGCATAGACAAATTGATTTGTCTCATACTTATATGACCTCACGTGTTTAGGACACTAGGAGGTTATCATTTGGACAAAACACGTGTAGTAGGATCGCTGACAACTCACAGGTGAGTTCATAGCCCCATTCTTTCATCTATTTTACTGTTTTCGGGGTGAGACGCATGCACAACTACTGTTTTGGAATTATAATAATAAAGTTTTATAATTCACACTTAACTATATTACTACCACGTAATACAAATGTGTAATACTTAGGAATTACACCCACTATACTGTCGTAGGACTATATCATAGCTTAACCTGGATAGGTTAGCACTGTACACTACCTCGTTGTTGAAATACAACTACCCTTACATAACAGCTCAGGTTATCATTTTACTTTGGCCATATTGTCGCGGGACAATATCAGTAAATACATTAGAACTGGTTAGTTCTACTTACATTGGGAAACAACTAGACTTCGCATAGGATTAGTTCTCCTTTATAGGAACTAAGACTACCTATACACTCCAGGATTTCTTGAATGGACTTGTACCTAACCGAACATTTACCAGAATCCTCAATATACTTACTAGGCTGTGGCTAGGAGTATACATTAGTAACGTACGTTGGTATAGATTCCTTATACTAATACAAAACAACTAGGTTATGATTAGTCATACCTAGGCTTATGGTGATATTGTAACAACCGGCAATTTAGGACTAGAATTAGTGCCTAATTCTTTGTAAATACATGTAATTAGTTCTATGTTAGGCTAATTTATGTATCGGATTATATATTGGTGAATATATATACAACTTTGCGATGTGGCTTAAATCGTACACAACTTAAATAGAATGAAATTATATTTGATTAATACGGACGTTGGTGAACAAATGTTTATAAACTAAAATAACGCAATTATGACCAAAAATACTATTTTATAATAACGGATAGTTATCTTGTATCACTCGATTAAACTTACACGATTTAAAAACAAAAGTACAAAGATTTACTCAAACCATACTATATTGCAAATTATTAAAGATTTATGGAAATAATTTAGGTAAATTACTTGACAAGATTTGTGATTTTATAAATACAAATCAACGCGTAAATTGGACATTTAATGTTTAAACGACGGAGAAAACGAACGCCGCACGGAGCCCGATCGCGGGGACTGAAAATGGGAGGATAAACCTCCCCATTTCCCCTTTTCTTTCTCATTTCCCACTCACTCTCTCTCTTTCTTATTCTCTTTCTCTCTTTTCCCTCTCATTTAATCATCCACCACCATCCACTTAAATCATCAAAATAACACCATCAAACCTCGCCGAAACATACCACTCGTTTGGAGAAAAGTGACCACGACAACACGATCTACATTCCTATCTTTTCGGATTTTCAATCCGACACTTTGTAAGTTTCCGACAAATCCCGACATCTCTCGTTTTTGATCATTTTTACTAGTTTATGGTTTAAATAGGCTTATTATGTTCATATAAGGGTTGGGTAAAAGATTTGGACCCAACGGAAACCGGAAAACTCGTTTTCGACTAAATTTCCGGCCATCAGACCGCTACGTCGCACCTGGCCAGGGGCCTCTGCGACGTCGCGACCTACGTCGCACAAAAACCTCAACGTCGCACTAGCGACGCAGCCTATTACGTCGCATTAACTTGCGGATGTCGCACGTAGCGACGTAGACTTTAACGTCGCAAACCGAACCAACGTCGCATTAGCGACGCCGCCCCCTACGTCGCATTGAATTGCGAAGGTCGCATCATGCGACGTACATGCCCACGTCGCACCTTACGTCACTTGCAACGTCGCATGCGACGTCGCACCAACCAGAACCTTGAAAACTCACATTTTCACTAAGTGTCGAACTTTTACAACCTCAAATCCTTATACGATACGACCTAACAATCATAATAAAACATACTTTCCTATTACAATTACTTTAATTTGCGTATTGAATGATAAACTTTAATTATAACAAATCACCAACGGGCCGTATACTTTGATACGAACGCGAACAAACCAACATTTAAACACAACGGGTTGTATGAACAACTAGCCTAGATGGTCTTGCGAGACATCTACTTACTTAACCTTACGTGTTTAGGCACTAGAAGGTTACGGGTTCGGAGAACCTACTTGCTTTACTACTACTTGCTATTTACCACTGCTTGACTCAGGTGAGTCTTACAGCCCCACTTTTACTGTTTTATACTTTGGGGTGAGATACTTAGCAACTGTTTTACGTATGAACACAATGTACTAAACTGAAAACATTACTGATTACAAACAAACGCATGAGTTACTTTTATCCACTGAAAGCCTCCTAATCGTAAGTTGTTAGTTATGGTCTTAAGCGCGAGTACTAGTAGATGGATCCATTTGGGACTGACAATCCCTGTCTGGGGTGGTAGCGCCACCACGTACTGATTTACACGTAGAAACAGACATATTAGTATTTGTTACATATGAGTGTGCGGATAGCACTCACGGGGGTACGTGATATATTCACACTACACGGTTAAGCTTCAACTTATGAGCTCATGGCACTGTACTGATTTACTGAATTACTTACTTTGCTTGATAGCAACACGGGTACATACTTGTGGTTCATAACACCTACTTATTACTAAACCTGTGAGATTCACCAACCTTTTTGGTTGACACTTTTTAGCTTTGTATCTCAGGTACACTTACGGAGTAGGATCACTCCAGGATTACTAGCTAGAGTCGCATGATTTACAAACTGCATTTAACGGAGATTCTTTGGCATTATCTTTTGTAACTATGGTTATGTAATAGAATCTCCCGCTATACGCGTGGACTCTAGGGAATTACATTTTGTATACGAAAACCTACGGTTTTCAAACGATTATTATTTATGAAACCTTTTCGAAACGTCTCATTTAGAGGTCGTTTACTATTAATCTTGCGCTTTGTATATTGATTAGTAACACCCAATGTATGCTTCCGCAAATCGTTAATTTGGGGGTGTTACAGATTGGTATCAGAGCCTAAGGTTATAGTGAACTAGGTTGCATTTAGTGGGCCTAGACTATGACCGTTAGGCAGTATTTCCTTACTAGGCATGATTGGTTCAGGAATTACATCATACGACTTTAATTTAACATAGCCTGATCAACTATGTACAATTAAGGAAAAATGATGTAAGGTCTGAAATGGTTATGTTGAGCCGGAATACATTAGTGACTCTGATCTCGAGAGAACCGAGACTTAAACATGTGTATGCTAGACACTCAATAGGCTATATTATATAGGAACTATATGAATATAGGCCTCAATCTTACTAACGCTTTGTCTCAGAAATGGCAAATACCCCATCCAATTCATCTCGTTCTCAATCCGGGTCGTAGAACCCAAGGGTAGCAAGGAGGAACAACAGGTTGCCTCGAGCTGGCCCGTACTCTACTCACTTCACCTTGCCGGCCTTAGCTGCTAGGGTGAACCAACACGAGCAACGACTTCGCACCATGGATGTCGTGTTGCAAGAAACCAACGAAAACTGGAGACTTACATCACTTGAGCGCATCGAACAAGTCTCTGAGGATCACGAAACCACCGTTAATAATGTCGACGTTCTTTTCAACAAAGTGGTGGAGATAAGCGTGGAAACCGCTCTTTTGAAACACAGACTTGATGAGTGTGAACAACGCTCACGGGAAACGGAAGAATCTAACCGCGGATTGGTACAGCGACTAGCATTAGCTGAAGACAATGCTCGACAAGCCAGCAGACTTGCAAATACTGTGGATCGTCTCATCGAAATGATGGAGCAGATTAACCTACGTTAAGACTAGCGTAGTCTTTGTTTTGTAAACTATCCTGTAATCTAGTAACTATCTAAGCGCTACTCTATGTTTCAGTCGGATGTAACAATTCCCGACACCTTTTGTAATACATCCGCAGGATGTAACCTTTGAACTCGTATCATCTATCAAATATTCCTTGCTGTTTCGACTCATATTAATTGCCATAATCCTTTTTCATATTGATGTTATGTATTACCAACTTTATACGTGTGCATCTGAAATAAATACAATTCTCTTACAAAATCTCATGTATCTTCATTTCTTTTATTGAAGAATCATGCCGCCAAAGTCAAGACCTTACACTGATGCTCAGATCACGTCACTCATAACCCAGGCTGTTACTGAAGCCTTGGCTCGGAATACTCCACCTAACTCCACAAGAAACAGCGATGCCGCTGAAACCTCTGCTGCTAAACCTTGTTCATACAAGGATTTTCAAAACTGCAAACCCTTGAGCTTCAAGGGAACCGAAGGAGCCATCGGACTTATCAGATGGTTCGAAAAGATGGAATCCGTTTTCCGCATCAGCAAATGTGCGGAGGATGACAAAGTCAAATTCTCCACCTGCACCCTCGAAGATGGTGCCCTCTCGTGGTGGAATTCCTATACCCAGTCTGTGGGTATTGACACCGCTTATCTACTCCCTTGGGAGGATCTGAAGAAAATGCTCACGGATGAGTATTGCCCGTCCGAACAACTTCACAAGCTGGACGAAGAGTTCTGGAACTTAAAAGTGCAAGGAACTGATATCGTTGGATACACCACCAGATTCCAACAACTCACCGTCCTTCGCCCAGCTATGGCAGGTATTGGGCTCGACAAGATTAAGAAATACATCCGCGGCCTCCCGGAACCCGTCCGGGGAAATGTCGCCTCATCAAACCAAACCACCCTTCATGGTGCCATCCGGTTGGCCCATGAACTTCTAGCTATGAACGAGGACCCAGAACCACCCATTCCTTCCTCCAACAGCAATAAACGAAAATGGTCCGACAACCACAACAACCACCAAAACAAGAAACCTGAAACCATTAAAGCCTACACCTCCAGTTTTGATGACAAGGGAGCGTACAAGGGAACCAAGCCCTACTGCTCCAAGTGCCAACGACACCACCATGGTTCGTGTCCCTGTAGCAAGTGTAAGAGATTTGGACACTTGGCTAAGGATTGTAGATCAAACACCACTGACACCAACACCTCTGCACCAAAGACCTGTTATGGGTGCAACGGTACGGGGCATTTCAAGAAAGACTGCCCGAAGCTCAACAACAACAACAACAGGAATAACAACAATGCTCGAGGAAGAGCTTTTGTGCTGAAATCTGGGGAAGCCCGTCAAGACCCGAACGTGGTCACGGGTACGTTTCTTCTAAACAACTTGACTGCATCTGTATTATTTGATACTGGTGCTGATAAGAGCTTTATTTCCGATGAGTTTTATCCATTTCTTGACACTGCACCTATTGCCTTAGATTCTAAGTACACAATAGAATTGGCAAACGGAAAACTTATTGAGGCCGACAGTGTGATACCTAATTGCACTTTGAACTTAGCTAACGAGCTCTTTTCCATTGACTTGATACCTGTCGAAATCGGCAGCTTTGACATCATCGTCGGTATGGATTGGTTGTCCAAGTATCGAGCCGAAATCGTTTGTTTTGAGAAAATTGTACGCATTCCTCTCGTCACCGGTGGAACTTTGAGCATACAAGGGGAGACTGGTGGGACGAGAATAAATATCATTTCTTGCATGAAAACCCGAAAATACTTGAGAAAGGGGTACCAGGCAATCCTCGCGCACGTTATGGAGAAAAAGTCGGTGGAGAAGCGACTTGAGGATGTGCCTATTGTTCGAGACTTCCCAGAAGTCTTTCCTGAAGACTTGCCTGGCCTACCGCCAACTAGACAAGTCGAATTCTCTATTGATCTTGTGCCCGGTGCAGCACCCGTGGCACGAGCCCCTTACCGACTAGCCCCATCCGAACTTCAGGAGTTGTCTACTCAGTTACAGGAACTCCTGGACAAGGGATTTATTCGACCAAGTTCCTCACCTTGGGGAGCTCCGGTCCTGTTTGTGAAAAAGAAAGACGGTTCTTTCCGCATGTGCTTCGACTACCGTGAACTCAACAAATTAACTGTCAAGAACCGTTACCCACTTCCTCGCATCGATGACCTGTTCGACCAACTTCAGGGGTCGAGTTTCTACTCAAAGATCGATCTACGGTTAGGTTATCACCAACTCCGAGTTCGTGACGATGACATCCCAAAAACTACTTTCCGAACTCGCTACGGGCATTATGAATTCCAAGTGATGCCATTCGGCTTAACCAACGCACCGGCTGTATTCATGGACCTTATGAATCGGGTGTGCAAACCCTACCTTGACAAGTTTGTTATCGTCTTCATTGATGACATTCTGATTTACTCGCGCACTGAACAAGAACACGCGCAACACCTAAAAACTATCCTAGAGCTGCTCAAACACGAAGAGTTATACGCCAAATTCTCTAAGTGTGAGTTCTGGATGCAAACCGTTCAATTCCTTGGACACATCATTGACAATCAAGGGATTCATGTCGATCCTTCAAAAATCGAGGCTATCAAGTGTTGGCAAGCACCTTCTACACCGACCGAGGTACGCCAATTCTTAGGACTCGCCGGATACTACAGACGATTCATTGAGAATTTTTCGAAAATAGCCCTACCTCTCACTGCACTGACTCAAAAAGAAAAGAAGTTCGATTGGACTGACAAACAGGAGTCAGCTTTTCAACTACTAAAATAGAAACTCTGCAGTGCACCTATCTTATCTTTACCCGAAGGCAACGATGACTTCGTGGTATACTGTGATGCTTCACACCAAGGTCTTGGTTGCGTGCTGATGCAACGAGACAAGGTTATCGCTTACGCCTCTCGACAACTCAAGGTCCACGAAAAGAATTACACAACTCATGACCTAGAGTTGGGGGCTGTTGTATTCGCTCTGAAAATCTGGAGACACTACTTATACGGTACCAAGTGTACAATCTTTACCGACCATAAAAGTCTCCAACATATCTTCGATCAAAAGGATCTCAACATGAGGCAACGTCGATGGGTCGAGTTGCTCACTGATTACGATTGAGAAATTCGCTATCATCCAGGCAAGGCGAATGTTGTCGCCGATGCCTTAAGCCGAAAAGAACGAGTGAAACCACTTCGAGTTCGAGCTCTCAGTATGACCATTCACAACGACCTTATCAATCAAACTCTCACCGCTCAACTCGAAGCACTCAAACCAGAAAACTTGATAAACGAGGCCTTACGGGGCATGGACAAACAATTTGAAACCAAACCTAACGGGGCCAAATACTTCTCGAATCGAATCTGGTTACCAAGTTTTGGGAACCTGCGAGACTTGGTGATGGATGAAGCTCACAAGTCTAAATACTCTATACACCCCGGTGCCGACAAAATGTATCACGGCATCAAGGAAATGTATTGGTGGCCCAACATGAAATCTGACATTGCAACCTATGTTGGCAAGTGTCTTACTTGTTCTAAAGTTAAAGCTGAACACCAGAAACCTTCCGGTTTGCTACAACAACCCGAAATACCACAATGGAAATGGGAGCAGATCACCATGGATTTCATTACTAAACTCCCGAAAACTTCTAACGGTTGCGATACCATTTGGGTGATCGTTGACCGACTCACTAAATCTGCTCATTTCCTAGCCATCAAGGAAACCGATAAGATGGAACGTTTGACACGGATCTACTTGAAAGAGATCGTGTCAAGGCACGGCGTACCCATCTCAATCATCTCCGACCGAGAAGCTCGATTCACTTCTCGCTTCTGGCAGGCACTGCAAAAATCTCTTGGTACTCATCTGGATATGAGTACGGCTTACCATCCTCAAACCGACGGCCAGAGCGAACGAACCATACAAACACTGGAAGACATGCTACGAGCCTGCGTAGTTGACTTCGGTAAAAACTGGGAAAATCACTTACCGTTGTGCGAGTTCTCGTACAACAACAGTTATCACACCAGCATAAAGGCTGCACCCTTCGAGGCACTGTACGGTCGTAAGTGCCGGTCACCTATCTGTTGGACTGAGGTGGGGGATACACAACTCACCGGTCCAGAAATCATACATGAAACAACTGAAACAATCGTCGGCATACAAAACCGACTAAAAGCCGCGCGTGATCGTCAGAAAAGCTATGCTGACGTGAGACGCAAACACCTTGAGTTCCAAGTAGGGGACAAGGTACTTCTCAAAGTGGCACCGTGGAAAGGTGTCATTCGATTCGGAAAACGAGGCAAACTAAATCCTAGATACATCGGACCATTCGAAATCCTTGAAAAGATTGGTCCAGTGGCATACCGCCTGCAACTTCCTGCTGAGCTTAGTAGCGTTCACAACACATTCCACATTTCAAATCTGAAGAAATGTCTGTCTGACGAGACACTGATTATACCGCTCGACGAAATTCAGATCGATGATAAACTTCATTTTGTCGAGGAACCTATGGAAATCATGGACCGCGAGGTCAAACAACTAAAACAGAGTCGTATTCCCATCGTGAAAGTCAGGTGGAATTCTAAACGTGGTCCGGAATTTACCTGGGAACGGGAAGACCAAATGCGACAGAAATACCCACATCTCTTCCCAGACAACGCACCGACTGTGCAATCGAACTAATTTCGGGACGAAATGCTTTTAACAAGGGGAGAATGTAACAACCGGCAATTTAGGACTAGAATTAGTGCCTAATTCTTTGTAAATACATGTAATTAGTTCTGTGTTAGGCTAATTTATGTATCGGATTATATATTGGTGAATATATATACAACTTTGCGATTTTGCTTAAATCGTACACAACTTAAATAGAATGAAATTCTATTTGATTAATACGGACGTTGGTGAACAAATGTTTATAAACTAAAATAACGCAATTATGACCAAAAATACTATTTTATAATAACGGATAGTTATCTTGTATCACTCGATTAAACTTACACGATTTAAAAACAAAAGTACAAAGATTTACTCAAACCATACTATATTGCAAATTATTAAAGATTTATGGAAATAATTTAGGTAAATTACTTGACAAGATTTGTGATTTTATAAATACAAATCAACGCGTAAATTGGACATTTAATGTTTAAACGACGGAGAAAACGAACGCCGCACGGAGCCCGATCGCGGGGACTGAAAATGGGAGGATAAACCTCCCCATTTCCCCTTTTCTTTCTCATTTCCCACTCACTCTCTCTCTCTCTTATTCTCTTTCTCTCTTTTCCCTCTCATTTAATCATCCACCACCATCCACTTAAATCATCAAAATAACACCATCAAACCTCGCCGAAACATACCACTCGTTTGGAGAAAAGTGACCACGACAACACGATCTACATTCCTATCTTCTCGGATTTTCAATCCGACACTTTGTAAGTTTCCGACAAATCCCGACATCTCTCGTTTTTGATCATTTTTACTAGTTTATGGTTTAAATAGGCTTATTATGTTCATATAAGGGTTGGGTAAAAGATTTGGACCCAACGGAAACCGGAAAACTCGTTTTCGACTAAATTTCCGGCCATCAGACCGCTACGTCGCACCTGGCCAGGGGCCTCTGCGACGTCGTGACCTACGTCGCACAAAAACCTCAACGTCGCACTAGCGACGCAGCCTATTACGTCGCATTAACTTGCGGACGTCGCACGTAGCGACGTAGACTTTAACGTCGCAAACCGAACCAACGTCGCATTAGCGACGCCGCCCCCTACGTCGCATTGAATTGCGAAGGTCGCATCATGCGACGTACATGCCCACGTCGCACCTTACGTCGCTTGCAACGTCGCATGCGACGTCGCACCAACCAGAACCTTGAAAACTCACATTTTCACTAAGTGTCGAACTTTTACAACCTCAAATCCTTATACGATACGACCTAACAATCATAATAAAACATACTTTCCTATTACAATTACTTTAATTTGCGTATTGAATGATAAACTTTAATTATAACAAATCACCAACGGGCCGTATACTTTGATACGAACGCGAACAAACCAACATTTAAACACAACGGGTTGTATGAACAACTAGCCTAGATGGTCTTGCGAGACATCTACTTACTTAACCTTACGTGTTTAGGCACTAGAAGGTTACGGGTTCGGAGAACCTACTTGCTTTACTACTACTTGCTATTTACCACTGCTTGACTCAGGTGAGTCTTACAGCCCCACTTTTACTGTTTTATACTTTGGGGTGAGATACTTAGCAACTGTTTTACGTATGAACACAATGTACTGAACTGAAAACATTACTGATTACAAACAAACGCATGAGTTACTTTTATCCACTGAAAGCCTCCTAATCGTAAGTTGTTAGTTATGGTCTTAAGCGCGAGTACTAGTAGATGGATCCATTTGGGACTGACAATCCCTGTCTGGGGTGGTAGCGCCACCACGTACTGATTTACACGTAGAAACAGACATATTAGTATTTGTTACATATGAGTGTGCGGATAGCACTCACGGGGGTACGTGATATATTCACACTACACGGTTAAGCTTCAACTTATGAGCTCATGGCACTGTACTGATTTACTGAATTACTTACTTTGCTTGATAGCAACACGGGTACATACTTGTGGTTCATAACACCTACTTATTACTAAACCTGTGAGATTCACCAACCTTTTTGGTTGACACTTTTTAGCTTTGTATCTCAGGTACACTTACGGAGTAGGATCACTCCAGGATTACTAGCTAGAGTCGCATGATTTACAAACTGCATTTAACGGAGATTCTTTGGCATTATCTTTTGTAACTATGGTTATGTAATAGAATATCCCGCTATACGCGTGGACTCTAGGGAATTACATTTTGTATACGAAAACCTACGGTTTTCAAACGATTATTATTTATGAAACCTTTTCGAAACGTCTCATTTAGAGGTCGTTTACTATTAATCTTGCGCTTTGTATATTGATTAGTAACACCCAATGTATGCTTCCGCAAATCGTTAATTTGGGGGTGTTACAGATATACTTAATATCTAAGTAGTGTATATATACATATTTAGATAAGTTAAACTACTTTCATGCACGTAATGATACTCTATTGGATGTGTTTGTTGATTTGACATATATATATATATATATATATATATATATATATATATATATACACCTACTTGTACACTATCTCGAGCACTTGGTGCTACCTACAAATTACTTATGTATGTTGATATACATACGCTGATACAAACGCGGTTACTCTTAGTCGGGCATGTAGTGGTACTGCCGGCTCTCAATTACTAAGTCGGGCATGTCGTAGTACTGCCGACTCTCATTTACTAAGTCGGGCATGTCATAGTACTGCCGACTCTCATTTACATACGTTGCGTGGGAGCAATGTTGTTCGAGATCACGGTAAAGTGATTCAAAACGAGATCACGGTAGATGATTCAGTGATTCAAAACGATATCGTGGTAAAGCGATACAAAACACGGGATCTGCGAGATTACACTCGAGATTATTGGTGGAGCAATGGATCGACGAGCTTACACTCGAGATCGTTGGCTCAAACACGGGATCTGCGGGCTTACGCTCGAGATTCGCGAATATCAACGGATCTGCGAGATTACACTTGAGGTCGTTGATGGAGCAACGGATCGGCGAGCTTACACTCGAGATCGTTGGCTCAGTATTCGGATAAATACTTATTGCAGGACCACACTTATGCGTTGCTGGAGGCAACACACTCGGCCAAGTGGCACGTTAGCACCTCACTATTGAATAAGTAATATTATTACTTGTTATTATATAACGTGGTCATACGCATACTTGATTTGTACTTAGGCATGTAGTGCCTCACGTCTGTAGACTTACTTATACCTGATAGGTATTTAGGCATGGACTGCCGCTTTCTCTATGTACTTAGGTACACACCACGGTTACTTAGGTATTAGATACCTCGTTAGACGTATACACATTGATGTTACAACTTTACAACAATATAAATCAAGATCATAGATTTTGAACTACTTTTAAACATACAAGGTTTATACTATTGTTTTCAACTAACATACCTATGAACTCACCAGCTTTATAGCTGACTCGTTTTAGCATGTGTTCTCAGGTGCCCAGCAGGATTAGGATTGCTACAAGATTATGCTAGCTCGAGTGGCATATTTTCAAACAACGGGATTTCTCTGCATAACTTTTGTATTACAAATTACGTATTGAAATTATTTTGCAAACTCGCAACTTGTATACAGTTTTATTTTGGAAATGAAATAACTATTTTCTAACGTCTCATTTAGAGGTCGTTTGTTATGTATCTTATGCTGTGATATTTGATTTGGTAACACCCGACCCGACCGCTTCCGCAACCCGAAATTTGAGGGTGTTACAAAACCAGTTTACAGCAACAGCATCGTAAACACACAATCATTTGTTTACCGCATAAAGCATCGCAAACAAATATCCATAAGGAGGATCGGCGGTCCTTGAGGCGCCCTCATGCCCGGGTGGCCCCCAAGCAACCTCACACCAACTGCAGGCCAATACAGCGGTAAACCGATAGCCTAGGTACTATTTACCCACACAACACAGTATTCCTATAACCAACCGTGTACAAGGACCTGTGTTGGCAACTCAATAGTACCCTTAATCCCAAACCATGTTGACCTCCAATTAAACACATATGCCCGAAGGCCAGATAACACAAAATCTATATCTATCAAGGCAACATGTCAATCATCAGTCTATAATCAGTAAAACCACATTTACCCGTTGTAACCAATCTGTTACAACTAAGTTACGCTGAAGGTACATTGTTCCACTCACCAATACCTCCGCCGTCCACTCAGTAGTCTAATGTCACTGAGTCTTCTCCATATCTGAGAATACAATAGAATAACACAAGTTAGTCACTTGTCCCAAATCTATATAACATCACTCCAATAGGTTTACATAACCAATTTCAAATTACTCAATTCATATGAATCAACACAATCATACTTAGTAGCTACGACATGATACTACTACATAATACAACATGATGTTTAACTAAATTATCGCATTCTTTGAATATCACTAAATCATGATTAATTAACATAATTGAATCATTAACCTCACATATTAATAATTCCTAATTCATCACATCTATTATTTCATTTATAACCCATGGTCATCCTCATGATCATCTTAGTTTCAATGAATAGCAATTTGGTTTACTAACTCACTTTTCAATAATAACGCTATAACAACATATCTTGTTACCAATTAAGGTGAGTTAACACATAGCCATCATACTTTTCACAAAACCCATTTGGATTACAAACCATATAACTTGATTAATCCAATTTTAGGTTAGGGTTTCACCTATAATCATGAAATTAACCTTAACTAACAACCATACAAGCATTATAAGCTTTAATTTCAAGTTAATCATCATAATTTCATCCTAAACCACAAGAACCCTAATTCCAACTTACAACTTACAAGTTGAATCATGTTACATATCCTCATTTATGAGTTTAATAAACATCAATTTAACAACTTCAAGCCTTAATTTCGAATTATAATCAATAACCCACAAAACCCCAAATTTTATATTTATGAAATTCAAGAAATCAAGACTTACATGATGGTTAGAAGGATTAGAGGAAGATAATCCATGTTCTTGAAGCTTAAATTCGAACTTGGAAATGAACTCATTTTTGTGAATTGATCTAGGGTTTCATATGTTAGGTACGTACGTATGTGTGTAGAGATCAAATAAACAATCCGACCTAACATATAAGTATATACTAGAAGTAGTTAGATTTCATTCCCCGTATTTATTATTGTCTTGAACTTAAAAACCATTTGCGGGGAAATACAATTTTATTTTACAGTCAACTAAATTAATTTAAAACAAGTAATAATTTACTATCCATAATAAGTCATTTAACTGTTTGACCGATTATTTTCAATGCCCAAATAATATAAATCATTTATGACACAATTTAAATAATTAAATAAAGTGAAGAAATTACCGATTTCAACTAGGCCCAAAACGAGGATGTTACAAATCTCTCCCCCTTAAAGAGATTTCGTCCTCGTAATCTAATCGCACCCAGTTAACCTATTGTAATAGAATCGCATAAACAATAACTAGTATGCACTCACAACGTGTGTGTACATTTAGCCTAAGTATCTATGCATCCACATAAACACTAAACGAGTACACATTATAATATACTTACATGGGTGTATTTTATTTCATCTACTTACACGTCACCAGCGTGTATTTCAATTGAGCTCTCCTAAGCCCATACATTGAGCTTTTAATTCTATTTATTTTACTATCATAAAATACACATATCATTCGTTACTTCATTAAACAAATTGAATACAAACACCACTAGGTTTTATGAAACCCTTATACTTATCCATATAAACACTTTGGATCACACAATCATTTAAAATAAGTGAATCACATAATCATTTATTTTAATCTTAATCAGAAAACTAGCGACATGCTAGGATCTTTAAACCAAATATAAATACTTACATACTTTCCTTTTAATAAAACAACAACAACGTTTATAAAACTTCAATGCTCATATTCACAATGAGAATTTAATTCAGATCATGTAAGCAATTAATCCACATACATCATCCTTAAATGATGAAATATCAATAACCTTATCAATCACAACTATTTATCTTAAGGTCAGTTTTATCAATTGGAACATTACCTTATCCTGTAAAGTCCATTACTCACCTGTGTTTCAAATCATACCACTTTAATCCCACCTTTTAAAGCAAAGTACAAGTTAATTCCTATGATTAAAATCATAATCTACAAAATCAAATAGCACCCATCTCAACAGATAATTGCTATTATGCATCAATGGGTACTTGTTATCTCAGCACACGTACCACATTATCAAAATGTGCTAATCATCAACACATTTTCAACAATATCCACCTATTTAATCCATTTTAGCTGACCTCTACTTAACTTATTTCATCACATAACCTTTTTTTTTTTTCAAATTGCAATGTATCACTTCATCTATTCATTAGATATACAACAATACGAGAGATTACATGTAATTCGCACATAATGATAATAAAATTATCAATCCAACAAATAAAACCCTTATTTTCCTGACTATTTTACTTTTCCCAAGGACATAGTTTCACATAATTTTCTAATATTAGGCTATCCGGCTATGTTAATCTTCACTAAGCCTCAAATATTACTAACGAATAATCACATACTCATTTTTAACAAGTAGTATAAATAGTTCAAATTCTTCTTTTTACAACGTTTCCACATTAAACACTAGTTAAATAGTTTACTACCACCTTATTTTAGCAAATCAATGACTATTTCATAACTGCAGGTCAACATATATTACCTGTTATTTTAAAGTCATTTAACTTTATTTGGTACTTAGTAGCCTCAACAATCTCCATGTGAAATGGCATAATATGAATACGTTGGCCAGACGTCATCTGTAACACCCCCGAAATTCACTGTTTTGCGGAAGCATAGTTTGGGGTGTTACTAATCAAATATCACAGCACAAAGATAAAGCAAACGACATCTATATGCAACGTTTGTAAATTAGTTACATTCCATAGATATAATGTTTGAAAACTTAGTGTTTTCGTATACAAAATGTAGTTTCCCCTAGAGTCCACGCGTATAGCGGGAGATTCTATTACATAATCGTAATGTACAAAAGATAATGCTAAGAATCTCCGTTAATGCAGTTGTGTTGAAATCATGCGACTCTAGCTAAAATCCTGGAGTAATCCTACTCCATCCGGGTACCTGAGAAAACATGCTAAAAAGTGTCAACCAAAAGGTTGGTGAATCTCACAGGTTTGTAAATAATATCGGCTTTGAACACGAGATTTCATTAGTAATGCCCGTAGGCGTAAAATCAGCCATTGCAATCCAGCAATCGTAAAATCAGTATTTGCAATCCAGCAAATGTAAATAAGTAAGTTTATACCGTTGCCATGAGGCTCATAATCGAAGCTTAACCCGTAAGTAATAAGTTTGCTCCCGTGACATGCTCGTAAATGAGCAAGCATCAGTAACGAATAATTAGTCACCCGTTTCTACGTGTAAATCAGTACGTGGCAGCGCTACTGCCCCGGGTGGGGAGGGTCATTTCCCTAATGGATCCATTAACTAGTGTTCGCGCTTAAGTCCATAACTAACGATATATGATGGAGAGACTTCTGTAAATAGTAAACAACTCATGCAATTCCGTTTGGTATAGTAAGCAGTTTAGTACTTGTGTTCAAGAAAAATCAGTAGCATGTATCTCCCCCAATAAGATAAAACAGTAAAAGTGGGGCCGTAAGACTCACCTGAGTCTGGTAATATGCCGTAGCAAATAGCAAGTAGTAAATATAGCAAGTAGGTTCTTCGAACCCGTAACCTTCAAATGCCTATTCATATGAAGTTATGTAAGTATGCGTCTCACGAGACGTTTCGTTTAGTTGTACACAACTAGTATAGCCAATGTTTGTCCGTATGTTTGTAATTGTTCGTTTGTTGGAAAACATGTTTGGGCCCGTTGGTGACGGTTTGTAGCAAAATTTCTAAAATGTTGACTTTGCTACAGTAAATTGCTACAGTACTGCTACAGTAAAATTTGACTTTAAAATTCTGGTTTTCTGTGTTTTTGCGACACAATCTGCGACACTAAAGTTTGGTATGCGACACAGTGGTTGTGTCGCATAGGAATGCGACACAAGAGCCCTGCGACACAGTGATTGTGTCGCAAAAGCTTGCGATGCTAAATCAATAGCGACATAAGGGTTGTGTCGTATAATGTTTACGACACTAAGGTACGACACAGAGTACGACATAAAATACGACACAACAATGGTTTATGCGACATAGTATGCGACACAAGGCTTGTGTCGCATTGATGAACACCAGCCCAGAAACTTTCGGGTTTCAAGAATTTCGGACCAAAAACGCAAATCTAACCCATTTTTGAGCTATAAAATCGTGTATTCTTCATGTATTAAGTTATATCTATGTTGTGTACACCATATTACATCAAAATAATACCTCAAAATGAGTAAATCTAAGTTTTTAGAGAAATCCTTACAATTGCAAATCGAGGCCGAAAAAGGAAGAAAACGAGTATGTTGCCTTTGTAAATCTTGTTCCTCTCTTGGTGGTGATTCCGAAAATGTGAATCTTGTGGGTTGCTTTGATGATTCCGAAAATTTGTAAGAAATGGGTGGAGAGAGTTTAGAATGTGTGTGTGTGTTTTGTATAAGTGAAAATGAAAGAAGAAGATTGAGAGGTGGTGGGGTGTTGGCTGATCCCAAAAGGGAAGGAGGGAAAAACACTCCTCAAAACCCAGTGTTTACTCCGTGTCCTAATCGTTTAATCGTTCGTTTTTAGTATTTAACCAAATAGTTATGTTTTAAAATGTAACTGGAGTATTTAAATAAAATACCTTGAAATTAATAATAATAAAAACATTTGTCGAGATATTTAAATTATTAAGTCGCGTTTATTACGTTTTGTTGCGTTAGTTAAAATGTCGTCGCGATAATATATAAATAAGGCTCGTTCGGTTGCGTATTTTATATAACAAAATACGCTCTCATTATTTAAGTAAATTTCTGTCACCAACGTCCAAGTAAACTGTGTCGGACTCCGTCCGGTTAATTCGCACGATTTATCCAAATCGCGTAAGTACACACATATATATATAAATCACCTTATATATATATACAAATAGAGCCTGTAATTAGTCCTATTACATACTAATTACAACTAGTTACAAACAATTAGGCATAATTAATTATCCTAATTATGCAGGTGTTACATTCTCCCCTTGTTAAAGAAATTTCGTCCCGAAATTAGCTTGAGTGCACGGACGGTGCGTTATCTGGGAAGAGATGTGGGTATTTCTGTCGCATTTGGTCTTCCCGTTCCCAGGTGAACTCAGGGCCGCGCCTAGAATTCCACCTGACCTTTACGATGGGAATACGACTCTGTTTCAATCGTTTGACCTCGCGGTCCATGATTTCCATAGGTTCCTCGACAAAATGAAGTTTATCATCGATTTGGATTTCGTCGAGCGGTATAATCAGTGTCTCGTCAGACAGACATTTCTTCGAGTTAGAAATGTGGAATGTGTTGTGTACGCTGCTAAGTTCCGCAGGAAGTTGCAGGCGGTATGACACTGGACCAATCCTTTCCAGGATTTCGAATGGTCCGATGTATCTAGGATTTAGTTTGCCTCGCTTTCCGAATCGAATGACACCCTTCCACGGTGCCACTTTAAGAAGTACCTTGTCCCCTACCCGGAACTCAAGGTGTTTGCGTCTCACGTCAGCATAGCTTTTCTGACGATCACGTGCGGCTTTCAGCCGGTTTTGGATACCGATGATTTTCTCAGTAGTTTCCTGAATAATATCTGGACCCGTGAGTTGGGAATCTCCTAACTCAGTCCAACAGATAGGTGATCGGCACTTACGCCCGTAAAGTGCCTCGAAGGGTGCAGCCTTTATGCTGGTATGGTAACTGTTATTGTACGAGAATTCGCACAACGGTAAGTGATTTTCCCAAGAAGTACCGAAGTCAACTACGCAGGCTCGTAACATATCCTCCAGTGTTTGAATAGTTCGCTCGCTTTGGCCATCTGTTTGCGGGTGATAAGCAGTACTCATATCCAGACGAGTACCAAGAGATTTCTGTAGCGATTGCCAAAAGTTAGAAGTAAAACGGCTGTCCCTATCCGAGATGATCGAGATAGGTACACCGTGTCGCGAGATGATTTCTTTGACATAGATGCGAGTCAGACGCTCCATCTTGTCGGTTTCCTTGATGGCCAGAAAATGAGCAGATTTCGTGAGACGGTCCACGATCACCCAAATGGTATCGCAACCACTCGGAGTTTTCGGTAGTTTGGTGATGAAGTCCATGGAAATCTGTTCCCATTTCCATTGAGGAATTTCAGGTTGTTGGAGCAACCCCGAGGGTCTTTGGTGTTCGGCCTTGACTTTGGAACAAGTTAGGCATTTACTGACGTACAAGGCAATGTCAGCTTTCATGTTAGGCCACCAATACAACCCTTTGACGTCATGATACATCTTATCAGAACAAGGATGTATAGAGTATCGAGATTTGTGAGCTTCAGCCATCACCAAATCTCGCAAGTTTCCGAATTTGGGTAACCACACCCGGTTAGAGAAGTATCGAGTTCCATCGGGTTTGATTTCGAATTGTTTATCCAAGCCTCGCAAGGCTTCATTTTTCAAGTTTTCATCGTTGAGTGCTTCAAGTTGAGCGGTAAGGATTTGAGCAGGGAGCTCGTTAAGAATTGTCATAGAAAGTGCTCGGACTCGAAGGGGTTTCGCTCGTTCCTTTCGGCTTAAGGCATCGGCAACTACGTTAGCCTTGCCCGGATGGTATTTGATCTCGCAGTCGTAGTCACTAAGTAACTCAACCCAGCGACGTTGCCTCATGTTTAGATCCTTCTGATCGAATATGTGTTGGAGACTTTTGTGATCAGTGAAGATAGTGCTTTTCGTACCGTATAGATAATGTCTCCAGATTTTCAATGCAAAGACCACAGCACCTAACTCGAGGTCGTGGGTCGTATAGTTTTTCTCGTGGATTTTTAGTTGTCGTGAGGCATAGGCAATGACTTTTTCCCGTTGCATCAACACACAACCAAGTCCTTGGTGTGAGGCGTCGCAGTAAACTACGAAATCGTCGATGCCCTCGGGTAAGGACAAGATTGGTGCACTGCAAAGTTTGTTTTTCAATAGCTGGAAGGCTGACTCTTGCTTATCCGTCCAATCGAACTTCTTATCTTTCTGAGTCAGTGTGGTTAGGGGAACAGCTATTCTTGAAAAGTTTTCGATGAATCGGCGGTAATAACCAGCAAGACCTAAGAATTGTCTCACTTCGGTTGGAGTGGTCGGTGACTCCCAGCCCTTGATTGCTTCAATCTTGGCGGGATCAACATGAATTCCTTGGCTGTCAATCACGTGCCCGAGGAATTGCACGGTTCGAATCCAGAACTCACACTTAGAGAATTTGGCATATAACTCTTCGTGTTTCAGGAGTCCTAGAATGGTTTTCAGATGTTGAGCATGTTCCTGCTCGTTGCGCGAGTAAATCAGAATATCGTCGATGAACACAATGACGAATTTGTCAAGATATGGTTTGCACACCCGATTCATAAGGTCCATGAATACGGCCGGTGCGTTGGTCAACCCGAATGGCATCACTTGAAATTCGTAATGCCCATAACGAGTTCGGAAAGCTGTCTTTGGAATGTCATTGTCACGGACTCGGAGTTGATGATAACCCGACCGTAGATCAATCTTTGAGTAAACACTCGATCCCTGGAGTTGGTCAAACAGATCATCAATTCTAGGAAGTGGGTACCGATTCTTTATGGTTAGCTTATTCAGCTCTCGGTAGTCGATACACATGCGGAAAGATCCATCTTTCTTTTTCACGAATAAGACCGGAGCTCCCCAAGGCGAGGAACTTGGTCGAATGAATCCTCTGTCCAGGAGTTCCTGTAGTTGGTTAGACAACTCCTGCATTTCGGATGGTGCTAAACGGTAAGGGGCTCGTGCCACGGGTGCAGCTCCGGGCACAAGTTCAATTTGAAATTCAACTTGTCTAGGTGGCGGAAGTCCGGGCAAGTCTTCAGGAAAGACTTCCGGGAAATCCCGCACGATCGGTACATCCTCAAGTCGCTTCTCCTCCGACTTCTTCTCCGTTACATGTGCGAGGATGGCTTGATACCCTTTTCGTAGATATTTTCTAGTTTTCAGACAGGAGACAATATTCAGATTTCGTCTGCCGGTCTCCCCTTGTAGGACTAAGGTTCCATCGGAGACAAGAGGTATGCGAACGAGTTTGTCATGACAGATGATTTCAGCTCGGTGCTTGGATAACCAATCCATACCGACAATAATATCGAAGCTGCCGATCTCGACAGGGATTAAATCAATGGGAAACGTTTCGTTCGTGAGGTTAAGTGTACAGTTGGGTATGATGCTATCAGTCTCAATCAGTTTGCCGTTAGCTAATTCTACAATGTATTTAGCACCTAAGGCAGTGGGAGTTATATCAAGTAAAGGGCTAAATTTCTCAGAAATGAAGCTTCTATCGGCACCGGTATCAAATAATACAGAAGCAGTAAGGTCGTTGAGAAGGAACGTACCCGTCACGACATTCGGGTCTTGTCTGGCTTCCCCAGCCTTGATAACGAATGCTCTACCGCGAGCAGGGTTGTTGTTATTTTTCAGCTTTGGGCAATCTTTCTTGAAGTGCCCTGAATTTCCGCACCCAAAGCAGGCCTTTGGTGCGTTGGTGTTGGGGGTAGAAATGTTGGTTCGGCAATCCTTGGCTAGGTGCCCGAACCGTTTGCAGTTGGAGCAAGGGCAAGAACCGTCATGGTGGCGGTTGCATTTGGGACAGTAGGGTCTGCTCCCGCTGTACCCTTTCTTCTCCGAGGTTCCGGATGAATAAGCCTTAATGTACTCAGGCTTTTTGTTGGAGGTTTGGTTGGATGAGTTGGGGTTTCCCTCCCATTTGCGTTTGTTGTTTGCAGATGGGGTTGAAGTTGTGCCACGGCGGACAGAATTTGCCGTTAGTTCATGGGCCATACGGATGGCGCTCTGAATAGTACCCGGTTTGGATGAAGTCACCAGGTCCTGTAGTCTCTCGGGAAGTCCATCAACGAACTTCTCGATCCTCTTGTACTCAGGATCGACCATGGTTGGGCACAGAAGTGCCAGTTGGTGGAAACGGTTGGTGTATCCGGTGATATCATCACCCTGCATCTTGTGGTTCCAGAATTCCATTTCCAGTTGTTTCAATTCATCCCTGGGGCAGTACTCGCCCCTCAACATTTCCTTCAACTCCTCCCACGGGAGTTGGTAAGCAGTAGCAACACTCACAGTCTGGGCATAAGTGTTCCACCAGGTGAGTGCGGTGTCAGTAAAAGTACTAACGGAGAACTTAACCTTATCTCCCTCCGCACAGTTGCAGATAAGAAATACAGACTCAACTTTCTCGATCCAGCGTACTAGACCGATAGCTCCCTCGGTACCTGCAAAGTTTAGAGGTTTGCAGTTCTGGAAGTCCTTGTAAGAACAAGGTTTAGCAGCAGAGGTTTCAGCGGCATCGCTGTTCCTCGTGGAATTTGGTGGAGTATTCCGAGCCAAGGCTTCAGTAACAGCCTGGGTTATAAGGGAGGTAATCTGGGCATCTGTGTATGGTCTTGTCTTTGGCGGCATGATTCTTCAATAAAAGAAATGAAGATACATGAGATTTTGTAGGAATTTGTAATTGTCACAGATGTACATGTATAAAAGCAGTAATACATAACATCAACATGGAAAAATGACAATTATTATGAGTTGAAATATCAAGGAATATTTGATGGATAATGCGAGTTCAAAGGTTACATCCTACAGAGATATTACAAAAGGTGTCGGGAATTGTTACATCCGACTAGTTTATAGAGTAGCGCTAGATAGTCATTAGATTATGAGATAGATTACAAGACAAAGACTACACTAGTCTTAATGTAGATTAATTTGTTCCATCAGCGCGACAAGGCGGTCCACGGTTTCTGCCAGCCTGTTGGTTTGCCTGGCATTGTCTTCAACTAAGGCCAGTCGTTGTGCTAGTACACGAGAGTGATCCTCAGTCTCCTGTGAACGCTGTTCACATTCCTCTAGTCGGTTTCTTACAAGTTCATCCGCACCTAATTCGGCGGTCATTGAATCCTGAATTATGCTTACAGAGAGGTTGGTATCCTCTTGTTCTCGCTGGAGTTGGGATATGTGATCAAGTGCCTGGCGAAGCAGGTAGGTCATTCGGAGTTGTTCCCGTTCAAGACTTTCGAGTCTTTGCTCCTGAAGGCGGAATTGGGTAGCCAATACTGGCAACGTGAGATGTGCCGAGTTCTGAGAGTTATGTACAGGATAAGGGCTGTTTCGAGGCGACCTTGTGTTCCTCCTGGCTACTCGTGGGTTCCGTGACCCATGTGAGTGAGAGTGTGACGGATTAGGTGGTGTGTTTGCCATTCCTGTGGCAGAATGTAAGTAAGACGAGGCTAATATATATACATATATCATATCCAGCCTATTGTCTAGCACGTATCAAGTAATGGTCCGGTTCTCTCGTGGTCAGAGTTAACTAACGTATCCCCGTTCAACATAATCATTTCAGACCTTACATCATCTTTCCTTAATTGTACATAGTTGATCAGGCTATGTTAAATTAAAGTCGTATGCTGTAATTTCTGAACCAGTCATATCTAATAAGAGAATACTGCCTAACGGTCATAGTCTAGGCCCACTAAATGCAACCTAGTTCACTATAACCTTAGGCTCTGATACCAATCTGTAACACCCCCGAAATTCACTGTTTTGCGGAAGCATAGTTTGGGGTGTTACTAATCAAATATCACAGCACAAAGATAAAGCAAACGACATCTATATGCAACGTTTGTAAATTAGTTACATTCCATAGATATAATGTTTGAAAACTTAGTGTTTTCGTATACAAAATGTAGTTTCCCCTAGAGTCCACGCGTATAGCGGGAGATTCTATTACATAATCGTAATGTACAAAAGATAATGCTAAGAATCTCCGTTAATGCAGTTGTGTTGAAATCATGCGACTCTAGCTAAAATCCTGGAGTAATCCTACTCCATCCGGGTACCTGAGAAAACATGCTAAAAAGTGTCAACCAAAAGGTTGGTGAATCTCACAGGTTTGTAAATAATATCGGCTTTGAACACGAGATTTCATTAGTAATGCCCGTAGGCGTAAAATCAGCCATTGCAATCCAGCAATCGTAAAATCAGTATTTGCAATCCAGCAAATGTAAATAAGTAAGTTTATACCGTTGCCATGAGGCTCATAATCGAAGCTTAACCCGTAAGTAATAAGTTTGCTCCCGTGACATGCTCGTAAATGAGCAAGCATCAGTAACGAATAATTAGTCACCCGTTTCTACGTGTAAATCAGTACGTGGCAGCGCTACTGCCCCGGGTGGGGAGGGTCATTTCCCTAATGGATCCATTAACTAGTGTTCGCGCTTAAGTCCATAATTAACGATATATGATGGAGAGACTTCTGTAAATAGTAAACAACTCATGCAATTCCGTTTGGTATAGTAAGCAGTTTAGTACTTGTGTTCAAGAAAAATCAGTAGCATGTATCTCCCCCAATAAGATAAAACAGTAAAAGTGGGGCCGTAAGACTCACCTGAGTCTGGTAATATGCCGTAGCAAATAGCAAGTAGTAAATATAGCAAGTAGGTTCTTCGAACCCGTAACCTTCAAATGCCTATTCATATGAAGTTATGTAAGTATGCGTCTCACGAGACGTTTCGTTTAGTTGTACACAACTAGTATAGCCAATGTTTGTCCGTATGTTTGTAATTGTTCGTTTGTTGGAAAACATGTTTGGGCCCGTTGGTGACGGTTTGTAGCAAAATTTCTAAAATGTTGACTTTGCTACAGTAAATTGCTACAGTACTGCTACAGTAAAATTTGACTTTTTTGTACAGTAACTTTGACTTTAAAATTCTGGTTTTCTGTGTTTTTGCGACACAATCTGCGACACTAAAGTTTGGTATGCGACACAGTGGTTGTGTCGCATAGGAATGCGACACAAGAGCCCTGCGACACAGTGATTGTGTCGCAAAAGCTTGCGATGCTAAATCAATAGCGACATAAGGGTTGTGTCGTATAATGTTTACGACACAAAGGTACGACACAGAGTACGACATAAAATACGACACAACAATGGTTTATGCGACATAGTATGCGACACAAGGCTTGTGTCGCATTGATGAACACCAGCCCAGAAACTTTCGGGTTTCAAGAATTTCGGACCAAAAACGCAAATCTAACCCATTTTTGAGCTATAAAATCGTGTATTCTTCATGTATTAAGTTATATCTATGTTGTGTACACCATATTACATCAAAATAATACCTCAAAATGAGTAAATCTAAGTTTTTAGAGAAATCCTTACAATTGCAAATCGAGGCCGAAAAAGGAAGAAAACGAGTATGTTGCCTTTGTAAATCTTGTTCCTCTCTTGGTGGTGATTCCGAAAATGTGAATCTTGTGGGTTGCTTTGATGATTCCGAAAATTTGTAAGAAATGGGTGGAGAGAGTTTAGAATGTGTGTGTGTGTTTTGTATAAGTGAAAATGAAAGAAGAAGATTGAGAGGTGGTGGGGTGTTGGCTGATCCCAAAAGGGAAGGAGGGAAAAACACTCCTCAAAACCCAGTGTTTACTCCGTGTCCTAATCGTTTAATCGTTCGTTTTTAGTATTTAACCAAATAGTTATGTTTTAAAATGTAACTGGAGTATTTAAATAAAATACCTTGAAATTAATAATAATAAAAACATTTGTCGAGATATTTAAATTATTAAGTCGCGTTTATTACGTTTTGTTGCGTTAGTTAAAATGTCGTCGCGATAATATATAAATAATGCTCGTTCGGTTGCGTATTTTATATAACAAAATACGCTCTCATTATTTAAGTAAATTTCTGTCACCAACGTCCAAGTAAACTGTGTCGGACTCCGTCCGGTTAATTCGCACGATTTATCCAAATCGCGTAAGTACACACATATATATATAAATCACCTTATATATATATATACAAATAGAGCCTGTAATTAGTCCTATTACATACTAATTACAACTAGTTACAAACAATTAGGCATAATTAATTATCCTAATTATGCAGGTGTTACATCATCATATTATGTCAGTCACACTTTATTCTCAGGCCAGTTCATACCATTGATCTCCCAAAATTTATTAGTCTTTACCCTTACTTATATCATAACAATGATATCAACCATTTGCACAATTATAACAAACCATAGTAGCAGGTATATCATCAAGTATTAGTTTGCTACCGTTTTCGACTTATCATTTTGAATGTACATTACTCATATCATCAAGTTTACATAACAACACAGACATTCAACACCTATTTTATTTATTATATCATCAACTCAGGTGTAATGTCTAACACTATTATTTCAATCAACTTCTTTACTACCTGATTCAAGGCCATTTACTAATTACGTCACTTAATATTAATAGTACATTCAATACTACACATTTTATCAATACCATGTGTAATAATCAGCATATTCTCTTCAATCTATCCTTCTTTAGTTGTATTATAAATAAACATATCATATCAAACATACACATTATAACTCTATTGACAAATATCAAATAAGTATAAACTCATACACTTCCTTTCAAACTCTAAGAATACTTATTTTAACCATTTCCAATATTTAGATGACTCATTTACTTCATCCTATTTCACTTAGTCCATATAACTCAAGAATTTAAATCACCAACAACAACAGTTGGCCACAATCAACAATACGAAGAATACACAGCTTGAAAATAACTCATACTCAATAAAACCTAAGGACCTCTTAAAACACCTTTTTAATGTTGCATTTAGTCACAGGAATGACCTCTGGGCTCAATGAAACAAAAGCCCAATACAAAACGTAAGCTAAAAGTTCGAAATAAGATTCGAAAAACAATAAAACGCGATTTTCGGGCCCCAAACGGCCCCGAAGTGCCGAAAACTAACAGGGCTCATGGCAATGCAATGAGCTTTGACCGTTGGGCCGTTTTTGAGTGGACATGTAAATTTCATCTTAATCTGACACTGAAATTTCTAACGGAATTTCTACGTCAAACGTTACGTCGAACGTCGAAATACTTAAAAATTTTATTTATCACATAAACCAGCCACCAGCCGCCGGCTACATGATCAAGCCGCCGGCTACAAGGTCAAGCCGCCGGCTACAGACCCCAACCAGCCGGGTCTTACACCCTAACCGCCATGTATAGTAACTTTTTGTGTAACAGAACTAAAGTCACGTTTTAAGCCAAAAGAAGCCGCCGGCTTGGGGCATCCAGCCGCCGGTTTGGACCTCCAGCCGCCGGCTATAACCTCCAGCCGCCGGGTCCCATGTCTGCACAGCAGACTGAACATCTTAGTGCAAATATGCGAATTTCAAACGCGCATATCTCACAGACCGTAAAGAGTTAGGTCATGAAATTTTGCAGGCACCTACACTATGCCAAAATAAAAGTTTCCCTTTTTACACTTTTTCAGTTTTCACTTTTTACGAGCAAACGAACGTGTGACTCATTTTAGGCCATTTCCGACCATTTTAGTGGACACGCCATCCTCCAAATGGCTTGGTTTCAGACTTCCACTCTTTGCCAACATGTTTCTACATATAATTAAGACGTGTGGGTATATTCATCACCTTCATACACTCGTTTTATCATGTTTTAACTAGTCGACCCATTTAGGTGTCCAATTGGACACTTTCACCAAATGTCAACCATTTTGATTACCCCAAAGCTTTCAACACACACTTTCACTATATGTGAAACTAAAAATCACTTTAACATTCAACATATACGAATTAATACTCGTTTTAACAATTTAACCTTTAAGTGACCCATTTGGGCACTTCAACAACCCGTTTGGGTTTCAACCTATGTATCAACCATTTCATTACCCATTCCACATTCGTTTGACTATTCCAAGTTAAACAAAACTATTTTCACTATTGGTGTTACACTATAACTCTAAAACACCAATTCACATAAAAATCATCATATTCACAACAATTACAACAAGTATTCAACCATGACTTTTTCACAACTTGTCAACGCATATATAAACTAGTTGACCACTTAACTTTATTTACTACACCACTTTTGGTATCTAAATCATAATTCAACCATAATCATGATCAATGTTAAACACATAGACATTTAGTCACATTTATTACTTTATAACACAACTATCATCAAGTTTGACACAACCATATTCACTTTGACCTTTCCAAATCAAATGCACACCTTTCAATCAATAGGCACTTTCTACTTCACACAACCACACGACTCCAAACCTATTAATGGAGAATACCAACATCCCATTAATTTCACAATGGCGAGTCACACCAATTCAGTTTAACATATATCAAATAATTTCCTAGCAAGGATCTATAATCACACCTTGCATTCATCAACTAATAATCGCACATACTTTATTTTTATATTGTAGATACACTTAATTCACATGACACAACGGTTACACCTCAATCAATGTATCTACACAGTTTCAACACTTTTTCTAAAATTTCAATTTCCTTCCTAATTACTCATTAATATCCTTATCATCACATTAACAATTAATTATCACCAATAATTCAATTTACTCTGCTAACAATCATATCATAGCAAAGTAAATAATTCAAGCTTATTGAAAATTACCTGGCATATCTAGGCCCACGAGTATTGAGGAATCATTGAGAATACCATTTGGTTCCTCATGTTCCACCGTCTCTGCAACCGAAACAACATACTTGCATCTTGTTATAGGTTAGTACAAATCAACTAACTACTTTCCCATGCAACCACTAATCCCCACACCCTGGAATGTTTGACTTGACAAAATTCTAAGTTTGGGATTGAACATCTTATAATGTACAATTCACCCGAACTTATGCTCTGATACCAATTTATAACACCCTTCATTTTACAGAACAATTTTTTTTTTTTATAACCGGAAGCGAAAGTCCAACAAACATTAATAATTATACATTATATAATACTCATATTAATCAATCTATTTCAAAACATAATTTATCATTTTGGGTGTTACATAATTTGAAAGACAACAATGATTTTATAAAATCAAAGATCAGAGTAAACATCGAGTCGTCAAACACTCCATCCAGTCAGCAGCTCCTTGCTTATCCCATAATCTAATCATAACCTGCAAGGAGTGGTAATGTTGGGGATTAGTGATGTCGTGTAAACGGGGCTTTAGTTTTAAAATGGAAAATACCTAACTTACTACACACAACACAGGCAAGAATACCTGATCATATATAGTATAGCTCAGTAAGTCCGAGTCAAACACAGGGAACGGATGTCAATATTAACAAATTGGAAATCGATACAATTAATTAAAGCAATAAAAACAGGGACGTTTTAGTTCCGATCGAACAATTGATAAACAATTATAAAAGAAATGATTATTTAAATAAAACTAAATTATTAAAATAAAGAAATAATAAAATAACTTAATTAAAGAAAAGATTTAATTCAAATGGTAAAAGAAATGCATTTGCTTAGATTACTTTCCTCAAAATCTGGAAATCATGTTATCAAGAATTGCTCACGTATGGATGTTATCGTGCTATAACAAATGTATCAACCCTCCTTACAAGATAAATTGAATCAACACAATTAAGAAAGACATGAAGTTGTTTTCAACCCGCTAACAGTTCAATTTAACGTTGTCCACCTAATTGTGTTTTATATTAATTCAACACCGTTTATGTGATTTATTCTTATAACTTGAATCAACAAAGTCTATAACTATTTCTAGTTATCTTGTTCTTAAACAATTACTACCAATTATTAACCCTAACCCGTCAAACTCAATCTATTCGGTGATAATTCTCAATTAAAACCAACAATCATCAATAATCTTATGATCAAAAGGAACTCAATCTCAATTAATCATAAAACCACGTTAGGTAATTAGCAATATTCATTCAATAACCAAGGTTCAACGAATAAACACAAAAACATGAATAAAATCCAATACGATTCGCAATTTAAATAATCAATCCATCAATTAAGTATCATCATCTAAGCAAATGCAATGAAAACTTAGCCACTCATATTATGACAAAAAATCAGATTCAAAAGCAACATCATAATCATAATCGAATGAAATAAAATAATGAATTCGAACCGAAATAATGAGATAATGATTGAACGAACGAAAGTCTTTGATTCCTCAAGCTTCAATCCCTTCAAAGTGCTCTGGAATAAGGGTTTTTAATCAGAGAATTCGTCTGGAGAAAAGTTGTGAAGTGTGTGTAAAATGAGAGCAAAATGATCTTTTTAGGGTTTCTGTCGAGGCAATCCATACGCCGTATGGAATTCCATACGCCGTATGGATTGAAAAGCCCATGGGTTTGACCCGCGTAAACTGGCGGCCCGGCTCACTTCATCCATACGCCGTATGGATTCCATACGCCGTATGGATTCCATACGCCGTATGGATCAATTTTCCCAGCTTCTTCATCATCGACTTCCATTTCTTCACTTTTCCTCATTTTAACTTATTTTCTTCAATTCTTGCTAGTTTTCCACTTCTTTTCCGATTCAAGCTCCAAATAATTCCTAAATGCAAATATGAACGAAATGAGTATCGCATTCAAATAAAATACATAAGAAATTAATCAAACTAGGGGGTAATTAGTACTATAAAATAGCACATTTTGGCGTTCATCAAACATCCCCCACTTGAATCCTACTTGTCCTCAAGTAGACTAGTGACTCAAAAATTCAAAACTTTAAATATGAACGGCAAACGATGCATAAAAGAACTTACAAACTACACAGCATTCGGCAAACCAAATTTTTATCTTAAAATCGATAATACTTTAAAACTCAGCAATCAAGAAACTCTACATGGGAAGCCATTCTAATATATTATTATTACACAATAAAGATAATTCACTCAGATTACCGATATTGTTGTCCACTTAAACAATCTAAATTTCAGAAATTGAGCTCAACTTATTATTATTCTAGCAGGCCTTACCCTTGATTTTCAATAGCAAAATACTCTCATAAAAATAACGTGTCACAATTTTCCAAATAATGAACATCCAAATAAATCAATCATTTTTCAAGCCAAGACATTGATGACAGGTCTGTACCTCAGTACAACAGAGCAACATAACTTGGCTTTGGTTTTTCAATTCATGAGTCCTTTATACTCTTTTTATTATTTTTTCTTTTTCTTAAATATACTGGCGGAAACCAGGACTGTACTTTCGTACAACAGAGGAGACAACACCCAGTATATTCCCAAATGATGATAATTAGGATCCCAAAATTATGGATTATAACATGTTATCATATGAGAATTAAGATTATCATACCTTGCTAAATGATCCTCAAAGGATAACTGCTACTTTATTTATTACATTTCTTACTAGCTCAATAACTTCCATATAGATTGCCTATCGATACATCTCAAAATGAACTATCTAATATTAAGATTTACGATTACTTCATTCCTTGTATTCCCAAAGCATGTTACAAGATTGCTAAACTTTACATAGAAAACAATTTTAAAACAAAAATTTGGGTTGAAAAATGACTAACATATAGAATGCATGCCTCTTAACCTAAATATTTTTCAATAGCTACCATTCACAAATTAAGGACAAATAGACTTCTTTTCCCCCATCCCCCACTTAGAAATATGCAATGTCCTCATTGCAAAAGAAAACAAAAATAAAGGGAATAGAAAAGAAGTGAAACAGAAAACTCCCCTGATTTGAAGGCAATTTGCTTGAAGGACTTCGTTCAGAAATAAAATACAATAGCACACTTCCGTAGGCAACACGATTGCATTTAGCACATGCAATAAGCCTTCAAACCCCTCGGTATCCCGAGTGGACGAGTTGTAGTCTCGTGAGGGTTTCTAGAGAACACACCCACAAAGTTCAAACCTGAAAACAAAAACAATAAAACAGAATACAAATTAACAAAATAACGGGTTGTCTCCCGAAAGCGCTTTTGTTTATCATGTCGGTAAGCTTGACATCTTGCTTCACCACTTAATTCAAATCCATCTCCAAATCACGCTTGGAGTCCCTTATATCACCATAGTACTTCTTCACTCTACTTCCATTGACTTTGAAAGTTTTTCCAGAATATCCTTGCAAATCAACAGCTCCAAACGGATAAACCTTGTCAACAACAAAGGGGCCAGTCCAGCGTGTCTTTAACTTTCCTGGAAACAAATGTAATCTAGAACTATACAACAGAACTTTATCACCCTTCTCGAATGTATGGTTCGACTTAAGACGAGCATCATGCCATTTCTTAGTTCGCTCTTTGAACAGTCTCGAATTGTCATAGGCATTTATTCTTAATTCATCCAACTCATTTAGCTGTGCCATTCTTTCCTTTCCAGCTAACTTCTCATCAAGATTGCACTTCTGTAGAGCCCAATATGCTTTATGCTCTAACTCAAAAGGCAAATGACAAGCCTTCCCATAAACAAGGCGATAAGGCGTTGTTCCAACTGACGACTTAAATGCTGTTCGTGCCGCCCATAATGCATCATCCAACTTGTATGACCAATTCTTAGGATTTCCTTCAACTGAACGTTCCAAAATACGCTTCAACCCTCTATTAGTCACTTCCACTTGACCACTCGTCTGTGGATGATAAGCAGTTGAAAACTTATGTTTAACTCCGTACTTTCGCAGCACTTTTTCCAATTGCAGATTTGTTAAATGTGTCCCTCGATCACTAATTAAAGCTTTCGGTGCTCCAAAGCGCGAAAATAACTGTTTAAGAAAATTTACCACAACTCGAGCATCATTTGTGGGTAATGCTTTTGCTTCGGCCCACTTAGAAACATAATCCACAGCCACAATGATGTATTTGTTTCCATTGCTAGGTGGAAACGGGCCCATGAAGTCTATCCCCCAGACATCAAAAATCTCACCTACCATAATTGGATTTTGCAACATTTCATCCTTCTTTGAGATTCTCCCAGTACGTTGGCAGGCATCGCATTCCTTCACATACTTGAATGCATCCTTATAAACTGTTGGCCAATAAAAACCTGCCTCAAACACCTTCCTTGCAGTGTAATTGGGACCATGATGTCCTCCAGCCGGACCATCATGACAGTGCTCTAAGATTATGTCGCATTCCTCTCCAGCTACACATCGTCAGACAATTCCATCGGCACACTGTCTGAACAGATATGGGTCTTCCCAAAAGTAATACCGTAAAGATGAGAAAAACCTCTTTCTTTGGTTGAAGTCCAATCAGGATGGAAGAGTCTTTGTAACTAGAAAGTTTGCAATATCAGCGAACCATGGAAATTCATTCAGAATTGCTTTCAACAAACTTTCATCAGGAAATTTATCTCGAATTTCCGTTTCATCCAACTTATCTAATTCTGGATTTTCCAGTCTTGACAGATGATCTGCAGCCAGATTTTCTGCTCCCTTCTTATCACGAATCTCAATGTCAAACTCTTGCAATAACAAAATCCATCGCAACAACCTTGGTTTTGCATCTTGTTTTCCAAACAAGTATCTTAATGCAGAGTGATCGGTAAAAACAACAGTTTTTGACAGTACCAGGTAAGAGCGAAACTTATCAAACGCAAAAACAACAGCAAGCAATTCCTTTTCAGTCGTAGTGTAATTCTCCTGTGCACTCGTCAAAGTCTTGCTTGCGTAATAAATAGGTTGAAACTTCTTATCAACCCTCTGGCCTAAAACTGCTCCTACAGCGTAATCACTGGCATCACACATCAATTCAAATGGAAGATCCCAATTTGGACTTATCATAATTGGTGCGGATACCAATTTCTTCTTTAAAATCTTGAACGCATCTTGGTACTCCTTTGAAAACTCGAACTTAGCTTCCTTTTCCAACAACTTGTTCATAGGACGTGCTATCTTTGAAAAATCCTTGATGAATCTTCTATAGAACCCAGCATGTCCTCAGAAACTTCGTATTCCTTTAACATTTGTTGGATGAGGTAGCTTTGCTATGGCCTCAATCTTCGCTTGATCAACTTCAATACCAGCTCTTGAAATTTTATGCCCCAACACAACTCCTTCTCGTACCATGAAATGACATTTTTCCCAATTTAAGACGAGATTGGAACTCTCACACCTTTGCAACATCCTCTCAAGATTCATCAGACACTTATCAAAAGAATCTCCAAACACAGAAAAGTCATCTATGAATATTTCCATGTTGTCTTCTACCAGATCATGGAAAATTGCCATCATGCACCGTTGAAATGTGGCGGGTGCGTTACATAGACCGAAAGGCATCCTTCGATAAGCGAAAGTTCCGAATGGGCAGGTGAAAGTAGTCTTATCTTGATCATTCGCATCAATTGGGATTTGGAAGTACCCGGAGAATCCGTCTAGAAAGCAATAATACTCTTTTCCAGCTAGACGTTCGAGCATCTGATCAATGAATGGCAAAGGAAAGTGATCCTTGCATGTCGCATCGTTCAACTTTCTATAATCGATACAGACCCTCCATCCAGTAACAGTTCTCGTGGGAATTAACTCATTCTTCTCATTCGCAACCACGGTCATACCTCCTTTTTTTGGTACAACATGAATGGGGCTGACCCATGGACTATCAGAAATCGGGTATATCAATCCAGAGTCAAGCAACTTTATGATTTCCTTCCTCACAACATCCGTAACCTTAGGATTTAATCGTCTTAATGGTTGCACAACTAGTTTGAAGTCAGATTCCATAAGGATCTTGTGCGTACAATATGATGGGCTTATTCCCTTGATATCACCAATTGTCCAAGCTATGGCATGCTTATGTTCCTTCAGAACTTTTAGCAGACTTTCCTTCTCGTTTGCTGATAGCTTGGATGAGATGATAACTGGCAGATCCGACTCTCCTTGTAAGTATGCATATTCCAAATGGGTCGGTAAATCTTTCAATTCTAAATTTGGTGGTTCTTCAAAAGAAGATTTAACTGCCAACACCTCATCTCGTGAACAAGGAATCCCATACATAGTGATGCGAGTCTCCTTTTTGACTAAAATACCATCAGTCTCAACCGATTCTTCATTCTCTGTTGGCTGATTATTTTCCAACTCCTCATCAACTCTAGCTCCTCAAGCATCTTATCGAATTCTTCAATATCTCTAATTGCTTCTATGCTTCCCGTCCATCCTTCCAGAATCATGGGATCAAGATCTTCATCCTTCATTAGACTTTGAAGGAACTCCTCATCATCAGTCATTTCTCTAGCACTCACAAAGTAGCAAGTATCATCAACTGCAGCAGGATATCGCATTGATTTGTTGACATCAAACACTACTTCATCGTCTCCTAACCTCAGAGTGATTTTTCTATCATGAACATCAATCAATGCCCTTGCAGTGGCTAGAAAAGGTCTTCCCAGAATGATAGGTACCTTTTTATCTTCAACCATGTCTTGAATGATGAAATCACACGGAAAAACAAACCTATCTACCTTAACTAGCACATTCTCTACCATGCCCCTAGGATATTGAACTGAACGATCTGCTAACTCAATGCACATTCTAATTGGCTTTGGTTCCCCTAACTTAAGTCTGGCATACATAGTATAAGGCATTATCGATATGCTTGCCCCCAAGTCAGCCAATGCATGAGTAAGGTCTAAACTTCCAATCAGACAAGGAAGGGTAATACTCCCAGGGTCTTTCACTTTCGGTGGAAGTTTATTTTGCATAACTGCTGAACATCGCTCGTTCATTGTCACCGTGGTTGCCTCCATCAGTTTGCTCTTATTAGTTAAAAGTTCCTTCAGATACTTTGCATACTTTGGCATTTGAGCAATGGCTTCCACGAATGGGATGTTAATGTGCAGTTGCTTCAGATTCTCTAGGAACTGGTGGTATTGAGCATCATCCTTACCTCTTCGCAAAGCTGCTGGATAAGGTGGTGGCGGAGCATGATCCTTTGCATATTGCTTATCTTTAGCAATTCTTTCAGCCTCAGTGTCCACCTTGGGACTTTCCACAACTTCCACTTCCTTCTCTTTTTGCGGTAGGGGTTGAGAAACAGGTTTCTTTTTTGGAATGGGGTCTTCAAAACCCCTTCCACTCCAGGTGATCACCGCTTTCGCCTGATCCCGTGGATTGGTCTCCGTGTATCCAGGTAGAGTCCCAGGGAATCTCTCTTGAAGAACTTTGGCTATGTTGGAAACATCCCCTTCAATCTGCTTAATCGCAGCTCCTTGATTTCTCAATGCAGCGTCGGTGGCATCCATCCTTTGTCCAGAGCTCGTAATGAATTTCTCATTGGAGGTGAGAAACTTACCCATCATTTCTTCTAAATTGGCTTGCTTATCTGAAGATGATGCACCCTGTTGATCCTAGGTGAAAAATCCTGGTTGAGTTTGGCGAAACTGTCGCCCTCCATCTTGGTATGGTCTTCTAAAGAAGTTTCCACCGCCCTGACGATATGGTGCTTGAGCTTCTCCATACTTGACTTCCTCAGTCTTTTCTCCCGTTTGCATCTCGGGGCAATCCTTCACTAAATGGCTTCCTCCACAGTTGTCGCATCCCACTTGGATAGCATGGACAGTCTCAGTAACCTTCTTGATATCTCTGCCCATGTTGTCTAGCTTAGCGGTGATGGCTGCAAACCCATCTTCATCATTCACAGACCTCTTCCGTCTAGAAGTGCCATCATCCCATAACTGAGAGTGTTTCGCTTGGTCGCGAATGGCAGTCAAAGCATCACGAGGGATCTTCTTGGGAATAGGCCCTTGGGAATCCAGTTGCTGTCTCGTGGCGCGATCCACTCCTTTATAGAAAATACTCACGATTTGCTGATCGTTCAGGTCGTGCTGCGGGCACTTATGCATTAGATCCTTATATCTCTCCCAAGCTTGGTGTAGCGACTCATCCATTTCTTGCTTGAAATTTCTGATCTCGTCAATCATCTTTGAAGTTTTAGAAGGCGGACAATACATCTTCAGAAATTTAGTGCGAAGGTCTTCCCATGTGGTGATGGACCCAGCTGGCTCGTTTTGAATCCATCTCTTAGCAACTCCCTTGAGTGTGATTGGGAATACCCTGAGCATAACTTGATCGCGTGTGATGTTAGGAACGTTGAACATATCAGCTATCTCCACGATTTTCTCCACATGATCATTAGCATCCTCCCTTTCTTCTCCTCGAAAAGGATTCTCCCTAAGCTCCTTGAGGAACTGTCCTTTGATTTCAAACTCCACATCTTGTGCAATCGCTGGCCTTACTACTCCAGTGCCACGGTCATTACGCATCCGACTCGAATACTCTTCGAGCGTTATGTTGGCGATATCTTCTGCCATTGTGTTATCTGGTTGATCGTTAAAAAGAAATCATAGGCACTCTCCAAAATCGCTTTCTAGATACGAACGGTAGTTCCTGATTCGTGGGGTAAAAAGGTTATTGGTAAAAACCTCGAAGTCGTCGCTAAGAAATGTGTTGATTAACGGCGAGTTTGGTGGTTCGGAAGCAGCGCGTCTTCTTTGATGAAATATACGTTCGAGTTCTTCAAAAGGGTCGGTTGGGTTTGGAACTGTTGTTCGGGTCATAAACTCCAGTAGCGTACCTGGCAAATCAGCAGAACAGGCTACCTAACTACCCTAACTTATAACTAATAGTGAAAAAGAAATTAACTAATCAAGTAACAAATAAATAATAAATTAACTAAAAATTATCAACAAAAGACAACTTCCAATTTATTTAACTGAAACAAACTGTTCCCCGGTAGCGGCGCCAAAAACTTGATGTCGTGTAAACGGGGCTTTAGTTTTAAAATGGAAAATACCTAACTTACTACACACAACACAGGCAAGAATACCTGATCATATATAGTATAGCTCACTAAGTCCGAGTCGAACACAGGGAACGGATGTCAATATTAACAAATTGGAAATCAATACAATTAATTAAAGCAATAAAAACAGGGACGTTTTAGTTCCGATCGAACAATTGATAAACAATTATAAAAGAAATGATTATTTAAATAAAACTAAATTATTAAAATAAAGAAATAATAAAATAACTTAATTAAAGAAAAGATTTAATTCAAATGGTAAAAGAAATGCATTTGCTTAGATTACTTTCCTCAAAATCTGGAAATCATGTTATCAAGAATTGCTCACGTATGGATGTTATCGTGCTATAACAAATGTATCAACCCTCCTTACAAGATAAATTGAATCAACACAATTAAGAAAGACATGAAGTTGTTTTCAACCCGCTAACAGTTCAATTTAACGTTGTCCACCTAATTGTGTTTTATATTAATTCAACACCGTTTATGTGATTTATTCTTATAACTTGAATCAACAAAGTCTATAACTATTTCTAGTTATCTTGTTCTTAAACAATTACTACCAATTATTAACCCTAACCCGTCAAACTCAATCTATTCGGTGATAATTCTCAATTAAAACCAACAATCATCAATAATCTTATGATCAAAAGGAACTCAATCTCAATTAATCATAAAACCACGTTAGGTAATTAGCAATATTCATTCAATAACCAAGGTTCAACGAATAAACACAAAAACATGAATAAAATCCAATACGATTCGCAATTTAAATAATCAATCCATCAATTAAGTATCATCATCTAAGCAAATGCAATGAAAACTTAGCCACTCATATTATGACAAAAAATCAGATTCAAAAGCAACATCATAATCATAATCGAATGAAATAAAATAATGAATTCGAACCGAAATAATGAGATAATGATTGAACGAACGAAAGTCTTTGATTCCTCAAGCTTCAATCCCTTCAAAGTGCTCTGGAATAAGGGTTTTTTATCAGAGAATTCGTCTGGAGAAAAGTTGTGAAGTGTGTGTAAAATGAGAGCAAAATGATCTTTTTAGGGTTTCTGTCGAGGCAATCCATACGCCGTATGGAATTCCATACGCCGTATGGATTGAAAAGCCCATGGGTTTGACCCGCGTAAACTGGCGGCCTGGCTCACTTCATCCATACGCCGTATGGATTCCATACACCGTATGGATCAATTTTCCCAGCTTCTTCATCATCGACTTCCATTTCTTCACTTTTCCTCATTTTAACTTATTTTCTTCAATTCTTGCTAGTTTTCCACTTCTTTTCCGATTCAAGCTCCAAATAATTCCTAAATGCAAATATGAACGAAATGAGTATCGCATTCAAATAAAATACATAAGAAATTAATCAAACTAGGAGGTAATTAGTACTATAAAATAGCACATTTTGGCGTTCATCAATTAGCTCAACGCTAAGTGAATGAACCAATGACCTACATTGCAACCTAGCATAGCAAATCTGTTTACAACTAAGCATCCCATAATAAACCAGTTTACAGCAACAGCATCGTAAACACACAATCATTTGTTTACCGCATAAAGCATCGCAAACAAATATCCACAAGGAGGATCGGCGGTCCTTGAGGCGCCCTCATGCCCGAGTGGCCCCCAAGCAACCTCACACCAACTGCAGGCCAATACAGCGGTAAACCGATAGCCTAGGTACTATTTACCCACACAACACAGTATTCCTATAACCAACCATGTACAAGGACCTGTGTTGGCAACTCAATAGTACCCTTAAGCCCAAACCATGTTGACCTCCAATTAAACACATATGCCCGAAGGCCAGATAACACAAAATCTATATCTATCAAGGCAACATGTCAATCATCAGTCTATAATCAGTAAAACCACGTTTACCCGTTGTAACCAATCTGTTACAACTAAGTTACGCTGAAGGTACATTGTTCCACTCACCAATACCTCCGCCGTCCACTCAGTAGTCTAATGTCACTGAGTCTTCTCCATATCTGAGAATACAATAGAATAACACAAGTTAGTCACTTGTCCCAAATCTATATAACATCACTCCAATAGGTTTACATAACCAATTTCAAATTACTCAATTCATATGAATCAACACAATCATACTTAGTAGCTACGACATGATACTACTACATAATACAACATGATGTTTAACTAAATTATCCCATTCTTTGAATATCACTAAATCATGATTAATTAACATAATTGAATCATTAACCTCACATATTAATAATTCCCAATTCATCACATCTATTATTTCATTTATAACCCATGGTCATCCTCATGATCATCTTAGTTTCAATGAATAGCAATTTGGTTTACTAACTCATTTTTCAATAATAACGCTATAACAACATATCTTGTTACCAATTAAGGTGAGTTAACACATAGCCATCATACTTTTCACAAAACCCATTTGGATTACAAACCATATAACTTGATTAATCCAATTTTAGGTTAGGGTTTCACCTATAATCATGAAATTAACCTTAACTAACAACCATACAAGCATTATAAGCTTTAATTTCAAGTTAATCATCATAATTTCATCCTAAACAACAAGAACCCTAATTCCAACTTACAACTTACAAGTTGAATCATGTTACATATCGTCATTTATGAGTTTAATAAACATCAATTTAACAACTTCAAGCCTTAATTTCGAATTATAATCAATAACCCACAAAACCCCAAATTTTAGATTTATGAAATTCAAGAAATCAAGACTTACATGATGGTTAGAAGGATTAGAGGAAGATAATCCATGTTCTTGAAGCTTAAATTCGAACTTGGAAATGAACTCATTTTTGTGAATTGATCTAGGGTTTCATATGTTAGGTACGTACATATGTGTGTAGAGATCAAATAAACAAGCCGGCCTAACATATAAGTATATACTAGAAGTAGTTAGATTTCATTCCCCGTATTTATTATTGTCTGGAACTTAAAAACCATTTGCGGGGAAATACAATTTTATTTTACCGTCAACTAAATTAATTTAAAACAAGTAATAATTTACTATCCATAATAAGTCATTTAACTGTTTGACCGATTATTTTCAATGCCCAAATAATATAAATCATTTATGACACAATTTATATAATTAAATAAAATGAAGAAATTACCGATCGATTTCAACTAGACCCAAAACGAGGATGTTACACCCAAACCCATTTTTGTTATCATTTTCCAAAAATAGCAAGTTTTGTCATTTTTAGAAACCGAGCCATTTTTGTTGACTTGGTCAAACCTACTCGGTTTGACCCGAAACTTTTACCTAACCCATATTTCAGTTTATAAAGCCTATAAAATTTGTCGGTTTGTGTCGGAGTTATTTTGAGGTGTCGGTTTTTAATACGCAAGTTCAAACTTTAAGATTTTATGTTTTAGGTTTTTGTCGGTTTGTTTCGCCATATGATTTCTACCATTTCTAGTCCACATCAAGTTTCACAAATTTTACCCACCGATCATCAAGGTTTCTAGTATAACATATAATTTTTCCAGCAATTATGCTGTCCATTTACATAGGTAATTAATTCCGCGTAACAACCGTACTTGGTTTTCGACAATGGTCAGACCAGGCTCAAAGATGAGTTTATTCATAAAAATCCGTACAGATATGGTAAAAGTGTAAAACACGAAAGTTGTATCTATTTTTAATACGCAACTTTTAAAAAAAAATTCGCTGTCTAACTCATCCTAGAACTCGAGATATCACAGTTTTAGTGGACTGAGTTTTTGAAGACAGATTATGTATATTCATGTATAATGTATAAAAATGATTTTTACCTTTTATTTTGGACATAAACAAGTTAGATGAACTATAAATCATCAAGATCAGTAGCATGCAAGTAGTTATAGTGAGTGAAAAAGGGTTTCTTACAAAGAAATGATGGTGAAAAGGGTGAAGATGATGTTGATGACGATGTACTCTAACTTGTTCTTGATTTCTCCTTCTTCTTGATCTTCAAATGGTGATTTATGGTGGATATTGGTGGTTGGAGGTGGAGTGGAGGACTGATTTAGTTCAGTGTTTTTAAAGAGAGAGAGAGAGGTGGTTTGAGAGAAAAGAAAGAATAATGTTGAGTGTAGAAATGAGAAAGTGCATGAAGAGTTTGTGGTTGTAAGGCTTAACATAATCATTATTGCATGGATTTTTAGAGGAGGGAGGAGGTGGTGTCCGGCCCATAGGGGGCCCTACAAGGGGTATTTTAGTCATTTACTTATTTACCATTTAATTTGTTATGTTTCCCGTTCGATTACCCGATTGTTTCGACGTTTATTTGTACGTAAAACGTTAATTGTACGTGTTTAATCAACGATTTAAATTTCGATATTTTCACTTGATATAAAAGTTTTAAATACTTGGAAACATTTATACAAAATGTTCCGTTAAGTTGTCGACCTCGATTTGCGTGAGCGTTTTATGGATTTTAAATCGCGTGACATTTTAATTGGACGTTTTTCGTTATTGCTTTAAGACACGATATTTTAATTGATAGTTTTATACTAAATGATATATTTTAAATTCGTAAAATATATTTTAGTTTTCGTTCGATTGTCGGGCGCATTTCACGCGTTTTAGTTGCGTTTGACTTATTTTTACGATATGATTTACACGTTAAATATTATAAACATAATATTTAGAGATTTATGATTTTTATTAAATAACTTCACATTATTTAATATTTTGTTCACCAACGTCCGTGTTTATACTGTGTCGGACTCCGTCCGGTTGTTTCGCACAATTTCATCAAATTGCGTAAGCGTAATTACAACTAATTACGTAAGCGTATATTCACAAAATATACAATTAGTTACAAGCAATTACAAGTATTTAGCCTATTTCTAAACTAAACACACGTAATTAGGGTTTCAATTAGGATTATCAGTAACCCTAAAGCGTCGGTTGTCACAAATTGAAATTTTACAGTATAAAAACACTGCTTCTGTATTATTCTAGCTCATTACATCATCATCAGTGCCGGCCCTGGGGCTGGGCAGGCTGGGCAACCGCCCAGGGCATCGGAGGAATGGGGGCATCATCGCATCATGCGTTCATGTGGGAATTCGAAATTTGTAGTCAACAAAAAATAAAATTTAAACAATTAAATCCAGTTATATTATATTTTTGAGCATATAAAATACGAATATACACTTAATTTAAGTTTATTGAAGTTATGGAGAAAAGTAAAGAGTTAGGGTTTATTCAATTGGGGAATATAGTTGCAGGTTTTATTTGACGAGGAAGACGACTTGTTTTTAATTTTCATGAAACATTTTTATAATTACCCATTATGATTATGGAAACGTACACTTACAACCTTTTATTTTGATGCTTGAACAATTTAACCCCCTAAGGATACATAAATGATAGACCAACACCCTTAAACCGTAACAGTGTAACACAATTCATGCGTATTCATATATATTTTACAATATCATTTTGGTTCATTGCTTATATCAAAATTATATATATTAACCATTTCAACAATTACTATGCTTAAAGATTTTGTTGCGTATCCTTGAGTTTGTGCAAGTTTTATTGTAAACTTTTTTTTTCTTTTAACAATTTAAAGGTTAAGAAAGTTAAAAGAACACTTAATTTTGATAGGCAACATAGAATATTTACTTTTAAGTTAAAAAATAAAAATATAAAAAAATAAAACTATATATGATGTTATTGACTACATATATGAAGTCTAACTAAGCTAAAATTATTGTGTTAGCGTATTTCATATAATTGAATTTTATAGTTTTTTTTTCAGTAAACGGATGAAAACATCATTTTGGGTTTGTTTTGAACTTCTAATTCCGATGTATATGCTTAAGTTGTTGCATCTTATTTATATAACGAATATCGGTATGGAGATGAACCGTCTAGCTTGACTAGGTACCAAACTCATTAAAATCGGTGTTTTTGTATTCACAAAAACTTATAGGGGCAATTTTTTTCGATCTCGCCCAGGGCATTCAAAACTTCAGGACCGGCCCTGATCATCATCATCATCATCATGCTAACCCAATCTTGCTAAAAGCAAGCTATGGGGGAGGTAAAAATGTAGACAGCCTTACCCCTACCCAAGGGTAGAGAGGCTGGTTCCATGAGACCTCCGGCAAGCGAGTGAGATTTATTTATTTATTATTATTATTATTATTATTATTATTATTATTATTATTATTATTATTATTATTATTATTATTATTATTATTACTGATATTATTATTATTATTATTATTATTATTATTATTATTATTATTATTATTATTATTATTATTATTATTATTAGTAGTAGTAGTATTATTATTATTTTTATTTTTTTTTTTTTTTTTTTTATTTTTTTTTTTATTGTTTTTATTTTATTTTATTATTTTATTTTATTATTTTTTTTAATTATTTTATTTTATTTTATTTTATTTTTTCATGGAACCTCCGACAAATAAATGAGAGTTTTTTTTTCCTTATTATTATTATTATTTATTTATTATTTATTTTTTTATTTTTTATTTTTTAAAAATATTTCATTTTTTCAAAATTTTTTTTTTTTTAGTATTAATTGGTTATTCATATAATATAAATAAAGCAATGAAATGAAAAATCAATAAGAGTATACGTGATACTCATCTTGGACTTAGTTAATCAGCCGCAGTGACCGGTATTAGCAACATTTGTTTATTCTGCGACGGTATGTATCAGCAACCTTGGAGATCGACCAGTGTCACCAAAATGAAAATCTGGGGGTTGTTCGCCACTGAAATGAGTTATATGTGCTCCCCGGAATAATAGATCGGTAAACCCTGTTAAAAATAAAAAGAAGAAAAAAAAAGGTTAAATTAGCTTATACTATTGTTTTTTCATAATCGTCACTCCTAATCCGTTTCCTCCAACTATTTCTATCCGAAATCATGTCCTCGGTCAATAGGAGTTCATTCATATCTAACTTTAATCTCTGCTCCATACAAAGCTTCGGCCTACCCCTCTTTCTTTTTCCTGTCACCAGGAGGGTTTCAATTCTCCTTACTAGCGCTGTTTGAGGTCGCCTCCTCACATGGCCTAACCATCTTAGTCTTCCTTCTCTTAACTTTTTAATGATAGATGCAACTTCGAGATTTTTTCTAAAAACTTCATTAGGAAGCATATCTAACCTTGTTTTGCCACAGATCCACCTTAGCATCCTCATTTCAGCTACCTCCATTGTAGCTGCTTGTGCCTTCGTCATAGGCCAACACTCCGATCCGTATAGCATAGCTGGCCAACACAAGTGATTAATTGTATGGGCTATCGCGAGGTAAGTTAATGGATGATGCTATCATATTCCAAGTAATGCATATTCCATTTATTTGGAAGGACCGGTAATGGATATGGTTTTTACTTGATGAGTTGTGATTATTTACTGGGGTGTAGGCCCGAAGATGTTAATTCTTGCAGGAATTAGCATATGATATTATGGATCCTTAATATACGCATGTTGAATTGATATTGATTATCATTGATAGCCCATTACTTACTAAGATATATGCTTATTCCATTATGTTTATGTATTTTTAGGTGAGCCAGGTGGGACACAAAGGTATTCGGGCAAGAGACCCGAAGGATGCTAATGGTGGTGCTTGTTGCTTAGTCGGTAACAAGCTTATCTTTTAGATCATGCTCTTGATATGGATACCACCCCTTTTGTTAAAGAAATCATGTTTTGTCACTTTATGGTTAAAGAACATAGTACTTGTTGAAGTAGTATATATGATGTAATGTTGAAGTTAAAAGTCAAAGTAGTCAATGGGTCAACGAGTTCTTGTATACTTGTTGAAAATTTTGGAGAACATGAATCTTGGATGAAAATAGTAAATGAAATGATTATGTGGTTGATTAGATGTTTAAAGGTTAAGTTGAAGTGTTATTGATGGTACAAGCTTGTTTTGACTTAGAATAGTCAATAGAATGTGAAATTGGTCATATAGTGGTGTTAATATTGGTAAAGACCCAAACGGGTCATTTAGGGTCCAAATGGGTCATAAATGGGTCATGGTGTCAAAATGGGTTATAGATATTGAACGAAAGTTGTGAGAATTGCTTTAAGTCCCATTTTGATGGTCAAAGTTAGTGTCAAAGTTTGAAAGTCGGAGTATGTGTAGTTTGTGAAATGACATGTCAATGGTTTTAGTCTAAATTGGGCGAAAAGTAGTCAACCGTCCAGATTTAGATAAAACGTGAATTTTGGAAAAGTGTAAAAAGAAAAACCTTCATTTTGGCATAGTGGAGATGTGTGTAAAATTTCAGGTCTTAACTCCTAACGAGTTAAAAATTATGCGTGTCCAAATTAGGTGAATTGTATCCTAAATAGTGAAATTGTTGAGCAGACATGCCATGGGCATGTCCTATAATCGCCATGGACATGTCCTTGATCAGTGGCTTCGCATTCTTGTCAGCACCACGCAATGGCCATGTCCTATAATCGCCACGGCCATGTCCCTTCAGTATGCCTAAGAATGATGTTTTAACTTACGTGTCGAATTTGTATGTATAAAAATAAAGTTAAGGGACAGTATACAGGGTATATATATATATATATATATAAAATGCTTCAGATTTTCGGGGTGTTTCAGCTAAACCATTTGATATACGAATTTAAGAAGCAAAAGTCGATTGTAAGGGTTAAAGAACGACTTTAGGTCGAATTTGGAGGCTAGGAGGCTAGGGATTGGAGACCTTCAACCCTAACGAAGAATAATTCAGTTTCTTTGGTTTGATTCTAGATCTTTTACTTACTAGATGAACGTCTATTTGTATTTAGATCTTGTTTTCTTGCTATTTGAATATTGATTACTTCTTTAACATATTTGTTTAGATGAATGATGTTTATATGATTATTTGAATATATGTTTATGTTAATTGATTTTATGAATGTTATTAAGGTTATATCTATATCGATAATATGATTATGAGATTCATGCTATATCGAACGTTTGTATGATATTGATTAATAATTTATGTTTATATTTTATTTATAACTTAAAAACCCTGACTGTGTGATAGGTTATAATTATTATTGGATTAAACTATAATTGATTAGATAATAACATTCAAGACCTCGAAGTTAGTTAACCTTAGTATACGTTGAAGAGCTTAATCATAGGATACTTAAACCCGACCAAGGAGGCTATCTAGTTTTATATTTCAACATAAAATTATTTTGTGACAAAAATAAACATGTAGGAGAATTTAAATATAAATATAGCTAATCTAGATAAAATATATCTTCTATCTACCTTATTTACCTTAGTTGTCTTTTAAATACTTCAATTGCTTTATTTACTTTAATTAAGTATCAAAGTAAATATATGTTCGATCGGAACTAAAACGTCACCCCTTTATCTGTAACATTAATTGTAAATAATTGTGAATAATTGTAAATATTAGTTTAGGGTTAAATTAAGAATTCCACTTTCTCTGTGTTCGATACCTGGACTTACTTATAAAGCTATATTATACGAACGGGTTATTCTTGCCTGTATTATGTGATAGTAATATTTAGTATTTCCTTGATTTAAAACTTGTTATTATTTTAATTGACTACTCAACACACATCACAAGTACTCATGAGTATTGCAGCATTCTCCATGCAATGTCTAATCTCTATAGACAATCTACTAACACTCCATGACAGTCTTATGTCATCACTTACTTTCTGGAGTATGAATAATTGAGGAGGTTTGAGTAAAGCTAATTACTCGGGAAGTAGTATCTATACATGCAAAAACGAAACACAATGACAAACAATAGTAAATAGTAGAACTCCTTCAAATAAATAAATCTCCGTTATTTAATCACCAAGTCTATGACAATTTCCATCATTGTTTACAATGTTTCAAAATCAAACTAACAACTAAAACTTTATATTATCTCTTAAACCTATGCTCCTAGCATGTTCATCGTGTTTGGACTTTCCCAGTGGCTTTGTGAACGAATCAGCCGGATTATCCTCTAATCTTATGCTCTTCACAATTACGTGTCCTTCTTCTACTTTTCTTCGAACAAAATGGTATTTCCTTTCAATGTGCTTTGACTTTCCGTGATCCTTGGGTTTTCTACTCAAGGCGACTACACTTTCATTATCACAGAATATAGTAATAGGATCTTGTACCTTTGTAACAACTCCAAGATCTCCAATAAAATTCTTCATCCAAATAGCTTCCTTTGCAGCCTCACTAGTTGCAATATACTCAGACTCGCACGTGGAGTCTACCATTGTATCTTGCTTGGAACTTTTTCATGTCACCGCTCCCCCATTCAGTAAGAATACCCAACCAGACTATGAACGACTATCATCTCTCTCTATTTGGAAACTAACGTCACTATAACCCGTTACTCTAAGTTCTTCTTCTCCACTATAAACCAAGAACCTGTCTTTAGTATTTCTCAAATACTTGAGAATGTTCTTTACAGCTGTCCAATGACCTTCACCAGGATTATGCTGATGTCGACTCACTAAGCTCAAAGCAAATGAGACATCAGGCCTCGTACATGTCATGGCATACATGATTGATCCTATAGACGAAGCATATGGGATTCGACTCATTCTGTTCAATTCTTGCTCAGACTTTGGACACAGATCCTTTCTGATCTTTATTCCATGATTTAAGGGTAGATTCCCTTTCTTAGAATTCTCCATTTTGAATCTTTTCAAAATTTTATCTAAGTACGTATCCTGGCTAAGTCTTATGAGACGTTTTGACCTATCTCTGTAAATCTTTATACCAAGAACATATGCTGCATCTCTTAGATCTTTCATAGCGAAACATTTTCCAAACCAGTCTTTTACACCTAGTAATGTTGGGATATCATTTTATATGAGCAGTATATCATCTACAAATAACACTAAGAATATTACAATTCCCACTAAACTTGACATATATACATGACTCATCTTCACTTCTAGAAAATCCAAACTGTGTGACTTTCTCATGGAAGCAGAGATTCCAGCTACGAGAGGCTTGTTTAAGTCCATGAATGGCCTTTCAAGCTTACACACTCTATTAAGATACTTTGCACTTTCAAAACCTTCCGGTTGTGTCATGAACACCTCCTCTGTCAGTTTCCCGTTAAGGAAAACAGTTTTGACATCCATCTGCCAAATTTCATAATCATGAAATGCAGCTATCGCAAGCATTATCCTAATTGACTTTATCTTAGCTACTGGTGAGAAGGTTTCCTATTAATCAATCCCATGAGTTTGAGTATATCCCTTTGTTACTAACCTAGCTTTATAAGTGTGTACTTTCCCATCCATGTCTGTCTTCTTCTTGAAGATCCACTTATAACCCACCGTCTTTATACCGGGTGTCGTGTCAACCAAATTCCAAACTTGGTTATCATACATAGACTGAATTTCACTTTTCATAGCTTCCTTCCACTTAGCAGCCTCAGGGTCTGCCATCGCTTCCTTGTAGTTAGCAGGCTCATCTAATTCGTTTAGTGTACTATCACTAATTGTGTCATGTTCTTCAATGTGGAAACCATAATAGAAGTCAGGAGGCTTGCTAGCTCTACTAGATCTGCGAACAAGTAAGGATATGTCTTCAGGTTCAACAGGTGTCTCCACCTCTTGTTGAATATCAGTACTTGGAGGTTCTTCATCGGTAGATTATTGAATTTCTTCAAGATCAATCCTACTCCCACTGTCCTCTTTAGATATCATTTCTCTCTCAAGGAACACTCCCCTTCGAGCTACAAAGACCACATTGTCCTTAGGTCCGTAGAATAAATATCCAAATGACTCTTGTGGATAACCGACGAAAAGACACTTTTCAGATCTGGCATCTAGTTTGTCCTGAGTTTCTCGTCTAACGAAAACTTCACAACCCCAGATCTTGATGTGACCAAGAGAAGGACGTTTTCCCTTCCACATCTCATAAGGTGTCTTTGAAACTTTCTTAGTGGGTACTAGATTTAAGATATGGGCTGCTGTATCTAATGCATAACCCCATAAGCTTATTGGAAGTGTGGCCCGACTTGTGAAAACGTATGATCGTTTAAGCTCTAGACTTTTTAGGTCTTGATCTAGAATACAATGATAACAATGATAATAATTTGCAGCAAAATAACAATAAGAACAATGTTATCACAACAAGCCCCAATATTATTTGATCAGAATAACACGGTTATACAAATATAACAGGATCAAGAAACCTTGATCTTGTGGCTAAACCAAAACCCTAGACGTCTACATTATGTGTGCACACTTTTTCCTACGTCCCTATGTCTCTTTATATACTAGAGACATTAGGGTTACAAGAAATTATAATTATACTAGGAGACTAATTAAAATAAAACAATTCATCTTTAGTCCCTCAACTTTCGTCTTTTATTTTGTCTTATCAAATTAATAAATCCTAACAATCTTCCCCTATTTGATGATGACAAAATAAACATCTTCTTGCATAAGCTTCCCCTTAATTCTTGATTTCTTGTAATCATGTCATGCCATGTAATAAGTTGCAAATCTTGATCTTTAATTCTGTTGATGCAATTTGTGTGTCTGTCAGTTGGTCTAGTTCGTAGTTAGTTTTGTTATTAGTTTGTGTTTCCTGACTCCTGCGACGTTGTCTGTAACGTCGCAGGTGCGACGTCAGGTTTTGGGCCTGCGACGTAGTCAACGTCGCATGGGCTTGGGCCTGCGACGTCGTGTGCGACGTCGCAGGTGCCGGTTTTTGTATAAAAACGTTTTTACGTGTTCTGTTTAGGGTTGACGAAACCCTAAACGCCAATCAGTCGAAATCTCTGTAAGCTAGTCGATTACAAGCAATAAAGAACGTTTTAGTTTGATCTTAATCGTGTTTCATAGTTTGCTTATTGTGTTTGTGATCTAATCGTTTATTCCGCAAGCGATTGGATTGACTCGGTTCCGTTAGATCCTAGTATAGGGACAAACAACTGGTATCAGAGCAGTGATTTGCTCGTTTTTTGACGTATCGGATCGAGTTCGGGATTAAAAGACGGGATACTTATATTATCTCGTGATTATTACGTTTGTTTTTGTGTTTTTACAGGTTTTTCGATCAAGTTTTCTGGGAATATTGAAGGCTTTCGTCGATTTTTGTTCGTGATTTTCGTTTGGTGTTAAAATTTTTCGATTTTAGGTTTTTTGGCCGCAGCAGCACGTTTTGCGACGTTACCTGCGACTTCAGTTGCGACGTCGCTTGCGACGTTAATTGATTTTGACTTTAAGTAGTCTTTGCGACGTAAAGTTGCGACGTCTCTCACGACGTCGTTATTTTGACCTTAAGTGGTTCTGCGACGTTCTTCTGCGACGTACTTTGCGACGTACTCTGCGACGTAATACTCAACGTCGCTTGTCTCTGATTCTTAATTGAATCCTCAGTTTTTGCGACGTCACTCACGCCGTCGCTAATACCTTGTGCGACATTATTAACAACGTCGCTAGTTTCAGATTACATCTTGCACTTGAACATTAAAAATGTCTACTGATAAGGAAGATATTAGAGGAATAAGAGAGATGCTTAGACAGAGCAATGATATTGGTTCTAGCAATAAACCTCCGTTCTTTGCACCGTATTTGGACTATGTATATTGGAGAGATAGATATGAACAGTATATAGACTTCCACTGTCCAGAACTTTGGGGACCTTTAAAAGAACGATATATAGCTCCGGTAGCTGAAGGAAATTATCGTGGTGTTCCTCCAGCTAAAACATACAATGCTATGTCACCTCAAGAGAAAAAGGAGTATGAAATAGAAAGAAAGGTTCATTCTTCTATTTGTATGTGTTTGCCAAAGGATGTTATGAGACTCTTTAAATCTCATGATACAACTTATGATTTGTGGAAGGCAATTGAAACAAGATGCGGTGGAAATGAAAAGTACAAGGAGGCCAAGCTAGAATTTATCAAAAAGCAGTATGATATATTTGACATCATTCCTAATGAGCTGACTTCCAGTCTATTCACCCGATACTCACAACTGGTTAGTGAGTTAAATGAAGGAGGATACAATCTCCCTGCTCTTGAGGTAAACAAGAAATTGCTGGATGTGTTGCCAAGTGCTTGGGATGTGAAGGTCCAATTCTTAAAAGAAAATCCAGAATTACAAAGGATGACTTTGGACCAATTGATAGGTATTCTACAAGCTCATGCAATGGAATTGAAGAAGAAGGAATGCAAGTCAAGTGGATCTGTACAAAATCCCACAATTTATGGTGGACAAGTTAATTCTGGCAAGAGCTATGGTGGAGTGGCATTTATAACAGATACCATTTCATCTTCTACTTCTTCTGGAGGTCAACATACAGCTTATCTTTCTGGTACATCTCAAGGAAATCAGCAACAACAGGCTCCAGTTTCACCAGCAATACAAGAGCAAGCTGCTATTTATACAGCTTTTCTGAGCTCTTACAAAGATTTGGTTACTCAACCAAACACAACTTTGGAGCTGATCAAGGAGGATTACGGACAACTGGATGACGATGATCTAGAACAAATGAACTTGAACTGGAACATTGCTATGATAACAAGAAGAGTTCAAAAATTCTTGCAACGGACTGGACGCAAGAGTTTAGAAGGCAATGGGAAGTCATGATTTGGTTTTGATAAAAGCAAGGTCCGATGTTATAACTGCCAAAATTTGGGTCATTTCGCTAGGGAATGCGAGAAACCTAAGATGCCACCATCGGGTCTTACTAAACCTGATCCTCCAAACGCGAAAGAAGAGGTCAAGTCGTTAGCTGTGGATAATGCTTTGGTTGTTTTTGAGCCTACTACTCATGACTGGAATGCAGAGGGAGCAAAGTTTCAACAGTGTCTGATGGCTCATATTACACCTGAGGTACAAAATGAACCAATTGAAACTTTAAACTGTATCTCATGCATTAATCTAACTGAATCTCTAAAGGCTTTTCAAAAGGACAACCAAGAGTTGCGAGATAAAGTTGCAAAACTTAATGAGTCAAATAAGTTTTTGAAAGAAAATGAAAAACTCTATGAAAAACATATTGAAGCTCATAAGTTAGATACTCAAACTTATAAAGCGAAAGTTTTTAGTCAACAGGATGCAATTAAAAGTTATCTTACTGAAATTGAACTGTTAAACAAAGAGCTTTCTGACTTAAAAGCTGAGTATGGAAATTATCAAGATAAAATCTTGGGTTCATCTTCTGCAACAATGATTTTTAATGAAATTGTTAGCAACCATAAGCAAGATAGGAAAAGGAATAGGTTTTGTTGAAATAGCACCTGTAACAACCGCCAATTTAGGGCTAGTATTAGCGCCTAATTCTTTATTAATACATGTAATTAGTTCTGTGTTAGGCTAATTTATGTAACGGACTATATGTTGGTAAATATATGCAACTTTGCGATTTGACTTAAATCGTATGCGACTTAAATAGAATGAAATTCTATTCGATTAACACGGACGTTGGTGAACAAATGTTTGTAAACTAAAATAACGCAATTATAACTGAAATACTATTTTAGAATAGTTAATAACTGTCTTGTACTACCTGATTTAAAACTTACGCGATTTAAAGACGAAAGTAATTAAATGTAATTTAAACTGTTAAAGATTTAAGGAAATAATTTAAATAAATTATTTAACAAGAATTGTGGTTTTATAAATATAATTAAACGCGTAAAATAAATATTTAACGCCTAAACGACGGAGCAAACGAACACCGCACGGAGCGTGAGGGCACGAGCTGAAAATGGGAGGTTAAAACCTCCCACCTTCTTTCTTTTTCCTCCATTTTCCACCTATCACTTCTCTCTCTTTCCTCTCTCTTTCCTTTTTCTTTCATTTCCACCAACTTCAAAAACCTCACTAAATCGACAAATAAACGTACTAAACGAGCTTGGATCATACCACATCTTTGGAGAAAAACGTTCATCTCTTCACGATCTACAACTTCATCTTTTCGGATTTTCAATCCGACACTTTGTAAGTTTCCGACAAATCCCGACATCTCTCGTTTTTGATCATTTTTACTAGTTTATGGTTTTGATAGGCTTAATATGTTCATATAAGGGTTGGGTAAAAGATTTGGACCCAACGGAAACCGGGAAACTCGTTTTCGACAAAAATTCCGGCCATCAGACCGCTACGTCGCATTTGGCCAGGGGCCTCTGCGACGTCGCGGCCTACGTCGCACAAAAACCTCCACGTCGCACTAGCGACGCAGCCCCTTACGTCGCATTAAATTGCGGACGTCGCACATGGCGACGTAAACTTTAACGTCGCAAACCTCCACGTCGCATTAGCGACGCCAGCCCCTACGTCGCATTGATTTGCGAAGGTCGCATCATGCGACGTACATGCCTACGTCGCACCCGACGTCGCACCCGACGTAGCACCCTACGTCGCACCCTACGTCGCACATGACAGAACCTTGAAAACTCGGATTTTACTAAGTGTCGATCTTACACAACTTCCAATACTTATACTATACGACTTAACAAACATCATAGAACATACTTTTCTATTACAATCACTCTAAATTGCGTTATTAACGATAAAACTTTAATTATAACAAACCACCAACGGGCCGTATATACTTTGACACGAACGTGAACGAACCAACATTTAACACAACGGGGTATGAACAACTAGCCTAGATGGTCTTGCGAGACATCTACTTACTTAACCTTATGTGTTTAGGCACTAGAAGGTTACGGGTTCGGAGAACCTACTTGCTTTACTACTACTTGCTAATTACTACTGCTCGACTCAGGTGAGTCTTACAGCCCCACTTTTACTGTTTTATACTTTGGGGTGAGATACTTAGCAACTGTTTTACGTATGAACACAATGTACTGAACTGAAAACATTACTGATTACAAACAAACGCATGAGTTACTTTTATCCACTGAAAGCCTCCTAATCGTAAGTTGTTAGTTATGGACTTAAGCGCGATTACTAGTAGATGGATCCATCTGGGACTGACAATCCCTGTCTGGGGTGGTAGCGCCACCACGTACTGATTTACACGTAGAAACAGACATATTAGTATTTGTTACATATGAGTGTGCGGATAGCACTCACGGGGGTACGTGATTTATTTCACACTACACAGTTAAGCTTCAACTTATGAGCTCATGGCACTGTACTGATATACTGATTAACTTACTTTGCTTGATAGCAATACGGGTACATACTTGTGGTTCATAACATTTACTTATTACTAAACCTGTGAGATTCACCAACCTTTTTGGTTGACACTTTCTAGCTTTGTATCTCAGGTACACTTACGGAGTAGGTTCACTCCAGGATTGCTAGCTAGAGTCGCATGATTTACAAACTGCATTTAACGAAGATTCTTTGGCATTATCTTTTGTAACTATGATTATGTAATAGAATCTTCCGCTATACGCGCGGACTCTAGGAAACTACATTTTTGTGTACAAAAACCTACGGTTTTCAAACGATTCAAATTATGAAATGTAACTATTTTACAAACGTCTCATTTAGAGGTCGTTTGCTATATATCTTGTGCTTTGTATATTGATTAGTAACACCCAAAGTATGCTTCCGCAACTCGTTAAATTTGGGGGTGTTACAGATTGGTATCAGAGCCTAAGGTTATAGTGAACTAGGTTGCATTTAGTGGGCCTAGACTATGACCGTTAGGCAGTATTCTCTTATTAGACATGACTAGTTCAGGAATTACAGCATACAACCTTAATTTAACATAGCCTGATCAACTATGTACAATTAAGGAAAAATGATGTAAGATCTGAAATGATTATGTTGAACAGGGATACGTTAGTTGACTCTGACTACGAGAGAACCGGACCATTACTTGATATGTGCTAGACACTAGGCTGGATATGATATATGTATATATATATTAGCCTCAAACTTACTAAAGCTTTGTCTCAGAAATGGCAAACATCCCATTCAACTCGTCTCGTTCTCAAACCGGGTCGCAGAACCCAAGGGTAGCAAGGAGGAACAATAGGTTGCCTCGAGCTGGCCCATACCCCACTCACTTCACCTTGCCGGCTCTAGCCGCTAGGGTGAACCAACACGAGCAACGACTTCGCGCCATGGATGTCGTGTTACAGGAAACCAACGAAAACTGGAGACTTACATCCCTCGAACGCATAGAACAAGTCTCCGACGATCTTGAAACCACTAACAACAACATGGATGTCCTTCGTAACCAAATAATAGAAATAAGGGTGGAAAATGCCCTTCTGCAACAAAGGATGGATGAATGTGTGCAACGCTCACTTGAGGCAGAAGAGTATGCGCGTGGACTAACACAACGACTAGCGCTAGCAGAAGACAACGCCCGACAAGCTAGCAGGCTTGCAAACACTGTGGACCGTCTTGTCACGATGATGGAGCAGATTAACCTACGTTAACACTAGCTTAGTCTTTGTCTTGTAAACTATCCTGTAAACTAGTAACTATCTAAGCACTACTCTATGTTTCAGTCGGATGTAACAATTCCCGACATCTTTTGTAATACATCCGTAGGATGTAACCTTTGAACTCGTATCATCTATCGAATATTTCTTGCTGTTTCGACTCATATTAAATTGCCATAATTCTTTTTCATATTGATGGTATGTATTACCATCTTTATACATGTACATCTGAAATAAATGCAATTTGCTTACAAATCTCATGTATCTTCATTTCTTTTATTGAAGAATCATGCCGCCAAAGACACGACCATACACCGATGCCCAGATTACCTCCCTTATAACCCAGGCTGTTACTGAAGCCTTAGCTCGGAATACTCCACCAGGTTCCACAAGAAACAGCGATGCCGCTGAAACCTCCGCTGCTAAACCTTGTTCATACAAGGATTTTCAAAACTGCAAACCCTTGAGCTTCAAGGGGACTGAAGGAGCCATCGGACTCATCAGATGGTTCGAAAAGATGGAATCTGTTTTCCGCATCAGCAAATGTGCGGAAGACGACAAAGTCAAGTTCTCCACCTGCACCCTCGAAGATGGTGCCCTCTCGTGGTGGAATTCCTATACCCAGTCTGTGGGTATTGATACAGCTTATCTACTCCCTTGGGAGGATCTGAAGAAAATGCTCACTGATGAGTATTGCCCAGCCGAACAACTTTACAAGCTGGATGAAGAGTTCTGGAACCTGAAAGTGCAAGGAACTGATATCGTTGGATACACCACCCGATTCCAACAACTCACCGTCCTTCGCCCAACCATGGCGGGTACTGAACCCGAAAAGATCAAGAAATACATCCGCGGCCTCCCGGAACCTGTCCGGGGAAATGTCGCCTCATCAAAACAAACCACTCTTCACGGTGCCATTCGGTTGGCCCATGAACTTTTAGCCATGAACGAGGACCCAGAACCACCCACTCCATCCTCCAACAGCAACAAAAGAAAATGGTCCGACAACCACAACAACCACCAAAACAAGAAACCTGAAACCATTAAAGCCTGCACCTCTGTTTCTGATGACAAAGGAGCGTACAAGGGAACCAAGCCCTATTGCTCAAAGTGCCAACGACACCACCATGGTTCGTGTCCCTGTAGCAAGTGTAAGAGATTTGGACACTTGGCTAGGGACTGCAGATCAAACACCACTGACACCAACACCTCGGCACCAAAAACTTGTTATGGGTGCAACGGAACGGGGCATTTCAAGAAAGACTGCCCGAAACTGAACAACAACAACAACAGGAACAACAACAATGCTCGAGGAAGAGCTTTTGTACTGAAATCTGGGGAAGCCCGTCAAGACCCGAATGTGGTCACGGGTACGTTTCTTCTCAACAACTTGACTGCTTCTGTATTATTCGATACTGGTGCTGATAAGAGCTTTATTTCCGACGAATTTTACCCACTACTTGACACTACACCTATTGCCTTAGATTCTAAGTACACAATAGAATTGGCAAACGGAAAACTTATTGAGGCCGACAGTGTGATACCTAATTGCACTCTGAACTTAGCTAACGAGCTCTTTCCCATTGACTTGATACCTGTCGAAATCGGCAGCTTTGACATCATCGTCGGTATGGATTGGTTGTCCAAGCACCGAGCCGAAATCGTTTGTTTTGAGAAAATTGTACGCATTCCTCTCGTCACCGGTGGAACTTTGAGCATACAAGGGGAGACCGGTGGGACGAGAATAAACATCATTTCTTGCATGAAAACCCGAAAATACTTGAGAAAAGGGTACCAGGCAATCCTCGCACACGTTATGGAGAAAAAGTCGATGGAAAAGCGACTTGGGGATGTGCCTATCGTTCGAGACTTCCCAGAAGTCTTTCCTGAAGACTTGCCTGGCCTACCGCCAACTAGACAAGTCGAATTCTCTATTGACCTTGTGCCCGGTGCAGCACCCGTGGCACGAGCCCCTTACCGACTAGCCCCATCCGAACTTCAGGAGTTGTCTACTCAGTTACAGGAACTCCTGGACAAAGGATTTATTCGACCAAGTTCCTCACCTTGGGGAGCTCCGGTCCTGTTTGTGAAAAAGAAAGACGGTTCCTTCCGCATGTGCATCGACTACCGTGAACTCAACAAATTAACTGTCAAGAACCGTTACCCGCTTCCTCGCATTGATGACCTGTTTGACCAACTTCAGGGGTCGAGTTTTTATTCAAAAATTGATCTACGATCGGGTTATCACCAACTCCGAGTTCGTGATGAAGATATTCCTAAAACAGCTTTCCGAACTCGCTACGGGCATTATGAATTCCAAGTGATGCCATTCGGCTTAACCAACGCACCGGCTGTATTCATGGACCTTATGAATCGGGTGTGCAAACCTTACCTTGACAAGTTTGTTATCGTCTTTATCGATGACATCTTGATTTACTCGCGCACTGAACAAGAACACGCGCAACACCAGAAAACCATCCTAGAGCTGCTCAAACACGAAGAGTTGTACGCCAAATTCTCTAAGTGTGAGTTCTGGATGAAAACCGTTCAATTCCTTGGACACGTCATTGACAATCAAGGGATTCATGTCGATCCTTCAAAAATCGAGGCTATCAAGGGTTGGCAAGCACCTACTACACCGACCGAGGTACGCCAATTCTTAGGGCTCGCCGGATACTACAGGCGATTCATTGAGAACTTTTCGAAAATAGCCCTACCTCTCACTGCACTGACTCAAAAGGAAAAGAAGTTCGATTGGACTGACAAACAGGAGTCAGCTTTTCAGCTACTAAAACAGAAACTCTGCAGTGCACCTATCTTATCCTTACCCGAAGGCAACGATGACTTCGTGGTATACTGTGATGCTTCGCACCAAGGTCTTGGTTGCGTATTTATGCAACGAGACAAGGTCATCGCTTACGCCTCTCGACAACTCAAGGTCCACGAAAAGAATTACACAACTCATGACCTAGAGTTGGGGGCTGTTGTTTTCGCTCTGAAAATCTGGAGACACTACTTATACGGTACCAGGTGTACAATCTTTACTGACCATAAAAGTCTCCAACATATCTTCGATCAAAAGGATCTCAACATGAGGCAACGTCGATGGGTCGAGTTGCTCACTGATTACGATTGTGAAATTCGCTATCATCCAGGCAAGGCGAATGTTGTCGCCGATGCTTTAAGCCGAAAAGAGCGAGTGAAACCACTTCGAGTTCGAGCTCTCGGTATGACCATTCACAACGACCTCATCAATCAAACACTCACCGCTCAACTCGAAGCACTCAAACCAGAAAACTTGATAAACGAGGCCTTGCGGGGCATGGACAAACAATTTGAAACCAAACCTAACGGGGCCAAATACTTCTCGAATCGAATCTGGTTACCAAGTTTTGGGAACCTGCGAGACTTGGTGATGGATGAAGCTCACAAGTCTAAATACTCTATACACCCCGGTGCCGACAAAATGTATCACGGCATCAAAGAAATGTACTGGTGGCCCAATATGAAATCTGACATTGCAACTTATGTTGGCAAGTGTCTTACTTGTTCCAAAGTTAAAGCTGAACACCAGAAACCCTCCGGTTTGTTACAACAACCCGAAATACCACAATGGAAATGGGAGCAGATCACCATGGACTTCATTACTAAACTCCCGAAAACTTCTAGCGGTTGCGATACCATTTGGGTGATCGTCGACCGACTCACTAAATCTGCTCATTTCCTAGCCATCAAAGAAACTGATAAGATGGAACGTTTGACACGGATCTACCTGAAAGAGATCGTGTCAAGACACGGCGTGCCCATCTCAATCATCTCCGACCGAGATGCTCGGTTTACTTCTCGCTTCTGGCAATCACTGCAAAAATCTCTTGGTACTCGTCTGGATATGAGTACGGCTTACCATCCTCAAACCGACGGCCAGAGCGAACGAACCATACAAACACTGGAAGACATGCTACGAGCCTGCGTAGTTGACTTCGGTAAAAACTGGGAAAATCACTTACCGTTGTGCGAGTTCTCGTACAACAACAGTTATCACACCAGCATAAAAGCTGCACCCTTCGAGGCACTGTACGGTCGTAAGTGCCGGTCGCCTATCTGTTGGACTGAGGTGGGGGATACACAACTCACCGGTAAAGAAATCATACATGAAACAACTGAAAAGATCGTCGGCATACAAAACCGACTAAAATCCGCGCGTGATCGTCAGAAAAGCTATGCTGACGTGAGACGCAAACACCTTGAGTTCCAAGTAGGGGACAAGGTACTTCTCAAAGTGGCACCGTGGAAAGGTGTTATTCGATTCGGAAAACGAGGCAAATTAAATCCTAGATACATCGGACCCTTCGAAATTCTTGAAAAGATTGGTCCAGTGGCATACCGCCTGCAACTTCCTGCTGAACTTAGCAGCGTTCACAACACATTCCACATTTCTAATCTGAAGAAATGTCTGTCTGACGAGACACTGATTATACCGCTCGACGAAATTCAACTCGATGATAAACTTCATTTTGTCGAGGAACCTATGGAAATCATGGACCGCGAGGTCAAACAACTAAAACAGAGTCGTATTCCCATCGTAAAAGTCAGGTGGAATTCTAGACGTGGTCCTGAATTCACTTGGGAACGGGAAGACCAAATGCGACTGAAATACCCACATCTCTTCCCTGACAACGCACCGACCGTGCAATCGAACTAATTTCGGGACGAAATTCTTTTAACAAGGGGAGAATGTAACAACCGCCAATTTAGGGCTAGTATTAGCGCCTAATTCTTTATTAATACATGTAATTAGTTCTGTGTTAGGCTAATTTATGTAACGGACTATATGTTGGTAAATATATGCAACTTTGCGATTTGACTTAAATCGTATGCGACTTAAATAGAATGAAATTCTATTCGATTAACACGGACGTTGGTGAACAAATGTTTGTAAACTAAAATAACGCAATTATAACTGAAATACTATTTTAGAATAGTTAATAACTGTCTTGTACTACCTGATTTAAAACTTACGCGATTTAAAGACGAAAGTAATTAAATGTAATTTAAACTGTTAAAGATTTAAGGAAATAATTTAAATAAATTATTTAACAAGAATTGTGGTTTTATAAATATAATTAAACGCGTAAAATAAATATTTAACGCCTAAACGACGGAGCAAACGAACACCGCACGGAGCGTGAGGGCACGAGCTGAAAATGGGAGGTTAAAACCTCCCACCTTCTTTCTTTTTCCTCCATTTTCCACCTATCACTTCTCTCTCTTTCCTCTCTCTTTCCTTTTTCTTTCATTTCCACCAACTTCAAAAACCTCACTAAATCGACAAATAAACGTACTAAACGAGCTTGGATCATACCACATCTTTGGAGAAAAACGTTCATCTCTTCACGATCTACAACTTCATCTTTTCGGATTTTCAATCCGACACTTTGTAAGTTTCCGACAAATCCCGACATCTCTCGTTTTTGATCATTTTTACTAGTTTATGGTTTTGATAGGCTTAATATGTTCATATAAGGGTTGGGTAAAAGATTTGGACCCAACGGAAACCGGGAAACTCGTTTTCGACAAAAATTCCGGCCATCAGACCGCTACGTCGCATTTGGCCAGGGGCCTCTGCGACGTCGCGGCCTACGTCGCACAAAAACCTCCACGTCGCACTAGCGACGCAGCCCCTTACGTCGCATTAAATTGCGGACGTCGCACATGGCGACGTAAACTTTAACGTCGCAAACCTCCACGTCGCATTAGCGACGCCAGCCCCTACGTCGCATTGATTTGCGAAGGTCGCATCATGCGACGTACATGCCTACGTCGCACCCGACGTAGCACCCTACGTCGCACCCTACGTCGCACATGACAGAACCTTGAAAACTCGGATTTTACTAAGTGTCGATCTTACACAACTTCCAATACTTATACTATACGACTTAACAAACATCATAGAACATACTTTTCTATTACAATCACTCTAAATTGCGTTATTAACGATAAAACTTTAATTATAACAAACCACCAACGGGCCGTATATACTTTGACACGAACGTGAACGAACCAACATTTAACACAACGGGGTATGAACAACTAGCCTAGATGGTCTTGCGAGACATCTACTTACTTAACCTTATGTGTTTAGGCACTAGAAGGTTACGGGTTCGGAGAACCTACTTGCTTTACTACTACTTGCTAATTACTACTGCTCGACTCAGGTGAGTCTTACAGCCCCACTTTTACTGTTTTATACTTTGGGGTGAGATACTTAGCAACTGTTTTACGTATGAACACAATGTACTGAACTGAAAACATTACTGATTACAAACAAACGCATGAGTTACTTTTATCCACTGAAAGCCTCCTAATCGTAAGTTGTTAGTTATGGACTTAAGCGCGATTACTAGTAGATGGATCCATCTGGGACTGACAATCCCTGTCTGGGGTGGTAGCGCCACCACGTACTGATTTACACGTAGAAACAGACATATTAGTATTTGTTACATATGAGTGTGCGGATAGCACTCACGGGGGTACGTGATTTATTTCACACTACACAGTTAAGCTTCAACTTATGAGCTCATGGCACTGTACTGATATACTGATTAACTTACTTTGCTTGATAGCAATACGGGTACATACTTGTGGTTCATAACATTTACTTATTACTAAACCTGTGAGATTCACCAACCTTTTTGGTTGACACTTTCTAGCTTTGTATCTCAGGTACACTTACGGAGTAGGTTCACTCCAGGATTGCTAGCTAGAGTCGCATGATTTACAAACTGCATTTAACGAAGATTCTTTGGCATTATCTTTTGTAACTATGATTATGTAATAGAATCTTCCGCTATACGCGCGGACTCTAGGAAACTACATTTTTGTGTACAAAAACCTACGGTTTTCAAACGATTCAAATTATGAAATGTAACTATTTTACAAACGTCTCATTTAGAGGTCGTTTGCTATATATCTTGTGCTTTGTATATTGATTAGTAACACCCAAAGTATGCTTCCGCAACTCGTTAAATTTGGGGGTGTTACAGCACCTCCTACTACTTATACTCCTTTACCTGTTAAGGAAGGCCTTGATGAGATTCCTGTTGATTATGCTAAGTTATTGGGTATCAAGGGTAAAGTGGCTAAAACTAACAAACAGGAGAAGGAGAAAACCACGAGGCCAGAGTATCCCACTCCTAAGTTTGTTAAGCCAATTAATGAATCTCCTGTTAGTGTTGAGGAGATTGTTGAGCAAAAGAATGAATCTCCAATCTGTTTTGAGGAGATCGTTGAGATTGAGGACATTACGGATCAGGAGTATCCTGAAGTTAAGAAAGTTGAAGTTAAACCTGAAAAAGCGGTTTCAAAAGTTGAACCTGAAATTAAGGTTCAACCAAATAAAGGAAAAGCCAAGGTTTTAAATTCGAAACAACAGACTTTAAAGTTACCTGTAAATATTTTGCAACATAAAGTAGTAAATGAAAAGGTTTCGTATGAAAAACCTTCAACTTCAACTTCTCAACCAAAACAAACATTTTCTAAGACGTGTACACAATGTTCATGTTCTAGAAATGTTTCTCCACCTCATGTGGTAATTCCTCAGCCTTAACCGTGTGTTGAGACTCGTTCTTGTTTCTACTGCAAGAGACAAGGACATTTGATTCGTGAATGCCCCAAGCTGTCAAATCAGCGCTATGGGAGAGAGATGCCTAGGACATCTGTTTATAGAAATTCCTTTTCAAAATCTCCACCTAGGCGTTACTTAAACTCTCTGAAGCGTGTCTTGAAGCCAAGTAATGTTGAGCAAAAATCTTTGCCAATTCAAAAGCCCAACATTACTTCTAATATTAATTCCGAACCTTCTAAAGTTTGGAAACGAAAAGAGTCTGATGTTGACTCTTCAGTCGTCAACAATAACACATCAGATAAAAATTCCAATTTGTTTAAAGATAAAATTCTATCTGACGTGCTTATTGTTGATGACCATGGAAGACCTAAGTCTGTAAAGGCTTGGGCCTCCGTTTCTCACTAATCTCTTTCTTTTTATGTGTTGCAGTAGTCGGAACGTGTGAAAGATAGCTTATGGTATATGGATAGTGGCTGCTCGCGACACATGACTGGCGATGTGTCTCTTCTGACGGATATTAAACCATACTCAGGAGGATACGTTGCTTTGCGGGAGATTCAGGAGGAACTATTTCTGGAAAGGGAACGCTAACAAATGGAAAAGTTAGTTTTGAGAATGTGAATTATGTGGCAGAACTGACTCACAACTTGCTGAGCGTATCTCAAGTTTGTGATAAGGATTATACCACGTCATTCACAAAGACTGAATGTGTAATATTGAAGCCTTGGTATGTCATTCCTGAGGAATGGGTATTGATGCGTGCACCTAGAAAGAATGACACCTATGTGAATAACATGCGAACTGTGGAGACTACCAGTGACTATACTTGTCTCCTTTCAAAGGCTTCTGAAAAGGAATCACTCCTTTGGCACAGACGGATGGGACATCTTCATTTCCGTAAAATGAATTTTTTGATTAATAATGATTTAGTGAAGGGAGTTCCAAAATAGTCATTTGCCTTAAAAGATGACTGCATTTCATGTCACAAAGGAAAACTCCACAAGAAGTCCCACAAGTCTAAGGTTGTGAATTCTATTGTTGCTCCGTTGGAACTACTGCATATGGATCTTTTTGGTCCAGTTTCTACTAAGAGCATTGGTGGTCGGTCTTACTGCTTGGTGGTTACTGATGACTACTCAAGGTTTTCATGGGTTTATTTTTTGACCACAAAGGGGGAGACTCCTGATATTCTGGTGTATTTGTTGGATAAGTTGGCAAATCTATGCAACTTAAAGGTGAAAAGGATACGTAGCGACAATGGAACTGAATTCAAGAACTCAACTCTCGAATTGTTTTGTGCTACAAGAGGTATTGAGCATCAATTTAGTGCTCCGAGGACTCCACAACAGAATGGAGTTGCAGAAAGAAAGAACAGGACAATCATCGAGACAGCTCGGACAATGTTAGATGACTCTAAGTTACCAATCATCTTCTGGGCTGAGGCAGTAAATACTGCCTGTTATGTTCTCAACAGAGTGCTCACGGTTAAGAAAAAGAACAAGACGTGTTATGAACTTTTCAATAACCGTAAGCCAAACCTGCAGTTCTTAGAACCATTTGGGTGTCCATGCATGATTATGATTACAAAGGATAAGGTCTCTAAGTTTGGTGATAAAGCTGTTGAAGGGATTTTTCTTGGATATTCAGTCAATTCTCTGAACAAAAGAGTCTACAACAAATCAACGAATCAGATTGAGGAACATTTTGAAGTGAAATGTTTAAGGTATACGGAACCTCCTCAAGGAACGGGTCCTGATTGGTTTTTCAACTATGGAAACCTCTTTACTCTTTCAATATTCCAGAAGAAGATGATACGGAAGAATTGGTTTCTATGCTTCATGGACTTGATCTTTCTCAAGAAACACCAGTTAATAAACCATCTGACCCATCTCCTAATGCAACACCCGCATCTCCTCCAACTAATCCTACACCTCCACAAACAACACCCACACCACCACCATCTACATCTACTCCATCACCCACAGCTTCTTCATCGGATGTTCCGTCTACTTCCAAGTACATCTATACAAAGGAGCTTCCATATGACTCAAATATGCCTCCTTTAGAGGAACCTCAAGAAGAAGATGAAGTGGAAGAAACAATGGCTTACTCTCACTTATATACTCCTGAAGAAGAGGGAGAAGAAGAGTTAGTCTTTCCTGAGTTTGTTGCTACTCCCGAAAATGAGGGAGATTTGAACAATCTGGGCGTGGATCTTGTGCCAACTGCCATACCAGAAACTCGTATACATAAGGATCACCCCATTGATAATATCATTGGTGATCCTCATGCATCTGTTCAAACACGACAACAAGCAAAACAGACTTTAGCTCAGCAGATTTTGGGACTTATAGCTCATATAGATTCATGTCATTTGTCTCAAATTGAACCTAAAAGGTTGAACAAGCCTTAAAAGATCCATCTTGGGTCGAGGCTATGCAGGAGGAACTACAGCAAATAAACAAGATGAATGTTTGGGAAATTGTTCCTCTACCCAAGGGTGCTCACTTGACGGGTACTCGTTGGGTTTACCGTAACAAGATGGATGATCGTGGGGCGGTTATTCGAAATAAAGCCCGTCTGGTAGTTCAAGGATATAGTCAACTAAAAGGTATTGACTATGATGAAGTTTTCGCTCCTGTCGCTCGTTTGGAATCAATTCGAATTTTTCTAGCCTATGCTTCTTTTAAAGGATTCCGTGTGTATCAACTTGACGTGAAGTGTGCCTTTCTATACGGAGATGTCGACGCAGTGATTTATGTGTGTCAGCCTCCTGGTTTTGAAGATCCAAAGCATCCTAATCATGTTTGCAAGCTGAAGAAAGCTTTGTATGGTCTTCATCAATCTCCTCGACTTTGGTATGAGAGACTTGCCAAGTACTTGCTGAAGAATGGTTTTGATAGAGGACAGATTGATAGTACGCTTTTCATCAAAAGGGAAGGAGCGGATTTATTACTTGTGCAGGTTTATGTGGACGACATAATATTCGGATCAACAAATGATCAGTTGTGCAAGGATTTTGAAAGACTGATGAAAGCTGAGTTTGAAATGAGTGCTATGGGGGAACTCACGTTCTTTCTGGGACTACAGGTCGAGCAGTCTGACAATGGAATTTACATACACCAGTCAAAATATGTCACTGACATGTTGATGGGGTATGAATTGCTCGATTGTAAACAATATGGCACTCCAATTGATGCGAAACACAATCTTGGACCTAATGAGGACAATGAAGATTTCAAGGAGAAAGACTATCGCTCAATGATAGGATCTCTCACGTACTTGACCGCCTCAAGACCAGATATTGTGTTTGCTGTTTCACTCTGCTCTCGATTTCAAGCAAATCCGAAGGTGTCTCATATGAAGGCAGTAAAACGCATTTTTGGATACCTCGCTTTTAGGCCATCTCTGGGTCTATGGTATTCAAACGAGAAAAACTTCGAGTTATCTGCCTATTCGGATTCGGATCTCGGTGGCTGCAAGGTAGATATGAAGTCGACTACTGGAGGATGTCAGTTCCTTGGATCGCATTTAGTTTCTTGGCAGTGCAAAAAGCGGACTGCGGTTGCTATTTCCACAGCTGAGGCCGAGTATGTTGCTGCTGCAAGTTGCTGTTCTCAAGTTCTTTGGATCCAGCATCAACTACGCGATTACGGGTTCAATCTCTCTATGACTCCTATTTACATTGATAATACAGCTGCTATATCTATCACACACAATCCCGTACAGCACTCTAAGACCAAACATATTGAACTTAGGTTCCACTTTATACGGGATTGCTTTGAGAAACACCTTATAGATGCCGTACATATAGAAACCCTTAAGCAGTGTGCGGACCTTTTCACAAAAGCCTTTTTGCGATCACGTTTCATTGAACTGGTCAATATGATAGGTTTAAGGTTCTTTCAGTCAAAGAAATGATTTGTGACTTGGATTTCCTTTTGTTTTAAAATTCATTTAAAAAAAAAAAAATTCGCAACAGCCACTCTTTATACTCTTTAGTATTAAAGAAAAAGCAAGGTTGCAACATTTTTAAAATAGACGTTGAAGTTGTGTCTGTAAACAACTTGGGATATGATAGTACATCGGGTGACATGCACAAAATGGAATTTTAAGGTTTATCTTGGATGTGTCAGTAGGTTTATCTGACACATTTAAAACAGTTTCTATCTAAATTATCTTCATCACACGATGTATTGGTAGGCATGTTGCACACCTGTCTCTGGGATGTTAAGAAGTATATCTAATACGTGTCTATGATCTTGTGGTAAACAACTTGTGATGTACGACTCTAAGTCTTAATTCCTTAGCGTAGCTTGACATACTTCTAATTTTTGAATCGTATATCTGAGATCTCTTGGGGGAGTTTTCTGATTGTTTCCTCTGTTGTACGTAAGTGCAGACCTGGTTTCAATTCAGCTTACTCTCAAAACTAAGCAAACGTGAGTCAATGTACTTGCAAAGTCTTATATTTAAGGTACTGGTCAAGGTCGCCAATTGAATAAATCAAGTTTGGTTTGACTGCGATCGGTTTTGCTTAAACCTGAATCAAGTGTATGTCGCTCTGTTGTACGCAAGTACAGACCTGTCACCGCTGGCTTGATTCTTAAAATTGATTCTCTTATATTCTTTCTAAATTTGGAAACTATGTTCTTGTCTGGGCTAAAGGGGTATGTCTATGGTGGGGACCATGGTGAAATATTCATATGAACAATAAAAAGGTTTGACCAAAGACACGGATGTAATATGTTTAGGTGGATAAACAATACCAATAATCGTCTTGAAATAATTTTTATAAAAAGTGTTTTAAATGTGCCACGTAAATTTAAAGTGGACAAATATACTGATGATCGAAATAACACTTACTATTCCTAATAATTGCATGTTATTTCGATATGATCCCTAATCAGACAAAACAACTCCGTCACCAAAAACAGAGTGTTAGTGATTATTTTTATTTTGTATTTTACTCTATGTTCTTTTTCCCAAGTCACTAGTCATTTGAATATTATTTGTTAAATAAAATTACGTGTTACCTGTTTTGAAAATTCAAAATCGACTCAAGTTACATCCTAACTGATTTATGCGACGTCAACCTTGCCGTCGCTAGCGACGTCCCACACTACGTCGCAATTAGGGTTAGACTATATATAGTCTCAACCGCGACGTAACTCGTCACACTATTTCATACTCACTAGCGACGTAGCGTGCGACGTGAGCTCTGGCGATTGCGACGTAGCGAGTTTTTCGTGCATATTTGGTTCGTTTGTGATTGTGAGCCGTTTTTCTTCCGATTCATTCACGTAGTCTTGTTCTACTCGTTATTCCGCACACTTAGGTACTAATCTCACCCTTTTTCACCGTGTATTTTAGCTTTAATCGTTAAATGGATATTGCGGTTTTTAGGGTTCTCGGTTTGGGTTGAATTAGTTATTTAATCGTGATCTAAACATTGTATAATTTATGTTTTTGTGATCACCATTCGTTGCCGCACCTTGTAGTGCGTTTAATCTTGAAAAACTCCAAATTTTTAATCTTAGGGTTTCTGGGTTTGCGCTTGAATGTTCATCAGTGTGACGTCGGCTGCGACGTCGCATTGTTATTTAATTATCTGCGCCGTCGCATTTTCTGCGATGTCCTGAGCGACGTCCTTCTCTACGTCGCACCATTTTTAAAAAGTGATTAAATTCACAATTAATAGCAAAATGCGACGTCCCCTTTAACGTCGCTCGAATTTTGTGCGACGTCCCGGGCTACGTCGCTATTGTTATTATTCTGATTGTCTGCGACGTCTATTTCTACGTCGCTATCTGACATGCGACGTCACTTCCAACGTCGCTAGTTACTGAAAAATGATATTTTTAAAGAAATTGAAGCGTTGCATTTTCTAACTGATAAAGTTCTATCCAGCAATGGCGGGCAATTTCTTTCAGTTCCTCGCTGAATGAGAAAGACTGTGTTCACTGCTTCTGCCCAAAGAGTGTCACTACTCGCCCCTCCTCGGCTAGAAGGATTATCTTCCAGTCGTGGATTCTTTTGTGCTTTCTGGTGATCAAGCGCCTAAAAGCTACTATCTGGTCACTTAGATATGACCATTTTTGTCTCGGTTGGCTAATGATCCGGTGGGATTCTCTTCTTGTCCTGAATCTTGGTTTTATGGTCTGGAGGAATTCCTTCACTATCCTGGATCTTGGCCTTCTGGTCTGGTGGGATACCATCCTTGTCTTGGATTTTGGCCTGCAGAATCGGATCTTTACTGTTTGTGCTGGTTTTGAAAAAGGGGTTCAGGCGCCACCAGATGTTGCTTTATTTGGTGCTATTGTGACTGAGAATTACGTGCCGCCTCCGAAACCTCAGTACATGGATGTTCCAGCACCACAGCAACCGCAGCAACTACTTGTGAACATCCCTGTTCAAGCTGCGGGGGAGAATGTGGATGCTCTCTTGGAAAATATTGAGCAATTTGGGCATGTCGAATCAGAAAAATCAGCATCTCATGATACTGTTGAAGGATCAGATTCTGGAACTGATGATGACGGTGGTTCAACTCCTCCTGGCTATTTGTCCCTATGCTAGGATCTAATAGAACCGAGTCACTCAATCGTTTGCGGAATCAACGATTAAGTTATAAACTAAACACACAAATAATCAATACGCAATGAATACGAACCAAAAGTTTGTATATTGAATTATAATCGATCAGATTACAGGGATTTCGACAAATGACGTTTAGGGTTTCGTCAACCCTAAACAGAAAACGTAAAAACGTTTTTATACATAAACTGGCACCTGCGACGTCGCACACGACGTCGCAGGCCCAAGCCCATGCGACGTTGACTTCGTCGCAGGCCCAATACCTGACGTCGCACCTGCGACGTTACAGACAACGTCGCAGGAATCAGGAATTCTAATTCTAATTACAAACTACGAGCTAGACCAACTGACAGACACAAACATGTACCAACAAACTCCCCCGTGTCTTCAGCTTGGTCTTCAAAAATCTTCTTTAAACCCAGCCCGCAGGAAATTGACCGTCGGCGTGAATTCCATTAGCCACACAAACTGTAACCACATTATAAAACTGTTCGGCTAAACATTTATTGAATTCATTCTTTTCACCGACCCGAATCCGATTGTCGTAGAGTTTTCTCAAATCTTTTTGATGAAGATTAATCAAACTCATCGGATCATATATTCTAAACGTTGCTTGCTTTAAATTCCATATACCTCCAACTTGTAGCCACGGTTCAGAATCTGGAACAAAAGTAATAACCGCTTCACCAGTCTGTGGATCAAGTTCCCATTTAACGAATCTTCGCATAAAATAATAAGGAACAGGTTCCAGAGGTATCTCTGTCAAACATTTTGCAGGCGGATAATGAATTCTAACGATCGGACGCTTCATAGCTGGATCAATCTTTTTCTTGAATGTATATCGAGTACCTAACGTCGGTTTCAACTTATTATACTTCTTTGACAAAACCTCTCGACGTAAGCATCTTTGTATAAATTCAGCGTAATCATTGTTGAACGGATTGATCAGATTCAATTGAGCTAAACGATTTATTTCTCCTTTCGGCAACGAGCTTAATCTATCAAAACGCATTCTGAAGTACTGAACTCCATCCCTTCTCTTTATCATAAACAAATTTCTCTGACATTTCCAGCTTCTGATAACTCCAGTGTAATTTCGACTAACTCGATAAACTTGACACTTAACTGGAATAGGAACTGGATTGCGTCCCTTAGGCCACCATTGCTTATTTCTTTCTCTCTTTTCTTCAGCAGTTAATTTCTTCTTAGGAACATCAGAAGATTCAGTTTCAGGAGCTGCCGAGTCCGGTGCCTGTGTCTCTGGAGTCGATTGTGGAGTAGGCTTTGCAGAAGAGCTTGATTCTTCACATTGATTCTTAGTAGGCCTCTCATCTTCACTTGAATCAGATTCAATAATCGGTGCACCATCGTAAGCTTCCCCAGATTGTGCATCATCATACGTTTCATCTGAATTCAACTGTTCCTCTTCAATCGAAACATCATCATTCATCTCAAAAACATTATCCGTTTCTTCCTCAGAGCCAACTCCACTGGCCATTCTCTGAATAAACGATAAGTCAGCAAATGAATAGTCAACAGCCAGCGGTCTCGGTTGCCCTGGAATATCATCAACACAAAAGTAATCCAAAACAGAAATATTTTCATTAACATTTTCAAGTACAGGGTTGGGGTTTACAGACGCAGGTTCACTTGACTCTAAATTGGGTACCCCAAACCCAGACTCCCCCGAGGCAAGTAACCTGCCTTCCAAAACATTAACCCTAAGCTTCGTTTCCTCAAGCTCCTTAGATTGAACCTCGATCAGTGCAGACTGCTCAGCAATCTTTTCATCTTGAGCTTTCATCCTTTGCTGCATCCGCAAGATATCATCCATCATCATTTGCATGAATTCTGGAGTCGGTTGAATCGCAAAATCATCTTACGGCGACTGGTTGACTGAAGCTCTTGCTGACGAAGAACGACGAACACGACGACTAGGTCGATAAGTTACATCAGCAGAATCATCGTCACCTCAAGTACGTTTCCCAGTATCCCGAGGAGGAACATACTTGCGTCCTTCCCTGATCCTATGCTGAATCCTCAGATATCGGAATGAATCGGTAATCCGGATACGTTCCATCTCAGAGGGATGCGGAACAGTACGGTCCGAATGCTCAGGCGTCGGACCACCATCCTGAGGACCTACAGTAGCTTCAGAATCAGAACCCTCAATAGTGTCATGAGATGCTGAATTGTCCGAGTCAACATGCCCAAATTGCTTAATGTTTTTCAAAAGAGCATCCACATGCTCCCCCGCAGCTTGAACAGGAATGTGCACAAGTGGTTGCTGCGGTTGCTGTGGTGCCGGAATGTCCATTTACTGAGGTTCCGGTGGGGGTACGTAATTCTCATCCACAATAGCACCAAATAAGGGAACATCCCTTGGTGCCTCAACCCCTTTCTCAAAACCTGCACAAACAGTAAAGATCCAACTCATCATCGGTGAAATCTTTAGTTTCTGATCAATATCGCCCTGTGCCTGAAGATCTGGATGATAGCGATTAATGTGAAGCTGAATGAATCGCGGATATAAGATCCATTTCTGATCCCCGGCGTTTGCATTATCAACCATAGCCTTGAATATAAAACCCGAGAAGTTGAACGGTTTGTTGTACACTAACGCTAACATGGCAGAAGCCAGACTTCGGCTCATACTATCCGTTCCACCTTTCCTATTTCCCAAACAAACAATAATCACGTGCATCAAATATCTCCAAACACGTGTGAGATTCGCTTTCCGATACTGATCAGTGGGAATCCCGGGATATCCAATCCTTTGCATAGCCCCCGTAACGAAAATAGGATCAAAACTGACTGGCATATTCGGTTGATCGTTCAGCTGTAAAAGTTCCCGAATACTCTGTTCTGTAATAGCGATTTCCGTACCAAGAACTGTAGAGACCAATCGTCGAACGTTGTTATCAGTAACAACAGTTGCATTTCGCCAGAAAGGGTTGATCAGATTTCCAAAAACCACAGTGTTATCGGAAATAGCGTGGAATACCCTTGAACGTCTCAAAAATGCAATCATCTGACGATACGGTGCAGCCTTATCAGAAGTATCATCAAGGTAAGCAGCAGTATTGTGACGCGCTTCGAAAATAAGAGCCATATCTGCAAAAAGAAATATAATATATATTCTCGAAAAGCATTAGAATAAACAAAATATACCAAACTTGTCACAAACGAAAGGTTTCATTGATATGTTAAATAAGTACATAGTTACAAATAAACATATCAAATCCTAAACCCTAAACCCTAAACTTAAACCTAGACCAAAGATCCTGATTAAACGAATACAGCCAAAATCCAAGACAAGGTCATGCTAAAATCCAAGATAGGGATGGTATCCCACTAGACCAGAAGGCCGAGATCCAGGATAATAAAGGAATTCCTCCAGACCAGAAAACCAAGATTCAGGACAAAGAGAGAATTCCACCGGATCATTGACCAACGGAGACAAAAATGGTCATATCTAAGTGACCAGATAGAAACTTTAAGGAGCATGACCACCAGAAAGCACAAAAAAATCCACGACCGGAAGAGGATCCTTCTAGCCGCGGACGGGCGAGTGGTGACACTCTTTGGGCAGAAGCAGTGAACACAGTCTTTGTCCTTCAGCGAGGAACTGAAAGAAATCGCCCGCCATTGCTGGTCAGAATTTAACAGTCAGAAAAACGCAACATTTGGTTTGTAACAAAAATTGTCATTTTCCTGTAAGTAGCGACGTAGCTGATGACGTCGCATGTCAGATAGCGACGTAGTAATGGACGTCGCAGAAAATCAGAATAATAACAAAAGCGACGTAGTCCCTGACGTCGCACAAAATTTGAGCGACGTTAAAGGGGACGTCGCATTTTGCTATTAATTGTGAATTTAATCACATTATCAAAACGGTGCGACGTAGAGTAAGACGTCGCTCAGGACGTCGCATAAAATGCGACGGCGCAGACAATCAAATGATAATGCGACGTAGGCTACGGCGTCGCAGCCGACGTCGCACTGATGAACATTCAAGCGCAAACCCAGAAACCCTAAGATTCGAAATTTGGGGTTTTTCAAAATCAATCGCACTACACGGTGCGGCAACGAGTGGTGATCACGAAAACATAAATTATACAACGTTTAGATCACGATTACATAACTAATTTAACCCAAACCGAGAACCCTAAAACCCGCAATATACATTTAACGATTAAAGCAAAAATACACGGTGAAAAAGAGTAAGATTGGTACCTAAGAGTGCGGAATAACGAGTAGAACAAGACTACGTGAATGGATCGTAAAGAAAACGGCTACAAATCACAAAGATGCTCGAAAAAGTGGTACGTCGCAAATCGCCAGATGGTACGTCGCAGGAGAATAGTGAATAGTGTGACGTTTTACGTCGCGGTTGAGACTATATATAGTCTAACCCTATATGCGACGTAGACTGGGACGTCGCAAGCGACGGCGAGAGGGACGTCGCATAGAGCAGTTAGGATGTGATTTGAGTCGATTTTGAATTTTCCAAAAAACCGTTTACTTGTTATTTTAGCAAATAATATCCAAATGACTCATGACTTGGAAAAAATAACTTAGAATAAAAATAAAGCATAAAATGAAATAACTAAACTAAAAAATCTTTTTGGTATTTTCTTTAATATCACAAAAAGTAAAAATATAACAGAATAAAATTACTAACACTTTATTTTTGGTGACGGAGTTGTGTTGTCTGCTTAGGGATCATATCGGAATAACATGCAATTATTAGGAATAGTAAGAGTTATTTCGATCATCAGTATATTTGTCCACTTTAAATTTACGTGGCACATTTAAAACACCTTTTATAAAAATTATTTCAAGACGATTACTGGTATTGTTTGTCCACTTAAACATGTTACATCCGTGTCTGCGAGCTAACCTTTTATTATTAGTATGAATATTTCACCGTGGTCCCCACCATAGACATACCCCTTTAGCCCAGACAAGAACATAGTTTCCAAATTTAGAAAGAATATAAGAGAATCAATTTTAAGAATCAAGCCAGCGGTGACAGGTCTGTACTTGCGTACAACAGAGCAACATAACTTGATTCATGTGTAAGCAAAACCAAACGCAGTCAAACCAAATTAGTGGCGACCTTGTTTAGTACCTTAAATTTAAGACTTTGCAAGTGCATTGACTCACGTTTGCTTAGTTTTGAGAGTAAGCTGAATTGAAACCAGGTCTGCACTTACGTACAACAGAGGAAACAATCAGCATACTCCCCCAAAAGATCTCAGATATACGATCCAAAAATAGAAGTATGTCAAGCTACGCTAAGGAATTAAGACTTAGAGTCGTACATCACAAGGTGTTTACCACAGGATCATAGACATGTATTTAAATTACTTCTTAATATCTCAGAGACCGGTGTGTATCATGCCTACCAATACATCGTATGATGAAGATAATTTAGATAAAAACTGTTTTAAGTGTGTCAGATAAACCTACTGACACATCCAAGATAAACCTTAAAATTCCATTTTGTGCATGACATCCGATGTACTATCATATCCCAAGTTGTTTACAGACACAACTTCAACGTCTATTTTAAAAATGTTGCAACCTTGCGTTTTCTTTAATACTAAAGAGTATAAAGAGTGGCTGTTGCGATGTTTTTTTCTTTTTTTTTTTTTTTTTTTTAAATGAATTTAAAATTTTAAAAATCCAAGTCACAAATCATTTCTTTGATTGAAAGAACCTTAGACCTATCAGATTGACCAGTTCAATAAAACGTGATCGCAAAAAGGCTTTTGTGAAAAGGTCCGCACACTGCTTAAGGGTTTCTATATGTACGACATCTATAAGGTGTTTCTCAAAGCAATCCCGTATAAAGTGGAACCTAAGTTCAATATGTTTGGTCTTAGAGTGCTGTACGGGATTATGTGTTATAGATATAGCAGCTGTATTATCAATGTAAATAGGAGTCATAGAGAGATTGAACCCGTAATCGCGCAGCTGATGCTAAATCCAGAGAACTTGAGAACAGCAACTTGCAGCAGCAACATACTCGGCTTCAGCTGTTGAAATAGCAACCGCAGTCTGCTTTTTGAACTGCCAAGAAACTAAGCGCGATCCAAGGAACTGACATCCTCCAGTAGTTGACTTCATATCTACCTTGCAGCCACCAAGATCCGAATCCGAATAGGCAGTTAACTCAAAGTTTTTCTCGTTTGAATACCATAGACCCAAAGATGGCCTAAATGCGAGATATCCAAAAATGCGTTTTACTGCCTTCATATGAGACACCTTCGGATTTGCTTGAAATCGAGAGCAGAGTGAAATGGCAAACACTATGTCTGGTCTTGAGGCAGTCAGGTACATGAGAGAACCTATCATTGAGCGATAGTCTTTCTCCTTGCAATCTTCGTCATCCTCATTAGGTCCAAGATTGTGTTTCACTTCATTTGGAGTGCCGTAGTGTTTACAATCGAGCAATTCATACCGCTTCAACATGTCAGTGACATATTTTGACTGGTGTATATAAATTCCATTGTCAGATTGCTCGACCTGTAGTCCCAGAAAGAACGTGAGTTCCCCCATAGCACTCATTTCAAACTCAGATTTCATCAGTCTTTCAAAATCCTTGCACAACTGATCATTCGTTGATCCGAATATTATGTCGTCCACGTAAACCTGCACAAGTAATAAATCCGCTCCTTCCCTTTTGATGAAAAGCGTGCTATCAATCTGTCCTCTATCAAAACCATTTTTCAGCAAGTACTTGGCAAGTCTCTCATACCAAAGTCGAGGAGATTGATGAAGACCATACAAAGCTTTCTTCAGCTTGCAAACATGATTAGGATGCTTTGGATCTTCAAAACCAGGAGGCTGACACACATAAATCACTGCATCGACATCTCCGTATAGAAAAGCACACTTTACGTCAAGTTGATACACGCGGAATCCTTCAAAAGAAGCATAGGCTAGAAAAATTCTAATAGATTCCAAACGGGCGACAGGAGCGAAAACTTCATCATAGTCAATACCTTCTAGTTGACTATATCCTTGAACTACCAGACGGGCTTTATTTCGAATAACTGCCCCCACGATCATCCATTTTGTTACGGTAAACCCAACGAGTACCCGTCAAGTGAGCACCCTTGGGTAGAGGAACAATTTCCCAAACATTCATCTTATTTATTTGCTGTAGTTCCTCCTGCATAGCCTCGACCCAAGATGGATCCTTTAAGGCTTGTTCAACCTTTTTAGGTTCGATTTGAGACAAATGACATGAATCGATGTGAGCTATAAGTCCCAAAAGCTGCTGAGCTGAAGTCTGCTTTGCTTGTTGTCGTGTTTGAACAGATGCATGAGGATCACCAACGATATTATCAATGGGGTGATCCTTATGTATACGAGTTTCTGGTATGGCAGTTGGCACAACGTCCACACCCAGATTGTTCAAATCTCCCTCAGTTTCGGGAGTAGCAGCAGACTCAGGAAAGGCTAACTCTTCTTCTTCCCCTTCATGTTCAGAAGAATATAAGTGAGAGTAGGCCATTGTTTCTTCCACTTCATCTTCTTCTTGAGGTTCCTCTAAAGGAGGCATGTTTGGATCATATGGAAGCTCCTTTGTGTAGTTATAAACTGTTTTAGAAGGAGCAGCCGAAGATGGTGGAGTAGGAGATGGTGTAGGTGTAGGTGTAGATGGTGGTGATTTGGTTGTTGTTTGTGGTTGCGTGGGTGTTGTTTGTGATGGTGTAGGTGTTGTTTGTGAAGGTGTAGGATTAGTTAGTGGGGGTACGGGTGTTGCATTGGGAGATGGGTCGGATGGTTTATTATTAACAGGTGTATCTTGAGTAAGATCAAGTCCATGAAGTATAGAAACCAATTCTTCCGTTTCATCCTCTTCCGGAATATTGAAAGAGTTGAAGAGGTTTCCATAGTTGAAAAACCAATCCGGACCCGTTCCTTGAGGAGGTTCCGTATACCTTAAACATTTTACCTCAAACTGTTCCTCAATCTGATTCGTTGATTTGTTGAAGACTCTTTTGTTCGGAGAGTTGACTGAATATCCAAGAAAAATCCCTTCAACAGCTTTATCACTAAACTTAGAGACCTTATCTTTTGTAATCATGATCATGCATGGACACCCAAAGGGTTCTAGAAACTGCAGATTTGGCTTACGGTTATTAAAAAGTTCATAACACGTTTTGTTCTTTTTCTTAACCGTGAGCACTCTGTTGAGAACATAGCAGGCAGTATTAACCGCCTCAGCCCAGAAGATGATTGGTAACTTGGAGTCAGCTAACATAGTCCGAGCTGTCTCGATGATTGTTCTATTCTTTCTTTCTGCGACTCCATTCTGTTGTGGAGTCCTTGGAGCACTGAATTGATGCTCAATACCTCTTGTAACACAAAACAATTCGAGAGTTGAGTTCTTGAATTCAGTTCCATTGTCGCTTCGTATCCTTTTCACCTTCAAGTTGCACAGATTTGCCAACTTGTCCAACAAATACACTAGAATATCAGGAGTCTCCCCCTTTGAGGTCAAAAAGTAAACCCACGAAAACCTTGAGTAGTCATCAGTAACTACCAAGCAGTAAGACCGACCACCAATGCTCTTTGTAGAGACTGGACCGAAAAGATCCATATGCAGTAGTTCCAATGGTGCATTAATGGAATTCACCTGCTTAGACTTATGGGACTTCTTACGTAACTTTCCTTTTTGGCAAGAGATACAGTCATCCTTTAGAGCAAATGACTGTTTTGGAACTCCTAGCACTAAGTCATTTTTAGTCAAGAAATTCATTTTTCGGAAATGAATGTGTCTCATTCGTCTGTGCCAAAGCAGTGAATCCTTTTCAGAAGCCTTAGACAAGAGACACGTATACTCGTTCGAGGTCTCAACAGTTCTCATGTTCAGAATGTATGTGTCATTCTTTCTTGGTGCTCTCAGTAACACCCATTCTTCCGGAATGACATACCCAGGCTTCAGTATCACGCACTCTGTCTTTGTGAACGCAGTAGTATAATCCTTATCACAGACCTGTGAAACACTTAGCAAGTTGTGCGTAAGCTGTTCCACGTAGTTCACATTTTCAAAACTAACATTGCCGTTAGTTAGCGTTCCTCTTCCAGAAATGGTTCCTCCAGTATCTCCAGCAAAGGCAACATATCCTCCTGCGTATGGTTTAATATCCACAAGAAGAGATACATCGCCTGTCATATGTCACGAGCAGCCGCTATCCAAATACCATTCACTATCTTTAACACGTTCTGACTGCTGCAACACACAAACGAAAGGAGATTAGTGAGAAATGGTGACCCAAGCCTTTACAGACTTAGGTCGATCGTGGTCATCAACAATAAGCACGTCAGATAGAATTTTATCTTTAAACAAATTAGAATTTTTATCTGATGTGTTATTGTTGACGACTGAATAGTCAACATCAGACTCTTTTCGTTTCCAAACTTTAGAAGGTTCGGAATTGGTATTAGAAGTAATGTTGGGCTTTTGAATTGGCAAAGATTTTTGCTCAACATTACTTGGCTTCAAAACAGGCTTGGGAGAGTTTGAGTAACGCCTAGGTGGAGATTTTGAAAAAGAATTTCTATAAACAGATGTCCTAGGCATCTCTCTCCCATAGCGCTGATTTGACAGCTTTGGACATTCACGAATTAAATGTCCTTGTTTCTTGCAGTAGAAACAAGAACGAGTCTCAACAAACGGTTGAGGCTGAGGAATTACCACAGGAGATGGAGAAACATTTCTAGAACATGAACATTGCGTACACGTCTTAGAAAGTGTTTGTTTTGGTTGAGAGGTTGAAGTTGAAGGTTTATCATACGAAACTCTTTCATTTACTATTTTGTGTTGCAAAATCTTTACAGGTGACTATAAAGTTTGTTGTTTCGAATTTAAAACCTTGGCTTTTCCCTTATTTGGTTGAACCTTAATTTCAGGTTCAACCTTTGAAATCACTTTTTCAGGTTTAACTTCAACTTTCTTAACCTCAGGATACTCCTGATCCGTAATGTCCTCAATCTCAACAATCTCCTCAAAACAGATTGGAGATTCATTCTTTAGCTCAACACGCTCCTCAACACTAACAGGAGATTCATTCACAGACTTAACAAACCTTGGCAAGGGGTACTATGGCCGCTTGGTTTTCTCCTTTGCCGGTTTGTTGTGTTTGGTCTCTTTAGCATCTTTAGCTTTTATACCGTAAAGCTTTGACCAATCAACTGGAATCTCTTCAAAGCCTTCCTTAACAGGCAGGGGACAATGAGTAGTAGGAGGAGGAACTGAGTGGTATCCCAATCCCTCATTCTTTTTCCCACTAGTACCATGCTTGCTAAGAATTTCATTAAAGACAACCGTTGAGGAATTTGAACCTAAGATTTTACTCTTATAATTCTCATACTCATTTTTTAAATCTGTAAGTTCTTTCTTTAGTAGTTCAATTTCAACAAGATAGCTTTTAATGGCATCTTCTTGACTAAAGACCTTAGATTTATATTTCTGAGTATCTAACCGATGAGCCTCAAGATGTTTTTCATAAAGTTTCTCATTAGCTTTTAAAAAATTATTTGACTCGGTTAGTTTTTCATTCTTTTTCCTCAACTCTACGGTGTCGGTCTGATATGCCTTTAGAGATTCAGTTAACTTAATGCATGAGATACAATTTAACGGTTCATCAGGTACCTCATTCACAATGTGAGCCATCAAACACTGTTGGTATTGCTGGGAGACAGCCGTCCAATCCTGACTTGTGGGCTCGAAAACAATCAGGGCATTATCAGCAGGCCCTTTCTTGGTAACTTCCATTTCTTTGGTGTTTGGAGGAGTAGAAGGTGTTGTGAATCCCGATGCTGGCATTTTGGGTTTCTCGCATTCCCTGGCGAAATGACCCAAGTTTTGACAATTGTAACACCGGACCTTACTCTTGTTAAATCCGAAGCCAGTCTTCCCGTCACCTTCCAAGCTTTTACGCCCTGTCCTCTGCAAAAACTTTTGAATTCTTCGGGGTGATCATTGCCACATTCCAAGTTAGATCCATTTGCTCCAGATCATCTTCATCAAGCTGAGCATAGTCTTCCTTAGTCAGCTCCAAAGTAAGATTTGGTTGAGTAACCAAATCCTTGTATGAGCTTAAGAAAGCTGTGTAAATGGCAGCTTGCTCCTGAATAGCAGGTGAGACTTGAACCTGTTGTTGATTTGAAGAAGGTCCAGACATGAAAACAGAATGAATCCCATCGTAAGAAGAAGAAGAGGTTGATGAAGCATTTGTATTTGTTACGAAGGCGACTCCAGATCCATAAGTCTTTCCAGAGTTAAGTTGAACACCATACACACTAGGATTTTGAACAGCAGCACCAGACCTTGTTTCTTTCTTCTTAATCTCCATCGCGTGAGCTTGAAGATCCCCTATCAAAGTATCCAAAGACATGTTTGCAAGTTCTTCATTTTCTTTTAAAAATTGAACTTTAACATCCCAAGAACTCGGCAACACATCCAGTAGCTTCTTATTGACTTCAATAGGAGGAAAAGTATAACCCCCTTCAAACAACTCACCAACTAACCGTGAGTACCTAGTGAATAAAGAAGTTGTGTCTTCATCAGGAAGGATGTCAAAGATATCGTACTGTTTCTTAATTAGTTCGAGCTTGGCTTCCTTATACTTATCATTTCCTCCACAACGAGTTTCAATTGCCTTCCATAAATCAAATGCTGTTTCATGAGTTCTGAAAAGCCATAAAACATCTTTGGTTAAACACATCTTAATCATTGAAAATGACTTTCTCTCAGTATCAAAATCTTTCTTCTCCTCGGGAGACATTGCTTTATAAGTCTTAGCAGGACGAATACCACGGTATTCCCCTTCAGCTAATGGAGGTACATAACGCTCACGTAATGGTCCCCATAATTCTGGACAGTGAAAGTCAATGTATTGTTCAACACGGTCTCTCCAGTATACATAATCCATATCCGCAGTAAATAGTGGAGGTTTATTACTTGAACCTATGTCATTACTTTGTTTAATCATTTCTCTCAGTCCTCTAATATCCTCTTTATCAGCTGCCATTGTAATTACTTAATCGAAAAAACAACATTCTGATATTAGCGACGTCGATGATAACGTCGCACAAAGATTATGCGACGGCGATAGTGACGTCGCAAAAAGCAAAGGATTCAATTAAGAATCAGAAATATGCGACGTTGAGAGTCACGTCGCAGATGACGTCGCAAAGGACGTCGCAGAGTCACACGGCGTCGCAACAAGACGTCGCAACACAAGGTCGCAAAGAGTAATTAAAGTCAAAATAGCGACGTCGTTGATGACGTCGCAACAGTACGTCGCACAGACTAATTAAAGTCCAAATCACTAACGTCGCAAGCGACGTCGCAAATGATGTCGCAGGTAACGTTGCAAAACGCGAAAACCTGCGGCCAAAAACCCTAAAAACGAATTTTTAACCCGAAAACCAAAACCACGAATGTCGAACGACGAAAACCTTCAATAATCCCAATAATATTGATCGAACACCTGTAAAAACAAAATAAAAACAAACGTAATAATCACAAAACAATATGAGAATCACGTCGCTTTATCCTTAACTCGATCCGAATCGCCAAAAACGAGCACTTTATGCTCTGATACCAGTTGTTTGTCCCTATGCTAGGATCTAATAGAACCGAGTCACTCAATCGTTTGCGGAATCAACGATTAAGTTATAAACTAAACACACAAATAATCAATACGCAATGAATACGAACCAAAAGTTTGTATATTGAATTATAATCGATCAGATTACAGGGATTTCGACAAATGACGTTTAGGGTTTCGTCAACCCTAAACAGAAAACGTAAAAACGTTTTTATACATAAACTGGCACCTGCGACGTCGCACACGACGTCGCAGGCCCAAGCCCATGCGACGTTGACTACGTCGCAGGCCCAAAATCTGACGTCGCACCTGCGACGTTACAGACAACGTCGCAGGAATCAGGAATTCTAATTCTAATTACAAACTACGAGCTAGACCAACTGACAGACACAAACCGCGCCGAGCCAAGAGGATTGCACGTCGTATCAGTGAAGGTCGACGTTATGTTGCACGAAATACTGGGAAACGCATTCGAGGCAGTGATGATCCAACCGACGCAGATTTTCAGCTTCATCATTGCCGTCCTCGTCGGTCTTCTTCTGCAACAGCTTCTGCAAATCCACCTCGTCAGCCCTCTTCTGAAACAGCTCCTGTCATTCCAACTCCTCAATAGGTTTTTGCTGTTGAGCCCACTCCAGCATTTATGCAGAAAATGATGGATGATATGCGGAAGATGCAGCAAAAGATGGATGCTCAAGATGAAAAGATTGCTGCGCAAGCTGCACTAATCGAGGTTCAAGCTAAGGAGCTTGAGGAAACAAAGCTTCGGGTTAATGTATTGAAAGCTAGGTCTAGTGCCTCGGGGGAGATTGGGTCTGGGAGCCCGAATGTAGAGTCACTAGGACCTGAAAATGTAACCCCCACTCCTGTAATTGAAAATGATAATGAAACTGTTCCTCGTTTGGATTATTTTTGTGTTGATGATATTCCAGGACAGCCGAGACCGCTGGCCGTTGACTATTCATTCGCTGATTTATCGTTTATTCAGAGAATGGCCAGTGGAGTTGGTTCTGACGTAGAATCTGAGAATGCTTTTGATAATGATGATGATGTTTCAATTGAAGAAGAACAGTTAGATTCAGATGAAGTTTATGATGATGCACAATCTGAAGAAGTTTACGATGGTGCACCGATTATAGAATCTGACTCAAGTGAAGATGAGAGGCCTGCTAAAGTTCAACGTGGAGAATCAAGTTCTTCTGCAAAGCCTGCTCAAGAATCGACATCAACTCCAGCTCAAGAGACACAGGCACCGGACTCAGCAGTTTCTGAACCTGAATCTACAGATATTCCAAGGAAATACACTGCTGAAGAAAAGAAAGAAAGAAACAAGCAATGGTGGCCTAAGGGACGAAATCCAGTTCCTATTCCAGTTAAATGTCAAGTTTACCGGGTTAGTCGAAATTACACCGGAGTTATTAAAAGCTGGAAGTGTCAGAGAAATCTGTTTATGATTAAGAGAGATGATGGAGTTCAGTACTTCAAAATGCATTTTGATCGATTAAGCACGTTGTCGAAAGGAGAGATTAATAGATTAGCTCAGCTTAAATTGATTAATCCATTCGAAAATGATTATGCCGAGTTTATTCAGAGGAATTTACGTCGAGAAGTGTTATCGAAGAAATATTCTAAGTTGAAACCGACGTTGGGTACTCGGTATACGTTCAAAAAGAAAATTGATCCAGTTACCTGGAAGCCTATGGTTAAAGTTCACTATCCGCCAGCTAACTGTTTGACTGAGATACCTCTGGAACCAGTTCCTTATTATTTTCTGCGAAGACTTGTTAAATGGGAACTCGATTCACAAACTGGTGAAGCGGTTATTACTTTTGTTTCAGATTCAGAACCGTGGCCAGAAGTTGGAGGTATTTGGAATTTGAGACAATCAACGTTTAGATTGTATGATCCGATGAGTTTGATTAACTTTCATGAAAAAGATTTGAGAAAACTTTATGATGATCGGATTCGTGTTGGTCAGAAGAATGAGTTTAACAAACGTTTGGCTGAACAACTTTACAAAGTTGTTACTGTTTGTGTAACTCATGGAATTCATGCTGATGGACAATTTCCTGCGGGCTGGGTTTAGATGATGAAAATTTTTGAAGATCAGGCTGAAGACACGGGGGAGTTTGTTGATGCAATTTGTGTGTCTGTCAGTTGGTCTAGTTCGTAGTTAGTTTTGTTATTAGTTTGTGTTTCCTGACTCCTGCGACGTTGTCTGTAACGTCGCAGGTGCGACGTCAGGTTTTGGGCCTACGACGTAGACAACGTCGCATGGGCTTGGGCCTGCGACGTCGTGTGCGACGTCGCAGGTGCCGGTTTTTGTATAAAAATGTTTTTACGTGTTCTGTTTAGGGTTGACGAAACCCTAAACGCCAATCAGTCAAAATCTCTGTAAGCTAGTCGATTACAAGCAATAAAGAACGTTTTAGTTTGATCTTAATCGTGTTTCATAGTTTGCTTATTGTGTTTGTGAGCTAATCGTTTATTCCGCAAGCGATTGGATTGACTCGGTTCCGTTAGATCCTAGTATATGGACAAACAAATTCTTCTTCCCCTTTTTGTCATAATCCAATAGGGGTCTTCATGAAGATAAGCAACTTTGAATCGTTACAACTACACGCTATATATTACACTACTAATCCAACCTTCAAATGTCTCAAATTACCCTCCATGACGCATCCTCAGAATAATGAATTTGAGCATTAGAAACGTACACTAGTAGTTGTAATATACAACTAGCAGTAGTAATAAAACATTTATCCCTCAAATTATGCATGAACATCTCCCGATGGTTAAACACTTTTTCAATAAGCTTCCCCTCAAATCAATATGTTAACCATCTCTTGAATCTCAAACTTTTATTAGCTCTATGTAATGATTACTGGTCGGTGAAGAAAATATAGTATAACAAACTTAATAAAGAAGTTAAATCTTCCAAACTTGTACCTTATATCTTGTACTATCCACGACGTCGAACTTATAATCCAATGTATAAGTAGACCGCAATCTCTTTGACAAAATCCTTATTCTCCATAATAAGTCACCGAGCAACCCAAACTCTTCCAAGTGATAGCAAATGTGAGCATTGAGCATCATCAGTTTGTAAATCTCACACGTTTGCTATATTTTGTCAAGTCTTCGTCGTCACCATACAAACCAAAACAAGTTATCTTCAAAGTGTATCATCCCCCACTTTGAGATATGATAAGATACAAACCTGTCAAACTCAACTACAATATCAAATAAGCTATAATCAATTTTCTTCGTAATCACATCTTCAATAACGAGCCATTAAATCAATACAATTCCATTTGAGATCCAAACTATCAACTGTTTTGTTCTAACAGTTTTAACCACTTCACCAATTTCACAAACAGTGGAAACTTTATTCTACTTCCACAAACAGTTATAACTTAATTATCTCGAACTCCAAAAACAGTGGTAAAATCTTCAAAAAACGGTGTTAATAATAACCCAATAACAGTTTTAGCTACTCACTAACAGTGATAACAAGCAGTTTTAATAGCTTCCAAATTCACGAACAATGGTAACCACTTTGCATTAACAGTGGTAATGTCCTTTGAATTCCACTAAGAGTGGCAACAATGATACATTACGCAAACAGTGGCAATCATCAAATTTTGTACTAACAGCGGTAAGGATGTGCTAGCAGCGGTAAGCTTATACTAACAGAGGTACGAATGCTCTAGCAGTGGTAAGCTTGTACTAACAGTGGTACGAATGTTCTAGCAGCAGTACCTTGACGAGCAGTGGCAACTTCAGAATTTCATATCTCTCTGATGACGAATCTGATCATGCTCAAATTTTTACACGAAGTCCATCAATGTTTCATTAACCACATATCCAAAAATCAAGCCAATCCAACGGTTAACGAATACAAAAGAATTAATACACAGCAGCTGCACAAACAGAAACCACAAACATACTGCAGCAAATTCGAATTTTAATATCTCTATGTAGAGACATCCGATCACAATGAAATTTTTACACAATGTAGAAACATATGTCTTCTCTAACATATCCAAAAATCAAAAACTTTCGCTGAATAACGAAGACACAGTGACCGTTTTACTTCTGCTGTTCTGAAAAACCCTAAACTTTCAGCAACGAATTTCAACAATAAATATCTCTCAATCAAAAGCTCAGATCAAAAATCCCTCCGGTCAGAATGTGCGTCTATATGTTATCAACTTACAGTTTAAATTTCATGACGATCTAACGGTTAACGAATGAGATCCGGAAATTTTTACCATGGCTGTACAGAAAGTGACGAATTACGAATTTTTCTTGTAATCTTCTAGGGTTTCTTCGATACGGCTTCTTTTATCTCGTACACCTTGTATATCCTAGATCACGAGCAACCTTGCTCTGATACCAATTGTGAAAACGTAATAAAGATCTAGCTCAGATTGTTTAGATCTTGATATAGGATACAATAACATTGAATTAATCATAAATTGCGGAATAACAATAAGAACATCAATGTTATCACAACAAGCCCCAATTTTATTCGATCACAATAAAATGGTTACACGATTGCAACAGGATCAAGAATACCTTGATCTTGAGGCTAAACAAAAACCCTAGACGTCTACATTATGTGTGCACACTTTTTCCTACGTCCCTATGTCTCTTTATATACTAGAGACATTAGGGTTACAAAGAAATCATAATTATACTAGGAAACTAATTAAAATAAAACAATTCATCTTTAGTCCCTCAACTTTCATCTTTTATTTTGTCTCATCAAATTAATAATTCCTTACAATCTTCCCCTATTTGATGATGACAAAATATCGATCTTCTTGCACAAACTTCCCCTTAACTCTTGATTTCTTTTAAACCATGTCATGCATAATAACAAGCTGCAAATCTTGATCAGTAATTCTTCTTCCCCTTTTTGTCATAATCCAATAGGGTCTTCCAGAAGATAAGCAACTTGAAGTTTTACAACCACATGTTATATAATACACCACTAATCCAATTTTCTAATGTCTCAAATTACCCTCCATGACGCATCCTAAGAATAATGAATTTTGTCACACCCCGCCAAACGGTAATTACAATTACGTAGAGTGGTTTGCGGAAGCTTAGTGACGTGGCGGGGGTGCGAGCAGTAACCCAACCAACAGTTACATACATACTCAGAGCATATGATTATCGCAGAACGAAATAGATTAAGATGCCATTAGTTAAAGTTTTACAAAAGATTACCACTTGAAAAGTGGTAACAGTAATAGTAGTAGTTGAAATCAGTATTTCATAAAATACATAATATCAAAAGTAGATTTCATAGGTATGACTGCAGTAGTTGCAGTTATACAGAGGAAATCCATGTGTCCCAAAAGTAGTGGCATCCTAACAAGTCCAGGGTAGTCCGTCCTGATATGCATGCAGATCTTACTTACGCTGCTAATTCCCTGAAAAACATAGAGTAAAACGTCAACAAAATTGTTGAGTGAATTCACAAGTTTGTTTGTTATGTAGGAAACACAAGTTAATCATTTAAGAATAACATTTCCAAATGGTGTTGTTTGTCAAGTAGGAAACACAAGTTATTAACAAATAACATTTCCCCAAATCAGTTGTAGTGGTAGTAGGAAACACAAGTTATTAACAAATAACATTTCCCAAATCAGTTATCAGTAGGAAACACAAGTTAACCTAAATAAAGATTAACATTTCCAAATCAGTGTACGTAGGAAATCCTTTCCTAATCATTAGTTTAGTGGGAATATTTAGACGGTGATCCCTTGAAAGGTGAGCTAAACCTGTCAAGTAAGGTAACCCGATCTAACCCTATAACCAAACCACAACCCTAATCTGTTGTTGTTTGCCATGCTGGACAATTAAGTATACGCTCCCAAATCCGTAGGAGGGTCGTCACGGCGATAGTACTATCCGTATACTCAGTGGCTAGAGTCACCTAGCTAATGGTTATAGTCTGTAGCCATAAGGTCTTTTATGCACTACATCGTTCAGCCTAGATCCGTACCAAGATTCGTTGCCTAAATTCCCAAAATAGTTATGAAAAACATTTCATAAAACATAGTTCAAATAGTTGTGTGAAATACCCTTTCACAAATAGTTCAAGTATGAAGTACCCCTTCATAAAACACAGTTCAAATCGTCGTGTGAAATACCCTTTCACAAACAGTTCAAGTATGAAGTACCTCTTCATAAACAATTTCAGCAAATACATACAGTATTTAATCAATTACAGTATGAAATCACATTTCATCAATAGTTTAAGTAAATACATCTAGTATTTAAATCAGTTGTCGCATGTAAATATACATACGATTTCTATGTTTTCCACCCCGAGGTTTTAAAACATTAAAACATTAAAAGGGGTTTGTGAACTCACTGTAGGTGCTCGGATGTGAATGCTAGCGAGATATGATAGCGTAGCCCAAACGAAATCAACCTATACACAATATTGTATTAACCATAAGTACATAGTTTACTTACGTTAATAATTCGTTTGTTTGAAGAAATTATCAATTTCTTAAGTTTGCGTAAGTCGTTGATGTTTGTTGTTGGAAATAAATAATGTTTTTCCCAAGTTATGTTTGTTTACATATGTCGTTTGTTAATTGTCGCGAATAAAACTTGGTTGTCGTTTACGTTTGTCGTATAGTTTGTACTAGATAATTCAAATCGTTCCCATAATATGTCGTTATATATATATATTGTCCGTTAATATATATATATATATATATATATATATATATATATATATATATATATATTTGTTATCATATTAAGTTTTGTTGCGTTTTAATTGTCCGAAGTATTATGTCTCAATAATATGTCCGTCTAGTTCTAAGTCCCATGTCGTAGCATTCTGTACCATTAATTGTTTGTACATTATATTACAATGCAAAAGTCAGTGACTGGACCAAAAAGGGTGAATACGCCGTATTCTGGTGAATACGCCGGATTCGGGCCAAATCAGGGGAATACGCCGTATTCTGATGAATACGCCGTATTCATTCGAAAATAGGGGAATACGCCGTATTCTGGCGAATACGCCGTATTCATTCGAGTTTAAAAGGATTCACCGGATCCACCGATGATCCGTCGGATCGAGTGTGTCTTTTACTCGTTCATCGTTTTAGCCGAAGGTTTGCGTGCGGGTCGAAGGTGGGAATACGCCGTATTTAACTGAATACGCCGTATTCGAAGTTTCAAAAGTTGGGAATCCGCCGTATTCCTGTGAATACGCCGGATTCATCTGGGTTGTTCAAAGTGTTCGAGTTTTAAATGGGGAATACGCCGTATTCGTAGGAATACGCCGTATTCGACTTGTTTGAAAATGGGAATACGCCGTATTCAGAGGAATACGCTGTATTCAAGAGTTTTCAAGTTCTGGTTCGGCTCTGTTACTTCAAATACGTACGGGTTTTGATTTTTGCTTCGTTTTTAAGATGATCAAACATCATAATAGGTTATACAATCACTTTGTAACATGTTTTAACCTCATAATATACCATTCTAACGAGTTTTCACCAATCGATTTTTGTTTTATGGTTTTGGTTTTTAAAACCCATTTCAAGAATCAATCATCAATCTTCAAGTTTGTGTTGTTATGTAGTTAGATTATGATGTATATACAAGTAATATATCGAAATTTAAACAAAGAATTCAAGGATTTGAAGTTTTCTTACAAATTGAAAATGATGAAAATGATGAACGTTTGATGATGATGATGGTGAAACCACTGGATTTGTTCCACTTCCACTTCCTGATGTTGCTTACCTCTGATCTTGTTACTTTGTTTTGAGAGAAAGAAAATGGAAATAATTGTGTGTGTGTGTTTTTGCCGAATGATCACAGAGAGGGAGGGAGTATGGTTTAAACTAAATTCTGTCTCTGCATTATTGATGTTAGGTGCCACTTTTGGCACCTCAATTTCGAGTACGGGTATAATTATAGCAATATAAAATTTAACATTTTATATTTTTATTTTGTAGATGCTCTCCTGGTTCGTAATATGTTTTCAGAATAATGAGGTTATCATTATTTTTGATAGTTGTACATTTTTGTACATTTTACTGAGCGCAGTTAATTGAGCGCCAATTTTCAGTAAATTTAGGATTTCATATTTTGAAGAAATGTTCTAACTTCTTCCAAACGAACGAGAAAATTTGTATTTTTATGATTCGACGTCGTACGCGCGTTTTAGAATTGTTTCTGTTCGTGTTATAATACGTTTTATGTTAAACGTATATTTAAACCCTTTTGTCTATTCGTTATAGATATATAAGTACTCGTAATTAATAATTTCATTATTAATTATTTTTGTGTCACGAAACTTTTGTTATTTATTTGTCGGCTTCGTTCCGATACGTTCGTACGTAATTTATAAATAACTACGTATAATGTAATACTTTTTGTATTATTGCTTTGGGCTCGCTAGACTCATATCACATCATAGGTTTAGTTTAACACAAATGCAGGGAATTAGCGTAAGAAATGCATGTAATTTAGTATAATTATATACCTAATTTGGAGGAGTGTCACATTCTCCCCCCGTTAGTGAAATCTCGTCCCGAGATTTAAGTCGAGCCGTGAGTCTCGGTCACGCTCTCAAATAGGTTGGAGTATTTCCTTCGCATTTCATCCTCTCGTTCCCAGGTAAACTCTGGGCCATGTTTCGAGTTCCAACGAACTTTAACCAGTTTGATTCGTTTGTGTCGAAGTTTCTGAGTTTTAGAATCCATAACTTCAACAGGTTCCTCCACAAAGTTAAGTTTTAAGTCAATGAAGACTTCGTCAGGAGGAAGGATAAGTGTTTCGTCAGAAAGACACTTTTTGAGGTTGCTTACGTGGAAAGTATCGTGTATGCTACTAAACTCTTGAGGTAGTTTGAGCTTGTAAGCGACAGGACCAATCCTAGCAAGGATTTCAAATGGTCCGATGTATCGTGGGTTCAGCTTTCCTCGTTTTCCAAATCGTGCTACTCCTTTCCAGGGAGATACTTTGAGTAGGACCTTGTCCCCTACTTGAAACTCAAGAGGTTTACGGCGGTTATCAGCGTAACTCTTTTGTCGATCTCGTGCCGCTTTCAGTCGGCTCAATACTTGAGTTATTTTGTCAGTGGTTTCCTGGACAAGTTCGGGTCCAGATAGTTGTCTGTCGTCCAACTCTGCCCAACAGAGTGGTGATCGGCACTTGCGTCCATATAACGCCTCAAATGGTGCCATCTGTATACTCGTGTGATAACTATTGTTGTAAGAGAATTCAGCTAGAGGTAGGTGAGTATCCCAGTTACCTCCAAAGTCTATCACACATGCTCGCAACAAGTCTTCGAGCGTCTGTATAGTTCGCTCACTTTGGCCGTCAGTCTGCGGGTGATAGGCAGTACTCATATCAAGTCGAGTTCCCAATGCCTGTTGTAACTTTTGCCAAAAGCGAGAAGTGAATCGTGCATCTCTATCAGAGATGATGGATAGTGGCACACCATGCCGAGAAACAATCTCTTTAATATAGATTTTAGCTAGTTTCTCCATTCCATCCGTTTCCTTAATAGCGAGGAAGTGGGCTGATTTCGTCAATCGATCGACAATCACCCATATGGCATTTGCTCCCGATGCCGTTCTAGGTAATTTCGTAATGAAGTCCATTGTTATTTGCTCCCATTTCCATTTGGGCAACTCAGGCTGTTGCAAAAGCCCAGACGGCTTTTGGTATTCCACCATTACCTTCGAGCAAGTTAAGCATTTGCTAACGTAGGTGGCAATGTCACGTTTCATTCCAGGCCACCAGTAGAAGCCTTTCAAGTCCTGGTACATCTTGTCCGCACCAGGATGTATCGAGTAATTGGACTTGTGCGCCTCATCCAAAATCAGCTTGCGTAACTCTTCTACGCATGGTACCCAAATTCGGTTCATGAAGTATAACACTCCGTTGTCCTTTTTCTCAAGTTGTTTTTCCATCCCTTTCAAGGATTCATCCTTAAGGCGTTCGGATGTGAAAGCAAGTTCTTGTGCCTCGCGAATTTGAGTAATGAGATTCGAGTGGATTGTCAATCCCAAGGCTCGAACTCTTCGAGGTTTGATTCGTTCCTTACGACTCAGGGCATCTGCCACTACGTTAGCTTTACCCGGGTGATACTTTATTTCACAGTCGTAATCGTTAAGTAATTCGACCCAACGTCGTTGTCTCATGTTAAGTTCTTTTTGGTCGAATATATGTTGTAGGCTCTTATGATCAGTGAAGATCGTACACTTTGTACCGTATAGGTAGTGTCTCCAGATCTTCAGTGCAAAAACAACGGCTCCCAATTCCAAATCATGAGTCGTATAGTTTTTCTCATGCACTTTTAGTTGTCGTGATGCATAAGCAATGACCTTTTCGTTTTGCATCAGTACGCAACCCAATCCCTGATGCGAAGCATCACAGTAAACAACAAAGTTGTCTACTCCGTCAGGTAGGGATAGTATGGGTGCGCTGCTCAGTTTCTGTTTCAATATTTGGAATGCATTCTCTTGCTTCTCATTCCACTCAAATTTCTTGTCTTTTTGAGTTAATGTGGTAAGTGGCTGAGCTATCTTTGAAAAGTTTGCGATGAATCGCCTGTAATAGCCCGCTAGACCAAGAAATTGTCGTACTTCAGTTGGGGTTTTCGGTGCTTCCCAGTTGTTGATTGCCTCAATTTTGGATGGGTCCACGTGAATTCCCTTGTCATTTATCACATGACCAAGGAATTGGACCTCTCGTACCCAAAATTCGCATTTAGAGAACTTTGCATAAAGCTTCTCTTTTTGTAGTAGTTCGAGAACAAGCTTCAGATGTTGCTCGTGATCCTCTTTCGATCGTGAGTATACCAAGATGTCGTCAATAAACACAATGACGAATTTATCCAAATAGAGTTTGCACACTCTGTTCATCAAATCCATGAATACTGCTGGTGCGTTGGTCAGCCCAAAAGGCATGACTAGAAACTCGTAGTGACCGTAACGAGTCCTAAAAGCAGTTTTCGGTACATCCTCTTCTCGTACCTTAAGTTGATGGTAACCAGATCGTAGGTCAATTTTTGAATAATAACTTGACCCTTGCAGTTGATCAAATAGATCGTCAATGCGTGGTAACGGGTATCGGTTCTTGATAGTTACCTTGTTCAGTTCTCGGTAATCGATGCACATCCGCATAGATCCATCCTTTTTCTTGACAAATAGGACCGGAGCTCCCCAAGGTGAAAAGCTCGGACGGATGAATCCCAAATCTAGAAGTTCCTGCAGTTGTGTAGATAACTCCTGCATTTCCGAGGAAGCTAAACGATAAGGTGCACGTGCGATAGGTGCGGCTCCTGGCACCAGGTCAATGTGAAACTCAATTTGTCGTGGGGGTGGCAATCCCGGCAACTCATCAGGAAATACTCCTGGATAGTCGCGTACAATGGGCACATCGTCTATACGTCGCTCCTCAGTTTTCTTTTCTACAATGTGTGCCAAAAATGCTTGGTACCCCTTTCGGAGATACTTACTGGCCTTCAAGCACGAAATCATTTTTGTGGTACTCTTTCGTTTCTCACCTTGAACCACAAATGTTTCTCCTGTTGACAGTGGTAAGCGAACCATCTTATCATGACATATGATCTCCGCGCGGTTCTTAGATAACCAATCCATACCGACTACAATGTCAAAACTTCCCAACTTAACCGGTAGTAAGTCTATTTCGAAGAGATGACCTTCTAACTCCAAGGTACATCCCGGTACTATTTCTCCTGATTCGATCAACTCACCATCGGCTAATTCTATGGTATACTTGTTGTCTAATTTATGGGATTCAAGTTCTAATAGTGGTCTAAACTCAGTAGACACAAAACTTAAATCAGCACCCGAATCAATTAACACGGAGGCATAATGGTTGTTTACGAGAAACGTACCAGTGACAGTGTTGGGGTCCTGGCGTGCCTCTTGTGCTCCGATCACGAATGCCCTTCCTTGAGCTGGTTGATTGTTGGTACCGCGGTTGTTGTTGTTGTTGCGGTTTTGGTTGTTGTTGAGCTTAGGGCATCGGTTGCGGTAGTGTCCTTGCTCACCACATTCAAAACATCCCTGGTTTTGACGCTCAGTGATTGCCCGTGGGGGAGGGTTAGTTTTGCATTCTCGGGTTCTATGTCCCCATGCCTTACAGTTTCCACAATACCCACACCCGCCTTCGTGGTGTCGGTTGCACTTATCACATTTGGGTTTGTTACCCAGGTATGGTTTCGAGTCGGTAGTAGTGGCAACATATGCTTTCGCATTTCCAGAATGTTTCTTGTTTTGCTGACCTTGGCGATCAGCACCACTACCGTTCCACTTTCGCTTTGCACCACCAGAACTACTAACATCAGTACTGTTCGGTTCACTTTTTCCCGACACAGCTTTCTTAGTCAGACTTCCCATCCTGACTGCCTCATCAGTCAAACTTTGTGCTAGTGTAACAGCACTCCTGAAAGTGTCCGGTTTAGATGATGTCACCAGACTGCGGATTTGTGGTACCAGACCGAATATGTAGCGTTCGATACGCTTATACTCGGGAGTCACCATATGTGGCACTAGACGTGCAAGTTCCTGAAACTTAGTGGTGTACCCAGTAATATCAGCACCAATCATGGTTATGTTCCACAACTCTGTTTCTATTTTCTGCATCTCACTGCGAGGGCAGAATTCCTCCAATATCAGATTCTTAAATGTTCCCCATGACATTGAATAAGCAGCTGGTCTACCAAGTGATTGGATCTGACTGTTCCACCAAGTGAGCGATTTGTCAGCCAAAGTGCAAGCAGCATACTTCACCATACAGTCAGGTGAACAGTCACTAATATCCAATACCGACTCAGTTTTCTCTATCCAGTGAATCATACCAATTGCACCCTCGGTGCCACGGAAAGAAATCGGCTTACAAGCCTGAAATGTTTTGTATGAACACCCTCGGCCAGCATTCACGGTTGTCTCAGTATTAACAGGGGTAGATCCACTGTTGTTAACTACGGGTTCGCGATTACGGCTTGCCTCATATTCAGCAATACCTTCAGCTATTCTTCGTGCGATCATTTGTTCGGTGGTTTCAGTGGGTGGTGGTGGAGGCGTAGTCGTCTTTTGACTGTTTCTAGTAGCTCGTCGTTTGGGAGGCATGATTCAGCTCTGCGATGAATAAAATGCAGAGTGTTAATGTTGAGATATTGAATGTGAATAGATCAAAGATTCACATTTGATAGAAATGAATGACATGAAAAGATGAATGAATAGAGTTTTACAACAAGTGCCTTACAACTTTGAAACGCCCACATGTATCTAGCATAATATAATCACGTTGGCCAGGCGTCATTATATAATGTCCAATACATATTTCTTTTCATTGTCGTTTAACACTGTAAATTTCAGAGGTTCTCAAGAATAATCAATCATCAAGCTGTAAAATGTTTCAGGGTTTACAAGAGTTGGTCACAAAGTGTCGATAAAGTATAGGTTTAATCACAAGTCGACAGTTGTAAGAGGAAATAACATGGTTGATAATAAGCATAATGAATACGAGGCGTAAACCAAGCATACATTATATATTAAAGATCATAACGCTGTTACATGAGTTTAGTACAAAATGAGATGGGATTTCTAATATACCCATCGATGGTTAGCGTTATACAAAAGATGATGGGTTTCCTATACATATACCCATTCTACTAACAAAGTTCCATCCAACATACAGCTAGTCCATAATTAATACATACATCTATTTCCCCAAAAGTAATAGTTTAATATGGTGTAGGCACAACCGCCATACACAGACCTAACGGAACCATGGGAAATACATCCTAACCGCAATCATCACTGCTGCAGTCATCACACACATACTAGCTACAATCTCTGACACCCTAGCACGCCTCTCTAAAGCTGCAACGCGTGCACGGGTGGATGCTAGACTCTGCCAGTCTGTCAGACGGTGAGTCTCCACGAAATCCATCCTCTGATGGAGCATAGCCATATCCATGTCAGTACGGGAGGCATCGCTCAGTAGCTCCATCACATCTCTGCTCCTGCTAGAGGATATCCTAAACATGGTGTGGACCACAGCCACAAGGGTAGGCACAGTGAGCTCCAGAGGCTCACCAGTGAGATATGCAGATGGTGGTGAGTGGGAGGACTCTCCAAACTCAAAGGTCGAGGGAATACCCTCTAGTGATCTCCACTCTCTCAATACTCGAGGCATCCAATCCAAATGAGAAGGTCGGAGCCTTTTCTGTGGCGGCTCGACAACTGGAACCTCAGACTCAGTCACTGGCGCCTTATCGCGCGGCGCGAGTGGTCCCCTGGGAAAATCCCGAACACAGATCCTAGCTGTCATCCTAGGTACAGGCACACGAGAAGTACTCGCAACAGGTGGTGTAGAGGTAGGTGTGACCACTGGTGCGGTCGGAGGTGGTACTAAGTAAGCATCACTAGTGTCATCAGACATAGCTCTCACATGAACTGATGACTCATCCCCTACTGTAATCGCGGGACCCTCAAAAGTAGCCTCGGTCGGCTCTTCATCCGAAGCGTAAACATGGTAATGTGATTGACTAGACATAATGTGACAAAATAAATTGAGGGTGGCGTGTCAGTCGTATGTTAGTTGTATGCAAAGTATGTATGCATGAATGCACAAATGTTCTAGCCAAGGCTATAGTCTAGGTCTCTAAGGTTCTCAGTCACCTAAAGACTTCTAGTTCGCTATAACCAATGGCTCTGATACCAAGTCTGTCACACCCCGCCAAACGGTAATTACAATTACGTAGAGTGGTTTGCGGAAGCTTAGTGACGTGGCGGGGGTGCGAGCAGTAACCCAACCAACAGTTACATACATACTCAGAGCATATGATTATCGCAGAACGAAATAGATTAAGATGCCATTAGTTAAAGTTTTACAAAAGATTACCACTTGAAAAGTGGTAACAGTAATAGTAGTAGTTGAAATCAGTATTTCATAAAATACATAATATCAAAAGTAGATTTCATAGGTATGACTGCAGTAGTTGCAGTTATACAGAGGAAATCCATGTGTCCCAAAAGTAGTGGCATCCTAACAAGTCCAGGGTAGTCCGTCCTGATATGCATGCAGATCTTACTTACGCTGCTAATTCCCTGAAAAACATAGAGTAAAACGTCAACAAAATTGTTGAGTGAATTCACAAGTTTGTTTGTTATGTAGGAAACACAAGTTAATCATTTAAGAATAACATTTCCAAATGGTGTTGTTTGTCAAGTAGGAAACACAAGTTATTAACAAATAACATTTCCCCAAATCAGTTGTAGTGGTAGTAGGAAACACAAGTTATTAACAAATAACATTTCCCAAATCAGTTATCAGTAGGAAACACAAGTTAACCTAAATAAAGATTAACATTTCCAAATCAGTGTACGTAGGAAATCCTTTCCTAATCATTAGTTTAGTGGGAATATTTAGACAGTGATCCCTTGAAAGGTGAGCTAAACCTGTCAAGTAAGGTAACCCGATCTAACCCTATAACCAAACCACAACCCTAATCTGTTGTTGTTTGCCATGCTGGACAATTAAGTATACGCTCCCAAATCCGTAGGAGGGTCGTCACGGCGATAGTACTATCCGTATACTCAGTGGCTAGAGTCACCTAGCTAATGGTTATAGTCTGTAGCCATAAGGTCTTTTATGCACTACATCGTTCAGCCTAGATCCGTACCAAGATTCGTTGCCTAAATTCCCAAAATAGTTATGAAAAAGATTTCATAAAACATAGTTCAAATAGTTGTGTGAAATACCCTTTCACAAATAGTTCAAGTATGAAGTACCCCTTCATAAAACACAGTTCAAATCGTCGTGTGAAATACCCTTTCACAAACAGTTCAAGTATGAAGTACCTCTTCATAAACAATTTCAGCAAATACATACAGTATTTAATCAATTACAGTATGAAATCACATTTCATCAATAGTTTAAGTAAATACATCTAGTATTTAAATCAGTTGTCGCATGTAAATATACATACGATTTCTATGTTTTCCACCCCGAGGTTTTAAAACATTAAAACATTAAAAGGGGTTTGTGAACTCACTGTAGGTGCTCGGATGTGAATGCTAGCGAGATATGATAGCGTAGCCCAAACGAAATCAACCTATACACAATATTGTATTAACCATAAGTACATAGTTTACTTACGTTAATAATTCGTTTGTTTGAAGAAATTATCAATTTCTTAAGTTTGCGTAAGTCGTTGATGTTTGTTGTTGGAAATAAATAATGTTTTTCCCAAGTTATGTTTGTTTACATATGTCGTTTGTTAATTGTCGCGAATAAAACTTGGTTGTCGTTTACGTTTGTCGTATAGTTTGTACTAGATAATTCAAATCGTTCCCATAATATGTCGTTATATATATATATTGTCCGTTAATATATATATATATATATATATTTGTTATCGTATTAAGTTTTGTTGCGTTTTAATTGTCCGAAGTATTATGTCTCAATAATATGTCCGTCTAGTTCTAAGTCCCATGTCGTAGCATTCTGTACCATTAATTGTTTGTACATTATATTACAATGCAAAAGTCAGTGACTGGACCAAAAAGGGTGAATACGCCGTATTCTGGTGAATACGCCGGATTCGGGCCAAATCAGGGGAATACGCCGTATTCTGATGAATACGCCGTATTCATTCGAAAATAGGGGAATACGCCGTATTCTGGCGAATACGCCGTATTCATTCGAGTTTAAAAGGATTCACCGGATCCACCGATGATCCGTCGGATCTAGTGTGTCTTTTACTCGTTCATCGTTTTAGCCGAAGGTTTGCGTGCGGGTCGAAGGTGGGAATACGCCGTATTTAACTGAATACGCCGTATTCGAAGTTTCAAAAGTTGGGAATCCGCCGTATTCCTGTGAATACGCCGGATTCATCTGGGTTGTTCAAAGTGTTCGAGTTTTAAATGGGGAATACGCCGTATTCGTAGGAATACGCCGTATTCGACTTGTTTGAAAATGGGAATACGCCGTATTCAGAGGAATACGCCGTATTCAAGAGTTTTCAAGTTCTGGTTCGGCTCTGTTACTTCAAATACGTACGGGTTTTGATTTTTGCTTCGTTTTTAAGATGATCAAACATCATAATAGGTTATACAATCACTTTGTAACATGTTTTAACCTCATAATATACCATTCTAACGAGTTTTCACCAATCGATTTTTGTTTTATGGTTTTGGTTTTTAAAACCCATTTCAAGAATCAATCATCAATCTTCAAGTTTGTGTTGTTATGTAGTTAGATTATGATGTATAAACAAGTAATATATCGAAATTTAAACAAAGAATTCAAGGATTTGAAGTTTTCTTACAAATTGAAAATGATGAAAATGATGAACGTTTGATGATGATGATGGTGAAACCACTGGATTTGTTCCACTTCCACTTCCTGATGTTGCTTACCTCTGATCTTGTTACTTTGTTTTGAGAGAAAGAAAATGGAAATAATTGTGTGTGTGTGTTTTTGCCGAATGATCACAGAGAGGGAGGGAGTATGGTTTAAACTAAATTCTGTCTCTGCATTATTGATGTTAGGTGCCACTTTTGGCACCTCAATTTCGAGTACGGGTATAATTATAGCAATATAAAATTTAACATTTTATATTTTTATTTTGTAGATGCTCTCCTGGTTCGTAATATGTTTTCAGAATAATGAGGTTATCATTATTTTTGATAGTTGTACATTTTTGTACATTTTACTGAGCGCAGTTAATTGAGCGCCAATTTTCAGTAAATTTAGGATTTCATATTTTGAAGAAATGTTCTAACTTCTTCCAAACGAACGAGAAAATTTGTATTTTTATGATTCGACGTCGTACGCGCGTTTTAGAATTGTTTCTGTTCGTGTTATAATACGTTTTATGTTAAACGTATATTTAAACCCTTTTGTCTATTCGTTATAGATATATAAGTACTCGTAATTAATAATTTCATTATTAATTATTTTTGTGTCACGAAACTTTTGTTATTTATTTGTCGGCTTCGTTCCGATACGTTCGTACGTAATTTATAAATAACTACGTATAATGTAATACTTTTTGTATTATTGCTTTGGGCTCGCTAGACTCATATCACATCATAGGTTTAGTTTAACACAAATGCAGGGAATTAGCGTAAGAAATGCATGTAATTAAGTATAATTATATACCTAATTTGGAGGAGTGTCACAAATTTGGACAATAAAAAAATTATACTAGCAGTAGTAATATATAACTAGCAGTAGTATATGATTCCTTTTTCCTCAAACAATGCATGAACATCTTCTGATGATTAAACACTTTTTCGATAAGCTTCCCTAAGTTTGTGCAAGAAGATCGATATTTTGTCATCATCAAATAGGGGAAGATTGTAAGGAATTATTAATTTGATGAGACAAAATAAAAGATGAAAGTTGAGGGACTAAAGATGAATTGTTTTATTTTAATTAGTCTCCTAGTATAATTATAATTTCTTGTAACCCTAATATACAGTTACAAATTAATCATAGACTTGAACCATGCCATGCACAATAACAAGCTGCAAATCTTGATCAGTAATTCTTCTTCCCCTTTTTGTCATAATCCAATAGGGTCTTCCAGAAGATAAGCAACTTGAAGTTTTACAACCACATGTTATATAATACACCACTAATCCAATTTTCTAATGTCTCAAATTACCCTCCATGACACATCCTAAGAATAATGAATTTGGACAATAGAAAAATTATACTAGCAGTAGTAATATATAACTAGCAGTAGTAATGAAACCTTTTTCCTCAAACAATGCATGAACATCTTCTGATGATTAAACACTTTTTCGATAAGCTTCCCCTCAAATCAATATGTTAACCATCTCTTGAATCTCAAACTTTGTAGGCTCTATGTAATGATTACTGGTCGGTAAAGAAAATAGAGTATAACAAACTTAATAATGAAATTAAATCTTCCAAACTTGTACCTTATATCTTGTACTATCCACGACATCGAACTTATAATCCTATGTATAAGTAGACCTCAATCTCTTTGACAAAAATCCTTATTCTTCATAATAAGTCACCGAGCAACCCAAACTCTTCCAAGTGATAGCAAATGTGAGCATTGAGCATCCTAAGTTTAATCTCACACGTTTGCTAGATTTTGTCAAGTCTTCGTCGTCACCATACAAATCAAACAAGTTATCTTCAAAGTTTTCCACCTCACTTTGAGATATGATAAGATACACGCCTGTAAAACTCAACTACAATATCAAATAAGCTATAATCAATCTTCTTCGTAATCACTTCTTTAAAGAATCTTCAGAAACGAGCCATTAAATCAATAAGAATCAATTGTTATGAAAACAATTCCAATTGAGATCCAATGCTATCAGTTGAACTAACAGTTATAACAATTAGTACTAACAGTGTTAACTGTTTTGTACTAACAGCGGTAACTGTTATAACTAACAGTTTTAACTCACTTCATGAATTTCATAAACAGTGGAAACTTCCTTCAATTCCACTAACAGTGATAAAAATCTTCAAACGGTAGTAATCGCATGACTAACAGTGGTAATTACTCCCAAAAACAAAGAAACAGTGGTAATCGCCAACACCTTCAGAAACAGTGATAACAATTATCCACTAACAGTGTTAATCATCTTGGAGTACTACCAGCAACAGACAGTGGTAATCTTGAACCTAACAGTGGTAATTGTAATTATACTATCAAAAATCATTACCAACAAAAATCGGTCCATAGTTGCTCGCTTAGTTCAGAAGCATGAACTCCTATAGCTACACACACATTCATTGGTTCCCATGCATGAAGCTCTACCACCTGACTCTCATCACCATGTTAAAAACATGATATAATCTCGAATGCACCTGCTGCTATAACTTCTTGCTATAAATCAAGAACACCTCACATATCAACTTTTCTGCAGCAGAATTCAAACAATTATGTATCTCCTAGTACACAGCTTCGATCATGCTCAAACTTTTACCTAATGTACATCTATGTGTCGTGAACCTCATATCCAAAAATAAAGTCGATCCAACGGTTAACGAACACACAGCAATTAAAACACAGCAGCTGCACAAACAGAAACCATAAACGTACTGCAGCAAATTCGAATTTTAATATCTCTATGTAGAGACATCCGATCACAATGAAATTTTTACACAATGTAGAAACATATGTCTTCTATAACATATCCAAAAATCATAAACTTTCGTTGAATAACGAAGACACAGTGACCGTTTTACTTCTGCCGTTCTGAAAAACCCTAAACTTTCAGTAACCAATTTCGACAATAAATATCTCTCAATCAAAAGCTCAGATCGAAAATCCCTCTGGTCAGAATGTGCGTCTATATGTTAAGAACTTACAGTTTAAATTTCACGACGATCTAACGGTTAACGAATGAGATCCGGAATTTTTTACCATGGCTGTACAGAAAGTGACGAATTACGAATTTTTCTTGTAATCTTCTAGGGTTTCTTCGATACGGCTTCTTTTATCTCGTACACCTTGTATATCCTAGATCACGAGCAACCTTGCTTTGATACCAATTATGAAAACGTATGATCGTTTAAGCTCTAGACTTTTTAGGTCTTGATCTAGAATACAATGATAACAATGATAATAATTTGCAGCAAAATAACAATAAGAACAATGTTATCACAACAAGCCCCAATATTATTTGATCAGAATAACACGGTTATACAAATATAACAGGATCAAGAAACCTTGATCTTGAGGCTAAACCAAAACTCTATACGTCTACATTATGTGTGCACACTTTTTCCTACGTCCCTATGTCTCTTTATATACTAGAGACATTAGGGTTACAAGAAATCATAATTATACTAGGAGACTAATTAAAATAAAACAATTCATCTTTAGTCCCTCAACTTTCGTCTTTTATTTTGTCTTATCAAATTAATAAATCCTAACACGACTCATCATAGATCGAACCATGTCTAACAGGGTTCTATTCCTTCTTTCAGCAACACCATTAAGCTGTGGTGTTCTAGGAGGAGTTAATTGTGAAACTATTCCACGATCTTTAAGATGATCGACAAACTCGATACTAAGGTATTCTCCTCCCCTATCAGATCGGAGTACCTTTATCTTTCTGCCCAGTTGGTTTCCTACTTCATGTTGATACCTTTTGAAAATTTCAAATGTATCTGACTTATGTTTAATCAAATAAACATATTCATATCTACAGAAGTCATCAGTAAATGTAACATAGTAACGATTTCCATCTTTTGTAGCGCATCGAAATGGTCCACACACATCTGTATGTACCAAGTCCAATAGTCCTTCACCTCTTTCACACGATCCTATGAATGGTGATTTAGTCATATTGCCCAATAAGCAAGATTCGCATACATCATCCGCTTTGACGTCGAATGACTCCAACACTCCATCCTTTTGGAGTTGGGCGATGCGCTTCTTGTTTACGTGCCCAAGTTGACAATGCCACAATTTTGATTTATCAAGCTCATTAGTTGAACCAACATTTAAAATCATGGAAGCTTTATAAATAAAACAACCATTTAAATGAACCAAAATATCTCCATTCTCATTGTCAAATGAATTTGATAACTATCCTTAAACAAAGCATAAAATGAAATAATGTTATTAGTCATTTCTGACGAATAACAGCAATTATTTAAATCTATCCTAACTACAGACTTCATCATAAGCTCATACTTTCCAATCTTTGTCACGGATGTGATTCCTCTGTTTCCCATGACTAAGTTGAGCTCTCCATGCTTCAAACTTCTACTTTCCTTTAGCCCCTGCAATACAGTGCAAATGTGAGTACCACATCCTATATCCAGAACTCACGAATTAGAAGTTGTATTATTATGGAGTTCGAACATAAACATACCTAAGTGACTACTCTTTTCGACCTTTCCATCTTCAAAGTCCTTCAGGTATTTTGGGGAGCTACGCTTCCAGTGCCCCTTTGTGTTGCAGTAAAAGCACACTGCTTCCTTTGGGTCACTAACAGGTGCAATCTTAGAATCAGTCTTTCTCTTGGACCAACGATTGGACTTTCCATTTGCAGTCTTTCCTTTCCAATTGGAATTCAACCTTTTCCTTTTCTTTGCATTTTGACCAATTGCCAACATAGGAGCTGCTGAGCTAGAGGACACATCATCCTTCTTGATTTCTTACTCAGCGGTTTGCAACAAATTGTGGAGTTCCATTATTGAGCCCTCTCTCTCATTCATATTCATCTGATATGATATTACAAACTGATTGTAGATAGCTGGCAGACTGGACAGAATTATGGCAATTGAAAATTCTGTATCAAACATCATATTTAATGATTCCAACCTATCAAAGTACCCTTTCATCTCCAAGATGAAAGCACAGATAGAAGCTCCAGGTTTGGGTTTGCAAGCCATGAGGGACTTAACCACATCAAGGCATTCTTTGCTTGCCTTGGCCTGAAACATCTCCTTTAGCTGTTGGTTCATTTCATAAGCCCATGTATTTTCAAAAATCTTTTGCAATTCAGGGCTCATGGAGGATGCCATGATGTAAGACACTTTATTCGCATCATCATAATATTTTCGGTGTGCACCAATCTCCTCTTGGGTTAAATCATCATCAATTACGGGAATCTGCTCATCGAGAACATACTTCTTGTTCTCGTATCTTAGAGTGAACCTAAGGTTTCGCATCCAGTCCATATAGTTTGAACCGGTTAGTCTTTCCCTCCCAAGACTTGAGAGTAGTGAGAAGTTTGAGTTATTTGCGGGATTGGGAACGGGAGAATTTGCACCATTTACATTAGCCATCTATGAGATAAAACAGTTTTAGTTAGTTTGAATATTCCTTAATTAATTATCCAATTTTTATATTAAGGCTAGGATCCATATTTTAAGTTTTATGAAGAGGGTTGCCGTAATCATATAACTAAAATACTTTTGTCAATTTCATATTCTATGAAACTCCTAGTTCTTTTGAGATTCATTGATTCCTATCAGTGGCATGTTAATCTCGGATATGCCCATCTACTATTCATGACTGGGATGCCGAGGATCATGAACAAGATGGTGAATTTAACAATGCAAAACCCGCGTTGTTCCCGGCTCGAGTACGCTCGAGAACGCTCGAGAATCGCGAGTCTCACATCATCTATCACTTACGTTCTCATATTAATGTGCCGGTAAACTACACACGCTACATTAATAGTCCATACGAGAAATGTGCGGTTTTCATGGGTTAGCATACCATTCACATTTCCTTTAGCTAAAATGGGATATTGTTTTAGTACTTTAAGTCTACTTTTAATCTTGACATCATCCTATCAAAAGTCCTCGGTAGCTCCATTGAACGCACAAAGAAGCAGAGAAGCAGGTCGGCGCGAAGCATATTAAAAACCTGTTCTTTAGGGAAGCAAAGTGACCCGCCTTATACATCTCTTATAGTTTGTTCACTATGGGTGAGCCAATTTATTAATTGACTGACGATGTATTTAGACTTTTAATTATACATATATATAATTCATATTATACATATAAGGTTCTTTCTTAAACTCTTGAGGTTTAGGGTTCTATTTTAAACATTTTAAAATTGAGGGGTCTATTTTAAACAATTCAAAATATTAGTATCTAAATTGTAAATTCATATTACCTATTTAGATAATTCCTTAATCGATTTATCTTTTACCTACACACTATTGTAGATAATTGAATGCAACTATTTATTAAGCTTAGGCTCTGATATCACTGATAGGTTTTCTATTCTCTAGTTCTCTAACTTGATTAGCATACGTAGCGGAAATTAAATAATTTAATTTAGGGTAAAAGGAAACTAAAACCTTAAAGGATCTTAACTTAATAAATAAAGCAATAACAAAATAGATAAAGAGAAAAACACTAACCTTGGAGAAAATCGATTTTCTCGCACGCAGACCACCTAGCAGAACTTCCTTATTTACCCAAACCAGAATACCTCTAATGGTTCACACCCAAGAACCCTAGAGAAAGAATAATTTTCGTATCTCTACAGAAAATTCGCATATCCTAAGGTATAGGCTTGACCCCTATTTATATAGGGAGAGAAAACCCTTCGGTTTGCAGATTTTGACTTCCAACCGCCGGTTGGACCTTCCAGCCTTTTTAACTACTTTTGATTTTTAATTAATTTAAAATCAATTAATAAATCAATTAATTAAATATAATATTAATAACAATTAATATTATTCCTTATTCATTTCTCTTAACTGTTCATTGAGGGCGACCCAAAAAGGACTCTACTTTTAATGATATTCTTATCAATTAGTTATGAACTTGGACACTATATCCAACACTTAGAGCATCAGCTGCTGGAGCAAAGCCCTCACCAGCTGAGGGGGAGAAAATTGTGATAGAAAAATCATAACTTCATCGGCTGAGGGGGAGGATGCCAAGAAAGAAAGTGAACCTGCTGCAGTTGAATCTGAGAAGGTTGTTGTGAGTGAAGCTGAGAAAGTTGTTGAACCTGAGACAGTAGCTACACAAATCTATTCTGCTGCACCAAGCATACATTTTGTGCAGCCATCCACCCAACGAAAAAGAAAACTAATAGTGGATGAAGATGAAGAGGAAGAGTCTGATGATGACATTACTATTCAGAAAGGAAAGAAAATCAGAATGGATAGTTCGAGTTCTGATGAGTTAATGGGAGAGGAAGAGAACCTGAAAAAGAAAGCTAAAAAGTTGAATATTCCTCTGGATGATCTGCAAGCTGCCTATATGCAAGAAATGGCAAGGGAGCTGGAAAAAGAAAAGGCTGCAGAGATTGATAAGTTGATCTCCGAGCTTAAAGCAGATGTTGAAGGTGAGAGTGGGAAGAAGGGCACTGATGCCTTAGAAATTCAAGAAGAAGTAATAAAGCAGGGTGCCCTAAACCTCAAAGAAAAAGATGAACAAATCAAGTTCATTAACAAATTCATCTCCTTCAGAAGATTCCCTGAGAAGATAATCAAAGTCACACCAAAAATCTTCAAAGCTCAACAACGTCGAAACAATGTGGAGCTGATCAGGGAAAACAAAGGCAAGATTGATATAGTCTCTCTGTCTAATCTGAAGACCACTCTGGGCCTATCAGGGATCAGTGAGCTATATACCTGCATTCAGAATAGCTCAACTGTATACAAGCCTTCTCTTCTAAAGCTTCTGGACAAAATTGTAACACCCCCAAATTTAATGATTTGCGAAAGCATACTTGGGTGTTACTAATCAATATACAAAGCACAAGATATACAGTAAACGACCTCTAAATGAGACGTTGTAAAACGATTTCATATGAAATCTTGTGTTCAAAAACTAATATTACTTACAAACCTGTGAGATTCACCAACATTCGTGTTGAGCTTTTAGCATGTATTCTCAGGTACCAAGACGGAGTAGGATTACTTCAGGACATAGCTAGAGTCGCATGATTTCAACTAAATTGCATTAACGGAGATTCTCAGCATTATCTTTTGTACATTCTGATTATGTAATAGAATCTCCCGCTATACGCGTGGACTCTAGGGAACTACATTTTGTATACGAACACATTGAGTTTTCAAATATTTATTTCATATGAAATCGTTTTACAACGTCTCATTTAGAGGTCGTTTGCTGTATATCTTGTGCTTTGTATATTGAATAGTAACACCCAAGTATGCTTCCGCAAATCATTAAATTTGGGGGTGTTACAGATTGGTATCAGAGCCTAAGGTTATAGTGAACTAGGTTGCATTTAGTGGGCCTAGACTATGACCGTTAGGCAGTATTTCCTTATTATGCATGACTGGTTCAGGAATTACAGCATACGACTTTAATTTAACATAGCCTGATCAACTATGTACAATTAAGGAAAGATGATGTAAGGTCTGAAACGATTATGTTGAACGGGGATACGAATGCTGACTCTTGTTTATCGGTCCAATCGAACTTCTTTTCCTTCTGAGTCAGTACCGTGAGTGGTTGTGCTATTTTTGAGAAGTTTTCAATAAACCGGCGATAGTACCCCACCAATCCCAAGAATTGGCGTACCTCGGTGGGAGTGGTTGGCGCTTGCCAGTCCTTGATTGCCTCGATTTTTGATGGGTCTACATGAATTCACTGGCTGTCAATCACGTGTCCAAGGAATTGAACGGTTTTTATCCAGAACTCACACTTAGAGAATTTGGCGTAAAGCTCCTCATGTCTAAGTAGTTCCAGAATGGTTTTGAGATGTTGCGCATGCTCTTGTTCGTTGCGCGAATAGATGAGGATGTCATCAATGAAGACGATGACAAACTTGTCAAGATAGGGTTTACACACCCGATTCATAAGGTCCATGAATACAGCCGGTGCGTTGGTTAGACCGAATGGCATCACTTGGAATTCATAATGCCCATAACGGGTTCTGAATGCGGTTTTTGGGATGTCGGCATCGCGAACACGCAATTGATGATAACCTGACCGAAGATCAATCTTTGAATAACAGCTTGATCCTTGAAGTTGATCGAATAGATCATCGATTCGGGGAAGTGGGTATCGGTTCTTGACGGTTAGCTTGTTCAACTCTCGGTAGTCGATGCACATTCTGAATGAACCGTCTTTCTTTTTGACAAACAAGATCGGAGCTCCCCAAGGTGAAGAACTCGGTCTGATGAATCCTCTATCCACGAGTTCCTGCAACTGAGTAGACAACTCCTGAAGTTCAGATGGGGCTAGGCGGTACGGTGCTCGGGCCACCGGTGCGGCACCCGGCACGAGATCAATCGAGAACTCAACCTGTCTAGGTGGAGGTAAACCAGGTAGTTCTTCTGGAAAGACTTCGGGAAAGTCTCTAACGATTGGCACATCTTCAAGTCGTTTATCCTCTGACTTTTTCTCCGTGATGTGTGCGAGAATTACTGGATAACCCTTCCTCAGAATTTTTCGGGTTTTCAAACAGGAGATTATGTTTAGTCTCGACCCACCGGTCTCCCCCTGTATGATCAAGGTTCTACCGACGGCGAGAGGAATGCGGACGATCTTATCATGACAAACAATTTTGGCCCGATGCTTGGACAACCAGTCCATACCCACGATGACGTCAAAACTTCCTAGTTCAACAGGCATAAGATCGATTGAGAAGATTTCGTCAGCTAGGTTTAAAGTGCAATTAGGTATCACATTATCGGTTTCTATGAGTTTACCATTTGCAAGTTCTACGGTGTACTTAACATCTAAGGCCGCGGGGGTGATGTCAAGTAGTGGGCAAAACTCATCAGAAATAAAGCTCCTATCGGCACCAGTATCAAATAAAATAGAAGCAGATAAGTTGTTGAGGAGGAACATACCCGAGACCACATTCGGGTCTTGACGGGCGTCCCCTGAGCTGATCACGAAGGCTCTGCTCCGGGCGTTGTTGTTGTTCTTCAGCTTGGGGCAGTTGCTCTTGAAATGCCCAGAATTTCCGCACCCAAAGCAGGTCTTTGGTGCATTGGTGTTGGGGTTAGGAATGTTGGCTCGGCAATCCTTGACTAGGTGCCCGAACCGTTTGCAGTTGGTGCAAGGGCAGGAACCGTCATGATGACGATTGCATTTGGGACAGTAGGGTTTGTTCCCGATGTACCCTTTCTTTTCCGTAGTCCCCGAGGAATAAGCCTTAACAGACTCAGGCTTTTTGTTGGTGGTTTGGTTGGATGAGTTGGGGTTTCCTTCCCATTTGCGTTTATTGTTTGCAAATGGGGTTGATGTTGTGCCACGGCAGACAGAGTTTGCCGTCAGTTCATGGGCCATACGGATGACGCTCTAAATAGTACCCAGTTTGGATGAAGTCACCAGGTCTTGAAGTCAGTCAGGAAGTCCATCTACATATTTCTCGATCCTCTTGTACTCAGGATCGACCATGGTTGGGCACAGAAGAGCTAGTTGGTGGTGTACCCCGTGATGTCATCACCCTGCATTTTGTGGTTCCAGAATTCCACTTCCAGCTGTTTCAATTCATCCCTGGGACAATACTCGCCCCTCAACATCTTCTTCAACTCCTCCCACGGGAGTTTGTAAGCATTAGCAATACCCACAGTCTGGCCATAGGTGTTCCACCAGGTGAGAGCAGTGTCAGAGAAAGTACTGACGGAGAACTTGACCTTGTCTTCCTCCGTGCAGTTGCAGATAAGGAATACAGATTCGATTTTCTCGATCCAGCGTACCAGACCGATCGCTCCTTCGGTACCCGCAAAGCTCAAGGGTTTGCAGTTCTGAAAGTCCTTGTAAGAGCAGGGTTTGGGTTGTGGCCCATTAGTAGCTGTATCTTCGCTACTAGGAGTTGGTGTTCGGGTGGCCAAGGCTTGTGCCACGCTGCGGGCAATCAGACCCGCAATTTCGGCTTCACTAAGGGTGATTTGTCGGTGAGGTGGCATGATGCTGAACAAGAAAAGAACAATGAAAAGAAATAAGATAATTGCATGAAATTTCTGATATATCACAAGTGTATATGATGGGATACACGATAACAGTACAAGGTGATAATCACATTCCATTTTGATAATAGAGTTGGATACACTGTACAAGTTTTTCCATAAGGTTACAGAACAGTAGTAGTACAAAAGTGCCAGGAATTGTTACATCCGGTCGAATTACATAGGTCCTAATTAAGTAGTTAACTAGTTACAAGTTACAGACTGATCTAATCTTGATGCAGATTAATTCGCTCCATCAGCGCGACAAGGTGGTCCACGGTTTCTACAAGTCTGTTGGCTTGCCTGGCGTTGTCTTCAACCAAGGCCAGTCGTTGTACCAGTGCTCGAGAGTACTCCTCAGCCTCCTGTGAACGATGTTCACATTCCTCTAGTCGGTCTCTTATGAGTTCATCCGCACCTAATTCAGCGGTCATTGAATCCTGAATTATGCTTACAGAGAGGTTGTTATCTTCTTGTTCTCGCTGGAGTTGTGATATATGATCAAGAGCTTGGCGGAGCAGGTAGGTCATTCGGTGTTGTTCCCGTTCGAGATTCTCGAGCCTTTGCTCCTGACGGCGGAGTTGGGTAGCCAACACTGGCACCGTGGGGTGTGCCGAGTTCCGAAAGTTATGAACAGGATAAGGGCTGCTTCGAGGTGGCCTAGTGTTTCTCCTGGCTACTCGTGGGTTTTGTGATCCATGTGGATGAGAGCGTGACGAATTGGGTGGTGTGTTTGCCATTCCTGGGGCAGAGTGTAAGTAAGACGAGGCTAATATATAGGTAAGTACATAATATCCAGCCTAGTGTCTAGCACGTATCAAGTAATGGTCTGGTTCTCTCGTGGTCAGAGTCAACTAACGTATCCCCGTTCAACATAATCGTTTCAGACCTTACATCATCTTTCCTTAATTGTACATAGTTGATCAGGCTATGTTAAATTAAAGTCGTATGCTGTAATTCCTGAACCAGTCATGCCTAATAAGGAAATACTGCCTAACGGTCATAGTCTAGGCCCACTAAATGCAACCTAGTTCACTATAACCTTAGGCTCTGATACCAATCTGTAACACCCCCAAATTTAATGATTTGCGGAAGCATACTTGGGTGTTACTAATCAATATACAAAGCACAAGATATACAGCAAACGACCTCTAAATGAGACGTTGTAAAACGATTTCATATGAAATAAATGTTTGAAAACTCAATGTTTTCGTATACAAAATGTAGTTCCCTAGAGTCCACGCGTATAGCGGGAGATTCTATTACATAATCAGAATGTACAAAAGATAATGCTGAGAATCTCCGTTAATGCAATTTAGTTGAAATCATGCGACTCTAGCTATGTCCTGAAGTAATCCTACTCCGTCTGGGTACCTGAGAATACATGCTAAAAGGTCAACACGAATGTTGGTGAATCTCACAGATTTGTAAGTAATATTAGTTTTTGAACACAAGATTTCATCAGTTGTGCCCGCAGGCGTAAATCAAGTATTTGCAATCCTGCAAATGTAAAATATGTAAGTTATACCGTTGCCATGAGGCTCATAATCGAAGCTTAACCCGTAATTGATAAGTTGCTCCCGTGACATGCTCGTAACTGAGCAAGCATAAGTAACGAATAATAGTCGCCCGTTTATACAGAACGGTTTGTGGTAGCGCTACTACCCCGGGCGGGGAGGGTCATTTCCCTAATGGATCCATTAACTAGTGTTCGCGCTTAAGTCCATAACTAACGATATATGATGGAGAGACTTCAGTAGAAAGTAAGTAACTCATGCAATCTCATATAGTAAAATGAATAGTTCGTACTTGTGTTCAAGAAAAGTAAGCAATGTATCTCACCCCGTATGTAAAACAGTAAAAGTGGGGCTGTAAGACTCACCTGAGCCTTTGCAAGTTACGTTTATACAATAAACGAGTAAGTAATATCAATCCGTAGGTTCTCCGAACCCGTAATCCTTCAAATGCCTAAACACATAAGGTCATGTAAGTAGATGTCTCGCAAGACCACCTAGAATAGTTGTACACAACTACTATGCCCGATGTTTGTTTAAGTGATCGTAATCGTTTGTCCTTATAAAAACATGTTTGACCCGTTGGTGACGGTTGGTATTAGTAATAGTCAAAGTATTATCATTGTGTTTGAAACATTTTGTACTGGAAAGACGGGGGTCCAGGGGCAGCGCCCCTGGTTGCGGGGTTCCAAGGGGTGGCAACCCCTTGGCGGGGTCCAAGGGGCAGAGCCCCTGGTTGGGTGAAAACCTATCCGAAATTTGAATTTGGAGTAAAATTAGGTGGCAAAATCTTGGTTCCGACACTTAGTAAAAATCTGGGTTTTCAGGGTTCTGTTTTATGCGACGTTGGGTGTGACGTCACAGGTCCTAACTGCGACGTTGATCGTGGCGTCGCTATGTGCGACATTCGCAATTCAGTGCGACGTTGTAGGTGGCGTCGCTATATGCGACGTTGTGGTTCTTGCGACATAAGGGTCGATGTCGCTATGTGCGACGTCGGCCAATTAAGGCGACGTTAGGGATGACGTCGCTATATGCGACGTTGTGAGGGGTATTGCGACATAATGGTCTACGTCGCAGATAGCCCAGCGTCTCTGCGACGTTGCGGTCTGATCGGAAAGTGGTGGCCGGAAAATCGGTCGAAAAGCTTCCGTTTGGTCCAAATCTTTTACCCAACCCATTTTTGGACATTTTAAGTATATATAAACAACAAACAAGTAAAAACGAGTAAAAACGGAGAGTTTCGGGTTTTGTCGGAAACTTACAAAGTGTCGGATGAAAAATCCGAAAAGATAGGAATGTAGATCGTGATGCGGTGGTCCTTTTCTTCCAAACAAGCTTGAAGATTCGAGTTCGTTTTGATGTAGTAATTTGTGATTTAGTGAGGGTGGTGGGTTTTGGTGATTTTTGAAAGAAAAGAAAGAGGAAGAAAGAGAGTGAGAGAAAGAAATGAGAAAGAAAGAGAGAGGAGGTGGGGTGTAGGTGAAAGCCTCACCTCACACAGTCTCCGTTCCGTGCTCCGTGTGGTGTTCGTTTTCTCCGTTATTTAATCGTTTAAATATTTGTTTTACGCGTTTAATATTTATTTAGAACGTGAATATTTATAAATCATTTTATTTGAGTTATTTTAATTTATGAAGTGTAATCTAGTTTAATTTGCACGTTTGTCATTTTTAAATAGTGTGACAATAGACAACTTGGAAATATAAGTTAAAGTGTCGTCAATAATGTTTTTATAATTTAAATCAAAATGTTTCACCAACGTCTAAGTATAATGAATCGGGCTCCGTCCGGTTGATTTATATGATTTATCCAAGTCGCGTAAGTACACACACACACACACACACACACATATATATATATATATATATATATATATATATATATATATATATATATATATATATATATATATATATATAAATCACCTTATATATACAAATAGAGTCTGTAATTAGTCCCATTACATACTAATTACAACTAGTTACAAGTAATCAGGCATGATTAATTATCCTAATTAGGTAGGTATTACAAAAATCATCAAAGACTTAAATAAAGTTGAAAAGGCATTAAATCTTCCTATCTCAAAACTCCAAACAGAACTCGGAGGTACCTACACAAGCACCACAAGAAAAATGGCAAGAAGAACAACAAAAGAAGAAAAGCTGGAGCAGGTCAAGATGCTTCAAAAGATGAGCTTTCTTCCTGACTGTAAAGGGACTAATCATGTTCTACCAGCTGGTCTTCATTTTGTATCTGGAAGAGTGATCAGGACTCCTGAGTATGGTATGTTCTACATGGATCCTATCACTAATCAAAGTTTCCAAAGGGCCTCTGAGATCCCTATAGCCAAAACAGAGCATCTTGCTGCTGTAAGATTCGTTGGGAGAGCCAGTAATGCTGATGCAGAGTTCCTAAAGTTGATTGATGACGAGCTAAAGCTGAGAATGGCTCAAGACACTGACAACAATTACTTGAAAATCAAGGAAGAATATGAAGATGTAATGTTGTAGTGTTTTTTGTAAAGGACTTTTGATTGTGATATAAAAATCAAAGTTTATTACTTTCTGCTATTTATTTATGACTGATTTGTACTTGTAAAAAATATCAATGAAAATGAATAGTCACTGAGTATAAGTAACACTTTTTCTGTCGTAAATAAATAGGGGGAGATTGTCGGGTCATTGACCCTGCCTCTATAATTTATGTATGACAAAACTGTTACTTAGACGCTGATAAGTCTTCTGCGTTCCTTTGAACCTTTGTGGGGTCGCTGCATGTGTAAAGCAGCATCCCTTATAACTTGTTAAACTTCCATCAGCGTACCTATACACGCTAATCAAATTTGCAGAAATTACTCAAGTTATTATAGCTGTTGAAAATTAAGTGAAGCCTTTATCTGAAGTCAAAGACTGAAGATAAAGATAGAAGATTTCTGATTGAAGTGGAAGATCAATAGTTATCTTACCTGATCCAGCAACTATTTCCAATGCAAAGTGCACGGGTCTGACAAATACCCGTGTACTCGAGAAGGTTCATTCAACAAGGCGGATAATAGCCATATACCCTGCGTATAATGATACAAGAAGTCAACTATACTTTCTTGCAGAAAAAGTACATTACTTTTTCTGTAAACATATATTATTATAATTAAAACACCTTCCCTAGGATGGGTCATTAAAGATTTAATACTTCCCAAAAGATTCTATTAAATCTTTAAGATTTATTCAATCGGTTAATAATATTATTCGTTGAATAATATTGAGAATTTATGGCTATAAATACTCGACTCAACAACCGTATTGAACACACCTAAATCGCATTAAATATAACATTTGATCTATAGCAGCTACTCCTGTTTGTCAGCGAGCTTTGTGCCAATACTTTTGTTGTATTGAGATCACTGATAGTCATCAGCGTCCCTGGCTGAGTGACTTGTTATATTTAAATTTGTCATTAAGTTTCAATTACTTAGATTAGTTTCTCTTTTCTCTTCCGCAAGTAATTGATGTAAAGTATTATTTGATTCAAATCATTAAAACTACTTTAATCTTAAAAAAATGTATTCACCCTCTCTCTACAATTAATTGTGTTAGTAGTTGTTTAAGTTTTTACTTAAACGGGACCAACAGTTTGTCTTTTTTCTGATTGGTTTAAAACAACTTTGGGACCCATTTGAACATTGAATTGAACATTCAACCAATTCAATTAAAATTGTACCCATGTTAAACTTCAATTGAACAGCGAACATAATGTCAACCACTCCTTGTTCTCGGAGGGTCATAATATTACTAACATGATATACGATTTCATAAGGGCAAACACAAGTATACAAACCCTTACAAACTAAACAAAGCTCAACAAATCAACACGTAAGTCCATTAAAAGTTAAAATTTTAACGTGTGAAACCCTAACTATAAGAGAACTTTTAATCAAACGTTAAATATCGTACCTCCTGAATTCGACTCGATTAAAAAAAAGGGCTTTTTTTAGCTGGTTTTTTTACCGGAGCTAAGACCGGCATCGAGCTTTAACTCGTCGGTGACCTCTTTTTAACCATTCAGAAGTTAGAACGAAAATCATGTAATTAAAACATACTCCGTATAAATGAAATTAAATAAATAGAAAATAAGAACGAATGAAAATTCATAAGAAAACTTGTAAAAAGTATCGGTAGCAAACAAGAGCGTTCCCTCCCCCACCGATCACCACCACGGTAAAAAACCACCAATCGAAGGCTAATAAAACACAATCAAATCTATTTCGAAGTTCGAACACACACACCGTTAAGCCATGAGGCGATTTTTCAGCAGAGGAACGTCAGATGACGCGTCACCACAAACACCGCCGACGTCATCTCCTTCACAGCCACTATTTTCTCCGTCAACCGCCGTCGCTTCCGGCCCTGCCAGACCTATTCGTCTCGTTTATTGCGATGAACACGGAAAGTTTCAGATGGATCCGGAAGCTGTTTCCGTTCTTCAGCTTGTTAAAGAACCAATCGGCGTCGTTTCAGTCTGCGGTCGTGCTCGTCAAGGCAAAAGTTATATTTTAAATCAGGTATTGTATCTTAGGGTTTTGCTTTGTTACTGTTTTAGAAGTTACTGATTCGTGATTCGTTGATTATGTAGTTTTCAGATTTTATAAATTAGGGTTTAAGCGGATCCATTGCTTAAGAAGTAGGGTTTATATGGTAGAGTGTAGCTTAAATCAGGTTATTCGCTCTAATTTAGGGTTTTAACATATAATTAAGTAAATGCGGCATGATATGATGTTGAATGCTGATAGTTAATATAATGATAGGGTTTAAATTGGATTACAATCATGCTTAGTTATGGGTTATGAATTGTCATTGGAGAAACAGGGGGTTTTGGTTGAGGTTTAGTTTTATTGGTAATAGTAATAGTTGATAGTTGATTCATGATTAATCAAATACGTAGCTTTTAGTTTGTAATTGTGAAAGTAGGGTTTTGGTAGAAGCAATACTTATCAATTGGTTTCATCGGTAGAATGTACAAGTAGTTAAAGTAGGTTAACTTAGGGTTTTGCAGATAGTTGAGTAAGTGCACCGTGATTTGATTCCGGATGATCACTTACTCTGCAGATAGTGGTATAAGTGGACGAGAATCATGCTTAGTTATAGGTTATGAATTGTCAAGAGAAACTTAGGGTTTTGTAGTTTAGTAACCTTAGTACTTTATTCATGAATTATGTAGCATTTAGTTTGTTGTTTTGAAGCTAGGGTTTTAGGTGTCACAATTACTTTTGTAACCGGTTACTTCCGTAGAAGTATTGTAGGAAATAGTTATCGGATTTAATCAGGATGTTAAGTAGACCATAAAGGTATTATTGAGAAATGTTTACTTGAATTGGTATGCAGTAGATAGTATTCATTTTTAGGTTATGGAGATTAGCTGAAATGGACTCAAGACCAATGTAGAGTAGAATTCTAGAATTACTGCAACTTCTAATCTACAATATGTAATACGTTTGTGTATAAATAAAAAGGCATCTCGTGGTGCATAACACAAAAGTTCTAATTTAATTCACAAGAACGTGACTTTTTCCACATTAGCCATTTGTTATGACTATATGAAATGCCACCAAAGCTCTCAGTTCATGTGGATAAGAATAGGTCAACAAACTCACAATTTAAGACGATATAATAGAACTAAGTTAAAGTATTATCAATTTATGATGAATGATGAAGATGCTCTACCACTTTGAGACACCAAGTCCAATTTAAAAAGTTATTTTATAATAGCCTTGTACATTTGGAGATCACGCGGCATAATCTGCTTCATATTTGGTATAGTACTCCATAATGTATATCTATGAGTAAGATTAAACCTTTTTACATTATCTTAAACCTTTTTTACATTATCTTTTGTTATATTATCTTTGCAATAATCTGAAGTTTTAATTAATGTTGTAATTTGATGCCATGACCTTCTTATAACATGTTAGTTTTAATTTTTATAATTATTGGCCAACCAATCGAGTTTCTGGCTCCATTTTAATAGTATTTATTTTTTGGTAGCTTCTCGGAAGGAGTAGTGGATTTCAGGTGGCATCGACTCATCGTCCATGCACAAAAGGGCTTTGGCTGTGGAGTACTCCTTTAAGGAGAACTGCTCTTGATGGAACTGAATACAATCTCTTACTGATAGATAGTGAAGGAATTGATGCTTATGATCAAACGGTTGGCTTGACTACTAATTCACGTTTATTTTCTTTCTTAAGTTGATTGATGACCTCCATACATTTCTATTTGTAACTGTGCCATTTTGCAGGGAACATATAGCACACAGATCTTCTCTTTAGCTGTTCTCTTATCAAGCATGTTCATATACAACCAGGTTCGGCTTTTGTTTTATCGTTTTGATCCGTTTCTTGCATAACTGCTACTAAATTTCGCCGTTCATATAATTCTTATATCAGATGGGAGGTATAGATGAGGCTGCACTTGATCGGCTCTCTCTTGTAACTGAAATGACTAAGCATATTCGTGTCAGAGCCTCTGGCGGGAAGACTACAGCTTCTGAGCTTGGACAGTTCTCGCCGATCTTTGTCTGGCTTTTAAGGGTAAATCCATGCTGCTTCACTTTTTACTGATCAGTTGAGTCAAATGGACGTTGTTGAACGAGTCATTGCGTTGTTGATGTTAGTCATGTAACATCATCAGCTACTGCTATTAATGTGCTTTTTTTTGTCTCTTACTGTGACGTTCCAAAATTGCAGGACTTTTATCTGGATTTGGTGGAGGATAACAGAAAAATAACTCCTCGTGACTACCTAGAGCTTGCTTTGAGGCCAGTACAAGGCGGTGGAAGAGATGTTTCTGCCAAAAATGAGGTTGTAACTTCAGCTAGATTCCATTCACTACTAGGGCTGCAAATGAGCTGAGCTGACCTCGTCTCGGCTACCTTAGTTTAATCCCAAGATGGTCGGTAGCTCAACTTCCAATATTCATGCTTGAACTCAACAAGTCGAGTTCGAGCGCGAATAACTTGATAAAAGCTTAACTCATTTGCAGCCATATTTACGTATATAATGGCACTTGCATACTACACAGGGATTAAAAAGCTTGACATAATACGAGTCGAGTTCTTATATATACCTTTTAAGCCTGTTTTCTGTACTCGAGCTGCAACTTGAAAGAAGCTTGAAATGCTTGCAAGCCCAACTCATTACTATTATCGTTACTCTGTTAATTTAGTTGCTGGTTTTCGATTGTAGATGTGGTTCTTTATTGCAGATATTATTCTATATTCCTAAACATTTTATGATTGGTATTTGATAGATTCGAGAATCCATTCGAGCACTTTTTCCAGACAGGGACTGCTTCACTCTTGTGCGACCTTTGAGCAATGAGAATGAGCTCCAGCGGCTTGACCAAATATCTGTAAGTAATATCTTCCATTCCATGACCATGAAAGTTATCGGTATACATATTATATATTATGATTATGATGGCTTTCTATACTACTCTGTCTAGTCTCAGGCTTTTCAATTTTTTTTTATCGTGGCAAACAGATGGATAAATTGAGGCCAGAGTTCAAATCAGGACTGGACGCATTAACAAGGTTTGTTTTTGAGAGGACTAGGCCCAAGCAGGTAGGGGCCACAGTTATGACAGGACCCATTTTTGCTGGCATCACTCAGTCCTTTCTGGATGCTCTAAATAATGGTGCCGTGCCTACAATTACTTCTTCATGGCAGGTTAGTTTTCTAAGCAGTTTGTGTGTCCTCATGCGATCTTCTAATCTCGTCCTGATTGTTGCTGTTGATTTTAAGGCTCATATTGTTTTTTTCTAAACTTTCATGCTTTTCTGTATTCTGCTATAATAGTTGGGTTCAAGTTCTCAGCTGTTCTCATTTTGCAGAGTGTTGAAGAAACAGAGTGCCAAAGGGCATTGGAATATGCTACTGAGGTTTACAAGTCTTCTTTCGACAGCACGAAGCCCCCTGAGGAAGTATGTATATTGTTGTCTCTATTATTGTTAATTATTTTCCTTCTGGTCACATTGTATAATAATTCACGTTTCACATGCTTGCAGGCTACAATACGAGCAGCGCATGAAGAGGCTGTTCAGAAGGCAGTTGCTGCGTTTAATGCAACTGCCGTAGGGGCTGGTTCTGTTAGGCAAAAATGTGAAAAGCGTCTTCATACTTTCTTGAGAAAGGAATTTGAGGTATTTTTCAGGCTACATATGTGTTGCCCTATTAGGACTTTAGGAGAGTATAGTCTGTATTTACAACAATTATTAGATACGCACACCCAACTATCCTTCAGAAGCTGTGAACATGTCCGGAGATGAGTCAGTTCTAAGAAATTGCAGCTATTTATTGATAATACTTCCTATACATCGGTCTTTAATTGTCAATATAACAATGTGGACAGTTACATTTGTTTATACATAGTTCTTAAGTCCAATGTATATCATATAATTCCATTTTGAATATCTAAAGTTGAATATCTTAGGGGTTTTTTTTTAAATTCAATTAGAGGATTTCCCATGCGGTTGTAAGGAACTTTATGAAAAGCAGGTTTCGGTCAGAGTTTTTTATACCATGTGCTTAGTCAAAGTCCCAGCTTTCTAAGATGGAGGGAGTATTTACTATCTGGTCAAAAAAGTACGTATGACAAACTATTCTGTAGCCATTCGATTGTATTGATACAGTTTATGAAACTATTGATGCAGGACTATAAGAGAGAGGCCTTTATGAAGGCGTACATGCAATGCTCAAATGCCATACAAAAAATGGAGAAAGAATTAAGAACTGCTTGTCAAGCTCCTGCTGCAAAGCTTGATGATATTCTGAAGGTAATAGTCTAGCCTCTTTAATCTATGAAAGGGTTGCCCTGTTGGTTCCCGCTTTTAGGAATGCTGACAGTTGTCTTAAATATCCAGTTGTCATAATGTGTTTTGTAACATCTTTTGACAGTAAGGCTGTTAGTATTGACTGGAGTTGTAAAATTTATAAACTACAAATTAAAGTCTCGAGTCTTGACATTTTAACATATTGCTTGTAGCAATATCAAAACTTGAAGTGAAGCAAGATATTGTTTGCTTTATGTTGATTGTGTGCTTTTCTTGTAAATGTCTTATAATCTCCAAGATCATCTTATATGATTATATCTCTCTCATTTACATGAAGATCTCTCCTATTTAAGCCCGTATTGGATGTTTATAGATTTTTTTTTAGTTATTTTATCTTTTTCTCCATAATTTTTCTTTAATGATACCTTCTAGAACATAAGCATATAAGCGTCATCTATTATTCACCTGCTTCCAAAATATAGTTAATAAGTTAAAAGGGGGTCTGCAACGTGAATTTGAAGTGAAATTTACATTTATAGCTCTTACATGTTAATATGATGACACATTTTTGGATTCTGTAGCATGTTGATGGGAAAACCTTATGTTCTTGAGTTTTTTGTTTGTTTTATATCGTTCACTTAAGTGGAATTTGGATGCATAATTCACTAGATCTTAAAGTTCAATGACTTCTCAGAACTCCTTAACAATTTTTCGGTGCTTCTGAAGGTATATGATTATTTGGTCTTGTCATACAGGTTCTTGATCAGCTACTAAGCAGCTACGAAGCAACTTCATATGGTCCAGAAAAGTGGCAGAAGCTTGCTTCTTTTTTACGACAAAGGTGTGAATTTTATTGTTAATATTACACTGCTTTGATTTTTTTGGGGGGATTTTGATTTTTTTTTTCTTTTTTTTGACTCTTAAGCTTGGAAGGTCCACTCCTCGACTTTGTTAAGAAACAGATAGATCATATATCCACAGAGAAAAGTTCGCTGCGGTTGAAATGTCGCTCAATTGAAGATAAAATGGGATTACTTAACAAACAACTAGAAGCCAGTGAGAAGTATAAATCTGATTACTTGAAACGCTATGAGGATGCCATTAATGATAAAAATAAACTCGCAGAGGAATACATGACCCGGATTGCTGATATAAAAAAGAACTCTAGCTCATTAGACGAGAGATGCTCAAGCTTATCTAGAACACTTGAAGCTGCCAAACAGGAAGCCATGGAATGGAAAAGGAAATATGAGGTGGCATTATCTAAACTGAAAGCTGGAGAAGAACAAGCTTCATCAGAGGTAGCGAATCTCAAAGCCAGGAGCAGTGCCGCTGAAGCAAGATTAGCTGCTGCACGGGAACAAACGTCGTCTGCTCAGGAGGAGGCAGATGAATGGAAACGTAAGTATGATATTGCTGTCAGAGAAGCAAAGAATGCACTCGAGAAGGCAGCTGCTGTGCAAGACCGTGCAAGTAAACAAACACAGCATCGTGAGGATGCCCTACGGGCAGAATTTGTTGGCACCCTGGCTGACAAGGTGATACATCTTTTCTCATGGTCTACAGTTTTAGATCTTAAAATTGTGATTTATATGGATGCCTATGAAACTGCAGGAAGCTGAAATAAAAGATAAGACATCAAAGATCGAACAGGCGGAACAGCGTGTAACTACTCTGAGCTTGGAGTTGAAGGTGAGATAATTTTGATAGCTACCCTCATCAAAACATTTTTAGGTTATTGACTTTACTGAACCATTGTACTTGGCTTTTGTCACAAATAAGTTCTCGTTCGGGTACTTAGCTCTCCTTTTTTCCTTTTTTTTAATGTATATATTTATTTAACACGACAAAATGGACCATTTTTATCAATTTGAAGAAAATAAGGTATTTAAATATGTCTTTGGTGTAAAAAAACAGGACTTATTTTTGGGTTTGTGATGCTTGAAAATGGAAAAAGAATAAATCCCTTTTTGGTGGTAAAAAAACTTTGATACCTAAAATGGATCAAAGAAAGTTGAGTACTCAAAATGAGAAATTCGATAAAGTTGGGTACCTTTTTGTGCCTTTCATTATTTAAAATTGGAGAAACTTGCTGGTTTACCCAACCTTGGCCTATTTTGACCTGTACTAAAATGACATTTGTCAGCGCGAACTTATTATAATCTTTTACTCAATCTGCTCGACAAAGCAGCAGGGTTGGATTAGTGGTTGAGTCCCTTGCCTCTGAACAAGAGGTCAGGGGTTCGAATCCCATCCCCTGCAAAAGGCCGGAGGTCCTGTCTACCTTAGGTAGAACTCTAACCAGCCTCTCTACCTTAGGGTAGGGGTAAGGCTGTCTACATCGATACCTCCCCCATACATTGTCCTAGACGGTATTGGGCCCTAACCCGCGGAAGGCGGTATGGGATGTTACTTACTTACTTACTCAATCTGCTCGACCTTCACATTTTTCTGTCTCTAGTGAAAATGCCAACTGGCATGTTGTTTTAGTATTTTATTTTGATGACTTATTTAACGTCGCTGCTTGTTGCAAAACCATGCTGTTGCTTTTGTCATTGTTGCATGAATTTTGGTTAGCTTGAAACAAAAAGCCAAGTACATTGATTTTATTGTCGCCTACTCTATGGAGATATTAAGTCTGTGACTTGTTTGTCATTCATTAATGTCATATATTTTGATTCTTAGGCAGCGGAGTCCAAGATAAAGAGTTATGACTTAGAAATATCTTCGTTAAAAAGTGATATTAAGGAGTTGGTTGAAAGGTTGGAAAGTGCGAACACAACTGCTCAATCATATGAAAAGGAAGCGAGGATTCTGGAGCAAGAACGAGTTCATTTGGAACAGAAATATCGATCTGAATTTGACAGGTTTGAGGAAGTCCAGGAAAGATGTAGAAATGCTGAAAAGGAAACTAAGCGAGCAACTGAGTTGGCTGATATTGCCCGGGCAGAAGCCGTAACTGCCCAAAAGGAGAAAAATGAAATTCAAAGGGTAGCTAGCGAAAGATTGACCGAAATATCAAGGCTAGAGAGGCGTATCGAGAGCCTGGACAGACAAAAGAACGACTTGACTGATGAATTACAACGATACCAAGCTGCTGAAATGGATGCAGTTTCTAAGGTGACAACATTAGAAGCAAGAGTTGAAGAAAGGGAGAAAGAGATCGAGATATTACTGAAATCAAACAATGAGCAAAGGGCTACTACTGTACATGTCCTCGAGGGCCTTTTGGAGACCGAACGGGCAGCTCGGGCAGAAGCCACCAATCGGGCAGAAGCACTTTCGGTTCAGCTACAAGCCACTCAAGGGAAGCTTGATCTGCTCCAACAACAAATGACCACCGTCCGTCTTAACGAGTCTGCATTGGATAGCAAACTCAGAACTGCTTCCCATGGAAAACGTGTAAGGGTTGATGACCATGAAATGGGGACGGATTCCGTTCAAGATATTGACATTGATAGAGAGGGGGTTTTAAGAGGAAACAAGAGGTCCAGGAGTACGACTAGCCCATTACAGTTTGTTTCTACAGAAGATGGTGGTTCGGTTTTCAGAGGCGAAGATGATAGTAACCACAGCCAGCAAACCAGTAACGGAGATTACACCAAATTTACCATTTTGAAACTTAAGCAAGAGCTCACAAAACACAATTTTGGTGCAGAGTTGCTTCAGTTAAAAAATCCTAACAAGAAAGATCTCGTGGCTCTTTACGAAAGATGCGTTCTCCAGAAATCTTAGAACGGTTAGTTTGCCTGATACTTATCTTATTTGACCATTTTTTTTTCAAATGCATTGATTTGGGTTATGTTTTCTATTGAACGGGTCAGATATATTTATTAGCTAAACTGATGGATCAAAATTTGATGAACTAGTCGAAAGGGTTCTATTTAAATTATATGTTAGTGCATAACAACCTAAATCAATTTATTTACAAATTTAGAATGAAATGGCAATAACGTGTTTTTTGTAATCATTCTTAATACACTAATTATTTATACTTTTCTGAAATGATGGACAAAGTATTTGCAGATTAACCAACCTGTACTATAAATTGATCCATTCAACTGAACCCGTCTTGACATGTTAATCACTTCCGCTCATCTTGCCAACTCTAAGCATAGTCAACAAACCATAATATAAGATGACAAAAAATACCTATTATTAGATGTAGTATGCGCTCACAAGTCACAATTTTGTTGCAGGGTCAAAATTCCAGTAAGACTAACCTGGTGGTTCTTTGCGGAAGATAGCGTCTTGCAGAAATCTTTAAACCATAAGTTTATCCCGTGTAGGTGTAATCTAGTGTACGTTAGGTTAGTGTAGTCTTAAGTTATCCTGCACATATGTGTCACGGAAACTAGGTCATAGAAACGGAGTTGCGGTTGGTGGGAACTTGGCGGATTCTTACTGATATATTGCAGATTATGTCCAAAGTTGATTTGGGCTGAACGGTTTTTGAGCTTTAGTGTTTTCTTAACATTTTTCGCCTTCTCTTTGATTTTAAGTTTGTTCTTAATAGGTTAGTATGTCTTGATTTATTCTGGTTTAGGGTTTAGTATCCCTAATTTGGCCACTTGTATGTATTTTAAACCTTTTGACTATTGCCTTTTCATTCTATGGGGTTTAAAGATATTTATTGGTAATTCAGTGTGAATGGGTTCATTTATATATACCATATCTTATACTTATGTGTTCATATAGCAAGTACCTGACTTTATCGAACCTTTTTCGACACTGGGGGTACCTGTACCTCCCACTCTATTGAACCTCCTTCAACACTGGAACACTCTCCCCCTCATGTGGATATTCATTCATATATATATCTATGAATTAAACAATAAAACACTAAAGTTACCCAACGTTTTATGCAAGGATACAAAATCTTTCTTTTTTGAGTTCAGCAAACTCTATTACCTTATATAACATGAACAGCTAAACACCCTCAAATGAACCATCCAGAAAAAACTTTAAAACTGCCCCCAAAACATGCGAACAACATGAACATGAAAACACCCATCAAAGGAATCTATTAAACCAAGATCACCTAAAAATTAAAACATTAGCTTTCCACTTTTACCAAGCGATAAAATGATGTTACAGAATGATATAAAACAATGCTCTATCGATTCCACCTCCTCATTGGGACAATGGGCAATAAGAAAGGAACCATTTAAGCTCAATCTTAGTTTTATCTGATGCCCCTAATATCGAAACTCTCTAGTTGTATTAATTTAATCGCATCGCCCACATCACAATCATAATATGTAACAACCGGTCAAAAAGTCAATTTTCGCACCAATTTTAAACTTTAAATAATTACATTTTAAAGTTCAAGTGAAATATTTTTATTAAAAATATTTACCAAATAATATAAACAAAATTAAAGATTTGAAATATTAAATTTACATTTTGATCGAGTAAATAAACACGGTTATTTTGCACTGTGGTTGTAGACCACATTATACGAAGTGAGTATCTGGAAATGGATAAAAACCATCCCCAAACCCCCATTCTTTCATTTCCATTTCATTTTCACACACACACAAACCCTAAACTCTCTCTCAAATCTTCATCAATTTTCGGATTTTGCAAACCAACCAACGAAATTCACATTTTCGGAATCACCATCAAACCAAGAACAAGATTAACAAATGCAACATCATCATTTTCGGCCTCCTTTAGCTTCGATTTGCATTTGTAAGAAAATTTCTAAAATCCTAGATTTAATCATTTTGGTGTAATGTTTGGATGTAATATTGTGTAGACAACTTAGTTATAACCTAAACAATGAAGAGAACATGATTTTACGGCTTAAAAATGCATTTTGTTTAGGTTTTGGATCGGAAAATCGTGACAGTCGCAACTTTCTGGGCTGGTGTTCATCTTTGCGACACAAGCCTTGTGTCGCAGGTGGTGTCGCATAAAACCTTTTGTGTCGTATTTTGTGTCGTAGGAACCCCGTTATATCGGACCTTTTGCGACACAACATTGTGTCGTACCTTATGTCGCAAATCCCATGCGACACAATCATTATGTCGCTGTTAAATCAGCATCGAACGCTTATGCGACACATTCCTTATGTCGCTAAGCTCTTGTGTCGCATTTCTATACGACACGACCCTTGTGTCGCATGACGAATTTTTATGTCGCATTTAGTGTCGCAAAAACCCAAAAACAGAAGCCAAAAACTTTCTAAGTGTTTAAAAATCACTTTTCAATAACCGAACCGAATACGATACGATTAATACGCAAAATGGATAAATCAAAGTATAATAATAATGGTTAAGGTTATTATTATAAATCTGTCACCGAACCCCCGTACCCAGTTTCCAAACATGAACAACAAATAAGTATTTACACAACTCACTTAGACAAACTAATTTGTCTCTTACTCATAGAACCTCACGTGTTTAGGACACTAGGAGGTTACCCATCAGACTACGCACGTATCGTAGGATCGCCGACAACTCACATGTGAGTTTCATAGCCCCACTCTTTCAACTGTTTTACTGTTTTCGGGGTGAAACACATGCTCAATAACTGTTTTCGAATTATATAAATTAACTTTTATAATTCACAATTATTTATATTACTGTATGTAATACTTAGGAATTACACCTACCAAACTGTTTGAGATAGTATCTGTGACACCCCACCCCTCGCGATGGCCCTATGGGCTCGAGGGAGGCGGTGAGCCTGCCACCAGCTGAGGCTTATTGGGCCCTAGGTCTGCAGCCCAATGCACCCCAACCCATCACTATTGCTGAGGCCCACCCCTCTATTAGCCAATAGTAGGTTGTTGTGAGGCTTGAACTCAAGACCTCACCTTTAATACTAAGTGTTACCACTTAGTATCACCAATTGAGCTGCAGCTCAATTGGTGATACTAAGTGGTAACACTTAGTATTAAAGGTGAGGTCTTGAGTTCAAGCCTCACAACAACCTACTATTGGCTAATAGAGGGGTGGGCCTCAGCAATAGTGATGGGTTGGGGTGCATTGGGCTGCAGACCTAGGGCCCAATAAGCCTCAGCTGGTGGCAGGCCCACCGCCTCCCTCGAGCCCATAGGGCCATCGCGAGGGGTGGGGTGTCACAGTATCAATACTTAACCTAGATAGGTTACAACCGTACACAGTTAGATTGTTGGAAAACAATTACCATTACATAACCTGATTAAGTTATCACTATCCATTGACCATATTGTCACGGGACAATACTATCACTTATATTAGAAATGGTTAGTTCTACTTACATTGGACAACGACTAGACGTTTACAGGATTAGTCTTCCTTTTAGGAACTAAAACTGTTGACACACTCCATGATCCTTAGAATGGAAATTGTTCTTAGGTGAACATTTTCCCGAGACCCCAAATATACTTGCTAGGCTTAGGGCTAGGAGTATGCAATAGTAACTTACGTTAGTATAGACTCTTTATACTAATACAAACCAACTAGGTGATGACTGTTCATACCTAGGCTCAATGTGTTACAATTTATATCTAAGTATTGTACATATATATTTAGATACAATATATTACTACATGCGTGGCATGATACACTGTTACTTGTGTTTGTAGATTTGACTAATATATGTATGTATATATATATATATATATATATATATATATATATATATATATATATATATATATATATATATATACTCATACACGATATCAAGCACTTGGTGCTTCTTACGATTTCCATATGCATATTGGCATACATACATACAAACACAACTACCCAAGTCAGGCGCGTCGTAGTACGGCTGGCTCTCATTTACTTAGCTAGGTCTGTCGTAGTACAGCTGGCTCTACATTTCACCGGTCGGGCTTATCGTTGTACAGCCGGCTCAATTACATACTTTGCTTGCGGGCAATGCGGACGATGTTCCAGAAGGGACACACAACGATGCCACGGTAAAGTGGTCACAAAACGATGCCACTGTATTGCAGTGGGCACAAGGACGTATTCGCAGTAAAGCGATACACTCACGGATGGGCGGGCTTACGCTCGTGATCCACAACAGTTAACGGGTCGGTGAGATTTCACGCGAGGTCGTTAGCTCAGTATTTTATTAAATACTCTATCGTAGTTCTACGGGACTGCACGGTTATTCATACTCAGCAACGGATCGGCAAGCTTATACTCGAGATCGTTGGCTTAATTTACGTTGCCGGAGGCAACACTACATGCCAGGTAGGCAAGCCGATTATTACTCAACATCATATGATGTGGTCATACATTTACTTGGACTATACTCAGGCAGGTTTTGCCTCGCATTGGTTTATTTCACTTAATACCAGATAGGTATCCAGGCTCGGAATGCCTCAATTAATATGTACTTGAGTACATACCACTATTACTTAGGTATTAGATACCTCGACTAGCGTATACACATTGGTGATTACAACTTCAACCTAATACAAAGCAGAATCGTGGATTCTGGACTATTTTTTTTTCTAAACATACAAGGTTTTATACTTTATGTTTCCAACTAACAATCCTATGAACTCACCAGCTTTATAGCTGACTCGTTTTAGCATGTGTTCTCAGGTGCCCAGCAGGTTTAGGATTTCTACAAGATTTGGCTAGCTCGAGTCGCATATTTTCAAACATTGGGACTACTCTGCATTTACTTTGTATTTTCAAATTATGTATTGGGAATTTACTACAATCTCGTTTAACTGTTATTTTGGAAATGTAATAACTATTTTCAAATGTTTCATTTAGAGTCCTTCATTTTATATCTTATGCTGTGATATTTAATTTGGTAACACCCGACCCGACCGCTTCCGCAACCCGAGATTTGAGGGTGTTACAGATTGGTATCAGAGCCTAAGGTTATAGTGAACTAGGTTGTATTTAGTGGGCCTAGACTATGACCGTTAGGCAGTATTCCTCATTAGGTATGACTGGTTCAGGAATTACATCATACGAGTTTAATTTAACATAGCGTAGCTAACTATGTACAATTAAATAAAGATGATGTAAGATCTGAAAGGGGTTATACTGAGTTAGGAATGCACTAGTTGACTCTGATTGTTTTGTGCTAGACATCCTAGGCTATTATATGTACTGTAGGTATATATTAATAGGCCTTACATGTATACTACTTCAACGTATCAAATATATACTGGGTATATACAACTCAATTCCGCTGTACCATCATTTACTCGCGAAGAGGCACATCGCCGTCTTCCTAGCTACCACGACTCGACACTTTTCTCTATATGTACGCGTAGGAGAATATCACCTATATCACTAAACCTCGGGAAGGAGGTACAAACGTTATCAATGGGAATGGAAACCCGCACATGCTAAACATTCACGAAATTTAAGACAAACAAACGAATCTTTCACCTTTGACCGTGCTGGTCACAATTGGATTAGTGTTGACTAAGTCCAAAACAAATTAATTATCTCAATCACAACTTGATCATTTAGATCAATCAATTCAATACTGTGGTGCCCTAGCACCTACATTTTAGCCTTTGCGCTACAATTGGGAAATTCAAACTTCAACGCATATTCGGCCTTAGGGCTACAATCGAACAACTCATGACACGTGGTGTCACATGGTGCTTCGGGCACAACACACAGCACGTGGTGCTACAATTACACAGTATGTTTATACTGCATTTGGCACATTGGTACTACATTCACAGTACATGGTTACTGCAATTACGGTGCCGCGGGTACTTCATTACGGCACGTGGTGCTGCATTTCATATTACTTCGGTACTACAATCACAATACATTGGTATTTCAATTACTGTGCTGATAGCACTGCATTACAGTACGTTGTTACTACACTCTGGTGCTTTAGGCACTGCATTTTAGCACTAGGTGCTACTCTCAATATGCATGTAGACTTGTTATAGTTACATGTACAATTTATATATACATATATACTTACTTAACTGGGCACGAGGTGCCACACCTGACTTTTACTACGCACGTATACTTGTATAGTTACGTGTACACCATATATGTATATATGACTACTCTACTGGACACGAAGTGTCCCACTCGATTACTTTGCGTATGAACACTCGCTATAGGCACTTGTACACTTATACGCATACGCGATTACCTTACTGGGCACGAAGTGCCACACCACGACTACTCAGGCATGTGATGCCTCATTCGATGAATACACTCTAATTTAGTGGTATTACATCTATAGTACTCTAGTACTACATTATAGTCTGATAGACTACGACAATACCATAGTTCTGGTCGAACTACATATAATACACAACTAGGTCATTAGTACGACTACACATTTAAAATTTCAAAGTCCGAGGACTTTCATACAGACACCTTAAGTGGTTTCTGGATCATTATCACTTTTACATCCGTGGGCAACGGTGTAATACCGATTTACGTGTACAACTACAATAATCAAAATCTTTGAATAAAGATCTCACACTTTGTCATTTCACTCTTATTTAAGAATCATGCCGCCTAAAAGACAAACCTTCACCCAAGCTGAACGTGACCAGTTCGCGGATCAAAGGGTAGCTGAGGCTCTAGCTACTCGGAACCAAGCAAAGCCCTGCACCTTTAGGGACTTCCTGAGGTACGAACCACCAAACTTCGTCGGAACTGAAGGTGCTGTCGGATTAATCCGATGGTTCGAGAAGATGGAATCTATATTCTACCTTTGCAACTGCCCCGACGGCTGCAAAGTCATGTACGCCACATACACTCTCCAGGATAATGCCTCTACCTGGTGGAATTTCCACGCCCGAACTATAGGGACCGACACCGCACACGAACTCCCGTGGGAGGAGCTGAAACGAATCATGAGGGACAAGTATTGCCCCAGCGAGGTACTCCACAAACTTGAGGACGAACTTTGGCATCTCACCGTAAAAGACAACGACATCGAGACATACACCAATCGTTTCCAACAACTAGCACACCTTTGCCCAACTATCGTAAACCCTGAGAGCCAACGAATCGGGAGGTACATCGGTGGACTCCCGTTGCTACTCGAGGGAATGGTCACTGCCTCTAAACCCACTACTATTGAAGAGGCTATTCGTATGGCCCATAGACTCATGGCACAAGTGGAACGACGCAAAACACCTGCAACTGAAAACAGCCAAGGAACATGGAATGGAGATTCCAGCACCAGTCGTAACCCAACAAACCAACCTGAACCCTTGAGGTCCTACGCTACAGAACCCAACGAAAAACGAGGCTATGCGGGTAACAAGCCATTTTGTCACGGCTGCAGACGTCATCATGATGGTTCATGTGGCTTACCCTGTGAAAGATGCCAACGATTTGGACACAGAATTTGGGACTGCAGAGTTCCCGCAAATCCCGACTCTCAAAGGATATGCTTCAAATGTAAGGAACCCGGTCACTACAAGAAGGATTGCCCAAGGAAACGCAAAATTCACCTGATCGGCTCCGAATGAACCGAATAAACTTCGACAATAATGTAGGTACATCCTTCCTAAAAAACATGATCCTTCAAGTTCTGATTTACACCAGGCGTGTACTTTTGCTCCTCGATATTTCTTTTATCAACTAAATGCCGAGTACATCATAGGGCTAGTTAGCCTAGGACAACGTAAAACTCAAGGTTTGCTTTCAGCAGACTGGGCCAACTGAGCATTCATCGATCATTTAGCCCTGATAGGACTACTTTCTAAACGGCCACTTTGTGACCACTGCCTAGTCCCGGATAGACTACAATGTAAACGGTTACCTGATAACCATGACTTAATTATACCTTGAAATGAACAACATAGTTAGAATGTGACTACAATAGCAAACCGCGACACAGTCATGGATTGACTGCTCTTCAACTCCGTCATAGACATTATATGGTCTACAATATAATCGCCAAACTTTTCGTACATACATGTCTCCCCGAACCCCACGCGATCACAACCTCACGCGAAATTTCAGGACGAAATTTTCTTAACAGGGGGAGAATGTAACAACCGGTCAAAAAGTCAATTTTCGCACCAATTTTAAACTTTAAATAATGGGTTATTGCATTTTGTCGGCTACGTACTGTCCCTGTTTGTTCCGAGTTATGCATTGTTTACTCAAAATGACTTATGTATGCAATGTTACCGGCTAGAATGTGTTTAAATGTTCAAGAAGTCCATGTTTACCGTTTGGAATGGAAATGGTGTGAGTCAACAGCCACGTTTGATGCCATGTATACATTTCTTCATCCACGTCATCAAATTTAAAAATATGCTAATTTATATAGCCTTTCTAACTTTTGCAATAAGCTTAATTTTTTTTTCATTTGTTTATGCCAATTTAAATTTAAAATAATAGTAATAATAACAATAACACCATTATCGTTATCTTTATATTACCAGTAGATATCACCAAGCAAAACCCCAAATTAGTTCAAAATTCTTCCCTGGATTGATTCAACACCAAATATCATCAAACAACAACAATATTGAAATACACGATCCCTTTCTTATTTAGATATATTTAACAACAAATTAAATAAATAAGTTATCTTTGAACCCCATTTTAGATGTGAGAACCATATACAAAGACCCGTTCTCGAAACCCACCACCTCTGGTGGTTGAAGGCATGACGGTGGTGGCGAGTATTACGGCTACGCAATCGACTAATCTGAATCAATGGTTTAGGAGCGGGGTCGGCGGTGCCGGAGAGTGTTACTGATTTTGTCCAGATCTACGGTGTTTTTTCCATTACCGATTGTCGTCGCAAACTTCGGTGAACTTGTACGGTACATCACATGCGTCATCCGTCCTCATCTATCATAATTTGTTCCATCACGTTTTTGTACGGTACATCACGTTTTTGTCCGTACATCCATCGTCCTCACAACAGCAACACTCAAATCTAAACCCTCTCAACAATACCAAATCTTCAAACGCAAAAACTCAAACACCATCTATCTTCAAAATAACCATCATTGATAGATTAATGTATTAACAGTAAGCTTATAATTTAATATCAAAAAATTACAGAGAAGCAATTATAATGTTTCAAACCATCCACAAATATCGAGATAAAATAGACACTGCACCAAACTTGCATAATTAATAAGTCAATGAAGACCACCCTAAAGACCGGCCACCTGTTGAATAACGATACCGGAATATTAGTTCGGACGGCAAGGTCGTACGGTTAAAACTTAACAAAGACGATGATGGATGTCGCTGCCGCCGCCGTCTCCGGCGAACTTATCTTTACGGCCGTCCGGATGTCGCTGCCGCCGCCGTCTCCAGATTTTGGGCTCCACCTCCTACGAAAACTTCAAGGCATTTGATTCCATTAACACCACCGCAAATTCCGTAATTCAATACAAGAATTCAAATAGCAAAAGAACCGTCAACGAACGATTGGAGAGCGAGGCCACTGGTTGTGGTTGTGGCGGCATCGAGACTTTGACCGCCGAGATCCGACCAGATCCAACTAGATCCGGAGATGTGATTTAGATGGATGGTGGTTGCGATTTAACAGATGGATGTATAGCTTTCATGATTTTGGTGAGATTTAAGAGGTTTTGGGTGGATTTGAAAGTCAAACCAAAAATAGAAAGCAAACGAAAAGGAAAGTGAAGTGTTCTTGATTTGCTTTTCTTTCTTTGTTTGTTAGAATAATGATTTTTTTATAATTAAAGTATTGGATATAAATGAAACCAGCTAGCAGTCAACAACTTATTCCACGTAGGCATTTTAAATAATGTTTAATGTCCACGTCATTAATTTTACCGGTAATCTCGGTTGCTGGTTACCATATACCCGACTTTGATACAAATTTTGCTCCTAGATTACCGACCTTAGTCATTTAGAGTAAATGTTACCTAACTCTGACCAAATAGGGACAGTACATTGCCGACAAAATGCAATACCCTTTAAATAATTACATTTAAAAGTTCAAGTGAAATATTTTTATTAAAAATATTTACCAAATAATATAAACAAAATTAAAGATTTGAAATATTAAATTTACATTTTGATCGAGTAAATAAACACGGGTATTTTGCACTGTGGTTGTTGTAACACCTTCATAATTAGGGTAATTAATTATGCCTAATTGTTTGTAACTAGTTGTAATTAGTATGTAATAGGACTAATTACAGGCTCTATTTGTATATATATATATAAGGTGATTTATATATATATGTGTGTACTTACGCGATTTGAATGAATCGTGTGAATTAACCGGACAAAGTCCGACACAGTTTACTTGGACGTTGGTGACAGAAATTTACTTAAATAATGAGAACGTATTTTGTTATATAAAATACGCAACCGAACGAGCATTATTTATATACTATCGTGACGACATTTTAACTAACGCAACAAAATGTAATAAACGCGACTTTATAATTAAAATATTGCGACAAATGTTTTCACTATTAATTTCAAAGTATTTTTATTTAAATACTCTAGTTACATTTTAAAATATAAACGTTTGGTTAAATATTAAAAACTAGTGAATAAACGATTAGGACACGGAGTCAACACTGTGTTTTGGGGAGTATTTTCCCCCTCCTTCTTTGATGGATCAGCCAACCCCACCCCCACTCCCCATTCTTCTTTCATTTTCATCACCTCCAAAATACACACACCCACAAACTCTCTCAACCCCAATTTACACCAAATTTTCGACATCAAATCTCGACCACGAAAATTACATATTCGGAATCACCATCACGAGTGGAGCAAGAATATCAAGATCGTTTTCACCATTTCATCCTCCATTTAGCTCGATTTGCAAAAGTAAGAAATTTCTAAAATCTTAGATCTATTCAATTTGGTGTAATGTTTTGATGTTTTGATGTGTACACAACTTAGATATAACCTAATGTATGAAGAATACACGATTTTATAGCTCAAAAATGGGTTAGATTTGCGTTTTTGGTCGAAAATTATTGAAACCCGAAAGTTTCTGGGCTGGTGTTCATACATGCGACACAATCCTTGTGTCGCATGCTATGTCGCATAAACCCCGTTTGTGTCGCACCTTGTGTCGTACTGCTCCTTTAGTGTCGTAATCTTTGCGACACAATATTGTGTCGCACTCTATGTCGCATACTATGTCGTATATTATACGACACAACCGTTATGTCGCTATTGAATTAGCATCGCAAGCTTTTTGCGACACAACCACTGTGTCGCAGGGCCCTTGTGTCGCATCCTTCATGCGACACAATCCTTGTGTCGCATGACAACTTTAGTGTCGCATTTTGTGTCGCAAAACACAGCAGATTTACAAAGTTAATTCCAAGTTAAGTGTTATACCTTTTGGACTTCAAACGACTATACGAAATGATATCTAAGGGATATTGAAACCTATTATCAAGCATAACACTCCAAACAAATACATAATTGTCGAGATTAACATTTCAACTAAGTCACCAACGGGCCCAAACATGTTTTCCAACAAACGAACAATTACAAACATACGAACAAACATTGGCTATACTAGTTGTGTACAACTAAACGAAACGTCTCGTGAGACGCATACTTACATAACTTCATATGAATAGGCATTTGAAGGTTACGGGTTCGGAGAACCTACTTGCTATATTTACTACTTGCTATTTGCTACGGCATATTACCAGACTCAGGTGAGTCTTACGGCCCCACTTTTACCGCTTTATCTTATTGGGGGAGATACATGCTACTGATTTTTCCTGAACACAAGTACTAAACTGATTTCTATACCAAACGGAATTGCATGAGTTAATTACTATTTACAGAAGTCTCTCCATCATATATCGTTAGTTATGGACTTAAGCGCGAACAGTAGTTAATGGATCCATTAGGGAAATGACCCTCCCCACCCGGGGCAGTAGCGCTGCCACGTACCGATTTACACGTATAAACGGGTGACAACTTATTCGTTACTGATGCTTGCTCAACTACGAGCATGTCACGGGAGCAAACTTATTACTTACGGGTTAAGCTTCGATTATGAGCCTCATGGCAACGGTATAAACTTACTTATTTACATTTGCTGGATTGCAAATACTGATTTTACGATTGCTGGATTGCAATGGCTGATTTTACGCCTACGGGCATTTACTAATGAAATCTCGTGTTCAAAGCCGATATTATTTACAAACCTGTGAGATTCACCAACCTTTTGGTTGACACTTTTTAGCATGTTTTCTCAGGTACCCGGATGGAGTAGGATTACTCCAGGATTTTAGCTAGAGTCGCATGATTTCAACACAACTGCATTAACGGAGATTCTTAGCATTATCTTTTGTATATTTTGATTATGTAATAGAATCTCTCGCTACACGCGCGGACTCTAGGGAAATTACATTTTTGTATACGAAAACACTAAGTTTTCAAACAATATATCTATGGAATGTAACTAATTTACAAACGTTGCATATAGATGTCGTTTACTTTATCTTTGTGCTGTGATATTTGATTAGTAACACCCCAAACTATGCTTCCGCAAAACAGTGAATTTCGGGGGTGTTACAGATTGGTATCAGAGCCTAAGGTTATAGTGAACTAGGTTGCATTTAGTGGGCCTAGACTATGACCGTTAGGCAGTATTCTCTCATTAGGCATGACTGGTTCAGGAATTACAGCATACGACTTTAATTTAACATAGCCTGATCAACTATGTACAATTAAGGAAAGATGATGTGAGATCTGAAATGATTATGTTGAACGGGGATACGTTAGTTGACTCTGACCACGAGAGAACCGGACCATTACTTGATACGTGCTAGACACTAGGCTGGATATGATATATGTATATATATATATATATTAGCCTCGTCTTACTTACACTCTGCCACAGGAATGGCAAACACACCACCTAATCCGTCACACTCTCACTCACATGGGTCACGGAACCCACGAGTAGCCAGGAGGAACACAAGGTCGCCTCGAAACAACCCTTATCCTGTACATAACTCTCAGAACTCGGCACATCTCACGTTGCCAGTATTGGCTACCCAATTCCGCCGTCAGGAGCAAAGACTCGAAAGTCTCGAACGGGAACAACACCGAATGACCTATCTGCTTCGCCAAGCACTTGATCATATATCCCAACTCCAGCGAGAACAAGAGGATACCAACCTCTCTGTAAGCATAATTCAGGATTCCATGACCGCCGAATTAGGTGCGGATGAACTTGTACGAAACTGACTAGAGGAATGTGAACAGCGTTCACAGGAGACTGAGGATCACTCTCGAACACTAGCACAACGACTGGCCTTGGTGGAAGACGACGCCAGGCAAACCAACAGATTAGCAGAAACCGTGGACCGCCTTGTCGCGCTGATGGAACAAATTAATCTACAGGAAGACTAGTGTAGTCTTTGTCTTGTAATCTATCTCGTAATCTAATGACTATCTAGCGCTACTCTATAAACTAGTCGGATGTAACAATTCCCGACACCTTTTTGTAATATCTCTGTAGGATGTAACCTTTGAACTCACATTATCTATCAAACTTTCCTTGTTATTTCAACTCACATTAATTGTCATTTTCCATGTTGATGTTATGTATTACTGCTTTTATACATGTACATCTGTGACAATTACAAGTTCCTACAAAATCTCAGGTATCTTCATTTCTTTTATTGAAGAATCATGCCGCCAAAGACAAGACCATACACCGATGCCCAGATTACCTCCCTTATAACCCAGGCTGTTACTGAAGTCTTGGCTCGGAATACTCCACCAAATTCCTCGAGGAACAGCGATGCCGCTGGAACCCCTACTGCTAAACCCTGTACATACAAAGACTTTCAGAACTGCAAACCTCTAAACTTTGCAGGTACTGAGGGAGCTATCGGTCTAGTACGCTGGATCGAGAAAGTCGAATCCGTATTTCTGATCTGCAACTGTGCGGAAGGAGACAAAGTTAAGTTCTCCGTTAGTACTTTTACTGACACCGCACTCACCTGGTGGAACACCTATGCCCAGACTGTGGGTGTTGCTAATGCTTACAAACTCCCGTGGGAGGAGTTGAAGGAGATGTTGAGGGGCGTGTACTGCCCCAGGGATGAATTGAAACAGCTGGAAATGGAATTTTGGAACCACAAGATGCAGGGTGATGACATCACCGGTTATACCAACCTTTTCCACCAACTGGCACTTCTGTGCCCAACCATGGTCGATCCTGAGTACAAGAGGATCGAGAAATTCGTCGATGGACTTCCCGAGAGACTACAAGACCTGGTGACTTCTTCCAAACCGGGTACTATTCAGAGCGCCATCCGTATGGCCCATGAATTAACGGCAAATTCTGTTCGCCGTGGCATAACTTCAACCCCATCTGCAAACAATAAACGCAAGTGGGAAGTAAACCCCAACTCATCCAACCAAACCTCCAACAAAAAGCCTGAGTTCGTTAAGGCTTATTCATCTGGAACTTCGGAGAAGAAAGGGTACAGCGGGAGCAGACCCTACTGTCCCAAATGCAACCGCCATCATGACGGTTCTTGCCCTTGCTCCAACTGCAAACGGTTCGGGCATCTAGCCAAGGATAGCCGAACCAACATTTCTACCCCCAACACCAATGCACCAAAGGCCTGCTTTGGGTGCGGAAATTCAGGGCACTTCAAGAAAGATTGCCCAAAGCTGAAAAACAACAACAACCCTGCTCGTGGTAGAGCATTCGTTATCAAGGCTGGGGAAGCCAGACAAGACCCGAATGTCGTGACGGGTACGTTCCTTCTCAACGACCTTACTGCTTCTGTGTTATTTGATACCGGTACCGATAGAAGCTTCATTTCTGAGAAATTTAGCCCTTTACTTGACATAACTCCCACTGCCTTAGATGCTAAATACATTGTAGAATTAGCTAACGGCAAACTGATTGAGACTGATAGCATCATACACAACTGTACACTTAACCTCACGAACGAAACGTTTCCCATTGATTTAATCCCTGTCGAGATCGGCAGCTTCGATATTATTGTTGGTATGGATTGGTTATCCAAGCACCGAGTTGAAATCATCTATCATGACAAACTCGTTCGCATACCTCTTGTCTCCGGTGGAACCTTAGTCCTACAAGGGGAGACCGGCAGACGAAATCTGAATATTGTCTCATGTCTGAAAACTAGAAAATACCTACGAAAAGGGTATCAAGCCATCCTTGCACATGTAACGGGGAAGAAGTCGGAGGAGAAGCGACTTGAGGATGTTCCGATCATGCGGGATTTCCCGGAAGTCTTTCCTGAAGACTTGCCCGGACTTCCGCCACCTAGACAAGTTGAATTTCAAATCGAACTTGTGCCCGGAGCTGCACCCGTGGCACGAGCCCCTTACCGTTTAGCACCATCCGAAATGCAGGAGTTGTCTAACCAACTACAGGAACTCCTGGACAGAGGATTCATTCGACCAAGTTCCTCGCCTTGGGGAGCTCCGGTCTTATTCGTGAAAAAGAAAGATGGATCTTTCCGCATGTGTATCGACTACCGAGAGCTGAATAAGCTAACCATAAAGAATCGGTACCCACTTCCTAGAATTGATGATCTGTTTGACCAACTCCAGGGATCGAGTGTTTACTCAAAGATTGATCTACGGTCGGGTTATCATCAACTCCGAGTCCGTGACAATGATATCCCAAAGACAGCTTTCCGAACTCGTTATGGGCATTACGAATTCCAAGTGATGCCATTCGGGTTGACCAACGCACCGGCCGTATTCATGGACCTTATGAATCGGGTGTGCAAACCATATCTTGACAAATTCGTCATTGTGTTCATCGATGATATCCTGATTTACTCTCGCAACGAGCAGGAACATGCTAAACATCTGAAAACCATTCTAGGACTTCTTAAACACGAAGAGTTATATGCCAAATTCTCTAAGTGTGAGTTCTGGATTCGAACCGTTCAATTCCTCGGGCACGTGATTGACAGCCAAGGAATTCATGTTGATCCCGCCAAGATTGAAGCAATCAAGGGCTGGGAGTCACCGACCACTCCAACCGAAGTGAGACAATTCTTAGGTCTTGCTGGTTATTACCGCCGATTCATCGAAAACTTTTCAAGAATAGCTGTTCCCCTAACCACACTGACTCAGAAAGATAAGAAGTTCAATTGGACGGATAAACAAGAGTCAGCCTTCCAGCTATTGAAAAATAAACTATGCAGTGCACCAATCTTGTCCTTACCCGAGGGCACCGACGATTTCGTAGTTTACTGCGACGCCTCACACCAAGGACTTGGTTGTGTGTTGATGCAACGGGAAAAAGTCATTGCCTATGCCTCACGACAACTGAAAATCCACGAGAAAAACTATACGACCCACGACCTCGAGTTAGGTGCCGTGGTTTTCGCATTGAAAATCTGGAGACATTATCTCTACGGTACAAAAAGCACTATCTTTACCGATCACAAAAGTCTCCAACACATATTCGATCAGAAAGATCTAAACATGAGGCAACGTCGCTGGGTTGAGTTACTTAGTGACTACGACTGCGAGATCAAATACCATCCGGGCAAGGCTAATGTAGTGGCCGATGCCTTAAGCCGAAAAGAACGAGTGAAACCCCTTCGAGTCCGAGCACTTTCTATGACAATTCGTAACGAGCTCCCTGCTCAAATCCTTACCACTCAGCTGGAAGCACTCAGCGATGAAAACCTGAAAAATGAAGCCTTACGAGGCTTGGATAAGCGATTCGAAATCAAACCCGATGGAACTCGATACTTCTCTAACCGGGTGTGGTTACCCAAATTCGGAAACTTGCGAGATTTGGTGATGGCTGAAGCTCACAAATCTCGATACTCTATACATCCTGGTTCTGACAAGATGTATCACGACGTCAAAGGGTTGTATTGGTGGCCTAACATGAAAGCTGACATCGCCATGTACGTCAGTAAATGCCTAACTTGTTCCAAAGTAAAGACCGAACACCAAAGACCCTCTGGGTTGCTCCAACAACCTGAAATTCCTCAATGGAAATGGGAACAGATTTCCATGGATTTCATTACCAAACTACCGAAAACTTCGAGTGGTTGCGATACCATTTGGGTGATCGTGGACCGTCTCACGAAATCTGCTCATTTTCTGGCCATCAAGGAAACCGACAAGATGGAGCGCCTGACTCGCATCTATGTCAAGGAAATCATCTCGCGACATGGTGTACCTATCTCGATCATCTCGGATAGGGACAGCCGTTTTACTTCTAACTTTTGGCAATCGCTACAAAAATCTCTTGGTACTCGTCTGGATATGAGTACTGCTTATCACCCGCAAACCGATGGCCAAAGCGAGCGAACTATTCAAACACTGGAGGATATGCTACGAGCCTGCGTAGTTGACTTCGGTACTTCTTGGGAAAATCATTTACCGTTGTGCGAGTTCTCGTATAACAACAGTTACCATACCAGCATAAAGGCTGCACCCTTCGAGGCACTTTACGGGCGTAAGTGCCGATCACCTATCTGTTGGACTGAGTTAGGAGATTCCCAACTCACGGGTCCAGAAATCATTCAGGAAACTACTGAGAAAATCGTTGGTATTCAAAACCGGTTGAAAGCCGCACGTGATCGTCAGAAAAGCTATGCTGACGTGAAACGCAAACACCTTGAGTTCCAGGTAGGGGACAAGGTACTTCTCAAAGTGGCACCGTGGAAGGGTGTCATTCGATTCGGAAAGCGAGGCAAACTAAATCCTAGATACATCGGACCATTCGAAATCCTGGAAAGGATTGGTCCAGTGGCATACCGTCTACAACTTCCTGCTGAGCTTAGCAGCGTTCACAACACATTCCACATTTCTAACTTGAAGAAATGTCTGTCTGATGAGACACTGATTATACCGCTCGACGAAATTCAAATCGATGATAAACTTCATTTTGTCGAGGAACCTATGGAAATCATGGACCGCGAGGTCAAGCGTTTGAAACAGAGTCGTATTCCCATCGTAAAGGTCAGGTGGAATTCTAGGCTCGGCCCTGAGTTCACCTGGGAACGGGAAGACCAAATGCGACAGAAATACCCACATCTCTTCCCAGATAACGCACCGTCCGTACACTCAAGCTAATTTCGGGACGAAATTTCTTTAACAAGGGGAGAATGTAACACCTGCATAATTAGGGTAATTAATTATGCCTAATTGTTTGTAACTAGTTGTAATTAGTATGTAATAGGACTAATTACAGGCTCTATTTGTATATATATATATATATATATAAGGTGATTTATATATATATGTGTGTACTTACGCGATTTGAATGAATCGTGTGAATTAACTGGACAAAGTCCGACACAGTTTACTTGGACGTTGGTGACAGAAATTTACTTAAATAATGAGAACGTATTTTGTTATATAAAATACGCAACCGAACGAGCATTATTTATATACTATCGTGACGACATTTTAACTAACGCAACAAAATGTAATAAACGCGACTTAATAATTAAAATATTGCGACAAATGTTTTCACTATTAATTTCAAAGTATTTTTATTTAAATACTCTAGTTACATTTTAAAATATAAACGTTTGGTTAAATATTAAAAACTAGTGAATAAACGATTAGGACACGGAGTCAACACTGTGTTTTGAGGAGTATTTTCCCCCTCCTTCTTTGATGGATCAGCCAACCCCACCCCCACTCCCCATTCTTCTTTCATTTTCATCACCTCCAAAATACACACACCCACAAACTCTCTCAACCCCAATTTACACCAAATTTTCGACATCAAATCTCGACCACGAAAATTACATATTCGGAATCACCATCACGAGTGGAGCAAGAATATCAAGATCGTTTTCACCATTTCATCCTCCATTTAGCTCGATTTGCAAAAGTAAGAAATTTCTAAAATCTTAGATCTATTCAATTTGGTGTAATGTTTTGATGTTTTGATGTGTACACAACTTAGATATAACCTAATGTATGAAGAATACACGATTTTATAGCTCAAAAATGGGTTAGATTTGCGTTTTTGGTCGAAAATTATTGAAACCCGAAAGTTTCTGGGCTGGTGTTCATACATGCGACACAATCCTTGTGTCGCATGCTATGTCGCATAAACCCCGTTTGTGTCGCACCTTGTGTCGTACTGATCCTTTAGTGTCGTAATCTTTGCGACACAATATTGTGTCGCACTCTATGTCGCATACTATGTCGTATATTATACAACACAACCGTTATGTCGCTATTGAATTAGCATCGCAAGCTTTTTGCGACACAACCGCTGTGTCGCAGGGCCCTTGTGTCGCATCCTTCATGCGACACAATCCTTGTGTCGCATGACAACTTTAGTGTCGCATTTTGTGTCGCAAAACACAGCAGATTTACAAAGTTAATTCCAAGTTAAGTGTTATACCTTTTGGACTTCAAACGACTATACGAAATGATATCTAAGGGATATTGAAACCTATTATCAAGCATAACACTCCAAACAAATACATAATTGTCGAGATTAACATTTCAACTAAGTCACCAACGGGCCCAAACATGTTTTCCAACAAACGAACAATTACAAACATACGAACAAACATTGGCTATACTAGTTGTGTACAACTAAACGAAACGTCTCGTGAGACGCATACTTACATAACTTCATATGAATAGGCATTTGAAGGTTACGGGTTCGGAGAACCTACTTGCTATATTTACTACTTGCTATTTGCTACGGCATATTACCAGACTCAGGTGAGTCTTACGGCCCCACTTTTACCGCTTTATCTTATTGGGGGAGATACATGCTACTGATTTTTCCTGAACACAAGTACTAAACTGATTTCTATACCAAACGGAATTGCATGAGTTAATTACTATTTACAGAAGTCTCTCCATCATATATCGTTAGTTATGGACTTAAGCGCGAACAGTAGTTAATGGATCCATTAGGGAAATGACCCTCCCCACCCGGGGCAGTAGCGCTGCCACGTACCGATTTACACGTATAAACGGGTGACAACTTATTCGTTACTGATGCTTGCTCAACTACGAGCATGTCACGGGAGCAAACTTATTACTTACGGGTTAAGCTTCGATTATGAGCCTCATGGCAACGGTATAAACTTACTTATTTACATTTGCTGGATTGCAAATACTGATTTTACGATTGCTGGATTGCAATGGCTGATTTTACGCCTACGGGCATTTATTAATGAAATCTCGTGTTCAAAGCCGATATTATTTACAAACCTGTGAGATTCACCAACCTTTTGGTTGACACTTTTTAACATGTTTTCTCAGGTACCCGGATGGAGTAGGATTACTCCAGGATTTTAGCTAGAGTCGCATGATTTCAACACAACTGCATTAACGGAGATTCTTAGCATTATCTTTTGTATATTTTGATTATGTAATAGAATCTCTCGCTACACGCGCGGACTCTAGGGAAATTACATTTTTGTATACGAAAACACTAAGTTTTCAAACAATATATCTATGGAATGTAACTAATTTACAAACGTTGCATATAGATGTCGTTTACTTTATCTTTGTGCTGTGATATTTGATTAGTAACACCCCAAACTATGCTTCCGCAAAACAGTGAATTTCGGGGGTGTTACAGTTGTCGACCACATTATTCGAAGTGAGTATCTGGAAATGGATAAAAACCATCCCCAAACCCCCATTCTTTCATTTCCATTTCATTTTCACACACACACAAACCCTAAACTCTCTCTCAAATCTTTATCAATTTTCGGATTTTGCAAACCAACCAACGAAATTCACATTTTCGGAATCACCATCAAACCAAGAACAAGATTAACAAAGGCAACATCATCATTTTCGGCCTCCTTTAGCTTCGATTTGCATTTGTAAGAAAATTTCTAAAATCCTAGATTTAATCATTTTGGTGTAATGTTTGGATGTAATATTGTGTAGACGACTTAGTTATAACCTAAACAATGAAGAGAACATGATTTTACGGCTTAAAAATGCATTTTGTTTAGGTTTTGGATCGGAAAATCGTGACAGTCGCAACTTTCTGGGCTGGTGTTCATCTTTGCGACACAAGCCTTGTGTCGCAGGTGGTGTCGCATAAAACCTTTTGTGTCGTATTTTGTGTCGTAGGAACCCCGATATATCGGACCTTTTGCGACACAACATTGTGTCGTACCTTATGTCGCAAATCCCATGCGACACAATCATTATGTCGCTGTTAAATCAGCATCGAACGCTTATGCGACACATTCCTTGTGTCGCTAAGCTCTTGTGTCGCAATTCTATACGACACAACCCTTGTGTCGCATGACGAATTTTTATGTCGCATTTAGTGTCGCAAAAACCCAAAAACAGAAGCCAAAAACGTTCTAAGTGTTTAAAAATCACTTTTCAATAACCGAACCGAATACGATACGATTAATACGCAAAATGGATAAATCAAAGTATAATAATAATGGTTAAGGTTATTATTATAAATCTGTCACCGAACCCCCGTACCCAGTTTCCAAACATGAACAACAAATAAGTATTTACACAACTCACTTAGACAAACTAATTTGTCTCTTACTCATAGAACCTCACGTGTTTAGGACACTAGGAGGTTACCCATCAGACTACGCGCGTATCGTAGGATCGCTGACAACTCACAGGTGAGTTTCATAGCCCCACTCTTTCAACTGTTTTACTGTTTTCGGGGTGAAACACATGCTCAATAACTCTTTTCGAATTATATAAATTAACTTTTATAATTCACAATTATTTATATTACTGTATGTAATACTTAGGAATTACACCTACCAAACTGTTTGAGATAGTATCAATACTTAACCTAGATAGGTTACAACCGTACACAGTTAGATTGTTGGAAAACAATTACCATTACATAACCTGATTAAGTTATCACTATCCATTGACCATATTGTCACGGGACAATACTATCACTTATATTAGAACTGGTTAGTTCTACTTACACTGGAAAACGACTAGACTTTTACAGGATTAGTCTTCCTTTTAGGAGCTAAAACTGTTGACACACTCCATGATCCTTAGAATGGAAATTGTTCTTAGGTGAACATTTTCCCGAGACCCCAAATATACTTGCTAGGCTTAGGGCTAGGAGTATACAATAGTAACTTACGTTAGTATAGACTCTTTATACTAATACAAACCAACTAGGTGATGACTGTTCATACCTAGGCTCAATGTGTTACAATTTATATCTAAGTATTGTACATATATATTTAGATACAATATATTACTACATGCGTGGCATGATACACTGTTACTTGTGTTTGTAGATTTGACTAATATATGTATATATATATATATATATATATATATATATATATATATATATATATATATATATACTCATACACGATATCAAGCACTTGGTGCTTCTTACGATTTCCATATGCATATTGGCATACATACATACAAACACAACTACCCAAGTCAGGCGCGTCGTAGTACGGCTGGCTCTCATTTACTTAGCTAGGTCTGTCGTAGTACAGCTGGCTCTACATTTCACCAGTCGGGCTTGTCGTTGTACAGCCGGCTCAATTACATACTTTGCTTGCGGGCAATGCGGACGATGTTCCAGAAGGGACACACAACGATGCCACGGTAAAGTGGTCACAAAACGATGCCACGGTATTGCAGTGGGCACAAGGACGTATTCGCAGTAAAGCGATACACTTACGGATGGGCGGGCTTACGCTCGTGATCCACAACAGTTAACGGGTCGGTGAGATTTCACGCGAGGTCGTTAGCTCAGTATTTTATTAAATACTCTATCGTAGTTCTGCGGGACTGCCCGGTTACTCATACTCAGCAACGGATCGGCAAGCTTATACTCGATATCGTTGGCTTAATTTACGTTGCCGGAGGCAACACTACATGCCAGGTAGGCATGCCGATTATTACTCAACATCATATGATGTGGTCATACATTTACTTGGACTATACTCAGGCAGGTTTTGCCTCGCATTGGTTTATTTCACTTAATACCAGATAGGTATCCAGGCTCGGAATGCCTCAATTAATATGTACTTGAGTACATACCACTATTACTTAGGTATTAGATACCTCGACTAGCGTATACACATTGGTGATTACAACTTCAACCTAATACAAAGCAAAATCGTGGATTCTGGACTATTTTTTTTTTCTAAAGATACAAGGTTTTATACTTTATGTTTCCAACTAACAATCCTATGAACTCACCAGCTTTATAGCTGACTCGTTTTAGCATGTGTTCTCAGGTGCCCAGCAGGTTTAGGATTTCTATAAGATTTGGATAGCTCGAGTCACATATTTTCAAACATTGGGACTACTCTGCGTTTACTTTGTATTTTCAAATTATGTATTGGGAATTTACTACAATCTCGCAACTATTTTAACTGTTATTTTGGAAATGTAATAACTATTTTCAAACGTCTCATTTAGAGTCGTTCATTTTATATCTTATGCTGTGATATTTAATTTGGTAACACCCGACCCGACCGCTTCCGCAACCCGAGATTTGAGGGTGTTACATAATATAACTATTCAAATACCAAATAATAATTATTCCTTAATAAAGTTATATGTTTTTTTTTAATTGGACAGTAGAGAAGAATACGTTGTCATACCAATCGAGCATTATTTGCTCAAGTGATATCGCTACCACAGATGTAAAAGCCCTACGTATGTGATTGATATGTCAAGGTTGAAATCCGTGTCTTAACACATGTGTTAATTTATAAACATGCTACTTATTTTTTTTAGTAACACTTTATAGACCTAATTAAATAGACATAATACATTCATTGAATAATACAGTTTATCTCTTCTAATTTTACTGGTTGAAGCTCACATGTCGCTGTTACATTTTTAGGGGCAAGATACATTAAGTCTATCTAATTAGTACTCTCTCCGTCCCAAAATAATTGTCACCCGATAAAAAATACGCAGTTTAATAAAAACATAATCATTACTACCTTCTTTTTATTACTTTTTGCAGAATGACAGTTTTATCCTTAACTAATGAATTACTATTTCTTTATAAGTTTGTAATAATAATTTCAATTGAGGGTAATATGATAATTACCATAAAACTTCCATATCTATTTTTAAAAGTGAACAATTAAATTTGAAAGGTCTGTAAAAGGAAAGATGGAGTGTAATCTTGGTAGTGACCGAGTATCATTTTCCTTTTTATGTATCGACTTCATTAAGTAAACTACTTCTATTCGTTGGGCTTTACCCTGCCCTGATGAATTACTTGCTAAAACGACTCGCAAAAGCAACGATCAAAAATACTTAAACAACGTTACATCAAAACCTACGCACTCCACTCCTGTATCTTCTCCGATCGCATGGATTTACTCATTCTGGCTAATGCCGCCGACGATGTTTCCGCCATGGAAACCGTACCTCACGGTCAGTTCTCTACATCTCACTAATCACTACACTAACTATATGCCTCACACACTTAGGGTTTTACACCTTCTGTTATATATTATATATTATTCTAAAATAAAATAAAGTAACATGATTTAGATTCAGCTTATACCTTTACATTCTCAAAATTAATTAGGGTTTTTTTTAGAAGGGGAAGTCTGGAAGTGCTTTTGAGAAGTTGATTCAAGTTAGGAGCAGTTAGGTAGTTTTACATTTATTTCAACTAGCAGTTTCCTTGTAACAATTTTTTTTTTTTTTGGGTAAAGATCTTGTAACAAATTAAGTTATAAGTTATACGGATTGCAAGCATATCCCTTCATTGTGCAAATAATGTTTTTCTACATTATAGAAGGATATATAATGGTAATGTTGTAGTTTGACAATTCTTTCATTGATAAACAGTTAGCTCTCCTGAAGAAGTTTATGAAATTGTATCTGGTGACTCATTGGACTTCGATTCTTGGACTTCACTCATATCAGAGATTGAGAAAACCTACTCGGTGAGCTCCTTATTGTGTGTGTTGCAAATAATGTGCATTGATTGTTGCCAACCATTGTAGAGCTCTTCGTATATGTCTTTGCATACAGGTAGATGTTTGATATATACTTTTAAGTCGTCCTTGATTCCTTGTAGTTCATAATTACAGCAATCTAAAAGTATACTCTCCCAACCAACACACGTTTAGCCTAATGGTACCTAAGGTGCCCCTCACCCCCAAGTGTTGATGGTTCTCAAATCCTGTCTGGGATATAGGTGTAGAGTAGGGTGTGTTTGTGTCTTTGCATTTAAAGAAGTACTTTTCCTGTGTCCATTACGTGTCTTAGTGTAATACGAGAGTATAAGACAGCTTGATCGAACAAATTGGGCACTTGATTTTATTGTTAAAGAGCAGTACCGAGACCAATCATGATATATAATTTAGCTTGATGATTTTTATATTTATATGTTTTGTTGCTGAAGATTTTCCGACTCATACGTAGGTGTGGTCATGTGTCAAACCACTTTCCACTCGGTGTGGTTTGGTTGAGATGTACATTGGTTCAGGGGGCAATAAACCCATGCATGTGAAATTTGGGTCAGTTTGGGCTATATTTCATTTCTAGTGGTTCAAGTGAGTAACAATTAAAATTTTATTAGAAAGGAAACGGGTTAAGAGTTTCCCATAAGTTACTATTTTGATCTTAACTCGGTTTGACCCGTTAAGTTACTTTTTAATGAATTATCAATAATGTAATAATAGTTTATGTTATCACATCTAATATATAAATATTTAAAGAATAGAAAATAAGTGTGTAGGGAATGAGGGATAAACCCAACCTTATCCAACCTGTTTTGGCATGTCACATAAGGTACCTATTTTGATCTGAACTCATTTTGACCCGTTATTCAACCTGCTCGACTTGCTCATTTTTCTACAATTATACATTGGTTTTGCTCTCACCAAAGTGATGGTCTTATCTGCGGCTTTTACATCTTCTTACTTTTGTTTTGTCAGCACCAACCAACTATGATACCATCATTTATCAGGTTTCTATAGCAAAATAATATTTAGGGTTACTGCAGGACAACATAAAAGCAATATCATCGGTGTATGAATCGTTCCTCTCCTGGTTCCCATTGTGTCATGAGTATTGGAAGAGGTATGCAGATCACATGGCACGGCTTTGCTCAGTGGAGAAGGCTGTTCAAGTCTTTGAGCATGCAGTGCAATCAGCAACATATTCTGTTGGATTGTGGGTTGACTATTGTAGTTTATGTATACATGCTTTTGCTGACCCATCTGATGTTCGTCGGTAACTTCTAAACTTATTATCTTTTTTCACCTATTGATGATCTTCAAAAACCTATGTTTTGATCTGCAAAAGTGATGAACATAAACTCCTGTCCACTCATTGATAGCCCAATAAACTAGATTATTCCAATATTCAGTTACCTGTGTTTTGGCTGTTTTAATAACATTTAGGCCTGTGCAAAGTGCAAGAACCGGCCCGAACCGAACCGAACCACGAACCGTGAAACTACAAATATTAGAACCGAGAACCGTACCGTAGAGAAGCGGTTCGGTACGGGACGGTACGGTTCCGGTTCGGTTTGCCGGTTCTCACGGTTCGAACCGTGTTTTGCACACCCCTAAGTGTAGAACCGGCCCGAACCGAACCGAACCACCCGTGAAACTACAAATATTAGAACCGAGAACCGTACTGTAGAGAAGCGGTTCGGTACGGGACGGTACGGTTTCGGTACGGTTTGCCGGTTTTCACGGTTCGAACCGTGTTTTGCACACCCCTAATAACATTTGACTTAGTTTTTTTCTCCTTGACTTCACAGAACATTTGAAAGAGGGCTGTCTTTTGTTGGAAAGGATTTCTTATGTCATAAATTATGGGATATGTACATCAATTTTGAGTTATCTCAGCAGCAATGGAGTTTCCTTGCACACATTCTTGTCCGTGCTTTAAATTTTCCATCAAAAAGTTTGCACAAGTATTATGACAAGTGAGTTTGCGTTGTTTTTAAGAACTTCATCCTAGCTTTGTCTGTGTTTTATAAATTCTTATATTAGTCTCTTGTATTTTTCACACGCTTACTTATTGATTTTTTGGTTTAAATTATGTTCATCTGAACATATCTTGATATGATTTTAAATTTAATACTCTTTCAGTTTTAGAGAGTTCACTGCTTTTGTAGAAGAGGATATGTCATGTTCAGAAAGTTGCAATCTTCAACCCTTTGCAGCTGATTCAAATGTAGAAATTGCCACCTTTAATGATGAAATCTACTATGCCATCAAGGAATTGCAAGATTCCTCCAGTGTTGAGCTGAGGTCTAAAGCTCTAAATAAATTTATCGCCATTGCCGAACAGTTCTATAGCAAATCATGCCAATTGCACGAAAGAATAGATTACTTCGAGAACTATATGGATAAGGACTTCTATAATGTGAAGCCACTTGATGACGAGGAGCTACAAAATTGGCACAATTATCTGGATTTCATTGAGAAGCAAGAGGATTTCGACTGGGTATGCTTGAATACTATGAAGGTGGATATATGACTTTTTAATAAGCTGAAGTATTTAAAGTCAATATCTGCTTACAGGCTGTGAAACTCTACGAAAGATGCTTGATTCCCTGTGCTGACTACCCAGAATTTTGGATGCGGTATGTGGAGTTTATAGAATCCAAGGGGGGACGAGAACTAGCAATCTTTGCTTTGGAAAGGGCAACACAAGTATTTTTAAAGGTGTTTTTTCTGATTCCTCTAGAATCTGGCGATGATATGTTCAGTAGTTTCTGTTATATCTGACATTGACATGTTCTCGAGCTTTCCTGCAAGTATACACTATCTAAGTCAACTAAAATATGTATAGGATGTTATTTAATAAATGGAAAATGATGTCTTAATTTTAGTTTTATTCAAAATCATATTTGAGACACTTATATTCATAAAAATTGCTAAAGAGTTGGACAAATGAGTTGAACCTTATTTGCACGCCATTTGCCAACCATAGTTCTAATCATATTAAAATATTTGACATTTTGAAATGGTAGGTTTCGTTGACTTGATGGATACTCTTGTAACTAAAATTCTTATCACATATTTTATTTGCTCTATGCAGAATGTTTCAGAGGTGCATATTTACAATGCAAGTTTTAGAGAGAGAATAGGAGATTTTGACGGAGCCCGTGCTGCCTTTCATCTTTGTGATGCTGAATGTGATTCATCTGTTGTTGAAACTGTAGTAAGAGAGGCTAACATGGAAACACGCCTGGTACACAGTTATGAGCATTATCTAAAATTGTAATAAGGTTGTGATTGAAATTAACTGTTTGTAGTAAACAGGGAAATATGGATACAGCTTTGGAAATTTATGATAAAGCACTCAAAAGGGCTGCAGAGAAGGATAAGAAGCACATAATCCCTACTCTGTATATTCACTTTTTCCGTCTTAAGTTCCTGGTATGGGTTTTCAAAGTTCCTGCTAGTTATGAACTTGTAATGCTTAGCTAGTACTGATTTTTTATACTTATTTGAACTGGAGATGCTTTGTAGTCTTCTAATTCACATAATCCCTACTCTGTATATTCACTTTTTCCATCTTACGTTCCTGGTATGGGTTCTCGAAGTTCCTGCTAGTTATGAACTTGTAATGCTTAGCTAGTACTGATTATTTATACTAATGTGAACATGGAGATGCTTTGTAGTCTTCTAATTCAATGACAATATAGTAATCTGGGTGGTCAGACGAGATCACATAAAGAAAGATGGTGCATGTACCAACAATTATTTGACTGGCAATAACGAATTGTAGTCTTATAATTCAATTTATGATAAATATGAGCTAAGATGATGGTACATGCTTTATATGATAAATTGAACTGGAAATTTTATGATAAAGCACTCTTAAACTGTTGGTAAAGCACGGAGTATGATAAAACAATTCATCTAGAAAGATGTGCATGTACCACCAGTTATTCTGAATGAATTGTTTATGTGTTTTCATTTCTGTCTGTCATGCATAGGGATATAAAAATTAATTTCTGGTACAAAATAATCGAGCTAAGGGTTCCACTTCACATCTATTGAAACTTGAACTGTTGAATCTTACTTTCACCTGATGAAACATATTTTCATTTGATTGCTCATAAAAATAGTCCATGAAGTTTTAAGTTAGTTGAAAAGCTTAAATAAGCTTCTTGGTTAATCTGTTTCTGGATTGTCATATTCTTTCGAAATGTTGATCTGTCTATTTGTAGATCACCGGCAGTGCAGATGCTGCGATAAACTTGCTACTAGCGGGTATTCAGCAAGTGCCTCGTTCCAGGTTACTTCTAGAGGTATATCTGTAATTATTCATTTAAAAACGATAGTTGCTTTGTGTTGCTAAGATGTCAAGTTTAGAATACAGTGACAAATGCACATGTTTACACCTTTAACTATTATGCCGTATGAAATAGATGAAGCTTAGAGGTGGACAAGTTGGTGGGTTGGGCAATCGGTCAAAGCTTATACTTTGGGTATGGGTAGGGTCAGTTCATGTTCACCCAGAACATTTGTTTTGCAGAGATTTTAAGCTTATTACAAATAAATTAGTGCGTCGCTATCTCATTTTTTATGTTTGCATCTGACCCCGTTAGAGACAAATTATAGCCTGAATCGACCCATTTGTGAGAAATTGGGTCGAAATTGTCAAATCTTATTCGAAATGATCCTTTAAATTAATTCTTATATCTGAGCTTTTGCTTGAATCTAAATTATAGAGTTTAGAAACTGTAAAGGGAAATAGTCAGATAAATGAGCAGAGGGAACTAACATTTGTGCTACTTCTGCAGGAGCTGATAAATTTTGCAATGATGCACGAAGGATCTAAACATTTGAACGTAGTGGACCCCATTATTGGCGCTGCAATAACTTGTGAATCTCATGGTTTGCAAGGTTTAAGTTCCAAAGATCGTGAGGATTTATCACTTTTGTATTTGAAGGTCAGTTCTCTCTCTAGAAATCACATCGTTCAAATTTCAGATTTTTATGCCAATGAGGGATATTATCTTAATTTACCTGTCTTTTTTTCTCATGGTTAGATTTCTTGTAAGTTTCTTATATATTATCCGCGTTGTAGTATCACTAATGTAACTTGTTTGACTGATTCCTGTAGTTGGCATAGTAGGCTGGTGTGGTGGATTTTATACTGGGCACCATGTAGGAAAATTTTAGAGTGGGTAAATATTGGGTTTGTTGAGTTTGGTTGACCTGTCATTACTTTTTGTAATTTACTTAAATACTTACCAAGTTTCTTAAATATATCAAACATATTTTCAGAACATAATTAAACCAACCATTTATTTATTTTGTTCTTTTAATTAGGAAAGTTTACAAGGTCGTAAAAACTTGAGTAGATTTTAGGTGACCTTTAAGCCGGTTGACATATTTTCCTATTAGTTAACTTTAACAAAATAATACCGAGGTAACCCATTAGCAATAGATATAACCCAAATTTTTATCTTAAAATTAACATGTTGAAGTTAAAGTGTTAAACACATGATTTAACTATCTAAGGTTAAGATACTAACTTCCAGGGTTCTTTTACAAACCGTCCAACTTTATTAAAGCTATATCATTCTGTAGGAACAATTACATTGCAGGCAATGACGTACTGTAGCATACAACCCTGGCATTATGAAATGACCTATCTAACAATCGTTGTTTTTCCAAGCAAAGATTTTTTCTGGACGTCTTTCTTTACTACCTTTCATTTCAGAGAATATTTGTTGCTAACTATTAGAGGTTGCACAATGTGCGGGTTTGCCTGATGATTCAAAACAGGTAGTTGGTATTAAGGTTGACCGGAAACACTTTTTGCCACAAAAAGAGTAATTTAATTTGTTATTAATAATGGTGTGTCATATATATAATTACGAAAGTTATATCTTATCAATAATAACTCTATATTTTGAATAAGTTGATTTATGAGGTTTGTATGCATTAATATTACACTTTGTGTAATATTTAATCTGTTCAACCCAGTTGACCCCTTATAAATAAAACATAGACCAAATCATTTTTAGCTGTTTTTTTGGTCTATCCATATAAACTGCCATAGATGAAATATAACTTGGGATAGACCCATTATTAAGTAATGGGCAAAATTCACACCTACTAATTACTTTCAGTTTACTTTGATTATAGTTTGTTGACTACTGTGGAACAATCCATGACATAAGAAAGGCATGGAACCGTCACTTAAAATATTTTCCACACCTGATACGGAGTTCCTCTTCACATAAAAACCATTCTGATCGGCTTTCAAACGAGCTCAAAGAACCAATAGAAAAGGTGCCCAGTGTTGGTTCGAAGCAGCCGTCTATGGTTCATAGAATCAAGCATATTTCCTCAATTTCAGCCATTGAAAACCACAAGTCGTGGACCTCCAAAAGTCAAGCCATCAATCGTAATGAGGTTACGTCTAACCAGTATAAAGAAAAGGGTAATCACAAAACCGTGAAGAAAAAAGCTCATCAGCAATCTGAGGATAACACAGCCGGAAAGTTGAAAAGATTAAAACGCCAATCTAGAAATTATGCATCTAAAGATGATACCCAGCAAGAGGGAGGACATGAAAATGAAGTTGAAATTAGTGTAGAGCCCGTTTCTAAAGAGAATATTTCCTTGTGTAGTCACGAGAAAGAACCTATTTCTCTTGAGGACACGATGCCCTCTGTAATGCATGACGATCCATCACCAGCCGAACAAAACCCGTCTCAAGCCACTGATTCTGCCACAAAACAAACCGAAACAGATGAACATGAACCAGAATCAGACACACAACATATTTCTGTACAAATAGCAGAAACCTGCAAAACTAATGATATGCTTACAGCTTCTGAGTCAACTGCTCATATAGTCAACATAAACCAAATGTCAAATCAAGATCATCAAAACCCTAAGAAAGAAAATATGCAGCAACATAACTCTTCATCTGCTTTGCAATTACATTTGTTGCCCCAATTGCTTCAATCGATGGTTCAGCCTGTGCAAAGTAGTGAACCGCCTGGGTCGATTCAGAACCAACAAGCTTACAATCAAGTGTGGCAATATCAATATCAGCAACAGCAGAATCAGCAAATGCAACAGTATTATCAACAACAAGCATACATGCAACAACAGCATCAATTTCACCCCCAGCAGTATCAGTTGTCTCAACTGCAGGAACAGCAAATGCAGCATTGGCTATATATGCACCAGCAGCGGCAAAAAATGGAAGAATATATGCAGCAGATGTATCAGCAGATGCCACAACAGAATCAACAGCAACAGATTGCTGGCATGTCGAATCAGATTTGGAATGGTAGCCATGATCAACAGGTGCGTCTCTTAATTAAAAAGGGTAATGTATAAAAAAAACAATCTTCGCGTGAAATGATTACCCTTTTGACCCAAATGCCTGACTTAAATCTCCAATTGACTAATTGAGCTATATACCGAATTGTATTATAGCTACTCATAGTTTTCCAAACTCGTTACATTTACTATTGTTTATTTAATTGTTCTATATTTATTGTTATCCAGGGTCAAGGAATGATGCCACATACAGCAAACACATATACTGTACCATACACACAACGAAATCCAGATGTGGTGGCTCAACCAATGACTACAAGTGCCCCAACAAACATCGCCTCCAAGTAATCGCCAATGATCTTTCAAGTCTCATCATTCTTCATCTTTTGAACAAACTTGTGAAACTTGACAAAGATCTTACATTATATTAGTAATGACGTCTTCTGTTTTCGAGGTAATGGAATCATTATATCATAGACCAATTTAACATATGTAATGTTAGAGGTGGCAATTTTGACCCATTGAACTCTGAGTGGATTGATTTGGGTTATGTTTACTAGTTAAATGAAAAATAAAATAAGAAAATAGCATAAAAGGAACGGGTCCAAATGGGTTGAAATTTGCCCAAAGTTTATTTTAATGCATAATTCTGAAAAGGAAAATAAGGTGTTTTTGTTAATCAAATTCAACACATTAAGTTTTGTGGACTAGGGGTTTATTGGGTCAATATAACCGACTTGCTTTCACCTGTACAGAAATTATGGGTATTAACATGTAATGTAACCCCCTGGAACAGCCAATCTTGACCTCTAATACATATGGATCAATCTGCTGAATCAAATTGAACTGAATTTTTTTGGAGTAATCAGTTTTTATTTTCAGGTTGATTTCACATGATTCAACGACTCCATGCCTTATTTCTCAGTGTGCAGGGACAGCAAAATGTCAGTAGGATCTTTAATATATCATATATATCATCAATGAATTAGAGGTTAGTCATATTTCATCTTGTAAATTCAGTTGAATATGATATCTTGTAAATTTTAGGATACTATAGGAAAGCGTGATAGGATTCTATAGGATTCTGTACAATTCAGCTGGGTTTGAAGATGATATTTTGAATTGTGGGATTTGAATTTTTTGAACCTTTATGGAATTCAAAATTTGGAGGGAAATATTTATACAAAAAGTAAGTTTTGATTCTTAAAAGATGGGTTATATATTCTTAATATGATGTGCGTCACGAATGCTATCGCTTGTGATAATCCTTATTGGAAAATCTCCATAAAAAACTTATTGTTGTTTTCTTATAACATACTCCAATAATTACTTACAGCTTTTACTCTTGGTAAAAATTGTAACAAGTTTGCTGGTATTATAAAGAAAAAAGATGTTTATTGATGTTTAACCATGTGTCCGGTATATATAACGAAAGCATTTTAACATTTTTAGCTTTTACCATGTAAAGCAAGGTAATCACGTAGCTGATACTTACATCATTATTTTTACTTGATACACCAAAGATCGTGCATTAAGAGGTTGAAGTACGCTGTTAATGTTAAAAGATATATAAATAATTTTATTTTCCCCCTTAAACTTGTGTATAGTTGGTTGCATTTATCATATGTATGACAACGATTATTTACTGTGCTACTAAAAAAAATATCGTTTTTAATCACAGTAATGATAAGAATTTGTTAGCACATTGGATGTGACCAGTGTGACTATGGCATGACTATTAACAAATATACCACCATAATACCGTGCTCTTGAAAAATGCTCCAAACTTATTGTTGAATTATAAATTCATAATCGTAAAATAATTTATAAGCATGAGATAAAATGTAAATTATTACTAAAAGTTTGCACTTAGCAGTAAAATGAATCACAATTTACAAGTGGATATGAGCTAAAGAGGCCTCATATGTTGCCATGTTGGCAGGTATCGTTTTTGGTCGTCCATTTAAACTAGTTCTTGATACTAAAACGTAGACTCAAAAGAACTTTTATATCCGCAAAAGGTGTAAATTGACGAGAACATCCTGGTCCCATGTGCTTTTGACACCAGTCATTGTCCACCCCACAAGGATGACTCTGGGTAACTCCCCTGGCACACTCCGGGCAAAAGAACTTTTATATATAAACTTCAAACTAGGCGTCCAAGTGAGATGACACAACTCGGGAATTATGATCGAGTCGAGAAATATTCGAGATTGAATTACTCGAGTAGAGTTTCGAATCGAGCTCAATCCAGCTTACATTATATTACATTTTTACCCTTCATTTATATGTATAATAACATATTTACGGTGTTTATAAATAAGCTTCGAGTTTAATCGAGCATGAAAGTATCGAGTCGAGTTGAAGCTTGAAAGTATCAAGTCGATTAATATTAATTTTAACGTATTTAATATCAAGTATTTTATGTTAATATTAGAGCCGAGTCGAGCCGAGCTCGAAAGTATCGGTTAATTAGTCGAGTTAAGCTTGAAAATACTTGCTCGATCGAGCTCATGTCGAGTTTCGAACTTCTAGTTTTCTAATCGTGGAAATCTCATGCTTAGGAGCGGATCGACTCAACTCAGTGGAGGATATTAGCATGTGCTGTATGTGCCAGCGCACAGGGCCACCAAATTCTGAGGGCCTTCAAATTTTACGAGAGTTGCTATAACTAATATATGTTCAATTATATTTTGTGCGTTATTGATCAAACAATTGTTTTTCCTAAAAAAAAGATTCGAACAATACAAAGAGTATGACAAGACTTTTGGTTTCTTACTTCTAACAAGTTGCACTCCATTGATCACAAGACTCTTAGTTCTTGTTTTAGTTATTTTGAAATGACATTCACGAAGAGTATACATTCTGATATTTATGGAAGTGAACTCTATGTGGAGTTCAAATTGCTTAAAATTTCTTTCCTTGTGTCAATATAGGACCTATTAAATTCTACATTATCTGAAACGGGTCCGATTATTGCATATAAAGTATCGTTAACTATTCCCATAACTGTAGCAACCGCGAAAAGAAGTTTTTCAAAACTTGATTTGTTGAAGTCATATTTAAATTGCGTTTAACAATGTCACGAGAGAATCATTTGATATTAATCTACCGGAGAGTATTGATTATAAAGATTTAATCAACAAGGTTGCTTCGAAGAATGCTCGGAGAATAGCTCTTTTTAATGAAGAATGAAAATAATAAGTTTTTCTAAATTGTTAGTTAATGATTTCGTATTTTTGTATCTTTATATAATTCTCGTAGTAATAGGGCATTTTTCTATTAATTTTTTTTCCGTCTATTCGAGGCCCCTTTTATGATATCACACAGAACCTTCCAAATTCATTTACCGGCCCTAACTCAACTCAATTGCACCTCAACTTCAGACTTACATTTACATTTACTTAAACTACGATTTTGTTTGATCATCAAAACGTGAAACAATATAATGCTGTAGGATATTTTAATTTAATGATTCAAAAAATAAAAATAAAAAGTCAAGGAAAGAAATTCGATTTTTGTTTTCTTGGTATTTGCTACGAAAAGAGACCTTAGTCAACTAGAGGTCAGAACTGCGAGATTGCACAACACGCGCTGAAAAGTGAAGTTGGATATGCACCGCCGTCATGTATACGTGTACCAATTCTACCGGTTGTTTTATTATATAAGCATTTTCATCTTGCCAACCCCTTAGACTTTACTTAAATGTCAAATAAGCTCCTACTTTTTTATCCACATTTACTATTGCACAAAATATCAACGCGTATTGTTCCATAATATACTTGATTCGTTAGATATCAAAAAAATAAAAACTAAATAATTAAATAAAAGGATTGAGGGATCATACTAATAGAGGCATTACAAATTGCTTAAGTGTGTTTAAGATCCTTTTAAAAAGGTATAATAATAACTTGTTTGCATTTATAATTACAAGTATAATTAATATGATTAATATTACATTCCTTGAAAGAGGAATGATATGATTCATAAAACTTCTAATAACGAGCAATGGAGTATATTTGTTTACGTTAATACAAAGTAAATATGTACTTCTTTTTAGAGACTTAAATTCAAATGAACTCAATATTTCTAATAATGAATTACTAAACTTGTATATGGAGTTGATTAAAATAATACGTCTGGTAAGAAAACGCTTAACAGTAAACAAACAAGTATATTTGACACATCACTTTTGCATCTTGTATGAAACTTAATTTTCTTTTTTTTTATGTGATAATCTTAATACTAAATCTAAAATGGAAACATCTCACCATTATCAAGGATTTATTGCGTCAAAATGTATTATCCTTTATATCTTTTATTATTGTACGAGACGTACTTTCTTTCGGTCTATTGTATGTATCGAACTTATAAATCTCGTTTATTGTGTGTACACTTTTCTTTTTTGGTTTGAGAAAAGGCAAAAAACAAAAAAGTGTACATACAATAGACGAGATTTAAATGTTCAATATATACAATAGAAGTTCCAATACTACACTCCATACAATAGTAAAAAAGGTAAAAAAATAATACACAAAATAATAAACCCTAAATAGTAATAAAAATAGGGAGTCAATATGTCTTGCAGTATGCTTATCAATTCATATTTACCATATCAATTATAAAATTGCCTTTTACACAAGCAAAATAAAAATGAACAGTGAAATAAAGTATATAATAATGTGGAAAAAGTTGTAACATAAAAATATATTTTAATTTTTACGAAATAATATAAGTTAAGTAACTTTTTACCATCTTATGAATAACCAAAGGACTATTCATGCAACTTATATATAATCAAGGGGGTACAAAGAATAAAAAGAAACTGCAGAGAGAGACGGCATAAAAGCGCGTCAATCAGAGAAAAAGAAAGAGAAAGGAGTTCTTGAGGTTGGGGTTTGATATATACATACAACATATACATACAGCATATATATGCATACAGGTAATCAATAATCATAATCTGTATCTATATTCATAATCTTTATTCATACATATATAATCTATATTTAGTTTGTTATTATTTGATCTCAGATTACTTCCGATCATTCAATTAACTAAATCATATGTTTCAACTTCACGTCTCATAATTCGACTGCTTAAACCAGCTTCATCTTGATTTAGGTTTGTTATAATTCTCGAGTTTTCTTGATTAATTTCATTAAATTAGTGATTACTTCTGTATTTTTGTTTACGATCATAGTCTTTATGAATAGTCTCTTGTGTGTTGACTTTTGAATTTTGACTGAAATTTGAATTGGATTTTTGTAATTTGTGGTTGAGTTCATTCAATTTAGGTATCTGGATCGTGAAATTGAATTTTGGAACGCGACAAGTAGTCGCTAATTTGTTGTTTTAGTTTTTAGCTTGCTTGTTTCCTAACTTTGGTGTTAAATTAATTGCTTAGGTGTACTTTAATCTATGAAAAAGTAAGTTGGAACTAAAATTAGGGTTTTTGATTCTTTTTGTGAGGTTTTTATGCAAAAAGTATAGATTTTGATGATTCCACAATCCACATACACACTAAATTGTGATTGATTTTGCTCCTTTTGTTGATTTATATCTATTTCTCTATTTGTATGTGAAAGTGTTCGGTGAAGATATATAAAGACATGGGAAGTTTGTTGCTTCAAAATATATAATATGTTGATGTGAACTTTTAGTGGTAATTGCAATTATAGTATAATATATATATTGATATTGATGTATTTGTACCTTTTTTTGGCTAATTGCAGACATTTGGAGGATTTTGTTCGCCCATTAATGTGTTTGAGTCATTATCGTGACACGAACACAAAATACAGAACAAATGCCATCACTAAAGATGAAGATGAAGTCAACCACAGGTTGTTTGAGAGAAAAGAATGGCCTACATGTGTGTCAAAAATCAAGCAAGATATCCAAGAATTCTTCAACACAAGTCAGGAGTCTGCAACAAGAAGCGCAACTTGAGACTTGTACTTCTATAAAGCAGGATGGTAAATAATAACCTAATTTAGCAGTTACACTTGAATTTGATATGGTTATAAAGGTTAAATCTTTTTAAGCTAAACAGATCACCTGAAGGCCCAAGTTGGCTGAATGTGTTACGTTTATGTGAATTACATTACTATCAGAAACGTTGATCTTTTTTATGATTTTGTATTGTACAGATTCTTTCTGTGGCGAAGCAATCATGCAGGAACTTAGATGCGATGAAACCAGCTGTTGTGATTTGCTGGATGAAGAAAATATTCAGGTTTACAAATCATCTGTAGACTCTGTTACTTAAGACTATATACTAGATATCAGGATTTGCCTTCAAAAATTTTGTTACTGCGACATTTTTATAAACTAATCATTCGATTGATTGCAGGATCATACACATGACAACTGCTATTCAACCACAGAAACTATCTTTTCACCTGTCTCAGAGTCCAATGAAGATGACAGTGATGCACCTGGTTTTGATGATAGAGGTAATTGAGATGGTTTTTGTAACACCCCTATTTTCATAAAATAGCAATTAAAATTTTTCTGGGCTTACCCATTTATGTTTATGACGTTTACCAAAATGGATCACCTGTTATTAACATATAAACAACGAAAGGCTAAATTATGAATATGGTAATGCGTGATTTACCAAAAAACAATAATAAATTAGCTACGTTACGGGTGATACTCATCACTACCAAAGTCGTGATGGGATTTTATATACACAAATACAAAAGATTATGTCCTATCTATGATTTTGATCAGTATATTTTTGGTGGACTCTGACCAGTCTTCTTTCTTATTGTGTCTATGTAGGGATTGGCAAGGATATTGATGGCCCATCACTGGGACATACAGATAGTGACAGTAGCAATAGAAACTCAAGTGATTATCAAAGTTGTAATGTGTCAGATTTCTTCATTTCAGACATGATTGTTTCTAGCTCGCCCATCGAAAGGGGGTCTGTATATGATATTGCAGAAGCTACCTGCTTACCTGATTATGGATGTGATGAGTCGAACATATTTTTTGATGATGATTATATGATACTTCCTTTTCTTGAGGATAGCATCGACACGTGCAATGACTCTGATGACAGCCTAAACCATTCAAGACCAGTTTTGGCTTCAGAAGAATCAAATGTATATCTTGCAATCCATCAGCTGAGAGCCTGCAATCAGGAGCCTGATGTTAATACTTATCCTGACTGGGATCCATCTGAATGCTTGGATCCACAAATGTTCATTAGGAATCTGCCCGATCTTTCTGAAGAGGAAACTAGTTTATGTCCCAACATATTGCCCTGGGAAAGAAAAACGGTGACACTTGTACTTGATTTAGATGGTATGGACTATTTTGGTTATTTTTAATTGATGCAGAATAATGTGCAGATCGGGTTATAAGCCGTAGCAAGTTTGGGTCAAAATGGGTTATTATCAACGCGTGTCAAGCTGGGTCTGGTTGGATCAACCCACAATTAGTTTTATCTCATTTTCTGACAAGTTTATAAAAAATTAGTGCTTCAATATGATCGAAGGAACTACGCTATTATAAAAATCATCTTACTTTTTTTTTTTAATAAAAGTGATTTATGAGGCTTATTCATTTAGATACGCTTTTGGTAACTTTCCATCAGAGTGAATTATAACCCAAATCAACCCATTTATAGCAAAGTCAGTCGAAATAAACACTTTTAATTTTTTAAGATTGTCATGTCAAGTTACTTCGAAGGTGCCTTATTTCTTTTTTCTCAAGCTGAAATGTTTTACTATGCTTTTACTATAATTTGTTCATTTTGGCATACAGAAACGCTGGTCCACTCGTCATTGGAAGACTGTGATGGTGCAGACTTCACATTCCAAGTATCATTTGACTCCAAAGAGCATACTGTCTATGTGAAGAAGAGGCCATACCTAAAAGAGTTTTTGGAAAGGGTCTCGGAAATGTTTCAAGTTTTCGTGTTTACAGCCAGCCAGAGCATATATGCTAAACAACTTCTAGACGTACTGGATCCAGATGGAAAAATAATCTCTCGTCGAGCTTATAGAGAGTCATGTATATTCGCAGATGGAAGTTATACCAAGGATCTAACAGTTTTAGGTGTTGATCTTGCCAAAGTTGTCATAATTGACAATTGCCCACAGGTTGTTATCTGGTTGGCTTTCGTAAAATAAATAGTGGTGGAAATGGGCCTGTTGGGTAATGGGTCCCAACAGATTTGAGTTGGATGGTAATCTTTCCATGGGTTGGGATGAATCGGAACCGTTTATTCTATCGGAAAAATAATTAATGTACCAATTATGACTTCAAAATTTATTTGAATTCAATGGTAGTCTAATTTTGTGGGATATATTAAAATGGTTGAGAGTTTAAATGCGTTAAAGATACATTCATTTCGGTGATTTTCATTCGGTTTGACCCGTTTCCCTTTCTGTGATTATGTATGTTTGACTTGTTAGAGATACAACATTATTCTAGTAGTAAATGATAATATATATGACTATAAGCTGTTACTTAGCCTCATCGATTTTTGGTGGTTTTAGGTTTTCCGCTTGCAAGTGAATAACGGGATTCCGATAAAGAGTTGGTTCAGTGATCCATCAGATTGTGCTTTAATTTCGCTACTTCCCTTCCTAGAGACCCTAGCAGATGCTAAAGATGTCCGTCCAATAATTGCCAAAAGATTCGGTAACAAGGAATAAGTGCCCCTTGTTTTTCATTATTCACGTAACACCTCCATTTTACAAATCTTAGATGCTTCTATTATAATTATATATACTAATAAAACATTGTTCCATTATCTTCTTGATATCTTACTTGGTGTTCTTTCTAATTATGTCAGATTGTAGCTGCAGAAAATTTCTGTTTTCCAGTGTACAGTTATAGGATCTTAGAAACTGCATATATATTGTTCAATTGTGAAATATAACTATGAGATGTGAATTCATATTGATTTTACCGGGTATAATTTTTCCCTATTGGTAACTGTCGATCTTAAGTTTTTTGTTCATTGTTGTCACGACAAAAGATTATGTGATTTGTCATCATGAAGGATGTCCCATCATTTGGCTATAGTCAAAGGTCTTCCTTAGATTACGTATCTAACCAAGGTTATAATATTATGGGGTAGAGGGAGTAATGAGAATAAGGTGGTGTATTTATCTTGTAGGTTTTGAAACTAAAATATGAAAACTCATTCTGAATGTTAAGAGGTAGTGTCTGAATGGAGAATCGATGTGCCCCTTAGGATGACATATCTAGGACCAACATTTTGCTTAATTTGAAAGGGTGGAAGTTGAGTAAAAAGTGGTACTTTAACTAGGTTTTCATATAACATTAGTTTAGGATTAGATTATTAAGGTAGGTTGTAGGGAGATGAACAATAGAGAAACTTTTGATCACGAGGTATGATTATGGAACATCTTTTAGCAAAATGAGTTATATTCTTTACGGTTTTTGCATGCCATGTGTGTGCAGGTGAAATGAAGATCTTTAATGGATTGATAGCCCAATGCCATTCTAATAGGTACTATTCTTTTATAATTCCCTATCGTAACATGCAGATTCCCCTGCACAAGCTGAGGTAGACGTAGAGTCACAAAGTTGGATTTTGTTGACTGTCTATTGATGTTGATTTCTAACATGTTTTGACCTCTGATAGTTGTTAAAGCCCCTTGGGTTAATATCTAACATTTTTATTGACTTATATGTATATTTAATTTAATAACTAGATCTGTGTTCACTAACACTTCATGTTAGACTTTTAACAGGTAAACTTGTGTTAACTAACACCTCACGTTAGACTTTTAACAGGTAGATTTGTATTGACGATAGATTTCAGTCCCTAAAACTCTGTCCCAACTTTTTCTTCCCTTCAGATGTCAAAGCTCTAAATTCTTTCGTCTAGTATCTTTCTGTAGTTAGTATATCATAATACACAATGATTATGTAATACATTAAGGCTTTACATTTTGGTTTAATTGTGTTATTATATCGTGCGGTAGTGTACTGAGCTTGAGTAGTATTCGAATATATTTTATTTCTTTATACTACAAAGTGACTTCAAACTAAAAATATTGTTTCATGGTGTAATTTCTGGTCAAGTTATGATTGGTTTAAAAGTTTTGCGAGTTCTGGTAGGAGTCGAAATATCAATGGAAGTAGGCTTTCATGTATTACTTGTAAAGTACTTGTGTATTTCAGTACTCAAGTAAACGTATTCTACTGACCTTAATTTTTAAGGTCAAATGGTAGTTCATAGTTGAAATTTTACTTTAACATTTGTTTCGATATCATGTTATCTTGCCTGAGGGTCACAAACCTGGAACCTAATTTTGTCAAGAACTATCTTATGATTAGGTGACTCCTGGAAAAGTTATGGTTTAAACTTTAAACAGTAAATTTGACCTTTAATTTTGAAAATAGGCATAATTTACATCTGTACTCGTGGCTAAAAATATTGTAAGAACTTTCTAACTAATATCGTTTTGGTTCAAATTTATACTACAATATGCGAGCTCTCTTTTCGCCTACCATCTTTCCAATATGCAAGACTCTCACGAGACTCGCATAAATCTCTCCTTTCTAGTGAAACAACGACCAAAAACTGGTTTGCTTCTAGTTAGCTACTACCCGAAAAATGTACTTCTCCACATTATCTTAGGTCCAATCAGAACATACATCATAAGTCATATTTTGAACTTCACAAATGTGACACAAACATTTGATGTTTGATTATTGATGCACAAAGTAAGATATGCGACCGAAAGGCCAAAATATAGGTTCTATTCATCACTTGTACACCCCAACAAATTCTTATATCGTCATTTACATATTGAAAGTCGAAGGACCTTGACGATGTTTAAGCGGATATGCGTTGTAAACTAAACACAATGAAATATGGTTTTCAATACATGAAGACAAATTGACACTTGTTTCCTAGGTTAGCATACTCGGCCACCTTGAAACGAGGGTAGCCCGGATTACGGGTCCGTTCATTTCACAAATTGTAAATTTGTTGGTCCTTTTAAAACGTAACAATCATATCACCTTTACTCAACAAACTAAGTTACGAAGATCATAAATACTACTTATATGAATTAACTTGTTAATTACTATTAATTTTTTGTGACGACGCCTTAATTTTCGAAACAAATCGACTTTATGTGACACTAAAGTGAAAAAACTAGTGTCTTTTATATGTACTGAATTAGTTGCTCATCAAAAGAGAAGTTGCCATATTAATATACTATCTTGCAAAAATGTTGATAACCGACAACGTTGATTGGCTCATACGTCCAAGCACAATAGGTGTAAGGCAATGATGAACATACCTCCAGAATGACCCAACAGTCTAATAAAGAGTGTATCAGCCCATTTCGAAAAACATAAACATTTTCTTGTAGAGTCATTCCCTCCCGAACTAACTGAACTACACTCTCCAAAGTTGTAGCTTGTGGGGATTGAACTTGAGCTTAGTTTGGACTTTGGAGAATGTCAAGCCTCCATCACTAGGCTACTTATTCTATAACCTATATATATCTCATACAAATAAATGATGTTTATAACTATTGAGTTGATTGCTATTTGCTAGAACACATAAATCTTAAAAATAGAATCTTGATACATAAAAATAATTTCTGTATTTCACTTTCTGTTTTTTTTCTCCATATTTATGCTTATGTTCGTGGGAATTGTAATCTAACGTTAGTGAACTTTATTCTCTTTGTGCACTTTTGACCGAATATACATGTTCTTTTTGGGGGTGGTTTGTTCTTTATGTGGTTTGCATTTTGTTTGCCTATTATTATGGAGTATATATCTTTAGGTTGTGAAAAGGGTAGTTGAAGAATAATGAAAAATGATAAATATGTCAATAATCATTATCATAAATCATTAATTCCTGTATTTCGATAGTTAGAAGTTAATATATGTATGTATTTATTTAACCTTTTGTTTTATGTACTTTGAACCACTTCAAATGGTTGAATCCAATGTATTGTACCTACATACTATATGCAATTCACATATAAAACCACTTGTCATCTTCATGATTAACTTTATATTCTATGTACCTACCACATCTTCAATGTTCATGAATTTTTAAGAATAAGTAGCAATGCAGCATATATACCTTCATCTCAAAATAAATGTCTCAAAACGTTCTTAGCAACGGTCCTTAGAATTGTGGTCATCACTTATCACTTTCATATTAATATCAACTTCATAAATTTCAAACTTTACTAGAAAATCTTACACTAACTTGTGAAAAGCATTTATTTAAATTAAAAAAAAAAAAGAATATTAAATTAATAATTTTCTTCACACCAATGTTGAAACTATGGAACTAGCATATGTGTGGCAGCTATAAAATCTGACATCATTTCCACCACCACCACATTCCAAATTGCTTCGACTTCATATTTTTCACAATAAATTGACACCTATTCACCCACCCCTAGTTCCAATGTGTCATTTGAGCCACTACTATTTTTTTTTTCCCTTTTAATTTAATGTTACAAAATAGGATTATCTGAAAACTAGCAATTATTTAGAAAACAAAATAATAATAAAAAAACCCCATTTTATTGAAAAAATAATACAATGATAATTGTTATAAATATGAAATGATTATCAAAGTTTTGTAATTGCAAAATCAAACATCATATATTAAAAAAAAAATCCTACATATTATATGTTTGGGTTTTGATAATGGGAGACCTTAGGGTTTTTGTTAAGATCTTCAGACATGTATTAAATATCGTGTCATAAACATAACAAACTTTTTGTCCTCTCTTGAATTTATATTAACCCCATGAATTTTAATAGAGATACAAATCTTTTATTTATATCTGAAAGCCTCAAGAAAAGCCCTAAGGACTTCCGTTATCAAACCCTCTGTATAGGTTGAACTTATAATCTTTATTACAATAGTGTTCAAATTTAATACTTTCATTTGGAAATTTAGTGTTTGTATATACTTTTATAAAAAGATTCTCTTTTTGATATCACATTTTCTCACTGTTTTTACATCGTATCCAACCTAACTCTAAACTTCTTGAATATGTCAAAAAGAATATATAAAAAAGGGGAAAAAAATTTAAAATTACCGAAAAAATTACTTTATTTAAGGTAATTAGTGACACTTTATGAGTTTTGACCCCAAAAATGATAAAAAAAAGGGGGAAAAAATTTAAAATTTGCCCACCTCATATAAAAGTTTCTAGCCCCACCCTTGTCAATTAACATTGAAATCTAATAAATTAGTCAAATTCAAGCCTCTAATAAATCACTCAAATTCAAGCCCTAACTAATTCAAAGACAACATGACCACTGGCATGATTTAAAGAAAAAAATTTTACAAGCTTTTATGACAAAAATCCATACCTAAAATATGAAGAAAACATAGATCTTAATATAGAAATTGTATAGAGAGAGAAATTGTATTTGGTAGGGATGAGCAAAAAAACCGAAATACCGAAATCGAACCGGACCGGTACCGAACCGGTATCGACCGTTACAAAAGGTACGGTATTCGGTTTTTGATTTGGGGCAAAAAAAAACCCGGTACCAACCGGTCAGTACCGGTTCGGTACCGATTGGTACCATGCACATCAAAATACCTAAACCGAACCGGAACCGCACCGGACCGGTACCGAACCGGTATCAACCGATACAAATGATACGGTATTCGGTTTTTGATTTGGGACAAAAAAAAATCGGTACCAACCGGTCGGTACCGGTATAGTACCAAGCTAGCCCCTAGTATTTGGAGTTCCGGGGTTCAAGGATAAGATTAAAATGGTGACAGAAGGATTTTTGATACTTTATCTTCTCTCTTCTTTTTATATATCTTGGAATCTTTTTTACTCTTTGTGAAATTCTTTTAACCTTTTCTATTGGTCCAACACCAAACCGATAAAGTTCCAAATCTTTTATTTCTTCTTTTTTCCTTTTCACGGGTCCTTCTCACTAAAAACACTGATTTAAGCCATATTTATGAGTGGTTTATGCTAATGAAGAATCAAACTGAAATTAAGAATTCAGTATTAATAAGAAGATGAAGATAGTAGCATCTGAAGTTGATACATGTGGGGACTGAAACAGCAAACTCAAAAAACAATCTTACTTTAACTACTGATACAAACTTATTTCATTGAACCCTTTTCAGATTTATCAAAAATCATAAGAATTTTTGTATAGAAAAGTTTTGACAAAATACGAAAATGGAATTAGGAAGCAAAGGAGTAAAGGCAGAAGAAGAAAGCATTAACAACAATAATAATACAACCCCATCATCATCATCATCATCATCATCATCATCAGGTGCAAGTAATATGAACCCATTTAATATAAATCACAGCTTGGGTCAGTATCCTACTGATGCAAGGCTTTCATCAGAATTTGAACAATCTGTTGGATCTGGTAAGTCTTTTAACTACTCAACTCTACTTACACATGCACCAAATAAACATGTGGCTGAACAAGAAATGACTGCTTATTTGGGTACAATTCAAAGGGGTGGTTTTGTTCAACCTTTTGGTTGTATGATTGCAATTCAAGAACCTACCTTTACCATCATAGGTTTTAGTGAAAATTGTTTTAGTATGTTAAGTTTGAATCTTGATAATTCTGACATTTCGAATAACTCAGAAAGGAGTCTGCTTGGAATTGATGTTAGAACCCTTTTCACTTCTAGTTCTAGGGCTTCTTTAGAAAGGGCTATAGGTTGTAAGGAAATCGGTTTATTAAACCCAATTTGGGTTCATTCAAGGACTACCCGTAAACCATTTTATGCGATTCTTCATAGGATTGATGTTGGAGTTGTGATTGATTTAGAGCCAGCTAACTCTAGTGATTCCACATTATTACTTGCTGGTGCTGTTCAGTCGCAAAAACTTGTTGTTAGAGCAATTTCTAGACTGCAGTCTCTCCCTGGTGGAGATATTGGCGCGATGTGTGATATAGTTGTTGAAGAAGTTCAAAAGCTTACGGGGTACGATCGTGTTATGGTTTATAAATTCCATGATGATGAGCATGGTGAAGTAGTTTCAGAAATTCGAAGGGCCGATCTAGAACCGTATTTAGGACTACATTATCCTGCAACCGACATCCCACAAGCTGCCAGGTTCTTGTTTAAACAGAATCGGGTGAGAATAATCGTTGATCGTCAAGCAGAATCAGTTCCCGTGATTCAAAGTCAAGAACTAAAGCAACCGCTTTGTTTGGTCAACTCCACGCTTCGAGCACCCCATGGCTGCCATTCGGTTTACATGGCTAACATGGGTTGTAATGCATCTTTAGTGATGGCAATTCTTATAAACAACAAAAATGAGTCAATGAAACTATGGGGATTAGTCGCGTGTCATCATAGTATGCCACGTCACATCGCTTTCCCACTTCGCTATGCGTGCGAGTTTCTAATGCAGTCGATGGGTTTGCAGCTTTACATGGAGCGGCAGTTAGCGGAACAAAAGGAGGAAAGAAGGATTCTCAGTATGCAGACTATGCTATGTGATATGCTCTTGCGAGATACCCCTTTACGGATAATGACACAGTCTCCAAGCATAATGGATTTAGTTAAATGTGATGGTGCGGCATTATATTATAATGGGAATGTTTGGTTACTTGGTACAACTCCAAACGAATTACAAGTTATAGATATAGTACAATGGTTATGTAGTGAACACAATGACTCTACAGGGTTTAGTACCGATTCTTTGTTGCATGCCGGTTATCCTGGTGCGGTTTTGCTTGGTGATGCGGTTTGTGGTATGGCAGCTGCACGAATTACTTCGAAAGATTTCTTGTTTTGGTTTAGATCACATACGGAAAAAGAGATTAGATGGGCTGGTGCTAAACATCATCCTAAGGATGAAGATTACGGTGAGAGAATGCATCCAAGATCATCTTTTAAGGCGTTTCTTGAAGTCGTGAAAAGTAGAAGTATTCCATGGGAAGTTTGTGACATCAATGTAATTCATTCGTTGCAGTTGATAATGAGAACATCCGCTCAAGATGTTTCTGAAAATGGTAAAGTGATGAAATACAGTCAAGAAGGTGAGAGTGAGGTTCGAGAAATGGATGAAATCAGTTCGGTTGCAAGTGAAATGGTGAGATTGATTGAAACGGCATCGGTACCAATTTTTGGTGTTGATGGGTTAGGTTTGGTTAATGGGTGGAATGGGAAAATTGCAGAGTTGACTGGTGTGGTACCGGATGAAGCTATCGGGAAGTCGTTGATTAATGAAATTATTCATGAATCGTCACGTGCAGTTGTTGAAGATCTTCTCTATAGAGCTCTGCAAGGTATATATTCTTATCAGATTCTATTATTAATCAGTTTTTTGCTGTTGTTTTCCATGGCGGTGGTAATTGTATGGTTCGGTTGGGTACAAATTGGGTTGGGTCGACCCGAAACTTTTCTTTGTCTGAGCTCTTTCGGTATATATTGTGATTGTTGACTTGTTGATCATAACTAATACATTAACCGTTTAACCCACTTATAAAATAGGGATAAGTATTTGTAAATGTATTCAACTTTAGTCAAAAATCTATAGTATATATCTAACTTATAACACTTCTATCGTATGTATCTAACTTTCACATATCTCTATTGTATGTATTGAACGGTATCTTAGATGACATGTCATTCCTAAAATGTGCCACGTGTCATCCATATAGTTAAGTTATATGGATGACACGTGACACATTTTAGGAATGACATGTCATCAAAGATACCGTTCAATACATACAATAGAGATATGTGAAAGTTAGTTACATACAATAGAAGTGTTATAAGTTGGATACATACTATAGATTTTTGACTAAAGTTGAACACATTTAGAAATACTTGTCCCTGTATAATAACCTATTTTTATCCAAACCCAATTTATATTGTTGATTTGATATAGGTGAAATAGAACCTATTGTTCACTGGAATCTGTTTGACCTCATAAGTCAAAATACTTTGCTTGATTTGATATAGGTGAAGAAAAGAAAAATGTCGAAATGAAACTAAAAGAGGTTCACAATAACACCATTGTATACATCGTGGCTAATACGTGCACAAGTAGGGACTACATGAACAATGTGGTTGGCGTATGCTTCGTGGGTCAAGATGTCACAACAGAGAAAAGTGTCATGGATAAATTCAAACGTATGGAAGGAGATTATAACGCGATTATCCAAAGTTTACATCCTTTGATTCCTCCTCTATTTGCTTCCAATGAAAACACTTGTTGTTCTGAATGGAATGCAGCCATGGAAGAGCTCACGGGTCATATGAGAGACGATGTTCTTGGGAAAGTGCTTCCTGGTGAAGTTTTTGGGAATTTATGTCGACTTAAAGATGAAGATACCCTGACGAAATTTATGATATTGTTATATAAAGCGATGAATGGTCAGGATACTTCAGATTTTCCATTTGGGTTTTTCGGTAAAGCTGGGAATCTTGTAGAGGTCAATTTGACAGTAAGCAAGAGGATTAGTGAAGATGGACACGTAGTTGGGTGTTTCTGTTTCTTGCAAACTAGTAAAAATAATCAAGAGTTTATGTTAAAGCGCAATGATTTGGCATATATTAAACAAGAAATAAAAAACCCTTTAAATGGGCTGCGTTTTACTCACAAACTTCTTGAAGACTCAGCTATTTCAGATGACCACAAGCAGTATCTTGAGACCAGCGGTGCTTGTGAAAGACAAATTGCATCGATTATCGAGAACATGGATGTAAAATGTATTGAGGAAGGGTAAGTTATAATTTTTCCAATATCAAATCTTTTAGCAGGCTGCCTTTTTCTTGCATCCGACAATACTATGACATTCAAGGTCAATCACTTACTTTTCAAATCTGAAACTGATACATGGTTAATCATAATTTCCAACCAAAATCGTTACATAATTTTTTGGTACACAATTTGTAATCATAATCAACTGTAATAGAACAGTTAAGATAAAGTATTTGGATGTGGTTTTGCTGTTTGAAGTTGTAATAATCATATCTCAGTAGTAAGTGTTGATTATTTAAGAAATTAATAGATACATTATGACCAAAAAGGACATATCTGTGAAATAAGAAGAGCCTGTCAGTCCCAGAATCATTTCTAGAATTATCTCCATAAGAGTCCTTCTCTCCTGAACTACACCCTACTGAGAAGCGTAATTTGTTTACCCAAACATCAAGAAATATGCAGTTCCAAAGACCAATCCAAACACCTTTTGTTTTATCTTAAAACTAAAGAGTCCATGGCAATTATGCATAAGCAAATTTGTGTGCTTAACCTCAAAAGTCAATTTGTTATCTGCTATAGTTGCTATTCAAGGTTCTTAGTTTAATAACCTTTTGTTGTTCTTGCAGCAGTGTGAAGCTAAACTTGGACCAGTTTGCCATGGAGAATCTTTTAGATGCAATTGTGAGCCAAGTCATGATTGTGCTCAAGGAAAAGAATATACCGTTGGTTCATGAAATACCTGATCAAGTCAAAACGCTTGCTCTTCTTGGTGATCAAATTAAGCTTCAGATAGTCTTGTCCGATTTCTTGCTCAGCGTTGTAAACCATGCACCTTCACCAAATGGGTGGGTGGAAATCAAAGTATCCCATGGACTCAGGATGATACAGAATGGGCATGAATTCATCCATTTACAATTCAGGTGAGTTAATGGCTTTCCCTTTCTTATTTCTTGTTTTTATGTATAGACTAGTGGAAATATACCCGACTTTAACCCATCTGTATAGAAATGGGTTGATTTGGGTTATATGTTGACTTAGAAGAGTCAAATAAAAACGTTAATTTAAAAGTGACTCGGTCGAAAGTCTCCCAAGTGAATTTTTAGTGCATACAACCTCGTGAATCACTTTATTCTTGATATTACCTAAATATATGGACGTAAATCTATACTAAATCCATTCATCATTTGACATATCACTTATACATTTTCTCTCTCTTAATTTCCACTGATCGAATATCACACAAACCAATCAAATCTTTAGGTATGTTAGTAGGCTTACAAGTTTAGGCCTACATATCATCATCATCCCCAAGTAATAGTGGAGTCTATAAGCTAGTTGTAATGAACTAATGATATACATTTTGCTATAATATTGAAGGCACTAAATTATTTAATATTGTTTTTTTATTCGCAAATAAATGTTTACGGGCCAACCCTCCTGTCCCTCTCCGTATGTAAAGGTTACATATCTCAACCCAGACATGTTTTGAGTTTTGAGCATTAAATAAAAACATAGCCAACCCACCCATTTGGCCACTCTACGTTTAGCCATAAATAATAGAAAATACACATTGAATTTGGCCGGAAGCTCAAAACTCACTTTTCGAGATTTCAAGTTACAATTGCGCATCCCGACACCCTTGTTTATATATGAAACTAGGTGGTATTAATCATGAACTGATTTGTTTTTGCTGATTAACTCATCCAGGTCCAGGCTTACCTGCAGATATCATTGGGGACATGTACGAAGAGAGAAATCGATGGACCACTCAGGAAGGACTCGCTCTAAATCTTTCTAGAAAACTTCTCGGTATCATGAAAGGTCGCGTACATTACGTCAGAGATGACACTAAGTGTTGCTTCCTCATTGACATCGAACTTAAAACAAGAAAATGAAGATTTGAAATATATATATATATATATATATATATATATATATATATAAAAGCTTGCGGGTATTGTCCCGTTTTGCCCAAAAAATAATAATAATAATAAAATATAAAAAAAAAAATCTTTATGAACTCAACCCATATTATGTTCCAACTTAGAGAAGAGGTACAGAGACTCATGATTTATATTACAGTTTTCACCATGCTGGTGGCTTAGTTTACTGAATATTGATTGCAGATGAGTTCAGATTCAATTCAAAGTTGTAATAAATTTACATCATTGCAACTCACGCAATCTTTGTATATATTTTCGGAACTAAGAGTCGAAAGAAACAATCAAGTTCTCTGAAGTCGAACCTTGGGACTTTCAGACACAAATTAATGTTGATGGCATTACTAATACGTTGCCAGCCTGCTCAGATAGTGATACAGTAGTTCCTAAGAAATAAGTTTGTGAATGCCATTGAACTAACTATACCTAATTATGTAATCTGCTGGTAATCTATTCAATCAAGCCGAAATATACAAAAACGGTGAAGATACCCTTACAATGTTGGTTGAATTTGATCAAAAAAGAACCCAACTACAAAGTTGGGTAACTTGGCACATTTCTTTGCGGGTCAACAAGTTAAAAAAAGGTGCATTTTGAAATTTTCTGATGTCAAATTAACACTTCAAAAACACAAACTTAACATCAGCAAAATTGATACCAATTTTTTGTCCAATTTACTGAACCACTACAAAGCTTTATCATAGCGTCAAGTACAGATATGTTCGAATCAATCACCATTTTTCAAGTAAACAAAAATCTCATTAGACCAAAATGTCAAATTCAAACTCTATAACCTGGCTGCATGAAATGGCTTCCTAGGAAGCACTTCACTCTGCAAGGGAAAAAGACTTCCCAATTGAGGTTAACACAACTGGCATATATGATACACATCTTAATACATTAAGTACAAGTCATTACAGAACAATATTCAGCCTGTAAAAGGACAACAAGAAACAGATGGTCCTCTAAAACATGAAACCTGTTCATGACAACTAAAAACATTGGAGTGACCAAAAAAAAAACTGTCCTCAAATTCAGTTCCCGTTAGTTTAGTCAAATATGAACTAGAGACAGATTCAAAAGTCGAAACACATCAAAAGTCAGATCTACCTCCCACAGTCCCACAATATACAAACTTATCGTTATCGTCATTATCAATCTCCCAAAATGAAGAGGTGAATAAACAGAAGATTTGACGGGTTTACATATTAGCAAAACGGCAATCTCCCACTATACATTATCATCATTCGCCTCTTTTCCAAAAGCCTTCCGATCACGGGGTTTCCTTTTTTTTCTCTCTTTTATCTTTCCAAAAGTACACAAAATCTGCACCTTTTGATTTGCAATTCTCCTAGTACTTTACACTATGTACCGATGAAAGTCAGCAGTCTCGGGTAACAATTATTATTTAAACACTTAGAAATAAGACTGCTGCTTAGACCATTGTCAGCTCTGCTTGGTTGCACCATCCTTTGGAGGGCTACCTGACGAGTCTCCTGAGTCCGAACCGTTTGATCGATGCATTTGGATGTTTAAACTATTTGATGACAGAGATTCCTGAGAAACGTTAAGGAAAAATATGTAATTTAGCACTAAAATCATGTGAGTTCCATTTATACAACCAGAGAATTGGGGACCCAGCTGCAAGAAAAGAAAATGTGCCCCCACAAAATGGAGAACAGCAAAAAGTGGTGCGAGAACTATGACAAGACCGTCCATAAAAACTGCACTATGAAGAAGGAAAACAGAACTCCGTCCATAAGTATTGCACTGTTTTACACTATTACTATCTACTTATATTCTATCCAATACTACAAAGCATTTGGCTACACTACTTCAATCATTAATTTAAGGTATCTGAATTACTAATATACCCCTATTAACCACACATCCCATGATCATCAATTTAATTATGATATCAAGTTAATCGAAATTTGAGTTTCACCCATGGTACTGTGAGTGTACATATAACCTGAATTAAGGAATCCGAATAACCAATAATCTGAACCGTTGAACATCAATAAACTCAACTTATGTCTCCTATATAATATAATTAAATGGAATAATTATCCGCTGCTTTGCACGGGTACCCTGCTAGTTTTGATAATAAAGTTCAACCAGTCAAACGTATATAATAACCTTCTCCAATGACCAAAACATGTGAATCTTGCAGGCGAAATTAATTATCAGCAATTATGAGCAAAATGGAATTGAGAAAACAGATCATTTTGGCTCAAATACACCAAAATAAATTACTAGCTTCTATTCAGCATCTAAAATGAACAAATTACCTGATCAGCAGCCTCTGATCCTTCTGAATGGAAAAGGATAGGGCGGCAACGCTTATCTTCATTCATCAAGCTCGAGTTTTGGAAGTGGGTCACGAGTGCCATCTTCCCTTGGATTCGAGCATAAGCCAAGGAAGCAACTTTTTCACTATTGAACTTCTCCCATTTTTTCCCGTTGAATGCCTAAACAACAACTCACACAAATTAATATATATGACTGCATTTATGACCTGTAAACCTTCCTTCAGTGATTGGTGAATCACACTTACAATTAATCCACATTAATCACAAAAGTTAACGAGAGTTAATAACCTGGTAGAATGGGATAATGTGCGCGGGAGAAAGCATGTTGATAAATGCATAGCCCACATTGCATTTGTTCTGCATCAAAAATGGCATGAAGTCCTTGATGAGATTGCAGAATACGCGGGTTGGGTAAAGGGTGAAAATGGGTAAATTCTTTATACAAGCCAGGTTGGATTGACCTGTGACACTTTTTTGTCCAAATTCTGATATATAAATTCCGTGTCAAATAAGATTACAGAATGTATATTCTTATGCATTAAAATACACTTTGGGCTACTCGCAAACCATTTACTTCTTAGCTTTTTCTAAACTTTACCCGTCTGACGAGTTAGACATTAGACATTACTTGGCCATTCATAAGTTAGAGGGTCAAAATTGCCATAGCAAGTAATGCTAGAAATATTACCTTAAAATCAATGGGTAAATAAAGAAAATCATAGGTGCCACTATGATATTCATCAATGGCTGCAAGCAGCATCTTTGAAGTATACCTGTAGTACATAAAGATAATCAAGATGAAATCTTTTAAAACTGAATTTGAAATCCTTTAGAACTGAATTTGTAAGGGTTCTAAAATTAGATCTTACTTGTTAGGAATGTTTTTAATCATCAAAGTCGTTCGGGTATCTTCCCCACTTCTGATTTTATCAAGATCGAGCTGGAACTGTTTCTTGCTATCTGTTTGACTTCCATTTTGGTCAACACGCCGATTCCGTCCACGCTCAGTCAAACTTTCTGCAATTGAGGCCCCTAGTCCCGAGTAATGCCCATTTCCAAGAAACATGGGACTAATCCGGGGAGATGATAAGGTGCTAAAACTTGGAGAACCGTTTTCAACCGACCCACGAGAACCTAAATAGCTTCTTTCGATATGACCTATACCTACACCCCCAAAAGGAGGAGGGCTCATGAACATCGTTTCAGGAGACTCGTGATAATGACCAAAATGTCCTTCAAACGGAATCCCAGATGGAGCAGATCCAACATGATGATGATGTTGATGGAGGTGTTGTGATGAACCAAGTAAAGATCCATGGCGCCCCGTGATCGGGAAGCCATGGGTCGTACCAGTTGGGCCCTTAGATGTGGTAAATGGGTGGGCCATGGTTGGTGACCGACCAGTGCTAGGAAAACCATGGCTAGGTCCCTTGGGTTGTTCGGAGTATAGATTAGGACTACCCCATAAAAACTGGGGACCAGATAATGTTTCAATTCCGGAACCCGTTGAGCTCGAACCACCAAAAGAGGATATGGGTTCGTTAAACTGACTCAATGTGGAGTCTGGCAGCGAATGAGACTGTTGAAATGTGGGCCCATTGTTGGAACTTCCGTTAAAAATATTATGCTCAAGATGATTACGATTAGTCCTTCCATGGTCCTTACCGATTGGTGCTATACGGGCTGGTTGAGAGTGCAAGATCGACGCCAAGCCCGGTGAATTGTTACCAAAAGTAGGGCTCACTGAACCCAGGACAGGTGACTTGCTTAGACTTTGTAGAGGACCGTGCTCAATCGGGCTGCCAAACTGTGGCCAGACACCTGCTAGGTGAACTATTTTGTAAGATGGGGAAAGAAGTCGATTCGAAACATACTTGTCTCAAAGGAAACAAGATACACATAAAAGGTCTTACCAGGAGGAGAGTTGGCAATCGAGGGGACAACTTGAAGTCGGAAACTTCGAGTGTCGTCTTGGTCAAACTCTTGAGTCAGTTGTAACATTAGGCTAAAAGAAAGAACAGCAAATTAGACTGTTAGAATCAAAAAATTATCAGATAAGGTTAAGGGTGGAAAACAGGTACATTTAGTAAGACGTAAAAACTAAAACAGATAATCTTCTAAAACGGGGCCAAGTGGATCAGGCCCATTTTTCTAAATTTAAGATATTCGACCTGTTAGAGGCTAGTAAACCCCATTTTTTATATTTAACATATTTGACTGCTTAGAGGCAAGTATAACCTACCTCAAATAGTTCATCCATAAACAGATTATAATTGAAACCTCCAAAGAATCTCAGTTTAGATCTTCAAGCAATAAATCCACTTTCTTTCTATGATCACCCAAAAAATCACCAGTTATTTAATAGAGGATTTAAGTATTACTTTCATTCTATGATCAACCCCCAGACTTTAATCATTTTAATGAGCAAGTTCAACGAGCTTCTTTATGGTGTTTAGGTCCCTAAACAATTTGTGAGCATATAATATGGGTGCATTGTTTAGTTGGGTATATCCAACATAATACTACACTAATAGCACAAAAGTAATACTTAAATTAACCAGTAATACTTTCATGATTTCATCACTGTATCAATTATTTTCATCGTCTAGATTATATCTGACTAATTTTACAATAACTTATTTTCACAAGATGTATTACAATGTTAAATCAATCTTTCATGAGCAATCAACTTCCTCAATAATCGTATTATCTTTTTTGGCAAAGGTAACACTCTACTTTGTATGTGCTGTCAAATTTTGGTGATGTAAGAACAATATAAACATTATATGACGGCTTAGAAAGCCAATAACTCATCCATCATCTATAGTCATTAAATGTGTCAATTCAAATTAAAAGTGAGAAACCTCGCTATTATCATAACCCATCAGTAAGGACCACATTAATCAAAAGGGAAGCAAGACATAATATCGAATTTTTGTATACTTACTTTCGGCGGGCTCCACCAGGGCGACTAGGTTCAAGCTTTATTCGTTTTCCAGCTATGTCACTCCTATTAAGGGATCTAAGAGCTGCTTCTGCAGCTCTAACATCATAATACTCGATAAACTTGTGGTGTTTTTTGTTCGGTGTCTCCCTTATCTGTTATCAAGCCACAAATACAAAATAAAAACAAATGAATTTTCTCCACAATTCCCAATAAATGCTTCAATAATGTGGGGTTAGTTTTGGAAAAAAATAAGCCTGATCGTTCAGTGAACTAGTCGCTTACTTAGGCTTTAGAAGGAGCATTGGTGTAAAAAAGAGAAAAGGACTCACCTCTTTAACCTCACCATAAGCCCCGAAAATTTGAAGAAGATCTTCACATGAAACGGATGGATCCAAATTAAAAACAACCAAAGTTCCTTGATTAATATCTTTGTCAGACGGGTTATCCTAGAACACAACAAAAAACACAGATGTAAGGATAGATTAAACATAACTTCTGTGATTTAGTAAACAGAACAAAAATGGAAATTAAAAGTGAACCTTTGGAATCGAGTAGTGAATATCCAGCTTCCTTCTTCGTAGTGGCTTATTTTGTAATGCGCGCATGGCAGTTCGAGCAGCGCGGATATCATAATAAGATATCATCACAAAGCCCCTATGCTTACAAGCAGTGTACAGTGTTCTAATATCACCATATTGCTACAAAATCAAACAAAATAGAAATAGAATATTTAGTAAATAATAACCAAACAAAAAGTAAGACAAGAAATTCCTTAGAATCTAATTTTGACAGACTCTTCCAAACCAACAGTTATAAATTTTTCGTTGGAAATGAATTGTAGTTCAACAAAAGCGAACATAAACACCGCAGTGAATAAGAATGAGCGATTTCAGAGTTCATTGTCTAGCTTTCGCTGAAGTTTCCATAATATGATCATACATTCACCTAATAGGGGAATAAGCAAATTAAAACTGTATGACTTTTCAAATCAACAATACCTAGTTTTTTCACTTTATCATTAAAAAATAAAAGTAAAAGGAAAGTTGCAGATACATCATAACTCAGTAAAATGCAAAATTCAACGCTACAATTTGCTAGAACGAGCGATTCAGCACATAAAATGCCAAGTATACATGGTAAATTCTTTCAAGGATGTTTATGCAATCATGCATTTATAGCAAACTATAGTCTTCCTTTTGGAATTTTCTTTTCAAAAAGGAAAACTTGTTTAACAGTTCAGGCTTAACACGAGATTAAACTATTCCCTAGATTCTTGTATAAAAAAGACATAAACGAGTGTCTTTTATTTCCAGTGAATTATTGCCATAATTTGAACCTGAATAACTACAATATTCAAAAAATTCAACAAGATAGGGCTAGAATTAGCTAACCTCAAACAAAGTTCGGAGTTCTGAATCCTCAACATTACTATTAATATTACGCACGAATAAAGTTCTTGAAGGATGTTCTCCATATGGGTGTTCTCCAGCAACAGTTCCCACGCCATTGGCAATACTATAATGAGCCACCCCGTTACCAACGACCCCATCACCCATACTCACCTTTGATATTCCCAAATTCAAGTTATCCATGTCGGATTCTAGTTCCATACCTCCTCCACTTCCAAAAAGGTCATAGTCTTCTAACTCATCTGCACGATAGGTAAGAGTATTGAGGTCAAGGCCTTCCACAACACCGGCTAAAAGCTCGTCTTCATCAGGTAGCATGTTCCCAATCGCATGATCTTCAAGATTCTCCAGTAAATCGTTGCCTTCTAGAGATTGAAAACCATTTTCTGCATTATTCGATATCACTGCCAGAATGAAAAGTGTAAGCATAACTCGTTGCTAAATCAATTGCACTTCAGTATTATTTTATATCACTGAAAACACATACACTTCTCGTGAGGTAAAACTGGTAATGAACTCGAGAAAAGGGTAACATCACTTGCGGGATCATTATACGCATCAGATCTAGTAAACGTTTCTCGGACCCCACTTCCAACAGCTTTGGAAAAATTCATTGATGTTAGTTTTGAGGAACCTAACACGGAAGCAAAGAAAAAACTTGTTCTCATTGTGTTTCTATCATTGCAACGTAAGTACATAAATATAAATGAGTGGAGAATTTCAAGCCTACCAAAAGGAAAATGGTTTGAAGAATTTTGCATTGCACAAAACTGCTGTCAAAAAAGCAAATCTAAGTCAAAATTATCAATAAATGCCCAGAATCAAACAAACGAAAGTTCAATATGAACATTGGTATTACATTATAAGAATAAAAGAATCCAAATCATCTACTTCTACTAAAATCTGTATCGAGATAATATTACATTTCTAACAAACTTTAATCACTTAAATTAATTGTATATGCTAAGGAAAGTGACAAACTTGCCTATGCCAAACATAAAACCAAATATTTCTTGAAGCAAAACAGCTAGCTTGCATGATAAGGGGTTGTTTGGAAATGCATCTAACTGATTATTGCAACGTCAATTAATCCGTTCTGAGCGTTTGAATAGAAGTGATTATGATTCTCATGATTTCCAGGTCAGAGTGATTAGACTTAAAAAAGATATAAAGAGTATTGTTGTAAGAAAACTTATACATATCCCGGGCTATAATCTTTTGAGTTTAAAATAATAAAATCATTCACACAAGCACATAGAAAACAACACCTAAGTTTTCAATATTTAATGACATGAAAATTGTGAGTTCTCAATGGCCATGATCCAATCAAGATACAGACTTTTAACCTATAGTTGTATCATGTATTTACAAATAAAAAACAATATATGAAACTACAGAAGAAACATGAAATTAAACAAAACATATTAACAATGGTCAACTCCATGGATAGAACCTATGTGTTCAAAATTATAATGAAGATCACAACACGATAAAATTTACAATGCTTACACACAAGTAACACGAGTATATGCAAAATTTATGCATTCATATGACAAAAAGGGGTAAGCTTTAAATAGTTCTTTATACATTTTCTTGTAAGTAGTATGAAACTGATCTTTAAACTTCCATTAATAAGCAATAATTGCTTAAAATTAAACCAAAATCACAACTAATTATTTGATCCACAAAAACCCCAATATTTAATTCCACAATCCATAAACCGATCACAACATGCAAAGCAATTAAACCCCATAATTTCACAATAACAAACATTAATTCCACTAGTTCAAACTAAACCCCAATTTCCCACCCCAATATAACTAGAATATAAATCACAAACCCCAATTAAAAAATCGTAACCCCAGAACAAAAAAGTAATCAAAAAGCCTAAATGGGGTTTACAAAATTTACACACACAATATGTATTTCATGTGTGTGAGAGAGAAATTGTAGGAAAGATTAAACAAAGGGTACCTGATATATATAAAAAAGGTCAAACTAAAAAGAGAAGCGTAGAACAGAGTAAAAGGGTGTGTTTCAAGAACATCAAGAAATCAAAATCCCATTTGAATCTGTAAAAGATTCCACAAAAAACATCATTCCCCTGATCGAATGACACACAAAAACGATAAAGTTTATTGCTTTTTAGATAGAGAAATAGTGGAGGCGAGAGAGAAGAAGTGTGTATATATTTTGTAATTTATCTATGTGTTTTTTTGGGTTTTTTTATTTTTATTTTTATTTTCTCTCTCTATTTGGAAGATAAAAAAAAAAAAAAAAAAAAAAAAAAACAACACAAAAACAGGTACGGAATCTATAGATACAAAAATTACGTATGTATATGTAGAGAGAGAAAGTTGTGATTGGAGGAACAAGTGAAAAAAGACAGGGAATGATTGCAGGAAGAGAGAGAGAGAGATAAGATTGTTTATAAACTGTATTTAAAATTTTAAATCTGTTTTGGTGTCCGTATACGTCTTATTTATTTTTTTTTATTTTAATACTGTGCAATTATTGTTTTGCCCTTTGGTTAAGGATGTTTATTAAATTAAATAAATAAATGGTGGAGTATTATATTTCGGAATTGTTAAGGAGGAATTAATTAGATTAAATTAAAGGTTAATGATAAGTATTCATTAAGGGAAAAATCACAAAAATGATCTCATCATCACACCTCATTTAACAAACCAATCCTTTGATCAAGGTTTTTGACAAAATAATCCACCAATTGGCGCCGGGGGCGCCGATGGTGACATGTGTGAGAGGGTGGGGCGCCGATGTGACATGTGTGAGGGGTGGCGCCGATGGGACATGTGCGAGGGGTGGGCGCCGATGGTGACATGTGTGAGAGGGTGGAGCGCCGATGTGACATCCGATGGGCGTCGGGCCCATCAATTTTTTGACTTAAATGTTTAAAAATGAATTAAATAATGATGGGGCGCCGGGGGCGCCGACCCGGCGCCAATTGATGGATTATTTTGTTAAAAAGCTTGGTCAAAGGATTAGTTTATTAAATGATGTGCAATGATGAGATCATTTTTGTGATTTTCCCTTCATTAAGTGTATGTATTTAATTCTTTATCCTAGAAAAAGATTCTAGTGTTTGGTGTATAAGATATGTTTTAATGATATTTATAAGGTTTTTAATTAATTAATTAAATGTGTAAGATATTTTGTGATGATGATACAAATAAAGAGATTAGAGTTTTTAAAACAGGATCAATTTTCATTTATAGCAAGTAATGATAATGATTGCTGTTTGGATAATGTTTGAATTGAATTAAAAATTTATGTAGTCAAAACATAGTGTGTTATTGTGTTTTTCATATTCTTGTTGAAATGTTTGACTGAGTCTATCCAAAACTCACTTGAGGATTAGGATGAAAAAAGTGTCTACAAGCCATGCTTAAGGCATGAAGATTTAAAGAGAGCATGAACCTATGTATTATCTTATTATTAACAAAAATACAAAGCATGTGATAGTTGTACTAAATATTTTTGTTTGTTGTAATATTTAAAAGAGTTGTGTTAATAGTAGCATTTAGATCTAACAATAAGAACCAAGTCTATGAATATATGGCGGTATATTAATCGTTAAATCATCAATTAGAGTGATATATAAATATATAATCGTATTAGAGTACAACATGTTTATACATTAGATTTATGGCTATCGACACTATTAAGTTTTGTTATTAGCATTTTCCTAATATATATATATATATATATATATATATATATATATATATATATATATATATATATATATATATATAGAGAGAGAGAGAGAGAGAGAGAGACTTGGGATTCTGTGAGAACAAGGAGATTTCGTAAGAACGGTGAGAACACATCTTAGCCATCCATTTTTTGATCAAAAAACCTGATTTTGGAGGTGGTATTTTTGTAAATACTTTAAAGTTTGATTTTGAAGGGTTCACATAAGGATTGCTATGTGAAGTTTAATTTTTTTTGCTTCACAATAGTTTTAACATGGTGAAGTTTTATTTAATTTTTGTTAATTAACATATTTGAAGTAGTGAATTGATAAGTATAAAAATTAATCTTTTCAAAAACTAATGTTAACAAAAAAATATTTACTTAATCTCATTAAAACTATGTGAATCTATAAAAATAAAAATTCATAGCATCGTAACCTTATGTTAAAAAAAATATTAAACTTAACCTCACCAAAATGATGTGAAGCTAAAAAAAAAGAAGCTTCATGTGAGCAAAATGATGTGAAGCTAAAAAAAAAGCTTCACATGAGCAAAATGATGTGAAGCTAAATAAAAAAAAAAGATTCACATGAGCAAAATAATGTGAAGCTTAAAAAAAAAAAAACTTCACATGAGCAAAATGATGTGAAGTTAAAAAAAAAAAAGCTTCACATGAGCAAAGGTGATGTGAACCTTCCAAAATCAAACTTAAAAGTATTTACAAAATTACCATCTCCAAAATCAGGATTTTTGATCAAAAAATGGATGGCTAAGATGTGTTCTCACCGTTCTCACGGAATCCCCTTGTTCTCACCAGAACCCAACCCTATATATATATATATATATATATATATATATATATTGCTTATTGCTTATTTTTTTAAAATGGTAACAAAATTTTATGACTCAATCCAAACTATACTAAAAGTTAAAATATTCAAACTCGTATTGTCATGTTGCTCAAGCAAGTAAGATTTGTATCTTAGGGTGGGGTTCAAATGAGTATGACATTTTAAGTGAGAATGGGGGGACCAATCACAATGCTCCATTTTATTTAGGGGTGGAAGGGTAGTTTGGTCAACTTACATTATATTTAATACTAATTAAACAATTACTAAAAACAAAAATATAGAATATAGATACAGACGCAAAACATATACGTACACACACATTCTTCGTAACCGCACGGCTTTTCTCCAAAAACGATCGATCGCAGGGTTTCTATCGAAATTCATCGCACAAAAATCAAAAATCGAAGGTAAACATATACGATTACGATTTACGTTAACGCGATTTTATATAGATCGTATTTTGCGCGATTTTAGCGTCATTAATTTAGGATTCGATTGACGAAAACTGCATTAACAATATGATTTTCGATGAATCACAGATTAATTTATTAAAAAAACGCATATTAAAATCACCACGCAAAAAGCGTAATATGATCATCAAAAGTCTGTGTTACTAACATATATGCTAGCAGTAGCGTTACAGTATCTGTGTTCTATCTGTTTCGTTGTTACTTGAGATGATTCCTAAAAAGACTTGCAAAAACCACCTGTTGATTTTTAAAAATTAACTAACACATGTGTTGCTAACATATATGCTAGTAGTAGTGTTACAGTAGTATCTGTGGTATATCTGTTTCATTGTTAGTTGACATAATTCCTCAAAAAAGACTTGCAAAAACACGTTCCAGCTGTTGATTTTTAAAAACTAACACACGTGTTACTAACATATATGCTAGTTTTAGTGTTACAATATCTGTGTTCTATCTGTTTCGTTGTTAGTTGACTAAATGGTAACACATGTCATAAACGCTGGTGTTACTTGCTGCTAGTAAAGCAAGTCTTAGTTGTTGAATTTTTATGTTAAGTAGCAAACGTGGTGCCTGATAAAAATTGAAACTTATGATAGTGCAGTACGAACAAGATGGCTGTAATACAAGAGTGTAAAGTTAATGATCAGGATCATAAAGAAAATGCAGATGTTGCAGGTAATTTGAATACCACATGTGCTAGCAGTTACTTAACACATGTGTTAGAAGTTGACTAACACATGTGTTAACGGTTACAGAATCTAACATATCTTCAAAAAACACTTTTACAGGACCACTAGCTACACCGAAAATCATACAGTGCGCTCCAAAAGAGTTTGAAACTCCGGGAGGGACTACACTATGGATACCAGAGGTGTTGGAAGACTTAAAACCACACATTGGACAAGTTTTTAAAGAGCTTGATGATGCATATGTATACTATTTAAGATATGCGAATGCTGGAAGATTTGGAGTTAGAAGCTCCACTCAAAAGAGGTTGAAGAGTAACATAGTATACGAGAAGCACTATCTATGCAGAAAGGCTGGATATCCAGAGAAAACAGAAGAGGACACACTGAAAGAAACAGAGAAAAAGGGGAAAAAACGTAAAACTAAAGATCGAGTTTCCAACATCAAAGTCACTGGGTGCCCAGCAGCAGTAGTGGTAAAGCTGACTAGAGATGACACTTTTAAGGTGATCAAGTTTATAGAGACGCACAATCATGAGATGTGCCTCGAGGAACATGAATACCTGATGAAAAAGGCGAGGAAGCTGACATTACAACAACAACAGTTTATATTCAAGCTGGGTACGATGAATATTGGACCAACAAAGGCACACAACATATACAAGACGCTCAAAGGATCTTATGAGATCACGAATGGAACGGTGGTGGATTTCAAAAACTTCAGAAGGGACATCAACGTGTATATAGGAGGCACCGATGCACAAATTCTGGTGACAAAGATGCTAAACAAAAAAGCTTATGTAGCAGACTTCTCATTTGAGTACAAGACCGAAGAAGGAAAGCTAGCCTCTTTGTTTTGGGCTGATGAAGTAGCGAAGGCTAACTTCAGGGAATTTGGTGATATTGTCTCCTTTGATGCAACTTACTCAACAAACAAGTACGTATAAAAACAAGTTAAAAAGCATGTCACATGTGTTACCGATTGCTACTAACACATGTGTTTCTGTCTACTAACACATGTGTTACCAGTTGCTAACACATGTGTCTCTGTCTACTAACACATGTGTTAGCAGTTGCTAACACATGTGTTACTGTCAGTTTGTTATCGTGTGCATCGTTACATTTTCCTCATATATAGAATTCAGACATAACACATATTTTATCCAACAGGTACAACATGATGTTCGTACCGTTCACTGGAATAGATAACCACCGAAAGAGTGTGACGCTTGGTGCGGGCTTGCTAAACAATGAAACTTCCGATAGTTACGAATGGCTGCTCAACGCATTCATAAAGGCGTTTGGAGTGCAGCCAAGAATTATCGTGACAGATCAGGATAAATCAATGAAAAAAGCAGTGGACAAGGTCCTACCCGAGTCGAAGCACAGACTTTGTATGTGGCACATCACAGATAAGCTACCGGGGAAGGTATGTTTTTTTGATAACACTCATCTGTAAAGTATGTCACATGTGCTACAAATGCAGCTTGCTTGATGAAACATGTGCTACTGCTTGCTAACACATGTGCTACTGATTACTAACACATGTGCTACTGCTTGCTAACACATGTGCTAATGCTTGCTAACACATATTTTACTCAATGTCTTTGCACTTGCAGATTCTTTATGATGTACCTGATGACAAAGAGTTCAAGAAAAAGTTCAACAGGATTATATGGAACATGTGGATTACGCCTGAACAGTTTGAGGAAGAGTGGGCAAAGTTAATGGACGAGTATAATACACAAAACCACAAATGGCTCACAAAGATCTATGACATCAGGTCTACGTGGATACCCGCATATTTTGCAGACGTTGAACTGTGTGGACTAATGAGGACAACCTCAAGATCAGAGAGTGAGAATTCATTCTTCGGGACGTTCAATAACAAAAGATCAACTCTTGTGAATTTTATGTTGTGTTTTGAGAATGCTATGGAAAAGCAGCGGTATACTCAAGATGTTCTTGATCACCAAACCACAGAAACGATTCCAAAGTACAAGACACAACTTATGATTGAAAAACATGCGGCGAAGGTTTACACGAGAACGATTTTTAATATCGTGCAGATAGAGATAGTGAAATCACTTTGGGAATGCTCGATAGACGCCTTAAGAAGTGAAGGTGCTTTCCAAGAATATATCATCAAGGAAACAAGGAAGTATACGGAGGATGAAAGAGCTTCAAATGAAGACTGGGAAGTGGAATTTTGGCCTGAAGATAAAAAGACACGAACATTTGACTACAAGGTACATGATCTAAAAAATTGTAAGTCTGTAAAAGTTTGTTTACGTGTTGCTAACACATGTGTTACCTATCAGTAACACATGTGTTAATGTTAATATAAGTTAAAAATTTTGATTCTATAACTTTGTTTTTACTAACACATGTGATAGCCATAGGTAACACATATGTTAGTGATGTTGTCACATGTCTTACCTATCAGTGACACATTTGATACTGCCAAAACTAACACATGTGTTAGTGATGAGTAACACATGTGATACGAACTGTTTACACATGCAACACTACTATCTCACTTTGTTTTATTTGAATCAGGTTCTTTACAACATACAGGATGAGTCAGTGGAGTGCAGCTGCAAGAAATTCACTAGGCGTGGGATCTTATGTAGGCACATTTTTTGTGTTTTGAAAAACCGTAACATTGAGGAGATTCCAAACCGTTACATTTTAAGAAGATGGACCAAGAATCTTATTCCCGTTGAAGTTCGTAAAAGAAAACGAATTGCAACCGAGTATGACCAACTATCAAGCGAGGCGGCTTCCACTTTTGATGATTGTTTACAGCTGTTAGGAAATAATCAAGAAAAGATGGCTGATTTTGTGACAAAGTTGAAGAAGATGAAGATGGATCTTGAAGCTTCTGCATCCGAGAATCAACCTCAAAGCAAGAATGAAGTGATAGAACAATTGCAGGGGATCAAGAAACCGGATGTAGTTGAAATTCAAAATCCAGATGTGTTGAGATACAAAGGCTGCGGCAGAGACAAGCGTTTGATGAGCGCTAAGGAAAAAGCAGTAAAAGCTGCCGGAAAGAGGATAAACAAATGCGGAAAGTGTGGAGAAAGAGAACCAGGTCATAACAGGCGGTCGTGTGACAGAAAGAAGGCAGAGGCTAAGGCTAGAGCAGAAGCAAAAGAGAGGGAAAAAGCAGAAGCAGAGGCTAGGAAGATAGCATAGGAACAGATGAAAAGTGGAAAGTTATTTTTTTATAATAAAAAAATTGAAACTTTTGAACAATTGTCTAGTGTTCGATTTATTTTTATAACATGATTACTGGATAACTATCTTTTTATTATTTGTAGTAGCAGTAAAACAATTTTATTACTATTCATATGCTGGAAATAGTACTTGTATCTGCTGTGTATTTCTAAATGTGAATCGTGAAACACAAGTGTTAGTGTCAGGTAACACAAGTGTTAGTTGTATTTAACACATGTGTTAGGGTCAAGGAAAGTAAGTGTTAGTGGTACGAATAACAATTGTCAGTGAAAGTTAGCACTAAACTGTTAGTGTTAACTAACACATGTGTTAAAGACGGGTAACACAAGTGTTAATGGTTAGAATAACAAGTGTTAGTGGTGAGAATAATTAACACAAGTGTTAGTAGTTGGTAACACAGATGTTAGTATCCGGTAAACCAAGTGTTAGTGGTAAGAATAACAATTCAGTGATAGAGGTAGGTAACACAAGTGTTAGTGGTGGTAACCAAAGTGTTGGTGTAAAAAATAACAAATGTCAGAGATGGCTAACACTAGTGCTATAGTTATTTAACACATGTGTTAGTGGTTGGTAAAACAATTGTTAGTAGTAGGTATTACAAGTGTTAGTGGTATTAATCCAAGTGTTAGGGTTCTGCAACATACATCATCATCATATAAAAGTAAAAAAAAAAGGATGTTTTTGGGATAATAATAACACGTGTCAGGGGAAGCTAACACTAGTTCTAGTGTTACTAATACATGTGTTAGTGATTAGAATACACAAGTGTTAGTTGTATTCAGCACAAGTGTTAGTTGTATGTAACACAGGTGTTATTGGTATTAACCCAAATGTTAGGGTTCTGCAACATACAACATAAATAAAAAAAGTATATGATAAAAAATGCAAACAGCCAAATAATTTCACAAAAAAAATATAAAGCAATTCTACTTGACTGCATCATAGCAAATATACTTGGATTCAAAAAAAGAAAACATGATAGAACCCTGTTATCAACAAAATGCAGGTGAGTACATCGTGCCTCACACCCCCTGATTCCAAAAAGATAATGACCAAAAAACTATTATGAATTGTACTTCATTACAGAAAAACCTAAAAATCCACAGCCAAACTACGATGTATCATCTTCAAATTCTTTGTCAGCCTCCTCCTTGCGGGTTTTTATAGCCACTTTGACTTGCTCCACAACCTTGTCGAGTGAGTACGAATGCACGAAATGATCAACAAACGACATAACACGCTCTCTGTGAATATTCTGTTCGTGAATCAACATCTTAGCAGCGTACTTTATCCTCAAACGCAAAAGCTGCAAGTTCTGCATACTACCTTCCTCAGCCAGCCCACAAACAAACTTTGAAGAAAGCTCACCACGATACTGATCCATGTGCATCATTGCAAACACCCCACAATCACAATGGTTTTTCTTCGTTTTCCACTTCAAATTCATCACCACAGCCCTCTCCACCTTCTTCAATTTGTCAGATGCAGGATGATCAACTGACTTTAAATGCTCAACAACCAGAGATTTCTGTGACGGAAAAAAATCATTGATATAATGAAATTTTAAAAATATATAATATATAAACCATAAAAGGAGAGATAATCGAAGTAATAGAAAATAAAGAGTACATACAACAAGGTTGCAGGTTCGCTTGTACTTCGACTCATAATCAAATTCAACAGTGTTATCAAGAATTTGAAACGTTTTCTTCTTCAAATTGAAAACCAGAACATAGAAGTGGTGAGAGCGAAAGATAGGGAAGAAAACCTGTTAATATAAAAATTACAAATATGTGAAAAAACTTACAAAAAATATTATGATGAAAAACATTAACGAAAACAAAATAAACACTGTAAAAAAGGGTTACCATTTCAAAATTCTTCATTGACAACATCTCAACATCATTACGCAACCAACCAGAAATGGAAGCATTAAAAGCTTCTATACTTTTCTCTTTTGTCAGATTTAACATACCCTCAGGCTAATAAGAAAAAACATTAAAAAAGGAATCAGAAAAAATAAGCATTTGGCCATAAACATGTGTTACTGTCAGCTAACACATGTGTTACTGTTAGATAACACATGTGTTACTGTTAGATAACACATGTGTTAGTAGTTGGTAATACATGTACCCTATTAGTATTTGGTAACACATGTGTTAAGTAAACACTACCACTTGTGTTATCAATTTAAAACACACACAAAAAAAATATGAACAATGCAACAACTTACAATGATAGAACATGGGAAAAACAGTCTTTTGGGTGATTCAGGGGCAGTTTGCAGTTCTTCATGATTAAGAATGCAGGCCCAAGTGTCAATTACGTTACCACTTATCCACAGCCCAGGTGCAAGAGTTTGGAAGTCTTCGCGTGCAACTGCTAGCCCATACTTATCTTGAAACACAATTTCGCTGAGAAAAGAAGTAAACAAAAACGTTAAAGATGAATACGGAAAGATGAAATAAACTTAAAAAAAACAAAATAAAGAAAGTACACTTACGATCTGTCGCCTATCATGGCAAACAGCCAGTTTGAAAGTACAAACTCTTGCTTGACCACCTTTGTCTGAATGTCGGTTTTCGTGTTCATGTAAGGTGAAAAAACAAACACAGGCTGCTTGCACGCACTGTTCTTTTCACCACCACCCTGATCACCCTCAAATTCCTGAGTTAGACCAAGGGAGAAATTAGGACAATCGGGACTGGGTAAGAAAGTCGATATGGGTATTGTACTAGAGGTAGGTATATCAGATGAGATAGAAGGATCGGGAAATGGAAAAAGTGGCTGATTATAGGCAAAAAAAGTAGTCATGTCAAACACCTCGATAATGTCATTTTCGATATCAAAGAAATTATTCAAATAGTCAGCATTTTGATCTTCCAAAGCACCATCTGTCTTAGCATCTTCACTAACAGCAACATCACTTTGCTCTGGCTGATACGTCCTCTGTCGGAAAATTGTATCAAATTTAACAGAAAGATCCAAAAACCGTTGATCATTCGGAAACTTATTGCATCCTTCATGCAGCTTCTTCTCTATCAGCAGTTGAGTCTTTTTTACATACTCAAACATCAAAGAAATAGAATCCAGAAGATCCTGCCACATAAAACAATAAATAACCACATGTATATAATGAAAAATCAGTAGGTAGCACATGTGATATAAAGTATGTAGCACATGTGTTACTTTAAAAAACATTTAATATTAGTAATCGACACATACATACATAAAAAAAGAACATTTTTAAAAAGACTTACGCTTGGACCATCATCTTTTTTAAGATTAACAAAACCCTCGGCTTTGAATGCAGCTGCAGCATCATATGGACCAGCTAGAGGCAAGCTACCAAACACACCACGATCAGTCTCCTCAGTTTGAGCAATCTGAATCAAAGTGGCGTCCCAATTCTGAACAATTGGGCGTTGGCGTACAACGCTACAGGACGTATACTTCACAGAGTCGAGATACAATAGCTGTTGTTTTTAGTAACACATGTGTTAAATGAAATTGTAATCACCAACAAATAAAGATGACAAACACCTATGAAAAAGGAAAAAACATAAAAAACAACAAATAAAAACTTACAAACAAAAAAGTGATTGGACCAGTAAAGTATTTGGTTTTATCTTTCTTCCACTGTGGCACAGTTTTCTTCAAGCAGTCGATGATAAAACCACACCAGTCATAATTATCAGCTTGAAAGTCTTCATTGAACTTGTATAAAAAATGTTGAACACACCTGCCATTGCTCATGCACCTTCCCATTGTGTTAGCAAAAAGCATCAGGAAAGTGATCTTAAAGAAAAATCCATGATTTTTGCATAGCGTAATCTGGTGTGCAATCTCCTTGTGATTGACAGTATCAGTTGGAAATCGTGTAAAGGTTTCGTGAAACTGAACCATAAATGGTTGGTCTTGGCTGACATCAGGTAATTCCATGATGTTTATGGAACCTTTGGGAATACCAAATACATCATGAACTGACTCTCGGGTGACTTTAATGCTTGAATCACCAAAATTGAGCTCCATTCTTTTCGGATCAAAATGATCCACAAGGAAATACCCAAGTTGACCTGCAAATATAGTAACATAATTGTAATTAAAAAAATAAGAAATTAATCATTAAATTGTTAAAAATGTAAATGAAAGTAACTAGTACCAACACATGTGTTAGCAAACCAGTAACACATGTTGTACCAAGTAAAATAGAACATTTTTCTGTTAGTGAATAATAACACAAATGTTAATAAGCAGCAGCACAAGTGTTAGCCATTAGTAACACATGTGTAAGTAATATTCAGTAACTAATAATAAAATCACAAAAAAACAGAATCTCTAAATAATTATAACCAAGGAAACAATTAGGCCAAAAAAGTACCTGGAAGCGAAATAATTGGGAAATCGATAAAGGTACCAAACCTCATATCTCTAAGGCATTGTTTTTGTTCAAAGCTGAGATTCTTCGTCGCCTCAAACATTTGCTTTGGGGTGGTTCGAATACGAATGGATGGTAAAGTTGATGCTCCCTGTCCTTCATCCTTTTTTACAGTCTTCTTCAATTTAACTATTTTCTTCTCGTCCTCGTCTTTGACACGTACCTTTCTTTTACGAGGCATACGTGTCTCAACCTCAATCATGGGATTATCATTCTCATCTTGGGTTGCAGGGTGCTTACTGTTGTCTTTTGCCCCATCCGTTTTCTTCTCATTCTTATCATTCTTTTCCAACACTTCCTCGGAAAACTTGTTGTTTTTAGATTCATCAACCTTCTCCTTCTCCGCCTTCTCCTTCTCCGCCTTCTCCTTTTCCGCCTTCTCCTTCTCCGCCTTCTCCATTTCTGCCTTCTCTTTTTCCACCTTCTCTTCTTCTGCTCTCTTCAACTCAGCAGCATTCTTCATCTCCTGGTCTTTTCTATCTTTCTCAGCTTCTTCCTCTGCTAATTTGTTCTTCAACAAATCAGCATCAGCAGCTTTCTTTTTTTCCTGCTCTGCTTTCTTCATCTTCACCTCATCGATAGCAGCCTTTTTATCAGCTGCAGCCTTCTTCTTCGCCTCCATAGCAGCCTTTTTATCTTCCGCTGCCTTCTTCTTTTCCATATCAACAACTTTCTTCCTCTTCGCCTCTTCAATAGCAGATTGTTTATCATCATCACCCTTCCTTTTTTTGACCTTTTCATCTGGTGATTCACTTCTCGCAGCTGATGCTTTTGTTCGTCCACCTCCTTTGATAGCTTTACGCTTCTGTCTACCTACCTTGGTTTCTACATTAAGCATATCTGCGAGTGTAGGAGAATTAGGAGGTTTGCCACCTGAAAAACACCAAAAGTAAAGAACAAAAAAATGTGTAAAAAAGATTATCATGACACTAATAAAACAAACATATTTACAAGGGAAAAATAGCTTAATGTTGAATTTATAACAACAACAAGAATGCTGACATACGTGATACTACCCACAAATCACATTTGATTCAAAGTAACTATAAAAACATGTTATGAATTGATGGAATTTACCTTGACAATCAACATCACTAACATTTTGTTTTTTAGGTCGTTTTCTATAGACCTTTAAACCACTAGCATCCAAAAAAGGTAACTTTCTGACAACTGAAAAAGTAAAAGAATACACACGAAACTCAACAATAAAAAACTTGCAAACATACATATATCGGATATGGTACTGCAAAAAAGATGATAATTGAATAACAAAATTAACCTTCTAGTGAACTCAAAACGGCTGGATCAGTTTCTGATACAATGCTATCTCCGAAAGCTATTAAATAAAACGAACAGCCACAATACTTTAATAAAAAAAAATTACAAAGAAAGCATACATCATATACATACACCACATAAAAAACATATAACAGCGTGATATAACACATTACAAAACAACTTGCGCAAAATTCAAAATATACCAAAAACTTGTGCAAATTCAATCTACACAATAACTAACACTTGTGTTAACAAAAAACTAAATTCAATCCAATCAAATATACAGATTCAAATACACCAATAACTGAAACACTAAAAAATACCAAAAGCTAAACAGTAGAATCACTTGAAAATGCAAACACTAACATATTAACAACCCATTTGCAGACACTATAATGAGTATAACAAACAAAGCTAACACATGTGTTAGTAAAACCCTAATTTCAAACCAATCAAATTAACTAACACAAATCATCATAAAAAAAAAACAAAACAAGAAAAGAAAACGCATAACGTAAATTTAGATTGATCATAAAAGTAAAAGAAACTTACTCATTGGTACACAACTGATAGGTGGAACGTCAATCGGTTCTGACAATATTGTTTTAGCAGGAATTTCGTCACGCAAATCACTCATTTTAAAGTGATTTCTGTTACAAAAACACGTACACTTTAGATTACAATCGCGTTTAAGAATTAGGGTTTTATAAAAACGAAATTTAGTAAATAAAAATACTCACCCATACAACGTTATAGATAAGCGAGTATGCACAAAACGAAGATTTGTGAGAATACGAAGATGATTTGATGATTTGATGAAGCAGCGCTGCGATTTCAAGGGTTTTCAGTGAGAGTCGTGAGAGAGGAAAACGAAAGGAACGAGAGGGAAGAATGAACAGAGTAAAAATTATGAACAAAAGTGAAAAACACGGAATAAATTAATTAATTGTATATTTACCATAATACCCTTCCGCCCAAAATCATATTTGTTTTTATTTTTTTAATTAATAAATGATGTATTAATATGGACCATTGATCTCACAAATCTGATGGCTCGGAATGATTCCCTCATTCTTACTTAAAAAGGGTGTACTCATTTGAACCCTACTCTATCTTATCATCTTTAAACTTTGAATCACCATTTCAAAACTAATGGTTTACGACATATAGAAAATATATAACAAATTTTTACAACTACAACTTTATCAAGTCTGCTAACGATAATTTATTAGGTAGGGAAAAGGGTAAACCAATCCTCTCGCGGACTTACTGACCGGTCAAACGGTTAAAATAAGAGAGGTAAATTGTGTAACCCATGATTAAAGGTGCATGGGACGGTATTTGAACGTGTGACCTCCGTTTTTATGGTGCAAATCCTCCCACCGCTAGGCTATCATTGCGAGGACTAATTAATTTAAGTATCATCTCTTGTTGATTGCTTTTGTTTATGTCTGAGCTATTTTGTTGGTTGTTTGTGGTCTGATTTGGACTATTAGCCCTTAGTATCAATTTACAAACTATTATGAATATTAACTCTTTTGTGTCATATTAATTTGTATATCTATTTTTATGCTAAATATATTATGATAAGATATTTGTAATTTTATTGACAAACTATTATGAATACCACTTGGGCCATGCCAAATTTAAAGTTAAAAATAACCGAAACCAACAAAAGAGTATAAGTTCATAATTTTTCTATAAAAGTAAAAAGAACACAAGCCAAATTTAAAGTTTAATTTTTATATGAAAAAATATTTATTTTTAAAACCCATCGCAACACGGGGCAATAAAATTCTTGTTACTAATCAATTATTGTTAACATTGTATGTGCTTTCCTTATTTTTACTACTTACTGGTACTAATCTATCAAAAGTCACATGCACAATATTAGATCTCTACGTATCATAGATTCATAGTCCTTTTATGATGTTCAAAAGTGTTTGATACTTTTATCTTTACCAACTTATGACTAGAAAAAACATAAAATCATCAAAATTAAAAGTTACATAATTATAGCGAGTCAAAAAAACATATTTTCTTTCATTAAACAGATATGAAAAGGTAAATATAAAAAGATGTCGGGCAAACACTACTCACGTGATGCTTTGGCAAACATAAATAAAAAGTACATACCAATTTTGGAAATTCTTTCACAACATATGAACAAGATTCATGACTAATTTCAACTCATTCATACAAATCCATCTACTTGAGTTGTCTTTCCAATAATGGATTAATGAAATAGTAAAATATAAATAAACATGTATGAATCGAGTTAAATAGGTGAAAACTAAAGGTTCATGTTTGATTAAAACATATTAAAATACTCATAAATTGTTTAGTCACTCTATCGAAAAAATTATAGGATCAACAATAGATGTTTTGCTAGACCATGACTTTTTTTGTATCACCTTCATGTATTACTTGATCAACAATAGGTGTTTTGTCTCGTAACAAATTGGGCGACGACATTTTTAATCCCCGTGTCCATTTGGATGAACACCTATCGGCTTAGACGGTTAATTTGATAATTACAGCATTACTCCATAAATGTATGTGTGTATGTGTGAATTCACATACATGTAAATATGTAATATCATAATTTTAAAGTTAAATGTAACTACTAATAATCACTTAAATGTAAATTAAATTATTGGCTATAATAAATTGTTATTCAAAGTAATTTCATGGAGAGAGTAAATTAGATTAAAGGCTAAACTATCAAATAAAGTGGCTTGCAATCTTCATCGACTAATAGACCAAAACTTTAAGCTCCATATTTAGCACAATAGTGGACATCAAACAAAGGTAACAATTCAGTTATTAAGCACATCTATAATCTAAAATAACAATTAATTTAGTTGAATTACCTTTTCTTTTCTTTATTGTCAAGCATTATGTATAAGTTAGCAAAAATATAACTTAAACTTTGGTCATGTTTATTGTTTATATAAACCGAATAATTTGAATAATCTTTATCTAGTTTAATAGATGAAACTATTAGTATTTTCAATACAAGTTCTAATGTTGGACTATATTTAGTTGAATGAATCAATATATTCATACTTAGAATGAAAAGTATGATTGATATTTGAAACTGTCATTTTCCACTCAAGTTAGTTTCTAACCTTATGTTAGTGTCTCTATAAGTGGTTAATGAAACTAATTTAATACCTTAAAACATATACAATTAAACAATTATCATTGAGTCTCATTTTCTATCTTTGTTAGAAAGAATGTCATATTTTTTCATAAAATATATGCAAAGAAAATGAACCAAATTTGATGAAATTAATATATCATGACTAGTTTTATTACGTGAATAAAAAAAAACATTCTAGATTACCGTGCGAATTTGCCGAGGAACTTCAAAAATTGATAATAAGGGTTAATCCCAAACAACATGAGTAATTGTTTTCTTTTGTTAATGTTTATTTATTATTACTCCACATGCAATTTAATTATGTATTTACATATAAAAAAAAATATATAGAAAAGAAAATACGTACAAGGACGTGGTATTGATGTTAGACCCTTTTCTCATAAAAATTGAATTGACAAAACAAATTCAAAAATCTACTCATGATATACGTCCAATTTCTTATCTTATCTTATCTTACTATATATATAAAGAAAATTGTAGCCTTTATAAACAGGCCCGGTGATTAGGGTGTGCCCTATGGGCGGTGACACAGGGCCCCATATTTTGGTGAGCCTCCAAATCTTAAGTCTAGCTTATATTTGTATGATCAATGATAAGCCCAAGTTTCATTATACATATGATCCATCAGATGAAGCCCATTATAATAGTTAGATTTGTTGGTTTGGTCTTACATTTATTTAAGAAAAGGGCCCAACACTTTAAATAGTAATTAACTTGTACGTGGAGTTGTGGACTAAACCATAAACATACGAAAGAAAAAAAAATAGAGTTTGGGGTTTTTCATTGAGCAATTTATGATTTCTTCAATTTCCCATTCTCTTTGACAATTTTTACAATTCAGGTAACACTTTAAACTTTTAAACTTTTTTATTTCTATATTTATATTTTTATTAAACTTTAGGTTTTTCATTTTCTAGGATTTGTATTTGAAGAATGAATTTAGATATGCAAGTTTGACATAATGTTTAAATTATATATATATTAAACATTAGATCGATAATTAGACATTCTTTGGTCATTGTTAAAAGTTAATCATAAATCATGCCTTCTAGGTTAAGACACTATGAATATGAGCATTAGAAGCATGAATATAAACGCGGAGAGCTTACCAAGTCTCGACGTGTGGCTTTAGATAGATTTATTCAAAGAGAGACAAGTTTATTCTTCGGATGAAAATATTGTTGGTTAACTGATCGTGATAGCAATATTGATATAAAGATATAGTTAGAGGATGAGGATGCATGTATTGTTGGTGATGATGGTTTTGATAATATCTATAATCTATGCAATTAAAGGGCCCATTTTTTATTATCACACCGGACCATCCATTTTCCTGGGCCGGGCCTGTTTATAAACTCATAAAATATTGACAAATCATCACCATTTACTTTTCTAATCAATAAACATTTCATTTATACTAATTTTCTTATAATAAGTCTTGGCTTAATTTGTATATATATAATCAAATAAGTATATGATTTGTATTACTTTAAACTAACTAATCCATATTTATACTATCACTCATATACTTTTAAGTCTTACCTTAACTTACATAAAACTTAAAAAATATACTTTTTTAACTAATCATCAATCAATCAATCATAGCTTATGTTATTCATTTTACATTCTTACTAATATTTACATATAACTTAGTGTTATTTTGTATAACTATCTTAAATCATGATATGTATTTTCTTTTCTAGCTAATGATCAATCGTATATATGTCATAGATTATGTTGATAACCTCATATGCATTTGATAAACAAGTATAGTTCAAGGACCTTTAATTGTAAATTTTAGAATTTTTTTTTCATTTATACTAAGCCTCACATATTAATAACTTTGAGATTTGTATAGCTACCTAAAAGTATGATATATTTTTTTATAGCTACCATTAACGATATAGAATATGTTACTCATCCACACAAATCCAATTGATTTCACCTATTGAGTCCAATTCAAATCGATCGGATCGAACAAACATTCCTATAAACGTCGTTTTTTAAAACCTAGCATAAATCTATTCTAATATAAAATATCGTGGGCCGTACTAACACGGTCACGATCGTACCTAGTAAGATAATATAAAGTGGGCTTCTAATTGAACATAAACATATAGATTGTGTACTAAATTTGGAGGCACATTCAAATTGGGGGCCTTATGCTATTGCCCATGGTGTACTCTTTGATCACCGGGCTATTAATTAGTAATTAAAAAGTAATTATAAATTTTGTTGATTATATATAAAAGGTTTTCACATTTTGCTTTATCATTGGTGCAATTACAACAACGTATTTGGAGCTTCTATGGTTGGAGTTTTTTTTTCTATGCTACACGTAATATTTATTGTCAAGAAAATACTTAGATATACAGTATATCCACTAACTATAATATAAGCAACATGAAATTGATGAGCATCTTTTTATAACATAGAAGCTGCAATTGTTAATGACATATGGAATAGATAGACCGGTTCAATCACCGACCATATTATCAGAACATTGACTTTGCGCATTGATCAATTATAAAGTAATCCGACATACATGCTTCTCAGCTTCAAGTGTCTTCAAATGGACACGTTACTCATCTACATTAATCTTATTGAAACGCCCCGAAAACAGAATCATTTTTTTTTTACACTCTTAATTATGTCCTATGACTACCCCATATGTATAGTTTAACCTTAATAGTTATTCATAGTTAAAACAAGCTTTTTAAGACCTAAAATTTCATTTTTCAATGTCAAACGCGATCCGGGAAAGTGAGCGGGATCGCGTTCCTTAGTTATAAACTTTCGGTTACCATTTTTGCCTTGCGAACGCGATCCGGAAAATGGTGTCAGGATCGCGTTCCTTAGTGTAAATCCAGAAGTCAGCAAAAGTCAACTTTTTTAACCAACTTCAATCACGCATAACTTTTTACTCGTGCATCCGTTTGACCTGAAATTTTGCGTGCACCTTCATATGACCAAAATGAAGACTTCCCTTTTTGCACTTTTTCAAATTTCACAATGACACGGGATTTTGGCGTATGACTCTTTTTGACCCAAAAACGACCATTTTGTGAGCATACCAAGTCTCAAATCATTAAGGCTGAGACATTGGACTTTTGACTAGGGGTGTTAACGAACCGAGTCGAACCGAGTATCAAGATGCTCGAACTCGACTCGAAATATTTTTAGTATGCTCGAACTCGACTCGAACTCGAATAAGTTTTTAAAATTGGGCTCAAACTCGAGATCGATATTTTTTTCATTGTTCGAGTTCGAGTTCGAAAGTTATTTAGTAACTTAAACTTTTCTTATTTGCATGAATATTCAAGTTTAACTCGATCGTTATTGTTCATTTCGTTCTCATCTGAGGCTCGGGTGGCTCGACTCGAGATATATATATGAGCTTGTTGAACTATTTGAGCCGAGTATGCTCGATTAACTAGTTCGACTCGGAGTATTATACGAGTTTTCGAGTGAGTTGAGTCGAATATTAATTTTTATGACTCGGCTCGTGAAATTAATCGAACAATAATTTTTGCTCGAACTCGACTCGAGTTCGAAGTAGCTGATGCTCGAACTCGAAATAAACGAGTTCGAAATCGAGTAGCTCGTGAGCGGCTCGGTTCGTTAACACCCCTACTTTTGACCACTCGTCATATACATCAAAACAAAGTTGCAAGACACTTCATCACACCCTTAACCCTTTTCTAACTCAGTTTAGACCGCAAATGCATTTAATGACCCATATCGACCCTTTTTGACCCGCTGACCCACAAAAACTATTTTGACCCATTGACTAGCCAATCACAACCCATAATTGACTAATGGAATGCTTGACTACATATCAACACTCCATATCTAATAAAAACACACTTTGACTACTTTCAACCATAAATTCATTTCAAACACACAAATTATATTTAATCACTAACTTGAAAACTTGAAAACCATAATTTACATCATATACAATCGTTGTTGACTTTCAAAGTCAACCTATTTCAAAAATGCTTAAGTCATGGCTCACCATGACTTACTTATAAAACATGTCTTAACGGGCGATTTACACAAGTATATCCAAACGACATAAAAGAGAATACTTGCCATACACTAACTTTAAGCAATCCACGCTAATTCTCTTTAACCGCTTTTCCCTTCCCTTGTCCACTTCCACCTAAAACATGAAACACTTAAACAATAAGCACTTTTGCTTAGTGAGCATATAAGCAACTTAACCAAATAATACATAACATAGCTACATAAACACTATGCTAGTAAAACTAGCAACTCTATATCATAAACTTCATAAGCTTCATATCACTAACTTATGATTGTACTCACCTCTAGCTCGGAAGCTATCCGGTAACATGTACAACCACAATTCATGTCACTATAATCATATACAAGTAATACACTTAATCTTCACTTGATTGTACCCACCTCTAGCTCGGAAGCTATCCGGTAACATGTACAATCAATTCATGTCATCATTTCACAAGTAACAATCTAAACAATTAATCATAATTAACTCCACATGATTGTATGATCACACACAACCATTTACTTGATTAAGTCCATATATAACTCACCTTAAACTTGAAATGATGATTCACAATACACAACCAAAGGTAACACTTCCAACTTCTTATCACCTATACACATATCACATAACAACATGTTTAAATTCAAGGAATTCATAACTCTAAACCATTAATCACTCTTAAACCCTCCCCCACTTTGGTTAACCTAATCAATTTATTATCAGTTTCACTTAATTCATGTTCTATTATCAATTTCATACTCTAGTTACATCATAAACCACACTTTTAACTAATTAACACTAATTCATACATATTTAGCCAAAATCCCATGGTTACTCAAGAACACCTATCACCAATTAATCACTTTTGAGTTGTAATTTAATCATTAACTAGCTCAATAACACTTATAAACAACAATTCTAACAATTCCTAACCCTAATTTCGTTTTAATTCCACTAATTAATCATAACCCATTATAAACCCCTCTAAACCCCAAGAACTAGGTTAAAATCTTAAAATAAATGAACTTACAATGATTTGGAATGGAAAGGAGATGAAGAATTGAAGATTACTAGCTTAAGATTGAAGATTTGATCAAGTTTGGTGATGAGAGAATGGTTTCCTGCGTGTTTTCTCAACTCCCTGATATCACTGGAATGTTTTGGAACAAAGGAAATAAACCCACAACCTTTCCCTATATATCTGTCTACTTATTTAAATTTCCACTATTTTACAGTATGGAACTGGTAATTCGTTTTACGTTTTTCACTATGAAAGTCCCGTGATCACTATTGATTAGTGATTTGGAATCGCAAAGTGTAAAGTTTAATTGTAGAAGGGGGGGTTGAATACAATTAAAAACTTTTTCTGATTTTAACTAAGTTAATTGAAAGTTTTTAATCGTTTTAACAGAAACAGAGTATATCAGATAACATATATGACAATATCAAATAACAATGTAATAGTAGCTGAAATGGTGAATTGTATTGATCATAAAATTCACAAGTGTTGAATGCGGAATGGATTAACCAAAGTTAATCCAATTCAAACACTTAGCCAAACTATTACAATCGAGATGAACAGCAGTGGACAAACACGCTGACTGTTCACTCTATGAATCGCTAAGTCGTGCTTAGACAAACTACTCACTGACACACAAGTGATTAACACGAATTGAACGACTAGCCTCAACAGTACAAAACACTGAACTATTTATACTACAAGAGTTCCTAAAATATCGCCTACAAAATAGGATCTTGGAAGGACACGTGTCGCTGCTTGATTGGTTTGAACTCTGATGAACCGACATTCTGCGGGTCCCAATTCTGTTACCGCAAATATCTCGTTACCTTAAAACCAATCACTTGCTGCCACGTAATCTTTCAGACATACTCTGAACTGGAACACTCTTGCTGATGTATAGATAAGTACAATACTTTTTAGTACTTGATGATTGAGAGGCTTTATTGAATAGTCCCTGAAGATGCAGTAATCCTCCTCACTCACTGTGAGCTAACATGCTCTTGTAGAATGAATTGACCTAAAAATCTTCAGTGACTAGCTGTTATTCTGGCAGTGACTTTTGCCTTTATTGATTTGAAGAAGTAAGGCTCTCGCTGACGTTGATCAGCGACACACCAAGTTGAGCTTTAAATCTTCCTCAGCATATCAAGCGGAATGAATGACGATCAGCGAAACCTAACATTAGCAACAGCAGCTTCGATACAATCCATTTCTTCATCGAGTAGTGAACAGTTGAGTTGGTCAGAGACCAATGACTTCATCATGGTCAGCGACCAGTGACTCAACAATCTCCCCCTAAATGATTGTGATTGAAACTCCCTAGACAAACTTGTTGCTGTGAAAGTTTATAGTCAGTGTTTAAGATTTTAAACATTCAGTGACTTATACTTGTGATCCATTCATTTATCTTTTTGGATTCTTTTTTATAAGAACTGAGTTTTGCACTTTGGTTTTCTCAAAAGCAAAAATATGTTTCATTGAACTGTATATCATAAAGTAACTTTAGTTACAATAAACCTAATCTATTACAAGCTTCAATTTAAATATCCCCACACTTCTTCTTCTTTTACGATGCCCAACTCACTCTGCAATTCATATTTGTCACTGGATGGCAGGTACCTGTACTGTCTAGCAAGCCCTTCTTCCATGATTGCTTTTCTCATTATTGAGTTTTTGGGAAGCACACTAACTATTCTGATGAGATGAACAAGCTGCTCATGATCTATCTTTTCAAGTTCTGATTCTCTTTGGAAACACAGCTTTCCATTGAAGTCCATGTAAACAATCCCTTTCTCTCCTTCAGTAACTTCAGTGCCCTCAACCCTTGGCACTCCATCAGGAATCGATAGATTCAGCTTGCTGGTGTTTGGAATTCTGATGATTCTGTTGGTACCTGGCCTATACCTTGGACTTGGTGGCTGCACTATATCCTCACCAAATATGACAGTGTCTTCTGGTCTAAGTAGCTGTAGATCCACCATTTTCTTGAACAACCTGTCAATCTCAGCCAAGACTTCTTCTTTTGCAGCACTTGAGGAGTGACTGATAGCGAGTCTAATTTCATTCCATTCTTCTCTATGAAGTTTACAGACTTGATCAAGATTGATTGCTTGAGAATCCAATCCTCTGTGGATAAGTAGCTGAGCTTGAGACTTGTTCTTAGGCTTTTTCAGGTAGACTTTGGTGATAGGAGCAGGGTTTGATCTTCCAACCATTCTGACAGCATATTTCTTCCTGTCAATCTCATCCAACATTTTATCAGCAGATGTCTTTGCTCCCTCTTTCTTTTTCAACTTGCTGCCCTTTTTATCTGCACAAAGCTCTTGTTGAAGATCAGATTCTTCAACATCTTGAAGGAGTTTAGACAGCCTAAAATCTTCATCTTCTTGCTTTCTTTTTAAGAAGATTTCTCTTTCTCTTTGAATGGCTTCATCTTCACTCAGCTTCAACAGATAAGCTCGATCAGAATCACATTGTTCCTTCAGCTTTCTCTTTCTTTCTTCTTCTTCTTTCGCATCTTGCTCAGCTTGAAACTTTAAGAGCATCTCCCTCTCATGCTTCTGTCTCTCTCTAATTTTTCTTACTATTCGCTGCTGTTCAGTTTCTTCAGGATGAGAACTTTCTGAAGTTAAAACTGATGACAGAAGATGAGCAGGAACAGAAGAATCTGAATCTGTGATCTCTGGTTGAGAGTGATGATAAGTTGTTGTAGTTGTTGCTTCTGTTGGTGTAATGATAGTGGGGATTGATAGGGTGATCTGTGTTATTACTGTTGTGGTTGTGGTAGTTGGTGCAGTTGTTGTTGTTGCTGGAATTGTTGTTGGTGGGGTTGTGAATGTGGTAGCTGGTGAAGTTGTTGTTGTTGGAATTGTTTGTTGTGTTGTTGATGATTGTGTTGTTGCTGTTGTTTGGATTGTTGCTGGTGGCTGTGTTGTTGCTGTTGTTTGGATTGTTGCTGGTGGTATGATTGCTGTTGCTGGGGATGTCTCAGATATGACAGTGTCTGTATGAGGCGTTTCTGATAAGGACTTAGGTTGCTCCATGATAGTTTTGAGATTGTGCATGGTGGCTGATATTTCTTCCTCGGAGAAGTTTATCTTTTTGGAAAGAATGGACTCTGATGTGGGAGATTTGCTGGTTCTTTTTCTTTTAATTAGAATAGAAGAGATTGGTAGCTGATCTTCCATTTGATCATCATTGTCAACTGGTTGCTGATCTTCCATCTGATTAGCAATATCTTCTTCTCTCTTATCATCAGTACCAGCATCAGTACCTTTTTCACTAGTCCCATCATTCTTGACTTCTTTATCAGCACTATCTTGCATACCAGCATCATCCTTTTTCTTATCATCACTTCCATTATTACCATCATTATTATCACCATCATCATCATCTCCTTCATCCATATCGACAACATCATCTTCTTGTTGTCTATTCATCCATTCCCACCTCATCAACTCAAAGCTTGCTGACTCCCCCTTAACACGTGCATTCTCATCAGCAGCCCACTCTTTGACTAGATAGTCATACCTCCTTTGTTCATCAGGATGATACTCAGGGAAAACACCCATATTATCTCTTTCCTCAGCGACATCCATATCTGATGCATCATTATCAAAGGGGGTGTAATTCTTAGCATCATCATCTTCTTCATTCTCCCCCTCAGCCTCAGAAACTAAATAAATAATCTCCTCAAGTCGATTACAGATTTTTTGATGATCAACATGCATAGTTTCTAGACCTGTGATGGTCTCATGATGGTTGGAGACAATTTTTGGAAGTTCGCTGATAACTTTATCAGCATGAGTGATATAATCCACAACAGAAGATGCCATCGTTTTTTGATTTTTATTGAGAGAGATTATTGCATCTTCATGAGTTTTGAGGCTGATTCTGGTGAATGAGGCGAGATCAGCAAGAGACTTAGCATGAGTTTCCAGAAGTTGGTAGTGATCTACTTCAGCATTTGCAATTAGTTTGACCTTTTCTTTGATAGAATCACTCCAATCTGGAATGGATTCATAAGCTGCTGCAAGAGAGTGAACTTTACTAGTGAGATCAGCTAGTTGGCCTGTCAAGGTCTCTCTATCTTCAGTGAGCAGTCGAATTTGTTACTGTGAAGCAGCAATATAATCAAGCAGCAATTTGTCTGTTGATAATGTGGTGGAAGTTGATGTTTTGGTGGTTTGTGGTGATTTTTGAGTGACAGGGGATAGTGGAGATGTTGGTTGTGGTTGAGATTGGATTTCAGTTTCTGGTTGAAACGGTTGATCAGCAGCATGTTGAGATATGTTATCACTGGAAAGAGACATTGCGTCTAATTCCTGGATGGGTGAGGTTATGGTTTCAGCATGTGGAATAGTGGAGAAGGGTAGAGATGAAATATCAGTATCATCTGGTTGCTGATTCACCTTTGGAAGAGTAAGATTATAAGATTGATGTTGCTGATCCTTTTCAGAAGAAGATGAAGAAGTATCCATTGGTTGGGCTTCCTCAACATCATCAGCTTGTGTTTTAGCTGATGGATCATTAGAAACAGAGATGTCAACCTGTATCTCTCCCTGTGACTGGGGAGGGACATTGTCGGTTGGTGCAGTGAAAGATGAGAGTTGGCCCGGGCCTGTAGCCAGTGATGTGTCATCAGTAATGAGTGTGTTATCACTCGCTGATGGCACTTGCCCTTTGACTGAAACATCATCCTTTTGTGAGAATGATGAGTGGCTGATGGGTTGACTCGATGGGTGGGTGTGGGTTGCACCCGAATCACTGCTAACAATGGGTTGAGCCATTGTAGCTGTCTGTAGGCTTACCTTTATAGAGTCACTGGGCTTTTGTGAGTCCAGTGAAGCAGTTTTAGGCTTAGGTTTGTCAAGAGTGCCCTCAGGGACTGAAAGTTCAGTCGCTGTTCCACTCTCGGCGTCTTTAGACGTCTTTTTCTGACTCTGTCCCTGATCCTTTGATGTCAGGGACTTTAACTTGATTTTCTTTGGTGCAGTTGGTGGTTTTTGCTTTGGTGGTTGACCAACAGTGGTCACTGGGGGTGTGGTCAGTGACTTGGTCAATTGGGGTGCAGGATCTGACGGATGTACTGTTTGTAAAGGCTTGGGTGCAAGAACCCCTTTTGGTTTCATAAAATCAGGGAGAAGCACAGTAGCATTTTTACTAAAAATTTGATTTCCTATCAAAGTAGGTTCAAAACCAGAGAAAGGAAGTCTATCATAGGCTTCAAATTGATTTTTAATGATCAGTGAGAGAAACCTAGGATAGGGAACATATTTTGCTCTGGTAGTTTCACTGATTCTTAAAACAATATCATCAAAGATCACACTTGCATAGTCAACTTTTAAAGAGTTGACCAGTGACCAGCTTAACTGTGCTTCTAGGGAGTTGAATTGATCATAACTCCCTGTTTTTGTGCCTAGAGATTGAATAAAGTTTGAAAATAGGGCATTCCACACACCATCCATTTTAGATTTATGAACAGTAGTATACTTACGATTTCCATTGCTATCCACAGTGTATTTGCAGTCAATCCCAGTGAGATTCACTATGCCAGCTTCGGCATCTTCTTTGTCAGGCAGTGGGTCGTAAGTACCATGCTCAGGAAGTTGTAAAATGGTACGGATGGTGTGTGCAGAAACAATTATTTCTTGACCACCGTTATCAATGAAACCTTTGAGTTGTGATGTACTATTAACTATTGAGTGAGTACAGGTATACCAGAACTCACTCAGCCATACTGGATTAATCTTTCCAGGGGATAACATTAGAGCAGGGAGAATAAAATGATTTTTCAGAAAATTGATTATCTCGTCATACTCTGGTTTAGGGCATGAAAGATTACCCAAATAATTTGCTTTTGGAACTGTAATGATATAATCTTCACCAACTGCAGGAGCTCGAAGAGCTTTGATATCTGCAGTAGCAGTGTATGAATTGAGAAAATATTTTGATTTAGCCATTACAGAACCTTTTGAAAAACTTTGATTAAACACTTATTTTAGGGTTTTTAAATGCCAAGGGTTTTTCGAAAATTAGTAAAGTGTAAAGGATGACAAGTTACTGATTTGTAGGTTTAAATAGTACACTTTACTAATGATCGTGTGGGTGAGATGAAAACAACGTGGACAGTCGTGGTGGAAGATGTAGAGGTGGTAGAGGGTTATGATGGTGGTGCGTGGTGGCATTAATGGTGATGGGAGTGGTGTGCCGGAAAAAGTACGCTGACGTAGGAAAGAGAGTGTCAGAAGCGCGCGATTTTTCCGATATACCATAAAACATTTATTTTTGAAATCCGTTAATTTAAATATAGAATGTACTAAATATAACGAATGTTTTGTCGATTGACAATCACCATTAAATGATATCTTCAGTGAGTTTGAAAGATACTGAATATACATAACCAATTTCTTGATTTACCACAAAAAAAAAATAAACATTCAAGCGAAATAAAATTATTTCTTTATTTAGGCAAGGATGTAGTCTCGCTGGTTTAAACACAACTTAGAATACTGAATAAACCATAGAGATGTGATCACTTTATAAATAAAGAGAAAAGTTTATCATTCTTGAATATTTATTGAAAGCTTTTAAAAAAAAATCATGAGTAGAGATTATGTTGTATATAAGTTGTATAACACATCATTAGATTGCTTCTTCACTGATTAAGTTACAACTTAGAATAATAACAAAAATCAGTTTAGAAGAAATTAAGTCACAGATATAAAACTTAATATGACAACATAATAAATACTCATGAGACTATATGAACTATAAAGTTAGATAAGCATAGTGAACTGATTATTATATCTGAAGATTCAAATATAACTGTATCAGTGACTATGTTTTTCTAAAGTTATATTTTAAATAGTCAATTTATTTTATATATATATTTTTTAAAAGATGTTTAAACACCAATAAATAAAAATACTCAGTGAGTATAATTATTTATTGGAGTTTATCATGCCGGAATATGATTAGTCCAGTTGATGAACCCATCCAGAGACAGGTTCATAGTGACCAAGCGCTGGTTTTGGCTTCCACTGATTTGAATAAACAGTATCTGAATGTTCACTGATGATGTTTTGTTTTTCAAAAGGTGTAACAGAACATTCAGATGACACATGTTGCCTGTTGCCACATTTATAACACTTTTTGTTCAAATAGCCGGCCTTTTTGACTTTCTTCTTTTTAAGTTGCTGATCTGACACAATCACACAACTTTTCTTGCTGATTGTTACTTCTTGCATCTTTGACTTTAGGTCACTGATGGAGGTTGTCTTAGTGACAGATACAGTGTCAGTGAAGTTGCTGATGATTTTTTGATTATCAGCGATGGTTTTGATGAGATGTGAAGTTACTGATGATTTGACAGTTTTCAAAACATTCATCTCATTATTACCATTTAAGACATCAGTATCTTCAGTGACCAACTTGCTTTTAGTAAAACTAGCCTTATACCCGCGCAAAGCGGCGGCGGCGAATAATTTTTGACTATTTAACAATAGTTTTGGGTAAAGAGATCGCAATGCACCTTGGTAAATATTTTAACAATAAGGTAGCACTCAGTAATGGTTTTTAATCAAATATGTCTTTCTTAAGTGACAAATTTTGAAAACATCTTCATCATAGTTGTTAACTCGTGACTCGAGATCTCGACTTTTTAATTCGTGACTCAGCTCGACTCGTAAGAGTCACTATTCTACAATAAATAGGTATTTTATATGTATATGTATATTGTTGTCTAATATTTTTGTTTTGGGAAGTCTAATTTTAAAGTTTTCAGATTATTATTTTGGCATGTCTCATTATAAGTGTCCACTTTGATATTTACCCAATAAAAAAAATTGTTGGGTAGAGTTGATAATTGATTGGTAAAAAGTGTAGTAAGTAGAGAATCCTAAAAGTCGGTACAGAATCAAAGTGGACACATTAACTGAAATGGAGGAAGTCATATTAGAGCACTTCCATTGGGAGTCGTCACTTTCCGTCAGTTGAACCGACACCGATGGCACTGGCCCATCAGTTCGGTCCATCGGTTGGTTTTCGTCAGCGTCGCTTGTGTTTTTTTTTTTTTCCCTTTTTCTGTGTATAAAACTAAAGGTAAGTCGGTAAATGTGAGACTCAAAAATTAAAGTGACCGGTCACTAATGGCAGAGATCTGTCAATTTCAGTCAGTTTTGGAAAAAGTTAATGTGACGCCGATGTGGCCCCGTCGGTTTTAGTTAGTTTTAGTCACGAATGAATATGGTCTTATTATTACGTACTCTCTCTGTCCAAGTCAAAGTGTCCACTTTGAATTTGTACACAGTTTTTAATTTTGTTACTAATTACACTATTCATCAATCAAATAATATATCTACTCACTAAAATCTTTTTCGATTGGTTGAAACATGAAAGTGAACACTTATTTGCGACAATCCAAAATAATAATGCATATATTTGTAGTTGGACGGAGGTAGTATATTGCTTTGACATCTACAAGCTTCTTACCCATGGGTGCTACACTGCTACTCTATCAATTTAAGTTTACAAAAAGACAATTATCTTTTCTGGTTTGTCTTGATTTTGAAAATTGGTGGATCTCCCAAGGATTCAAAGATTTTGAAAATTGGTGGATCTCCCAAGGATTCAAAGATTTTGAAAATTGGTGGATTTCCCAAGGATTCAAATCTTAAGAGATTTGTTCCAGAGAAACTTTCTCAGAATTCTTAATTAAGTACTTTTTGTTCAAAATCGTAATATACCTATATTATCGAAATGAAAAACGTCATAACTTCAAGTCTTCGACATCTCTAATTTAAAGGTTCATAACTTTTGAAGATTATATAATAAAACCAAAACATTATATACATATATTATATTTCTCATTAACCATATGAAAATGTTGTACATACAAAACTATACATGCCAGAAGTTAGTAAACAGAAATTACAATTTCCAAGTTTCCAACCCACACCATTTAACTTTCAAATTTTAAAATTTGATGTCTTCTCTCCAAAAGTACTAAGACATCTTTTATTATGAATGTAAGACAGCTTTTCATTTCCTTTTTGTTACTCTTTTTTAATTTTTACAACTTTTTAACCACACAAAATATATTTTTGACCACACAAATTATACTTTTGACCGCACAAAATACCTTTTGACAATACAAAGAATACATTACAAAGAACAAAATACTTTGAACAAAATACTTCTTGAACCATCTCAACCGATGTCGTACACTCGTAAGCCACAACCTGAAAAAAAAGGATAGAAAATCATAACACAAAAAGTAAAAAAAATAAATACTCCGTAAATAAATAATAAACAACATTCTTTTATAGGAGTTTGCTTATATAGAAGTGGAAAAGTTGGTCTACTCAAAAATTAAAACTATGAATTTAAATTTCTAGAATACATTCACAATCTTTACTACGTAGTAGCACTAAACATAACAAAGTAAATATAGTAGTTCAAGAACCTAGAAGAAACGTACTAAACCAGACTTTTCCGATGACATGCCACTTGGATCTGGTAAAAAAAGAACGCATGGTTAAAGTTTCTATTTTTCCCTAAAATCCAAGATTTCCAACAAAAAAAAAAAAAAAAACAAGATCCAAACCTGGATATTTGAAACCTGCACATATCAACAAAAATGAAACAAAATTAGCTCATATAAAAAATCATAAACCGGAAGTTAGATTTTAGAACAAAAACGTTGTTTTGAAAGGATATCGAGCAACGAATGTCCAGACAAAAGGTTAAACGGATCATAAATTATAAATAAAATAGAAAATATTTTAGATCTAACAAAAAGTTTAACAAATAAACTCAGATCCATAAGAATTAACTTCACAACAACGATTTATAAACGAAGGATCTCGTAAAACTCGTTGGGTCTCAACACCAAAAGATGGAAACCCATAAATTTTAACATGGTGATGGTGATTTTCAAAGAATATCTTGGTGGTGGCAAGAAAGAAGGTTTGTGGTAGAAATGTTTGGGTGTCGGCAGTTCAAGGGAGAGAAAGGCAGAAAACTTAAGGGGGGGTTTTGAGTAAGGTAGGTATGGAAGTGTGTTTTTTGTGTTGTTTGAATGTGTGTTTCCTTAGGTATTTGAGGGTTGAAATCACTGCAATGAGCATAGGATTGGTAGAGATTGAAATGGATGGTGATTTATATCGTCTGATTCAAAAAAATAAAAGCAAAAGGAAAAAAATAAAAGCAAGGAAAAAGTTGCTTCCAAAGGTCAAAAGCAAAAGCAAAAGAAAAAAAACATGTACGTGGGTCCCGTTACTTAGTCTTAAAAATTTAATAGGAGAGAGAAGGGTAGATGTTTTATAAAGTAGTATAGATAGTTTGGTCGTGGCTCACTGAAGATGGAGATGGGTTCAAATACAGCTTCTGAAAAATTACCCTTGGGATCAAAAACAGGGTCAACCATTGTTGAATCAGCAAGGGATGCAGCATATTCATAATCTCCTCCCAAAATAGCTTTGACTTGTTTTGGAATTTGATTATTTACACAGTGATTGACTTTATCATTTGACTTACACCAAAATTCCATGACCTTTTTAAGTTGTTGAAATTGTGTTTCAAATTTAACATTTTCTTGAACACATACTTGATTTGCATAAGTTTGTGCATCAAGATCCAGTTTTAATTTCTTTATTCTTGACTCATTTTCATTTTGGTCATTAAGTTTGGATTGTAAATCACTGATTTTACGTTTCTGCCCTCTTTGAATATCATGAGCATTTGATAAGTCAACTATCAAAGACTCAAAGACATTATCTTTTTCAGCAGCTGTATATGTTTTAAAGCAATGCACCTTGTAAAGAGTTTCAGGATCCTATTCAGATGCTTAACATTTAGGAGTGACTTCTTTGATGTCTTCAAGAAGTTCAGTGTCATCAACCATCAGACAGTACTCCTTATCTAAACAAATCATTGCTTCTTCTTCATCTGATGATGAGGAGTCAGAATCACTGAATGAACCTTCTTCAGCGATGAAACCTTTTCCCTTCTTCTTTCCAGATTTAGCTAATGCCTTCAGTTTCTTGTATTTGCCTTGTACTTGTTGTACTTATCATTTCTGAAGTCTGGCATGGGTTCAGGGACTTGATTTACTGACTTTGATATGCATTCAGCTGCAAAATGACCAATTTTTCCACATTTGTAGCAATCACCTTTGGATTGAAATTTGTCAGATGATGGAGCACCAGTGAATCTTTTTGATCTGGTGTTCCTTCTGAAATTAGCAACCATCATGGCCATATCCTTTTCAAGCTTCTCCAATCCTTCATCATACTCGTATTCTGACTCTTCTTCATTCTGACCACCTTCTTCTTCAGCTATCAGTGACTTCGAACTTTTCTTGGACACTTTTGACTTCTGTCTTTGATCGATTTCATCAACCTCTGCTACAAGGGCATTGGATATCTTCTGACTTCCAAGAGTAGCACGAATATGCTCACTCTGATCAGCTTTCTTTTCAGACTGCTTCCAATTGAGCAAAATACCATAGACCTGAGTTAAATTCAGATTTGAATAATTATTTCTCTGTCTGGTACACGTTGCAATGGTTCCCCAGATTTTCCTTGGCAGCAACTCAAGAAACTTTTCAACAACAAATCTCTGTTCCTTGCCTATACCAGCCTTCTCCATTTTGTTCATCAGTGACTGGTATCTGGTGTAAGTGGAAGACAGAGATTCATTTGGTTCCATTGCGAACAGCTCATACTGGCGAGTGAGATTGACTTCCCTGCAGCGAATAATATCAGGAGTTCCAATATATATATTCCTAAGGGTATCCCACATGTCTTTAGCAGTTCTACAAAGCCTGATTGATTCAAACACTTCATCAGGAAGTGCCATGCCTATGTAGATTTTAGCTTGTTTATCAAGTCTAACCAATCGCCTATCCTCATCAGTCCATTGTTCCTCTCTTTTAGGTAAAACCATTTCTGGTATAGCTGGAGTAGTAACTGTTGCAATTACAGCAGGAACAATAGTAGTTGGGATATGTGGACCATTGGTTATGATATTACAGAGACGGTCATCAACTAAGTCCAAAAACATCATCATCCGGGACATCCAAGTTTCAATCCTTGAAGGATCAAAAGCTGGAGGTTTGGTTGTAGAACCATTTCCCTTTTGATAGTCAGAGTCAACATAGCTGTACTTTACAGATTCCATTGCAGACCTGGTTAATTAAAGTTAAACCAACTCTGCTATGATACCAATTGAAAGTCCCGTGATCACTATTGATTAGTGATTTGGAATCGCAAAGTGTAAAGTTTAATTGTAGAAGGGGGGGTTGAATACAATTAAAAACTTTTTCTGATTTTAACTAAGTTAATTGAAAGTTTTTAATCGTTTTAACAGAAACAGAGTATATCAGATAACAGATATGACAATATCAAATAACAATGTAATAGTAGCTGAAATGGTGAATTGTATTTGTAACAACCCCAAAATTAGGACCAATTTAAAATTTTCCTAATTACGTGTTTATTACTTGTATATAATATGAAATAGGATTATATACATTATCTACTTATTATATATATATATATATATGGATGGAATATATGTATATATACGCGTATACGATTCGTACAAATCGTATAAAACAACAAGTGTACAAACTTGCGGACATTGGTAAAACGATTATTAAATAATGCGAAATTATTTAATTACTTTGACTATTACTTTATATTATGTTTATAATATAACGGAAAACGTACGTTTTGATTAAAACGTTACCGAACTCTCCGAAAACTCGACCAACCGACAAAACAAAACTAAGTTATGTTTTATAACTTGAAAACTAGTATTTTGATGAAATACTTCAACATAATAATCGGATATTATTTCGTATTTTAAAACGTATATTTAATCGCGTATAAAATCATTTTTACGTTTAAACGACCGGGGAAACGAACACCGCACGGAGCGCGTACACGAGGAAACAACATTTGGTGAGATCCACACATGGTGGACCCCACCATGGGCCGGTCAAGGTGAGGGGTGCCAAACCCTCACCCTTTTGAACACTCTCACACTCAAACACAAACACAAACCCACACTCTTTCCCTCTCTCTCTCTCTCTCTCTCTACGGTTTCTCTCTCTCTCTCTAAAACATCACTCAAAAACACCTAAAAACTACCCTTAAAACACCTCGGGAGCTAGGCTCGGTTTGGAGAAAAGTGATCACGAGAACGAGAGCTACAATCCTATCTTTTCGGATTTTCGTTTCGACAACTTTGTAAGTTTTCCGGCGACCCGAAACTTTTCCGATTATTTTTATTTTGCTAGATTAATGTTTCCCTAACTTAGTAATGTCCAAATATGTAATCTAAACTCGTTTTTGAACACTTTTACGAAAATGTCGGTTTTGGTCATTTTAAAGAAAACGACACCACAAACCTTAAAAACGACCACCAATAGTTACTATGAACTCATTATAACATATTAAAACTAGTATAAAAGTTCTGGACCCAACGGAAACCGGAAAATACGTTTTCGGAAACTTAAATTCCGAACAGACCTCTTGTGTCGCATCGGACCAAAATTTCATGCGACACAACACTATGTCGCATGTTATGTCGCACGTTATGTCGCAATGTATGCGACACAACGCTTATGTCGCACTATATGTCGTATCATCTACGACACAAAGTTTACCTATCGCTTGATTGCGACACAACGACTATGTCGTATCGTTGTGTCGTACCCTTGTATGCGACACAACTATTGTGTCGCATAAACACTAAACCGAAATCAATCCATACGACACAGACCTTATGTCGCATACGGTCTGCGACACAAGCCTTGTGTCGCAGATAGCCCAGATCAGAAAACAAAATATATTCTAAGTGTTGGAATCACTTTTTAACTACTAAATCAAATACGATGCTACTTATACATGAAAATGCTATACTTTTGAGAGTATACAACAACACTTGAATACGTACAAGACTATACTAAACTAACGTGAGATTTCACTCACACACGCACACGAGTTTACACTCGAAATACTTAGGAGATTACACTCCAACGAACTTACACTTGTACATTACACGGGATTACATCCGATACGAACTTACAAGTTCACTCACTAGTTACGTGCTGGATTACACGTTAACTGATATGAACATACACTCGAATACTTACGAGGTTTCACTCGTACCCTTTGGGGTTTAAGCCCATTGGAACTTACGCAAACGATACATGTTGTAATACAAACAAACGATTATACGAGTATACTTTACAACTGTACAACTACTATGAATACATAATAATAATGGATGGAATTATTATTATACACAGATAACAAACAGACCATACAACCTTTATACAAACTACGATTTACAAACGAATACAAACGTACAAACAAACTAATGGACATTAACTAGTTTGGGAACAACTAGCATGGATACTTTACAAGTATTCCATTTACTTACTAAACCTTATGCGTATTAGGACGCTAAGGGTTGCTAGTTCGGGATACTACTTGCTTACTTACTACATTGTCTGCCAGACTCAGGTGAGTCTTACAGCCCCTACTTTACTGTTTTTACTCAGGGGTGAGATGCATTACTGTTTTACATGAACACACAAAACTTACTTGCTGCCATGATTTACTTACTGTATGAGATTACGAATACGCCAACTGCATGAGTTTACGACTAATCCAATGAAATCCTCCTGAACCATAGTTGTTAGTTATGTGATAAGCGCGAGTTTTAGTATATGGATCCATATGGGACTGACAATCCCCGCCCGGGGTAGCAAGCACTACCACGAACCGTTCCTGTAGAAACGGGCGTTTCTTACTCTTTCCGTATGAATGTTTTGGATTACATTCATGAGGGGGGTACCTATATTTACTGTACGTTAAGCTTCAACTATGGTGGCTCATGGCAATTGTATCAAACGGTTAGCATAACCTGCAACCACCCACTTATTAAAACTTAAGTAAACGATGAGCATAACCTGTGATCGTTACTTACTGGCTGGCTATGATTTACAAATACTACTTGTGTGTTCAACTGTTTACTTACTTACAAACCTGTGAGATTCACCAACCTTTTGGTTGACCGTTTTAGTAATGCTTCTCAGGTACACAGCATCAGTAAGGATGCCCAGCAGGATAAGCTTACTTAGCTCGAGTCACATGCATTTACAAGCTTGGAGATTTTATTACATTACTTTTGTACTTACTGTTATGTATTAGAATCTCTAGGAATTTACTTGAACTCGAGCTTGTATTTTGAAACTACTTATGTATTAATGTAATAACTTTTCGAACGTCTCATTTAGAGTCGTTCACTGTATCCTTTGTGCTTGTGATTATTGATTAGTAACACCCAAAAACGTCGCTTCCGCAAACTGTTAAATTTGGGGGTGTTACAGATTGGTATCAGAGCCTAAGGTTATAGTGAACTAGGTTGCATTTAGTGGGCCTAGACTATGACCGTTAGGCAGTATTCCTCATTAGGTATAACTGGTTCAGGAATTACAGCATACAAGTTTAATTTAACATAGCCTGATCAACTATGTACAATTAAATGAAGATGATGTGAGTTCTGAAAGGGGTTATGTTGAACCGGAATGCATTAGCTGACTCTGACCTCGAGAGAACCGGGACTTTTACGTGATTGTGCTAGACACGAACTAGGCGGTTATGTGATATATATATATATATATATATATATATATATATATATATATATATATATATATATATATACATAGGCCTCTTTCCCCGATACGATACTCTCTCGACTACTACGAAATTAATATTCCTTAACATTTCATCGAACAAACGACGACTCGATTCTCGTCATTCTGTCTTTATTTAACTTTTATGAATTCACGACTACCGGCTTACGTCCGAAGACTTCCACACCGTTATAACCGACAACCATAGTTACTCGAACATTCTTCGATATGAAAATCGAGACCTTGTTTTCAATTGCTATTCCTACCTAATTCTACGTTTAAAACATCCTACAAAGTACTTTACTGTACCGTTAGGTGTAACCTAATAAAACCATTTTCAACTCAATTTTCGTCAGACTTCAAAATTTATACAACCGACTTTTACTATCAAAATTTTATAACAAATGTATTTTTATCAAACATGTTACAAAATTATTTACAAAAATGTTTCATAAAAGACAACCTTCAAACTTTGGCGTAATTTCTCTAAACTTACTAAATCATCACAATCATAATCCTTGTTCAAACCCTCACATGTTCTTAAATTGTTGTTTCAAGGAACATGCCTCCTCGACGACAAATCACTCTTACTGAAGCCGAAGTCGCGGGTATTATTGCCCGTAGTGTGGCCCAAGCTCTAGCTGTCCGAGCAACCAATCCTGGTAGCGAAGATACGGCTAACAACACACCTCCACCCAAAACCTGCACCTACAAGGACTTCCAAAACTGCAAACCCTTAAGCTTTGCAGGTACTGAAGGAGCGATCGGTCTGATTCGTTGGACCGAGAAAATCGAATCAGTATTCCTCATCTGCAACTGCAAGGAAGAGGATAAAGTTAAATTCGCCACCAGCACCTTTTCTGACACCGCTCTTACCTGGTGGAACACCTATGCACAGACTGTGAGCGTTGCCGAGGCTTACAAACTACAGTGGGATGAACTGAAGATTATGATGAGGGGCGAGTACTGCCCAAGAGATGAGCTGAAGCAATTGGAAGTAGAATTCTGGAATCACAAGATGCAGGGTGATGACATCACCGGCTACACCAACCGTTTTCACCAGCTGGCACTCTTGTGCCCATCCATGGTTGATCCTGAGTACAAAAGGATCGAAAAATACGTCGACGGACTTCCTGAGCGACTTCAAGATCTGGTGACTTCATCTAAACCGGGAACCATCCAGAGCGCCATTCGTATGGCTCATGAGTTGACGGCTAATTCTGTCCGCCGCGGCTCGACTTCAACCCCGTCTGCGAGTAACAAACGTAAATGGGAAGTGAGTCCCCACTCATCCAACCCGACTTCTGACAAAAAGCTTGCAATTGTCAACGTCAATGACTCAAAGGCTTACAAGGGGAGCAAGCCTTACTGCTCCAAATGTAGCCGCCATCATAACGGCTCCTGTCCCTGCACTAAGTGCAAGAAATTCGGGCACCTGGCCCAAGACTGCCGAACCAACCCCACTGGTACTGATACTTCTGCACCCAAAACCTGCTATGAGTGCAACGGTACCGGGCACTTCAGGAAGGATTGCCCTAAGCTGAAACCCCGAACCAACAATACAAGGAGTAGAGCTTATGTAATCAATGCTAGGGAGGATGACCCAAATCCGAGACTCTGTGATTTACTCAACCCGGGTACGCTTATTCTTTGACTACCCGAATCTGTTTTCTCATAAATCTCTCGCTTAATGATTTATGTATAACTGTATTTTATTCTGTGTGTTTTCTTTGATCCTAAGTACACAATAGGATTAGGAAACGACCGACTACTTAAATCCCGACAACACAATTTGCCTTACACTTTAGATACAGTAACCCAAACTCCTTTCCCAATTATCTCACACTGGTTGAGACCGGGAACTCGTATGCTATTCGTTACTTTAAACAGATAAATTAATATAACTTTACTTACTTGAGGCAAATTCTTAAATAGAACACTTATTTCGTAGGAAATGACAACTCACTCCGTCAACAACCCTACACTGCAAAATGAACTGCTCAGTGAGGAACCGAAGATGTTTCCTTACCTCCTCGAACTCGAGTGTAATACAGAACACTCCGCTGAATCAGCAGCAGCACCTGCCCCTCCTGCTGCTCTAACTGCTGCAAAAGCATCAGTTGATGAAACCTTGACTACTGAATCAGTCAACCACCTTAACCAAACTATTGATTCGCTGCGAAAACAACTGACTGAAGCACGGGAAGACATTGATGACCTACGACGAATTGCTTTCCAAAATGACATACGTATGCGTGAGTACGAGCTACGTTTGATAGCTTTAGAAAACCCTACTTCACCACCAACTTCACATGGTACTCCTACCGAAGAAGATACCGATACTGACTGTACGCCACCTCCAGCAAAAAGAGTGAAGATTACTCTCTCCAACTCTTCAGGAAACTACTTGGGAAAGAAACCTTTCTGTCCCCAATGCACTCGGCATCATGAAGGACCGTGTACCATACCGGTTGGTCGATGCAAGTCCTACCCTAAGAGTACTAACTTCCCTAAGACGAAGCTGTGCTTCAACTGCGGGAGTGCTGGCCATCTTAAGGCCCAATGTCCACTACCTTCAGGCAACAAAAATTAGGGTACGTTACCACCTAACGACTACTTGATTTCAAACACTGTAGGACCTACCCTACTACTATAGGCTTCTAGTACACATTGTAGCTACCTGACTAGTATCGAACTACCGATTACTACTTCGAACAAATTTCGGGACGAAATTTTATTAACAAGGGGAGAATGTAACAACCCCAAAATTAGGACCAATTTAAAATTTTCCTAATTACGTGTTTATTACTTGTATATAATATGAAATAGGATTATATACATTATCTACTTATTATATATATATATATATATATATATATATATATATATATGGATGGAATATATGTATATATACGCGTATACGATTCGTACAAATCGTATAAAACAACAAGTGTACAAACTTGCGGACATTGGTAAAACGATTATTAAATAATGCGAAATTATTTAATTACTTTGACTATTACTTTATATTATGTTTATAATATAACGGAAAACGTACGTTTTGATTAAAACGTTACCGAACTCTCCGAAAACTCGACCAACCGACAAAACAAAACTAAGTTATGTTTTATAACTTGAAAACTAGTATTTTGATGAAATACTTCAACTTAATAATCGTATATTATTTCGTATTTTAAAACGTATATTTAATCGCGTATAAAATCATTTTTACGTTTAAACGACCGGGGAAACGAACACCGCACGGAGCGCGTACACGAGGAAACAACATTTGGTGAGATCCACACATGGTGGACCCCACCATGGGCCGGTCAAGGTGAGGGGTGCCAAACCCTCACCCTTTTGAACACTCTCACACTCAAACACAAACACAAACCCACACTCTTTCCCTCTCTCTCTCTCTCTCTCTACGGTTTCTCTCTCTCTCTCTAAAACATCACTCAAAAACACCTAAAAACTACCCTTAAAACACCTCGGGAGCTAGGCTCGGTTTGGAGAAAAGTGATCACGAGAACGAGAGCTACAATCCTATCTTTTCGGATTTTCGTTTCGACAACTTTGTAAGTTTTCCGGCGACCCGAAACTTTTCCGATTATTTTTATTTTGCTAGATTAATGTTTCCCTAACTTAGTAATGTCCAAATATGTAATCTAAACTCGTTTTTGAACACTTTTACGAAAATGTCGATTTTGGTCATTTTAAAGAAAACGACACCACAAACCTTAAAAACGACCACCAATAGTTATTATGAACTCATTATAACATATTAAAACTAGTATAAAAGTTCTGGACCCAACGGAAACCGGAAAATACGTTTTCGGAAACTTAAATTCCGAACAGACCTCTTGTGTCGCATCGGACCAAAATTTCATGCGACACAACACTATGTCGCATGTTATGTCGCACGTTATGTCGCAATGTATGCGACACAACGCTTATGTCGCACTATATGTCGTATCATCTACGACACAAAGTTTACCTATCGCTTGATTGCGACACAACGACTATGTCGTATCGTTGTGTCGTACCCTTGTATGCGACACAACTATTGTGTCGCATAAACACTAAACCGAAATCAATCCATACGACACAGACCTTATGTCGCATACGGTCTGCGACACAAGCCTTGTGTCGCAGATAGCCCAGATCAGAAAACAAAATATATTCTAAGTGTTGGAATCACTTTTTAACTACTAAATCAAATACGATGCTACTTATACATGAAAATGCTATACTTTTGAGAGTATACAACAACACTTGAATACGTACAAGACTATACTAAACTAACGTGAGATTTCACTCACACACGCACACGAGTTTACACTCGAAATACTTAGGAGATTACACTCCAACGAACTTACACTTGTACATTACACGGGATTACATCCGATACGAACTTACAAGTTCACTCACTAGTTACGTGCTGGATTACACGTTAATTGATATGAACATACACTCGAATACTTACGAGGTTTCACTCGTACCCTTTGGGGTTTAAGCCCATTGGAACTTACGCAAACGATACATGTTGTAATACAAACAAACGATTATACGAGTATACTTTACAACTGTACAACTACTATGAATACATAATAATAATGGATGGAATTATTATTATACACAGATAACAAACAGACCATACAACCTTTATACAAACTACGATTTACAAACGAATACAAACGTACAAACAAACTAATGGACATTAACTAGTTTGGGAACAACTAGCATGGATACTTTACAAGTATTCCATTTACTTACTAAACCTTATGCGTATTAGGACGCTAAGGGTTGCTAGTTCGGGATACTACTTGCTTACTTACTACATTGTCTGCCAGACTCAGGTGAGTCTTACAGCCCCTACTTTACTGTTTTTACTCAGGGGTGAGATGCATTACTGTTTTACATGAACACACAAAACTTACTTGCTGCCATGATTTACTTACTGTATGAGATTACGAATACGCCAACTGCATGAGTTTACGACTAATCCAATGAAATCCTCCTGAACCATAGTTGTTAGTTATGTGATAAGCGCGAGTTTTAGTATATGGATCCATATGGGACTGACAATCCCCGCCCGGGGTAGCAAGCACTACCACGAACCGTTCCTGTAGAAACGGGCGTTTCTTACTCGTTCCGTATGAATGTTTTGGATTACATTCATGAGGGGGGTACCTATATTTACTGTACGTTAAGCTTCAACTATGGTGGCTCATGGCAATTGTATCAAACGGTTAGCATAACCTGCAACCACCCACTTATTAAAACTTAAGTAAACGATGAGCATAACCTGTGATCGTTACTTACTGGCTGGCTATGATTTACAAATACTACTTGTGTGTTCAACTGTTTACTTACTTACAAACCTGTGAGATTCACCAACCTTTTGGTTGACCGTTTTAGTAATGCTTCTCAGGTACACAGCATCAGTAAGGATGCCCAGCAGGATAAGCTTACTTAGCTCGAGTCACATGCATTTACAAGCTTGGAGATTTTATTACATTACTTTTGTACTTACTGTTATGTATTAGAATCTCTAGGAATTTACTTGAACTCGAGCTTGTATTTTGAAACTACTTATGTATTAATGTAATAACTTTTCGAACGTCTCATTTAGAGTCGTTCACTGTATCCTTTGTGCTTGTGATTATTGATTAGTAACACCCAAAAACGTCGCTTCCGCAAACTGTTAAATTTGGGGGTGTTACAGTATTGATCATAAAATTCACAAGTGTTGAATGCGGAATGGATTAACCAAAGTTAATCCAATTCAAACACTTAGCTAAACTATTACAATCGAGATGAACAGCAGTGGACAAACACGCTGACTGTTCACTCTATGAATCGCTAAGTCGTGCTTAGACAAACTACTCACTGACACACAAGTGATTAACACGAATTGAACGACTAGCCTCAACAGTACAAAACACTGAACTATTTATACTACAAGAGTTCCTAAAATATCGCCTACAAAATAGGATCTTGGAAGGACACGTGTCGCTGCTTGATTGGTTTGAACTCTGATGAACCGACATTCTGCGGGTCCCAATTCTGTTACCTCAAATATCTCGTTGCCTTAAAACCAATCACTTGCTGCCACGTAATCTTTCGGACATACTTTGAACTGGAACACTCTTGCTGATGTATAGATAAGTACAATACTTTTTAGTACTTGATGATTGAGAGGCTTTATTGAATAGTCCCTGAAGATGCAGTAATCCTCCTCACTCACTGTGAGCTAACATGCTCTTGTAGAATGAATTGAACTAAAAATCTTCAGTGACTAGCTGTTATTCTGGCAGTGACTTTTGCCTTTATTGATTTGAAGAAGTAAGGCTCTCGCTGACGTTGATCAGCGACACACCAAGTTGAGCTTTAAATCTTCCTCGGCATATCAAGCGGAATGAATGACGATCAGCGAAACCTAACATTAGCAACAGCAGCTTCGATACAATCCATTTCTTCATCGAGTAGTGAATAGTTGAGTTGGTCAGAGACCAGTGACTTCATCATGGTCAGCGACCAGTGACTCAACACACTATATCTTATTATTTACACAATATTACTTTATAATAAAATTATATTCGCGTACGAAATTAAATTCCTAAAATCTGGGACGTTACACTTATGGTGTTCCATCTCTGCCTTGTTCTCCTCCTCAAGCCTCGTATTTGCATATTTTAGTTCAACAATACTCTTGTTGAGTTTGAATTCAAACTTCTTTATCGGTATGGCTTGCTTTAATATCATTTCTAGTTCACTCACTTTAGATTGTAGCGTAATATTATCTGACTCTTCCTTATTCACTTTCTCTTGTATACATTTCTTAGTCTTTTTCTCCTTTTTGATTTCATGTTTTAAACTCCGCTAGCCCTTCCTTTCGATTTGAAGTCTCCCGTCCATATGTTCGATGGTATTCTTATGTTTATCTAGTGTACTTCTCATATCATTGTTTTGTTTCTTCAACGTTAGCTTCTTTAGGATCAACAAATCCAATCTTATCCCCTTTGTACACTAATATGTACATAGATTGTCCATCTTTGTAAATATTCATCAATTTTTCTACCTCTTCTAGCCGATTGTCCATCCTTTTAATTAATTATAACTAAATACTTAATTTACAAACACCTTTCAAACTTTCACTTAATTATTGTACAATGCATAATAAATATATTAAATGAAAGACCCAGTTTGAAAGGACCTTTCAAACTTTCACTTTATAAACATTATAAGATATTTTTTATATTAAATACAAGATCAAAATATGATAACACAAACATTCATGTAAGATTAAGTTTATAGCAAATTATTAATTTATATGGTACTATAGAAAGTATAAAAGGTGTATGATCTTATGATTTTAGCATACTACAAATTTAGCACTCTATCCACGAATTGGGACCTGCAAAAAAAATATTATCTTAGAGAGTTTATTAATTACTCGAGTATTGATTTATATACTTATAGTAAGGTCTAACTGGACCAATGGGGGCTAGAAGACAAGGAAGATGGGAGCTATTTCTTCAATCACTTTCTTTCTCTTTTCCTTTTACATGCATTTATGTTGATGGCGTCATTATCTTCTGCTCCCCCTCACCTATAACTACCTCGTCTAAATTCACCGTTGCTCTCAATAAAAAATAGGTGAGCAAAGTTAAAATAAACATCACATCCTAAACCTAATAGAGAAATACCCTTGTTTGGGCAAGTTTAATGCAATTGCATCGTTGCTTGAGGAGCGGGCAAATGCCCCAACCGGGATTCTACCGTTTCTAAGTCTCCGTATAAAGATACACACCTTCCTTGAAAGCACCTGACACTAAATGATTTCATTCCTTTCTCTTCATTCCATAAGAATTTTACCATCTACCATTTGCTCAACTCCCTTATGGGAAAATGGCATATCTTCACGTAACAACCATTTCCATTAATCCTCTCATTCTTTCAAAACACACCTATCCACTAAATTCTCAATTGAGGATACGTTAATGGTGATTCAGAGATAAGTTCCGAGTCCTTCATCATTCTAGGTAACTAAACCTTTCACTCTTGGTGCATATATATGTTCTATTCAAGTTTGCAATTGCATCCGAGTTTAATTTAAAATTTTCATACAAATTGTTTGTTGTTCAAAGTATAATTATGCAAATGAGGTATGGTGTATTATCCAAAGAGAAGTTGCCATAATATGTTATCAATAGTGATACGACTGGCATGGCTGAAGATATATTGATAAATGTCTTATGCCTGAAGATATTTTTTCTGATAATTTTGTAAAAAGAAGAATATAATACTATGTACTAAACATGGATAAGCATTTTAGACTATTTTTAGTTTTTTTACTCGAGTATAAACAATCATGTTGGATTGCTGGTTATTGTGGAAGATAACGAGGACATTTTACTTATTATTATCTAATTTATTTGGAGATCGTTTATGTTCCTTTCTTCTTCCAATATTTTTACTTATGTTTAAATGATACATCTCATTACAATACAATAAATAATAGATTATGATATATTGGATAAGATCATAGCCAGTGAAGTTTTATTGCATAAATCAATTCTTACAATCAATTAATGACATAAGGTAGAAATTCAATTCTCACAATCAGTCATAATCATCTGAGATTCGTAGTTACTGAACGTTATTTAGATTTGTAGTCTAAGCCAAGTATAACAAATTTCTTAATATTTCACGTTGCGCCTTTAAAATGAATCTTAAATTCAATCTACGACTTTAGTATATATATCTTTTAATATTTTTGATAAATATATAGCAATGAACATGAATTTTAAGCTGTTATACACTAGTTTTTAATAAAATCAATACTCCGTAACATTAGTTTTCATAAGGGTTAATAGACAATTTCGTTACTGTACTTTCCGAAAAAGTTCAATTTAGTTACCGAACTTTTATTTGGTTCAATTGAATTACTGAACATTTAAATAATTGATCAAATTGTTACTCAAGTTTCTAATCATACACATATTAGTTACTGTAGTTTACGAAAATGTTCAATTTCGTTATCGAACTTTCATTTTTTTGGAATAAAAAACGATGATTTTACACTTGTAAACCGGTTTTGTAAGTTCAGTAATTCAATTGAACCAAATAAAAGTTCGGTAACTAAATTGAACTTTTTCGGAAAGTACAGTAACGAAATTGTCTGTTAACCCTTTTCATAATGATGCCACATAAATAACATGTCAATTTATCAAAGGCGTTTTACCAAAACTCTTGAGCTGGAAGCCTGGGAAAACTATCTTCTTAATCGGGAATTGATAGATACAACATATAAGTTACTTCATACAACAAACTGTACAATAACTGAAGCTCACAGTACAAACATATCAAAGCATAAATTTGGTGTATGAACTAACTTATTTGTTGTATTTATCACTTCCCTTTCTTAATCTAATAATTACACACCACTAAAAAATAAATATAAGATAAAATAAAAAAATAAAAATGAAATAAGAAACTAAAATTGTGTTTGTTCTTGTTATATCAGTTAGTGTGCAGTAAACAGGGGAACCAAAGAATGGAGGGTTCTACTTCTACACTTGTTCTATCTGCTGCTTCAACTTCACTTCCTCTACCCTTGCATTCTCCTCTTAAATTCTTACCTCCTTTTAAAAATCCCAAATCATTCAATCACCTAATAACCCTAAAGTCTTCAAAACTTCATCCAATTCGCATCTCCGCCCTGCATGCTACAGGTAAATTTTTATCTTTCCATTGATGTTGCAACGTTCAATTTGATAGTCTGTTCTTGTTTTTATATTAAAGTTTGAAACTTTCTTGGATTAGCTTTAGATATTAAGGGTTTTAGTTTTAATTTGGTTTTATATAGGGGATAAAATTAGTCTGATTAGGTACTTTTGTAATTCTGATTAGCTTTAGATATTAAGGGTTTTGTGGTAATACTGTTATTGTTAATTATTCTCACTATTATCAGAAGGCAATTCTGTAATTCTCAACTCTTTTTTTGTTCTTAGTTTGAACATCCAACACTATTTTTGATCCATTTACATGCGAATGAACATGTAATTTAGTAGTTCTCGCAATTCTCGACCTTTTTGTGGTTATGCTTGATTCGTTTGAACCTTCTCGTATATATATCTTAAGTTTTGCCTTACATCACATAACAACATATATGTTATCGCATAATAATAATAATATATGTAGTTAGTTAAATGGTAATGAACCGTAATGAGTGAATTTTTTTTTTTTTTTTGTACAGAATGATAAAAAGAAGTTATGTATAGGACTTCGAAAATTTTACATAAAAATTTAGTGGAATTTTTGGTAATATATGCCAAGGTTGTTTCTCAATTTTTTTTTTTTGCTACTTTTGTTTTGTATTGTGTCTAATATTTATCTGATAATGAAATGAAAACTTGCAGCTACTACTCAGGAGACTGATGAAGTTATTGAAGCTACTGACTTACATATACAATTTGTTGAGATTGGATATATATCTAGTGTCCATGGACTACAAGGAGAGGTTCGGGTGAAGCCTAACACAGATTTTCCGGAAATGAGATTTTCAGAGGTACAATATAAGTCTGAAAATACGTGTATTTTTGTGTTCAGTAACTAGAATCAGTTTTATTTTTTTTGGATTCTTACAATCCTACCTATTTATATGTAAATTCGAAGTTCAGTTTTACCTATTTATATACAAATTCGAAGTTCTTATTGACATCTACTTTTTGGAAACCATCTGCATCAAATGTAATGACATAAGATTGCTACAACAGTTGCAGATTTTCTTTCTGTAATCATCATATTTGTCTTTTGGTCATAAACTAAACAAAATAATGGCTAAAATGCCAAAAACACACTGGAATATGCAAGATTGAGCTATTCGGAATGGTGGTAGATCCAAAAGTAGCATAACATAAGTTAATTCGGTATGCACAACTTCTAAATGTTCTTTATCTACGATGAAAAAAACATTATCTGAGGTATGGGCATGCATACCCGTTTTAGCATATAGGTTTGCTGATTAGGTAGAATATAACGCAAAACACACCATCATAAATGGCACTTATCATCTAAAAAGTACTCATTCTAGCTATTTGTGATTTTCTGTAGTATTTTGAAAGAATCATGGCTTGTTTATGAGAAGTTAAGTATAGCGGTTCAAAATGCCAGTCACTCAATTTAATTATAGAAAAATTGTTTCACACTTATAAATCAGAAGTGTAATCTATTTTATCTTTCTTCTGTTAATTGTTTTCTTAGTAGATTTTATGTTGTATATAGCCGGGGAGAAGATGGTTGAAGCAACAACTTTTAGGGAAGGAAATAGTTCACGAGGTCGAATTGGAAGAGGGAAGAGGACATCATGGACAAAAGAGTTGGATAGTTAAGTTTAGCAATGTTGACAAAGTAGAGCAGGTATGCTTGTTAAAATATTATTATCATTATCATTATTATATTATTATTATTATTTTATTTATTTTGACATTATAGCAAGTGCAAAGTGAAGATGTCATCTTGAATACACAAATGTATTAAATTTCGTCACACAACTTGGGCAAATCTGTGCAAAATTTATAACATCTTACTAGAACCATGATCATATAAGTGATGTTGGCATCTGATCATCTGTTGATCATAACTGCTACATTCCTGTTTAATTTCTCATTTTCATAGGCTCAACAACTTGTCGGGTCAACTATACTTGTATTAGATGAAGATAGACCAGAGTTGGATGAAGGTGATTTCTATGCCCGTGATCTTGTTGGCATGAGAGTTACTCTCAAGGTACTTACTTGCAATACATAAGATGACATTTTGAAGGAATAAATTATTATTTACCTTCATTCTATTCAATTCTTGTCACGCCAATAAATCTTTTATCCGATACTTCTTCCTCTTGTGAAAATTTCAATAACTCGACTCATTATTTAAGAAAGTTGTTTGTGACGATAGCAAGCACATATGTAACATTTACTTAATATTAAGCATGAAAAGAAAGATTGCATTTTTCACGGGGTGGAAGAGGTACAAGTATTTACTTCTCATACTGCAGTAGTCAAGTGCATACAAAACTTAAATCCGTACACATACATATGTATCTTTTCATACTCAATTACATACATAGAAGAAATCAAGCTTGAGAAAAAATATAAATAATTAAAATCACACATACATATATTTCAAGATGATTCTTTAATTTAAATTTTTTTATACAATTATCTCATATAATTTCAATTGGTAGTAGTAATTTATGGATTCCATCCTTTCCATTTTAGGAAACTGGTGAACCAGTCGGAACTGTTGTGAATGTTTTCGATAATGGAGGAAGCGATCTCTTACAAGTTAAGCTTGATTCATCTTTAGAGATGATAGACAAGAATGGAAACCTGAAATCAGAAGCACCCCTTGTGTGGGTCCCATTTGTTGAAGCAATTGTTCCTCATGTTGATATGAATAAAAGAGAAATGTTGATTACACCTCCGAAAGGGCTCCTTGAGTTAAACATACGCTCAGATGAAAGGTCAAAAAAAGAACGTCGACAACTTGTGAGTCAAACTATTGTTTGCTACCCTTTTATGTTTATTTATAAAATCAAGATTTCTTAAACTTTTTTAACAATGTCAGTAAATTTTTTGATGGATAAAAGTGACAATTTAAAATAACTTTTATGTGAATAGATAAATGGTGAGAGTAATGAATGAATTGTTCATAGAAATATCAAATAATAGAAAAAGAGATTGTGAAAGTGTTTTACATGAATGCGTTCTTAGTAGGTGATGAATGTCTGTATTATACTACTATTTATAAGGAATTAGTTATGTAACTTAATTCATTACAATCATATTTTTATTTTTCTTATACCAAATATAAAAAATCATTTAAATTTGAATGTAAAAGTTAGTATTATAGTTGTACAAGAAACAAGTAGGGTTCTTGCGCTCATATGCCTCTAAATAACTTCATTTGGAGCTATTCAGTAAAACAAGTATTATGTCTTTTAGGAATGGAAAGAGAGGAAGAAGTTTCAGAAACGACTTATCGCAGCAAAAAAGAAATTATGTGAAATGGAGCAAAAACATGTTTTTGATGGGTTTCAATATGGAGAGAAAGCTCAAGGGAGTCTACTCGGCAATCAGATTGTAGGTGTTAACTCCCAATTGCTTCAAGTAGCATTGAGGAGTATAGAGACACCTTCTGGCAGGTGATTTATTTTATTCAATTTTAATTATTCATTTTTAGTAGGGTAGATTGTAAATGGCATATAAAGGTATTTCTCGTTTTGGGTACTCAACTTTTTATTAGATTAGTTTAAAATATCTAAGGTTTTTGGTAGCGTACTGTTTTAGAAGGTAAAAAATCTTGCGTTTTGATAGTAAAAAACATAAATAAGTAGTCCCACCACCGTCCAAAAAGTTTTTTTTTTGGGGGGGGGGACATGATGCTTCAAAAGGTAAAAAAAAATTCTTTTTGTTGGTAAAAAATTTAATTGATAGAAAAAGAGGTGGAGTATCTGAAATGAGAAATTTGGCAAAGTTGAGTACCTTTATGTGCCATCTACCTTTTTCTATTTTAGGTGGCAAAATGGCTGGATTGAGCAGGTTGCCTAAAATCTTAAAATGGGTAATGTTTGGTTAGGGCCAGGTTGAGTTTTACACGCACACTTTTTGTCCAATTTTTTTGATTTCAGCAAAACAATTAACGTGTCATAAAGTTGTACAAAAGTAATATTGTTTCAATAATACTATAATATTTCAATTATTGATTTAGGTGGTTTTATGCAATTAAAGTTAACTTTATGCACCTTTCTGACTCGTTTGTACAATAGCGATATTTAACTCATTTTTGAGTTTGACTTCTGAAGTTAGAACATAACTTGGATCAACAGTTGCAACAAAGTGTGCTATTAGTCACATTTTGACTTCTAAGCATTGCTTAGAATTCCTTCATCAGATAGTGATGGTTTTGGTGTGCTTTGCTGATATTAGTTTGATGGGCTAACAGGCTGTCAAATAATAGTTGCGAGTAGTTTAAACTTTTGGCTATTACAGGGAAACATGGACTCTGCTTATAGCCTAATAGTAAAACCCTTTAGAAAAAACTCAGTTACAAGAAACCAATAAAGTTGGCTGAACATAATTGCTGTCATGCATTCTCATCTTTTGCTTGTCTATGCGTGCAGATGGCAGTTTTCCGAGTTCTTAGCAGCTTATAAGAAAGAAACAACGAGAGATGTTTATAAGATCTCAAAAGGTTGTCTTGTTAGCAGAGAGGTGGAGCCCACAAGTTCCAAAATAGCAGAGAGGCGTAGTGCTCTGATATCCAGTGGCAAAGTTGCGAATATTTTGGTATTTCAGGGTACAAAATCTCAAAAAAGTTCCGACTTTGATGCAACTGATAGTCTCATCCAAAGATTAGTTGAGGTACAACACTACTTGACTGTTGATTTTGAGGTCTAATACAGTATTTTTTTTCACTTGACAATGGAAGTAACTTTTGTAAATTTTTGAGAAAAAATTGAATGTTAGAAGTAATAATGTAGTCCCTATACAAAGGTTCTAGATGTGTACTTGTAAGATTCAGCATCAAATTTGAATTGACCTTGATCTATTGGACATATACTTGCAAACTTGAAACTTTTGTACTTTGGTTTGTAAAGAAGCTTGTGAGGATACAATCTAAATTTAGGCATGATCATTTCAAATACCGAACATAACATTTACTCTGTTGGTCAACTTCATGGCTTTATTCATGTTTTAATGGTGTTCCCCATATTTTGACATGTGGAGTCAAATCTAGTGAATGCACAATTATATATTTAATATTAATACCGATGTAATTCCAGCCTTGTTACAGTTCATAATGCGTGTAATAAAGCTTAATGCGGTTATCATTGTTTACAACATATGCTTAGAACTCACAATATTCAACAACTAATTCTTTTGACTATAAACGCCTATGTAGTTGACTTTAAAAAGTCTATTTATACGTCTTTTTGTTCTGAAGGCACATAACTCTTTTATGCTTTGTAAGAGCATACTCTGCAACATCTAATGGCCAAAAGTTCGTGTTTGCAGATGGAAAACCGTCAAGTCACCCCTTTGATTCTGGTTTGTCCTGATAACACAATCGACACTTTCCAAAATTTGATGGCAAACAATGACTACTTCGGCTTTGACCCCGAGAAGGTTATATAAATTTCTAAATATATTTAGTAATTTTCGTCCAGCATTTCCATTTCTATTGAAAATGACAACACGCAGCTCTCTCTCTCGAACATAAATACACATGCAAAGATGTACGTACGGCACAAGTTTTCCTTAACTATATGTTTGATTGGTTGTGTTTTTAACAGGTTTGGATTTTGGAAGAAGAAAAGTTACCAGTTGTAAGCTCTTCACTTGGAGAACACGATAAACACAAGATTTTGATGAAATCACCGTGGGAAATACTCCAAACACCAGTTGGATCTGGGGGCATCATTAGTTTACTTTCATCCTCACAACATTTAGAGTCTCTTGCTGCAATTGGTATCGAGTATATCGAGGTACCATATTTCATATTTAGCTTTCTGCAAAATAATTGTTTTCTTGATTCACTGTTATATCTATTCATTTATCTATTTTTACATGTGCATACCTTAACGAAAATATGTATATATGAACAATGACATACGTAGATTCTTACAAACATAGAATTTATATCCATATCCTGGTATGCAAGGAAATTTCATTCTCATATGACGCTGTTAAATTATATATCACTTTGCAGATTTCTAGTGTTGATCAGAGATATGTTGGTGGGGAGAACCTGCTTAGTTTGGTGGAATCAAGTGAAGCTCATGTTGGAATAAAAACCTTTGATGGCATCGATGATGTTGATGATGATTTCCACATGGTTTTTTCTTTGAATTTTATGACCCAATTGACAAAGCGGATAAACGAGTTACTCTTTCATGCTGTCTTAAGGCCCAATCAGCATGTGGAGATGGTTGACAAAGAATGGGTTGACAGAACACCCTCATCACATAACTCGTATGAATTTCGTTCTTCAATTTATACTTGTTTGAAAGGTTGTTCTTTTGAGAGGGTTTGTGTAATGGAGGTTGTGGATTAGGTAATAGACATCACATACAACACTTTTGCTGAGTCAAGTTTATAGTTAGGCTATCAAGTAGTCTTTAGCTCAGTAATATAGTATTCTTATGTTGTGCCATGTATATGATTTTGAAATATCAATTTGTAGAGCACTTTAAAAGAAATGGTAAATTATAGTTGGGCTTGTTCAACGACGTGAGTCTACTTTAAAAAGTGGTCATGTGCCAAACCTAAGCCGCTAAGCATTCATGAAGATTTTCATGATTTGATTTTTGGTGTGAAGTGGCTATTAGCAAAATATGCTACTACAAAATGAATATTTCTTAGAAAGATGCAGGAAAACACTGGAAGCGTTCTGAACAACCGCACTACGGTCTTCTGTATCTTATACAAAGAAAGTCGTACATGCACATGAACATTACATACACTACAACATTGATCATCCTAATCACTCCAACAATCCCAAAGCCACCCTATGATAACAGATGCATTTCACAAAAATCCTAAAGGAAGAAAAAAACTAGTTCTTATGTGACAACTCTTCAGAATCATGATCATGGAGCTCACCTTTTGGGTGTTTTTGTCAGATTTACTGGGTTAAAGGCACACATTCAATCTCTATTTCTATCTCACCACTCTCAACGTTTTCCAGCTTAAGCACAATTCCTTGCTTTGCCTTCCCATCTGCTACAGTGATCATCCCATTATTGACAACGGGATTCTTGTCTTTTCCATCTGTCACCTTTTCGATTTGCGTTGAGGGATCAGTGGGATTACATATTTCTAAAGCTTTGGCAGCAGCGACCAAGGGATCGATATCAATCTCAGCCTCACCCATAAAATCATCGGTTGTGAACTTATCCTTGTCAAAAACACTCTGCATAACAGCTTAAAAATTTATAAGCCAACTCATTTTAGTTTGATCACTCCTACAACAGGGTACAATTGCTGTACATATATAACTTTACAACCCGTCAAAAACTAGTATGGCAGGTTAAATTTTGAATTAGTTTGATCAACCTGTTGATGTGCAATTTGGGCTCTCTTTTATAGCTAACATGTCAAACAGGTAAAATTAGAAAAACTAGGCTACAAGAGGAAAGGAGTCAAATGAGTTAGAAGTTGTCCATGACATAATCAAGTGTTTATAACTCCTAAATTTGCTTACTCATAGAAACTGGATTATTATATTAAGATATTTTATTTTGCAATCAAGTTTAGTATTAATGAAATCATAAATAAATCAACAAAATGTTGGCAAAATCACACCATCTAGCCCAAACTGTTTTCTCAAGTTATTAGTTCGCCCATTTTGCGACCTATACATATGACATCTATATTTGTCTCTTTATCCTTCTTGGATAACAATAACATTTTCCATCAAGCCTTTCATAATACAGCTTAAACAAAATTTAACTTACCACTATCAAAGGTGGAACGTTGTCAGGAATTGATAACATTAACGTTTCATTCCAGACAGGATTGAGGTTGTTCTTTATAACTCGTGTCCTCACTGACTGCAGCCAAAACACAAGCTCTTCTCACTTTGAAACCAGTATAAATTTATCCCAATATTTACAGTTATGCATCAAAAACAGATTTCTATTAGAATTTAGGCTTACTTGATTTCCCAATGAAAGCATAACATAAGGATCACTACTCCTCACATCTCGGATAACAAGGTCGATGCCTCTGACCACATTAACTTTTATCAAACCAACAAATTCCACCATACCTGCCTATAAACAAAATATCAAGCATCAGAAAACTAAGTTCAATGTAAGTTTCTAATGCAGACTGTAATATTAGTACATAAGAACAAAACTTCTGTATGATCTGAATCATAGATTTGAGGAGCCACATTAGAAAACATTGATTTACCAGTACAATAATACCCCTGTTCAAGTATAAACATCCCAGTGACCTATTTTGGTCAAGAACTTGTTATATTTAAAGAGGATTTAATTTAGTAAAGGTAGCGATTTTGACTCATTTACTTATTATAATAGACGGATTCAGTTGCTGTTTTATCTCTAACGGGTCACACAAGTAATACGCAGAAACAACTCGCTAAAGAATTTTTATCATATTTCACACACTAATTGTTAATAAAATATTCAGATTGATTTAATAATATTATTAAACTGTTTTGCCACCTCTAGGTTAACAAAATCCACATATCATCCTCAAAATAATGCACGGAGAAGAGATGATTAGATATCATTAACCAAGATCATATAGCAAAGTCATTACCGTCGACTGACTTTTCTTTGCAGGCTTCTGTTCAGCATCTTTTCTTTTCCTGTTGTTCAAAAATGCTTGGCCAATACCATGTAGACGCATGCTGTTTATGTACTTTTTATCCACTACATTATTCAACCCTGTTGAACTGCAGTGGAAAGCTGAAGGAGTGAAAGGGCAAGACAACTGCTCCTCCGTGTTCAAGAATTGTTGCATTACATACTTTCTCCTGAGTATTGATCAAGTTCAGAAAAAAATGTTCTACATGTTTTATTATGACACTTGTTGTTACTAGTTAGAGGTGGCAATTATTGACCCATTTACTTGTGAATGGGCCATTTAAGTCATGTTGTATCACCCTAAAGGGTCAAATGGGTAAAATGGAGTATAGTTCTATAATTAGTGTTAAAATATAGTTTTTGTAATCATACTAAACAACTTTTTTTTCCTCTTTTTTGGGAAATAGGACCAAAAAAAGTGTTTTCGGTCACTCAATCCATACTTAAGAGTTACCCATCTGGTCCCGTTACCTAAACCGCACATTTTGCCACCTCTAACACTTGTAGTTCTTCCTTTACTTTATAAAATCAGTACGCTCGTCTATGGAAGAATCTGGCTGTGGTTTTCTACAACTGCTTGGAATGCTGTCTTCATATTTCAAATTTACTGCTGTATTTCCACCAAGTTTTATCACATTATCAACATCTTCCTCTGTCCACTCGTCTAGATTCACTGATAGTATCTGCATCAAAAAGTTGAGAACAGGTTATTGATACAAATCCGTGAACCGACCTATCGTATCGATCCCGTACGACTGACGAGACTATCCATTTAAGTGATAGGCTCAATAGGAACTGGAAAAATATTAGCATTAAGGAAACGATTCAAACTGGTTCCATGGGTCGAAAGTTGCCCAAAATGTATTTCTGAGGTATAAAACCTTCAATTCATAAAATTAAATTCTTAATAAAATAATAGTCTTTGTAATCATATGTAAAATACTAAATATTAATTAAAAAATGATGTTATTGGACAGAAAATGTTTCTGGTCAACCCAACCTGTACAAGAAATCATGTTTTGACTCATTACCCAACCTGCATGAACCTTTCATTTTCCACTTCTAGTTGATATGGACTCCGCAGCCATATTTCACAGTTCAGGCTCAAAAGTGGATGATAGAAAGAAAAAGAGAAGAAATGAGCTTGAACTTGGATTTAAAAAACCATTAACAATTGCCATATGTTAGCATTACTAAAGCCCATCTTTCCTCAAAATCAGCCATTTGGTACAGTCTTCATTTAATTGCATATATTTATATCATAATGGAGCATGTAGTGATTACTGCACCTTTGATATATGCACTCCGAGGCTTCTATGTACTCCAGAACACTTGATGCAGACAAATGCACCGAGATTTGCAGATCTACTCACACCCACAACGTAATACGTTAATTAGATCACAATACATAATAGACGATGCAAAGCGGTGGATAAGTAGATAATATGAGTGCACTTACACCCATTTTGGATTTGGAGATCCGCAATCAGCACATAACTCATTGCCACATTCAGATAAAAAACTTTCCAGTTTCTGTTTTGAACCTGATGAGGAATTTCACCATTGCAATCAAACCAACAATTTAGTTATATATGATATGTGGAATATGCCTAAACCAGAACATATGCCCCATATAAACAACCAAGTACAAATATGGTTTGCCGTCCGTAACGGACTTTATTAATAATTTATATACGAACACTTTCTCAAAAGCAAGCCAGCATTTGTGCAGCTGATTATACATATTATATGCGGTAAGATGGGCAGACTGAGTAACAGGTAGCAGCTTCGTCTCAGGTCGGGTTGGCTTGACCCACAATAATTTGTTTCCCATTTTTATGAATAAATAGTGCGTTAATTATGATTGCAGAACACTATTATTACAATAATGATGATATCAAATATTTGAATAAAACGATTAAGGAGGTAGTATGCAAGTAAAATAGACTTTAAGCATATAATAACTAACATATTGGCATATTGCTATTTCAATGCTGCTATTACTTTCAAATATAAACTTCTGGTTGTATATATAAAATATGTATATTTGGAAAGGAAAGCGATTGCTCATCAAATATGGTGTGTCGAAAGTTCTAAGCAAGTCATAAAACTAGAGAATCTCCAACAAGTACAAAAACATTAACAGCATATATAAAATTCGAACGTACCAGTAGATGGAGTCTGGTCGTCTAACCCATCACAACCATTATCTTCATTATCTATTTTTAAGAGGTCATAGAGGGAAGCTCCTGCAATAATAAGTGTATGAATCAGGGGTCATAGCCAGAAATGACGAAAACATATTAATAGTTAGGAAAGCTAGACATACAAAATATTGCAATTAAGCAACATAAATATTATGAGTATTTCATTTCGGTTCTATCAACAGTCATAACTTGAATTCTGATATTGAATCATTTTTTATATTATTTTTAAAGATTCAGTTCTATCTACCATTTGATTATCCGCAATAACAATGACAAAAATTCGGAGGTTACTTATTAAATACATTTTCAAACCGTATGATTAACTAAAAAACTAATGCATACCTAGAGATTAGTCCTACTTAATATTACAATATTAATTAACTACTGAAAGGTCAAAGTATAACCAAGTCTAACTAAGATTAAAATCAATCACAAGTATTATGCATACATGTCAAAATAATAAGAACAATTACATTTCATACATGATACACCAATATTTCCCTAACCCTGAAATCACACTTGATCTTATATAACCCGAAAATCATATAAAATAGACATACACATTCAATAAATCAAAAAACAGAGAGTATCATAATTGCCACAATAATTACCTGATAAATGATCAGCATCCGTTCTTTCATTTCTCGCCGTCCTTTGATTTCTGGCAGACATTATTCTTCAGCAATCGAAATACAAAAACGGATACGTACACATTCGATATCTCTGCATTTTTATCTGGATTATACATCACAATTATTCAATGTTAATTACATAACCTCGTATGAAATTGTGAATCAAACTGCATGCATGTGCATTATATTTACCTGCATAACAGCAACATTTAACAAACAATGTGATAATTTTTCTGTAATTTGGAGGGAGATGATGATGATGATGCGCGAATCAAGATATATAAGAAATTGGCGATGAATTTGGGTTATTCTGTCTGTAATGAATGAATATATAACAGATGAATGATCAAGGTTTTTGAATGTATGTATCTGTGCTACTTGTTGTGAATTATTATAAGTGTCGGCAATTATTGACGGAAATTGTGAATTTTGAAAACCTAATTATTTAATTGATTTTGGGTTTTGTTGGTTGAAAAGCAGAAGAAGATTTTGAATGTCGATTGAAGAGATTTGGTGGTTATTCTGGCTGTCTCTATCATATGGAAAATTACATATTACTACCTTCACAATTTCAATTTATTCAAAATAAAAGCTTCTTGCCGACATTAACTTTTAGGACTTTTAGTGGCGTTCGCATGTGGTCGTCTCCGCAAAAATTTTTAAATTACATAAAAAGATAAATAAAGTTTTTAAAAGTAATAATGAAATTTTAAAATTTTGCCCCGTAACTACAACATAAATAAAAAAAAATTTAAAAGTATGTGAATGATGCACAATATTTTTTTCATATTCACGGACGCTAATTTACCTCATCTTTCTACTACATTTAAAATTCAACTATTATTTATATAATTCAACCCAAACAATTATCAAATTGTAAATGGATCCAGATTCTGATTGTAATGTTATTTTTTAATTAATTTAATGTTTTTAATTTTAATGAAATTATTTTATTTAAATTTTTGTTTTAAATATATAAGTTAAATAATGTGTCATTCCCAAAAAATAGTCTCACATGGTAGGGGTGTCAAAAAAACCCGAACCCGAATAGGTAACCCGACCCGACCCGAATTCGAAGCTTATTTGGCCACCCGAACCCGAATAACCCGCATCTTATTTGAGTCGGGTTTCGGATAAAATTTTTTCAATTCGGGTAACCCGAATAACCTAATAAATTATTTAATTTACAAATATAACTATATATATAAGTTATTTATGGTTTATCCATGTAAAATATACATATATAAGTTACTCATGATGATTTATATAAACTATTAGTGTCATTTTGTAAAGTTTAAGTTTATTCAAAATACGAAAATTTGGAATATCATCTTATTCAAGTTTAAATGAATAACCCGAACCCAACCCGAACCCGAATAACCCGAAACCAAATAACCCGACCTTATTTGAATTGAGTTTCGGGTTAGATTCTAAACTTGAAAAACCGAATAACCCGACCCGAATAACCCGAAACCCGAATAACCCGACCCGTTGACACCCCTATCACATGGTATTTATGCGAGTGTCTTCATATTTAACTCTTCTCGATTAATTCATTAAATTGACAAAATTTAAAAAATCTTGCATGACAGAGATAAAAGTATGTTTTAGCTGGAGTTATGTGAGCTCGAACGCATCACTATGGTTGTGATCAATTCTCTGCTCTCTATTATATGTACAAAGCCGATATCAAAATATAAACAAATCAAATGAGTGTACTAATTAATGAGATCAATGACCGGTTGCCTATCACATCAAATAAACGTCTTTATGGTAACCGATAAAAGCAAATTAACTGTTGATAGAAATGTAACACACGAGAACTTCTAATTAATCTGCAATATCATATTTATGGTAATCGGAATAACGAGTTATAATCTCATATATCTGGCTCCATTACGATAGCTAATAAAAGTAATGACATGGCTATGAAGATCAAAATGCCATAGGACTTGACATTAGGTCACACACTGTCACAACTTAATAATATATGATCATATTTATAATCCAATCATTCACATGATCAGATTCATCCAAAAGCTGCATCTAAGAAATCATATTAACTTGACTTTTGAACAGATTAATAAATATTTTACAACATGGTAAGTAACATTGGTCCAAAGCCAACTTTTTGGTTGTACAATTTCTCCAAGAGCTATTTTTTTCCTCTAACCAAAACTCGTACAAAAACAACATATGCAAATGATGAAGCCCTCCAAGTGTAATGAAAACTCTAAGCAGCAGATTTCGGGATTTTGTATTGTTTCTTAAGGAATTGAGAAGCCTCAGAATCACACCTGTGACACAATATTCTCAAAAGTGTTTTGCTATCAGCACCCAACTTGCTTCTGTCTGAAACACTTGCGGATTTTAAGTCATCGATGAGCTCCCTTGTCTGCATGAATGAATAATGTAGGGGATAAAGGAATTAACTAATGGTTGAAACTGGGTCAATTCTGGTTGCATCTTGTTGATACCAGATAAAGTAGAACAAAAATAGCAACCAACAAAACGAGTCATATAAGTAAAAGTGGTCTAAAGTGTATTCAAATGCTTACGAACTCTTGAGTAGTTTCCCCCAAAAAAATATATTATTATATTGTTTATAAAATATAGTTTTTTTTTTTTTTTGGTTTTTTGTTTTGGTGTAGCAGTAGTAGTAGACTAGTAGCAGTAGTAGTAAAAAACATATTAATTGTTTGAAAATTATTTCAAAATACAAAATTGTAAGTGGGTACGATCGACCTGAAATTTTGGCACACCTGGCATATATATACAAATTCAATAGACAATACCGTGGTTAATCAAGGAGGCTTAGTCCGACATTTTTTTGATATTAAACATTTCAGAAGAACTAACCTCATAGCTCTGCAGCTTTATCACCTGTCGAACACGTGCTACTTGATTTTCAACAACTCCACGAGGAAGTCCATCACCGCCAGATATAAAGAATTCCTAACAAAAGTCGATTAAAAGAATGTAACATGAGAACTATATGAGCCTTTTCTTATCCATTTTATATGTTACACAAATTCGAGTGCAGTGATATTGGTTAGTGATTTCAAAATATGTTAACCATCATAACCCAACAAAAAATGTCAACGTGTGGCCAATTATATATATTCTTATTGCTATATGTTATTTTCAAGTTTTGTTAATGACAGCCCTTAGCGCGGTCAATAAGATTCAAAATTACACATTAATAGTAGTACAGTTACCGCCAAACCATCAATAATAATGTCATCTAACCGTAAAGTACAACATGTTTATGCATCAAATTCATCCTAATTGACAGCCTAACGGCTGTTATTATCATTACCGTTTTTTTCAATTATCTTTTGCAAAAGAATCCAATAACTATGCATCATTAATAAATGATAGCTTTCTTTTCATATGTCATACCTTTAGAAGCTCCAAATCTTCTTCCATGTATTTAGCATCAGATGAAATGAACAACCGTGAGGGACCTCCATCTAGTAGCACTCTAATTAGACCATCCTGCAAAACGACATTAATATTTTATGTTAAATATCTATAAAAATAAAACAAAAATTAAAAAAAAAAAAAAAGAGCGCATGAAAGATGTGATTAAATATAAGTGTCAGACCAGTGATGCTTGGAGTAGGCTCGTTACGCTTCGATCTCTAAGAGGCTCCACAATGACATCACATAGTTGATTTAATTCCTGTAGCAGTTAATGGGAGTGCAACAGATACATTAAACTTTTCCTTTATCTTACATCATTAAACCAAATCACACATAACATACCACATCGAGTAGCTCAATGAGTGTTTCCAATCTGGATTCAGATACACTAGGTCTATATAGGTTTTCAATAAACGGTTCCCTTAAATCCCAGAAAATAATTTTCGTTCCTGTAGAATACAGAGAAATTTTAAATCATATCTTTAATCTATTCTTAAAGAGAATTATAAATTTTTAGAACATGTCTCACCTGTGAACTCACAAATCCGGTCAATGGCTGCATTGAAGTCTTTCCTACTCCCATCGAAGTTTTCTTTTCTCAAGTTCTCATCAGTAGACCTCTCTGCAAAAATAATCTTAGATATGAAAATTTCATTTACATCTGATAAACATCACTGCTAATATCTTATCCAGATTCCAGAATACAGCACAATAACATGAATGTATATTATTAATATGACCAGGTTGTATGGTCGACTAATTAAATTGGGGAGTTATTACATTCCTCATCCCTGTGGTATGTCATTCATTTCATTCCCAATCCTTGGGTTGGGTATTTTGCGGGTTCAGTCCCTTGACCCGGATTTTCATTTCGCTCCCAGCCTCATCCCTCGTGAAATGACTAAAATACCCTTAGAAGTTTAAGACTTTTTTACCCTTTGAGAAACTGGGTGTGAAATGAAAATCCGGGTCAAGAGACTGAACCCACAAAAAACCCGACCCAGGGACCGGGAGTGAAACGGATAACATACCACATGGACTGGGAATGTAATTTACTCTAGATTGGGGTTAAATTTAATACCCAAAAAATATTGATATCCAGAATTAATCAACTATCAAGAATACATACTATTCGATTTTCCCTGCCTCATCTTCCTTGCCCAGCGTTCCCAAATGCTGTCTTCTAGCTTGTTAAGATGACTAATGCCATACTACAAAGCAAAAAAAGAAGAAGATAAAGACAAAGTTAGCTACTTGATAAAGCATCTGCATTTGTTGCGTACGTGCAATCCTTTCAATATATTATAGCCACAAAGTAAGCAATTTTTATGTAGTCATTTAATACTTATAGCAACCGGATCTTCTTTGGCCTTCTCTTCCACTAAAGAAATATATAAAAAATGCTAATATGCAATACAATCTAGTGCAAATTAATGTTTATAACTTAAAAGTGAATTAGTATCTATGAAACAAATGACCATGTCACACGGAAGAAGTTCAAATCCAACAAAAATATTGGAAGTTTAACTCACATATAGGGTGTTTAACTCCACACATAGTGTTGCTGTTGTCAAAACATTGATGTCTCTTGACTTTCTCATATCGGGCAATCTTGGATCATTCAACTCTTTCTTGACAAAAGCTTTAATACCGCTTTCTCTCCTGTATCTTGTCAGAATTGGCACAGGAGGAATAATGTCTTCTTTGCTAGCTGCATGGTTATTCAAGTTCAATATATTTGAAGGAATCATTAAAACCTGACAACTACATAATCTGCAGTAGAATAAAACAAGAAGATTGCAGTAATATTTCCAGAATTAAGATGGCCACACAGGCTATAACAAGGTGATATATGAGAGAATATCAGTTGGGACAAAATCCGTATATATAAAGATACTTATTTCATCAATTAGCAGCCTATTTATATTTTTTAACAGTGAGCTAATAACCATGAAATCGGACTAGGTTGGGTAAATCATCACAAGAATTTAGAGAAATTTACATACCCAAGTTGTCAACAACATGTTTTGCATATACTTGAAATGCGTTGTCAATGCCTCGGAACAGGCTATTCATTTCTCCAGATCTCATCGGAATCTTTAGAGCGAAAAATTGATCAATAGTCTGAAAGAGAGCAGAAATACAAGTACGTTATTTATGTAATATGTATAAAGTTAACGAAATGAAAATCAATCCTAGAAGTAGACTTGACAAACACAACAGATGGTAGAACTATTTCTAGGGAAATTTGATCTATCATGAAAAATAAGAAGTAAATTATTAATTATTAATTAAATGGGAACCTCTTCCACAATACGATAAACTTCAACGATCGAACTCCCGTGCCGTTGCTGCATTGAGACAGGTTCCCATCGCTGAAACATTGAGGAATCATTAATCAATCAAGTAACTATATATAGCTGCAGTTTAGCATATAAGAATAGACGTATATGACATAGAATACATCAATAAAAAGACAACTGGAACAAAGTCTATGTTTACTTTGCTTTCATCTGACATATTTAAAGGCTGATTTATTGTCAGACCAATAGGGATCCTGTATCAATTTTTCAGGTCTGAAGGAATCATATTCCAATTATAAATATATTGAAGATAAAATCAATCAACACCTACTTTTTTAGTGCAACCTTTTGCTTCAAACAACATGCTTAGAGACTAAGAATTAATTTACTATTTATTTCAGCAAAACCGCAATACTGGCAGGTGATTCAAACACGATCAGAGCCACTAAAGTTCTTTATCAGATTCTCCGAAGAGAATGTTAACTTAAGTGGCATACAGTAGAAGAAAGTAACAATATTGTGTTTAGGATGGCAATGACTTTTTTGTAGGAAAAGAAGCCTCCGAAGTAATAAATTGAAAAGATCAACTGAGATGCTGACTACAAGCATAGTAAATGCATAATCGAGATACTCAAAGCAACAGATACAGAAAAATAAAGTTATTGTAGAGTAAGAAAACAAAACAAAGAAAAGACAGCAATCATCAGATAAGGTACCTCCTGTTGAATAGCACGCTCAACCCAACCCAAAATTCTGCTTAGTTGTGAATTGACCCAACGCAGTACCAGTGTTCCGGATATTGTTTCAATCTGGTACAAGAAAAAGAGCATTTAAAGAATACAAAGGGAATCTGATAGTGATGTAAGCACATCGCATCACACACACATACAAACAAAAAAACATACAACCTACCTTGTAAGGTGCAAGTTTTTTCAAGGAGGCCTCTGCTTCTCCTCCTCTACCAGAAGATTCAATAAGGTCCATAACATACTCTTCAAAACTATCAGCAGCCGGAAATACCAGAACTACATCCTCTGTAAGTTGCTCAACACCATTAAGAAATGGTTTCTGCAGATTTAACAAAATCAAGAGGTTATATAACTCCATATTGAACAGTTCAGTAGCAATAATTTACATGAGTGAGATCATTCACTAAGCAGTTAGTTGATGAGTTTACCAATTTGCTTCCATAAAGCTTGTGAAGGAGAGATGCAGAAACAACGACAGCTTGTGGATGCCACTGAGATAATACTGGCATGAATATGGTTGCATCCTTCTTCAAAAGTTTCTTAGTCTCTTCTCCTAATAGAGCTACTGGATGCTCATCTGTTGCATTGGACATTGTCTCCACATCCTGCAATATCTGTGAAGGAAAAAAAATAAAAAATATTCTCATTCACCATACAAATTCAACACAACTAGTCAGCTGAAAATAAGTGACAAAAACTCAATTTCAGATTTTCACTTCTTCCAATAGCACAAATCATTTATATATCTTAAACTAGAAGTGGAAAGATGAATCGAAGCTTCCCATTTACCACGTTCAAATGGAAACAACTTACCCTTATAAATGCACTTTTAATGGATGATGATACATAGGACTCAATCTTGTCTCCATCAGTCACAGATGCGTGCTGCATTCGCAAATAATAAAATAATTGAAAGTGAGCGTTTTGTAGCTACAAGTAGGATTACTGTGTCGTATATGAACTTACAATCATAAGATAATTACTGAGTGTGCATGTATGTGTGTGTGTGTGTGCGCGCGCGTGAGAGAGAGAGAGAGAGAGAGAGAGAGAGAGAGTTAAGCATTTGGACTGTTACATACCGATCCACGTTCTTCCTGAAGAAGTCTCCTTGCAACCATTGAAATTGATACTACATTCTCCATCATCGCCAATGTCTGTAAGGGATGGAAGAAATATCAGTCAACATCAAAGTTACATGCTACAGTGATAAGGCAAATAATAAAATAAGAACAGAATATTCCTAAGGATATCAAAGTAAAAATAATACAAGAGCACACATTGGACCAAAAATTAAAACATAACACGTCTAGACAGAAATCTAATCAATGGTACTCCGTATCAGTTATAGATCATGCATTCAAAAACAATTTTAGAAAGCTTTGTATATCATTGGTTACGAACCTCAGAGAAATGCAAATGGTAATCTGCAAGTTGCTTATCAGCCCACTTCTGAATAGGTGTTAGATATGACTGTATAAAGGTAAGCTCTTCAGATCCATCTTCATTCTCAACTTTGCAATACAAGCTTTTTAAGTGCATTCTCTCCACTGCGTCTCGTTCTTCCTTCATGGGTACTTTATTTAATTGCTCAATGGCATGGCGTAGAAGTGCATGCTCTCTAGTCATGACGAACTGCAAAACAACCGCTTAGATATAGCAAGTCCTTCATCCAATCCAATAACATACAATAACAACCTAGTTGGCTAAGACAGGATAGTAATTGCGCAGCCACAGAGATATCTGCATTTGTAACGTCCTAAAAGATGGATTTTGGGACAACATATATTTTATAAAATAAACCATGCATCATTGCAAGCAAACATGCCTACAATTAAGAATATCCTAATACCTGACGGAATAGCACCCATGCATAGCAGGTGTGGTGAATGGTCTCTGTTATTCCTAAGATACGCCACGTTGACTTTAGAAGTTCAAGTATTTCTTCCACTTCCTACATACAAAGCACAGAATTATAAGAATATAGCTGCTTCCTGTGTATTATCATTGTAAGCACAAAATTATCAAAAAATAAAATAATAGATGAGTAAATAACTGCTAACAATTTACATTAAAGGATTTTAAGTTTAACACCAAACGTTTACTGTTCAATATACTAACCTCTGTTAGTTTTCCTTCATCTAAAACATCAAAAATGCTCAGGAGAAGTTTCTCATAAAGTCTGACATTCAAATGATACCCGTCTGCCCAATGACATACTTCACCCGTTAAGTCACCACGAGCTGGTCTCTCTGCAAGTAGAATGGCAATCTCTCTCAGAGATCTCAAACATTCTATGCGTTGAAGTTCACCCACAGAAGGTGCAAATGACTGAAACAAGACAAATTCCAACGACGCTGAAGTATAAGCATAGAGTATACTGCATTACTGCCAATATAAACCTAACTTTGACCTAAACTATGTTGTTTCTACTTATGTTGCATCATAGACTAATTGTTACAAGGATCTTCTCCAAAATATGTACTTTACACGTGTGAATATATGCAAACTAGCTTAAGGCTTGCTACACAATATATCAGCAATACAATCAACCAACTGAACACAATTTAAAAAAATAATATACTAGAACCTCTAAACTTTTAATGAAACACGATTCGGAAAAAATAAAAATCGAAGATAATCAACAATGTAGACGAGTTGAAAAAGGTCTAAACAATCAAACAGTACAATACTAACCTCAGATTCTTCAATTTTTGCCAGAAGAACCCTCATTTCACTTGCTTTGCGTCCAGATTCTCCAAATCCCACAACTGGGTGATTAACAAGTCCTTCCTCCAGCATATTCAACTGAACTAACACAACATCGATAATATCTTACATGAATATTAAATAAAGACGTACAATTATTTTACCCGCCCATGAACAGTATAAGGCAAGTAAACGGACTGGAGTATAGTGGAAAGAGAAATAAAGAAGAGAGATGGAACTGACTTGTCTCTTTTGCCACCTTATATAAGCTTTCTTGTCAGAAAATTCGGTTCGAGAAACACATGATAACAACTCCAGAGGAATCAAAAGAGCGTCCATTCGTTTCCCCGCTTTTCCAGCCATCGCATTTAGTAGCCCTTGTCTTGTTCGAATGTCCATTGCCTCAGAAATCTGTGGTTATGACAAGCACTATTACATATATGTCGTCTGCTAATTAATCACAGAACTCTGGGATATCAAAATCAGATAAAGTAGTCTATAAACATGAAGTGGTACTACATCCAACAGGTATTACGTTATATTTCACAGATAAGAAGTAAAAAATTAGATGTTAAAGAGAATATAGTTCATGTGGTCCAATCATATGGAATCAAGTGTGGATTCACGTCTTATATGAGCAAAGAATTGCAGGACCAAATTCATTAACCAGACATCTGCTCTTTAAAATTCTCGCTTTCATGTGCATGAGTTGTAATTCGATCCTTTTATTATCATACATCGTAAGTTTGTCTAATGCCTGTTCTAAATGTTTTTATAGTTAGATAAGTCCAGCTGCATTTGGTTAAAGTATTACGTATACTATACTAGAGCATGTGTGCCACAGTGCCACTTCAGGTGTCAACATTCTCTTTCTGGTGTTCCAAGATAAAAGCTCCAATTTATAAAATGTAAGGGCTCATTTTATTTAACAACCTTTGCAAGGTAGAATCCTATACGTTTTTGTTTATAACCTATTAGGGATCATTTTATTTAACAATATTTTCTACGTCAACCTTCTGTGCATAGCCCTTGTTTCTATTTGGAAACATAGCATAGTCCATTTCAACAATTAAAAAAAAATAGCAATACATCTGTAAGTCTAGTATATAAGCAGTTATCTTTTTATATTGTAGCAGTCATAATAAAAAACAGAACATGTATATCATTTACCTCCATCTGGATGCGCATTGTCTCCAGCAGACCTGTCAAACCAGTTGATTGTTGAGACTGTGCTGTAACCTGTTCACTCTTACTCCGTCCAAGCTTCTTCAATAGTCTGGATTTCTTTTCTTTCTTCTTTTCCTTTGATGGCACTATGAGGCCCCTTTTCAGACAATGATTACGTATTTACGTATAAATTAGAATGTAGTTTGACAGGACTGAGTTACAAGAAAACCAGGCGTAACAGAACAGGAGAGAGAGAGAGAGAGAGAGAGAGAGAGATTAAGTTCAAGCCAAGATAAGGAAAAAAAATACCCTGAAGCCCCAGCAGCAGCTAAAAGAATTTCATAGGCGGTTTCACGGAGATCGTCATCAGTTACACCTGACAAATGACCAAAGGTACAGTCTTGATCAGTAACTTCAGAGTTCAGACAATAGATTAAACATCTGCATATAACTTAAGCCACCCCTATAGGTTCATATTTAAACAAAATTATGAAAATATCTATCAAATGTGATGGTATTCCAGAACTATCGAGAACGTCTAACATAAGCTAATACCTAAAGAAGAAGAAAAAAATTACAATAATAGTAATATAGTTCATTGAAGAGCCCATGACTTATCTCATCTCTATGATAATTTAACTTCCTAGAATCTCATAAAATAGTTTTACAAGATATTTGAATTGACCCATTTGTTTTAGAAGGAACTTCAAATATATTATGCTTATAAGAATGCGACCTACCTCAATATAAACAACAACACAGTTTTCAAATCAAACTAATTGGGGTAGACTGAAAACAAGAGCAAGAAAAACAACCATATCATGATTAATGAAAAGTATTTGCTAATTTAGCTCCCTGCTGATAGAGCAGTTTCATAGTTCACCTTAACGCTAACAGGCAACAATCACCAATAGAATGTTGAAATGGGACATCTGTAAGCATATACGCTACTAGATTGGCATAATCATATGCAAATTTATTTGGTTGGACCGTTATTATATGGTTTATATAGGGTAATCTTTGGAACTCAACACATTCCATTTCATACAGCCTCCTTCAGAACCAACTAAAACATAATTCGTCCCAACAATATCATATAAAGTAGAACGGTTATTGCTGGCCAGCTAATAAATTCCCGATTCTAAACAGAACTTAGATATTAACATTGAATCTTCAAAGCTGGCATCCAATCTTACGAGTTCTCAGTGAGTCAGTGCAGCTTTACATAATTGATATAGAGCCAAAATAACAACTTTTTTACTCTATATCACGAAACAAATTTTGAACTAACTAAACAGATAAAGGTTTCTAAGTGACACCATTTCTCCACATCTGCATTTAGTTATTTACCTGTTGCAAATGAAGGCAAACCCACGACAAGATCAGTGGTGTCATTCACTGTTCTCCTTGAATACCTACGACTATTAAGTTCCTCTAAATCATCTTCATCCTCAAAATCGTCAATGTCATCAACGGTTAAGTTCCGATCTTGCCCCGAGCTAATAGAGTGCAAATTAGAAGTCACATCTGGTTCATCCTCTTCTGCCGCCTCATATGGCATTGATGTTATGTCTGGCGTAATGCGTGATGGTACCTCAAAAGGAACCACTGGTGGAGCCCTCCTGGGAGGTGAACCTGATGATTCAGGATTGGTAGCCAAAAAGAACTCACCTTCAGACCCTGCATTCTTCATTACGCAAATGGAAAAAAGAAAATAAATAAATGAAAACCAACATGAAAATGTTACAAGGTTCAAGCATTCCTGGTGTACATTACTTCCATCCCATTATATTTCAGCGATTACAGGCTTGAAATGTCCTTAATATATGAGATGTTCGTTCTTGGAAATATTGATAAGTCTATTAACCAATTCACTATACAAGCACATGTCATATAGATAACGGTCCACAAATTCCCTTATATTAGGATGTTTAGATGTTTACTGGAAGAAATCTACTCTTCTACCACGCATATCCATCAAAAGATTACGCACTACGTGGTTGATCGAGACCTTTATCTCATAATTAAATGCTTCAACTAATATGAACTTCGGGTTGTTTGGTGTTTCCAACTGGGAACAACGAGTATATTTACAGCCAATTTTATTAGAGAAAAGAAAATGTAATGTGGCAAGTGCACTAACATGAAGTTTCAGATAGTCACTTAATAGATAAGGTTTTGATCTTTGTCCATTCAGCATAAAGAGATGTGTTGCCATCATTCATTATATAGACATGTACTACTCATTACCACATCTTCATCATCACTCCTCCCAACACTACCATTATCATGACATTTTTGTAAACTTATAAATCTACTTAAAAGTCATTATTAGAAAAACTATCTACTTGAACGGGTGATGTGTCACTGGATTTCACCCGTAAAAAAGACATGTGCAGAGAATTCATACCAATATTATGTTAAAGGCAGCCTAAGTAGGGAGACAAAGATTCATCTTACCATATTCGGTAATCCGGTACTATCATGATAATCTCTAATAGCTTCCGAAAGCTCGAGCATGTCACCTGCATTACAGTACACGATTATCAACATAAACATATAACCATCTCCCATTTCTCAAAAAAAAAAAAAAACACTTTACGCCAATGCCATTAATTTCAAAGAGCAACATAATAATTTTAAAAAATTGAAGGTCAAAATGCAGCTCTTATTATTTTGAAACATTAAACAGTATATATATAGTAACTAAATATATATATAACCAATACAGTAGAATAAATGAAATGAAAAGGGGGAAAAGAAGGAACCTTTTTTAACGGAATTAAGAACTGCATCAACACTAACTTGATCTAGATCAACATCATCTAGGGAAACAGCACCAGGTGGCATTACAACTTTCTTAATTAAACTACCAGATAACAAGTAATTCAACAGTATCTTTCTATCTCTTCTATACCTCTGCAATAACTCCACTTCATTCTCCCTGAGTGTTTTCACAAATACATACACACATTCATATACATATACCAGTAATATAAATATAATATAAAATATACATATTGAATATAAGAATTAATAGTAAAATTGAAAGGGCGAGTGCACATACTCATCCATGGTGGATTCGAAATTAGATTTGGGGAAGATGAATCCAAATGACCAAATGTACGAAGACTTTTTTTGTTTTTTTTAAGATCTGGCTGTTCGATTACCTGTGTTGAGTGTGTTAGATTGGACCGAGTATGTGTGTGTTTTTTATTGTTATTTTTTAGGGTATTTAGTGAAGTGTGAAATCAAGTCGCCACCGTCTTTTTTATAAATTTTATCCAAACAATTATTCTTCTTTAATTTAGTAAAATATGGTTCAAATTTTATAAGAAATTACTGTGATTCTTATGTTCTTTTTTAATCTCCCAACGTAAGCACCAATTTGTTTCACATAATATTTTCCTTTTTTAATTAGGTATGGTTTCGAGGTGGAGGTCTGAAATTAAGGGAAGGAGAGGCGGACTAGATTTGCTTCATTTCGAGACAAATTTGTAGGTAGTAAAATGTAATATTGTTAAAATACACTCAAATTTTATCGGTAAAATATAGTAAGATCCGAGTGTCAATCACAAAAAAATATTTCTAAAATGCAATAAATATGACATTGTCACTCTTTCCCCTCATTTGAGTCATTCCCCATCTAATCTTTCACTTTTCTTTTTTATTTATATTATTACATCAAATACCTTTATCTTTATATGTATATATACAAAATAGAAGTTACAACGTTATGATGTAACTTTAATTTATGTGAACCACCATTTGTTACTGGCCACATTCGAAGTTAAGTATGCTAACTGTAAACACACGTTATGCGTTTATATAAACTAGTAAATTGCTCGCATTAAGCAGCAATTATATCGAGGATGGTTAATACACCGTTGTATTGAGTATGATGATCTTTACTTTTCGTTGTTGAAAGTTTAGCTTCTTCTTTTTTTTATTCAAACAATAATAAAAAGTATGGATTTGTAATCAAGTGGATGATTTATAAGAAAAACCATTTAAAAATAATATATATATATATAATCTTAGGTTGACTTAGTAATTTGATTGAAACATTACCATATATAATCGTCTTATCTTTTTGTAAAAATAGTAATTAATGTTAGTAGGGATAGAAATATAGAATAGTAGTTTGCATTTTTTAAAGTTTAAGGAAATAAGCATCCTAATTATTACACAAATGTTTTTATAAGAAGGGTAAAATATGTGTAGATAGTGTTTTAATATCGTAACCTTTTGTGTTTGATGATCTATATAGATGTTTTTATTAACTTCAATGTGTGTAATATTTATAAACGGAAAAAAATCAAGATATATAAATTTAGTATGTAATTTGATTTTATCGAGGTTTTTATTGCTAATAGAGTATAGAGTATTATGTATTTTCTTACAATATTCTCTATCTATCAATTGAAATTGCCTATAGCATCCTCTGTGAAAAAAAAAAATCATTAGAAAGAGTAATATATGACTCATCTTTTCACTAACAAATTTATTAGAAGAACTTATTCACTTCATTAGAAATTTTTTTCCAAAAGCATGTTTATAACAAAGAGTTATACACACATTTATCAAACTGGATTGTTTATGGGTAAAGAGGTTTGACCATGGCAAAATAAACTAGGTCGTTTATGAATAGTTAATAATCACTAAGGGCCTGTTTGATATGGAGCTTTTGAGAGTTTTTAGGAGCTTTAGCTTTTCATTTTTGTTTCAAAAGCTTCTCTTAATAAAAAAGCTTCGTTTGGTGGTTAGAAGCTTTAAGCTGTTATTAAAATTAAAAGCTTCAAATTCAAACGCTAACAAAAGTAGCGTTTCACAAGTGAAGGAGCTTTTAAGATAGAAAATTACTTAAGTGCCCATAATCACTACATTACTATTATTTATTCTTTCTCGTCATCTATCTATCTATATTACTTCGTACATATCTCCTTATCCTTATTTTATTTTCTTTTATCAACATTTAATTAATACTTTTTTTATCGATATGATCAAATGTTCTTTTTCTATTTTTTTTTTCTTTAATTTGTAGGCGTATACATACAGTTTAATTTTAATGTGATTTCTATATATTATATGCAATTATAAATCGTATATTTATCTCTGATGCAAATATATATATATATATATATATATATATATATATATATACCAATCTGTCACACCATGTCTAAAGCGGAAACAACGGGGTATAACGGTGATAGGACCATAACACATCATTATAAAGAATTCTATATGAAATACAATATCCAATGTGTCATGATGCCAATAACATGAATAACGGTTCATGTCGTGCATACATTTCAACAATGAATTCAAAAGCTTACAAACAAACGTACTATACAATGTTAAGGCAAAACAAGCCTTCACAAACAACCTTAATGATGTAACACAAGTCTTGAATAACTCTTAATGCAACCCTAAAGGTCCACTAAGTTCTCTTGTCCACTGCTTTAAGTCCACTAGTATAACCTGAAAAGATATGCTCGAAAACGTCAACACAAATGTTGGTGAGTTTTCGTGGCCCCATTTTCTTTACATATTTTTACATTGGGGGAAAAGTATGCTCACATATTTTACCAACTGTTTTATGCTGTGAATTTATTCAATTTTCATTTTGGACATATGCTTGAAATGTGTGACAGTATGTGACTTATATGCATTGAGACTTGTTGCTTACATCCGTGCTGTACTTCCTTATGAAGTATTTGCCGTACATTGAGATTGGTTGTTTACATTCGTGCTTTACCTCCTTGTGGGGTATTTGCCGTACATTGGGATTGTTGCTTACATTCGTGCTTTACTTCCTTGTGAGGTAATTGCCGTACATTGAGATATATTGGCTGCATTATTTCACATTTGTGTACATTTCTATTGCATTGTCCTAACTTATTATTTATATATATATATATATATATATATATATATATATATATATATATATATATATATATATATATATATATATATATATCATGTAGATTGCCAATTTTTCAAGATTTTAATTTGGACTATATGCTATGTAAAATTAATCAACATTTTATTTAAGAAGAAGATTGATATTTATCGTGTATGATAAACGTGTATACATTTTACATAAGTAGATATGATATTTGTAGAAACTAACGACAACTTTATTAAATAATGAATGCGATTACAAAGCTTAATAGAAATCGAATACAATGAAGTACTTATATAGGAAAACTAATAAAACCCTGAACACTAAACGGGCTTACACTAAACAAAACTAATACGGGCCTAAGCTAATGCTAATATAATAAATATATCATACGCTAACATCTCCCCTCAAACTCACAATGCTAAAGCTAAATGCATTGAGAGTTTGCCAAACAAATTTCAAATTAAAATCAAAACGAAAAGAAATCGAAGCTAAACGAATGTGAAACCAAGTCAATCCAATGCAAAACCAAATCCAATACGATGTGAAACCAATGCCAATGCGAAACCAATGCGAAACCAATGCCAATGCGAAACCAATGCCAATGCGAAGCCAAAACTATTCTAATGCGAAGTCGAACCAAACAAGTATCAATGCACAACCAAAACAAATTGAGCGGAAGACAAAGAGCAGAACCAAACAAAACCTAACAATCGAATCAAGTTTTATCCAAATTGTGAGGAAACAAACAAACTAAACCGGTAACTTCCAAACCGAACAAAACAAACCAAACCAATCCCGATGAAATAGCGCCAATCAAGAGGTGATAAATTGAACCAAACGAAACCAAACATCATCAAAAATTTCAACAGCTTACCAGTAAGTTCGACCACTATATTTCCTAAAGGATCACTCCAATAGAAAATCCGAACGGTCAAATATCGTATATGTGTCTTATGAGCGTACAGTCCAAAAATCATAACGATCCAACGGCTAACGAACTCTGTAGAGCAAATTTACCACAGCTGCGCTGAAAGTGACGAATAGAAAAGGGCAGGAACTTCGACTCATTACTGCGCGTTTCTCAGAACACCGATTAAAAATCCGAACGGTCAGAAGCTAGATCTATACGTCTAGAACCAGCAGTAAAAGTTTTAGGCTGATCCAACGGTTAACAAATCTTTGATCGAGATTCTACTACGACTATGCAGATTGTGACGAACCAAAAACAAAACAACAAAAAGAAAACTGAATCAAACATAAACGATATCCCTCCGGATCGTCAACAATTTGTTAGCGACCGGAGGATGACTAATTCACGAGATCGTATACCTAAAGCTCTGATACCATGTAGAAACTAACGACAACTTTATTAAATAATGAATGCGATTACAAAGCTTAATAGAAACCGAATACAATGAAGTACTTATGTAGGAAAACTAATAAAACCCTGAACACTAAACGGGCTTACACTAAACAAAACTAATACGGGCCTAAGCTAATGCTAATATAATAAATATATCATACGTTAACAATATTTATCATGTATGCACATTATTTATATAATGGATACTATAATTTGTTACTATGTTTATTATCCAATTCTATATAGATGTCCTTTTATGTCATTTTACACTTCTATCTTAAAGCTACAGCTAATTTACCAAACAGTTGTATACAAATAAAGTTACAGCTTACAGTCTACAGCTACAGCTACAGCTACAGCTTACAGCCTACAGCTACAGCCTACAGCTATTTTGCCAAACATACCCTAAATCTAGAACTTTGTTTACATACTATTTAACCTACTTAAATACCCGCGTAATGCTGCGACGAAATTGATAGTGATATGTGGCAGTTGTGATGGTAAGATTAAGATATGTATGTTTTAACTATTTATTGTATTGTATTATATCTTTTATTGTAATATTAAATTGGTAATTTGTAATATAATAGAAAAAAGCCTGGATTTATAAATAGGAATAGGAATAATTTAGTTAATAGAGAATTCTATAAAAGAGTTCAGTGAAATGCCATATATAATGCTCTGTATTTTTCAATGTTGTATCTAATTTAATGAAATATATATTTGAAATGTTTTATATCTCAACTACTTATAATCTGAACTCCTTATAAAGCACTAGTAGAGACCCGCGCTATGCGGCGGATAACTTTTATGAAACTCATCAAAATATAATGTGATTAGCGGTTACATAATTTATTTGATCTCATCGAAGTTTAACTATATCTTGGTAACACGTAAAAATACGATTTTTTTAGTTATCAAACACTCTCAACTAATTAATATATCCATAATTTTAAATGTTTATTTATAGACAACATTACATGTAATTTAATATATACATCTAATAAATGTTGATTATACTGTATTGATTCTTTCCAAATTTAGTTGTGGGTAGTTATGTCATTATTATTGTACATAGGGGTAATTGTGTCTTTTCCGATCTTTAAAGTTGTAATGTTGGGAAGAAAAGGGCTAAACCCTTTATAAGAGTGTATGATGTACATAGGGGTAATTGTGTCTTTTCCGATCTTTAAAGTTGTAATGTTGGGAAGAAAAGGGCTAAACCCTTTATAAGATTGTATAATGTATTGATTCTTTCCAAATTTAGTTGTGGGTAGTTATGTCATTATTATTGTACATAGGGGTAATTGTGTCTTTTCCGATCTTTAAAGTTGTAATGTTGGGAAGAAAAGGGCTAAACCCTTTATAAGAGTGTATGATGTACATAGGGGTAATTGTGTCTTTTCCGATCTTTAAAGTTGTAATGTTGGGAAGAAAAGGGCTAAACCCTTTATAAGATTGTATAATATGACATTCTCTCTCTTAATTACTTAAAAAGAATATATGCATATTGTACAACTCACAAAGCTCATGCATAATACAAATTTAAATGTACATTTGTCTAATTGGCTTTCTAACTTTGTAGACAATTTATATTTTCAGTTTCATTTTCCGCAAGGTGCACCATTCATATTATTATTATTTGTTTATCTAAGAAGTATCACTCGAATCAATGTTTTAATAGTTAATCCTTTCTTTTATACCGATTTCAAATTCGTTCCAACCGCATCACACGGGTTAGTAGCTAGTATAGATATGATATATGAGATATTCTTTTAAGAGATAATAAGAATATAAGAATTATCAGCCATATTAATGCTAGACAACACGAGCAACGAGAAAGAAATGTCATATCACAAAGCCTAAAGATATCTATACATCTTTCTAACAAACGCTTGAATAATAGGCTACACCTACAAAATAAGATCTAATGAAAACACTTTCAATTCGAATAAATCTCAAGTAAATTAAGCATGATTAAACACCAACAAGCCACAACTCTATAAAGAAGTACAAACTATAACTTGATGAAATAATTTGAGTGTTGTACGTCCTTATCACCGGAGAAGCTATTTCCATTCACTAATCACCAGAGAAGCTATTTCCATTCACTAATCGGATTTTTCAATTTCTGTAGTTATTTACTTGAATCGGCATGTAAAAATTCTTGATTTTCATCTTGTCCAAATAAGTAGAGTTTACTAACTGATGCTTCTGGGATCTCATTTTTTGAAAATAATAATAATAATAATAATAATGTGACATATGATATGGGGACCTAATTAAATTTTAATATTTGGACGCTACATATATTTTGTAAAATTTCTTGTTTAATATCTAATACTTTAGCATTTTTTTTCCTTCTAATTCGATGTTAGTAATATGATAGTAAAAAATAGCAAAGACACATGAGAATTCTTTGGTAATTATTTGAATTGTTTATTTGAGGTAAAGTCTAACATTTCCCCGAGAACATGTTAAAAAAGATGAAAGAAAAAAAGAGAGCCACAACCAAAGCATTTTTTTTTAACAAAAAGTTTGTTATTTCTTAGATACGAGAATTTGCTAGTATTTATATGGGTTAAGTGCAAAAAAATGTAATTAAGTATGCTCTGACATTCATATTGTGTACTCAACTATTCAAGCTTCCATTGTGTGTAAGGAACTAGTTATTTCATGTTATTGTATGTAATTTTTGATATTTTTTCCACGTGTCATCTATATAAGGAACCACTTGTCAACTTCACCAAAATACATACAATGGCAAGAAATAACAAGTTTATTACACACAATGTACGTCTGAATAGTTGGATACACACTATAAATGTCAAATCATAGTTAATTGTATTTTCATGCACTTACCCCCTATTTATATTTGAGGTCAAATTTAGCATTCTCTAAGGGCAAGTTGACAAAAAAGACGTAGCAAAATCATTTTTGTCATTGAAATATTTGTTGCTACGTATTTCTTAGAATTTCACATCCAAACCGAAAAAGACTACACCAATCTCCCTTGCACACCACTATTGTTATGATTATAATCATTGTATCATTACAATAAACCAAACACCACCACAAGCCATAGTATAGTATAAGATATACTCCGTATATAATATTTTCTCATTCCCAATATAATTGTCCATGATTCTTTTTTGGATGTCTTAAAATAATTGTTCACTTTCGATATCAACTAATCGGGAGTGTTTAAGTAGGGATAATGAAATTTTATTGGTCAGCAGTATTGTAATTTTTGCATTTTTCTACCACTATATGCGTATTTTTATAGTGGACAACTAAATTGGAATCAAGAGGGTACATTTGCTTTTATAGTTTTTAGATAGATTGTGGCAATCTCGATCTTTCAAGTTGGCTAACCGGAGTGAGATTTACCCAGTAAAAAGCTTAATTTATCAATCGTATGGAATAGAGTTTATACGAAAGTAAATTGCTTTCCAAAGAAGCGATACTTTTACTAATATAACTATCAGATTAGCTATGCGACTCAGCGAAAAGAACATTTGCTAAAAAATGTTGTAAGTAAACGTTACGATTTAAATAAAAAATATGGCTAAGATCATTTATATGATTGAGTACGATAATATATATGATGTGTGATATTATGATGGTTTTACATTGATGTTAGAATTTTTTTTTTTTTTTTAATGAAAGGTTGGTTTTATATGGGTGTGTTAGAAACTTTTTTTTTTCAATGAAAGGTCGAAGTCAAATATTTTTATTCATAATAGTAATCACTCCTCAGTATTGAGGTACATTCAAGTGGAAAATAAAGATGTCATTGAAGATATTTCACAAACCGCATTTGTTTCTTTGTCAATTTTCATATCTGGTTGCAAGAGACTTCTAAACAACCTAACTCATAAAGAGATTGGATCCATAAATTTATAATTCCCGAATCCCAAAAACCATAGCCTATTTTTTTCATAGATTCAACAAGAAAAATGACTACAAATCTTTGAGTTAAAAGAAGAAGCACCCACCAACAGGAAGAAAACCAACGAAAATGGCAACTAATCTCTCCATTCTAAGGGTAAGCCGCTTGATTACCAAAATCAATATCTAAGATCCTTTGTTACTCATTCCCCTCAAAATGCAACTTACCCTCATCAAAGGCTTGCCAAAAAGAAAAAATACCTTATGATATAACAAACAAAAAAAATTCTCGCTTTGATATGGTTAAAATTATATTTACCACTTTCATAAAACCAACTTACATCACCTTTTATAATTTGATGCAACTAAATTAATCAAAAGGTAAGTTGACAAATTGGATTTATTTACATTTAGTTTCAAAACCAACAAAAAAAATAAGCAACCAGCAAACGATTGCAAATAGATGGAAGCCAAAATGGGGAAATTAACAAAAATGCCACCTTTTCCGAACGTATTTTTCGTTTTGCCACTTCAAAAAAAAAGTTGCCGATTTGCCCTACCCGGTCGCAGGTCGCATCATGCGACCTGCGACCCGTTCAACGCGACCTGCGACCCAAGCGATTTCCGAGTAAAAAACAAGCAAAACGTGTCGAAGCCGTTCGGTCGCAAGTCGCAGCATGCGACCGGCGACCTGCGTCCGAGAACCAAGATCACGACATTGTTATGATTTAATATATTTTATGTTTCGTATTTAATTAACGCAGTGTTTCGTTTTTCTTTGATAACTTTTTATATACAATGTATAAACTAATTTCGAATATATATTCATGATTAGTGTAATTTTATCTACATTTCGACATAAATTTTATCGTCATATGTTACGTATTTAACGAAAACATTTTTTAGTCTCGTCATATGTTACATTTCAACCTTTTTATCTACATTCGAATATAAAAAAAAGTTGATTTCGAGACTTAAAAATGCTTTCGTTAAATACGTAACATATGACGATAAGATTTATGTCGAAATGTAGATAAAATTACACTGATCATGAATATATATTCGAAATTATTTTATGCATTGTATATAAAAAGTTATCAAAGAAAAACGAAACACTGCGTTAATTAAATACGAAACATAAAATATATTAAATCATAACAATGTTGCAAGATGTACGTTATCTCGGTTCTCGGACGCAGGTCGCAAGTCGCCGGTCGCATGCTGCGACTTGCGACCGAACGGCTTCGACACGTTTTGCTTGTTTTTTACTCGGAAATCGCTCGGGTCGCAGGTCGCGTTGAACGGGTCGCAGGTCGCATGATGCGACCTGCGACCGGGTAGGGCAAATCGGCAACTTTTTTTTTGAAGTGGCAAAACGAAAAATACATTCGGAAAAAGTGGCATTTTTGTTAATTTCCCAGCCAAAATGTTATCATTCAATGGCTAAAAAACTGCAGCCAAGAGCCTAAGACAAACAAGAAGATATAATTTTCTACTGATCGAGACTTTCGAATGCATAATATGTGGAATGACTTTATAAATACAACAAATAATATGCCACAAAATCAATACAATCATATATAAAACTTATACCATTACCATATAAATTTTCCATTGTACAACCAGTGCAATTTCAATTAATATGTCAGTGTTTACGACTATGTGAGGTCATCTTCATCGAGAGCCTCTCCCTGCTCCAGAGAATTGATTTCCATTGCAACCAATTCACCAGTAGGGAGCTTCCTTGCAATCCTGATGATCTGCAGCATTGTTTTATCGAATGAGTAAATATTTGACGTATTAAAATATACTCAAAACACTTATATAAAACTATGTACCAAGTCAATAGTCATAGCAAGTCTCGTGGGAGCCCCACTATACAAAACAAAGAATTTGAATGACACTTAAAAGCCAACCATATCAGAGCAAGTATTTGGTTCTATTCAATAAGAGGCTAATAAGATTCATGATTACATCTGTGTGATTCATTATTACATCATGCACACAGATGTAATCATGGACATTGTTTACTTGACGTGAAAATCAGATGGGTCCCAAAAAATGGAGTAGATGGAGGCTTGGTGAGATGTGATTGTGGAACCTTTTCAAAGCACACATACATATAGAATTCATGTTGCGATAGATATCAGATAAACCTGGAACCTTAGGTAGGGGTTTGGTTAATAAGTAAGTACCCAATATATATATCATGAAATTTAGAAAAGATCTGGTATTGACAACTACATAATCATCCTAAAGAAAGAAATAGACTCATGTCATGGATTTGCATTCTCAAATGATAGAATATAAACACCTTAAAGAACATAAAATCTTCTGTAGGCTGGCATCTCTAGACGAAACTCATGCAGGCCGGGCCAGTCTAAACTCTAAAGATTAATCTGCTCTTTGCAATGGCTGGTTGAATTGAGTATCTAAAAGGGGGTTTTAAGCATTTCAACAGCACACATGGGTGTTCCTTGATTCGCTGGAATGGCGATTAAGTTTCGGACTTAAGGGAATTTCCAATAGAGAAGTAATTTAGTCTTCACTTCGTGCATCCATGATAAATAAATAGCACCATCCCCAAACATGCAAGAATGCAATTGTATTGTGGGTTTCTAATGGTGTCGGTTTCTTGTACCTTAAGTGGTGATAAGATTTGAAGAACCGATCATTGTACTCAAAACAAAATTCTCGAGACAAAAAGCTGACAAATGTACATAAGCTGGTGTACCGTGGGCCAGTGGGGGTCAGCTAAATAGCTAATAGTGTTATTATTATGGTTAATTTTAAATAAATTGTCATAGATATTTTCCAGTAGACTTTTCTCTGGTTTTCCATAAACGCCTCCTAATCCTTTGTGGGTTTAAGGGTAATCCTAATCCTCTAATCCTTTACCTCATTTTCCCTTTCAATCAAGTGTTTCCTAGTTCCAGTTATACATTGTCCAATACTTTAGGTTAGAGCTTACTGGTTTCTGCATTTTTGGTTTGTTTTATGCATAAAAAACTCTTCAGGTTAAGTGTGCGATAGTGGTTAGACATAGTACTCGATTATCATCTCTAACTGTTCATATTAGTCCCAAAAGGTAGCGAAAACATAACATAGAGAAAGTGCATGTGATTAAAATTAAGAATGCTCAAATGGTTTAAGGTTTACCATATGGTCGAGGTTGGAAACAGTACTTGACTTTGCTACACGTTGGATTTCTTCAACGTCAGCTTCTCTGTATGCCGAAAGAAGTTTACTAGCACAATGACTCTGATCACTACTCAGGAAAGTATCAATCCTGCAAAGCAACAATAACATAGTTACATTTTATAGTCTCAATGAGCCATGGATTCGGATTTTAAGCATACGATCTACTGAGAGATTCCAGCGATTATTCAGTATTTCCTACTACGAAGGTGAATTGGAAGATTTAAAAGCCATCTATAAGCACATAAGCATTTGGTAACTAAAAGTAGGTTGCTGTAAAGCATCTCGCAAAACAAAAATTGACACCAAAAACATAGAAATTTACTTTATAAGTGTGTGTATTTAATTAAACCCGGGGGTGTAGTTATATTACACTACTCATATTAGTTTGTTGCAACAGTTAATAGTGATTTAAAAATGTTCTAAATCATAATATTACGATAAGGCTACATAACATTTCCTACTGTAAAGGATTATAACATATCTTAATTACGGATTATTACAATTTATAAGCATCTCCAATTGATAAAGCATACTAGTCATAGTCCTACTTCTGAAACCATAAATTCCACTATCTTGAAAGATGGACAATTTTCATAAAGTTTTGGGGTTGTATAACAAAGAACAATAACTATAGTTAACCTATTTACAGAGCCCTACAGTAAAAAAAAAAAAAAGACTGCACTTACTGGCAACAATCATTATAGCACTGTTCTGCTTGCTTGAAATCATGAGCGTAAAGGTATACAATAATCGCACTAAGATAAGCCTACACCCAAATTAAACATGGTTAGTAATTACTAGCAGAACAAGCCATTATATGGAGAAAAAGGGGGTTTAGTGTAAAAAACTGTGTGGCCGAAATAGAATAATTAGTCATCAAACATATTGAGAGTAGAAAGACAGTGCACAAAAGATATGAAATCTAAGAAAGAAAAATTATGCACCTTGCATTGGCTATGAAGAGCATTACATTTATTAGATGCTACGGCCCATCTCAAAAGAAAACTTGCAGCATCCGTATACCTTGAAGTAAAGCAACATAATTGTTAAAATGAACAAGATATCTGAAAAATACTTGGTAAAGAGTTGCAAAATTTGTTGGTAAGTTCAATTGCTGCGCGATAAAAAGTTTGAAAACCATTGGCTTTCTAAACATGCAACAAGAGATTGCAGTACGTGGACTGAAGTAGAAGACAAGGGAGTTAACAAACTTCAACTAGAAACTAATTTAATGACAATTTTCCCAATTCAAAATAATATGATAGATTCATGTCCTAGTATCAAACAGCTACAACTAACACTCAAGCAATTAGATAACCGGTACTGACAGTAAATTGTCTCAGCTATGTGAATGTATATTTTGCAAAGATTTCTGAAGTACCAGATGTAAGCTTCTTACATGGCACTAAAATATGCAAGTCCCAAGAAGAGAAAATCCTTACTTCTCAAGCTTTATGTAGACATTAGTGATGGCACGATAGAGATCAGACACCATATTCTCCTTTCCATCGTCCTCAAGTAGCAAAATAGCATCAGTATACATTGCAATGGCACCATCAGGCTTAGCATCTTCAAGAGCACTGCACAATAAATTATATTCATATAATTATTTGAGTTCTATGAGTGGATGGTGTTGCAAGTTGCAACCTAGAGAAGGATTGTTATATATGACTTAACATCGAATTCTGGACATGAAGTGGCCTAAATTTCGAAAACAAAATCATCTGATCGACAGGCATTTACAAAGAGCAATCAGTGTAAACTTGAAAGATCAAATCATGTAACATTGCAATCTATGTTGGGATATGAGTGCATAGATATGATAGCATGATATGTGGAAGCCTTGATTTTTAAAATTCGAAGGCAGAGGATATCAGATGTGTTTATATAAGTGTGAGCATGCAAATGAGACTCAAAAACAAACTTGAACATAGATTCTGTTCCTTCAACTCACCTCTTTTTTCTCTAACAATTAGAAGACCTAACTTTTACTTTAATGCATACTGTTAGTTCCTAATTTTTATTAAGAGAGGGGATCTGTACGTCTCCCTTCTCTTAAAAGAAATTGGTTGATCAAAGATCCGTGGATTTGGTTAACACTGCAGCGGAAATGCCATTGGTGCACCCAATAACCTAATACAGAGACTTAGCAGGTTCACATTGCCATATGAAATATATATATATATATATATATATATATATATATATATATATATATATATATATATATATATATATATATATATATATATATATATACAACATCCAATATAAATGGCTTACATTGAACCATATCATATTGTACATATAAATCATGTATAAGACGAACAGTGGTAGGCTGTATCAAAGAGCTCTATGGCATGATCTTGGTAAAAGACATATCAACATGAATACAAATATATTCAAGTGTAGAATGAAATGTTCTATACACAGCTAGCAGGGAAACAGAGATGCCTACCGAGCACCTTTTGCAAGCGCATCAGAGGCAGGTTGTGACCTCCCACACTCGTTGTACAGCTCAGAAGCCCTTCGGTAGAAGTCAGCAACTTCACTCCATATGCTTAATTCCACTGCTAGAGCAGCAGCAGACTCCATATGCTTAGCAGCATCCCATGGTTTGACTTTTTGTTAAGTCTAAACAATTGTAAGCATAATAGATTCTCTCATAGAAAAGCAATCTTAATTAAGCATAAAAGGATATGAAGAGAGCATTTCTTGTCCTTTTGAAGCTTTCTCAAAGGCTACTTTTGCTTTCTCATGTTTTTTGGCAAACCTAAAAGCAGTAGCTGCCATGTATCATATACATATATCATGTTCGTTAGACACAATATCCTCATTAAGCGTGTATTTTCCTTTAATGTGTACAACAAGCTGCAAATATTAATCAATATGAATTAAAATTAAGGGATTTACCTGCCTGCTCATAGTATTGAGTTGCATTCCTCCAGTCGGCACTCCATCGTGTTAAAGTAAGTTTTGTACTGTTACAATATGAGATACTCCGTATTACATATCAAACCAAGCAATTATAAAAAAATATCCTAAATATAATTAAAAATATACATTTACTTATGTAGACTACACTAGAAAATACAAATAAAGCCTAAAGACAATCAGCCAAAAATCCCCCACGTTGCCATCACCCTCAAATTGAACTAGAAACCCCATGGTATATGTCTCAGTACAATCTACAGCATCCTACAACAATAATTCTTCTTTTCAAGAATTGACTTCAATTCCTAGTGAGCTCACGATGAAAAAAGAAAAGCAAGTAGCAACGTATGTGCCATGTGACAAACCTTATCAACAGGATTAAAAAAGTCATGACCCAAATTCCTGGAAAAGGTTGTCGCTAAATGAAATTTAGATCTGTCTTGAAGAAAAGTCTCATAATTCACTTTTTCATAAAAGATGTGCCTCAAGCTTGACCTAAACGAAGTACTCTTGTTCAACATGTACTACACTGTTGGACTATATATGCATCATGCAAATAATGGAACTACCTCACCGACAGCTAAATTTACCAAATATTATTGAACCATCTCCACAACTCAAATGAAAGTACGTCTTGTGAACTGAAATGAATCAAAACCTTTTCCAGGTGATACCGATGAAAGCAACGTAGCAATAGATATAAGAGCCAAATAAATTTACATAACTTGAGTTCTCAAGATGTTTGATTCGCGATTGACTGTTACAATCAGAGATTTTTTATTTATGCTTCAGATTTAAGGTTCCTTTTATAAAGTAATGCATCATCATCATCATAAGATATAACCATGTTCGTTCATTCAAGCCCAAACATCAATAAAAACCACCACTTAAACAAACAAAAACCCTAAGTGTTAATTTAAATCTACTCGATTAGTAGCATAGTTAACCAACAAAAAAGGATGATTATCGAATCAGATACTGATGATCTACGATAGATAAGATTTCGTTAACCTGATCACATCTACTGATAACAATTTAATATCACTGTGTTCGTTCAATTGGAATCAAATCATCATTATAATCAAACACAGAAACCCTAAACTACTGGAAACTATATGTGAATTTATAAAACTATACTTAAATCGTAGCAAAATTCACAACAGAATAAAATGATGATGAAATCAGATACTGATTACCGATTATGATAACAACAATAAGTGAATTATAAATAGATGATTGTAAAAACTGACAGTTTATCGGCTTTAGTAATGAGTTTTTCGGGATCGGAAGCGGCCATGGCTGAAATTGCTGAATAACTTGCAACTTTGCTCCTTTCACGATTCCAAATCTCGTGATGAACTGCAACCGGGTCCGGTCCAGATTAAACTCATCCGGGTTGGACCGTTATTACTTTTGAACCGGTGTCAAATCACGGGTATGGAAAAAACCGAACCTCGGCACAAAATCGAAATAACCGAGCCAGAAAAATCGAACCAACCAAGAAATAAGCGTTTAGTTAAGGAAATATTTTCACATTTCTCATTTGGGATAATTATATATATACCCAACTAGGTAAATACCTGTGCGATGCACAATTTCGTAATTCCCTACTGATATTAGTTTTACATCAAGAAAATGTGTTACTTTAGTGATGTTGATCTTGTTAACATATTTACATATATGCGGAACATAAGAGTGACATTTACCATATGCTTATCGAACTTATGAATTGAAAAGTCGAATAATAAAAACAACATAATAGAAATATGACAAGTCCAACCCATATGAACATGACTATATGTAACATGAACGTAAACGTCAACAAATAAGCAAACAAATAAAACCATGAAATATAATAAAAACTGAAAAAATCCATGAGAGAATTAACTCAATTTAGACATTTCGCAATTACACGTGCTCCTTTTGACAAGCATAACCCTCCTATATATTCGGTGGTTGATGTCTTCATACTATTTTCGTTCTTAAAAAATTCAATAGTCGCTTATAAATTGGGCTTGTTGTAGTGGTGTTGATGGTTTCATGTGGACTGTGAAAGTACGACCTAAGTCACAAATATCATAGTTAACAATTTACATTCTATTTAATCACATGCGTCAATTATAGTATCACATTTGAAGATGGTGTGGTTGTATGAGATTACATTACAGTAGCACAACAATTGAACTTTAAAAGTACCATCTTTCAAGAATATCAACATGCCTAACTAATGATAGAATATTAAACGAAATAAAAAGAAAAAAAAAATGATAATTAACCAATTTTAAACACATTAACCTGATTAAATTAATATTTTGAACCCTTTATTTTAAACTCGGACTATACTTCTAGATCTTGTAACCCTAAACTTTTATGAAATGACTTATGTACCCATGACCAATTTGATATAAATTGAACTCAAACTTGCAGATTTTATAAGTGAAATGGTAAAAAGATAATCCTTCCAAAAAGTTAAGTACTAAACCAAGTTAAGCACTAAACCATTGACATGAAACTCTTCTAAAAGCTAATCACATAACACTACTAAAACATTAACAACAAACCCTTTACTCTTCTAAAAAGGTAAACAATCAACACATAAGCATTCTAAAAGCTAAACACACATTTCTTTTAAAATACTAGCTAAATACTAAACACGAAACCCTAGACACATAACCTTTCCATAAAGCTAAACATGGAACCATTTCTAAAAGCTATACAAGTAACATTTCTAAAAAACTAAACACATTACTTAATTAAAAACTCCTCAAAAAGGCTAATCGCATTACCTACAAAAAAATCAAACACTAAATTCTTGACACTTAACCCTTCTAAGAGATAAATATATGATCCTTTTAAAAGTAAAATACAGAAACCTTCTTTAAGCTAAAGACACAACCCTTCTAAAAAGTTAAAAAATAACCTTGACCTAGAACACTTTTAAAAACATAAACATAGAACCCTTCTAAAATTGTGAATACCATAGCCATTTTATAAGCTAAAAAGGGAACAATTATAAAAAGCTAAATATTAAACCCTTGACACATAAAAAAGTAAAATACATGACCCTTTCTAAAAGTTAATAGAAAAAAGCCTTAAAAGAACTAAAGAACTAAACAATAACCCTTGACATAAAACCATTCTAAAATCTAAACATATGACCCTTTAAAAAGCTAAACACATAACACATCTAAAAGTTAAACACATAATTCCTCTTAGAAAGCTAAGCACTAAACACTTGTCACATAATCATGTTAAAAAGCTAAACATAGAATTCTTCTAAAATATAAACATAGCCCTTTAAGAGTTAAACACATAAGCCTTCTAAAAAACTAAGCATAAAAACATTCTCAAAAAAATAAACACAGTCCTGTAAAACGCTAAAAACAAAATTATCGTGCAAGTCAAGCACAACCGTTTTATAAAACTTAACACTAAATTCTCGACACAAAATGCTTAGAAAATCTATAACACTAAACTGCTAACATCCAATCATAAGCATTCATAGTAGGGAATTATACTTTTAACTACTATGAGTATATCGTTATAAGAACCTTATACTTAACTGTAAATATGAAAAAGGATCAAATTCATAAAGGCCAAAACTCGCTAACATGTGATCTTAATACACAAATGCAAATAGCGCACCTTAGGGCCATGTAAATTGTTTTATTCAAAAGATCTAAATAATGGAAGTCATAACAGTGTTAGTAAGGGGAGACTTATTAAGGGGAGACAGTAGTTTGTACATCACTATTTTTTCTCCGTACACCATTAAATGTGTTTTATGATGTTGTACAATATAATACTATAAAACACAACTGGCGGTATACGGGAAAAAAGAGAGGTGTACGAATCATTACTCAGTAAGTAACCACATATTGCACAAAGAATAAATTGTTCTATAGATGGGTCAAGGTCCTTCAAACGAATTGCTAATGCATAAACCTTCCAAATGTATTTGTGTCAATGGCCACCTACAACTTCCTTTCTTTGCATCTCAAGACAACTAAGCATTTTATTTTCACGGAAAATATCCTGACCCACGTATTATATACAACCACATTATATATACATCTGACATGTCTCAAATGAGACTCCAACCCATTATCTATTGTCATCCCGGTACTTCAAAGGCCCTTTGATAATTGATAGACAACTAAGCATTTGATTTTAATGTTTTATGATGATGATAATCATCCTATCAACATTTTAAACATGACTAACGGAATACAGAAACATAGTATTTCCACCTTGAGAAATGACAATTTGATTTCAACCAACTTCTGCTGATCTGAAAACCGTCTCCTCAGCTTTTAACACCACTGAGATATATGAGTGATGCACACAAAAAACGTGAACCTCTGAGAGCTGCAAAATGACTTTAATGGAAAATTATGGTCTCTCCGGAACAAAAAAACTTGGTCATTAATTCTTTAAACTACATATCATACCTGCAAATCCAAAGTTGCAAGTGCAAGCACAGAACAACTACGAGTGTGTATTTGCACTCTTCAATTAAAGTATTCCATGTTCTCCAACTATTGCAGGGTTATATCCATCTCCCAATGTTGAGCTTACTGGGAAAAAATAAAGCATTAGTGTAACCTTTTCTGCTTAAAGAATATTTTTACAAATTTAACTAAGATTCTTTAGGACCCAACAATATACTGATGTCCAGAAAACTATGATTGGTATCTTGCTTGCATATATAAAAGTAAACGTGTCAGAAAATTAAATATAAATATGTGTCATAATCATGGAAATATATGATAAATCATTTCCTATATTGGTATCAACTACAAAATAGAGCTTCCTTAGTCAAGCAGTCTTTGAAAAGCATCAATTATCAATTATAAGTGTTAAAACAACTTTCCATCATGAACTAATTCGATCAGACTTAGCATCTACCTTCTAGGTATCCGTTCTATCAAAACACTTGTACTCCGTACTACACCAAAACTTAACATAGAAATTGCACAATAAAGTCGTGGTAAGCTTAAATAGGCTATAACTTAGGACTTCTTCTATCGTTAAATAGGCTAATGGCTTTGTTTGCTTGTGATAAAAAACAAATGTACATATATTTAGCAATGTAGCATCTAATCATGAAATCCCCGCATATTAGGCCATATTATTCTATTGGAGAACAAATTGGTCAACTAATACACTAATGATGAGGGGTACAAATTTTCATATTATTATGTTGGAGAATACTGATGGTGGCAAGAAGGCCAAGCTTAGGTGGTTTAGGTAAAGAAATAGAAAGGACAGAGTGAACATAACCTAGTTTTGAAATCATAAATCTATGGAATATCATCATTAATAAACACATGGGTTCCATACAACACATTCCCAACGGTAACTCTTCCTGATATAACTTCAACATCAAACAGGTTATCAAGTTGATATTTTAATAGAATAATGATGTTTAACGGTAAGTGGTAAGATAAAACTTAGTTTAGTATTCGTAACATACGTTAGATTTTTTGTGAGTTTTGCAAACTACAGCATGACAATGATCTTTGTCGTGGTTTTGTTACTCTCAACAAATACACCAAATCGGTTATCATATAATTCCCAAAATGTGCACTCCAGTGTTCATGAGCTGCACATGAAAGTTAAATAAAATAAGAGGAAAAAAACAAATTATCCAAAAGTGATGTGAATGAAAAGTCAACAGGTTTAAATGTGGCAATAGGAAATGGATCAAATGGGTGGACGTCAGCATGTAATGCGAGTTTTCTTGAAGTGTATAGTTAATTAAACAACTAAATCATAATTGTAAGAAATGACCCCATGGCTGATATCAGATCAAGGTTGGGAAAGGTAATAAAAAATGACACTTTGAATTTTTTTAGCTGCGCATGAATGTTTAATTAAGTTAAATTAAAGAATTCAAACCAACTCATAAAGTGGGTGAAAGCCAAAATGCTTAAATGGGACAACGGGAAATGGTCAAGTGAGTGAAAGTCAGGGAGAAATGTCAGTTTTGGTGACATGCAGATGAAAGTTTAGCTACACAATAAAAGTAAAAGGTAAATGCAACACATGAACCTGTTGCTGATAATGGGTCAAATGGGTAGCCAAAAAAACAATTATTGTCTTACATGAGGCTCATAACGTGTCAATCAAGTTAAACTGACCAATGAGCGTTGAAGGACTGGAACGTTGCACTGATCACGTGGGTGAAATAATAAAAGTACAAGTAACAACGGGAAAACGTTGGTTGTGGGTCAAGTGTCAAAAGATGGAAAAAGAAAAGAATAATAATAATAAAAAAAACCGTAGTAGCAAAAGTGGTAGGCAAAAAACTTGTCATTTATAACTTTATTACATGATGAAGGTTGTTTGTTTTGTATGGTTAAATGCCTTACACTATGCAACATACGTGGGCATTTGTAGCAGACATTTACAATTAAAAAGATTGATGATAAACAAACAGTAACATGTAAGTTGTACATAACTATTGACCGTACAAAGAAATAGCATCTTAAAAATGGAGAAACACATTAAACTTTGATGCTCCTTTTAACACTATGAATGCACCGCCATATTTTAGCTCATAAAAGTGACAAAATGGGCGGGTTGAAAAAAAATGAGGTTCAAGTTTAGTTGGGTCGGATTAGACTGATCCACCTAACACTTCTGAATTCTGTAAATAACTAATTAATTATGTATCATTAAAAGGGTATTTTATAAAAATATTTTCCTTGTTGAGTTACTAAAATCAGTAGCTCAGAGTCAAAATACAGTCGTTTATGGCAGTCAACGAAACATTAAGGATTTGGAGGGGCATGGTCACCTTTTGGGTCATGTACTCATGTAGGTGCCTGGGTGGGGTAAAGTTTGTAGTGGTAATGCAAAATTTCAACTTGTGTCTTTAGTTTGTGAGATTTGCAGAACGTGGAGCAAAAGGCAAAAGAGGATATGGGTAGTTGTGGTTACAATAGGAATTTTAGCGCAGGTATTTTCCAATTCTAACGACCTAATTGACCCAACGTTTGCAACCATAGACAGCAATATGTATGCAAGCCAAATTCAACCCGTTTGAATCTACAGTTTTTTTTTTGTCCTCACCTCATAGCCAAACCACCCAAGCCACCCCAGAAAGTCAGAAATATATGTATGGAGTAAAGCCGACTTGGCCCGACGTAACATCTTTCTCAAAAATGAGATGAAGACAAGATGCCTACCAACATTTCCAAACCACATTGCTACTTTAAGAAGATGAAAGTTTGATACTGGGATGTGCTTCAAGTGGTTCATCATAATGACATTAAGGACATGGTTTAGATGTAAATTTCAATATCCAACCGCTTATAAAAGATATTTTTAAGTAACACCTAACATCATGAAAGCATGAAAGACAATAGACTTGTCAAAAGACCAAGATATATTCATTTTGATTTTGAAATGTAAGTGTGTAGAAACAAAACTCATTAAAATTCATCTATAGAGAAGCATAAAAATAATGAGAGGACAAAATAAACAATTACCTGATATGCAGAAATGATAGGGTGCCATCATAAGCATGGGTAGTCAATTAGTCAACTACAGAGACCTTTTAACATGGACGATGACAAGGATCTGAGTAGAAAACCTCCCTTCATTAGAGTAATTTCTGTATCATTCTCCAATTCCTTCCATCACGAAGGTCAAGGACTGTCATGATCCAGAAAAGACCCCATGTCAGGAAAATCTGAGTCTTTCTCAAATCCACTTAAAACTCTTCTTGTGCTAAATAAATGAATATAGGAATAATGTAAGACGTACAACTATAACATGATAATAGTTCATTAGAATTGAAATAATATAAGATTTGGACTAAAAATAAAATAATAATTGGACATATGCATGTATTGAGTGTCGAACATCATCTCAAATTACACTTAATTAAGCTAGAAAAGAAAAATGAAAATATACCCTTTAATTCTTTATAGATAAAAAATATTAGACGCAGTGAGCTAACACTTCATTAATGATGAGTAAAAATGACGATAACTTTTGAAGTCTACATATTCAAACTTCATTTCTGGAATGAATATAATTCAAATTCTTAAACGCGCAATCTTTTTAAGATATGTTCCTTCAAAAGCATGTTTAAAACATTTTTTCAGTCCCCTGCCAAAATATAAAAGATTGTGACAGTAGTTTACTTAAATCAAAAAGTAATTGGCTCCCAAATTGCACTATTTAACATTTTAATGTGCCTCCTTAAAATATCACGAGTCCCTAATTAGAATAATCAGATTTAGGCAATTTTTAATGGTTTGTTTTCTAAAAACAGAAAACTAAAATGGTTAAATGATCAAGCACATTTAAATTTACCTATTTACTGATTTATAGATGCAGACCATGTACATTAAAGAAATATCGAGAAGAAAGAAACATATGAAATGTAACTTACTTTGATAATTGATACTTGCAGTTGATCATCAAGCCAACTTCTTGGGATAAACGCAGATTTTGACAATTTATGAGCAAAGTATGATTGTAGATATCAAAACCGCATCAATTCACCTGCAAATTTGATCATTCAAGTTATATAAAATAATCCAATACATGACACTACAATAACTGGTGCAATTCGTATACATGTATAACGATTTAATAAAAAATATAACTTTGAAATTATACCTCCGGGATTGTAGGTGAATGAAATCTGACTATTTATGAGAAGTAAAATATAAGATCGCATAGAAGAAAATAGCAATAAATAAGTTAACATTATTTGAGTGTGGCCTAGTTTGTGAACCCATTATCATCCATGATTGGCAGCAGGATTTCTAATTGGATGTTGTAGCCGATTTGAAGGGGGGTGGATCTTAATTTCCAAAGGCGCTTGTGGTTTGCTAAACCAATTTGTTGACTAATCTTATGTCAGAATTAGGGAATGTTTAGCTCACTTTAAACCACGAGGTACAATATTCTCCTCTGATTTGGCTTCCCTTTACGTTATCCGGGTATAATTGCATCAATGTTAACAGCATGGTCAATTAAATCTGGAAGAAAAACGTGTGGGTAAATACTGATAACAACTATATATAACAGTAAGAGTCAAACACTTGAATTTAACAAAATTACCAGCAATCTCATCATCTAGAAACAAGTTCGCTAAGATGTCCACGAAAGAAACTAACTTAAATGTAACATTAAACTATCAACATTCCCATCATACATAGTCATTAATGGGTATACTGTCGTATCAGGCTGGAACCTAATCTCATAAGGATGCTTAGCAAATGTGTAACCAGTAATATTGAGTCCGACATCGAAGTGAGAAAACAATACAGTATCACCTTCAAATAAAATGGAGTCAAACTGGTCCACGAAGTATTTTTCACAGTTCCATGAAGCTACAATTCTAAAAAAAAAAAGGAAAAAAAAAAAGAAGAAGCTATATAAACATATAAGAATCAGGAGAAAAAGTTAAAGGTCATTAGATAATCCATTCACTTCAAAAGAAACTCGTTACCCGCATATAAAACCATTGTATCCATGTGTTCCAGGTCTTCCAAGTCTTGAGCAGCAATAGATTGGGTCATAGCCTGAACAAACAAATTCAATACTTAGCATAAACAATTATGAATAACCAAGTTAATGATGGTTACACCATACAAGTGCAGTATAAATAATGATTGACCACTTTTTTGTCGATCTTTTTAAAAATAAATTCTAAATAATAAATCCCTCAATTATGATGAACAAAACAATATTATTACAAGAATAATCCGAATCTCTTGAATAAAATGATTTAGGAAGTTGTACACATTAAAAACATACTTTGGGAGACTTTCTAGTAGGCAGTAGCTTGAAACAAAAATAAAATGACGCTTTTGAGACAGAAAAACCCACTTATAAGTAAATGAGTCAAAATAGTCATCTCTATTATATACAGAAGAACCACAACACATACAGATGTACTTGTAACAAACCTTACAACCTCCTCGAAATCAGACATCTGAACCTCACAAGCAAGAATATGCGTAGCTTTTTCTTCCAAACAAACAGCTTGAGCAAGTACATCAGAAATGTTTGTGAACATCTTCTAATTCTCAATTTGTAGTCCGAATAACACCATCATACATTTAATAATGATCATAAAAATGTAACAAAGATCAAGATATCCTACAAAATCAAGCAAAGAATGATAACTCGGTGGCCAAAGCCATTACTTGCTGAATAGGTTCCAAAGGCATTTTACTGCGAAGAACCTAGTGGAAGTATAAAAAGGAAAAACCTACATAAATAGATTGCTTACCAAAAAGGGGTCAATCTCTGAATCTCAGTTAGGAAACTATGACACTACAGCGCCTTCCATCTATATGACATGCATCATATTCAACGTATCATTGTGCAGTAGAAGAGTACAGTATTAATCAGATAGATAATAACAGACAACACAAAGTTCTACACGAAGTTCTGCTCTTTTCAAATTAAGTAATTTCTAAGGATAGTAGGTTTCAGGCAAAGCCACCACATACAAAACCATAAATTTACCATCTCTTACTAAAAAAGCAAACAGTAAAAAAAATCTAACGAGTTAAATCTATAATCCTAAAACTACAATCCAAATGTACCCTTACAATGAAACCTCAATCTGCAAACCATATTAACATTCCAAAATAAGGAGAAGAATGTTGAAATAAGAATATAAACAATACATACCCCTCAGAATTGCAAAGTGTAGCCAGATGTCCAACTTCCACAGGTCAAGCTCTTTTCAGTTTGAGTAATGTCAATTGTTGAAAACGGAGGAGAGAAAGAAAGCCCTTGAATTACCCATCAGACTGACACGAAATTAGTAGAAAACTTTAAATAATTGATGAAACTGTAATCATGATAACATTCTAATGCATAATCGAAATTGAAAATAATATGCCGTTGCTGTTGTTAGCTCTGTCTATGTTCTAAATACTAGCAAAAACATAATCGAACACTATTTCATATAAATTTCAAGTCCCCCTCATGACATTTGCTGAAAAGAGAGATGTTCAGTCAAGCATTACATGTAATGTGTAAGCGTGTACAACCAAAACACACATCAAAAGAAATTGTTAAAATTGGGATACACCGATGAAAGAGATTTAACTTATGGGTGTATGAGGTTTCCCAACCTGACCAGAATCGAGGTGGGCCGTTTTGCATAGTTAGAAATGACTTATTTTGAAATGACCCCAATCTACCTGAGCAGCCTAATTTGCAACCATAACATATAAATGTTGATCAATTATAGCATCAATCAACCAATTAATGCAACAAACGTAGTCGTAGGAATCTTAACATAAACATTTGGTGATCCTTCTGTTTTTGGCTGCACCTTAGGTTGGGAAAAGATATTGAATTGTGCCATAAGTATATCTATCATTTCTTGATCTCTCGATACTTAAAACATATAAACAATTTATCAGAACTGGACTGAAAACTCTTTTAATTGTTGAATTGATATTTAAGACAAAAAAGTCTTACTAATTGTATTAATCGATAGAGGTCAATCAAACCACCGTTAACCTGAAGCAAAACATGGGTTCCAACGCTATCTTGCTTTCATTATCACGAAGACATTGAAAAGGTCAGTTTCATACAAAATTTCGAATTCAATATTTGCATTTTAAATACTAATGGCTTTCTCACATGAATCCAAGTGGTTGAGCTGACATTACCACTTCTTCGTGTATCCTAAATCCAGTTTCAAATTTAAACATTAAACGAATTACATTTAACAATAAAACAACAAATAAAACAATCATAAAAAATAAAGATGTAGAGATGATTATAATTACCCAGTATTCAGTGGCATATAAAAAGGAATGTTGGCCAGTTTCTCGCAAGCTTTCGTATTGAAAGTCTCTTTAATGTAAGTATCTCTGCGTATAGTTGAGGACAATACTCTTTGGTTTCATCAATTTCCTCTTTGACATTTCTACAAACACCTTGCCTACTACACTACCAATCCAACAACAAATAACCCATTTGATACACCTAAACTAAATTCAAATTCACTCATAACTAATAACAAATATGAATTATGTGATTACAACTCTTAATTTTGAATTTGAAGCAAGCCTTCAACAGTTAAAATCAAACAAAACTAAAATATGTACCTTCTTTTCATCTTCCTTGATTTGGTCTGACAATGACAACTGGTTATGCAAAAGGAAAACACAGATCAGAACCCTTATTGAAGTAATTAGGAAAGATTATCGTCTAACTGAATAGATGTTTGAAGAATGAAGTTAGTTTGCATCAACTATTCAGAGATGCTTTTTTTAGACATGAAGGCGGTTTCATGAAAAGTATGAAAGCAGGGAGTGGTTTTGGACCTATGTAACTGTCGATGGCGGTTGTGAGAGGTCTCTATAGTACTCCGCAAGTTTGGGAGCGGAAGATAAGAGATCAGAGAGACTGACAGGTCAGAAAATAACCATTTAGAACTCGACACATCAGCTATTGAAACCTAGATTTATATATATAGGAGATATAAACCTCAATATATCATATTTACCCAACCTAAATACATAATATCATATATTCATCTTTAGTTCAATATCTTAGGTTAATGGTGCAGATCGGGTATGAACTTATCACTTTTTACCGAGTTAGGGTATGAACCCAATTTATTACACAGGTCGGTAACAAACTTTCAAATTATGTTTCGGGTATGAACTTATCACTTTTTACCGAGTTAGGGTACGAACTTTTTTTTCACCTAACTCGAAAAGTTCGTTACCTAACTCGAAACATAATTTAAAAGTTCGTTACCTAACTCGAAACATAATTTGAAAGTTCATTACCGACCTCGAAACATAATTTGAAAGTTCGTTACCGACCTCGAAACATAATTTGAAACATAATTTGAAATGAAAAAAAAAGTTTGTTACCTAACTCGAAACATAATTTGAAAGTTTGTTACCGACCTGTGTAATAAATTGGGTCCATACCCTAACTCGGCAAAAAAAAAGTTTGTTCCCCAACTCGAAACATAATTTGAAAGTTTGTTACCGACCTGTGTGATAAATTGGGTTCATAACCTAACTCGGCAAAAAGTGATAAGTTCATACCCGATCTGCGCCATTTACCCCAATATCTTATACCCAAACAATCATAAAATTAAATTTACATCAATATATTCCCAATCTACCTCAAAAAATAAACAAATCTACAATAAACTACAAGGATTACAGTTAATAAATCAACTACTTTCTAACTATACGAACACATCAACGGCCGCAATGAAGACAAAAGTCTAAGTAGAACATTGATATCTAAAGTCATAGTAATGAAAGTATATAAATTTCTGTATCATGCCACGTTACTGAGTATACATGAGAATTCTATATATCTCAATAAAAAACATAAAATAAACTTATACACACACAAATAAGCATTCCAGTAACTTCACAATGCAGCAATCGATCAAGCACACAAAGTGGTTAGCACAAATTGAATGTAGCAATCGATCAAGCAGGGGATGAACTAACTGATCCTTCAATTGAGATGGAGGCAATCGACATACGAGGGAACATTTGGCACTTATAGGTGAAAGGCAAAATCGTCCAACTTTTATTATAAGAGAAACTTTTTTTAGATTTATATATTATAATTGTCACCTAATAAATTGTTTGGGTATAAATGATAGATATTGAATTTAGAATGGGTATATATGATATTATGTATTTAGGTTGGGTAAATATGATATATTGAGGTTTATATTGGGTATATATGTGATTATCCCTTTTCATTTTTAAAGGGAGTTAGGAGTGTTTTAATTTTCTAGAAAAGCAATAAAAATTTGGAAAATGCGTTCAAATGTAAAGGATGAAGTTTTATTTTTCCAAAAGAAAAAATGGAAATTTAGAGAACCATGAAAAATAGTTTTCAACTTTGTAGTTATAAAATAAAAAATGAGAATTTGACTTCTCTTAAAAAAGTTTTGTAGAAAACTTGAATTTGAACACGTTTTCCAATTTCTAGTTTTCTTAGAAAAGTTTTATGGAAAAATGAAGGAGTTTTCAGTAACTAAACGCACCCACAATGTTTCGGTTCGAGATTGTTACGATCCCACGTACGCCAAATGTAAATTAGGTGGTGGCTTGTAAGTCTAGGTGTCCCCTCCTTCTACAATCCCGCTTTTGAAAGTGAGTTCTACACTTGATCTTATAGTTTGATAGGGGTCTAGTATGAGATAGTTTCGTATCAATTGGTATCAAAGCCAACCAATCTTTTGAGTATCTAACACCTCGTAGTGGTGGCCAATCGTAACCAACAAGTCGTGACCAATGAGGACGTTGGTTATTCAAAGCGTGGGGTATTGTTACGATCCCACATTAAAAAATTGCAAATTTAGTTGGTGGCTTATAAATCTAGGTGTCTCATCCCCCTACAAGTTAGCTTTTGAGAGTGAATTCTACACTTGAACTTATTTTACTTGATATGAAACTAGTATGCGTTTCACTACGATTTGTTTTATAAACGCCATTAATCGTGTACCATTCTGCAGGCTCATACTTTGAGCCTGACATCCAAGCCTGTATAGTAAGAGGCCTATGAAGGCATTACTTGGTCCCTACAAATTCGTGCCACATGATAACAAGCCCACAAACACTAGGGTTAGTGTTACCCATATACCAGACACATGGTACAACAATACTATCAACAGCTAAAATCTATAGTTTTTTTTTCTTTGAAAATTCTTCTCATTATTTGGTAATAAATATACTTTCAAATTTTGTTTTTTTAATCAAAAATTAATCTTTACTTAGGAATACCGTTTATTTATATCCTTATTTTGAGACGTATGGCATTGATTTAGTCCATTTCTCCATTTTTGTGGGACTAATCTAGAACATGTAATATGCGATAAATCGTATTGATGATGACCTCTTAACCATTTTTCCATGGATTCATTGCATTATTTGGAAGTTTCTAATAAAACTTAATAACCAAATTGACCTTTAACAAGGATATGCTATCAAGTTTCACTACGATGAGTTTTGTAAACGGTATAAATCGTGTACCATTCTGCAGGCCCATACTTTGAGCCTGACATCCAAGGCTGTATGATAGGAGGCCAATAAAGGCATTACTTGGTCTCTGCAAATTCGGCCTAAATGATAACAAGCCCACAAACACTAGGGTTAGGGTTATCCAGATACCAGACACATGGTACAACTATACTACCAACGACTAATATCTTTAGTTTTTAAAAAAAAAATTCTCCTCTTTATTTGGTAATAAATATACTTTCAATTTTTGTTTTTTTAATCAAATAATTGGTATTTTTCATAGGAATATCGTTTATTTAAATCTTTATTTTGAGACGTATGCCATTAATTTAGTCTATTTCTCCATTTTTGTGGGACTAATCTAGACAATGTAATATGCGATAAATCGTATTGATAATGACCTCATAACTAGCTTTTCCATGGATTCATTGCATCATTTGGAAGTTTATAATAAAACTTGATAACAAATTGACCTTTAACAAGGATATGTTATCGCATTTCACTACGATTTGTTTTGTAAACGCTATTAATCGTGTACCATTTTGCAGGCCTATACTTTGAGCCTGACATCCAAGCCTGTATAGCAGGAGGACTATGAAGGCATTACTTGGTCCCTGCAAATTCGGCCTAAATGATAACAAGCCCACAAACACTGGGGTTAGTGTTACCCATATACCAGACACATGGTACAACTGTACTACCAACGGATACGACAATTCTTACGCGCATACCGTTTTGTGTGTTCCCCATACTCGATTGGTCCACGTAAGCAGCAAGGACCCCACCTGCAGGAATCATGGTCATGATCTCTACCTAGACTATCCGATTTCATTAAAAAAAAAAAAGAAACTAACCAAAAAATATAATTTATCTTTTGTCAACGGTTCTTACCATCCTTGATTACGTTCAATACAAATTCAAGGGTTAACCACGTAAAACGGAGAGTATCAATCGCTCCAAACCACCTTGCACTCGAGCTTAACATTTTTATGCTTGATTAGGTGTACTTTCAAGTTATTGTTTTGTGTTTTGATTGCTTATGTGTTGGTTTGTTTTTAAGCTAACCAAAACTATTATGTAAAACATTCAAATCGTCTTATGATTGACAAATTATTAAATCTATGATAAATTAATTATGTGTTTTAAGTCATATTAAAAGGAATATATATATATATATATATATATATATATATATAGGTGTGTGTGTGTATTATAATAAAGTGATAACCGTAATTTTGAATAAATTAAAAGTTGGTAAATGATCAAACATGCAAATATAATCTATTCATGAGTTGTTTCGTACTTTAACTATAGTGAAGAGGCTAATGTGTAATTTATAGCACGTAATAATTTAAGCTCTTAAAAACAAACACTTTAAAATTGATGGTGTCTTATCAATTTGGCTAGACAACTTTTTGTTATTACTTTTGATTAATTAAATTAAAAAATATATAAGAAAATATAGAAATGATAAAATGAATATTGTTAATAACGTCAAATTAAATATAATCATTCTCCGCTAACGTGTAACACCCCCAAATTCACTGTTTAGCGGAAGCAAGCTTTGGGATGCTACTAATCAAGTATCAACAGCACAAAGTATACAGCAAACGACCTCTAAATGAGACGTTTAAAAATAGTTACATTTTCATATATAAAATGTTTGAAAACATAGTGTTTCGGTTACAAAAATGTAGTTCCCTAGAGTCCACGCGTAAAGCGGGAGATTCTATTACATAATCATAATATACAAAAAATAATGCTAAGAATCTCCGTTAGATGAAATGTAGAAATCATGCGACTCTAGCTAGTGTCCCGGAGACATCCTACTCTGTCCGTGTACCTGAAATACAATGCCAAAAAGTGTCAACCAAAAAGTTGGTGAATCTTACAGGTTTAATAGTAAGTAATCGTTATGAACCACAAGTATGTACCAGTGTTGCCGTCAGGCAAGGTAAGTAAACAAGTAATCAGTAGGTCATCACTGTTGCCATGAGCTCACAAGTTGAAGCTTAACAGTGTGTAAGTATAATTTTATCAAGTATCATATAAAGTACCCCATGAGTGCTATCCAGACACTCATATGTAACAAATACTAATATGTCTGTTTCTACGGTGAAATCCGTGGTAGCGCTACTACCCAGGCAGGGATTGTCAGTCCCAAATGGATCCATTTACTAGTACTCGCGCTTTAGTCCATAACTAACAACTTACGATAGGAGGCTTTCGGTGGATAAAAAGTACTCATGCAATGTTTGTAAAAAGTAGTATAGGCAGTTCAGTACTTGTGTTCATGCGTAAAACAGTAAGCAAAGTATCTCACCCCAATAGTAAAACAGTAAAAAGTGGGGTTGTAAGACTCACCTAAGTCTAGTAAGTACGTATATGAAATCAACCAAGTAAAGTGGATGTAAGTCCGTAGGCGTGTTGGATGTAAGTCCGTAAATCGGTTCTCAGAACCCTGCAACCTTCTGACGTCCGAAACGCACAAGGTTGTAAGTAAATAAGTAAATAAGTTGGTGTCTTGAAAGATCACCCATGCTAGTTGTCCACTCAACTAGAAAATGTCCAAGTTATTTGTTTAACATTTCGTTTGTAGTTTGAAAACAAGTATGGCCCGTTGATGACGGTTCGTAATTATTTCAAAGTATTGTTATCATGTTTGTTTCATTGTATACTTATAAAAGTATTTCCATTATGTTTGTCATTTATGTCCAAGTGTGAAAGTATCGTACGGGGGTCCGGGGGCAGCGCCCCTGGTAGCGGGGTCCAAGGGGCAGAGCCCCTGGCTGTGATCGAGCTGTCAGGTCAACCCGAAATTTTTTTATTTTTACCACATTGCTTTGGTGAAAAATGCATCGGAAATTCAAAATCGGGAAAATTTACCAAGGTTGGCCGCGGACTGAAATTGTGGTGCGGACTGAGTTCGTGATGCGAACTGAGATTGGGCTCGCAAGACATAGTGGGTTCGCAAGTCTCGACTCGCAGGTCTCGACTCGCAGGACAGGTCGTTTCGCAGGTCTGGTCAGTTCGCAGGTCAGGTCAGTTCGCAGGTTAGGTCAGTTCGCAGGACGAACTGTGAACTGGGATCTCAGTTCGCAAGACGAACATATCGTATTTTTAAACTTTAAAAACGCATTTTAAGTCGGTTTTTGGACATAATTTCATTGTGTAAACGTTCTAGCATGTAAATAGAAGTTTTATAAGTATTTTAAAAGAGTTAGAAGGTTCCATACCACGAAATCGAAAACGAAAAAGATGGAGATGGAGAGCTCGAGATGGTGATCGTTTCTTCCTGAAGTAACTTCGCGAAATGGTGTGTTTTTATGGCGATTTGGGGCTGCCGATTTGAGTGAAGAAAAAGAGAGAGATTGAGAGTATGTGTGTTTGGTGTTTGTGTACCAAATGAGGTGAAGTGAGAAAGGAAGGAAATAAAAGGGGAATGGGTCATGGGTCGGTTGGGGCAGGGTTCGCGGGTCTGGGCCAACCCTTTTGGGTCTCGGGCTTGCGTGTTCCCGTTTCTGAATTTCGTGTCATGACTCATAGTCGTTTAAATCCCGTAGTCGTTTAATCGCGAAATCTTTTTAAGATTTATAAATATGTTAAAGTATATCCGAAATGTTTTTAACCGAAGTATTTTATCAAAATAATTTATTTCAAGTTATCAAAATTACAAAAATATAATTTGGTTATATCGCTCGTTGGGGTACGTTTCGCACGGTTTCATCGCATAGAATATGTTTTAAACCATGCTAAATTTGTGTAATATATTATCATAACATACTATAGTAAATAATGTTTGTTTGGATAATTCCACATTATTTATAAACTTTGTCACCAACGTCCATATTAATAAATGTCGGACCTCGTCCAGTTCATAAGTGTACGATTTAATCAAATCGCGTAAGCGTGTATGTAATTACACAAAATGTCACATATATTTAGCCTATAATACAACTAAATACACGTAATTACAAGTAGTTTAAGCACTAATTAGGGTCCAAATTTGGCGGGGTCACACTAAGAGTTCCTGTAGCTGAGTAGATAACTCCTGAAGTTCGGAAGGGGCCAAACGATATGGGGCTCATGCCACGGGTGCTGCACCGGGTACAAGATCGATTGAGAACTCGACTTTTCTAGGTGGCGGAAGGCCAGGCAAGTCTTCGGGAATGACTTCTGGAAAGTCTCGAACGATAGGCATATCCTCAAGTCGCTTCTCCTCCGACTTTTTCTCCATAACGTGCGCGAGGATTGCCTGTTACCCCTTTCTCAGATATCTGCGGGTTTTCATACATGATATGATGTTTAATCTTGTCCCACCGGTCTTCCCTTGTATGACTAAGGTACTACCGGTGACGAGAGGAATACGAACAATTTTATCGAAGCAGATGATTTCAGCACGGTGTTTGGACAACCAATCCATGCCAACAATGATGTCAAAACTTCCAATCTCGACGGGTATAAGATCAATGGAAAAAGTTCGTCGGCTAGATTTAGAGTGCAATTGGGTATTACACTGTTAGTCTCAATGAGTTTGCCGTTAGCTAATTCTAAAATATACTTAGCATCTAAGGCAACAGGAGTGATGTTGAGTAGTGGACTAAACTCATCAGATATGAAACTCCTATCAGCACCAGTATCAAATAAAACAGAAGTAGTTAAGTTGTTGAGAAGGAACGTACCCGAGACCATATTCGGGTCTTGACGGGCTTCCCCTGAGTTCAGAACAAAGGCTCTACCTCTTGAGTTGTTGTTGTTGTTGCCCTTGTTCTTCAGTTTTGGGCAGTCATATCTGAAATGCCCAGTGTTGCCACACTCAAAGCAGGCTCTGGGTTGGTTGGTGCTGGTGTTGGCATTGATAGACCTGCAGTCTTTGACCAGATGCCCATATTTTTGACATTTGTTGCAAGGAGTACCGCAAGGACCATCATGATGTCGGCGGTACTTAGAACATAAGGGTTTGTTTCCAATGTAACCTTTTTTGGTTTCCGAACCAGAAGTGTAGTCCTTAACTGTCGCAGGCCGTTTGGAGGGTTGTTGGTCCTGATTTTGGTTGTTGGGGTTCCCAGACCACTTTCTCTTGTTTTCCCCCAATTGGTTACCAGTATTCTTTTCAGCAGGAGTGGCTCGACGAACAACCTAAGCCATGAGGCTATGTGCCATACGAACGGCACTCTGAATGGTGTCGGGTTTGGATGAAGTTACCATCCCATGAATCTTTTCTGGGAGTCCCTAGATGTATCTCTCGATCCGTTTATATTCGTTTATATTCTTACTGATGGCAGAGAATATTCAGCCATGGATCTCTCCCTGTACACTCAAGAACCAACACACCTCACTGTACCTATCTTAGCCGCTCGAGTGCACCGTCACGAACGTAGGTTACACAACATGGAAATAGAACAACATGAAACTCGCTCCAACTGGATGGAATTGGCCCAAGGTCGTATTGCTCAAATGTATTTGGACCAGGAAGACATCTCTGACCAAGTAATCAGTAACCGAAATGAGATCTCCGTTTTACAATCAAGACTGCAACAATGTGAGACGCGTCTGCGGGAAACCGAGGATGCTCTCAGAATAGTTAGCAGGCTTGCAGAATCTGTGGACCATTTTACCGCACTACTTCCACAACTCAATCTACACCGAGATTAGTGTAGTATCTATTATGTAATCTACTAGCTATCTATGTAAAACTCATGTAATTCGACCGGATGTAGCTCGGCATCTTTTGTAAACTATGAAACTTGTAATCTTTTGAACTTGTATTCTGAAATCTTTGGACTCGTATCCTTAATGAATATTAATCTTGATATTCCACATTGTTAATCGATTTTCACCTCATACTGTTGTATATCATCTTATCAAACATACAATTGTGAAAATCATATCTTTCGTTCAACATCTCATATATCTCTTTCCTTGTTATTCTAGAATCATGCCGCCAAGACAAACATACAGTCAAGCTGAGATCACTCAACTCATTGCTCAGGGCGTAGCTGACGCTCTAGCTACCCAACAAAACATCAGACAAAACCCAAACTCTGGCAGCGAGGACACAACCAATAACACCCCTCCCGCCAAACTCTGCTCTTACAAAGATTTTCTCAACTGCAAACCTTTGAACTTCAAGGGCACTGAAGGAGCTATAGGCCTGCTGCAGTGGATAGAGAAAATGAAATCAGTCTTCAGAATCTGTAATTGTCCAGAAGACTGCAAAGTCAAGTATTCCACCTGTACTTTCATGGAAGGTGCTCTGACATGGTGGAACACACATGTTCAAATTGTGGGAATTATAACACCCTTCATTTTCAAAGCCATTTTTTTTTTAAACCGGAAGCGAAAGTCCAACTAACATTAATAATGTTACTTGTATAATATACTTATATAATCAAACCATTTCAAAACATAATTTACCATTTGGGTGTTACATAAATTAAAAGACACCAATGATTTATAAAATCAAAGATCAGAGTACACGTCCAGTCGTCAAACATTCCATCCAGTCAATAGCTCCTTGCTCATCCCATAATCTAATCATAACCTGCAAGGAGTGGTAATGTGGGGGATTAGCTCAACGCTAAGTGAATGAACTAATAACCATCAACACAACTTAGCCTAACAAATATGTTTACAACTAAGCATATCATACCAAACGAGTTTACAGCAACAGCATCGTAAACACCCAATTAATTGTTTACAGCATAAAGCATCGCAAACACACAATCATTTGTTTACAGCATAAAGCATCGCAAACAAATATCGTCCAAGAGGATCGGCGGTCCTTGAGGCGCCCTCATGCCCGGGTGGCCCCCAAGCAACCTCACACCAACTGCAGGCCAATACAGCGGTAAACCGATAGCCTAGGTACTATTTACCCACACAACACAGTATTCCTATAACCATCCGTGTACAAGGACCTGTGTTGGCAACTCAATAGTAACCTTAAGCCCAAACCATGTTGACCTCTGAAAACACATATGCCCAAAGGCCAGATATCACAAAATCTATATCTATCAAGGCAATAGGTCAATCACAGTTTATAAGCAGTAAAACCACGTTTACCCGTTGTAACCAAATCTGTTACAACTAAGTTACAGGAATAGATACCGCATATCAACTTCCCTGGATGCTCAGGGACGAGTATTGCCCTCAGGAAGAACTTTAGCAACTTGAGGTCGAGTTTTGGAACCTCACAGTCAAGAACAACGACATTACCAGTTACACCACCCGATTCCACCAACTGACACTCCTTTGTGAAAACCAAAGTATAAACGGGTCGAGAGATACATCTGGGTCCCGGAAAAGATTCAAGGGATGGTAACTTCATCCAAACCAGACACCATTCAAAGTGCCGTTCGTATGGCACATAATCTCATGGCCCAGGTTGCTCGCCGAGCCACTCCTACTGAAAAGAGCACCAGAAACCAATCAGGGGATGACAAACGCAAGTGGACTGGGAACCCCAACAATCAAAATCAAAACCAACAACCCTCTAAATGGCCTGAGACTGTTAAGGCCTACACCTCCGGTGCTGAAAGCAAGAAGGGATACACTGGAGACAAGCCTTCCTGTTCTAAGTGCCTCCGACATCATGATGGTCCTTGCGGTACTCCTTGCAACAAGTGTCAAAGATATGGGCATCTGGCCAAAGACTGCAGGTCTACCAACGCCAACACCAGCACCAACCAACCCAGAGCCTGCTTTGAGTGTGGCAACACTGGGCATTTCAGAAATGACTGCCCGAAACTGGAGAACAAAGGCAACAACAACAATTCAAGAGGTAGAGCCTTTGTCCTGAACTCAGGGGAAGCCCGTCAAGACCCGAATATGGTATCGGGTACGTTCCTCCTCAACAACTTAACTGCTTCTGTTCTATTTGATACTGGTGCTGATAGGAGTTTCATATCTGACGAGTTTAGTCCGCTACTCAACATCACTCCTGTTGCCTTAGATGCTAAGTATATTATAGAATTAGCTAACGGCAAACTTATTGAGACCGATAGTGTAATACCAGATTGCACTTTAAACTTAGCCGATGAACTCTTTTCCATTGATCTTATACCCGTCGAGATTGGAAGTTTCGACATCATTGTTTGCATGGATTGGTTATCCAAACACCGAGCCGAAATCATCTGCTTCGATAAAATTGTTCATATTCCTCTCGTCACCGGTAGTACCTTAGTCATACAAGGGGAGACCGGTGGGACGAGATTAAACATCATATCATGTATGAAAACCCGTAAATATGTGAGAAAGGGGTATCAGGCAATCCTTGCACACGTTATGGAGAAAAAGTCGGAGAAGAAGCGACTTGAGGATGTGCCTATCGTTCGAGACTTCCCAGAAGTCTTTCCCGAAGACTTACCCGGTCTTCCGTCACCTACGCAAGTTGAGTTCTCAATCGATCTTGTGCCCGAAGCAGCACCCGTGGCACGAACACCTTATCGACTAGCCTCATCCGAACCTCAGGAGTTGTCTACACAGTTGCAAGATCTCCTGGATAAGGGATTCATTAGACTAAGTTCCTCACCATGGGGAGCTCCAGTCTTGTTCGTGAAAAAGAAATACGGTTCTTTCAGAATGTGTATCGATTACCGAGAATTGAACAAGTTAACCATAAAGAACCGTTATCCACTTCCCCGCATTGATGACCTGTTTAACCAACTACAAGGGTCGAGTTTTTATTCAAAGATTGATCTACGGTCAGGTTATCACCAACTACGAGTTCGCAACGACGACATTCCGAAAACTGCTTTCCGAACTCGCTACGGGCATTACGAATTTCAAGTGATGCTATTCGGTTTATCTAATGCACCGGCTGTATTCATGGACCTTATGAACCGAGTATGCAAACCACATCTCGATAAGTTCGTCATTGTGTTTATTGACGACATCCTGATCTACTCGTGCAACTAACAAGAACATGCGCAACACCTGAAAACCATCCTAGAACTACTCAAACACGAAGAGTTATATGCCAAATTCTCCAAGTGTGAGTTCTGGATGCAAACCATTCAATTCCTTGGACACGTGATTGGCAGTCAAGGAATTCATGTTGATCCTTCAAAAATCGAGGCTATCAAGTGCTGGCAAGCACCTACGACACCAACCGAAGTACGCCAATTCTTGGGTCTTGCTGGGTACTATCGGCGATTCATTGAAAACTTCTCGAAAATAGCCCAACCACTCACGACACTGACTCAGAAAGAAAAGAAGTTCGATTGGACTGATAAGCAAGAGTTAGCATTCCAGCTATTGAAACAAAAGATTTGTAACGCATCGATTCTATCCTTACCCGAAGGCAACGATGACTTCGTGGTATACTGCGATGCTTCACACCAGGGTCTCGGTTGCGTGTTGATGCAATGGGACAAAGTCATTGCTTACGCCTCCCGACATCTCAAAATCCACGAAAAGAATTACACCACTCATGACCTCGAATTAGGAGCTGTCGTCTTTGCACTCAAAATCTGGAGACATTATCTATACGGCACAAAATGCACAATTTTCACCGATCATAAAAGTCTCCAACACATCTTTGATCAGAAAGATCTAAACATGAGGCAACGTCGATGGGTCGAGTTACTTACCAATTGCGATTGTGAAATTCGATATCATCCGGGCAAGGCAAACGTTGTTGCCGATGCCTTAAGTCGAAAAGAACGTTCAAAACCACTTCGAGTCCGAGCCCTCAGTATGACAATACACAACGATCTCATCACTCAGATTCTCACTGCTCAACTCGAAGCCCTCAAACCCTCAAACCTGAAAAATGAGGCATTGCGTGGCATGGAGAAACAATTCGAAAACAAACCCAACGGAGCCAAATACTTGTCGAACCGAATCTGGTTGCCCTGTTTTGGGAACCTATGAGACTTGGTGATGGATGAAGCTCACAAGGCCAAATATTCTATACATCCTGGGTCTGACAAGATGTATTGTGGCATCAAAGAGCTATATTGGTGGCCAAACATGAAAGCCGATATCGCCACGTATGTCAGCAAGTGCCTCACATGTTCCAAGGTTAAAGCAGAATATCAGAAAACTTCCGGTTTGCTGCAACAACCGGAAATTCTTCATGGAAATGGGAGCAGATCACTATGGACTTCATCACTAAACTACCAAAAACACCGAGCGGTTGCTATACCATTTTGTTAGTACATGTTTAGTGTCTGTCAGTTGGTCTAGCTCGTAGTTTGTAATTAGAATTAGCATTCCTGACTCCTGCGACGTAGCGTGCAACGTCGCAGGTGCGACGTCAGGTTTTGGGCCTGCGACGTAGTCTACGTCGCATGGGCTTGGGCCTGCGACGTAGCGTGCGACGTCGCAGGTGCCAGATTTTGTATAAATTCGTTTTATGTTTTCTGTTTTAGGGTGGACGAAACCCTAAACGCAATTAGTCGAAATCTCTGTAATCTGACCGATTATAATACAATATAATACGTTTCGTTTGATATTCATTGCGTATTGATTGTTCGTGTGTTTAGTGTATAACTTAATCGTTGATTCCGCAAACGATTGAGTGACTCGGTTCGTACTAGATCCTAAGTAAGGGACAAACAACTGGTATCAGAGCAGAAAGTGCTCGTTTTGGCGATTCGGATCGAGTTTGGGATTTAAAAGGACGTGATATTATTGTGTTTTAGTGTTTATCACGTTTGTTTTGTGTTTTTACAGGTTTTCGATCAGTATTACTGGGATTATTGAAGGTTTCAGTCGTTCAACATTCGTGATTTTCGAGTTAGGGTTAAAAATTCGTTTTTAGGGTTTTTGGCCGCAGATTTTCGCGTTTTGCGACGTACCATTGCGACGTAAGCTGCGACGTCGCGTGCGACGTAGTGATTTGGACTTTAATTAGTCTGTGCGACGTCGTGTTGCGACGTAGTGTGATTGTGCGACGTCCTCTGCGACGTCATCTGTGACGTACCTCTCAACGTCGCATAGTGTGATTCTGCGACGTCCACTGCGACGTCATCTGCGACGTACCTCTCAACGTCGCATATTTCTGATTCTTAATTGAATCCTTTGCTTTTGCGACGTGCCTTTCAACGTCGCATAATCTTGGTGCGACGTACTCACCTACGTCGCTAAGATCAGAAGTTTGTTTTTCGATTAAGTAATTACAATGGCAGCTGATAAAGATGATATTAGAGGTCTAAGAGAAATGATTAAACAAAGTAATGACATAGGTTCAAGTAATAAACCTCCATTGTTTACTGCGGACATGGATTATGTATACTGGAGAGACCGAGTTGAACAATACATTGATTTTCATTGTCCAGAATTATGGGGACCATTACGCGAACGTTATGTACCTCCATTAGCTGAAGGAGAATACCGTAATATTCGTCCTGCTAAGACCTATAAAGCGATGTCTCCCGAGGAGAAGAAAGATTTTGATACTGAAAGAAAATCTTTTTCAATGATTAAAATGTGTCTAACCAAGGATGTTCTTTGGCTTTTCAGAACTCATGAAACAGCCTTTGATCTGTAAAAAGGCAATTGAAACTCGTTGTGGAGGAAATTATAAGTACAAGGAAGCCAAGCTTGAACTGATTAAGAAACGGTACGATATCTTTGACATCCTTCCAAATGAAGACACGACTTCGTTATTCACTAGGTACTCACGGTTAGTTGGTGAGTTGTTTGAAGGGGGTTATACTTTTCCTTCAATTGAAGTAAATAAGAAGCTACTGGATGTGTTGCCAAGTTCTTGGGATGTTAAAGTTCAATTTTTAAAAGAAAATGAAGAACTTGCAAACATGTCTTTGGATACGCTGATAGGGGATCTTCAAGCTCACGCGATGGAGATTAAAAAGAAAGAAACTAGGTCTGGTGCTGCTGTTCAGAATCCTAGTGTGTATGGTGTTCAGATCAACTCTGGAAAGACTTATGGATCTGGAGTCGCCTTCGTGACAAATACAAATGCTCCATCAACTTCTTCTTCTGCTTCCGATGGGATTCATTCTGTTTTCATGACTGGACCTTCTTCAAATCAACAACAGGTTCAAGTCTCACCTGCTATTCAGGAGCAAGCTGCCATTTACACAGCTTTCTTAAGCTCATACAAGGATTTGGTTACTCAACCGAATCTTACTTTGGAGCTGACTAAGGAAGACTATGCTCAGCTTGATGAAGATGATCTGGAGCAAATGGATTTAACTTGGAATGTGGCGATGATCACCAGAAGAATTCAAAAGTTCTTGCAGAGGACAGGGCGTAAAAGTTTGGAAGGTGATGGAAAGACTGGCTTCGGATTTGACAAGAGTAAGGTCCGATGTTACAATTGTCAAAATTTGGGTCACTTCGCCAGAGAGTGCGAGAAACCCAAAATGCCAGCATCGGGATTCACAACACCATCTACTCCTCCAAAGGCCAAAGAAATGGAAGTTTCTAAGAAAGGGATTGCTGATAATGCCCTGATTGCCTTTGAGCCTACAAGTCAAGATTGGACGCCTGTCTCCCAGCATTACCAACAGTGTCTGATGGCTCACATTGTGAATGAGGTACATGATGAACCGTTAAATTGTATCTCATGTATTAAGTTAACTGAATCTCTAAAGGCATTTCAAAATGAAACCGTAGAGTTGAGGAAAAAGAATGAAAAACTAACCGAGTCAAATAATTTCTTAAAAGCTAATGAGAAACTTTATGAAAAACATCTTGAGGCTCATCGGTTAGATACTCAGAAATATAAATCTAAGGTTTTTAGTCAAGAAGATGCCATTAAAAGCTATCTTGTTGAAATTGAGTTACTAAATAAAGAACTTACAGATTTAAAAGCTGAGTATGAGAATTATAAGAGTAAAATCTTAGGTTCAAATTCCTCAACGGTCGTTTTTAATGAAATTCTTAGCAAGCATGGTACTAAAGGGAAGAAGAATGAGGGATTGGGATACAACTCAGTCCCTCCTCCTACTACTCATTGTCCCCTGCCTGTTAAGGAAGGCTTTGAAGAGATTCCAGTTGATTGGTCCAAGCTTTATGGTTTAAAAGCTAAAGATGCTAAAGAGACCAAACATAACAAACCGGCAAATGAGAAAACCAAGCAGCCAGAGTACCCCTTGCCAACGTTTGTTAAGTCTGTGCATGAATCTCCTGTTAGTGTTGAGGAGAGTGTTGAGTTAAAGAATGAATCTCCTGTTATTATTGAGGAGATTGTTGAGATTGAAGACATTACGGATCAGGAGTATCCTGAGGTTAAGAAGGTTGTGGTTAAACCTGAAAAAGTGATTTCAAAGACTGAGCCTGAAATTAAGGTTCAACCAAATAAGGGAAAAGCCAAGGTTTTTAATTCGAAACAACAAACTTTACAGTCACCTGTAAAGATTTTGCAAAATAGAATAGTAAATGAAAGAGTTTCGTATGATAAACCTTCAACTTCAACCTCTCAACCAAAACAAACACTTTCTAAAACATGTACGCATTGTTCATGTTCTAGAAATGTTTCTCCACCTCCTGTGGTAATTCCTCAGCCTCAACCGTTTGTTGAGACTCGTTCTTGTTTCTACTGCAAGAAACAAGGACATTTAATTCGTGAATGTCCAAAGCTGTCAAATCAGCGCTATGGGAGAGAGATGCCTAGGACATCTGTTTATAGAAATTCTTTTTCAAAATCTCCACCTAGGCGTTACTCTACCTCTCCCAAGCCTATTTTGAAGCCTGTTTCGAAACCAAGTAATGTTGAGCAAAAACCTTTGCCAATTCAAAAGCCCAACATTACTTCTAATATCAATTCCGAATCTTCAAAAGTTTGGAAACGTAAAGAGTCTGATGTTGACTCTTCAGTCGTCAACAATAACACATCAGATAAAAATTCTAATTTGTTTAAAGATAAAATCCTATCTGACGTGATTATTGTTGATGACCACGGTCGACCTAAGTCTGTAAAGGCTTGGGTCACCGTTTATACTAATCTCCTTCGTTTGTGTGTTGCAGCAGTCAGAACGTGTTAAAGATAGTGAATGGTATTTGGATAGCGGCTGCTCGCGACATATGACAGGCGATGTATCTCTTCTTGTGGATATTAAACCATACGCAGGAGGATATGTTGCTTTTGCTGGAGATACTGGGGGAACCATTTCTGGAAGAGGAACGTTAACTAACGGCAATGTTAGTTTTGAAAATGTGAACTACGTGGAACAGCTTACGCACAACTTGCTAAGTGTTTCACAGGTCTGTGATAAAGATTATACCACTGCGTTCACAAAGACAGAGTGTGTGATACTGAAGCCTGGGTATGTCATTCCAGAAGAATGGGTGTTACTGAGAGCACCAAGAAAGAATGACACATACATTTTGAACATGAGAACTGTTGAGACCTCGAACGAATATACGTGTCTCTTGTCTAAGGCTTCTGAAAAGGAATCACTGCTTTGGCACAGACGAATGGGACATATTCATTTCCGAAAAATGAATTTCTTGACTAAAAATGACCTAGTGCTAGGAGTTCCGAAACAGTCATTTGCTCTAAAGGATGACTGTATCTCCTGCCAAAAAGGAAAGCTACGTAAGAAGTCCCATAAGTCTAAGCAGGTGAATTCCATAAATGCTCCATTGGAACTACTGCATATGGATCTTTTTGGTCCAGTCTCTATAAAGAGCATTGGTGGTCGGTCTTACTGCTTGGTAGTTACTGATGACTACTCAAGGTTTTCGTGGGTTTATTTTTTGACCACAAAGGGGGAAACTCCTGAGATTCTGGTGTATTTGTTGGACAAGTTGGCAAATCTGTGCAACTTGAAGGTGAAAAGGATACGAAGCGACAATGGAACTGAATTCAAGAACTCAACTCTCGAATTGTTTTGTGCTACAAGAGGTATTGAGCATCAATTTAGTGCTCCGAGGACTCCACAACAGAATGGAGTTGCAGAAAGAAAGAACAGGACAATTATCGAGACAGCTCGGACTATGTTAGCTGACTCCAAGTTACCAATCATCTTCTGGGCTGAGGCAGTTAATACTGCCTGTTATGTTCTCAACAGAGTACTCACGGTTAAGAAAAAGAACAAGACGTGTTATGAACTTTTCAATAACCGTAAGCCAAATTTGCAGTTCCTAGAACCATTTGGGTGTCCATGCCTGATCATGATAACAAAAGATAAGGTCTCTAAGTTTGGTGATAAAGCTGTTGAAGGGATTTTTCTTGGATATTCAGTCAACTCTCCGAACAAAAGAGTCTTTAACAAATCAACGAATCAGATTGAGGAGCATTTTGAAGTGAAATGTTTAAGGTATACGGAACCTCCTCAAGGAACGGGTCCGGATTGGTTTTTCAACTATGGAAACCTCTTCAACTCTTTCAATATTCCGGAAGAAGATGAAACGGAAGAATTGGTTTCTATACTTCATGAGCTTGATCTTACTCAAGATACACCTGTTAATAATAAACCATCCAACCCAAATCCCAATGCAACACCCGCACCTCCACCGACTAATCCTACACCTCCACAAACTACACCTACACCTACACAACCACCCACACAACCACCCACACAACCACAAACAACTACCAAATCACCACCATCAACACCATCTAATACTCCATCATCTTCGGCTGCTCCTTCTAAAACAGTTTATACCTACACAAAGGAGCTTCCATATGATCCAAACATGCCTCCTTTAGAGGAACCTCAAGAAGAAGATGAAATGGAGGAAACAATGGCCTACTCTCACTTATTTTCTCATGAAGATGAAGGAGAAGAAGAAGAGTTAGCCTCTCCTGAGTCTGCTGCTACTCCTGAAACCGAGGGAGATTTGAACAATCTGGGTGTGGATCTTGTGCCAGGTGCCATACCAGAAACTCGTATACATAAGGATCACCCCATTGATAATATCATTGGTGATCCTCATGCATCTGTTCAAACACGACAGCAAGCAAAGCAGACTTCAGCTCAGCAACTTTTGGGACTTATAGCTCATATCGATTCATGTCATTTGTCTCAAATTGAACCTAAAAAGGTTGAACAAGCCTTAAAGGATCCATCTTGGGTCGAGGCTATGCAGGAGGAACTACAGCAAATAAACAAGATGAATGTTTGGAAAATTGTTCCTCTACCCAAGGGTGCTCACTTGACGGGTACTCGTTGGGTTTTCCGTAACAAAATGGATGATCGTGGGGCTGTTATTCGAAATAAAGCCCGTCTAGTAGTTCAAGGATATAGTCAATTAGAAGGTATTGACTATGATGAAGTTTTCGCTCATGTTGCTCGTTTGGAATCTATTCGGATTTTTCTAGCCTATGCTTCATTTAAAGGATTCCGCGTGTATCAACTTGACGTAAAGTGTGCTTTTCTTTATGGAGATGTCGACACAGTGATTTATGTGTATCAACCTCCCGGTTTTGAAGACCCAAAGCATCCTAATCATGTTTGCAAACTGAAGAAAGCTTTGTATGGTCTTCATCAATCTCCTCGACTTTGGTATGAGCGACTTGCCAAGTACTTGCTGAAGAATGGTTTTGACAGAGGACAGATTGATAGCACGCTTTTCATCAAACGGGAAGGAGCGGATTTGTTACTTGTGCAGGTCTATGTGGACGACATAATCTTTGGATCAACTAATGATCAGTTGTGCAAGGATTTTGAAAGACTGATGAAATCTGAGTTTGAAATGAGTGCTATGGGGGAACTTACGTTCTTTCTGGGACTACAGGTTGAGCAATCTGACAATGGAATTTATATCCACCAGTCAAAATATGTCACTGACATGTTAAAGCGATATGAATTGCTCAACTGTAAACACTACGGCACTCCAATTGAAGTAAGACACAATCTTGGACCTAATGAGGACGATGAAGATTGCAAGGAGAAAGACTATCGCTCAATGATAGGCTCTCTCATGTACCTGACTGCCTCAAGACCAGATATAGTGTTTGCTGTTTCTCTCTGCTCACGATTTCAAGCAAATCCGAAGGTGTCTCATATGAAGGCAGTAAAACGTATTTTTGGATATCTCGCTTTTAGGCCATCTCTGGGTCTATGGTATTCAAACGAGAAAAACTTCGAGTTAACTGCCTATTCGGATTCGGATCTTGGTGGCTGCAAGATAGATATGAAGTCAACTACTGGAGGATGTCAGTTCCTTGGATCGCGCTTAGTTTCTTGGCAGTGAAAAAAGCAGACTGCGGTTGCTATTTCAACAGCTGAAGCCGAGTATGTTGCTGCTGCAAGTTGCTGTTCTCAAGTTCTCTGGATTCAGCATCAGCTGCGTGATTACGGGTTCAATCTCTCTATGACTCCTACTTATATAGATAATACAGCTGCTATATCTATAACTCACAATCCCGTACAGCACTCTAAGACCAAACATATTGAACTTAGGTTCCACTTTATACGGGATTGCTTTGAGAAACACCTTATAGATGTCGTACATATAGAGACCCTTAAGCAGTGTGCGGACATTTTCACAAAAGCCTTTTTGCGATCACGTTTTATTGAACTGGTCAATCTGATAGGTTTAAGGTTCTTTCAGTCAAAGAAATGATTTGTGACTTGGATTTTTAAGTTTTTAAAATTCAATTTAAAAAAAAAAAAAAAAAAAAAAAATCGCAACAGCCACTCTTTATACTCTTTAGTATTAAAGAAAACGCAAGGTTGCTACATTTTTAAAATAGACGTTGAAGTTGTGTCTGTAAACAACTTGGGATATGATAGTACATCGGGTGACATGCACAAAATGGAATTTTAAGGTTTATCTTGGATGTGTCAGTAGGTTTATCTGACACACTTAAAACAGTTTTTATCTAAATTATCTTCATCATACGATGTATTGGTAGGCATGGTACACACCGGTCTCTGAGATATTAAGAAGTAATTTAAATACTTGTCTATTACTTTGAGAAAAATGTTATATGATGTATGACATAAGTCTTAATTGATAAATGGAAGTACTATCATACACTGTCATAATTATGTAAATGTAAAATGGGCATATAGTGATAATATGATTATTCGCCTAACTAATGGTGACTATTGTTGTACTCACGTACAGACCTGAATCCATTAGTTATGCAAATAGTCTCAAACTTGTTATGTTCATACTAAGGGACCCTCTGTTGTACTTTGTACAGATCTGGGGCCACTAGTATCTTCATAGTCGGTTTGATGTATGCCTAAATATAAAAATCAAGTGTATGTTACGAGAAAACCGAGATAAACTTGGTCTTGTAATCTCTACCTTGTGTGAATATGCAGTGTTTGTTTTACTGAAGTTTATCAGTATATCATATAATAGGTCTCTCAAAATTAATATTCATACTAACAATAAAAGGTTAACTCACAGACACGGATGTAACGTGTTTAGGTGGACAAACAATACCAATAATCGTTTTGACATAATTTTTATAACAGGTGTTTTAAATGTGCCACGTAAATTTAAAGTGGAAAAATATACTGATGATCGAAATAACACTTACTATTCCTAATAAATGCATGTTATTCCGATATGATCCCTAATCAGACAACTCAACTCCGTCACCAAAAATTGAGTGTTAGTATTTTTATTTTGTTCATTTTTTACTTTTTGTAAAATTAAAGAAAATACCAAAAAGATTTTTTAGTTTTATGCTTTATTTTTATTCTGAGTTATTTTTCCAAAGTCACGAGTTATTTGGAAATTATTTGCTAAAATAACGAGTAAACGGTTTGAAAAATTCAAAATTTGATCAAAATTGTTTTATGCGACGTCCCATTCTACGTCGCCTGCGACGTCCCAGTCTACGTCGCATCTAGGGTTAGACTATATAAAATCTCAACTGCGACGTAACACGTCACACTATTCACTATTCACGTGCGACGTAACCTGCGACGTACCAGTGGCGATTTGCGACGTAGCAATTTTCGAGCATTTTTCGTGATTTGTAGCCGTTTTCATTCCGATTCACTTACGTACTTTTGATCTACTCGTTATTCCGCACACTTAGGTACCGATTTTACCATTTTTTCACCGTGTATATTACGTTTAATTGCTATATATGTGATACGGGTTAAAAGGGTTTCGGTTTTGGGTTAAATTCGATGGTTAATTGGATGTTGTAACTATAATAACTTATGTTTTCGTGATCACCATCGTTAGCCGCACCTTGTAGTGCGTTTGATTTTGAAAACCCCTAAAATCGAAGGTTAGGGTTTCTGGGTTGGGGACGCCTGTTCGTCAGTGCGACGTACGCTGCGACGTCGTGGCCTACGTCGCTTTAATTAATTATTATTAGTTCCCTATGTCGCTTTCACTGCGACGTCCGATGCGACGTACTCCTCTACGTCGCTATTTTAATAAAGTGATTAAATTCACAATAAATTGCAAAATGCGACGTCCCTCTTGACGTCGCTCGAATTTTCTGCGACGTCAAGCCTTACGTTGCTTTTCAATTTATTCTGATTTTAGGCGACGTACAGTTCTACGTCGCTCTGTGTTTATGCGACGTAAGTGGCTACGTCGCTAGTTCCAGGGAATTTGAAAAAGTTTGTAAAAATGTAACATTATTTTTCTAATCTTTTTCGAGTTGCAATCTGTTTCTGTTTTTGCAGATATGGCTTTGATTTTTGAAGCTCGTCATAATACGGCTGCTTACCTTACTGACACTTCTGATAAAGCTGCACCGTATCGTCAGATGATCGCGTTTTTGAGACGTTCAAGGGTATTCCACGCCATTTCCGATAACACTATGGCGTTTGGAAATCTGATCAACCCTTTTTGGAGAAATGCGACTGTTGTTACTGATAACGACGTTAGACGATTGGTCTCTACCGTTCTGGGTACGGAGATCACTATTACAGAACAGAGTATTCGGGAACTTTTACAGCTGAATGATCAACCGGATATGCCTATCGGTTTTGATCATATTTTTGTTACTGGAGCTATGCAACGGATAGGATATCCCGGGATTCCCTCTGATCAGTATCGAAAAGCGAATCTCACACGCGTCTGGAGATATTTGATGCATGTGATTATTGTTTGCTTGGGGAATAGGAAAGGTGGAACGGATGGGATGAGCCGAAGTCTGGCTTCTGCTATGTTAGCGTTGGTATACAACAAGCCGTTCAACTTCTCGGGATTTATCTTCAAGGCTATGGTTGATAATGCGAATGCCGGGGATCAGAAATGGATTTTATATCCGAGATTTGTACAGTTGCACATCAATCGTCATCATCCGGAACTTCAGGCACAGGGTGATATCGATCATCCGCTCAAGATTTCCCCGATGATGAGTCGGATTTTCACTATTTGTGCAGGGTATGAGAAAGGGGTTGAGGCACCAAGGGATGTTCCCTTATTCGGTGCTATTGTGGATGAAAATTATGTACCGCCTCCAGATCCTCAGTATATGGATATTCCAGTACCTCAGCAGCAGCAGCAACCGCTTGTGAACATTCCAGTTCAACCTGCGGGGGAGAATGTAGATGCTCTATTGGAGAACATCGAGCAGTTCGGGCATGTGGATTCGGACAATCCAGCATCTCACGACACGGTCGAGAGTTCTGATTCCGAAGAACCGGCCAATGTAGGTCCTCAGGATGGGGGTCCGACGCCTGAGCATTCGGATGGTACTGTTCCGCATCCCTCTGAGATGGAACGTATCAGGCTTTCCGATTCATTCAGATATCTAAGAATTCAGCGTCGGATCCGGGCAGGACGCAAGTATGTACCTCCAAGGGATACTGGGAAACGTACACGAGACGGTGATGATTCTGCTGATGAAACTTATCGTCCTCGTCGTCGTGTTCGTCGCTCTTCGTCAACACGAGCTCCAGTCAATCCACAGCTGCAACCTGATTTTCAGATTCAACCGACTCCAGCTTTCATGCAAAAGATTATGGAAGATATGCAGCAGATGAAACAAAAGCTGGAGGCTCAGGACGAGAAGATTGCTGAACAAGCTGCGTTGATCGAGGTTCAATCTAAGGAGCTTGAGGATACGAAGCTTAGGGTTAATGTTTTGGAAGGCAGGTTACTTGCCTCGGGGGAGTATGGGTCTGGGATACCCACTTTAGAGTCAAGTGAACCTGCGTCTGTAAATCCCAACCCTGTAATTGAAAATGTTAATGAAAATATTTCTCGTTTGGATTATTTTTGTGTTGATGATATTCCAGGGCAACCGAGACTGCTGGCAGTTGACTACTCATTCGCTGACTTATCATTTATTCAGAGGATGGCCAGTGGAGTTGGCTCTGAGGAAGAAACAGAGAATGTTTTTGAGATGAATGAGGATGTTTCGATTGAAGAAGAGCAGTTGAATGCAGATGAAACGTATGATGATGCACAATCTGGGGAAGCTTATGATGATGCACCAATTATAGAGTCTGATTCAAGTGAAGACGAGAGTCCTGATAAAGCTCAACATGGAGAATCAAGTTCTGCTGCAACTCCAGCTTCAGAGACACAGGCACCGGACTCAGCAGCGAAGAAATTAACTGCTGAAGAAAAGAGAGAAAGAAATAAGAAATGGTGGCCTAAGGGACGAAATCCAGTTCCTATTCCAGTTAAATGTCAAGTGTACCTGGTTAGTCGAAATTATACCGGTGTTATTAAAAGCTGGAAGTGTCAGAGGAATCTGTTCATGATTAAGAGAGAAGATGGAGTTCAGTACTTCAGAATGCGTTTTGATAGATTGAGCACGTTGCCAAAAGGAGAGATTAATCGATTAGCTCAGCTTAAATTGATTAATCCTTTCGAGAATGATTATGCTGAGTTCATTCAGAGAAATCTACGTCGGGAAGTATTATCGAAGACATATTCGAAATTGAAACCGACGTTGGGAACTCGGTATACGTGGAAAAGGAAGATTGATCCAGTCACCAGGAAGCCTTTGGTTAAAGTTCACTATTCGCCTGCTAACTGTTTGACTGAGATACCTCTAGAATCAGTTCCTTATTATTTTCTGAGAAGACTTGTAAAATGGGAACTTGATCCACAGACTGGCGAAGCGGTTATTACTTTCGTTCCAGATTCTGAACCGTGGCCAGAAGTTGGAGGTATATGGAATTTGAAGCAAGCAACGTTTAGACTATATGATCCGATGAGTTTGATTAATTTTCATGAAAAAGATTTAAGAAAACTCTATGATAATCGGATTCGTGTTGGTCAGAAGAATGAATTCAACAGACGTTTAGCACAGCAGTTTTACAATGTTGTTACTGTTTGCGTAGCTAATGGAATTCATGCCGACGGCCAGTTTCCTGCGGGCTGGGTTTAAAGAAGATTTTTGAAGACCAAGCTGAAGACACGGGGGAGTTTGTTAGTACATGTTTAGTGTCTGTCAGTTGGTCTAGCTCGTAGTTTGTAATTAGAATTAGCATTCCTGACTCCTGCGACGTAGTGTGCAACGTTGCAGGTGCGACGTCAGGTTTTGGGCCTGCGACGTAGTCTACGTCGCATGGGCTTGGGCCTGCGACGTAGCGTGCGACGTCGCAGGTGCCAGATTTTGTATAAATTCGTTTTATGTTTTCTGTTTTAGGGTGGACGAAACCCTAAACGCAATTAGTCGAAATCTCTGTAATCTGACCGATTATAATACAATATAATACGTTTCGTTTAATATTCATTGCGTATTGATTGTTCGTGTGTTTAGTGTATAACTTAATCGTTGATTCCGCAAACGATTGAGTGACTCGGTTCGTACTAGATCCTAAGTAAGGGACAAACACATTTGGGTGATAGTCGACCGTCTCACAAAATCTGCTCATTTCCTCGCCATCAAAGAAACTGACAAGATGGAACGCCTCACACGAATCTATCTGAAAGAAATTGTTTCCCAACACGGCGTCCCCATCTCGATTATCTCCGACAGGGATAGTCGTTTCACATCTCACTTTTGGCAATCACTTCAGAAATCGTTGGGTACTCGTCTGGATATGAGTACTGCATACCGTCCACAAATAGACGACTAAAGCGAACGAACCATACAAACACTGGAGGATATGCTACGAGTCTGCGTAGTTGACTTCGGTGCAAACTGGGAACATCATTTACCTTTGTGCGAATTTTCGTACAACAACAGCTACCACACCAGTATTGAAGTTGCACCTTTCGAGGCACTGTACGGTCGTAAGTGCCGATCACCTATCTGTTGGACCGAAGTGGGAGACAGCTAACTCACTGGTCCTGAAATCATACATGAAACCACAGAAAAGATCATTGGTATCCAAAACAGACTCAAAGCCGCACGTGATCGTCAGAAAAGTTATGCGGACGTGAGACACAAGCATCTTGAGTTCCAGGTTGGGGACCGAGTACTACTCAAAGTGTTACCTTGGAAAGGTGTCATCCGCTTCGGCAAACGTGGGAAATTGAATCCGAGGTACATTGGGCCTTTTGAGATCCTTGAAAGGATTGGTCCAGTGGCATATCGATTGCAGCTACCACCCGAGCTCAGTAGCGTGCATCCCACATTTCACATTTCTAATCTGAAGAAATGTCTGTCTAATGAGACACTCATTATTCCTCTCGATGAAATCCATATTGATGACAAACTCCATTTCGTCGAGACACCGATGGAAATCATGGACCGTGAGGTCAAATAGTTAAAACAAAGTCGTATTCCCATCATCAAATTCCGGTGGAATTCGCGACGTGGTCCGGAATTCACTTGGGAACTGGAATACCAGATGCGACTCAAGTATTCATAATTATTTACAAACTCCACTCCATCGACGACTTGAGCTAAATTTCGGGATGCAATTCTCTTAACAAGGGGAAAGTGTGACACCCGCCAAATTAGGGCTAGAAATTAGTGCCTAATTGTATGTATCATTATGTATATTGAAATATATAAACATACGCGGTTGGATTAAATCGTGCATTTATTTATCGGAGGGAATCCGACTCATTATCAATACGGACGTTGGTGAACAAAATTATTAAATAATATGAAATTATTTAATAACCTCATTATTTATTAAATATTATGTTAATAATATTTAACACGTATATCGTATCGTATAAAAACAAATTGTACGCGACAAAAACGTGCGAAACGCTCCCAACAATCGAACAAAAATCAAAATATATTTTATAAATTAAATGTATTGTTTTGGAATGAAATTATTCATTTAAAACATAATATGATAAATCGTTTAAAAAAATGTTTAAATAAAACGTCACGCGATTAAACGATTGTAACACAAATGCGTAAACCGAACCCGACATATTACCAAAACATTTTTATAAATGTTTTCAAGTATTTGGAATAATACTAACATCAAAATAATGTCGAAATTCAAATATTATTTAAAACACGTACGTATAACGTATAAAATATAAACGAATGTTCAAACGACCGGGAAAACGAACGTCGCACGGAGCGCAAATTTGTGGAACCAGAAATTAAGACACACACATTTGTGTGGGCCCCATGGGCCGGCTTTCATGCCCACAAACACATTCCTCAAATTGAGGATCTTGCATTTGACTACAAACACAAACATATTCCTTTATATTCTCACATCACCATCATTTTCATTATCAAACACCTCCAAACTCTCTCTCTTCTCTTCTCCATCGGTTCTCTCTCTCTCTAACCATCTCACTAAAACAAGAACAACTCTCACCATTCTTGAAAGGAGAAAACAAAGAAGAAGAAACTAGGAGCTAAACCGAGCACATCCTCCACGTTTTCACCTTTAGATCATCGTTTCTTGTAAGAATTCTTAAACACACTTGCTAGATTTACTAAGATAATGTTTATATACATGTTAGTATGTTCATATGACTAGAAAATGTCCAAATCAAAACTTGAAACTCGTTTTTACAAACACATAAATGGTAACAGTTTCTGTCCCAGAATTTCCGTGTCACAATTTTGACTATATCTCGAGTTCTAGGTCGAATAAATACATGAAACTTATGCCAAAATATTTGTATGTTTGTCGAATACAACTTTCATGTTGAACACTCTCTCCAGAAATACACCGATTTTTACAGAAAATCCGATTTGTGCACGACAGTCCGTTTTGACCGAAAATGGAACTCACTTGTTTCTTGATTTTATTTACCTAACGAAACGACCTCTAAAATTCTCGAAAAACTTTGGTAAAATATTAGAGATATAGATGAACACATGTGATTTTTGTCATGAATTATTGCGGACTAAAAGTTGGTGAAAACGAGAGGCGAAACGAGTCAAAAATCTGGAAAACATACAACCAAGGGTTGTTTTGGTAATTCTTTAAAACCGACACTTCGGGTTAGCCCCGACACGAACCAATAATTTTCATGAACTCTATAAATCATTCAAAGACTTGTGTAAAAGTTTCGGGTCGAACCGAGGTCGTTTGACCATGTTCCCGTAAATGTTGTAACCGATCAGTTTTGTAGTGTCGCATCGGGACTAATTATTTGGCGACACTCGCCTGACTGTCGCACACTTGCATAAAAATCATTATATGCGACACTAATCTTGAGTGTTGCTAGAATTGAATGTCGCCCTTCTGCGACACTAACTTGAATGCCGCATAAAACCGAATGTCGCCACATGCGACACTACCATCAAGTGTTGCCATAATTTATTTAATCCTAATCAGCGGCACTGAATTGAGTGTCGCTACACATACGAATGTCGCACATAGCGACACTAACTTAAGTGTCGCCGATACTCAGAGACACAAGCCTTGCGACACTGACCTCAGTGTCGCCACCTTAAACCAAGTGTCGCCAATAATAGCAGACTTATAATGTAACACCCTCAAATTTCGGTTTGCGGAAGCTGTCGGGTCGGGTGTCACTAAATCAAATATCACAGCATAAGATACATAATGAACGACTCTAAATGAGACGTTTGAAAATAATTATACATTTCCAAAATAGAACGTTTACAACGTTATAAGTTTAACAGTGATTTCCAAGTACAAAATTTGAAAATGCTAAAGTAGATGCAGAGCAGTCCCAATGGTTTGAAAATATGCGACTCGGGCTAATTAAGCCTTGAAGCAATCCTAATCCTGCTGGGCAACCTGAGAACACATGCTAAAACAGGTCAGCTATAAAGCTGGTGAGTTCATAGGAAGGTTAGTTGAAAACATAAAGTAATAAAACAATTTATGTTTTGTAAAGTTGTTTCCAAAATCAGTGATTTTTGATATGTAATACGTTGAAGTTTATAACACCAATGTGTAAAAGTCTAACTTAATGTCCAAAATACCCCGATTTTGGTTGATTGCACTGTTACAAGTTACTTAGACTTGTTTGTCTTAAATTGATACAAGTTACAACGACTTGTTTGATTGAATTTATACAAGTTACAACGACTTGTTTGATTGAAGTTATACAAGTTACAACGACTTGTTTGATTGAAGTTATACAAGTTACAATGACTTGTTTGATTGAATACAGATACAAGTTACAACGACTTGTTTGATTGAAGTTGTGCCCACTGCAATACCGTGGCATCGTTTTGTACCCACTTTACCGTGGTATCGTTTTGTGCCCGCTGCAATACCGCGGCATCGTTTATGAAGTGCTCGAGAGCATAGTTGAAATGTAGAGCCAGCAGTACAACGACATACTAGCTATTGCAAATAAGAGCCGACCGTACAACGACGCGTCAGGCTTGAATGTGTGTATGATTGTATGTATACTAATATACATAAATACTATTGAAGTTAGCACCAAGTGCTAATGATAATATCTAAACATGTAGATATATATAAATATATATATAAATATATATATATGTTTGTCGAATGAGCAAACGTAAGTAACAATCATGACACGCATGAAAATAATTGATTTTATCTAAATACGTATAAGCAAATATTTAGATATTAAGTAGTACGTTGGTCCTAGGTATGAATGCTCATTACCTAGTTGAATTGTATTAGTATGAAGAATCTATACTAACATATTATGTTATCGTATACTTCTAGCCTAAAGCCTAGCAAGTATATTGAGGTTCCTGAATTGTATTGAAAATATTAGTTCCTAAAAGAGCAACTAATCCTGTAATTGTATCTATATCATCTAGTGTAGGTAGAACTAACTAGTTCTAATGTATTGGATAATATTGTCCCGCGACAATATGGCCAATGAATAGTACTAACTATATCAAGTTATGTCTAGGTAATTGTTTTCCAACAATCTGATAGTGTACGATTGTGACCTATCTAGATTAGGTCTTGATATTGTTCCAAAACGACGTGTTGGGTGTAATTCCTAAGTATTACACATTTGTATTACATACAGTAATATAATTGATTGTGAATTATAAAAGATTATTAATATAATTCGAAAACAGTTGTTGTGCATGTGTTTCACCCCAAAAACAGTAAAACAGTTGAAAGAGTGGGGCTATGAAACTCACCTGAGGAGCTAGCGTCCTAATGTAATGAGTCGTGTCCAAATATGATCTCCTAGTGTCCTAAACACGAGAGATTTCGTATGTTTGTAAGTGTGGTTCTTGATTGGGGAAATCGTAATAATAATTCATATTATTATTGGGTTCGAGTTTTCGTATTTAAATTGTCACTTGGAAACGTCTTCCGATACTTAGAAAAATTTGGCTATTTTCTGTTTTCTGCGGCATAACATGCGACACAAAAATGGTTCATGCGACACAAGGGTTGTGTCGCATAGTGCGACACAGAAGCTCTGCGACACAGTGGTTGTGTCGCATAATGCGTGTGATGCTAAATCAATAGCGACATAAGGGTTGTGTCGCATGGAGTCTGCGACACAAGGATACGACATAAGAGTTGTGTCGCATGAGTAATTCATGCGACACAGTATGCGACACAAGGCTTGTGTCGCACTCAAGAACAGCAGCCCAGAAACTTTCGGGTTCCGCGTTTTTCCGGCCAAAATCGCAAATCAAACTCATTTTCAAGCTGAAAAATCGTGGTTTCTTGGTTGTTTAGGTTATAAGCAACTTATGTAAACATTTTTACACTAAAACATTACTCCAAAATGATTAAATCTAAGAATTTGAGAATTTCTTACAAGTGCGAATCGAGGCCAAACGAGGAAGAAAACGAAGGTGTGGCCTTTGTTAATGTTGCTCCTCTCTTGTTGGTGATTCCGAAAATGTAAATTTTCGTGGGTCGATTTGAAGATCCGAAATTGGGTAAAAAATTTTAGAGAGAGTTTTAGGTGAGGTGTGTGAAATGAAATGAAAGAAATGAAAGAATGAGGGAGGGGTTTGGGGGGTTGGGTGGCTGATCCAAAAGGGGTGGGGAGGAGTTTCCCCCACTTCGTTCCTATTTTGCAGTGTAAAATACCCGTATTTTGTACCCGAATAATATATATAAATTTAATATTTTTAGATTTATATTTCCGTTCTTTCGATTAGTAATTAATTAAATTAAAAATAGTTTTATTCAATTTAAAATCTAATGTGACTTCAAATGGTTTTATTTGTGATTATTACATAATCACTATTCATTATATAAAATGTAAAGTTTTCGCTCGCTGAGTTATAATTGTATATAATAATACAATTATAAAAAGTTTAAATTAGACGCGCAAGTTGACTTTTTGACCAGGTGTTACATTCTCCCCCTGTTAAGAAAATTTCGTCCCGAAATTTAAAATAAGGTCGGGGTCGCGCGTGGTCTGGGGAGCAATGCACGTACGAGGTATTTGTCGAAAAGATTGCAGACATATCATGCCTTATAATGGAGTTGAATGGCAGTCAATCCCTGACTGAGTCGCGGTTTATCGTTGTAGTCATATTCTGACCATATTGTTTGTCGGGTGTATGATTATTTTGTGATTGCTAGATAACCGTTTACGTCGTAGTCCATTCGGGACTAGATATTTGTCACATAGTGACCGTTTAGTGAATAGTCCTATCAGGACTAAGTAGTTGGTGAATGTTCAGTCGGTTAGTCTGCTGAAAGCAAACTTTTAAGTTTTACTTGGGTCTAGGTCATTAGCCCTATGATGTAATCGACATTAAGTCAATAAAATGATATCGGGGATAATAAGTACGTGTTGAACGGACCTATAATTGAAGAGCCATGTTTTCGAGGAGAGATTGTACTTACATTATTGTTGGAGATTTATTTGATTTACTCGGAGTCGATAAGGTGAATTTTGCGTCTTTTTGGGCAGTCCTTCTTGTAATGACCAGGTTCCTTACATTTGAAGCATATCCTTCGAGAGTCGGGATTGGCGGGAACTCTGCAGTCCCGGATTACATGTCCATATCGTTGGCATCTTTCGCAGGGTAATCCGCAAATTCCGTCATGATGACGTTTGCAGCCGTGACAAAATGGTTTGTTACCCGCATAGCCTTGTCGGTCGTTGGGTTCAGCAGCGTAGGACCTCAAGGGTTCAGGTTGATATGTTGGGTTACGACTAGTGATGGAATTCCCATTCCATTTTGTTAGGTTGTTTTCAGTTGTAGTTGTTTCGCGTCGTTCCCTCTGTGCCATAAGTCTGTGGGCCATACGAATGGCCTCTTCAATAGTAGCGGGTTTAGAGGCGGTGACCATTCCCTCAATTAGTAGCGGAAGCCCACCGGTGTACCTTGCGATTTGTTGACTTTCAGGGTTTACTATGGTTGGGCACAAACGTGCTAGTTGTTGGAAACAAATGGTATATGTTTCGATATCGTTGTCTTTTACGGTGAGGTGCCAAAGTTCGTCCTCAAGTTTGTGAAGTACTTCGACGGGACAATACTTGTCCTTCATGATTCGTTTCAGGTCTTCCCATGGAAGTTCGTGAGCGGTGTCGATTCCTACAGTTCGGGCGTGGAAATTCCACCAGGTAGAAGCATCATCCTGGAGGGTGTATGTGGCGTAGAAGACTTTGCAGTCGTCGGGGCAGTTGCAAACGTGAAATATAGATTCCATTCTCTCGAACCATCGAATTAATCCGAGAGCTCCTTCAGTACCGACGAAATTTGGTGGTTCGCACCTCAGGAAATCCCTAAAAGTGCAAGGCTTTACTTGGTTCTGAGCAGCTAGGGTCGCAGTCACTGCTTGATTAATGATTTGATCTTGCTCAGCTCGAGTGAAAGTTGGTCGTTTAGGAGGCATGATTCTTGAACAAGAATGAAATGACAAAGTGTGAGATCTTTAATCAAAGATGATGATTATTACAATGACATAAGTAGCTAACTTGAGTTGGAATTTATGATACACGGGATCCTACGATCCTTGACGTTGAAGTTTTTGATATTGTAGGTGGCAGGCGCATCACTGCCCTTTTGTATTGTTGGTACAACAGTTTAAGTAACCGTTGTTTAGTTTTCTTTGGTTAAGTTATCATGAATCTCATGTTTTTCGAGTGTTGTGACCAGTTGAGTTGTAGTTTCTAGGTGCGGTCGTACCATGACCGAGTTGTGTTTTCTAAGTAGTCAATCCAAGACTATGTTGTTGTGAGTAGTCCAATGGACTATATCGTAGTACTAGAATATCGCACGGCCATTCATGCTTGTGTATGTGACAACTACAGTGTCCTCGGTGGTGTTGAAGCTGGGTCCACCAACATAACCCATGTGTGTGGTGACATCATTGTGTATTTATTGATTAAAGCATTACATGCTTAATTGGTAGTATATACATATATAGGGTGTACACGTAACTATACAAGTATACGCGTGTAGTAACAGTCAGTGGTGGCACCTCGTGCCCAATTAAGTAATTGTATATGTATATATGTAAGTTGTACATGCAACTATAACAAGTCTACATGTATAATTGAAGTAGCACCTAGTGCTATAATGCAGTGCTATCAGCATAGTAATTGAGATACTAATGTTTTATAATTGTAGTACCAAAGTACCATGAAACACAGCACCACGTGCTGTAATGAAGTGCCCGCGACATTGAAATTGTAGTACCCATGTACTATGAGTGTAGCATCAACATGCTATAATTTGTAGTGTTGACCTACTATGAGGTTTGCATTAACGTGTCCATATTGTGGTATTAACATACCATGAAATCGTAGCACCACGTGCCATGTGTTGTTTGATTTGTAGCCCCAAGGCCAAAATGTGTTTGAAGTTTGAGTTTCTCAGTTGTAGCACAAAGGCTAAAGTGTGAGTGCCAAGGCACTAAAGTATTGAATTGATTGATCTACATGATCAAGTTGTGATTCGGGATAATTTTGTTGTGGACTTAGTCAACACTAATCCGATTGTGATCCATATGTTCAAAGTTGAAAAGTTGTCAGTTTGTTTTAAGTTTCATGAAGGTTTAGCATGTGCGGGTTTCCATTCCCATTGATAACGTTTGTACCTCCTTCCTGAGGCTTAGTGATATAGGTGTCGAGTCGCGATAGTTAGGAAGACGGCGATGTGCCTCTTCAAGAGTAAATGATAGTACAGCGGAATTGAGTCGTATATACCCAGTATATATTTGATACGTAGAAGTAGTATACATGTAAGGCCTATTAATATATACCTATAGTACATATAATAGCCTAGGATATCTAGCACAAAACAATCAGAGTCAACTAGTGCATTCCCAACTCAGTATAACCCCTTTCAAATCTTACATCATCTTTGCTTAATTGTACATAGTTAGCTACGCTATGTTAAATTAAGTTCGTATGATGTAATCCCTGAACTAGTTATACCTAATAAGGAATACTGCCTAACGGTCATAGTCTAGGCCCACTAAATGCAACCTAGTTCACTATAACCTTAGGCTCTGATACCAATCTGTAACACCCTCAAATTTCGGTTTGCGGAAGCTGTCGGGTCGGGTGTCACTAAATCAAATATCACAGCATAAGATACATAATGAACGACTCTAAATGAGACGTTTGAAAATAATTATACATTTCCAAAATAGAACGTTTACAACGTTATAAGTTTAACAGTGATTTCCAAGTACAAAATTTGAAAATGCTAAAGTAGATGCAGAGCAGTCCCAATGGTTTGAAAATATGCGACTCGGGCTAATTAAGCCTTGAAGCAATCCTAATCCTGCTGGGCAACCTGAGAACACATGCTAAAACAGGTCAGCTATAAAGCTGGTGAGTTCATAGGAATGTTAGTTGAAAACATAAAGTAATAAAACAATTTATGTTTTGTAAAGTTGTTTCCAAAATCAGTGATTTTTGATATGTAATACGTTGAAGTTTATAACACCAATGTGTAAAAGTCTAACTTAATGTCCAAAATACCCCGATTTTGGTTGATTGCACTGTTACAAGTAACTTAGACTTGTTTGTCTTAAATTGATACAAGTTACAACGACTTGTTTGATTGAATTTATACAAGTTACAACGACTTGTTTGATTGAAGTTATACAAGTTACAACGACTTGTTTGATTGAAGTTATACAAGTTACAACGACTTGTTTGATTGAATACAGATACAAGTTACAACGACTTGTTTGATTGAAGTTGTGCCCACTGCAATACCGTGGCATCGTTTTGTACCCACTTTACCGTGGTATCGTTTTGTGCTCGCTGCAATACCGCGGCATCGTTTATGAAGTGCTCGAGAGCATAGTTGAAATGTAGAGCCAGCAGTACAATGACATACTAGCTATTGCAAATAAGAGCCGACCGTACAACGACGCGTCAGGCTTGAATGTGTGTATGATTGTATGTATACTAATATACATAAATACTATTGAAGTTAGCACCAAGTGCTAATGATAATATCTAAACATGTAGATATATATATATATATATATATATATATATATATATATATATATATATATATATATATATATATATATAAATATATATATATATGTTTGTCGAATGAGCAAACGTAAGTAACAATCATGACACGCATGAAAATAATTGATTTTATCTAAATACGTATAAGCAAATATTTAGATATTAAGTAGTACGTTGGTCCTAGGTATGAATGCTCATTACCTAGTTGAATTGTATTAGTATGAAGAATCTATACTAACATATTATGTTATCGTATACTTCTAGCCTAAAGCCTAGCAAGTATATTGAGGTTCCTGAATTGTATTGAAAATATTAGTTCCTAAAAGAGCAACTAATCCTGTAATTATATCTATATCATCTAGTGTAGGTAGAACTAACTAGTTCTAATGTATTGGATAATATTGTCCCGCGACAATATGTCCAATGAATAGTACTAACTATATCAAGTTATGTCTAGGTAATTGTTTTCCAACAATCTGATAGTGTACGATTGTGACCTATCTAGATTAGGTCTTGATATTGTTCCAAAACGACGTGTTGGGTGTAATTCCTAAGTATTACACATTTGTATTACATACAGTAATATAATTGATTGTGAATTATAAAAGATTATTAATATAATTCGAAAACAGTTGTTGTGCATGTGTTTCACCCCAAAAACAGTAAAACAGTTGAAAGAGTGGGGCTATGAAACTCACCTGAGGAGCTAGCGTCCTAATGTAATGAGTCGTGTCCAAATATGATCTCCTAGTGTCCTAAACACGAGAGATTTCGTATGTTTGTAAGTGTGGTTCTTGATTGGGGAAATCGTAATAATAATTCATATTATTATTGGGTTCGAGTTTTCGTATTTAAATTGTCACTTGGAAACGTCTTCCGATACTTAGAAAAATTTGGCTATTTTCTGTTTTCTGCGGCATAACATGCGACACAAAAATGGTTCATGCGACACAAGGGTTGTGTCGCATAGTGCGACACAGAAGCTCTGCGACACAGTGGTTGTGTCGCATAATGCGTGTGATGCTAAATCAATAGCGACATAAGGGTTGTGTCGCATGGAGTCTGCGACACAAGGATACGACATAAGAGTTGTGTCGCATGAGTAATTCATGCGACACAGTATGCGACACAAGGCTTGTGTCGCACTCAAGAACAGCAGCCCAGAAACTTTCGGGTTCCGCGTTTTTCCGGCCAAAATCGCAAATCAAACTCATTTTCAAGCTGAAAAATCGTGGTTTCTTGGTTGTTTAGGTTATAAGCAACTTATGTAAACATTTTTACACTAAAACATTACTCCAAAATGATTAAATCTAAGAATTTGAGAATTTCTTACAAGTGCGAATCGAGGCCAAACGAGGAAGAAAACGAAGGTGTGGCCTTTGTTAATGTTGCTCCTCTCTTGTTGGTGATTCCGAAAATGTAAATTTTCGTGGGTCGATTTGAAGATCCGAAATTGGGTAAAAATTTTTAGAGAGAGTTTTAGGTGAGGTGTGTGAAATGAAATGAAAGAAATGAAAGAATGAGGGAGGGGTTTGGGGGGGTTGGGTGGCTGATCCAAAAGGGGTGGGGAGGAGTTTCCCCCACTTCGTTCCTATTTTGCAGTGTAAAATACCCGTATTTTGTACCCGAATAATATATATAAATTTAATATTTTTAGATTTATATTTCCGTTCTTTCGATTAGTAATTAATTAAATTAAAAATAGTTTTATTCAATTTAAAATCTAATGTGACTTCAAATGGTTTTATTTGTGATTATTACATAATCACTATTCATTATATAAAATGTAAAGTTTTCGCTCGCTGAGTTATAATTGTATATAATAATACAATTATAAAAAGTTTAAATTAGACGCGCAAGTTGACTTTTTGACCAGGTGTTACATATAAATACATTTTCACACTAAGTGTCGAACTCACGCAAACTTCAATATTTATATACGATACGACTTATAAACACACGAAACATACTTTATAAGTATAACGTGACAACATTTTAATAATAATACCTTGGAATTATTATTACGAAAACTCATCAACGGGCCGTACATGTTTTTCAAAGCACAATCGAACAAACCAATGTATTTGGACATTACTAGTTGAATGGACAACTGGCATAGATGATCTGTTGAGACATCTACTCATTATTATAACCTTGCGCATTTAGGACGCCCGACAGGTTACGGTCGTTTGGACGACATCATTCCCTTGTGACATCATTATTTGCTGTTAGAAAACACTTCAGACTCAGGTGAGTCTCATAGCCCCGCATTTTTACTGTTTTTACTCCCGGGGTGGGAATACATGCTCATTTTGTTTTACATGTGAACGCAAGTACTAAAACCTCGCTATATACTGCATGAGTTATTTCACTAATCATTTTAAAGCCCTCCACAACATAGTTTGGTAATACTTTTGTAGCGTGAATGTTAGTATATGGTACCATATGGGATTGACAATCTCCGTCCGGGTTGGAAGCCCCAACTGGTCAAACGGACACATTATCATTTGTTCATACGAGTTGTTGATTAGGCACTCGCAGGAGGCACCCTCGATCGGGCACTTGATTATGATCCTGACACCTCAGTTAAGCTCAGACTATGGGCTCATGGCAGTGATATACACCTATTTATTTGCTTGATTGCAAACATTTCTACTAAACCTTGTGGTTCATACATTATATCTTATCATTAAACCTGTGAGCTCACCAGCTTTTAGCTGACCTTTTAGCATGTATTATCAGGTACTCAGCAGCAGTAGGTCTGCTCAGGATTAGATAGCTCGAGTCGCATACAGACATCAGGAGATTCCCCTGCATTTCTACATTTTGTAAAACTAGATATGCCTTAGAATCTCTTACATTTGGCTTACGAGCTTTTGTAACTATTACAACATTGTAAAACTTTTATATTATCAATGAAATTTGTAAACGACGCATATAGAGTCGTTCATTATATCTTATGTGTTGTGATTACCGTATTAGTCGCGCCCCGACCCGAATCGCTTCCGCATCATGAAATTGGGGGTGCGACAGTTTTAAACTTTAATTTGTGGTATAAAGTGTTTATAAATGATGTAAATCATCACCGACCTTAATTTTTAAAAGATAAAAAATCGAACCACTGATATTGTGACACCCGTCAAATTAGGACTAGAAATTAGTGCCTAATCAAGTGTTAATACATGTAATTAGTTCTGTGTTAGGCTAATTTGTGTATCAAATAATATATATTGCATTATTGCTGAATATATACAAGTGTGCGATTTGATTAAATCGTACAAGTTTCAAATCGAATGTAATTCGATTCAATTAATACGGACGTTGGTGAACAATTTAATTAAATAATATAAACGTTATTTAATAACACAATTATATCCAAAGTATTATTTTTATAATATTTCGTATTCATTTTGAATCATGCAATCAATGGTCACGCGATTAAAATTATAAACGCGCAAACAAAACAAAATAAGTTAAAAGTTATATTTTATAACGCAATTATTAAAATACTTCAACAAAATATTGGGTAATTATTCGCAACTTAAAAAGTACATTTAAACGAGTAAACTAAATAAAATGACGTAAAACGATTGAGAGAATGAACACCGCACGGAGCGCAAACGCACGGGGTTAAAGATGGAGACCCACACTTCGGTGGGCCCCCACCGATCAGCCAAGAAAAAGAGGGAAAACCCCCTCCCCTTCCTCATTCACCATCTTTTCCTTCTCTCTCCTTCTTCCATCTTCTCTCTTTTCCTCCAAAAATCACCATCACCATCTTCATCAAAAATCACCAAATAACACACTCAAACGACCTCGGTTTTCAAGGCTCTTTGGAGAAAAACGACCACCACTCAACGATCTACATTCCTATCTTTTCGGTTTCTCCCGGCGTTGATTTGTAAGTTTCCGACAAAACTCGAAACTCTCCGATTTCACTTGTTTTTACTTGAATATGGGTTATTTAAGTTTATAATGTCCATATAAGGGTTGGGTAAAAGAATCGGACCAAACCATGGCCGGAAAACTCGTTTTTGACTCAAAAATCAGTTAACAGCTTAAGTGTCGCAACGACGACTGCAGTATAGCGTCACTTCGTGCGTCACTTAAGTGACGCATTGATTGTCGCTAAAAGCCCTAATTTTGCGTCACTTGCCTAAGTGCCGCATAAAACCCCTTTTTCCCGACACTTGCCTAAGTGTCGCAAATTCAATACCCATCACTATGAACCGACACTTATAGCGTCACTTGTCTAAGTGACGCCTACAATCGAGGACTGATCTCACCCGTCACTAATCTTAGTGACTCATGACATATGTACCGACACTTCCTTAAGTGTCGTACTCTATGCGTCACTTGCACAAGTGACGCCATTAATCAGAATCCGTTATTTCATGCGACACTTCCTAAGTGTCGCCTAAACCCTTGAGTGTCGCTATAAGTGACGCTAAAAACAGAAGGTTTCAAACCAATTTTTACTGAGTGTCGAGACCTAAAAATTTTATCTCTTGATTTCACCAAAATTAAATTCCAGATGCGTTTTTCACCAAAGCAATTTAGTAGAAATAAAAATTTTTCGAGCTGACTTGGCATCTCGACCCCAACCAGGGGCCAGCCCCTTGGACCCCGTCAGGGGTTGCCACCCCTGGAACCCCGCTTACCAAGGGCGCTGCCCCCGGACCCCCGTCGCCTGAAGCTTATAAATACTTTTAAGTATAACTATTTGAAATCAAAATAATAATGTTAAGATTATTACTACAACTTATCACCAACGGGCCGTACACGTTTTCAAAACACAAGTTAATCAAACAACCAAATCGTAGTAATTTGGACATTATAGTTGAACGAACAACTACAAAGGTAGTCATGGTAACTACCTACTCATATTAATAACCATTGCGTGTCGTGGACACCCTCAGGTTATCTGTCTGCGGACATCTCACTGCTTGTTTAAGCATCGTACGTTATTGACCAAACGCTTCAAGACTCAGGTGAGTCTCATAGCCCCTCTTTTTACTTCTTTTCACTCAGGGGTGTGATTCAATGCTTATTTTAACATGTGAATGCAAGTACAACTTTTCAATATACTACATGAGTTATTTTCACTAATCTTTTCAAAGCCCTCCATCAGCATAGTTTGGTAATACGTTGTAGCGTGATTATTAGTATATGGTACCATATAGGATTGACCCTCCTCGTCCGGGTTAGCATGCACTAACTGGGTAAACGGACGTACTAATAATTGTTCAGACTAGTGTGGATTAGGCACTCGTGGAGGCTCCTCGCTCGGAATTCTCTATATGGGACCCGACCCTCGAGTTAAGCTCAGACTATGTGCTCATGGCTGTATACATTATTATTTATTTGCTGGACCCAAATCATCACTTAAATCTTGCGGTTCATACGATATTAACTGATTTCAAACCTGTGAGCTCACCAGCTTTAGCTGACCCATTTTAGCATGTATCACAGGTACCCAGCAGTAGATTGGACTGCCACAGGATTACTATAGCTCGAGTCAGCATGCAGACATTAGAGATTTTCTTTCATTAGTATATTTTGTACAAGTACTTATATACTGAAATCTCTCATTTAATCGAACACGAGCTATGTACAGTTTTAAATGTTGTAAACACTTCTATATTAATATATTTTGTTAAAACGACGCATATAGAGTCGTTTGCTATATCTTGTGTGCTTTGATATTTGATTAGTAACACCCAATTTATGCTTCCGCTAAACAGTAAATTTGGGGGTGTTACAGATATTTCCCTTAATTTAAACTTTTTGACAAAATAATCCCTTTTTGGTGAAAATTAAAACTAAGAGTCCTTTTTAGACGACGAGAAAAGTAATATTCCTTTTATTAGAAAATTTTGGATCTTACATTACTTTTTTAGGCCATTTGCATAAATTAATGATGTTAGATTTATCCTAAAAACTCGGTCATAATTAATTTCAATATTTTGTATTTAGTTTAATTAAAATAAACTAAACATTAAAATTTCATATCGCAAAAATGGGTGACATGTCACTAATCTAACAATCTGTGTTCACTTTTTACATCAAACGCTTACAAATTGAAAATTTTACATCAAAATGCAAGTTATATAGTCTTAAAATAGTTAAATATTATTATATATAACCACAATGTTATGATTTTGCAATTGAAATTTGAATACATATCAACTGAATCAAATACTTTAATTTCAGTAAACTTACAATTAGCCAATCACGTTGTTCATCAATTTCTCTAAAACCTCGCTAATGTACCATTTATTATTTAATATTATTATATTATATATCTATACAAAGAACTAAACTATTACACATTTTAATACTTAACATTATTAAATTAATGCTTAGGTAACTAATTACTACATATTAACTTATCTATATTCGAAGTACAATATCCTCTTTGAAAGCCCGTGTAATCACGGGTTTATAACCTAGTATAAGAATATAAGAAAACGTAGAATGACAAGTTTCAAAAGCTATTCTAGGGGCTAAATAATTTTTTTTTCCTTTAAACGCAACATATATTAGCTATTTATAATTAAAGCGACCGTTTGAAATTCGTCACAAGAGTAACACTATATAAACAAATATAGCAAGTGTACAATATGCAACATCAACCAATGGAAAAACATAATCACGAACTGGCCTATTATGCGGTTACAACGGTTACCTAATGAAGTATATGTTATGTATATAAACTTTTATAAACTTCTGAACCATGTCGGCATATTATGTATAGTCACAAATTTCTTATTCTTATAATTCTAAATATATAAAAGGTTACTCTCAGTTACAATTGTTAATTTGGCGTTTTGATTGTAACCAATATAAACCAAACGAAAGCTTATATGTATGTGCGTTAATTTACTAAATGTTATCAATAAACCTATATAATATAACCCGACTTTATTTATCAAATGGATTCATTTTGTTTTAGTAAAACTAAAGACAAATGTTTATGGTATGCTTTAAGATGATCGAAATGTGGCTACAAACTTATAATCTCGTAATAACAGCGCGCTGTTATATAGATAACTCATGAGAATAAAAGTTTGTGTGAAATTAGTGAGGTACTTAGTAACCATTTCGAGTTCTGATCGATTACTTATTTTATCATCTTTTACCAACAAATTTCATTATAAATAGACATTTAAACGAAGATGAATAAAATATATAATGTGTATGTTTTACGCAAACAAGACATTGACTATGTAACCATTTCTAAAAATACATTATCATACTTTAAGTGTATTATTTAATGTCACTATAATATAAAAAAATGAAGTTTATTATAATTAATTATAATATTAATATAACTAAACTGTTATAAATTCCTACGAGTTGGCTAGTTGCATGATTTCATGGAATGAAGTCACGTTCAGTGCACGTGATGGTTTTGCGTTTGGACTTTGGAAGGTGGGAGTCACGTGCATGTCTCATTTTCGTGTAAATTAAATAGTATTTTATTTAAAAAAAAATTTTAAAAAGGGAGTAAATTAGCGTTGTAAGCAAAAAGGTTGCTTGGTCGTGGTCCACCACTTTCAACGGATTTCCAGTGTCGACACGTTAACGTCCATTTTTTTTTTTTTTTGGAACGTAGTTAACGCCCATTATTGACTCTACGTTAAAACTTAAAACACAACCTAAAGGGTAGGGCCGTAAACGCATCAAATGTTTAGTGTATCATTTTATTTTAATTTATCTATTATCTATTTCATCGTCTTATGTAATGTGTTTAACCTTCGTATCTATCTCAATACTCATATTCATATTAAGGATTAAGGATTTTTTTTTTTTTAAGTTCACTTTGTACATTTATCTTGTGGTTCGTTTGTTTATGTGAACACACATATCTTTATAATGAAAGAACATGAACAATAAAATATGTCTATCTGTTCGGTAAATCTTTTTGAACAATCATGAACATGCTCTGCTCATATTTGTTCAAGTTTGATTACATGCGTAATCATAATTGCTAAACTCTTATGATTCACGATTCGAGTCAAAAATTCAAAAAATAAGACAACTCGGACCTCGACCATCTTAAATGATTTTGACTCTAACGAGCCGTTTATTGACTCTTCCGAGTCTTATGCGGTTCTTACGGGTCAGAAAATCAAGCAAACTTTTAGTGCAATGTAACACACAAAGTTACAGGAAAAATATGAAAAAGAAATTACCATAATCCATTTTAAATTGAACATATGTATTGATTACCGGTCAATGACTTAATTAATGACTTTCGTCATGTTTACTTCACTTAAAAACAAAAATCTTAAACAATACTCCCTCCGTCCCGGAATAAGTGTCCTGTTTCAGATTTGGAAGTCTTTCTTTTTCAACTTTGACCTTAAATATCTTTTTTTGTGTTATATAATACTTTATGAAAATTATACCAATGGAAATGCATTTGAAACTCAATCCATTCATATATTTTGCATCAAGTATTATATAACACAAACAAAAATATGTAAGGTCAAAGTTGAAAAGGAAAGACTCAAAAAGTCAAAACAGGACACTTATTCTGGGACGGAGGGAGTAATATATATATATACTCCGTGTATTGTGAATTTTACGAGTCACAAATTAAAAATTGAAATTCTAAATTACATATCGAGTCATGAGTTAATGACTATTTTTGGCCATTAGAAGGTGTGTTATAAAGGACGTATGATGTAAGTGGGTGTTAATGATTGTTTATTTTAAAACAGTTTTATATGTATCTTTTAAAATTAATTACTTGTAAAATAAGTTGACAAGGAGTAGTGGCAATAATACTGGTAACAATACGGTAAATAATATAAATAATGGAGTACTTAGTGATCCATTTTTGGTAAACAATATAATGGAGTAGTTAGAGATCCATTTTTTGTTAAAATTACGAATTTTTTTTTATTTTAATTTTTTTGCAAATTATAAAAAACTACATCTATTCATTTGATGAATTTGAAAGACGTTAAGAGCTCGTTTACTTACGGAAACATTCTCTCATTTTTTTTCCCTTGAGTAAACTCCATAAATGGTCCCTGTGGTTTACATTGATTTACGAAGACAATCCCTGTACTCTTTTTTCAACGTTTTCAGTCCAATAACTTTCAATTTGCAAGGGACCATTTGCGAGCAAATCCAAAGTTAGACGGAGGGACCATTTGCGAGCAAAAATCCAAAGTTAAGGGACCATTTGCAAGCAAATCCAAAGTTATTGGACCGAAAACGTTGAAAAAAGAGTACAAGAACTATTTTCGTAAATCAATGTAAACCATAGGGACCATTTATGAAATTTACTCTTTTTAAAAAAAAAAAAATTAGGGAATGTTTTACTTATCTAGAAGGGCAATGAAAATTTAGAAAACGTGTTCAAATGTGAGGGATGAAATTTTTCTTTTTCAAGAGAGAATGGAGATGAAAACTTATAAACCATAGAAAGTAGTTTTCAAAATTTTAGTTATAAAAGGAAAATAGGGATTTTCATTTTCTTATAAAAGTTTTGTGGAAAACTCATATTTGAACGCATTTTCTATTTTCTAATTTTCTTAGAAAAATTTATAGAAAAGTGGAGGAGTTTTCTTATAATTTGATATTCTAGGGTGCGTTTAAAATCTGAGTTTTCCAAAAAAAAAAAAAATCTAAGAAAAAGAAAATCTCTATTTTCCCTTTTATAACAAAAAATTTGAAAACTATTTTTTATGTATTTTTTAATTTTTTAAATAAACTCCAAAAGACCGAACTAAATTCAATAACAAAATAAACTTATATTAAAATTTGATACTAGACTTCAAACCCGTGTATACATACGGTGTGTTGAAAATTTTCTTTTCTTTTTTTTTTAAATATATGGATAATGCATATGATAAAATTATATCGTTTCATACGAGTAAAATAAGAAATGCAATAAAGGCGCATATTAAATTATTTTAGGTAGTATGTATATAAAGCGTATCGTTGGTGTCATATTAATATTAGTTTTGGTATACTAATTTGTGTGGGTTCCTAGTAGTTTTGTAACTGATTTGATCTTCCATAACATTGATTGTGTAACGATTTATCTTGTCCATATTAATCGTTGCAGAATTCATTAGAGAAATTGTTTATTTTTTCTATTTTAAGGTATTTTAACCCATATGCTTGATTGTTTGATAAAAAAGACTCATTTTGAGGGACTACGACTTACATTTTAACTATGTTGATAACTTTTATAGTAATATAATTATAATGACTATATGTTATATTTAAAATATATTTTTTATACGATCTCAAAAGGTTAATCATGTTATCTTTTGAATGTTATTAGACCTTTATGGTTTTGTTTGTTATTACTATTTTAAATTGCATGATTATAGTACATGTATAAATTAAATATATCTTTGCATTTCCATCCCTCTATTTAATATATTTATATCTATGCATGTTCATCCCTCTATTTGTTAATGTTTTTTCCCCTTTAATTTGCAATAGTAGTAAATGAATTTGAATATGTTAGGAATAGTAACAATTACTGTAATTGTATGTGCCAAAATATATATGTAGGTTATCATTAAAATTTATTTTACTTGAAACATGGACGTAAATGTTTCTCAACTTACGAATTTAGACAACCAACAAATGTATATGTTGAAGTACATTTAGACAATAAAAACTGTATATGCTGATTATGTGTCTTTCATGAAGAAAGTTTAGAGAAAAATTTCGAAGATACAATATAGATACACTAAAAGGTCGTGTACTTGTTATAATTATTTTATGATGCTATAAATAAATCATGAAGTTAAAGGTTGTGATTATCGATAGATTTTTTTCCTAGGTAATTAAGATTTTTGATTATTTATTTCCAATAGGTAAAACAATTAACAATTGGGTAGCAACATTTACGGAGTATAGGATTATTAATTTGGATTTAAAGTAAGGATTTTTATTTAAATAAGTAAAATTGAGGGACTAAATTAAATAATTGAAAATTTTAAATTGATAACATCATAAAGGTGAATTATATATTAGGGTGAAACATATCATACTTCGTGCACCATACAAAAACTTATCACATTATCTTAAGCGTACATATGTACATATCCTATATTATATACTAGACCTTAAACCCGTGTATACACACGGACCTTGGAAGTATTTAGTATGTTAATTGGTTCTAATAATAAATTGTGTAAATCAATGTATATAATAAATATTTAGTTGGATTTATGATAATATCACATTATGTAAATGGATTTATATAAGTAAATGTTAAAATATTATAAGTTTTTGAAACCAAATTAGTGAAAAAAATTCTTTTAATAATATATTAACTTTTTTAAGTAATTTTATTTACCCTCAGTAAATTAATAATAGAAAATATTACAGATCGATTTTAAATTTCTTTTTATAAGTAAGTGGGTAGTTCATTAAAAAAAATTCTTTTTTAATAAGTTATGGATCATATTTGAAAATTTACTAAAATTAAAGGATTTAATTGACAAATTGAAATTCAATTGAAAATTGAAATAATGACATCATAAAGGTTTTTCATATATATAATTTATAAGTGAATTGAGGGACGTTGGTTAAGAAAAATACATTTATAATAAATTGGGCATTTTATTTTTAATTTTACTTAAATAAAAGGGTTTAATTGACAAATTAATAAAACTTAATTTAAATGATGATATCATAAAGATGTTTCTTTTGTTATATAAGATATGTTCTCAGGGTTAATAAAAGAATATTAATCTCAGAAAAGTAAGTGACCATGATAATAATAATAATAATAATAATAATTAGGATTTCAAATAATCAATATTGACTATGTACATCGTAATGCATACTTTTAAAATAAACAAATATTAAAGGTTAAATTAAATGGGATATTGTAACACCCCAAAAATTTAAAGTGTTATTACGCTTAAAATATTAGTATATGTTTTAAGTTTTTACGGATGTCGGTGGAATAAAATAGTGTTTTATCGTGAATGGTTTCCTAGTTCCAGTCAATAGAGTTTAAAGGAGAATAAAATTAGACAATTAAGTATGTACTATCAGTGTTTATCCCTTTTATAACACCACATAATTCAAGAGACATTTTTTTTTTTTACATATATTGGAAGCGATTAAATACAAATCATGCATTATAGATTGCGTATAACATAGTTCCCAAAACACAATCTATGCCTGCATGATAAGTTGATACCATCACCACATCAGCTACAACATTAAGTTAGGTGTTATTTAAATTCCAAAACATAAGTTTATAAACGACGACATGTCATATAGTCAGAGTAGGCGGTCAAACATTCTTCAAACCAACTTCTTGCCCACCCACATCAAAAGTAATCTGCAAGAAGTGAGGAGAGGGATTAGCACGAAGCTAAGTGAATAGATCACAACTATCAATCTAAACTATCATAGCAATTAATCACCACAAAGCATCACAACAAATACATCAAAGAGGATCGGTGGTCCTTGAGGTACCCTCATGCCGCGGTGGTTCCCCAAGTAACACTTATAACCACTGAAGGCCAAACAGTGGTCTTACCGATAGTTTAGTACCGTTACTACATACGACATGATTTCAATAAACAACACATGTACAAAGTCATCATGTCGTCCAAAGTAATAGTATCCAAACCCAATATCATATTGACCCCTGACAAGATAACACATTCCATAATCATCATGGCAAAATGTACTTATTCAATATATAATTGTAAAACCATGTTTACCCGTTGTAACCGGATTGTTACAACTAATTCAGAAAGAGAGTCAATGATCCACTCACCCTTCACAGTCACCGTCTTCACTCAAAGATCTAATATTATTGTGTCTTCGGTTTATCTGAGAACACAAGAGGATTACAAGTTAATACTCATTTCATATGATATCTAACTTTACTTAGACACTTGTTATCAGTTCAGCAAGCATTTAGTATCATAAAGATAGTATACAAGTTGATTACACAATTTCTAGCAAGTTAAAATAACATGAGCTGCAAACAGTGGGAATCCGCCGTATTCCTGAGAATACGCCGGATTCAAATGAATACGGCCGGATTCCCGTGAATCCGCCGTATTCCACACCCCTTTTCAGCACCAAATTGAGACAGAACCCCGACTAAAGAATACGCCTAATGAATACGCCGGATTCCCGAGAATCCGGTTCCCATATTAGCATGAATCCGCCGTATTCAAATGAATACGCCGGATTCCCGATTGACCCAGGTTTGCATAAAAGGGAGGGGAATACGCCGTATTCCCGGGAATACGGCGAGGGGAATACGCCGTATTCCCAGGAATACGCCGTATTCCCGTGTTCATCAGATCAGCCCAGAACCTGCAACAACCAAACTCGAACCAAATTCACAAAATCACCAATTTCTGCTACAATACACGATTTTAACAAATAAGTGACCTCAAGTATCATCATACAACAAGTTCTAACCACAACTAACTTCCTAAATCATCAATCTAAGCATAATCACTCATTTATCTATTTCATCAAACCCTAGCTTATAAACACATATATTCCAAATCATTTACACTTACAATCAATGTAGCAACTAGGTAGATGATGATGTTGATAAGTGGTAACCACAAATCCAAGCTCTAATCACTAGCAAAGTTTCTCCTCCTTTGATTTCTCTAATTACAAATGTATGTGGTGTGTGTGTTTTGGGAGTTAGAATGAATTGGGGAAATGGAAAACAAATAAACCGATCCACCACCAAAGGTGGGTATAAGTCAGTACAAATTATACCCGCTCTAAACCTATTGTCTGGAACCTAAAAACCGTTTACATGAAAATATATTTTATTATACCGTCAACTAAATTTATTTAAAACAAGTAATAATTTATGTATCACAATAACTCGTTTGACCATTTACCCTATTAATTTCAATTTGGCAAATAATACGAATTATTTCTAAACTTAATTAAATAATCAAATGAATTAAGTAATTTACCAAATTTCTCCTAGGCCGGTAATGAGGATGTTATAAATCTTCCCTCCTTAAGAAGATTTCGTCCCCGAAATCTCACCACGCTCAAAGAGATTAGGATAACATAATCGCATGCTTTCCTCCGTTTCCCACGTAAGATTAGCACCCAAACTATGTCGCCACTTAACCAAAACCATGGGTATCTCCTTCTTTCGAAGTTTAGTCACTTTTCTATCTACAAGCTCTATGGGCTCCTCTACAAGTTTCTGACTTAAGTCGACACGCAAGTCTTGTAACGGAAGGACTTGGGATTGGTCCTCCACCTTACACTTCCTTAAATAACAAACATTAAAAGTGTCATGAATACCCGCTAGTTCAGGAGGAAGATCTAACGATACCGTTTGATCATTAACTATTTGGCGAATTCTAAATGGCCCAATAAACCTAGGAGCAAGTTTACCACGTTTACCAAACCGAATCACTCCTTTCCAAGGGGAAACCTTTAAATATACCAATTCACCCACTACAAGCGAAACTGGACGGCGCCGCGGATCGGCATACTGTTTCTGTCTATCCCGAGCAGCTTTCAACTTCTCACGAGCTATAGCTACTTTATCAGCAGTAATCTGAATAATATCTGGACCCGCAAATTGTTTCTCACCCGCTTCCAACCAACATGTGGGTGTTCGACAACGACGCCCATATAGCATTTCATACGGAGGCATACCTATACTCGAATGGTAAGAATTATTATATGCAAACTCAATCAAAGGCAAGTGCGAATCCCAAGACCCACCATATTCTAACACACAAGCACGCAACATATCCTCCAAAGTTTGAATGGTGCGCTCTGATTGACCGTCCGTCTGAGGGTGATAAGCTGTACTCAAATTAATTCTGGTACCCAATTCCTTCTGCAAACCCTGCCAAAACCCGGACACAAATCGTGGATCTCTATCCGACACGATGGATAATGGAATTCCATTTCGCGAAACAATCTCATTAACGTACAATTGGGATAATTTACTCGAAGAAGCCATCTCACTAGTAGCAAGGAAGTGAGCACTCTTAGTCAATCGGTCCACAATCACCCAAATCATTTCATTTCCTCTACTGGTTCGTGGAAATTTTGTTACAAAATCCATCGTAATGTGTTCCCATTTCCACTCGGGGATCTCAAATTGTTTCAACGACCCATACGGTTTCTGGTGTTCTGCCTTCACTTGAGAGCATATATGGCATGATTCCACAAATCGAGCAACATCCATTTTCAAAGTAGGCCACCAATACATAGGTTTCAGATCATTATACATTTTTGTGCTCCCGGGATGAATCGACAATCTAGACTTATGAGCTTCCATCAATATTACATCGCGAAGCCCGCCGAGCAAAGGAACCCAAACACGTGATTGGAATGTCTTTAATCCACAAGAATTGTCACATAACAGTTCTTTTCTTTTCAATAGAATCTCGGCCTTCAAATTTTGATCCAACAATGCTTCCATTTGTGCCCTTCTCAATTTGTCAATCAAATCCGAGGAAACTTCTAATCGCATAAAGCAAACTTTCTCGAATTTTCCTTTTCTACTCAACGCATCGGCGACTACATTCGCCTTACCCAGATGGTAACGAATTTCATAATCGTAGTCCTTTATCAATTCCAGCCATCGCCTCTGACGCATATTCAGTTCCTTCTGAGAAAACATGTACTGGAGGCTCTTGTGATCCGTACAGATAACACATTTAGTGCCATACAAATAGTGTCTCCAGATTTTTAAGGCAAAGACAACAGCCGCAAGCTCCAAATCATGGGTAGGATAATTCTTTTCATGAGGCTTAAGCTGACGAGAAACATACGCAATGACTCGACCTCGTTGCATCAAAACACCACCCAAACCCACATGCGAAGCATCACAATACACAATGAAATCCTCGGACCCGTCAGGCAAAGCTAAAATTGGAGCCTGACACAATAACTGTTTCAAAGTCTGGAAAGCTGACTCCTGCTAATCATTCCATTGAAACTTAACATCCTTTCGAGTCAATTTCGTCAAAGGACCCGCGAGCTTAGAGAAATCCTTGATGAACTTTCGATAGTAACCCGCCAAACCAAGAAAACTCTTAATCTCTGAAGCAGACTTAGGTGCTTGCCAATTCATAACTGCCTCAACCTTAGATGGATCAACCTTAACTCCATCCTCACAAATAATATGCCCCAAAAACTGAACCTCACGCAACCAAAACTCACATTTGAAGAACTTAGCATACAACTTCTCCTGCCTCAAAGTATCAAGTACTAAACGCAAGTGTACTTCATGATCGGACTCAGTCTTGGAATAAATCAATATATCATCAATAAATACAATTACGAACTTATCAAGATAGGGTCGACATACTCTATTCATCAAATCCATAAAGACCGCCGGGGCATTAGTTAACCCAAAAGGCATAACAAGAAATTCATAATGACCATATCTAGTGCGAAAAGCCGTCTTGGGAATATCCTCCTCGCAAACCCGCACTTGGTGATAACCCGACCTCAAATCAATCTTAGAAAAATAGGAAGACCCTTGCAATTGATCAAACAATTTATCTATTCGGGGCAAAGGGTACTTATTCTTTATGGTTCGCTTATTCAACTCTCTATAATCAATACACATCCGAAGGGTGCCATCTTTCTTTTTAACAAACAACACAGGTGCACCCCAAGGAGACGAGCTAGGCCTGACGAAACCCTTATCTAATAGCTCCTGGATTTGAGTCATCATTTCGCGGATTTCGGAGGGAGCTAATCTATAAGGAGCCTTAGCTACAGGAGTTGAACCCGGAATCAGGTCAATTTTATATTCCACCTTTCTAATAGGAGGCAACCCAGGCAATTCATCAGGAAAAACGTCGGGGTAATCAGAAACCACCCCGGACATTGGAAACAGTTTTCTTTTCTAATTTTGCATCAATTATATAGGCCAGGTAGGATACACACCCCTTAGCTAGAGATTTACTAGCTTTCATTATAGAAATCATAGGGATACTACCTCTTTCCCGTTCTCCTCGAGCCACAACATATGACTCATCCGAGATTGGAATCCTAATTAATTTCTTATGGCACTCTATACTTGCCTTATTCTTACTTAACCAATCCATGCCTAAAACCGCATCAAAACTGGGAATAGGCATCAATAGAAAAAAAATTGGGAAACTATGATCCTCAATCAATATGCTAGCTCCAGTCACCGATGTGGTAACTGGAACTATCTTGCCATTTGCTACCTCAACCTCAATGGGATTTGTAATACAAGTGGGAGTCAATTTCAGTTTATCGCAGAAAAGCATAGATATAAATGAGCAATTGGCTCCCGAATCAAACAGAACAGTAGCTGGTACAGAGTTGATGAGAAATGTACCAGTTATAACGTCTTCAGTCCTGACAGCATCATCATCTGTCATTTGGAATGCCCTGTCGGTTGCCGTTGGAGGATTCTTTCTTTTCTGGCCAGAAGATGAAGACCCTCCGACCACACCCATCTTTTGTTTTCCAGCCTCCGGACACAAACCCGAACGATGACCTTCCTTTTGGTAATTCCAACATACATGCCTAGGAAACGCACAATCCTTGATGTCATGACCCAGTTGTCCACATTTGATACACCTAGCAGTTGCGGCGTACAAGGACCCGTGTGCCTCGATTTACAGTTGTGGCACCAATTGGTTCTATCCAATGATTTACTATCCGAACCGGGCTTCTTAGGTTGATGGAATCCCTGCCATTTCTTCTTTCCAGGACTACCCGAAGAATCACCCTTGGGTTTAAATGGAGATTTTTCCTTAACTTCCATGCCCTGGGCCCTAACATCTCCATCCACAGAACGGGCAAGATCAAAAGCTTGGGAAAGAGTACCCGCCAGTCTCACGGTCGTCCGATAAGTATGCGGTAACATTCCCACAAAATGGTCAATCTTCATACGTTCATCCGGTACCCATTGTTGCACGAATCTCAGCTTGTCAGTGAATTGGGAAATGAGATCATCCATCGTCATCTTATCGGTTAATTGCAAATCCAAAAACTCACGTCGAATCCGAGTCATGTCAAATCCCGAGCAATACTTCTTACAAACCTCATTGTGGAAATCAGACCAACAAATTGATGCTCTCTGTTGTGGGGTAAAATGTGATGTAATGGAATCCCACCAAACCATTGCTAGACCCTTAAGAAGTTGCACCGCAAAAGGAACTTTAACTTCCTCCTCACATCGACAAACCTCAAACTTTCTCTCCACATCTCTCAACCAATCCAAGGTAACCGAGGGATTTGAACTACCCGAATAATCGTATGGTCCACAAGAGTTGAAAGTCTTAAAAGAGCATAGCTTAGGTTGATTCTGAGCTTGAAATATCGGAGTCTGATAACCCATAGGCCCGGAAGAGAACGGAGCCGAAGTCTGATAGGTACCATAATGTTGTGGATGATGATAATAAGACTGAGATACTGGAATATGTGAGGTCACCAAAGGTGGTGGTATAGCGCTAACAGTAGGTGGCAAAGAGTGCAAGATTTGTTGAGAAGACCGGGTTTGTTGTTGTTGCAAAAACTGTTGTTCAATTGCCTTAAGCCTCAGATTTTCTGTCTCTAGATGAATCATATAATCATCATGATCAAAGTCCCCTGCAGAAAAGGAAGTACCGGTTTGACCCTGGCTAACATTTTGGGTTTCAGTAGGGGATACATTAGTTCGAGAGGCATCATTGGGTGTGTCGGCTGGAGGTTCATTTTCTGCCATATCTGTACCAAAACAACATCTCATAACACGTTAGTTGTTAGTACCCATATACTAACCAACTTCACATGCTAACAAAATCCCACTCACCGGAATGTTTGACCGACACACATAGATTTGGGATTGAACACTTAACTCATGCTCAATTCACCCAAACCTAGGCTCTGATACCAATTTATAACACCACATAATTCAAGAGACATTTTTTTTTTTACATATATTGGAAGCGATTAAATACAAATCATGCATTATAGATTGCGTATAACATAGTTCCCAAAACACAATCTATGCCTGCATGATAAGTTGATACCATCACCACATCAGCTACAACATTAAGTTAGGTGTTATTTAAATTCCAAAACATAAGTTTATAAACGACGACATGTCATATAGTCAGAGTAGGCAGTCAAACATTCTTCAAACCAACTTCTTGCCCACCCACATCAAAAGTAATCTGCAAGAAGTGAGGAGAGGGATTAGCACGAAGCTAAGTGAATAGATCACAACTATCAATCTAAACTATCATAGCAATTGATCACCACAAAGCATCACAACAAATACATCAAAGAGGATCGGTGGTCCTTGAGGTACCCTCATGCCGCGGTGGTTCCCCAAGTAACACTTATAACCACTGAAGGCCAAACAGTGGTCTTACCGATAGTTTAGTACCATTACTACATACGACATGATTTCAATAAACAACACATGTACAAAGTCATCATGTCGTCCAAAGTAATAGTATCCAAACCCAATATCATATTGACCCCTGACAAGATAGCACATTCCATAATCATCATGGCAAAATGTACTTATTCAATATATAACTGTAAAACCATGTTTACCCGTTGTAACCGGATTGTTACAACTAATTCAGAAAGAGAGTCAATGATCCACTCACCCTTCACAGTCACTGTCTTCACTCAAAGATCTAATATTATTGAGTCTTCGGTTTATCTGAGAACACAAGAGGATTACAAGTTAATACTCATTTCATATGATATCTAACTTTACTTAGACACTTGTTATCAGTTCAGCAAGCATTTAGTATCATAAATATAGTATACAAGTTGATTACACAATTTCTAGCAAGTTAAAATAACATGAGCTGCAAACAGTGGGAATCCGCCGTATTCTTGAGAATACGCCGGATTCAAATGAATACGGCCGGATTCCCGTGAATCCGCCGTATTCCACACCCCTTTTCAGCACCAAATTGAGACAGAACCCCGACTAAAGAATACGCCTAATGAATACGCCGGATTCCCGAGAATCCGGTTCCCATATTAGCCTGAATCCGCCGTATTCAAATGAATACGCCGGATTCCCGATTGACCCAGGTTTGCATAAAAGGGAGGGGAATACGCCGTATTCCCGGGAATACGCCGTATTCCCGTGTTCATCAGATCAGCCCAGAACATGCAACAACCAAACTCGAACCAAATTCACAAAATCACCAATTTCTGCTACAATACACGATTTTAACAAATAAGTGACCTCAAGTATCATCATACAACAAGTTCTAACCACAACTAACTTCCTAAATCATCAATCTAAGCATAATCACTCATTTATCTATTTCATCAAACCCTAGCTTATAAACACATATATTCCAAATCATTTACACTTACAATCAATGTAGCAACTAGGTAGATGATGATGTTGATAAGTGGTAACCACAAATCCAAGCTCTAATCACTAGCAAAGTTTCTCCTCCTTTGATTTCTCTAATTACAAATGTATGTGGTGTGTGTGTTTTGGGAGTTAGAATGAATTGGGGAAATGGAAAACAAATAAACCGATCCACCACCAAAGGTGGGTATAAGTCAGTATAAATTATACCCGCTCTAAACCTATTGTCTGGAACCTAAAAACCGTTTACATGAAAATATATTTTATTATACCGTCAGCTAAATTTATTTAAAACAAGTAATAATTTATGTATCACAATAACTCGTTTGACCATTTACCATATTAATTTCAATTTGGCAAATAATACGAATTATTTCTAAACTTAATTAAATAATCAAATGAATTAAGTAATTTACCAAATTTCTCCTAGGCCGGTAATGAGGATGTTACACCTTTAGTGTTGATCTTAACTTCATTTCTTCTTCTTCAATTCATGATTCAAGTCTTCTAGGGTTTAATTCATAAGCTCTTTCATCATCTTCATCAATATGTAAGTGATTTCTCCTTAATTCTTGATCTAGGGTTTGGGTTTTATATGGGTTTCAAAGAGTTTTTGGTTTAATACGAAATTAGGGTTGGAATTTGATCATGTTAGTGTTAGTTAGTGTTTTGATTATGATTATAAACCATGTTTCTTCAAGAAAGTGAGTAATTTCAAGTATATAGTTAATGATTAAAGTGGGGTTTTGATGAGTTTTATGAAATTAGTAATTATGCTATGAAATTAGAGTTTAAAATGTTGAAATAAAGTTGTTAGTGAATGAATAAAGTATGATTATGGTGGAAGAACATGTATTGAAGTAGTATAGTATTAAAAGTGATGAGTTGAATTGAATTAAAAAGTGTTAATGATGAAATCATGTAAATTAGAATATGATTATGAATGTGAAACATGAATCAATTAGTGAAAGTTTAAAAGTGATTAGTGAGGTGGTTTAGTGTGAGTGATTTAAGAATTTAAGTTATGTTTAATCAAAGTGGGGGAGGGGTTGAACATGCGTAAGATTTATGATTCATTAGTGTTTAGTTATGTTGTTATGAATAATATCATTATGTAGGTGTTAAGAGACGTGGAGGCTTATGATGATCGATATGGTGAAATTGTCTAAGAGATTGTGGTGAGTGATACGGGGGTTAAACAGGTGATTTGGTTGTGTAGTATCGTATAGCTTGCGGGCTAGAGGTTTACACAATCAAGGAAAGTTAATTGTTATGTTTGTTTATTTATGTTTATTGCTTATAATAGTTAATTGTGTTAAATTACTTGTTATGTTTAATTGTTATGTGAATACATGTTATTTGGAAAAGTCAGTAGTGATTATCTCATTAGCGAGTAATGAGTATGTCACTAGCTTGAAGGTAAAGGAATAAGTAAATTGTGAATAGTGTATGATTCAATTGTGTTGGATCCGGATTATTGTTGAGTAAGAGGCTACACAATTGGGTGAAAGATAATGTGTTAATATATGTGGATTAAATAATTGAGATTATGTGATTATGATGTTATGTTGAATTGATAATGTATGATTCGATTGTGTTGGATCCGGATTACTGTTGAGTAAGAGGCTACACAATTGGGTGGAAGATAACGTGTTAATATATGTGGATTATGTGGAATATGCGTATGCAGTGAAATAGTGTTAGTATGCATACCGTTGTAGTATGGTACTCAGTGAAATAGTGTTAGCATGCATTTCGACGTGATATAGTGCTCAGTGATCAGTGTTTAGTGTTCAGAGCTTAGTGATGTTGTGATTATGTAATTGTGTTGATATGTGTTAAGTGTTATGTGGAATTGCTTGTTTAATTGCCTGTGTACTCACTAAGCAGTTGTGCTTACCCGTTTCAGTGTTTACGTTGTAGGTTGATATGTTGGTAGAGACATGTAGATAGAGAATGTGCTTATGGTAGTGATATGGATATGGAGCTTGCTATGCGGTTAGAATATGGTCCTTCTCTTTGAATTGTTGTTTTGATGACTAAATTGTGTAAATCACCCAATTATGGTTTTAAAGAGTAATGTGTGAAGAGAATGATGTAGTTATGTTTTAAAGAGTCTAAATATGTTGTGGATTTGATTAGAGAAGTGATTTATTTTAAATATGGTTGTTTTGGTGAAACGGGTCAAAGAGGTGTCAAAATGGGTTGAAAGTGGTTACGTGACATAATTGAATGTGTTGGAGATATGGGTTGGTTATTATATGCTTTAAGTGTGTTTTGGTATGTCAAATGAGTGTGCAAAAGAGTAGAGTTCATTTGTGTGTAGTTTGTGAATTGGGTTGTAGTCCAAAAGTAGTCAAAAATTTGAGTCTTACCACTAGAACAGACTTGTTCTAGTCTAAAACAAGCTTGTTCTAGCTAAAACAAGGTTGTTTTACCTACCTGTACTACATAGCTGGTAATTTGCATACCCCGTTGTCTTGTTTTGGGTCAAAATGTAAAGATGAGAATACGGTTTCAAATATACAAGATGTGGGACCGAGCTGTGGGAACCGGAAAAAAAAAATTTACTGAGTTTTTGGGGCATTTCAGATATAATTTAAAGAAAAGATGTATGTTGATAATAATAATAATAATAATAATAATAATAATAATAATAATAATAATAATAATAAATAACAATAATCGTAATAAAATCATTAAGTGAAATAAATATATTGATTAATCAAAAAATATATATATTTAAAAGATGACATTAATGAATCGTTTCTTTATTATAAGTCTATCTAAAAATCAATTATATGATATGAACATATGTATATATAGATCTAAATATCACCCTCAACCTAACTATATTTTATGGACACATGTTGTGATATTATGGAAAAATTTAAAACGCATGTCATTCATTCAATGTTTAAATGATTTAAATTAAATGAATTTTATGGTGTATGTTATGTGTAACATTATAAAGTATTAAGATGTAATTAGGATTCCTAGATAAATAATGATCTTTTTTATATAAGGGTTGTATCTGCAATTAATTGTTTATATGATTATCTTATAGATAATTAATGATTTATGATGTCATTAAATCCTATAATTTAGCTAATTGGGTAAAATTGAGTAATTCTATTGGTCAATTAAATTTCTGATGACATCATTACATGTTCCTTATATATAATTTATTTATAGGGTAAATTGATTTTGTCGGCTATGTACCCCCCCTGTTTGTCCCAAGGTCGGCAACTTACCCTCTAAAGTTCCAATGTCTGCATTCAAGTGGTAAAGTTTGTATCGATGTAGGTAAGATGGTAACTTGTGACCGGAACAACGGGTTAAATTGACGACGTGGACGATTACAAATGCGACACGTGGTCTGACACATTGCTGCTCAATGAGCAATTAAAAGCCCGAAACGGTTAAACTTAATTTTTAAGAGATTCTAGCACATAATATAAGGTTAGATAGCATAGATTGGAACTTTAGAGGGTAAGTTGCCGACCTTGGGACAAACATGGGGGTACATAGCCGACAAAATCAATTTACCCTTATTTATAAGATTGGAAACAACTTTATGATGTCATCATTCTAATTAAATTTCAATTTGTCAATTAAGTCATTTAATATCAGTATGCCAACCTTATACTCCGTACCATCTTAATGATCAGACAAAAGCAAATTGATCGATCGGCACAATGGACAACATGATTGTTTTCCCCGAGTAGTACGAAAAGAAAATTTTACAAATCCTTCAATCATCGTACATCAATTCCAATGTCACGTAGATCAGTTGATGATGGGTGAAGCATCTTTGCCACAATAAACACAAGGTCAGGGGTTCAAGCTCTCACATCCCATACCCATAACCGTCGAATGAGACATGTATGCTCCAAATTATAGATTGGCAGCCGATTGTGGACCAGTCTCGGTTGCCGACTTTTTTCCCACAATAATCGTATATCAATAACTAGAGCGTCAATTTTCTTCTTCCAAATTGACCCTTACTCGATCTTAGTTCTTAGATCCAACTATGAAAACAACATATTAGCAAACTAACAATTTTCGCATATCAAAATATCAAAAAATCAACCCTGCCCCACCCATTTACCCACCCTCACCCACCCCACCCTACCCCACACAACGACTAACGTATGTATACATCTCAAAACATATTACAGATTTAATTACAGATTCATTCATTTATTATTTCAATTTTCATTCATTAATGAAACGTATATGCAGAAAACCCAACACATATACTAGTTAAATCAAGAACCTTTGTCTCCTTTAACAACACCATCCTCATTCCGCAATTCTTGGTATTTTTATTTATTTATTTATTTATATAGCTTGTTGATTCATTAATTGTGTTGTAGTACTAATTACATAAATTGCCTTGACCCTTTTCTGCAATTTTACTCAATCTAATAATGACATGTGTATTGAGTTTAATGGTGATATAAAGGTACTGACTTTATAGATCTTTATTCATATGCTATATGTTTTAAGGTACCCCATATGTACTAATTCATCTTTCATTAAAGAGTTTGGGTGAATTTAATTTTTTTCTTTTATTGGTATTTTGAATTTGGTGTATGTATTGGTTTAAAATGCAATGATTTTGTTGATTAATGTGATTGATGACTGAGATTTTAATTTGTGATTTATTCCACTTTGAGTTTGATTTTTAAAGGTGTTAACTTTGTTTGTAATTTTAACTAGCTCTACCCTTTTCTGATTTTTTACTCAATTGTGTGATAATATGAGTGTTAGTTTGAGTTTGAATGACCACCTTTTGCTTTCTTTATAATGTTATGCATTCTTACATATTTTTTGTATACACTTTAGTTTTCTAGATCTTGTCTTTTTGAGGTACCCCAGTTGCTCCATTATCATAAAAAGTTAGTATTTGACCTAGTTATTCTTACTTGCATATTTAACATCTGAGTTGGTTTTTATCATCATCTTCATATGGTTGTTTGAAATTTATAATTTAATGTTATGATCTCCCAAGGATGTAGTTGATGTTCGTTTAACTTGATTGACCAACTGTTGTGCCTTGTGAATTCGATTTCAAAGTTTATGTTTCTATCTCACTAGTGATAACACATTTTATTACTAATTTTTGTTTCAGAGAAGTGGAGTTCATCTGTAAATGCTAAAACCAAGAACTCAGCGGCCAAACAGGCCGAATTCGTTAGGAGGTAATCTAACAATTTCAATTAACTAATATCTTAATATTAATTGTCAATTGTCAATTGTCAATTTGTCATCTATCTAATCTTATCTTCCTTGTATTCTTTTTAATTGGGTGTGGAATGTTTCCATTTGACCTTTTCTTCCTCGTTATGAACCATTGACTTGATATAAACTAAAACCAAGTGCATAAAGTCCAAATAGGCTGGCCGGCCAGCTAGATGATAATTATTGTATTTGGTCTAAATCACTTTGTTGAGTATTTAGAGTGTTTGAAGTTATTTTTACTTTGCTGTGATTGTTAGGCATGGATTTTGTCGATCCAGTGAAGAAGAGTGGTGTCGTAAGAAAGATTATTGTTGCTGCGTGTCTGATAGCAATATGTATTGCAATAATCAAGATATCTCCAACTTTCAGCACCCCAAGTCCAGTAAGTAAAGAGATACATCTTTTTTGGTCATCTGTTTTTGACTTTCTTCCTCCTCTAATCATAAGCATAAAGGGGGCTTAGAAAGCATTAATTAAATAGAGTTTTATGTCTTTATAATGTTGATTTGTCATAGTTCTGAGTATCTGACAATTTCTATCGTTTATTGTTTTGAAGTTCTCTCGTCATGAATCAGGGATTACTCACGTCTTAGTAACTGGAGGTGCCGGCTATATCGGTTCTCATGCTTCACTACGTCTTCTAAAAGATTCTTACCGTGTCACTATAGTGGTATCCCCCTAATTTATATTTAATTTTAATATCTGTAATGTTATCGATGAAGTACTAATGGTTGAGTTACAAGACCCCAAATTTATGATAAATGATAAAAGAAAGTTAGGTGCATCTGATGTATTTCTTTGGTGAATTGGGTTCATCTTGTCCCTTTTAAAGCACTTGAAATACTTGAATATGTGATTTTCATGTGTATACGTACATACATGTGTATATTAGGTTTAACATCTTAATCTCTTAATTTTAAATAATTAAAATTATATATATACCCCTCTTTAACTACATGGCGAGTTATAAAAAATTCTTAAAAATTGCAGGTATATACATATTACATTTTCACACGTAAAATTTTCATTACGAAACTAAAACCAAACGAAAACGATTTCTATTGAACACAACATATTTAAAATTTGACCATATAATAAATCTTATAACCACATATCCAAGGATTCTACACACTGCTTACTAGGCAGTAATGCATATGTGTGTGACACTTGATACAAGTATCTATTCGGAACATTCCTTTGTTCCTAGATTATAGGCAAGTAATGGCATTTTTTTGTATGTATATGATAGGACAATCTCTCCCGTGGAAACCTAGGTGCAGTTAAAGTTCTTCAAGCCCTATTTCCAGAACCAGGGAGACTTCAATTCATTTATGCAGACTTGGGGGATCCGAAAGCTGTATCCTTTGAAATGTAGGCTGAAAACGTTATATGTACTAGAGTAATATTTATTGCACAAACAACCATACACAGATATGTCTTGTTTCCTTGATAAAAAAATTTCAGGTAAATAAAATCTTCTCGGAAAATGCATTTGATGCGGTGATGCACTTTGCAGCAGTTGCATATGTTGGGGAGAGTACCCTTGATCCCCTAAAGTAAGTATGCCCCTGTTTTTAAGATGCATCTGTTATTCATTTATAGTATCGTTGAATCGATTAAAGGTGGCAAAATGGGTGGGTTGGCTGATGAACATTTTTTTAGTGCATGCCAAATTGAGCCCGGGTTGGATTGTTCTGATACATGAACGTCTTTCTCTCCTTTTTTTTCCTCCTGAGATCTATAATTGATTATTGTATTAAATATGATAAAAACTACAGGAAAATTATCCAAGGAAAGTCTGATTCTGGAGGGAAGTTAGGAAGATTCGTTGATGATTGTTTTTTCATATTCACCAACGAACATTAAAGGCACAATTTTTCTTTAATATTCATTGATGAATATGAATAATATTATCTGGTAATAACAGTATTTACCAATGAATAGGAAAAAAATAATATTAGTTGGTGAATACTTTTGGCAAATCCACCAATTAATATTAAAGGAGGATTTTTCCAATCAGCCTTTAATATTCATTGGTGAAGCTCAAAAAATATGTTTTCTCTGTATCAGCCCCCAACTCTATATTATTACAGTGATCGTTTAACTTTGAAAGATTTAGGAGGTTTATGCATCATCAATACAATTTAGGTGACTCTTGACATGTAAATGCAATCTAGGAAATAGTTTTGCTTTCTATTTCTCACCTTAAATATGGTCTGCCTAATCTGCATATTTGTCGTAATGCAGATATTACCACAACATCACCTCGAATACATTGGTGGTATTAGAGGCTATGGCTGCACATAATGTGAATACTCTGATATACTCGAGTACATGTGCGACATACGGGGAGCCAGATAAAATGCCCATTACAGAAGAAACCCCTCAGGTACTCTTGACTCTTGAGTAAACAGTTAGGCTTGTTTATGGTGCAATGTGTATTATCTTTCTTACTAAATTCGTTTTTTATTGTGTATTCCAGAACCCGATTAACCCGTACGGTAAAGCCAAGAAGATGTCTGAAGATATTATCTTGGATTTCCATAAGAACTCAGACATGGCGGTCATGATCTTAAGGTTAGTATTTCCGTATCTGGATATGTTTTTGTAAAATATTGGGTCAAGTGTTTCAAGATGTATCCAATTTTGTATGATTCCGCTGTTTGTATCCAACTTAGAAGTTCTATCGTGTGTATCAAACTTTCAATTATTGGTATTCTGTGTATCCGATGACTTCATCACGTAACCGGTACCATATCACCGGCTGGCAAGTCATTAGAGGCCAGATACATACAATATCGATAGAATGATACGCACAATAGCATCTTTTAGAGTTGGATACATACAATAGAATTTTAGGTAAAGTTTGATACTTTGATACATAATGAGTGCTTGAAAACCTTTTGATTACATTATATTATTCATTAGTAAATAAGTAATTTTTACTAATTATAATGACTCAATCGACAAAAGTATGTAGTTCTAAGTTTTTTTTCTTGAATGTGCAGATACTTCAATGTGATAGGATCAGATCCAGATGGAAGGTTAGGAGAGGCTCCAAGACCAGAATTACGTGAACACGGAAGAATATCGGGTGCATGCTTTGACGCAGCTCGTGGAATTACCAGCGGTCTCAAGGTTGGTTTCTTTCAATCTAACATCATTAGACACTTCAGTTAAAAGCGGTTTATAGTTCGCCTTATTTTTTTTCCCTCTTCATACAAACCAAATATAAGATCATTTGGTGGAATATTTGTACTATTGAGTAAAAATTCCTGCATATAGAGTTTGTTTATCTAGCCACCCTGCCTAGTGTTTTGGCAATCTTTTTGCCTATTCATCTTGCTTTTCGGCCACAAATCCATATTTCTCGATGAATTTACTCTTAATTCACACCCAAATTAACACAATGCCACTTAATATGGGTCACTTATGTTTGGCCAAAAAGTAGGATCGATGGCAAATGATGGTGAGAACATGAAGCATAGTCACCCAAACTTTACAAGTTTCAAACGAAAAAGAAACTGATATCTTTCATATTATGTTGATAGGAAGATAATTGTTTTTCTTGCCTGTAAGTGTGTTCTTCCGTATATTTTAGAAAAGTACAGTCACTACACAATATTTCAGCAGTAGCCATCCAAAGTATGCTTTAAATAATTTCAACTTATTTCCAAACAATGCTTAGAGCAAATAATGATTAGGTTGTGTTTGGATTTGTGTTTTGCAACTTATTATCCGATAATTGCAAACTTGTTGACCCAATAATCGGAATTCAATGTTTGAGTGAAGTGATTCTGATTCTGAAAAATAATCTGTTTGGATTACTACAACTTCATACAAGTAAGGCACATAAAAACACCATCTCGTACAGTTTGTTATATTGTAACTCATTATCTCACTCCGTGTATTGGAAATCACATAACCACTTTTGAAGCGCACATCTGAACTACTGAAGAAATTTTTTTTGTGTACAAGTTTTCAAATGTTGACTCATATCGTGGTTTGCTTGTATAATACAGGTTCGAGGAACAGACTATAAAACTGCAGACGGAACATGCGTACGTGATTACATCGACGTTACTGATCTAGTAGATGCTCATGTAAAAGCTCTTGAGAAAGCCCAACCCGGGGAAGTTGGGATCTACAATGTTGGTACAGGACGAGGTAGATCAGTTAAAGAGTTTGTGGAAGCGTGTAGAAAGGCAACCGGGGTGGCTATAAAAGTTGACTATTTACCACGACGTCCTGGTGACTATGCTGAAGTGTTTAGTGATCGATCAAAAATACTTCGTGAACTCAACTGGTCAGCCCAATATATAGATCTTGAAAAGAGTTTACGAGTTGCGTGGAGGTGGCAAAAGTTGCATCTTAATGGATACGGGCCCTCAAAGGCTTCGCTTTAAGCGTTACTCACTAGACTCATTATGATTTTTTTACTTATAGAAAATGACAAGTTAATGCACATTCTGTCTTGTGATCACCATGGTGTCGTCGAAGCTGGTTGAAGTTTCACTCGATTTTGGCCAGGAGCAGGGTTATTGTTATAATGAATAGTATCTTATGCATTAAAAGTTGTAAAAATCAGTTTATGATTCGGGAAGGGCTATTGATCTTTTATTATATGTTGGATTAGGGTTGAAGTTGTATGAGAGCAACCCATGAGAGATCTGAATAATGTTGGTTGTAGTTTCATTCTTATTATACTGCTATATGTAATATTCAACTTTATGGTTTATATACTATATGCTATATGAGTTAGTAGAGTTTTATACCTACATAATTTTTATGGTGTTTGCATTTTAATTATATTTTAAGCCATATACTTTGTATGTAATGATCATTTATAATCACCCTATAACTGTTTACAAAAATTCACAAAAGAAACACTAGTAACATTCAAAAACCGAATGACCACAAATAAAATTGTATAGACATTGATGATTCGATGGTCTAAATTCTTTGCAGGAACTCACAAACAGCGATCTCCAATGATTTTCGATAGGTTGTTTATACTGAAACTACAAACACAATGTTTGATTATTTTTCCCTTGTTAGATTGTTACCAATTTCGTTTCGATAGGCTGTTTATACTGAAACTACAAACACAATGTTAAAATTTTATTTTCCTTGTTAGATTGTTACCAATTTCGTCTAATAGGGAACCAGCAACACTTATATCAATCGCACAGTTATACTTTCACTGTCATAACAACTGCATCACTTATGTACAGTTTCAATCATATTTTTGTTAACATAAAGCAATAAGAACTGAGGTAACTGTGAATGACATCATCAAAATCGTCTAAAAATGGTTCAATTAATGTAAGCACGAAACTACATATATTTTAACTTTATCAATAAATGACTTTTACATGTATTGCAAAATTATCACTCCAATATCATGTAATATGATTGCAAGAAACTTCACGAAATCAGATACAGGAGCGAAAAACGCAATTCCAAATCTAACACAATCTGCATTATCGTAATAAAAATACTGTGGGGTTTGATGTGGTTTACAAAAACATGACCAATAAGACACCAAAAAACACTAATAAAAGTGAGAGTGATCACAAGTATTGCTCAACCAACAGTTTGAACTGCCCTGTCGAAATTCTCTTCTGCGGTTGATCCCCGTTTAAGTAACATGTGTTCGGGATCCGCTAGTTTCAACTGGCTGCAAGAGCAAACATAAGAAACGCAGCTTCAGTAAGATTAATGCTAATCCTGTTACTATTTAAAGGTGGTCAAAAGTGACAGATCGGGCAGATTACGTAACAGGTCGAAACTGACCCGAAATACTTTTTGTACAAGACTTTATAATTTATCGTTAGTTTGTAAAACCCTCATTACAGTTTGATTTTTATAAAAGAATGATTTAGAAGGTTTAATGTCTTTAAAGCACACTTGGGGCAACTATAGCCCTATTTCTTTTTTAGCTGATTTACATTATTTTACCCATTTGACCTGTTTGAGATGCAAAAATAACCTAATTGACCCATTCAAAGTTAACGGGTATAAATATCTACCTCTAACAAGATAATGATAATGACACATGATAAAAGAGTAACAGAAAGACCACATAACAAGAGTCGTGGTTTCTGTATTCTCCTATATAACCCACACAGATGAAAGTAAACCAAAGACAAATTTGAAGAAGCTAGACATTAGATATTTGGTTTGTTGTGACTTTTGAATCTCAATGGTAGATATAGAAACATAGTTTGTTGTGAACTAGCACAGACCACATACCAAAGAAAATAAAACAAAAGGCAAGGCGGCAAGGAGCAGTGATATCACAATGAGCATGAACATAATGATGTTAAGAAAGAAGATGCTAACATGCAAAACCATAATGAAGATGATTTAGTTCAGTTGAAGTGACGAGTGCTTTAACCAGATATGATTTTTTCAAGAACATCTTGGTTAATATTACTCTTAATGTGTTACAAAGAAACCTTCGTGGGTAAGATCTAACAAATTCTTACACATGTCCCCTGTTTTCTACCTGTTACACTTGAACTCAATGGCATTATCACCCAGAAGTAGCATAGGTAAGTAGCTGGTTTTTGACAGTATATTACCTTAAATTAGTTTAAAAAAATGTTAAAATGAAAATGTAGGATTCAACAAATTAGATTTGCAGCCAGATTCAAATACATGGCAAGGATTCTGTAATCAAACTATGCTAATACTGACTTGTAATGAGTTTCTAGTCACAAATCAGAATGTTTACTTCCATCAACTAGTAGAAAGATGCGATTTCCATACCTTAAAAGCCGTGAAGCAGATTTACCAAGATGAAGACTGCATACAACCAGATTCGCCAGTGTCTCTCGATCCTTTGCATCCTATATCAATGCATCAAGATATATATTTAGGAAGAATAATGTGCAAGCTATTAGAAGTAGGGGTTATATATGAGCGTGAAACAAGGGTGAATCAAGAAAAGCAAATTAGACGAGAAAGTAAACTAAACAAACGAGCAGATCCAACAGAACATACCCGTGACATAAAGACATCTCTCATTATAATTTTAAGGGAAATAAAATGTATATAGCCAGTGAAATCGAAAAAAAATGTATACAGTTTTTGAGTAATTTGGCCAAGTGACAGAGACGAAACTGATCTAAATACCCTTGAGTGAAGTATAATCCAATGTAAGTATAAACTATAGGTGGCAAGATGGGTGGGTTGCGTAACATGCCAAATGAATGGGGGTTGGAACAGGTCTCTTTTAGTATGGGTCAAAATGGGGGTTGAGTTGACTGAAACCACTTAAATAGTCAGCAACTTAGGTAGTTGTATTTACAGAAATAGACTTTGGGCGACTTTCAACTCAGACCCATTTGATCTTCACCTTTTAGCTAAAACAGTATTGATGACCCATTTGAGATAAAGCAGAACCTAAGTCAACACACTCATAATAAACTGTGTCACAATAGCCACATCTAGTAAATAGTAAATACAGTGAGTCGGAGATATACCTTATTCAATGCTTCAAGCAATAACGATTCAGCTTCATCAAAATTTCCCATGTGCATGCAGCATACAGCCTTCCCATTGAGGATCAAATTAGTCATTTGGTATTTCTCAGAGAAGTCCTGGAAGATGAGATATGCTTCTTGTATCTTTGAACCACCCTAATTCACAAAAAAAACAGTACAAGAAAAGAAGTAAGAAAATGATAATTATGGTATAAAAAAACCCGAAGAGGAGAATATGTACCACAGCCAAATTGACCCATGCAGCTGCAAGCTGAGTCAGCGTGTGGTCCTCATCAATCTGTTGCATAACTCTCAATTGCTTTTCAGCATAATCTGCTCTGTGCATCTTGAGAAAAATTTGGACGTTCAAGGCATATCTGAGAAGAACATAAGCATCAGGACAAGGATTCTTAATCTTTAAGGACAGTTTGTCCAACATGAATTATTTGCAAAACATATTGATAGTATCTCATAGACACATTAAACCCTGAGGAGAGTTTCATAGTTTTAGTTTACAATAATGGGATTTCAGTATTTTTCCTTACTCCACAATTACGTACATTTCATATTGTCCTCACATTATACTTATTGTCCGAGGAACCCACCTTGTTCACATTAATTTTACAAGAATCTATCTCAAAACGCTGATCACCTCAGACCCTATAGCTATATATGATATTGAAACCCAGAACCAGAACGCATGTAATTTGAATGAAGCTGATAAAGACCTAGACACTAAGCCTTCGTGGGTGCCTGGTTGGCTGGTTTGAGCTTACCATACAGTTCAACTAGCACTCTATGGAAGGGCTGTACATCTCTACAAGTCATGAGGCCAAAGAATCCTTAAACTAGTCAAATAACTGAATTCAATTTTCTTTTCTTCTTTGAAAGAATGTTCTTTAAAGATGCACCTACAACCATATTTAGTAGTCATATTTGGCCATCATAATGTTAGTTTAAATACTTACAAAATTTATTATAGTGAATGATAATTCAAAGTTCTACTCTTCAATTCAGATACATTCTTCTAGGAAAGATGTAATTCACGGCATGCTTTTTTTCCAGACATAAATTAACATTACTTAATGCCAGTACATCAATCTAGATTGTACACCTTAGTATACTGGTGATTTTCATGTCATTATGCTTTTTTATCAGAAGTTGCTGTAGTAATCTTGTTTGACACTATCTTACTTATGGTGCTAATTGCAATTAGTAGTGATAAATGCTAATTGATAATAAATATAAATTTAAATGGTGATTTAATCAAAGCAGCTAGTAGTTAAAAAGGCTAGCTGTAATATATTAACATATAGAACACATCATTATATAGTTGGCATGTAAACAAATATAATTATAAGCAACTTTGAACAAATTTAGTAAAGAGGTGAAGTGTAACACTCAACAATTCCATACTCCCCCCAGCATTTGTATATTTGAGTGCCTCATTGTAGTCTTGCTCATGCATGAATATGGTTCCAGCAATAAGCCTGAGTATCGGATTGTTCCCAATGGCAGCATCGCCCAACCACTCCCGAATACTAGAAATGGCACTTTCCTATCATATTCGAAAACCACATAATAATTACGAGTCAGATACATGGTCCATAACCTCAAATGATCCATGATATAACAGCACAAGTACATGTACTAATGTACATTAGCATTATTAATGCTCCTTTCCATTATACACACATATGATATTTTCAATTGTGTAACCATCTCCCAGTGTCCTGCTTCTATATCGTCCATATTGCAGCACAAAAAGATATACAACTCGGTAGACATAGCACTTTATACTAAAATTTGTTCACGTTTACATAGACATTTATCAACCAGCGCATCTAAAGAGATCGATCGAAATAAAAAATTCACCTTGTTATCAGGACTCGAAAGATACAATGCTAGCAATTTCACAGCTTGCAGAGACGTCGCCGCAGATGAATCCACTTCGTTAATCACAAGCTATCAAAGACCAAATCAATTATTACACATTAATTAATATAATTAAACAATACTGAGTAAATGTATAGATACAAAATGATGAGATCAAAAACCTGATAGCTTCCGAGGGCGATGTAAGATCTATACACAAGACAATCTCGTTCGATTGAATCATCTTCTGTTAGGTTTGCGATATCGCTGTTGTTAATAGCAGCTTGATATGCACCTAAGTAGAAATTGTTTCGTAGGTTGAATAACACATCTGGAGCCATCGCCATTGTTAATCGGAATCGGAATCAGAGATCGGAGATATATTTAACAGATCGAACTATCGAAGAGAAATAACGGACGTTAGGGTTTGTTTAGTAAATACGGTTACGCATGGTTAGTGTGTAAGAATTAATTAGTGTTGGTTAAACATGAGGTGTATCACAGTCCTTTAGACCCCTCATGTTTTAAAAGTTTGTCATATTATACCCTTATTTAATTAAAACCGAAAAACAATGACCTTGTTGAACATGGGTGATACTATTTTTACGATAGTTGTTTTTGAATAATCAACCAAAATCGTTGCATTACTTATTTGTACAATACCTATTCGGTGGATTTATAAAACAACAATAGATACATTATCATATGTTGAAAATGAAAACTGACTTGTGTGTTGGATTCATATTTGGCTCTAACCTAAACCCTATCATTTTTTCTATATTGAACGTGGTGACGTACTTAATTTTTTTTCTTAATCACCCTGAATTATAGAATAATAACACGATATTCTTTATTTAGTTCTCTGAGATCGTACCGATTCTCCACATTCGTTCGACATTCGATACTTTGATGATATGAAATGCTTGTTTTCTTTAGATGGAGGCTATGTGTAGTCACATAGGTCGAATGAATTGTCTATAAATTAGAATACATTTAAATGCATTTACTATTTAATATTTTAGATAATTTACTAAACAACACGCAACCACATCTCCTTTATTTATTATTTAAAAGAAACCATAATTGCCGTAGCCCTTCCTAATATAACCTAGAATAAACTAATCCACCCCCTTAATTGTTGGAGGGCAAAAATTAGGAACCATTGATCTTATACTTTTTAGTAGACTACCTAATTAGCAAAAACCTATTAGGCCTAAATGACCAAATTAACCCCATTCTTTTCACTTAATTAGCTTCAACAGACTTTCACGTTTACAAATTAGGAATCTTAATAATAATTAATACTTAAATACCTAATAATAATTAAAACTTAATTAATTAATAAAAGGAGATGGAAAACTGAAGTGTCGCCTGCAACGAATTAGGGATTGGTTAGATCAAACGGGTCAGCGTCCGACCCGTTCTGTTTCTCTAAAATCTTGCTTACCGGCGTACGGTGGTTCACAGCTATGACTTAACCAATTTACAAGGAATCAAATGGGGTGATTCGATGCTCTGGTAGCCAATAAATCTGGCGCTATTCGTCTCTCAAATGGTTTGATTCGATTATTCACTTCAATCTATATCAAGTCAATCTTTTACACAAATATTTAATGTTTTTATGAATTTAATTTAACCAACTACTACGACTGTTAATTGTGTATGGATTGCAAGCAGGAAATTGTCTTATGGTTAACATCGGGCAACATACGGCGACGTAGCCATGGATTCCGGCGCAGTCCGTCTCATTAAACATATTATACGACTCTTAGTTTTGCAAGGATTGGAAGCAGAAGGTCATCATAGGCTTAACAACATACAACAACCATATCGTAAGTTTGATTTTCATTTAAAGATTCCAAAATATTAATTACCTAGGACATTAACAATACCAAAGAGTATCTTTGTTTAATTTGTTGCTATATCTATTATAGGGAATCATCGTATAATAAGAAAGTCTTAAAGAAGATATTATATTTTGCTGTTTACCATTTTTGTAAACGTGTTTTTTTGTCAAAGGATTCTGTTATTCTAACTCAAATTTCGTAAATCACCAAAAACCCTCTCATTTCCCCCCCAATTCTGTCACTATATAACATAGTCGAGACCCCAGACTCTTGATAACACATAACTCATGGCTAATGAACAAAGCTTTACACCTCTTAACCTCATTACGAATGTTGGGATGACTATAAGGTTCGTGTTAAAGTCTTCTTGGTGTGGAAACAGACCATGATTTACAACCCAACACAAGTTATTTCCATGGATATGCTCCTTATGGATCATCAGGTATGATCTATCTTTTATTTTTAATCGCTACACTTGAAACACAATTATGAATTCGATTTGCTATTGTTAGTAGATTATTATTAAGGAATGTAACTCATCGTATGAAATTGATATACGTGTCTTGTGTACAGTAGGTTAGTAGATTGTTAAATTATTAATAAGGGATGTAAGTCACTGTATGCAAACAAATATTTGAGATTTGTGAACAGTAGGCTAATGGGTCGTAGTTTGTTTAGTTACGAATCTTCCATATAATAGATATTTGGATATAATAAATATTTGGATATTTGGATCCTATCTCTAATTTTTGGCACCCAGGCATGTGAACAGTAGGTGATTTTTTCTATTCTATATAATTTGTAATAAATTACAATCTTCTCAGGGGAACAAGATTTTGGCCTCGATGAAGAAATTCCTCATTCCTGATTTCGAAGATACATTGAAAGAAGGGAACTTCGTTGATATCTCTGATTTTGGTGTTGAACAATATACTGGAGATTATCGTTTAATTGATCATTCATGGAAGATAAACCTTTTAAGATCATCTAAAGTGTGCAGATGTCTACCTTTGAGTCTGCGTTGGATGGTTACAATGTATTTTCATTCGATGATGTGTTGACAAAGAATGTCCCAATCTTTGGATATGGTTAGTCTTTCTACTTTTTTATATGCCATTTTATTTGTTTTAATTATGTAACAATGTAGCATAAACTAATACATCATATTTATAATATCCGTCTAGATATCGTTGGTCTGCTTGTGTCAAGTGAGCCTTTGAAAATCATAACAGAAAATGGGAGGGTAGAAAAATCCCTCGAGTTTGGACTGCAAGATCTTGCGTATGAATTCAACTATGCATTTTTTTTCATACTGCATTTATATTTAGTGACATGTATTTCACTTATAATGTGAAACCAATATGTAGGGGGTATATGATTAAGAACTTGTAGAGTTAGTATTGGTAATGTACGTGGTGGTGCTAGAGAATAGTAATATATGTGTTTAAGTATGACCAGTGAACTAAGTGAAGTGTTTTGAGCAAGATTAAGTGTTTGTGTATGAACAGAGATAGCGTTAAGACTGAGTAGTACAAGTGTCATTCGTGAGGACACGAATGAAATAAGTGGGGGAGAGTTGTAACACCCCAAGTTTCAGATTTTAAAATCGTACACGGATATATTTTTATAATGAAATAGTATTAGGTAGATAACGAGATATAGTGAAAAACGTAAACGATTTTACCAGTTCCAGACTGTAGGGTTTAAAAAGGGTATTAAAACATATAGATATGTACGTACAGTAGTGTGTTTATCCAGTTTTATTTCTCAAATATCCCAGGGAGATAGAGAAAGAGCGTGAGAGAGCTGGAGAGAATGAGATTTCACAGAGATGATTTCTTCTTCAATTCCTTCTTTCAATTCTTAGTTCTACTTGTTTAATTCTTCCTTCTTAATCATCCTTAACATCATGTAAGTAATTCCTTTATGTTTTTAACTTAGGGTTTATGGGTTTCATGGGGTTTCATGGAGTTTTAAGAAATTGAGGGTTTTAATCCGAATTTAGGGTTTTAAATTGATGGAATTGATGATAATTAGTTGTAATAAGCTTGTTAGTGATCATATAACATTATGAAAGTGATTAATTTGAAGTATGTAGCTTATGATCAAAGTGGGGTTTTGGTGGGGTTTTATAAAACTAGTGATTTATGATATGAAATTAGTTTAATTAGTGTTTGTTAGTGTTTTTATGATTGTTAGTGATGATATAACATGATAGAAAGTAATGAAATTATGATTTAGTGTTTATGAGAATTTTAGTGTTTATGTTAGATTATCATGAAACTATGAAATAAGCTTAATAGTGTAATTAGAAGTGTTAATAGAGTATGAATATGATTAGTAGTTAGTTTAATGATGATTAGTGTTTAAAAGTGTTGTATGTATCATGTATGGAATTATGTAGGTGATTAGAGACATGGAAGCTTATGTTGATCAAGATGGTGAAATCGACTAATAGAGTATGGTGAGTGATACGGGGGGTTAAACAGGTGATTTGGTTGTGTAGTACCGTATAGCTTGCGGGCTAAAGGTTTGCACAATCAAGGAAAGTTAATTGTTAAGTTTGTTTATTTATGTTTATTGCTTATAATAGTTAATTGTGTTAAATTACTTGTTATGCTTAATTGTTATGTGAATACATGTTATTTGGAAAAGTCAGTAGTGATTATCTCATTAGCGAGTAATGAGTATGTCACTAGCTTGAAGGTAAAGGAAAGAATTGGTGGAGAATAGTGTATGATTCAATTGTGTTGGATCCGGATTACTGTTGGGTAAGAGGCTACACAATTGGGTGAAAATTAATGTGTTAATTTATGTGGATTAAATAATTGAGATTATGTAGTTATGATGTTATTTTGAATTGATAGTGTATGATTCGATTGTGTTGGATCCGGATTGCTTCCGAGCAAGAGGCTACACAATTGGGTGGAAGAAAATGTGTTTACATATGTGGATTAATTAATGAAGATAGTGTAGTTATAATGTTATATGAATCGATTGTTGGGTGATTATGTAGTTTGTGGATTTTATGGAATATGCTTATGTAGTGAAACAGTGTTAGTATGCATACCGTTGTGGTATGGTACTCAGTGAAATAGTGTTAGCATGCATATCGATGTGGTATGGTGCTCAGTGATCAGTGTTCAGTGTTTTCAGAGATCAATGATTTTGTGTTTATGTGAATTGCTTGTTTGATTTGCCTGTGTACTCACTAAGCAGTTGTGCTTACCCGTTTCAGTGTTTATGTTGTAGGTTGATGTTTTGATAGAGACATGTGGATAGAAGGGTTATGAAAAGCTATTGACATGGATATGGAGCATGCTTATGGTTAGAATATGCTTCTTTCTTTTGAATTGTTGTTTTGATGCTCAATTGTGTAAATCGCCCAAACAATGAGTTTTCGAATTAAATATGTTGGTCAATGTATAGTAGTTGACTTTGAAAGTCAAACAGAGTTATGGTGTCTAGTGTATGTGGTTGTCAAGTGTATGAAGTCGTATGATTGGTTTGGTTTGGGTTAAAGTGGTGAAAAGTGATTTAGTGTCGAATGTGATTGGTTGGTCAAATGTGAAGTGGACACATTGTCAATAGCCTTGAATTGGTCAAACAAATGTGGTTTGAGTGTTGAATTAGTTGAAAAATGGTTGAATTATGAAATGGGTCATTAAGGTGTCAAAATGGGTTGAAAGTGGTCATGTGGTGAATTTAATGTGTGGTGGTGTCATGGGTTGGTTTTTATTTGCTTCAAGTTTGTTTTGAGGAGTTAAATAAGTGTGCAAAAGAGTAGAGTTTAATTGTGTGTGGTTTGTGATTTGAGTTGTAGTCAAAAAGTGGTTAAAATGGTCAAAAAGTGGTTATATGTCCATTTTCTCGTAAAACGTGAATTTTGAAAAAGTGCAAAAATAGAAAGTTTCAGTTTGGCATTATGGAGGTGCCTGCAAATTTTCAGGGTCTAAGTGTTTACGAGTAAAAAGTTATGCGCGTCGGAAATTCGTATTTTGGTATTAGTTTGTGTGCAGCCTTGATTCCTGGGGAATCGGAGTCATTCCTGAGGAATCTGAACTTAAGTTCTAACAGCAACCCTGATTCCTGAGGAATGAGAGTCATTCCTGGGGAATCCGAATCCAAGTGTTAACAGCATGTCTGATTCCTGAGGAATGGGAGTCATTCCTGGGGAATCTCTTGTAAATTCACATTTTTGTTATTTGAGTCATTATTTGATTAAGAGGACGATATAACGAGTCTATAATGTCATATTTTAGATGTGGGACCTAATAGAGTGTGTTTTCAGTGTTAGGTAAAAAAAAAAAAAAATGGTTCTGTTTTCGGGGCGTTTCAAGTTGGTATCAGAGCAATGGTTTAAGAGAGTTAGGTGATCCATGATAGGATTGCTTGAACTTAAACCATTATGTGTTGTTTGATTTGTTATGATTATGATTATGTTTAATGGTTAATGTGATTTATTTGGATTAATCTGATTATGCGATGATAAATGGATAATTGAGTACAGAGATGGTTGCCAGAGATAAGAGTAAGTGTATATAAGGAGTTATTAGTTGCAGTTTTGTGCATGTGTTCAAAATGGATAGAATAGTGAAGTAGTTTTTGACTATGTGTTTAATTGTTAAATTAGTTATTGTGTGTTAACTGTTAAATGAATTGTATGTTATGTACTGGTGTGGAAATCACATTGAAAAACAATGATATGAGATAGCTTGAGAATGAAGTGTGTATAACATAATATGTCTACGCCTGATCATCGTAGTTGTATTATGCTAGTTCACATGGAATTGTTGGAGTTATCAAATATCAAAGTGATTTAGTGTGATTGTTAGAATAGAGTGTAAGGGAAGAGGTGTTTAACATATGTAAATTATGGGTTAGATATCATGATAAGAGGAGATAATAAAGGGAGTAGGAGAAATAGATTTATATTTAGTGACATGTATTTTACTTATAATGTGAAACCAATATGTAGGGGGTATATGATTAAGAACTTGTAGAGTTAGTATTGGTAATGTACGTGGTGGTGCTAGAGAATAGTAATATATGTGTTTAAGTATGACCAGTGAACTAAGTGAAGTGTTTTGAGCAAGATTAAGTGTTTGTGTATGAACAGAGATAGCGTTAAGACTGAGTAGTACAAGTGTCATTCGTGAGGACACGAATGAAATAAGTGGGGGAGAGTTGTAACACCCCAAGTTTCAGATTTTAAAATCGTACACGGATATATTTTTATAATGAAATAGTATTAGGTAGATAACGAGATATAGTGAAAAACGTAAACGATTTTACCAGTTCCAGACTGTAGGGTTTAAAAAGGGTATTAAAACATATAGATATGTACGTACAGTAGTGTGTTTATCCAGTTTTATTTCTCAAATATCCCAGGGAGATAGAGAAAGAGCGTGAGAGAGCTGGAGAGAATGAGATTTCACAGAGATGATTTCTTCTTCAATTCCTTCTTTCAATTCTTAGTTCTACTTGTTTAATTCTTCCTTCTTAATCATCCTTAACATCATGTAAGTAATTCCTTTATGTTTTTAACTTAGGGTTTATGGGTTTCATGGGGTTTCATGGAGTTTTAAGAAATTGAGGGTTTTAATCCGAATTTAGGGTTTTAAATTGATGGAATTGATGATAATTAGTTGTAATAAGCTTGTTAGTGATCATATAACATTATGAAAGTGATTAATTTGAAGTATGTAGCTTATGATCAAAGTGGGGTTTTGGTGGGGTTTTATAAAACTAGTGATTTATGATATGAAATTAGTTTAATTAGTGTTTGTTAGTGTTTTTATGATTGTTAGTGATGATATAACATGATAGAAAGTAATGAAATTATGATTTAGTGTTTATGAGAATTTTAGTGTTTATGTTAGATTATCATGAAACTATGAAATAAGCTTAATAGTGTAATTAGAAGTGTTAATAGAGTATGAATATGATTAGTAGTTAGTTTAATGATGATTAGTGTTTAAAAGTGTTGTATGTATCATGTATGGAATTATGTAGGTGATTAGAGACATGGAAGCTTATGTTGATCAAGATGGTGAAATCGACTAATAGAGTATGGTGAGTGATACGGGGGGTTAAACAGGTGATTTGGTTGTGTAGTACCGTATAGCTTGCGGGCTAAAGGTTTGCACAATCAAGGAAAGTTAATTGTTAAGTTTGTTTATTTATGTTTATTGCTTATAATAGTTAATTGTGTTAAATTACTTGTTATGCTTAATTGTTATGTGAATACATGTTATTTGGAAAAGTCAGTAGTGATTATCTCATTAGCGAGTAATGAGTATGTCACTAGCTTGAAGGTAAAGGAAAGAATTGGTGGAGAATAGTGTATGATTCAATTGTGTTGGATCCGGATTACTGTTGGGTAAGAGGCTACACAATTGGGTGAAAATTAATGTGTTAATTTATGTGGATTAAATAATTGAGATTATGTAGTTATGATGTTATTTTGAATTGATAGTGTATGATTCGATTGTGTTGGATCCGGATTGCTTCCGAGCAAGAGGCTACACAATTGGGTGGAAGAAAATGTGTTTACATATGTGGATTAATTAATGAAGATAGTGTAGTTATAATGTTATATGAATCGATTGTTGGGTGATTATGTAGTTTGTGGATTTTATGGAATATGCTTATGTAGTGAAACAGTGTTAGTATGCATACCGTTGTGGTATGGTACTCAGTGAAATAGTGTTAGCATGCATATCGATGTGGTATGGTGCTCAGTGATCAGTGTTCAGTGTTTTCAGAGATCAATGATTTTGTGTTTATGTGAATTGCTTGTTTGATTTGCCTGTGTACTCACTAAGCAGTTGTGCTTACCCGTTTCAGTGTTTATGTTGTAGGTTGATGTTTTGATAGAGACATGTGGATAGAAGGGTTATGAAAAGCTATTGACATGGATATGGAGCATGCTTATGGTTAGAATATGCTTCTTTCTTTTGAATTGTTGTTTTGATGCTCAATTGTGTAAATCGCCCAAACAATGAGTTTTCGAATTAAATATGTTGGTCAATGTATAGTAGTTGACTTTGAAAGTCAAACAGAGTTATGGTGTCTAGTGTATGTGGTTGTCAAGTGTATGAAGTCGTATGATTGGTTTGGTTTGGGTTAAAGTGGTGAAAAGTGATTTAGTGTCGAATGTGATTGGTTGGTCAAATGTGAAGTGGACACATTGTCAATAGCCTTGAATTGGTCAAACAAATGTGGTTTGAGTGTTGAATTGGTTGAAAAATGGTTGAATTATGAAATGGGTCATTAAGGTGTCAAAATGGGTTGAAAGTGGTCATGTGGTGAATTTAATGTGTGGTGGTGTCATGGGTTGGTTTTTATTTGCTTCAAGTTTGTTTTGAGGAGTTAAATAAGTGTGCAAAAGAGTAGAGTTTAATTGTGTGTGGTTTGTGATTTGAGTTGTAGTCAAAAAGTGGTTAAAATGGTCAAAAAGTGGTTATATGTCCATTTTCTCGTAAAACGTGAATTTTGAAAAAGTGCAAAAATAGAAAGTTTCAGTTTGGCATTATGGAGGTGCCTGCAAATTTTCAGGGTCTAAGTGTTTACGAGTAAAAAGTTATGCGCGTCGGAAATTCGTATTTTGGTATTAGTTTGTGTGCAGCCTTGATTCCTGGGGAATCGGAGTCATTCCTGAGGAATCTGAACTTAAGTTCTAACAGCAACCCTGATTCCTGAGGAATGAGAGTCATTCCTGGGGAATCCGAATCCAAGTGTTAACAGCATGTCTGATTCCTGAGGAATGGGAGTCATTCCTGGGGAATCTCTTGTAAATTCACATTTTTGTTATTTGAGTCATTATTTGATTAAGAGGACGATATAACGAGTCTATAATGTCATATTTTAGATGTGGGACCTAATAGAGTGTGTTTTCAGTGTTAGGTAAAAAAAAAAAAAAATGGTTCTGTTTTCGGGGCGTTTCATACTAACAAATTAAATAATTTATAAATATTCAGATCTGTCAATGTGTTATCAAAGCTACGATTACCAAATTCTTGATAGATGAGGGTTGGTTTACAAACTCGTGAAAGAAAATGTCATCGCATATTTGAAGAGTCTCCCGATGTGAGGTTGTTCGATTGTCCAAAGTGTGGTCCTGTCAAAGAAGTTAAAACCATGTGAGTAGATAAACTTAAAACGTATAATTTGTTTTATGAAATTTAGTGAAATGGATATAGCCTACTGTTCACATTGACTTTCGCATGATTTTTTCAATTTCAGACTTAGGACTATTGCGAGAGTGAAAGATACTACAGGATCTACTTCAATTGTCTTTTTTGACAATCAACTTTCAAAACTACTTCAGCGAAGCGTGACATGGCTGAGAAAGAAAATCACTATGGTATGTTATATAGTACCAGTTTTTGTCGGTTTGTGTTTACTCACTTGCATCTAATAGGAAACCACTTACATTAACATTTTTACTATTCAGAACTAGATTGATGACCCTCAAGTCATTCCTTTTGAGTTCAATAATCTTCTCGATAAGGAATACGTCTTCAAAATACACATAGGGGACATCAATCTGAATCATAACTTCACTGCCTATACGGTCGATCGTGGTACACAGTCTACTGAAGTGATTGATGCCATTTCTGCTAAGATGAATGATCCAAATTCAGGAACTTCCGATGCTCAATCTTTCAATGTCACTCCTAACGCAAAGTGATAGTCCCTTATGCCTTGGATCTGGAATGACTAACACAAACAATTGTTTGGCGGAATCAAACAATCGCAACAATAACAAGTAATCACAAACCGAAATCGATTAAACAACGAACAATAACTTGTTATTGATCAAACGGAACGTATTGGTATGTTTACATGAATGCTTTTTCGACAAATGGTGCTAGGGTTTTGTCAACCCTAGCCTGAAACCCGTAGATTTGTATTTATACTCAAACTAACCGACATAGCAACACTTAGCCAATTGTCGCAAACATTGGCCATGCGACACTTCCTTAAGTGTCGCATACTATTCTAAACGCCTTCTTGGCGACACTTCATGAAGTTTCGCCCAAAACTAAACATAAGTGTCGCTAAGTAATAATTTTTCAATATAACTAAATTAACGACACGTACAACTCGATAGACCAACTGACTGACACACAAAATGTACCAACAAACTCCCCCATGTCAGCAGCTTGGTCTTCAAAACTTCTTCAACACTTCCAGTCTGCAGGGAACGTTCCTCCTGCATGAACGCCTTGAGCTAAACAAACTGATACAACCTTCTGAAACCGTAAAGCTTCCGTCTTGAACTCTGGATAATAAGTAATCGGATTCACTTGTAGAGCTTCAAGATCTTTCTTGGTAAGGTTGATCAAGCTCAACTGATCATATACTCGAATCTTATTTGAATTAGCGTTCCACAATTCTTGCAGCTCAGTATCAGGAATATATACAATTTCTGCTTCGCCTGTACTGCCGTCATATACCCAATACTTCAATCTGTTCAAAAAATCAAATGGAAGTTTCTCCAAAGGATTGTACTTCAAAGTCTTAGGAGATCTGAAGAAAACCTTAACCCAGGGCCTATTATTCGCAGGATTGATCCTGTTTCTGTAGATACGTCTTGTCCCCAAGTTAGGTGTGATAAAGCGAAAATTCTTTGAATTAACCTCTTTTCTCAAAAGTCTCTGAACATCATTCGCGAGCTCATTATCAGTAGGATTGATAATATTCATTTGTGCTAATCGTAATAGCTCGCAATATGGCAAAGAACTCAGATGATTGAGACGTGTAATAAAGTACTGTAAGCCATCTAATCTCTTCACAATAATCACCCTATTCTCCACATCATACTTCCAACTAATAATAAGACCTTTTAGCTTACGCTTTCCAGCTTTGTAGAACTTGCAGGTCTTCAACGTATCTGAATCAGTAGCTGAAGTAGATGGAATATCAGAAGATCCAGGAGCTTCAGGAATAGTAGTATCAGCTGTTGCAGCTTGGTCAATATCAGGAACCGAGGTTGTTGACGGTTCAGGTTCCACCACTTCTTCCTTATCAGAAACCTCTAGTTCTTCTCCCATGAACACCTCATCTGGATTAACATCTGATTTTGCGAAATCATCGTTCACCGTTTCCTGTTCCACTTCAACATCTGCATCATCATCAAAAACAACATCTTCTTCCTGCTCAGGTACCGAATGAATATCCTCGAATATAATACTCCGCAGAAAATCCAAATTGACTTGAGAATAGTCAATATTGAGCGGAATCGGTTGACCTGGAATAAAATCAGAAGAAGCAAAATAATCCAAAGCAATGTTTTCATTAATATCAGAAGGATCTACATTTTCAGGCTGGGGGGAGTCGTAGTTGATGTTTCCAAGGCACGCAGGCCTGACTCCCCCGAAACAGTAGCTACAGACTCCAACCCAAGAAGCCTAGACTCTAGACCTGGAATCCGAGCAACCTGAACTTCCAAGTCAGCAACTCGAGCAGCTTTGATCTCCAAATCTTTAATCTGCGTAGCCTGAGCTTCAATAACCGCAGCTTGATCATCAAAGCGCTTGTTCAGCAGCTCTATTTGAGCTAGAAGCTGCTGAAGATCTACAGGCTGTGGTTGTTGCTGTGACTATTGCTGTGACTCAGTCTCGATCTCTATACCTAACCCACGTCAGCGACGAGTATAAGGACGATCTATATCAGAATCAGAGTCCACCGAACGTAGTCGTTTGTCAGTCCTAGGGGGCACATGAACCCGCCCCTGGGACATCCTCCTCAAAATGCGTTTGAAATGCTGAGGATCCACAAGCTGAATTGCCGCAAGAGTATCTGTTGGCGGCATGTCTCCTTCAGAATCAGCTGGGGTGGGACCACCATCATCATCACCAGCGTCCACATTCTGGACGTTCTCGATATCATCCAACTGTTCCTGCACAACAATATCAACAAAATCATCATCATGCACCGGCTGCTCGGGAGCTGGTGCAACAATATCCAGATAACCATCATTTGGAGGTGGCTGATAGTTCTCATCAATGATATGTCCAAACAGATCAACGTCCGGTAGCTGTTGCTGACCCTTCGGCGGGGTCGCACAATCACTAAAAACCATGACCAGCATCGGTTGTGGTAATAGCTGTGAAAGCGGATCAGCTGGAATCCCTAGATTCAGGGAATTCAGAATCAGCTGTACCGAACGTGGATATAAATTCCACAAATCATCTCCAGAATTGATGTTATCAATCATATTCTCAAAAATATAGCCCGAAAAGTTGAACGGTTTGTTGTAAACCAGGGCTAATATAGCAGAAACCGTAGCGTAACTCATCCCATCATAACCAGCTTTGCGGGGAGACATGCAGACAATCACAATATGAGCAAGGTATCTCCAGACCCTGCTTAGATGCTGTTTGCGATATTGATCAGTGGGTATATCAGGATAACCCAAACGCAACATAGCACCAGAGATGAAATCATTATCAAATTGCGTTGGCATCTCATGGACATCCTCAAAATGTAAGACTGCCGAATCGTGTCTTCAGTGACCACGATCTGATTACCAAGAACTGTCGTCAAAATCCTACGCTGGTTATTTTCCGTATTGATAACTGCATTCGACCAGAAAGCGCTAACTTGATTCAGATATACTGGATGATTCTCAGTAATAGCAAAGTGAATCCTTGAGCGCTGGAGAAACTGAATCATAGGATGAAAGGGAACTGATTTGGCGTGCGTAACATTGAGAAAAGCTACGATGTTGTGACGGCGATTGGTACGAGCAGCATATGCAACGAGATCTGCCATCTGAAACTGTAGAATAACTTAACATAGACAAACATATCGTTATAGAATAGGTTCAGTTGTTAACGAAAATATATCAAAAAATCACTGAATCTGAATTATTGGCGACACTTAACGAAGTGTCGCTGGATACTATGCGGCACTTCACGATAGTGATGCATAAAATTCAGATACAAATAAGACTGCATCACTTCGAAGAAGTGTCGCAGAGCAATTAAAATTTTGGCGGTACTTCCTTAAGTTTCGCATTAAAAAATCAATTTTGTGCAATGCGACACTTAAAGAAGTGACGCAGACAAGCAGTGCGGCATTTGCATGAAGTGATGCAAGCAAACTGTGCGACACTTAATGAAGTGACGCAGGATCCTTGAAATTACCATTTATGCGTCACTTAACCAAGTGACGCATAGAGTGTCGCAATGAAGAACACGAGCCCAGAAACGCATCCCAACCCAGAAAATTTGAATACCAAATTTGGGGTTTTTGCATATCGTTTTAACCAAAAGGTGCGGCGTGTGTAAACAACCAAAACAAACCCACAATTAACACTAAAAACATACTAATCGATCGTGTATTTACCCATTATTACCGAAACCCTAAACCCGTAACTTCAAATAAGGATTAAACGAAATATATACGGTGAAATAAGGTAAAAATGGTACCAATCGATGCGGAATGAGGAGAGGAACAAAGAGATAGAGTCCGATCACCAAGAAATCACATGAGAATCAACGAAGAATTCGTAAAATCAAAACAGCCTGAGTGTCGCAAAGACGAGAGAGAGTGACGCAGGAATTTGTGAAGTGACGCAACAGCGATTTAAACAGTGAAAAGAGAAGTGCCGCGGTACGGGTGTTTATATACTCGAACCCTAATTTGCGTCACTTCGTGCATCACTTCCTGCGGCACTTAGTGCGACACTCATCGAGTGTCGCTAACAGACACATAGTGAAAATTTTTAAAAACTTTTGTGATTCTTCGCGTTTCAATGTCGGTTATTCGAATTGACAATTTGCAACTTGGAGAAAATAACATAGAATTAAAAAATCTTTTTGTAATTTTCTCAAATAATGCATAAATAAATAAATAAATAAAATAAAAGAAAATTAAAAAATACATTAAAAACCAAATAAAGCATAACACATTAAATAAACGTAATACTTTTGGTGACGGGATTGTTTTGGGTCTGGTTAGGGATCATATCAGTATGACATGCAACTATTAGGAAATGATAAGTGTCATTTCGATCATCAGTATAATTGTCCACTTTAAATTTACGTGATATATTTAAAATACCTTTTATAAAGATTAGTTCAAGACGATCATCGGTATTGTTTGTCCACTTAAACATAGTACATCCGTATCTGTGAGCTAACTTTTATTGTTAGTATGAATATTAATTTTGTAAAACCTAGTATATGATATACTGATAAACTTTAGTAAAACACATAAGGCTGCATATTATACAGACAAGGTAGAGATTACAAGACCAAGTTTTTCTCGGTTATCTCGTAACATACACTTGACTTTCAATTTTAGGTACACATCAAACTTATTATGAAAATACTAGTGGCCCCAGATCTGTACTTAGTACAACAGAGGGTCCCTTAGTATGAACAAAACAAGTTTGAGACTATTTGCATAACTAATGGATTCAGGTCTGTACGTGAGTACAACAATAGTCACTATTAGTTAATCTAATAATCATATTCTTACTATATGCCAGTTTTGCACTTTCATAATGATTATGACAGCATATGGTAATACTTCATTTATCGATTAAGACTTATGTCATATCATATAACAGTTTTCACAAAGTAATAGACAAGTTTTAATATTACTTCTTACTCACTCACAGATCGGTGTGTATCATGCCTACCGATACATCATATGATGAAGCTAATGTTTATAAAAGCTATGTTAAATATGCCAGATAAACCTACTGACACATCAAACATAAACCTTAAAATTTCCATTTTTATGCATGTCACCTGATGTACTATCATATCCCAAGTTGTTTACAGACACAACCTAACGTCTTTTTATAAATTTAGCAACCTTGCATTTTCTTTAGTACTAATAAGTACAAAGAATGGCTGTTGCCATATATATATATATATATATATATATATATATATATATATATTAAAACACATAAAAGCAATATACAAAAAATAACTGCCCAAGTCACAAATCACTTTTTAGGTACAAAGAACCTTAAACCAATCATGTTGATCAGTTCATCAAATCGAGCACGAGAAAAGGCTTTGGTGAATAGGTCGGCATTTTGCTTAATGGTGTCTATATGGACCAGGTCTATCAGGTGTTTTTCATAGCAATCCCGTATAAAGTGGAACCTAAGTTGTATGTGTTTAGTCTTAGAATGCTGTACGGGATTGCGTGTGATAGATATAGCAGCAGTATTCTATGTGAATAGGACTCATAGAAAGAATTAACCCGTAATCGCGTAGTTAGTGCTGAATCCAAAGAACTTGGGCACAACAGCTAGCAGCAGCAACATACTCAACCTCTGTTATAGAAAGAGAAACCGTAGTCTGCTTCTTGCACTGCCAAGAGACCAAACGCGATCCCAAAAATTGACATCCCCCTGTAGTTGACTTCTTATCTATGCTGCAACCTCCATGATCCGAATCCGAATAGGCAGTAAGAGCGAATGATTTCTCATTTGAATACCATAGACCAAGAGTGGGTCTAGCTCTGAGATAACCAAAAATTCGTTTCACCGCCTTCATGTGAGACACCTTGGGCTTAGCCTGATAGCGGGGATCAGATTGATACAATGTCCGGCCTAGAGGCTGTCAGATACATGAGAGAACCTATCATAGAACGATAGTCCTTTTCTTTGTAATCTTCTTCGTCCTCAGCAGGTCTGATATTGTGATTAAGCTCAATAGGAGTCCCATAGGTTTTACAATTGAGCAAGTCATACCGAGTCAACATGTCATTGACATATTTTGACTGATGTATATAGATACCTTTCGCAAGTTGCTCAACTTGTACACCTAAAAAGAATGTGAGCTCCCCCATTACGCTCATCTCAAACTCAAACTTCATGATCTTTTCGAAGTTCTTGCACATTGCCTCATTTGTAGAACCGAAGATGATGTCATCCACGTAAACCTGCACAAGTAACATATCTTCCCTATCCCCATACTGTTCTTGAAGAATGAATAGCGTGCTATCGATGTTACCCTTCACAAAACCATGCTTTATCAGATGTGTAGTAAGCCGCTCATACCAAAGCCTTGGAGCTTGGTGAAGACCATATAACGCCTTGTTCAGTTTACAGACGTATTCCGGATGTGCGGGGTCTTCAAAACCAGGAGGCTGCTTAACATACACATCAGTATCTACTTGTCCATACAGAAACGCACTTTTAACATCAAGTTGATTGACCCGAAATCCTTCATAGGACTCGAATGCTAAGAAAATGCGAATGGACTCCAATCGAGCAACAGGGGCAGATACTTCATCATAATCCAAACCTTCAATTTGACTGAAGCCTTGAACCACTAACCGTGCTTTGTTACGAATCACAATGCCCCTATCATCCATCTTATTTCGATATACCCAACGAGTACCAGTCAGGTGGGCACCCTTGGGTAATGGAACTATTTCCCAAACTTGCAACTTCTTGAATTGCTGTAGTTCCTCTTGCATGGCCCCGACCCAGGATGGATCTTTTAAGGCCTCTGCAACCTTCTTTGGTTCAATCTGAGATAGATGACATGAATTGAGGTTAGCAACAAGACCCAAAAGTTGCTGAGTGGAAGTCTGATTCACTTGATGTCGCGTTTGAACTGGAGCATGAGGATCACCAAGAATATTGTCAATGGGATGATCCTTATGTATACGAGTTACTGGAATTGTATCTGGCATAAGATTCAGTTCCAAGTTGTTCAAATCTCCTTCAGTCGCAGGAGCATCTTCTTTCTCTAAGATAATAGCGGTTTCGGTTAAAGAAAGATTCGGTGATGCTTCATCGTCATGAGTATAGAAGTGAGAATAATTTATCTTTTCCGCTTCCTCTTCCTCTCCCTCTTCCTTTAACGAAGGCATGTATGGATCAAAAGGAAGTTCCTTGGTATAGATTGTTTTGGAAGTAGAAGGAGCATCTGACGATGGTGTAGTGGGAGATTGTTTAGTTGTGGGTGTAAGTGAAGGTGTAGATGTGGATGCTGTTGTTGGACTAGGTGTTGTGGTGGGTGCGGGAGTAGGTGATGGAGTAGGTTCTGAGGTGGATGTTTGATTGGATGCCGATTCATGGTTTGGGTTAGATGGTTTGTGGGGAGAATCGGGTGTTTCTTGAGAAAGACCGATTCCATGAAATAGGGTGACCAACTCTTCCTCTTGATCTACTTCAGGTATGTTGAAATAGTTAAAGACACCCTCATAGTTGAAAAACCAATCTGGACCCGTTCCTTGAGGAGGATCCGTATAACGCAAACATTTAACCTCAAAGTGCTCTTCTATCTGACTTGTTGATTTGTTATAAACTCTTTTATTCGAAGAATTCACCGAATAACCAAGAAAAATCCCTTCAACTGCTTTATCATCAAACTTTGAGAGTTTATCTTTAGTAATCATAATCAAACAAGGACACCCAAATGGTTCTAGAAACTGCAGATTTGGCTTACGGTTATTAAAAAGTTCATAACATGTTTTGTTCTTCTTCTTAACCGTGAGCACCCGATTCAGAACATAACAAGCAGTGTTAACTGCCTCAGCCCAGAAAATGATAGGTAACTTTAAATCCGCTAGCATAGTCCGAGCTGTCTCGATGATAGTCCTATTCTTACGTTCTGCAACTCCATTCTGTTGAGGAGTTCTTGGAGCACTGAATTGATGTTCAATGCCTTTTGCAGCACAATATAACTCGAGAGTAGAATTCTTGAACTCGGTTCCATTATCACTGCGCAGTCTCTTCACCTTTAAGTTGCACAAATTTGCCAACTTATCCAACAAATATACCAAAATATCCGCAGTCTCACCTTTTGAAGCTAGAAAGTAAACCCACAAAAATCTTGAGTAGTCATCCGTAACTACCAAGAAATAAGATCTGCCACCAATGCATTTTGTTGAAATGGGACCAAAAAGATCCATATGTAAGAGTTCCAGTGGTGCAGCAATAGAATTCACTATCTTAGACTTATGGGACTTTTTATGGAGTTTGCCCTTGTGGCAAGAAATACAGCCAAATCATTCTTTATGAGGAAATTCATTTTACGGAAATGAATGTGTCCCATCCGTCTATGCCAAAGAAGTGATTCTTTCTCAAAAGCCTTTGAAAGGAGACAAGTATACTCATTAGTAGTCTCGACAGTTCGCATATTCAAAATGTAGGTGTCATCTTTCCTTGGTGCACGCATTAGCACCCATTCCTCAGGAATGACAAAACCCAGCTTTAGTATAACACATTCAGTCTTTGTGAATGCAGTGGTGTAATCCTTATCACAAACTTGTGAAACGCTCAGCAAGTTGTGATTGAGTTGTGCCACATAATTCACATTCTCAAAGCTAACGTTCCCATTTGTTAGCATTCCACGACCCGAAATTGTTCCTCCTGTATCTCCAGCAAAGGCAACATATCCTCCTGCGTATGGTTTAATATCTACAAGAAGAGACACATCGCCAGTCATGTGTCGCGAGCAGCCACTGTCCAAATACCATTTACTATCTCTCACATGTTCAGACTGCTGCAACACACAAAAGTAAGGAGATTAGTGAGAAACGGTGACCCAAGCCTTTACAGACTTAGGTACACCGGAGTCATCAACAATAATCACATCAGATAGAATTTTATTTTTAAGCAAATCAGAATTATCATCTGATGGGTTATTGTTGACGACATTAGAGTCAACAGCAGACTCTTTTCTTTTCCAAACCTTAGATGGTTCGGAAATTGGTTTGAGAGTAATGTCGGGCTTTAGTTTTGGCAAAGGTTTTTGCCCAACATTACTTTGCTTCTCAACCAGCTTGGGAGAGTTGGAATAACGCCTAGGTGGGGATTGTAAAAATGAATTTCTATAAAAAGAAGTTCTAGGCATTTCTCTCCCAAAGCATTGGTTAGAAAGCTTAGGGCAATCACGGATTAAATGTCCCTGTTTCTTGCAATAGAAACAGGAACGCTTCTCAACAAATGGTTGAGGCTGAGGATTTACCGGAGTTGGTGGAGAAGCATTTCTTGAACATGCACAATGTGTACATGTTTTAAGATGTGCTTGCTTAGGTTGAATGGTTGAAGTAGAAGGTTTGTTATGAGAAACTTTATCATTATTAACATTTAAACTTCGTTTCAAAATCTTTACAGGTGTCTATAAAGTTTGAGAGTTCTCATTTATAACCTTTTCTTTTCCTTTTTGAACCTTAACTGGTTCAGTTTGGAAAATTTCAGGTTTAACTTCAACCTTTTTAACCTTAGGATACTCATGTTCGGTAATATCCTCAATCTTAACGACCTCCTCTACACTAACTGGAGGTGTACTCTCAGAGTTAACAAAAGTAGGCAAGGGATACTCTGGCCATTTAGTTTTCTCCTTTGCCTGCCTTTTGGGATTGGATTTAGCTTCTTTAGACTTTGTAGCTGGCCATGATGAGTAGTCAGCTACAAGTTCTTCGGTGCCTTCCTTAACAGGCAGAGGATAGTGGTTAGTAGGAGGTGGAACTGAGTTATATCCTAGTCCTGCCTTACTACTTGTATCCATCCTCTGCTTGTTAATGATTTCATCAAAGACGTCAAGAGAATTTGAAAAACTTGAGATTTTTCGATTGAAATTCATAGACTAAGACTTTAATTCAGAAAGTTCTTTATTCAACAAATCAATTTCAGTTAAATAACTTTTAATAGCATCTTGTTGACTAAAAACTTTTGCTTTAAAAGTCTGTGTATCTAACTTATAAGCCTCAATTTGCTTATCATAAAGTCTTTCATTAGCTTTTAAAAACTTGTTTGACTCAGTAAGTTTATTGACCTTTTCTCTCAAGTTTTCATTTTCTATTTGACAGATCCTTACAGAAGCAGTTAGAGTAATACAAGAAACAGAGTTTGTTGGTTCCTTAGGTTCATTATGTACCTCAGGTGTGATGTGAGCAATTAGACATTGTTGATACTGCTGAGCTTTAGCGCTCCAGTCAATTTTGGTAGCATCAGAAGCTCCAGTCTTAGGTACATCTTTCTCAGGAGTCTTGGGAGGAGATGGTTTAGTGAGACCATATGGTGGCATCTTTGGTTTCTCACATTCTCGGGCAAAGTGTCCCAAGTTCTGGCAGTTGTAGCAACGAACCTTGCTCTTATCAAGACCGAAACCAGATTTACCAGCTCCTTCCAAACTCTTGCATCCCGTCCTTTGCAAGAATTTTTGCACCCTTCTAGTGATCATGGCAATATTCCAATTCAAATCCATCTGTTCAAGATCATCGTCATCCAGCTGGCCATAGTCCTCCTTTGTCAATTCCAGAGTGGTATTTGGTTGTGATACCAAATCCTTGTAAGAGCTAAGGAAAGCTGTATAAATGGCAGCTTGTTCTTCAATCGCTGGTGAAATGGGAGTCTGATGAGTTTGTGCACCTTGAGAAGTGCCAGTAGAACAGACTAACGAGTAACCACCAGTGGAGCTTGGTTGAGAAGTGATATCTGACACAAACGCCAATCCACCGGGGTTATTTCCAGAATTAGCTTTACCGCCATACAAAGATGGATTTTGTACAAAACCCCCATTCTTACATTCTTTCTTCTTCAACTCCATAGCATGTGCTTGGAGTATCCCAACCAACTCATCTAACTTCCACGTAGCCAACTCTTGATTTTCCTTTAACATCTGAACCTTAACATCCCAAGCTTTAGGTAGTGCATCCAAAAGTTTTTTATTAATTTCAAGTTCCGTAAAGGTATAACCACCTTCAAGCAACTCACCAACCAACTGGGTGTATCTTGTGAATAAACCAGTCGCGGTCTCATTAGGCATAATATCAAAGAGATCGCATTATTTCTTAACCAATTCTAACCTTGCCTCTTTGTATTTCTCATTACCGCCGCACCGAAGCTCAATTGCCTTCCAAAGATCATAGGCAATATCATGTTGTTTAAACATATGCAGAACATCAGGAGTTAAGGCCATCTTTATTGCTGAAAGACATTTGCGTTCAGTATCATACTCCTTACGTTCCTCAGGAGTCATAGCCTTATAAGTCTTAGGTGGAGGAACGCCACGATAATTTCCCTCAGCTAATGGTCTTTCATATCATTCAGTAAGTGGACCCCATAATTCCGGACAATGGAAGTCAACATACTGCTCAAAACGTGATCTCCAGTATGTATATTCCAAATCAGCAGTAAAAACGGGAGGTTTACTACTGCTTCCTACATCATTATTCTTTTTAATCATTTCCCTAATGCTTTGAAGACTTTCTTTATCCGAAGCCATTAGAAAATACCTGAAAATAGACTAAAACACAAAGACAAAAAGCTGATTAGTAATAAAAGGCGACACTTGATGAAGTGTCGCAAAGCAGTAGCGACACTAGGTTAAGTGTCGCAAAGTCAACAATGGTCAACGTCAAGTGACGCTGAAAGTGACGCACAAATGAACCGTGGCGACACTAGAGGTTAGTGTCGCGTATTTGATTAAGTGACGCAATCAAGTGTCGCACTTGAGTGTCGCTGATTAGTGATGCAGCAAGCGTAAAGTAAACCTGATACTGAAACCCTAAATCCAATTGAGCGAGTGTCGCTCTAAGTGATGCAAAGAGTGTCGCGATCGAGTGTCGCAGGAACGGCTGATGACACCCAAAAACCCTAAAAAATGAATTTTCGTAAACCTAACGAAGATTCTTCGATCCTCTACGAACGAAACCTGTAAATATATAACTTTAACACCAGATTTGCACCAAATAACACCAAATAATGCTAGTATTCTTGAAAAACTTCACGATGCAATCCGAAAACAAGCCAAAACGTAATCAAAACTACAATCAATCTTCCAATGGCTCTGATACCAGTTGATAGTCCCTTATGCCTTGGATCTGGAATGATTAACACAAACAATTGTTTGGCGGAATCAAACAATCGCAACAATAACAAGTAATCACAAACCGAAATCGATTAAACAACGAACAATAACTTGTCATTGATCAAATGGAACGTATTGGTATGTTTACAGGAATGCTTTTTCGACAAATGGTGCTAGGGTTTTGTCAACCCTAGCCTGAAACCCGTAGGTTTGTATTTATACTCAAACTAACCGACATAGCGACACTTAGCCAAGTGTCGCAAACATTGGCCATGCGACACTTCCTTAAGTGTCGCATACTATTCTAAACGCCTTCTTGGCGACACTTCATGAAGTGTCGCCCAAAACTAAACATAAGTGTCTGTTGAGGTTATCAACGGGTGGTTTTAAAATTTATAATTGCTGGGGTCTAAGTGTGACTTACTAGTACTGAACCAAAAGGTTAGTAGGCGGTAAGTTGGACCTAGAGTCGTTCTTAAAGAGAAACTGAATTGAAACGGAGGTGATCCAATCAATCTTTCTTTCCTAGTAAATGTTTTAAAAGAGTGCGTTGGGAGTTTTGGTTCAGTTAATTAAGTAAACTAAATAAAGCGAATAAAATGTAATAAGATGTCAGATAATGCAAAGTAGTATTTGTTGTGAGTTCGTTAGTTAATAATCATGGGATGACGACTCTTACGGGAAAACGATTAGCTAAATTGGGTTGCTTATAAGATTCATTAACTTATGGTATAACCAATAGATTCCTTATTAGTCGGTTATCAACTAATATGTCACGAGGAACTAAGGTATCATGATTCTGACCAGACAGACAATGCTCAACTCTCCACACTCTTCTGTGAGGGAGTCAGTGGCCCATATTATTGAACGTATTCACTCGTGGGCGAAGGAATAGAGTAGCAAGTCCATAACATGTCTAGCCGTTCTTAATACCACAACGATTATGAATCCATTAAACAACTAACTTAGAACTTGTGTCCGAACTTATTTAATCAATTTCTACCAATGAAACTTAAGCGTGATAAACGAGGGAAAACATTTAGGTTTCTTGCATACCGTACTTTAGGTTTCATGGTTTTAGGAAAAAGTATCGGTTTAAGTTGGATTTCAAACTTGCATTTCTTAATACAATTAACAAATCCCTAGGTTTTCGTAAATGATCATTTAGCCTATAGCCTACCTAATCTAATCTAATCTAAACTAAAACAACTAATTAAAATGCTGACGGCTTTTTACAGAAAGTCAAACCCAGACCATGTCGGAAAGTACTATGGTGGCTCACATCGTATTTAATCGTTTACCAATGTTTCCGTTGTGAGTTTAATTGCTTCGCGATGTTTACATGATAAGTACATTGTGATCAGAAGTGTACAATACTCATGGCAAGTCCACGTAATCACATTGCATTTTATAATGCTTGCATGACGTTACAATTAAAAACATAGTTTTTACACAGATAACTATTGACCGAGTATATTGAGGTTCGCGACTCCTCTTTACAAGGTTACAATCACGTTTGTTAATCGAAAGGCGAATGTAAGTTTTAGGTTTAAAATCACACGATAAGTCCGCTCACAAAGTTTCCAATTTTATAACTTCGATCCATAATTCAACTACCTTCAGTCATTACCGGCTTTCATATATTTGTACTATGCTCAAAAGCATTTCCAATACTATACCGAGTAATCAGTCGAATCGGGGCCATCGTATTATTTCACGACGCATTTAAAGTCATCCCACAATTATATATACTAACTACATCACAACAAATACGATATTAATCTACTCGCTAATCATGGTAATAACGATCGCAAACATAATTAAAGCAAACATGTTTAATTAAGATAGATAAGGATAGAGATAACCGAGATTAATATGCGAGAAGGAATAGACTTGAATTAATGAGCGTAACTCCAAGCGTACACCAAAGATTACAAAACGTTCCTAGCTTTCTTTCTACTCTAAACAAAGTGCTAAACTAATTTAATGCTAAATTTAAAGTAAGAAAGTAGAATGAGAAAGTAATAAAGTAATATGACTAGTGCATATGGGACATTTTGAAATGGAGCCTTAAGCCTCCTATTTATAGGTGAGCTTTGGCTCACATTAGCATCAAGGGGTGCATGTTAGCAAAAGGTAGCCAAAAGGGTGCACCGGGTACCGTACAACGAGAAAAGTAGGCGCACCGGGTACTGTACAACACGAAAAGTAGGCGCACCGGGTACCAAAAGTTACCAAAAATGGAAACCGGGGTAGGACACAGGTGGCCGGCGGCGGTGGGGGTCCAGCCGGCGGCGGTGGGCTGGTGGCCGGCGGCGGTGGGCCCACCCCGCCCCGTTGCGTCATTTGTTGCTTCGTTTCTTGATTCCTGCGTGTTTTCTTCGTTATACGTCCGTTTGAGTTGATTCTTTTTTTGTTGGATTCGTAATTCAAAAACGAAGATTTTGACATAGGATAGGCCCTGAGATGAGGTCCCTAGCTCCAGATATTGCGTACGGATCATTTGGATCTTCCGGCGGGCGCGAAATCTTCATTTTTTACCCGTTTCAGTTGATTCTTCTTCTGTTGGATTCGTATTTTAAAAAAGAACATCTTGGTAATATTGGATGTTGATGGAGGGCACTTTAGTCTTGAAATCTCGTTTTGATGCCTTGAATCTTCAAACGTGTGTGGAATCTTCGTTTTTCATCCGTTTTGCTTGATTTTTATCGTGCAACCTCGTTTTGACCATCTTGGCATAATGTTACTGATTTGTGCTATATTTGAATTAAAATGCCAAGAATCGTTCCAGAATGAGAGAGATATCGGTAGTAAAAACATGACTTTTTACGCGATATCAAGTATCCCACACTTAGAACTTTGCTTGTCCTCAAGCAAACTAACGTTCAACATGGTTAAAGATAAGCAGATAATGAAATTATTTTAAGACGGGAACTTTTTACTAAGGGGGTTTCGGAAAAATAAAGATATTTGATATTTTAGAAAGCAAGGTTGTAATCTTTAGGAGCATGCTTTTGATCATTGATCGTTGATACATGACTAGGCGATCCTCTCAAGGTGGTCACTCCAATCACTCAAAGTGTTTAGGGTTTCCTATTCTAGCATATCAATCACTCAGAACGCCAGTCATGCATCGTTTATCGTCATAGGCTTGATCGAGAATCAAATCGTTACCTTTCTGGGTGAGCGTGAAGTCGATCTAGCCACAATCATTCTAGGGGAGTGATGTAGGGTTTTGGAGTGAGGTGTTGATGATGTGAGAGGGGGTTTTTGTTGGGTTTTCTTTCTTTGTGTGAAGTTGGAAAGCTGAAGTTTTTGACTTTTTAGGACGATTGACGCCCTTTTTCTTTTGGTTATTGAAAGGAGTCTTTTCTCCACTTTCTTTCTTTCGAGTTTTCTTGGGTAGTTTTGACTTCGTATCCTTGTAGCTTTTCTTCTTTCATCTTTGAAACTCTTTATGAAGTTTGAGGGATGCTTTTGAGTAGGTACGGGATGACGTGTTTATTTTGGGGTGTATGGAAGGGTTCAAGAATGATGTGATTCAATCTCATTTTTACTCACTAGTTTGGCTTCGAAATGCATTACAGGAGCAAGTTCTGATTCTAAACGCATACATCAGCACACTCAAGAATCGAAAAAGTGAAGCATTAAAAGTGAATGCTTTTCATATGGCTCAAGATACCTCACGAATCGAAAGTTGATTTGTTGTGTGCTTAGTCATGCGATGCTCTTTATGAGATTTTTAAACCTATTTTTCAAAAGAATTTGTATTTCATCTTCTTCCCCAAAGTAAATCATTCCTTAAAATTTTTCATTTTCAACATATTTTTAACTTAATTTTGAAAATTTTTGTTTACTTTTATGGGAAAGCAAGGTCTTATAAAGAGCAACGATTTTAGAATCAAGCATATACCAATGTCCATTTAACAGTAGTGCAACTACTGCTATCCCACACTTAAAGGAACATCGTCCTCGATGTTATACTAAGCTCTGAATGGGGTAAAATCCCACACTTAGGGTTTTAGACATCTAAGATTCATTCTTTCAGTGTGTGTGTTGGGTTTGAATCCCACACTTAGTGATAAGCATAATGGATATGACATATTTAAAACGAATGAAAGAGATGGCATAGAAGCACTCCCCGATAGTTGCAGTATTCTTTTGGTTGCATCTGCCGGTCTTTGTCTTCTTCGGTGCTTCTTTGAGCAAGTCTTCTTGTGATTGGTCTCGTGAGTGTGAACACGTCGGATATACTATTCTTCGGTTGTTGATGCTTCCTTGCAGGCTGGAGCATTCTTTGTATGATCCGAGTGTGAAAGATAGTAGGAGATTTCATCACTTCTTTGAAAGTAAAATTGCAGAAATGTAAAAACAAACACGGGTTGCCTCCTGAGAAGCGCTCTTTTAAAGTCGAGAGCTCGACTTAGTCCTTTTCTTCTTCAGATGATGCTTGATGCATCAGTAGTGGTGGCGTGGTCACTGTGGTTTCTTGGTAGAGAGTATCGTGGTGGATATTATTGTAGGAATTGCTCTATCATGTCAGCAATGAGAGTTGGTGGGTTGGTGGATAGCATTCTGAAGCTTTTGAAGTGATCAGTGGCGAGTCGGTCAAGAATTGCCATTCCATAGCAGATGTATCGAACTACCCTTGTGACTGGTCCGTTAGGGTCAATGCGAGTGCAGGTGTAAGTTCGAACGATTTCACGCTGTGGGTGGTTTCTTCCTATTGAGGCGATTAAAGCCATGAATTCGATTTTCACTTCTTCAAAATCATTAGCCCAAGGGTCTCCTCCGAAGGATCTGGTTGCTTCGCACACTTGTTTGATTAGTTGATGTTGCTCGCGGTTGAAGGGAAAATCTGAGTCGGTGAAGATGCAAATTAACTTGCTGAATATCTCGCGATATCCATTTCGGTAGACGTCGAGTTCTACGTCTTCTTCTTGGTACATTTCGCGCAATCGGGTAGTCACATAAGTGGCTAAATTGATTTGCGACATGTGCGGGATGAATCTCGGTACCTCACGAGTTTCCTCTTCATAGGCTGGCTCGTTCAGCTCATCAATTATTAGTTCAATGTGGTGTCCAATGGTGGATTGAATGACGATCCTGCAGTTCTATGATGCTGTGAGGTGCTCTCCAGTTTCGATGAGATCTGGAAGAGTTCTAAGATCTCCCACCATTCTGATGTCGGCATAACTTCTTGGGTTCCCTGTGGCTCTTTCCAGATTGGTTCTCATTGATGCAAGAATAGCTTTTTAACTTGATGAGTATGGAAAAGCTGACCCGGCTAAGGCACAATATACTTTTTGGTATATTCGCCTTTGGTTTTCGTAGAATTCGATTTCTCCCATTGGGTAGTTGGGTCTTTCTCGCTGTCGAGCTTCTCTGGTAAGTTGTTCTTGAAGTAGGTCAGAGAATGCTCGAATGTTTCTCCGTAGATTGCTAGGTTCTGGTTCTCCATAATTGGCGAGGTATGAATCGTAGTCTCGTATGATTGCCCTTATCATGTGTCTCTGGGCGGTGTTGTAGTCATTGGTTGACTCTTTGATGGCTTCTACGATAATTCGGACATCGTCGTATTCGTCAATCATCTCGATCATGTCTTGATGAGTATCTATCAGAGGAATTTCTAGTCTCTCAGTTGTGACGGCAGGGGAATTTGGTGGAGCAAGAGGAGGTTGTGGAATAGAGTGTTCATCAAGAGTGATGTTGACGTAATCGTCATCGCATTCACTGTTGCAGTCGGAGTCCTTATCACGTGAATCTGGAAATTGGTGGAATTCTTCGTCGGAGGGTGCGTTGTTGAAGGGTCGAGAACTATCGATTTCGATGGTTCGGACTTCGGTTGTTATGTCATGAATGTTCTCTTCGGCAAAGCTTCCTGGTTGACGTGCCTTATATGCCGAAATTCTCTGTAGTAGTTTGGCATACTGGTCTAGGTGTGGTGATGATCGGAGTCCTTCTTCAAAGATTTCTATGTCTCGGAGTTGGTTTCTGGTGAAGGGTTTTGATGGATCGAGATAGGAATTTAGGATGTTTCCCATTCTTTTAAGATGAGAGGATCTGAGCTCTTGACGGATGACTCCGTAATCAACTGATTCTTCAGATGAAGAGTAATCATCGCAGTTTTGTATTCTTTTAACTTCGGCCATTTGTGGCGAATCAGTGTGATCTTCATCTTCTTCCATTTCTTCCTCTTCCTCTTCTTCTTCCTCCTCAGGGTCAGATTCAATTTCTTCATCTGCTTCCTCGTATTCTTCCTCTTCTGGGTCGTATTCGGTGTCAGAAATGAGAACTGATGATCGGGTGAATTGCGGTTCCTCCTCTGGTTCTGATTCATCATCGGAACAGACTTTTCCTGTGGATATAGCACAACATTCTTCCTCTTCGGGGGTGCATTCCGGTTGGTCGATCTTGTAAGTGATGCTTTCACCATGCGATCGTAAAACAATCGTGTGGTTATACACATCAATCACCGCTCTAGCTGTATTCATGAATGGTCTTCCAAGGATAATTGGGATGTTTATGTCCTCGTGGATATCCATTACCACGAAATCCGTTGGAAAGAAAAATTTGTCAACTTGAACAAGGACATTCTCAGCTATTCCCTTGGGGTATCTAACAGATTGGTCGGCTAGCTGGACGGTCATCTTAGTGGGTTTCAAGTTTTCAAGTTCTAGCATTTTAAACAGGGAGTAGGGCATAAGGTTTATGCTGGCTCCTAAGTCGGCTAAAACGCTCATATTTCCGGAATTGTAGATAGAACAAGGGAGTGTAAATCTACCAGTATCTCCTAATTTTTTGGGAAGGCTATTTTTAAGTAGGGCTGAGGTTTCAGAACTAAGGGGAATGTTGTTCAATTCAGGCAATTTATCCTTAGTGGATAACAATTTCCTAATATACTTATTACGACCAGGAACTCTAGACATGGTATCAAGGAATTTTCCATCTAACTTAAAGGATGAAAGTTTCTTAGGTTGAACTTTAAGTCTAGCGGGGTAAGGGATTCTAACCTCTTTGTTCATTGTTTCCACATCTGGTATCTTGACCTTTGATTCTTCCTTTACTGGAACAACAGCAGGTGGAGTAGTAGCTGCTTCCTTTGGTGTTGTAAGTTGCTTTGCTTCCTCAACATGCGGATTTTGAACCGTGTTGCTAGGCAAACTTCCTCGGGGTCTATTCTCAAGACGTTGTGCCAATTGTCCAATTTGAGCTTCCAAATTCTTTAGCACAGCCAATTGATTTCTCATGAAGAGATCGGCTTGATCTTGTCTAGCGGACGTCTTTTGGTTGAGCTGGTGTTGACCTTGCATGAATTGGGTGAAGGCGTCGTCTGAACTTGAAGCTGGGGCATTTGTCTTGGTGGTTTGTTCAGTGGTTTGGTTTGTGTCGGAAGTGGGTGCAGGAAGTGCAAGGGGTTGATTATAAGAAAGTTGTGGCTGTTGTTGGTAAGGTGGATATCTAGGTGGGTATCGGGGTTGGTATGGTTGTTGGTTGTTTCTCGGCGGAAAGGGAGGTCCTCTAGGTTGGTTGTTGTTCTGGTTGAAACCGGGTGGTCGAGCTGGAAACTGAGCATAGTAGACGGTGCCATCTGCTTCTTCGTATTCAACTTGGTATTCGCCAGATGGTTGCGGGTTGGTGCAGTGTTGACAGACTTGTACTTGGTGTACTTGGTGCTGTTGTTTCTTAAGTTCTCTAAACTGTTTGACGAGCGAGTCCATTTTCTCTGTCAGTGTCTTAATTGCTTCGACTGGAATCGGGTTTGCAGCAGCGATAGATGTGGAAGATGTTGAATGATCTCCAAAATTCCTATCGTGGTGATGCATAGTCATATTTTCTATCAGGTTCCATCCTTCTTCGTCGGTCTTTGCCATGAAGCTTCCTTGTGCAGCAGCATCGAGAGTAGTTCGGTGGTTAGGATCTAAACCATTGTAGAAAGTGCACAATTGTGCAGACTTATCGAGTCGGTGATTAGGGCATTTCTTCAAGGCTCCTTTGAATCGTTCCCATGCGGTATATAATGACTCATCGAAAGCTTGTCGAAAGTTCATGATGTCATTTCGGAGTTTGGTTTGTTTAGAAGGCGGAAAGTACTTGGTTAGAAACTTTGTCGCCATCGCAGTCCATGAATGGATAGAGCCGGTCTCTAGACCTTCAAACCATGTTTACGCATGATGGGTGAGCGAGTAAGGGAAAAGGTATAAACGGATTGTGTCTTGGCCAATTCCGTTTTGCTTGTAGGAGTTTGAGAGAGAGATGAACTTGTCGAGGTGAGAGTTTGGGTCATCACTGGGCAATCCATGGAATTGACAGTGGTTTTGGATTAGTTGGATGATGTGGTGTTTAAGCTCGAAAGATTGACCAGGGGTTTCAGGGTAGAGAATGGGTCCTCCTCTTCCTTCGATAGAGGGTTTACTGTTGTCAGCGAGAGTGATGTGTTCAGCCATTGCTTGCTTAAGTGCAGATTGCTTCTTTTCTCGTCGAATAGTGCGTATTATAAGTTCTGGATCGGGAAAGTTAAATAGTGGTGCAGATCTAGGGGAACAGGTCATAAACTAAAAGAAAAGACAATAAAGAAAATAAAAAATAAAGGAAATGTTTTTGTTTTTTTTTTAGAAGGTTTTATCCTAAGGGTTTACTAGAATTGGGATTGGTTGGGCCTCTGTATCGGACAGTTAGTCTCCCCGGCAGCGGCGCCAAAAACTTGTTGAGGTTATCAACGGGTGGTTTTAAAATTTATAATTGCTGGGGTCTAAGTGTGACTTACTTGTACTGAACCAAAACGTTAGTAGGCGGTAAGTTGGACCTAGAGTCGTTCTTAAAGAGAAACTGAATTGAAACGGAGGTGATCCAATCAATCTTTCTTTCCTAGTAAATGTTTTAAAAGAGTGCGTTGGGAGTTTTGGTTCAGTTAATTAAGTAAACTAAATAAAGCGAATAAAATATAATAAGATGTCAGATAATGCAAAGTAGTATTTGTTGTGAGTTCGTTAGTTAATAATCATGGGATGACGACTCTTACGGGAAAACGATTAGCTAAATTGGGTTGCTTATAAGATTCATTAACTTATGGTATAACCAATAGATTCCTTATTAGTCGGTTATCAACTAATATGTCACGAGGAACTAAGGTATCATGATTCTGACCAGACAGACAATGCTCAACTCTCCACACTCTCCTGTGAGGGAGTCAGTGGCCCATATTATTGAACGTATTCGCTCGTGGGTGAAGGAATAGAGTAGCAAGTCCATAACATGTCTAGCCGTTCTTAATACCACAACGATTATGAATCCATTAAACAACTAACTTAGAACTTATGTCCGGACTTATTTAATCAATTTCTACCAATGAAACTTAAGCGTGATAAACGAGGGAAAACATTTAGGTTTCTTGCATACCGTACTTTAGGTTTCATGGATTTAGGAAAAAGTATCGGTTTAAGTTGGATTTCAAACTTGCCTTTCTTAATACAATTAACAAATCCCTAGGTTTTCGTAAATGATCATTTAGCCTATAGCCTACCTAATCTAATCTAATCTAAACTAAAACAACTAATTAAAATGCTGACGGCTTTTTACAGAAAGTCAAACCCAGACCATGTCGGAAAGTACTATGGTGGCTCACATCGTATTTAATCGTTTACCGATGTTTCCGTTGTGAGTTTAATTGCTTCACGATGTTTACATGATAAGTACATTGTGATCAGAAGTGTACAATACTCATGGCAAGTCCACGTAATCACATTGCATTTTATAATGCTTGCATGACGTTACAATTAAAAACATAGTTTTTACACAGATAACTATTGACCGAGTATTGAGGTTCGCGACTCCTCTTTACAAGGTTACAATCACGTTTGTTAATCGAAAGGCGAATGTAAGTTTTAGGTTTAAAATCACACGATAAGTCAGCTCACAAAGTTTCCAATTTTATAACGTCGATCCATAATACAACTACCTTCGGTCGTTACCGGCTTTCATATATTTGTACTATGCTCAAAAGCATTTCCAATACTATACCGAGTAATCAGTCGAATCGGGGCCATCGTATTATTTCACGACGCATTTAAAGTCATCCCACAATTATATATACTAACTACATCACAACAAATACAATAGTAATCTACTCGCTAATCATGGTAATAACGATCGCAAACATAATTAAAGCAAACATGTTTAATTAAGATAGATAAGGATAGAGATAACCGAGATTAATATGCGAGAAGGAATAGACTTGAATTAATGAGCGTAACTCCAAGCGTACACCAAAGATTACAAAACGTTCCCAGCTTTCTTTCTACTCTAAACAAAGTGCTAAACTAATCTAATGCTAAATTTAAAGTAAGAAAGTAGAATGAGAAAGTAAGAAAGTAATATGACTAGTGCATATGGGACATTTTGAAATGGAGCCTTAAGCCTCCTATTTATAGGTGAGCTTTGGCTCACATTATCATCAAGGGGTGCATGTTAGCAAAAGGTAGCCAAAAGGGTGCACCGGGTACCGTACAACGAGAAAAGTAGGCGCACCGGGTACTGTACAACACGAAAAGTAGGCGCACCGGGTACCAAAATTTACCAAAAATGGAAACCGGGGCAGGACACAGGTGGCCGGCCGCGGTGGGGGTCCAACCGGCGGCGGTGGGCTGGTGGCCGGCGGCGGTGGGCCCACCCCCGCCCCGTTGCGTCGTTTATTGCTTCGTTTCTTGATTCGTGCGTGTTTTCTTCGTTATACGTCCGTTTGAGTTGATTATTTTTTTGTTGGATTCGTAATTCAAAAACGAAGATTTTGACATAGGATAGGCCCTGAGATGAGGTCCCTAGCTCCAGATATTGCGTACGGATCATTTGGATCTTCCGGCGGGCGCGAAATCTTCATTTTTTACCCGTTTCAGTTGATTCTTATTCTGTTGGATTCGTATTTTAAAAACGAACATCTTGGAAATATTGGATGTTGATGGAGGGCACTTTAGTCTTGAAATCTCGTTTTGATGCCTTGAATCTTCAAACGTGTGTGGAATCTTCGTTTTTCATCCGTTTTGCTTGATTTTTATCGTGCAACCTCGTTTTGACCATCTTGGCATAATGTTACTGATTTGTGCTATATTTGAATTAAAATGCCAAGAATCGTTCCAGAATGAGAGAGATATCGGTAGTAAAAACATAAATTTTTACGCGATATCAGTGTCGCTAAGTAATACTTTTTCAGTATAACTAAATTAACGACACGTACAACTCGATAGACCAACTGACTGACACACAAAATGTACCAACACAAAGGTAACTTTATCGTCGAACCCATTAACAAACTATATTCATTATACCACTGATATTTACAATGTAATATATTCATTCTGAAAACAGGTCTGCAGTCTAAGTGATGATGACATGTTTTCCCCAGACCCACAATAGCAAATCACACCAATCACGTTTTCATTAAAGAGGAAAAGTCAAAAGGAATAAACAGACTATTTTAGTTGTCGATATATTTCTGCATGTGAAGCATGTTGGAGATTGTTTGATTTTCCACTTGTGTACAGAACCCCCGCAGTATACAGGTTGTGTCACACCCCGTCTAAAGCGGAAACAACGGAATGCAAACATGATAGGATCACAACACATCAATATAAAGAGATTACTAAATGAAATCAAACCAATGTGTTGTGATGTCATTAACACGAATGACGGTTCGTGTCATAACATTCACACCAACAAAGAAACAATGTGTCACAAACAATAAATGTATTCAACATATGATAAGGCAATATGCCCTATAATTTAATCAAAATGTCAGCAACAAATGTGTCATAAGCCTTGCAGCAATACTTAATGCAACCTAATAGGTCCACTAAGTTTTCTTGTCCTCGATCTTAGTGCCACTAGCGTTACCTGAAAAGAAATGCTCGAAAATGTCAACACAATGATTGGTGAGCTTCGCAGGTTTAAATAGGACACACATTGTAACACCCAGTTCTTGGGTTTAGTAGTATTTTAATATTTTCTGACGGTGAGTTATTATTTAATGTGTCGGAAAATAGTTTCGTTGTGTTATTGAAAATAATTGGGAAAAAAGTTAAATAACTTATTGTGGCTAGTAAATTATTAATTGTTTTAAATTAATATAGTTGATGGTAAATAAAATAGTTTTCTCGCAAATGGTTTTTAAGTTCCCGACAATAGATCTAAGAGGGGACAAAACTAGTACACATATTATCTGTTATATGTGTAAAATACATGATAATCCTCAGAAACACTCCAGTGAGTTCGTGAGCCTGAGAGATAAGATCAAAACCCTAATTTTACACATAAATCATCATCAATCATCAAAGTTCTTGAATTAAAGCACATCTTGTTCCTCTGTTCTTGTCTGGCCGTACAAACCACATACAGGGACGATTGCAAGTTTTGCAAAACAAGGTCTAAGAACAAATTAAGCTTAGGGAACTTCGATTTAAGCTTCTACAACATGGATTAATCATCCTTTCATCCTTCTAATTACTTTGTAAGTCTTAATTCTTTGATTTCTATAAACCTAGAAAATGGGTTTTTGGGTATTTGTTAGAATTAGGATGATTGATATGAAATTGAAGCTTGAAATGATGATATAAGTTGTTAGTTGATGCTAAATGAGAATTATAACCTAAAACCTAAGATAGAAATGAAGAATTTGATATATGTTAATGAAGAAAGTTTGGGTTTAGTTGATTATTCATGAATTAAAGCTTGTGGTTATGTTAGAATTGTTAATTAATGTTTAATTCATGATTTGTAGTTAAAACCTAATCTAGAATTTAAAAGGTTGAAGTATGATTGTGAATAAAGTCATGAATTTAATATGATTTTCATGAATCAAAGTCTCTAAGTCTATGGTAGTGGAATATGATTGATAATTGTTGTTAATAACATGGTTAGTAATCTTAAATTTAACCTAAAAGTGGATTAATCAAGTTATATGAGTTATAATTAAAGTAAGTTTTGTAAAAGTGTGAGGAATATGTAGTAATTCATCTTAATTGGTAACAAGATATGATGTTAATGTGGTTACTCATAATCTTGGAATGAATTGTGTTAAATTACTATAAGTGAATGATAACTCATTGGAATTGTAATTGAAAGTGGTTATAATGATAATTACTCATGACTAAGTGATAATTCCAGAACTTGGATAATTGAGTTAAATATGTTCAAACCAATGGGAATGATGGATTGATGGTGATCAATTAACTATGAAATTTATAGCTACTAAATGTGTTGTATATTGATAATTGATATTATGAGATGAATAATGAGTTATACGTTAAGTGATCAGTTACTAACTCATTGTTTATTTAATTGTATTCTCAGATATTGAGAAGACTCGGTGATATTAGACTACTGAGTGGACAACTGAGGTAGTCGGTGAGTGGATCTTTAATCCTCAGTGTGATTTAGTTGTAACAGGTTTGATTACAACGAGTAAACGTATTATTACTGCTTTTGGTTTGCCATGATGATTTTGGTTTAAATAGTAATAATACTGTTGATAGACTGTTTAGTCTGATATGTTGACCTGATTGAATATGTGAATATGTGATCACTTGATATTTGGCCTTCGGGCATGAGTGTATTGGGGTCAACCTGATGGTTGGGTTTGGTTACTATTGTAAGACGACAGGAATTTCCTTGTACGCATCGTTAATAGGAAATTAGGTCGTATGAGATTAGTACCAAACTATCGGTCTCGTCCGTTATGGTCATACGGATATGTACGATAAGTGTTCTTGGAGAATCCCCGGGTATTGTGGTATCTCAAGAACCACCGATCCTCATTGTATTGAGATGTTATCTCATTGATATTATGTGATATTGGTTGTGTGTTCTTGGCTGAAGGTTTCCCTAAGAACCAAGTATTTTATGTGAGATTAGGTGTTTACGATACTTGGCTGTAAACAGAGTTGTTAGGCTAAGTTGGGCTATTGATTATTTATTCACTCACTTAGCTTTGAGCTAATCCCCCACATTAATACTTCTTGCAGGTTAAGGATTTCTTATCGGGTGGGCAAGAAGTTAGACTGGATGGAATGTTTGACAACTAAGTGTTAACTCTGATATATTTTGATAAGAAAATGATAAAATTATATAACACCTCATTGTGGTATTATTATTGTTGTAATAGTTGTTGTAATGTTGGGTATTAAGTTTTGAAAACAATTTATGTACTTTTTATATGATATATGTTTTAAATATACGCTTCCGAGTCAAAATCATTATTATAATGGTTTAGTGAATGAGGAGTGTTATACACATAAATCAGTTTGATGTGTAAATAGATAAGTAAGTAGGACATATGATATGAAATATGCACATAAGATAACAGTTTCGCCCACAATAAGCAATTCATTTCAGTTTATGGATCATATTCACTCAAGGATAACGCATCTATCACAAGAGTGGGACCGTCGTCCAATAATACTATCAATAATCACATAAGTATGAGCAAACAATATAGAGTTTTGTCATGGTCCCGCAGACACAAGACTCATCCGACCAATAAGTAATATGGAGTTTTGTCATGGTCCTAAAGACACAAGACTCATCCGACCAATCCGTTCAGTAAGCAATATGTTCACAACAATCATCATGCCACATATTCAATCATAATGTCCAAATTAGAAATCAGGTAGTTGTCATAGCAATAGAAAATAGTTCAAAACAGTTTGAGCATTCTTTTCCCCCAACGGAAAATAAGTAATGAAAATGGGGCTGCGAAAACTCACCTCAAGTATCAAAGTAAGTGTTGCCCTCGAATGAATCCACCAAACAAACTTGCAAATCTACAAGTGAACATATTCGCATATAGGTTACAACCTAGACATATCTATGTCCTTCCATTGTATCCCAAGTTCAAATCATCTCTACTAAGTATTCTTACAACTAAACCTCATGTATCTTTACAAAAATCAACCCCATTGGGAAATTCAGATTCTGTCCAGAAATTTCATGCTACTTTACGAATTTGAAACCATGACTTAATGAAATCATTTGACTCTACAAATTTTACAGGTGACACTTTGATGTATTAATAACCCTATGTAATTTTTGTAGATTTAATTTCATTGTTTAACAATTTTTTAAAAATTCGCCAAAATGAACTGCTCTAAACCGATAACACTTTCTGACTTCACAAAAGTTATATTTTATTTAAAATACTTCATGACTTACAAAACTTATAATATTTTTACAGAAATTTATTAACATTTTGAAATTACTCCAGTAAAATTTTCAAGACCAAACTCCTAGTTTAACACACGTTTCAAAAATCCACAAGTTACTACAATCATGAACCGAAAAACTTAGAAATGACTTTCGATTTTGTAAAATCATTTTGACTAACTTATACTCATCAGTTGGATATGAAACCGACACCATTTGAAAGTAGACTCTTAATACTTATGTTTAGACTCAATATTCATTAAAAATCATTATGAAATGACCAAGTTACAACATTCCCAAACCGATAAACAATTATGTCCAGATTTAGGGTTTGTGTAATCAACCCTAAATATTTGTATAAACAATCCAAAACACCAATACAATCATATATTTCAATCCTAATAACTTTAAACACGGATTTCACAAATATCCTAATGATTTCTTTCACTAGGAATACAATGGATCGAACCGAAAGAAAAACCGACAATACGAAACAATCGAAATCCGTTTATATGGAAGAATCGGATAGAGAATTATACCAACTAACGATCGAGAACGCAAGAGACCTTCTTAGAATATGTGAATAATGAGAGTATACATTCTTAGAATTCGTTTTCAAGATTAAATGAAACGTATAGAAGAATTATAGAAGCAAGATCTTACCACCGCACACGAAATCAAATGTTTTCGGTTGATAAAATGATTAGGAATCAAGCCCTTGAGTTTCTTGGGGTTAAATTTTCGTAATTAGGGTTGAGAGAGGCATAATAGTCGACTGAAAATCGTTTTGTGGGGTTTAGAACTCGTTTTTAGGGTTAAAAAATCGTTTAAACATGGATCTGACCGACATAGGATAGAGTCGCGACCAAGGTAAGATCAAGTCGCAATTATGGGTAAATCGCGTCTCTATTTCATCAGATCGCGTCGCGATTTGCTCAGCCCATGTTTCGTTTACGTTTTGCTCCATAACTTCTTCGTTACACGTCCATTTGCGTTGATTCTTTTTGCGTTGGATTCGTTTTTCAAAAACGAAGACCTTGATGTAAATAAATCTATGTATTGAGTCTTAGCACAAAAATAAGTTTTTATGGTTTAATTTACGATTACGGTTTCGTGACGGTTGTCACAGGTTGGCTTTCCACTTGCCTGACAAGCAACCCATAGTATTCGACGAAGACGATGACATTGAATCAGTTCTGTCTAAGCATTCTGTTGGAACCTCCCAATTCCTGGAGTGGATGAAAAAGAACAGATTTTGATGAAGAAGCACGTAAGTACACGTATGTCGAGTTTCCAAGAGAATACGTCTGGAATGTTAAAATTAGGAAGTGGACAAAGCGACATCTATCTGCATATTTTACTTAACAAAGTTAGAGGTCCAACTTGCTTTGAAGATATTCAAACCGTTAATGGCAGAGTTTACGAAACGTTCAAGGAGGCATGTTTTGCACTTGGCCTACTAGACGATGATAACGAATACATTGCTTCTATCACAGAAACTTATGGATGGGCCTCTGCAAGTTTTTGCAGGTTGTGATTTGTTTCTTTGATTACTTGTGACAATTTGTCACGTCCAGACCATGTATGGAAAGAAACTTGTGACATGCTCTCAGACGACCTGGAACACAAGTGTCCAACACATTCAAAGGATAAAGGTTTTAGTTTTCATACCTTTGTTTCATTATACGATTTGCGCTTAACTATTATAAACACTTACAGTTTCTCATCCTTCTTTTGCTAAATGTGACAGATGGAGCTGAATTGAAGACCATTCTACATAATCTTGCATTGGCTGAGATTGAAACCATCATGCTAAACAGATCTGGAACAAGTTTGAAGGCGATTCCAAACATGCCTTTTCCAGATTATGAGTACATACAAAACAACTGTAACATGCTCATTCATGATGAACTGAATTACGAGACAACATCACTACAGGAAGAGTATGAGTTGTTGTATTCAACCATGACCGGCGAACAAAAGTCTGTATACCAGACAATCATGGAAGTGGTAAATGTTGACGATGGCGGCCTATTCTTCCTTTATGGTTATGGTGGTACTGGTAAGACATTTGTTTAGAAAACACTTGCAGCTGCCTTACGTTCTCAAGGTGAAATAGTAATAAACGTCGCATCAAGTGGTATAGCAACATTGTTACTAACTGGTGGTAGGACTGCCCATTCCAGATTTGCAATACCCATCAATGTTGTGGAAGATTCATTTTGCTCAATTACACCTGATAGTGACCTTGCAGCACTACTGAACAAAACTTAGCTCATAATATGGGATGAGGCTCCTATCATGAACAAGAAAGATTTAACCGAGCCCCGCAAAATTTGCGGGCTATAAACTAGTTTAAACTTAGAATGATGTTCAAATGAGAATGGAAAATTTGATGACAATGAAGGAACAAGTAAGAATGCGCCACGTGTCATAAAAATCCATTTTCCCCTACGTTTTTAAGAATCAAATATCTCACAAACGGTAAGTCAAAAAATTATAAAAATTACACCATAAAAATCAGCATTTTTTTTCTCTTCGATTTGTCATCTCACAAGGTATACTTTTGACGATTTTTTTTCGAATTTTACAAATTGTACAAAATTAGTATCACATGTGTTAATTACCAGCTGGTAACACATATGATACCAGCTGGTAGTTGTTTTGAAAACTCACCGAAAAATAAAAAAAAATTCGTCGAAAATATACCTTGTCACATCTCTAATCGAAAAAAATAAAACGCTGGTTTTTATGGTGCAATTTTTGTGATTTTTTGACTTACCGTTTGAGAGATATTTAATTTTTAAAACATGGGGGAAAGAGAGTTTAGTGACACATGGCGCATTCCTATTGGTTCCATTATTCTCACAAAAATTTCCGTACTCATTTGAACCTTATTCTTAAAACTTATGTTGTATCGTTTTCCAACACATTTTCCTTGCGACTTATAAGTTACAAAATACGTTTATCTATACGCCATTATAAATTATTATCTCCTAATATCAATTGTTAAACACTATGAATAGCGCGCAACTTTTTTATCTTATCCAATATAAACTAATTTAATATAATTATAGAGCTTTAATTAATACGGAGTATGTGTTATTTTGGTCCAATGGTTAGAAATCTTGGTATTTCTACAAAGCACCTAGGTTCAAAACTTTGAATATGCACTTTTTATAGTAATTTTTAAAGAGTTTATGGACTAACAAGCTTTTGACTATTTGACCATATTTTTGATGTGAATATCGATTGTATTATATTAGTATTCCCAACTTGCAATATATATTCAAAATTCTATCTACAAGACAAAAAATTATCCCTTAATATCAATTGTTGAACACTATGAATAGTAACTTTTTTGTCTTATCCTAGAAAAACTAATGATATATACTAATTATAGAGCTTTATTTAATATGTGTTATTTTGGTCCAATGGTTGGAAATCTTGGTAATTTTTTATTTTATTTTTTGAAATGCTAATATATTAAGAAAGAAAGAACATACTCAACCCAAAATGGGAGAGCCAGACTCCAAAGAACAGTAGCATCACCCCAAGAAGGGGCACCAACCCAAAAAAATAATAAAGGATAAACCAGCTAAAAACCAGAAAAGATAAACATAAACAAAACTTAACTTGAAGAATTCCCTCGGGTTCTGAATCTAGTTGCTCCATGAAACTCTAGTCTTCGAACGACTGGAAATCCATTGAAAAGAAAGCCTCCGAATCATCGAAAAAATGTCTTCATCCCTGAGCCGCGGCCTTGCATTGTGATTAGCATAACTGACTTTGTTCCTCCATCTCCAAAGAGACCATAAGAGAACGTAACATGTGCCATAAAAGATCTTTGAAAGATCCAAAGAAGAATGGAAATGTAAAAGGCCTTTAGTAATATCTTGAATGTGTGTAGGCAAAGAAAACCTATAGTCCCACCAAGCTCGGAATTTCCGCCAAATAGAAGACACCTTTGAACATTTAATCAAAGTATATGTTCAAGCTCATTAGAGGAGTCACCATCTTCACATAATGGGCAGCACACTGAAGAAACAGTCACCCCTCTTGATCGAAGAATAGAGAGAGATGGCAACCTGTTAAAGGAAGCTCTCCACGGGCAAATATTCACCTTCTTTGGGATCCATGAATTCCATCGATGATGTTCATCCCCAAAGTTATAATTCTACAACAGCTTTTCCTGAATTAAACGTGATAAAACCTTCACTGAAAAGGACCCAGATTAGTCTAAAAGCCAAGGCCAGCTATATTCTATACCTGCTGAAAGAACCATATTGCCAACACAAGGTAATAAATTAGAAAAATCACTAGAAGATCTACCTCGAGGAGTAGATCTCCAATCCCAATTTTCCACCCATGATCCATTTTCGATCACCCATCTATCACTCACATAACAATTTTTGTTTGACTCGAGAGCATATAGACGAGGGTATAGATACATCAACCGGCCACCAGCTGCACACCATATGTCTGTCCAAAATTTAGAGTTTCTACAATCACCTATTTTTTTAACGAAAGAGTTTAAAAATGGGACACCAATATTTTCAATAACATTGCAATTAGATAAAATACCACTCCAAACTCCATGCTTCAAACCCGAACCTAAGGCCACATCAAAACCTCCTGTTTCATAAAATTATGCAATAACTTTTCTCCATAACACATCCTTTTCACTTAGAAATTGCCATTTCCACTTTCCAAGTAAACCAAGATTCTTACATCTAATGCTCCCTACCCCTAAACCACCCTTCTTAACATCCACCAAAATGGTCTTCCAGTTAACCTAAAACATTTTCTTATTTTCATTGATATCACCCCAAAAAAATCTACAACGAATAGATTTCAAAAGATGAATATTTTTCAAAGGAGCCCAGAATAAAGATAAGAAATATATTGGAAGACTACCCAAAACCGATTTAACCAACGTGAGATGACCACCAATGGATAAATATTTTGATTTCCATAAACAGAGACGCTTGTAAAAACAATCGACAATGTCTTTCCAACCATCACTATAACATATGTTTCTGCCAACCGGGAGACCCAAATATTGGCAGACCCAAATATACAAATGGAAGAGTTCTGTAAGAACGGTTCATGGAATTAGCAACCTTTTGCACATCAATAACATTCACACCCACCCCATAAACGCAACTTTTGGTTAAGTTTACTTTTTAAACCCAAGGCATCTTGAAAGCATCCAAGAATTCTAACAAGATTCCTAACATTAGAAGGTTACCACTTACCAAAAAAGAGAGCATCATCGGCATATTGAATAACAAAGATGCTTCCATAAAAATAATAAATAAGAATGGGGAAAGCGGATCCCCTTGTCTAAGACCAAATCCATTCTGAATTCCTTAGTTGGAGAATCGTTTACAAGAACCGAGATAGAAGTCAATGTAAGACAAACAAAAATCCACATGCACCATGTGACTCCAAAACCCATTTGACTCATAACGTCATGCAAAAAACTCGAGTTCGCACAATCAAAAGCTTTTTTAAAATCAACTTTAAACAAAAGCAATTTTAAATCTTCATTTTTTGCATACCTAACAATCTCATTTGCAATAAGAACACCATCCAAAATTTGACGACCTGCTATAATGGACGTTTGATTTGTACCTGATAATTTTATTAATGGCCCTCGCCAATCTCGAAGCAAGAATTTTCAAAAAAAAAAATTTGTAGACACACCCTATTAGACTTATTGGTCAATAATAAACCAATTCAATGGGGTCATTTTTTTAGGGATCAAAGAAAGAAAAGACGAGTTGCACCCATTTGCAATTTTACCGGCCCCTTCATAATATATTATACTAAGCACCTAGATTCAAAACCTTGCATATGCACTTTTTATAGTAATTTTTAAAAAAGTTTATGGACTAACAAGCTTTTGACTATTTGACCATATGTTTAATGTGAATATCGATTGTATTATATTAGTTTTTCCTACTTACAATATACATTCAAAATGTTATTTACAAGAAAAAAAGAAGTTAATTTCTATTTAGCGTCCTCAATCATATTATACTAGCAGTATGCCCGCGCAATGCGACGGGTTATTACTTATGTGTTGATGTTCAGTTAGGTTTTTTTGTCTGATTCGGGTTAAAAAGTTCGCATTTAAAAACTGTAAGAATCGAGCGTCAAGATAATTTGATTAGACAAAACAATAATGGTGAGATTATAATTAATTAACTTATGTAGTTTAAATTAAAATAAATAGAATTGTATGATTCGAAATAATACTAATATAGATTTTATTTATTTATTTTTATTTTTGTCAAGTAATTAAAATTTTGAATTAATGATAAAAAATTTAAGATGTTTGACTTTTTTTAAATTTGATTTTGAGAATAAAATAGACAATAGCCATTGTTGAATACAAAATCAAGATAAATGTGAAGATGATTTATATGTAATGTAGATATTTATATTTATATTTATAACTTATGGGTCCGGTTCAATTGAGAACCAAAAAAATTGCGAGAACCGTGAGAACCACTAGATTGCATGCTTGTTCACATGTAATTAACTTGATTCACATGTGAACATTGATTTAGGTTAGATTGGGAAAAAAAAATTTCGAAAATTATGTCTTAAAACACATTTTACATGATTTATTCATATTATCGTTCATATGTGAACATAAATTCGATTTTTTGCGTTTTTCTCTATAATTTAAGGATTTTTCGAATTTTTTTTCCCAATCTAACCTAAATCAATGTTCACATGTGAATCAAGTTAATTACATGTGAACAAGCATGCAATCAAGTGGTTCTCACGGTTCTCGCAATTTTTTTGGTTCTCAACCGGATCCTATAACTTATATATATATATATATAGGATCAGGATCAATCGAGAAGGATTTTAAGGTGGAGAAGGGGGAGAAGAATTTCTGACCACTAGATCTGTGATTCAATGGATGAAATTATTGAGTGGCAAAAATGTATTACTTATCAATTAATTATAAGCATTCAGGGGTAAATATGAACATTTACTTGATTCAAAAATGGCAATAATTATGTTTTACTTTTTATTTTTAAAACCGTCCCATACAGATAGGGATTAATTTATTTTTCAAAATCTTTTTAATAATCAAATTGATTTTCTTCATATATTTCGGCATTCAGTTACGTACCAAGATTCTAGTGTACTTGAATGGATTTTTTAATTGGTATTTCAAGAATCTAGATCACTTTTATTTTAGTTAATTGTTTTTTTGCATCAAACTATACAATTTTTGAAAAGTGATTGCGTTTGACATGCTGAAAACACTTAAATAAATGCATTTTTTTTATGAGAAGCTTCAAATGATTCGATAGACTTTTTATTTATACTGAACCAAACTAAAAATTTTAATGAATCAGTATTATAACTTTTTTCGAGTCAATGTTATATACTTCTGAATCAAAATATATAAATTTGCGAATCAATTATATAAAATATGCTACTATGATAATTTATTAATCGGTGAATCGTTGTTGTGACCAACAATTGAAAACGTGAATCAATGTTGCATAAGCAACTGAATCATTGTTGCATAAATAACTGAATCATCATGTGAACATCTAAAAATATACTATTATACACAACTGAATCATAGTTATAATTTTGTGAATCAACAACATTATTAGAAGATCATTTCGTCTTCACAAAGCATACAGTTAATAATTAGCATAGTTGTCGACACGTGACTCGTATCGTGATTCGCTTTCCCGATTTTTGACTCGTGACTCGTATCGTGACTCGACTCGTAAGAGTCATATATATATATATATATATATATATATATATATATATATATATATATGTATATATATACTCGTACGTATGTATAACATCTACTAGTGATATCTTTCTTTATAAATTAAAATTTTAACATATTCATTAGTAGATGATACAATAAGATGAAAATGTTTTATGAAATGAAAAAACGTGTGAATGCATTTAAAAATTATTTATTATTTATATATCTTAAAATGTAAAATTCAATTTATTCAATTTTTTCAAAACCAAGGCAGTGCATTAAAATTCTAGTCAAACCCCTACTTTACCTATCATGTCATCTATCTACTTTTTCTAGGAAATGAAAGAGTACAGTTCTCTTTAATCCATCTCCTCCTGCTAGGCTGCTTCCACAACTTAGATTAAAAATGTTAAAAACCCTTCTTCAGAACTCTTCAATATCCCCATACGAATACTCTTCCTCATAAATTTTCAATTTGCATAAAAGCCTTTCAAAACTTTACAATACCCCCAAATGTTAAGAAATCCTTTCAGATCCGGTAATGGAAACAGAGGAACAAGCCGATGCGTTGATCTAAGATCGGGAACACAAAATCGTGATTTTCCAAAATATGAAGATGAAAACGAGATGAAGATGTAAACTGTAGAAATTTCTTTTTTCTTCTTTTTTCTTTCTGTCTATTTGATACAAAAGATGTGATTTGGGATGAATGCAAACACAAAAATCAGTCTTCTTTTTCAAAAATAGCTTCTATATGTGTTCTTTATCAGTTGTTAGTATGTTTATGTTTGCTTAGTGGTCCAGGTATGATTAAATTGACTGCTCAGTAAAGACTTTACTACACCCAGCATGAATCGCCGAGTCACGAGTCTGAGTCGACTCGGAACGATTCAGTGTATTTTTGCGAGTAAAAATCCGAGTCAAAAACCGAGTTGAACCTTTTTTTGCCTATTTGACTCGACTCGTACGAGTCGACTCGTGACTCGTACGAGTCTAACAACTATAATTAGAATATTTTTATCTTTAATTGAATCAACAATACAAAATGTTGTTAGTTAAAAATTTGATATGAATCGTATATGTTATAATCTATAATAATGATCGATTTAAAAAGTCAAAAAATGTATCAATATTTTGAATGAAGAGTAATGCTAAACATTACTACTTACAGAGACCTACAAATAGACCTAAAGTTCTGATAGGTTGCATTTTTTTTTCTCTCTTAATCTACACCAATCAATTTTTCACATTAACCAATCAAATTTGTAGGTCTACTTTTAGGCATACCAAATTAGGTCTACAAATCATTTTCCTTGAATGAATGGTCTACACTCTACACTAATTAAAACTAATAACAAATCGATGAAGAATATGAAGTATTTGAATATTTGATATGATTATTGTGTACGTATTACCCATCTGGAAAATTTCCTTCGAGAATCGCACTTGATGATTACAAAGGAATAGAATGAGAATATGAATAAAAAAACTTCCCTACTTGGTAGGTTGTGGAGTGACGAAGAAGAATAGGGGTGATAATTTTAATGTCTAAATCTGAATTGGAGAGAGAGTGGGAAAATAATCACTATATACAAAAAATGTTCCGTATTACACGTCAAACTACCATTCAAATTTTAAGTATTTTAATTAATAAAAAATAAAAAATGTCAATCCTACCCTTTATATGGTTTATAAAATTAATGGTTCAGATTATTTCTCCCCTTCTCTCTCAAAATTTTCTTCTTTTTAGATCCCCCAACTATATATATATATATATATATATATATATATATATATATATATATATATATATATATATATATGTAAAGAAGATTAGATGTTGATAAAACTAGAATGTTTTAGATATCAATATAGTTAGACTATCTAATTTACTGAGTCATTTTGCATTTAATAAGATAACAAGTTACACATGACCGTATAACATGCGTAAAAAAATAATCAGTTTTAGAAATATATACTATAATAATACCTTTTTATAGAATTTCAGTGTTCAACAATAAATTTAAGTGAGAATAATAATTTATGTTATTATACATATAAAAACTAAAAATACTGGATATGTACAACAATAAATTTAAGTAAGAATGATAGTTTATGTTATGCAAATAAAAAACTAAAAGTAGTGGTTATGTACGTATCAATGAAAATAAAAAAATATGTATATATTTAACTTAAATCAATACATGTTCACATCATAAAACTAGTTTTATACCCGGGCGTTGCCCAGTTAAGTAGATGCTACAAAAACAACATTAACTAAATAATTAAAGAAAACCAAAATATATCATATATATATATATATATATATATATATATATATATATATATATATATATATATATATATATATATATAACACAAACATATAATCATTCTTTGTACTCTATATTGAACTACACTCTTTGCCTATATGGGTCAAGCAAGTAATATCTAGAGCTTAGCAACCCAAATTGTTAATAAATACTATATTTACAACCCCAGCTAGTTCCACGCACATCTTCTGTACTTCATTTCAGTCTTGCATCGTCAATTTTCTACTTTGCTTTCCTTTCTGCGAACCCTGCACTTTAGCCTCTTCCTGCCATCAGCCCATTTATACTAACTTTTTGATTCTCGTTTGTTGCGCTTTCTTCTCTATATCATGATAATGATAACCTGTTAAAACAAATGAATAAGAATGAACTCTATATAATATTGTACTTTTGTTTCGTGGCATAAAAACAAAACAAAAGCAACCCATTTAGACTCGTTGACATATTTGAAAACTCTATTTATAGGTAAGCAGTTTTCACTATTATCCAATATTTCATAACCCATCCATTTCAAGTAGGTCGATAGGTCAAACATCACCGAAAAGTTATAAGATGTATAACCTCCTAAACCGGCTTAGTCAAAAAACATTATTATTGTTGTGATACTTTACCAATTGTTTTATAATTAACACATAAATAACATATATCTTATTTAATTAGATTGCCAATAGTGTTTTCAGGTCCATCTGTCCCGAGCCAATTCAACATGTGCTAAAAGCTACTTGTTTTGAGTCGGATGCATTTTGATCCATTATCCAGCCCATCTAATCTGCCAATTGTTTTTCCTCTAGACGAAATGAAGGTGTCCAGACAAACCTGACTGGCAGCACATTGAACAACTTAGTTTTCATCAAGTTGGGATCCAGCTGCTCTTACCACATGCCCATAAGTACCTCTCCTGTCTCTTCATCTTTAAGTCTACAAATTTTCGAGTTTTAGCAAGCAAAATAATCGGTTTACACCACCACCTGTATGATTACTTATATATAAAAACTCATTTATTCAAAAAGGTATCAGGCTGACTTTGTTTTAACAGGACTTAGAGGTGGCAATGTTGACCCACTCGTCTAAAAAGGGTGAATTTATGTTTTTATTTTATCTTATATGGGTCAAGCAAGTAAATCTAGAGCTTAGCCACCCAAATTGTTTTAAATGCTAAGATCTGCTAAATCTATAATTTTTAACAAATGAGGAATGGTGCCTTCAAAAAAATAATATTAAACTGTCATTACAAAATAACGTGGCATATAATATGAGCCATGCACATAAAAGAGAAATTTCTTTTAGTTACCCCATGCTCCAACTTGTAAGCCACCTCATTTTGTACATTAAACTTAGTGAAGTTTTGATAAACAAAGACTTTAACTTAACAAATTAGAGTAAATTGTTACATAAGAATATGGTTTTTATCATCTTATTTCATGCATAGACTTCGAAAAGATAAAAAAAACCAGACATAATGTTATGGTCAGCAAACTTACTATAATAACCATTTGGCCAGTTGCCCAATCTGCCCATATTGTCACCTCTATGACAGGTCAAAATTGGTTCATGTCAGGTTGACCAGCGAAAACGTAATATTATAAACAACGACATATCACCATATGACCATAAAAGATTGGCAATCAAATAAGATAAAGAACGTACTAAATTGCACCTTCTATGGCTAGCAATGGCTTCCTTACCAGCATGCTTTCACAACCTTAAAGCTTCAAGGACTTGTGTAACTAATCTGAATTGGTTAATCATGTCCAACATAATCGTTTAAGCCTTTAATATTTCTGTATAAATATGTAAGATGCAACAAAATAATTAAAGAGTTCAACATAAAATCATAATCTAGAATAACCCTACCATTAAAAATGCACATAATAACTCTAGATACAGGCTATGAAAGAAGAAATAGATCAATGAATTATGAAACTTATATGGCAAAAACTTTACTATCACTATAGTCCATAAAAAATAATATATGTACATATGTAACACAAGAAATAACTTATATATAGTTGATCAATTGCATATGAAACTATGTATTTAATTTTTCATAACGTTCAGAAAAATCATAGGCAAATGGACACAAATATAAGTATAATAATAATAAAAAAATAAATGAGAACGAAAGTTACCTGATAAATTGAAGTTGAAACCTACATTTCTTCATATGGCTAGAATTTCCCATCCATCTTTATTACTTCCAGCAGTATAATAATGTGTTCCCTCTTAACACTTCCTCCAAATTAGAAGAGGTTGTGTGGCTTTTTCTCTGTAGAAGAAACATCAGTTGCCCTCTTTGACCCATACACAACTTGTGATGCTAAAGCCTGCAAAAGTTACCAAATATAAAACAAACTCACTTCTAACATACACAGTAACAACACATATATATCACTTCGAGAACAGCCCTTGATAGCTGCCAGAATTGTAATAGCAAAACCCATAAAAGTAGGGTCTAAACCCACTACAGTATTAGTCTTGCAACCATTTTCTTAACAATTTCTTGAATTCATGGAATCTTCATACCCAACCACCAAGCTAGATAAAATCAGTAATCAAGAAAGGACATCATACTCTAACAAAACCATACTTAATTTAGAAAAATCACCATCTATATAAATAAACGTCTATTAGATTGAAAACGGTCAAATTAATTACAATGACGTTTTCCGAGTCTATTAGTTGACCAACATACCGAATGCGTTCTTTAAGGATTTGACCTTTTATGAAATGCAGCCTGATCAGTTGAACCAGCCCATATATCCACCTCTACAAGAAATAGACACGGTATATATAATTTTTGAGGAATGCTTAACCTTGTTCCATAGTGATTGCTCAACCTGCCAGTGTTGGGCAACAATGCATGCCACCTGTTACAGTAATGAATGAACAAATCACAGCCATCAATCTTAAGCTTAAAGCATACATATAAAAATTGCAGCAATACGAACAATATCAGCAAACATAGACACAATCTAATCACAACTTGACACATGTAAAGATAAACCTTTCCAAGCACATCTTATGACATATTAGAGTCTATAACTGTATAAGACAACCAAGTGAAAGATTGAACCTGAACTTCAGGGCAAACATGTTTAAACGATATGGACCCTCTGAGTGTGTAATCACCCTCTTTCTGATTTCTCCATAAGTAATCCACCAACATCCACCCATCAAATCTTTTTTTTCCAAATTTAACCATGACACATCTCCATTACAATTAAAGATGTCCATAACTGAAAACAAAAACAATACACAGGGTCTAGATTTATGAACACACAACTTACAATATCAATGGTCGATTAAAAACCATATATCAATTACATAGGGTAGGAATTTGTGTTGTTACAGTAAAAAATAAGAATGCAATATGACAGAAAGCATCAACCAACCTCTCGGTCATTTGTTTAAACAGGCCATCGTCTTCAAGAATCTCATCCAGTCATATATCCTTTCCAAATTGGAACTACATCAGTTGGTATCAAAATAAACCCATATAAGTTCTTGAAAAAAGGCATTAAACTTCATTTGTTCCACATATAGTGACCATACCTTAAGTAAGCACCCCAAATTAATAAAAAGCATCTCAATTATAGAGGGAAAAAAAACACGAAAAAAAGAAGAAAAGAAAAAACATACAATACCTCCTTCCAAGAATAGAGATACAATAAGGAAAAGAAAGGGACAACCAATATTTTGTAATGCAAATTATTTTGATACTGATACTTTGTAACAAATTAGTATCAATCACATACCTTTTGTAGTAAATTGTTGAATTCTTGTACCTGAAACAATCAGTAAGCTTTAGTATCACATATTTCACTCTTCTTTGATCCGTAAACCCAAAACAAAAAACAAAAAGCAACAATCAAAATTTAAGAACTGATAAAAATTAGTGAGACATAAGCACAAACACCTAGTGTGCAAAACAAACATTAGGAATTATCAAACATCTTTCAACAACCTTTCCTCCTAAGATAATGAATAAAAATTCAAATTTTTCAGAAATCGGGAATTAACCCAAAATATGAGGAGATTTCATAAAACAACATACCAAATCATGAAATACTTACGTAGGTCTATCTAATCATCTTCTTTAAAATAGTCAGAGCTCCAAATCCCTGCTTTGTGATTACAATCAAAGATGAAGAAGCTGGAACAATTGATAGTAAATATATTCTAATAAAAATAAAAAAATTATGCAAATAAAACTGGTTTTGCACAAATCAAAAGACTCGGCTGATTTTTAGCAAGCCACCATCATTCATAATTAAAAAAATAAATAACATAACATAACAAAATATCTGTCATAAAACTTTACTAAATTAAAGAATCGGTTGTTGATTTAGGGATAATTGATTTGGTGTTGGGGTAAGCAAGAATTGCCAGATATGTTCAAGAGGTGAGCAAGTAAATAAATAGTGTTAAATTGATACTGAAAACCGAACTCACCACTCCATATCTCAATCACAAATGGTGTCAGGAACTCCAACCCCTAATATAGAAAATCAGATTTTCACATAAAAGAGCCACCCACAAAATCGAAATTAGTCGAAAACTTCCATACAATATCAATTTGTTGTTGATTCGAGGGCTTGACGATTTTAGGTATATTATTCTGGGGATCCAGATTGGGGTGAAATCACGAATAGAAGATAAAAGAGTGACATCGATATAGGGGGTTTTCATGGTTGTGGAAAACGAAATTGATTGAAGATGGAGAGGGGAAGAAGATGCATACAGACTCATGGATGAAAGAAATTTGTGTTATTTATATTTTGGAGAAAAAAAAGAGACATGTTTTTTGGTGAACGTGGGTCACCTACAGGCGGGATAAATAACCTCCCAAAAAAACTGAAAACCTCTTTATCGGAGGGTTGAGATTGAAAGTCAGCGTCATCTAATGGCTAATAATGAAAGTCAATGTCAGGGAGGTTAGACTCCCTGGTGGCCATATATATGGTGAATTGTAAAGTTTCACGAATAACAACCTTAAGTGAATCAAATAAATTAGAGTTGATCTAAGAGTAATTTCGTCCCATCGCGAAGCATGGGCTTATTTACATTGTTTTTCCTACTCTCAAGGTATCAAAATCAAAAATTATAATTATGTCTCTTTATTGCGTACGTAAATATGAAAATAATAAACATTTAATATATATCATAATTAATATCTACTATCCTTATTATTAAAACTTTTAATTTAAATCTTGAAAAAAGTTCTAATGGGTTTTGCATTAAATGACCCCTTAATTTCCTTAAATATTAGAATTTGTAATTAATATATGCATAAAAAGGTAATTATTGGATTGAATTAATGTATATTAAATGCAAATGTTAATATTTAAGGAAATTTTGGTTTCTTTAAATACACCTTAACGTGTGTCACAGAGGCACACATTAGCAAAACCCTTTTGGTAAAACCAATAAAGGCATTCAAGTAACATAAATTGTATATACATATCTACACTATATTATAAGAGAATGTAAATTAGGTAGTCTAAGTTAATCTCAACCCTTAAATGAGTTATTATATTGAATGTGAACCATTGATCTAGCGTTTAAAAATATGACTACCTAAATAGTGAGGAGGATATGACAAAAAGACTAAAATGACCATGTAATGACTTTTAGAAAATTAGTTTGGTAAGCTATTTATTGATTGGTGATATATTAATAGAAATATTGAATATTAAATATTTTTTTGCTATTATTAATAAAAGATTTAATTTACATTTATGTGCATAAATTTACACATAATTTAGCATAGCAAAAAAAAAAAAATCTACATAATTAAAAAAAATGATTTAGGATGTTATGGGCTTTTAAAGAATTTGGGGGCACATCGTCTTTTCAGCTGAATTTTTTTAATTCGTATAAATATAATCCAACTTGATTAGTTCGTAATTAAATGGGTTGAAAGTGTCATCTCAAGCTCTTGTATATTTTCATTTTCACTGGTATTATGCACACTTGAACTACATACGGGTTGTTTGGTCTTTGACAAATCAAAATTCTATATAATTCAAAAATTCGTATAAATATAATCCAACTTGATTAGTTTCGTAATTAAATGGGTTGAAAGTGTCATCTCAAGCTCTTGTATGTTTTCTTTTTCTACTGTATTGTGCACACTTGAACTATAGATGGGTTATTTGGTCTTCGACAAATCAAAATTTTATATAATTCAAAATAACAATTTGGGATTTTATGGGCTTTTAAAGAATGTGGGGACGCATCGCCTATTCAGCTGAATTTTTAAAATTCGTATAAATATAACCCAACTTGATTAGTTCGTAATTAAATGGGTTGAAAGTGTCATCTCAAGCTCTTGTAATGTTGTGGGCTTGTAAAGAATTTGAGGACGCATCGCCTATTCAGCTGAATTTTTTTAATTCGTATAAATATAATCCAACTTCATTAGTTCGTAAGTAAATGGGTTGAAAGTGTCATCTCAAGCTATTGTATGTTTTCATTTTCAAAGATATTGTGCACACTTAACTACAGACGGGTTATTTGGTCTTCGGGAAATTAAAATTTTATATAATTCAAAAAAATCATTTGGGATGTTGTGAGCTTTTAAAGAATTTGGAATGACTATATGTGACAACCGTCAATTTAGGTCAACTGTTAAACTTACCTGGAAACCCTAATTACTTGTATTTAGTTTGTATTATGCTAAATATTTGTAATTACTTGTATATTTTAATATACACTTACGTGATTACTTGTTTATTTGTAATTACGCGAAACAACCGGGCGGAGCCCGACTATTTATACGACGTTGGTGAAAACTCTTCTATAAATAACGTAAACCTATTTTATGATTTAAATAGTAGTTATTTACATTATATTATTATTTCGTATGATAATACACGAAAAACCTATACGTTTTGTTTAAAACGTAATAAACAAGGTAAAAACGCGCGAATTGCATTCGGCAACAAAACGAAACTCGATAAATACTTCGGTAACTCAAAATAAAGTATATTAACAATACTTCAATGAAAATCTATCCAAAATATATCGTCAATTAAAACGACGCAAAATAACGTTACGCGATTTAACGATTAAACGAAATAACGAATAAACGAACACCGTACGCAACACTGTAACACCCCCAAATTTAGTGTTTAGCGGAAGCATACTTTGGGTGTTACTAATCAATAATCAAAGCACATAGATTTATAGCAAACGACTCTATATGCGTCGTTTTAACAAAATACATTAATTATAAGAAATGTTTACAACATTTGAAGCTGTACATAGCTCGTGTTCGATTAAATGAGAGATTTCAGTAAATAAGTACTTGTAAAAAATATACTAATGCAAGAAAATCTCTAATATCTGCATGCTGACTCGAGCTATAGTATTCCTGATGGCAGTCCAATCTACTGCTGGGTACCTGTGATACATGCTAAAATGAGTCAGCTAAAGCTGGTGAGCTCACAGGTTTGAAATCAGATAATATCGTATGAACCGCAAGATTTAAGTAGTGATTTGCAACCAGCAAATAAATAGTAATGTATACAGCCATGAGCACATAGTCTGAGCTTAACTCGAGGGTCGAGTCCCATATAGAGAATTCCGAGCAAGGTGCCTCTACGAGTGCCTAATCCACACTCGTCTGAACAATTATTAGTACGTCCGTTTACCCAGTTAGTGCATGCTAACCCGGACTAGGAGGGTCAATCCTATATGGTACCATGTACTAATAATCACGCTACAATGTATTACCAAACTATGCTGACGGAGGACTTTGAAATGATTAGTGGAAAACAACTCATGTAGTATATTGTAAAGTTTGTACTTGCGTTCACATGTTAAAATAAGCATTGAATCACACCCCTGAGTGAAAAGCGATAAAAAGAGGGGCTATGAGACTCACCTGAGTCTTGAGCGTTTGGTCAATAAACGTACGGTGCTTAATCAAGCAGTGAGATGTCCGCAGACAGATAACCTGAGGGTGTCCACGACACGCGATGGTTATTAATATGATTAGGTAGTTACAAGGACTACCTTTGTAGTTGTTCGTTCAACTATAATGTCCAAATGACTACGATTTGGTTGTTTGGTTTAAGTTTTGAAAACGTGTATGGCCCGTTGGTGATTAGTTGTAATAATAATCTTCAACATTATTATTTTGATTTCGAATAGTTATACTTAAAAAGTATTTATAACTTTAGGTGACGGGGGTCGTGGGGCAGCGCCCCTGGTAAGCGGGGTTCCAGGGGTGGCAACCCCTGGCGGGGTCCAAGGGGATGGCCCCTGGTTGGGGTTGAGATGCCAAGTCAGCTCGAAAAATTTTTATTTCTACTAAATTGCTGTGGTGAAAAACGCATCTGGACTTGAATTTGGGTGAAATCAAGTGATAAAATTTAGGTCTCGACACTTAGTAAAAATTAGTTGTAAACATTATGTTTTCAGCGTCACTTATAGCGACACTCAAGGGTTTAGGCGACACTTAGGAAGTGTCGCATGAAATGACGGATTCTGCTAAATGGCATCACTTGTGCAAGTGACGCATAGAGTGCGACACTTAAGGGAGTGTCGGTTGTAAGTGTCGGTACAAGTGTCATGAGTCACTAAGGTTAGTGACGGGTGAAATCGGTTCTCGATTGTAGGCGTCACTTAGACAAGTGACGCTATAAGTGTCGGTTCATAGTGACGGGTATTTAATTTGCGACACTTAGGCAAGTGTCGGGAAAAAAGGGTTTTATGCGGCACTTAGGCAAGTGACGCAAAATTAGGGCTTTTAGCGACACTCAATGCGTCACTTAAGTGACGCACGAAGTGACGCTATACTGCAGTCGTCGTTGCGTCACTTCGAGCTGTTAACGGATTTTTGAGCCAAAAACGAGTTTTACGGTGACCACTTGGTCCGATCCTTTTACCCAACCCATATTTGGACATTACAAGTTATTACAAACAACAAACATGTAAAAATGAGTGAAATCGAAGAGTTTCGAGTTTTTTTGTCGGAACTTACAAAGTGTCGAAATGAAATTTCGAAAAGATAGAGTTGTAGATCGTCGCGTCATGGTTCTTTTTCTTCAAAGGAGCTCCGAGATTTGAGGTGGTTTAAGGGTGTTATTTGTGTATTTTAGGTGATGGTGGTGGATGGTGATTTAGAGAGAAAGAAAAGAGAGAAAAAGTAGGAGAGTGAGAATGAGAAAGTGGGGTGGGGATTTGATCCCCTCAACCTTTTGTTGACCGGTTGGGTGGGGCCCACGGGTGTGGGCTTCACCCATTTTTCGTTCCCTGTATTCGTACTCCGCGCGGTGTTCGTTTTCCGTTCGTTTAAACGTTAAATATTTGTTTTACGCGTTTAATTATATGTTTTAAAATGCGAATAATTTCCCGATGTTTTTGGTTGAAGTATTTTATCGAAATACTAAATATTGGTGTTGTAAAGTATAACTTTAATTTGTTTTGTTTTGTTTGCGCGTTAAATCTTTTAATCGCGAAAATTGTTAATTGTATTTTACGAAATGAATGTGAAATATTATCAAAATAATATTTTGGATATAATAGTGTTATTAAATAATAATATATTATTTAATAAAATCGTTCACCAACGTCCGTATTTATTGAACCGAATTACATTCGATTTGAGATGCGTACGATTTAATCAAATCGCATAATCGTATATATTCAACAATATATATTTCGATACATGAATTAGCCTAACACAGAACTAATTACATGTATTTACAATTGATTAGGACCTAATTAATAGTCCTAATTTGACGGGTGTCACAAACACAGTCTGAAAAACGAGAACTAAATCACCAAAAACTCAGGGGGGCCCATAGGGGGCCGGCCACCCCCCCTTCCCCTCTAATTTCTCATGCAAAGTAATGATGAGATTCTTTTTACAACCCATTTACATCTCATGCATCACTTACACTCTCATTTCCACACTCTATCATTTTCTCTCAAATTTCATTACACCATTCTCTCTCTAATTTCCAGAGATTAGAACCACCATATCATCACCATAAACCACCACATCACCACCACCTAAATACATCACCATTTCTCAAGATTTATCAAGATTTCAAGACTTCAAGAACATCCCATCTAGAATCTGTCCAAACTACTTCAAAAACACCATTGTGAGGGTTCTTCTCTTGCTATTTATGTTTATTAACATGTGTATAAGTTCACTCAACAAGTCTATAACCAAAACCATGCTTAAAAACCATTTTTCTTAACTTAAAACTCATAAAAATGCAAGAAAACTTTCTGTCCATAAAGTTTTGTCTACTTCCATTTCTTCATGAAAATGAACGTTTTTATAGTCAAAAATTAAGTTCAAGAAGTAATCTTTCCAACCCCGCAAACCACATATTTGTCTGAGTTGGTTTGATATTTTTAATAATTTTGTTAAAACACATAGATAATCTGTTCCAGAAATCCAGCAACTTTAGTCATATGATTTTGACCATATCTCGGGCTATATACCTCCAAATGACTTGAAACAACCTCTAAAAGTTCAAACATTTCGTTTTCTGCAAGTTTCATGTTTACCACTTTTTCTGAAAACCTATAGATTTTGCCCAGAAATTACGACTTCACGCATATATCCAAATCTGACCTCAGAAGATAAAAGTAATTATTAAAAATACTTAGACTTCTCCAAAATTCCTAGAAAAATTACTGAAAGTAGATCACATATAGTGGAACAACTTATAATTTTTATGAAATTTTTTACGAACTGTGGATTTTTATAAAAATCAAACAACGAGATGTATTTTCTGGAAAACATAAAATGTGGACTGATTTTGGTAAAACTTGAAAACCGACACTTGCGGACTTGCTATTTAGGGAAAAACTGATTTTTTGTGGATTATGAACATATTTAAGGTTTGGGTAAAAGTATCGGGTCAAACCAAGTAGGTTTGACCAAGTCAACAAAAACGGGGTTCGGTTTCGAAAACGTCAAACTTTCTAATTTTGGAAACATACTATTTTTGGAAAGAATTGTAAACAAAACGGGTTTGGGTGACATATTTAGTAACTTGGGCCTAAAACGAGACTTGAAAACACACCCGAACGAAAAACCGACACTTGAAACACTTGGGCTAAAAATGAAATCTGATCAGGCATTAGTGTCGCAACAATTGTGACACTACCTGCGACACTAACCTGAGTGTTGCTATTTGTGTCGCTAAAATTATAACCATCAGCGACCCTGAACCATCAGTGACTCTGAATCTGCGACACTAAGCTCAGTGTCGCTACTCTGCGACACTAACTGCGACACTTAACTAAATGTCGCAACTTTTAGCGATACAAATTCGAATGTCGCATACACTGCGACACTAAACTTTATGTCGCCAAATCTGCGACACTAATCCTTAGTGTCACAACCACAGTGTCGCTAACCCTAATGTCACACCTAGTGTCGCTAAAAACAGAAACTTGAAATTTAATTTTCACTAAGTATACAAATTGGGTAACAAATTGTAATCACCTAAGACAACACATGATTTATACTAATACAAAGTGTACAATGAAACAAACCTAATAATAATGTCTTAACGAATTATTATTACAAACTTTCACCAACGGATCGTACACGTTTTTGATAAACAAACTTGAACATACTAGTTGAGTGAACTAGCTTTAGGTGTACATTAACCCTCCACCTACACAGTTGACTTAAGTGGACATTAACCCTCCACTTACATAGATAGTCTTTTGAGACATCTACTTATACACAACCTTATACGTTTAGGACGTTAGAAGGTTGCACCTTGGAACACAATTGCTTGCTATTTGATTATTGCTTGCTACTTGCTAAACTCAGGTGAGTTTTATAGCCCCTTTTTATTGTTTTACAACTGGGGTGAGAATACATACAACTGTTTTATACAACTGCTTATATGATCACAAATAACTTGAAAAAACTTTTTATACGGATTGCATGAGACCCGAAACTAATCCACTAAAGTCCTCAACATTATCATAGTTCGTTAATTGTATAAGCGCGAATATTATCGGATAGATCTATCGGGGGTTGACAAACCCGTCCGGACTAGTCGCTCTAGCCATCCCACGGACGCTTTAATATTTTATTTTTACGGGTGTACCGGATTATACACCTGCCCGAGGCAACAACTAGTTAAGCGTCGAACTGTGAGACTCATGACAAATGGTATACATTTATTGCATGCGTGCAACACACTTACTTATCATTATAGACGATACTTTTACTTGTCATTGTTGAATGATACAAACTTTTAAATCTTGTGATTCATACTGATACTTACAACTGTTTACAAACCTATGAACTCACCAACTTTATGTTGACCTTTTTAGTATGTATTTCTCAGGTAACCCGCAGCAATAGGACGCTTATGGATAGCGTAGCTCGAGTCGCATATTTTCAAACAACCAAGGAACTAGATTGCATTTTACTATATTTTGTAATGATAGTTATGTAATTCTACATATAACGTGCGAACTCTAAAGTTTTGGATAACAGTTGTAAACATTTTGATTTATGGAATGTAACTATTTTAAAACGTCTCATGTAGAGGTCGTTTGTTGTAATCTTTGTGTTGTGATATTTGATTTAGTCGGCGCCCCCACGACACCTCATACTTCCGCTGCCATGTGTTTTGGGGGTGCGACACTATAAACATGATTGACACATCGCCTTTTCAGCTGAATTTTTCTAATTCGTATTAATACAATCCAACTTGATTAGGTCGTAATTAAATGGGTTGAAAGTATCATCTTAAGCTCTTGTATGTTTTCATTTTCAAAGATATTGTGCACACCTGAACTTCAGACAAGTTATTTGGTCTTCGACAAATCAAATTGATACTCATACCTTTGATCCTACTAATAAAATTTGTGAAAGATGCTTTAGAACATTTTATAGAACTGCAGACATGTTATTTTTTTGTTTATTTCTATTTGTGAGGTGTAATTATATAAAAACTTTATTTTTAAAACTATTCGCATGGTGTACTCGTAGGTGATTGTGATAGTTGTCAAGCAAAAATAGGGGAACCGTGAATATATCCGAAATGGCATGATATATGCATTACAATATCCAAAATATTTTATGCTTTATGGTATTGAAGGAAAAGAGTTGTTGATGATCATTTACATGGTCATTATGTAAGTTGGACATTTTTTTTATATTGCATCTTTTAAAAACATGGATGTATTTTTTTCTTCTGAATCATCAACTAATAATATTTTTAAAAAGGAATTTGGTTTCACCTACTATGATGATCAATGTATCTTTCCGCTATTATGGTTGAACTGAAAGAATAACAAATGGATTTAAATACTTTGATGGCACCAAATTCCTTGATCGTCATATAATTGCCGGTCAATTGAATATGTTCTACTTGGTAAGTGTTTTTAATTGTCATATCATGTGTACGTGTAATTGTATGCATTGGTTTTGTACGATAGTTAGATGGTATGATGGTCAAGATGAAACACTTATTATTACCGAAGATGACGATGACTTGCAAACTTTATAGTTTCTATATATTGGTTGTTTGAATGTTGCACATTAAGTTGATCATGTTAAACATTTATCTTTATGTGTTGCCTTTTTAGTGTTTAGTTTTTTAATTATTATTTTTAATATTATAAATCGTTTTTAATAATGTATCTCCAAAGCTACTATCAATAGATAAACATATCTATTCCAATTCAAAACTTTTTTGTAGTGTCATCGGTAAAAATATGTCGACTTAAACGTTAATCACTAAAATCTAAATATTAATAAAAGAAAACTTGTCTACCTTCAATTTTTCTTAAAATCAAACCCTATTGACCAATCAAATCTCTTAATTTAACTCAACTTTCAATTAACCAATCAAATTTCTTTAGCCACCTAAAAATTCTATTTAGATAAAACTTAAAAAATAACACGGCAATTTATATTTTTTGCTCAAAATCAAACCTTATTGACCAATCAAATCTCTTAATTTAACACAACTTTCAATCAACCAATCAAATTTCTTTAGCCACCTAAAATTTCTATTTAGATAAAACTTAAAAAAATATCACGGCAATTTATATATAATTAGCCAATATTTGTTTATTTAATAATAATAATAATAATAATAATAATAATAATAATAATAATAATAATAATAATAATAATAATAATTAATGAGGAAAATCACGGCAAGTATGGTTTCTTCAATCATCTGCGAGTAGTAATTATCAAGCAAATCTAAATCGAAATATATTATAATTTTAATAATAATAATAATAATAATAATAATAATAATAATAATTGGCTTTAGTGACCTACTTCTAACAAATCAATATATTTATTTTACTAAGAAGTTTACATAGTAATCAGGATGAAAAGATTGAAAACAAAACTTATTGTAATTTAGTTTATAGAAAAGATGAGTATAAGTCATTCAAAACTTTTATAATTACTATCTTATATTATAGCGAAGATTTAAATAGGTAAACTTCTTATGGTGGAAACGGTAGGAATAAACTTTTTAATTTTTACTTTAAGATTGATTAACTTTTTTGATAAAAAGGTTATATCAAAATTATTAGAACTATATGCTCTTTAATGTGAGATAAATTTGTTGAAAAAAAATATGCCACATCATAAAAAAGTTAGTGTGTATATCACGGTTATCACACATAAAAGTTGTGATACACAACTTTTGTTTATATATAGTATCATATATATTTTTTATTTTTTTAAATAGATCTAATATTAAAGATGATAAAGTTTTAATAATTTTGACATTATTTTTTTCTTGAAAAAAATGTACATGTGTTGAAATTTAAAATAAAACTATCATTTCTACTAGTTATTATCTTTTTTGTCAAAAGTTATAGTGTATTAAACTATCATAAGTATGAACGTCCAAAGTTATACCCTTTTCTATTAAAATTTGAACATAGTGATTGTATAAAAAAATATTTTCAAAAAAGTGTGTATACACGGGTTTATAATTATCCTATTAATAATTGTCATAACAATAATAATCATAATACATAAATAATGAACATCTATTAACCAATCGAATACTTACATATCACCAAACATTCAATTAACAAATTAAATGCATCGGTTTACTTAATAAATATTTTAAGATTAAAACCTTGATTAACAACATGGTTATGAAGGTCATTTGATCCGGTTGTCGACTATTATGAAGCACTTTTAAGTCTTGTTATATTTTCACAAATGTATATACATTTTAATAGCTATCAGTGCTTGGTCAATTTTTAGATTGCCTTTAAAATCTATTATGTAAACCGTAGGAACGCTTCTTATTGTGGGAACGGTAGGAACATACATTTTAATTTTTACTTCAAGATTGATCAACTTTTTGATAAAAAAAAGTTATATCAAAATAAGAATTTTACGCTCTTTAATGTGAGGTAAATTTAAAAAAAATGTAATACACATCATAAAAACTTTAGCGTGTGTCACGGTATCACATATAAAAGTTGTGTGTTGTGATACACAACTTTTGTTTAGATATCATATATTTTTTATTCTTTTTAAATCAATCTAATATTAAAGAGGATAAAACTCTAATAATTATGGCATTCTTTTTTCTTGAAAAAGATGCACATACATTGAAATTAAAAATGAATAAGATCGTTTCTACGGTTCCTGCCATAAAGAATGATTCTAAAATAAACATCCCCTATAATCGTATAATATGCATGATACACTTAAATATCGTTTAGGAGAGTTAATTAATTGGGAAACCATTAACAGTTTATAAATGTCTAACTCATAAATAATTAAATGCCAATAGATAAAGAGACATCAATAAATCATTTAATGAAAACATGTAATGGTGCATAATCAATCAAAGTTTTTCACATTTTTTTCCTTTTAATTTAAAGAGCAAATAATCAAATATAAAGGGCGAGTTTCATTTTTTCCTATGCTTACTCTCTATTATGTCTCCAGATAACAAAGTATACATTTTAAATATTGTTTAAAAAATTAAGTAGTCAACCACTAACACTTGATATATGTATGATACATAGTGTTTAAAAGCATAAATAAATAAGAGACTTAAATCGATTACTTAATAAAAATATGTAAGGTTTTTCAGATCTAACTTGATTATCATTAAAAATTTGTGATGGAGTTGTCAAATGAGACTTTAAAAAAAAAAAAAAAAAAAAAAAAAAAAAACATGATATTCGATATATATTGTTTATAAACTCCACATATCAGATATATAATGTTCATATTAGTCAAAAACTAAAACTTTAAGGATATAAATGATAAGTAGTTATATTAAAAATGTATTTTTCAATACCCCGCCATAACGCGCAGGTAAGAAAAATTCGTGTATATACATTTATAATAGCTATCAGTGCTGGTCAATTTTTTCCCTAGAGTTTTTGATTTCTAATAGTAATTCATTTGAGTAGCTTCTTCTAATAGTGTATGAGTTTTTCCATTTTACAATAGATAAAAAATAACTATTTTAAAATTGTAACAATTGTAACAAACTACAGTAATATTTTCTTACTTAACATATTTCAACTATGAATATTTTATTTGCGCTTTTAGTAAATGCATTTCTAGGTATTTTACATGTATAATGTAAAATTATGCAATTGACGTTTAACATTATTATTTATTTATTTACTTTTAACAATTACATATAAACAATGGAAAATGCAAACTAACGATTACATATAAACAACGACATAACTTACATATATATATTTCAACTTACTTCTTACACAGCCCGTGTTTATATATAGGTTTAAAACCTAGTAAATTATAATATAAACATTTGTATCAAAATCATGAAGTAGCCCGCAAAATTTGCGAGTTATAATCTAGTACGTATTATACTATACGACTATTAAATAAATCAACTTAATCTTCAAAAGATATTGAATGAAGATAAATTACTCATAGTAAAACATCACTATTGTTGACCATTGATGTTGACCAATATTGTTGATGACCACCACTAACAACTATCAGTAGACCTTTACATTCACCTTATTACTAATTATTACATTCAACCATTACTACCTTTTTTCATGAACACCACACAACGCATGTTACTAACTAGTCTCATAAAAATGTTCATACGCTTCTCATGTTAAGAAACTTAGAAATGCTGAATTTTTTCATCATATACATTATAGGGTTAAAGCTGCAGATAGGTAACGAACTTTCACTTTTGTACCGAGTTAGGTAGCAAACCCATTTTATTACAAAAGTAGGAAACAAACTTTCAAATTTTGTGTCGAGTTTGGTAATATGTACTACATGTCGTTATTAAAATTGGGTTATGTGGCATTATGGTAATATGACACGTTATACATATTACCTAACTCGACACAAAAGTTCAAAGTTTGCTACTTAAATTAGTAATAATAGGTTCGTTACTAAATGCAGGATCAAATTTAATGTGTTTATAGTACTTCCAATAAGGTTCAGTTTACTTATACAATTAAATGATCATCCATATCATATAAAGTATCAGGAAGATAAAATGCACATGAAATGAAAAGCAAATTCAAAGCGAGAGTTTATAGTTAATGTTTCATACGCGTTGGAGAACTTCTTTGTAAACAACATTTTTTGTGTTGTTCGTGATCTTTCCATCGTCATCCAATATCAGAGCTTTTAATCCTTCTTTGCTTGTTACGCGTGAATATGCGACATACAGTTGTCCGTGTGTGAAGACTTTTTTACATAAGAGTGCGACTTTTTGTAGAGATTGTCCCTGACTTTTATTAATTGTCATTGCAAAACAAACTGATATCAGGAATTGTCGCCTTTGGAATTTGAAAGGTATTCTCTTATCAGTTGGGACCATTTTCATTCTTGGTATGTATGCCTTCTTTCCTGCAAACTTTCCTGATATGATCTCCCCTTCAATGCAATGATTTACCATGTGTGTTACTGTCAATCTTGTTCCGTTGCATTGACCATTTAGTTGATCAACGTTACACAGTAGCATTATAGGGACTCCTAGCTTTAAAGTTACCACGTGGTTTGGTATTCCCCCAGATTTGTACTCATTTAAGTTTTCAGGGGCAAAGGCGGCTCGTTCAAAGTCTTCATCTTGTTCGATTTTGCATAGATTATCGGAACTTAGGTATGTTCTTTCTTCCGCATTTATTTGAGACAACACATGTTCGTTGATCTGGTCTACCTCATCGTTTATTCTCACCAGAAATGCCTTGTCTTGGAAAAATTGCAGGTCTTGAATGTGTTGTTGTATATTCGGGTACATATAGTCAACAACCGTTTTAACGTGTTTTCCTGTTGTTTTAAGCAACATGTCTTCCGAGAAAGTTATGTCGGCCTCACCATTATTGTCTTCTCCAATATTTCCTTCTTCGATATTCAACATCCAATCTGTGAACTCCTTTGTCTCTCTTGCTTTTTCTGTTGTCGTGCATGCATTGCGCAAGCGCATGTTAACAGTTAGTCGCACGACTTTCACATGGTGCCACAAGTAAGATGTGTGTAGCGATGCGTTAACAATTTCAGTTCTTGTGCCTCCAGTTATTACAGGGAGTATCTGTCTGAAATTGCCACCAAAGATGATTACTTTTCCCCCGAATGGTTTTGACCTGTTTTTGGATCGTATGACGTCTCTCATCGTTCGATCAAATGCCTTGAAATAGTGTTTATGTGTCATAGGTGCTTCGTCCCATATGACGAGCTTAGCCTTATTCAAGAGTGCTGCCAGGTTACTGTCCGGTGAGATAGTACCAAAAGATTCTTCATTTGGATTGATTGGAATTGCGAATCTGGAATGAGCTCTCCGTCCTCTTGGTAATAATAGTGTTGCTATTCCACTTGATGCTACGTTGATAACAATTTCTCCTTGCGAACGTATTGCAGTTGATAAAGTCTTCCACACGTGTGTTTTTCCAGTTCCACCGTAACCATATAGAAAGAAGACACTTCCCTCATCTTTTTATACCGCATTAAGTACAGTTTCGTACACTCCTTTGTGTTCTTCAGTTAACGATGCATGTAATTCAGTGTGTCCATTTGAAACTGATGTGATATCGTAGTTTAGCTAATCGGTGATTAGCATGTTACCGGACTCCTTAATGAATTCGTAGTCAGGTAAGGGCATGTTAGGGATGTTTTCTAGTCTGTTTTCTGCAATGTTTAGCAGGTTTTGAATCCTTACCAATGCGATGTTATAAACGACTTCTGGGTTGACGTTTGTTTCGATTCCTGAAAAGTAAGGCCGATAACGGAATAAATGGTGTTATTAACTGGTGGCATAATTTTCTATTTGAATGAGATTCCTAAAAAGTTTACATTTTTAAAGTTAATTAAATGGCATGTTTTTTATATTTTATGTATATGTTTTTGTATTTAGATCGTTTAAAGAATCATGTGTTACCTCTTCAATTCTCAGTAGTTTATGTTTTTCTTCATGAAGAATATCATCCGATAATAGCGAAGCTAAGGTGCTTCTTCTTTTTTATTGTATGAAAATGGAATTAGAATAGAAATATAATGAGTTGATGATACGGATATCCATCAGGCCGAATTTTTTCTTGTAATGCAGTGAAGGGGGGAACAACAATCACATACCCTACAGAGATACGAAACTTACAAGGAAATTGAAATCTTCAACAGCGGAAACGCACGCACAGTGGTTATTTGCACTATAGGGCCTTCTTCACGGGACCTGCATCATTCAAATGAGACCCTACGCTTTGCAGCTAATGAAAAAGTAATTGAAAATACGATCGAGGTGAACACTTTTTTTTGTATTGTGATAAATTTTAATTTTTTTTTTTCAAATTGTAACATTATATAACAAAAACTTAAGTTATTGAATTTATATATTGGATATTATAAAATATCGAACCATATAATATAATTGTTAATCAATATTGGAAATTGAAAAATAAGCTCTTAGCAACACGACAACAACGACTTTACAGGCCCGATTTATCAATTATTGATTTGTATTAATAAATTTTTAACCTACAATACTAAAGTACAGACTGCGATTACTTAATTTTTGTTTCAGGAGCATGTTCATGTTCATCCGGGACCTCCTGTTGATCTTGAACCGACATGTCACGAGCGAAAGAAACAAGAGCAATGTTTTGAAAACCGAACCGGACCAGGTCCGGTTTTCAAAACATCGGAGTAGAGACATGTCTCTTATTGGAACGGAGTAGACTCTTTTACCCAACCTTTGCAAATCACGAATTCACGATATGATTATGAACACCTAATTGACAACACAACTTTTTACACAAATAAGTACATATTTTTTGCCTTTAATGAAATCATTAATAGTTTTCAAAATTTGCAGCACAAATAGAACACTTACAATTTCAACTACAATGACCAGATTTGTCCAAGAATAAACGTCCCTTGTTTAACCAGCATCGAATCAGTGATTTCTTGGCGAGAAAGATATCCAAACAGTTGAAGCTTACTTATATCAATACTCTCATGAAACGCCAATATCAGTTTCTTCTTTAGCTCCTCACATAGTATATAAACATCTCCCCCTTTTTTATTAGGACCAATGTAGACCTTCTCGAGTCTATCAAGATCGAAGCTTTTCCAACCCTAGAAGGTATAAGCAATATACGCCATTTGAGGTGTGAAGATTTGATCAAGAAAATAGAGTTATGAAACAAATAGGACCTGATTAAGAAACATATATATACGTTTAAATTTGAACCCAACAGTCATATTTTGTAATGACCGACTTAACGTAAAGGTTTATCCAGAAACAAACATAGATGACAATGTGGTAGTCCTCTTTTTTGGAATTCGATTGTGTAGACAACTGCATAAGATATTAGTATGTAAATATATTTAGTTGATTACATTAGTTTGATAAGGGTAATGTTATATAAATTGAGATTCTGTAGTTTGAGTTACCTGCTAAAACCTTCCCGAATGTCTGTTCATCTCTCAGTTGGTGGACCAGATTGTTTAATTTGATTTTGAACACACGACTTAGAATATCTGGTTTGTCTTCTAGATTCAGACGGTTTGCATGTAATACCCTCATAATTTTAGGCCATTTAGGATTACATGTAAGCGTGATGAACAAATCTGGGTTACCAAAACGTTTGCATATAGCCATGGCATCTAGGTAATTCTGCTGCATGTACCTGACTCCTCCTATGAAAGATGATGGGATTATGATTCGATTTCCCATTTCAGATGGATTAGAAGTGCCTCTGTTGGCTGCCGTAGATAAAGCATCTAGGGGTGATATTTGTAAACTTTTTTGGTTGTAACGAATATAAGTGATTCGTTAATTTTCAACCATCGTGTAAGCATCTACTAGAAATTGTTGGAACAATTTGCGTGAAATTAGTATTAGTGAGACTTCATCTGTGCGCATTTGTATTCTGTAAGCAAAGAATTCACGCATAGTCATTCTTATTCTTCCCGATGTTCCATCACTTTGAATACCTTTATGTAAGATGTCTGGCATGTAACCATCTTCGGAATATGGGTATAGCAATGGATATTGCAGAGCTAAGTATTGTGGGTGGAGTTCACTTATGCGTTCGAATTTTTTTGATTGTTTCTGCAAAATTATGTCCCTTTTATCCCATGTTCCATCGATATCTCCAACTATCAAGGCTGCTACTTCATTGACTGTTGGTAGGTTGTGTGTACGACCACCTGTGTCTCTATGATGTACCAAATTGATTATAACATTATCTTCCTCATTATGTGCAAAACGGTCTCTGACCATCCTAAACCTAATTACCAATGGGTTTACAGAATTTAGAAGATTCTTCAAATGAGTGACTATTGTTGTGTCGATAGGATATGAGTTCTTTGTGCCATCATTACGTGCAGACCTGTTTTTACACAGTGTATACAATAAGAAAGTAAAGAGTTTTATATGGTGTGGGCTTTAAAGTAGCATAGTTAATGTTTATTAATTTTATTTATTGGTTACCTGGACGCGGGTATTCGATTTGCTTCTTCATGCTCTGTGTCGTATATGTATAGTTGTGCAAAGCGTGGTATATCCCCTTCTTCAGGCATTAGACTTCCATGAGTATGGTAGTTTTGACTGTACATTCGAAAACAGTACGGACCACGACCGTTATATATTTTATGATCAAGTTTTCCTCCCATTGATGTGAAACTGTACATCATGTTGTAGCGCCTAATATTATGTATGAAGTTCTTAGCCTGTTCTCTTGTTCCTGTGTATAAACTTAATAACGATGGTGGTGGTGGTTTTAGTGAAGGTAGTTCAACTTTAGCACCTGAACAGCATAATGAGTAAGTTGTTTTTGTTTTTAGTTTTGGTTTCCCGTGCGTGCTTCGTCTGGCCATAGTTTTGCATGGCAGTTGTTACAAATAAAGAATGGGTCGCCAATAAATCTATATCCTGCGTAATTAATATTGAAAGAAATAAGCGATTAGTGATATATATATATACTAGACTTCAAACCCGTGTATACACACGGGTCGTTGAATGAATAATTGATTTTGGTTAGTAACTTAGTATAGCAAACAATGGAGAAGATTTGTAATTGAAACATTTAAGATAAGTACACAAATAATATACTACTGTATGTATCTATCTATTGTTGTATATATGGATATGGAAGCTCAAGTGATACATGTAATACGAGTAATGAAAAAAAAGTATCGTATATCAACTGCGTATAGTGTGATTACCAAAATGAAAAGGATCGAAAATCACCAACATGTATTGAAGTGTTTGAAATCTTCTATAACATTTAAGAAAGGGCAAACCATATGATTAATGTAAAAACTCTACTTTTCTTATATATATACTCAGCAACTATTTACAAATTACCACACCCTCAAATTTATATACATTGCTCCTGCCATTTGAAATTTGAATACCTTTCTATACACATGATGCCATCACAATCACCTTACCTCACATAACGTTCCCAAATGTGACAGACTACATAATAAGAGATTAAGAGTAGCTTTATGTGAAGCATTTTTCCTGACCAGCCCATTATCCTTACCTTTACTATTACCATATGCACATACAACAGTTAAACAATTCCCATGATACCTTCATTGAGTACAATAAAAAACCCCAGATGCTCACTAATCCATATCTCTCAATTTGTTATGTAATTCCTCTGTCCATCCCTAAAGATTTGCAGCACTAAATTGGGTCGGTGATCCATTGAGACCAATTAACTGTTCCAATCTTTAACCTCGTTACAAGTTACAACCCAAATATAAGTTACTGCTTGAGTAACATGTTGTATCTAATTCTGACCCTGAATTGAGATCAGAACAACAATATCATATTGTGCTCCACTTCTATTTTAAGTATGTTCAAGCATTTGCTTCCACCTGCATATGTAATTTGGGAGATCGCGAAAAGCTCAATCAATCATAAAAAACAGAAATAAGTCAAAGCGGAATGCAAACAAAAACCATTGTAGAAAGCACATTAAGGAACGATTACTTTTTGATCTAAAATTATTTGAGTCTAAAATTTACACAAAATTATATATGTAAGTTAATCATGTTATTGCCACCGAAAAATTTAAGGAAACACAGAGATAGAGGCTAAAATCTGTAGCTTGGGATTATATGATAATGATGTGATTACTTTAAAGGATGTACGGACCTTTTTAAGTTCCCGTCATAATAACATCTTGATATTACAGAACATTCATCTTAAACTCGACTACTCGAGCATATACATCATATATCATGAGAATATCAGGACATTTGATACGTTGGATCGATTAGGAGTTTGTGCCCAGCACTCCGTTCATCTACTATTGGTGAAGATACAGAAGGATCAGCGACTCCAGCAGTCCCAGTATCTAAATCATGAAAAGGTACAAAAAGTATAAAAAGGACCTAACTTTCACAAAAAATTATAAATTAAAGTGTATATCATACCTAATAGGTTTATCAACAATCGGAATCAACAACAAAACAACTTTAATTTCTACATTAGAAGAACAATCGATTAGAAGGATCTTACGAATCCTTAAATACGAAAGTTAATTGGATTATTAGATGTATATAAAGATCAAACCGAATAATCGAATAATAATAACAAACTATAAACTGATACATGACGATATTGATAGTAGAATAGATTGAATGATTTGAAGAATCAGATTGAGTTTAAAACGATCGGAGATCCTGAATTGAGTTCAAGTGGAAGTCGCTGGGGTTGAGATAATGTTTTGTTTTAAATTTTGATTAAAATAAAACAATAAATTATTAAAAGCTGGCCCTGATTGGTTAATTAAAAACTCAATTGCAATTGCTGACGTAAGAATGGTTAATGGTATATTATATTTAAGATATATATATATATATATATATATATATATATATATATATATATATATATATATATAGTTGTAAGAATGTAAATTTATTACCTAGAGAAATTCCTATGAACTGATTTCGAGGTGTAGTTGTGATATGATGAATCCGACTATGTTGTCTATCTAGTGTCTGAGATGTTGAGGCAATGTGTTATGTAGACATGTGAGCTGGAGCTTCAAGAACTCTACAATTAGGCGGTAATATGAAGTTAGTCCTTGGTTTTTTGGGATTGTTGTTCCGTGCAACATGTTGTAAAGCTTCAAGATCAGCAGAGTGTTTCCTTTTCTTTACGTTAACGGTTTTCTTTTCATTAACCATGGCTGGTTAATAGATGTAGAAGACGATGGTGGGTTATGGTGTGTAATGTTAGAGATATCGTATTCATATATTTTTATATTATTTAATTGATGTATGTTGTATGTATATGTATATATAAGAAGAAGTCAGTATATGTTATTTTGTTTCCTAAAATTATTCATATTAATATTAATTATAGTTAGATAAAGATACGTAGGGTATTATATTAGAATTCGATTATTGTCATAATAATTGGTATTTTTTTTTTTATAATATGTTTACTGTGTGAAGACTTTGAATGTAACTATGATTTATTATTAATTTTTTTTGCCTTCTAATATGTTTACCGTGTGATTTGCAATATGAGTATGAATCGATAATGTTGATTTTTTGATTTATAATGATAGGTATGGTAATTATTAAAAGAATATGTATAAAATAATTATTAAAGTTATATAGTATCATCAACATTGCTTATTCCTTCTTCTTGAAGTATTTGTTCATATTCATCACTCACCGTCACAATCACTTTCTTTTAATCATATAAAATAAGTGAATTTCATGTTTGATTATGTTTTTCGAAACTTTCAACTGTATATGAGATCGTGAATAAAAAAGATTGTAAATTTTGAGATACCCTCATTGAGTTAATTTTTATGTATAGTGTGGTTTTTGTATGTACTTTATTATATGTTGTTTTGTTTAAAGCTAAAGTTAATGTGTGTTTTTGGGTTCTTATATCTTGAAAGGCTAGATTGGATGGCTTCTTATGTGTTGATGATCACATTCTTCAAGTAATTTAACTGCCAGTTACATTGATGAGGTATTGTTTTGCTTTCATGAATGTATTTTTAAAATTTAAAATATTTGGTTGTAATTGAGCAGAAAAGGAGACAGGAGTTAAGTGAGTTGACCAGGAAAGGAAACGGGACTGAAGTGGTTGTGTCATGAATATCTTCGTTGAAGAAACTTATACAAATATACGAAAAGTATACTCTAAATTAAGTTTTATTGTGTTTCATGTAGATGAGAATAAGCCACATGAACGGTGATCTGTGCTACTTGTATTATAGTAGAGTCATTACCATGGGGCTATTGAAAAATTAAGTGAGTTCCGTAACATAGTATGATTCTACGACATACTAAATGTCATTATATTGTCGAACATTAAAGGTAATTGAATCCCATCTTTATTATTAATAAGAAACTAAAAATTCAAATATCAAAAACAAATACCGTCCAACCAATAATGAAATAATTGAAATTGAAAGGGCAAAGATGCCAAACATCTTATTTAACCTATCATATACTAAGTCCTAAAATAGATGGGATAAGTTAAAACACTTAAGGCTTCTCAATTTTTGGTTTCTTCAATGGAGGTATGGTCTTTTTAGTTGAAGTATCAACTTCATCACAGTCGATAATTTCAGTAGGTTTCTTCTTCAAAGTAGTCGATGATGGTGCAAAATTAGTGTTCTTGTCTGGAGGTGCTGTGTTTGTGATGACCTCGATATTATCAGCTTGATTAATTCCCTGATATGAATATTGTATAGGAGTATTCAGTAATAGTCAGATAATAATATAGTTTATATTAATTGGTATTATAATTACCTCAACAGTGTCTGCATTTGGAACGTTTTCTTCAGCTTATGGTCCAATGTCTACACCCGGGTCTGCAAGCCTTTGTAAGGAGGTCCTTATGACTGTTGGGTTATCAGTAAGGCGGTGAACGTACCGTGTAGTTGTTTTTCAAGTTGAACTCTGAGATTTGTATTTTCAAGACGTAGCGTTTGTTGAGCAGAATGTTGAAATCTTCAGGGAACTCTTCTGGACCATTATCCTAAGTACAATATATGTAAATACTTAATAAGCAATTGAGATAGTGTGTTTTTTTGGTGTATTTGTATATGATGTACGGCTTACAGTTTTCATCTTTGAAATGAAGTATGCAGAGTTGCGACCAAGTAACTGTGTGATGTGTCTCTCAAAGAGAACAACTGAGATAGTTCCTGTAGCATCTTGTATTCTAAGTTGGAGACGCATCCTAATGTATAATAGTTAAGCAAAATGTTATTTGTAAATATGTGGTGTTTCATAATAATAAGTTAAAGTAATTTAAACACATAGGTTGGGGTGAAATGTTTACTTTCCATGGATGTCTTTGATATCGCCACATTCGGAGCAGATATGGGTGCCTTCACTCGATAATGAGGTAGGTTTGTTTTCAATTTTTTTCCCACATTTGCAGCAGGCAAGATAGTACCAGCCTTGATCTTTTTGGATCTTTATGACAATTCCAACAATAACACATCCAGTCTCCTGCGGTTGTTTGGGAAATTTAATGTATGCAATTGATTGTGATTGTTATTGTTATTTTATATAAAAACTGTATTATAGTAGTTACCTTTTCAATGTATTGGGCTTCGTCAATACCCATTGCTGGAAAGCTGGAGTAATAATCTTCTGGGTTGCTCACAATTGTTTTCAGGGTAAAAGTTGGAGGCTTTTGAGGGATCTCTTGTCCAGCATCTTGTGCAAGTAGGCTGATAAAAGAGATGTAATATTATGTAAGTGAATTTATTATTATAAGGTGGGTTCTTTCTAAAACAATGTAAGTAATCGAACCTCTGTTTATAGTTATTAATAGGAGGGATGTCGTCATTGATGAAAACATGAGATCCAAATATAGAATTTGACACTTGAGGTGTTCCTGCAAGTATGAATACAAAAGTGGGTGACATGGTTGTCTCAATAAAAAGGGATGAAGATTGTTATATTTGTGTGGAGATTACCTGCCCAATCCTTGAATCAACATGATTATTGGTCCAGTATTATCATCAATAGCTGTGATAATCTTCGAAAGTCTAGTAGCAAACTCACCCCAGAGTGTAAAGTTTAGTTTGTTACCACTGTCATGGGTTAACTTATTAGTTGTTAAGTAAATAAAAGAATACTATTTTACTTATAGATTGTATATATTGAGTTTTGAGTATGACCTTAGGTCTTGAAGCTGGAAGGTGATAAATCTTGATTCTTTTTTCTCTGGGTTGTTCATCAATTAAGTTTTTCTTAACTGTAGCCTGGATTTTGTGGCCCTGTTTATATTTTCATAGAAGTATGAGTTGTTTACTAAAACATAATTTAATTCATCAAGATTGTATACATATATTTATACTTACATGTTGATCACAGAGTATCATATCGAGTGAAGCTAGAACGTGCGGGTTGTTTCGAAAATACTGTTTCCAAACATTAACCACTTGGACCTTGATGTTCCACTCGTCTTTGTCACCTTGAATGTCACGGACGCAATTGAATTGTTGATGACCTGCCATTGAAGAAAATAAAACGTAACGTGATAATGATTTCATGCGTTGAATAATTTGTGAATGTCAACGGTGGGTGGTATTTATAATTGTTTAATGGTAGGTATTTGAAATATGATGGGTCTTTAAAACTATTTAGATATATATAATTTAGGTAAAGATATACTTTTTCATATAAAAAATATCGTGTTAATTTTGTTTATTTTTAAATATTATACATGTTGAAGAAATAATAATAAGTATAAATTTAGGTTTTTTAGCGATTTGTTTTCTGAAATATTTTAGATATGTATGATTTAGGAAAATATATATTTTTATAATTTAAAAATATTGTGTTAAGTTACAATATTTTTAAAGATTTCTTATGATTTTATTAGAATTGGGACGGGGATAGAAATTATTCTTTCACTTAAACATATCGTTAATTAATTATTAAAATCTAGATTTCCTAATGTATTTTTCAAAAATTAATTATATGTTTATTATAAGTTTATTTATATTAAAATAAAAAATAAAATGGTCTTCGGCATTTTTTATAAATCAATGGGATCATATTACATTAAAAAATGTGGGCTTAATGTTTGGCCCAATTTTTAAGTGAAATGGATTGTAAAGAAAATTGTTATTTGGCCCATTTTTTAAGTGAAATGGGCCGTTTAAAAAACATGTTATTTGGCCCAATTGGTTAATGAGAGATTGAGAGGATCTGGAAGATTTTTTTACAGTGGGACGGCATACATTTTTTCCGATCAGCGACAGCAACACCACCACGGCACCACCGAATATGTTATGGAGTTACAAGGTTTCATTGATAGGAACAAACAAACGTATGATCTAGAATGCTAAATTCAAAGATTGGAATAGTCACTGTTTTATTGCAGTACTTTCATTTGTATATTACATGTAAATTTTGAACTCTGTACTATTTTAATTTCTAATATGTTATAACAGGGCTTCCGCAACTAACAAACCATCTTAATGGCACTCGGTTACAGATTAACTATGAAGTTTCACCCATAGTTGATTTCAAAGCAGAGTATATTGATAAGTCTTTTTCTATTCAAACCATTATGCCATAATTATCGTTTTGTTAAATATATGACTCTATCTTACAGACTCTTAAATAGAGATGATTTTAATGCCGCACCCTCTCAGATAGCTGCCTTAGCACATGACACCGTGATCAAGTCGATAGTTGATCTGTTGATGATTATACACAGGATCCATTTAAGTCTGTAGACCAAGTGCGTTCAACTGAAATTGTGTCATACTTGACCGTTAAATACACTGATATATAAAAAGTTTTATCAAATTTTTTGATTCAACAGTCGTTCATTATATAATGTGTTGTCAAAGTTACAGTTACTAAATTTTACATATTCGTGTAAAGCTTGCAATAAGAAAGTGAAGCGCAGTGATGAAAGAAACTTTGATTGTAAAGATTGTGGCTGTGTCAAAAAGTTAGTGGAAAGTAGTGGTGCACATAACCCGGTTTTGAGAGAACCCGACCCGACCCTACCCGAAACCGGTTTTGGTCAAACATGGTCAAAACCGGTTTGGCCCAAAACCGGTTCGGGTCCAACCCGGTTTTGGCCACCCAAACCCCAACCCGATCTAACCCGATTTGTATAGGGTCGAACCCGAACCGGTTCCAAAACCGGTTTCAAACCGGTTTTTATATAATTCCGTTTTTCGCGAGCGTTTCAAGGAAAACGAATGTTTGGGTCAAAACTTTTTCATTGAGTTCGTAGAACATAAGTATTGGAAACATAATTGATCGATAACTAAACCAAAACGCCTCTAAATCTTGTTAAAAAAAAATATTGAATCGAAAAAGTCTATATAATTCATTTTTCGTTCGATCGATAAGCGTTTTAAGGAAAACGAATGTTTCGGTCTATTTTTTTTTTTCATTTATATTGTAAAACATTAGTATTGAAAACATAATTGATCAATAACCAAACCAAAAGGCATCTAAATCTTCGTTAAAAAAGTATTGAATCGAAAAAGTCTATATAATTCATTTTTCGTTCGATCGTTAAGCGTTTTAATGAAAAGCAACGTTTGGGCCAAATTTTTTTCATTAACTTTGTAGAACATTAGTAATGGAAACATAATTGATCAATAACCAAACCAAAAGGCTTCTAAATCTCCTTAAAAATATTATTGAATCCGAAAATTCTATATAATTCATAAACGTTCGAGCGTTAAGCGTTTTAATGAAAAGCAACGTTTGGGCCAAATTTTTTTCATTAACTTTGTAGAACATTAGTAATGGAAACATAATTGATCAATAACATAACCAAAAGGCTTCTAAATCTCCTTAAAAATATTATTGAATCCGAAAATTCTATATAATTCATAAACGTTCGAGCGTTAAGCGTTTTAATGAAAAGCAACGTTTGGGCCAAATTTTTTTCATTAACTTTGTAGAACATTAGTAATGGAAACATAATTGATCAATAACATAACCAAAAGGCTTCTAAATCTCCTTAAAAATATTATTGAATCCGAAAATTCTATATAATTCAAAGTGAGTTGATACTTTCAAGGAATGTTTTACTAAATGCAAGGAAACATGTGCATAAAAAGTGATACTGTATGCATAAAGAGTTGTACATTTCCGTGTGTTTAGTAAAAACTTCCTTGCATTTATCAAACACGTTTTAGCGTTAGGCTTTTTAAGGATAAACAATGTTTGGAGCAAATTTTTTTTATTGAATTGGTAGAACATTAGTAATACAAACGTAATTGAACAATAACTTAAACAAAAGTCTTCTAAGTCTTCATAATACAATTACAACTAAAAATATAAAATATACCAACGAATACATTTCGAGCTTCGGCATGGCCATCACCCGAAAATGTAATCGTGTAGTAATCTTCAACTTGTATTAATCTTCAAAAGTCGAAATCTTCTTCGGAGGTAGCCTCGCGCGAAGCTTGATCAAGAGCAATTTCTTCGTCGGAAAGTGATATTGTTACACCTTCTTCCACCTCGATATTGTGTATGTCTTCTTCGTATTACATTTCACCTTCAAGACTTGATACATTTTGTATGCGTTCCGCGGCGTCCAAGTGATCCTTCAAGCAAATGCACATCTCTAAGGAGGCCGGTGTGAGTCTTGTTCTTCGTATAGATAATACCCTGCCACTAAGAGAAAAAGCGGATTCCGAAGCTACCGTAGAAGCTTGGACGGTTAGTAAATCTCGGGCCATGATGGCTAGAATGGGAAATTGAGATTCCCTCTCTTTCCACCAAGCCAAAATATCAAATTGTTCGAACTCATTGGGTAGAATAGTGGCCAAAAAATCCGTGGTCGTATATCTCCCATATTCGTTAGTGGTATTTTGGTTACCATCACCCCTTGCCCGTTTATTGTTTTCTTGTCTTAAACTATTATAAAAGTTTAGCATTGGATTGCTAGAAGAAGATGAAGAAAACATTGGGTTAGCCGTACTACCGGACACATGTGTGGTTGAACTATATTTTTGAAAATATACGCCAAATAAATCTCCCAAATATTTGTTAAAATCCGTTTTTGCATTATGTGAAAACAATGGGTCGGCCTCATTCAAATCCAAATTGTGACAAATGTTATCGATAAGCATTTCCACCCCGGTAACGTTTAAACAAGGGTTCATTGCGGCGGAACAAGTAATTACCGGTGGCATTTCTTGAAAATATTTTTTTAGTTTTTCTTTCATGGGAGCCACCATTTCTTCAAATACAGGACCTTCATACACGTAGTCGTTTAATTTTGTAGTCATTAACCAAATTTGATTAAGCACCAAATGGCTAGTTGGATAATAAACACCCGATAATAAAGTAGTCGCGGTTTTGAAAAGTTTGAGCAATTCGACCATCTTTTTAATATACTTCCAATATATGATTGGAAATGGTGTTGCAAGACCTTTTGTAACAAGATGATCATGGAAAACTTGTAAAGTATCGCGTTGGCGTAAACCACATACAAACATATGGTAGGTCGAATTCCATCTAACGGGCATGTCCCAATTAGGGGTTAAAAAAATAGAATTCGTATCCTTGCACAATTTCATATAAGATTTGTATCTAGCTTTACCCTTTTGAAAAACGTCTTGCAACATAGATTTAAACCTCGTTTTTACTTCGTCTACATCTTCAACCGCTAGTCCGGCTTGCACAACCAAGTTAATGATGTGTGCAACACATCGACTATGATAAAAAATGCCCTTCAATGGTGGTGCGTATTTTAGTATTAATTTTGAAACGGCAAGTGTATTATTACTAGCGTTGTCAAAAGATATTGAAAAAACCTTTTCTTCCAATTTAAACATTTTAATCACACTTCGTAACATGTAAAATAAGTTTTGACCCGTGTGAGGATACTCAAAGTCTTCAAAAGCAATGGTACGTTTCATCATTTGCCAAGTTGCGGGATCAACCCAATGTGCGGTTACACAAAGGTACGAACCGGGCAAACCATGAGGAGCCGACCAAACATCGGTTGTTAATGATACACATGTATTTAAATTTTCAAAACCGATTTTTAGTTGTTTTTTAGCATCTTTCCACAATTTAAGGGCATCGCGTTTAAGAGTAGTACGACTTACATTGTTATATCGCGGTTGAAGAGTGGTTTGAATCACCCTAGTAAGCCGAGGGTTGTCGAAGTGGTTGAAAGGCAAAACTTCTTGAATTACATAACCCGCAAAAGCTTGTCGACACCGTTCCATATCGTATGTAAATATAGAACCATCTCGTGCCATCGAAGATTGCCCACTTGCTTCCGGATTACCTTTGAGTCCCGCACAATGCTTCTCGGTATGATTTTTCAAGGTAGTGTTGGAGTCGGGTTTGAAGAACAACTTACAACGTTTACAATGCGCTTTAATCGAACCATCCGACAACAACACTTTGTCGTAAGCACTCCAAATCTCCGGATTTCTTTTGTTGGGCAATTGTTTCACAATCGTTGGTGCATTTGAAGAACCAACACCATGGGAAGCCGAAGAAGATTGAGTTGCCATGAGAATATAGTATTCGTTTTTGAGTTTTTTGAGTTTTTGTAGATATGTATGAGTGTTTGGAAGTTGTGAATTCATCTAAGCTCAAGCCTTGTATTTATAGTGATTTGGAATGGCAAAAATGTAAAAAAAAACCCACAAAAACGGCTAGAAAACGAGCCAAACGGCTATATTTTTCAAAAATTCAAAAAACCGGTTTCAAACCGGTTTTCAAACCGGTTTTTAAACCGGTTTTTCAAACCGGTTCCGGTTAAACCGGTTCCTAACCGGTTCCAACGGTCCGCATGCCAAACCGGTTTCAAACCTACGGGTTGGGTATAACCCGAACCGGTTTTGGTCAAAACCGGTTTTGACCGGTTCGGGTTCGGTTTTTTTTCGGGTCGGGTTATGCAACCCGGTTTGGTTGTGCACGGCTAGTGGAAAGTGAGTTAGTATCCACACTTTCATGGTTAATATGTAACTTTCTGTCAAATCTTCATATTGAAAATATTTTTTAATATGCAGGCTTAGGGCTGTAGTGAGAGCTCATGATGTGACATGATCTATGTCATTGGTTATATTTGACAGTCAGCTATCAAAGTTGTTTGATAGGAGTGTCTCATGGCTAAAACGCAAAATTGAGACGCTAACTACTTATGTCTAACTTCATGAATACATATGATTTCTTAATGTATACATCAAACTACTTAGATTTAGCTCACATACAATTATAATCGTAATAGATTGATGACCCTCAAGTTCTTCCATATGAATTCAATTCCCTTGTCAACAAAGAAGTGGTTTTCAGAATTCGTGTTGGAGAACTCAATCTCAAATATGGATACCCTGGGTATACTCTAAACAAAGGAATAGCTGATCCGGAAGTAGTATCTGCACTACCTGAAAATGTAGCTGATCAAAATGCAAAACTGGAGCTTGTGCTAACATCTGAGTCGACTCAAGTTGCAAAGGTACAGTACCTCAATGTAATATCAATATTGACATACACCTTCGTAGTGCACAAGCTTACTGTGATGTATCTAATTGAACATGTTCGTTCGCTTGACAATGATCATCTTTTCTTACCTAACTCTGCTAATGTCATTACGCCAGTCCAGTTCTCCTTAAAAAGGAAGAGTGAGTCTGCACCAGATGAAGCCACTAATGGTGGAGGCGTCTCCATCGCTCATAAGGGATTAAGTTCATTGAAGATTTCTAGAATGGAAGACATATGACTCATCTTAACAATCGGTTGCCCTATTGATTAAGAGAGATTAATCCTATTTATTTTAATTATATGTTCATATTTGGATAAATGTTTTTCAAACTAATGATTTGGCAATAATTATTGATTCAGTATCATATGTTTTTCTTGGTTTTGTACGGATATTTAATGGTCCTTCTCATTATGATCATGAATAGTACATTTGTGATTTTTTTTTACGTTATTCTATATCTTTATTTCTTAATTAGAATTTTACATGAAAAGGAATTCATAGAATGATGCTATATATGGACCTAAATTGATTTTTGTTTTTCTTTCAAACTCTGTACTAAAAATAGAGTAAATTATACCGATCATCCATGTGCTTTGCACGAAATTACACTGATAGTCCTTATCTCTTGGAAATTACATCGATCATCCCTGAATGATACCAAAATGCACGGCGGTAGTCCCTCCCACTAACGACGGTTAAAAAAATCCGTTAAGTGTGTCACATGACTTGCACATGAGGGTACATAAGTCTTCGTGTCGAGCTTCAAAATACGCTAGTTGGGTTGGTTTTTGGAAGAAGAAAAGGGTAAAAAGACTTATGTATCCTCATGTGCGAGTAATGTGACACACTTAACGGAATTTTTTTAACCGTCGTTAGTGGGAGGGACTACTGCCGTGCATTTTGGTATCATTCAGGGATGATCGATGTAATTTCCAAGAGATAAGGACTATCGGTGTAATTTTGTGCAAAGCACGGGGATGATCGGTATAATTTTACTCCTAAAAATATAATGAAATTCTTGAGCAAGTTCTAATATGTATTTCATCAACCAAGTTAGTCAAACCAATGGTAATATCGTTCCTGCTATTGATAAATTATAACGTAGTACTAATAGTAAGTTTTATTGTCAAGTCAAATGATCATACATGTATGTTATTTCCAAAATTATAATGTCAAATTACATTACTTAAAACATAGCAAATAATATGTAGCAGCAACCTTTTTTTACTATTGATCGTGACCATCGTAATGCATATTATCACATTTAGTTAAATTCAAAGCATATCTTCAATGTCACTTAAGTAACATATGGATTATAGCGTTATCCAACATAATTATATAACAATATACGCTAAATATCATATATTAGCCCACAAATTTTGCGGGCTATGATCTAGTTAATCATTAAATAAAGAAAGTAAATGAGTTTTTAGATCATAGTATATTTTTTACACTTAGCAACTTTGTTGTAACTCACAAAGAGCGATTTTGGATTTTCGATATGAAACTACAAACACAATGTTCGATTCCTTTTTCCTTGTTAGATTGTTACCAGTTTCGTCTATAGGGAACTATAAACAGTTGTATTAATCACACCCTTATACCTTCACTATCATAAAACTGCATTGCTTATGTACGGTTTCAATCATATTTTTTAGTGTAAATCAATAAGAACCAAGGTAACTGTGAGCTGCTTCGTCAGGGAATTTTCTCCATTTTTCTGCTGACATCATCAAAATCGTCTAAAAATAGTTCAATTAATGCAAGCATGAAATTACATATATTTAAACTTTTCAATAAATGACTTCTACATGTACTGCCACATTATCACTCCAATACGTGTTGAACAACATCTTGCAAGAAAATTCTCGAAAGCGTATAGAGGAGCAAAAAATGCAATTCCATATCTAATACAAAATCTGCATTATCTCAATCAAAATACTTTGAGGTTTGATGTTGTTTACAGGAACATGACCAATAAGACGCCAAAAACATTAAAAATAGTACCAGTGATCACATGCATTGCTCAACCAACAGTTTGTAATGCCCTGTCGAAATTCTCTTCTGCGGTTGATCCCCGTTTAAGTAGCATGTGTTCGGGATCTGCCAGTTTCAACTGGCTGCAAGAGCAAACATAAGAAACGCAGCTTCAGTAAGATTGATGCAAATCTTGTTACTATTTAGAGGTGGCCAAAAGTGACAGATCGGCCAGATTAGATAACAGGTCGAAACTAACCCGATATACTTTTTGTCCAAAGCTTTATTATAATTTATCATTAATTTGTAAAACTCTCATTACAATTTGATTTAAAAAACAAATGATTTAGAAGGTTGAGTAAATTATACCGATCATCCCCGTGCTTTGCAAGAAATTACACCGATAGTCCTTATCTCTTGAAAATTATATCGATCATCCCTGAATGATACCAAAATGCACGACGGTAGTCCCTCCCACTAACGACGGTTAAATAAATCAGTTAAGTGTGTCACATGACTCGCACATGAGGGTACATAAGTCTTCGTGTCGAGCTTACGGTAGTTGGGTTGGTTTTGGGAAGAAGAAAAGGGTAAAAAAACTTATGTATCCTCGTGTGGGAGTCATGTGACACACTTAACGGAATTTTTTTAACCGTCGTTAGTGGGAGGGACTACCGCCGTGCATTTTGGTATCATTCAGGGATGATTGGTGTAATTTTCAAGAGATAAGGACTATCGGTGTAACTTCGTGCAAAGCACGGGGATGATCGGTATAATTTACTCTAGAAGGTTTAATGCTTAAGCACACTTGGGGCAACTATAAACCTATTTCCTTTTTAGCTGGTTTATTATTTTACCCATTTGACCAGTTTGAGATACAAACTTAAACATAATTAACCCATTCAAAAGTAGATGGATATATATAGGCATATAGCTACCACTACTATTTATATTCCTGTTAACAAGAATACAAGATGATGCCACATGATAAAAGGGTAACCGAAACACCACAAAACAAGAGTCGTGGTTTCTGTATTCTCCAATATTACCCACACTGAGGAAAGTAGACCAAAGATAAATTTAAGCTAGACATTATAACTTCACGAGGATACATATTCCATGTATGATTTATCAGATATTTGGTTTCTTGTGACTTTCGAATCTCAATGATACATATAGAAACATAGTTTGTTGCAAACTAGCAGAGACGACCTAACACAGAAAACAAAACAAAAGGCGAGTAGCAATTATATCACAACAAGCATGAACATAATGATGCTAAGAAACAAGATGCCATCAGAAACATGCAAAATCATGATGATGTCGATTTAGTTCGGTTAAAGTGACAAGTGCTTTAACCAGATATATGATTTTTTCAAGAACTTCCTGGTTTATATTAGTCTTACAGTAAGATGTAATAAATTCTTAAACATGTCCCATGTTTCTACTTGTTATACTTGTATTCACTGGCATTTTCATGCAGAAGTAGCATAGGTAAGTAGCTGGATGGTGACAATATATCTCCTTAATTAGTTTTAACCAACGTTAAAATGAAAATGTGGAATTCAACAACTTAGATTTATAGCCAGATATACATGGGAAGGATTTTGTACTCAAACTACGTTAATATTGACTTGTAATGAGTTTCTAGTCACAAATCAGAAAGTTTAGTTCCATCAACTAGTGGAAAGATGTGACTTCCATACCTTAAAAGCCGTGAAGCAGGTTTACCAAGATGAAGACTGCATACAACCAGATTAGCCAGTGTCTCTCGATCCTTTGCATCCTATATCAATGCACCACAATATATCTTTAGGAAGTATAATGTGCAAGCTATTAGAAGTAGGGGTTAGATATAAGCATGAAACAAGGGTGAATCAAGAAAAGCAAATTAGACTAGACAAGTGAACTAAATAAATGAGCAGATCCAACAGAACATAACCCGTGACATCAAGACATGTCTCATTATAATTTTAAGGGGAAATGAAATGTATATAGCCAGTGAAATAAAAAAAAATTTATACAGTTTTTGAGTAATTTGGCTAAGTGACAGAGACGAAGCTGATCTAAATAGTAAATACCCTTGAGTGAAGTATATTCCAATGTAAGTATAAACTATAGGTGGCAAGATGGGTGGGTTGATAACAAGTCAAATGTATGAGGGATGGAACAAGTCTCTTTTAGTGGGTGAAAACGGGTCAGGTGGGGTTGGGTAGACCTGAAAACACTTATACAGTCAACAACTTAGGAGGTTGTATTTATTTAAAATAGACTTTGGGCGACTTTCAACTCAGACCCATTTGATCTTCACCTTTTAGCTAAAAAAGTATTTATGACCCAATTGAGATAAAGCAAAACACAAATCAACCCACTCATAATAAACTGGGTCAAAATAGCCACATCTAGTAAATAAGTTAGTCGGAGATTTACCTTATTCAATGCTTCAAGCAATAACGATTCAGCTTCATCAAAATTTCCCATGTGCATGCAGCACACAGCCTTCCCATTGAGGATCAAATTAGTCATTTGGTATTTCTCAGAGAAGTCCTGGAAGATGAGATATGCTTCTTGTATCTTTGAACCACCCTAATTCACAAAAAAGAGTACAAGAAGTAAGAAAATGGTAATTATGGTATAAAATAACCTGAAGAGGAGAATATGTACCACAGCCAAATTAACCCATGCAGTTGCAAGCTGAGTCAACGTGTGGTCCTCATCAATCTGTTGCATAACTCTCAACTGCTTCTCAGCATAATCTGATCTGTGCATCTTGAGAAATATTTGGACATTCAACGCATATCTGAGAAGAATATAAAGCATTAAGACAAGGACTCTTAATCTTAAAGGAGTTTGTCTAACATGAATACATAGCAAAAGATATTGATAGTATATAATAGACACATCAAGCACTAAGGTCCCACTCTAGAGTTATTTTTTCAAAGAGAAAAGAAAAGAATCGAAAAGAAAACGATAGTTGTTCCCGAGTTTCTTTTATGGAGAGAAGAGACGAGAAGTGGGAGAAGAATTAGACCATCTTTCCTCTCCAATATTGGAAGAAATGGAAGGAAGGACTAAACTAGTTATAAAACGTCATTTCCATTCATTTTGCTCCAATTTGGGAACAAGAAACATGCAAATTTCTTTTCCTTCCTTTCCAACTCGGGAACACAAAACTTTTAAAAAGTATTCTCTCTTCTTTTCTTGTCTATCAGTTTATATCATCTTCTCCTCTTTTCTTTGCATCAAAAACTCGGGAGCAGGCCTCAAGTGACAGTTATGTACATCTATATTTTCCTCACATTATACCAATTGTCCAACGAACCCATCTTGTTCACATTTATTCTACAAAATTCTATCTCAATAACAGCAATCACCTCAGATCCTATAGCAACATATGATATTGGAGCCCACAACCACGACACACCTAATTGGAAATGAGGCTAAGAGCCTAAGGCTCGTAAGCGTTCGTGGGTGCCTGGTTTGAGCTTACCAGACTGTTCAAGTAGCACTCTAAGGAAGGCTGTAATTCTCTAAAAGTCACGAAGAATCCTTAAAATAGTGAAAAGAACTTAATTCAATTTTCTTTTCATCTTTGACAGAATGTTTTAAAAGATGCACCTATAACCTTGTTTAGTCATATTTGGCTATCATATCGTTTGTTCAATTAACTATAATTCTATTATGGTGAATGATTATTTATAGTTCCACTTTTTTTTCAAATATTTACTTCCATGAAAAATGTAATTCACGGCATGCTTTTTGCAGACAGAAATTGACATTGCTTAATGCCCATCAATTTAGATTGTAAAACTTAGTAAAGGTTATGCTCAGTGTCATTATGTTTTTAGAATATTTTTGTATTTCATCAAAAGGGTTGTCTGATAAACTCTTTAAACTTATAAACTCATGGAAATATAGAGATTAATAGAATTAGTGTGATGTAGCGTGGTCCAAATGCATTACATTTTTTTGTTCCCGATTTGCATCATTCTTATGTCACATGCCCAAACTACTAAATAGAGGATAGATAAGATTTGGCATGAAGAACTGCTCCAAAGTTGACAATATCTTAGTTATGGCGCTAATTGCAATTAGTAGTGGTAAATGCTAATTGATAACAAAAATAAGTTTAAATGTCACTTTAATCAATTATGGGGGTTTCTTACAACTGGCAGTTAAAAAGGTAACTGGAAAATATTAGCATATAGAACTCATCATTATATGGTTGGCATGTAAACATATATAATTATGAGCAAATATATCAAATTTAGTGAAAGGGTAAAGTAACACTCAACAGTTCCATACTCCCCCCAGCATTTGTGTATTTAAGTGCCTCGTTGTAGTCTTGCTCATGCATGAATATGGTTCCAGCAATGAGCCTGAGTATCGGATTGTTCCCAATGGCAGCATCGCCCAACCACTCCCGTATACTAGAAATCGCACCTTCCTATCAAATTCAAAAACCACATAATAATTACGAGTCAGATAAATGGTCCATAACTTCATATGATCCATGATATAACAGCACAAGTACATGTACTGATGTACATTAGCATCATTAATGCTCCTTTCCATCATACACACATCTGATACTTTCAATTGTGTAACCATCTCCCAGTGTCCAGCTTCTAGATCTCAGTTTACAAAAAGATATATGACTCGATAGAAATAACACTTAACACCCAGCTACAAGTTTGTGTTTCCATAGACATTTATCAATCAAAACATCTAACGAGATAGATCGAATATATTTCACCTTGTTATCAGGACTCGAGAGATACAACGCTAGCAATTTCACAGCCTGGAGAGATGTCGCCGCAGATGCATCAACTTCGTTAATCACAAGCTATAACAGATCAAATCAAATTATTACACATCACGCATCAATTAATAAGATCAAACAAAATTGAGTAAATGTATAGATACAAAACGATGAGATCAAAAACCTGATAGCTTCCGAGGGCGATGTAAGATCTATGCACAAGGCAATCTCGTTCGATTGAATCATCTTCTGTTAGGTTTGCGATATCGCTGTTGTTGATTGCAGCTTGATATGCACCTAAGTAGAAATTGTTACGTAGGTTGAATAACACATCTGGAGCCACTGCCATTGTTAACCGGAGATCGGAGATATCAGATATTAACAGATCGAAGAACGAGTGAACGACACAGGCTCGTATCTCTGATTCCTAGAATTCAGATCGAAGAGAAATAACGGGATGTTAGTAGTTTGTGAAAACTGAAAAGGTGTATCGGAGTCCTTGAGGCCCCTCAGGTTTTGAAATTCTGTCATTTTAGACCCTAGGTTAATAAAAACGAACAACAATTACCCTGTGCAGTGTTCATACTGACTCCAGTTCAAATCTTATTACTTTCTACTATATATCGAATGTTGTGACATGCTTCAGATTTTGCTAAATTATCCTGAACGAGTAGTTCATTTGCCAGCGTAATTGCGCGAGATCAAGTTAAAATTTAAATCCGAGTTTTAAAAATGTTTACATCGCTAATAACCTTCATAGCTAACATATCATATCATGCATATTTAAAATACTTAAGAATATGATATCAATATTTTTTTATGAACGACTATTGTAATGTTATAAAATAACTTCGTTGCGGGTTAACATTACTATTTAGTTCAAGTTTTATTTGGTTTTATATCTGATTCTCATGTCCGTTTAATGTACCATGAGTTACGTGTTGTATATCTTTTATTAGTCATAAGATAAGATGAGACGATGAAGACAACTAAATTGCCGCTTACCCATTTTCTTTTACAAATATATAAAATAAAATTAGATCGAACATATGTTATAATACAATCTTAGGGTAAGGTTCAAATGACACTAAAAATTTGTGTGAGAATAGAGGAACCAATGATATGGTGTCATGTGTACAAAGAAAATACAAAACCCATTTACCCCTTAAGTTAAATATCTCACAAACGACAAATCGAAAAATTATGAAAATTGCACCATTAGATTCAGTGTTTGATCCTCTTCGATTTACCGTCCATTAAGGCATACTTACGACGAGTTTTTTTTCCCATTATTTTTAGTGGGTTTCACATTACTAACACGTGTGTTACAGTGTTGCGTTTAGGGTTTAGGGGTTAGAGTTTAGGGTTTGGGGTTTAGGGTTGGGGTTTGGGGTAAACTTAATATATATCGGTATTATTTGTCATTGCGTATGTAATCAACTTAATTATTTAGCTTAAAGTAACTTATCCGTATGAAACATATAATTATATCAACTTTTGATAAATTTATCCATATGTATTTAACTTAATTAAATGTAATCAACTTAATTATTAATTATAGTTGATTAATGATATAAATTAGTAAGTACTTTCTATATTAGGAAATTTCTATATTAAGTATGTTATGTAAGGAGTCAAAACTAGGTGTTACCCGTTCGGTTCTTTTAACTTACCCATTCGGGTAAACTTAATATACCCATTCGGGTATCACTTCATACCCGATCGGCTAGGGGTTTTCACCCGATCGGGTGTCTCAACTCAGCCGTTCGGGTATGGTTCCTGTACTGCGATTCAGTTCGTATTCCAGATTAAAAATCTAAATCTTTCTTTGTTCTTGCTATGTTTGAGTTTAATCTTGTACCATGTTATAATTTACAACATTTAAGTGTTTCTTCAAGTGATGTTAAATCTTAATTTTTACTCGTATCATTTCTCTCATTTTATATGAGACTAAGTTTTTGGTTCCGTATTATCATCACCAACAAATTATAAATTACATTTTACTTAAATCTCATGTTCAATCTTTCATAATCATCTAAGTATATACATAATGTAATAACAAAATTTATGAAAGAAATGAAATGGAGAAAATTCCTCACAGTGTGTAACACCCGGTCAAAAAGGGGCAAAATTCGGGTCCAATTTAAACTTTATTTTCACGTATTATATACGCTCAATACCAAAGTATACAAATACTATATATATAAATATATAAATATATATATATATATATATATATATATATATATATATATATATATATATATAACATAAAACGATTATTTAATAATCGCATACAAACAAATCTGACAAAACACAGAAACTCGAAACGGACGTTGATGCAAACTTTTCTAACGAATATATCATTGTCGAAAATAATATCAGTTCACTTGAAAAACATTAAAAAACATTTTTGTTTCATTTAAAAATGTATTTCTATTTAGTTGAGAGCGCGCGACAAACTTATAAATTTATGACACAAACATTTTATAAGAAAATTAAAATGTTTCAACTCGAAAACATTCCGAATCTTACAAATGAAATTTAGAAATTAAAAATATTAATTATTATAACGATCGGGTACCCGAACACGGGTATTTTACACTGCGTTTGGAGACAAAAGGCCACCCAACCTCCCCCAAATTGTGGATCTGGTCTGGATTTTTTTTTTGGTTGACCACGACCAACAACCCTTTTATTGTTTACATTTCCTTCATCTTTATCATTATCTAATCTATCACTCTCTCTGCTTCACTTCTTCAAAAACCATAAGGGCAAACGGAATGGAGGCGTTCTCCTCAAAGTTTTGGCTCCAGAACACTGTCCCACAGTGTTCTTCCACCCCTTGGCAAGATTCATCACAGTGTTCTCAATGGCTTTTTTGGACCAACGTCCACTCTCAGACGCCGAACGAAACGAAATCCTCCATTTTTTTTTATTATTTTTAGCACACAAACAATATATATAAAAATAAAAATAAGCTTTGAGAACACTGTCCAGAACACTGTTTACCACTCCACAAAATCCTCACCACAAAATTCTCACTCAGAACACTGTGTTTAGACCGTCACCACTCCGAGTGCTCTAACAACAACAAAATAATAACAAGAAGATCATAATTGGCACAACAAGGCAACAACATATAATCATCATCATCATCATCATCAGTCGATTATCATCACCACCACCCCTCTCTTCATCTCTCTCGGCTCGGCATCACACCCGAACCACCACCATATTCGGACCACCACCACCACCGAAGCAACACAAACAACATCAGCGGCAACAGCAGATCGAGCAACTACAGCAACACCATATCATCATCTTTTTGCTTCTTCTTCTCGGCTCAACATCACCACCCGAGCCACCACCACTGAAACACCACCGAGAGCACCACCACCACCGGCGCAGCAGCAGCAGACCGCCATCCCCATTATCGTGTTCATCACTCTCGGCATCACCACCTCCGGCCACACCTCCGGTCACCACCTCTACCCGTGAGCAATTGTTCTTTTCTCTAATTATTTCGAGTTGAAGTGCCTAATATAATCATGTATATGTACCTTGTAAACTGATTATGCCCAAAGATTAAGTTAGAAAACTCGTTTATCTTGAATTGCGTTTGAATCTGAAACTGAAAACACAAAGAAACCGGCGGGTTAGAACCGGATCCGGCGGGTCGATCAAACAAAACAGGAACCGGCGGGTTTAACCCAGACCCGGCGGGTCCTACTCGAAAACCATGTGACCCGGTTGCTTTCTCCTTGGACCCGGCTGTTTGTGTACATTTTTATAAATATTTTTTCCTAAAGTACCAAACTTATTCAATCACTAATGTTTGTATATAATACGATACGCAAATTAGAATATACTTTTGACATTATAGTATACATATCTGTTCGGTTTACTTGAAGCTGGTTTTTAGATGGAAAATAATGTTTGGAAGTTGAAACTCACGGGTTATAGCCGTGGGTTATAGTTTTTGCATAGATATATATATATATATATATATATATATATATATATATATATATATATATATATGAACTGTATATTTTAAAATGTATAAACTATGTTACGACTAGTTTGTTAAAGATGGCCACAAAAATGTGCAACTAAATGTAAGTAGGGAATTTTGAAACAATAACTTTTATAACAAAATAAGTGAACGAAGTCAATTGTTTTGGGTGAAACGTTCCTTTATATGTTTTTATAAATATACACGGCGATAAACGATTTCGAGTAAAACCGTACGGGTAGTTCAAGTTATTTTTAAAGTTAATTACTTAACATGGCAAACTACTATTTTTGACAAGTCATTAATATTTATTAATTATCTAGTAATTAATTAATATTAACATTTTCATTAAAAGCTGAATATATATATATATATATATATATATATATATATATATATATATATATATATATATATATATATATATACACAACGACGAATAAATTTACGAAAAACAAACTAAGTATATTTATACGAAACAAACAAAATTATATTTTTAGAATATAATTTCGATCCAACACCAATGGGCCGTACACTTTTATAAACTTCAAAAATAAAAACAAACCGAATACTTTGGGCATAATTAAATCGAACGAACACTTATGGATGGTTTATTTAAACGTCCACTTACAAATATACAACCTCTCGTGTTTAGGACACTAGGAGATTTCGATTTGGATATAAACTTGCTCTAGGACCGCTAGCTCCTCAGGTGAGTCTCACAGCCCCACTTTTTTACTGTTTTTAAACTTGGGGTGAGATACAATGCTTACTTGTTTTCGTGATCACTATTATTCGGTTAGTTAATTTAATTATTAACTCTGTTAAACATGTTGGTTATCATTGTCGGTCTTGATTTTCATTGTTCGGGTATTGCATGAGTGTTTTAATACGGGAAAGTCCTCATCATTGCATGGTTCGTTAACTTAATAAGGCGCGATTACTAAAAGATAGATCTATCATGGGAGTGACGTCCCCGTCCGGGTTGCTAGCTACAACCACGTACAAACGGGTATTTTAGTAATTGTTATGGGTGTTGACACCGTTCGGGAGGCACAAATCGGGTTAGGCCTCGAACCATGGCTTACTGCAATACAATGTCATTGTCGGTAAATCTAGTCGGTAACCTGAATTGGTTAAATCATTGTTCGGAAACCTTAATTGGTTTAACATTGTTCGGTTATATTATTTAATCATTGTTGGAATTAAATCGTCTGATAATCATGTTGATCACATCATATTTTATGTCAAACCTGTGAGATTCACAAGCTTTATAGCTGACCTTTTAGTGTTGTATTCTCAGGTGATCAGCAACAGTAGGATGGCCTACAGGATACGCTAGCTAGTACAAGTCGCATGCATATATTTAAACATGAAGATTTTTTAGCATTATCTTTTGTATAATGATTATGTATTAAAATCTTCAAAATCAATTGCGAACTTGCTATCATTGTAAACTTATGACTTAAACTTTGTATTACTTTTGTAAAATGTATAAACGTCTCATGTAGAGTCGTTTGCTTATACTTTGGTGTTCTGATTATTGATTAGTCGAACCCAAATGATCGCTTTCGCAAATTATGAAATCGGGGGTATGACACAGTGGTTTTAAAATGATGATGATGATGGAGCTGGGAAGATGATGATGATCAAGTGATGATGAAAATGATGAACCAAAAGATGATGATGGTGATGAAGAGATGATGCTACAGATGGTGATGTTAATAATTTAAGAATGGTGGTGAAGATGAAGAGGCTGAGTTCTGCCTCTGCTACTGCTTCCTTCCGTTCAAAGAATGGAAATGAATTATTGGTGTGGGTGTGTAGGTGTACTGAGAAATGGAGAGGGGGTATATAAAATGATACGGGCTCAAATTTTTCAAAGGGGGCAGTATGGTTTAAACACCAATCTGTCCCCAGATATTTTATTGGTAGTAAAAGTTTGGGTATTTAACCCGTTAATTTCGTGTACGGGTCCAATTATATTAAATTTGAAATTTAAAATTTATAAATGTATTTTTGAAACATTTTCAAGTCGAAGTATTTTATAAAAATACTTTATCCGGGTTATAAAATATAACTTGATTTCGCGTGGTCTCAATCGAATAGAACACGTTTTAAATAGGACGAAATATGTTTTTATATGTTTAAATTTTTATCCGATTGAATAATGTAACTTCTAATAAAATACATTATTTAGAAAATTTTGTCACCAAGGTCCGTGTTTATACTTTTGAGTTCCTTCCGATTAATTTATATGAACTTCTGAATTAAATCATTTGAGTTGTATATATATATATATATATATATATATATATATATATATATATATAATCATTTATATAATTTTTGAATACTTTGGTATTAGTGCGTACTAAGTACGAGTATATTGATGTTTAAATTAACCGCTAATATGGTCCTATTTTACCGGGTGTCACAGTATGAGACTATAGCATATAAGTAGGATCTTACAATTCGATCTTCTGATCCCGATCTTGCAAAGATGAAAACGATCTTTAGTAAGATCCCGATCTTAATAACTTTGATTTTACTATATAAAAAAAATTAACACTTTTATAAGAAATATTATTAAAAATTCATACCTTTTCCAAATAAAAAAACATTAACTTGTTTTCATGCCTTGTAAGTTGTACATCAGTCTCTATATGTTGCAAGTACATTAACTTGTATCCTAATTAAGTCACAATTTCCAATAGAACCTCTAATTATAAAAAAAATAAAAAAAATAAATAAATAAAACCCTTTTAAAAGCTTTTTTACCATTCACATCATATATTATAAAAAAGCTTTTAAAAAAAGTTTTACTCTAATGTAAAAAAGGCTATTTAAAAGCTTTTTGGTAAAATGAAAATATATTGGCTAAAAAGCTTTACACCAAAAACTTGACAAGCTTTTGGTTAAAAATTTTTTTACTCCAATGAAGAAAAACTTTACTAAAACTTTATTGCACGAAAAAGTTTTTGAAAAATTCTTCATTAGAGATGATTTAATATCAGTCACAATTTATTCCTAAATCCTAAACCATAACTAACTACAAATTATTTACCTAATCTATCTTATATATTAAAAAGAAAAATCTTGAGAGAATAATGATCATTACATAGAGATCAACAACAAAGATCTAACTATTGATAAAAAAAATAATGACATACTTAATCTCATTTTTTGTGTGATCAAAGATTAATATGTCTTTCTATATTTACAATATGCACCATACTATATTTATAATATAACTCCTTTGTTTTTTCCTTAATTCTAGATTGCTCCTCTAAATAGTTTATTAAAAATTTAATTTAATAACTACTTCATTATTTCTTCCATAATTCAAACTATTCCTACAATCTTTTTTATGTTTTTCCTAAAAAACTTCTATACGTTATTTTTCAATTCCAAAAAATTCATGGCTCCAATACGATCACCTTTTATTTTTTAATTCTTTTATCAATTTCTAATTTCCAATTTTTGGATTAGGGTGGCAACGGGTCGTGTTCAAGCGGGTTTTATTGTATATGTACCCATACCCGTTTAGAATATTTGTACCCATATCCGGCCCAATACCGGTGTACCCAATTAGTATTACACATTGATTTTTTGGATTTAATCACGGGTTTCGGTCATCCCCATGTATGTAGCTTTGGCTGAAAAAAATGTTTAGTTGTTCAAAATACAATGCAAATTTTAAACACGGTAAAAAAAACAAACCAAAATACCATAAAGCTAACAATTTAACTATTTAATTAAATAATTCAAAGTTTCGGTACATTCAAGATAACGAACAATTTCATGTTTTCATATTATACAAAATCAAAATCTAATAATCATAGAAATCCAAATATAAAGGCATATGGTATAAGGTTCACAAGTTGATAATAACAATTATGCGTGTATGAATACGGATACATGTAATTGGGCGGGTATTATCAAAATTCATCACCATACCCATATCCGCGAAATAAAAAGATATGTACTCAAACCGCATTGAAACCCTCTAACCCGCCTCCATATATATTCATAAGTGGGTATCTTCTCGAGTTAGATTTGGTCACGAGTCTACTCTTTAAATTGTAAAGTAAAAAATGGTGAAATCTGTTAGACAAGGGATGATAAGTTCTTATTGATAATGATTATGATACAAGCAAGGTTGATCACATCACATAATTATCAATAGAAGTGTTATAAAATTTCTATATGAACGTCTAATCTCAAAATATTAAGTTTTTGGCTTTTGTTTTTTCGCTTATACTATCACAATATCACGTACGTGAATCTATTTTAAAAATAAGTGCATGTTAAAGTTCTTGAAAATATAATAACAATCTCATAGCGTAATTTAGCGATAATTATTGAATAAAACTTACATTGTTCTTGAAAATTATATCCCAAAATTCCTCACTAATTTCTTTAATATAACTTACATTGTTCGAGTAATTGTTTGAATGAATTCTAACCGTTGTAACAAGCATAAACAAACAAATTTAGGACGAATGAAAGTAATATAGGAATTTTAACAAATAATATAACATAATGTATCTTATCACACTTCAAACAAAAATCAAAGTAAATGATTTCACAAGATAGTCGTGTTTCACTGATAATTAAGTTAAGTCGTCCAATTCAGACGGTGAACATTTGAACAGTCTTTTGGTTACAATTTCTTTGCTTTACCAAAGCAATCCGAATATAAACACATTCGCTACACATATACTCATATCATTCAAATTATATATTACGTTTTGCTTCATAAGCTAAAATTCATGACTAACTGACCGTTAACGTACATTGATAATGTAACTTAGTCCGGACGTACATATATATGAGGTGACTTAAGTATTTTTCATGGACGATTCCGTGAATTTCGCGGGTCCTTAACTAGTAAAGATTAAACGGAAGACATAGTAGTACATCCACTACGGAGAAATCATGCAAAATTCATCCTTTATCACTTACCACCATCGTCCTTTCTTTGGTACCGCCGCTCTATAGTGCGAGCAACCTATCAATAAATCTTCCAAATATTTGAGAAAAGGAGGTAATAACTAATAAATACAAGAGATAAGAGCATACGGTGTGGCAACCAAAAAATCGGCGTTCATGGCCGAGAACACCGTCGGACGGCATTCAAGGGTCAGCGTCCGGATTCAGACGTTGCTCCAAGCGACGTTTTGCTTTTTTTTTTTTTTCCTTTTTGATTTCAAACGTTTTTTTAAATTTTTTTTTTTTTTTTGAAATTGTGCCGTTTGTAAACGGCTATAAATTATAAAAAAAAAAAAATTAAAAATAGAGCCAAACGGCTAGTTTGAATAATTTTTTTTTAGTTCATAGACATCTCTATATATATACATACATACTTTCACACTAAAACCACACCTCACAATCTCTTCTTTCTCTCAATTTCAATACAAAATACACATACATTTTACACTCTAAAATGTCATCCGATTCATCCTCCGATGACGAAACCACATATAAACTTCTTTTGCTTGCTCGTAAGTATCGTAATGATCAAGAAGATGCCGAAAGTTCCACGGCTCGTTCACGTTGTTTCATATATCGTGACCGAGTAATCTCGAAGCAAACGTTACTAAACGATTACTTTGTCGAAAATGCAAAATATCATCATGAATATTTCAAACGTCGATTTCGAATGAGTCGTCGTTTATTCCTCAAAATTTGTGAGGATATTAGCTCTTACTCCATTGAACCACTTCCCGACTATTTTTTGTGGTTTCGTCAACGACCCGATTGCCTTGGCGTACCGGGTTTTACTTGTCTTCGAAAAGTCACTTATGCACTTCGTCAATTGACATACGGTACATCTCCGGATGCCTTTGATACATACTTGCAAATGTCGGAAAGAGTTTCTCGTGAGACTCTACAAAATTTCACAAAGTGCGTTATCGATTTATGTTCGAATGTGTACATGAGATAACCAACAAATGAAGATATACATCGTTTGTATGATAAACATCACGAGCTTCATGGTTTTTCCAGCATGCTTGGTAGCATAGATTGTATGCATTGGGCTTGGACACAATGCCCAAATGCATGGAAAGGGCAATACACCCAAGGCGATCATGGGTATCCGACGATTATGCTTGAAGTCGTCGCCTCGTACGACATGTGGATATGGGATGCATACTTTGGGGTTGTGGGTTCCAACAATGACTTAAATGTTCTTAATACGTCTCCTTTGTTTAGGAATTTGCTAAATGACACCGCTCCCAAGTCCCATATACAGTGGGATATGGATTACGATAGAGGGTACTATCTTGCTGATGAGATATACCCATCATGGGCAGCATTTGTGAAGGGATCACTTGATGATCCCAGCTAGAGATCTTAGTATGTATTACTTTGATTGATTATTAATAAGCTTGGGAATAGTTTATTAATAACTTGAAGAACAAATTTGAATATATCAGAATATCTAACCAAAAGCTTCAATATTATTAATAATACGAACACACAATTTGTGTTAGGGTTTACAACCTTGAAGCTAATAACTAGAATGAATCGTATCTATCTAGGTTTTACAGGATCTCTATTTATAACATATAGAGTCCTTTACAGAATCAAACTATTATGGAATCATATCTATTCCATAATTCTCTCTAACAGACTATATCTAACCAACAGTGGTTATCTATATTACTAACAGGGGCAGTACTCGTATATTACTAACAGCGGTTGAGTACTTGATACTAAATACAGATTACACATTAACAGTGGCACTGTTAGACTAAAACTATTTGACAGCGGCAACTACTAACTAGCAGTGGCAATCTACTAACAGCGGTAAACTTCTAACAGCGGCAGTATACTTGTACACTGAGCAGATTCGACAGTGGCTCAGGTCTCAACAATCTCCCCCTAAACTTGATCATTCTCAGTAATGAATCAAGTTTCTTCATCTTTCTTTTCATCTTTCTGAGATTGATTCTGTTTTCTTCTTCTCTCCTCCTCCTTCATTCTCTCCAACTCCATTCTTTTATGGAACTGATTAAGCACCATATATAAAGCATTAAAAGCTCCTTCTGATATTACTGTAGTTTTCAATTGAGATGCAAGCACATTTCTCAGAGTCTGAGTTCCCAGAACATATCTTCTTTCATCAAGCATGTAAATTGACATTCCACTTCTGAATAGAATCATATGAACTCCAGCTCTAACAAAATGTCTCCAAGTATTTACAGCATCAATACAATGTAGGAACAAATTGATGAATGGCTCAGGCTCAAACAGCATATTCAGACATCTTCCCAATTCTCTTTCCATAATCACCAATGAAGCATGTCTATCTCCTTGACTGTTTAGTTCAAACAGATCCAGAATGTCCAATCTATTCACATTCTTAAGCACATCAGCAACTGATGACAAGTAGTGCTTATCACCATTCTCTCTAACAATCTTGATTTGTTCTTTATCACCATCAGCACCCTTTGATTTAATTCCTTCCCATTCAACTATTCTTGAAGATCTATCATGATTGATGTGAATATTTTCTTTATAATCCTTCACCTCTTTGATATATTTCTTCAATTCTTCTGCATCTCTCTCCAAATCAGAAACTACATTATCAGAAGCAAGTACTCCATTCCATCTGTTCTGCATATTTTGATCAGAAAGCCTTTTGACTTCTATTTCCTTGGCTTCTATTTCCTCTTGCTCTTTCTTTTCAATCCTTTCTTGCTCTTCTCTTCTCACTTGCTCTGCAATCTTCTTTCTATCTTCAGCCAACTTTTGCTTAATGAATTTGTCTTTCTGAATCCTTTTCTCAAAATCTTCCTTTTCCTTATTTTGATATTTTCCATAAGCTCTTTCCAGTTTCTCTATATCCCAACCTTCAAGCACACTTCTTGGTGCATACCTATCACCAAGAATTTTAAGTAAATCCTTCTTTCTTTGAGCAGCAGTTGGAGGTTTGTTCCTTTTCTTTTCAAGCTCAGCTTGTCTTTTCAACTTTGCCTTTTCTTCATTAGCTTGTTTAAGCTTTGCAAACCCTGGATTCAAACCATCTTTATCATCCTTTCTGTTGATCATACCATGTATCTGTTGAGCAGTTAAACCTTGACCTCTTGCAGCCATATCATTCAACATCTGTGCAGCCTTCTGTGATAAGGTCACCACACTTGAATCTTCTAATATTACATCAACATCAGGACCTTCCTTTTTCTTAGACTCAACTGCCATTCTCAACATTCTTTCATCATGCTCCTCTTGAGCTCTTCTAGCCTCATCCAAATTAATTGGAGGCTCTACAACCTTCTTAATCTTTTTCTCTTCCTTTAATTTTCCCTTACCTTTGTCTTTTGAATCAATCTTTGGCAAATCTGACTTAGGTTTGGGTGTTTTTGTAGGCTCTCTGATGATAACAGGCACTTCTAGAGCCCTGACAGTGGTCATTGTTGTAGCAGTGGTGTAAACTGGAGCAACAGTAGGTGTACCAACAGTTGTTGAAATATTTGAAGTGCTAACAGAGGTTGATACAACAGTGGTTGGATTTGTGCTAACAGGGGTAGGTGTTGTAGTAACAGGGGTTGTGATAACAAAGGTTGAAATTGTAGTAGCAGGGGTTGCTGTTGAAGTACCAACAGTGGTAGATTCACCAACAGGGGTAGATACCAAACTACTAGCAGAGGTAGAAATACTACTAGCAGTGGTAAAAGATTGAGTTTCAGCAGGGGTTTGTACCTTAGCAGAGGTAGATTTTCTCTTTGGAATTGATTTCTTTCTGTTGTAAATCTTCACTCTATCTTCCTCTTTAGCTTTAGGTTTTGACTCTATCAACTCCCCATTACCCTCTACATCATCAGATTCCATCTTCTGACTTTCAACAGATCTATCATCACTATACACCAACCTATCACTAAAACTTACTCTTTTGCACATATCTAGGTTAGCTCCCATAATATCCCAAATATACAGATTAGCCACAGCCTTAAAAGGTAAATCTTTATTTAAAGGAAAAACATTTAAAGTTGGACCACTCTGTGTACTATCATCTGCAACACTATCACCTGTTTGAACATTTTCTCCCACATACACCACCATTCTCCTATCATTCTCAGCATCTACCATCTATTCATCTATATCTTCATTAACCACATAATCTGAGACATTTAATTCATCCATGTCTTCATTCATCTCTACATCAGCAGGTATATCCATGAAACTGAAATCATCTGCACCTCCAGTATCACCATCATTGTTATCATCTTGACCATCATGATCATTCTTATCTTCAGGCTTATCATTCTGCTCAAGATCATCATCTTTATTCTCCCCCTTGCCTGAAGATTCCTTAGCAGGCAACAAAACTTTATCAACTGCATCTTCAACAATTGACAACCTGGTTTGTAAATCATTTATTTCCTCTCTCTGCTTCTTTATCAACTCACCCTGAGCAGCCAACATAATCTGCTGCTCCCTTCTCAAAGCTCTTTCCTTCTCAAATTTACTCCAAATCAAATTGACATCATGTACCAAATCATTAATCGTCAATACACTAGTTTCATTACTAGCCTCATCAACATTGGAGTGTGACCTCCTAGATGAATCATTGACCACATCTGCCACTGCAGATGTCCCTTGGTTATTGGTACTGGGACCTACATTTGAATCATCACCCATAGGTTCATCAAATATAGTTGCCTCTGGTTGGGTCTGATTGATGTTACCACTTTCCTGCCCTGCCAGTGGGCTAGAAACAGTAGTGGCAGCCCGTCCAGAATGAACATTTTCATCAAGTAAGTTCACCTGTTGTGGTGGAATATTTGACTGAGACTGTGAAGAAACAGGAATCTCCACAGCCTGTTTAGCCTTCTTGGATTTCTTGGCTTTACTTTGGGTAGGCTTTTGGTTCCCTTGTTTTCTTTTGGTGCCACCTCCTGATGTGTGTTCAGAACCAACTTGTGTTGTTGGCCTGTCATCATTTGGTCCAAGTGATGTTGGTAATACACCACCAGTGGCAGAAGGAGCAACTGACATTGTAGAAAATAATGCAGTTTCCTTCTTTGAAAAAGCATTTTGATAATGATTCATGGCTTTAATAGTTCTCAAGGATAGAGTAGAACTAACAATCACACTATCCTCTGCTGGCAAATTTGGCAATTGAGTATTCAATAAAAGTTGAACAAATCTAGGATACATAATGAATGTATCACCCTTTACATTCCTAACCATATTATCTAAGATAAACCTAGACATATTATATTTAATACCCTGTGCCAAGCAGATAATAGGATATGCAATAGTAGAACTAAATTCATTAAAACTAGTTCTCTTTTGGGACAAACATACCAGAAAAGTATGAATGTAGAACTTCCATTGAGGACAAAACCATGACTTCAAGAACGTATATTCTGATCTTGCTTTTCCTGAACCTTCATACCCCATATCCAATATGCCTTTAAACAAATCTTCTCTCGATAATTCCAGAATTCCACCTTCATCATCAAACTGCAGAAGCTCTCTCAGAACAATCTCAGTTACCATCACCTTCTTTCCTTTAACAGTGGAATGAATGTGAGTAATGCCATTAACATTCCCTTCCTTTGCATTCTGCCAGAATTCTTGAATATGCGATCGAATTAAACGTGGAGCGACAGTAAGGGCATGAGTAACTGGACAATTACTCAAGAAATCAATGATAGGGTGAAAATACTCATCGGCAAGTTCTTTATTCAAGAAAGCCCTCATGTTGTGTTCAGAATGAACACTTATCGTAGAATGATCAGAATCAGATGAAGATGACGATGCCATTGAAGAAATTGATGATCGAACGAAGAGCGATTGACAATAAACAAAATAAAACGAGAGCGATTATTGAAGGGTTTTGAAAAATTTGAAAGCGTAATTGAAAAAGTGAAGTATTTGAGTATTTATATGATGACAGTGCCAAGCCCTAAAAATAAAACTAACAGTGGCACTGCTGGTTATACCTAGCAGGGGCACAACTTACAAATAAGCCCAACAGGGGTACCTCACTTGGTCAATTACAGTCAACCCTTTGTAACCATCTAACAAAGCTAACCGCGGCTGATAGTCTAGCAGAGGCATCCGACCAAGGAAACTCCAACTTAGAACTAACAGGGGCATAAACTTAGCTTTATTAGAAAACGATTTTTTTTTTAACCAAAATAAGAAGAAACAAATAAAACATTAAACTCCAGCTCAAGTGATGTCTCTTGACAGTGGCTGAGTCCTGCAATATTAAACTAAGAAAAACAAACAGCAGGGGTTAATCTACACAAATATACAGCAGGTGTGACACCCCCAAATTTAATGATTTGCGGAAGCTTGATTTGGGTGTCACTAATCAATATACAAAGCACATAAGATATAATGAACGACCACTATATGCGTCGTTTTAAACTTGTATAAATAAAGTAAATGTTTACATCAAAATATAGTTACATTAGCTCGGTTCCTGAAATTGAGAGATTACATAGCATAATTACTTTTACAAAATATAATAATGCAGTCCAATCTCTAGTTGTATGTATGCTAACTCGAGCTAATAATTCCTGCTTGTGCAGCCAAACTACTGGTGGGTACCTGTGATAAATACTAAAATGGGTAAGCGAAAACGCTGGTGAGCTCACAGGTTTGTATGTCAATATATAGTTGTCAGAACCGCAAGATTTATATTGAATTTAAAATGCAATTAAGCAAGATAAAAGTTATACTATCCATGAGCACATAGTCTGAGCTTAACTTGATTTGTCAGGCCCACTTAAGGAAACCTAACTTGAAATGCCTCCTACGAGTGCCTAATCAACACTCGTCTTCCCAAATGCTAATACATCCGTTTGACCGGTTAGTGCGTGCTAACCCGGATGAGGATTGTCAATCCCATATGATATCATATACTAACATTCACGCTATAAATACTAGAGACTATGCTATGGAGGACTTTAAATTGATTAGCTTGAAACTCATGTAGTATTTGAAGTTTGGCACTTGCGTTCTACTTGTAAAACAAAATGAAGTAGTAATATCACACCCCTAGTAAAAGTAGTGAAAATGGGGCCATGAAACTCACCTGGTTCTTGAAGTGTTTAACTTAATAAACTTGAAGTAATTAGCTGTGAGCTGGTGTCCAAAGGCTTGAAACCTGAATGTGTCCACGACACTTAAATTGTCATTAATTGTATTGGTATCCCGAGAGACTACCATTTGAATTGTTTGTCTAACTTAATGTCCAAATTACCCCGATTTGGTTGATTGTTTTGTTACAAGTTACTACGACTTGTTTGAATAAGTTGATACAAGTTACGACGACTTGTTTGATTGAATTATCTAAGTTACTATGACTTAGTTGATTTAATTGTGTATTTGAAAGTGTGTGCGGCCCGTTGGTGACGGTTGTAACAATAGTCCTAAAATGTTATTATATTGTTGCTACAGTGAACTGCTACAGTAAAATTTGACTTTTCTACAGTAACTTTGACTTCGAAAATTTTGAATTTTGAAGATTCTGTTTTGTGCGACGTAGCCTGCGACGCAGGCTGCGACGTAAGGTTTTTGCGACGAAAAGGGTTGCGTCGCCAAAGTCAACAGTGCTAAGTCAATAGCGACGTAGGGTGCTACGTCGCTTATGCGACGTAGGTTCGGTTTGGGACGTTAAGGTCTGCGTCGCTATGTGCGACATTGGCAAGTCAATGCGACGTAATAGGCTGCGTCGCTATATGCGACGTTGGGGATATAGTGCGACGTAGGTCGCTGCGTCGCTATATGCGACGTTGGGGATATAGTGCGACGTAGGTCGATGCGTCGCTATATGCGACGTTGGGGATATAGTGCGACGTAGGTCGCTGCGTCGCTATATGCGACGTTGGGGATATAGTGCGACGTAGGTCGCTGCGTCGCATTTGCTCCAGGCCAAATGCGACGTACGGGGTCTGATCGGAGTTTCAACTTCAAAAACGCATTTTCCGGCCATCGATCGGCCTAATATTTTTACCCAACCCATTTTAGGACATTACAAGGTTATACAAACAACTAGCAAGTTATAAAACTTAAAAACGAGAGTTTTCGGAGTTGTGTCGGAAACTTACAAATCGCCGAAATGAAATTCCGGAAAGATGAAAGTGTAGATCGTGAAGTGGTGAATCTTTTGTCCCAAACAAGCTTGAAGATCCGAGGTCGTTTAGTATGTTTATTTTGCGATTTTCGTTGATTTGGTTTGTGGTTTAGTTGAGAGAAAATAAGAGAGGAGAGAGAGATAGAAATGAGAAATGAAAGAAAAAGAAAGAAAAGGGAGGTGATTAAGGTGGAATCCCCACCTTTTTCAGTCCCCGCGAAGTGCCCCGTGCGGTGTTCGTTTTCCCGATTATTTAAATGTTAAATATTTATTTTCTAAGTTTTAATATACGTTTTAAGATACGAATAATTACTTAGTATTTTCATTGAAGCATTTTACTAAACATTTAATAATTACATTATAAATGGTGATTTGTCTCATTTTGTTTGCGCAATTACATTTTATTCGCGTTTATATTAATTGTGTGATAAAACTTGGATACGAAATATTATTATAAATAATATTTTTAAATAAATTGAGTTATTAAATAATATTTGTATTACTTAATAAAATTGTTCACCAACGTCCGTATTTATTGTATCGAAATTCATTCGATTTGAAGCTCGTACGATTTAAACAAACCGCATAATTGTAGATATATATTCAACAATATATATAATAGTTGATACATTAATTAGCCTAACACAGAACTAATTACATGTATTACACTTGATTAGGCACTAAATTATAGTCCTAAATTGACGGGTGTCACATTCTCCCCCTGTTAGGAGAATTTCGTCCCGAAATTTATGTTGAAGTTGTGTTTGTCGATGAGTCAGTGAAGAGTTGAGGGTACTTGAGTCGCATTTGGTCTTCCCGTTCCCAGGTGAATTCCGGACCACGCCACGAATTCCACCTAACTTTGACAATGGGAATACGACTTTGTTTAAGTTGTTTGACCTCACGGTCCATAATTTCGGCGGGTTCCTCAATAAAGTGAAGTTTCTCGTCAACTCGAATTTCATCGAGTGGAATGATAAGTGTCTCATCAGATAGACACTTCTTCAGATTTGAAACATGAAATGTGGGATGCACACTGCTGAGTTCGGATGGCAGCTGCAATCGATATGCTACTGGACCAATCCTTTCAAGGATCTCGAATGGTCCAATGTATCTGGGATTCAACTTCCCTCGTTTGCCAAATCGGATTACACCTTTCCAAGGCGATACTTTGAGTAGAACTCGATCCCCAACCTGGAACTCGAGTGGTTTGCGTCTCACGTCAGCATAACTTTTCTGACGATCACGCGCGGCCTTGAGCTTGTTTTGAATTTCAACGATTCTCTCGGTCGTCTCGTGAATGATTTCTGGACCTGTGAGTTGGCTACCCCCAACTTCGGTCCAACAGATAGGTGACCGGCACTTACGACCGTACAGTGCCTCGAACGGTGCAGCTTTGATGCTGGTATGATAACTGTTGTTGTACGAGAACTCGCACAATGGTAGGTGTTTTTCCCAGTTTACACCGAAGTCTACTACGCAGGCCCGTAGCATGTCTTCCAGTGTTTGAATGGTTCGTTCACTTTGGCCGTCGGTTTGAGGATGGTATGCGGTACTCATATCAAGTCGAGTACCCAGAGATTTTTGAAGTGATTGCCAAAATTGTGAAGTGAAACGACTATCTCTATCGGAGATAATGGAGATTGGAACGCCGTGTTTGGTCACGATTTCCTTCAGGTAGATTCTGGTGAGGCGTTCCATTTTGTCGGATTCCTTGATTGCCAGGAAGTGAGCAGACTTCGTGAGACGATCCACGATCACCCAAATGGTATCGCAACCGCTCGATGACTTGGGTAGTTTGGTTATGAAATCCATGGCAATTTGTTCCCATTTCCATTCAGGAAGACTGGGTTGTTGAAGTAAACCGGAAGGTTTTTGATATTCGATTTTGACTTTGGAGCAAGTAAGGCATTTGCTGACATAGGTGGCGATTTCAGATTTCATGTTCGGCCACCAATAGAAGTCCTTGATACCGTGGTACATTTTATCGGATCTCGGATGGATAGAATATTTGGACTTGTGAGCTTCATCCATTACCAAGTCTCGTAGGTTCCCAAATTTAGGCAACCAGATTCGGTTTGAGAAATACCTAATCCCGTTAGGTCTGATTTCGAATTGTTGATCCATGCCCCGCAAGGCTTCATCTTTGACATTTTCGGGTTTTAAGGCTTCGAGTTGAGCAGTGAGGATTTGAATGTTTAAATTGTTGTGAATGGTCATACTGAGGGCTCGAACCCGAAGTGGTTTCACTCGCTCTTTTCGACTGAGGGCGTCAGCAACAACATTTGCTTTGCCTGGATGATATTTGAGTTCGCAGTCATAATCGGTAAGCAACTCGACCCATCGACGTTGCCTCATGTTGAGATCCTTCTGATCGAATATGTGTTGAAGGCTTTTATGGTCGGTAAAGATTGTGCATCTGGTACCGTAAAGGTAATGTCTCCAGATTTTGAGGGCAAAAACGACGGCTCCAAGCTCGAGGTCGTGGGTGGTGTAATTCTTTTCATGAATCTTAAGCTGTCGGGAAGCATAAGCTATGACTTTGTCTCGTTGCATAAGCACACAACCGAGACCTTGATGTGAAGCATCGCAGTATACCACGAAGTCATCGGTGCCTTCGGGTAATGAGAGGATAGGAGCACTGCAAAGCTTTTGTTTTAAGAGTTGGAATGCTGACTCTTGTTTATCAGTCCAGTCAAACTTTTTGTCTTTCTGGGTCAGCGTCGTGAGTGGTATGGCTATCTTGGAGAAATTTTCAATGAATCGTCGATAGTATCCGGCCAGTCCCAAAAACTGCCGTACTTCGGTCGGAATGGTTGGCGATTGCTAGTCTTTGATAGCCTCGATTTTTGACGGGTCAACGTGAATTCCCTGACTGTCAATCACGTGACCAAGGAATTGAACGGTTTTGATCCAGAACTCACACTTAGAGAACTTGGCATAGAGCTCCTCGTGTTTAGGTAGTTCAAGGATGGTTCTGAGGTGTTGCGCATGCTCTTCTTTGCTTCGTGAATATATGAGGATGTCATCGATGAAGACAATGACAAACTTATCAAGGTAAGGTTTACACACCCGATTCATAAGGTCCATGAATACAGCCGGTGCATTGGTTAGGCCGAATGGCATCACTTGGAATTCGTAATGCCCGTAACGGGTTCTGAAAGCGGTTTTTGGAATATCGGCATCGCGAACACGCAATTGATGATAACCGGATCGGAGATCAATCTTTGAATAACAACTCGACCCTTGAAGTTGGTCGAACAAATCATCGATTCGAGGAAGTGGATACCGGTTCTTGACAGTTAACTTGTTCAACTCTCGATAGTCGATACACATTCGAAAAGAACCATCTTTCTTCTTAACAAATAGGACCGGAGCTCCCTAAGGTGAAGAACTCGGCCTGATAAACCCTCATTCCAGGAGTTCCTGTAACTGGGTGGACAGCTCCTGAAGTTCGGATGGAGCTAAACGGTATGGTGCTCGGGCCACAGGCGCAGCACCCGGTACAAGATCGATTGAGAACTCAACCTGTCTTGGTGGTGGTAGACCAGGCAGTTCCTCAGGAAAGACTTCTGGAAAGTCTCGAACAATTGGAACATCCTCAAGTCGCTTCTCCTCCGACTTTTTCTCCATGATGTGCGCGAGGATTGATGGATAACCCTTTCTCAGAAATTTTCGGGTTTTAAGACAAGAGATGATGTTAAGCCTCGTCCCACCGGTCTCCCCCTGTATGATCAGGGTTCTACCGACGGCGAGAGGTATGCGAACAATTTTGTCATGGCAAATGATTTCGGCGTGATGTTTTGATAACCAGTCCATGCCTACGATGACATCGAAACTTCCTATCTCAACAGGCATAAGATCTATGGAGAAGGTTTCGTCGGCTAGATTTAAGGTGCAATTAGGTATCACACTATTGGTTTCTATCAACTTGCCATTTGCTAGCTCTACGGTGTACTTAACGTCTAAAGCAACAGGTGTAATGTCAAGTAGAGGGCAAAATTCATCGGAAATAAAACTCCTATCGGCACCAGTATCAAACAGAATGGAAGCAGTTAAATTGTTGAGGAGGAACATACCCGTGACCACATTCGGGTCCTGACGGGCGTCCCCTGAGTTGATCACGAAGGCGCTACTTTTGGCGTTGTTGTTGTTGCGGTGGTTGTTGTTGTTGCCCTTGTTCTTCAATTTTGGGCAAGAATCCCTAAAGTGTCCTGGGTTTCCACATTCGTAGCAGGACTTAGGTTGTCGGGCATTTTTGTCAGATGGGTTGTTGTTGGATCTGGGAGCTCGGCAATCCTTAGTCGAATGCCCGTACCTCCTGCAGTTGTTGCAAGGGGTATTGCACTGACCAAAGTGGTGATAGTTACACTTGGGACAATAAGGTCTGTCCCCGGTGTAGCTGCGGGTGGTTTCAGAGTTTGAGGTGTAGACTTGGATGGCGTTGTTTTTCTTGTTTGAGATGTGGTGGTGTTCAGTGGATTTGCGTTTGTTGTTGTTGGAGGATGAGGTGTTGGAGGTCTCACGGCTGACAACTAGAGCCATGAGTTTGTGGGCCAATCGAATGGCACTCTCAGTAGTAGTTGGTTTGGATGAGGCGACGTTTCCCTGGATGTTCTCGGGGAGTCCACGAATGTATTTCTTAATGCCCTTACTTTCTGGTTCGACCAAACCCGGGCATAATAAAGCAAACTGCTGAAACTTGGTGGTATATTCAGCAACATCATTTCCCTGCACCGTCAGGTGCCAGAATTCTTCCTCTAGCCTATGTAATTCCTCTTCAGGACAGTACTTTTCTGTCAGCTTCTTTTTCAGTTCGGCCCAAGGAAGTCGATTTGCAACCTCAAGACCTACAGAGTTTGCGTGGGTTTTCCACCACGTGAGTGCACCTTCCTGAAAGGTGTAAGCAGCGAATTTGACCTTGTTGTTCTCAGCGCAATCGCAGAGACTGAAAACAGATTCCATGCGCTCAATCCAATGAATTAAGCCAATGGCTCCTTCCGTGCCCTTGAAGTATAGCGGTTTACAGCTAAGAAAGTCCTTATAGGAGCAGGGTTTGGGTGGTGGAGTATTGGTTGCTGTGTCCTCGCTACCGGGTGGTGTTCGGGTAGCCAAGGCTTCGGTCACACTGCGGGCAATGATTCCCGCGATCTCAGCTTCGCTAAGGGTAATTTGACGACGAGGAGGCATGATGCTGAGTAAGAAAGAACAAGGAAATGAAATAAGATACTAGTCCGAGTGTGATGAACTAGTGGTGTGTTTGTCATCCCAAGACAAAACGTTAGAGAGAAAGAGGCCTATATTCATATAATATAATATAGCCTAAAGTTGTAATGAGGTCTATTTATGTATATATATATATATATATATATATATATATATATATATATATATATATATATATATATATATATATATATATATATATATATATATATATATATGTATATCACATAATAACCTATTGAGTGTCTAGCACAGATGTGTTTTAAGTCCCGTTTCTCTCGAGGTCAGAGTCAACTAATGCATTCCTGTTCAACATAACTCTTTCAGATTTCACATCATCTTTCTCTAAATGTACATAGTTGATCAGGCTATGTTAAATTAAAGTCGTATGATGTAATCCCTGAACTAGTCATAACTAATAAGGAATACTGCCTAACGGTCATAGTCTAGGCCCACTAAATGCAACCTAGTTCACTATAACCTTAGGCTCTGATACCAATCTGTGACACCCCCAAATTTAATGATTTGCGGAAGCTTGATTTGGGTGTCACTAATCAATATACAAAGCACATAAGATATAATGAACGACCACTATATGCGTCGTTTTAAACTTGTATAAATAAAGTAAATGTTTACATCAAAATATAGTTATATTAGCTCGGTTCCTGAAATTGAGAGATTACATAGCATAATTACTTTTACAAAATATAATAATGCAGTCCAATCTCTAGTTGTATGTATGCTGACTCGAGCTAATAATTCCTGCTTGTGCAGCCAAACTACTGGTGGGTACCTGTGATAAATACTAAAATGGGTCAGCGAAAACGCTGGTGAGCTCACAGGTTTGTATGTCAATATATAGTTGTCAGAACCGCAAGATTTATATTGAATTTAAAATGCAATTAAGCAAGATAAAAGTTATACTGTCCATGAGCACATAGTCTGAGCTTAACTTGATTTGTCAGGCCCACTTAAGGAAACCTAACTTGAAATGCCTCCTACGAGTGCCTAATCAACACTCGTCTTCCCAAATGCTAATACATCCGTTTGACCGGTTAGTGCGTGCTAACCCGGATGAGGATTGTCAATCCCATATGATATCATATACTAACATTCACGCTATAAATACTAGAGACTATGCTATGGAGGACTTTAAATTGATTAGCTTGAAACTCATGTAGTATTTGAAGTTTGGCACTTGCGTTCTACTTGTAAAACAAAATGAAGTAGTAATATCACACCCCTAGTAAAAGTAGTGAAAATGGGGCCATGAAACTCACCTGGTTCTTGAAGTGTTTAACTTAATAAACTTGAAGTAATTAGCTGTGAGCTGGTGTCCAAAGGCTTGAAACCTGAATGTGTCCACGACACTTAAATTGTCATTAATTGTATTGGTATCCCGAGAGACTACCATTTGAATTGTTTGTCTAACTTAATGTCCAAATTACCCCGATTTGGTTGATTGTTTTGTTACAAGTTACTACGACTTGTTTGAATAAGTTGATACAAGTTACGACGACTTGTTTGATTGAATTATCTAAGTTACTATGACTTAGTTGATTTAATTGTGTATTTGAAAGTGTGTGCGGCCCGTTGGTGACGGTTGTAACAATAGTCCTAAAATGTTATTATATTGTTGCTACAGTGAACTGCTACAGTAAAATTTGACTTTCTACAGTAACTTTGACTTCGAAAATTTTGAGTTTTGAAGATTCTGTTTTGTGCGACGTAGCCTGCGACGCAGGCTGCGACGTAAGGTTTTTGCGACGAAAAGGGTTGCGTCGCCAAAGTCAACAGTGCTAAGTCAATAGCGACGTAGGGTGCTACGTCGCTTATGCGACGTAGGTTCGGTTTGCGACGTTAAGGTCTGCGTCGCTATGTGCGACATTCGCAAGTCAATGCGACGTAATAGGTTGCGTCGCTATATGCGACGTTGGGGATATAGTGCGAAGTAGGTCGCTGCGTCGCTATATGCGACGTTGGGGATATAGTGCGACGTAGGTCGCTGCGTCGCTATATGCGACGTTGGGGATATAGTGCGACGTAGGTCGCTGCGTCGCTATATGCGACGTTGGGGATATAGTGCGACGTAGGTCGCTGCGTCGCATTTGCTCCAGGCCAAATGCGACGTACGGGGTCTGATCAGAGTTTCAACTTCAAAAACGCATTTTCCGGCCATCGATCGGCCTAATATTTTTACCCAACCCATTTTAGGACATTACAAGGTTATACAAACAACTAGCAAGTTATAAAACTTAAAAACGAGAGTTTTCGGAGTTGTGTCGGAAACTTACAAATCGCCGAAATGAAATTCCGAAAAGATGAAAGTGTAGATCGTGAAGTGGTGAATCTTTTGTCCCAAACAAGCTTGAAGATCCGAGGTCGTTTAGTATGTTTATTTTGCGATTTTCGTTGATTTGGTTTGTGGTTTAGTTGAGAGAAAATAAGAGAGGAGAGAGAGATAGAAATGAGAAATGAAAGAAAAAGAAAGAAAAGGGAGGTGATTAAGGTGGAATCCCCACCTTTTTCAGTCCCCGCGAAGTGCCCCGTGCGGTGTTCGTTTTCCCGATTATTTAAATGTTAAATATTTATTTTCTAAGTTTTAATATACGTTTTAAGATACGAATAATTACTTAGTATTTTCATTGAAGCATTTTACTAAACATTTAATAATTACATTATAAATGGTGATTTGTCTCATTTTGTTTGCGCAATTACATTTTATTCGCGTTTATATTAATTGTGTGATAAAACTTGGATACGAAATATTATTATAAATAATATTTTTAAATAAATTGAGTTATTAAATAATATTTGTATTACTTAATAAAATTGTTCACCAACGTCCGTATTTATTGTATCGAAATTCATTCGATTTGAAGCTCGTACGATTTAAACAAACCGCATAATTGTAGATATATATTCAACAATATATATAATAGTTGATACATTAATTAGCCTAACACAGAACTAATTACATGTATTACACTTGATTAGGCACTAAATTATAGTCCTAAATTGACGGGTGTCACAGCAGGGGTTTAAAATATATTGACAGTGGCATAAGTAAACTAACAGTGGCACCAGCTGTTATCATGATGAAGCTAACAGTGGCAACACTTGACCCTGTCACATACAATATACTTCACCCCTGTTAGTATCAAATCCAGACCAAAACACTTAAGTGAGATTGATCATACCAATATTAGTTATCAAAAATGTAAATCTTCCTACATCAAATGCTTTTGTAAAAAGATCTGCAAGTTGATTATCAGTATGAATTTTAAAAATATGAATCAATCTTTTATCATAACAATCTCGTATAAAATGATATCTGATTTCAATGTGTTTGGTTTTTGAATGCTTAACTGGATTCTGAATGATACTAATAGCAGAAGTATTATCAATATAAATAGGAGTGTTCATGAAAGTCAAACCATAATCCAGCATTTGATTCTGAATCCAAAGAACCTGTGCACAGCAACTTGATGCTGCAACATATTCTGCTTCTGCTGTAGAAGTGGAAACCGTGGTCTGCTTTTTGCATTGCCATGACACTAATCTATTTCCAAGAAATTGACATCCTCCACTGGTTGATTTTCGATCCGTGTTCTCACCACCATAGTCACTATCTGTGAAAGCCTTAAGCTCAAAATATGATCCTTTAGCATACCAAAGTCCCAAATCTGGTTGACCTTTCAAGTATCTAAAGATCCTTTTCACAGCATACATGTGTGACTGCTTCGGATTGGTTTGATACCTAGCACAAAGACACACTGCAAACATAATATCAGGCCTAGATGAAGTTAAATACATCAAAGAACCAATCATTGGCCTGTACAAGTGCACATCTACTTCCTCTCCATCAGGATCAGAATTAAGATGTTTATGTGCCTCCATAGGAGTGCTAGCTATCTTTACATCTTTATAACCAAACTTATTCAAAATATCCTGCACATACTTTCCTTGGTTAATAAAGATTCCATCTGACTTCTGTTTAACCTGCAATCCTAAAAAGAAAGTGAGTTCACCCATTGAACTCATCTTGAATTTCTTATGCATTAAACCCTCAAACTCTTTGCACAATGAATCCCTAGTTGAACCAAAAATAATATCATCAACATAAACCTGTACCAACAATATATCTCTCTGAACCCTCTTGGTAAACAAAGTTTTGTCAATAGTACCTCTCTTGAATCCATTCTTGAGAAGATACTCAGATAGAGTATCATACCAAGCTCTTGGTGCTTGATGTAACCCATACAAAGCTTTCTTCAATCTGCACACTCTATCTGGATATGTTGGATCTTCAAACCCTGGAGGTTGGCATACATACACCTCATCATCAATTAGACCATGAAGAAAAGCACTCTTCACATCCATTTGATAAACTTTGAAATCCTGATAAGATGCATAAGCTAAAAATAACCTAATAGCTTCTATTCTAGCAACAGGAGCAAAGACATCATCATAATCAATGCCTTCTTCCTGTGTGTACCCCTGTGCTACCAACCTTGCTTTATTCTTTATCACTATACCTCTTTCATCTCTCTTGTTCTGAAGATACACCTTGTGCCTATAGCTTTCTTTCCTTTTGGTAAATCAACCAAATCACATACATCTTGCAGTTTGAACTGCAACAGTTCTTCTTGCATTGACTCTATCCAACTTGGATCTTTGAGAGCTTCCACTGCCTTCTTTGGTTCCATCTGAGAAAGAAAACAAACATATAATGAAGTATGTAAATCTTCTTCTCTTACCTTTGACTGCTGTCTGGTCAGAACAGATGAATCAATATCACCAATAATCAAATCCAAAGAATGATCTTTGTGAACCAGATACTTAGATGTGAATGTATCAAGCAGTTCTCTTTCTAAATTAGGACCCAAAAGATTATCCATCTCTGATTCTGAATAAGAATCTCTTTCTTCTCTTTCTTTTGAAGGCTTTGGAGTTGCTTCAGAATCTGACAAAGAAGTCCTTTCCAAAACTTGAAATGGAGGACTTTGTTCAAAATGCTTTGGAGATTCATACTCTCCTTCTGAATCATGCTCTGAAACTGTATGAGAACCCTTGGAAGTAAATGGTTGATGATCTGTTGGAATTGAACCATCTTCATCCTTGTTTGAACCATTTTTGCCAGTTGACCCACTTGAATCATCTGAAGGATCATCTTGCTCTGATTGGAATGCTGCTGGTGGATCTGGAGACCAAATAGGAAACAATACATACTGCAAGTTATCCTTTTTAGTCTGACTTGAGATTGAAAGTCCATCATTACCTGCATCATTACCTGCATCTGTACCTGCACTTGTAGACAAATCTGGATATCTAAAAGCATGGGTTAGTGCATCAATATCAAACAATACTTCTGGACCTTTTCCTTCTACATTTGATGTATTTTCATTAAAGGTCACATCCATGGTCTCATCTATGATCCTAGTCCTTTTATTAAATACTCTATAAGACTTGCTTTGAATAGAGTATCCAACAAATACAGCCTCATCTACCTTACTCTGAAACTTACCAAGGTGATCCCTAGTATTTAAGACAGTACAAGGACATCCAAATGGTTTTAAAAAGCTAACCAAATGTTTTCTCTTAAAGAATAACTCATAGGGTGTCTTGTTATGAGGTTTAATGATCAAAATCCTATTCAAAACATAACAAGCAGTGCTGACTGCCTCTGCCCAAAAGGACATTGGAAGTTTAGCATCTGCTAGCATGCTTCTAGCAGCCTCAATTAGTGTCCTATTCCTCCTTTCAGCTACTCCATTTTGTTGTGGAGTCCTAGGTGCACTAAACTGTCTTTCTATACCTTTATCCTCACAGAACTTATTCATCTCATGATTCTTAAATTCTGTCCCATTATCACATCTGATGATCTTAACCTTTTGATTAGTTGAATTCTCAATCCTAGTTATGAATGATCTAAGTATTTCACCTGTCTCATCCTTGGTCCTAAGAAAGAATACCCAACTCATTCTAGAATAATCATCAGTTATCACCAAACAGTAAGATTTCTTCCCTTGACTAGCTACATTGGTAGGGCCAAACAAGTCCATATGTAACAGGTGTAAGGGAGTGGTATTGGAATTCACAAGCTTGGTCTTATAAGAGGTCTTGTGTTGCTTGCCTTTGAGACATGCTACACAGTGGTCACTACATTCAAATAACTTTTCAGGTAAGCCTCTCACTAGCTTATTCCTAACAAGTTTATTCATGGTCTTGTAATTCAAGTGACACATCCTCCTATGCCATAGTTCAGATTCAGAAACAGTAGCTTTAGAAATAAGACAGTTAACATTTTGAGATTCCATCTTGTTTAAATCACTACAGTATACATTATCCTTTCTTGGAACTCTCATTAAGATCTTATCTTCAGGTATTTTGAGTTTTTCAGAAAGTATAAGGCATTCTGTGTCAGTGAAATAAATAGGATTTTGCTTATCTGTGATTTGACTCACACTAAGCAAATTATATCTCAATTGCTCAACATAATATACATCATTGAAAGTGAGTTTACTGCTTTTTACCTTACCTTTTCCATTGATCTTACCTCCTTTAGGGTTGCTGCCAAATGCTACATCTCCTCCATTAAATGCTTTGAAGTTCTGCAGCTTTTCCCTATCTCCAGTCATGTGCCTTGAGCAGCCAGAATCAATGTGCCATAAACTCTTTGGCTTGCCCTGCACATATAAAAAGAGAACATATTAGTTTCTCTTGGGAACCCAAACCAATTTGGCTTTGGGTTTCCCATGAGCATTTTTGATATCAACCCTCTTAAAGGTGATTGATCTCAATGCTCCATTGATTTTGGATACATTTGATGTAGATGCATTCTTATGTTTCCAAAAATAATCTGTTTTAGACCTGACAGGGGTTAATGGTCTGACAGTGGTTACCTTCAAATTCGTATTTATTACCCTAGCAGTGGTAGCTTTACTTGGTATAAACATTCTTTTGGAATGTTTAATACCAGCAGAGGTACCATGCCTGACAGTGGTCAAACCCTCCCCTGTTATTGTCTTGCCTCTGTTAGCCTTTGACAGTGGCACTGCTACAGCATTAACAGGGGCTGCAACCTTGCCTCTGTTTGGCTTAATTTTCAACTCTTGTCTGTTACCACTGTTCCTATTATTTTTAGGATTGTAGTAACAGTCATGTTGAAGATGATTATATCTACCACAAATAAAACATGATTTTCTTTTCACACATTCAAACCCATTACCCAGCCTTTGTGAAACCAATTGGTTCCAATTTCTCTGATTACCCCTGGGAATGGATTTATTTACATTATTTGCAGTATTTAAATCAGACCTGTTTGATTTACATGCACATTTTTCACACTCAGATTTATCTTTCGACTTATCTTTTGATTAAGTATTGACTCTTTTGTGCACATAACCTAGACCAGATCTAGATTTATTGGTTTTTCTAACTTGATCTATCTGTGCCTTTGCTTTCTCAACAAACATCTTTTTACCCTCTTCTAGTTTAGTACTATTTAGTTCAGAAACTAGACCAGTAATAGGCTTAACACAATCATCCACAGAATTACCACTAGATGAGCTATCACTATCACTCTCATCTTCCTCAGTCCAATCAGATACTTCCACTTTATCAAAATTCACATTATCAGCACAATTAACTACTGGATCTACCTTTTTAACCTCCTCAGACACATCTACCTTAAGTTTTTCTAAGTCAAACTCAATTTTAGATGGGAAGTAAGTATGATTATAAGGTGGGGGTACAGCATTAAGGTTGTAACCTAATCCAGTTTTTAATTTATCATGAATTTGAGACTTGATTAAGTTTTGAACACCTTTTGAAGCATTTTCCAATTCATCAACTTTCAACTTTATTGACTCTTTATCAGAAATTGCCTCAGCCAACTTTGCACTTAGCATATCAACTTTTGTTTGTAAAGCTTTCTTTTCCCAATTTAGATATTTAATATCTAAGTGAAATTGTGATTCATTCTTTTCAAAAGCTTTTATCTGTCTTTCTAAGTTTTCAATAGCTAAAGTTGAATGTTGACTCTTTTCTACACAAGCTTTTAACTCATTACACACAACCATATTATGATCCCTATAAAATTTAACCATTTTCTTGCATGCAGGAGAACATAATTTAGATTGTACCTCATATGGAATGTCTGAAGGCTCTGGTTCTTCTGTGACAGCCATTAAAGCTTGATTCTTGACTACAAGCTCTTCCTGGTCACTCCAGTCAAATCCTCCCATCCCATCTTGTGCAACCAATGAATCTGAAGTGGTGTTCTGAACAGGTACCAATCTTCTTTGTGGAGCAGAACTGTTTCTTACAATACCATTCTGAGATCCTCCAGCCTGTGTGCTCTTGCATTCTCTAGCAAAGTGTCCCATCTTGTGACAGTTGAAACACTCCACCTTGCTTTTGTCAAATCCAGCTACACCATCTCTCTTGTAAGTAAAGTTTCTGTTCCCAGATCTCTGCATAAACCTTTTTGCCCTTATAGTGATCATAGCCATCTGCCATCTCAAATCCATCTCTTCAAGATCCTCTTCATTAACATGTTCCAAATCCTCTGTTGTTAATGATGAATTCACATGACTTGCAAAGAAAGCTTCCAAGACATTATCATTAGCACCAGATGTGCTACAGCTACCAGATTCACCAACAGATACAAAAGCAGCATTGTTAGAGCTACCATTGGACTGTTTCAGAGCCATCACCTCAGGCTCAAAGTTCCTCAGATCATTGTATAGATCTTCAATCTCCTTTTCTTCAAGATCTGCACTTTGTCTAAGTCCCACAGTGTACATATTCCAATATGTGCCTAATGATCTTAGAAACTTCCTATTCAAATCATCCTTATCAATCTTAACATTGTGATTTTCAAGATCACCCACAAGTTTTTGAAATCTATCAAAAGTCTGAGTCAAAGTTTCAGACTTTACACCTGCAAAGTTTTCAAATTGTTGTTTTAGAAGAGATCTCTTATTCTTCTTGGTGTTATCATTACCACCAAATCTCTTAACAATTGCTTCCATGAGAACCTGAGCATCTTCACAGTTCTCAAATTTTCTTTGATACTCATTAGGAATAGACAAAAGTAGAGTACTTAATGCCTTCCACTCTGTTGCTCTTTCTTTCCTCTCTGCATCAGTCTTTGGTGGTGGTCTTTCTTCCTTTTTACCATATGCGCCTTAGTATAGACTGGTCCATTAGTAACTACCTCCCACATCATATAATCTGTCAGCAACATGTATTGCCTAATCCTAGTCTGCCATAGCTCAAACTCATCGGGTTTGAACATGGGGATCTTTGTAGCTTGAATACCTTCCATCGTTTCAGTAGACATGTTGTTATTTATTGAAAAAGCTACAAAATTTCAATAACCTTCTTCAAGATCAAAGTAATATCAAGCTCTGATACCACTTGATGATCCCAGCTAGAGATCTTAGTATGTATTACTTTGATTGATTATTAATAAGCTTGCGGAATAGTTTATTAATAACTTGAAGAACAAATTTGAATATATCAGAATATCTAACCAAAAGCTTCAATATTATTAATAATACGAACACACAATTTGTGTTAGGGTTTACAACCTTGAAGCTAATAACTAGAATGAATCGTATCTATCTAGGTTTTACAGGATCTCTATTTATAACATATAGAGTCCTTTACAGAATCAAACTATTATGGAATCATATCTATTCCATAATTCTCTCTAACAGACTATATCTGTAACACCCCGCAATTTAAAACGCGATTATTAACGTTAATCACTTGCATTATTAGGCAAATTCCCTACTTGAGTGAATTCACAACACATTTTAGAGGTAAGTCTAGCATAGCCCAACTAGTTAGTACGCGTAGTATTACGTATTCGTAATTAGTCGTAATTACGTACAGAACACTCTGAAAACAAACGCGACAAAAATATACGACTCTTGGTGACCAAAATTAGTTAATAAAACGAAATTATTAAATAATGTCGTAACGAATAAATATTTTGTCAAAAATAATTACTAATCATTTTATAACGCAAAACGTCAATTCGTATAATTAAAATGAAACAAAGTTGGATATTATAAAAATTTATTACTTTAGTTCCTAAAAAGATCCTAATTAAAAATAATAAATGTAAATTAAAAACGTATTAGTTAAAATAAAAATAACATTTAACGATCGGGTAAACAAACACAGAGTGCAAACACGGAGGCCGAAAGTGGAACAAAACCACCTCCCACCTCCCCTTTTTCTTTCATTTCTTTCATTTTCTTTCTCTCACATTTCTTTTTCTCTCTACTATCACCCCCACCAACCAAATACCACCACAAAAACGCCACAAAACTACGCTAAAACGACGCCGAATCACCCTACTCCTTTGGAATAAAACGACCACGAGACCACGATCTATCTTTCCATCTTTTCGGATTTCAAATCCGACACTCGTAAGTTTCCGACAAATCCGGCAAATCTTTAGATTTCGAAGTTATAATTGATATTTCTTGTTTAATATACTTAGATTAACATGTTTTAGTGTTTTATGCATCCAAAAACGTCCAAAATCGCCCAAAAACTCGTTATTTTTGATCTGTTCGTCGAACAGGCGACTACGTCGCATTTTGCCCAAAAACAGTACTGCGACGTAGGCCTTTACGTCGCATAATCATCCCCACGTCGCAGATAGCGACGCAACCCGTTCCGTCGCATTAAATTGCGAACGTCGCCTATGCGACGCAACCCTTGACGTCGCAAAAACCTGAATGCGACGTAGACCCGTACGTCGCACCTTACGTCGCACAAGTCAGAACCCTAAAAACACACTTTAAAAAGTCAAAGTTACTGTAGAAAAGTCAAATTTTACTGTAGCAGTACTGTAGCAAATGAGATAATAACATTTTTGAACTATTGTTTCAAAACATCACCAACGAGTCGTATACATTTTCACAAACATCGAAATGCAACGTAAACATTTAAACGAACGATTTGGACGTGGCTTGATTGTACAAACACTAGCATGGATGATTAGTTTAGACATCCACATACTTATTAAATCTCGTACGTTTAGGACGTTAGGAGATTTCAGACTGTACTTGGGCTTAGGTTTGCTAGCACTCGCACAACTACTTAAACTCAACAGGTGAGTTCACAGCCCCTACTTTTACTGTTTTTAACTACTTTTGGGGTGGAAAACATAGTCAACTGCTTTACTGATTTACTGATTGCCATAACTGCTTTTACTATATGATTATTTATCATACTGTTTACTCGAACATTAGAGTACTTGAACTGTTAAACTGTTATACAAGCTATCATATAACTACCTTTGGTACACTTATACAAAACTGCTTATAACTACGGTCAACTACTACAACTGTCCGTACGAATTGGTATTCCATACAAAAACTATTATCACTATGTGAAACTATTTTGGTATCTTACCGGAGAACGACCGGTACATATTGGTAACTTGTCGGAGAACGACCGACACTAACATGGTATCTTACCGGAGAACGACCGGTACTAACAGTGTACCTCGCCGGAGAACGACCGGTGCTAACTTGGTATCTTACCGGAGAACGACCGGTACATTTGGTAACTAGTCGGAGAACGACCGACTCAAACTTTAAAACTACTGGGGAACAATCAGCAACACGTTTTCAAACACATAATTTGGGTAACGTCCCAACGCAACTATTTTTGGGCAACATCCCACATGAACCGCATTTTGGGTAACGTCCCGACAAAGAACGAAACTTTTGGGCGAATAACCCACTAAACTTATACCTTGGATGACGTTCCACTAAACATTACTCGACTATTATGGCAATTACTATTTATGAACGTATTTGGTTCAACAACTATGACTACAAAACTTCAAATAACAACATACAACATTAAACCTGTGGATTCACTCAACCTAGTTGTTGACTTTTACTATGTTTTTCAGGGAATTAGCTGCGCATGTAAGAATCGCCAACACATGGAGAATTAGGCGACCCGTGAAGCTTTAGGATGCCAACATTTTTGGAAAAACATATGGATTTCTCCAGTATAACTGAAACTATTTTGTCATATTCTAGAAATCCACTTTTGTATACTTATTACTTTTAACTTGTACGATTCGATGAATCGTAAATCTTGTAATTAACATTTTGGCATCTTAATATATTATGTTCTGTTGTAATCATAAGCTCTGATACGTATGCACGCGTTATTATTGTGACACCCCAGTACTTAAACTAAACGCTTCCGCTAAACAAATTTGGGGGTGTTACAATATCTAACCAACAGTGGTTATCTATATTACTAACAGGGGCAGTACTCGTATATTACTAACAGCGGTTGAGTACTTGATACTAAATACATATTACACATTAACAGTGGCACTGTTAGACTAAAACTATTTGACAGCGGCAACTACTAACTAGCAGTGGCAATCTACTAACAGCGGTAAACTTCTAACAGCGGCAGTATACTTGTACTCTGAGCAGATTCGACAGTGGCTCAGGTCTCAACAATTTTCAAGCGAGATTGATCAAAAGAGGGTTTATTTAAATAGGAAACAATCGGCAGCCCGAAAGGATGTTGAGCGGACTTTTGATGTTTTACAAGAAATGTGGCATATACTACAACAACCGGCAAGATCTTATCATGTAAACGCTATAAAACGAATCATGTATGCTTGTATCATACTGCATAACATGATAATTGAAGACAACGGTTTCAATATTGCCGAGAATGAAGAATATTATGTACTTGTTGGGAACATACAAGGTTCTTGGATTGATAGGTATAACACATACGAGAGGAAAAAAAGGAACTACGTGATCGGGAGACGCACAAGGGACTTCGAGCCGACCTTGTGGAGCATCTTTGGAGGTATCATGAAGAAAGGTGGAATGAAGCGCACGCTTCAGGATCGGGAACAGGAGCCGGAGATGATTGATTTTACTTGTATTGCATTTTTAATTTTTAAGACTTTTTAAATTATGTCTTTAAATTATGCATTTTAATTTTTAGGATTTGTAATTTTTTTTATTTTGTTTTAATGAATTAAATGTTGTTTTATTTAATTTATTTGTTTTTAAATATTAATTTATACAATTATTTACATTAAAAAAATAAATAATAAAAAATTCCAGAACACTGTCACCACACCATAGAATCCTCAGTTACAACATTCCCCAGAACACTGCCCTGAACACTGTGGTGACAGTGTCACCACACCTTGTGCTCTAAGCTGATTCGTATATATCAAAAAGTATGCTACTGTATACCTTTACTCTGAATTTTAACTATTATACAGTATGTATAAATGAATTTTTGTTGTTTTTATATCTCCCTTGATGATAACTAGTTATATTTTGCGAGTGCGTTGCACCGAGATAATACCATTTATGATCGATCTATATAGATTTTTTCTCCAAAGTACGACATGTTTATATTATATACGTACACTTCGTTAGACAAATCATTAATTAGATCTAATGGACTTTATTTGCAAGGTTATGAATATGTAAATTTGAATAATCTATACGCTGAGTAATAATGAAAATGGAACCGAAGATAACACTTATTTGAATGTAGTTTAATTATAGTAATATAAATAAATTTAATACGTAGTAATATTTAGTGCAATCAAATTGATATATAATTAAAATTTTTATCTTTTGTATAGTATTTTTAGGAGAGCAATCTGAGAGAGAAAAATTACAACACAAAATCGATGCCAAGAAGTCTATTGTTGGTAGAAATCTTTATTACAAAGATTTAAAAAACTAAGAAGCAACTTTTTGTCAATATATTACCATTCAATATTAAAGATCTTTAAAAATAAAGCTTACATGTTCTTGCAAACCAAAAAAAAAGAAGGAAAAACATGTTAAAAAACCAATTAGAGGTCTTGAACTTACATCAACTACATATCTACTTTATTAAATTATGGGTACTGATTCGTACACCATCATTTTTTGTCCATACACCACCAAATGTGCTTTACATTGTTGTACTGTACAATACTGTAAAGCAGAAAAGTGGTGTATGAATAAAAGTACAATACTGTAAAGCAGAAAAGTGGTGTATGGATAAAAAATGGTGGTGTACGAATCAACACCATTAAATTATACGGAGTAGTTGCTAACCACTTTATCTAATCAACATGTTACCTTTGTAAGTTTTATTAAAAAAAAAAATCTAATCAACATGTTGAGTTTACCTTTGTAAGTTTTATTATTTATCTATAAATGTTAATTATAATAAGATAAAAGACTTACTATTCATAGTAGGTTGATAATTGATATCGATTGATAATGATAATTGATAATAAATCAACCGAACATAAGGATGTCAGATAGTATTTAGAAAGATAATAATTATAATATTCACTGTTTATTATTTGAGATTGTATCATCTAAATCCGATTTTAGACTCGAAAAGGATCAAATCAAAACAAAATAACACAACTTTAAAATAACAGTAATCAACTTTCCAATAAATCCAAACAAATATACTTTTTCCCTCTAAATTAGAGTCTTCATACAAATGATACTATTGACCTCACAACATTTTAAGTCAAACTTCATCATATAATAATGAACAAGAGCTAATAAACATACAAAGAGGTAGCAACTGAAACAATATTTGCTTAGCAATTATACCAAGAGAAACACAATTTAGATCACTGTACTGTAAAAATTACTTATCAGCCAAACTACTACGTCTTACGGTCCAGCCAAAAAACTGACATTTGGCTACACAGTTACCCTCCTGGCATCAACGCTCATCTTGTTCGATTCAGGGGGTAACGTGCTTTGACCGGATGAATAAACTTTCAAGTACAGCTACCCAAAAGTATGCTTTCGTCTAGGGTATACTTGCCAAACAAATACCATTTTAGGGCGTGAATACTCATTTCCGATTTTTACCCTTCCCAGGACAAATCTTTCTTGTGTTTGTGTACCTTCTCTCTACCCTTGTCAACTTTCCCATTTGCATTGTTTTGCTTGCTAACACTTCCCTCTTGTGCGCTACACATTTGCGACTTCAGCTTAAACCCGAACTTCTTCGACATGTTACCCCACGTGCTACCACCACCATTCCCGCTACCGCCGCCACCGCCGCCGCCCTTACCCCGACCAAGTTTTTCGATCTCCTGTTTCATGTTTGAACATTCTTTTTCAAGCTCAGACACTCTCATCCTCATGCTATCCATACCCACCTTCAGAACTTGGTTCTCTCTGACGGCAGTGTTCCATCCACCTTCCTGGGACCCACCTAACCCACTTCTTAAATTTCTTGACCCGTCTACGAGATTGTCGGATACCAAGAAACAACCGGCTATGGAAGTCCTGAGCTGTAATTGCTCAAAGAAAAGAACTTGAACTATGATTCTTAATGGTAGTCTCTCGTTTTGTGCAGCGTGTGTGCAGGCTTCTAATGATAATTTCTGGCAATCCATGAGTCTGCATAGGTTTTCTCTTTCGGAATCTGTTAGCCACGGATGAGACTGCATTCGTGAAACTAACATGAATTAGATTGGACAATAATATCCTTCAAATTACCTACCTCTCAATATTGGTTAACTAAAGGCTACTTTGGCCTTCTATAAACTCCCTTTGTCCCATAAGAAAACTTATGTCCTATTATGGCAAATTTGATGAATTAGTTAAGAACTGGTGGATTCACGCTATGTTTCATTCCTAATGAGTCAAATAGGTCGGACCAAAAAAAAATTAACTTAGAAGAAATGACTTGAAAGTCACCAGCCCAACGCGTTTTAATCGATAAAACCTCCTAATTTTAAATTAGAACACAGATTATTACTAAAAAAAGATTAATTTCCACAATCACCTATGACACTAATTATTTTTATTTGAAAAGAGAATAATTATTGGATAAAAAGTGTTCGAGTCGACCCAAACCGACCCATTTCAAACGTACCGAAAAATTACTCATTCTGGGCCAAAATCCCATCTAACCACCCATTTTGCCACCTCTAAATAAAGTTTTTTACCTTCAAATAAATATCGATTGCGCGATACAAGCCATCATCCAGCGGTCTAGCATACTCCGGAACCGCTGCAGCAAGAGCCTGAAACTTTGGGAGCTTCAGATTAACATCCGGTGCAACTTCTGCCAAGTAACCATCAATGAGCTTAGCCACCATGGTGATCGGTGTCAAAGATGGTGAACCCAACAACTGTTCATCCTCGATAGAACAAGGAGACGCACCGCCTGTTGCCTGATCGATAGCCATAAAATGCTCAAGCATACGTTGCACACACTCAATGTTATACAAAGTCTCCATAGAATAAGAGAAATTTGGCATTAATAAGTCTTCAAGAGTCGCCTGATCAAGCTGCATTCCGATTCTTTTCTCCAAATTTGATATGCAAGATGGGTTGGCCCGGAGAATCAATGCTGTTCGTAAAAGCCCGAATAAGAACTTTGTCGAGACTAGCCCTTTTTGCATCGGAAGTAAATGGTCGATTTCTTCGAGTAAAATCTTTTGATCTTCTTCCGATGGAGGCTCGACTGGGCCCGCTGAGCCGCTTTTCCGGCGAGTCAACCCAGGCAGGTATTTCTTTGCGTAACACTCAACGGAGCCCGCGATAATTTCTTGTTTGATACCTCGAGTTTCCATTGCTAAAATCAATCTTTTGTAAAGAGGCAAACTCAGAGACGAAGAGTCGTCATACCACCAATCTGAGCTCACATTTTTAGGCCGAGCCCCGGTGCTTATTCCGTTCCATAACACGCTACCACCCGGGCTCTGCATGGGCCCACCATGGTCAATCACAGGCCAACCAAATAAATTTGGGTCGGTGCTCGCCTTGACAGCCAATGAGTCTATGCAACGTTTAATTATGTTAAGCTCCTCGGCATGAGGGAGAACATCAGCACACGTTTGGAGTGATTTCAAGGAATCTTTCCAATTTTTGAGGACTACTTGATTGAAGAACATTTCGGTTTGTGAAATTAAGTTATCCTCGCCATAATCTTCGGTCATTTCGAGATGCTCGGCTGCGCATCGTAGGTGTACGACATTGGAAGCCGTAATTTCGTGTTTCACCCCATAGCAGAACTTAGCGACAAGCTCAAAAGTCTTGGACCCACCAGGAATGTCGTCGAGGCTTATGGTACAATTTCCATCTCCTTTTTCCGATGCATCTGCTATCAATTTTTCCATAACCCCACTTCTCGAAAGCAAAGGAAACTGAAAATAAACAAAAATGATAACTCAATTTAGATGAAGTACAAGATATAAACCAACAACAAATAATACTAAATGGATTTTGATACAAGAAGAGAGGAAGGTCTAGGAGCAACTTAATTTGTAATTTCTTTTAGTCTTCATCCTTTGAATTTCAATGTCAAACATTCATTTGATAAAATCATAGTTCCATTACTATTTTTTCAATTTTTACGGTTGTTTTTTCACATCGCTTAGTCTGCCTTTTGATGTTGCTGAATTTTCTTAGGATATCAAAGGCATGCACGTCAAGGTTGAAACTATAAGGTGCTCCCAAAAATTTAAACCCTAAACTGTTCGTTTGCCAATCAAAGTCAAATACAACGAATGGTGAGCATATGGCGTAGTAAAGTTTACCTTATGGAGATGGAAAGACATGTCATTCACTTCAACAACAATGTCACTTGGGAGACCAGTTGTGCAAAACCTACAATAATATTTCAATTTGAATGTTACAAACTTACAATTAATGTAAAAGAAAGAATGCTACAAAATCATGTCAATTAAATCAATACCACAACAAATAAGTCACGAATTAACACAAATCATGTAACATCGCAGTATCCACACCAATTTTTATAGATATTTTGGTTTCAACTTTCAAACACTCTAACACTCCCTATGCAATTTAATTTTATTTCAAGAGAAACTGTATCTTTTGACTGTTGAGGCCGAGAGTTGAACAAAGTAATTTAATATTCAAATTGAAGTTTTTCTATAAATTCTAAAGAGCATTATGGTAACCATTCTTAACTACACGGCTACACCACTGCAGGGAAAGCAATAGTAGTTATGGGTGAAACTTGGATCTAGTTCTTATTGAGGCAACATATGTACCTTTTGACCTTTAAAGTCAAACAAACTACTTTTATACTTCAACATTAACAGAGTTTCCTTAAATTTTGAATGAAAAATAATATGATAGTTAACTTGAAAAGAAACCCTCAATGCAATCGAGTTCTCTTTGCTGAAACAACCCTCCCCCGGTTGACTTTTGAGGTCAAACACATTGCTCTTTAATTTCAAGTTTAATTGGGTCCACTAAATTTTCACATGATGCTAACCTTTACAGCATATATAGGGCTAATCATGCAAAAAAACACCCCCCTCTAACCGTCTGAAGTTAACAGATCATAAGAAATCCATGAACCTCAGAAGTTCATATCAAGTCCATAGTACATCATCTTAAGTCAATTTTTCTCATTATCAAATTTCATCTACAAAACACTAAATAAAAAATAAAAATTCCAGGCTATGCAGCAACATACTCCATGATATATATGCATACATATACACAGACTGACCAACTGAGAATCATATACAAATACTAATTGTATATACTTACATATTGAACAGATCAAAAGAATGATAAAATTTACAAAAATTAAAGAACATACCAAGCTTGGCCTTGCTTCTGAAATGCATCTGCTTTTGATCCTAACTTCATACAAGCCATTCTTTCTACTTCAATAAAAAATGCACAATCTCAAACCTTTAATCACCGACAACAATAAATCCTACCGTTTACCCAATGGACTATAAAAAGGTCAAATCAAACACCAAGAACCCTACTTTTTGATCAAATTAGGAGAACAGAGCTTCACAAACCCTAACCCACCTAAGAAAACAACAAGAAAACCCAAATCAAGCTCCAAGAAACCAACTTTTTATCGAATTAGCACAACCCAGTTCCACAAACCCTAACCCCAAATCAAGCATGAATCACCCACATTTCAAGAAAGGAGAATTAAGATAAAAGATCTCTAACCCACTAAAGAAATTCAAATAAAGACAATAACTTTAGGTCAACCCCTTCACAAAAACAAGAACTAACAACTACCCACTTGAAGCTATTATTGCTACTCTGACATTAAACAAACCCACCACAAGATTCCAAAAATTAATCCCTAAAATACCAGCAAATATTAAGGGGTCAAAGAGGGGTGTGGGCACATGGTGGTGTGATGTGCTTGCTGATAAAACACACAATCAAATAGTATCTCACTGCCCAAAGACACTTCTTTCATCAGTCTTGTTGAAAAACTCAATAAGTGGGTCCTTTAATTATTTTCTAGAATTAAGAGAATCTATTAAAAAATGAGCAAAATAGTGTGTGTAATTATCATGATATGTTTAAGTAATTAGTTAATTAAATAAGTGGGAGTTGTTATTTTTATAATTATATTAAATTAAATTTATTTAAAATTTATAAAGAAATATGAGTATTTAATAAGGGTTTAAAAACTTTGAAAGTAAGTGTTTATCCAGCTAGGCCATGTGTGGTTCAGTGGTTGCTTGCCTACAAATTAGTTATCTTGTACATACTCATATTTTAAGTTTTATGAGTTTTGGATCCGTAAATTTGCCCTATTGGGTTGTCTCTAGAATCTTTGGAATTGAATACTTATCATAAAATTTGTCATTCTTTATTAGTTTTATGGGTTGTTATTTTGCAGAAATTTATGACTTCTGATACTTAACACTGAAATTTATACTCCTTAATTTGTAATCTAGTGAGAAGTAGATTTGGGTTCAATTGTTAAAAGTTTGAGATTCACGAATTTAGGGTTTTACTTTTTTTTTTGTCAGGAAGGCAAATAATTTGACACCGTTTGGGTATGATTTTGGTGTTGTTATGAAACTCTTATTTGTTTACTTTAGGACAAAAATATGGATCAATTAAGAGTTTTTTGTTTTATAGTGTATTTTATAGGAGTAGTTGTTATGGATAAATATGGAATGAATGTCCATACCTATTATAGAGTTTGTATTCTAGTATGAGATTGATTACTTGTAAGCTAAGCTATCCTGTAATTGTGAGATGAATAATACAATTCTCTTTCGGTTTCTCTCTATATCTTGTTCATTGTTCTTTACTTTTACCTAGGTTAATTGCATGTCATTTGTAGATCGATATTTGTAAGTGTACGAGTTTTATATTGTTACAAAAGATTTGTTTTCAATTGTAGAACTTTATAGAGAACATGTACATGTACTATCTAAAATTGACAGCATATTAGCAAAGAAAGGTATCATATAAGGTTTTTAACTACGTCACATAATTCAATGAATGTGGTAGGGTAATCTAGGTTCTAAAACACATTATGGACAAATACTTGAACAAATATGGTTGTACTCAAATCTAATTGTAGGATAAATCGATCTTTAGAAATAAACCACGTTTGTTTATATACTTAGTAACATAATGGCCTAACTTGAAGTATTTTGAACATTATATTTTCTTTGAGCTATATGTATGCAATTACCTAATTAACGAAATCTAATCCAATAGATAGATCGACTCGAAAGTGTAAGTTATGAATGAGATGATGTGTTGATTTAATTTCTCATTGTTCCATCTCATCATATAGATATTACGTTGGCCCTATTATGACTCTCTATCTATTAATAAACCTTGTAAAACAACTTTACTTGATACTATATTAGATCTCAAACCCGTGTATACACACAGACTTGTTGAATGCGTATTTGATTTTTACAATTATGCGAATTATGTATATCACTAAAGTTTAACAAATGAAGTTTTAAATCAAATCAGGTAAGGTAATTTGTATTACAAAAACTATCATCTGCCATATCATTGAAGTCCACAACTATTGCATTAAGATCAATTATTTGGATTTTATTATTATATAATTGTTAAAAACGTATCATCATAGTAATGGTAATTGTATTATACGGAGTTAGGGAATCTAAATATGACGAAAATATTCATTACATCAAAGTAAAATAAAAAAAAGGAATATTTCATTGAAAGTTTAGTAAAATTTAGGGTCCAATTGTTTAATTAAAAGTTTTATAGATTTTAAACCCTTGTATACACGGTTTGTTAGTTATGTAAATAAAATAGATGTCTAAAATATTAAATTGATTAGTAGATGCACCTAATTGATTAATTAAATCTGATTTTAATTGATGATGTCATAACTCTGTCTCCTATGATATAAACACATGGCATTCAATCTTAATATGATAGTATAGTATGTTTCAAATTTTTAGAAAAAGGGTGAACTTGTGAAAAGTCTGCAATTTGGTAACGTATCTTTGTCTGTGTTTTCACTACATAAATTGACGTGTTTCTTGTAAGTACCCGCATAGATATGTTATTGTAAGTTAAATAGATTTGAATACATAAAATGGAATGTTTCAAAGTTAAATACTGTAAGACCCCAATTTTTAAGGTATTATTTTAGTGTACAAAAATATATACTTACTTTTAATTGTAGATCTTTTAATAATAAGTTATAATAGAAAACGTAAATAGTAGTTCAGTTCCAGACTGTGTAGTATAGTAAATTAAAAAGATATAGACACTGATACGTGTCTCTTTCCTGTAGTATCCTCAAACAAATCCAGAACCCAAATTAGAAAGAGAGTGAAATCGCAGGAGGCAAAAAACCAAAGAAGAAATTAGTGTTTAAGCCTTAATCCAAGCTTCAAATCATCAAAATCATCTTCTTCTATATTCCTTTAATTCCTGTAAGTGTTCTAATTTCTTCAAGAACCCTAGAATTTGGGTTTTTAAGGCTTTTAGCTAATTGATATGAATTAATCCGAATTTAGGGCTTATAGATGTTAGAATTGTATTAGTCTAGCTTAAGAATGAAAGAATAGTAGTTAATTTCATCTTAAAAGTAAAATATCATGATTAGGGTTCATGGGGTTTCTTATGAACCATGTGAATTAGTTAAATTACAAGTATTAAATGTTAGTAGATGTTAGTAATATCAAGAAAGTAGCTTAAATTTTACATTAAAGCTATGAGTTTGATTATGAGAATGAAATTTGTTAGAATAGTTAAAGTAAAGCTAGTATGTGATTAGTGGAGGAGAAGGGGATTAGATGATTAGTAGTTAAAAGTATAATTAGTTATTAATATATGTGATATATGTATGTGTATTAGGTGCTAAAGAAGAGTTATCATCATTTGATCATTTTGTTACAAGTTGTGCTACAAACCAAGGTGAGTATATGAAAATAGTTAAACAAATGTTAAAGATTAGTTTTATTCATATGAAAGATGATGATATAGCTTTTGTAATTAGTTTTGATTAACTTATGTTAATCATGTATTGATTAGAATGGTTAATTCATGTTAGCCACTTGTGATTAGAATAGCTAATCAAGATTAGTTATGCCATGATTAGTAGCTAACTTGTGTTGGCTAATTGTGATTAGACTAGCTAATTGTTATTAGCTAGAAGAATGCTTAGTGTGTACACATATGATTAGAAAGTGAAAGTGGATCCAAGAAAAAGGGAAGTGGTCTATATACCTTGCTTATTGTTATGATTGTTATTATTATAATAATGCATTGTATTGATTAGTTAATCATATTCTCACTAAGCAATGTGCTTATTTAGTTAAGTTCATGTGTAGGTACAAGTGGAAGTGACAAGGGTAAAGATTTAGCTCAAGAATAGCGTGTATTAGCTTGTTGTAAGTAATGACAAGCTCTATCTCTATAATTATCGTTTTGGCTCAAACTTGTGTAAGTCGCCCAAATGAATATGTTTTTGGAGCATGTTAAAAGTTTGTAACAAAATCACATGTTTAGTAATTTCAAGTGAAAGTCATAAATAGTGTGTAACAGTTGACTTAAATTAGTCAAATATGTATGAAAGTAGTAGTGAAATAAGCTTGTTGTGAATTGATAGCCCATTTGGGTCAGCGGGTCAAAATGGGTCTTAAATAGCACCAATGGACCAAGTTAAGTTAGATAGAATTTAAGAGTGTGGTAAGAAGTCTCACAACTTTGTTTTAATATATGTGTCATGTGGTCAAAAGCTTAATATCTCATAAATCATAGTTTGGGATTTGGCATGTTCACTAAATGGTAGTTTTAATGTCATTTTGAGTCAAACGTTCAAATCCCGAGATATAGTGAAATTTAGAAAAGTGCAAAAAGGAAAGTCTTTATTTTGACAATATTGATATGCCTGCAAAATTTTATAGTTTAATTCTTTACGGTTTACAACTTATGCGCAATTGAAATTCAGTTTTTGGTATATGTTAAAGCTGGTCTGCAGGTCTGCTGTTGTTATTGTGTACCCGGCGGATAGGGTACTTACCCGGCGGGTAAGCCCTTATTCGGCTGGTTTCTCCGGCGGGTAACTTATACCCGGCGGGTTGCTCTAGTACAAAAAGGGACAGGGATTTCCAAGGGTTGGTGTGTTTCAGTTTTACCCGGCGGGAACCCCCGCTACCCGGTGGATACCCGGCCATTCTGGTTGTTTTGTTTTGTTGTCTTATGTTTGATCTAATAATGTTATAGCTAATTATAATGTATGACACCCGTCAAATTAGGACTAGTTTTTAGTTCCTAATCATTTAGAAATACATGTAATTAGTGCTAAGTATTAGGCTAATTGTATGTATCAATATATATATATATTGTTGAATATATATCAGTATGCGATTATATTTAATCGTGCAATTTCAAATCGGCCAAATTTCCGATTCATATATACGGCGTTGGTGAAAAACAAATATTAAGTAATATGAAACTATTATTTAATAACTCATTATTTATTATATATTATTTACATAATATATAAAGTATTTCGTATCGTACAAATCAAATGGTCATGACAAAACTCATAAGTAATGTATTATTATTGGAAATAATAATTACTAATCACTTCGATTAAAATAAAACACATTTCGTTTTATATCATTTTACTCAAACGCGACTACATTATCCAAACCTTATCCGTCTCACAAACTTAAAACAAAGATATATTTTTATATCTCATTAAAAGTATTTTTATTAAAATACTTCGATTAAAATACGTACGATATCATTTATAGAAAATTATCATTTAAAAATATTATACTACTTTTACGATCGGGTACAAAAACACGGGTATTTTGTACTGCGATTTGAGCCCAACCGACTCCAATTATTGGAGCCGGCCAGACCCAAAACCATTTCCCTCGTTCCATTTTCATTTCATTCTCAAACTCTCTATCTCAATCTCTCGGTTCTCTATCTCAAACAAAAACAACAACAACAAATTAACTATAACAAGATCAGAAGCATCAAGCATAATCATCATCATCATCGTGATCATCTTCTTCGTTCACCATCATCATCTCCATCTCCGGTCTCCATTTTAATTGTAAGGAATCGTTTACGTTTTTGTTAATTTTACATGTTTAAATTGCATATATTAGCATGCTATAGTGTTCCACAAACTGATTATGTCCAAGAAATTGATTCCCCATCGTTACCTTGTGATTCTGATATGAACAGACCTGTAATTGGTCTTTGATCCGGCGGATCAACACCTGATCCGGCGGATCAAGTAGTGATATGGCGGATCATGACCGGATCAAACAAAATACACGAAAAACCTTGTGATCCGGCGGATCAACACATGATCCGGCGGATCCCCCTTTTTAATTCATGATCCGGCGGATCAACATATGATCCGGCGGATCCCCCTTTATATTTCATGATCCGGCGGATCAACAAACTAATCCGGTGGATTCTAGCTAAAACGGAACATTTATATTTCAGGGTAGTTTCTCGATGAAAAATTTATTGTAACGGATTGGGCTCAAATTCGCACGGTCATTCAAAAACAACCCAATGGTCAAGGCTAAGTACCTTAGCCTAGCCAGTTTTAGGCCATCCGGGGTCGTCTAGGGGTCAAAAATAGCATATTTCAGTTTTCGGACTCGTACCAAATTTTGTAACTTATGAAATAAAGTGTAACGGATATAATGAACTTGAGTAACAACTAAACTTATATGATACGACTTATACACGAAACACATATACTTTTATAAGTACAACTAATCATGCAAAATAATAATAGTTTGAAATTATTATTACAAACCGTCACCAACGAGCCGTATACATTTTTACAAACTCAAACATAAACATTAAACAATTCATTGGACATAACTAGTTGAGGGAACGACTAGCATAGATGGTCTTTTGAGACATCTAATCATAAAACCTTGCGCGTAAAATACGCCCGGCAGGTTTCAATAATCTAATCATTTATCAAAACCTTGCGCGTCAAAGACGCCCTGCAGGTTTCAGTCGTTGGAGACGACATCATTTCTATTATATACCATCAATTGTGCTTGATAGCATTCATTAGGCTCAGGTGAGTCTCATAGCCCCTTTTTAAATGCTTTTACCTAGGGGTGAGATACATGCTCGTTTTGTTTTACATGTGAACGCAAGTATCAAATTATCACGTATGCTGCATGAGTTGTTTTCATCTAATCAATCAAAGTCCTCTGAAACATAGTTCTGTTAATATGATTTAGCGTGAATGTTAGTGTATGGTACCATATGGGATTGACAATCCCCGTCCGAGTTAGCAAGCACTAACCTGTCAAACGGACGCATTATCATTTGTTCAGTATTGAGTGTAGATTAGGCACTCATAGAGAGGCACCTCGCTCCGATCCTTAAAGGTGGATCCTGACCCCTCAGTTAAGCTCAGACTATGTGCTCTTTGCAGTGATACTCATTATTCATTTATTTACATGTTTTTTAAATCAACTCATTAAATCTTGCGGTTCATGAATCATATCTTATCATATTAAACCTGTGAGCTCACCAGCTTTTTAGCTGACCTTTTAGCATGATATCTCAGGTACTCAGCAGTAGGTCGGACTGCCCATCAGGATACTGTAGCTCGAGTCACATGAAATCATATAAACATCAAGAGACTTCCCTGCATTTCTATATTTTGAATAAATTAGATATGTATTAGAATCTCTCAAATATCTATGCGAACTCATCTTTTGTAAACCATATGTAGACTCTTACGTTAATCAATGTATTTATAAAACGACGCATATAGTGGTCGTTCATTATGTATCTTATGTGCTTTGTGTATTGATTAGTCGCGCCCCGAAATGACCCGCTTCCGCATCATAATTTGTGGGTGCGACATAATGTAAGTAGTAATAGTGAATGGGACCGAATAGAATATGTTTTCATAAAAAAAAAAAAATTGTTCTGATTTTAGGGCGTTTCAAGTTGGTATCAGAGCGATAGTTTAAGAGATTTATGTAATCCACAGTAGGATTTCCTAAACTTAAACCACGTGTCAATGCATGATTAGATGTTACAGTTTTGTTTTAGTAGTGTTGTTATGTGAGTAGTTAAGTAACCTTGAGAACAGTTTTACTTTGACTTGATTGTGTTTAAGAACCTTGAATAGAAATGTGTTATTAGTATAATATAACTACGTCTGGCCAACGGGGTTATATTATACTATTATACATGGGAGATTCAAGGTTGTTAAATATAAAAAGGGAAGGGGTGAATTTTGTTTTCAGTGGTTGGATTTAGTAAGTTTATATACAATTATTTTGTATTAGTAGTTAATGTATAAACTAAGGTTGTTAATTCTTATAGAAAATGGATGCAACTACCAACGAAAATGTTGAGGGATCTCGTGCACGTTCTCCTAATAAAGAAGAGAACGTTTCTAGAAGTAACATAAACCTCCAAGATAGAGCAGTGTTGAAAGATATTATAGGGCAGTCCTTACGGGAATTTGCCCCCGCTGTATACTCTAGAATGGAACAGATAATTACCACTTGATTAGTAGAGTTTGAGCAAAAACATCATATTTTAACAGATCCTCAACATAATGCTGAACTTTTAGCTGTTCAGAGACAGATAAACAAAGAAATGGAGAGGTTTGATTTCAAGAATTTTGCAAACTGTACTCCTCCAGAATTTCAAGGAGAAAGAAATCCGATCCTTAGTCACCGATGGTTAAGTAAAATTGAGGAAACCTTCATGATATGTGATTGTCCTGAAAGATTACGTGTACTATTTGCTGCTCATCAGTTAAAGGGCGGTGCACATGATTGGTGGGGTACACAAGTAAAAGCTTATGGTGCTGAGGAAGCAGCAAGGTTACCATGGAATGATTTCAAAGAAAAGTTTTTAGCAGAATTTGCTCCAACGGCTGAGATAGAAAAGTTGAAGGGAGAATTTCTTGCAATAGATCAAGGGAAAATGTCGGTAGCTGAGTATACTAATACTTTCTATGATAAGTCTCAATTTTGTCCAGAGTATACTTCAAACATTAAACTCATGAATGATCATTATTATCGACATTTGAATGTTGAAATTAGAGAATCCATAGAGCCGACTATTTATGATTCTATTGCAAGAATGATGAATAAGGGGTTGACACGAGAGAAAGAAATACAGGTCAAAATAGAGGCTGCAAGGAAAAGGAGAGCTGAGCAATCAACTTCTTCTCAGACCTCTTCTAAGAAGCCTAGATATGGGGACAAACAACCTCAACAACAATAAAAACCCCAATCTCAACAACAAACCCGACAGTCACAGGCTCCAACGCGAGAATTTCCTAAGTGTAATAAATGTGGAAGAAAACATCCAGGAGAATGCCAATTGGGGAGTACCACGTGTTACAAGTGTCATCAATAGGGACATATTGCAGCTAATTGTCCTAACCCTTATCGTTTGTGTTATTACTGTTTTAAGGAAGATCATTTGCAAGCTAATTGTCCTGTGAGAATGGAAGACATGAAAAGGAATGAGCAAAGAAAAGAAGCTGAAAAGAAGAGGGAGGCAGGTGGGCAGAGATCTAAGGGTCGTTCATTTCAAATTACAGCAGAAGAGGCTAAGGAGTCTCATGACGTGGTGACAGGTACCTTTATCATTAATACTATACCTGCCCATGTTTTATTCGACTCTGGAGCCACAAAATCTTTTGTGTCACTTACTTTCTGTGAATGTTTGAATACTCCTATCTCTAAATTAGACCACCCTTTAGAAGTTGAAATTGCAGACAGCAAACTGGAAATTATTAGTAGTGTTTATAAAGGGTGTAATATTGAAATAGGTGGTGAGGTATTCAGGATAGATTTAATTCACATGCAAATGGGAGAATTTCATGTTGTAATAGGAATGGATTGGATGGGAAGAAACCGAGGTATGATTAATTGCCATGAAAAGGTAGTTCTCCTTAAAGCACCAAGTGGAAAGGAAATTACCGTTTATGGTGAACGCTCTAGTCAGTCTATTCCTGTATGTACTTTTGCTCGAGCTAAAAGATTATTGTCACATGGGTGTCGAGCTTATTTGGCACACGTGGTTGATAATTTTAAAGGTGTTCCAGAACTTTCTAGTATTTCAGTTGTGAAAGAGTTTCCCGAGGTATTTCCTAATGAACTTCCAGGTGTTCCACCTGATAGATAAGTGGAATTCCGAATTGATCTTGTTCCTGGAGCCGCTCCGATTGCTAAAACTCCTTATCGATTGGCTCCAACAGAAATGCAAGAAATGATGAAACAGTTGCAAGAACTTCTTGACAAGGGTTTTATTCGTCCTAGTAGTTCACCTTGGGGAGCTCCTGTGCTATTCGTGAAAAAGAAAGACGGTTCTCTAAGAATGTGTATAGATTACCGGGAACTAAAGAAAGTGACCATTAAGAATAGATATCCTCTGCCTCGAATAGATGATTTATTTGATCAGTTGCAAGGTGCCAGTTTCTTTTCAAAAATCGATCTTCGTTCAGGCTACCATCAGTTAAAGGTTAGAGAAGAAGATATATCGAAAACTGCTTTTCGTACTCGATATGGTCACTTTGAATTCAAGGTTATGCCATTTGGTTTAACCAATGCTCCAGCCGCTTTCATGGACCTGATGAACAGAATTTGTCGGCCCATGCTGGATATCTTTGTTATAGTTTTTATTGATGATATTCTCATTTATTCTAAAAGTGAGATTGATCATGCAGTGCATCTTAGACAGGTTTTGGAAACACTTCGGCGTGAAAGACTATATGCTAAATTTTCGAAATGTGAATTTTGGTTACGCGAAGTCCAATTCCTTGGACACGTGATCAATATTCACGGTATTCAGGTAGATCCTTCTAAGATAGCAGCAGTGATGAAGTGGGACCCACCTTCGAGCCCCACTGAAGTCAGAAGTTTTCTTGGCCTAGCTGGCTACTATCGTCGTTTTATTCAAGATTTTTCCGAAGATTGCTATTCTTTTGACTCAGTTAACTAGAAAGAGTGTTCAGTGGAAGTGGGGAGATGAGCAATCTAAAGAATTTCAGATGTTGAAAGAAAAACTTAGTCAAGCTCATATCCTTGTTTTACCCGAGGATAATGAGGATATGGTAGTTTATTGTGATGCATCGAAACTCGGATTAGGTTGTGTTCTTATGCAGCGTGGGAAAGTCATTGCTTACGCTTCACGTCAGTTAAAATCGCATGAGCAGAACTATCCCACTCATGATCTTGAACTAGCAGCGGTGGTCTTTGCCCTCAAAATATGGCGCCATTATCTCTATGGTGTTAAGTTTACAATTTATACAAACCACAAAAGTCTTAAGTATTTCTTTGATCAGCGTGATTTGAATAATCGTCAGAGAAGGTGGCTAGATTTGGTAAAAGATTATGATTGTGACATACTTTACCACCCTGGTAAAGCTAATGTTGTAGCTGATGCTCTTAGCCGAAAAGCTAGTCATTATGTTCTTTCAGTGAAATCTCTTCAGATGACGGTACTTCCTCAGTTACTTGATTCTATTAAGGCTGCTCAGACTGAAGTTGTAGCAGCAAATGATCCAAACAAACAACGATTAGCTGGGCAACTTTCAGAATTGGTAGATGATTCCAGAGGGTTAAAAACTCGGTATGGTAGGATTTGGATACCAAGAACGAGTGAAGTAAAACAAGTGTTATTAGACGAAGCTCATAAATCTAGGTATTTTATTCATCCTGGTGCTACCAAGATGTTTCATGATTTAAAACGTGACTATTGGTGGACGGGTATGAAGCGTGATATAGTTCAGCATGTTCAGAATTGTCTTACTTGTCTGCAAGTTAAAGCTGAGCACCAACAACCACACGGTAAACTCCAGCCATTAGATATACCGGTGTGGAAATAGGAACATATCACCATGGATTTCATTACAAAATTGCCAAAGACCCCTAGACAACATGATACTATTTGGGTGATTGTGGACCGATTGACAAAGAGTGCTCTTTTCCTTCCTATTCAAGAAAATTCTTCTTCAGAAAAGTTAGCAGATCTTTATGTTAAGGAAGTAGTTGCTAGACATGGAGTTCCACGCTCTATTGTCTCAGATCATGATACTCGCTTTACTTCACGATTCTGGAATAAATTTCAAGAAAATTTAGGAACTCGGTTACATATTAGCACAACTTTTCATCCTCAAACTGATGGTCAAAGTGAACGTACCATTCAGACTCTTGGGGATATGCTCAGAGCTTGTGCCATTGATTTTGGTGGCAGTTGGGATATCCATCTTCCTTTGGTGGAATTCTCGTATAATAACAGTTATCATTCTTCAATTAAAATGCCGCCATATGAAATGCTATATGGTAGAAAATGCCGAACTCCAATTTGTTGGGGTGAAGTTGGTCAAAGGGAACTTGGTAGTACATATATTGTACAGAAGACCACAGAAAAGATTGATCAGATTAAAGAAAGAATGAAGATGGCACAAGATCGACAAAAGTCATATGCAGACAAGCGTAGAAGGCCTATTGAGTTTCAAGTTGGTGATAAGGTGATGCTTAAAGTTTCACCTTGGAAAGGGATTATTCGGTTCAGAAAACGTGGAAAGCTAAGTCCAAGATATATTGGACCATTTGAAATCATAGATAAAATTGGGAAAGTTGCTTATCGGTTACAGTTACCAGAAGAGCTTGCAGGAATTCATGACACATTCCATGTGTCTCAGCTCAGAAAGTGTTTAGTTGATGAAGCCTCTTATGTACCACTGACTGAAATAGAAATAAATGAAAAGTTGAGTTATGTAGAAGAACCGATTAAAATTCTCGATCAGAAAGTAAAGCAGCTTAGAAATAAGTCAGTCTCAATAGTTAAAGTTCAGTGGTGCCATAGGAAAGGTTCAGAATTTACCTTGGAACCGGAGGAATGGATGATGATATATTACCCTGCGGTACACAAGGAATGGTTCGCGAGGACACGAACAGAATAAGTGGGGGAGAGTTGTAACATCCCAATTTTTAAGGTATTATTTTAATGTACAAAAATATATACTTATTTTTAATTGTAGATCTTTTAATAATAAGTTATAATAGAAAACGTAAATAGTAGTTCAGTTCCAGACTGTGTAGTATAGTAAATTAAAAAGATATAGACACTGATACGTGTCTCTTTCCTGTAGTATCCTCAAACAAATCCAGAACCCAAATTAGAAAGAGAGTGAAATCGCAGGAGGCAAAAAACCAAAGAAGAAATTAGTGTTTAAGCCTTAATCCAAGCTTCAAATCATCAAAATCATCTTCCTCTATCATCCTTTAATTCCTGTAAGTGTTCTAATTTCTTCAAGAACCCTAGAATTTGGGTTTTTAAGGCTTTTAGCTAATTGATATGAATTAATCCGAATTTAGGGCTTATAGATGTTAGAATTGTATTAGTCTAGCTTAAGAATGAAAGAATAGTAGTTAATTTCATCTTAAAAGTAAAATATCATGATTTGGGTTCATGGGGTTTCTTATGAACCATGTGAATTAGTTAAATTACAAGTATTAAATGTTAGTAGATGTTAGTAATATCAAGAAAGTAGCTTAATTTTTACATTAAAGCTATGAGTTTGATTATGAGAATGAAATTTGTTAAAATAGTTAAAGTAAAGCTAGTATGTGATTAGTGGAGGAGAAGGGGATTAGATGATTAGTAGTTAAAAGTATAATTAGTTATTAATATATGTGATATATGTATGTGTATTAGGTGCTATAGAAGAGTTATCATCATTTGATCATTTTGTTACAAGTTGTGCTACAAACCAAGGTGAGTATATGAAAATAGTTAAACAAATGTTAAAGATTAGTTTTATTCATATGAAAGATGATGATATAGCTTTTGTAATTAGTTTTGATTAACTTATGTTAATCATGTATTGATTAGGATGGTTAATTCATGTTAGCCACTTGTGATTAGAATAGCTAATCAAGATTAGCTATGCCATGATTAGTAGCTAACTTGTGTTGGCTAATTGTGATTAGACTAGCTAATTGTTATTAGCTAGAAGAATGCTTAGTGTGTACACATATGATTAGAAAGTGAAAGTGGATCCAAGAAAAAGGGAAGTAGTCTATATACCTTGCTTATTGTTATGATTGTTATTATTATAATAATGCATTGTATTGATTAGTTAATCATATTATCACTAAGCAATGTGCTTATTTAGTTAAGTTCATGTGTAGGTACAAGTGGAAGTGGCAAGGGTAAAGATTTAGCTCAAGAATAGCGTGTAACACCCGCCAAATTAGGACTAGTAATTAATGCCTAATCATATGTTAATTCATGTAATTAGTTCTGTGTTAGGCTAATTTATGTATCGAAATATATATTGTTGAATATATACGAAAATGCGATTTGATTAAATCGTACGCAATTTAAATCGAATGTATTTCGGTTCCATAAATATGGACGTTGGTGACACAATTTATATTTAAGTATAAAACATTATCTGAAAACATTACTGGGTCCAAACTACTGTTTAAATTTTATTCCCAAAGTTGTCCCGCTTCGTACAATTGAAACTTACCTAATTAACAACAAAATACGCAAATTATTTAAATCACATTTTAAATCTTTAAATTATTAGATAATTGGTAAAACAATTTAATTAAATTATTAAACAAAATTCGTATTTTAAAATGGATAATTAACGCGCGAAATATTTATTAACACGTTAAATGACGGAGAAAACGAACACCACGCGGAGCGCGGGGCGAAGACTGAAAAGTGGAGGATAACCTCCACCTCCCTTTCTCTTTTCTCTCATTTCTTCCTTTTCTCTCTCTCTCTTACTCTCTTTTCTCTCTTTTCTCCACAAACCACCAAACCACCTAAATCACAAAATAACACCCTATTACGCACTCGGACCACCAAGATTTTTAGAGATTCACGACCGCCTCGCAACGATCTACACTTCTATCTTTCCGGATTTCCATTTTGCCACTTTGTAAGTTTCCGACAAAATCCCGAAACCTCTCGATTCTTAGTATTTTCACTTGTTAGTTGTTTATATAACTCATATATGTCCATTACAAATAGTAGAACACGGTTTTATAGCTTAAAAATGAGTTTGAATTGGGTTTTGGCCGGAAAAATCTCGGCAGTCGAAACTTTCTGGGCTGGTGTTCTTCAATGCGACACAAGCCTTGTGTCGCATGTTGTGTCGTATTTTGCCTATTCTGTCGTATTTTGTGTCGTATGAAGCCAGTTATGTCGAATCCTATGCGACACAATATTGTGTCGTACCTTATGTCGCAAATACTATACGACACAACCACTATGTCGCTGTTGAATCAGCATCTCGAATCTATGCGACACAACCTTTGTGTCGTATGGATATTGTGTCGCATATTTTATGCGACACAACCCTTGTGTCGTATGACAAACTTTTGTGTCGCACGTTGTGTCGCAAAACACAGAAAACTCAGATTTTTCACTAAGTGTTGGACTAGTAAAACTTTAAACTTTAAACTACACGACTTCGGAAATACATTGGTATATATATATGATACAAGCAAGATACTTTGAAAAACAAGATAATAATGTTGAGATTAATACTATAAACCTGTCACCAACGGGCCGTACACGTTTTCAAACATAAATCCAATAATCAACCAAATCGTAGTAATTTGGACATATATAGTTGTGTAACAACTACAAGGGTGATCTTTTGAGATACCCAATCATGTTTATAACCATCGCGTGTCGTGGACACCCTCAGGTTACAAGTCTTTGGACTTCATCACTCGGCTAATCAACTTACGTTTATTTAAACGCTTTCAGACTCAGGTGAGTCTCATAGCCCCTCTTTTTACTGTTTTACTCAGGGGTGTGATACATTGCTTATTTTAACATGTGAACGCAAGTACAAACATTTCATATACTACATGAGTTTTTCACAACTAATCATTTAAAGTCATCCGTCAGCATAGTTGTTAATACGTTGTAGCGTGAATATTAGTATATGGTACCATATAGGATTGACCCTCCTCGTTCGGGTTAGCAAGCACTAACCGGGTAAACGGACGTACTAATATTTGGGAAGACGAGTGTTGATTAGGCACTCGTGGAGGCACCTCGTCCGGAATTCTCTATAGGGGACCCGGCCCTCGAGTTAAGCTCAACTATGTGCTCATGGCTATATACACGATTATTATCATTTTATTTGCTGGATGCAAATCATTATTAAATCTTGCGGTTCATACTATATTACTTGATTTCAAACCTGTGAGCTCACCAGCTTTAGCTGACCCATTTAGCATGTATCGCAGGTACCAAGCAGTAGGTTGCTTCTGCTTCAGGACTTTTAACTCGAGTCAGCATACAGACGTTTGAGATTTTCTTTCATTAGTATATTTTGTACAAGTACTTATGTACTGAAATCTCCTTTTATTTAAACTCGAGCTATGTAAAACTATAAATGTTGTAAACATTTCAATATTAATATATTTTATTAAAACGACGCATATAGAGTCGTTTACTATATATCTTTGTGCTTTGTTATTGATTAGTAACATCCAAATCGTGCTTCCGCAAATCATTAAATTTAGGGGTGTTACAGATTGGTATCAGAGCCTAAGGTTATAGTGAACTAGGTTGCATGTAGTGGGCCTAGACTATGACCATTAGGCAGTATTCCTTATTAGGTATAACTGGTTCAGTGATTACGTCATACGAGTTTAATTTAACATAGCCTGATCAACTATGTACAATTAAGCAAAGATGATGTAAGATCTGAAGGTAGTTATGGCTGAACAGGGTACACTAGAAGACTCTGACCTCGAGAGGACCGAGACTTAAACTTGTTTGTGCTAGACACTCAATAGGCTATATTATATAGGAATTATATGAATATAGGCCTCACTCTTACTAACGCTTTGTCTCAGAAATGGCAAACACACCGTCCAATTCGTCGCACTCTCAATCCGGGTCGCAGAACCCAAGGGTAGCAAGGAGGAACGCCAGGTTGCCTCGAGCTGGCCCGTACCCCACTTACTTCACCTTGCCGGCCTTAGCCGCTAGGGTGAACCAACACGAGCAGCAACTTCGCACCATGGATGTTGTGTTGCAGGAAACGAACGAAAACTGGAGACTTACATCCCTCGAACGCATCGAACAAGTCTCCGAGGATCACGAAACCACCGTTAACAATGTAGACATCCTTTTCAACAAAGTGGTGGAGATAAGCGTAGAAACCGCCCTTTTGAAACACAAGCTAGAAGAATGTGAACAACGCTCACGGGAAACGGAAGAATATACCCGTGGATTGGTACAGCGACTAGCATTGGCTGAAGACAATGCCCGACAGGCCAGCAGACTTGCAAATACTGTGGATCGTCTCATTGAAATGATGGAGCAGATTAATCTACGTTAAGACTAGTGTAGTTCTTGCTTTGTAATCTATCTTGTAATTTACTAACTATCTAAGTGCTACTCTATAATTCAGTCGGATGTGACAATTCCTGACACCTTTTGTAATACATCCGTGGGATGTAACCTTCGAATTCGTATTTCTATCAAATATTCCTTGCTGTTTCTACTTATACAAATTGCCATATTTCTTCTTCATATTGATGTTATGTATTACCGCCTTTATACATGTACATCTGAGATAAATACAATTTTCTTGCAAAGTCTCATGTATCTTCATTTCTTTTATTGAAGAATCATGCCGCCAAAGACAAGACCATACACCGATGCTCAGCTTACATCTCTCATAACCCAGGCTGTGACTGAAGCCTTGGCTCGGAATACTCCACAGAATTCCACGAGGAACAGCGATGCCGCTGAAACCCCCGCTACTAAACCTTGTTCTTACAAGGACTTTCAGAGCTGCAAACCCTCAAGTTTCAAGGGTACTGAAGGAGCCATCGGACTGATCAGATGGTTCGAGAAGATGGAAACTGTTTTCCGTGTCAGCAAATGCGCGGAAAACGACAAAGTTAATTTTGCCACCTGCTCTCTCGAAGATGATGCCCACTCTTGGTGGAACTCATATTCCCAATCAGTGGGTGCTGACACTGCCTACCAACTCTCTTGGGAGGACTTGAAAGCAAAACTCACTGCCAAGTACTGTTCGATCGACAAACTCCAAAAGCTGGACGAGGAGTTCTAGAACCTAAAGGTTCAGGGTGGTGATATCGATGGTTATACCACCAGATTCCAGCAACTCGCTGCCCTCCACCCAGCCATGGTAAGCACAGAACCTGATAAAATCAGGAAGTACATCCTTGGTCTTCCTGAGCCTGTTCGGGGGCACGTTGCCTCTTCAAACCAAACCACCATTGACGGTGCAATCCTACTGGCCCAAGACCTGATGGCAATGAGCCAAGATTCTGAACCACCCACTTCATCCTCCCACAACAACAAAAGAAAGTGGTCCGACTACCACAACAACCACCCAAACCAACAAAACAAGAAATCCGACACCATCAAAGCCTACAACACCACCACAGACATCAAATGGGGCTACACGGGGAGCAAACCCTATTGTTCCAAGTGCAGCCGCCACCACGAAGGTTCCTGTGGTTCCTTTTGCAGCAATTGCAAGAGGCATGGTCACCTCACCCAGGATTGCCATTCCCCTACCAACAACAACCCTAACAACACCAGAACACCCAAAGTCTGCTTTGAGTGTGGGAACCCCGGGCACTTCAGGGACACGTGCCCAAAGCTGAAGAACAACAACCGCAACAGTAACAACAACAACAATCGCAACAGCAACAACAACAACACCCGAAGTAGAGCCTTCATCATCAACTCCGGGGATGCCCGCCAAGACCCGAATGTGGTCTCAGGTATGTTCCTCCTCAACAACTTAACTGCTTCTGTCCTATTTGATACTGGTGCTGATAGAAGCTTTATCTCTGATGACTTTTGTCCACTACTTGACATCACTCCTGTTGCCTTAGATGTTAAGTACACAGTAGAGCTAGCAAATGGGAAACTTATAGAAACCAACAGTGTGATACCTAATTGCACTTTAAACCTAGCTGACGAAACCTTTTCAATCGATCTTGTACCCGTCGAAATCGGAAGTTTCGACGTCATCATTGGAATGGACTGGTTGTCCAAACACGGAGCCGAAATCATTTGCTACGATAAGATCGTCCGTATCCCACTCGCTGTCGGTAGAACCTTGATCATACAGGGGGAGACCGGTGGGACGAGACTCAATATCATCTCTTGCTTAAAAACCCAAAAAATTCTGAGAAAGGGTTACCCTGCAATACTCGCACACATCACAGAGAAGAAGTCGGAGGAGAAGTGACTTGAGGATGTGCCGATTGTTAGAAACTTTCCCGAAGTCTTTCCGGAAGAACTACCTGGTTTACCTCCACCTAGACAGGTTGAGTTCTCAATCGATCTCGTGCCGGGTGCCGCACCGGTGGCCCGCGCACCGTACCGTTTAGCCCCATCCGAACTTCAGGAGCTGTCCACCCAGTTACAGGAACTCCTGGATAGAGGATTCATTAGACCGAGTTCTTCACCTTGGGGAGCTCCGGTCTTATTTGTTAAAAAGAAGGACGGTTCATTCCGAATGTGCATCGACTATCGAGAATTGAACAAATTGACCGTCAAGAACCGTTATCCACTTCCCCGCATTGATGATCTATTCGACCAACTTCAGGGTTCAAGTTTCTACTCAAAAATCGACCTGCGATCAGGATATCATCAGTTACGGGTTCGTGACACCGATATCCCAAAAACTGCTTTCAGAACTCGTTACGGGCACTACGAATTTCAAGTGATGCCCTTCGGTCTAACCAACGCACCGGCTGTATTCATGGACCTCATGAACCGGGTGTGTAAACCTTACCTCGACAAGTTTGTCATTGTCTTTATCGATGACATACTCATCTACTCGCGCACCGAGCAAGAACATGCGCAACACCTCAAAACCATCCTAGAACTACTTAGACACGAGGAGCTTTACGCCAAATTCTCTAAGTGTGAGTTCTGGATAAAAACAGTCCAATTCCTTGGTCACGTGATCGACAGCCAGGGAATTCACGTTGACCCATCAAAAATCAAGGCTATCAAAGACTGGCAAGCACCCACCACTGCAACTGAAGTACGTCAATTCTTGGGTCTAGCTGGGTACTATCGGCGATTTATCAAAAATTTCTCCAAAATAGCTCAACCACTCACGGTACTGACTCAGAAGGACAAAAGGTTCGATTGGACCGATAAACAAGAGTCAGCGTTCCAACTTCTGAAACAAAAGCTTTGCAGTGCTCCAATTCTATCACTACCCGAAGGCATCGATGACTTCGTGGTATACTGCGATGCTTCTCATCAAGGTCTCGGTTGTGTGCTGATGCAACGAGACAAAGTCATTGCCTATGCCTCACGACAGCTGAAAATTCACGAAAAGAACTGCACCACTCATGATCTCGAACTTGGAGCTGTCGTTTTTGCTCTCTAAATCTAGAGACATTATCTCTACGGCACTAAGTGCACAATCTTTACCGATCATAAAAGTCTCCAACATATATTCGATCAGAAGGATCTCAATATGAGGCAACGTCGATGGGTCGAGTTGCTTACCGATTACGATTGCGAGATCAAGTACCATCCAGGGAAGGCTAATGTTGTAGCCGATGCCCTCAGTCGAAAGGAACGACCAAAACCACTTCGAGTCCGAGCCCTCAGTATGACCATTCACAACGATCTTACCGTTCAGATTCATACCGCTCAGATCGAAGCCCTGAAACCTGAAAACATCAAAAACGAAGCCTTACGGGGTATTGACAAACAATTTGAAACCAAATCTAATGGGATTAGGTATTACTCAAACCGAATCTGGTTGCCTAATTTCGGGAGCCTACGAGACTTGGTGATGGATGAAGCTCACAAGTCCAAATACTCTATCCATCCGGAATCCGATAAGATGTACCACGGAATCAAGGAATTTTATTAGTGGGCAAACATGAAAGCCGAAATCGCCACTTATGTCAGCAAGTGTCTTGCTCGAAAGTCAAAACCGAACATCAGAAACCTCCTGGTTTACTCCAACAACCTGAAATCCCGGAATGGAAATGGGAACAAATTGCCATGGATTTCATAACCAAACTACCAAATTCGTCGAGCGGTTGCGATACCATTTGGGTGATCGTCGATCGTCTCACCAAATCTGCTCATTTCCTGGTAATCAAGGAAAACGATAAAATGGAGCGCCTTGCACAAATCTACATTAAAGAAATCGTTTCTCAACACGGCGTTCCAATCTCGATCATCTCCGACAGAGATGCCCGCTTCACTTCTCACTTTTGGCAGTCACTTCAAAAAGCATTGGGTACTCGTCTCGATATGAGCACCGCATACCATCCTCAAACCGATGGCCAAAGTGAACGAACCATTCAGACACTGGAGGATATGCTACGCGCCTGCGTAGTTGATTTTGGTACAAATTGGGAAAGACATCTACCGTTGTGCGAATTCTCGTACAATAACAGCTATCACGCCAGCATTAAGGCTGCACCTTTTGAGGCACTGTACGGTCGTAAGTGCCGATCACTGATCTGTTGGACTGAAGTGGGAGATAGTCAACTCAGTGGTCCTGAACTCATACACGCCACCACTGAGAAAATTGTGGAAATCCAAAACAGACTCAAAGCCGCACGTGATCGTCAGAAAAGTTATGCTGACGTGAGACGCAAACCACTCGAGTTCCAAGTTGGGGATCGAGTACCCTTAAAAGTATCGCCTTGGAAAGGCGTCATCCGTTTTGGCAAACGCGGGAAGTTAAATCCAGGTACATCGGGCCTTTTGAGATCCTCGAACGGATTGGCCCCGTAGCTTATCGATTGCAGCTGCCTTCCGAACTCAGCAGCGTGCACCCTACTTTTCACATTTCTAACTTGAAGAAATGTCTGTCTGATGAGACGCTAATTATCCCACTCGATGAAATTCGTGTTGACGACAAACTTCATTTCGTTGAGGAACCTGCCGAAATCATGGACCGTGAGGTCAAACAACTAAAACAAAGTCGTATTCCCATCGTCAAAGTCAGATGTAATTCGCGGCGCGGTCCAGAATTCACTTGGGAAAGGGAAGACCAAATGCGACTCAAGTATCCTCAGCTATTCACCGATTCTACATCAACTACGACCTCGAGCTAAATTTCGGGACGATATTCTCCTAACAGGGGGAGAATGTAACATTGGTATATATATACTACATGAGTTTTTCACACGTTGTGTCACACGTTGTGTCACACGTTGTGTCGAAAAACACAGAAAACTCAGATTTTTCACTAAGTGTTGGACTAGTAAAACTTTAAACTTAAACTACACGACTTCGGAAATACATTGGTATATATATATGATACAAGCAAGATACTTTGAAAAACAAGATAATAATGTTGAGATTAATACTATAAACCTGTCACCAACGGGCCGTACACGTTTTCAAAACATAAATCCAATAATCAACCAAATCGTAGTAATTTGGACATATATAGTTGTGTAACAACTACAAGGGTGATCTTTTGAGATACCCAATCATGTTTATAACCATCGTGTGTCGTGGACACCCTCAGGTTACAAGTCTTTGGACTTCATCACTCGGCTAATCAACTTACGTTTATTTAAACGCTTTCAGACTCAAGTGAGTCTCATAGCCCCTCTTTTTACTGTTTTACTCAGGGTGTGATACATTGCTTATTTTAACATGTGAACGCAAGTACAAACATTTCATATACTACATGAGTTTTTCACAACTAATCATTTAAAGTCCTCCGTCAGCATAGTTGTTAATACGTTGTAGCGTGAATATTAGTATATGGTACCATATAGGATTGACCCTCCTCATTCGGGTTAGCAAGCACTAACCGGGTAAACGGATGTACTAATATTTGGGAAGACGAGTGTTGATTAGGCACTCGTGGAGGCACCTCGCCCGGAATTCTCTATAGGGGACCCGGCCCTCGAGTTAAGCTCAACTATGTGCTCATGGCTGTATACACGATTATTATCATTTTATTTGCTGGATGCAAATCATTATTAAATCTTGCGGTTCATACTATATTACTTGATTTCAAACCTGTGAGCTCACCAGCTTTAGCTGACCCATTTAGCATGTATCGCAGGTACCAAGCAGTAGGTTGCTTCTGCTTCAGGACTTTTAACTCGAGTCAGCATACAGACGTTTGAGATTTTCTTGCATTAGTATATTTTGTACAAGTACTTATGTACTGAAATCTCCTTTTATTTAAACTCGAGCTATGTAAAACTATAAATGTTGTAAACATTTCAATATTAATATATTTTGTTAAAACGACGCATATAGAGTCGTTTACTATATATCTTTGTGCTTTGTTATTGATTAGTAACACCCAAATCGTGCTTCCGCAAATCATTAAATTTGGGGGTGTTACATAGCGTGTATTAGCTTGTTGTAAGTAATGACAAGCTCTATCTCTATAATTATCGTTTTGGCTCAAACTTGTGTAAGTCGCCCAAATGAATATGTTTTTGGAGCATGTTAAAAGTTTGTAACAAAATAACATGTTTAGTAATTTCAAGTGAAAGTCAGAAATAGTGTGTAACAGTTGACTTAAATTAGTCAAATATGTATGAAAGTAGTAGTGAAATAAGCTTGTTGTGAATTGATAGCCCATTTGGGTCAGCGGGTCAAAATGGGTCTTAAATAGCACCAATGGACCAAGTTAAGTTGGATAGAATTTAAGAGTGTGGTAAGAAGTCTCACAACTTTGTTTTAATATATGTGTCATGTGGTCAAAAGCTTAATATCTCATAAATCATAGTTTGGGATTTGGCATGTTCACTAAATGGTAGTTTTAATGTCATTTTGAGTCAAACGTTCAAATCCCGAGATATAGTGAAATTTAGAAAAGTGCAAAAAGGAAAGTCTTTATTTTGACAATATTGATATGCCTGCAAAATTTTATAGTTTAATTCTTTACGGTTTACAACTTATGCGCAATTGAAATTCAGTTTTTGGTATATGTTAAAGCTGGTCTGCAGGTCTGCTGTTGTTATTGTGTACCCGGCGGATAGGGTACTTACCCGGCGGGTAAGCCCTTATTCGGCTGGTTTCTCCGGCGGGTAACTTATACCCGGCGGGTTGCTCTAGTACAAAAAGCGACAGGGATTTCCAAGGGTTGGTGTGTTTCAGTTTTACCCGGCGGGAACCCCCGCTACCCGGCGGATACCCGACCATTCTGGTTGTTTTGTTTTGTTGTCTTATGTTTGATCTAATAATGTTATAGCTAATTATAATGTAAGTAGTTATAGTGAATGAGACCGAATAGAATATGTTTTCATAAAAAAAAAATGGTTCTGATTTTAGGGCGTTTCAAATACATACAATTGTAAAATGCAACGTTTCGATTTCAAAAGTACTAATTAACCGGTAATAGCATATTAATTAACAATTAAATTGAATGAATAATAATTGTAACGTATATATAAATAACGATAATGTATGTATAAATAACAATAATAATAATTTTTAATGCACCATGATACAGCATTAAAGAATTAAAAAAATAGATGATAATCTTTTACGGAGTAATACTTATCTTAGATAAGGGTCAATAGTTCTAAATAATTTTTTATATGATAACACTCCTAATTGTATTTGGAATTCTTTTTTATATGGGTATAGATAACGTGCCTTTCGTAGAAAGATTATTTACTTAATTAATTTATTTTTAGTTGATGAGTTATGATGTCACTATTTCCTAAAATTTAGTCAATTTGATAAAATTGAACAATTTGATTAGTTAATTAAATTTTTGATGACATAACATGGTGTTTCCTATATATAATTTAAGATTGTGATCCAAAATCTCGATTTAGAGTCCATAGCATTATGAGATCTTCAATATATGTTATTATTCTGTTTGGAATGCATCAATCTGGGTTTTTTTGTCAATGTTTGAAATTTGTTATAAATAGTTTGACTTGATTTGATTTGTTAACTATTGTTTGAAAAAAAAATTGATTTTATGTTTTGATCAATGACTTGTTTTTGATGCCGACTAAGTTTGTTTTTGGACTTATTTAGAAGTATAGAGTATCCGAGTTAATCAAATTCAAATAATTAAATGAAAAAGAGCTGCTAATCTAAATATTTTTATTTGATATAGCTCTAGCCTCAATGTATAGAGAGTACTAGGAAGAAACTATACGTAGACAACATAAATAAAATCAAGTTTATCAGTAAGTTAACCGTGACTATTAACTTTGATAAGAACAATTGCGGGGAATTTATTCGTGGTATATATAGTTGAGCTCAAAATATCTATGTGTGGTTAGAACTTTAAAATTGTTTTGCTACCTATTCATGAATTTGATAAACTTTATAAGCATCTACCGTTGAATCTTATGATATTACATATGTGTGTTTTACGTGATACCATATTATTATACGTATAAGATCATGCTTGATTAGACTTGTTGCCCTAGATACTACTGATAGTCCCGTAATCACTATTGCTAAGTGATATGGAATCTCAATAAGTAAAGTTTAATTGTAGAAAGGGGGTTGAATGCAATTAAAAACTTTTTCTGATCTTTATCTAAGTTAATTAACAAGTTTTTAATTGTTCTAACACAAACAGAGTATATAACAGATAGATATGACAGTTAAAGTAAATGAGCAATAGTAGCTGAAATATGATCTTTATTAATCATAAAGTCACAGAGTGTTGATTGCGGAATGAATTAGCCAAGGCTAATTCAAATCAAACACTTTAGCTAAAACTATTACAGATAAGAGTAGAACAGTTGCTGACACACAAGAAAACTACTTACTCACTGCTCACTAATACGTATTTAGACAAACTATATTCACTGATAGACAAGCGAATAATACACATTCACGGCTAACCTCTACAAGTACAATTTGCTGAACTATTTATACTACAAGAGTTCCTAAAATATCTCGTAGAAAATAGGATCTTGGAATGACACGTTTCGCTGCTTGATTGGCTTGATCTCTGATGAACCGACATTCTGCGGGTCCCAATTCTGTTACCGCAAATATCTCGTTTCCATAAAACCAATCACTTGTTGCCACGTAATTCTTCAGACATTCTTCAAGTACAAGGAACTCTTGCTGATGTATATAAGTACAGTACTTTTGTACTTGTAGTTAAGAGGCTTTATTAAATAGTCACTGAAGATGCATTAATTCTCCTTACTCACTACGAGTTAACATGCTCTTGCAGAATAGCTTGAAATATTGTTCTTCAGTGACTAGTTGTTATTTGGGCAGTGACTTTTGCCTTATTCAATATGAAGATATAAAACTCTCGCTGCTTGTATTAGCGACACACATAGTTGAGTTTTAATCTTTCTCAGTATGTTAAATCCAAGAGTAGAATGAATAGCGATCATCAATTGTTAACTTCAGCAACAGCAGCTTTGACATAAATCATTTCTTCATCGAGTTGTATATTATTAAGTTGGTCAGCAACCAATGACTTATCATGGTCAGCGACCAGTGACTCAACAGTCATAATTAAACATCATATTATAGTCTTAGTGTTGGTCTTCTACGCACTACTACTGACAATTGTGTTTTTGGTGCCCTTAAGGTACATCATCGTCCATTCGTGAATGTTCTGTTTATTTATGAACAAGATTATGTGAACCCGAGTTTTTACCTATTTATATTTGCAACATCTGCAACAAGTAGAATAGCATTTGACATGAGGTGATAAGTTTGACTCATTTGTGAAGATTTTGATTGCAAACCAGTATGAGATGACGGAAAGGGGTCGCATTTCTGAACCATACACTGGTATTGGAGAATATTTCTCCAGAACTGTCAAGGATGAAGGATTTTTGTCTTTGTGGAGAGGAAATGGCGTTAAGATTTTCCGTCACTTCCCAACTCAGGTATGCAACACTCTTGATTAGCATATTCTATCCACGTACTTATGAACGAGTTGATCCGAGTCTTACATTAATTCTAATGAATTAAACAATAACAAAACAGAGCTGAAAAGTTTACCTAAACACTTGTGAATGGGTAGACTCGAGTTAAATTTTATTATCTTTAACGCAACAAAAGGTTAGTAAAATCAAACAGGCATGGTGGGTCCAGTGAGTCGAAAGTCGCCAGTTATATAATTTTCATGCATTAAACTACCAAAGTCCTTTTGTTTAACAAATTAAGATTGTTATTGAGGTAATATACTTTTTGAAATCTTATTGCACAAAAGGTGTTGATGAATCAACTTGAACACTTTTTGTCCCGCATAAATAAAATAATTGTTTTGACATGTTAGCCAGCCCGTACATTGTTCCCACCTCATACTGATATGCTTCGATACGGAATATGTAACACCCCCAAATTCGTCTAGCAAAAGCATTGGTATAAGCTGGGGATGCCACATTTACATAGTACATGCATTCGTATCAGAGCTTATGATTACAATCAAACATATATATTAAGATGCCAAAAGTATTAGTTACAAAGTTTACGATTCAATAAATAGTATAAGTAGTTAAGTTGTACAAAAGTGGATTTCGTAAATATGACTAAAACATATTAGTTATACAAAAGAAATCCATATGTTTCAAAAAGTTGGCATCCTAAATCTTCAAGGGTCGCCTAGATTTCCATTTGTGCAGGCGGTTCTTACGTGTGCAGCTAATTCTCTGAAAAACATAGTAAAAAGTCAACAACGAGGTTGAGTGAATTCACAGGTTTTATGTTTGTAATAGTTGATCGTTAAACCAGATACGTTTCAAAAGTAGTTGTTCGTAGGAAAGTTCGTATCCTAGTTCCAAGTATGTTTTGTTGGGATGTTGCCCATGGTTCAGTACTAGTTATAGTAGGAATGCCAGTATCCTGGTAGTTGTCTCTCGTAGGAATGTCAGTATCCTAATAGTTGTTTTCGTAGGAATGTCAGTATCCTATTAGTCATTCGTAGGAATGTCCGTATCCTATAAGTTACTCGGTGGATCCATGTCAGTATGATCCAGTGCCCATGTCAGTAGGGACTTTCAAAACAGTTTAATCACAATAGTGGATCCATGTCAGTAGGATCCAGTGCCCATGTCAGTAGGGACTTTTCAACAGTTTAATCACAATAGTGGATCCATGTCAGACAGTAGGGACTTTTCAACAGTAGGGAGTGTCAGTGTCCCTTGATCCATGTCAGTAGGATCTTGTGCCCATGTCAGTAGGGAGTTTTGTTCAACAAGTATAGTGGATCCATGTCAGTAGGATCCGGTCCATGTCAAAAGGACCCATCAGTTACCCAATCAGTTTGGTAAAGCGTTGCTGGTCGTTCTCCATCATTTCCAAAACAAGTTTAGTACGTTTATAGTTTTGTAGTGTGAAAACGTTGTTTCGTAAACATCGGTTTGTGTAACCGTTTAACAGTTCAGTGTACTCTAATCGTTCGAGTAAAACGTGTATACAACCATGTATGCAAAAGCGTTTGACTATGTTTTCCACCCCTGTTCAAAAGCAGTTAAAACAGTGAAAGTAGGGGCTGTGAACTCACCTGTCGAGTTAAGTTGCGTGTGAGCGCTAGTAAAGCCTAAAGCCCAAGGTACACCTAGTCGAATCTCCTAACGTCCTAAACGTATGAGATTTAATAAGTATGTGGATGTCTAAGCTAATCATCCATGCTAGTGTTCTTACAACCAATGTTATGTCCAGAGTGTTTGTTAAACGTTTAAGTTTGTATTTCGTTGTCGTGAAAATGTATACGACTCGTTGGTGATAGTTCGAAATCAAAATTTCAATAATGTAAGTGTGTTTGTTATGTTTGTATAGTTCGTGTATAGTGTCGTATGTAAATATCCGTTCCTGATTATGTTCAACACTTGGTGAAAAAATTGTAAACTTTCTGTTTTTGGCGACACTGGGCTAGTGTCGCTATAGGCGACACTAGTTAGGCGACACTAGGTGAGTGTCGCTAGATTCCTGATTTTCAATTGAGTAGCGACACTTGGTTAGTGTCGCTATAGGCGACACTAGTTCAATTATGGCGTCACTAAGATAGTGTCGCTAGGATGGATCTGGTTAAGTATTTCAGCGACACTTAAGTAGTGTCGCTATAAGGGCGACACTTAGGCATAGCGACACTTAGCTAGTGTCGCTAGCACTGTTTTTGGAACATAGCGACACTTCCAACTGTTCGACGAACAGATTGGGAAAAACGAGTTTTGGGTCGATTTTGGACATTTTCGGTTGTTAAGAACACTAAAACATGTTATATTAAGTATATTAAACATGAAATATCAAAGAAAACTTCGAAATCTAAGGATTTACGGGAAATGTCGAAAACTTACGCGTGTCGGTTTTGAAATCCGAAAAGGTAGAAGTGTAGATCGTGATCCCGTGATCGTTTTTCTCTAAATGGCTAGATGATTCAGCGCGTTTTAGGTGTAGTTTTGTGGCATTTTGTGGTGGTTCTTTGGTGGGTGGTGGTGGAGTGTTTAGAGAGAAAAGAAAGAGAAAGTGATGAGATGATGAGAATGAAATGAAAGAAAAGAAGAGGAGGTGGGTTTTGTCCCAAAATGAGGGGACTTTGTCCTGCATTGTAGTATTTTACCCGTGTTCGTTTACCCAATCGTTACTTACTTAAATATTTTAAATGATACATTTTTAATTACATATTTTATTATATTTTTAAATTAGCCTATTTTATAAAACCAATTTAATTAAGTTATAAAATTTTAAACTTTGTTTTATTTTAAATTATACGAAATGGACGTTATTCGTTACGAAATACTTGTAAATATTATCGACATAATAACTATTATGCGTTTACGTTATTTAATAACTTTCGTTTTATTAAATAAATTCGTTCACCAACAGTCGTATATTTTTGTCGCGTTTGTTCAAATCGTTTCGTATGTAATTACATCTAATTACAAATAAGTAATACTACGCGTATTAACTAGTTGGGCTTTGCTAGAGTTACCTCTAAAATGTGTTGTGAATTCACTCAAGTAGGGAATTAGCCTAATAATGCAAGTGATTAACGTTAATAATCGCAATTAATTTTGCGCGGTGGTTCATTCTCCCCCTGTTAGAGAAATCTCGTCCCGAGATTTAAAATCAAGTCGCGTTGTCAATGGTAGCAATAGTTTATGTGGCGCTCTTTGTTGCCATAAAAGTTTCAACAGTTTAAGTATACTCGCGGTATAGTTCGATAAGTCGTGTGTTCGATAAATAATCAATGTTTAGCACGTATCTGTTTCGAATCGACGTTCGAATAAGGAAATGTTAAATCGTAGCAATAGTCGCTAAAACGTACCGTGCTAGCCGAGGTCCGTAACTGTTTCCGGTGCACGGAGGATGTATGCGCGGCCGGGGGCGTTGTCTCTGTTAACGACGCGGTTGTTGTTTTGATTGTTGCGGTTGTTATCATTGGTGTTGTTGAGCTGTGGGCATTGGTTTCGGTAGTGTCCGGGTTCACCACACCTGAAGCACCCATTGTTTCGTTGTTCGTTGTTCGCAGGGTGGGTTCGGCATGCCTGAGTTCTGTGCCCATATCGTTTGCAGTTATCGCAGAAGGAGCAGTCTCCTTCATGATGTTTCCCGCACTTCCCACACTTGGGCCTGTTACCAAGGTAGGGTTTCGTTTTGGTGTTGGTAATCGCGACGTAGGCTCGAGTGTTTCCCACGTTCCTATTTTGTTGACCATGACGGTCGTTACCCTCGTGGTTCCATTTACGTTTATTGTTTCCAGATTCGCCCGCATCAGTGCGGGTAGCTTCAGCTTTCCCCATAGCTGCTTTCAGGGTTCCGATCAGAATTGCGTCGTCAATTAGAATTTGAGCTAGGTCAACTGCGCTCCTAAAGGTGGCGGGTTTGGAGGACATAACCATTCCTCTGATCTGTGGGGCCAGGCCCTTGAGGTAACGCTTGATGCGTTCTCTTTCGGGAGTCACCATGTGGGGTACCAGGCGGGCAAGCTCCTGGAACCTAGTTGTGTATCCGGTAATATCAGCACCGATCATCTGGATGTTCCACAGTTCGGTTTCAAGTTTCTGATGCTCACTGTAAGAGCAAAACTCCTCCATCATCATTTGTTTTAGTGTCTCCCATGTGATGGAGTAGGCGGTTGTACGGCCGAGGATCTGAATTTGAGCGTTCCACCAAGTCAACGCTTTGTCAGCTAGGGTACAGGTGGAGTACTTTACTATTTTGTCAGCGGCGCAGTCGCTGATGTCGATCACTGACTCTGTTTTCTCAATCCAGTGGACTAGGCCAATGGCCCCTTCAGTCCCGGTGAAGGTACTTGGTTTGCAGGCTTGAAATGTTTTGTATGAACACCCTTGCTGGGTAATCGTTGGTGTCTCGCTGTTAACAGGTGTGGCTCCGCTGTTGTTCACCATGTTTTCTCGGTTGCGACTGGCCTCGTATTGGGCGATTGCCTCGGCCACGCGTCGCTCAATGATTTGTTCGGTGGTTTCGACGACAGGAGGTGTATTAGTTTGACGACTGTTGCGGGTCTTTCTTTGTTTAGGCAGCATGCTGACGTTCTGCGAGAAAGGAAATGCAGAAGTCAATGCCAATGAAAGGGATGTGAAGGATGAAGTTTCACATAATTCAGTTCTCGAGTATTCATGAAGAAATGACAAGATCCCCATCACATATCTCACGACTATGAAACACCCATATGTACTTAGTATAATATAATCACGTTGGCCAGGCGTCATTATATGATGCTAAATACATACTTCTTTTCATCAATCGCTTAACATGATCAGGTTCATATGAGGTCCGAATGAGTACGAACGAATCGGACGTAGTGAAGTTTCGAATAAACGAATCGTGTGTATCGACGTGTCGTACGATTGTTAGTCGTATGCAAATGTGTGTATGCATGTGCGTTCTAGCCAAGGCTATAGTCTAGGTCTCTAAGGTCTCTAAGTCACCTAAGAAATCTAGTTCGCTATAACCAATGGCTCTGATACCAATCTGTAACACCCCAAAATTCGTCTAGCGGAAGCATTGGTATAAGCTGGGGATGCCACATTTACATAGTACATGCATACGTATCAGAGCTTATGATTACAATCAAACATATATATTAAGATGCCAAAAGTATTAGTTACAAAGTTTACGATTCAATGAATCGTATAAGTAGTTAAGTTGTACAAAAGTGGATTTCGTAAATATGACTAAAACATATTAGTTATACAAAAGAAATCCATATGTTTAAAAAGTTGGCATCCTAAATCTTCAAGGGTCGCCTAGATTTCCATTTGTGCAGGCGGTCCTTACGTGTGCAGCTAATTCCCTGAAAAACATAGTAAAAAATCAACAACGAGGTTGAGTGAATTCACAGGTTTTATGTTTGTAATAGTTGATCGTTAAACCAGATACGTTTCAAAAGTAGTTGTTCGTAGGAAAGTTCGTATCCTAGTTCCAAGTATGTTTTGTTGGGATGTTGCCCATGGTTCAGTACTAGTTATAGTAGGAATGCCAGTATCCTGGTAGTTGTCTCTCGTAGGAATGTCAGTATCCTAATAGTTGTTTTCGTAGGAATGTCAGTATCCTATTAGTCATTCGTAGGAATGTCCGTATCCTATAAGTTACTCGGTGGATCCATGTCAGTATGATCCAGTGCCCATGTCAGTAGGGACTTTCAAAACAGTTTAATCACAATAGTGGATCCATGTCAGTAGGATCCAGTGCCCATGTCAGTAGGGACTTTTCAACAGTTTAATCACAATAGTGGATCCATGTCAGACAGTAGGGACTTTTCAACAGTAGGGAGTGTCAGTGTCCCTTGATCCATGTCAGTAGGATCTTGTGCCCATGTCAGTAGGGAGTTTTGTTCAACAAGTATAGTGGATCCATGTCAGTAGGATCCGGTCCATGTCAAAAGGACCCATCAGTTACCCAATCAGTTTGGTAAAGCGTTGCTGGTCGTTCTCCATCATTTCCAAAACAAGTTTAGTACGTTTATAGTTTTGTAGTGTGAAAACGTTGTTTCGTAAACATCGGTTTGTGTAACCGTTTAACAGTTCAGTGTACTCTAATCGTTCGAGTAAAACGTGTATACAACCATGTATGCAAAAGCGTTTGACTATGTTTTCCACCCCTGTTCAAAAGCAGTTAAAACAGTGAAAGTAGGGGCTGTGAACTCACCTGTCGAGTTAAGTTGCGTGTGAGCGCTAGTAAAGCCTAAAGCCCAAGGTACACCTAGTCGAATCTCCTAACGTCCTAAACGTATGAGATTTAATAAGTATGTGGATGTCTAAGCTAATCATCCATGCTAGTGTTCTTACAACCAATGTTATGTCCAGAGTGTTTGTTAAACGTTTAAGTTTGTATTTCGTTGTCGTGAAAATGTATACGACTCGTTGGTGATAGTTCGAAATCAAAATTTCAATAATGTAAGTGTGTTTGTTATGTTTGTATAGTTCGTGTATAGTGTCGTATGTAAATATCCGTTCCTGATTATGTTCAACACTTGGTGAAAAAATTGTAAACTTTCTGTTTTTGGCGACACTGGGCTAGTGTCGCTATAGGCGACACTAGTTAGGCGACACTAGGTGAGTGTCGCTAGATTCCTGATTTTCAATTGAGTAGCGACACTTGGTTAGTGTCGCTATAGGCGACACTAGTTCAATTATGGCGTCACTAAGATAGTGTCGCTAGGATGGATCTGGTTAAGTATTTCAGCGACACTTAAGTAGTGTCGCTATAAGGGCGACACTTAGGCATAGCGACACTTAGCTAGTGTCGCTAGCACTGTTTTTGGCACATAGCGACACTTCCAACTGTTCGACGAACAGATTGGGAAAAACGAGTTTTGGGTCGATTTTGGACATTTTCGGTTGTTAAGAACACTAAAACATGTTATATTAAGTATATTAAACATGAAATATCAAAGAAAACTTCGAAATCTAAGGATTTACGGGAAATGTCGAAAACTTACGCGTGTCGGTTTTGAAATCCGAAAAGGTAGAAGTGTAGATCGTGATCCCGTGATCGTTTTTCTCTAAATGGCTAGATGATTCGGCGCGTTTTAGGTGTAGTTTTGTGGCATTTTGTGGTGGTTCTTTGGTGGGTGGTGGTGGAGTGTTTAGAGAGAAAAGAAAGAGAAAGTGATGAGATGATGAGAATGAAATGAAAGAAAAGAAGAGGAGGTGGGTTTTGTCCCAAAATGAGGGGACTTTGTCCTGCATTGTAGTATTTTACCCGTGTTCGTTTACCCAATCGTTACTTACTTAAATATTTTAAATGATACATTTTTAATTACATATTTTATTATATTTTTAAATTAGCCTATTTTATAAAACCAATTTAATTAAGTTATAAAATTTTAAACTTTGTTTTATTTTAAATTATACGAAATGGACGTTATTCGTTACGAAATACTTGTAAATATTATCGACATAATAACTATTATGCGTTTACGTTATTTAATAACTTTCGTTTTATTAAATAAATTCGTTCACCAACAGTCGTATATTTTTGTCGCGTTTGTTCAAATCGTTTCGTATGTAATTACATCTAATTACAAATAAGTAATACTACGCGTATTAACTAGTTGGGCTTTGCTAGAGTTACCTCTAAAATGTGTTGTGAATTCACTCAAGTAGGGAATTAGCCTAATAATGCAAGTGATTAACGTTAATAATCGCAATTAATTTTGCGCGGTGGTTCATTCTCCCCCTGTTAGAGAAATCTCGTCCCGAGATTTAAAATCAAGTCGCGTTGTCAATGGTAGCAATAGTTTATGTGGCGCTCTTTGTTGCCATAAAAGTTTCAACAGTTTAAGTATACTCGCGGTATAGTTCGATAAGTCGTGTGTTCGATAAATAATCAATGTTTAGCACGTATCTGTTTCGAATCGACGTTCGAATAAGGAAATGTTAAATCGTAGCAATAGTCGCTAAAACGTACCGTGCTAGCCGAGGTCCGTAACTGTTTCCGGTGCACGGAGGATGTATGCGCGGCCGGGGGCGTTGTCTCTGTTAACGACGCGGTTGTTGTTTTGATTGTTGCGGTTGTTATCATTGGTGTTGTTGAGCTGTGGGCATTGGTTTCGGTAGTGTCCGGGTTCACCACACCTGAAGCACCCATTGTTTCGTTGTTCGTTGTTCGCAGGGTGGGTTCGGCATGCCTGAGTTCTGTGCCCATATCGTTTGCAGTTATCGCAGAAGGAGCAGTCTCCTTCATGATGTTTCCCGCACTTCCCACACTTGGGCCTGTTACCAAGGTAGGGTTTCGTTTTGGTGTTGGTAATCGCGACGTAGGCTCGAGTGTTTCCCACGTTCCTATTTTGTTGACCATGACGGTCGTTACCCTCGTGGTTCCATTTACGTTTATTGTTTCCAGATTCGCCCGCATCAGTGCGGGTAGCTTCAGCTTTCCCCATAGCTGCTTTCAGGGTTCCGATCAGAATTGCGTCGTCAATTAGAATTTGAGCTAGGTCAACTGCGCTCCTAAAGGTGGCGGGTTTGGAGGACATAACCATTCCTCTGATCTGTGGGGCCAGGCCCTTGAGGTAACGCTTGATGCGTTCTCTTTAGGGAGTCACCATGTGGGGTACCAGGCGGGCAAGCTCCTGGAACCTAGTTGTGTATCCGGTAATATCAGCACCGATCATCTGGATGTTCCACAGTTCGGTTTCAAGTTTCTGATGCTCACTGTAAGAGCAAAACTCCTCCATCATCATTTGTTTTAGTGTCTCCCATGTGATGGAGTAGGCGGTTGTACGGCCGAGGATCTGAATTTGAGCGTTCCACCAAGTCAACGCTTTGTCAGCTAGGGTACAGGTGGAGTACTTTACTATTTTGTCAGCGGCGCAGTCGCTGATGTCGATCACTGACTCTGTTTTCTCAATCCAGTGGACTAGGCCAATGGCCCCTTCAGTCCCGGTGAAGGTACTTGGTTTGCAGGCTTGAAATGTTTTGTATGAACACCCTTGCTGGGTAATCGTTGGTGTCTCGCTGTTAACAGGTGTGGCTCCGCTGTTGTTCACCATGTTTTCTCGGTTGCGACTGGCCTCGTATTGGGCGATTGCCTCGGCCACGCGTCGCTCAATGATTTGTTCGGTGGTTTCGACGACAGGAGGTGTATTAGTTTGACGACTGTTGCGGGTCTTTCTTTGTTTAGGCAGCATGCTGACGTTCTGCGAGAAAGGAAATGCAGAAGTCAATGCCAATGAAAGGGATGTGAAGGATGAAGTTTCACATAATTCAGTTCTCGAGTATTCATGAAGAAATGACAAGATCCCCATCACATATCTCACGACTATGAAACACCCATATGTACTTAGTATAATATAATCACGTTGGCCAGGCGTCATTATATGATGCTAAATACATACTTCTTTTCATCAATCGCTTAACATGATCAGGTTCATATGAGGTCCGAATGAGTACGAACGAATCGGACGTAGTGAAGTTTCGAATAAACGAATCGTGTGTATCGACGTGTCGTACGATTGTTAGTCGTATGCAAATGTGTGTATGCATGTGCGTTCTAGCCAAGGCTATAGTCTAGGTCTCTAAGGTCTCTAAGTCACCTAAGAAATCTAGTTCGCTATAACCAATGGCTCTGATACCAATCTGTAACACCCCAAAATTCGTCTAGCGGAAGCATTGGTATAAGCTGGGGATGCCACATTTACATAGTACATGCATACGTATCAGAGCTTATGATTACAATCAAACATATATATTAAGATGCCAAAAGTATTAGTTACAAAGTTTACGATTCAATGAATCGTATAAGTAGTTAAGTTGTACAAAAGTGGATTTCGTAAATATGACTAAAACATATTAGTTATACAAAAGAAATCCATATGTTTAAAAAGTTGGCATCCTAAATCTTCAAGGGTCGCCTAGATTTCCATTTGTGCAGGCGGTCCTTACGTGTGCAGCTAATTCCCTGAAAAACATAGTAAAAAATCAACAACGAGGTTGAGTGAATTCACAGGTTTTATGTTTGTAATAGTTGATCGTTAAACCAGATACGTTTCAAAAGTAGTTGTTCGTAGGAAAGTTCGTATCCTAGTTCCAAGTATGTTTTGTTGGGATGTTGCCCATGGTTCAGTACTAGTTATAGTAGGAATGCCAGTATCCTGGTAGTTGTCTCTCGTAGGAATGTCAGTATCCTAATAGTTGTTTTCGTAGGAATGTCAGTATCCTATTAGTCATTCGTAGGAATGTCCGTATCCTATAAGTTACTCGGTGGATCCATGTCAGTATGATCCAGTGCCCATGTCAGTAGGGACTTTCAAAACAGTTTAATCACAATAGTGGATCCATGTCAGTAGGATCCAGTGCCCATGTCAGTAGGGACTTTTCAACAGTTTAATCACAATAGTGGATCCATGTCAGTAGGATCCAGTGTCCATGTCAGTAGGGACTTTTCAACAGTAGGGAGTGTCAGTGTCCCTTGATCCATGTCAGTAGGATCTTGTGCCCATGTCAGTAGGGACTTTTCAACAGATTAATCACAATAGTGGATCCATGTCAGACAGTAGGGACTTTTCAACAGTAGGGAGTGTCAGTGTCCCTTGATCCATGTCAGTAGGATCTTGTGCCCATGTCAGTAGGGAGTTTTGTTCAACAAGTATAGTGGATCCATGTCAGTAGGATCCGGTCCATGTCAGAAGGACCCATCAGTTACCCAATCAGTTTGGTAAAGCGTTGCTGGTCGTTCTCCATCATTTCCAAAGCAAGTTTAGTACGTTTATAGTTTTGTAGTGTGAAAACGTTGTTTCGTAAACATCGGTTTGTGTAACCGTTTAACAGTTCAGTGTACTCTAATCTTTCGAGTAAAACGTGTATACAACCATGTATGCAAAAGCGTTTGACTATGTTTTCCACCCCTGTTCAAAAGCAGTTAAAACAGTGAAAGTAGGGGCTGTGAACTCACCTGTCGAGTTAAGTTGCGTGTGAGCGCTTATAAAGCCTAAAGCCCAAGGTACACCTAGTCGAATCTCCTAACGTCCTAAACGTATGAGATTTAATAAGTATGTGGATGTCTAAGCTAATCATCCATGCTAGTGTTCTTACAACCAATGTTATGTCTAGAGTGTTTGTTAAACGTTTAAGTTTGTATTTCGTTATTGTGAAAATGTATACGACTCGTTGGTGATAGTTCGAAATCAAAATTTCAATAATGTAAGTGTGTTTGTTATGTTTGTATAGTTCGTGTATAGTGTCGTATGTAAATATACGTTCCCGATTATGTTCAACACTTAGTGAAAAAGTTGTAAACTTTCTGTTTTTGGCGACACTGGGCTAGTGTCGCTATAGGCGACACTAGTTAGGCGACACTAGGTGAGTGTCGCTAGATTCCTGATTTTCAATTGAGTAGCGACACTTGGTTAGTGTCGCTATAGGCGACACTAGTTCAATTATGGCGTCACTAAGATAGTGTCGCTAGGATGGATCTGGTTAAGTATTTCAGCGACACTTAAGTAGTGTCGCTATAAGGGCGACACTTAGGCATGGCGACACTTAGCTAGTGTCGCTAGCACTGTTTTTGGCACATAGCGACACTTCCAACTGTTCGACGAACAGATTGGGAAAAACGAGTTTTGGGTCGATTTTGGACATTTTCGGTTGTTAAGAACACTAAAACATGTTATATTAAGTATATTAAACATGAAATATCAAAGAAAACTTCGAAATCTAAGGATTTACGGGAAATGTCGGAAACTTACGCGTGTCGGTTTTGAAATCCGAAAAGGTAGAAGTGTAGATCGTGATCCCGTGATCGTTTTTCTCTAAATGGCTAGATGATTCGGCGCGTTTTTGGTGTAGTTTTGTGGCGTTTTGTGGTGGTTCTTTGGTGGGTGGTGGTGGAGTGTTTAGAGAGAAAAGAAAGAGAAAGTGATGAGATGATGAGAATGAAATGAAAGAAAAGAAGAGGAGGTGGGTTTTGTCCCAAAATGAGGGGACTTTGTCCCGCGTTGTGGTATTTTACCCGTGTTCGTTTACCCGATCGTTACTTACTTAAATATTTTAAATGATACATTTTTAATTACATATTTTATTATATTTTTAAATTAGCCTATTTTATAAAACCAATTTAATTAAGTTATAAAATTTTAAACTTTGTTTTATTTTAAATTATACAAAATGGACGTTATTCGTTACGAAATACTTGTAAATATTATCGACATAATAACTATTATGCGTTTACGTTATTTAATAACTTTCGTTTTATTAAATAAATTCGTTCACCAACAGTCGTATATTTTTGTCGTGTTTGTTCAAATCGTTTCGTATGTAATTACATCTAATTACAAATAAGTAATACTACGCGTATTAACTAGTTGGGCTTTGCTAGACTTACCTCTAAAATGTGTTGTGAATTCACTAAAGTAGTGAATTAGCCTAATAATGCAAGTGATTAACGTTAATAATCGCAATTAATTTTGCGGGGTGTTACAGAATATATATTTGCATTCAGTTTTGTATTTTGTATTATGCAGGCCTTTAACTTTGCATATAAGAAGTACTTCCTGAGTTTGTTCAAGTTTAATAAAAATTGCGATGGCAATTAATTGGAAATGGTTTGCTGGAAACCTTGGGCCAGGTGGTGTTGCAGGTTCAACCCAACTATAAGCTTAAGTACTAATTAATAGCCAAGGTTCCGAGACACTTCAGTTTTTGGTATCCCTCTACTACATGGTCCTTGATTTTATTATTATTATTATTTTTATTTTTTTTTTAGATCAAGATTCAAATTGTAGTTCAATTAGTTTCCCAACTAATAGTACTTGACATGTCACGTAAATAATATAAATCATGAAGTAAACCAACTGGGAAGTTCAATCTATAAATATACAAAAAGAAATATAATCATTTATATTTAACCATGCTTTGTATCTCGGTTGAATCTGAACAGCTATGTTTCCGAAAGTTTCACTTTAAAGCTAAATATAAATATAAATTGATAATAAAACAAATCGGAATTTTATGTTTGTAACATTTTTTAAACACATTCTAATTCTTACAGGTAAGGTTTTGGAAGTGGGCCTAAGTTTCTAATAGCTGATTACATGAGTGCAATACTTTCATGTTGTGTATGACATTGTTTGCATCTGCTTTGTTGGCAATATATATTAAACTTGGTTACAGGGTCTTCATGAAAGCATTGTACTTGGAAGTCATCCACCTTCAATTCAAGGTATGTGTAATATAAGGTTCACATATTAGTTGTGAATGTTTTCTCTATGCATATCAAGCAGGTACATTGCATAATAAACGTAGGCTGCTTTTTGTTAATGAAAATGTTACCATTTTTGTCAAAAATGGTCATTATAAGGGTTTGGGTGACTTATTAAGTAACTTGGGCAAAAACGAGACTAGAAAACACTCCCGAACGAAAAATCGACACTTAGAACACTTGGACCAAATATTCTAAGTCTCAAGTAGAGACACTAGCCTAGTGTTGCTAAAATTTACTAGTGTTGCTAGAATTTGCTAGTGTTGCTAAAATTTCTAAAAATATTCTAAGTATCAAGTAGAGACACTAGCCAAGTGTCTCCACAATCTTTCCAAAAATCCTCCCAAGTCATAACTAGCGACACTAACCCTCAGTGTCGCCATAACCAGCGACACTAACCCGAGTGTCGCTATCAAATTTAAATCGACACAAAACTAGCGACACTAACCTCAGTGTCGCCATCCCAGTGTCGTCAAACCCTAGTGTCGCTAAAAACAGAATACTTACACTAAGTGTTAGACTTGAGTAACAACTTATTACAACAACGCGACTACACATGATATATACTAATGCAAAGTATACAATGAAACAAACATAATGATAATGTCTTTTAAGAATTATTGTTACAAACTTTCACCAATGGGTCGTACACATTTTTCGATAAAAACTTATTTAAACATACTAGTTGAGTTAACTAGCATAGGTGGACATTAACCCTTCACCTACACGATTAACCTAAGTGGACATTAACCCTCCACTTAAATAGATGGTCTTTTGAGACATCTACTTACATACAACCTTATACGTTTAGGACGTTAGAAGGTTACACTTGGAACACACATTACTTGCTATTTGCTATTGCTTGCTTACTAAACTCAGGTGAGTTTCATAGCCCCTGTTTTACTGTTTCTAACTATTTTGGGGTGAGAATACATACACACATGTTTTATACAACTGTCTTTATACATGCCTTATACGACTGTCGTTATGCAACTGCTTTTATACAACTATTTTATAAACAATGGAAAACAAAGAAAACAAAGGAAACAAGGATAACGCATGAGTGAGACCATAATCCAACAAAGCCCTCGCACATCGTAGTTCGTTAATTTTGAAGCGTGAATATTATTGAATAGATCTATTGGGGATTGACACCCCCGTCCAGGCTAGTCGCTATAGCCAACCCACGGACGCAGTATTATTTGTTTAAACGAGTGTTCCGGATTAGACACTTGCCGAGGCAACAACAAGGGTTAAGCTTCGAACTATGAGCTCATGACGCAAAGGATAATAAAGGAAAACAAAGGATAACAAAGGATAACAAAGGATAACAAATGATAACAAAGGCAAACAAAGGATAACAAATGATAACATGACACTTTTACAACTGTTTTTGCACACGTGCATCGCAACGGAAATCTCATGTTTCTTACTTATGTTTACAACTGTTTACAAACCTATGAACTCACCAAATTTATGTTGACCTTTTAGTATGTATTTCTCAGGTGACCAATCGCAGTAGGATGCTTTTGAGATAGCATAGCACGATTCGCATATTTTCAAACAAGAGACTAGATTGCATTACGATATTTAGTATCAATCATGATGTATTAGAAATCTCTACACTTTCATTGCGAACTCCACGAATGTTGTAAACATTTTATTTATGGAATGTAACTATTTTGAAAAATATAGCACCCTATGTTTTCAAGACCATTTTTTTAAAACATATCGGAAGCGCATATTTAAATAATTACATCTTAGATTGCATATAATTATATTTCAAAAGTGCAATCGACATAACATGATTCATAGTCTAGTTTATCACAATTACTACAACCAATAAGTTTTAGGTGTTATACAATCTCAAAACATAATGTTAGATCATCAACATTTTATCTAATTCAGAGTGGGAGCCGTCAAACATTCCACCAAAACCCAAACTTCTTGCTACCCACAATCAAAAGTATAACCTGCAAGAAGTAATGAGGGGGGATTAGCACAAAGCTAAGTGAATAGATCCTCAACTATCAACTTAACTCAGATTAACAATTGTTTACAGCTAAGCATCATAAACAACTAGCTTCAAAGAGGATCGGTGGTCCTTGAGGTACCCTACTGCCACGGTGGCCCCCAAGTAACACTTACAACCGACTGAAGGCCAATTCGATCAGTGGTCTAACCGATAGTTTGGTACTATTACTACATACAACACAATTTCAATAAACAACACATGTGTAAAGCACTTACGTTGTCCAAGTAATAGTACCCAAACCCAATCCCTGTTGACCTCTGAAATAATGCACATAACCCATAATCATCATGGCAATATGCTAACATAACAATGTATAATAGTAAAACCATGTTTACCCATTGTAACCAAGTTGTTACAACCAATTTAGACTGAGAGTCATTGATCCACTCACCCTTGACGATCACAGTCTCCACTTAGAGATCTTATTTTACTAAGTCTTCGCTTTATCTGAGAACACAACCAAAACCCGAGTTAGATTCTCATGTTATGATTCGTTATATTCTACCCAAGTATATAATGTCAAATGAGTGCACATAATATGCATCTAATACCATTTAATTATCGCAAGTGTACAAGGCACAAGTTATCAAATTTATCAAATTAAAACTAGCAAACGCGATCCGGGCATGAGGTAGTGGGATCGCGTTCAACAGTACAAAATCATTCTGTTACCGTTTTTCACTTGCAAACGCGATCCGGGTTAGGGAGCTGGATCGCGTTTCAAAGAACAAAATCAAATTGTAACCAAATTACACGTATTAAGGCGATCCGGGTCAAAGGGCGGGATCGCGTTTCGAAGAACGAAATCAAGCTGCAACCAAATAACACATAGTAACGCGATCCGGGTCAATAAGTTGGGATCGCGTTTATGCGACTAAAACTCGACTGAGATCAATTTTAACTACGAAACGCGATCCGGGCAAGGGTGCTGGATCGCGTTCACACGTTTAAAAGCAGAGTCTCAGACCTGCAATTGCACAGCACGAACTCACACTTGAATTTTACAAAATGATAGTCCCCTTTGGCTCGGATCTAAGTGATTGATTGCAGTGATTGAAAGGCGGAATCAAACAATCACACGAAACAATAATAAAATCAAACCGAAACGAATATTTAATCAAACAAAACGAGTTTATTATCTTAACGAATGTATTGGAACGTGTTTACAGATTTCTTAGTCGACAAATGGTGCTAGGGTTTCGTCAACCCTAGCCGAAAACCCGTAGGTTTCAATTTATACTAAAACTAAATCGGCAGACATGCTTCACTTGGGAAGTGTCGCATGTCGCCGCCCTCATGCGTCACTTACCTAAGTGACGCTATGCGACACTAAGGCAAGTGTCGCCTAATACTGAGCTTAAGTGTCGCATATACAGAAAATGTCTTTTCTATTAAAACTAACTAACGACACTTACAACTCGATAGACCAACTGACATACACACTAATATGCATCAACACAAAATCAAACTCCACAAACTCAGTTTTTACCAAAATAAACACACCCAATGAACTCTATATTCATCATACAACATCAAGTATCATCAATACATTTACTTTATTTCAATCTATACACAATTTAATACACATGCAAAATTCTACCCAAAATCACATTTGGTTTCATGAACAATTAGGGCACTTAAATTCAAAGATAAGCAAGATGATGATGATGATGATTCAAGTAATTTCAGTTTCAACAACACATTTGTCGCACCCCCAAATTATGATGCGGAAGCGGGTCGGTTCGGGGCGCGACTAATCAATACACAAAGCACATAGATACATAATGAACGACCACTACATGCGTCGTTTTACAAATACATTGATTAACGTAAGAGTCTACATATGGTTTACAAAAGATGAGTTCGCATAGATATTTGAGAGATTCTAATACATATCTAATTTTAGCAAAATATAGAAATGCAGGGAAATCTCTTGATGTTTATATGATTGCATGCGACTCGAGCTACAGTATCCTGATGGGCAGTCCAACCTACTGCTGAGTACCTGAGATAACATGCTAAAAGGTCAGCTATAAAGCTGGTGAGCTCACGGGTTTGATATGATAATATATGATTTGTGAACCGCAAGATTTTATGAGTCGATTTACAAAGCATGTAAATAATTGATTGATGGGTATCACATGAATATTTGTAATTAAACAAATAAGTAAAGATTGATACAACTAACATGAGCACATAGTCTGAGCTTAACTGAGGGGTCAGGATCACTATCAAGTGCCTGATCGAGGGTGCCTCTATGCGTATGCCTAATCAACATACGTTTGAACAAATGATAATGCGTCCGTATGACAGGTTAGTGCTTGCTAACTCGGACGGGGATTGTCAATCCCATATGGTACCATACACTAACATTCACGCTAAATCATATTAACAGAACTATGCTTCAGAGGACTTTGATTGATTAGATGAAAACAACTCATGCAGCATACGTGATAATTTGATACTTGCGTTCACATGTAAAACAAAACGAGCATGTATCTCACCCCTAGGTAAAAGCATTTAAAAAGGGGGCTATGAGACTCACCTGAGCCTAATGAATTGTTAGCCAACAATTATGATGATTCACAATGATTTGATGTCGTTACAACGACTGAACCTGCAGGGCGTCTTAGACGCGCAAGGTTTTGATAATGATTAGATATTGAACCTGCCAGGCGTATTAAACGCGCAAGGTTTTGATTGATTAGATGACTCAGCAGACCATCTATGCTAGTTGTTCATCCAACTAGTAATGTCCAAATAATTAGTTTTGGATTGATTGTATTTTGAAAACATGTACGGCCCGTTGGTGATTAATTGTAATAATAATCTCAAAACATTATTATTAAAATGTTGTAATGATATACTTGTAAAGTATAATTGAAGTGGTTAGTATTCGTATAAATCATGTGTTGATGCGTTATTGTCTTAGGTGATTATAAGTTGTTACCACTTCTAGTTATAACCTCGTTACCATTGTTAGTTTAAGTTGTTACCACTGTTAGTTATAAGTTGTTATCACTGTTAGTTATAACATAGTTACCACTGTTAGTTATAACTTAGTTACCACTGTTAGTTATAACATAGTTACCACTGTTAGTTATAACTTAGTTACCACTGTTAGTTATAACATAGTTACCACTGTTAGTTATAACATAGTTACCACTGTTAGTTATAACATAGTTACCAATGTTAGTTATAACATAGTTACCACTGTTAGTTATAACTTAGTTACCACTGTTAGTTATAACATAGTTACCACTGTTAGTTATAACTTAGTTACCACTGTTAGTTATAACATAGTTACCACTGTTAGTTATAACTTAGTTTCCAAAACAGCCCCTTTTTATATCTTTTTCTGATTTTTGGCTCGACGAACCTCTCGTTTTCTACACTTTTTATTCAAAACCAAGACCCACCAAAAATCACAGATGTTCCCCTATGGGTCTAGTGTAAATCTGCACTTTATGGTAATTTTATAAGTTCATCTGCTATTTTTAACAAAAATCAACATGAAAGGTAGTCGGATTTGGTTCGGAAACGAGTAACATTCAAAGATCAGCTTCTATACTTAAATCCGTACAGATCTGGAAAAAGTGTAAAACACGAAAGTTGTAGCTCTTTTCAATACGCAACTTTTAAAAAAAAATTGGTTGTCTAACTCATCTTAGAGCTCGAGATATTAACGATTTTGTGGGACTGTTTTTGAGAGACAGAATCTGTCATACATACATACTTATGAAAAACGTTTTTAAGATTTAGATTTGGACATTATCAAGTTGTATGAACAATATATCATCTATATAAACATAATACAAGTATTTTACGAAAGTGTCGGGATTCTTACGATGATCGAATGAAGAATCCGAAAAGGTGGAAGCGTAGCTCGCGTTCTCGTGATCGTTTTTGCTTCAATCGACTTGATGATCCAAAGAGGTTTTGATGGTGGATTATGGTGGTGAAAGTGGCTGATTTTAGAGAGAGAAAGATCAGATATTAGAGAGAGAATGAGAGAGATTGAGTTGGTGATTGAATGAAGAAAGATGAGATGATGGTGGTGGTTAAAGTCAAGAACAAGATCCATGTTTCATGGATCTTGTTTGGCTGATTTTTCCAAGTCAAAAAGGAGGTGGATTTTTGTTATATTTTGTCTCAAATAATTGGTATTATATCCGTGTTCGTTTACCCGATCGTTTAAACGTATATTTAGACGTTATATTTTATACGCAATACGTACGTATTTTAAATAACGAATGAACTTTAGATATTTTCGAGTTGAAGTATTTTATCAAAATACTTATTAATGACTTATAAAATATAACTTTAGTCTGTTTCGATTATCGGGCACGACTTGTGCATTTTTGGTTGCGTTTGATTGTTTTATACGACACGAAATACTTTTGAAATGTTATCGAAATAATACGTAATAAATAATGAGTTGTATTAAATAACAATTCTATATTACTTAATACTTATTTTCACCAACGCCGTATAGATGAATCGGAATTCGACCGATTTGAAAATGCACGATTTAAACAAATCGCGTACTGATATTTATATATAACAATATACATATTGATACATACAATTAGCCTAAAACATAGCACTAATTACATATATTGCTAGATGATTAGGATCTAATAATCTAGTCCTAATTTGACAGGTGTCACATTCTCCCCTTGTTAAGAGAATTTCGTCCCGAAATTTAACTCGAAGTTGGCGTGTGAGTGGAGTTTGAAAATAGATGTGGATATTTAAGTCGCATCTGGTCTTCCCGTTCCCAGGTGAATTCCGGACCACGCCGCGAATTCCACCGAACCTTGATGATTGGGATACGACTTTGCTTAAGCTGTTTGACCTCACGGTCCATGACCTCCACTGGTGTCTCGACAAAATGAAGTTTGTCTTCGATTTGAATTTCCTCGAGCGGGATAATGAGTGTCTCGTCGGACAGACATTTCTTAAGATTAGAAATGTGAAATACGGGATGCACGCTACTGAGCGGAGGAGGTAGCTGCAATCGATAAGCGACTGGACCAATCCTTTCAAGGATCTCAAAAGGTCCGATGTATCTAGGGTTTAACTTCCCACGTTTACCAAAACGGATGACACCTTTCCAAGGTGATACCTTGAGCAGTACTCGATCCCCAACCTGGAACTCGAGATGCTTGCGTCTCACGTCAGCATAACTCTTCTGACGATCACGTGCGGCCTTCAGCCGTTGCTGGATACCAACGATCTTCTCGGTGGTTTCATGAATGATCTCAGGACCAGTGAGTTGACTATCTCCAACTTCGGTCCAACAGATAGGTGATCGGCACTTACGACCGTAAAGTGCCTCAAAAGGTGCAGCTCCAATACTGGTGTGGTAGCTGTTGTTGTATGAGAATTCACACAATGGCAAATGCTGTTCCCAATTTGCACCGAAGTCAATTACGCAGGCGCGTAACATATCTTCCAGTGTTTGAATTGTTCTTTCACTTTGGCCATCGGTTTGAGGATGATACGCAGTACTCATATCTAGACGAGTACCTAACGATTTCTGTAATGATTGCCAAAAGTTAGATGTGAATCGGCTGTCTCTATCAGAGATAATTGAGATTGGAACGCCGTGCCTTGTTACGATCTCCTTCATATAGATTCGCGTGAGACGTTCCATTTTGTCGGTTTCCTTCATGGCCAGGAAGTGAGCAGATTTGGTTAGACGATCAACTATTACCCATATAGTATCGCAACCACTTGATGTTTTCGGGAGTTTAGTGATGAAATCCATGGAGATTTGCTCCCATTTCCATTGAGGAATTTCCGGTTGCTGGAGCAAGCCGGAGGGTTTCTGATATTCGGCTTTAACCTTAGAACATGTGAGGCATTTACTGACGTACGTGGCAATCTCAGCTTTCATGCTCGGCCACCAGTACAGTTCCTTGATGCCATGATACATCTTGTCCGATCCAGGATGTATAGAGTATTTGGACTTGTGAGCTTCATCCATCACAAAGTCTCGAAGATTCCCAAACTTGGGTAACCAGATTCGATTTGCGAAGTACTTGACCCCATTGGGTTTGGTTTCAAATTGATTCTCCATATTTCGCAAGGCCTCTTCCTTGATGTTTTCAGGTTTCAATGCTTCGAGTTGAGCAGTGAGGATTTGAATGATTAGATCATTATGAATGATAATACTGAGGGCTCGGACTCGAAGAGGTTTGGCGCGCTCTTTTCGACTTAAGGCGTCGGCAACTACATTTGCCTTGCCCGGATGATACTTGATTTCGCAGTCATAGTCGGTGAGTAACTCGACCCAACGACGTTGCCTCATATTGAGATCCTTCTGATCAAATATGTGCTGGAGACTCTTATGATCAGTGAAGATGGTACATTTTGTGCCATACAGATAATGTCTCCAGATTTTGAGAGCGAACACTACGGCTCCTAATTCGAGATCATGTGTCGTGTAGTTCTTCTCGTGAACTTTGAGTTGTCGGGAGGCGTAAGCTATGACTTTCTCTCGTTGCATCAATACGCAACCCAGTCCCTGATGCGAAGCATCGCAGTATACCACGAAGTCTTCGTTACCTTCGGGTAGTGATAGGATAGGCGCACTGCAAAGCTTTTGCTTTAATAACTGGAATGCTGACTCTTGCTTATCAGTCCAATTGAACTTCTTCTCTTTCTGAGTCAGTGTTGTGAGTGGTTGTGTTATCTTGGAGAAATTCTCAATGAAGCGCCGATAGTAACCAGCCAGTCCTAAGAATTGGCGTACTTCGGTCGGTGTTGATGGTGCTTGCCAGCACTTGATAGCCTCAATCTTTGAGGGATCAACATGAATTCCCTGACTGTCAATCACATGACCAAGGAATTGAACGGTTTGCATCCAGAACTCACACTTGGAGAATTTTGCATATAACTCTTCGTGTCTAAGAAGTTCTAGAATGGTTTTGAGATGTTGCGCGTGCTCTTGCTCGTTGCGTGAGTAGATAAGAATGTCGTCGATGAAAACAATGACAAACTTGTCGAGATATGGTTTGCACACACGGTTCATAAGATCCATGAATACTGCCGGTGCGTTAGTCAAACCAAAGGCCATAACCTGAAACTCGTAATGACCATAGCGAGTTCGGAAAGCGGTTTTCGGAATATCTTCATCGCGAACTCGTAACTGATGATAACCCGATCGTAGCTCTATTTTTGAATAGATGCTTGGCCCTTGGAGTTGGTCGAACAGGTCATCAATACGGGGAAGTGGATAACGGTTCTTGATGGTCAATTTGTTCAACCCTCTGTAGTCGATACACATCCTGAATGAACCGTCCTTCTTTTTCACAAACAGGACCGGAGCTCCCCATGGTGAAGAACTCGGTCTTATGAAACCCTTATCCAGAAGTTCCTGTAACTGAACAGACAACTCCTGAAGTTCTGAAGGGGCTAAACGATATGGTGCTCGTGCCACGGGTGCTGCCCCAGGCACAAGATCAATTGAGAACTCAACTTGCCTCAGTGGTGGAAGACCAGGCAATTCTTCAGGAAAGACTTCTGGATAGTCTCTGACGATGGGCACATCCTCGAGTCGTTTCTCTTCCGACTTTTTCTCAATAACATGAGCGAGGATTGCCTGATAACCTTTCCTAAGGTACTTGCGAGTCTTCATGCAGGATATGATATTCAATCTCGTCCCACTGGTCTCCCCTTGTATGATCAAAGTACTACCAGTGACGAGAGGAATACGAATGATCTTGTCATGACATACAATTTCAGCTCGATGCTTGGATAGCCAATCCATGCCTACTACTATGTCAAAACTTCCAATCTCGATGGGTATGAGGTTTATGGGAAATAGTTCATTTGCGAGGTTTAGGGTGCAATTTGGTATTACACTATCGGCCTCGATCAATTTGCCATTAGCTAACTCTACAGTGTACTTAGCTTCTAAGGCAACAGGTGAAATGTCTAATAGTGGGCTAAATTCCTCAGATATAAAACTCTTATCAGCACCAGTATCAAACAAAATTGAAGCAGTTAAATTGTTGAGAAGAAACATACCCGTGACCACATTAGGGTCTTCACGGGCCTCTCCATCATTCAGCACAAAAGCTCTGCCCCTAGCGACGTTGTTGTTGTTGTTACCCTTGTTCTTTAGCTTCGGACACGCATTCCTGAAGTGTCCAGTGTTTCCACACTCATAGCAGGCTCGGGGTTGGTTGTTGTTGGTGTTGGCGGTGGGGTTGGTTGCAGGTGTTCGACAGTCTTTGGTAAGATGTCCATACCTCTTGCAGTTATTGCAGGGTGCACTACAAGGACCATCATGATGACGATTGCACTTTGAACAGTAGGGTTTATTTCCAGTGTACCCTTTTCTCTCACCAGAACCAGATGTGTCATTCTTGACAATCTCAGTCTTTTTGAAGGTCTGCTGGTTCTGATTTCCAGACCATTTCCTCTTATTATTGTTCCCAGAAGATGAGACAGGGTTTTCTTGGCTCTCTTGCATAGCCATGAGCTCATGAGCTAAACGAATTGCTCCCTGAATGGTGGTTTTGCCGGAAGAAGCGACGTTCCCCCGGACAGGTTCCGGAAGACCGCGAATGTACCTCTTGACTTTGTCGGTCTCAGTGCTTACTAAGGCTGGGCGGAGGGTTGCCAGTTGTTGAAACCTAGTGGTATAACCAACAATGTCGTTTCCTTGAACCTTAAGATGCCAGAACTCCTCATCTAGCTTCTCGAGTTCTTCAGATGGGCAATACTCATCTGTGAGCATTTTCTTCAGATCTTCCCAGGGAAGTAGATAGGCGGTATCTATACCCACAGACTGGGTATACGAGTTCCACCAGGTGAGGGCACCGTCAGCAAGGGTGCATGTGGAAAACTGAACTCTATCCCCTTCCGCACATTTGCTAATGCGAAAGACGGATTCCATCTTCTCAACCCATCTGATTAGGCCGATGGCTCCTTCAGTTCCTTTAAAGCTCAGGGGTTTGCAGTTTTGGAAATCCTTGTAGGAACAAGGCTTGGTAGTGGGAGGGGTATTGGCAGTACCACTATTCCTTTCGGGGGTCTCTGACGAATGTCGCGCCAAGGCTTCAGTCACAGCCTGAGAGATGATAGATGCCATCTGGGCATCAGTGTAAGTCCTTGACTTTGGCGGCATGATTTTCCTGAGATTAGAAGGATAAAGTTCGTGAGAGATTGTCCATAAATGATGATTATCATAGATGTACATATACAAATGCGGTAATATACAACATCACAATATGACAATCAACATTATAGAACAATCAAGAGGAATTGAATAACCATCTCTACTGACTAGCAACTACGTGCTAACTAGCCTGGTTATTTGAATTGTTGAGTTGGATAAGGTCTCGCTTGAAGTGACTCGGTGGTCCTCCTAGCTACCTATGAGTTTCGTGATTACAAGAGATGTTGTCGAGAGCGGGATGAAATAGAAGATGTTTCGGTGGGTGTGTGTTGCCATCGCTATGACAAAGTGTTTGAATATGTGAGTGTCTATATATATAATATATAATAGACTAGCGTACTGTGCTTGATCGATGACTAACTATGTATATATACTTATATCACATAATAGTCTTATGAGTGTCTAGCACAAACAATTTTGAGTCTCGGTTTCTCTCGAGGTCAGAGTCAACTAATGTATTCCTATTCCAGCATAACCATTTCAAGCCTTACATCATCTTTATTTAATTGTACATAGTTGATCAAGCTATGTTAAATTAAACTTGTATGACGTAACTCTTGAACCAATCACACTTAACAGAAAATACTGCCTAACGGTCATAGTCTAGGCCCACTAATGCAACCTAGTTCACTATAACCTTAGGCTCTGATACCAATCTGTCGCACCCCCAAATTATGATGCGGAAGCGGGTCGGTTCGGGGCGCGACTAATCAATACACAAAGCACATAGATACATAATGAACGACCACTACATGCGTCGTTTTACAAATACATTGATTAACGTAAGAGTCTACATATGGTTTACAAAAGATGAGTTCGCATAGATATTTGAGAGATTCTAATACATATCTAATTTTAGCAAAATATAGAAATGCAGGGAAATCTCTTGATGTTTATATGATTGCATGCGACTCGAGCTACAGTATCCTGATGGGCAGTCCAACCTACTGCTGAGTACCTGAGATAACATGCTAAAAGGTCAGCTATAAAGCTGGTGAGCTCACGGGTTTGATATGATAATATATGATTTGTGAACCGCAAGATTTTATGAGTCGATTTACAAAGCATGTAAATAATTGATTGATGGGTATCACATGAATATTTGTAATTAAACAAATAAGTAAAGATTGATACAACTAACATGAGCACATAGTCTGAGCTTAACTGAGGGGTCAGGATCACTATCAAGTGCCTGATCGAGGGTGCCTCTATGCGTATGCCTAATCAACATACGTTTGAACAAATGATAATGCGTCCGTATGACAGGTTAGTGCTTGCTAACTCGGACGGGGATTGTCAATCCCATATGGTACCATACACTAACATTCACGCTAAATCATATTAACAGAACTATGCTTCAGAGGACTTTGATTGATTAGATGAAAACAACTCATGCAGCATACGTGATAATTTGATACTTGCGTTCACATGTAAAACAAAACGAGCATGTATCTCACCCCTAGGTAAAAGCATTTAAAAAGGGGGCTATGAGACTCACCTGAGCCTAATGAATTGTTAGCCAACAATTATGATGATTCACAATGATTTGATGTCGTTACAACGACTGAACCTGCAGGGCGTCTTAGACGCGCAAGGTTTTGATAATGATTAGATATTGAACCTGCCAGGCGTATTAAACGCGCAAGGTTTTGATTGATTAGATGACTCAGCAGACCATCTATGCTAGTTGTTCATCCAACTAGTAATGTCCAAATAATTAGTTTTGGATTGATTGTATTTTGAAAACATGTACGGCCCGTTGGTGATTAATTGTAATAATAATCTCAAAACATTATTATTAAAATGTTGTAATGATATACTTGTAAAGTATAATTGAAGTGGTTAGTATTCGTATAAATCATGTGTTGATGCGTTATTGTCTTAGGTGATTATAAGTTGTTACCACTTCTAGTTATAACCTCGTTACCATTGTTAGTTTAAGTTGTTACCACTGTTAGTTATAAGTTGTTATCACTGTTAGTTATAACATAGTTACCACTGTTAGTTATAACTTAGTTACCACTGTTAGTTATAACATAGTTACCACTGTTAGTTATAACTTAGTTACCACTGTTAGTTATAACATAGTTACCACTGTTAGTTATAACTTAGTTACCACTGTTAGTTATAACATAGTTACCAATGTTAGTTATAACATAGTTACCACTGTTAGTTATAACTTAGTTACCACTGTTAGTTATAACATAGTTACCACTGTTAGTTATAACTTAGTTACCACTGTTAGTTATAACATAGTTACCACTGTTAGTTATAACTTAGTTTCCAAAACAGCCCCTTTTTATATCTTTTTCTGATTTTTGGCTCGACGAACCTCTCGTTTTCTACACTTTTTATTCAAAACCAAGACCCACCAAAAATCACAGATGTTCCCCTATGGGTCTAGTGTAAATCTGCACTTTATGGTAATTTTATAAGTTCATCTGCTATTTTTAACAAAAATCAACATGAAAGGTAGTCGGATTTGGTTCGGAAACGAGTAACATTCAAAGATCAGCTTCTATACTTAAATCCGTACAGATCTGGAAAAAGTGTAAAACACGAAAGTTGTAGCTCTTTTCAATACGCAACTTTTAAAAAAAAATTGGTTGTCTAACTCATCTTAGAGCTCGAGATATTAACGATTTTGTGGGACTGTTTTTGAGAGACAGAATCTGTCATACATACATACTTATGAAAAACGTTTTTAAGATTTAGATTTGGACATTATCAAGTTGTATGAACAATATATCATCTATATAAACATAATACAAGTATTTTACGAAAGTGTCGGGATTCTTACGATGATCGAATGAAGAATCCGAAAAGGTGGAAGCGTAGCTCGCGTTCTCGTGATCGTTTTTGCTTCAATCGACTTGATGATCCAAAGAGGTTTTGATGGTGGATTATGGTGGTGAAAGTGGCTGATTTTAGAGAGAGAAAGATCAGATATTAGAGAGAGAATGAGAGAGATTGAGTTGGTGATTGAATGAAGAAAGATGAGATGATGGTGGTGGTTAAAGTCAAGAACAAGATCCATGTTTCATGGATCTTGTTTGGCTGATTTTTCCAAGTCAAAAAGGAGGTGGATTTTTGTTATATTTTGTCTCAAATAATTGGTATTATATCCGTGTTCGTTTACCCGATCGTTTAAACGTATATTTAGACGTTATATTTTATACGCAATACGTACGTATTTTAAATAACGAATGAACTTTAGATATTTTCGAGTTGAAGTATTTTATCAAAATACTTATTAATGACTTATAAAATATAACTTTAGTCTGTTTCGATTATCGGGCACGACTTGTGCATTTTTGGTTGCGTTTGATTGTTTTATACGACACGAAATACTTTTGAAATGTTATCGAAATAATACGTAATAAATAATGAGTTGTATTAAATAACAATTCTATATTACTTAATACTTATTTTCACCAACACCGTATAGATGAATCGGAATTCGACCGATTTGAAAATGCACGATTTAAACAAATCGCGTACTGATATTTATATATAACAATATACATATTGATACATACAATTAGCCTAAAACATAGCACTAATTACATATATTGCTAGATGATTAGGATCTAATAATCTAGTCCTAATTTGACAGGTGTCACAACATTCAAGCATTAATTCCATACATGCATCAATTATCCAACCTAATTCTATCAAGTTAGCTCAAAGAATCAAAGCTAGCAACTTACAATTAAAATGGAGAAATAAGATGAACAAGATGATGAAGAGGATGATGAACTCAGATGCTAACACAAAATCACAGCCTTTAGTTGGATTCACTTTCTTGTTTATGATTCTTCTTAAATGTGTATGTGTGTTTTCTTGAGAGAAAAATGAATTTTGAAGAAATGAAATAGTTAGGTCGGCCTAACAACCAAACCCAGTATACATGTTATAAATTTTTATTCCCCTCCCGAACATATTGTCTGAAACCTAAAAACCATTTGCGAGAATAAAACTTTTATTTTACCGACATCTACAGTAATTTAAAAGAAACAATATTTTATTATCCACATAATATAAATTATTTCTAACACATTTAAATAATCAAATAAAATTGGAAATTACCGTATTTCTCCTAGGCCCATAAAGAGGATGTTACAAAAAACGTCTCATTTAGAGGTCGTTTGTTGTAATCTTTGTGTGATGATATTTGATTTGGTCGGCGCCCCCGACACCTCATACTTTCCGCTGCCACGTGTTTATGGGGGTGCGACAGATTATCATCACTTTCCTCACGTCATCATCTCACCAAACTAATCTACAGTTGTACTGTTGTTTGTAATTTCATAAAATCTGTAGATAACATTTCAAATTATAAATTACTAGAAATGAGAACCGATCTTATCTAGCCATCATAAATAACATCATCAATTCATCACCGTAGCACATCAACCACTTCTCAAAATCTCATTCTCTCTCACAGGGTTATGGGAGTAATAATCATCGACTGTTCCACCGTCCATTCCTTCGTCAACGACGAACCTCACCTCAAGTCAAGCGTTGACGCTCAATTCGCTTCACTCGATTCCAACAATAACGGTGTTTTATCCAGATTTGAGATGCGTAAAGCCTTTGAATCGATGCGATTGTTGGAAACACACTTCGGTGTCGACACCGCCATGCCGATTTAACAGACGTCTGGTCACCCCCAATCCACTTGAACCTACAACCTCCAGTCACCCCCAATCCACTTGAACCTGCAACCTCCAGTCACCTTCGATAATCACCATCACCAGACTTCACAACAACCGCCATTATCACCCCCTTACCCTTACCTCTCTTATGGTCCTATATCTAGCCGAATCGCCACCATTACGCCTTCCATCTTCTCTGTAAATCCAAACCCTAAATCCACCACAAAAACATCGATCACCCAAAGCAACATCGTGATGATGATATTCTTGTTGTTATTCGATGTAATTATTGAGGATGATGACCTTGATGTTGTTCTTGTAAGCTATTGTTGTTATTTTTGATAATGATCTGCTACTGCTGCTTTGCTTTTGTTATTGAACAAATCAAGTTAGAAATAGATAATAAAAAGAATAAAGGTAATAGACTAGAATGCCCTCACATGTTATGCATGTGACCATACTTAATGGACAAAATTAACGGTCGTTAGGGTCAAGGACTACTAGTGAGTAGAAATAACAAATATAGGGATCACTGGTGACATTTCGTGAATTCAAGGACTAGACATGATTTTTTGGACAAACACAGGGACAAAACGGGCAATTTTCTCTAAATTATGGTTGACAGTTTACTAAATGCATTTTTGGTTCATTTACGCAATTTGAGGTTCGATTGAAGTTAAAAAGTACCATGTAGAATTGTAGATGGTTTCTCTCCCCATTTGGTTCTGTTCAAGACTTCAAGTCCACTTTTGTTAACATTTGTTTTTCCTCTTTGCGTTTCTTATGTCATTTAATTTAATGAGTTATGCATCTGTAAATCTTACATACTCTAATGATTTACGTGATGTTTACTTTTTACAACATTTACTATACTTAAAATATCATAATACATCCAACTTTCACAATTTATATTGATATCAATAACATATCTAAAACTTTAACTAAAAAACATGTTACAATAAAATGTTGAAATTCACTCATTGATTATGAAAAGTTATGTTAAAAATTGATTTAATTATTCTATCACACATTAAACACAAACAAATAAATAACTCTTTTATGTTAAAAAAAATTAATTTTTATAAAATTAAATGTCTTAGACCGTGTTATGGCAGGTTTTTTTACCTAGGTGTGTTTGATAACAACGGGCTAGAGCTTGTGGCTGGAGCTTGGGGCTGGAGCTGGGGCTGAAGCTTCTGTTCAAAAGCAACTTCAAAAAGCTTATTGTTTAAGGACTTTTAAAGGTTTACTTTTGTAAGAACCCCTTTTTTTTTATGTTACCAAATAAAGCTTATAACTAGGGTTTATAAAAAATAGAAGCTTCTAACACCAAAAACCCTGATTAGCCCCCTCATCCAAATAAAAACAAAACATAAGATAAAAATGGAATAACATTAATCGCGCGACGATGTCGGTATCGAGATATACACCAACCGACCGTATACGATAGTCGACACGCGTACACTCCGTGCCGATAACAACAACTCGTAAATTGCACGTCACTTTCAACACGAATCTTACCAAAATTCAATAACCCTTTTAAAATAATAAATACCAAAATTCATAATGCAAATCCAACGCGTTTTACAAATTCTGCTACTCCTTATAGCATCAACGTTATTAATTTCCATCGCAACTAAACAATCATCACTTTTCAACACCGAAAGACAAGATTTAATGGCATCTGTTGTTGGTGGTTTACAGAATTCAACCGCTAATAGTAATGATATCGAAAGTATCGCTCGTTTTGCTGTTGAGGAACATAACAAAAAAGAGGTTTATTGCATTATTTTGGTCTACTTTTACGTTTCCTGTTTGATTGAATTGGGCTCACCTTTTTTTGTTTGGTGCAAATTGTGAATTTATTGATTTGGGAATTATTATGATTGCTAAAAATTAGGGTTTTTGAGGAATGTTATATGATCATGTCCAAATTAGGGCTAAAGTGTATCTAAATGTTTTTGATCACTATAAAATCTATTGCATGTATTATATATCATCGTACTTTAAAATTGTTATATTGCGTATAACGAACTTTATATAATTGTTATTGTATCTGTATGACATGTTATCACTTGTAAAATGGTAACGTGACACATGTTTTGATGACGTGACAACTTACAATTATATGGTTGCCGCAACAAAAAGTATAAAAAAAATCTCTTTACCTAATGAATATTCCAGCAGATAGATACAGTAACAGTTGTGGAAAGTTGCAAATGTACGCTACATATAATAGATTTTCGGGTGAAGGTAGAAATGGTTTAGGGCGTAAGTGATTGCAAAAGTAGGGTTTTGAGCAATGGAATAGCTATATACTTTAGTAGGTGGTCTGTTTTGGTAATTATATTTTTTCTGGTTGGATTTGGTAGTTATAACTTGCAAGTGTTAGAAACGGGAAGTTTGGTAGAAAATATTTGTTTTCACCTCTGGTTGTTACCATTTACCTCTTTCACTCTTACGCTGGAATTACATAATTATGTTGCTATTATAGTACAGTTGATTAAAAAAATGTGTGATAAATTCAATTGGTGTTTTATCTGTTATGATTTAAAAGAAATGTACAAGAGAATTTTGACAAATGTTAACCGCACCCTTATGCTTTCAATGTTCTTTATTTTTAGAATGCAATGCTGGAGTTTGCGAGGGTGATTAAGGCGCAAGAGCAAGTGGTTGCTGGTACTTTGCATCATCTTACGCTCGAGGTTGTTCACGCTGGTGAGAAGAAAATATACGAGGCTAAGGTCTGGGTGAAGCCGTGGTTGAACTTCAAGGAACTGCAAGAATTCAAGCATGTTGGTGAAAAAGGTAGCTACTAATTATTGAATATGTAGGGTACTTGTTGATCTGAATGTTGTGTATGACCTGGTTTTCGACATGCTTAGAGACCGTGTTAAAGTATTCTTGTAAAAAAAGAACATTCTTATTGCTTGATTTGCAAAGCATTTTGTTTCATACCATAGTTTTGGTTGTACCATGAGAAAAGATGTAGATACGGGACTACATGTGCATATATATGTATGTACATGCATACATCATCTGTATGCTGTAGCCTGTAGTAGTCAAGTTGAGTCATTATTATCTGTAGTTATACATTTGAAACTCCAGGTCATATGTTCTACACGACCAATTCCTTGAACTGTTTTGGAGGAATGTCATATCTATATTCATATATAAAACATCTCCACATTTCAATTTCAACACTACTTAAAATATTCAATCTTTCTAAAATGCCCCTATCCCATTCTCTATTATCTTTTACTATTTATTCTCCACTAACTAAACTTCTATTAATACCCCTATCCCATTATCAATTATTTTTAATTACTACTTATTCACCACTAACTACACTTTTCATCCATCAAATATTAAATTTACAATTTTCACCCAAAATAGTAATGTCAACATTTTAAATGGGACGGACGGAGTACAATATGTTTTTATTTTAAAACATTTGTTCGCTCCTCCATTCACCGTCGCCATGTTCACCGCTGCATTGCGCGGGTATTGTGCTAGTTAGAGTTTAAAGTTCGGTGAAGGTGCTTGAACAGATTAATGTTATTCAAGTTTCAGTTTCTTGACAACATAAAGTCTTCTAATGATTGTTTTCCTAAACAAATGTGGAAACAGATGCTGAGGGCTCGGCATACCAATCAGTGCCTGTTCATGATAATGTGATCCAGGATGCTGCAAATCATGTCATCAAGACACTACAACAGAGGTCCAACTCGTTGTATCCTTACGAATTGCTAGAGGTTGTTCATGCTAAAGCAGAGGTACGCAACTCTTTTCTTTTTGGTTGTGATATGCATCTTAACCAATTTAGGTATTGTCTAAGTGGAAGTTGATTTGCTTATTTGTTTGTAACATTGCAAATGCTTGGACTAAATATCAGTTTTGAAATCATAAATAAATGGAGCTGTTGTTATTTTCCCCTTTCTTCATGTTAAGTTTCATTGGCACTTTTAATCATCTCATATTCTCATATATATATATGGTCTGTCTAAATTCGTCAAGTAGTTGGGCATTAGAACAATTTAGAGGTGGCAAAATGGGCTGGTCGAGTCGGGTTCTGGGCCAAAATGGGTACGTGTCTCACGGGTATGTTTTAAGAAAGGGTCAGATAGGCCGGAGACTTGCAATATGTTTGCAAAACTAAGTGTCTTTTAGGGTTTTTTGTGTTTGAACGCATCGAGGATGGCTAGCAACCCGTTTGACCCTTCTTTTTTTTACCTTGAGCCATGTGACCCGTTAGAGATAGAACACAACCTGAAGCTGCCTGATTACATGCAAATGGATAGGAATTGCCCCCTATATATATGGGGTCTAAGGGAAAAAGTCGATGCTTGTATTTCATATTTTGAGTTGCTATTTGAATTCATGTATTAGTACTAACAGAAGATAATTTATTAATAACTATGTCTCAGACTGCGGAAGGGTCTGCAAAATATGATATCGTACTGAAGGTCAAAAGGAACGACAAGGAAGAGAAATTCAAGGCTAATGTGCACAAAGACGATGATGATAAATTTCATGTGAACAATGTGGTGCAGGACCACTCTTAATCAAATCTTGTTTCACGACTGTGATAAAGAGGTATCAAGGGAATGCATGTTTTATGTCTAATAATCCTTTGTGACTATATCATACTTTCATAACATAGGGAATGAATAAGTTTTGTTACTCACTGATACCTTATGTGAATAGTTAATTGGCTTATGTATGTACTTATCTTGACAGCATATATGTAAACTCTAATTACCAAATCTTGTAATTTGGTATGGCCCTTGCGGCGGACCTTTGTTCTTGTAAAGCAGTAGAACTACAAATTTTCTTACATGCATAGTTTAGTACTCTTCTAATTCAGTTGAAGTATGTACGGATATCGTGTGCTAGAGGTGAATTTAATGAACCTAGAGTTGGGCTAGTTGACTCTTTGGGTCAAATGTGTGGTTTTGTACTCTTCTAATTCAGTTAATTGGTCGAGTAAGGGAATAGGAGGAAATGCAAAACAGAACAACAGCATTCATAAACCAGCATTTAGAACCAAATGTGGTGGAATAAGAACCCAATTGGACTAGCCACAAATGCGGCCAACACTTCTAGTTTGGTCGACTGGGAAGCCATTCCTCGGAGGAAAAGGATTTTAAAAATAACAGATTGGACAGTTTCCTTCATTGCCTGTAAAAGCTGAGGGTGTGTTTAGTTATAGAAAATTTTCCACAATTTTCCTTTTCCAATTTTCTATAGAAAATCATTTTCCAGAAAAGTGTTGAAAAATTAGAAAACGCGTTCAAATGTTGGAAAAGTGGATTTTGGAAAACTAGTTATATCTTGAAAAATTTGAAAAAGTGGGGGGAATTGTATAAAGGAAAATTTGGAAAAGTGTGGGGGAAGTGTTTTCCACCTCCAAGTTATATTTTGGAAAAGTTGATTTTCCATTTTCTTGAAAAATTTTCTCAGAAAAATTCATTTTGAACGCGTTTTCCAATTTTTCACTTTTCTTGGAAAAATTTTCTAGAAATCACCCCCTTTTTTCCACAACTAAACACACCCTGAGCTTTGCACTCCTCAAATTCTCAAACCATGACCATGTTTACGGCTTTACGCCATGCCATGTGTACCATGGCAATATCCAATAATGGAATTGACGAAGGAATGGCAAATTTTCAGCGAGCCCATAACTTAAGACGAACTGACCTAGCTTTTGGGCGTATAAGACTACAATGCTCTAACGATTCCTCCTAGCAATCACAAAAATACACAAGACCAAGTTCAAAACAACACCTCTTCGGCGTATAAGACTACAATGCTCTAACGATTCCTCCTAGCAATCTCAAAACTACACAAGACCAAGTTCAAAATAACACCTCTAGTCATGAGATTGGGATGAGTAAGTACCATATCTTAAGCCGAACTGAACTAACTTTTGGGCGTATAAGACTAGAATGGTCTAACGATTCCTCCTAGCAATCACAAAAATACACAAGACCGAGTTCAAAGTAACACCTCTAGTCATGAGATTGAGACGAGTAAGTAATCTCTCAAGTGCATCCCTCCAAACACAAATGTTAGTCTTTTTTATAGAGATCCAAGCATTCTACGTGTACTTGGTTTCATTGCTCGGATCGATAAGCAACTTGTTTTGGCTCAAAGAAGACATACTGTTAACCGAAAATCAGGGTCGTCTTCGAGGTGAGCGAGGAGGTCGGCCACTTAGGGCCTCCAATTTATAGAGGCCTAAAAACATGTGTGCATGTGTATGTGTATGTTGTATGTATATTTTTTGATAAACTGTTTGATTGTTAATTAATAAATTAAAAATGTAAGTGATTGTATCTAAAATGATTAAGCCATACAAAAGTTAGTTTTTTATATTGCATTCCATAACTATAAATTAGATTTGTATTATAGAGCCTCAATTTTGTGATTAACACTATTTTGCTCAGGGCCTCTGATTTAGGGATGGCGCCAAAAATATAATAGACCCGAAGTATCTATATACCTTGACCTGTAAATAAAGAAAGATTACTATTACAGTACTACCTATTGTAATTTATATCACTGACAAAATCTATATGAATTTTTAAGTGAACATGTTACAAAGTCAAGTCTAAGCAAATACACTAGTCTCAGACTAATTTTTATGAGCCGGAGCTAGATGTTACCCATTTGGAATCTGGAAGATAGGATCGTTGAACAATCTTACGAAGCTAACTTAATCTTATCTATAAAATGACAAAAGGTTGGCAAGTGCCATCACAATATCTCACGTTTAAGATCGCGATTTCAGCAATGTTGATTTAGGAAAAGTAATAATTATTGAAAATTGGTTTGATCGACTGAGCAAGCATGTTAGAAGAGACTGTGTTATAAAATTATGAAATTTGTTCATTAGAGTATGTTTTCCTGAACGGCTAAGCCAATAGAAAGGTAAATATTGTTGTGGTGTAGTTGGTTAAAAAGTGTCACATGGGGGTAGATTATAAGTAAGTTTAGGGTTTATTGGAGAGGATTAACTAAGTGATGGTTTATGAGTCACGTGGGATGATGCTTCTACCTATTGCTATTAACAAATTAAAAAGTTAGTACATGTATCATTTAAATTATTGTTTAAAAAAGAAGAATCTAGTATATGTAGATTTGAAGTTTTCTTTGTTGCTTGAGCTGATTATGTCTAATACTGCATTGCTCAAACTGAATCACGCGAACGTTATAAAATTTGGATCGTGTAAAATAAGCGGCCAATTAGCGATATTGTCTCAGTTCCAGTTTTGAACTAGCTAGCCTCTTATCTTAAAGGCTATCGATTTCCTCCTTGAGGAGCAAGGAAGATCATAGTTTTACACTTTTACTGAGCCGCTGGTTTCTGCTGACCCGTTGTTGTTGGCATTTAAAAGAAAAAAACTTTATGATACATTGTCGTAGTCAAGCTTGGGCCTTAGCTAAAATGGGCCTTATCAAATTTTGGATCAGGGGTGGGCCCAACTAAGATGGGCCTTGTACTTTTACATCTCTAACCCAGCGAGCCAATCTCACTGATTAAGCACTTGTGGCTTCTTGTTTGTTGCCATCAAGAAGGCTTCATTGATTTGACATAAGTCCCTACCACTGTCATTGTTAGTTGTTGCTAACTTGCTATGTTCCAATACTTTTATCTCTAAAGCCAAAAAAATGGGAAATTTTTTGTTACTAGCCAATCAAATCGGTTTTGACATTGCATGCTATTTTGGATCTAAATCATTTTGATACATAGTCTAACCCGTCCATTTTTACCTTCTATTTTAGAACTAATCAATCAACTCAATATACATAATATGTGTGGGTAAAGCTAGAAAAGAAGTAACAATTCGATGCAATAAATGCTAGTTGTTAGGGTTAAAGCTGCAGATCGGCAATCAACTTTCATTCTGTATCGAGTTAGGTAACGAACCGATTTTAATGCTAATGTATGTAGCGAACTTTCAAATTGTTCGTCGAGTTAGGGAATATGTATTACGTATCATATTACTATAAAAAATGGATTTACAATTTTAAATGTATTCTTTGAAACATAAGAAAAACAGTAAGAAGATAAGCAAGTCCCACACATTGGTTTGAGGGGAAGGAATAATATAATTGGGGTGTTGATGAGACTGAAAGGTTTTGAGTAATAGTTGATGCAAAAGCTCATCTAAAAGTTCGGTGTTTGATGGGATCTCACTTGTATATATTTTGCTTACTATTGGTTGGCACCTAATACAAGTGATAGAAACATGAGAAGGTTTATACACTAAATACTAACTAGCCAAAAATATAAACATTTTCGTAAAGTATATAAATAAATACGGTTGTGTATTTAGTACGGTCTATACTTTGTTTAAAGAGTCGTTTTGAGTGGTTCTGCAGGCTTAGCATTATCTTTTACATGTTGTATACTACACAAATATGTAGATCAATAAGTGTTATCGATTTTCAACATTTTCAATATTTTAACTAGATATATATATATATATATATATATATATATATATATATATATATATATATATATATATATATATATATATATATATATTACGGTACTACTTCACTATCCAACAATAGATGCACGATAATACAAAAACACTAGTCAAAATTTCTATCATATGAAATTATGAAGTAATTCGCATGATTAAGAGGCTTTACAATTAGGTGGTGATTTGTACACCACCAAAAATTAGTCATACACCATTTTTATGCATTGTCGTGTTGTACTGTACAACACTGTAAAACAGCTTTAGTTGTGTATGGCTAATTTTTAGTGGTGTACAAATCACCACCCTTTAAAATTCCTAAATAATAATCGCCGAACAAAAACAAAAACATTGGAAAAAAGGTATACCAATCAAATTAATAGAATGAAAAATACAATTTACTCAATAATACAAACACCAAACAAATAAATAAAATTTCTTTTTTGACAAGTTAATTAATTAATTAATCCAAATCTTGTTGATTAACTTAATTATAATTTTTTAACCAAAAGGGTCCAAATCCTTGTTATAATTTTCCGCTTCTTCATCACCACCCAAGAAACCTTGATTCAACAACATGCTTATAGGATCAACCTCTATTTCTCCTAAACCTGAAAAGAAATCATCCGTTTGACCGCTAGCACCACCACCGTGGCCCGGTAACTCGGGCCTATACCCTTGAGGAAAATTTGTATCTAATACTTGTAATTCATCTTTCACTTGAACTTGAAGTATGCCACTTTGTCCTACTACTAGTGTTGACCCTTCATTTTCTGGTGTGATTTCTTGTTGTTGTGTTTGTGGTTCGGTTTTTGGTGGTTGTGGTGTTCGGGTTGATCCGGCTAAAGCGTTTCTTTGAGTGGGCCACGGATGGTTGTGTTCAGAAGTGTAGGTGATTACTAACATGTTGGGATCTGTTTTACTTCTTTCCACTTGTTTTCTTGCCGAGCAACCCTTTGAACTGCTGCATCTATAGTATCCTCTGAAAATTATGTTGATAATTATAATAAATTAATCATTAAGAAAGATAAGATGATTAAAATAATACTAGATTATAATGTAGTGTTAATTACAATAGTCTATTATTAACCTATTTGATATGGGTGATTCTACTCTTTAAGTGTTTTTTTTTAGTTTGTGATGTGAATTTAAAATGAATTGTATTTTCTAGCTTCTTGCTCGTTTTATTTAATATTTTTTTTCTCATCATCTCAAAATATAAAGTTTGTAATGCAATATAAGTTCGTCTTAATTTGAGGTCATGATATTTGTGCCTAAATTTGTGTTTGGTTGTCAAATGTTATGAATTCATGCATTTCTAAGAGTCAAAATCATATCACAAAGCTAAATATTTCGACACTAACGTCAAGATCATTAAAAAGTTTTTTTTTTGAAAGGCAAGATCATTAAAAAGTTTTGATAGAGTTTTTAGATAATTTTGTAGATCGAGTATTTGACTTTACCTTAAAATGTGACTTTTTAGATATTATATACGACTTTTAATATTATAAGATTAATGAAAATTATTAATTATAAAATATTACAGGTAGTAAAATATTCAACGAATTAATAATTGATTAAATGTATACCCGCTTATTGTGCCACCCAATGAAAAGCCCAACACATGCTAAATTTTTTTGTAGTTGTTGAGCTACAACTAAATAAAAAAATACAACGATTTATAAATATTTACTCCGTATTATTACCATTCAAACACATCTATATAATCTATTAATTTTATTTTATTGAAGCTGCATTTTTTATTGTTTATCATATAAAAAAAGTATTTATAGATAAATTATTAAGAGTAATAATATACTGGCGCAACTATATGGACGTAAAGTTAAGCATAATTTACCTATACAAAATTACACATTTGAATATATTTTCTCTACTTATATTGTTCATGTTCATTAAAATTTTCGTGTGCCCCCAACCCCATACTTATTATGCCATTTTTTAGATCTACTTAAATAAATCTTTTCATTTTTAACCACGAAACACACTGTTTCGCATTTCGATTATACATTAGATAAACAAAAGGGTGCATTATAGGGTTATACCTCGGATATGGAGATCCTTTAATAGGCTTTTGACCATATTTTCTCCAGGCCCACAAATCCGATGGAACCACTTCACCGGTGGGTCTACTATTTGCAGGTGCCGGTGCAGGTATGCACACCACTTTCTTTGCCTGACTCTTCCTGCTCATTTAACCATTGTTAAGTTTAGTCACGTCGAAACCATAAAACCAATAAACGAAGTTCGGACCTTTCAGAAATTGACCTGTATAATTGGTTTGATTATAACAGAATAATGGTTTCGATGTGGTATAGTTCAATATAAGTATCAAAACCACACTCTTACATATGAAAGTATATATACATTTAGAGCAAAGTATATTAAATAATTTACACATTGGATTTTTATTTGTCTAGGGAATATAACATTCGCGTATTAAAATAATAATAAATAATATCTCAATTTTGATTTATTTTCTAGAGTCATACCAATACAATTGAACTCACACAGCAATTATATAATCAAACTATACATATAATATATTGTCTTCCATTAGACTCAAACTTATAACCTTCTAGTTAATGGACATTTGATTAATACTATTTGGTTTATTTTTTTTATTATTATTTTTTTATTTTTTATCTTCAGCAGCATTTATTCATTAAACTTTTTGGTTTTTTTTTTTTTTTTTACGTCAATTAGATACTTATTTAGTAACTAAGATTTTTGGTATATATATATATATATGGACAAAAATTTGACCAAATATTCGTAGATACTTAATTTAATTAGTAATTAAGATTGGACAGTTACTTGCAGTAAATACTAAATAAATTTACCTAACAAACTAAATGTGAAACCTGAAATGTTTTACCACGACAGCTAAAGTGTCCATTTTTTTGACCAAATATTCGTAGATACTTAATTTAATTAGTAATTAAGATTGGACAGTTACTTGCAGTAAATACTAAATAAATTTACCTAACAAACTAAATGTGAAACCTGAAATGTTTTACCACGACAGCTAAAGTGTCCATTTTGAAAAGGAATAGACTTTTTAAAACCTCCATTAAGTACATTATTTACCAATCAAATTTCATTTATGCTTACTAAAATCTCTTTTAGTTAGTTGAATATGAGATGGACAATTATTTTGAGACAAACTTGAATAATAAGGTGATGAAAAAAGTTTTTTTTTTCTTTGGTATAAAATGTAAGTATTTACTTATATGAGTTATATGTATGACCATCGAAAATGCAATGTAAAGTGTTGAAAGAAATTGAAAATTCCCTTCCAAATGGTGATGGTGGTCCTATTTGGAGACAGTGATCTCACGTTCAATCATGAGATGACACAGCTTCAAATTTAATCCCATAATCAATTTAATTAATTCTTATTTTTTGATAACCAATTTGTATTCTTTTCTTTTCTTCTTGCGTTTATCTATCTATCTATATATATGGGAGGTGATAGATACAACACATAAAATGATTCAAACACCACAATTATGCTATTATATACTTGTACTATGTGTTTTAAATGTTGTACAATTTGTTGTATACAACAATTTCCTTGTTGTATTTATCAAGTCCCTATATATATAATGAAATCATTACTATACGTACAGGTAGTAAAATACTACTATAATCCATTTTTTGTTTTGAAAAAACAGTCAACATTTTACTTTTATTTGGTTTAGATATATAAATATAGGGCTGATCTACTATCTAATAAAGAGATACAGTAATATTTATTTTGATAAATAAAACATATATATATAAGGTTTAGAATAAGAGATTTTTTTTATTTATTTCTTTTTTATAAAACATACAAATTATACATGATCATGAGACATTTTTATAGATATTATTATTAGATTACGAAAGTTTCATTCGATGACTCGATCTCATTTGGTCTAATCTGGTTTTGGATCGTACGAAAATGACGAACTTGTATAAACTACTTCCTGTACTTATTGTGTTTAAGCTAGTGAAATAGATATAAAAATAAAAATATGGATTAAATATAACGTAATATACATTATAATTGTTTACGGTTTTTAAACAATTCATCCTCAACAAAACCAATATATTGAATGTTGTAATTTTTGAATAAGTTAATGTACGTATCACGGCCTCACAATATATGTCATGCATGTAATGTGGTTTTCATTTTAAAATTTAATTATTAGTTAAACAAAAGTAGGAAAAGTTATTAATTAACAAGAATCTTTGATTATAAGAAGATTAATGATTAAATTGTGCCATAAAATAAGGTTTGAAATGATATTATTAGATAAATATAAATATGATACATTATGCTTAAAATAGAAACTTCGGAAGAAAAGATGAAAATTATTCATAAAAAATCAAAACATTTTAATGCAAAGTTTTAATAACATATAAACTTAAGAAACAAACTGTAACCAATGATAATCGATAACCAGTGACAAACTTTATAAACATTATGTAACCCATGATAAACTTTAGAAGATTATATATTTATGAAAAACAATACAACTCAGAAACAAAATAATCAAATCATATATATAATATTAATTATGTATGGTCGGAAAACATTATAAAATAGACCATACCTTATTTTCAAGGTTTTAAGCAAGGTTTTGAATTATATACTAGCTAGTATCAAAATGCTAAAAATCCTATTTCCCAGAGACCCCTATTATTATAAGTACATAAATCATCATGAATTAAATCTATGTTTTTCAGTAAATTTTTAGAAAAGACAAAATAATATGCATTGAAAAAACTAGCAAGAAGCTAGAGATTGTAACGCACCCAGAAACACCCGAAAGAAATACACCACGTCTAAACAAAGAACATTTTGAAATGATATGAATAATTTACGTATTGTAAGTACAGAAAAAAAAATCTTGAAATGATATGAATAATTTACATATTCAATTATTTTGCACAGAAAAAAAGACGATAAAATAAAACGGAGTATAACCTAAAGAATCTTTTGAGCTAAAAAAATAAACTTATATTCCATATCTTTAAAAATTTATCATAATTTTAGCCGATAAACACTTCTTTAATGCATCACTTTCGATTCGATCTTTGAACTTAAATGTATCATGAGTGTATACGATCAAATGAATCGCTTAGAGTTAATCCATAAATGCAAATTATTATATACTATCATATATATAAAAATCTAGTACATATATGTATTTGTAAATGTAATTTACAACATGCAAGATTTTTATTCTCATTATTAAATACTACTATTTATATAAATAAATATGCATATATATTTATTTACCTATCATGTATAGCTAGGATTAAAAAATATATCATAGAAGTTGTAAAAATGAGTTAAAAATTATATAGAAGTATCAGTTATGAAGCAATATGCATATGATCCTACTATATATTAATTCTTTCATTGAAGCAGTTTCCCATAACAAAGAATTTAATATAGATAAAAATATTCACATATGCAAGGTATCTAGTTGTTTACCTTCTCTTGATGGCCGGATTTCGCGGTGACGAGATCTGTAAGGTGGTGGTAGTAGAAGCTTCTAGCAACCCACGTTTTGATGCAGAAGAAGAATTTGAAGAACATGTTATCATTTCATTATTTGTTGTAAGAGTTGACTTTGCAGCATTTGGTGATATTTGCAACATCTTTGAAAACATGTTACTATGGTTATGATGATTATTATGGTTTTGATCAAACCCTAATGGTATTGATCTTGTTGTTGTAGATTTTTGTTGATCATTATTGTTGTTGTTATCTAAACTTGATGTTGTTGTTGTTGTTCCAAAAAAACATGGAGTTGATGATGTTCCTTCATGATTAATAAGTGGATCTGATGATAAAAGACTTGTAAAGCAGGGTTGACCAAAACCCTCATCTTGATCATCAATTCTTGTTGACTTTTGGATCATTTGTATTTCTTGATCAGATTGATCAAAGTATTGCCAATCTGATACCCCCGGAGGATCACCCAAACTAACGCTTCCTGGCCGGAAAATATCCGCTAAATCACCTTGAAAATTATTCTCCATTATGATCAATGAACTCCAACAACTTAACTATATCAAGAAGTAATAAAAGGAAGTCAAAAATGTCTTTGTTTGACCGGTTTCTTTTTTGTACCAAGAATGAAGATGAACTAGATGGGGTTGTTTGTTTTTGGTTTATCTTATGTGGGTATGAGTTAGTTTTTGATGATGGGTGATGAAAATGACAAAAAATTTAGGGTTTGGAGGAAAGAGATGAAAAGCAGAAAGAGAAAAGTCGCTGACTTTTTTGATTTAGAAATAGAGAGATACATAACAAATATGATATACGATGACAGTTCTATTCCATACGCAAAGAGAAGGAAAAAAAGGTTTGTATATTAGATTGATGGTGATGATGATTAGTTAATGGGAATATTTTAATTTAACTGAGATATGTGATGCTGTTATTATATAGTTTGTTAATATACATATACATCCAAGATTATATTATAATTCTATATTGCTTCTTTATTCGTCTTTTCGTGTTGATAAAGAGTTCGTTTTTAATATTTGGGAAAAAGTTAAAACGACGAAATCCACCTTTGATAAAACGAAGTGATCTATCGATTCTTTTTCAACAAGTGAATTCACAACCCATCTCACATATTATTTACAACCACACATATACGATGTATATCTATATGTTGTTATTTAGGAAACTTGAATCACAAACTGTTAAATAAATAATGATTCCTCGTATAAGTAAAATTTGATATAGCGATGAAATTAATTAATCAAATTTACTCTATAAGTTGATTTTCTTTCTTGTCAAAAAAAAAAAAAAAAAATCATATTTCTATGTTTCTCTATTTTTATGGCCTATTAAACAAGGTAAATAAATTATTCCCCTTTACCAAACACCCCCGTACGACAATTGGCAAACATTAGAGTATTTTAATTTGTGACTAAAAAAATAGTATAGTATTAATTACTTCGATTAACATGTAACCTAATAGAATAATACTCCTAATAGTGATAATTGCTCATTGTTTGACACAAATATCTCACTATTACTCGTGTATAACAAGATTAAAGGTGTGTGTGTTTTGTGACTGAATTAGAATGGGTATAGGTTGATAAAGAAAAATAATAGATTTCATGTTAAACTTCGGTTTAGTTTATTTTCAATTTTCAAGTTAAATGAAAACGAAAAACAAAAAAAAAAGTAAGAAGTGAAAAAAGGATAAGAAGAATACAAGGTAGAGAAGGATTCTACATTTTAAGATTTTTTAATCTGTAGATTTTCATTAAACAACCTCTTACTTTGAGTTAGACTGTTAGAGCAAACTAAGTTTGGATTACATGACCATTCTAGCCAGTCTAACTTAATTTTGTTACTTATATTATAGATTCACACGTACGAGTTTAGATTAATATCATTGAGAAGCACATCAATATTTGGCCTTTTGTTGTTAAAAGCTACACCGTTGCGGTATTTCCATAAACTCCAAAAACCGATTTGAATTACCACATAAAAACATTTTTTACGACCTCCGTAGCATGATTGGAGTCCGTAAGTCGGATTACCAACTTTAAATTTTGCTATTGGAGGTCGTTTAATCCCCACCATTTGGCAAGCGAGTCACATGTTTTCGAGACAATGTTGCATTCCAAAAGTAAGTGAGTTTCCGATTCGCGCTTCGTCCCACACCGAACATCTAGTGGAATTCAAATCAATCCCCCTTCGATCAAAGTTAACTATAGTATGGAGTCGTCCATTAGAAACTCACCATCTATTGATAATGAATTTTTTAGGAAGTAGACGATCCCACTAAAATTCATGCATTAGGTAGGGAGCAAAGTGTGATTTTCTATTTCTTGTCGTGTTGTTTTGTAATCTGAACCATCTATCACCTTGAAATATACATTCCCATTATTATTATTTTTAGATAATACACTATGGAGGTATTCATTACTTTTTACAATTATAGTGATATTAGCATACATTTTTAAATAATATAAAAAGAAAAAGAAAAAGAGAGAATGGGAAGGAGATCAACGTGCTAAAGTTAACCCTCAACGCCGACCATCCGCCTATGGTGGCGCCGACTACTCAACGCCAAGGTGCTTCAAACTCATATTCAAAACCACCATCACAAAAACCTATTTTGATAGTTGTATATTAAAGTGATACGGCAATAATCAACAAGAGGAGGGGAAAAAGGTAATACATGGAGTAACATAATTGTATTGGGAGGGATGTAGAAAAAGTTGGATTGAATTTTAATTCAATGTTTTTAAAAAAGGTGGGAAATGGATCATCAACTTTGTTTTGGGGTGATAGATGGGCTGGGAATTTCTTGCTTAAAGATAAATTTCAAAGATTATATAATTTAGAGAGTAAAAAAAATGTGTTGCTTAGAGATAGGGGTGAATGGATAAGTAATGAATGGGTTTCTATCGCATGTTACTCTTGTACAAAACTGTAGGGATATACGGAGATGGTTGTTTGCGGAGGATGGTGTATTTTCGGTTAAGGTAATGTCAAGAATATTAGATGAACAAATCCTGCAAGACGAAATTTCAGATCAGGTAACAAAACGAAACAATTTGGTACCACCAAAAATTGATGTGTTCGCATAGAGTGTAGCTAAAGGAAGACTGCCGGTGCGCGTTGAACTCGATAACAGAGGTTTAGATTTGGATTCAATATTGTGTCCAAGCTGTGCTGATACTAGTACAAAAACGAGTAAAAAGAGTGCAACGTTATAGCGGTTTTAAGTGAAAACCGCTATAAAGATCATAAAGTGGATATAATAATCTTCAATGAAGCGGTTTACCAGTCTTACTGTGGGGTCCCAACAATGCTAATGTAGTGGTTTATGTTAAACCGCTTTAATTAACAATGATTGTGGCGGTCAAGTCTACTCGCTACATTTGTTATACTCCATTAGTAGCGCGCGGTTATTAACAAACCGATTCAAAATTAACTATATTTATTCCGGGAAAAAATACCCAAGAAAATATTTGGAGCCATTTATAGCGGTTGTCAGTAAACCGACCCACAAGAAACTTGTGCATGGGCTTTAATGGGCTTAATAATTTTGAAGTTGTACGTGACCGACAGATCGAGAAGATGAAAGCCCAAACACAAGTGTATATATATAGACATATTTTATCCCACATCGGAAATAATAGAAAAGGTGTGTTGGTTTATTTACTTCTTTTGATGTTTCTTTCTTAAAGGTCATTTCCTTGTATCATTATCATCATTGTAGGTTTGGTTGTTCCCTTCTTCAAAGGTTGTTTGCTACTCGCGGCAAGTAGCAAATGGATTTACTTTTCTCGCGAGTAGCAAATAGCCTAAAGAGAAAGGAATTATTATATCTACGTTGATAAAGTTATTTAAGAATGATCTTTTTTTGGATATGATGTTAATTATTATTTTTCTGTGGTTGTTTCTTTTCTTTTTTTTAGTATGTCGATAATAAATGTTAGTAGATATGATGTTGATAATTTAATGGCAAATGTTAATGAAAAATCAAAAAATATAGAAATGATTCGTAGGATTGTAAATCCCTTGTTTATTTTCATTGATCACCTCTCAATATATAAAGATTACAATTACAGTGCTATAAATAAGATATGTGATTTGTTTGCCTTGTCACAATACAAGCATACATCTACCTATTGTTACATACTGTATATATTATATCTAGTCGATCTATCATGATTGAATGCCAACTACGCTCAACTCGGTCATCACTTAATTTGAAAGATGATCATCATATGTAGTGATCATCGCTATCATCTAATCTTAGAAGGTTAACGTTACTAATACACCTAGCAACGAATCGCTTAGCGGCAAATCCCCGGTAACATTGAAGTCAGTATTTAGGTCCATGTTGGGACATTCCTTTTCGTGCTCATTCTGTAACAAATAAAAGACAGGAGTATCTAACTGCGAATCGAACGATTAAACAGACAAGAAGACGGAGTATTTAAACAGAGAAATCACGGTCGGAAAGGAGACCCTAATATGATAATGAAATAGATGATGATGAAAACGTGATCTAAGCAAAAAAGGAGGAAATTAAAAGGATACAGTAGCTTCATATTGTTATATTGTTAATTTGTCACTTAATTGATTAATTTGGTCATCACCTATTGTTTGTATTTATAATAAGTGAAAAACGTGTGCAATAAATGTTTTATTTAATGCAATTTAAACACCAAAATGACACCGAATAATAAATTAAGAATAAATTAAATGCAATTTTTTATTTTATATTTGATGCGGGAACACAAGTAGCAGTTATAAGCGATGACCGTTTCAATTGTTTGTATCATTAGTAGCGGTCCTTTTTAAACCGATCCACGTTTGAAGAAATTTATGTATTCTTGTTGGTTATTATTAATGGTAACCCGCTTCAAATCCCTTCAATGTTGGAACCATGAGTAGCGGTTGTAGGTAAACCCGATCGAACAATTAAAAACATTTAAAACGGTTATATGTAGACCGATCCAACAACAAGTAAAAACAAATTCCAACACTACACATTTTGACCAGCAACAGCCAAAACAAAAAACATTAGCAATCAAAAATGTCCAAAACCATCTACACGATATATCGCCAATAACATAAAGCGCACAAAAGCCACAAGTTTTGATCAAACCCACATGAGCAACTAACTCTGTCACCACATGGAATCATCGATAACCATACAACAGCAGGACAGTAGCTTCCAAATGCAGTCACAGACTTCATGAGTATATAGCAAAAATATCATAAACCACGTCTGTACTTATTAGAAGTAACCACCATTAGGATAAATATATATAGCTTTCTTTTCATAAATGGAATGGAAGCTTTAATTAGCAACTCGTGGATTATCAAGCCACACTCCTTCTTCGTCGTTGTTGGCTCGTAGGCATACGTTATGTTCGCCTATGAGCGGAGGTATACCGACAGAGAATGGTGGTAACTCGTCGAACTGATCGTATTCTTCCTCATCGACAACATTATCGACACCAAGTATACATCGTTTACCTTGCAAGACGACGTGCCATCTTGAGTTTGACGGGTCTTCAACATAAAACGCTTGGGTGGCTAGGTTTGCAGGAATGAAAGGTTCTTCTGCATAGCCATTAGTCGAAAGGTCGACAAGTGTGAAACCCAATTGAGGGTCAACCTTAACAACACCTCTTCTGTTATTCACCCACTTACACTTGAACAAAGGTACAGTAAACAAACGATAATCCAACTCCCAAATTTCTTGAATCTTACCATAATACGAATCGTTGGCAATCTTAATCCTTTTATCGAGATTATTCGCCCTTCCATATTCAACCGTTGATGCTATAACAGTAACTCCACAGTTTTGCGCCGCGCATTTATCATCTTTTCTTTGGGTGTAAAATGTGTAACCGTTAATGTCGTATCCTTCATATGCCTTCACTTTGAAGTTTGGGCCTTCTCCAAACGCTTCCACTGTCTTATTAACATTCGGTTGACCGTAGTTTACAGTCACTATGTCTTTCAACCATTTTGCAAACTCTTTGTTGTGTTTGATCTTATACCAGGCGTCGTCCCTCCCCGCATGTGTTGCCCGTAATATCTTCATGTGTTCTGCAATGTAGGGAGAAAGACATGACATGTGCTCTAGGACTACAAAGTGTGCAAGCTGTAAAAGATCGCGACTTGGATATATATCTTTCTCTCCACTTGTCCCAAGGCCAGAAAGTCGACCTTCGTTTCGAGATATCGGAATGCCAACCTTCTTTACACCTTCCATGTAGTCAATGCAAAATTCAATCACCTCCTCGGAACAGTATCCTTCAATAATACTACCCTCTGGTTTTTTTTTGTTCCTTACATATCCCTTTAAGAATCCCATATATCTCTCGAAAGGGTACATGTAACGTAAGAATACGGGACCAACAACCTTAATTTCTCCTACAATATGAGACACTAAGTGAACCATGACATCGAAAAAAGAAGGCGGAAAGTACATCTCTAGTTCACAGAGCGTGAGAATAATCTCTTTTTGCATATTGTCTAATTCAGTTTGTACAATCACCTTCGAGTGGATCGTGTTAAAAAATAAGCAAAGTTTTGTGATAGTGTGTCGGATGCGGACGGGCATTAAACCTCAGATTGCTATAGGAATCATGTGTGTCATTAAAATATGGCAATCGTGAGACTTCATACCAAGCAATTTACAATCTTTTAGTGACACAAACCCCTTAATGTTCGAAGAATAGCCAGACGGAACCTTAATACCATGCAAGAATTCACAGAATTTTTTTTTTCTGTTCTCGACAATGTATAGCTTGCTGGTGGGAGAAAGGTGCGCTTTTTATCAGCATTGAGCTTTGGACAAAGCTCTGGCAGAATGTTCCATGCCTCCATGTCTTTTCGTACATTAATCCCGTCCTTTGTTTTTCCGGGAATGTTCAACAATAAGCTTATCAAGCTATCACAAACGTTTTTCTCGATGTGCATGACATCCAGGCAATGTCGAACCTCCAAATCCTTCCAGTAAGGTAAATCCCAAAAGATGGACTTCTTTTTCCATGAACCTTTCTGCAGCGGTATTCTTTTGCCAAAAACTATCTTTTTATTTACAACTTTTGAGAGTGCTTCATGTCCGGTAAGACGTGTCCGTACAGTTCTATGCTCAGTGGTCCCGTCAAACTGAGTATCCATGCTACGATACGCGTGGTCACTTTCAAGCGATCTACGATGCCCCATGAAAACAGTCTTTTTGCAGTTATCTAACCACCTTGAATGTGTATCACTTTCACAATTAGCACACGCCAGTTTCCCTTTTTTACAGTAACCAGACAAATTTCCGTATGCGGGAAATCATTTATGGTGCAAAAAATCATTGCTCTCAACCGGAAATTCTCTTTCTTATAAGCATCGTACACTTGTACACCCGTATCCCACAGAGTTTTCAAGTCGTCAATTAAAGGAGCCAAATAAACATCAATGTCATTACCCGGTTGTTTAGGGCCTTGAATTAACAATGACATCATGATGTATTTACGTTTCATGCATAACCATGGTGGAAGATTGTAAACACATTGAAGAACAGGCCAAGTACTGTGGTGACTGCTCAGGATTCCGAATGGATTGATTCCGTCTCAACTAAGACCAAACCGTAAATTTCTAATTTCTGCACCAAATTCTTTATAAATATTGTCGATATTTCTCCATTGAGGTGAATCAGCAACATGTCTATATTTTCCATCATTTTTACGCTGATCGGAATGCCAACGCAACAATTTTGCCTCATTCTTGTTTGAAAATAATCGTCTCAATCTTGGTATTATAGGCAAATACCACAATAATTTTGCAGGCGGGCCATGTTTTCATCCTTCAACTTCTTCCTCTTCCTCTGTTCCTCTTTTCCGCTTGTACCTAGGTGTAGCACAAACGGGACACGTCTTCAATTCACTGTACTCTTTTCTGTACAATACACAGTCATTCGAGCATGCATTTATCCTTTTGATTTCTAATCTCATTGGACACATCAGTTTCTTTGCGAGGTACAACGAAACAGGTAACTCGTTATCCTCGGGGAGCATTTGATGCAAAAGAACTAGTAGCTTTGTGAAACTCCTATCACTCCAACCGTAGTTTGCTTTTAAGTTCATTAATTTCATCACAGCAGAAAGTTTGGAAATTTCGGAACCGACATATAATGGTTTTTCAGATTGCTCAAAAAGTCGGTGCAATTCGTTTTGATCGTTGTTAACTTGAGCATTGTCGTCATCAACTTCAACTTGAGCATTGTCATCAGCTTCAACTTGAGCATTGTCATCAAATTGTAGTTATATGAAGCATCGTTGTAATTAACTCGAGTTGACGAACAACTTTCAACAACAGTTGGTTCACCATGTCTTGACCAACAAGTATACAGCTGTACAAACCCACGTTGAAACAAGTGGGACTCAATTACACTAGTATCACTAAATCTCTTAAAATTTCTACAATCTATGCAAGGACACAAAATATCACCTTCTCCATTCATCACACGATTATATTCCGCAAATCTAAGAAATTGTTCCACGCCACTCACATACTCTAATGAAGACCGCAATGTGTTATACATCCATTCACGGTCCATCTGAAAATTTAAAAGGAAATGAATCAAATGATCGACGATTTTTTCTTAAATAGTCAATTCACTAAAGGACTCCCAAACGGCCACGGGGATCGCATTTCCGAAATTAATCTCTCTAGCTTACATATTCTAAAGTGTTTTTTTTTTGTTAGGAACAACAAGAAATTAAATTATTAAAACTACCAAACCATTATAAATTAACTTGTTGTTTCTAAAAAAATATAACTATAACTATACATTTTTACATATATATAGTTATAACTTATAAGAACCTTTGTATAGTATATATATATATATATATATATATATATATATAGTAAGTATGGTACTAAAATACATATATCACGTACAGAACAAAAAACAAACAGAACAAAACTGAAAATCAAACCTTGATAATTAACAAGATCTCGAGGTCCACTCTAATGTTGTAACTTGTAGGGGCTTTTAATGTGCAAATTTAATGAAGGTAGAGTTTAATTTTGTTGGTGAGATATCTAAGTAAAAAGATTTTTTAATGGAGAGTAGAGCGCCGGATAGTAATTAATATGGATGCAGAGAAGATGATGACTTCTAGTCCTATCTCGTGCGTTGGCGGGGAAAATACTCAATGTTGTCACTTGGAACGGTTACACAAAAGTTGGATCGGTTATTAGTAACTTAAGGAGCGGTGTTCGTTATGGATCATTACAATTATTGTTATTAAAAATAATGACCTATTGGATCGGTTTTCTGTTATCTTTGAAGCGGTTAATGTTGATCCAGTTAAATTTAAAAGTCAAAAAAACAAAAGAATTCACTGTGAGTGTTCTATATATATAAAATAAAATAATATACTGTGTGTGTGTGTATATATATATATATATATATATATATATATATATATATATATATATATATATATATATATGATATACTCCATAATATACTCCGTATATCTTTTCATTGTTGTTTATAAGTTTATTACAACTTACAAGGCCAATTATTTTGGACATTCAATGGTAACCACCTCGAGTTCTTCAACCGAGGTTTCTAGAAACATAAGAAAAACGGGTTGGGAGAGTGAAGATTTGATAAATCGAGTTTGTGTATTGTGTAAATGTGAGGATGTGAGTGGTATATGGACATCTTGGACCGAAACCAACCCGCGTCGACGGTTTTTAGGCTGCCCAAATTATAAGGAAAGAGAGAACTGTGGTTTTTTTCATTGGTGGGATCCTGATCCAAAGATCGAGTTTTACAAACAAAAGATTGCAGAATTGAAGAATGATGCTGTGGATTACCGTAAGTTGATCTCTGATGTGGATGAAGAAGTCAAAATGTTAAAGTGTAGAAATCATGTTTACATTTGTTGCATTTGTGTGCTTATGGAAATGGCTGTAATGTTTATTATTAAGTAATTACCAACATTAACGACATTATGTCGTTAATGTTGGTAATTACTTAATAATAAACATTACAACGCCATTCATTGTAGTTGTACGGTCAGGGTCATTTGGTATTGGTGGTGTAACTTAGGGGTCATTTTGTTTTGTTTGGTTTCGTTGTAGTTGTACGGTCAGGGTCATTTGGTTTGTTTTCGTTATATACTAAAGGGATTACTAATTATAGTTGTACGCTCAGGGTCAATTGGTATGGTATGGTAAGGTATGGTTGTAATTCCTGTCAATTGGTATGGTATGGTTTGTTGGTAGGGTATGGTTGTAATTCCTAGCTAGCATCTTGCTAGTTTTATTGGTAATATTAATTGCCTGCTTCTTCAAAAAAAACGACATTAATACTAGTATTTGTTATTATATATATATATATATATATATATATATATAGTTCCATATCTTTCCATTTCTGTAATTATATATAACATTAAAACAAAAGCATCATGATTCATGCATATTACTACGTACAAAAACTAGTCAATAAAATAAAAAGTTACATAAATAAAATAAAAAGTTACATAAGAAGATAAAGTTCATATATAAGAGATGATAACATAACAATTACAACGACGTGCATAACACATTTTTGCATATGGGTGTACACGCCTTTCAAGAATATATATTTACAGTTCAAAAAAACCTAAAATGCACGACTTAAAATGACACACGAAACACGATAACAATCTTTAAACATATCATCAATTAAATTACTATACATAACTCGATCTGCACTTCCCCAACAAGTATGATACGGAGTAGATCGATCTGAACCAAAAACTTTTGTATGAATTGAACCTGCAACATGCTGCTAGCTTTATCCAAAATAATAATATATCTGAGCCAAAAACAACAAACTAGTTATAGCTAGGTCTTCGATCAACTCTTTCCGTTCCATATTTATAGTCCAGTATTACTTTGAGGCTTTGATAGTTTGATCGATGTCCCCATTTTATTGTCAACTTCCATAAATAGATAAGAAAAAGAAGTTAACGTTCTTTCTTACTGTATATATATGTAAGACAAAAAAGTGGGTAAAAAGTATAGGGTAGACGTACTGTCATATACTCATATTACCAAAAAAGGAAAAAAGTAAGAGGGTTGATTGAGTACTGTGCGCCGTGTTTTTTTTGTCTGAGCACAATAAAATTGGGACGGAGGGATTGTTGCTGATGTGTTTTGAAGAAGAACGAAAAGAGCCATTGTATAAACCGCTCCGACGCTCCCAACATAGAGGAGAAGAAAAAGAATGGTTTGAAATTGAAGCATGATATGTGGCAAATTGACAATGGCAGCTACCGAACATGTTAAACAGAGAAATCGCGGTTGCCACCAGACAAAGAGCCCGTTGCATGCAATCAAATGGTGGTTCAAGTGAGTCGAAATGACTCACAGAAAATTTTAAACAGGGAAATCGCAGTTGGGAACGAATATATATTATTATTTTTTGGACAAATCGCCGACGGAGGATCGTAAAAAGGGTAATGAAAAAGGAAATGAAAAGTTGAGTGCTTCATGGCACATAGTCGCATACTGCATAGATTGTTACTTAATATATATACAGAGTATTATATATATATATATATATATATATATATATATATATATATATATATATATATATAGTAATAGTAAATTACTATTATACCCTTTTAACTAATAATCTCAACTTTTAAAAATTTATTATAAATACAATTTAATATCTCATAATTATTTATCTGTTACAAATGTAACCCCATAAATATTTACTCCATCTTTTACATAACTTATATAGACATTAATGAATATATAAATGTATTTTAAGATTGTTTTGATATAAGTATCAATGAAAAATCATATATTATTTCCAAATTATATTTCACCTTTATTTTTTTTTTATTCACATTTAAATATATTATTCAACACTTAAGCATTTAAATATGTTATTTAATTCACATTTAAAATTCATTTAAAATTTATTTAATTCACATTTAAGTGGCGGTTTTACGAACTACCCGCCTTAAATTAAAGGTGATGACGTACTGTTTTTTTTTTTTTTTTTTTGGCAAAAAGGAATATATCATTAAATTCAACAGAAGTTGAAAAATAGTACAATGTATAACTAGATCATATCCCAAATAACATAACCATTTGACATATGATCTAAGTTCAAAAAAGCAAACCAAAGGAGATTGTACGCTAAAATTCTACGCTAAATCCCAAGGTTGTATGATCTAAGTTCAAAAAAGCAAACCAAAGGTGATGACGTACTGTTGAATATAGAAAATCTTCAGGCATTAATTACATAATCAAAATAGGCATAGAAAAAAACGTCTGGTAAGTTGTATAGGCATAAATCTCTTAAAAATCGTGTTTGAATATGAGTTTTACACTTTTACTCCGAATTGTTTAAAGAAAGCTAGCAACTTTTTCGCTCTCCAAAAAATAAAAAGATCTTATGCTTTAAGTGATTGTAAAGTCTATCTTCCTTTCTTGTACATTTGGTTAGTAGATAGTGAAGATCTTGACTATTTTGAGAATTGATAGGGGGAAAAAGTATCTGGGAGCGGTTCTAATTTTAGTAGCGGTTTGAATCTAGAAATTCTTTGGGCATTAAAATGCTAAATCAAAATTGGCATAGAAAAAAACGCAGGGTTAGTTGTATACGCATTGAATTCAAATATCTTGAAATCGTGTATGAATATAAATAAATATTATTATTTTATTATTAATATTAATATTAAAATATAATAATGCTCATTTGTGTTTATCAATTTATATATATATATATATGAACATCATCACTAAACGGTCAAAAACAGCATGAAACGGTCGAACACGATTTTGAATACAACAAGCGATTCAGATGAATTTCAACCGCTCCATCATTCATGAATATATCAAAAAGCGATTCAGATGAATTTCAACCGCTCTATTATTAATTTAATACAGTGTATTATACGGTCTTGTGGAAACGGTCAAATATAATTTCAAGTCATTCAATTAGCATTGAGAAGCGAGTAGTTTGGACTTTGGAGTTGGCATTCAAATTTCAAAGGGAACTCGATCGTTATACCCGGTTTATAAATAGCCTTTAGCTTTGGCAGTCCCTTTGCATACAAACAACAAAATGAAGCAGTTTCATTTTCATTCACCTTTGCGTGATCTAGTTTCCTAACAGTATTCATTTACGATCGTGATTTCCCTGTTTAAATCTTCCGTCGAACATATTCGTATCAAATCTCAATGACGGAAGTACAACAAAGCATCTGGTTCTTCAAGACCATATGGGACAATCCAGTAGGTCTGGTCCTTTGTTTACGAAGATACCAGCCATTTCCTTGAAACCTGTTTTGTTGTTAATGTCGGGATATTTTCCTTACATCCTGCTTGTAATATACATCAATCAATGGCGTCAGCTGCTTGAAATATAACTTTTAAGCTTTTAATCGACAAAGTACTGTTTGCTGAAGCTGGTCAGGATTTCATTGATTTCCTCTTCACCATTCTCACTTTACCAATAGAAGATACGTGATTAATAAAACATAAAACATGCTAGATTGATTGGATTCTTATAATACATTGTTATGTAATTTTAAGGTGCGAGTGTAATTTAATGTTATACGGAGTATATAGTACTACTAAATCTATAATTGTTTTACATGTGGTTACCACTTACCATATATGAACATGATATGACTAGTTATATTATGAAATAGTGCTATTACTTTTTTATTTATTTTTATTTATTTATTTTTTCGTAAAACTCGTGTTATTACTATTTTAGTTGGATATAATGTAGAAAAGATATTCAAATACTAAAAAAGCCCAAATAGATCCGCAAATCATTTGACGAAATAATTGAAGCAAAACAAAATAGAATTTGGAACATTGGAATTAATATATAACTAGCCCGTCCGTTGGACAGCTGGAAATATTAAATATCAATAATAGCAATTAATTTAATATTAAAGTGAAATGTTCATATAATTATAAAATATAAATTACAAATCTTGAAGCACCTCATTGAAAACGATATTTGTTGTAAAATTAGTAACATTACTATGTTGATCATACATCAATAAGAATTACTCACCAACAGTTTGATGCGGTGCACTGTTTTTTGAAATTATATCTTTAAACTGGATAAACTTAAACCCATGCAAAAAGAACCCAAAAAGTTAGTTTCGCTTGTCACTATAGTGTCATTCATAAAAATCATTTTATGCTTGACGTCCGATAAGGTGGCAAATTTTGATGAATTGTCGCTGGTTTTAAGATTGGAAACTGTAACAATTGAGTAAAGTGATAATTTATGTCGAACATTTGGTAGCAACTTTAGCTTAACAGATGCTTGAATACAATCATTCTATAAAAGATGGAAGAAATTAATGAAATTAATAAAGAAATAAGTTGTATCATATTTTAATAATTTTAATAAAGTTCATATCAGAAAAAATTGTTATATATTAAATATAATATTGGAATTTTAAAGGTTATTATAATAAAATATAATTGATAAATAATAGTGTTAGTAATTAATAATTAAGGTTTTTAAAAGAAAAAATATGATGATGTGGCAAGTGAGGAGGCTTTAAAGAAAAGGAAATATTATGATGCGGCATGTCTAAAAATCAAGGAAAAATCTTTGTTTTACAAGTATGAATGTATGATAGATATAGTATTAAATTATAAAATTATTATTGATTGATTTGAACAAGGACCACCGATCCTCTGTGATATTGTGTACGTGTTTACGATTTATTTATTGTAAACAGATATTGGGATTGCTAAGTTGGTTGTTAGCACTGGTCTATTCACTTAGCTTTGTGCTAATCCCACTATTTCACTCATTGCAGAGTTGCAGGTTATGATTTTTTTATGAGCAGGCAAGGAGTTACTGGAAGGAATGTATGACAGTACACGCACTCTGATGCTCATTTTGATACTTGTAATATATTTGGGTTTATATATATAACATGCACCTTGATAGTAGTATATGTTTTGTAACTTATAACTTCATACATATATAAAAGATGTAATGTTTTGAGGATATTATAACCTACATATGTAGATAATATATGTTGTGTATTATAAATGAAATTGGGACTTCGCTAGTTGGCTTCCGATACATGGTATCACATATAGGGGTGTCACTTTTATCCGAATCCGAATAATCTATCCGATCCAATCCGATTTAGGTTAAATGGACAGGATCATACGGCTTACGAATTGCTTAAACGGATTATGGATTACTTAAATGGATTACACGGATAGGATAACGGATCAAAATCAAAATGTTTGGATATATCCGAATAATCCGAATAAGGATTATGTAATTAAATAATATATTTTTGATAATATATATTACTACTTAATGTTTACCATATAAGAATTAATTACAAATAAAAACTTTTATTACACTATATACTACTTCATAATAGTTTTGTACCATCTAGAAGTTTATTTGATTTAGAAACTACGAATCTGTTTTGGATTAAGTTGTATGTTAGAAGTTGAAATTGGAGTTTAAATGTTATAATATGATCTATCGTTACGTATTATGTGTGTTTATATAATTGTTTTAAACGTAAAATTAGTCTTACTCGATATCACACACTCAACTTGAGCATTTCGGATGAATTCATTTAATCCGAACACCAATCCGAAACTGTTTAATCCGTATTCGATTGATCTGTTTCTTATTTGGATTGGATTAAGGATCAACTTGAGATTGTCAAAATCCGAATAATCCGAACCGAATAATCCGTCCGAATAACACCCCTAAATCACATATATGTTTTAAAAAAGAGAGAAAAAAACAAAAAATCATCCTTATGGTTTGACCTGAATTGCACATCAGTCCTTTAATTGGCATTGAACTGAAATTTCAAATTTTTTAAAAAGTGTGTATGTTATATGGAGATTAGACAGAGCAAGTGAGTAGTTTAATATTCTCAGGTTATTATTATTATTATTATTCTTATTATTATTTGTTTATATAACCGCTTCAACTATACACAAACTACTCGTAAAATATTCTACAGTAATTGACTCTTAAATTAAATCACATTGAAATACATTATTTATTTTGACCAAAAAAAAAGGAAAAAGAAATACTGTACATTATTTATGTGATGTGAGTAGCTTTTGGTTAAGTTGGAGTGGTTGGCATTCAATTCGATATAAATATCCACACGCATTAGCTTTGGTGGTCACTTTTGCATACAAACAATCCATTCAGAATACAATCACAGGGTCAACACACCTAACCATTAAATTGGTAACAGCATACTCCAAACAACAAAATGAAGCCGTTCCCTTTTCAGTCACGTTTTCGTGATCTTCTTTCAGAACAACATTCATTCACGACAACGATTTCTCTGTTTAAATCTTCCGTCAATCATCGACGAATCAAATCTCAATGGGAATGAATAATTTCTTCCGTCAGAATTCTGAATTAACCAAAGGCTTTTTTAATCCCTTCGAAAAGGTGATGAATTCAATGAATAAAAGTTTTAATTAAACAGGTTGATATACTTTAGTAAAGAGATTGTAAAAAGCTTTACATTTCACAAGCTATTGCCTTCTCTCTCGTCTATATGTAAATCAATTTTTATAAAATTGCCTGGGTAAATTTACATACAAAAGTGGCAGTTATGGTGATTCTTATAAAAACATATATAATCCACCTTCTGCCACTCTATTCACTTACAAACTTACAACACAACATTTCATGTAAATGTTCAAAAAGCATCAAACATATTTTTTAGGAGCATAGTGAAGTGTACTAGCTAGCATCACCGAAGTCTGTTGAAGATATATCGTACTATTCGTATGGATTGTTAGTAAGAAAGAGTGATGGAATTAAGTCCGTTGGAAATTAAAAGAGAGTACGTGGTGATTATATAGATTAATTATTATATTGTTAGTTTGTTACTCGATCATAGAGGTATCAGGAGTATTATATTGTACTACACGTTGGACTGTACGTTAATTGGGACGGTTTAAACTTTTGGAGCAGGTTGTGTATTGTGTTATGTGTAAGACAAAATGTATCTAGATAGTAGTATATATAGTACTCTAACTTGGTTTAATGGTTTATTTATGTATTTATTTTATTTTTTTTACATTTTAAAACAAAGATAATAAAAACAACGCGATGCTTTCGAAATTTTATATATATTATGTATTTATTTTATTTCTTTTACATTTTAAAACAAAGATAATAAAAACAACCATATGAAATTTTATATATAACACAATTTAAGATTTATAAAATTCCAACTTAGTAACCCACGAGCTATACGTACAAATTTAATTGAATGATTACGCCATCTTCTCGCAATTCTTTTACATGTTGATCGGGATGTTTCGGCAATGAATACACTTCATACTAACTGAGATGTTGAGGTTATAAGCCATTTGTAGTTGCTCATTATCATAATAGTGGGTGTGACACCCCGCAAATTTGGGTACAATTAAGAACGGTAAATACATGCATTTTACGCTAATTTTCTGACCAAAGTTTAAACAAAACTTTCCTTGTGAAATAAGCCTAGCTAGCAAGCCCACTACTTTTAAACAAAAAGTATTACGTATTTCGTAATTAACTAAATTACGTACAAACTTATCGGGACGAACTCGACAAATTAAATACAATGAAGTTGGTGATACAAAAATAATTAATAAATAAAAAATTATTAATTACGATTACTATTATAATTATATTATTGAAATAATATTATATATTATACGTTTATTATTTAACGTATAGGACACAGTACAAATGTCCAAAAAGTATCTCAAAATACTTTTGAACAAATTTTATTGGAAACTATTATAGAAAATAGTTGGAACAAAAGTTGTTCGGGAACTTTTAGACGACTATTTAGGACACGTTATACACGAACAAAAACAATTATAAAACGTGCCTAAAAGTCAAAAATAAAAAAAGTGTTATTTTTGCCATTCCTGTTTTAGTATTTGGAACATTACCTCAAAATATGAAATCACAATTTAACTGAAATTTGGCACCTAATTGGATACGCGCAGTAAAATGTACAAATTTGTACAACAGTCTAAAATAATGAAAATCTCATTATTCTAAAATTAAATAACGAACCAGGAGAACATCTACAAAGCAAAAATATAAAATATTAAATTTTATATTGCACTAATTATACCCATACTCGAAATTACGGGCTTAAATATCCCACCAAACTCAAATAATTGAGGGGCAAACTCTGTGATCTCCCCATTCCCGTTCCATATTTTTAAATATATATACTCCCTCTTTCTCAGTACTCAAACACACACACACATAAACCATCCACCAAACTTAAATTATTGGAGCTGAGGCTTCTTCTTCTTCTTCCCTCTGGAGCAACTCACGGCAGCAGCAGGAGCACCATAGGAGGGAGCAACACTCCAATTACTTCATCATCTTCATCACCTTCACAAATCTATCATCATCCGACCATTATTAACAATCAACGTACCATAATCATCACCACCATCGAACCATCATCATCATCAAAGTGAGCAAACATTCCATCTTTTGATTTCTATACTTTAATTTCATGATATATGATGATTATATAACATAAAACATGTATATAACCCATTAATTTGTATGATGGTTTAAATGTTCTTGAAATGGGTATTATAAAACCAAGGCTTTGAACCACCAAATTATAAGTGTAAAACTTGTTATTATGTATTATTTGGTTGATATAATATGTTGGAATCGTAATACAAAATCGTTGGAACCAAAAACAAACAATTTATAAATAAAATACGGACTGAAAACTAGACGAACCACTGCACAAGGGAAGCCGCAAGACTGAGTTTGGGCCATCGCATAATTCTTGTTAAATTAAAGAAACATGCATGATTTAAATATTAAGTGTTGTACTTAATAACCAAAAAGCATCCCTAGCTTAGTCGTTAAATGATGTTTGATGGAAAGGGAGGTCACAGGTTCGAGCCTGTGACCAGCCCCTTTTTGATTTATTTCATATATTTTAAAATATATATATATTCTAATGATTTAGTAAATAACTAATATTAATATTATTAGTTACCATTAATTATATATATATATACAACGACAATTAATACGGGTATAAATATATACACATTCGGATATATAAAACTTATACAATTGTACTTATACCCGACTCAAATGAAAATATTTTATGACGACAATTTTTGGAACGAGTTTAACAACTGTTAAAATAAAAGTTTCGTACTAAAAACTTTTGAGACAATAACAATTATCGGATATAAACAAATGAGCCTAACGAGTACAAAGATATATATGAGTGAATATATTTCTGAAACGAACGGGACTTATGCTTTTGGAACATATATACGACTTTTTGAAACAATAATATTTATTTTATAAATACGACGAGAAATTTTATAACAATAAAACTTATACTTATATATTTTATACATATATTTTATATATATGGACAAATGTATATATATGTACGACGAGAACGAAACGACACTTATATATATATGACAACATACATGTATATATACATAACGGGTTTGGACTTGAGAAATAATAAGAATATTTCAACTTGGCGTCACCAACGAAGTACATCAACTTAAACAATTTACACAATTAAGAAAGTAACAATTTCTTCAAACGAACAAACCATTAACATAAGTTGATTAAACAAATCAAACATACTTATGTTAATACATTTATTGTATATAGGTTAACGCACCTTGGGCAAACATCTGTTGGCTGCTAGCATTCATACCGAGCAAACTACCGTGAGTTCACAGCCCCTTTCTACTGTTTTAAATGCTTTTAAAACCTAGGGTGAAAAACTTAACAACTATTTTGCTAAGACATGCAACTGCTAGAACATGCAATAACTGTTTGTAACTGCTTTGGTGCTTATGTGTTTCTTAACTGCTTTGGGTACTTATGTGCCACTGATTATGTGAATGATTTCATATTATGCTTGAGAACTGTTTGTGAATACTTACATGCTGCTGTATAAACAAGTCTTTAATGAAAATGGTTTAACAAACCACTACAAAGATAAAACCTGTGAATTCACTCAACAATTTTGTTGACTTTTACTATGTTTTTCAGGTAACTAGCAGCACTAGTAAGTCTGCATACACATGGAGTTAGGCGACCCACAGTGAACTAGGATGCCACATTTTGGGACAAAACAAGATTTTATTCGTATAATTGATTTAAATTAATTGTACTTATGAGATTACTTTTTGAGACAATGTATTTTATGACACCATTCTACGACTTCGCTAAGTCGTAAATATTTTATAACAATTATATATTTAAATTGGCATCTTAATTTATTGTTCAGCAATAATCATAAGCTCTGATCTGACATGAGTGTCAAATGTTGACGTCAGCACCCCCGCTTACTCTAATGCTTCCGCTAATCGCGTGTTGACCGCGCTGACCGAAATTGGGGGTGTCACAGTGGGTCTGTCTGTTGATGCCCAATATTATGATTGTGGCCAAACGAAGCCGGCAGCACGTCAACGTGACTGAATAAAACTACAGATGGCAAAAGATTTAAACAGGGAAATCGCAGTAGCAAAAGAGTATTGTAGGTTTTGTTGGGAAAAAAAGATGATAAAGAAAATGAACTTTGAAAGAGAAAATGGGCATGGATAGCTTTCAGCATCTTCATATAGTAAATAGTTCTGGATCCATCCCCATATTTCTTTTTCTTCCTTTGATTTATCATATATTTGGTTCAACAACTTACCAATGAGGTTTTTCGACATAAAACACAAGGGTATGAAAAACCTTCGGAATGATTTAAACAGGGAAATCGTGGTTGCTAAGAGTATGTCGTTTATACTTTTATGTCTGATTGACAAAAACAAAACTTGCATTATATTTTTCTTTTCTTTTTTTTTTGATGATGGGGACAAAAAAGAATTAGTATTTGGACAGTGGATGTTAATTTAAATACAAAAGTGACCTTATTATGTGCATGTGTACGTGTATTTATAGTATAACGACGGCAGATAAATAGATCGACAACATTAAATTCTGAAATGAATGCAATCTATGATCGACTTTCCAACTTTTATTTACCCGTTGGAGCGGTTTAGATCGACTATTGAAGCGGTTTTTTATATATATTGTAACTAGTTGGGGCGGGTGTCTGGGTTCTTTTAAAGCTTGTAATGAGCATGAGTATATATTTATATATATATATATATATATATATATATATATATATATATATATATATAATATTAAAATTTGAGAGCAAACAAAAAGTGAACAAATTAACCTTGGGTAATAGACTAATAGGGTCAAATTGTCAACCACGGTTGGGTTTAGACTTTGGGTGAACCGTGGTCTATTCGAAATAAATGAATTTTTTTTATGTCGACGTGATAAATGAAAATCTTGAGCTTCTTTGACTAAAATAGTGTTTATGACTTTATATACTTGTGACACCCCCAAATTTAATGATTTGCGGAAGCTTGATTTGGGTGTCACTAATCAATATACAAAGCACATAAGATATAATGAACGACCACTATATGCGTCGTTTTAAACTTGTATAGATAAAGTAAATGTTTACACCAAAATATAGTTACATTAGCTCGATTCCTGAAATTGATAGATTACATAGCATAATTACTTTTACAAAACATAATAATGCAGTCCAATCTCTAGTTGTATGTATGCTGACTCGAGCTAATATTTCTTGCTTGTGCAGCCAACCTACTGCTGGGTACCTGTGATAAATACTAAAATGGGTCAGCAAAAAAAACGCTGGTGAGCTCACAGGTTTGTATGTCAATGTATAGCTGTCAGAACCGCAAGATTTATATTGAATTTAAAATGCAATTAAGCAAAATAAAAGTTATACTGTCCATGAGCACATAGTCTGAGCTTAACTTGATTTGTCAGGCCCACTTAAGGAAACCTAACTTGAAATGCCTCCTACGAGTGCCTAATCAACACTCGTCTTCCCAAATGCTAATACATCCGTTTGACCGGTTAGTGCGTGCTAACCCGGATGAGGATTGTCAATCCCATATGATATCATATACTAACATTCACGCTAAAATATTAGAGACTATGCTTATGGAGGACTTTAAATTGATTAGCTTGAAACTCATGTAGTATTTGAAGTTTGGCACTTGCGTTCTACTTGTAAAACAAAATCGAGTAGTAATATCACACCCCTAGTTGTAAAGCAGTGAAAATGGGGCTATGAAACTCACCTGAGTCTTGAAGTGTTTAATTTAATAAACTTGAAATAATTAGCGGTGAATTGATGTCCAAAGACTTGAAACCTGAATGTGTTCACGACACTTGATTGTTATTAATTGTACCGGTATCTCGAAAGACTACCTTTGTAGTTGTTATACAACTATGTATATACATGTCCAAATTACTACGATTTGGTTGATTGAATTGATACAAGTTACAACGACTTGTTTGATTTAATTGATACAAGTTACAACGACTTGTTTGAGTGAATTTATACAAGTTACAACGACTTGCTTGATTCTGAAGTATGTTTTGAAAACGTGTACGGCCCGTTGGTGATTTAGTTGAAATAATAATAATTCTAAAATGTTGACTTTGCTACAGTACTGCTACAGTACTGCTACAGTAAATTTGACTTTTTTGAACAGTAACTTTGACTTCAAAATTCTGGTTTTTCTGTGTTTTGCGACACAACATGCGACACAAAGATTTGACATGCGACACAATGGTTGTGTCGCAGACGTCATGCGACACAAGGATGCGACACAGGGACTGTGTCGCATCGAATACGAAATGCTAATTTAATAGCGACATAGTGGTTGTGTCGTATAGAAGTACGACATAGTTTGCGACATAGAGTGCGACACAATATTGTGTCGCATGAGTTACGACACTAAAGGATTTATACGACACAAGGTGCGACATAAAGGGCAAAATACGACACAACATGCGACACAAGGCTTGTGTCGCATGGATGAACACCAGCCCAGAAAGTCCGGCTGTTCGCGATTTTTCCGGCCAAAACTCAATTTAAACTCGTTTTTAAGCTATAAAACAGTGTTCTAATCTTTGTAATGGACATATATAAGTTGTGTAAACATCAAAACATCAAAATATTAAATAAAACTAAACAAATCTAAGTTTTTAGAAATTTCCTTACAAATGCAAATCGAAGAAGATGGAGGCCGAAAACGATGGTAGAGCTTTTGTTAATCTTGTTCCTCACTTGATGGTGGTTCCGAAAATGTAAGTTTTGTTGTCGGATTTGATGATTCCGAAATTCTGTATGAATTTGTTGAGAGTGTTTTTGGTGTGTGTGTGTTTTTGGAGAATGAAAATGAAAGAAAGAATGAAGGAGAGGTGGGGTGTAGGTGAAAGCCTCACCTCGCAGTCTCCGTCCCGTGCTCCGCGTGGTGTTCGTTTTCTCAGTCATTTAACGTTAAATATTTATTTTATTCGTTTAAATTTTCCATTTTAAATTTTAAATTATTATAAAATATTTTATTGTAAAATTTTACCAGTTATCTATTTATGATATTTAAAAGGGAAATTCGTTTTATTTGTTTGCGCGTTTGTATTTTTAATCTCGTATACATTAATTGTGTAATAAAACTTGGATACGAAATATTACAATAAATGAGATTCTGAATAAAATTGAGTTATTATATAATATTTGTATTTCTTAATAAAATTATTCACCAACGTCCGTATTTATTGTATCGAAATTCGTTCGATTTGAAACTCGTACGATTTAAACAAACCGCATAATTGTAGATATATATTCAACAATATATATATATATAATAATTGATACATTAATTAGCCTAACACAGAACTAATTACATGTATTACACTTGATTAGGCACTAAATTCTAGTCCTAAATTGACGGTTGTCACATTCTCCCTCTGTTAGAAGAATTTCGTCCCGAAATTTATGTTGAAGTTGTGTTTGACGTTGAATCAGTGAAGAGTTGAGGGTACTTGAGTCGCATTTGGTCTTCCCGTTCCCAGGTGAATTCCGGACCGCGCCGTGAATTCCACCTAACTTTGACGATGGGAATACGACTTTGTTTAAGTTGTTTGACCTCACGGTCCATGATCTCGGCGGGTTCCTCAACAAAGTGAAGTTTCTCGTCAACTCGAATTTCATCAAGTGGAATGATAAGTGTCTCATCAGACAGACACTTCTTCAGATTTGAAACATGAAATGTGGGATGCACGCTGCTGAGTTCAGATGGCAGCCGCAATCGATAAGCCACTAGACCAATCCTTTCGAGGATCTCGAACGGTCCAATGTATCTGGGATTTAACTTCCCTCGTTTGCCAAACCGGATTACGCCTTTCCAAGGCGATACTTTGAGTAGAACTCGATCCCCAACCTGGAACTCGAGTGGCTTGCGCCTTACGTCAGCATAACTTTTCTGACGATCTCGCGCGGCTTTGAGTTTGTTTTGAATTTCAACGATTCTCTCGGTTGTCTCGTGAATGATTTCTGGACCTGTGAGTTGGCTATTCCCAACTTCGGTCCAACAGATAGGTGACCGGCACTTACGACCGTACAGTGCCTCGAAGGGTGCAGCTTTGATGCTGGTATGATAACTATTGTTGTACGAGAACTCGCACAATGGTAGATGTTTTTCCCAGTTCACACCGAAGTCTACTACGCAAGCCCGTAGCATGTCTTCTAGTGTTTGAATGGTTCGTTCGCTTTGACCGTCTGTTTGAGGATGGTATGCGGTACTCATATCAAGTCGAGTACCCAGGGATTTTTGAAGTGATTGCCAAAATTGTGAAGTGAAACGACTATCCCTATCGGAGATAATTGAGATTGGAACGCCGTGTTTGGTCACGATTTCCTTCAGATAAATGTTGGTGAGGCGTTCCATTTTGTCGGATTCCTTGATTGCCAGGAAGTGAGCAGATTTTGTGAGACGATCCACGATCACCCAAATGGAATCGCAACCGTTCGAGGATTTGGGTAGTTTGGTTATGAAGTCCATGGCAATTTGTTCCCATTTCCATTCAGGAAGACTGGGTTGTTGAAGTAAACCAGAAGGTTTTTGATATTCGATTTTAACTTTGGAGCAAGTAAGGCACTTGCTGACATAGGTGGCGATTTCGGCTTTCATGTTCGGCCACCAGTAGAAGTCCTTGATACCGTGGTACATCTTATCGGATCCCGGATGGATAGAATATTTAGACTTGTGAGCTTCATCCATCACCAAGTCTCGTAGGTTCCCAAATTTAGGCAACCAGATTCGGTTTGAGAAATACTTAATCCCGTTAGATTTGATTTCGAATTGTTTATCCATGCCCCGCAAGGCTTCATCTTTGACATTTTCAGGTTTTAAGGCTTTGAGTTGAGCAGTGAGGATTTGAATGTTCAAATTGTTGTGAATGGTCATACTGAGGGCTCGAACCCGAAGTGGTTTCACTCGCTCTTTTCGACTGAGGGCGTCAGCAACAACATTTGCTTTGCCTGGATGATATTTGAGTTCGCAGTCGTAATCGGTAAGCAACTCGACCCATCGACGTTGCCTCATGTTGAGATCCTTCTGATCGAATATGTGTTGAAGGCTTTTATGGTCGGTAAAGATTGTACATCTGGTACCATAAAGGTAATGTCTCCAGATTTTGAGGGCAAAAACGACAGCTCCTAGCTCGAGGTCGTGGGTGGTGTAATTCTTTTCATGAATCTTAAGCTGTCGGGATGCATAAGCTATGACTTTGTCTCGTTGCATGAGCACACAACCGAGACCTTGATGTGAAACATCGCAGTATACCACGAAGTCATCGGTGCCTTCGGGTAATGAGAGGATAGGAGCACTGCAAAGCTTTTGTTTTAAGAGTTGGAATGCCGATTCTTGTTCATCAGTCCAGTCAAACTTTTTGTCTTTCTGGGTCAGCGTCGTGAGTGGTATGGCTATCTTGGAGAAATTTTCAATGAATCGTCGATAGTATCCGGCCAGTCCTAGAAACTGCCGTACTTCGGTTGGAGTGGTTGGCGATTGCCAATCTTTGATTGCTTCGATTTTTGATGGGTCAACGTGAATCCCCTGACTGTCAATCACGTGACCAAGGAATTGAACGGTTTTAATCCAGAACTCACACTTAGAGAACTTGGCGTAGAGCTCCTCGTGTTTAAGTAGTTCAAGGATGGTTTTAAGATGTTGCGCATGCTCTTCTTTGCTTTGTGAATAAATGAGGATGTCATCGATGAAGACAATGACAAACTTATCAAGGTAAGGTTTACACACCCGATTCATAAGGTCCATGAATACAGCCGGTGCATTGGTTAGGCCGAATGGCATCACTTGGAATTCGTAATGCCCGTAACGGGTTCTGAAAGCGGTTTTTGGAATATCGGCATCGCGAACACGCAATTGGTGATAACCGGATCGGAGATCAATCTTTGAATAACAACTCGACCCTTGAAGTTGGTCGAACAAGTCATCGATTCGAGGGAGTGGATACCGGTTCTTGACAGTTAACTTGTTCAACTCTCGATAGTCGATACACATTCGAAAAGAACCGTCTTTCTTCTTGACAAATAGGACCGGAGCTCCCCAAGGTGAAGAACTCGGCCTGATAAACCCTCGTTCCAGGAGTTCCTGTAACTGGGTGGACAACTCCTGAAGTTCGGATGGAGCTAAACGGTATGGTGCTCGGGCCACAGGCGCAGCACCTGGTACAAGATCGATTGAGAACTCAACCTGTCTTGGTGGTGGTAGACCAGGTAGTTCTTCAGGAAAGACTTCTGGAAAGTCTCGAACAATTGGAACATCCTCAAGTCGCTTCTCCTCCGACTTCTTCTCCATGATGTGCGCAAGGATTGCAGGATAACCCTTTCTCAGAAATTTTCGGGTTTTTAAACAAGATATGAGGTTGAGCCTCGTCCCTCCGGTCTCCCCCTGTATGACTAGGGTTCTACCGACAGTGAGAGGTATGCGAACAATTTTGTCATAGCAGATGATTTCGGCGCGATGTTTGGATAACCAGTCCATGCCTACGATGACATCGAAACTTCCTATCTCAATAGGCATAAGATCTATGGGGAAGGTTTCGTCGGCTAGATTTAAAGTGCAATTAGGTATTACACTATCGGTTTCTATCAGCTTGCCATTTGCTAGCTCTACGGTGTACTTAACGTCTAAAGCAACAGGTGTAATGTCAAGTAGAGGGCAAAATTCATCGGAAATGAAACTCCTATCGGCACCAGTATCAAACAGAATGGAAGCAGTTAAATTGTTGAGGAGGAACATACCCGTGACCACATTCGGGTCCTGACGGGCGTCCCCTGAGTTGATCACGAAAGCGGTACTTTTGGTGTTATTGTTGTTGCGGTGGTTGTTGTTGTTGCCCTTGTTCTTCAATTTTGGGCAAGAATCCCTGAAGTGCCCTGGGTTTCCACATTCGTAGCAGGACTTAGGTTGTCGGGTATTTCTGTCAGAGGGGTTGTTGTTGGATTTGGGGGCTCGGCAATCCTTAGTCAAATGCCCGTACCTCCTGCAGTTGTTGCAAGGAGTACCGCACTGACCAAAATGGTGGTAGTTACACTTGGGACAATAAGGCCTGTCCCCGGTGTAGCTGCGGGTGGTTTCAGAGTTGGTGGTGTAGACTTGGATGGCGTTGTTTTTCTTGTTTGAGTTGTGGTGGTGTTCAGAGGATTTGCGTTTGTTGTTGTTGGAGGATGAGGTGTTGGAGGTCTCACGGCTGACAACTAGAGCCATGAGTTCGTGGGCCAATCGAATGGCACTTTCAGTAGTATTTGGTTTGGATGAGGCGACGTTTCCCTGAATGTTCTCGGGGAGTCCACGAATGTATTTCTTAATGCCCTTACTTTCTGGTTCGACCAAACCCGGGCATAATAAGGCAAACTGCTGAAACTTGGTGGTATAATCAGCGACATCATTTCCCTGCACTTCCAGATGCCAGAATTCTTCTTCCAGCCTATGCAATTCTTCTTCAGGACAGTACTTTTCTGTCAGCTTCTTCTTCAGTTCGGCCCAAGGAAGTCGGTTTGCAACCTCAAGGCCTACAGAGTTTGCGTGGGTTTTCCACCACGTAGATGCACCTTCCTGAAAGGTGTAAACAGCGAATTTGACCTTGTTGTTCTCAGTGCAGTCGCAGAGACTGAAAACAGATTCCATGCGCTCAATCCAACGGATCAAACCAATGGCACCTTCCGTGCCCTTGAAGTATAGTGGTTTACAGCTAAGGAAATCCTTATAGGAGCAGGGTTTGGGTGGTGGAGTATTGGTTGCTGTGTCCTCGCTACCAGGTGGTGTTCGGGTAGCCAAGGCTTCGGTCACACTGCGGGCAATGATTCCCGCGATCTCAGCTTCGCTAAGGGTAATTTGACGACGTGGAGGCATGATGCTGAGTAAGAAAGAACAAAGAAAGGACGTGAGATACTCGTCTGAGTGCGATGAATTTGATGGTGTGTTTGTCATTCCGAGATAAAACGTTAGAGGGAATGAGGCCTATATTCATATAATATAATATAGCCTAAAGTTGGTAAGTGAGGTCTATTTATGTATATATATATGTATATCACATAATAACCTATTGAGTGTCTAGCACAGACGTGTTTTGAGTCCCGTTTCTCTCGAGGTCAGAGTCAACTAATGCATTCCTGTTCAACATGACTCTTTCAGATTTCACATCATCTTTCTCTAATTGTACATAGTTGATCAGGCTATGTTAAATTAAAGTCGTATGATGTAATCCCTGAACTGGTCATAACTAATAAGGAATACTTCCTAACGGTCATAGTCTAGGCCCACTAAATGCAACCTAGTTCACTATAACCTTAGTCTCTGATACCAATCTGTGACACCCCCAAATTTAATGATTTGCGGAAGCTTGATTTGGGTGTCACTAATCAATATACAAAGCACATAAGATATAATGAACGACCACTATATGCGTCGTTTTAAACTTGTATAGATAAAGTAAATGTTTACACCAAAATATAGTTACATTAGCTCGATTCCTGAAATTGATAGATTACATAGCATAATTACTTTTACAAAACATAATAATGCAGTCCAATCTCTAGTTGTATGTATGCTGACTCGAGCTAATATTTCTTGCTTGTGCAGCCAACCTACTGCTGGGTACCTGTGATAAATACTAAAATGGGTCAGCAAAAAAAACGCTGGTGAGCTCACAGGTTTGTATGTCAATGTATAGCTGTCAGAACCGCAAGATTTATATTGAATTTAAAATGCAATTAAGCAAAATAAAAGTTATACTGTCCATGAGCACATAGTCTGAGCTTAACTTGATTTGTCAGGCCCACTTAAGGAAACCTAACTTGAAATGCCTCCTACGAGTGCCTAATCAACACTCGTCTTCCCAAATGCTAATACATCCGTTTGACCGGTTAGTGCGTGCTAACCCGGATGAGGATTGTCAATCCCATATGATATCATATACTAACATTCACGCTAAAATATTAGAGACTATGCTTATGGAGGACTTTAAATTGATTAGCTTGAAACTCATGTAGTATTTGAAGTTTGGCACTTGCGTTCTACTTGTAAAACAAAATCGAGTAGTAATATCACACCCCTAGTTGTAAAGCAGTGAAAATGGGGCTATGAAACTCACCTGAGTCTTGAAGTGTTTAATTTAATAAACTCGAAATAATTAGCGGTGAATTGATGTCCAAAGACTTGAAACCTGAATGTGTTCACGACACTTGATTGTTATTAATTGTACCGGTATCTCGAAAGACTACCTTTGTAGTTGTTATACAACTATGTATATACATGTCCAAATTACTACGATTTGGTTGATTGAATTGATACAAGTTACAACGACTTGTTTGATTTAATTGATACAAGTTACAACGACTTGTTTGAGTGAATTTATACAAGTTACAACGACTTGCTTGATTCTGAAGTATGTTTTGAAAACGTGTACGGCCCGTTGGTGATTTAGTTGAAATAATAATAATTCTAAAATGTTGACTTTGCTACAGTACTGCTACAGTACTGCTACAGTAAATTTGACTTTTTTGAACAGTAACTTTGACTTCAAAATTCTGGTTTTTCTGTGTTTTGCGACACAACATGCGACACAAAGATTTGACATGCGACACAATGGTTGTGTCGCAGACGTCATGCGACACAAGGATGCGACACAGGGACTGTGTCGCATCGAATACGAAATGCTAATTTAATAGCGACATAGTGGTTGTGTCGTATAGAAGTACGACATAGTTTGCGACATAGAGTGCGACACAATATTGTGTCGCATGAGTTACGACACTAAAGGATTTATACGACACAAGGTGCGACATAAAGGGCAAAATACGACACAACATGCGACACAAGGCTTGTGTCGCATGGATGAACACCAGCCCAGAAAGTCCGGCTGTTCGCGATTTTTCTGGCCAAAACTCAATTTAAACTCGTTTTTAAGCTATAAAACAGTGTTCTAATCTTTGTAATGGACATATATAAGTTGTGTAAACATCAAAACATCAAAATATTACATAAAACTAAACAAATCTAAGTTTTTAGAAATTTCCTTACAAATGCAAATCGAAGAAGATGGAGGCCGAAAACGATGGTAGAGCTTTTGTTAATCTTGTTCCTCACTTGATGGTGGTTCCGAAAATGTAAGTTTTGTTGTCGGATTTGATGATTCCGAAATTCTGTATGAATTTGTTGAGAGTGTTTTTGGTGTGTGTGTGTTTTTGGAGAATGAAAATGAAAGAAAGAATGAAGGAGAGGTGGGGTGTAGGTGAAAGCCTCACCTCGCAGTCTCCGTCCCGTGCTCCGCGTGGTGTTCGTTTTCTCAGTCATTTAACGTTAAATATTTATTTTATTCGTTTAAATTTTCCATTTTAAATTTTAAATTATTATAAAATATTTTATTGTAAAATTTTACCAGTTATCTATTTATGATATTTAAAAGGGAAATTCGTTTTATTTGTTTGCGCGTTTGTATTTTTAATCTCGTATACATTAATTGTGTAATAAAACTTGGATACGAAATATTACAATAAATGAGATTCTGAATAAAATTGAGTTATTATATAATATTTGTATTTCTTAATAAAATTATTCACCAACGTCCGTATTTATTGTATCGAAATTCGTTCGATTTGAAACTCGTACGATTTAAACAAACCGCATAATTGTAGATATATATTCAACAATATATATATATAATAATTGATACATTAATTAGCCTAACACAGAACTAATTACATGTATTACACTTGATTAGGCACTAAATTCTAGTCCTAAATTGACGGTTGTCACATTACTCCATTTTGGATCCATATCATAAATCTTTTAACAAAAACAATAATCGTACATAACTATTTTATTTTATTCAAATAGCTAGTACTATATCACATAGCAATCTTTTTAACATCTAGATCAGGCCATCAGATGACAAGTTGAAGAACACGACTTCTCAAACGTGTACATATATACATATATATAATTAATGATGCATCTATGCTATGAAGATACAACAACAAATTAGATGATTTCCTTTTTAAACATACACCAGGCTAAGAGTATCGGGACGTACATTACAGACAAAACTAGAAGTGTTTATTATGATTTCAACATCAAGAATTAACCAACACCTAATGATTATGGTTTTGGGGACTCGCTTCCTTCTTGATTATGGCTGCCGCCACAACAAACCATGGGTATTTAGGACTCTTCCTCCCTGTTTTGGGTCCAAAGCATTAGACCCCTAAATATAATTTCTACCGAGTAAACTCCAGAGATGGATTTAAATAAAGAAATCGCGGTTGAGAGGGAGTACGTATTACCTTGGTTGTGAAAAATGTGATCAAGAAAAAAGAATTTGATGATGATATTTGGGAACATGATAATCATATTTTAGGGTTTGGATGAGAAAAGTGAACCTTATGTGTATTGTGTATGTATATATTTATAAGAGAAGAGATGATAATAATATAATGAGTATGTATATGTATATAATTATATATCAAACTATTTATTCGTACATGAAACCGCCCCAAGTATAAGCGCTCATCTATAATTTGTGGCGTGGACAAACGTCATATATAAACAAAGTTATAAACAATAAAGAATAAACCGACCCTATTGATAGTATTTGTGGCGGGTAAATCGATTTAAGATTTTCATTAATAGCGGTTAACGACATAACTATAATAATAATAATTCTATATATACGTGTAGGGTGTACATGGTACATACTCTCATATATAACTAGACTATATCTCAAACCCGTGTAGACACACGGGTGTTGATTATTTAATTAAAATAAAGGTTTTAATTTTAATTTAACTAAAATAGAGTGACTCAATTGATTAATTAAGTTTGATGTAAATTGATGATGTCATAACCATGTTTCCTCTATAATTTATTATTTTTATTATTTATATAAGATTCTATTAATACGGAGTAATATATACGGAGTAGTTACTGAATTACTCCACATACTAGTTTGGACCAGTTAGCATTAACCGCTTCAAATATTTTGTTGCTTGCACTTACATAGTTACATATCTAGTTAGTTGCACGCTTGCACTTGCATTGCACACTGGCACTCTGTCAGTAAACAGGTGGCAAATACTACTGCCAAATGATATTTCCACCAACAAAAATGATACTTCCACCAGAACTGTGCAGTAAGCAGTTGTACCATATGTATAAACAGTTGTACCTAACGGTGGATCTATCATTTCTAATGTTGGAAATATCAATGCCCATTCATTGAAACCCTCAATATTGATAAGCCTTTGCGAGTAGTTCGAGGGAGCAAATCAATATCCAAAAAAAATAAAAAGATGGAGCATACACCATATATATAAATATCCACGTACTTTTGGTTGGTGAGGCTATCAATAGCTTAGTAATTATTATAAATAAAGCACATAAAGCCGGTCATGTATCATCCAAAAACAGAAAAACTCCAATTTACACAATTATAGTATAAACTATAAAGTAGTGGGGTTAACTTTTGTCCTCTTTATCCAATAAAGAAACAACATGAAGCATTACCCTTTCTCTTTTCGTGAACATCTTTACTACAAAGAATTAACATTTAATGATATAATATACGCACCTGCAATTTCTCAGTTTTAATATCCTCGCAAAAAAACTCCGACCAACTATAGGAACGTTGTTAAGAAAGCGTGTTTATAAAGGCGTTCCACGCAAGTGCAATTTCTCAGTTATAAACACGATTTCTTTTCCTCGTCTCTCCCAACGGTTGTATGCATTTTTTGTGAATTTTGTATCATTTGAAGTTCAAAAAGAACTAGGCCAAACTGTTAGTGTGCATTTTTTTGATATAATATCATAAATTTTAAAGTTCAAAACAAGTTAGACCGTAGTTTCGGTTTGAGTTTCAATAATGTTTATGCTTTTCTCGGTCTTTCAAGGCCTTTTGATGCCGAGTTTGTGAAACAAACACCTTGTTAGAGAGGGAGCATGAGCAAAAATGTCATCCATCCAAAATCGTTTCTCAAAACCCTTTCTTTTCATAAAGATTCAAATGGGTTAAGATAAACGGAATGATGACGACATTCATATGTTTTGTCTTCCATGTTTGTTCTTCTTTTTTAAAAAAATTCTTAATCTTGAAAATCCCCGTCCAACATGGACCTCAATCATGTCTCCAGTAGACATGTGACATCTTATGGAACTTCGCATGTTGTACGTTTTAAGTACACTTTTCATTAAAAAACTAATTAAGTTATATATGGGCCGGGATTGTTAAGTAGAAGATTGCCTTGATTGTATTATCGATCAAGTCTTCAACTACAGCTAATTTAAAAACTAAGTCACGAGGAGCAGCGCTAAGCATATATATTGGCGATGGATTGAGTAGAAAGAAGCAAAGCACGAGCTGCTAACTAGTGTTAGGGGTGTTCACAGTTCGGATATAACCGGATTATAATCCAAATGGTAATAATTATAATTCGGTTTGCGGATTGGACAATTTGGTTTTTTGGATCAGATCGGGCAAAAACCAAATTAGTAATTCGGTTTTTAGATTGGTTTTGGATACTAGTATTAGAACCGGATTATCCAAATAAACCAAATAGTAATAATTGTATATGTAATGCTCATCTGTAATATATACTTTTATTTATTTATCAATTCAAAGTGAAAGTTAAATATTTTTTAATTATTTTTTATACATGAAACCTTGTTATATGATTGGTATGTTAATAATTTAATATATATCGTTGAATATAATTTAAGCTTAAGTTTGGATATAAAACACCAACTCCACATTTATATATATAAACCCTCAACGCAACATGACTATCGATAACCATTGATATCGCTTATGACATTACCCTTTCACGAGTCAAAACGATACACTTATGCAATTCACGAAAAAAAACAAATGGTTATAACCGATCCGGCCATCCAAATAGTAATTTGGTTCGGTTTAATTCGGAATTGATAATTGTTTCATTGTTTGGATGGATTGAATTAACATTTTGAGAATCAAAATCCAAAGAGATTTATATATTAAATCCGATATATCCAAACGAACACCTCTAACTAGTGTCGTTATTTGTAAATTTGCATTTAATTAAAACGATATTACTCCTGTATTAGAGTAAATTACGTTTTCCGTCCTTGTGGTTTTTCATTTTCCTACTCTCAGTCCTCTTACTTGTTTAATTACAGTGGTCGTCCTTATGTTTTGTGCTTTTTCTCAAGTTAGTCATAGCCTTTTACTTTTGTAATAATTTATTAACATCCTTATGGGTCACAAGATCCATTTATATGGGTCTGGATCTGGCCCATTAGTTATTGGATCATGATCCGATTCAAGATCCAACTAAATTAGTGGATCTAGATCTGGAACAACCCGCTTACCATGATACAATATTGTCCGCTTTGCCCGTAGGCGCACGACTTTGCACTTGGCGACCACACTTCCCAGGAGGTCACCCATCCTGGAAATTGCCCTTGCTCAAGCACGCTTAACAGCAGTACTCTTGCGACAATCTACCACCTGTGGTCCCAAAACGCGTTGTGTCATTTAAGCGACTTGTTACCCTTATAAGCCCCAACATCCCTCATGTCCAAGGCCGATGTGGGATACGCCTAAGGTGCTCAATTCAGATGTCGGTAAAAATGGTCAGTCAACAGTTGGATTAGAGGTATATTCAGGACAAAACTTAGATTTCTCATGAAAGGGTTAATAATGGTTTAACCCTCAAAGTTTCACTTTTATTTCATTTTAACCACTTAACTTTTTTTGTAATGATTTAATCCTTCAAGTTTGCATTGACTTAATGGTTTAACCCTTTGAAGGGTTAAACCATTAAATTTTGAAAAGTTTGATGATTAAACTAGAAAAATTTAAAAGGGTTAAATCATTATAAAAGATAAACTTCAGGGATTAAACCATCAAAATGCTGAAGTATAATCAAACTTTAGGCATAAACCACCAAAATTTTTAAACTTAGAGGGTTAACTCATTAGAAAAAAACTTGAGTGGTTAAAACGAAAAAAAAGTGAAACTTTGAGGATTAAACCATTATTAACCCTAGAGCTTCAAAGAAAATTTTACATTAAATGGGTCGACCCAGATCTAGATCCACTAATTTAGTTGGATCTTGAATCGGATCATGATCCAATAACTAATGGGCCAGATCCAGACCCATATAAATGGATCTTGTGACCCATTGGATCTTGTAAAGATCCGACCTGCCCCGCCCCATTGACAGGCTTCGATCTAGTGTACTAAATAAACGGTATGTACGTACTAGTATGTACAATTGTACATTTGTACATATATCGGATCCAAATATTATATTTTTTTGATAAAGTAATGTTGTAAACCGCCACAAATTCGCGTTCCAATTGTGTATTATTATATTTTTCCCATTCCCGCCAATGTCCGACGTCACTAGTCCACTCATCATTTCGTGGAAAAACGTGGCGGTTATCTTGTTATTTAGAGCGGTTATTTGTCTATTATGAAGCGGCCTGAGTGTGTAACCGCTCCATGGTATTTGAAAAATTACATTCAAATGTTTCAAATTTCGCTCCAAATTCATTCAAAACATTTAAAAAAGCTCTACAAACCCTCCCTTATTAATTATACTCACTTGTGACTAATGCGCATTTCGATCAATTAATCTTCTTCCATTGTTGCACGCCGGCGATTTCCACTTCGCTTCCGATTCTTTGTTCTCTATATAAGGGTACTTATCTTCCGTCAAAGTTCTTAATTTGTATTTTGAAAATTATTATGGATTTCGATGATTAATCCTAAAATTTGTTGATAATATAATACATGGATATAGGGGTGATATAAATTAAATTGATTAACCTTTAGAACTATAAATAAAATGCAGTTTGTTCGATAACAAGTGATGCACATTTAAGAATTAACGTCAGTGGTCCATATATATATATATATATATATATATATATATATATATATATATATATATATATATATATATATATATATATATGTATGTATGTATGTATGTATGTATGTATGTATGTATGTATGTATGTATGTATGTATGTATGTTTGTGGTCCATACATACTATTGCCTTGATATATGTATATATGTTAATGTTGTTGGCAATACGTGTCCGTATGTAAGGTATCTTTGTCTCAAATTGATTGTACAAAAAGTTAACGAATATATATGAATTGGAAAAGTGATATACGATCTGTTGTGATCTTTCATGTTTGTGGTCCACACACATGTGTTATTTCTTAAATACTCCGTATATATTAGATTATTAGTCACACGTGTATATGTAAAGAACTTTGTCTGTAAAGTATCAGCATTTAATTGTTTCTCGTGTTGTCGAGTTGAATTGAATGTATGTATAATTGTATAAAAGAGTATTTAATGCCTGTATGTAATGTAAATAAGATTTGTCTGTATTTGACTCGAATTGAATTGATTGAATCGATCTATTCTATGCACAGTATAAAGGAAAAGAATTCAATTGACCGTACACAGTTTGTTACTTTTTCTTGTTTTTGTTATTTATTGTTGTATTATATTATATATATATATATATATATTCATGATCCATGATATGATTTAGTTAATTAAGGTTCGTTGAATGTTGTAATTGTAATAATTAAGATAACTTTTTGTAGGTTATTATAAACAAAATGGTAGGCAAAAGACGAGGGGCTGCAAAGGGTAATGACTACACTCACAATCCAAACCGTTTCATTGAGTTCACCAAGGAAGGAGAACCTGTAGGAGCTAATAGGCCAGATTATACCTCATGGTTTGGTACAGAGATTAGAGTACAGATTCCTTACTATTTGGACTGGAACACTAAGGAAGTTCCACATGATGACAATACAAAAGTGACTCCTCAAATGTTAAATCGATTATGGGACGTAACAAAAAGTTATTGGAACATACCAAACGATAACTACAAAGGTATACATATGAGGAAGGTAAATAAAATTTGGAGGAAGTTTAAAAGTGAGCTTACCACTCAATTTGCTGCTAAGGATGTAGATCCCTTTGAAAAATATTCCTATTTGAATAAGGAAGAGTGGCCAAGATTTGTTGAGTCGAGGACCACGGAAGAATTCAAGGTATTTATAGAACATATTTGTATCCGTTGCTTCCGATCCAATGATTAAGTATGAATGATTTTGATTAAAACTGTCACTAACAATTTATTTTTTTACTTCTCATATGTGAAGGCAAAAAGTGAGAAAGCCAAGGCAAGTGCGGCTAAGAACACGGATCCTGCCCGTGTAGGTCGATTGGGATATGCTGGACTGAGAGAGTTTTATTACAAGAACAAAGTCGATATACATAAACAATACCCAGTTCTAGCAAAATTGAAGGCATAGCGTTCTATTTTATATCTTTATGCCAGACTACGAGAGGGCAAGAAAACGGGGTTTCAAGTTATGGCCGAGTATCTTAAAAGTGTAGCAGAAGATTTGGTAATATATTAAATGCGTACTACGCTACTAACTTTTGTTACTAAATATGTTATAACACGTTAATATTTATTTCATTGATTAACAGTTGACAACAGAGAGAAAAATGTTGAATGATGGTACATATGATGAGAGGGGGGAAGATTCCCTAACAAGGTACAAAGGAAAAGAACACGGGGGAAGGACTCGGGCGGTGTCCAGTGTCGTTGGTAGTAAAAAAAACCTTGGACATAGGAAGAAGGGTGAAAAAAGGAAAGCACTCACACTTGAGGAATTTGAGTCCTTCACTGAGCGGTTTCAGGATGATAAACAAGTTTCTGCAACGGCGTTAGAAAATTGTAGAGCTGAATTAGCTAGAATTACAGAAGACCTGAAGATTCTCAAGGCTGACCAACGCTTCTTGTCTTCTGCATCAGATGGATCATCCGACTGGTCTGATGAGGACGAGGTAATTCCTTACATGTTAAACACATTATGTATGTATATATATATATATATATATATATATATATATATATATATATATATATATATATATATATATATATACTATAAAAATGTTATATACTTATCCTTTTACAGGCCTCTGCTCCATGTCAGATTATGATGCCATATGGTACTCATGATACTAGATGGGCGAGGGGGATGACACATCCGGCTCACAAGGAAGGACTAGTGTCGGGTCATGTGTTTGTTCAAGTTGACACCGTAGAACAAGGTTTTGAATTCCTTGCCATTCCATTTCCTAAGGAGGGAATCACTCTTCTAGGCCAAGCAAAAAGTGAATTTATTCAATGGACTCGCACCGCTATCAAGGTTTATATTCATTTGTATTTAATATAAAAGTGTGTTAATCCGTATATTATAATATATACTTTATTGAGATGAGATAACTGTTTTTATAAATGTATCTTGTCTGCAATATGTCGCCACACGACTCTTTTACTTGTTTTAAAAAATGTATTCAATACGGTGACGCTTCTTTTAAAAGTTACCGTTAATAAATGTAGCTTGGCAGTGAGGAGTCGCCACACGACTTTAGGAGTGCCTCCCCCACAACACTCTATGACACGGCATGTCACTCGCTGGTAATGTCTTAAGCCAAATAATGATGTACATATATGTCTTATGTTTATACATTTTTCAATAATTTTTGTAATAATACTGTAGCCTCCAAGTGAAGCGTCACCCCGCATCTCCACATGTAACAGGACTTCACAACCTTTCCCCCGTAGCAGCCAACCATTTTCTGCAGAAGATGCATATGTGCGTTTTTTTTCTATATGGTTTACGTATATGGTGAATATAAGTATATTATTGCCATATAATCTGATACTTTGTTAATGTAGCGCCCATTGCCACCACCATCTCCACCACTGCGACCTGTAGAACTATCAAAGCGTGAAGTTGAACTTGCCACGCGAATTTGCAATATGGAACTGAAGCTGGACAAGAGGCCGGCCGAAATCAGGGAACTGGGTGAGCGATTTAGGGAATCGATGGCTGGGTCTCCTTTGATTCCGCTTGATCCGCCACACAATATGTACGCGGATTCACAGAGGGAATGGATTGGATATGAGGGGCTGCTAATCTGGATGACAAATGAATGGATTGACATCATCATAATTTCTTGGTTTGCGATGTATGTATGTTAATATGTATATATTATATTAAGAAAATTTGTGATTTGTTACAAATGCTTTAATAGTTTAATTCATCATATTTTGATTTTAGGTGCTTGTTTGAGTTACGCTTGAAGACGGGGATTCAAACCAAATGTGCGTTCTTATCACCGAGTGCTATTCAATTTAGTGTTTGTGAAGACTTTTTTGCCTACACGGATGTCATTAAACACATCTCACAACAGTTTGATCTTCACAGTGACAAATAATATTTTATTGCTCCCTATTACCATCAGTACGTATTACAGTATATTATATCTATATCTGCTATATTGTTTTAATCAATATTTATACTAAAATGTTTAAACATGTTGGTAGTCAACATTGGGTCCTGTTCATAATTGATAAAGTTGAACACACTGAGTACATTGTGGATTCGATGAAGAAGGGGAAGGTACCCGGATCTTATGCTCTCACAAAAAGAGTAGAAGAGTAAGACTCCTAAACTTTTCAATATGTAAAAATCCTCGACTATACCCATGTGTTTTTATAACTGTACTAACTTAATAATGTTGAATACCTGATTAGGACTAATTCACCCCGGAAATGGAATTGGAAAATGGTTGATGTGAGTTGTTTCGAACTTCTTGTTTATATATATATATATATATATATATATATATATATATATATATATATATATATATATATATATATATATATATATCATATTAAATAATGTTGTTTAACTAACTTTTTAACCTTTTATTAGTGTCCCCAACAACAATCTAGCTGGGAATGTACTACATGATGAAACACATGTTCCAATTTGCTATAAATATGGAAAGAAACTTCCCAACCAATGTACGTAAGTCCTTAAGTAGTTGCTAGTGTTCTGTGTATAATGGACACATCAAATGATAACTAGTTTGTCCTTCTATATATGTAGATTTGGAAATCAAATAGGCAATATACATCCAAAGAATTGGACCAGTCTATCATTAGGTGGGGAGCTGCATTTGCAAAACGCTACATTGATGATCGCGCGACTAGCTAGCTAGCTTAGCTAGCTGGCTAGGTGACATTTGAACATGTGTATATTACCTGTACAACATTTATATATATCTATATCTATATATGTACATAAATATGTACGTTTTGGTAATTTAGTAATCGATGGATATTTTGGTTTTGAACACGATATATATATAGCTGTTGATCAGCGTATCAAACTGATTTATATAGGGAATTAATTATATTAAAATAATGCTTCAAACCGCTCCGAATTTGGAAAAAAGAACCGGTTAATAGATTTGAATAAATATGCTATCGAACCGCTCCTAAATTGGGAAAACTAATCGATCCGTTATAATTTCGCGAGAATAAACCAGAATAAAATAATGCCGGTGACCGCTTCTAAATTGGAAAACAAACCGATCAAATAAATAACTCGAGAAAAAACCGTAATAAAATAATGATCAGGAACCGCTCCATAGTCATTTGCAAAACCGACCCAATTGAATTTGGAGAGAATAAATCATAATAAAATAATGCCGGTTATGTACCGCTCTAACATTCATAATCGCTCTATTTTTTGCTTCGTTTTAACCGCTTCAATGTTATTTAACCCGTTTCAAATGCTGTTATTTGAAACGGTCGTTTGCCCGCTCTAAAAGCTTTTCGGTCTTTCGTGGCGCCGGTATCAGGGGCGGTCAGATCACCGCTTCAGATGACCTTTTTCACCGCCATATATATCCGTTTTTGTACTAGTGTGAAGTAATTGGAACTGTGGAACACTGTTTGTTTATGTGTAAGAAAGCCCAAGAAGTATGGGATAAGGTACTTAACTGGTGGAAAATTAGCAGTATGAGTTCAATATCTATACATGATCTTTTAGGTGCTGCAGATGGAAAGCTAAATACTTGAGTGGGAAATTCAATTTGGGAGGCTATGGTGTGGGTAATAACATACTTTGGGGGTGTTCGGGTTTGCTTATTTTTGAGTAGTTATATGCTTAAAAAATAAGTAGGTAAACCCCTTACTTATATTTAAGTGTTTATTCCTTATTAAATAAGCAGATAAGCAGTTTTCATAGAGGTGTTTGGATCTACTTATCTGCTGTCAAAATAAGCAAATAAACTTATAAACGCTTATTTAAGCAATCCCAAACACTCCTTTTATATGGCAAAATAGGAATTGCATGGTATTTAAAAAGAATATTATGAGTATCCCTGTATTGATTCAAGAGATACAAATTAAAAGTTATGATTGGGTGTCAAAAAGGATGAAAATTGAAGGTCTAGTATGGCATATATGGTTAATGGATCCAATTGAATGTATTAAAAGTATTGGGTCAAGTAATATGGGTCGAATGGGAGTGGGCTAACTCTATCAAAAGCTAGAGGTGATGTGGAATTAATATTTTGGAATGAAGAATATAGGATGCAAGAGATAAATAGGAGATGGTTAGCAAATGGGCAGATAGGTAGTCAAATGACGTTATGTAAATAGAAAAATTTAGTCTGTGAATGATAATATATGGTTGTGGGTTATAAGTGACGGTTCATTAAGGGATGAGTATCAGTGTATAGTTTTAGAGTGTGTATTGTCTGTACTTTTGTAATAATTAATAAAAAGTTTGATGTTGTTTCTAAAAAAATAAAAGCTCATTGACAAGTTACATATTTTCATATATTTTTAACTTTTTAATAGCGCTAAGTAGATGTCGGTGTGGGCTATGCTTAGCAACAATTAGTTGAAACTAAAACTAAAGTTGGAGCTTTTACTTCAAGAGTTTTTTGAGGTTTTCTCGATTTCTCAAAAAATCTTCAATTATTTTTGTTTGCTAAATACCAATGACTAAATAGCCTAATGGTAAGGGCAGCCCATGACTTCCTAGAGATCATGGGTTCGAATCCTGTCATGGGTATTATTTATCATAAAGGTACCCACCACCAATGAAGTGCATGGCTCACAACGTTAAGGCTTAGTCGGTGAGAGTTTCGGCTCGGACGTTGTGGTATATGTGATGGAGGTGATTTACCTGGCGATGTTGGACCTTATGGGGGGGGGGTTAGGTCGTGCTCCATTGAAATATGGAGCGGCTCCAGTGGGTGGCCCAAATACCCATTTTATTTTACTAATTAATTATATTTATAAGAGTATAAGATTGTATATTAAATATTAACTCAAGCCCATACAATCCCAAGAAGTCTCGAACACACATTGAATATTATTTATTATAAAAGTACTAGTAATTACTCATTGTCAATTAACATTAGTTGTATGTTATAATTTCAATCAAGCTTCCATGAAAGTGTATTTTTTGAATATGTGTACGTATATTAGTAAAAGTTAATTAGTTGTACACTATAAAATATACATAGAATAGAATATTACAAATTTACGCAACTGAAATAGCTACCTTTAAATTATTTAAATATAAGATAAGAACTTTTCATACTCTCATTTGCTCCGTAGATTTCAACAAATTTGCACACTCCATCAGATGAAGAACACAAACATATACTTTGATATCTTGCAAAATCAAACAATTTTCAACAAATAATCTTATCATCGAATTAGGACATCCCAAGAAACGTCGGGTTAAGTTAGTATGGATCAGTTTCTTCAATGGGAGTGATGGATTGCAGTAGCATACACTTGCATTTCGTTGCCTTTGGATCGAATTTAAAGTGGTAGAGGAGGAATACGACATTGTGGTAGGAGCGATTAGGGTTTTAGCTTTACGTGAAAATAAAAACATCATTTGTGACATGAAAAAATGACGTGAATGACACTTGCCAATGTACATGGTCAAACTTAAACATGTCATAACACTTGCCATTATAGTCATCATTTTTAACCTTTAGTATCTAAAATAATACTGTACATTATTTTGTAAAGATTTCAACATGAAACCTTCTGGATCATTGCAAACCTTAGTAACAAAATATGTATATTACTTACCTTGAATTAAAAGTGTATATGACGATAAAATGTATTTATCCTATAATAAAAATTTCAATGTATCTCTTTGATCTATCTTAATAATTTTAATGATATAAACAAATGAGTAATGGTATACTCGCTAAATTACATAGAATTAAATATAACCTACATTTTTTATTGATTAACTTTTTCTCTCTTATAATCTCACCCAATTATTTTTCCACGTCTACTAATCACATGTGTCTAGGGGTGAGCATCCGTACCCGAATCCCAATCTCATACCGGTACCGTACCGAACCGGTACCATACCGCTTTAAACGGTCCGGTATTTGGTACTCACTTTAAGGCCAAAAAGATAACCGGTACCAACCGGTTCGGTACCAGTATTTTACCACTTTTCCCGCTTTTGTACCATATCTGAAATATACATGTTTTTCTTTGTTATAGGTCCGTAGGTTCTTTCTATATTTTAAAAAGATTTATTTGAAACCTCATTTCTATGATCATATGATATGTCTATTAATATAAAAATGATATTTTTTGAGTAATTAAGAAGTATAAAATAGAGTTAGACTCTCACGTATAAATACAATTGTAATTTTATAGAAGTCTAGCTAGTACTCTTTGCTACACAAACAATTACGTTTTCAGCACCCTAGTTAAATCGGATTCCAAACATATTGCTTGTTAATATAAAAGTAAGGATCATAACTTGTGTCATTACCAAATCACTTAACACGGTACAATAACGTCGTTGTATATATTTGTTTTTCTTCGTCAATATCCATCTATGTCACTTAATGATGTTTTTATGTATTTGAGATTCATTAATATTTATCTTCTTTGAATTTTATCGAGTACAAAATACGTAGATAGGTTTAATTATTATTCTACTATTTTTTGGTACCAAAGCGGTATAGTACCACTTTTACACGTAGCAGTACCGGAACCGTACCAGTACCGTACCGCTTTAAACTTGTCCGGTATTCGGTACTCACTCTAGGGCCTAAAAAATAATCGATACCAACCGGTTCGATACGGTTAGGTACCGGTTCCGTACCATGCTCACCTCTCACATGTGATTAGGTTTAAATTTAGGCCCTACAAATTTAGACCGAGTAATCATTTTCATAAGCATATTAATATTGTTGGGTAAGTTTCAAATGAGACTAAAAATTTGTCTGAGAATAGAGAAACCAATGATATGGTGCCATGTGTACAAAGAGAATACAAAACCCATTTAGCCCTTAAGTTAAATATCTCACAAACGACAAATCGAAATATTATGAAAATTGCACCATTAGATTCAGCGTTTGATCCTCTTCGATTTGCCGTCCATTAAGGCATACTTTCGACGAGTTTTTTTTTTCATTATTTTTAGTGGGTTTCACATTACTAACACGTGTGTTACAGTGTTGCGTTTAGGGTTTAAGGTTTGGGGTTTAGGGGTTAGGGTTTAGGGTTTAGGGTTGGGAGTTTGGGGTTTCGTCCCGAAACCCCAAACTCCCAACCCTAAACCTTAAACCATAACCCCTAAACCCCAAACCCTAAACCCTAAACACTTTATAAAACTCTAAACCCTAAATCATACTAAACCCTAACCCCTAAACCCTGATAAACCCTAACACTAAACCCTGCTAAACCCTAACCCTAAACCCTAAATCAAATGTATAATCAATCACTAACACATGTGTTACTAATATGTAAAACCCACCAAAAAAATGAAAAAAAAAGGTTCGTCGGAAGTATGCCTTGATGGACGGCAAATCGAAGAGGATAAAACGCTGAAAAATATGGTGCAATTTTCATGATTTTTCGACTTGTCGTTTGTGAGATATTTAATTTTTAAAAACGTGGATGAGAGAGAAAAAAGTGACACATGGCATATTGTGATTGGTTCCCCATTCTCACACAAAATAAATGGTCTCAATTAACCTCTTCTCTAATATTGTTATTGTTAAATTGTTAAATATTGTTAAACCTTTAAAAGTTGTAACAAAGTTGAAATTTATGACGTCTGAACTTTTTATATCGTCTTAGGTTTTGTGGATGTTTGACTGTATCTATATTATTTAGTAGTTGTGTTCGTAATTCGCCAGAAATTAAACATGGACGACGGAGAAGGTGGTCTCAGCTTCGATTTCGAAGGCGGTCTAGACGCCGCACCGACTCAACCCACCGCATCTGTCCCCGTAATCCACCACCAATCCACCGAAAATGGACCGTCGCCTTCCGCCGCTAACCACAATTACTCTACCGCGCCTCCGTCGTCCGCCACCGATCCTACTAATTCCGCCGCCGGAAACGCCAATTTCACCAATAGAAGAAGTTACCGGCAAACCGTATGTCGTCACTGGCTACGTAGCTTGTGTATGAAAGGCGAAACGTGCGGGTTTCTTCATCAATATGATAAAACACGAATGCCTATTTGTCGGTTTTTTCGATTGTATGGAGAGTGCCGTGAACAGGATTGTGTGTATAAACATACAAATGAAGATATCAAAGAGTGTAACATGTAATTACTTTATTTTATATTTTTGTGTTTAGGTTATGTTTTTAGATGTTAATTGTATTAGATTAATTGTGTTAGGGTTTATGTTTAAAATGATATGCTATACGATTTTTCTGAAGTAGTTTCATACATATAAGATTGTTTAAACGAGTTTGTGTATGTATTTGTAATAGGGATGGTACAATTTGTGACATATGAAAGTATACTGCTGTACATCAAACCTAGTTGGATGATTATCTGTGTTTATGGATTTTGATAATTAACCTAATCGTAAAAGCGTTAAATTTCCTAACGATTGAAGTATAAATAAAAAGCATATCAATTGTGGGTATCATTCCATATTATGGCAATAAGGTTGAATAGCTAAAATGTGGAGAGAATAGCTAAAAAGATGGTAGCTAATGTATCTTTTTAGTCTTGTTTGTGTTTTTTAAGTATGGGAAGTTAGTGGTGAATATGAATAACTTAACTTCGTCTCTTTGATCCTTTATTGTTCTATATTTTGGATTGGGTAACTTTATTTGCGGTTGCTGAAGCCCTGTGTCAATCTATATTGTCTAATTTTTGTTAGTTATCTTCATTGATGTTGGGTTCACAGATTTTGAAGCTGATTTTAGTAGGATGATTATTTAGAGAAGGTCAGAAGGGTCTCTTTGTCAACTAGTTGGGTTAATCCACCATTTGTTATGAAGCCTTAGATGTATACAATGAGTTCCAAAGTGACGCTCCTCGAGTTAGCTCGTACAAAAGACAGATTGATTCTGTGTGTGTAGTTGCCATGCTATAATCTTACATCTGAAACCTGCTATAGTTGCAAATGTTCTTAAAATGACTTCTTGTTAAGAGATGACTTTCCGTAGTTTATACTTGGAAGTTCAGAACTACTTAAAGTGTATTCTGGCTTGACACCATTTTTTCCTCCGAGGCTGCAGATGTTTGTGCATCTTTCTTTTTTCTCTTTTCGATAGTTTTCTAGATCATTGATAAATTTTCCATGTCTTAGTGTGTTGCTATGAAATGATATATTTTTTCTCTTCATATTTATAACCCAAGTTGCTGCTTGTATATGGGTTATAATGTTTTTTACATAAAATATAGTCGTCTAGCTGGTTCTGTCCTTGGTATTAATTATCAGTGCTTACAGTCATCGGTACAAAATGATCTAGCAGTTTTCTGATGCTTAAGTTTAAAATGCAGGTACAAGTTGGGATTTTGTCCGAATGGTCCCGACTGTCGGTATAGACATGCGAAGCTTCCAGGACCCCCTCCTTCAGTAGAAGAAGTACTCCAAAAGATTCAGCAACTAACTTCCTACAACTATGGCAATTCAAATAGGTTTTTCCAGAACCGGAATGCCAACCACCCACAGCAATCTGACAAATTTCATTTTCCACAAGGTAACAATGATACAAATCAAGTTACTAAACCTGCTACAACAGACACTACTTCATTGCAGCATGTGCCACCTTCGTCACCGCTGCAGCAGCAACAGATTGCACAGTCACAACAACAGGTCGGCCAGTTAGGTCAGTCCCAAGCACAGTCAAATGGCCAACAAAATCAAGCTAATAAAACTTCAATACCCCTGCCACAAGGAACATCAAGGTGCGTTAAGGAGATCTAAGATGTTAATTACTTCTCGTACCCTAAATGTGGATTTCTATTTACAGTTCCACTTCCGTCGTGTTGTGTAGTTGTAATTAATTACATCTGCTAGCACTAGCAAGGGTACCAGTCTATATACAATTTAATTTTGAATTTATTGTCATTGTTGTAACTGGATAATGTACCCTTTAATATTCTTTTTTTGTCAAATATTGTATGCCAATAAGGATAAACCCATTTTAGCAGTTGTGACACTGCAGTATATCGGCTTGCTGTGTTTTTTAATAGTGATGTTGTTTAGACAATATCAATAGATGGATGGAAGAGGATGTAACTTCATTATATAAATTGATGAAGGATGCCATGTTTTATTGTTGGTGCCACAGTATGAATCAGGTTGCTTTTGTATTACAACTACTGATGCTGTTGTAGTTGTATACGTTGTTGTACAAGTATCTAAAGTATTTATGACCCTAGGGATTGGATTATGTAATCTGTGACGCGTCTCTTCTTTTACAGATTTATAAACATAATGCTCTATTTTTTTCTAGGACATCTGTTTAGTCAAGACTCGGGTAAAATGTAGATGCAGTTTTGATGTATACGATTGTTAATCTTTTAATTAGGCCCTTATTGCATCTGGTGCAGAATTAACAAAATCATTGGGAGTTTGTAATTCAGTTTGGAGCACATTAACTGTTACATAAGTTTTAATCATTGTGGACATGAGGTAGTAGCCTAACTTTTGGAAGCATGAATAATGTTGACATGCTGTCAATTCGTAATGGGCAGGAGGTTTAGATATTGAGGATGCAACATGAATAATATTTTCTTCCCTGGATATAATGACTAATTCAGTCATGCATGCAAATTGGCAGATGTTCCTGTAATCAATGTTACTCTAGTAGAAACACTGAATTAAATACTTGTGGTGTGTCACTAATTTGATGCCCTTTATAAAAGTAACACAGTGAAAGTGAATCTGATTAGGCACCAAGACATAATTCTTAAGCATGGCTATTTTTAGTGATCCCAGAAGGGGACATCAGCTAGATTATAAGTGCCTTATTTGTAAGTGTTAATGCCGTTCTTAGCAGTATTATAGGGTTTGAGCTAGATTATAAGAGCCTTATTTGTAAGTGTGATGTACAACATCATAAAGCTTGTTTAGTGGTGAATGGATAAAAAGTGGTGGTGTACAAATAATCACCCTTTATTAAATGTACCGCTTGAGTAGTGACAAAATTATGGACCAAAAACAAAAGCATCAACAATCGCTAACGATAAGTAGATAGATTTGACCTGTATATTATTTCCTAAGATGAAGCTTCACAGTTCTAATAGACAATATAATGTGATAAGGTCACATATATTCTTGTCTTAGTGTGTGTCTTCCTTGTAAAAGTCATCCTCGAGGACTCTGGCATTCACTCAGACTCTACATTTGATTCTATTTTGCAAATGTGTCATCTACTTGATGAAATATTGGTATGTGGTTGGTATCTTTCTGGATGTGATCTTGTACTTAATTTCTAAATGTAACCTACTTTTTGCTAGAGTTGCAATCCCGTATGGTTATACTCAACTTGCCATATTGTGGTCTTCTAGGAGTAAAGTGACTCCGCTTGAACTCAAGCTAAACAACTCATAAGATCTAATCTGTTTATTTCTCTATGGTAGAAGACATGAATTACCGCTTCTTGTTTAGTTCCCATCTGCAGTTGTTAATCATCTACTTTTTTCTTGCTTAATTTTGTTGCTAACTTTACTTCTTTTAAACTATACATCCAATAAATCAGGTATTTTATTGTGAAAAGTTGCAACCGTGAAAATTTTGAGTTATCAGTTCACCAAGGAGTGTGGGCCACTCAGAGAAGCAATGAAGCTAAACTCAATGAAGCTTTTGATTCTGTGGATAATGTTATTTTGATATTTTCAGTCAACAGGACACGACATTTTCAGGTGGGTTGGAAACACATTTGACTCAAAAATAAGCAAATCATCTAAAGTTAGGATATTTTTTCCCCCGAAAGAGACAAAGTTAGGAAGTATAAACATTTTCAAATCGATGTGTATCATCTTTTGTGTTGAAGATGAGTTTATTGGCATTTTGCAGGGCTGTGCAAGGATGACCTCTAAAACTGGTGGCTCAGTTGGTGGAGGCAACTGGAAGTATGAACATGGGACTGCACATTATGGACGTAATTTCTGTGTCAGATGGCTGAAGGTATATCTTCTGTAACCCTTTACTAGATTTTTTTGATGATCTTGTGATCCTTTGGGTATATCTTCAGTGTCAGGTTTGTACTCTCTATCGTGTTTTTTATTTTATATTTTTTGAAAATTTTGTTTGCCTCACAAGTAATATGGTGGTTGTATTGCCTACTTCAAGCAATTACAATTGCAATGTTAAACTGTTTCTTTTTTTCAGCTATGCGAATTGTCCTTCCACAAAACTCGACATCTGAGAAATCCTTACAATGAAAATTTGCCAGTGAAGGTGCTATTTCTCTCTGTATCTTTTTAGCTGTTCTAACATCTATAGATGATAATATTCTTCTTTGTATGTATTTCTAATTAAAGCACTATACTGGTGTTGGTATAATGAGTATTCTGCATCAACCTAGTACTTCTGCAATATCTTTGATCTATGTATAGTTCAAAGTCATTTTGTTTTATAACTGAAAGATGACTAATTGGTATGCACTTGCTTAATAATGCTTTGATCATTTCTTGTATAATTGTTTTGGATTGTACGAAATACTCCAGTTGCTTGTTTCTGAATACTTATGTGAACAATCAGGTTGTTGTAATGAACTCCGTCATGCTGTCCATGATCTATCTTAAAGTTTGAGATTAACTGAAATATATTGTAACATACTCGTGTTCCCTTTATTATCTTTTGTGAAATGGGTGTTCCCTTGTAAATTTGTACTTCATTTTATATGTCTGTGTCTGTGTGTGTATGTATTGCTTTATTCACTTGATACTTCTATCTTATCATATTTGCCTTGATTTCCGCATGTGGGTTGTAGATAAGCAGAGATTGTCAAGAGCTAGAGCCGTCTATTGGTGAACAGTTGGCATCGCTTTTGTATCTTGAACCAGATAGCGAACTCATGGTACCCGTCTTTCTTCTTTTTGATCCTTATTATATAGTAAATGTTTTAAGATGCTTTTATTGCTCATTCTTTAAGAATATATACTTCAACTCTTAGGGTTCAGAGAACATGACTAGATGTATGGAGTGTTTTTTTTTATTATTGTTTTTTTCGGGCCTTAAATATAGAGTAGTGGTATAACTTTTTTTTTTCTTTCAAGAGAACTCTTTCAACCATTATGGGCTTCTTCTTATGACAAAGATTTTTTTTCTTGTCACAATGCATTAATGACGTTACATGTTGCAAGATTTAGCAGATCTGGACCAATGCTAGAAATATTTATGGTGGTACATGTTGTTTTTGCAGGCAATAGCACTTGCAGCAGAATCAAAGCGAGAAGAAGAGAAGGCAAAAGGAGTTAATCCTGAGAATGCAATCGAGAATCCCGATATTGTTCCGTTTGAGGACAATGAAGAGGAGGAAGAAGAAGAAAGTGAGGAAGAGGATGATGGTTTTGAACAAGGTTTCGGCATGGTGGCACAAGGCGGCAGAGGACGTGGCAGAGGGTTGTTATGGCCTCCTCATATGCCCATAGGAAGGGCACCTCGTCCTATGCCTGGAATGAGGGGCTTCCCTCCTCTTATGAACATGATGGGGCCCGATGGATTTCCTTACGGTGGAGTTGGACCTGACGGTTTTCCTGTTCCCGACCTTATGAACATGGGCCCACGTGGATTTGGTCCATTTGGTCCTAGATTCTCTGGTGATTTCCAGCGCCCACCGTTCTCTAATATGATGTTTCATGGCCGTCCTGGGCCCCACCAACAAGGAAATTTTCCAGGGGCTGGATTTGGGATGATGATGGGTCCCGGACCTGGGCGTGGCCCATTCATGGGTGGTGGCCCAGCAGGAAGGGGTGGGAGGCCGCCTTTCTCTCAGCAGCAACAGCAGCCACAAAGTTCTCAGAATACTAGTCGGACTAAGAGGGATCAGGCAGCAGCGGGTGGTAGCGATAGATATAGTGGCGGTGGTGGTGGTAGTTCTCAGCCCATGGGTCAAGACATCAGTAGGCCTGATGATGAGGCTCAGCCAGGTGGTGAAAATACATTTAAAAACGGCGAAAGTGATAGTGAAGATGAGGCACCAAGGAGATCTAGGCACGGTGAAGGAAAGAAGAAGAGACGTAGCTCAGAGGGTGAGGCTGCCGCTAACTCAGATGACCAAAGTTAGCCGATGTTTGAAACAATGAAATTATCGCAATAATTATCTTGTTAGATCTCACTTCATTGGCAACTTCATGTCTGAATGTATTTTTGGTGTTACTTAGTGTTAGTTTCTCAATAGCTATGGTGTTTTATTGCGAGCGGATATGTAGTGGTTTCTAGTTTCTTAAAAGGTCATGTACATTAGCTTCATTTACACAGGGAGGAAGTGACGAACCATATGTATGCAATCTTGTTTGTACTGTAAAAGATTTGACAGTTGAGGTTGGTTTGTATTGATTGCAACATGTTATTCTTTGCGTAAATTGTTAGGTATATTTATCTTCATATTGGAGTATCTTTTATATCCGGTTATGTAGTGTCTTGGGTATGCAACTGAAATCTTCATGAATAGTGAGTGGTCATCTTATAAATTTTGCCTTTATTAATGGCTTGATCCATCCATACCATTAAAAAATACTCACCATACCATTTATCTATTAAAAAAGGGTGATGATATTTTCACCGCTCTTTTTGATAAATCCACAAATATTCTGCATTGATCATGTGTACAGTACAAGTCGTTAATGCACAAATATGGTGGATTTATCAAAAATAGTAGTGGAAATATCACCACTCATTAAAAGTACAGAAAAAGTACATAAAAGTATAGAATAATAAGAAAAGAGTTATGGGAAAAAGTACAGAAAAAATATAGTATTAATTATGTTTAAAATAAAAAACAAAAGAAAATGGTATGAATAGTAGGAGCCCCGGTTAATTTCCATTTGATGTACTTTCGTGTCCAGTGCTAATCACGCTGATAGCATCAGTTCACTTGATCATTCATTTTACAAAAAATGTTTTATGATTCCAACCTAATTTATCTTAACAATAACAAGATGAAAACGTTTAGAGGGTGCTTGGGTTGTGTTTTGGAGATATTATATAATCGTTGAGTTCAAATGAGTACATCAATTTTGAGTGAGAATAGGGGAATCAATTTCAACCACTCATTTTCATCAAATACCCATTTCCCCTACTTTTTTGAAACTCAAATATCTAACAAACGGTAAGTCGGAAATTCATGAAAATTGCACCATAAAATTTAGCGTTTTCTCCTCTTCGATTTGCCGTCTCTCAAGGCATACTTTTGACAACTTTTTTTTTCTTCATTTTTTGGTGGGTTTTACAAATTTGTAACACATGTGTTATTGATTGGTTGTACATTTGATTTGTGGTTAGGGTTAGGGCTTAGGGTTTAGGGTTTAGGGTTAGGGTTTAGCAGGGTTTAGGGTTAGGTTTTAGCAGGGTTTAGAGTTTAGGGTTTAGTATGATTTAGGGTTTGGAGTTTTGTAAAGTGTTTAGGGTATAGGGTTTGGGGTTAGGGTTTAGGGTTTGGGGTTTCGCCCCGAAACCCCAAACCCCCAACCCGAAACCTGCAACCCTAAACCCTAACCCCTAAACCCTAAACCCTAAACTAGGGTTGTTCAATATTTGGTTTGAAACCGTTTAATCCGAAAACCAAACCGAATTAAAACCGAAAAAACCGAACCGAATTCAAATTCGGTTTTCGGATCGGTTTCGGTTCGGTTTTGGTTTTTGAATTCGGTTTTCGGTTCGGTTTTCGGTTTTGATTTTTTGAATTCGGTTTAACCGAAAACCGAATTCAAATTAATAATATAGTAAATCATTAATATATGTAGCATATGTGTGATATTTAGAATTTATAAACAAGTATATTTACGTTTAAATCTTAAATTAACTTCACGTCTTTCATTTTCGATTCTAGTAAAACCCTATCACACGAAAAATTACGAGTCGAAACCGATTAACTTAAAAAAAATAAAAAAATTTGAAATTTTCGGTTTTAACTGAAACCAAACTGAATTCGAATTCGGTTTTCGGTTCGGTTTCCACATGTGAATTCGGTTTTCGGTTTTGCTCAAAAAAATTTCAAAACCGAGGAACCCGAACCGAATAAACCGAGGAAACCGAAAACCGGACCGATGAACACCCCTACCCAAAACGCAACACTTTAACACATCTGTTAGTAAATGTGAAACCTACCAAAAAAGATGGAAAAAAAAAACCCGTCGAAAGTATGCCTTGAGGGACGGCAAATTCGAAGAGGAGAAAACTCTGAATTTAATGGTGCAATTTTCATCATTTTTCGATTTGTCGTTTGTGAGATAATTGATGTTGGGGGTAAATGGATTTTGTACATGTGGAGCATTCTCTTTGTACACATGACACAATATCATTGGTTCCCTCATTCTCACACAAATTCATATTCTCATTTGAACCCCACCCTATATGATTATCGCATTTGCATAACACAAAATATTATTAAAGGAAGTCCTTAGGACTCTCATTTATTAAGTTGGACATGCATATATAATTGTACATTCAACATAAATTCCGGGGGTCAACATAAATGGGACACATGGAGTTTGTTATGGTCTTTGTACAACTATTGATACATGTCTGAAAGTCTTAATGAAAGCCCTAAGGGCTCTTGTTCGGTAAAGACATGCTTTATTATATCACCGAGTGCAGTCACAAACCCAAATACACTATTAAATCCATTTTTCCTGATTTTGCCAAACAATATCAACTTGTAACAAGGATAGAGAAACATTTAACGTTACTACTTTGTTGAACATAAAGGATCATCTTACCAACAAATGTTAACAATTTGTTTCACTGGTTGCATACCTATTTTCTTGTAACCGAGTTAACAATGAGGTTAAATCTAAAATTTTTGAGCCAATATACATATAGTTTGATGGCCCATTAGAGATGGTGTCGAAAAAACAGCTAAATAAAGCAAAAATGATATTTATGCTACCGGGAGAATCGTGATTTAGAAAGCAAGACACAGTCACACACTCAAACCCTTGTTAATAACTCGCTGAACTCATTCACAAGCCACCAGCAAAAAGTCAACATGCAACACCAAATCTAGCCACTTTCTACAACAGCTACATTATTCTGGTGTTTCATTTCTGAGACTAATCAAAGATAAACTGTACCATCATTTCTTTTTATTGAATGAGACATTAATTATAAACTAAAAGGTTTCATTCATCGCTGACATTCTCCAGTCAACGAAATTTATCTTATTTTTATCATTAATTCATGAAACTTTAGACATTAAAGAGTCGACGGAGCACAAGACCTTTTTAACATACAACCATTTGGTAAGAGAATCTTCAAATACGAACCCCTCCATCGGAAAACCAATTTCCAGTCACCGGAGTGACGGTTTGGTAACCCAATGGGAGGGGGAAAGAATCATTATCCCTATTTCCGACTGTATGCCCCATCAATAATGTACATGACTAGTCTGAAATACACAATAAATTCGCATTTTTGCCTGTCACTATCAGCAGAATAATGCTAGAGCTTCGAAAAGCTGAACTAAACCACACCGAGTGTCAGATTTCCCAATATTACTCAGATGGGCTGGTTTTGCCGTCACTGTCTTTCTCCATCTCTAATACGGCGGTAGTGGAAGAATCAGTTTTGTCGCCATGGTGGTCCTCCGGCTCCACTTTATCGGTGGCGGAAGGTGGCGGAGCAACCTCCTCTTTGTTTGTAACATCATTTGTATTAGCAATATCAGTCTGTTCATTTGCTTCAAGAATACCATTTGGAAGACTATCGGTTTCAGCCTGAGATGTTTCAGCAGATTCGCTGGTCAAAACCGATGATACGATGGATGGTTTGATGGATGGTTCAGTAGATGGTTCGACTGATTCTCTCCATTCAATCCATTCTGGTGGTTTATCGCTCTCACTTGGTCTTGACGCATCAGATGACTTCTCAATAGCGCCATCATCTGGGCTAGATTTTGACTCGGGGACGTCAGATGTTGCGGACTCAACCAAGTCTGTATCATTTTTGTTGGAAGTAACCTCATCATCATCACAACCACCACCACCACCACCAACGGCGGTGGAGGTATCCTCGATAGTGAGTGAGGGTGAAGCTACTTCACTGGTTGATTGCTCATGAACCACCCTCTCTTCCTCGAAAGCAAACCAATTTGAATTTGTGAAAAGTGACCCGCTGAAGAAAACAATTTAGCAGAAATAATAAATATCATGCAGAGGGTTAAATATTAACCGGTACTTTTCTACTATTTGAGATATCCATTTACGCATTTACAATTCTAATGATATGCGACTTGTGTGATCTAACCAAGTCTGTTGCACTACGTTATGCGAACATCTTTTGTATTTTAAACATACCTTTCTTGTTCATCTCCAAGTCGAAGAGAAGATATCACCACTTCAGCAGATTCATCATCAAAGTAGACATCCTGCAAGTATAATTTCAGTATGAACAAAAAGGCTCCAACTTCTGGAGTAACGGAAGGGATAAAAAATAATAAAACGCAGCTTCATATGTCACGTGTTCGAAACAAATACTCTAAATCTTTGCTTGAAGTAGCACCTTATCTGACACGAGGTCATTACAAAAAAAAAAATTACGGTTTGTAGTCGTCGACAGGGATTCACTTCCAGTGTTTATATATTTCGTAGCTATAAATTTTTCTGCTTCAAATGATGCCATAAACTAGCAAGACTTAATGATACACTTACCTCATCATCTCTTTCCAGTGAGCGATGAGCCTGGACACAACAGAAAGTAAGATAAAAAAACATAAGGGTCCCAGTAATAAGCACTCAAACAAATAGCATGTTACAACAAAAAAATGAACAATCAAACTGACAGAATACTAATAAGAAAACTTGAGCGTGGAAAAAAAATCATGTACATGTGTTGCAACTTTAGAGAGCAAACCGGGTTTATCACTCCAAACACGGTTCTTAATTAGTCTAAAGGGAAAATAAATAAACAAAAAGAACAAATGAGCAAAAATTGACTACAGTGTTATACCTCATCATTATCATCATTTTCATAGATACCATATCGGAATGCCTGGCTTAAATTATTGGCTAAGGCTGCCACATCATAATCTCTGTCTTGGTAGTCGTCATCATCACTATCTCTACCACGATCATGAAGTGTAGTAGGTCTCCTATTAATTTGGTTGGATAGAGGAACAATGATCAATCAACAAGCAAGTACAACGAAATAATACACGAAATAATACACAGAGACGCAATATCAAACTTATACTTCTCCAAACGAACTCATCAATTACAACACAAAATAGGAAGATACTAAAGCATGATAAAAAACCATTATACTGCCATCACATAACACTAAACAATAATAATTTAACATTTCATTTAATCATGAACAACCTAGATATAGTAGAAAGAAAACCCATGTACATAAAATAACAAACCGATTGTTAAATGCTCACCCACACGCCCACTGGTAGACATTTTCAAGTGCATTGCGTTTTGTAAGTACATCTGTATGCCATTCTACCCATTCATTATCCCCCTGTCGAAGGTACTAACACCATCAGATATGATTTTATAAGGCAAACGGTAATACCAACAGAAGATATATTTGTACCAGGTTAAGACAAGATTTTACAAATTCAGAACAGTACTACAGAGTATATTAATAAGGACACGAGTCATCTGCAAAACTAATATATTACTCCATAACATTCTGTTATTACCATGGAATCATTTGAATTATACAGAAAATATGTGTAACTAAATTCTAGTGGTAGAAAAAAATGTGTGGATTTGGCTGATAATGTCAAAATGGGTAATTTTTGACACAAAGATTGGGTTACCCGAAAATCTGTGTCCACAAATTATACATTATTTAAAATAGTGTGGTCACGAAAGTTATACTATTTCGATAACAATCTAATTATTTGAACAAAATGATTTAGAAAGTTTTACAGATTATAATTAGACTTTGGGCAACTTTCAACTTATATCCTTTTAAGTCGATCTTTATAATTGCATAGTAAGAGTAAACATAAGCCGAATTGACCCATCCATAAGTTGATAAATTAATACAGCTACCGCCAAATGTTAAGATATACTTCAAAATTATAGAAAAACAAAAATGAAAAGACAAGTATCAACAAAGACGGAAAGATATGTGAGAACCTGCAAATATGACTGTATGTAGTTGTTATTAGTCCCTTGTTCAATTAGTTTGTTTGATATACGTGTCATGTGCCCAACATTTCCTATTCTCGGTGGTGCTCTTCCTTCAGCAGGGACTGTTGGCTACAACATACACTGAATTCGATTAACTATGAACTAACAATATTACGTCAAAGAATCATATGATAATCCGGAAATTTGTGCATTACATTCTTAGGATCAGCGACCAATGCACCAGTCTTCTCAGTGTCAAGAATCTTCCGGACAAGAAGACAATCTTCGAGAATATGCTGAATGAGCGAAGCATTCTTGCTCTCAAGGCAGAAATCTATTATCTGCTCAATGTGGTGATGAATGAAGTTATTGTATGGATACCTAAAGCCATCAAAACAGAGTTAGATTAATGTACATCCATATCTTTGACATAAAACATTTCTAGAGATGAATACACCTAGTGGAGAAGAACTTACTCAAAAAACAATTCTACGATACGTCTTAATGCACCAAGGCGGATCAACTCCTTCTCAGCAGCTTCACTATTAACAGTCATCAGGACCGAGATGAATTCAATAATCTAAGATTTTCCATTGTTAAGTAGCAATGAGTTAGTTCAGGTAAAAAGTTACATTAAACTTCATATCAATTATTTTACCTTGTAATTCTTACTACAGCATACACACAGTCAATCACAAAGTGACCAAATCGCAATTACTGTTACTTATAGCTAAAGTACAAAAAAAAAACCTTTAGACGATTTTTCCCAAGAGGTGGCTGCAACTTGCCATATGTTGTAAATAATATATTTTCTTCTACTGCTACATCCAAGAGCTTTAACAAATTTCCTGCACATTTGAAGCCAGATTTCTTTATATTTTAGTTAAACCTTACAAGTACCTAGTTTATAAATGAACACGCAGTAACATAACCACACATGTACGGAAATATGGGAAAATACTATAAGATTTGACACTAGTAAGTTGAAGAAATGGAATTGGACAAAATCCGACAGTGTGTGACTATACCTAGGCTCTCCAACATGCCTTCCACAGTCTCAGGTTTGGCTGTTACTACAGATCCATGAGTCGACTGTCGATTGTAAATGTAATATGTTCCCGAGGTTTGCCTCTTAGGATCCAGCAAAGATATACATACAGACAATGAATGAACTAAAACTGATTTTGGTCGTGACTCCTCCAAAGCATGACGAAATAACCGCCCTATGAAACTGCAATTATGAAAATGCTCATGTGTTCGCTAAATGGTAGAAAGAGTAGATTTAAAGCTGCAGACTCTTCTTCATATATAAATTTAGATGCTAACCTTGGGCTGGATATTTTAGCAGCAAGTCCTGGGGGAGCGTATCTAGTTATAGCACAAAGTGCTTCTGCTGCGTTCGCATGCACTTCAGGACAATCCTTCAACAGTTCAATTGTAAAAGTTTAGTTATTATTTCATAATTCCAGATTTCCTAGAGAATGGAACATGAATCCATAATAAAAAAACAGCCAAGTCCGCTAGCATACAGAAAAAAAGGAATACATGGTTTGAACATGAATTGCAGAATTGGCATTGTATATCTTACCGAAATCTGTCAAGCTAATAGACTTAACCTAACCATAAAATTCACAGAAAGAAGAGTCCAGAAATGATGTGATTGAATGAAACCGCACTTAAATGGAATTCCAATAAAAATAAGCTCATACAGATAATACATTAGAGAAGAACCTGTTTGTATTTCATTACGTTATGTCAGGCAATTAAGAGTTTACTTTCAAAATCTTACTGCGCTGAAAATGACTTCAGTACGATGAATGTTTAGCAAAGATAAGCTAACATTGTGAACCTCGAAAGTAAACTCACTAGGTTTCTTACAGGGCAAATGAACAATGTCAATCTAACTTTTAAATAAAATATTGAAAATCACAAAATCAACAAGTTACCTACAGTAAAGAGACAAAATTAGCACTTTGTTTTAGAAAGATTTTGAAGTCATAAAACTGCCTGTGAAGTATTACTTAATGTCTATTTCCAGCTTTAGGAGGGTATCATGGTGTTATCACTGGATTATACTCTTCACAAGCTAAATATTCATTTAATGTGACCTTATGGGTAGATTTAGTTGGTGATTTGATTCATTATATTATACTGATTTTGATGTAATAAAAACCTAACACATGTAATTTGCAGGCTGTGCACAGCCAATAAAGTGAATATACATAACATTTCCTATGATCAAACTATAAAAAATTAGCAGAGTAGCTGGCAATAACTACGCATTGGATAGAAATACAACTTACCGTGGAACTGAACTTATCAACAATCATCTCCAACACATCTGTATCTTCTAGCCACTGCATGGAATCTACATAACTGGTGTAAAGATGTTCATCAGCGCCGATCAAACGAATAAGAACCTGCACAAGAATATATTTTAGATGGAAGGCAGATTGCAGACACCCGTAATATCTAAACTTATTGAAGAATTCACCTCCATGATGGATGTAGTCCCTATTAGGTCAACCAGCTTTTTGATGATATCCTGATGAGCCTGGCAACAAATAAAAAAAGAACTCATTTTTAAGTAAAATATATCACAAAAAATAATTAAAATTTCACTCAAATAGAGTTCAAAGTTCAAGCAAAATGTTGAGTATAAAAGCACAAAGAGTACTTTATCAAACTAATTTGTAACTTACTTGAATATAGTTCATTAAGGGAACCGTCTTCCTCAACAACAGGCATACAACAACCTATAGAATGAAAGCAAAATATCAGCCATAGAAAAAAGCTAAGTTAAATAAATAAAAACTAAAATAAAAGATACCTATATGAGAAGGGAACATACAAAATTAAAGAACAAATGAAGTATAAGAAAAATCAAAATGACATTAAATGAACTTACTTTACTGAAATAACCAGCCAGTAGAGTACTATGAGGGTGTTCTGGTTCAAGGAAGGAGAATAGCAGGTTCATTAACTGCAACAATATATGAACAATTTAATTCACAAGGTAATTATAGAAAAGAATCGGCTTTTTCATACCTCCTCATCCTCTGATTCTCAACTCAAAAACATAAAAGAAATGAATCAACATTTCCATACCTCCTCATCCTCGACCAAGGCTTTGAGAATGATATCGACTTCACAAGTAAAGATCTCACACGCTATAAAAGGAAACCTGGAACATAATAATGATTATCATCTGAGACTTGAAGCTTGTAAGCACTTATACAATATATATATATATATATATAAACACGTGCATAACAACCCACTGAGATATACATCTGAGATACTCCCTCCATCCCAAAATAAGTGTCCACTTCCAAAAGTAATATACTAACTTTACCAATTTACCCATAATTAACTTTTTCACAAAACTGATTCGTAGAAGACCGTGTAAAAAGGGAAAGACTGTCATTTTTCTCTTACACGATGTACTGATTATGTCTTTTCATAAACTTTGTGTAATTTGATTGTCAACACTTATTATGGGACGGAGGGAGTAACTTAATACACATGATGTCTCACATAAACTTACTTAAACGTTCGCCCCTTTTCAGCATCTTCAGAAGGTTCTTCCACTATGTACCGAAGAAGTTGTTCAACTTGAGTTCGTTCTCTTAAACTGAAATTGACATTAGAGGTGAATTCAACATGTTACAAACTCGGGTGATGGTGATCAATTGTAAATGACAAAGCAAATAAATCTAAAGATTAAGTTATTAACTACCACAAGAATACTATGAATATCAAGCAGACAAGCACCATTAGATCACGCAGTAATTTATTCATCGCAACCATAAGTAGTTTAAAAATCACTATCGAGAATCATTTATTCGCTTAATCTGCTACATACGAATTAAGCGTCCCCAACTGTTTCGACTCGTTACGGCCGCTACAAAGTGACCACCAACAGGTAAGCTGTAATGTTTTCACTAGCCATCATCACTAGAGTAATTACCTCATAATTGAGAAAGCCTTATATGATTTTGCTGAACTCTTAAAAAGTCTCCTATCTTTTTTTAGCATAATGTCAGTGGAGCAATTGATTAGCCACTAAGATAAGTATTGGCATCAAACGAATACAGCATTCAAATCTTAGCTTTCATTTGTCACAAAGGTTTACAACAAAAACTTATCAATCTATCTATGCCTCCATTTGATCCCCATATGTATATAGTAACTGCATACTACCTACCATGTAATGAAAACAGATGTATGTAGCATAAACAAAACAAGAAGCAACTAGTGCTAAATTTAAGCATATGGATCATTATACATGTAGCATGACACCACAAGTGGCCACTAGATGCTAGCAATTACCAGATTTTGCATGGGACTTACAAATTGATAAGCCGGCTATTAAGAGCTTTGCATTCTTGGATAATTTCATCCTCGTCTAAAAGCTCTTCTAGTGTAAAATTTTCCTTGTCCAAAATTGTCTCCACCTGGGTTGACAAAAGGTCAGCATGAGCTCATAGTTCTTTTCAAGACAAAGAACTTGGCATTAACATATTTTCATTCACTAACGATTTGGGTCACAAGAAAAATGATATGGCAATTGCATTAACGTTTACATTTCCTTGTGAACAATCAAATCATATCTGGTTCTTTCAATATTATTGGTACTATCAAAAACAATAAACATATTTGAATAATTACAGAATTCACAAACATGCACCAACCAGATCAATAAGTATGATTCAAATAAAACCAACTGGTATACTTCAAACCTAATAATATGCCCAATATCTTACAGTTGCATGGATGTAATCACATAAGTTCAATCTATTCCTTTCCAAGGGTATGGCATACCAAATTCTAAGCCCATGTTTTCTTAAGTAGAATTGTAATCAAGCAATATAGACACTTGCTAGAGACAAACAAATCTGCATCTACCAATCATCCTTGTTCAGATTGGATACATGTTGCAAAACTAGAGACTAGTGCTATTGTCTAATGTCTCTTGAGATGACAGTTCAATGCAAGCTACTGCAGAAACCTCTCATCATGCTAAGATCGACATCATCAAGGTCCAAGGAGAAAAAAAGACCAAAACTTGCACTAATTTGCACTAATCACAAGAGCAAAAGTACTAATTCTCTATCCCCTAACACCATTCACCTAATCACCCTTGCACCCTATTCGTAAGTCCAAATCAAGCATCCCACATAACTTATCAGATACACACTGCCAAGCATCAAATTCACATCATCTAATTATCATTTCCTTCAATTTTCCTCATCAATTAACCAAACAAACATACAATTATATAAAACCAACTTATAATTAGCTATATTAGTAACTAGTCAAAACCAGGATCTAACGATATTTATAAGCATCTAACCAAAATGAATCAAAAAAAAAAAAAAAAAATCCAGGAATTACCGGAGACGTAGTGGACAACCCGGTCATACGCCAAAACATCTTGAAATTGAATTGAAATCGTTAGAATTCAGATCTGCAGCGGTGGAAACGTAGCTTATAGATCACCGCAAAAACCGTCCAAAATCTGTGGAACGAAACCCTAGGATTCGAAATTGAAGCAAAAAGGATGTTATATATCGGTCGATTTGTTTGTTCATAGACGTAAAATAGCTTATCGATTCAATTCTAGGGTTAGAGATAGATACAGAGATAGAAATGATGGATTGGAAGAAAGGGAAAACCTGCAATCGCGGGAGGGATATATATATGTAGTTGTGTATGTATGTATGTATATTCTCTGTTGCGATTTGCAACTATATTTCTCTTCTCTTGTTTCTATATTCATTGATCCATTTTCAAATTCCAAAGTTTAATCTACGTACCTATAATTATTTCGTTAAATTAAATATAAATATTAAATATTATTTTATATTATATTATTATATAATTCTCAATCTTAAATCTTAAATCTTACTCTTATAAATTAACAAAATAAATAATATAAGAAGCCGGTTATAATATATGGGTTAAATGATAATGACAAAAGTGTTGACAATAAGGGAACCAACGAGAATGATCCATTTTAATTAGGGGTGGAGGGGTACTTTTAGAGGTGGCAAAATGAAAGGGTCGGGTCGGGTTACGGGTCTAGATGAGTTTGGATCTAAATGGGTTCGGGTCGGGTTACGCTTGTGTATTCTTTCTAACACTTATTCTATCTACGCATTAATTACGGTTACTTCTTTCCTTATCGTTTATAATTATTGTTATTATTGTTATGCTAGATTTAGGATCTGTTACCATGCGTAGTGAGTAGTTACCCTGTGTGTTTATTATGACGTAGTTAGTTTATATATGTGTGGGGTGATGCTACTTTAATACACGATTGAAAACTCGGTGTGCTTTTACTTTGCATTTATGATTTTTAAACCCTAATTATACTATCGCTTTTCCTCCAAATAAACATGGTTTGAACTTTTATGACAAGGAGTCGCGAACCTTGATCAAACGGTCACTACCTTTCTATGTTTTCTTAAATTACAAACATGGTCTGAATTGTGTAACTGTGGAAATACTGTTTAAACCTTTCGTATAGTACACCGTGAATCAATCAGGGATTTATTGGGAATAGTGAGGGCTGGTTTATATCATAGATGGTTGCACTTTAATACAAACTTAGTTCAAACTAGTCCGGAGTGACCGTAAAGTATGTGATACCGGAAAGACCACGGAAAATGGCACTGTACTTCGTATAGCATTGAAAACACCTCTGCTTGAGTACAAATACGTGGAAGCTAAGGAAATGTCGGTGGTTGAAGACTGTATCACATCCTGGTTGAACACAAAGCTCTGGACTAAATCATGACCATTGATGTAAAGTTAACAGTCACCAAACCAAGTCTTAATCTTAAAAACCTTACCTGACTTAGTTGCCCCCGTAGTGTTAAGAAAGGTCGGAATCATAGTGGGTATGTTACTCTATCTCATGCGCCTAGAAATTGAATATTCTAAGAAGGGTCGTTACTCCGTCACTGGCTTACGTTGAAGAGTTGAGCATCCTCCTCTGCTCAGACTCATGATAGCCTAGTACTCAGTGACATACTGGTTTGGGCAACCAAACAGTAGGGTGCTAGTATTTACACTACGAACAACTAAGCTTAAATAAGACACAAATCTTTAAAAGACATTTTCATACTTAAACCCTAAACATCACCCCCGCATAAGCTAACGAAGTCATAATAAACACATCTCCTCCATACTGATTCCCTATTCTATTTTATGTTTATTTACTGTTTATTTAGTTAGTTTAATTTACGGACCTAAGTATCAAAACCCCCACTCAAATCATGTTAAAACCCATCACTAAACTTAATCGTTCGTCCCGATAAATCCGTTTCACAATACGATTAGCTTGAAGAACGACCCTAGGTCATACTACTGTTTATTTAGTTAGTTTAATTTATGGACCTAAGTATCAAAACCCCCACTCAAATCATTTTAAAACCCATCACTAAACTGAATCGTTCATCCCGACAAATTCGTTTCACAATACGATTAGCTTAAAGAACGACCCTAGGTCATACTACTGCTATACAGCTTTAGTAAGCTTAGGTCCCCAGCTTTTATTTAAAACTACCCCTCTGCCGCGTAACCTAGTTGGCCGACTCAACGATCGGGATGAAACCCGACCGACCGCTGGAATCGCGATAATGTGCATGCGAAAACTCATCAATAAGGGCATGGACCTTCTCTTTGTGAATGTTGAACTCGTGTAGAATAATCTTCGCATCAAACTTTATCTGCAAACATCTAAGTTGCATTCGTTGCATACGCCCCTCGATATCCAGACCACAATCCCATTTATTAAGAGGCTGATCGGTGTACTGTTTCATTTGCATCATTGCAAACACACCACGATCCTGACCTTTTTGATGCGTCTTCCACTTAAAACCCATCACCGATGCCCTCTCTATTTTTCTAAGTTTCAGAGACGCAGGGTGCCCAAACGCAGTCAAATGTTTCACAAACAAAGATTGCTACAATAAAAAATTAAAACAAATATGTTCTTTTAGAAAAACACATTCATTGTAATGAAGTAAAAATATTTGAATACTAGATGATGGTACTTACAACCAATTCACAAATTCTCTTATACTTGACATCGTAGTCAACTTTCTCGGCAATGTTATCGATTATGTGGAATGTTTTCTTCTTGAGATGGAAGAGCAGCACAAAGAAGTGATTGGAAACAATGACATGGAAGAAAACCTGTGCATAAAGTAATTTAGCGAAAACTACATAAAAAGCAAACACATATGGTATATGGTACTGATTTAGGTAGTAACACATGTGGTACTATATTAATTCGATGGATATTATCGAACTCATATATTAATTTCAGCATAAACAAGTAACCAAATATGAACTAAAACACAAAGAAAAATATGCTATGATAACAACTACTAATATGTGACATATTTGACCTAAAACAAATGCCAACTGAAAACTACTTTAACAAAGATGATCCTAGTTGAGTATTACACTCCACATTAACAATGAACAATATACAGCAACATATAAATATGAATATATATACTATTAAAAAATAACAATTATCTCAATCTATGAGGTACCAATACAATATAGTTATACATGTGATACTTTGAAGAATATATACAACAAAGTACAAATGTAAATAACAGTGTAGTAACACATGTGATACAGTATAATACCACATTTGACAGTAACTCATATCAATACTTGTGTTCAGCCAACTCTTCAGAATCTGTATTTTTTGCAGTTCCTGAATCCTGATGCTAAATTTTCATGCTAATCAATCACTACGACGAAAACAGTAAATTCATATTTCATTGAGACATTTGATCGAACACCTTATATGCAAGTTTACTTTAATTATTACAAATGCAAAAATATCACTTTGATCACACATATATTATAATCATAAATATGATATTCATACTTAATGTAACTATATACAGACTCAGTACACTTGTATCACCAGGCCCTAAATACAAACCAAACGTAGCTAACACTTGTGTTACTAAACCCTACATTCAAACAAAAACACATATAACAGCATGTCATACAAAATAAAAACCAACTAAAAACGCAATATCAACATATTTAACTGTAAATGCTAAGCATAAACTTCGAAATAACATACGGAATGGCATGATCGAAGAGGCCTAGCAGCAATCGCCCTTGATGACGTTGTTCCTGGAGCAATCACGTCATGAACGTCCATTTTTACAAATTAATAAGCGTTAATGATGATTTTTAACCACTATTAGAGAATTAGGGTTTTAGAAAAACGTATTTTCTTTAAAAACGCACCGTAAGAAATATTAATCGAAGAATGTAGATGAAGAAAATGATGATTTTATCAAACAACAATAATGATTTGATGATTAACTCGCCGGATTTTCGAATGCTAGGGTTTGGAAGATGAATCTCCAGAGAAGAGACGAAAGAATAGAGAAGAGAACTTTTTTTTTTTTGAAAGAAAGTGAAAAAAAATTAATTAACTAAATGGTGAAATTACCATTATACCCCTCCGCCTAAAATCAGATTTAAATTTATTTTATTTTTAATTTAAAATGTTGTGTTAATAGGGGCTCTTGATTTGCTAGATCCGATGGCTCACGTTCATTCCCTCGTTCTCAATCTAGTTGCTTGTACTCATTTGAACCTCACTCTATAATATATCAATTTAGTTCAAATTCAATTAATTAGTTATATTCTTATATTTTGATAATTAAATTAAATTAAAAAAAATAAAACTCTACTTTAATTAAACAAATAACGCGCATGTGTATACACAAATTCAAAATCTAGTAATATAGTATTGTAATAACAATAATCCGTATAAATAGTAGTAGAACAATAATAATACTCCATCTGTCCCATTATAAGTGTACACTTTGACTTTTGAAAGTCTTTCCTTTACAACTTTGACATTAAATATTTTTGTTTGTATTATATATGTAATGTTCTAAAACTCGTTCTATTATGGTCATTTTTGTTAAATTGAATTTTACTCTGGACTTCGAATGTAAGAACATGGTAAAATAGGGGCTAAATTTTAAAGTACGTAAGGTAGGGACTAAAGTGTAATTATATATTAAATTAATAATTAATTAAAATACTAAATTTGACCTAATTTCTCTCAATATATCTGGAGAAAAGTCGATCAATAAAGAAAAGGGAAAAGAGGGCAAATTCTAGGGTTTCAATCAAAGGAAAGATCATTGTTCGATTTCAACGTGAAAGTTGTTTGGATGGTCGAGTTATCTAACATACAAGAAGATGAGAATCAAAAGATTAATCTTGAATCCCTAATGAAAGGTATAAGTCTCTGTAAATTCGTTCTTTAGGGTTCTTAACGATTTAGTAATGGATTAGACGAATTGTGAGTTGATTAGACGCTTTGGTTATGTTCCAAAATTCAGTTGTATTTAAAAAATCGTATAAAAATGAATACATGTCCAATTGATACGAAATTTGGTTTCTGGGTAGAACTTTATATTTCCTACAACTTTCAAGTTTTAAGTTTTTGCCAATTCGGAGCCTAAATGGGGCAAACGGGTCATTTCATAAATCTGGGCAGATTGGTGACGAATCAGTATCATGTTTTTGTGAAATTCATATATAATAGAGTTTTACTCTAAAAGATTTGAATTCCTGAAACTTTATGGATTAATGTGTTCTAGAGTAATCTATAAAATATTATAAAAATATGAAAGAGTATAAGTGGCTCAAATGTTATTTCTAGAGTTGTGTACTGCTGAATCATTAAGCTAACTTGTTTGGTTTAATTTATGAGTCAATGAGTAATCAAACGATTAAAGAACATTGTTACTCATATTAAAGTAGCTCTACTCCTTAAGAAAAAAATGTAATAGTTGTCCTTACTCCCTCTAAAGGAGTAATGCTAGTCTCATTCATCATATCAAATAGTTACTAGAGATTGAGTTAAGTTGGAAATAGTGTCTAATCGTATGATATGCTTTTCTCATATAATGTATAGGTTATGATAACACTATAGAAGGAGATTAACTATGGAGTTTGGATTGCTTTTATCGAGGTAAGATAATGTTTGCGAAAATCGAGTGCACAATCAAAACCTATACACTTTTGATTAATACTTAAATGTTGTAAATGTTGATGAATTAACTAACAAATTCAACCAAGTCAATGCACTCGGGTTACTTGGGGATTTGTTTATTATTGCATGCGGGATGGGTTGTTCATGGGTACTTATTAATTCCCATTATGTTGTTTGTAGTTGCATCCTAATGATTAGTTCGATTATGTCGGCCTGTTTTTTTATGTTATCGTTAATATGTTGATTGGTGTTGCCTATAGTTAGTACACGAAAAGATGTGTTGCCTATAGTCAATTTTTGTGGTTAGTGAATTTTTTATGTTTAATATGTAGGCAAGCCTGGTGATGAGTTAGTTATGACGCCTCATGTTGTTGCTTATTAATGACGTTGCTGTTGATTTTGTATTGCAGTATCGAATTATGTCGCTATGATGATACTGCTATTGCTGTCATTGTCTAGTTATTATTGTTGTGGATATTTTTGTTGTTATGCATAATTACTCATGCTATGTTAGTTAGTACAATTACATATGTATGCCCAATGACGAGTTTGATTATGCCGATTTATTGATGTCGAGGTTATTTTTGTTACTTGTGGAGTTGTTTGCTATTGCATGTGGGTCGAATTGATGATGGGTAGTTAGTTAATACCTTATTATTGTTCGTATTTGCATGATTTGGGGACGAGTTCGTGTATGACGATTTGTTGATGTTGATATTGTTGTTGTCGCATTGATTATGATGTTTTGTGGATGTTGATGTTGATATTGTTGTTGTCATGATGATTATGTGTTGCCTTAGAGTTAGTACATGATGTGACGCAAAAAGTCATGTTTTTAAGTACGTTATTCCACACTTTTTGGGTCAATCTTTAGTGAAAATATTTCAAAATGACCATTATTTACTAAAATTAACTAAAGTGCTCCAAATATAGACGTTACTACAAAAATCACTAAAAACGTCAGAATAACAAGCAAAACAGGGCGAATAAACAACAACTGATTCTTCTATCCTCATTTACCTTATGAGAAACACATTCTAACCACTTTATATGATGACATAGGTAAAAACGAGACTGGAGAATCAAGAATCATGCAAAACGGATAAAGAAAGGAAGAGATACGGCTTCTACCGATCAACAAAAGTCATTCCGGATATGCCTGAGCTACACACATCCAATTTCTATTAAATTAGTGCCATTAAAAGCGTAACGGAATTACGAGATTGTGGGCGAAAGAATCAGGTCAAACGGACAAGAAACGAAGAAGTTACGACCATTTTAAGCATCGAACGAAAACCGACAGACCCCGTATACGGCCTTGGAGACCGTATACAGCCCTTCAAGAACCATATACGTCCCTTCAAAGACCGTATACGGAACCTTGAAGGCCGTATACGGCCCCTGACCCCCATCTGATGCTTCGTTTATTTGTACGTCGTGCTGTCTCGCTTGTACAGCTGATTTCAGACTTCACCTATAAATAGGAGACCCCTCCTCCAACTTTCATACACAATTCTTCATTCCATTTCATTTCTCACTTTCACTTTCTCTCTCGCACACACTCTCTCTCTCTCTCTCTTCTTTCTCTCTCTAAGTTTTCTCTCTCTAGAATTAGGGTTAAGTGTCAGTTAGTTCTTGGTTAATATTTAACCAAGACTAACGGATGGTCTACTTTGTAATAAGTGAGGAATACTTGAGGGGCTTATTTTGTAATATTTTCTAAGATATTGCGGAGGTTACGCTCGTCTATTCTTTCAAACGCTTATTCAATCTACATTTTAATTACGGTTACTTCTTTCCTTATCTTTTATAATGATGATTGCTATTGTTATTATGCTAGATTTAAGATCTGTTATTATACGTAATGAATAGTTTTTCTGTGTGTTTGTTATGATGTAGTTAGTTTATATATGTGTGGGGTGATGATGCTTTAATATATGATTGAAAATCAGGTGTGCTGTTACTTTGCATTTATGATTTTTAAACCTAAATTATACTATCGCCTTTCCTCCAAATAAACGTGGTTAGAACCTTTATGACAAGGAGTCGCGAACCTTGATCAAATGGTCACTACCTATCTATGTTTTCTTAAAATACAAACATGGTCTGAATTGTGTAACTGTAAAAATACTGTTTAAACCTGTGGTATAGTACACTGTGAATCAATCGGGGATTTATTGGGAATAGTGAGAGCTGGTTTATATCATAGATGGTTGAACTTTAATATAAACTAGTTTAAGCTAGTCCGGAGTGACCGTAAAGTATGTGATACCGGAAAGACCATGGAAAATGGCACTGTACTTCGTATAGCGTTGGAAACACCACTGGTGAAGTACAAATACGTGAAAGCTAAGGAAATGCCGGTGGTCGAAGACTGTATCACATCCTGGTTGAACACAAAGCTCTGGACTAAACCATAGCCATTAATGTAAAGTTAACAGTCTCCAAACCAAGTCTTGATCTTAAATGCCTTACCTGACTTAGTTATCCCCGTAGTGTTAAGAAAGGTCGGAACCATAATGGGTATGTTACTCTATCTCATGCACCCAGGAATCGAATATTCCTAGAAGGGTCGTTACTCCGTCACTGGATAACGTTGAAGAGTTGAGCATCCTCCTCCGATCAGACCTAATCTAGCCTAGTACTCAGTGACATACTGATTGGTCTCCCCAATCAGTAGGGTGCTAGTGTTTACACTACGAACAACTAAGCTTAAGTAAGACACAAATCTTTAAAAGACGTTTTCATACTTAAACACTAAGCATCACCCCCGCATAAACTAACGAAGTCATAACAAACACATCTCATCCATACTGATTACATCCCTATTCCATTTTCTGTTTATTTACTGTTTATTTAATTAGTTTAATTTACGGACCTAAGTATCAAAACCCCCACTCAAATCATTTTAAAACCCATCACTAAACTGAACCGTTCATCCCGACCAATCCGTTTCACAATACGATTAACTTGAAGAACGACCCTAGGTCATACTACTGCTATACAGCTTTAGTAAGCTTAGGTCCCAAGCTTTTTCAAATTTAAAACTACTCCGTTGCCATGTGTCCTGGTTGGCCGGCTCAACGACCGGGTTAAAACCCGACCGACCGCTGGGACCGCGAAAAGTTTTTGGCACCGCTGCCGGGGATCGAACCCGGGTCACCCGCGTGATAGGCGGGAATACTTACCACTATACTACAACGATATTCGACCGACCAGATCATCCGGATCTGAACCTCTCATTTTTGTACCCGATCCAGAGTCGATTATCCGAACCATCCGCAAAGAAAGACGTTCCCGTTTTCCACAAATGGCCACTCGTGTTACTCTTGCTGACAACACCAAACCATCCATCGAAGGACGAGGAGGACCGATTAGCTATTCCGTGATCGACGGAGCATCTTTTGAACTCAAACACCACATCGTACAACTCATCAAAGACAATTGTCAATTCCACGGTCTACCTCGTGATGATCCTAATGCTCATATCGACAAATTCATTCAGGTTTCAAACTCATACAAGCAGAATGGGGTTGAGCAGGATATTGTCCACCTATACTTGTTCCCCTATTTTCTCGATTTACATGCTCTGACATGGTTTGAGTGACTTGAGACCGGCTCAATCACCTCATGGACAGACATGGGTAACAAGTTTCTTGCTAGATACTTTCCCCATTCCAAACAAACCAAAGCAAAGAATGACATCATGAACTTTCAACAAGCTCACGATGAATCTATCTACTCAGCATGGGAGCGATTCAAGAGTTTACTGAGGAAATGTCCGAATCACCAAATGACGAAGACTGACAAAGTGTGCACCTTTTATAGAGATCTTGATCCTAACCATCGCATCACTCTTGACGTCGCTGCTCAAGGTAACTTCATGAAACTAACTGATGATGAAGCATGAGGCCTGATCGAAGATATGATGATGCATCACCACGATTTGAATTCTGATGAGCAATCCTCATCTTTACCTCTTTCCGCCAATAACACCCGCCAAACTGAAGCCATAAAGTCTCTGAGCGAGCAGATTGAAACTCTGACGAAGCAAATTGGAGAACTGAAGAGACAGCCACAGCAGATCCACCAAGTTCAGGCTTGCCGAACTGTGCTAACCATCAAGCTGAAGAATATGAGGTTGAGTATGAAGATCCTACTGACGGTTCAGTCTACCATGCCCAGTTTCCTGCCAGACCTAAGAATCCTCCTGGCTTTGCTAGAACTTCACCGCCTAGAACACGAGGAAATCAATATCCTTCACGGAACAACCAACCACCCTTCCAACCCAGGTTTCAGCCACGATATCCGACATATCCACAACAACCACAACTTCCATACAATCAACCTCTTCTATTAACCGCCACTGAGGATATCCAACCTGCTGAACCTGTGAAGACTGTCATCCCAGTCACTAGTACTGATGACCATCTGAACAAATTCATCCAAGGTCAGACTGCTTTTAATCAGAAGACTACGGCGAGACAAGACCAGACTGATCTATTCCTTCGAAATCAACTCTCGATTCTAAAGAGCCTTGAGAATCAAATCTGTCAATTAGCCCAACGTCTCGATACTCGACCACAAGGGACCTTACCAAGTAACACTATCCAGAACCCCCACGTCGAGGAAACAAAGTGTGACACCCACTAAATTAGGACGTCATTACTGTGCCTAATTGTGTGCTTATTATGTGTATTTAGTATGAAATAGGACTAAGTACAGTAATTACTTATATATATATATATATATATATATATATATATATATATATATATATATATATATATATATATATGTGATGATTATATATATAGACGCGTATACGATTAGTCCAAATCGTACAACTTAGTGTCGGATAAATATCTGACAACACAAATACGGACGTTGGTGAAACAATTATTAAATAGTATGAAATTATTTAATAACATTTATAATTACATTATATTATGTTTATAATATAACGAACACATACGTTTTGCTTAAAACGTAACTGAACGCGACAAAAACGCGCGAAACGCGCCCGACGGACGAAATAAATCATAGTTATATTTTTATAACTCATTATTAAGTATTTTGATAAAATACTTCAAGTAAAAATATCGCGATTACACGCGAACAATTATAACGTTTAAAAACGTTACACGAATCCAATAAACGAATAATTCGCAACCGATAACCAAACGAAAACCCAAATATTACTTTTGGTGACTTAAAACATATTATTTTGAGTGAAACATTCATTTAAAATATTGAATTTTAAAACGATATCGAAACATATTATATATAACGTTTAACGATTAAACGTACGATGAAACGACCGAGTAAACGAATACCGCACGGAGCGCGACTTTGGAACAAGTTTGGGTGAAGCCCACACCCTTGTGGACCCCACCCCCAATCGATTTTCAGCCCCACCTTAAACACCCAACCATTTCTTTGGTTCCCTCATTTCTTAATCATCAATCTCTCTCTATACTCACTTTCTCCTTCCCTTTACTCTCTCTAAATCTGCTCCAAGAACCACCACATCTCCACCATTAATACACCACCATTTCTCTTGAAGAAAAACATGAAGGAAAGCAAGGAAACGGAGCTAGACGCAACGCCATCTCATTCTCGGCTTTTGATCGACATCTTTCTACTTTGTGAGCCTCTTTCCTCATTAGTTTTACTTGCTTAACATATATATACATGTTAGTATGCTCACCCAACACTAAAATGTCCAAAATAAGTAACAAAACGCGTTTTTATACATATATATGTGGTGACAGTTTTCTGTCCAGAAAATACACCTACTTCCATGAATTTTATAAAATTCATTTCCTAACAAAAATGAACGTTTCTTAAGCCTAAAATGAAGTGCAAGAAGTAGCCTTTCTAACAAAAATTTGTTTTGTAATTATTCGTGTCCGTTTAGTACCCGAGAATATTTTTCTCCGGCGACATATACTTTCTGTCTTCTGGAGACAGAAAGGTGCACCTCCTTCTCGGAGCCATAACTTAAGCTCTATACCACTAAAATGTATGAGACCAGTGCTAAACTCTCACAAATTTTGTTATCTACAAAAAGTTCTTATTTGGCTCATTCTAAAAATACACTGATTTTTCCAGAAAATTAGATTTGTGAGCAAAGGTTTAATTTCGGACCAAACTGCACTTTGATGCTTTGTGAATTTTTAAAAATATCAAACGACTTCTAAAAGTCATGAAAAAATATAGGAAGTACCTAAGATATGTAGGAACATTGTATAAAACTTTCGGAACATGTCGATAACGTTTGATTAGTCAAAAAAAATTCCCGAAAATCAGTCTGACTTTCACTCCGAACTTTGACTTTCGGAGTAAAAGGGTTGACTTTCGGATTTTTGTGCTAAATTCGGATTTTGACTCCGAAAGTCAGCTTTCGGAGTTGACTTTCGTTGACTTTTGGATAAATAGTGTTTTTGACCCCAAACTTTAGATATTTACACTTTCGGACCCCAACTTTCGGAGTTGACTTTTGTTGACTTTCGGATGAATAGTGTTTTTGGCCCAAAATTTTGAATAATTACACTTTCAAACCCCAACTTTCGGACAAAAACACATATTTATGTTCGGACACCACACTTTCGGACTCACTAACTATCGGACTTAAATAATTATACATTCGGGTTATATACTTTCGGACCTATATATATATATAAACACTTTCGGATATAAATACATATATATACTTTCGGATACGTACTTTTGGACATAGACTTACTTTCGGATATATATATGTATATACTTTCGGACATATGTATATGTATAATTTTGGATATATATATATGTATGATTTCAGATAGAAATATGTATACTTGATTAGTATACACAAACTAATTTATATACGATACAACAACGAATGTTACTCGACACTACTCATACATGAAAACACTTATACTTTAAGAAGTATACATTACAATTTGAATATATTTATGAGATTACACTCACATTAATACGAGTTTACACTCGCACGACCGACATATGAGGTTACACTCACACTAATACGAGCTTACACTCAAATCAATGATTATACCTACGAGCATTGCACTCGCACGAGTTTACACTAACTCGAACTTACATTCGAACAACACTATCGCGTCGCGATACAAATAACAGACTTATGAATATACTTTACAAGTATACAACACAACGAACTGAATAATAATAATATTTGAATTATTATTACACGCCGTCACCAATGGGCCGAACACACATTTACAGACTATGAATATAAACGATTACAAATACAGACAATTACAGACTTACAAACAAACACTAGACATTAACTAGTTGAGTGGACAACTAGCATGGATAATCTTTAAGATATCCATTTACTTACTTAACCTAATGCGTTTAGGACGCTAGAGGTCACTGGTTTGGAGAACCACATTACTTGATTTCTGCTATCATACTGCTAGACTCAGGTGAGTCTCACAGCCCCTATTTTTACTGTTTTCACTCAGGGGTGAGATGCATTACTTGCTTTACTTGAACACATGTACAAACTTACTATTTTACAGACTTATAGACTTACAGACTTACAGACTTACTGGATATACTGATTGCATGGGTTACGTTTTAATCCAATGAAGTCCTCTGAATCATAGTTGTTAATTATAGGATAAGCGCGAGTTTTAGTAAATGGATCCATTTGAGACTGACAATCCCCGCCCGGGGTAGCAATCACTACCACGAACCGTACAAGTATAAATGGGTGTTTCTTACTCGTTACACATGAGTGTTTTTGGATTAGCACTCACGGGGGCACATTACCTGGTACTTGGTTGTACCTTACAGACTTGTTAAGCTTCGACTATGATGCTCATGGCAATGTATATCAACATTATGCTGGCAACTAATGAAAAGATACATGCCACTCCTAAAGTCTCTCTGAATGCCGAACGTTCAGCCGTCATCCAGAATGCCTTACCGAAAAAACTAGGAGACACGGGTCGATTCACCTTGCCTTGTTCCATCTATCACTCAGGCATGATACGCTCCTTGGCCGATCTTGGAGCCAGTATCAATCTGACGCCTTTCTCACTCTACTCTAGACTAGAACTAGGACCTTCTACAGCCTAGTAAGATGAGCTATATGTTACGTTAATAATAATAAGGGAATATCTAATCCTTATTGTACAAAATAGTTATCAATGTTAATTAAAATTGTTTAAATTTAAAAATTTGGAAACGAATTTTTTAATTTGGGTATTTTAATTTTTAAATATTAGTTTTATGCTTGTAAGTAATCATATTTGAATTAGTGATGTGTAGTTATATTTAGTAGTTTTTTTATAGCCTACTTGAGGACAAGTAGGAGTTAAGTGTGGAGATAATTTGATAACATTAAATAATGTTATATTTATTTAATAATATTCTTTGATTTTTATGATATTTGTATTGCATTTATTTGAAATTAGATACTGATTTGGTTAATATTTGCAATTAGGTATATAAATGGGCTGGGACAAGAAAATGTACAAGAAATGAAGAAAGTTATACAAATAATTAGGTTTGATGATTAAATGGATTGTGCGAAATAAATTGGATTGAAGATTTATTAGAGTGTACGAGTTGGACCAAAGAAGAATTGGGTCAAGAGAAATTAAATATTAAGTGGGCTTAATATATGTAAAAGCTGATTTGGACTGAATATAGTTGGGCTCGTAGAAAGTTGGATCAAGTGGAAGTAAGTTAGGCCCAACTCTAAAGATTGGGAATGGATGCAAGCAAGCGTGGCAGACCATGATATGGTCCAATCATGAAGCAGATCACGTGAGGCGGTTGGATTAAAGGAATGAATAGGTCGGCAACAAGAAACCTTCTAGAAGTATGTGGAGTAAAGCCAACCGCCATTTGACATCTTAAGCCGGCGGTTGGATTCTTTTAATATTAAGGCGGCTAACGTATTTGACTTGGAGTACATGACAAACTAAATTCAACCGACAATTTCATGGGTGAGCCGGCGGTTGAACATCGCCCAGCAACAATAATATATAGCAGCCTAAACCGTACGAATTTTATATACTTTTTTCATACGATTAAATTAATAGTCGAATTAATAATTTGAATTTCAGGTTTTTAACCTTAAATTTGAATTTTAGGGTTTTTTTAAGGGTTAGGAACGCGCTTTTGGAGCGAGAGAAGTTAGGGTTACGTGGAGTCATTGTAAGGGCACGATAATTATATGGTTTGCATTCTTTTATTTATTTAAATAGTAATGTTTACTTTATTTTCAATTATTATTTGTGTTACTTTATAATGATTATGAGTAGCTAAATACTTATGCACTTACTTGAATGAAGTGATCTAATGATTAGGGTTGTTATCTTTTGATGTTTATGTTGAACTATTTTTGTTTAATCGTGAACCTTACGTATTTGAGTTTAATCTAATTGATTTATTTTGTTGGTAAATTATTATATCATCAATTTTGCAGGAGTTTTTTTTCATAATAATAGTTTATTATAATTATTTGTCTATGAATAATTATTAATTGATTGCGGAAGCAGATATTAAATAAGATAATCATTTAAACATGAATGTGTAAGTTGGTAAAGTTGACGGGAGTTATTCACTAGATTAAATCTTAAATTAATGAAGTGAAATTAAGGTGTAGGATAAGTGGACGCTAATCCTGGTTTAATTAAGATTCATATATTCAACTTAAATAAATTGTTTATTGCAATTTAATTAATGTTTAATTGAAACTATTATGTGTTTAAGTTTTATTATATTATTGAAGCTTGTTAATGATTTAATTAGTGATTATAGCGAACGTTTGTCACATAGTTATTTCATTATTTGATTATATGTCTATGTATGATTAATTTTAATTGATAGCAGACGCAGATTTGATATAAGTTAAATAATTAAACTTAAATGTATAAGGTGATGATATTGGCGAACGTCTTTAATTAAATTAAATTATTAATTAGTTAATTAAGATTTATGTGAAGGTGATGGCGAATGTTAAACCTGATCTAAATTAAGATGAACATTGATTGCTAGATAACCTAGTTTTATTAAACAACCTAAAATCATTAGTGAGCTAGTTCAAGTAAGTGTCATTTTTAATATCTAAATAAGTTTAATAAATCAAATTTTGCTCTTTCTGAGTTCACTTGTTTTTTAGTTTAATTTTAGTAGTTTAAGCAAAGTAACAATTCGGTTAAACAAAACCCAAGTTTTTTTTCAGTTTTTAAATTAATTTTACTTTGTATTGAATTCACATTCCCTGTGGAACGAACTTAGACTTACTGTAGCTATATTATACACGATAGGATATACTTACCTAAGTTCTGTAATAGTTAAGTGTCAGTTTTTTTTTGTTTATTTCATAACTAGATATTACACATCAAGTTTTTGGCGCCGCTGTCGGGGATTGTGATAACAATAACTAGAAAATTTATTTATTAAAGTACTGTACATAGTTACTCAATTGAAAAATAGGCTCACCCATTGAAACAAAACACAAGAGATATATAAGGCGGGTCGTTTTGCTTCCCTAAAGAAGTAGGTTTTTAATAAGCTTCGCGCTGACTTACTTCTCCGCTTCTGTGTCTGTTCAAAGGAGCTACCGAGGACTTCTGATAAGCTTTGTAAAGTAATTTAAAATTTTACTTTAATATAGTTAATTGATCCTTTCTTGGAATTAATTTCCTAGAAAGTTATTTTTGTTTTCTATTTATTTTTAGTTATATTGAGCCGGTGCGTTTTTACGGTTTTATCTTTTGTGCATTTACGGGTTTAATCAGATAGTGGATGAGCACTAGGTCTTCAGGAAACGGAATCCTGAGTCCATTGTCCGATCTAGAGAAAACCGCAAAGAAGAATAGGAAGAAGAAATCAAATAACAAACCGACGGATCCAACTGTCAACCAACCGGAAACCGGGTCAACTTCAACAAACGTAATCATAGAGGAAGTTTACGAAGAAGAGCTGGAATCTAAATACGAGGACGAATAGGAAGTTAAATAGGAGGAATAAGAAGAGGAACAAATGGCTGACGAGAATGATGCTCCTATGTGGCCTCGGACTAGGACTGTTGCTCCTACGCTGATAGCCGCAATTCGAAGGCCACAGATCGATAATAATTTTCTGTTAAAGGGTAATTATTTGAAAATGATCAAAGATACTCAGTTTGATGAGTGCGGGGCTATCCGCACAAACATATTGCTAATTTCTTGGAGATAAGGGATATGTTCAAGTATGGGCCGAACACGGATGAAGCTATTAAGCTATGAACTTTCCCAATGTCCTTGTGTGGGGAAGCAAAAATTTGGTACCAAGAACTTGAGCCGAACACCATCCAAACTTGGGACCAAATGAGGGAGGCTTTTGTTAGTCGATATTTCCCTCCAGCTTTAGCGGAAAGATTGTTAAATGAGATCCGGGGGTTTAAATAGAATGAGAACGAGTATTTAGTGGAAGCTTGGTTGAGAATGAATGAAATGTTGAGGAACTGTCATAGGCATGGTTTATCAAAGGCAAAAATCACCAAACTTTTCTATAATGGCCTTGATATTGCATCAGCTTCTGTTCTTGATGCTGCGGGAGGAGGTATGTTCATGTATAAGACTCAAAATGATGCATGGAAGGTACTAGAAGATAAGGTTCTCCAAAGTCTTAATTGGGCGAAAGATAAAAAAAATAAACATGCACGAAAAACGGTTGCATTTGCTGAAGGTGGCGATAGTAGTTCTGATAACTCGGCAAAGATGAAGGAATTGAAAGCCATGTCTACTAGGTTCGATAATCAGTTCAAGACTCTTAAGGGAGAAATAAAAGAGCTTAGAGATGGTTGCGGTAACTGTGATGGTAATCACGCCACAACCGATTGTAATAGTGATGATCAACCGATGATGTCACCTGATTTTGATGAGGATGCCAATTACTTGCAACAAAGTAATTATTAGAATGGGAACACTTATCAAAGAGGAGGATATCAGATCCGAAATTCTGGTAATTATCAGGGGAACCGATTCTCTCGACCTAATCATAATTTTAATAATCAATATCAGTCAAGAGATAATGTTCTACCATCGGATCAGAAATCAGAAGCTACTGAGTCGTCTATGGAGAAAATGATAAAAGACTTTATTTCCAAATATGATGCTTGTGTTGAAAGGTTGAAGACTCAAATGACGAATATGAGGATTAGTATGAAGCAAGGTCAAAAGAATCAACAAGCCTCGATTCAAGATTTGGAGAGGAAGATGGATAGGTTGTCTGAGGGACAAAATAGTAGACCAATCGGTGGTTTACCAAGTGATACCCAACCAAATATGAGACAGACTTCTACTAGTGGCGGTACCAAGCCATATCAACCACCACCCGCCTGAACTGAGCACACAAATGCTATCACTACTCGTAGTGGGAAGGAGTTACAACCACTTCCGGTGAAAACACCAAAAGTTACTAACTCTGTTTTGCAGGATTATGAAGAACAAGAGGTCGCAGAAGAGGAAGAATAGACCGTACAACCAACACCTTAGGTCAAACAATCGGTGGTGAAGGCTTACAAACCGAAGATTCCATATCCTCAATGCTTGAGGAAGGAGAAGATGGCGGCCCAATATAGGAAGTTTGTGGATATGATCAAGAGCATTCGGATCAACGTACCTTTAGTTGATGTGTTAGCTGGGATGCCAAGCTACGCTAAATTTATTAAGGAGTTGGTGAGCAACAAAGACAAGCTTTCAGAGGCGTCAGCTCCATTTTGAAATGATGAGTGCTCTGCTATCGTTAAAAATCAGATTCCACCCAAACTGGGTGATCCGGGGAGTTTTATTGTTTCTTGTACTTAAGGAAAGTTTATGACTTGTGATGCCCTAGCTGATTTAGGTGCTAGTATAAATTTGATGCCTTATTCTTTATATGCTAAATTGTCTTTAGGATCACTTAAGCACACACGTATGTGTATAAGACTGACCGATAGATCATTTCAATATCCCGTTGGGATTGCGGAAAATATGATGATAGAGGTAGGACATCTTACTTTTCATGTTGATTTTGTTATTTTAGAAATGGAATAAGATAGTAAAGTCCCACTAATTTTAGGACGTCCATTTTTACATACTGCTGATGCTATAATTCATGTTAAAAATAAGCAATTAACCTTAGGAGTGGGCCAGGAAAGGATTACTTTCACGGTTGACAAGGCCATGAAGCATCCTTATTCTACTGATGATACTTGTTTTAGTATTGATGTGATAGATGAAGCTATGGATGAGGAGTTATGGAGATTTCTTGGAACAGATGCTGAACTTGCTGATTATTGGAATCTGTTGAAGATAAGATGACTGAAGAAGAGTTGCTTTTAGCTATGGAAACTGATTTGGAAGAAGAAGAGCAACTAGTTTTTGAGGAGCTAAAGAGTGATGATAGGATGAGGATCAAGACATCGTTGGAGGAGCCACCAAGAGATTTGGAGCTGAAACTGTTACCAAGCCATTTGGAGTATGTTTATTTGCAAGAGGAGAATTTGCTACCAGTTGTAATTTCTTCTACTCTTTTAAATTATGAAAAATCTATGTTATTATATGTTTTGAAAGCTCACAAGGGTGCTTTTGCTTGGCGTACATCTGACATACCCGGGATAAGCTCATCTTTTAGCAAACATAGAATTAATTTTTAAGATGATGCTAAAGCTGTTGTCCAAAGACAATGGAGGCTTACCCGAATATGAAAGATGTTATCAAGAAAGAAGAATTTAAGTTGCTTGATGCGGGTATTATTTATCCGATTTCTGATAGCCCTTGGGTGAGCCCGGTTCATTGTGTTCCTAAAAAAGGGGGTATGACTGTAATTACAAATGACCATAATGAATTAGTTCCTACTAGGACAGTCACGGGATGGAGAGTATATATTGATTATCGAAAGCTTAATGATGTCACCCGTAAGGATCATTTTTATTACCTTTTATTGACCAAATGTTAGAAAGACTTGCAGGAAATGAGTTCTTTTGCTTTCTTGTTGGATTTTCTGGATATTTTCAAATACCTATAGACCCTAAAGATCAAGAGAAGACCACCTTTACTTGTCCTTTTGGTACTTATGCTTATAGGAGAATGCCTTTTGGGCTATGTAATGCCCCAGCCACTTTTCAAAGATGTATGATTGCTATTTTTCAAGATGTGATTGAAACCTCCATGGAAGATTTCATGGATGATTTTTCAGTTTTTGGAAATTTTTTTGAAACTTGTTTGTCTAATCTAGATAAAATGCTTGAAAGATGTGAAAAGACACATTTAGTTTTAAATTGGGAAAAGTGTCATTTTATGGTTAAAGAAGGGATTGTATTAGGGCATAAAGTATCTATTGTGGGGATTGAGGTAGATAGAGCAAAGATAGATGTTATTGCCAAGTTACCTCCACCCACTAATGTTAAGGCCGTTAGGTGTTTCTTAGGTCATTCGGGATTCAACCGTAGGTTTATAAAAGACTTTTCTAAGATCACAAGACCTATGACCAAACTTCTAGAAAAAGATGTAACCTTTGACTTTAACCCAGATTGTGTGAAGGCATTTGAGACCTTGAAAGACCAATTAACCCGTGCACCCATTATGGTTTCTCCTGATTGGTCACAACCTTTTGAGTTGATGTGTGATGGTAGTGACTATGCTTTAGGTGCAGTTTGAGACAACGAGAAGGAAATCATTTTAGACCTATTTATTATGCCAGTAAGACCCTCAACGGAGCTCAACAAAATTATACTACGACTGAAAAAGAGATTCTTGCTGTTGTATTTGCTTTTGATAAGTTCAGGCCTTACCTTGTTCCATCTAAAATAGTAGTATTTACTGACCATTCGGCTCTTAAATATTTATTTGCTAAACAAGATGCTAACCCGTCTTATTCGTTGGATTCTTTTATTACAAGAATTTGATATTGAGATAAAGGATAAAAAGGGGGATGAAAACCTTGTTGCTGATCACTTGTCAAGGTTGGAAAATCCAAACCTAGATGAGTTAGGCGATACTCACATTGATGATGCCTTTCCGGAGATATTTTTTGTGACACTCCTCAAATTTTGGTGTGATTACGTACATTAATGACGTGCATGTTTTAGGCTAATTCCCTACTTAAGAGAATCCATACTATTTTTATGAGATAAGTCTAGCAAAGCCCAACAAATTAATACGTGAAGTATTACAAAATTTGTAATTATTAGAAATTACGCGCAAAACTATCGGACAGAGTCCGACACAATATACGACGTTGGTGAAAACATTTCTATAAATAACTTAAATCTATTTTATTAGTTATTTATCCTATACGATTATTTTAATATAATAATACACGAAAAACCTATACGTTTTGGTTAGAACGTCTCTAACGCAACAAAAATGCGCGAATCGAATTCGGAAACCAAATGAAACTCAATAAATATTTCGGTAACTCAAAATAAAGTATTTTAACATTACTTTAATGAAAATTAATTCCAAATATTTTACGAATTAAAACGACTCAAAATAATGTTAGGCGATTTAACGTTTTAACACTAAATGACCAAAATACGTAACACAGTCTGAAAATCAAAATTTAAACACTCCACCCACTCAAATGGGCCCCATGAGGCCAGCCACCACCCCCTTGAACCAATGAAATCCCACGCAATTGTCATATACTTTCATCCATACATGTTTCATGCAAAGACCATTTTTCATTCATTTACTTTCAAGACTTTTCTCTAGCCTCTCTCTAGCCACTTCTCTCTCTAAAATCTGGAGAAAAACCAGCCTTCTACTCCACCATATCACCACCACAATCCACCATAACACCACCAAGAGCCACCACTAAAAGCTTCATCTTTTTGCAAAGGAGCTCAAGATTCATCACCACCTTCACTTCCTCTTGTTTCTCCACCATTTTCTTGTAAGAACATCACATTTTCTCTCACTAGAAATACTTGCATGCTAGTTATATACATGTTTTATGGCTCAATCAACTAGAAAATGTCCAAATATAATGCTAAAAATCATTTTTATAAAACATACATAAACATGCATAATCTGTCCAGGAAACTCAGTTTACTAAAATGACCATATATTGAGTTCTACTTTGAATTAGACCGTGAAACACATATTGGCATCTTCGTATGGAAAATATCTACAAGAAGTTCTTCTTTAGATATTTCCAGAAACATACAGATTTTTAAATATATACTGATCTTTGCATGCTGTCTGATTTTGTTTGAAAAACGAGTTCGGTTCTTTCGCGAAATTATTTACCTAACAAGATGGACACTATAAATCACGGAAAAATCAGGTTAAGTACTAGATTCATAGATTACCAGTTGGTAAAATTTGTGGACATTAATTCGGACCGGAACTAGTCGAGAACGAGAGGCGAAATGAACCGACAAAGCCGACAATGTAATTTAAGGACTGTTTTGGAACTTTTGTAAAAACCGACACTTTGGGTTAACCCCGACACGAACTGATAATTTTTATAAACTAAAATAAGGGCTGGCTAAAAGTTTCGGGTCAAACCGAGGTCGTTTGACCGCATTCTCGATAAGCCAAAACTGACCCTAAGTGACGCATTGAGTGTCGCCAAAAATGATAAAACTTATAACTAGTTTTTAGTTAAGTGTCGAATAACATGTAACCACTATACTTATACAATACAACCCAATAACGCATGAAATATACTTTATAAGTATAACATCTCAACTTTATAATAATGATAATTTGAAAATTATTATTACGAAAACTCACCAATGAGCCGTATACGCTTTACAAACTTCAACTTAAACACACGATAACTACTTTGGACATTTTCTAGTTAAGTGAACATTAGCATGGATAGTCTATAGAGATATCCACTTACTTGTAATCTCATACGTTTAGGACGTTAGAGACCCTACCTGGACTTACGCTTTGCTAGCTCTCACGCATTTAGCTCACGAGGTGAGTTCACAGCCCCTACATTTTTACTATTTTTACTGCTTTCAAACAGGGGTGAAAAACATAGTCAATGTTTTGCTATAACATGCAACTATTATATAATTACTTTTTTGCTTTTATACAAAATGTTTATGATTAAGATCATACTATTACCAACTACTTATAAATGCTTTTAGGCTTTATACAAACTGCATGTTTATGAAATAACATTTTTGTACTATAAACTATTACAAATGTGTTACACTAACTTGTGAACTCACCGGAGAACGACCGGTGCTAACTGTGAACTTGTCGGAGAACGACCGACACTAACTTGTGAACTCGCCGGAGAACGACCGGTGCTAACTGTGAACTTGTAGGAGAACGGCCGACACTAACTTATAAACTCGCCGGAGAACGACCGGTGCTAACTGTGAACTTGTCGGAGAACGACCGACACTAACTTGTGAACTCGCCGGAGAACGACCGGTGCTAACTTGTGAACTTGCCGGAGAACGACCGGTACTAATTTGGAACTCGCCAGAGAACGACTGGCACTATTTTGGAAACCGCTGGAGAACGACCAGCAACATATTTTAAATTTATACTTTGGGTGACATCCAACCAAACCTATATTTTGGATAACTTTCCAACTTAACCTCATTTGACTTTTAGGTCAACGTTTTACAATGAACTTGGTTTATCCACTTATTAAACATAAAACTTGTGAATTCACTCAACGACCCTGTTGACTTTTTACTATGTTTTTCAGGGAACTAGCTGCATAAGTAAGACTGCATGCATTTTGGAATCTAGGCGACCCACGACGAAATAGGACGACATCTTAACTACTATTCCGCAATAATCATACGCTATGATGCATGAATGTCCAATGTTGACGTCGGCACCCCCGCTTACCTTAATGCTTCCGCTTATCAACGTTGACCGTTTTTGGGGGTGTGACATTTTTGTTGTAAGTAGGTGATGATGCTGAAGATGAGGATGAAGCACCATGGTTCGCGGATTTTGCTAACTATTTGGTTGTAGTTATTTTGAGGAAGGAAATGACTCATCAACAAAAGAGCAAATTCTTTTCGGATTTGAAGCATTATATATTTCTGGGATGATCCGTATTTGTTTAGGGTTTGTGCTGATGGTATGATAAGAAGATGTGTATATGGAGCTGAGACTAGGAGGATTTTAGATGAATGTCACCATGGACCGACTGGTGGGCATTATGGACCTTCTGTAACTGGTAAAAAGGTATTTGTTGCAGGTTTTTATTGGCCTACGATTTTTAAAGAAGTGCAGAAACTTTGCCAAACTTGTGATGCATGCCAACGAAAGGGTAACATCTCTAAAAGAGATGAAATGCCTCAACAAAGTATCCAAGTTTGTGAAGTGTTTGACATATGGGGTATAGATTTTATGGGACCGTTTCCGCCTTCTCATAAGTGTGAATATATTCTTGTAGCGGTTGATTATGTGTCGAAATGGGCGGAGGCAAAAGCTTTGCCTAAAAATGATGCTAGGGTTGTTATAGATTTCTTGAAGAGTTTGTTTTGTAGATTTGGTATCCCTAAAGCTATAATTAGTGATCGTGGGAGTCATTTTGCAAATCAACAATTGGAGAAAGTTTTGAAGAAGTATGGAGTGACACATAGGTTTTCAACTTCTTACCACCCTCAAACGAGTGGTCAAGTTGAGAATACTAATAGAGCATTGAAGAGGATATTCGAGAAAACGGTGAAAGATAATAGAGCAATTTGGGCAAAGAAACTTGATAATGCATTATGGGCATTTAGGACCGCTTACAAGACACCTATTGGAACAACACCTTACCGGTTACTTTATGAAGAGAATAGATTTCTTCAATTATATGAGTTAGATGAATTAAGGTTGCAAGCTTATGAGAACTTGCGTTTATATAAAGAGCGTACTAAAGTTTGGCATGCTCGTAAGTTAAAGATAAGGAAAGAGTTTAAACCGGGTGATAAGGTACTTTTATTTCAATCTAAGTTTAAGTTAAAGCAACCAAAGTTTAAACCACGATGGATCGGTCCGTATACAGTAAAGCATGGTTATCCGTCAGGTTATGTCGAGCTCTTGAAAACCGATGGGGGGAGTTTTATAGTGAATGGGCATAGATTAAAGTTGTACCACAAGGAAGATGTTGGAAACGAGTGGGAGACGCTAGCGTTGTACCCTAAGGATAAATGAATTCGGGATGGAGTTTAGCTTTAGACTCGTTAATAACTTAAGCACTTCTCGGGAGGCAACCCGTGTGTTAGTTTTTGTTTTAAATTTTAAGGTTTTGAACTTTGTGGGTGTGTTCCCTGGAAACCCTCACGAGACTATAACTCGTCCACTTGGGATACCGAGGGGTTTAAAGGCTTATTGCATTTGCTAAATGCAATCGTGATTCCTACGAAAGTGAGTTGGGATTTATTTTTCTGTTTGAACTATGTATTTAATTATTTTATATGTTATGTTTTCTTTTGTTTTGTTTTGTGTGATTTCGAATGATGCTCGCTGACACGGACTTGAACTCGCATGCTATTGGATTTTTCAAGACATATATAAGGGGAGTTTTCTGTTATAACTTATTTTCTCTTTTATTCTCATTTTAATTTTTATATATTTTGTACAATGGGGACATTGTACAATTTAAGTGTGGGGATGGGGAAAAGAAGTTTACTTGTCCTTAGATTTTGTTTTATCCTTTTAAGTTTATTAGTAATCTATTTATTTTTAAAAAAAGGAAAAAAAAATAAACCACTATTTTTTAAAAATATGTATTATTTTAAGTTTTGAAACTAAGTATTTATTAATTAAAATAGTTTTATTAAAAATTTATTTTTATATTTAAATTTTAGACTTTAACATGGATTTAAAACTTTTTGTACATATAATTTTAAAGAAGTAATAATAAGTGATGTATAGTTTCATTATATGATGTACTGATAGGCAATCTATATGAAAATTTCTTAATTTTAATAAGTCAATTTTAAAAATGTATATTACTTTGTGATAAACACTATGATGTATGACAAAAAATCTTAATTCCTAGATTTAGCATGCATTATTTTATATTTTTGATATTTATATGAAATCATATGGGGGTTTACTAATTGTTTTCTTTGTTGTACGAAAGTACAGACCTGGTCTCATATTAGTATCAATAATAATAAGCAAAAAAGGATGTAAAATCTTTTAGAATCTTAAGATTCCTAAACTAATCAAACTATGTCGCTCTGCTATACCAAGGTATAGACCTGTCACCGCTAGTTTGATTTAAAATGGTTTGCTTTACTTGAATCAAGTTATGTCGCTTTGTTGCATGGAAATACAGACCTGTCACTAATGTCTTGATTACTAAAAATGATTTTTTTATATTTGTTTTAAATATAAAGTAAATTGCATGATTAAAATTTTAGGGGTATATCATAAGTGGGGATTATAACTAATGTATGTACTAACAATAAATGTGTTTTCAGAAATATGAGTATAGATTGTTAAAGAGGACAAATATATTAGTAATCATTGATGAACTATATGTTACGTTAATAATAATAAGGGAATATCTAATCCTTATTGTACAAAATAGTTATCCATGTTAATTAAAATTATTTAAATTTAAAAAAATTGGAAACGGATTTTTTAATTTGGGTATTTTAAGTTTTAAATATTAGTTTTATGCTTATAAGTGATCATATTTGAATTAGTGATGTATAGTTATATTTAGTAGTTTATTTTTAGCCTACTTGAGGACAAGTAGGAGTTAAGTGTGGAGATAATTTGATAACATTAAATAATGTTATATTTATTTAATAATATTCTTTGGTTTTTATTATATTTATATTGCATTTATTTAATACTAGATACTGATTTGGTTAATATTTGCAATTAGTTATATACTTGAGCTGGGATAAGAAAATGTACAAGAAATGAAGAAAGTTATACAAATAATTAGGTTTGATGATTTAAATGGATTGTGCGAAATAAATTGGATTGAAGATTTATTAGAGTGTACGAGTTGGACCAAAGAAGAATTAGGTCAAGAGAAATAAAATATTAAGTGGGCTTAATATATGTAAAAGCTTATTTGGACTGAATATAGTTGGGCTCGTAGAAAGTTGGATCGAGTGGAAGTAAGTTGGGCCCAACTCTAAAGATTGGGAATGGATGCAAGCAAGCGTGGCAGACCATGATATGGTCCGATCATGAAGCAAATCACGTGAGGCAGTTGGATTAAAGGAATGAATAGGTCGGAAACAAGAAACCTTCTAGAAGTATGTGGAGTAAAGCCAACCGCCATTTGACATCTTAAGCCGGCGGTTGGATTCTTTTAATATTAAGGCGGCTAACGTATTTGACTTGGAGTACACGACAAACTAAATTCAACATGCGGTTGCATGGGTGAGCCGGCGGTTTAACTTGGCCCAGCATCAATTATAAATAGCAACCTAAACCATACGAATTTTATATACTTTTTCATACGATTAAATCAATAGTCGAATTTCGAATTTCGGGTTTTTAACCTTAAATTCGAATTTTAGGGTTTTTCTAAGGGTTAGGAACTGGCTTTTGGAGCGAGAAAAGTTAGGGTTACACGGAGTCATTGTAAGGGCACAATAATTATTTGGTTTGCATTCTTTTATTTATTTAAATAATAATGTTTACTTTATTTTCAATTATTATTTGTGTTTACTTTATAATGATTATGAGTAGCTGTTGAGTCACTGGTCGCTGACCAACTCAATAATAATAAACTCGATGAAGGAAATGATTAAGTCAAAGCTGTTGTTGCTAAAGATAGTACTCGCTGTTCGCTGTTCATTCTACTCAAAGATATCGATATGCTGAAGTAGATTAAAACTCAACTCTGTGTGTCGCTGATTCTAATATTAACAGCGAGAGTTCTACATTTGTTAAGAATAAAAGGCAAAAGTCACTGCCCCAAATAAAGGAAAGTTGCTGAAGATTAATTAATCAAGTCACTCTGCAAGAGCATGTTAGCTCGCAGTGAGTGAGGAGATTTACTACATCTTTAGTAATTCTGTTGAATAAAGTTTCTTTAACTCAAGTACAAGTTGCTCATCATTTATACATCAGCAAGTGTTCCTCGTACTCAAAATATCTGAGGAATTACGTGGCAGCAAGTGATTGGTGTTAAGGTAAAAGAGATATTCGCGATAACAGAATTGGGACCCAAAGAATGTCGGTTAGAAGGAGATCAAGCCAATCAAGCAGCAACACGTGTCATTCCAGATTGTATTTTATAGGAGATATTTACGGGACATTTGTACTATATATAGAGTAGTACGTTGTACTTAGAAACTAGTCGTTGTACGTGTTAATCACTTGTTTGTTCAGTGAGAGTTAGTCTAAGCACGTTTCAGCGATCAGCGAGAAAACATTTTGTTTGTTTGTCAGCAACTGTTCTTCTTATTTGTAATAGATTAGCTTAAGTATTTGTTTGGTTTAGCTTTGGCTATTCCATTTCGCAATCAATACTTAGTGAGTTTTATGATCAATAAGATTCACAGTTCAGCTACTATTACTTCTTTAGTTAATTGTTATATTCATTTGTGATACTCTGTTTTTGCATATTCATTATTTACAATTAAAAAATTGACTAAATAACTTAGTAAAATTAGAAAAAGTTTTTAATTGTATTCAACCCCCCTTCTACAATTAAACTTTAATTATTACGATTCCAAATCACTAATCAATAGTGATTTAGGGACTTTCAATTGGTATCAGAGCAGAGTTGGTTTAAAATAATTAACCAGATCTGCAATGGAATCAGTAAAGTACAGTTGTGTGGACTTTGAGTATCAAAATGGAAATGGTTCTACTACCAAACCTCCAGCATTTGATCCATCTAGGATTGAAACCTGGATGTCCCGGATGATGATGTTTTTGGATCTTATTGATGATCGTCTTTGTAACATCATAACCAATGGTCCTCACATTCCGACCACTATTATTCCTGCTGTTGCAGCTACTGCAACTACTCTTGCCATACCAGAAGTGGTTGTGCCAAAAGGGGAGGGTCAGATGAGGACAAAAGGTTAGTAAGATTAGATAAACAAGCTAAAATCTACATAGGCATGACACTTCCTGATGAAGTGTTTGAATCCATTACGCTCTATAAGACTGCTAAGGACATGTGGGACACCCTTAGGAATATATATATATATATATATATTGGAACTCCTGATATTATTCGCAGCAGGGAAGTTAATCTCACTCATCAGTATGAGCAGTTTGCAATGGAACCCAATGAGTCTCTGTCCTCTACCTACACCAGATATCAATCACTGATGAATAAGATGGAAAAGGCTGGTATAGGAAAGGAACAGAGATTTGTCGTTGAAAAGTTTCTGGAACTATTACTAAGGAAAATCTAGGGAACTATTGCTACCTGCACAAGACAGAGGAATGATTATACCATGCTTAATCTAACTCAAGTCTACGGTATTTTGCTTAACTGGGAGCAGTCTGAAAAGCAAGCCGATCAAATTGAGCATATTCGTGCAACACTTGGCAGTCAAAAGATTTCGAATGCCCTTGTAGCTGAGCTTGATGAAATTGATAAAAAACAGAAGTAAAAAATCTCAAAGCTAAGCTCAAAGTCACTGATAGCTGATGAAGAAGGTGAAGAAGCTGAAGAAGAGTTAGAATATGATTATGATGAGGGTTTAGAGAAGCTGGAAAGAGATATGACAATGATGGTTGCAAATTTCAGAAGAAATACCAGATCTAAAAGATTCGCTGGTGTTTCTGCATCTGATAATTTTAAATCAAAAGGTGATTGCTACAAGTGTGGTAAACCTAGTCATTTTGCTGCTGACTGTAGATCCAAATCAGTTAATCCCACCCTGAACCAAAGCCAAGCTTCTGAAATGACAAGTACAACAAGTACAAAGCAAAGTACAAGAAGCTAAAGGCAATATCCAAATCTGGAAAGAAAAAGGGTAAAGGCTTTGTCGCTGAAGAAGGTTCTTTCAGTGACTCTGACTCATCTTCATCATCTGATGAAGAAGAAGCAATGATCTGTCTGGACAAAGATTACTATTTGATGGCTGATGATGCTGCTTTTCATGAAGACATCAAAGAAGTTGCTCATAAATGTTCAGTAGGATGGGATCCTGAAACTCTCTACAAGGTACATTGCTTTAAGTCATATTCAGCTACTGAAAAAGATAATGTGTTTGAGTCTTTGATAGTTGACTTGTCAAATGCTCATGACATTCAAAGAAATCAGAATTATGAGATCAGTGACTTAAAATCTAAACTCCATGATCAAAGTGAAAATGTGTTAAAAATAAAGAATTTAAAACTGAATCTTGATGCTCAAACATATGCAAATCAAGTATGTGTTCAAGAGAAAGTAAAATTTGAAACACAGTTTTTACAACTTAAGAAAGTCATGGAGTCATGGTGTAAGTCTACAACGAGAGTAAATCAGTGCATTAATAATCAAATTCCAAAACAAGCTAAAGCAATTTTAGGAGGTGATTATGAACATGCTGCTTCTCTCACTGATTCAACAAAAGTTGATCCAATCTTTAATTCTGATGGAACTTTTTCAGAAGTTGTATTTGAACCAATATCAGTCATCAGTGAGCCAAAACCAAATTACTTTACAAAAAGCCTTTTGGTCACTGATGCTCATGATATACCAAAGATTGTTGATAACATCAAATGTTCAAAAATTGATATTTCATCAGTAAGTCTGAAACTCATCAAAACAGTCTCTGATGATCAAAAGATCATCAGCAACCTCTTAGACACTGCTTCAGTCACTGATACTTGTGTCAGTGACCTTAAGTCAAAGAAGCAAGAGTAAAGTAACAGCAAGAAAAGTTGTAAGCTAGTGTCAGCACAACAACTTACATAAAAAAAAACCAAAAAGGCCAATTATGCAAATGAAAAATGTTATAAATGTGGCGTAAGACAGCATTTGTCTTGTGAATGCTCAGCAACACCATTTTCAAAACATCTTATTATCAGTGAGCATTCTGATACTATCTATGCAAACCAGTGGAAGCCAAGACCAAGGCGTAGCCACTATGAACCCATCTCAGGATGGGTTCACCAGTTGAACTAGTTTTGTGTATTGATGCAGGGCATTCTTAGAGAGACTATCTGGTATCTGGACAGTGGGTGTTCCAGACATATTACCGGATGTAAGTCCCTGCTCAGTGACTACCAGGAAGAAAGAGATCCTAATGTAGTGTTTGGTGATAACAAAGTAGGAAAGACAAGCGGTTATGGTGTGTTAACCAATGGAAATGTGATGTTTAAGCGAGTTGCTTGATATCGCGTAAAAAGTCACGTTTTTACTAACGATATCTTTCTCATTTTAAAGCAATACTTGGAAAAAAAGCTCAAATATTTCATTAATCAATGATACTTTGTCAAGTATGTTAAAATAAGGAAGCACGAGAAAAATCAGGCAAAATGGACGAAAAACGAAGATTTCACGCGCAATTGAAGATTCAAGGCATTCGAGACAAGCTTTCAAGAAAAGAAGAGTCATCTCAGAGAATTATCCATACCAAAGTCTTCATTTTCAAAAATAGAATCCAACGCAAAAAGAATCAACTAAAACAGATGAAGAATGAAGATTCTACGCGTTGCGAAAGGTTCAAAACATTCGGAACAAGACATCTCAATATCAGAAAATCATCTCTAAGATTTCTTTACATCCAAGTCTTCGTTTTTAAAAATCGATTCCAGTACAAAAAGAATCATCGCAATCGGACGCATAACGAAGGAGATATGCAAAAAAAGTGAACCAAAAAAGTCGTACGGTCGAGGCAAGCCGGCAACCCGCCGCCGTTGGCTGGCACCCGACCGGCGCCGGCCGCCTTTTCCGGTCCGCCAACCGGTGCCGTCCCGGTTCCAACTGGTGCCGGCCGGTGCCGGTACTTATCGTCCGTGCGCCACCTTTTTCGTCCGGTACGCGTACCGCGCGCACTTTTTCGCTAAAATGAGCCTAACTTCGCTATCATGAGCCGGATTTCAACTTTAAATATACCGTTGGATTCGTAATTCAAAAACACACATTCCTAGAATACTTTCACTCTCTAAAAAATCAGTCTACTTTCTCTCTCTATTTTCTCACTCTAAATTAGTTTTAGGCTAGTTTTAGGAGCGTTTTTGGAATAGAACGAAAGAACGGAACGTGTTGTAATCTTGTGGATGTAAGCTTTGGAATATTATATAAAATTCTAGTCTTCTCCTTATAGCATTTAATCCCGGTTATTTATATCATAATCTATCTTAATTAAAATGTACTCTTTAATTATGCTAGATATAGTTATTGCCATGCTTAGCGAGTAGATTACTTTTGTATTCGTTGTGATGTAATTAGCATAAATAATTATGGGATGACCTTAATTTGTCGTGAAGTAATATGACGGCCCCGATTTGACTGTTCCTAGATATAGTGCTGGAAATGCTTTATGCAGAGTACAAACGTACGGAAGTCTGGAACGTCCGAAGGTAGTTATATTATGGATCGACATCATAAAAACGGAAACTTATTGTTCGGAATTACTTTATCTTTACGATTTTAAACTAAAAACTATTTAATCGCCTTTCGGTCAACAAACGTGATTGTAACTTTGTAACGAGGAGTCGCGAACCTCAATACTTAGTCAATAATTATCTGCGTCAAAACTATGGATTAATTATAATGTCATGTAAACATCGTAAAACGCAATGTAATTGTGATGGAATCACCATGTGTGTAGTACACTTCCGATTATAATGTAATTGCCATGTAAACAATACAAAGTAATTAAATTCGTAAATGGAAATGTCGGTTAACGACGGATTACACTGCGGAATACCATAGCATTTTCTGACATGGTATGGGTTTAACTTTATGAAAAACGCTGCGAGCAATTTAGATTAGAGTAGGTAGGCTACAGGATAAATAACCATTTACGAAAATCTAGGGATTTGTTGATTAGATTCAGCAAGACACGTTTAAAATTCTATTTAAAGAAACGTTTCTCTTTTAATTCAGTTTTTCAAAGCAAGATATGTGCGAAACAGTTAAACGTTTCTCTCGCCTATCAAGTCTTGAATTTCACTAATAGGAAACATTCAAGTAATCCGAACAAAACAACCTGAGTTAATGGTTTATCGAATCTGTAATCTTGATGGTATTAAGAACGATCGGACCTTTATATGGACCTGCTACTCTGTTCCTTCGCCCATGAACAATCGTAAGGGCCACTGACTCCATCACAGGAGAGTGTGGAGAGTTGAGCATCGTTCGTCCAATCAGAATCATCACACCGGAGTTCCTCGTGACATATTAGTTGATAACTGACTAATAAGAAACCTAACGGTTATACCATTAGATAACAGATTTAACAAACTCATTTAATTTAGACCCATGTTTCCTCAAAACTCAAAGTCATCATCCCATAATTATCAGCTAATGAAGTCACAACAAATACAATTTTCCACATCTGATTTATTATTATCTTTTTATCGCATTATTTATTTTACTTAGTAAACTGAACCAAAACCCTCATCACTTTTATAAACCCCTTTTGCTAGAAAACCTCTGATTGTCTGGAATCTCCTCTGTTTCAATTCAGTTTCTCTTTAAGAACGACTCTAGGTCATACTTACTACTTGCTAACCATTGGTTCAGTAATCGTAAGTCATACTTAGACCCCAGCATTTATAAATTTAAAACAAACCAGATCGCGGCTGTTACGTAACGACCGTAGCGGCTGCGCATCAAGTTTTTGGCGTCGCTGCCGGGGAGACTAACTGTCCGATACAGAGGCCCAACCAATCATATTTTCTAGCCTACTTTTTAAAATATAAACCTTTCGAAAAAAAAACATATATATATTTAATAGTTTATTTTCTTTAATCTGTTTATTTTCTAGTGTATGACCTGTATACCAAGGTCTGCACCACTTTTTAGCTTTCGTGATCCAGAACTTATCATTCGCACTATCCGACGAGAGAAGAAACAATCCGCCCTCAGAAACACGATGGCTGAACGCATCACTCTCGCCGACAACAGCAAACCCTCTATCGAAGGTTGATGCGGACCAATCCTCTACCCAGAAACCCTCGGACAATCATTCGAGCTTAAACACCACATCATCCAACTAATTTAGAATCACTGTCAATTCCACGGATTACCGAATGATGACCCGAATTATCACATTGACAAGTTCATCTCTCTTTCAAATTCCTACAAACAAAACGGAGTTAGCCAAGATACGATCCGCTTGTATCTTTTCCCTTATTCGCGCACTCATCATGCGCAAACATGGTTTGAAGGTTTAGAAACCGGTTCTATCCCTTCATGGACAGTAATGACAACGAAGTTTCTGACTAAGTACTTTCCACCGTCCAAGCAAACCAAACTCAAGAATGACATCATGAACTTCCGACAAGCTTTTGACGAGTCATTATACACCGCATGGGAACGATTCAAGGGAGCATTAAAGAAATGCCCCAATCATCATCTCGACAATTTAGCACAGCTATGTACTTTCTATAATGGTTTAGCATCCAATCATTGAACCACCCTTGATGCTGCTGCACTAGGAAACTTCGTGAAGAAAACAGACGAAGAAGGATGGGACCTTATTGAAAACATGACTATGCATCACCATGATTGGAACTCAGGAGATCACTCAACATCTTCAGCACCTCTCGATGCCTCGTTTCCACTTCAATTAAGGTACTCACTGAAAAGATGGACTCCCTTGTCAAGCAATTCGGAGAACTCAAGAAACAACAGCATCAAGTACACGAAGTGCAAGCCTGCCCAAACTGCACCAACCCACACCCATCTAGTGAATATCAAGTTGAATACAAAGAGGCAGACGGCACCGTTTACTATGCCCAGTTTCCCACTCGACCTCAAAAATTTTCACCCGGTTTCAACCAAAACAACAACCAAACCAGAGGTCTACCCTTTCCACCAAGGCCCAACCAACAACCCTACCCACCAAGATATCCACCATACCCACAACAACAACTTGCCTACAACCAACCCCTCGCACTCCCTGGACCTACTTCCGACACAAACCAACCCACTGAGCAACCTACCAAGATAAATGCACCAAATCCAGACGACGCTTTCACTCAGTTCATGCAAGGACAACACCAACTCAACCAGAAGACGTCCGCCAGACAAGATCAGGCTAACCTCTTCATGAGAAACCAGCTGGCCGTACTCAAGAACCTAGAAGCTCAAATAGGACAACTGGCACATCATCTTGACACCAGACCCAGAGGAAGTTTGCCAAGTAACACGGTTCAAAATCCACATATCGAGGAGGCAAAGCAAGTTACCACCACCAAGGAAGCAGCTACTCAACCACCTACTGTTGTCCCTGTAAAAGAAGAGCTAGCCATAAAATCACCAATAATGGAACCTGCTCCGACCTTGAACAAAGAAGTAAGAATCCCTTACCCCGCTAGACTTAAAACTCAACTAAAGAAGTTATCATCTTTTAAATTAGATGGTAAATTCCGCGACACCTTATCTAGAGTTCCCGGTCGTAACAAGTACATTAGAAAACTCTTATCTACCAAGGATAGACTGCCTGAAGTAAACAACATCCCAGCCAGTTCTGAGAGTTCAGCCCTACTAAAAAATAGCCTTCCAGAAAAGCTAGGAGACACCGGACGATTTACACTTCCTTGTTCCATTTCCCAATCCGGAGATATCAACGCCTTAGCCGATTTAGGAGCCAGCATAAATCTTATGCCCTACTCCTTATTCAAGAGGCTAGAAATTGAAAACCTGAAACCAACTAAGATGACTGTCCAGCTAGCTAACCAATCTGTTCGATACCCAAAAGGAATAGCTGAGAATGTCTTAGTTCAAGTTGAAAAATTCTTCTACCCTACGGACTTTGTGGTAATGGACATCCATGAAGACATAAACATTTCGGTTATCCTAGGAAGACCATTCATGAACACGGCAAGGGCAGTCATTGATGTATACAACCACACAATCGTTCTACGATCCCATGGAGAGAGCATCACCTACAAAATTGACCAGCCAGACTACACTCCAGAGCAAGAATATTTGTATGCAATATCAGTAGGCAGAATCACTTCCGGCAATGAATCAGAATCCGATGATGAGCGATCAATCAATCGCTCCGCTATTTTCATCTTTGACCCTGAAACCTAACCAGAAGAGGATGAAGAATATGAGGAGGCAGAGGAAGAAATTGAATCATCCGAAGAGGAGGAATCCGAACCCGAAGAAGAAGAAAGGGAAGAATCTGAACCAGAAGAAGAGAAAATGGAGGAAGAAACTGAAGAGGAAGAAGAAGAGCCTGAAGAAATGGAGGAAGACGAAGAAGAAATATCGCCTCACACTTACTTTCCTGATTCACCTCCAACAATGGCCGAGGTTATGAGGATACAAACTTCTGAAGAACCAATGCCATCCGGAGTCACAAATGAATCAGTCGACGATCTTTCCGCTCACCAATCTCGAAAAGCAATCTACGCCCGCACCATGGGGGCAATGCTCGACTCGTACCTCGATCCTGCAAAACCACTTACTCGATCCTGACTACGAGGCCTGGATAATATCGAAAAGGAACTCAGAACATCAACACGTCATCCAGATATGTACGCCAAATTTCTCAAGCAAATTGCAGATTTCAAAGCAGCAAAATTGGAAGGCAATGATGAAGAGAACCCTCAAAATTCAACTCCAGATGAAAGGATCATCGAAATCAACCATTCTCAACCTTCTTCTAACTTAGAAACAGATGAAGAATACTCCCGCTTCCCGGATTCGAGAGAAGCAGATTCAGGGAATGACAGCGAAAATGAGGATGACTACCTTGACAAACCTCTTGACACACGCTCCATTCCACCTATTCCTCCTGCAGCCGCCAATTCTCCAACTCTTTCTACGGAATTGATACAAGTACCACTCATAGATACTCACCAAGAACTGATAAATGTGATCGACGAATATGACGACGTCCGTGTCATCGTAGAAGCTATCAGAGAGTCAACCAATGACTATACTCCACATCAGCAACGCTTAATCAGAAGAATTGAGTGAGAGTATGATTCCTACGCTGCCAGTTACGGAGTACAAGAATCCTGAACACTCCGCAGGAAAATTCGGGAATTAGCTGACTCGCTCGAAGCTCAAATTAGGGGAGAAGCTCTACCTGAAAGATAAAACCACCCGGTCGGAGAAATCGAGTTCTACAGTAACCAAAGGAAAATATATCGCAAGGTATATTTTGCCCTCGTGGGATCTGCTTTCCCTTTCTCATCAAATCAAAAAGCTTTGCTCGGATCAATGAGAGCACATCTGGAAAGAGCAACCGGAAACCCGCAAAATTATGCAGACATCAGGATGGTAGGAGATCTAAGAACACTTCTAGATCTCATTGAAACTGGAGAACACCTCACCGCCACTGAGAACTGAGAATTGTCATTCACTCTACTATTGGGCATCATGTTGAGCTAATAATTGATGAGTTGAACCACTTGGCCTATGATTAAGAAACTCGAGATGTACCAAGGTTCATTCCGCACATATCACCAATTAACTTGGCAACTTATGTGACAACACGACTACGCCGAATGTACACAGAAGAAGATGTGGAACTGGGTGTCTACCGGAATGGATATCGTGAGATATTTAGCAAATTAGTATACATCTTCATAGACTCGGATTTTCCATTTAGCCGTCAGCAGCACCAGCTCATCAGAGATGTAAGCCAAGCAGCCAGGTCCTTTGGAGGAGATCCTTTAGCCGATGATTTTGATGAATTGAAAACTCAATTCATGGCCTTAATAGCATCGATTGGTCGAAATCACCCCCAACTTGAGATTATCCAAACAAACACTGCCACCAGAATTGATCCTAACGGACCAGTCACTCGGGCAGTAAGATATATCACTTGCGGAATGGCACTCCTTGACCGATTAGCCACTGATCACTTCAAGAGCTTCAGGATGGAATCCACCATTCCACCAAACTTGATCTCCAATATAATAGTGCAATTCCTACAGAATTTTCCACCACACTACACTCTACCCAGGAGCAACAATGATCACTCCAGCTCCTGGGACTCATCCAGCATCATCTGAGAACAAGAAGTCGAGCTCTCGACTTTAAAAGAGCGCTTCTCGGGAGGTAACCCGTGTTTTACTTTTCTGCAATTTTACTTTCCAAGAAGTGATGAAACCTCTGACTATCTTTCACACCTGGATACACGAAGAATCTTCTTCAAGAAATCAATAGCAAAAATATCTAGAGTGTTCACACCTACGAGGCAAATCACAATAAGACTTGAAGAAACCGGAGCACATAATAGCAACAAATGGACTCTGCGAAAAGATTCGGCAAATCAAATGCTTTGGAGCACTCCTCATCAGCACCAACAAGCCTTACATGTAACTGGGGAGTACTTCTGAACTATCCAAATCTTCGTTACAAATATACCCTATCCACTATGCTTATCACTAAGTGTGGGATTCAAACCTACCAAACACCTCTAAAGGACACGTCCTGGATGTTTAAAAACTCTAAGTGTGGGATTACACCCAATGAGACCTTAGTAGAACATCGAGGATGATGTTCCTTTAAGTGTGAGATAGCGATATATACCTGATTTTAATTCTCTATTCCTTAGACTATCCTTCTCCAAAAGTAACTCGAAATTTTTAACAAAATTTTTCAAAATTGAGTTTGAAATGTTTTGATAATGACAATTTTTAAGCAAAGAACGATTTACTTTAGGGAAAGAAGGATAAATAAGATGGGAATCTCTTTAGAAAATTAAATCAATATTCTAGTAAAGAGCATCGCATGACTAGGCACACAAACCCAACTTTCAATTCGTGAGGTATCTTGAGCCAAAATAAGCATTCACTTTTAATGCTTCACTTATTCGATTCTGGTGTGTGCCGATGTATGCGTTTGGAATAAGAACTTGCTCCTGTTATGCATTTTGAAGCCAATTTGGTAAGTAAATGGAACGATTGGATAGCAACATTCTTAGGATCAACCCCACTTCTAAAAACACCAATCAAGAGAAAATTCATCATCTCTACTCCCTCAAAAGCATCCCCTGTACTTTGTAAAATCTCAATCTTCGAGTAAAAGCTCTCTGTGATTAAAAAGAGAAATCAAGAGATTATGACGCCAAAAAAGAAAAAGACCCCCTTCAAATAAAAATTATGTCCTATGGAAAAGACCCCCTTCAAATAAAAAGAAGAAAACAAGGTGTCAATCCTCCAAATCTCAGCTTCCCTCTTCACCAAAAAGAAACTTATAAAATAGGTGCATATCACTGAAATAAAACCCTTCCATAAACCTTACTCAAATTTCGTTTACCATCCTCCCACAAACTTTCCACTCAAATTCCACTTACCCCTTTTCCGTAGAATGTTATGACCCGATCAGTTCCATTCTCACCCTAGAGGTAACAATTTGATTCTCTATCAAGCCTATGATGAAAAACGATACATGACTGGCGTTCTGAGCGATTGACAAAGATTATTATAGAGTAGGGAACCCTAAAACACTTTGAGTGATTTGAGTGACCACTGTGAAAAGATCGCCTAGTCATGTATACAACAGATCGAGATGATCAAAAGCATGCTCCGAAAAGATTATCTCTTTACTTTTCAAAAGGAAGGAAAATCTTATTTAATCCCAAAAACCCTTGGTACAACATTCTGTGCTTAAAACCCTTCATTATCTACACAATCAACCTTACTTGAAAGGCAAGTTTGCTTGAGGACAAGCAAAGTTCTAAGTGTGGGATACTTGATATCGCGTAAAAAGTCACGTTTTTACTAACGATATATCTCTCATTTTAGAGAAATACTTGTAAAAAAAGCTCAAATATTGCAATAATCAATGATATTTTGTCAAGAGTGTTAAAATAAGGAAGCACGAGAAAAATCAGGCAAAATGGACGAAAAACGAAGATTCCACAAGCAATTTAAGATTCAAGGCATCCGAGACAAGATTTCAAGAAAACAAGAGTCATCTCAGAGACTTCTCCATACCAAAGTCTTTGTTTTCAAAAATAGAATCCAACGCAAAAAGAATCAACTAGAACAAATGAAGAATGAAGATTCTACACGTTGCGAAAGATTCCAAACAGTCGGAACAAGACATCTCAAGATCGGAAAATCATCTCGGGGGTCTCTTTACATCAAAGTCTTCTGTTTTAAAAATCGATTTCAACGCAAAAAGAATCATCGAATCATCGGCACCTTTTTCATCCGGTACGCGTACCGCGCGCGCTTTTTTGCTAAAATGAGCCTAACTTCGCTATCGTGAGCTGTATTTCAACTTTAAATATACCGTTGGATTCGTAATTCAAAAACACACATTCCTAGAATACTTTCACTCTCTAAAAAATCAGTCTACTTTCTCTCTCTATTTTCTCACTCTAAATTAGTTTTAGGCTAGTTTTAGGAGCGTTTTTGGAATAGAACGAAAGCACGGAACGTGTTGTAATCTTGTGGATGTAAGCTTTGGAATATTATATAAAATTCAAGTCTTCTCCTTCTCACATTTAATCCCGGTTATTTCTATCCTAATCTATCTTAATTAAATTGTATTCTTTAATTATGCTAGATATAGTTATTGCCATGCTTAGCGAGTAGATTACTTTTGTATTTGTTGTGATGTAATTAGCATAAATAATTATGGGATGACCTTAATTTGACGTGAAGTAATATGACGGCCCCGATTCGACTGTTCCTAGTTATAGTGCTGGAAATGCTTTATGCAGAGTACAAACGTACGGAAGTCTGGAACGTCCGAAGGTAGTTATATTATGGATCGACATCATAAAAACGGAAACTTATTGTTCGAAATTACTTTATCTTTATGATTTTAAACTAAAAACTATTTAATCGACTTTCGGTCAACAAACATGATTGTAACTTTGTAACGAGGGGTCGCGAACCTCAATACTTAGTCAATAATTACCTGCGTCAAAACTATGGTTTAATTATAACGTCATGTAAACATCGTAAAACGCAATGTAATTGTGATGGAATCACCATGAGTGTAGTACACTTCTGATTACAATGTAATTTCCATGTAAACATTACGAAGTAATTAAATTCGTAAATGGAAATGTCGGTTAACGACGGATTACAGTGCGGAATACCATAGCATTTTCTGACATGGTCTGGGTTTAACTTTATGAAAAACGTTGCCAGCATTTTAGATTAGAGTAGGTAGGCTACATGCTAAATAACCATTTACGAAAACCTAGGGATTTGTTGATTAGATTCAGCAAGGCACGTTTCAAATTCTATTTAAAGAAATGTTTCTCTTTTAATTCAGTTTTTCAAAGCAAGATATGTGCGAAACAATTAAACGTTTCTCTCGCCTATCAAGTCTTGAATTTCACTGATAGGAAACATTCAAGTAATCTGAACAAAACAACCTGAGTTAATGGTTTATCGAATCTGTAATCTTGATGGTATTAAGAACGATCGGACCTTTATATGGACCTGCTACTCTGTTCCTTCGCTCGTGAGAAATCGTAAGGGCCACTGACTCCCTCACAGGAAAGTGTGGAGAGTTGAGCATCATTCGTCTGATCAGAATCATCACACCGGAGTTCCTCGTGACATATTAGTTGATAACTGACTAATAAGGAACCTAACGGTTATACCATTAGATAACAGATTTAACAAACTCATTTAATTTAGACCCATGTTTCCTCAAAACTCAAAGTCATCATCCCATAATTATCAGCTAATGAAGTCACAACAAATAAAACTTTCCACATCTGATTTATTATTATCTTTTTATCGCTTTATTTATTTTACTTAGTAAACTGAACCAAAACCCCCATCACTTTTATAAACCCCTTTTGCTAGAAAACCTCTGATTGTCTGGAATCTCCTCTGTTTCAATTCAGTTTCTCTTTAAGAATGACTCTAGGTCATACTTACTACTTGCTAACCACTGGTTTAGTAATCGCGGCTGTTACGTAACGACCCTAGCGGCTGCGCATCATTGCTTATGTGGAGGGACTGAAGCACAATTTATTGATCATCAGTCAGTTCTGTGACTCAAAGAATAAAGTGTTATTTGATCATGAAGCTGGTTTTGTTTTGAAAGTCCCGTTTGCTTGGATCTGATCGGATCAATTACAATCACCCGTGCGGAATCCGTTTGATTGAATATATGAACGTATTAATCGAATCAAACACACAATTCTCTATAATCTTTTGTATATTCACAGTTGAATAATCAAGATTACAAGATACAAACTCACAAACTCGTTTTCTCTCCTCCTCACACACAAAAACGGCTCTCCACTTTCTCAAATTGTCTAACCCTAATTTTGAGTTTAACACTTCTATTTATAGTGTAATCTGACCTACATGCGACACTAGCTAAGTGTCGCATGAACCGACCCGTGCGACACTAGCTAAGTGTCGCATAAACACTAATTCTGTGTATATATTCTATTTCACTATTCGTTTACAGACTCGCATATACACACTAAACATTATACATACGTAGACTAATTGACTTTGACAATTACAAACGTTTGACCAACTGACTGACACACAAAATGCACCAACAAACTCCCCCATGTCAGCAGCTTGGTCAAATAAGTCTTCAATTAGTCTTCATCAACAAACTCTTTCATGTCTTCAACTATCACAAGCTCCCCCATTGAGATAGCATGGTCTTCAAATAAAATCTTGATGTCCAAATTCATGTGACTGACACAAACTTATCAAACAATAAGATCTTCAAACTCAGTGACCATCTCTCAATCATCAGTAGTATCTCCAATAGAATTTGTCTTCACAGTCTTTGGAGAATAACCGACATCCTTTACATCTTCAATATTTGACTTTAACAAGATATGTGATATTTGAAGAAAATAACATAGAAATAAAATCTTTTTGTATTTTTCTTTATAAATAAAAAGTAAAGGATAAAGATTAAAATAAATTGGGGATAGGATTGTTTTAGGTCTGCTTAGAGATCATATCAGACCAACATGCAATTATTAGGAAATAGTAAGTGTTATTTCGATCATCAGTATATTTGTCCACTTTAAATTTACTTGACATATTTAAAGCACCTTTTATAAAAATTAGTTCAAGACGATTATCGGTATTGTTTGTCCACTTAAACATATTACATCCGTATCTGTGAGCTAACCTTTATTGTTAGTATGGATATTAATTTTGTGAAACCTATTATATGATATACTGATAAACTTTAGTAAAACGCATAACGCTGCATATTTTACAGACAAGGTAGATATTACAAGACCAAGTTTATCTCGGCTTTCTCGTAACATACACTTGACCTTTAAATTTAGGCATACATCAAACCTATAATGAAGATACTAGTGGCCCCAGATCTGTACTTAGTACAACAGAGGGTCCCTTAGTATGAACATAACAAGTTTGAGACTATTTGCATAACTAATGGATTCAGGTCTGTACGTAAGTACAACAATAGTCACCATTAGTTAGACTAATAATCATATTAATACTATATGCCAATTTTGCATTTACATAATGATTATGACAGCGTATGGCAGTACCTTCATTTATCAATTAAGACTTATGTCATACATCATATAACATTTTTCACAAAGTAATAGACAAGTTTTAATTATTACTTCTTACTCACTCACAAACCGGTGTGTACCATGCCTACCGATACATCATATGATGAAGCCAATGTTTATAAAAGCTATTTTAAATATGCCAGATAAATCTACTGACACATCAAACATAAACCTTAAAATTTCAAACTTTATGCATGTCACCCGATGTACTATCATATCCCAAGTTGTTTACAGACACAATCCAACATCTTTTCAAGAAATAAGAATCTTGCTGTTCACATTTCTGATACAAATAATCAGAATTTGTAACTTTTAAAATTACTCCCCCTGAACAGCAAATTCTTATCGCAATTCTAAGTCAAAGGCAATCCCCTTAAATCTTAAAACATATATTTTTGGATTTTTTAATTTTAACAAATTTCGCAACATTGCATTTCTTTGATACTAAAAAGTATAAAGAATGGCTGTTGCACTAATAACAAATAAAAATAGATAATTATCAAAATCACATATCAAGTCAAGTCAAATGCCTTTTAGCACTTTTACCACCTCGAAACTTCGATAATCTCATCCATCCAATCACAGATCATCACACATAACCACCTTGAAAGACTATCTTCTTCGCCAACACAAACACAATCTTGCAGTCACTAAAAATATAAGCTTTTTTTAAAAACCTGACTGCACCACCACAAACAAGCAAACGTTAGTACTTATGGGACACCCAAGCCTTAATTGACTTGGGTTGTCCATGGTCATCCATAATCATCACATCAATGAGTTTATGATATTTTAAAAACTCAGAAGATTTCATTGATGCGTTGTTTGTGGATTTGGGTGTCCAAACCTGTTTAGGTTCAGATGATTTGTTTTCAACAATGTTGTGCTGTTGAACTTGAGGTCTACTAGGCACAACTTTGTTTACTCTTGCCATAGGTTTTGGAGAGTTTGATGCACAACTAGATACAGGCGAATACGAACGACGCCTTGAAAAAGATTTTGAAAAAGAATTCCTGAAAAAGAAAGTTCTTGGCATCTCTCTACCAAACCTATCTAGGGATAATAACCGACAATCCCTAATTATATGTCCTTGTTGTCCACAATGGAAACAAGAACGTCGGTCAATGTACGACCTATTCCAATGATTACCCACAAAAGGTTGAGGTGGAGAATGAACTGTTGGAAGCTTAGAAGATGAGGCATTTACAGGACGTGAACACTTATGTGTACACGTTGATGTAGAAGCCTCAGAAGTTGAACAAGTTGATGTTGAAGGTTGTTCACTTTTAGATTTTACATTTGAATCCCTCATTTGATGTTGAACCCTTTTGGATTCATTTTCAACCTTGTATTTACCCTTTGTATTTGAAACCTTTACAGTTTCATTGGTAAGTATATGATTTTCTGGTTTTACATTAACTTTTTCAACTTTGATTTCAGCCTCTTCCGGTAGATCCTCTATCTCAACACCCTCCTCTACACTAACTGGAGGTGTACTATCAGACTTAACAAAAGTAGGCAAGGGATACTCTGTCTGTTTAGTTTTCTCCTTTGCCTGCCTTTTGGGATTGGATGTAGCTTCTTTAGACTTTGTAGCTGGCCATGATGAGTAGTCAGCCACAAGTTCTTCGGTGCCTTCCTTAACAGGCAGAGGATAGTGATTAGTAGGAGGTGGAACTGAGTTATACCCTATTCCGGCCTTACTACTTGTATTTGTCCTCTGCTTGTCAACAATTTCATCGAAGATTTTATGAGAGTTTGAGAAACTTGTGATTCCCTTTTTAAAAGAGTCAGACTCAGACTTTAGCTCAGAAAGTTCTTTATTCAACAAATCAATTTCTGTTAAATAGCTTTTAATTGCATCTTGTTGACTAAAGACTTTTGCTTTAAAGGTTTGAGTATCTAACTTATAAGCTTCAATCTGCTTATCATAAAGTTTTTCATTAGCTTTTAGAAACTTATTTGATTCAGTAAGTTTCTCAACCTTTTCTCTCAAGTCTACATAGTCTATTTGAAAACATTTTAAAGAAGCTTCCAATTTAATACAGGAGATACATGTAAAAGGTTTTTCAGATTCTGTGTCTACCTCATGTATCTTTGCCAAGAACGCACTGTGTTGAACCTTTTCTGGAGTCGCACTTGAATCAAACATTCCTTGAGAATACACTGTCATCGCCTGTGATGTTGTGTTATTCTCTGGAGTCTTGGGAGCTGAAGGTGTGGTGAATCCAGATGATGGATATTTATTCTCCACACATTCCTTAGCAAAGTGTCCATGAATGTGACAGATTTTGCATTTCACCTTGCTTTTATTAAAACCAAGACCTGTATCACCATCATCATCCAGGTCTTTTCTACCCGTTCTCTGGAGAAACTTCTTAGTTCTTTGGGTTATCATGGCCATACTCCATTTGATGTCCATCTGCTCGAGATCGTCAGAATCGATCTGTTCAAAGTCTTCCTCAGTAAGCTGTAGAGTACTAGCCTTCTTGGAAAGGAAAGTCTCATAAGAGTTGAGGAAAGCTGCAAAGATTGTAGCATGATCCTCAGTAGCCTTTGAAGGAGCTGTATGAGAAGTATAAGAAGCATATGAAGTGCTAGTAGAAGTAGATGCTGGTGAGTTGGAAGTAGATCTGGAAGTATCATTTAGACTAGGAATTTGAATATTAGTCTCTGACTTCTTTTCTTTTTGATCGTAAGCCGCTATAAGAGCATCCCATAACCCTATAGAAGTTGCTTGATCTTTAAATTTATTTATCACAACTTCTGGCAAGCACTTGGTAATCATCTCATACGCTCTATTGTCGTGATCAAACTCTGCTCGTTCCTTGACTGACATTTGTGCTCTTGACTTAAGCACCCCATCGAGTCTCGGTTGCTCATATCGATCAATGGTGTTAAACCAATTCCACAGATTTGGATCATTGTATTCAATGAAATTGCATAACTTAATCTTCCAACTCGCAAAATCACTATAGAACAAAGATGTAGAAGGAGGCATTTTCGCACCAAAAGCCATATCCGAAAACCGACAGAGTGTAGCGAAACTTTTCCGACACTAAAATTAGGTACTTTTAAGTTCAAAAACAAAATTTGGTACTACAAAAATTTTCGCGAATTTCCCGCCAAAATTTCGTCCGAAAACGTCAAAAATTGGCCGGGTAAAATGAAACTTTTTCCAGCCTAAAATTGAACCGTTGTAAGGCTAAGGAAAAATTTTGGAAATGCAAAATTTTTCGGAGATTTCCCGCCAAATCTAGCGCGACACTAGGTTAGTGTCGCTAAAAAGTGTCGCACTGAAGTGACGCATAGAAGTACCGCAGAAAGTCAAATGGCGACACTCGATTAAGTGTCGCTATGTAGTGTCGCTAAAAGACAAGTGTCGCTATCAAGTGTCGCTGAAACCCTAATTGGCGACACTTAAGGAAGTGTCGCTATGGAAGTGACGCTGGTAAGGAAGTGACGCTGGTAAGTGACGCTATGTCGCGGCCAGCAGCCCCAAAAACCCCAAAAACGAATTTTTTCGAAACCCTAATGAAAATTGACGAACGAACGATGAACAGGGCTCAAAAATCAACCCAAAACACGATATAATCAACACAAATAACCCAGAAACTAATTATAATCAATTAATACCTTCGCGAATCAACCGAAAACACTCAAAATAACGATCCGAAACCGACGAATCCTCGATTCTTGGCTCTGATACCAGTTGAAAGTCCCGTTTGCTTGGATCTGATCGGATCAATTACAATCACCCGTGCGGAATCCGTTTGATTGAATATATGAACGTATTAATCGAATCAAACACACAATTCTCTATAATCTTTTGTATATTCACAGTTGAATAATCAAGATTACAAGATACAAACTCACAAACTCGTTTTCTCTCCTCCTCACACACAAAAACGGCTCTCCACTTTCTCAAATTGTCTAACCCTAATTTTGAGTTTAACACTTCTATTTATAGTGTAATCTGACCTACATGCGACACTAGCTAAGTGTCGCATGAACCGACCCGTGCGACACTAGCTAAGTGTCGCATAAACACTAATTCTGTGTATATATTCTATTTCACTATTCGTTTACAGACTCGCATATACACACTAAACATTATACATACGTAGACTAATTGACTTTGACAATTACAAACGTTTGACCAACTGACTGACACACAAAATGCACCAACATGTTTACAACAAGAAAGGGAGTGCTGTGTTGGCTGCTAACAGAAAAAGAAACACATATGTCGCACCCCCAGATTATGATGCGGAAGCGATTCGGGTCGTGGCGCGACTAATCAAATATCAACAGCACATAAGATATAATGAACGACTCTATATGCGTCGTTTACAATACATTGATTATTATAAAAGTCTTACACTGTTACAATAGTTTACAAAAGCTCGAATTGATGTAAGAAAAATATAGTAATGCATGATAATCTCCTGATGTTTGCATGGGACTCGAGCTAATGGGCATCCTGAGTGAGCAGACTTACTGCTGATGCGAACCTGAGAATACACGCTAAATTGGTCAGCTTACGCTGGTGAGCTCACATGTTTAATGATAAAGTATAATGTATGAACCGCAAGATTTAATAATGTTTGAAATTAATCAAATAAGTAAATGTGTATGTGATGTATATAACTGCCATGAGCACATAGTCTGAGCTTAACTGAGGTGTCAGGATCACAATTAAGTGCCTGAGCGAGGGTGCCTCTATGCGTATGCCTAATCAACACACGTATGAACAAATGATAATGCGTCCGTTTTGACCAGTCAGTGCTTGCTGACCCGGACGGGGATTGTCAGTCCCATATGGTACCATACACTAACATTCACGCTACAAAGTATTACCAAACTATGCTAATGAGGACTTATGATGATTAGATGATTAACTCATGCAGAATATAACGATATTTGATACTTGCGTTCACATGTAAAACAAAACAGGCATGTATTCTCACCCCTAGAGTAAAAACAATAAAATAGGGGCTATGAGACTCACCTGAGTCTGATGAGATGCTATCAAACACTAATGATGGTGTACAAGGGAAATGATGTCGTCTCCAACGATCGAAACCTGCTGGGCGTCCTAAACGCGCAAGGTTTTAATGATTAGATGTCTCAACTGAACATCTATGCTAGTTGTTCCCTCAACTAGTTATGTCCAAATACATTGGTTTGTTTGTTCGTGTTTTTGAAAACATGTACGGCCCGTTGGTGGTGGTTTGTAATAATAGTTCCCAAAGTATTATTGTTATGTTTGTTTTATTTATTGACTTGTAAAAGTATACGTATTTGTTTAAGTGTTTCAACATGTGTATCGTTATCCGTAAATATCGTAGCATCTTTTTTGTTCAAGTTTCATAGTAAAACACCTAAAACAATCGTTTCGAGCCAAAATCTAAAGTTTTACATTTCGTTTTACGTTTTTCGTACCGAGGCTCGTTTCGGTTGACTTGGTCAAACGTGTTCGGTTTGATCCGAAACTTTTACACAAGTCTTAAAATAGTTAACTAAGACTTATAAAGTTGTCAGTACGTTTTATGGTCAGCCCGAAGTGTCGGTTTTATGTTTATGTCAAAAACAGTCCCTATCTCATGATTTCGGTTTTTGTCGGTTCATTTCGCCACTCGATTTTAACATGTTCTAGTCCGAATTAGATTCCAAGATTTTTACCAGATGTTCATGTGTGTGTCCAGAACCTAACGTGATTATTCCAACAATTATCGAGTTCATATAGATAGGTAATTAATTTCGCGAAAGAACCGAACTCGGTTTTCGACAAACATCAGACCAGTCGCAAAGATCGGATTATTCACAAAAATACGTACGGATATGGAAAAGGTGTAAAACACAAATGTTGTAGCTATTTTCAATACGAAACTTTTTAAAAAAATTTCGTTGTCTAACTCTTAATAGAACTCAAGTTATGGCCGATTTTGTAGACTGACTTTTTGAAGACAGAAACTGTCACTTGTTGCATGTTCATATATGTTGTATAAAAACGAGTTTTAACAATAATTTTGGACATAACATGGTTATATGAGCTATATAACATCAAAATAAACAGCATGCAATAAGATTTAAAGAAAGATTATGTGTTCTTACAAAGGAGAAGTGATGAAGAACAAGTGTAGATGAAGGTGATGATGATGATTCTTGATTTTGCTCTTTCTTGCTCTTGAACCTTGAGGTAAGTTAATGATTTTGGAAGAGTTTGGGACTGATTTTTGGTGGTGATGATGATGAAAATCAGTGGAGGGAGAGAGGAAAGGAGAGAGGATTGAGTGTGTGAAGTTTTGAAATGAAATGATGAAATGAAAGAAAGAGAAGCTATGCATGTATTTGGAGTGTGAAGTAATCAAGAATAAAATGATGGTTAGGGGCACATGGGGCAGAAAGGGGCCCACAGGGCTGTGATTTTGTTCCAAAATTTTACTCCACGGTCCGTGCTCCGTGCGTTGATCGTTTCCTCGTTCGTTTCGAGGTTTATTTAGACGTTAAACGTTTTATACACGTGTTTTAGATAACGATTAAATTATCGATATTTTTTATTGAAGTATTCATTAAAATACTTAAAAACATTATTAAAAATGTTCCGTTTATTTATTGACCTCGATTTGCGTGATCGTTTTACGGAGGTTTAATCGCGTGACGTTTAAACTAGATGTTTTTGTTATCGTTTTTAACTACGATATTTTCAATGAAGGTCTTACTTGAAATGATGTATGTTAAAGTTATAAAATATATTTTGGTTCGTATTCGATTGTCGGGCACGTTTCGCGCGTTTTTGTAATGTACGGGTTACTTAATACGATACAAATGATTTATTAAATATTATCAACATAATATTTATGAGTTTATTAAATAATTTCATATTATTTAATGTTTTGTTCACCAACGTCCGTATTTATGATGTCGGAATTCATCCGAATATGTAAATGTACGATTTAAACAAATCGCATACGTGTGTGTATATATAATAAATATATCGATACACATAATGATACACATAATTAATCCTAATTACATGTATTAGTACTATGATTAGGCACTAATTACTATCCCTAATTGGTCGGGTGTCACATTCTCCCCTTGTTAAGGGAATTTCGTCCCGAAATTTAGCTCTGAGTTGTCCTGTGAGGAGAGTCTGTAAAAAGTTGTGGGTATTTGAGTCGCATTTGGTCTTCCCGTTCCCAGGTGAATTCCGGACCACGCCGCGAATTTCCACCGAACTCTGACGATAGGGATACGACTTTGTTTAAGCTGTTTGACCTCACGGTCCATGATCTCCACTGGTGTCTCAACAAAATGAAGTATGTCGTCTATTTGAATCTCCTCGAGTGGGATAATGATTGTCTCATCGGACAGGAATTTCTTAAGATTAGAAATGTGGAATATGGGATGCACGTTACTAAGCTCGGGAGGTAGCTGCAATCGATATGCGACTGGACCAATCCTTTCAAGGATCTCAAATGGTCCAATGTACCTGGGGTTTAATTTCCCGCGTTTGCCAAAGCGTATGACACCTTTCCAAGGTGATACTTTGAGTAATACTCGATCCCCAACCTGGAACTCGAGATGCTTTCGTCTCACTTCAGCATAACTCTTCTGAAGATCACGTGCGGCCTTCAGCCGTTGCTGGATACCAACGATCTTCTAGGTGGTTTCATGAATGATTTCAGGACTAGTGAATTGGCTGTATCCCACTTCGGTCCAACAGATAGGCGACCGACACTTACGACCATACAGTGCCTCGAATGGCGCAGCTCCAATGCTGGTATGATAGCTGTTGTTGTACGAGAATTCGCACAATGGCAGATGATGTTCCCAATTTGCACCGAATTCAATTACGCAGGCGCGTAGCATATCTTCCAGTGTTTGAATTGTCCTTTCACTTTGGCCGTCGGTTTGTGGATGATAGGCTGTACTCATATCCAGACGAGTACCTAAGGATTTCTGCTATGATCTCCAGAATTGAGAAGTGAAACGACTATCTTTGTCGGAGATAATCGAGGTAGGAACGCCGTGTCAGGATACTATCTCCTTCAGATAGATTCGTGTGTGGCGTTCCATTTTATCAGTTTCTTTGATAGCGAGGAAATGTGCAGATTTGGTGAGACGATCAACGATCACCCAAATGGTATCGCAACCGCTTGATGTTTTCGGGAGTTTAGTGTTGAAATCCATAGCGATTTGCTCCCATTTCCACTCAGGAATGTCCGGTTGTTGCAGCAGACCGGAGGGTTTCTGATATTCAGCTTTGACTTTAGAACATGTGAGGCACTTGCTGACGTATGTAGTGATCTCTGCTTTCATGTTTGGCCACCTGTACAATCCCTTGATGCCTTGATACATCTTGTCCGATCCAGGATGTATAGAGTATTTTGACATGTGAGCTTCATCCATCACCAAGTCTCGAAGGTTTCCGAAGTAGGGCAACCAGATCCGGTTCGCGAAGTACTTGACCCCGTTGGGTTTGGTTTCGAACTGTTTCTCCATGTTGCGCAAGGCCTCATTTTTTAGATTTTCGGGTTTCAATGCTTCAAGTTGAACGGTGAGGATTTGAATGATGAAGTCATTATGAATGATCATGCTGAGGGCTCGGACTCGAAGTGGTTTTGAACGTTCTTTTCGACTGAGGGCATTGGCAACAACATTTGCTTTTCCCGGATGGTATTTGATCTCGCAATCATAATCGGTGAACAACTCGACCCAATGACGTTGCCTCATGTTGAGATCCTTCTGATCGAATATATGCTGAAGGCTTTTATGATCGGTAAAGATGGTACATTTTGTGTCATACAGATAGTGTCTCCAGATTTTAAGTGCAAACACTACGGCTCCTAGTTCGAGATCATGAGTCATGTAGTTCTTATCGTGAACCTTGAGTTGTCGGGAGGCGTAGGCAATAACCTTGTCCCGTTGCATCAACACACAACCAAGACCTTGGTGTGAGGCATCGCAGTATACCACAAAGTCATCGTTGCCTTTGGGTAATGACAGAATGGGTGCACTGCAAAGCTTTTGTTTCAATAGCTGAAATGCTGACTCCTGCTTATCAGTCCAATTGAACTTCTTTTCCTTCTGAGTCAGTGTCGTGAGAGGTTGGGCTATTTTGGAGAAATTCTCAATGAAGCGTCGATAGTAACCAGTCAGACCTAAGAATTGGCGTACTACGGTCGGCGTTGTAGGTGCTTGCCAGCATTTGATAGCCTCAATCTTTGATGGATCTACGTGAATTCCCTGACTGTCAATCACATGACCAAGGAATTGAACAGTTTGCATCCAGAACTCACACTTGGAGAATTTATCATATAACTCTTCGTGTCTAAGAAGTTCTAGAAGGACTTTGAGATGTTGCGCGTGTTCCTGTTCATTGCGCGAGTAGATGAGAATGTCGTCGATGAAGACAATGACAATCTTGTCGAGATATGGTTTGCACACTCGGTTCATAAGATCCATGAATACAGCCGGTGCTTTTGTCAAACCAAATGGCATCACTTGGAACTCGTAATGCCCATAGCGAGTTCCGAAGGCAGTCTTTGGGATGTCGATGTCACGAACTCGTAACTGATGATAACCTGGTCGTAGATCTATCTTCGAATAGAAACTTGACCCTTAAAGTTGGTCGAATAGGTCATCAATACGAGGGAGTGGGTAACGGTTCTTGACGGTTAATTTATTCAACTCTCTGTAGTCGATACACATCCTGAATGAACCGTCCTTCTTTTTCACAAACAGGACCGGAGCTCCCTAAGGTAAAGAACTCGGTCTAATAAATCTTTTGTCCAGAAGTTCCTGTAATTGAGTGGACAACTCCTGCAATTCGGATGGGGCTAAGCGATAAGGTGCTCGTGCAACGGGTGCCGCTCTGGGCACAAGGTCGATTGAGAACTCAACTTGTCTCGGTGGTGGAAGACTAGGCAAGTCTTCGGGAAAGACTTCTGGAAAGTCTCTAACGATGGGCACATCCGCAAGTCGCTTCTCTTCCGACTTTTTCTCCATATCGTGCGCGAGGATTGCCTGATAACCTTTTCTCAGGTATTTGCTGGTTTTCATGCATGATATGATATTCAATCTCGTCCCACCGGTCTCCCCTTGTATGACCAAAGTACTACTGGTGACGAGAGGAATACGGACAACTTTATTGTAGCAGATAACTTCAGCGCGGTGCTTGGACAACCAATCCATGCCAACAATGTCGTCGAAACTTACAATCTCAACAGGAATGAGATCAATGGTGAAGAGCTCGTAGGCTAAGTTTAAAGTGCAATTTGGGATTACACTATCGGTCTCTATGAGTTTATCATTAGCTAACTCTACCATGTACTTATCATCCGAGACCACATTCGGGTCCTGACGGGCTTCCTTGGAGTTCAGCACGAAAGCTCTTCCTTTAGCAGTGTTGTTGCCCTTGTTCTTCAACTTTGGGCACTCATTCCTAAAGTGCCCTGTGTCTCCACACTCATAGCAGGACTTAGGTTTGTCAGTGGCGGTGTTGGCATTGGTAGATCTGCAGTCTTTGGCCAGATGCCCATACCTTTGACATTTTCCACATGGAGTACCGCAAGGTCCTTCATGATGTTTGCGGCACTTTGAACAGAAGGGTTCATTCCCTAAATAGCTCTTTTTGGATTCTGAACCAGAGGTGTAGGCCTCAACAGTATCAGACCTTTTTGATGATGGTTGATTTTGATTGGGGTTCCCAGACTACTTTCTTTTGTTAAAACTAGAGTTATTTCCATCCTACGTAACAACCCAATAGCACCTTCAGTGCCTTTTGAAATTTTGAGACTTGCAGTTAGAGGAGTCCTTGTATGTGCAAGATTTTGTTTCGATTACTAATTACTTGATCATGAACGCTCTCCGTGGTTGCGGTGGTTTCCTTCATTTGACCGTGAGTATGATGGATAGTTTCGGAGATGTCTTCCTGATCCAAGTACATCTAAGCGATGCGGCCTTGAGCTAGTTCCATCCAATTTGAATGAGTTTCGTGTTGTTCGATTTTCAAGTAGTGTAATCTGCGTTCGTGACGATGCAAGCGGGCAGTTAACACAGGCATGGTGAGATGTGTCGGTTCTTGAGTATAAGGGGAAAGATCCATAGCTGAGTATCTTCCAACATCAGCAGGGATTTCAACGTTTTTCTCGATTCTCCATGTAACAACAGCCGTTGGTAACCAGCTCCACTGATGTGCAAGAATTCGATGGCGATCTATCGCAAATACGTTTTTTTTTTTACGGCTGGGTTGTGATATGGTCTGGCTCGATATGAGCTAATAGTGCGTCTAGCCACAAGTGCTTCCGAGTGGCTGCGACGTGAGCGAGAGATAGACGATGAAGTACGTGTAGTTTGTCTAGATGATGAGTCTGCCATCTTCTATGGCAAGAGCGTTTAACAAGAGAGGCCTATATTCATAATCATATCATATAATATACCCTAAAGTGTAGCAGTTTTCCTAGTAGTACGTTTCGATCGCAATCCCGAAGGATAATATGGTGGAAAGAATGCGAAGCGATATCTTTCAAGTATGTACGTGACGGTACAGTGAGACGTGTAGTTATTCTTTACGCGTATATAAATAGATAGACGGTGGTAGATGAGAACAAGTCTCGTTCTTTATATCTAGTGATACGATAGTAGTAAGACGTGTCAGCTTCGATGACGTGAGCATTAACGAGTGATTATCATGTGAGGTCTATATATATATTCGATATATATAATAACGTAGAGAGTCGTACGCGGGTAAGGCCTATTCATATATACCTACAATACATATAATAGCCTATATAGTAGTACGTAGGTGAGGCCTATGTATATACACCTATATCACATAATAGCCTAGTGTGTGTCTAGCACAAAACAAGTATAAGTCCCGATTTCTCTCGTGGTCAGAGTCAACTAGTGCATTCCTGTTCAACATAACCCCTTTCAGATTTCACATCGTATTCATTTAATTGTACATAGTTAGCTAGGCTATGTTAAATTAAACTCGTATGATGTAATCACTGAACCAGTTATACCTAATAAGGAATACTGCCTAACGGTCATAGTCTAAGCCCACTAAATGCAACCTATAATTCACTATAACCTTAGGCTCTGATACCAATCTGTCGCACCCCCAGATTATGATGCGGAAGCGATTCGGGTTGGGGTACGACTAATCAAATATCAACAGCACATAAGATATAATGAACGACTCTATATGCGTCGTTTACAATACATTGATTATTATAAAAGTCTTACACTGTTACAATAGTTTACAAAAGCTCGAATTGATGTAAGAGATTCTATGTCATAACTAATTTATACAAAATATAGTAATGCATGATAATCTTCTGATGTTTGCATGGGGCTCGAGCTAATGGGCATCCTGAGTGAGCAGACTTACTGCTGCTGCGAACATGAGAATACACGCTAAATTGGTTAGCTTACGCTGGTGAGCTCACAGGTTTAATGATAAAGTATAATGTACGAACCGCAAGATTTAATAATGTTTGAAATTAATCAAATAAGTAAATGTGTATGTGATGTATATAACTGCCATGAGCACATAGTCTGAGCTTAACTGAGGTGTCATGATCACAATTAAGTGCCTGAGCGAGGGTGCCTCTATGCGTATGCCTAATCAACACACGTATGAACAAATGATAATGCGTCCGTTTTGACCAGTCAGTGCTTGCTGACCCGGACGGGGATTGTCAGTCCCATATGGTACCATACACTAACATTCACGCTACAAAGTATTACCAAACTATGTTAATGAGTACTTATGATGATTAGATGATTAACTCATGCAGAATATAGCGATATTTGATACTTGCGTTCACATGTAAAACAAAACAGGCATGTATTCTCACCCCTAGAGTAAAAACAATAAAATAGGGGCTATGAGACTCACCTGAGTCTGATGAGATGCTATCAAACACTAATGATGGTGTATAAGGGAAATGATGTCGTCTCCAACGATCGAAACCTGCTGGGCGTCCTAAACGTGCAAGGTTTTAATGATTAGATGTCTCAACTGAACATCTATGCTAGTTGTTCCCTCAACTAGTTATGTCCAAATACATTGGTTTGTTTGTTCGTGTTTTTGAAAACATGTACGGCCCGTTGGTGGTGGTTTGTAATAATAGTTCCCAAAGTATTATTGTTATGTTTGTTTTGTTTATTGACTTGTAAAAGTATACGTATTTGTTTAAGTGTTTCAACACGTGTATCGTTATCCGTAAATATCGTAGCATCGTTTTTGTTCAAGTTTCATAGTAAAACACCTAAAACAATCGTTTCGAGCCAAAATCTAAAGTTTTACATTTCGTTTTACGTTTTTCGTACCGAGGCTCGTTTCGGTTGACTTGGTCAAACGTGTTCGGTTTGACCTGAAACTTTTACACAAGTCTTAAAATAGTTAACTAAGACTTATAAAGTTGTCGGTACATTTTATGGTCGGCCCGAAGTGTCGGTTTTATGTTTATGTCAAAAACAGTCCCTATCTCATGATTTCGGTTTTTGTCGGTTCATTTCGCCACTCGATTTTAACGTGTTCTAGTCCGAATTAGATTCCAAGATTTTTACCAGATGTTCATGTGTGTGTCCAGAACCTAACGTGATTATTCCAACAATTATCGAGTTCATATAGATAGGTGATTAATTTCGCGAAAGAACCGAACTCGGTTTTCGACAAACATCAGACCAGTCGCAAAGATCGGATTATTCACAAAAATACGTACGGATATGGAAAATGTGTAAAACACAAATGTTGTAGCTCTTTTCAATACGAAACTTTTTAAAAAATTTTTGTTGTCTAACTCTTAATAGAACTCAAGCTATGGCCGATTTTGTAGACTGACTTTTTGAAGACAGAAACTGTCACTTGTTGCATGTTCATATATGTTGTATAAAAACAAGTTTTAACAATAATTTTGGACATAACATGGTTAGATGAGCTATATAACATCAAAATAAACAGCATGCAATAAGATTTAAAGAAAGATTATGTGTTCTTACAAAGGAGAAGTGATGAAGAACAAGTGTAGATGAAGGTGATGATGATGATTCTTGATTTTGCTCTTTCTTGCTCTTGAACCTTGAGGTAAGTTAATGATTTTGGATGAGTTTGGGACTGATTTTTGGTGGTGATGATGATGAAAATCAGTGGAGGGAGAGAGGAAAGGAGAGAGGATTGAGTGTGTGAAGTTTTGAAATGAAATGATGAAATGAAAGAAAGAGAAGCTATGCATGTATTTGGAGTGTGAAGTGATCAAGAATAAAATGATGGTGAGGGGCACATGGGGCAGCAAGGGGCCCACAGGGCTGTGATTTTGTTCCAAAATTTTACTCCACAGTCCGTGCTCCGTGCGGTGATCGTTTCCTCGTTCGTTTCGACGTTTATTTAGACGTTAAACGTTTTATACACGTGTTTTAGATAACGATTAAATTCTCGATATTTTTGATTGAAGTATTCATTAAAATACTTAAAAACATTATTAAAAATGTTCCGTTTATTTATTGACCTCGATTTGCGTGATCGTTTTACGGAGGTTTAATCGCGTGACGTTTAAACTAGACGTTTTTGTTATCGTTTTTAACTACGATATTTTCAATGAAGGTCTTACTTGAAATGATATATTTTAAAGTTATAAAATATATTTTGGTTCGCATTTGATTGTCGGGTGCGTTTCACGCGTTTTTCTAATGTACGGGTTACTTAATACGATACAAATGATTTATTAAATATTATCAACATAATATTTATGAGTTTATTAAATAATTTCATATTATTTAATGTTTTGTTCACCAACGTCCGTATTTATGATGTTGAAATTCATCCGAATATGTAAATGTACGATTTAAACAAATTGCATACGTGTGTGTATATATAATAAATATATCGATACACATAATTAATCTTAATTACATGTATTAGTACTATGATTAGGCACTAATTACTAGCCCTAATTGGTCGGGTGTCACAACATATGTTGTCAATATGGACTCAGCCCAGTCAGGGACATGCTTTTATTCCAGAACTGTTTCAGAAGAAAAATGGTTATGGCATAAGCGACTTTCTCACCTGAATCTAAAAGCAATCAATAAATTAAGCAAAGATAGACTAGTCACTGGGCTACGAAACTTATCTTATGATAAAGATAAACTTTGTTTAGCTTGTGAGAAAAGAAAGCATCACAGCTCATCTTTTAAGAGTAAACAGACATCTTTAGTGACTGAGTGTTTCTATCTACCCCATATGGATCTGTTTGGTCCAGTGAGTACTCCAAGTCTTGGTGGAAAGAGATATTGTTTGATAATTGGGGATGAATACTCCAGATACACTTGGGTACTTTTTCTTAAAGCCAAAGTGAAGCAGCCAGCGAGATTATATCCTTTATCAAGAAAATGGAGAACTTAAATGGTAGTTTGGTAAAGCATTTAAGAAGTGATAATGGCACTGAATTTCGGAATGTTGACCTGGAAAGTTTATGTGATTCAAAGGGTATTTCTCAAAATTTCTCAGCACCAAGGACACCTCAACAAAATGGGGTAGCAGAAAGGAGAAATAGAACCTTAATCGAATCTGCCAGGTCAATGCTTATTGATGCTGGTCTTAAAACCTATTTTTAGGCAGAAGCAGTGAGTAGTGCCTGCTTTACTCAGAATAGGTCACTTATTGTCAAAAGACATGATAAGACAACATATGAGGTGTTATGTTAAAGAGGTCCTATCGTTGATACACATATATTGATGCGTACCCGGGATCCGATTACTAGAATACGAGTGCGGAATCCTCGTAAACTAATCATTGAGATTATAAACAATATGCGAATAATAACGAACTGAATAACAAACACAATACAAATATGAATAGGAGATAAAAACTTTGGTAAAATAAATCATTCATTAATAAATCAATTCGATTACAATAAACTAATGAATACAATACCAAAGGAGTTTACTTCTAAATTAATCCTAGATTAATACTAACCTTTGATCAATATCAAGACTAGCCTAAGATATGTTGATAACATATCTTTTGCTTTGCGATTATTTATTATCAATTATCAATACAAATTAATCTTTGATCATAAATCTTCACGTGTGAAACCATAAGTTCGGCCATTCTTTTTCTGGTCATAAAACTCAGTTCGCTGAGTCATATACTCAGCCGACTTTTTCACATGACATATGTGCCAAAACTGTCTTCTAATTGCCGACCTCACATATGCATTTATATGGTTTCTTTTTGTGCCGTAATACACAACTTCCACGTACCATATGAAACCCTGTGATATGCATATATATCATATATGCTCCACCGTCCAGCATATATCAAGCATTAATGGACTCCCTTTTAATCCACCACATTCAATTGTTATGAATTATGGGCTCGGTCCATTTTCCTGTGATAGTTCCTCTTTCATTGCTTCTACCCATGAGCTTTCTTTTAAAGCCATTTGAACATTTTTAGGCTCGACTTGTGAGATAAAGCATGAATATAGACATTGATTAGGAATCCCTGTCTCTTTCATTGCAGTATACAAGCTTTGGTATTCTCAATTCGCATGATGTACATAAACGTATATATAATATTTTCTTGGGCTTTAACTTGGACTCTTGGGCTTTCGCAATTTTATCGAGCTTAATAACGATTACATTTTACATTAACGATTACAAATAATCTATGAAGCTGTTGTCACAAAACATGTCTCAACAGACTCCCCCTTGACAATAGCTTCTAGATAACTTCTTGATGTCATCTAGATGTCTTCGTTAATCTTCCAAATGTCTTCGTTAAACCTCTAGAATCAATTGTCACAACAATGTACTAACATGTTAAGGGGGAGAAAACCTGATATAAGTTTTCTCCATGTTTTTGGCAGTACCTGCTATGTTTTAAACAAAAAATATCACTTAGGCAAGTTTGATCCAAAAGCTAATGAAGGTATATTTGTTGGTTATTCAATAATCTCTAAGGCATTCAGGGTCTATAATAAACGCAGAGAATGTATTGAAGAATCAATGGATGTTACTTTTGATGAAGCTTATGATGAGTCACTCACTGATCCAAAAGATTATGAAGCGCTTGTTTTTAATGAATTAAATAAAATGGATAGTGACTTATCGAATAAAGAAAAATCAAATGATGAGAAATATGAAAATTTCTCATCAGATTCTGAAAGGAAAGATAATGTCCCTGAAAACAATTCTAGCTCTACTTCAGCTGAGAATAATTCAGGAACATCATCTTTGCCTAATCACAGCCCATCACCATCAACTCACCTTCCAAATCAAAGCACACAGAATAATAACAATCATGGTATCAATGTTGATCTGTCACATGGGCAAACATTGGATAAAGTAGTCACTGCTGAACCACAACGAATGAGTAAGTGGACAAAGCACATTGATAATCAATTAATTATTGGTAATCCGCAATCCAAAGTCCAGACAAGATCAGCAACTGCTAACTTTTGTTTGTTTGTTAGCTTTGTTTCAATGATAGAGCCAAAGAAGGTGGATGAAGCACTCACTGATCATAACTGGATATCAACCATGCAAGAAGAGTTGGCACAATTTGAGAGAAACAAAGTGTGGAAGTTGGTACCTCAACCTGCTGGCAAATCAGTGATGGGAACAAGATGGGAATTCAGAAACAAAATGGATGCTGATGGTGTTGTGGTCAGAATCAAGGCTAGACTGGTTACACAAGGTTACTGTCAGCAAGAAGGCATTGACTATGACGAAACCTTTGCACCAGTGGCTAGAATAAAAGCAATCAGGCTATTTCTAGCCTATGCAGCTCACAAGAAATTCAAAGTATATCAAATGGATGTGAAAAGTACCTTTCTGAATGGCAAGCTGCAGGAAGAAGTGTATGTCAAGCAACCACCTGGATTCACAAATCCAAAACATCATGGTTATGTTTACAAACTTGATAAAGCATTGTATGGACTAAAACAAGCTCCTAGAGCTTGGTATGATACTCTTTCTGTTTATCTAATTAAATGTGGCTATGTCAGAGGTAAAATAGACAACACATTATTTATTAAGAAAAATAAGAGATATGTCATATTAGCCCAAGTATATGTTGATAATATCATTTTTGGGTCAACTAACAGTGACATGTGCAAGGAATTTTCTGATCTCATGACCAAAAGTTATAAGATGAGCATGATGGGCGAATTAATATTTTTCCTTGGTCTGCAAATAAAACAAACCAAAATTGGAATTTTTATAAATCAAGGAAAATATGTTAAAGACTTATTAAAGAAAGTTGAATTCACTAACTGCTCATCCCTTGCTACACCAATGTCACCTGCAGTGAAATTACATGCTGATCCTGATGGTAAATCTGTGAACATCACTGCTTACTGAGGTATGATTGGATCACTACTGTATCTCACTGCAAGTAGACCAGACATTATGTTTGCTACATGTCTATGTGTCAGGTATCAAGCTGATCCAAAGGAATCACATCTACTCGCTATCAAAAGAATATTCAGATATCTTAAGGATACACTAAATCTTGGTCTCTGGTACCCATCTGGTTCCGATTTTTTACTAAGGATATTCTGATCATGCTGAATGCAAGCTGGATAGAAAAAGTTTTTCTGGTAGCTGTCAGTTTCTTGGAGAAAAGCTTGTAAGCTGGTCCAGCAAGAAACAAAATTCAGTTTCAACTTCAACCGCTGAAGCTGAATATGTCGCTGCTAGTGCCTGTACTGCTCAAATTCTGTGGATGAGAAATCAACTTGCTGACTATGGATATAACTTCACAGAAATACCAATATATTGTGATAGTCAAAGTGTCATAGCCATTGCAAATAATCCAGTGATGCACTCAAGGACTAAGCACATAGATGTAAGATATCATTTCATCAGGGACCATGTAATTAAAGGTGATATTGAACTTCATTTTATTCCAACTGATTATCAACTCGCTGACCTGTTTACAAAACCTTTGGATGAAAATAGATTTAACTTCCTCATCAGCGAGCTTGGTATGTTAAACTTAAATGAATAAATAAATTCTATGAATTTAATTATTTATTTTTGTTTTATCTTAAAATTGTTTTTAATAAAAAGACATTATGAATAATTACTTTAGAAGGTCATATTCACTGACCAACTAACATTAACTGATCTAATCAGCAAGTTTAGTAATCAGCTAGTTATGTCCATCTATTGTCATAATTTATATAGTCACATGAATATTTGCTTATGCCTCTAAGTTGAGTCAATATCAGGACCGTTATATTTTTGCTAGCGGATTAAATCAATATTCTAAGTTATGATTTAATCAGTGAGTGTTAATATACTGATTTGATATACATTTAACTTAAGACATAACCTGCTATTCATTTTGTTTAAATAAAACTGAATATATTTATCTAGAGTTGATAAATTTGGTTTATATCAAAACTGAAACTTATTCTTAATGGTTTAATCAGTATTCTAAGTTGTGATTAAGTCAGGGAGATAAAGTTTCAGCTAGATAAATGATCAAAATTATCTATTTATGATATTTATATTCTTTTCGGTGGATAATCAACATATTGATTATATATACCAGGGACTCTCAATTGAGACTCCCTGATATATCATTTAATGGTGGTATATCAATCGACAAACATTCGTTATATTTAATACGTTTCGTATTTAATGTAACGATTTTCAAAATAAATGATTTATGGTACAATGAAAAAGTCGCATTTCTGACACTCTCTCTCTTACGTCAGTGCACTTTTCCGGCGCACCACTCCCATCACCATTAAATGCCACCATGCTCCTCCATCATCACCCCTATACCACTACCACTAACCACCATCATCAAACACGGTGATTCATTTTCAACCACAGGAAAATCAAGTGGCACGCCCTATAAATCAGGGACTTAACCATTTTTCACATTTTTACGCTAACTTGATTTTCTGTAAAAACCTTAATCTCTTTCAAAACCCTCAAAATTTACATTAATCTTTTAACCAGTTTTAGGGCTCATAATGGAAAAATCAACATTTTTTCTAAACTCATACACACCCACTGCAGAGATTAAAGCTCTTCGAACCTCTGCAGTGAGCGAGGATCTTGTTATTACAGTTCCAAAATCCAATTATTTTGGGAATTTGAGTTCCACAAAACCATAATACAAGGAGATAACTCAATTTTCCGAATAATCATTTTATTCTCCCTGCTCTTACGTTATCTCCTGGAGAGATGAACCCAGAATGGCTCAGTGAGTTCTGGTATACCTGTACTCACTCTGTTGTTAATGGTGTTTCTCAAATCCAGGGTTTTATAGATAATGGGGGCAAAAAGATTATAATCACTGCCAACATCATCTGTACAATTTTAAAACTCCCTGTACATGATGTTTACGTACCATTGCTCGATGTAGACACTACCAAGGGAGGCATCGTCAATCTCACTGGGATTGAATGTAAGTCTACCATCGATGCCAGTGGTCATCATAAATATTCAACTGTGCATAAAACAAAAATGGATGGTGTTTGGAATGTTTTATTTTCAAACTTTATTCAGTGCCTGGGCACCAAAACAGGGAGCTACGATCAATTCAGCACCCTAGAGGCACAAATCAGCTGGTCACTGGTTAACTCTCTTAGAGTTGACTATGCAAGTGTGATCAATAACGAGCTGGTTAACAAGATCGCTGAATCATCCAGGGGCAAGTATGTTCCATACAGCAGGTTCATCTCACTGATCTTTAAAGATCAGTTTCCTGAGTATGAAAGAATCCAATTCAAAGGATTCGAACCTACTCTGGTTGGTTCCCAATTTTTTTCAAAACCAGCGCCTGTGCCTCTCCCTGGTTTCATGAAAAACAAAGGGATACTTGCACCCCAGCCTGTAACTAGTGTACAACCGTCTGCTGCTGCCCCTCATCGGCTACGTCACTGAACACACCCCCAGTGACTACTGTGGCTAAACCACCAGTCAAGAAACCAATCGCTACTCCCAATAAAAGATCCAAATTAGGGTCCCTGACATCAAAGGATCAGGGACGTAGCAAAAAGAAGACATCTACGGATGCCGAGGGTGAAACAGAGACTGTACGTTCAGTCCCTGTGGACACCCTTGATCAACCCTCAACCACAACCACTTCACTGGACTCCCGAAAGTCCAGTGACTTTACAAAGGGAAACCTACAGACAGCTACAATGGCTCAACCCATTGTTAGCAGTGATTCGGGTGCATCCCACACCCACCTATCAAGTCAACCCATCAGCCACTTATCATCCTCACGAAAGGATGACATTTCAGACAAAGGGCTAGTGGCATCAGCGGGTGATAACACACCCATTGTTGATGTCACACCACTGGCTACAGACCTGAGCCAACCCTCATCTAGCATTGCACTAGCCGTCAATGTCTCACCACAGTCACATGGTGAGACACAGGCTACACTCTCTGTTTCTGATGATCCATAAGCTAGAACACAAGCTGGTGATGACGAGGAAGCCCAACCCATGGACACCTCCACCTCCGACGATGAAGCACCTCCTCCACCACCATACAAACCTTATCTCTCTGATGCGCCTACACCACCACCTGTCACCACTGCTCCACTAGCTGACCTTCCCACTTCATATGAGCAGGCTCCGTAACATCTAGTTCACTTAACTTCAGATTGAATTGAATTTAATAGTATACAAATGCATTCATTTCCTCTGCATTGACGCAATCTAGGATACTATCGGAGTGAAAAAAAGGTACCAATACAGGATTTAGACACTATGTCTCTCTCCAATGATAATATTTTCAAGGTAGCTGGTGATGATCCCCTTGCTGAGACAACCATGGGTGCAGGGGATCAGGGAGCTCAATCACACCCACAACCAACACAACCATCATCTCCACCAAAACAACTAACACCTCCATCATCTCCACCAAAACAACCAACACCACCATCATCTACACAAAAACAACCAACACCACCTATCTCTCCTCATACTGATCAACACAAAACCTCATCCTCCCATTCCTCCACTGATAAGCTATTAATTGAGTACATTGCCTCCTCACAACAACAGATTAAGATGCTTACTGCGGAAAGAGAGGCATTGAAAGGCGGTGTTACTCAACTCACAGGGACGATTAAAGCTCTTGCTGCAGCATATGAATCCATTCCTCCCTGGAGTTTTGATATTAGTGAAAAGGTTAAATTATTAACTGCAGTCGGCATTAATCACTCCTCACTGCTTCAAACTCAGTCCAAAGCAATTGCCGAGCTTGCTGCCTCAGTAAAAGTTAGTCTGAGCTCACATGATGATGTTATCTCCTCTCTCACTGCTCAACAAACTGAGATGGCATCTTCTATTCTGGAATATATTAAAACCACTGATCAGTTGGTTGCTGCTATACCAAAAATGGCCTCTCATTAGCAAGCCACAAAGGCTGAAGTTGCTGCTCTCCGTATTGATAATAAAAAACTATATCGCTATATGAAGGAGTGTGTAGAAGCTTTCTATGATGATAACAATGGGGAGAGAGAGGTAGCTGAAAATGATGTTCTCCTCAACCAATCTGCTGATCATAGGGAGATTCTGCTAGAATCCTTTTCTCTCCGCCCAGTCGCTGAAAAGCCTGATTTAGAGGCAGATGCAATTGCTGAGCTGTCATGGGTAGACATGGATATAGATGATGATGAGTATGAATTTGATGAGATTAATTTCCCTGAGTTCTGTCCTGATGAGCTCAGGATGCATGATTGATAGCATCAAATAAGTACTATATTTATATACTATTTTATCCCTATTTCTATATACTTTTGTTACAAATATTTGATAAAAGATACTTATTTCGTTCATATTTGCAAAATAGGTAAAAGTAAGAATTTTAATTAGAAAAAGAACGAAAATAAGTCAAATAAAGTAATTTTGTATAAAAGTTAGTTGTACCCAAATATAGTTGGTATAAAGTGGTTAAAAGATTGATAAAAATAAATAAAGTTTGCAATTAGTTGAGTTCGAAAAGTTAAATGGATTGAGCGAAAATAATTAAATTGAATATTTATTAGAGTTTATGAGTTGGACCAAATAATTATTTGAGCTAAATTATAATAATAGTATAGTTAGTAAATAATATTAAATAATAAATAATAATAATAATAATAATAATATTCATATATGATCATATGCTAACAAACGTAGTATATAGTAATAATAATTAAATAATAGTAATAATAAAATAATAATTATGTGATTTTTGTCTTGTTGAAAGCAGACTACAATCCTTGGAAGCAAAAAGATGGATCACGTGGATGGAGCAGAAAATGGGTCACGGATCAAATCCCAAGTCAAATGGTCAACAGCTAGCTAGTCAAAGAAGCATGCAGAGTTTGTACGAATATTCTAGAATAATTAATATATGTATGCATACGTATGAGGCCGTAAAGGAAATCTTGAAGGCTACGCCAAAAAGAACCCAACCGCCGGTTGGGATTAATTACCAACCGCCGGTTGGGCACCGACCCAGCAAGTTATAAATAGAGGCTCACATTCAGCTACGAAAAATAACTCAATAACCTTAATAATTCGTATATTACGAATTATTAACCCCAAATTCGACTAGAAACACTTTCTAGGGGTTTTAGGAGCAATTTAGGGTCGCGGGTTCGCAAGGGTTTGTCTACGATTAAGCGTACGGAGCGTGGTTCACGGTTTTGGTTTGCGTATCTTATTCTTTATTTAATTTTGAATGTGTTTTATTATTGAATATTGATTATGATTATGTTTAACTTAATTATGAACTAATATTTATTGTATTCGCTTAGATTTATATTATTGTTGGAATTATATTATTGAATGTTTATTATACAAGAATTGTCTCTATTATGATATATTAATGAAAGTTCTTGACATAATTAGACTGATTTATACAAAACTAGGATGACTATAAACTGTTTTTATAAATTAAGTAATTGTGTTTATGTCTTGATCTTAACCTTATGCGATAGACTAAGAATATAGTTAATATAAAGTAATATTGTGATTCAAGCCTAACCATAGAAATTGTATCAATAAATTGCTGATAGATCTTATTAATTATTAACACTTTGCGTAACCTTATGATTGTGTTGCTATGATGAGGATTTGACTTAACCCTAAGTGATCTTCTACATTAGTAATTAACCAATAATAATAATCAACAATAAATAATCTAAGTAAATACATATTCATCTCTAATTGTTTACTATCCTTAGTTAATTGTTTTCTATTGAATCATTTATAATTTAGTATTCTTAAATACGTTCATACGGAACTAAAACGTATCCCCCTTATATGTATATTGTATATTTTAATTGAATTATAAATTCTATTTTATTTATAACCACCATTCCCAGTGTTCGACTCGGACTTACTTTAAAAGCTATATTATACGAACGGGTTATTCTTGCCTGGCTTGTGTGATAGTTATTTTAGTATTTCCATTTATTTAAAACTTGTTATTTTGTACTCTATTCACACGACATCAAGTTTTTGGCGCCGCTGTCGGGGAGTGGTTGCGTTTATTTAATTTGGAATTTATAGTTTTTTATTTTAAATTTACCCTGTAAAATTTTTTTATACATTGTTGGTCAATCGAAATATCGGCTCACTCATTGAGAATACTGACAAAAACAAAGGTATAAGGAGAGTAAAGCCCTACCTCATTGATTTATCATATAAGAGGTAAGGTGCTTCTCGAAAGAGATAGGTTTTTAATAAGCTTCGCGCTGACCTGTATCTCCGCTTTTGTGTACAATCAATGAAGCTACCGAGATCTGTTGACTAGCTTTGTAAAAGAATTTTTATTGGAAATTTTTTTTTTTTGTTAGTTTTTATTTTATTTTCTTTTCTACTCTTTTTCTTTTTCTTTTATTTTGACAGGTATGTACCACCGTAGGAATAATATTCCTGTGATTTATCAAAATGCGAGAAACTATCATATGAATGAAGAAATGATGATTATGGATGAAGAGGAGGATATGCATCGAGCTTTTGATAGGATAGAGGCATTACTTTCGAAAGCTATTCAAGATAGTGAAATTTCAATAAAGCGTAATGAAGAATTTTGGAACAAAGATCCAATTGTGAAGGATATGGAAAACGACAAGGTGGAAAATTCTGACAAATCTGAAGATGAAGGATGTAAACCTAATGTAAATTTGGAAGAAATAATGAGTCGGATATCGACTACAAATATGCGAATGGAAAAAAAAAACGAAGCAATTCTAGAAAGTCAAAGTGATTCCGTTCAACGAATTGCGAAAATGTTAAAAGAAATAGGAAGCACACTTGAGGAGAATCTTAGCAAAATCGAGATTGAAGGACACGAGACAAATGAAAAACCAAATTTCAACAATTATACGCCTTCACCTTCTTACCCAAAAGCCTTAATGGAAGAAATTATTAAAAAGTACACACCTCCGCCTCCTTATCTAGCTGCTTTGAATAGAGATTACAAGGAAATAGATGGATCAATTATTCCAAAGCTTAAGAAAGGTAAAGTTAAAAGTTTATCTCACCCAGTGATTGTGAAAGCTACGCAATCTATGGAGACCTCAAGTGAAAAAGTGGAAGATACCGAAACTATTGGCCACAGTCAAGGAGATTTCATTCAACAACTTGAGGGGATGGACAATCAAATCGATAAGTACTCTGAATCCTCTGAATCCTTATTTTCTAATGAAATTTTTAGTAAAATTAAACAGGAAGAAGATATGGAGGTAGATTGGTTGCCTTTGCCAAAATTTGATCACTATGATTCTGATGAGGAATCATTTTCGTTACTTAATTGTAATGAAGAGAATAACCTTGATTTAGAAAACCATAATGGGGTTATGACAGAAGAAGAATTAATAGCCATTCCGGATCTAGCTATTAGTGAAACTTCATCATTACATCCGGAGGTTGAACAATTAGAAGAAAATGATCAAGCAATGGTAAGGATTGGAAACGAAACAGAAAACAGAATTTGCGGTAATCTGATATCAAGCAACATATGGATTAAAACACAGTCAACAGTTGAAATCCAAACGGTGGTTGAGTTGACACAACCAGCGGTTGAAGTATCTATAATCACAAGTTCATTGTTTTATCAATATGAAGATCCTTTTTGGCAATTCGAGCGAAAAGCAAGTTTCTCACAGTTTTTGAAAAATCATGGAGCATTACGGTCTGGACAAATGCCCGCATTAAACGATAAGTATTTCTTTTCTTTAATTTTATTAAATTAAAATTTTTGGATTATTTATAGATATTACCATCCATGCTTAGTTTTAAGTGTGAGGAAAGTCAATAGATTTTTAGGTAAATAAGTTTGGAGTCAAGCTAGTGACTCGAACAAAAACAAGCGCTTCTCGGGAGGCAACCCGTGCTTTTACAATTTGTATAATTCGTAGGTAGATTTAGATTTAGATTTAGTTTTAGTTTAGTAGATTTTACTTTATTTTGAGTTTTTACTTTTAGTTTGCTATTAAGGATAGGTATAAGAAACCATAATCACTATAAAATGTAGCTACGTAAATTAAATTAAATAGGGCTAATTAAATAAAATATGATAAAGGTCGTTATTTTCAAAAAAATCGCTGCTAGCAACCAACCGGCGGCTGACATAGTTAACCGGCGGTTGGACACTTTTTCGATTAAACACTAAAAGCAACAGTTTTAATTACCAACTTTTTCATAAAAACCAAAGAACACCATACAATTATTCTTAAAGTAAATTGTTATGATAATAAATAATTGTAATATTTGTTAAGGTTTCATATTTTGGGAAAATCTAATTACGAAATTGTCATATTTAGTTTCTGAGAAATTTGTTATTTAGGGTTCACTCTAGTAAAATAATTTCTCTTAAAATTGATTCTAATATTTTCAATTCTTGTTTAGAGATTCAGATTAGGTGATAAGTGTAAAACCTTGGGGTTTAACTTAAAACTTATTAAGGTCAATATGAATGGTTTATAATATATTTGATAACATAGTTTTCATAATAAGTTAAGATTTTTAATTTAGTTAACCCCAGTAGAAGATTTGATCTAAGTTTAAATTTTAAAATGAGAAATTGGAGCTACATTGCATGTACTTTTATTTAAGACTCCTGCCATTAATTAAATTAGGAAGCCGATAGTTGTAGGTACCCAACTAGAGGTTGAACACTTTTTGGCATTATTTGGAGATAAATTGACGAATAGCAGTAGTTTCATAAGTTTTTATCACACAACTAGCCCATTAGAAATGACAAAAATTAGTAGCATGTGGTTATATGTTTCTGGACTATCTTTAATTTATATTTTTCATTTTAATTTTAGTTTTTTTTTTTATATATATTATTTGGTACGTTTAATTTATTTGCTTGTTTATTTTTAGAATATCATTGACTTTTCGAAGTTGGTATATAGTATACAATACAGTATAGTACAGCTGAACTATGCATTGAAATTAGAATTTTTGGAAATTTAATAAGTTTATCTTATTAATTATGAACTTTGTGGGTGTGTTTCCTGGAAACCCTCACGAGACTATAACTCGTCCACTTGGGATACCGAGGGGTTTAAAGGCTTATTGCATATGCTAAATGCAATCGTGATTAACTACGAAAGTGTGGATGTTGTATATTTTTGAGTAAAGATCGCGGAAACTAATACGTTAAACTACAAATAGAAAGATGAACCATTAAGCCGAATCAGATAACGATAATCGCTTCTAAGTCAGGGGAGTTTTTCTGTTCTACTTTTTCTTTCCCTTACTCACTTTTGTTTATCAATTTTTATACAATGAGGACATTGTATAATTTAAGTGTGGAGATAAGGTTCGTAAGAAAAAGAATTTCTTTAATTAAACAGTTAAGTTTATGTTTGTTCTTAAATTTTATTAAAAATTTAGAACTTTTTAGTTAATAACTAAGTATTTATTAGTTAGAATACTTTTGTTAAAAGTTTTGTTTTGTATTTAAAAGTTTAGACTTTAATGTGGATTAACTGTTTTGTATATATAACGTAAGCTACTTAATAATAAGTAATATATAGTTATATGATATGATGTACTAATAGGCAATCTATATGAGGATTTCTGAATTTTAATAAATTAATAAAATAACTTGTATATTATTTTATGATACATAATATGATGTATGACATAAAAAGTCTTAAATTTTAAATTTGTTATACGATACTTTTATATATCTTTTTATTTATGTGAATACATTTGGGGGTATATATTGATGGTTTCCTCTGTTATACGAAAGTATGGACCTGTTCTCTATTAATATATACTTAAAAATTAAGCAAACGCAAGTTAAAAGTACTTGAAAAGTCTTAAAAATAAAAGATACCTAATGAGGTCGCCAAAATGGTTTGACCAAGTATGGTTTTGCTTAAACCTAAATCAAGTTATGTCGCTCTGTTGCATGAAAATGCAGACCTGTCACCAATGTCTTGATTCTTAAAAATGTATTTTATATATTTAATGGGAATATAAAAGAAAATTGCATAATTAAGTTTAAGAGTATATCATATGTGGAAATCATAAGTAATATACATACTAACAATAAATGTGTATTCAGAAGTATAAATATAGATTGTTTAAAGTGGACAAATATATTAGTAATCGTTCATGAACTATATATTGCATGAATAATAATAATTTTTATTTGTACATTATAGTTATCCATGTTAATTAAATTGTTTAAATTTTTAAATCATGAAACAGATTTTTAAGTTAAGTATCTTGATTATTAAATATTACTTTGATGCTTATCTTAATTTTATTAAGTATTCTACTTGAGGACAAGCAGAACTTAAGTGTGGGGATATTTGATAGCATCAAATAAGAACTATATTTATATACTATTTTATCTCTATTTCTATATACTTTTGTTACAAATATTTGATAAAAGATACTTATTTCGTTCATATTTGCAAAATAGGTAAAAGTAAGAGTTTTAATTAGAAAAAGAACGAAAATAAGTCAAATAAAGTAATTTTGTATAAAAGTTAGTTGTACCCAAATATAGTTGGTACAAAGTGGTTAAAATATTGATAAAAATAAATAAAGTTTGCAATTAGTTGAGTTCGAAAAGTTAAATGGATTGAGCGAAAATAATTAAATTGAATATTTATTAGAGTTTATGAGTTGGACCAAATAATTATTTGAGCTAAATTATAATAATAGTATAGTTAGTAAATAATATTAAATAATAAATAATAATAATAATAATAATCATATATGATCATATGATCATATGCTAACAAACGTAGTATATAGTAATAATAATTAAATAATAGTAATAATAAAATAATAATTATGTGATTTTTGTCTTGTTGAAAGCAGACTACAATCTTTGGAAGCAAAAAGATGGATCACGTGGATGGAGCAGAAAATGGGTCACGGATCAAATCCCAAGTCAAATGGTCAACAGCTAGCTAGTCAAAGAAGCATGCAGAGTTTGTAGGAAATTTCTAGAATATTTAATATATGTATGCATACGTATGAGGCGGTAAAGGAAATCTTGAAGGCTACGCCAAAAAGAACCCGACCGCCGGTTGGGATTAATTACCAACCGCCGGTTGGGCACCGACCCAGCAAAGTTATAAATAGAGGCTCACATTCAGCTACGAAAAATAACTCAATAACCTTAATAATTCATATATTACGAATTATTAACCCCAAATTCGACTAGAAACACTTTCTAGGGGTTTTAGGAGCAATTTAGAGTCGTTGGTTCGCAAGGGTTTGTCTACGATTAAGCGTACGGAGCGTGGTTCACGGTTTTGGTTTGCGTATCTTATTCTTTATTTAATTTTGAATGTGTTTTATTATTGAATATTGATTATGATTATGTTTAACTTAATTATGAACTAATATTTATTGTATTCGCTTAGATTTATATTATTGTTGGAATTATATTATTGAATGTTTATTATACAAGAATTGTCTCTATTATGATATATTAATGAAAGTTCTTGACATAATTAGACTGATTTATACAAAACTAGGATGACCATAAACTGTTTTTATAAATTAAGTAATTGTGTTTATGTCTTGATCTTAACCTTATGCGATAAACTAAGAATATAGTTAATATAAAGCAATATTGTGACTCAAGCCTAACCATAGAAATTGTATCAATAAATTGCTAATAGATCTTATTAATTAGTAACACTTTGCGTAACCTTATGATTGTGTTGCTATGATGAGGATTTGACTTAACCCTAAGTGATCTTCTACATTAGTAATTAACCAATAATAATAATCAACAATAAATAATCTAAGTAAATACATATTTATCTCTAATTGTTTACTATCCTTAGTTAATTGTTTTCTATTGAATCGGTTATAATTTTGTATTCTTAAATACGTTCATACGGAACTAAAACGTATCCCCCTTATCTGTATATTGTATATTTTAATTAAATTATAAATTCTATTTTAATTATAACCACAATTCCCAGTGTTCGACTCGGACTTACTTTAAAAGCTATATTATACGAACGGGTTATTCTTGCCTGGCTTGTGTGATAGTTATTTTAGTATTTCCATTTATTTAAAACTTGTTATTTTGTACTCTATTCACACGACATCAATGATGTAAAGGTAAAGGAATGGGCTGCTGATGAGGTAGCTAAAATTGAGGGGGTGTCAGTGAGCTACGAGTTGGCTCGCTTGCAATGGATGAACATGGAGGCTGACAATGATGTAAATATGAATGATGGTGATGATGGCAACGATGCAAATGATGGTGATGATAATGATGATGGTGATAATGAGAATGACAAAGAAGATGATAATGATGAACAAATGGAGGATCAGCAATTTATCTCTTCTATTGGATTGAAAAGAAAAAGAACCAGCAAGTCTTCTCAAGCATCAGAGTCTGCACCTTCCAAGCACAGAAAGCAAGTAATCACTGAAAAAAATATATCAGTAACCATGTCTTATCTTGAATCTATTCTGGAAGAAGACTCTGATTCTCAATCAGTACCTCAACTACATACTGTCATATTAGAGACCAACCCAGAACCAATCTCCACAGCAACAAATCAACTCATACTTCCACTCACAACATCAGCAACACAACCAACTAAAGCAACAACAGTCACCACTATCTCATCTTCTCCTCCAACAGCAACTCAACCTCCTGAAATTACCATACCAGATACTTTTGCTCCATCTCTTATGCTTTCTTCAGACTCAACATCGGGGAGTCTTCATCCTGAAGAAACAAATGAACAAAGAATATCCATAAAGATGAAAGCTAGACAGGATAAGGAGCGAGAGATAATTCTTAAAATTCAAGCTGGGGCAGAGTTGAGAGAAGAGGAAGAAAGAAAGAAAAGGTTGAAGGAGCAATCTGATGCTGACAGGGAGTATATGTTAAAGCTCAGTGGTGAAGAGCAAGACGAAAGAGAAAGGCTAATGAGAATTAAGAAAGATCAGGAAGAGTCCGATGCTGTTATGGCAAAATTGCTTGAAGATATTGAGAAAACTGAGTTACAGCGAGAACAAGAAGCAAAAGCTGCCAGCAAGGGCTCTAAAAAGAAAAGTGGAGAAAAGACATCAGTGGATAGACTTTGGAATGAAATTGACAGAAAGAAATATGCAGCTAGAATGATTGGAAGATCAAACCCTGCTCCTATCACCAAGGTAAATTTGAAGAAGCCAAAGAATAAATCTCAAGCTCACCTACTGATTCACAGAGGTTTGGAGACACAAGCAATTAATCTTGATCAAGTTTGCAAGCTGCACAGAGAAGAATGGAACGAAAATAGACTTGTTGTTAGTCACTCCTCAAGTACAGCAAAGAAAGAAGTGCTGAATGAGATTAATAGGTTATTTCAAAAGATGGTTGCACTTCAGCTACTCAGGTGTCACACCCCGTCTAAAGCGGAAATAACGGAATGCAATCATGATAGGATCACAACACATTAATAATAAGAGATTACTAAATGAAATCAAACCAATGTGTTGTGATGTTATTAACACGAATGACGGTTCATGTCATAGCATTCACACCAACAAAGAAACAATATGTCACAAACAATAAATGTATCATCAGTCTTGCAGCAATACTTAATGCAACCTAACAGGTCCACTAAGTTTTCTTGTCCTCGATCTTAGTGCCACTAGCATTCCCTGAAAAGAAATGCTCGAAAATGTCAACACAATGGTTGGTGAGTTTCGCAGGTTTAATAGACACATGAGAAAATACAGTTTGCTGTGATAATCAGTAAGTAGGACATATGATATGAAATAAGCACATAAGGTAACCAACTCATCCACCATAAGCAATCCGTTCCATCCCTGGATAATATTCACTCAAGGATAACGTATCTATCACAAGAGCGGGACCGTCGTCCGATAGTACTACCAATAATCATATCCGTATTAGTAAGAAATATGGAGTGTTGTCATGGTCCCAAAGACACAAGACTTATCCGAAAAGAAAGTAATATGGAGTTTTGTCATGGTCCCAAAGACACAAGACTCATCCGAAAAGCAAGTAATATGGAGTTTTGTCATGGTCCGAAAGACACAAGACTCATCCGAACAATCAGCAATCAGTCCACAACAACCAGCATGTCACTTATTCAATCATAATGTCCAAATCAGAAAAAAAAATTGGGTAGTTTACACAGCATAAGAAAACAGTTCGAAATCAGTTTGAGCATTCTTTCCCCCCAAAGGAAAATAAGTAAAGAAAATGGGGTATATGTCACAAACAATAAATGTATCATCAGTCTTGCAGCAATACTTAATGCAACCTAACAGGTCCACTAAGTTTTCTTGTCCTCGATCTTAGTGCCACTAGCATTCCCTGAAAAGAAATGCTCGAAAATGTCAACACAATGGTTGGTGAGTTTCGCAGGTTTAATAGACACATGAGAAAATACAGTTTGCTGTGATAATCAGTAAGTAGGACATATGATATGAAATAAGCACATAAGGTAACTAACTCATCCACCATAAGCAATCCGTTCCATCCCTGGATAATATTCACTCAAGGATAACGTATCTATCACAAGAGCGGGACCGTCGTCCGATAGTACTACCAATAATCATATCCATATTAGTAAGAAATATGGAGTGTTGTCATGGTCCCAAAGACACAAGACTTATCCGAAAAGCAAGTAATATGGAGTTTTGTCATGGTCCCAAAGACACAAGACTCATCCGAAAAGCAAGTAATATGGAGTTTTGTCATGGTCCCAAAGACACAAGACTCATCCGAACAATCAGCAATCAGTCCACAACAACCAGCATGTCACTTATTCAATCATAATGTCCAAATCAGAAAAAAAAATTGGGTAGTTTACACAGCATAAGAAAACAGTTCGAAATCAGTTTGAGCATTCTTTCCCCCCAAAGGAAAATAAGTAAAGAAAATGGGGCCGCAAAACTCACCTTGAATAGCAAGCAAGCCAAGTTCCCAAATAAGTCCAACCGAGTTTGTACGTTAATCTATAATCAAATACGTATAGGTTACAATTTAGACAAGGTTATACCCTTATATTATATCTTATAATGATGTTCCATTCCATCTCTATTAAGTTCCTCATATGATATTACTTTGTAAATAAACTCTCACTTACAAAGTTTGAATATATTTTCTACCAAAAAGTCAATGTCCAAATTCTTTCGTGACACTTTACAATTTTCAAAACATGATCAAAATCTTTTATAAAAGTTAAAATACTTAAAGACCTTTAAAAATTACAATACTTTTACACCAATCACGTAACGCCTTAAAGTTGTTATAGTAAAATTTTCGTGACCTATCTCAAAGTTTAAACATAAGAATTCCATGACTTAAACCGTACCAAATTATAAGCCAAAAACTCAAATTATATTCTATTACATAACACACCTTATTAAATGAGATATATAAATTAAATCTTACAATCATAAAAATATATTTTTGTTTACAGAAGAGTTTAAACCTTAATCTTACATTCTCAACTCCCAAAATGATTAGAAAATAATTTGGTCAAACCGAACTAAGTTTACAAAAGTTTTCTCAAAATTCGTCACTCCTAACTGCAGTTTACGAAATAATTTTTATAAAATAATCTAAAGCGTTTTAGAGGCCGAAACCTCGCGATCATAAGTAAAATTTCGAGATCTACAACTTTCGTGTTTTGGTCGAAGCCTGACTGAATAATCTGGACAGAATTTTAAGATCTCGCTTTCATAACATTCGATTTGTAAAACACATTAAACCCAACATATCCAACCCCAAAACACATATAAATCGAACAATATTTCATATTCTTATAAATATATTAAAGAAAAGCTATATATTAGGATTTACGATTATACATAAACGTATACACATGAACACGCACACACCAAACAACTCACGAGTCTGATTCTTGATTCTTCCTTGTGATTTTTGGTCGATGATTCCCAAGGCACCACTCAGGGACGATTTTATTGAGTTAGGGTTATGGTTTAAAGTTGTATTCAAGAATAGGGGTTTACTTGGAGAGAAATTAGATGTATTATAATACAAGTAGAGAACAATAGCAAAAAAAAAAAAAAAACGAAAAAGGGTATTAGGGGAGGGGGCCGGCCTAACCCTTTAATGGGTTTGGGTCGGTGCATTAAAATGGGTCTCATAATCTCGACAAACAGAAGAATCGATCCATATGTTAATTAATGTTACTATTCTATCATTATCATTCTTATTAGATTATTATTATATTATTATTACTCCATTATATTATTAATTATAATTATTATCTCATTATTATTATCCTAACTTTTAAACTAACCACGTACGAACATTGATTCGAGTTTTTAAACACTATACCAGAATTAAATTTCTCACATAATTTAAAATACGAATACTTGTTTTATCCTTTCACTAGTTTCACGCAATTGAGTATAAATAAGAAATGATTATAAGTAACAAATCTATGAATTTCATTTTGGTGACAGATGTCACAGTATCCCCCGTTTAGGGAATTTCGTCCCGAAATTCTATCTATTTTATTGCTGAGAATGTTATTATGGAATAGTCACAGGTTTTAAATTCCGTATGATTCTCTCATCATTTTTTTTTTTCAAAAATTTCAAGTTCTTGCTAAAGTTATATTATATCTTTAGTATAGTGATCCCGTTACATTTCCACTACTTGACTTCTCATTCGATAGTTTTTACCAGTTTTATGAAAAAGTGTTGTTTTAACTCCACCTCTATTTCTATTCAACCACCCATTAATACGTTTCGTTTGCGTGACACTATAATAGACTCATCACTTGATTATGTATTTCGAACTCCTGTTTGCTCCACCCATCCCTTCGATTGATACGTTATCGAACCTATTTGTTAAACGTATAGTATGAATTTGTTCGGTCCGTTAAGGAAAGTAAAAGAAATTGGTGTTTGTAAAATGGTGTGATCCTTTGTACTCTTACCTAAATCTTGAAGTTGATTAAACAAGTCGTCGTTTCTAGAAATAGAACATCGGTTCTACGTTCTGCACGATATGGAAATTTTTAAAAACATATGGTTCTCACCGGAAAATAATTTCATATATGTCAAGGGGTAGATTATTCGGTTAGATTCTTCAGAAAGTCTTAAGGAAAATTTTCTGACGGTCCGAATATCTTCGAGTTTAGATCTATCTGTTCTTCCTTTAACTTGAGAATTTATATTTGTTTCGCATAAAGGTTTAGGATGTAAAGTTGTTTTGTTGGTTAGGAACAATGAATGGTTCTTACCAAAATGTAATATGACGTTACAAGTGATGATGGTAATATGTAAGATGTGCATTCCATACCCATCGTGTGATTAATTTCTATGGTTTTGACTAGACCTTGTTTTATCGAGTTTATTTTTGTTGTATCTCAACCCATTATTGTGGCTCACACATAGTAAACTTATAGTTGAAATATAGGCGCGGAAGAATAGGCAATTATTTAGGAATGGTCTTGACCAAATAAGTGAAAAATATTTGTTCTTTATACTAGTGTACGGCTTGTTGATTCTATAGAGTTGGTATGAAGTTCCTACACTGAAAATTTTCATTTAATGCGGAACAATCACTATTAGGTTCAACTTGACGTAATGAAATTTAGATTCTGCGAAAATGAGTCTCAATGATTTAAACTTTTATAATGTTCTCAATTTGTCCTAAGTTTATTGTATGTTAAATTCTAGTCCCTTACAAATATAAGTGAGTTTGTTGATTGTTAAATCTATTGTGTTTTAGTTGTAGATGATCATTCGTAAATGAGAGCAAAAAAAAAAAATTACAAGGGTTGTATCGCCAAAGAAAATCAGTCCATAATATCACCAAAGGAAGAAGAGTTTATACATATAAGGACACCTTTTTGTGAGGTTTATAAGAGTTTACTTACCGTGAACTTAGATTTTATCCTAAAATCTGAGTGGCTTGGATTAGGGTTAATCTCATAGTGTATGTTCTCTCGCATTGGAATTCATTTGCTTAAGAGCTAGTTACATACTCGCGCTATGCAAAGATAAGAAAATAAGGAGAATGTAATAATGATCGTAATTGATAGCTGACCTTAGTATGAATGAATGATTATAGTTGTTGTTGGTGATCATCAATATTGTTTAGTTTACGGTGTGAAGTAGTATACAAAGATCATCTTAATAAGTGATGCCTTACAGTTCAAAAATTATTTAAATTATTTATAAGGGAGTATCGATATAGATAGAAAAGAATCTTAGAGATGGTTCTTGGCAGATTAGTGCCAAACTATGTGTTTCGTCATGTCTACTGGTTCCTTCATGTTGTTTTGCATTATTTCTAGCAAGTTTTCAATCGAGTTTATCCCCCCGTTTAGGCTCGTGCGGTGTGTTTTCGAAAATTTTATAACTATTGGTGAAAGAAATGTATTATTTAACTCAAGTTTTAGTGATGTTTTGATGTCGAAATAAAATTAGAGTTCGGTTTTGTTTGAAGGCAGAATTGGTTCTTTAGTTTGGGGTAGTCTTCATCTATGTATCGATTTGATAACGCTAGTAATATAACCCCACATAATGTAATGGTGAGCGAACGAACATTAATCGTAAATATTATACGTTGCATATTTGAATTTAAGGCCGATGTCTTATGTGAACTGTTCTATTGATTCCCTAACGATCTATTATTTATCTCTTGATCCTCACTTTGTAATTGTGCTTAATTAGGTTTCCATATTATTTGGTTAAACATTTTTGAGACAATAGTTAGGACCAACCGTTTTATTTCGTATTGATTAGTAGGGAATCACTCCCCCTCTGTTACACAATAGTACAGGATGCATGAATTCATATTAGTGTGTCAACCAAACGATTCCCTCATGACTTTCCCTTGTCCATTTCGTCGATGAGTTGATTATGTTTTCGGTGGTTATGAAAGCTCGTTGGTTGTGTGTTCTCTTTTGACTTAGGAGTAACCAAAAGTTATCTTTGATTAAATTCTTAATATTACATTATGCAAGAAATTTATTCATTTATTTATATATTTTTAAGCTAGGCGTCGATAAATCTCGAGTTTAACTTCTATCTGGTTATTTGTGCCTCTTGTAGAACAGTTACAACTAGGAACTTCTTCAATTTTATACCAACATTATGAGTAAATTTCTTTCTTGAAAGCTGATGTAATGATATGTCATATGGAAGTGGAATATATTACAAAGCTTGAAGCACTAAATTTTTAGTTGTAACTATTAAAGGCAATGGAGTTATTATATTATGTTGTTTGATTTATTTTAGATATGGGATGATAGTAAGTTATTATTATTACGTGTTCCAAGACACACAGAGAGTTTCCAAACGGTATAATTTATTTTGGGTACCAAGGATTTTAGTAGAGAAATCTTGAGGCATCACTTAAATAGATCACGGATGGGTAGATATATTAGTTGAGAAAACAATTTAATAGATAGACTTATCATTCTTCTTCATTTCAAACGACTTTCATTAAGTATTTAGTGTAGGTATGTTTTAGCTTCACTTAAATTCTTGCGGATATTGTAGTCAAATGGTTTAAAAACCTATATTTTGAATACATGTTAAGAATGATCTCATTCAGTTACATTCTATTGCAACACACGGCATTAGAGCCTTCATCTCATAGAGGTGAAGTTGTCAAAGAATTGAGTGCATATCCAAAAGATATCAAGATCTCGAGCGAACTTGCAAAAGGAATTTGCAAATTTTATTGCGAGGGGTAAAAGTGGTCAAGTAAGTGAATGCATCACTGACTTGAAAGGCAAAGACTATCGCATGATAGTAAGTGTAGAGTTTCGAAGAAAAGTCAAGATGTAGTTGTTTATTTCCTAAGGGTTGTGATTGTAACAGACAATTATTTGGGGCGAGGTTGACCTGGCATGGTCAACCATGGTTGTGTCGAATGTGGTTCATGTTGGCCACAAGACAATTTTATCTTCTGCACTTCTTTTGAACTTTAGTCTTAGGATTGTACAATCCTTAGATCTTTTGCTGTTAATAACATTAGGATATTATCTACATCTTGCGTCTTCAAGACACTGAGGAGATTCCCTCAGCATGTATATCTGTTTACTTGATAGTTGCTTAGAAATAGGATCCTGAGGAGATTCCCTCAGAATACTTCCAGGATAATGAGAAGATTTTCTCCACATTCCAGGCTTAAAGGATCCTTAACTGGATCTGAGATAATGACGGGATAGGGATCCTCAGATTCAAAGATCCTTAACCGTATTTCATATAAACTGGAATTTAGGATCCTGAGACTTCAAGATCCTAAAATAATCTGTTGATAATGAGGAACTCCCAATGAGTAATTCCTGTAACATACAAATGTCAATAATTTGTCAAATAATTGTGAAAACAATTTGTTTTTTAAAAAATGTTGTGATCTTAAAAAGATTTTGCGATCCTTAGATCAAAACAGCTTTGACAATCATGAAAACATTAGGGCTAATAAAGTTATTTATTAGACTTAACCAATGAAAATTTTGATAATGCGAAAACATTATAACCATTAAATAGTTCAAGAAAACTATAATTGTGACATATAAATGCCAAATCGTTGGGTAATGTGAAAACATTACAAACCGTGCGTATTACGTAATGAGAAGTCATTACAAGCCTTATGTACTTGGGCTACGCCATTTGAGACATGAAAATGCCTAACCAATTGAGTAATGTGAAAACATTACAAACCTTAGAGTGACGTGAAAACGACACAAACCTTAGATCGATACGTATAGTGCACATCAGTATCGACATTCGTTAGCGCTTGATCTATAGGCCAATGGAAATGAAGTTGTCGTGTACCAGAGGCATCACCGATTCCCTAACCGTGGCACTATAATCAAACATCGTGCGCTCCTGGCGAGGTGTCAAAACCCTTTTCGTAGAGAGGTGTTTATCCGTACGGAAACCTCTAAACCTTAGAGGGATCGCTGGGATCCTTAACGGAGGAGAGGTGGCCAACCTCTAATCTTTATTCCATGATCCTTAAATGCATGAACTACAGCAAATACAAAATCTTAGGTAAAGGTGGGTGTTAGTTTGCCTAACACCCCTCCGATGCTTAAGTCAGTACAGTATTTAATGAGAATAAAAATTTTCATGCATATAATAATATATAATTATAATACACACATATATATAGTAAAGAGTATTAAAATCAATGAAAAGTTAAGGATCATAGGAGTACCTTATACGTTGAACAAAGATATTCAACTTACACGTGATAGAGTTTCAAATGAATGGCATTCCAGGATCTTGGAAGTAGTTCTCCATCCATATTGGCCAACCAGTATGCCCCCTTTCCAGCATCCGAATCTATCAAGTACGGACCTTCCCACTTTGGTGCTAGCTTTCCTTCCGCAGGATTCTTAGTATTTTGAAATACTTTTCTCAATACCAAATCTCCTACTCGAAACCTTCTTATCCTGACATTTTTGTTGTAGGATCTTGAAATCCTCTGTTGGTATGCTGCAATCCTGAATTTAGCACGATCCCTCAATTCATCCACAGTGTCTAGATCCTGAATCAATGCTTCCTTGTTTGCTTCTAAAGTCTGCATCCGGGATCTTGCCGTTGGGATCACCATTTCTGTCGGGATCACAGCCTCAGATCCAAACACCAAAGCAAAAGGAGTTTGCTTAGTTGCCTCCTTTTCCGTGGTCCTATCAGCCCATAAAACAAAAGGCAACTCTTCAGCCCATCTCCCTTTCTTAGCATCTAGCCTCTTCTTAAGATTATTGATTATGATCTTGTTGCTAGAATCTGCTTGTCCATTAGCTTGAGGATGGACTGGTGTTGAAGTTATCATTTTGATTCCCCAACTTTCACAAAACTTGGTTGTTCTTCTTCCAATAAATTGAGATCCATTGTCACATACTATTTCTGTCGGGATCCCAAACCTTGTGAGGATATTTCTCTTGATGAATGAAATTACGTCCTTTTCCTTTACTTGAACAAATGCTTCAGCTTCAATCCATTTTGAGAAATAATCCATAAACACTTTTCCTCCTGGAGCAACAGGTAGTTTTCCAACAATATCCATTCCCCATTTCATAAACGGCCATGGCGAGATAATTGGATGCATCGGTTCTGGGGGGCAAGTCAGGATCATGGATGCAACCAATCATGGAATATTTACAACATGATGTGATCCCTAAGGATGAAAACAATCCCAAAGGATTCTTATCGGATCCAGACCCTGTTATGATTGCTAACCGGGATATCGTGTCTATGTTTACGCAGGTAAAAGAGCAGCTTCAACGAGTGGAGAGAAGCAACGAAATCCTGAGAAAGGATGTGGAGGACATGAGAGCTAGGAGCAATGTTCCAATTTCTCAAGTCACTACTCCTATCCGAAGCATGATCCTTGATTTTGGCACTCCTTCATCCATGGAACATCAAGGAGACTTTGTTTCCATGCAAGGGAGCGCTATGATCCCAGATCCAATCTATGCTACTGGAGTTTCTACGTCAAGGGGTCTACGATCTGATCCAGGATCCTCATACAGAACTCCTGATGGTGGTAATATGTTCAATAATCTTACTTCTAATAACACTGTTTGGACTAACAACTTTCAGGATCCTGGAGTTAGCCCTATAATGGAGAGAGAAATACAGAAGTTAAAGGATATGATATCAAGCGTCTCCGGAGTTGTACAACCAATTCCAGAAGTTGCTCCAACGGCGCACAGGATCTCAAGATTTGCACCACCTATTTGTGATGCTGAGATCCCAAAGAGGTTTCAAACACCCAATATGAAGCTGTATGATGGAACGACGGATCCTGAAGAGAACATTGCACAATATAGAGAGAGGATGGAAATCATCCCAATTCCTTCTGACCTTAAGGAAGCATGCTTATGCAAGGGCTTTGGCTCCACTCTCACAGGATCCGCACTAAAATGGCTATTGAACGTTCCTCCCTACTCTATTACTTCATTTGCTCATTTGGTTAATTTATTTAATAATCAATTCTCCTGCAGTAGAACATTTGAAAAACTAACTACTAATTTATATAGAATTGTCCAAAAAGCTAATGAGTCTCTTCGAGATTTTGTAGGAAGGTTTGGGAGAGAATCCTTGAACATACCCAATTTGGATATGCCTACTGCTGTACAAGCCTTTAAGATGGGGATCAAAAGGGATTCCCCATTTTATGAGGATCTTGTTATGAATCCTTGCAGGAACCTTGATGAAGTCAGAATTAGAGCTTTGAGGTTCATCAGATTGGAAGAGGACGCGATGATACAGAAGAGAGTGGATACTCAATCAGCATATGACAGACCCAACAGGAAATCAGATTCATCTTCATTCAGATCAAACAGGAATAAGCCTTATTCCAGAAATGAGGATCGTCGCGTGAATGCTATTGATGAAGATGACGAAGAATATCCTAAAATGACTGATTATAATTTTTCTGTAGATACAACGGACATATTGTGTGCTATGCAGGATCTAGGAGACAAGGCAAGATGGCCAAAGAAGAATGAACAACCCTACGCATGGAAGGATAAATCTAAGTGGTGTGCTTACCATGAGGATTTCGGCCACATAACTGAGAATTGCATAGCTCTCCGGAAAGAGATCAGTCATCTTCTCAACAAAGGATACTTGAAGGACCTGCTTGGAAAAAAGAAGGATCACGCGAAGGATCATGACAGAGTTCATGATCCTAAGCCTCAGGATAATCGCAGGATCCTTACCAGAGCAAGATCCCCACCTTCAGATGCCAAGGTAATCAATTTCATTTCTGGTGGTTCTGACATATGTGGTACTTCTTATTCCGCAGCTAAGAGGCACGCAAGGGAGTCCAAGTCAGATAAACCATATAAACCTACAAGAACTTCCATGAAGAAAGACGAAAGGATAATAGCGTTTGGTGAGGACGATTTAGAAGATGTCCATGATCCTCATCATGATGGTTTGGTTATTACTCTTTATGTTGCCAATCATTTTGTGCGAAGGATCCTGATAGAAGGAGGAAGCTCAGTCAACATCATCCATCTAGAAACTTTGAAAAGAATGGGTATTCCAGAGTCGGAGATCACCTCGAGATCCACTGTGTTGGTAGGATTCAGTGGAGAAGTGAAGAACACAGTTGGTGATATCAAATTGCTGATCTACATTGAGGGGGTGAACTCCATTCAAAAGTTTTGCGTTATGGATTGTCTGTCAAGCTATAACATTATCCTAGGGAGACCCTGGTTGCATGATATGAAGGCAGTACCCTCAACATATCATCAATACGTCAAGTTACCAACTCCATGGGGAGTGGTCAAGATCAGTAGTGACCAACAAGAAGCAAAGGATTGCTATACAACATCATTGAAACCTGCTACCAAGCCTCCGTCAGCATAGCAATTAAAGAGCAAGGCATGGGATGTCCTGGATACGAAGGAGCAGGACGTCAAAGAAATGCCGCTGAGCTTGAAGGATCCTGAAGAAAAGGTGCTTATAGGATCAAGCATCCCAGAAAATCTGGAGCAGGATCTGATGAAATTCTTGAATCAGAGGAGATCAACCTTTGCCTGGAAACCAGAGGATATGACAGGTATATCTAAGGATGTTATAACTCATAAACTTGGAATTGATAATAGTTTCAGGCCGGTTCAACAAAAGAGAAGAAAATTTGCACCGGAAAGGAATGCTATTATCCAGGCTGATGTTGAAAGATTACTTGCTGCTGGCATGATAAGGGAAGTAAAGTTTCCAAGATGGTTGGCAAATGTGGTAGTGGTACAAAAGAAGAATGGGAAATGGAGAGTGTGTGTGGACTATACGGATCTCAATAAAGCCTGCCCAAAGGATCCTTTTCCATTGCCCCATATAGATTCAATGGTGGATGCTACGGCTGGGCATGAGATCCTAACCTTTATGGATGCTTCATCAGGATTTCAACAAATTCAGATGGAACCTTCAGACCAGGAAGACACAGCCTTCATAACCCCCACAGGTATATATTGTTATATTGCCATGCCCTTTGGTCTTAAAAATGCAGGTGCAACGTATCAAAGGCTAGTCAATATGATGTTCAAAGACCAATTGGGAAGCACAATGGAAGTATACATTGACGATATGGTAGTAAAGTCAAAGAAAGCTGAGGATCATCTTCAGGATCTCAAGGTGGCCTTTGACATCCTGGATCACTACAACATGAAGCTTAATCCTGCAAAATGCCACTTTGGAGTGGGGGCAGGAAAGTTCTTGGGATATATGGTGACTAAGAGAGGAATAGAAGCTAGCCCAGAACAGATCAAAGCTATTCTAAATCTAAAGTCTCCATCAAGCCCAAAGGATATACAAAGATTAACGGGAAGGATAGCAGCTCTGAACCGTTTTATTTCAAGATCCTCAGACAGGTGCAAGGAATTCTATGATATCCTAAAGAAGAATAAAAAGTTCGAATGGGGAGAAAAGCACGAAGCTGCGTTTCAAGAGCAAAAGGATTACTTGTCAATAGCTCCTTTATTGATGAAGGCTGAGAATGGGGAACCGCTGTTTCTCTATTTATCAGTGTCACGAAGTGCTGTAAGTGCGGTGCTAGTGAAGGATCATGAAGGACAACAACATCCAGTTTACTATGTGAGTAAAAGCCTATTAGATGCTGAAACCAGGTATTCTCATCTCGAAAAACTTATACTTGCATTGGTCATGGCATCAACTAAACTTAGGCATTATTTTGAGACACACCCCGTACATGTAAGAACTAATTACCCTATTAAAAACGTTTTGAGAAAACCAGAAATGTCAGGACGTTTAGCTAAGTGGTCTGTAAAATTAAGTGCTTATAATCTGATCTATGAGCCTAGGAACGCGATTAAATCTCAAGCCCTAGCAGATTTTATTGCTGACTTTACTAGTGATCTTCAAAATGAAGTAGATTTAGAAGTACAAGAACTAAACCAAATAAGTGAAAGATGGACATTATATACTGATGGTGCTTCTAACGTAAAAGGAACTGGATTAGGAATTGTATTAAAGTCACCTCAAGGTGATATTATGCCTCAAGCCATAAGATGTGAATTTCAAGCTACAAATAATGAGGCAGAATATGAAGCATTAATTGCGGGATTACAATTAGCTAAGGATATTGGGAAAAATACTTGAACGTGTATGTTGACTCATTGTTAATTGCTAATCATTATAATGGATCTTATACTGTAAAAGTAGATAGATTAGCTGCGTATTTGGAGATTGTTAAGGATCTTGCAGGTAGCTTCGAGATCTTCGACTTCGGATGCTTTGGAAAATCTGGGGTCAAGCTTAAGGATCCCACCGGACGTCAAAATACCAATTATACATATTGCAGCGCCTGCCACTGCTGATAAGGATCACAATGAAGAGCAAGTGTGTGACGTTGAGGATCCTCAGCCTGGAGATAACTTGAATGCATCAGGTTCTGGGGGCAAGTCAGGATCATGGATGCAACCAATCATGGAATATTTACAACACGATGTGATCCCTAAGGATGAAAACAATCCCAAAGCTTTCAGGTTAAAGGTATCTCGTTTTACTATTGAAAATGGTATATTGTATAAAAAATCACTTGCAGGACCATTATTGCGATGCCTTGAGGATCCTGAAGCAAAAGTAGTCCTTGAGGATATACATGAAGGTGATTGTGGGAATCATTCTGGGGGTAGAGCATTATTTTCAAACGCTTTAAGGACAGGATACTTCTGGCCTACAATGAAGAAGGATTCCATGGATTTTGCTCGCAAATGTGATGCTTGTCAAAGACACGGGAACATTCATCATCAACCGGCAGAACCGATGCATCCAATTATCTCGCCATGGCCGTTTATGAAATGGGGAATGAATATTATTGGAAAACTACCTGTTGCTCCAGGAGGAAAAGTGTTTATGCTTGCAATGACGGATTATTTCTCAAAATGGATTGAAGCTAAGCATTTGTTCAAGTAAAGGAAAAGGACGTAATTTCATTCATCAAGAGAAATATCCTCACAAGGTTTGGGATCCCGACAGAAATAGTATGTGACAATGGATCTTAATTTATTGGAAGAAGAACAACCAAGTTTTGTGAAAGTTGGGGAATCAAAATGATAACTTCAACACCAGTCCATCCTCAAGCTAATGGACAAGCAAAGTCTAGCAACAAGATCATAATCAATAATATTAAGAAGAGGCTAGATGCTAAGAAAGGGAGATGGGCTGGAGAGTTGCCTTTTGTTTTATGGGCTGATAGGACCACAGAAAAGGAGGCAACTAAGCAAACTCCTTTTGCTTTGGTGTTTGGATCTGAGGCTGTGATCCCGACAGAAATGGTGATCCCAACGGCAAGATCCCGGATGCAGACTTTAGAAGCAAACAAGGAAGCATTGATTCAGGATCTAGACACTGTGGATGAATTGAGGGATCGTGCTAAATTCAGGATTGCAGCATACCAACAGAGGATTTCAAGATCCTACAACAAAAATGTCAGGATAAGAAGGTTTCGAGTAGGAGATTTGGTATTGAGAAAAGTATTTCAAAATACTAAGAATCCTGCGGAAGGAAAGCTAGCACCAAAGTGGGAAGGTCCGTACTTGATAGATTCGGATGCTGGAAAGGGGGCATACTGGTTGGCCAATATGGATGGAGAACTACTTCCAAGATCCTGGAATGCCATTCATTTGAAACTCTATCACGTGTAAGTTGAATATCTTTGTTCAACGTATAAGGTACTCCTATGATCCTTAACTTTTCATTGATTTTAATACTCTTTACTATATATATGTGTGTATTATAATTATATATTATTATATGCATGAAAATTTTTATTCTCATTAAATACTGTACTGACTTAAGCATCGGAGGGGTGTTAGGCAAACTAACACCCACCTTTACCTAAGATTTTGTATTTGCTGTAGTTCATGCATTTAAGGATCATGGAATAAAGATTAGAGGTTGGCCACCTCTCCTCCGTTAAGGATCCCAGCGATCCTCTAAGGTTTAGAGGTTTCCGTACGGATAAACACCTCTCTACGAAAAGGGTTTTGACACCTCGCCAGGAGCGTACGATGTTTGATTATAGTGCCACGGTTAGGGAATCGGTGATGCCTCTGGTACACGACAACTTCATTTCCATTGGCCTATAGATCAAGCGCTAACGAATGTCGATACTGATGTGCACTATACGTATCGATCTAAGGTTTGTGTCGTTTTCACGTCACTCTAAGGTTTGTAATGTTTTCACATTACTCAATTGGTTAGGCATTTTCATGTCTCAAATGGCGTAGCCCAAGTACATAAGGCTTGTAATGACTTCTCATTACGTAATACGCACGGTTTGTAATGTTTTCACATTACCCAACGATTTGGCATTTACATGTCACAATTATAGTTTTCTTGAACTATTTAATGGTTATAATGTTTTCGCATTATCAAAATTTTCATTGGTTAAGTCTAATAAATAACTTTATTAGCCCTAATGTTTTCATGATTGTCAAAGCTGTTTTGATCTAAGGATCGCAAAATCTTTTTAAGATCACAACATTTTTCAAAAAACAAATTGTTTTCACAATTATTTGACAAATTATTGACATTTGTATGTTACAGGAATTACTCATTGGGAGTTCCTCATTATCAACAGATTATTTTAGGATCTTGAAGTCTCGGGATCCTAAATTCCAGTTTATATGAAATACGGTTAAGGATCTTTGAATCTGAGGATCCCTATCCCGTCATTATCTCAGATCCAGTTAAGGATCCTTTAAGCCTGGAATGTGGAGAAAATCTTCTCATTATCCTGGAAGTATTCTGAGGGAATCTCCTCAGGATCCTGTTTCTAAGCAACTATCAAGTAAACAGATATACATGCTGAGGGAATCTCCTCAGTGTCTTGAAGACGCAAGATGTAGATAATATCCTAATGTTATTAACAGCAAAAGATCTAAGGATTGTACAATCGTAAGACTAAAGTTCAAAAGAAGTGCAGAAGATAAAATTGTCTTGTGGCCAACATGAACCACATTCGACACAACCATGGTTGACCATGCCAGGTCAACCTCGCCCCAAATAATTGTCTGTTACAATCACAACCCTTAGGAAATAAACGAGCATCAAAATAAAAATCGGGCTCTGGCTAGTCAAAAGCCATCCTCGCCCGAGGATTCTTCGCTTCGACTGCGTCATCGGCTACCACCATATTTTCGTCATCTTTGGAATTAGACGCTTCACCTTTGATCAGGGTATCGGCAATCCTCATCTTGGGTACCTTGGTTGCCTTTCCTTTTGGAGCTTTGGATCCTCCGAAACCTATGAAGAATGGGTTTGGGGAATAATTATCTTTCATTCTTTCCAGTTTCTCCTTCCATCCCTTGATGTCCCACAAGCTGGCATCTAGACCATTTTCGGCAGCCTCTGTGGCCATATGGATTTTGGATTCCAAAACAGCGATAATGGCGTCTCTCTTCATCTCTGCCATTAGGGTATTGTTCGTGCTTGTTCCTTCCTCGTTGGAGTAATTGGATCTTGCGGCAAGCATAGCTTTAAGGGCTTTGATCTTTCGTTTGGCTCTCTCCATCTTAAGAGCATTCTTCTTTTGGTCAGCAATCAGATTGTCGACCTCTTCAACTTTTTCTGAGTGTCTATCTATCATGATGTCTGCGGCCTGATAACAGGATCAATGTTAGTAATTATTGTTCAAAAATAAGTTAGGAATGAAGGGTCTTACCATCATAAGGTTAGAAGCAGGGGTTTCGATATCATATAGTTCTTCAACTTTTCTCTTTTTGGAGAGAAAGTGCGTGGAAAAAGGCTTGAACCTTGCATTACCGATCTTGATAGCTTCTTTTTAAGGAATCTCTGGATCAACATCAGATAGGGTGAAGTGCACTGAAAGATTGTTGAAGGTTATTATTAACGAAAAGGATAAAATTACGGAAAGTAAAAAAGAAAATTACCTGACATGGTTGAGTTCTGTACGATTACTCCGATTGTTTTTGTAAGGATCAGATATGAAGATGAGACTGTGGGATGCTTTTAAGCAAAAAGTGACGAAGAAGAAGGATGAGAGATAAAAGGACTTATCTGATATTATGATGACGGTTTGATGTGATAAGGGTTTAAAGGTTATCATTAATATTCGGGCGCGATCTTCGATACACGTAAAATATCTTACCTAACACGATTAGAGCGGTTACATTGAGAAGTTACAACGTTTAAGGATCCTGAAAAACGTTATAACTTCGGGGGCAATTGTTGTGGGTAGATTTTTACTAACCTTTGCAGGATCCTTATTAGCATCATAAGTACGCTTCGCAGGTATGAAAGTCGTTTATATTTTATATTCGTACCTTAGGATAATGGTGGTTTATAAGTCTGTTTTCAGGATCACTAATATTATTAAGGATCCTGGATATATTCTGGTTATTTATCTTACAGGATCCTAGTCAGGATATATTTGTCTAACATATTCTTGCAGGATACTGAACGAGGAGGATCCTTAAGTAAGGATCCTAAGTATATTCTGGAGTATGCATAACTCAGGATCCTGGACCTGTATTAGTTCAGGATCATGAGTTGATTAACGTGTTTGTTTTTCTTAAGTGGTGACCAGGTCTTAGGAGGGACGCGTTAATGAGATATGCTCTGGATTATGTGACTAGATTCAAATACGATTCTATGGAGACGAAGTCTCATGCACGTACGGAATAGAGTCAAAAGAGACGTTGGTGGTCTTCATCGTACCTCGGAGGATCCCTGATATTTCGGAATTATTGTTATACACTCTTAGTATTTAAACGAGGCTTGGGTGATCGATTAGGTTAATCACAATTCACTACTCACACCTGCAAATCACGAATACACTCTGTTATTTCTTCATTTTACGATTATTTCACTAACACTTAGCTAAATTCACACACATTCACTTAGCCGATCATCCTTGTGCTCTTACTTTGTAATTCATTACTTTCATTTTAATAAGATCAACAAAGGCAAGGATCATTTGATCCTTCCCGAGGTTTTGTACCGGCGATCAACCTTGATCAAGGGCTTTCCTCGTATATCATCGTGTCGTTTTTGCTTAATTGTCATTAATTTTGCTTCAATTACATTTTACTTACATTTTCGTTATCAAATTGCTATCATCCTAAGTCTGTTAGTAAAGCTTTGATACATAAACGTTTATTCAACGAGGATCCACGGATCAAATTAATCTTTTTTAAACGCAAAATATTTACTTACTAATAGAGATAATCGTGTTTCTACGTAATTATCTTGAGAGTAATTTATACACCTGACCTCACAAACTAATTTTGATCACTTAATTGCTTTTAGTAATTTTTGACCAAAACAGTAGTTATACTCGAAGAATTAGAAGAATATTAAGCCAATTGTTCTGAGTCTAGAGTTTTGCATAATTATTCATTAGTGAGTTATTATCCGCGTCTATTATTTGCACGATACGGATTCCATATCTTAGGATGATGTTCAATTTGAAATCTTGTATTTTTTTCACGTTTCGTATTTCGAGTGGAATGTCTTGGCAGCATGCCAACCCCAAACTTTGAGTACGTACGAGTTTAGAATAGATGAGCAGTTTGGACAGGGTCAGAAGTGTATGTTAAAGCAATGACTAAGGATAATTAATTTCAAAACGATAGAGTCAAGATTTTTACGTCGTCAATCGACTTTGAAGGTGACACATGGGACATTCGAATATGGTCATATAAACACATATATGTCATAATACCTCTGCAATTACGTCGGCCGCCATAATTGTTAGGGTATCCTTTCATATATGTACTTAATACCAAATCCTATATCACAACGTTCAACTTTGTTCCTACATAATGAAATCTAGAAGTGGCGCAAATTATAAGTAAATGATACTATGATCGATATAGTATTGATAGATGACATTAATGAATCCGCGCCGTTAATCCTACATAACCCTCCCGGGTGTGCGGGCACGTGCGAAAACCACTAACGGAGCATGTCTTGCTCGAGAATCGAAACGTGAATGAGAACACGTCGTCTATCTAGCAAGTAAGTTCATATATATCCTGACAAATAAGTATACTTCATTTCAGGCACACTTAGTTCCTAGAATAGCATCTATATGAAGGTTCCTAGGTTATAGTCTAGGTCAATCCTCATAATTCTCTATAACCAATGTCTCTGATACCAATCTGTCACACCCCGTCTAAAGCGGAAATAACGGAATGCAATCATGATAGGATCACAACACATTAATAATAAGAGATTACTAAATGAAATCAAACCAATGTGTTGTGATGTTATTAACACGAATGACGGTTCATGTCATAGCATTCACACCAACAAAGAAACAATATGTCACAAACAATAAATGTATCATCAGTCTTGCAACAATACTTAATGCAACCTAACAGGTCCACTAAGTTTTCTTGTCCTCGATCTTAGTGCCACTAGCATTCCCTGAAAAGAAATGCTCGAAAATATCAACACAATGGTTGGTGAGTTTCGCAGGTTTAATAGACACATGAGAAAATACAGTTTGCTGTGATAATCAGTAAGTAGGACATATGATATGAAATAAGCACATAAGGTAACCAACTCATCCACCATAAGCAATCCGTTCCATCCCTGGATAATATTCACTCAAGGATAACGTATCTATCACAAGAGCGGGACCGTCGTCCGATAGTACTACCAATAATCATATCCGTATTAGTAAGAAATATGGAGTGTTGTCATGGTCCCAAAGACACAAGACTTATCCGAAAAGCAAGTAATATGGAGTTTTGTCATGGTCCCAAAGACACAAGGCTCATCCGAAAAGCAAGTAATATGGAGTTTTGTCATGGTCCCAAAGACACGAGACTCATCCGAACAATCAGCAATCAGTCCACAACAACCAGCATGTCACTTATTCAATCATAATGTCCAAATCAGGAAAAAAAAATCGGGTAGTTTACACAGCATAAGAAAACAGTTCGAAATCAGTTTGAGCATTCTTTCCCCCCAAAGGAAAATAAGTAAAGAAAATGGGGCCGCAAAACTCACCTTGAATAGCAAGCAAGCCAAGTTCCCAAATAAGTCCAACCGAGTTTGTACGTTAATCTATAATCAAATACGTATAGGTTACAATTTAGACAAGGTTATACCCTTATATTATATCCTACAATGATGTTCCATTCCATCTCTATTAAGTTCCTCATATGATATTACTTTGTAAATAAACTCTCACTTACAAAGTTTGAATATATGTTCTACCAAAAAGTCAATGTCCAAATTCTTTCGTGACACTTTACAATTTTCAAAACATGATCAAAATCTTTTATAAAAGTTAAAATACTTAAAGACCTTTAAAATTTACAATACTTTTACACCAATCACCTAACGCCTTAAAGTTGTTTTAGTAAAATTTTCGTGACCTATCTCAAAGTTTAAACATAAGAATTCCATGACTTAAACCGTACCAAATTATAAGCCAAAAACTCAAATTTACATAACGCACCTTATTAAATGAGATATATAAATTAAATCTTACAATCATAAAAATATATTTTTGTTTACAGAATAGTTTAAACCTTTATCTTACATTCTCAACTCCCAAAATGATTAGAAAATAATTTGGTCAAACCGAACTAAGTTTACAAAAGTTTTCTCAAAATTCGTCACTCCTAACTGCAGTTTACAAAATAATTTTTATAAAATAATTTAAAGCGTTTTAGATGACGAAACCTCGCGTTCTTGTGTAAAATTTCGAGATCTACAACTTTCGTGTTTTGGTCGAATCCTGAAAACGAATGTATATGGGTCAAATCAGCCGTCGAACCTGACTGAATAATCTGGACAGAATTTTAAGATCTCGCTTTCATAACATTCGATTTGTAAAACACATTAAACCCAACATATCCAACCCCAAAACACATATAAATCGAACAATATTTCATATTCTTATAAATATATTAAAGAAAAGCTATATATTAGGATTTACGATTATACCTAAACGTATACACATGAACACGCACACACCAAACAACTCACGAGTCTGATTCTTGATTCTTCCTTGTGATTTTTGGTCGACGATTCCCAAGGCACCACTCAGGGACGATTTTATTGAGTTAGGGTTTTGGTTTAAAGTTGTATTCAAGAATAGGGGCTTACTTGGAGAGAAATTAGATGTATTATAATACAAGTAGGGAACAATAGCAAAAAAAAAAAAAAAAAAAAAAACGAAAAAGGGTATTAGGGGAGGGGGCCGGCCTAACCCTTTAATGGGTTTGGGTCAGTGCATTAAAATGGGTCTCATAGTCTCGACAAACAGAAGAATCGATCCATATGTTAATTAATGTTACTATTCTATCATTATCATTCTTATTAGATTATTATTATATTATTATTACTCCATTATATTATTAATTATAATAATTATCTCATTATTATTATCCTAACTTTTAAACTAACCACGTACGAACATTGATTCGAGTGTTTAAACACTATACCAGAATTAAATTTCTCACATAATTTAAAATACGAATACTTGTTTTATCCTTTCACTAGTTTCACGCAATTGAGTATAAATAAGAATGATTATAAGTAACAAATCTATGAATTTCATTTTGGTGACAGACGTCACATCAGGCCAGAAGATACTGTCATACACGGTGAAGAGATAGTGCAGCCACCAAGCCTAAGGTATAGGTCAGATACCAGCAGCATACACAGAAATCCAAACACTTCAAGATTAAATCTGTCTATTCCTGATGCTGTGCGAAGAGTGGAAGGGTTCGAGGTTACAGAAGGAGAAAGAGGCTTGGTATACAGAGACTTTAATGGTGCTTTAAGGTTTCAGAGAGAAGCTGAGTTAGAGAAAACCGATCATGAACAGCTTGTTCATCTGATCAGGTCAGTCAGCATGCTTGATAAGAACTCATACATGAGGAAAGCCATAATTGAAGAAGCCCTTTGATGCGTGTGAAAGCGTCTCGTTTTATAATTTATAAATGGAAATACCTAATTAATACTATCACACTACCAAGCAAGAATACCCGATCAAATGTTAGTATAGACTTGGTAAGTCCAAGTTGAACACAAGGAACAGTGATTTATTTATAAAAATAGAAAATAATAGTTAATTAAGAAAACGGTAAATAGGGGGACGTTTTAGTTCCTTGCGAACGTTTAAATTGAATTCACAAATAACTAATTAAATTACTTAAATTAAATTAACAAATAGGAAACAATAGGAAGGAATAGGTAATCGTGTAATAATTCCGCTCAGATTCATATATTCCGATTCATTGCACGTTAATTACCTAACTGTGATTTCTTTTATATTAACTTAGATACTAATCAAAGAGTCCAAGTTAAATGTAAATTAGCCTCCCGTTCTAGTTAACTAATTTCTACAACCTAGGGTCCCACATTAAACATCGATCCGATGTCGCAAGAATGTTGCTCTATTGCGTGCTTTTCCCTAGATTGTGCATTAAGTGTTCACTATTGATTATGATTTATCCTAGCGGTATGACTCAACAATACCTATTAATAATCACTTATTAACTTATTCATTTTAGATTATTAAATTATTAGTCTCTTAACCTATCAAACTCAATATATTTAGCAATGATCAAAACCTAGATTCTAATCATCAATAATCAACTATATCAAGGGAAATCAATCACAATGACACAATCAATCATGATAATTAATAACTAATAACCACCAATACATAAGGATCTACGGATAACATAATCATCTTCAATCAAACAACTTAATAAACGTGCAAATATAATCGTTCAATAATCATTATCCAATGTTCATTATTACACAAATACTAGATGTATTAGTTCATTATTAAATAAGCAAAAACCAGATCATTCAATATCAAAAACATGATTGAAATCGAATTAAATGAAGTAAATGCAAACATAATAACGAATCACTTGAAACTAATATGAATAATCTTCAACCTTAGCTTCTCGTGCTTCCCGAATGCTCCAATCAGTCGAAATCAGTAGAACCTAGCCGTCTGGAATAATCCCTAGCCGAATGTCTCTTTTTTAGGGTTATAAAACGCGTTTTTATATTTCTGGAAAATTGATCCATCCGGCGGATGGATTGCTTCTGAGCCCAGCCCAACTACACGTATACTGGGCCTCCACCTCCTTCATCCATCCGGCGGATGGATAATCCCGCCGGCAGATGGATTGAATTTCCAGACGTTTTTCCAACATTTATTCATTTAATATTCCCGCTTCCCTCAAATCTTCCAACAATGCATCGTTTAACTCATTTCTTGACTGTTTTCTGTCCTTTTCTCCATCAAACTTCATTTCCACTTCTAATTACAAATATAAACGAAATAAGTACCACAAATTAATTAATTGCAATAATAACATTCAAGAAAAAAGGTAAAATACTATTTAAATATAGTACTTATACGCGTTTATCAAACATCCCCCACTTAAATCCTACTTGTCCTCAAGTAGACTATCGATTCAAAAATAAAAATTCTAAAGAAAACAGTCATCTCCATTAACCTAAATAACTAACAAAGGAATTGCACAACATCACCCATTTTCAACTTAAATATTTATGTTTAAAATCCTGTTAACTCTAAAAACAATTATTAAGAAATTATGAGGTCACAAAAATTATTTACACATGAACTTATTATTCTTAAAATGCTAAATAATTCACAATAATTACTGATATTGTTGTCCACTTAAACAATCTATATTCAAATAATTGAGCTTAACTTGTTATTATTCGCGTAGATGTCCCCTTGAATTCCCAATAGCTATATACTCTCATACTCATAACGTACCAATATTACATATTATGGATTTCTAATAAAAACAATCATTTTTCAAATCAATACATAGGTGACAGGTCTGTGACTCAACACAACAAAGTGACATAACTTGATTTTGGTTTAGCAATAATAACTTTTTAGTCAAATCATTGGTGACAGGTCTGTACCTTAGTACAACAAAGCAACATAATTTGACTACATTTTAAAATCATGAGTTGTTAAACTCTTTTGCTCTTTTTCATTAGATATACTGACGGAAATCAGGTCTGTACTTTCATACAACAGTAGGAAACAACACTCAGTATATCCCCAAATGATGTAAATTAAATTTCCAAAAATACGACATATCGCACACTATTAATATGAAAATTAAGACATCCGTCATACACAACTAAAGTTCATCTAAAAGAAACATCTACTCCTTTATAAAAGCTCAAAAACTCTTATATAAATTGCCTATCAATATATCATATAATAAAGCTAAATAACACTTTTCACAGTTTTAAATTTGATTAAAAGTGTAGAAAATTTTTAAAATTTAACCTACATTATTACAAAATAAGTCATTTCTAGAAAAACGGAAATTTTAAATTTAGAAATTTGGTTGAAAAATAGGCAACTCATAACCTCCTAGTTACGTATTTTAATGGGATAAAAGTTAACTAAATTACAACATTATCTACTTACTTTAACAGGACAAGTATGTGGAAACTCAACTCTTTTCTCTCTCATCCCCCACTTAAAAATGTACAATGTCCTCATTGTACAAGAAATAAACACTAAAAATGGGACAAAGAGAAAAGAAATTAAACAGAAAAACTCCCCTGGAATAATTTGTGAGCTACGAGTAAAACAAAGCCAAAAGGTCACTCTCAAAATTCCTTGCTTCCAACTTCGCTGAACTTACTGCCAGCATCTCACTTGCTCACAACACAATTCTAAAAGGGCATCAACAAACACAATTAAACGATACCAAATAAAGAACAAACTAAACAAAATATACACAAACCAAATGTAAAACTACAATATCCAAACATAAATAAATAAAGTACTAAAAAAAATAAAAATAATGATAATGTTCGAAATCAAGAACCATATAGGATGCATCTCATCCTAATCACTATCACCCTCGTCCATGCTCCGGTATGGATGAGATGGACCTGCCTGATCTGGTGATGGTGGTGGGAAAAACTCCGGTGGCATATGGTACTGGAAAGGCTGGTAAGGTAACTGGGCAGGGCCAAACAGCTGAGCAAACAGGCTATCCCGATAATCCATGTGAGCACTCGTCTGATGGAAGTGCTGCCTCTGCATAAGCTCAAGCTAGTCAAATCTCTGGGTGTGGCGGAGGTCCATCTGGCAGCCGCAGCGGTGGGTGGTGGTGATTTTGTGTGGTAAAAAAAATGAAAAAGGGGGCTTTAATTCGGGGTTATGCAGATTTGATCCATCCGGCGGTTGGATGAAAGCCCAGGTCAACTTTTAAAATAAGCCCAGTCAACGAGCCCAGTAGCCCAAATCAATCCATCCGGCGGATGGATTAATCCATCCGGTGGATGGATTAATCTATCCGGCGGTTGGAATTGAAACAGTAGCTTTTCAGCTCTTTTCAAAATATTTTACCACCACTTTTGCGCTTTCGCCACTAACTAAATTCAACTTAAAAACGTACCTGGAGACGTAATAATGAGTTCTTGGCTCTTTAATTCCAAACTATACACATAAACAGTAAAAATTCAAAACTTCAAATCAAACCTCACACTAAAAACTTCACATTCACACACGAATAAAACGTTCAACATTCAAATCACACAATAAATAAATAAAATCCAAGAAAAACAAGAATGTCAGAAATCCAATGAAATAAAGATTATAAAAGAGGAAGATTAGTGCATGGGATAAAGGCTCAAGAAGCGCTCCGTGATGTTTGCAATGACATTGTCCATTCCATTTCCAAAGGCCGGGAAATTAGCCAAATGAGCACTAGTAGCAGGTTGAAGATGAACTAACCACCAACCGATATCCCTAACAGCCTTATTCACAGTGCCATTAAGTGCCAAAATAACTTTACCATTTTCATCCAACTTCACCTCACGATCCGGACTAGCCTCTTCCGATTCACTTATAAACTCATAACATGCTTCATTAATACTATCGTGTTTGGACATTACCGGGCTCCTATTAAGATCCCATATCCTCCTTTCGATCTTCTTAATTGCTACCTCCTGACGGTCACTGAATTCCAAACTAGACTCCTTGAATATACCCACCCATTTAGTGTATACCTCTACCATTCCAAAATGAAAATGCTCGCGTGGTGTGAGCACTTTATCCAAAATTACCAAAGCATCTAAATTGACTACCAGAAAGATTGCCAAGTTGATAGTGACACTGGGGTGAATGAAACTAGGGTGAGTCCTCTTTCCTTCTTCCTTAGCCAATATATCCAATTTCTTTACCATATTCTGGAGGTAATAGGGAATGGTATTCTGCACAATAACTCTATGAGGAGTGAGATCTCTCAAATGATCGTCCAGCTGCAACAATCGCACCAACTCTCTTATACTAGCCACAATTTCTTGGTCCGCCTCAGAATTCGGGTTTCCCGTTGCTACGTACAATGCTCTCAGCATCCTATGAAGACATGCTGCCTGATTAGAAGAATAGGGAAAAGAAGACTGCCTCAATGCCTCATAAATCCTCGAATACAGAGATTTTTGATGGTTGAAAATTTCGGTCTCCTCATCAACCCTATTATCCAAAGACTCCTCAAACACAACTAGAGCATCGATAAACTGCTGGTCATTCCCATATTCCCATTCCATCCTAGCACCTTCTAACACATTATTAATCATACCCAATTGTTCACCAGTGAACTCAATAGCAAACCTCCTTATAATCTCAGCAACATAAGGAACGTCCTTTCTAAACTTCCCAATCATACCCATCAATCCTTGACAAGATGACGTTACTGGAACTGGTCTACGCCCTAAATTCGTGGTAAACGGCATGGTTTCGATGGAACTTGAACCCAAACTAGTAGAATCGGTTTTCTTGACCATATTGTTATCATTAGCGTCACTTTCAAAACTCCTAGCCATTGGATAACAACACCTGAACAAACAAACTGAAATGCAAGAACAACTAACGAAAAACAAGTTAGTTATAACAAAACATACGAAAAATTAACAAAATAAAAAACTTTTTACAAACAGAAGTCCAACCGGCGGATGAAAATTCCATCCGCCGGTTGAAACGAGCTCCCCGTTAGTCTAACCAATCCAACCGGCGGATCGATTGTTAGTATAGACTTGGTAAGTCCGAGTTGAACACAAGGAACGGTGATTTATTTATAAAAATAGAAAATAATAGTTAATTAAGAAAACAGTAAATAGGGGGGATGTTTTAGTTCTGTGCGAACGTTTAAATTGAATTCACAAATAACTAATTAAATGACTTAAATTAAATTAACAAATAGGAAACAATAGGAAGGAATAGGTAATCGTGTAATAATTCCGCTCAGATTCATATATTCCGATTCATTGCACGTTAATTGCCTAACCGTGATTTCTTTTATATTAACTTAGATACTAATCAAAGAGTCCAAGTTAAATGATTAGCCTCCAGTTCTGGTTAACTAATTTCTACAACCTAGGGTCCCACATTAAACATCGATCCGATGTCGCAAGAATGTTGCTCTATTGCGTGCTTTTCCCTAGATTGTGCATTAAGTGTTCACGATTGATTATGATTTATCCTAGCGGTATGACTCAACAATACCTATTAATAATCACTTATTAACTTATTCATTTTAGATTATTAAATTATTAGTCTCTTAACCTATCAAACTCAATATATTTAGCAATGATCAAAACCTAGATTCTAATCATCAATAATCAACTATATCAAGGGAAATCAATCACAATGACACAATCAATCATGCTAAGTAATAAATAATAACCACCAATAAATAAGGATCTACGGATAACATAATCATCTTCAATCAAACAACTTAATAAACGTGCAAATATAATCGTTCAATAATCATTATCCAAGGTTCATTATTACACAAATACTAGATGTATCAGTTCATTATTAAATAAGCAAAAACCAGATCATTCAATATCAAAAACATGATTGAAATCGAATTAAATGAAGTAAATGCAAACAGAATAACGAATCACTTGAAACTAATATGAATAATCTTCAACCTTAGCTTCTCGTGCTTCCTGAATACTTCAATCAGTCGAAATCAGTAGAACCTAGTCGTCTGGAATAATCCCTAGCCGAATGTCTCTTTTTTTAGGGTTATAAAACGCGTTTTTATATTTCTGGAAAATTGATCCATCCGGCGGATGGATTGCTTCTGAGCCCAGCCCAACTACACGTATACTGGGCCTCCACCGCCTTCATCCATCCGGCGGATGGATTGAATTTCCAGACGTTTTTCCAACTTTTATTCATTTAATATTCCAGCTTCGCTCAAATCTTCCAACAATGCATCGTTTAACTCATTTCTTGACTGTTTTCTGTCCTTTTCTCCATCAAACTTCATTTCCACTTCTAATTGCAAATATAAACGAAATAAGTACCAAAACTTAATTAATTGCAATAATAACATTCAAGAAAAAGGGTAAAATACTATTTAAATATAGTACTTATACGCGTTTATCACCCTTGCCAGACAATTCAGATATCTTCCTTCCACTGATAAATATGAACTTGCTGATGAGCTGGGACTGGTGAAAGATGAGGAACTTTTGATCAATTTTGTAATAGTGAGTTAAATTGTAACTGATCTCAAATCTAATATTTAATATTTACAGTTTAATGAAATATGATCACTTTAGAGAAAACCAAAGTGCAAAACTCAGATCATGTCAAAAGAATCCAAAAAGATAAATGAATTGATCACAAGTACAAGTCACTGAATGTTAAATTATTAAACACTGACTATAAACTCTTACAGCAACAAGTTTGTCTAGGGAGCTTTGATCACAATCATTTAGGGGGAGATTATTGAGTCACTGGTCGTTGACCAACTCAATAATAATAAACTCGATGAAGGAAATGATTAAGTCAAAGCTGCTATTACTAAAGATAGTACTCGCTGTTCGCTGTTCATTCTACTTAAAGATATTGATATGCTGAAGCGGATTAAAACTCAACTTTGTGTGTTGCTGATTCTAATATTAACAGCGAGAGTTCTACATCTGTTAAGAATAAAAGGCAAAAGTCACTGCCCCAAATAAAGGAAAGTTGCTTAAGATTAATTAATCAAGTCACTCTACAAGAGCATGTTAGCTCGCAGTGAGTGAGGAGATTTACTACATCTTCAGTAATTCTGTTGAATAAAGTTTCTTTACTCAAGTACAAGTTGCTCATCATTTATACATCATCAAGTGTTCCTCGTACTCAAAATATCTGAGGAATTACGTGGCAGCAAGTGATTGGTGTTAGGGTAAAAGAGATATTCGCGGTAACAGAATTGGGACCCAAAGAATGTCGGTTAGAAGGAGATCAAGCCAATCAAGCAGCGACACGTGTCATTCCAGATCCTATTTTGTAGGAGATATTTACGGGACATTTGTACTATATATAGAGCAGTATGTTGTACTTAGAAACTAGTCGTTGTACGTGTTAATCACTTGTTTGTTCAGTGAGTAGTTAGTCTAAGCACGTTTCAACGACTAGCGAGAAAACAGTTTGTTTGTTTGTCAGCAACTGTTCTTCTTATTTGTAATAGATTAGCTTAAGTATTTGATTTGGTTTAGCTTTGGCTATTCCATTCCGCAATAAATACTTAGTGAGTTTTATGATCAATAAGATTCACAGTTCAGCTACTATTACTTCTTTACTTAATTGTTATATTCATTTGTGATACTCTGTTTTTGCATATTCATTATTTACAATTAAAAACTTGACTAAATAACTTAGTAAAATCAAAAAAAGTTTTTAATTGTATTCAACCCCCTCTTCTACAATTAAACTTTACTTATTGCGATTCCAAATCACTAATCAATAGTGATTCAGGGACTTTCAGTAGCTAAATACTTTTGCACTTACTTGAATGAAGTGATCTAATGATTAGGGTTGTTATCTTTTGATGTTTATGTTGAACTATTTTTGTTTAATCGTGAACCTTACGTATGTGAGTTTAATCTAATTGATTTATTTTGTTGGTAAATTATTATATGATCAATTTAGTGGGAGCTTTTTCATAATAATAGTTTATTACAATTATTTGTCTATGAATAATTGTTAATTGATTGCGGAAGCTAATATTAAATAAGATAATCATTTAAACATGAATGCGTAAGTTGGTGTAGTTGACGGGAGTTATTCACTAGATTAAATCTTAAATTAATGAAGTGAAATTAAGGTGTAGGATAAGTGGACGATAATCCTGGTTCAATTAAGATTCATATATTCAACTTAAATAAACTGTTTATTGAAATTTAATTAATGTTTAATTGAAACTATTATGTGTTTAAGTTTTATAATATTATTGAAGCTTGTTAATTAATTAGTGATTGAACGTTTGTCACAAAGTTATTTCATAATTTGATTATATGTCTATGTATGATTAATCTAATGATAGCGGACGCAGATTTGGTATAAGTTAAATAATTAAACTTAAATGTATAAGGTGGTGATATTGGCGAACGTCTTTCATTAAATTAAATTATTAATTAGTTAATTAATATTTATGTGAAGGTGATGGCGAATGTTAAACCTGCTCTAAATTAAGATGAGCATTGATTGCTAGATAACCTGGTTTTATTAAACAACCTAAAATCATTAGTGAGCTAGTTCAAGTAAGTGTCGTTTTTAATATCTAAATAAGTTTAATAAATCAAATTTAACTCTTTCTGAGTTCACTTGTTTTTTAGTTTAATAAATCAAATTTAACTCTTTCTGAGTTCACTTATTTTTTAGTTTAATTTTAGTAGTTTAAGCAAAGTAACAATTCGGTTACATAAAACCCAAGTTTTTTTCAGTATTCAAATTATTTATATTCTAAGTACTCAATTCACATTACCTGTGGAACGAACCTAGACTTACTGTAGCTATATTATACACGATAGGGTATACTTACCTAAGTTGTGTAATAGTTAAGTGTCAGTTTTTCTTTGTTTATTTTATAACTAGATTTTACACATCAGTAGGCCATTCATGAATACTGCACATGCTATTATTGATGTATATTCTCAGGTTATCAGTCTATGAGCGCATGGACAGACAGTATCATTCAAAATTTATCAAGCCGACTGTTCACTAGCAGAACATGCAGAGATATACGCAATATCTATTGGCGAAGTTACTTTGGATGATGACACTTCTGATTCAGACACAGAACCATACAGGCCAGACGAGCACACTTCTCTTATCTCGGTAACCGAAGAGTCAGAATCAGAAAAAGAGGAGATGGAAGAATCGGAACTGGAAGAGGAAATAGAAGAGGAGATGGAAGAATCAGAGCCGGATGGAGAAGAATCGTCACCAGAAATAGAATCAGAGGAAGAAGAATTGGAACCAGAAGAGATGGAAGAATCAGAGGAAGAACATGAAGAACAAGAATCAGAGGAAGACGAAGTATATCAGTCCACACCACCTTGCCAGTACCTTCCTGCTTACCGACAGCAAAGATTATGCAGATTGAGAACTTTGAGAACTTCATCCCTCTGTCATACAGCGAATCAGATGAAGATCCACCGACTGATTAATCCCATGATGCAGAATTTGGTCTCACCATAGGAAAACTTATTGCATCAATACTCCATCTACAGCAAAGATACATCAAAGATTTTCCAGGCTAGGAATACTCCATCTACAGAAAGTGACGAGGATGATGTCATATACACTGACTTTCCAGTAGATATCCAGTCTATCCAACTTCCTACACCTCCTGTTGATCCACCTTCTCCACAAGTTCCGATCATCTCCAATTATGAGGAAATGATAAGTGTCATCGAAGACTTTGAAAAGGATATCCCCACTATGATGAACATTATCATTAACTCTACTAATGAGTACACTCTGCAACAAAGGGACCTGATAGAAGAACTCGAAGCCGAATCTGAACTGTATCAAGCCAGCAACACCCCATATCCAAGATTCTTCCACAGTCGCCTAAATGCCTTTGCTAAAGATCTCGCTGCTCAGCTCCTCCAAGAACACCACAATGATGAACCAACACCTGAGGAGCTAGAGTTCTTTGAAAAGCAAAGACACATATACAGGAAGATCTACAATGCACTGATCAGATCCGCATTTCCATAATCCACCGAGCAACATGAGTTCTTACATTCATACTGCGGAAATATGTACAATGCCACTGGGAATCCTGATGCAGATGTAGACATCCGGTTGATGAACGATCTTAGGAGACTACTGAACTCTATGGCTAGGAATGATCACATCTACGAGACTTCTCCCCACAGGTTTTATATCGACTGTATTGTTGAGTATCATGCTCACAAGATTGTCCACGATCTCGAGTATGTGAGTTTTGATGAAAGAACGTGTGACATCCCTTCATCTATAACTGAAGGTTCGATGATTAACATCTTTCTCACAGATCGGATCAAGGAAATTTTTGCTGAAGATCATCCGAAAGAGCATGGGCAAATATTCAACTACGGAGTACGTGAGGTGTACGATATAGTTAATAATATCTTTCGAAACTCCAACCTCACGTTCTCCCACTATCAAGCCCATCTCATCCAGGGCATTCATGAGTCCATCCGAGAATTGGGAGGTGATGTGACGCAAAAAGTCATATTTTTAAGTACAATTGTTTTGACCAAAAATAAACAAACTTAATTTATTAATCAAACTTAGTTTATGAGGTAGAGTGCTTATTATAAATTTCAAGATAATCAACGAAAATGCAAGTTAACGACGAGATAATGTGAATTTGATAATCAAAAGTGTGGCTTTGAGTCAAAGTAATCAAAAATGTATCAAGGACATTAATTTTATGTAAAACAAGTGTTTAATAACAAGATAAATGCAAAAGATTAAGCAAAATGCAGGATAATCTCGGGATAATGCAGTTTATATGATTAAAATGCAAATTGAATGAAATAATCAAAGAACAAATGCGAACGACACAACGATGTACGAGGAAAACCCTTGATCTATGATAGATCGCCGGCACAAAACCTCGGGAAGGATCAATCGATCCTTGCCTTATGTTTATCTTATAGAACAAAAATGAATTACAAACAAAGAGCACAAGAATGATCGTCTAAGTGTTGGTGTGATGAAGAATGAGTGTGTTCGTGTGATTGCAGAGAGTGTTTCAAGTGTAAGTAGTGAGCAAAAGTTAACCTAATCGATCAATCAAGCCTCGTTTAAATACTACAAGTACATAACAGATTATTCCGAAATATCCGGGATCACCCGGATTATGCTGGATTGTCACCCAACGTTCACATGACCGAGTAAATAACACATGTTAACTCCTCTCCAGCTTAATTCAAATATTCTTCGATCCAAGGAAATCGGAGCTAACCATCCGCATTCCCTAAGACCTGGTCAAAGAATAATAAACACGTGTATAGATTAGTAACAAGTGATCCCGAGATATTAGATATCTGGGATCCTTAATACAAGCATATATCTTAAGTATGCCAACTATATATATTAGATATTTTATTATCTCAGACTTAGATAAATCACGATCACAACATATCCATGATCCTGCAAATCTATCGAGCATGATAATATCCCTACCGGGATCCTGCAATATAATTATTGAAACAGAACCTTTATATAATCAGTATTTACATATCTTTTTAATTACGAAGATAATTCATTCATACCTGGGGATCTTGCATAGTATGTTAACCAGGATCATTAAATACTATCATATGTCACCTTATTATACCTCTGATTCCAGCATCCTGCTCATAACTTACTTATATGCAATCCAGGATTTCTATCATCAAATAGGATGCATGCTATTTCAAGATCCTGCAAGATTAGCTAAAAATCTACCCACAACAACATTATTCCATACTTTTTGGGCACATCTTTGGTGAAAACATTCCAAAATAATCATTATTAACTAAAATTCACTAAAGTTCTCCAAATATAGACATTGCTACAAAAATCACTAAAAACGTCCAAATAACAAGCAAAACAGAGCGAATAAACAACAACCAATTCTTCCATCTTCATTTACCTTATGAGAAACACATTCTAACCTTGTTATATGATGTCATAGGTAAAAACGAGATGGGAGAATCAAGAATCATGCAAATTGGATAAAGAACGGAAGAGATACGGCTTCTACAGATCGTTAAAAGTCATTCCAACTATGCTTGAGCTACACACATCCAATTTCTATGAAATTGGTTCCATTAGAAGCGTAATGGAATTACGAGATCGTAGGCAAAAGAATCAGCTCAAACGGACATGTAACGAAGGAGATACGGGCATTTTAAGCAACGAACAACAACTGTCTCACATCGTATACGGCCTTGGCAACCGTATACAGCCCACCATAGACCGTATACGGCCCAAGAAACACCGTATACGGCCCCTACTAGGTCGTATATGGCCCCCCATGCCCAATATCATGCTTCGTTTGCTTGTACGCTATGTTGTTTCGCTTGTACGTGTGATTTGGAGCTTTGCCTATAAATAGAGCCTACCCCCTTCACATTTCAACACACTTCAATCCATTCTTCATTCCATTCATTTCCCTACTTCCACTTTCTCTCTCACACTCTCTCTCTCTACTCTCTCTCTTCATTTTCTCTCTATAAAATTAGGGTTAGCATCAGTTAGTTCTTAGTTAATTTTTAACTGAGACTAATGGAGGGACTACTTTTGTAATAGTGTGAGGAATAGTTCAGGGGCTTATTTGTAATATTCTAGAAGATATTGCGGAGGTTCTGATTGTGTATTCTCTCAAACGCTTATTCAATATATGCTTTATTAACGGTTACTTCTTTCCTTATCTGTTATAATGATGATTGCTATTGTTATTATGCTAGATTTAGTATCTGTTATTACGCGTAGTGAGTAGTTACCTTGTGTGTTTGTTATAATGTAGTTAGTATATATATGTGTGGGGTGATGCTGCTTTAATATACGATTGAAAACCTGGTGTACTGTTACTTTGCATTTATGATTTTTAAACCTAAATTATATCGCCTTTCCTCCAAATAAACGTGGATAGAACCTTTATGACAAGGAGTCGCGAACCTTGATCAAACGGTCACTACCTATCTATGTTTTCTTAAAATTGTAAACATGGTCTGAATTGTGAAACTGTGGAAATACTGTTCAAACCTTTCGTATAGTACACCGTGAATCAATCAGGGATTTATTGGGAATAGTGAGGGTTGGTTTATATCATAGATGGTTAAACTTTAATACAAACTTAGTTTAAGATAGTCCAGAGTGACCGTAAAGTATGTGATACCGGAATGACCACGGAAAATGGCACAGTACTTCGCATAGCGTTGGAAACACCACTGGTGGAGTACAAATACGTGGAAGCTAAGGAAATGCCGGTGGTTGAAGACTGTATCACATCCTGGTTGAACACAAAGCTCTAGACTAAACCATGACCATTAATGTAAAGTTAACAGTCACCAAACCAAGTCTTAATTTTAAATGCCTTACCTGACTTCGTTGTCCCTGTAGTGTTAAGAAAGGTCGGAACCATAGTGGGTATGTTACTCTATCTAATGTACCCAGGAATTAACATTCCAAGAAAGGTCGTTACTCCGTCACTGGATAACGTTGAAGAGTTGAGCATCCTCCTCCGATCAGACTCAATCTGGCCTGGTACTCAGTGACATACTGATTAGTTGTGACACCCGCTAAATTAGAGCGTCATCACTGTACCTAATTATGTGTTTATTACGTGTATTTAGTACGAAACAGGACTAAGTATAGTAACTATTTACTTTTATATATATATATATATATATATATATATATATATATATATATATATATATATATATATATATATATATATATATATATAATGAGGTTATATATATACACACGTATACAAGTTGACCAAATCGTACAATTTAGTGCCAAATAAAATTTTGACAATACAAAAATACGGACGTTGGTGAAACTTTATTAAATAATATAGAGATTATTTAATAACACTTATTACTACTTTATATTATATTGATAATATAACAAACACGTACGTTTTGTTTAAAACGTAATCGTACTCAACAAAATACGCGCAAATACTAGAGACAAATTTACGTTACATTTTATAACTTAACTACAAGTATTTTAGTAAAATACTCCGACTAAAATATCGAATAAATATTCGTATTTTATAACGTACACTTAAATACATATAATATTTATTTAACGTTTAAACGACCGGGGAAACGAACATCGCACGGAGCGCAAATATAGGGGAACGAAAAATTGGTGAGGCCACACAAAGGTGACCCCACCCAACCGGCCAACACCCCACCCCCCACCCCATTTGATCATTCCACACTCAACACATCTCTCTCTCCATTCTCTTACTCTCTCCTCACTCTCTCTACACCACCACCTCCACCGCCCATTCCACCACCCAAAACCACCACCAAACGACCTCCAATCGCTTAGCTCATTTGGAGAAAAAGATTCACGACAACGAGCTCTACAACTTCATCTTTTTGGATTTCTCGCGCAACGATTCGTAAGTTTCCGATAACTTTCGAAAACTCTTAGATTTTGATTATTTTTCATGTTTGTTGTTAATCTAGCTTGTTAATGTCCAAATAATAAGTTAAAACTCGGTTTCGGAACATCGTCGGAATAATGTCGGTTTTGGCCATTTAAAGAAAACGACACTTCGAACATAACCGACACCAATTAATAATTTTTATGAACTCCTTGAACCTTTCTAAAACTGGTGTAAAAGAATCATGTGACAACCGTCACCAAACCGTAATCATAGTTCAAGCCGTAAAAACTCATTTTCGTGTTAAGACTCATCTTATGGACTTCATTACATCAAAATATTTGTTTTTGAAAAACGAATCCAACATAAAAAGAATCTTTGCAATCACACATGTAACGAAAAAGATACGAGGCTAAATGTAAATGCGTTAGTTATTGGAAACTATACGATTTATTAAAACAACGCGAAATACGAAAATAATTTGATTGGGATCATTTATTCTTAAACCGTGTGACCTGAGTTTTCTTGTGTGTCTTCGTTGTTTGGCCCAACAATCAACCTAAACCACATCCCTTTTGGTGAATCATTCGGCTCAACCCAACCCACACAACCCTAGAACTATAAAAGGCATCATCAACACAACCCTAACATTTTTTTTATCACAAAAATCGTCCATGCCGCTGTCCAAAAAGCACAGTCAACTTTAGAGGCCGTTTTGACCTACTTAGAGTCGTTTTCAAGCTTCGGTCAAAACTAAAAACTTGTAGATCTTGATATTTTACATAGACCCTTGAGGTTTTGGCCTCTGAAACGAAGCAGATTATTTTATAAAAATTGTTTGGTAAACTGCTACAGTGTATTACGAATTTTCTGAAGCTTTTCGTTAATTTAAGTTTGTATATAAACATGTTTTAACCCCAAAAACGAATGGAAACCCTAATGAACGAATTTCAGCCTCCCTAAACCCTATTTACGAAAATCAAACCTCAAGAACTCAAGGGTTTGATCTACTCTTTCAATCTATCAACCGAAGACGCACGTTAACGCGTCCATTGGTAAGATTCGTGTTTCAAACCTTTGTTTTCTTCGTATTATTGTCACTCGGTGTGTATGGATCCTCACGAAACATTGTTATTACAGATTCTAACGAAGATTCATGTGCGTTTTCTCGATTTATTGGTATTAATTCCTTCCGAATCGTTTATTTATTCATATTCCGATTGTTCGTTCATTATCGGTTTTATTCGGTTCAATCCATTGTATTCCTAGTGTATGTAATCATTAGGATATTGGTAAAATTAGTATATAAGTTAGTGGAATCGAGAAATATGATTGTGTTGACGTTTTGAATTGGTTATACGAATGATTAGGGTTGATTACTCACAAACCCTAATCTGATCAGATTTTATATTCAGTTTGGGAAGCTTGTAACTTGGTCGTTTCTTAATGAATTTTGATGAAATAAGAGTCTAAACTTAATTATTTTGAGTATTCTTTCAAATGGCGTAGGTTTCATGGCTAAATGTTTAGTATAAGTTGGTCAAAATGATTTTACAAGATTATGTGTCGATTCTGAGTTTTTCGGTTTCTGTTTTTGGTTAACTTGTCGATTTTTGAAACGTATCTTAACTATGAATTGGGTCTTGAAATTTTTACTGAAGTGTTTTTAATGTGTCAATAATTTTCTGTAAAAATATTATAGTCATTTTAAATTTTAAAGTATTTTTAATAATTTGTAACTTTTAAGTACTCAGAAATCGTCTTTTGTTATGAGCAGATTGCTTCGAGGAATTTTTAAAAATAGTAAACTATAATATTTAATTCTTAAAAAATATGTATCAATCTAAACTCATTGAAGTATCACTGGTTAAATTTTTAGAGTCAAATCATTTCGGTAATCATGTTTAAAAATCGGTGAAGTGGTTTAAAGTTTGTGGACAGAATCTGATTTTTCTAATAAAGTCGATTCAAGTGAATATGCATAGGTTTGAGTTGTGAGAGAATTTAGTGGGAGTATTTGGACTTGGGATACGATGGAATGACCTAGTTATGTCTAGGTTATGACCAATATGCATTATGTGATTATTGTAGATTGCGAGATTGTTTGGTGGATATCATAAAGGGCGACTCTTACTTAAATATTTAAGGTGAGTTTTCGTGGCCCCAATTTCATTACTTGTTTTACATTGAGGGAAAAGTATGCTCGTGTTTTATCAACTGTTTTCATGCTGTGATTACATTCATTTTCTTTTTGGACATATGCTTGAAATGTGCTACATTATGTGAGATTATGTGCATTATTTGGGATCATTGAGAACATTTGTGGCTATTCGTCTTGCTCCGTTGGGGGTATTGACAACACGCCGGTTGGATACATTGACATCATTTAGGCTATTCGTCTTGCTCCTTTGGGGGTATTGACAACACGCCGACGTATATGCTATTCGTCTTACTCTGCGGGAGTAATGACAACACGCATGGTGGTTTGTTGAGATTTATTCGTTTACACTAATTTCATTTATATGTGCCTTTTCATTTGCATTGTCCTACTCAGTTATTTATCACAGCAAAACATTATTTTATGGTGTCTGGTTTCAAACCTACGAAACTCACCAACATTCGTGTTGACGTTTTTGAGCATATCTTTTCAGGTGATACTAGTGGACTTAAAGCAGTGGACAAGAGAACTTAGTGGACCTTTAGGGTTGCATTAAGAGTTATTCAAGACTTGTGGTACATCATTAAGGTTGTTTGTGAAGGCTTGTTTTGCCTTAACATTGTAGTGTACGTTTGATTGTAAGATTTTGAATTCATTGTTGATATGTATGCATGACATGAACCGTTATTCATGTTAATGGCATCATGACACATTGGATATTGTATTTCATATAGAATTCTTTATAATGATGTGTTATGATCCTATCACCGTTATATCCCGTTGTTTCCGCTTTAGACGGGGTGTGACAAATCAGGCCAAATGGTGGTCATTAAACACGTTTTCGACAAGTTTAGAAACCGATCAGACGTAAGTGACGCACAGCCAGATCCAGTATAGCGTCACTTCCTTAAGTAACGCATTAAGTGTCGCTAAAAGCCCTAATTTTGCGTCACTTGCCTAAGTGCCGCTAAAAGCCCTTTTTCCCGTCACTTCCTAAGTGCCGCGAATTCCATACCATCACTCGAACCCAACACTTGCTTAGGTGTCGCCCCGAAATTGATTTGCAATCTACCGACACTTACACCGACACTCATACCCGACACTTGCCTAAGTGTCGCCCCTTATGCGTCACTTCTCCAAGTGACGCTACTAATACAGAATTTACCATTCTATGCGACACTTCTTGAGTGTCGCCTAAACCCTTAAGTGTCACTATAAGTGACGCTAAAAATAGAAAGGTCACGACTTATTTTTATACTAAGCGTCGAACACTTACAACCTCAAACATGTGGACGATACAACTTCTAAAACACTTTCCGTATACTATATCAGTATACGTTACACCTGGAATACATATGAGATTACACTCACGTTACAGACATACGAGATTACACTCGAAACCAATACGAGATTACACTCAACTCTAATATGAGATTTCACTCTTACACCTACAAGATTACACTCGAAACTAATACAAGCTTACACTTGCACGCATACAAGATTACACTTGTACACTCTAGGACTTTCACTCACAAAAGGGTTACACCCACTCGAACTTATATTCACACAGACGTTCACAAAATGTTACAAATGACAGACATACTAATATGCTTTACAAGTATACGATCTCAAAGAACACATAATAATAATAAGTGAGATTATTAATACACGCCATCACCAACGGGCCGTACACACACAATTGCAGACCATAAATGCAAACAAGTACAAACTACAACTACAGATGATTACAGACTTACAAACAAACAACGGACATTAACTAGTTAGTGAGAAACTAGCATGGATATTCTTTAAGATATCCATTTACTTACTTAACCTTATGCATTTAGGACGCTAGAGGTTGCTAGTTCGGAGAAGTATATTACTTGCTTACTGCTTACTCTGCTAAGACCCAGGTGAGTCTCACAGCCCCTACTTTACGGTTTTCAACTCAGGGGTGAGATGCATTACTTGTTTTACTAAATACATGTACAGACTATACAGACTTTACAGACTTACTGATATACAAAATTGCATGAGTTACGATTAATCCAATATGTTGGGACATGTATTTGTGACAACAGATCTAGCTTGTAATAGTACTAGTGATTATTGTAATCAAGTGTGTACAATTGATTTTGAATTGTAATGAAAAATATGATATTAGTTTGTTGTTAATATTCGTTAAATATATTAGTAAGATAAAGTGTTAGACGAATATCGAGAATGAAAATGCAAACTAAAGTCTGTCTGTGAGATAAGATCTCAAGTCGCAGGATTTGGTTCTGCAAGATGAGATCTGGGCTAGCAAAGGTGGCAACGAACCGAGCTAATATTAAAGGTGGCAACGAACCGAGATCAGAATTTGGGCTTGGTTTGGGCTGCGAGGTCAGTCGACTTGCAGATCCCATCGGGCTGCGAGTCGAGTCGAGCTGATACGTATAAATATTAAACTAGGTCAAATCGTTAAAGAACTTTTGCAATACGAATTTCCAGAGCATTATATTCGATTCTAAGCATTCTTAAGGTTAGGTATTGATCGATTAACATTAATTAATCGATACAAAACCTTGTTGATTAATCAATTCGCTATTATCTTGCGAAACAATTCGTTCACAATCCGTGAACCAAGTATTGAGGAATTCCGTGCCTTAATACCTAAAGATAACCTCGTTATCGATCCTAATACATACGGACTTACACAATGAAGGCCTCTGAATCATAGTTGTTAGTTATAGGATAAGCGCGAGTTTAGTATATTGATTCATCATCCTAAGCCTAGGAACTCAAGTAATCAATCCTCTAATCACTCCATTGATCGAGGGCTTGGATTCCTAAGTATTCGGTGAGTTCTTGTGAATCAAATCCATCATATTCTTTGTATTCTTGTTGCATGGTTTGTCTAAACCATTCAAAAACTCTTTGTTTACAGATTGTAGCAAAGGATTTCGTGTGCATTGTTCGATAGTCGGTATAAAATTCCTTTCGATTCTTTTGTTTTAGTATATTTCGATTTTTCGTTTATGTCGGTCATTTTCGGTTCATTTCCATTGTGTTCCGGGTAAAAAAAAATAGTTAGAACATGAATAAAATCAGTATATATGATGATGGGATAAAGAGTTTTAATTGTTGTTGCGGTTTGGATTGGTTATATATGTGATTAGGGTTGAGTTATTATAAACCCTAATCTGACCAGAAACTTTGTTCGGATTGGGAAGCTAGTAACTTGGTCAATTCAATATGGTTTTAGTTGAAAAAGGAGTCTAAACATAATTACTTTGAGTCTTCTTTCAAATGGTGTCGGTTTCATGGTTAAATGTGGAGTATAAGTTGGTCAAAATGATTTTACAAGATGATGTGTCATTTCTGAGTTTCTTGGTTCCAGATTTCGGTTGAGTTGTCGATTTTTGAAACGTGTCTTAAACTAAGAATTTGATCTTGATATTTTGACCGGAGTGCCTTTAAAGGGTTAAGTATTTTCTGTAAAAATATGATAATCATTTGAAGCTTCTAAGTATTTTAAGTAAATTAAAACTTTTGTGAAGTCAGAAAGAGTCAACGGTTTAGAGCAGTTCAATTTGGTGAATTTTTAAAAATAGTAAATCAATGTAATTGAATCTGAAAAATTTACAGGGTCTTCTAAACACATTAAAGTATCGTTGGTAAAAATTATAGAGTCAAATGGTTTCAGTAAAGAAAAAGAATAAGTGACTTTCTGATTGTTGTGGACTGATTGCTGATTGTTCGGATGAGTCTTGTGTCTTCGGGACCCTGACAACACTCCATATTTCTTACTAATACGGATATGATTATTGATAGTACTATCGGACGACGGTCCCGCTCTTGTGATAGATACGTTATCCTTGAGTGAATATTATCCAGGAACAGAACGGATTGCTTGTGGGGGATGAGTTGGTTATCTTATGTGCTTATTCATATCATATGTCCTACTTACTAAATTAACACAGCAAAACTATATTCTTTGTATATGTGTCTTATCAAACCTGCTTAACTCACCAACATACGTGTTGACGTTTTTGAGCATATCTTTTCAGGTAATTCTAGTGGACTGAAGATAGAGGACAAGAAAGCTTAGTGGACCTCTAGGTTGCATTTAAGCTAAACTTTGAAACTATCGTTTGAGGTGGAACATTTGCATTCTAATAATTTGGGAAAGGCGTGTTTTGCCTTAACCTTTGATTATGGATTATGGTTTGGTTATCTTTTTCATTGTTGATATGTACATGTAGCGTGAGCTCCTATTCATGTTACTTGTATCATAACACATTGGATATTTATTTTCATATAGACGTCTTTGTAATAATATGTTGTGATACTATCATTGTTGTACCCCGTTGTTTCCGCTTTAGACGGGGTGTGACAACTTAGTTACTCATACCCACTGGAGGAGCGATACACGGAGGTTAGCTACCTACGTATAGTATCGACTCTTGGAATGTGGTATCTTTATGATATCTCATTCCCTAACAACGCCAGTGGATTGTATTTGTCGGGACTAGTAGGTTTCCCCTACTTAATCCTCTGAGAATTCAGGTTCACCCTTTTAGTTCTTGGTCGATTGTGGACTAACCCTACCCGAATTGACGGAAATGACGATGAGACGATAAGATGATAAGATGAGTGTTGAATGATGAGTTCGTAGGCACGGCTTTAGAACTTTTACTTGAGTTCTTGCCATGCTATTTGTTCATATGTTGATTAGTCAGTTACTAATGACGTAATGTTGCCATTTGTATGTATTGATGATTTGTCTTGATTTGTTGATTATTGTTAACATATGATGATAGTATTATAGTAATACTTTAGTTAATGAGGTTTTCCATGCTTTATATTATTATAAATGCATGACTAGTGTTGAATAATTGAGATAAAAACATTTTGATGATTAAGGGTTTTAATTGGTGTTTTATATACTAACCCATTATGCTTACTCAGCTTTAAAAGCTGACACTTGTTTTCTACTTGTGGATTGTGCATTCGCAGGTTAGGAAACTAGGAGTTGATGATGAGCGTGGAAGGTAGTTGGGATGAGTCTTATATAAGCCTTAGTTCGTTAATGAAATGTATAGTAGGTTGATCTACTTAGACATTAATTATGGGTTTCATTTATTACTATGTTTTGATGTGACGAAGTAACACCGTAGATGTTTTAATTAAACAGTGTTTGGTAGAATTTAATATGTTTGAGATGTTTTCCGCATTACTCTGTGATTTTAAATAAAAGTTTTTGAAACCCGTATTTTTAAATTCAGGATGTTACAATATAATACTTGATGCAATATATATTAATTGATTGAGTTTTAATTGTATTTTCATTGATATAATTTTCATTGATATAATTTTCATCGGGTATTATACAACACAAAAATATATATATATATTTAAGGTCAAAGTTGAAAAAGAAAGTCTTCAAAAAGTTATAAGTGGACACTTATAATGGGACATAGGTAGTAACAAGTACTGCTTGAGAGTAGTGTTAATTTTCATACTTTCACATAAACATATAGAAATGTTACTTGACGTGAAGTATACCTTAAGTTAATTCCAAATTCCAAGTGTGATCTTGATTACGCTAAGCATAGCCCAAACCGTTTATTTATAATGAAAAGATGAATTTACATACTAATGTTTATGTTAAAAATTTGATATAAGGTTCAAATAAGAACCAACTAAAAGTAGAGAACTTTAAGAACTACTAGATTACGTATTAGTTCACATGTGAACAAACACGTAATTTATGTTGGTATATGTACACGACTTAAGCATGTCCGGAAATTAATGAGCCTATGGGGGGCGCGCACTTAATCATTTAGACACGATTAATAATTAATAGCGTATTAATTATTATACACATTTAATATAAACTAAATTTGAGGGACTTAAATGTTAAGTGGACAAACTTGTATTGGGTTTGAATTGGGTTTGTATTGGGTTTATATGGGCCGATTTTTAGGTATCCATATACAATTCAAATACCTAATTAAAACCTATAAATACATAGCCTAGTTAGGGTTATTGGGTATCCTAAATATACAATACCCAAAGGGGTTTTTAGTTTTGTTTTATTCGATTAAAGCAAGAGAAGAAAAGGAGTGTTTTCAAGTTTTATTAAGTGTAGTTCGACTAGCATCGTTATCGTGTTGTGAAGGTGGTGTGCGTGCAACCCTAGAGGGTTTTACCATTTGTGAAACCTATTCGTTTTACTAAACGATTATTTGGAGCTAGCTAAAAGGTACACATTTTCTATCTTAACTAATTATAAATACGTGTTATATGCTTCCGCAATTGTATGACAATTTGTATATTGATATATGATATATTATGACAGTGGTATCAGAGCCACACGTATGTGTTGTAATTAGTTAGATTTGTTAAACATAAAATTTAGTGGGAGTTTTGTTGGTTTGGTCGAACAACATGAACGGAATTTTTTTTTATCGTATGGTTGCATGCAACGAACAATAAACAAAGAAAAAAATAATTGGTTGACTGGGATATACATTGCCGACTGAAAAGAAGAAAAAGGTTTATATTTTTTTTGTGAGATCTAAGTCGGTAAAGTCACCAAACAGCAAGAAAATTTTTATATTTTTATTTTTGGTGGGGATCTCTTTTGCCAAATCGTAGAAAGAAACAATTTTTTTTTTGTTTTGTTTTGGTGGTTTGGTGATCCAGCGCCAAAATTAGAAAATGTTTTATAACATGTAAACTTTATAATAAAGTGTTATACTTTTAAATCTCATTATAAATTTTATGTTTGACAAGAATAATAACATGTTTAGTGTAAATTGTTTGTTATTATAAATGTACCTATTAAATTAGAAAAAATAAAGGGTATTCATGAAATTCATGCATAATTTGTCATGAATATCACTTTGATATATAGATATGCTAGTTAGAATTAATTATTAATTGAGATGGCATGCTTAAAAATTGATTAGTGTAATTATGTGTTACTTGTTTAAACTGTTTAATTGACAAGGATTACATGTCCCTAGTTTGCCATACTTTAGGGTTTCACCCACCAAAAGTTGCATGAAAATTAATTGTTAATAGTTTAATAGTTTTAGAAGTTTAAATTACACATGCTAAAACATAGTGGCCATAGGATCAATGCCCCTTAAGCTAGTCGATTAGTTTAGTTTAATTATTATTTGCCAATTGTTAACTTGTGATGCAAAATTATTTTTAGAAAATAAAATTAAACTTGACTAAATGACTATGAAATATGATTTAGGGTTTGTAATATTACATATTTATGACACATATGGGTTGGGCTCATATACCATAATTTGTTCCAATGTCATAAAATATCTAATTGATTACAAATTCATTTAATAAAATTGGTATCTTTCATCGCTAAAGAAACACCGGCTCACCCATTTGAACAAACTATAAGAGAGCTATAAGCATGGAGGCTCTGTCTCCTTAAAGAAAGTAGGTTACTTAATCAGCCTAGTGCTAGCCTTACTTCTGCGGTTCTTTGTGCGTTCAAATGGAGCTACCGAGCTCTTTATATTGATGTAAGATAAAATATTTTTTATTAAAACCTATGATATGAATATGGTGCATGCATATTCGTACATATTTGATACATATTATCAAATAAATTACCCATTTAAACTTAAGTCATTGTCATCCAATCGTAAGAACACTTGCAGTTGCTTTTTACTCTGCGTGAGACGTAGGTAAATTGCAATCCCAAGGTAAATTACCACTCATCGTGAGACGGTGGTGGACTATTTACAGTTCTTAATTGGACGACTTAAAACGAGTTAAGCGGTGAGATCCTTAAGCCCGTGGCAAAAGATGGGATGAAACATGTTTACAAATTCACTTATGCTTGCTTCATAAGTATTATTTATAAGTCCCATAATTTCTAGGAATTGCACTTATAATGCAATTATTGATCGTCACTTACCTTTTGAGTACCATCATTGCTAGCAGATCAACTGATGTGATGGTGGTATGTCAAGTAGGATCCTAGCCTTAAGAAAATTAATTGTTTATATGTATATATAAACATTAGGGTATTTGATTTTCTTTAAGGATGTATTATCGAAAATACTAAATTTGAACTTTTATCTAGTTGTAGATGGCAAATCCTGCACCGAACTCGAATTATTCGGCTTTCAGGCAAATGCTAGAAAAAGTAAAACTTTCTGGAATTAATTTCAATGATTGGTTTTGTCAACTAAGGATTGTCCTTCGTGTTGAAAGGAAAACAGAAGTCATTGAACATTCGATGAGACTTGCTCCTGATGCTACTACTGGTCCTGTTGAGGAATTAGCAGCATGGAATGCTCTTTATGATCGTCATAATGAAGTTGCTTGTTTGATGCTCGGCAGCATGACTCCCGAACTTCAAAACCAATATGAAAATCATATTCCACTTAATATGATTACAGAGCTGTAATCGGCTCCTCCACAAATCCTTGCGATTAGAAGTGGAAAGATCCAGAAAGATAAGAAACCGCAAACTAGGGGAAAGGCTAAGGGAAAGCAAGGTGCTTTTGTCTCTAAACCTAAGAAAACCCCTTCAGCAAAGAAAGAGCATCCGGCTAAGGATGAGGCGTGTTACCACTGTGGGACACTGGAAGAGCAATTGTCCAGCCTGTCTTGCTGAGTTGATGAATTAGAAGAAGAAGCAAGCCGGCTCAACCGGACCTTCTGGTATCTTCAGCATAGAATTATATTCTTTCCCCGATTTAAAATCCTGGGTATATGACACTGATTGTGGTACTCACATTTGTAATACCCTTCAAGGATTTAGAGGAAAGAAGAAACTGAAACATGGGGGGCTCTACTTGTACAATGGTGTACGTGAAGCAGTAGAAGCCAATGGAAGTTTGACTTAGTTTTGCCTTTAGAATTAATTATTGTATTAGACAATTGTTATTATGCACCTGCTATTACTAGAGGTGTTGTTTCAGTTTTACATTTGAAAGATAATGGATTTATCAATGTTTTAATGATTATGGCATTTCAGTTTCTAAGGATAATGTTTATTATCTTAATACTATTCCTTGTGATGGTATTTTTGAAATTGATATGCATGATTATGTTTCAAAAGTTAAGTCTATGTATTATGTTAGCAATAAAAGAGCCAAACCTAATTTGGACTCTACCTATCTTTGGCATTGTCGTCTTGCTCATATTGGCAAGAAACGCATTGAAAGGCTTCAACATGAAGGGCTCTTAAAAATCAAATGATGATGGATCCTTTGATAAATGCGTATCTTGTGTTTGTGGCAAGATGATAAGGAAACCCTTTCCGCATCAAACGCAAAGGGCTAAAGATCTACTTGGAATTATACATACGGATGTTTGTGGTCCATTTAGACATGTGTCAAGACAGGGTGCTAGCTACTTCATCACTTTTACTGATGATTTCAGTCATTATGGTTATGTTTACTTGCTTAAACATAAACATGAAGACTTTGAAACATTTAAAGTGTTTGAGAGTGAAGTAGAAAATCAACTCGGTAAGACCATCAAGATCCTTCATTCGGATCGAGGTGGTGAATGCTTAAGCTAAGAGTTTAAGGATTATCTGAAAGCGTGTGGATGGTCCAACAGCTTACTCCTCTATACACGGAGTGTCGGGGAGGAGGCATCGAACCTTGTTAGACATGGTAAGATCCATGATGAACCTTACAACTCTCCCATTATCATTTTGGGATTATGCTCTTAAATCTGCTGTACGTATTTTGAATATGGTTCCAACCAAGAAGGTAGATAAGACACCACATGAATTGTGGTATGGGAAAGTCCCTAATTTATCTTATATAAAGGTCTGGGAATGTGAGGCACTTGTGAAGCGGGATATGCCTGACAAACTCGAGCAAAGATCTATTAAGTGCATCTTTGTAGGATACCCAAAGGAAACAATGGGTTACTACTTCTACAATCCTTCTGAAAATACTGTAAAAGTTGCTAGATATGCTGAGTTCTTTGAAAAGAATCTCATAGCTCAAGAAAACAGTGGGAGGGTCGTAGAACTTGATAAGAATCAAGAGGAAGATGTATCACCTTCTACAAACACTAGCGAACATCAACTTGGGGGGGAAAGTTTTGAACCTCAAGTCGATGTTGTTCCAATTCGTAGGTCCGCAAGGACAATACGTGCTTCCGAAAAGTTGTGTCTAAATGTAGAAAATGAGAAGCACGTGTTAGGGGATCTTAATGAACCTCCTAATTTCAAAGCTGCATTATCAGATCCAGAATCTGAAAAATGGCTTGAAGCTACGAATGTGGATGAAAATGTACACACCTATAAAGCTCGTCTTGTAGCGAAGGGTTATACTCAAATCTACGGAGTTGACTATGATGAAACCTTCTCTCCTGTAGCAGACGTTAGGGCTATTAGGATTCTCTTAGCCATAGCAGTGTACTATGACTATGAGATTTGGCAAATGGATGTCAAGACTGCCTTCTTAAAAGGTTATCTAGACGAAGAGGTCTATATGGATCGACCTGAAGGTTTTATTGATCCAAAACATTTCAGCAAAGTATACAAGCTTCAAAAGTCCATTTATGGACTTAAGCAAGCATCAAGGAGCTGGAATAAGAGGTTCGATGAGGAAATCAAAAGGTTTGAATTTACTCAAAACCCTGATAAGCCATGTGTATATCAAAAAGCTAGTGGGAGTAATGTTACTTCCTTGTCTTATATGTTGTGGACATATTGATCATAAGAAAATTACATTCCAAAGTTACAAGATGTAAAATCCTACCTTGGAAAGTATTTCGCTATGAAAGACTTGGAGAATCAACATTCATACTTGGAATCAAGATCTATAGAGATACAACTAAGCGGTTAATTAAACTAAGTCAAAGTGCTTATAATGATAAGATCTTAAAGGGATTTAAGATGAAGAATTCTAAGCGTGGAAATGTTCCGATGCAAGAAAGACTTGACTTAAATAGCAAATAGTGTGCTTCTACACCTGTTGAGGTGGAGCGTATGCATAGGGTTCCTTATGCTTCGGCTGTTGGATCTATAATGTATGCGATTAGATGCACTAGACCTGATGTGGCGTTCTCACAGAACATAGCCAGCCGTTTTCAACAGAATCCAGGTGAAAGTCACTGGACTGCTGTGAAAAATATTCTCAAGTACCTAAGAGCTACTAGAGATATGTTCCTTGTTTATGGTGGAAATCCTGAAGCAGAGCTCAAAGTGACTGGTTACAGTGATGCTGGATTTCAGACCGATAGAGATGATATGAAATCTCAGACAGGATATGTCTTCATCTTGAATGGAGATGAAGTGGAAAGGGTTCCTTATGAAGCAATCAAAACCTGCCATGTCTACAACTGAATCAGAGTACATAGCACCTTCAGAAGCTGAAATGGAAGTCGTCTGGATTAGGAAATTTATTTCTGGGCTTGTCGTGGTAACAAAAATAAAACCCCATAGAGTTATACTGCAATAACTCAAGAGCATTTTAATTGCTAATAAACCTGGAGTTAAGAATGGGGCCAGACATTATCCTATAAGATATCACTATATTCGAGAGCAGATCGAAATAGGTGACATCAAATCTACTCAAAGGTCACACAGATAATAATCTAGCTGATTCGTTTACGAAAGCTTTACATAAGGGAAAGCTTAGTCAACATGCCAAGGGCATAGGACTTCGTATGGCTAGTTATCTCATGTAAATCTGTGTTTTAGTATTTGGATAAAGGATGTTAAACAATTATTATCCAATAAATGAATTAAAGTACTTGGTATGTTTGTTTTCATTTGATAATTAATTGTATCCTATGTTTGCATGTTTAAATCCTTGAATAATTTATTATTATTCTAAACTATCCAATGTCGATTGACTATATGGGAATATAGTCGAACTAAGACATATCTGAGTGATTGGTCAGAAAGGGTCTCACTAAACTCACATGATATTCATACAGATGCATATCGGATTCCCCAAATTATCGAATTATTACTTTATGGATCGTCGTCATTAAGGAATATTCGAAAATGATTATTTACTGAATCCTTAGACTTGAGATGCAAGTAGGTTAAGCGTGTATGGATTGCATCTTCTTGATATAGTTCTAACTATTCGTAAATGGTAGTTACACAGAACTATTTTCAGAAGTGTATTGAAATGCATGACTGACACGTGCAGTCAATACATAATTTGTTCCTTCAATACAGAATTTGTTCCTTCAATACATTATTGAAGAATGATTCTTCTAGGCCACTCATTAGGTATTAATCAGATGTGTGTATGGCCATACCAAAATGAAATCTAGATGTGTCTCGATTCATTTTGTAATCTTGATTAATTACATGAAATGAGAAATAGAACAGTTAAATTATGAAATGACATTGATCCATATTCATGATTAACACAAGTATCTTAAACAAAGGGATTGTAAATGATGAAATCATTATCTGAGACTTTATGAAACGAAACTCAGGAATTTCTGGGAACATTGAAGTGTTGCTAGACGCTAACCAATGTTATTGCTTAAGACATGTCCAAGTGGGAGCTGTTGGTATATGTACACGACTTAAGCATGTCCGGAAATTAATGAGCCTATGGGGGGCGCGCACTTAATCATTTAGACACGATTAATAATTAATAGCGTATTAATTATTATACACATTTAATATAAACTAAATTTGAGGGACTTAAATGTTAAGTGGACAAACTTGTATTGGGTTTGTATTGGGTTTATATGGGCCGATTTTTAGGTATCCATATACAATTCAAATACCTAATTAAAACCTATAAATACATAGCCTAGTTAGGGTTATTGGATATCCTAAATATACAATACCCTAACAATAAAAAATAACCCTTTACTTCTCCCTTTTGTGAGCCGTCGGAAATCAAACCCAAAGGGGTTTTTAGTTTTGTTTTATTCGATTAAAGCAAGAGAAGAAAATGAGTGTTTTCAAGTTTTATTAAGTGTAGTTCGACTAGCATCGTTATCGTGTTGTGAAGGTGGTGTGCGTGCAACCCTAGAGGGTTTTACCATTTGTGAAACCTATTCGTTTTACTAAACGATTATTTGGAGCTAGCTAAAAGGTACACGTTTTCTATCTTAACTAATTATAAATACGTGTTATATGCTTCCGCAATTGTATGACAATTTGTATATTGATATATGATATATTATAATTTAGTAGTTCTTAAAGTTTTCTACTTTTAGTTGATTCTCATTTGAACATCCCTATATGTGTGTATGTGTTGATCACATAGAAGTTAGAATAATTTAGAAGCGTGTGAGTGTGTGACAACCCTTAACAGGTTACAATACTCACTTTTGAAAGAGATTTGGATGGTATGTATCTAATTAAAATGATTTTTCAAAACTTTAAAAAAGTTATAAGGCAATTTTGAGATGCTTATGTTCATTGAAAATGACACGTGTAACTTTGTACAAATATAAGTTGGATAGAACTTGATTTATGTTGATATATTACCTTTAAAACAATCCACATGTCACTTACAATCATGAGGTCGACATAATCTTGTAAATGGTCCAAATGAGGTCGACATAATCTTGCAAATGATCCAAATATTAATATTGATATTTAATTATTAATACGCATGTTAAAATATGAGAACTAATAAAATAAACGGATACATGACATATGAGCTGGTTAATTTTAATATTTAGTAGGAATTAGAAGATATAAAATTCATAGGTAAATACAAATCTACTATTATTTAAACAACGTGTAATGTGTATTTAGATATGTATAACGTTAGAACATATCTTCAAAAATACGTAAGATTGTTATTTTAATAACATGAAATTTTATCGTCATGATTAGCTTTTTAAGAAAATTTTAAAATTAATAATGTTAATATAATAGCTTATTTTTTACTTGTTTTGACTTAAATGTAAGAATTACGTATTTTGAAGATAATATAGTATGATGCAGGGTGAGGTTCAAATGAGGCTAAAAATTTGTGTGAGACAAAGTGAACCAATGATATTATGCCACATATACAAAGAGAATGTTCCATACTACAAAACTCATTTACCCCAAACATCAATTATCTCACAAACGACAAATCGAAAAATATGGTTCAAGTTTCATGATTTTTCGATTTGTCGTTTGTGAGATAATTGATGTTTGGGGTAAATGGGTTTTGTAGTATGAAACATTCTCTTTGTACATGTGGCATGATATCATTGGTTCCCTTAGTCTCACTCAAAAATCATGGACTCATTTGAACCTTACTCTATGATGTAATGTTGTGATTTGTGAGATTTAGCTTCTAAGTAGTTGTAAGTGATAGCAAGTTCACACTTTCGTTATATGGTTTTATAGTTTGAAAGTTTATGAAATTTAATACATTATACTATTAAGTGTATGCTACCGTAAAAACTACTATTGTATATATTCAACTTTTGAAATTTGATTACATACAACAGACACCTTTTTTTTTTATTTCACACACGTTACATATACACAATATAAAGTTTAAAAGTCTCATACATGTAATAGTAAACGATGAAAGTTTAATATATTTTCAAACTATAAACCCTTTATTATCTTATACATAATACGAATTATGATTTTTCCACTCTAGTTTGTAGCCTAGCCTTACATTAGTCTGTATATTGTTTTCTTTAGTTCCTATCATTTAGTCTTTGATTTCCTTTTGATAAATCTTATTTTATATTGATGTTTGTGATAAGAATTAAAAATAGGACGTTATCTATTTGAAACATAATGTGTCTTTTTCTTTTTTAAGAAATAAACATATTGCTTGTTTTTATCGTGTAGAATGTTTGGATATGAATTATTTATCGTGCAATATTATTTTGGAAAAGAATGATATGAAACTCTTTCATATAATGTGAATAAAGTTATTAAACTACTCTCATCCGTGATTAAAACTGACTGAAACTGACTGAGCCACATCAGTGCCACGTCAGCTTTTTAAAAAACTGACTGAAACTGACGCACCACTACCATCAGTAACCCGTCACTTTAATTTTTGAGTCCCACATTTACCCATTTATCTTTAGTTACACACACAAACAAAACATAAAAAAAAAAAAAAAAAAAAAAAAAAAGCTTCAAACCTTCGTCGGATATCCGACCTTCACAAAGTGACGAACTAACTGACGATGCGCTAACATCCGTGTCACTTGAGTGACGGTCGTCGGTTGCAAGTGACGAGCAAACCGACGACACCGATGTTAGTGGCCTTATCCTTATTTGCATGAGTCACTAGGTCAAGTTTGATATAATGATTACCCATTTACCTATTATCAATAAAGTGATGTTAAAGTCTTGTGATATTTTAAAAACTACTCCGTATTATTTTTAAATTTATTGTATGTACATTTATTTTTTTGATCCTACTAACCATAACAAAAAATTTCTTCTTTATTTTATTTTTAACATAAAAATTTTTATAATAAATTAAGAGTCAAAAGTATTTAGAGCATAGGGTGTCGTGCTTTTGTAATTACAGTATTCTGGGAAGAATGTTGTTGTTGAGGATTTTATGGTGTGTTGGACAGTGTTCTGAACAATATTTCGGAGTCAAAGTACACTAATCCACTTACCATACCACTAATATATTAGTTTAATGGTACGATAAGTAATAATATATGGTATGGATAACTTTCCCCTTGTTTGCATAATAAGACATGATGTGTAGGGGGTAAAGAGGAAACAATAAACAACTTTATAACGTAATTATCATGATCATGATGATGATGATGTTACTCACCCATCAAAAGATTAAATAAATTGAAGATATTTTGTAGGCTCAAACAAAGATATGTCAATAAATCACATCAAGTTATGAATTTAGCTTGGCGTGCCCCAATAAAATTATTAATCTGTCTATAATGATATAAAGAAAAATTTGATAAACAACTATGTGATAATTTTTATAGATCGACCACTTCAAAATAAAATTAAAAAAAATAATAATAATAAATAATTTTTCATTTTCAAGTTTGGAGAACACGTGACTAAAAGTATAATTTTATAAGTTTATACTTTATAGTGATGTATACTTATTTTCAAGTGGGAGAACCAAGTGAAGTAAAAATGTAAATTACATATTATATACGGAGTATATATATTTTTACTCGATACTAAAATTCGAATTTCATTAATCATAGTGTTTTCATCCTAGGTCATAAGAAATAAGTGAACTATAAAATAAAAATATAGAGCTGTTAAATCAAGTTAGCCAACTATGTTAACATCAATTTAACATAATTTAATTCTATCATGTTAAGAGTCAATAGATACATGTAGCTTTGAGCCTTTGATAGTGTTATGCGTGTTTCAAGTTTGTGTTACCCGATACAAATATACGATAATAAAATAAAGAGATTTATTTGTCTGCGAATGACAAGATTGATTTACTAAATTTTTGATTGAAACTTACTAACTATAATTTCGAGTCATAATTTTGTGAACAGGTCAAACGTAATACATAAATTATTGATTGCGGTATCAAGATGATCCAACAATAGGATTACAAAAAGGTGCTACGTTAAGTTATGTGGGTGTACAAATCATATTTTTAAAAGAAAAAAATGTATTAGTATTCGTGATGCTTTGTTCGCAAATAATTGACATTTTTATAAAAATAATTTCATATTCATACTTTGATTAAGTTAACATCATACCAAATATTAGTATAAAATTTGTTACGATAGAAATTCTTTATGACCTTATGGATACACAAATATGCACATATTTTTTCCCAATTTTTTAAATATGATCAAATCAAAGAAGAAGATATATATAAAATAAAAAATAAAAAAAATCGACAATGGATCAAACCCGACCCAACTGTATTAACGGGTAGTCTGCAATCAACACAAAACCCTTGCAAAACCGCAATCGTCATCATCGTCATCTTCGTAATCATGTTGAAGTTTCTATCAAAAGTGAAGATCGAATTCAATGCCCTAGACCCACGCACTGCTGCCTGTATGGAATTCTTAGCTCAGTGCAATGCTCGAACCGCTAAGGAATCAAACCCTTCGTGTCAATTATTAGTTAAACGTCGCACCGATAGCCATCCACCGCAGATCTCCGTCACGTTCGTCAACGGCGTCGAAGAGGTTTTTGATGCCACCGCTACACCGGCGCAAACCATCCGGAAAATGATTCTGGAAAAAGGACTGCAGCTGGAAACGGAGCAAATGTTTCGCGAAGCCGGCGAGAAATGGCCGGTGATTATTCCGGCGGAGGAGCTGACGCAGTCGTTCCCTGGAACTAAGGTAGAACTTTCTTTGTAGTTTTATATTCATATATTTATTAAATTGTAAGTGATTGTTGTTGTAATGCCCTAATTTTACTTGTTAATTGAAGGGACAGGTTCAACGGAATGTGTTTTACATTAACATTTACATTTTGCAAGTTTTTGTATGAAATAAAAAAATCTTTGCGGACGTGTTACATAACTGATGTCATGTCATCGATTTACATGCTATGCTATAGGATGTAAGATAAAAAGTTTGGGAAGTAAAACACATTCAATCGAAGTTTTTTGATTCGATACTTACAACAGTAAAATGGCATAGTTATCATGGTGTACTTCTACAAAAACCAACCTGATGCAGTCAACTAGATAGTGATTAATATCATGGTTGGAGGTTACTAAAAGTGATTCTTGCTACTTCATAAGCATATAATTATGTAACGTTTAAAAGTATTTGACCCAATAAAACATATTTGCTATGTTTTATCTTTAGCTGATTTATAATACATATTTGTCTTGTTAGAGATAAAACATACCTACATTCAATCGATCCATTAATGAATGAATGACTCAACAGAGGCCACCTGCTTGTTATATGCAGGGTGCATAGCTGCACAATCATTAACTTTTGTAGGTTATTCATAATCATACCTAACTATGTAAGCTTTCCGTTTCCTATTTTGTATGCTTTGTCTATACATTGTGAACAAATACCTGTAGATAACAGCCAACACTTCCAGCACTTTACTTTGGCGATTGAAATGCTTATCTGCTGCTTCATTTAGTTCTTATATATAGTTATTATGTACTTTTTGCCTAAAATTTACACAATTCAGATGAGTTTGCAAGTTTTTGCTTGCGCTGTTTTAAGGCGACTGACATTGCTCAATTGGCTTTCTCTAACAGCAACACACACACTTCTACTCTACACCTTTGATCGTTTGAGTCTTGATCCATAAACTACTTGTTTGGCGAGCACGTTAAGTACCCCTGATGCCGCTAGGCCAAAAGGCTTGCTGGTCTTTGATCACTTGGCCATTCTAAAGTCTTATAAGTTATAACCTTAATGCTTTACTTCCTTTGATCTTAACGTTCTTATAAATTCTATATTCTTGTACCTATTCAAACTTTTAATGTGGCCATAGTTGTGTATAAGTGCCTACACAATGGATTGAGACCTCCAGACTTTCAAATTTGGTATGAACTATGAAGTTCTCGACATATATTACTGCACTTGGGATTATGCCTAACAAACTTCAGAATTTCTGTTTCTTAGAGAATCCTAGAATTTGATACTTTTTTGAAAGCTTTTAGAGGGAGTCATTAAGCACATGGCTTAAAATATTGTTTGTCTATAATATCCAAAATACATTATTCCAAGATAAAATAGGTATTGTGTTCTGTGTACCTTATGAACACCATCGATTTATTTATAACTATGATGGTGGGAAAGTAGGTACGATAGTACAGAGTAATATCTTAATATTACAGAGTAATATCTTAAATGATAAGTTTCCCCTAGGGAAATGCTCAATTTTTAAGGGAAACTCCTAAAGGAGAGTTGTGATTTTTAGTGACCAGGGAGTGTCGTATATGTACGGTTGTTTTCATTTTTTGTACTGTCTTCTTTTTTGTCTATATTGTCTTCAATAACCTTACCATTCCTCTAAGTCAATCTTAATCCCTATGTTAACCTCTTTTATTTTTTTCAGCCAAGGAAAGCAGAAGAAAAGAAGCAATAGTTTAATTTTCTACATTTTTACTATAATGGATGAAAAGGAAGAAGATTAAGCGACATAGAGGAAGCATGGTAGGAGGATGAAGCCTGCTTCATGTTTGCAAGTTCGTCACGTTCAAAATGGCTTTGTATCAGAATCATCTTAAACGTCCTTCATTATGAACTTAAAACTTATGGTCCCAATGACCTTTTTATTTTGGGTCTGCATTGCTGTTCATTTACGTTCTCCTTTCTTCTTAACCATTTTGTAGCATTTTACCTTTCAGATTTATGTGTGTAGCAAACTAGCAATTGCATCCATGTGAATTTTCTGGTTAAGCAAAGAACCATGACAGGCAGCAATAGGTGTATTGCATTGCTGTTAATAATCAGTTACATACGAGTAATAAAGAAAGGCCCATATAGCACTTTGTCGTGATTTCAGTTTATGTCTCTTCTGTGATGAACGAGTTTTTTTACGTGTGTGTTGTGGTGGAGTGTAAAATTGGTACTCCGTCCCATTTAAAATGTTCACATTACTATTTTGGGATGTTCCATTATAAGTGTCCACTTTGATATTTAACCGATCAAAAAAGACTTTAGTTGGTAGATTTAATATTTGATCGGTGAAAAGTGTAGTTAGTAGAGATTCTAAAACTACGTGCAAAGTCAAAGTGGACATTTTAAATGGGACGGATGTAGTATATTTTTAGATGTGTAAATGTAATTCTTATATAAGTTATCTGCTTATTTTATGGGAACTTAAAACATAAAAAACCTTATTTTTTGAGACTGTATGGAGCTTCATCGAAGTAGATTTTGACTTTCTCATGTCAATAGAATTGGATTGTTATCTTTGTTAAAAATTTGTACACCCTCATTAGATAGCCTCTTTAGATACGTATCATACATTTAATCGATTCTTTCTCCGAATTTGATCTAAAACTAATTAAATCGATTTAACAAACTTGAAATGAACAATAAAAAAAAAAATTAAATAAAATAAAAAATAAAAAAAACTTGAAATGAAAACTCTCTACGTGTCACAATTACAACGTTGGGAAAAGTGTGTATCGTAAGTCGGTAAGAGTACAAGGTGTGGTGTCGGTGTTCTGGGACAGTGTTCTGGAGAATGTTGAAGGTGAAGATTTTGTGGTGTGGTAAAACTGAATTCTCAGTGTTCTTGACAGTGTTCTGGAGTTTTTTATTATTTGTTTTATTTGATTTTTTAATTAAGATAATTGTATTAATTAATATATAAAAAAAATAAATTAATTAATTTAAAACTAATAATATAACTTATTTTAAATTATATAATTAACTCAAAATTACAAATTTATTTGTTTTATTAATTAATTAATAAATACAACTATATATGTACGTATGGTCTCCAAGAAAATAAGTTTCCTGCCCACCCACGTGGTCTCCAAGAGAATCTTTTATTATTATTATTATTATTATTATTATTATTATTATTATTATTATATATGTACGTATTGTCTCCAAGTCTTCTTCTCCATCTTTCCAAACCTGCAACAAATGAAGAAAATAAAAAAAAATTTATGATTTCACAAAAGGCCCACAAAACGAATAAACAAACAAAAAAAACAAAAGAACATTGTGATTTCACAACGTCCGTAGACGAACGGCGGCTGAAGAACGACGTGGGAACGGCGGGGAGAACGGCGAATGGGTGTGCCGGAACGCTGGGTAACGGCGTTCTGGAGGAAGAACATTGATGCCATGTAAGCGCGTACCCTGTGCTCTAACCAATACAATCATTTGGTGGTAATGTGAACGGTAAAAAATATATATTTATCATCCTCTAACTTTGATGTATATTCATTTTTTGTCCCTCATTTAAAACATATAAAGCTAAACAGTACCTAATATATGTGCTGTAAAACAATACCAATAAGTATCCCATATAGAATTTTAAAAACTCAATTTAAAAAAGGGAATATCATTTGTAATGTTGACATTACAATTGAATTGTAATGTTGACCAATCACAAAACAAAACAAAAATTACACATTTTACATTTTTAATCATTTAACTTTTTTATAATTACATAAATGACCCCTCCATTAAAACTAACATTATCTTTCAATTCGTGTGGTTCAACATTACAGATTATTTTCCCTTCATATATACATGCACAATTATGATTTGATTTCAATTTCAAAAAGTAAAGAAAGAGTAGGTAAAATTAAAGATATAATAGAACGAGGGCATTTTCGTCCTTAGGAAGTGAATGTAGACTATTTTGGAGTAAAATGTAAATTTATTGGATTGAGAAAATGAAAAAGAAAAGTATAAGGGTAGTTTTTGTAAATCATTGTAAACCATATGAACCATTTATGAAATTTACTCTAAATTTATCAACTAATACATTCAACCTTCTACTGAGGTTAAGCTGCCAAGTAACCAATAATCACATCTATATTTAAATACTATTGTTGCTAAGCAGATGATCAATTTTTGAGGCAAAGTAATTAACTGTTAATCACACCTAAATAGATAAAACATTAACTTTCCAATTTTTAAATCAAATTACCAAGTAGGGTATCTCACATCCATCACAATGAAGTTATACAACCAATGGTTTAGGTAAACTCATATATTTAAAAACCATATACATCCTACAAGCATCACTAAATGTGAAATGATAATTGAAAATATATACTCTTTTCTATGTTTCAATGGGATATTTAGCAAGGAACAATCGGTAAATAGTATAAACAATGCGAAGAAACCAAGCAAATAATTATCGGTAGACTCTATACAAAGATCAGGTCCCTTGATCATGCATCAATCTTGAGGAGGGAGTTGAGGGATGTACTGTTGAATTTCTGAGCAAAACCTCGGATCACTAGTACAATCACATCTCTTAGATGTCGTGTTTGAACCATCAAGTCTACTTCATTGTCACTGTCCACAACAATCCTAAGCCGATGTTGGTCATTCCCGAAAATCTCCACCTACAAAAGTTCATGGCATGTAACTATATCATAAGTATAATCTCAAACGAGGCAAATACAAAAAGCCCTTCACTAAAATAAAAAGGTAGTACTAGTACTAATAATTATCTTATTATTGGAAATAATTGCATCGTAGTAGACATTGAATGGAATCACATACATGGAATGGAGGAGCATAGGTTCCACGAAGCTCGGTTGTTGGGAAAGAAGTCTTGGAACCAGGCTTCACAACCTTCACTCTTTTCCTATTTACTTCCAATACTCTTCTCTCAAGACTACCCGTGCCAAGAACCTTCAATAATAATTGGAAACAGAAGTAAGGATTTCATGATCAAAAGGACAATTTTACCCCTTCCCATCCTTGCATGCATTAATGACATGAACAACACAAATCAACAAGACATATTTACCTTCTTTGAAGATCTGTCCTTATCACATAATGCCTGTTGAGATAACAAAATTGTTAAAACTCTTTTAAGTATTTTCAAAACAAAATGCACAAGTGTTTAGTTATAATTCTAAATAAAGGGTTGAGACGTGTTATAGATGAATCCATCAGTACAGGTGGAAAACTAGTATTAATGATAAATGAGAATTAACAGATCCATACCTCAAACTTGACAGAGCCAGTATCCAGCTTCTGCTTTACTTCTTTATGAACATCAGGTTCTGCAAATAGATATAGTGTCAACTAGTTGAAGAACAACGGTAGCCTGTGGGTAGATATGATAATTTCGGCCCATATTTACACATGTGGGTCAATTCATGTTATTATTATTTTTATCTTTAGAAGTGGTCTAGGCTTACCAACAGTTATTGGTTCTGTTGAAGCAGAAACTGGAGGTCCCTCAACCCCATCTTCTCTTATAGGAGTATAAATGGCTACCAGCCTGTAGCCCACATCATCAACATTTGCTTCATACATCCTTCCAGTCTCACCTGCAATTAAATAAATAAATAAATAAAAACTTTAATACTGAAACAGGAACATGTGAAGCAACAGATGCATGATATAACAAACCTGGTATAGAAATTAGATCTGGACTGCCAACCATTGATCTAAGCCATTGGATCTTACTTTTACCTTCCTTTCCTCCACTATAATTACCACGAATCGCATATAAGTTGGTATGGAAACCTCTGCCTTCAATTTCCATCTTTTCTATTCTAGGAATTCCTGAAAGAAAAGAAAAACATTATCTTTAACTTGAAAGTTGAAATATGTTTTTCTACTTTTGTGCTTCAAGAAATAATGTAAAGACGTGAAGAGAGAATTAAAAGAAAGTCTAGAAGACCTGGAGAAACAAGAAGACTTTCGACATATGCTGGTTCACTAGATCTTCCAAATGTATCTGTTACAATGCACTCGCATTTGAATTGACAACCAATGTCATCGAATCGCAGCTTATATGAACAAGAACATTGTGATTGTATTAGCTCAAAGTCTTTGTTTCCCATTTCAGAAGAAACATACCTGTCATTTAACATATCATGATAAGTACTCAAACAGTAAGTATTAAGCAAAAAGTAAAGGAAATAGGAAAATAAATTCTGTTATTAATTAAGTTTGGTGGTGCAGAGGTATACCACTGGTATCTGACATGTTTCTTGTACTTTTGCCAGACATTTTGCTGGGCATCACTCTTTGGGATAACTTCAATGGCGGTGAGTACTTCTCCCTCGATTGCCTTACCAGTAAGTGCAAGCACTTCGATTCTTGGAAGCTCTGAAATGCAATAATAATGTTCAATTGTAAAGTGAATATAATACTTCCGCATCATATAGTTGAATGCATATACAAACATGCAAGTATGTATGAAACTGATATAATTAATAAGCCTCAATAAAGACTAAAGATAAAACACAGATATAACCCTTAAACTGTTAAAGTAAAAGTAAAATATCATACCTGGGAGAATCACATCAGTTGGCTTGGACAATTTAAGCTCTCCAACAACTGAATCAGAACGAACTGGCGTATACCTTCAAAAAGCACAGAACAAATTCTCATTAAATACAGAGATTTCTCGAAAGCAGTGCTCATAATGCTTGATGCTCATATATATAATAATAGAACCAAATAGAGCAAAATTTAATTTCTCATACTTACTTTATCACTAATTACCTTATCATTGAATTTGTATTATTTACTTTAGTAGATTAAACATTTTTTTTAATATGTGCATTAATATTAATAGACAGAACAAAGGTAGAGCAAATACCCAAACAACAATCTGCAGTTGTAATCTGAATCTGTAACTTCATATGCTTTAGAGCTAGCACCATCAATCAAAACAGTCGTTCCCTCAAGAGTTTCTCTATACCAACTAAAAATGCTTGATCCTTCATAACCACCAAAGTACTCTCCTTCACCAGAATAACTACTTAAAGACAGTGCCTTCACACCAACTTTAGAAACTACTGGAAGACCTGCAGCACCATTTTACATAAATACATTATAAATATACCATAATTAGGTTAACAGATACAAATAACAACATCATTGCAATACGAGATAATGGAACACGGCTACACGAGACTACCTGGACTCACTGGATCATTGCAAATCGACACCAAAGGTTCACCAGATTTTCCATCTGCACGAGTCGGGACCCAATACAGCGCTAAATAAGAATCAACATCTTCCAGTGATGGAGTGTATGTTCTGCCAAAAGATTACATTAGCCAATAAGACATAATATAAATCAAATCAGAATCACATTGACGAAACTTACAATGTTTTCCCACATGTAGTCACACCCTCACGAGCATCTGATATATCCATGAGATCTGATGCACTAAGCTTATAGGAAGCTCTGTACCAAATATACTTTCCATCCCCTTCTTGTCCACCAAAGTAAGTTTTCGAAGGAACCACAACCGTGTTTTCGCAGCAATCAGGAATTTGAAGTTCCACACCCGTAGGATCGGCTGTGGAAATGATCAATAGATTTTAGATATCAAAAGCCTCGGTAACAATATACCACATTCAGTTTGTGATGTAAACATGATCCAATAAATTTTAGGAGAATATTGAACTTTAAAAAACTGGCATCAAAGTATGCCACAAATTAACATTACATATTATCTAAAATATCTTCTCACCTGGGGCAATTGGACTGGAAACGATGCTCTTTGGGCTCCCTTTAGCTCCATCTTCTCGTACAGGTGTATAAACAAGCTCTATGCATCTTTCCACATCCTTTAAGGTCAAATCTAAATGCTCTGCTATAATATCCATAACTTGTATAGTAAGTCATCAAGGTAGTCAACTGTACTTTTTAAAGCTGTGAAAAAGCTATTGAAAATTTACCACTAGAATGTAGCTTCTCCTTGAGACCATTATCCTTAACTCTAAACCATTCAAAAAAGCAAGTGCCTTTCACCCTGAAGATGACCGTACAAAAAGTATATATGTAAATATATATAGTATTTCTAAAAATGAGAATTCCACATCTATAATAGACACGTAAACGATGCCGTACCCTCCACTATAAGATGCAGTGAAGGTCAAACGCCCTCCTTCCACCATTGAGCCATTAAACTCGAGCGATTGGCAAGTTGGTGGCCCTGAAATATAAGAGATTACAAAGTTTGCTTTATTGTTGTTGGACTACAATTATAAAGAAATTTAAAGAAACTTAACTCATAAAAATATGTTTAGGCAGGTGCATCTTAACAACAAGCATATACTAAAATGAAGATCTTGTAGAATACCAGGAGATATGGGTCCAATCTGTTCAGATGATACAATAGGACCACGGGCCCAATCTTTTCTCACAGGTTCACATGAAACTGATATAAATAAGCCAATATCATTAGCTGAAAGCATGTATGATGATGTTGTAGCCTCTGCAACTTCCTTTTGCATGCCGTCTGAGTTAGTCTGCACATAAAACTGCTTATTAATCTCTCATGACACTTACAATATTATCAAGTTTCCTCCTCATAATGAGATGATAGATATCATTTCATGTAGGCTAAGAACAACATTGTATATATATAACTATCATGAAAAATACCCTGAACCAGCGGAAAACAGAATCTCCCTCTTCACCACCCCAGTATTGTTTGTTAACATATAATGTAGTGCCTTCAACTGCCTTCCCAACCACTTGTAGAGACAACAATCTCGGGCTTCCTGATAAAAAATTACCACCGCAAAATTAGATTAGAGTTTTAAAAAATCAAACACACAAATTCTACACTAACCAGTTATACAATTGGTTGCGCCAAAAAAGAAAGAAAAGAAGCCGTAAATACAGTCGCACATGACAAAGAATTGGGATGAGTATACAAGGAATTAAGAAATGTTACAAAATGTAATAACCTGGCTTAACACGCTCTTGACCCACGCAAGTTCTAGACTCCCCAACAATCCCATCATCACGTAATGGTGTACATGTAAAGGAGATATATTTACCAATGGCATCTTTGGTGACATTATACTGAAGACACCCCCAAACTTCAGGTATCATGATTCCGCGGTCAGACTCAACCTATAAAAGATGAGTTTGATGGTAAGTAACACTGAACGTCAAATCACAAGAGTAAGTCCACCAACAGAATTATTACCAGATTTACACTAATTAAGTGAGTAATTAAGTTCCAGTTATAATAGAAGGGAATGATTACCATAACAGTGAAATAATTTTAAAATATCAAAATACCAACAATGCAGTGGCAATATATATACTAGAAGATTGAATATTGAAATACCTCATGAAGATACCAATTGTAAATACTCTTTCCTTCGTGACCCCCTATGTACCCATATGATGCTGTCAGTGTTCCACCTTCAGCGTAGTCGCCAGTTATTGATAAGAAATTTAAATTCGGGGGAAGAGCTACGAAGATTCAACAAACATGTTTAAGGAGTTTTAGCATACATACAACAGAATTTTGGTAAATTGATACATTTTCAGACACTTAACAATAATAGCAATCAAGAACTTGTATGATTCACTTACTTTCAACTGATCTATCTGATATAACATATGCTGGTTCACCAGCTTCCCCGTCCGTGTTCACAGGAGTGAACTTGGCAACGATGTAGCATCCAACAGCTCCTAAAGGTATGCGAAATGCCTGACATTAAACGTAGTTTTCAGCTAGAATTGTGAGTTAAATAATAGGATAATCACCCATGATTACACCACTTACCTTGGCAAATTTGGACGTTACTGCTTCAAGACCATTCTCACCGTCAAGGATTGACGAAAATGTTTTGAACCACTGAACTCTACTCAATCCTTCTGTAGCTCCAGTTATGTTAGCGGTCACAGTAACCTTACTTCCTTCCTTTAAATCACCGATTATCTCTAGGTTTGTTACTTTTGGTGGAGCTGAAATTTATCACGGAGGAAAAGGAACTAAAATTTAAATAAAAATTGAGACAGGGTAGTTTGGTCATTATAATGGGCTCAGATAACTGTTAAAAAAGTAGTGATTTCTAGTTAGTGTTAGCACTTAGCAGTCTAAAAGTACCTCGCTTCACAACTGGAGACACTGATGAAGTAGATTTCCCTTCATGGCCTGCAGTTTTAGTAAATAAACGAATTGTAATCATGCACTCAAGTTCATCACTTTTTAAGCCTCTCCTTTGATATAGTAGATATAAAAACAGAAGGATGTAATAACAAACTCAAGCATAAAATATTAAAATTATACGCGTTAACAAGACGCTCATTTTTTTCGAATAGTTAGACGATCTGTAGTTAGAGTAGCTTAAAATTACTTTGCCATATCAAAGTTAAGTGGACTGACCCTCAAAATTCACAGGAAGATATACAAAAGCCAACCGTGAACCAACATCTTCCTTGGACAAACAATATTCAGTCGTGCCAGTTAGCACCAAGACAAAGTCTCTGTCAAAACAGCATAATATTAGAATGTGAGAGAGAAAAGCTAACCCATTTCAGTTGCTCTCCAAGAAATTATACCACATTTTTATCTCTAGAAATATATAATATGTGATATAAGAAAACACTTCAGTTAAGAAGAGAGAGAGAGAGATAGACAGACAGACAGACAGACACACACACACACACACACACACAGAGAACTAACCCCGTATCTCTATTCTCACGCAACCATTCAAACTTGCTTGGTCCTTCTTTTCCTCCAAAGTACACGCCCACCCCATTAATAGTATTTCCTTCTACAATGTCGCCGATTATCTGCACGTTGTTAACGGATGGAGGAGCTGTAAATAAGAAAACACTTTAGTCACTAAAGTAAATGAAAACTAATATAACAAAGAAGTTAGAAGTAAATAAACATATATTGCATGCCATATGCATTTATCTAAATTGATCAAAAAGAAAGCATAAAATACTCACCAGGTTTAATATAATCTGTTATAGCGTATTGAGGCTCTCCTTTGGTTCCTTCCTCTGTTACAGGAGTGTACATATACACCAAACACGAATCAATGTCCTCTAGACTCAATTGATATTCCTCATTTTCTGCACCAACGATCACCACTGGACTGCTGTTCCATCTTCTCCTTAACCAACTAAAAATTAAGATATATCAAGTGTTGTTAGTAAATGCAAGGATACAACTGCAGTGCCTGATATTGTAAGTCAAACTGCAGTCAATGGAAAATGAATCACCTAGAAATGCTTTTTGATGGGGTCGCACCACACCATGCAACCTCTTGATGGCCTGTAATTATATTTCCTTCCACTAGTTCTCCACGCACTTCAAGCTTCAACACCTTTGGGCATCCGGTTCCTATGAAAAAAGTTGAAATACATTTTTTTAGCTAAAATAATCTTGGGCTACTTCAGGGCGAAACTCAACACTGGAGTTCAAACTTTGGTCAACATTTGTAGTAAAGAATATAGTGGTGAGCAGAAACCGAACCACGAACCGGATTAACGAACCCAAAATAACTGAACGCAAGCAAAAAGAAAGTAATCGTTGGCTTTGGTTTAACCAAACTGAATATACTTTAATAGATGTAGCATTAAGTAGTTTATTTGTTATATTTAAATATCTCCATTCGGACTAGTTAAGTGTTCTACAAATGCAAAGCATGGCTTGAAATTATATTTGTTGGGTATAAGCTAAAAAATAAGGACACGACATAAAAATGATGTTTGTAGGGGCCAAGCCCTAAGTTTTGGTTTAAACCAAATTAACCAAAACGAACTAAATTGTGAGCCAAAACCAACTTAACCAAACGGTTTCAATGTCCTAAAAACTGAACTTTTTGGTTCAGATTCAGTTTTCTGCACACAAAAAAAGGATCGAACTGAACCACAAACACTCATAGGACAATAAGTACCTGGAGAAACTCGAGAAGAAATAGCAAAAATAGGAGAGTATTTGGTATCTCCAAGTACAGGTGTACACTCCACCTTCAAAATCTTGCCCACATCATGATGTTTTGGCCAGTATACCTTGCCAAATAGTGTTCACAAAATTTTATGTGAGTACTTAGTAATGTACATCATTAAGAAGCAAACTAATCATATGCAAACACACTCATTACCTCAGTAGTAGCATCTGGAATCGCGGCGAAATTTGAAAGGGTTGTGCTTCCCACGAACCATTGATAATTCAAAACTAATTCTGCATCATCATTTATGATACTATCTTTGGTAAAAAGAAAGTGGCAGTTACAAGCGTCTTCTTCAAATGGTTGATCAATTGAGGCTTCCTTAAGGATGTAACCAGACGGAAATTGGTCTTTCCATTGTTCGACCAGAAAATTAAACGTTGACTCTGTTCAATTAGTAGATGGATCATTATGAGTCTAAGACCAATTTCATTGTTATATAATTTAAAATACACGAGTTAACTAATACAGCCATCAAAGAGCATTAAAAATGTTGATTAATCAGAAAACATATCTGTCTCCCAACACATGTAGTTTTTCCAAGTCGAATTTGTTACAATGCAACAATTTGACCTCCAAAAGTGTATCAAAAGATGTAATATTTCATTGATGATACTATTGAACAAGCAACAAGGTAACTACTTTAAAGCTCACCTATGGCTTGTTTCGAGCTGCAAAGCTCCCAACCTTCTGCAATGCAAACTGCTGTGTGTGCAGGATAATGTTTCGCAAGTGTGATTTCTTTAGGAGGAAGATCTAGCAATATTTACGTTGAGCAAGCATGTTAGCGGACAATTGATAGAAACTTTAGATTCAAAAGTTCACTATTTTAGTATAAGATATGATGAAAAGGATGTGCCATAAAATTATGATGAAAAAGAATGAATAGAACAAAGTAGTAAATGTAATTGGTCCATTTCAAATGCCACATTATTTTGTAAGATTTTGTTTATCAATAAATTTTAAGAGTAGCATTTCTCTAATGAAAAAGTGAATGCATGAGAAATGTTGACTACAAATACAACGGGAAAAAAAAAATTATACGATTGTAAGTGATGGCGATTTTGTAAGAATACAGTCTATGGTAAAGGTATTCAGATTTTATATCAAATAAATCATCACATACCTCTATCATTGAACTTTTTCAGAGTTGGACCAACAAGCAAAATAGAAGCTGCTTCTACATGCGCCATTTCAAGAATAGGATTCTCTTCTAACCGTAAATGCTGCAGCATATAGCAATCGCAGATATATCAAGTAACCATCGAGCATTTTTATTTTTATTTTTTTGGCGAAACCTTCTAGAATGTTTGTGTTAGGTACATTCTTGATTAGCTTTAATAGTAACCAGTAGTACATATAGATAGCCTGATACCAAAATCTTTTCACTAGAAAGAAAAAGATATATTAGATTATACAAGTGAACTTGCCTCGAGTGCTGGTAAACATGGAAAACCTTTCAACGTTGATACTTTATTTTTGCTGGCAGCTAATACCTGTAAGAAACTAAAAGGTCAAAGAATGACATGAATGAAGCCACATACAAAAATAATTAGAGGATGAAATAAACCTGTAATCGTGGCTGACTTGGCATTGCTAGAGACTTTAAGTTATTCTGTGCAACCGAGAGGAACTGAAACAAGAAAAAAATCTGGCTTCATAAAATGCTAATAAAGCAGACATCAGTATAATAAGAAAATGGACAGATGTTTTACCTCCAAATTTGGGAGTGCAGGGAGCGAGGTAAGTGATGTGATTTGATTCCCAGCAAGGTAGAGTTGCTACAAGAGTTTTTAATTTTTTTTTAATGTTGGTTAGAACAGTTGATTATGTATGACAAATTATGAGATGAATACAACGTGAGGAAGTTACTTGCAAGACTTTGCAGGCTTCAAGTGGTTCAAAACCAGGCCCTTTAAAATCATTAAAGCTCAAATCAAGAACCTACAAATAGACCACAATAGTCATATACTAAACTGTAGAGAACACTCGACAGCAATAAGCCATTTCAAATTTCCCAAAGAATATATAATGGAACATACGCAATCATACTAAGGTTAGATAAGAGAAGAAAAAGAACTTTTTTGAGGACTATAAGCATACAAGCATAATTTGCCTTACCAGAATTTATATAAAGGAATTGCTAAATTGTAGTTAAAAAGGAGGGAGGAAATTTGTATACAAACCTTCACCCGCTTCAGTATTTCAATGCCGTCCAATGAAGATAACAGGTTGTCTCTGAGATAAACAAACTGCCATAAAAGAATATCAGTCATTGGCTTCTCTGATAAATGCAAAAATCAGCAATTTATTTTGATAGTATAGAACTCAAATGAACAAGCTAGTAATAGAGAATAAGAAAAATCAAGATGAATGCTCGTACACCCATCAATTCCAACGGATAATATAATAAATAGCTTACCTCCATATTAGGAGACAAGTTCAACCCATGAGCTTTCAGACTGCGAATTCTGTGACCCCTAAGATCCAACCTCTTATATAAAGTATAAACAAATAAAAGTAAGTGAAATTTCATTTGGATTAAAAAGTGTTTCTTTACAAACTTTTAAAATCAATTTTAGATGGAGGAGGTGATTATAAGAAGCAAACTTTTACCACATCATCACCGGCTTTGGTCTCAACTTCCGGAAGCATGATCAAACGAGATACCCTGATGTCAGGAGTTGCTGCTTTCCTTTGAGTTGATGACGTAGACATCCTTTCTCGGGAAGATGATAAAGATCCGGACTTTGAACCACTAGAAACTGCAGATGATCGAGCTGTTGAAGAAGTGAGCTTCGAGATTGACTTCCTCATTGTACTGCTTCCTGTGCTCTCTATAGATGTTGAAGGAACTCTTGACGATGAAGAAAGTGATGAAGACGGTTTAACACCACTGCCTACAGTTTTAGGAGTTCGAACAACAGGTGACGAAGTGACTGACTTAGTCTCGGATGAGCTTGCACGAACCGAAGGTTTGCCAGCTGGCGAAGGTAGTGAGCTCCTACGGACTTCCGGAAGAGACCGCCGCAAAGGCTCTTTTGTCGAACTAACACTGCTGATTGGCTTTTTCACCGTGACTTGTTTTTCTTGTACACTCCCGGTGCTATTCCTTCTGATAGCAGGAACAGCATTAGAAGTAGCATTGCTTTGATCTACATTCGGTTTTCGGAGAGTTGGTTTGACCACATTAGAAACGGTTTTGGAATCTATCTTCTTTCGAGTGGGTGCAGTAATAGAACTAGAGACCTTCAACGATGATGAAACAGTCGGTTTAATAACACGTTTTGTAGTTGCTTTGACACTCTCGGCTGAAGACGGTGTCTTTTTATCGGAAGTCAGGACCTTGTCTACGGATCCCTCCCCCTCTTCCATTTCACTCATGAATTAACAAACCTGGAGCATTAAATAGAAAAATATAGATCAATTATTATGACAACAAACATTTAAAAATTACAACAGTTAATCGATGCAATGGAATTAAAAACAATTTATAACAAATTATGCTATTCAGTGAATTCTTGAGCCAAAAAAGGTAAAAGTAAATATATGCAAGTTGGACGCCTGCACTCCTAAAGGTAAAGTTTGAGTAGAAATGACAAGTAAAAACTAAAATGTACAGTAACAAATTACAGCTAAATGAACTCAAACAACAATCACTAAATCTTGAACAAAAATGATAAAGATCAATGTGAGTTTTTTTATACCTGTTAGCCTAAAGAGCGCGTGTACAAATTGCAAGTAGAAATACAATCTATGTAAGTACAAAGCTACAAAATTATCACTACAATTAACATAAACAACAATCTAGAGAATAAAAATCCTAATTGTTGACCAAAAAAGTCAAAGAAATTTGTGGGTTTGTCACATACCTAAAAGGACAATGGGTGTATAAATTACCAGTAAAACACAATTCATACACATGAAGATTAGAACTTTAGAACAGTAATGACTACAAAGATAAGCAACATTCCATGAAAGATATATGCTAATTCTTGACCAAAAAAGTCAAAGTCATATGTAGGTATTGATACCTGCATACCCTAAAAATACAAGTAAAAACGCAATTCATAAACATAAAGATTGTAACTTTAGAACGCTACTTACTACAAAAAGCATAAACAACATTCCCTCGAAAGAAATTCTTGACCAAAAAAGTTAAAGAAGAATGTGGGTTTGATAATTGCAAACCTAAAAGGGACAATTGGGTGCTTAAATTACATTACAAGTAAATACATAATAATAAAACCTTTCGACTACAAAGAACATAAACAACATTCCATGAGAAAATTCTGCACATATTTTCTACAAAAAAGTTCAAGAAAATAGAGGGTTTGATACCTCCAAGCCAAAAGAGATAGTGGGTGTGTAAATTAATAGTCAAAACACAATTCAAACACATAAAGATTAAAACTTTAATACGATAATCACTACAAAGAACATAAACAACATTCAATGCAAATAGTAAACTAATCCTTGACCAAAAAAGTTAAAGAAAAATGTGGATTCAATAATTGCAAACCTAAATGGGCAGTGGAGAGTGTAAATTGCAAGTAAAAATACAATCTTTATACATAGAAAGTCAACAAATTACACCAATTACCACTAAATTGCACACATACAGAAACTTTACAGCAAAAAAGGATAAAAAGTGTAAATAATAGTAGTACAGTAAATGAGAAATGTTGGTAGCTGAGACTAAGAGAGTACCAAGATGTGTCAGTACAGATCTGGTGAAGCAGAAATAGTCAGTGATTACAGTTGAGCAAACATTGTAGAATTTAGGGTTTAATTATAATTATTATTATTAGTAATTAGTAATTAAAAAAAGGGATTGGATGATGAATATGATTGAGGAAAGTGAAAGTGACAGGAGACCTGAATGGGGGGAAAATAGCCAAATATTTCCAACATGTTTTGTTTTGGCGCGCGGCATATAATACGTAGTAGTATAATACACACGCTTAATTAATTAAAATTTAATTATTTTGGGGACAAAATAATTAAATATGTTATTTGTTTAATATAAGTTGTGGGTATTAGTCAAATGTTTGGTATATATTAATTGGAGTATAAAGTGTTTAATTAGTAGTATAACTGTAAAAATCAAACCCACATTTAATAATTTTATAATGTATTAGTAGTACTTTATTAGTCTAAGCAAACTTAGTTACATTTTGTATAGTTGGCTTACGGTAGCATCATTTGTGAGGTTTCTTGTACAAGTTTTAATAATTTTTGCTTTTTCTAAAAAAAAATTATGAATATGAAATGAACATAGCCGTTTTTGAAGGTGGACGAAATGGTCGATCGTTCAGGACTTCAAAACTATAAGGGTTTCAAAATATGTGGTTTTGTACATGTATGTGTATGTATATACACGTATAATTTGATTTTAAAAAATTATTCTTATAATTAGATCTATGGTCTTTTTTTTATAATTAATCAAATTTTATTTAGGTCTTCCGAAAACTCAAAGATATCTTTGTAAATAACTAATATTTACCATGTATGTTACCATTGATGATTTTTTATTATTTTACAAAAAGAGTTTGTTTTGATATACATAAATGGCATTATATATCAAGTACTACATTAAATTAAATGCCTAATATTTGCTTTGCTATAGTAGTTATTCTGGGGAATTTTATAAAGGTAAACCTTATTATTTGTTTTGAATAAAACTAAACTTTAACTCAACATAAATTAACATAGATGTTTGAGTAGTAATTAAAATATTGAATGTGACGAATGGTATACATGTGGCATGTGCACATTTACTGACTTACATATGTATGTATTAGCTTTGTGTAAATTAGAAACCCGTGCCACGTGCATTGGTGTACGCATGCTACATTCAATTTCAATTTAACATTGATTTTGTTGTTAACTTTGTACGTAGAAGTTTTTATTGGTTTGATTATTATTGGTCTCGATATCGAGAATATAACATTTGAACTGTTAACTTAACGTTACATCAATATTTTCTGAAAAAAACGTAACAAAAATTAAACACAGCCTATAATAACATGAAAAACTAAACTTTTTGAGCGACACATTTATCAATAATATTTTTATTGCATACCCAAAACACACAAAAAGAACAAAACGAAAAACTCACCCCACAACCATTGTCTTTCTTCCGTCTCGCAAAGGATGATGTCACCGAAGACGGAGGCAAGGACTTAACAGTGCAAGACTCAACGAAGACACTCCGTCTTCCATATCAATATATCATAGTCAATAGTCTAATCAATAAATAATTATCTCATTTTTAAACTCTACAACGTGTTTATATATGTATTACAATGTGTTTGGAATACTTTAGATATGTGTTTGTTTGAACAAGCAATGTTTCTTACTATTATTACTCCGTATTATTGTTATTGTTGTTGTTAATTTATTTTTTTCTATAATTAACAAATGTTAATGTTATTAAGTTATAAACAATAACTCCCTTCTTATGATAAAGAAAATCTTGTTATGGGTTGAAGGGATGAGTTGGGATGATTTTGCGGTGACGTTATGAATAATAAATAATTTGTATATGAATCGGATGCTGTCATATTTTTTTATATCAATTTGATTTTCTTCATATATATTGAAGTAATTTCATTTCATTCATTCATATCCATATTTATTGGATTAAATGAGTTAATGAATATCCATTGTATATTAAAAAATGTTAATATATTTCCTGCCATGAAATGACACCAACAAATACAATTGTAACAAATAAATATAATGTATAACGTAACATATGAAAATCTAGTCACTAAAACGTGTAATCGTTATTAACGGTGGCAAATTATCGGTTACAATTGCAAGTAAGCATATGTTTTGAGTTTTGACAAATGTAAATATATAATTTATACATTTATTGTTCAACCACACATGTTTTGATTGTTATTTAACATCGATTATGAGTTCATTATATGGTTAAAAGTAAAAGTTTTGCTCGACGCGATGAATGTATGCATTTCGATTTACTCACATATACATTAATATATTTAAAGTATACGAATTTATGAGTGCTCACGGAAATATATTTACCACAACCCTTATCTTCGATAACATTATAATAGTTTATAGTACATGCATATGTGGATATGTAAATGTATGTGCTTATATTTTGTGTATATGTATGTATGTGTATATGTATTTCAGATAATGATGGATAAATCCGTTGATAAGAAAATGTCATTCATATTTGATCCAATAATCATTCACCTATATCCACCGTTCATTTGATTAGATCGTGCATATCCACTATTAATAAATGGATCAAATTAATATCCAATGAATCGGATGACGATTGTGATCCCTAAGACCATCTCTAATGGTGTCAATACACTAAGTCCATAACCTAGGTGGAGATGACATGAAGTCCATCCATATTGGCATGCACTATAGAAAGATGTTCATATGCAAAGTCCATAAACATTTTTTAGATGTCCATGTGCATGGACAAGGTATTATGGGCTCCACCTACAAATTTTTATTTAATCAAATGTTAAAATATATAAATATATTTAGGATATTGTAATAAAGTATTATTTTAATAGTAAAAAAAAAAAGTGAGACCTAGCTATGGACTTGTTTAAGTTTATAGAAGGTGGAGTCTTACATAAAACATATGTGACATGACGTGATAATACTATGGACATGATGAAGTCCCTAGCATTGTGGATGGTCTAAGCGAGATAAATACTTTCCCTAACTATTACGGAGTAATATACTGAAATGTGAAAAAAAGTTTATTTAATGTCTAAATAAAAAGGAAACTCATGCTATGGAGTACAAGGAATATATCCTTCGATACTTTAATATAATAAGTTAGCAAATTAAGGTAATGCAGCTTTAGAAACACAGAATACTTCTTTGGAAAAAGGAAGGTGATAGAGAATCCAATGGAGATAAAGTCATTGGCATGTCAAGTGGATAATAATACATCTTGCACAGTAATTCATACATACAACATCTTTTAATAAACGTCATGACACATAATTTGATTCAACATCTCATCCAGAACAAAATTGGAAGTAAAATAGGCCTTCGAAAAAGTTACTCCGTACTTTATTTTATGTCCGTATCTGTGAGTGGGTGAGGTAATTGATCGCTCAGAGCCTCCTATTTACAGGGGCCTCAAAATTCGTGTGTATGTGGGTGTACACCGACCCTCTAGTGGTCTTTCAGTGACCATTTGTACTGTCAACATTGGAGAGGTAAATCATTTAACCTACTATCAAACGGACATTGGGATGAGATTTGAACTTGTGGCCTCCGTTTTTATGGTGCATGTCACCCACCGCTAGGCTACCATCGAAGAAGATACGGGCGAAACAAGCAACGTACGGAGCGAACGATGGCCGAAACAACCACCCCCCTAGAGGCGGGGACAAGTGTTTGTGTATATGTATGTGTGTGTGTGTGTGTATATACATGCTATTTAATTTATCGTTAATCGCAAGGAAAAAAGAATATGTTATAATTGTTTCAAAGATGATTAAGCCGCGACAATAAAAATAAAAAAATCTTATAGCTAGATATACATAAGACCTCATTTTAACGATAAATTAGATTTTACTAATGACATCTAAAAACTCAACGAACAGCGCTACTTAATTTTCCCTTATTAAGATTAAATGCACATCAATTGGTTTGGGACCCTAATACATTCCGTAATTATGAGAGTAGGTTTCATCTCCGTATGGCAAAAACAAAAGTCTACTAAAAAGAAACCTTCAACAAAAGTTGAAGATTCTAAAGATTACATAACTACAAACTAGTGTCGAAGCCATAGAACAACACTAGAGCAAACATTATAGTTGACGTTATTGCTCCACAAAGTGGTGGGTCGGCATCACCATAGTGGTGGTGTCGAGGTCGTTGTCAACAGGGCTGGATCGGCATCTCATAGCTAATCGATTTTAAAAGAAATCTTATTTTAACCTTTTTAGTCTAGAAGATCAAGAAATTAAAAGTGGTGAAAGCAGTTGGTATGCATTAAAGTGTAGTCAAACGGTTAAAAGTGGTTTATAGGTAAAACGGATGTGATATTGACGTGTACAAAGTGATTAGGAGTGGTACTCGGGTTAATAGACCGTAAGGGTATCAAACTTTCATAAAATGTTCAATTTAGGGAATGAACAAATTTTGTTTACATATTTCAACCATAACTATACGTAATGTGTGTAGGGATAACTAAACTTTATAAATGTATTTCAGGATTATTAAAGTTTATAAAATTGTTCAAAAAGGTGAATCAAAATGTTGCTAATTGGTTACATTTTTCACTAGATAACAAGTTTTAAAAGTTAATTTATCTTTTTGTTACCAAAAATAGATTGTTCCATAAATTGAACATATTGTGAAAGTTTGATACCCTACCTGTGTATTAATCCAATGATACTCCCCCACCATGGCACATGCTCTAAATACAAATACAAGAAATAGTGCCAACAGACGATCACTACGAGACCACATGAAATTAGACTACGCTTTGAAACAACGGCCATGGTTGTTGAAGACTCGAAGCCATACATGAACAGGCAACAGAAACCAATTATTCCTAGCTTTGGTTCGCATTCTGTGATCCCAGTCTTGCAAGAATAAATGTCGTTTAATTCTGAATAATCAAACCACTAATTGTTGCATAAATTCTCATTAAAAATTTTAAAGGCATGGGCCTTAGGAGCATATAACATCACTCATGTGACTACTATTAACTTTAATGGTTCTATTACAAGACAGCAACTGAATTACTGTAATATTTGTGTTCTTTACATCACTGTACTGCACCCTGAATTCAATAATTGGGCCATAGTAACAACTAACAATGTCCATATGCTTTTCACTTAGATCTCTCATATGTTATCTTTAAGATACAGATTTTCTAAATCTGCGATTTTTCGCAGTGTGTAGGGTTGTAAACAAGGTGAGCCGAGGTTAGCTCAATAGACGAGCTTTAGTAATGCAAACTGTGAGTTTGGCCCGAGAAGGTTTATCGATTACTCGTTCGAAAAGGATTATAAATAGGTCAGCTCCAAAGGTAAAAAAATCAATATAAAATACTTCACTCCAAAGATGCGTGTACCAAGTTTAGAACTAACATCATGAAAAATAGATTCCAAGTTGTGTTCATCTTCTCGCTAACTCGTCATGGTTGCGGATGGAGCAATTTATATCCCATAAAACTTATTCTGTCCCTGAATTGAAATTAACCAGAAAGAGAACCACTCTAATAAATTTGAGGTAAACAGAACAGTAACAGAAAAAATAAAAACTTATACTCTTGTGATTTACACATAACATAACAAATTCACTCGAAGCCTAACTCTCTATCATTTATATAAAGCTCATGGTACTTTATACTCAATAAATATAAAGATTGAAACACAACATTCACAAAAAGTAAGCAAAATTGGACCTAATTTAATGTGTGACATCCTACCAAACTCACTACTACCTAGAGCATAGTATCTAAGGCTCTAAGTAGTGAACACCAACCTTTCTTTCTTCAAGTTAATCCTAAATATCAAGTTGTTTCCTCTTTACAGAGAGTTTAGTCAGGTTCTGATAGCCAGTGGTCTCATCAACAAACTGGGCAGCAGTTCGAGCCCGTAACTCTTCTAAACTCTCCCCTTCTTTCGCTCTCTCCAAAACCTGCAAGTAAGTTTGTTAAGTCAAACACGCAATGGTAAAGTTCAGAGTAGAGGTGTCGATCCGGGCCGGGTGGCTGACGTGGCGCTGATGTGGCACAAACTGATGCGTCAGTTTGTGTCACCTGTTGGGAGAGGTCTTAGTGAAAAGCTGACGTGGCGATGATTGATGTGGCAGAAATGATTTGGAAGTGATTAGGAAACGGATGGGAGTGGTCTTACCACCTCTAATTTCTACTGTAAACCTCTTTAAAAGGATCAGGATCCTCGTACTATGCACTCATGCATTCAATTGAAACTGTGACGTTTAACTACTTTTACAAATATAATTCTTGGAACGAGAGAGAAAAAACATACCAGATGACGACCATAAAAATGAGTACTTGATAAAGCCTCAAGGGCGTTCTTTGTCTCTTGCTTGGTTACATACTCGACAAACGCAAATCCTCTATGTTTCCCCAACCTTGTTGGAAGCCTTAGACTCTTTACCTGGTAATGCATAGATATGCTTTAGAACCCTAATTAATAATAGTTCTCTACCCGATGGATGTCAAATACTTCAACATTATCACACAACTAAGCATTTATAAAGCAAAAAGAAACTTCTGAAGCAACAAATTTTTTAAGGGTGGCTTCGCAAGATAGCAAACTATAAAATTGGTGCTTAAGGATATACGACGATCACCAAAAATTTGCTTGAAAACTTCGAACATGTCTTATTTGTCATCAAACAATGCAAATTCATTAGATGGTACACAATTCCAAGGTACAACCAAGAATATATATATATATATATATATATATATATATATATATATATATATATATATATATAATATTATTACTGAATCATCTAATCACATTTACCTGACCAAACGGACTAAATAATTGCCGCAACTCTTTCTCTGTAGCCTCAAAAGCTACATTTCTCACAATCAACTTTGTTGAACTTAGATCGTCGCCAACTTTCTCTTTTCCCCTCTCATTGTTTTTAACGTGGCACAATTGTAGTATGAGAGCATGCCCATCCAAAACAGTCCCCTGATATTTAGTGTGCTAACATTATATCCCAAGTCTTTCCAGAAACAAGTAAAAGCCACATCATGCCCATTAGATATTTCAATACAACATTGTACGCCATACCTGTAAATCCCTGTAGACATGCATAGCTGTATCCACAGTATCAAACTCCAAAAATCCATAACCCATTGAGACATTTTTGCCATTTTTCATGTGCTTCTTTATCTGAATAAAAGAAAGAGAAAAAGATAAGCAATATGGATTAGCATGCTCAAGGAAGGTGTACAAAAGGCCAAAAATCAGAATACAAAATATGTACCCTGACACTACGAAGATTCCCTTCCTTTACATGGTCGACAAAATGTTTCTTCAAACCTTCGTCAGTGGTTTTAAAGTTCAAATTCTTGACAAACAGCGATCGAGACTGATAAGATAACGGGAGAAAAGAACTAAATGTTAACGGCACCACAAATTACATCAATCTAGCACGAGATGCAAATTTTCTGGATCATGTGTGAGTCGAATGCTTGCAACAAACCTCAACTCGTTCGGTATCAATATCAACATCTGTTGTTCCTTTCAATTCTTGTTCCAGTAATGCTCGCTTATTCTCGTGTTCCCCCACAACAGGAGTTCCTATTTCCCCATTTACAGCTGTCGGATCTTCACTGAGAATGTCGTCAGGTGCCCACTCCAAATACAATGGCGTATCTCTGAATTATAGAAGATGAAATATAATTTATAGTAGTTCGAATATACCCCAAAAATGCTTTAGTAGATAGAAAGGCAAAAGAGACCATTATGCATGAAGCAGCATAGATAACATATGGCATTTCTTATGTAAGTTTGACGACTGTCAGTAATTTATATAACTATGGAATGTATGGACTTACTTGTAGCGCTTGTATGCTAAATGTTTAAATGCTGCCCGAGCCTGACCAGGTTCAAGAAATACAACCTAACGGTTTGCAACATCAACTAATGAGTATATTAAACAGTTCATCGAAAGTCATAGCTAATAAAACATAATGTAACAAACAACGTACCAAACCGAGGGCTCTGGTTGAAGGGAGAATAACTTTGTCAATACTTCCAAATTTACCGAACATACTAGCCAGTTCACTTTCAGTAGAACCATACGGAATATTCTTAACTAGTATCACATGGTTACTCCTTTTTAAACCCTTTGTTTTTTGACTGGCAAAATTCAAATAAGAAGTCACGTTAACACCAGCATTTGCTAGAGCCTTGTTTGTGTTTGCCCTCACTTGAAGTTCTCCAAGTGTAAGACGCGATGCTAACGCTGGAGCTTCAGGGTCTAGGAATTCACTTTTGCTAACACTAAATTCCCTAGCAATACTTTCAACAACCTATTACAAAATTATAAGTTACAAGTGATGTCACATGAGACGAGATAGTTGTAAAATAAAAAGAAAATATTAGAAACTTAAGCTTCAAAACAATTAAGAGAAGTCGGGATCATACTGTGTCTGGATTTATGAATGAACTGTTCCATGCTCTCGTATCTCCACTAGCTTCAGATTTCTTCCTCTTATCTTCTCTCTGTTGCTTGAACGTCTTAGATTGATCAGCAAAGTCACTGATCCAATACAATTTAATTTCACTAGTTAAATATTAGCCAGCATGCAAGATAAGCATTCCATCATTCGGTCAAGATTCTCTCCCCAAGCACTCCATCTTGACAGCAGAATTATGGATGTGAAAAGTTTACTAAATGTGCCAACAGTCTTACATTAAGAAAACAACACAATGACAGATCGACAGCTTACTCTTTTTTCACAGGAACATTTTTCTGTTTTGCTGGCATAACGTGCAGGAGTCTGCCTTGAAAAATAGAGTTGTCAAGATTTTCCAATGCCCTGCACAAGTGAGCCTTACAAGTATGAGAAAGAAAACCCAAAAATACTAGCAGAGAACCAAAACGTATAAACATGAGACTGCACATCTTTGAATTAACCAAGTTTGAAATTTTCAAATGCTGTCCGAAAAATTACAAGCATGCCATGTAAGCCCAATCTCGTGCTCTTAAAACAAGGGATTCACATTTATAACATAGATAATATGGGAAAAAAGAAATGTAATAACCTGGCTGCAGATTCTGGGAGCGTATAGAGAATGTAAGCGAATCCTTTTGATCGCTTTGTATCTCTATCAACCACCAGATGGGCTTGAGCTACATTGCCAAACTGGCTGAAGTGCTCCCGTAAATCATCTTCCCTGTTTTTCATGACAATGCATAACCACTGTTAGAGTTAAACAAGCAGTGATTTTTTCAATTAACTTTAGCAGCGCAAGAAGTTAACTTCTGAAAACTTGAATCAAATAAGAAACATACGTAGCAGTGTATGGGAGATTTCGAACATAAAGACGACCAGTTTGTAGAACATCATCATCATCTTCTAAACTTGATGATGGTTCCTCTACATCGTCCATCTCATTAGGTTCTTCACTTGAGTTTTCAGCCTCTTCTGCTTCAATTTCAGGATGAATTTCATGTTGTTCCTTGAGACTGTCATCATCATTCTCCTCTACGTCCATGTCCGCATCATCCGAATCTGAATCGGAATCCGACCAATCTTTTTTTACCCTGCTATTAAAGTAATCCTTATCTGACATTGTTTTATCATGTTCCACACTAGCTTCCCTTTCATCCATAACACCATCAGGTTTATCACCGGTTTCATTAAACTTGGCCGATTTAGACTTCAGTTTGATTTTGCTTTCTCCTTTTACTTGAACTTGCTTCTTACTATCTTTTCCTTGGGTAGCTTCAAGCATATCATTTGACCATAACTTTGACTTACTACGGGGTTGCATGACCTGAAGAAACTCCTGAAGCTGAGGGTCGTCATTGTCTGCGTCATTCTTCACCTCGGCTGTAGCTTTTCGACTTGAACTTACAGGAGTAACAGATTCTTTTTTCTCCACTGTTGAGTTCTTTTGTTTCTTCAAAGAATGCCGGCTCCATGGACGTGACATTTCTGGATCACCCACTTTGCGAGCAATCTGTATATGATATATACTTACTTTCACATGTCTAAAAACTAGGGTTTGATCGTAATTCCAAAGTAGCCATAAATCATTGAAGAAAAGAAGTACCTATTTCTATGAGTTGGATTAATTGTAGCAAAGCATAACAATTTGTTCTAATAAATTACACGGTCATAAATTGTCAAAAGTCAATCACGCACCTCACAAGTAACCCTGTAGGTATCCATGAATGACCCATTGAAGAATTTAAGAGCTTCTGCAGCTTCTTTCTCACTTCGAAATCCAACAAAACCAAATTGTCTGCTCTTACCATCACTGGAAGAATATTAAATCCAAAAGTTATATAATACCCTAAAAAACTAATAAATGCACACATCAGACGTACGGATAAGATATATGCATAATCTTCAAGGTGTAAATTTATTATTGTAAACTAGTTAAGATAGACACCTCGTTCGCATAAGCTTGGCATCAGTAACTTCTCCTTTCTGAGAAAAGTAATCTCGAAGACGTTCCTCGGTTGCATGCTTTGGCAAATTCTTCACACATAGCCGAGACCTTCACAAACAAATGTTTTTCAGGTAGAGAAAAGTGTATAAATAATATCTGGTGACTACATCTTACTCTGATATTTACTGATGTCAAACAGAACTTCTTAAATCAACTCACATGCTATATACTAAGATATATTAAAAACTCTAAATTTGTGGTGCGTCTTAGATGGTTTACCGTGAATTATTTAAACCGGATAAAATAATACACTAATTTATATCTAGAATGTCAAAAGAGGTTATTTGGCTTCGAAATCGGACACTTATGAGGGAACATAAGCACTAAATGATTATAGCCCATATTACATTAGTGCACATTCTCTTTTAAATTCACAAAAAATTCCCTTTTACAGTTTTACGGTGCTATGAATATTCAGATTACAGAGAACTAAAGAAATCTAAGCATATACATATATACTTACATGATTGCAGATGAAATCGAAACTATACAAAGCCAAAGATATATGTGACTGTCCAATTGTGCATAATCTGAAAAGAAACAAAACTAAATGTTACAATCTTTACTCATTAAATAGCAGCTACTTAATCATGAACAGACATGATAAAATAGAATTAAAAAATGTAAATCAGGCAATAACAACAATACGCTAATTCTAACAGCTTATTCAGCTCAAAATGAAATCTTTAACGTCATGCATTAACTCAGAAAGTATATTAATAGCATTATGACTTTCTGTAAGTAATAATTAGAAGATTATATTAGGTTTTCTTTACACGCTGTTACAAGTAGTAATCATATTAAAAACACATTTAAGGTTTACTCCAAGCTTTTTAACAACAGTTGTAGAGCTGAAACAGTGCAGGATAGACATACAGAAAGCATGAATGAATTGACGATGTGTATATACAGAAACGTACCTGTTACTATGAGATTGAGGTGATATAGAAAAAACAGGGGATGTAGTAGAACCCTAATTCTTGGTTTTTTCTCTATGTCGTTTATTGTTAGCCGGTTCGAGCCGGACCGGGCTTATTTATTTTGCTTACGGCCTGTTTCAGGGCCCAACTAAAAATACTGGTCTAATACGAATTTTTATTGTACTATAGTACATTTGTGGTTGGTCAAACGTCGTTTTGACCATAAGAATTGCCGTTTTATTCACAAGGGTATAATAGTCATTTTACCAATAAATTCCTTTTAGTATGTTTAAAGGTATGGATGAAAGGGTACTTTTGTAATTACAGCTTCCTTCTTCACATTTATTTACTTTTTGAGCTTGTCATTTGTTGTTTAATTGGTTAACAAAACAGTCACTGGAAGTTGATTTAGGATTCCGGCAAAAAATATGGTGGCATAGCAGCACGTAGGAAATTAGAAACAAATCTATAAAACTCCATTAAGAGTTTAACACATATGCCGCTATTCGTTTCCACAGTTACCGACCATCGCCGGAAATTGACCTAGGGTTCCGGCAAGATTACTAACGGCTTTTTGGTGGATTTCCATGTCTTTTCTCACTTTCCGATGGGGTGGCGTGTAATTCAACTAGAAAGTAGTTGTGAACAGTGACGTTTAACTTTTCCGATGAAGTGCACCGCCTCGAGATTTATTTGGATGTGCATACATGGTGAAAAAAAAACGAACAAGTGCGTGGATATGTTTCCATGGTTACCGACCATTTGTTTTACATCGGCGAGAGTCGTTTACCGATCATCGTCGCCACTGTTACCTACCGGAATCCGTCGTCATAACCGTTTATCGGTCATGTTGGCACAGGCTGAAAGAAATTAGATAGGTTTCAAAGAAGAGAGAGACATGACAGAGAGGATGTAATTTGTTTTTATAATTTTGTTAACACAAAAAGAAAGAATCAAGAAGTGAAAAATAAATCATATTTATTTTGTGAAAAAAGAGATTAGTGGTAGAGAGTTAGTTTCGGGGAGGGCTCCAAATTTAAGATATGATTCACACATTTTGTAAAGAAGATGAAGATGAAAGTTGAGGTTTGGTACTACTCTGGTTATTGAAGTATTGGTAAGAGTTTATTAAGTGGGTAACACGGGTTAAGGTCCAATACTATACCCTCATAAATCAACCATAGTTAGATTATATACAACTATACAAGTGTCACTGTGTCAGTTTAAATAATACACCTGTGAACTAGCTGTCATACATTGAGTCTTTGTTTTTTAAATTTTTGTTGTTGTCAAGTATAGGGTTGATAACTTGATAGGTGATTTTGCCAAAACACCAAAATGAGGAGTATATTTTACTAGAATTTTACTTTTGTACGTTACATTCTTAGCCTTTTCTAAAAATATAAAATTGAGATTTTTCAAACAAATTTACTGATTTTATACGTCCGTCCGTCCCATTTTCTAAAAAAAACTTATATTTTGTTTTTACTAAAGTTTTTGTAGTAGATATTAGTTAATTGATCTCAACATAATATTTTTAACCTATGTAAATGTTTTTCTATCAAATACGTAGTAATTGACCATGGATAATGTTTATGGATAGTATTGGATACCTTGGACCAAATATGTAGATTCTAAACTATTACTTTCTCCGTCCCATATTTATAGTTCATGTTTTCTTTTTTGAACGTCTCAAATTAATTTTCCACTTTCAAAAGTAAATTGATATAATTAACTAAACTTTCTATTAACCTCTACTTTATATGTATAACAATAAAAAGTAAGTAAAAAGTAAGGGTAAAAATATCATTGTCACGTATTTTCAATTTTGTCTTATTTTTCCAAATGTATTTTTTATGTTCCAATTTTCCATCAAACTTTTAGCTTTTGTCCCTATATCCGCAATCTGTAACAAATTTATCATTTTTAAGTCCTTTTTCAAATTTTATTTAAAAGTTTTATCTAAAATTTTATATAATTAATCATTAAAAAAGTTTTATTTCAAGTTTAGGTGATAAATTTTTTGAAATAAAATGTTTCTGAATTATGAAAGTTTAGTTACAACGAAACTTTTAAGATGTGTAGTAAACTACAGTAGTAATTGACTACACTTTTTGTAGATATGAATTAATTAATGAGTAAGCCCAAATATTAGCAATCGAAAAATATTTAAATCTTCAAAAAAATTTATAGATAAATGGGTATAAAATTTTACCACATATTATATGATCAAAAGTTTTAAACATGGAGGGTTTTAATTATTCTTAAATTTCAGGTCTCATATTAAATTGCCGACGTATTTAAGTTGTCATTGTTTTTATAATTTAATTAAATTGAGACAGGTACACCTTTGTATTATATACTTTTTCATACAGAGTATCTTTTACTTTTGTTATGCCTTCCTATTTTGGTATTGGTAATAATTTGTAGAGGTACAAATGACCAACAAGAATTAGTTTAGCATTTTTATAGAAACTATAATACATGTAAATAGTATAAATAATACCCAGCGAAGCGGGTCAACTACCCTAGTTATATACAGTACTTTGCTTTCTACCTTTTTTTTTTCTTTCTAATTTGAATAATTTTATTACTTACCCGGCGTCCCAAAACAAGTGTTCACTTCTAATTTTTACGGAGTTTAAGAAATTATATTCTTTAGTAGTGAAGATGACACTTTACCCTTGTTTTTTGCACAGACTCCCATGTAACAATTTTGAGAAAATGTATATTGAGGGTAAAATGATAACAAGAGTTCTAAGGGCTATCATTAAGACTTTCAGACATACATCAATAGTTGTACAAAAATCATAACAAACTCCGTGTATCCCCTTGAATTTATACTGACCCCTTGAATTGTAGTTGAATGTACACTTATTTATGCATGTCTAACCTTACAAATGAGAGGGGATTCCGATAAAAATTGTCCCTCAATATTTTTTGTTGGAACAAAGATAAATTAGTAAATGTCAGTTTTGCCCTCATTTCAAGGCAAGTTTGACTTAATTTATATTGTAAGAAAAAATGATTGAGAGTAATAAATGAGGGTAATATCGGGAGTTTAATGATTTTTAATAGTTAATTTTTGTAAGTGGATAATTATTTTGGGACAAATATAAATATTAATGCGAATATTTATTTTGGGACGGATGGAGTAAATAATAATAAAATTTACTTTAGCTTAAAATTTGAAGTATTTTATTCTACCATTTAAAAAACAAAAATCATAGATTATTATATTGTATTTATAATTTATAATTTTATGTATTGTAAATTACATATTCTTTATCTAAAAAAACTTTCAAACACCCTTTTGATTAATGTATTGTCTTTTTTTTTTTTTGAACGACAGAGATATATTAAAAAAAGACAGCTAGCAAGACACTAGAAGCAAAAAAAAAAAAAAATCCAAACAAAACTAGAAATTACAAAAACTACAAATTATAGAACCTTCCCGAAACATTAACTGCGAGGACTTCAAAAAGGGTGAAAAAAACTCGAGCCAATTACGGAGAACCAAGACACGAGAAAAAACCCCATCTACGGAGGCCGTGCCACCGGTTTTCACTCCGAGGTGTTTTTGAAGAAGGCCCAAACATGTTCCGGGGAATGAATCAACAAAAAAGAACAAAACAAGTAGTCATGAATACATCAATTACTTCTTTTCAAAACTTGCCTAATCGGATTCTTGAGCCAATCAATCCAATTTAACTTCACCTTTTTACTTCTGTTCCGAACCCACATAAAAGAGAAATTAATAATAGAATCAAGCAGAACCATCTCTCTTTTCTTTTTCGGATTAAAATTTTTTTCGTTTCTGAATCGCCATAACTCCCACCAACTCATATAAATCACCGTGGTAATAATCAATTTCTCCAAAGAACTACATTTCATAGACATGACCGAGTCCAAGAAACCAATTTGGTCGATATGGAACAATAACTCAATGCCTAGCCATTTAGAAATAGACTTCCAAACTTGCTTAGCAACATTACACTCCGCCAACGTGTGATGGATAGATTCTAAACCATAACTACAATGAGGGCACATTAACGAATTGATATTAATACCTTTAAGCCATAAATTTAATCGAGTTGGAAGACAATCTTTAAGAACACGCCAAACATGAATATTAACTTTTTTCGGGACAATCTTATTCCAACGCTTGATGACGAAATTTTGGGGAAACATAACATTATCCAGGTATTTGCGCATGCCACTAACAGTAGTCCATACTAAGACCATCCCACGTCCATTTATCAGGACTCTGAACAATACTAACATGATTAATATTATCACATAAACTACAAAGTTGCTCATCTTCAATCCCACCCTTTATCGGGCGTCTCCAAAACCAACTAAAATTCACCCATTCCAACATTCTCTAATTGTAGCCTGCTTATGAACCTCCAAACTATACAAACGAGGATATTGAACAGCTAAATATCCAACCAGAATTTAGTCGAATTACCGTTTCCAATTTTCTTTTTGATAACCGACCAAGGCACCCGTCCAGACTCGTGCAAAGAAGACACAATATTCATAATTTTATGCCAAGGCCCAGGTTTTTTTGTGTCACACCCCCTAATTCGGGTTGCGGAAGTGAATCGGGTCGGGGCGTGACTAATCAATAACCAAAGCACAAGATATATAGTAAATGACTCTAAATGAGACATTTTAGAAAATACATTGCAATACAGTATATTACATAAGTTTTCAAAAGTAATAAGTCATAAAGATACATCATTAGTGAGTTCGCAAACTGATTCTAAAGATTTTAAATACATAATCCTAGTACAAAAGATAATGCCAGTAAAATCTTCATAACTAATACATAACATTTTGTCACACCCCCGATTTCATGATTTGCTGAAGCTACGATTTTGGGTGTAACTAATCAATAATCAAAGTTCAGAGGTACAAAGCAAACGACTCTACAAGAAACGTTTATACATTTTACAAAAGTAATACATAGTTTAGGTCATAAGTTTACAACATAATTGAGTTCGCATAATGATTCTGAAAATTTTAATACATAACCTGTAACACCCGGTCAAAAAGTCAAAATCCTCATCCAATTTAAACTTTTTATAATCGTATTATTATATAAAATTATAACTCAGCGAACGAAAATTTTACATTTTTATATAATGAACAATGATTATTTAATAATCACAAATAAATCCATTTGAAGTCACATTATATTTTTAAATCGAGTAAAACAATTTTTGATTTAATTAATTAGTAACCGAAAGAACGGAAATATAAATTTAAAACTATTAAATTTATAGATATTATTCGGGTACAGAATACGGGTATTTTACACTGCGAAATAGGAACGAAGTGGGGGAAAACCCCTCCCCTCCTCTTTGGATCAGCCATCCCAACCCCCCAAACCCCTCATTCTTTCATTTTTCATTTTCATTCACACACACCACACCTAAACTCTCTCCCTCAATTTATCTTCAAATTTCGAAATCATCAGAACCGACCACAAAACTTATATTTTCGGAATCACCATCAAGAGAGGAGCAACATTAACAAAGGCAACACCTTCGTTTTCTTCCTCGTTTGGCCTCGATTTGCATTTGTAAGAAATTCCTAAATTTTTAGATTTAATCATTTTGGTGTAATGTTTTGGTGTAATAATGTTTACATAACTTAGTTATAACCTAAACAACAAGGAAAACATGATTTTACAGCTCAAAAATGCGTTTGATTTGCGATTTTGGCCGGAAAAAAGCGACAGCCGCGAGTTTCTGGGCTGGTGTTCATCTTTGCGACACAACGCTTGTGTCGCATATTATGTCGCATAAACTACCCATGCGACACAACGTTTGTGTCGTATCCTTATGTCGCACCTTGTGTCGTATTCCCATACGACACAACCCTTATGTCGCTATTGATTTAGCATCGCAAGCTTTTGCGACACAACCACTGTGTCGCAGAGCTCTTGTGTCGCACTCCATGCGACACAACCCTTGTGTCGCATGACAAAATTTTGTGTCGCATGTTATGTCGCAGAAAACAGAAAACAGCCATATTTTTCTAAGTGTCGGGATACGTTTTCAAATGACAATTTAAATATGATACGACTTATACTCAAAACAAATATACTTTATAAAGTATACGAAAGCTCAAACCTAATAATAATATGAATTATTATTACGAAACATCAATAAAAAACCGCACTTACAAACATACGAAATCTCTCGTGTTTAGGACACTAGGAGATTATACTTGGCACGACTCGTTACACTAGGACGCTAGCTTCTCAGGTGAGTTTCATAGCCCCACTATTTCAATTGTTTTACTGTTTTCGGGGTGAAACACATGCTCAATTACTGTTTTCGAACTATATTAATAATCGTTTATAATTCACAACTATTTTTATTACTATATGTAATACGAAATGTGTAATACTTAGGAATTACACCCTTAATATTGTTTTAGAACAATATCAATACTTAACCTAGATAGGTTGCGCTCGTACCCTGTTAGGTCGTTGGAAAACGATTACCAATACATAACTTGATTTAGTTATCACAATCCTTTGGTCATATTGTCGCGGGACAATATCATTGAAATTACTAGAACTAGTTAGTTCTACCTACACTGGACAACATCTATATTGTTACAAGTTTAGTTATTCTCTGGGAACTAAAGCTGTCGACACTCTTCATTATCACTAGAACGGGAACCGGACTTAAGTGAACATTTTTCCCGAGACTCCGATATATATACTCGCTAGGCTTTAGGCTAGGAGTACACAATATTATCACACGTTAGTATAGATTCCTTATACTAATACAACTCAACTAGGTGATGTGTATCCGTACCTAGGTTCAACGAGCTATTTTTAATATCTAAGTATTTGTTCATACATAATTAGATACAATCAACTAATTTCATGCGTGGCATGATTGTTACATGTGATTACTGTTTCGACAGATACATATACACATATCTACATACTGATACATCATCTCGAGCACACGGTGCTACCTACAATTTACATATGTATATTAGTATACATACAATTATACGATCAACTTAGTCAGGCATGTCGAGTACTGCTGGCTCTCAAACAACTTAGTCGGGCATGTCGTTGTACTGCCGGCTCAATTACAAATTGCTTGCGAGCAATTCCAAAAACGATGCCGCGGTATTGCAGTTGGCACCAAACGATGCCACGGTAAAGTGGGCACAAAACAAAACCACGGTATTGCAGTGGGCGAAATTTCAACACAATCAATGGATCAGCGAGTTATACTCGGGATTCACAATAAGTTAACGGGTCGGTGGGGTTCCCACGCGAGGCCGTTAGCTCAATCATGTTCGGGTTAGTTTATGCTAGCCGGGTAAACGAACATACAACAATAATCCATGGGATTACGATTTCGTTGCTGGATGCAACACACTATCAAATATTACTCAACATCATATGACGTGGTCATACATTACTTGATTTCAAACTTAGGCAGGTATTGCCCTACGCTGTTAAACTTACGTAATACCAGAAAGGTATTTAGGCTCGAATAGCCTCAATTATTAGGTACTTAGGTACATATCCCTATTACTTAGGTATTAGATACCTCGACCATCGTATACACATTGATGATTACAATTTCAACTTAATATAAATCAGAATCGTGGATTCTGAATTTCTTTTCAAAACATACTGGATCTATACTTTACGATTTCAACTAACCATCCTATGAACTCACCAGCTTTATAGCTGACCTGTTTTAGCATGTGTTCTCAGGTGCCCAGCAGGATTAGGACTTACTACAAGATTATGCTAGCTCGAGTCGCATGATTTCAAACAATTGGGACTACTCTGCATTTACTTTTGCATTTTCAAATTATGTATTTGAAATTCCTATTAAAACTCGCCACGTTGTAAACGTTCCATTTGGTAAATGTATAATTATTTTCAAACGTCTCATTTAGAGTCGTTCATTATGTATCTTATGCTGTGATATTTAATTTGGTAACACCCGACCCGATCGCTTCCGCAAACCGAAATTTGAGGGTGTTACATAACCGATTAACAAAAGATAATGCTATAAAATCTCCATATGTTTATAGATGCATGCGACTCGTACTAGCTAGCATATCCTGCGGGCCACCCTACTGTTGCTGATCACCTGAGAATACAACACTAAAAGGGTCAGCTATAAAGCTTGTGAATCTCACAGGTTTAACATAAAATATGATGTGATCAACATGATTATCCGACGATTTGATACCGACAATGATTAAACTGCATAACCGAACAATGATAAACCAATTAAGGTTTCCGAACAATGATTAAACCAATTAAGGTTTTCGAATTAAATATACCGACACTGATAATGCATTGAGCCATGGTTCGAGGCCTAACCCGATTTTCTGCCTCCCGAACGGTGTCAACACCCATAACAACTACTAAAGTGCCCGTTTGGAATGGTTGTAGCTAGCAACCCGGACAGGGACGTCACTCCCCAAATAGATCTATTCTTTAGTAATCGCGCCTTATTAAGTTAACGAACCATACACTGATGAGGACTTTACCGAATTAAAACACTCATGCAATAACCAAACAAAATCAATACCGACAATGATAACCGGATAACCGAGTTAATAACTAAATTAACTAACCTAATAACTGTGATCACGAAAACAATTTGTGTTGCATCTCCCCCGAATCAAAATAGTAAAACAGTAAAATGGGGCCGTGAGACTCACCTGAGTCACCAAGCAATGTAAAGCATAAATCAAGTAAGAAGGTTTTCCGAACCTGTAACCTCTAGCGTCCTAAACGCAAGAGATATATTAACATAAGTACTTGAAATTATGTTAATGATTCGATTGTTTTGAAAGATCGTTTGGTTTTCAAGAATGTGTATTATCCGTTAGTGATGATTTTGAAATAATAATTTCCAAAAAGATATTATTTTTATACCCGTTTCATTGTATACTTTGAAAAAGTTCATATATAAAACGTACGAGTTATATCGTATATAATTTCGTTGTTTCGTTGTAGATATATATTTATCCGAATGTATATATATTTGTACCCGTATTATTTGTCGTTGTGTATTTATGTATATATATATGTATATATATATGAAATTAATTATCATAATATTATATCATTTATAAGACTTACTATATATAGAAACTTCTATATTAGGAAAGTAACATATATGAAAGTAAACCATGTTTACCCATTCGACTACATGCATTTAGCCGATCCTCTATTTGACTCTTAGCCGTAACACTATCATGCATGAGCCGTTCGGCTCACAATCCCTAGCCGATCGGCTGGGATTTCCCACCCGATCGTTTCACTTTTCCCAGCCCGTGTTCTTGCTCTGTGTTCATGATTTATCCAGTTTTTAGTTTCAAACTTTCACAAACAAGTTATACCCGAGTTATAATATGTATATTAACGTAAAAATGAGCGTAAAAATGTTGAGTTTCCTTACAAATTAAAAACGGAACCGTGAGTGATGATGATGAACTCGATGATGATGATGATGATGATAACGAAGAAGATGATGATGATGATTCCAACGATGATGATGATGATGATAATTATGTTGTTGTTTTTGTTAATTGTTGTTGTTGTTGTGATGATTGAAGAAGAAAAAGAAGAACCGAGAGGAAGAAGAAGAAAAAAAATGGTGAGATCGTGTGTGTGTTTGTGAATTATTGGAGTCGGTTATATCCGGCTCCAATAAATGATATTGGTGGGTATTTTATACCCGTGTTCGTTTACCCGATCGTTAAGTAGTATAATGTTTTCAAATGATAAATTTTTAAATATGAAATCATATATATTTTTAATTGAAGTATTTCATAAAAATACTTTTGGTGAGATATAAAATTATAACTTTGTTTTAACTCAGCTTGACGGATGGTTTTCAGTGTACAAAAAGGTGTTTAAATATTCAACCGAGTAAATAATTATTATTCTCATTAATAATATATTATTTAAAAATGTTTTGTACCGACATTCGTTTTTATGTTTCTGCGTTCTTTCGGATTGATTACATGTGATTATTAACTAATCATTAAATGTTATATATATATATATATATATATATATATATATATATATATATATATATATATATATATATATATATATATATATAATATCCGAATACTTTCGTATTAATACGTACCAAGTATGAATAATTTAGGTTTAAATTGGCCGCTAATTTTGCCCTTTTTGACCGGGTGTCACATTTTTTATCAACAGTAAAAGGCCCTCTAGATTGCTTGAATTTTGGATACAGATTCTTAATAATTCTAACCCAGAAATCCTGCGGGAAGTTATGAAATCTCCATCTCCACTTATATAAGAGAGCTATGTTAAAAGCTTCAAGGCTACCAAACCCTAATCCACCATGATCCTTAGTAGCCATAACAAGATCCCACTTAACCCACGGGATTTTACTATGTTTATCATTAGAACCCCCAAAAAAACGAGATCTTAAAGATTCCAACTTTTTTTCACCACCACAGGCATGCTAAACAATGATAAGTAATAAGTTGGGAGAGAATTAAGAACAGAGGTGATAAGCACTGACCTTCCTCCAAAAGATAACAAATTAGCACGCCACTTTGATAATCTCTTTATGAATTTGTCAACAACAGGTTGCCACGAAATGGCTCTACCCATATTAGCCCCAATAGGCACACCTAGATAAATAAACGACAATTTCTCTTCCTTACAACCAACGCTCGCGGCGAGATTGACGATCTCCCTTTCCGTGACACCAGCACCATATAGTTTAGATTTTAAAACATTTATTTTTAAACCTGAGGCAAGGTAAAAACAATTGAAGATGTCAATAACATTAATGAAATTAGATTTAGACCACTTACCCAACACAATCACATCGTCCGCATATATCAAATGAGACAAACCAATATCCCCAATTTTAATTCCTTGGAAAAGATTAGCATTCTTCGCATCTTCCATCGCAACATGAAAACCCTCCATAGCAATAATAAACAAGAAAGGAGCAAGAGGGTCTCCTTGTCGGCGACCACGTTCCAAAGAAAATTCATTTGTGGGTGATATGTGGCAAAAAGTCATGTTTTTAGGCACATATTTCCTGCACATTTGGCCTAATTCTTGGTGAAAACACTTGAATTAAACGTTTATCTACTTAATTTCACAAAGTTGGTCAAATTATGGGCATTGCTGTAAAAAGTGCTTAAATTATCCAAAAGGCACGCAAATCGAGGCAGATTATTCTAAACACTGATTCTTATAGACTTTTAACCACATTATGATACAAGTTCTTAAATAGTCTCATATGATGTATCAGGTTATTCCAAGATTGTAGAATCAAGAATCGTGCAGATCGGGTAAAGAACGAGGAAGATAGTGCTTTCTGAGCGCAAACCGAGGGCATTCCGCACACACCAACTCTAGAGACATCCAAATTTGGAAAATTTAGCATCATTAGAAGTGTAACGGAATTACGAGATCACAGGCGAAAGAATCAAGTCAAACGGACGAAAAACGAAGAAGATACGGCCTTCCGAAGCAACGAGAAAAGCCGACAAAATCACACAGCCTACCACACGGTCCCCCCCCAAGCCGTATACGGCCTTGAGGAAGCCGTACACGGCCCTCAAATAGACGTACATGGCCTATTTGAGGCCGTACACGGCTTGTTTTGCTCTCACACGGCCTCGTTCTTGCTTCGTGTGCTTGTACGTATGCTTGTGGGCTTGTACTCTTGATCCAAGGCTTGCCTATAAATAGAGGGCACCTCTACCTCATTTCACACACCTCTCACCTTCACATTCTCTCACTTTCTCTCTCACACACTCTTTCTCTCTCTCTCTAGAGTTTCTCTCTCTAGTTTCTCTCTCTAGATTAGGGTTTTAGTTAGTTAGTTCTTGGTTAATATTTAACCTAGAATAACGGAGGGGCTACTTTTGTAATAGTGTAGGGAATATTCTGAGGGGCTTATTTGTAATATTGTCGAAGATATTGCGGAGGTTCCGTTCGTGTATTCTTGTAACACTATTCTGTCTACGCATAATCTACGGTCATTTCTTTCATTTTCTATTATGATGATTGCTATTATTATTATGATAAATTTAGGATTGTTTGTCATGCGTAGTGAGTAGTTCTCTTATGTGCTTGTTGTGATGTAGTTAGCTTGTTAATATCTGGGGTGATGTCACTTTAAATACGCAATTGGGCTAATATCGTTATGAAACAACGGAAGTAACGTTATACGGCTTTCATTTGTATAGCGCCGGAATCATCACGAATGTGTGTAGTACGGAACGTGGAAGCTATGAAAGTCGTGGGCACAATCCGTTATGGAATAATGTTCCCAATTGTTACAAAATGAAAACCGGTGTATTGTTAACTTTTTATTTATGAATTTCTAAACCAAAATCGCCTTTCCTCCAATAAACGTGGTTAGAACCTGTATGACAAGGAGTCGTGAACCTTGATCAACCGGTAACTACCTATCTATGTTTTCAAATACAAACATGGTCTGAATTGTGTAGCTGTGGAAATACTGCCAACCTTGATGTGACTCAAATAGTCATGTTTTTAAGGGCAATATTCCGCACTTTTTGGACGTATCTTTAGTGAAAACATTCCAAAATGATCATTATTTACTAAAATTTACTAAAGTGGTCTAAATATAGGCGTTGCTGCAAAAATCACATTAAACGTCCAAATAACAAGCAAATCAGGGCGAATAAACGTGCACAAAATCATCCGGCCTCATTTACCTTATATAGATCACATTCTAACTTCATCATATGATAAAACAGGAGAAATCGAGACGGGAAAATCAAGAATCATGCAAATCGGATAAAGAACGGAGAAGACTGAGCAGTATCAGACCCTATAAAGTCATTTCGGCTATGCTTGAGCTATACACATCCAATTTCAGTGAAGTTGGCATCATTAGAAGCGTAACGGAATTACGAAGACACAGGCGAAAGAATCAGGTCAAACGGACGCATAACAAAGGAGATACGCGCGTTTTAAGCAACGAACGAAATCAGACGGACACCGTATACGGCCTTGGCAACCGTATACGGCCTACCTAAGACCGCATACGGCCTCATACACACCGTATACGGCCCCACCAAGGCCGTATACGGCCCCCCTGCCCCCGTACCGTGCTTCGTTTGCTTGTACGTGCTGTTTCGCGAGTTGTACGGCTGATTTTTGAGCTTTGCCTATAAATAAGGGATCACCCCTCCTCATTCTACACACCTTAACACATTCACACACTCTCACATTTCTCTTATTTTCATTTCTCTCATTTTCTTTCACTTTCTCTCTCTAACTTTCTCTCTCTAGCACTACTCTTAGGAGTTAGAGGAGAAAGGTTAGGGTTGAGCTTACGGTTCGAGTCTAGAGGAAGTTTTAGCTTGGTAATCTTGTTGTAACGAGCTTTTCAAGTTCAAATTATTTGTAATCCTCAGTATTACGCTGCTGTATTCCCGGTGATATCTAAACTTTACTTATTGTTATAATGCTTGTGCTTTATGTTATTTCAGTTTGTATTCTGCATATTGCCATGTTTATAGAGTAGTTTAATATTGTGATTGTTGAAATGTAGATATTAAGAGTAGGGATGATGTTAAATTAATGTTTCATTTATACGATTGGAAATTGTTATGCTGTGTATCTGGTTAAGCTTATCCTGAATATAGATCTAGTCTCTCATCACCCTTTCCAGACTTTCACGTGACTGTTGCCCTAGGATAGGATCTGATCAACCCTAATACTATGAATATACAGTTATCTCCAGTTACAGTATGAAACTATGAACTTTCCTTTAAAAGGCACGGTACTTCGTATAGCGTTGGAAACACCTCGTGTGGAGTACAAATACGTGGAAGCTAAGGAAATGCCATGGATTGTTTCATCGTGAATTACCTAGAAGTGATCCTTCTAGAACTGTGGTCTAGGAATCAAAGCTGTGGAAATGCTTGTTGCACTGTACACCGTTAGTACATCTAATATCTGGAACACTGTGGAAATGCTTAAATGCCCAGTACACCGTCAGTACGTCTAGGGTTTGGAACACTGTGGAAATGCCTAATTGCCCTGTACACCGTGATTATTCCTAGGGATGAACGCCTGATTGTAAAGGAGGGTCTATATTTACGATGGTTAAGAATGTGCTTCAATAGAAACAATACAGGGTAGTGTCAATCATATACCTAGACATGCAAAACCCTAATCACACCAATAGTTTAACATACACAGGATACAATCAGTATTTGCTATAATAAAAGTAAATAGACGATTAGGTGTTAAGAAAGGTCAGTAAATACAATTGCGGTCTGTTGCCTTATGCCTGATCCCTAGATTATTTAGGGTGACTTTGTCTTAGTTAAGCAAAGGCTCAGGAGGGTTTGAAAATAGCCTGATCTGATCAGAATCATGATAACCTAGGATTCCAGTGACATATGTTTCTAGGGTTTCACCTGAACGTAGGGTCCTAGTGTTTACACCGAAAGTATGTTTACTCTTTATCTGGTAAATCTCCAATCAATTTTATAATGAACATCATCCCGAAACCCTAGTATCCAAGTTTCAGCAATCACATCTCTACCTGTCTGCTTAAACCCTAATTTTATTTCTCGTTATTTACTTTTCTGCACTTAGGAAAATTAGAAAACATTCCAAACAAAAATCTATCTACCTACCCCCATCCTAATTGCGACCATAATCTTTGGTGACCCGCTTTATCTCAATTCGCTTCGATTTAAGAACGACCTCGAGTTATACTTACTGCTTGCTCCCAAGGTAGGTAGTACTTATAGTTTGAGCCCTAGCTCATATAAATTTAAAACTCACTGTCCGCCGCTTCTGTTGCTGTTGGAACAACGACCGGAGTCAAATCCGACCGACCGATAGGAGCCGCGACAAGTTTTTGGCGCCGCTGCCGGGGATCGTAGAGTTTTACGATTTGAAGCCGCCTTAGATATTCTAGCTTTTAGGAGATCCTTTCCGATTAGGTTTTCTCAAACTTAGTTGGTAGTTATTTGCTTTCTTTAGAATAATTTAGATAGTTTAATTAAAAATGAAAAATACAAAAACATCTTTCTATGATTCATTTCCGTCTACCCCCATTTCTCCACTCGCCCTCAAGACGTCCGAAGAAATGATGGCCATGGATGACGCTGAGTTTTTCGCCTGCTTAGAACAAGAGTTGGAATCTGACGTCTACTCTTCATCTTTATCCTCTTCCGAAGTTATCTCCGCTAATTCAGACGATGAATCTAGAACCATAGGGCAATTCTTAGACCTTGACTTAGGAACCCATGATTCTCATCAGAAGATCTCAACTTCTGCATCTAGCATTCTAAGCTATCAGGTTATACCTGCTCCTGAGATTTCATATTCCTTAGAAAACTGTAAGTCCCCTAGTTTTAGGATCGATAACTTCGTTATCTGTAGTATTAAGGTGCGGAATCCCTCAATACGGTGTTATCTTACTAACAACGAATATGTTCGTATTGCGTTTTGTAAGACTTAGCTTTAAACGATAAATCGTCAAAACCTAGTCGTAGGTTATGTTTTCTCTGGTTTTCTGGAATCGCAGAATGTAAAAGTATCAAAAGTGTTATGTTTTTCACGATTGAAAAACATTAAATATGTCGTCTCAACTCGCTGCCGCTGGGCCTGCGAGTTGACTCGACTCGTTCTGCAAGCCCAAGCCCATTATACTTCGGCTCGTTATGCCTATCTGTGTCCACGAGTTCAGTTCTTATCTCGCTGCTCAACTCGCAGCAACTTGAGAACTCGACTCGCATCAAACGTATATATTTATTTTGTATTTAATTATTCGTCTAACTTAACAAAACAATATGTTTAACGAATATCACTAACAAAACAAATATTCTTTTACAAATCCAAACCAATATACAAACATAATAATAATTACACCAGTCCTATTTCAAGCTAGATCTGTTGTCACAATCTATGTCCCAACAAAAACTTATTTCAATTCCCTACTTCATCTGGTTTTGTCGAGAGTAATTCTGAACATCTTCAACCCTTTCGTTTTCCACCCATTGAAGAACGTCTTCCACCCTGGGATGAAGAAGTTTACGACTACCCTCCAAAATCACCTATCTTTTTGAACCTCGTACCCGAACCTGAGTACACCATCTATCGTGTTGTTGATAGGACTTTACCAATCAAACCTGAAGAAAATATCCGCTACGTAGGTAACTCTTTTGATCCTGATAGAAGATTGGATGTTTGTCGGGCATTTGCTAGACAACTCAAAACGTCTGACTTTCCTTTTTCAGTAGAACAAAGAGAAGTCGCTCGTAGGATAAAGAAACAGGTTGGTATTCTCCACCATCTTCCAAATCAAAAGGAGGAAGGTATCTTCACACATTATCGAGAGCAAGAACTGAAGCTTAAATCAGAAATAGACCTACTAATGGACCTATTCGCCTGCACCGATTATCAACCGGTTTCCCAAACCCTAATTAATCGTTATGTTGCGGCTATGATTTATGAGCTTGAGTTCTGGATTAGCAAAGATCCCGCTATATATCTCGTCATTTCTGATAAAATTCCATTCTTCGTTGACCCTGCTACTTACATGATCAACAAGTTGTTAGAGATATTCCCTGGAAACACTAACGATAACATGGAAGCTACTTTCTTTGCCGGAAGAAAGGATATTAACGTCTCACTCACTTTGTTATTTGCTCAGTCAAAATTTCCTTTCACTGTTTCACAAACATCTTTAATCGAAGAAATCACGGAGTCAGTTCACACTACCACCGGAGATCCCGATTCAAGAGAAGAATGGAAATTTCAACAAACCCTAGGAATGCTTCTTCATGACTTAAACCATATAGATGACGGATCACGAAACGGAATTTCAAACCCTAAGAAAGTTAGAAAGGAATTTAACAAGTTTATTGACAATCTTCTAGATTTAGGCAAAAAGGAACGTATGTTTCTCACTGAGCACGAACGATTCTCGTTACATCCTTCAGACCTAGTTGATTCTGTCATTAAGATTCTCACTTGTGACTTTATTCCTCGCTACACTTTCCCTCAACCAAGAGCATCAAATTCACTTAAACAATTGCTCTTGGGCAATACTCAATAAATTTGTCCAAAAGTCGAGCTACCGACTTTAACCAAGCGCTTTTTGGGAGGCAACCCAAACTTTAGTTAATTTAGTTTTATTTTAAGTATTTAGGCTAAGTAATATTAGTGGTTTATTTTAAAATTTAAAAGCTTGCGTTTAAAAAAAAAAACACAAAACGTTCTTTTAAAATTCAAATTCGCGCGACACAGTAACGAATTTCAGACATTTTCAGAAAGTTCGAAAAAGTTTATTTTTAAATTTTGAAAAATTAATTTTGAATTTGTCTTGGATTTTAAAGAACACAAAAAGATTGTCTTGTTTTAAATAAAAAACGTATACGATTTCGTGTACGATTCGCAATATCTTTTTCAGACTGCGCGTAAAGATTCAGAAAATTACGAACATACTTTTTAAAATTATTTTATTTAAAATTTTAAACTTTAAAATTTTACTTGTATGTTTCGTATCTTTCGCAAATTTTAAATCGCGTGCGTGTGAAAGGGTATAAAAAGGATTTTTAGCCACCACATAAGACAAAAACATGAAAAAAACTTCATCTTCTTCCTCCTCTCCCCTCCAAACCGTCGGCCTACACCCCATCACCACCAAATCTCCATTACTCAACCATTTTGCATGATTCCAAGCTCAAAATTTATCATTTTATGATCTTTCTTGCATCCACAACATCACTACATCAAGTTTAAGGTAATTCTTGACCTAATTTTGTGATTTTCATGAAACTTTAAAAATTAGGGCTTGTAACTCATTTTCATAGATTTCATGGTTGAAAGTTGCAATCTTTAGTGTTATTCCATGCTTATCTTGATGCTTAACATGATTACAAGCTTAATCTAGTGATTTGTTGGCTTAGTTACAAGATTGAAGATTAAAGTGTTGACTTTTTGGATGAACTATGGCTAGTTTGACTTTTTGGTTGATTATGTAACACCCCCAAATTAATTATTTGCGGAAGCATACATTGGGTGTTACTAATCAATATACAAGGCACAAGATTAACAGTAAACGACCTCTAAATGAGACGTTTGTAAATTTGTTACATTTCATAATTTGAATTGTTTGAAAACATATAGCTTTCTTTACAAAAGTAGGTAAGCCTAGAGTCCGCGTATGAGGTGGGAGATTCTATTACATAACCATAACTACAAAAGATAATGCCAAGGAATCTCCGTTAAATGCAGTTTGTAAATCATGCGACTCTAGCTAGTAATCCTGGAGTGATCCTACTCCGTAAGTGTACCTGAGATACAAAGCTAAAAAGTGTCAACCAAAAAGGTTGGTGAATCTCACAGGTTTAGTAATAAGTAGGTGTTATGAACCACAAGTATGTACCCGTATTGCTATCAAGCAAAGTAAGTAAATCAGTAAACTAGTACAGTGCCATGAGCTCATAAGTTGAAGCTTAACCGTGTAGTGTGAATATATCACGTACCCCCGTGAGTGCTATCCGCACACTCATATGTAACAAATACTGATATGTCTGTTTCTACGTGTAAATCAGTACGTGGTGGCGCTACCACCCCAGACAGGGATTGTCAGTCCCAAATGGATCCATCTACTAGTACTCGCGCTTAAGACTATAACTAACAACTTACGATTAGGAGGCTTTCAGTGGATAAAAGTAACTCATGCGTTTGTTTGTAAACAGTAATGTTTTCAGTTCAGTACATTGTGTTCATACGTAAAACAGTTGCTAAGTATCTCACCCCAAAGTATAAAACAGTAAAAGTGGGGCTGTAAGACTCACCTGAGTCGAGCGGTGGTAAATAGCAAGTAGTAGTAAAGCAAGTAGGTTCTCCGAACCCGTAACCTTCTAGTGCCTAAACACGTAAGGTTAAGTAAGTAGATGTCTCGCAAGACCATCTAGGCTAGTTGTTCATACAACCCGTTGTGTTTAAATGTTGGTTTGTTCGCGTTCGTATCAAAGTATACGGCCCGTTGGTGATTTGTTATATTTAAAGTTTATCATTCAATACGCAAATTAGAGTAATTGTAATAGGAAAGTATGTTTTATTATGATTGTTAGGTCGTATCGTATAAGGATTTGAGGTTGTAAAAGTTCGACACTTAGTGAAAATGTGAGTTTTCAAGGTTCTGGTTTGTGCGACGTAGCAAGCGACGTTGCAAGCGACGTAAGGTGCGACGTAGGCAGGTACGTCGCATGATGCGACCTTCGCAAATCAATGCGACGTAGGCAGGTACGTCGCATGATGCAACCTTCGCAAATCAATGCGACGTAGGGGGCGACGTCGCTAATGCGACGTTGGTTCGGTTTGCGACGTTAAAGTCTACGTCGCTACTTGCGACGTCCGCAAGTTAATGCGACGTAATAGGCTGCGTCGCTAGTGCGACGTTGAGGTTTTAATGCTACGTAGGTCGCGACGTCGCAGAGGCCCCTGGCCAGGTGCGACGTAGCGGTCTGATGGCCGGAATTTTGGTCGAAACGAGTTTCCGGGTTTCCGTTGGGTCCAAATCTTTTACCCAACCCTTATATGAACATATTAAGCCTATTTAAACCATAATCTAGTAAAAATGATCAAAAACGAGAGATGTCGGGATTTGTCGGAAACTTACAAAGTGTCGGATTGAAAATCCGAAAAGATAGGAATGTAGATCGTGTAGTCGTGGTCACTTTTCTCCAAACGAGTGGTATGTTTCGGCGAGGTTTGATGGTGTTATTTGGTGATTTAAGTGGGTGGTGGTGGATTGTTAGTTGAAAGAAAAAGATGAGAGGAGAGAGAGAGAAAGGATGAAAATGAGAAGAAAATGGAGGTGGGTGGGGTTTTGGTGAAGCTCCCCCACCTTCAGTCTCCGCTCCGCGTTCCGGGTGGTGTTCGTTTTCTCCATCGTTTTACGTTAAATATGTATTTTACGCGTTTAATTATATTTATGAAATCACAAATCTTGTTAAATAATTTATTAAATTATTTCCTTAAATCTTTAATAGATTAAATTAAATTTAATTACTTTTGTTTTTAAATCGTGTACATTTTAATCGGGTAGTATAAGGCAGTTACTAGCTATTATAAAATAGCATTTCAGTCATAATTGCGTTATTTTTGTTTATAAACATTTGTTCACCAACGTCCGTATTAATCGAATAGAATTTCATTCTATTTAAGTTGCGTACGATTTAAGCCAAATCGCAAAGTTGTATATATTTACCAATATATAGTCCGATACATAAATTAGCCTAACACAGAACTAATTACATGTATTTACAAAGAATTAGGCACTAATTCTAGTCCTAATTTGCCGGTTGTTACATTCTCCCCTTGTTAAAAGAATTTCGTCCCGAAATTAGTTCGATTGCACGGTCGGTGCGTTGTCTGGGAAGAGATGTGGATATTTCTGTCGCATTTGGTCTTCCCGTTCCCAGGTGAATTCAGGACCACGTCTAGAATTCCACCTGACTTTTACGATGGGAATACGACTCTGTTTTAGTTGTTTGACCTCGCGGTCCATGATTTCCATAGGTTCCTCGACAAAATGAAGTTTGTCATCGATTTGAATTTCGTCGAGTGGTATAATTAGTGTCTCGTCAGACAGACATTTCTTCAGATTAGAAATGTGGAATGTGTTGTGAACACTGCTAAGCTCAGCAGCAAGTTGCAGGCGGTATGCCACTGGACCAATCTTTTCAAGGATTTCGAATGGTCCGATGTATCTAGGATTTAGTTTGCCTCGTTTTCCGAATCGAATGACACCTTTCCACGGTGCCACTTTGAGAAGTACCTTGTCCCCTACTTGGAACTCAAGGTGTTTGCGTCTCACGTCAGCATAGCTTTTCTGACGATCACGCGCGGCTTTTAGTCGGTTTTGTATGCCGACGATCTTTTCAGTTGTTTCATGTATGATTTCTGGACCGGTGAGTTGTGTATCCCCCACCTCAGTCCAACAGACAGGTGACCGGCACTTACGACCGTACAGTGCCTCGAAGGGTGCAGCCTTTATGCTGGTGTGATAACTCTTCATGTTTGAGCAGCTCTAGGATAGTTTTCAGGTGTTGCGCGTGTTCTTGTTCAGTGCGCGAGTAAATCAAGATGTCATCGATAAAGACGATAACAAACTTGTCAAGGTAAGGTTTGCACACTCGATTCATAAGATCCATGAATACAGCCGGTGCGTTGGTTAAGCCGAATGGCATCACTTGGAATTCATAATGCCCGTAGCGAGTTCGGAAAGCTGTTTTAGGAATATCTTCATCACGAACTCGGAGTTGGTGATAACCCGACCGTAGATCAATTTTTGAATAAAAACTCGACCCCTGAAGTTGGTCAAACAGGTCATCAATGCGAGGAAGTGGGTAACGGTTCTTGACAGTTAATTTGTTGAGTTCACGGTAGTCGATGCACATGCGGAAAGAACCGTCTTTCTTTTTCACAAACAGGACCGGAGCTCCCCAAGGTGAGGAACTTGGTCGAATGAATCCCTTGTCCAGGAGTTCCTGTAACTGAGTAGACAATTCCTGAAGTTCGGATGGGGCTAGTCGGTAAGGGGCTCGTGCCACAGGTGCTGCACCGGGCACAAGATCAATAGAGAATTCGACTTGTCTAGTTGGCGGTAGGCTAGGCAAGTCTTCAGGAAAGACTTCTGGGAAGTCTCGAACAATAGGCACATCCTCAAGTCGTTTCTCCACTGACTTTTTCTCCATAACGTGTGCGAGGATTGCTTGGTACCCTTTTCTCAAGTATTTTCGGGTTTTCATGCAAGAAATGATATTTATTCTCGTCCCACCGGTCTCCCCTTGTATGCTCAAAGTTCCACCGGTGACGAGAGGAATGCGTACAATTTTCTCAAAACAAACGATTTCGGCTCGGTGCTTGGACAACCAATCCATACCGACGATGATGTCAAAGCTGCCGATTTCGACAGGTATCAAATCAATGGAAAAGAGCTCGTTAGCTAGGTTCAAAGTGCAATTAGGTATCACACTGTCGGCCTCAATAAGTTTTCCGTTTGCCAATTCTACAGTGTACTTAGAATCTAAGGCAATAGGTGTGGTGTCTAGTAGTGGATAAAACTCATCAGAAATAAAGCTCTTATCAGCACCAGTATCAAATAATACAGATGCAGTCAAGTTGTTGAGAAGAAACGTACCCGTGACCACATTCGGGTCTTGACGGGCTTCCCCAGATTTCAGCACAAAAGCTCTTCCTCGAGCATTGTTGTTGTTCTTGTTGTTGTTGTTGTTCAGCTTCGGGCAGTCTTTCTTGAAATGCCCCGTACCGTTGCACCCATAACAAGTCTTTGGTGCCGAGGTGTTGGTGTCAGTGGTGTTTGATCTACAGTCCTTAGCCAAGTGTCCAAATCTCTTACACTTGCTACAGGGACACGAACCATGGTGGTGTCGTTGGCACTTTGAGCAATAGGGCTTGGTTCCCTTGTACGCCCCCTTGTCATCAGTACTGGAGGTGTAGGCTTTAATGGTTTCAGGTTTCTTGTTTTGGTGGTTGTTGTGGTTGTCGGACCATTTTCGTTTATTGCTGTTGGAGGACGGAGTGGGTGGTTCTGGGTCCTCGTTCATAGCTAGAAGTTCATGGGCCAACCGAATGGCGCCGTGAAGGGTGGTTTGGTTTGATGAGGCGACATTTCCCCGGACGGGTTCCGGGAGGCCGCGGATGTATTTCTTAATCTTGTCGGGCCCAGTACCTGCCATAGCTGGGCGGAGGACGGTGAGTTGTTGGAATCTGGTGGTGTATCCAACGATATCAGTTCCTTGCACTTTTAAGTTCCAGAACTCTTCGTCCAGCTTGTGAAGTTGTTCGGACGGGCAATACTCATCCGTGAGCATTTTCTTCAGATCCTCCCAAGGGAGTAGATAAGCGGTGTCAATACCCACAGACTGGGTATAGGAATTCCACCACGAGAGGGCACCATCTTCGAGGGTGCAGGTGAAGAATTTGACTTTGTCGTCCTCCGCACATTTGCTGATGCGGAAAACGGATTCCATCTTTTCGAACCATCTGATAAGTCCGATGGCTCCTTCGGTTCCCTTGAAGCTCAAGGGTTTGCAGTTTTGAAAATCCTTGTATGAACAAGGTTTAGCAGCAGAGGTTTCAGCGGCATCGCTGTTTCTTGTGGAGTTAGGTGGAGTATTCCGAGCCAAGGCTTCAGTAACAGCCTGGGTTATGAGTGACGTGATCTGAGCATCAGTGTAAGGTCTTGACTTTGGCGGCATGATTCTTCAATAAAAGAGATGAAGATACATGAGATTTTGTAAGAGAATTGCATTTATTTCAGATGTACACGTATAAAGTTGGTAATACATAACATCAATATGAAAAAGGATTATGGCAATTAATATGAGTCGAAACAGCAAGGAATATTTAATAGATGATACGAGTTCAAAGGTTACATCCTGCGGATGTATTACAAAAGGTGTCGGGAATTGTTACATCCGACTGAAACATAGAGTAGTGCTTAGATAGTTACTAGATTACAGGATAGTTTACAAAACGAAGACTATGCTAGTCTTAACGTAGGTTAATCTGCTCCATCATTTCGATGAGACGATCCACAGAATTTGCAAGTCTGCTGGCTTGTCGAGCATTGTCTTCAGCTAATGCTAGTCGCTGTACCAATCCGCGGTTAGATTCTTCCGTTTCCCGTGAGCGTTGTTCACACTCATCAAGTCTGTGTTTCAAAAGAGCGGTTTCCACGCTTATCTCCACCACTTTGTTGAAAAGAACGTCCACATTATTAACGGTGGTTTCATGATCCTCAGAGACTTGTTCGATGCGCTCAAGTGATGTAAGTCTCCAGTTTTCGTTGGTTTCTTGCAACACGACATCCATGGTGCGAAGTCGTTGCTCGTGTTGGTTCACCCTAGCAGCTAAGGCCGGCAAGGTGAAGTGAGTAGAGTACGGGCCAGCTCGAGGCAACCTGTTGTTCCTCCTTGCTACCCTTGGGTTCTGCGACCCGGATTGAGAACGAGATGAATCGGATGGGATGTTTGCCATTTCTGAGACAAAGCGTTAGTAAGATTAAGGCCTATATTCATATAGTTCCTATATAATATAGCCTATTGAGTGTCTAGCATAAACATGTTTAAGTCTCGGTTCTCTCGAGATCAGAGTCACTAATGTATTCCGGCTCAACATAACCATTTCAGACCTTACATCATCTTTCCTTAATTGTACATAGTTGATCAGGCTATGTTAAATTAAAGTCGTATGATGTAATTCCTGAACCAATCATGCCTAGTAAGTAAATACTGCCTAACGGTCATAGTCTAGGCCCACTAAATGCAACCTAGTTCACTATAACCTTAGGCTCTGATACCAATCTGTAACACCCCCAAATTAACGATTTGCGGAAGCATACATTGGGTGTTACTAATCAATATACAAGGCACAAGATTAACAGTAAACGACCTCTAAATGAGACGTTTGTAAATTTGTTACATTTCATAATTTGAATTGTTTGAAAACATATAGCTTTCTTTACAAAAGTAGGTAAGCCTAGAGTCCGCGTATGAGGCGGGAGATTCTATTACATAACCATAACTACAAAAGATAATGCCAAGGAATCTCCGTTAAATGCAGTTTGTAAATCATGCGACTCTAGCTAGTAATCCTGGAGTGATCCTACTCCGTAAGTGTACCTGAGATACAAAGCTAAAAAGTGTCAACCAAAAAGGTTGGTGAATCTCACAGGTTTAGTAATAAGTAGGTGTTATGAACCACAAGTATGTACCCGTATTGCTATCAAGCAAAGTAAGTAAATCAGTAAACTAGTACAGTGCCATGAGCTCATAAGTTGAAGCTTAACCGTGTAGTGTGAATATATCACGTACCCCCGTGAGTGCTATCCGCACACTCATATGTAACAAATACTGATATGTCTGTTTCTACGTGTAAATCAGTACGTGGTGGCGCTACCACCCCAGACAGGGATTGTCAGTCCCAAATGGATCCATCTACTAGTACTCGCGCTTAAGACCATAACTAACAACTTACGATTAGGAGGCTTTCAGTGGATAAAAGTAAGTCATGCGTTTGTTTGTAAATAGTAATGTTTTCAGTTCAGTACATTGTGTTCATACGTAAAACAGTTGCTAAGTATCTCACCCCAAAGTATAAAACAGTAAAAGTGGGGCTGTAAGACTCACCTGAGTCGAGCGGTGGTAAATAGCAAGTAGTAGTAAAGCAAGTAGGTTCTCCGAACCCGTAACCTTCTAGTGCCTAAACACGTAAGGTTAAGTAAGTAGATGTCTCGCAAGACCATCTAGGCTAGTTGTTCATACAACCCGTTGTGTTTAAATGTTGGTTTGTTCGCGTTCGTATCAAAGTATACGGCCCGTTGGTGATTTGTTATATTTAAAGTTTATCATTCAATACGCAAATTAGAGTAATTGTAATAGGAAAGTATGTTTTATTATGATTGTTAGGTCGTATCGTATAAGGATTTGAGGTTGTAAAAGTTCGACACTTAGTGAAAATGTGAGTTTTCAAGGTTCTGGTTTGTGCGACGTAGCATGCGACGTTGCAAGCGACGTAAGGTGCGACGTAGGCAGGTACGTCGCATGATGCGACCTTCGCAAATCAATGCGACGTAGGCAGGTACGTCGCATGATGCGACCTTCGCAAATCAATGCGACGTAGGGGGCGACGTCGCTAATGCGACGTTGGTTCGGTTTGCGACGTTAAAGTCTACGTTGCTACTTGCGACGTCCGCAAGTTAATGCGACGTAATAGGCTGCGTCGCTAGTGCGACGTTGAGGTTTTTATGCGACGTAGGTCGCGACGTCGCAGAGGCCCCTGGCCAGGTGCGACGTAGCGGTCTGATGGCCGGAATTTATGTCGAAACGAGTTTCCGGGTTTCCGTTGGGTCCAAATCTTTTACCCAACCCTTATATGAACATATTAAGCCTATTTAAACCATAATCTAGTAAAAATGATCAAAAACGAGAGATGTCGGGATTTGTCGGAAACTTACAAAGTGTCGGATTGAAAATCCGAAAATATAGGAATGTAGATCGTGTAGTCGTGGTCACTTTTCTCCAAACGAGTGGTATGTTTCGGCGAGGTTTGATGGTGTTATTTGGTGATTTAAGTGGGTGATGGTGGATTGTTAGTTGAAAGAAAAAGATGAGAGGAGAGAGAGAGAAAGGATGAAAATGAGAAGAAAATGGAGGTGGGTGGGGTTTTGGTGAAGCTCCCCCACCTTCAGTCTCCGCTCCGCGTTCCGGGTGGTGTTCGTTTTCTCCGTCGTTTTACGTTAAATATGTATTTTACGCGTTTAATTATATTTATGAAATCACAAATCTTGTTAAATAATTTAATTAAATTATTTCCTTAAATCTTTAATAGATTAAATTAAATTTAATTACTTTTGTTTTTAAATCGTGTACGTTTTAATCGGGTAGTATAAGGCAGTTACTAGCTATTATAAAATAGCATTTCAGTCATAATTGCGTTATTTTTGTTTATAAACATTTGTTCACCAACGTCCGTATTAATCGAATAGAATTTCATTATATTTAAGTTGCGTACGATTTAAGCCAAATCGCAAAGTTGTATATATTTACCAATATATAGTCCGATACATAAATTAGCCTAACACAGAACTAATTACATGTATTTACAAAGAATTAGGCACTAATTCTAGTCCTAATTTGCCGGTTGTTACAGATTAATTGCTTATGTTAACTTTTGTTGATTGAGTTATGCTTAATTATGATAGGTTAACATGTTTTGGTTGATCATTTGCGATTAGAAAATGGTTAAGCTAGTTTTTGGTAATTAAAGTAAGCTCATTTTTGATAAAATCATCATAAACATCATTTTTACTTAAAACTTTTATTCTTAAACCATGTTTATGACTTTTCTAAACTTAAAAAGCTTACAAGATTATCAAAACAAGCTTCGGTTCATTTAATCATTTTTAAAGTTTAGTGCTTTAATTAATAAAGTGTATGACTTTGAAATGAAACCAACAAAAACACCATTTTCTAAAAACTACCATTTTGTCAAATAAGTTTACTTCGATTCTTTGCTTGAAATCATGTGAATAAAGCTTTATGTCTTTTGGAAGTTGCGGAATATTGGATAGCATATTTAATTGGTAATATGCCCTTTTATGATTAATTGATTTACTTGAGGTAATTATATGACCTTGGATTTAATCTCATTTAGATTGATTAACCATGAACATAAAGTATTTAAGTTTTTAGTGCTTGGGATAATTAAGTTAGGTACCTTGTTGACTTGCTTTGATTATGCTAGGAACTTGAAGCTTTGTGCCACTTTCCCTTTATTAGACATAAGCTAATAAGAAATTGGTGAATTGTGATTGGTTGCGGTTAGGTTTAGCAATTTTAAATTTCTGGATATGCTCATTTCTAAAGCCTACATTTCCAATTTTTTCTGAAAATTTGGAAGTACTTTAGCATATCCATTAATATATCACGGTTTTGGTCTAATCTTTTCTTGTCTTTCGTCACAGATGGATAATTGCCCACCTTCACTCAGCTACTTGGCCAAATCTTCAAAGAATAGGTCACTCATTCGCCAGTGGTTGCAGCGACCGATAGGCAGTAATCGGTATGTGGTATGGAAAGACATGATTAAGCTAGGGATCAGGGATGAGTTGAAGAGTTTGTTGATGTATGAAACCGATGGTCAAGTGAATAATGCCTTTCTCCGTCTCTTCGATATAGATGAGTATGCATACCGAGAAGTAGTGACAGAGTTCATGATGACTTACCAGCTGAATCCAAAAATAAGCGTATCCGACAAAAGAAAGATTTCATTCAGGTTTCAGGAACAGATTCATCATATCTCAGTTGCTGACTTGGGAGTGTATCTTGGTTTATATACAGAGTCTCAGGTCAACTCTGCATGGTTCAGAAACAGTGTTCAAGACATCTCCAGCCTACCTGTAACACCCCCAAATTTAATGATTTGCGGAAGCATACTTGGGTGTTACTAATCAATATACAAAGCACAAGATATACAGTAAACGACCTCTAAATGAGACGTTGTAAAACGATTTCATAGAAATATATGTTTGAAAACTTAATGTTTTCGTATACAAAAATAGTTCCCTAGAGTCCACGCGTATGGCGGGAGATTCTATTACATAATTAACATGTACAAAAGATAATGCTGAGAATCTCCGTTAAATGCAGTTTAGTTGAAATCATGCGACTCTGGCTAAGTCCTGGAGAAATCCTACTCCATATGAGTACCTGAGAATACATGCTAAAAGGGTCAACACGAATGTTGGTGAATCTCACAGGTTTGTAAGTAATATAGGTTTTGAACACAAGGTTTTATCAGTTGTGCCCGCAGGCGTAAATCACGTATTTGCAAACCAGCAAATAAAAGTAATAAATGTGTATACCGTTGCCATGAGGCTCATAATCGAAGCTTAACCCGTTCATAATAAGTGTTGCTCCCGCGACATGCTCGAAACTGAGCAAGCGTAAGTAACGAAATAATAGTCACCCGTTTCTACGTGTAATTCAGTACGTGGTAGCGCTACTACCCCAGGCAGGGAGGGTCATTTCCCTAATGGATCCATTAACTACTGTTCGTGCTTAAGTCCATAACTAACGATATATGATTGAGAGACTTCCGTAAATAAATAACTCATGCAAGTCCGTTTGGTATAATAAGCAGTTTAGTACTTGTGTTCAAGTAAAAGCAGTAGCATGTATCTCCCCCAATGAGAAAAACAGTAAAAGTGGGGCCGTAAGACTCACCTGAGTCTAGTAGTAAGCAGTTGAAAACTGTAAGTAGCGTGTAGGTTCTCCGAACCCGTAACCTTTAAATGCCTAAACATGTAAGGTTAAGTAAGTAGATGTCTCGCAAGACCATCTAGGCTAGTTGTCCATACAACCCGTTGTCCAAATGTTGATTCGTTACCGTTTGTAATAAAGTGTTCGGCCCGTTGGTGATTCGTTATGATTAAAGTTTTATCACTTATAACGCGATTTAGAGTGATTGCACTTGAAAAGTATGTCCTATTATGTTCAATAATTCTTATTGTATAAGTATTTGAAATTGTACAAGTTTGACATTTGGTGAGAAATGTGCTTACGGAATCTAAGTACGGGGGTCCGGGGGCAGCGCCCCTGGTTAGCGGGGTCCAAGGGGCGGCAGCCCCTGGCGGGGTCCAAGGGGCAGAGCCCCTGGCTAGGGTCGAGCTGCCAGGTCAGCTTGGAAAATTTTTATTTCTACTATATTGCTTTAAGGAAAAACGCATCTGGATTTGAATTTGGGTAAAATCAAGTGATAAATTTCGAGCCTCGACACTTAGTAAAAATCTGTGTTTTTGAGGTTCTGGTTTGTGCGACGTTGGGTGCGACGTCGCAGATCCTGACTGCGACGTTGAGCATGACGTCGCTATGTGCGACTTTCGCTAGGGGTGGGCAAAGTCGGATAATCCGAATTTCGGATATCCGAATTTCGGATATCCGAAATTTCGGATACCTGATTTCACTATCCGAAATCCGAATCCGAAATCTCGGATATCCGAAATTTCGGATATCCGAACTCGGGTATCCGAATATCCGAAAATAAATTCTAAGAAAATATTAATTTGACTTTTCTTTCTCTTCCTCTTTCAATTACAGGGAGAATTGTACAAAGACCCTTTCCTTCGTTTCTAAAATCTTCAACTTCATTATCTACATTAAAATGAACACAAGTCAATCACACAAATAATAATACAATAAGTAATTTGATTCAAAAAACAGTTCGTTCAAAGTCATGATTTAATCATTTAATAATCTATGAAACAAAGATTTTTTGAATAGCAATAAAGGATCTTATGTGCAATAGAAAGGAAAATGCAACGGGTGAGTATTATCTTTTTTAAATTAACAGATCGATTAACATATGTAAACCTTTATTAAAGTTATCAAGATCACGTACCAAACAAAACCGTGCTAAATCGTAACGGGTGGGTAAGATCGGATGCAAGATCTTGAGATTGGATCCGATCTTATATGCCGGCTCACTGAATGCTTGATATTGAGCTCGTTGAAGAGACACCTCAGTTAGCTTACAAATTTTAGGGTAATAACTAGGGTGCAACAAAAGAATACAGAGCAGCCACAGGTAGCGAAGAAGGAAGAGAGAGAGAGTATAAGACGAGGAGTTCAGGACAAAGAAATGACAATGATTTCATCTCCTTTGTTTAGTGGGTATATAATTTTCTATAGTTTTCTTGCTTATTATTAATATATTATCCCTGGGCCAACTATAAACTTCGGACAAAAATCAAACATTCGGATATTTCGGATATCCGAATATCCGAAATTTCTCAAAATCACTATCCGAATCCGAATCCGAAAATTCGGATATCCGAAATTCGGATATCCGAAATTTCGGATATCCGAATTTTCGGATAATTTCGGATCGGATTTTCGGATTTTCGGATTTCGGATTCGGATACGGATATTTTTGCCCACCCCTAACTTTCGCAATTTAATGCGACGTTGTACGTGGCGTCGCTATATGCGACGCTGTTGATTTCTGCGACGTAAGGGTTTGCGTCGCTAAATGCGACGTTCGCAAGTCAATGCGACGTTGGGGATGACGTCGCTATATGCGACGTTGTGAGGTGTTTAGCGACGTTGTAACTGACGTCGCAATCGGGCCAAGCCAGATGCGACGTCGGCGACTGATATGGTTCCGGTGGCCGGAAAATCGGCCGAACGACTTCCGTTTGGTCCAAATCTTTTACCCAACCCATTTTTGGACATTTTAAGCATATATAAACCATAAAAATGTAAAAAGGAGTAAAAATGGAGAGTTTCGGATTTTGTCGGAAACTTACAAAATGCCGAAATAAAATTCCGGAAAGATAGCGTTGTAGATCGTGAAGTGGTGAACGTTTTTCTCCAAACGGGTGGTATGATCCGAGTGCGTTTTGTGGTGTGTTTTGGCGAATTTGTGAGGTGGTTGTTTGGTGGTGGTTTTCTTTGAAAGAAAAGAAAGAGAGAGAGAGAATGGAGTGAAGTGGTGATGATGATGAATGAAAGAAAAGTGGAAGGAAGGTGGGTTTATCCTCCACTTTTCAGTCCACGTCTCCGTGTGGTGTTCGTTTTCTCCGTTATTTAATCGTTTAAATATTTATTTTTCACGTTAGTTATTTATTTTAAAATACGAGTATTTATTAATTGTCTCTATTTGATTTATTTTATCAAAAACTTAAAAGTGGAATTAAAACGTAATATAAATTAGTTTGCGCGTTTGTGGTTTTTAAGTCGTGCGAGGTTAATAAATTATCAAATATTACAAAAACACTTTTTGGGTAAAATAGCTTTATTTACTAACGTTATCTTATTTTATAAATTTTGTTCACCAACATCCGCATTAGTTTGAATCGAATTCCATTCGATTTAAAGTGTGTACGATTTGATCAAATCGCAAAACCGCATATATATTCATCAGTATATAATTTGATACATTAATTAGCCTATCATGGAACTAATTACATGTATTAATCATAGAATTATGCACTAAACACTAGTCCTAATTTGGCGGTTGTTACACTACCAAATAGGAACCACAAGGATATTTGGATGGATTTAGCAGGATCAAACTTTAGGAGCTGTGTTAAGTCATCCACTTTCATCAAGCCGGTTCATCACATCCTTCACAAGTTGTTAGCATGTTCTATATTTGGAAAGAAGGAAGGTGGTGCTGTGAGTGCCGAAGAGTTGAAGTTCATGGAAGCAATCATAGGAGGAAAGAATCTGAATGTTGCTTTCTTGATCGCTGAGAGACTTGGGGGTGAGACAGACATAGATAGGCACATGTTCATGGGGTCGATTATTACTAGATTGCGGTATAGTATGGGATTGTTGACTGAGGCCCACACTGAGGAGTTTACTATTTGTTCTCGTTCTTTGCCATTCAACTTGGACTACTGCAAGTTGATCCATCTTGTTGAGGTAGATGAGCAGAAACAGTGCCTATGGAAGAACACCAAACAGATCATTCCAGGATGTCGTCTCCCTGGGAAGCGTGTTAGAGGATCCTCACCTGTTGCAGATACTGAGGATGGCCCATCTGATAGAGCCCGAGCACCGACTACTCATGCTAGTGTCCCGCATAGAGGAGCTGAGACAGCCGAGCCACCAGCTCAGGCTACTGTTCACTACACAGATCCAGTGACCTCGCTGACACAGTATTATCTTTTGCATGCTCTTCAGGTTAGCCGTTCCCATCAGCTGTTGATTTCCAGGAAACTTGGTATTCCTGACCCAGAGCCTTACATGTACCGATGCGGTCCACCACCACCAGCCATAGCACGACCACATACATCCATCCCATCACATACCACCCATACACCATCACCTGCTATCCGGACCACACCAGTACCAGAGCAGGTCCAGTCAGTTGAGACCGAGATACCGGTAGTTCAGCCAGTGATTTCTGCACCTGTGATTTCTCATCCTGCCCAGCCAGTCGCCAGTGGATCTTACCGTGCTGACACAGTCTACTTGGGCACGGATGCTGTATCTTTTGACACTTCCGGGATGCTATTAAACTTGGGACCGATCTCTTCCTCAGCTGTACCGACAGAGAGCATGCTACGTCAGGCTTACATGACCTTACTAGAGCAAGCAGGGGTTACTTCGGCTATTTTGCTAGAGTGGGGCTACACTGATCCAATTAGACTGCCAGCAGCTACCCTCAGAGACATATTGATTCAGCTCAAACTGATCAATGCTGAAGAACAGGGACAGAGAGTATCTAGTGGCCAGCAGTCAGTCGCATGACCATCTGCAGCACCAGCTCCTACTCAGCATACTGATGCACCTGACCAGGGATCCCCAGCCTCATAGTTCTACCCCATTTGCATCATTTGACTTTGGTTTCAGACATTATTACTATTATTATCTTGTGTTTGCTTGGCTACTATTGAACCTTACTTTTGGAACTTATTTATATCAGCCATTAGTTGGTTGATCACTCTATCCTTATCTATATTATGCTTTTACTTATTATGTTTTATTTTCTTTCTGTCAAATAAGTAGAAATGTTGTGATGTATGAACGTGGAAAAAGGCGAGATGACGCACTTTCAAGAAGAATATCCGTGAAGTCAAAAGGCAACCCGAACCAATTTTCAATATTTGCAGACTGCGGAACATTCAACATCTCATGGAGGGGCCTCGTTCTTCTCAAAACTTCCTTGTATCTAAGAACTTCAAAGAACTAAGTGTGGGATCACTCCCCACACCACAAACACTTATCGAAATCACTCCAACTTCTTCAAAACCTAAAGTATGGGATTCTACACCATAAGGATCCCCACTTAAAAGAATTGAAGTTGATTTCTGATAACGTTGGATACATGACACCGGATAACCCGTATGAAGCTTGCTGTCCTTCAAGAAGAATGCAGAAGAAAGCTCGCTTCGACTCTCTCTCTCCTGCAAAATTTCATATGCTTCAAAACGTTATCTGGGAGTTTCTTAACCTTCTATCCATTTCATGATCACATATATATTCTGTCTTGTTAGTTTGTTATATTCTATACCCTATCCTGAGCTTATCACTAAGTGTGGGATTCAAACCCAAATTTAACACTTAAGAAACATTTTCTTACATGTTCAAACTCTAAGTGTGGGATTTTACCTCCAGTAAAAACTCAACTCAAGAGAACATTAGGGACAATGTTCCTTTAAGTGTGGGATAGCTAGGTATAGAATACATTGGATAATTTTAGGCGATTTTTATGTCCAAAATAGCATTACTCAGAAAATGTTTTCCCAAAACGAACTTTTTCAAATAAATTTTTTCAAATTTTTTTTCAAAAATTTAAAATTATGAGTTAAATTATGAAACTAAACTCTAAGTTTTTGAGTTAAATACTTTCGAAAAGAATCATTCTCGAAATATGAGTAAGGTATTTTGGAATATAGGGAAAATAAGGTAGAAATTTCTCGAGCAAGAAACAATAATCTGAAAGGAGCATGGCTAGGCACATACAACCCTATTTTGTAGTGAGGTATCTTGAGCCTAAAAGCATTCATCTTTAATGCTTCACTTTCATTTCTTGTGTGTGCCGATGCTTGCATCTCTGAATTAGAACTTGCTCCAGACATACGTTTCAAAACCACATTGGTGTGTACCGTACGCGGTATAGGTGCAGCTAGATGACCTTGACATTCCTTAGGATTTAAACCCAATTCTTACATATCTCTTCAAGCCCAAAACCCTTCCGATACTTATTTTCAGTATCGATGATCCGCCTAGTAAACCCTGTTGAGCCTAAACCTTTCATTTCATAAAAACCCTCGTACTAAACCCCCACTCAACCAAAATTCCCAAAACCTTATCTTAGAATTTCTAAGGTCGTGAAAAACATCTTTTAGAACATCCTCTTCAATTATGCTCTAAAGTCTTCCTCTTCTGTGTACTCTAAAAAGTCAAAAGTGCGAAAAATTGGCACGACAAAAGAAATTGAAGTTCAAGATCAAAGATCATAGTTCCGAAAAGGATTTCTGAAAGGATCAACATAAAATATCCTTAGAAATTCTCTGGCAAAGAAGTTCTGAAGAAAGAAAAGAAAAAATAAAAAGTAGAAAAATCAAGAAAAGAAAAAAAAGAAATAGTTCCATCAAATAAAGCCGAGTGCTTCAAAGTATCACCTTCTCAAGGAAAATTCGATAGAAGACGAGCAGCTACAAAATCCTCCATTCCGTTCTGAAATAAAGTTTTTCACTATCTTTGAGTTTTAAGATGAGTCAAAACCTTACAACATATACCACTATCCATACCCTTAAACCTCACCAAACACTACAACCCGTTGAATGTCTTGAGATAGTTAGCACCGTCCTCACCTAAGTGGTGGAGATCCGATTCTCGACCAAGCTTATGACGATGAGTGCTGCATGACTGGCTTATTTGAGCGATTTCATTTGTTCTAGATTGCTAGGGAACCCGATACACCTTGAGTGAATTGAGTGACCACCTTTAGTGAGATCGCCTAGTCATGTGTACTTCAAGATCACGAGAATTGGTAGTATGCTTGATGATAATTGCTTCTTGCTTCTGAAAGGATCATCTTATCCTTTCCCTTATTCTTAAACAGTCTTAGTCATATTAGAAGTGGCATCATTTTGAAATTATTTTGACTCGCCCCTTAAAAAAAAACCAAATTTTAAATGTTTTTCTAACTGCGTGTTGCTTGAGGACAAGCAACGCCTAAGTGTGGGATAACTTGATGTGACTCAAATAGTCATGTTTTTAAGGACAATATTCCGCACTTTTTGGACGAATCTTTAGTGAAAACATTTCAAAATGATCATTATTTACTAAAATTCACTAAAGTGGTCTAAATATAGGCGTTGCTGCAAAAATCACCTAAAACGTCCAAATAACAAGCAAATCAGGGCGATTAAACGTGCACAAAATCATCCGGCCTCATTTACCTTATATAGATCACATTCTAAATTCATCATATGATAAAACAGGTGAAATCGAGATGGGAAAATCAAGAATCATGCAAATCGGATAAAGAACGGAGAAGACTGAGCAGTATCAGACCCTATAAAGTCATTTCGGCTATGATTGAGCTATACACATCCAATTTCAGTGAATTTGGCATCATTAGAAGCGTAACGGAATTACGAAGACACAGGCGAAAGAATCAGGTCAAACGGACGCATAACGAAGGAGATACGCGCATTTTAAGCAACGAACGAAATCAGACGGACACCGTATACGGCCTTGGCAACCGTATACGGCCTACCTAAGACCGTATACGGCCTCATACACACCGTATACGGCCCCACCAAGGCCATATACGGCCCCCCTGCCCCCGTATCGTGCTTCGTTTGCTTGTACGTGCTGTTTCGCGAGTTGTACGGCTGATTTTTGAGCTTTGCCTATAAATAGGGGATCACCCCTCCTCATTCTACACACCTTAACACATTCACACACTCTCACATTTCTCTCATTTTCATTTCTCTCATTTTCTTTCACTTTCTCTCTCTAACTTTCTCTCTCTAGCACTACTCTTATGAGTTAGAGGAGAAAGGTTAAGGTTGAGCTTACGGTTCGAGTCTAGAGGAAGTTTTAGCTTGGTAATCTTGTTGTAACGAGCTTTCCAAGTTCAGACTATTTGTAATCCTCAGTATTACGCTGCTGTATTCCCGGTGATATCTAAACTTTACTTATAGTTATAATGCTTGTGCTTTATGTTATTTCAGTTTGTATTCTGCATATTGCCATGTTTATAGAGTAGTTTAATATTGTGATTGTTGAAATGTAGATATTAGGAGTAGGGATGATGTTAAATTAATGTTTCATTTATACGATTGGAAATTGTTATGCTGTGTATCTGGTTAAGCTTATCCTGAATATAGATCTAGTCTCTCATCACCCTTTCCAGACTTTCACGTGACTATTGCCCTAGGATAGGATCTGATCAACCCTAATACTATGAATATACAGTTATCTCCAGTTACAGTATGAAACTATGAACTTTCCTTTAAAAGGCACGGTACTTCGTATAGCGTTGGTGTTGGTGCATTTTGTGTGTCAGTCAGTTGGTCAAACTATTGTAATTGTCAAAGTCAATTAGTCTACGTATGATGTGTTTAGTGTGTATATTCGAGTATGTAAACGAAATGTAATTATATAGAATATACATAGAATTGGGCTAGCGACGTTGGGTCAGACGTCGCAAGGGTCTGGGCCTGCCACGTTGGGCTTAACGTCGCAGGGTCCGATAGGTGTGATATAAATACGAGTGTTAGGTTTTCGTTTGAGGGTTGATCAAACCCTAGAGAGTGAGAGCCGTTTGTGGTGAGAGAGGCAGAGAAAAACGTTTTTGTGGTTTGGTGATTGTAAAGCTTTATACTCAATTGTTAATATATACAAAAGCTTATAGAAATCGTGTTTGATTCGTTTAACGTTTATTATTCAATTGTTTGGATTCCGCACTTGCAATTGATCATACGATCCGATCAGATCCCACGAGTTCGGGACTATCAACTGGTATCAGAGCCGTAGAATCAAGGATTCGTCGGTTTCGGATCGTGCTTTAGAACGTTTTCGGTTTGATTTGCGAAGGTTTTATTGATTAATCTTCGTTTCTGGGTTAGGTTGCTGGAAGATTTCGATTTCTGAAGGTGTTTTCTGGGTTTGTTCGTCGATTTTCGTTCGAAATTCGTTAGGGTTTCGAAAATTTTCGGTTTTTGGGTTTTGGCCGCTGCAGTCACGTTTTGCGACGTTAGCTGCGACGTCGCTAAGTTTTGCGACGTTACTAGCGACGTTAATTGCGACGTTGTGTGCGACGTCTCACTTTTGACCTTAATTGGTCACTGCGACCTTAGCCGCGACGTCAGGTGCGACGTCGCTTGATTTTGCGACATCACCTGCGACGTCGCTTGCGACGTTATTGATTTTGACCTTAAGTGGTTATTGCGACGTAGGCTACGACGTCGCTAGCCTCTGCGACGTTGGACTACGACGTTATACACTACATCGCATTTTCGATTCGTACTTGAGTCATCAGACTTCTGCGACGTACCACTGCGACGTTGCTAATTTTTCCTGCGACATTACCCTCGTTCAAGATTCGTAAAAAAAAAAAAAAAGAGTTTTTTGGCGGGAAACCTCCGGAAAATTTTACATTTTCAAAATTTTTCCAGAGGCTTAAAACTGTTCAATTTTAGCCTGGAAAAAGTTTCATTTTACCCGGCCAGTTTTTGACGTTTTCAGATGAAATTTTGGCGGGAAAAACGCGAAAATTTTTGTAATTTCATATTTTCTTTTTAAGCTTAAAATAGCTTAGCTTTATTGTCGGAAAAGTTTCGCTATACTAGGGTAGTCGTCAAAATTATTCGAATTTAGTTTTGGAGGGAAAAGTCGCAAGAGGCCGTATCGACTTCTGGTTGGAAAATGTCTTCTAAAGCTCTTATGCGTTACAATATTGGAGCTGTTAATGAGATTGAACCCCCCCATACTTACATTGGATACAGATTATGCTACATGGAGATTTGAGTTCGAAGCATTCATAGCGTTAAAAAATCCAGATATGTGGAACTCATTGGTTGAAAGATATGAAAAACCACACAGAGGTATGACTCTCGATGAGAGAAAAGCTTGCGATATTGAAAAGAAAACCCATGCTGCAATATTAAAATGTTTATCAAATGAAGTTAAACAATTGTTCAAACATTATGATATTGCATACGACCTCTGGCATGCTATTGAGAAACGATGTGGTGGATATGAAAAATATAGGAGAAATAGAGTGGAACTTGTCAAGAAACAATTTGACACATTTGATTTACTATCAAATGAATCTTTAGAAGAACTCTTCAAAAGATATTCCCAACTCATAGATGAAGTGGCTGATGGAGGAATGGTACTTAATAATGGAGAAGTAAACAAGAAGTTATTGGGTGCATTACCTAAGGATTGGGATGCAACGGTATCAACTATGGAAAAAGATCCAGAAATTGAAGTCATGGATTTAGAAGAACTCATCGGAAAGTTACAGGCTGCTGCTCTTGACATGAAGAAGAAAGAAAAGATGTCAGAGGCTTCCACTCAAAATCCTAGTCTCAATGAAACTTCCAGATCTAATTCCAAGTCAGCTACATCTCCTTCTGGTAGCACTTCATATGCTTCCTATACTTCTCAGACACCTCCTTCAAAGGCTACTGAGGATCATGCTAAAATCTTTGCAGCTTTCCTCAACTCTTATGAGACTTTCCTTTCAAAGAAGGCTAGTACTCTACAGCTTACTGAGGAAGACTTTGAACAGATCAATTCTGACGATCTCGAGCAAATGGACATCAAATGGAGCATGGCCATGATAACCCAAAGGACAAAGAAATTTCTTCAGAGAACGGGCAAAAAGGACCTGGATGATGATGGTGATACAGGTCTTGGTTTTAATAAAAGCAAGGTGAAGTGCAAAATTTGTCAGACTCATGGACACTTCGCTAAGGAATGTGATAAGGAAAAATATCCTGTATCTGGATTCACTACGCCTTCAGCTCCCAAGACTCCAGAGAATAACACAACATCACAGGCGATGACAGTGTATTCTCAGGGAATGTTTGATTCAAGTGCGACTCAAGAAAAGGTTCAACACAGTGCGTTTTTTGGCAAAGATATATGAGGTAGAAACAGAATCTGAAAAACCTTTTACTTGCATATCCTGTATTAAATTGGAAGCTTCTTTAAAATGTTTTCAAATAGACTATGTAGACTTGAGAGAAAAGGTCGAGAAACTCACTGAGTCAAATAAGTTTCTAAAAGCTAATGAAATACTTTATGAAAAGGAAGTTGAGGCTCATAAGTTTGACACTGAGAAATATAAAGCTAAAGTTTTCAGTCAACAAGATGCCATTAAGAGCTATTTAACAGAAATTGAGTTGTTAAATAAAGAACTTTCTGAGCTAAAGTCTGAGTCTGACTCTTTTAAAAAAGGAATCACAAGTTTCTCAAACTCTCATAAAATCTTCGATGAAATTGTTGACAAGCAGAGGACAAATACAAGTAGTAAGGCTGGAATAGGGTATAACTCAGTTCCACCTCCTACTAATCACTATCCTCGGCCTGTTAAGGAAGGCACCGAAGAACTTGTGGCTGACTACTCATCATGGCCAGCTACAAAGTCTAAAGAAGCTACATCCAATCCCAAAAGGCAGGCAAAGGAGAAAACTAAACGGACAGAGTATCCCTTGCCTACTTTTGTTAAGTCTGATAGTACACCTCCAGTTAGTGTAGAGGAGGGTGTTGAGATAGAGGATCTACCGGAAGAGGCTGAAATTAAAGTTGAAAAAGTTAATGTAAAGCCCGAAAATCATATACTTACCAATGAAACTGTAAAGGTTTCAAATACAAAGGGTAAAAACAAGGTTGAAAATGAATCCAAAAGGGTTCAACATCAAATGAAGGATTCAAATGTAAAATCTAAAAGTGAACAACCTTCAACATCAACTTGTTCAACTTCTGAGGCTTCTACATCAACGTGTACACATAAGTGTTCACGTCCTGTAAATGCCTCCTCTTCTACGCCTCCAACAGTTCATTCTCCACCTCAACCTTTTGTGGGTAATCATTGGAATAGGTCGTACATTGAACGACGTTCTTGTTTCCATTGTGGACAACAAGGACATATAATTAGGGATTGTCGGTTATTATCCCTAGATAGGTTTGGTAGAGGGATGCCAAGAACTTCCTCCTTTAGGAATTCTTATTCAAAATCGTTTTCTAGGCGTGCTTCCTATTCGCCTATTTCAAGATATGCATCCTCTTCTCCAAAACCCGTGGCTAGAGTAAACAAAGTTGTGCCTAGTAAACCTCAAGTTCAACAGCACAACATTGTTGAAAACAACTCATCTGAACCTACAAAGGTTTGGAAACCAAAATCCACAAACAACACATCAATGAAATCTTCTGAGTTTTTAAAATATCATAAACTCATTGATGTGATGATTATGGATGACCATGGACAAACCAAGTCAATTAAGGCTTGGGTGTCCCATAAGTACTAACGTTTAATTGTTTGTGGTGGTGCAGTCAGGTTTTAATAGCTAATATTTTTAGTGACTGCAAGGATGTGGACATTTTTGAAAGATTTTGTCATGGTGGTTATGTGTGATGAGTTGTGATTTGGATGAGTATATTGAAGTTTCGAGGTGGTAAAAGCGTTAAAAGGATTTGACTTGACTTGATATGTGATTTTGATACTTTTCTTTAAATTTTGTTTGGATGCAACAGCCATTCTTTATACTTTTTAGTATTAAAGAAATGCAATGTTACGAAATTTATTCAATTAAAAAAAATATACAAAAATATGTTTAATGTTTAAGGGGTTTAAGGGGAGTATTTTTGGATTGGATATAAGAATTTGCTGTTCAGGGGGAGTAATTCTGAATATTAAAAATTCTGATTATTTAATTCAGAAATGTGAACAGCAAGATTCTTAAGTCTTGAAAAGACGATGGGTTGTGTCTGTAAACAACTTGGGATATGATAGTACATCGGGTGACATGCATAAAAATGGAAATTTTAAGGTTTATGTTTGATGTGTCAGTAGGTTTATCTGGTATATTTAACACAACTTTTATAAACATTAGCTTCATCATATGATGTATTGGTAGGCATGATACACACCGGTTTGTGAGTGAGTAAGAAGTAATAATAAAACTTGTCTATTACTTTGTGAAAAATGTTATATGATGTATGACATAAGTCTTAATTGATAAATGGAAGTACTATCATACACTGTCATAATTATGTAAATGTAAAATGGGCATATAGTGATAATATGATTATTCGCCTAACTAATGGTGACTATTGTTGTACTCACGTACAGACCTGAATCCATTAGTTATGCAAATAGTCTCAAACTTGTTATGTTCATACTAAGGGACCCTCTGTTGTACTTTGTACAGATCTGGGGCCACTAGTATCTTCATAGTCGGTTTGATGTATGCCTAAATATAAATATCAAATGTATGTTACGAGAAAACCGAGATAAACTTGGTCTTGTAATCTCTACCTTGTGTGAATATGCAGTGTTTGTTTTACTGAAGTTTATCAGTATATCATATAATAGGTTTCTCAAAATTAATCGTCAAACTAACAATAATAATTAGCTCACAAATACGGATGTAATATGTTTAAGTGGACAAACAATACCGATGATCGTCTTGAACTAATTTTTATAAAAGGTGCTTTAAATATGTCAAGTAAATTTAAAGTGGACAAATATACTGATGATCGAAATAACACTTACTATTCCCTAATAATTGCATGTTGGCCTGATATGATCCCTAAGCAGACTTAAAACAATCTTATCCCCAATGTTATTTTAATCTTCGTTCTTTACTTTTCATTTATAAAGAAAAATTCAAAAAGATTATATTTCTATGTTATTTTCTTCAATATCACATATCTTGTTAAAGTCAAATATTGAAGATGCAAAGGATGTCGGTTATTCTCCAAAGATTGTGAAGATAATTCTATCGGAGAAGCTGCTGATGATTGAGAGATGGTCACTGAGTTTGAAGATCTTATTGTATGATAAATTTGTGTCAGTCACATTAATTTGGACACCAAGATTTCTTTGAAGACCATGCTATCTCAAAGGGGGAGTTTCTGATTGTCAAAGACATGAAAGAGTTTGTTGATGAAGACTAATTGAAGACTTATTTGACCAAGCTGCTGACAAGGGGGAGTTTGTTGGTGCATTTTGTGTGTCAGTCAGTTGGTCAAACTATTGTAATTGTCAAAGTCAATTAGTCTACGTATGATGTGTTTAGTGTGTATATTCGACTATGTAAACGAAATGTAATTATATAGAATATACATAGAATTGGGCTAGCGACGTTGGGTCAGACGTCGCAAGGGTCTGGGCCTGCGACGTTGGGCTTAACGTCGCAGGGTCCGATAGGTGTGATATAAATACGAGTGTTAGGTTTTCGTTTGAGGGTTGATCAAACCCTAGAGAGTGAGAGCCGTTTGTGGTGAGAGAGGCAGAGAAAAACGTTTTTGTGGTTTGGTGATTGTAAAGCTTTATACTCAATTGTTAATATATACAAAAGCTTATAGAAATCGTGTTTGATTCGTTTAACGTTTATTATTCAATTGTTTGGATTCCGCACTTGCAATTGATCATACGATCCGATCAGATCCCACGAGTTCGGGACTATCAGTTGGAAACACCTCGTGTGGAGTACAAATACGTGGAAGCTAAGGAAATGCCATGGATTGTTTCATCGTGAATTACCTAGAAGTGATCCTTCTAGAACTGTGGTCTAGGAATCAAAGCTGTGGAAATGCTTGTTGCACTGTACACCGTTAGTACATCTAAGATATGGAACACTGTGGAAATGCTTAAATGCCCAGTACACCGTCAGTACATCTAGGGTTTGGAACACTGTGGAAATGCCTAATTGCCCTGTACACCGTGATTATTCCTAGGGATGAACGCCTGATTGTAAAGGAGGGTCTATATTTACGATGGTTAAGAATGTGCTTCAATAGAAACAATACAGGGTAGTGTCAATCATATACCTAGACATGCAAAACCCTAATCACACCAATAGTTTAACATACACAGGATACAATCAGTATTTGCTATAATAAAAGTAAATAGACGATTAGGTGTTAAGAAAGGTCAGTAAATACAATTGCGGTCTGTTGCCTTATGCCTGATCCCTAGAACATTTAGGGTGACTTTGTCTTAGTTAAGCAAAGGCTCATGAGGGTTTGAAAACAACCTGATCTGATCAGAATCATGATAACCTAGGATTCCAGTGACATATGTTTTTAGGGTTTCACCTGAGCGTAGGGTCCTAGTGTTTACACCGAAAGTATGTCTACTCTTTATCTGGTAAATCTCCAATCAATTTTATAATGAACATCATCCCGAAACCCTAGTATCCAAGTTTCAGCAATCACATCTCTACCTGTCTGCTTAAACCCTAATTTCATTTCTCGTTATTTACTTTTCTGCACTTAGGAAAATTAGAAAACATTCCAAACAAAAATCTATCTACCTACCCCCATCCTAATTGCGACCATAATCTTTGGTGACCCGCTTTATCTCAATTCGCTCCGATTTAAGAACGACCTCGAGTTATACTTACTGCTTGCTCCCAAGGTAGGTAGTACTTATAGTTTGAGCCCCAGCTCATATAAATTTAAAACTCACTGTCCGCCGCTTCTGTTGCTGTTGGAACAACGATCGGAGTCAAATCCGACCGACCGATAGGAGCCGCGACAAACCCTATCGTATAGTACACCGTGAATCAATCATGATTTGTTAGGATATGTTTAAATAGTGAGGGTTGGGTTTATATCATAGATGGTCAAACTTTAATACAAACTTAGTTAAACTAGTCCAGAGTGACCGTAAAGTATGTGGCACCGGAAAGACCATAAATCGGCACAGTACTTCGTATAACGTTTAAGTACGTGGGAAAAGCTAAGGAAATACCGTTGGTTGAAGACTGTGTCACATCCTGGTTGAACCACACAACTCTGGACTAAACAAAGACCATTAATACAAAGTTAGCAGTCACCAAACCAAGCCTTAATCTTAAATGCCTTGCCTAGTCTTAGTATTCCCGTGGTGTTAAGAATAGTCAGAACTTTTAGTGGGTCTGTTACTCTATCTCATGCGCCCAGGAATACCATTCCGGAAAGGGTCACTATTCCAGTATATGGAAAATGTTGAAGAGTTGAGCAGCCTCCTCTGATCAGAATCACCATAACCTAGCAACCCAGTGACATACTGTATGAGAAATCAGACGGTAGGGTGTTAGTGTTTACACTACGAATACTCAGGCAAAAGCAAGACACAAATCTTTAAAAGACGTTTTCATACATAAACCCTAGACATCACCCCCATAACACAAGCTAACGAAGTCATAACAAGCACTATTCTCCATTACTGATTCCCTATCTAGCTTTTATTTACTGTTTTGTTTATTTCCTGCTTTTATTAGTTTAGTTTAAACGGACCTAAAACCAAATCAAAACTCTTTTCAAAAACCCATCACTAAATCGAATAGTTTGTCTAGATAACTCTGCTTCACAATACGATTGATCTTAAGAACGACCCTGAGTTATACTTACCTCTGTAAGTAGAATTTAGGTCCCCAGCTTCTATGAATTTAAACCCCGTTGCAGCTGTTGCGTAACGACCGTTTCAGTTGTAACAGTGGGACTACCATTAACAAGGATGGAAGCTCTGGCGGACATAAGACAAGCATGAATCCAACTTACACTTTTAGAACCGAATCCCATATTGTTAAGAATAGACAGAAGATATTCCCATCTGAGAGTGTCATAAGCCTTAGCAATATCCACTTTCAAAATCATAGATTTCTGATTTCTAATTTTCAAAGAATGAACAACCTCATTAATAATCATCGGACCGTCGAGAATCTGTCTATTTTTTATGAATGCAGACTGTACCGGATCAACAAGGTCATCAATAACTAAAGCAATACGACAAGCAAGAATTTTCGCAATGATCTTATAAAGAATGCCAATAAGACTGATGGGTCTAAAATCATTTACCAATAATGGAGATGCTATTTTCGGGATTAAAGTAATAAAAGATGAATTGCAGCCTTTAGAAAAATTAGAGGCTGTAAAGAATTCATTTACAGCTGCAAAGATATCATCTTTCATCAAAAGCCAATATCGCTTGATAAACCCAAAAGTGAAACCGTCCGGCCCCGGAGCTTTATCACTACCATAATTCCACACAGCCTCTTTGACTTCCTCCATAGTAACAATAGCTTCAACCTTCTCCAATTGAGTAACATTATTTTTGACAAAACAATGTATTGTCTTGTCTGAGAAAAGTTCATTAAAGTACACATTTTTTTAAAAGTATAGGAGGATGCATGCTAGCCATTGGATCTTCAATGATCAATGGTCCATATGATATTCAACATTTTTTCAAAAGAAAATCCTAGTAAAGCTATTTTAGGTGGAGGGGCAAACCTGACATTTCACAAAATACATCAGATCCAACTTTTTCACTCCTGGTCATTCTAATCCAATCATATTCTCTCACATTAAAAAAAAATGCTCGCTCTCATATTCTCTCACATAAACCCTAATCGATTTTGATCTAATCACGTATGTATTCTTTCGATTTAACACTTAAAAGTTCGGTTTATGATATCTTCTCGATTGTACGGTCGATTTGATTCATGAAATTACATTTTTCATATAATTTTTCCCTAAATCCGAAATTACTATAATTTCTTCAATTTCTTCAAAATCAAGTTGTTAAATATGTATATTAGGAGTGAACATGCTTTGTAAAATGCTACTGGTGCTCCTATTCCGTCGATTCAAACGAATTTGATTTATATTGGTAAGATTATGATTTATGCGTTTTTGTTAAATTTATATGATGTTTTGTGTTCTATTAAGTTTGTTCTACTTATTTTGTTTGTTGATTTTTTATGATTAAAGTAGATAAGATACATATTGCCCTAGTTTTCTGATATTATAATTGTTCTACTGTATTTATTCTGAATTTTGATGTTGATTGAATTAGGAATCGTGAATAATATTACAGATGGAGATTGGATAAAAATCAATTGTTATGGATATCAACATATTTGGATCAAGGTATGAATAATGGTTGATATGCTGGATGTTTGTAGTAGTTATCAAGACCCATGATCCATGAAACCACATCTCACAAATGTCACAGCAGACACAACTTTTCAGAACCTCTATGTCATTACATACGATTTTATGAAACACTTGCTTGTTAAACACATATGGCCATAACATTTTATATCAAACGTGATTTATTGGAATTTCTCTTTGTATTCGATATTGTCTTTTTTCAGATGAGTTTGTTTTATAAATACTTTGAGGATGTATCATCACTCGTATACTGATTTTAAGAGGATTAAAAAGACAATAGTTTTGACTATGAGTGGAAGACCAACAAGCATAATAACGATTGTGGAGTTTTTACTATATCGGACACATAAAGCTACATGGGTTGAACAAGTACGAAATCGGATTGTGGATTGGCTACGGAAGGTCCTGTTAAAGACAAGCAGCTCCTTCACCTAAGCTATAAATATGCCGTGAAGATGTTGTTGCCAAGTTTGTATGACAAGGATGAAGTTAGGAAGGTGATTTTGTGTGGTATCAAGATCCATCTTGATATTAAAATGATGAATTTTGACAAGTTTTAGGTTATTAGTTTGTGGTTACTTTTGGAAGGTTTATATTGATACTTTATGTTTGTAACAGTACATATGTGGCTTGTAGTATGTTGACTGGTGTTTTAAATATTCTTTTGCATCTATTTTGGTTGTTTATGCTTTCCTAGTACACATGTGTTACATGGACACAATCATTGTGTTACATGTTCACAAAATTACCAATTGTATTTGTGGTGACTATATATTTACAGTGTTTTAACCCATTTTATGAATTTACAGTAAAATGTAAAATTAACACATGTGTTATGGAGAATTAACACATGTGTTACGGAGACTTAACACATATGTTACTGACTTAAACACATGTGTTACATCTATCTATGATTTAACACATGTGTTATATAGTAATGTGTTATGATGAATTAACTCATGTGACACGAAAACACAACACATGTGTTACATGTTCACAAAATTATAAACTGCATTTGTGGTGACTATATCTTCATAGTGGTTTAACCAATTTTACATAGTACTCTAGAATGTAGAATAAACACATATGTTATGGAGAATTAACACATATGTTATACTGATTTAACACATGTGTTACTGACTTAAACACATGTGTTACATAGAAATATTACATGTTTTTAATATACCGGGTTTTGCTATACAAACAACACATGTGTTATGATGAATTAACTCATGTGACAAGAAAACACAACACATGTGTTACATGTTCACAAAATTATAAACTGCATTTTGTGGTGACTATATCTTCACAGTGGTTTAACCCATTTTATACAGTAATCTAAAATGTAGAATTAACACATGTGTTAATTACTTACTTAAACACATGTGTTACAAAGAACTACCACATGTGTTTGTAATATATCGTGTTGTAGTAAACAAACAACACATGTGTTATGATGAATTAACTCACGTGACAAGAAAACACAACACAACATATGTGTTACTTGAACACAACACATGTGTTACATGTTCACAAAATCATAAAGTGCATTTGTGGTGACTATATCTTCATAGTGGTTTAACCCATTTTATACAGTAATATAGAATGTAGAATTAACACATGTGTTATGGAGAATTAACACATGTGTAATACTGATTTAACACATGTGTTACTGACTTAAACACATGTGTTACTGACCTAAACACCTAGAGAACTAACACATGTGTTACAGAGAAGTACCACATGCGTTTGTTATAGTTTTTTACCAACTCTTCACATTTTCACACTTTTTGACTTATTTCATTTCTAAGAGAAAACAAAGAAATTTTATTACCAATCGCACTTCAAAGATACATATTACATGCAGTATAGCATATATACATCACCAACCATGATCCATTATTATACATACACATATGACCCACAAACTACATACAATTAAGATATATCACAATATTTAGTCAAGCGTACCACCTTCCCAGTGCCCATATACACTCCAGCCACTCCCAGATAATAATCGCATATATATCTTGCTTCTTCCAAGTCGAACCAACACAATACACAAGGACCCATTTTAGTTGTTGTCATGAACCTATACCCTTGCTGTTTTAAATCAAACTGCTACCCATCTCTGTACCTACTGATTTTAGGGTCCTTAACCCATGAATTCCAATCAATCTTTCTCAATTTCAACCATGCTTTGACCCATTCGAAACGCTTAAGCTGTATTCCAATCAATCTTCTTCGAATTCATCCCTGCACCTTCTTCAATTTACTAATCTCTTTTGCCTTCTCCTGTTTACTCTTCAACTATTCATATCTTCCGCAACCTTCATATCATACAAGATTCATAGCATAAGATATCACATGTGTTAAATATTAATTTTATTTATATTTTGTTACTTGTCTTTGATTTATTATCAGAAGGATCACATATACATGCTATATCAACTACATTGTGTTCATTAATGGACCTATAATCAATGATTTCCAGAAAGGGATTAGTACCTGAAAATGCAACTAACTTGTACCCGATATCTATTGTATGTACTCAGCTTACGTATGCTATTTTTAATGCATCAAACTTTCAAAAAAGGGGGTTTAATTGTAACTTGCTGACGTGTCAAACTCTCCCGATGCCACGTGTCACCATAAACGAGCGACACACCAGCAAGTTACATTAAAACACTCTTTTTTGAAAGTTTGATGCATTAAAAATAGCATACGTAAGTTGGGTACACACAATAGATATTGGGTACAAGTTAGTTGCATTTCTAGGAACTAATCCCTTCCAGAAACTACAAATCATGTTCATTATAAATATATCAATTTAAAAAATATAAAAATAGCAAATATCAACAAAATCACGTAATATGAATCAATTCGAAATCATACCTTCAATTAGATGAATTCACAACTTTAACCAAGTGAAACTACATCTTTTAATCGCTGAAATCGTGTCATCAGTTACATGATCTCGGTTATGAAATTTTCAAAGAAATCACAACAAATCACATCTAATGCAACGTTGTAGGTTTAATCGTTGCATCTATTTACTAATTCGAGTAGCCGTTTATTGAATCCGTTGTTTGATTGCATGTTGTAGCAATTTTGAATGTTAAAACCCTCGTTTCTTCAACCGTGGTTGCTGGAGGTACGAACGTGTCTTCTGTTGTAATCATATTCTTTTTTTTTGTTAAGCTAATTTGCAAATGACTGTAATACCCCTTCACCTTTAATGAGAATGGTGAAATATGATTGGTTCTCCCATTCCGTTGAAAAAAGTCATACTTTAATGATATGCTCTTGTCTTTTAATTAATCATTTATGACAAAAAAAGAAGAAGAAAAGTTTAGATGTATTTTATGTAAAGCTAAAGTATTATTTTTGTTTGATCATTACGAGTATTTACCATTTTTTTGTTGTTGATAAAACGATAACCCGGATAATCTCATGTTACACCAGGGCCGGCCCTGGCCATGGGCAGACCGAGCGACGGCCCTGGGCATCATCAATTAAATTGTATTTCTAATCAGAATTTTTTTTTTGTTTATATTTCGCTATGTATAAAAACTGATTTTTGAATGATTTTATTAAATTGTGATGTTGTACTATGTAAAAGATATGTTTTAGATAGTTTAGATCAGATTATTGAAGTTATAATGGAAATATAAAAGCTTTAATTCTGATTAAGTTGAACCCCTGTTTAGTTGCAGTTGGAAAATTGGGGAAGACGACTGCATACTAAAATTTTATTTTAAGGCCCCTATTTATTGGTGAAGTAACAAGTTTACCCCTCAACCTTTTTCTTTTAATGCCCCTTCTATTTTATTTTATGTTTTAAAAAGATAATGAATCCCTTACGTTTACGAAAGTTTATATTTTGTATTTCTAATATTTAATGTAAAAGTTAAGAAAACTTAAACATCCTTTCTATTGAAATATAAAACAAACATATTCAAAGATGCATGAAATATAAAATGATGTTATTTTATACACATCTTAATGCTAATGGCATAAACGTATAAGCTTTAGCGTTTTTAATCTTGTATCGGGTAGTGATATTTCCACAATTGAATTTGATAAATCCACCATAACAGTGTATTAAGCACTTGTATTGTACACACAAGTAATGCACAGTTGTGGTGGATTTATCAAATTCAATGGTGGAAATATCATTACCCATCTTTCAAGTTATAACATTTTATTTATTTAATAAACGTCGGTATGAGCATGCATTGTCTAACTTAATTGAATATCAAACTCCCACTATATGTCTACAAAATTTTATCGGGGCAAAATCCGATTGTCTCGCCCGGGGCAAAATCCGATTGTCTCGCCCGGGGCATCAAAAATCTCAGGACCGGCCATGTGTTACACTATCACCTTATGTAAATGAGTTACTAAGTCACGATTGTATTGTATAAGGAAGGCATATATAATGATTATGTGAAAGTGCAGACAATGAATATAGATAGATATAAAATAAACGGTATCGAGCATAAAAATATCTACATATTAAGTAATTAACTTTCATGTATAAGTTTCACCTTTTCTTTCAAAATCTTATTATATTATGATGCATATGACCGATAAATATATAGTGTCAATATCAATCAATTTGTTTCATTCTAAGAATTAAACCACGAATTTATATAGTTAAGACTGTCTATTAAAATTGTAATCTATTCAGATGTCGTTGCGACACAGTTTAAAACTACCTGTGTGATAAAATAATAAGGGTAAACTGTGTGATAAAATCTATCTATACTACTAAAGGAGGGTTTCGCTGATGTCATGAAGCTGACTTGGCACAGCATGAAACAATCTAATATGCTGATGTGTCACTCCCACATTCATTTGCTGATGTCATTATTTTATATTCCTATTAATCTGAAAATAATATGAATTATTAAAAAGAATTATAAAAAAGCATTTAATAATATTTCGAAATCATTAACTAATACCCAATTTACAGCTTTTTTTCTTTATTTTTTTTTGTTTTCCATTCCCCAATGTTTTGCTTGAAAAAAAAGGAAATATTGAATGCAGATCTTTTAATTTCTCCTCTTGATTTCGCTGCCATATACACGCCATATCAATTAATCGTTCCCCTTGATATTGTAAATCTCGGCACGCCAATTTTTTTCCAGGGAAACTGAAAGGTCTTCATCTTATCCTCTTATCAATAACGCATAATCAATTCATTACACACCACCTACTCCACCCAATTCAAATTCGATTCGGCTTTTGCGTTTCCGGTGTAATGGACCAACAAAACTACGATTTCATTGCCGAAGATGATAATATATTACAAACATAGGGTCAAAATTAACCCACACAAACTTCCGGCGAACTTCCCTGCATTGGGGAAACCGGCAACAATGTATCTAAACCTGAATCTAACGCAACTGCCCACCGGCGCCGGTGCTATGACAGCAACAACGGTGTTATTCGTCTACAGGTTTCTCGGATTCCGATGCAAACCATCCATTTCCATCGTTAGTCAAGAAAATGTTCCTCTTGAAGGAGTCATTCAGTTTGAAAAACCTGACACTAATTCTCGATTTAGAAAATGGGGGTAATTTTATTTTTTCTGTAGATTATATATTTATTTATTTGTATGTTTTGAATTAAGAATTATGATGTTAAATAAATAAGTATTCCACCTGGGTTTATTGTTCGAATTTAAGTGGTGCAGATAAGTAGTTTCAAACAATTGTATCTTCTTAGTTTAAAAGTTGTTTGGATTAGATTATATTATAATACGAAAAGTCTAAAACCATGTTTTGTTAGTGTATGTTTATGGTTATAGGTCACTTTTGTTTCAGTAAATCATTTTCATGACTAAAATGGAACAAAAATAACCAAAATCGAAACAAAAGTAAAAACCATGTGCTACACAAAAACATGAGTGTTAGTACTTTGCTATTTTATGACTTTTTGTTTAATCTTAGATGTTTTTTGTTGTTAATTCAGAAAGGTGGCGTTACTCTCCGGTGGATACGTATTGGCTATACTATTATTCTCTGCAATAGGAAGGTTTAGTCATGGATTCTTTGTTTATGACGCTGAAACTTTTCGAACAGCTGACCCTTTTATTGCTGGTATGGTTATCTTCTTCATTGTTTGTGAACACTAAGTATGATGATTTATTTTATTAGAAGTTGGTGGTAAAATGGGTGTAGACTTTTATCAGGGTGGGTTTTAAGTGCTTAAATTCGAAGTGGATACGGAGATGATGGTAGAGGGGTGAATGGCAAGACTAACTCTATTACAGTTGCCGTTAAATTTTGGAATTTTGGTATTCCTGTAAGTTACTTTATTTGCTTCTTTTGTTCTTTGTTTTTAAGAAAGTTTGATGCTTTGTAGACTATGTTTTGGGTACGAGTATTTTCATCAGCAATAATTGTTCATGTTTTCACTTTAGTTTACCTACATTCATCTATACAATGGCTTATAAAAACTATTTGTCTCATAATATAGATTCTGTCCTCCAACATATAATTACCAAATCAATTAGAAAAATCATTGATGTAAGTTAAATTTTAATACCCTTTCAAGCGCAACTCACTTTTTATGTATGTTACAATGTACTTTTTTTATTTCAGTACATCATGTGTATAGTTAAGTTTATATTGTTTTTTTATTTAAATTCGTATGTGTATCTGGGTTAGCATTTTAACTAATCAAGTTACTAAAGTTGGGTATATGTGCAGGTTGGAGACTACAAAACTCAGTTTTACATGGAACATACAGTAAAGAAGATACCGATGATAAGCCAATATCACTGCTTAATGTGGTTTTTGAGTAGCTTTTAATATCTCATATATTTTAGTAACCAAAAATGTATTAATTTGATTAGCCAAGGCATGCATTTATATTTTGGTTGGCAATAAACAGTAAGCTCAGCAACTGTGATGGATAAATATGTTTAATTTGATATTGTAATGAGTAATGTCAAACCTGTTAATGGTCTGACTTTTGTGGGTCAATGGGCAAAATTCAGGAGGGGGATATGGTTATTTTTAGAAGGTGTGCTAATGCAGTTTTGAGTAAGGGTAAAAAGTGGGTAGAGTTGACTTTTAAAAGTCAATACATTCTTTGGAGAGATGATGATGGCTCACAGAATGAAGGATTGTGGATGATTGGTAATAGAGAGTTGAATATCTGTGAAAGATTGTAAGAGGAATGAAGATTGAAGATAATGAAGATTTGAAGATTTTTTGTTTGTCATGTTTTAGGTATTATTGTAAAAATGACCATGTTTATATAAATGGTCATTTTAGTCTAAATTTTGGTAATAGTTTTGGCCATTTTAGTTTTGATAGGGGATATAGTAAAAATGGCCAAAATAGGTTTGCTATTAGATTAGATATAGTAGTAGGTCATTATGTACGGGTTTGGGACGTTCGGGACCAAACAGAAGTTTAGATGTTATTGTTATGATAACCTTTATAATAATATTTGCTAACATGTTCTCAAATAATCATGTAACTTATATTTTTTTGTCAAACCCGTGTATTCACGGGTTAATACATACGAGTTGCATTTAACTTTATTTTACTTAAAAAAAATAACGTTGAATAATTCTATAGTTTTGATTTTTTAACAAACCCGTGTTTTCACGGGTATTAAAACTAATAATAAGGGTAAAATTGTATTTTGACGACAAGAAAAAATAATAATTAAATAAAATATTTGACATCCCGGAGAAAAAGGGTAAAGAAAGAGCCGTGGGGCCCGTATGATTAGAGAAAAAGTGTGCTTAAAGGGTATTTTAGTAAATTGATAAGTGTGTAACGGCTATAATGTGGTAGCCGACCCTTGTTCATAAGATACACATACTTTAACACCTGAAAAAACACATACTACTCAGTACTAAACTGGTTGCTGCTGCAGATCTGTACGGACGGACCCAAAACATGAAAGGCATCAACATCTTCAAGAAGAAGACTTCACCTAAAGGTTCCATCTTTCTCTCTTTTTCTTTTTACCATTTATCTATCTTGTTTGATTACTTACTTACTTTTTTTTTGTTTTATTTTTAATTATTATTATTATTTTATTTTATATATAGGCAAGATTCTCTAAATTCACAGTCTTTATAATAGTAAAGGGGAGGTTTTGATGTTTCTGTGGCTGTGTGTGTTATATTATTCTGCTGCCTAATGTCTTTAAGATGGCATAAGAATGATACATTTTTTGGGGGAAATTTACCCTATTTCACAAAATAAAAAATAACAAAATTATTATTTTAAAATAATTTGGGCTGAAAATGTCACATTGTTTTGTGCTTGATTTTCGATGAGTGGTCAATTAAAGGTTCAAATTTCATGAATTTGATATATGGAGTGTGTGTGTGTGTGTGTGTGTGTATATATATATATATATATATATATATATATTGTTCTTAATGAATTGATTCTTTTTGTATACAGATGCACTGAGGGAGAGCAAAAGAGAAATGGGCGTCGCCACACGCGGTAAAGTCGATTTCTTCTTTCCGTTTGTTATTAAATAATGAATAGTCTCGTATTAGTATTGTTATGTAAGAAGACCGAATTGAGTCAGTAAAATGGTGTAAGTGTCATAAGTACATTTTTCACTCGTGATCAAGTTTTGATATGGTGCAACTGTGCAGGTATTGAACGCGAAATTGCAAGCTTACAAATGGAGGTAGATTATAATTCGCCGAGTTTGTGTTGATGGAATAGTAGTACACACGGTTTCTTTCATGTTTGTTGAGTTCACATGTAATGACTTTGATTTTCAGGAGAGGAAATTAGTGGCGGAGATCAAGAAAACAGCTAAGACCGGGAATGAGGTTAGTGCTGCTTTCTTTAGTTATATAGAAAAATGTATGTACATTTCCAAAATCTTTAGTAAAAGTTATTATACATAGTATTTAAAAGTTGTTTTGATCAATTAGGCTGCCACCAAGATATTAGCTCGCCAGCTTGTTCGTCTTCGACAGCAAATAACAAATTTGCAGGGCAGTCGTGCACAGATCAGAGGCGTAGCAACTCACACACAGGTATATATATATGATGTTTGGGCATAATCTGTTGTTTGGATGTGCGTTTCGAAACTGATTATTGTGGTTCGAGTCGCGATAATCAGTATTTACTTTAGTGTTTGGAATTTGGATGACAAGTTCCTCTTCTGATTATCTGACTATTGAGAGGTCTGATTTTTAGTTTCGTACCCGTTGCAACAAAACTAATCATCAAATGCTAAACATTACTAATTTCCAAATGCGTAAATATTGTTACAACTTTAAACGGCATTAGCAAATACAATCAATATCTCATTTAGCATGTTTTATTCAATACGTATCACACGATTTTTAAATTGTGCATCCAAACATCCCCTTGAATTACTATCATAATAATTTATTATGTAAACAACCTCTTGTGATGATATTTGCTTTATAAGAATAATGTGTTGAGTTTTTAAAAGTCTATGAAGACAATTACTACATGAATTATATATACTTGCTAGATTAAAGCCTTGTATGTTTTTGTTTGTAGACTCTGTATGCCAACACTTCGATTTCTACTGGAATGAAAGGTGCAACAAAAGCAATGGTTGCCATGAACAAGGTACCGTTTGAAACACACTTGAGTTAACCATGACAATATAGCTTTATTGGTTCCAATGCATATGTATGGCTAATGGTCAAGTATTACACCATTTAGGGTGGCAAACATAGGCAGGAGTAAGATAGGTAATTGGTTAAAATGTCAATGGGATGGGTTCAGGTTCAGTTGACCTGCATTTCTCTATCTAATCCAATTTAATATTTGAGTGTATGCTATACACTATGGGTGACAAAATGGGGTGGGTCAAAAAAGATATATTTTAGGGTGAGTCAATGTTTGACCTGTTTGATTATTTTTAGTTGTAAATAGATGCTCCAAAAATGGTCAAAAAAGTGTTTTGAGGATCAGCCCCAACCTGGCTCGGCCTGATTTGACCTTACTAGAATCTTTTATATTCAAGAATGTGTTAACCTATATTGACATGGCTGTTTTTGGATTGATTGGTATATTCTTCCAGGAAATGGCCCCTGCAAAACAAATTAAAGTGATTAAAAGTTTCCAGAAGGAGTCAGCTCAGTTGGATATGACTGTAAGTTTCATTACGCTTATAATACATTTTGAAACCGATTATCTGATTATTTCAACTTCTAGTCAAATAATCAGAATTTGTAAAAACTTGAGGATCTGATTCTTACAACTTCAAACAACACATCCAATCTGAACAAAAGATCTTGCAACTTACAGTTTATTTATTTTTTGACAGATTGAGATGATGTCTGAGTCCATTGATGAAACTTTAGACAAAGATGAGGCTGAAGAGGAAACAGAGAACCTTACAAATCAAGTATGGATTATGCGCCTCTGTTTTCAGTTTTTAGCATGCTTGGATATAAGTTTCTAACTTTTTGTGTGTGCTTGCAGGTACTTGACGAGATTGGTGTTGGTGTTGCATCACAGGTTGGTTCTTTTAGTGTCTTGTTATTTTACTGTTTGGATAGAGACTAGCCATTTCGACGCGTTTACTCGTGAATGGGTCGATTTGAGTTGAGATGACGGGCCATATTTACGTTAGTCATATAGTAGGCCAAACAAAGTGTCTTTAAGTTACTTACAACCTCCTAATTATGAATTTGTGATAATATGATTTTTCTAACCATATTTAACTCATTAAACTTATATTTTTCTAACCTTAGTTTGTGTTTTTACAGTTATCTTCAGCACCAAAAGGTCGACTTGGACCCAAAAAAGTTGAGAATGCAGCCCCCAGGTATGCCAATTATTAGCTATGGTGGAAGTCATTAACTTACTTCATATCCGCCCGTACTTGCATTTATGCTCAAAGTCGTTAACTTTATTTTAAAATTGTATATGGCACATCATGTCTAAACAACCAACATATAGTGTGTGCACTAAAGCACTCAAATTGAAAAGAAGTAGTGGCAGGAACACTGCAATTGAATGCAAAGTTCACAAAAAAGGTGTGGAAGTCTAATTATTAATTTTTTGAAACCATTTAATATAATTATATGTAACAAAGTACATGCAAAAGTTCAATACGAAAACTTTAAGAAAAAGGTCATATGTAGATAGTACCTTTTTTAAGTCTATTGTCAGTTTGTCACTGTAAGCAATGGACTCTTTCTCCATCCATTTTCAGAGATCTGTTTTCATTAGTTTTAGGCAACATACCTTGATTAATTTAGTGATGAAGTTTATATTATGTAGTTATTCTGCAAAAATTAACAAAAGTACATAGCCCAAAATAAATGTAGACTGAAAATGTCGTTCCTGTACGAAAGTAATACTATTGAGTATTGACACATGCTTTTAAGCAATGCTGCCACCACGAATGCACCTTTTTTTTCACACGTTCTTGCAAAATCAGACGTTAGATAACAAGTAATATATATTGTTTTGAATTTGCAGCTCTGTGTCAAATGATGTCGATGATCTTGAAAAGAGACTTGCCTCTCTTCGACGCATATGATAGGGGAAACATTTGCATACATGAGCGCGCGATCTATGTTGTGATGGTTGGAATCAAGTCTAGTTTCTTTGTATAGGTTACCTATCTTTGTATCGTCTCTATATTGTTATTATATAATGAACATATAAATTCTTTGCTATTCTAGATCAGCTTGATGCATATTACATTGTGTTAGTCTTGTCAGTTTTGGTGTAGCTAATATCAAGTTTATTATGGTCAAAAGATTTTCACCCTAGTATGTTTAAGAAAATGATATATCTATCATCCATTAATATATATAAGTCAGTGATTTATGATCTAGGTGTCTGTGAAATGGAAACCAACAAGGCAACATATCATTCTCCAAGTAATTTGACACACTAATCTTATCAAGAAGTGATATAAGTTGCCATTTTTAACTATTTTTTTTCAAGTTTTATCTTGTGGATTTGGTGTCTTAACAGTACAATTAGCCAAAGGGGCAGGTTTCTTCCGTTGCATCTCTAAAATGTACAGGATGATTGGTCTATTGCCCTTTAACTTATGCCAAGGCCACCTGCACCCAGAACCGAATAGGATGAATCTAGACTTTGTTTTCTTATTAAAAACCTACAATATATACACATCTATCTATTATGTACACATGTTGATTGGCCACCGGTATACCGTTAGGCCACGTAAGTTATCTTTAGAGCAATCGGATGATGCCACATGTCCTACTTTATTTTTTATTTTCTTTCTTTTGTATCATTTCTCATAAACTCTTTTCTTGCTTATAGTATATTGCCATGTCATCTTGAAATGACTATATGTCATTGCGTGTTATACGAAGAACATTTAAGACTTACGATATGTTGTAGTTTTAACGAAACAAATTCCACTATTCATTTCGCAGGACAAATGGTTTTATATATATGATTGATTACTCAGATGAATTTTGTACGAGATGTTCTATTTTTTCGAGTCAAGCAATTCAATGTTAACTGATACTTGACACCATTCGAGTATTCGAATGTATACGATTGATCGCAAATGAATCTGTTATATAACTAAGAATTATTATATCCTTTAGTCGTAAACTTTTATGATGGAACATGTACAAATATTTAAGTAAACTAGGAAACAGAGATTTTTATACTTAACCAAACACAAATGTTCAGATACATTAAACATCCTGTGTAGATACAGATTTGATGTCACATTCGAATATTTGACATGAAGCTTGTAGTCGGATGTGGATGACGCAAAATAAGTTCCTTCAATCCATTTAACACTGCTTTAGGTTTCTGTACCTTGTTGTTCCATTCTTTATGCATTCTAATTCCAGCACCACCTGCATTTTCAGTATATATGCATCATAGATTTTTAACAACAACGGTACTCAATCCCGCCGGAGGTGGATAGGGGTAGGATGTATACAATCATACCTCCACGAGGGGTAGAGACACTGCTTTAAGAAATGCATCAAATATTTTTAACTTAACTGAAATACAGTTCACAACAAACTAACTACATAATATTTTTTCGGCTGGCCCAAGTTTATAATACGGGTCATGTACTTGCTCATTAGTAGTTTAGTACGATTATATTGTTGTTCACTCTCAATATAGACAGGTTTGGTTTTCAAAATTTTCTTAAATTTCTATCATTTTTCCTTGGTTCTATATATACATGTCTTGTTATTAGTTATCGCCAACATGCAACAAAGACTATTTATCATAAGCTCATTATTAGTAGAAATCAGGTATATAATAGATGGTTTAGACTGTGTCAGTGTTTGTCTTTCTAAAGATGTACGAACCGGGTTATAGAAACTTACATCTTGCATTGTGTATCTCTTGGAAGGATCTTTCTTGAGACAACGATCTACTAACTTTACCATGAGATACAGTTGAAAGAGTTGAACATCAATGGAATCAAGAATCTTGTCATCAATTAATATAGGTAAATTCTTATCTTCTAGAAGTGGCCTTGCCTGCAATAAAGTAATAGAATCTGGTATAAGGGATACATTTACTTTATTGTTTGATAAACAATCGCCTTACCCATTCCACGAGAGTTTTCCCATCAAATTTCTTCTCTCGAGTCTTACATCCAGTGAGCAGCTGTAACAGGACTACACCAAACGAGTAAACATCTGTCTTGGTTGAAACCTTTCCATATTCTGCATACTCAGGTGCTACATATCCAAGGGTCCCAACCACACCAGTCGAATCAGTATCAACACAGTCTGTTCTTGCTAGACCAAAATCACCTAGCTGATACAGATTCGAAATAAATGTTAGACGACTGGTAAAATCTCTGTAATTGTCATCCATTTTATGATGTGTCATATTTTTTTGTCAAGGAAAAAAATCACAGATAAAAGAAACGTATTCAAAATCAACATTTAAGTGTCTATGCTATAAGTTCATAATCTAATAAGGGACCTGGTTACCAGCATATGTTATACTCTAGGCGAATCTTACATCGCTTGTGGACAACTGGACATGATAAATGTTGGGTTTATAAGTAATCATCGGCCTTGCTATACTGAACACACTTTGAGGTCACATGCACAAGAAATCCCATGAGAACTCTACAGTTAAATGTGCTCAGACGAGAGTAGCGTGGTCATCAAGAACAAGTTCATGCGTTAATAGGGTAAATCAAACATATTGTGGTTGAGGTACGTGGGATATTACAGTATAACTCCTAATTAGAAAACGGGCCTCTTATTTGATAATAAACTTATGACATAGACTCTTAAACATTGGTTTTGAAAGTATGTTTCTCATTCGTGCAATTTGCCTTTTGTAAATTGTGATTTACCAATGATTTGAACCTTACCAGTGGTTCATAGTCATGTGTTACTAGAATATTATTTGGCCTCATGTCTCGGTGTATGATGTTTATTCGATGAAGATAAGCTAGACCTCTAGCAGCTCCAAGCGCGATTTTTATTCTCTTGTCCCAAGTGAGTTCTTGGCCTGCATAGATACAAATAATTATAGTCAATAAAGATAAGTTTAGTTATCACCTAATCGATTTCCTCTTACTTGACAAGTGTTGATCCAAAGAACCGTTGCAGACAAACTCATAAACAAGCAGTCTATGTGTTCCTTCTGAACATGATCCTAACAACATGACCAAATTCTGGTGTCGGGCCTTGCTAAGTACATTAACTTCTGACTTAAACTCTTTCTCCCCTTGAGAACTCGCGTCTTTATGTTGTTTGACAGCAACTTGTAACCCACATATCATCTCTCCTTTATACACAGATCCAAAACCGCCTTCTGATAAGAAGTTCGTTGAAGAGAAACTGTTAGTAGCTAGTTGCAGCTCGGCATAATTGAAGTCTTGCTTTAACCGCATACTGGGACGCTTGTTCTGACAAACCGAACAAACAGAATATTCAAATTCCGTTTCTTCATTACACCCGTCTGTTTGTTCATCAAACTCGAACTCGATCTGATCTTTACTCTGGGGCAGAGGCTGTTCACTTTTAGGGTCATTTTCGTGTTGATGAAAATTGGAAAACTTTCTTGTAAATTTAGAGCTTGAAAATTCAGAGGCTGTGGAACTTGAGGTGGAAGTTATAGATGCAGAAGATGATCTCTGGTCAGTAGACGAAGAAGGTGTACCCCAACTGCTGCTACCTTCTTGTTTAAGTGAGTTTGTTGACTTTTGACCACTTGTTAATTCTGGAGACCAAAATATAGAAATGGAATATAGATTATTGCTAATGGGTCAAATAGGTTTATACTCCGTACAAAGCATAATAAACCGTCTGAAGTCTGAACTTTCTAAATTGCTTTATATAAGCTGCCTCCATTGTGTAGCTCAACCTTTTGGAAGAAGTTGAATCATATTATCTAATTACAGTATAATTTCTGTATTCATATTTGATATATTAGTTGCTTACGAAATTTTTAAACAATATACAAAAAGGTGGTGGTAGTTCAACCTGACCCGTTTTGACATGCCGTAACCTAACCCATTGGCCAACCTGCCAGACTATCCCATTTTACTCTTACATTAGCAACACAATTTCATTTCCCTTGGGTATAGTTGGATCAAACAGGCAGCCAATTTTGAAATCTTGTAAAGTTTGAATTCGAGTAAAAACAATGTCTATTCAACCATTTGACTATTTGAACCGGCTCAAGCTCAGTAATCAGTATAACACAAGTTCCACGTAACAAACATAGATTTGCATGTGAAATATTTTAGTAAGTTACTTACTCTTCTGCGAAAGTCTTTGTTTTGACATTTGTGGTATCATTTCACCATACGAGACATGCTCACTGCTTAAAGTCCTTCTCCCCAATGGCGGTTTCTTTTCCTCCATGACTATTGGCCCTCTTAGCCTTTCAATTGTGTTATCACTTTTCATCCTTAGTATGCCGCACGTAAGCTTATCCATAAAGTACTTTTTGTCTTTCTTCATCTGACTGAACAAAATTTAGCGAATTCCATGAATACGTTTAGGTTAAGGTTATAAATAGATATTTGAATACTATCGTTGCACTGGTACTTTCAACATACCGATCAAGTACAACCCACGTAACCATTGAACTTTTAGCAGCTTTTGCAGCAACCTTTCTTGGTGAAGATGCAACTTGCACATCTATGTGAAATATTATCTGGAACATGCACAACTTTTACTATAAACTACAAAGCAAGACTTGCTTAAGGAACTTAAATTAACAATAGAGTTATGTATCTGAATTTGTATCCAAATTTACCAAAAATTATATTCTATAGTTTTCAAAAATTTGAAAATTCCATTGTATGTATCAAACCCTTTTTAGTTATTGCTATCCAGTGAGTCCTTCAACAGGTACCCGATATTTTTGGCTGACATACGTGGCAGCCATATTAATTGCCACATCAAAACTGGTGCCACATCACCAGTTACAAGTTTAAGACTAGCAATAATTGAAAATTTGATCATACAATATAAACTTTAAAATTTGATACCTACAATGGAATTTTGAGTAAAGTTGGATACATTTTCAGACACTTATCCTATTTGTGGACTAAACTACAAACGTAAACTTAGTTAACGTTTGAACCTTTTTCGTTGAACAAATCGTTGACAATTCTATCACTTCCTCTCGTTTACGATACTTTTCTTTTCTTATCTGTTCATCATCTTTACTTTTGGTGTTTGGTCCACTGCCATCGATCATGCTCTTGATTTTCACTTTAAGGAACACAAATATAGTGTAATATAAGTTATCTTTTTACTTTGATTTATGATATATATATATATATATATATATATATATATATATATATACAGCTAGCTAGCTTGTAATTTCATTTCTAAATATAGAATTTTGTTAATATTTGATGTAATGATGAACGAAAGGTTACGCACGCGGATTAGTAAGCTGGTGAATAACTCCAAGGAGTGTCAGTTCATCTCCTGATCGAACTGGTAAGCTGTCAAAGGCCAATATAATCGCGCTTAAACCATCACTTCTTGATGCATCATGAATTACCATCCACTTCTCTGGTCCTTTAGACATGATGTTCTTCGACTTTATTTATTTGAACTGCAATACAGTAGGTTTAATTTATGGTAATAGTATGATGATGGCTCCATATTATACAAATCTGAACGTAATGCAATGTTTAACTATAACACTATCGGCTTTCAAGTGTTAAATGAAGGATTAGCAAAATCATTAAGTAATGCCATGTTAACAAGAGACTTAACCTTGTGGATCAAATCAACGTATAAGTATTTTTTAGTAGGGACAACAAAACATTGCCATTTCTTAATGAAGGTTGTGAAGATCATTTGGACTTCAATATCTTTGCCACTTCTTCCTCATTTTTATTAGGTATATGCTATCATTACAAGTTTTTGCGATTTCATTTTACAGTACAAAAATGTCGGAAAAATTGCACAAAATTAGCGCTACGTTTTTTCGTACTTTTACTAATAATGGTTGAATAGCTCAACTTTTTTTTTACTTTTTTGTTGTTGTAAATATCAACAACAAATTTTTATCTCACGGTTGTTATGATTCGTGAAAACAAAGGATGATGATATATTTGATAAATTCTTGGAGTAGTTTATATTAGACAGTGCAAAATACAAATTTCATGATCAAAAAATGAAAAAGTATGTTGAACTAGGGCATAGCAAATTCAAATCTAACCAAAAACAAGAATAGGGATAGTACAAGTGCTCACAAGATTTCGCTCTTATAGAGAGTTGGTGTGAAGCAGTCTATATTGAGTTCATTCCTTCGTATATCCCCTATCTGCGTGGCGAAGGGCCAACGAGTTTTTCATTGTCAACCAAGGAAATATTTTGTGTTTTAAGTACCAATTTGTGAAAACTTATGATATGATATTTTCTTGGATTTTTCGTATGACAGCCGGCCATCCTCATTTTTCAAAGTGATAATAACAAAGGTGGTATCACCAATAGAATTAAGCCAGTTTGTATGGTTGTCTTATTTATGTACAACGCTTCATGGTATTGGATGATCACAATGTTGTTTTACGTTACAACGAGCATCAAAAGTCCAACTTCATTTGTTGTGTCGTGTGGGGAAACCCGTTGGATGGATATCATGGTTTTTCCACTACTGATAGTTAATCATTCTAGGTGCGAATCCGGAACGAGTATGGAATTGGAGTAATTAAAGGTATTCGACCCTAGAAGTAGAGTAATCTTAATTGACACACTACAAGTAAGCAGTAAAGACAGAATTATAATGTTGTAAAGATTGTAATAGTAACACACAAACTGACTAACACATCTATATAGATATGACCACCAGCTGGTAAAATGACTTTGAAAATTGAACAATAATTTGTTGGATCATAACAACCCGAAATGACCCATATAATGTGTGTGATCCGAACTCATCTAGTCATTTTGACCCATTACCCAAGCAAACCAAGTTAGTTTATTCATCGCAGGGTTGTTAATCCTTTGTGAGCTCTTAGTGTACGTATCAACAGGTGTTTTACTTGCCCAAACGAGCCTAGCTACTTTTCGACTTTTCTTGAACGAGAATCAGCAGGCCTTTTGGCTTCAACATTAGAAGCGAATCAACATTTTGAAGCAAATCAACTATACCAGAAAGGGACACGATACGTGAGCGGTGAGCCTGACAAGTGGAGAAAATGTCTATTTAATAATAATATAATAGATTCTACAATGATGACATTTGCATTTATGTCTTTTCTAGTTTTCTAGAATGTAATTTATGCCTTGTTGGTTACTACCGTTTTTGGTTGGAGAGCATTGTTTTAGACTTGTAGTGATAGTTAAGTACAAGAGGTAGAGACAGAAATTCAGACCAACCTAGAAATCAAACTAAATGCAAACCGAATCCAATAAATATCGTTTTCATTATCTGGTCTAGATTGGTGTTATCCAATGTCAACATTGGTTTCAAAACAGTTTGATAATAGGGGTAAGTATTTCGGAATGCATCTAACTTATGTCTGATGTGTAGTGTGTTTGTTATCTTTAATGCATCCAACTTTCAAAAATGATGTTTTAATGTATTTTGCTGATGTGTTGGTCGTTTAAGGTGCCACGTGGCATCAGGAGAGTTTAACACATCATCAAAACGTCATCAAAATACACTTTTTGAAAGTTTGATGCATTAAAAATAGCAAACTTAAGTTGGGTACACACAATAAACATCGGATACAAGTTAGATGCATTCAAAGACACTAAACCCTTGATAATAGTGGGTTAAAATTTCCGGTAACTGGACAAGCATGGGGCGGCTGTCTAATTAGGAGTGTTAGCATTTATTAGGTAGCTACTTGAGCGCTCAAGCTCATTTAACTCGAGTTCGAGCTTGAACAAGAATTATTATTGATTAGTTTCGTGAGTCAAGTTAAAAAAAAAAACTTCTACTCGACTCGAGCCAGAAAAATAACAACTATTCGAATTCGAGTTGGAATACATTTTTTTTAAATTCATACGAGTTCGAGTCGAACTTTAGCTGAGTGATTGATAAGGAAGTCGAGTCCAAAATCTCTAATACTTGACTCGACTTTAACAGCCATGGTCCCAGTCATCAACTCAAACTACAGGTGTTTGAATTAGTTTTCTAGGCAAACTTTTAGCTTATTGCATTTATACAATGCAATAAACCATTTTTAATTTGCCAAATACTTCTAAGCTTTTTAGTTTATTGATGGTGAAAAGTCCTTATATGTGAAGCAAACTCCTTGAAGCTTATTAAAGAGGGTTCATTGAACTCATAAGTTTGTAAGCTAAAGAGCATTCTTTCTTAAGCTAAGCCAAACACTTGATAGTACTAACATGGCTGCGCGATTGTGCATGCTGACTTAAAACATGGATTGCATTAACATACATTACAGGCCTAAAGGGTATCAGAGGGTTTAAGTTACTCCCATTTCAAAACATGTATCCCTTAAAAAATTTCCTGGTTCATCAAACACTTGTTTTTGTGTATCAGTTATGTATATTCTTTTCGTCATTTGAACAGATTTTATGAAAGGTGTAATGAAATTCAGAGTATTTGGTAAAACCTACTCAAAATATGATATCCGCCTATCTGGATATGGGATAATGAGATATAAAGACATAAACGAATTGGCTTATTTTAATCCGTTTCAAGCGATTCAGTATGTGTGTATATGTGTATGGTATGTGTTTGCGTATGTCACGGTTGATCCCAACAATACGATACAAAACTAAATTTCCTTTTCAAAGAAAATTTTATTCTTATTATCCTTTATTAGCAAGCAACGTCTTTGGTTTTATAGGTCAAACTGAAATTGATTAGCAACATACAGGCCGAATGAACTTGTCAGGTTTTCAACCCATACCAAAATGCCAGAGACATGAATGCCCTTTATAGTGATTCAACTCCAGACCAAAATGCCAGAGAGATGGAGGGTTAAGGTTGGCTTTTAAGGTTAATAGAAACAACGAAGTTTAGGCTGAAAGCAAAGTCACAACGAGAAACAACACAGCAGCAAGCCCAAAACAGCACCCAACAATCGCCGTAAACGCCTGTGAATTGTTTCAAATCACCAATGAGGAGTGAAGGTGACATTTTTGACCCATTTACTTACAGATTGGTCAATTTGGGTTATGTTCTTATCTCAAATTAGTCAAACACTTCGAGGGTCGCCCAAAGTGTATATTTTTTGTATACACCTTTTTATCAAGAAAAACTATATTATATTCATAATATTCTTGCTTTTGTAATCATAATAACATATTAACCTTTTCAAATATACAAATAATGTACTTTTAAGTGTTTGCTGGACGGCCAACCAACCTGACCAAAGCCCATTACTCAATTCCCCGCCCCGCCCAATTTTCCACCCCTAATGAGTAAAACAAGGTGATTAGTTCATAAGTTAAACAAAATAAGGCAAAATTAAGTACAACAAACCTTTGCCTGTGATTTAAACTTGAACTTGGCCATGAACCAGGTTAACCCTTTAGCAACTACAGGTGCGAGTGCCAACGCCCTGCATATAAGCATCTATTTAATGTAGGTTTCATCACTTAACATCTCCATTTTCAGGTTTATCTATGTGGTGCAAGAACAGATTATTGTAGGCAAGAATTATCAAATAATAGAGGTCATATTCTTTTTTATCCAATTAAGGGTAAATAAATTCATTAAATATACCTTATATATCCCTGATGGGTCAAATGGGTGAATAAAAGTCGAAACAAATGTGCGTGTGTGTGTGTGTGTGTGAGAGAGAGAGAGACAGAGATAGATGGTGATAAAGAAAAATGCTACGAGTTAAAGAGCTCACCCTCCAGCTCTCAATAATTTAGTTACTTGACTTCCAGCCCAGACCATGGCCATCAATTTCACAAACCTGCAAGGTATACTTCAACACAAGCTCACCAAATATGTATGGCAACGATGTTGACACTGATGTAGAAGAATAAATACCTTTTAACTGCTGTGAAATAACCCATTTTCCCAGGTGCTGGCGCAATATAGAACCTAGACCACAAATAAGCATAAATTCCAGTTAAGTAGATATGTGATGTAGCACAAGGCTACAGATTAGACAATTCACGTATTGTCGGACGTAAATAAAGAATAACTATCGTGTTATTAGACGGAACAAGGGGTATTATCGTATACCAGACGAAGATAAACAGGTTGAGGAAACTCTTCTCAACTCTTTTTATTAATCAAATCAAAACATAATTAATCTAATGAAAAACTAAACAATAAAGCCCTATTTATAGTAGACAAATACTAAAGCTAGTAGGATACTATCACTCATATTAAAATTAATATAATTAAAGATAATAACTATAATCAAAAGACTCCTTAAAATACTCAAACTCTAATTATCTTCCTTATTGACCAAGTAAACATCCGATTCCTTGCGGGAAGTTTTCTCCAATTCTGAACCGCATCAATATGTATAGAGCAGTGAACTCGGGGGAGATGACAATGTTATAATAATATTGCAAATCACCTCTTATTTACTTTTGATTGATTTACTAGGTTGATTTCAATATTATTTGGTTTTTACTTTTTAATCTTTGCAGATAAGAAACTAGATAATTAATTGTTTACACGAAACTTTCTACATATATTAATTCAGTGAACCATTACTTGACTCATTTGGTCCTCAAAATCCATATATGAAGTTCTACATGATTCATTTTGTGACCGAAGATATAAAAATTAATCACAACCAATAACCTCTAAGGTATACAGTACTTACCATGCCACGAGAAACGCAGATAGATAATAAACAGTGTTCAGTAACCCGTAAGATAATATCCCTGTGATTCCATATCTTCTAAGCTTTGTCAATATCCTGAAAAATTCCATGGACAATAATCAATAATGCAATTTTGATCCTAAAAGCTTCATTTGGAGCTTAATTACGAGAGATACATGTTAACAATTTGAACAGGAGATATACATATAATGTAGTTTTCCATGATCCATCTATTAGTACTACCATCCCAAGTCCCAACATAAAGACAATTAAAAACCAACTTTATAGTTTGCCTTTGTGTATATGAAGAGTTCGCATTTGATAATGTCAAACAAAATATAAAAATGACAATACATACTATATGCCTACTTTATTGAACAATAGAGATGAAAAGCAAGTAGTTAGTACTCGGATGATGAGGATGACTTTCCTTGACTTTCATTGTTTTCCCCTGAACCTAAAATAGAAGATATGGAATTTTCAGAAGCACTAGAATAGAAATATGTTTTCATATGTAGCATCATTATTAAGTTAATTTCATTTCTTATAATTCATTACCTTCTTGCTCTATAAAGCTGCTGGAAGGATCTGATGACCCATGAGGCTAACCTTGAAGTGAAGAGTACACATTAGCAATCCAATCAACCTTAAAATCCAAACAGCAAGTGAACATAACTTAAGCTAGACATGTCCCATGATAGCCACTAATTATTTTACAGTAATATCAAGATTCAAGATTAGTACTAGACTTTCAGAGGACATAATCATACAATAATTACAGCAATAGCTTGATAGCAATGCTGAGCTCTCGAATTAACAGAAAACGATATTCAAGAATTAATTCCTTGACCAAGAGTGAAGGACTATTACCAAGGCAATTAATTCGATACTGATCGATAACAAACTATCGTGTACCATTAAGAACATAATGCTCAAAATAAAATGGACAGGATTAACATTTTCAGTTGCGAGAAAGTTAACTTTAGCTACTATAGTTAAACCTTCTATATACTTCTTACACTATTTCATAATTTCAATTTTTTAGAACCTGTTAATAAGTGATGATAAAATAACAGCTACAAGCCTGAAAGATCAGGGTTGCCGGTAATGAACGTTTGCAAACTTATGCAGATTCTCTATATTTGTACATAGTAAACCAAAACTATCTCTTTTCTTATGTTATAATCTTTGATTAATTATTCGTATATTAAATGTATTAAACACACAATTACATTAGTAAATCCTTAAATGCAGTATTGAACAATTGGTAACCACTACGATACTCATATACGTAAATTAGGTCAAAATTCGATAAAAATATCATGCAATCGAATCAATATAACACATGTAAACATATAAATTGTTACAAATAATAGTTAAATCATCTATGTAAAAACAATACAAATAAACTCACATCGTCATTTCGCACACACCGGAGGTGTAAACATTTCGCCGAGATTTGAAGATGATTAAACTGAAATTGCGAGTGAAAACGTGTAGAAGAAGTAACAGGAACGTTGAATGTGTGAAATCCAGACCTAACCTACCGCAGTTCATATTCATATTCATATATGCATTAAAATAGACGAATTAGTAAATGTTATAGAATTTAGGTTTAAGGTTAGCGTTACGTACATTATGATGATGATGATGATGATGATGATGATGATGATGATGATGATGATGATGAAGGTGAGTTAAGGTGTTGAATCGGATACATGTGCCAAGAGACATTGTGTTAGAAGTTTGGAACGAGACGGTAACCGGAAATCTTTTTTGATGCTCCGTCCGTCTGTTTTTGATAACGAATCGGTTGTGTTAAACTGTGTAGTAAATAGCAATCGCCCTAACAAAAATTTATTCTGAAATTTTACATACCAACCCTCCAACTATTTGAATATTCATAATTAACCCTATAAAAAAACTTGTTACAGCTCTCCCTAGTGGCCTAATGGTCAGGTTCAACTATTCGTTCTCCACCCTGAACCTGAACTTGATAGGCAGTCTTAAGTTTAGTGTTATCGTGGATTCCTTGTTAAGTCTAAAACAAAGGTAATAATAATAAAAGGTGTATCTTAATTGATAATAATTTCTCAATATGTTATCATAAAGAGTGAAACTGAGGCTTTAAGGAAGTGTTTGCTTTGAAGAAGTTGTGGGAATAAAATGGTATAAAATTAGTGTAAGCGTTTGGTTTATTCTACTCGTTATTAAATTTGGATTTCATATCTTGAAAAGAAGGTTTTCAGAAACGCGGACCCTCCGTGTATGATGACATTACTCTCAAATCCGACCGTTGTGGCTCTTGCTTCTCTCTCTTATATTTGTTTATCTACCTTTGTTGTTTAATTATTTTCTCTTAATTTTCTTTTAAAATAAGTGATTATATTACTCAATTTTCATTACTGAAATGCATAAATAAATAAACATATAAACACCATAAGAAAACTTCAACGTACTTCAACCAGTAACCAAATGAACATTAATCAAATGGGAAACAAAATCATTCAATACCCATCAAAATTTCCAGTTACAGATGCTGAAGTCGATTTCAGGTTCGCAATCCCACCATCAGCTATATTCATTTCAGTAAGAACAAACTCTTTAAGCAACTTCAGAATATACACTACATGCTTTTGAGTTTGAATCTTTTTCCCTCTCGTACCGAGATGGAGTGGACTTTTATTGCTGATACCATCTATAGGAGAGCCCAACAATACACAAGATGACTTACAATGACCAGATAAATAGATATATTGCTAACCCAGACAAGTTTGGTAATAAATATCAAGGGAACATTCAAAACAATGCTAACATGATAAAACCTAACGTACAACCAAGTCTTGATTTGATTGATCACTGCTTCCTTTCTTTCTCAACTGATTTGGTTTGAGGCAATGTTCCAAACGCCCTGTCCCAAAGAGACGATGTTATTCCAAACCCTTTGTTTTGGATTCGAAAATGATGATTTAAGTGGTATTTCTGCATAAAACATGAAAACCAATATACATGTTAAAATCACAATATCACCAAAAATTCAGATAGATCAATTTGTCTTAATCCCAAGCAGTGGCAGATAACAAAATGACATCTCTTAATAGTAGGATAGATTTTACCTTGAGATTTCGAGGAACTTCACTTTTTGGCTGACCATGATGCAGATAGTAATGGGTGACATCATACATCACGTAACCAAGCAGAACACCAGCAAACAAAGCAGGAGCCACAGCAGGGGTAGATATCAGCTTCACAAAGTTCCAGAACTGCCAATGGTTAAAATGTAATCGTTAAAAAAACACTAACGTTGTTGCATTGTTTTGGTTTGCAGAACACCGCTTTTTCCACCCTCAAACAGATATTTTAGGTATTAGAATGTGAACCAACATAATTTCATAAAACAAGATCGCATATGAACATGTAATTAGTAAATTAGCTTACAATAAATGAGTCCATTCTTATAACAACTAGTTGCTCATTTTCTAAAAGTATTAGCTTGTTAACTAGCAGGCAGGCTTCATACACACAACTAGAGATGGTGATTTCAGCCCCCTTATTTAGTTATTTACCAAAAGGTTCGATTTGGGTTGTGTTCTACCACAAGTGTGTTTTCTATGCATACAAGTATACAACCTCCTAACAAAATATGATACAATGCTAGACTAATCTTATCTTATAACAATATAGTAGTTAAGTAATCATATTTAACCCACTAATAATAGTTTATTGTTTTAAACTGGGGGTAAATTAGGTGGTTGTGGTCAGCCTTAGCATCTTGCCACAGTTGCCCTGAAACTCCTATGTATATACCTTGAATCTGGAATTACCAAGATTGAGAGGGGGAGGGGGAAGAGAACTTACTGGCACCAAGAGGATTGCCGTTGCAGTAGGAGGGAAAACAAGGCGTAACCCATCCTGAGGATGTTTATGATGACAACCGTGAAGAAGATAATGAGCGGTATTTCCCCTAAAAACATTAATAATATCATGTGAATAATAACCATAAAATATGCAGCCATGCTAATTGTGTAAATTAAAGACGAAAGAAAAGAGAATATACCAATAGCTCTTGGTTTTAATGTGAAAAAGAAAACGATGCAGAGAGTATTCCATGAGTGACCAAAGAAATATCCCCATAAGAAGTATCATTGCTATTTGAGGAAGTGTATGGCCCATCTTGAAGGACTTACGGGTATACCAACACACAACAGGGAGCCAAATACTTGGAATTACATACCATTCATTTTTGGTAAGAAACTGAAATGTAAAAAAAGTAATCAGAAAAAAGATATTGTACCGTGGAAAAAGCTAATCACATATATAAACACACACACACACATATATATAGAGGATATTTGTGACTTGGTTGCTTTGGCAGGTTTAACACAAAAAGATAGAACAAGTACCTCCCAAAAGTCACTTGCAAAAAACCGAGGGCCTTCCTTGCTAACAATGGGTTGGTGAATCCATTCTTGATAAGCTTCTCCAAGATGGCCAACCTGTAGATTATTACAATTAGGAGACACAGGAAGTTCACAAAAAATGATAATAATAATAAAAAATAGACATCTCATCCGTCCATGCAAAGTTAGACTATATGTCAAATAAATACCCTCTTAACAAGATAAATAAAGAAATTTTATGGGCCCGGTCATCACAATGACATTAATTGTAACAAAGATGATGATGGTTAGGTAAAAGATTTTAACTTGGCTAAATGGGTAATGGTTATGTAAATGACAGGGCCCAGAAAATGGATAATTTGTGGTATGTGGTCCCATGTCTAGAACTACAAATTTTATGACGAAACCATGCTGCCTCCCAAGCTCCCCACAGATCCAGGATCCTACAATCCTCAGCAAATGATAATACTGTTTTCCATGTATCATAACCCATGCCAGTTACAATACTATCATATATTCAAAATAACCCATATGACTCGTTGAACCAAAAAGATTTTACAGTGAAATTCACCTGGAAGACAAGAGGCTTATCTAAATCCACTGTAAACTCTTGTGCTACCATCTTGAAACCTACAGATTAAACCAAAAGATTATATATAGGTTAAAGCAAAGCAGAAAACACAACACAACAGGTAATCATATATCAAACAACAAAAAATAAAGATAAAACTATTATAATCCACACCATAATCATGAGATATTTTAAACATCAAGGAGCTAATAGTCACAAAACTATGTAAGCTTGAGATCTCCATTTACACCTCCTTAGATTTTAATTCAAAATAAATAGATGTGGTTATTTCCCCCAAATTAAAACGAGTAACATAGAAATCGGTTTTATGCATTTATATCCATGAAAGTTGAACCTAGAAGACGGCTACAAATATAAAAATCAGCATCCAGCAATGCACACTCAAATAAGCCCTAACAATAGCACTAAAATTTCACCCGTTTAGACGCTATACAGACTAAGATCTCAAACACAAATTACTAGATAGATCAGTCCATAAACACCTTTCACAGCAGAATTCATCCAAAATTACGTATACACACAAATAAACTTATAAACTGCCACCAGAATTATATAACTGTAAACAAGAAATTACAACACACTAACAAATACGAATCAAAAACCTAAAAATGCCGAAGGAAAAAAAAGAGAGCCCTAAATGTAGAAATATGAAAACAAGAGCAATAGTGGATCGAAAGAGTACTCACTTTGAAGATACCGATTTGCAACAAGATAGATCTATGAATGTGTGTGTGTTTTTGTGTGTATTGAGTAGGTGTATTTAGTTGTGGTGGAAACGATGATATGTTTGATTTATTTGAAATGAATCTGAGGGCAGCGATGAATGAAAGGCGTGGATTGTTTTTGTATTTGACTATTTGTATCGGCAGGCCAGCAGTGTATGTGTGCTTCCTTAGATAACTGTATAAGCCAGTTAGATAACAACTCATTGTTATTCCAATTTGATATTTTAATTATTTTAGAATCTATATATTAATTAATAACCTACCTAATTGGACAGCTGGCACTCCCTGATTAACCCAAATCCTGAAATTCCCGCTCAGTTTCTCATTGACACGTGTCTTCCCCCAAGGATTCACGAACCCGCCTCTAATTTCCTTAATCACGAACATGCCTCTAATATCTTTTTATGCTATATCTTCAAGAAAGAATAACAACTTCATCCTAAACATTCGATCCAAATTAAAGTCTGACTTACATAACTTGATGTGATTCTGATGGTTTTCAACCTATTCATTCCGGTTATCTGATTTAACAAAGGTTTCATCAAACTCTCAATTAATTACATGCTCTGACAGGTAATATCAATTCTAGCATATGAATTACTTATCCTTCTTGATTGTGCTTATTTATATTTATCTGAACTGTTGTTTGATTAATAGTTGATGTTTTGGGTTTTTTGAAGATGAAATTCGGTTCATTACACAACTTGGCACATGTTGCACACAACCTGTTTGACAAAATGCTCAAAGAAGATCAATAATCTGTTTCTTCCAATACATATGATTAACGGGGTCAAGTTCATCTCTATTGTTGGTTAGTTAAATTCGAAAATTATATCACATTTTTTATAGCTGTATGCTTGACTAAAACATGATTTATTTGGTTTGTACGGATGTAATGTTGCCATTTGAGTCGAATAACATGTATGCATTAATTTAAGCACACATATATTACATACGATTTTCGAATTTTAACTGATCTTACGAGTAGATTTTATTATCCATTCTTGTAAAGCTACCTGTTTATGTTTATCTTAAACAGGTTTTGTTACAAAGGTTTGAATTTGAAAGTTCATCTCCAACAAATTCTCAAACTTCTACACCGTTTTTTGTGGACAACTTGCTCAGTAATATGCAACTGTTTTTTATCAACCTATTTATTTTAAATAACAGTAAGTTTTAGTTATATATTCCCAATTTAAATACTTCAAAATACCAACGATGGTATTGTGTTGTCTTTTTCTTTCTATTCATTGTGTCGAAAATTGACTACTACATACTCAAAAGGTAATATATTAGCAAAGTAGCAAACAACTCTCCTTGCTAACCTAAAATTGGTAATGACTACCGATATTAAAGACATCTCATGCGTCTCTGCCGAAAGGTTACAAGAATACAAGCAACTAATAACCTTTTGATTTAATAGGTTCATGATCCAAGTTGTAGTACAAGATTCTTCTGCATCTGTCTCCTTGACCTTATTGATCGTCATGTTGCAGCAAACGAGTTTACTCAATAAATTGCAATAGGTAATCACTAAACCTGAATTAATCATCTAAATTCGTTCTTCTAATTATTTGTGTATCTATTATTATATAAGATTGACTATTATATTTTTGTAGCTTGGTGATATCGACATGTACCCTGATATGTTTTAACATATTGATAGACAAGAGATTTGCCTTCAAAGCTGCTATGTTCAGATGCAATCTTGATAATAAAGTGGCATTTTTTAACACTGTGCACAAAGACATCAGATAGTTTTTCCTAATCAAATGCATCCCTCATTTCAGCCATACATGTTGGATGCCATAACAATTGCTGCTGCTAGCCTGCTACAAGGGAGCCTTTTCACAATGGAATCCTTCTGTCAAGGTGACTAAGTGAATTGATACTGAGAATGTATGGCACACTTGACACCATAAGAAATATGTTATTTGTTTTCTCTGAGGTTGCACACTTGTTGCTGCACATTTACTATCAATAATGTTTGTTTCTTGTAAATTAATTTGATATTACAATGTATGTTTGTTAAGATATGAAATTGTTATTTAGATATATATAAATTGTTCTTTAAAGGTCAATATGTTCTATAAACACTGTAACAACACTTGGTTATAATTTATAAATACAGTACTTGGTTATGAATTACACTTACAAGCATATACACATTAACCAATTTGGGATCAACTTCATATTTTTTCCAGCTGTTTGCTAACTCTATATAATTATTTAAACTTACCCGTGTATTACACGGGTTAATAACCTAGTAATATAAATAATAAAAAAAAAGGGATAGGTTTGTGATATCAAATGACATCACTCGAGAGAAATTCTAGAATTACAAAAATTTTACAAATAAAAACATACAAAATGATGTGGATGCATAAATGGACCAATCAAATTAACTTTCATTTTCTCTTTCTTGCTTCTCTCTCTACTTCTAATTGGTACACATCATTTTGTATAAATGTTTTTGTAAATTTTTTGTATGCATAGAACTCCTCATCTTTGGTTTGGTCTTTTGATCCTATTTTAATTTTTTACTTTTAATTTAATTTAATATTAAGTTCAATTCAATTTAGTTTAGGTTGATTTCAAGTAATATAATGTGGTTGGTTCGCGAAATTTATCAGAATTTATTAGAATTGAAATCTCATTTCCATCCGTAAGGGTGTTTGGTTCGTCAATGAATTGGTCTTCAAGTCATCAAATGTCTTCACTCAAAAGAATGCACATTCCTAAAATTCCAACTCCGTTGATAAATTTAATTTCATATTAAACATTCCACGAACCAAACGTACCGTTAGAGCATAGAGAGTTTTTTTTGGAAGCAATAGACTTTATTACCAAAAAACAAAAGCAACATCCAAAGCCCAAGAAGGGCTACAATAGACACAACAAGAACACACAACAGCAGCACATAAACTGCCAAGACCCCATCAAGTTACAAGATTTAACCAAAGGCATCAAACAAAAAGCAGGAACTAAATAATAACCAGTAGGATGCTAAACAAAAGAAAGAAAACCAGCATAGAAAGTGACCACTGATTTTTGTTGTTCCACCTTTAAGGCCGACTGGCTCACTCTGCGGCAGTGTTAAGCCACCTTTACTCACGAATGTGGCGATAAACATTCGAAATTGTTTTTTTCTACACCTCAACTTCTATTTTATACTTTGGAGATGTGAAAGTGTATGTTCTTTTACCCTTTTGATTAATATTTTTTAGTGTTATGCAATACTAGCTTAAAGTCCCGCGATAACGCGGACGGCTAAATTGAAATTGTTATAGATTTAAAGTTTTATTTTGACATTTTTAATTAAATCAGTTGGTATACATGTTAGTGTGTTAAATGTAAAGTGTTATAATTCGTATATGTATAGCTTTAATACCCGCGTCATCATACCTTCCAATTTTTTTGAACTTTTAAGATCTTGAACAACCGGTTATTTTTATTGGAAGGATATTCAACTACATTTGATTTTTGGGATGAACAATTTTTTAAAAGGGGTTGAGATCTTTGTGGATTTATTGATATCCGTATGAGGAAAAACGTAGAGAATGGTGAATCATATATATAGGGTTACAAAATAAAGAATTATAATTAAGAAAATATTTATATTGAATAATATTTAATATTTAAGGGGGGAAGTGTAATTATTTTTAATTAAACTTAGATCGTCAGATCAAATTGAAAAATCTCATCGAAGGGCCTAGATTGCTCAATGAGATTTTGGTTTAATTATATGTATGTATATGTAAGATTCTACAAATACCCTACAACTACAAAACTTTGAAACACAATAACACACGCTTTCACATTTCCTAGGGCACTATAATTCCATTTATTCACCTCATAAAAAAAACATACAAATTTACCATATACATGAGTTTCAACAATGGTCAACACAGTTTTACCAAAACCAACAAAATCCACCAATATTTCCACCATTGTTCCTACATTCCGTTTCTCCCCATGAAGGTGATGTTGATGAACCGACGGTGTCTTGCAAAAGTAAAGGAAAGATAAGCAAAGGCAAAGAACCGATGCTACCCAAACAACCTAAAGTAATAACATCAATAAATGTTTAGATGCCCAACGAAGAAGAACTTTTAGCGAAATACCGAAATTGTATATCCAAAGACTCCAACGAAGAAAGCTGGCTAACCAACGAGCCATTTTGGTACAAAGTGTGAATGAGTATAACGGAAGATCCCCACCGTTTCTCCAAAATAAGGTTATCTTACCATCAAAATGAAAAGTGTTGTATATTTGTTGTAACAAGTTCACCTGTATTTACAAAAGGTCAAAATGTACACCTTTTATTGGTGAAAGTGACGTCCCATCAAGGTTATGGCTTGAGGACCAATTTCGTGAACAAATGAGGGTGCATTTTCATCACACAAAAGCTTTAGAGTGTTTGAAGGACAAGCAAAAATGGCTATGTCACAATGCTATCATAGTGGGAACATGTAACAAAATATGATAAACGAGTCTTGAATGTGCAAAAGATTTATATGAAAATGACAAAGACAACGAAAACCCCAATGTTGTGCTCTTTGATGACGATACGCACCTACGTCCACCCGACAAGTCAAGGAAATCGAAGAGTCAAAAAATGTCCTCCAGTTCATATGCTGCTACATCCTAATATCCTTTTAGCGATCAAATGACTGAAAATTTTAATTTGGTAAATGAAAAGAAAGTAAACTATTATAAGACAAGAGAGATAAGGGAAGCAACTTATTAAGGAAGTAAACTAGTACGGTACTCAAATATTATGAAGTGCATTCAAAAGTATCAAAAGTTCAAAAATGGTTTGAATGAGGTTTTGTCTTCCCTCGTGTCGTGAGGGGATGCATTCAAGTTTGTTAAAGTGTTTGAGTAAATTACATTACGTGAGAATGATATAATGGTTCATTTATATTTTCATAATTATCTCAAAACCGATTAAGATGTCGCAAGACATAAAAAACTATAGTTCAAAGGATAAATATATAATGGAATTTACTTATTATTATTTGAAATTTCAATCAAGAAAAGTAAAAGTATAACAATATCTTCTAAAAGATTTTATTAAAATTTTACTTTTAAAAGAGATATGCATGTTCATTTTTAATTACATTCACATTGTTTAAAAATGTGTGAAGGAAAAAAGCTCGCTTTTATTAAAGCTTAATCGGAATATAATTTTTGTTGAGAATTTTACTTGGTATAATAACATATGAGGTGACATTGATCAATGCAAGTCCATGAGATGGGTGGATTACATGTCTCCCCCTCAAAACTCGTAAAAGATCATATATACCAAGATATAAACTTTTAATGCATAATATACACTAATTTTAATGTTGTTTAGGTATTATCTGCAATTTTTTAGGGAGAAATATGTAATTGCGGATTCTATTCAAAATGTCACAAGAAAGTCTCATTTTTTATACTTTATGAATTGATATATAACTAGGTATAGAGCGAGAGGTGAATTCAAGATGACTAAATTAAGTACCGGATAGCTAGATATAATTAAGGTACGTGATCTTTTTAAAAGGGTGGTGATCCGTACACCACCTTTTTTTAGCTATACACCACTAACGCGCTTTACAGTTTTGTACAGTACAACATTTTGAAGCACATTTTTTGGTGTACGGCTAAAAAGATGTGGTGTACGAATCATCACCCTTTTTAAAATATAAGTACATACATACTTAAAATGATACTCGTGTATTATAAAGTCACTACGTTATTGTATACTTATGCAAATATACCAACGAATCTTTGATTTTATTGGTATTTTCGTGATTTATTCAATAAATGATTGCAAGTTCAATTTTTTTAACACGTATACGAAATTATTGCAATTTCAAAATTCTAATACGTATAATATATTTGAGTTTTATCTTTCAAAAAGATGTACTTTATACACATTTATATTTATATTTGATTTTTATACTTTTTATGTCATATAAGTAGTTTATAACCCGCGACTTCGCGAGATTATATATGTTTTGTTTCTTATTAATAACTTGATTCATATTAGGATATATGATCAATGTTTTTTTTCACTAGATATAATTTGATATTCATATCGGTGTATTGGGAAAATTAAGTGACATTAATTTTTATGTCATATTATAAATTTGATGAGACAAAATGTAAACTGAATATTTACAGGAGTTCAAGGAAACATTCAAGGTCGGTTCTAGAAAACTTGAAGACCAAGCTAAAGATATGGAGATCAATATTGAAGAATAGAATGAATTAGTTTTTTAATAGGTTATGTTTCTTATTGTAAGTCTTGGGACTCTATAAATAGGGTAAATATATTTTGTCGGCATCGTACTCCTCCTGTTTGTTCCGAGTTAAGCAACCTACCCCTAAAACTCCCTATGTATGCTACAAACCGGTTATTTATGTGCTACAATCTTTGCAAACTATGTTTTTACCTGTTACAACCTACAAAATGATGACTTGGCAACCACATCATGTGGCCTAAAAAATGACACGTAATTAATTTTACCGGTTCTCCCGGTAAACGGTTACCATATTGCCGATATCGATACAACATTAACCAGTTTACTGCAGACAATGGAAGTTTTAATGGTAGGTTGCTTAACTCGAAACAAACAGGGGGGGTACGATGCCGACAAAATATATTTACCCCTATAAATAAAGAGATCTCTTGACATTTAGAGGTGTGTTACCTAGGGTAAAACCCGATCTCATAACTTAAGATCATTCTCCATGTATACGAATAGAAGAGTTGGTAGATATCCTTAAGGTTGTAAACCCCGATACATAGAAGTTATATCCGTCTTGTTAAATTTATTAATAAGATTAGGGATTTGGTGTTTAAAATCTTCTTTGTGTTCTTCATATTGTGATTATCTATGTTTAATTCTTTTGTTTGGTGTTTATTGGGACCACACACGGTGTATATTTGTTTTGTCAAACCTTAATTAAGGTGTGATCTTTTATATTGTAAAATTTGATTATAGTGTGATTCATTGTATAAATATAAGTTGTAATTGTATTTATTTTGTTAAACATATTGATTAAGTCATCATGTAATTCATAATATAAAGATCAATACGTGATGCTTACTTGAGTTGAGAGATGATGACGCCATAAGTACGCCGTTAAGATTTTTAATCTTCTACTTGATCCTCTCTTTTAGTGATGGAATTAGAGTGATTGTTATGTGTGTGTGTTGCTGTGTTATCCTATAGGGTGTGACATGAGCCCATATATATAAGAGAGGTTAAGATAGGGATCAACTCCTTACATTAAAGAGTAGTCACTCAAAGGTCTTCCATCAACACTACATTAATTGAGGGCACTTCATTATGATGATTAATTAATAAGACTCGTCTCAAAAGTCTCATAACGTAAGTATTATTGTTTAATCAACAATATAATATCATGATGCATAAATAAGTTAGGCCATTAATATGTGACAAATATAATAATTTGTCTAACATTCTCCCACTTGACCGTGTACCTATTTATGCATTGTAAAAATTATATTTGGCCAATTAGTTGATTTAATAATCAATCGTGATTAGGTAGAACTACTACGCAAATCAATATAGTCACTTGTATCATTTGCGACACACGACCCCTATCAATTATACAATCGGTCATTCCATCTAATTAATGATTTTCATGATCCATAATAAAATCGAATGGTAAATGAAAACATAAGTGGTAACCAACATAAATCCATTCATAATAATGATCCATTAATAATCGTTTGTTAATAAGATCTCTTAATGTGCACAAAAAAACTAGAGAACAACAAACTTCAACATGATGTGGATAAAATAACATAATAGAAAGAACATAATCATTAAACTAAATTAGGTTATTACATAATCCCATGCCGGCAACATGCTCTAGAAAGAGCTTGGGAAGTAAACCTTTCGTAAGTGGATCAGCCAACATATCAGGAGTGCGAATATACTCTATGGCAATGCTCTTGTCTTCAATTCTTTATCGACCATAAAGATACTTAGTGTCGAGATACAAACCAGCTCCACTATAACTGGTGTTGTTTGAAAAGCTAACAGCTGCGCTATTGTCACAATATAGACTAATTGGTCGTGATATGGAGTCAACCACCTTAAGTGCAAAAATTAAGTTCTTTAGTAGTATGGCATGACTAGTGGCGTGATAGCATGCAACATACTCAGTCATCATGGTAGCGGTGGTGGTCAATTCTTGCTTATGACTCTTCCAAGATATGGGACCCCTGAAAGCATAAAAATGTACCCAGAAGTGGATTTCTTATCGTCCTTACATTTAGCAAAATCGGAGTCTGAGTAACCGATGACTTTTAGGTTATCCGTTCTTCAATAAGTTAACATTAAGTCCTTAGTCCCTTGAAGATATCGCAAAACCTTTTTGGCTACTTTCCAATGATCCATTCCTGGATTGGATTAATAGCGTCCAAGCATGCCTGTTATGTAAGCGATATCAGGGCGCGTACAAACTTAAGCATACACAAGGCTTCTAACAACCGAAGCATATGGTATAAGTGTCATCTCTTCACGTTCCACTTCATTTTTAGGACACTGAAATGAGCCAAATCGATCACCCATTACAACAGGGGCAACTGACGGTGAGCAATTTTGCATGTTGTATTTCTTTAGGACTTTGTCAATATAAGCCCTTTGTGATAAGCCTAAAATGCCATGAGACCTATCTCGGTGTATTTCGATGCCAATTACATAAGAGGCTTCCCCAAGATCTTTCATGTCAAAATTACTTGAAAGAAATCTTTTGGTCGCATACAACATATCTTTGTCATTACATGCCAAAAGATTATCATCAACGTATAATACAGGGATACCAAATCTGCTCCCACTGATCTTAAGGTATATACATTGATCCACTACATTTTTCTTAAACTGAAATCTCTCCATAACTTCATGAAATTTCAAATACCATTGTCGAGAAGCTTGTTTTAACATCCATTTAATGCAACTCCAAATCATAATGAACTACTAGAGCCATAACTATTCTTAATGATTCTTTTCTTGAAATGGGAGAAAGGTTTCATTATAATCTATTCCTTCCTTTTGAGTGTAGCCTTTTGCAACTAGTCAGGCTTTATATCGTTCAATGTTGCCTTTTGGGTCTAATCTTGTTTTAAAGAGCCACTTACACCCGACAGGTTTTGCACCATTTGGTAATTCTTTAAGTTCCCAGACATCATTTATTTTCATCGACTTCAACTCATCATGCATAGCTTTAAGCCATTGAGTTGATTGATTGCACGTAATGGCTTCTTTATAGGAAGTAGGATCTTCAACTTTACTTAAGTCATAATCTACCTCATTGAGGTAGACTATGGAGTCATCATAGTTAACAGATCTCCTAGCTCTCGTAGACCTTCGTAATGGTTGCTGATTATCGGATTCATGATTTTGAACTTCATCATGCGGTTGTTCATTAACAATGGGAGCATCATGTGGTAGCTCATCAACAATAGGAGTAAATTGTGGTGGTTCATTAACAACAGGGACACCTACCTCATTTTGACATAATGATGGTGTGCTTTCGTTGCTTATTGGCATTTGAACATCAAAATTAGGAGTATTTGTTACACTCTCTTCAAGTTCAATACTTCTTCCACCACTCCCACTGTTTTCACCATTCTCAATGAACTCGACATTTCTTGATTCGACAATTCTAATAGTATGATTAGGGTAATAGAATCGATAACCTTTACTCCGTTCAGGATATCCAATAAAGTAACAACTAATGGTTTTGGAGTCAAGTTTCTTTATTTGAGGATTGAAAATTTTAACCTCGGCTGGACAACCCCATACCCTAAAATTGTTCAAGTTAGCTAGGTATCCTTCCTGTTCAAAGCTCAAAAGGTGTTTTGGGGATAGATTTAGAAGGTACTCTATTAAGGATATGAGTGGCTATTTTTAATGCCTCACTCCATAAGTACTTTGGGAGACTTGAATTACAAATCATGCTTCGAACCATATCCAAAAGGGTTCGATTTCACCTTTCAGCAACGCTGTTTCGTTGCGGTGTTCCAGGCATAGTAAATTGATTTACAATTCCATGTTCTTGACAAAATAAGGCAAATGGACCAGGGCTTTATCCAACATCGGAGAGTTTACCATAATACTCTCCACCCCTATCTGATTTCACAATCATTTTCTTGCGTTTGAGTTGATTCTCAACTTCAGCCTTATAGATTTTGAAAACATCTAGAGATTCATATTTTTCCTTAAGCAAGTATACATAAGTGTAACGAGAATAGTCATCAATGAAAGTGATGAAAGACTTATGTCCTCCTATGTCATTGATGAAAGGTCCACAAATGTCTGTATGGATAATCTCAAGAAGTTCGTTACTTCTTGTGGACCCTTTTGTACTTGTTTTCACAAACCTTCCCTTAATGCATATAATACATTGGCTATAATCAGAGAAATCTAGAGTAGGAAGAATTCCCTCTTTAGTTAGACGTTGCATTCTGTCTTTTGATATGTGACCTAAACGTTTATGCCACAATCTTGAGGAATTTTCCTTTTCGAGAATTTTCCTTTTCCCATTAGTGGTAACATTTACATCTACCGATAATAAGGATTCCGCAAAGTTGTTATCCAAATGAAGCTTATAGAGGTCATTTTCTAATGAACCAGTATCGATAATATGAGAATCAAAATACACTATTAAACGATTATGTCCAAACTTGAAATCATAGCCAAAATGATCAAGTTTAGAAACCGAAATAAGGTTCCGAGTCATTGACGGAACATAAAGTGTAGTATTTAAGTACAAATTGAAACCAACCTCCAAAACTAATAAGAGAGTTCCAATGGCTTCAACATGTAACTCATCCCCATTACCAACTTTAATGATTCTTTCCCCCCTTTGTAATTGCTTCTTTGAAATAAATCCTTACAATGAGTTAGTAACATGGACCTTAGAACCACTATCAGCCCACAAAGTATTAGAGGGAACATTAATAGAAAAATATTCATGATACGTTACATAGGATACATGCAGACCTTTCTTTCTTAGACTTGAATTTACCCTTATTTGAAATTACCTTAGTTGAAACTTCCTTAGTGGAACTCCCCATTTCCATTTTGAACCTTTTTTACTTTTGGAACTTTTCTTACTATTTATCTTAGTAGTAAAATTAGTCACATTCAAGTGTTCTATGCCACAAATACAGTTTGTAATTGTAGTAGGTGTCAAAGATGAAATAAAATGCTCATTATTATGCTCGTAATGGACTAAGGTAATCCAAGGTACAAGAATATAGGAAACTATATAAAAAATACCTAAGACTATATTAGTGACATAATAATAACAACCAACTATAGGGCAAACGTTGGTATAATAAATCTAACCACAACACGAAATTAGATTTATTTAAGAAGTTGGGTGTAATTGTTGACTTCTCGTTGGTTCCATCAACAATACACTTATAACTTCTTAATTACATAATGCAAAATTAGTTTGCAAATACATCACCTTTGGGCAGAAATATAAGCAAACTAATTATAAGTTATTTGCTAAATACCGTATAATGTCTTGAAATTATGAGTCATCGTTGGGCTATCTCACAACCCCTAAACATTTAATGTAACTAAATATGACTTCTCATTCACCAAGATATTTTAACTAGTGCCTTCCGTTGGACCGACAACTAATATCAACAATTTGGTAGTCATAAAACATGTTTAAAATGAATTATACAAACATGTTTTGAAATGCACTATTTGAACATCATCAAAGGAAAACAATAATTATACACTTTAGAATTAAAATGTTTTCTTTCTATGAATGAAGGTAGCTTAAAAGCTAGATAAGTCAATTTGATAATACCACTTTCATATATATTCTTTAGAAGAAGATTTGTCACAATAAACAATTCATACAGTGACACACAATTAAGTATTAGAAATGAGTGATTCACATGCCGGTCAACAATTTAAATTGACGTTTGAGTGCAAATATAAAATAATCCATAAAGTGATCGTCACTGAAATATGATTAGTTTAATACAGGAGATCATGCATGATGAATCACATGATTTTTAAACAATATTATAAATAAAAAATAAATAATATAATATATTGGATCATCATCATCATATACTACTCATCCGAATTGTTAAAGACACTCAAAGGGTAATTGTCAACCATCCAAATTCCGATTCTCAAGGCTAAGATTCACTTTCTTTCGTATTCATGCTATAACGAAACCAGGCATGATTATATAGCCTCTTATTAAGGAGAATCTTGTGAACAGTGCGGTGATTATAAAATATCAAAAATTTCATAATAGAATATGGAATCGTACGTTAACAAAGAAACGTTTTATCATGAAAGCGGATAATAAACATAAACGCAATTCGGATTTCAATATATGAGATTTATTCGCTCTGATACCACATGTTAAACATGCATATTGATTAAGTCATCATGTATTTCATAATATAAAGATCAATACGTGATGCTTACTTGAGTTGAGAGATGATGACGCCATAAGCACGCTGTTAAGATTTTTGATCTTCTACTTGATCCTCTCTTTTAGTGATGGAATTAGAGTGATTGTTATGTGTATGTTGTTGAGTTATCCTATAGGCCGGGTGTGACATGAGCCCATATATATAAGAGAGGTCAAGATAGAGATCAACTCCTTAACATTAAAGAGTAGTCACTCAAAGGTCTCCCATCAAGACTACATTGAGGGTACTTCATTATGGTGATTAATTAATAAGACTCGTCTCAAGAGTCTCATAACATAAGTATTATTGTTTATATTAAATCAACAATATAATATCATGATGCATAAATAGGTTATTAATAGGTGACAAAGAAAATAATTTGTCTAGCATCTTTATCTACATTTACATATGCTTAGTAAATGTAATTTGTTAATAATAATAATATTGAGAACGTAATAGAAACCTTGCATGTCGATCTAACTTTATCAAATTAAAATGAAAAGTAGTAAGATCGAAAGCCTGCTTCTAACTCTATAGTGACACCAATTATATCAACTTAAAAATAATAATCATAAAACATAAACAATAGAACATAAAAAGGAGTTAAAATTAAAAGAAATAACCATGTGCAGTGATGTAATTTTCATTAAGATAAAGTATGTATATAATATTATAATACCTCATAAAGGTTAAGCATATGACTTATTTTTGCATATAAGTTTCCATAATGAACGTTATAATATCTATAATCAACATTATAGTGGGGCGGTCTATAAAAAAATAATAATTAATAATTTGGTTTCAACATTTCATAAAACACCTAGAATGCATGTAAAACTACTATTTCGACTTACCTAAAAAAAAATAAAGCTTTAAACATGACATCTAAAAAGATACAGTAAATTAGAAGTAAGATTATAATCCAACCAACCCAAGAAAGTTACCCGCTTATAATGCTATAATCAGAAAGTATGCCCATGAAACCAAAATTCATTTTATCAAACACCATGTGTGTTTTTAAGTTCACATCACATAGTAATCAACCCTGAAATATACATAGACGATACGAAATACAACTAAACTGTCATATCGACTTTAATATAACAAAAAAATACATATGTCGAAGATCACAATGTAGAAAAAGAAACTGTTGAAACTAATAGGATAATGACATTTGTATACCTGGTTGATGATAATGTACCAGAGAAAGATGATATTTATATATATATATATATATATATATATATATATATATATATATATATATATATATATATATATATATATATATTTATATGATGTTTAATTCAAATTGAATGACTTTGTTAATGTTTAGCAAATTAGGAAAATTTGAATCGTATACTATAAATTTGTCAAGATAGTCCGAATAATATTGGTGAATTGATATTGGCAAGACTATTTGAAATATTGGAAAATAAGAATATGCACATATTACACTAATTATAAACATTTAAATTTAAAAATTATAACAAACCAAAAGTTAATCATCAATAAAATGGAATAACAATGAGGCCCATTTTGTTGCCATAAATATAGTCAAATCAAGTTGAACTTTTAAATTTATAGTTACCTTGATTATTTATTCAAATTTGTATTTGTATTTTATTTTGACAACAAACTTATTTTCAATGATTAAGCTAAAAAGTTTGAACCATAGTATGAGATATTTTAGGAAGTGATAATTTCGAATTAATGAGACTTGTTAGGTAGTTTAATTGTAGTTAATGATTAGGGGCACATTAGACATTGTAATCTCTTTAACGAGACTTATAAGGTAGTCAAGTCATTAAAATTCAATCAATGGTCTAAATCAAATTGGTTTAAACATTGAAGGGATAAGATTAATTTATGGAATTGACTTTTAAAAAGACTATTTAATTGTGTCTTTCTTATAATAATATATAATATAATATATATACAGATACAGATAGAGATATAATTTTGTTATTTAAATCAAAATGTGACACCCGACGATTTAGGTTAACTGGAAAACCATGCTGAAACCTTAATTACGTGTATTTAGTTTATATTAGGCTAAATATTTGTAATTATTTGTATATTTGAATATACACTTACGTGATTTCGTGTTTATCTATAACTACGGAAAACAACCGGACGGAGTCCGACTATTCATACGACGTTGGTGAAAACACATTTATAATAACGTGAACCTATTTTTTTAAAATTAAAATAGTAGTTATTACCCAATATTATTATTTTAAAATAATAATACACGAAAAACCTAGACGTTTTAATTAAAACGTAACAAACTCGGTAAAAACGCGCGAATCGAATTCGGCAACGAAACGAAAGTCAATAAATATTTCGATAACTCAAAATAAGGTATTTTAAGGATACTTCAATGGAAAAATATCTCAAACATATCATTAATTAAAACGACGCAAAATAACGTTACACGATTTAACGATTTAACAAAAATAACGAGTAAACGATCACCGTACGCAACACAGTCTGGAAACAAGAATTAAATCACAAAAACCCACTCCATGGGGCCCCCAAAAACCAGCCTCCCCTTCCCATGTGCACCCACATACACACCAACCTTTAAACCACTAAAAATCTATGCAAGCCTTCCATATCCATCATTTCACTCTTTTCCATTTTCATCAAATGCTCTCACATCTCTCTAAAAGCTCTTTCTCTCACTAAAAGTCTGAGAATCTCAGACCCAACCACCTCCCTACAACCACCATTGACCACCCAAGAACCACCTTTGACCACCATAAAACCGCCATAGCTCCACCACCTCAAAAATCATCATTTTTCAAGGGAAACTAGCCCTACAACAACTTCTTCTTTTCTTCATCTCATTTCCATTGTAAGAAAACTTCTTCTTACTCTCTATACTCTTTTTAACATATATCTAAACTTCACTCAACAAATTATGTTAAGAACTTTACTCAAAAATCATTTTTCATAACATAGAACACATGAAAAAGTAAGAAAAACATTCTGCCCAGAAAGTTGTAACCAATTCCATGATTTTTATAAAAATAATTTCTTAATGAAAATGGAATTTTTAAAAGCATAAAATCAAGTTCAGAAAGTAAGCTTTCCAAACCCACTAGTCTCATATTTTTCTGAGCTCGTTTACTATTTTTAATAATTTTTATGAGAACACATAGGTAATTTGTCCAGTAAAGTCAGAAACTTTAGCCTTATGGTTTTGACCATATCTCAAGCTACACAGCTTCAAATGACTTGAAACCACCGCCAAAAGATCACAAATTTTATTGGCTACAAATGTTGTGTTGACCACTTTTTCTGAAAACCTACGGATTTTGCCCAAAAATTACAACTTCATGTATATGTCCAAATCTGACCTCAGGAGATAAATGTAATTTTTATAAATACTTAAACTTCTCTAAAAATTCTAGAAAAATTACAGAAAATAACTAACATATGGGGGAACAATTGGTAATTTTCTTGGATTTGATTACGGACTGTATATTTTTAGAAAAATTCGACAAGGAGACGTATTTTATGGAAAAATGAAAAAGTGGACTGATTTTGGATAATGATCAAAACCAACACTTTTCAAAACTTGGTAAATGTGGTGAAACTGATTTTATGACAAAGAACATATCTAAGGTTTGGGTAAAATTTTCGGGTCAAACCGAGATGGTTTGACCAAGTCAACAAAAACGGAGTTCGGTTTTGAAAAACATAAAACTTACTATTTTTGGAAAGAATGGTAACAAAAAGGGTTTGGGTGACATATTTAGTAACTTAGACAAAAAATGAGACCCGAGAATACACCCGAACTAAAAATCGACACTTGAAATACTTGGACAAAAATCGAAACAAATCAGACCTTTAGTGTTGCCATGACCAACAACACTAACCCTCAGTGTCGCCATACCAGTGTCGCCAAACCCTAGTGTCGCTAAAAACAGAATACTTGAAACCTTATTTTTACTAAGTGTTAGACTTGAGTAACAACTTATAACCACATATGATAACAACGTGACAACGCATGATATATACTATTACAATGTATACAACGAAACACATTTAATAGTAATGTCTTTTTAAGAATTATTATTACAAACTTTTACCAACGGGTCGTACATGTTTTTAATAAACAACATACTTTGAACATACTAGTTGAGTGAACTAGCATAGGTGGATGTTAACCCTCCACCTACACGATTGGCTTAAGTGGACATTAACCCTCCACTTACATAGATGATCTTTTGAGACATCTACTTACATACACAACCTTATACGTTTAGGACGTTAGAAGGTTGCAGTTGGAACACACATTGCTTGCTTATTTGATTATTTGCTTGCTACTTGCTAAACTCAGGTGAGTTTCATAGCCCTTTTTTAGTATTTTATACTTTGGGGTGAGAATACATACACAAGCTTTTACAGATTTTTATTTATGATTAGCAGAAACAGAAACATAACATATACTTATTGCATGAGTAGCAGAATTAATCCACTAATAAGTCCTCAATTTCATGGTTCGTTAATTTTTAAGCACGAATAATTGTGAATAGATCTATTCGGGATTGACAATCCCGTCCGAGCAGATCGCTCCAGCTAACCCACGGGCGCATAATTATTTGATCAGGATGTGTCCTAGATTAGACACATAGAGGCAGCAGAATTTGTTAAGCTTCAAATACATGAGCTCATGGCAATAGTATACAGGACTATAGTTTACCGAACTATAGTACACAGAATCTCTATCATAAGACACTTTACTTTGCAGAACTATAGTATACAAAATCTTTATTATATAGAATCTTGATTACACAGAATCTTTTTACAGAAACTTTGTTTTACAGAACTATAGTATACAGAAACTTGATTATACAGAAACTTCGTTTTACAACCAGAAAATCATGTGTTTACGTTATTAATTTAATTAAACCTATGAACTCACCAACTTTATGTTGACCTTTTAGTATGTATTTCTCAGGTTCCCATATGCAGTAGGACTACCCACAGGAAACAACATACTAGAGGACGTTCAATGTAATCTTATGTGATGATATTTGATTTGGTCGGCGTCCCCATGACACCTCATACTTCCGCTGCCACGTGTTTTGGGGGTGTGACACAAAATCACTATGTTTGTAAACTCAAGTTACTCTATTTGACAGAAAAATTTATCAATGTAAAGGAATTGCTTATATTGTTTTAATTATATTATTATGGATCAAAAGTGGAAAGATGTGATATCAAAACGTTACACTCAAAAATCTCTTGAAGTATTAAAATGTCATGGTTTTATGTTAAAATGAGCATTAGTACCAAAATCCCAATACCGTACTCATACTATACCGGTCATGTACCCGTAACAGTACCATACCACTTCAAATGGTACGATATTCGGTACTTATAAAACTCAGTTTTTTGGATGCGGTACTTTCGGTATGGTACCGGTATTTTCCCGGTTTAGTACCCAGTACAGGTATATAATATCCTATCTTTTTGCCACTATATAATTATACGATGATATTGTCTATTAAGATTTAAAAACGGTTGCTGATAACACATGTTATATATACTGCGACTGATGAGTTTTTAACATTCACAAAACCTAAATTCTAATCATCATCAATTACTAAGGATCACAATCAACTACGATAGTCATCATCATCATTATCATCAACAACAACAACGACAACAACAACAACAAAGAATATGAAAGTACCTATATTCTTTATACGCAAACATATAAGATCCTATGGTTACAATTTACGACACTCTGAGTAATGAGAATCATCTTTTAGGATCATGTTTATTTTATTTGTTTAATATCATAATTGTCAACTTTATTTATTTATGTTATAATACGATTAACGTTGTTGTTGATAATTTGGTGCTTGATGAATTAATGTGACAATATCGACTATTGGGTACTTTATTTCGAAAACATAAACATGGAGATTATTTTGTTTAAGTTACCATATTTGGTCTAGTTTGGTATTGAGGTGATTCTATGTTTTTGTGTTGTATCACTTTTTACAACTGAATATTGTTTTGTATTTTTATATTTCCGATACCAAACAGATATAGTACCATTGTTTTCGTACCAGTACCCGTACCGTATCGGTACCAATACCACTTCATTTGGTATGGTATTTGGTACTCACATTATGACCAAAAGGAAAAGCGGTACCAACCGGTTTGGTACGATACGGTACCGGTTTTGTACCAATCTCATCCCTAGTTTTATGATATAATGGTGAGAACTTGTTTAAAATATCATGATAATTTTATAATTTACTTTGTAGATTGCTTATAAGTAGGCATTTATGATTTTTAAAGTGATAACAATAATTCCTACCTTATAATCATGATCATGATGATATGATTATAATATAGTGATTGATCAAACTTTTTACTTTTTTGATAATCTTATCTTATAAATAATTAAACTAGAATCTCATTGAGGAATCTGAACATTTCAATGGGGTTTTCAATTTGATCCGACAATCCATATATGATTAGAATAATTACACTTCTCTCATTAAATATTAAATGTTATTATATATATTAATAAAAAAATTCGCCTAATAATACTATTAAATAAAATAAAAATAACACAAAATATAAAAACCCGCACAACTTCCACGACGTATTCTCAATATTAACGAATTTTTTTTCATAAATTTAAACAAAATCAATATTATCTAAAATAAAGATACATGACATTCAAATCTTTTTTAATTATAATTCTTTATTCATATCCCTATATACATTATTGGGTTTATTGTTTCGTTATGTATTAAACTTTACACTTTTTATTATTGTTTGAGTCATTCTTTAAAAATTTCTATTGTATGTATTGAACTTGTAAATATTGTCTATTGTATGTAAAAATTCTTTTTTGGTTAAGGTCCGAATAGAAAAGTTTCCTTTTTTAGCCTTACTCAAAAAGGAAATAATACATACAATAGACTATATTTACAAGTTTACTACATACAATAGAACAACTAAAAGTATGTCGCATACAATAGTAAAAAGTGTAAAGGTTAATACATAACGAAACAATAAACCCTACATTATTCATCATTCTCTACGTTTGCCCTCATACTGATATCAATAGATCCAAAAAGATCTCAGCTTATATCAAAAGTATTTCATCCCAAAAATCAAGTGTAGTTGAACATCCATCCAACAAAAAATAATTAGTTGTCCGAAATCCCAAAAAATTCAGAAAAATGAAAGGTATGATATATGCATTACTAAAGTTATATACTATAATTTTATTTACTAACATCTTTTTAATCTTTTTAATGAATTGTTAGATAAGAAGCATCTTATTCTAAAAGATCTAAAAGTCCAATAGGATTGGAAGGTATTTATGTGGATTTTTTTATGTTACAAAATTGTTTGTCTTTAGTAAAAAATTTATGAACTAATATATATGCAACAAATATAAGGCCAAAGAAAAAAGTAATCATATATGCAACGCTTTTTTTTTTTATATAAATTTGTTGTTATGCAAGGAAATTGTTTTGATATTTGTTGATTAGACGATACAAACCCAGAATAATCTTCTATATTTAGTAATTTGGTTCATGTTTATATATTATTTACTTAATTATATTAAAAATAGTTTTATATTTATACTAGGTAAAGGACCCGTGACAGCGCGGATTTTTGACATTTTTTCTTTTGTAATTTTTTGTTTTAAAATAAAATAGTTTTGTAAATGTTTAATTGTTTTTTATTTTTTTTTTTAAATTTCATAGTAGTAAAGCATTAAAATTTTTTGTATTTTTATATGGCTGAGTTTTAGATTGCTTTTTATTTTACAGATTTTTTTAAAAATGAATGAATTTTTATGTTTAGTTAAAAAAATTTTAAAAATAGAAATGTATAAGATGCATTCGGAGTATTATTTAGGGGTATCATTTTATTGTTTTAATTTATTTAATAATCTTTACTCCTATATAAACCATTTCCATACATTCCTTAAAAACTTAGAGAAAGGGAGATGGGATATTAATTTTGTGCCCCTCTAAAAAGTTCAAGTTAGGAAACTAAAATATGAAAATAAATTGTTAAAGAAAAACTATTACATAAACCATTTCCATACATTCCTTAAAAACTTAGAAAAAGGGAGATGGGATATTACTTTTTTACCTCTCTAAAAAGTCCAAGTTAGGAAACTAAAATATGGAAATAAATTGTTAAAGAAAAATATGGAAATCAAAATGTTAATTACAACGATTCAATTAATAGTTTGAACATATGAAAACTAATGTACTTAATTTAAAATTATGCCAAAAAACATTTGCAGATAATTTATACATGTTTGTGCTTTTAATAAATTAAATACCTCAAATAAAATTTGTGACAACCGTCTCCCAAGCTAGGTTAGTTGACTTAGCCATTACGTGACTTACTTGATTCTAGTCTTAGTCTCTATGCCAGGCTTAGCAAACTTACGTGTTTAACCTGTTTCTGCAAAACTTATCGCTAATAGAAACTTTCTATTTTTTTTATTTTTTTTTGGAAACTTATAAATAGTCGAGTGATGATTTTTGTTTCATTAAGACCTTACACAAAGTTGTGTGAATATTCTAGTAAAGAACCGATAAAGAAACGTAGACACTAAAGTGTTGTGATTATCAAGATTTTGATATAATTTTGTTAATAATCATAAATATATATTCGTAGTGAGAATAAAAGTATTCTCTAAGTATTGGTCTGAAATTATCCGATTTATTTAAAGAATACGCGAATACAAAAATAAATTGGGCTCGTTTGTTCTAAAGTCTTATGACCCGAGTTTTGTTTTGTGCCTTGATGTGTAAAATCTAGTTATAAAAATAAACTAAGAAATACTGACAGTTAACTATTACACAACTGAGGTAAGTATACCCTATCGCTTATAATATAGCTACAGTACGTCTAGGTTCATTCTACAAGGAATGTAAATTTAATACTTAAAATATAATTAATTTAAATACTGAAAAAGACGTGGGTTTGTGTAACCGAATTGTTACTTTGCTTAAACTACTAAAATTAAACTGAAAGTAAAGTAAACTCAGAAAGAGTTAAATTTGATTTATTAAACTTATTCAGATATTAAAAAAGACACTTACTTGAACTATTTCATTAATGAATTCAGGGTGTTTAATTAAAACCAGGTTATCTAGCAATCAATGCTCATTCTAATTTAGATCAGGTTTAACATTCACCATGACCTTCACATAAATCTTGATTAACTAATTAATAATTTAACTTAATGAAAGACGTTCGCCAACATCATTACCTTATATATTTAAGTTTAATTATTTAACTTATACCAAATCTACGTTCGCTATCATTGGATTAATCATACATAGACATATAATCAAATAATGAAATAACTTTGTGATAAACGTTCTGTAACACCCCCAAATTTGATGGTTTGCGGAAGCGAGTTTTTGGGTGTTACTAATCAATAATCACAAGCACAAAGGATATAGTGAACGACTCTATATGAGACGTTCGAAAAGTTATTACATTAGTACATAAGTAATTCAAAATACAAGCTCGAGTTCGAGTAAGTTTCCTAGAGATTCTATTACATAACAACTAGTACAAAAGTAATGTATGAAAATCTCCAAGCTTGTAAATGCATGCGACTCGAGCTAATAAGCATATCCTGCTGGGCATCCATCTAAAGCTGCGTACCTGAGAATGCATTACTAAAACGGTCAACCAAAAGGTTGGTGAATCTCACAGGTTTGTAAGTAAATAGTTTGAACACACAAGTAACAGTTGTATTTGTAAAACATCAGCCAGCCAGTAAGTAAGTAGTGATTGCAGGTCATGCTAATCGTTTGATACCCTTGCCATGAGCCACCATAGTTGAAGCTTAATGTACAGTAAATATTGTGCCCCCGTGAATGTTAATCCAAAAACATTCATATGAAACGAGTAAGAAACGCCCGTTTCTACAGTAACGGTTCGTGGTAGTGCGTGCTACCCCGGGCGGGGATTGTCAGTCCCATATGGATCCATATACTAAAACTCGCGCTTATCCCATAACTAACAACTATGATTAGGAGGCCTTCATTGGATTAAACGAAACTCATGCAATTGGCGTATCCGTAAATCAGTAAGGTACGTAAATCATGCCAGCAAGTAAATATGTGTGTTCATGTAAAATAAGTAATGCATCTCACCCCTGAGTGAAAAATAGTAAAATATGGGCTGTGAGACTCACCTGAGTCTTAGTAAACGTTGCAGAAAGTAAGCGGTATAGTATCCTGACTAGCAACCTTTAGCGTCCTAACACGCATGAGGTTCAGTAAGTAAATGGAATACTTGTAAGGTATCCATGCTGGTTGTTCCCAAACTAGTTAATGTCCATTTGTTGTTTGTACGTTTGTATTTGTTTGTAAGTTGTAGTTTGTAGCAAAGTTGTACGGCCCGTTGGTATCGGAGTGTAATAATAATCTCATCTATTATTATTATGCAGTTGTTGTAATCGTATAGTTGTCAAGTACGTTTGTATTGTAACGTGTAACGTTCAAGTGAATGTAAATCCGAGTGGGTGTAACCCTATAGTGTATGAGTGAAATCTCATAGGTGTTCAAGTGTAATCTCGTGTATGTGCGCGAGTGGGATCTCGCGTTTTAAATAAGTGTAATCTTATACGTATTCGAGTATTGGTGTATACTTCCAAAAGTATAGTATTTTCATGTATAAATCGTATCGTATTTGATTTGGTTGTTGAAAAGTGATTTTTAAACACTTAGAATGTTTTTAGCTTCTGTTTTTGGGTTTTTGCGACACTAAATGCGACACAGTGATTGTGTCTTATGATTTATGCGACACAATGCTTGTGTCTTATGTTTTATGCGACACAATGCTTGTGTCTTATGATTTATGCGACACAATGCTTGTGTCTTATGCTTCTATGTGACACAATGCTTGTGTCTTATGCTTCTATGCGACACAATGCTTGTGTTCCGCAACACAAGGCTTGTGTCTTATGATATGCAACTTAATGCGACACTAAATGCGACACAATGCTTGTGTCTTATGATTTATGCGACACAATACTTGTGTCTTATGTTTTATGCGACACAATGATTGTGTCTTATGTTTTATGCGACACAATGCTTGTGTCTTATGCTTCTATGCGACACAAGCCTTGTGTCACATAGATTTTTGGTCTGATGCAACACAAGGGGCTGTTACGTTTTTCAGTTCGGTTTTTGGGTCAAACGACCCTGGTTTGACCCGAAACTTTTACACAAGTTCTAAAATGGCTAAATAACGTTAGAAAAATTATCGTTTCGTTTCGGGAGGGTCTCGAGATGTCCGTTTTCATTTAACGTCACTAAAACTAAACATATGTTCACTAATCTATTTTTCTAGTAAAATGGGGACGTTTTGGAGGTAAACCTCCTTCACGAAAGTTGTAGACAACGGAAAAACGAAGATTTCATGTTTAGGATATATTTACTAGTTTTGAACGTACGATTTTATAAAAATTGCAAAAGGGGACTGTTTTTAATTTATGTGTTCGGTTTATACTTTCAAGTTTTAAAAACGAGTTTTAACATATCATTTGGACATTATAAAGCTAGGGGAACAATATACTAGCAAAATAATTGAAATCGGAAGTTTCGAGAGTCGCCGGAAAAACTTACAAATCGTCGGAATGAAAAACCAAAAAGATGGAACCGTAGCCCTCGTTGCGGTGAATACTTTTCTCCAAACAAGCTTGGTGATTCAAGGAGATTTTGTGGTGGTTTTTGGGCTAGAGAGAGAGACTCAGATAGAGAGAGAGTGAGCTAGAGAGAGGGAGTTAGAGTGAGAGAGATATGGATACATGTATGTTTGTGTGTTTGGTTAGCTTATTGACCAAGGAGGCATGGGGGTGATGTCCCATGCCTTGGCCGGTTGGTGGGGGTGGCCCACAAGATGTGGGTTGCCCCAAACTTGTTTCCCCGAGTCTTGCTCCGTGCGGTGTTCGTTTCCCCGTTCGTTTAAACTTTAAAATCATTTTATACGCGTTTATGTATACGTTTTAAAATATGAAATGTTACTCGATATTTTGTTGGAGTATTTTATCAAAATATTTGTTTTTAAGTTATAAAACATAACTTTGTTTTATTTTTGTCGGTTGGTCGCGTTTTGCAATATTCGGTAACGTTTTAAATAAAACGTGCGTGTTTCTTATATTATAACCATAATATAAAGTATAAGTAAATGTTATTAAATAATTCTACATTATTTAATAATTGTTTCACCAACGTCCGTATTTTGTACAATTGTTATTTTATACGATTTGAACGAATCGTATACGTGTATATATATATCACCTATATATATATATATAGTAAGTAATTATCGTATTTAATCCTATTTCATATTAAATACAAAATACAAGTAATAATCATGTAATTAGGAAAATTTTAAATTGACCCTAATTTTTGCGGTTGTTACACGTTCGCTATAATCACTAATTAAATCATTAACAAGCTTCAATAATATAATAAAATTTAAACACATAATAGTTTCAATCAAACATTAATTAAATTGCATAAACATCATAAGATAATACCCCTAATCATTAACTATTTCATTCAAGTAAGTGCAAATAAATTTAGCCACTCATAATCATTATAAAATAAACACAAATAATAATTGAAAATAAAGTAAACGTTATTATTAATATAATAAAAGAATGCAAGCCAAATAATTATTATACCCTTACAATGATTGTGCGTAACCCTAACTCCTCTCGCTCCAAAAGCGCGCTCCTAAACCCTTAGAAAAACCCATAAATTTGAATTTAAGGTTAAAAATTCGAATTTAGAATTTTATTTTCGACTTTGGGGTTTAATCCTATGAAAAAGTGGTACAAAATTCGTATGGTATGGGGCTGCTTTTATAGTTGAGCTGGGCCAAAATCAACCGACGGCTCATGAGCCCAACCGGGGGCTGAATAAAAAGTGTCGTACTGCCCAAGTTAAATTCCACCGCCATACACACGTGAAGGCTTGGTCAACCTAGCTTCTAGATCCTTCTGCCATTGACCGACTAAAATACCACGCTCAATCTGAATCCTCTTTGGGCCAAAGCCTGCCACGCATTTTCTCCACATCCATTTATTAACTTGAGCCCAAATTAAATATGCAGTCCGTGTGATCCGTATTTCTTCTTGTATTCGGCTCCAAATGAATTAATTAATCTTGAGCCAGCTGCTTCTCTTTTCCTCTCGTCATCTTTCTCGGCCCAACATAATATTATTATTACTATTGTTTTAGCCTATTATGAGGCTCCATCATTTATTAATTACACCGACCCACATGAGTACTAAAAACCAACGGATCATTTTATTTTCCTTAACATAATATTATTATTATTTCAGCCCAATTCTTCTTTGGTCCAACTCATACACTCTAATAAATCTTCAATCAAATTTCTTTCCGCATAGTCCATTTAAATCTTCAAACTTAATTATTTGCATAACTTTCTTCATTTCTTGTACATTTTCTTGTACCAACTCATGTATATACCTAATTGTAAATATTAACCAAATCAGTATCTATTATTAAATAAATGCAATATAAATATAATAAAAATAGTAAATATTATTAATATAAATGTAACATTATTCAATGTTATCAAATTATCCCCACACTTAACTTCTACTTGTCCTCAAGTAGGCTAAAACTAAACTACTAAATATAACTACACACCACTAATCCAAATATGATTACTTATAAGTATAAAACTAATATTTAAAAATTAAAATACCCAAACTAAAAATCCGTTTTATATTTCAAAATTTAAACAATTTAATCAACATGGATAACTATTTTGTTCATAAGGAAATAAAATTCCTTTATTATTATTATTAACGTAATATATAGCTCATAAATGATTACCAATATTGTTATCCACTTAAACAATCTATACTTATATTTCTGAAAACACTTTTATTGTTAATACGTACATTACTTATGACCCCCACCTATGATATACCCCTATAAATTTAGTCATTCACTTTACTTATAGAAATCATTTTTAAGAATCAAGACATTGGTGATAGGTCTGCACTTTCATGCAACAAAGCGATATAACTTGATTCAAGTAAAGCAAACCCTTTTAAATCAAACCAGCGGTGACAGGTCTGTACAAATGTACAACAGAGCGACATAGTTTGATTAATTTAGGAATCTTAATTTTTAAAGATTTTACGTTTCTTTTGCTTATTTATAAGAATACTAATATGAGATCAGGTCTGTATTTTCATACAACAGAGGAAACAATTAGTAAACCCTCAAATGGTTTTATATAAATATCAAAAATATAAAATAATGCATGCTAAATCTAGGAATTAAGACTTTTTGTCATACATCATAGTGTTTATCACAAAGTAATATACAAGTTTAAATTTAATTCTTAAAATTCAGAAATTTTCATATAGATTGCCTATCAGTTATAATGAAACTATACATCACTTATTATAATTTTTTAAAAAAAAATTATATGCACAAAAAGTTTAAATCCATGTTAAAGTCTAAACTTTAAAAATAAAACAAACTTTTAACAAAACTATTTTAATTAATAAATACTTAGTTTCAAAACTTAAAATAATACATATTTTTAACAATAGTGATTAAATTTTAATTTTAATTTTTTTAATTACACATTTAAAAATAAAAATAAAACCTACGGACAAGTAAACTTCTTTTCCCATCCCCACACTTAAATTGTACAATGTCCTCATTGTACTAAACAGTAAAATTAAAAATGAAATAGAAATAGAAAAGAAGTTAGAACAGAAAACTCCCCTTATATCTTTTGAAAAGTCCAATAGCATGCGAGTGCGAGTCCGAGTCAGCAGCATCATTCGAAAGCTCAGCACACAAAACAAAACATAACATAACATATAAAACACAGTTTAAACAAAAAAAATAAATCCTAACTCACTTTCGTAGGAATCACGATTGCATTTAGCATATGCAATAAGCCTTTAAACCCCTCGGTATCCCAAGTGGACGAGTTATAGTCTCGTGAGGGTTAAACCGGGCCCGGAGAATTAAACCTTCAAGCAGTGGAAACAACAAAAGATGCGCTCCAAGTCCTTGGCAGTGAACATACCCACAAAGTTCAAAACTTTAAATTTATTTATTCTTCGGGTAAATCACGAGTGCCTCCCACTCGTTTCCAGTATCTTCTTCATGATATAACTTCAATCTATGACCATTAACAATAAAACTTCCTCCATCCTTTTGAAACAACTCAACATAACCTGATGGATAACCATGCTTAATCGTATATGGACCAGTCCATCTTGGTTAAACTTTGGATGTTTTAATTTAAATCTAGTTTGAAATAATAGTACCTTATCCCCTGCTTTAAATTCCTTTCTAATTTTCAATTTCCTATCCTGCCAAACCTTGGTACACTCTTTATACAAACGCGAATTCTCATAAGCTTGTAACCTCAATTCATCTAACTCATGTAATTGAAGAAATCTCTTTTCTCCCGCTTTTACTAAATCCATATTACAATTCTTCAACGCCCAATAAGCCTTGTGCTCTACCTCAAATGGCAAATGACATGTCTTACCATAAAGTAACCGATAAGGTGTTGTCCCAATAGGTGTTTTATAAGCGGTTATAAACGCCCATAAAGCATCATCTAGCTTCTTAGCCCAAACAGCTCTATTATCTTTCACTGTTTTCTCCAAAATTTTCTTCAATGCTCGATTAGTATTTTCAACTTGACCACTCGTTTGAGGGTGGTAAGAAGTCGAAAACCTATGTGTCACTCCATATTTCTTCAAAACTTTCTCCAATTGTTGATTTGCAAAATGACTTCCACGATCACTAATCAAAGCTTTAGGAATACCAAATCTATAAAACAAACTCTTCAAGAAATCTATCACAACCCTCGCATCATTCCTAGGCAACGCTTATGCTTCTGCCCATTTAGACACATAATCAACTGCAACCAAAATATATTCACACTTATACGATGGCGGAAATGGTCCCATAAAATCTATTATCATATGTCAAACACTTCACAAACTTGAATGCTTTGTTGTGGCATTTCATCTCCTTTGGAAATGTTACTAGTGCGTTGGCATGCATCACACGTTTGACAAAGTGTATGTGCTTCTTTAAAAATCGTAGGCCAATAAAAACCTGCATCAAATACTTTCTTACCAGTGACAGAAGGTCCATAATGCCCACCAGTCGGTCCATGGTGACATTCATCTAAATCCTTCTAGTCTCGGCTCCATATACACATCTTCTAATCATACCATCAGCACAAACTCTAAACAAATACGGATCTTTCCAGAAATAGTACTTCAAATCTGAAAAGAATTTACTCTTTTGTTGATGCATCATTCCTTTCCTCAATATACCTGCAACCAAATAGTTAGCAAAATCGACGAACCATGGTGCTTCCTCTTTCTCTGCATCATCATCAACCTGTAAAAAAAATTCTTCCGGAAAAGCATCATCTATATCAGTATCACCTAACTTATCTAAGTTTGGATTTTCCAACCTTGACAAGTGATCGGCAGCAAGGTTTTCAGCTCCCTTTTTATCCTTTATCTCAATATCAAATTCTTGTAATAAAAGAATCCAACTAATAAGACGGGGTTTAACATCTTGTTTAGCAAATAAATATTTAAGAGCTGAATGATCAGTAAACACTACAGTTTCATACAAAACTAGATAAGGCCTAGACTTATCAAAAGCAAACACAACACCTAAAAGTTCTTTCTCAGTAGCAGTATAATTTTGCTGAGCTCCATTTAATGTCTTACTAGCATAATAAATAGGTCTAAAATGATTTCCTTCTCGTTGTCCTAAAACTGCACCTAAAGCATAGTCACTAGCATCACACATCAACTCAAAAGGTTGTGACTAATCAGGTGAAACAATAATGGGTGCATGAGTTAATTGTTCTTTCAAAGTCTCAAATGCCTTCACACAATCCTGATTAAAGTCAAAGGTAACGTCTTTTTCTAAAAGTTTAGTCATAGGTCTCGTAATCTTAGAAAAATCTTTTATAAACCTACGGTAAAATCCCGCATGACCTAAGAAACTTCTAACAGCTTTAACACTTGTAAGTGGAGGTAACTTAGCAATAACATCTATCTTAGCTCTATCTACCTCAATCCCCACACTAGACACTTTATATCCCAACACAATACCTTCTTTAACCATAAAATGACATTTTTCCCAATTTAAAACCAAATGTGCCTTTTTACATCTTTCAAGCATTTTATCTAAATTAGACAAACAAGTTTCAAAAGAATTTCTAAAAACTGAAAAATCATCCATGAAAACTTCCATGGAAGTTTCAATCATATCTTGAAAAATAGCAATCATACATCTTTAAAAAGTGGTTGGCGCATTACATAGCCCAAAAGGCATTCTCCTATAAGCATAAGTACCAAAAGGACATGTAAATGTTGTATTCTCATGATCTTTAGGGTCTATAGGTATTTGAAAATAACCAGAAAATCCATCAAGAAAACAAAAGAATTCATTTCCTGCAAGTCTTTCTAACATTTGGTCAATAAAAGGTAAAGGAAAATGGTCCTTACGGGTAGCATCATTAAGATTTCTATAATCAATACATACTCTCCATCCTGTGACTGTCCTAGTAGGAACTAATTCATTTTGGCCATTCGTAATTACAGTCATACCCCCCTTTTTAGGAACATAATGAATTGGACTCACCCAAGGGCTATCTGAAATCGGATAAATAATACCTGCATCAAGCAACTTAATTATCTCTTTTTTGACAACATCTTTCATATTTGGGTTAAGCCTCCATTGTCTTTGAACAACGGGTTTCACATTATCTAAAGAGTTTATTTTATGTTTGCAAAAAGATGAGCTTATCCCGGGCATGTCAGATGTACTCCAAGCAAAGGCACCCTTGTGAGCTTTCAAAACATTTAATAATTCAGATTTTTCAGAATTTAAAAGAGTAGAAGAAATTACTACTGGTAGCAAATTTTCCTCTTGCAAGTAAGCATACTTCAAATGACTCGGTAATGGTTTTAACTCCAAATCTCTTGGTGGATCCTCCAACGATGTCTTGATCCTCATATGATCTTCATTCTTAAGCTTTTCAAAAACTGGTTGCTCTTCCTCTTCCATATCAGCTTCCATAGCAAAAAGCAACTCTTCTTCAGTCATCTTATCTTCAACATATTCCAATAGTTCAGCAAGTTCAACATCTGTTCCAAGTAATCTCCATAACTCCTCATCCATAGCTTCATCTATCACATCAATACTAAAACAAGTATCATCAGTAGAATAAGGATGCTTCATGGCTTTATCAACCGTAAAAGCAATCCTTTCCTGACCCACTCCTAAGGTTAACTGCTTATTTTTAACATGAATTATAGCATCAACAGTATGTAAAAATGGTCGTCCTAAAATTAGTGGGACTTTACTATCTTCTTTCATCTCCAAGATAACAAAATCAACAGGAAAAGTAAATTTACCTACTTCTACCATCATATTTTCCTCCATCCCAACAGGATATTGAAATGATCTATCGGCTAGTCTAATACTCATATGTGTGGGTGTAAGTGATCCTAAGGACAATTTAGCATATAAAGAATATGACATTAAATTTATACCAGCACCTAAATCAGCTAAGGCATCACAAGTCATAAATTTTCCTAAAGTACAAGAAACAAAAAAACTTCCCGGATCACCCAACTTAGGTGGAATCTGATTTTTAACAATAGCAAATCACTCATCATTCAAAAATGTAGCTGACGCGTCTGAAAGCTTATCTTTGGCGTAATTCGGCATCCCAGCTAATACATCAACTAAAGGCACATTGATCCAAATGGCCTTGATCATGTCCAAAAACTTCCCATATTGTGTCGCCATCTTCTCTTTCCTCAAGCGTTGAGGATATGGAATATTTGGTTTATAGGCCTTCACCACTGGTTGTTTAACCTGAGGTGTTGGTTGTGCAGTCTCTTCATCCTCTTCTGCGACTTCTTGCTCTTAATCATCTTGCAAAACAGTGTTAGTAACTTTCGGTGTTTTCGCCAGAGGTGGTTGTAATTCCTTCCCGCTACGAGTGATGATAGCATTAGCATGCTCGGTTCGGGCGGGTGGTGGCTGATATTTCGTACCACTATTAGAAGTTTGTCTCGGGTTTTGTTGAGTATTACTAGGTAGATCACCGGTTGGTCTACTATTCTGTCCCTCAGATAGCCTATCCATTTTTCTTTCCAAATCTTGAATCGAGGCTTGTTGATTCTTTTGACCTTGCTCCATACTAATCCTTATATTCGTCATTTGAGTCTTCAAACTTTCAACACAAGCATCCTGTTTTGAAATAAAGTCCTTTATACTAGCATCCTGTTTTGTAACAAAGCCCTTCATTATTTCCTTCATAGATGACTCATTATCTTCTTGTTTCTGATGGTCGGGTGTAGCATTGCCTCGTGACTGATACTGATTGTTATAATTCTGATTATATCGGTTGCCTTGAAAGTTCCATGAATTCCTATTTTGATAACCGTTCCTCTAATAATTATTTTGGTAATTACTTTGTTGCATGTAATTGGCATCTTCTTCAGCAATCATCATAGGTTGATCATCTTCATTACATTGATTTGTGGCATGATTACCCCCGCAGTTACTACAACCTTCTCTAAGCACCTTTATTTCCATCTTGAGAGTTTTGAACTGATTATCAAACTTGGTTGACATGGCTTTCAATTCTTTCATCATTTCTGAATTATCAGAATTTCTATTATCACCACCTTCAGCAAATGCAACTGTTTTTCGGGCAGGTTTATTCTTTTGGTCTTTCGCCCAGTTAAGACTCTGTAGCACCTTATCTTCTAGCACCTTCCATGCATCATTTGAAGTCTTATACATGAACAAACCCCCACCCGAAGCATCAAGAACAGAAGCTGATGGAATATCAAGTCCATTATAGAAAAGTTCAATGGTTTCCGCCTTTGATAAACCATGACCGTGACAGTTCCTTAACATTTCCTTCATTCTTAACCATGCTTCCACTAAAGTCTTTCCATCATTCTGCCTGAATGCTCGAATTTCATTTAACAATCTTTCTGCTAAAGCCGGAGGGAAATATCGGCTAACAAAAGCCTCCCTCATTTGATCCCAAGTCTGGATAGTGTTCGGCTCAATTTCTTGGTACCAAATCTTGGCTTCCCCACACAAAGACATTGGGAAAGTCCGTAGCTTAATAGCTTCATCCGTGTTCGGCCCATACTATAACATATCCCCTATCTCCAAGAAATTAGTAATGTGTTTGTGCGGATCGGCCCGCACTCTTCCATCAAAATGAGTGTCTTTGATCATTTGTAAATGATTACCCTTTAACGAAAAGTTGTTATCGATCGGTGGCCTTTGAATTGCAGATGTCGGCGTAGGAGCAACGGTCCTAGTCTGAGGCCACATAGGAGTATCATTCTCGTTAGCCATTTCTTCCTTTTCTTGATCCTCTTCCGGTTTAACTTCCTCTTCGTCCTCGTATTTAGATTCCAGCTCTCCTTCGTAAGCTTCCTCTATGATTACGTCTGTTGAAGTTGACCCGCTTTCTGTTTGGCAGTTAGTTGGATCCGTCGGTTTGTTCTTTGATTTCTTCTTCCTATACTTCTTTGCGGTTTTCTCTGGATCGGACAATGGACTCAGAATTTCGTTTCCTGAAGACCTAGTGCTCATCCACTACCTGATTAAACCTGTAAAAGCACAAAAGATAAAACCGTAAAAATGAACCGGCTCAATACAACTAAAAAAAATTAAAATAAAACAAAAAATAACTTTCTAGGAAATAAATTCCAAGAAAGGATCAATTAACTATATTAGATTAAATTTATAAATTACTTAACAAAGCTTATCCAAAGTCCTCGGTAACTCCTTTAAACAGACACATAACTGAAGCGGAGAAATAGGTCAGCGCGAAGCTTATTAAAAACCTACTTCTTTAGGGAAGCAGAGCGACCCGCCTTATACCTCTTTTGAGTTTTGTTACAATGGGTGAGCCGATTTTTCAATTGATAAACTATGTACAATAATTTAATAATTTAATTTTCTAAGTATTTATATCATAGTCCCCGACAGCGGAGCAAAAAACTTGATGTGTAAAATCTAGTTATAAAAATAAACTAAGAAATACTGACACTTAACTATTACACAACTAAGGTAAGTATACCCTATCGCTTATAATATAGCTACAGTAAGTCTAGGTTCGTTCCACATGGAATGTAAATTTAATACTTAAAATATAATTAATTTAAATACTGAAAAAGACTTGGGTTTGTGTAACCGAATTGTTACTTTGCTTAAACTACTAAAATTAAACTAAAAGTAAAGTATACTCGGAAAGAGTTAAATTTGATTTATTAAACTTATTCAGATATTAAAAACGACACTTACTTGAACTATTTCATTAATGAATTCAGGGTGTTTAATTAAAACCAGGTTATCTAGCAATCAATGCTCATCTTAATTTAGATCAGGTTTAACATTCGCCATGACCTTCACATAAATCTTGATTAACTAATTAATAATTTAACTTAATGAAAGACGTTCGCCAATATCATTACCTTATATATTTAAGTTTAATTATTTAACTTATACCAAATCTGCGTTCGCTATCATTGGATTAATCATACATAGACATATAATCAAATAATGAAATAACTTTGTGACAAACGTTCGCTATAATCACTAATTAAATCATTAACAAGCTTCAATAATATAATAAAACTTAAACACATAATAGTTTCAGTTAAACATTAATTAAATTGCATTAACATCATAAGATAACACCCCTAATCATTAACTATTTCATTCAAGTAAGTGCAAAGAAATTTAGCCACTCATAATCATTATAAAATAAACACAGATAATAATTGAAAATAAAGTAAACATTATTATTAAAATAATAAAAGAATGCAAGCCAAATAATTATTATAACCTTACAATGATTGTGCGTAACCCTAACTCCTCTCGCTCCAAAAGCGCGCTTCTAAACCCTTAGAAAAACCCCTAAATTCGAATTTAAGGTTAAAATTTAGAATTTAGAATTTTATTTTCGACTTTGGGGTTTAATCCTATGAAAAAGTGGTACAAAATTCGTATGGTATGGGGCTGCTTTTATAGTTGAGTTGGGCCAAAATCAACCGGCGGCTCATGAGCCCAACCGACGGCTGAATAAAAAGTGTCGTACTGCCCAAGTTAAATTCCACTGCCATACACACGTGAAGGCTTGGTCAACCTAGCTTCTAGATCCTTCTGCCATTGGCCGACTAAAATACCACGCCCAATCTGAATCCTCTTTGGGCCAAAGCCTGCCACGCATTTTGTCCACATCCATTTATTAACTTGAGCCCAAATTAAATATGCAGTCCGTGTGATCCGTATCTCTTCTTGTATTCGGCTCCAAATGAATTAATTAATCTTGAGCCAACTGCTTCTCTTTTCCTCTCGTCATCTTTCTCGGCCCAACATAATATTATTATTACTATTGTTTTAGCCTATTATGAGGCTCCATCATTTATTAATTACACCGACCCACATGAGTACTAAAAACCAACGGATCATTTTATTTTTATTAACATAATATTATTATTATTTCAGCCCAATTCTTCTTTGGTCCAACTCATACACTCTAATAAATCTTCAATCAAATTTCTTTCCGCGTAGTCCATTTATATCTTCAAACTTAATTATTTGCATAACTTTCTTCATTTCTTGTACATTTTCTTGTCCCAACTCATGTATATACCTAATTGCAATTATTAACCAAATCAGTATCTATTATTAAATAAATGCAATATAAATATAATAAAAATAGTAAATATTATTAATATAAATGTAACATTATTCAATGTTATCATGCCTTCATTTTGTTGGGCCAAAAATCGACTCAAAACCCCTTGGTGAGACCCTTTAGGCCGACCCAACCCCCCAAAGAAACCCAAACCCATTAAACTTAAGCCCAAACAAATATATAAGCATATAAATAAGAACCTATATTATACCCTAACCCTTTTGAATAAAAAATATGATCGTCCCTGTGGTTTTTTTGATGCTCATCGACTGAAAAAAAAATAGAGAAGAAATCAAAAGAAAACCCTACCGAATCGAATTCAAGGCTTGATTTAGTGTGTTTCTCGTTCGCGTGTTCGTATAGGTATAATCATAAACCTTAATCAATAGTTTTTCTTTATAATTTTATGAGATATACATGTATTTGGGTCGATTTATATGTTTGGGGAAGGGATATGTTGACTATAATGTGTTTTGAAAGCCGAAAGATTAGATAACCGTTAATCTCAGAATTTGTCCAGGATTTTCAGTCTTGATCGGTGGTCGATTTGACCCACTTACGTACGTTTTCAGGCTTCGCTCAAAACTATAAAGTTGTAGATCTCGATGTTTTACATAAACCTTTGAGATTTCGGCCTGTGAAACGTACTAGATTATTTTATAAAAATTATTTCGGAAACTGCTGCTGTGGGAGATCATTTTTCAGAAACTTTGGTAAAGTTAAATCGGTTTGATCAAATTATTTTCTATCTATTTTGGGGATTGTTAAAGTATATTTAAGGTTAGACTTTTATGTAAACAAAATATATTTTTATAATTGTAAGATCTAATTTATTTATTTTATTTAAAAGGGTGTGTTATGTAACGGGATATAATCTGAGTTTTCAGTTTATGATTTGGTACGGTTTGAGCCATGGAATTCGCATGTTAGACTTTGATTTATGTCACGAAAATGTTTCTGGAACCTCTTGAGTATGTTGACTGACTTTTGTAAAAAATATTGTAATTTTTGAAGGTCTGTAAGTATTTTAATTTTTATAAAAGTTTTGGGATGTCAGAAAAACATTTTTACTGTGTACAATTTACTTGGAGGAATTTTTAAAATGGTTAACCATTGAGATAAATTTTGAGAAAATTACTGCAAGTTCTTGATACATAAAAGGGTCTGTGGTAAAATTTAGGGAGTCTAATAATTTTGTTTAGTCATGATTTAAAATTGGTAAAGTGACATTAAAATTCTGGACAGAAAGTGTATCCCAATTGAGAATGAAATTTGCAATCATTTTATACATAAGGGCTTATACTAGAATCAATATATGAACTAGGAATTATGAGAGACTTAAAAGTGTGGAAATAGAACATCATTATGGGATACAATGAAAGGGCATGGCATTGTCTAGATTGTGACATGTACTCATTTGAATTGTAGATTAACATACCGGTTGGTGAACTTATTTGGGAACATTAATTGCTTTGCTAATCAAGGTGAGTTTTCGTAGCCCCATTTTCTTATTTATTTTCATTTGGGGGAAAAGTATGCTCTTATGTTTTCAACTGCTTTTCATGCTGTGAATACATTTATTTCTTTTGGACATATGAATGAAATGTGTGACATTATGTGAAAGTATGTGCGATACTATGAGAACTATTGTGGCTATTCGTCTTACTCCTTTGGGGTATTGACAACACGCCGATTCATTTTCATCACAGGTCTTACTCTTTCGAGGGTAGTGTACCTAATGTTATACACTATGTATACATTGAAACCTATACATCACAGGTCTTGCTCTTTCGAGGGTAGTGTACCTAATGTTATACACTATGTATACATTGAAACCACATTGAGTAGCTACTACATACATTGGATTTACATTCGGTCATACTCCTTTGGGGAGTGATGACAACACATTGGGATCAATTGATATGAATGGTAATACTCTTTAGAGGGTATTGACTAGTTATATCAAGTATCATGGAACTTATCATGGAAACTCACCAACATACGTGTTGACGTTTTTGAGCGTATCTTTTCAGGTAATACTTGTGGTGCTAAGTAAGAGACCAAGAAAACTTAGTGGACCTCTAGGTTGCATTAAGTGAACGTTGCTTGATACATGAAACTATATTTCATTAGTTTTGTTGACTATGGGAAGGCGTATTTGTCTTAACCGTATTGAATACATTTGTGGAAGTTGTGAGACCTTGTTTCATTGTTGATGTGTATGTTGTGGCACGAACCATCATTATTGTTAATGACATCACAACACATTGGTTTGATTTCATTTAGTAATCTCTTTATATTGATGTGTTGTGGTCCTATCATGGTTGCATTCCGTTGTTTATGTTTTAGACGGAGTGTGACAAAATTTTTACATTAAAAAGTTAGTTTATAATTGCGGTATTTTACTTTATAATTGTTAGTGAAGAAGTTATATATGTATTACGTTACTTGCTAAACTTGATATATTGATATTAGTATGACACAGAATTTATATAACCAAATTAAAAAAAAAACTATTCGTAATTTTCATAAGCATGTATTAACTTTCATTTGAGGAACACAATTTATCATATATTATATTTTGCTACATCGTGCGGGTAATATACTATAATAACCTAATACATATTCAACTATTATATTTATATATTTTTAAAGATTAAAAATAATTAGGGGTGCAAATTGTAATTATGGTAAACTAATCTAGATCGTTGATTGCTAATGAGGGAGCCTAATCAAGGGCCCAAAATCCTCCATGGTATTCTGTTTTATATATAGATAAAAGAAAAGATAAAAGATAAGAAACCAAATCTTATTTTGTATACGATACAAAACAAAATATATTAAGAAAATAATTATATATTTAACGCTTTGTATACTTAATTTTTGTTGGTTAAACTACCCAAAATATATCTTTTATTTGTACAATTCGAAAAGCTTAATATATAAAACAATTTTTTCAGAAAATATGTTTGCTTAATTCTAAAACAATTATCTTATCTTTATATAAATAAGCAAAAAAAAATAGAATCTTTTTATAAAACATTACAAATCAAATTAAATTTTTGAAAATAACCTTGTGTTTTTAACTTTTTTTGCCAAATTTATTTACTTGGTTACAATCCACTTTTTATAACAGATAAAGAAACAAATCTTATCAATATCATTTTCAATTTATTTTTTTATCGATGACAATTTCAATCTACAAAAATGTATACAATCATTTATTCAATTGAATATATATTATAATTTCATTTTAGTCGTTCGCGTTGTCGCCGTTCTTAAAGCTATACATATATACATATACATATACGAATTATAATAAAAAGAAAAAATATAAAGCATCTAACAAGAATTATGGATGGCTAACTTGGATGCGTTAGCAAATGGCAAATTGCAAATTATCAATACAAAACATCGAAACAGTACAATAAAAAAGCCAAACGTAACTAAACCAAACTAAGTAAACCCAATAATGAGTTATGAAGTCCATTTAAAGCACCCAAATTTATCAAGTCCATTTAATTAAAAGTACCAAAAAACCAAAACACAGATTAAAACTCTTTTTTCTTGCTTGTGAGGATAAAACTCGCCCTCATAAATAAATTTCCATCTCTCTTTCTCAACTTTGTTCTGCAACTGTCTGTCCTTCACACAAATTATCATTAACAAATAATACCAACAACAAAACAATGGAAGCAGCAGCAGCTTCATCAATTATATCTATATCACCTCCATTACAACTTAAACCTAATTCCACTAAACCTAATTCCCCATCATCATCATCATCATCATCATCTCATCGTTTTCTACCGCCCAAAAGCTACAAAACTGTTACCTTACGTTCTTTCCACCGCCGTACCGCCGTCCCTCCGCCGCGTTACTTCGCCACTAAGGTCGTTATTAATTCTTCCTATTTGTTATTTGCTAGATATGTTTGTGTATGAGTTTAATTGGCTGTATTGTTTGAAGGTGAATTTATTGTTTAGGACATGGCTAGGGTTACATGTTGGTGACAATATTTGATTGTAGTACACACACTGTAGGATTTGATATTCTGGCCTTGATTACAACTAAATCTTGATTCTGCAAATCTAATTATGTGTTATCTAATTGTTTTCTACCACCTAATAGCGTTACGGTCTCTCCACTGCCTTTTACGTTCTTGTTTGTACTAGTTTATTGGCCTGCGACAACGCGGGCTAATACATATGAGTTTAAAAAGTTAACAATTAAATCTAAAAGAAACATAATGTACAAAATGTTATATGAGAAAAAAGAAATAAACTAATCGATGTAAAGAGACTTATTGTGGAATGTTAGATATTCACGTGGTTCGCTATTAAGCATATTAATGTTGATGAAAAATTTACACCTATAAAATTAAATAAAGAAATAATAGACATGGTCTTTGAATTGAAAATTTGAATTGTCAGTTGTAGGATAAGAAATCACTTTTATATCAAAACCGAAGTTGTTTTTAGCAAGGAATTAAACACAACTTGTAGAAAAATAAAACGCATGAATCACAAAAAAAGAAAATAAAACAATTTTAATATGGTTGAATATGACATATGTTTGTGTATTGTTTAGCTCAATGTATATTAAGTACTAATTAAGGGATGATTAGTTACAAACCATAAAATATTTTAGTTACGGCTATAACGTATTTCTCATATACGGAGTATTAAGGTTGTATGGCAAAATATGGACGACCAGTTTTTAGTGTCATGCTTCTAATAAAAAAAATCATGTTATTAATCAATATAGATAATTTTTTCAAATATTATGGGTTTATTTATAAATTACTGGTTAAAGCGTCATGGTACTTAAACTATAAGGACTGAAAAGAAATAGGGAAGTACTGGAAGTGCAAATCTCAATAGTTGTGGGTACATTTAAAAAAAAAATGAAAATGGATGTAGGAAATAATTTTAACCGTAGGATCTCTATGAATGGAACCAATCTACGGTCCAGATTGCACCATGGTATTTTGCTTTAAGTATATATATAGATAGATATAGATATATAGATGGATATGTTATATAGTGTTTGTTGTGTAATCGTGAAATTACCTTCTGGGACATGGGTAGGGTTACCAGTTATTGATTGTAGCATACGTGATTTCATTTTGTGATGATTGAAGTGAGTTATAAAAGTTTGACTAATTATTGTTAGGTCAAAATTTGCAATATCGATGTGATTGGAGGGAATACTGAAATATATGAAGTTTGACTAAAAATATGTTTACCTTTTTTACCATAGATTGCTGGTGATAGAAGTGCTTCTTTGTTGGATAAACCGTTGACACAAAAGCCATTGCTTGATCAATGTACAAGGCTCTCTTGCTTCCATCATGGGCGAAGAAAACAGTTTCCTATATGCAAATCTATGCCAACTTCATTTTCGGACAAATCTGTTTTTCATCTATCAAAGCATGGAGTAGACAATGCATTTGTAAGTTCATCAATTGCTGTTAATTTACATATGTGTATGATTGGAGTTTTCGTTATAATGTGATGTGCTTGTTTATGCCCTAGTTCTATCTCTCTCTTCTTTCATATATATATATATATATATATATATATATATATATATGTATGTATGTATGTATGTAATTGTGTCTTTCTAAGATTGAAACCTTTTGTGATTGATGATCTGAATCGTGATTACTGGAACAATTATATGAAGGGAGCTGTCGAACCTTTGATTATGTTATAAAATCACTTATATATTCATATAAATGAACACTTTGATTTGATGAGATTTTCTGATGGTCGGAGAGATGATTCAATACCAAACCATGTCATTTTTTGCTTTTTTCTTTCTAATATACTGATAAAGCGTTGGATTATGACTCATTACAACAAAAGAAACTCCTAGTACCACTTGGAGAACAAGAAAAGTAGGAAAAGACTAAGAACCCTTGATAAAAACTAAACAACATTCTTTTATGTGTTTGGAATACTCTGGATCACTAGGTATCAGTCTAAAGGAATTAAACATGGATATATAATCCACCAAAGTAAAAACTAGATTAAACTTATATTACATATTAATAATAAAATGCACTGCTTGTTCTCGTTGTGCCTTGTACTGTGTATCTGATTAATATCTTGTAAATTGTTAGGGAAAACGGGTTCGAGTTCCATGTGCAGCTGTGGGTCCTGATGAGCCACATGCAGCAAGTACAGCCTGGCCCGATGGTGTGTTGGAGCAGCAAACACCTGATAATTTTTCGATTGATACAGAAAGTAGTGAATGGAGGGAGTTACAGGAGTTTTTAGGTTCTAAACTTCCATCACATCCAAAGTTGTATAGGGGACAACTTGAAAATGGTCTTCGCTACCTCATCTTGCCCAACAAAGTTCCACAAAATAGGTATAATTGTGATTCTAATGCTATTGCAGTACATGTACAGGCAGTACAGTATAGCTATAATATTTTTCTTACTCATTTTTTTGTTGCTTTGTACTATGAACATTCTTAACATTTGCATTTATGAAGATTTGAAGCCCACATGGAGGTTCATGCGGGGTCAATTGATGAGGAAGATGATGAACAAGGTATTGCACATATGATTGAGCATGTTGCGTTTCTTGGAAGTAAAAAGCGTGAGAAACTTTTAAGGACTGGTGCACGCTCAAATGCTTATACTGACTTTCATCATACCGTGTTTCATATCCATTCACCAACATCAATGCAGGTTGGTAACTGCGGATTTACTTTATGCTCTACAATTTGTTTAAATTTTGTGTGTTCTTGTCATGTAATTCCTTTTGTTAGTCTTGGTCATGATACAAATTATGAATTTAGAAGCTTTTTTGTTTATCTTAGTCTGCAAAAGTTTTTATGCGTTTTGTCTTCCTTACACACTCATTTTTGAATATCTAATAGGATTCTGATGAGGATCTACTTCCATCTGTTTTGGATGCTTTAAATGAGGTAAGAACCAGCTTAGATATACGATCACCATTCTAACGTCTTTTGTGATATTGATATGTAACAGAATTATAAATGATCCATGACAGTATTCAGGTTTAATGGCTATTGTTTTATTTATATGATGTAGATAGCTTTTTACCCAAAGTTCCTTACTTCTCGAGTTGAGAAAGAAAGACGTGCCATTTTATCAGAGCTGCAAATGATGAACACAATTGAGTACCGTGTTGATTGCCAGGTATTATTTATCTGCTGAATCATTGTGAATTATGCACGTTTTGTTACTGTCGCCAGTATTTGTAATCCTTTGTTGTTCTGTAAGCAAAGTTGTTGCAACATTTACATTCCGAGAATAAGCTGAGCAAAAGATTCCCAATTGGACTAGAAGAGCAAATTAAGAAGTGGGATGCAGAAAAAATCAGAAAATTCCATGAGCGGTGGTACTTTCCAGCTAATGCGACTTTGTATATTGTGGGGGATATAGATAACATTGCAAAGACAGTTCACCACATTGAAGTATGTTATTTTCTTTTATTAAGTAGTAATTTGATTAAATTAAAGAATCACATTAATTTAAAGATTTTATGTGCAGGGTGTTTTTGGACAGAAACATGTTGACAGCGAGGCTCCTGTAGCACCTAAAACTAGTGCATTTGGAGCAATGGCTAATTTTCTTGTTCCTAAGTTCACGGGAGGGATATCTGCTGATTCATCACATGACAGATCATCTCTTTCGGTGGACCAATCAAAACTTCCTAAAAGAGAAAGGCATGCAGTTCGGCCTCCTGTGGAGCACAATTGGTCCCTTCCTGGGAGGCATGAGGATTTGAAGTCTCCTCAAATATTTCAGCATGAATTGCTTCAGAATTTTTCAATCAACATGTTCTGTAAGGTAGGGGAAGTGATCTAGAAACTTCCAACGTATTTATATATAGACATTTTCAATCATAGCTGTTAACATGATTGTCCTTCGACAGATTCCTGTGAACAAGGTCCAAACGTATGGTGATTTGCGTAATGTTCTTATGAAGAGGATATTTCTTTCGGCTTTGCATTTTCGAATCAACTCAAGATATAAGGTGACGTACATGTACAAAATTCAACCTATGGTCTAACGCATGTATATAAACCGTCTTCTTTCATGATAATTTACTTCTTAATTGTTTCAGTGATGTGGATACATAATTTAAAATGTCCTTAGTTGTGTGTGCATACGCATATTATCTTCTTTTTTCCCTTTACAAGTGGTTGTTTGTGGAAATGTTTTCTAATTAGGGTAACATTGCAGAGTTCTAGCCCTCCATTTACATCCATTGAGTTGGATCATAGTGATTCAGGAAGAGAGGGATGCACTGTCACTACTCTTACAGTAAGCGCTGAACCTAAGAGTTGGCAAGGTGCAATTAAAGTTGCTGCACAAGAGGTTTGTACCTCTTGTCAATTGCATACTACATCAACATACTGATGCTTTTAGTTTCATTAAGGTTGATTAGAGGTAGAATGATGGGCAGGTTGGGTAACAGGTCAAAAAGTGTATGGGTAGAACTGTCCAATGTTTTGCATCACGGCCTGGGTTTACCTAGAATACTTTATATTTTTGACATAGTTAGGGACTTGGGGTAAATGTAAATATTCGAATAAAAGTGATTTTGAAGGTTTTATGCATATAAAAGAAACCAGTTTGGGCTAATTTTGACCCGGATGACCTGTTACTGATTAAGCATAATATGAATTGACCCATTCTTAATTAATTGTTTAAAATTCCCATCTATGAATGATGCACCGAAGCAGCGTGTGTGTTGTTAATAAGATGAAGCCTTCAGTGCTATGGAATTGTGACCACAGCTACATTTTTTTAAGTTTACATGCATTCTTATGACATATGATTTGATTCAGGTTCGTAGGCTAAAAGAATTTGGGGTTACAAAAGGAGAATTGGCTCGCTATCTTGACGCACTATTGAAAGACAGCGAACAGTTAGCTGCTATGAGTGATAATATATCATCAGTGGATAACTTGGATTTCGTTATGGAGAGTGATGCACTTGGCCACATGGTTATGGATCACAAACAAAGTCACGAAAGTTTACTTGGCGTTGCTGGAACAATCACTCTTGAAGAAGTAAATCATTTAATAATATAGTTTTTATTCCACTATCATTTACTGTGGTTGAATGACATTTTTGGTCTAATTTCCCATGCATCCGCAAAACGAAATCCCGATATTATCATATAAGTATCATATCCTTAACTGTATTAGAAAATTAATTCTAGAAATTTATCAATATTATGCAGGTAAATTTCATTGGTGCACAAGTATTGGAGTACATATCAGATTTTGGAAAAGTATCTGCACCCGTACCTGCAGCAATTGTTGCATGTGTTCCAAAGAAAGTACATGTTGATGGAGTAGGCGAAATTGATTTCAAGATATCCCCAAGTGAGATAACAGCTGCAATTGAAGAAGGTTTGAAGGAACCCATAGAGCCTGAGGCAGAGGTATATTATGCTCCTTAGGGTTTCAAGTTTGATTATAGAACTTCTATATGGGACATTTAGAGATGACAATTTTGACCTATCTTTAGAAATGACAATCTTGACCTATCTACTTACAATTGGGTTTAATCACTTGTATTTAATTTTAAGTTATCAATTTGGGTAATAAAAATGCCGGCTTTAGAGGAAATGGATATAATGGAGGTAAGGGTCAAAAGTCACCCAAAGTCTATATATAAAGCATGAAACCTGAAGTTTTTATTCAGGATTTACTCTCTTGAAATGATATATTTTATAATTCCAATCTGATACAGTATCTATATATAAAAAAACACAAAATTTTCTGTACAAAAAGAAATGTCCCGACCTGACAAATAAGTACCCAACCTGTCAACCAACCCATTTCACCATCTCTAGGACATTATAACTCTACATGTTACTGACTTTTACTATCTTCTGTATGCAGTTCGAGGTACCAAAGGAGTTGATAACCTCAAAACAGCTGGATGATTTGAAGTTGCAACTGGAACCGTCTTTTGTATCTTCTGGGTCGAGTGCTTTTAGAGTTCATGACATAGAAACAGGAATTACCCAATGCCGTCTTTCAAATGGGATTACTATAAACTACAAGGTATATAAACATATGTTGTCTAGTGTTTTATATATATAATAATTAATAAGTTCTTATTATATGTGACATGAAAATTTGTTTTATGTTAATAAGATATCCAAAAGTGAAACATGTGGTGGGGTGATGCGGCTTATAGTAGGCGGTGGACGAGCGGCAGAAACACCAGAAACAAGGGGAGCTGTTGTTTTAGGTGTTCGAACTTTGAGTGAAGGGGGACGCGTTGGCAATTTTACAAGGGAACAGGTAATTTGTCAGTTATTTACTTACATTTTTGGTAGTTGCCAATCTTAATTTCTTGAAAATAGGCATGCATTATGATTTATATGTACAACAAGTATTTATGTTTAATGTTACATAATATTTTTTCAGGTAGAGCTATTCTGCGTGAATCATCTGATTAATTGTTCACTCGAGTCCACAGAAGAGTTTCTTTGTATGGAGTTCCGTTTTACCACCCGAGATAATGGAATGCGTGCCGCTTTCCAGTTGCTTCATATGGTCCTTGAGGTAAATATAATCTCTCAATCAAAATTTCAATATATATCCTGTAAAAATGTTAATATTCTATGGTCAATGAAAAGTTTGATCGTTGTGTTGATGCAGCATAGTGTATGGCTTGAAGATGCATTTGATAGAGCAAGACAACTATATTTATCATATTATCGGTCTATTCCTAAAAGCTTGGAACGTTCAACTGCTCACAAGCTCATGATAGCCATGCTGGATGAGGATGAACGGTTTGTGGAACCCACACCGCATTCATTACAAAACTTAACATTGCAGACCGTAAAAGATGCAGTGATGAACCAGTTTGTCAGTGACAACATGGAGGTGCGTCTTATTGTCTTATATCATTCTTATCAGCTTGTGTATGATATTGATGTCGAGTTTGTTAATACAATAGGTGAGCATTGTCGGGGATTTCTCAGAAGAGGAAATCGAGTCTTGTGTAATGGATTATTTAGGGACTGTTAGAGCAACAAAAGGTGCAGAGAGGGCACTGAGTTACACCCCAATCGTATTTCGACCGTCTCCTAATGATTTGCACTTCCAGCAAGTGAGCAAAAATATACTTTATCATCTTTTTTTTCTTCAATATTTCTATAATTGTGTGTTCTCATGACTTCTTTTCTCGATTGATAGGTGTTCTTGAAAGACACGGATGAGCGAGCGTGTGCATACATAGCGGGCCCTGCACCTAATCGATGGGGATATACAGTTGATGGAACAGACCTTCTTGAGTCCATTAGTAACGTGTCGGGAAATGATGGTAAACATTCTCTATAGATAATTAGTTTGCTTCTTTTTATTGTTGCATGAAGTTAAGTATGATAAACAAGACAACAAAGTTGGATGGGGTTGTTTATGATATACTAGCATGTACAGTTCTCATTTTATCTACCAAGAATACAAATAATGATAGTTTGTAATTACAGTCGCACAATCAGAAAATGAAGGACAGCTCGTGAAGGCAGAGAACATTAACACTAACCTGCAAAAAAGATATCGAAATCACCCATTATTCTTTGCAATCGCAGTTGGGCTTTTGGCAGAGATCATCAATTCCAGGTGGTTACAATTTAAGTGTTTTATATTTATACTGATGCTTGCTTTTCATATGCTGTGTAGTATTTTTTGGATATTCTTCTACTGATCATGTTAACACCACTAAATGCTTCACAGGCTTTTCACTGAAGTGAGAGACTCCCAAGGATTAACATATGATGTGTCTTTCGAGTTAAACTTATTTGACAGGTTACATCTTGGTTGGTATGTTATCTCCGTGACATCTACACCTGGCAAGGTGCGTTAATGCAGATACCTGGTTGTTTCCATATTGGATATTGTGTTTTTTCATTGTCTAACCATTTGTATCTAATCCAGGTACACCGGGCTGTTGATGCTTGCAAGAGTGTCTTAAGAGGCTTGCATGGCAAAAGGATAGCGGAACATGAATTGGACCGGGTTCGTTCTTCAATTAGTTGATACATATCTTTAAAATTTGAGGACTTATTATCTAAATTGTTTTTTGTTCCGTGGACATGATGTGGAACATTATCATCTTCCTTTTTCGTTTTTTGATTTTGAATATTTGAGGGTGATATACCTAAAATTTCATCATGTGCTTCTGAATAATTATAGTCTGATCTTTGAATCATCATTTTGTATGCTGACAGGCGAAACGGACCCTGCTGATGAAACACGAAGCTGAAACCAAGTCAAACGCCTACTGGCTTGGCTTGATAGCTCATTTACAGGCTGCTTCTGTCCATAGAAAGGTAATATTAGACTATTCTATTACCTTGCTGATGCTATTTCTTCAAAACCCAAACCCATTATTTGGATTTATCTACCATCTCTATTTTTCTTCACAGTAAATCAATATTTTTTTCAGGGTATGTTATGCATTAATTTTCTTAATGTTTTTCGCATGTACTTTTTAGGACATATCATGCATCAAAGAAATGACTATGTTATATGAAGCTGCAACTATTGAGGATGTATACATGGCATATGAGCAATTGAAAATCGATGACCAATCCTTGTACTGTTGCATCGGCGTTGCTGGTGCTCAGGCTGGTGATGAAGTTTCAGGTGAAGCAAACTGCCACCTACGCGTCCTTTTTTTGTTGCTTTCTTTTGGTATTAATGCGGTTTCTCTTTTTGGAAAAGGAAAAAATTGTTTTTTTACAAAGACAAAATTGTAGTTTGGATCTCAAAGAGTTCAAGTTTGAGACCATGATTGGAGACAATCTGATGCTTATATTTTGTTTGAAGATGAAGTATTTATGTGATGTCTTAATACACATATCTTAAATCTGATCTTAATATGAGATTAACGTCTTCTATTACCAGGTTCTTTGCAAGAGGAAGAATATGTTGGAGGTCTTCATGGTGTTATTCCTGTGGGTAGAGGTTCCCATACAATGACAATGCCAACAACATAATTATTTTGGATACCAGTATATGTCTAGTGCCTGGATGAAGAGACCATGTGGTACGTATTTAGGGAAATCAGTTTATCGAATTGATATACAAATTTTTTCCCAGATTCACCATTCAAGCAATCAAGTAAATCCCATGCAGGTAAATAGTTGTGACGTATCAAACGACTTATTCATCGGCTAAAATGCTGAAGATCTATAGGAGTTGAAGTATACGGGACTTCACGGAACAATAAATCCCAACTAGTCTAATTGCAGGAAACCATAGGCTCTTGAAGTGTATACAATGAATTTGTGTATTCTAGTCGAGTCATAAATCGAGCGATGTACATGTACTTGTTATATAAAGATATCCAATATTTGTCAACTCATTTGATTTTTTGCTTTAGGTTGTTGGACTATTTATTGTTTATGTAGATATTCAACTGATACTTCTACGAATAAAATCTTACTTTAGTGCAAGGATAAATAATCATTTGATTGTTTTTTAACCATAAACAGTCTGGAAATGATGCATTGCTCTTTTTTACCCTCGCTAGCTATAAATTCATCACTCCCTATTCCTATAAAAAGTGAAGTATTTTTGCTGTTCAGTTAATTAGTTCATGATGACAGGTTGATTGACATAATCTGATTAATTAGTTTTGTGTGGATATAACTGTTTGCTTTATCGCAAAGATCTTTGATTAATCTTCTTGTCAAGAATCAGGAGGAAATTCGATTTGGTCGTTGTAGACACAATTAACTCAACCCACATTATCCTTGGGGTGATTAACAATAACTCTCGTAGATCTAAGATCTGTGGTAGGATCTAGGTTTATGTGTGACTTAAAATTTGTAGTTTGACCTATAAAACCTGTACTTGATGATTGTGTGAACTATTTCAAAAGACGAGCAACGTCGTACTTCGGTGGACCTGTAAAAATTAATTTTGTATGCATGTTGAACTAACATAGAATTGTGACTCTATGATCCAACACCAAAACTTGTTAGTTAACGACATCTTTTTTCAAGTTGTCGCTAGATATTTGAAATGAGAAAAATCCTAACAGAAATGGGTCTTATTTCCCTAACAATGTCAAGACAGTTTATCGAATCACATATGTGCATAAACACGAGAAAATTTTGAAATTAACGAAACATACACATACCTGGTGATCAATAAGAATCATTTCGTGTCACTTGACTTGGGATGAATTTTCACACAAACCTTAAAATTAATGGAGTAAACCCTTCATCAAATGATCTAAAGCCATATTTGGACGTTTTGAGTATTGATACTTGCTATGTGAAGTTATATGGATGACACGAGACACATTATATAAATGACACGTCATCAGAAGTATAATCCAATACATACTATAGAAATTATTGAAAATTTGATACACACAATACAAGCGTTCTAAGTTGAATAAATACTAATAATTTTTAAGTAAAATTGAATACATTTACAAATATTTTTCTCTGTATTGTATGTGTTGAATGAATGGACATAGGTATCAATAACTATGTTGTTCATTAATTCAGCACATACAATACATTCCATTCCATATCAATTTAAAATTGAACTATTAATCAGCCAAATCTCACGTATTGTTTAGTACGCACTAGATTAATGAATTGGTGGTGATTCGTACAATCGTACACCATTTTTTATCCATACACCACCAAATACTATTTATGGTATTGTACTATACAATACTGTAAAGTAGAAAAGTGGTGTATGGATAAAAAATGTTGGTGTATGATTGCATGAATCAATAAGAATGCACTCACAAGTATATGTACAACATGTAATTTGCCCACAGGATCATATTAATGCAGAAATGGTTAACATAAGTATATAAATAAATAATTATTTAATATACTGTAAGTAAGAACTTGGTAAAAATGATTCATTGCCAACTCACGAAATTTTCAACTCAAGAGTTAAAGTTGATAATTGACCAACTCCAGCTAGAACTTGTGATCATTAAAAGAATTTATATAATAGCCACATTTATGTATTTGTTTATATTAAATTAATGTTAATTAATTACATTTAATTAAATTAAAGGAAAAAAAAAAAACTTATCCATAACCATTAAATCTGACCGTTGACGGCCATTAGAGGAAAAATATTGACTATCAATGAAATAGAAAAAAAAAAACATAAATACATCGTAACAAAATTAAGAAAAAGCGTTTCTCTCTTTTTTCTCTAACAATAAACTTAGAATAAAATAAATTATGACATAATCTTACAAAATCATTGAATTTAATGACTTGTTTTATTCTTTCTGTATATAAGAAGCTCATTGTGAACCAAGAAAACCTCACACAAACTTCCACCATTTCTTTGCTCAATTCTCTAGCTTAATTAACCCTTACCATGCCGAGGAACAAAGTGAAGATCGCTTACATAGAGAAGCGCGATCAGAGGAAAGCTTCCTATAATAAAAGGAAGGATTCTTTGTTCAAGAAGATGAATGAGCTATCGATCCTTTGCAACGTCATGCTATGTGCCATAATTTATAGTCCATACACAAAAGACGTTGAGCTTTGGCCTGACCATGATGGTGTCCTAAATGTGATTCATGAGTTCATGGATAAGTCAGAGATAGATAAGGAAAAGAAAACGGATACTCAAGAAAGTAGCATCAAGAAAAAGAGTGATAAGGTCATGGAGCAGATCGACAAGCAGAAATTGGAGAATCGTGAGATGATTAACATGATGGTTGAAACCTTGAGTGGGAAATTACTCTCAATGAATGCAACAGATTTAAAAGATTTCACTTCGTTTGTGGGTCAAAAGGTCTCACAGGTTGACGAAAGGCTTGAACTTCTCGATAGAGACACTAATGCAGTAGCACCTCCACCACATGAGTCCCAGATGCCGCAACAACAACAAGATGCTATGCAAGGTGGAATAAGTAACAATGCTAAGGATTTGGTGGCCGAAGGATTAATGAATACCGATTGCTATGTGCCAGCTATGATGGATAATGGTGGAGCTGATTTGGATGAGATGCAAGCTACTGGAGGGAACAACCCAGATTGGCTTAAGGATCTTGTGAATCTTGATACGGATTTCGACAAGTTGATGATACCAATTTCTGATGACTCAACCTAATAATCCTTTTTCGCCAGATGGTACATCAGTCTCATAATAAATTAAGTCGATCTGTGTGGTTTAATTTGAGTTTGAGAAACTAATTTCTTTATTGTTTGAAATGTGATCGATGTTTGTTCCTTTTTTGTTTGCTTTGCGTTTTATATGGCTTTTGTTGGAGTTGGATATTTGTTTTTCCAGTCTATTTACTAGATTTCCTGGGAATCTAATGTTATTGCAATTCTATCTATCTATCAGTTGTTTTCTATAAAATATTTTTATTCAATTTAAGGTGTTTCTTTTTTGCATTGCATCGATTAATTTGACTATTCTGATAGCTTATGTAAAATTTGTGCGTACCAGTTAGAACCCGAGTGAAAAGTATGTTGAAAAAATAAAGATAATACGGAGTAGAAAATTATCTAAACTAATCAAGATCGGATGTAATTAGTATCCTTAAGGATTTATAATCCCCCCTCTAGTTCCTTTTTGGGTTTAATGACTAGCACCCTCCTAGGATCACCTTGATTCAAGAGATATGATGTATGCAACAAATCCATCATCTCTTCTTGAAAACATCATTTGAATGTGCAGAATTAGAATATAGGTGCATGCATATGTTATCAAGAAGTGATTTAGACATAATAGACATAATCATATAAGTCATATGTGGTGGTTGCAAACCATTTCAAGGAATTTCACATATGTTCATGGAACGTCGTGACTATTCATTTATATACAACATGATGCGCACTGAATGAACTTTGGTTCAACTATGATACTCAACTCGTAATTTGCAAATAGAAAGTATTGATTAGGCTAGGAGAGTTGTTGAACGACTTTGTATCCATTTAGTGCACTTTGCTGCGCGCGTAATGTACCATAACATAAATTTACCTTCACTTGATAGACTACCTTTAATGTTCTACGCATACATACTATAATTCACAGATAAAGACCATATTTTCAATGTTAAACGTTACCTAGTTCTCTTTATCGTAAATTTCGACAAAATGCAGAGTGTACTTGTAATAGAATTACGTTCATTATTAAAATCGGAGTTATATAAGTATATTTTAGAGAGAAAAACAAAATCTACAATTAATCCCAAAGTTTCAAAATAATCGTATCTGAGATATTTTTTCCCAATTTAAATTTAAAAATGAACATTAATTACATGGGAGGGAGCAATTAATACAAGGACATCGGCTTAAATAGATGCTTATGTTAGTTACTATACTCCGTATTATATATTAGAACTTAAATAGAAGAATCATACAGCTTGATTCTGGACTTGAGCTGGCTAAATTACTTTGAAACGTGCAATTGGTTATAATCTTGGGACCATATGTAAATGTATGGCTGTTCGATCAGCGCACTGCGCACATAACCCTGTGTCAAGATTCACAGATGAATCAGGACACCTTTTAAGGAGGTGGATCAATTACTAGATTGAGATGACGTGAGCATAATTTTCACCCAATAAAAACTGAACTGGCCGGTTATTACTGTATGTGATATCTAGTGGAGGAATAGCAGCTAAATATGTGTAAAAGTCAAGCTCTCAGAATAGTCTTTAAGAAGTCGGTGAGTAAATGTGCATCGCAAGAAGAGATACAAGGGGAAGTATACACATAGTTTACCCATAGAAATGTACGTGAAGGAGAGGATAATCATATGCGTAAATTAGAACAACTTGATCCATTTTGATTAAAACATACGTAGTATAATGCATATGACTCCTCATCAGGTGATCCAGGATTACTCAAAATGTTAGAAGGCATGAATGATCATAGTCTTTTAATTTATCCTTTCCTTCTTTTTTTAGTGAACGGGCATGAACATATCTTGGAAAGGTTAATCATAGTAACACCGTGCACAGTGATTGACTCGTTGGTGTTTTATGGAATTGTAGTATAAGGAATACATTTGTTTCCATCATGAGCTTATCTCGCGAGGTTTTCTCTTTAGTACCAATTAATAAACAGGATACATGTAATTGTTTTGAAATCCACAGTTGTTAGATTTGTTAATTCAGTCTTGAATCTATATAATGACATCCCGCTTCCTTCTTTCATTCGCTTAATAAAAGCCAAATATTAAAGCATGATAACTACTTTCTTTCAGCATAAAGTCTATTTCATTGAATTTAGGAACGCTGACCATTCAATGATATAATTTTGTACAAAAAAATCTATTTACTTGTTCGAATGTTAACACAAAAGCTATCATAGTGATGTTGTTATTTTGCGATCTTGGTGATCGACATTCTATTAATCTGACAGAAGAACCCAAGCTTGGATCTACATGTATACAAATATAAATGATAACCTGCATACTAAGTAACTAATAACCGGAATTCTTCAGTACAAGTAAAACGCTCGTCAGTCATCAAAAGTATTGACAACACGTATTTTAGTCACTTAAGAGTCTAAGAGCATCATCAATTACTATCAGAGTTCGTCACTGAGACTTTGTATTCAAGAAAACTGAAGTCATAATTATTTATTTATATTTTTGTTATAATTGGAATTTCGCTACACAGTAATTAAGAGCAATTTGAAGAAAAGTAAAGGCAGCTAAAAGTCTAAATGTACTCAGATGATTTGATTGTTGGGTTAATCAGTATTATTTACGGATCAGCGGGTTACGGTTCGGTAGCTTACGGGTCACATGTCGTTTTCTTTTGGTTTGCTCCATTTAGTGTTAGGTTAAAGAATTCCAAATCGACACAGAACGAAGGTTTGCAGTATTTATACATGGGCTTATTCATATAAGAGGAAGGCTATATATAGCCTTCTAGGTGCAACGTGAAGCATGAAAGTAGCAATTAAAAACTACTCATTTACTCCACCTAAAGAACCGGTACAACCTAATGACCCATTCTCCTCACGTACACTTTTTCAACATACAAATCCTTGGAATTCGGTCAAACTAGAATAACAATTCTAAACTATTAACTAAAACATAACATATAAGATCATACATACTTATTAAATCCAAAGTTCCATCCATTCATATGATCACGTGAACCTTGACTACATAACCTATTATCCCAACAATCACCCCCTTAATCGGTTTGTTCATACTACTCGTTCATAGCAGTATCGGCTCCTCTTCGATTAAATATGCCTCTTGCTTCTCCCATTTAGGACACTCATTGTTGTAGTGACTAAATTCACCACACTTGTAACATTTAACGTGGTTTCTATCCCGGACACGTTCATTACCATCTTGGCTCTTCCTGGACCAACGACCTTTTCACCAAATCGAAGGTTTGCTTTATCGAGAAACCTTTTTACCGAATCCACTTCTTCAAGCTCATATCCAAGAGTCCTTGCTTTTGAGGCTAAACCGGTCAACTTTGTCAGAAATCATCGTTTCACCCTCCATGAGCAAACCTTCTAGTTCCTTCTTTAAGGTTACAAGCTGAGCCATTCTCACCCAATCCACTCCCAAATATCGTGTTTTTAAACCATCCCACACTTGCTTTGGGATTAATTGTTGATTTGAACGTGTCCGGTATTAAAGCCACGTTAAATGTTACAAGTTTGGTGAATTTGGTCACTACAACAATGAGTGATCTAAATGGGAGAAGCAAGAGGCAAACTTAATCGAAGAGGAGCCGGCACTACTGTGAACGAGTAGTATGAACAAACTGATTAAAGGTGTGATTGTTGGGTTAATCGGTATTATTTATGGGTCAGCGGGTTACAGTTCGGTACCTCACGGGTCATGGGTCGTTTTCTTTAGGTTTGGTGTATTTACTGTTAGGTTAAAGAATTTCAAGTCAAGGGTTAACCGTGTTAGCGTATCTAAGATTGTTATTGGAATTAATCTTATGTTTACTTTGTACTATGTAAACTTAGTTACTAAGAAAACTTAGATAGTAAGTATCCTTAACTATTAAGGAAACTAAGATATTTTACTATCCTTACTTGTTAAGTAATTATAGATATTTAGGAAGCTTATCTTATAAGATAGCTTAGCTAGTAAGTATTCTTAGATGTGAATAAAGCTTATGTACTAAGTTTTGTAAGCTTATAAATAGAGGATGTAATCAAGGTTTGGTATATATAACCAACCTTTCAAATTATTATCTATTCTACACTTCTATTATTCAATATTCATTATAGCAACAAAGTCTTGCTACTTTAATCTTAAGTGTAGTAACAAAGTCTTGCTACCTCAATCTTTCAAAGTGTAGTTTCAATTTTATTCTCAAACATTTACAGTGGTATCAGAGCTCTCTTCTTAAGGGGCTATTTTATTACTCGAAATCCATTTTAAGCTAGACATGGCATCTAGTTCAACTGCTCCTGCAATTCCAATGTTTTCTGGGTTGCACTATCATATTTGGGCGGTGAAGATGAAGACATATTTGAAGTCTCAAGGTTTATGGAAGGTTGTAGAGACAAATGAAGATCCTCCAGCACTCGGGGCAAATCCAACCATTGCTCAACTAAGAAATTATGAGGAAGAGTTACTGAAGAAAGACAAGGCACTTACCTGTTTGCATTCAGGACTTGCTGATCAAATTTTCACCTCAATAATGGACTTGGTGACACCAAAAGCAGTGTGGGATAAACTCCAAGAAACCAATGAAGGTTCTAGTAGAGTAAAAGCTGTCAGATTATTGACTCTCAGAAGAGAGTTTGAATTGCTAAAAATGAAAGACGATGAACTCGTGAAAGATTATTCATCAAGAATGATGGATGTCGTTAATCAGATTAGGCTTCATGGTGATAAAATTTCTGACCAGAAAGTGGTGGAAAAAATAATGATAAGTGTTCCTCAAAAATTTGAAGCCAAAATTTCCGCAATAGAAGAATCTTGTGATGTTAGTATGCTTACGGTTTCTGAGCTAACTAGCAAACTACAAGCACAAGAGCAGAGGGTTTCTATGAGATCAGAGGAAGAAGTTGAAGGTGCTTTTCAAGCATATTATAGAAGAGATAAGGATGGAGGTGCAAAACGGAATGGTTATACATGTTCTATCTCACCAAACGTTTCCTCAATATCAAAGAAAGGTACTTTCCCTCCATGTAAAATCTGCCAAAATACAAACCATCACGAAGCTGATTGTTGGTTCAAAGATAAACCAAACTTTAAGTGCGATTTTTGCAAAAAGTTCGGTCATGTTGAGAAATCTTGTAGGACCAAGAAAAACCAAGGTCATACACAAGCCCTTCAACAAGCAACTATTTTGGAGAACCAAGAAGAAGAAGAACACTTGTTCATGGCTTCACATGTTGATAAACATACAAAAAGTACTACATGGCTAGTGGATAGTGGATGTACAAGCCATATGACTCCAGAACCAACTTTCTTTATAAATCTGGACATCGCAGTCAATACAGAAGTGAAGTTAGGAGATGGAAGAATTGTTCAAGCTAAGGGAAGAGAAACTATTGCTGTTAAAACAAATAAAGGTACCAAATACATCTCTAATGTCTTATACATCCCAGAACTTGATCAGAATTTGATGAGTGTGACACAAATGATGAAAAATGGCTATGGTGTGAATTTTAAAAATTCTCGTTGCTGTATTTCTGACGCGACCGGCTCACTAATAGCTAATATTGATATGAAGAATAATAGCTTCTACTTGAAGCTCAATATTGATATTGCAAGGGCATTATGTGCAAAGGAACATGATGAAATCACAAGTCACTTCAACAAAGAAACGTCGAAGTGTACTACTCAATTGCTGAATGATATGCCAGAAATTGTTACGGAAGTTAATTCTGAATTTGAAGAACTTAAGGTTGTAGTAGCCCAAGAACATAAAGTACCCAAGGCCAACAAGGCGTCTAACGGGTTGATGCAAGCACAAAGGATCATGTATGCTGAGATAGATACTCATCCGTTGGATCATGACTTCAGGAGGAGCTCAGAAGATAATCTTGTGAAACTTGGTAGAACAAAACTCTTCAATGTCAAGTATAATGCCATTCGAGAAGCTGAGAAGAATGGAGAAGTCAAGTAGAAATATTTCCCAAGTTGAAACTCAGTTGAAAGTTCAAATTTTGATTTCCAACAACAACCTTAAGGAGGAGTGTTAGCGTATCTAAGATTGTTATTGGAATTAATCTTATGTTTACTTTGTACTATGTAAACTTAGTTACTAAGAAAACTTAGATAGTAAGTATCCTTAACTATTAAGGAAACTAAGATATTTTACTATCCTTACTTGTTAAGTAATTATAGATATTTAGGAAGCTTATCTTATAAGATAGCTTAGCTAGTAAGTATTCTTAGATGTGAATAAAGCTTATGTACTAAGTTTTGTAAGCTTATAAATAGAGGATGTAATCAAGGTTTGGTATATATAACCAACCTTTCAAATTATTATCTATTCTACACTTCTATTATTCAATATTCATTATAGCAACAAAGTCTTGCTACTTTAATCTTAAGTGTAGTAACAAAGTCTTGCTACCTCAATCTTTCAAAGTGTAGTTTCAATTCTATTCTCAAACATTTACAAACCGTTGCATGGATTGATCTTGTCAAAGGCAACGTGGCCATTAGAAGAATAACTAGGAGTAAGATGCACGTTTTTTGGTTTTGTTTTGTTTCCAGAGTAGTGGAGTAGTGGTGTATTATTTCCTTGTTTTTAGCATTATTAGTTGGTAGAACCTCATGTTTGAATTCGTGGCTTTGGATGGTGAAATATACAACAAAATATTGCTCCAACTTTTTCTCCATTATTTTTCATATTCTTACGTTTTGCTGTTGCTTATTTTCTTAAGTTTCTACTCTCTGATCACCAATATTGATCGATCACAGGCTTTCGGGATGAGTTATTAGCGGGCAAGTTTTACCTGCAAAAAATCTACGTACCATGCAAAGTGATGCTAGTGTCTAGTTTCATTATCATTTTAAACCATGCTTGAGTTTATGGAAGGATCAGTCCAGTTATCTAATAACAAAAAGTAGGAGCTAATAGTTCTTAAAGACAGCGTTCATTGTGTTCTCAACTTGATAGTTCGTTTTCTGTTCATACTAAATTTATGCATGCATATACTTGTATTCAAGTGTCTCATGTTAAATCGTCTGTGAATTGGAATTATGGGCTCTTTCTAAGTCATATGATAAATACTACGGAGTACTACATAAGTTCGTATCAGTCAGTGTCATGTTTAGTGCGATTAATGTGTTTATGGGGGACTCGGCATTGTCATGTTTAGTGCGATTAATGTGTTTATGGGGGACTCGGCATTACGATCTCCAATATGACCCATTAGCATCTAAATGTATATTCATCAGTGCTGATGAGCATTTCTTGAAGCTCATGTTTACCATAACTAGACCATTTTGTTATATAAAGAAAAATATTTTGGGTAATTACTTCACTCCAACATGGTGTGATACGACAAATGATGTGGCATCAAAAATGGGTATCACGTCATTCATAGAATCAATCACCCGATTAAAAGAAATGCTTGGTACATACAATAGCCGAATCAATAGACCCTTCTATAGTTCGACACATATATATTACAAAAATAATAAAATTTGGATGTGTTCACATCTGCCTGTATAAATAGTTCAGAATATACCAACCCAGATAGTCACAACTCACAAAGCAAATCACACCTTTTAAATTTGGGTATATCACATAATCATATAGTATTATCACATCATATATCACAACACTATAAACATCCTGGGTTATCCAAAATTTTATCCCCTACATTGTTGATGAGTTATATTCTAGAAGGTGTGTTACAAAATTGTTCAAAAACGAAGCCCACATAAGACTGATTTCAAGCACCCGCTCCATTACTTAGTTGGAGCGTCATTCGTATGTTCATGGCTGCAAGTTCTGCACCCAAATATCGAAAAACGTAAGGCATCGCCACTGTCTCCATACCTTTACTTGTCTGACAAGAAACACATGTAACTTTTTTCGGGACTCTTCCAGGTGGCAGTCCAGCGATCTCCCGCATTGCTTTTTTCTGGTGTTGGATTAATGAAGTTGTGAGAATGCTTCCACAAATAGAGCACACATCAGCTATATGATGATCAGAACTGGTGTGAAGTCGATCGTGTAATAAATACGCTGCACCATGTGCAAGAAGCGAGTCACGTTCCATTTCTCCGAACCGAATACCACCTCCTTTTTTTCTTCCTTTAATAGGCTGTCGTGTAACTTGATCGACAACTCCGGTAGATCTGACCTGAAACCCGAATATCATTTCTAATTAGACACGCAAATTTGAAAACTTGTAAATTTTTGGGTCAAGTGTCTGAAAATGTATCAAACTTTATGGAAATTTTATTGTATATATCCAACTTTAAAAGCTCTTATTGTATGTATCAAACTTTTACTTATTGCTATTGTATGAATCTGATGACTTATGCATCATGTTACTAGTTGTTTTTTATCTAAGGTGGCAGTGTGTCTCCCTGCCGTCATCAAAACCGGTGCCATGTCACCGGGTTACAAGTAATAAAAGGTCAGGTACATACAAACATAAATTCGAAGTTGGGTACATACAATAGAATTGTGAGTGAAGTTACTCGCCCTAAATTTTTAAAAAGAGAAAACGAACCTGAAACTTGTCAGAAACCATATGGCGAAGTCTTTGATAATAAACAGGGCCAATGAAGATCTCACACGTTAATTCTGTCCCATAAAATCCACTATACAAAACTTCTGTACCATAATGGTTAAACCCACGATTTGTTAACATCGAACCAAGTTCATTAACAAGTGAATCACTATCGTTTTCTAGGGTTCCATCTGGTTTCTTAACAGAGCTAGCAAAAGGTGTTGCATCAACAAACTTTCCATGTAGCGAACCTCCCTATATCCAAAAAAAAAAAAAAGAGGATGAGTATTTTGCTAAAAACTTCATAAAGGAAAATTTTACAGAAGTAATATGCCACACTACATAAATACCTTGGCAGCAATAGATTCTAAAAGCATTGCAATAGTCATTCTTGAAGGAAATGCATGAGGGTTGATGATAAGATCGGGCCGCATTCCAGTAACTCCTGAAAATGGCATATCGACATCGGGCCAGAGTTGAGAGCACACACCTTTCTGCCCATGTCTACTACTAAATTTATCACCAATTATAGGATTTCTGCCACGACGTAAACGAATGTTTGCCTGTAATAAAATTTACTAAAAAATTAATATGTATACAAGCTTCATTTCAGACCATGTAAATAACTAGAACTCATGATCACCTTTTGTAAAGGTTTTTTGCTTTTAACATCCAATGCAACATAATCAACTATAACAGGTTCTGAACCCTTCAACTTTTGATTGAATGAAGTACTTGTAACTTCATTGTACATGCTATAATATGGATCGCCTGGTTTTAGTCTCTGAAAAAAATTGGTAGCTGATACTTAACTTTTGAATGAAAAAAATAGACACTGCAAAGGAAAAAAAGAAAGAAAAAAAGGTGAAAGAACGAACCTGCCCAACATATGGGAGCCCGTCTGAATCAATGAATGAATGTGATTTCTTATCTAAGTTACTTCTTCTAAATACTCTGTTTGCACGATCAGATTTGCTCTTCTCATCAGCCAAATCAATAGATTCAGTCTGCAAATAAAAGTATGTCAAGCTTTACGACACTTTTAAGCTTCTTCTAAATACTAGAATAAAATCATATTAACCTGGTAAATGTGACCATGAGCAAACCCACGATCAACAGACGACTTATTTAAAACCATGGCATCTTCCATATCATATCTGTGCAATACAGAGAAATAAAGTTATTATCTATGTGATTTATATGATTTAAAAGAATCGTTACATATTCTACAAAACACTTGCCCTGAATAAGCCAGCACTGCCACAATTGCATTTGTCCCTAATGGAGAGTCATCGATTCTGTATTTCTCGTATGTAGCAGTTCGCACAATTGGGGTTTGAGGGGTCTGCACAACCGATTAATAAATATATTATTATATTATCGAAAGAAACCTTTTAAATATTATTTTGTATATTACCAAGACTATAATGAAATGAACAAACCTGAAGGTGATATAATTTTTGATCTGCACGACAATTGATTCCCTGTGAAGAGAAACCCATTGTTTGTTTTGCCATCTACAAGTTGACAAGAAAGTTGAAAGCAAATTAACAAAAAAAATTGTAATTATTTTGTCAACCAATAAAACACTACACAAAATAAATATTTAAGGAAAATACAAGAATAAAGACCTGACACTGGTACATATTTCTTGGGCTCTGATTATGATCAGACCAAGGGGTAAGATTGCCAACAACACTAAGTATTCCTGTTGGATGAATTTCTTCATGAGTCGCCGGAAACTCGCTTAATCTTCCACCGTCTCCTCCATCTGGACACTCTATTTCCATATACACCTACCAATAATCAATCAATGAATGTATATAAGGCCCCTTGTATTCCACACCCTTAGTCGAGATGGGTTTAGGTTACAACGGTTTTTTATGTGATTATAAAAGTTGACACTGGTACAATTTCTCTTAAAAAGATCTAGGAAGTTGTATGAGTTTGGATCATGCTAATTTGCTAAACAAACTATGACCCATTTAACTTAACGGAGTGGGTCCGTAATGTTGAAATTGACACCTCTACTTGAAGGAAACTTATTAACATTTATAGACTTACCTGTTCAAAGGGACCAATGAGTTCGATATTGCTGTTCTCTTCAGGAGGTGGATTTTTCTGCTTAACGGGTCGGACAAATCTTGAAGGACTAGTAAATAAGTAGAGACCAGGAAACGCTCCCCCCATGCTAATAGGCACATATCCCACCTCCAAGTCTTCGGGGATCTAAAAATATAAACTAAGTTATGGACTAATATAAATAAATAAAGGAAAACTTTTTATATAAATCACACAGAAGCAAACCGCTGAAGCTCTTGATAGCTTTAACTTTCGTAAATGGCTAACAGCTTTCTCGACTCTATCATTGGGTATAGCACCAACAACACGACCATCAAGTAATACATGAAGAACTTCAGGAGGACCAGCTTTGACAAGTTTTGGCAATGAGGGGATCATATCCGCACCAACCAAAACATCGAGAATAGACTTTTGTATTTTTGTGAAATCTCTAATTTTTCCTTCAGAATCATAGTAGGAAGTAATGCCTATGATTGTTAAATAAAAGAAGTAAGACTCAATCAGAACCAGCAAGATGTTAAATAACTAGAAGAGTGAAAATGGGCGGGTCGTGCAAGATCACGGGTCAGAATACGTACATTCTATTCATTGCAAGTCAAAATGGGTCGGGTTGCACCACAAACATTTTTATCCACTTTTTTATGCTTACAAAATCATGCAATTACAGCAGTATATTTACTCTTCTTTTAGATATAAAGCAGGTTAAGAGGTCGTGTTCATAAACTTACGACATGAGGCAGTCAAATGATTTAGTAATCCACATGGGGCACCATCTGGCGTATGAACAGGGCATACAAAACCCCATGACCTGTGAAAATGTCATCAAAAAGATGATATAAAAATAGTAAGAGGGAGAACGGTAAAAGTTTAGTAAATGAAATTTTTTAGAATACATAAAATTATACATACTCTGGCAACAACTTACGCACACTTGTTGTGCGGAGTCCTGCAAGTGACGAACCTCTATGAACAGCTCTAAAATGTGACAGAAAACGAAGGAAATTGAGCCTTTCTGCTTGGACTGTCATACCAGCTTTCTATCAAACAAACACAACACCCAGTACTTTGATTTACAAACTGAATCTATAACCTTTTCTCCAAGAAGTATAACAGAAAATGCAAGTACATGAGTACCTCTTTCAGATCAAGAGTCGACTGTGTAACCAATCTACCAGTCTTTAACATATTCTCAACAGCAGTACCAACCTGTTTTGCAGGATTTTTATCCAATGCTTTCTTTATGTCAGCTACTGCAATAATCAAAACAAAAAACAGCAAAAAAAAATATATTGAATTTCTAAAATTCGCATGTCTACTTTGAACAAAAAAGATATAACTTCACTTTTGATATGAAAAAGAAGAAAAGTTTGCTCTCTCTAGATGAGCATAGAACATACTGCTGCCAAACTCAAAGTTTCTCTTTCGGTTAATAGCATCATCTTGAAGCAGTCGTTTAGATTTTAGCAACCATTCCTGTAGTTTTTCCTGAAAATAAGCAGGTAAGAATGTAATTACACATATAAAAAGCATCCTGTTCAACAATCATTAAACAACAGCTATCACCTTCCTATACAGGTACTAATCAATATCTATATATATGTACGTATGTATAGAGAGAGAAGGAGAGATAGATAAATATAGATTATACACGGGTAAAAAGGATATCTGAGCAACTGCTGATAAAGCGATGGAAATAATTATTACCTTAACATATATCGTAACCAATTGGCCTGGCAACAGAACTTCCTGAGTTTGCAATGAATCAGGGTTGTCTGGTATAGATGTTTGATCAATAAAAGAGAACAGTTTCTGCACCATGAAGCTGGAAAAAACATGTCAGTACTTTCACAACCAAGAAACCACAGATGGAGAGATCACATGTCCACATTACATTGCTGCCAAATTACAATATATGATAGATAGAAGTATTATATCACAATTGCTTACATTAGTAGATTAAATTTATCATGGTTGTTACCAAGATGAACTAATACAAACTCTCTCAGAACAGCATCAGCAACCTACAGAGAGAAAAAAAAGAAGAAGAAGAAAATCATGAAGTAAGTTTTAACTACAAAAAGAATGTGTACTCGCAAACGACAAAATAACAGATTGATAACATAATATAATGACAAGATAAATAGATACACACACACAGAACTTACAGCAGAGTGACTTTCGTTTTCCATACCATACATGAAAGGTTTGAAGTACTCTCCTGGTTGAAATGAAAAACATACAAGGAATAATATGCATCTGAAAAGGAGTTGATTATTATAAAGTACGAATAGAAACAAAGGAGGTGAAAACAGAATGACAATTACCAATGTACTCCAAGCATTGAATGCGAGTAAACAGAGACAAGTCTTTAACTTCATTAAGAATAATCTTTGCCCTTTCACCTAAAATCTGGGTGCCAACACAACCTTTTGCTTTCTCATATTTATCATTGTACACAGATGTCAAACTCATGAAAATTTCACGATCAGATGTATCAATAAGTGCCTGTTGAAAAGGAAGGAAAAACAAAAAGATAACCAATATGTTAAGTATATCATAATATTAGTATAAATATGTACTTTCTGCTAGAAGATGTGCTTTAAGGTACCTTCAAAACAAGGCCTATAGGTAACAAGTTCTCCCTCCCTCGTATCCTGCACATGTTACAGTGTAAGAATAGTCTGTCGTAACAATTTGAAATAACATAAAACTTTTACTCTATCAGAATCATTACTAACCGAAATCCGACCCTTGCACTTCCATTGCTTATATAATATAAATTAACGGTTACAGCTGATTGATCTTCTCTAACACATCTGGTAATAACATAAAAGGAACCAATCAATAAAACTCAACAACTGTTGAATGTCCAAAAAAAAAGAAAAAGAAAAAGAATCAATCACAACAAGAAAACCTTATCACCACAGCTTTATCAGTGAACCCTTCTCGTCGATTGCGAAATGCACTTCTAGCCATACTAGTTGGCTGCAGATACGGACATTGATGATCAACACGTTTCAACAGAAATGAAAGACAAAACCAAAGAACTAGGAAGCAATGATATTTGCAACGTTAAGATGCTTATTTTGACGAAAATCCTCACCATCCCTTACACTATATTGAAATAAGCTATGGAAAACGTAAAGCGTAACTTACATAGTTTCTTTTTGGCACAACTAATAGTCTAACAACTCTCTCAAGCCCATTCAATATGAAGTACCTACAACAAGGATTGAAGAAACTGAAGTTCATATATATGACGTACAAAGGTAACAAATTCAAAAATTACTCACCCGCCCATTTCCGACGCTTCTTCTCTACAAGAAACAAGTTTATCAGGATCAGCACCTCTTAGCTGACAAAGTTTTGACTGCAAAAGGTTCCAATAAACCCTTGAAAGGTCAGGTAATTACGAGAACTAAACATGCCACATGGTTTCTAACACATAGTAGCATTTTACTTAAAATTACCAAAATAAACTATCAATAAAGACACATTCCCTTACCTTCAACATAATAGGCAACTGCCCAAAGTTAAATTTTTCTCTAATAACAGGACCATCGCCATATTTGAAGCAAACATCCACCAAAAATCTACCAGTATACGATATTTTAGCTTGTCTACACTGTAACACAAAAATACAGCCAATCCAATAAATTCACAGTTCTCGATTTTCAGTAAAGATTGAAGACAGTAAAATTCTCTATTTTTATACATCTCCTACCTCATAAGGATATAAAGCTTCACGAGATGCCTTTGAAATTCGGTCCTTTTGTGGAGGATATATCTCCGGTTTCTCAAACCAAAGTATATAATAAGTCAAGAATTATTACAATGTAACACAAGAATCCAGTCCGCATAGGAATGCCTTGAATTACCAACAAAAGTATAAAGTTTTCCTAAATGTAACAAATTACAACAAAAAAACTAACTTATTCATTAATTTCTCATCTTATTATAAAATTTATTTATAATACTACAACAAATACTCCATTTACTTTTTATTTATATACATATAACAGTAAATTTATACGGAGTAAGCTTTATGTTCAAAAGAAGCCAATTAGACACTAAAACACCAAAATAAACCCAAATTTATTCAATATATGTATAAACTAAGTTACTAATAAAATTCAACCAAAATTAACAACAACAAAAAAGGATATTTCTTAGCTTCAATTGAGTGTTGGAATCAACAACTTCAACAGGTTTGATGCTCATGAGTGCTTTCTCTAAACCGTATTCAATAAAATGATCGAATGAATGAATATGGTGGCTGAATAGCTCTCTTAACGGCTCGTAATCAGGATCATTAGGTAGATGTGGCGTCATTTTATTCCGACTTGAAACCCTAGTTCCTCTTGATTCTGATTTCATGGCGCTCATTGTTAAATTTGATGATGATAACAACTGAAAATAAAATGGTTTTATTGTGGAGGTGGAATATGTGAGGTTTTAGGGTTAGGGTTTTAAGAGGAAGAAGAAGAAGGGTTTAAAGATTTGGACAATTTGTTTATACTGTTGACACATAAGTTTGAAGTATTTGTATTTTAGGCCCCTTAAAGTTGAAATTTTTTTCTTTTAGAAAAAAAAAAAAAAAAGTCTTTTTTTTCTTGGGTTAATAATGGTTTAATACCCAAACTTTCAACCTTTTTTCGTTTTAACACCTCAACTTTTTTTTTTTACGTTTTAACACTCCAACTTATAGTTTGACCAAAACTTAATACCCAAACTTTCAAATTTTTTTCTTTAACACTCCAACTTATAGTTTGACCACAATTTAATCTCTTTAGTTTGTTTGTCCGTTTAAAATTACACTTCTGGATTTTTTTGTTAACTCTTTAGTTTGAAATAATCAAGATTCGATTTGAATACACTAAAAATTCTTCTTATGTGTTGTCTATTTAATATGTATTCTATTAATCCTTCAAAGAATACTAAGATTAGCTAACCTCGAGATCTCGAATGTTTAGCTAACCTCGTGATCTCGTATGTTATTATCCTGTTAATTATAATTTATTATTGTTATAATTCTAACTTATTATTTGGTCAGATTTTAATCAGGGTATTTATAACCGGTAACCTGCTGAATAGGTAATGTTGAAATAATTGACTATAAATACCCATTTATCGTTTAATACCCATTTATCATTTTTTAGCAACATACATTCATTATAAATAGCTTTTCATATAACTAGAAATATTATACAAGAAAACATTATAAAAATATATCGCTATCAAAATAAAATATTATAAAATTAATTGTGATGACACGTTACAATTAATTTATAAGCATTTAAATCATATATATGTACGTATCAAAAAAATCCAGAAGTTTAATTTTAAACGGACAAACAAACTAAAGAGATTAAACTGTGGTCAAACTATAAGTTGAAGTGTTAAAATGTTAAAAAAGAAGTTTGGGTGTTAAAACAAAAAAAAATTGAAAGTTTGGGTATTAAGTATTGGTCAAACTGTAAGTTGGAGTGTTAAAACGTTAAAGAAAAAAGTTGAGGTGTTAAAACGAAAAAAAGTTGAAAGTTTGGGTATTAAATCATTATTAACCCTTTTTTCTTCAAAAATGTACATTAAATTTTTGAATAAATTGATTATTTCAATTTAGAGATGTAATAAGTGGTTTTTACTACTTATTGGTTACAATTATAATTTTATGAAGAAAAAAAATTGTTAGACTTCAGGTAACCATATATGTTACAATTATTTTATTAAATTAACTTTCACGTTTATTTGGAATAATTAAGTTCATTACGTAATTTACGAATGTTATGTTAAACATATTATAATTTTAGGTGATCATGTAATTCATAATATAAAGATTAAGGCATGATGCTTACTTGAGTTGAGGAACGACGACACCATAAGCAAGCCCTTAGGATACTTGATCTTCTACTTGACCCTCTCACTTAGTGATGGAATGAGTGTGATAGTAAGTGTGTTGATGTTATGTTATTGGGTGAGACATAAGCCCCTATATATAAAGAAGAGGTCAAGATAGGGATCAACTCCTTAGTATTAAAGAGTAGCCACTCAAAGGTCTCCCATCAAGACTACATTGAGGGCTGTTCATTATGGTAATTAATAAGACTCGTCTCAAGAGTCTCATAACATAATAAGTATTATTATTTATATTAAATCAAGAATATAATATCATGATGCATAACTAGGTTAGGACATATTAATAGGTGACAAGTAAAATTATTTGTCTAACATTCTCCCACTTGACTGTATACCCATTTATGCTTTGTACAAATTATATTTGGCCAATTAGTTGATTTAATAATCAATCGTGATTAGGTAATACAGTCAGTTGTATCATTTGTGACACATGACCCCTATCAATTATACAATTAGTCATTCCATCTAATTAATTATTTTCATGATCTATAATATAATCGAATGGCAAATGAAAACATAAGTGGTAACCAACATAAAGCCATTCATAATAATGATCCATTGATAATCGTTTGTTGATAAGATCTCTTAATGTGCACAAAATTAGAGAACAACAAACTTCAACATGATGTGGATAAAAAAAACATAATAGGAAAAACACAATCCTTAAACTAAATTAGGTTATTACATAATCCTATGCCAACAGCATGCTCTAAAAAGAGCTTGGGAGGTAAATCTTTCATAAGTAGATCAGCCAACATGTCATGAGTGCGAATATACTCTATGACAATGCACTTATCTTCAACTCTCTCTTGAACATAAAGATACTTAGTGTCGAGATACAAACCAGCTCCACTAGAACTGGTGCTGATTGAAAGGCTAACAGCCGCGCTATTGTCACAATATAGTCTAATTGGTCGTGATATGGAGTCAACCACCTTAAGTCCAGAAATTAAGTTCTTTAGTAGTACGGCATGAACAGTGGCTTGATAGCATGTAATTAACATACTCATCCATCATGGTAGAGGTGGTGGTCAACTCTTGCTTATGACTCTTCCAAGATATGGGACCCTCTTGAAAGCATAAAAGTGTACCCAGAATTGGATTTCTTATCGTCCTTACATTTAGCAAAATCGAAGTCCAGGTAACCGATGACTTCAAGGTTATCCGTTCTTCGATAAGTTAACATTAATTCCTTAGTCCCTTGAAGATATCGCAAAACCTTTTAGGCCGCTTTCCAATGATCCATTCCTGTATTGGATTGATAGCGTCCAAGCATGCCTGTTATGTAAGCGATACCAAGGCGCGTACAAACTTGAGCATACACAAGGCTTCCAACAACCGAAACATATGGTATAACTCTCATCTCTTCACGTTCCAACTCATTTTTAGGACACTGAAATGAGCCAAATCGGTCACCGTTAACAACAGGGGCAACTGACGGTGAGCAATTTTGCATGTTGTATTTCTTTAGGACTTTGTCAATATAAGCCCTTTGTGACAAGCCTAAAATGCCACGAGACCTATCGCAGTGTATTTCGATGCCAATTACATAAGAGGCTTCCACGAGATCTTTCATGTCAAAATTATTTGAAAGAAATATGTTGGTCTCATACAACATATCATTGTCATTACATGCCAAACGAATATCATCAACGTATAATATAAAGATAGAAATTTGCTCCCATTGATCTTAAGGTATATACATTGATACACTACATTTTTCTTAAACTGAAATCTATCCATAACTTCATGAAATTTCAGATACCTTTGTCGAGAAGCTTGTTTTGACCCATATATGGATCTTTTTAACTTACAAACCATATGTTCCTTGCCATCAACCTTAAAACCTTGTGGTTGTGTCATATAGACATCTTCATGCAAGTTATCGTTTAGAAATGCAGTTTTAACATCCAATTGATGCAACTCAAATCATAATGAACTACTAGAGCCATAACCATTCTTAATGATTCTATTCTCAAAACGGGAGAAAAGGTTTCATTATAATCTATTCCTTCCTTTTGAGTGTAGCCTTTTGCAACTAGTTGGGCTTTATATCGTTCAATGTTGCCTTTCGGGTCTAATTTTGTTTTAAAGACCCACTTACACCCTTCAGGTTTTGCACCATTGGGTAATTCTATAAGTTCCCAGACATCATTTATTTTCATTGACTTCAACTCATCATGCATAGCTAGCTTCAAGCCATTGAGTTGATTGATTGCACGTAAAGGCTTCTTTATAGGAAGTAGGATCTTTAACTTTACTTAAGGCATAATCTTCCTCTGTGACACCCGACAATTTAGGTCATCATTAGTACCTAAATCGTATCGTTATTACATGTATTTAGTTTTGTATTAGGCTAAGTACTTGACATTATGTATATTTATATATACACGTACGTAATTAATTGTAATTACGCGAAACAATCGGATGGATTCCGATTTATGCGGACGTTGGTGAAACTTTTTCATAAATAACGTAAACCTATTTCGTAGTAAAATAGTCGTTATTTACTTTATATTATTATGTATTAAAAATATATGAAACATTGTACGTTTTATATAAAACGTAACCGACACAATGAAAACGCACGAATCAAACTTGACAACCAAACGAAACCCGACCAATAATTTAAAAACATAAAATAAAATATTTGAAAGTGTTAAGTCCATTATAATTTACGTATGTAAATCGTTAGCGAAACATATTAATTAAACACGCTTACGTTTAAACAAATAACATAAATTTTGGATAAACGACCACAGCTCGTAACACGGATTTGGGGAACAAAATTTCGAGCCCGAGACTCCTTTGGAACCCCACATAAACCGGCCCCAACTCCCCCCTTTCCCCTTATATTTCTTTCTTTCCTTTTCTTCTCATTTCAAACACCTTCTCTTATCTCTCTCTCTACCCTATATTTTTCTCTCTTTCTCTCACCCAAAAACCAGCCAAGACAGCAGCCACAAACCACCTACCACCACCACCATCGTGTATCATCATCATCATCATCATCATCATCATCTACCACCGTTTTACCACAAGAAAGAGCAAGAACAAGCACGAAGAACAACAGCAGCAACACTTGTCCACTTTTCGATTTTAGATCTGCAAAACCCACTATAAGAACCCCTATATTTTTGTTAGATTTCCTTGGCTAACACATATATACATGTTAGGACTCCACTCATATGAAAACATGTCCAAAAACATACCCGAAAACTCTTTTGAAACATGAAAAACCATCGGGTAAAGCTTTTACCCGACTTCATTTGGTAATATCTCACTCATAACTTAAATAAAATGGTCTATTCAAGTGCCTAAAATCAAGTTTAGGATGTTAGCTTTCGTTTCCATGTGTTTCGTAATTTTTGCAGTACGTTTACTAGTTCAAATCGATTTTATGAAAGTACATAGATAGACTGGTCTGTTAGTCAGAAAAGTAGTCAAACTTTGGAATATGACATCTCGTACTATATAACTCTAAACGAGGTGAGACCACTTGGAAAAGTTTGGAAATTTTTTTAGCTTTAAAAGTAGTATAATTGCATTTTCTAAAGTTGAGTAAAACTCGAGTTATGAATTAATCTTCGAACGTATGTCGGAAATTGTTGTTGCTGGACACAGAGATAAACTTTAATATTTTGAATGACTTATACTCAACTAAAAATTGTGTAAAAATATGTTTTGAAAAGCTAAGACGTAGGGGAATGTCGTGGAATTTTATCGGATTTTATTTCGAACGTCTACTTAGTTAAAACGAGCCAGGAACACAGTAAAAAGTTTGAAAAACGACCTTAAGGACTGATTTGGTTATGTAATTAAAACAACACTTTCGGGTTTTTCAAAAATTGTAAAACTTACTTTTTATGAGTTTTTAAACATAAATAAGAGTCGTGTAAAAGTTTCGGGTCAAACCGAGCACGTTTGACCAAGTCCACGAAATTGTAACTCAACTCAGACCCGATATGTGACACTCGATCACGTGTCGCAACCCACACTAGTGGCACTAACTCAAGTGCCGCAACCTATCAAAAACTTGCCACCTGCGACACTAACCGAGTGTCGCTACAAAATAAATTTTCACAACCTGCGGCACTAATCCAAGTGCCGCAACATATTCAATTTATCATACTGAGCGGCACTAGCTCAAGTGCCAAAACCTTTGAATGTCGCTTTTAGCGACACTAACTCGAGTGTCGCCACCTATCAGAATTTCATACCTTGCGACACTGATCTCAGTGTCGCAACCCATACCAAGTGTCGCTTCTAGTGTCGCTATTAACAGTCTAATTGAAAATATAAATCCACCAAGTATTGATTTCGCGCAACAACAAACAACTATGTATGTACAACTCGGATACACTCACTACATACTTTTATAAGTATACAACGAAACAAACATAATAATAATGTCTTTGAGAATTATTATTACCAAGCGTCACCAACGGGCCGCACACGTTTTCATAAACAAATGATAAACTTTGGACATAACTAGTTGAGTGGACAACTAGCATGGATGGTCTTTTGAGACATCCACTCACATATAACCTTGCGCGTTTAGGACGCCGGCATGTTACGGATTCGAATAACATATTTGCTATTTGCGTTCGCTTACAAGACTCAGGTGAGTCTCATAGCCCCGCTTTTTACTGTTTTTACCATGGGGTGAGAATACTACGCATCGTTGTACATATGAACGTAAGTACCGAAAACTTGATATACCGATTGCATGAGTAACCGACTAATCATTAAATCCCTCTCAATCATAGTTTGTTAATTATCATTACTTAAGCATGAATGTTAGTGAATAATACTATTTGGGATTGACAATCCCCGTCCGGGGTAGTCGCGCTATCATGACTGCTATGTCAAACGGACGCATTAGCATTTGTTCATAATGAGTGTATGATTAGGCACTTGCAGGAGGCAAAGCACCATCATTGATCGTTAAGCTCGAACTATGAGCTCATGGCAATAGTATACACATTTTTGCTTGGTTGCAATACACATAAAAATCTTGTGGTTCATACTGATTGCATGAGTAACCGACTAATCATTAAAGCCCTCTCAATCATAGTTTGTTAATTATCATTACTTAAGCGTGAATGTTAGTGAATAGTACTATTTGGGACTGACATGTAACACCCCAAATTTACTGTTTAGCGGAAGCATACTTTGGGTGTTACCAATCAATAATCAAAGCACAAAGATATATAGTAAACGACTCTATATGCGTCGTTTTAACAAAATATATAAATGTTAAAATGTTTACAACATTTACAACTAATACATAGCTCGTGTTCGATTAAATGAGAGATTTCAGTACATGAGTACTTGTACAAAATATACTAATGCAAGAAAATCTCTAATATCTGCATGCTGACTCGAGCTATAGTAATTCTGAGGGCAGTCCAATCTACTGCTTAGTACCTACGATACATGCTAAAATGGGTCAGCTAAAGCTGGTGAGCTCACAGGTTTGAGTATCAAATAATATTGTATGAACCGCAAGATTTAAGTGCTGATTTGCATCCAGCAAATGAAAATGTGTATGTATACAACCATGAGCGCATACTCTGAGCTTAACTCGAGGGTCAGGATCCACCTGAGTGTTTTTGCCTCCACGAGTGCCTAATCAACACTCGTCTTCCCAAATATTAGTACATCCGTTTACCCAGTTAGTGCATGCTAACCCGGACGAGGTGGGTCAGTCCTATATGGTACCATACACTAATATTCACGCTACAAACGTATTACCAAACTATGCTGACGGAGGACTTTGAAATGATTAGTTGTGTATAACTCATGTAGTATATGTAAAAGTTGTACTTGCGTTCACATGTTAAAAACAAGCAATGTATCACACCCCTGAGTAAAACAGTAAAAAGAGGGGCCATGAGACTCACCTGAGTCTAGAGAGTTTAACTTAATAAACTTGAGTTGATTAGCCGAGTGATGGTGTCCGAAGACTTGTAACCTGAGGGTGTCCGCGACACGCGATGGTTAATACGTGTAGGTATCTCAAAAGATCACCTATGTTAGTTGTTCATACAACTAATGATGTCCAAATTACATTTGGTTTGATTGTTTGTTTATTTGCGTTTTTAAAACATGTACGGCCCGTTGGTGACGGTTTGTAATAGTAATCTCAAAGTATTATTACATGTTTCGTTGTATTGTATAAGGTTTTGTTGTAGTAATTGTTCGACACTTAGATGGAAAAGTGATAAATTTCAGGTCTCGATACTTAGTAAAATCTGAGTTTTCTAGGTTCTATTATCTGCGACATTAGGCGTAGTGTCGCAGGCCGTGACTGCGACGTTGATCATGGCGTCGCTAAGTGCGACGTTCGCAATTTAATGCGACATTACGTGTTATGTCGCTATATGCGACGTTGTTGGTTTTTGCGACGTGGGGGTCGATGTCGCTATGTGCGACGTTAGCAACTTAATGCGACGTTGAGGCTGATGTCGCACCATAGGACATCGTGAGAGGTCTTGCGACATTGTATCTGATGTCGCAATGTCGCTGGGACAAATGCGACATCGGCGTCTGATCAGGTCCAGGTGGCCGGGAAAACGGTCGGACGACTTCCGTTTGGTCCGAAACTTTTACCAACCCATATTTGGACATTTCAAGATTAGATAAACAATAATAAGTCGAAAATACTTGAAATCGAAGAGTTTCGAGATTTGTCGGAAACTTACAAAGTGTCGAATCGAAATTCCGAAAAGATAGGAATGTAGATCGTGACGAGATGAATTTTTTCTCTAAACAAGCTTGATGATTTGATGTCGTTTTGTGGTGTTAGTTGATGAAATTTGGTGATGGTGGTGAGGTTGTATTTAGAGAGAAAAAGGAAAGAGAAAAGAGAAGAGAGAGAGTGAGAAGGTGGAGAATGAGGGAAAAAGGAGGGAAGGGTGGAGGTTTTGTTGAAAGCCTCCACTTTTCAGCTCCTGCAATATTGCTTCGTGCGGTGTCCGTTTTCCCCGGTCGTCTAAGCGTAAAAATAGTTTTATACACGTTTTAATTATAAGTTTTTAAAATACAAATAATTGTTCGATATTTTCGGTTGAAGTATAATTGAGTTATATAATATAATGTAGTTTTGTTTCGATTTGTTTGCGCGTTTAATCTTTTAAATCGTGTAGACGTTATTTGTACGATATGGAATAGATACGAAATATTATCAAAATAATATTTTGGATATTATGGCGTTATTAAATAATGTTATATTACTTAATAAAATTTTCACCAACGTCCGTATTAATTGAACCGAATTACATTCGATTGAAATAGCGTACGATTTAATCAAATCGCATAGTCGTATATATTCATCAATATATATATATTCGATACATTAATTACCCTAACCAAAGGACTAATTACATCTATTACAAATGATTAGGCACTAATTACCAGTCCTAATTTGACGGGTGTTACATGACAATCCCCGTCCGGGGTAGTCGCGCTATCACGACTGCTATGTCAAATGGACGCATTAGCATTTGTTCATAACACGAGTGTATGATTAGGCACTCGCGGGAGGCAAAGCACCATCATTGATCGTTAAGCTCGAACTATGAGCTCATGGCAATAGTATACACATTTTTGCTTGGTTGCAATACACATAAAAATCTTGTGGTTCATACTGATTGCATGAGTAACCGACTAATCATTAAAGCCCTCTCAATCATAGTTTGTTAATTATCGTTACTTAAACGTGAATGTTAGTGAATAGTACTATTTGGGACTGACAATCTCCGTCCGAGGTAGTCGCGTTATCACGACTGCTATGTCAAACGGATGCATTAGCATTTGTTCATAACGAGAGTGTATGATTAGGCACTCGCAGGAGGCAAAGCACCATCATTGATCGTTAAGCTCGAACTATGAGCTCATGGCAATAGTATACACATTTTTGCTTGGTTGCAATACACATAAAAATCTTGTGGTTCATACATATATTTTAACTGATAAACCTGTGAGCTCACCAACATTTGTGTTGACCATTTTAGCGTGTATTCTCAGGTAGGATCCCTTCAGGAACCAGCTTACTAGGGTCGCATGATTTTACAACTGCATTAACGGAGATTTTAGCATTACTTTTTGTAAACTGTTATATAATAGAATCTCCCGTCATGGACGCGGACTCTAGGGATTGTATTTTTGCAATGATAAACAATATGTTTTCAAACATTTAATCTATGGAAATGTAACTATTTAAAACGACTCATATAGAGGTCGTTCGTTGTAACTTTGTGTGATGATTTCTGATTAATCGCGTCCCGACCCGACTTCTGCTGCCATTATAATTTGGGGGTGCGACAACCTCATTGAGGTAAACTATGAAGTCATCATAGTTAACAGATCTCCTAGCCCTCGTAGACCTTCCTAATGGTTGCTGATTATCGGGTTCATGATTTTGAAATTCATCATGTGGTTGTTCATTAACAATGGGAGCATCATGTGGTAACTCATTAACAATAGGAGCATTTTGTAGTGGTTCATTAACAACAGGGACACCTACCTCATTTTGAGATAATGATGGTGTGCTTTCGTTTCTTATTGGTACATGAACATCAAAATTAGGAGTATTTGTTACACTCTCTTCAAATTCAATACTTCTCCCACCACTCCCACCATTTTCACGATTCTCAATGAACTTGACATTTCTTGATTCGACAATTCTGGTAGTATGATTAGCGCAATAGAATCAATAACCTTTACTCCATTCAGGATATCAAACAAAATAACAACTGATGATTTTGGAGTCAAGTTTCTTTATTTAAGGATGAAAATTTTAACCTTAGCTGGACAACCCCATACCCTAAAATAGTTCAAGTTAGGTACTCGCCCTGTCCAAAGTTCAAAAGGTGTTTTAGGGACAGATTTAGAAGGTACTCTATTAAGGATAGGAGTGGCTATTTTTAATGCCTCATTCCATAAGTACTTCGGGAGATCGACTTGAATTACATATCATGCTTCGAACCATATCCAAAAGGGCTTGATTTCACCTTTCAGCAATGCCGTTTTGTTGCGGTGTTCCAGGCATAGTAAATTGATTTACAATTCCATGTTATTGGCAAAATAAGGCAACAGGACCAGGGCTTTCTCCAACATTAGAGTGTTTACCATAATACTCTCCACCCCTATCTGATCTCGCAATCTTAATCTTGTGTTTGAGTTGATTCTCAAATTCAGTCTTATAGATTTTGAAAACATCAAGAGATTCAGATTTTTCCTTAATCAAGTATACATATGTATAACGAGAATAGTTATCAATGAAAGTGATGAAAGACTTATGTCCTCCTATGTTAGTGATGAAAGGTCCACAAATGCATGTATGGATATTCTCAAAAAGTTCATTACTTCTTGTGGACCCTCTTTTATTTGTTTTTACAAACTTTCCCTTAATGCATTCAATACATTGGCTATAATCGGAAAAATCTAGAGTAGGAAGAATTATCTCTTTGGTTAGACGTTGCATTCTGTCTTTTGATATGTGACCAAAACGTTTATGCCACAATCTTGAGGAATTTTCTTTTTCGAGATTTTTGCTCTTTCGAGTAGTGGTAACATTTACATCCATTGATAATAAGGATTCCGCAAAGTTGTTATCCAAATGAAGCTTATAGAGGTCATTTTCTAATGAACCAGTACTAATAACATGAGAATCAAAATACACTATTAAACGATTATGTCCAAACTTGAAATCATATCCAAAACAATCAAGTTTAGAAACCGAAATAAGGTTTCGAGTCATTTATGGAACATAAAGTGTATTATTTAAGTACAAATTGAAATCACCCTTTAAAACTAATTAGAGAGTTCCAATGACTTCAACATGTAACTCATCCCTATTACCAACTTTAATGATTCTTTTCCCCCTTTGTAATTGCTTCTTTGAAATGAATCCTTGCAGTGAGTTGGTAACATGGACCATAGAACCACTATCAGCCCACCAAGTATTAGAGGGAACATTAATAGAAAAACATTCATGATAAGTTACATAGGATATGTACGGACCTTTCTTTCTTATACTTGAACTTACTCTTATTTGCCTTAGTTGAACTTTCCTTACTGGAATTCCCCATTTCCATTTTGAACCTTTGTTATTTATGGAACTTTTCTTACTATTTGTCTTAGTAGTAAAATTAGTCACATTCAAGTATTCTATGCTAGAAATATAGTTTGTAATTGTAGTTGGTGTCAAATATGAAATAAAATGCTCACTATTATGCTCGTAATGGACTAAGATAATCCAAGGTACAAGAATAAAGTAAGTTAAAATAAGACTATATTAGTGACATAATAATAATAACAACCAACTATAGGGCAAAAGTTGGTATAATAAATCTAACCAAAACACGAAATTAGCTTTATTTAAGAAGTTGGATGTAATTGTTGACTTCTCGTTGGTTCCATCAACAACACACTTATAAGTTCTTAATTACATAATGCAAAATCAGTTTACAAATACATCACCTTTGGGCAGAAATATAAGTAAACTAATTATAAGTTATTTGTTAAATACCGTGTAATGTCTTGAAATTATGAGTCACTGTTGGACTATCTCACAACCTCTAAACACCAAACGTAACTTATTATGACTCTTTCATTCACCAAATCTATTTTAACTAGTAGCCTTCCGTTGGGCCGACAACTAATCTCAACAATTTGGTAGTCATAGAACATGCTTAAAATGAATGATATAAACATGTTTTGAAATGCCCTACTTTATTTTAATATCATCAAAAGAAAACAATAATAAACCTTTAAATGTTTTCTTTCTGGTAAATAAAAGTAGCTTAAAGTTAACTAGATGAATAAATACTAGCAGTCTAGCACCACTTTTATAGTCTTTAATTATATGTAACCGTTAGATGATATATTATCACAATCCTTAATTTAGTGAGTGACATTTAAGTATTAAGAACAACTTCTTCATATGCCAACAACACGAACTTAACGTTTTGAATACCATGATAAAGTAACCCAAATCTTGAAAATAAGATAAGCACTATAACAATTAGTTTTCATGTGCAGACTATTACTAAAACAAGATGCATGGTAATATAAATATCATAAAAGGTCGTACTGAAATCTGCTCATATTTGGATCAATATTTTGATTAGCCCATGACAAAATCCAAATAGTAATTGTAATGGCAGCAAAATTTTACAAGATCTAGTTATGCATGACAAAAGGTAAAACAATAAGTCATGCGGCAGTAATACTGAGAGTAAGAAATCAAAAGTTGTTTCATATTTCGAATCGAGAGAAACTAGTAACACAGTTTAATTACCAAGTATCGAAAATTAATAGTCTCTATGCTATGAAAACATGATTACAATATGTTAGACCATCATCATATATTCATCCGAATCGTTATACATAAACATAATTCGGATTTCAATATATGAGATTTATTTGCTCTAAAACCACATGTTAAACATATTATAATATTAGGTGATCATGTAATTTATAATATAAAGATTAAGGCATGATGCTTACTTGAGTTGAGAAATGAAGACGCCATAAGCAAGCCCTTAGGATACTTGATCTTCTACTTGACCCTCTCACTTAGTGATGGAATGAGTGTGATAGTAAGTGTGATGTTGTTATGTTATAGGGTGAGACATAAGCCCTTATATATAAAGGAGAGGTCAAGATAGGGATCAACTCCTTATCATTAATTAAAGAGTAGCCACTCATTAATTAAAGAGTAGCCACTCAAAGGTCTCCCATTGGGTAATGTTAAGTTTTTTGCCAATGATCTCTTACCCAAGTGGTAAAAGTGAGGTGGGAGGCTTGCCTCCCTGGAGGTCTGGGGTTCGAGCCCAGGCAGTGGTGTATGGGAGGAATTAAATTTAGCCGTTCAAAAAAAAAAAGACTACATTAAGGGCAGTTCATTATGGTAATTAATAAGACTCATCTCAAGCAGTGGCGGATCCAGGAAATTTGTTTAGGGGGGCACTTGGTGCTAGAGGTAACAATAATAAAAGTTGACTAACCGGTCAAAATGAGTCAGGTCAATATTAGTCAAGTACAAATTAAAACCAGATATAAGTATCAATCGTCACTTTTAAACAAAAAATACTACCAAGAAAAATCAACTTCAACTTTTTACGAATTTAAGTTATTCAAGTTTGATGTTACACTTCATGTTTTGATTATTTCAAGTATTATGCATTGAGTTTTTTAATGTATGGGTTCGATTTAAATATTAGGATTCATACATAACATTTCATCAAACACTATAAAAAACAAACATACAATTAATAAAATGTGAAAGTACTTATAGCAATATATGCTTAATCGATTACCAAAGCTTAGAAAAGTGGATTTTATATAATCCTTACTAGTTAAGTTTAACGTTAACATTAAAGACCTTATTTAGTAATATAATTGTATATGTACATATATATTTATTATTGAAATATCAATTTATTCTTTCAGTTAAGGTTAATTATTTTGGTATGTACTCTAAATACTACTAATAATAAGAAAAATACATAGTAAGTCACCATATATAGTCATATATATAGTTAAATAGCAGTTGAAAATGGTTTAAAAATTAAAAATGAAGAAGTAACGTTTGAATTGCTCAAAATACTTAAGATCACGTGACAAATTTGTTTAACATCTTCTAAAATATTTACTTTGTATTGTTTAGCAGCTAATTTGCTCAACGTGACAATTTTGGGCTTTTTCTAACTAGATTTTCCAATGAGCTTATGATAGTGATTGACTCTTTTATTTCCAAAATGCATTTGTTGTGGGGGCCATAAGATGTTTTAATTGGGGGCCAAGTATTTGGGCCTAATAATATACCATGTGTTGGGCCAAGATGACTGGGGGCCCGTGACCCCCCTAACTCTACATTGCATCCGCCCCTGGTCTCAAGAGTCTCGTAACATAATAAGTATTATTATTTATATTAAATTAACAATATAATATCATGATGCATAAATAGGTTAGAACATATTAATAGGTGACAAGTAAAATAATTTGTCTAACATGTTAAGCTAGAAATCGAGAAAATTCTACACAAGTTAAGGAGTTTCATAAGATGTTTCAAGTAAGGTAAATTGAATCATATGTTATAAATAATTATGGAATGGATGTCCATATCTTATTATAACAATGCTAGATACCGTTTACTATAATTACGAAATTCTTTCTTTGAGAATACTCCACCTTGTAACATTATATATACCTCCATTGATAGATGAATAAAATAATTCTTTTTGGTTTCTTTCTTTATTGTATTGTTCTTTATTATTTCACAACACATTATCAGCACGAGTCTCTACCATACGAGTTTACGATGATGCTTACGGTTAAAGGTCGGTAATTTTTATTACGTTCATCTCGGTTGATTTGACCAATTTGCTAAACTATGGATCGGATTCAACGTACGGTTAATATTGAGGTACAGCTCTTTCATAGTTTTATATTTAACATAGATATAATATATGATGCATATTTTTACATGCCTGCCACCGTTGAGATTTGAGACCAATCATAATTCCTATGAACCGATTTTGATTGCGACTAAAAATAAATAAATAATAATATTGTAATAAGTAGTACTTGTTTGTGGTTTTTATTTTCATCCGGTGACACATATATTTTGTTTTATGATTTTAACTTTGATCTAAAAATCTTTTGTTGGTATTGTGAATTGGTGATATGAATTGATTCCTCATAATTTTTATTATTAGATATTAAAAGATAAATCTTAAGCACTAGCATGTGTAGGCTGTTATTTAAATTATCTTATTGAGATAAGTGTATGGAAAATATTGAGACTATGGGTTTTCTTTTAAACTGCTTCCTTAATTCCTCCAAATTCGCATTAAACATGATTGGAAATTTGATTAAAGATAACTAGTATGTTTATGTTACAGTTGTGCAAGTCCAGTTACAATATTTATGGTTTGGTTTTATCTTATGACGTAGTAACATTACTTATAAAAGTTTCGAAACATTATAACATGAAACAGAGTATCGAATAATTTTGATCTTAAATTGGTAAATCTTGAACCTTAATTAGTTATTAGCTATATTATTTGTTGCTTTCGATTTCATAATCAAATTATGTACTAGCTAGATTATGTTTACTGACCGCCGGCGTACTCAAATTTACCATCGGTGGTGAGACTAGAAAGTGATAGAATTAGACTTTTAAGCAATTTAATGCGAGTATCTATGTTAAATAACATATAGATTGTATATTGTATATCGGTAATAAATTAAAGATTGGATAGGAGTCAAATAAATGAGTTTTTTGAGAATAAGTCGGTTAAAGTTTTAATTATTGTATTTTCGTTGAAATTGGTTCCTATTATATTGAAAGATATAGTGTTTTTTTTAGATATCATCCCTTAATATACAATCGGTGTATATCGTTCTTATATGTTCGGTTGTATTGGTACACTATATTAATTTTTGTGTTCATAGGAAACATTGATTGTCTCTATATATGAATTCATAAATCATGAATACTATATTTATTTTGTGAGCAGAAGGTTGCATTAAGAAGTTCTAAATGAGGATTTAATCATCCCTTCAAAATATAAGTTTTGATATATATTAACTTTCTAGTGTAACTTAATACGGATCGGAGTATATAAAATATGCTATTATTTGATTAAAACTTTGTCTTGTATGGAAGATACTAAAGACTTTTGATTTAATGCCTAAGCACGTAGTCAGACTAATGAGTTGGAAATTGATAACATGACTGGTCTCTATATAAGTGTAATATATATTTGCCCTGGAATGCATAAATTACGAATTGATCCACTTCTTTGATATAACTTACTCCACTTTTGTATTTGATATACATAATTTGACAATGGTTTTCGCTAGTACACTTAATATTGCATACTTAAAATTTGTGATTATGGCGTTTTGTGATAGCAAAATTTACCATAAGTTAATACTGCTTATTGGAGTGCCAATAATGTGTTTGTTCTTTGCTAGTTAATACATATGTATGCATGTGAAATATGTTTTATAAAGTTTGATTAATAGATATGCTAGTGATGATTAAGTACGCACAAGTATACTTTAGCGTTTGTATGTGCTGAATAACTTGACTGGACTTAGTAGCCTAAGACATTATCAAAAAGATCATGGTTTGCCTTTTATATGATACAATTATATGACCAATAGTTTAACGCGATTTTAAGGAAAATAAGGTATGCGATGAAAACAAGTATAAAGTTATTTACTTGGAAGAATTTAAGGCAAATATATCACATCAAATGTTGTGATACTTCATAGAGTTCGTTATAAGTAAATTCACCCGCGATTGTAAGATTTAAAATTGGTGAATGAATTAGACATATAATTACTTCTTAAATAACTCATTTGGAGATAAGGTGATCTACGAGAACAAAATAAAAAACTTATAAAATTAATGATAAGCAAGGTTTGGAGTTGTTGTTTGCTTATGACCGAACAAATTAAAATAACAAGCTCCTAATGAAAAATAATTAAATATGTCTCCTTGCATATGCTCTACTCTTTGGAGTGAATATGATAATACATGATCAATTTAAAGGACCTAGTTATGAATATAGTTGAGGTTATTAGTATGGAATTCATTATAAAAACATGCGATATCACTAAAGGTGGCATAATATGATAGAAGTATACGATAATGAAAAATATCAAAAGTATATGTGTCATAGCCAATGCGCGCTATCATGAGAATCATTATTTATGTGATTATTATTTGAGAAGAATTTGTCAACCATTCCACATGAATAAAGAAAAAAAAGGTAGCGACAAATTTTTTTAAATATGAGAATAAGATATCTCTTCAAATTGTGACATTGAGTTTTGTCATATATGTGTGCATTATTTATTATGTGGTTTTATTTACTTATGAGACACTTTATATATGTTCTTAGCTAATTGTACAACCTCACATGTACAAAAGATGTGTTTCTTGTTTAATAATGCTATAGGCTAAGTGAGTATTATATTGCACTTTGTGAAAACTATAAAGAGCTCATATATATATTTGATCAGAAAATTATGATCGAATTTTGTATATGATGATTGCTTGAGCTCTCCATATTATTCGATTTTGACATAAAGTGAAGTGCAATCGAAACAAATGTGGTATAAACAAAAGGTTTATGAGCCAGTATTATTTTATTATGTGGCATGACCGGTTAGACCATCCCGGGTCAATGATGATGCGAAATGTATAGAAGAACCATGGGTTACTTCAAGGATGATTTTAATCATTTTTATTGCTCTTTATGGAAGTTAACTGTTCACCTGTCACCACCAAATTAGATTAAGGATTTCATCCCTTAAATTTTTGAAAAAGATTAAAAGGGATGCAATATGTAGGCATATACATATGCCATGCAGATCATTTTGAGTTTTAAAACCAATGCATCGCCAAAATGATCATGAAAAGCGCAACATGAAGTTAGCGTGATTAGTGGCTCTGCTTATAAGAATGCGAGCACGTTTTACATTTTATATCTTTCGAAATGGTGGTGAATACTTCCTAAGAATTTGATAATTATTGGGACAAGTGGTGTTTATTATTTTGTAGCTCATAGTGAGCAAATTGTTGATTGGAAAGCCAATAATTATGAGAGCAAAACTACCAGTTTATGGGGCATGTTATCTTGATACAATATGAATTCGCATCATGCTAAAAGGTTATAATGATTCCTCCCCATTACAATGGGTTTTTCGGTCACGAACCTATATTTCCCATGTAACCTTGTAACATTATATATACCTCCATTGAGAGATGAATAAAATAATTCTTTTTGGTTTCTTTCTTTATTGTATTGTTCTTTATTATTTCACAACATCATAGAAGAAATGAGATTTAGATCACGCTAGAGTTGTATATACATATTCTAGAGCATATACAATGATCTAGAATTAGAGATTTATAATATAATATAAATATAAATATAAATTTATATAATAGGAGGACTTCAAATATAAATTCATTCGTTTGCACCGAATTCTACATTTATATTGTTCCTCTCATCTTCTATCTATCTATCGATATCTCTATCTCTATCTCTATCTATATATATAACTAATAGATGATAGATGATAGTTTCTTTCCTATTTACAAGTTCTATCTTTTTGACAAATAAGCAAAAATCTCGTATGTCATTACCATATGTTCTCAAAAAAATCCTACGTGTCATAATTTTGAAACCATTGTGACTACCTACTTTTTAGCTAAAAATCCTATCAATTCTTATAAGAGGTATTCAAAATTATATTAGTAAAAAAAGAGATGTATAGATATCCGTTTGAAAGTGATCCATCCTCACTATAAAATAAATCAAATATTTGACTAGAAATAGGGAAGCATGCCATGCATATTTATTTACTTGGATATGGAGCTTTTTATAGTGCAAGTTCTTGCTCGTTTAACATTTATCAAATTTTATTAATATTGGCTACTATATTGATTTGTGGTGATATTGGCTACCCGTGCATGTTAATATACACGCACTTATATGTCATTGATCAATATGATTATTAAATACTCAATGAAACACATGAATATAAAACTTTGATTCTCACATATACTCTAAAGGATGTTATATATATAGTTTTCATCTTTTATCTATCGAGATAGGAGTAAACTTATGTCCTTTACTTTTAACTGACACTTCCAAAAGTCTAATGAGATACTTAGCAAATATCGATGTATTTGATGATACGTATTTCATGAAGCACCCAACAATTATGTGAGTTTGAAACCTTTTAGAGGTCAGGGTATTTGATATCAAGTATTCATGAAGAACTCCACAAGTGGCATCAATTTCCGATATCTACTAAAGCCAGAGGCGTCATTTAGAGATAGATAAGGGGGGAGCAGATAGCAATAGTCAGTTACGGAAATTTTATTGGGTGAGGGACGATAAGTTTTTAAAGATCATTTATGCGAATTCAAATTGTATGCTCTAAATATGCATATATTTAGTTGTGTAGTACGTGAGTTACAATCAACAACGAGTTTGAACAATTTGAGTGATTCTTTTTTGCCTACAAGTGTATTGATGTAAATTTTTTAAGTTAATTTAATAGTATAAATTGTAGGGCTTATAAAAAGAGGCACTATATAAGCTAAATTACCTCTTATCTATGAATGAATCTAAAAATCTAAACTACCACCTTTATACTTAAAAAAATAGGTTCTCGTATAACAATATCTTTGAATCGTTCAAATAAAATGCACTTTCATGTTAACATATATCAGTTTTCTTGATGGTGTATTGATGTATATCGATTTCTCATGGTTAAGTTGTGGTCGTCCATCGGACCGGTATAAAAACTAGTTGTAAAATATTCACATTTAACCGTAGTAATATAACAAGTCCATTTCACATCTAGGTCATTGTGTTCTTAGTTGCATTCTTATTTTCTTGTCTTGGGTTTTTTGTTTACGAGAAAGGTATGCCATTTGCAACTTCGTTCGAGAAGTAAGTGTAACAATTTGTGACACATTGATAGATACTAAGATGATTAAAGTTGCGTATTATAAATGTTTTCCACTGTTATTTTGAATTTTGAGTTATGATCCAAAATTACATAAGTCATGATTTTGGGATTTTTTGTATTACATTATCCCTTAGATTCAATGGATAGAGTGAAACGTTACTTTCTAGGCGACTTTTCTAAACGGTTTACCAAGATTTTTTCATAATTCATTAGATAAGGAGATACTCCTGATATATTTAAGGATAAATGTCATTTTACTTTGAGAAATGCTTTAGTTACAAAAGTTTTACAAAATTTTGAATACAAAATGATGTGACATCATAAGATGAAGAGAGAGAACGAAAAAAGAGAATGAATGAACCAATGTGATTTTGCCAAATTATTTTGTAAATATATTTTGTATGTATTTATTTGTATGCCTGGTAGGATTGCTCTTTTACATAAACTTGTGTCCCAAAGAAACTATATGAATAAACCTTTTTTCTAATTTTAATTACTCATTCTACGTGAATCCCTTTCTCTTTCTAGTATTTTTTTTTTCTCCATAAAACAACATCCTACTTTCTACGTATCCTTACATGAAAGATCTACCATCAACAAGCTTATGGATTGCGATTTTTCGGTCTCACTATCAATTATCTATCATTTTTTTTAGTTCCTAACCTTAGCTTGTAATTTTTACTTACATTTTTGGTTTTCTTATTTATTTATTTATGTTTTATGTTTTAGGTTTTTTTTTTTTTTTTTAATTATGAATGGAATCATCAATCAGTTTATGAGTTCCTTTCAAATTGATCTTCAAAAGTCTAATGTCCAATTTCTATAATCAGGTTTAAAATTATTTACAGAATAATTGGCTATACTTTCCCTCAAATGTTAAATTATTTCCAGAATAATTGGCTATACTTTCCCTCAAATGTTGTTGGTAGAGAGTTGAGTATATGTTTTGTTTTGGCAAAATTTGAAGATCTAGATCAACATGATATCCTAAAATAAAAGAATGGTTTTGCTAACGGGGGCTTTCGATAAGACTTTCAGATATGCACAAAGGATTTGTACATTTACCAAAATTCAGGAGGACAAAATAAAGTCTAAGGGTAGAGAAAGAGTTGGTTATGATTATAATACAAATTTTAATGCATGTCTGAAAGTTTTAACGAAAACCCTAAGGGCTTCCGTTATCGAAATCCATAAAAATAAAATATAATAAACCTAATATATGGAGTAAATGAATTCCTTCTAAGCACTGATTTTTCAAGAATATTTTAGCCATTTTTTTTTCTATTTTAGTGTTGGTGGTAGATTGTTGCGGTGGTAGGTGGATATCTATGATTAATTAATGAAATCTAAAATTTATTATTGAAGAGTTAGAATTATACATGAAGATTTAAAGGTTGAACATGAGTTACGGTTGCATGCAAAAGTAACCCTAAATTCATACGAAGTAATAATTAAAGCAAAAGAGAATGTGAAATTAAGATATGAGAAGTGAATTGGAAATTGTGATCATAAAAGAATGGGGGCGATGATGAAAGGGATAAGGTTTCTATATTTGCAATTTTACACGTTGATATTGAATGTGTTACACGTTGATATTGAATCTGTATCATTACTAAAATGCAACTTCAAGTCGAATTATATATAACAAAAAAAGTTTTTCCCCCCTTGAAAATGTACCTATTTGTATAAATTTGCCCATTATGATTTTGTAATTTCATGATATATATTAGTCACAAGTAATAAGAATTGGAATTATGGTTGTAGCTATGGTTGTTGGTCTTAAACCGGCTCATGTTAACATTGATTCGTCCTAAAAACGTAAACAAAAAACAAGTGTGAATCACCCTTTATTCAGTTTATAAAACTTGACCATCACATGTAAACCGAGTTATGTCACACCTTCACACCACAAATAGTCTCACTAACCATCTCAGGTCGTCTACTCTTGAATAAATTTCAACATGGTAAGATTTAAAAATATCTTGGATAGCCCTATGAACTTATTTGGATGATTCAAAATGGGTCGCCCGCCCTAGAAAGGCATTGCATTTTCATTATCGTCAATTACCAATGTACTTGGGTGTATGTTTACGTGTTCAAGGTGCTTGAGAGCTCCTCGCATGACCTTGAAGATATAAACTGTGTCATGGTATGTGTTCCATTATTATAGAAGCAATCATGGTATTCGTAATTTATGGATTTATAAGTAACAAGATTGATGGGTTAAAACACTCAACGGTTGGTGGTTGATACAAGGAAGTTAAAGGGCTAAAGAAATTGCCAGAATGGAGAGAAAAAATTTCATAACAAATTTATATATGTAGTGAAATTCTACAGGTTGAAATGATGTTGATTTCAGTTTTCTTATTTACCCTCGACAGTCGACATACAGGATGTTTTCCTCTCTTTTTTCCCTTGTATAAACCCAGAAGTTATTATCACTATGTTGATTCTAGGGTCTTCTCCTGACTTAATGATCGAAAGAAGATGATATTAAATGATAGGAAGAAAAATGAAAGAAAACTTTTATGTTCCCGAGTTGAAAAGAATATAATTGAAATTTACAAGTTTCGTGTTCTCTAAGATGATATTAAAAGATAGGGAAAAAAAATATATGAAAGTATACTTTTATGTTCCCAAGTTGAAAAGAAAATAATTGAAATTTTCAAGTTTTTTATTCTCAAGTCGGAAAGAAATGAAAGAAATTACTCCCTAATCTTTTATAAGCCAAAAAAGAAGCGAGAGAAAAAAAGGTTGTACTGTATAGCAATAAATATGAACAAGGCATATGAGTTGTACAGAAAGGAAAACCATAAAAAAGATGTCTAAGTCTAACAACAAAACAGATAATCAAATGGTGTTATTCCTCTGTATAATAATATAATAAAATAAAACATCAATCATATGTAGACTATTTACCTAAATAGTTTACCTCTTTCTTATCTGTCCTGCAATCTTTTCAAGGTTTCTAGTCGCTTGGCCCGGCCCTAAACCGATCCAGCTCTTTTCTATCCACATTAGTATGATTCCACCCAGTACCTACAAAATTCGGCCCAGATGCTCGGTTTTCATGAGTCAGGTGACAAGTTTTCAATTACATCAAGATCAATATCAGCAGGATCACCTATCCATGGCTTTCCTTCCCTCCATTGAAACTTGATCCTTAACTTTCCGTTTGCATCCACGCCCACAACTTGACCTTTGCTCGCGTGTGTCTCCATGCCCCAACCCCACCTTGGGCTGACCAAACCCTTTTTTATTTTAACCTTATCGCCTACTACAAATGGTCGGATTCTTTCCATTTCCCAGTTCTTGCAAAGCCATAATCTTTCCAAGAAACAAAAGGCTACCCAAAGATCACCGTCTTCAATGCGGTGCACCACTCCTATGCTTGAATGGGTCACGTCTCCCCAATGGTGTGTTGGGTTTGAGATGGATGGTTTGACCCGTACCCAATCTCCAATATGGAGTTCCTCTTGCTCCACCACTTCCACTTCGTACGGGTCTAGCATCCATGATTTTGAGCCGGCTGGTGTGTATATTCTTAACTTCCCATCAGCATCAATGGCGGATATGACACCGATACTTGAATGGCTATGACCAGACCACCCAAACCTAGGGTGGGTCACTGAAGTTTTGACACGCACCCGTTGACCGTTGATGAGCTTGTTGACTTTTTCAAGATGGGTGCTTGGCCCAACCCATTGGTCTTGTTCTCCACAGAAAGCAACAGAAATATTCCCGTTCCATTTATCTTCTTCATACACAACACCTTGTACAACTCCAATGCTACCTGGCCCAATTGATTTCCAAACACTTGAATTATCTGTCATTTGGACCCATTCTCCCACTTCAAATGTAGGTTCTATCTCTAAATCTGCTGGATCACCTCTCCACAAACCTGGTAAACCAAAAAACAAGACCCGTACTTCACCATCAGAATTCACATTGATTATAACACCCCGGGAATCAGGTTGGGCACCTCTCCAACCCCATCTTGGCTCTACTAGACCTGCACGGAATCTCACGTGCTGCCCAATTTTAAAGCCCAAAACTTTCTCGATGTCTGTGTGGTGAGTCATCCATTTACCTTTACGGAAACAGCAGGCTAATTCTAAATAACCACTATCTTGTACACTATGGACAACTGCTAAACTTTCTTTTCCAATGCTAATCCAATCATAACTTGGTCTAGTGCCTACAATCGGTTTTGAACGAACCCAATCACCAGCTTCAAACCCTGAAAGCACTTCTGCATCTCCAGGAGAAACTTTCCACAAGCCATGTCTCCCAGCCACTTTAGCCTAAAAAGATAAAAGATTTTTAGAACCACTGTTTGGTTAGAAACTTAACGAGAATTGTGGGCATATAAGAAGCTGGTATCAGAGGTCAATCGTAGATTATATCACAGATCTAGGATAACACTGACATACGAGTGTCTCCACTAGTAACAAAAAAAGGACGCATTGGTGCGCAGCGTAAATGGGTTTTGGGTAGGTATGGGTAAACTTTAAATACGGATCAAAACGAGCTGGGTTGGACAAACAGTCAAACACACCACCGCTTTTGGTCCCTTTCTAACTGAAATTACAGATAAATGATGTATCAAATATCATTACCAAAAATAGCCACATTCTAGTTCCACTCTTCCCATCGAAGACAATAGAAATATTAAAAGAAACCAAAACCAAAAAGAAAAAGAAAAAATAGCAAGAAGGGGGGGATCCGTACGTTTAAAGCTCCATCCATGTCGATTCTAACAAGTTTACCAACAGTGGCCGGACTTTCATTTGACCATCCGAGCCGTGGTTGAGTGACTGAAGAAAGTACATGAATTTCTTGGCCCAGTTCAAAAGGCGGCACTTTCTCGACATCTGTCACAGAACAAGAAAAAGGTTTGTTCCTGAAGCAAAAGGCAATTCCCATATCACCATCTTCCTCTAAACTGTGGATCAATCCAATGCTATTCCTCGTGATGTCCTCCCACCCATATTTAGGGGAGGACACAGATGCCTTGACTCTGACCCAATCCCCAACCTGCCATGTCACAGAAATTGTCAAATAAAAGCTGTCCCAGAAGGTATGTAAGCAGTCCAAAGATGGCAATTTCAACTGACCATTGATTCGGGTCATTTTATCTCTAGGTGAATTTAAAAAAATAGCTAAAAACCCCGGAAAACTTCACCAAAAATGTACTTATTAGAAATTAAGATCATCAATGAAATTATATAATATTTCCAATCATATAAAATGCTTTACTTAATTAGAAAAAACGATCTAGTGAATAATAATTCTGGATCAGATACAATTTTTGGTCATCCTGAACCCACCCAGCCCGTTTTAACCCTTAAAGTATTAAGTTGTCACCAAACCCATTATGAAGCTTCACCCAACTGGCTGAACCCATCATTTTGTCCTTTACGGAGATGTTTATTTACCTTGAAATCCTCCACCTTTTCCATGTCAGAAGGATCAGCTTGCCATGGTATGGGCCGATTTGGAATTTCAATTATTAAAAGACCATCACTTTCTATCTCGATTATTCTTCCAACACTGTGATGAGTCTCACCACCCCAAGCATACCTGGGCTCTGCAACTGACCGTTTCACACAGACGCGATCACCGATCTATAGACATAATTAATTAACATTAGAAACGTATCTGTAATGGAAGTGAAACATATTATATAAACGAGCATGAATTTTGTTACCCTAAATGGATCAACAGGTTCAACTTCCTCTGGTTCACAATGCCACGGATTTGGAAGGTAGCTTAGCTCCAACAATAAACTGTTATCTGGTCTAATACAAATCACAATACCAATGCTTCCTGGTGTCACCGACCCTAATCCATGCTTAGCAGTGGTAAGGGCGGGCCGTACACGGACCCAATCTCCGACTTTGAATTCTTCGACCCTTTCCATTTCTGCAGGGTCAGCCTTCCACCCTCTTGATGCTCCAGGAAACCCGACCCGCAAAATTCCATCATCATCAACACAGAGGACAGTTCCAATACTATCTCGTGATGGCTCTCGCCAACCGAACCTATAAAGATTGTAATACAGATTATGTATTAACTATAGGAATTAATTCAAAAGGAGAGTACACTTCTCACCTATTCTCATTAACTTTAAGAGTTAAAATAGATAATTGCTACTTCAATCAATCTTGTGCATCTATATCTATACTGGTGTGGTTACACAGAAAACCACCACCTTCTAGAAGCGGCCAGGTGGCAAGATGGCCTAGTTGGGGACACTTTTTTACATTTTTATAATTACAACCAAATAATGTGTTAACTACGTTACAACAACAACAACAAAAAAATCACAATACGATTAGTGGACTGTAATCTAAACAAGACTTAAAATGACTTTCACCCCATTTGACCAGGTTGATATTGAACATAACCAAAACTGACACATTCAAAAGTAAATGGGTCCAATATGCCACCTTTATACTAGAACTAAGAGGCTTCATCACGCTATAGCGGTAAGATTGGTAATCAAACCTTGGTTCTCTGACTTCTGGCTTGAGTTGTACGTGTTGCCCTCTGTCCAACGGAATGACTTTCATAACTTCATTGGCAAGAACACAAGCTTCACCAGAACAAAATGATACAATGAGAGTATCCTTATCTGGGACACTCTGAACAAAACCCACACTCTTGTGTGTTGCACCTTGCCACCCATTTGTTGGAGTGTCGACTGTACTTTTAAATTTCACCCAATCGCCTACTTGATATCTAAACATTAATTTGGAATAAAAATTCAGGTCACCATCTGGTAACGGTTGAAATAATGATAAAATTATAGAAATGTGCTAACATTGTTGGAAACAAATGAACGCCCTTGTTTGCAAGTGCCTCCATCAGATCTTCTGAAATCCACTCTCGGGGAAGAGCCTCCAAGAAATCACGTAATGTCATGCCACTGTTATCCATCAAAAATACGTAAATATAATACATTTCAACATTCAAAAACATGTTTCTTAATTATGAAAATTAATCAAATCCCCCAATGACTCGAAGTAGAAAATTGACTGGTTTGGTAACGGGTACTTATGTAAGAGTAAAAATGGTTTTGTTTGGGTCTAATCAACCCAAGCATTTTTTGACTAAATTTTAGTGTGCTAAATACTTGGATAGATTGATCTGAGAGCTTTTCTGAATAGAAAATAAATTTCAGCAACTTTGGACCAATTCTTTAGTAATTGGGTCAAGATTGCCACCTCTACTTCTAATACTCATAGATATGCAATTCTGTAAGGTCTATATTACCTGTGATTTCTAACCTCTACAGCCGCACCTGGATACTTGAGCATAACAATGATCCACTCCAGATTTTCACGAATCATTTTTGCTGTATCAGCAGCTATATGAAAAGCATTATTGCCTTCATCATCCTAAAAAGAAGTTTATAAACAAGCAACACGTGGGTAAATTTGTGATGCAAGTGATATATCATCTTTTATAGCAAGGCAATGAAAGAGTGTTGAGTGTGACGTAGCACCATTGAAGAAAACTTCATTCAAAACCTAAACATGAACTTCTTGTGCAAAGCTGCCTATTGTTATAGAGATTTTTGTGTTATTTCAACTCGATAGAGAGGAAAAGAGACACGTACCTGCAAGTTACAATTTGCTCCTGCAGAAAGAAGCATTCCGACACATGATTTTGATCCTCTTGCCAATGCCACATGTAGAGGAATAGTATTTTGCACATTCCTTATATTCACATCAACTCCAGCATCAAGGATAATCTGTTCAAACAATATAGCAATTGACGACTACCTTTTTAGAAATGGGCAAATAGGGTCACTTTCTTCTCAAGACCCTCTACTTTTTTAACCATGTTCAGATCGGCATGAAATTCTGGTTTTTCTACTTATAAATGGGCGGGGTTGGGCAACAGGTTGTAATGAGATTTTGGGTACAGGACAAAACAGGCCGAGTTGGGTCGATTTGAAACACTTGCCCTGAATTTTTAATTTTTCAATAGATAAGTAGGGTCAAATATGATCATTAAATTTGTATTTTTTTAGTACTAGTCTAATTTCTGAATTGAATGTTTCAAGGTTTTAGGCATTAAAAGTACGTCTTCGGCGACGGTCGACCTACATGACCCTTTTCCTTTTAACCTACTGCTTTATTTAAATTTTACCCGTTTGGCCTTACATATATTTAATGAAATAATACAAATAAACAAAAACTTCAATTGCCCTATGCATAAGTTGTTAGAATTGCTACCCCTAACAGAAGTTTAATGGCATACCTTAACCAACTCAACATCATTAGTCATAGCAGCAGTATGCAGAGCTGTCCGTCCATGTTGGGTGTCTTGAGCAGTAGCATCCGCTCCAGCAGTGAGCAGTATCTGTACTAGTTCTCTACCATCTGCAACAAAATTTCATAAATCCTCTGCTATTTGACAACTTTAGGTATACAAATGTCACAGGTAATCAACGATAAATAATAATTAATAATAATTTAAGATAAAGAATCAAATAAACCTGTTAATATGAATGAGATAGAAACTTACTAGCTTCATGGTCTTTCTTTAAAGAAGCTGCCATACTCAAGGCAGTGCCCACAGGACTAGGTACATCTATGGCTTCAGCAATTTCTTCAGAGGATGCAACTTCAATCCATCTTTTAACAACAGCTACATTCCATGTTGTCACACATAAGTGTAGAGGCCTGTCCGAAAGTAGAACTAAATTATTAGGGTACATATGACAGTGGTAACTATCAGCTTTAATTTGGATAAGTTTCTCAAAAAAAATGGAAAGATAAGTTTGTCCGTACGTTAAATTCTTCGAGTTTGAAATGCCCATAGATTTACATCCTCCATTTTCTAATATAACAAGAGCACACTCTGTGTACTTCTTTGTCACCGCTCTATGCAGTACTGATTCACCTTCATCATCAACCGCATTTGGATCAGCACCAGCCAATAGCAATTCCTGTTGCCATTAATAAGCATATTAAAAAGGAAGATCTGAAGAAACTGCAGCTTTCTGTCTTTTAGCCTGTACGTTAACAAAATTTTATTTTTTCTTACCATAACTGTTTGTCTTACTCATTTAGAGTCTGTCAAGAAATTTAGTTAAAAGGTATTTGACCCGTATAGTCACTCCCCTTTTAACTATTTTCTGAAACAAATAATTACCTCAAACAAGTCAAATGGGTTACATCAAGCAAATTAGCTATATATCGAACAGGTTAGATTGGGTAAAACGGGTTAAAACTCTCCAAAAGTCTTTCACTAATGCTATAACCTCCAAGAGTGAAGAGTATCATATTCTAAGATTTTAATCTTAATGTAGTTCTATTGGTTTTTTATCATGATTATCACGTTAACGATTATAAAAGAGACAAGAAATTGTTTGTGGGTCAACTCAACCCGCTCTCTAACAACCTGGACCCTCTTTGAACCGTTATCCAACCCAGCCTACCTACCCAAGTTGCCACATCAGTGTTTATACATCATATTTTTCTCAATATTTCATATCGGCCTGGTGCTCTTATTTGTTTAGCATATTACCAGACTGCCATATGGAAGAACAAGGTACAACAGTGCAGCCATTGAGATGGGGGCAGTCAAAGCACTTACAAGCATGCAATCTGGTTGACCATGATACGCACAGACATGAGCAACAGATGGACCAAGTCCATCCCTCAACCTAGATGTTACATTAGCATATCTACTAAGAAGAGCACGGACACATTCTGGGGATCCAGCTGCCAGAGCAAACACAAGTGGAGGATCCCCATCTTTGTCAAGGACATCCACATTAGCCTCTGGATAATTTAAAATAGCCTCAACAAGTTCAGCACTACCCCGTCTGCATGCCAGATGGAGGGCAGTTTGACCATCAGCATTCTGTGCTTCAAGCAGAGAATGAAATGAGTTGCCATCACTTTTGGATGAAGCCCTTGCTAGCAACTCACTGTATTAAGACATAGGGGGGAATGTAAATTACAAAATGGAAAAGAGGGAATGAATGAAGGCAAGAGGTGGCAATTTCAACCCATTCACTTATAAATGGCTTGATTTAGGTTATGACTTATCTCTGATGGATCAACCGTATAAAACAGATACAAATTAACCAAACATACGGGTAGAAAGTTGACCAATATGTACTTTTAAAGCGTAAAACCTCCTAACTCATTTCATTTTCAAAATCTAGGTCACTAAAACAAGTTCTACAATCATGTCTAGCGAATGTTAGTTTATGTTTTAATTTTTATTTTTTTTTGTAAAACGTGTTTTGGGTCAACTCAACGCTGCCCAGTTGACCAATATTATAAATTTACTGGCTTGGACACAGACCCCTTTTGAAGTATTTCCCAACCTATACATTTTGCCACCTCTAATCAAAAGCACAAAGCACATACAAAGTGCTACTGACCTGACAGCAGAAACATTGCCTTCACAAACCATTTTATGTAGGAGACTCCGATAATCATGCACAACTTCTAAGTCTATTGGAGGAGACGGTGGCATCCCATTTGCTTTGGGGAATACAGTTGCATCACTGCATTTCGCGAGAAAGCTGTAAATAGGTGTCTAATTATTCATATGCATCTATGTATATCGTACTTCTGTCAACAAAAGCTATTTGGGTGTTCATTTTAGAAGTAACTATACGTAATACAACAAGAATGTAGAAACTAATCCATGGATGTGCTTCCTCTTGTTATAGTTGTTACAATCATATTCCGTATTATCAAAGGCTTAAACATTTCACATATTCCATATATGATTATTTCAGGAAACAATAAAAACGATGACAAATAAAGAGAGCATTTGTGTGAAAGAAGTAGAAACTGTTCGTGAAAAGAAGCGCTAAAATCAGGTTATAAAAGAGGTAAATAAGTAATTTCATTTCACTTTTAAATAATCAGTTCTATTGCAGCTAGCAAAACTGATTATTTGACCCTTGTATATATGCATCCAAACACGATTACTGAGGCAGATAACCAGTTCCTTAAAGCAAATCTAGACACAAGCCGCAATAATCAGATATTCCAAAAAGAAAATCTAGACACCCCCTAAGCCTTACTTATCTGGACTAGCAGGAGGACCCCGAGGTATTTCTTGTAGGTGGCGGAGAAAAATTGCTAGCATAGCATTAAAAGTGGGCCTTTTAGGGGCCTTGACCTGCAGGCAATCCCCAATCATTTTCCACAGATCCCTCGGTATTCCAACACCTACTACACTTGCATATTGTGGAGGCTGTCTCTTGGCCTTGACAACTGCTCGGTATATTTCCTCGGCATTTAAACCAGCCCACCTACACATGAACTATCAACTTATAACTTCAAGCAATCACATCATTTATGGGGAAAATTAGAGGTGGAAATTTTCGACACAATTACTTATTAATGGGTGGATTTGGGTAGTGTATTTTGTCTCAAACAAATAATTGGGTCAAACCAAAACATTTTATTACAAGGAAACACGTCAAAGGGGTTGACAGTCACTTGTTTACATACAACCTCTGAAACGCATTTTTTACAAAAAAAAACTAGTATTGTATTAATATTGTTCTCTAATCATAATTTACTCATTAAATTTTATAAAAATATACAAAATAATCAAGGAGGTGTTTGTGGATTAACCCAAACAGCCTGTTTCGATATGTACTAAGAATTGACCCTTACTCAACTCAAACCTTTATTAGATTCATCACCCGACCCACCCATCTTGTCACTTCTAGGGAACATGTATGGTCAAGAAATGTAAAAAATATGTTATAATAAGACGAGCAGCCATACGGAATAGAACCAGTGCACATTTCCACCAATGTACAGCCAAAGCTCCAGGCATCTGACTCTGGAGATATACCAAGAGCATCGTCCCAAAATATATTCAGTGATTTCTTTACAGGCTCCCATGCCTCTGGAGCTGTGTAGTTTGGGCTCAACATTGTACAATCCATGCATGAATGAGTTCTTGACGAATCACACTCTAAGCGAGCTTTTCGGCAAGCAGGTTTCTTTAAAATGGCTGGAAGCCCATAATCAGAAACCACTGCACGACCATCTTCGTCCAAAAGAAGATTGGATGGTTTAATGTTCATACAAACGACACCTGCTGCATGGAGTTCAGCCACCCCACGGGCAATATCTGCCCCGTATCTATTAACAAGGAAAAAAAACCTTATTATCTGCCATACTAGATATGGAATATCCTAAAATAAAATCTCAAAGACGTAATACTTAATGATAGAATCTATGTTTCAGACATTTATTAAAACTAATCTGATATAGCTTATCATTTTAGACATTTAGCATAAAATTTTTCATTTTCAACGTAAGGCATTCGGTATTTCTTTCTCGTTATATCAACGTGGTTAAAATGTGAGGAGCAAGGACTAGTTTAGTTGGAGGGGTTCAACAGAGAACTCTGAGTTCTCTAAACTTGCACTTGATAAAAATAATATTACTACGTCTACACACAAATATTGCATAAATCTATTGGCCATTCAACATTTACTAGATTCCTAGCATAAAAGCAAATCTTTTGTTAAGAACAACAAACATAGACATCCTTCCCGGCCTAATCACCTATAATGTATAACTACACGCATCGTCTCAAGTGAGACTTGAACAAACAACCGGTTGATGGATTACTCCCATACCGGATACTGCTAGGCCAAAGGCCTCTTATAAGCAAATTATTTTTATTTATGTATGGTATTATAACTGTGTGAAAGAGAGTTTATAGGATTACTATCTCTAATTAACACATATTCTTTGTATGGTACATCATCACAAAGAAATGCCAATGTTTTGGAAGCTGATTAATCTTGCCTTTCATTTTTCTATATATTTGCATAACTTCTATATCATGTTGACTTTCAGAAATAACCTACTTGAGATATTTCTTAATTTTGTATTATTCCTCATTAGCTCGTGCCCTCCACTTTATCACTATTAAGACGTTTTAAAAGGTTGATTGACAATACATTAGTGTATTGTATATGTTGTTTCCCAACGGAGTCCAAACTAATCTTACAAGTGATAGTTGGGCTCATTAACAAAAATACAATATCTTACACATATCCTTAGCATGCAAAACAATATTAACAAAGAATGTATAGCAAGATTTGCTTACACTAATTAATTAGTCCACAACTTCGCATGCATTATGAAGAGTTAGAGACTTAAACCATAACTAAAAGTCTAAAAGCATTCACAACTTAACCATACTTCTGTTATTCTAGTTCATATGGGAAGAATATGATTGTAAGCACTAATAAGAATACATGCCTAGCCACATTGAACTTCTTTTCAATCGGTTATGTTATATCCTATAATCCTATAATTAAAACCCATTGCCCCTAAATGGTATCTTATATATAAAGTTCTACAGCTAAAATTCGATTAATTTGAAAAAGCATACTACTTTATAAATTTTAGATCAAAAGCAAACTTCTAGTATAACGTTAAACACAATTAAACTTCAAAGGAGTAGTCAATAACCTCAAAATTTGCTCAAGAGTAAGCCTCCCTTCATTCCGTTGCATTTCCGTCTCAACAGAACCATTACATTTATCCATAACCAAAGCAAGATACCCGTCCACTTTAGTAGCACCATGAAACTTACACACATTCCTACACCACATTGATTTTCTTCTCAACTCCTCAAGCTGATTCTGCACCCAAACTAAATCAGTATCTTCCCCAATCACAACCAACTTCTTAACCGCCACACGATGTCTACACCGGCCCGATTTCCCAGACAAAACCGCATTCCACATCTCAACTCCACTCAATTCCTCCCCAAATCTCTTCACCATTCTCAAATCCTTATGTAACCCTAATTCAATCAAACCATTACAACCAGTATTCCTATTCCTATTCCTATCAATCACACCTCTCAACAATCCATCATCATCATCCTCATCATCCTCATCATCATCTTCATCGGTGGAATCGCCGTTAGAAGCAGACGAAATAAGCCCTAAGATAGCGTAATTTTTACGCAACGCGTGTACGGAATTACCTACAACGGAAACATGCCGACAACGTGGACATGAAAGTGATGTATCTGAAGAAGCTGATGAAAACATTCGAGATAAACACTCTTTACAGAATCCATGGCCGCATTCAAGTAATAACGGACATCTATCTTCTTCGTTGTATCGAGTTTGACATACTGTACAACAGGGTATCTTCATATTCAGTGGAAATGAAATCAAAATTGATTGAATTTAGGAAATGATTTTAAATTAATAATGAAGATCTTAAAGTAATTGAGTCAGAAATGGTAGATCCATTGAACGGAAGTGTGATTGGATTTCAGACGAATAGCTGGAGAGCACATATACATACAGATACATATATACACACACAACAAGGTTTTTTTTGGGGGTTTTAATTTTAATATCTTTAATTTTAATGTTTTTTCCTTCTGGTTTTGTTGAAACTTGGAACCCGTTTCCACCGGCACACATACCATAGAAAAGTACCAAGTTATTAAATGCAATAACATACTCCGTATGTATTACTCCATTATTAGAGTTAATTACACTGTTCATCCTTGTTGTTTGTTCAAAATTTTACTGGTCGTCCTTATAAGTTTTTTTTTTGCACCTGTCGTTCCTGTGGTTGCTAATTGTTGCACTCGTAGTCCTTGTCACTAATGGTCGTTAGTTTTCTTCGTTAAAGGACCATCCGTGTAATTTTTTTTCAAATTTTAAGTTTATTTAAATTTAATTTTATTTTTAATTGTACTTACCTAATTTATTTTTTAAATAATCTAATCAATTTAATTTAATTATTTTAATCAACTTATTTAGTGACATTTAATTTATTCTATTTTTTTAAGTGTCCCGATCTATATAAACCCACTAAAAATATAATAGTTTAAAAATAAAATAGTTTTTTTTTTATAGTTTATACTCTTAATTTTGCATATCAACGTCGATTTCATGACTCCGTATAGACAATTATACATGTCTACATATATATTGCTAATAGTTTTGTACATTATAAATGTACTCAAATTGCACATTATCAACATGTAACATTTATTTTTGAGTTAATTGAAGAAAAAAGTGTAAAATACTAAATTGCAATAATTACGGAGCGTATAGTATTAAATAACTGTATTTAGTTAATTTTCTTTTTTAGTAACGGTTATTTTATTTTTGACAATTAAAATGATTAATTTAAATATTTCTTTATTCTAATTTTTGTAAGTGTCATAATCTACATCGACCCATTAAGAATATCATAATTTTTATAAAAAAAAAAGCCAATGTAAAAAATTGTCATGTACTATCCGTATAATTTTTTTACTAATTTACATAATTTAATATGTGTCGGTTATTTGAAAGAAAAAAACGCATAATGTTCAACATATGGAGTATAATAATACTATACGCTACGTAGTTATTGCAATTTAGTATTTTACAATTTTTTCTTCAATTAACTCAAAAACAAATGTTACATGTTGATAATGTACAATTTGAGTACGTTCATAATATACAAAACTATTAACAATATATATGTAGGCATATAGAATTGTCTATACGGAGTCATAAAATCGACGATGATATGCAAAATTAAGAGTATAAACTATTTTAAAAACTATTATATTTTTAGTGGGTTTATATAGATCGGGACACTTAAAAAAATAGAATAAATTAACTGTAATAATTAAATTAAATTGATTAGATTATTCAAAAAATATTAACTAAGTACAATTAAAAATAATATTAAATTTAAATAAACTTACAATCTGGAAAAAAAAAATTACACGGATGTCATTTAACGAAGAAAACTAACGGCCGTTAGTGACAAGGACTACGAGTGCAACAACTAGCAACCACAAGCAGTGGCGGATCTAGAGCATAAAGTCATGTGGTTCATTAATGTCTTGACTCAATAATTTGGTTGTGGCGACAAACTAATTCGGGCAAATAAACGGGTTGGATCGTTAATACGAATTACATAGACTCGTATGGTTATCTTTTGCATTATCTTCAATGTCTTTTTTATATTACATTTTTTTTGTTTGAGCATCAATTGGAGATGAAATGTGTACATTTTTTCATTTTACATGTCATAACAACAAATTGACAACAATTAAAAAAAATTGGAATAACTAGAATTGCGTTGAAGCTCAACCACTCAAAATAGAGGGACTAAAACATACAACCATGGCATCTAAGACAGAAGACAAAGAAGAAAACAAATTAAAACTATAACACTAACTAATGCTAAGATCACCAAAACAAACGGAACAAAAAAATTAATAATTAAACAATATTTAAGGTAGATAAGCAAAATCAAATATAATACACAATTATCAAATTAGGGGTATACAATCAAAACTCTCATCGGTAAACAACGGTATCTAAATTCAATTTTGTTACAAAATAAACAAAAACTAATTTTATATTTTACAAATACCTTATGTTAGGATGTAGTATGAGAAAATTGGAGTGAGAGCTGAGAGCCGCACGTAGATCTTGTTTCTTTTACTTTGAAGGATTAAAAATTGGGCTATTCATGGACTAACATGGCTATTAATGGGCCAAAAATTTTAGGTAGGTCATATATTATTTGAAGCTTGGTTCACATAAGTAATAGCTACTCTTCTCTAAAAAGTTTTAAAAGTCAAGGTAGGTCATTTGACCCATGTACTACACTGCTGGATCCGCCTTTGACCACAGGGATGACCAGTGAAAAAAAAAAACTTGCAAGGACGACTAGTGAAATTTTGGACAAACCACGGGAACGACCAGTGTAATTAACTCTTATTATTATTACTATAATTTAAACCCGTGTATACATACGGGACATTGATTTTTAATATTAAATTTCATATTTAGTATCTTGTTTTTAATAATAAAGTGTGTAAGTTAATATGTATATTAAGCATTTAGTATTTTTGAAGCCAAGTTAGTGAAAAAAAATAATTATTTTAACTCTATATTAACCTTTTAAATTAATTTTATTCCTGTTCGATGAATTGAAAATATAAACATTCCCCCCTAATATCAATTAGATACTAGTTATGAATAGTACTCCAAAGATTTTCTATTGTCACCCTTTAACTTTCAAACCTTCTTTATCTTTTACCCTTTAACTTTTAACCCTTTTTCATTTCACCCCCTAATGTTTTAAAACTTTTTTATTTGCTATCCTTTAATTTTTAAATTTGTACCCCTTATCTTTTAGAATATTTTTACTTTTTACCCTCTAACTTTTAACTACTTTTCATTTTCTTCGTCTTAACTATTAACACTCTTTCATTTTCTACCCTTTAGGTTTTAACATTTTCCATTTTCACCCTTTATATTTTAACTTTAATTTTTTCCCCTTTTTTTTACTAATAGCTTATACATTTTTTTCCATTTGCTAACAAAATAATTATAATAATAACAAAAAAAATTAGGTTATAATATTTCATGTTTTAATTTATAATTTATAGAAAAAAATTTGTAAAAAAATCTTTAAAAAAAAAACAAAGTTATGTTATTAATTTACTTTTTTTAAATTATACATACACATAAATGTTTGCATGCTACTATGAATAGTAATTACTTTGTCTAATTAGGCTAAATAATCATATATATATATATATATATATATATATATATATATATATATATATATATATATATATATAAGAAACAACATAAAAGCAGCATAAACTGCTTCGAGGTTTCTACGTTATGTCTATTTGGGAGTCGACCCATGTTCAAACCTAGGCCTGTGGCATTTTTTTCCCCTCTTTAATATTTTTTTTATTGTTATTATTGTATATTTGTATATATATATATCTATATTTCCACTAGCTCCATATTAATTTGTTAGATTATATTACCATTAACTCCGTTTTAATTTGTTAGTAGATAGATTGATGTATGAATTTTCAATTTCAATGTTATATTTTAAGCAAATATTTATTATTTTATTATAGCTAATTGGCATAACCAAAAAAATGTTAAAAATATGCTCTTTTGTACTTCAGGAAATACAAATAATATCGAGTATGACATAATTAAAAAACTATAAATATATACATGTAAATTCCTACCCGGTGCAACGCACGGGCATATATACTCCTTGTTATAGATCAATTTGGATAACGTTTTAATTAATGAATTAAATTTATTTTTATATGTAACTGAGTAATTGATTAAATATAATTATTTTTAATAAGTTAGGGATCTTATTATAGAATTTACTGAAATTAAATCACTAAATTGACAAATTGAAACTTAATTTAAATAATGACATCATAAAAATATTTCCTAGCTTTTAAACCCATGTGTACACACGGGTCATTTAAGCCTTATGATGATGATGATGATGATGATAAATTATTATGACTAATTGTTTTGCATAAGATAACGCCTTACAATATAATTTGTAATTTGTACATAATTACACACGTCATAGTTAAAAGCATTTACAATTAAGTATCAAAGTACAATCTTAGTTGCATGAGTAACATGTTACAAATTGTACTTGAAGGTATGTACAGTTGGAATCTTATCTTAACTTTTATATACACGGTTAATTCAAGATAAAAGACAATTACTAAACATTTATATTATAATAATACTTCATAATCCCTATGATATATATTGATCGTATAAATATCTATTTGAATTTATTTATGGATAGATGCGTATTTACAAATGATAATAGAATCATAATAGAATTTGGACTATCTTTCGATAATAATTTTAAATTAAAATAAAAAATATGAGGTTTTATTTTTAAATTAAGTAAAATTAAGGGATTAAATTGACTAATTGAAAGTTTTTATTGATGACATCATAAGGGTGAATCTTATACTATATTTAAGATTATATTATTATTATTATTATTATTATTATTATTATTATTATTATTATTATAACCCGCGAGATTCGCGTGATATCAGATTATCTTAATTAAAAAGTTCTATTATATTTTTCCTTTAAAAAAACGTGTGTGCCTATCGATATGTGTGTTTTAAGTTATTATTATCATGGGGTCAGAGTAATCAAAAGATTATTTTTTAGTTAATCATCATGTTATCCTACTTTAAAATCTTGTGCGGATGACATAACTCGTAAATTCGCGGGCTATCACATAATTTATATACAAAGTTTATATTATATTTGATTTTATAAAGTAATTTTAAAGTTGAAATAAATGTGTGGTTGACGTCTGCATAAATATTTTGAATAGAATGGAAGATATATATATATATATATATATATATATATATATATATATATATATATATATATAAATATAATTAGGATCTAGGGAGAAAGTTTTTTAGTGAGAGAAGAGGGAGAAGGATTTTTTATTACTATGATTCAGTATATTTATTCGAAGATTCGGTATTTTTATTTTGAGATTCAAATTTGTATTACTATAACTTTTGAATCATAGCAACAAAAGACTAAATCTTATTAATAAACTATTGAACCAGATCAATAAAATGTAGAACTATATTAATAAAAAATTGAATCATAGCATCAAAATATTGAATCATAGTAATAAAAAAATCCTTCTCCCTCTTCTCTCCCTAAATTTCCTTCTTTTTTTTATCCTGTTACTATATATATATATATATATATATATATATATATATATATATATATATATATATATATATGGTGGGTTAAAAATGAGAAGACTAATTTTCGTGAGAACGTGAGAAACACTTCAAAATTACTTTTTAACTATTCCAAACACATTTTCCTATAAAACTTTTTCAATGATTACTATTAAAATAACTTTTTGAAAGCTATGATATAAATATAAATAAAAAATATTAACTTTTTTTTTCGAACTTATTTTACAGTCGTTACTGTTGTGATTATTTAATATAATCACAAAATATAACATGATAATCACATGTGATTATTCTCTATTATAATGTGATTATCATGTGTTATAGATAATCACAAAATATGGCATGATAATCACATATTATTCATGTGATTATCAAGTTATATAATGTGATTATTATGAATAAAAAATTTAACAAAAAATAATTTAAAAAATAATAAAACGTCGAAATTTTTTTTATTTGAAAAATAACTTCTAAAAGTTATTTAAAAAATAAGCTACGAAGAAAGTTTTGTAAAAAAACATGTTTTGAATAGTTAAAAAGTGATTTTAAAAGTGTTTCTCACATTCTCACGAAAATTAGCCTTCTCATTTGAACCTGGGACTATATATATATATATATATATATATATATATATATGTATACATATATATATATATATGTATACATGTATATATATGTATACATGTATATATATGTATACATGTATATATATGTATACATATGTATATATGTATACATATGTATACATGTATATATATGTATACATGTATATATATGTATACATGTATATATATGTATACATATATATATATATATATATATATATATATGTATACATATATATATATATATACATATATATATATATATATATATATATATATATATTACATATATACATATACATAGACATATATACATATATATATATATATACATAGACATATATATACATATACATAGACATATGTATTACATATATACATATACATAAACATATATACATATATATATATATACATAGACATATATATACATATACATATATATGTATATGTATATATATATATATGTATATATATATATATATATATATATATATCTTATGTTTATCAAGTATGATGAAATCAGAGTAATCAAAAGATGTCTTATTTAGTCAATAATAGTACCTTACATTTTTAAGATGCCAATGATAGTAAAATAAATAATTGGTGTTACTTATATGTCTTGATACACAATCACTTATGACGCATGAATTCATTGTAATGTTAATAGATAAATATGAATAGATGTGGAAAATTCTGCTTGCTATGGCTATGGTTAATTGAGCCATCGTAACTTTTGTTTAGATTCAAATTTCTAATTATATTCAACTTGTTTTTACTTCCATTTTCGCTAATTGGTATGATGATTCCCATAGTTTTTGTCTTGATTGGTCATAACGCTTTCTTTTATAATATATAACTCACACACTTCGATGCTGAAGCAAACACATTCTTTTGTTTTGCCGAGTTACTATATGGGTTTTGAGATAGTTTTGTTCAGCAACTCGATATTAGCGTAGCTGGCATGCGTTTAACAAACTAAAGTTGTCACTGCTCCTTAAGGAATATGATGGAGAGCTAGGTGACATCTTGAGATCACAACAAAAGTAAGAGATCTTTTACATGTCATTCTTGTAGCATGATTAATTATTTAGCTAAAACTAAGTGGCTAATGTAAACTTCATTCCATTTTAATGGGTCTCTCATACAGTTCAATTGGCTTGTAAGTCACCCACAACCTATATTTCATGCCCACAACCTCCTAAATTGTTAGATTATTATTACAAATATATATTTCTTAGTCAAAATTAATGCAAAAAGCAACTTATAGAACATGAACAATAGAAAGTGTTTGCAGGTCTTCCTAAGTCCTAACTAGTAGTTTGACCCGTTTCAATGTGAACCCATTTTTAACATATTACCCAACCAACGCATGTCGTCACCTCTATAATTAAGTCTATGACAATCAGGATGTTGTATACGATCTACCTGAATTGACACAATATTATTGATAACTTGCTTGCTTTTGTCATGACAGGTTAATTAACCCACAATTCTATGCATTTAGATGGATTACTCACCTCTCAACCCAAGACTTCAGTTTCGCCAGCAATCTTAACATTTGGGACTTGATCTGAAGTGACCCCAAAGGTCCTCAAGTGAGTCAAATTCAACTTGTTCTTTCATAGGTTTTATACTTCCATAACATAAAGTTTTAATAATTACATTTATCGTAGCATCACATCACATGACAATATGACATGGTAAATATTTAATTATTTAACAAAAGGAAACGGGATTTATTGCAAATTCATATTGTAAATTCAATATAGTTGTATTTCCTTAATCTTTGTTGTGTTTCCAAAATTGTAGGAACACTAGTATTGTAGTCAAATTGGATTTTAAATTACTCGAGCAAAATAATTTTTAATTATTTATGTCTGAATTATTCTTTGAAAAATAAATGGAAATTAGGTGGTATTAAATTAGGATAATCAGTAGTAAATAGGTGATTCATTAAATTTATTAAATTAGTTTAAAATTTAAATTTTCATGTTACAATTTTTTAATATTAATTAATTAAGAAAGGGTGATTTAGTCTTTAAGTAATAAAAATGTGTATTTATTGGCTAATCAATTTTCTAATTTTTAATCAATGGTTATAATTAATTGTGCTTTCAAAATGAATGATCAAGATTCAACCATTTAAATCTATTTAAATTTTGATTAGCCTAATATGTCTCTTTTTTAGTAGAGAAAAGAGAAGAGAAGAGATAGAGAATAGAGATTATTTATAAAAAAATAATAAAAATAAAATAATAAAAGAAGAAAAATATATGAGGATATAGAATTTGTAGTGTATTACTAGTATTTTGTGAAATTTATCGGCTAATGATGTCAATTTCTTCTTTTTCCTTGCATTAGGACGGTTTGTTTAAATCGCATGTTTTAAAATAAAAACATATGATCGTTAGAGTGTTTAATAGAACTTTAGAGGGTTTTTTTAATCTAGAATAACAATCAACTTTATGATTGGTCTCTTTATTTATATTCATAATTCAATCATTAATTAAACTTAGGAACTTAAGTAGTTTTTTGTTTTTTCTTGCCAAAGGTTGATATGGAGTATCACTAATTCAAAGTGATATGGGAAGCAGCATCAGAAGAAAAGAAGATGTAGCGCCTACTTTGGAGGGTTTATTGCTTATAACAACATCCATTGCCCCACTGCCTAGAGCGAAAAGCCTTATTACGTTGCGGCCTTAAGTAGCTATGGGATGCTGATGTACTTGGAACTCCTTTATGTTTCTAAGCCGCTCTCGCTAGTAGGGAATCTAGTTCAGCAAGGTCCATATGGTAAACTGACGATGTGGAAAGCAATGAGTGGTCCGGGTTTCCAGGTCAGGCATATCAGGAATGCTTTAATTTTGTTTGTAGACGCTCTATCTTCTTCGTTTCTTATCCGTTTTGCATGATTCTTGATTCTCTACTCTTGTAATTACCTATGGAATCATATGAAACAAGTTAGGATGTGTGTCTCATAAGGTAACTAAAATAGTGAAAGAATCGGTTGAGATCAATTTACTTTGTTTTGTACATTATTTAGATATTTTTAGTGATTTTAATTGCAACGTCTATATTTTACCTCTTTGATGAATTTAAGTAAATAAACGCTTATATCAAATGTTTTCCTCAAATATTATGTCAAATAGTGAGGTTAAATTGAAACGCCCCGATTTTTTTTAAAAAAAATCTCGGAGTTAGAAACTCATTTGTTTTGGTCCCGCATCTCAATTATAACAATGTGAACTCGAAATAACAATCACCAAATCGATTTAGACTCAAAAGATCAAAATCTCAAAAATTAGCATTACCCGACGGGTAGCCACTCAAGACCAACATTCTATTTAAATTTGCACACAACCTACCCGTTTGAGACATGCATTCCCACCGGGTAATACCACCGGGTGACCGATGTACCCGCTGGGTACAGGGCTTACCCATAGGGTAGCCCTGCAGGTACATAAACTTTTAGTTTTGACCCAAACCAAATCCTTCACAATTTATTAACCAAAACTCAAACATTTACTCAGATTTTAACACAACAAAAGAACCAACTTAAATGACTAATTCTACCATTTCCAAAACCCCCACTTCCGCTACAATTTAAAAATCAATTAACATAAATTTGACTCAATAAAAAATTCAAAACCAACACTTTAAACATGTTAACAACCATTTACACCAAACCACACTTTTACAACAATTTAACCATTTTTCAACTAAGCATTTTCCACTATTTAAACAAGTAAAACTCGTTTTACCACAAATTTGACCCATCCACCATAGTCTCAACAAAACATGTACGACATTTGTTCAACCCAAAACATTACAAAACTCATTTTAGCAAATTTTCATAAGCGTCAAATTTCATCATCATCAAAAGAGTAATCATACTCAAATGATCAATAAATACTCAAAATGAGGCTTTCTTCATATCTAGAGAATGATTAAGAAGGGATTACTTACTAACTCAATAGCAAGTCAATGTTTTGACTAAAACTTAACAAGTATAATTTCGTGATCAAATCCGTAAAGTGAGGTAGAGTGCTTAAGTGATTTTCAAGATAATCAAATTAAAATGAAAGAAAAAGTTGATATAATGCAAGTTCAATAACGAAAATGTAAAGAAATGCAAGCGACACAAGGATGTACGAGGAAAATCCTTGATCTTGTTAGATCGTCGGCATAAAACCTCGGGAAGGAACAATCGTTCCTTGCCTTTGTTGATTTTATTAAGTAAATCCGGGATAATTACAAGTTAAGAGCACAATATGATCGAGCTAAGTGTGTGTTGCGATGAATCGGTTAAGAAGATGAATTAAAAGTGTGTTTGATCGTAAAAGCAGATGTGCAGAGTGTTAATAGTGAGCGTAAAAGTGTCCCTAATCTATCATTTGCCTCATTTTTATACTAAACATAACATAACAGAAAGCTCCGAAAAATCCGGGATCTTCCGAGATACCCTAGATCGCTCCAACACTCCACTTGACTGATTATTCCACACGTGTGATACTTGTTTCCGTTCAAATTCAAGTGAGTCTCAATCCAAGCATTTCAGAGTTAATTAGTCACAAATAATTCCTCGTAAGACCTGGTCAAAATAAATTAACAAATACAAATTAGTAGTACATGATCCTGGGATACTGAATATCCGGGATCCTGAGTATATATTAGATCCAAAGCAGATTCGGGATCCCTTATCTAAGCATATCCCGGAATATATCTGGGATCCTGATTACCTGCAAAATACAAATAGATCCTATCTAGGATCTCGAATACCTGTGGTATACAAATATATCCCACTCGGGATCCTGAGATATATGTCTGAAAATCTGCCCATAACAGTCATCATTAGTCGATCTTTGGCACCTCGCCCGAATTACCCCTTGACCTACTCAATGTACCTACACAACAATAATAATGGGGTAAGCCTCATGCTTAATAAATAAAGGGAAATAAACTCAACAGCAACCACAACAACAAATGGTGATCTTACTCAAATGATCAACGATTACTCATGATTAAGGATCCTTAATTTAAACTCAATTTGACTCCTACTCAAGGGAGCACAACTCGTGGTGTCAAGGCAAACCAATGAGATTTCTCAAGCCTCATTGTTACCCCTGAATCCCACCATTTAATCACACACATTGGACATACTCAAATGTCTTAATGTCAACTCAAAATGCACACCTCGAGTTGACACACACTTGAACATCACTTAAGAATTTCAAGTGTTGTTAACTTGTAAATCCCCTCTCCCATTGCAAATTTGGTTAGGTCTAGCTCAAGCAACACATCAACTCTTTTATGGACCTATAGATATAATCACCATACAAGGTCACACATAAACTCAATATTAACTCATTTCTCATTTATCGACTAACTCAAATGTTGTAACTCAAGACAACAAATTTCTTAATTACTCACATATATTATTTCCTCGTGTAATGTAAGTACTCATAGTTTATTTTCTCATTTTTAACAATAATAACATATTATCAACAATCTTTCATTATCATCTCATCATTAAAATCTCGATATTAAACTGAATCATTCAAACACTCAAGTTTATTCTCAATTCTGGACAGCCTATAACATCTTAATCATTTAACTCACTTAAACTCAGTTTCAGCTCTTGAATCAAATTTTATTGAAAAAAAGACTCATACACCTTTTCAATGAATTCAACCACGCTAAAATATGAGTTACGGAATTTACCATGATTTTCCCAAAACAATCAATTTTCTGCACAACTTGCTGTTCAAATTCGAGTTTTCACCAAAAACATGTCAAATCAACTCAAGCATGTTTAAAACACTTTTATTGATAACTCAAACTCAATTAACACATTTAAGACTGATTTCAACCAGATTACACATCCAAATCAATCATGTTTACAACTCAATAACATCACATTATCAATCAGCTCAAATGTTTACATCTCTAAATACACAATGATTCAAGTAGACATTTTCAACCTCTTTCTCATGAAATTCTCATTTAACTCATTACTATATCATTTTAGTCTCACATTAAACTCTTGTCTTTCAACTCATTGACAACAATTTCTAACCAAATCTCAATTATATATTATCATGTCACAATAATTACATCATCTAGCAATTACTCAATTCTAATAGCAATTCACATGCATATTATTTGTTGATTCCATTTTAACAACAATAACACGCTAACACAATAACAACCAATCATAATCATCATCACCATCACCATCAAAAATTCTCTATTCGAACAAAATCCTCAAACTTTAGAACAACATCAAAACTCATCTCTTTTATGGTCAAATAAACTCATTTACACCCAATAACAATCATCTAACCTTTCTACACCAAAATAACATCCTTTTTCCTCAAAACTTAATTTAGGATTCATAACATAAATCATCATTTATCTCAAATTAAAAGTTAAACTTGATAGCTCTTACCTCAAAGATGTAGGATTGTTTGATTACAAGCTCTAAAACACAAGATTCTTGGTTCAATTTTTTTTGCCTCTTTCTCCTCCTCCCTTCTCCCTACACACACATACTTTATTTTTCTTCCAGATTTTACAAAGAAGGAGTATTTGTAATTAACTTACATATTTAACCCCTCAACTCTTTCTTAATAACAAGTTACATGTAACACCCGGTCAAAAAAGTCAATTTTCGCGCCCAATTTAAACCTCAAATTATCCTACTTAGTACGCATTTAAAATCAAAGTATTCAAAATTTTATATATATATAAATATATATAACGCAAACGATATTTAGTTACTCCGAAAACATTTAAACACATTTCGTTTCATTTAGAAATGTGTTTTACTAAACTGAAACCGCGCGAACACAAGTTATAAAATTATAACACAAACATTTTATTTTTATAAAATGTTTCGACTCGAAAACATTTAGAAAGAATATTAATAAATTCTTAGAATCGAAAATAATTATAACACCCCTCTTTTAAATACAACAATATTATATTATTTATTACGGAAGCGTCTTATAAAAACATAGTTCATTAATAGACCTTATAAACTGTGCACAACTTTTTCACACTATTTATACAACATCTTGACAACTGGTAAAGATACTGTTCATTTGCTACAAAACAGGGTATTATATAATACTAAATATAGTTTATAAGCAAACTATATAAGAGTTGCCAACATCAAACATTCCTTGCTACAAGAGCATCTTCTTCCTGCAACCCACATCCTAAAATATAACCTGCAGGAAGTAAAATGAGTGATTAGCACGAAGCTAAGTGAATGAATTCATCACACACCAATTAACTTAGCTTAACTACTTGTTTACACCAAACAATCGTAAACACACAAATCAACTAATCGACAATTCAACGATGAGGATCGGTGGCTCTGGAGAATACCATGATACCCGGGTGGCTCCCCAAGAACACTTATCCAGACATATCCGTATGGCCATAACGGACGAGACCGATAGCTAACAGTTATTATAATCAAACACAGGTTCTACACACAACGAATCAATCAAGTCCCTGTGTAATTCTTATAATAACCAAATAGCTCAACCAACGTGTTGACCTCAATAACAACTGTTGCCCGAAGGCCAAATAGCACGTAGATTCACAATCAACAATATCAATTAAATAATTCAACAAATATATCTACGTCCACTTGTTATAACCAAACAGTTACAACTAAATCAAAAGGTGAGTTCTAAATCCACTCACCGATACCTCAGCACTCATCACACTCAGCTTCTAAGTCACTGAGTCTTTGGGGTATCTGAAACATCACATAACACACAAGTTAGTAACTTGTCATCAACTGATAACATTAATGAAATTTATAATGTTATACCGTTAATTACATCACTATTTAATCCCAAGTACAGTTTATATTCGTAATATAACCATATCATCTATTAGCTTTCCAAACATATCTATACATTGTAAATACAACACAAAAGATAAAAACTGATTTGATCCTGTTTCAGACCATACCCGATCGGCTTGATTCTCTTAGCCGATCGGCTAAACTCTCTTACTCGATCGGCTCATCATCTGAACCGATCGGCTAACATGTTAATTTTCGATGCTTTTGTTTCGACGCAACGTGTTGTAAAGGGTTTGTTCTAAATTAGTCGTATGGCTTAATCTACCCGATCGGCTAGCATTTTATAACCGATCGGCTCAACTATTATAGCCGTTCGGCTATACCCTAAAACCCAGAAAACCTACAACTTTGTTTCTGCATAACTCATCTCGTTTTTAACCATTTAAACACAATCAAACTCAGTTATCAAACAAATTCAAGCAGGAATTTAACATCAATGATAACTATAAACATCATATAACAACTAGTTATCAATTTGCTTAACATAAATATCAATAATACCTAAAATTTCAATATGATCAAAATCACTTACAAATAAGAATCAAAATGATGGAGATGATGAACTCAGTATGATTATATGGTTGATTCTTGTCCAAATCACAGTTCAAGTTTGTTCAAACTTTAGTTTCTTATAGTTTTAGGTTTTCTTTGATTTGCTAAGGGAAAGAAGTAACTTCCCAAATTTGGGAAAGTTAAAACATATAGTCGGTCAACACAAACCCGACCCATTTAATTAGTCCCCTTTCTAATCTATTGTCTGGAACCTAAAAACTATATACGAGAACTATTACTTTATTTTACCGTCAACTGTAACAGTTTAAAACAAGTAATATTTCACTATTCACCATAAGTCAATTGACTTATTTATTTAAGTTTCACAATAAACAATAATATCATCTATACTAATATATAAAAAGTTTGGACCAAAGTCTTAAAAAGAGTAATAGTAAATTATTATTTTGCCCTTTTAACTATCTCATTAAATTTTGAAACACATATTAAATGAAATTTATTATAAAATTAATATATCATAATTAATTTCGGTTACAAAATATATTACCCAATATTTATTTGTCTTTTTTGTCTATACTAATAATATATAAAAAGTTTGGACCAAAGTCTTAAAAAGAGTAATAGTAAATTACTATTTTGCCCTTTTAACTATCTCATTAAATTTTGAAACACATATTAAATGAAATTTATTATAAAATTAATATATCATAATTAATTTAGGATGCAAAATATATTACCCAATATTTATTTGTCTTTTCTATAGAGATGGAAGTTACACAAACATTATAAGGAGTTTAACATAGAGTACAAACATTTATGCTAAATATACTTACATTAAAAGCTAAAAAAAATGAATATTAACATTCATTGCTGATAATATTATAACTCAAATGATATATTTAACAAAAATTAATATTTGAAATTATTATTCTACATTTTTAATTAAATTTGTAAGTTAATATTTCTAATATTTATGTTGATGTAAGTCGAATCAGATTAGGGAGTTTAAATTTGCAGGTAAAAAATATTTAACCTAAACTAACATGATAAACGGGTTAAAATAACCCAACCACAAAAGACCCGCATAACCCATTTCGATAAACAAGTTGATAAATTTACAAATTGTAATTTAAAGAAAAATTAATTTCCGAGTTGGTGGCTTAACCCATTGACCCCAACTTATGCGCGTGAAATATGCCTAATAGATTAAAATGGTTGACGTTAAGCTCATATTTGAGGGTCAAAAGTTCTCAACCTAAACCTGAATATGGTGAACAGTTTAACATGTCAAAATTAACTAATATGACAAACGGGTTAATAGCTTTGAGTGTTGTTTTTTTTATTGTAAAAAAAAAAAAAGTTCATGAGTCGCCCGTTGACCCAAACCTTAAATCAAACTCAACCCCATATATTAAAGTGTTTTTTTGTGTGTGTGTGGATTGGCTTATCATTCAAATCATACCTTATAAAATAAAGTCAGTAAATGGTATAATACTATTATTTTAAATCTTCATTTAAAGTTTACATGTACATGAATAAACATATTACTACAAGATTTTTTTTTCCGCCGCCGCATTGCGCGGGAAGTATTCTAGTTCACCATAAGTCAATTGACTTATTTATATAAGTTTCACAATAAACAATAATATCAATTAATTCTTAAAACCATTAAATAATCAATTTAAAATAGGGAATTACCAGACCACTGGAGAGGATGTTACAAATCTCCCCTCCTTAAGAAGATTTCGTCCCCGAAATCTAATCATGACCAAATAATCCAGGATATCTGGATCTCATACTCTCCTCAGTCTCCCAAGTTAGGTTTGAACCTAAACTATGTCTCCATTTTACTAACATCATGGGAATCTGTTTCTTTCTAAGTTTAGTAACTTTTCGGTCTAGAAGTTCAACAGGTTCTTCAACTAACTACTGACTCCGATCAATTTTTGAATCTTGTAAAGGAAGAATCTGAGACTGATCTTCAACATTACACTTTCTCAAGTAACAAACAGTAAACGTGTCATGAATACCCGCAATATCTGAAGGAAGATCCAAGGAAACTGACTGGTCATTAACCACTTGGCGAACTTTGAATGGACCAATGTATCTAGGAGCTAGTTTCCCTCGTTTTCCAAACCGGATAACACCTTTCCACGGAGAAACTTTAAGATAAACAAACTCACCTTCAGAAAATGACAATGGTCGTCTACGCGGATCTGCATACTGCTTCTGTCTGTCTCATGCAACTTTCAACTTTTCACGCGCAATCGCCATTTTGTCAGCTGTTATCTGAACAATGTCGGGCCCAGCAAACTGTTTCTCACCAGCCTCTAACCAACATGTCGGGCCCAACAAACTGTTTCTCACCAGCCTCTACCCACTTTTGCCTCCCCTCTCCCCTTTAGAACCGGCCCAAACACCCCCTCCTCCCATTTTCCACTTTCATTTTTTTTCACACACCCACATCTAACTCGTCTCATCTGTCACACCCCTAATTCGGGTTGCGGAAGCGAATCGGGTCGGGGCGTGACTAATCAATAACCAAAGCACAAGATATATAACAAACGACTCTAAATGAGACGTTTTAGAAAGTACATTGAAATACAGTACGTTACATAAGTTTTCAAAAGTAATAAGTCATAAAAGTACATCATCAATGAGTTCGCAAATTGATTTCCAAAGATTTTAAATACATAATCCTAGTACAAAAGATAATGCCAGTAAAATCTTCATAAATGTATGCATGCGACTCGTACTAGCTTAGCATATATGTAGATCCTGCTGGGCCATCCTACTGTTGATGCGTACCTGAGAATGCATCACTAAAAAGGTCAACCAAAAGGTTGGTGAATCTCACAGGTTTATAGTAAAGAACAGTTTGAACACATCAAGTAGTATAAGTAAGTAAATATTGCACAGTTGCAATAGTTTCGATATACATTACCATGAGCACCATAGTTGAAGCTTAACAGTAGGTAAGTAATTGCCCTCGTGAATGCTAATCCAAAAACATTCATATGAAACGAGTAGAAAACACCTGTTTATACGAGTACAGTTCGTGGTGGCGCTACCACCCCAGGTGGGGATTGTCAGTCCCATATGGATCCATATACTAAAACTCGCGCTTAAGTCCATAACTAACAACTATGATTAAAGGGACTTCATTGGATTAAGTAAAAACCCATGCAATCGATATACCAGTAAATCAGTAAGTAAATCAAGTAAGTAAGTACATGTGTTTGAGTAAAACAAGTAATGCATCTCCCCCAAAACAGTAAAAAGGGGCCGTGAGACTCACCTGAGTCTAGCAGTAAATCAAGCAGTGCGGTTCTCCTAACCCGTGACCTCTAGTGTCCTAAACGCATAAGGTTAAGTAAGTAAATGGATATATTAAAGATTATCCATACTAGTTATCCACTCAACTAGTTAATGTCCAATGTTTGTTTGTATATCTGTAATCGTCTGTATTTGTAGTATGTAATCGTTTGCGTCTTTAGTATGTATTAATGTGTACGGCCCGTTGGTGACGGTTCATGATAATAATTCAAGTATTATTATATGTTTGATTGTATACTTGTAAAGTATATTCCGTATATTCATAATCCGTATTATGTGATGAAATCATTATCCGTATATTCCGCGTGTGTTTAAAGTGTATACTTATCGAAGTATAGATATATAAGTATAACTTGCTTATCCATATATTATACCGTATATATATATGTTGTCGTTTTTATTCAAAGTTCACAAATAAAATCATCAAAGTTCATTCTTGGTCCGAAATCTTATCGTTCCTCAAGTCGGCTCGCATTTATCCACTCAACTAGTTATCCACTCAACTAGTTAATGTCCAATGTTTGTTTGTATATCTGTAATCGTCTGTATTTGTAGTATGTAATCGTTTGCGTCTTTAGTATGTATTAATGTGTACGGCCCGTTGGTGACGGTTCATGATAATAATTCAAGTATTATTATATGTTTGATTGTATACTTGTAAAGTATATTCCGTATATTCATAATCCATATTATGTGATGAAATCATTATCCGTATATTCCGCGTGTGTTTAAAGTGTATACTTATCGAAGTATAGATATATAAGTATAACTTGCTTATCCATATATTATACCGTATATATATATGTTGTCGTTTTTATTCAAAGTTCACAAATAAAATCATCAAAGTTCATTCTTGGTCCGAAATCTTATCGTTCCTCAAGTCGGCTCGCATTTATCGTTTTGGGCTCGTTTTTGTTGACTTGGTCAAACGGACTCGGTTTGACCCGAAACTTTTAGAGTATTCTTAAATATGTTAAATAAGTCTATTAAAATTATCGGTTCGTGTCGGGGTTAGCCCGAAGTGTCAGTTTTTAGAGGAACTTCAAAACAGCCCTTTTTGTTAGGTTTTCGGTTTTGTCGGTTTGGTTCGCCTCTAGCTTTCAATGGTTTCTACTCCGATTCGTGTTCAACAAAAATTACCAGATGTTCTACTAGGTCTCTAGTACTTTACTTAATTTTCCCAAAAATCATAGTGTCCATTTAGTTAGCTAAATAAAATTCGAAAGGTGTCTGGTCCAAAATCTGGCCAAAACAGTACCAGCTGTACAAATCGCATTTTCTGTAAAATGGGTGTATTTCTGGAAAAAGTGTAAAACATGAAAGTTATAGTTCTCTTTCATATGAAAATTTAGGTATATGTTTCGTTGTCTAATTCAAAGTACACGATTTTATATGATTTATTCCGTGAGGACACAGAATCTGTCCGGATTATGTTATATAGATATATGTGTTTCAAAACGAGTTTCAAAAGGTTATTTGGACATAATCTAGTCAAGTGAGCAAGCTAACATGTATATAAACATTATATAAGTAATTTAGAAGAGTTGGAGTCCTTACAATACTCGTATGAAGATTCCGAAAAGATAGGAACGTAGCCCTCGGTGTGGTGATCGTTTTCCTCCAAAGAAGTCTAGCGATTCGAGACGTTTTACTTGGTGATTTAAGGGGGTTTTGAGGCTGGTTTTTCCAGCTGAATATATATAGAGAGAGGTTGTTGTAGAGTGAGAGAGGAGAGGTGATTGATGAATGAGGATTATGGGGATGGTGTTTGGGATTTTAAGTCAAAAAGCAAGAAACAAGATCCACCAAATTTTGGGTCATTTTTGACCGGGTGTCACATCATCTCTCTCTCTCTCGGATACACCTACCACCGCCACCACCATCATCATTTTTGGAATCATCAACAACAACAACAGATCAGCAACAACAACAACACCATCATCATCTTCATTTTCATCTTCTTCATCATCAAGTTCATCATCATCATTTTTGGTCTCCATCTCCAAATCGTAAGAAATTACTTCCCTTTTCTTGTTATTTCGTGTTAGAAATACTCAAAACAACATGTTTTAACACTACATCAACTAGATTTGGCCCAAAAATAGGTTAGATCTTGATTTTGGGGGAAAAATCGTCGAACAGACCGTTGTGTCGCAGAGGCCAAAAACAGTGCTGCGACATAGCCAATGTCGTAGGTTATGTCGCAATAATTAATTATGTCGCATGGTGCGACACAAGCCATTATGTCGCAGCAAATCCGAACGTTGCACATAGCGACACAACACACTATATCGCATTAAATTGCGGATGTCGCATAAGGCGACACAAGCTCCTATGTCGCAACTAGTGTCGCTACTTGCGTCGCAAAACACAGAACCTTACAAACACACAATTTCACTAAGTGTCGAGACTCAAATTTTACCACCTAATTTTACTCCGAAATGGAATTTCGGAGCGTTTTCACTACAGCCAGGGGCTCTGCCCCTTGGACCCCGCTACCAGGGGAGCTGCCCCCGGACCCCCGTACACGGTTTCCAAACCTAAACGACGAATGAATATTTATAAAACTCGCTTAGACAAATTGATTTGTCTCCTACTTATATGACCTCACCTGTTTAGGACACTAGGAGGTTACACATCGGACGACGCGCGTATCGTAGGATCGCTAGCTCCTCAGGTGAGTTCATAGCCCCACTCTTTCAACTGTTTTACTGTTTTCGGGGTGAGACGCATGCACAAATACTGTTTTTGAATTATATTGATAAACTTTTATAATTCACACTTGACTCTATTACTGTTATGTAATACAAATTGTGTAATACTTAATAATTACACCCATTATATTGTTGTTGAACAATATCACGATTTAACCTAGATAGGTTTCCATTATACACTGCTAGATTGTTGAAAAATAAATACCATTACATAACTTGACTAAGTTATCACTATACTTTGACCGTATTGTCGCGGGACAATATTATCAAATATACTAGAACTGGTTAGTTCTACCTAAGCTGGATAACAACTATACTTTTTACAGGATTAGTTTTCCTTTTAGGAAATAAGACTGTCAATATATCCCAGGATTACTCGAATGGACTTGTACTTAAGTGAACATTACCCCGAGACCTCAATATACTTGATAGGCTAGAGGCTAGGAGTATACGATAGTGACGTACGTTAGTATAGTTCCTTATACTAATACAAACAACTAGGTGATGATTATTCATACCTAGGCTTATTGTAATATACCTAATATCTAAGTATTGTATATACATACCTAGATACGTTAAATCATTTCATGTGATACATGATACTTTGTTGGATGTGTTTGTTGATCAGGCTTATATATATATATATATATATATATATATATATATATTCCTACATACTTGTACTTAATCTCAAGCACTCGGTGCTACCTATGATTTACTTATGTATATTGATATACATGCACTTACACAAACACGATTACTCAAGTCGGGCATGTCGTAGTACTACCGGCTCTCAATTACTCTAGTCGGGCATGTCGTAGTTATAACGCCCCTCATTTAATACAACAATATAATATTAAAACTGGCGGAAGCGACTACTGGAAATTCATATTCTATTAAAACCTGCTAGAAATTTTCGCAACCCTTTATACAATATGTTTAACTACTAAACAACCATAATTAACATGTTTACAAACCCGGGGCATTATATACTATAAAACATTATTTATTACAAACTGGATCAGAGTTGCAAGTTTCAAACATTCCCAGCATCAAACATCCTTCCTGACTACCCACATAATATACATCACCTGCAGGAAGTAAATTGAGGGATTAGCACGAAGCTAAGTGAATGAATAATCAACTACAATTCAATTTAGCTGGCAATCTGCTCACAATCAATAATGCAACAAATACCGTCAAGAGGAACGGTGGTTCCTAGAGACCCTGTTCCGGGTGGCCCCATCAGAACACTTAAATCAACTGTAGGCCAAAACAGTGATTAACCGCTAACTAAATGCTAATCTCCATCAACACATGTACGCAACCCTGTGTTGACCAACATTAGCAATCAAGTTCAACTGACAATCTAGTTGACCTCTGGATTATACATTTCAATTCAATGTTCGTCAAACAACCAATCAAATGGCATATCATTTCAAAGTTAGCATACTATCAATAGTAATCCTATAATTACTGATTGAAATCAAACTGACACAACCAAATCAAACTGTGAGTTTCAAATCCACTCACCTGATTCGTCTCAGTTACTTACTCAGCAGTCTTATCTCGCTGAGCCCTTGGATTATCTGAGAACATAAAATCAATCATGAGTTAGTAATTTGTTTTCAACTAATGGTACTTATGTAATTAAACACATTACATAAATAATCACATCATTAATCAATTCCAACATACAACAATACTATTTATATATAGTATTTATTTAAGTTCACAAACTAAAATGATCATCAATTTTATTCATGCAAACGCGATCCAGGCAAGGGTAGTGGGATCGCGTTCACCCTTTGAAAAAGTTCTGTCACCGTTTTACACTTAGCAACGCGATCCGGGAAATAGGGCTGGATCGCGTTCATAAGAAGAAAACGTTATGAAATCAAATTTTCATTAGGAAACGCGATCCGGGCAAGAGTTCAGGATCGCGTTCCTACGCGTTTTAGCTCAGGTGCAGACCTGCAAACACACAGCTCAACCCATTTTCATATATCATCATTTCCATCATATGAATCTCAGTTTTGAAGTTACTAAACACTCAAATAACACCACATATCATGGTATAACAACATTTCACACATCTATTGACTACCAAAATCAATTAGTAACCTTATTTCAATAAAATCAAGTTCATGAAACTAACAATGATCAAAACTTACCAAATTAGATGTTTACAAGATGATGATTATGATAACACAAGCTCACAATCAGCTCAAGATTACAGCAAACTCTTTGATTCACTTGATTTCTAGCTTTAGGGTTTAAGGGTTTTGAGAGTTTTAGCTTTAGGGTTTAAGGTTTCCAAAAAGGGAAAGTTACCAACTTTCCTAAAAAGGAAATATTTAAGGCGGTTAAGATTTTACACCGACCCGTATCCACTTAAAACTAGTCCCTTTTTCAATCTATTGCCTGGAACCTAAAACCCATTTGCGAGAAACTTCTTTTATTGTACCGTCAACTATAGTAAATCAAAACAATCAATAATTTACTAAGCACAATAAGTCCTAAAGCTGATTTAACTAAGTTTCGCAATTTAAACATATTTATCAAATAATTTCTAATACAATTAAATACATCAATTTAAAATTAGAAATTACCGGACCAGAAGAGAGGATGTTACAATTCTCCCCCCTTAGAAAGATTTCGTCCCCGAAATCTCATCACGATCAAATAATCCAGGATATCTGGATCTCATACTTTCCTCAGTTTCCCAAGTTAGGTTCTCACCTAAACTATGTTTCCATTTCACTAACACCATGGGAATCTGTTTCTTCCTAAGTTTGGTCACTTTTCTGTCAAGAAGTTCTACTGGTTCTTCAACTAACTTCTGACTCTGATCAACTTTCAAATCTTTCAACGGAAGAATTTGAGACTGGTCTTCAACGTTACATTTCCTCAAATAACAAATGTTAAACGTATCATGAATACCAGCAAGCTCTGGAGGAAGATCCAATGTAACAGACTGATCATTAACAATCTGACGAATTCTAAACGGTCCAATATATCGAGGAGCCAATTTGCCACGTTTCCCAAACCGTATTACCCCTTTCCAAGGCGAAACTTTCAGATAAACAAGTTCACCTTCAACAAAAATAACAGGTCGACGTTTAGGATCTGCATATTGTTTCTGTCTATCACGTGCAGCTTTCAACTTTTCACGAGCCACTGCTACTTTATCAGCTGTCATCTGAACAATGTCTGGACCTGCAAATTGCTTCTCACCTGCCTCTAGCCAACAAGTTGGAGTTCTACAACGCCGTCCATAAAGCATTTCATATGGAGGCATGCCAATACTAGAATGATATGAGTTATTATAAGCAAACTCAACCAATGGCAAATGAGAATCCCAAGAACCACCATACTCTAGAATACAAGCTCTTAACATATCCTCAAGCGTCTGAATCGTGCGTTCTGACTGACCATCGGTTTGAGGATGATAAGCTGTACTAAGATTCACACGTGTACCCAATTCATGCTGCAAACTCTGCCAGAAATGAGATACAAACCTTGGATCTCTATCAGATACAATCGATAATGGAATACCATGCCGAGTAACAATCTCATTCATATACAACTGTGCAAGCTTACTCAGAGATGCAGTATCACTAGTAGCTAGAAAATGAGCACTCTTGGTCAATCGATCAACAATGACCCAAACCATGTCATTTCCTCGGGCAGTTCGAGGCAACTTGGTTACAAAATCCATAGTCAAATGTTCCCACTTCCATTCAGGAATCTCAAGCTGTTTCAAATATCCATACGGCTTCTGGTGTTCAGCTTTAACTTGAGAACAAATATGACAAGAACTAACAAATCTTGCTACATCCATTTTCATTGTAGGCCACCAATACAAAGGTTTCAAGTCATTATACATTTTAGTGCTTCCTGGATGTACAGACAATCTGGACTTATGGGCTTCATTCAGAATAATATCCCGAAGACCACCAAACAAAGGTATCCAAACACGAGACTGAAAGGTTTTTAATCCTCTCGAATCATCCAATAACAATTCCTTTCGATTCAACATAATTTCAGATTTCAAATTATAATCTAACAAAGCCTCCAACTGTGCAGTTTTAATCTGAGTCACCAAATCAGAAGAAACTTCTAACCGCATAAAATAAACTCGATCAGAGGTTACCTTACGGCTTAACGCATCAGCAACCACATTGGCTTTCCCTGGATGGTATTTAATTTCACAATCATAATCTTTGATTAATTCCAACCATCGTCTCTGCCGCATATTCAACTCTTGCTGTGAAAATATATACTGAAGACTCTTGTGATCTGTACAAATAACACATTTGGTACCATACAAGTAATGCCTCCAGATTTTCAAAGCAAACACAACAGCTGCAAGTTCTAAATCATGGGTAGGATAATTTCTTTCATGAGGTTTGAGCTGACGAGAAGCATAAGCAATCACACGATCTCGCTGCATTAAAACACAACCCAAACCAGCAATAGATGCATCACAATAAACAACAAAATCATCGGACCCATCTGGCAATGCTAACACCGGAGCCTGACATAACAACTGTTTCAGAGTCTGAAAAGCAGCTTCCTGTTGTTCAGTCCATACAAATTTTTCATCCTTACGGGTTAGTTTAGTCAATGAACCGGCAATTTTAGAAAAATCTTTAATAAACTTCCGGTAATAACCCGCCAAACCAAGAAAACTTTTTATTTCTGAAGCAGACCTTGGAGCTTTCCAATTCATTACAGCTTCAATTTTCGAAGGATCAACTTTAACACCATCATTACAAATAATATGACCCAAAAACTGTACTTCCCGAATCCAAAATTCACATTTAGAAAACTTTGCATACAAATGTTCTCTCTTTAAGGTTTCCAATACCAATCTCAAATGCATTCCATGCTCTGATTCGGATTTAGAATATACCAAAATGTCATCGATAAACACAATCACAAATTTATCAAGAAAGGGTCGACAAACACGGTTCATCAAATCCATAAAAACTGCGGGAGCATTCGTCAAACCAAAAGGCATAACCAGAAATTCAAAATGACCATATCTGGTTCTAAATGCAGTTTTAGGAATATCACAATCCCTAACACGAACTTGATGATAACCTGATCTCAAATCAATCTTTGAATAAAATGAAGATCCCTGCAACTGATCAAATAAATCATCTATCCGAGGCAGAGGATATTTATTCTTTACTGTCCTTTTATTCAATTCCCTATAATCAATGCACATTCTAAAAGACCCATCTTTCTTTTTCACAAACAGAACTGGTGCACCCCAGGGAGAAGAACTAGGTCTAATAAACCCTTTATCCAACAACTCCTGTATCTGATTCATCATTTCACGTATCTCAGATGGAGCTAATCTATAAGGGGCTTTGGCTATAGGTGAAGAGCCAGGAACAAGATCAATCTGGTATTCAACTTCCCTAACCGGTGGTAAACCAGGTAATTCATCAGGGAATACTTCCGGATACTCAGAAACAACCGGTACATCAAAAAGGGACTTCTTTTCTAACTTAGCATCAATCACATAAGCTAGATACGATTCACAGCCCTTGGACAAAGATTTCCTAGCTTTCATCATACTAATCAAAGGTATACAAACATTATCCCGTTCTCCTCGAGCCACGACATATGACTTTTCAGAGATTGGAATTCTAATCAGCTTATTGTGGCAATCTATGCTTGCTTTATACTGACTTAACCAATCCATACCAATAATCACATCAAAACTAGCAATTGGCATCAACAGAAAGGAAATTGGGAAAGTCTGGCTATCTATCATAATACTAGCTCCAATTACCGAGGTGGTAACAGGAACCGATTTGCCACTAGCTATTTCTACTTCAACTGGGTTTGTTATCACAGTAGGCATCATTTTCAACTTATCACAGAAACACACGGATACAAAAGAACAATTTGCACCAGAATCAAACAAAACACGAGCTGGTACAGAATTTACAAGAAAAGTACCCGTGATCACGTCATCTGTATGGACAGCTTCATCAACTGTCATTTGAAAAGCTCTACTAACTGCAGATGGCGGATTCTTCCTCTTCTGACCGGAAGAAGCTGATGAACCAACAACTGTCCCCGAACCCTGTCTCTTAGCCTTAGAACACTGATTTGCACGATGACCTTCCTTATGGCAATTCCAGCACACATAAGTAGGAAAAACACAATCTTTGGCTTCATGCCCAATCACACCACATTTCACACATCTAGTGGTTTGCACAGTACACGGCCCAAAATGTCTAGCTCTACACTTAATACACCAATTGGGACGATCAGAAGTACCACCACGACTTTCTTGTTTCTTGCCCTGCTGATTTCCTTGCCACCGTTGCTTACCTTTACCAGAAGATTCACTCCTAGATTTCTGAGAAACTATTTCTTTACTTGGTACTTGTTGAGGTTTCAAATCACTGTCAACAGATCGAGCTAACATAAAAGCTTGAGGAAGAGAGCTCGCTAATCTCACTGAAGTTCGATAATGATTAGGTAAAGTACCCACAAACTGTTCTATTTGAGTTCTCTCATCAGGAACCCACTGCTGAACAAACCTGAGTTTCTCTGTAAACTGATTTATCAAATCATCCATTGACATGTTATCAGTTAATTGCAAATCCATAAACTCTTTTCTAATCCGAGCTATATCATAGTTTGAACAATACTGCTTACAAACTTCATTACGAAAATCAGACCATCGGATAGATGCTTTCTGAAAAGAAGATAAAACAGAAGTAATCGAATCCCACCAATTCATAGCTGCTCCTTTTAAAAGTTGAGTCGCATAAGGAACTTTCAGTTCTTCCTCACATTGACAGACTTCAAATTTCTTTTCAACATCTCTCAACCAATCTAGAGTTACAGAAGGATTCGTACTACCCGAATACACCGACGGATTACTGCTCATAAAGGTTTTAAATGAACACACCTTTTGCTTTGGCGGGGAAATCGTACCAAACACAGGATGAGATGATTCAGCCTCTTTTTGTTATTTATACATTCTAAGTGCTTGGTTTTCTTCTTCCAATTGAAGCAGATACTGATCCCTCTCTGCCTCCTCTCTAGCATGGAAAGAAGTACCAGCATTCTCATTCCGGTCATCATGAGTCTCAGCAGCAACTTCAGGCCTTGAGGCATTATTAGGGTTCACAGGTAGTTGCTCGTTATCCGCCATATCTGTAAACACCACAACAGCTTACAAATCATTAGTCGTTAGCACCTATTCTACTAACCAATTCACATTCAGTACATAATCCCTTTCCCAAGAATGTTTGACACAACACAATCAAAGTTTAGGATTGAACATACAATCATATTCAATTGCCCCAAACTATGGCTTTGATACCAACTTATAACGCCCCTCATTTAATACAACAATATAATATTAAAACTGGCGGAAGCGACTACTGGAAATTCATATTCTATTAAAACCTGCTAGAAATTTTCGCAACCCTTTATACAATATGTTTAACTACTAAACAACCATAATTAACATGTTTACAAACCCGGGGCATTATATACTATAAAACATTATTTATTACAAACTGGATCAGAGTTGCAAGTTTCAAACATTCCCAGCATCAAACATCCTTCCTGACTACCCACATAATATACATCACCTGCAGGAAGTAAATTGAGGGATTAGCACGAAGCTAAGTGAATGAATAATCAACTACAATTCAATTTAGCTGGCAATCTGCTCACAATCAATAATGCAACAAATACCGTCAAGAGGAACGGTGGTTCCTAGAGACCCTGTTCCGGGTGGCCCCATCAGAACACTTAAATCAACTGTAGGCCAAAACAGTGATTAACCGCTAACTAAATGCTAATCTCCATCAACACATGTACGCAACCCTGTGTTGACCAACATTAGCAATCAAGTCCAACTGACAATCTAGTTGACCTCTGGATTATACATTTCAATTCAATGTTCGTCAAACAACCAATCAAATGGCATATCATTTCAAAGTTAGCATACTATCAATAGTAATCCTATAATTACTGATTGAAATCAAACTGACACAACCAAATCAAACTGTGAGTTTCAAATCCACTCACCTGATTCGTCTCAGTTACTTACTCAGCAGTCTTATCTCGCTGAGCCCTTGGATTATCTGAGAACATAAAATCAATCATGAGTTAGTAATTTGTTTTCAACTAATGGTACTTATGTAATTAAACACATTACATAAATAATCACATCATTAATCAATTCCAACATACAACAATACTATTTATATATAGTATTTATTTAAGTTCACAAACTAAAATGATCATCAATTTTATTCATGCAAACGCGATCCAGGCAAGGGTAGTGGGATCGCGTTCACCCTTTGAAAAAGTTCTGTCACCGTTTTACACTTAGCAACGCGATCCGGGAAATAGGGCTGGATCGCGTTCATAAGAAGAAAACGTTATGAAATCAAATTTTCATTAGGAAACGCGATCCGGGCAAGAGTTCAGGATCGCGTTCCTACGCGTTTTAGCTCAGGTGCAGACCTGCAAACACACAGCTCAACCCATTTTCATATATCATCATTTCCATCATATGAATCTCAGTTTTGAAGTTACTAAACACTCAAATAACACCACATATCATGGTATAACAACATTTCACACATCTATTGACTACCAAAATCAATTAGTAACCTTATTTCAATAAAATCAAGTTCATGAAACTAACAATGATCAAAACTTACCAAATTAGATGTTTACAAGATGATGATTATGATAACACAAGCTCACAATCAGCTCAAGATTACAGCAAACTCTTTGATTCACTTGATTTCTAGCTTTAGGGTTTAAGGGTTTTGAGAGTTTTAGCTTTAGGGTTTAAGGTTTCCAAAAAGGGAAAGTTACCAACTTTCCTAAAAAGGAAATATTTAAGGCGGTTAAGATTTTACACCGACCCGTATCCACTTAAAACTAGTCCCTTTTTCAATCTATTGCCTGGAACCTAAAACCCATTTGCGAGAAACTTCTTTTATTGTACCGTCAACTATAGTAAATCAAAACAATCAATAATTTACTAAGCACAATAAGTCCTAAAGCTGATTTAACTAAGTTTCGCAATTTAAACATATTTATCAAATAATTTCTAATACAATTAAATACATCAATTTAAAATTAGAAATTACCGGACCAGAAGAGAGGATGTTACAGTAGTACTGCCTGCTCTCATATACATACATTGCTTGCGAGCAACACTATTCGATATCACGGTTAGAGTGATACAAAACGATATTACGGTTAAGTGATACAAAACGAGATCACGGTAAAGTGATTCAAAACGATATCGCGGTAAAGCGATACAAAACATCGATAAACATACGAGTTGATACTCGCACTCATCAACGGATCGGCGAGCTTACACTCGAGATCGTTGACACAGTATTTGGCTAAATACTCAATTATAGTTCTGCGGGACTACACTTACACAGCACTCGGCATTAATATCGGGGAGTCAAAGTACACGCTTAGCGTTAACTACAGTCGAAGGGTTATGTTTTCGAGACAGGAGTTACCTACATTATTGTTGAAGATTTGTCCGGTTCATTCGGAGCCGATCAGGTGTATTTTGCATTTCCATTTTGGGAAATCCTTCTTGTAATATCCGGGTTCGCTACATTTGAAGCATACCCTTTGAGAGTCGGGATTCGCAGGAACTCTGCAATCCCAGATTTTGTGTCCAAATCGTTGGCATCTTTCACAGGGTAAACCACATGAACCATCATGATGACGTTTACAGCTGTGACAAAATGGTTTATTCCCCGCATAGCCTCGTTTTTTGCTAGGTTCGGTGGCGTAGGACCTCAAGGGTTCGGGTTGATTTGTTGGATTATGACTAGTGCTGGAATTTCCATTCCACTTTCCTTGTTGGTTTTTAGTTGCAGGCGTTCCGCGTTGAACCACCTGTGCCATGAGTTTGTGGGCCATGCGAACAACATCTTGAATAGTGGCGGGTTTAGAGGTGGTGACCATTCCCTCAATTTATATCGGGAGTCCTCTGATGTACCTTTCGATTCGTTGATATTCAGGGTTCACCATGGTTGGGCAAAGAAGTGTCAGTTGTTGAAAGCGGTTGGTGTATGTCATGATATCGTTGTCCTTTACGGTGAGGTGCCAAAGTTCGTCCTCAAGTTTGTGTAGTTCCTCACTGGGGCAATACTTGTCCCTCATTAATCGTTTCAGTTCCTCCCAAGGAAGTTCGTGAGCGATGTCGATCCCTACAGTTTGGGCGTAGGAATTCCACCAGGTAAGGGCATTATCTTGGAGGGTGTAGGTAGAGTATTTAACTTTGTAATCATCGGGGCAGTTGCAGATGTGGAATACCGATTCCATTTTCTCTATCCATCGGATTAATCCGACAGCCCCTTCAGTTCCAGCAAAATTTAGTGGCTCACAGCTCAGAAAATCCTTATAGGTGCAGGGTCGTGCTCAGTTTCGTGTAGCTAGAGCTTCAACCACTCTTTGATCAGCAAATTGGTCGCTTTCAGCTTGAGTGTATGTTTGTCGTTTAGGCGGCATGATTCTTAAATAAGAATGAAACGACAAGGTGTGAGATCTCTGTTCAAAGATTTTTTATTATTGTAGTTGTATACGTAAACCGGTATTACACCGTTGCCCACGGATGTAAAAGTGATAATGATCCAGAAACCACTTTAGGTGTCTGTTTGAAAGTCCTCGGACTTTTAAGTTGTCATGACGTGAATAGCTCACGTATGCTTATAATGAGTAAGTTGAGATGTTGTAGTTACAGTGTGTAGTCGTGATAACGACTAAATAGTGTTTCCAATGTAGGTCAACCATGACTAGGCTATTGTAGTAGTCTAACAGACTATATTGTAGTACTAAAGTACTATAGATGTAATCCTAATTAATCATGGTGTAGTACCCTAAGTACTAAAATGCAGTAACCGCGTACTGTAATGCAGTGCTAATAGCACAATAATGTAATACTAATGTATTATGAGTGTAGTACCGCAGTACTATGAAATGCAGCACCACGTGCCGAAATACAGTATCAACATACTAGGAGTGTAGCACCGAAGTGCCAAATTGCAGTATCAACATACTGTGTAATGCAGCACCACGTGCTGTGTGTTGTGCCCGAAGCACGATATAGCGCCACGCGCCAATGTAGCACCCAGTGCTAAGTGTTTGAGGAGTATCATAAGTTTTTCGAATGTAGCTCTAAAGCTAAAAGTAGGTTGTTGTCACGTAGTTTTTCCAAACGTAGCACAAAGGCTAAAATGTGAGTGCCAAGGTAATAAACCAGGTAGGCACTAGAGTATTGATTCATGTGAGTACCGAGGTACTGTGGTGATAAAAAATGATCAGCATGTGATCGAGATGATCTTTGTGGACTTAGTCAACACTAATCCAATGGTGACCAGTATGGTCAGTTTTTGTATTCGAGGCGCGCGTAAGTCTTTGAGGTTCAGTATAATTGTTGGAAGAATATTCCAAGTTGCTAGTGTTGTGGTTGACCAATTTAATTGGTGATCGTCTGTCTAACGATGAGGGCAAGTGAAAATAATGTGCAAGAAATAAATGTGCCGCTCCTTGGTAACGATTTCTCATAAAATGAGAAATTTGTTGGTTTGTTCTCGGAATTTTAAATTCTTTAAGTAGATCTCTTTCGAATAAATTATTTGTAGTAACGTCGTTGTTTGTTATAATTGAGTGAACGATTAGCGTATGTGGGTCCCTATTCCCATAGATAATGTTTATGCCTCATTCCAGAGGTTCGGCGATAAGTATGATATTCTCATACGCATACGTATGGAGAAAATGTTGAATCGTGATGGTGAGGAAGATGGCGATGTGCCTCTTCACAAGTATATGATGGTACAGCGGCATTGTGTTATATATACTTAGTATATATAGATACGTAGAAGTAGTACACAAGCAAGGCCTATTCATATATACCTACAGTACATATAATAGCCTAGGGTGTCTAGCACAAAACAATCAGAGTCAACTAGTGCATTCCTGATTCAGTATAACCTCTTTCAGATATCACATCATCTTTATTTAATTGTACATAGTTAGCTACGCTATGTTAAATTAAACACGTATGATGTAATCCCTGAACCAGTTATACCTAATGAGGAATACTGCCTAACGGTCATAGTCTAGGCCCACTAAATGCAACCTAGTTCATTATAACCTTAGGCTCTGATACCAATCTGTAACATCCTCAAATTTCGGGTTGCGGAAGCGGTCGGGTCGGGTGTTACCAAATCAAATATCACAAGCACAAAGGTAAATAATGAACGACTCTAAATGAGACATTTGAAAATAGTCATACATTTCCAAAATAAAAGTGTATACAAGTTGCGAGTTCGCAAAATAATTTCAATACATAATTTGTAATACAAAAGTTATGCAGAGAAATCCAGTTGTTTGAAAACATGCGACTCGAGCTAGCCTATCTTGTAGAAATCCTAATCCTGCTGGGCACCTGAGAACACATGCTAAAACGAGTCAGCTATAAAGCTGGTGAGTTCATAGGATTGTTAGTTGAAACATAAAGTATAAAACCTTGTATGTTTTGAATGGTAGTTCAAAATCCCCAATTTTGATATGAAATGTATTAAAGTTGTAACGCCAATATGTACACACCTAATGAGGTATCTAATACCTAATTAATAGTGGTATGTACCTAAGTACATAAAGATTGAGGCATTCCGTGCCTGGATATCCATCTGGTATTAATTAAATCTATCAATGTGAGGCAATACATGCCTAAGTTGTAAACCGAGTAATTGTATGACCACGCATTAAGATGTTGAGTAATAATTGTTGTGCCACCTGGCATAGCGTGTCGCATCCAGCAACATTATTGTAGTCCCACAGAACTATGATTTAGTGTTATGATGTGTCCGTTTGACCAGTTAGTGCGTGCTAACCCGGACGAGGGAGGTTAATCTTATATTGAGTATTATGATGTGTCCGTTTGACCAGTTAGTGCGTGTTAACCCGGACATACTGAGCTAACGGCCTCGCGTGATAACCTCACCGACCCGTTAACTTATTGCGGATCACGAGCATAAGCTCGCCCATCCGTGAATGAGTGTGGATCATGAGCATAAGCCCGCCCATCCATCGATTGTATCGCTTTACCGCGATATCGTACTTGTACCCACTGCAATACCGTGGCATCGTTTTGTGCCTAACTGGCATCGACCGCATTGCTCGCAAGCAACGTATGTAATTGAGCCGGCAGTACTACGACATGCCCGACTTGAGATAATTGAGCCGACAGTACTACGACATGTCCGACTAGTGTAAATGAGAGTCGGCAGTACTACGTCATGCCCGACTAAATTGATTATATTTGTATGTGTGTACGTATACCTACATACATAGTTAATTATAGTTGGCACCGAGTGCTCGAGATGAAGTACAAGTATGTGTATATATATCTATACATATATATATAAGTCGAATTGGTAAACACCTTAAATTGTGTATCATGTAGCATATGAAATTGATTGATTGTAGCTAAGTATGTATGTACAGTCCTTAACTATTTGTTGTATCACAATAAGCCTAGGTATGACTAATCATCACCTAGTTGTTTGTATTAGTATAAGGATTCTATACTAACGTATGTTACTAATGTATACTCCTAGCCTCAGCCTAGCAAGTATATAGAGATCCTGATTTGTATGGGCAGTATTAGTTCCTAAAAGGAAGACTAATCCTGTAAAAGTATGGTCGTTGTCCAATGTAAGTAGAACTAACCAGTTCTAGTATAAGTGATAGTATTGTCCCACGACAATATGGTCAATGAATGGTGATAACTTAATCAATTTATGGGGTGGTAATTGTTTTCCAACAATCTAACAGTGTATGATTGTAACCTATCTAGGTTAAGTATTGATACTATTTCAAAACAGTATGGTGGGTGTAATTCCTAAGTATTACACATTTCGTATTACATGGCAGTAATATAGATAATTGTGAATTATAAAAGTTTATTAATATAATTCGAAAACAGTAATTGAGCATGCGTCTCACCTCGAAAACAGTAAAACGTTTGAAAGAGTGGGGCTATGAAACTCACATGTGAGTTGTCGGCGATCCTACGATACGCGCGTCGTCCGATAGATAACCTCTAAGTGTCCTAAACACACGGGGTTATATGAGTACGAGATCAAATAGTATGACCAAGTAAGTCGTTCGGGTTTGGAAACCGTGTACGGGGGTCCGGGGGTAGCGCCCCTGGTAGCGGGGTCCAAGGGGTGGCTACCCCTGGCGGGGTCCAAGGGGCAGAGCCCCTGGCTAATTTTTATTTCTACTATGTTGCTTTAGTAAAAACGCATCCGAAATCCAAATTCGGAGTAAAATCGAGTGTTAAAATCTGGTTCCGACACTTAGTGAAAAACATAGGTTTTTAAGGTTCTGTGTTTTGCGACACTAGTAGCGACACTAGGTGTGACATAGGGTCTTGTGTCGCTATATGCGACGTCCGTAATTTAATGCGACATAGTGTGTTGTGTCGCTATGTGCAACGTTCAGATTTGCTGCGACATTCACCTGCGACATAGGCTATGTCGCAGTACTGTTTTTGGTCCCCTACGACATAACAAGCTGTTCGTCGATTTCAAGCTTCAAAACGAGTTTTGGTTCAATTTTTGGGCGTTTTGATGTTATACAAAGCTACTAACATGTATTTCTAAGTAATCTAAGTGATTTCTAGTAATAGAAACGATTTCTAGAGAGAGAAAGAGAGAATCTTACTTTTTGAAGATAAGAGTTAATGGAGAGGATGAAGATGGTGAAGATCTTGATGAAGAAGTTGATGATGATCTGCTGTTGCTGATGTCGATTTGTGGTTGTTGTTGTTGATTTTTGTTGTTTATTGTTGTTGTTGTTGGTGGATTTGAGAGAGAAAAAGAGATGAGATTGAGGTTGAGATGTGAATGTGTTTGGTGAAGAAAAGTGAAAACATAAAATGGGGTGGGGTGGGAGGCCGACCCTCACTTTTAGTGGGGGTTGGTTGTCCCCAATTGTTGCATTAAAAGCCCGTGTTTGTGTACCCGATCGTAAAAATAAATTTAATATTTTGACTTTATATTTCCATTTATATGTTTCGAAATGGTTTCGAAATACTTTTGGGCCAAAATTTTATATTTGATTCTGCGTTGTCTCAACTAAATAAAATACATTTTATTTGAGACGAAATATATTCAATTTTTTTTTACCCGAGTAAATAAATATTATTCTTAACAATAATAATTTATTTAAAATTGTTTGGAGTTTAAATTGGGCGTGAAAATTGACTTTTTGACCGGGTGTCACACTAGTGGATGCCTAAACCAAGGCTAGGCCACTATGAACTCATCTCACGATGGGTTCCCTGATGCATGGCATTCTAAGAGAGACTATCTTGTATCTAGACAGTGGGTGCTCTGATCGGATGTAAGTCTCCGCTTACTAACTATCAGGAGGAACATGGTCTTGATGTCATTTTTAGAGATGATAATATTGGTAAAACCAAGGGTACGGTGCTTTAGGTTAGCACAATTTAAATAATGGGATTCACTTTAAATAAACATATTGCAGGATATGATGAGATTTAAACAAACCCAAAATGGATAGTAGAGGCGTGGAGCTCGTACGTTTATAAGGAGTGTTAACCAATGGTAAAGTGATGTTTAAGAAGGTGGCGGATTTTGAAGGATTGAAGCATAATTTGTTGAGTATCGGTCAGTTTTGTAATTCCAATAACAATGTGATGTTTGATCATGATGTAGGAGTTGGGATCAACACATATATGAGATCAACACATATATGGGTCGAAAGGATTAAGAAATAAACTTAAACATTAGAAAACCCCAAAAACCGAATTACCCTCTCCAAATTCAAAATTTGGCCTAACCCCTTATAGGGTGTTCAGTTTGCAATTGGATCGTATTCCCATTTTGGATCCGGTCCCATTTTGAAAATGTAGATTCTAATTTCAAAACGAGTTTGTATGGATATGTTCATTTTCCCACTGATACTTAGACCCATATGCTTTCCGTGCTATGTAAATAGGGATGTAGTTCGGAGGGCAACATATTGTGACACCCGTCAAATTAGGACTAGTGATTAGTACCTAATCAACTTTTAATACATGTAATTAGTTCTGTGTTAGGCTAATTTGTGTATCAACTAATATATATATTGTTGAATATATACAAGTATTGCGATTTGATTTAAATCGTACAAGTTCAAATCGAATGTAATTCGGTCAATTAAATACGGACGTTGGTGAATAATTTAATTAAATAATGTAACATTATTTATTAACACTATTATATCCAAAATATTATTTTTATAATATTTCAGTTTTGATTCATATCGTACAACAACGATTACACAATTAAAATGTTAAACTCGCAAACAAACGAAACAGGTTACATTCTATAACATAGTTATTAAGTATTTGGTAAAATACTTCAACGAAAATATTGAGTGAATATTCGTATTTTTAAAACGCATATTAGTTCATAAAAATAAATAATTAACGTTTAAACGATCGAGAAAACGAACACCGCACGGAGCACAAACGCGGGGAAACGAAAAACGGGTGAAGCCCACACCCGTGGGCCCCACCCAACCGGTCAATAAAGGGGACAAACCCCCTCCCCACCATCTCATTTTCATCATCACCATCTTTTCATCTCTCTCTCTCTCTCTCTCTCTCTCTCTCTCTTTCTCCATTTTCTCTCAAACACAAACCACACCAAAAATCACCAAATCACAAAATAACACCCACAAACGAACTCAAATCGACAAAGTAATTAGAGAAAAGGAACCACCGCATCACGATCTACATTTCCATCTTTCCGGATTTTCATTCCGACACTTTGTAAGTTTCCGACAAAATCCCAAAACCTCTCGTATTAGCTTATTTTTACATGTTTACGGGTTATTTGGGTTTATATATGTCCATTACAAAAGGTAAAACACGATGTTATAGCTTAAAAATGAGTTAGATTTGGGTTTTGGATTGGAAAATCTCGACAGTCGCTGGGTACTGGGTTGGTGTTCATCTTTGCGACACAAGCCTTGTGTCGCAGGTTGTGTCGCATAAAACCTCTTGTGTCGTACCTTGTGTCGTAGGAACCACGTTATGTCGGACCTTGTGCGACACGATATTGTGTCGTACCTTATGTCGCAAACACCATGCGACACAATCATTATGTCGCTGTTGAATCAGCATTGTATGCTTATGCGACACAACCCTTGTGTCGCTAAGCTCATTGTGTCGCACCTCTATGCGACACAACCCTTGTGTCGCATAATCAACCTTATGTCGCACATTGTGTCGCATAAACAGAATGTTGAAAACTCATATTTTTACTAAGTGTCGAGACCTGGAATTTGTCACTGATTTTACCTAAATTCAAATCCCAGATGCGTTTTTCACCAAAGCAATATAGTAGAAATAAAAATTTTCCAAGCTGACTTGGCAGCTCGACCCCAACCAGGGGCTCTGCCCCTTGGACCCCGCTACCAGGGGCGCTGCCCCCGGACCCCCGTACTTAGATTCCGTAAGCACATTTCTCACCAAGTGTCAAACTTGTACAACTTCAAAACGCTTATGCGATACAACTTTTCAAACATAATGGAATTTGCTTTTCAAGTATAATGCTTCGAAATCAATGTGATAACATCAAAACTATTATTACAATTAATCACCAACGGGCCGTACACGTTTTCAAACATACAATTCAATCAACCAAATTGTAGTAATTTGGACAAGTCAATCAACCAAATCGGGGTAATTTGGACAAACAACTACAAAAGTAGTCTTTCGAGATGCCTAAACAATTAATAACCATTGCGTGTCATGGACACCTTCAGGTTACAAGTCTTCGGACCACACTTCAAGGAAAATCAATCCAAGTTATTAATTCAAACTTTCAAGACTCAGGTGAGTCTCATGGCCCCTATTTTATCGCTTTTCAATCAGGGGTGTGATATTATTGCTCGTTTTGTTTTACAAGTTGAACGCAAGTACAAATCAAATCAAATACTACATGAGTTTCAAGCTAATCAACTTAAAGCCCTCCATAGCATAGTCTGGTAATACGTAGTAGCGTGAATGTTAGTATATGATATCATATAGGATTGACAATCCTCGTCCGGGTTAGCACGCACTAACTGGTCAAACGGACGTATTAGCATTTGGGAAGACGAGGGTGGATTAGGCACTCGTAGGAGGCATTTCAAGTTAGATTTCCTTAAGTGGGCCTGACAACTCAAGTTAAGCTCAGACTATGTGCTCATGGCTGTATAACTTTTATTTTGCTTAATTGCTTTATAAATTCAATTATAAATCTTGTGGTTCATACAAATATGTGTTGACATACAAACCTGTGAGCTCACCAGCGTTTCGCTGACCCATTTTAGCATGTATCACAGGTGACCAGCAGTAGGTTGGACTGCTCAAGTAAGGATCAATTAGCTCGATTCATCATGCAAACAATCAGAGATTTAGCTGCATTATTATATTTTGTATAGATTAATTATGTACTTAAATCTCTCAATTTCAAGCTGAGCTAATGTAAACGATATTTTTGATGTAAACTTTTGTTTTATCAATACAAGTCCAAAACGACGCATATAGTGGTCGTTCATTATATATCTTTGTGCTGTGATTATTGATTCGTAACACCCAAAACGTGCTTACGCTAAACAATAAATTTGGGGGTGTTACACATATGGAAAAAACAAAGATAAAGTTTACTATTCATGTCCTCTTGCATAGTTGAACAATCAGAAGTATGTAATACATGTATAAATATGTTCTTAATATTATTGTTGTTTAAAATATGATTCGTGTGATTTCCTTAATTTGTAATAGCCACCGAATTGGGGATGTTGATATTTTATATGGGAGGATGAGCTTCGGCCTTGTACCTGTGATTAGGGCCTCTAAAAAGGGTGTATTTTACAAATGCCCCATAGATGTATGTTATTACTACTCTAAGTGATAATACACTGCCTTTATCAAAGTGTAAATATTTGTGGTTGTTTGGTATATAGGGTGAGAGGAACTGCAGTTATGAGGAGTTCGTGAAAACAAGTTCAAGCTCTACTCAAAGACCTTCAACACCTCCAAGTTTTTCTCCAGGACCTTCTGGATCTGCACCAAGACCTTCTAGCATCTACATCTGCACCATGACTTTTGGATTTGAAATAGAGTGCTCAAATTGCAAGCTCTTGTCTACGTACATAAGATACTGGTGGGCAAGCCAAATGTGGCAATGCATCTTGCTGAGGCTTATCATTCAGCTAGAGTACTTCATGAGCTTTTTGATAAATAAGTTGGGGAGTAGTTTTCGTGTAGCTTTGAACCCAAACATTTTTAGCAAGATGAACCAAAACAAGTTGTGGATTAGTCTTTATAATGCTTGTTAGTAGACTTGTCTTAAACTCTACATGTTAGCAAATACTCATACACAAACTTTAGAATTTATTACATGCATTTATGTTAATATTCTGCTAATCTCAATTTCCCGAATTATGTTACCGTACATTTATTTGATTATCAAACTATGTTCAGTAAAGCGACTAAAAACGTGCTTTCATTAGAAACAAGTATAACTAAAATATAGTTTTATTGAATTTCTCAAAGATAAAATTAAAGCAAGAAAATCGAATGTTCCTAAACAAAATATTATTCCGTTGGAAAGCACAAGCAAATAAAATCTCGTTGAATTCAATCAACAGCTTATACTTATAAGTAACATATTATGACTCCACCCTGAAATGGATGCATGAAGGGTTACTAATGATTTAGTCAATTTATGGTTTATCAAATAATCCGAATTTAACAACAATGCAAAATTTCATTGCTATTTAGTGACTTTAGAGAATTGGCAATGACTTTGCTTATAGCAACGAGCATATTCGCAATGAACGCGATTTGTTGCTATATTCGTTGCTAATAGCGATTGACAGCAATTTTTGATTGTTTAGCAACGATTTTATGTCGTTGGAGATGACAATTTTTCTAGTAGTGGTTTGGACGAAGGATTATCTATAACTCTTCACCACTTGAATGAGTTTGATACTAGATTACTACTCACATTGATTAGTTTGTGTGTCTTCTCTTGGTCCCAATGAGTAACTAGGGCCAAGTTCGTCACCTCTTAATGCTTGCTTACCAAAATTGCGTTGGATAAGACATTAGTATCCACCATCTAACCCATCATCGTACTTGTACTATTTGAACTTCGCTTTGTGTGCGCATTTTTGCTAAAACTAATATTAAACATCTTTTTTGATTGACCAAATTTTTGCTTATCACAAAATGATTTCATGTTTTCAACTCCTTGAGGTAGAAAATGAGTCAAGGGTTAATCAAGATCATATATTTTTTTCTAACCGTGAATTTCGGATATCAAATTTTTATATAATAATTAACAAATAGCGCTTACATTACATTATATTTTTGGTTTGATCTTCAAAGTTTCATTATTACTTTTTCTCGTTTTAACCCTTTAATTTTTTTTCTCATTATTTAATCCTTCACATTACAATTTTTGTGGTTTAACCATTTACTTCAAAATTTTGATAATTTTATATCTTAAGTTTATCCTTTAAAAATGATGTTATAGTTTTAATTATATCTGGTTTATTCATCAAACTTTCATAAGTTTAGAGGTTTATCGCTTTGAATGGTTAAAGCAATAAGTCAACACAAAAATGAAGGATTAAATCATTAGAAAAAGAATTGAATGGCTAAAACGTAAAAAAGTTGAAACTTGAAGGATTAAACCATTAATAACCCCTCATTTATTTTTCTAATACTAGAAAAACTAGTTTGGGACCCGCAAAATTCGCGGAATCGTCTATAAAAAGTATTTAACTATCCGTATCTATAGCTGTATAATTGTTATTATTATTTTGAGTTTTATATACTATATATACAAAAATTTATATATATAATAAGATAGTGTACACATCAACTGGTAACATTATACCATACGGTATTATATTTTAAATTTTCTTGATTATTAAATTGATATGAAAACATGAAATTGTTCGTTATCTTAAACGTACCGAAACTCTGAATTGGTTAATTAAAAAGTTAAATTGTTAGCTTTAAGATATGAATATACTATAGTTTATGGTATTTGGGTATCGGTTTTTTTTTTCGTGTTTCAAATTTGCGTCGTATTTTCAATAACTAATTTTTTTTTGTTTGGCCAAAGTTACATACATGGGATAACCAAAACTCCCGAATAAATATGAAAAACCGATAGGTACTACTAATTGGGTACCCAACGGGTATTGGGTTGGGTATCAGTACGAATATTCTAAGCGCTATGTGTACAGATACACTAAAACCCGCCGGAAACCGACCTGTTTGCATCCATAATCAAAGCATTGTAAATTAGAAATTGATAAAAAAAATTTGAAAAAATGCGGTGGTATAGGTACAAACATACTAACATCCGTCGGAAGCCGACCCGTTGGCATCCATGATCCAAGAATTGTAAATTAGAAATTGTTAAAAGGATTCAAAATAGGAGGTCGTATAAGAATTTAAATCACTGGGCGATAGAATGAAGTTATGAATTTTTTGAAATTGAAAATAACTTATTGGGGTTTTTTCAGAAAAAATAAAATAAAGAAGATTATAGGAAGAGTTTAAATTTTGGAAGAAATAATAAATTAATTATTAAAATTAAAATTTTCATAAAATATTTGAAGGATTATCTATAATTAAAGAAAAACAGATAATTTATATTGTAAATATTGAAGGAAGTATATTGTAAATATAGAAGGGTATATTAGTCTTTTAGTTACATAAAAATGGGATTAATGATGTCATTAAATAAATTAATGGTTAGATATTAATTGTTGATCTCCATCTAATTATCCTTATTCTATCAAGATTTTTCTTTTAATATATAAGATAGATAGATAGATGATTACGACAACTTTCAAGAGTATCATTATAATATTTAGACATTCATTAATACCTTCACATAAATCATAAGAGCTAGGGGGTTTTGTCGCCATTCCCGGTCGATAACACTGTCAGACGGCATTCTCTCACTCCGCTACGGCGTTTTGGATCAGCATCCGGCACCGGACATTGTTAATTATTTTTTTCTCTCACACAGGCATTGATTTAAAAAATGAAAAATAAGTTTTGGAACACTATAAACTCAATATCCTCAACTTCTTCACTTTTTGAGCATCAATATTCTCATGAGAACACTGCAAATACTAAATAGTGTCATCATTCTTCGTGCTCTAAGAGCATCTCTAATGTATACACTAAAGATTTACACTAAGATAGTGCAAAATAAGAATCTTTTGATCATATTCTTACGCTATATTGTTTTTACTCCAATGTGTGCCATAAGTATTTACACTAAATCCTTTTAAATTATATAAAGTAGATCACACAAAGATGGTGGTGACAAAGTCATAATATAATATTGCATTTGTATTGGTTTTTATTATTATAGAATAGTGAATAACGTTTAGTGTAACACTAAATTTAGTGTAATTTGACAATGATATTGTGTCGCACTAAAATCGTCTGATGATTTAGCGGTAACATTGAAGAGCTTTTTAAGTATTTTTTGCATTAAAATAATGTGAAAAGTACATTTAGTGTACACATCAAAAATGCTAACAGTAATATTAGTTGATCCCTACATTTTGGTTGACCAAACACTAATTTATGCCTATCAAATTTTATCAACTGGGACTTAAAAATTGTCAGTTAGCAAAACCAGATTATTTAATACTTTACAAATAATCACGTTGAGCTGGTTGATGTTTGTTTTTATGGTTGAAGAGTCTTCTTTATTACAAGTGGATCTATATTAACCACATTGACTAATCCTAAAATAATTAGCAAAAAGTATAGTTTAATTAATCAAAATAAATTGTACTAATACGGACCGGACCGTTTCCCGGTCTAAGAAAAAGACGTTTAAGTTGGTGGATCGCTTTGAAAAATTGCCACCATCTTTTTGACTAAAAACACAATCACCCTCTTTTTAATTCCCATTTAATTTTATTTAATTACTTTAATCATTTGATTTAATTATTTAATTTAATTTAATTACTTATATAATACTCCATTATTTATTTCATCACGTAAACCTCCTTTCGCCGCAATTATCCGTCTAATTCATTTCATCATCTCCATCTATACATACACAACCTATATCTATATCTATATCTTATACATACGCTGATAATTTCAGTTGGAACAAAATTCCGTACAAATGGAAGTTAAACGCCGGACGGCGAAGACGCTCGTCGGAAAATTAAGCTCGGTATCGGAACATACACGAACAGAATCACTTTGCGAGCTACGATTGATTTCAAAAAACGATCCAGAAAGTCGAAGTCTAATTGCTGAAGCAGGTGCGATTCCGTACTTATCTGAAATCTTATATTCACCATCAGCAATCGCACAGGAAAATGCAACCGCTACGTTATTAAACATCTCAATTTCAACGCGTGAACCGTTGATGTCCACGCGCGGTTTACTCGACGCGTTATCTCATGCGCTGCGTAATCCTGAATCAGCTTCAACAGCTCAATCAGCTGCTGCAACGGTATTTAGTTTATTAACTGTTGATAGTTATAGACCTATTATTGGATCTAAGCGTGATATATTGTATGCGTTAATTGATATAATTAGAAACCCTAATTCTCATCCGAGATCGATTAAGGATGCGTTGAAAGCGTTGTTTGGGACATCGTTGTATCCTTTGAACCGTGCAACGGTGATTGAATTAGGCGCGGTTCCTGCGTTGTTTTCGTTGGTGGTTAAAGATGGGAGGTTAGGTGTTGTGGAGGATGCGACTGCAGTGATTGCGCAACTTGCGGGGTGTGAGGAGGCTGGTGATGCGTTTAGGAAGGTTTCGGGGATTGGTGTGTTGGTTGATTTGTTGGATTTGTCAACTGGATCGAGTTGTAGGACGAAAGAGAATGCGGTTTCGGGGTTGTTGAATATGGTGCAGTGTGGGAAGAAAGATGTCGCTGAGTATGTTAAAGAGATGGCTTCTGTTGTTTGTTATGGGATCAATGATGTTTCGGAGAATGGTAGCTCCAAAGGGAAGGTTAAAGCTAATGAACTGTTGAAATTGATTGATACTGGTTCTGGATTTCAAGAGGTGAAACATGATAATGTAATTACACAATCTGCTTGAATCTTTGTGTTTGATTGTTACTACATACTAGTTAACTTACATATTTGATTTTAGATTAGATATATATACTTGTGTCTATATTATATTTAGAGTTTGTGGGCAGTCTTAGAAGCAATCTGCAAGCTTGTTCCCGCGTGAATTGGTTGTCACACTGGTTTGATTAGTAAAACCTTGTTGCATACAGAGTAGTCTTAAGTCTTTAACTGATGTATGGCAAAATTGATTAGTATTTCGTGCACCTCTTGTATTGAGTTGGATATAATCACAATCCTTTGGCTGATACCTAGAAAATTTGGCATTCCCATTGTAAAGATTGCAACTCTGTTTACCATTACTGTGAGTTTGACGGTTGACAAAGTTATTTGTGTGTTTGTCTAGATTACCCAAGAAGCCACACCCGATAGACCAGTGAAACACCTGGTGCCTGCCACTTGAAGTCATATAATTTAGGTGTTAGGTAACTGAAAGCATTGCAATTGAAACTTTAATGGAAGTTGACTCCTGCTCCGTAACAGTCATAAGTTCATAATGTCTGTTTTGGCATATTGTTTAAGAAAATTCAGGATTTCTCAAGTATATATAGTCCAATTAACAAAGACAGTATCTTGCTTGAGTTCCTATGATCCCTGCAGTTTCCTACTCTTTGCAAGTGTTACATATTAGCTACTATTAAGTAGCAAATACATAAGAAAATTATGACAAGTGTACTTCGATTTCACTTGACATATGAAATCAGGGGTACCAGGTTTGACTCCATATCTGGTGAGCTCAAATCCTCAATTGCATGAGCTATGAGGGTTCTTAAATCATCAAGGCGCTCACAAATGCTGGGTGATATGCAGAGGTAGTCTAGTTTTAGTTCTCAACTGAGACCTGAGCCAATTGCTACCAGCAATGATAGTTATACTGTCTAGTTATCAAGACTTCTTCAGTACTTCGTACCCTGATACAACCATACTATGCCCGGAAAAAACTTGTGCTGATGGTAATTGGTAAATTGAAAGTGGATCCACGACTCCACGTCTTTGTTGGCTATGTTACGGACTTCTATAAGTTTTAACATTTTGTTCCTTAAAAGTTCAAACGATCATATACCATTTAGTTTTTGTATAATATGTTGGTTCTTATGTTTTGCATATCAAACTTTTGATGTAGGCTTTTAAAACTATCTAAGCATATTGTACTCGTTAGTTCTGAATGTTGTACTCTCACTCCGTGCATCTATATCGAACCACAAGGCCGTACCCTGGTTAGGAGAAACCCAAATTGTAGGGATATATGATTTACACACACACACGAACAAATGTTAGCTATTGGAATGTCAAACATAGCACAGATAAGTAGACAATAATATTACAATTACAGAGAAAATATATAAACGAGAACAGGTCAAATGTTTCCATCTGGGTTAAGACTAGGCCATAAACCGAACTTTTTTCCACATAGAAATGATGTTCGATGGTAGTGCAATAATAGTAAAAATATATAAATGAGAACAGGTCAAATGTTTCCATCTGGGTTAAGGCTAGGCCATAAACCGAACTTTTTTCCACACAGAAATGATGTTCGATGGTAGTGCAATAATAGTAACCCTTGTTGATAGTTCATGGTTTCATGCAACGATGTCTGTAATCGGTGGGTTTATCACATCACGTGGCCCACGTTTTCACACTAGTTGTGTTTTCGATGATGGCCGTATCGACGAGTTACATTTCATGCTACAATCAAAATCAGGGGGGGGGGGTACTTGTTCCGGTTTAGTTCAGCCATTAAGAATAGTTAAAAAAAAAATGATGAATTTGTGAATTTTTAGCTACTTAACGTGAAAAAAGAAAAAGAAAAAAAGAAAGAAAGAAGAATTAAAAACAAACATTGACTTGATAGTTTTAATTGTATGCGGACTGTTGAGATGTGGCGTAATGGGCAAAGGGGATCCAAAGATCAGAAAGGAGCACAAACCGCATTAAACGAACAAAACAAACCGAATTGCATCATTTTGCACTTTGATTTGATTTCATAGAAAATATAAAAAGTTTGATTCGGTTTCAATTTTAGGAATATAAAAATAAAGATTTATTTGACAATATTCTTGGTCATATTTTTTTTTATATACTTTATGTTTGTAAAAGTTTCGTGACCTATACAAAAGCCGAAAGCAAATATCAATATTTAGGGCTGACAATTTCTGACTCGAATCGAAATGCGACACTAATCCGACTCAGATATAATAAGGTTTGGGTCGGGATTTTTGAGGTGTCAATCCGTCAACCCGAAACCTGCCACCTCGATATTCTTTTGAGTCGGGTCCGGGTCAGCAAATGAATTTTTGGGTTGAACTTGACAACCCGAAATACTTTTAATATCATTAAAATTTTATTTTAATTTAAATATGAGGCATAGTTTGGACCTTTTTCGTTTACCGATCTATAACATTTTTTTTGATACATTTATGTTTTGTTATAAGTTGTAAATTCATGATGTTTTGATAATGAATCCAAATGGATATTATAATATTTATTAGGATTACTTTTGATATTTTATAATAATTTATGCCTAAAAATGATTAGCTATTATTTTGAAAAGAGTAATTAATATGACCTATTTGACCCGAGTGACTTGAAACTAACGTGAAAACTTGAAAATTACCCGAAAATTTGTTGACTAGATTAAAAATCGGGTAACTCGGGTTGGGTCCGCGTTATCGGGTTGGGTTGAAATTAGGGGTGTTCATGGACGGTTAACCGGGGACTCGGTTAACCGGAGACCGGTTAACCGGAGTCCCGGTTCGACATAATTTTGAACCTAAACCGAAACCGAAAAATTTGGTTAACCGGTAATCGGTTAACCGAATTTTCGGTTCGGTTAATCGGTTAACCAAATTAACCGTTTATTACTTAGAACTTATTTAAAAAGTAATTAATAACACACAAATATACATTAATTATTAAGTGTTCACTATATTTATAATATTTTGACAATAACAGTTTCAAACGATATTAATTTTACTCTTTATAATTGTTTATTTATGTTATACGTACGTAAATCGTTCGAATATAATTAGAACTAAGTAGTAATAGTTACCATATTAAGCCAAAATTAAGTTAGTAAATTACATTAAAATGAGTGAAAAGAAGTATAAATGATTTTATCAAAATACAAGTGTAAATATTAATATATAAATTTAATATATACAATATATATACATATATTATAAGGTATATATAAACTTTTTGGTTTTCTCGGTTAACCGTTTATCACTTCTATCTCAAAATCATGAACCGAAACCGAAACCAAAAAACCGAAAAAATTTCGGTTCGGTTAACCGAAACCGAAAAACAGATAAATATCGGTTCGGTTAACCAAAAATCGGTTCGATTCAACCGGTTTTCGATTCGGTTTTCCGGTTTCGGACTATTTGAACACCCCTAGTTGAAATACTCAACCCGATTATAAAATTATGTTGGGTTCGAGTTGACTATTTCTGACCAATCAACCTGAAAACCCGAACCCAGTAACCCGACTCAACCTGAATTGTCACGCTAATGAATTTGTTATTATTTTGATAACTGACTGTTGTACATTATAAGTTTATTTGGCCTAAGAGTATTGTAGTGATCCTTATAACCATAGGTCGAATGTTCGAGTTATGTAAATACTTGCGGTAGTGATAAATCATGATGAGAAGAGGGATTGTAATAAGGTCGTATATTTTGCCGTCAATTTATTTATTTATTTGGAATATTTAACAAAAAGATTAATTAATTAAATAAATGATTTTTGGAAGGGTTTTGAGTGACGGGAGCGCACTAAACCGTGGAGGGAGTGGGTGACAGTGTCACGTGAATACGCGTCGGTGGAATTCAACGGTTGGCTTCATTTCCACGCTAACTGCCAAATCCACACCCCCACTCATCTTTTTTCTTACTTTTTTTTTTAATATTATTATTACTTCCCTCCGTCAACCACAAGGTTCACATTATAATGTTACGATGTTTCAAATAAGTGTCCACTTCCATATTTCAACTAATCGAAAGATACTTTAGTGGGTAAATAAATGTAGTTAGTGAAGAATCTTAAAACTGTATGCAAAGTTAAAACGGACACATTGAGAGACGGAGTATTATTATATTTAGAAAGAAAAAAGTCACCAAAATTCCCCAAAAATCATTCTAATCCCGTTAAGTTAATAACTATCGACCCCACCTTCCACTTAACCTTTTTGTTGCCAAATTCTTGGATTTGATTACCAATTAATAACTCCAATCGAGTATTTTATACATTCCATTAAATTATTTATGGTGTGTTTGGTTCGCAATATATGCTTGATGAAATTGGGATTCGTTTAAGTAATTGTTTACAAAATTCTGTGATACTTTCAGTATAATTAATGTTTGAAACAAACAACCTTCTAAAATAGAATTAAAATTGAGATTCCAATTTTATCAATCTTCATATAAATTTGTGAATCACACACTTGAGGGGTTAATTGGTGCCGTGTCCAAATCGTGTGTTTACCTCAATCAATTTACTTTGGTTAGCTGAACCCTAGCTCACTTGTTAAAAATCAATTAGTCATGTCGATCGATTTACAATAACCCTAGCTCACTTACCCACTGCAAAACATATTTATGTTCATATTTGCCGTATTGCCGATAAAATGTCATCATGTTGTATACAAAGATGGTAAAATGTTTAATAACGAGCTATTATATGCCTCTCGCTTTGAGAGGGGATACTTATATGTACAGAAATCAATTTTATCTTAAGTTGAGTACATGAAATTAAAAAAAATTATTGTAGTTATTATACAATTTTTTTTTAGAAATGCAATGAAATTACACACCTCACCAGGAATACTTACATATAATTCGTTGTTCTTACTATAGAGTATATAAATACTTTCAAACATTGAATAATTGATGATTTATAAGGTGCTTATTATAAAATTATAAAATTTGAAAAAAATGGTAAACAATCCCGTATTTTAAACATCTAGTTTATAGTGTTATGGAATAAGCTTAACCTACTCATGGTACCATTCCATTTTTAAACATCCATTTTTTTTTTTCATTTTTATACATGAAGCTTATTTTTAGCCCTATTTATGTTTGTTGTTATATCATTTATATTATACTATTCTTTTGTACTTTTTTTTGTCTTCTATATTTAGTTTGACTATAAACTAATGTAAGCTAAACGTTATAAATCATTGTTTCGTCTTGAAGTTGATCGAATTTTTTAATTTGATTACTAAAAAATGTTGTTACATTATTATATATCTATATTTTAAAGTAAAAATATATTTATTATCTCGAATTTTATATATTAACATCAACTTTTAGTGAACATTTTTTATATGCTTTAAAGTTATTATTTTGGTTCAATGAAACCTAGATATAAGTTAAAGACAGTTTAATATAATTTATATATTTCATATAGGATATTAGTTTGATTTACATGTTTATTTAATTTTATTATTATTATTATTTTTTTTTTTGATAAAAAGTAATTATTTGTTGCTGTTATATTTATGATGCTTTAGTGAGTTAGTGGTGGGGTAAAAATCTAATTAAGTTGAAAAGACAAATACACTCTTTAAAATCTTTTAAATACTTGAAAATCTCACAATCCTATGTCTCATGATAAGATGAAGATAAACTCCCCAAATTATCATGATTTATTGAAGATATAGTTGGCCATTTGATAATAAGGGATAATGCTAACATTATATAAAACTTATGTTATGCTAATTATAGATGCTAATTGCAAATTAAATGATCGAAGTGTGAATTGTTTGTAAATGAGAGAGTTAGTTATCAAGTTGATGGTACCTTTAGATGTACTGATGTTTGTCCGCCATATTATGTTTTTGTAATTACATATAAATATGTAGCAGTAGTTATCTTTAGATTATTTAAATGATGAGCAAAATATATAAGTTATCAATAAACATTTGCCTTGAATTTCATACATAATAATTAGTAAAGTTCATTTAATTATAGTAACTCATTATTCATTTGTACGTCCCATCGTATAAGAACTAGCGTATTACCCGCGCAATGCAGCGGAGTTTAGTACTTCAATGTGTTTGAATTATTCGTGATTGTGAGTTGATAACCCTAGTTTGTGCGTATGTAAAGTTTATGATTCGGGATACAATTAGTGAAAAATGAAAAATATGTGAAATAGATGGGGTTATATTATAAAATGAGAATGATAACTAGATAACTAATTATAGAAATGTTCAATCTTAATTTTAAGAATTTCTATAAATAAACTTATAAGATGCTTTATACATTAGTATAGATGTGACTGCTAAAGAGTTTTTGGAAGCTTTTAGAGTTGAAAGTCTAAAAAAAAAAAAATTATAAATAATAATAAAAAAATGTACATCATCTTTTGAAAATAGAGTGTTTATGTTTTATTTCAAGGGAAAATCACATATATCTTCCAAACGAATAGTGTACAAACACTACAACATAAATATTATTTATCCATACTTTTTAAAAATGTGTGAAATTATGTTAAATTATTAATACTTATAATTGTGGAGAAAATTGTTACATCAATAAGTATGGAAATCATCAAAATCTTCATATATATAAGTGTGAGGAAAAAAAGTTTATACTTAAAAGTGTGAATAAATTACAACTTGTCAACACTTAAAAGTGTGAGAAAATAGTTGTAACACCCAATTTATCCACACTTTCTCCTATGTGGAAAATCATGTGTTATGAATTTTAGTCCACACTTTTAAGTGTTGAAAAGTTGTAATTTCTCCACACTTACAAGTGTGAGCTTTTCTTTCTTACATATATAAGTGTGGAAAATCTTATCATTTTCAAAATTTTTGCACACTTTCTAAAAGCGTTAAGAAAAAAGTGTGGTAAAATGATATTTTTATATAGTGAAAGCTATTAAGATGAAGTTAGTGTTTTTAAAAATATAATTACATAAATAACCTTGAATAATCACTCTCTCCCGATATAAGTGTGAATAATTTAACATTTTATATTCCGTTACATCGCACTAGTATTTTACTTGTTAAAAAGAGCAAAAGTGTATTTCTAGATTAATCCATATAGATAACTAATATCTAATAATACTCGGTCAAAAAGGCTTAGACACTTTTAACACGTTACCTAACTGACCTAACGGGAAAAACACACATGGCAGTTGAAGTTTGTAACTTGTGAGTGTAGTAAAAGCTGCTTTCAATAACAAGAATTTTACAAGAAAGAAAAACCATCAATCATCTAACCATTTGACAGCACTAAGGTTAGAGTCATTGTCTATCTCCCTACCTTTATGACTTTATTTCCACTTTTGATGTTTTGTGTTAAATTGACTTGGTGGGTGGATTTTTAGTGGCTAGTGATATATACGACGTATATTTTCATTCATACACCAACATATATGTATATTGATGCAGTACAGTAGAACACTGTAATGTATATATTTGTTGTATGTATCAAAAAACATTTTGTATTTATCAACACCCTTTTTATTGGTGAAAAAATAAGAGAAAATATTATAATATTTACAAAGGTAATCACTTTTAACAAGTTTATGTTTTCTCGACTTGTGCAAGTAAAAGTTGAGTAAGTGAATGATATTAGTAATTAATTTCCATATATAGATTACCTAGAAACAAAGCTGACTAGCTAGTACAACCTGATTAATCAAGAAAATAACGTGTGTTAAAGTTATCTTTTTAGTTTCTCCTAAAAACGTTTCTTTTCTTTGTTTGTAGAAAAAGTTAAGTTGGCAACACATATGTAGCCTATTGAATTTATACCTAAACTGTAACATAAGCCGGAACGCATTTGGGAGTCTGCAGCAAAAGATCAGCTCATGGAAATGACCATATAAATTTGGGATGTGCATGGGTCGGTTAATAGAAAAAAATTAACCATAACCGCCATTTCGGTTAATGAGAAATCAAATCCATCGGTTAATGGTAGGGGTGTTCATTTTCGGATATCCGAAATTTCGGATATCCGAAATTTTGGATATTAGATTTCACTATCCAAAACCCTATCCAAATTCCGGATACCTGAAATTTCGGATGATACGGATATCGGGTTATCCAAATACCCGAATTATATAAATAAATATATTTTTCGCAAATTTTTTGTATTTTAAAAGCAAAGATATTTTCATTTATAAGTATATAAATAATGAAGTTAATATTATATAAGTATAAAATATATGCATATGAATGAAATCTCAAGTTTTTTGATCGAAAATACTATAAATATTTTCAACATGTAGTATATCTTGATCTTTAAAGACATAAACAAGGATCATTTGACATATCTTTCACGTAAAAGAGTAAATTATTACAAGATTTAGATTTATATTACTAAAATTCAACAAAATAAGTAATATAAATTTGAAAATAATAAATAAAAAATCTACTTTTCGGATATTCGGATATCCAAATTATCCAACTTTTTGAAAATCGCTACCCAATACCCATACCCAAAACTTCGGATACCCGCATTTCGGATACCAAAAAATTCGGATATCCAAATTTTCGGATAATTTCTGATCGGATACCTCGGATATTTGGGTATAGGATTCGGATACGGATATTTTGAACACCCCTAGTTAATGGTTAACCGCCAATCGGTTAATCGGTTAATGTGGCGGTTATAGGTCGGTTAACGGTTAACCATCGGTTTTCTATGAAATTATAAAAAGACAAAATGCAACACGATGTTGGAAGAAATTAACCTTATAAAGAAAATAAAACATCTCACTTTTGCTTATAAAATGTCGATCGTTATCTATTGTTGATATCGGCCTTTTTAAAAGTCGTTAAACGACAACTTAATTGTATGTGTAAAGCCTCAAAACAAATTATGCATGATTATACCACAAACGTTTGAGAGAAATAGAGATACGTTTTAATTTGGTTATAGATGATATCTCGTGCCTTCATATATATTTGTTTAAATTCTATTGCATTTACTAGGTTACGTGCATTTAAGTGTATTCTCTACTTTTAGTTGGTTCTCATTTGAACCTAACCCTATATATATATATATATATATATATATATATATATATATATATATATATATATATATATATATATATATATAAAACTAATAAATAATAAATACATATAATTGGACGGTTCGTTTAATGGCGGTTAATATGGGTCGGTTATGGTTGGTTAACCGTAACCGACCCAAATTAGTCGGTTAATTAAAAATTCAAAATCGAACCGTCTGTTATTGGTTTGGGTCGGTTAATTTGGTTCGATTAATTCGGTTAATCGGTTATGGATCGGCTAATGGTTAATGGTGCTCACCCCTAATATAAATAAATCGCACATTCACAAAATAATAATAATAATAAAATAAAGTTACCACGTACCTACTGTAGGGCTCGGTCACCGGCCACAACAATAATTCACACAACCATGTATAAGGTAATATTAAACACGCATGAAATAGAAAAAACACGACACACAATATTTTACGTGGAAAACTTCTTTTTGAGAGTCCCATAGACCATTTAAGAGCACGAAGTGTGGTAACATTGTTTTCACAGTGTTCAGGACAGTGTTTTCGAGAATGTTGTGAGTCAGAATTCTGCGGTGTGGTGACTGTGCTCTGGACAGTGTTATGGAATATTTTATTATTTGTTTTATTTATTTTTTTAATGTAATTAAATGTATAAATTAATATTTATAAACACATAAATTATAATAAAACAACATTTAATTCATTCAAAACAAATAATAAAAATTACAATTCCTAAAAATTAAAATGCATAATTTAAACACACGATTTAAAAAGTCCTAAAAATTGAAAATATAATACGAAATAAAATCAGTCATATCCAGCCCCCGATCCCGAACCCGAAGCACCACCTCCCGCTGAGTATGACCATCTCATTGTCTCGCAAATCTTCTGCTTCTCCATTTCCAAATTGAACCTCGCTTGCTCTGATAAATTCTCAGTCGGCAACGACAAGATTCGAAGTTTGGCCTCGAGATCCTTCGTCTTGTAGTAGCCTTGCTTGTCCATTCGGATGCCTTCGAATGTTGTTGCGAGTGATTCATCAAACGAAGAACGGGATGAACCGGCAGTCGAACCAGAAGACGTTTTCTGGGTCTTTGGTTTTCTGGACTTTCCTTGCGGTCGTGGATGCGGATCGTCACCAAATAAACCCTCATTCGGGTTTTGATCCGTTTCTTGCTCCAGTTCATCTTCAAAGTCTTCCAAATTCACCGTCTCGCGGCGTTTGGAGACATTTCGTCTACCGACGACAATCGGATCGGGATGAAGCCACTTTTGTTTATCCTTCAAAAAGTCCCACGCCATCAAATTTGTGAAACTTTTTTGCTCGTTTTCCACCTTGTATTGATGGTGACAACGGATCAACAAATCGTCTCGGCCTTCACCGCACCTTTTTTGGTCGTCAAGCCGTTTATAAACCCCATGAAACTTATAACACCCCTCTTTATAATACAACAGTATTCTATTATTTTCATCGGAAGCGTATGAATTAAAACATATTTATATACTGTACATTAAGATATTGTACATAAACAGTTACATATTCAGAACACACCAAATTTAAAATGTTTAAAACTACACCAGACGGGGTATTATATATACAAGATAAGGTTCAAAACAAAACCATATCAGAGTTTACAAGCTGTCAAACTTTTCCTACAAAAGCATCCACTTCTTGATCACCCACATATCAAACATAATCTACAGGAAGTTAAAATGAGGGATTAGCACGAAGGTAAGTGAATGATTTTATCACACACAATTCAACTTAGCATAACAATCTGTTTACAGCAATTAATCGTAAACACATTTCTATTTCAATTTCAATGAGGATCGGTGGCTCTGGAGATATCATAATACCCCGGGATTCTCCAAGAACACTTAACATCAATCTGTATGGCCAATACAGAATAGACCGATAACTATTGGTTATTAAACTCATACACATGTCTCAAACACAACAGATGAATCAAAACCTGTGTAATTCACATAATAACCAAAAAGTCCAACTACACGTTGACCTCAATAATCTGATACACATAGATTCACATATCACGTAGATTCACATATCACGTAGATTCATAATCAATAACACAGAATAAGCAGTCTTATAATCAATCTACGTTTACTTGTTGCAACCAAACGGTTACAACTAAATCGAAAGGTGAGTTCTAAATCCACTCACCTATACCTCTGTAGTCACAAACTCAGAATCCAAGTGTCACTTATCTTTTGGAGTATCTGAGAATCAAAATCAAATATAAGTTAGTAATCATGGTCATCAATACATACTTATATCAACGTATCATACAAAGATCTTAGCTTAATTAGCTATTCAAGTACAATTAAACGTATATTAAGGATATACCATAATATACAAGTTAAGGTTCATAATCATATCAAAGTTAAATAAGCATTTAGTCTATTATTGAGAAATTGCCAGAATCCAGCTGAATCCGCCGGATTCGTTTGAATCCGCCGGATTTATTTGAATCCGCCCGGATTTATTTGAATCCGCCGGATTCAGGCGAAATCCGCTGGATTCCCAAGCCATTTTCACTTCCAGTTTTGATCAGAACTAAATTAAGGAATCCGCCCATGAATCCGCCGGCTTCAACCCCCCTTTGACCGGATTCCCAACCCTTTTTGACCAGCTGAATCCGCCGGATTCATTAGGAATCCGCCGGATTCCTTTGTGTTTCAGCAGATGTGCAGCTCGTACAGAGCTTAACCCAGAAATCAAAAACCAAAATTTCACCATACGAACTAAGACTGAAATTAACTAACTTTCCAGGTTTCAATTCAACCAATTCATAGTGCTAATGATATACAGACATCAAAACATCACTTAAAACATCAAACCAACAAGATTTACCCACTTGATCTTCATAATTTTAATAACCCATTTAATTAGATTCTCAAACTCACAATCACATTTAAGAACTTGAATTCAAGACTAAAACTAGGCCAAATCAGTTTACAATGATTTCCTAACATCATTCATCAATATAAACTCTCACAATTCAACTTGTTCATCACTTTCATATTTGACCTAAGCTAAAGCTTAAGTTCATAACAATTCAAATACTTACATTATGATGATGATAGTGATGGCAAGAAGATGATGAGCTTATAGTCACACAATCACAACCTTGAACTTGATGTTTAATTTGTGATTTGTAGTTCTTAATTTAGTTATAGGGTTTCAAAGGAAAGGAAGAAATGGAACAAAAGGGAAAGTAACTAAAGTAAGGAGGTCGGCTCTCCTAATAAACCGACTTCAATATACGGGTATTTTATACCCGTCTTAAATCTATTGTCTGAAACCTAAATAGCATTTGCGAGAAACTTATGTTATTTTACCGTTAACTATAGTAAATTAAAACAAACAATAATTTACTATACACAATAAGTCATGGAACCTATTTATCTAAGTTTCTCACAATTTAACAGATAATACCAGGTAAATTCTAAAATCATTAAATAATGAATAAGGATAATAAATTACCAGACCGACAAGGAGGATGTTACAAATCTCCCCTCCTTAAAGAGATTTCGTCCTCGAAATCTCAACACGATCAAACAATCTAGGATATCTGGATTTCGTAGACTCCTCGGTCTCCCAGGTCAAATTAGAACCTAAACAATGTCTCCATTTCACTAAAACCATAGGAATTTGTTTCTTCCTAAGTTTAGTAACTTTTCGATCAACAATTTCAATAGGTTCTTCAACTAATTTCTGACTTGGATCTACTTTCAAGTCTTTCAAAGGGAGAATCTGCGACTGATCTTCAACGTTGCATTTTCTCAAATAATAGACATTGAACGTGCTATGAATACCAGCAAGTTCTGGGGGGAAGATCAAGCATAACTGATTGATCATTGACAACTTGACTGATTCTGAAAGGTCCAATGTATCGTGGAGCCAATTTACCTCGTTTTCCAAATCTGATAACACCTTTCCACGGCGATACTTTAAGATAAACTAACTCACCTGCAGAGAAAGTCACTGGTTGTCTACGCGGATCAGCATACTACTTCTGTCTGTCACGTGCAGCTTTTAACTTCTCCCGTGCAAATGCTACTTTCTCAGCCGTTATCTGAACAATGTCTGGACCCGCAAACTGTTTCTCACCAGCTTCTAACCAACAAGTAGGCGTTCTGCAATGTCTACCATACAACATCTCATATGGAGGCATACCGATACTGGAATGATAGGAATTATTATAGGCAAATTCCACTAACGGTAAATGAGAATCCCAAGAACCTCTATATTCCAAAACATAAGCCCGTAACATATCCTCAAGCGTCTGAATCGTACGTTCTGACTGACCGTCGGTCTGAGGATGATAAGCTGTACTGAGATTTACTCTGGTACCCAATTCTTGTTGCAAACTCTTCCAGAAATGAGAAATGAACCGAGAATCTATATCTGACACAATTGATAAAGGAATTCCATGTCTCGAAACAATTTCATTCACATACAACTGTGCAAGCTTACTCAGAGATGCAGTCTCACTAGTAGCCAGAAAATGTGCACTTTTGATCAATCGGTCAATAATAACCCAAACCATGTTATTACCTCGAGACGTACGCGGAAGTTTAGTTACAAAATCTATAGTGATATGTTCCCACTTCCATTCTTGTAACATCCCCAAATCGGGCCTAGGAGAAACATGTATTTCTTTATATTTAATTGTGATATTTAATTATATTTTGTGTTTGATTGTGAAATATATAGGTAAATAAGCCTCAGGAAATATTGTGACTAGTAAAATATTATTTGTTTTAAATAATATTAGGCGACGGTAAAATAAAATAATTTTCTTGCGTCTGAAAATGGGGTTCCAGACAATAGGGCTAAGAGGGGTATAATATTACACTGTAAAATATTGTGAGTCGGCTCTAATAAAAGAGATAGGCCGACCCTTTTTGCCTTCTTTTGTGTTCTTCATCTAACTCTCAAAAGAAACTCTCTTCCTCACAAATTCTTGAATACCAAATTGTTAGTGAAAAGATTAAAACAGATTGGAGCTGAAATCCCAAGTTATCATCATCATCATCATTCTAATCATCTTCTTCCTTAATAGTTGTGAGTAAATTCTTTGTTTATCCTAAATGGTGAAATTAGGTCAAATGGCTTGTTTTATTGGAATTGAGTTTTTATGATTGAATTGCTTGTTGAATGATGATTGTATGACCTTTGTGAACATGAAATAAACTGATTTCATAAGGAAATCTTACTAGTTCATGAGTTTTTGAGTTTGAATGTGAATAATTAGGATATAGATGAATTCGATTGAATTATTGTGATATGAAGCTTGAATCATTGTTATATGATGTTAGCATATGATATTGTGACCAAAGATAGGTAAAAGTTTGAGTTAAAACTGAGTTTGGTTGATTTTGGTGAATTTTGTTCGAAGTCGAGTTGTGCAGGAAACCTGCAAATTTCGCACAGGTCTGAAGTGGGAATCCGGACGGATTCAATTGAATCCGGACGTATTCCCGGGAATACGGCGTATTCCTCTCCGTATTCAGGAACGTATTCCTTAGTTTGAGTTCTGTCTTGAAAAGTGGTCAGGAATACGAACGTATTCATCTGAATCCGCCGGATTCAAGTGAATACGGGCGTATTCCCAGGAATCCGGGCGGATTCCCTGAGCTGAATGAAATGATCTTTTTAACTTGAACTTAATGTTGTGGTTTAGCTTGTATAATGAGTTATATCTCTTCATAACTGTGTAATTGTTAGTATTAAGTTATGAATAAATGACATGATGATTGACTTGAAATTATCTTGTATTTCAGATCCTACGAAGACTCAATAAGATTAGACCTTTGAGTGGAGATTGAATCGAGACAGGTGAGTGACTGGTTCTCACAATTTAAATTGGTGTAGACAATTTAGTTACATCAATTTCAAGTAGATTGCTATTATTGATTTATTGATAAGTTGATTGTGATTTGGATTGTTTGATTGATTGCTAGTGACTCATTCCATGATAGGTTGGAATGATAGAGGTCAATTTCGATTGGGTTTAGTTGCTATAGGTTAATCTTTATGGTATTGATGAACATTCGTTGTGAATTCGTCCATATTGATTAAAGATAGCATTGAACTATCGGTAAAATCTCTGTATTGGCCTGCAGTGGATTATAAGTGTTCTTGGTGGGTCATCCGCAGGCTGAGGGTACCTCAAGAACCACCGATCCTCTATTTTGATTGTTACTATTAGTTAATTGTTGTGAACTGATTGGTCATGCTAAGTTAGATTGTTGGAATCGTTATTCACTTAGCTTCGTGCTAATCCCCCCTCACTTTTGCAGGTTAAGTTTGCTTATGCTCGGTTGAGAGGTTTTGGGTGAAATGTTTGACAAGCTGGGCAACTCTTGATTACTTTTGTTGGTCGTTAAACTGTTTGTATAAATAACACCCACTAGATTATGTGTTTGTGACTAAATAACTTAACGATAGTATTGTGTAATAGTTAACCTTTGATATCATACTATGTATGTGTAAATGTTGTTGAATGGGATAACGCTTCCAGGTTGTTTAAAAAAAATGTCTTAAAACATGGGGTGTTATAATTCTAGAATTTCTAACTGTTTCAATGACCCATACGGTTTCTGATGTTCAGCTTTGACCTGAGCACAAATATGACAAGCACTAACAAACTGTGCAATATCGGTTTTCATCGTGGGCCACCAATACAAGGTTTTCAAGTCATTATACATTCGGGTACTGCCTGGATGAACAGATAAACGTGACTTATGGGCTTTAGTCAAAATCATATCCCGAATACCACCAATCAGAGGAATCCATACACGAGACTGAAAAGTCTTTAATCCTCTAGAATCATCAACTAACAAATCTTTTCTTTTTAACATGATTTCTGACTTTAAATTAGGATCTAATAAAGCTTCTAACTGTGCATCTTTAATTTTATCCACTAAGTCAGAAGAAACATCAACTTTCAAATAATAAATGCGGTCAGAAGTACCTTTTCGGCTTAACGCATCAGCAACCACGTTTGCCTTTCCTGGATGATAACGAATTTCACAATCATAATCTTTGATTAATTCCAACCATCGTCTCTGACGCATATTCAGTTCTTTCTGAGAAAACATGTACTGAAGACTCTTGTGATCTGTACAAATAATACATCTTGTACCATAAAGATAATGACTCCATATTTTCAATGCAAACACAACAGTTGCCAGTTCTAAATCATGAGTAGGGTAATTTCTTTCATGCTGTTTCAATTGCCGAGAAGCATAGGCAATAACTCTGTCTCTCTGCATAAGAACACTACCCAAACCAGCATAGGATGCATCACAATAAACAATAAAGTCATCTGAGCCATCTGGTAAAGCTAACACAGGTGCCTGACATAGTAACAACTTTAAAGTCTGAAAAGCTATCTCCTGGGACTCATCCCACTGAAACTTAACATCTTTTCTTGTCAATTTTGTTAACGGACCAGCAATCTTTGAAAAGTCTTTGATGAATTTTCGATAATATCTAGCTAGCCCAAGAAAACTTTTGATTTCAGAAGGATTCTTTGGAACAATCCAATTCATAACAGCTTCAATTTTAGCAAGATCAACTTTGACACCATCATTACAGATAATATGACCCAGAAAATGTACCTCCCGAATCCAGAACTCGCATTTAGAAAACTTGGCATATAAGTGTTCCTTTTTCAATGTTTCCAACACTATTCTCAAATGCATTTCATGTTCTGATTCAGATTTAGAATATACCAGAATATCATCGATAAACACAATAACAAATTTATCGAGAAAAGGTCGACAAACACGGTTCATCAAATCCATAAAAACTGCTAGAGCATTAGTCAAACCAAAAGGCATAACCAGGAATTCAAAATGACCATACATGGTTCGAAAAGCTGTTTTAGGAATATCCTGTTCACAAACACGAACTTGATGATAACCTGATCTCAAGTCAATCTTAGAATAAAACGAAGATCTCTGCAACTGATCAAACAAATCGTCTATTCGAGGCAGTGGATATTTATTCTTTACTGTTCGTTTATTCAGTTCCCTATAATCTATACACACATTCGAAAAGACCTATCCTTCTTTTTCACAAACAAAACTGGTGCACCCCAAGGAGAAGAGCTAGGTCTAATGAATCCTTTATCCAATAACTCTTGTATCTGATTCATCATTTCACGTATTTTAGGAGGAGCTAATCTATAGGGAGCTTTGGCTACAGGCGATAAGCCTGAAACAAGATCAATCTGATATTCAACTTCCCTAACCGGTGGCAAACCAGGCAATTCATCGGGAAATAGTTCCGGATATTCTGAAACAACCGGAACATCAGAAATGGATTTCTTTTCTAATTTTACATCAATCACATAAGCTAGGTAAGACTCACAACCTTTAGACAACGACTTCCTAGCTTTCATCATGGAAATCAGCGGTATACACTCACCATCCCTTTCGCCTCGAGCCACAACGTATGACTCTTCAGAGATTGGGATTCTAATCAACTTATGGTGGCAATCAATACTTGCTTTAAACTGACTTAACCAATCCATGCCAATAATCACATCCAAACTTGGAATCGGCATTAACAGAAACGAAATTGGAAAAGTCTGGCCATCTATCACAATATTAGCTCCAGTCACCGTGGTGGTAATAGGAACTAACTTACAACTAACAATCTCTACTTCTAAGGGCTTAGTTATCACAGTAGGGATCAGTTTCAACTTATCACAGAAACACACAGATATAAAAGAGCAATTCACTCCAGAATCAAATAACATACGTGCTGGTACAGAGTTTATAAGAAAAGTACCAGTGATAACATCTTCTGTGTGAACAGCCTCATCGACTGTCATCTGAAAAACCCTACTAGTAGCTGGCGGAGGATTCTTCCACTTTTGCACGGAAGATGATGAACTTCCGACCGAAACCGAACCCTGTTTCCCCGCATCCGGACAATGACCAACACGATGCCCTTCTTTCTTGCAATGCCAACACACATAATTTGGAAACTTGCAGTTTTTAAATTCATGACCAAGTTCTCCACATTTAACACATTTGTTTGTCTGGATTGTACACGGCCCAGTATGCTTAGATCTGCAAGAACTGCACCAATTAGAACTCCAAGACGAAACACTTTTACTACCACTTTTCTGGCCCTGTCGGTTACCCTGCCACCTTTGTTTCCATTTTCATGATGATTCATTTCTGGATTTCTGATCAGATCTATCCCTAGATTGATAACCTGAACCTCTCATATCACTATCAACAGAACGTGCGAGATTAAAAGCTTGAGATAAAGTACCCGCTAATCTCACAGTGGTACGATAATTAGAAGGTAGAGCATCAACAAACTGTTCAATTTTTGTTTTCTCATCAGGACCCACTGCTGAACAAACCTCAACTTCTCGGTAAACTGGTTTATTAGCTCATCTATTGTCATCTTATCAGTCAATTATAGATTTATAAACTTCCGTCTGATCCGAGCCATTTCAAACTCTGAACAATACTGATTACGAACCGCTTGATGAAATTCAGACCAATGAATAGCTTCCTTTAGTTGTTGGGTCAAATGGCCGGTAGTAGAATCTCACCAGACCATAGCTTCATCCTTAAGACACTGTACTGCATATGGAACTTTAAACTTTTCCTCACAACAAGTCACTTCAAACTTTCTTTCAATGTTTCTTAACCAATTTAAAGTGACAGTCGGATTAGTGCTACCAGAATATTCAGGAGGTTTACTGGCCATAAAAGTCTTGAAAGAACATGTCTTACTAGTCTGAGATGAAGGAATAGTACCAAATGGATAGAGAGGTTGTTGAAACCGTTGCTGAGATGACGCAGCTTCAGTTTGTCTTTTGAATTCTCTAAGGGAAATCAATTCATCTTCCATTTCGTGCATGTACTCATCCAGATTTGATTCTTCACCAACACGAGCAGAAGTACCATCATGACCCGGTGGTTCACTCTGAATGTGCAAAGGATGAGCATTGGTTCTTGAGGCATTGTTAGGGTTGGTGGTCGTTTGCTCGTTATCTGCCATATATGTTTTTACCACAACATCTCAACAATTGTTAATCGTTAGCACCTAACTACTAACAAATGCACAATTAGTGCTAAATCCCATATCCAGGAATGTTTGACAAAACATGCTACAGAATTGGGATTGAACACTTTACAATGCTCAATTAACCCAAAAACTATGCTCTGATACCAACTTATAACACCCCTCTTTGTAATACAACAGTATTCTATTATTTTCATCGGAAGCGTATGAATTAAAACATAATTATATACTGTACATTAAGATAATGTACATAAACAGTTACATATTCAGAACATACCAAATTTAAACTGTTTAAAACTACACCAGACGGGGTATTATATATACAAGACAAGGTTTATAACAAAACCATATCAGAGTTTACAAGCTGTCAAACTTTCCTGCAAAGCATTGACGTGGACCCAATCCGACACGGTCATCAACGCAACTGAAGGAGGACACGGCAGTGGAGTGTTTTAAATTTGTAGAGCTGGGGACCTAAGTTTTACTACGGCTGTATAGCAGCAGTATGACCTAGGGTCGTTCTTCAAGCTAATCGTATTGTGAAACGGGAGTATCAAGAGAAGTTGTTTATTTTAGTGATGGGATTTTTAAAACAGAGTTTGAGTGGGTTTTTGTTACTTAGGTCCGTAATTTAAAGCAATTAAATAAAAAGTAAATAAACGAAAAATAGAAATAGGGATGAAATCAGTATGGAGGAGATGTGTTTGTTATGACTTCGTTAGCTTATGCGGGGGTGATGCTAGGGTTTTTGATATGAAAACGTCTTTTAAAGGTTTGTGTCTTATCTGAGCTTAATTGTTCGTAGTGTAAACACTAGTACCCTACTGATTGGGGAAACCAATCAATATGTCACTGAGTACTAGGCCAAATTGAGTCTGATCGGAGGAGGATGCTCAACTCTTTAACGTTATCCAGTGACGGAGTAACGACCCTTCTTGGAATGTTAGTTCCTGGGTGCATGAGATAGAGTAACATACCCACTATGGTTCCGACCTTTCTTAACACTACGGGGACAACGAAGTCAAACAAGGCATTTAAGATTAAGACTTGGTTTGGTAACTATTAACTTTATATTAATGGTTATATTTTAGTCTAGAGCTTTCATTACGGTGTACCATGCGATTATGCATTTCCACAGTTTTCCAGACCCGAGATGTACTAACGGTGTATAGTACAATTAAGCATTTCCACAGTGTTCCAGATCTTTAGGTGTACTAATGGTGTACAGTGCGATCAAACATTTCCACAGCTTTGAAGTTAAACCAGGATGTGACACACTCTTCAACCACCGACATTTCCTTAGCTTCTACGTATTTGTACTTCACCGAAGGTGTTTCCAACGTTATACGAAGTACAGTGCCGTTTACTTTGGTCTATCCTGGGTCACATACTTTATGATCACTCTATACTAGTTTAAACTAAGTTTGTATTAAAGCCCAACCATCTATGATATAAACCAGCCCTCACTATTTCCCAATAAATCCCTGATTGATTCACGGTGTACTATACGAAAGGTTTTAAACAGTATTTCCACAGCTACGCAATTCAGACCATGTTTACAGTTTTTAGAAAACATAGATAGGTAGTGACCGTTTGATCAAGGTTCGCGACTCCTTGTCATAAAGGTTCTAACCACGTTTAATTGGAGGAAAGGCTATTTGGTTTAGAAATTCATAAATACAAGATTAATAGATCACCGGTTTTCATTTACATAATATAACTGGAAACATTATTTCCACAACGGATTGTGCCCACGACTTTCATAGCTTCCATGTTCCGTACTACACACATAAGTGATGATTCCGGCGCTATACAAATGAAAGCCGTATAACGTTACCTCCGTTATTTCATAATGTTATCCAATTATATGTTTAAAGCAGCATCACCCCACACATATATAAACTAACTACATCATAACAAACACACAAGGAAACTACTCACTACGCATAATAACAGATCCTAAATCTAGCATAATAACAATAGCAATTATCATTATAACAGATAAGGAAAGAAGTAACCGTTAATAAAGCGTAGATTGAATAAGCGTTTAGAGAGAGAGTACAAGCAGAACTTCCGCAATATCCATGACAATATTACAATAAAAGCCCCTGGACTATTCCCTACGCTATTACAAAAGTAGCCCCTCCGTTAGTTTCAGTTAAATACTAATTGAGAACTAACTGGATCAAACCCTAATTTTTAGAGAGAGAAAGAAAGAAAGAGAATTTAGAGAGAGAGAGTGTGTGTGAGAGAGAAAGTGGAAATGGAGAAATGAATGGAATGTTGAAGTGTGTTGAAGGTTGGAGGGGTGGCCTCCTATTTATAGACAAAGCTTGAAATCAGCCGTACAACTCACGAAGCACGCACGTACAAGCAAACGAAACACAAACGGGCAGCATATGGGGTACCAAGGGCCGTATACGGCCTTCATAGGGCCATATACGGTGTATAAAGGGCCGTATACGGTCTATGAAGGGCCGTATACAGTGTGCAAGGCCGTATATGGCTTCCGTCTGATTTCGTTCGTTGCTTAAAACATCCGTATCTCCTTTGTTATGCGTCCGTTTGACCTGATTCTTTCGCCTATGTCTTCGTAATTCCGTTACGCTTCTAATGGTGCTAATATCACTGAAATTGGATGTGTACAACTTTAGCATAGCCGAAATCACTTTATAGGAGTTTGTAACCGTCTAGTCTTTTCCGTCCTTTGTCTGATTTGCATGATTCTTACTTTTCTCATCTCGATTTTACCTATTACATCTTATCATAAGGTTAGATTATGCTTATCATAGGATAAATGAGGGTGCAAGAATTGGTTGCTGCTTATTTGCTCCGTTTTGCTCGTTATTCGGATGTTTTTACTGACTTTTGTAGCAACGCCTATATTTTGAGCACTTTAGTGATTTTTAGTAAATAATGATTGTTTTGGAATGTTTTCACTAAAGATGTGCCCAAAAAGTGTGGAATAATGGCTTTGAAAACATGACTTTTTGCGTCACATCAAGCATTCACTTCCTGATCTCCCACATATCAAACGTAATCTACAGGAAGTTAAAATGAGGGATTAGCACGAATCTAAGTGAATGATTTTATCACACACAATTCAACTTAGCATAACAATCTGTTTACAGCAATTAATCGTAAACACATTTCTATTTCAATTTCAATGAGGATCGGTGGCTCTGGAGATATCATAATACCCAGGGATTCTCCAAGAACACTTAACGTCAATCTGTATGGCCATTACAGAATAGACCGATAACTATTGGTTATTAAACTCATACACAGGTCTCAAACACAACATATGAATCAAAACCTGTGTGATTCACATAATAACCAAAAAGTCCAACTACACGTTGACCTCAATAATCTGATACACATAGATTCACATATCACGTAGATTCATAATCAATAACACAGACTAAGCAGTCTTATAATCAATCTACGTTTACTTGTTGCAACCAAACGGTTACAACTAAATCGAAAGGTGAGTTCTAAATCTACTCACCTATACCTCTGTAGTCACAAACTCAGAATCCAAGTGTCACTTATCTTTTGGAGTATCTGTGAATCAAAATCAAATATAAGTTAGTAATCATGGTCATTTGCTAAGCATCAAATAGATAGTATATTTTATAGTAATTTATCCCTATATTTATATACATTTTAGTGCATTTATATGATTTTAGATACTTATTTTGTTAATATTTGCAGAGATGTATTTTAATTGAAGATTGAAGAAAAAGGAACGAGAACGAATCCAAAACTAAAGAAAATGAAGTATATGAAGAAAATGGAGCTTAAACCTTAAAGAATTGAAGACTAAAATGTTAATATTGAAGAATTGGGCCAAAATGAAGATTAAAATCCGTTAAAGAAAAGAAGAAGCCCAAAAATAGAGCCCAACCCGAAGTTGGAAGATTCTGAAATTGAGGTCCAGCCGGCGGTTGGATTACCCAACCGGCGGTTGGGATATAAAAGGATTAAGGCGGTGGAAGACGTGGAGTTGGACCATGATACAACTTGTTCCAACCGACGGTTGGAATATCCAACCGGCGGTTGAGAGGTCGGCCAGCAAAACTATAAATAGAGGCCTAGTTTAGGTTTAAGGAGATACGATTCAAGAATACAAAATTCGATTATTTGGGTTTAAGGTCGACTTAAGGTGCGATTTTGGAGGTTAAGGAGCTAGGGTTTGAAGGTTTTTAACCCTAGGAAAAGCTGGTTCTACAATTGGTTCGGTTTCTTTATCCTTGTAACTTTAATAACCTTATTGAGTTAATTTATGGATATTGTTTATTTGAATTACTTGTTAATTAGGTTTTCGTTATAGCTATTTGAATGAATGTTTATTGAGTTTATTATATGAATTTATGTTTATGTTGGAACTATATTATTGAATGTTTATTATACAAGAATTTTCTTTATTATAATATATTGATGATTGTTCTTGACATAGTTAGACTGATTTATATTAAACGAGGATGACCATATTAAGTTTGTATAAATTAAGTGATTGTGTTTATGTCTTGATCTTAACCTTATGCGATATACGAAGAATAATTCATTAATATAAAGTAATATTGTGATTCACGCCATACCGATGAAATTGTATTAATAAACTGCTGATAGATCTTATTAATTAGTGATACTTTGCATAACCTTATGATTGTATTGCTATGATGAAGATTAGCTTAACCTTAAGTAATTTTCTACATTAGTAATTCACCAGTAATAATAGCCAACAAGCAAATAGACATAAGTAAATATAATAAGTTTAATAAATAATAGTTTGAATAATTATAATCTTCTATCCATCTGAGTATTCTTAAGTTGTTCCTGAAACTTATCTATTAGAATCTGTATCAAAATATAAATATAAATATGTTCGTTCGGAACTAAAACATCCCCCTTATCTTGTATATTATTGTAAATTGGATCCTTTATTTGTATTATAATTGTAATTAGTTGTAATTAGGAGTAAATAGATAATTGGTTATACATTAGAATCACGTTTCTTGTGTTCCTTGTGTTCGAATTTGGACTTACTTATTAAGCTATATTACATGAACATGTGATACTTGCCTGAATTGTGTGATAGTATTATTTAGTATTTCCTTAATTTAAAACTTGTGATTATAATTGCCTATACTTAGCACACATCAGTCATCAATACATACTTATATCAACGTATCATACAAAGATCTTAGCTTAATTAGCTATTCAAGTACAATTAAACATATATTAAGGATATACCATAATATACAAGTTAAGGTTCATAATCATATCAAGGTTAAATAAGCATTTAGTCTATTATTGAGAAATTGCCAGAATCCAGCTGATTCCGCCGGATTCGTTTGAATCCGCCCGGATTTATTTGAATCCGCCGGATTCAGGCGAAATCCGCCGGATTCCCAAGCCATTTTCACTTCCAGTTTTGATCAGAACTAAATTAAGGAATCCGCCCATGAATCGTCCAACTTTAACCCCCTTTTGACCGGATTCCCAACCCTTTTTGACCAGCTGAATCCGCCGGATTCATTAGGAATCCGCCGGATTCCTTTGTGTTTCAGCAGATGTGCAGCTCGTACAGAGCTTAACCCAGAAACCAAAAACCAAAATTTCACCATACGAACTAAGATTGAAATGAACTAACTTTCCAGGTTTCAATTCAACCAATTCATAGTGCTAATGATATACAAACATCAAAACATCACTTAAAACATCAAACCAACAAGATTTACCCACTTGATCTTCATAATTTTAATAACCCATTTAATTAGATTCTCAAATGTTAGGAATCTTCAGCGGAAACATCCAACTAACAACACCTATTGTTAGCAAAAAACAAACCCAACAAACGCTCGTGTAATTGCGTTACACCCACACACAATAAACGGATAGACAAATCGCAAACCTAGCAATTAAACAAAGCAAACAAGATAATAAACAAGAACAATACGAACACAAGGATTTAACGTGGTTATGTCCAATCTCCAACTTGGAGATTGGTTTAGTCCACGGGGCCAAACCAGAGAGTTTTCTTTTTTCTTTTTATTATACGGCTCTTGACTCAGGGTTACAATAACATTAGGGTTAACATATATAGGATAAATGTAACTTAGCCTACAAGCTAAATAATAAAAACATGTGCCGTGCCTTCCATTCGGCCACAACTCTCAAGTCACGTGACTTGAGATATAATCAAAGGTGCCTTAATTAATCTTCATATCCTAACAATCTTCCACTTGAAGATTAATCAACCCTAAAACCAGTAACCCTTTACAAATCTCGTCCCTTCACGAATGTCACCCGTTCAAACTTCACACCGCCGAAATACCATTCAGGACACGCCGCTCGACCACACAGAGTCGGAAGACTTTCGACACAAAGCTACCAGAACACTTACATCATGAAGCTGGGACCACTCTCTAACCACCACCATCATCTTCTAGGCCCAAGAAGATTCGTTGAAGCGTGCGAAACTCCAACCACAGGATTCTATCAAGAGACACCTATCTCTTCAACCCGTCGATTACAGCCACGTCTGATCCTGCCACCGACATGTCAACGACCATCCGTACAGAAATTTTGTCCATCCGATTTTCCTTCCCAGCAATCAGAAAATCGCCGATAGAACAACGCGTAGATCATCATCAAGGCTTATCAGTGAGAACGCAATCACAACCTTGAAATCTACTTCTTCATCATTCGCTTTCTCGCTGGTACACTGACCCAAAACATAGCTATGATTTCTATGAACACATCTTCTCCCACTCAGCCCGCTCCCACTGTACGAATCAAACTAACAACTGCGGCTCTCTGAGAAGACTCGGGTTCATAACACTCGGTCAGTCGCAAATTACTTTGCCATTGGAGAGTTAAAACGAAGGTCCGAATGCTCTAGTGTTGCCGGAATCCGCACACTAAACCTGTAGAAATTCGAGATCCATCAATCGCACAACCGTCTCAAGACTTCCACTAGTTGCCAAACTCCCACTAGCTTCGACACTTCCCTCGGTTAACAAACTCCCAAGAGTTTCCGACACTCTCAACAATATCCAAAAGCTCAACAGGACTTACAAGATTATCCGCCTCTAACCCACTTGAAAATTCCTAATTGATTCCTCCAGAAGATCCGCTCAATCGTTGAACCAAACTCATCAACCGATACCCGAGCCCAGTCTAACATGTTCTATCCAACATCTTCTAAAACCAATATCTCCAAGTGTAGAAGCTCTAACCTGCCTAAACATTCCAAACATATGGAATAATACCCGACCAAACATATGGTCTCCCGTTTAAACTCACGAGTGATAACTGAACTCTCTTGATAACCGTCACTGTCAATTTTCAAAACGGATGTGGTACCATTTATTACCCATCTACCCAACCGAGAAAACCATCCTCTTGAGCACCGTAACAAACCTCACATCTTTGAATAACCTAGTCCATATCAATGAAGTTCCCGAGACATCACGTCCCTATACTCGCAACATCAAACCCCTAAGTTTAATAACGTTCACTAATTCTTTTGCACGGGATCGCAAAGAATAAAGAACCCGAATCCATAACCCGGATCCCAAAACTCTCTCCGCAACAAATCACCAATCGAAAAAAACCCGATCACCGACTTCATTATCGCCGTCGCGAATAATAACCGTCACAACGCGACCGGCCTCCCGCCGTGTCGTCACGTTACAACCCACCAGAAAAAACTCTAACCTGTTTAATCTAGACAAAACAACTCTCCGAGCACATAAACTTTACTTTCCGAGTTCTTCGCGATCTAACAAAAAAATAAGTCAGGTGATCTCGATAACATGTTGCAACAAATCCTTACCGTGTCGTTCTACCGTTACCCCGATGATTATCTTCAACGGAATCTTGATCCACTGTGGTTATTTGGCCACAATAACCCTAGCTCTCCATCTTCCAATAAAACCCTAATCATCAACAAACAATCTTGATCATGCTTTCATCCGCTATTGTTCCCAATCGCTCAACCTAGAGCTCTGATACCAGTTGTTAGGAATTTTCAGCGGAAACATCCAACTAACAACACCTATTGTTAGCAAAAAAACAAACCCAACAAACGCTCGTGTAATTACGTTACACCCACATACAATAAACGGATAGACAAATCGCAAACCTAGTAATTAAACAAAGCAAACAAGATAATAAACAAGAACAATACGAACACAAGGATTTAACGTGGTTATGTCCAATCTCCAACTTGGAGATTGGTTTAGTCCACGGGGCCAAACCAGAGAGTTTTCTTTTTTTTTTTTATTATACGGCTCTTGACTCAGGGTTACAATAACATTAGGGTTAACATATATAGGATAAATGTAACTTAGCCTACAAGCTAAATAATAAAAACATGTGCCGTGCCTTCCATTCGGCCACAACTCTCAAGTCACGTGACTTGAGATATAACCAAAGGTGCCTTAATTAATCTTCATATCCTAACATCAAACTCACAATCACATTTAAGAACTTGAATTCAAGACTAAAACTAAGCCAAATCAGTTTACAATGATTTCCTAACATCATTCATCAATATAAACTCTCACAATTCAACTAGTTCATCACTTTCATATTTGACCTAAGCTAAAGCTTAAGTTCATAACAATTCAAATACTTACATTATGATGATGATAGTGATGGCAAGAAGATGATGAGCTTATAGTCACACAATCACAACCTTGAACTTGATGTTTAATTTGTGATTTGTAGTTCTTAATTTAGTTATAGGGTTTCAAAGGAAAGGAAGAAATGGAACAAAAGGGAAAGTAACTAAAATAAGGAGGTCGGCTCTCCTAATAAACCGACTTCAATATACGGGTATTTTATACTCGTCTTAAATCTATTGTCTGAAACCTAAATAGCATTTGCGAGAAACTTATGTTATTTTACCGTTAACTATAGTAAATTAAAACAAACAATAATTTACTATACACAATAAGTCCTGGGACCTATTTATCTAAGTTTCTCACAATTTAACAGATAATACCAGGTAATTTCTAAAATCATTAAATAATGAATAAGGATAATAAATTACCAGACCGACAAGGAGGATGTTACAAAACTTGTTGCCATCCGCGTTTAAAGAACGCCATTTTAACGACAACGCGTCTTTTCCCCGTTGGAATGGTGGATTGCGGGAATTGTAGGAATTCATAACTGGATACCAAAAAGAAGACCCTTCTTGGTCAGTGCCACGTTGGGAATTTTCGGATACCGAAATCCAACTTTGAGCCAAACGAAGCTCGTGCTCCGGTGACCAAAGGTTGCGGTTTGGAACAACTTTCTTGGTTTTGACCGGTGAGTCTTTTTTAGACTTTCTGCCTTTGCCTCTTTTGGATGGTTCGGGTGTCGGATTGGTTTCTTCAACGGACAGGACGTCGGGTTGTTGTTGACTTTGACGCCGCATTATAGTTTGAGCGTATTCCTCGGGTGACATTTGCGGTGGTTGTTTGCTTTGGGTGTGGTTGTTGGTTGTATGGTGGTGGTGTCGGGATGTTGTAAGAGTATGGTGCGAAACCTTGGATTTGTGGGTTGGAAGATGGTGTATTTTGTTGCGGTTGTGTGGATTGCCAATCGTTCGTGAACAGGTTCCAATTGGATTGTAAATGATACGGGTTGTTTTGGTTGTTCGACATTGAAATGAAAATGGGTGAATTATATAGAAATTTTTGGAGAGTATTTGAGAGTGTTTTGGATGTTTGAAGTGTGAATATTGGTGTTGTATAGGTATTGTATTTATAGGTAAAAGTTTTTTTAAAAAAATTATTTTTTTTTTCAAAAAACTGCCGTTGAACGGCTCTTTTTTTAAATTTTTAAAATTTTTTTTTTTTTCAATCTATCCGCTGGAACCAAAAAAAAAAATTGGAAACGGCGTGGGAGCGGTGGGAAATCGAACGGCGACACAAAAAAGCCGCCGAGAACGCTGTCCCGGGGCGGCTGAAAGGCGTCCGACGGCGTTCTCGGCCTTGAACGCCGACGCCAACGGTTCGATACCCGGTGCTCTAACGTCTACTATATGTGAGAAATATTACGAGGTTGAACCTTTTTCTCAACACTCACAAATTTCCTCACACCCTTCTCGATATAGTGTGCGCGTACTCGACCTTATTAAATCACCGGAGACCCACCACTCATGACGAAGGCAGACGACGACTCTTAAAGCTCTCTTAGAACTATTTTTTACTAGTTCAAGTCATTAACATGTGTTTATGAATATATTTTTAAAACTATTGATTAATTTTGTGAATTGTAACTAAGTTATGGAGTGTATTTTTATGAAAACAAGTACTCCATTATAATAAATGTGACACGTGAGCTATTATGAAGCAACAATTTGTGCATATAGTTCTGCGAGTGATATGGATATAGCTAGAGTGCTAGACCACCAAAGTTTTGTAAATTTTAGAGTTGTTTTTAATCGTCTTAGAGGAAATTGTTAGGTTTGGCCAAGTGAACTAGTTAAATTATTAATTTGTTTGTTTGTTTATGTTTTATTGAAGGATTAATATATGGCCTTAATTTATGTACGTGCATGTTACTCTACCTATTTTAGCACATGATTAATGTTGTCATAAATCAAATGCCATTGTAAAATATCAATTATTAGAGCATCCGCAATGTAAAAAACTTATGCAAAGGTTTTTTTTACAAGACACTTCATCAATTTTTAAAAAAGTTTAATGCTCTAATGATGAAAAGCTTTTGGAAAGTTTTTCTTCTTAACCTACACACAAACTTGAAAAAAAAGCTTTTAGCCAGAGCTTGAGATTTGTCAAGCTTTACCATAGCGCTATGTTTCTGATGTGTACTTCGATTACCTGCTAATAATTGTAATTGGCATATATACAATCTTTCTTATTATACCATCTTATTACTTGTATCGTTTCATTTAATTTACTAGTCGATCTTCTTAGTTGCTTATAACTAATCCTATATACTCTAGTCTAAAAAACACAAACTAACTTCTTAAATATTGTAAGAAATGATAGATAAGCCTAATAAATCGATCCAATGCTCGATCGATACATGTCAATCATCAATAAGTTTTAAAGGATGATTCACGTTCAAAATTTATATGGAATGGATTATATTCGGCATTAGCGTAATTGGGTATGATCGTTAGTTATTATGCCTAACATTAAAACGAGGATTAGTGAACTATTTTAAGGTTCCAAACATACACTTTCAAAGTGATTATTATTATTATGAAATTTAACACTTAAACATAACCTAATTGGTTGAACAGTTACAAACCGATTGCCACCATACAATAAATATATCTTCAAAGAATCCAAACCCTTTGCATTAATACATTTTTTTAATAAGAATATTACAAGAAAACAAACAAAATACAATACCATAAAAATAAAAATCTAACCACCAAAAGTAGCTTTTAGTCTTTCCTTTACACAAATTTGCACCCTCTAAAATGCTAGTGGCTTTTTCACTTTCTTTTCAGCCACCCTCAAAATACCACCCTCTACTTTACTTTCATGTTAGCAGCTTATTTCATCAACAATTTCCTAACATGAAAACTACTAAACTTCATGGATACTAATAACTCTTCTCCTAAAAAGCCTCCGACCTCCACCGGTACCGCAACAGCGACAGCTGGCGGTAGCGGTGGAGATCGCCTTAAACGTGACGAGTGGAGTGAAGGCGCGGTTTCTACTCTCCTAGAAGCTTACGAAGCGAAATGGATATTGCGAAACCGCGCCAAATTAAAAGGACATGATTGGGAAGATGTAGCTAAGCACGTGTCATCACGTGCCAATTCTAGTAAATCACCTAAAACGTTAACACAGTGTAAGAATAAAATCGAGTCTATGAAGAAACGGTATCGTTCTGAATCGGCTACTTCTGACGTGTCGTCATGGCCGTTGTTTCCGCGTTTAGATCTGTTGTTACGTGGCAGCGGTGGTGGTACGACTGTGGTGACTAGTGGTAGTGATCCGCCGCCGTGTGCTGCGGTTCCGGTTGCGAGTAGTGTTCCGATTGTGTTTGATCGTGTGCCAGTGGCGCAAGCGATACCGATTACGACGGCGGAGATGGTGATGGTTCAGTCAGCGAGTTTCCCGGTGAGTGTGGCGGCGCCGGTGGTGGTTTCGTCTCCGGTGGTGCAAGGAATTGGACAGAATTCTGTTGATTCTAACGGCGTTGATCCGGACAATAAGGTACGTCGGTAGGTTTCTATTGGTCCTTTTTCTTCTTCTACAGTATTTTTTAAGAAAAATAAATTATATATTGTGATTTTCTATATTTAATAAACTATGGTCCAATACTCCAATCATTCTTTTTTTATTTTTGTAATGATTTTAATAAAATAATAAATTTTTTTATATTATATCAAATCATTATATATTTGTATGCAAAAGTTGATACACAAATACTATACGAACAATTATACATTTATATACCTACATATATGACTTTTTAGAATCCCTAAATTAGCGATTATGACAAAATTAACCGCTATGAAATATTGTGCCGCGAAATAATTAGAAATTTGATAAGAAGTGGAAAAAAATTGATAAAAATTTTAGGACGACAAAGTGGCTAGTCCACGTATAAATACAACCAAATACAAAGTATATAATAGGTACGTATGAGACTTAAACGCACAAACTTTTAGCTACGTATGAGGCTTGAATTCACACAATTAGAAGTTAGAAGGTTTATAATATGAAACATGTTGTTTGGTTTGTTTCGTTCTAGCCTTTTAGGTCAAAAACAACACGTTCCGGTAACCGAGTCATTTTTCATAAGTATTATTTGTTATTGATATTAATTATACTTTGTATTCCGGTAGTGAAAATTGCATTATTTATTTAAGTATACATATAGTTATGGTGTATTTATCATAGCTCTTTACACCGTATCAATTAAAATTAGACTTTGTTTAGATCATCTTCTTTTTAAATATATAAGGCGAAACTCTAAGAAATTTCTAATTGGTCGAAGTTTGGATTCGATTTGATTGGTGCTTATTAATTGCACCCATTCCATAAGCAATTTGTAAGACACATACAATGATTTGTACTCGTAGTATTTAATACTTGTTCTTGATATTGATGTGGAACATGTTTTGTTGGGTCATATCCAATAATGTATATTGCCATATTGAATAGTAGGTTCTTGATCAAACCTTGAACCTACTAAAGTATATGGGCCCATTAGGCATTAACCAATATACTCAAATTCTGAATATGTGTATTGTTCTTTAATTATTATTTTTAATTAATCCACTCATTTGACCTTTTAGTATAAGTGTGTAACAGAAGTTGACTCATTTTTAAGATAAATGTGTTCTTATGTCCAGTCTCTAAACGGTTACAACATTTTCTATTTTTAAATTAGGAAGATGCGGCTGCGGGCACGAAAATGCCCGACAATGAGCCATCCGAAAAGATGGAGATTGAGAGCGATTGTAGCACACCGGCTCTCTATATCAATGACAATGAGAAGGTACAATCAAAAAATCAAAAGGCAAGAATAACCGAGGGTAAAAAAAGGCGAAGAAAAGGAGAAAACTTGGATGTTGCTTCGAGCATACGATGGTTGGCAAAAGTAATGGTGAAGTCTGAGCAAGCCAAAGTTGAAGCAATGCGAGAATTAGAGAAAATGAGAGCGGATGCTGAGATTAAAAGAGGTGAAATTGATTTGAAGAGAACTGAAATAATCGCTCATACTCAATTGGAGATCGCTAGGCTCTTCGCCACGAGTTTGGGAAAAGGCGTTGACCCGTCTTTGAGGATTGGAAGGAGTTGATGAGCGGGTCGTTGATTATTACTCGACCAATTTATGCATTAATTGTTACAAGAAAACGAACAAATTTTATGCATCTACGTAAATGTAGATGTAAAAGCTTGTTATATGATATTGATGAAGGTTTGTATTTTTATGATTGTTATAAAAGGCCTATAAAAGATGATTATAACTAAGGTGAAACAGATTATAGTATTTAACAAAATACAGATCATATGTTTATTTATCATTTTTTTTCCTTTTATAATTTGTTCAAAGTGGGAGTTGAGATGGTAAATTCTGAACTTGTTGAGTTTAACATAACTTTTATGAAGTTACATGTTGCAATCTTTATTTTTTTACCTATAATTTGTGTTATTTGGTTATATTTTCTTTCAAAAATGGAGTAAAATCGACAAGTTAGTTAAAAGGGATACAAATTTATTTAATTTGAGTTGAGCTTGCTTTTATTCATTATCTAAGGTTTCAATCTACCACTTTGAATCGTGTGATCTTTGCGAGTTAGAGGCTGAATCTACTGAGCACGTTATGTTTAACTGCTGATGTAGCGTGAAAATAGGATAACAAATTAATCTTGTTGATTCTAAGAATACCCAAGAATAATCCCTTCTAATTAACGTTGATTCACAAAGAATACCGCAATTATGCAAAATTTCAACTCAAATTATCAACACAATTTGAGAGAAAATTTCAATTTCATAAAACTCAAAACTCATCATATTTTTCTTTCTATTACATTTGGAAGCCTTTAAATAGGTTGCAAGATAAAGAAGTGAAAAGTCTCACGAAATATGAAAGGTCTGAGGCTAATCAAAAGTCTAGGACTAATGAAGAGTTACAAACAATTAATAAAACATTAAACATAATAATGGTACTAATTAACATAAAACTTTATTATTATTATTATTATTATTAATTATTATTATTATTATTATTATTATTATTATTATTATTATTATTATTATTATTATTATTATTATTATTATTATTATTATTTCCGCATCATTCTCCCCGGGTTAATAGCGACTCGTCCTCGAGTCTTGGCTGAAGTTTTTCTTCAACATTTGGAGATAGATTAGTAGCATCAACAATTTAGAAACTAACCCTGCCGTTGCATGATTTGGGAGTTCCCAGATTCTAAAGAAACCCAATATGTGATCAATCCTATAGGCCATGAAATAATTTGCAATCTGTGATAAACGAGCACTCCACCATGCATAGTTGTTTTTAGACATTTCCTCCCAATTGTAAGTGGGAATACCCCAATTCTGCCCATTTTTATCAAAATAATCTGGTGGGGCTAAATCCTTCTCCAAACCAAAGATCTTCTTGGCAATTGAAAGCTTTGTGGCCATTGTAGCTTCAAAATCTACGTCTTCATCAATAATGACATCATAATTGTCATTTTTGTTTTTACAACTCGAATGGAATACGTCTTCCATATCTTCATAACTAGAAAACTCAAAATTACCATCGAGAATTTTGTTTATAAACAAAATCTCACGTTCATCGGGTTTCTCTAGCTCATCATAGACATCGTAGATTACCATTTCGAACAGGAACTTCGGCTCTGATACCAACTGATGTAGCGCCTAATTGAAATAACAAATTAATCTTGTTGATTTTAAGAATACCCAAAAATAATCCCTTCTAATTAACGTTGATTCACAAAGAATACCGCAAGTAGGCAAAATTTCAACTCAAATGATCAACACAATTTGAGAGAAAATTTCAATTTCATAAAACTCAAAACTCATCATATTTTTCTTTCTATTACATTTGGAAGCCTTTAAATAGGTTGCAAGATAAAGAAGTGAAAAGTCTCACGAAATATGAAAGGTCTAAGGCTAATCAAAAGTCTAGGACTAATGAAGAGTTACAAACAATTAATAAAACATTAAACATAATAATGGTACTAATTAACATAAAACTTTATTATTATTATTATTATTATTATTATTATTATTATTATTTCCGCATCAACTGCCCTTAAGTTCGTATGCTTTGGGCCAAATGTTAGAGTTCGTGGAGGGTTTGCATCCCTGCCTCGTTATCTTTGAAAGATATTCTTTTGAAAGATTGATGTGGGTCGTCTAATAAGAAGGGTAAAGGTAAGGTTTTCCAAAGGATTGTTATGTTCTCTTGTGGCTATTTGGAGATGGAGGAACGACATCCTTCATGCCCCGTTGGATGAGAAGACTATCTTGCGTGACATAGATCTTGTTCATAGGTTGCAGAATACTGCTCTTTTATGGATTTCTCATTGTTTATCTTCTCATTCTTATAGATAGTCTCGATGGGTAGCAGACCCAAGTGGACGTTTTGAGTGTGTAACCATGTATGATGTTGGTCCTTGTATTTTTAGCTTTGTATTATTGTTTGGGAAAATAATCCGTAATGTTGAACTGCACAATTTGAAAGGTAGTGTTAGTGTTAATATATGAGTTATTTCTTCTTGGAGGCTTCTAATTGTTTCCACTTCTTCTAATGTTTTGGAGAAGTTGTCTAATGAAAGTCTTTGATTTTGAAAAACCAAAAACTTTGATATATGGTCATTGTGTATTGACTGTATTCAGTAAACAAATAAAAAGGGGAAACACCCTACCTAACTCATTAGCATTATGATTTGCATTAACAGTTATGATTATTGTTGGACTAATCAATTGGTCAAGTCAATGCTTTTTTGACCCAAAAGTTAAAACTATCAACACAAAGTCGTGGAAAGACGACTAACAATGATCAAATACATAGTATTTTTGATTATGTGACTCATTCTTTCATGAAATGGATACGAACTTTTTATTTTTTAAGTTGATTGGTATTCTCTGTAAAAACCTTTTCTAACAAAATATCATCTTTGCCCATTGGCCATTACTCCATTAGTCAATAATCAATAAATAAAGTAATAAACTATAATACCAATCATTTGGGCTTATGGGCCCACTTGATGTTAACAGCCACCAAGGCCCAAACCGTTAATCGTATATTCGTATACCGTTATCTATGTTGCAACTTGCAACGATTATATTTTTTTTGGAAAGACAGTATTGGAATCACTGACGGACCCCCATTATGATCCACCCGATCATCTCCAATTAGTTCGAAGCTAAGGCGACGCCCTACTTTGGTGGTTCTCCCATGTCTTGGATGGTTATTGCGTCGCAGGATTCCCCCTCACAACGAGGCTCGAACTCTCACCCCCAAGGAGAAGCCCCATTCTGGGGAAAACTCCTTACCACTGGGCCAAGACACCAATGGATTTCCTTGAGGAAGAAAACCCAAATCCAATATCCCTTTGCAGGGATCGAACCTGGGACAACTCCCCCCCAAAGACTCAAGAGAATCTTGTTGCATGAATGGTCCTTGTAAATTGCATATAGAGTAAATTGCATGAATGGTCCTTGTTGTTTACACACATTCTCACCATTGGTCCCTGTACTTTGTTTGTTGCATGGACAGTTCAAAAACTTAAAAGTTGTTGCACACTTAGTCCCTCGTCTACCTAAAATGACTAAAATAACCTTGGTGATACTATCTATTTTCCTTGACCAGATGAGGGTATTTTAGTCATTTTAGGTAGAGCAGGGACTAAGTGTGCAACAACTTTTGAGTTTTTGGACCGTTCATGTAACAAACAAAGTACATGGACCAATGGTGAGAATGTGTGTAAACTATAGGGACCATTCATGCAATTAACTCGATTTTATATGTAATTCTATATACTACGTACAAACACTAGTGTTAAAATACGAATTATATAGTTTTAATAAGTTCATTAGTACATCCGTGTGTGTGTATATATATATATATCGTGACTTTCAATGAAATTTCGTGAACAGTTTGATGGGAAGTTCATTTAGTTAAATGAGTTTTCGTTAATGAACAAACAAGAAAATATCATCCGTTCGTTCAATTATGTTCGTTAAAGTCCGTTCATTATATTTTAAATATTCCATAAATATAATATATAAATATAAACTATATAACTTGATGTAAACGTAAAACATTTATATACTTCACTTGTATTTTGTTTATCTACAATTCTACATTATCTTATATAAGTTATTTTAATTTCTTGTCTTTCTCGATAAATTAATTCATATTTAGGGGATTTCTTCATAAGTTTGACTTCGCACACCAGTCATGTGATTAAGTATTTGAATCATATATTCATTCGTTTGCGTTCATGAACAAACATATTTCCTTAATGAACGATAAAATTTGTTCATTTATCCGTACGTTTTCGTTCATTTGTTCAGCAAAACCTTAATGAACTATACGACCATACTCTGTTTGTCTTCGTTCAGTTCGTTTACATGCCTAATTGTGTTTTATAGTTCATTTGGATTTAGATGTTTTTGTAATTATATTCTTTAACATGTAAACTCAATCTACAACTTATTGTAACTAAAAATGTCTTATAAGATAGATCAATACAAGGTCACTTTCACAGTGAATAATAGTACAATACTACAATCTAAAAAAGGTGCTTACAAAACCCCGTGATGGTTCAGGCAAATCGATCTTCTTTTAAAACAAGTCACATCACATCATAGTTCTTACTAAACAATAATAATAGTACAAAATTAAAAACATATAAATATTTTATAACAAGACAAAATCCATGAGACCTGTTTGTCACGTGACTCATGAGCAGATCTCACGTGATATCCCCAGCCTGGAATTGGGTATATCGAACAAGACACGATGGTTTTGTTGTTGCATATTGGCGATCACGTTGAGTGATGGTGAGGCTGACATGGCTAGGCAAGTCGTCGAGCCGAATGTGCTGTGAATTAGGAAGTTGTCTTGTGTTAACGACATGTTTACTCCCGGAAACATGAAAGTCATTGTCGGGATTTGTTTTAGTATTGGGACGGTGTAACATGTGTCGAAACCCCCTAGCGATGACACAACAGCTTTACCCATTCGTCTTCGGAACTCATCTCTAACCGCAGTGTAGGCCCCGTCCACCAGCCTGGTGAACACGGTGCCTATAAAAAAAAAAAAAAAAAAGAGGTCAATTAAACGTTTGATATGACATATAATTTAATAAAAGGGGAAACTATCGTTACCGCTAGCATTACATAACTTACGTACCATACGAATAGACTTTTTATATAGAAGGTAATTGATTTATTGATTGTCTAACCTTCTTGATTCTACATTACGCAAGCTTACGTGTTGATATTAAGGGATAATGTATCACTTTCTCTTAGTAAAAGTATTTGGATATGATTAAAAAGGGTAAATAACTAAATTATCCATTTTTTGGAGCGTATTTAACATGTGATCATGATGATGACATTGTGATCGACAACTGATTTTTGTATTACCTGAATCGATGATGGTGCCACCACCGGTATTTGGGTTGAAAGCTAATGCGCTTGGGGGAATTTTAACGGTGGTTGAGCCAATTTTGATTCCGATCAAATTCACATAGTAAAGCGAAGTCCTTCTAGGGTTTACGAGTAAGGGTGTGTATTTGATGTTGCGAGGTTGTCCATTAGTACCTAACCTTAGCGTTCCGGAAAAATTGGTAGACTTGAAACTAGGCAGACAATACGAGAATGTGGACTTGTATAGGGATGTAGATTGGGATACAAATGACGATGGACCACGATCTAAACCTAAAACACCTTGCGGTGGGAAGGAACCACCAGCTGTTTTTTGTATGCAACCGAAGGGGTAGCCAAAGATCGAGTCGGTGGCTAGGGTTAGGTTGTCTCGTGCCAAGTTAGCCGCAATGGAGGAGGCACCATATGTCATGTTCAAAGAGCATGTTGTTCCTAGACAACTTGTACTTTGTACCTACAAAGAATGAGATTAAGTCAATTATAATCGTCTATGACATAAAATGGAACATTGATAAAATGAATAAACATTTTGATCACTAAAAAATACAATACCTACCTTAAGTTTAATACTTTAATCTTAATATTTAATATTTAATTTAAATAGTGATTAAATACATACAACTGTTATTAATAGACAAAATCATCAAAGGTCCATCGGATTGTACCAATATCAAATATCAATGACAAAAAAGCGCATCCAATACTTGTATACTGTTTAAGACGATCTAATTAATAAAAATGGTGTGTTTAACTTATTTTAATAGTGATGATTATGAACCGGACGTCACGGGTTTAGAGGTCATGGGTCCCCGGGTAGACCCACACCACAAATGGACACCCGTGTCATCCAACCAAAACCGGGTCACGGGTTTGCTTTGATTTTTCTTCTTACTTTTGTCAATTTCCTGAATTCCTATCGCTTTCTTTTTATTCTCCCACTAATATCCATAGACCATAGAGGCCTAAATCTATAAGCTAGGTTAAAAATAGACTAATTTGATAAAATGATAGAGTATTGGGATTGATAAATGAATTATGTCTACTTTTATATTTATTATTCAGGTCTATCTCGCATTACTCGTATTAAGATTCAACACTTATACGGAGTAAAAATCATGGAATCCGTGATATTTAAATGTTAAATATTATAACGTTAGTTTAATATATGAATTAGAGAATTACACTCTTTTTTTCAATAAGAATCTATCATCTAAAAACTAAAAATACCTCTAACAGATCTCATAATCAATTGCATCTATATTTAGCAATAATTAGTAAAACAAAGAATATACAAACTCAAAAAGGGGCAAATGATAAAGGTGTCTATTCTTTCTTTAAACCTAATATTAATATTAATTAGAGCTGGAAAAATGGGCGGGTTGGGCGGGTATGGGCTACGGGTCAGAACGGGCACGGATATAAACGGGCTCGGGTCTAATCGGGCGCGGGTCTAAACAGGCTCGGGTCATAACGGGCTATTTAAAAATTTTATAAAAAAATGTTCTAATTCACTAAAATATATATATCTTCCGAAATAAGTTATACATTTTTAACTATATAATATAAAAAAATATAACATGATGGCCACCCATTTAGATCCATTCATGATTTGAGTTTTACCCAATTAAGCCCATTCCAAAAATTTCTCTAGTCCATAATTACCCAAACTTTATGTCATTATATCCAGAATTGCCCAGATATAGAGCAAATGGGCAGAATTTGCCAGCACTAATATTAATTAATATGTTATATTAATTAGACGTGCATGTGCATTATGTTACCAACAAATTATACAAAATGCTGGTTGTAAAACATATGTAGTTAAATTAGTGGCTACTAACAAAAAGTAGAGTTGAATGTACAAATATATGCTTAAATTTGTAGTAATTAATGAGATTATACGTACTTGTTTGCATTGGTCAGTGCCACAAGCAAGTGACAAGAAGCTAACCGACTTAGCGGAATTAAAGGTCGTAGACGAGCAACCAACACAACCGGCACAAGGAACCAACGCCAAATCGGTGCTAGTATCCAAAGCCATAAGCAAACTTTGAGCCGGTGTCCCGATGCTCGCCTTGACAATGTAGGTCGGGCTTTGTATGATTTGTCTGCCCGACCCAATCGGGACGAAAGACCGACCGGTGACCAGACTCGTTAGATAAACGAGCCTGGTCTTGTCATCGGCCTGCATTTGGAGCACACTCTCTTCCCATGAAAGTGAGGTTTTTGGCCTAAATGGTGAGCATGGGCTAGACACATGGAAGACCTTAAGGGTTGACCCTTGGCTAGTTGCCTCACAATTTGGGCTAAGTGAGTTAACCAAGCTCAATGAGCAAAGGAATAGAAGGGTGAGGTGTAAAGCATCCATTGGTGGGTTGGTTTTTGAGTGGATTTGAAGTGTGATATTTTGCTTATTAGTGAGTGGGTATATATATATGCGGTAGTTACATTTGCACACCTTAATCTTTGAGGTATTAGCATTTACACTCCTAGACTTTCCATGTGTTTTTAATAAGTCCCTGGTCACATGACAAGTTGGAACTTATTTTTAATTTGGTCCAAATCTTTTGTTCGATCTCTTTATTATAAGGTAAAGTAATAATTATATCAAATTATTTTACAACTAGCTTAGTTTATTGATTTCATTGTATGTAAAGTTGAATTGCTTTTGACCACTTGTTGTAAAAGCTTGCTAAAACATTCGTCAATTATTAGATATCCAATATATTTAAAATTTGAGATGAAAACACACACATACTAATCATTTCAACAATTATTAAATTTTGGGAATTACTAAACAAAGTCTTAAGAATCTCTTAAGGCATTTTTAATTAATTTAATTAATTCAATAACTAAAATATATAACTGCCAATTAAACCACGTCAACTCAGGGTCAACTTTCCTACTTTATCTTCACCATTTTTCTCGACAAAAATATAACTCACGATCAAATTTTCAAATAAATTCATTCCCCACCAATTTCAAAACCAATTTACATATCAATTTACACCCCACAGAAAATCAATTCGTTCGTGCTTGGATCTCCCAAAATAGGGAATTGATCTATGGTCGATTTCATAAGAATTTATAGTTATACCTCGTAAAAAAAGATTGTTTCTTTTGTGGAACTTTCCTTTACAACTAGCAGCTAGTAGCTCCGTCGTTGATCTTGGTGAAATATTTATTTTTCCGAGTCAAGTGCAGTACGAAACAGGAAGTCTTCTAATGGCAATAACCGCATTTACCGTTAAAAGTCAACTTTCAAAACAAACAAAAAAAGAGATTGTTCTTGTTAGTTATTCAATTTGCTGATTTTTCTACCTTAGTTTTGCGTTTTGTTTCCCATCCCAGTCTTTCGCAACACCTGCTATCTCTTTCGTGAAGGGAGAAAGCTCGTGGAACTGGATTGTGACTCTTCTATTACATTATGGAGAAGTCCATTCTCGTCATGGTCGAGTTTCATTATCACGGATGAAAAAGTTAGGGTTCTTTTATAATAATTTTTAAAACCATCTGCTAGAGGTTGCCTTTTCACGCCCCTCTGAGGTGCAGTATGTTGATAGGAATCGGCAAAGACCTTCTTGTACACGTCCTCGAGGGCTGCATTCATGGCAATCATCAATAGTTTACTCCCGGTATCAGTTACAATGCTCACTATTACGGATCCCACGACAACAGCTCCCGCTGAAGCAATTGTTGCTGCGGAGGTAGCTAAATTGCTTATCTGCTATCTCTTCTATTACAAGTTATCGAACCTATGACCCGCATTAAAATATGCATATATCCGGAAATAGCAAGCAAGAGACCTAGGCTAAAAGTCTAACTTCTGATCCAAAAATAAAGCATGATGTTCCAAAACGCTAAAGAAATTGTATATGGAAAATTTCAAGATTGCTTGAACAGTTCTTTGGTAGGAATATAAAATTCGACTAATTCTACTCCTACATGAAAAAAGGGTAACACGATCTACATATCTTAATTATTCTACAACATGAAGTTTAAATTACTTGGAACTAGGCTTTGATTTTGCATTTGTATGTGTGTTTTATTAGAGTAGACGGTATAGTACTTAGAATACGGACACATATCGACTGAAAGTTACTAAAATCTATCGTCCAAGGGTACGAGTGCATACCAATTTAATTCGTATATTTGTGTGTACTCGTTATCTAAAATTAAACACATATTTTTGTGGACTAGGAAGAATTTGACAATATATTTTGAAGCTTATCGTGTTATTGTTGTTGACGTTTACTAATAACTCTCTGTAAAATTATTAATCATCTTGGACTTGAACAAATGTAACACTAAATGAACCCTTCATTGGCCAAACCTTTCCTGCTTTTCTCTCGTTGGTATTTCATGTTAAATGATTTAACTAATTAAATACGACAAAATCAACAGCATTTGCTCTTAAAGCGTATGTTAAGAAACATTAAATTAACTAAACTTGATTTTATATTCAACTAATGCGCGGTTAATTATCATATTTAGTAAAATGCATTCTTATAATTGATAAGTAAACATGATCTCAATTCACAGTATTGTAGCATGGAGTTGATAGATACAACAAACAAATTAATTCTTACACAAAACTGTACAACAAACAAATTAATTCTTACACAAAACTGTACAATCCTTAAAGCTCACATTACAAATAGATTGAAGCATAAGTTTGGTGCATGAATCAAATGTTTTGTTGTATTTATCACTCCCCATTGTAGCATTATGACATATAGCCCCTTTTTAACAAACTCCACTTAGAACATATATAAATTTTCCTTCCACGATTGAAGCATAAGTTTGGTGCATGAATCAACCTATTAATTAAACAATATATCTAAAGTAGACAAATCGAACCTAATAATACGATTCCATGTGGCATACATATGGTAGTGTTTACATCTCTGTCAACAATTGTGCAACAAACCATACTTTGGGTCTAAGTGGCTCCATTTTGACTTATATAGTTCTTTCTCTTGGCTCTTTCCGGATTCTATCTGCTGGGTGATTTCCCGTGATCCGTTCAATGGTATGTATCTTCTTTATCTACACCACACATATTGTTATATTGTTGTATTTGGATTGGATGGATTATGGGCATTCAATTCAATATGAACCGATCGATAAGCTCAAATGAGTTACTATTTTTTCTCGACCAAATGCGATCCATGCACATGTTATATTGCACAAATGTACAAACCAATATATAGAGAATTACTGTACAATATTTGAGCATTGACTCTAGCAAATGTACTAGCAATTAGGGTTAATAATTACAATGGCTGCAATAACTTTTATTTGTTGGCTTCGATCTTTACAACAAGAAATCAGACACGTACAATGATATAAGGTAGTAATAAACGAAACCGAATACTTAACGCTCAATTTTTATTTATATAGACAGCACGTAATAACTTACTTGATTACAAATCAAATTATCAGTTAAACTTCTTACCCTTTCAAGTAAATTTTTCACCCTAAGTTAACTTGACGTTTTGATTTGTATTACAATCGGGGACGGAGCTAGAATATTACACATAAGGAAACAATTTTTTTCCTTCTTATTTTTTATGAGGAGGTAAAATTTTTAAGATGACATTATTACATTGAGTTTTCTTTTTTCGTAATTTAGATTTCATGAGGCCGGGAGCAGATGTCTCCCCTGCCCTTTTCGAAATACGTCTGTAATTACAATTATACGCACTATTTTGGGATATTCTTATAGGTACTACGGAGTATAAACTAAGAATAATAGTGATTCAGAATACGAAATATAAATTAAACAATGCATATATGATGTCGGTATCTTTTACAGCAAATTATATAAAACTTTTCATTGAGATATTATATAAATGTAGAATGCGTACGCAATTATTCTACTTTTAGAAATGGTACAAAAAGAATGTGACATTTTGGGTGGAGCTCTAATTAGTGGGTAAAAATCTCAAGTATCAATAAATCTTCTCTTTATAAATAATATAATATAATATAATTGATTGATGTGCCAACATTTTTTTTTAACTTTTATAATTATTAAATATTAATATTAATTATATTATGTAATTGCCCCTTTTATTATTTATTATTATTAATAATAGTTGTGCATTAATCTCATTCATGTCGATAGTAGTGAAGTACTGCTTTTTCACAAAAGGTTGATAATGAACAAATTAAGTTAATCAGCTTAATTAATTACACGTGTGATGACCAATTTCAAGGATATTTTGTAGAAGAAGATAATTTTTATGCTAGATCCCCAACCCGCTAAGAGGATATATATACTTGAATTGAATTTGATTTTGATTATTTTGTACTTGTAAATACCAAGTAATTACCGTTAACTATAACGTGAAGCATTAATCTTAATTGAAAAAGATTTAGTTTGAGCTCGTTTATCTAGAATTCGATGGTCATAATTTTCGAGTTCGAGTCAAGCTCAAACATATAAAATACTTGATTAGTTTCACGAGCTGAACTTTAAAATATTATTATTTGGCTCGACCCAGTCGAAACTCATCTATACTTCTCGTTTATTTTAAAACTTTAAATAAAGATCGATAATAATACCTGAACTTTAAATTTCTACTACACAATCTTGGAGTTGTACTAGCACATGTAGTACCCTTGAGTTTCATTAGTGGGTTGAGTCGAGTTCGAATCGAATCGAATAATTATTATACAAGCCGAGTTCAAAATCTGTGTTGGGATCAATCACTAAAACAAGAAATAAGTCAATAACACAACGATACAAGCCGTCGACGAAATAGTAAGAAAAAAAATAAACTAAAAAATAAAACAAATGATTTATGAAAACCTATCAACGGATATTACAAACCAAGAGACCTTTAGACCTCTTAGATTTTACTACTATGAACAATGTTAGAAGAATGAACACTGTTTTCAACACTCTTTAATAAGCTCACACATCTCTCAACGAGATATTACAATAACATAGAGTAGTTTTTACAACTTGTACAAAATGATTGAACAATATAAAGATGGCAATTCAATTTAGTTGCAATCTTTGTAACAATCTAAACGTTTAATGTTAAAATATAACGCCAAAAAAATTTATAAATACTTGGTATAACATATGGTTCTTCGGTGGGTATAGAAAACTAATAGTGGTGGTGGTGGGAAAAAAATAGTCGAAAAGTCCCGTGATGGGTGGGTGTGAACTTGGAGTATCTTCAATGCATTAAATTCTAAACAGTTATTGTATTGTCACATTACCGTCACTTCGATAGAACATTTTTTATACACAACTTTCACAATGCATTAAATCTTATAAGGTTTAATAGACGTCACATCGTCGTACTATATATTTCTAATTATTTATAATTGATACACTCATACACATATATTTCTAATTACTTATAATCTTAAACTACACGACCAAATATCCTATGATTATACTGACAAAAATTTTATAAAAAAGACGTAATCATATATCTTGTTCAGATACTGTCAAAGGCTAAACAAATGTAAAGTTTATAAAGTAATTGTAGTTTTAAACTACTTTTCTAATAAAAAGAAATAAACGAGACAACATTTACACACAACACAAAATGCATTTCGAGTTTATATATATATAAAGTGAGTATGAGGTTGTTAGGCATACAAATTGTATGCAAAACCCCCAAAAGTAAGTAGTTTTGACAACAAAAAAAACCCGTATTATTGTCATTCATGTAAATCACCCCACGCATCTTATTTTCAAATGCCACATTAATATTAATATCATCAATTAAATGTGTTTCAAAAGGCTCCTATAAGCAAATTTCTAAACCCATTAAGTTGTTCAAGACAATACGAATATATCATGTTTAGATTGCAACCAACATTACCAAATGCACAAAGGTTTGTACTATATACAATCACCCAAAAGAGTGAAACATGTATCAACAACAAAAAGAAAGAACATTAAAATTAAAAAAATTCGCAAATCTTATTTGTTGTGTCGAACCTGTGGCCGGGATTGCTAACAATAAATTAAGATGAAAAAACTAGTTAATGTCTTTAGGTTGAGAGATTGAAAGCCCCAAGAATTGAAATTGAAAGACCAGACTAGGCAGATAAAATCGAGTATGGATGAATATGGATCAGTCGATCAATGCGGGAAAGAGTAAAAGACGTCAGGAGGTTTTGGTATAATTTGATTTACATGAATGTATTATTAATTTGAAGGGTTTTTTTAGTCAAAACTACCTAGTTTTGGGGGTTTTGCATACAACTTTTTTTTAGAAAAAGGCAAATATTATAAAAACATAAAACCAAAATGTACAAATCGGTTCATGTATGAGTGAACCCACCAAAACAGACATACATAAACAACTCAAATACCAAATAAAGCATGCACACCCACTGACCCACACAAAACCATTAAGCATCATCCTAATTTACAAGCTGATAGACTACATTTTGATCTACAGGCCGGATCCACTGCATCACATCTTTATTCCTGCACAGAAGCAAAAATCACCACCACAGTCACAGACTTCACTCCTCTTTGACACCTGCTATCCATTCATCACCATCACAGAACTACCTACTGACCCTGGATCTATCATTTACCCAGCTATCCCACTCTACTTTTCCTCCTTTAATTCTTGACTTAATCCACTCGAAACTACGAACCTGCACCTCTTGAAACAGACCTACACCAATTAATGAATATTATATCTAAAATCGTTAATATTCACCGAGGTGAATGTTAGTTAAAATTCATCAGGATGATTGTTAAATTTGTGAAAATGTTAATTTTTTAACATTCATCGTGAAGAATGTTAAGTTAACATTCATTATGATGAATGTTAACAATTTATTAAATAAATATTCATAAACTAATATTACGACTTAAAAATAAATTTCATCAGTTAATATATTATTTATAACATTGATTTTGATTATTATTTACTAATAAAATTAATTCTCTTTTTAAAATTTGTATTGACAATAAGATGCTCCGTGATGAACTCCCTCCCCCAAAATTAGTGTTTCCCTCTTGAACCCTCCCTATATATATATATATATAAACTGGAAATGCATTTTGTGTAGTGTGTAAATGTTGTCTCAAATGTTTTATTTTGTTTAACCAATGAGTGGGCTTTTTAATATAACAGAAAGATTTTTGGTTGTAGTTCTTGGCGGTTGGCACCCATCAACTTTTGTTGAAGGATGTGATTTTTGATTATATGTTTGTTTTTCGACATAAAAAAAAGCGCTGAGACAAAGGGCCGACTATATCGTTTAAACATGAGTTGAAGTAGAGACCCACTCTTGTTTTAGCGTTGGAAGACGTGGCATTGTCACAATGCATTTGATGCTGACATAACCTCAATCTTATTCCTATTAAACGTTGGCAACTTGGAGCATCGTAGATGGTTTTACTAGGAGTAGTTGATCATTTCAGCTTACTCTGGCTCAAACTCATGTGATCCAACTAAAACCCTACACAAATCTTATATATTAAGAATAGTTTCCGAATTTGGTACAAATCAACTTCTCAATTAAACTATTTTATTCTCCAACTCTCTTTATTTTAAGAAATTGAGTCAAACACCGACACAAATATTCTGATAATGTTACTCAACTCGGTTCGTGAATACCTCTATATGCTATCAGCTTCACCTAATAATTTATATGCAACAAATCACAAATGTTATATTTTCCCTTTTACCATCTATAGTGTTCAACTTTCTCATATATACACATTCAGTCTCTTCAGTTCTTTTTACCTAACGGCAACTACGGAAACAGTTTATCGCCGCACATATACGCGTATCAACCAAGCTTCATTGCACTCGTATATATGAGAAGGTATGATGTATGAACAATGTTCATTGCACGCGTATAGACCCTTTGGCACTCATAAACATATATACCTTTCAACATACTTGAGTAGTGTCACATCATATGTCGTTTGATAGATTTTGGTCTATAAATTTACCTTTAGCACATAATGCCTTACTAATAAAAATAAAGTAGTTTCTTCAACTTGTACAATTTGATTGATCTATATATAAAAATGACAATTCAATTTAGTTGCAATCTCTGTGAGAATCTAAATCTAAATGTTAAATATATGTTGAAATAAATACAACGCCAAAAAATATTTATTAATAATAAATACTTGGTATTGTAACATATGGTTCTTGGGTGGGTATAGAAAACTAATAGTGGTGGTGGTGGTGGGGAAAAAAGTCAAAAGGTCCCGTGATGGGTGCAGTGGTGTGAACTACTACTAGTAGGTGATCATGTGATGGACCATTGGTTTGAGTCTCTGGCTCAAACCCATGTGATCCAACTTGCATGGTCTGTTTGCCACTTCACTTAGACTTTGTCAGTCAATCTAAATTCATTTCTATATATAACTACTAATTTTGTTATAAGTTATTAAATCTGAATTTTACATCTTATTAGGGTGGTTATTCGTAGACCATCTGCCACACACTACTATAAAGCATGTCTGATGGTGTACGGCTAAAAACAAGTGGTGTTTGAATCGCTACTTGATTCTACTGTATGTGTCTAATCAGTCTCTTTCTTAAGGAAAATTGAGTTTGTCCTTAACAAAGGGTGATTACCAGTAATAACGTTGTTTTCTCGTACAATTATTCAGTAAAACTAACTCTTGTTTACCAAAGAAGTGATATATTATGACACTATCAGACTTATTTATATATATACGAATTTTTGAAAGGATGTATATGAAATTAATCTGAACTTGGTTTGCGCAATAATACATAAGCCTGAACGGAATATTTCGTATAGAAAACTTGATGAAAGTTCTACATGAGTCACCAGACAAAAAACTAAACTATCTGCTTACATTCACAAGGGGTTTCAATAGCTTAAAGAACAAAAGGATGCCACTTAGTTCCTCACAAAATGCTCTCTACGCGTTCTGTTCACTTTTGCCACACTATTTTAAGCACCATTTTTCTATAATTCACTATCGAATGTTTTTACCTATAGATGAGCTTTTCATATACCCCGATTTGTTATTCAGTGTCCCAATTTGGAATGTTAGCAGTAGCTTCGTTCACCATCTTTACCAGAGTAACCTGCATCATACATACAACAAGAACTTGAGTTTCAATCTTTCCTTTAAATCAATGATACTTGGCTAGCAGTAAGGGTAACCAACTTATAAGTAAAAATGAGTTAATATATGTTAATCCGGAGCATTTATAAAGATGGGAGTCTAAAGTCATTCAAGAATAGTTTTGCGTAAGACCACACGGCTAGATCTATTGCTAGAGAGAGGGTTATAATTTTAGTAATGTCAATTTCGAAATCATCTTATACATATAATAATAAAACTCAAAAAAATAAGTAAATAAATAAATAAAATAAAATTTGTGGGTCATAAACTATTCTAGGATATGCACATGCATACCCACTCTTAGAAGATTATATCTATGGGGGGAAAGTATCATGGGACATAAAAACCTACCCCATATGCAAAATTGATCCAAGTTTGACATTTTTAAATGATTGCATTTTTAATTTCAAGTTGATAAAAGGTATTTTTCAATTTGTAAAAATCCCAAAAACTAAAAAAATATACATACAAGCCTTTAGTATAGATCTACTCATTCAGGCCAAAATAGCCATTACAATTTTTAAAGTAACAAGAAGCATGCTTTATACTTTTAGAGCAATAGATAATGGAAGACCAGAACCTTTAACTATTTGCTAATCATGCTCAAGTAGTTTTATTTTCTGTTATTCTCATCTTCTTATATGGTGTCTTTAAATTACGACTAAATCATTCAGAAGATTGTGATGAATATACTTACCACACTTTCAGGAACCCCGGGTGGAGGCAAAGGCAAATTTCTTGGTGGAGGTCCCCGAAGATGCGATCTCTTGTCAAATCGCCATTCTCCAATCTTTCCATATGTTAGCTCACCCTGCAAAAGTAAAATCTTTAACTTAGTTTCCAACAGAGATAGACTAACACTCGAGGTGACAATGCTATCAATTCATGGATAGATGGGTCAATCTGCCTACAATGAGTCATATGGGTAAACTTAAAAGAGATGGCTAAGAGAAAATAGTGTGTGTTCACATTGTATAAAGCCTCCTAAATCATTTTATTTCAAAAATTAGAATATAATATAATAATATAGCTTTTTATGTACTCAAAACACTAATCATGTACGAGGGTTAAGAATAGAGAAGACAACAGAGTGTGTCCGAGCAGGCCCAGCCCGTTACGCAACCCCCCAATTGCTTAAAAGTCTAAAAAACAACACTTTGCCAATTTCAAGTAGAATTATTAATTTTCAAGCAAATGCATATAAAGAAAGCAAATTACCTTCATGTTGTAGTCACATCCATAAGTGTAGTGGATGATAAACCTTTTGCCAGTTTCCAAGTCCCATGGGGGCTGACAAATTAAAGTCCAAGTATTAAGAGCACATTTCTTTTACAGTTGTTAATTCAGACTAGTATTTAGCAGATAAATCAATAGATGAGTGAAGGTAGAAGTTGTTAATCTAGACTCGTGATTAGTAGAGAAATTAATAGATGGGTAAATGTAAATACCTGGAGCATAAAATCTTTCCGCAGAATATGTTGGACACCATGCAAAGCAGAGGCCACAGCATATGCATACCTGCCAAGAAAAAAAAATCAAAATCAAAATTGCTGATTAAGTAATATGTACCTAACATGCAAAAGGGTCAATCTCCTTCCATAAACTTCAACTCACATTTCTAATACCCATCCAAAAGTTTTATCAGTCTCGGGATCATCCTTCATTCTTAAAGAAACATTCATCCATGTGGGAGCAATTTTTTCGAGTAGATCCTGTATATCATAATATCAGTCGCTCAATAACATTTTTTCACAGTTAACTTTGCTTTTATATAGAGGTTGCACTTTTGACCCATTCACTTATAGATGAATAAAAACAGGTATGTAGTAAACATCCTATATTTTTAATGGGGGTCAAAAGTCGCCTAAAGTATACTTTTAACGCATAAAAACATCCTATATTTGTAATTGCTATAATATAAATTTTGAATCATATTTGACATCGTAACTGAGGATAATATGTTTCAGGGCAATGCAACTCGACTCATACCATAATACCTGCTTTGACCAGTTACCCACCCTTTTTCCCACCTCTACTTTTATACAAAAAAAAAAATGTTTCCAGAAGCTTGAGATATATGGAAATTCTAAGGAAACTAATTTAGTAGTACCTTTCTTATGATAACAGGAGAATTACCAATTGGGTCAACATTAGTTACTGGCCCATACTCTTTAGGATAATATTTCCGTATTATATTTTCATTTTCCTCGGGCTTGATGTAAAAAAAAGGGAATCCAGCAGGAAATTCATCACGGGCTAAATTAGGGAGTGGATTCACAAATATGTGGTCAGGCTCTGCCATCAATATGTAGCTGCGAAGGAAAAAAAAAAAGTCATTAAAATTTGTTGAATTTAGTAAAATTAAGAACCCATGACCATCATAAGAATGCTTACTCCTCTTCAATATTAGCCCTCTCCAGCCATTGCACAAAGGCCCAAGGTCTATTTAAAACTATGTACCCCTGAATACCAAATGAAATCCACATCATGAAAGCATAAATATAGTTCTACCTAAATTGTGATGAAAGGTATCATGTGCAGAATACTTTGATGGGCCATAGTGCCATACGTCTCAGACAATGTATAGATGTGTAATCAGTGTTTATATTCATTCGCTCTGTCAGTAGTTAGAGGAGATGATGAAAGAAAACCGTGGGCTCGTACTAATAACATTTACTCTAAACGGTGACAATAGATAATAGATAAATATGATTACGTAACTTGAAAGGTTGTCAAACAGGAAAATATCGCAGTCCCAGTGAGACGTCCCGCATGATTCTTTTAGATACCTGGGCTCGGTGCTACACAAATCAGGGAGGATATACGAGGACGTGACCCATCGTATTAAAGTAGGCTGGTTGAAGTGGAGAGCGGCGACAGGTGTCATGTGTGACAAGAAAGTCCCTCTTAAACTGAAAGGGAAATTTTTCAAAGTGGCAATTAGACTAGCTATGTTGTACGGAGCAGAGTGTTCGCCGATGACGAAGGCGCAAGAGAGGATGATGGAAGTGGCAGAAATGAGGATGTTAAGGTGGACGTGTGGTAAAACCATGTTAGATATGATACCAAACGGAGCTTTTAGGGAGAGACTAGGAGTCACGAGTATCGTCAACAAGTTGAGAGAATGTAGACTTAGATGGTTTGGACATGTAAGGAGGAGACCACACATCGCCCGTTGGGAGAGTGGAAACCCTCACGGTTGATGGCTTAAGAAGAAGGGGTAGACCAAGAAGTAGGTGGGAGGATAGACTACAGCTCGACATGAAGGAGCTTCTCCTGACTGATAGGAATTTGTGGAGGACTAGTATTAGGATAGATGAGTAAGGTAGTTTTAAGTAGATTGATATATTTTTATAACCATATATACCTATATATATACTTATTTATACTAGAATAGTATTATGATAGATGAGTATGGTAATTTTTAAAGATAGGTAGATATTTTATAAGTATTTATTTACTAGCCATATCTATATTTACGTATACATATTTATATATATAAAACAATACACTCGAGTAAGGTGGTATAAGTATATACCTAGAATTAAGTTAGATGAGTAGGGATTAGTGGAGATGTTTTAGGGTTTTCGTTAGGTATAAGGTATACCGGTGTAACGGTTTTTACTTATGTATAGTTACTTTATTTTTATTTTTCTACTTTTATACTTGTCGTTTTATACTATCCATTTTTCTATACTATTCTTAAGTATTTATTTAAACTTCTTTACCTAGGTTACATTTTTAAATGTATATCTATATATAATATATATATCCTTTTGCTATATATGCATAGTTTCATACTATATATACATGTATTGGTTGTATTTATGTGATATTTATTATATGATATGCCTATATCTATTTACACCACATATTTTCATAGTTTAGTACAACGTATACTTGTATGTACCGATTCCTATTTTGCTTAATATATCTCTATTTGCACTTTGTGTTTCTTATGTTTTGGCCGGAGGGTCCTCTTGGAAGCAGTCTCTTTACCCCGGGTTGTGGGATGGCTTTCTCTACCATCGGGTAGAGGAAAGACTCTCTTTAATCTTGGATAGAGGAACGACTGTCTACATCTTACCTCCCCCATACCTCGTATATACGGGATTGGGTATTGTTGTTGTTGTTGTATGATGTTGCAAGAACTTGCCAACAAACAACGCATATCAGTAGAATGTGAATTTTGATCCTTTTTGTAAACATTATGATTTGGGTTATAGTTTTTCTGTAATGGGTATAATAAGAAAGACTTCGCTAAGATAGAAAAGGGTCAATTAGGCCAAAAAGTGTCCGAGATGTATTCAAATTGAATAAAGCCTCCAAAAATAAAATCATTGAATTTTAAGAAATATAAAACTATCATGTAATAATATAAGTTAGTGTATCAAACTTTATCATGCAGATTGTTTAAATATATATAAAATAAATATAAAATAAAATAAAATAGAATAAACACAAACAAATAAAGTCTTTCAGGGTGGGGTCAACTCACATTAAAGACTAACTGTTTTGACCTGATCACATTTTGACCAGTCACCCAACCCGACCATATTGCCACCTCTGAAAATTCCCATATAACTAGGATAACCTATGGAAAAAGAATGAAAGAGATTCGGTCTCTTACTCGATCCAAACCGGATGGAAGGGGGTCAACTACAACAGTTGGAATCTCATCCATCAAATTATCCGGTTGTCCAGAATGCAAAATCCTAGTAAACTTCCCCATCTCTGATCCATCCATATCTTTTGTTTTTTTATACCAATAATACATAATTCGGCATTGCCATTTGCTATAAGGAGCATCTGTAGCTGTCAATGCGACATGAAATAACTTCTTGGTACCCCCTGATCTTTTCATATCATCAGGCATCTCAACAATAGGATCATATAAACCTCCAGAACTCGCTGTCTTGTTGTGAACTACCATTGTAATTAAATTATATGTTGCAAAGAATGAACCGATAGCCAAAAGAATAAGAAACAACGATGATGTACAACTGAATGTTTTTCTCACCATTGTAACTTCTATTCAAGAAACATAAACCTTTAAATTACCACTTTTCAGGAGCTACAAAAGTCAGTAGCAATTCAAACCTCATAAACCAATCTGTATAAGACACAATTAAAGTCAATGTCATGTAAGTCAACCAGTTGACTTTAATCATATTGGTACATTAATAAGCTACAACATGAGAATATGATACTAAACTTAGGCATAAAGTCTAACAAAGCAACCAATATATCTACATTCGATTTATTTTTGGGTAAGTTACATATTGGAGTAACATACTATGCGTGATTCTCTAAACTTGGGTAACCTTTGTGCTTTTCTCTAATTTCGGGAAATTATTACCATAACTAACGTTGACTTTTATCCTAATTGAAGAAATTAGGGTCGTATATTCCCGATATCTGAGAAAAAATAAATGTTACCCCGAATTGAAGAAATGTTAGTCCAGATGAATATTACGGTCACTAGTTCGATTCAAACCTTATAAAGCAATTTGATTCACATACTAGCAACATGAATATCAAAACAACAATTATGATCATCATTCTCGGCTTTAGCTTTCACAAAAAAACTATTTAGTCATAGAATCCCGAAAACAAACACACACTTGGAAAAAACATAATTGTGACAAATTTTACTTAATTTCAGCCAGTGCTCATAAAAATTAGGATCAATGTTCAAGTTCTTAGCAAAAACAACCTGAATTTAGAAAATTGAATTTACAGATTGAGTTCGATCACATAAAAGCATTTCTACTAAATAGAGTAGCATATGAACATCAACAATACAAAATTTGATCAAGGATTGATAATAGTGTATACACAAAACTCATTAAAACCTAAATCATACTTTAATCCATAAACCCTAATCATAATGTAGCTACAACATGACCTCCCAAATTCAATAAAATCAACAGACTTGATAATCAAATCAATAGACATAATACCTCCAACAGACTACAGAATACAAATAATTGTTACCGTAAAACCCTAAATCAAAAGCTACAGTAGCAGAAATTATACCTTAATTGAGCAGAAAGGAGGTATCTTTATGAATAAAAGCAAAAAGGAGACTTGGATCACAAGGCAGAAAACGAAACGTTGCAAGTAATGAAACAGCAGCAGAATCTTGAAGATGGGATTCTGTGTGTGTATTGGCAAATGAAGGAGCGATTTCAACGCTGAAATTTAGATGAAAATGAGATCCATTTAAAGAGAGACAAAAGAATAATAAATAAAAATTAATGATGGAAGGGTTTTTGTTTGGTTTGGTTATAAATAAATTAGTAAATGGTTATTGGTGAGGGCTTTGATTCTGTCTTAATTAGGTGACTGTGTGAGTATGGAGGTCGTCGTCTGCATCTTCTTCTTCTTCTTCTAAATTAATACTCCGTATTATATTTTAGAGAAAATTACATAAATCATCCTTAAGGTTTGACCTAAATTTCATTCGCAGTCTTTTAATTAATTTGATTACGCAGATCAATCTTTCTTTTAAAACTTGTAACGTCAATAATCTTTTACACTAACGATCGTTAACTCTCCGTTAAAAAAGACCATGTATATAAATTTTTTTGAGTAGAATATAAATTATAAAATCTAACATATGTATAATCCATTATTAGGTGCACATAACAATATTTTTATTTCCCTCATTTTATTCATCATCAAATTTGGTCATATTCTCCTCTAAAATATCACATTTTATATTCCACCACCATCTTTCTCCATCTAAATATACATTTGTGGCTTAATTATTTTTCACTTTTCAACATTATTTTACTTTAAAGCTAGGGTTATCGGAATTGATGCAAAAGAGAAGAGATTGTGGTCACCAAAGTCATGACGAGAAATAATGAATGGGTGACGGAGGATCCTTGAGTGGTGAAAGACGTTTGTGGACTATATAATTTAATATTTCAATGCATAAGAGGAACAATTTGATGATGAATTTTCTAAGTGAAATGTTAAAGATGAAAATGATGTTTATGCACATAATAATGTATTTATATATATTTTAGATTTTATAACTTATATTTACTCAAATAAGGATACAAAAAAACTACAAATATGGTCTTTTTTAACGGAGAGTTAACGATCGTTAGTGTAAAGGACTATTGACGTTACAAGTTTCAAAAGAAATGATGATCTGTGTAATTAAATTAATTAAAGAACTACGAGTGAAATTCGAGGCAAACAATAAGGACTATTTATGTAATTTTCTCTATATTTTATAATGTAAATGATTAATATATTTATTTTTGTTTAAATGGGCCATGTTGACACATTGGCTTATAATAAATTATAGTATAAGGGAATGAATATGATTAGGTAAAAAATAGCAACAACTATATTCGATTTAGCGAAGAGCAAGGTTTAGGTTGGTAAAATATAGACACTCGTATCTCTACCCTAAGGTAGAGAAACTGCTTTCAGAAAGATATTTGACAAGTTAATGTGTATATCTATATTTATTCATACTAATATATAAAAAGTTTGGATCAAAGTCTTAAAAAGAGTAATAGTAAATTACTATTTTGCCCTTTTAACTATCTCATTAACTTTGAAACATATATTAAATGAAATTTATTAATATATATATATATATATATATATATATATATATATATATATATATATATATATATATATTATAATTAATTTCGGTTACAAAATATATAACCCCATATTTATTTATCTAGTCTATAGTGATGGAAGTTACACAAACATTACAAGGAGTTTAACATAGAGTACAAAAATTTATGCTAATTGCACATACATTAAAAGCTAAAAAAATTAATATTAACATTCATTGCTTATAATATTATAACTAAAATGATATATTTAACAAAAATTAATATTTGAAATTATTATTCTGCATTTTTAATTAAATTTGTAAGTTAATATTTCTAAAATTTGTGTTGATTCAAGTCGAATCAGATTAGGGAGTTTTAATTTGCAGGTAAAAAATATTCAACCTTAACTAATATGATAAACGAGTTGAAATAACCCAACCACAAAAGACCCACATAACCCATTTCGATAAACAAGTTGATAAATTTACAAATTGTAATTTAAAGAAAAAATAATTTTCGAGTTTGTGGCTTAACCCATTGACCCCAACTTATGCACGTGAAATATGCCCAGTAGATTAAAATGGTTGACGTTTTTTGAGTTAACAAGCTCAGATTTGAAAGTCAAAAGTTCTCAACCTAAACCTGAATATGGTGAAAAGTTTAACATGTCAAGATAAAGTCAGTAAATGGCTTAGAGTGTTTTTTTTTATTATTATAAAAAAAAGGTTCATGAGTCGCCCGTTGACCCAAACCGTAAATCAAACTCAACCAGGCCCGGATTAGAGGGTGTGCAACATGTCCTGTTGCACAGGGCCATTTTCAACTTGGGGCCCAAAATATTAACCTCAAATTGTGGATACATCATTATGAAACGAAAATAAATTACAAAGTCTAGTTTTGGTGCAGCGGAAAACACAAAGATTGTGGCAACTTCATAAAATTCTGTTTATGTTGTTTACTTTTTCAATTCAAATAAAAATTTACAAAGGCACTTAAGTTTTGTAGTCAATTGCGTTCAATTATACTAATTGTTATTATTTTCTTTGATCAAAATTTTCTTATAGCTATTTGATCATTGTTTTATCATTATTCATTTTTAAAGTGGAAATTTATTTTCTGTATGAATTTGAATGTGTATATAATTAATTTTTGAAGCCAAACATTACTAGGATTTTTAGTATTTATTATTTATTAAAAATTCAATATAACAATTGAATTTTAAACTTATAAAGAGATGTAAAACTTAGTTGAAAGAAGAATCGATAAAGGGCCTAACTTGAAATGACGGCACAGGGCCTTCGAAATCAACAGGACGGCCCTTAACTCAACCTCATATATTAAAGTGTTGTTTTTTGTGTGTGTGGGTTGGGTTATCATTCAAATCATACCTTATAAAATAAAGTCAGTAAATGGTATAATACTATTATTTTCAATCTTTATTTAAAGTTTACATGTCCATGAATAAACATATCACTAAAAGATATTTTTTTTCCACTGCCGCATTGCGCGGGAAGTATTCTAGTATATTGTAACGACGTGAATACAAATATTTGTGCATGTCTAAGACGTTAATGAGTTTGTAACGATGTGAATACAAATATTTGTGCATGTCTTAGACGTTAACAACAGTTCAAGAACTATCATTTTAAAAATGTTAAATACCGGCGACCCTAACTAAATAACATTGTACTGTCCCAAACTAATCATGTGGTGAATAAATGAAGCTGACATACCGGCCTATTCATATTTGCGCCAATCAATAAACAAAATGATTTTAGTAAATTAGGTTTCTTTACTATTGAATGAAATTTGCATTCACTTAGGACACTTTCTACCTCGCCTTCCTCCTAAGAGGAATGAAAAAAACGGATCATGTGATTGTCTATTTGTCATATGCATATGCATTGTTGTTTTGAAGGACAAGTAAGCTTTATATGGAACAAGGTGGAAAAATCTAACTTATCGACCATTAATAACTAAAACGTTTGTTTTTTAGGGTGGGCGACTGCTCAACGTCTTCAAATTTTAGCGACCTTAATAAAAAAATACTTAGTATTATATATGTTATGATGATCAACGAGTAACATTTTGTCCGTCGAAACCGACGGGATGTTAAAGCAATATATGCGAAACTTGTATTTGGATCAGTTTCAGCTATGTAGTTATTAATCACAAAGATATATAAAGATAGTTTGCTATATGAAATCTTATTCATTAAGGAACTGGTCTTGTTTTGGAACACATGAAAATCATAATACATTTGAATTATGATATTTATATATCTCTGAAACAAAAATATTTAAGATCAAAATTTATTTAACGTTTTTAAAGTAATTTTAATTTAAACACCATATTATTAAAGTTTTATCCTGTTAACATTGTAAAAAAGTTTTAAAGTTTTTTTTATCACATCCATCATAGAAAACTTTTAGTAAATTTAATTATAATAATAAGAATGATGATTACAAATAAAATGGTAGTACCTATTTTAAAAGTATAATATTAATGCAATGTAATATAATATCCACATTGATAATTGTTCTGTTATAAGTAATGATGGGTATGATTGTACGAGATATGGTGAAGATACAATGATAATTTGGTCAAATTAAAGTTTAAGTATTAAGATGAGATATCGTGAGATAATGTTTAAAATATCATGATAAAATGACAACTTACTCTGTCTTTTGATTATAAAGGTAATTTGGTTGTTAGTTATTATATTTCAATAATCTTAATTGTGTCGAAGGTAAATTAGATGTACTTAACAAAATTGTGTTAAGTATGCCTTCCAAATATAGTTTTTTGGGCCACCCACTAGAGCCGCTCCATATTTCAATGGAGCACGACCGAACCCCCCACAAGGTCCAACATCGTCAGGTAAATCACCTCCATCACATATACCACAACGTCCAAATCATAGGTCCTGATATTAACAATTAACTTTTCTGATAATTAACTAAACGTATACTTTAAAACCTTGTATTAACAATTAACTTTTGAAAACTCGAAAACGGACCTGATAATTAGGAAAAATAGATTAACTTTGCAACCATCATATCGATACTATCAATATGTTACTCACAGTTCGTCGGGTATAATATTTTCTTAAGTTATAATCAGATGTAAATGTTACAAATATGGATTAGTAACTCTTTAATTATCAAACTTAAAAAAAAAATTAACAAAAAAATTGGAAGTTTGGTGATATGCTAAATTTGAAAGTTCGGTAAACAAACTATTATTAACCCTACAAATATACCTTACCGTATCAAATAACTTAAGATCGACCTTGCTCACACGTATGTGATCGTGTAAGTTTTCTTCCATTACATAAAACTTTTATAAATTTAAATGCGAAAAACAAGAATAATGCAAACGTTAAAATGTTAGGCACATTTTCATTTTGTCATCTCGCCATATCACTTATTTCCTTCATACTACTATAAAAATCTAAATCTAAATAAAACATAAAAACATAGATTATAACAAACAAGACTTGGAGTATTTCATCATTGAACTAAATAACTCTTTCATGGACTTTAATTTCCTAATCACTTCTTCATCATATAACACCCCTCGTTTACTTATAAACAATAATATAATAATAGCGACTCGGAAGCGTATATTTAAAACATACTGTCCATGTACTCGAAATGTCAATAAACTTTTTCAAACTAAATACATGACATTTCAACAAACTCGGTGTTATATAATTCAAAATGTCTCTTTAGTTATCAAAACAACATCAGAGTAAAAGCCTGTCAAACATTCCATCCAGTCCAACAACCTCCTGCCCAATATGTCCCATCTATTTTAACCTGCAGGAAGAACTGTGGTGGGGTTAGCATAAAGCTAAGTGAATGAAACTATAAGCAACAGTCTAACTTAGCATAACAATCTGTTTACATCAAATAACAATAAACAGATAATCAATCAATCACTCGACATCCAATCAATGTCATACACGCAACCTCATGAGGATCGGTGGTCCCTGAGACACCCTAATACCGGTTTGGTACTCAAGGAACTCTTATCAATCATCTGTATTGGCCCATACAGAACTACCGATAACTTGTTGTCAATCACACACGACCTAGATCTCTAAACCAACATGTCAAGTTTCCGAGATCTCCTGTCGTCTACAACAACAACAAGTCCAACCATCAAATCAAGTTGACCTCAAAATCTTACATACTAGCACAATCCGCCAAGTAAACAAATAGTTAAACTATCATGGCAAGATATCTCAACAGATGCATCATATCAAGTAATACTATAAATTACTGGTTGTAAATCAAATCATTACAACTAAATCACACTGAGGTTACAGATCCACTCACCAACTACCTCAGCAGCAAGCTCAGAAGTCTAATATTACTGAGCCTTCTCCACATCTGAGAATACAATCAATTAAATATAAGTTAGTAATCAATATCAATATACTGAACTTATATCAACACAATGATTCAAATCAATTATTCGAATAACAGTCAATACCTATGCCACCATATTATCTTAGGCATAAATATAATTAAACTCAAGAATATAACCTACATTAACATTTTATGTTCAAGTTATATCAACAACTCATAAGTGTCTAAACTTAACATAAAAATGGCTGGAATTCAGCCTTACCCGCCGGGTAAGACCCATACCCGTCGGGTACCCACAAAACTGCACAAGCCGCCGGCTTGGCTCAGAAGCCGCCGGCTTCCCTACTTTCTTGACTTACCCGCCGGGTAAGGAAGGTACCCGCCGGGTACCCCCTTCGTCCCAGCGACCTGCGCTCTGTTCAAACCCTTACCCACGGGTTTTATACCCATAACACTTAAAACTCGATTTCAAACTGTTTAAAACCACTAAAAACTTCAGGTAATCATCCTATATCACTTATAACATGTTTCTAACATCAATTTCTTTCAATTCATCAATTTCACTCAATTTGAATAAAAATCAAATTTCAAGAATACTTACTCTTGATTAAGAATACGATGATGATATTGAAATCTGATGATTATGAGACTAGAATCAAGATCACAGCTTATAATTTCAGTTTCTAGTTTGGATTTCTTAAGGTTTTGGAAGGATTTGAAGTTTCATAATGAAACTTTCCAAAAGAGGAAAGTGTTATATAAGTCGGCCTAACAAACCGCCTTCAATTATACGGGTATAATTTAATACCCCATCTCAATCTATTGTCTGGAACCCGAAAACCATTTGCGAGTCCAAACATTTTATTGTACCGTCGACTATATTAATTTACAATAATTAATATTTCACTTATCACATTGGAATATTCGACTCCTATTCCAATTATTTTTAACTATTTCAAACAACATTATTTCCAAACACATTTAAATACATATTTAAATCAAGAATTAATATAAAACAACTAGGTCCATTTCGAGGATGTTACAACTCTCCCCCCCTTAAAGAGATTTCGTCCCGAAATCTAACCTCAATCAATCTGACTAATGTGATTTAATCACATGTATCTTAGCATACATTAGTCCTCAATAGCATCTTACAACTATTCTTAGACTAGTTGAATTCTTTCCGCATGCACATATCCCAATGTACATGCTTTTATCTTTTCCTATGCATACATACAGTGCATCTATCAAATATCATCAATCAGATATATCTTATAGATAACCACTTACTTTAACAAGTGAAACCTATAATCACTTAAACAACAAGTGAAATCTAACATCACTTAATAGGTCTATGCAACCAGAAATTAGCAACACGCTAAAATCTTTAACCTATTACCACTGTTCATCTCTGTTAACAACAAAACAGCAACAACAGTATCATAACAACAGGGTTCTAAAACCACCATACCTGTATCCACACTGAAATTTAATTTCAGCTTACAACTAGTAATCAATCTAATATACAGATAACAATCTCAAATCTCTACCACCAAAGATTTGAAATTCAAATCTAAATCAACTTTTCATTCAAAAGTTTCATACCTACTCTTGTGAATAACCTACCATATTCACATATCACTTTAATCATATGAAATCCTTTACTTAAAGTAATCCAGATTCATATCACCTTAATAAGCACAGCAAAGGTCACACTCAGTAGGTAAAACTACAACCAACAAGTACTTTGCTCAATCAACAATAGTACTACAATCAAATATTACCTACATTCAACCAACCTCTACATTGACTTATTTCTGCTTGTAACTCCTTTCATTACAATCTATCAATTGTCAACAACAACAATTTACACAACCAATAATCACAACACTAATGATTATACACTACAGTATACCCATCAATACTTACTATGTATCTCCAAAGTCTAACTAACCATCAAGTTAAAACTTATTTATTACTTAAACTGGTAAGACATCAATAATATTCTCTTAGCAACCAGTTAATTTAATTCAACCTTACAATCTTAAACTACTAATCACAAGCAATTAGAAGTTATACAACTTTAATCACATAATCACTTAGTATCAAATTCCATCAATCTAGCAACTAAGTCAATCCTAATCAACATTATGATACCACAATTCAAGTATCACAATATCACAATGTGCTACTTTACAACACATTTCAACAAAATCTACATCAAGTTAATCACAATTAACTGACCTCCACATATCTTATGGCATATTTTAATTCATTCTATTAAAACTTATCATGCCATTTATTATCATGTATACCACACATACATACCTACACTATTTTAGATATTCTCTAAAATAGACATATACACAACAATTCCATTTCATTCTATATACTAGGTCATTCAGACTGTTAAAGTCTTTATCAAGCCTTCTCAATACTACTATTCATCACATATCCATACCACAGGACATGGAACAATCAATAACTTTATGTTTCACTTATATACTTATCAACTAGTATATAACTTAAACATTTCATTCTAAACTTTCAAGAAAAGTTTGGTGAATACAATCATCACCTATCAATCTCAAGGTTTCTCTTACTTTCTAATACATACAATTATACACATCAGGTTTTCAGCCCCAAATGTCAAGCAATCATTATTCTTAAACTATCAAAATAATGATCATTACACTTAATTTCATACTTGATTTCTTAAAATATGACCAACTATTCAATTCATATTTCCTCAATTATTAACCAAGGTTAAGCTAAACCTTTAATATAATTCATTTCCAGATATACCTTCATATCTTTTCTTACTTGGATCTAATCCCAATTTATCACTTTATCAATTATTTCATTTGTATACTATCAACAAATAACAAAAGAATCCATTCAATTCTTTCCATACCTAAGTAATTCACCATGAGGTACCAGTCAATCTAGGCAACCATTAATAATAACTTTCAATTATTTCTTATCTCACATTCTTATCCAATCAAAGCTATCATCACAAGCTTCATACACTGGTAAGATTTTCTTATCACAATTCTAATCAATGTGACTTAATTTGCACTTTTCAACAATTTACAACTGTCATATCATTCAATGACTTCATATCTGTAAAATTTTCTAACACATATTCAGTTCAAATATCATATATTTCCTAACTGAATACTCAATTATACTTAACACTATTTCAATTACTTAATACTAGCTTTAAGTAATTACTCAAGTTTTCACAACTTAATACAATTTAGGAATTCAATCATATTCCACACAATCATAACATTACAATCTATGTTATACTATTTCAATACACACAGTCGACTACTTGTCAACCTTGATTTCAATCAATCAATCAATAAAATCATCTGATTGCTTTTCTCAAGTTTGACCTATCCTCAAACCAATCACAAGCAATTTATTTTATACACAATTCTCTATTCATGGTTTGACTTTCAAAGTTAACATACTATCAAGTTAACTCACAACAAACCATTTCATCTTATATGTTCACTTTCAAACTTATATTTCAAATTATTACTTTCAATAATCTTATCAATCCTTCACAAGGACAAAGTCAACCTACATCAATTTTGGCTCCATACAAGCCATTTCATATTGTATGTTTACTTTCAAACATTGACTTCTAATTATTACATTCAATAATTACTAGGAATTCCTTAAACCAAACAATATTAACATGTATCAACCTTGGCTTCATACAAGCCAGACACAAAATAGTGATTCATTTAAATACTATCAAATTCACCTAAGGTCAATGTAACACAATCAGTTACAATTACATATTCAACAAAATCAAATTGGTCAATTAGGTGTATCATCAAAACCTCTATCAATGACCATTATTATTTACACTCTCACCTTTACAGTCTAAAGGTCACAGTTCTATCAACCAATTGTTTTCTTATCAAAACAACTATTAAACCACTTAGCATACTTTCATGCTCAGTTTTCTAAATCACATTACATTTCTTTTATACCAAGTAGCCTCAACAAGTTCATGTGACACAACATAATATAACAACGGTGATCAGGCGTTGCAAGATTATGTTCTTCACAATCCATTCTCAGGCTACTCTACATTATAATTATCAATGTGATCTACTCTTATCTCATATATATTAAATACTTTATGATTTCAAATCAATCAACATCTATTTAATAGTTTCTAACAGCTGATACATACTCAAAATCAGCTTACTACTTTACATATTCAACCTTACATATGCAAGTCATCTCACATACACACAATGTTCTAATTTTCAGCAACTGAATTACTCAGTATATCAATTATCTGAAACCTCAAACATATGATAACTTATCATCATAGTTTCAACACTTAACATTAATCAATGTCCCTATTTTTCTCAAAATTCAGGACACATCTTAATCAACTATCATCACTTTGACATATGCTATCATATCAAGCATCACTATCACAACAAGTCTACTTAATCATGTTACTATCAAACATTTCATTTATTAATTTCACAATTGACCAGAAAGATCTATCACTTCCCAATCAATTTCACATTATTACACTCTACATTTCTCTTAAACCTATCAGTCATGGTTTATATCAAGTGTTTAACTATAGTCAACACATATCATATAGTCACATAAACACATATTTTCTCAAATAGCAGTCATTATCAATTCAATGACACGACCTTCCTTAGCAAGGATTTAGATCACACCTTGTGATTAATCCATTAACATAATACTATCAATTATCTCGTCTCACCAATAAAGACACTCCTTAGGTTTCTAACATCAATCTTGCTAAAACTTTAATCAACTCTCTGTCTACTTAAACATATTTCTGCATTTACAATTCAATCAGAAATAATCACAACAATGAACAATAATGAGCATCTCATTCAATACCTCTATCCTCATATCAACATATAGCAATCCTTAGTTGACTCAAAACTAGGGAATCATATCAGTCTGACTCAAGTAACTTCATAACAAAGCTTACTCAACATAACAGAGTAAACAATTCAAGTTAATGTAAATTAACAAAGGCTTATCAAAGATTACCTGACAAATCTTAAGCCAGCAATGTTGAGGAAACATGAAATATACCAATCAGATACTCATGTTCCTCCGTCTCTGCAATCAAACAACAACTTCACAACTTGTTAAGGGTTAGTACATATTCAACTAACTACTTTCTCATACATCAACTAATCAACTAAACCCACACCTTCTGGAATGTTTGACTCAACTCAATCAAGTTTAGGATTGAACATTCTATCATACTCAATTCACCCAAACTATTGCTCTGATACCAACTTATAACACCCCTCGTTTACTTATAAACAATAATATAATAATAGCGACTCGGAAGCGTATATTTAAAACATACTGTCCATGTACTCGAAATGTCAATAAACTTTTTCAAACTAAATACATGACATTTCAACAAACTCGGTGTTATATAATTCAAAATGTCTCTTTAGTTATCAAAACAACATCAGAGTAAAAGCCTGTCAAACATTCCATCCAGTCCAACAACCTCCTGCCCAATATGTCCCATCTATTTTAACCTTCAGGAAGAACTGTGGTGGGGTTAGCATAAAGCTAAGTGAATGAAACTATAAGCAACAGTCTAACTTAGCATAACAATCTGTTTACATCAAATAACAATAAACAGATAATCAATCAATCACTCGACATCCAATCAATGTCATACACGCAACCTCATGAGGATCGGTGGTCCCTGAGACACCCTAATACCGGTTTGGTACTCAAGGAACTCTTATCAATCATCTGTATTGGCCCATACAGAACTACCGATAACTTGTTGTCAATCACACACGACCTAGATCTCTAAACCAACATGTCAAGTTTCCGAGATCTCCTGTCGTCTACAACAACAACAAGTCCAACCATCAAATCAAGTTGACCTCAAAATCTTACATACTAGCACAATCCGCCAAGTAAACAAATAGTTAAACTATCATGGCAAGATATCTCAACAGATGCATCATATCAAGTAATACTATAAATTACTGGTTGTAAATCAAATCATTACAACTAAATCACACTGAGGTTACAGATCCACTCACCAACTACCTCAGCAGCAAGCTCAGAAGTCTAATATTACTGAGCCTTCTCCACATCTGAGAATACAATCAATTAAATATAAGTTAGTAATCAATATCAATATACTGAACTTATATCAACACAATGATTCAAATCAATTATTCGAATAACAGTCAATACCTATGCCACCATATTATCTTAGGCATAAATATAATTAAACTCAAACTAATCATGTGGTGAATAAATGAAGCTGACATACCGGCCTATTCATATTTGCGCCAATCAATAAACAAAATGATTTTAGTAAATTAGGTTTCTTTACTATTGAATGAAATTTGCATTCACTTAGGACACTTTCTACCTCGCCTTCCTCCTAAGAGGAATGAAAAAAACGGATCATGTGATTGTCTATTTGTCATATGCATATGCATTGTTGTTTTGAAGGACAAGTAAGCTTTATATGGAACAAGGTGGAAAAATCTAACTTATCGACCATTAATAACTAAAACGTTTGTTTTTTAGGGTGGGCGACTGCTCAACGTCTTCAAATTTTAGCGACCTTAATAAAAAAATACTTAGTATTATATATGTTATGATGATCAACGAGTAACATTTTGTCCGTCGAAACCGACGGGATGTTAAAGCAATATATGCGAAACTTGTATTTGGATCAGTTTCAGCTATGTAGTTATTAATCACAAAGATATATAAAGATAGTTTGCTATATGAAATCTTATTCATTAAGGAACTGGTCTTGTTTTGGAACACATGAAAATCATAATACATTTGAATTATGATATTTATATATCTCTGAAACAAAAATATTTAAGATCAAAATTTATTTAACGTTTTTAAAGTAATTTTAATTTAAACACCATATTATTAAAGTTTTATCCTGTTAACATTGTAAAAAAGTTTTAAAGTTTTTTTTATCACATCCATCATAGAAAACTTTTAGTAAATTTAATTATAATAATAAGAATGATGATTACAAATAAAATGGTAGTACCTATTTTAAAAGTATAATATTAATGCAATGTAATATAATATCCACATTGATAATTGTTCTGTTATAAGTAATGATGGGTATGATTGTACGAGATATGGTGAAGATACAATGATAATTTGGTCAAATTAAAGTTTAAGTATTAAGATGAGATATCGTGAGATAATGTTTAAAATATCATGATAAAATGACAACTTACTCTGTCTTTTGATTATAAAGGTAATTTGGTTGTTAGTTATTATATTTCAATAATCTTAATTGTGTCGAAGGTAAATTAGATGTACTTAACAAAATTGTGTTAAGTATGCCTTCCAAATATAGTTTTTTGGGCCACCCACTAGAGCCGCTCCATATTTCAATGGAGCACGACCGAACCCCCCACAAGGTCCAACATCGTCAGGTAAATCACCTCCATCACATATACCACAACGTCCAAATCATAGGTCCTGATATTAACAATTAACTTTTCTGATAATTAACTAAACGTATACTTTAAAACCTTGTATTAACAATTAACTTTTGAAAACTCGAAAACGGACCTGATAATTAGGAAAAATAGATTAACTTTGCAACCATCATATCGATACTATCAATATGTTACTCACAGTTCGTCGGGTATAATATTTTCTTAAGTTATAATCAGATGTAAATGTTACAAATATGGATTAGTAACTCTTTAATTATCAAACTTAAAAAAAAAATTAACAAAAAAATTGGAAGTTTGGTGATATGCTAAATTTGAAAGTTCGGTAAACAAACTATTATTAACCCTACAAATATACCTTACCGTATCAAATAACTTAAGATCGACCTTGCTCACACGTATGTGATCGTGTAAGTTTTCTTCCATTACATAAAACTTTTATAAATTTAAATGCGAAAAACAAGAATAATGCAAACGTTAAAATGTTAGGCACATTTTCATTTTGTCATCTCGCCATATCACTTATTTCCTTCATACTACTATAAAAATCTAAATCTAAATAAAACATAAAAACATAGATTATAACAAACAAGACTTGGAGTATTTCATCATTGAACTAAATAACTCTTTCATGGACTTTAATTTCCTAATCACTTCTTCATCATATAACACCCCTCGTTTACTTATAAACAATAATATAATAATAGCGACTCGGAAGCGTATATTTAAAACATACTGTCCATGTACTCGAAATGTCAATAAACTTTTTCAAACTAAATACATGACATTTCAACAAACTCGGTGTTATATAATTCAAAATGTCTCTTTAGTTATCAAAACAACATCAGAGTAAAAGCCTGTCAAACATTCCATCCAGTCCAACAACCTCCTGCCCAATATGTCCCATCTATTTTAACCTGCAGGAAGAACTGTGGTGGGGTTAGCATAAAGCTAAGTGAATGAAACTATAAGCAACAGTCTAACTTAGCATAACAATCTGTTTACATCAAATAACAATAAACAGATAATCAATCAATCACTCGACATCCAATCAATGTCATACACGCAACCTCATGAGGATCGGTGGTCCCTGAGACACCCTAATACCGGTTTGGTACTCAAGGAACTCTTATCAATCATCTGTATTGGCCCATACAGAACTACCGATAACTTGTTGTCAATCACACACGACCTAGATCTCTAAACCAACATGTCAAGTTTCCGAGATCTCCTGTCGTCTACAACAACAACAAGTCCAACCATCAAATCAAGTTGACCTCAAAATCTTACATACTAGCACAATCCGCCAAGTAAACAAATAGTTAAACTATCATGGCAAGATATCTCAACAGATGCATCATATCAAGTAATACTATAAATTACTGGTTGTAAATCAAATCATTACAACTAAATCACACTGAGGTTACAGATCCACTCACCAACTACCTCAGCAGCAAGCTCAGAAGTCTAATATTACTGAGCCTTCTCCACATCTGAGAATACAATCAATTAAATATAAGTTAGTAATCAATATCAATATACTGAACTTATATCAACACAATGATTCAAATCAATTATTCGAATAACAGTCAATACCTATGCCACCATATTATCTTAGGCATAAATATAATTAAACTCAAGAATATAACCTACATTAACATTTTATGTTCAAGTTATATCAACAACTCATAAGTGTCTAAACTTAACATAAAAATGGCTGGAATTCAGCCTTACCCGCCGGGTAAGACCCATACCCGTCGGGTACCCACAAAACTGCACAAGCCGCCGGCTTGGCTCAGAAGCCGCCGGCTTCCCTACTTTCTTGACTTACCCGCCGGGTAAGGAAGGTACCCGCCGGGTACCCCCTTCGTCCCAGCGACCTGCGCTCTGTTCAAACCCTTACCCACGGGTTTTATACCCATAACACTTAAAACTCGATTTCAAACTGTTTAAAACCACTAAAAACTTCAGGTAATCATCCTATATCACTTATAACATGTTTCTAACATCAATTTCTTTCAATTCATCAATCTCACTCAATTTGAATAAAAATCAAATTTCAAGAATACTTACTCTTGATTAAGAATACGATGATGATATTGAAATCTGATGATTATGAGACTAGAATCAAGATCACAGCTTATAATTTCAGTTTCTAGTTTGGATTTCTTAAGGTTTTGGAAGGATTTGAAGTTTCATAATGAAACTTTCCAAAAGAGGAAAGTGTTATATAAGTCGGCCTAACAAACCGCCTTCAATTATACGGGTATAATTTAATACCCCATCTCAATCTATTGTCTGGAACCCGAAAACCATTTGCGAGTCCAAACATTTTATTGTACCGTCGACTATATTAATTTACAATAATTAATATTTCACTTATCACATTGGAATATTCGACTCCTATTCCAATTATTTTTAACTATTTCAAACAACATTATTTCCAAACACATTTAAATACATATTTAAATCAAGAATTAATATAAAACAACTAGGTCCATTTCGAGGATGTTACACATCACTTCCGCCACCTCAACGCCACGTCAGCTTTCCACTAACTGATTCACAACTGATTACACACTGCCATCAATGACTAATCACTCCATTTTTCTGGCCCCACATTTACCAATATACCACCATTTCTATATACTTAAACAAAACAAAAAAGTACACGAGCCCCACAATTTTCAACCGATTACAAATCAGTTTCCCGATTACACTTCCAACTGATTAGGAAGTGATTGAGAAGTGATGCAACCAATGGCACCAAATCACCAATCACTTCTTATAATCGTTTTGAAACGATTACTCCCGATGGGAGCACCCTAATGTGTAAAATTGCGCAAGTCAGTTCACAACTGTTTGTTTAAAATAACAATTATAGTAAAATTAGTAACGACATATCATAAATCACCTAAAAGCATGGAATTGACTAGTGCTAACAAACAATAATACACTTGTTTAATACGATTCTTAACATGACTTTTTTTATTAATAAGATTAAAACAATATCCTTCTATTTTTAACATTGTTTCAACCATTTAAAGTTAAACATTAACACGGATGTGACAAAAATGATGAATACGATAATAAATATGTGTAACAAATGCCACATGGTTGGGAATCAAGGAAACGTTATAATTACAACTACTATTACTCTTTACCCTTTAAAGACGTTGCACGTTAAGTGTCTATCACATACCTAACATGCATTGTTCGACTTTAACGAAGATTCAACAGAAAGTAACTGTGATTGTTAAATTTTTTAATATTAATGTAAGAAATATGTAGTTGTTTAAATAATTAAATTCTTCCAAGTCGGGTTAAAAATATCAAAATTTGACGATTCAGGCATGACTTTTGAATGACTTTGACTCTTACGAGTCATCTACCGACTATTTGAGTCGTGACGGCTCGTAACTCTTACAATCATAAAATCATGCATATTTTTAGTGTAATATCAAAAAAAGAATACAACAGACAAAATGATATTGCTTTGAATTAAGCATCGGTGGTTTTACCAGTCGACAATTTCACAATCGACACTACTCTACTTCTCCTGAGAAAGTAAAGATTACACAATGATTGTCCATTTCAAAGATATCATAACGATATTTGATATTGTAGAGACTATAAGAAGTTGTGATCAAATAAACGACTAAAAGTTAAGGACTGATTGAGTTTGTCAACTTTTTACAATAATGTCACCCACTCAATTACCACGCTTAATCTCAAATTACAACTTTCTAGATGCCTATAATAAATACAATATATTCTTATTAGTTTATAATACGTCACTTGCATCTTATAAATTTAATCTAATCTCTAAGAATTTTTAGATTAGGTAAACTTGTTTTATAACTATGAAAATTAGGATATGTAAGATATGTTGATACTTATTACTGTTTTATTTTTATATATGTGTACGTGTCAAGTTTTAATTTATGATTTTAAGTCGAGAGTTGACAACTATGAATAAAAAAATACGTTATTGTTCTTTTACTTTTTTTAATTGTATTAAAAAAATATGTAATTATACATCATGAAACGTGTCAGTAACACAATATCAATCTTTAAAGAAACAGAGAACCCATTAAAATAATTAATACAACCCGAACATTCTTTTAATTCGAGATTTACGGTTGATCAAACTATGCATTCAACCTAATATCAAACATTCATATCTAACAATGTACCATGTTAGTTCGGGTACAATTTTACACAATAACCATTGGTCATCTTTTGGTTTTTATAAGACAAATATAAATATCATCATGTAAGATAGCTTAAGTTCATAAAATTATATTATAAAGTTACGTCAAAAATAAAGAAACGAGTGATATTAAGATAATTATTTCCCAAAAATGATAGGTGTGAGATTAGAGGGGCAGCCATCATTTGAGGAGCAAGAGGGCATCCATCCCTAGCCATTGATTTCTTTGATCAACAGTCCAGATTTACTGTATTTTAAAATCACTGCATTTTACATCAGATTCACTGCATCTTATTTTACGTTTAAAATGTAGTGATTTTAAAATGCAATAAATCTGGACCGTTGATAAAATAAATCAATGGTTGAGATGAGGAGATGGGTTGCCCCTCTTGCCACTCAAATGAAGGTTGACATTCCGAACCTTACCCAAAAATGAAACGGAGTCTACATCATGCTAAAATTTTATTTCATGTAAACATAAATGTTATTTTCAATAATTCTATATTTAATTTTATTTATTTATTTTTAATTTTCATTTTCTTACAAAAAAATTTAAAAAATAAAATAACAATTGTGAAATTTTTTAACGTTGTCATTTTTTTTTATTCAATTTCTTTAATCGTGAACACTCAACAAAATAGTTTTATGGAATGTTTTCTTTCTTGACGTTGGGCCTTGTTTATTTTTAATATATGGGCTTTTTTGTTGTTGGTTTTGAATTTTTAGTTGGTTTTTTTAGTGAGCGTAAACCAGCCCAAATATGTACCCATATTTTTTAGTTGGTTTTCAATTTTGCTTTATTTGTGACGTGATCGTATATGACTTTTAAATAAAACTATCATCATGAAAGAATGTTTAAATGTTTTTATTAGACTAAAACTATAGATCAATTAATTAAATAAAAGTGAAGTTATATTTTTATTTTACTATATATAAAAATAGAAAGTAGAACAACATAGTCTGAGAGACTGGGTCTTTGAGAGACACTAAAACAAACATGCGAGCACGACATAACGGAAAGGCCACAATCCTTGACATCATGTGTCAATACATTATACCACTAACTAATACTATGATTATAATTATAATGTTATAAAAAATAAAATATAAATGTATAAAATATTTGAAACAACAAATATTTAAGGGTAATGTTATGAGGAGCAGCTGTATTTTGAGGGCAATGAAGGGTAGACGATTTCAACATTTCATTTTACGTGCACACTCCAGTTTACGTAAAATGTCCACTTTAAATAAAATGCATTGTTGCTAATATACGTTGAATCTAGGCATAAATCAACATATGAGATCGTATGGTTCTTTTATCTCTCAAAATATAGTTGACTCTCTGATCTACATAAATTTTTTCAGTAATTATAATATTTTATTTGGCCGACGAAACTCATTAGATCTAGTTTTTGATTTTTTATGAAATATTTGTATGACCGAATGATTGCCATTCAGCTTACCAGTATATATTTTTCGAAAACAAACATGAATTAAATAAATGCTATAGTCGTGTTGGTTGACTCAAAACTTGATTGTTGGCTTGTATGATCGGTTTATCATACATTTCATTATTTATAATTATCAGGTTGGAGTTCGGAGTGGATGGTGGATTAGAAAGAGAACAAGGGACAAATGAAACAAATGCGTCTTAACCCTTAGGGTAAATTTGTAGGGTAAGATGCAACATTGTTAAGATGCACCACTTTTAAGATGCAGTGTAGTTATGATATAGTAAATCTGAACCGTAGATAAAAAAATCAAGAGTTGAGATTGTCTATCTCTTCTTCCCTCTCTAAGAGGCTTGTCCTCTGATCCTAAACCTTGCTGTCGTAGAGATGAGCGATCGATTTGATTTACACTTGAAACATTAAATATATGTTCGATAATTATTATTTTTTTTTTTTGACACTTGCTATTAGTTGCTAAGCAAATTTTGGCAGCTATATTCAACTTGTAGCTATTGTATCAATTAATATTTGATGGTGTGTTAAACCCGATTTATATTTATATAGCAATTATGATTATGATATAATAAATTTTGATACCGATTTTCAAATGTTGTAGCTATTATTAATTAATATTTGATGGTGCGTTAAACCCAATATATCAATTATGATAATATGATATGATTATGAAATGGGTTTATGTCCAGCAGATCTAGCTCAGTGGTTGAGCAAGTGGTTTTCAAACCACAGGTCAGGGGTTCAAACCCCGTAATGGACATATGGAAAATCCCTTGGGCCTTTGGGCTCTGGGGTGAGGAGTTTTACCCGCTTCGGCAACCGGATCTGTCGGCACTTGGGCCGGGGACGGAGTAGGGTTTCTTCTCGAGGGTGCATAATGGTGATGATCGGGTGGGTGGCTAATGGGCCCCCGTCAGTGATCCAAAAAAACTGCCTTTCAAAAAAAAAATATAAGTTATTGTCACAATCACAATTATTTATTAGAAAATATCGTGTAAACTATAACTAATTGCGTCTAGCTGCATGAGATAACAAAGCATTAAATTAAATATGTCATTAAATCACAATAAATATTACTCTTACTTTCAAAACTCAATTACTTAAACATGCGGTCATGGACCAAACTAAAAAGAAATTGAATGTGCATATTCAGATGTGCAAGTGTATATTGGTATTTCAAATGAAAAATGTATATTTACAAAAGAGATGAAAGGAAAGGGAAAAAAAATCATAGCAACGACAACAAGAAAATTAAGGTATTTCAAGTCTCCTAGCATTGAGTAACTTTGATTTATGGTTACTCATCATTATTTTTAGGTTAATAAAAGAAAAAATCAAAATCGACGAAAAATATGTACTTTGATATTTGATATGATTATATATGTATTAGAGCCCTCCCAACGCAAGGCGTCGGTTGGCACCGACGAAAGTCATACCGTTGGCACCGGGTCGTCACTTTCGTCCGTCGATTTGTGGCGTCGGTTATCCGACGAGGTGTCGGTTTGTGTTGGCGCGAGGATTCAAGCGAAATGAAAAAAAAAATCCCAACGCTTAAAAATGTAGCCGTTGGTTTTTAATCTATTTTTTTTTTTTCAAAAAATATACCTTTTCCCTTTAAATACATACGTTCTATTTCCAAACAATTCACACTTCAAACACACATCTCTTTCAACCTACAATTTTAAAAATTTCATACACTACAAAATGTCTTCTTCCTATTCGGATATTGAAGACGTTCAAGCGATTAATGCGTGTTTCAATCCAATGCAAGCTATCGCTATAATTAACTTGATAAGCTCCGATTCGTCCGACGAAGATGATATTCCAATCCCGATACCACGAGCACCCCAACGATACTTTCCTAGAGATCGTGTTGGCACGTCAGAACGTTTGTATCGAGACTACTTTGCCGAGAATCCAACATTTCCGAGGGACATATTTCGCTGACGTTATCGGATGAGCAAAGAATTATTTCTCCGTATACGTCAAGGTATTATATCATACTCCACTTTGCCGGTACCTAAATACTTTACATATTTCATTCAAAAGCCCGACTGTACCGGGTTACTTGGTTTTAACGTTTGGTAAAAATGCACGTCCGCCATACGACAATTGGCATACGGTTGTGCCACTGATGCGTTTGATGATTATTTACATATGGGTGAACAAATTGCATACGATTGTTTTGATAACTTTTGTAAGTGTGTTTTTCATCTATACTCTACGGAGTACTTACGAAAACCAACACTATCGGATGTGCAACGTTTACTCGAGAAGCATGCCCAGGTGCATGGTTTTCCGGGCATGCTTGAAAGCATCGATTGTATGCATTGTATAATAACCCAACCCGAAAACGACAAGATTTTTTTTTTTTTCCAATCACAAACTTTATTTATAATGTATTAGCTAAAACGACTCAAATCGAACAACATCAGAAAGAACCAGACACATAGACTAGAAATTTTGATCTATGGTAAGCATACAAAGCATATGCTCAGCATAAGGCTTAAACAGGAAAACATCAGACCTGCAGTTCTTGCCAAAAAAACTGTGTACTCTTACCACACCACAACTCAATCAAATGACCATTTCATTTAACCAAAATCTGCAGAATTACTATAAAACAGGAATTGAACACAATGCAAAAGTGTAGATTTGAATTCTCTAGCAAAAGACCAAACGGGTCACTTACCCGCCATAACCTATCCGTGGCAAAACGGGAAATTTTGATAAATGAACTTAAAAACCACTTTGACACTTCAAACATGATTCCATTACCATAATGAACTTGCTAATATGACATTTATACCAGAAATACATTCAAACGAGAATTCACATAATTTACATGCCATTTAGGCAATTTTATCCAAAAGGGACCAAGCGACTAGAATTCGATTCCAACACACCCAAATGACTATTTTTACAACCAAAATACATTTGGTATCATACACAAAGCTAAAAGAGGAGTTGTACCAAACCTCAACGGCACAACAATCCAACCGAATCCACTTGGTCTATAATCCGAGGATGGCCAAAAGCTAAGCCTGGGGCGTCTTACCCGAACCACTAGCCTTCCCACCTAGAAAAGAAGATGAGAATGAAAGCGTAAGCACAACGGCTTAGCGAATATTTGAGACCACATAGAGGCAAACAATTAATAAAGTATACCATAACCACGAGATATGTGCATATCGAGCTATAGAGACTCATAATTAAGGCATTATGAGCACATAATCACATCAATAATCATAATCTGAGACTCATCGGCCACGGGTTAGGTGCCATGAGCAGTAATCATCAAATGAGGACTTATGGCCACGGGTTAGGTGCCACAAGCAACAACATGGTATACGAGTCCATAGCTACGTGTTAGGTACTATGAGCCAAACAAGAGACTCATCACCACATTTCAGGTGACATGAGCAATACAAGAGACAATATACCACATGTTAGGTGCATATTGCCATGAATGATATCAAATACTCACCTTGCCAATTCTATGAATTCTAACCGAATAAGGTCTCTATGTCTCGAATTCACCTATTATATCACATTTACGAATCATGAATATATCACCATTTGATCACTTTGATCTCTAGTTTGGCTAATTCTAAGGATTTGAACACTAAAATTACGAGGACTAGCTCACTGGTCAAAATTTATGATTTTCATACAATTAGCCAAACTTTACAAATAATACTTTCTTTGAATAAGGGTCTAACCCATGATCAAGATACTTGAATTAAGCATCAAGAATCATCATTTTCTATCTTTTAGTCCAAAACGCCCCTTTCCAGAAACTATGAAAAGCTTCATAATTAGAAATATAATGAATAACTTAAGAATTGAACATAATCGATACCTTTGATCAAGATTAGAGCTAGAGAACACAATTTGAATCGAGAATTCAGAACTGAACTTGAAATTGATCACTTTGATCACTATCGAAGATGTGGGTTTCGATTATTATTGAGCTATATCACTTTAACTTGATTAATTTGAGCTATTACAATACTTTGATTTTGATTCTTGAACTTTTCTTGATTGAATTTGAGATTGATTTGATTTAAGATGATTTTAAGCTTAAGGAGGGTTTATTATTACTTAAGAGAGAAGGAAATGAAGCCAGCAGGAGGTTGGATGTAACACCCAGTTTCGGGGTCTAGAAATAAATAGTATATTATTAAGATTTTAAATGGTTATTTAAAATAAATGGGTAAAAGCGTCACAGGATTTATTGTGACTAATAAAGTAGTACTTGTTTTAAATTTTTAAAACTGACGGTAAAATAAAATATTTTGTCTCGCGAGTATTTTCGAGTTCCAGACAATAGGTTTAGAAGGGGTATAATAATAACACTAATAAAAGATTGGGGCGGTGGGAATGAACTAACATTTTTCCTACCTAATTTCCTTTCTCATTTTGTTCCAACCACTTCAAACTTTTTCAAAAAAAAAAAAAAGAAAGAAAATTAAGGAAAACACTTTGTGGATTCAAACTTGTGAGATTCAGATTATCATAGTAATCTTCTTTGTTTCTTCTTGAAGGTAAAGTTCTTATTTAACCTATATAATGATTTGAAGTAAAATTGTTGTGTGGTATGAATTGAAGCTTGATAAGATTGTGATATGATTGATTAGTGATTACTTGATGTTTATATGTTGGATTGTTTGTTTGAATCTTCAAGTTTAACTTGGAAAGATTGAAGATATGTTTTGAACTAAAGTTAGGGTTTAAATCATTCAAGTTCATAAATTGTTATGATTTGGAATATGCAAAGTGTTTATTAAGTGCTAGTAAGGTTACTAAAGGTTATAGTTCGTTTTTGTTGTTTTTAATTGAAGTTGAGATCTGGGTATGTGATTTTGGGTATAATTTTCGGGGTTTGAAGCTGGAAAACAAATGAAGGTTTCTGGGTTGGGATGAACAAGCCGGCGGCTCAAAGAGCCCACCCAGCGGGTTGCTTGTGTTTGTCTGCAAACCGGCGGCTTAAAGAGCCAAGCCGGCGGGTGGACACCCCAGGCCGGCGGCTCGTTAGCCTATCCGGCGGCTATCACAGGCTTTAAAACACATTTAATCTCTGGTCATGGAAAACTTGGTGTACCTGGCGGGTCGTGGGTTCGACCCGGCGGCTTGAGAGGGGAACCCGGCGGGTTGTAAGCCCTAGCCGGCGGGTCATAGGGCATTTACAGCAAATTTGATTTTTACTTCAAATTGATATGTTACATGTTATTGATTAATGAACAAGTAATAATGTTATCTAAGTATTCTTTGGTTTATATGTTAATACTTAGGTGACTTAATGATATATATAATTGAGTTATGATATGGGAATTTTGGATAAGTTACTGACTTATATTATTTTGTGTATTTTTAGATAAGCAGAAGGAAACTCAGTGACATTAGACAACTGAGTTCAGAGATCGGGAAATTGGTGAGTGGTAATTGTATTCCTTGGTTCAATTCTGTTGTAACAAGTTTGGTTGCAACGAATGAACATTGGTTATTGGACTTGATTCTTTAATCATTTGAGATATTGTTATGCTTATTGATATTGAGGAATTGGGTTAATTAGTTGTTACTATTTGTATTGGCATGACGATTATGCAATATGTAATTTTGGGCCATTGGGCATATTTGGATTCAGAGGTCAACATTGGTTGGGTTTGTTGCTATTGTTTGGCTGGCGGGGTTTCCGATACATATAGTTGATGGATGAACCCTAGTCAGTGAAGATAGATTCAAACTATCGGTAAACCGCTGTTATGGCCGGCAGTGGTTTAAGGGTTCTTTGGTTGGCTAACCAGGAACCGCCGGTCCTCTTTGACGATACGTGGTTATATGTTTACGATGCTTTAGGCGGTAAACATTGTGTGATGTGTTTGTTTGATGTAAGGCTTGTTATTTCTGAATTGAACTGTCGGATACAGTTCCATTCACTTAGCGTGAGCTAATCCCTCGTTGTTGAAATGTTTGCAGATTTTGGTTAGCTTTTGGTTCGGGTCGTGGTTGATGGACGGGACGTTTGACTAAACGCGTTAACTCTGATCTTTTGGTTATTATGTTTTGGAAAAGTTTATATAACACCCGTTTTATGTTAATATGGTTATGTAATTTATACGGTTTGTAATTATATAACGATAGAAATGGTTCTTTTGGTAAATATCTAGAGGTTTGGTTTATGTAATCGAAGGTAAAAATGTTTTGGGACTGACGCTTCCGGATAATATATTATAAAATATGCTTGTTGAAAAGTCGGGTGTTTTAAGTTGGTATCTGTAACACCCCCGAAATTCACTGTTTTGCGGAAGCATAGTTTGGGGTGTTACTAATCAAATATCACAGCACAAAGATAAAGCAAACGACATCTATATGCAACGTTTGTAAATTAGTTACATTCCATAGATATAATGTTTGAAAACTTAGTGTTTTCGTATACAAAATGTAGTTTCCCCTAGAGTCCACGCGTATAGCGGGAGATTCTATTACATAATCGTAATATACAAAAGATAATGCTAAGAATCTCCGTTAATGCAGTTGTGTTGAAATCATGCGACTCTAGCTAAATCCTGGAGTAATCCTACTCCATCCGGGTACCTGAGAAAACATGCTAAAAAGTGTCAACCAAAAGGTTGGTGAATCTCACAGGTTTGTAAGTAATATCAGCTTTGAACACGAGATTTCATTAGTAATGCCCGCAGGCGTAAAATCAGCAATTGCAATCCAGCAATCGTAAAACCAGCATTTGCAATCCAGCAAATGTAAATAAGTAAGTTTATACCGTTGCCATGAGGCTCATAATCGAAGCTTAACCCGTAAGTAATAAGTTTGCTCCCGTGACATGCTCGTAAATGAGCAAGCATCAGTAACGAATAAGTAGTCACCCGTTTCTACGTGTAAATCAGTACGTGGCAGCGCTACTGCCCCGGGTGGGGAGGGTCATTTCCCTAATGGATCCATTAACTAGTGTTCGCGCTTAAGTCCATAACTAACGATATATGATGGAGAGACTTCTGTAAGTAGTAAACAACTCATGCAATTCCGTTTGGTATAGTAAACAGTTTTAGTACTTGTGTTCAAGAAAAGTAAGCAATGTATCTCACCCCGTATGTAAAACAGTAAAAGTGGGGCTGTAAGACTCACCTGAGTCTTGAAATAAGCTGTAGCAAATAGCAAGTAGTAATTATAGCAAGTAGGTTCTCCGAACCCGTAACCTTCAAATGCCTAATCATATGAAGTTATGTAAGTATGCGTCTCACGAGTCGTTTCGTTTAGTTGTACACAACTAGTATATCCAGTGTTTATCCGTATGTTTGTAATTGTTCGTTTGTTAGAAAACATGTTTGGCCCATTGGTGACGGTTTGTATTAGTAATAATCAAAGTATTATCATTGCGTTTGAAACATTTTGTACTGAAACGACGGGGGTCCGGGGGCAGCGCCCCTGGTTGCGGGGTTCCAAGGGGTGGCAACCCCTTGGCGGGGTCCAAGGGGCAGAGCCCCTGGTCGGGGTCGAGCTGCCGAGTCAGCTCGGAGGGAAAAAAAAATGCACATTTTCTACATAGTTTTAGTGAAAATCTCTTTAAAAATTCTGATTTCTGCGTCGTTGGGTGCGACGTCGCAGGCAAGGATTGCGACGTTGAGTACGACGTCGCTAAGTGTGACATTCGCAAATTAATGCGACGTAATATGGGTCGTCGCTAAGTGCGACGTTGTTTGAGTCTGCGACGTTAGAGTCTGCGTCGCTATATGCGACCTCACAAATTAATGCGACGTAAAGGCTGGCGTCGCTATATGCGACGTTGAGTATTTGTGCGACGTCGCCCACGACGTCGCAATGATGAACACCAACCCAGAAACTTTCGAGTTTCGAACATTTCCGATCAAAAATGGGTTAGATCCATCAAGGGAGGAGGGGGAAATACTCTCAAAAATACAGTGTTGACTCCGTGTCCTAATCGTTTAATCACTTGTTTTTAATATTTAACCAAAAGTTTATATTTTTAAAATATAATTGGAGTATTTAAATAAAAATACCTTGAAATTAATGATAAAAACATTTGTCGAAGTATTTAAATTATTAATTCGCGTTTATTACGTTTTGTTGCATTATTTAAAATGTCGTCGCGATAATATGTAAATAATGGCCGTTCAGTTGTGTATTTTATACAACAAGATACTTTCTCATTATTTAAGTAAATTTCTGTCACCAACGTCCAAATAACTGTGTCGGACTCCGTCCGGTTAATGCGTACGATTAATCCAAATCGCGTAAGTATGCACATATATATATAAATCACCTTATATATATATATATATACTAATAGAGCCTGTAATTAGTCCTATTACATACTAATTACAACTAGTTACAAACAATTTGGCATAACTAATTATCCTAATTATGCGGGTGTTACATTCTCCCCTTGTTAAAGAAATTTCGTCCCGAAATTAACTCGAGTGCACGGACGGTGCGTTATCTGGGAAGAGATGTGGGTATTTCTGTCGCATTTGTTCTTCCCGTTCCCAGGTGAACTCAGGGCCACGCCTAGAATTCCACCTGACTTTTACAATGGGAATACGACTATGTTTCAATTGCTTGACCTCTTGGTCCATGATTTCCATAGGTTCCTCGACAAAATGAAGTTTATCATTGATTTGGATTTCGTCGAGCGGTATAATCAGTGTCTCGTCAGACAGACATTTCTTCAGGTTAGAAATGTGGAATGTGTTGTGAACGCTGCTAAGTTCAGTAGGAAGTTGCAGGCGGTATGCCACTGGACCAATCCTTTCCAGGATTTCGAATGGTCCGATGTATCTAGGATTTAGTTTGCCTCGCTTTCCGAATCGAATGACACCTTTCCACGGTGCCACTTTGAGAAGTACCTTGTCCCCTACCTGGAACTCAAGGTGTTTGCGTCTCACGTCAGCATAGCTTTTCTGACGATCACGTGCGGCTTTCAGCCGGTTTTGAATACCGATGATTTTCTCAGTAGTTTCCTGAATGATTTCTGGACCCGTGAGTTGGGATTCTCCTAACTCAGTCCAACAGATAGGCGATCGGCACTTACGCCCGTAAAGTGCCTCGAAGGGTGCAGCCTTAATGCTGGTATGGTAACTGTTGTTGTACGAGAACTCGCACAACGGTAAGTGATTTTCCCAAGAAGTACCGAAGTCAACTACACAGGCTCGTAGCATATCCTCCAGTGTTTGAATAGTTCGCTCGCTTTGGCCATCGGTTTGCGGGTGATAAGCAGTACTCATATCCAGACGAGTACCCAGATATTTCTGTAGTGATTGCCAAAAGTTAGAAGTAAAACGGCTGTCCCTATCCGAGATGATCGAGATAGGTACACCGTGTCGCGAGATGATTTCTTTGACGTAGATGCGAGTCAGACGCTCCATCTTGTCGGTTTCCTTGATGGCCAGAAAATGAGCAGATTTCGTGAGACGGTCCACGATCACCCAAATAGTATCGCAACCACTCGAAGTTTTTGGTAGTTTGGTAATGAAGTCCATGGTAATCTGTTCCCATTTCCATTGAGGAATTTCAGGTTGTTGGAGCAACCCCGAGGGTCTTTGGTGTTCGGCCTTGACTTTGGAACAGGTTAGGCATTTACTGACATACAAGGCAATGTCAGCTTTCATGTTAGGCCACCAATACAACCCTTTGATGTCGTGATACATCTTGTCAGAACCAGGATGTATAGAGTATCGAGATTTGTGAGCTTCAGCCATCACCAAATCTCGCAAGTTTCCGAATTTGGGTAACCACACCCGGTTAGAGAAGTATCGAGTTCCATCGGGTTTGATTTCGAATTGTTTATCCAAGCCTCGCAAGGCTTTATTTTTCAAGTTTTCATCGTTGAGTGCTTCGAGTTGGGCGGTAAGGATTTGAGCAGGGAGCTCGTTATGAATTGTCATAGAAAGTGCTCGGACTCGAAGGGGTTTCACTCGTCTTTTCGGCTTAAGGCATCAGCAACTACGTTAGCCTTGCCCGGATGGTATTTGATTTCGCAGTCATAGTCACTAAGTAACTCAACCCAGCGACGTTGCCTCATGTTTAGATCTTTCTGATCAAATATGTGTTGGAGACTTTTGTGATTGGTAAAGATAGTGCTTTTCGTGCCATAGAGGTAATGTCTCCAGATTTTCAATGCGAAGACCACAGCACCTAACTCGAGGTCGTGGGTCGTATAGTTTTTCTCGTGGATTTTTAGTTGTCGTGAGGCATAGGCAATGACTTTTTCCCGTTGCATTAGCACACAACCAAGTCCTTGGTGTGAGGCGTCGCAGTAAACCACGAAATCGTCGGTGCCCTCGGGTAAGGACAAGATTGGTGCACTGCAAAGTTTGTTTTTCAATAGCTGGAAGGCTGACTCTTGTTTATCGGTCCAATCGAACTTCTTATCTTTCTGAGTCAGTGAGGTTAGGGGAATAGCTATTCTTGAAAAGTTTTCGATGAATCGGCGGTAGTAACCAGCAAGACCTAAGAATTGTCTCACTTCGGTTGGAGTGGTCGGTGACTCCCAGCCCTTGATTGCTTCAATCTTGGCGGGATCAACATGAATTCCTTGGCTATCAATCACGTGCCCGAGGAATTGAACGGTTCGAATCCAGAACTCACACTTAGAGAATTTGGCATATAACTCTTCGTGTTTAAGAAGTCCTAGAATGGTTTTCAGATGTTGAGCATGCTCTTGCTCATTGCGAGAGTAAATCAGGATATCATCGATGAACACGATGACGAATTTGTCAAGATATGGCATGCACACCCGATTCATAAGGTCCATGAATACGACCGGTGCGTTGGTCACCCCGAATGGCATCACTTGGAATTCGTAATGCCCATAACGAGTTCGGAAGGTTGTCTTTGGAATATCATTGTTGCGGACTCGGAGTTGATGATAACCTGACCATAGATCAATCTTTGAGTAAACACTCGATCCCTGGAGTTGGTCAAATAGGTCATCGATTCTAGGAAGTGGGTACCGATTCTTTATGGTTAGCTTATTCAGCTCTCGGTAGTCGATACACATGCGGAAAGATCCATCTTTCTTTTTCACGAATAAGACCGGAGCTCCCCAAGGCGAGGAACTTGGTCGAATAAATCCTCTGTCCAGGAGTTCCTGTAGTTGGTTAGACAACTCCTGCATTTCGGATGGTGCTAAACGGTATGGGTCTCGTGCCACGGGTGCAGCTCCTGGCACAAGTTCGGTTTGAAATTCGATTTGTCTAGGTGGCGGAAGTCCGGGCAAGTCTTCAGGAAAGACTTCCGGGAAATCCCGCACGATTGGAACATCCTCAAGTCGCTTCTCCTCCGACTTCTTCTCCGTTACATGTGCGAGGATGGCTTGATACCCTTTTCGTAGATATTTTCTAGTTTTCAGACAGGAGACAATATTCAGATTCCGTCTGCCGGTCTCCCCTTGTAGGACTAAGGTTCCACCGGAGACAAGAGGTATGCGAACGAGTTTGTCATGACAGATGATTTCAGCTCGGTGCTTGGACAACCAATCCATACCGACAATAATATCGAAGGTGCCGATCTCGACAAGGATTAAATCAATGGGAAACGTTTCGTTCGTGAGGTTAAGTGTACAGTTGTGTATGATGCTATCAGTCTCAATCAGTTTGCCGTTAGCTAATTCAACAATGTATTTAGTATCTAAGGCAGTGGGAGTTATATCAAGTAAAGGGCTAAATTTCTCAGAAATGAAGCTTCTATCGGCACCGGTATCAAATAATACAGAAGCAGTAAGGTCGTTGAGAAGGAATGTACCCGTCACGACATTCGGGTCTTGTCTGGCTTCCCCAGTCTTGATAACGAATGCTCTACCGCGAGCAGGATTGTTGTTATTTTTCAGCTTTGGGCAATCTTTCTTGAAATGCCCTGAATTTCCGCACCCAAAGCAGGCCTTTGGTGCATTGGTGTTGGGGGTAGAAATGTTGGTTCGGCAATCTTTGGCTAAATGCCCGAACCGCTTGCAGTTGGAGCAAGGGCAAGAACCATCATGATGGCGGTTGCATTTGGGACAGTAGGGTCTGCTCCCGCTGTACCCTTTCTTCTCCGAAGTTCCAGATGAATAAGCCTTAACGAACTCAGGCTTTTTGTTGGAGGTTTGGTTGGATGAGTTGGGGTTTCCTTCCCACTTGCGTTTGTTGTTTGCAGATGGGGTTGAAGTTGTGCCACGGCGGACAGAATTTGCCGTTAGTTCATGGGCCATACGGATGGCGCTCAGAATAGTGCCCGGTTTGGATGAAGTCACCAGGTCTTGGAGTCTCTCGGGAAGTCCATCAACGAATTTCTCGATCCTCTTGTACTCAGGATCGACCATGTTTGGGCACAGAAGTGCCAGTTGGTGGAAACGGTTGGTGTATCCGGTGATGTCATCACCCTGCATCTTGTGGTTCCAGAATTCCATTTCCAGCTGTTTCAATTCATCCCTGGGGCAGTACTCACCCCTCAACATCTCCTTCAACTCCTCCCACGGGAGTTGGTAAGCAGTAGCAACACTCACAGTCTGGGCATAAGTGTTCCACCAGGTGAGTGCGGTGTCAGTAAAAGTACTAACGGAGAACTTAACCTTGTCTCCCTCCGCACAGTTGCAGATCAGAAATACAGACTCAACTTTCTCGATCCAGCGTACTAGACCGATAGCTCCCTCAGTACCTGCAAAGTTCAGGGGTTTGCAGTTCTGGAAGTCTTTGTAAGAACAGGGTTTGGGTTGTGGTCCATTGTTAGCTGTATCTTCGCTACCAGGAGTTGGTGTTTGGGTAGCTAAGGCTTGGGCTACACTACGGGCAATCAGACCCGCAATTTCGGCTTCACTGAGGGTGACTTGTCGGCGAGGAGGCATGATGCTGACAAGAAAAGGACAAGGAAAGAAGGATAAGATAATTGTGGGTTTCGAGATCCTTGTGGATGAGAGCATGACAAATTGGGTGGTGTGTTTGCCATTCCTGTGGCAGAGTGTAAGTAAGACGAGGCTAATATATATATAAGTATATAATATCCAGCCTAGTGTCGAGCACGTATCAAGTAATGGTCCAGTTCTCTCGTGGTCAGAGTCAACTAACGTATTCCTGTTCAACATAACCATTTCAGACCTCACATCATCTTTCCTTAATTGTACATAGTTGATCAGGCTATGTTAAATTAAAGTCGTATGCTGTAATTCCTGAACCAATCATGCCTAGTAAGGGAATACTGCCTAATTGTCATAGTCTAGGCCCACTAAATGCAACCTAGTTCACTATAACCTTAGGCTCTGATACCAATCTGTAACACCCCCGAAATTCACTGTTTTGCGGAAGCATAGTTTGGGGTGTTACTAATCAAATATCACAGCACAAAGATAAAGCAAACGACATCTATATGCAACGTTTGTAAATTAGTTACATTCCATAGATACAATGTTTGAAAACTTAGTGTTTTCGTATACAAAATGTAGTTTCCCCTAGAGTCCACGCGTATAGCGGGAGATTCTATTACATAATCGTAATATACAAAAGATAATGCTAAGAATCTCCGTTAATGCAGTTGTGTTGAAATCATGCGACTCTAGCTAAATCCCGGAGTAATCCTACTCCATCCGGGTACCTGAGAAAACATGCTAAAAAGTGTCAACCAAAAGGTTGGTGAATCTCACAGGTTTGTAAGTAATATCAGCTTTGAACACGAGATTTCATTAGTAATGCCCGCAGGCGTATAATCCGCAATTGCAATCCAGCAATCGTAAAACCAGTATTTGCAATCCAGCAAATATAAATAAGTAAGTTTATACCGTTGCCATGAGGCTCATAATCGAAGCTTAACCCGTAAGTAATAAGTTTGCTCCCGTGACATGCTCGTAAATGAGCAAGCATCAGTAACGAATAAGTAGTCACCCGTTTCTACGTGTAAATCAGTACGTGGCAGCGCTACTGCCCCGGGTGGGGAGGGTCATTTCCCTAATGGATCCATTAACTAGTGTTCGCGCTTAAGTCCATAACTAACGATATATGACGGAGAGACTTCTGTAAGTAGTAAACAACTCATGCAATTCCGTTTGGTATAGTAAACAGTTTTAGTACTTGTGTTCAAGAAAAGTAAGCAATGTATCTCACCCCGTATGTAAAACAGTAAAAGTGGGGCTGTAAGACTCACCTGAGTCTTGAAATAAGCTGTAGCAAATAGCAAGTAGTAATTATAGCAAGTAGGTTCTCCGAACCCGTAACCTTCAAATGCCTAATCATATGAAGTTATGTAAGTATGCGTCTCACGAGACGTTTCGTTTAGTTGTACACAACTAGTATATCCAGTGTTTATCCGTATGTTTGTAATTGTTCGTTTGTTAGAAAACATGTTTGGCCCATTGGTGACGGTTTGTATTAGTAATAATCAAAGTATTATCATTGCGTTTGAAACATTTTGTACTGAAACGACGGGGGTCCGGGGGCAGCGCCCCTGGTTGCGGGGTTCCAAGGGGTGGCAACCCCTTGGCGGGGTCCAAGGGGCAGAGCCCCTGGTCGGGGTCGAGCTGCCGAGTCAGCTCGGAGGGAAAAAAAATGCACATTTTCTACATAGTTTTAGTGAAAATCTCTTTAAAAATTCTGATTTCTGCGACGTTGGGTGCGACGTCGCAGGCAAGGATTGCGACGTTGAGTACGACGTCGCTAAGTGTGACATTCGCAAATTAATGCGACGTAATATGGGTCGTCGCTAAGTGCGACGTTGTTTGAGTCTGCGACGTTAGAGTCTGCGTCGCTATATGCGACCTCACAAATTAATGCGACGTAAAGGCTGGCGTCGCTATATGCGACGTTGAGTATTTGTGCGACGTCGCCCACGACGTCGCAATGATGAACACCAACCCAGAAACTTTTGGGTTTCGAACATTTCCGATAAAAAACGCAAATCTAACCCATTTTTGAGCTATAAAAACGTGTTTTCTTCATGTATTAGGTTATAACTATGTTGTGTACACATCAAAACATTACACCAAATTGAGTAGATCTAAGATTTTAGAAATTTCTTACTTTTGCAAATCGAGCTAGATGGAGGATGAAATGATGAAAACGGTCTTGATATTCTTGCTCCACTCGTGATGGTGATTCCGAATATGTAATTTTCGTGGTCGAGATTTGATTCCGAAAATTTGGGTGTGATTTGAGTTGAGAGAGTTTATGGTTTGTGTGTGTTTGGTAAAAATGAAAATGAAAGAGGAATTTGGGGTGGAGGTGGGGTTGATGGCTGATCCATCAAGGGAGGAGGGGGAAATACTCCCAAAAATACAGTGTTGACTCCGTGTCTTAATCGTTTAATCACTTGTTTTTAATATTTAACCAAAAGTTTATATTTTTAAAATATAATTTGAGTATTTAAATAAAAATACCTTGAAATTAATGATAAAAACATTTGTCGAAGTATTTAAATTATTAATTCGCGTTTATTACGTTTTGTTGCATTATTTAAAATGTCATCGCGATAATATGTAAATAATGGCCGTTCAGTTGCGTATTTTATACAACAAGATACTTTCTCATTATTTAAGTAAATTTCTGTCACCAACGTCCAAATAACTGTGTCGGACTCCGTCCGGTTAATGCGTACGATTAATCCAAATCGCGTAAGTATGCACATATATATATAAATCACCTTATATATATATACTAATAGAGCCTGTAATTAGTCCTATTACATACTAATTACAACTAGTTACAAACAATTTGGCATAACTAATTATCCTAATTATGCGGGTGTTACAGTATCAGAGCATAGGTTTGGGTGAATTGGACATTGGCAAATTGAAACGCCCTAAAACTCGAGATTTTTTTTTTCCGGTTCCCATAGCTCGGTCCCACATCTCATATATATGATACTGTATTCTCATCTTTACATTTTGACCCAAAACAAGACAACGGAGTATGCAATTTACCAGCCATGTAGTACACCTAGGTAAAACAACCTTGTTTTAGCTAGAACAAGCTTGTTTTAGGCTAGAACAAGCCTGTTCTAGTGGTAACACAGACTCAAAATTTTGACCAAATTCAAACCCGCATATCTTTTCACTCGTAAACACTTAGACTCTGAAATTTTACATGTACTTCCACATTGACAAAATGTAACTTTCTACTTTAACACTTTTTCAATTTTCTCAAAAACAACCATTTTAGACTTGTCACTTGCTTTTGACCATATCGACCCTTTTTGTAACCACTTCAAAACACAAACCACCTAATTTCAGACCTGGGCATTTTCCCATCACTTTTCTAATACCATTTTATCATTAACAACAAGTTCCACTTGTACCAAATCAAACTCTAACACATTTTCACTCGTAGACATGTTCATAACCCATTTTGACCCCTTTTTGACCCGTTTCATAAATCAACCAATTCGACACCCAAACCACACATGTTTGACTCTTTCAACATCGTTGACTATTTGTCAACTTCACATTTGACCCACCAATCACACTTGACTCTTTTACCACATTTTTCACAACTTTTAACAATTAAAACCAATCATATGACTTGATACACTTTTAAACCACATACACTAGACTCTTTTCATTATTTGACTTTCAAAGTCAACTACAACACTTTGACCAACATGTTTATTTCAAATATGCTTTGTTTGGGCGAATTACACAATTGATAATCAAAACAACAATTCAAGGAGATGGAGCAATTCTAACCGCATAGCTAGCTTCATATCCACATTACTACCACAAGCACATTCTCTATCCACGTGTCTCTACCAACACATCAACTTACAACATGTAACATCAACGGGTAAGCACAATCGCTTAGTAAGTATACAGGCAATTAAACAAGCAATCCACATATCAAAAAATTTCACTTATTCACATAAACACATAATCACTGAGCAACCATAACACATACTCTGAACACTGAACACTGATCACTGAGCACCATACCACGTCGATATGCATGCTAACACTGTTTCACTGAGTACCATACCACGACGGTATGCATACTAAAGCAACAACACTAATTATCACATAATTCAACAATTAACAACAATTAACTACAATCAACAACACTAATTATCCACATAAGAAACAATACATATAACAAACAACTTCCACTTGATTGTATGATCCTCTAGCTCGGAAGCTATCCGAAAACACACACAATCAATTCATACACTGTTCACCACATAATAACTATTAAATCCGCATATATCAACAAGTCATCTTCCACCCGATTGTGTAGCCTCTTGCTCGGAAGCAATCCGGATCTAACACAATCGAATCATATACTATTCACCACAAATTGCAACCAATTCTTTTCCTTTACCTTTAAGTTAGTGACATTCTCATTACTCGGCTAACATCAAGCTAATGAGATAATCACCACTTTTCTTTCCAAATAACACTTAAACATATAACAATTAAGCACAAGTAGGAAGTTTAACACAACAACTAATTTAAACAATTATTATGAATAGACAATTATAAACAAAGAATATGAACAAACAAACGTAAATAATTAACTTTTTCCTTGGTTGTGCAACCTCTAGCCCGCAAGCTAGCCTGTACTTACACAACCGAATCACCTGTTTAACCCCCGTATCACTCACCACAATCTCTTAGAAGACAATTTCACCAATGAAAGCTCTCCATGTCTTTAACACCTACATCATTCATATACAACACATAATGACACCAATTAATCATCCACTTTAATCATACATACTTACTACACCATTCATGATCATATTACTTCTTTAACATACATCATAATTATTCCACTAATCATACTTCACTACTTTAATTTCATGTTCCAACATCATAATCATACTCTATTAATATCATAATTAACTTCTTTAAGCTTATTTCATCATTTCATAACACTTTAACATAAACCCTATGATTACCCATAAACACAATTCATGAATTCATCACTTTCACTATGTTATATGATTACCAACAATCATATTAACACTAATTAACACTAATCTAATCAATTTCTAGTATCAATTTCGGATTAAAACCATTAACCCTTAAAAACCCCCATGAAAACTCAAAACCATAGGTTAAATCATAAAGAAATTACTTACAACATGTTATATGATTACTAACAAGCTTATTAACACTGATAAACAACAATTCTAACAAATTAAAACCTTAATTTCATGATTAATTTCATCAATTTAACAAAACCCCATGAAACTCAAAAACCTAGGTTGATTCATAGAGAAATTCAACTTACTTGATGTTCTTGAGGATTAGAAGGAATGAATTAAACAAATAGGATCATGAATTGAAGATTGAAAGATTGGAAATGGAAGTAGAAATCATCCCTGTGTTTTTCTCTAACTCTCTATCGCTCTGTCTCGATTTCTCTGGAAATTTATTTGGGAAAAATGGGATAAATATAAAACCGTACGTACATATATCTATTTAAGTCATCCCCTTTATTTTCAACAGTCTGGAACTGATAAAACTGTTTACGTTTTTCACTATATCTCATTATTTACATAATAATACTTCATAATAAAATTATATTCGCATACGAAATTAAATTCCTGAAATTCTAGGTGTTACACAAATGTTCAATCCCAAATCTAATTGGTTTTAGTCAAACTTTCCGGTAAATGGGATTAGCTATTGAATGGAGGGTTGATGGTTAGTATAGGTGATACTAACGATTAACAAGTTGTGAGTTATTGTTTGAGTACAGGAATGGCAGATAACGAGAACCCGACTCCCAATAATGCTTCTAGAAATGATGTTCCACCTCCAGAAATACATAATGACAGACATGGGCAGACGGGTACTTCACATGTTAATCAGGAGAATTCTGAGAGAGATGATTATCAGTTGCAATTAGAGGATGAGGTGATAAGATTAAGGAAAATATTTATATACATTTTAGTGCATTTATATGATTTTAGATACTTATTTCGTTAATATTTGTAGAGATATATTTTAATTAAAGATTGAAGAAAAATGAATGAGAACAAGTCCAAAACTGAAGAAAATGAAGAAATGAAGAAAAATCCGAAGAGAATAAAGACTTAAAGAATGGGCCAAGAAAAAATTTTATAAAGAAAATAGCTCAAAAGTGGAGTGATAAGATTAAATAAGTGTTTTGAATGAAGCTTGGATGAAAAGGAGCGGAATTTAGATCAAAAACTGAAGAAAAGTGTAAATGCTGAATTTCCTGCTATGCGTTAGTATTTTGGCCATTACTTCCTCATACGGAGTCCAAATGAGTTGATTCAAGCGGCCAAATTTAGCTAACACATAGAGCTACAACATATCAAAGATTCAGCCCATTTGGATAAAAAATCAACCGCCGGTTGGGCCTTTCAACCGGTGGTTGGACCAAAAATTTTAAAATATTCAGCCAACGAGGAGTTGTACTTGGAAACAAAGTGCCCAACCGCCGGTTGGATCTTCCAACCGCCGGTTGGGACCGCCACAGCTCAATTATAAATAGAAAACACCTTCCAGCTTCGAAATATACCTCAATAACCATAATAATTCGTATATTACGAATTATTAACCCCAAATTCGACTAGAAACACTTTCTAAGGGTTTTAGGAGCAATTTAAAGTCACGGGTTCGCAAGGGTTTGTCTACGATCAAGCGTACGGAGCGTGGTTCACGGTTTTGGTTTGCGTATCTTATTCTTTATTTAATTTTGAATGTGTTTTATTATTGAATATTGATTATGATTATGTTTAACTTAATTATGAACTAATATTTATTGTATTCGCTTATATTTATATTATTGTTGGAATTATATTATTGAATGTTTATTATACAAGAATTGTCTCTATTATGATATATTAATGAAAGTTCTTGACATAATTAGACTGATTTATACAAAACTAGGATGACTATAAACTGTTTTTATAAATTAAGTAATTGTGTTTATGTCTTGATCTTAACCTTATGCGATAGACTAAGAATATAGTTAATATAAAGTAATACCGCGATTCAAGCCTAACCATAGAAATTGTATTAATAAATTGATGATAGATCTTATTAATTAGTAACACTTTGCGTAACCTTATGATTGTGTTGCTATGATGAGGATTTGACTTAACCCTAAGTGATATTCTACATTAGTAATTCACCAATAATAATAACCAACAATAAATAATCTAAGTAAATACATATTTATCTCTAATTGTTTACTATCCTTAGTTAATTGTTTTCTATTGAATTGGTTATAATTTAGTATTCTGAAATACGTTCATACGGAACTAAAACGTAACCCCCTTATCTGTATATTGTATATTTTAATTGAATTATAAATTCTATTTTATTTATAACCACCATTCCCAGTGTTTGACTCGGACTTACTTAAAAGCTATATTATACGAACGGGTTATTCTTGTCTGGCTTGTGTGATAGTTATTTTAGTATTTCCAATTTATTTAAAACTTGTTATTTTGTACTTTCACACGACATCAAGTTTTTGGCGCCGCTGTCGGGGAGTGGTTGCGTTTATTTAATTTGGAATTTATAGTTTTTTATTTTAAATTACCCTGTAAAAATTTTTTATACATTGTTGGTCAATCGAAATATCGGCTCACCCATTGAGAATAATGACAAAAACAAATGTATAAGGAGAGTAAAGCACTACCTCATTGATTTATCATATAAGAGGTAATGTGCTTCTCAAAAGAGATAGGTTTTTAATACGCTTCGCGCTGACCTGTTTCTCCGCTTTTGTGTACTATCAATGGAGCTACCGAGATCTGTTGACTAGCTTTGTAGAAGAAATTCAACAAACTAACTTAAAAATAAAAAATAAAAAAATAAAAAAAAATCATTTGTATAACAACTAACTTGCATTACTAATTAAACCATTTCTAAGGTTGGGATGGGTATTCTTTTTCAATAATTTAATTTTGAATATTAATAGATTATTGTGATTAGTCTATACCAACCTGATTCTAACATATCCGGATCTATCAATTTTTAGTTAGTTTTTATTTTCTTTTCTTTTCTACTCTTTTTCTTTTTCTTTTATTTTGACAGGTATGTACCACCGTAGGAATAATATTCCTGTGATTTATCAAAATGCGAGAAACAATCTTATGGATGAAGATGAGGATATGCATCGAGCTTTTGATAAGATGGAGGCAGTAATTTCGAAATATATTCAAGATACTGAAATTGCAATAAAGCCTAATGAACAATTTTGGAACAAAGATCTAATTGTGAAGGATATGGAAAGCGACAAGGTGGAAAATTCTGACAAATCTGAAGATGAAGGATGTAAACCTAATGTAAATTTGGAAGAAATAATGAGTCGGATGTCGATTACAGATATGCGAATGGAAAAAACGAAGCAATTCTAGAAAGTCAAAGTGATTCAATTCAACGAATTGCGAAATTGTTTAAAGAAATAGAAAGCACACTTGAGGAGAATCTTATCAAAATCGAGATTGAAGGATACGAGACAAATGAAAAACCAAATTTCAACAATTATACGCCTTCACCTTCTTACCCACAAGCCTTAACGGAAGAAATTATTAAAAAATATACACCTCCGCCTCCTTATCCAGCTGCTTTGAATAGAGATTATAATGAAGTACAAGGATCAATTTTTCCAAAGCTTAAGAAAGATATTGTTAAAAGTTTATCTCGACCAGTGATTGTGAACGCTACGGAGACCTCAAGTGAAAAAGTGAAAGATACCGAAGCTATTGGCCATAGTCAAGGAGATTCCATTCAACAACTTGAGGAGATGATCCACACAGATAAGTGTTCTCAATTATCTAATTCCTTATTTTCTAATGATATGTCTAGTGAATTTAATCAGGTAGCAGAAAAAGAAGTCAAATGTTCAATATTGCCTAATAAAGATTATCAAGATTCTGATGAGGAATTGCCCTCGTTAATCAATTGTAATGGCGAGGAAATTCTTGAATTGAAAAACCAATATGGGGTTATGACTGAAGAGGAATTAGTAACCGCCATGGATCCAGCTATTAATTAAAGTTCATCATTTCATCCGGAGGAGAACCAGCAGAAAATGGGTAATCAAGTAAAGGTTGGAGAAGAAATTGAAAACATAATTTGCGGTAATCAGATATCAAACAACAGTTGGATTACAACAAAGTCGACAGTTGAAATCCAAACGGTGGTTGAGTCGACACAACCAACGGTTGAAGTATCTATAAGCACAAGTTCATTGTTTTACAAATATGAAGATCCTTTTTGGCAATTCGAGCGAAAAGCAAGTTTCTCACAGTTTTTGGAAAATCATGGAGCATCACGGTCTGGACAAATGCCTGCATTTAACGATAAGTATTTCTTTTCTTTAATTTTATTAAATTTAAAATTTTGGATTATTTATAGATATTACCATCCATGCTTACTTTTAAGTGTGGGGAAAGTCACTAGATTTTTAGGTAAATAAGTTTGAAGTCAAGCTAGTGACTCGAACAAAAACAAGCGCTTCTCGGGAGGCAACCCGTGCTTGTATATTATATTGTAGAATTTTTAGGTAGATTTAGTTTAGTAGATTTTACTTTATTTTTAGTTTATTTTTAAGATAGGAACAAGAAACCACAATTACTAGAAAACACTATTGGAACTCAGGTACGCAATTTATATTAAATAAGGCTAAATAAATAAAATAAGATATAAAAGTCGTTATTTTGGAAAACTCCTGCTAGCAACCAACCGGCGGTTGACTTAGTTAACCGGCGGTTGGGCAGGTTTCTCAAAATTTCTGCTAAATTATTTTTAATTATAGGTATTTAAACTGAAGAGAAAATTTTGACTACAATTATTTGGGCCTATTTTATGGAATAATGGATGGACTTTTATAATAAATTGGGATTTATAAGATGAAAATTTGTGCTAATTAAGTTTTGGAATACAATGAAGTGGGCTAAAAGATTGAATTTTAAAATTAATTATTTGACTTAAAAAAAATTTTTAGGTCAAATAATATTTTGATTAAATAATGAGCTAAAATGATTTATATATTTTTAAACTTATGGGTTTGAATTTTTTAAATAAGCTTAATAATTTGAATTTTTGGACTCTTAATAAACTAGGAGCTTTAATATGATCATGAGATGTTAGGCTTTAAGATTAACATGTTAAAAACATCTTTGGGTCTTTAAACACACTAAGAGATAAATTATAAATTGAGGATCCAAATCATGATTAGATTTTATATTGAACTTTATTAGGCTATTTTTAAGCACTAGATGATTAAGATTAAAATATATAGCTTCAAGAATATTAGGCTATAAAATAGAGGTGCTATTAAACTAGTAGTTACTACGGGCCATTAAGATTAAATATATAGATTGTTTGTGGTTATTGATTTAGGGCATTAATGGACAGATTCAATCCACGGTTGATTATGTCAGCCGGTGGTTGGATTTATTTGAGGATAACCTACGAATAGTAATGGTTTAAATATTTGCTACATAATTAGCCTAAATGGAATGACAATAGTGACAGTACTTAATAGTATATGGTTATGTGTTTCTTTCTTATTTTTAATATTTTTATTTTTACTTTAGTTTTTATTTAGAATATTTTAGTTTTTATTTTTATATTATCTGGTATGTTTAATTTGTTTGTTAGTTTTGCTAGAATTCATAAGTACTTTTCGAAGTTGGTATGATATAGTACAGCTGAACTATGCATTGAAATTGGAATTTTTGGAAATTTAATAAGTTTATCTTATTAATTATGAACTTTGTGGGTGTGTTCCCTGGAAACCCTCACGAGACTATAACTCGTCCACTCAGGATACCGAGGGGTTTAAAGGCTTATTGCATATGCTAAATGCAATCGTGATTAACTACGAAAGTGTGGATGTTGTATATTTTTGAGTAAAGATCGCGGAAACCAATACGTTGAACTACAAATAGAAAAGATGAACCATTAAGCCGAATCAGATAACGATAATCGCTTCTAAGTCAGGGGAGTTTTTCTGTTCTATTTTTCTTTCCCTTACTCACTTTTGTTTATCAATTTTTATACAATGAGGGCATTGTATAATTTAAGGGTGGGGATATGGTTCGTAAGAAAAAGAATTTCTTTAATTAATCATTTAAGTTTCTATTGTTCTTTAATTTTATCAAAATTTAAAAATTTTAAGTTAATAACTAAGTATTTATTAGTTAGAATACTTTTGTTAAAAGTTTTGTTTTGTATTTAAAGGTTTTGACTTTAATGTGGATTAACTGTTTTGTACATATAACGTAAGCTACTTAATAATAAGTGATATATAGTTACATGATATGATGTACTAATAGGCAATCTATATAAAGATTTCTGAATTTTAAAAAAAAATTAATAAAATAACTTGTATATTATTTTATGATACATAATATGATGTATGACATAAAAAGTCTTAAATTTTAAATTTGTTATACGATACTTTATATATCTTTTTACTTATGTGAATACATTTGGGGGTATATATTGATGGTTTCCTCTGTTATACGAAAGTATAGACTTGGTCTCTATTAATATATACTTAAAAATTAAGCAAACGCAAGTCAAAAGTACTTGAAAAGTCTTAAAAATAAAAGATATCTAATGAGGTCGCCAAAATGGTTTGACCAAGTCTGGTTTTGCTTAAACCTGAATCAAGTTATGTCGCTCTGTTGCATGAAAATGCAGACCTGTCACCCTTGATTCTTAAAAATGTATTTCATATATTTAATGGGAATATAAAAGAAAATTGTATAATTTAAATTTAAAAGTATATCATATATGGAAATCATAAGTAATATACATACTAACAATAAAGGTGTATTCAGAAGTATAAATATAGATTGTTTAAAATGGACAAATATATTAGTAATCATTCATGAACTATATGTTGCACTAACAATAATAATTTTTATTTGTACATTATAGTTATCCATGTTAATTAAATTGTTTAAAGTTTTAAATTATGAAATAGATTTTTAATTTAAGTATTTTGATTATTAAATATTAGTTTGATGCTTATCTTAATTTTATTCAGTATTCTACTTGAGGACAAGCAGAACTTAAGTGTGGAGATATTTGATAAGCATCAAATAGATATTATATTTTATAATAATTTATTTCTATATTTATATACATTTTAGTGCATTTATATGATTTTAGATACTTATTTCGTTAATATTTGCAGAGATATATTTTAATTAAAGATTGAAGAAAAAGGAACGAGAACAAGTCCAAAACTGAAGAAAATGAAGAAATGAAGAAAAATCCGAAGAGAATAAAGACTTAAAGAATGAGCCAAGAAAAAATTTTATAAAGAAAATAGCTCAAAAGTGGAGTGATAAGATTAAATAAGTGTTTTGAATGAAGCTTGGATGAAAAGGAGCGGAATTTAGATCAAAAACTGAAGAAAAGTGTAAATGCTGAATTTCCTGCTATGCGTTAGTATTTTGGCCATTACTTCCTCATACGGAGTTCAAATGAGTTGATTCAAGCGGCCAAATTTAGCTAACACATAGAGCTACAACATATCAAAGATTCAGCCCATTTGGATAAAAAATCAACCGCCGGTTGGGCCTTTAAAATTTCTAGAATATTCAGCCAACGAGGAGTTGTACTTGGAAACAAAGTGCCCAACCGCCGGTTGGACCTTCCAACCGCCGGTTGGGACCGCCACAGCTCAATTATAAATAGAAAACACCTTCCAGCTTCGAAATATACCTCAATAACCATAATAATTCGTATATTACGAATTATTAACCCCAAATTCGACTAGAAACACTTTATAGGGGTTTTAGGAGCAATTTAGAGTCGCGGGTTCGCAAGGGTTTGTCTACGATCAAGCGTACGGAGCGTGGTTCACGGTTTTGGTTTGCGTATCTTATTCTTTATTTAATTTTGAATGTGTTTTATTATTGAATATTGATTATGATTATGTTTAACTTAATTATGAACTAATATTTATTGTATTCGCTTAGATTTATATTATTGTTGGAATTATATTATTGAATGTTTATTATACAAGAATTGTCTCTATTATGATATATTAATGAAAGTTCTTGACATAATTAGACTGATTTATACAAAACTAGGATGACTATAAACTGTTTTTATAAATTAAGTAATTGTGTTTATGTCTTGATCTTTACCTTATGCGATAGACTAAGAATATAGTTAATATAAAGTAATACTGCGATTCAAGCCTAACCATAGAAATTGTATTAATAAATTGATGATAGATCTTATTAATTAGTAACACTTTGCGTAACCTTATGATTGTGTTGCTATGATGAGGATTTGACTTAACCCTAAGTGATATTCTACATTAGTAATTCACCAATAATAATAACCAACAATAAATAATCTAAGTAAATACATATTTATCTCTAATTGTTTACTATCCTTAGTTAATTGTATTCTATTGAATTGATTATAATTTAGTATTCTGAAATACGTTCATACGGAACTAAAACGTAACCTCCTTATCTGTATATTGTATATTTTAATTGAATTATAAATTCTATTTTATTTATAACCACCATTTCTAGTGTTTGACTCGGACTTACTTAAAAGCTATATTATACGAACGGGTTATTCTTGCCTGGCTTGTGTGATAGTTATTTTAGTATTTCCATTTATTTAAAACTTGTTATTTTGTACTTTCACACGACATCAGCTAACCAGGAATCGCCGGTCCTCTTTGACGATACGTGGTTATATGTTTACGATGCTTTAGGCGGTAAACATTGTGTGATGTGTTTGTTTGATGTAAGGCTTGTTATTTCTGAATTGAACTGTCGGATACAGTTCCATTCACTTAGCGTGAGCTAATCCCTCGTTGTTGAAATGTTTGCAGATTTTGGTTAGCTTTTGGTTCGGGTCGTGATTGATGGACGGGACGTTTAACTAAACGCGTTAACTCTGATCTTTTGGTTATTATGTTTTGGAAAAGTTTATATAACACCCGTTTTATGTTAATATGGTTATGTAATTTATATGGTTTGTAATTATATAACGATAGAAATGGTTCTTTTGGTAGATATCTAGAGGTTTGGTTTATGTAATCGAAGGTAAAAATGTTTTGGGACTGACGCTTCCGGATAATATATTATAAAATATGCTTGTTGAAAAGTCGGGTGTTTTACTCGACATACTTCTAGTCTCAATTTAAATCACATGTATCTTATACCGCTAATTACACTTTCTACCCTCCTTTCTAGAATCTTTTCAAAGTTAGTCCTTAGTTCATTTATTCACAAAACGAGTCCATTTTCTAACTAGGACCTAACGAACTAACCATAGAACATTTAAATATGAATATCCGAGCATGACATAAAAATGACGAGATAATTTGATTCAATTTCAATAATACCTTTATAAAATTGAGTCGTTACACATTGGCCATGGAAAAATTGCCCAGTGGCATGACAAGGGCAATAAACTCGAAGTGATCAAGGTCATCCAACGATCATGCTCGAAGCGGTTTCCTTTTATGATACTTGGAGTTGGCACGTTTTCTTTGGTCCAGCGGGGTCGAGCAACTACATCAACGTACTAAATCAATCGGATTTTTTCAACGATTTACTTCAAGATAGAGCTTCCCAAGTAAACTTCACAATTGCCGGCGAGGAATTCAACAAAGGTTATTATCTAGGCGATGGGATTTATCCGGAATGGGCCACTATTGCGAAGTTGTTTAAGTATCTGCTAACGGAACAGGAGAAGTGCTTCAAGAGATATCAAGAAGCTGCAAGAAAAGATGTGGAGTGAGCATTCGGTGTGCTTCACGGTTGTTGGCAAATAATCAAGAACCCGGCAAGACCATATAGCACCAACCGGATATTAAGAATCATGTATGCTTGTGTCATTCTACACAATATGATAACGGACGAAATGTGTGTGAACTGGAGGAGGCTTATCCGGATATCCCACCAAAAGGTTCGTGGCAAGAAAGGGTTGAGACTCATTTGCGTATGGACAAAGAATTACGCGATCGGGAGGTTCATCATCGACTTCGCAATGCTTTAATCGAGCACATTTCGCAACTTCCTCCAAATTACTGTAGTCGTTAATTATTGTAATCTTTTATTTTTAATTATTGTAAAGTTTTTTTAATTATTGTAACTTTTTTTTTTAATTATTGTAACATTTTTAATTTGAATGAAATGTGTTTTATTTTAATTAATTGTATATTGTTTAATTAATTTATTAGTTGTGGGTCACTGAAAAAATAAGTGACGGACCACTGTTGGCACGGGGCTGTAATTTTCTGTCAGTTTTGTGAAAAAGCTGACGTGGCGCAGATGTGACGCGTCAGTTTCTGTCATTGTTAGGAAGGGTCTTATACTCCGTATTAGGTATCACCATTTGATTGATTTTTAGGCTTTTAGCCCACTATTTATCTATCTATAATAATTTTAACATACTTGCCGATTTTAGTAATCTTTTATCTATATTCAAATAACCAATAGAGATAGATTCAGTATCGTTAAAAACTAAGAAGTTACATGTAACATGCATGGCTAGATTCTTTTATTCACACTTCTATCAAAAGTTTCATATTCAAATTCTTGCAGATTTCTCTTCTCCCGTAATCATTTAAACTATGCGCATAAGAGCTAACTCAAAGTTCCAAATTAATATTACCTTGACCAAGATTCATCGCGATAAATTCAGATTCATTAGACATGTTTATTATTATATATGAATATCATACTTTGCACATTTAAGTTATAGTTTATATATGGTCGCCATTCGTTTTTTCTTTTTCTATTTACTTTTACTTATTACTCATTCCGTTTCGAAATAAGTATTCACATTTCCATTTTTGTTTGTTCCAAAATAAATGTCCACTTCCAAAAATAGTATATTAATTTTACCGTCTTATCCTTAATATACCTTTTCTTAAAACTGATACATGGAAATATGTGCAAAAAATAAGGATTATAGTGTCACTTTCATCATTAGACAATGTAATTTCTTAAATTCCGTGAAAACTGAAACAAAACACTTATTTTGGGACGGAGGAAGTGTATATTTTAGTTATCAATCAATATTGATATTGATATTGAGTTACTTAGTACTATTAAGTTGAATTAAAATATTAGTAACTAATGACATGTTACAATCATTACAATTTTTTACATGTTACGGAGTATTAGTTTACATCTTAAAAAATAATAATAATAATAATAATAATAATAATAAAACTTATGATTAAACTAGAAGTTTATCCTACAATGTATTGTTATAGATTTTATAATTTAAAATCGATATAAAAAAAGACATTACCCCATGTAAGTTACTCCCACATCTCTTCTCTTTAATATATTATAATAGAGTGTTAATTAGGTAGTCCAAACTAATCTCACCCCTTAAATTAGTTATCTAAATAAATATAAACCATTGATTTAGGCTTAAAATACATGACTACCTAAATAGTGGGAGGAGATAACAAAAAGACTTAAAATGACCATGTTTTGACTTTTTAAGAAATTAATTTGGTAACTATTTATTGATTAGTGATTTATTAAAGGAAATATTTAGCATTGAAGTCTTTTTTCTGTAAACTAATTATCTCACAAACGGCAAGTCGAAAAATTATAAAAATTGCACCATAAAATTCAGTGTTCTTTCCTCTTCGTTTTAAGATCTCTCAAGGTATACTTTCGAAAATGTTTTTTTTTTTCACTTTTTGGTGGGTTACAAATTATCAACACATGTGTTATCGTTCATTCTATATTTGATTTAGGGTTACAGTTAGGGTTTATGATTTAATGTTTAGTAGGGTTTAATAAAGCGTTTAGGGTTTACATTTGATAGTAATTCGTAAAGATTTATTAAAGGAAATATTTAACATTGAAATCTTTTTTTTGTAAATTAATTATCTTACAAACGGCAAGGCGAAAAATTATAAAAATTGCACCATAAAATTCAGTGTTCTTTCCTCTTCGTTTTAAGATCTCTCAAGGTATACTTTCGAAAATGTTTTTTTTATCACTTTTTGGTGGGTTACAAATTATCAACACATGTGTTATCGTTCATTCTATATTTGATTTAGGGTTATAGTTAGGGTTTATGATTTAATGTTTAGTAGGGTGGGTTACAAATTATCAACACATGTGTTATCGTTCATTCTATATTTGATTTAGGGTTACAGTTAGGGTTTATGATTTAATGTTTAGTAGGGTTTAATGTCAGAGGGTTTAGGGTTTAATAAAGCGTTTAGGGTTTACATTTGATAGTAATTCGTAAAGATTTATTAAAGGAAATATTTAACATTGAAATCTTTTTTTTGTAAATTAATTATCTTACAAACGACAAGTCGAAAAATTATAAAAATTGCACCATAAAATTCAGTGTCTTTCCTCTTCGTTTTAAGATCTCTCAAGGTATACTTTCGAAAATGTTTTTTTTTATCACTTTTTGGTGGGTTACAAATTATCAACACATGTGTTATCGTTCATTCTATATTTGATTTAGGGTTATAGTTAGGGTTTATGATTTAATGTTTAGTAGGGTGGGTTACAAATTATCAACACATGTGTTATCGTTCATTCTATATTTGATTTAGGGTTACAGTTAGGGTTTATGATTTAATGTTTAGTAGGGTTTAATGTCAGAGGGTTTAGGGTTTAATAAAGCGTTTAGGGTTTACATTTGATAGTAATTCGTAAAGATTTTTAAAGGAAATATTTAACATTGAAATCTTTTTTTTGTAAATTAATTATCTCACAAACGGCAAGTCGAAAAATTATAAAAATTGCACCATAAAATTCAGTGTTCTTTCCTCTTCGTTTTAAGATCTCTCAAGGTATACTTTCGAAAATGTTTTTTTTATCACTTTTTGGTGGGTTACAAATTATCAACACATGTGTTATCGTTCATTTTATATTTGATTTAGGGTTATAGTTAGGGTTTATGATTTAATGTTTAGTAGGGTTTAATGTCGGAGGGTTTAGGTGATAATAAAGCGTTTAGGGTTTTACATGTGATAGTAATTCGTAAAACCCACCAAAAAATTTAATCTACATTTATGTGCATAATTCTACACATAATTTAGCAAAACAAAAATAAAATTCTACATAATTATAAAATAAATGATTAGGATGTTGTTGTCTATTAAAGAATTTGGCGACGCAACGCCTTTTCAGCTGAATTTTAAATTTGTATAAATATAATCCAATTTAATTAGTTCGTAATTAAATGGGTTGAAAGTTTCATCTCAATCTATTGTTTGTTTTTCATTTTCAACGGTATTGTGTACACTTGAACTATATATGGGTTATTTGGTCTTCCACAAATCAAAATTCTTTATAATTCGCATCGGCTTAAAGGAAATATTTAACATTGAAGTCATTTTTTTGTAAACTAATTATCTCACAAACGGCAAGTCGAAAAATTATAAAAATTGCACCATAAAATTCAGTGTTCTTTCCTCTTCGTTTTAAGATCTCTCAAGGTATACTTTCGAAAATGTTTTTTTTTTCACTTTTTGGTGGGTTACAAATTATCAACACATGTGTTATCGTTCATTCTATATTTGATTTAGGGTTACAGTTAGGGTTTATGATTTAATGTTTAGTAGGGTTTAATGTCAGAGGGTTTAGGGTTTAATAAAGCGTTTAGGGTTTACATTTGATAGTAATTCGTAAAGATTTATTAAAGGAAATATTTAACATTGAAGTCTTTTTTTTTGTAAATTAATTATTTCACAAACGGCAAGTCGAAAAATTATAAAAATTGCACCATAAAATTCAGTTTTCTTTCTTATTCGTTTTAAGATTTCTCAAGGTATACATTCGAAAATGTTTTTTTTATCACTTTTTGGTGGGTTGCAAATTATCAACACATGTGTTATCGTTCATTCTATATTTGATTTAGGGTTTATGATTTAATGTTTAGGAGGGTTTAATGTCAGAGGGTTTAGGTGATAATAAAGCGTTTAGGGTTTTACATGTGATAGTAATTCGTAAAACCCACCAAAAAATTTAATTTACATTTATGTTCATAATTTTACACATAATTTAGAAAAACAATAATAAAATTCTACATAATTATAAAATAAATGATTTAGGATGTTGTGGTCTATTAAAGAATTTGGCGACGCAACGCCTTTTCAGCTAAATTTTAAATTTGTATAAAGATAATCCAATTTAATTAGTTCGTAATTAAATGGGTTGAAATTGTCATCTCAATCTATTGTTTGTTTTCATTTTCAACGGTATTGTGCACATTTGAACTATATATTGGTTATTTGGTCTTCAGCAAATCAAAATTCTTTATAATTCGCATCGGCTTTTTAGTTGAAGTTTTCTAATCCGTATAAATATAATCCAACTTGATTAGTTCGTAATTAAATGGATTGAAAGTGTCATGTTAAGCTCTTGTATGTTTTTCATTTTCAACGGTATACATACGGGAAATGATTTGGGAGGTTGTGGGCTTTTAGATAATTTGGGGACGCATCGCCTTTCAGCTGATTTTTTTAAATTTGTATATATATAACCCAAGCTGATTAGTTCGTAATTAATGGTTTGAAAGTGTCAACTTAAGTTTCTATATGTATTCATTTTCAACGGTATTGTATACACTTGAACTACAAACAGATTATTTCGTCTTCGACAAATCAAAATTTTATATATATCAAAAAAATGATTTGGGATGTTGTGTGCTTTTAAATAATTTGGGGACGCATCACCTTTTCAGTCGAATTTTTTAGATTCGTATAAATATAATCAACTTGATTAATTCGTAATTAAACTGGTTGAAAATATCATCTCAAACTCTTGTATGTTTTCATTTTCATTGGTATTATGCACATTTGAACCACAGACGAGTTAGTTGGTCTTCGAATAATCAAAAGTCTATATAATTCCAAAAAACAATTTGGGATGTTGTTGGCTTTTAAATAATATGGGGATGCATCGTTTTCTCTGCTGAATTCTTAAATTCGTATGAATATAATCCAAGTTAATTAGTTGGTAATTAAATGGGTTGGAAGTGTCATCTCAAGTCCTTGTATATTTTCATTTGCAACGGTATTGTGCATACTTCAACCACTAACACGTTATTTGGTCTTTGAAAAATCAAAATTTTATATAATCTAAAAAACGATTTGAGATGTTGCGGTGCTCTTATAGAATTTAGGGATGCATTTGCTTTTTAGCTGAATTTTTTTTAATTCTTACAAAATACAATTCAACTTGATTAGATAGTAATTAAATTAGTTGAAAGTTTAGTTGAAAGTGTCAGCTTAAGGTCTTGTATTTTTCATTTACAATGACATTATACACATTTGAACTTCAAACGAGTTATTTGGTCTTTGACAAATCAATTTGATACTCTACTTTGATCCTACTAATAATATTGGTGAAAATGTATAAGAACAGTTTATAGTGATTATTACAACTATAAACAAATTATTTTTTTGTTTACTTCTATTTGTGAGGTGTATATATATATATATATATATATATATATATATAAACTATTCGCAGGATGTACTTGTAAATGATTGTGATAGCTGCCAAGCATAAGTAGGGGAACTGTTAATATATATCACTAAAATGGCATGATATATGCATTACAATATCTACAACATTTTATGCATTATGGTATTGAAGGAAAAGAGTTGTTTATGATCATTCACATAGTTATTATGTAAGATGGACAATCATTAACTAATAACATTCTTAAGAGGGAACTTGGTTCCATCTAATATGATGATCAATGTATGTTTTCACTATTATGGTTGGACTGAAAGAATAACAAATGTGTTTGAGTACTTTGATGGCACCAAATTCCTTGATCTTTATATAATTTCCGGTCAATTATTGTCATATCATATATACGTGTAATTGTACGCATTGGTTTTGTACGATAGTTAGATAGTATGACAGTCAATATGAATCACTTATTATTATTGAAGATGACGATGACTTGCAAACTTTATGGTTTATATTTTTTGATTGTTTAACCGTTACACATAAAGTTGATCATGTTAAACATTTATCTTTATGTGTTGCCTCTTTGTTGTTAAGTTTTTTATTTTATTATTTAATGTTATTAATCGTTTTTAATAATGGAGATATCCAAAGCTATTGTATTGAACTGTTAATATATATCACTAAAATGGCATGATATATGCATTACAATATCTACAACGCTTTATGCATTATGGTATTGAAGGAAAAGAGTTGTTGATAATCATTCACATAATTATTATGTAAGATAGACAATCATTAATTAATAACATTTTAACAGGGAATTTGGTTCCATCTAATATGATGATCAATGTATTTTCCAGTATTATGGTCGGACTGAAAGAATAACAAATGTGTTTGAGTACTTTGATAGCACGAAATTCCTTGATCGTTATATAATTTCTGGTCAATTATTGTCATATCATATATACGTGTAATTGTGCGCATTGGTTTTGTATGATAGTTAGATGGTATGACGGTCAATATGAATCACTTATTATTATTGAAGATGACGATGACTTGCAAACTTTATGGTTTCTATTTTGTTGATTGTTTGACCGTTACACGTTAAGTTGATCATGTTAACATTTATCTTTATGTGTTGCCTCTTTGTTGTTTAGTTTTCTATTTTATTATTTAATGTAATTAATTGTTTATTAATAATGGAGATATCCAAAGCTATTGTCAATAGATAAACATATATATTTTAATTTCAAGATATGTTTATAGTGTCATCACTAAAAAAATGTCAATTTAGACATTATACACTAAAATAGTATAATATAAACATTTATATCAAAATTATGAAATAGCCCGCAAAATTTGCGGGTTATAATCTAGTTTTATGGTTTAAAATATACTTAAAACTAACAGGGCAGCACGACATAAGACGATATATGTCAATAATAATCCTTTCCTTAAAAAATATTAAAGGATAATATAAAATATTATTATTTATTATTATTATAAATATTGATATGATAAATCTTATTATATTGATCTTTTGACCAAGTAACTTGGAGACCGTCTAAGCCCCGGGATCCTAAAAAGTGAAAATCGAGGTATCATTTTAATAAGCCAATGTCCAACAAAAATACAAAATGGTTGCAACAGAATGACAATAGCAAAAACAAAATTCAGTTATCTAACACAATAATAAATAACTAAAACATTAAATCAACATAAGCATAAGAATTTAGTACTTGGGGGCAGGCTCGTTCATGAGTCGAACAGTTATCGAGCTACTTAAATTTGAGTTAGTTTAAATCGCGGTTGATTATGTAAGTTGAACAAAAGTTACTATTCGACTAGTTTCTCGAGCTAATCTTAAAAGGTCAATATTATGTTCGCCTCATTCAGAAGCTTGTCTAAATACTTTGAGTCGAATGAGCTAATCGAGCTTCTAGATACGAAAGACCATAGTTTACATATGATATTGTATTTTAAACTTTAAATAAATGAAGATATGGGAATCGTACTAAAACCTCAAGTTTAGACGTGCTTATGTTAGCTCGATTAGACCTATGAAACAAATATCTCATAAAACCAAAACATATTAAGATGTTATTCACATTTAGTGAATAATTGTTCACAATAAAAACACAGATAAAACCCTAATTCATAATATGCATTTGTATCACACATATCGTGTATTATAGTAGCCTATATCATATAACGTTTTCTCTAATAATATATTGCAAGTAGATTTTAGTGCATTGACGAATTTATAGATGCGACTTAGGTGATGCAGATTACAGGCCCGGTTAAGTTATTACATTCCGGGCTCAACAAACAAATGGGGGAATCAAGGGGTCGCCCCCCAAATGGACTGTAAAATTGACTAGATTTAATGGACTTAAAAATTAATCAGATTTACTAAACCGAAATGACAGTTCGGAAAAATTGCTCTTCTAACCTCTGTTTATTATGGTATCTTTCATATACTTTGCATATGAGCAAACAAAAAACACAGAGAACACATACACGCTCTTCAATCTGATTGTGTGCCCAAACAAATTGTGTTCTCTAGTCTTATCCCAAAGTGAATTTTGTAAGCTATCGAAATATAACTTTCGAAAATGATCTTCGACACGATTTTAGAGTATCCATCAAGAAATCTTATACCCTCTTAAGAGAGTAACATATAATTATAATTATAATAAATATAGTAAAAATAAAAAAATATATATTATAATAAACTAATATTTATAAAACCCTAACATAACCCCACTACAAACCTATGAAAATTTTACAACAAAAATAAAAAATTTAATGACAAAAAAGGAAGAAGTCATTGTTTGATTCCATTTACAGCTTTTCTTTATTTCTTGCCTTTTGTAATCAATGAAATGTAACAGCTCGGCACATTCAATCCAATTGAATATTAAACAAAGAAAATAAACACAAAGTACCCCACTTTCTGCCAAATCTAATACATCCATTTTGCAATCACAAGAATTCATTTTTTGTTTCTTTTTAGTGTTTGATCATTCCCATATTCCCATTGGTGTCTTTAGGATTCTGGGTCTGTTTTGTATTCTACCAAAATTTTGTCTTTTTTGGGGTTGCATTCCAGATGTTTGTTGTTTTGCCTCTGAGAGTTATGTTCATGATACAAGGTGAGATTGATCTAGGTTAATTAATTTCACTTAAAGAAACTGCTTATACATATTGATATAGATTTTGTGTAGTACATAGATAGATATGGCTGGCATTTTGAAGTCATGGGAAGTTAAAGTTAAGAAATCACAAGCATCTGCTAAAAAAAGGGCAGTTAGCATTTTTACAACAATGTCTGTTGCTCATGTAGATGAGGAAGTTAGTGAAAACACAGAGTCTTTTCATGTTGAAAAGATTTTTGGTAATGGTGATATTTATATCGGTCAATGGGCAGTCGAAAACTGCCCGCACGGGGCCGGGAAGTACTTATGGTCTGATGGATGTATGTATTTTGGTGACTGGTATAAAGGAAAGATGAATGGTAAAGGGAAGTTTAGTTGGCCTTCAGGTGCTACTTATGAAGGTCAATTCAAGAATTGTTATATGGATGGTGAAGGTACTTTTACGGGCTCAATGAACCATACGTATAAAGGTTGTTGGGTTATGAATAAAAAGCACGGAATAGGGAGTAAATGCTACGCGAATGGTGATCATTATCATGGTGCTTGGAAGAAAGGGTTTCACGATGGATACGGAACGTATGAATGGAGTAGTGGCCATCAGTATATAGGGCAATGGAAGAAAGGAAAGATTAGTGGGAATGGAACGATGGTTTGGGCTAATGGGAATCGGTATGATGGGAATTGGGAAAACGGGTTGCCCAAAGGTAATGGTAGTGATTGGGATCCTAGTGAGTTGTTTTCGTTGGAATTGAGTGAGTGTGTGGTTTATGAGGCCGAGTCTGTTTCGGTGTTTCCTTCTGATAAGATGTTTAGTTGGGTGAATGATGATGGAAAGTATCAAAAGCGGCCTGTGAGGAAAAATTCGTATAAGGGTATGAGACCGTCGATTGATGTGAGGGTCAGTACTGCTGAAGCATTGGGTTCCGATTGGGCTGATAATGGGCATGTTTACGGGTTGGGAATTAACCAACAGTCGACGCCGACGAAAAGGCAAGGGGTGACGATTGGCAAAGACCATAAGAATTATGAGTTGATGCTTAATTTACAGCTTGGGATAAGGTATATACTAGATAACTAGATTTCATTCATATAAATGGAGCGAAGATGATGCACTCTAACTGTATTTTTTCGAATTGATGCAACAAACACAAAAAAAATCTAGTGCATCATGGGTCGCAACAATTTTTTTTTAAAAAAAACTAAACAAAACACAAAAATTCGTTGAATTGGTTTGAAAAAAAATGTATTGCATCGTACTTTGCTACCGTCCTTCCATAAGGAACCTTCGTTCTTGATCTTGACCCTTAAGTGAAATTGGTATGTTTACATATGTATGTGAGGTTAGCCAGAAACAAGTCCAAAAAAGAGTATATGAATCTGTATAAGTTGATGAAATATGTGTATAGTATGTATTCACTTGTCATATGTTGATGCTTGTTATTGATAATGGTGCGATTCCAGACATTCTGTAGGGAGGCCTACTCCAACTAAATCTCTTGATTTGAAGCCTACAGCTTTCGATACCAATGAAAAGTGTTGGACCAAATTTCCTCCTGAGGGATCCAAACATACTCCACCTCATCAATCGTGCGATTTTAAGTTTAAAGACTATTGCCCGTTGGTTTTCAGGTTTGTTATAGAGAGTTTTATATGCTTAGCAGAAATTACAGTACATTTGGTTGATTGTATTTGTTTTGCAACTGTTTATGCTCATTCAACGTATTACATATGGTTCAGGAGCCTTAGGAATTTGTTTAATGTGGATCAAGCTGATTACATGTTATCGATTTGTGGGAGTGAGGCTCTTCGGGAGCTCTCATCTCCTGGAAAAAGTGGCAGCTTTTTTTATATGACGAATGACGATAAGTACATGATAAAGACAGTGAAAAAGGCAGAAGTGAAAGTGAGTCTATATCAATTTACTTAAATTTACCTAATACTTGATAATTGGTTATAATCTTATGAATACTTAGATTGTTAATAACAATTTCAGGTACTTAAGAGGATGCTTCCAGCTTATTTCGAGCATGTAAAAGCCTACGAAAACACCCTTGTCACCAGGTTGTTTGGACTACATTGTGTGAAGTTGAATGGGACTTCACAAAAGAAGGTATGGCTGAAAGTAAAACGCAAATGATGATGTGAGTTTTAAGATTTGGTTACAACGCGTTGCTGATAAGTGTTTTTAATGTTGAGGCAGGTGCGGTTCGCGATTATGGGAAATATGTTTTGTACGGATTTACCTATTAGTAAGCGATTTGACTTAAAAGGATCTTCTCATGGCCGAATAACCGATAAACCCGAGTCTGAAATCGATGCAAATACGACCCTTAAAGACCTTGATCTCAATTATATCTTCCGGTTGCAGAAAGATTGGTTTCAAGAGTTCTGTAGGTGAAATTATATCCTTTTCTCACTCTTTATTTTTCTAACACTACCCTTTCCATTTTATAGCTTTGATAGTGTATACCACAATGTAGTCATAATTTATGCTCCGTATAATAAAGAGATTTTGGCTGATGCAGGCAAGTCAATACGGACTGCAAATTCCTCGAACAGGAAAGGATTATGGACTACAGTCTTTTAATTGGTATTAGTATTCAAGAAAGCAATCAGGACGTATCAGCTGATGAAGGCTCTCTATCTGGATCTTGCACTCTCACAGGTTTCTCTCTTTCTTCCTCTCGTTTATCGACAATTTTATGAGCTGAAGTAGTAGTTAACAGCGATTTTTCTTTAAGGGATTACTGAAGAAGATAGCGACGTGACAACGCCTCGAGTTTCTTCTGCAGATACAGATACTTCTCTCAATCCTATACGGTTAGTTACTCATAAAATATTGGAAAATGTCATATACAAATAGCATGTACATCACTAGGCCCCTTAAATATGTCATCATTTGGCCGGTATACTGCTACTACTTTGTGACAATTTTGACCCATTTTACTTATGAATGGGTTGATTCAGGCCATGCTTTATCTCTAATGGGTCAAACAAATCAAACAAAAAAGTTTACGAATATGGAAACAAGATAAAATGGGTTGAATGGGTCAAACTCGAAAGTTAGTAAGAAGTGTACAGAGCTTTATTACAAAGGTTTCATACTTATCTTCTTAGTTGTGATGATATATCATTTGTAATCATATCTGTAATTTTACCAGTCTTTATAATACAACTACTATTCTGCAGGTTGGCGCCCATGAGGCTCGGAAATAATATGCCAGCTCGGGTCGAAGTCACGGTGAGAAGTCACGAGACTCAACTAGTCGGAGAACCAACAGGAGAATTCCATGATGTCGTCCTTTACTTTGGTATAATTGATATACTTCAAGATTACGACATTAGTAAAAAGCTTGAGCATGCCTATAAATCATTTCAATATGATCCAAATTCCATCTCATCTGTCGACCCAATACAGTACTCAAAACGCTTCCGGGATTTCATATTTAATGTTTTCAAAGAAGACAGAAGACAGTTAAAAGTTAGTACGTGATATGGCTCAAGTTTTTTTCCATGAGCCTCAAATGTACAGCTTGGTTCAATAGGGATTTGACCGTCAATCATGCTGACTAACCCAGTTGTCGGGTTCAAACTTTGATGATAAAATGTATACGTACATACAAGGGTTTTGTGGCCTATTTTGGTTCATATTTATACAGGTTTCAGTTGTAAAGTAGTGTTAGAGGTTAGAAGTTATTAAAGATGTAGATATGGTTTATATATGTTAAATGAGGAATGAGTTCAAAATTTATACTCAATGTTACTATAGTCATGGCTTAATTTTTTTTTTTTAATTTTTTTTTAATCATTAAAAGGTTGAGTGTTCATCGGGTTGAAAGTCGATCAAAGTGACCCATAACCAAATGGAAACCCACAAATATCAATGTAACTGACTTGTAACCTATCAAACCAATCCAACTCGGTTTGGTGTTAGTGTGGAACATGTACGGTTCCAGACTAAACGTTGAACCAATATCTAACCTTAAACCGATTAGAACCGAAAATATAATTTAATAAAACTCGATGTTTGCAAATCAAATCGAATTAACCTAATAACTTAACTGTTAATCAAAATAATTGTTTTTAATAGAAGTTAAATTATAAAGTTTTACTGTTTCACATACTACTATATTATTACTATTATATCTAGTAAGCCCCTTCCACGTTTTTTCTTTTTGTTTTCTTATTACTTTAGAAAATACTTTTTTTTCTTTCTAATTGTTTATGTAGCTTATTCTTTTTCTTTTTTCTTTTCTTTTTAAAAAAAAAAATAAAATAATAATAATTGATAAAATATATAACTATAATGGTGGCTTTATATGAAGGTGTGAAATAGTGGGTGAAGTTTAAGTTAAGGAGACAAGACAACATGGGGAAAGAAAGAATATCCCCATGGCCATGACTTTGATATCTCTCTCTCTCTCATTTATGATTTTTAATTAATTTTATGAATGAAACGTGTGTCCAATACTTGTTCTTCAAACACCCAACATTTTACCCATATACTACTTTATTGTCACCATGTCATGACTATATATATTTTTTATTAATAACATAAATATTTATTTATTTTAATTATAAATCTTTAATACATTTGAGAAGTCACATGTCCTATTTAACTTTATTTTTAGATACATATCATATGATGTACTAAAAAAAATACATATTATATCAAAAAAGTTATGAAGGAAATGTTATTATATTTTTATTTTACAAAGATAAAAGAGGATTGATTGTTGTTTAACTTTAGAGAGAGATCGGTTGTGTTTGGTAAAAATGGGAGCATTTATTTATTGGAGGCCAATAAGGATGTGGAGGTGAGCGGTAGACACGGCGTATGTGCCGTGGCCGGCCTGACTCCTGACAACTACCCAACCATTCTTTCTTTCACAGCCCACCTAAGATCTGAAATCCCCATGGCATTTTTTGTTGGGAATATCTATCCATACCATTATTTATTACTCACCATACCATTTTTACATTAAAAAAATACAGAAAGGTACGAAAAAGTACAGAATAAGTACAGAATGTAAGAATAAATGATGGAATAAAGTACAGAAAAGATACAGAAAAGTTAATATAAAATTAAAAAATGGTATGAAAAGCATGGGCCATATTATATTATGGGAATATCTATCCATACCATTATTTATTACTCACCATACCATTTTTACATTAAAAAAATACAGAAAGGTACGAAAAAGTACAGAATAAGTACAGAATGTAAGAATAAATGATGGAATAAAGTACAGAAAAGGTACAGAAAAGTTAATATAAAATTAAAAAATGGTATGAAAAGCATGGGCCTTTTTGTTTCACTTCACACTTACTATGTCAAGTTAGACTGGTCCCTCTAATAATGTTCTCGAGTTTAAAATCAGATAAATGCTACCTCCACAAAATATTTACAAACAAACTCTCTTACAATGACATGTCATAAGTGTTGGACCAATCAAATTACATTCTTTTTTTTCTCTCTTATTTCACTCTCTTTATATCATTGGTCCACCTAAGTTTATATAGTTTTTTTTGTAAAAATTGTGTGATTATATCATTTCTGTTAAAATTAAGTCGAATAAAACATAAATAAGAAAAGAAAAGAAGAAAAAAAGGAATGCAGATAAATTATATATTTGTATTTTTAATAAGAAGGGAATAAAAGAATAGGAAAATGTTACCCACTCTTCCATCCAAAAAATATACGAAAGGATGAGAAGAAAAGTGCACGAGAAGCTTCCTTCACATTTAAAAATAAAAGAGAAAATTACCCAAATGGACGAGTCAACGGACACTTCTCATTAAATAGACCTTGTCAGATACTTTTTTCAAAAATAGACCAACATTTCGCCAAAAAACAAAAATCCCTTTGGAGATCGGCGAATTTTTAGTATAGCCATTAACTTCTTGACACGTGTTGTAATAAACTCGTCATGCTACAAAAAATCGCCAAAACTAAAATTTCGTCAAGCCGACACGTGTACAAAAAAAATCGCCAAAATGCTAAATTCATTTGGAGAGTGGCTATTTTTTTGAATTATCGAAATTCGAGCCAATTCCCACCCTTTATGCCTTGTCTTCTTTGTTTGTTGGATAGAATTATCATGGTGATTGATTGCAAGAAGCATCCCAGTATATAGTCTCATGGTGATCTTAGAGGTAACTCCTATAAAATCAATCCAACAAACGAATATTTTGATTCGATGATAACACTAAACAGAGGATATAACAACGGCCTCTTTAAGGTGATTGGATGAAAATGTTTATCAAAATCAACCACACCTTTGTGGTAATGAAACACCCTCTTAACTATATCCTATATATAACACCCCATTCTTTAAATGCAAACATATTATATTATATACATTAGAAGCGTGTCCAAAAACATATATATTCGATATTTACAAAACGTGCCAAAAGAAACTTCTACTAACTTATATAATTACAAAAACTTAAACCAACGACCGGGTGTTATGAAAAGTATTCAAAACATAATCTTAACAAAAGTCAGAGCGCCCGATGATCTAGTCAAACATCCAGTCAACCATTATATCACGATCTACTTCAACTAACCAAAATCTGCAAAACATTTAACAACGAGGGATTAGCTCACGCTAAGTGAATGGAACCGTAACCGACGGTTCAATCCATTCATAACAAGTCTTACAATAAAACAAACTTAAACACATAAACACATAAGTACAGAAGGATCGGCGGTTCCTGGTATACTATCACAGTCACCACGACCACTGTATGCTATTCTCAGTGATCTACCGATAGCTTAACTACTACATTCACTGACATAGGTTGGTCCTCAACTATGTGTATCAGAGAAACCCAGACAACTACACAGTAGTAATCAAGCCCAACCATCGTTGACCTTCTTCCGAATCATCTCAACAACTTGTCACATAAAGGCATATCATATGCAGTTATGGAATATCAACTGAACAACTTTTACAACTGAATCAATCAAACTCAATCAATATAATCAACAACCGAATAACTGGAATTAACATGGCAATAACTGTAACTGAAACTATCCTGGTTTACCCATTGTAACCGAACCCGTTACAACTGGGTTGAACCGAGGATTACAGTAACCACTCACCGATATTATCTGATCTTCAACTCAGTGGTCTAATCTTACTGAGTTGCTGCCCGCTTATCTGGAATTACAAACAACAATAAGTCAGTAATTTATCACGCAACTAAGAACTCATATGCTATTTCATAATATATTCCAATATATAACATAAAGATGCAATATTAACCATACTAGCTAAACCAAACCATAGTTCCAAAACTCCTTTATTAATTCCTTTTCTATTTAGACTCCAAGGATGTAACCATCATAAAGTAGACTCTTTTACCTTTCCAACGATATAAAGAACATAAAAATTGGAGTTACGGTTCATCTTTTATGACTATTTTAAAATGCTGAAATAAGTTTGTTCTATTTAAGCCGATAGGCTAAACATAGCCGATAGGCTGAAGCATAGCCGATAGGCTAAACCATAGCCGATCGGCTATCCTTCCCAGACCCAGATGCCTATAACTTTCTGCAAATTCCCAGCTCCGAACTTAAACCCCAAAAACCTATAACCCAGCTGCAATAATCAATTTTTATACCTCAAATAACTTCAATAAACACATATAAACATCAAGTAACATCATCTAACATGTATCCATCTTCAATTCATCATATATATTCTTAATCCATCAAACTCTAAAATAATCATCAACCACTTTTACCCAATTATTCTTGAAGAACATAACAAATCTTTTATAATAGCTTGATATCATCATCAATAACAGCTTATAATCAGTAGCAAACAATCTTTCCAACTTCAATTCAACTTTTACTTTATGAACTATAACCTTTCAAGTTAAGAAATTCATGGAGTTTATAATAATACTTACAATATGATTCAACAAGATAATGATGGAGGAATTTGATTTCTCTAAGCTTGAATCTACATAAGTTAGTTACCAATTTCCCTTTTACTTTCTATGAAATTATATGATGAATATTTGAGAGAGTTTAAGAAATGAGGAAGAGATGATAATGTTAAATGAATGAGTCGGTTCACACTTTTTAATCCCACCGCCCCACTCTTTTAATTAGTGTAAATTATATCCCCTTCTAACCCTATTGTCTGGAACCTGAAAATACCCGCGAGTCAAAATATTTTATTTTACCGTCAACTTCAACTTTTTAAAACAGGTAACATTTTACTAATCACAATAAAACCTGAGGCTCTTTTACTTGTTTATTTTCAAATAAACCATTTTAAAACATATTAAAATTTTATTTAATTCCAGACCCGAAAAATGGTTGTTACAAATCTACCCCCTTTAAAAAGATTTCGTCCCCGAAATCTATCCATGTCTACTCAATAAGCAAATCTATATCTCATTCATATACAAACATATATTAAAACATGATTGACTCAAAGTATACCTGCCGTGTCATCATTCAGCTCAAGCATTTCTCCCACGGTCATCTGAAATGCTCTACCAGTTGCTGGCGGTATAGTTTTCCTTTTTTGCCCCACAGATGACGCAGAACCCGAAGCCGAATCTCTTTCCAATCCAGATCCTATTCTAATCTTCTCCGTACACTTTCCTGATCTATGTCCCTCTTTGTGGCAATTCCAGCAAACAAACTGAGGAGAAGGGCAATCCCACATACTATGCCCAAACAAACCACACTTTACACATCTCACTGTCTCAGAAGTACACGGACCTGAATGCTTTGACTTACAGCTAACACACCATGGATTACTACCCACCGAATCATCACTAATAACCAATATTCTACTCTGTCCTTTGTTCCCCGAAGAACTACTCTTAACTTGTGAAAAAGTCTTTTCCTTACTTAACTTATCTGTAGCCCTAGTATCACTATCGACTGACCGTGCTAAAGTAAAAGCCTGAGTCAAAGTATTGGCCAATCTCACAGACGTCCGATAGTTTGGTGGTAAAGTCCCTACAAAATGATTAATCCTCATCCTATCATCTGGGACCCATTGTTGAACAAAACGTAACTTCTCAGTGAACTGGGTAATAAGGTCATCAATCGACATCTGTTCAGTCAACTTCAAATCCATAAACTCCTGCCTAATCCTAATCGTATCAAACTCAGAACAGAATTGCTTGCAAACCTCAGTATGGAAATCTGCCCAACGGATAGATGATCTCTGCTCAGATGTTAGATGTGCAGTTATGGAATCCCACCAATTCATAGCCTGTCCTTTCAATAATTGCACAACATATCCAACTTTTAATTCCTCCTCACACTGACACACTTCAAACTTTTGTTCCGTATCCCTTAACCAATTTAAAGTCACCGTAGGATCATTACTTCCCTCAAATTCTTTTGGACCACTAGATTTGAACGTCTTAAAAGAACACATCTTTCTCGGTTGCTGAGGTGATGGAAACTGATAACCAAAATCTCTTTGCTGAGCCGATCTTGCCTGTTGCTCTTGCAGATACAACTGTTCTACTTTCCTTAACCTTAACACCTCATCCTCTAATTGTAACTGATAATTATCTTGATTAGATTCTTCCTGATTAACATTTGAAGTACCAGTTTGCCCATGATTACCTTCTCGAACTACCGGCTGAACTACTGGATTCTCATTTCTAGATGCATTATTGGGAGTCGGGTTCTCGTTATCTGCCATTCCTGTACTCACAACAATAACTCACAACTTGTTAATCGTTAGTATTTACTATATTAACCAATCAACCCCCCCCATTCAATAGCTAATCCCACTTACCAGAATGTTTGACTTACACCAACTAGATTTGGGATTGAACATTTACAAATGCCCAATTCACCCAAACCTATGCTCTGATACCAACTTATAACACCCCATTCTTTAAATGCAAACATATTATATTATATACATTAGAAGCGTGTCCAAAAACATATATATTCGATATTTACAAAACGTGCCAAAAGAAACTTCTACTAACTTATATAATTACAAAAACTTAAACCAACGACCAGGTGTTATGAAAAGTATTCAAAACATAATCCTAACAAAAGTCAGAGCGCGCGATGATCTAGTCAAACATCCAGTCAACCATTATATCACGATCTACTTCAACTAACCAAAATCTGCAAAACATTTAACAACGAGGGATTAGCTCACGCTAAGTGAATGGAACCGTAACCGACGGTTCAATTCATTCATAACAAGTCTTACAATAAAACAAACTTAAACACATAAACACATAAGTACAGAAGGATCGGCGGTTCCTGGTTGTATGCTATTCTCAGTGATCTACCGATAGCTTAACTACTACCTTCACTGACATAGGTTGGTCCTCAACTATGTGTATCAGAGAAACCCAGACAACTACACAGTAGTAATCAAGCCCAACCATCGTTGACCTTCTTCTGAATCATCTCAACAACTTGTCACATAAAGGCATATCATATGCAGTTATGGAATATCAACTGAACAACTTTTACAACTGAATCAATCAAACTCAATCAATATAATCAACAACCGAATAACTGAAATTAACATGGCAATAACTATAACTGAAACTATCCTGGTTTACCCATTGTAACCGAACCCGTTACAACTGGGTTGAACCGAGGATTACAGTAACCACTCACCGATATTATCTGATCTTCAACTCAGTGGTCTAATCTTACTGAGTTGCTGCCCGCTTATCTGGAATTACGAACAACAACAAGTCAGTAATTTATCACGCAACTAAGAACTCATATGTTATTTCATAATATATTCCAATATATAACATAAAGATGCAATATTAACCATACTAGCTAAACCAAACCATAGTTCCAAAACTCCTTTATTAATTCCTTTTCTATTTAGACTCCAAGGATGTAACCATCATAAAGTAGACTCTTTTACCTTTCCAACGATATAAAGAACATAAAAATTGGAGTTACGGTTCATCTTTTATGGCTATTTTAAAATGCTGAAATAAGTTTGTTCTATTTAAGCCGATAGGCTAAACATAGCCGATAGGCTGAAGCATAGCCGATAGGCTAAACCATAGCCGATCGGCTATCCTTCCCAGACCCAGATGCCTATAACTTTCTGCAAATTCCCAGCTCCGAACTTAAACCCCAAAAACCTATAACCCAGCTGCAATAATCAATTTTTATACCTCAAATAACTTCAATAAACACATATAAACATCAAGTAACATCATCTAACATGTATCCATCTTCAATTCATCATATATATTCTTAATCCATCAAACTCTAAAATAATCATCAACCACTTTTACCCAATTATTCTTGAAGAACATAACAAATCTTTTATAATAGCTTGATATCATCATCAATAACAGCTTATAATCAGTAGCAAACAATCTTTCCAACTTCAATTCAACTTTTACTTTATGAACTATAACCTTTCAAGTTAAGAAATTCATGGAGTTTATAATAATACTTACAATATGATTCAACAAGATAATGATGGAGGAATCTGATTTCTCTAAGCTTGAATCCACATAAGTTAGTTACCAATTTCCCTTTTAATTTCTATGAAATTATATGATGAATATTTGAGAGAGTTTAAGAAATGAGGAAGAGATGATAATGTTAAATGAATGAGTCGGTTCACACTTTTTAATCCCACCGCCCCACTCTTTTAATTAGTGTAAATTATATCCCCTTTTAACCCTATTGTCTGGAACCTGAAAATACCCACGAGTCAAAATATTTTATTTTACCGTCAACTTCAACTTTTTAAAACAAGTAACATTTTACTAATCACAATAAAACCTGAGGCTCTTTTACTTGTTTATTTTCAAATAAACCATTTTAAAACATATTAAAATACTATTTAATTCCAGACCCGATGTAACACCCCCAAATTTAGCGATTTGCGGAAGCATACATTGGGTGTTACTAATCAATATACAAAGCACAAGATTAATAGTAAACGACCTCTAAATGAGACGTTTGTAAAATAGTTACATTTCATAATTAATAATCGTTTGAAAACCGTAGGTTTTCGTATACAAAATGTAATTCCCTAGAGCCCACGCGTATAGCGGGAGATTCTATTACATCACCATAGTTACAAAAGATAATGCCAAAGAATCTCCGTTAAATGCAGTTTGTAAATCATGCGACTCTAGCTAGTAATCCTGGAGTGATCCTACTCCGTAAGTGTACCTGAGATACAAAGCTAAAAAGTGTCAACCAAAAAGGTTGGTGAATCTCACAGGTTTAGTAATAAGTAGGTGTTATGAACCACAAGTATGTACCCGTATTGCTATCAAGCAAAGTAAGTAAATCAGTAAACCAGTACAGTGCCATGAGCTCATAAGTTGAAGCTTAACCGTGTAGTGTGAATATATCACGTACCCCCGTGAGTGCTATCCGCACACTCATATGTAACAAATACTAATATGTCTGTTTCTACGTGTAAATCAGTACGTGGTGGCGCTACCACCCCAGACAGGGATTGTCAGTCCCAAATGGATCCATCTATTAGTAATCACGCTTAAGTCCATAACTAACAATTTACGATTAGGAGGCTTTCAGTGGATAAAAGTAACTCATGCGTTTGTTTGTAAACAGTAATGTTTTCAGTTCAGTACATTGTGTTCATACGTAAAACAGTTGCTAAGTATCTCACCCCAAAGTATAAAACAGTAAAAGTGGGGCTGTAAGACTCACCTGAGTCGAGCAGTGGTAAATAGCAAGTAGTAGTAAAGCAAGTAGGTTCTCCGAACCCGTAACCTTCTAGTGCCTAAACACGTAAGGTTAAGTAAGTAGATGTCTCGCAAGACCATCTAGGCTAGTTGTTCATACATCCCGTTGTGTTTAAATGTTGGTTTGTTCGCGTTCGTATCAAAGTATACGGCCCGTTGGTGATTTGTTATATTTAAAGTTTATCATTCAATACGCAAATTAAAGTAATTGCAATAGGAAAGTATGTTTTATTATGATTGTTAGGTCGTATCGTATAAGGATTTGAGGTTGTAAAAGTTCGACACTTAGTGAAAATGTGAGTTTTCAAGGTTCTGGTTTGTGCGACGTCGCATGCGACGTTGCAAGCGACGTAAGGTGCGACGTAGGCAGGTACGTCGCATGATGCGACCTTCGCAAATCAATGCGACGTAGGGGGCGACGTCGCTAATGCGACGTTGGTTCAGTTTGCGACGTTAAAGTCTACGTCGCTACGTGCGACGTCCGCAAGTTAATGCGACGTAAAGGGCTGCGTCGCTAGTGCGACGTTGAGGTTTTTGTGCGACGTAGGTCGCGACGTCGCAGAGGCCCCTGGCCAGGTGCGACGTAGCGGTCTGATGGCCGGAAATTTAGTCGAAAACGAGTTTTCCGGTTTCCGTTTGATCCGATTCTTTTACCCAACCCTCATATGAACATATTAAGCCTATTTAAATCATAAACTAGTAAAAATGATCAAAAACGAGAGATGTCGGGATTTGTCGAAAACTTACAAAGTGTCGGATTGAAAATCCGAAAAGATAGGAATGTAGATCGTGTGATGGTGAACGTTTTCTTCCAAAGGAGAGGTGTGATCCAAGCTCGTTTAGTACGTTTATTTGTCGATTTAGTGAGGTTTTTGGAGTTGGTGGTGATGAGAGAAAAAGAAAGAAAGGGAAAGAAGAGAGAGAGTGAGAATTGGTGAAATGAGGGAAAAGAGAGAAAAGGTGGGGGTTTTGATGAAAGCCCCCATTTTTCAGTCCACGCGCTGTGCTCCGTGCGGTGTTCGTTTCCTCCGTCGTTTAAACGTTAAATATCCATTTTACGCGTTTAATTATTTTTTATAAAATTACAAATCTTGTTAAATAATTTATTTAAAATTATTTCTTAAATCTTTAACAGTTTAAATTAAATTTAATTACTTTCGTCTTTAAATCGCGTAAGTTTTAATCGTGAAATACGAGGCAGTTACTAATTGTTATAAAATAGCATTTCGGTCATAGTTGCGTTATTTTAGTTTATAAACCTTTGTTCACCAACGTCCGTTTTTAACCGAATAGAATTTCATTCTATTTAAGTTGTGTACGATTTAAGCCAAATCGCAAAGTTGTATATATATATTCACCAATATATAATCCGATACATAAATTAGCCTAACACAGAACTAATTACATGTATTTACAAGGAATTAGGCACTAATTCTAGTCCTAAATTTGCCGGTTGTTACATTCTCCCCTTGTTAAAAGAATTTCGTCCCGAAATTAGTTCGATTGCACAGTCGGTGTGTTGTCTGGGAAGAGATGTGGGTATTTCTGTCGCATTTGGTCTTCCCGTTCCCAGGTGAATTCAGGATCACGTCTAGAATTCCACCTGACTTTTACAATGGGAATACGACTCTGTTTTAGTTGTTTGACCTCGCGGTCCATGATTTCCATAGGTTCCTCGACAAAATGAAGTTTATCATCGATTTGGATTTCGTCGATCGGTATAATCAGTGTCTCGTCAGACAGACATTTCTTTAGATTAGAAATGTGGAATGTGTTGTGAACGCTGCTAAGCTCAGCAGGAAGTTGCAGGCGGTATGCCACTGGACCAATCTTTTCAAGGATTTCGAATGGTCCGATGTATCTAGGATTTAGTTTGCCTCATTTTCCGAATCGAATGACACCTTTCCACGGTGCCACTTTGAGAAGTACCTTGTCCCCTACTTGGAACTCAAGGTGTTTGCGTCTCACGTCAGCATAGCTTTTCTGACGATCACGCGCGGCTTTTAGTCGGTTTTGTATGCCGACGATCTTTTCAGTTGTTTCATGTATGATTTCTGGACCGGTGAGTTGTGTATCCCCCACCTCAGCCCAACAGATAGGTGACCGGCACTTATGACCGTACAGTGCCTCGAAGGGTGCAGCCTTTATGCTGGTGTGATAACTGTTGTTGTACGAGAACTCGCACAACGGTAAGTGATTTTCCCAGTTTTTACCGAAGTCAACTACGCAGGCTCGTAGCATGTCTTCCAGTGTTTGTATGGTTCGTTCGCTCTGGCCGTCGGTTTGAGGATGGTAAGCCGTACTCATATCCAGACGAGTACCAAGAGATTTTTGCAGTGATTGCCAGAAGCGAGAAGTAAATCGAGCATCTCGGTCGGAGATGATTGAGATGGGCACGCCGTGTCTTGACACGATCTCTTTCAGGTAGATTCGTGTCAAATGTTCCATCTTATCAGTTTCTTTGATGGCTAGGAAATGAGCAGATTTAGTGAGTCGGTCAACGATCACCCAAATGGTATCGCAACCGTTAGAAGTTTTCGGGAGCTTAGTAATGAAATCCATGGTGATCTGCTCCCATTTCCATTGTGGTATTTCAGGTTGTTGTAGCAAACCGGAAGGTTTCTGGTGTTCAGCTTTAACTTTAGAACAAGTAAGACACTTGCCAACATAGGTTGCAATGTCAGATTTCATGTTGGGCCACCAATACATTTCCTTGATGCCGTGATACATTTTGTCGGCACCGGGGTGTATAAAGTATTTTGACTTGTGAGCTTCATTCATCTCCAAGTCTCGAAGGTTCCTAAAACTTGGTAACCAGATTCGATTCGAGAAGTATTTGGCCCCGTTAGGTTTGGTTTCAAATTGTTTGTCCATGCCTCGCAAGGCCTCGTTTATCAAGTTTTCTGGTTTGAGTGCTTCGAGTTGAGCGGTGAGAGTTTGATTGATGAGGTCGTTGTGAATGGTCATACCGAGAGCTCGAACTCGAAGTGGTTTCACTCGTTCTTTTCGGCTTAAGGCATCGGCGACAACATTCGCCTTGCCTGGATGATAGCGAATTTCGCAATCGTAATCAGTAAGCAACTCGACCCATCGACGTTGCCTCATGTTGAGATCCTTTTGATCGAAGATATGTTGGAGACTTTTATGGTCAGTAAAGATTGTACACTTGGTACCGTATAAGTAGTGTCTCCAGATTTTTAGAGCGAATACAACAGCCCCCAACTCTAGGTCATGAGTTGTGTAATTCTTTTCGTGGACCTTGAGTTGTCGAGAGGCGTAAGCGATGACCTTGTCTCGTTGCATCAACACGCAACCAAGACCTTGGTGTGAAGCATCACAGTATACCACGAAGTCATCGTTGCCTTCGGGTAAAGATAAGATAGGTGCACTGCAGAGTTTCTGTTTTAGTAGCTGGAAAGCTGACTCCTGTTTGTCAGTCCAATCGAACTTCTTTTCTTTTTGAGTCAGTGCAGTGAGAGGTAGGGCTATTTTCGAAAAATTCTCAATGAACCGCCTGTAGTATCCGGCGAGTCCTAAGAATTGGCGTACCTCGGTCGGTGTAGTAGGTGCTTGCCAACACTTGATAGCCTCGATTTTTGAAGGATCGACATGAATCCCTTGATTGTCAATGACGTGTCCAAGGAATTGAACGGTTTGCATCCAGAACTCACACTTAGAGAATTTGGCGTATAACTCTTCGTGTTTGAGCAGCTCTAGGATAGTTTTCAGGTGTTGCGCGTGTTCTTGTTCAGTGCGCGAGTAAATCAAGATGTCATCGATAAAGACGATAACAAACTTGTCAAGGTAAGGTTTGCACACCCGATTCATAAGGTCCATGAATACAGCCGGTGCATTGGTTAAGCCGAATGGCATCACTTGGAATTCATAATGCCCGTAGCGAGTTCGGAAAGCCGTTTTTGGAATATCTTCATCACGAACTCGGAGTTGGTGATAACCTGACCGTAGATCGATTTTTGAATAAAAACTCGACCCCTGAAGTTGGTCAAACAGGTCATCAATGCGAGGAAGTGGGTAACGGTTCTTGACAGTTAATTTGTTGAGTTCACGGTAGTCGATGCACATGCGGAAAGAACCGTCTTTCTTTTTCACAAACAGGACCGGAGCTCCCCAAGGTGAGGAACTTGGTCAAATAAATCCCTTGTCCAGGAGTTCCTGTAACTGAGTAGACAACTCCTGAAGTTCGGATGGGGCTAGTCGGTAAGGGGCTCGTGCCACGGGTGCTGCGCCGGGCACAAGATCAATAGAGAATTCGACTTGTCTAGTTGGCGGTAGGCCAGGCAAGTCTTCAGGAAAGACTTCTGGGAAGTCTCGAACGATAGGCACATCCTCAAGTCGCTTCTCCACCGACTTTTTCTCCATAACGTGTGCGAGGATTGCCTGGTACCCTTTCCTCAAGCATTTTCGGGTTTTCATGCAAGAAATGATATTTATTCTCGTCCCACCGGTCTCCCCTTGTATGCTCAAAGTTCCACCGGTGACGAGAGGAATGCGTACAATTTTCTCAAAGCAAACGATTTCAGCTCGGTGCTTGGACAACCAATCCATACCGACGATGAGGTCAAAGCTGCTGATTTCGACAGGTATCAAGTCAATGGAAAAGAGCTCGTTAGCTAAGTTTAGAGTGCAATTAGGTATCACACTGTCAGCCTCAATAAGTTTTCCGTTTGCCAATTCTACCGTGTACTTAGAATCTAAGGCAATAGGTGTGGTGTCAAGTAGTGGATAAAACTCGTCAGAAATAAAGCTCTTATCAGCACCAGTATCAAATAATACAGATGCAGTCAAGTTGTTGAGAAGAAACGTACCCGTGACCACATTCGGGTCTTGACGGGCTTCCCCAGATTTCAGCACAAAAGCTCTTCCTCGAGCATTGTTGTTGTTCTTGTTGTTGTTGTTCAGCTTCGGGCAGTCTTTCTTGAAATGCCCCGTACCGTTGCACCCATAACAGGTCTTTGGTGCAAAGATGTTGGTGTCAGTGGTGTTTGTTCAACAATCCTTAGCCAAGTGTCCAAATCTCTTACACTTGCTACAGGGACACGAACCATGGTGGTGTCGTTGGCACTTGGAGCAGTAGGGTTTGGTTCCCTTGTACGCTCCCTTGTCATCAAAACTGGAGGTGTAGGCTTTAATGGTTTCAGGTTTCTTGTTTTGGTGGTTGTTGTGGTTGTCGGACCATTTTCGTTTATTGCTGTTGGAGGACGGAGTGGGTGGTTCTGGGTCCTCGTTCATAGCTAGAAGTTCATGGGCCAACCGAATGGCACCATGAAGGGTGGTTTGGTTTGATGAGGCGACATTTCCCCGGACGGGTTCCGGGAGGCCGCGGATGTATTTCTTAATCTTGTCGGGCCCAGTACCTGCCATAGCTGGGCGAAGGACGGTGAGTTGTTGGAATCTGGTGGTGTATGCAACGATATCAGTTCCTTGCACTTTTAAGTTCCAGAACTCTTCGTCCAGCTTGTGAAGTTGTTTGGACGGGCAATACTCATCCATGAGCATTTTCTTTAGATCCTCCCAAGGGAGTAGATAAGCGGTGTCAATCCCCACGGACTGGGTATAGGAATTCCACCACGAGAGGGCACCATCTTCGAGGGTGCAGGTGGAGAATTTGACCTTGTCGTCTTCCGCACATTTGCTGATGCGGAAAACAGATTCCATCTTTTCGAACCATCTGATAAGTCCGATGGCTCCTTCGGTTCCCTTGAAGTTCAAGGGTTTGCAGTTTTGAAAATCCTTGTATGAACAAGGTTTAGCAGCAGAGGTTTCAGCGGCATCGCTGCTTCTTGTGGAGTTAGGTGGAGTATTCCGAGCCAAGGCTTCAGTAACAGCCTAGGTTATGAGAGACGTGATCTGAGCATCAGTGTAAGGTCTTGACTTTGGCGGCATGATTCTTCAATAAAAGAAATGAAGATACATGAGATTTTGTAAGAAAGTTGCATTTATTTCAGATGTACACGTATAAAGTTGGTAATACATAACATCAATATGAAAAAGGATTATGGCAATTAATATGAGTCGAAACAGCAAGGAATATTTGATAGATGATACGAGTTCAAAGGTTACATCCTGCGGATGTATTACAAAAGGTGTCGGGAATTGTTACATCCGACTGAAACATAGAGTAGCGCTTAGATAGTTACTAGATTACATGATAGTTTACAAAAGAAAGACTACGCTAGTCTTAACGTAGGTTAATCTGCTCCATCATTTCAATGAGACGATCCACATTATTGGCAAGTCTGCTGGCTTGTCGAGCATTGTCTTCAGCTAATGCTAGTCGCTGTACCAATCCACGGGTATATTCTTCCGTTTCCCGTGAGCGTTGTTCACACTCATCAAGTCTGTGTTTCAAAAGAGCGGTTTCCACGCTTATCTCCACCACTTTGTTGAAAAGAACGTCCACATTATTAATGGTGGTTTCGTGATCCTCGGTGACTTGTTCGATGCGTTCAAGAGATGTAATTCGCCAGTTTTCGTTGGTTTCTTGCAACACGAAATCCATGGTGCGAAGTCGTTGCTCGTGTTGGTTCACCCTAGCAGCTAAGGTTGGTAAGGTGAAGTGGGTAGAGTACGGGCCAGCTCGAGGCAACCTGTTGTTCCTCCTTGCTACCCTTGGGTTCTGCGACCCGGATTGAGAACGAGATGAATTGGATGGGGTATTTGCCATTTCTGAGACAAAGCGTTAGTAAGATTAAGGCCTATATTCATATAGTTCCTATATAATATAGCCTATTGAGTGTCTAGCATAAACATGTTTAAGTCTCGGTTCTCTCGAGATCAGAGTCACTAATGTATTCCGGCTCAACATAACCATTTCAGACCTTACATCATCTTTCCTTAATTGTACATAGTTGATCAGGCTATGTTAAATTAAAGTCGTATGATGTAATTCCTGAACCAATCATGCCTAGTAAGGAAATACTGCCTAACGGTCATAGTCTAGGCCCACTAAATGCAACCTAGTTCACTATAACCTTAGGCTCTGATACCAATCTGTAACACCCCCAAATTTAGCGATTTGCGGAAGCATACATTGGGTGTTACTAATCAATATACAAAGCACAAGATTAATAGTAAACGACCTCTAAATGAGACGTTTGTAAAATAGTTACATTTCATAATTAATAATCGTTTGAAAACCGTAGGTTTTCGTATACAAAATGTAATTCCCTAGAGCCCACGCGTATAGCGGGAGATTCTATTACATCACCATAGTTACAAAAGATAATGCCAAAGAATCTCCGTTAAATGCAGTTTGTAAATCATGCGACTCTAGCTAGTAATCCTGGAGTGATCCTACTCCGTAAGTGTACCTGAGATACAAAGCTAAAAAGTGTCAACCAAAAAGGTTGGTGAATCTCACAGGTTTAGTAATAAGTAGGTGTTATGAACCACAAGTATGTACCCGTATTGCTATCAAGCAAAGTAAGTAAATCAGTAAACCAGTACAGTGCCATGAGCTCATAAGTTGAAGCTTAACCGTGTAGTGTGAATATATCACGTACCCCCGTGAGTGCTATCCGCACACTCATATGTAACAAATACTAATATGTCTGTTTCTACGTGTAAATCAGTACGTGGTGGCGCTACCACCCCAGACAGGGATTGTCAGTCCCAAATGGATCCATCTATTAGTAATCGCGCTTAAGTCCATAACTAACAACTTACGATTAGGAGGCTTTCAGTGGATAAAAGTAACTCATGCGTTTGTTTGTAAACAGTAATGTTTTCAGTTCAGTACATTGTGTTCATACGTAAAACAGTTGCTAAGTATCTCACCCCAAAGTATAAAACAGTAAAAGTGGGGCTGTAAGACTCACCTGAGTCGAGCAGTGGTAAATAGCAAGTAGTAGTAAAGCAAGTAGGTTCTCCGAACCCGTAACCTTCTAGTGCCTAAACACGTAAGGTTAAGTAAGTAGATGTCTCGCAAGACCATCTAGGCTAGTTGTTCATACATCCCGTTGTGTTTAAATGTTGGTTTGTTCGCGTTCGTATCAAAGTATACGGCCCGTTGGTGATTTGTTATATTTAAAGTTTATCATTCAATACGCAAATTAAAGTAATTGCAATAGGAAAGTATGTTTTATTATGATTGTTAGGTCGTATCGTATAAGGATTTGAGGTTGTAAAAGTTCGACACTTAGTGAAAATGTGAGTTTTCAAGGTTCTGGTTTGTGCGACGTCGCATGCGACGTTGCAAGCGACGTAAGGTGCGACGTAGGCAGGTACGTCGCATGATGCGACCTTCGCAAATCAATGCGACGTAGGGGGCGACGTCGCTAATGCGACGTTGGTTCAGTTTGCGACGTTAAAGTCTACGTCGCTACGTGCGACGTCCGCAAGTTAATGCGACGTAAAGGGCTGCGTCGCTAGTGCGACGTTGAGGTTTTTGTGCGACGTAGGTCGCGACGTCGCAGAGGCCCCTGGCCAGGTGCGACGTAGCGGTCTGATGGCCGGAAATTTAGTCGAAAACGAGTTTTCCGGTTTCCGTTTGATCCGATTCTTTTACCCAACCCTCATATGAACATATTAAGCCTATTTAAATCATAAACTAGTAAAAATGATCAAAAACGAGAGATGTCGGGATTTGTCGAAAACTTACAAAGTGTCGGATTGAAAATCCGAAAAGATAGGAATGTAGATCGTGTGATGGTGAACGTTTTCTTCCAAAGGAGAGGTGTGATCCAAGCTCGTTTAGTACGTTTATTTGTCGATTTAGTGAGGTTTTTGGAGTTGGTGGTGATGAGAGAAAAAGAAAGAAAGGGAAAGAAGAGAGAGAGTGAGAATTGGTGAAATGAGGGAAAAGAGAGAAAAGGTGGGGGTTTTGATGAAAGCCCCCATTTTTCAGTCCACGCGCTGTGCTCCGTGCGGTGTTCGTTTCCTCCGTCGTTTAAACGTTAAATATCCATTTTACGCGTTTAATTATTTTTTATAAAATTACAAATCTTGTTAAATAATTTATTTAAAATTATTTCTTAAATCTTTAACAGTTTAAATTAAATTTAATTACTTTCGTCTTTAAATCGCGTAAGTTTTAATCGTGAAATACGAGGCAGTTACTAATTGTTATAAAATAGCATTTCGGTCATAGTTGCGTTATTTTAGTTTATAAACCTTTGTTCACCAACGTCCGTTTTTAACCGAATAGAATTTCATTCTATTTAAGTTGTGTACGATTTAAGCCAAATCGCAAAGTTGTATATATATATTCACCAATATATAATCCGATACATAAATTAGCCTAACACAGAACTAATTACATGTATTTACAAGGAATTAGGCACTAATTCTAGTCCTAAATTTGCCGGTTGTTACACCCGAAAACTGGGTGTTACACTATAAGAGACATGGTTAGCGAAATCCATGTATTCAACCAGACTCCTCCCATGGTGTCAAAGATATACATTTCGTTTATCACCGTCTGTCATTCCATGGATACTACATTTCAATTATGAACTCCCTCTAAAAAACCAACACTCGAATTCGAATGCATGACCAGAGGTATAATGTTTGACAAACAGTCTATATAATCTTATCAACCACCACTTTTTCTACGATAATTAACAGTACCATATTCAACCACCTATATGCACAGGCCAAATTACATTCTCACGAACAAGTGAACAACGAACTCTTAATGGATTAACACCCAGTGACGAAAGCAACAGCATTACAACATAAGTGTTTATACTTTCTCTGTAATCACAGATCATCATAAATTTAGCTTACTGTAACTAATAAACTAAGCAGATTCATTGAGATAACCTAACAAACTATACACTATACCAACATAATAATCAAAGCTTAAAGTGTTGATGATAAATACCTTATAAACTTCCACCATTATTCCTTTATGCCTTGTCTTCTTTGTTTGTTGGCTCGATTTTCGATGATTCAAAAAAATAGCCGCTCACCAAATGAGTTTAGCATTTTGGCGATTATTTTTGTACACGTGTCGGCTTGGCGAGATTTTAGTTTTGGCGATTTTCTTGTAGCATGGCGAGTTTATTACGACACGTGTCAAGAAGTTATTGGCTATACTAAAAATTCGCCGATCGCCAAAGGGATTTTTGCTTTTTGGCGAAATGTTGGTCTATTTTTGAAAAAAGTATTTGACAAGGTCTATTTAATGAAAAGTGTCCGTTGACTCGTCCATTTGGGTAATTTTCTCAAAATAAAAATGCATTTACATATTGTTAATTATAGTACATTTAAAAATAAATATACTTTGATTTATTTGATAGTTGAACGCAAACGGGCCCACATCCTTTGCTCGTAGAACCTTGTCTCCAAAGACGCGCCTCAAAATGGGGCCGTGCGTATGGCGTCTCCCAGAAACGCTCTTTTTTCACTGTAACGAAATCATAGACAGTGGTCTTATAATTTCATCAATTATATATAGTTTAAATACTTTCTTCGTCGTAAATTTACAGCCACATACAATATATGCAGTTTAAGAAGAAACATAATCTTCATTACACTCTATAACTAGTAACATTTTATTTTAAAATAATACTCCCTCCGTCCCGAATCTATTGTCCATCTTTCCATTTTGAGATGTCCCAATTTTATTGTCCACTTTGTACTTTGAACCAATCAAAACATTTGAATGTAGTGAGAGATTAAATCTTATTGGTTGTATAGTACGACCAGTACACTTCTCTTAAACTGCGTGGTTTTTGTCTGGGGACAATAAAATTGGGACGGAAGGAGTAGTATGATATGATAATGTGTTAAAGTGTAATTTTTTTACTATTGTATGTATTATTGTCTTATAAGTTCTATTGTGTTTATTACTGTAACATTTTTGCCTGGTTGCTTATGCACACGATGGAAAGTAGTATTGAGAAGCGATACTAGTATATCGTTTATACATTTTGGAAAGTTTGATAGACACCATAAGACTTTCTAATATATATGATACAATGATACATAAAATAGTTGAAAGGGGCGAATGTTCAACTTTGAATAAAAAAAAAGGCTAAATAAGAAGAAAAAGAAAAAAAAATCGAGTTTGTTTCACTTGAATATAAAAATGGAACACAGACAAAAGGGGGCCCCTCCGGATGATCTGACCCGACCTTTTCCGGCCCAGAAAACTTGGTGGCCATGTAGGCCATCTACTCTTCCCTTTACTAGCATTTCACTTCTTTCCTGCTTTCTAAATTTTTTTCTTTTTATCTTTTTGTTTTTTGTTTTTCCTTTAAGCTTTTGTTACTTTCGACTTATAAGTTATAAAGCAAGTCCCACCATTTGAACAAACCTTGCTAAGCTATCTAGATATATATGCACATAAAATAAAATAAGCATAGTTTCAATCTCATACATCATACCACATTAACAAACAAATCATATATCATAAACGTAGTATATAAACCATCAATAAAAAAGATACCAATTATACTTTGCGACTTTGCGATGAACCTTAATGATTTCCAATAATGGGTTGTAATTTAGTAGAAAAACCTAACCATTCGATTTTCCAATCCTAGATAGCATAATCCGGATTCTAGTAAATAAACTTTTCTACCATTATAAGTTGGATTCAAGTTACATATCTAACAAACCCATGCTAGAAATGCATAAGTTGCTTATATTATCCACCTTTCCTTTTAATCTTCTTCTGCAACTGTGTACCTTAACTCTTCTCGGCTCAAAAAGCTCACGGATAAGCCTGCACGCCACCAACATATGTTGCAGCAACAGAAGTGGTTGCTTGAGTTATGAAGTTGTCCCAAGAATCAGCAGTGAGTATGACAAAGTCGGCCATTTTGCCAGCAGATAATGAGCCTATATCCTCGTCAAGAAAGCATGCATGGGCTGCGGAAATAGTGTACCTGTAAAGGTCGTTTAAACTCCTTATAACGTAAGTCAAATGGGTTGTGCAACAGTCAAAAAACATAATTTGTACGGTCAAACTGAGGAAACACTTTTTGTCCAAAATCATTAATATTACTTTGGTAAATTCTTACTTATCTATCTATTCAATGATGATGAATTATCTTTTTTTTTTATTTAGAATAAAAAGATTTAGAAGGTTTTATGAATTTTCACCTGCTTTGACACATTCAACCTCTTTCCTGTTAAGCTATTTTCATATTGACCACTTATAGGTGAACTATAACCGGATCAACCCAGTAGAAAGTAAGAATTTGCCTAAATATCAGTAATATGATATTATGCTATGTTTACTTACGCGTTTAAAGCATCAGTCAGCTTCATGCACTCTGCTGAATTCCAAGCTTCATCCCAACCAGGAGGTATCCTCCTAATTGCAGTCTTTATGCTATTTAGAGGATTTATGTCTGCTACCTAAAATTTAGCTATCAGTAAAAGTTAGGACCACAATAAGTCGTAATATTAAACGTGATCATTCAAAAGAGTTCTCACGGGCCAATCAGAACCAAATGCCACAAGTGCATTGTTAGCAAGGAGTGACTGAAATAAATAAGATCCTTCCTGAGCCCTCTGCACCCCTATTTTTTTAACTGCCGAGTCAGCATCGTCCAGCAGATGATCTGGCTGTCAAGAATTAGAGTCCAAAACTGAGAAGCAGCAACCCAAATTATCATCAAATAATATTTTAGTTGCTTTCGTTACCTGCACTGAAGCAACAATTTCTAGTTCACCAAACTTGCCTGCACTTCCATGGGTCAGATGTTGAGCATGTTCGATCTGCAAAGAATCTTATCATTTCATGCAAACATCCATTATCGGTTATTGATTATAATAGTTTTTTAAGGACATATACCCGAAATCTCCGATCCCGTTTACCATTTATTGAAGCAACTGATTTGTACATATCCAAGACCAAGTCATTGGCTTTGTCTCCAATAGCATGAATTGCAACCTGATACATAATTTTTTTTCAAGCTAATATATAGTTACATACGGAGTATGTAGAAACACACTTTAAAAAAATAAGAGAGAAGAAATACCTGAAGGCCAGATTTGTCAGATTGAACAGTCATATTATATAAACTTTCTACATCTGTAACTTGGAGGCCGATATTCCAAGGCTCATCAGCATACGGCTACATGGAACATAAATGAACTGTTAACTCAAAAATAAATAGGCTTATAAGTTATGTAGTATAATTATTCTTACCTCGTGGAAAAGTGCACTGTTGGACCCTAAGGATCCATCAGCAAATGCTTTCACACCACCTATGTATAACCATTGGCTCAGCTTACGACCTGTTGTTTGTACTATATCCTAGATAAGACCATTAAATTCGGTATTATCATGTGATTAATTAGAAAAATTAGACATAGTTTTGCAGTGTAAATAAAAGATGAAAACAAAACTTATTGGTTAGATATAGATATTAAGTACTCAAAATGGCAATGATATATCAAACAAACGACATTTTAAAACATAAAACTGACAGTATATTGTCATTTTCCAAACACTAAATTTTGGCGTAATAGCTAAACGACAAAGAAGCTTGGCAGCAATCTGGTATAATCATACATGCAGATGTGACCATGTCGGCAGTGGAAAGAAAAGGCAAATCCTGATCATCATTTTTCCTGATAAATCAGCCCATTTGTAAACATCTGTAAAGTTATCAGGAGAGGTAGTTCAGGAAGAAAACACGATGTGGAGATGGAAAGTGATATGAAACTACGAATGATACTGTAAACACATTAATAAACCTGAAAAATCTTCCCATGAATGTGCAGTTGGTGCTCCAGGAAAATACCTTCCCATATCAACAACTGTTGTGACACCGTTCGTCAATGCATACCTACTAGCTCGATGTAAAGCTTGCCTTCTTTCTTCTACGGAAACTACTGGAATGCAGGAAATAATAAGCTTCATTGCAGAATCAATCATCAGTCCCGTAGGTTCTGCATATACAGATTCCAACACATGAGTCAGCAAAGCTGACCTGTCATTTACACACTACTTATCTTAAATAGTAGGCTACCAGTTCATATTACCTCCATCTGCATTTTTGCTAATAGTCCCACCAACTGGATCTTGCATACTACTAGTAACACCAGCTAATTTTAAAGCTAAAGAGTTAGCGAAACCCATGTGACCATCCATTCTTGTAAGCCACACCTGCAAGTCACGGGATCCAATATTTAATAAACAAGTGTCAGATTAAGTTTCAAAGTTTATATATTTGTATTTGATATCTCTTACAGGATGATGAGGTGTAATATCATCAATCCAAGAGGCTGATGGCAGTTCACCACCCCAAAAATCATTATTCCATCCGCCACCCAGCACCCACGAACCTTCTTTCATGTCTACAAAGATTCACAACCACTTTTACAGCTTCCAACTTATCAGTAATAAAACAAAGCAAAACGCAAGTGATTAGAACTCTTACTTTTAACAGCTTCTTTAATCTTTCTAATGAAGTCATCTTTTGTGTTCACCCCTCGCACTTCCACCCGCGCCATCTGTTTCGTAAATCAGCACAACCCAAATTGTAAAGAAAATAAAATAATCAAGAAGAAAATACTTCTGAATCAACAAAGTATAAAGAAGTTGAAGGATTGCAGAACCTGGAGTCCTCCAGGTAGCAAGTGGACATGAGAGTCAATAAATCCAGGAACAACGATTCTCCCATTGAGATCTAACTCTTTCGTTCCATATCCAGATACTTCCTACATTTACTTCATAACGTTAAGCATGTTCAAATTGAATTATGTCCCTAATTAGAGTTGCAACCCATTAAGTTAAAAATTAAGGGAGGAAATGTTCAGTTAGCTCATTAATGAACACATTACACATATAAGCTAACCAACAAGAGCCCAATTTGAAATCGGTTTAACTTTCCATGTTTTTTTCTGATACACACACACACACATATTCACACACACAAGCAACTGTTACTAAGGCTGAAAATGTAAGTCCTAATTCAAAAGTGATAAAGCCTTACAGAAGGTAGACTTGCAGCAACAAAATGTAAGGGCTCCTACAGTCCTACTTAAATGCACACTAAAATGCATCTAAAGCCCCAAAACACTAAAACAAATAAATAACTATGGACTAGATCATCAATATCTTACACATCTAAGATTTTTATTATTCCATCAATTTCATTACTCTATACTACTACCAAATATACAGTATATATTAAAGTTGCTAATTCCATCCAGGGGCTACAATGCAATTCAGTTACACTTGCTTTTTACATGTTAGTAGGTCATATTACAGCTTCCTACTAATAATAACATTACACTATAAAATTAATCCAAATTTGATACTAGTACCAGTGTAGCTCACAACATTTAAAGCACAACTTCAATGAATGTAAACTAATTTTCAGGAACTGATTGATTATTACTAGTATAAATTTATACCTGAACAAAGGAATAATTGCCAACACGGAGTATTCTACCGTCACGAATAGCCATTGAATCAGCAAAAACAAGTGATGAATCATCGATGTTGCTTGTGTATATTGTTCCATTCGTAACTACCAAATCAGCAGCGATACCTAATTGATTGCTCTGGCTGGATACATCTGTGATAAACTAAAGTTATTGAAAATGTAAAAACATGAACGACTGAATGAATAATGGATATATGATAATCAATAAAGAAATTAAGTAAGTAACTGTGATTGTTGTGGAAATGGAGTGATAGTAGCAGAGAGAGAAGAAGAACAAGTGAAGCTGAAATGGCTACATAATTAACATTCATAGCGAGCGTATTTGATGATGATGATGTTGATGATACTCCTACTGAATCTTGTCGCTAATGTTTCAAAAGATTCTCAAAGATAACTTTATATGTCGCGATTCTCTCGATTGATGTGATTAGCAGTGAGGATTAGAATTGACAGGTTGCACACAACTATTTTATAGTAATTTTAGATTTTAGATTTTAGATTTTAGATAAAGATTTTTTTTTTGAAAGGCATTAGATAAAGATTTTGATAACATAAATATGAGCTTATAGTTTAAACTGTATCTCAACTTTTGTGAACCCGTAACGTTAACAACGAATGTGTTTTCTTTTGAAAGCAAATTTATACTTTTGTTCACCGAATAGACTTGTAGACGGACTATCTTTCGATGTAGCTCCCCTCTGGTGATTGGTATGTAAGAAAGTGTAGCATTTCTCGTTACTCGGTGATATTCTGTTATTAGCTTTAGTTACAATTATTAATATTAATCATTTCTATTTACTGTAGTAATACAGTAATTGCTAAGGGGCTGTCAAGCTTCTCCAATGAGAGAAAGTGACCGACGTCCCGTAGCTACAAATACTCTTTCGTATGTAAGAAAGTGTAGCATTTTGGTTGGTTGATTTTAGAACCGTTTGGATCAACGAAAAAGTGACTGACCCGCAAGTCCACGACTAAGAGTCATACCTTAAACGAGTATTTTCTCGTTTTCATAGTCAAAGACACCTTTGTTAAATGAGGGGGCTAGATATGGGTGTGATAAGTGCAACCTCTAATAATCCAAGTATAACACTTGATTCTACCAAAAGTAGGTCAATTCATTCTAACTCTGTGAACCTGAAGTTACAAAATGAGCAACCTACAGTTTCATATGAAATTTAAGAACTCTATGTTGATTTCGTCCAATAATTTACAGATACTGCTAGGTTCCATCCAGATGCAGGTGCTGTCACGTCATCTGCTGCCACACTCGTCTCACAGTTTGATCCAGATTGAGCACAAGGTGTTTCAGCTTCATCTGCCACACACTGAACTCGAGGTTCAATCCTGACCCAAAAAGATGGGTCCTGGAATCATGTGCAGCAGCTCCACGATCCCTATTTCCGGGATGATAAGGCTGAGCTAGGCTCCTTGAAATATATAAGCATAGATACATCAACTTTGTCAGATAATGTGATTGGGATATACCATTATCAAACAAATAACCTCCTTTCTATCATATCACCTTAATTGCTTGATCAAACAACCACAAAGCAAAATCAACACATAAAACAATAAGAGGGTAACTACTAACTAATCAACTGATAAGTCGTGAATTCATATCTCACTTGAGACACCTATGTATAAAATGTGGGTGATAATAAATACTAACACCTTTTTTGATGCGTACACCAAAAGGCATGCATTAAGAGATATACCATGTGCATTAATGTATTGATATTTTGGTGTATGCATAGAAAAGATGGTGTATTCATCACCTCCAATATATAATATGTACGGTAGTTTATAAGTGGTGGTTACTATGTACGAGTGTTCACATTCTACTAAAGAAAAGTAGACATGGAGTATATAAAAGGTTAATCAAGATTAAACCAATCTGCATTGCAAATGCAGCCACTAATAATCCAAGTTTAACACTTGATTCTTTGAAAAGTAGGCCAGATTGTTCTATCTAACTTATGCGCACCTGAATTTACAAAATGAGCGCCTACAGTTTCATATGGATTCTAACAATCACATTCCAATTTCTTCCGGAAAATTACAGATCCTGCTAGGTTCCATTCAGATGCAGGGGTTGTCCGGTCATCTGCTGCCACACTCATCTCATGGTTCGACCTAGATTGAGCATGAGGAGTTCCAGCTTCGTCTTTCGGCACACTGAGCTTAAATTTCAATCCTGACCTAAAAAGAGGGGTCCTGGCATCATCTGCACCAGAGCCACAATCCTTCCTTGAGGGAGGATAAGGCTGAGGCTCCTTAAAATATTTGAGCATGAACTCATCAACTATGTCAGGATATTTTCCTCTTAAAAAATTCTCCAGACATTCTTTGTAGGAAAATTCTTCTTTACAGCCATTCAATACAAGTTAAAAACACCGACTTTCTTGGATTTTCATATGCTTTGCTACCTACATTGTTAATAACTAAATATGAGAAAACACACAAAATTCGTATAATTGGTATTCAAATGCCAGTGAAGGGAGGAGACATATCAAAACTGCAACCCAAGTAATGGCTAACGGATCAAGATAACCTTTGATTTAGAGTTACTTTCTTATATTATTAGCACCGGTGCAATGACCCGTGACTACACGGGTTTGATATAGAATAGTATTAAAATTTACCACTTACTTATATTTTATAAGTATAATAATAATAATATATTGACAACAGCCAATTGGCTTGATTTATACAGTTTTAAACTCTATGCAATCTTACATAAAGTGACTACACCAATAATGGTAACTTAGTTTCGCCCCCAACGACTTGAAAGCAAATTTGTCAAACCCTTTGCATTTTCATTTAAAAATATAAAATATACCCATCAACAACATAGTGAGCAGCAAAAGTTAAAACTAAAACACTAAAATAAAGTAGTTAGTTATTAGTTATCGTTAAATATATACTGTAGTAGATTAAACATGTATTATCCATTATACCTCCTAACTCTTTTGCCCACATACTAACTATTTTAGTTCATTCTGCATATAATATTTATTGGGCACATACAAACTCAAGCATACCTACTTGCACCAATACTTGGTCCAAAAGTAGCATGATCTTGGTCTCAAAACAGCCATGATTGACGCAGTTGAGAAACAATATAGATTGCATAAAAAGTAGCAGAATTAGCTGCGAAAAAGGCCGAGTATACTGCCTCGAAATATGTATTTTTGTAACAGTTTATTAACATAAGTATATAGCTACAATGGAGGTAAAATTAAAAAGTAAACTCCATAATTACTATTAAAGTTATTGCTAATACCAACTTATTATATCAGTAAATTTACTGACTTTCAAACTCTGTAAGCCATAAGCACCAACTGTAAGACCCAAATCAATACAACTTATATGAATCCCAATTACACATATTATTATAGATCCATCATTCCATCCAAAGACCCAAGGATAAACAATTCATATTATTAATAGTATCTACTGTTAAAAGATCAAAATGTTAAACATAAACAATTCAGTAAGGGGTTCAATAAGGGACTTTAGAATCTTACAGAGATCAACCGTTGAGTACCCTACAATACTTGCAAAGAATTCAAGAGAATCCTTAATACCAAACTCAATCACATTCTATCTATAAATCTGGTTGAGACCGATTCTTCAAAGACAATGGCTTGCCTGACCTGTTCAATGAATGCGATCTCAGGCAGAAAATATTCCAAATAGCAGTTACAATGTAACCAAAAGTAATTCTACTAATATTTGATCTTGTAAATATGCTAACGATTCCACTTTAGAAATCCAATATCTCTTCATAAGATGGGCCTGCATCATTGAATTATTTAGGCACGAAATTGTGATCAGCAAAGAAACCTAACCAAAAGTCCAAAACCATAATGAATTAGAACCAACACAAACACTAAAAGAAAGTATTTCTGCAAGATCTAGTGTAGCATTGCTCTAAAAGAACCGATCAATAGAACTTTTCAATAGCACCCGTTCTTAGAGAAAATATTTACTGTTGCATTCATGTTACCCCTGAAATACAACAATCAAAATGAATAGTGATTAGTGAAGATAGACCTATAGGAATGAAACAATCCACATTATCTATACCATTTACTGTTATTTTTTTTTATAACTTACTTTATGTTGTTGGTGGTTTTCTATTTGCAAGATTCCTAGATATACACCAAGTGATACTTCATCTTTATGTGACATCAATGAGATAAAAGAGAAAAATTATGAGGTGTTCACCTTTATCATCTTTCCATTGTAGGCTTGTAGCACCCAAACTTCTCGTTCACATGTTTATGGGCTCGTAGCACCATTCTTGCTCTATATTGTCGTCACAGTAAAATAAAACTCATCAAGACCACATCTATTGATATTGAATGCAATTAGCATGTCTAAACCAACTGTTTTTTGACTTGATACCCAAGCACCCAACCCAGACATCTTGCAACCTTTATAGTTAATGATGAATTTAGCCTTTAAAGCAACTAAGTACATTAACCTGCAACAATGTTAATAACAAACGGTTCAAAATTGAAGGTCAAATATATAATGACATATAACTAAGTAGATACCTTTTATCCTCAATCACATTTAAAAAGTGTAGAAAGTTCTTAAGACCGAAAACAATAGGCAAACTTAAAATTTTTATAGCTGAAATCCATCTAGACTAATGAAAGAATCTCACAGTTTAGACTAATTCATTAAGACAATTCATCAAATAGATGGTGTTCATAAAAATACCATCATCTAAATCTCCCACATATTGAATTTTCACTTAGGTATTTAAACAAACACTTGGAGCATTCAAAACTAAGCATAGTAATAGAATGAGTAATTCGACAAACATAATATTGTTAGAAACGTGCTATGTACTACAATGAGTAATTCTACACAAACAAAGAAAAATCAAATTATTTAGAACTATGAAACAATTACTTGATAATGCAAACGAATCTCATAATCTCTTGAAGCAACTTTTATGCCTACAAAATGGGAGAGAGATATAGATATTGATTAAATACTTGCAACACAAAAAAACGAAAATGAAAAATATCTTGAAGGTGAGGAATATACAACAATCAAATCATCTTGATCATTTAGCAACAAAAATCGAACTCAAAGGTATACACTGTAGTCGAAATCATGAAAAATCTCTGGTGCATAAGAATATAGAGGATGGAGGATGGAGATGAAGGGAAGAAATTAACATAAGATGAAGAAGAGAAAATAGGGAGGAAATGAATCTGGCCGCTCAATTTTTGGGTAACGTAAGGAAGCGTGACTTTGGTAAAAGGGTACCCAATCAAATAAAAAGCATGCTACTGCATATCTAGGAACTCAGACAAAGATTTACTGCATATTCCAAACAAACCACAGGCATGCAATGTTGGACATTCCAAGAAGAAAAAATTATTTCAGAAACTGCATGCGGTTTGTTGGAAGTCACAAATATTTAAACTAAACTAATATTTAAATTATTTAAGAAATTCAAAAAAAAGGAGAAAAATTCTTGCATCTCCTTAAGCCACATCATCAAAAGATAAGCCTAAGAATGTACCAAGTCAGCTGAATGACATCAGCGGCAACTCCCTTTTATTAGATAGGAAAGATACATAATCATGACTGATAGAAAAAATGTAGCATAATATAGCAGATCGGAAAAAGATAACGAGTAATTTTTTACTCATTGAATAAAGGATTTATCTGATAACTTTTTAGGCACAATAAGACACTGGAGTTTAATTCTAATTTTATTCGACACACTATAACCTCAATACGGTCATGTTTCCAATTCTCACAAATAACAAATAAAGCACTACTTTATTTTTGCTACCATATAATGTTGGACGGTGGACCCATTAACATAAGAGCAAAAGCTGAAATAGGCAGAAAGAATGTTACTTGTTATCACAATCAATCAATAATTAAAAAAAGGCACCCAACCATGTCCATTGACACTAGTTGCTTATGCTATTATAGGAACAAAGAAAAGAATAACATAACATAAATAATGTAATGTTGCAGGTTTACCATGATGTAATCGACTCCATCACCCATTTTCTGAGCTTTTTCCGGATGATGATTGAAGACGTTATCGAGAATGAAATTTTGATCATCAGCAGACAAAGGATCACCATCGTTGTACCTTCACAAAGTATGTGCCCAGTCAGAGTTAAAATTCATGTTTCATGCATTGAGCAAAAGCACCACTTGGTATTTAATATAAAGAGTAGGCCTAAAAATCTCATGACAACAGCTAGAGAACTAGAGGTGGACATTTCGACCCATTCACATATGAATTGGTAAAATCGGATAATATTTTCATCTCAAACGGGTCAAAACGCCGTGTTCATTATTTTTTTGTATAGCTTATAAGAGAAAAGGTTAAAAGTTACACAAATTGCACAAAATCGTCTAAATCATTCATTTCGTTAATTAAATTAGACCATTAAATATCGCTTTTGTAATTGTAACTGACACAAAATATAACATCTGGAAAGAAACTGCTCGGGGTTATAGAGATTACCCATTCTGATGCATGATTCTTTGGATAGATTGCATAATAGGCTCAATGTCAGTGAGAATATTTTGTTCATCAGAGGTGAACGCATCCAATCATTTTCTTTTTGCACCACAACCGTCCTGATTCATCAACCTCCCAGATCCTGGTTTCTCACTCTCTTCATCGCCTTTATCGAATGACCCTTCATGCGCTAGTTGTGCCTGAGGTTTATTGTTGCCTTTATCGGATCCGACAGAGATCGATTTAGTAGTTATTTCATTTAGTGGTGACTCACTGCCCAAATTAACTTGGACCATCATTTGGCCACTTGATTTTTGACCATTATTAAGGCGTTTTCTTTTTATTTTGCGTCGTTTTGTTTTTGGATCACAGCCTATTTGGTTCTTCAACCCCGATTTCACAATCTCTTCATGGACTTTTCCCATTGATCCTTCAGTAGCAACTAGTGCTAGAGGTTTATTGCCACTTTCATCAAATTCCACTGAGCCAGATTTAGCAGCTACTTCATTTCTTCGTGAGTCAATGGCTGCATCTCCTTCAAGTTTTACCTCCATATTCTAACTAGGTGCAACATCGATTTTTTGTATTGCTTTATCCCACGAATCAGATAAGCCTTTTGTTCCACACCCATCAGCTTTTAAAGAATCTTCAAAAATTTCATCTTGACACAATTTGACAATTTCAGCACCATTTTCAGATTTCTTTTCATCCCTTTCATTGCCATCCAGTTTCACCACCTTCTGAACAAACCCCTCAAGTGGCCTATGATTCAACCCAAAACAAGGCCCATTTTTCTTCCCAAAACCGAATTCAACCTTCTGAACAAACCCCTCAAGTGGCCTATGATTCAACCCAAACCAAGGCCCATTTTTCTTCCCAAAACCGAATTCCTGCAGACCCACCCAAGCAGGCCTCGAAAATTTCCTTTCAATACCAAAATCTAGCCCGCATTTAGGCCATCGCTGCTCGTCGACATCCAATGGTGGTCCCCATCTGCCATTTCCGTTGTCCCTACTACTAACCCCATCCCCGAAATAAAACCCTTCTCGTGGACCCCGCATCTGATCATTGGTTTCTATCCCTTCATCATTACATGGTTTATTGGCCCTAGATTCAGGTGATGGCCCACCATCACATTCACCTTCACCTATTTGGTTTTGTGTCTCGATTATCTTCCTCAAAAGTTGTTCAATGGCTGTCAATTTCTGGTCCACCCCAGAGAATCGATTTAGCATCATGACTTTTACTGCCCCAATTTCAATGCTCATCTTCTCATCCAACTCTTCTACCTTCTTTGTAGTTCATGCAGACATTGGTCTACCTCTGGCTTAGAATATATATTTGTTACTTTTTCTTCCTATATATCTATGAGCACCACTACTATATATTTGTATACTAAACATGCACACTGAAAATATGTATTACGAGCAAATTATGTTTATAGTACCATAACACTCAAAAGCGAACAAATCCTAGTCCTTATTTGTATTAGTTCCTTGCTAAGAATCCAAACTCAATAAAAACAAAAATACTAATTATAACACCCTTCAAATTTCAGAACTGTTTTTTTTTTTTAATTACCGGAAGCGAAAGTCCAACAAACATTAATAATAATTATACATTATATAATACTCATATTAGTCAATCTATTTCAAAACATAATTTATCATTTTGGGTGTTACATAATTTGAAAGACAACAATGATTTTATAAAATCAAAGATCAGAGTAAACATCGGGTCGTCAAACATTCCATCCAGTCAAAAGCTCCTTGCTCATCCCATAATCTAATCATATCCTGCAAGGAGTGGTAATGTGGGGGATTAGCTCAACGCTAAGTGAATGAACTAATAACCATCAACACAACTTAGCCTAACAAATATGTTTACAACTAAGCATAGCATACTAAACAAGTTTACAGCAACAGCATCGTAAACACACAATCATTTGTTTACAGCATAAAGCATCGCAAACAAATATCAACCAAGAGGATCGGCGGTCCTTGAGGCGCCCTCATGCCCGGGTGGCCCCCAAGCAACCTCACACCAACTGCAGGCCAATACAGCGGTAAACCGATAGCCTAGGTACTATTTACCCACACAACACAGTAGTCCTATAACCAACTGTGTACAAGGACCTGTGTTGGCAACTCAATAGTAACCTTAAGCCCAAACCATGTTGACCTCCGAAAAGCACATATTCCCAAAGACCAGATATCACAAAATCTATATATATCAAGGCAACATGTCAATCAACATTCTATAAACAGTAAAACCACGTTTACCCGTTGTAACCAAATCTGTTACAACTAAGTTACGCTGAAGGTTACAGGTCCACTCACCAACACCTCCGGCGTCCACTCAGTAGTCTAATGTCACTGAGTCTTCTCCATATCTATGAACATTATAAACAATGAGTTAGTAATTAATTCATAACATATAACTCATTTAACTTAATAATGGCAAGTTAGGATAAATCAACAAGTTATAACAACTCCTTTTATGATTACACCATTACCTCAATACTTGTTGTCACTATTATCAATAATCAAGTGGTAATTAATTATCATACAATAACATGATCATTAACAACTAATAGCAACCCTATATTATTAACTCAAGCTTAAGAGTTTCAATTCTTAAAATACACCTTAAGTTCAAGACTTTCTTCATGAACATATATCCACTTCATCAATTCAAAGTTAGGCTTAAGTTATAATCATGAATTAAACACAAATTAACAACTCTAACATAACCACAAGCTTCAATCCATGAATATTCAACTAAACCCATAACTATCCATATGATTATCTCTTCATTTTTAAACTAAGATTAAGGTTATAATCCACATATAAACATCAACTAACTATCATGCAAGTATTTCAAGCTTCAATTTCAAGTAAATCATGCTAATTCCATCAATTACCCAAAAACCCATTTTGATTACAACTTATATAACATGATCAATTCACTTCAAGGTTAAATTAATATTACTAACCATCTTATAAACACTTATTAACACCACCTTAACCAATTTCATACTTTAAATTTGGATTAAAGTCATTAACCCATCAAAATCATCATAAACTCAAAGAATCATCATATATTATAATCTTAAGCTTAAATCTTGTTAGTAATCAACTATAACAAGCTTTACAAACAACAATCTCACTAAATCAACCTTTAATTTCGGATTAAACTCACCAATTAGCAAAAACCCTAAAAACCCCAATTTCTAGGTTATGGAAAATGAAGAACATGTGATCATACCTTGTTCTTGATGATTATAGAAGCTTGAATCCGAATTTACAAGCTCCAATTTGATGAATTCTTCATGTTTTGATTTAGGGTTAGGTGTGTGTGTGTGTATGTTCATACGTATGTATGTATGTGTGTGGAGAAATAAAACCAATATAATCCATAGAGTATATCCTTTAAGTGTTAATTTTCATTCCCCGTATTTATTATTGCCTGGAACTTAAAAACCATTTGCGGGGAAATACAATTTTGTTTTACCGTCAACTAAATAAATTTAAAACAAGTAATATTTTACTATTCACAATAACTCATTTAGCTAATGGACCTATTAAATTTATAATCATTCACAAGACATTAATTATTTAGAAACACACTTAAATAATTTAATAAATAAAGAAATTACCGATTTCGACTAGGCCCAAAACAAGGATGTTACATTAATACTAAGTCTAATACATATGTACTATTAAGACTATAAACAAAGATAAGAATAAACTACCAACATCTCCATTTCTGTTAATAGTTCCAGTGTTCCACACTTCCACTAGAGGTGGCAAAATGGACGGTAAGGTTGGGTCGGGTAAACTCAAGAAATGGGTCAGGTTGACCTGCATTTTTATAATATGAAGAATTTCCTTGACTTCCATAAACAAGGATTCTGCTACTTGCAGTTATGAAACTTCTTATTCATTACCAAATATTGATAATAAGATGGACACATTTTCTAAAATCGGCCGTTTTGGGTTTATATTCTACGTTCACGGGTGTAACATCCTCGAAATGGACCTAGTTGTTTTATATTATTTCTTGATTTAAATAAGTATTTAAATGTGTTTGGAAATAATATTGTTTGAAATAGTGAAATAATTGGAATAGGATCCGAATATTCCAATGTGATAAGTGAAATATTAATTGTTGTAAATTAATATAGCTGACGGTGTGATAAAATGTTTGGACTCGCAATTGGTTTTCGGGTTCCAGGCAATAGATTGAGATGGGGTATTAAATTATACCCATATATTGAAGGCGGTTTAGGTTGGACCGACCTAAGTTTCTATATATATCATTTCCTATTTAGGAAAGTTATTCATTTTCATTTTAGAAACTCACAGAAACTCTTTGAAAACCTCCAAATCAATCCAGAAATCAAATCAGGAAGTTGTGATTCTCATGAAACTTAATAATCATCAAATTACCATCGTTAGATTCTTCAATCAGTAAGTATTCTTGAGTATTTAAGAATTTGATTTTGATTGAATTTGGGTAAATTGATTATTTGAGAGATTTGGATGTTAGAAATCATGTTATAAGTGTTACATATTGATTATGTGATAATAATTGTGGTTTTAAACGGTTAGAAACCTTGTTTTTGAGGTTTTGGATTATAAACCCGTGGGTTAGGGTTTTACAGCTCGAAACTGGGCTGGGACGACGAGAGAATCCGGCGGATTCACGGGAATCCGGCGGATTCCGGCAAAATTCAGGGAATCCGACGGATTCAGGGAATCCGGCGGATTCAGGCTGATTTGTGGGAAGCCGGCGGCTTCTGAGGGAATCCGGCGGCTTGATAGGCTGGTGTCACATTTCTTGTTTGATTTTGATAAGTAATGTGATTGTTATTTGATATATGTTCAGATTCATATATGATAATAGTTATGTTGTAATAACTAATATATGATTAGGAACTAGTAATATTCATATTATTATGTTAAGTTCCTAATAGTATGGATTAATATAAGTTATGTATTGATATGGATTACTAACTTATATTTGATTGTAAATTCTCAGATGTGGAGAAGGCTCAGTGATATTAGACTACTGAGTAAAGGCCTGAGGTAGTCGGTGAGTGGATCTGTAACCTCAGTATGATTTAGTTGTAATGATTTGATTTACAACAAGTAATTATAGTATTACTGTGATAGAATGTAATTGTTGAGATATCTTGCCATGATAGTTTGACTAGTTGCTTACTTGGCTGTTTGAGCTAGTATGTAAGATTCTGAGGTCAACTTGACTTGACAGTTGGACTTGGTTGTTATTGTAGACGACAGGAGATCTTGAAACTTGAAATGTTGGTTTGGAGATCTAGGTCGTGTGTGATTAACAACTGGTTACCGGTAATTCTGTATAGGCCAATACAGATGATTGATAAGGGTTCCCTGAGTACCAAACCGGTATTAGGGTATCTCAGGAGCCACCGGTCCTCATGATGATTGATAATGATTGATAGGTGTAGCTTGACATTGATTGGATGTCGAGTGAATGATTGATTTTCTGTTTATTGTTATTTGATGTAAACAGATTGTTATGCTAGGTTATACTGTTACTTATAGTTTCATTCACTTAGCTTTATGCTAACCCCACCACAGTTCTTCCTGCAGGTTAAATAGATGGGACATATTGGGCAGGAGGTTGTGGGACTGGATGGAATGTTTGACAGGCTGTTACTCTGATTTGATTTTGATAATCAAAGAAATGTTTTGAATTATATAACACCGACTTTGTTGAAATATCATGTGTAATAAGTTTGAAAAAGTTTAGTGACATTTTAAGTAATGTAAAACATTGATAGTATGTTTTGAAATATACGCTTCCGAGTCGCAAATATTATATTATTGTTTATATTTAAACGAGGGGTGTTATAAGTTGGTATCAGAGCAATAGTTTGGGTGAATTGGACTTGATAGAATGTTCAATCCTAAACTTTGATTGAGTTGAGTCAAACATTCCAGTGGGTGCGGGTTTAGTTGATTAGTGAATGTGTGAGAAAGTGATTAGTTGAATATGTACTAACCCTTAACAAGTTGTGAAGTTGTTGTTTGATTGCAGAGACGGAGGAACATGAGTATCTGATTGGTATATTTCATGTTTCCTCAATACTCGTTGGCTTAAGATTGTCAGGTAATCTTCGATAAGCCTGTGTTAAATTTAAATTAACTTGAACTGTTTACTTTGTTATGTTAAGTAAGCATTGTTGTGAAGTTAATTGAGTCAGACTGATATGATTCCCCAGTTTTGAGTCAACTAATGATTGTTATAGGTTGACATGAGGATAGAGGTATTGAATGGGATACTCATTGTAGTGGTTATTTCTGATTGAATTGAAAATGCAGAAATGTGATTAAATGAGTAGATAAAGAGTTGATTAAGGTTTAACATGATTGATGTTGGAACCTAAGGATTGTCTTTATTGGTGAGACAAAATAATTGATAGTATTATATTAGTAGATTGGTTACAGGGTGTGATTTGAATTCTGTGTAAGGATTGTTGTGTCATTTGATTTGAAAATGACTGCTAATTGAGAAAATATGTGGTTATGTGGCTATATGATATGTTTTGACTATAGCTAAACCTTTGAGCTAAACCAAGACTGATAGGTTTATAAGAAATATGGCTTATGATAAAGCTAAATTGATTAAGGAAGTGGTAGATCTTTCTGGTCAATTGTAAATTAGTAAATGAAATGTTTATAGTAACATGATTGAGTAGAATTGTTGTGACAGTGATGCTTGATATGCTAGCATATGTCAAAGTGATGATAATTAAGTAAGAAGTGTCCTGAATTTTGAATGTAAATAGGGACATTGATTAGTGTAAGTAATGAAACTATGCTGACGAGTTATCATGTGTTTGAGGTTTCAGATAAGTGATATACTGAGTAATTCAGTTGTTGAAAATTAGAACATTGTGTGTATGTGAGATGGCTTACATATGTAAGGTTGAATATGTAAGTAGTAAGCTGATTTTGAGTATGTATCAGCTGATAGGAACTATTAAATAGATTATGATTGATTTGAAATCATGAAGTATTTAATACATACATGAGATAAGAGTAGGTTATATTGATAATTATAATGTAGAGTAGTCTGAGAATGGATTGTGAAGAACATAATCTTGCAACGCCTGATCACCGTTGTTATATTATGTTGTGTCACATGAATTTGTTGAGGCTACTTGGTATAAAAGAAATGTAATGTGATTTAGAAAACTGAGCATGAAAGTATGCTAAGTGGTTTAATAGTTGTTTTGATAAGAAAACAATTGGTTGATAGAACTGTAACATCTAGAATGTAAATGTGAGAGTGTAAATAATGTTTGTCATTGATAGTTGTTTTGTTGATAAACATAAATGACAAATTGGATTCTGTTAAATAGGTAATTGTGATTGATAATGATAGATTACCTGTAGGTGGATTTGTATAGTGTTTAAATGAATCACTATGTTGTAGCTGGCTTGTATGAAGCCAAAGTTGAGATAGGTTGATATTGTTTGGTTTAAGGATTCTTAGTATTATTTAGAGTAATAATGTGAAATATATGTTTGAAAGTAAACATATAATATGGAATGGCTTGTATGGAGCCAATACTGATGTAGGTTGACCTTGTCCTTGTGAAGGATTGATAAGATTATTGAAAGTAATAATTTAAAATATATGTTTGAAGGTGAACATATAAGATGAAATGGTTTGTTGTGAGTTAATATTGATAGTATGTTAACTTTGAAAGTCAAACCATGAATAGAGAGTTGTGTATAAAATTAATTGCTTGTGATTGGTTTGAGTTTGGGTCAAACTTGAGGAAAGCAATTAGAGAATTTTATTGATTGGTTGATTGAGATCAAGGTTGACACATAGTCAACTGTTTGTGTTGAAATAGTCTAACATAGATTGAAATGTTATGATTGTGTGAAATGTGATTGAATTCCTAGATTGATTAAAATCATGTTGAAACGGGTCATGTGAGATCCAAAGGAGATAGATAAATTGTCTAAGTTTGTGAGACTTGATTAATTACTTAAAGCTAGTATTAAGTAATTGAAATAGTGTTAAGTATAATTGAACTGAATATGTGTTAAGGAATTATACAGATGTGAAGTCATGTTATGATATGACAGTTATAATTTGTTGAAAGGTGCAAATTAAGTTACATTGGTTAGGATTGTGATAAGAAAGTCTTACCAGTGTATGAGGCTTGTGATGATAGCTTTGATTTGGTAAGAATGTGAGATAAGAAATAATTGAAAGTTATTATTAATGGTTGCCTAGATTGACTGGTACCTCATGGTGAATTACTTAGGTATGGAAAGAATTGAATGGATTCTTTTGTTAATTGTTGATAGTATACAAATGAAATAAGTGATAAAGTGATAAATTGGGATTAGATCCAAGTAAGAAAAGATATGAAGGTATATCTGGAAATGAATTATATTAAAGGTTTAGCTTAACCTTGGTTAATAATTGAGGAAATATGAATTGAATAGTTGGTCATATTTTAAGAAATCAGGTATGAAATTAAGTGTAATGATCATTATTTTGATAGTTTAATAATAATGATTGCTTGACATTTGGGGCTGAAAACCTGATGTGTATAATTGTAAGTGTTAGAAAGTAAGAGAAACCTTGAGATTGATAGGTGATGATTGTATTCACCAAACTTTTCTTGAAAGTTTAGAATGAAATGTTTAAGTTATATGCTAGTTGATAAGTATATAAGTGAAACATAGAGTTATTGATTATTCCATGTCCTGTGGTATGGATATGTGATGATTAGTAGTATTGAGAAGGCTTGATAAAGACTTTAACAGTCTGAATGGCCTAGTATATAGAATGAAATGAAATTGTTGTGTATGTGTCCATTTTAGAGAATATCTGAAATTGTGTAAGTATATATGTGTAGTATACATGATAATAAATGGCATGATAAGTTTTAATAGATTGAATTAAAATGTGCCATAAGATATGTGGAGGTTAGTTAATTGTGATTAACTTGATGTAGATTTTGTTGGAAATGTGTTGGAAAGTAGCACATTTTGATAGTGTGATATTGTGATGCTTGACCTGTAGTATCATAATATGTGGATTAAGACTGACTTAGTTGCTAGATTGACGGGATCTAGTGTTGAATGATTGGGTGATTAAAGTTGTATAAATTCTAATTGCTTGTGATTAGTAGTTTAAAATTGTAAAATTGAATTGAAATAACTGGTTGCTAAGAGAATATTATTGATGTCTTACCAGTTTAAATAATAAATAAGATTTAACTTGATGGTTAGTTAGACTTTGGAGATACATAATAAGTATTGATGGGTACACTGTAGTGTATAATCATTAGTGTTGTGATTATTGGTTGTGTAAATTGTTGTTGTTGACAATTGATAGATTGTAATGAAAGGAGTTACAAACAGAAATAAGTCAATGTAGAGGTTGGTTGAATGTAGGTAATATTTGATTGTGGTACTATTGCTGATTGAGCAAAGTACTTGTTGATTGTAGTTTTACCTACTGAGTGTGACCTCTGCTGTGCTTATTAAGGTGATATGAATCTGGATTACTTCTAAGTAAAGGATTTCATATGATAGTGATAATGATATGTGAATATTATAGGTTATTCATGAAAGTAAGTATGGAACTGTTGGGTGAAAAGTTGACCTAGAGTTGAATTTTAAATCTTTGATAGTAGAGATTTGAGATTGTTATCTGAATATTAGACTGGTTGTTAGTCATGAACTGAAATTAACTTTCAGTGTTGCTAAGTAGTTTAATAACTACTATTGTAATAGTGTGATTGCTGTTTTATTGATAACAGAGATGAACAGTGAAAATAGGTTAAAGATTTTAGCATGTTGCTAATTTCTGGTTGCGTAGACCTAATAAGTGATGTTAGGTTTCACTTATTGTTGTTGGTTAAAGTGATTGGGTGCTTTAAACTTTTATTTGATTGGTGATAAAGGAATTAGATAGATGATTGGTTCCTATGAGATGTTGGATGGATGCACTGTAAGTGTGCATAGGAAAAGATAGAAGCATGTACATTTGGATATGTGCATGTGGAAAGAATTCAAACAGTCTAAGAATAGTTGTAAGTTGCTATTGAGGATTAATGTATGCTAAGAGGTATGTGACTATATCACATTAGTCAGATTGATTGAGGTTAGATTTCGGGGACGAAATCTCTTTAAGGGGGGAAGAGTTGTAACATCCTCGAAATGGACCTAGTTGTTTTATATTATTTCTTGATTTAAATAAGTATTTAAATGTGTTTGGAAATAATATTGTTTGAAATAGTGAAATAATTGGAATAGGATCCGAATATTCCAATGTGATAAGTGAAATATTAATTGTTGTAAATTAATATAGCTGACGGTGTGATAAAATGTTTGGACTCGCAATTGGTTTTCGGGTTCCAGGCAATAGATTGAGATGGGGTATTAAATTATACCCATATATTGAAGGCGGTTTAGGTTGGACCGACCTAAGTTTCTATATATATCATTTCCTATTTAGGAAAGTTATTCATTTTCATTTTAGAAACTCACAGAAACTCTTTGAAAACCTCCAAATCAATCCAGAAATCAAATCAGGAAGTTGTGATTCTCATGAAACTTAATAATCATCAAATTACCATCGTTAGATTCTTCAATCAGTAAGTATTCTTGAGTATTTAAGAATTTGATTTTGATTGAATTTGGGTAAATTGTTTATTTGAGAGATTTGGATGTTAGAAATCATGTTATAAGTGTTACATATTGATTATGTGATAATAATTGTGGTTTTAAACGGTTAGAAACCTTGTTTTTGAGGTTTTGGATTATAAACCCGTGGGTTAGGGTTTTACAGCTCGAAACTGGGCTGGGACGACGAGAGAATCCGGCGGATTCACGGGAATCCGGCGGATTCCGGCAAAATTCAGGGAATCCGGCGGATTCAGGCTGATTTGTGGGAAGCCGGCGGCTTCTGAGGGAATCCGGCGGCTTGATAGGCTGGTGTCACATTTCTTGTTTGATTTTGATAAGTAATGTGATTGTTATTTGATATATGTTCAGATTCATATATGATAATAGTTATGTTGTAATAACTAATATATGATTAGGAACTAGTAATATTCATATTATTATGTTAAGTTCCTAATAGTATGGATTAATATAAGTTATGTATTGATATGGATTACTAACTTATATTTGATTGTAAATTCTCAGATGTGGAGAAGGCTCAGTGATATTAGACTACTGAGTAAAGGCCTGAGGTAGTCGGTGAGTGGATCTGTAACCTCAGTATGATTTAGTTGTAATGATTTGATTTACAACAAGTAATTATAGTATTACTGTGATAGAATGTAATTGTTGAGATATCTTGCCATGATAGTTTGACTAGTTGCTTACTTGGCTGTTTGAGCTAGTATGTAAGATTCTGAGGTCAACTTGACTTGACAGTTGGACTTGGTTGTTATTGTAGACGACAGGAGATCTTGAAACTTGAAATGTTGGTTTGGAGATCTAGGTCGTGTGTGATTAACAACTGGTTACCGGTAATTCTGTATAGGCCAATACAGATGATTGATAAGGGTTCCCTGAGTACCAAACCGGTATTAGGGTATCTCAGGAGCCACCGGTCCTCATGATGATTGATAATGATTGATAGGTGTAGCTTGACATTGATTGGATGTCGAGTGAATGATTGATTTTCTGTTTATTGTTATTTGATGTAAACAGATTGTTATGCTAGGTTATACTGTTACTTATAGTTTCATTCACTTAGCTTTATGCTAACCCCACCACAGTTCTTCCTGCAGGTTAAATAGATGGGACATATTGGGCAGGAGGTTGTGGGACTGGATGGAATGTTTGACAGGCTGTTACTCTGATTTGATTTTGATAATCAAAGAAATGTTTTGAATTATATAACACCGACTTTGTTGAAATATCATGTGTAATAAGTTTGAAAAAGTTTAGTGACATTTTAAGTAATGTAAAACATTGATAGTATGTTTTGAAATATACGCTTCCGAGTCGCAAATATTATATTATTGTTTATATTTAAACGAGGGGTGTTATAACGGGTCAAACGAGTCAACTCACAGAACCCAATCTCGACATTAAACAAGTCAAGTGGGTCGACAGGGGGACAGCTTTGAACTAACTACTTATAACCTACTAACTAATTCCCAGATAACTTCAGTATCAAAATAGGAACAAACACAAGAAATTGCATAATGTAATTGTAAGGTAGACAAATTCAAGATCATGTGCAGAAAAAGATAACCCCTCATATTTTACATATATATATCATCAATACATTGCAATATAAGAAACAGTTTTACAATCAATTCTACAGGATAGTTGACTTATTAGGGAAAAGAAGCCCTAAAAAATATATCATTCGATCAATTTTACAATTGATGATGCGATAGTTACAGTTGGATATGAATAACAAACCTGGTATTAATAATTATTATTACTTGTATATATATATATTCTGATTCTGATTCTGATTCTGATGAAAGAATAGATGCGAGTGAAATATGAGCAAAACAAACTCTCGACTTTAAATAGGTTTCAACCTGTAAACTAGAAGTCTTGAAGAACGTATTTTTTTTAAGGGTAAATAATATTGCGGTGGTATGAACGTTACTTTACTCCCAGTTCTGGATCTTCTTTTTTTTCAGTCCTAGTTTCTCGACTGTTTATGTTTCACTCCCGATCCCTAACCTTAACATCCGTTAATTTTTCTCGTTAAATCATTCGACTTGCACGGTACGAAAGGACAAAAAGGCTTTTCAATGGCTTAAAAAAAGTAGATGGATGTTCAAAGACTGAAAAAAGGGTTCAAAATAGACGGACTAGTCATTTTCGCCGTCTTGTGCCACGCACGTTGACTAACCTAAAGGGTAAATTTAACCGGCGTTAAGGGTCAGAGACCGGGAATGAAATATAAAGCCGGGGTTGAGGGACTGGGACCGCAAAAAAAAACGACTCAGGGACTAGGAGTGAAATAACGTGTATACCACAGGGACTCGGAACGTAATTTACTCTTTTTTTATGCAAGTATGTGAAATATAAAATATATATCGACTTTAAACTGTATCCCTTCGTCCCAATTTTATTATCCACAGACAAAAAAAACACGCAGTTTAAAAAAACATCATCATTCTACTTACTTTTTAGTAAGATGACAGTTTCACCCTTTACTTTTTACTTACTTTTTTGTCTTAATATACAATTTATATATTAAGGGTATAAGAGAACTTTATAATATTATTCCTATCTATTTATGAAAGTGAACAATAAATTTGAAGGATCCATAAAATGAATATTGGACTATAAAATTGGGACGGGTTAGATTTTTTATCTAGTCTATGGTATGTTAGAATCGGAAGCTATGAAGAAGCTGTGAATAGAATTTAAAAGTTTTAGCTATTTACATTAGCTTCCAAATTCCAATTCTTAAACGTTAACGTATTTTATCTTAAGATTCGACTCATAAGATCCTTAATGTAAACCCCAAGGTTGTATTCTAGTGGTGGAGGTCTGGGATTCTTCAAAGGAGACGTAAGTTCAATTCTCACCGGCTGCAACTTTGGGGCCAAGCGTGTAATGGTCATTATTCTCAAAATGGGTTGACACTCTTCCGAGCAGGCCGTTGGGTCAGTCTGGAGCGTATGTTCAGCATTGCCTTTCACATATTATCCCCGGGGCGGGTTGTGGGAGCCGGTCAACGTTTCTAATTATCAACGTTTGCAAGAATAAGATATTAGTAATTTGGTGTAATTGTGGGATATGGTTATTAGACTTGGAAATGGGTTAGGAGGTACGGAGTGTACGCCCATCAAGTCGATAACATCCCTGGTTAAAAGCTATTGTGGAAATTGGTGTTGTTATTGAAATAGGCTTTGTCTAGGATGAGGGCCTATTTCTAGACAAAACACCTAATTGATGATTTTATGTCCTGATGGCTGATTTTCCTACCCATGTGGTTGATTTCTAGACCTGAGTGCTGATTAGCCTCTTTCTAGACAAAGGCCTAATCACGGACAGAAGCCTAGTGCCATACAGGGATCCTGATTGCAGATTATGAAAGCCTTGTTGCTGATTCATAATGCCTGATGGATGACTTTGAAGCCTAAGTGCAGATTTTGCTAAACGGGTCAGGTGGCAAGTTTGACCCATTTTGCTGTGACTCTTCATTGGCTCACCTGTTGGACTTTATGGTCATTAATACATTAATGATCCATGACTACCAAAGGGTTTATAACCACAATAGCTTAATGGAAATCATGATTGGTTACTTAATACCATTTAATTCCATTGATTGTTGGAAGCTATATAACTCCAACAATGGATTCACATGAGGTATCAGTTAGAACACTAAATACTCTTCTGCAACCAGGTTCTTATTTGTTGCCTCAAATCAAGAACATCACTCTTTGTCTTATCCCAAAACAAAATTCGTGTAACCTAAGGCATATAGGGTCGAATTGTTGTTTTCGGAAAGTGATAACACGATTCAAAGGGATATCCGGTCATTGAAATCTCTACCCTATTACACGGTTTCCTCCAACATAAGATCCTTAACATAATAGATTATCAACATTTTATGACTTATCTTACAATATTATAGCACTTTAACATAACATATATCGTGTGGGTCTCCGACTATTTACGATAAGGCATAAGATACACCAATAAAAAATTAATTTCTTAAGAAAACCTCATTTGGAAAATGTTCGATGTGCCTAGATTTTAGACTATGATGATAAAATTAATTGATACGTCCAATAAAATGATTGACGAATAAAAAAAAAGAATAAGTTAAATACTCATCTATAGGGTATGGATTAATAATAATTTTATACATAAATAATAATTAAGCACATCAACATTACTCCTTTCATTTACATAATTCGCCAACAAATGAAACTGAGAGCTGCTATCATATTTGACTTTATTATTGTGTTATAACTAATTCTGGTCTCATCCTTGATGAAAAAGTATTCCATCTCATTTTACTTGTACTCGTAAATATTGATTTGTTTTATGTATACTCGAATTTCTATAACGAAAATTATCTACCACTGTATAATTTAAAGAGGAAGAAAGAAGAGAAGTGACAGAGAAAAGCTATGACCAACATCAAAACATATTAGCATACTGAAGCTAAATAGTTGATCTGCAGCACGTCATTAATCCATGTTAACACTTGGTAGTTTTGTTAGTTAACATCAACCGATTCATTCTACCAACCTACTACTACTGCTGTGCACCAATGATCACAAAATAAACCAGCCCAACTGTTTCAAGTCACACTTTAAGAACCCCACCCTGATTTCTGGCTACTACCACCATCTGCCACTGCACCACCACTAGACCCCGCCTGGTTCCATCCGGTTGTAGCTGCCTGTGCCTGACCCCCAGCTGGTGCCTCACTGGCCTCTTTGTTCCACCCCGACGCAACCGTGTTCCCCTCATCTGCCGCTGCACCACCACTAGACCCCGCCTGATTCCATCCAGTTGTCGCTGCCTGTGCCTGACCCTCAGCTGGTGCTTCACTGGACTCTTTGTTCCACCCAGACTGAGCACGAGGAGTTCCAGCTTCATATGCCCCTGCACCAGAGTCACGGTTCCATCCTGACTGAGACCTAGGGGTCCCACCTTCATCACCAGACTCACGTTTCCAACCAGATTGAGTACGTGGGGTCCCGCTTTCTTGTCTATTCATTGGAGGACGAGGCTGATTCTTCTTGAAATACTTCTCATTAAATTCATCCGCTTTTTCCGGATATTTTTCCTTCACATAATTTTTCATACATTTAATGGAGGAGAAGTCTTCTTTACGGCCATCAGTGGATACAACGAAGAAACACCTAGAACCTTTGTGGATTTCATGCTCGCTGACCTACAATTATATAAAGTTGATCATAAGAAGAAAAGTAAACAGCCAAAATTCATTTTATTTGGTAATCAGTGGAAGGGCCGAGAAAAAAACACATTGCCAAGAAATACTGAGTTGAATTTAACTTTTCAAGATAGAAAACGAGTGCTAAAAACTAAAAGTGGCAGGATGTTTACCATGATGTAATCCATTGCAGCACTCAATTCCTTAGCTTTTTCAGGATGATGAGGCAAGATTTTGTCTTTGATGTAAGTTTGATCATCAGCAGGCAAGGGATCCCCATCTTTGTACCTTCACAACATATGCCCCAACCGGAGTTAGAATTCACGTTTTATAAACTTATTTGTGAACAGCAAAAATGGAGAGGATGGTTGGGTAATGGATCAAAACGGGTAAGTTTTAGTGTGGGCAACTAACTTGACCCATCCCACTCCTTTAGCATAGCCCGTTTGTCCTGTTACATGTATACATAACCCTGATCGACCTGTTTACAGATAAACCCCAACCAAATTGCCACCTCTACTAGTTTTTTTATTCTTTTACAAAAATGATGGAAAACTTACCCAGCTTGGTGCATGATTCTCCGGCTTGATAGCATGATAGGCTCAATATCAGCGAGAATCTCTTGCTCGTCAGAAGTGAACATGTCAAGCCGTTGCTTTGTAACAGTTAAAGGTACAACAGGCCTTGGACCATCATTGGGTCCCGCAACTGGCCTGGCCGGGCGGTCTCTTTTCGGACCCCAACCCTCCTTCTTTCTCCAACCCCCTTGATCAGGTTTTTGTTCACCCTTCCGATTCCAGCCACCCCATGAACCAGGTTGTTCAGTTTCCTCTTGTGGTTTTTCACTTGGCCCATCAGTTGTGGGAGCCACTTCATCCTTCTTCTTACCCCAAGGAGCACCCCAACCACCTTTCTGATCCGTCTTTTCTTCGACTTTCTTGCTCCAGTCTGACCCTTGTGCTTGCTTTTCCACCAAGTCACCGGCCACTTCCACACCCGTATTCCAACTAGGTGCATCGGTTTTAGCCGCAGCTTTACCCCATGCACCAGATGTTTCCACTTGCGCTCCCCAACCAACAGACTTTGAAGCGTTATCAGCTTGAGGTTGGGTGGGCTTGGCACCCCAGGAACCTGATCCTGATCCCTTTTCAGTATCGTTCACACTTTTCTTTCCACCCCATACAGGTTCATCTGGCTTGACCATCTTTGGACCACCCCAAGAAGCAGAACTCTTCTCTGTTTCAGTTCCACTCTTCTTTGTCCCCCATCCAGTTGTCATTTGACCTTCGTTTGACTTTGCTGCTCCCCAGCCACCGCCAACAGCCTTATCAGCTTCGTTGTCATTCTTCTTTGCACCCCATCCAGACGGTTCAACCTCCTTTTGAGACTTCATTGTCCCCCAACCACCTGAAGATCCCATCATTTGACCTTCGTTTGACTTTGATGCCCCCCAGCCGCCAACAGTCTTATCAGCTTCGTTGTCATTCTTCTTTGCACCCCATCCAGACGGTTCAACCTCCTTTTGAGACTTCATTGCCCCCCAACCACCTGAAGATCCCATCATTTGACCTTCGTTTGACTTTGCTGCCCCCCAGCCGCCACCAACAGCCTTATCAGCTTCATTTTCATTCTTCTTTGCACCCCATCCAGACAGCTGAACCTCATTATGAGACTTTGTTGTCCCCCAACCACCCGTCGTTTGACCTTCGTTTGACTTTGCTGCCCCCCAACTACCGCCAACAGCATTATCAGCTTCGTTTTCATTCTTCTTTGAACCCCATCCAGACGGTTCAACCTCCCTTTGAGACTTTGTTGCCCCCCAGCCACTGCCAGCCTTCTCAGATTCATTTTCACCGTTCTTTGCACCCCATGCAGATGGTTGAACCTCTTTTTGAGCATTTGTTGCTGCTCCCCAACCACCTGAAGAGTCCGTCTGCTGACCTTGGTCTGATTTTGCTACACCCCAGCCGCTCCCAGCTTTCTCAGTTTCGTTATCACTCTTCTTTGCACCCCACCCAGATGGTTCAACCTCTTCTCGAGGCTTTGTTGCACCCCAACCACCTGTCTGCTGACCTTGGTCCGATTTAGCTTCCCCCCAACCACCAGCCGTCGGTGTAGTCTTGACAGCACTTCCCCAGCCACCACCAGATGTCCCATCTTCTGGAGTGGGACCTGTTGTCCAAGCAGATAGGCCGTTCTCTTCCGCATCCAGATTTAATTCTAAACCATCTTCAAAAACTGGTTTAGATTCTGTCTCAGGAGACCCCATTCCCATGAAGTTATCATCCAGGTCAAAGCTGTCTATTTCATCTCCAAGACAAGCACTGTCAGCTTCTCCAAACCCACCACTGGTCAAGTGTAGGAAGTTGTAGACATCAATCCCGTCTTTTTGATTTAATTCAACCTATAGAAACATGATTTATATTTTAGTAAAACATTATATGAAACTCTTAAGAATCAAATAATCAGTTGTAATAAGGTGTGGTGTAGGCAATTTCTGAACTTCAGGTTGTGCTCCGCCTCTAATAAGTCAAACGGGTAACACATAAAATTATATACAAGATTAAAATTAGACTAAAGAAAAGGGGCTGAGGTCCAAAGTGTTGTTTCAGTGCATAAAACATCCTAAATATTTTACCAAAAGACGATTATTAATCTTGGTGATCATATTCAAAAGGCTAACTTAGTATTAAAAAAATTTTGAAAAATACAAGTTCCTGGTCAATTCGACCCATTCCGACTCAAGCCCAAACTTACTCATTTGACCCGTTGCCCAAGCTGCCAAGTGCCAACCCATACATTTTGCTACCTCTACTAGCAATATGCATCCAAACACCTCATATTGTTTGTCTAAGCATCAAAAAGATGCGCAAGCGCACACACACAGACATTAAAAGTTTTAAACCATGGAATTAAAGATATGAACCTCTCTTGTGTCCCAGAGAATATCAAACCGAGATCCAGTACCCACAGCTACCGGTTTGCCCCACGAACAAGCACCCACGATGCTGGACAACGAATCAGCATGGCACTTCTCAGCCGCCTTTTCAAAACACTTTTTTGGTGTCTGGCAAAAAGTAAACAAGGCAACAAATTAAGAATGTCATCAGCACGTAAAAATTCAACATGATACTTAGCAGATAGCAATTATTATGTGAATGCCTTACATAAACTGTAGCTTCTGAAAAGGGTACTTGGAAGTTAAGTGTCTTAGAGAGTGCCTTTATGCCCGCTTGATTAAAGCCAACTAATATTCCAGCAGAGGTCATGCTACTTGCCACCAAAAGCAAATGCTCTTTCAGCATGCCTTTGGAAACCATTGACACCGATGTTGAGAGGCGCTACAAAATTTAACACAAATCAGTGGCAAATCAAAATATCAAAACAAGAGATCGCAGATAATAAAATTTTAGCATTGCAGAATCAAGGTAACAAGTAGCACACCATGTTTTATTGAAAATCGATTATAAAAAGCCCCAAAAAGTTTTTGGATCTTTTGGCTTATGGATTGAATTGCAATAGGTAGCAAAACATTCACTGCTTTTTCTAATTTGGTCACTGGAAACTAAATGAAATATCCTCACTGTACACTTTAAAATTGATTATTCTGAATTCGACCAAAAAATTGAGCATGCCAACGAAGTTGAATGGTTTTTATTAGAGGTGGCAACTTTGCCCTGTTTGCCTAGAAATACGTCAACTTGGACCCTATTTTATCTCCATAAGCCCAACAGGTCACAAGTCACCCATAGTGTTTCCAAATGCTTAAAACCTCCTAAACATTTTATTTGAAACAAAAGATTATTGTTTAAACAGTATAGATTGAACAATATAATTAAATAGATTACTAATTTATGAAGTTAAGAAGTTAAAAAGTGAGAGAGAGAGAGAGATGTCAGTAAGCCTGCCCATCCCGTTGACGCGTTAGCAAACCAGCACAAGCCCACCATCTTATCATTTCTAGTGGTAACGGTTTTCGAAATTCTGATTTTTATAGATCCTCAATGTTTAGATGATTTTTTGTAATGGTTTTCAGAAATTTAACGATTCTAATAAGACATTTGTAGTCCAGATACAAAATTGAATATGAACTGAAAGTGTGTTGCTATTTATTGCAATATACCCTAAAGAGAAAAGAATACCTGAACAGCTTGCTCAAAAGCGCAAGCTATGCCAAGAAGATCTTCAACTTGTTTGATTGCATAAGGAATAGAGCGTGTTGTGTCAATCAAATGGATTACTGGAAGGCATGAGTCCATAACTGTCCTCCATGCATCACCACTTTTCTTAACAGCTTCTTTTTCAAGAATCACATCAATTGCTAACTCCCCTTTTTGATCCTTAGATGGATTTCTGATCCATGCAGATGTTGCTGGGCTGATCCAAGTAATACTTGCTTCTTTGACCCGTGGATCACCTATTTAACAACATATTTGTAAGGCCACAACCTTTAAAATAAAAAAGAAAGGTAAAATGAACAAAAATTTATAAATACCTTTAACAATTGTATTCAACAGCACAGGGCAAATAGTATCAGCCAAAATTTGTGCAGTCTTCTCTAGATTGAAATCAAGAGTATCTTGAAAAAAAAACTTCAAGCATGGGGTCCACTTGCTTTCAGATGACAGCTGGAATGAACATTCACTGCAAAACAGTAACCATAGACATTAATTACAGTCTGGTCCAATGAAAACTTGTTAAATACTGTAAATGGTAGTATATTATTGGTGCATATATAAGTAAAAGGTGGGTTTAAAGCGTATATATGTTGATCTTCTTATAGATTTTTTGAATGCATACAAATATTAGTTATTTGGTAAAGTGGTTCTTATGCAAATAGATAAAAATAAATATTTATATAAGATGTCATTTCACAGGAACTAAAATTTTCTTTTAAAGGAAAAAGTGAAAAAATTATGCCATGTTACATACCTGCAAGATACTGCTATTTTTCTAAACAGCAGACCAACTCCTTTTTTCTTCTTCCTGAATGAGTTCAGAGTATCTTCACATTTTGTAAGAACTTGTTCCATGCTAATATTTGATTCTTTCAATAGGGTCTGCTCAAAATTATGTATGGAAAATAAGGAGAAAATTGTTGCAGACAATATATGCTCAAATTTATTTTTTGAAACAGAGAAAAAATATATAGCCAGTAAAGCACTTGAAACTTTGATCATAATATCCATAGTACTTAAAAGACCTTACCTTGTTGAGATGTACGTGACCAACAAGCCCAGCATCAGTATCAGCATTCTCAGAAGTCACTTGCTGTTGTTTATATCTACAATAGAAAATCAGTAACAGTATGAGATTTATCAAACATTCAAACAGACATCGTCGATTTCACAACATTTAAAAAACACATCCTACAATAAACTAGAGGTGGAAAAATCTGTAATTGATCAAATCGTGATTCTAACATTTTGAATTCCAAAATACTTAATGTGTTAATGTGCTATAAAAACCAAATTATAACTTTATAAGAAATCAATTTAAGAGATTGTTGGCATTTAAAAGCCCTTTAGGCAACCCTTCTAACTGTGCAACCCAACCCGTCACAGATGAAATATGAAGTTGACTTTTCACAAAGAACCATGTACAGAACACTTCAATGGAAATCATTACAGAAACAAACTTATAGATAACAGCAGAAAATAATGATAACATACTCTATAAGAAATTCCAGAGAAACATCCTTGAGGCTGACTTTTCGCAGATGATTTTTGACCAGAAATGCAGCATTCTCAAGGCAATACTTGGCCCCACAATCGCACTCTTTCAAATATAGTACAACCCGACGGTCATTGATAACATTCTTAAAATGCACTCCACATGTCAGAATCTCCTAAACAACAGAAATCAAGATAAAAAAAAAAAGAGTTATGAATACTGGGCAACTGAAAACAACTAAGAATTTTAAGTAAATTAAATATTAAGTTACCTTCATCATATTCCAAGTGGAATTACTATTTGGAGAAGAATCAAGAACCGCCTTGTAAGCAGGATTTGACATGGCAGTTGCAGCCAATACTCCCACGGGCTCACCAGCAGCAAACAGATTAGGTGTCATCCCCCCATACTCGAATTGAATTATTGAATTGCTACATACATTCCTCACCGTCCCATCGTAGCAGATCACCACATCACGGAGGATAGCCATTGAATTTTTAAACAATATACCAGGCTCAGTCAACCCTCTCGAAGACCTTATCATCACTTCTCTGCTCGCTATCGAATGAACCATCTCTTGGTATGGGTCCAATCCATGAAATAGTCCGCTCCTGACCAACCCAAATTCCTCATACGGGTAACTTTCAGCAAAGGGGTAATTACGAAGAAAATGTGAAGACAAATCTGCAACCAAGGTTCTAGAATATAACCTTCCTCTCTCCAAGATCTCTAAACCCAAAAACCCAATCTGCTGAACTATCCTAGTCACAGCTGACTCACTCTTGGTATCGATCAGATTTCCCATTGATGAGAATTTTACAATGAAATCAGCAATAGGATTTTTGACAGCACGAAGTTGTTTGTCGAGTTGCATAGCTATCACTTCATTATATGTAGACCTCAAGTGATATAACAGCGACGAGAAATTCTGGAGCTCAGCTTCGATATCTTCTAAATCTGTTTGAGGAACAATAAAATCCTCCAAACTTAAATTAAATCCCTCACAGCTCAGATTCTCCATCAGCATGGGTTGCAACGAGTTGAAAAGCTTCAAAACTTCTTTTGGTCCTTTCGTGAAAAAAATCGAGCTAACCACTTCGTTCACTACAGACTGAATCACATCCCGCCCATAATCCAATCTCAAGATCTTACTATCCCGAATGACAAAACGATCCCCCGAACAATCAAACCCAGGAGGTAGGGAAGTCTCCAGAAGTTCCAAAACAGTCCATAACGGACCACAATCACGGGCCTTTAGCATTGACGGTTTGGGCAACGCATTTGATGTGAACAATGCTAACTGTTGGACTTGAGCTTTGGTGAAGAAATACTTCTGGAACAATGCTTTAAGAGATAGCATAGAATCTGTTCCCAATTGCAGATTCACATTCCCGTTATGTGAACTGAGAAGTTGTTTCTCAACAGCAAATAGCTCCAATACTTCAGCTTTGGCTTCGGGAGACTGAGGATAGAAGATATGGATACAATCTCCATCGAAGTCGGCACCAAGGGGACCACAAATGATAGGATTGATTTTGATAGTGTGGTCATCGTGAATATAGACCGACAAGGCTTGCAGAGAGTGTTTGTGAGTCGTTGGCGGTCTATTGATGAAGATCACATCTCCCTCCATTATCTTTCTGTGGACAATCTGACCCGGTTTCAAGAATGTATGACCTTTGGAACCTTCTCTCAGTGAGTATGTTGACTGCCCGTCTTTGTAAGTTAGGCATAACTTCTCATCCACTAACTTCTGAAGAAAGTTCATATTGTATTCGGTGACCCTCTCTTCAAATGTAATTCTTTGAGCTATTTCATACGGGATCCCAATTTCTCCGACACCTTTATACGCATCGCCCGTTATGACACTACGTGAGGAAAACCCTGACCCTTTGCTAATAAAAAGTGTCTTCATCTTCTCAAGCCAGGCTTTTGTAGAAGAGGAATCGCTAAGCGATTTAGCAATTCCATAACGTGTATTTCTATCAGGGGTAGCCTACAAGAATTATATACAATGAAGATCTTTTGAACTTTCCGAGTTCTAGTCAACTAGGACTTAGACTCATTAACAGCCTTTGGGATCCATTAAATGTTTATAGTTTACTTGCCTTATTAAACCTCTATGAACTTGAAATCAAACCCGTGTGACTTACACTTACAAACGTGTTTGACTCGAAAAGTATAAACTGGTCAAATTAATGGGCAGACTCCTAAATATATATAAAAAGCCAATGTTGTCATTTCACCTTTGAATAGTGATTGCAATTTTGACACATACACTTATCAATGAGTCAATTCGGGTTAGTGCTACTTCTAATTCTAACGCATCAATCAGGCAAAACAAAAAGAAAACAGCTATAAAAGGTCCAAATGAGTCAAACGGGTAAAAATTCGCCCAACATGTATTTTTAATGTATAAAAACCCCTAAATCTTCTTTTCCCTTGAATACAATATTATAACAGAAGTAACAAGCTATATGTTTATGAAATATTTAAAATTTACAGACAGAAAGTATTTCAGCTCAACCCAACAGCTACCAAAAATGAGACATTGAATCTTCTTATATCTTGAATAAAATATTACAACAGAAGTAACAAAAAAAAATTATAATATTTGACAAGCTAACTGTTTATGAAATTTTTAAAATTGACAGGCAAAAAGTATTTCAGCTCAACCCGACACATACCAAATATGACACATTGACCGAACCCATTTTGACCCGTTACATCATGAGGCAAGAGGAAGATTACAATAAAAATATGATTAACCAAGAGTCCGCTTAAAAATCTCAAAGAAACATACCTTAGCACCCCTAGATTGCAGATATTGCGCCACAGCCACTTGCAAATCATTTACTTCAACTTCGAGAGACTCAAAATTTGCCTTCCCAGACCTTGAACTCTTAATAATCTCTACTTGCCTCAAAACTTTCTTGAGCATCGGCATTGAGATATCCTAAATATCAATCAGAAAATAATGTTGCATGTTACATTTACATCGAGTACAAAATGAAAGATGAGATGGGTTGTACATCCAATACTCATTATAGTTATTGGTACATCAGAACACTTGATTAGGTTGATAAATCATGAAAGGAAGGAAACATACTGAAGATGTGACGGTGATGCCATCAGAGACGTCTGGAGTGGACAAACAATTTGGGGGGACAGGAAGGTGTTGCATGATATATCCTTCCTGGAAGAAACAGCCTCTCCCAGCTAACTTCTTCTTGGTTGCCTCGGGGATTTTCTTTAAAATTGCCAGCACCTGACATTGATTAAAAAAATAAACATCTCAAACACACAAATAGTAAATTAAGGCAGACTATAATAGCACCCAAAAAGGGTTATAGCTCTGACCTAATTTTCAGTAAAAGACAACAAATATATGAACTTACACAAATACAGACCGTATAGTTTTATCTATTACCTCGGATGGAAGTAAGGGGCGACTATTACCATCACCATAACGATATCCGTATCTGTCAAGAAAATTCCAGAAATAGTCTCTTGATCTTGATGGAAGTTTAAGTGTCAAGTAACATGCACCATCTTGTTTTTTATCCTCATGGACTGTAACTTGTGCAGCTTCCTACACAATGTCAAAAAAATAATGCAACCATATTAGAAGCAACATTTCTTGTTTCAAATGATCCAAGCTCAACTTTTTACATAACGCAAGGTACATCACACCAAAAATATAAAATAAGATCCAGAGAACGAGTAATAAAGGATCTCACAATTTTGGCAAAATTACAGCTTGTAACACTTTTTAACGAATTTACAAGTTTGACATAGGATGTTTACCTCACAACAAGATGCAAAAGCTCTTTCAAGCACACCGGCATTCTTGGACTGCAACTGAAAGTACAATTGGACATTAGAATATTGTGTATTCATTATGTAGAGAGTCAGTACGAGAATATGAAGACAGTCATTAACGGATGTTTCCCTCTTCAAAAATTCTTCAAAGAAGTTCATAAAAAAGCTCATATACTTGATTTGCGAAACAAGTTAGTATTCACAAATTTATTATTTATCACTGCAAACAACCCCCTGAAAACGCTTTTGACAACATTTCTTTCAGTCAAGAGCAATGCAACTACTTGTCCAGGGAAAGTGTGAATTTCATTAAAAAGAATTCAAAGAGATATTGCGAGTAAAGTAAGCTCCCTTCAATTTCATTCTTTATCGAAAATGGAGTTATAGACGGTCAATCTATTCGCGAATCAACAGATTTCTTATAAATTACTAAAGCTTCAAACAAAAACATACAAAATCATGTAAGATATTGTTTTGAATGAATTTCAAATTTGGTAGTGGTATAACTTTCTCAATGTTAACATTTCATTCATCAACCCCAGCTATTACTAAACAATAACAGTAAGAAAAATACGTTTGTAAATGTGCATGAGACAGTCAATAAAGTGGCAAAAACATCATGAAAAAATAAAGACGAGAAAAACTCGAGCATTCTGCTCAAAAAAGAAAGTGATATCACTTTTTCCCCTTATATACCCCATAAATTCACTAAAAATTTCATAAAAGAGAGAAAATTACATGTCAGAACATAAACATGAAAAATATAAAGCAATAAATACCCTTGTATTCTTGAACTTTAAGCACTTGAGGCATATCAAACTAAGTATGCGCTTCAGCTCATTGATATGTGATGGGTGATATATTGGAACAGGTAACTCTATGTACCCAAAATGGCCTGAATGAAATAAAGCAAATGAAATTAAAAGTTAGATACATAGAAAATAACTGCATAATGCAAGTTTAGTATAGAGTATGATATTTACACATTACACACCTTCGCATTTCCCAGGTTCAGCTGTACCACAAGATTCGCATTTTCCAACTTCAAGTGGAAGCCCAAGAAACGGATTTGACAGCTGGCTCACGTGGCTAATGGGGCAATCACTAATGGAGGACAAACACTGCTCGAGATTTCATGTGCATGCACCAAACACCAAAAGTAGTTAGAGATTAAAAAAAATAAAAAAGACACTCAATGATTCCTAAACTATATCTGATACAGGAAGATGATATAAAACTCACAATTTCTTGCCGAGTAGCCAAAGAAAAACTAATGCCAGTTATATTTCCCTCTAAAATACTGGATGGTGGATTTTCTTCCATCGATCAGAACCTGTTTCGTTATAGAAACAAAATGCATCAATGTCTAAAGTTCCAATTGCTGGTTATCGAATATACATAAACAGACAAGAACATAATATGAGAAAACATCAATCAACATATCGAATTTATAATTGCAGCCTATATATCCATGTTCCTCATTTTCAAATGCAGATCTTCTATAAGACTTTTCAGATAGAAAAAATAAGGGAAAAACAAACATATATTTTCATAATGAACATGTGGGAAATTATCTGAGTTTTTAATATGAATCTTAACAGAGCATCACAATCATAGATCTAGATGAAATTTGAAGTACTTTATGAGCTCATATAGGTGTTCTTATTAAAACAAAACAAAATGCTAAACAAATGGAAATTTTAACATTACACCTGACCTTGTTCATTTCATTATATCATCCAAAATTTCCATACAAACACACTTTATTTAATAGTTACACCTTTATTTCCAGTATACAAACTAACACTTAAAAAATAACTAAAACCCCAAGAAATAATTTAGTTATCAACACTCTAAGCAACCAACAACACATATATTGCAACATTTTGACCTAATATGCAACAGATCCTTTAAAAAACAAAATTTATCAAACAAATAGAACAAAATAAAAACAACAGAAACCAAAACCCTACATTTTCACCTACCAAAAAAACAAAAAAAAAGTAAGCTACTGACACTGAAACAACACAGTATAAGCTAAAAATCAGCAGATTATACACATGCATTTATGACCAAAGCAAAAAATACGTGTATAATCAACGAAAAAACACAAAAGAGAACATAACCTAACAACGAAACGTAGTTTCGGAGTAAAATTTCGTGAACGAAAAACCCTAATTTTATAAAATGTGAGTAAAATTAGGGTCAAAAGATACCTTGGATGATCGATTGTGAATTTTATGAGAGAGAGAGATAGTGAGGGTTTTAGGGGCGTCAGTGTATATTTATTTGATTTTAGTGAGAAAAATGGAAATTATACAATAAGTGAAGTGATTATTTTATTTTTTAATTTGTATTTTACTTTTTAAAATCTTTTTGTGTGGGTTTTTATAGTATTACCTGATTACCTGATTTTGAAAATATTAGAGCATAGTGGTGCGAGCATTTTGGTCAGGTGAATGGTGTGGTTTGGGTTTGGTGTTTTGGCCTTTTGAGACGTAGAATGACTAAATTGGCCCTAGTGAGTGTAGGTGAGTATGATGGCAAGTTTGAACTTTACCACTTGTTTGATGCAGAGTTTGTATGATATTAATTACAGTAATTAATATATACTACACTAATATATTTTTAAGTTACATAAGAAAATAAATATAATTAGTACTCCTTCCGTCCCATTTAAAATGTTCAATAGTTGTATGACCCGTGACTACACGGGTTTATATAGAATAATAATAAAAAATATTACTTATATTTGCCACTTGTATGAAATATACTAATAGTTTTAATCAATTAAATCTTTTATTATTATGTTTTGCATACAATATTTAATTTCAGATGTACTCCATATAAAAGTTAAAATAACCTAAAGACGGATACTTGAGACAGTACAATTCATATAATTTACAATCTATTCGCCTACACATTAATTAGTTATACATTTTCTATCCATTAACTCACCATAAATATATAACATCATTTAATACAATATCGTTATAATCTTTTCATGCTACTACTTATCTCACTACATCAAGTTTAGACCCGTGCGATCAAACTTTCTTGTACCAATTCAACCTGCTTGTTTAATGAATTGTGCAAAGGTTAATATGCAGCAAGAGGAACTCATAAGAAATTTTCAATAAGTAAAAAGCTTTTAAAAGCATACTTAAATCAAGCTTTAACCCTTTCAAACATATTGCTTCTACAACTTCTTCCTCTGACTTGATGTTGAAGCAAAACCAACTGCTTATCTTCACAAACTTACAACAGCAAAATGGCACACTTACAGCAGCTATAACGCCAGCAAAACAGCAGAACCAAACCAATGACAAAACGACACTTAAACGTGAACTAATCTGCAACAAACAGCACACTTTAAAATGGCAGCAAAACTGCAACACCTAATCATCAATTAAACTGCATGAAACCAACAATAAAACTGCACCAAACCAGTAACAAAACGACACCAAAAATGACTCGTTTACAATAGCAAAATATAGGCTAAATAAAACTCATCCTAGACATTACCTAAAAAACTCATCCAAAACAAAATATACCCATCAACAACATGAGCGTCAAGCGCAACCCAAAAAAGCTCCTGCAAGTCAATAAAAAATTATACGGACAGTAAAACATGATGTTTGGATGTGCTTACTTTACTTTGTAATGCTCAGATAATCAGATTCAACAAATTTTGATTCTTTAAAGAATTAGTATCGCATTGACCAAAAGGGACATTCTTGTGAAAATTTTGTGAAATGAGAGTATTAGTCTCTTAAATTATGTTAAACTAATAGGTAAATTTAGTGTATCCTTGCAGTTGATATAAACTGATTTGAAATCAAAAGAATCGTAATTTGTGTACTCGGCAATTAAAAACTGACTATTGCAACTTCAAATCGCAATAACCTGATGCTTTGTTTCAAAATTCAAATCCAACCACCACTTAATAAATTACTATAATAAAAGAACAATACCCTTTCTTACTTATGTATTTCAGGTTGATCTCCATATGTGTCTGTTATTTGAAAAAATGACCCTGCATATAAGAAATTAGAATAATTGCTTAGACACACATTGACTTTTAAGGTCAAACATTAAAACTATGAACTTTTTTGTGTTTCTTACCTTAATCTTTTGAGATAACCACAAGCCAACATCACTCAAAAGCTTGTTACCGGAAGCATCTTTGTCGTTGGTTAAGCTCTCGGCGACAAGATCCTGGCATGCACCTTCTGCTACAATAATTACCATATGTCCTTTTATTCTTTTCTCTATATATTTAAAAAGACCCCCTGGTCCTTCCAAATAAAAAAGTGACTTGGGAATCAAACAACAATCAACATCTCGACTTGCAAGAGTTGCATACATTGCAATAAACCCTGCATGATGATTGGATATGAATATTATGTGGGAACAGCTTACATTTTAATAAAAGAGTAAAAAATGGGCACTAACTAAATTAAACTATTTGAAGCACGTATGATTAGATTATTAGGATACCAGCTAAAATCATTTAAGGATAACCATACATACGTACTAAAAGAAGAAAACTTTATGGTTAAATTTAGAAACAATAATCTAGGAAAGAAAACAGGTGTAAAAAAATCATACCAATTACTCTATGTGTCTCAGGCATTTCATCGAACACCTTTCATGCACTGCATAATCACCATTTGAACATAAGTTACAATTCTGCTATTTAACACTACAACTGAGTTCATGCTAATTTTTCATTACCAATTCACAGTTCCTAATTAGAACTTATAACATAACACCCAATTGATCTTCACTAACTACTTTTATTTCAAGTTTAATAGAAACAGTAGTAAGATAGTAGTATGATAGCTCGTAAATACATACGGAGTAATACATATATAAACCTAACTAACCAAACAAATAATTTAACAACAACAAAAAAAACTTTAGAAACTAAAATAAACTTACATCTTTAAATTTATCAAAAAGTACATCAGCCTTATCATCACCATGAGCTAGCAACTGAACATTTTTGTAGCAAAATAAAGCAAGCAAAATCACGAGCGAGTTCCATGCGCTGCCGCGGCAACCGATATAACCACCATAAGTACCCAATCAAGCCTATCAGCACACATAAACAGTTTCGAAAACGGTAGGAGAGGAATTTGAAGATGAAAACTTAGTAGGAGAGGATGTATAATGAGAAACAAAAGGAAAGTGGAAACCATGAAGATTGGTACCTTAATCTTTAATCTTCAATAACTTTGAATTGAATTTTTGATGGAAGAGAAATTTAATTCTTGGTGGAAGAGAAATTGATTGGATGAAATAGAGACACTGTGAATATGGGTTTGGTGAAAAAGTAAAGATAGATAAATTGATTCAGTTTTTTGGCGGTGCCACAGATAAAGAGACAGGTGTGATATTGGGTTGGGTGAGCATCCAATCAGATTAAAAGAGTGCAAAATACATTTGAGAGTCCCAAGATATATGAGTTGCAAATTAATTAATTTAAGTAATTAAAAGAAAATCAAAATAAGGAGAAAATTGCTTGATTCTTAGCTATGCCACATCATCAAAATAACAGCTTAAGATTAGGCCACATCAGCTTTATGACATCAGCATAAACCCCCTTATATTAGATAGGAGAGATTCTAACTTTGCACGTAGTTTTAGGATTCTCCACTAACTCCACTTTTCACCAATCGAATATTATATCTACCCACTAAAGTATTTTTTGATTGGTTAAATATCAAAGTGGACACTTATAATGGGACATCCCAAAATAGTAACGTGGACATTTCAAATGTACGAAGGTAGTATGTTTCTTTGATCCATAGAGTTTCGCTAGGTCCGGCATTTTTCAGTATAATTCATTAATCAACCAATGAAAAAGACAAAATAACCCATCACTTGAACATTTAAAAATTCTTTTGCATTCTTTTTAAATATCACTAGTGTGACACCCCGCGATTTTGACGTAATTATAAACGTAATTTGCACGCATTTTTAGGCTAATTCCCTAATTTGAGTGAATTCACAACACAATTTTAGAGATAAGTCTAGCAAAGCCCAACTAGTTACTACGCGTAGTATTACGATTCATAATTAGTTATAATTATGCACACGACAATTGGAACAAACGCGACAAAAATATGCGACTGTTGGTGAACAAAATTATTTAATAAAACGAAATTATTAAATAACATTAACGATTTTTAAATATTATGTCGATAATATTTACAAAGTATTTTATAACGTATAAACATTTATTTCGTAAACGGAAACAAAACAAAGTTAAAATTTTATAAACTTAACTAAATTATTTCCATAAAATATTCCAACCAAAAATATAATCGAATATGTATTTAAATATTTATCAATTAAATATTTCTTAACTTTTAACGTTCGGGAAAACGAACACCGCACGGAGCGCAACCACGGAGGACGAAAACTGGAGACAATACCCCCCTTCCCACCTCTTTTCTTCATTCTTTTCATTTTCATCATCATTTCCATCTATCTCTATCTCTCTCTCTCTTTCAAAGAAACATCACCACCATCTCCACAAAATAGACAAAAACGACAACAAAAACTCACCGAATCATCTAGCTTCTTTGGAATAAAACGACCACCTCGCAACGATCTACACTTCTACCTTTTCGGATTTCAAAACCGACACGCGTAAGTTTACGACATTTCCCGTAAATCCTTAGATTTCGAAGTTTTCTTTTATATTTCATGTTTAGTATACTTAGATCATCATGTTTTAGCGTTTTATACAACCGAAAATGTCCAAAATCGACCCGAAAACCCGTTTTTGTGAGCTGTTCGTCGAACAGTGGTAAGTGACGCACTGGTGCCAAAAACAGTGTAGCGACACTTAAGTGACGCACTAAGTGTCGCATAAAACCCTAATCTTGCGTCACTTCCCTAAGTGACGCCTAAATCCGATTTTTTCATCTTGTCTGACACTTACACCGACACTCATACCCGACACTTGCTTAAGTGTCGCCCCTTATGCGTCACTTCCTCAAGTTACGCTAATAAATCAGAATTTATCATTTCATGCGACACTTTCCAAGTGTCGCTATAAACTATTAAGTGACGCCTCAAGTGACGCTAAAAACAGAAAGTTTACAACTTTTCACTAAGTGTTGAGACTGAGATTTTACCACCTGATTTTACTCCGAAATAAAGTTTCGAATGCGTTTTTACTACAGCAACATAGCAGAAATAAAAATTTTCCAAACTGACTTGGCAGCTCGACCCCAACCAGGGGCTGCCACCCCTTGGACCCCGCTACCAGGGGCGCTGCCCCCGGACCCCCGTACACAATTTCATACTTTATAAGAATACAACAAAACAAACAGAATTATGCTTTTGAAGTTATGATTTTCAAACCATCACCAACGAGTCGTATACATTTTCACAACTACGAAATACAAACGTACGTATTTAACAAACACTTTGGACATAACTTGGATGTACGAACACTGGCATGGATGGTCGACTTAGACATCCACGTACTTATTTAATCTCATACGTTTAGGGCGTTAGGAGATTCTGGACCATACTTGGGCTTAGGTTTGCTAGCACTCGCACGTTACTTAACTCAACAGGTGAGTTGCTTTGAACAGGGGTGGAAAACATAGTCAAACTGCTTTACTAATTGCCATAACTGTTTTTGCCTATATGATTATTTATCATACTTGTTTACTCGCACGATTTGAGTACTTCGTACGATTGAACATTTACAACTAAACTGAAATTTATGAAATAACATTTTCATACTGTAAACGTGGAAAAACTTGATTGTTGGACCGGAGAACGACCGGTACTTTTTATGTAAACGCTGGAGAACGACCAGCAACGTATTTTAGTGCCAGAGAACGACTGGCCACTGGACGGGAGAACGACCCGTGCGTATTTGGATGGGAGAACGACCCATGCGTCTTTGACGGGAGAACGACCGGTACTGTGTTTCGCTGGAGAACGACCAGCAGTGTTTGGACGGGAGAACGACCCGTGCGTATCCAGACCGGAGAACGACCGGTAAACTGTTTTGTTGGATGGGAGAACGACCCGTGCGTTAAACTGTGTTTTGGGTAACATCCCACGTAAACTGTATTTTGGGTATCATCCCACGTAAACTGTGTTTTGGGTAACATCCCAACCGAACTATAATTGGATAACATTCCACTAAACACTTATTCAACCATTATGGCAATACTTATTTGTGAACGTATTTGGTTTATCAACTGTGCTTACAAACTTGATTCAACTATTACAAATATAAAACCTGTGAATTTACTCAACCTCGTTGTTGACTTTTACTATGCTTTTCAGGGAATTAGCTGCACACGTAAGGACCGCCTGCACAACTGGAAATCTAGGCGACCCTTGATGATTTAGGATGCCAACTTTTTTTTAAACATATGGATTTCTTTTGTATAACTAAGCTGTTTTTAGTCATATTTACGAAATCCACTTTTGTACAACTTAACTATTTATATACGATTTGATGAATCGTAAACAATGTAACCATTACTCTTGGCATCTTAATATATATGTTCTGTTGTAATCATATGCTCTGATACGTATGCATGTACAATGTAAATGTGGCATCCCCAGCTTATACCAATGCTTCCGCTAAACGAATTTGGGGGTGTTACAGATTGGTATCAGAGACATTGGTTATAGCGAACTAGATTTCTTAGGTGACTTAGAGACCTTAGAGACCTAGACTATAGCCTTGGCTAGAACGCACATGCATACACACATTTGCTTACGTCTAACTATCGTTACGACACGTCGATACACACGATTCGTTTGTTTGAACTTCACTACATCCGATTCGTTCGTACTCATTCGGACCTCATATGAACCTGATCGTGTTAAGTGGTTGATGAAAAGAAGTATGTATTTAGCATCATATAATGACGTCTGGCCAACGTTATAACACCCCTCATTTATTAAAACAATTATAATAATAATTGTGATTCGGAATCGTATATTTCACACATGTAACCATGTTTTACATTACCCTTTAATGTAGATAAACTTTTTCCAAACTAAATACATGACATTTCAACAACTAGGTGTTATATAATTTAAAACATTTCTTCGGTTATTAAACCAACATCAGAGTAACAGCCTGTCAAACATTCCATCAATTCCAAACACTTCCTGCCCCGCCCAATATGTCCCATCACTTATAACCTGCAGGAAGAACTGTGGTGGGGTTAGCATAACGCTAAGTGAATGAAACTATAATCTACAGTCCAACTTAGCACAATAATCTGTTTACATCAAATAACAATAAACAATCAATCAATCATCATAAGGATCGGTGGTTCTTGATATACCTTTATACCGGTTTGGTACTCAAAGAACACTTATCAATCATCTGTATTGGCCTATACAGAATTACCGATAACCTGTTGTTAATCACACACGACCTAAATCTTTGAACCAACATTTCAAGTTCCAAGATTTCCTGTCGTCTATAATAACAACCAAGTCCAACCTTCATTTCAAGTTGACCTCAGAATCTTACATACTAGCTCAAACAGCCAAGTAAGCAAACAACCAAACTAACATGGCAAGTTATCTACAAACGAAAACATTATATCAAAGTAATACTATAATTACTTGTTGTAACCAAATCATTACAACTAAATCACACTGAGGTTACAGATCCACTCACCGACTACCTCAGTCGTCCACTCAGTAGTCTAATGTCACTGAGCCTTCTGTTTATCTGAAAACACATCAGAACCACACAAGTTAATAACTTGTCTCAATATTGACATAACATCATACAATTTTAATTCCATCAAACAACTTATCACTAACTTGTATTAATTCAATTTTCATCATTTCAAGATTATGATTAATCACTTTAACCATCTCAATTCACAATCACTTAATAAACTATGATCATCTTTCAACATCAAATCAAGTAAGTTTCCAAGATTATGAATAGCCATTATAAACATCAATATTCATAATCAATTACCAAATTATGATCATTAGTATCACATTCTCACCTTTATCCATCTTAATCATTGTTAACTAATATAATTAACCCATTAACAAGATTAATAACATCTAACATCAACAATTAATCAAACATACACTAATTACACAAGCTTATAAGCTTTGATCATATCATAATCAACTAAACCCTTTAACTTTATTAATGATCATATATCAAATTCACCATTTCTAAACTAGGTTTAGATTATAATCCACATATAATCATCAACTAACAACTATATGATCATTACAAGCTTCAATTTCATATTAATCATCCTAATTGAATCAAATACACAAAAACCCATTTCTAGGTTTATACATAATCACAAAATTAAGACTTACCACATGATTATGATGATCAATGGATGATTTACTCATGTTTTGGAAGCTTGAATTCGAGTTCTAGGGCTTCAATTTGATGATTTCTCATGGTTTTAGGGTTTTGAAATAATACATATGAATATATGATACGTACGAATGCATATGTATATAGATATATGTTGAAATAAAAGACCGACTCAACATATAGGTCTATTACACAATTGTCTAAATTTCATTCCCCGTAGTTATCATTGTCTGGAACTTAAAAACCATTTGCGGGGAAACATTATTTTATTTTACCGTCAACTAAATAAAATTAAAACACTCAATAATTTATTAGTCACAATAAATTATTCGGCTATTATCACTATTTATTTCAAATAATACAACACACCTATTTTCTGACACACTTAATAATAATTCACAGTCAGAAAATATTAAAATACTACTAGGTCCGAAGACTGGGTGTTACAAACGTGATTATATAATACTAAGTACATATGGGTGTTTCATAGCCGTGAGACACGTGATGGGGATCTTGTCATTTCTTCTTAAATACTCGATAACTGAATTATGTGAAATTTTATCCTTCACATCTCTTTCATTGGCATTGACTTCTGCATTTCCTTCCTCGCAGAACGTCAGCATGCCGCCTAAGCAAAGAAAGACCCGCAACAGTCGCCAAACGAATACACCTCCTGTCGTCGAAACCACCAAACAAATTATCGAGCGACGTGTAGCTGAAGCTATCACTCAATACGAGGCTAGCCGCAACCGTGAAAATGTGGTAAACAACAGTAGGGCCACACCTGTCAACAGCGAAACCCCAACCAATACCCAGCAAGGTTGTTCCTACAAAACCTTCCAATCTTGCAAACCCAACACCTTCACCGGGACCGAAGGGGCCATTGGCCTGGTCCACTGGATTGAAAAGATGGAATCAGTCATCGACATCAGCAACTGTGCCACCGACAAAATAGTGAAGTACGCCACGTGTACTCTAGCTGACAAAGCGTTAACCTGGTGGAACGCTCAGGTCCAGATTATTGGACGCCCAGCCGCTTACTCCATGTCCTGGGAGACGTTGAAACGAATGATGATGGAAGAGTTTTGCTCTCAAAGCGAACAACAGAAACTGGAAACCGGGCTATGGAACATTCAGATGGTCGGTGCTGACATAACCGGGTACACAACAAGATTTCAGGAACTTGCACGCCTAGTACCCCACATGGTGACACCCGAAAGCAAACGCATCGAGCGTTACAACAAGGGTTTGGCCCCACAGATCCGAGGCATGGTTATGTCATCCAAACCCACCACTTTTAGGAGCGCAGTTGACCTGGCTCAAAGTTTGACCGACGACGCAATCTTGATTGGAACCCAAAAAACTACTACAGGGAAAACTGAACTTACCCGTACGGATGCGGGCGACTCTGGAACCCACAAACGCAAATGGAACAACGAGGGTAACGACCGTCAGGGTCAACAAAACAGGAACCCGGGAAACGCCCGAGCCTTCGCCTCGGTCACTAACACTGGACCCAAACCCTACCTTGGCAACAAACCAAAATGTGACAAGTGCTGGAAGCACCACGCAGGCGAATGTGCCTTCTGCCAAGACTGCAGGAACTGGGGTCACTTGGCCCAAAACTGTAAAACCAACCCTCCCACTCGAACAAACAATGGATGCTTTGAGTGTGGCGAACCCGGGCATTACCGAAACCAATGCCCACAACTCAACCGGAACAACAACAATCAGAACAACAACCGCGCCGTCAACACCGAAAACGCTCGCGGATGTGCATACATCCTCCGCGCCAGGGACGTGCCAGCGGACCTCTAAATTAGCACGGTACGTCTTAGCAACTATTGCCACGATTTAACTTTTCCTTATTCGGATATCAATTCGAACCTGATACTTGCTAAACATTGATTATATTTCGAACGTACCACTCATCAAACTATACCGCGAGTATACATCTATTGTTAGAACTTTTATGGCAACATTCGAACGCCACGTAAACTATTACAACTGTTGACAACACACGACTTTTCGCTAAACATACACGACTAGCGTTCCGATTTGATTTTAAATCTCGGGACGAGATTTCTCTAACATGGGGAGAATGTGACACCCCGCGATTTCGACGTAATTATAAACGTAATTTGCACGCATTTTTAGGCTAATTCCCTAATTTGAGTGAATTCACAACACAATTTTAGAGATAAGTCTAGCAAAGCCCAACTAGTTACTACGCGTAGTATTACGATTCATAATTAGTTATAATTATGCACACGACAATTGGAACAAACGCGACAAAAATATGCGACTGTTGGTGAACAAAATTATTTAATAAAACGAAATTATTAAATAACATTAACGATTTTTAAATATTATGTCGATAATATTTACAAAGTATTTTATAACGTATAAACATTTATTTCGTAAACGGAAACAAAACAAAGTTAAAATTTTATAAACTTAACTAAATTATTTCCATAAAATATTCCAACCAAAAATATAATCGAATATGTATTTAAATATTTATCAATTAAATATTTCTTAACTTTTAACGTTCGGGAAAACGAACACCGCACGGAGCGCAACCACGGAGGACGAAAACTGGAGACAATACCCCCCTTCCCACCTCTTTTCTTCATTCTTTTCATTTTCATCATCATTTCCATCTATCTCTATCTCTCTCTCTCTTTCAAAGAAACATCACCACCATCTCCACAAAATAGACAAAAACGACAACAAAAACTCACCGAATCATCTAGCTTCTTTGGAATAAAACGACCACCTCGCAACGATCTACACTTCTACCTTTTCGGATTTCAAAACCGACACGCGTAAGTTTACGACATTTCCCGTAAATCCTTAGATTTCGAAGTTTTCTTTTATATTTCATGTTTAGTATACTTAGATCATCATGTTTTAGCGTTTTATACAACCGAAAATGTCCAAAATCGACCCGAAAACCCGTTTTTGTGAGCTGTTCGTCGAACAGTGGTAAGTGACGCACTGGTGCCAAAAACAGTGTAGCGACACTTAAGTGACGCACTAAGTGTCGCATAAAACCCTAATCTTGCGTCACTTCCCTAAGTGACGCCTAAATCCGATTTTTTCATCTTGTCCGACACTTACACCGACACTCATACCCGACACTTGCTTAAGTGTCGCCCCTTATGCGTCACTTCCTCAAGTTACGCTAATAAATCAGAATTTATCATTTCATGCGACACTTTCCAAGTGTCGCTATAAACTATTAAGTGACGCCTCAAGTGACGCTAAAAACATAAAGTTTAACACTTTTCACTAAGTGTTGAGACTGAGATTTTACCACCTGATTTTACTCCGAAATAAAGTTTCAAATGCGTTTTTAATACAGCAACATAGCAGAAATAAAAAATTTCCAAACTGACTTGGCAGCTCGACCCCAACCAGGGGCTCTGCCCCTTGGACCCCGCCAGGGGTTGCCACCCCTTGGACCCTGCTACCAGGGGCGCTGCCCCCGGACCCCCGTACACAATTTCATACTTTATAAGAATACAACGAAACAAACAGAATTATGCTTCTGAAGTTATGATTTTCAAACCATCACCAACGAGTCGTATACATTTTCACAACTACGAAATACAAACGTACGTATTTAACAAACACTTTGGACATAACTTGGATGTACGAACATTGGCATGGATGGTCGACTTAGACATCCACGTACTTATTTAATCTCATACGTTTAGGGCGTTAGGAGATTCTGGACCATACTTGGGCTTAGGTTTGCTAGCACTCGCACGTTACTTAACTCAACAGGTGAGTTGCTTTGAACAGGGGTGGAAAACATAGTCAAACTGCTTTACTAATTGCCATAACTGTTTTTGCCTATATGATTATTTATCATACTTGTTTACTCGCACGATTTGAGTACTTCGTACGATTGAACATTTACAACTAAACTGATATTTATGAAATAACATTTTCATACTGTAAACGTGGTAAAACTTGATTATTGGACCGGAGAACGACCGGTACTTTTTATGTAAATGCTGGAGAACGACCAGCAACGTATTTTAGTGCCAGAGAACGACTGGCCACTGGACGGGAGAACGACCCATGCGTCTTTGACCGAAGAACGACCGGTACTGTGTTTCGCTGGAGAACGACCAGCAGTGTTTGGACGGGAGAATGACCCGTGCGTATCCAGACCGGAGAACGACCGGTAAACTGTTTTGTTGGACGGGAGAACGACCCGTGCGTTAAACTGTGTTTTGGGTAACATCCCACGTAAACTGTATTTTGGGTATCATCCCACGTAAACTGTGTTTTGGGTAACATCCCAATCGAACTATAATTGGATAACATTCCACTAAACGCTTATTCAACCATTATGGCAATACTTATTTGTGAACGTATTTGGTTTATCAACTGTGCTTACAAACTTGATTCAACTATTACAAACATAAAACCTGTGAATTCACTCAACCTCGTTGTTGACTTTTACTATGTTTTTCAGGGAATTAGCTGCACACGTAAGGACCGCCTGCACAACTGGAAATCTAGGCGACCCTTGATGATTTAGGATGCCAACTTTTTTTTAAACATATGGATTTCTTTTGTATAACTAAGCTATTTTTAGTCATATTTACGAAATTCACTTTTGTACAACTTAACTACTTATATACGATTTGATGAATCGTAAACAATGTAACTATTACTCTTGGCATCTTAATATATATGTTCTGTTGTAATCATATGCTCTGATACGTATGCATGTACAATGTAAATGTGGCATCCCCAGCTTATACCAATGCTTCCGCTAAACGAATTTGGGGGTGTTACAACTAGCTTATTGAGAAAGTGGATACAAATTTCGTTTGTTTCGGTGACTTGTCTACCTAATATCGATCAATAATAGGCTCAAAATATAACTCTAAAATATTGGGTTCTAAAGAGTGTTATCATTATACAATACAATAATATGTTATTATAAACTTATAATGGGATGTTTGAAATCTAAGCATGAAATAAAAGCACGTGCTAAAGTTCAATCAGTACATGTAGAGTTTAATCAATACTGACAAATATCTATCCAAAGATAAAATTGGGCCATTACTTTTTAGGATTTCAAGTGTCATGACTAAAAAGACAACACGATTGAAAGATGGATATTTTAAGCAATCTGACACACTATTGCTATTCATTCGAAAAAGCTTTCGTCATCGACTTAGATACTATTAAAATTGGTGTTCTACATCTAAAATATTCAAGAGGGTGGTGTTTCAAAGTTTAGATGGCGAAGAATATGTTACCTTCCCTTTTAAGTGTTCAAGTTTATGTTCACTAGTGTTTTTAATTTTATGTGTAAGTATATAGTTTTTCATCTCAATTAGTATTCAGCTTGTGTTATTCGGTGGGTTATTGTGTTCAATTTGTATCTATAATACTCTATTCACTTTTGTTGGTTAAGTATTTTTAAAATATCTTATTTTTCATCAAGAAAAAAGAATGACAAAATTTCGATGTTGTGAAATCCAACATATTATGTGGTTCTAAATCGATTTCTACTTCCGCATTTTTTATGATTAATTTATATCTAGGGTTTAATGCTGAAAGTTTTTTATATTGTGACTTAATTAGCTTGATCAAAATTGAATTTTATCGAGTTTGAGTAAATATATCAGTGTCAAAACATATTGTGTTAAGTTTAACTTGTTTATTTTATCAAGTTGTTCTAATATTATATATAATTATAATTATAATAACTTTAGCTATACGTTTGTGTAATTTTCATTTACTAAAATAATACGTAATTTTATATAGTTCAACTTAGATGGACCTAAAAGTAGACAATGAATTAATTGGCTGATATATTTTGTCTCTTTTAATTTTATTAGTTGAATAGTTGAATAATTGAATTTGAGACATGTATCCTCACATTTTTATGCTTAGTTTAAGTCTACCTAAGTAGTCTTATCCACCATTTTTCATACTATCTATATCTATATATTAAGAATTTAATAAAAATTTGGATAGTGATAAAAAAAATCGACATCAATTAATCAATTAAATTGATTCAAACTTTTAATAACCAATCAAATACTTTCATTACAGTAAAAAATTCTTGAAATAACTAAATCCAATTATCTTTAACTAGAAAACGAATTCTAAAATGGTAGTAACTAAATAAAAAACGAATTCTAGAATCCAATTGTGGACTTTAGAGTTCTAAACAAAGTGACTATTCACAAGGTGTAATAATAAATTAATAATATTACATGATTGAAATTTTTCTTCAAAATTCTACTCGTCCGATCAAATATAACAATAATATATAATTATCAATAATCTTATATAATTATAATAATTATAATTACAAAAAAAAAAAAACATAATAATCAATGTTTTTTTTTAAAAAAGTAGACAATGCTATCAAGATAACCTGGAAGAAATTTTGGAGTTGATGGGACATTGAAGTTCCTCATGTTTTGTCAATTAAAGACCTTATATTGGGTGCTCCTTCCCCTAATAATAATTCGATAATCACCAAGATTTTTCAAGGGGCTTTATATATTTTGTTTTGGACAATTTGGAAACAGCGTAATCGCATGTTACATGCTTCGATGGAGGACAAGCGAATAATTAAAACTGAAGACGTTATTCCTTCTATTCAACATATGTCTTTGTTTTATATCTCAAATATATGTTCTAAATTGAGTGTTAATTGGGATAGCTGGGTTTCTAACCCAAAATGGGTGATCTTTTCTTTATGTTTCTATAGTTTGGGGACTTCTTTCTTTTTAGTTTTTTCTCTTACGTGGAGATGCTTTAGTTGTATTGTTCTTGGTGTTCTCTTTTCCTCCTCTCGAGTGAGTTTTTTATATGTATATTTGCCCAGCTTTCCAAAAAAAATGTTATTAAAAAATCTATATATTAATGGGTGTGTTTGGTAAAAGTAGCTGGTAGCTGGAGCTGAAAACTTGTAGTTGGAGCTTATATAAAGAGCTGGAAGCGGGAGCTTATAATTATTTTTGTAAGTGTTTGGTGAAGTAGCTGGAACTGGAGCTTATATAAAGAGCTGGAAGCTGGAGCTTATAATTATTTTTGTAAGTGTTTGGTGAAGTAGCTGGAGCTGGAGCTTATAGATGTAAAATGACATTAAAAGACACAAAAAAATAAATCTAACATTTAAATAAAGGGTATTTATGTAAATTCAATACTCATAAGCTCTAGAATTTTCAATAAACTACTTCAAGTAGCTTATTATTCTAGAGCTTATTTTTTAAATAAGCTCTCAATAAGCTCATACATTTTTGTGTTCCAAACAAAGCTTATAGCTTAAGCTTGTGAAAAAAATAAGCTTAAGCTACTATAAGCTAGTCACCCAAACACACCCAAACTGAGTTTAAAAACTAGTATCTAGCATTAGAGTATTACTCAAAATAATACAAATTTAAGAGCCTACACAATACCAAGAGTAATAAATACAACCTCGTAAACGATCATATTTATGGTTGTTTGTTTTGCAGATGGATTTCGTATTGAGAACAGATTCGTAATAACATAAAAATATAAAATTCAGATACTTGAAGGCCACGCTAACGCGAAGTGTAGTTTTCGTACCCAAGATTATTATTATAATTTTTTTTTCAAGTATGATGTTTAAAGATATGTTTGTTTTAAAAAATAAGAGCACATCCAATTAAGGCTTTTTCTAGAGCTTTTTTATTAAAAAAAAAAAAACTTTACAAAAGCTTTTCTTCATGGAAGGAAAAACTTTTCTTATGAAAAGCTTGAGATTTCTCAACCTTTCAATGTAAAGCTTTTTTGCTAGTTTGAATCATTTCTTGTAGAAATTGATAGCAATAATTAAATGAGTATCATATTTAAAAAAGCTTTTGAAAAACCTTTTTACATTTAAGTGATCACTTATTCTCAAGATTTTCTACATTGGAGAGCTCTAAATCGGTTTTAAATATTATTTTCAAATAAAATAAAGATATAATAATGTAAATAAGGAAAAAAATGAGAGACGTGGAAATGAGTTAGTGCATTATGCTATAAAATCTATTCAAAATCAACAAATTTGATAGTTTTTAATACCCACGTGTATTGGATGTATATCGTAAAATAAAATGGGGTGATTTGTCCGGTATATTTTTTTAAATGTACAACACACGGTTACATTATTTATAATGCAGTGTAAAAATATCACTGCCAATTAGGAGTATTAAATATTATTGATTTGTATACCATAAAAGGTGGTGTGTGTACTACAAATATGCATAGAAGGTGGTGTTGGACGTGGCTATGTGCATTAAGATGATATACATGTGATGTAGACATTACATTTTGTGTTGTACAAATCTACCCATTATGAATACCCAAAGGTCATGTACGGTGTACCAAACAATTATGTTATACTCGATTCGTCCTAATTAAAGTGGTCACTAAGTTGTACACAATTTGAACCTTTAAAATTATTCACTAACCATACTTTTCACCAATTAAATAATATATCAACCCATTAAAGTTTTATTTTGACTGGTTGTGATATGGAAGTTTATATTTATTTGAGACAACCCAAAATAATATTATGAATATTTGTAATGTGACGGAGGTAATAGTTAGATATACGTGCTTTATGCGATTTACCTTCATCTATGAAAATGATCTTCTACATCTTTTTATACATTTGGCAAAAATATAGGTTCTAATTACATACACGGTCATGCTTAAAGTAAAATGACTTAGATCTGGGAAGGAAGCAAGACCAAGCCAAGACACTAGTAGAGTAAGACCTTCCCACGTGTAAATTTTAATCACTTTTTCAAAAAAACTAGTATTTTAGACGTCAAGAGGGGATATTGAGTTTGAAGTATATTAGATGAGTCCCAACGGTGGCGTCGGTTTTCCGTCGGTGCAAACCGACGGAACCGAAACCGATGGCACGGGCCGTCGGTTTCGGTCCGTCGGTTTTCGTAACACCCTCAAATTTTGGGTTGCGGAAGCGGTCGGGTCGGGTGTTACCAAATCAAATATCACAGCATAAGATACATAGCAAACGACCTCTAAATGAGACGTTTGAAAATAGTTATTACATTTCCAAAATAAAACTGTATACAAGTTGCGAGTTCGCAAAATAATTTCAATACATAATTTGTAATACAAAAGTTATGCAGAGAAATCCCGTTGTTTTAAAATATGCAACTCGAGCTAGCATAATCTTGTAGCAATCCTAATCCTGCTGGGCACCTGAGAACACATGCTAAAACGAGTCAGCTATAAAGCTGGTGAGTTCATAGGATTGTTAGTTGAAAACATAAAGTGTAAATCCTGTATGTTTTGAAAATTAGTTCGAGATCCCTGTATTTTGATTTCTATTGTATTAAAGATGTAACACCAATGTGTATACATTTCACTAGGTATTTCCTACCCTAAAAGTAGCAGTGTGTACCTAAGTACGTAAGGAATGAGGCATACCATGCCTAGATACCTATAAGGTATGGTGAGTCTACAATCGTGAGGCAATACATGCCTAAATACTATCAAGTGTATGACTGCGTCATATCGAGGGTGTGGCAATCCATGCCTAGATACCTATCTGGTGTAATTGAAATAAACCAATGCGAGGCAAAACCTGCCTGAGTATAGTCCAAGTAAATGTATGACTACGTCATGTGATGTTGAGTAATAATCGGCACGCCTATCAGGCATGTAGTGTTGCCTCCGGCAAAGTAAATTAAGCCAACGATCTCGAGTATAAGCTTGCCGATCCGTTGCTGAGTATGAGTAACCGTGCAGTCCCGTAGAACTACGATAGAGTATTTAATCAAATACTGAGCTAACGACCTCGCGTGAAATCTCACCGACCCGTTAACTGTTGTGGATCACGAGTATAAGCCCGTCCATCCGTGAGTGTATCGCTTTACCGCGAATACGTCCTTGTGCCCACTGCAATACCGTGGCATCGTTTTGTGCCCACTTTACCGTGGCATCGTTGTGTATCCAATCTGGACATCGTCCGCATTGCTCGTAAGCAAAGTATGTAATTGAGCCGGCAGTACTACTGTAACACCCAGTCTTCGGGTCTAGTAGTATTTTAATAATTTCTGACTGTGAATTATTATTAATGTGTCAGAAAATAGTTTCATTTGTTATTTGAAAATAAATGAGGAAGTGAGTCGAATAATTTATTGTGATTAATAAATTATTGATTGTTTTAAATTAATTCAGTTGACGGTAAAATAAAATAATGTTTTCCCGTAAATGGTTTTTAAGTTCCAGGCAATGATAAGTACGGGGAATGGAAATTAACCATTTATATGATAGACTCATATTTTGAGTCGGTTGGTTCAAATATATCTCTATTTACATGCGTACGTACTCAAAAACCTTAGAACCCTAAATCAATTATCAAAATTATGAAGAAACATGAAATTGGAGCTTCCAAACACGAATTCAAGCTTCATCAATCATCACAAACAAGGTATGATCATGTGTTCTTGATTTTATGAACCCTATAATTTGGGGGTTTTAGTGTTCTTGGTTATAATCCGAAATTAGGGTTTCAAAAGGTTGAATTGCTATGAATTAAGTTTCAAAAACGTGATTTGATCATTCCATCATCATCATAAACACTTTGTAAGTGTTGATTCTTGATTTTCATATAAACCTAGAAATGAGTTTTTGATTATTTGATTGAATTAGGATGATTGATATGAAATTGAAGATTGTAATGATCATATAGTTGCTAGTTAATGATTATCACATGATTATAAGAAAAAAAAACTTAAGCTAGAAATGATAAAATTGAATAATAATCATGAAGAAAGTCATGGGTATTAATTGATTATTCATGAATCTTGATTTTAAAGCTTAAGTTAGTGATGTATGATGGATAAGTGTGATTAATAATCTTGGATATGGTTAATCATGTTGATTAATGAAGATGATTGATATCATTTAAGCTAAATGTGTGAAATGATTAAGTGTTCATGTTGATTAGTGATAATTAAAGTGGATAAAAATGATGTATAGTTGACAAGTATTGTTAATGATCATATTAGAGTTGAATTATGATCATGATTAAGTGATATTTAAGGAATTGAATAATTGAGTTAAATATCATGTTGTATCATGTGGTATTATCATTTGGTAATTGCTAAACATGTTGTTGAAAACCATGATATGAATTCATATAAGTATAGCTTGAATATAAATGATTGTGATTGTGTAAACTTATATGAATTGAGTATTTTGGAGAATTGTTGGTGTAAATCTATTTGATTGATATTATATAGATTTTGAGACGAGTAACTAACTTGTGTTATTCCATTATATTTTCAGATGTGGAGAAAGGCTCAGTGACATTAGACTACTGAGTGGACGACTGAGGTAGTCGGTGAGTGGATCTGTAACCTCATTGTGATTTAGTTGTAATGATTTGGTTACAACAAGTAATTATAGTATTACTTTGATATAATGTTTTCGTTTGTAGATAACTTGCCATGTTAGTTTGGTTGTTTGCTTACTTGGCTGTTTGAGCTAGTATGTAAGATTCTGAGGTCAACTTGAAATGATGGTTGGACTTGGTTGTTATTATAGACGACAGGAAATCTTGGAACTTGAAATGTTGGTTCAAAGATTTAGGTCGTGTGTGATTAACAACAGGTTATCGGTAATTCTGTATAGGCCAATACAGATGATTGATAAGTGTTCTTTGAGTACCAAACCGGTATAAAGGTATCTCAAGAACCACCGATCCTTATGATGATTGATTGATTGTTTATTGTTATTTGATGTAAACAGATTGTTGTGCTAAGTTGGACTGTAGATTATAGTTTCATTCACTTAGCGTTATGCTAACCCCACCACAGTTCTTCCTGCAGGTTATAAGTGATGGGACATATTGGGCGGGGCAGGAAGTGTTTGGAATTGATGGAATGTTTGACAGGCTGTTACTCTGATGTTGGTTTAATAACCGAAGAAATGTTTTAAATTATATAACACCTAGTTGTTGAAATGTCATGTATTTAGTTTGGAAAAAGTTTATCTACATTAAAGGGTAATGTAAAGCATGGTTACATGTGTGAAATATACGCTTCCGAATCACAATTATTATTATAATTGTTTTAATAAATGAGGGGTGTTATAAGTTGGTATCAGAACATAGGTTTGGGTGAATTGGACATTGGTAATGTTCAATCCCAAATCTATCGTTGTGTTAAGTCAAATATTCCAATGAGTGTGGGATTAGTTGTGGTATGAGAATTAGTTAGTGTGATATGTACTAACGCTTAACAACTTGTGAGATTGTTGTTTTGAATACAAAGACGGTAACACATGAGTACTGACTGGTACTCTCGGCAATTCGGCTATATCAGGTAATCCTCGATAAGCTTACTTGGATTTACCTTAATTGGAATTACTTGCTTTACAATGATGATTAGTAGTAAAGTGATTGAGTCAGACTGATATGATTCCCCAGTTATGAGTCATTGGTGATTATTACTTGTTAATGTGATGCTAGGAATATTAGTTGAGATGTTTAGCATCATGAGTAGTTCAAAATGAACTAGAAATGGATTGTGTAGACACATTGTTGAATGAAGTGTAACAGTTGCATTATTTGGATTAAAGTGTGTCTACGATAGGAAAATAAAGTATAAATCATTGTGTGATTATGATTTGATAAATGCAAGGTGATTATAAATCCTTGTCAAGGCATTATGTGATAGTTGTCTGAAGTATAGTTGCTCATTCGGGAGAATACTTGAAAATGTGGCTAAATGCTTATGTGTTGTGCCTTGATCATGATTGCGGTTGAATTATGATCTAGGTGTTAAAAGTGGTAAAATTGAAAGTCAAAGTGGTCGACGAGTCTTTGTATGCGTTGACAAGTTTGTGAAAGGTCAAGGTTGAAAATTTATTGTAATTGGCCTAAACATAATGAATTTTATGTGAAATTGGTGTTTTGATGGTATAATATGACACCAATAGTGATAGTGAGTTAGTTTGACTTATAATAGTCAACGTAATGTGAAATAGATAATGGAATAGTAATCGTATGGGTTGAAACCCAAATGAGTTGTTAAAGTGCCCAAATGGGTCACTTGTTGGTTATATGGTTAAAACAAGTAGTGAATTGAGTATAACGAATGTCAAAGTGACTTTAAGTCATAAATATAGTAGCAAAATGTGTTGAAAGTGTTGTGTTAGTCAAAATGGTTGAAATTGGTAAAAGTGCTCATTTGGACCCTTAAACGGGTCGACTAGTTAAAACATGATAGAACAAGTATATGAGGGTGATGAAAGTGCCCACACGTCACAAATATATGTATAAGCATGTTGGCAAAGGGTTGAAACCAGAAACCTAGCCATTTGGAATATGGCATGTCAACGAAAATGGTTAAAAATGGACTAAAATGAGTCGTACGTCCGTTTTCTCGATAAACGTGAATTTTGAAAAGTGGAAAAATAGAAAGTTGCATTTTGATTATATGAACGTGCCTGCAAAATTTCAGACGTTAGTTCTTTACGGTTTAAGAGATACGCGCGTTTGAATTTCGGAAAATTGCATTAAAGTTGTAGGTCTGAAAAATGCATAGGAACGCGATCCTGGCATGGGATCCGGATCGCGTTAGCATGTTGAAATTGGTTACAGAACGTTTTGTGCTAGGGAACGCGATCCAGCCATCTTGACCCGGATCGCGTTTGCAAGACTAAATTTGACATTTTTTTTGCAAATTCCAAAAGTGCACAAGACTTTAGTAGTGTTTTTAGCGACGGAAAATTTGACAAATTTTCTTTGAACTCGGATTGGGCTGAAATTTACACGGTCACTCGAAAATGGTCCAATGATCAAAGCTAAGTACCTTAGCCTAAGCGGTTTTTGGCCATTCGGGGTCGTTTGGGGCCCGAAAATGGCATTTTACTGTTTTTCGGACCTTATTTCGGACTTTTGACTTACGTTTTGTATTGGGCTTTTGTTTCTTTGAGCCCAGGGAGCATTCTTGTGTATATGTGCAATACTAAAATGTGTTTTAAGATGTCCACATATGTTATTATGTATGAGTTATTCTCAGGCGGTTTATTTAACTGCAAATTATGTTAGTAACTGGTATGATTGATTGTTGCTAACTAGGGTTACTAAACATTGAGTATGGGATTATGTGGATCATATATATGAATTAGTTGAAACATGATAAAGTATTTGAATCATGTAGAGTAATAGAAAGTGTGGAATTGAGCATTTTAAGAATGTGCAAAATAAATATATGAGCTCATATTTATGTGATAGTTAAACATGAAATGCTCAATTGTAATTCAATTAAAGGTGTCTAAATTGATGAATATGTGTTGAATGTTGCACATAGTGTTGACAAAGCGTTTAGTACTAAATATATTGTAAGTGTTAAATGATGCTGATAGATGTAATTGTTGGATATTACATCTATGTTAAAAAGATATAACTAGTAATTGATATTGAATCGGGTAACAAAAGTGTTGATTGATGTAATTGTGTTGGACATTACATATGTGCTAATGAAATAGTGAAAAAGAGTTATAATTACCTGATTATGTGATTAATTGTTCATTTAAAGTGATAAGTTGAAAATAATAGCAAATTAATACTTGGTTGTATGTCTGTTGTTAAGGTGTTGTATAAGTGTGTAAATTTGAATATCACATTTGTGAGACATGTGAGAGTAAAAGAGTAATAACTTTGAAGATGGATGGTATGAGGTTGCCTGAGAATGAAGGGTGACTGACATAATATGACGACGTCTGGCCAACGTATTTATATTATGCCATTTCACATGGAGTTGTTGAGGTTACTAAGTACCAGATAAAGTTAATGTGATATAAAACAACAGGTAAGATATGTTAACCTGTAGTTGAGAAATAGTCAATGATTGACTGAAATGAAAGAGTAGTAAACCATAAATTTGTTGTTAATATGGTACCTATGGTACAAGTGATGTGTATGTGATTAATTGAAACTAGTGATAATTAAAAGATGATTTAAGCAAAGTAGAGGTCAGTTGATTGCGAATAATATTTTGTTGATATTGTTGAATAGATAACTAGTGACAGCACCTAGTGTTGTTGAAATACCTATGCTGATGGCGCATGGTATTAACAGGTGTTGATTTAGCGTCCGAGTTGATGTGAAAGGATGCTAATTGATTATGTGATAATGGTATTACCATAGAATTGGACCTCTACATAAGGCTTAATGGTTATTCCTATGTGTTTATGGTTATATGAATTGGATTCTTTTAGAGAAAAGAGTTTCATATAACCTAAGTAAAGTGATGATAAACTAGTTGTAACGTTGGAAATTCTAGCAAATTGTTAGCTAAATTGCTAGAGGTGAAGTAAGTTAAACCTTTATGGTTAAGGTACATGTTGTGGTATTCAGTACCACTTGTTATTGTTGTTGTTGTGATAAAGATGAAAGTGGATTATATGTTTAAATAGTTGACATGGCTAAGTATGAATGGTCATGTAAGTGGTTATTTAAACTTATTTGAGATACGATATATGCACAGTATGTGTGTAGGGGGGAGGATAGAAACATGTACATTTGGATAGGTGAATGTGGAAATAATTGAAAACGTGTATCTATATTTATAAGTTGCTCACGGGAGTAACATTTGATGTGTGTATTTGTGATTAAATAGTTGAAGATGCAACTTATATGATGAATATTGCATCTTGTATTAGCAAATTAAATTGAGTACAAAGCATAACTTATGTGTTTGTGTGAATTTAATTGAGATACACACTGGTGGTGTGTAGGTTGATAAGATGTATACACATTTAGTGTATGAGTGGTTAAATATACGTAAGTACATTTTGGTGGTGGTGTGACTAAAGTTATGCATAAGGATGATATGCATAAGTGAAATAAATTATAACCACATCTTGTTTGCATATAGCAATGAATAATTATGTGGTTAGAAGTGCATGAAAAGTATAGTATTAGTGAAATGAAATGTGTGATTATTTTTCACTAGATTGATTAAGCGTGATCAGATTTCGAGGACGAAATCTCTTTAAGGGGGAGAGAATTGTAACACCCAGTCTTCGGGTCTAGTAGTATTTTAATAATTTCTGACTGTGAATTATTATTAATGTGTCAGAAAATAGTTTCATTTGTTATTTGAAAATAATTGAGGAAGTGAGTCGAATAATTTATTGTGATTAATAAATTATTGATTGTTTTAAATTAATTCAGTTGACGGTAAAATAAAATAATATTTTCCCGCAAATGGTTTTTAAGTTCCAGGCAATGATAAGTACGGGGAATGGAAATTAACCATTTATATGATAGACTCATATTTTGAGTCGGTTGGTTCAAATATATCTCTATTTACATGCGTACGTACTCAAAAACCTTAGAACCCTAAATCAATTATCAAAATTATGAAGAAACATGAAATTGGAGCTTCCAAACACGAATTCAAGTTTCATCAATCATCACAAACAAGGTATGATCATGTGTTCTTGATTTTATGAACCCTATAATTTGGGGGTTTTAGTGTTCTTGGTTATAATCCGAAATTAGGGTTTCAAAAGGTTGAATTGCTATGAATTAAGTTTCAAAAACGTGATTTGATCATTCCATCATCATCATAAACACTTTGTAAGTGTTGATTCTTGATTTTCATATAAACCTAGAAATGGGTTTTTGATTATTTGATTGAATTAGGATGATTGATATGAAATTGAAGATTGTAATGATCATATAGTTGCTAGTTAATGATTATCACATGATTATAAGAAAAAAAAACTTAAGCTAGAAATGATAAAATTGAATAATAATCATGAAGAAAGTCATGGGTATTAATTGATTATTCATGAATCTTGATTTTAAAGCTTAAGTTAGTGATGTATGATGGATAAGTGTGATTAATAATCTTGGATATGGTTAATCATGTTGATTAATGAAGATGATTGATATCATTTAAGCTAAATGTGTGAAATGATTAAGTGTTCATGTTGATTAGTGATAATTAAAGTGGATAAAAATGATGTATAGTTGACAAGTATTGTTAATGATCATATTAGAGTTGAATTATGATCATGATTAAGTGATATTTAAGGAATTGAATAATTGAGTTAAATATCATGTTGTATCATGTGGTATTATCATTTGGTAATTGCTAAACATGTTGTTGAAAACCATGATATGAATTCATATAAGTATAGCTTGAATATAAATGATTGTGATTGTGTAAACTTATATGAATTGAGTATTTTGGAGAATTGTTGGTGTAAATCTATTTGATTGATATTATATAGATTTTGAGACGAGTAACTAACTTGTGTTATTCCATTGTATTTTCAGATGTGGAAAAAGGCTCAGTGACATTAGACTACTGAGTGGACGACTGAGGTAGTCGGTGAGTGGATCTGTAACCTCATTGTGATTTAGTTGTAATGATTTGGTTACAACAAGTAATTATAGTATTACTTTGATATAATGTTTTCGTTTGTAGATAACTTGCCATGTTAGTTTGGTTGTTTGCTTACTTGGCTGTTTGAGCTAGTATGTAAGATTCTGAGGTCAACTTGAAATGATGGTTGGACTTGGTTGTTATTATAGACGACAGGAAATCTTGGAACTTGAAATGTTGGTTCAAAGATTTAGGTCGTGTGTGATTAACAACAGGTTATCGGTAATTCTGTATAGGCCAATACAGATGATTGATAAGTGTTCTTTGAGTACCAAACCGGTATAAAGGTATCTCAAGAACCACCGATCCTTATGATGATTGATTGATTGTTTATTGTTATTTGATGTAAACAGATTGTTGTGCTAAATTGGACTGTAGATTATAGTTTCATTCACTTAGCGTTATGCTAACCCCACCACAGTTCTTCCTGCAGGTTATAAGTGATGGGACATATTGGGCGGGGCAGGAAGTGTTTGGAATTGATGGAATGTTTGACAGGCTGTTACTCTGATGTTGGTTTAATAACCGAAGAAATGTTTTAAATTATATAACACCTAGTTGTTGAAATGTCATGTATTTAGTTTGGAAAAAGTTTATCTACATTAAAGGGTAATGTAAAGCATGGTTACATGTGTGAAATATACGCTTCCGAATCACAATTATTATTATAATTGTTTTAATAAATGAGGGGTGTTATAACTACGTCATGCCCGACTAAAGTATATGAGAGCCAGCAGTACTACGACATGCCTGACTAAAGTTAACTTGTTTGTATAGGCGTATGTATATCAATATACATAAGTAAGTAGTAGATAGCACCACGTGCTCGAGATAGTGTTCAAGTATGTGTATGTATATATATGTCAATCAACAAACACGTCTAATAGAGTATCATGCCGCACATGAAGGTAGTTTAGCGTATCTAAATGTGTACATACCATACTTAGATATTAAGTATATCACCATAAGCCTAGGTATGACTAATCATCACCTAGTTGTTTTATATTTGTATAAGAAGCTATACTAACGTACGTTACTAACGTATACTCCTAGCCTCAGCCTAGCAAGTATATTGAGGATTCTGGTAAATGTTCAGTTAAGTACAAGTCCATTCGAGAAATCCTTGAGGGTATAGGCAGTCTTAGTCCCTATAAGGAGAACTAATCCTGTGCGAAGTCTAGTTGTTGTCCAATGTATGTAGAACTAACGAGTTCTAATGTATTTAATGATATTGTCCCGCGACAATATGGCCAAAGTAAAATGATAACCTAAGCAAGTTATGTAATGGTAGTTGTATTTCAACAACGAGATAGTGTACAGTGTTAACCTATCCAAGTTAAGCTATGATATAGTCCTACGATAATATAGTGGGTGTAATTCCTAACTATTACACATTTGTATTACATAACAGTAATATAGTTAAGTGTGAATTATAAAAGTTCATCATTATAATTCGAAAATAGTAGTTGTGCATGCGTCTCACCCCGAAAACAGTAAAATAGTTGAAAAAGTGGGGCTATGAACTCACCTGTGAGTTGTCGGCGATCATACGATACGCGCGTCGTCCGATAGGTAACCTCCTAGTATACTAACACGTGAGGTCATATAAGTATGAGACAAATCAGTTTGTCTAAGCGAGTTATGTAATTATTTATTTGTCGTTCAGGTTTGGAAACCGTGTACGGGGGTCCGGGGGCAGCGCCCCTGGTAGAGGGGTCCAAGGGGTGGCAACCCCTGGCGGGGTCCAAGGGGCAGAGCTCCTGGTTGGGGTCGAGCTGCCAAGTCAGCTTGGGAAATTTTTATTTATACTATATTGCTTTACTAAAAATCGCATCGAAGATTTAAAATCGGAAAATTTACCAAAGGTTGGCTGCGGACCGAATTGGTTGTGTGAATTGAGTCCGCGAAGCGAACTGAGTTTGAATTCGCAGGACAAGTGGATTCGCGGGTCTCGACTCGCAGCTCAACTCGGTTCGCGGGTCGAGTAGCTTCGCAACTCGATTTGCAGACAAGTCGGTCCGCAAGTCAACTCGCGACTCAGTTCGACTCGCAAGTCTGTTCGATTCGCGAGTTCGGATAAGGTTTCGCGAGTTGAGTTCGTCTCAACTCGCACGACGAACTGCTGCGATTTTTGAGGTGGGTTTCGAGTTTTAAAACGTTTTTAACGTATTTCTTGGATATATTCTTGTTGTGTGGACTCAATAACATGTTAATAAACATAAATCAAGTGTTTTAAAGGTGTGAAATCGGGTGTTCTTACCAAATGTCGGTTTCGAGCTCAAAAATGGCGGATCGAGATAATGAAGATGATGGTGATGATGTACGACTGTTGCTGGTCTCGTTGTTGTTGATGATTCCGAAAAAATGATGGTGGTGGTGGCGGATCCGTGAGGTAGAGAGGGAGAGAGATAGATGGAGGTGTGTTTGGTGAGAAAGAAATGAGAAGAAGAAAATGGGGAGAGGAGGGAGGCCGGCCCTCACTTTTATGGGGGTTGGTAGTCCCCAATTTGCAGTACAAAATACCCGTGCTTTTGTACCCGATCGTAATATAATTTAATTATTTTATAACCATAATTTTGCTAATACGAAATCGTATATGTTTTTATTCGAAGCATTTTATAAAAATACTTTCTTCGAGTTATAAAAATATAACTTTGTTTTGGATTTGTTTGACAAATACCTTTCGTATGGTTTCGTCGCCAAAAATACGTTTTAAACAAAACGAATTATGTTCTGAAATAGTTTAATATTTTCCGTGTAAATAATGTTTATTTAAAATAATAACACATTATTTAAAGTAATGCGTACCAAGTATGTGAAATGAAAGTTTTAAATTTGGCGCGAAAATTGACTTTTTGACCAGGTGTTACAGTTTGCTCCGTCGGAATTCCGACGGATCGTCGGGTGTGGGCGTGGGTCCGTGCGTGGGGCCGAGTGGAATAAAAAAAATTAATTGTTTAAATTTTGAGCCGTTGAAAAGTTTTTTAAAAAAAAATTTAAAAAATAATAAAAAAAACGGTAACATGGCAACGGTTACTTTTTTTTAAATATATATATATTTTTTAAAAAATCTATAAATACAGCACTTATCTACCACATTTTACACACTCAAACATCACCAAATCTCTCATATTTCATCATTTTCTTTCCAAAAAAATGTCAAACAACAACACCAACAATTCCAAATCCAAATCCAAACCCAAATCAAACCATAATGATCAAGAACAAGTTGGCTACGATATGTGGCAAAACTTGATGAACAACCCGCTACCAAATCCAAATCACTTTCAACCTCCACCGATGGGTTTTGCGCAATTTGCACCTATTGCAAACCCGTATCATATGCCACCCGACGACCCCCGAATAAATTACCAACATCACGGGTGGTATCAAAACCCGCAATTCACACCTTCCATGGATTGGTCACCAAACACATACCATGGCACAACCTCATCAAACCCACACGGCTTCCAATCAACACCTTCCCGTCGCTCACAACCTCCACCAACTCAAAATTTCGTCGTACCCGAAACCCAACATCAACACCTTCTAGAAAGCTCCGACGAAACCGAGCCCGAGTACGAGCCCGAACCCGAGCCCGGATCCGAACCCGAGGCCCAACCCGAGCCCAAAAAGAAAAGGGGTAAAAAACCAAGAAAAAATCCGGACGCACCAATTCGGGTTCAAGTTAGGTGGTCCGACGAGGAAGCGAGAATCTTGGCGGAACGGTGGATACATTGTTCCGAAAATGGCGTCATCGGAAACAATCAAACAAATGAGAGTTTTTGGATAAGTGTCAAATCGGATTACAATTCGATTGTTCCAACGAAACGTAACCTCAACCAACTAACGGGCAAATGGAACAAAATAGCTCACGACGTGCGAACCTTCGAAGGCCGTCACAGAAAGTTTAGGGAGGTTTGCCCTCAAAGCGGTGCCGGGGAGAAAGACGTGATGGATGCGGCCAAGAAAGGTTTTTTTGGCCAAAAGAGAAGGAAATTTATTTACGAGAGTTGTTGGGAGGTTCTAAGACATTTCCCAAAGTTCTTCACCGAGCAAGGCGTGATGATCAACAAACGCCCTTTCCTACCCGAAACCGAACCCGAAGCCACTGATCTTGGCTCGAACGACAACCCGACGCCGTCGTCTCTAGAAGCCAACATGAGAACCTTGTTCCGCGACGACCCGATACGTCGTCCACCGGGTCGAAAAGCGTCAAAGACTTCTCAATCTTCGGACGCCGGTTCTTCGTCACGAAGTAGTGTAGTGTCCGAAAAACTCGAAGCCATCGAAGCGGTTAAAGCACAAGCCCTAAAAGCCGCGGACACACTTGAAATAATTAAGAAAAACAACATAAAAAAAGCGGCGTTTAAGGCTTTGAGTTTTCTTTGCAAAAGTCTTCCGAAACAGGCCTCCAAAAAGGAATTAAAAATTATCAAGTTGGCACGCAAAGAAGTCGTTGAAGAATTTGGAAATGTCTACAAAACGACAAATGAAGATGAAGATAAAGACGAGAACGAGAATGAGGCCGCAGACCAAGACGAAGAATCGAGCTCGGATTAGACTAGTTTAAATTTAAATAAATGTACTTTTATTTTTAGTGTAATGTTTTTTTTCTTTTTAGGAATTTAATATTTTTATTTTTTAGGATTGTAATGTTTTTATTTTTTAGGTTTGTAATGTTTTTAATTTTAATGAAATGTGTTTTATTTTAATAATTGTGTATTATTTAATTTGGTTATTTAGTTGTGGGCCCTGAAAAATGAAAGTGACAAAAACTGACGGATGACTGTTGGAATGGGCCTGTCAGTTTCTGTCAGTTTCGTGAAAAAGCTGACATGGCGCGTCAGTTTCAGTCACTTTCTGTCACTATTGGAAGAGGTGTTAGCATTTAGTTTTTACTTAAAAGGACATAACGACAATTTCTTTTATGAGTAAAAAATGTTAGCTTGAAAAGAAGTATGGACAGGAAACCGAGAAGAATAGATGACGTGGATAGTGTAATTATCCAAGTACCCGTTTAATATGGATAATTTGTGCAACATCACTTTTAGATATACTCGTAAAGTCGTAATTGTATGATAAATATATATAAATAAATAAAATAGATATAGATAGTTTGGTTCTGAACCAATAACTAGTTGGCATTTATCTATGTGGTTTTAGATTGATTCATTAGTTTCGGATCAATTCTATTCAGTAGCATTTAAAGTAATCAAATCAAATTACCCGATAACAACAAAACATAAAACTGACTATATACAATATAATTGGGAAAATACGGCTTCCTAACCCAAGATACTTTCGAAACCAATTTTCCATTTGTTACACACAAAAATATCATCTGAAAAAACTAACACCATAAAACTCAAACTTCAATTCATTTCAGAGTCAGATTTGGAACTGATGAGCATTTTAAAGCCGAAACACAAGCATGTTAACTTCCTAATTCAGATCAATAAACACAATCTAGAACATTTCAGTTACCATATACGAGCTGAAGAATGAAAAAGTGCTTTCATTGTTGTGCAATCCTAATTACAGTTCTTTGCTGGAAAGTAACATTCACAACATTCAAGAGACAAAAATCCACGTATGGAGTAAATTATTTTAATCTATGCAGTCTTAAACCTGATTAACAAAAACTTCGATAAGGGACACACCCATCTATCTGCTACCTAGCTTTAGAATATAAAATAAGTGCGTTGTCAAAATTACAGTGGCAGTTGCAATACATAATTGGTTGGTGCATAGTTAGTGAACCAACGTGGATCTTAGCTTGAGCAGCAAAGATCCTACATCTGAACATAGTCCCAATCAATTGTTTCGTCCTTAAAGTCGTATTCAGACTGCTGGAGCTTGTTACGACCCAGTTTGCCCATCACCGAAAGACCTGTTATTAAATTAACACAAAGTACAAATAATCATGTCAAGTGCATGTGGCTAACCCTTCCCATCAAGAACAATTGGGTTATGTCTAAAATCTCTAAACAGGCCGAATGAGTAAAAGTATTAATTTTCACACACAAACTTCAAGTTAGTTTTAGTTTTTTCCAAAAATAATATTTTGATCTTAGTAACATAGTCTTTGTAATCAAATATGTAACTATGTAACACACTAACTATTCATAATTAAACAACGGGCATAAAGTGGTTCAAGTTAACGCCTGACCCACCCATATTGCCACCTTTGATTCTTTGATTGAAGAAATGAAACAAGAAAATCTAAAAATTGAAATGGGATAAAGAGAAAAAACGTACCTTCAACTACTTTATAAAGAGCTGACCACCATCTCTCCCTCGGAACCTGGGACCGCTCAAGTGTCTCTTCAATCTCTTTATCGTGCTCTCCTTTTAAAACACCCTGAAGAGTTACAACAGCATCCTGTGTTTTCTTGATGATATTGTTATCATCTACAACTTCCAAATTCACAAGGTCGTTTTGAGATGAAGTGAGGCTAGCAGACAGTGCAAACTGGGCTGCTGCTGCCCACCGTGAAGAGGCAAGCCATCTCCTCTGACCATCTATTGCAGCCTTCTCTGCCTTATCTCCCTCCGCTCCAAATGCTAAGTTACGCAAATATTCTGCATTTGCAGGGCCAGTACTATTAACCATTTTCGAGAAGGCAGTGTGTTCGTCTTTCAAAAGTTTTACCGGGGCATCATACTCAACAATCTGAAATAGAAATAGGGATGTCAATCCAATATTGTTTGATCCGCACCGAGAACTACCCATTTTAACAAGCAACCAACCCACCAATTTTCCCACACTAATTATAGGGTGATGAAACGACCAATACCTGACCAGCATCAAGCAGAAGAATACGGTCACAATCAATAATGGTATTTAGACGATGAGCAATGATGATCATGGTACAAGACTTGAATTCTTCACGGATCGTCTTTTGGATAAGCGCATCTGTTCTTACATCCACAGCAGCAGTAGCTTCATCAAGAACAAGAATCTTTGATCGCCGAAGCAATGCACGTGACAGACTTAACAATTGTCGTTGTCCAACGCTGAAGTTCTCTCCAGCCTCTGAGACCTTCATAACAAGAAAACAGAAAATGTAAATGAAGCTCAGGGTTTTTTTTAATGTAACAAGAAGGCAACAATCACTGTTGCATCAGATTCATATAATACGCAAGTTGCCATCTCAGATGCGCTGTTCATTCATGAGGAAGAATTATGTTTTAAGGATATTTTTGATGTTCGTTTCGTAGTGTACATCTAGAGATGGACACTTTGATTCATTTACTTATGAACTGATCGATTCAGGTTTAGTTGTCAAATAGACAAAATTAAAAAATTGGCGAAAAAGGGAAGGGGGGACTTAAGTCGAATGTGTTGCAAGTCACCCAAAGTGTACTTTAATGCATAAAACCTCCTAAAAGATTTTAATATTTTGTTAAAAGCTACAGATTATTATTGAAATTATATAATTTGTGTCATCATATCTGACAGTAATAACTTCTTTCCAAAAAGCTATAATTGATTAGAAAAAAAGTGTTGCGGGTCAACAAAACCCAACCCTCCCATTTTGTCACTTCTATGCAACTCATTTGTAGACTTCCGTAGCTTTTCCGAACCAGATGAACAACCTATGGTTTTGATAGGCCAGTAAAAGGGTCTTATAATCAGTAATACAAAATAAAATTCTTGATTAGAAAAAAATGGAAGGGACAGAAAACAAGCACGTACTTCAGCATCTAAACCCAAAGGATTCCTCCTGATGACATCCTTCAGATGTGCCCTTTCTAAAGATTCCCAAAGATCAGGATCATTATGCTCGTTGAAAGGATCGAGGTTAAATCTCACAGTACCTTTTAACATGATTCCGACAAATCAGAACTAAGAACTTAAATGCAGCGCCTCGTCAATGTGAACAAATACAAATAAGTGAATTGCTTGCATTTTAATAGCTTTTTAATTTTAACATACTTTCTACCCCACTATTAACCATTACACCAACCGAATGCTGAAATATAATTGGTAACAATACCTTCACTACATTTGTAATGGATAACATCAGTTCATCACAGATTTTGCAACAGGATATTAAAAATCATTACTAACCTTATTGTTTGGGTAATATTAACCAAAATATCTGTAACATGCTCATGAAATTGTATAGTTCTATTTGTTTTCAAAAGTTGGATGGATTACATAACCGTTTAGAAAGCGTTTTGGGTCAACTCAACCCGAACCAAATATTACCTGTTTCAATCCGTCACCCAACCTACTCAACCCCCACCAAATTTCCCACCTCTATATCAGTCATGATTTTGATCAGCAGTATTAATGTACCTGAGAAAAGAACAGGTGCTTGAGGTATAATTCCAAGAACCTTGCGAAGATCGGTCAACCCAAACTTGGCAATATCACAATTATCGATTGTAATTCTTCCTCTTTCCAATTCAACAATACGAAATAAAGCATTAAGCATGCTGGATTTTCCTGCCCCAGTTCTTCCAACAATTCCAACCTTATCGCTTGAAGGAATTAGAAAGGTCAAACCATGCAGCACTGGTGGTAGTTCAGGCCTATACCTCAACACAACATCCTCAAATTTAATAGCTCCTGATGTAGGCCAACCAGGTGGCGGGCGGTTATCCTCAATAATCGGTGGAGCCTCAGAAGGCAATTCGATATAAGTACCAACACGCTCAACAGCATTTAAACTATTCTCAGCTAAACTAGCAAGTCTAAGCACAGCAGTCAATAGACTTGTTATATTTAATGCATAACTTAAAAGCAAACCCATGGTGGATGCAAATGCTTCTTGATTTCTTGCTTTGCCATTTTGCATAACAGCAAAAGTCGCAGTTAACCAAATCATGAGACCCCCAACCGTTTCTAATCGTATTGCGAGCCAACGGTTTGCACTCATATTGACTAATGTAAATCTAATATTATTGTCCATGGAATTCCCATTAATCTTGGCCATACGATCGTAGGCTTTGTACGCACGAATGGAAGATAGACCGTTTAGTGCTTCACCAAATTGAGCATACACTGGAGATCTAGTGATGGAATCCAACCGCTTTACTTCACGGGCAGTACTCTGAAGGAATGAAAATTGAGTAAACAATGACAAAATCATATAAGAAAATGAATCAATCTGTCTTATGTTATCTATAAAGCATCTTTATGTTTTATATTTAGAAACTTTTAAGATCTAAGACTCAACATTACTATATTTAAATATTGTAATTATCATCTTATAACAAGCTTTATCATTTTCATATGTTTTTTTCACTCTTCACTAATGTATCCCGAATACGAAAAAACTAGCTTTATATTGAGTCGATCACCATCATTGATAATCCATCGTTGAATAACAAACATAATATACGCCGAGTCACTATTTATAACAAAACTTCGTATACCGCTGCATAGCGCGGGTACAATGCTAGTATTTCTAAAGATGAGCCCAATGAAAAACCCATTTAAAGGAAATGGGCCAAACAGGTTAATAGACGCCCAAAGTGTATTTTTAATGGATACAACCACCTAAATCACTTTATGCTGAAAAATAGATAGATATTACAATAATATAAGTTTTGTAATAATGATTATTATACTAAAAACTAATATAGTTACCTGTTTTACGCACTATGAGATGTTACCCTCCCTGCCCCTGTTGCCACCTTGAGTATATACATGTAAAGCTGACATACCTGATAATATAGATAAGCCGCATAGAAGAGCAAGAGCAGTGGCAATATAGCCCAAAGAGACATGGTGCTTAATAAACCGATTAGAACAAAGGTTGACAAAAGCTGCGAAACTTGGCCCAAAAACATGTTCACAAATGGGGCAACATTCCGATCTATGTCACCTAGATCTTTTGAAAATCTATTAATGATACGCCCAAGGGGATTGGTGTGGAAAAAGACCATAGGGGCCCTTAATATGGAGTTAAGCATAGCATTGTGTAACTTTCGAGCTGCATAAAGACTTGCCATGATCAACCAATAAGAATTTCCTAGAGTCACCAAAACCTGATATCAATGAAGTAAATTTGTAAATTTATATTCATTTTTATTCATTTCTAAAATAAGGAAGGAAAAAAGTAGGGAATGTGATTTTTCAAACTTGACGAAATATGTACCTGACCAAGCGACAGAAGTGCATAGATAACGTTATAGAATAGCGGACTGTATATCTTTGGAGTGCTTTCATCTGTCCACATACTTAACCATGTGCTACTCAGTATTCTTAAAGTTTCTGTGGCAAAATAACACCCAAACAGTACAGACACAACCCACCAGCCTCCTAATGCATCTTTATACCTGAAAAAAGAACATAAAAATGTACTTTCCATTGCGTATATAAAGTTGGCTAATATCCACACCGGGTCTAATATATTTCTTTCAATGCGTTATGAGCTTGAATGGTTTTTAGACATATGTTAAACGAAGATAGAAACATTACCTCTTCAAAACATTGAAGTTGACAACACCTGTTTCCCGTTCTTCTTGCTTGATGAGTACAGATTTGGGTCCTTTCTTTTTATCAGCATCTTTAACTAACTCACCATTAGTAACGGGTTTTGATGTCTTTATATCAGTCTCTGCTACCTCTTCCTTTTCCTGTTCCTCCACATATTCTTCCATTTTCCCAGCATTTTCCATTAATTTCTGGAAGTGCACACCATTCTGAGAGAGTTCCTCATAGGATCCCTCCTCTTTAACCATGCCTTCATGGACCAAGATGATCTTATCAACTTGCGAAAGAAAATGCAGCTGATTTGTAACTAGAACTCGTGTTTTTCCATTTAGTTCTTCTTTTATACATTTCTCGAAAACCTGGCATATATTCATATTCCACAGTAAATCACTTATATATTAATACAAAAAAAGGACAAGTGAATGACGTATGTATGTGCATATGCAAAGTGTCTATAGCGACATGAAGAATCATAATCAGTTGATTGATAATCTGCTTAGAGCTGACAATAATAAGGCAATTTTACAATAATCAATTTTCTTACAACTTCTTCTTACTTGCTTCTCCATATCTGATTCATTTACCCCAAATAATCAAAAACCACTAATATAAATTCTACATTTGGATTGAACCACTTCAAGAATTGTTGGTATGATCTGCGTTCAGAAAGATTAACCAAAAAAGTTCCTTTGGTTTTAATTCATATTTGTAAACAAAATTATCTATATACTACGTATAATTTTTATGTTCAAAACTAACAAAAAGTAATTCTAATTTGCACATAGGATCAGGATCCAAAAAGTCCACTTCTACGGTTTTCCAATTTAACATAATGTATTTTTACCTGTCTAGCCACATGAGCATCTAGAGCACTCAAGGGATCATCAAACACATATACATCTGAGTTAGAGTATACAGCTCTAGCCATGGAAACTCTTTGCTTTTGCCCTCCACTAATATTGACCCCTCGTTCTCCAATCTCAGTAAGATCACCACCCTACCAAAAGACCATACAATTATATATTTATATATAAAAGAGTTAGGAGCTCAATCTTTGAGGAAGCATAACGATACTTACTGGGAGCAATTCAAGGTCATGGTGCAATGCAGTTACATCTATTGTCTTCTCATACTTAGCAGGTTCAAAGTCGGATCCAAACAATATGTTATCACGAACCTGAAAAATATATGTATATATGTCAACCAATTACACTATTTGAAATAATCATTACTGATGAAAAACGAGGTTCATGCTTGCTCGCGCTTCCCGCCAGGAAGAGAGTTTTATTTGGATGAGGTGTATTTTAATATTACAAATTCATTAAACATATCTAATTTAGTAATTTGGACGATAGGTCCTTTTTCCTTTTTGTGCTTTAGATTATTTACATGTTGTTTTTCTTGGCAGAAGGGCACAGCAACACATGTGGACACTAAGCGGCAACTGTTCGACTTTTAATATGCACCTTTTACATTTAAAATATTACAAACTCAATTAATCATGGGCTCTTGACTAACTCCGGCAAATTACGATATTATGATAAGAGTCAAATTAATCAGCTAATTAGATGTGCATGGCATATGTTATTCTTTGTTACTTTTAGTATTATATATTTATAGATATAATGGTTCCACTATTTTACAGTTCGTTAGTTCAATAGTCGACATTAAGGGATAATTCATAGTAAGCTGTGGTATAGGCATTATAAGAAGATGAGAGAAAGGGGGGTGGGGTGGGGGGGATGGGATATATGCTGTCATACCGTTGCATTGAAAATCCATGAGACTTGTGGGACATAAGCAACTGTTCCTCTCATAACAACATGTGCATCACTAACTGGAGGAAGTTCTCCAAGCATAGCAGATATGAGAGACGTCTTCCCCTCCCCAGTACTTCCAACAATTGCAACCAGGCTTCCTGTCGGTATATCCAAGTTGATATCTGACAGTGTAGGCTTCTCTGACTGCAAAAGGAAAAGAGAAGTAATTAATATGTGTATGCCTTTGTATGTATAAAGAAAACTAAACAGCAAATGAAAGTGTACTTTCAACGGAAAAAGCCATTCAATAGCATATATATTATTTATCAACAATTGATCCTGATAAGTCAAAATAGAACCCTGATATTATAACTACATATCTTAATAATAAACATATTAGATGAAGACCTTCGAATCCCAAGAGAAGTTTCCATTCCTAATTGATATAGCTGGAAGTCCTGGTTCAAGAGGTGGATTTGGAAGAAGAATTCTCTCCTCAGCTAACAGCACGTCTTCTAGACGTTTCAAGGACACATTGGCATTTACAACCTGCATTTAAACTTATATAAAATATAGAACATAGGAATGAAACTTACTAGATTGAAGTAGCAAATATAAATTAAATTGATTAGCTAATTAAAAAAAAACCTGAGTAATCATATTGGGAAGCATAAAGAGTGGAAAACGTAGCACGGCAAACAAAGAAAGTGACGTGAAGGCTCTAGCAGGTGTCAACTCCCCTCCAAATAATGTAAACAACCCAAATGAAACCACGATTACGACCACTGGAATACTATTTAATATAAAACTGTTCCACTGCAAAAAAAAAGGAAGTTATTATGGGTAAAGACAAGACAGAAGATGATAAATGCAGAAAAGTATCTCATTGTAAAATGAACTGGAGACTGCAATAACTGGAACCAAATGACATAAGTAACTTAACCATGAGACTAGAGTTAGCAAAATGGGCGAGTTGGATAACAGGGTCAAAACAAGCTCAAGTTGAAACTAAAAACTATTAATTTTCAGCTCATTTTGAAATAAGATGGGTCTTGTTGACCAACTCACCATTCACCAGGATTACACTCTCCTAGATGACAGTCTACTTTTGAGAAGTGAACCAACTCACCAATGACGTAACATTTGATGAATTCTCTCAAAACAAGCATGTTATAATAATTCTCTCAATCCTTATTTACACAAGTACCTAAAAAAAATCCTAACTTAATAAAAATAGATAAACGGTACTGTTACAAATAAAATGACTATCTAAAAATGATGGTGTGGCATATAATCATGAAGAAATAGATATAGAAGAGAAAAAAAAAACTGTTAATGTAATAGGTCCACTTCTTTTGCCACATCCTTTCATAAGAAAATTTTTGTAAGTGTAGCATTTCTCTTAAACTATATGCTACTAATACTAATCCATAAAAATTAAACCAATAATTAACCAATATCAATAAGACAACAAAATAGTATATCAAACATAAATAAGTGTCCAAGGCTTAACAAATTATTAAATACGGTAATTCACTATGGAGGGAGGTCTCCATAGTGAAAGCGGGGGTTACATGCCAAAGATACAAGCAACTGTGAAATATTATGATTATATGACATTTTTAGGGTAACATACCGCTCCTAGCATTTGAACTTTCCAGAACCATGACAACTCCTCTGCCCGAACACCTTGGACTTTATCTTGGAAACTGTTCTCCCAAGCATAGCATCTGAAACCCAATATTTATATAGAGTCAAAATGACTATTTTTTAAACTATGTATAACGATAGCTGATATTGTAAAAGTAAAATAAAAAAATGTCAGGAGAGAGAGAGAGAGAGAGAGAGAGAGAGAGAGAGTGTGTGTGTGTGTACTTCACAGTGTCCATAGCTGCCAAGATCTCATTCATGAGACCTATTCTCTTGTCAGTCCGCAGCAGTCCTTCCTTGGACATTTTTTGCATTCTACTGATGACCATAGTCTGTTCCAAAACATAAACGTATCTTAATTGAATACTACATACATGAAAATGTAGGTATGTATGTATGTTACAAAGTACCTGTATGGGGAACATGAGGACTAGCAATAATGCACCAAGAAGTGAAGCAACTCCCAATTGTTGGTAGAGAAGAACCAATGCAATAATAATACGGAAAGGGGCAGACCACAAAGTGTGAAGTGACTGGGTTACTTGCTGTGAAAAAGGAGAAGAGAATGAAGTTAGCCACTGAAGTAAGTTAAAATATCAATACCTTTACACTTGACGCTTCATTTTTAATTAAGTTCATGCTTAGAGATATTGTATGTAGCATTATTACCATTAAATATAGCAATTTACTAGCATCGTACCCACGTGATGCGGTGTAGTGGTGGTGGTGAGAGGTGACGGTAGTGGTGATAATGTAAAACAGTGATAAGAGGATGTGCTTTTGTGTTTTAGAAGTGTGTAATATGTGTTTTCTGTAGAGTGCTTGTTTATGTAGACTAGATAATGCTGCCCGAGTTCTACATGACTCCATTTTGAGGCAATTTTTAACCCAATTACTTACGAACGGGTCGATTTAGGTTATGTTATATTTATAACACGTCAAACAGGTAAAATAGAAACTCGTTAGCTAAATAAAATGGGTTAAACAGGGTGAAAAAAGTTACGAGTGCAATATTGATGCATAAAAGATAAAACCTCCTAACCAATTTATTTACTAATATATTATATTATTAAGATTTTGTTAGTCATTATTGGGACAGTGATTGTTTCAGAAATAATTTGAAAATGAGATAGAATATTGTATCGGATGAACCCAACCCCAACCAAATGGCAGGTTTTGACCTGTTACACAACCCGACCCCCCTCCCCTTTTCCCAACTAAACAGTCTGCAGCAAACAGCATTTCAACCGCTTCTATGCTTACAAAGAGAAATGGTCAAACTCCCTCCATCCCATTTTTGATTGCCACATTACTATTTTTGTCTGTCCCAACAAGATTGTCCGCTTATAAAAAATAAGCACTGTAATTGACTCAAGTTCCTATATTACCCTTATTTATTTAAATAACTTATTTTCAGTAATCCAGATTCCTAAATATAACAAGTTTCGTAAGTCGACTAGTTTCAAATGAAGGGCAAGATTGACAATATGTTTAGCCATCATAGACTGATTTTTTTTTTTTTTTTTTTTGTTGGAGGACAAAGAAATTGGGACAGAGGGAGTATCATTTTCAGATAGACGACTCAAATGGAAATAAATACAAGTGAAACATACCCCGAGTGATTCAGAATCGGTTGTCATCAAGTTGGTTATCTTCCCGGATGCAATCTTTCTGCGACTCTCGTTAGTTAGCCTTAATGTCTTCCTAAAAACTGCAGCAATCTATATGAAGTCATAGGTTCAGACCGGTGTATTTGTTTAGTTTCCAGTATGTTACATTAGTACAAAGAAAATTAGGATGGATTCAGCAAATAGTGAAATAAAACTAGATTCAAAATTAAGTAAATTGTGTCAGAACAAAAGAAAAAAGTAACTTGGGTGTGCTCATCTTCCAACAAGAATGTCATATTTTACGAACCAAATGTTCAAATATATATATATATATATATAGTGGAGGGTTCAAATGAGAAGTGCCACATTTTATGAAAATATAACCGTAAGGATTCTGTAGAGACAGCTTTGATTTTCTTTTATGAAGATGGCACCCTCGTTTTATACTAATTCTATGAGCAAATGCATTAGCACCAGATGAGAGTGAAGCGGTTACCAAAGTTGAACGAAGACGGTATCCAACACGCATGACATTCTGAAAATATTGAGCCTCGCACAGCACACCGAGTACCTAAATTGATAACCAACTTAACTATCCTTAACGTGGAATCGATTTATAACGAGTTGGTGGAATCATGCAATCTTATTATCAGGAATAAGACCAAAATCTTCAATATGAGAGCCCAAAATTTTGTATAGGTAAACAAAAGTAGTTGTATTCTTTTATTCCCACAAAGTGTTAAATTTCGCTAAAACTATAAAAAAACAAGAGAAGGTAGTGAATACAACACTACATTATCAAATTTCTTGTTAGTTATTTGGCATTAGCATAAAAAGGTATAGACAGACATGGCAATATGACATCACAAGCATATAATACCATATCGTATATAATCTTTAAAATCAATACAAATCTTCTAATTGCAAAAGAATGACAAAAAAGAAGTTATAGAGCTTGTACCACTCCAACGAAAATTGAAAATGCGTAGATATAACCGATCTGAGCTGGACCACGTTCTTGCATAGACTGCAAATTATAAAGAATAAGATTTGGAAAAAGAAGAAAAATATTAATTAATCTTAACTGGAGATGTTAGGATATAGCAATTACCAATAACAGCTGATTCAAAATAAGGGGACCAACAAACTGAGAAAGATCATTGCCGATCTACAAAACAATTAAAAGTCAACATCCATGAGATTCGTCAAGATCTGATTAGTAGGGATTTATTTTACGTAACAAGTCAAGAATGAGGATGTTTCCAGGGAACCAATAACATGTGAGATTCAAAACTATGCGGAAGTAAATGAGCTAAGAACTGGAATATCTATTGGGTACCTTCCAAAAGCCTCCCCACCAAAACCTGTAACCACATAGAGATTGTGTATTAAGATCATTTCATGCTTACTGAAAACAAGGAAGAATATCAACAAAACTTTTTAGGAATATGTAATTTTGCAAACCTTCCTCCCAGGCTACGATGTAAAGCCCTTAAAAGCCATGGTTTCGGTTTGCGGACCTCTTCCGCCCAATATATTTGGAACCTGGATACGGAAAACATGTAGTTATCACTGCGAACTAGAATTACCATTACGCTAATACCCATTGTCTAAGAATGTAAGCAAAAACAAATGGCATACTTGCTGTTTAGTGTTTCCGTCTGATCCCAGGTGTCCAGTTTCCATATATCTTTCTCTGTAAGAGGTCTTTTGTATCCTAAAAGCATGAGTGGATTCATCCAAGAGAAAAAGATACCTTAAAAGAAACAAAAAACTTTATCATAAATATGCAATAAAGCATATGATCAGAAGGTTGTAGTAAATAGCTTATGTATATCAGCCTTTTAGTAAATTAAACTGGTAGCACTGACTTGAAATAATGTTTGTGTGCCTCTCAGGACAAATTTGCTCTCCACCAGCAAGTTCTTCATATTCAGCATCATCCAAAGAATCCGTCCATATTGGGGTATAACCCGGATAAGGATCCAAGGTAGGAAGATAGAAAATCAAGCATAGCCCAAACAGAACCTACATAATTTATGTAAAAGGAGACGAAATTGTGAGTGTACTAATTGTATATGTTCAGCTGTCCACAACTCCACATTACTGACAAACTTGCTTGTGTACATGAAATTATAATTATTGTACTTTTGGTTATAAGAAATAAAAACTAACCCACTGAAACACAATAAGTCCAAAAGTACACGGATTCTAAGTCCAAAAAACACAAAGATAAAATCAATCAATGGGAGAACATCTAACCTGCACAGCAACTTCACTGAAAAAGAGATACAATACATTTCTGCAAAGAACAGGTTTAATCATAATTAGATAAATTCACCAAATACAAACTACAAAGTGTACTTTATAATTCTGCATTTATTTGCAAGTGTAACTATTGTCTGTTTGCTTAAGTTTATGTGATTACTTCGCATTACAAAAATGCCAAAGTTCACACACATATATAGCATCTTATACGATAGGGTAATGTAAATTCAAGTAGTATAAAGACGTACCTCGTATAAAACTTGCTTACTGAAAGCACAAGATTGAACAACACGGCATCCCCAAGCAAAACATAAAGAACGCCAAATCTAACAAACCAACGAACTTCACAAACATAAACCATTGTTTCGAGAGCGATCATCACCAACATACAGCACCATGTAAGAGCCTTAAGAACTAAGGTAACAATCTGCATAATTAATGAAGATAATATTATTAGACGCATTCAGAAGATATTACTTCAGTAGGTAGCTCTCTAATAAATTTATTATAAGAAGAAAAGGAAAAAGAAAAACATCAGCATGCAATACAATCCAATTGTTAAGGAAGGGGGAAAGTAGCATAATAGGCTTTGCAAAAGTGACATCCTTGTTAATATATAAATTACCGAAACCAGACAATGGCCTTTGTATCAACCCGTCCTTATATTGGTAAAAGATGAGAAGTTTAAGCCACTTATAAGTCCCACGTGGTGGGCTACAAAACTTTTTCCACGGTTTTAACTTGATACACAAATTTATTGGACAAGTACAACCTTCACTATGAATTCAAGTGGTAACGCATACCATTCCACCAACAAATGAAAGACCATGCGCGAATTCCACGGAAATAGTTTACTATGTAGGTATAATATATATGTGCATCAATATGCTTTCTTTTGTCGCTAGAAAACACACATACATAATCATGCCAATGCGTCAAGCACTATAGTAACATGTGGCAAATTAAAGCATGATGCCAAGCCTAGGTTTAGGTTTTGCCTACCCCATTCTAGTAATAATAATTTATTTATTTCCTTAATACAAGGCTCTACTTTTGCAAGTATTTGATTATTAATCAAATTTCAATATTTCCACCAAGGATAGGTCTTCAAGTTAGAGTTTTTGACTAAAATGGTGCGTAGGGAAAAATTAATTACCAACTTGGTGTTTTTCTAGAAATATTTACTAATAAAGTGTTAAAAACTAAAAACATTTTTTTTTTCTTGTAAATGGATTTTGCTGCATAAATGTTAGTCAATATTTTAAAAAATTTGTAACTTTTAACTTCTTCTTTCTAATTCAGATTGTGCTAGATAATATTAGGAACATAATCCAAGATTTTCCTATATTATACTTCGTACAATTTTTTTCTAATATTTAAAAAAAAAAAATTTAGAATCCCGACTTCGATCTTTCATTTTTATTTATATATTGACTGGTTATTAGATTCATGAGGATGTTGTAATTTTCTTTGTAAAATCCATTATAATTATTTTTTCTCAACGGTTTGATTGTATATCTCTAATATAGTGGTTGTTCCAAATAATGGTAACTAACTTCTACTTATCCAGTTTGTACTGTTTCTAATAATTATAATTATTGGGACATAAACAAATTAAATTGAAGGATGTGATGAAAGCTCAAAAAGTGAATATGAATGGAGAATATCGTACTAAGTGGAACATGTTATTTACATTGGTGGTTTATGTTTATTGCTAGTGTTACGTAGTTAATGTAAACTTTTAAAATCTAAAATGTGCTCATTAGAAGACTATATACACGCATAAAGATAGAAAAGGAGAAGCTAAGAGACATGAAGATGGAGAAAAGAAGGAACAATATATCCTGATTAGATGTTTAAATTTTGCATTTTTTTTTTGTTTCAAATCTCATGCCTAAACGGCTAAACATCCATTCAATCTTCTGGATCCAATCATCAATGTAATATGTGAATGAGATTGTGCTGTCTTCTATTTATAACAGAGTTATTATATATCATAGGAAGATTCTATATGTATTATGTTACTAAAATATCTAAAACAATCTTAATTAAAAAGAAAATGTGAAAGGTTAAAAATTTAAAAATAATTCACTACAAGTCTTGCAGCAAAACTCCATTTAAAAGAAAAAAACAAAGACAATATTTTGTTAGAAACTACTTTAGTAGTAAATATTTTTAGAAAAACAACAAATTGGTAATAAAATTTTCCCTACCCACCATTTTTGTCAAAAACTCCTTCAAGTTAATAGCTTCAGGCATAAAACACATACCCTTCTTTGTACCCTAACATACGCACTTCAAGTTTTTCAGAACTATAGCAACTATCAGGAACTTCAAGTCAATATAACCTAGTCAGGTAAAGAGAATATTATGCACAGGGTTTAACCAGTAAAGTATCTAATTTACTTGACATGGGTGGGTGGGTGGGTGTGGGTGAGTGTGTGTGTGTGTATTTGTGTGTGTGTGTGTAGCAACTAGCCACCAAGGTAATCAGATAGATACAAACCTCGTATGGAGCAAGACTGAACTCTCCATCAACATTTAAAGCCGAAACGCCCATTATCAGTCTAAACAAAGGCTCAGCCATAGAGTAAAAAGCCAATAACCCCAACCAATAGTTGTAGATATTTGACCTCATTTTAAACCTTTGCACTTTAAAATTCTTCTTTGTCACCCATATCCGGTAAATGCATGCTCCCAAAAGTACCAAATGAGAAATGCCAGTGACCAAAGAATCTGTTGCACAGGGTGTGTAAGGCCCAAACTCATTTTCCACGGCCGTGGCCCATACCCCATTTTCCACCGGACGACAATAAGAAACTAAGGGATTAAAACCCATCGTCCCCTACTTAAGATGAACTAACAGCTTCTATATTGTCAACGTCATTTTCGCCTTTTTCCCCTTTCCTGCCAAAAAACACTCAAAATCTTAGGTAAAAATATTTTAGGATACATATAGGAACTTGTGCTAACCAGTTATGTAAATATAATGTACCTTATGAAAAATGCAATCCAAGATATGCATCAGAGGACTTTTATGATAGTTTTAGGAGCGTTCAGTAAAAATTGAGTATAATTACAGTATTACCCAGATCACAAATCAATTACTAGATTGCGATTCTAAATTGGCGATTATTAGTTTGGAAATGCACATCCAGACATCATACCACTTACATGAACTCCATTATCATTATCATCAAAATATAAAAAGCAGCAACATGTAATGCATTAATTAGGTTGCAGAGAATAATACAAAATTCAACTACTACAGTACTAGTCGGTAGTCCCAATCTTTTTTTTAGAGACAAAATTACTAAATGAAGATTTGTTTCCCTCGGTGCAAGATTTATCAAAACTATGGATTTCTAGCAGGTGTACAGCAAAGAATGTAAGTTGGGAGCGTTGGATTAGTAATCCTGGTTAAGCACAGGGTGCCTTTAGGGAGTTGATGTTTAGAAAAATTGTTGTAATTCTTAGATATAGCTCCCGTTATGTGGCTTCAACTTGAAGCCTTAGAAACTGTATCGTATTTTTGGGCTTGGCTCCCCATTTATTAAAGTTTTGCTTTTCTTTAAAAAAAAAAAAAAAAAAAAACTACTTACAAACATGTATAACCATAGTTGTTGACTATGAGTCGAGTAAAAAAAAAAATTTAAAAACGAGGCGACTCGGACCCTCACTCTTGAATGACTTTGACTTTTACAAGTAATTTATCAATTATTACAAGTCGTCGCGATATCAATTTAAATTCAGGTAAATTTGTTGAATCCCTGACTAATATCAATTTAAATTCACTGATTACATAAAAAACTGAAAAGCAGCCAGTAAAAATGGTGTATAATTTATAGCGAAGATAAATGTAATGATTACCTAAATCATATTCTAATTGTTTGATTACGATTCTTCAAATCAAAATAATCACTTAAAAAACACACATCCGAACATCACACCGCTTACATGAGCTAAGGTACGAAACTCACATTTATACCATGTAAAAAAAGTAAAACAGATGCAAAAAAAAAAAAAAAAGTCAACCAACCACTACAGTCACATAAAATGAGTATCAAACATGTAACCCCTAACTATTCATCCATACACTAGATTAAATCCTAATTAATTTCAATTCAAAATTAGTCTTCAAACAAGTTTACAACACTTAACCGATTCCATGATAAACTGAACAACAGCAACAACAACAACAACAATAATAATCGCATTCAAACGCAAAATAAGAAGTAATAAAACGAACATGACGATAATCACAGGTGACGATTCCAGTAATAAAAAGATACTTACAAATTGATATGATTTAGCTCGCAACAATCACCGGAACAGATCGATGATGATGATTAGGTTAAAGGTTAAATGAAATTGGGCGGAGATAATGAAATAGATGGTTGATTTGAATATAAAATGATATGATGAGGTTTATGGACCGAATAAGTTGAAGGTAAGTGACAAAGGCGACTTTTATAATATAATAATCCATTATAAAGTTAACAAGATCTCATTCATATTCGTCCATACATGCACTAATATCTATATTTATTTATTTATTTATTATTAAATTAAATAATAAATAAATCGAAATGGGCACACTAAAGTCGAAATTTCTTTAAATATTAATATATACGTTAGTTTAAGTTGTAATTGTGGTATCGTACAGTGAAGGAAATGACAAGTAAAAAAGTAGTAGGTGTGGTGTTAAAGTGGGTATTAATAAATATTAGTATCATATTTGTGGGAAATAGATATTTCACTGAAATGATGTTTATAGTAAAAACATGTGGTGTTCTACATGTGCTTACGGTTAAAATGAATAATTATTTATATATTTTTCTATAAAGATATTTACATTTATTATACATTAATTAATTCAAACTAATAGTTGTCTTTGTATACGGTACACACGCTAATAAAACTCTAAATAAATAGTGGAAGTCGTTTTCTTTTTCTGGGTCTAAATATGATGATGGCTACTCCTCTTTCTAGTTTATTATTCGCCCAATCATAAGGTCAGCATAATAACAAAATTAAATGCTATCGTAATAAATGAGTAGTAATTTACTATTTTATACGGAGTAGTTATTATTATATTATTATTTATTATATTAATAATAATTAATAATTATTTATTATTTATTTATGTTTGAATTGATGAGATTCTGACCAAGCCTTTAAAAGGTGACATTAGAGCATTGAATGTGATGATATTGTTTTTACGAGTGTCCTCACGAAAATGACGTTGTTAAAAAATTGAAGGTGTGAAGGATGTTGAGTTTACGGTGTTCTGAGAATTATTTTTACATTTGTTAAATAATTGTGTGTGTGTGTGAGGAAAAAGAAAAGAAAAATGAAAAACAAAAGAAGCGTCTGTCTCAAGATTTTGTTCGAGAACACTGTGAGGAACACTGTTGAGAACATTGACACGGCGTGTGAGGACACTGTCGAACAGTGTTATGGGAGAACAACATTATTGGGAACGTTGTAAAACATCTCCCACACCCTTTGCTCTTAGACCATTTGCAATGGTGCGGGGCAAATCTGGGAGTTCTGGACACCACGTCAGTATAACACCCCTCATTTAAATACATTATTTTATTGAATTTACTCGAAAGCGGAAGTCCCAAACTATAATCCATCATATAAGATATAAATAAGCATAAACTTTTTCCAATCAAAACCTGGTATCCAACAGTTCAAATCTTATTTCAATGTTAATAAAACCAGCGCGAGGTGTTATATAATTACAAAACAACACATTACTGATTTTAGTCAAATCAGATATCAGAGTGAACGCTAGCTCGTCAAACATTCCATTCCAGGTCAACATCTTCACGCTTAGTCAACTATCCAACTATAATCTGCAAGGAAGGGAGATGTGGGGGATTAGCACAACGCTAAGTGAGAAGATCAATAAACAACAGCTCAACTTGGTACAACAACTTGCTTTCAACTAATAATCATATTCAGTCAACAAGTCAACCAACAACTTATATTCACACCATCAACTGGCGACATAGAGGACCGGTAGTTCTTGAGATAACAACAACTCAAAGAACACTTTGTAACCAACTGCTGGCCAAAACAGAGGTTTAACCGACTACTTGGTGCTATTAACCCAAGCAACACAGGCTACGACAAATAAACTTGTACTAAGACCCTGTGTTACCTAACTAATAGCGAACCCAAGCCCAGCCCCATGCTGGCCTCCGTCTCAACAATGCCCAAAAGCAACATATCAGTACCCGGGCAACTACTTAAGTGATCACATATCAATACACTATCATCATATCAACAATTCAGGTCAATAGTTCACTTACAGTATTATTACTAATAAACTGCAAACATCATGGCAATAAAACAACAGTAATAATACAATTACCAGTTGTAACAAATCTGTTACAACCAAATCAAACTGAAGGTTATTGACCCACTCACCGTTACCTCAGTCGTCCCACTCGGTAGTCTAATGTCACCGAGTCTTCTCAGTTTATCTGAAAACACAACAATGTAACTCAAGTCAGTTAAGTATTTCAACTAATAGTACTTTTATAATCAATAGCATTATTTAAGCTATCACCTTGTTAATCCAATTATAAGTACTATTATACAACTACATGGATATTATCCATTTCAAATCATTTACTCTTATTTTATATGATCACATATAATCGTACTCATTCACACGTACTTATCATCATATATTAAATTACGAATCGATAATCTTACTTAATCTAGTTCCACCATATCACAACTCACTTTAATGTGTTATTAACTCATACATATTGCATAATTATCAACTAGTTATTTATATCAACCATTGAAATGTGTTTCAAATACTTAAAATGAAAATGCCCTGAAAACAACCAGAAGCCGCCGGCTGGGCTCACTTAGCCGCCGGCTAAGTCTAGTAGCCGCCGGCTACCCTGTGTCAACCGCCGGGTATAATAATTTTTAAGCTAACAGAACTATCTTGCTTTTTAAAGCCCTTTTTACCCGCCGGCTAGGGTCCTTGACCCGCCGGCCAAATGCATTTAGCCGCCGGCTAGGCTTCTTAGCCGCCGGCTTCCCTACCTTTAAACAGAACCCGCTGGCTTGTCTCAACAAGCCGCCGGCTTCTCATGCAGATCAAGAACAGCAGCAGCAGAAAGGAAGTATACACGAACCAAAACTAACAAAATCTCAATTTCTAACCAATTTATGCAACAAACTCGATTTCTAATTCAACAACAACCTCATACAACAACTATATAACATTAATCAATCTCCATAACATCCAAATAACTAAGGTTCACATCAAATTCATAAATTCTAATTAGGTTATTCAACCATTTTCAATCAAAGCTCATAATCATGAATTTGATGCATATAACTAGTTAAGAATCATCACTTAGTATCACATACCACATATAATCACCAACTAACACCTCTATCTACATCAAATTATCAATTATCATAAATTCTAATATTTGGGATAAACTCTATTTACCTTAAAAATGAAGGAGATGATGAATAGAAGAAGAAAATCTTGATGATAACTTGTAGATTACTAACTCCAATCACTTGCTAATTTAATGATTTCACTATATTTTACTAGTTAGGGTTTATGTGTTTGGTTATGAAAGGAGAAGATGAAAAGGAAATGAGAATTGGTAAAGTGATCTCCAAAAAGGGTCGGCCCAACCATTTAACCGATTTAACATTTTGGGTATTTTATACCCGCTCTAAATCTATTGTCTGGCACTTAATTACTATCTGCGTGAAATTTATTTTATTGTACCGTCATCTTTAATAAATTAAAACAGACAATATTTCATTACTCACAATAAGTCCTGAGACTTAATTCACCAATTTCACAATTAAACAACTATATCAATTTAAATTCCTAAAATGATTAAATATTCAATTTAAAATAGAAAACTACCAGACCGGTTCAGAGGATGTTACAAATCTCCCCACCTTTAGGAGATTTCGTCCTCGAAATCTAATCTTATCCGACAACTCAAGGAAACATACTTTATCGGGCCACACATTAAATTTGACTAGCTGATAACCCGCGCAATGCGGCGGGAATATATTTGAAATTTATGATAAACATAGCGAAATATCAGTCGTAAAGTTGACTTAAAATTTACGGCTTAAAACAAACAAATAATAATAATACGGTGTAACATGATGAACAATAGCTGAACAAAAAATTGTAGCAAAATAAAAAACACCTCATGTCTAAGATGTGTACATGATAAATGTCATATTTATATGATGACGTGAAAAAGTACATAACAGGTAGTTGAAAATAAAATTAACTTCAAATAGCAAAATCCAAGCGCACATGAATAGATTGGTTTCACATCGTCGAGCATGAAATCATCTGCAATAGTGAGATATAGGTTAGTTTACGGATAGTGAAATACTAAAAAACTGTATATATATGGTGATGATCCTTACACCACCAAAATTATCCATACACCACTAACTGTGCTTTACAGTGTTGTACAGTATAACACCATAAAGCATATTCAGTGGTACATGGATAATATTTGGTGGTGTAAGGATCACTCCCCATATATATATATATATATATATATATATATATATATATATATATATATATATATATATATATATATATATAGCATAATAATAAGTGTGAAAACGTAATAATCGTTTAAGCTCAGACTGTTTAGGTCTAATCTAGGATATATGATAACAATGAATTAATCATAAAGTGCGGAATAACAATAAGAACGTCAATGTTATCACAACAAGCCCCAATATTATTCGATCACAATAATACGGTTATACAAATATAACAGGATCAAGAAACCTTGATCTTGAGGCTAAACAAAACACTAGACATCTACATCTTTTCTAGGTGCACACTTTTTCCTACGTCCCTATGTCTCTTTATATACTAGAGACAATTAGGGTTACAAGAATTCATAATTATACTAAGAGACTAATCAAAATAAAACAATTCATATTTAGTCCCTCAACTTTCATCTTTTATTTTGTCTCATCAAATTAATAAATCCTAACAATCTTCCCCTATTTGATGATGACAAAATATCGATCTTCTTGCACAAACTTCCCCTTGAATCTTGATTTCTTGTAAACATGTCATGCATACTAAGCTGCATATCTTGACCTTCAAATCTTCTTCATCTTTTTGTCATAATCCAATAGGGGTCTTCATGAAGAAAAGCAACTTGAACCTTTACAACCACATGCTATATAATACACCACTAATACAACCTTCAAATGTCTCAAATTACCCTCCATGACGCATCCTCAGAATAATGAATTTGGACAATTAAAAATTATATAAGCAGTAGTAATATATAACTAGCAGTAGTAATAAAACCTTTTTCCTCCAACAATGCATGAACATCTTCTGATGGTTAAACACTTTGTCGATAAGCTTCCCCTCAAATCAATATGTTAACCATCTCTCGAATCTCAAATTCTATTGGCTCTATGTAATGATTACTGGTCGGTGAAAAAAATAGAATATAACAAACTTAATAAAGAAATTAAATCTTCCAAACTTGTACCTTATATCTTGTACTATCCACGACATCGAACTTATAATCCTATGTATAAGTAGACCTCAATCTCTTTGACAAAAATCCTTATTCTCCATAATAAGTCACCGAGCAACCCAAACTCTTCCAAGTGATAGCAAATGTGAGCATTGAGCATCATAAGTTTAATCTCACACGTTTGCTAGATTTGTCAAGTCTTTGTCGTCACCATACAAACCAAACAAGTTATCTTCAAAGCTTAACATCATCACTTTGAGATATGATAAGATACATAGCTGAAAAACTCAACTACAATATCAAATAAGCTACAATCAACCTTCTTCGTAATCACATCTTCATATAATCTTTATGAACGAGCCATTAAATCAATAAGAATAAATTGTTATGAAAACAATTCCAATCGAGATCCAAAACCATCAACTGTTTTGTTCTAACAGTTTTAACGTTTGCACGTCAACTAACAGTGGTAACTGCTAACTAGCAGTGGCACTATCCAAATAACTAACAGTGGCACTGTCTAGTATAACTAGCAGAGGCATGTTTGTACTAGCAGTGGCAAAAGCCATCTAACAGTGGCAATATTGTACAAACAGTGGTAAGAATGTTCTAGCAGCGGTAAACTTGTACTAGCAGTGGGAAGCTTCTACTAGCAGTGGTTAGCACATTTAACCAGCAGTGGCAGCAACTTCAGAATTATATATCTCTCTGATGACGTATCTGATCATGCTCAAATTTTTACACGAAGTCGATCAATGTTTCATTAACCACATATCCAAAAATCAAGTCGATCCAATGGTTAACGAATCTACAGTAATTTTCTGACTTCAGCTGCACGAAAGAAACCATAAACTTACTGCATTAACTTAGAATTTTAATATCTCTTTGTAGAAACATCCAATCACTATGAAATTTTTACAAGATGTAGATACATATGTCTTCTATAACATATCCAAAAATCATCAACTTTCGTTGGATAACGAAGACACAGTGACCGTTTAACTTCTGTCGTTCTGAAAAACCCTAAACTTTCAGCAACCAATTTCGACAATGAATATCTCTCAATCAAAAACTCAGATCGAAAATTCCTTCGGTACGAATGTGCGCCTATATGTTAAGAACCTACAGTTCATATTTCACGACAATCTAACGGTTAACGAATGAGATCTGAATTTTTTACCATGGCTGTGCAGAAAGTGACGAATTACGAATTTTTCTTGCAATCTTCTAGGGTTTCTTCAATACGGCTTCTCTTGCTTGTAAAACTTTATAGATCCTAGATCACGAGCCACCTTGCTCTGATACCAATTGTGAAAACGTAATAATCGTTTAAGCTCAGACTGTTTAGGTCTAATCTAGGATATATGATAACAATGAATTAATCATAAAGTGCGGAATAACAATAAGAACGTCAATGTTATCACAACAAGCCCCAATATTATTCGATCACAATAATACGGTTATACAAATATAACAGGATCAAGAAACCTTGATCTTGAGGCTAAACAAAACACTAGACATCTACATCTTTTCTAGGTGCACACTTTTTCCTACGTCCCTATGTCTCTTTATATACTAGAGACAATTAGGGTTACAAGAATTCATAATTATACTAAGAGACTAATTAAAATAAAACAATTCATATTTAGTCCCTCAACTTTCATCTTTTATTTTGTCTCATCAAATTAATAAATCCTAACAATAAGAATTTTAAAATCCATATTGATTAATGTAATTTATCATAAAATCTCCGTATGTTGCTACAAAATGAAAGGTATGAAAACTCATTTGTAATGACATATTGCATTGTAATTTTAATAATAAACAATTAATCGTACCTTATTCATCATGCAAGACTTCTCGATATACCACGTTTGATGTGTAGACACCTTCACGATCAAACTCTTTGACAGGTCTCACTAATACCTTGGTGTTACGACGTGATATTCCTCTTGATAACGCAACATAAAGTTGTCCGTGCGAAAATACAGAGTCCGGTAGATACACACCAACATTTGGAATTGTTTGTCCCTGAGCTTTATTGATCGACATAGCAAAGCTAAGCCGAATAGGAAACTGTTTTCGCTTGAGCTTGAACGGAAACATGTCGCTTTCTGATGGGGACAAAGGAATTCTGTGTATGAATACTCGTTTACCGTAGTGCTGGCCAACAGCGATTTCGGCATCGATGACGTTCGGCTGAAAACTTCTACATATCAATCTGGTTCCATTACACAATCCATTAGATGGTTCGAGATTGCGTAATAATATTATCGGGCATCCAAGCTTAAGCCGAAGACAATGAGGGGGTAGCCCACTAACATTTAATGAGTTTAGAAACTCCATCGGATAGTAATTATTCTTATCATCTTCTGCCTCGTCGAAACTGTAGTAGATTTTTTCCTCACCCCGAAATCTACCGATCAGCTGATCATTAATCTCGTCAACGTTATCATTTTTAGTTGATAATATTGCTCTAGAAACAATGTAATCTGCCGAACTTTCATTCATGTGAAGAGATGGAAAAACTGCATTAATCAAAGACTCAATCGATTTAGCTTTATCGCTGTAAGGAATAGACATGTCATCGGGTATGCGAATAAAGCTTTCGTCTAACACTTCTTCAGCACCATCACCAACCCGTAACAAATAATCTGAAAACCATGGATCTGTCAGAGCCCTCATATTGATGTTTAAACGCATTTTTTTAATAAGGTGCCAAAGCGGTGACATTCGCAAGCTAGAGTCTACACTCTGTGCTCGTGTACCACGTCTTACCACCGGCAAAACTTTTCTAAAATCACCTCCTAAAACCATTATCTTACCACCGAATGGGAGTCTCACACCCGTGATATCTTGCATAGTTCTATCGACAGCCTCTACAGCTTGCCTCTTAGCCATAGATGCTTCATCCCATATAATAACTTTGGCAATTCGGAGCAGTTGAGCAGTCCCACTTTGTTTTTTGATGTTGCACATCGAGTTATTGCTAAGAATAAGTGGAATCTTGAATCGTGAATGAGCTGTTCTCCCGCCTGACATATTATTGGTAGCAGCACCTGAAGAAGCCGTGGCTAATGCAATGAGACCACGAGAACGAACCTCGGCAAGCAATGCCTTATACAAATATGTTTTTCCAGTTCCACCAGGACCATCTATAAAGAAAACGCCAGGGTGATCCTCATCAACATGCCTTATGATTTCGTCAAATGCTAATTTTTGGTCGGGATTTAGAGAGTTTCGGGCTCGTAAGTGTTCCTCTTCCACAGTTATTGAGTACTCCTCTTGTAATTCACGAAATCCTCCATATTCTAAATTGACTCTTGCGTTTAACTTAGGAAGATCGAAATCATCAAGATGTTTTCCTTGAGATTGTAAAGAGATGGATATGTCATTAAGGACCATATTTCGGACTCGCTCATCATTTTGACATTCACGCTTATAATCTTCTGAAAGTGATTCATAGTGTGTGTCCCATAACTTGCGAACATCTCCTGGTTCACAGTAAATCAATATAGTCACGAATAGTCTTCTAAGAGCATTTGGAAACTGAAATAAAGATGCCTCTCTCAGACACGCATCTAAATTATCATCTGACTCTATTAACCCTCTTTCAAGAGCTGCTCTTCGAAATGTCGGGTATAATATGCCATTGACAGTGTAGAGATCTTCAAAACATGTGGGTCCACTAACATGTATCAAAAGGAGACGTAGGTAGTACCGTTCGCATTCAGCGGGGTTAGCAGATACCAGACGCCCTATCATGGATCCTGATCTTCTTCTATTCCAAGTACGTGTATTTGCATCCCAGGTGAATGCTGATGGGAAATCTTTGTACAAATGTTGTCTAGCAGTCACGTCAGTTCTATTCCTTTCAAAGAAAGCAGTCAACATTGATCTTTTATCTCTTTCTCTTGCAATAATATCAGTCATTACGTCATCATCTCTGAACCTAACCATCTGTTTATTCGGAAGATGGAGATGCAACGCCATCACATATGGTTTGATTTTAGCAAGCGGGAAATTATATAACCTCCACATTGCCTCAGGTGGTGAGACATAACGGGCATCTTGATATTTCTTAATCTCATTGATGACAACCTCTTCTCCGTCAGGATCGATATGGACAACTTGTTTGTCATGACCCTTGTAAACGTACTTAAAGACATATTTAACAGATTTGATACTTGAGCAAACTTCCACATTGATATGGCAATTAAACATCATTAGTAGTTTGGGATTATAAGGAGCCACCCATCTATTATCTAAGGGCTTTCCTCGTACATTGACCTGCATTCCGTTATCTCTGCGGCGATACATAGGATATGAGTCTTCTCCCTGTGTCGTCTTCTCGTTGAATTCCTTTGGATATGAGAATCGACAACGTTTTGGTTCGCCCTGCATGCACGGACTCTGGGTGCGCAGATGGCCACAAGGACCGTGTATCATATGTGAAACAACGTACTCATGCATTTTAGGATGCTTCGTGGGGTCTGGAATTTCAGCGCACACAATCTTGTCATAATGGTCAGGATTTGACATCTTGTATTGCGATTTCATTATTAATAGAAAATGTGCGTGCGGTAAACCACGTTTTTGAAATTCAATCACGTAAACATACGAATCTACCTCACCCAGGATGTGTTTCTTCAAAAGTTGATCCTTGAGATCCTCTAACTTTCCGCGAAAAGCTCTTGCAACCAATCCAGGTCGATCTTGTGCTGACTGACCATCTTTCAGTTCGTCAAGGATTTCATCCCATTTCGGATTGCATGTCATGGTTAGGAATATATCAGGTTTACCGGCACTCTGAACTAATGCCATGGCATCCAAAAAACGTCGTCTCATGTCACGTGGGCCTCCGATGAAAGATGCGGGCAAAACAACTCGTTGCCCAACTCTATTCGATTGAACCTCACCTGCATTGACGCAATCCACAATCCCTTGGTACAAATCTGCTCTTATTCGAGACTGATTTCTTTCACAAAAAACCAGACGTGATGTCTCAATCTTTATGTATTGATCTACCACAAACTGTTGTAGCAGCCTTCCCCCCAATAAAAGCACGTTATTAGTCGAACGGATCTGCAACTTATAACAATAGTACTCTCTCATAGTTACGGTAGTCCTTCCTCGGCTATTAGTAGGCTCTACATATATAAAGGTATAATTCATCATGTTAGTAAAATGCACATTAAGTGAGTAAAGTATGATTTATAGTTAAATACCTTCAACATCATCATCATTGTTGTTATCGCCTTCAATAATGTCATTGACAGAAACACCATGCCTTGGTATTTTAGGATGCCATCCATGCTCGCCGTTGGGAAAGAATAAAGGATAACATAATGGATCATAACAACCGAAATGAGGTTGAATTTTCTGACTGTATTGGGACTTCCCATAAACAACAATACTTCTTTCATAAGAAGTGACGTTGTCATTACCTTCGACCCAAATGCCTGCAACCTGCATGATGATGTGTTGTCAGTTAGGTGTACGTTGTAAACGTGGTTCACAAATAGTGCAAATTGTATTTTGAAAGTTTAAAAGTGGGTATCACGCGTTATAAAACCTCAGAAGTGGTAGGACGATTGTAAACCCGTTGGTCAAGTTCCACCGATGCATTCAAAGTAACTCTATAATTGTCAAGAGGTCCTAGATCAGCAAGGCTTCGAAATGTTGCAACATATGGATTGGTAGCAAGGACACGTCTTATTATTTGAACAACATTTCTATCAAGATTTGGCCAAGCCAATCTATGTGCAAACTCGGACTGTTCGTCATAGAAATACAATTGTAAGTACCTCGGCTGGCCATCTCGTGGAACTAATTGATCAAGACTATGATATATCCCTCCACAAACACGAAAAGTATATACGCCAGATGTCATACTCGCCATCTGAGTATCTAATTTGACACCCATTGATGCGAAGGAAAAACTGGTGTTATACGAACGTATATTATGCCTGAAATGTTTTCCCAGTTCACACTGAGACGTGAACAGATGGTGTAGTTCTTGTGGGATGATTGTGTCTGCTAACTTTGTCTTACCACTCATGCAACAGAAGGTGGGGAATTCGAATTGAAACCTTTTTGCTCCACAGTGAACGCATGGTTTCTGCTTCTTCAAGACACGATGTTTTTTAGGTACCCCATCGTAAACGTGGTCATATGGATCCACTAAAAATTAAATGAATATAATTAAATGATAAGGAATATAGCTAATAAATCAAAAGTAACACCATAGTATTCTAATGTCATAAATATTAAATAGATATAGTGTGTGATTGGTTATCACTAACCTGTTGATGTTTGCCCGACTTCTTGTTCAAACAAAGGTAGTAGTGTTCCACGTTGACTTTCGATGCCTAATTCATAATAAAAATAATGTAAATGCGAAGAATAATAGTTAAAGAATTGAATAACCATATTGTCAAATGTAGCCAAGTTACTGTTGATGCTTGCTTGTTGGTGTAGACTTGCCAACTTGTTTTTTTCCTTTCTCCGTTCATAATACGCTTTATTACTAAGCTTTTTCTTTAAGGACGCGTCATCGTTTGAACTCATTTGGATTTCGTTCATGTTCATTTGAAGAAGAGGGTGTGTTTGGCGAGGTGGAATATTTTCTTTGTTCCCAGAATCAACGACACGTGAACTTGCTGCAGTATTTGCGCTTGATGTCATTTCTCTCCTACCACAATGGTTTGCATAATAATAGGAATTACTTCGACGATCTGACAATATCCCTAAAGGTACCCTTTCTATTGGGTTTGTATAGCTTTGTCACATCACTTCAGTTGTTGTACTTGGTGTAGGTGTGACAGATTGACTATTTTCGTCACCACATGCTATTTGTTTCATTTGTTTTTTCTCCTTTTGTCTCGCACGATATTCTCTTTGATACTCGTTTCTCATTTCTACAAGGATAATTGTAAGGAGAAATGAATTAAGTATTGGTATATCATTTGAGATGTAATCTATTTATATCTACATACCTTTTTGTATATCTACGTTGGCTTTAGAGACATCACCAATGACAGATTTTTTGAGCTTGTTATTCTCCTTTCTTTTTTGAAAATATTGTTTTTGGTATTCTTTACGTTTTTCTGCATCGCAACAATAGATAGTGAGTTTTCTCATGTGATATAAACAAAATTATAATGTCATACCTTTTCGAACATCCATTTCACTCGGAGTAACATAAGCGCTCACATTTGCTTCATTTGCTCTTTGCAATACAAACTGCAATATCCATAAGCAAATTAATGTTATAAATACACATTCATGTAACAAAATCATTTCTTGTTATATGTAAAATATCTTCATTTTGTAAGTAGCCTATTAAATGTTGTTGTTAATTATTGTTTTCCTTGATAATAGAAAACATTTAAAGTGTCGTTGCGTTACAATCGGACGATAAACATTACTATCACATGAGTTAATGTTTTTTATTTATTTCTGGTATAGTACGTGAACTTTGATTTATTTTGGGCGTTCAATAGGATAAAATTTGTTAGTTAGCATTCATATGTGAGGCTCAAATATCAACACAACATCGATATGTACATAAATAATTACAAATACATATACAAATACAAATAACAAATAACAAATTATATGAAAATGTAAATAATCATATAAGTATAATGTTGCACATGACAAACAATCACATAAAAACTCAATAACATAAATAATTGCCAACAATACATTGACCATTATCAAAATGTAATAAGACCATAATTATAAATAATCAAAACCACAATATTTGGTTCTTAAATCCAATAGCCGACCAACATAAACTTAATACTTTAGTAGATGAATTGACAAGAACGCATAATTAACTTTAGAGCCGTCCATTCCTAATGTTGTTAGCTTCAGGCATATTCGGTTCAAACTCTACCCTTGTTAACTCCGTAGATTCCAAAACATTAACTGCCAATAAAAATAACATTTAGTGAAATATTTCGTTATCGTTAAATATATCAAATAAATTATATTTTATTACTTACTTTCCTTTAGCTGAACAATTTTTACACGTGATGCAAATATTATCCCATGATCAGCTATAGATCGAGCAACCATCATCGGGGGTGTCTCATGACAATGATACAAGATCAACTTCACTTGCTGCCCTCTATTTATGTGGGGAAAAATAAGTTAGGAAAATTACGATTATTTATCGGGCATTTTACGCTAAAAGATTGAAAAGTTGATCAAAAGTATAAACGTACGTCAAATCTCGAAGAGTTAGATGACATGAACCCGGGTTAAAAACATCTTGCCTCTTAAGCTTGCCATTAACAACGTATCCAACAACATCTAAAACAATCAATTAAATTAGTGTATTAATAAAAAAATAACAAACGTTTTTGTGAAAATGTAATTGATAAAATTTGTGTACCAGTAAGGATTTTTCGACCGGTTCTTTCATTTACAATATCTCTAATCGACGGGACATGTGCATAGATAGGAAAATCAGCAACCTCTTCACTTGACAATGGACTAAGCTTTGTGTTTTTACTAAAATAAATTTCCCATTCGTCACGTAAGAAAGAGTAGTTCTCGAATCTCCTATACTGATAGGCCGTTCCTTCAATTTTGAAATGATCGAGCGAATACATATTCCCCTCCAAAGTCATTTTTTCATAAGCTTTCATTAAACAACGTGGGATGACTGCCGCTATTCTTTCTCTCTATTATACAAAATGTTGTGATTAATAGATATATAACACATAGAGATTAATTAAACTAAATTAGTTTGTTTTTACTTACATTTCGATCTAGTAAAAACAAAATTAATTTGTCATCTTTCACATCTTTCCACACGTATTCAACTCGAACGGCCTTCAATTTTAACCAAGCATGAGGTGGATAAAGAGTTGCAAATACATCATGACAATAGGGGTTCCATTTCTACATCAAAATATAAAAAATGTAAATATTATATAGGATTACCTAATAAGTAAGGATACGACTATTTAAATGTATTTTAACAAACTCTTAGAACAACTTGCTATATCCGTGCGTGGAATTAGTTATAATATGCAAACAGGTACTAATAAGTAATATGAGATTTTTTAATATGTATTTTTTAATATTTTTTAATAAGTAATATTAGTTATCAAAAGTGTTATTTTTTTGTAAATATAAAAAATGTTTGTCTCGTAATAAAAGGTAAGATCCCCAGATAACACCCACTACATCTATCCTCTATCCCTATCTCTCTCATATGATCTTATCCTCTTTTCTTAGGGGATTAGTAATCTTCATTTTTTTTTAATCTATAAATCGTAAACTGGTAAAAACCCTGTGTTCCTCTAACCGTCTATTGCTATCATCATTTCTGCACCGAAAACATAAAACCCTAGAAATCTAAATCGAAGAGGATGTCACAGCAGTGGGATTGGTGGCGACGGTCTGTGCGGAGGTGACCGTTTTAACGGTCGTAGATGCGATGGCGACGGTGGTAGGTGCTACGGCAACGATTGTTGTAACGGCGGTGCAACAGGTGCGGTGGATGGTGATGACTTGTGCGGTGACCAGCATTGCGGTGGATGGTGGTGCGGTTGATGGTGTTGACTGGTGCGGTGGTAGTCACTGATGTGTTGGTCTGTGATTTTGCTCCAACAGGTGCGGTGGATGGTGATGACTTGTGCGGTGGCGGTGCGGTGGATGGTGGTGCGGTTGATGGTGTCGACTGGTGCGGTGGTAGTCACTGATGTGTTGGTCTGTGATTTTGCACCAATTGTTCCATCGTCCTTTTCAGAAGTATGTGAATTGTATCTATTTAATTTGGGAATAAAATTAATTTGACACATTAAAAGTCAAAATGTAGTTTGACACATTAAAAGTCAAGGAGGTACTCTTCCTGCGGTCCATCCTTTGCATTTGAATACCTTTTATTCAAGAATATGGTCCTATAGAACCCTGAGTTTATAGTGTACTCAAACTTTTATTTTGTTGCAATTTGTTGCATGGTAACCAGATGACAGTATCTATAACAGGAGCAACAGGTTTTATAGGGACTAAATTGGTGCAAAGGCTTTATGAAGGTACAAATATTATATCCATCTACCAGCTGTTATCATCTACGTTCATTCATATGGATTATAGAACTGCTTAATGAGTCCCGCAAACTGAATTACACTGTAGTGAATGAGATTTGTTTCAATTGTATAAATGGTAACTGGACTTAACTCCAAATTTTAAAGTTTTCAAAATACTATTGTGATATTAATCGTTAGTGGTCCCTCCAAACTTTGTAAGAAAGGTGAATTTAGAATCTGAATTACACATTCTGCTAACTATAGTGAAACTGCAACATAAGATAAGTTATGTGGCTTCATAACATTTCTGAATCATGAAATGGCTTCTATAAACATGTAACTTGTAATATGCATTTATGACTTCAGGGTATATATGTTGCATGTTTCTGCATGTATGATTATATTTTATCAGAAATGATATTCATCTCTACATTCTGCCATGATATATTTGTATCTAACTGAATCTTAATGAATTCTGGATTGCAGATAATCATAGTATCTGTGTTTTGACGCGATCAAGATCTAAATCGCAGTCTATTTTTCCGGGTAAGAAGGTAATGATTACTTTATGTAGTATACGAAAATGCTAAAGCTTTGTATGGAATTCAATTATCTTAACCCGAGTTAATGTGTTTAACTCAACCTGCTGATGCTGCAATTTATATATGTTGTCATCTAAAATATCCATTCAATTCCGTTTTTTCCGGAATGGGACAACTCATTATCAATGTCATTCCATTTGAGTTCTTCATGTTAAAAAAAATTTGATTATTACAAATGTAGCGAATTAATTTTATCCGCTTAATCACATCAGTTTATAATTTAGAGATGAGATTTTATTTTTTTTTTGTTCTGCTATTACCTCTTACCCTACTTTTATGTTATTTTCTACATTACAATTGAAGTTATTAGCTAATGGTCTGATGTATTTTGGTTGCTGCGATTTAACCTGTGACCTTCGTATGATCAGTTTCTGCATGGTCTGCTGTCTTTCGGCATTTGGGATGGAATATGGGTAATCATATAAACCCGATTTTCTAGTAGTCAAATGGGTTAATCTCATAATCTTATCAATAGCTTCCAAACATGGTAATCTTACCATATTATACCAACAATCTCATCAAACGCGAATAATTCTTTTCAAATATGGGCACATTCAATTCAACAATATAACTCCCTTTTACAATTCCAAGAATTAGTCACAACTGTATTATGCTCAATTTCCAAGTCTTATAATTACTTATATATCGTCATTCCAACAATCTCAACTTGTTCAACAAAGTTGACGTATCAATATTATTTATTCCACTAAAATCACATGAGCATTTCGTAATCTCAGCCATATAACCAAATTTACAACAATCAAAGCTGATTCAACAGGTAGTCATGGAATATCCACTTATTCAACATATAGTTTAACTCATGTTAATCCGGTAATTCCCCACTAATAGTATTTTACCGTCAATCTCTTCAATATATTCAATTATTGGCAATCGCACCACATTATCCCATTAGGTTCATCAATCGACAACAATTCTTTTCACAAGGTTAACACACAAGGTTCAACAATTTCATATTCTTCGCATAAACATTTCCGAATTCAACAACACAATTATTTTCGCACATCTTTCGAGTCAACCACACGACTCACCCAACAAGGATATTTATTAATCTATTTTAGTATTTAACATTTTACTTTTTCCAATTCAAGTCAATCCTATACCAATTAAGGGTTGACACAATCAAAAAGTTATCAATTATAATGACCCTCAATCAAACACACAATCCCAGTCACTAATACAGTAATAGAAATTACTTTATCAACAATCTTTATTCTAAAGAATAGATCACTAGGGTCACTATCAACTTATCACACAACTTACAACAATCAAACATATATATGCAACTAGTTCAAAGCAATTAAATAAAAGCTAGTACAAGGTAAATACGAGTGTACTTGTAATAGCGTCATCCATTTCGACAGTGTCATCAACTGTCATCAGAAAATCTACCAACTGCGGACTCTAGTTTCTTCCGCTTATGGCCAGAAGACAACGAGGCACCGACCAAATCCGAACCTTGGCTTATCTTTTCTGGACACTGCCCCGCACGATGACCTTCTCGTTGACAATTCCAACACACTTTCTCGAGATAATCACAATCTCTGACTTTATGTCCAATCAATCCACATTTGACACATCTTATAGTTTGAGGAGTACACTTTCCTGTATGTCTAGTTTTACAATCATTACACCAAGGAGATTGATCATTTACAATACTCTGACTCCTTGACTTTCTGCTCTGTCTTTTATGTTTACCTTTACACGATGATTCACTTTCAACTGGATATATCATCTCTTCTTTATTCCGTTTATTCTGAACTCTTAATTCATTATACGCTAGACGGGCTAAAGCAAAAGCGTCGGCCAAAGAGTTTGCCAATCTCACTGAAGTACGGTATTCTAGTGGCAATGTTTCAACAAAATGATCTATCTTTGTTCTATCATCAGGTACCCATTGATGTACAAATCTCAATTTCTCAGTAAACTTATCAATCAATTCATCAATCGTTATCCCACCAGTTAATTTTAATCCCATGAATTCCTGTCTAACACGCGACACATCAAATTCAGAGCAATATTGTCTACATACCTCATTATAGAAATCTCTCCACTGCATAGATGCTTTCTGTTATGGCGTCATATTAGCTGTAACCGAATCCCACTAAAACATTGCTTGGCCTTTCAAGAGCTGAACAGCATAAAGAACTTTAAATTTATCCTCACATTGGCTAATCTCAAACTTTCTCTCCATGTCCCGCAACCATTCAAGTGTAACAGCTGGATCAAAACTTCCATAATACTTTGAAGGTTTACACGACATAAATGTGGCAAAAGAACAACTCTTTTCTGAACAAGAGGCATCCGTTCTCGAGGAACCGTCGAGGGCACGGGTCGGGTGCTCGTGTCCTGCCATATCTGTACTGAACACAACAACAACAACAACAACAACAACTCACAACTTGTTAATCGTTAGTACTCAACAAACCAACTACTTCTCAACTTAGCTAAACCCCACATCATGGAATGTTTGACTAACACATAAATAGATTTGGGATTGAACACTTACCACGTTCAATTCACCCAAACCTATGCTCTGATACCAACTTATAACACCCCTCATTTAAATACATTATTTTATTGAATTTACTCGAAAGCGGAAGTCCCAAACTATAATCCATCATATAAGATATAAATAAGCATAAACTTTTTCCAATCAAAACCTGGTATCCAACAGTTCAAATCTTATTTCAATGTTAATAAAACCAGCGCGAGGTGTTATATAATTACAAAACAATACATTACTGATTTTAGTCAAATCAGATATCAGAGTGAACGCTAGCTCGTCAAACATTCCATTCCAGGTCAACATCTTCACGCTTAGTCAACTATCCAACTATAATCTGCAAGGAAGGGAGATGTGGGGGATTAGCACAACGCTAAGTGAGAAGATCAATAAACAACAGCTCAACTTGGTACAACAACTTGCTTTCAACTAATAATCATATTCAGTCAACAAGTCAACCAGCAACTTATATTCACACCATCAACTGGCGACATAGAGGACCGGTAGTTCTTGAGATAACAACAACTCAAAGAACACTTTGTAACCAACTGCTGGCCAAAACAGAGGTTTAACCGACTACTTGGTGCTATTAACCCAAGCAACACAGGCTACGACAAATAAACTTGTACTAAGACCCTGTGTTACCTAACTAATAGCGAACCCAAGCCCAGCCCCATGCTGGCCTCCATCTCAACAATGCCCAAAAGCAACATATCAGTACCCGGGCAACTACTTAAGTGATCACATATCAATACACTATCATCATATCAACAATTCAGGTCAATAGTTCACTTACAGTATTATTACTAATAAACTACAAACATCATGGCAATAAAACAACAGTAATAATACAATTACCAGTTGTAACAAATCTGTTACAACCAAATCAAACTGAAGGTTATTGACCCACTCACCGTTACCTCAGTCGTCCCACTCGGTAGTCTAATGTCACCGAGTCTTCTCAGTTTATCTGAAAACACAACAATGTAACTCAAGTCAGTTAAGTATTTCAACTAATAGTACTTTTATAATCAATAGCATTATTTAAGCTATCACCTTGTTAATCCAATTATAAGTACTATTATACAACTACATGGATATTATCCATTTCAAATCATTTACTCTTATTTTATATGATCACATATAATCGTACTCATTCACACGTACTTATCATCATATATTAAATTACGAATCGATAATCTTACTTAATCTAGTTCCACCATATCACAACTCACTTTAATGTGTTATTAACTCATACATATTGCATAATTATCAACTAGTTATTTATATCAACCATTGAAATGTGTTTCAAATACTTAAAATGAAAATGCCCTGAAAACAACCAGAAGCCGCCGGCTGGGCTCACTTAGCCGCCGGCTAAGTCTAGTAGCCGCCGGCTACCCTGTGTCAACCGCCGGGTATAATAATTTTTAAGCTAACAGAACTATCTTGCTTTTTAAAGCCCTTTTTACCCGCCGGCTAGGGTCCTTGACCCGCCGGCCAAATGCATTTAGCCGCCGGCTAGGCTTCTTAGCCGCCGGCTTCCCTACATTTAAACAGAACCCGCTGGCTTGTCTCAACAAGCCGCCGGCTTCTCATGCAGATCAAGAACAGCAGCAGCAGAAAGGAAGTATACACGAACCAAAACTAACAAAATCTCAATTTCTAACCAATTTATGCAACAAACTCGATTTCTAATCCAACAACAACCTCATACAACAACTATATAACATTAATCAATCTCCATAACATCCAAATAACTAAGGTTCACATCAAATTCATAAATTCTAATTAGGTTATTCAACCATTTTCAATCAAAGCTCATAATCATGAATTTGATGCATATAACTAGTTAAGAATCATCACTTAGTATCACATACCACATATAATCACCAACTAACACCTCTATCTACATCAAATTATCAATTATCATAAATTCTAATATTTGGGATAAACTCTATTTACCTTAAAAATGAAGGAGATGATGAATAGAAGAAGAAAATCTTGATGATAACTTGTAGATTACTAACTCCAATCACTTGCTAATTTGATGATTTCACTATATTTTACTAGTTAGGGTTTATGTGTTTGGTTATGAAAGGAGAAGATGAAAAGGAAATGAGAATTGGTAAAGTGATCTCCAAAAAGGGTCGGCCCAACCATTTAACCGATTTAACATTTTGGGTATTTTATACCCGCTCTAAATCTATTGTCTGGCACTTAATTACTATCTGCGTGAAATTTATTTTATTGTACCGTCATCTTTAATAAATTAAAACAGACAATATTTCATTACTCACAATAAGTCCTGAGACTTAATTCACCAATTTCACAATTAAACAACTATATCAATTTAAATTCCTAAAATGATTAAATATTCAATTTAAAATAGAAAACTACCAGACCGGTTCAGAGGATGTTACAAATCTCCCCACCTTTAGGAGATTTCGTCCTCGAAATCTAATCTTATCCGACAACTCAAGGAAACATACTTTATCGGGCCACACATTAAATTTGATATTAAATTTCAAACTCTGTCTTAGAATGTTACCAACCGCTGAAATCCGCAAAAACATAAACGACTCCATCCTTTGCATTTCAACAATCTATACCACAAGGTTTCATTGGTATCCATAACCGTTAATCAATATTCTACTTTCAAACCCTCATTCATCCACTGTTCCCATTCCTCAAGTTAAGAATTTCAAATCATACCCCATCGGTAATTCATCTTTCTTAACGCACGAGCTCCCTCAAACATACTGGTTATAACTCATAATCTACGACACATTACACTTCACGATAAATTATCAACACACTGTTCACAGCCCGTTTACAATTTATTACTCCATTACTAATCAAATCATCGGTACAATTCGCATCATAGTATATTCATAACAACAGGACTTGAACACAAGATAAAGTAGTCTTTAATCCTTCATCATTGGTTAACAATACCGATCAATCCATCAATTTCAACTAAACAACTTTAGTTTAATCCACTAATGAAAGTATTTCAAATTACTTAACTCTTTGCCGCAAGTTTATTATCACTTCCCTAATTATGACAACATCTTGATAATAGCAATTAGACAAACACTTTCACCAACATTTAGATATCTCCATTTTATAATAGTACCATACTGACGACTTTAATAATCAACTCAGATGTACAACTCGGTTAGCAAAATCCAACATGGGCTTCAGATTCATAACACAACATTAACTTTAATCCTTCGAGTTACAATATGTTAACTCCATCGTTTACACAACCCCAAGTTTTTCACATAAGTGTTTTACCATAACTTCACTTAGAAAATTATCAAATCCATCAAGATTATTCAAGTTAAACGGCTACCAATCGACCCACTAGATTAAATTATATTTCCACAACATAAAATAAATAAATTATATCATAGGTCCTCCTCAAGGCATATGCAAATACCCTTGAACTCGTCACAACACCAAAATCGTATCTTCAGATTATGATTAAAATAATTCATTCATCAACTTGAGTCAATAAACATAACGACAGCTCAATTTCGTTTCCCCACATTTACAATTTATTCTCAGACATAAATAAGATCTCCAACTCTTTCAAACAACATATTAATAATTATCCATGATTCCGTTATAATTCCATCTCAAAGTTAACCCATCAGAAGTCATTAACTTTTAAAATCAAAGGTCAAACACGTACAATCCACTCTGACTTCATTTCTGCTTTCAATATATACCACAATTTCAATTCTTTTCAAAGTCAAATTCCACTCATCGACAATTCATCATAAAGATAATCAACTTTTCGAAGTTTCCAAAACCATTTCCAACACCGGTTCATGTTCCGATCTAAATATCGAATAATCAACGTGTCATCAATCAACAATTATAATGTCAACCAGGAAGTTGTCACTTTCGGATAATTAAACTCATTATAATAATCATATTAGCTATAACAAATAGTCGATGGTATGTCCCCTTTAATTCAAACACAGGTAATCATATAAACCCGATTTTCTACTAGTCAAATGGGTTAATCTCATAATCTTATCAATAGCTTCCAAACATGGTAATCTTACCATATTATACCAACAATCTCATCAAACGCGAATAATTCTTTTCAAATATGGGCACATTCAATTCAACAATATAACTCCCTTTTACAATTCCAAGAATTAGTCACAACTGTATTATGCTCAATTTCCAAGTCTTATAATTACTTATATATCGTCATTCCAACAATCTCAACTTGTTCAACAAAGTTGACGTATCAATATTATTTATTCCACTAAAATCACATGAGCATTTCGTAATCTCAGCCATATAACCAAATTTACAACAATCAAAGCTGATTCAACAGGTAGTCATGGAATATCCACTTATTCAACATATAGTTTAACTCATGTTAATCCGGTAATTCCCCACTAATAGTATTTTACCGTCAATCTCTTCAATATATTCAATTATTGGCAATCGCACCACATTATCCCATTAGGTTCATCAATCGACAACAATTCTTTTCACAAGGTTAACACACAAGGTTCAACAATTTCATATTCTTCGCATAAACATTTCCGAATTCAACAACACAATTATTTTCGCACATCTTTCGAGTCAACCACACGACTCACCCAACAAGGATATTTATTAATCTATTTTAGTATTTAACATTTTACTTTTACCAATTCAAGTCAATCCTATACCAATTAAGGGTTGACACAATCAAAAAGTTATCAATTATAATGACCCTCAATCAAACACACAATCCCAGTCACCAATACAGTAATAGAAATTACTTTATCAACAATCTTTATTCTAAAGAATAGATCACTAGGGTCACTATCAACTTATCACACAACTTACAACAATCAAACATATATATGCAACTAGTTCAAAGCAATTAAATAAAAGCTAGTACAAGGTAAATACGAGTGTACCTGTAATAGCGTCATCCATTTCGACAGTGTCATCAACTGTCATCAGAAAATCTACCAACTGCGGACTCTAGTTTCTTCCGCTTATGGCCAGAAGACAACGAGGCACCGACCAAATCCGAACCTTGGCTTATCTTTTCTGGACACTGCCCCTCACGATGACCTTCTCGTTGACAATTCCAACACACTTTCTCGGGATAATCACAATCTCTGACTTTATGTCCAATCAATCCACATTTGACACATCTTATAGTTTGAGGAGTACACTTTCCTGTATGTCTAGTTTTACAATCATTACACCAAGGAGATTGATCATTTACAATACTCTGACTCCTTGACTTTCTGCTCTGTCTTTTATGTTTACCTTTACACGATGATTCACTTTCAACTGGATATATCATCTCTTCTTTATTCCGTTTATTCTGAACTCTTAATTCATTATACGCTAGACGGGCTAAAGCAAAAGCGTCGGCCAAAGAGTTTGCCAATCTCACTGAAGTACGGTATTCTAGTGGCAATGTTTCAACAAAATGATCTATCTTTGTTCTATCATCAGGTACCCATTGATGTACAAATCTCAATTTCTCAGTAAACTTATCAATCAATTCATCAATCGTTATCCCACCAGTTAATTTTAATCCCATGAATTCCTGTCTAACACGCGACACATCAAATTCAGAGCAATATTGTCTACATACCTCATTATAGAAATCTCTCCACTGCATAGATGCTTTCTGTTATGGCGTCATATTAGCTGTAACCGAATCCCACTAAAACATTGCTTGGCCTTTCAAGAGCTGAACAGCATAAAGAACTTTAAATTTATCCTCACATTGGCTAATCTCAAACTTTCTCTCCATGTCCCGCAACCATTCAAGTGTAACAGCTGGATCAAAACTTCCATAATACTTTGAAGGTTTACACGACATAAATGTGGCAAAAGAACAACTCTTTTCTGAACAAGAGGCATCCGTTCTCGAGGAACCGTCGAGGGCACGGGTCGGGTGCTCGTGTCCTGCCATATCTGTACTGAACACAACAACAACAACAACAACAACTCACAACTTGTTAATCGTTAGTACTCAACAAACCAACTACTTCTCAACTTAGCTAAACCCCACATCATGGAATGTTTGACTAACACATAAATAGATTTGGGATTGAACACTTACCACGTTCAATTCACCCAAACCTATGCTCTGATACCAACTTATAACACCCCTCATTTAAATACATTATTTTATTGAATTTACTCGAAAGCGGAAGTCCCAAACTATAATCCATCATATAAGATATAAATAAGCATAAACTTTTTCCAATCAAAACCTGGTATCCAACAGTTCAAATCTTATTTCAATGTTAATAAAACCAGCGCGAGGTGTTATATAATTACAAAACAATACATTACTGATTTTAGTCAAATCAGATATCAGAGTGAACGCTAGCTCGTCAAACATTCCATTCCAGGTCAACATCTTCACGCTTAGTCAACTATCCAACTATAATCTGCAAGGAAGGGAGATGTGGGGGATTAGCACAACGCTAAGTGAGAAGATCAATAAACAACAGCTCAACTTGGTACAACAACTTGCTTTCAACTAATAATCATATTCAGTCAACAAGTCAACCAACAACTTATATTCACACCATCAACTGGCGACATAGAGGACCGGTAGTTCTTGAGATAACAACAACTCAAAAAACACTTTGTAACCAACTGCTGGCCAAAACAGAGGTTTAACCGACTACTTGGTGCTATTAACCCAAGCAACACAGGCTACGACAAATAAACTTGTACTAAGACCCTGTGTTACCTAACTAATAGTGAACCCAAGCCCAGCCCCATGCTGGCCTCCGTCTCAACAATGCCCAAAAGCAACATATCAGTACCCGGGCAACTACTTAAGTGATCACATATCAATACACTATCATCATATCAACAATTCAGGTCAATAGTTCACTTACAGTATTATTACTAATAAACTGCAAACATCATGGCAATAAAACAACAGTAATAATACAATTACCAGTTGTAACAAATCTGTTACAACCAAATCAAACTGAAGGTTATTGACCCACTCACCGTTACCTCAGTCGTCCCACTCGGTAGTCTAATGTCACCGAGTCTTCTCAGTTTATCTGAAAACACAACAATGTAACTCAAGTCAGTTAAGTATTTCAACTAATAGTACTTTTATAATCAATAGCATTATTTAAGCTATCACCTTGTTAATCCAATTATAAGTACTATTATACAACTACATGGATATTATCCATTTCAAATCATTTACTCTTATTTTATATGATCACATATAATCGTACTCATTCACACGTACTTATCATCATATATTAAATTACGAATCGATAATCTTACTTAATCTAGTTCCACCATATCACAACTCACTTTAATGTGTTATTAACTCATACATATTGCATAATTATCAACTAGTTATTTATATCAACCATTGAAATGTGTTTCAAATACTTAAAATGAAAATGCCCTGAAAACAACTAGAAGCCGCCGGCTGGGCTCACTTAGCCGCCGGCTAAGTCTAGTAGCCGCCGGCTACCCTGTGTCAACCGCCGGGTATAATAATTTTTAAGCTAACAGAACTATCTTGCTTTTTAAAGCCCTTTTTACCCGCCGGCTAGGGTCCTTGACCCGCCGGCCAAATGCATTTAGCCGCCGGCTAGGCTTCTTAGCCGCCGGCTAGGCTTCTTAGCCGCCGGCTAGGCTTCTTAGCCGCCGGCTTCCCTACCTTTAAACAGAACCCGCTGGCTTGTCTCAACAAGCCGCCGGCTTCTCATGCAGATCAAGAACAGCAGCAGCAGAAAGGAAGTATACACGAACCAAAACTAACAAAATCTCAATTTCTAACCAATTTATGCAACAAACTCGATTTCTAATCCAACAACAACCTCATACAACAACTATATAACATTAATCAATCTCCATAACATCCAAATAACTAAGGTTCACATCAAATTCATAAATTCTAATTAGGTTATTCAACCATTTTCAATCAAAGCTCATAATCATGAATTTGATGCATATAACTAGTTAAGAATCATCACTTAGTATCACATACCACATATAATCACCAACTAACACCTCTATCTACATCAAATTATCAATTATCATAAATTCTAATATTTGGGATAAACTCTATTTACCTTAAAAATGAAGGAGATGATGAATAGAAGAAGAAAATCTTGATGATAACTTGTAGATTACTAACTCTAATCACTTGCTAATTTGATGATTTCACTATATTTTACTAGTTAGGGTTTATGTGTTTGGTTATGAAAGGAGAAGATGAAAAGGAAATGAGAATTGGTAAAGTGATCTCCAAAAAGGGTCGGCCCAACCATTTAACCGATTTAACATTTTGGGTATTTTATACCCGCTCTAAATGTAACACCCCCAAATTTAGTGATTTGCGGAAGCATACTTGGGTGTTACTAATCAATATACAAAGCACAAGATATACAGCAAACGACCTCTAAATGAGACGTTTTGTAAAATAATTACATTTCATAATTAAATCGTTTGAAAACATATAGTTTTCTTTACAAAAATATGTAAGCCTAGAGTCCGCGTATGTGGCGGGAGATTCTATTACATAACCATAGTTACAAAAGATAATGCCAAAGAATCTCCGTTAAATGAAGTTTGGAAATCATGCGACTCTAGCTAGTAATCCTGGAGTGATCCTACTCCGTAAGTGTACCTGAGAATACATGCTAAAAAGGGTCAACCAAAAGGTTGGTGAATCTCACAGGTTTATCAGTAAATAATCAGTTTGAACACAAGATTTCATCAGTAGTGCCCGCAGGCGTATATCAAGTATTTGCGAATCCAGCAAGAGTAAAGTAATTAAGTTATACCGTTGCCATGAGGCTCATAATCGAAGCTTAACCCGTAAATAATCAGTTGCTCCCGTGACATGCTCGTAATTGAGCAAGCATAAGTAACGAAATAATAGTCACTCGTTTCTACGTGTAAATCAGTACGTGGTAGCGCTACTACCCCGGGCAGGGAGGGTCATTTCCCTAATGGATCCATTAACTACTGTTCGCGCTTAAGTCCATAACTAACGATATATGATGGAGAGACTTCAGTAATTAGTAATTAACTCATGCAATTCCGTTTGGTATAGAAATCAGTTTAGTACTTGTGTTCAGGAAAAATAAGTAGCATGTATCTCCCCCAATAAGATAAAACAGTAAAAGTGGGGCCGTAAGACTCACCTGAGTCTTTGCAAGTACGTTTATATCAATAAACGAGTAAGTAATATCAACCGTAGGTTCTCCGAACCCGTAACCTTCAAATGCCTAAACATATAAAGTTAAGTAAGTAGATGTCTCGCAAGACCATCTAGGCTAGTTGTCTACACAACTCATTATGTCCAAGTGTTTGTTTAGTAATCCGTTTGTAGTTTGAAAACAAATATGGCCCGTTGGTGACGGTTTGTAATAATGATTCAAAGTGTTATCATTATATGTATCGTTGAATCAGGTTTCGTTATTTGTAAGTGTTCAACACTTAGTGTGAAAAGTATTTACAACATTTAATGACGGGGGTCCGGGGGCAGCGCCCCTGGTAGCGGGGTCCAAGGGGCGGCAGCCCCTGGCGGGGTCCAAGGGGCAGAGCCCCTGGCTGGGGTCGAGCTGCCAGGTCAGCTTGGAAAATTTTTATTTCTACTATATTGCTTTGACGAAAAACGCATCTGGATCCGAATTTGGGTAAAATCAGGTGTTAAAATCTTGATTCCGACACTTAGTAAAAATCTGAGTTTTCAAGGTTCTGGTTTGTGCGACGTCGCATGCGACGTTGCAAGCGACGTAAGGTGCGACGTGGGCATGTACGTCGCATGATGCGACCTTCGCAAATCAATGCGACGTAGGGGGTGGCGTCGCTAATGCGACGTTGGTTCGGTTTGCGACGTTAAAGTCTACGTCGCTACGTGCGACATCCGCAAGTTAATGCGACGTAATAGGCTGCGTCGCTAGTGCGACGTTGAGATTTTTGTGCGACGTAGGTCGCGACGTCGCAGAGGCCCCTGGCCAGGTGCGACGTAGCGGTCTGATGGCCGGAAATTGTGTCGAAAACGAGTTTTCCGGTTTCAGTTCGGTCCAAATCTTTTACCCAACCCATTTTTGGACATTTTAAGTATGTATAAACCATAAAAACGTAAAAACATCAAGAATCGAGAGATGTCGGGTTTTGTCGGAAACTTACAAAATGTCGGATGAGAAATCCGAAAAGATAGAAATGTAGATCGTTGCGAGGTGATGCTTTTCTTCCAAACGGAGGGTATGATTCGGCGATGTTTCGTGGTGTTATTTAGCGAATTTGGTGATGAAGGTGGTTTGGTGATTAGGAGTAAAAAGAAAGAGAGAGAGAGAATAGAAAGTGGAAATGGGGAAAAAAAGGAAGAAGGTGGGAGGTTTTAACCTCCCATTTTCAGTCTCCGTCCTCGCGCTCCGTGCGGTGTTCGTTTTCTCCGTCGTTTTTCGTTAAATTATTTCTTTTATGTGTTTAGTTATATTTATAAAAATCACAAACCTTGTTAAATAACTCAATTAAATTATTTCCTTAAGTCTTTAATAGTTTAGATTAAATTTAATTACTTTTGTTTTTAAATCGTGTAAACTTTAAATCAAGTGATACGAGATAATTTCTAATTATTGAAAAATAGCATTTTGGGTCATAATTGCGTTATTTTAGTTTATAAACATTTGTTCACCAACGTCCGTATTAATCGAATAGAATTTTGTTCTATTTAAGTCGCGTACGATTTAAATCAAATCGCAAAGTTGTATATATTTACCAATATATAATCCGATACATAAATTAGCCTAACACAGAACTAATTACATGTATTAACAAAGAATTAGGCACTAATTCTAGTCCTAATTTGCCGGTTGTTACACTAAATCTATTGTCTGGCACTTAATTACTATCTGCGTGAAATTTATTTTATTGTACCGTCATCTTTAATAAATTAAAACAGACAATATTTCATTACTCACAATAAGTCCTGAGACTTAATTCACCAATTTCACAATTAAACAACTATATCAATTTAAATTCCTAAAATGATTAAATATTCAATTTAAAATAGAAAACTACCAGACCGGTTCAGAGGATGTTACAGTCAGCGTCAACACCACGTCAGCGCTTGCAGTGTTAAATCCAGAACGCCCATTTTTGCTGTAACACCCCCAAATTTAATGATTTGCGGAAGCATACTTGGGTGTTACTAATCAATATACAAAGCACAAGATATACAGTAAACGACCTCTAAATGAGACGTTGTAAAACGATTTCATATAAAGTAAGTGTTTGAAAACTTAATGTTTTCATATACAAAATGTAGTCCCCTAGAGTCCACGCGTATAGCGGGAGATTCTATTACATAATCAACATGTACAAAAGATAATGCTGAGAATCTCCGTTAATGCAGTTTAGTGAAATCATGCGACTCTAGCTATGCCTGGAGAAAATCCTACTCCGTCTGGGTACCTGAGAATACATGCTAAAAGGGTCAACACGAATGTTGGTGAATCTCACGGGTTTGTAAATAATATCAGTTTTTGAACACAAGATTTCATCAGTAGTGCCCGTAGGCGTAAATCAAGTATTTGCAAATCTAGCAAATGTAAAGTAAATAAGTTATACCGTTGCCATGAGGCTCATAATCGAAGCTTAACCCGTAAGTAATAATTTGCTCCCGTGACATGCTCGTAATTTAGCAAGCATAAGTGACGAATAATAGTCGCCCGTTTATACATAACGGTTCGTGGTAGCGCTACTACCCCGGGCGGGGAGGGTCATTTCCCTAATGGATCCATTAACTAGTGTTCGCGCTTAAGTACATAATTAACGATATATGATGGAGAGACTTCTGTAAATAGTAAATAACTCATGCAATTCCATTTGGTATAGTAAGCAGTTTTAGTACTTGTGTTCAAGGAAAAATCAGTAGCATGTATCTCCCCCAATAAGAAAAACAGTAAAAGTGGGGCCGTAAGACTCACCTGAGTCTTTGCAAGTGCGTTTATATCAATAAACGAGTAAGTAATATCAACCGTAGGTTCTCTGAACCCGTAACCTCCAAATGCCTAAACACGTAATGTCAAGTAAGTAGATGTCTCGCAAGATTATCTAGGCTAGTTGTTCATACAACCCATTGTGTCCAAATGTTGGTTCGTTATCGTTTGTGTAAAAGTGTACAACCTGTTGGTGACGGTTTGTAATAATAATCCATAAGTGTTATTATTATTCGTCTCGTTTTACGTTTAGTAGAAGTATGTACTTTTGTAATTATCGTCGTAAAAAGTGTAGTTGTCGTTACGCGAATGTCGGATCGTTGAGTAGAAACTCAGTTCGCAGACCAGGTCAGTTCGGCTCGTTCGGCTCGGTTCGGCTCGTTCGGCTCGGTTCGGCTCGTTCGGCTCGCAAGTTCGGTTCGATTCGTAACTCGGCTCGGTTCGTAGCTCAGTTCAATTCGCAGCTCGGTTCGATTCGCCGCTCGGTTCGATTCGCGGCCCGGTTCGGTTCGCTGCTCGGTTCGATTCGCTTCTCGGCTCGGTTCGCTGCTCGGCTCGGTTCGCAGGAAGAACACACCCCAGCTCGCGAAACGGTCTGATCGACGGATTTCGGTCCAAAAACATGTTTTCGGGTTTCTGTTTGGTCCGATTCTTTTACCCAACCCTTATATGAACATAATAAGCCTATAGAAACCATAAATTAGTAAAAATGATCAAAAACGAGAGATGTCGGGATTTGTCGGAAACTTACAAAGTGTCGGATTGAAAATCCGAAAAGATAGGAATGTAGATCGTGTGATGGTGAACGTTTTCTTCCAAAGGGATGAGATGATCCGGCGATGTTTCGTGGTGTTATTTTGCGAATTTGTGAGGTGGTTGTTTGATGGTGGTTGAGAGAAAAAGAAAAGAAGAAAGAGAAAGAAGAAAAGAAAGAAAGGAAATAATGAGAAAGAAAGAAAGAGGAGGTGGGGTGTTGGTGAAAGCCTCACCTCACCCAGTCTCCGTTCTGTGTTCCGTGTGGTGTTCGTTTTCTCCGTCATTTAAGCGTTAAATATTTATTTTACGCGTTTAATTATATCTTTTAAAATTACAAACTTTTGTTAAATAATTTACTTGTATTATTTCTTTAAAACCTTAATAGTTTGAAATATGACATAGTTTAAATAAATTTAAGTACTTTTGTTTTTAAATCATGTAAACCTTAATCAAGTGATACGAGATAATTACTAATCATTAGAAAATAGCATTTTGGGCATAATCGCGTTATTTAGTATATAAACATTTGTTCACCAACGTCCGTATTAATCGAATAGAATTTCATTCTATTTAAATTGCGTAGATTTAAGTCAAATCGCAAAGTTGTATATATTTACCAATATATAATCCGATACATAAATTAGCCTAACACAGAACTAATTACATGTATTAACAAAGAATTAGGCACTAATTCTAGTCCTAATTTGCCGGGTGTTACATTCTCCCCCTGTTAAAAGACTTTCGTCCCGAAATTTACGTCGAAGTCGCGTTCGGGGTAGAATCAGTGAATAAGTGGGGATACTTGAGTCGCATTTGGTCTTCCCGTTCCCAAGTGAATTCCGGACCACGTCTAGAATTCCACCTGACTTTGACAATGGGAATACGACTTTGTTTCAGTTGTTTGACCTCACGGTCCATAATTTCGGCGGGTTCCTCAACGAAATGAAGTTTGTCATCGATGCGAATCTCGTCAAGTGGTATAATAAGTGTCTCGTCAGACAGGCATTTCTTAAAGTTAGAAATGTGAAAGGTAGGGTGCACGCTGCTGAGTTCAGAGGGCAGCTGCAGTCGATATGCCACTGGACCTATCCTCTCGAGGATCTCGAAAGGCCCAATGTACCTGGGGTTTAACTTTCCGCGTTTGCCGAATTGGATTACGCCTTTCCAAGGCGATACTTTTAAGAGTACTCGATCCCCAACTTGGAACTCGAGTGGCTTGCGTCTCACGTCAGCATAGCTTTTCTGACGATCACGCGCGGCTTTGAGTCGGTTTTGGATTTCGACGATTTTCTCTGTGGTTTCATGTATGAGTTCAGGACCAGTGAGTTGACTATCTCCCACTTTAGTCCAACAGATCGGTGATCGGCACTTACAACCGTACAGTGCCTCAAAAGGTGCAGCTTTAATGCTGGCGTGATAGCTGTTGTTGTACGAGAACTCGCACAACGGTAGATGTCTTTCCCAATTTGTACCGGAATCAACTACGCAGGCTCGTAGCATGTCTTCCAGTGTCTGAATAGTTCGTTTGCTCTGGCCATCGGTCTGAGGATGGTACGCGGTACTCATATCGAGACGGGTACCCAGTGATTTTTGGAGTGATTGCCAGAAGCGAGATGTGAAACGAGCATCCCTGTCAGAGATAATAGAGATAGGGACACCATGTTGGCAAACGATTTCCTTGATGTAAATTTGTGTAAGGCGTTCCATTTTATCGGTTTCTCTGATTGCCAAGAAATGAGCTGATTTGGTGAGCCGATCGACGATCACTCAAATGGTATCGCAATCGCTCGCCGATTTAGGTAGTTTGGTTATGAAATCCATGGTAATTTGCTCCCATTTCCATTGAGGAATTTCAGGTTGTTGGAGTAATCCCGAAGGTCTTTGGTGTTCGGCCTTGACCTTGGAACAAATTAAGCATTTGCTGACGTACAAAGCAATGTTAGCTTTCATGTTTGGCCACCAGTAAAACTCCTTGATGACGTGATACATTTTGTCGGATCCCGGGTGGATAGAATATTTGGACTTGTGAGCTTCATCCATCACCAAGTCCCGTAGGTTTCCGAATTTAGGCAACCAGATTCGGTTTGAGAAATACTTAACTCCGTTAGGTTTGGTTTCGAATTGCCTATCCATGCCTCGCAGGGCTTCGCTTTTGAAGTTATCGGGTTTCAGGGCTTCGAGTTGGGCAACGTGGATTTGGGTGGTGAGATCGTTATGAATGGTAATACTGAGTGCTCGGACTTGAAGTGGTTTTGTTCGTTCTTTACGGCTGAGAGCATCAGCAACCACGTTTGCTTTGCCCGGATGATATTTGATCTCACAGTCATAATCGGTGAGTAATTCAACCCATCTACGTTGCCTCATGTTAAGATCTTTCTGGTTGAAAATGTGTTGGAGACTTTTGTGGTCGGTGAATACAGTGCTGCGGGTACCATAAAGATAATGTCTCCAGATTTTTAAGGCGAATACCACGGCCCCTAGCTCGAGGTCGTGAGTTGTGTAGTTTTTCTCGTGAACTTTAAGTTGTCGTGAGGCGTAAACAATGACCTTGTCTCGTTGCATCAGCACGCAACCGAGACCTTGGTGAGAAGCATCGCAGTATACCACGAAGTCATCGGTGCCTTCGGGTAGAGATAGAATGGGTGCACTGCAAAGCTTGAATTTCAACAGCTGAAATGCCGACTCTTGTTTATCGGTCCAATCGAATTTCTTTTCCTTCTGAGTCAGCACCGTGAGGGGTTTGGCAATTTTTGAAAAGTTTTCGATGAAACGGCGATAGTAACCGGCCAATCCCAAGAATTGGCGTACCTCGGTTGGAGTGGTTGGCGCTTTCCAGTTCTTGATTGCCTCGATTTTTGACAGGTCTACATGAATTCCCTGAATGTCGATAACGTGTCCAAGGAATTGAACGGTGTTTATCCAGAACTCACACTTAGAAAATTTGGCGTAGAGCTCCTCGTGTCTTAGTAGTTCTAGGATAGTTCTGAGATGTTGTGCGTGTTCCTGTTCGTTGCGCGAATAGATAAGGATGTCATCGATAAAAACAATGACAAACTTGTCGAGGTAAGGTTTGCACACCCGATTCATAAGGTCCATGAATACAACCGGTGCGTTGGTTAGACCAAAGGGCATCACTTGGAATTCGTAGTGCCCGTAACGGGTTCTGAATGCGGTTTTTGGAATGTCAGTATCGCGAACACGCAATTGATGATAACCTGATCGAAGATCAATCTTTGAATAACAGCTTGATGCTTGAAGTTGATCGAACAGATCATCGATTCGAGGGAGCGGGTATTGGTTCTTGACGGTTAGTTTGTTCAACTCTCGGTAGTCAATACACATTCGAAATGAACCGTCTTTCTTTTTGACAAACAAGACCGGAGCTCCCCAAGGTGAAGAACTCGGTCTGATGAATCCTCTATCCAGGAGTTCCTGTAACTGAGTAGACAACTCCTGAAGTTCAGATGGGGCTAGGCGGTACGGTGCTCGGGCCACCGGTGCGGCACCCGGCACGAGATCAATCGAGAACTCGACCTGTCTAGGTGGTGGTAAACCAGGTAGTTCTTCTGGAAAGACTTCAGGGAAGTCTCTAACGATTGGCACATCTTCAAGTCGCTTCTCCTCCAACTTTTTCTCCGTGATGTGCGCGAGTATTGCTGGGTAACCCTTTCTCAGAGATTTTCGGGTTTTTAAACAGGAGATTAAGTTTAGTCTCGACCCACCGGTCTCCCCCTGTATGATCAAGATACTACCGGCGGTGAGAGGACTTCAGACGATTTTATCATGGCAAACAATTTCGGCTCGATACTTGGACAACCAGTCCATACCCACGATGACATCGAAACTTCCTAGTTCAACAGGCATTAGATCGATTGGGAAGGTTTCGTTTGCGAGGTTTAAAGTGCAATTAGGTATCACACTATTAGTTTCTATGAGTTTTCCATTTGCGAGTTCTACGGTGTACTTAACATCTAAGGCCGAAGGGGTGATATTAAGTAGTGGGCAAAACTCATCAGATATGAAACTTCTATCAGCACCGGTATCAAATAATAATGAAGCAGTAAAATCGTTGTGAAGGAACGTACCCGTTACAACATTCGGGTCTTCCCTAGCTTCCCCAGCTTTGATGACAAATGTTCTGCTACGAGCAGGGTTGTTGTTCCGTTTGTTGTTGTTGCTGTTGTTTTTCTGCTTAGGGCAATTATTCTGAAAGTGCCCAGGGCTTCCGCACCCATAGCAAGTCTTCGGGGCACTGGTGTTTCGACAATCCTTGGCCAGATGCCCAAAACGTTTGCAGTTTGTGCAAGGGCAGGAACCGTCGTGGTGACGATTGCATTTGGGGCAGTATGGCTTGCTTCCAATGTACCCTTTCTTTTCTGAAGAGCCGGATGAATAAGCCTTAACAGGCTCAGGTCTTCGGTTGGTGATTTGGTTGGATGAGTTGGGGTTTCCTTCCCACTTTCGTTTGTTGTTTGTAGGTGGGGCTGAGGTGGTGTTACGGCGGACAGCGTTTGCCGTAAGTTCATGGGCCATACGGATGGCGTTCTGGATAGTACCTGGTTTGGATGAAGTCACCAGGTCCTGGAGTTTCTCGGGCAGTCCATCAACGTATTTCTCGATCCTCTTGTACTCAGGATCGACCATGGTTGGGCACAGAAGTGCCAGTTGGTGGAAACGGTTGGTGTAACCGGTGATATCATCACCTTGCATCTTGTGGTTCCAGAATTCCAACTCCAATTGTTTCAATTCATCCCTGGGGCAATACTCGCCTCTCAACATCTCTTTCAACTCCTCCCACGGGAGTTTGTAAGTATTAGAGATACCCACAGTCTGGGCATAGGTGTTCCACCAGGTGAGAGCGGTGTTTGTGAAAGTACTAACGGAGAACTTAACCTTGTCTCCCTCCGCACAGTTGCAGATAAGAAATACAGATTCGACTTTCTCGATCCAGCGTACTAGACCGATAGCTCCCTCAGTACCTGCAAAATTAAGAGGTTTGCAGTTCTGAAAGTCTTTGTAAGAACAGGGTTTGGGTTGTGGCCCATTAGTAGCTGTATCTTCGCTACCAGGAGTTGATGTTCGGGTAGCTAGGGCTTGGGCCACACTACGGGCAATCAGACCCGCAATTTCGGCTTCACTAAGGGTGATTTGTCGGCGAGGAGGCATGATGCTGAACAAGAAAAGAACAAAGAAAGAGGGATAAGATTTTTGCATGAAATTATGATATGTCACAAGTGTAAATGATGAAATACATGATAACAGTACGAAGTGACAATCACATTCCATTTAGATAAACAAGTTGGATACAAGGTACAGGTTTTCCAAAAGATTACAGAGTAATAGTAGTACAAAAGTGCCGGGAATTGTTACATCCGGTTGAATTACATAGGCCATAATAAAGTAGTTAACTGGTTACAAGTTACAGACTGATCTAATCTTGATGCAGATTAATCTGCTCCATCAGCGCGACAAGGCGGTCCACGGTTACTGCTAGTCTGTTGGCTTGCCTGGCGTTGTCTTCAACCAAGGCCAGTCGTTGTACCAGTGCTCGAGAGTGATCCTCAGTCTCCTGTGAACGCTGTTCACATTCCTCTAGTCGGTTTCTTACGAGTTCATCTGCACCTAATTTAGCAGTCATTGAATCTTGAATTATGCTTACCGAGAGGCTGGTATCTTCTTGTTCTCGCTGAAGTTGTGATATGCGGTCAAGAGCTTGGCGAAGCAGGTAGGTCATTTGGTGTTGTTCCCGTTCGAGGCTTTCGAGCCTTTGTTCCTGACGGCGGAGTTGGGTAGCCAACACTGGCACCGGGAGATGTGCCGAGTTCTGAAAGTTATGAACAGGATAGGGGCTGGTTCGAGGTGACCTTGTGTTCCTCCTGGCTACTCGTGGGTTTCGTGACCCATGTGAGTGAGAGTGTGACGGATTAGGTGGTGTGTTTGCCATTCCTGTGGCAGAGTGTAAGTAAGACGAGGCTAATATATATAAGTATATAATATCCAGCCTAGTGTCTAGCACGTATCAAGTAATGGTCCGGATCTCTCGTGGTCAGAGTCAACTAACGCATTCCTGTTCAACATAACCATTTCAGACCTCACATCATCTTTCCTTAATTGTACATAGTTGATCAGGCTTTGTTAAATTAAAGTCGTATGATGTAATTCCTGAACCAATCATGCCTAGTAAGGGAATGCTGCCTAATGGTCATAGTCTAGGCCCACTAAATGCAACCTAGTTCACTATAACCTTAGGCTCTGATACCAATCTGTAACACCCCCAAATTTAATGATTTGCGGAAGCATACTTGGGTGTTACTAATCAATATACAAAGCACAAGATATACAGCAAACGACCTCTAAATGAGACGTTGTAAAACGATTTCATATAAAGTAAGTGTTTGAAAACTTAATGTTTTCGTATACAAAATGTAGTCCCCTAGAGTCCATGCGTATAGCGGGAGATTCTATTACATAATCAACATGTACAAAAGATAATGCTGAGAATCTCCGTTAATGCAGTTTAGTGAAATCATGCGACTCTAGCTATGCCTGGAGAAAATCCTACTCCGTCTGGGTACCTGAGAATACATGCTAAAAGGGTCAACACGAATGTTGGTGAATCTCACAGGTTTGTAAATAATATCAGTTTTTGAACACAAGATTTCATCAGTAGTGCCCGTAGGCGTAAATCAAGTATTTGCAAATCTAGCAAATGTAAAGTAAATAAGTTATACCGTTGCCATGAGGCTCATAATCGAAGCTTAACCCGTAAGTAATAATTTGCTCCCGTGACATGCTCGTAATTGAGCAAGCATAAGTGACGAATAATAGTCGCCCGTTTATACATAACGGTTCGTGGTAGTGCTACTACCCCGGGCGGGGAGGGTCATTTCCCTAATGGATCCATTAACTAGTGTTCGCGCTTAAGTACATAATTAACGATATATGATGGAGAGACTTCTGTAAATAGTAAATAACTCATACAATTCCGTTTGGTATAGTAAGCAGTTTTAGTACTTGTGTTCAAGGAAAAATCAGTAGCATGTATCTCCCCCAATAAGAAAAACAGTAAAAGTGGGGCCGTAAGACTCACATGAGTCTTTGCAAGTGCGTTTATATCAATAAACGAGTAAGTAATATCAACCGTAGGTTCTCTGAACCCGTAACCTCCAAATGCCTAAACACGTAATGTCAAGTAAGTAGATGTCTCGCAAGATCATCTAGGCTAGTTGTTCATACAACCCATTATGTTCAAATGTTGGTTCGTTATCGTTTGTGTAAAAGTCTACGGCCCGTTGGTGACGGTTTGTAATAATAATCCATAAGTGTTATTATTATTCGTCTCGTTTTACGTTTAGTAAAAGTATGTACTTTTGTATGTTAATTATCGTCGTAAAAAGTGTAGTTGTCGTTACGCGAATGTCGGATCGTTGAGTAGAAACTCAGTTCGCAGACCAGGTCAGTTCGGCTCGTTCGGCTCGGTTCGGCTCGCAAGTTCGGTTCGATTCGTAACTCAGCTCGGTTCGTAGCTCGGTTCAATTCGCAGCTCGGTTCGATTCGCCGCTCGGTTCGATTCGCGGCCCGGTTCGATTCGCTGCTCGGTTCGGTTCGCTGCTCGGTTCGATTCGCTTCTCGGCTCGGTTCGCTGCTAGGCTCGGTTCGCAGGAAGAACACACCCCAGCTCGCGAAACGGTCTGATCGACGAATTTCGGTCCAAAAACATGTTTTCGGGTTTCCGTTTGGTCCGATTCTTTTACCCAACCCTTATATGAACATAATAAGCCTATAGAAACCATAAATTAGTAAAAATGATCAAAAACGAGAGATGTCGGGATTTGTCGGAAACTTACAAAGTGTCGGATTGAAAATCCGAAAAGATAGGAATGTAGATCGTGTGATGGTGAACGTTTTCTTCCAAAGGGATGAGATGATCCGGCGATGTTTCGTGGTGTTATTTTGCGAATTTGTGAGGTGATTGTTTGATGGTGGTTGAGAGAAAAAGAAAAGAAGAAAGAGAAAGAAGAAAAGAAAGAAAGGAAATAATGAGAAAGAAAGAAAGAGGAGGTGGGGTGTTGGTGAAAGCCTCACCTCACCCAGTCTCCGTTCTGTGTTCCGTGTGGTGTTCGTTTTCTCCGTCATTTAAGCGTTAAATATTTATTTTACGCGTTTAATTATATCTTTTAAAATTACAAACTTTTGTTAAATAATTTACTTGTATTATTTCTTTAAAACCTTAATAGTTTGAAATATGACATAGTTTAAATAAATTTAAGTACTTTTGTTTTTAAATCATGTAAACCTTAATCAAGTGATACGAGATAATTACTAATCATTAGAAAATAGCATTTTGGGCATAATCGCGTTATTTAGTATATAAACATTTGTTCACCAACGTCCGTATTAATCGAATAGAATTTCATTCTATTTAAATTGCGTACGATTTAAGTCAAATCGCAAAGTTGTATATATTTACCAATATATAATCCAATACATAAATTAGCTTAACACAGAACTAATTACATGTATTAACAAATAATTAGGTACTAATTCTAGTCCTAATTTGCCGGGTGTTACATTTGCCCCCAAGGTCCCACCATATTAATATAATTTCCATTTATTACAATTAAACCGAAGAAAGAAAAGGGAAAAAAAATAAAAATCAAGTGGGACCCACTATAACGCCTCTACCTTCGCCCGTGCACCGTTCGACGATGCCCCGTTACCGGCGTTCTGGACGTTCTCGGCTCCCTCAACGCCCCGTGCCTCTGCCGTTGCTGACAGTCTTAGAGCTTACGATGTGAAGATTTATATCCCATTTAAAAAATTGTTGATATAAAAGACTTTAAAATCATCATGTAAAAGTTATTTTAGATGTTATTTTTTAAATTGAAGCATGAGCAGCCACACGGATAATGTTATGCACTTATGCATACCCTTAAATTCGTATTCGAAACGCTCATGCTTTTCATATTTCTCTAACATGTCTTCGATCTAAAGATTCTCCGTGAATGAAATTACTTAACAGTATGTGTTGTAAAGTTTGTATGATATCGTTATTTTTTTCAAGTTCTAAATTAGAAATACACCGATCGTTGAGAATATGATATCGTTATTTTTTTCAAGTTCTAAATTAGAAATACGCCGATCGTTGAGAATATGATGGTTACGCTTCTACCGCTCACTTGTCATAATAACATAATGTCACCCATACGTATTAGACATGAATTAATGATAACTTACGAGTATTATTGTACATAACAAAAACATGATAAAAAGAAACCATATAAACTACAAATTACAAATTTTCTAACTCTTCGCTTGTTGCCTATAGATCTCGCTTCGACATATTTTACTACATACTCTCTACATAGAAGCACATATTAATTGGTCTATCATATCACAAGTTCAACACATTATGGTAAAATTAAGTTACTATACAAAAGCCTTCTATTTCAAAAGCTATTCAAATACTGATACTCAAACTCTCGAAAATATGAATAGTAAATAGTAAAATATAATAATTAGATTAACTAAAAATCAATATTTTCATTCTCTAATAGAAATGTGGCTCGAAAGCACTGCCAATCAACTACTCATGTACTATCGATACGTAAACGACATCAAATATGAACCGGTAGAAAATTTTACCTTCTAACGATCGATGCCAAAATCTAATCGTAACTCGCAACCGAACGTCGACCCGCGCACTTGAACGAGAGTAGTTCACCGTTCCTTTTTTTTAGCAAATGAAATAACGTACGAGAGCTAATAATCTTGGTATTTAACCTCGAGTTTAGCTGGCCTATAAAACTCAGGGCCGTGTATCAGGAAAACAAATATTCATCCACGTAACCAGGGACGGAGACAGGACGGGGGCAACGTAGGCAATCGCCCCCACAAGAATTTTTAAATTACCTAAAAAAGAAAATTTTTTAAGGTATTAATTACATTTTAAAATTTTCGCCCCCACGAAACTATTAAAGAAATAAAAAATAATTTTTATTCGCCCCCACTATCGAGAATTCCTGGCTCCGTCCCTGCACCTAACAAACATTTAGATTTTATATCATGCTAAACCCACTTTCAATGGTTGTCTAACTTAGCCCTTCAACTTTTACACATTTAGCAATTCTAACTTGAAGAAATATGTATAATATCAGCAAAAACTTTGGTAACAATAACTTTTTGAGTTTTTTCACTTATTATACAAAAAATTATCATAAATGCAATCGCAATACATAGTGTAAATATATTAACAGTAAAAAAGTTCTTCAGTTTAAGTTTAATATTCTATGATTACATCTTCGATTCGATGAGGTTTTGTACACATTCTTTAGTAGTCATGCGATGCTACTTTCAATTTCTCAATACTTATAATAAAATGTTGGGTTAAAGTTGCAAATCGTCCTTGTACTTTCCTTTTTGTTTCGAGGTCTCCAATGTACCTATTTTACTATCACGATCATCAACAAACTTTAAAATTTTGTGTTCATGTCACCAATGTACCTATTTTTGATTTTTTTTCTCTTGAGAACCTTTGGAGGGTTGCCGTGTGTGGGGATATCCACCTTTGCTTTGCACTTCAATTTGATAAAGTAATTATCGATGTAATAAGTGTAGCAAAATATAGTATCAGAATACGGAGTAATTGATATAATAATCAAATAAAAGTTACAACAATATACAAAATGACAAAACAAAATGTAAGTAAAAAGGGTATTTATGATATTCTGAAATTAAAATAGTATATTTATGAAATTATAAACTTTATGGAATAATTTATGAAAGCTGAATTCCTTTATTGAACACTTTGTATGTTAAAAGGGCCAATGTTGTAATTATGTATATAAAAAAACAAGCTATGTTTTTCCCGTTCAATTTAAAACAACTTTGTTGGGTCAAGCATCAACGGGGTTTTGAAAGTCGTAAAACCTTTTACAGCTGCGTCACCGCTTACGCAAGCCAAGTAGCCAACAAAGGGGTAGGTGAGATTTTTTTTTTTAATAAAACAAAAAATATTATAAAATTTGCGTAACAGAACTAAAAAGAATATATTCGCATAGTGGTGTGTATTTTTTTAGAAAAGGCAACTTCATATAAACAGCCTTTAGCTAAAGTATTACACCAATTTATTCTAAAGTAAAACAACCTTTAGCATATAGTGGTATATATTCGCATAGTGGTATGTATTCTAAAGGTAAGTTTTATGGTCTATATGATAGCTTATCCGTCCCGAATTAAATGTTCCTTATTCTCATATCAAACGTTCATTATTCTATGTTGGTTTTGTCACAAAATCGATGTACACTTTAAGCTTTTAACCAATTAAAATACTTGTTAACGGTCTATATAATTTTTTTTTAGTTTAAAGCGTGATTATCTTCATTTTTCTTAAACTATTAATTTGAAATGCACGGAGTACTATAAAAACTAGTGGTAACTGATACTAACTTTTTACATGATTTATTATACAACGTATTTGATTGGCCACTAATGAGTACCAAACTCATCCGTCACATTACTAATAATAAGTGAAAATAAAGAAAATATGTAGTATTACATATATATATATATATAGAGGGTAGTGATCTAGGGGGAAGTGCAAAAAATGAGGGAATGGGGAAGTAAATCACCATCACTAATCTCATGAAGTCTATAATAATTAGTGTGGGGGTGCACACATGTGATCACCTCAATAATACTCAAAACTCATTTACCCATTTACCCCTAAAACAAATTATTTCACAAACGACAAGTCAAAAAATTATGATAATTGCACCATAAAATTCAGCGTTTTCTCCTCTTCGATTTAAGATCTATCAAGGCATATTTTCGACGATTTTTTTTTTCGTTTTTAAAACCCACCAAAAAACGTAAAAAAAAAAACTCGTCGAAAGTATGCCTTGAGTGATCTTAAATCGAAGAGGAGAAAACACTGAATTTTATGGTGCAATTTTCATAATTTTTCGACTTGTCGTTTGTGAGATAATTAGTTTTAGGGGTATATGGGTTTTCTTTGTACACGTGGCGTATTCTCATTAGTACTTCCATACTTCCATTAAATTCCAATGAAGTGAATTCCACAAGAATACGGTGCACCTTAATTTGGTTAGATGGGATGGATGGTTAGATCAACACTTCCCCTCTTCCCTCAAATTGTACCACTTCCCTATAGATCATGCCACTATATATATAAATATCAAATTAATGTATAATCCTCGTAAATGCTTTTATGTGATTGGTCATAAATGTTTTTCATAAATTCCCATAAATACCTTTAAATTTACATAAACCCAAATATACATTATACATACATTTATTTAAGAATAGATGAGTGCTTCTCTACTTTGGCACATGACGTTAAGGTTGAATAATGATTTCAGAACTTACTATGGTTAATTCTTTAAAGGATTTGCTAATGTGCTCATGTGGCACACGATAAAATGCGTTTAATGAAGTAAATTTTTTTTCTAAATATTAGGATAATTATAAATACTCATTAATTCAATTTAATATTTACGTTTTTTATGCGTATAATAATTACAGATTCAGTTATCAAAGAAAATTACGTGTTCATTAAATGCACATTAACGTGTGACATGAGAGCACACGTTAGCAAAACCCTAAATTTAAATTTAAATGCTCCTAAAATAAAATAATATGACGTTTGGTAATTGCCAGTGATGCATAAGAGTGGAATAAAGACTCGGGAATGAAAGATTGTGTATGTGTTTTTATAGATGAAATCGTATTAAATCTACGCTAAATGGTAAAATTTCAAATTGATAATACTTACATACTCCGTATTTATTAGAGGAAGTCGATAAATGATTAAGGTGTAATGGTGAAGGAAAAATATTGGTTTCTCTTTTTTAGTTTTTACAATTAGTTAGTGTTTTTTAATTTTATAAGTTGACCTAAGACGATATATATATGAAAAAGAGAATATTATATTTTATATATATATATATATATATATATATATATATATATATATATATATATATATATATATATATATATACCAATACTAACCAATGTGTGAACTTATTTTGTTTTGAATCATTCATATTCATGTGTCCCACATTAATTGATAGCTTAACAAACATTAAAGTTTATTTACATCTAATTAAAAGGTTGTTGAAATTAAAAACATTCATACTCAATGCAGAAAATACATTATTTGCATTTATGAATAATAAATATTTAGTAGGATATCCATGTAATTCAGTGGTATCGAGAAGAGAAGGTGACGTTCGACGTCGGTGACCAATAATAACAAGAAGGAGGAACTAACGTGGAGAGATGAAGTGTTGCTTGATGTAGAGAGTGTTATTCAAGTGCCAAAATTATAAGCCTTAATTGTGAAGTCTTATTCTTCACTATATAGATTACCTTATAAAAGATGAGCGTATGAAAATATGCATACTTATGATACGTAGAATAACAAGTCAAAAATACGATTCGTGATCGACGTATGCATAGGCTTATTAATCGGTATCACTCGTGGTAGAAGGTTTATTGTGATAATGCAAAAGAGAATTTTGGGAAGATTGTTGTATCGGGCCGTACGTTTTAGTTGGTGCGTTCAAAACTCTCAAACCAAAAGTTGGCCCTTCATTTTAATAATTGTATATATTACAAGTTGATCATTTTGGTTGGATGCTAGTTATAAGATAATACTCGTACTAAATTACTAATACACCCACATGGATCATTTTAAGTGTTAATAATGTAATAAAATAATGATAATTAGTTGTTACTCTATTACATACCTAAAGAGTTTCATGAATTCATTGGGTTCTCGTATTTTTGTCTTAGAAAACTATCAAGTTCACAAGCATTGTATCTTACAAATATATTTCCTCCATCTCACTTTTATTGTTTCGTAGTAAATTTTGTTGGATGTAAGTTTGGTTGCATGAATGTTAAATTTGCCCCTATATTTAAGACAAGTATGACCGGAATTTTTTTAAGAATAAATGATTGAGAATAATAAATGAGGATAAATTAGTGAGTTTAATGATTTTTAGTGGGTATCCTTTGTAGGTAGACGATCTTTTTGGGACAAACGAAAATAGTAAGGTGGACAATAAAAATAAGATGAGAAAGTAATTAATTTAGTAGATTGCATAAAAAAGCTTTGGTACCCTTCCATAAATTTAATAAACACAAACTTTTCTTTCAAGGTTACAGTCATTAGTAAGGGTAAATTTGTAATTTTCAATCTTTTATGTGTTAAAAGATTCATCTAATTCCTTAAATGTTTAATAGCATAATATATAAACACAAATATATGCATGCAAACTAACGATAACTACATTATTTATTGTATAACAATACTTCACTATGTGTAAGTTTGGGATATTTTATTTATGCTACAAGAATGTGTACAACTTGCAATACATAATGTACATAAATAGCTAAGACTTAAGATACAAAAAAGGAAAGAAAGCAAAGTTCACATCCCTTATTAAGAGATGAATTCATCCATGAACTCTTTTTATGTTAAAAAAAACTCCAAGTATAGACTAGAAAAATACGTGTACAATGTAGCGGGCAATATCATTCACTGAGTGACGTTTACACTTTCACTAAAATATTTTTGATGCAAAATAATACTCCGTAATAGAGTATTTTGAAGACCAAATGGATCGGAGAAATGATGAAAGAAAAGGATAGAAAAAACATGTTTACACTACTACATATTGGTTGTTTCCAAGTACGAGTTCAACAATTAGCTTATCAAATTGTGAGTCCATTGTAGTCAACTTGAAGATATATTTACAAATGAAAATGAAAGTTATAGCATGTTTTATGTATAATCAGTTACACATTTTATACCATTTAGTTTGCATTGATTATATATATATTTTTTTATTTTCAATTTGTACAAGATCTTTATTTCTAATCATTTTAAGTACCACCGTCATTTACCATATATATGTGTAGATGATTTGATCGACCCTGCTCATGCTACAACATTTGTACATTTAGATGCTACTACCATACTATCAAGAGGATTAGCCGCCTAGAGCTAACATCATATAACTCAATCGAGACATTGTAAAATAGGCTAAACCCCTCTTAATATATTTTTTTGAGCAAGAGCTAAAGTAGCTCCTAAAAAAACTGTTGGACAAATCACCTGTCCACAAATCAACCACAATCCACATATGATGAGTCACACATTCGATCCCCTCACCCACACATATGAAGTCTGGGTATTTAAGGTGGTGTTACCACTTGAACAATGCCCAATTGATATTGATATATATATATATATATATATATATATATATATACACACACACACTACCTCTGCCCAAAATAATTCTTCCACAACAAATTTTCTTTGATTTAAAATAGCTCAAGTTTGACCGATAATTATTAAGATAAGTAGTAATTGGCGGTATAATTGGGATACAAAGTAGTTTATTTTTGCAAGTATACAATTTTTTTATGAATATAAAAATGATAATAAGGTGAATAATAAAAATGATAATAATGTCAATTACAATTTAAACGTACGAAATAGATTATTTAGACCGTAAAAGATTGGGGGAGGTCACAATTTGATTTGCAGAAACTCAACATTTTAAGATAATCAAACATTTCTCTATTACAATGTAGTAGTGTAGATTTAGATACAGTTTACCTAAGACCTATGATTAAAAATATCATTTTTTTTATACGAGTATGATGTAACTTGGTTTTCTGTAAGAAACATATTGTATTAAAAAGTACCAAACGATGAACATTCTAAATCCTATCTGATTTAAAATCAATAAACACAATCGCACAATTTTGTTACCATTTATGAACCGAAAGAATGAAGAAGTGCTTTCGGTGGTCGTGACTCCTGCTTACATTTTTGGTTTTAATAGACAGTAACATTGACAGCTTCACCTTGAACAAACAAAAATCCACCTACGGCAAAATTGTTTCAATCTATTTAAAGCTTCGATAAGGGCTGGGCGACACACATCTATCGGCTACCTAGCTTTAGAGTAGGAACATATATGTAGTCAAAAATACTGTGGCAGTCGAAATAACATTTCAAGTTGGTGCATAGTCAGTGAACCAACATGGGTATTGACTTGAGCAGCAAAACTCCTACATCTGAATATGGTCGGAACTAATTGGTTCATCTTTGAAGCTGTATTCTGATTGCCAGTGTGTGTTATGACCCAATTTACCCATCACTGAAAGACCTGGATATAATAAAAAGTACAGATACTCATGTTAGTTTCCCGCGGCAAACTCTAACATCAAGAACATTTGAATTACGTTTTATTTGCAACACGTCAAATGGCAAAAAAAAAAAGAAAAAAAAAAAGAGAGTAGCATGATGAATGTGTGTCTAGCAAGTCATCAAAGTTAGATTGCTGTTGTAGTAACAGTTTTTGAAATCATACAGAACAAACCAATTATTCTATTTTTCTTTTGGAAAAAGGGAATATAAATTTTCAGGAAAGAGAATAAATCTTACCTTCGACAACTTTATAGAGAGCGGACCACCATCTCTCCCTTGGGACCTGGGACCGTTCAAGCGACTCTCTAATATCTGCATCGTGTTCTCCTTCTAAAACACCCTGAAGAGTTACAACGGCATCTTGTGTTTTCTTGAGGATATTGTTATCTTCTCCAATTGTCAAATTCACGAGGTCATTTTGAGATGAAGTGAGGCCAGCAGATAGTGCAAACTGGGCAGCAGCAGCCCACTGTGAAGAGGCAAACCATCTCCTTTGACCATCTATTGCAGCCTTCTCTGCCTTCTCACTTTCTGCTCCAAATGCTAAGTCACGCAAATACTGTGCATTTGCAGGCCCTGTACTTTGAACCATTTTAGAAAAGGCCGTGTGTTCGTCTTGCAAAAGTTTTACAGGGGCATCGTACTCAACAACCTGGAATGAAAGTAGAGATGCCAATTTGGATTCATTTACTCATGAACGGGTTAATTCGGTTTATGTTTATCTAACGGGTCAAATAAAGATAAAAACTAAAAAGTAGCATAAATGGGTTAAATGGGTCGAAAGTCACCGCAAGTGTATTCTTAGAGCACATGCCCTACTAATCTCTTTATTACAAATATTAGATCATTGTTATGATAGATTTTGGTTAATCATAGTTAAAACACAGATTGTATGTTCCCATTAAAAAAAAAACAAATTACAAAAGGAGAAAGTGTTCCACGTCTATCCAACCTGGTTTGACCTGTACAAAGAACTACTGGCTTTGACCTTCTACGACCCACCATTTCATGACACATACAGGGTGATAATGGATAAAGTGACCAATACCTGACCAGCATCAAGCAGAAGAATACGGTCACAATCAATAATGGTGTTCAGACGATGAGCAATGATGATCATAGTACACGACTTGAATTCTTCGCGGATGGTCTTTTGGATAAGTGCATCTGTTCTAACATCAACGGCAGCAGTAGCTTCATCAAGAACCAAAATCTTTGATCTTCGGAGCAAAGCACGCGAAAGACTTAGCAGTTGTCGTTGTCCAACACTGAAGTTCTCTCCAGCCTCTGAGACCTTCATGACAAAAAAGAAGAAGAAAAACTCAAGGAAGTTAACGACAATTGTCCTAGAACAAGAAGGCAACAGTAATAGTATCTAATTATATCGAAAGTAGATACTTATAAATGGATCATATTCGGTTATGTTGTCAAACAGGCAAACTTAAATTCAAGTCAAATGGGTTGCAAGTCACCCAAAGTGTATTGTAATTGCATAAATTCCCGCAATATATTCAACAACAATTAAGACGGAAAATGTTTCAGTTCAACCAAACCAACCCACTTTGACGTTCTAGAAAATACCAGTTTTTGCCGTTAAAACACTCGCCAAATATGCCACTTCTATGTAGTATAACTCATTTATAAACTTTAAAATCTTTTCCAAACCAGATGAACACTTACCTCGGCATCTAAACCCAAAGGATTCCTCCTGATGACATCTTTTAGATGGGCTCTCTCTAAGGATTCCCAAAGATCAGAATCATTGTGCTCGTTGAAAGGATCAAGGTTAAATCTCACGGTCCCTTTACATAAAAATCCAATAGATTAATGCAGAGTTCCATGAATGAAAAAAAAATACGATTACACCAAGAATGCCATGTTATCAGTTTTCCGCCCGAGAATATGCAACATTTTAATTTCGGGTTGTTTCAGAAATTAGTATTTACTTTTATGATAAGTTTTTAATCCTAACTTACTGTATACCTCGCTAGTAATTATAATTCAATGAGATGGCAATATTAGACTATGTACTCAAATAGCAATAGCTTATATTAGAGGGTATACAAGTGTAATATTATCATCTATATATAATTTTAGAGGTGACAATTTTAGACCCATTGGTTAATTTTGGGTCAATTTGGTTAATTTTTAGGAGGGGGTGGGTTTGTTGGGTCTCCTCCCCATTTTTTGGATGGGTCTAAATGGGTTTTTCAATATAACCTCTAATTATGTAACAATTAACCAACGGGTTTAGACGGGTCTAGCGGGTAAATTTTTTTTTTTTCACCTCATTTCATTTTTTTCATTTTTCACTCAAATAAAAAAATTTTTTTTGGTGAACCCGATGACCCGACCGACCCGAGACCCATTTGACCCGGACCCGTTTAGACCCATCCTTCTAAATGACCCATCTAGACCCGAACCCATTTAGACCAAACCCATCTAGACCCGTGACCCGACCCGACCCATTCATTTTGCCACCTCTAATATATATGATGTACATGTAACCTATTATTGATTAATACATACAATACAATTCCTGTGGAATTATATGGTATCAGAGCTCTGCTCACAGCTCTGCTCAGATCCCTTTTTCCGGTCACAAATCCGGCAATCATACCTCAAATCCGGCAACCACATCAGCCACCACAAACCAATCATTATCCACAAATCCGGCAACCACATCCAGCAACCACACAGCTCTGCTCACAGCTCTTTTTCCGATCATAAATCCGGCAATCATACCCACAAATCCGGCAACCACAAATCCAGATCCACTCTGTTCAAGAACACATCACGAAAAATCGCTTACACCATTAAACTCACAACTAAAAACCGATCATACCCTAAAAATTTCGTCGCCGGATTCTTCCCCACGCGCCGCCACTTGCCTCGCCGGAAAATTATTTTTGGCCGGAATTCTTCTGTTTTCAGGCGACGTAAGTCTGACCTCCTGTACTGATCCCTCTAACGAGACAACAGAACAACAACTGATCAATTTATAGCTGCCGGAATCCTAAATCTTTCGCCGGAACAGAAAAAAAAATAAAAAAATAGTAATAATAATAATAATAACAATAATTTAATATGGCTTTAATCTCAGCCTTCACTACCGTTGAGAGAACATCTCATAACTCTCGAAAGTTTGCCTTTAGCCTCACACCTACCAACTATGGTTATTGGAAGACCATGATACAACCGTTCCTTGTCACCAACAATCTGATGGGTTATGTAGATGGATCGATACCTTGTCCACCTACACACCTTACAGCAACCACTTTGGCCCATTCGACCCCTGTTGAACCTGAGAAAAATCCTAATTACAAGATATGGGTCTCTAATGATCAACATGTTCGAATGTTGATAATCTCTACTATATCTGAAGCCTCTTTTTGCCATGTACAAGGCGAAACTGCACGTGAGCTTTGGGTTGCTCTTGAACAAGCATATGCACCTCACTCAAGTTCTAGAGAGTACACCTTAAAGACACAACTTCTTAGGATTCAAATGCATGGAGATGAAACTGCGACTGCATATCTTAATCGTGCTAAAGAATATGCTGATGCTCTCGCTGCAATTGGCGAACCAGTGAAGGATAAAGACTTAGTCATGCTTACAGTGTCGGGTCTCCGAGAAGAATACAATGGCCTTAAGAGTACTATCAGTGCTCTTCAATCGCCAACAGCTTTCGCTGAACTACATGCCCTTCTAAGTGATCACGACTATATGCATGAGAAAAGTCGTCATTCTGCACCATCTGTCACCCAAGCATTCACTGCTACTGTTGAGAACCTAGGAAAATCAATTGACCCGTCACTGTCTTCGTCTCAACAAGTGATTTCTCAACTCGGTTCACTTGTTTCTTCCCTTGGTTTTCAACTCGTACCCACTGCCTCCTCATCTCCTCAAGCTTCGTATAGTTCTCGCCCAAACAACAATAACAGTCGTGGAAATCGTCGTCGTGGGAACTTTCGTGGCAATAACAATCGTAGCCGTGGGGGTGGTGACGGTCGACAATTTAGCTGGGCTACAGCTCAAAACACTATTTATGGTACATGCAATCGTTGTGGAATTGGTCATATTCCATCTGACTGCCTTAATCGTGATCGATTCACAATGCGCACCGCCAACTTTGTGGATAGTCGTGCATCCTCATCTGCTGCCTCCACAGCTTGGTTTCCGGACACAGGAGCAAACAGTCATGTAACTCCTGATCTAACAAGTATGGATAACTCTCAAGCATATCATGGCAATGACGCGCTTCATGTTGGCAATGGTAAGGGTCTTCCCATTCTTCATATTGGTTCTTCAAAAACCCACTCACCAAATAAAACATTTCATCTTTCTGATATCCTTCACGTACCTGAAATAACCAAAAATCTTCTTTCTGTTCAAAAATTTTGTCTTGACAATCATGTCTTTTTTGAATTTCACTCTTCTTTTTTTGTTGTGAAGGACGAGTCTACACATATCACGCTTCTCACGGGCCCCAGTGATCATGGTCTTTATTCACTTCATATACCGCAGCTTAAGACAATAAATAAATCAGCCTTTTCCACTATTCGAGCAAACTCTACCACATGGCATAGGCGGCTCGGGCATCCTCACCAATGTCTTTTACATTTTATGATTTCTAGTTTTTCACTTCCAATATCTAATAAATGTTAAACTACTTTATGTACTTCTTGTCAGTTGGGAAAATCCTCCAAACTTTCGTTACCCATTTCAAGTTTCCGTAGCAATAAAGTCTTAGATTTAATTTACTGTGATGTTTGGGGTCCTGCACCTGTTTTGTCTTTTGAGGGTCATAGATATTTCATGTTATGTGTTGATCACCATTCTAGGTATATGTGGATCTATCCACTCACTCAAAAATCTGACGTATATGACACATTTAAACGCTTTGTAGCAATGGTTGAACGACAATTTAATACCAAATTAAAAAGTGTTCAAACTGACTGGGGTGGTGAATTTCGTAACTTATCACAATTTTTCTCATCTCTTGGTATTGTTCATCGACGTTCCTGTCCTCACACAAGTGAGCAAAACGGCTTTGTAGAACGTCGAAACTGACACGTTGTTGAAACTGGCCTTACTCTTCTAGCTCAAGCAAGTGTTCCTCAACGATTTTGGCATTACGCTTTTGACACTGCCGTTTATCTTATCAATCGTATGCCATCTCGTGTATCAACTAATCGATCACCATTTGAATACCTCTTTAAACGCACTCCTGATTACTCTTTTCTTCGCGTCTTTGGGTGCGAGTGTTTTCCTTACCTACGTCCTTACAACCGTCACAAAATGGATTTTCGGTCAACAACGTGTGTCTTCCTAGGCTATAGCCCTGTTCACCATGGTTACAGGTGTCTCGACTTATCGACTGAGCGTCTATACATTGCTCGACATGTCCGTTTTAATGAAGAGCACTTTCCTTTTGCTAGCACTAGATCACCATCTCCGCCTCCCATACCTGACACTACTGGGTATGACCCCGGACAAGCGATTTATGAGACTGAGCCGGTTATTACTGAATCGGTAGTTCCCGAACCAGTTACTCCTGTGACTCCAGTTGACTCCACTCCATTGTCTACCTCGTCTCATGAATCTTCATCTAATTCTAGTTCTGAAACCTCACCTTCCTCCGCCGCGTCACCGACACCACCACCACCACCACCACCACCACCACCAATTATTCGTTCGCGTCCTCCCAATTTACGTCCTAATCCCAAACAACGGGTTCCCTATAATGCTTCTGCTCATCACGCCGCGGTATCTCCGACTCTTGTCGAACCCACTTCATTTACCATTGCCAACCAATCTCCTGAGTGGCGTCAAGCCATGGCTGAAGAGTACTCTGCACTTGTTAAAAATGGCACGTGGTCACTTGTTCCTCGTGTTCCTAATGCAAATGTTGTTGATTGTAAGTGGGTTTATAGGTTGAAACGCGACAAGAATGGTGTTGTCACTCGTTACAAAGCACGATTAGTAGCAAAAGGGTTTCACCAACAACAAGGTGTTGATTTTCATGAGACATTTAGCCCCGTTATTAAGTCAACTACAATCAGGGTTGTTTTATCCCTTGCGACCACTCAGAATTGGCCACTACGACAGTTGGATATTCAAAATGCGTTTCTTCATGGCACTCTCAAGGAAACAGTTTACATGAAACAACCTCCTGGTTTCGTTGATCCGCAACGACCTAATCATGCGTGTTTACTGCACAAGTCGATCTATGGTCTTAAGCAGGCCCCTAGAGCTTGGTTTCAGCGTCTTTCTAAGGCCCTTAATGCTTTCGGTTTTTTTAGGTTCCAAAACGGATCCATCTCTCTTTATATACGCTCATGTGAGCACTCTTTTATACATTTTGGTGTATGTAGATGATATTATTGTAACAGGAAACAACCCTGCTGCTATCGAGCAAGTGATTCACCAACTTGGAGTTGATTTTGCGTTAAAAGATCTTGGACCGCTTAACTACTTTTTGGGCATTGAGATTGTTCCAAAAGGTTCTGACATTATACTCTCTCAACGTAAATATATCTTGGAACTTCTCCAACGAGCTGGTTTGTCCGATTCGAAACCGATGCCATCTCCCATGCCTGCACTCAGCTCACTTTCTCTTGCTGATAGTGAGGTTTTCTCTGATCCACCCAAGTATCGTCAAGTTGTTGGGGCTCTCCAATATGTCACCCTTTCCCGGCCTGATATCTCATTTGCGGTTAATAAAGTGTGCCAATTTATGCATGCTCCGACTATTAATCATTGGTCTGCAGTCAAACGGATTTTACGCTACCTTCATGGTACTATTAATTATGGCATGCTCATTCGTCGAGCATCTGGTTTCAAGCTTCAGGCTTTTACTGATGTACATTGGCAGGGTGGCTTATCTTCTGATGTCTCATCTATTCATGCATATTCTGATGCTGATTGGGCTGGTTGTCCCGACGATCGTCGGTCCACGGGGGGCTTTGCTATCTATCTAGGATCTAACCTCATTTCATGGACAGCTCGCAAACAACGTACAGTTTCCCGTTCATCAACTGAAGCCGAGTACAAAGCACTTGCTGACACTGTAGCTGAGCTCACCTGGCTTCAGGCTCTTTTGCAAGAACTTCGTATTGGTACTACTACAGCTCCTATTTTATGGTGCGACAACCTTGGTGCAACGTATCTCTCCGCTAATCCCGTTTTTCATGCGCGCACAAAACATGTGGAAGTTGATTTTCACTTTGTTCGAGAAAAGGTTGCACAAGGAGGTCTACGGGTACAATTTATCTCCACAGCTGATCAAGTTGCTGATATCTTCACAAAACCGTTGTCAACTCCTCGGCTTCTCTTCTTACGATCCAAGCTACAGGTCGTTCCTCGTCCTTAGCTTGCGGGGGCGTATTAGACTATGTACTCAAATAGCAATAGCTTATATTAGAGGGTATACAAGTGTAATATTATCATCTATATATATGATGTACATGTAACCTATTATTGATTAATACATACAATACAATTCCTGTGGAATTATAGGCAACATGCTTTAACTTTAGTTTTGAATTAGACAAGAGATACTTATCATAAAAAGTTAAAAGATCGTTAATATAAAAATTTCACTTTACTACTTCTAAATTGGGTCATATTGAACAAAAAATATTAAATATGTAACATGCTCATGAAGTTGTATGCATTGATGATTGCTTGAAAATTCGATGGTTTATATACACATTTCAGATAATCACACGGTTTACTGACGATTTTTAAAGACCACTGACCAAATTATAAAGGAGGTGGAAGTGGGTTGCTACTTAATTGTGACTGGACGCTTGGTCCATAGGTTTCCTTTATTTGTCCTAGCTAAGAAATGTGTTAGACATTTAATTGATAGTCATATATCGATGAAGTAAATCTCAAGTAAAAAATTTCCATTTCTTAGGACGGAGGGAGTACATCGAAAAATGACGTAACCAATTACCTAATATAGACTAACAATAATGGAGACAAAGAAAAGGTAACCCTGATATTATCGAAAGGTGACGATTTCAACCCACTCCCTTATGAATGGGCAAACTTGGGTCAAGTTTTATCAACAGAAAAATAAGTAAAAAAGTGTATTTTAATGCATAAACTTCCTAATTATTTATGAAAAAACAATCTTTTAAGGGGAAAAGCGTTTTGGGTTAACCTAACTTAAATAACTTTGCCACCTCTAAGCTTCAGCAGTTTTGATTTACTTGAGAAAAGAACAGGTGCTTGAGGTATAATTCCAAGAACCTTGCGAAGATCAGTCAGCCCAAACTTTGCAATATCACAGTTATCGACTATAATTCTTCCTCTTTCCAGTTCAACAATACGAAATAAAGCATTAAGCATGCTGGATTTTCCAGCCCCGGTTCTTCCAACAATTCCAACCTTATCACTTGGAGGAATTAAAAAGGTTAAATCATGCAGCACAGGAGGAAGTTCGAGCCTATACCTCAAAACAACACTTTCAAACTTTATAGCTCCTGATGAAGGCCAGCCACGTGGCGGCCGGTTATCTTCAATAACAAGAGGAGCCTCAGAAGGCAATTCAATATAGGTACCAACACGCTCAACAGCATTTAAACTGTTCTCAGCTAAACTTGCAAGCCTAAGTACACCAGTCGATAAAGTTGTTATATTTAATGCATAACTTAAGAGCAAACCCATGGTGGATGCAAAGGGGTGTGCAAAATACGATTCGAACCGTGGGAACCGGCAAACCGTACCGGAACCGTACCGTCCCATACCGAACCGCTTCTCTACGGTACGGTTCTCGGTTCTAATATTTGTAGTTTCACGGTTCGCGGTTCGGTTCGGTTCGGGCCGGTTCTACACTTAGGGGTGTGCAAAACACAGTTTGAACCGTGAGAACTGGCAAACCGTACCGGAACCGTACCGTCCCTGTCACACCCCGTCTAAAGCGGAAACAACGCAATGCAACCATGATAGGATCACAACACATCAATAATAAGAGATTACTAAATGAAATCAAACCAATGTGTTGTGATGTTATTAACAAGAATGACGGTTCGTGTCATAGCATTCACACCAACAAAGAAACAATGTGTCACAAACAATAAATGTATCATAAGTCTTGCAGCAATACTTAATGCAACCTAACAGGTCCACTAAGTTTTCTTGTCCTCGATCTTAGTGCCACTAGCGTTCCCTGAAAAGAAATGCTCGAAAATGTCAACACAATGGTTGGTGAGTTTGCAGGTTTAATAAGACACACGAGAAATATAGTTTGCTGTGATAATAAGTAAGTAGGACATATGATATGAAATAAGCACATAAGATAACCAACTCATCCACCATAAGCAATCCGTTCCGTTCCTGGATAATATTCACTCAAGGATAACGTATCTATCACAAGAGCGGGACCGTCGTCCGATAGTACTATCAATAATCATATCCGTATTAGTAAGAAATATGGAGTGTTGTCAGGGTCCCGAAGACACAAGACTCATCCGAACAATCAGCAATCAGTCCACAACAATCAGCAATCAGTCCACAACAATCAGAATGTCACTTATTCCATCATAATGTCCAAATCAGAAAACTCATATAGTTTACACAGCATAAGAAAACAGTTCGAAATCAGTTTGAGCATTCTTTTCCCCCAACGGAAAATAAGTAAAGAAAATGGGGCCGCAAAACTCACCTTAAATACCAAAGTAAGTATCGCCCTTAAATGAATCCACCCAATAACTCGCCAATCTACAATAATCACATATTCATATGGGTTACAACCTAGACATAACTAGGTCATTCCATTGTATTCCACGCCCAACACACTTCTATTACGTTTCCTCACAATTCTACTAGTGTATTATTACAAGAACTAACCTAAAATGAAAAATTCAGATTCTGACCGGAAGTTTGGTTCCACTTTACGAATTTTTAAATATTACTTATTTAAATCATTTGACTCTACATTTTTAACCCATAATATTTTAATGTGTTTATAAGATTCAGTAATTTTCCCAGATTCAATTGCTTTAATTCACTATTTTTAAAAATTCACCAAAATGAACTGCTCTAAACCGACAACACTTTCTGACTTCACAAGAGTTATAATTTATTTAAAATACTTTGAAACTTCAATTGGTTATAATATTTTTACAGAAAATATTTAACACCTCAAAGACACTTCATTAAAAATTTCAAGACCTAATCCTTAGTTTAAGGTACATTTCAAAAATCGACAATCTAACCGAAATCTGGAACCGAAGAACTCAGAATTGACATACAATCTTATAAAATCATTTTTGACTGACTTATATTCAACATTTAACCATGAAACCAATTCCATTTGAAAATAGATTCAAAATACTTAAGTTTAGACTCCTGTTTCATCGAAAATCACCATGAAATGACCAAGTTACACGCTTCCCAAACCGAAACACAAATCTGGACAGATTAGGGTTTTGAGTAATCAACCCTAAACATTCATATAATCAATCCAAACCGCAACCGCAACCACAATCAAAACTCTTAATTCTACCATCATATGAACTGATCTTATCAATATCCTAACCATTTCATTTACTCGGAACACAATGGAATTGAGCCGAATAAAATCAATAATAACGAATCACTCGAAATCGAATGTTAACGAAGGAAATCGGATAAGAATAATATCAACTTTCGAATAACCGCACGGAAACCCTCTTTAGAATCTGTAAATACTGAGATTATATACCTTAGAATTCGTTTTTAGGAGTAGATCAAACGTATACAAGAGTTATAGGATCGAAAACTTACCAAAGTTTCTGAAAATTCGTCACCCACAGCAGCAGTTTACGAAATAATTTTTATAAAATAATATAATGAGTTTCAGAGACCGAAACCTCAAGAATTCATGTAAAACATCGAGATCTACAACTTTCTAGTTTTGACCGAATGCTGAAAACGAACGCAAATGGGTCAAATCGGCCTCTCTTCGTGACTGAAATTTTGGGACAACATGGACGATTTTGGAGAAAAAAAATGTTAGGGTTGTGTTTTAGGATGCCTTTTATATTTCTAGGGTTGTGTGGGTTGGGTTGGGTTTGGGCTTTTGGGAGTTGGATCGTTTTCTTTGGGCCAAAATTGACAAATCATGAACTAAGTTGGCCCGTGATATTCTAAGATTTTAATACTCACAATTTAGTTGTTTTCGTATTCGCGTATATTTATCTAATCGTATAACTTTCATAAATAATTGGGGAAATGTTTTCATGCCCAAAGAGAATATATAATTTATCATTAACGAACTTGAATACAAATAAGAAATGATTTTAAATTAAGATTTTCGAATTACATTTTTGGTGACGGATGTCACAGTATCCCTCCGTTTAGGGAATTTCGTCCCGAAATTCAATCGGAATTATTACTGAAAAGACATGGGTTTTGTGTTTCTTATGTCCCTCTCGTTCTTAAGTGATTTCGAATTCTCGCCTAACGTTATATCGTATTCTTACCGGTTTTATGACAAAGTGTTGTTTTAAACTCCATCTTGATTTTATTCCACTACACATTACTATATATTCGTTTGTATGACGCCATAAGAGACTCGTCACTTGATGATGTATTGCGAACTCCGTTTGCTCTATCCATTCATTCGATTGATAGGTTATCGAACCTACTTGGTAAACATATAGAGTGAATTCGTTCGGTCTGTTAAGAAAGTAAAAGAAATTGGTGTTTGTAAATGGTTCGTTGTCAACATCTAAAAGACTCTTTCTTGATTCCAAATCCCATGGATACCACAGGCACAACTGTTGGACCAAGAGGTATAACCACATCGAGTCCTAAACTTTTTGGTATAGCTTCTCTATGATACCTCAATTGAATTTATAGTTTGTTTGAAGGTCGATTTATCAGTACACCTTTTCAAACCTTGAAGTTGATTTAACAAGTCGTCGTTTCTAGAGATGTGACATCGCTTCTACGTCGAGCACATGATGGAAATTTTTAATAACTAATAGTTCTCGCCAAAACAGGTTTCCTATATATCGAGGGGTAGATATTTCAACTAGATTTTTCGGAAGGCCTCAAGAAAATTTTGTTGGCAATCTGATTATCTTCGAATTTAAGTTTATCGGTTCTTCACTCACCTTGAGAATTTATATTATTTTCATGCAAAACTTTAAGGACGAAGGTTATTTTGTTAATTAGGATTAGTAAGAGATTCTTTCCCCAAAAAGTAGTATGGTGTTACAAGTGATGTTGGCAATACGTAAAATGTCTTTCCCGTACCCTTCGCGTGGTTAATTCCCATGGTTTTGCACTAGACTTTGATTCATCGGAGTTTATTTGTGTTGTGCAGCAAGCCATACTTGTGGCTCACCCATACTAGACTTGTAGTTGAATTATGGGTGCGAAAGAATAGACAATTATTAATGAATTTTCCTGATCAGACTAGTGATAAATATGTGTCCTTTTTACAATTTGCGGTTTGTTGATTCTACTAAAATTTGTATGAGACTATCGCATTGAAAAATACTTTTAATACAAAACAATCACCGTTAGATTCAACTTAATGTATTGAAATTTTAGATTATACAAAAATGAGTCTCAATGATTTAAACTTCTATAATGTTCTCAATTTGTCCTAAGTGTATTGTATGTTAAATTCTTGTCCCTTACGAATATAAGTGAGTTTGTTGATTGTTAATCTTTTGTGTTTTAATTGTTGATGATACATTCGTAGGTGAGAGCAAAAATATAATAGTATACAAGGATTGTGTCGCCAAAGAAAATTTGTCCATAATATCACCAAAGGAAGAAGAGTTTATACATATAAGGATATCTCTTTGTGAGGTTATAAAAGTTTTCTTACTATGAACTTAGATTTTAGAGAAAATTGCCCATTTCGTCCCTGTGTTTGTCCAAAAAATCACAAATCGTCCCTTATTTCAAAAAATATCACCAGTCATCCTTGTATTTGCTACTTTTGCTCACTAGTAATCCTTTTCGTTAAAATAGTTAACATTTTCTGTTAAATCATACTAAAATGACTAAAATACCCCTAATTTTAATTTTTCTTATACCGGTATTTAATTCATCCATTCACCAACCCATCATCATCATCATCTTAAAAAAATACCAATTTCTATATCTGTGACTATATTCTTTCTCGAAAAATTCGAACCACCAATTGAAGCAACAGACATTCAAACCACCAATTAACTATATCAGTACGCCTTCAAATGAAGCAACACACATTCGAGATCAAAACCCATTAACTATATCAAACCACCAATTAGTACAACTGTAACGAATCACCATGACAAACAAATTGAACAATAAACATAAATCTACAAACTTAAATTTATCACTGCGGAAATGCGAACAATACCAAAATCGCAAACACAATATGAAAATCCATTAGAAAAATCGAAATAGGAACTTAGATCTAAATCGAAACCATTTATGAACCCCAAAAAGACCCAATTTTTTAAAAACACATAGAAATCCATTCAAACCTAAAATGAAATATTTTTGCACTAGTCGCCACCACCGCTGGAAGTTGCAGGTTTCCGGCAAGTGTTGAGAGGCCGGCCGGTGGTAGTTACTTTATCTTCATTCATCTTCTTCTCCAGGTACAACCAACAATCAATCAATTTTTAACTACCAGATCTCACTCAGCTCCTTTAATTCCCACCTTATTATTTATGATGGATTTTTACAATTCTTCTCATAGAAGGAAAAACCCCAACCTTGACAGATCTGGTTGCGCTAACGTCGATGTGACGGAAATGGCGAATATTGCGACGGAGACAAATCCAGTGTGTCTGAATTCGAATTTTTCGAAGAGGATTATTGGACCAGTTCGGATCTTGAGAGATTTGATCTCTGCAATTAACAGAGAAGTGAAGAGGAAAAAGAAGAGAAGAACGGCGGTGAGAATATGAGCTGGAATCCTCATTTTTGATTCGCCGGTGGTGATTAACAGCGGATGACAGTGGCGTAAAATAAAAGAGACGGGAAAATGAAATATACACGGAGTATAATATTATATAGACATGGATATAGATACAGAGTGTGTTTGAGACTTCGAGAGAAGTGTAAGTAATTTAATTATTTTTAAATATGAAATATAGATGGGCTGACGGAGATTGAGAGCCTTTAAAGGGTATTTTGGTCATTTCACATGATTTAACGGAGAAAACTAACGAAGTTTGTTAGATGGGACCATTAGTGAGCAAAAGTAGCAAATACAAGGATGACTGGTGATATTTTTTAAAATAAGGGACGATTTGTGATTTTTTGAACAAACACAGGGATGAAATGGGCAATTTTCTCTAGATTTTATCCAAAAATTTGAGTGGCTTGGGTTTTGGGCTAATCTCATAGTGTATGTTCTCTCGCATTGGAATTCATTTGCTTAAGAGCTAGTTACATACTTGCGCTATGCAAAAGTAAGCAAATAAGAAGAATGTAGTAGTGATTGATATTGATAGTTGACCATGGTGTGAATGAATGAATGATAATGGTTGTTTGATATAGTGAGGGTAGTTGGGTATTTTCGCATCTTGAAGCCTATAAGGCTGAAAAGAAAATGAGTAACTTAATTTTTAAAGGAGTATAGTTAAAGAAGAGTCTTAAAGTTAGGTGTTGGCAGGTTAATGCCAAACCATGTGTTTCATCGCGTCTATGGGTTACTTCACGTCGTTTTGCATTATTTCTAGCAAGTTTTCAACCGAGTTTATCCCCCCGTTTAGGCTCGCGTGGTGTGTTTCAAAAATTGTCATAACTATTGGTGAAAGAAATGTATTATTTAGCCCAAGCTTCGGTGAGGTTTTGATGTCGAGAAGTAATTAGAGTTCGGTTCCATTTGAAAACAGAATTGGTTCTTTGGTTTGGAGTAGTCTTCTTATATGTATCAATTTGATAATGCTATAAATATATCCGCACGATACAGTGTACGATGAATCGAACAAAAGAACATTAATCGGAGACATAATACATTTCATATTTACATTTAAGGCCAATGCCTTATGTGAAATATGCTATTGACTCCCAATCGATCGTTTTGTCGCGTATATATCTTGATTTTCACCTTGTAATTGTGCTTAATTAGGTTTCCAGTTATTTGGCTGAATGTTTTTGAAACAATACCTAAGGTCCACCGTCTTAACTCGTATAGATTACTAAGAGAACCATTCCCATGTTATTACAATATAGAATGGGTTAACTCGAATTTATTCAATATGTCAAACAAGCAAATTCCTCACGATTTTCCCTGGTTCATTAATATTCTCATCCATGAGCTTATACATTTAATTTTATTTCATTTTATTTTGAACTTTATGAAGCTAATTGGTTTCGTGTTTCTCTTGACCAAAGTGGTAACCAAATGTTATCTTTGATTTAGTTATTACTATTACATGAAGCAAGAAAGTGTTTCCATAACTGGATTTGGGTGTTTGTAAACATCGAATTCAACGTCTATCTTGTTATTTGAGCCTCTCATAAAATAGTTACAACAGGGATTTTCTTCGATTTTTTTTATACGAACATTATGAGTGAATCTTCCCTTAACAGCTTATCCGGTGGTATGTCATGTAGAAGTGCAATATATAACAACGTTGGAAGCACAAAATTTGTAATTGTAAGACGTTAAGAACAGTGGAGGTTATTATATTATGACGTTTTATTTATTTGAATTTTTAAGATGGTAATAAAATTAATATATTTATTCATTTATTTATTACTGCAGTTTATTTTATGAAACTACGTGTTCCCAAAACATAGAGAGTTTTCAAAACAATGTAAATTATTATTGGGTACTAGAGATTTTAGTAACAGTCTTTTGTGGGGTCCTTTAATAATATAATTGGTCATGAATGACTAAATGTTTCAGTTTAAGAGGGCAGTCTAATAAATAGAGTTATCTCCTTTATTCATTTAAACCCGTTCGTCCAGTAGTATAGATAATAGGGATTGGTTGGGTCCAAGAATCACTACTGTATCTTGGATTACCAATACGTCAACGAGTGGTGTTCCTAATAGGACCCTAAAGAAAAGGTTTGATCGTCCCAAGTTACAATCGTTATACTGATAGAGAATATGGTGTAGATATGTTTTATATTGACTTAAATTCTTACGAGGGTTGTAGTTAAATAGTTTAAAAGAACGAGATTAGATTACTTGTAAGAATGATCTTATTCAGTTATATTTTTGTGTAACACGATGCATTAGAGCCTTCGTCATATAAGGGTGAAATTGTCACCCAATACGGATACCTAAATGCATGTCCAACTGATATAAGATCTTGGACAAATTTGCAAGAAGGGGATTCGAAAATTTTGCTTCGTGGGGTAAAAGTGATCAAGTAAGTGAATGAATCACTAACTAGAAATGTAATGATTATCGCATGATAGGAAGTGTAGCTGTAGGTGGTAATGACCACCAGTTTTCATGAAAAGTTAAGATGTAAATTTTTCCCAAGAATTTGAGGGATAATGAGTCAATTATGATTTAATAAGTTTCACGTGTATATTCATTAGTGAGTTATTATTCACTTTTATAAGATACGGATTCCATGTCTTAGAATGGCGTTTGCTTACTACAAGATTTACACTTTTATCTTTATCACGTCTCGCTCCCGTCACGTATCACATTTAGCATTTCGAGTAGAACATCTTGGCAGCATGTTTACTATGATTTCGAGTACATACGAGTTTAGAATAGATGAGCAGTTTAGATAGTGTCAGATGTATGCGCTAAACCAACGACCAAAGATCATAAGTTCGAAACAAATAGAGTTGAGATTTTGACATCGTCACGCGACTTTGAAGGTGACACATTGGACACTCGAATATGGCCATATAAACACATATATGTCGTGATACCTTCGCAATTACGTCGGCCGCCATAATTGTTAGGGTATCCTTTCATATATGTACTTATTACCAGATCCTATATCACAATATTCGACCTTGTTCCTACATATTCATATCTAAAAGTAGCACGAATTTATAAGGAAATGATACTATGATCAATATAGTATCGATAGATGACATTAATGATCATGCGCTGTTTAGCCTACATAACCCTCTCGGGTACGCGGCACGTGCGGAACCACCAACGGAGCATGTCTTGCTCGAGAACAGAATTGCGAATGAGTACACGTCATTTAATGCACACGTAGTTTCTAGCATAGCATCTATATGAAGGTTCTTAGGTTATAGTCTAGGTCAATCCACCTAATTCTCTATAACCACTGGCTCTGATACCAATCTGTCACACCCCGTCTAAAGCAGAATCAACGGAATGCAACCATGATAGGATCACAACACATCAATAATAAGAGATTACTAAATGAAATCAAACCAATATGTTGTGATGTTATTAACACGAATGACGGTTCGTGTCATAGCATTCACACCAACAAAGAAACAATGTGTCACAAATAATAAATGTATCATAAGTCTTGCAGCAATACTTAATGCAACCTAACAGGTCCACTAAGTTTTCTTGTCCTCGATCTTAGTGCCACTAGCGTTCCCTGAAAAGAAATGCTCGAAAATGTCAACACAATGGTTGGTGAGTTTGCAGGTTTAATAAGACACACGAGAAATATAGTTTGCTGTGATAATAAGTAAGTAGGACATATGATATGAAATAAGCACATAAGATAACCAACTCATCCACCATAAGCAATCCGTTCCGTTCCTGGATAATATTCACTCAAGGATAACGTATCTATCACAAGAGCGGGACCGTCGTCCGATAGTACTATCAATAATCATATCCGTATTAGTAAGAAATATGGAGTGTTGTCAGGGTCCCGAAGACACAAGACTCATCCGAACAATCAGCAATCAGTCCACAACAATCAGCAATCAGTCCACAACAATCAGAATGTCACTTATTCCATCATAATGTCCAAATCAGAAAACTCATATAGTTTACACAGCATAAGAAAACAGTTCGAAATCAGTTTGAGCATTCTTTTCCCCCAAAGGAAAATAAGTAAAGAAAATGGGGCCGCAAAACTCATCTTAAATGCCAAAGTAAGTATCGCCCTTAAATGAATCCACCCAATAACTCGCCAATCTACAATAATCACATATTCATATGGGTTACAACCTAGACATAACTAGGTCATTCCATTGTATTCCACGCCCAACACACTTCTATTACGTTTCCTCACAATTCTACTAGTGTATTATTACAAGAACTAACCTAAAATGAAAAATTCAGATTCTGACCGGAAGTTTGGTTCCACTTTACGAATTTTTAAATATTACTTATTTAAATCATTTGACTCTACATTTTTAACCCATAATATTTTAATGTGTTTATAAGATTCAGTAATTTTCCCAGATTCAATTGCTTTAATTCACTATTTTTAAAAATTCACCAAAATGAACTGCTCTAAACCGACAACACTTTCTGACTTCACAAGAGTTATAATTTATTTAAAATACTTTGAAACTTCAATTGGTTATAATATTTTTACAGAAAATATTTAACACCTCAAAGACACTTCAGTAAAAATTTCAAGACCTAATCCTTAGTTTAAGGTACATTTCAAAAATCGACAATCTAACCGAAATCTGGAACCGAAGAACTCAGAATTGACATACAATCTTATAAAATCATTTTTGACTGACTTATACTCAACATTTAACCATGAAACCAATTCCATTTGAAAATAGATTCAAAATACTTAAGTTTAGACTCCTGTTTCATCAAAAATCACCATGAAATGACCAAGTTACACGCTTCCCAAACCGAAACACAAATCTGGACAGATTAGGGTTTTGAGTAATCAACCCTAAACATTCATATAATCAATCCAAACCGCAACCACAATCAAAACTCTTAATTCTACCATCATATGAACTGATCTTATCAATATCCTAACCATTTCATTTACTCGGAACACAATGGAATTGAGCCGAATAAAATCAATAATAACGAATCACTCGAAATCGAATGTTAACGAAGGAAATCGGATAAGAATAATATCAACTTTCGAATAACCGCACGGAAACCCTCTTTAGAATCTGTAAATACTGAGATTATATACCTTAGAATTCGTTTTTAGGAGTAGATCAAACGTATACAAGAGTTATAGGATCGAAAACTTACCAAAGTTTCTGAAAATTCGTCACCCACAGCAGCAGTTTACGAAATAATTTTTATAAAATAATATAATGAGTTTCAGAGGCCGAAACCTCGAGAATTCATGTAAAACATCGAGATCTACAACTTTCTAGTTTTGACCGAATGCTGAAAACGAAAGCAAATGGGTCAAATCGGCCTCTCTTCGTGACTGAAATTTTGGGACAACAACATGGACGATTTTGGAGAAAAAAAATGTTAGGGTTGTGTTTTAGGATGCCTTTTATATTTCTAGGGTTGTGTGGGTTGGGTTGGGTTTGGGCTTTTGGGAGTTGGATCGTTTTCTTTGGGCCAAAATTGACAAATCATGAACTAAGTTGGCCCGTGATATTCTAAGATTTTAATACTCACAATTTAGTTGTTTTCGTATTCGCGTATATTTATCTAATCGTATAACTTTCATAAATAATTGGGGAAATGTTTTCATGCCCAAAGAGAATATATAATTTATCATTAACGAACTTGAATACAAATAAGAAATGATTTTAAATTGAGATTTTCGAATTACATTTTTGGTGACGGATGTCACAGTCCCGTACCGAACCGCTTCTCTATGGTACGGTTCTCGGTTCTAATATTTGTAGTTTCACGGTTCGCGGTTCGGTTCGGTTCGGGCCGGTTCTAGCACTTTGCACAGGCCTAGATGCAAATGCTTCTTGATTTATTGCTTTGCCATTTTGCATAACAGCAAAAGTCGCGGTTAACCAAATCATTAGACCTCCAATTGTTTCTAATCGGATTGCAAGCCAACGGTTTGCACTTATGTTTAGTAGTGTGAATCTAATATTATTATCCATGGACTTCCCATTTATTGTGGCCATTCGATCGTATGCTTTATATGCGCGAATGGTAGATAGACCGTTAAGTGCTTCACCAAATTGTGCATACACCGGAGATCTCGTGATGGAATCCAATCGCTTTACTTCACGGGCAGTGCTCTGAAGGAATGAATAATTGAGCATTAATAATGACAAATACGATAAAAGGAAAAAAAAACCGATTGGGGTAATTGTTAACTTTGAAAGTGTGCGCGATTTTAAGATTATTTATAAAGAAAATGGCTCAAAAGGTCACAAGTCACCCAAAGAGTACATTAATGCATACAGAATCCTAAGGAATTTTATTAAACGCTTGTTAACTTGTGCCCTTAGGGCACTAGTTAGCCAAACCCATTTTAATGAAGTTCCTGTAATAATATTTTATTCATGGAAATGATGAGTTTCAAACTTAGAATATTGTCAAACATGGAAGGCTTAATCATTGCCGTAAGGGCTATGGTCAGCATTTTCCTAATATTTAAAAAACCAAGTATTTTTAAAAAATTACCCATTTTGAACACGAGGACTTTACATGTTACCTTTCATGCCCATTTGCCACCTTTTTTTTATTCATGTAAAACTGACATACCTGATAATAGAGATATGCTGCATAGAAGAGCAACAACAGTGGCAATATAGCCCAAAGAGACAGGGTGCTCAATAATCCAATTAAAACAAAGGTCGACAAGAGCGGCGACAGTAGGCCCAAAAACAAGCTCACAAATGGGGCAAGATTCCGATCTATGTCACCTAGATCTTTTGAAAATCTATTAATTATCAGTCCAAGGGGATTGGTGTGGAAAAAGACCATAGGAGCCCTCATTATGGAGTTAAGCATTGCATTGTGCAACTTTCGAGCTGCAGAAAGGCTCACCATGATCCACCAGTAAGAGTTTCCCAATGTCACAAAAACCTGGTATCCATATTGTAAATTCGTGAGTTTATATTAATTTCTTGAAAAAAAAGGATAATGAGAGACATACTTGACCAAGCGATAGAAGTGCATAGATAATATTATAGAATAATGGGCTGTAGCTCTTCGGAGTGCTCTCATCTGTCCAAATACTTAACCATGTACTACTCAGTATTCTTAATGTTTCGGTTGCAAAATAACACCCAAACAGTATAGCCACAACCCACCAGCCTCCTAATGCATCTTTATACCTGAAATAAGAACACAAAAAATAAAACAAATGAATAGCTTGTACCCTCCATGCATATATAAAACTGGTTAATATCCACGCCATGATATAACATATAATTTCTTCAATCTGCAATGGTTTTAAATGGTAAAAATAGCAGCGTTCAGATATATGTAAAATAAAGCATTTTACCTCTTCAAAACATTGAAGCTGACAACACCCGTTTCCCGTTCTTCTTGCTTAATAAGAACAGATTTGGGTCCTCTCTCTTTATCAGCATCTTTAGCTAGCTCACCGTTAGTATCGGGTTCTAATCTCTTTGTATCAGTCTCTCCAGCTTCTTCCTGTTCCTCCACATATTCTTCCATTTTTCCCGCATTTTCCATTAATTTCTGAAAAAGCACACCATTTTGAGAGAGTTCCTCGTAGGATCCCTCCTCTTTTACCATGCCATCATGGACCAAGAGGATCCTATCCACTTGCGAAAGAAAATGCAGCTGGTTTGTAACTAAAACTCTGTGTCTTTCCACTTAGGTCTTCTTTAATACATTTCTCAAAAACCTGGCACATATATTGAGATTCCACATCAAATCATTTACAAATTAATACTAAATAAGATCAACGATTGAAAATTTGGGGATGTCTGTATGTGCATTTTCAAAGCGATTATCATGACTTGAAAAATCATAATCAGTGATCAAATAGTCGTAACATTTTTAACTCTAGATTTCTTGGCTAAACAGTCTCACTAATTCGTCCTTAATAAGTGCAACATATCTATTCTAAATTATATCAATTCCAGACGTGTTGCTAGGGCTTCTTTTTTTTTTGGGTAAATGTTGCTAGGGCTTCTTAAAATCTAGCTCAGAAGTGCTAAGACCATTCACATTATCTCTTCTCAGAAAAATTAACAAAAAATGTTCCTATGTTTAATTAGGCAGCTATGAACAATATTATCTATTTTTCACAGTGTGTTTAACAGCACCAAAGACAATTTATATGATTTTTCAAAGTAAATACATGTACTTTTACCTGTCTAGCCACATGAGCATCTAGCGCACTCAAAGGATCATCAAACACATATACGTCTGAGTTAGAGTATACAGCTCGAGCCATGGAAACTCTTTGCTTTTGCCCTCCACTAATATTCACCCCTCTTTCACCGATTTCAGTAAGATCACCCCCCTACCAAAAGACCATACAATTATAACTTTATATTATAGATTTGATAATTGGAGCTCGATCTTTGACGTTACATAATGATACTTACTGGGAGCAAGTCCAGGTCATGGTGCAATGCAGTTACATCTATTGTCTTCTCATACTTTGCAGGTTCAAATATGGATCCAAACAATATGTTATCACGCACCTGAAAAAAATTATGTATAAATGTCTACCCATTAGACCTCACTAGCAATTAAAATATCATCACTGATGAAGAAACACGTATCAAAAAGGTCATATATGTGGCAAAAAAATCGGGTGGCAGGTCAGAATGGATAATATTGTCCTTGATAGGGTGTCCCCAATCTCCAAAACACATCTATACATAATAATTTTCAAATATAGTTGTAGCAGATTGTAATTTGTATGCACCGAGAATACACTTCAGGCATTTTCGGCCTGTTTTCCTTATTGCTATTTTGTCCTTCATATTTGATCCGTCAATGAGAACAAAACCTAATTGAACTAATAAAAAGTAAATGATCGAAACTACCACCCCTATAGAATGACTTCACAAGAAGGACATTTAAGAAAAAAATAAAATAAAAATAGTAGATCCATACTTACGTACCGTTGCATTAAAAATCCATGAAACTTGTGGGACATAAGCAACCGTTCCTCTCATATCAACATGTGCATCACTAACTGGAGGAAGTTCTCCAAGCATAGCAGATATAAGAGAGGTCTTCCCCTCCCCAGTACCTCCAACAATTGCAACCAGGCTTCCCGTCAGTATATCTAAGTTAATATCCGACAGTGTAGGTTTCTCTGACTGCAAAAAGGAAAACAGAAAAGATCAACAATTGTATGAATATGTATAAAGAAACTATACTTTACATGAAAAAAAATCTATTGATAGTATAACTATATTATTAATTATCTATGATTAGTCAAGAACAAAACCTTATATTCAAAAAATAAAAATAATAAACATATCACAGGAAGACCTTTGAATCCCAAGAAAAGTTTCCGTTCCTAATTGATATAGCTGGAAGTCCTGGTTCAAGAGGTGGATTTGGAAGAAGAAGCCTGTCCTCAGCTAACAGCAGCTCTTCTAGACGTTTCAAGGACACGTTGGCATTTACGACCTGCAGATAAACTTATATAAGAAGATAGAAAATTGGAATGAAACTTCCCAGCTCGAAACTAAATAAAGAAGTAAAGTAATTGATAAGTTAATAGCACAAAACCTGAGTAATCACATCGGGAAGCAAGAACAGTGGAAAACGTAATATAGCAAACAAAGAGATTGATGTGAAGGCTCTAGCAGGTGTCAACTCTCCTCCAAGCAAAGTAAACAGCCCAAATGAAACCACAATCACCACCACTGGTATACTATTTAATATGAAAGTATTCAACTGCACAACAAGAAAGTAATGATGTCAAAGTCACAAAAGAGAAGATGGAAAATGCAGACGGTACAATGCGTGCGAGACTACAATAATTGAGACAATATAGCATCTTTAATTTACCACGAAACTAGAAATGACAAAAAGGGCAAGATCGATAATGGGTTAAAATGGATTCGGGGAATAACTCTTAGTTCTTGTTGACCCAAAAAAAGTTTGGGTCCATCATTTATTTTTCTTATATAGTTGAGATATGATTAGAAAAAAAAATATAATTACAACAAAAATGTCTAAGTTATTTATTTATTTTTTATTTTTATCATAAAAGCAATGTATGAAATATTATGCATAATAGATATACTTTAGACTTTGGATGACTTTCGATCCTTTTGACCCGTTCAACAAAATTGGCTTGTTCCATCATCAGCTAACCTTGACTCACTTGAGATAAAACTTAACCAAATTAAACCGTAAAAAGAAATAATGAAGCTACCTTTTTCACATAACATCACGTGAAAATTTTTACGTACACCCATTTGAAAGATAAGCCTACTCCCCTAGACAAGAGTATAAGACTGTTTTTGAGAGGTAAGCCACAAGTCCCAAGTCCCAACTAAGAATCTTATCTTGAAAAAAATACGATACTAATCCTACTCCAACATTAAAAGCTAATTCTTATCATATACTAATAAGACATCTGTAAAATATATTAAAAGATCTATATCTGTAGAATAATAATTATCCTAGGCCTAGGAATCTTAATAAGAATGTATATGATATTTGTTTGGTAACATACCGCTCCTAGCATTTGTACTTTCCGGAACCATGTCAACTCCTCTGCACGAACACCTTGGACCTTTTCTTGGAAACTGTTTTCCCATGCATAACATCTGTTCAAGTATATTCAAAATGACTATTTATAAAACCGCCCATTAACAAAAGCTTATATCTTAAAAGAGATAACTAAAACATATCACAGGTGAAGGAGGGAGGGAGAGAGAGAGAGAGAGAGAGAGAGAGAGAGAGAGAGAGAGAGAGAGAGAGAGAGAGAGAGAGAGAGGTACTTCACAGTGTCCATGGCCGCTAAAATTTCATTCATAAGACCGATTCTCTTGTCAGTCCGCTGAAGTCCTTCCATGGACCTTTTTCGCATTTTACTGATAACCACAGTCTGTTTCCACATGTTATACAATCTCAATCTTTACATGAATATTACACATAATGAGAATGTATGTACAGTACCTGTATGGGGAACATGAGGACTAGCAATAATGCACCAAGGATTGAAGCAACTCCCAATTGTTGGTAGAGAAGAACCAGCGCGAATATAATACGGAAAGGGGCAGACCACAAAGTGTGAAGTGACTGGGATACTTGCTGCCGGAAAATGAGAAGAGAATTAGTTGAAAGCTCAATAACTTTACACTCAATGATCCCTTTTCTGACAAGCTCATGCTCATAGATATTGTATGTCATTAGCACAATTATAAGTTAGCAACTTAAAATACAACCCGAGTTGAACAAGATTACAAGACTCTCCATGTAGAGTTGGCAACTTCGACCCATTTACTAGCTACGGGTTTGAAGTGTATTTTTATTGCATAAAACCTTCCAACTAAAATAAAAAATTGGACAATTCCGAGTCAACCCAATCAAACCTGTACAAGAACGGCCTGTTTTGACCTGTTATCCAACTCGCCCACCCCTCCCATTTTGCTACCTAAACAGTCTCTATGAAGCAGACAGAACATGCCAGTAACTTTATGCTTACAAAGAGATGCGATCATAAGTCATAACAATTTTATCGATATACGACTTAAAAGGATATGAATACTAATGAAACATGCCTGTAGTGATTCAGAATCTGTTGTCATCAAGTTGGTTATCTTCCCGGATGCAATCTTTCTTCGACTCTCGTTAGTTAACCTTAAAGTCTTCCGGAAAACTGCAGCTATCTTTACAGAATCATAAGTTCACATAGGTTTACTTGTTTGGTTTCCAATTAGTTTCATCAGAACAAAGGAATTAGGATGAATTCAGCCAGAAATGAAATAAAATAAAATTTAAAACTAAGTAGCTGATATCAGCTCTTTTTCGCATTCCAAATTTCAAACTTTCTTTAAAGCTCATTGATCGAGCTAGGAACGATGAAAAGCCAATTGGTAGTATACTTGGCAGATCAAGTTTACAATCAAACCAGTAAGAGAAAAAGCACCAACACACTGTAAGAAAATACAGTTACAGTAATTATGTGGAAGCGGCTTTGTTAAATTATCTTTTATAAAGAGGGCACCATTGTTTTACATACGAACCTATCCCAAACTCACTTCCAAAAGCTAGCTTGTAGGAGGAGGAAACACTTAGACTTATAAACCACCAACCAAATTTTCATTTGGCCGATGTGGGATCGTAACAATACCCCACGTTTTGAAGAGCCAACGTCCTCGTTGGTCAAGGGTATGTTGGTCACGCTTGGCACACCTCTTTTTGGGTCCAAGCCACCACTCCATAGGCCACCACTCCAAGGCCCTTGTAGGAGGAGGGGACACTTAGACTTATAAACCACCAACCAAAATTACATTTGGCCTATGTGGGATGGTAACAGAATCTTTATGAAAAATACGCATTTACCAGACAAGACAGAAGCACTTACCAGAGTGGAACGAAGACGGTATACAACACGCATGACATTCTGAAAATATTGAGCCTCGCACAGGACACCAAGAACCTAAATGATAACCAATATAACAATCTTTAAACTTTTAATTAAATTTACAACGATTTAGTGGAATCATGCAATCTTATTATCAGGAACCAAAATTTTTAATATGTGATTCAAAAATAAACAAATGTAGTTATATTCTTTTAATACCAGGGATAAATTTCATTAAAATTATGAAAACTTAGAAACTAGTAAGAAATTATATTATATTGTCACAATTCATTTTTGTTAGTGTTCACAATAGCATAAAAAGGTATGGATATCCACAGTATCACAAGAAGCTTACAACTCAATGCATTACAGAATGTTTGAAGGTCATACAGATCTTTGAATATGAAAAGAACAGATAAAAAGAAAAAAGAAGTCACAGAGCTTGTACCACTCCAACAAAAATTGAGAATGCATAGATGTAACCAATCTTAGCTGGACTGCGTTCTTGCATAGACTGCAAATTAAGAAGAGCTTAATATAGGTTAAAATATTTAATCTATCTTAACAGATGCTCGGAAATAGCACACTCACCAATAATAGCTGGTTCAAAATCAGTGGCCCAACAAACTGAGAAAGATCGTTGCCGATCTAAAATCCAACACAATAGTCAACATTCATGAAATTTATCTAAAAATATATTGTTTTAGCTGTGCAAAAATAAGTGAGCTCGGAACTAAAATGTTATCAGATACCTTCCAAAAGCCTCCCCACCAAAACCTGTAACCAAATAACATTGTATATCAAGATTTTTTCATGCTTAGTGAAAAAATGCATGAATAGCAACAGAACTTTTAACTTTTAAGAACATGTCATTATACAAACCTTCCTCCAAGACTATGATGTAAAGCCCTTAAAAGCCATGGTTTAGGTTTGCGGACCTCTTCTGCCCAATATATTTGGAATCTGAAGGGCAAAAAAGGTAAACATCATTAAGAACCAGAATTGCCACCAAGAATGCAAATCGAATTATTAAAAAATGTAAGCAGAAACAAATAGCATACTTGCTGTTTAGCGTTTCTGTCTGATCCCAGGAATCCAGTTTCCATATATCCTTTTCTGTAAGAGGTCGTTTGTATCCTAAAAGCATAAGCGGATCCAGCCAAGAGAAGAAGATACCTAAAAAGAAAAAAAATATATATTATAAAATGATGATGTATATCATCTAAAGGTCACAACAAAATTCCGTATAACATCAAAAGGTTACGTAAATGGCTTATGTAAATCAGCCTTTAGCAAATTTAACTAGTAGCACTGACTTGAAATAATGTCTGCGTGCCTCTCGGGACAAACTTGCTCTCCACCAGCAACTTCTTCATATTCAGCATCATCCAAAGACTCTACCAGTATTGGGGCATAAGCCGGATAGGGATCCAAAGTAGGAAGATAAAAAATTAAGCATATCCCGAACAGAACCTACATAATATATGCGTAGGAGACAAAACTGTGAGAGTATTGATGATATATGTCCACTTTAGTATTAAACATGCTTGTGTTCGTGGAGCCATAACTGCACTTCTTGTACAAGAATTGAAAACGAACAAAATACAGTATAATAAGTTATAAGTTACATGAGTTGCAAGTTACAATACAAACAGAACAAACTAGTTAACGAGAGAACATCTAACCTGTACAGCAACCTCACTGACGTAGAGATACAGTACATTTCTGCAAAGAACAACTTCAATCATTAATCAATGAGTTTACCAACTATGAAGTTGTATGACTAAAACTTGAAGGGTTAGGCCTCACTTCATAATTCTTAGTTTATATGCAAGTGTATATATCGTATAGTTGCTTGATTTTATCTCTTGCCAGAGTTCAAACACACATATCGCATTTAATACAAAAGGCAAATGTAATAATTTCAAGTGGTGTAACAACATACCTAGAGTAAAAATTGCTCACAGAAAGCACAAGATTGAACAGCACGGCATTACCAAGCAAAGCATAAATAACACCAAATCTGACAAACCAGCGAACTTCACATATATAAACCATTGTTTCGAGAGCGATCATGACCAACATACAGCACCATGTAAGAGCCTTAAGGACTAAGGTAACAATCTGTATGTTCGATGAATATTTGACAATAAAGAAGAGGTCAGAAAAAATTACTTCACCAGGTAACTCTGATAACTTTACTAAGAAGATAAGAAATTTTTTATCAAAATGTGATGCGATACACTAGTTAAGGAAGGCGAAAGTAGCTTGTTACGCTTTAAAAAGGTGACATGATTGTTAAAAAAATGAAAATAAAGAAAACAGATAATGGCCTTCCATTAGGATAACGAAAACATGTTTACCATTTCTATCATCGAATTATAGACCGTATACGAACCCCATAGCAACAGTTTACGAACATAACCTTCTTTCTAGCCTAAGATATGAACTTCTATTATCAGAAATACATCAAGTATCAACAACTTATCATTCAATTGTTTTAAGTATAACTTTTACTTTATAAAATATATTTACAAACAGCAACAAACAGAAAGGGATGATGCGCTTGTCAAGCTACACAAGGAAAACTAAAATATGTTCCAACAACCCCAAGGGGGGTAGCCTAGTGGTGGAGGCTTGGGAATCTCCAAAGGAGATCCAAGTTCAATCCCCATTAGCTACAACTTTGGGGCCAGCCCTCAAGCGCGTAGCCCAGTTGCTTCCGGAGGGGAGGACTTTGCAAGAAAATGGTCATGCTTCCCAAAAATGGGTCGACACTGTTCCTTAGCGGGCCGCTGGGTCAGTCTGGAGCGTATGCTCAGCATTGCCTTCCACATATTGTCCTTGGGGCAGGGCTTGTGGACCGGTGAGCGTTGCCGATTATCAACATTTTGCAAGAAAATATGTTCCAACTAATCAATTTTCTCGCAAAACGATCACCTAAATCCACTTAAAACTCGCATATATGAAATCAGATTTGCATATAATATCACCAACTAAATAACACATAAAAACAAGCCACTAAGTCAATCAGAAAGAAACAAACCTCGTATGGAGCAAGACTGAACTCTCCGTCAACATTAAAAGCCGAAACGCCCATTATCAGTCTATATAAAGGCTCAGCCATAGAGTAAAAGGCCAATAACCCCAACCAATAACTGTAAATATGTGACCTCAGTTTAAACCTTTGCACTTCAGAATTCTTCTTTGTCACCCATATCCGATATAAACACGCTCCCAAAAGGACCAAAAGGAAAATGCCAGTGACCAAAGAATCCGTTGCACAGGGCGTGTAAGGTCCAAATTCATTTTCCACAAATGTTGCCCACACCCCATTTTCCACTGGACGACAATATGACACTAAGGGATTAAAACCCATCTTCCCTTACTTACGATTGACCAACTGCTTCTATTATGTCAACTTCATTTCCTGCAAAAAAGATAACTGAGCTGGAGCAACTTCAGTCCAAGATATACACTATAGGGCATATATAATCAGTATAACAGTGTTTGGCATAAACTGATTGTAATTACGTGCGTTTGAATCTAGGGTCAAAGCAGTTGGTTTTAAAGAAAAGCTGCATCAAAAGCAATCAAACAGTACCCTGCTTACTGTATCAAAAGCTGTATCAATCAATTTATTGCAATGATGTAACGAAAAAAGAGAGTCAATGATAGATCACTAGCAGATTGAATCAGCTTGTGAACACATCATTTTCAACATACAAATGTTGTCCAAATACGATAATACAACTTGTTTAGCCCCAATGAGCAACTGACACGTGTCATTGCCATTCCTACCGACTATATTGGTCCATATAATGTTTACTTTAAATTAGATTACTAACAATCATGTGATACATGCCTCAACTCATTCAGATACACTATTAAACCCTAAATAATTTTTTAATTCAAAATTAGTATTCGCAATCAAACACATAAAAGACGTAATAAAACGACCATGATGATCACCATCGATTTATTCAACAAAAAGTACTCGAGAACTTGATATAATTTGGTAGAAACAGAAATTTGATTTTTAAACTGTAAATTATAAACCAAATGATGAGTTTTAACTTTTGAGTACTTATAATTCTTATTCTATTCACCTACCTATCATGATAAACTAACCTTGTGTACGCGCAATGCGCGGCTTCCGGCGGTTTGGGATGGTTCCCGGCGGTTTCCGACGTTGGCCGTTGATGGCCGGCGGGAAAGGCCCGCCGGTGGTGGTCGTGGTGGTGTAAGAGAGCGGTAAGCCGGTGAGTTGTCATGACTCATGTGTTTTTTTAAAAAAATTCTTTTATATATGATTTTTAAATTTAAAAGTTAATTTTTTAAGAGATATTTTTAATTTCTATAAATTTTCTTTAATGCCACATCCTTGTTTGGCAACAAAAATATAGAAAGGATTATTAACAATCTCAATCCTCATCCTAGTTTTTAACAATCTCAATCCTCATCCTAGTTGGAGATGCTCTAAGAAATTGAACTTCTAGTTTTTAACAATCTCAATCCTCATCTTTGTTTGGCAACAAAAATATAGAAATGATTATTGAAAAAAAGAATCCATGAGAATCCCTTTTTTGAAAAACGTTTTAAAGTAACTTAAAAAATAATCCACAGCTCCAGCTCTAGCCAAAATAACCATATCCAGCTTCAACTACAATCTCCAATTCTCCAGCTCCAGCTAGTTGTTACCAAACACACCCAGAATATTTTACATGTAAAATAAATAAAAAAAATAATTAATTAATTATGGATGTTTATGTCTTAACTAGTTACTTTGAATATTATTCTAATTACTTAGTATATATTACCATTAATAATTGAGTGATTCAAATGAGTACATCAACTTCTAGTGAGAATGAGGGAACCAATAGGAATGAGCCAAATGTTACTACACCTCTTTCCCCACGATTTTTAAACTTAAATATCTCTCAAACGGTAAGTCGAAAAATCACAAAAATTGCACCATAAAAATCAACGTTTTATTCTGTTCGATTAGAGATGTGACAAGGTATACTTTTGACGAATTTTTTTTTCTTCATTTTTCGGTGGTTTTTGAAAACAACTAACACATGTATAACCAGCAAGTAACATATGTGTTACTAGCTGTTATCACATGTGTTAGTCGCTAGTGACACATGTGTAACTAATTTTGTAAAACCAAAAAAAAAAAGTCGTTGAAAGTATACCTTGTGAGATGACAAATCGAAGAGAAAAAAATGCTGATTTTTATGATGTAATTTTTATGATGTAATTTTTATAATTTTTTAGACTTACCGTTTGTGAGATATTTGATTTATAAAAGTGTGGGGGAAATGGGTTTTATGACACGTGACACATTGTCATTGGTTCCTCCATTCTCACCAAATTTTTCATTCTCGTTTGAACCCCACTCATTAATAATAATATAATATAATAAATAAATCCTTTATTATAACTAAAGGAGGAGACTCCAAATTATTTGTCAAATATTTACCCATGCCACATCATACATATCTTATGTGTCATCACCATATTAAACAACTTGATGACGTGGATTTTCCTACATCATTATTCTAAATAAGGTAATACTTAATTAAAATTCATATTATAACAAATTTCATTTAATAAGGTAATTGATAAAATTTAAATTATAACCAATTTATTTTGAATTATGTATCATGTGATAACACTTATAATCTATGTTTAGTATTTATATATGCACATTATTTATTCAATAAAACGTATAAATTGTTATAGTAATTGTTACAATTTATGTTTCCCAAAACTATGAATATAAACATTGTTCAACAAATTGTTGCAACCTTAGCATATTAAATCTACTAGAAACAAAAATGTTACAATGACCAGACAAGTATTATTAGCTAGAACAAGTTCATTTTATAACATACGTATCTTTTTTAAACTTTTCATTTCATTGATAAAACTGTTATTCTTATTTTATTTTTGTGGGGTTAAAATATTATTGAATATTACTAATAACTGTAGAAAAAAGGTTTCTTTTATACAAAGTTCCCCCCACTTCCCCAACCCACTTACTCAATATTATTTTTTTTTTAAATGTTAACAAAAATGATTATATAAAGATAAGCAATTCGTACACCACATTTTTTAACCATACACCACAAACATGATTTACATAGTTGTACATTATAACATATTAAAGTATAATTGATGGTGTTCGGATACAAAACTACAATATACAATCATTATCCTTATATAAAGAGTATACAACATAAAGTTGAATATGATTGAAACATTTATATACCGTTTTAACTTATGATCCACATATTACGACATTATATATTTCTTGACGTGCATCGCACGGGTTTAACGCTAGTTATTAATAAAAGAAAACCTTTCCACTATAAACTTATTGTAAAATTGAGAGCTATTAACCAATCAAAATCTTCAATTTTACCAACCTTTCAATTAACCAATCACAACCCTCTGTTTACCTAAAAAATGTCTTTCAAAAACATAATAAAAAATTTTCTTAAATTAATTAACTAAATCAAATAATAATCATAAAATTCAGATTCAAGGGTGTGAGATTATGTAAATTAAACAAAATAATATATGAATCCCTTCATTATAAAAACTGATAAATCTAAAATTTTGAACTAATTAATGAGAATCATATATACATATACAAATACATATTCAAAAACTTATCAATATATGTATATATATCCCTCTATAAAAAAAACATACGGTCAAATATTTTTTTAATATTACTCCTCATCAATTCTCTTTGAAATTAAAATCATGGCTATTGAAAAGGTAACAATATGTATCAGGGTTTTTATGTATTCGATATTCTAAGATTAGTAGGTCTTTTATATATTTTTACATAATTCATTATTACTCTATATCGTACAGTGTAAGGTATCTCCAACAAAAATGCATGTCAATGTAATTAATAATAATCAAGTTAACAATACAAATCATCATGATACTAATACTTACTAAAATTATAACAATAAAATAGAAGGTATCTACGAAAAGTAAAAAAAAATGAATACGTGAAATACGGGTTTTGTCAAACTCCGTTTTACATTACGTTGAAACGTATTTTATACCGTGACAAATTAATATTGACACCAATGTAGTATACAAATAGGTGCTAAAAAAATACAATGTTTTATAGTAAATTAAAGGTGTCCTTATATACTTTTACATAATTCGTTATTACTATATATATATAGTACATTTTTATTATTTGTAACAAAAATGCATGCCAATTTATTTAATCAAGTTAACAATAAAAATAATCATAATACTAATACTTTGTAAAATCTAAATATTAATAAGAGAGAACATTTCCTATGTGATAACAATATAAATAGAAGGTATCTACAAAAGTAGAAAAAAAATGAGTAAGTGAAATAACGGGTTTTGTCAAACTCCGTTTTACATCACGTAGAAGTCCTCCTGAAACGTATTTTATAACGGGACGAATTAATATTGAGACAAATTGTAGTATAGTAAGAGACATTCTACAAAAAATATTATGTCTTGCAGTCAATTAAAGATGTCCTTATATACTTTTACATAATTACATAATTCATTATTACTCTATATCGTACATTTTAAGTATTTTTAACAAAGATGTATGCCTATATATAATAATAATCATGTTACAAATCCTGTGTATACACGGGTTTTAAACCTAAGTACTATAATATACAAAATATAACTAAAATTACATATTGCTTTAAGATGTTCGTCACCTAACCTCATATATGTAGTAAAGTAAACTTAAATAATTATAATTTTAGTTATTCTATGTGATTGACATCTTATAACTTGGTGTAAATAATTATTAACTAGGTGAAGGACCCGCGACAACGCAGACTTTAAAATTTAATTATCTAAAGTTTAGTTTGTAGTAAAAGAGTTATTTTATTTGTGTTATAATGTATGATAGAATAAGTAAATTAATATTCATATCAACTTTTCATATTTTGAAGAATATAAATTTAACATTTGTATTGTATCGTGTATTTTAGTCAAAGTTGTAAATATGTTACTGCTTTCATCAATAGTAAAATTCAAGTTTTTCGATTTCAATATAAAATGAGAAAGTTACATGCATTTAATGATTTAATTATAAATTGTGTTTACAAAGTTGAAAATGTCTACTAATAACAACTTTTATTGTTAGTATTATTGTGAATGAAAATGATTGTTTATTTTGAAAATTTTAGTTTTATGTTGTGTGTGTTAAATATGTGCTATGCGGGAAACAAAAAGAGACGACCATGTAAAATATTACTACGGAATTGACCTGAAACAACCCAATTGGTCAAAAAATGGCCACCTCTAAATAAAGGGTTCCACAACTGAGATTAGAAGAATGGTGAACAGAAAAACCTGTGATATAGATCAATAGATGTTGTGTTTTCATTGTCGGCTTATCTTTAGAATTTGGTCATCGTTGAGCTCGGGTACCTTGTAGACCACTGCACCTATTCCCCTAAACAATAAAATCATTAAAGTAAGTTCATTTACATAGTAGTCACTTTTTTAGGTGTTCTTTTTTCACAATCAGGAGATCTTTTGATAGTTGTAAACCAAGGGAAAAGTTAATTATCTATTAACAAATGTATAATCAGAACTATCCTCGGGTTAAAAGATTATATATATGTGCAAGAAATAAAACCATGCAACCATAAATAATTACATAAGTATTGAAAATGAGATCCAATAATATAAAGAGGTAACAGTGGGTCATTTGTTATTGAGATAGATAATTACCATATGATCATGTGTCTCTAATAGATATATTTAAATAGTATACAGTTTTTAAAATGTATTTATATTTATTAGTAACAAATGACTAAAATATAAAAAAATACAATAGTTGGTGTTACATATCATATACTATTAATAAGTTATTTAAAATATAATTGATAATTAATCTTTAATAATAGAAAATGAAATGAATATAACGCTCGTGGAAAAGCAGTTGTCTCTAGTAGGGTGAGAATTCGAATTGAGTCGCGTTAACCTGGTTGAGTTAGTGGGTTGACGGGTTAAAATTAGTCACCCTAAACACGACCCGATTTTCTAAGTGGTTTGAGTATATCAGCCCAACCCAAAACCTGCTAACTCGGACTCACACAAGTAACCCGTTTATCTAATCAGGTCAACAGATTTTGGGTTAGTCTCATTTTATATGTCAATTTCGGGTTTCATAGGTCAATCTCTAAATGTATAGATTATTATAAATAAGCATAAAAATGCTTATAAGATCACAAAAAATCATATTACCTAATATGTTAATCCAAATTTAATACTTAAAAAGGTTATTGTAAGATCGCTTATTATCGTAGGAACCGTGTGAACGACTTTTTTCACTTTTAAATTCAATGTATGTACATGTTTTGCAAAAAAAGTTATGCTAAAATTATTAAAATTTTATCCTCTTTAATATTAGATTAATTAAAAAAATAAAAGAAAATATATGATACACAAATTAAAATTGTGTATCACAGCCTTTTATGTGTGATACTGTGATACACACAAAAAAAATTATGATGTGTATCACATTTAAAAAATATATATATTCTCATAGTAAAGAACACACAATTCTAAGAATTTTGATATATATTTTTCATCAAAAACATAATTTAATCTTAAAGTTTAAAGTAAAAATGTCCGTTCCTACCGTTCCCACTATAATAAGTGTTCGTATTTGAACCTTATCAATTAACACTTAGGTTTAAATTAAATAAAGCATTTAAAATTTTAACTACTTAACTTTAATTTGGGTTGTGGGATTAACCAAAAATTCATTGGATGACCCATATCTGATCCAAGAAAACAACATGTATGTAAGTCAAAAATTCCGACCCAAACCTGTTTATTTTCGAGTAAGGTATCGTGTGTCTCAAGATTTGCCGGCCAAAGTCTGCAGCATGGCACAAGCTTTTTGACCAAAGTATTGTTAACCAATCATGTGGTCTAACTTGATAGTTTATACATACACAACTTAATGTATAGAGAACCTTTACTCGCTATTTTTAGGCATACCAAAACATTTGTTTCTCTTTTCTTTTTTGTAATTGTGATGATCTTCATTGGCTGTCAGAATGAAGTAAAAATTTTGTTATCAGTGGAAATTGATCTGATAATCAAGAATCGTATTATGTTAAAAACACTTCAAATAGTAAAGGTAGCGTGAACCATGTCCAACAACTTGAACTCAACCTAATAAAACAAGTATATAACCAATTGTTTTGCTGTGCTGAGATGAGCTACAAGCCTATATACAAATGTCACAACAAAATGTATCACAATTCAAGAACAATAAGATGTTAAAAGGCAAGATAAAGTTAACAGCAAGACCATTCTCTATTTTCTTTTCTTTTATGAAACATGACAAGAAAATACAAACAAACAGAAACAAAATACAAAGTTTCAAAGCTCTTCAAGGTTTCAAAAGAAAGTTTCTTCAGAAAGTAGAAAAAACTAGTGCAACCTTGTTAACTCTTCTACTCTCTTCATAAGTTCCTCCACGGAGACATTCATAGTTTTTGAAATCTCTTCCATTCTGCTTCGGCCCAGATCAAGAAACGACTCGATCAAGTCACCGTCCAAGAAATTTCTTGAGTCCACAGTTTTCTTCTCACTGTAAAACGATCTCCATTGCTCGTGGCTCAAACCTCCGACCCCTTTAATAACCTTCCTCAAATTTGTTTGGAGTTTCTCCATGAAAGTGTATTGGTCTTGAGGAAGTGAAGCAATGACACCAATAACACCATTAACGGTTCCAAATATTATGGTAGGGATTTGACCAACGTCGGAATCTGGTAACCGCATCACGAGCGAACCGTGGCGGAAACGGTTCACAAATTCCCCAAGATGGTACTCACCAACTACCTCTAGACGACCCCTTTCCTCATCAGTGGCACCTTCACTGTTTTTACGGACAGTGAAAAGGTTGAAATTGTTTTCAGCACCAAGGTAAATGTCATCATCAAGGATCTCGACTGCTGACATCCAATTGGCGTTGTAATCACGGGCCCGTTCCTCTATAGCACCTTCCTCATGCTAAAAGAAACATCACAGAAAGTAACTAGTGATGATAATTTCAACCATTGATACATAAGAGGGTTGGTCAATTTAAATTATACCGATACGTGGTCTCAAATAGGTCAGACAGGTGCAACTAAAACAATAAACACGATAAATACGGGTCACACAGGTCGAAACTCACCCGCAGTGTATTTGATACGCATAAAACCTGCCTAATCGTTTTTATTAAAAAACTAGACTATCATTGTAAATTTGTAATGATACAGTTTCTATAATCACCATTAGCACATAAACTATTAGTAAAACCCAGTAAAAAGAAGAATAATAAGTATTTGAATGTCAACCCAGCCCTACCAGCTATCACCACCTTTAGAAGTTAATAATTATAACCTGAACCCGGTTAGACCAATTACCAACTTACAGGATAAAGTATAAAATCAGTACTGTACCTTATACATCAACAGCGAAATTGATTTCATCAAAAACTAGACTATCATTGTAAATTTGTAATGATACAGTTTCTATAATCACCATTAGCACATAAACTATTAGTAAAACCCAGTAAAAAGAAGAATAATAAGTATTTGAATGTCAACCCAGCCCTACCAGCTATCACCACCTTTAGAAGTTAATAATTATAACCTGAACCCGGTTAGACCAATTACCAACTTACAGGATAAAGTATAAAATCAGTACTGTACCTTATACATCAACAGCGAAATTGATTTCATCAAATCACCAACGACAATGAAATCCCCACGAGTTTGAACATACAGAGCAAGTATGTGCCCGTGATGTCCACATTCAGATTGCAATTCTCGTGTACCATCATCACGAAGCATCCATTTGTACAACTGAATTTTTTGATTAATGGCAGCAAGGAGTTTCCCATTAAAAGCATTCAAGGAGTATACAGCACCCTTAGTTTCTTTCTCAGCTACTAGCTGTAGCTTCCCATCTTCAACCATGAAAACCAAAATACGACCCTGCAGTTGCCCATCGATTACTAAATTATCTCCGCATTAAGATCATATCAAATATCTGATCCTTACAAAGAACAAAAACTTTTCTGTAAAAGTAAGAGAAAATCTTACCTTTGTCGGTTCATTCTCCTCTGGCATAACATAAGCCGTTCCAACGCAATAATATGCATTATTATCATCTGAGAAAGAGCAGCTGAGAATGGAACAACCATACTCAAACTGGTCAAGTGAGTACGTGGATATAAAATCAAATGTTTGATCATCTAACAAGCGGATGAAATGCATTTCCGACTCTTCTGTGCTTGACTGATTGTACTTTAAACTACATATGGCAAATGTACGAGACTGTTCTTGATGGCAGATACGTCTTGCGTGTTCACCAAGAGGAATTGAACGGATGTGAAGCTTCTGAATATCATCAATTGTCCCAATCGTCAGCTCACCTTCTTTTGCAATCGCAAGACTGTTGCCAACAAGATAAGAATGAATTTACAACCTAACGTAAATATGTAAATACCAAAGAGTGAAGATTAAAATTGTTACCTGTCTGGAAAAGCGGCAGAATTGAAAGGGCACATGTGACTGACTTCTTTTAGGTTCACGTTACTGTAGAGCAACTTCTTGTTGCTGCTGTATATAACTGTGGGCCTATCAGAGGCTGCAAAAACATGTGTGGTACTCTTTGATGAGAATGTACGTAACGTTATTGGCTGGGTCCCGAGTGACACTTTTTTCCTATCGGTTAATTCACCCGTAGATGTGTTCAGCAAAAAGTTTAATAGATGACCATCTCCAAGGGCACATAACAAGTACGGTATCTGCAACGAAACATCATACACACAATTAAATAGAGCGGAATTCGTGAACTATCCACAAAGCCATAACTTAGAATATTTGATAAGTCATACCCCTTCAAAAGCACAGAGAAGAACCGAACGCGGAATAATTTCACCACCTAATTGTTCCTCGGTGACGAGAGTTAGGTCGGGAAGTGAGAATATTTTGACACTAATATCCGTCCACATACCAACTGCAGCAAGGTTACTAGAGTTTGGATTATCACCAATGGGGTTTATGTCAAGGCATGAGATATCATACTTCAATTGGGCATGCTTTTTTTCTACCAATATACCATCCCCAATTTCAAGGTAAACTAGATGGCCACCTCTAGTAGCCAATAGAACCTGTTAAAGATGCATTCATAAAATTAGTCAACACTAATTATCATTAGACAACACAAGTAGCCAAGTAGGTAGGACGGAAGAAAGATAATAAGCTATGAGGACACAAACACAGGGAATAACAATATATTGTCACATTATAATATAACTACGATTGGGAAACAAAGTGAAACCAAAGTCTTGATTTATCTTAATATGCATGCCAACACAAGTCTGGTCCTTTTGGTCCAGTTTGGCCCAACAGTTGCAATCAGTCATTCAGTCCTAACGCTGGATCTAAAAGCTTAGGCTCAAATGCTCAATCCTAGTCCTGCCCTGTTCGAACCGATTAGGCCCAGTGCCTTAAGCCCAATACTAAAAATTGTTTTCCCGTGTACAAAGCCTTTAATTATCTGACTTTTGCTTACTTCTTTATCTATTTATGAAGTAATTTATTTTATATAACGTAGATTGAGCAGGATAACTCCGTAACCGCAAAAAAACAAAAAAGGCTTTCGCCTCGAATCCAATTTATCGTCTTTTCTTAAGAGATTTTGATACGAACCTATCCCATACTAGGTCTATACTAGTCAAGGTTGAAAAAGTAGGAAGTCGGGGGCGAGTCGGTCAGGACCTTGGAAGGACTAGTCGGGACTAGTCGGGGACTAGTCGGATTTTGACTTTTGTTGACTTTTTTACATTTCAGAAATAAATTTCAAAATTATATGTATAAATATATAAAATTTTGTAATCTTCAAATAATTTAGGGACTTGAAAGTAATTTAAAAAACAAATTAAAGACAAATAAGTAATGTTGTATAAATTTGAGGGACTAAAATATAAAAATTGTACTTTTTTGGGAAAAAACATACTCCGTATATGAGCCTTTTTTACAGATGAAAAAATCAGATCTAAATCTACACTATCACCTCCTTCATCGCTTCATCATCTTCTTCTTCATCACTTCATCTTCTCAAACCCTAATTCCTATATTAACTATAACCCATCAAAATGAGAAACCAACAAGATGATTCAACTCGTGTTCTCTATCATCTCTATTCACTCATCATCAACATCCTTACTTCACCACCACTTCCAATTCCTTTCCCCACCGCCTTTTCCGGGGCTACCGTCGCATCACTTCATCTTCTCAAACCCTAATCCTTTTTTTTTTAAGTTGACCAAAGTTGACCTGACCAAAAACCCGACCCAGCTCCGACCCAGATCGGATTTTGACCAAAATACGCGCCCCAAACCATAAAATCCGACCCAGACCGACTTTGACCCGTTGACCTTTGACCGTTGACCATTGACCCGACTTTTTGTAGCGTTTTGGCTGGGGGCGAGTCGGGATAGGGGTTGAGACCGCCTGGGCGCCGACTAGTCGGCCGCTTTTTCCGACTTTTACAACACTGATACTAGTCATAAGCTCAAGTGTAGAACTCACTCCCAAAGGCTAGCTTATAGGAGGGAACACCTAGACTTGTAAGCTACCAACCAATCCCATACTTGGCCAATGTGGGATCATCACAATACCTCACACTTTGAAGAACCAACGTCCTCGTTGGTCACGGCTATGTTGGTCACGGTTGGCACCCTTTTTTCGGGTCCAAGCCACCACTCCATAAACCACCACTCCGAAGTGTTGGAACCTCAAAAGACGGGCTGGCTCTGATACCAATAGATACGAACCTATCCCATACTAGGTCTATATCTAGTCATAAGCTCAAGTGTAGAACTCACTCCCAAAAGCTAGCTTGAATGAGGAGGGAACACCTAAACTTATAAGCCACCAACCAATCTCATACTTGGCCAATGTGGGATCATAACAGATTTCTAGTTGAGACTTGGTCAAGGGATCAATTTTCTCCGGAATTTGTACACCTCTATGCTTCATAGTTTATTAAACCAATTTAAGGTAGGTTATAGAACAATAACGTCAGACGTTCTATTTTTAATAAAAAGTCTCGTTTTAATTAAACTATGTTCTACTTATAAGGTATACGTCAATAACAATAAAAATAATTGTAAATATAAATTAGGACTAGTCGAAACCATGGAGCCAAAAATGGACGCTTTTCCCAAGTGAAGAACCAACCTTAGGTCCCATTAGGGGTGGTCTTTTTGTGCAACTCTAGATGCATAAATTGTCACATAGAAAGAAGAAGTGATACATAAGGCAACCATTAACAACCACAAAGAACAGATGTTTTTTCATTTCAATGATGGTGAGGTACCTGAGTTGCATTAGCGGTGGCAACATTTATGGAGTAATCAGCGGGTGCATGCCATTCGTGTCGTAGCTCCCTTGATGTTGAACTGACCAGTCTAACAGAGCTTGAAGTAACCTGAAACATAATTCACTATGACCGTAACTTAACAAAATATTTAAAAATAATAATAATATAATCAGTCAGGTGTTTCCTATCTGAGAGTCGCCGATTTGCTTTGGGTCAACTCAAAATACGAAGTACCAATAAACTGAGGGGATGATTATATAGGACCATTCATACCTGAACAAGCTGATTATGAACAGCATCATGACAAAATAAAGTTTGTACTTGAGAACAAAAGCCCTCAATCTCAGTTTCCTCTAACTCATCTTCTAAATTCATTGCTAATATCCGAGTCTCACTAATAAAGCTGACAACCAAAAATGTGTCATACAAATCATCGGTTGCTGATCTTAGTGACCACATTCCTTTGATGCCTTGCAGTTCCACAGATGCCTTAAAAATTAAAAGTTATCATAAAAGATTAATAATCAAACCTACGATTTACTACAAGAAAAAGAGTGTGGGATGAAAGTCCATACCTGTTCGTTTATCCCAATCCCATTTCTAACAATGCGAAGGGAGCCATCTTTATATGCTCCTGAGCAAGTCACAACCTGCCCTTGACCTTGTCTCTCTAAGTCAACCACACAAAAGTCGACAATCGGGCCCAAGTTAACATACCTTTCTAGCACTTCTACATAAGAACCTTTTGCATCAGGTTGAAGATTCAGCTTAACAAGCTGCAACGGACAAGAATCGTGAATTTAATGACAATAAATACCTTATTTTCAGCTTAAAGGCAGAAATACCGTAACATATAAGTCAAAATATCATATTACTATAGTCAATCATATATGACTAGAGAAAAGCTGCACATCATAGCAAATAAACATGAACTATTTATATTCTAAATGGTTACACACCTGGGAATCTCCATAGCTTGAACCAACATATACAAACGCATTATCAAGATAAGATATAGTTGACGCTATAGACGTTTCTCCTAAAAGCTCAATTTTAAGTCCAGTAACCCTACAAACAACGTATCTTTTAGAACAATCGGAAAAAAAATATCAAGTAAACTTCAAAAACCACCTTAGCTAACATACGAAAAGGTTAAAATGGAAACAAAGAACAAAAATTCATACTATTTTATAATATTGTGAGTGTGCGTGCATAGTCACCTGATTCGCAGTTCGCTCCGGTACGAATTCGCGGTACGAATTCGCAATTCGCTAGGTCCTTAAAATTCGGTTCGAATGGGGTAGGTTCATTTCGGTTCGCTTCGGTACGATCCGGTATGATGTACCCGAAGTTAAAATACAATAATAGGTTCGAATGATAAATACTCCAAATTTCAAAATGTATACAATACTTCAAAAATCAAAAAGGATTACGAGTCTTGAATACAAAGTATACTAAAAAATGCTAACCATTTTTAGTGCACCTAAATAATAATATTCTTCAACATCAGTCTATTTTTTTAAATAATTAATTTTATATTATATTTAAGTACTCCGTATTATTTTATGCGGATATGTACAAATCAATATAAGCAAATATGGGCCCAGACTAATTTTTGATTCTTGTATGTGTTGTTTGTAAATATATGGGGTTGATGACATACTACCAAATTGAAAGACTAAAAATGAAAGTCACACATTAGTTGAGGGGCGTAATTTAAAAACTGACCAAAAGTTATCAACCCAACCAAAACCCACCTGCAACTCATATATACATTAAAATAGATTTCTAATATCGAATACACTGAACCGCCCCTGGATTCACCGAACCCAAACCTCTGGACACGCGTATCGAAACTCAAAATTCACTGAACCAAAGCTGATAGGGTTCGCTGAATTCGCTCCATGTGGTTCGCCGTTTTTAGACTTGAATTCGCGAATCGAGTGCGAATGGAGTCGCTATCGAACCGTGAATGGGTTCGATCGAACCAATTCGAAATTCGCCCCTAACCCAGCGAATCCTGTGACTATGTGTGCGTGCAACATAAAATAGAAAGATAACTCACTTTTCTTTCTCATGGGCTATGACAAGCAAGTGAAGAAGCCCACTATGGTCACCAAGTAAATACCTCGAACCATCTGCATCTACCCTTCCATATGCTCTTGTAATAGACTGCAAGTTCATATGACACAATGTTCATCAGTCAACAACATGAAATTATAAGAAGTAAAGCAGTACAACTTTTTAAATTTTTGGAGGCGTATATTGTGGACACGTCTCCTGTTTTGTAATGCATCATATCAGCCTTTGATTTTATAATTTTTTTTCAACACATACAAGATACTTATATATCACAATAAACAAAGTTGGAGAAGCTGCACTTGACTTACAGGTCTAATTGGTATAACTTTAAAGGCAGACGCACTACAATATACAATTGTCTCTTCCCCGATGATTAATACACCACAAAAAGGTGGTGGGACAGGTATTAGCAAATCAGCACCATTATCCAGATTGTTCTGAGACCACGGACCTTCAACAAAATCTTTATCCTTCAATGAAACCTCGTAAGTTTTTACATGGCGGGCATCTTTATTATCCTGGAACCAAGCAACAAGAGAGAATACTGGTAATTTAATATTTGCTTTTCTTAAAAAAACACAGTCGGCCGTAATAATTTAGAATTCAAACACTTGTTAAGGACCCAACCTGATAAAGAACAACAATTGTAGGCTTCTGACAACCGTATAGAAACTTGATATCCAAAACTTGAAGTTCTTCTAGCCTGAAATACATGAAGAAATAAAACAATAAGTCTGTTACTATCAATACCAATTTGTAATCCCTCCCAAGCAATAGTATTTGAATATCAGTAAATTCTCTAAGATACCATTCCATCATGACAAGATACATAGAAAATATTTTAATTTAACTTCTTGTTTTCAGATTGAGGTACTCTTGCAAATCAAATCAAGACCGTGATACTTCTGTAGCACTTGGTAAAACTACGCTACTTTTTAATCATTTTTTCCAGAAAGGCATTTCAATTAATATGCATATCCTAACCGGATAGAGTGAAAGATTCATAATAAGAAAAGAAAAAAAGATAAACATGAATTTTACGTTTTTTATGCAACTAAATCTCATCAGATAAACATATGGTTATAGAATAAAAATCCCAGCACATACAGCGCCTGGAGTAACACATACCTGATGTTAAATGCTTCTTTGAGTTGTCCTTTGTTATCGAATGGAATAACCTAAAAAAAGGAATAGCAGATGAACAAGAATGTGGGTATTCCAACGGCGTAAGCAGGTGAAGTATAGCTCGAAAACCAAGTAACCTCCAACATCAAATTTATATACATATAAGAAAACGGGAGAGTTAAGGAACGACTACCTTAAACAATCCATCATACAAATGGAGTCCAATGAGTCTGCAGTCAGGATCAATTATGCCTATCTACAAACATAAAACAGGTGCAAATATAGATTTATACATCGAAAAATCAGAAAGAGGCTTGTTTGTCCTATAAAACAATGTAATGCTTCTCAAATATATTTATGTCTACCTGGCCATTATCTGTAGGTCTGCCTATGCGATCAGAAACATCACCCATAGCTCTATACAGATCAGGAACAGATTTTTAACAAAAGAAATGAGAAAATATTTCGAAAAAAGAAAAACAGTAAAATAGCTTTTATTTATAGGACCAAACCTCGTAATAACCTCATTAGCATCAGCATCCCACTGAAGAACACAAAACTTGTATCTTTCTGTCGCAATAAATAGAAGGTCTTGTGTTTCGCCCTTCAATAAAGCAAGAACATACATAAACAACTCACCATGAATTATCCAGGAAATAAATTCATAATATCTTTTTGTATATAACACCATATAATTAACTCACATGAGGACGGAAGAGTTCTAGAGTTGCAATTCTTCCGTATATTGGCACATCCAACATAGGCTGCAGAAAAGTAAATTCACAGTCAAATATAATGATGGTTTCATTTCATCAACAATTAGTCATATGTTGAAATTGGGTTGGGGATAGGATAGATGCCATAACCAAAACGTAAGTGTACAGTTATGCAGCAAAGTTAATCAATAAGTACTTTACAAGGCAAAATTCATGTGAAAATAGAATATTATATCCTTATATTCCAACCATAATGTATAATTCGCTCCAAAAATGTACAGAAACATTCCAGGCCTTGCTACTCCTTATTCTCAGTTTCAGGTCAATTCTTTAAGAAGTAACAAAATAATCTATGTTTTTCTTTTATAATTGACTAACTAAGTTCGCTTATAATTAAACTGAAGCGTGAAGTCACGCCCTGCCCACTACACATACGCCCATGTAACTTGGACTAATTCACTACGCATGTCATAAAAATAATATAATCTACTGAACGTACAAAGGTTGTAGATTTTTTAAATAAAAAAGTAAAAAAGCCTTCTAAGCGAAAACAAAAAAAACACACCTGCAAACCTTGAGGAGTAAGTAAATGAATCTCGATACGGGTACATTTCCTGACAACAAAAACATGTCGTAAGATAATGCAAGAACAACCTTAGATAGTCAGCCTTTAAAAGCATAATTTCAGTAATTAACACCGCAGTTTATCCTCTAAAAATACACTTGCAGACTTGCACCCTATTCTCTCAATAACCAAAAAACTTCATTATGAATCAATAATCAAAACTAATAAACTAGGGAACTTGGAGCTGTGTAAGTAAGCTTACTTTTCTAAATTATAGCCTTACGTCTGAATAATAATAAGCTTCTTAGCCATACACCCATCTAGTTGTTAGGTCAAACCCTAGTATCATCACCTACAGAATTCCAAAACCCCCAATAACAAACCCTAGTTTTATCAACATCTTACACACTGTATTTATATTTTTATTTGTAAAATTTCAACAGCAATATTACATTATTTAATAAATTGATTCCATTTTCCTAAAAAGAAGCATCAATTTACACACATAATCTCTCAAACTTTCTGCATCTAATCCATAACCTAACTGAAATTTATATAAATATACACACACAAACATAAATGAATAATAATAATAAAAAATACTTACGCAATAATAAGATTGAGTTCTTGAGGACCGGTGAAATTGCCGACACAAGAATGAGTAACATTGGTAGGCTTATGAGCCGTAACTACGTAATTATATGTACTCATCTGTATCTGTTAATTTAATAATTTACACACGAACGACTGCAATTAAGAAGATGGAACCCTAGATAAAAAAAAACCCCTTTCTGTTTTTTTGTTTCTCTATCCTTCGCTTTCTGTAAATCACTGAAGTACTATTTTTGCTGATGACGACGACGTTTTGTTGCCACTTACTTGTCTGATGGGCTGCTCTCAACGTTGACGGTTTTGTTTGGGCCTCAGAACCCAACTATTTGTTGGGATGTTTATTTTGGGTTTGCAAGTTAGTTCGTTGTTGCACAATCAAATTATAAATTTTTTTACAAAAAACATAATCATAATAATCATCATCATAAATCATTTAGGATAAGAGGATAATGGAACAGAGAGGGATGGCTACCATTTTACAATTTATGCAAAATAAAAAAAAGGAGATCTCACTTTCTTTCCTTACTCTCTTTCTCCATCCACACAAAACACACTCTCAACCATCTCTCCTTTTTCACAAAACACATACAAACACTCACACGCTAACACACCACCACCACCACCGTCCACCACATCTGTCACCGCCGCTCCACCACCACCACCACCACCACCACCACCGTCATCGGAGAAAAGAGGAGTAGAAAACGAAGGCGGACTTGTGACCGGAGAGTTTAGATGCGAACCACCACCGTTGGTGAACCGGCCTCCACCGGACGTAACCAACCGTGGCGGTTTCTCCATCTCTCTCGTCGCTCCACCGCCACAACCGCCGCTCCAACGTCACCACCATTTACCGCCACCACTGTAACATCCTTGAAATGGGTCTAGTAGAAATGCGATAATTTCCTTATTTTAAATTGATATTTAAATTGTATTTTTAAATACTTGCTGTATTTAGATAACTGAAATAAATAGGTTAAATGGTCAAATGATTAATTGTGATAAATGAATTATTATTTGTTTTAAATTGCTGTAGTTATCAGTTTAATAAAGCGTATTTTCTCGCAAAAGGTTTCTAGGTCCCAGGCAATAGACTTAGAACGGATATAATTTGTGCACTGTATTGTGTGGAGGTGGGAGTTAGGCCGACCTAACTCTCCCCACCTTTCCCATTTTCTTTCATTTTGGTTTCCTTCTCCTCTCCATTCAAAGAAAACACACACACACTATATTCTTAAAAATCAAAGGAAGAAAACATTTATAAATCGATAAAGACTTGGATCTTTGGCTTGCTACTTATCATCTTCATCATCAACCTTGTTGCATCTTGATTGTAAGTTTAATTTGTTTCAAATATATGTATATATATGTTAGGGTTTGAAATAATTAGATTAAATGAGTAATCATGCATGGATTTGTGATTTGATGAAGCAAGTTGTTGCTAGAACATGATATATGATGATATTTGAAGTTACTTGATTGTGAAAATCGGTTGTGATGTTCGAATTTGAGATTTTGAGGTTTTGGTTCGTGGTTTGGTTAAATAACCTGCTGCTGCTGCTGTATTTATGATCAAGCCGGCGGGTAGGGATACCAAGACGGCGGCTTGTTAGTAATGCAATGGGAACCGGCGGGTGATACACCCCAGCCGGCGGTTTCATCACCCTAGTCGGCGGCTCCATAGCAAAGCCGGCGGTTCCTATAGCCTTCAAAACGCATTTTATTTCTGTAAGTGAAAAACTTAATTCACCCGGCGGTTTGAATGTGGACCCGGCGGGTCCTGTGATTGAGCCGGCGGCTCATAGGACTCAGCCGGCGGCTCCTTGGCTGTTTTCAGCAGAACCAGTTTTCAATCGAATTCCTTTCTAATTTATATGTTATATGTATATATGACTTAGTAACCTGCAATGCGGTAACATGATAGGTAGAATTGTGAGTTTATATACATGTTTAGATGTGGTAAATTGAGTTATCATGATGATGTTCTATTAATTTCATGATGGTAGAATCGGAAACAGAATGGTTAATCTTATAACTTGTTGTTATTGCAGTTTTAAGATATACAATGAATATGTTATATGATTATAACATGAGTTGATCATAATGAATGAGTTACTGACTTGGTATTTGATTTGATTCTCAGATATGGAGAAGACTCAATAGCATTAGACTTTTGAGTGGAGATTGAAATCTTCAAGGGTGAGTGGATCTTGGACTTTCAGCCTAATTTAGTTGTAACAACATGGTTACAACGGGTAAACTTGGTTTATTGCAATGATTGCTTTAATATTATATTGCCATGATGGCTAACCCTTGATTGATTATTGGCGTCCAACATGCTATGATAGTTGTGGACTATTTGATTTGGTGGAGGTCAACTAATGTGTTGGGTTTGGGTACTATTGTTTTGGTCAAAAATTACACTAAGCAATTAAGTGCTCAAACTTAGAAAAGTGAGGTTGGGTGCTATAAATTACTTTCAAGATAATTACGCTTTTACACGATTATCTATATGAGTAAATGACAACTTTGAATGAAAATTATGTCTTGAATCCTTGGATTCGTGGATCCTTGTTAAAAATGTGTTTAATGGTGAAAACAAGAGCTTGTAAATAAGATTACTCCAAAAGTTTAAGTAAAATGTAAAGTATTTTCAGGATAATGCAAGTTATGCAATAAATATATGATCGCAATCAATAAAAATGCATGAAACAGAATAATAATGCAATTATTGCGATAAAAAGATGATTAGAAACAAGATAAATACGTATCTTTATGATAAATGTAAGATAAAATCAGGATAATGCAGAATATATGATCAAATGATCAATGGAATGCAAATTAAACAACGAAAATACAAAATAAATGCGATCGACACAAGGATATACGAGGAAAGTGTAACAACCCCAAATTTAGGGCCAATTTAAAATTTCCCTAATTACGTGTATATTACTTGTATATAATATGAAATAGGATTATATACATTATCTACTTATTATATATATATGGATGGAATATATATATACGCGTATACGATTCGTACAAATCGTATAAAACTACAATTGTACAAACATACGGACGTTGGTAAAACAATTATTAAATAATGTGAAATTATTTAATTACTTCAACTACTACTTTATATTATGTTCATAATATAACGAAAACGTACGTTTAAATTAAAACGTCACCGAACTCTCCGAAAACTCGACCAACTAACAAAACAAACAAAGTTATATTTTATAACTTAATAACAAGTGTTTTAACAAATTACTCCAACAAAATACCGGGGGATGACTCGTATTTTAAAACATATATTTTAATCGCGTATAAAATTATTTTAACGTTTAAACGACCGGGGAAACGAACACCGCACGGAGCGCAAACACGAGGGAACAACATTTGGTGAGATCCACACATGGTGGACCCCACCAAAACCGGCCAAAGTAAGGGGACACCACCCCCCTCACTTTCCTTCTTCCATACACAACCACACCCACACACACAATCACCTACTCAAACTCTCTCAACCCTCTCACTCTCTCTCTATCTCGGCTCTCACTCTCTCTCTAGAAAAACACACTAAAACGAGCTTGAATCACAAAACGGAAAGGAGCAACAACGATCACCGCAACGAGGGCTACGATCCTATCTTTTCGGTTTCTCGATTCGACAACTTTGTAAGTTTTCCGGCGACCTTCCGAACTTTCCGATTACATTTATTTTGCTAGATTATTGTTCCCCTAGCTTAGTAATGTCCAAATATATAATTTAAACTTGATTTCGGAACATTGTCGGTTTTGGTCGCATTTGAGAAAACGACACCTCGAACACTAAAAACGTCAACCAATAATTTTTATAAACTCATTGTAACATATTAAAGCTTGTGTAAAAGTTTCGGGCCAAACCGAGGTCGTTTGACCCAAAAACCGAACCAAAAATCGTAACAGCCGTCGTATTGCATCTGGCCAAACTTTCATGTGACACAAGGCTTGTGTCGCATGGCATCCATGTGACACAAGGGTTGTGTCGCATGGCATCCATGTGACACAAGGGTTGTGTCGCATAAATCATGTGACACAAGGGTTGTGTCGCATATTGTGTCGCATTAAGTTGCATCCATGTGACACAAGGGTTGTGTCGCATAAATCATGTGACACAAGGGCTGTGTCGCATTTAGTGTCGCAAAAACCTAAAAACAGAGGCCAAAATCATTCTAAATGTTTAAAAATCACTTTTCAACAACCAAATCAAATACGATACGACTTATACATGAAAATACTATACTTTTGGAAGTATACACCAATACTCGAGTACGTACAAGATTATACTTAATCTAACGTGGGATTTCACTCACACACACGCACAAGATTACACTCGGAAACACTTAGGAGATTACACTACAATGAACATACACTTGTACAATTACACGGGATTGCACCCGATACGGACTTACGAGTTTACACTCAATACTCACGTGTAGGATTTCACGCAAACTAATACGAGCTTACACTCGAATACATACGAGATTTCACTCGTACCCTTTGGGGATTAGACCCACTGGAACTTACGCAAACGATACACGTTATGATACAAACCAACAGTTATACGAGTATACCTTACAACTGTACAACTACTACGAATACATAATAATAATACGAGATTATTATTACACACCGATACCAACGGGCCGTACAACGTTTCTACAAACTACAACTTACAAACAAATACAAACGTACAAACAACAAATGGACATTAACTAGTTTGGGAACAACTAGCATGGCTACTTTACAAGTATTCCATTTACTTACTAAACCTTATGCGTATTAGGACGCTAAGGGTTGCTAGTTCGGGATACTACTTTGCTTGCTTACTGCATTGTCTGCTAGACTCAGGTGAGTCTTACAGCCCCTAATTTACTGCTTTATACTCAGGGGTGAGATGCATTACTCGTTTTCATAAAACTAATAAGGGCCGAGTTAACGCATGATTAGCATGACCTGCAATCATGGTGGCTCAGGTCGTCTTCTTACTCGTTCAACATAAATGCTTTGAATTATATTATCGGGAGTACTAATAATTACTGTATGTTAAGCTTATACTCTGGTGTCTCATGACAACGCATGATTAGCATGACCTGCAATCATTTCTGAGTGAACGATTAGCATGGCCTGCGATCGTTACTCATTGGCTAGTTAAACAAACGGTTAGCATGACCTGCAACCACTCACTTACAAACGGTTAGCATAACCTGCAACCACCCACTTACAAAGGATTAGCATGACCTGCAATCGATACCTAAGTGAACGATTAGCATGACCTGCGATCGTTACTTACTGGCTGATCAATGATTTACAAATATTACTTGTGTGTTCAAACTATTTACTTACTTACAAACCTGTGAGATTCACCAACCTTTTTGGTTGACCGTTTTAGTAATGCTTCTCAGGTACACAGCATCAGTAGGGATGCCCAGCAGGATAAGCTTACTTAGCTCGAGTCGCATGCATATACAAGCTTGGAGATTTTATTACATTACTTTTGTACTAGTTGTTATGTATTAGAATCTCTAGGAATTTACACGAAACTCGAGCTTGTATTTTGAATTACTTATGTATTAATGTAATAACTTTTCGAACGTCTCATTTAGAGTCGTTCACTGTATCCTTTGTGCTTGTGATTATTGATTTGTAACACCTAAAACTCGCTTCTGCAAACTGTTAAAAATTGGGGGTGTTACAGATTGGTATCAGAGCCTAAGGTTATAGTGAACTAGGTTGCATTTAGTGGGCCTAGACTATGACCGTTAGGCAGTATTCCTCATTAGGTATAACTGGTTCAGGAATTACAGCATACAAGTTTAATTTAACATAGCCTGATTAACTATGTACAATTAAATGAAGATGATGTGAGTTCTGAAAGGGGTTATGTTGAACAGGAATGCAATAGCTGACTCTGACCTCGAGAGAACCGGGACTTTTACTTGATTGTGCTAGACACTTACTAGGCTGTTATGTGATATATATATATATATATATACATAGGCCTCTTTCCCCGATACGATACTCTCTCTCGACTACTGCGAAATTCATTTTTCAACTTACATCAAACGAACGACAACTCGATTCTCGTCGTTCCATCCTTACTCAACTTTTATGAATTCACAAATACCGACATACTTCCGAAGGCCTCGACTACATACTGCTCTCTAGGCTATTATATACTGAAGGTATAGGGATAGGCCTTGTCCGATGATATTTTGTTTACCACCCACACCATTATAACTGACAAACATAGCTACTCCAACATCTTTCGATATGAAGATCGGGACTTTGTTTTCATTCGCTACTCCTACCTAATTCTACGTTTATAACATTCTACAACGTACACCACTGTACCGTTAGGTGTATCCTAGGAAAAACATTTCCAACAAATTTCCACATGCTTTTACCCTGGAACTTTTCATAACTTCTGTTTTTGAACAGTTTTTGTTAAACAAAAATTCCAAAACTTTGTCGCTGACCAGAATTTCAACCGAATCATTTTCAACTCATGTTTTCATCAGACTTCAAATTTTCAACCGACTATCACCATCAAAATTTTATAACAAATGTATTTCTATCAAACATGTTACAAAAATTTCTTACAAAATGTTTTATAAAATTCTCAAAATTTCAAAACCGTATAAACTTACTTATAATACACAACTTTAAACAATTTTCAAACTCGGGATAGTCAACAAAATTACACAGTATACAATGACCTCCATGCTTTATGAGAACAAAACCTATCGAGACCTGAATGCGAACTAGGGTACATTCATTCTTAGACAAATTGATTTACTTCGATTTATTTCTTAAAATTTCTCGTCAAATAACTTTTATCTGATTGTCTCATATTTCATGTATACTCTCTTAGATCCTAAGTACCCAATAGGATTAGAGAACGACTGACTACTTGAAATTCCGAAAGCGTAACTTACAATGCACTTTAAATACAGCAACCAAATTTCCTTCCCATTTATCTCACACTGGTTGAGACCGGGAACTCACCTACTATTCGTTATTTTAAACAAGTCATCCGATAGAATTTCACTTACTTGAGACAATTCTTAAATAGAACACTTATTTCGTAGGAAATGACAACTCACTCCGTCAACAACCCTACATTGAATGATGAGCTGCTCAGTGAGGAACCAACGATGTTTCCTTACCTCCTCGAACTTGAGAGTGATACAGAACATTCCGCTGAATCAGCAACAGCACTTACTTCTCCTACTGTTCTAACTGTTACCAAAACACCCGTCACTGTGGACAGGAGTACAGAACTGGTCAATCGCCTCAATGATACTCTCAACTCGGTACGAAAGCAATTAAACGAAGCACGAGAAGACATCAAGGACCTACGACGAATGGTCTCCGAGAATGATGTGCGTATACGTGAGTACGAACTACGTTTGATAGCCTTAGAAAACCCTACTTCACCACCAACTTCACAAAGTACTCCTGCTGAAGAGGATAACGACACTGACTGTACCCCGCCTCCAGCAAAAAGGGCAAAAATCTCTCCGACCAACTCTTCAGGAAAATACTTGGGAAAGAAACCTTTCTGTTCCCGATGCACTCGGCATCATGAAGGACCGTGTACCATACCCACCGGTCGATGCAAATCCTACCCTAAATGTACGAACCCTCCCAAGGCGAAGCTGTGCTTCAACTGCGGGAGTGCTGGCCATCTCAAGGCCAAATGCCCACTACCTCCAGGCCACAAAATTTAGGGTACGTTACCACTTGACAACTACTTGATTTCAAACACTGTAGGACCTACCCTACTACTGTAGGCTACTAGTACGCATTGTAGCTACCTGACGAATATCGAACTACAGATTATGTAACACCCCCAAATTTAACAGTTTGCGGAAGCGATGTTTTGGGTGTTACTAATCAATAATCACAAGCACAAATGATACAGTGAACGACTCTAAATGAGACGTTCGAAAAGTATTACATTAATACATAAGTAATTCAAAATACAAGCTCGAGTTTCGAGTAAATTCCTAGAGATTCTAATACATAACAGTAAGTACAAAAGTAATGTATAAAAATCTCCAAGCTTGTAAATGCATGCGACTCGAGCTAAGTGAGCTTATCCTGCTGGGCATCCCTACTGATGCTGTGTACCTGAGAAACATTACTAAAACGGTCAACCAAAAAGGTTGGTGAATCTCACAGGTTTGTAAGTAAGTAAATAATTTGAATCACAAGTAGTATTTTGTAAATCGTAAGCCAGCCAGTAAGTAACGATCGCAGGTCATGCTAATCGTTCACTTAAGTAATGATTGCAGGTCATGCTAATCATCTGTAAATGGGTGGTTGCGGGTCTTGCTAACCGTAATGAGTAACGATCGTAGGTCATACAAATCGTTCACTCCGTAATGATTGCAGGTCATGCTAATCATGCGTTTCCACGAACTATCATAATAGAAACTTAACATACAGTAGATAATAGTACTCCTGTGAATGTAGTCTTACATTCATATTAAACAAGTAAGAAAATGCCACAAGCCACCATGATTGCAGGTCATGCTAATCATGCGATAACTCGGCCATTATCAGTATTATGAAAACAAGTAAGAAAATGTCCTAGGTCACCATGATTGCAGGTCATGTTAATCATGCGTTAACTCGGCCATCATTAGTTTTATGAAAACATGTAATGCATCTCACCCCTGGGTATAAAACAGTAAAATAGGGGCTGTAAGACTCACCTGAGTCTAGTAAACAAGTATAGCGGATGTAAGTCCGTAAGTAGGTGTCGGATGTAATTCCGTAGTATGGTTCTCCGAACCCTGCAACCTTTTGACGTCCGAAACGCACAAGGTCGTAAGCAAGTAAGTAAGTTGGTGTCACGAAGGATCACCCATGCTAGTTGTCCACTCAACTAAGAAATGTCCAAGTGTTTGTTTGTACGTTTGTAATCATTTGTAAATAAGTGTGGCCCGTTGGTGACGGAGATGTAATAATAATTCAAGGTGTTATAATATGTCTCAATGTATTGTATACTTATCAAAGTATGTGTATTAATCGTCCCTGAATTGGTTTTTATATAGTATAGACTATTTTAATCGTTTGGTAAGCATTTTGAGTTGAATTAATAAGTGTTGGAAAATGTTGACCAAAGTTGACCGCGGATCCAGATGGGTGGTGGATCCAGTTGGGCTGCGGATCCAGATGGGTTGCGGATCCAGATGGGTTGCGGATCCAGATGGGTTGCGGATCCAGATGGGTGGTGGATCCAGTTGAGTGGTGGATCCAGATGAGTGGTGAATCCAGATGGGTTGCGAATCCAAAACTTTGTAAACCTAGCCAAACGAGCTCGGTTTGACCCGAAACTTTTAGGGAAGCCTTAAATATGTTAAATAAGCTTTATAAAATTGTCATTACGTTTTATGGTCGACTCGAAGTATCAGTTTTTGTGGAATGACAAAACAGTCCCTAGTTTAGTTTTCGGTTTAGTCGGTTTGCTTCGCCATTTACTTTGGCTCGTTTTTGTTCCGATTTGGGTTCCGCAAAAATTACCGCATATTCTACTAGGTCTCTAGTACTTTACTTAATTTTACCAAGCACCATGGAAGTCTCTAAGTTAGTTAAATAAAATCGAGAAAGTGTCGGGTCTAGAAATCCGGCCAAAACAGTACCAGTCGCACAAATCACATTTTCTGTAAAAACGAGTGTATTTCTGGAGAAAGTGTAAAACATGAAAGTTGTAGTTCTCTTTCATACGCAAATTTCGGTATGTGTTTCGTTGTCTAATTCAAAGTACACGATTTTATATGATTTATTTCGCGAGGCTGATTTCCAGGGACAGGAACTGTGACGTTTTTATATGTTTCGAAAACGAGTTTTGATCTTTGTTTTGGACATATTCCAAGTTAAATGAGCAACATAACATGTTAATTACATATCAAAAGTAAAATACATGAGTCATGAAGTTCTTACAATGCTCGTATGAAGAAACGGAAAAGATAGAAATGACGAGTTCGTTGAGGTGAGCGTTTTTCCTTCTTGAAGCTTGGCGATCCAAGGGGTTTTTGGTGGTGTTTTTGTGGTGTTTGATGGTGGTTTGGGGCTGCTCAAAACGCAGCAAGAGAGGGAGAGGGAGAGTGAGAGGAGTGGGTGATTGTTTGAGTGTGAAATGGAGAAAGAAATATGATGGTGATGATCATTTTATGATCAAACAAGGAACAAGTAATGGGGTACCATGCCTATTGGCATGGCCGGCTGCCCCTGGTCCCACCATATGGTTGGGTCAAATTTTAACTTCCCAAATATTATGTTACGCACGGTGCTCGTTTACCCGGTCGTTTTACGTTTTAATTAATCGTATAACGTTTTATATAATACGTTTTGTTAACGATTTAAAACCCGATATTTTAAATAAAAGTTTTACTCAAATAACACATTTTAAGTTACTAAAATAATATTCGAGATTTCGTTTGGTCATCGGTCGCGAATCGTGCGTTTATTCGAATTGTGTAACGTTTCTAAACGTGTTAACCGTACGCGTGTAATCGCGATATTTTTAGCCGAAGTACTTTATCAAAATACTTATTATGAAGTTATAAAATATAACTTAAGTGTATTTCGTGTGTCGGGCGCGTCTCACGCATTTTTGTACTGTAAAGTCACGTTTTAAACAAAACGTATAACGTGTAATATATTTTCGTAATATATTAAAGTAAATAACGTTTGTTTGGATAGATCCACATTATTTTTAAAAGTTGTCACCAACGTTCATATTTTGTATTTTTGTAATCTCATACGATTTGAGCGAATCGTATATGTGTATATATATATATATATATATATATATATATATATATCACCTATATACATATATAGTAAGTAATTATCGTACTTAGTCCTATTTCATACTAAATACAGTAGTAAACAAGTAATTAGGAAAATTTTAAATTTACCCTAATTTTGGGGTTGTTACAGATTACTACTTCGAACAAATTTCGGGACGAAATTCTCCTAACAAGGGGAGAATGTAACAACCCCAAATTTAGGGCCAATTTAAAATTTCCCTAATTACGTGTATATTACTTGTATATAATATGAAATAGGATTATATACATTATCTACTTATTATATATATATGGATGGAATATATATATACGCGTATACGATTCGTACAAATCGTATAAAACTACAATTGTACAAACATACGGACGTTGGTAAAACAATTATTAAATAATGTGAAATTATTTAATTACTTCAACTACTACTTTATATTATGTTCATAATATAACGAAAACGTACGTTTAAATTAAAACGTCACCGAACTCTCCGAAAACTCGACCAACCGACAAAACAAACAAAGTTATATTTTATAACTTAATAACAAGTGTTTTAACAAATTACTCCAACAAAATACCGGGGGATGACTCGTATTTTAAAACATATATTTTAATCGCGTATAAAATTATTTTAACGTTTAAACGACCGGGGAAACGAACACCGCACGGAGCGCAAACACGAGGGAACAACATTTGGTGAGATCCACACATGGTGGACCCCACCAAAACCGGCCAAAGTAAGGGGACACCACCCCCCTCACTTTCCTTCTTCCATACACAACCACACCCACACACACAATCACCTACTCAAACTCTCTCAACCCTCTCACTCTCTCTCTATCTCGGCTCTCACACTCTCTCTAGAAAAACACACTAAAACGAGCTTGAATCACAAAACGGAAAGGAGCAACAACGATCACCGCAACGAGGGCTACGATCCTATCTTTTCGGTTTCTCGATTCGACAACTTTGTAAGTTTTCCGGCGACCTTCCGAACTTTCCGATTACATTTATTTTGCTAGATTATTGTTCCCCTAGCTTAGTAATGTCCAAATATATAATTTAAACTTGATTTCGGAACATTGTCGGTTTTGGTCGCATTTGAGAAAACGACACCTCGAACACTAAAAACGTCAACCAATAATTTTTATAAACTCATTGTAACATATTAAAGCTTGTGTAAAAGTTTCGGGCCAAACCGAGGTCGTTTGACCCAAAAACCGAACCAAAAATCGTAACAGCCGTCGTATTGCATCTGGCCAAACTTTCATGTGACACAAGGCTTGTGTCGCATGGCATCCATGTGACACAAGGGTTGTGTCGCATGGCATCCATGTGACACAAGGGTTGTGTCGCATGGCATCCATGTGACACAAGGGTTGTGTAGCATAAATCATGTGACACAAGGGTTGTGTCGCATATTGTGTCGCATTAAGTTGCATCCATGTGACACAAGGGTTGTGTCGCATAAATCATGTGACACAAGGGTTGTGTCGCATATTGTGTCGCATTAAGTTGCATCCATGTGACACAAGGGTTGTGTCGCATAAATCATGTGACACAAGGGCTGTGTCGCATTTAGTGTCGCAAAAACCTAAAAACAGAGGCCAAAATCATTCTAAATGTTTAAAAATCACTTTTCAACAACCAAATCAAATACGATACGACTTATACATGAAAATACTATACTTTTGGAAGTATACACCAATACTCGAGTACGTACAAGATTATACTTAATCTAACGTGGGATTTCACTCACACACACGCACAAGATTACACTCGGAAACACTTAGGAGATTACACTACAATGAACATACACTTGTACAATTACACGGGATTGCACCCGATACGGACTTACGAGTTTACACTCAATACTCACGTGTAGGATTTCACGCAAACTAATACGAGCTTACACTCGAATACATACGAGATTTCACTCGTACCCTTTGGGGATTAGACCCACTGGAACTTACGCAAACGATACACGTTATGATACAAACCAACAGTTATACGAGTATACCTTACAACTGTACAACTACTACGAATACATAATAATAATACGAGATTATTATTACACACCGATACCAACGGGCCGTACAACGTTTCTACAAACTACAACTTACAAACAAATACAAACGTACAAACAACAAATGGACATTAACTAGTTTGGGAACAACTAGCATGGCTACTTTACAAGTATTCCATTTACTTACTAAACCTTATGCGTATTAGGACGCTAAGGGTTGCTAGTTCGGGATACTACTTTGCTTGCTTACTGCATTGTCTGCTAGACTCAGGTGAGTCTTACAGCCCCTAATTTACTGCTTTATACTCAGGGGTGAGATGCATTACTCGTTTTCATAAAACTAATAAGGGCCGAGTTAACGCATGATTAGCATGACCTGCAATCATGGTGGCTCAGGTCATCTTCTTACTCGTTCAACATAAATGCTTTGAATTATATTCTCGGGAGTACTAATAATTACTGTATGTTAAGCTTCTACTCTGGTGTCTCATGACAACGCATGATTAGCATGACCTGCAATCATTTCTGAGTGAACGATTAGCATGGCCTGCGATCGTTACTCATTGGCTAGTTAAACAAACGGTTAGCATGACCTGCAACCACTCACTTACAAACAGTTAGCATAACCTGCAACCACCCACTTACAAAGGATTAGCATGACCTGCAATCGATACCTAAGTGAACGATTAGCATGACCTGCGATCGTTACTTACTGGCTGATCAATGATTTACAAATATTACGTGTGTGTGTTCAAACTATTTACTTATTTACAAACCTGTGAGATTCACCAACCTTTTTGGTTGACCGTTTTAGTAATGCTTCTCAGGTACACAGCATCAGTAGGGATGCCCAGCAGGATAAGCTTACTTAGCTCGAGTCGCATGCATATACAAGCTTGGAGATTTTATTACATTACTTTTGTACTAGTTGTTATGTATTAGAATCTCTAGGAATTTACACGAAACTCGAGCTTGTATTTTGAATTACTTATGTATTAATGTAATAACTTTTCAAACGTCTCATTTAGAGTCGTTCACTGTATCATTTGTGCTTGTGATTATTGATTAGTAACACCCAAAACTCGCTTCCGCAAACTGTTAAAAATTGGGGGTGTTACAGAAAGCCCTTGATCTTGTTAGATCGCCGGCATAAAACCTCAGGAAGGAACAATCGTTCCTTGCCTTTGATGATTTTATTACGTAAACTCAGGATAATTACAAAGAAAGAGCGCAATGATGATCGAACTAAGTGTTTTTGTGATGAACGAGATGAAAAAGATGAAGTGCAGGTGTGTTTGATCATGTAAAATGTAAGTGCAGAGTGTTTGGAGTGAATAATGGTCGTCCTATTCGATCACATTGCCTCCAATTTATAGTAAATGCAATATAACTAACTTTCTGAAAAATCAGGGATCCTCCCGAAATATCTGGGATCCTCCAGTCTTCCACCTTGACTTAGTATTCCACACGTTTTCTGACCTCTTCCAAGCCTTGATCCTTAAATATAGGCATGATTAACCCACATTTAACTCCTGGTAGACTTGGTCAACATTCACAACGGTCAAATACAGATTAGTGACGTTTCACTCGGGATACCGAATATATCCTGGATCCTGATCAACCGGGATCCTGAATATCCAAGATCCTGAACAAAAACTAACAGATAAATATTAGTAATATCTGATCCCAGGATACTTAACATATCCGGGATCCTTATCATCCGAGATCCTAAACATATGTGAGATCCTGAGAATATTTAATATTTCTATAGTACTCAGGATCCTGAATATATCTAAATACTTTTCTATAATCGGGATCCTTGATCCAAGTGTGATCCTGGATATATCCAAGATCTTGATTACCTTTATCATATAAACATAGAATCTCAGGATCCTTAATCTTAGCTTTATCCTGAACATATGCATGAACCTAAATATAATTTTCAATAGTAACTAGAGACTTCAGGATCCTGTATCCTAACTATAAAATTTAGCCCCAAACAATTGCCCCCAAGTTGTGTTATCTTCAGGACCCTGATGGTGACAAAACTTCTACAAATAAACGTTAAATAAATGAGGCAAGACATTACCGTGCATTGGTAACCGTGTCCATGTTTATTGAATTTTTGATAAACATAAACCCTTTCATACCTCATTAGCATGACTTCAAACTTCATAATGGCTTGGGCTACCTGTTCTTAGTCAAGTTTCAATGAAAGATACCACAATGATTTTAAAAACCGATAAACATACCTGAATCCTGGATTTAATCTGATGTTAATATCGCTCGGTTAAGATCCTGTGAAACATTTTCATGTGATACAACCCAATGAGTTTGTTTCCTCGAGCTTCCTTTCACCATTTTCTTGATTATTCTGGGACCAAGCTATGTTACTCCCAAACTGTAGTCATGGCTTGGCGTAGCTTTTTCATTTATCCAAAGCATCATGGATTTCCATGACCTTGATCACGACGTTTCTTTCGAAAATATCAACTATTTTCAGGATCCCAAAGGGATGCCCCCATTCCTGTCAATGTTATACATACTTGGGCTGTGCCAATAATGAGGTTAACCTAATACGGTTAGCCATGGTGGTGTTCAAGTGGTTTATGTTGACCACTTTGTCATTTTGAACATTCCAATTTTCGCTTGTGGAACTTTTATTCTAGATAAGCTAAACACGAGTGTGGATTAGCTTGGTTCAATTCGTTACACTCCGTAATTTACGTGGATAACCCGTTAGAGTGTAGTGAACGACACTAAGGGTGGTGTGAATCGAATGTATACCATCTGGTGAGATGGGTTTTAGTGATGAGCAAGGCTCAAACTTGGATGATGAGTGTATAGAGAAAGAGAGAGAGCATATGGAGGCTCCTCTTGATTCTTGTTAAACAATCTGTAAAAGATAAATTCTCTGTAGTGAGGAAAACTCACCATGGATGAAGACGATGGATAGGAAGGAAGCAGGGAGGCTGCCTTCTCATTTGATGTGTCTTATCATCTTCTATTTGTCTTCTATCTTCAGGATACTGAGGAGATTCCCTCAATATATATTTATTTTGTACTGATAACCAGGATCTTGAGGGGATTCCCTCAGGATATATTTGAGATAAGATTTTTAAAATACTGGGCAGATTCCCCCAATATATGCTTATTCCGATCATACCTGTAGGTCTTTCAAGATAATGGGAGGATTTCCCCATCACACGCTCATTTTACTTATACCTTAAGGATTCTAAGGAGATTCCCTCAGAAAACTCAAAATAACTTCATACTCAGGATTCTCATATCTCAGGATCCTGAAACATACTTCAGCTTCAGAAGCATATTTAAAACCATCAATGATAATGATTAAATCCTGTAATATGACAACATCAAAGATTGCCAAAGTAACGTGAAAACATTACAAACACTTTATGATGACACAATTGTGTCAAAGTCTTTCGAACAACCTGTAAACATTAAGATCATTTTTATGATCTTTGGCTCAAGATTCATGTATCTCAAGATCCTGAAACAAATCTTGATACGTTCAAAGAAGATATCAGGATCTCTCTTGGGATAATCCAATGATCCTGATATATAACATTGTTATATGATTTTGATAACATGAAAACATTCCAGCTATTCTCATAATGTCAAAACATTGTGATTTTTATTTATCTTTAAGAATGGCATAAAAGCTGTAAAGATTTTTAATGCAAAAAATATTGCAATTCTTTTCGAAAATGTCACAAATTTTGAATAATGTGAAAACATTATAACAATCATGATCTTTGGATTAAATTCGAAAAATATTTTGGTAATATGATAATATTACAACCATTTGAATCTTTTATGGCCTACGCCAATAGAAATATTTTGGTAATGTGTAAAACATTACAAAACTTAAGAAAATTTTGATAAATCAATTTTTGTGACATGTAAATGCCAAACCATTTGGTAATGTGAAAACATTACAACCGTTTGATTCGAGGGCCAAGCCATTTGAGACATGAATATGCCTAACCAATTGGTAATGTGAAAACATTACAAACCTTGCGTAATAGATAATGTAAAAACATTATAAGCCTTGTGTACTTAGTGACGTGAATACGCCAAAACCTTAGGTAATGTGAAAACATTACAAACCTTAGAGTGACGTGAAAATGACACAAACCTTAGGTCGGCACCTAGTGCACTCAGTGCCGACAATCGAAAAAGTTTGATTTATAGGCCAATAGAAATGAAGTTGTCGGGCACCAGAGGCAACCACGATTCCCTAACCATGACACTATAATCAAACATCGTGCACACCCGGCGGGGTGTGGAAACCCAAATTCTTAGAGAGGTGTTTATGCGTCAGCAAACCTCTAAACTTTAGAGAATCGCTGGGATCCTTAACGGAGGAGAGGTGGCCAACCCCTAATCTTCATTCCATGATCCTTAGATGCATGAACTACAACAAATATAAGATCTTGGGTAAAGGTAAGTGTTAGTTTGCCTAACACTCATCCGATGCTTAAATCAGTGTCAGATTCGAATGAAAATAATAATTGTGAAAGATTTTCATGCATATATCAATATATAATTATGATACACACATACATATATAGTAAAGAATATAAAAATTAATGAAAAGTTAAGGATCATAGGGGTACCTTTTTATGTTGAATATAAATACTCAACTTACACATGATAGAGTTTTAAGTGAATAGCATTCCATGATATTGGAAGTAGTTTTCCATCAACAAGTCCCCGTTTTCTAGCATCCAAGCCAATCAAGCATTGATCACAGATAGATAATTGGATGCATCGGTTCTGAACATTTCCATGTATGCCCCCAGGAAAGTTTCCACAAATTCCTTCATGCATATCCTTCAGTTTTGCTTATGCTTCAGGATCCTCAAAATACCGCAACAATAATGATCCTTCAGCAAGAATTTTAATGATCGACTACATCTATGATCCTGACTTGCCCCGAGAACCTGATGTGTCCAATTATCCTCAAACTCAAGATCACCAATGTTTTGGTCAAAAATTACTAAGAGCAATTAAGTGATCAAAATTAAGTTTGTGAGGTCAGGTGCATGAATTACTCTCAAGATAATTACGTGGAAACACGATCACCTCTATTAGTAAGTAAATGTTTTGTGTTAAAAATGTTCAATTGAATCCGTGGATCCTTGTTGAACAAATGTTTTTCTATTAAAGTTATTTAATAGATTGAAAATGATTGCGATTTGATATAGATAATGTATGTAAAATGCGATTAAAGTAAAGTAAGTAAAATCGACACGATGATGTACGAGGAAAGCCCTTGATCAAGGTTGATCGCCGGCACAAAACCTCGGGAAGGATCAAATGATCCTTTCCTTTGTTGATCTTATTAAAATGAAAGTAATGAATTACAAAGTAAGAGCACAAGGATGATCGGCTAAGTGAAAGTGTGTGAATTTAGGTAAGCTAAGTGTTAGTGAAATAATCGTAAAATGAAGAAATAGCAGAGTGTATTCGTGATTTGCAGGTATGAGTAGTGAATTGTGATTAACCTAATCGATCACCCAAGCCTCGTTTAAATACTAAGAGTGTATAACAATAATTCCGAAATATCAGGGATCCTCCGAGGTATGATGAAGACCACCAACGTCTCTTTTGACTCTATTCCGCACGTGCATGAGACTTCGTCTCCATAGAATCGTATCTGAATCTAGTCACATAATCCGGAGCATATCTCATTAACGCGTTCCTCCTAAGACCTGGTCACCATTTAAGAAAAACAAACACGTTAATCAACTCATGATCCTGAACTAATACAGGTCCAGGATCCTGAGTTATGTATACTCCAGAATATACTTAAGATCCTCACTTAAGGATCCTCCTCGTTCAGTATCCTGCAAGAATATGTTAGACAAATATATCCTGACTAGGATCCTGTAAGATAAATAACCAGAATATATCCAGGATCCTTAATAATATTAGTGATCCTGAAAACAGACTTATAAACCACCATTATCCCGAGATATGAATATAAAATATAAACGACTTTCGTACCTTCAGGGTGTCCATATGATGCTGATTAGGATCCTGTAAAGGTTAGTAAAAATCTACCCACAACAATTGCCCCCGAAGTTGTAACGTTTTTAAGGATCCTAAAACGTTATAACTTCCCAAGACAACCGCTCAAATCGTGTTAGGTGAGATATTTTGCGTGTATCAGAGACCGCGTCCAAACAGTAATGATAACATTCAAACCCTTATCACATCAAACCGTCATCACCACATCACACAAGTCCCATTATCTTTCATCCTTCTTTTTCGCTATTTCAACCCTTAAGTATTCCGTAACCTAATTCTTCCCCCTGCCTTCAATAAGAACAATCGGAGCAATTACAAGAGATCAACCATGTCAGGTATCTTTCTTTCTTTCCTCTTTTTTCTGTTTATATCTTCTTTTTCTTTTGCCCTAAATTCTTTCATATTCTTTCAGTGCATTTCAGTTTATCCGACATTGATTCAGAGATCCCATCCAAAAAAGAAGCAACTAAAATCAGAGCTTCCAGTTTCAAACCTCTTCCAACACATTTTCTCTCTAAAAAGAGAAAAGTTGAAGATTTATACGATATCGACAATCCTTCTTCCAATCTTCTGATAGTAAGACCCCTTCCTTTTAACTCCTTTTAAATAAAGAAAAGCCCAATACTAATTCTTTCATCAGACTGCAGATGTGATGATAGAAGAATACGCCGATAAAGTCAAAATGATAGATGCTCTGACATTCGCTCTCAACAAGGGAACCCGTGAATTAGAGAAGGCCAAGCGAAAAATCGAGGGTCTCAAAGTCAAGCTTGCCGACAAATCTGGTCGTGAAGAAGGATCCAATACAAACACCAATCTATTGGAAGAGATGAAAAGAGACGCCACTATTGCTGTGTTGGAATCCAAGATTCATATGGCCACAGAGGCTGCCGAAAACGGGCTAGACGCTAGCCTGTGGGATATCAAGGGCTGGAAAGATAAGCTGGAGGAAATGAAAGACAACTATGTCATGAATCCGTTCTTCATTGGTCTAGGGGGATCTAAGATTCCTAAAAGAAGCGCAACTAAGGCACCCTCAATAAAGATCATCGACATCTCAGGCAGAGGAGAGGCATCCACTTCTAAGTTCGTTGAAGACGTTGCACCTGCAGATGACCCAATTGACAGCGAAAGATCCTCGGGCGAGGATGGCATTTAACTAGCCGGAGCCCATCTTTTATTTTGATGTTTACTTGTTCCTTTTGGGTTGTGTATGTGATAAACAATTATTTGGGGAGATATTGACCTGGTATGGTCAATCATGGCTGTGTCGAATGTGGTTCATGTTGGCCACAAGATAATTTTAATTTCCTGCGGTTCTTTTGAACTCAATCTAAGGATTTAGATTATCCTTAGATTTTTTGCTGTGAATGATATTAGGAAATTATCTATCTCTTGCGTCTTCAGGATACTGAGGAGATTCCCTCAGTATACACATATACATATATGCTTAGAAACAAGATCCCGAGGAGATTCCCTCAGAATACTTCCAGGATAATGAGAAGATTTTCTCCACATTCCAGGCTTAAAGGATCCTTAACTGGATCTGAGATAATGACGGGATAGGGATCCTCAGATTCAAGGATCCTTAACCGTATTTCATATAAACTGGAATTTAGGATCCTGAGATTTCAAGATCCTAAAATAAACTGTCGATAATGAGGAACTCCTAATGAGTAATTCCTGTAACATACAAATGTTAATAATTTGTCAAATAATTGTGAAAACAATTTGTTTCTTGAAAAATGTTGTGATCTTAAAAAGATTTTACGATCCTTAGATCAAAATAATTTTGAGAAAAACATTAGAGCTAATAAAATCGTTTATTAGACTTAACCAATGAAAATTTGATAATGTGAAAACATTATAACCATTAGGTAGTTTATGCAAACTATAAAAGTGACATGTAAATGCCAAATCATTGGGTAATGTGAAAACATTACAAACCGTTTGATTCTTGGGCTACGCCATTTGAGACATGAAAATGCCTAACCAATTGGTAATGTGAAAACATTACAAACCTTAGAGTGACGTGAAAACGACACAAACCTTAGATCGATACGTATAGTGCACATCAGTATCGACATTCGTTAGCGCTTGATCTATAGGCCAATGGAAATGAAGTTGTCGGGTACCAGAGGCATCACCGATTCCCTAACCGTGGCACTATAATCAAACATCGTGCGCTCCTGGCGAGGTGTCAAAACCCTTTTCGTAGAGAGGTGTTTATCCGTACGGAAACCTCTAAACCTTAGAGGATCGCTGGGATCCTTAACGGAGGAGAGGTGGCCAACCTCTAATCTTTATTCCATGATCCTTAAATGCATGAACTACAGCAAATACAAAATCTTGGGTAAAGGTGGGTGTTAGTTTGCCTAACACCCCTCCGATGCTTAAGTCAGTACAGTATTCTATAAGAATAATAACTATTAAAGAATTTTATGCATATAATAATATATAATTATAATACACACATACATATATATATTAGAAAATAAAATTAATGAAAAATTAAGGATCATAGGAGTACCTCATACGTTGAACATAAATATTCAACTTACACGTGATAGAGTTTTAAATGAATGGCATTCCAGGATCTTGGAAGTAATTCTCCATCCATATTGGCCAACCAGTATGCCCCCTTTCCAGCATCCGAATCTATCAAGTACGGACCTTCCCACTTTGGTGCTAGCTTTCCTTCCGCAGGATTCTTAGTATTTTGAAATACTTTTCTCAATACCAAATCTCCTACTCGAAACCTTCTTATCCTAACATTTTTGTTGTAGGATCTTGAAATCCTCTGTTGGTATGCTGCAATCCTGAATTTAGCACGATCCCTCAATTCATCCATAGTGTCTAGATCCTGAATCAATGCTTCCTTGTTTGCTTCCAAAGTCATCATCCGGGATCTTACCGTTGGGATCACCATTTCTGTCGGGATCACAGCCTCAGATCCAAACACCAGAACAAAAGGAGTTTGCTTAGTTGTCTCCTTTTCCGTGGTCCTATCAGCCCATAAAACAAAAGGCAACTCTTCAGCCCATCTCCCTTTCTTAGCATCTAGCCTTTTCTTAAGATTATTGATTATGATCTTGTTGCTAGATTCTGCTTGTCCATTAGCTTGAGGATGGACTGGTGTTGAAGTTATCATTTTCATTCCCCAACTTTCACAAAACTTGGTTGTTCTTCTTCTAATAAATTGAGATCCATTGTCACATACTATTTCTGCCGGGATCCCAAACCTTGTGAGGATATTTCTCTTGATGAATGAAATTACGTCCTTTTCCTTTACTTGAACAAATGCTTCAGCTTCAATCCATTTTGAGAAATAATCCGTCATTGCAAGCATAAACACTTTTCCTCCTAGAGCAACAGGTAGTTTTCCAACAATATCCATTCCCCATTTCATAAACGGCCATGGTGAGATAATTGGATGCATCGGTTCTGCCGGTTGATGATGAATGCTCCCGTGTCTTTGACAAGCATCACATTTGCGAGCAAAATCCATGGAATCCTTCTTCATTGTAGGCCAGAAGTATCCTGTCCTTAAAGCTTTTGAAAATAATGCTCTGCCCCCAGAATGATTCCCACAATCACCTTCATGTATATCCTCAAGGACTACTTTTGCTTCAGGATCCTCAAGGCATCGCAATAATGGTCCTGCAAGTGATTTTTTATACAATATACCATTTTCAATAGTAAAACGAGATACCTTTAACCTGAAAGATTTGGGATTGTTTTCATCCTTAGGGATCACATTGTGTTGTAAATATTCCATGATTGGTTGCATCCATGATCCTGACTTGCCCCCAGAACCTGATGCATTCAAATTATCTTCAGGCTGAGGATCCTCAACATCACAGAATTTCTCTTCGTTGTGATCCTTATCAGCTATAGCGGGTGTTGCAATATGTATAATTGGTATTTTGATATCTGGTGGGATCCTTAAGCTTGACCCCAGATTTGCCAAAGCATCCGCCTCAGTATTATCTTCACGTGGTACCTGTTGGATTTCAAAGACCTCGAAGCTACCTGCAAGATCCTTAACAATCTCCAAATACAAGGCTAATCTATCTACTTTCACAGTATAAGATCCATTATAATGGTTAGCAATTAACAATGAATCAACATACACGTTTAAGTATCTTATCCCAATATCCTTAGCTAATTGTAATCCCGCAATTAATGCTTCATATTCTGCCTCATTATTTGTAGCTTGAAATTCACATCTTATGGCTTGAGGCATAATATCACCTTGAGGTGACTTTAATACAATTCCTAATCCAGTTCCTTTTACGTTAGAAGCACCATCAGTATATAATGTCCATCTTTCACTTATTTGGTTTAGTTCTTGTACTTCTAAATCTACTTCATTTTGAAGATCACTAGTAAAGTCAGCAATAAAATCTGCTAGGGCTTGAGATTTAATTGCGTTCCTAGGCTCATAGATCAGATTATAACCACTTAATTTTACAGACCATTTAGCTAAACGTCCTGACATTTCTGGTTTTCTCAAAACGTTTTTAATAGGGTAATTAGTTCTTACATGTATAGGGTGTGTCTCAAAATAATGCCTAAGTTTAGTTGATGCCATGACCAATGCAAGTATTAGTTTTTCGAGATGAGAATACCTGGTTTCAGCATCTAATAGGCTTTTACTTACATAGTAAACTGGATGTTGTTGTCCTTCATGATCCTTCACCAGCACCGCACTTACAGCACTTCGTGATATTGATAAATAGAGAAACAACGGTTCCCCATTCTCAGTCTTCATCAATAAAGGAGCTGTTGACAAGTAATCCTTTAGCTCTTGAAACGCAGCTTCATGCTTTTCTCCCCATTCGAACTTTTTATTTTTCTTTAGGATATCATAGAATTCCTTGCACCTGTCTGAGGATCTTGAAATAAAACGGTTCAGAGCTGCTATCCTTCCCGTTAATCTTTGTATATCCTTTGGGCTTGATGGAGACTTTAGATTTAGAATAGCTTTGATCTGTTCTGGGCTAGCTTCTATTCCTCTCTTGGTCACCATATATCCCAAGAACTTTCCTGCCCCCACTCGAAAGTGGCATTTCGCAGGATTAAGCTTCATGTTGTAGTGATCCAGGATGTCAAAGGCCACCTTGAGATCCTGAAGATGATCATCAGCTTTCTTTGACTTTACTACCATATCGTCAATGTATACTTCCATTGTGCTTCCCAATTGGTCTTTGAACATCATATTGACTAGCCTTTGATACGTTGCACCTGCATTTTTAAGACCAAAGGGCATGGCAATATAACAATATATACCTGTGGGGGTTATGAAGGCTGTGTCTTCCTGGTCTGAAGGTTCCATCTGAATTTGTTGAAATCCTGATGAAGCATCCATAAAGGTTAGGATCTCATGCCCAGCCGTAGCATCCACCATTGAATCTATATGGGGTAATGGAAAAGGATCCTTCGGGCAGGCTTTATTGAGATCCGTATAGTCCACACACACTCTCCATTTTGCATTCTTCTTTTGTACCACTACCACGTTTGCCAACCATCTTGGAAACTTTACTTCCCTTATCATGCCAGCAGCAAGTAATCTTTCAACATCAGCCTTGATAATAGCATTCCTTTCTGGCGCAAATTTTCTTCTCTTTTGTTGAACCGGCCTGAAACTATTATCAATTCCAAGTTTATAAGTTATAACATCCTTAGATATACCTGTCGTATCCTCTGGTTTCCAGGCAAAGGTCAATCTCCTCTGATTCAAGAATTTCATCAGATCCTACTCTAGGTTTTCTGGGATGCTTGATCCTATAAGCACCTTTTCTTCAGGATCCTTCAAGCTCAGCGGCATTTCTTTGACGTCCTGCTCCTTCGTATCCAGGACATCCCATGCCTTGCTCTTTAATTGCTATGCTGACTGAGGCTTGGTAGTAGGTTTCATCGATGTTGTATAGCAATCCTTTGCTTCTTGTTGGTCACTACTGATCTTGACCACTCCCCATGGAGTTGGTAACTTGACGCATTGATGATATGTTGAGGGTACTGCCTTCATATCATGCAACCAGGGTCTCCCTAGGATAATGTTATAGCTTGACAGACAATCCATAACGCAAAACTTTTGAATGGAGTTTACCCCCTCAATGTAGATCGGCAACTTGATATCACCAACTGTGTTCTTCGCTTCTCCACTGAATCCTACCAACATAGTGGATCTCGAGGTGATCTCCGACTCTGGAATACCCATTCTTTTCAAAGTTTCTAGACGGATGATGTTGACTGAGCTTCCTCCATCTATCAGGATCCTTCACACAAAATGATTGGCAACATAAAGAGTAATAACCAAACCATCATGATGAGGATCCTGAACATCTTCTAAATCGGCCTCATCAAATGCTATTATCCTTTCGTCTTTCTTCATGGAAGTTCTTGTAGGTTTATATGGTTTATCTGACTTGGACTCCCTTGCGTGCCTCTTAGCTGCGGAATAAGAAGTACCACATATGTCAGAACTACCAGAAATAAAATTGATTACCTTGGCATCTGAAGGTGGGGATCCTGCTCTGGTAAGGATCCTGCGATTATCCTGAGATTCAGGATCCTGAACTCTGTCATGATCCTTCGCGTGATCCTTCTTTTTTCCAAGCAGATCCTTCAAGTATCCTTTGTTGAGCAAATGACTGATCTCTTTCCGGAGAGCTATGCAATTCTCAGTTGTGTGGCCGAAATCCTCATGGTAAGCACACCACTTAGATTTATCCTTCCATGCGTAAGGTTTATCATTCTTCTTTGGCCATCTTGCATTGTCTCCTAGATCCTGCATAGCACACAATATATCTGTTGTATCCACAGAAAAATTATAATCAGTTATTTTAGGATATTCTTCGTCATCTTCATCAATAGCATTCACGCGACGATCCTCATTTCTGGAATAGGGTTTATTCCTGTTTGATCTGAATGAAGATGAGTCTGATTTCCTGTTGGGTCTATCATATGCTGATTGAGTATCCACTCTCTTCTGTATCATCGCGTCCTCTTCCAATCTGATGAACCTCAAAGCTCTATTTCTGACTTCATCAAGGTTCCTGCAAGGATTCATAACAAGATCCTCATAGAATGGGGAATCCCTTTTGATCCCCATCTTAAAGGCTTGCATAGCAGTAGGCATATCTAAATTAGGAATATTCAAGGATTCTCTCCCGAACCTTCCTACAAAATCTCGAAGAGACTCATTAGTTTTTTGGACAATTCTATACAAATCAGTAGTTAGTTTTTCAAATGTTCTACTGCAAGAGAATTGATTATTAAATAAATTAATTAAATGAGCAAATGAAGTAATAGAGTAGGGAGGAACGTTCAATAGCCATTTTAGTGCGGATCCTGTGAGAGTGGAGCCAAAACCCTTGCATAAGCATGCTTCCTTAAGGTCAGAAGGAATTGGGATGATTTCCATCCTCTCTCTATATTGTGCAATGTGCTCTTTAGGATCCGTCGTCCCATCATACAGCTTCATATTGGGTGTTTGAAACCTCTTTGGGATCTCGGCATCACAAATAGGTGGTGCAAATCTTGAGATCCTGTGCGCCGTTGGAGCAACTTCTGGAATTGGTTGTACAACTCCGGGGATGCTCGATATCATATCCTTCAATTTCTGTATTTCTCTCGCCATTACAGGGCTAACTCCAGGATCCTGAAAATTGTTAGTCCCAACAGTGTTATTAGAAGTAAAATTATTAAACATGTTACCGCCATCAGGAGTCCTGTATGAGGATCCTGGATTAGATTGTTGACCCCTTAATGTAGAAATTCCCGTAGCATAGATTGGATCTGGGATCCTAGCACTCCCTTGCATGGAAACAAAGTCTCCTTGATGTTCCATGGATGAAGGAGTGCTAAAATCAAGGATCCTGCTTCGGGTAGGAGTAGTAACTTGAGAAGCTGGAATATTGTTTCTAGTTCTCATGTCCTCAACATCCTTTCTCAGGATTTCGTTGCTTCTCTCCACTCGTTGAAGCTGCTCCTTAACCTGCGCAAATATAGACACAATATCCCAGTTAGCAATCATAACAGGTTCTGGATCCGAAAAGAATCCAGCCCCCACGGAAGTGGATCCAGCCGAAGATAGCCTCTGATAGACATTTTGCGGCTGTTGTTGAGATGATGTGAGAGGTGGAGCAGGTGGAAGAGTTGTTCTAGCAGATGATGATGATGGCATGGTGGAAGAAGTAGATCGTCCTTGGCTCGACATTTTCGACAAAAATCTTTGGAAAAGATGACTCAACAAGGATCTTAACAAAAGTTTGAATAAGCAAAACACCAATTGACCCACGGTGGGCGCCAAATTGTTTTGGTCAAAAATTACTAAGAGCAATTAAGTGATCAAAATTAAGTTTGTGAGGTCAGGTGCATGAATTACTCTCAAGATAATTACGTGGAAACACGATCACCTCTATTAGTAAGTAAATGTTTTGTGTTAAAAATGTTCAATTGAATCCGTGGATCCTTGTTGAACAAATGTTTTTCTATTAAAGTTATTTAATAGATTGAAAATGATTGCGATTTGATATAGATAGTGTATGTAAAATGCGATTAAAGTAAAGTGAGTAAAATCGACACGATGATGTACGAGGAAAGCCCTTGATCAAGGTTGATCGCCGGCACAAAACCTCGGGAAGGATCAAATGATCATTGCCTTTGTTGATCTTATTAAAATGAAAGTAATGAATTACAAAGTAAGAGCACAAGGATGATCGGCTAAGTGAAAGTGTGTGAATTTAGGTAAGCTAAGTGTTAGTGAAATAATCGTAAAATGAAGAAATAGCAGAGTGTATTCGTGATTTGCAGGTATGAGTAGTGAATTGTGATTAACCTAATCGATCACCCAAGCCTCGTTTAAATACTAAGAGTGTATAACAATAATTCCGAAATATCAGGGATCCTCCGAGGTATGATGAAGACCACCAACGTCTCTTTTGACTCTATTCCGCACGTGCATGAGACTTCGTCTCCATAGAATCGTATCTGAATCTAGTCACATAATCCGGAGCATATCTCATTAACGCGTTCCTCCTAAGACCTGGTCACCACTTAAGAAAAACAAACACGTTAATCAACTCATGATCCTGAACTAATACAGGTCCAGGATCCTGAGTTATGCATACTCCAGAATATACTTAGGATCCTCACTTAAGGATCCTCCTCGTTCAGTATCCTGCAAGAATATGTTAGACAAATATATCCTGACTAGGATCCTGTAAGATAAATAACCAGAATATATCCAGGATCCTTAATAATATTAGTGATCCTGAAAACAGACTTATAAACCACCATTATCCCGAGATATGAATATAAAATATAAACGACTTTCGTACCTTCAGGGTGTCCATATGATGCTGATTAGGATCCTGTAAAGGTTAGTAAAAATCTACCCACAACAACCAACATAGCATCAGTTGAAGATCCCGAAGTTTCCTGCAGAATCTTAAAGCATATCCAAATACAAAACTAGTCTAACTATCCTTAGGGCATATTTGCAATGATGATTAATAACTAACATACACCTATATATTTTATACTGATATCCTTAGTTAATTGTAAACCTTCAGTTGATGTTTCGTAATCTATTTCATTATTGGTACTTTAAAATTTACAATTAACATCCTGTTGCATGTCATACCTTTGAGGAAATTTTAATACCATATCTTAACCTAACTAAGCATATTGTATCCATATTTTATTTTGAAGATCGCCAGTAAAGTTTACTCACAACATAAAGTTTTATCATATTTCTACAATCTCATTATAGGATTATAAACATCTAATTTTCGAGATCACTTAGTTATTCAAAGTGACATTCCTGGTTTTTATATTTAATAATTGATTAATCTTATCATGCATAGAATGTATTTCAAGATAACCAATGCAAACATAAATTTTTAAGATAAGAGTACCTGGCATCAGCATCTAGTAAACTTTTACTTAAGTAATAGATAAGAAGTTGCTGACCTTTCAGGATCTTTAACTTATGCAGCATCGTTCATATTTCGGGATACCGCCACATTTACGAGTAATAACTTACCAATTAGATTTGTATTCCACCACCACGTTTGCCAAGATCAGGAATCTTGCTTCCTTGAATATATCAGCACGCAATAACATTCGTCCTATCCTTTTCCACCTTAGGATCCTCAGAATGGAGTCACACTTCTTTGATACCTTATCTGATTGTAGCCAAGATATCCCATGCCTTTTTCCATTGATTGCCATGCTGATGGAGGCTTGGTAGTAGATCTCATTGATGTTGTGTAGCAACCCTTGGCTTCCCGTTGATCACTATTGATCTTGACTTGGCGTCCGACGGTGATGATCTTGTTCTGTGTGGGATCCTTTGATTATCCTGAGTCTCGGGATCCCGAGCCTCGTCATGATCCCGGCCGTGATCCTTCTTTCTTCCAAGTAGCTCCTTCAAGTATCCCTTGCTGAGCAGATGGCTGATTTCCTTTCTGAGGGGTATGCAATCCTCAGTTACGTGACCGAAATCCTTATGATATGCGCACCACTTAGTCTTATCCTTCCAAGCGACGGCTTTATGATTTCTTTTTGGCCATCTCACCTTATCTCCAAGACCATGCATAGCACACAAGATACCTGTAGTGTCAATAGAAAAACAATAATCAGTTAGCTTAGGATATTCTTCGTCATCCTCTCCAATTGCAATGATCCGATGATCCTCATTTCTGGCATACGACTTGTTCCTGTTGGATCTGTACAAGGATGATTCTGATTTACTGTTGGGCATGTCATATGTTTATGAAATTTCAACCCTTTTCTGGATCAAAGCATCCTCTTCTAGCCTTATGAACCTCAGAGCTCTATTCCTGACTTCATCAAGGTTTCTGCAAGGATTCATCACAAGATCCTCATAAAATGGAGAATCCCTATTGATCCCCATCTTAAAGGCCTGTGCTGCAGTAGCCATATCTAAGTTAGGTATATCCAAAGATTCTCTTCCAAATCTTCCTACAAAATCTCGAAGAGACTCATTAGCCCTTTGTACAATTCTATATAAATCAATGGTTAATTTTTCAAATGTTCTACTACAAGAAAATTGATTATTAAATAAATTAACCATATGAGCAAACGAAGTAATAGAATAGGGAGGAACGTTTAACAGCCATTTTAAAGCGGATCTTGTCAGAGTTGATCCAAATCCTTTGCATAAACACGCTTCTCTGAGATCAGCAGGAATCGGAATGATATCCATCCTTTCCCTATACTGGGCGATGTGCTCCTCAGAATCCGTCGTTCCATCGTAAAGCTTCATGCTAGGAGTCTTTAATCTTTTCGGGATCTCAGCATCACAAATCGATGGTGCAAATCTCGAGATCCTGTGGGTTGATGAAACGACTTCAGGAATAGGTTGAACAACACCAGGAACACTTGATATCATGTCCTTTAAATTTTGCAACTCTCTCGCCATAACAAGGCTTACTCCAGGATCCTGCAAAATGTTAGTTCTAACCATATTGTCAACATAATAATTAGTAAATATGCTACCATCATTTGGGATCCTGGATGAGGATCCTGGATTTTGTTCATGATCCTTTGTTACGTAGACCCCCGTAGCGTATACTAGATCTGGGATTCCAGTAGCTCCTTGCGCATCAAAGAAATATCCTCCAATACTTGCAGATCCTGAAGTGCTAAAATCCAGGATCCTGCCCCGAACAGGAGTAGTATCCCGATTAGTAGGAGTGTTGACTCTTGTCGTGTGCCCGATCAGTCACGGTCGTCAACGCAACGGAAAGAGTATACGACAGTGGAGTTTTAAATTTATAAGAGCTGGGGACCTAAGTTTTACTACGGCTGTGTAGCAGCAGTATGACCTAGGGTCGTTCTTCAAGCTAATCGTATTGTGAAACGGGAGTATAAAGACAAGTCGTTTATTTTAGTGATGGGATTTTTAAAACAGAGTTTGAGTGGGTTTTTGTTACTTAGGTCCGTAATTTAAAGCAATTAAATAAAAAGTAAATAAATGGAAAATAGAAATAGGGATGAAATCAGTATGGAGGATATGTGTCTGTTATGACTTCGTTAGCTTATGCGGGGGTGATGCTAGGGTTTTGATATGAAAACGTCTTTTAAAGGTTTGTGTCTTATCTGAGCTTAATTGTTCGTAGTGTAAACACTAGTACCCTACTGATTGGGGAAACCAATCAATATGTCACTGAATACTAGGCCAAATTGAGTCTGATCGGAGGAGGATGCTCAACTCTTCAACGTTATCCAGTGATAGAGTAACGACCCTTCTTGGAATGTTAGTTCCTGGGTGCATGAGATAGAGTAACATACCCACTAAGGTTCCGACCTTTCTTAACACTACGGGGATAACAAAGTCAGACAAGGCATTTAAGATTAAGACTTGGTTTTGGTGACTATTAACTTTATATTAATGGTTATATTTTAGTCTAGAGCTTTCATCACGGTGTACAGTGCGACTATGCATTTCCACAGTTTTCCAGACCCAAGATGTACTAACGGTGTACAGTGCATCTGAGCATTTCCACAGTGTTCCTGATCTTTAGGTGTACTAACGGTATACAGTGCGATCAAACATTTCCACAGCTTTGAAGTCAAACCAGGATGTGACACAGTCTTCAACCACCGACATTTCCTTAGCTCTACGTATTTGTACTTCACCAAAGGTGTTTCCAACGTTACACGAAGTACAGTGCCGTTTATCGTGGTCTTTCCGGGGTCACATACTTTATGGTCACTCTAGACTAGTTTAAACTACGTTTGTATTAAAGCCCAACCATCTATGATATAAACCAGCCCTCACTATTTCCCAATAAATCCCTGATTGATTCACGGTGTACTATACGAAAGGTTTTAAACAGTATTTCCACAGCTACGCAATTCAGACCATGTTTACAGTTTCAGAAAACATAGATAGGTAGTGACCGTTTGATCAAGGTTCGCGACTCCTTGTCATAAAGGTTCTAACCACGTTTAATTGGAGGAAAGGCGATTTGGTTTAGAAATTCATAAATACAAGATTAATAGATCACCGGTTTTCATTTATATCATATAACTGGAAACATTATTTCCACAACGGATTGTGCCCACGACTTTCATAGCTTCCACGTTCCGTACTACACACATAAGTGATGATTCCGGCGCTATACAAATGAAATCCGTATAACGTTACCTCCGTTATTTCATAATATTATCCAATTATATGTTTAAAGCAGCATCACCCCACACATATATAAACTAACTACATCATAACAAACACACAAGGAAACTACTCACTACGCATAATAACAGATCCTAAATCTAGCATAATAACAATATCAATTATCATTATAACAGATAAGGAAAGAAGTAACCGTTAATAAAGCGTAGATTGAATAAGCGTTTAGAGAGAGAGTACAAGCAGAACTTCCGCAATATCCTTGATAATATTACAATAAAAGCCCCTGAACTATTCCCTACGCTATTACAAAAGTAGTCCCTCCGTTAGTTTCAGTTAAATATTAACTGAGAACTAACTGGATCTAACCCTAATTTCTAGAGAGAGAAAGAAAGAAAGAGAGTTTAGAGAGAGAGAGAGTGTGTGAGAGAGAAAGTGGAAATGGAGAAATGAATGGAATGATGAAGTGTGTAGAATGATGGAGGAGTGGCCTCCTATTTATAGGCAAAGCTTGAAATCAGCCGAACAACTCGCGAAGCACGCACGTACAAGCAAACGAAGCACAAACGAGCAGCATATGGGGGTCATAGGGCCGTATACGGCCTTCATAGGGCCGTATACGGTGTATAAAGGGCCGTATACGGTCTATGAAGGGCCGTATACGGTGGCCAAGGCCGTATACGGCCTCCGTCTGATTTCGTTCGTTGCTTAAAACGTCCGTATCTCCTTCGTTATGCGTCCGTTTGACCTGATTCTTTCGCCTGTGTCTTCGTAATTCCGTTACGCTTCTAATGGTACCAATCTCACTTAAATTGGATGTGTACAACTTTAGCATAGCCGAAATCACTTTATAGGAGTTTGTAACCGTCCAGTCTTTTCCGTCCTTTGTCCGATTTGCATGATTCTTGATTTTATCGTCTCGATTTTACCTATTACATCATATCATAAGGTTAGAATATGTTTATCATAGGATAAATGAGGGTGCGAGAGTTGGTAGCTGCTTATTTGCTCCGTTTTGTTCGTTATTTGGATGTTTTTGCTGATTTTTGTAGCAACGTCTATATTTTGAGTACTTTAGTGAATTTTAGTAAATAATAATTGTTTTAGAATGTTTTCACTAAAGATGTGCCCAAAAAGTATGGAGTAATGGCCTTGAAAACATGACTTTTTGCGTCACATCAAGTTATCCCACACTTAGACGTTGCTTGTCCTCAAGCAACACTCAGTTTCTGAAAAAAATTTAAAACAATTTTCTAGAGCGAGCTTCAACATTTTTAAGAGTTACCGCTGTCAAATGCAAATAAGATAGTTTCAGGAATATAGGGAAAGATAAGATGATCCTTCCTTAAACAAGAAAAGATTCTCTTAGGCATACATCCAAATCTCATGATCTTGGAGTACACATGACTAGGCGATCTCACTAAAGGTGGTCACTCAATTCACTCAAAGTGTATCGGGTTTCCTATCAGTCTAGAACAAAAGAAATCGCTCAAATAGCCAGTCATGCAGCACTCATCGTCATAGGCTTGGTCGAGAATCGGATCTCCACCACTTAGGTGAGGACGGTGCTAATTATCCCAAGACATTCATGAGGGTTGTAGTGTTTGGTGAGGGGTAAAGGGTATGGATAGTGGTATTTTTGGGTTTGTAAGGGTTGCTTATCTTAAAACAACTGAGATTATGAACAACTTTATTTCAGAACGGAGAGAGAGGCAGCTTTTGGTCTTCTATCAGAATCTTCTTGTGAGGATGATACTTCAAAGGACTTTAAGCTTTATTCTTGCGGAACTATTTTTCTTTCTTTTCTTCTTTTTCTTCTTTTTATTTTCTTTTTCTGCTTTTGTATTTTTGTATTTTTCTTTTCTTCTTCAGAATTTCTTTGCTAGAGAATTTCCAAGGATATTTTTCTTCTTTTGATTCTTTCAGAAATCCCTTATCTTGAACGTTTCGAGTCTCTTCGCGGTGTCAATTTTTCACACCAAGGATTCTTCAATCTTTTTGAGAGCACGAAAGGGGTAGGATAAGACATTCTAAAAGATGTTCTTCATAACCTCAGAAATTCTAAGATAAGTTTGGGAGTATTTTGGGAAGTAGGGTTTATTGGGGGTTTTATGAAACGAAAGGTTTAGGCTCAACAGGGTTTACTAGGCGGATCATCGATACTAAAAATGAGTATCGGAAGGGTTTTGGGCTTGAAGAGATATGTGAAAAGGGGTTTATATCCTAGGGAATGTCAAGGTCATCTAATTGCACCTATACCGCGTACGGTACACACCAATGTGGTCTTGAAGCGTATGTCAAGAGCAAGTTCTAATTCAGAGATGCATGCATCGGCACACACAAGAAATGATTAGTGAAGCATTAAAGATGAATGCTATTAGGCTCAAGATACCTCACTGCAAATAGGGTTGTATGTGCTTCGTCATGCTTCCATCAGATTATTATTTCTTGTTTAAGCAATTTCTACCTTATTTTCCCTAGACTCCGAAATATATTACCCACATCAGAAAATAGCTCCTCTCAAAAGATATTTTGGCTCAAAATTAGCAGAGTTAATCAATAGATTTAGCTCATACTTTCAATTTTCTTTGAAAAATTTTAGGAACATTTTCTGAGTTTACTATTTCGGCAAAGAAAACTAACCAAGGTATTCTATACCTGCTATCCCACACTTAGAGGAACATTGTCCCTAATGTTCTATTTAGTTGAGATTTACTGGAAGTAAAATCCCACACTTAGAGTTTGAACATGTAAGAAAATGTTTCTCAATTGTTTGTTTTGGGCTGGAATCCCACACTTAGTGATAAGCTTAGGATAGAGTATAGACTACTTTCACAAACTAACAAAGCAAATAATATACAGAATCATAAACAAAAGAGAGTAAAGGTTAAGACACTCCCCAGATAGCGAGCAACAAAGAAGCTGAGAATCTGAATTTTGCTGAAAGGAGATGTTGCCAAGATCTTTTTCTGCATTCATGAAGAGCGGCACAGCTTCAAGCGTCTTGCTATTTGGTTTCTTTTCCATCCATTATTCCCTTTGTGAATCAATCTCGTAAGTGTGAACACGTTGGTCGTACCAGTTTATAAACTCAAAGTATTTGCAAATGAAAAGATAAATCATTGTCTCAGAACTTTGAAAAGATATTTTCTACTACAAATCATTTTTATAAAACATGTGTTTTTAAACGAGTTCGAGCATAATGCATAAAAGTAGTATGCAAGTACCTTAAATGCTCGAAACACATGAATTATCATTTTTCAAAATGATTTCCTTATTTTTGAGACGAGTGGTTTATTTGCAAATGAGTTGTAATATCAGAAAGTGTTTTGGTGACGACCAAGTGTGAAGGATAGTCAGAGATATATCTTCACTTATTGACACTGTTCTCTCTACACGTCTTTATTGCACGGGTTGCCTCCCGAGAAGCGCTGCTTTTAGAGTCGAGAGCTCGACTTTGCCTTCCTTCAGATTTAGTTGGTGCTGGAACCACCAGGACCGGAAGTGCGCAGAAGTGGAATCCTGGGGTTACGTGGGTATATTCTCAGAAAATGGCGAGCGATGATGTCGACGATGTTTGGAATCTCAGATGAAAGTATGGGGAAGCTCTGCAGATGTTGCTCTGTAATCCTTTTTATGTGCAGCAGGTCCCAAGTGATCTCCTTTACTGTGCTGGAGATAATTCCGCGGGAATTTACAAAAGAGAATCCATCAGCTTCAATCATCTCTCGTTCAGGATGGTATTGTCTGAGTGAGTCCATAAATCCAAAGAACTGCAGGTGTAAAGTCTCGTGATCTGCAATACTGGAGTTTACTCCAAGTTCTCGGATAGATTCATGAATACCCTGGATGAGATTTGTCTGGTAGTGGGAAAACGTGAGGTCGGAGTTCTTAAAGGTATTGTTCATCATGTCGTAAACCTCATTTAATCCGTAGTTGAATATTTGACTGTGCTCTTCATCAGGTACTTCAGCGAAGATTTCCGTGATTCGATCAGTGAGGAAGTTCGCGATGTTAACCATCGAACCTTCTGGTATAGAAGAAGGGATGACACGCGTCCTCTCGTCAGAACTCTCGTACTCGAGATCTTCCGCAATCTTGTGAGCGTGGTACTCGATGGTGCAGTCAATGTAGAACCGATGAGGAGAGGTCTCATCAATATGATCATTCCTAGCCATAGAATCTAGGAGTCCCCTAAGATCATTCATCAACCGGATATCTATGTCTGCGTCGGGATTACCAGTAGCATTGTACATATTGCTGCGATAAGAATTTAAGAACTCGTGTTGCTCAGCAGAATATGGAAATGCGGATCTGAACAGTGTATCATAGATCTTCCTGTACATGCGTCTTTGTTCTTCAAAGAACTCTAGCTCCTCAGGTGTTGGTCCAGCAATGTGGTGCTCTCGTAGCAGTTGAGCAGCGAGGTCTTCGGCAAAGGCATTTAGGCGGTTGTGAAAGAATCTGTAATCTTGGGAATTCTCGGCTTGGTTGACCTCAGATTCGGCTATGATTTCCTCAATCAGGTTCCTTTGGTGTGGAGTGTAATCATTGGTGGAGTTAATGATAATGCTTGTCATCATAGGTATGTTGTTTTCGAATTCTTCAATAGCACTTATCATTTCCTCATGGTTGGAGATAGTCAGAATTTGAGGAGAAGCGGGAATAGTCGAATATGCAAGAAGTCGGACAGACCGAATATCTATTGGAACGTCAGTATAGACGATGTCATCGTCATCACTCTCCTCAGCTGGAGTATCCCTAGCCTGGAAATCAGGGAACTCAACAGTATCGGATGGTGGAAGGGTGTCATCAGTGATCTGAGATATCGGTTGAGAGGAATCCATCTCGATGTCTTTTTCCTCCTGAGAATCAAAATTACGGCTAGATCCGGAAGTACTTCCCTTCTCGAACTGACTTCGAGGTGCAGATATGTCAAAGGTTTGAATCCTTTGCGGAAGTCGGGATGCTTTATATGCTGCAATCTTTCTCAAGAGTTTGTCTCGAAGCTCCGGGTGCTGTGCAGATAAAGCTATAGTCTTCTCAACATTCAGCAGAGCGTCAAGTCGGGGAGACACGAGAGGTTTGGTTGGATCAATAGCTGATGCAATGAGTTTCTCCATGGTGAGACCAAATTCTGCATCGTGAGAGTAATCAGTCGGTGGATCTTCATCTGATTCATCTTGTGACAGAGGGATGAAGTTCTCGAGGTTCTCGATCTGCATAATCTCTGCTGTCGGTAAATATGAGTCAGGAAGGTATTGATGAGGTGGTGTGGACTGATATACTTCCTCGGGCTTTGATTCTTCCTGTTCTTCCTCGGATTCTTCCATTTCTTCTCGGTCCGTTTCTTCCATCTCTTCTTCCTCTGGTTCTGTTTCAGGTTGTTCCTCTTCTTCTTCATCCTGTTCTGAATCTTCCTCCTCTTCTATTTCTTCCTCTGGTTCAGATTCCTCCATTTCCTCGTCTTCTGATTCTGACTCTTCAGTAGCTGAGATAAGACAAGTATGCTCGTATGGCCTGTATGGTTCTGGCTCTGAATCAGAAGTGTCATCATCCGAAGTAATTCTGCCCATGGATATTGCGTATATCTTTGCATGCTCCATTATTGAACAGTCGTTCTGATCAATCTTGTATGATATTGTCTGTCCATGTGCTCGCAGACTGATAACCTGAGAATATACGTCAATAACAGCACGTGCAGTATTCATGAATGGCCTACCTAGGATAATGGGTATGTTATTGTCTTCCTGTATATCCATTACTACAAAGTCAGTGGGGAAATAAAACCTGTCAACTTTTACCATGACATTCTCAGCAATGCCTTTCGGGTATCGGACTGATTGATTGGGAAGCTGGACGCTCATTTTAGTGGGCTGGAGAGGTCCTAATTCTAGTCTGGAGTAGAGCGAGTAAGGCATCAGATTGATACTAGCTCCAAGATCGGCCAAGGAGCGTATTGTGCCTGAGTGATAGATGGAACAGGGCAAGGTGAATCGACTCGTGTCTCCTAGTTTTTCCGGTAAGGCATTCTGGATGACGGCTGAACACTCGGCGTTCAGGGAGACTTTAGGAGTGGAAGGAATCTTGTCCTTAGTTGCCAGCATTCGTCCGATGTACTTTGTACTAGAAGGGATTCTAGACACGGTGTCTAAGAATTTTCCATCAAGTTTGAATGACTTGGTATTGTATTTCTTGTGCAGGCGGTTAGGGAAGGGAATCTCAACCTCACGATTCGGCGTGGGCATTGATTTGGTCTCAACTGTCGGCGGGACAGGAGAATGTTCCCTTGGAGAAGCAGTCATAGAAGGAGTTGGTTTATCAGAGTTTAAGGTCTTGGCTTCCTCGACGTGGGGGTTCTGAATAGTATTGCTTGGTAAGGTCCCTTGCGGTCGGGTATCGAGACGTTGGGCTAACTGACCGATCTGGTTCTCAAGGCTTTTCAGGACCGAGAGTTGATTTCGAAGGAATAGATCAGTTTGGTCTTGTCGAGCCGTAGTCTTTTGGTTGAAAGCGGTCTGACCTTGGATGAATTTGTTGAGGTTGTCATCAGTACTCGTGACTGGAATGATGGTCTTTGCAGGCTCAGCAGGCTGGGTATCCTCAGTGGCGGTTAATGGAAGTGGTTGATTGTATGGAAGTTGTGGTTGTTGGGGGTACGTCGGATATCGTGGCTGAAAAGGGGGTTGGTTGTTCCCTGGAGGATATTGGTTTCCTCGAGTTCGTGGTGGTGAAGTTCTAGCGAAACCGGGCGGATTTTGAGGTCTGATAGGAAACTGGGCATAGTAGACTGAACCGTCAGTAGGATCTTCGTACTCAACCTCGTATTCTTCAGCGGGATGGTTGGTACAGTTCTGGCAAGCCTGAACTTGGTGGATCTGCTGTGGTTGTTTCTTCAGATCTGCTATTTGTTTTGTCAGAGTCTCAATTTGATCGCTCAGAGACTTAATGGCTTCAGTTTGGCGGGTGTTGTTTGCGGAGAGGGGTAAAGATGAGGATTGCTCATCAGACTTCCAATCGTGGTGATGCATCGTCATATCCTCAATCAAGCTCCATGCTTCATCATCAGTAAGTTTCATGAAGTTTCCTTGAGCTGCTGCGTCAAGATTGATGCGATGGTTAGGATCAAGACCTCGGTAGAAGGTGCACACCTTGTCAGTCTTTGTCATTTGGTGGTTTGGACATTTTCTCAGTAAACTCTTGAATCGCTCCCATGCTGAGTAGATAGATTCATCGTGGGCTTGTTGGAAGTTTGCGATGTCATTCTTTGCCTGAGTTTGTTTGGACGGGGGAAAGTATCTAGCGAGAAACTTATTACCCATGTCGGTCCATGAGGTGATTGAGCCGGTCTCAAGTCCCTCAAACCCAGGTAGAAGCATGTAAAGCGAGAGAATAGGGGAACAAGTATAAGCGGATGATATCCTGCTCAACCCCATTCTGCTTATAGGAGTTTGAAACCTGAATGAATTTGTCAATATGAGCGTTGGGATCATCACGGGGTAGACCGTGGAATTGGCAGTTATCTTTTATGAGTTGTACGATGTGGTGTTTAAGCTCAAAAGAAGCTCCGTCAATCACTGGATAGCTAATCGGTCATCCTCGTCCTTCGATGGATGGTTTGATGTTATCGGCGAGAGTAACATGAGCGGCCATTTGTGGAAAACGAGAACGTCTTTCTTTGCGGATGGTACGGATAATCGACTCAGGATCGGGTACGAAAATGAGAAATTCAGATCCGGATGATCTGGTCGAATATCGTTGTGGGATATGGGAAGATATTGTCGGTTGGAACAAGGAAAAGAAAATAAGAATGGGAAAGAAGTATCACTAAATAGAAAACTCGTCAGGATGCTTCAGAGTCTTACGATTAACTCCCCGGCAGCGGCGCCAAAAACTTGTCGTGTGCCCGATCAGTCACGGTCGTCAACGCAACGGAAAGAGGACACGGCAGTGGAGTTTTAAATTTATAAGAGCTGGGGACCTAAGTTTTACTACGGCTGTATAGCAGCAGTATGACCTAGGGTCGTTCTTCAAGCTAATCGTATTGTGAAACGGGAGTATAAAGACAAGTCGTTTATTTTAGTGATGGGATTTTTAAAACAGAGTTTGAGTGGGTTTTTGTTACTTAGGTCCGTAATTTAAAGCAATTAAATAAAAAGTAAATAAATGGAAAATAGAAATAGGGATGAAATCAGTATGGAGGATATGTGTCTGTTATGACTTCGTTAGCTTATGCGGGGGTGATGCTAGGGTTTTGATATGAAAACGTCTTTTAAAGGTTTGTGTCTTATCTGAGCTTAATTGTTCGTAGTGTAAACACTAGTACCCTACTGATTGGGGAAACCAATCAATATGTCACTGAATACTAGGCCAAATTGAGTCTGATCGGAGGAGATTGCTCAACTCTTCAACGTTATCCAGTGATGGAGTAACGACCCTTCTTGGAATGTTAGTTCCTGGGTGCATGAGATAGAGTAACATACCCACTAAGGTTCCGACCTTTCTTAACACTACGGGGATAACAAAGTCAGACAAGGCATTTAAGATTAAGACTTGGTTTTGGTGACTATTAACTTTATATTAATGGTTATATTTTAGTCTAGAGCTTTTATCACGGTGTACAGTGCGACTATGCATTTCCACAGTTTTCCAGACCCAAGATGTACTAACGGTGTACAGTGCATCTGAGCATTTCCACAGTGTTCCTGATCTTTAGGTGTACTAACGGTATACAGTGCGATCAAACATTTCCACAGCTTTGAAGTCAAACCAGGATGTGACACAGTCTTCAACCACCGACATTTCCTTAGCTCTACGTATTTGTACTTCACCAAAGGTGTTTCCAACGTTACACGAAGTACAGTGCCGTTTATCGTGGTCTTTCCGGGGTCACATACTTTATGGTCACTCTAGACTAGTTTAAACTACGTTTGTATTAAAGCCCAACCATCTATGATATAAACCAGCCCTCACTATTTCCCAATAAATCCCTGATTGATTCACAGTGTACTATACGAAAGGTTTTAAACAGTATTTCCACAGCTACGCAATTCAGACCATGTTTACAGTTTCAGAAAACATAGATAGGTAGTGACCGTTTGATCAAGGTTCGCGACTCCTTGTCATAAAGGTTCTAACCACGTTTAATTGGAGGAAAGGCGATTTGGTTTAGAAATTCATAAATACAAGATTAATAGATCACCGGTTTTCATTTATATCATATAACTGGAAACATTATTTCCACAACGGATTGTGCCCACGACTTTCATAGCTTCCACGTTCCGTACTACACACATAAGTGATGATTCCGGCGCTATACAAATGAAATCCGTATAACGTTACCTCCGTTATTTCATAATATTATCCAATTATATGTTTAAAGCAGCATCACCCCACACATATATAAACTAACTACATCATAACAAACACACAAGGAAACTACTCACTACGCATAATAACAGATCCTAAATCTAGCATAATAACAATATCAATTATCATTATAACAGATAAGGAAAGAAGTAACCGTTAATAAAGCGTAGATTGAATAAGCGTTTAGAGAGAGAGTACAAGCAGAACTTCCGCAATATCCTTGACAATATTACAATAAAAGCCCCTGAACTATTCCCTACGCTATTACAAAAGTAGTCCCTCCGTTAGTTTCAGTTAAATATTAACTGAGAACTAACTGGATCTAACCCTAATTTCTAGAGAGAGAAAGAAAGAAAGAGAGTTTAGAGAGAGAGAGAGTGTGTGAGAGAGAAAGTGGAAATGGAGAAATGAATGGAATGATGAAGTGTGTAGAATGATGGAGGAGTGGCCTCCTATTTATAGGCAAAGCTTGAAATCAGCCGAACAACTCGCGAAGCACGCACGTACAAGCAAACGAAGCACAAACGAGCAGCATATGGGGGTCATAGGGCCGTATACGGCCTTCATAGGGCCGTATACGGTGTATAAAGGGCCGTATACGGTCTATGAAGGGCCGTATACGGTGGCCAAGGCCGTATACGGCCTCCGTCTGATTTCGTTCGTTGCTTAAAACGTCCGTATCTCCTTCGTTATGCGTCCGTTTGACCTGATTCTTTCGCCTGTGTCTTCGTAATTCCGTTACGCTTCTAATGGTGCCAATCTCACTTAAATTGGATGTGTACAACTTTAGCATAGCCGAAATCACTTTATAGGAGTTTGTAACCGTCCAGTCTTTTCCGTCCTTTGTCCGATTTGCATGATTCTTGATTTTCTCGTCTCGATTTTACCTATTACATCATATCATAATGTTAGAATATGTTTATCATAGGATAAATGAGGGTGCGAGAGTTGGTAGCTGCTTATTTGCTCCGTTTTGTTCGTTATTTGGATGTTTTTGCTGATTTTTGTAGCAACGTCTATATTTTGAGTACTTTAGTGAATTTTAGTAAATAATGATTGTTTTGGAATGTTTTCACTAAAGATGTGCCCAAAAAGTGTGGAGTAATGGCCTTGAAAACATGACTTTTTGCGTCACATCAACTCTTCTCCTCAAACTTTCGATATTCTTCTTCAGGGTATCATTACTCTGTTCCACACGTCCTAATTGCTCTTTCACCTGTGAAAACAAAGCCATAATATTCCTGTTAGAAATAATAACGGGATCCTGATCTGTGATCCCGGATCCTAAGAAGGTGGATCCTGTGGAAGTCGTCCTTCTATAGATATTCTCTGGTCCCCATTGTGATGACAAAGGAGGGGAAGCAGGAGGTAAATTAGTCATCACAGATGTCGATGATGGCACAACAGAAGATGTAGGTCGTCCTTGTGTCGACGTTTTTGACAAAAACCTTTGAAAAAAGTGATTTAACAAGGATTTTAACAAGAATTTGATTATGGAAAGCACCACTTGCCCCACTGTGGGCGCCAAACTGTTTTGGTCAAAAATTACACTAAGCAATTAAGTGATCAAACTTAGAAAAGTGAGGTTGGGTGCTATAAATTACTTTCAAGATAATTACGCTTTTACACGATTATCTATATGAGTAAATGACAACTTTGAATGAAAATTTTGTCTTGAATCCTTGGATTCGTGGATCCTTGTTAAAAATGTGTTTAATGGTGAAAACAAGTGCTTGTAAATAAGATTATTCCAAAAGTTTAAGTAAAATGTAAAGTATTTTCAGGATAATGCAAGTTATGCAATAAATATATGATCGCAATCAATAAAAATGCATGAAACAGAATAATAATGCAATTATTGCGATAAAAAGATGATTAGAAACAAGATAAATACGTATCTTTATGATAAATGTAAGATAAAATCAGGATAATGCAGAATATATGATCAAAGGATCAATGGAATGCAAATTAAACAACGAAAATACAAAATAAATTCGATCGACACAAGGATATACGAGGAAAGCCCTTGATCTTGTTAGATCGCCGGCATAAAACCTCGGGAAGGAACAATCGTTCCTTGCCTTTGATGATTTTATTACGTAAACTCAGGATAATTACAAAGAAAGAGTGCAATGATGATCGAACTAAGTGTTTTTGTGATGAACGGGATGAAAAAGATGAAGTGCAGGTGTGTTTGATCGTGTAAAATGTAAGTGCAGAGTGTTTGGAGTGAATAATGGTCGTCCTATTCGATCACATTGCCTCCAATTTATAGTAAATGCAATATAACTAACTTTCCGAAAAATCAGGGATCCTCCCGAAATATCTGGGATCATCCAGTCTTCCACCTTGACTTAGTATTCCACACGTTTTATGACCTCTTCCAAGCCTTGATCCTTAAATATAGGCATGATTAACCCACATTTAACTCCTGGTAGACTTGGTCAACATTCACAACGGTCAAATACAGATTAGTGACGTTTCACTCGGGATACCGAATATATCCTGGATCCTGATCACCCGGGATTCTGAATATCCAAGATCCTGAACAAAAACTAACAGATAAATATTAGTAATATCTGATCCCAGGATACTTAACATATCCGGGATCCTTATCATCCGAGATCCTAAACATATGTGAGATCCTGAGAATATTTAATATTTCTATAGTACTCAGGATCCTAAATATATCTAAATACTCTTCTATAATCGGGATCCTTGATCCAAGTGTGATCCTGGATATATCCAAGATCTTGATTACCTTTATCATATAAACATAGAATCTCAGGATCCTTAATCTTAGATTTATCCTGACCATATGCATGAACCTAAATATAATTTTCAATAGTAACTAGAGACTTCAGGATCCTGTATCCTAACTATAAAATTTAGCCCCAAACAACTAGGACTTCGCAAGTGCCTTGTACATGTGTTGGACACTGAAATTGAGTCGTATGTAGTAATAGTACTAAACTATCGGTTTAACCTCTGATTTGGCCGTCAGTTGGTTTTAAGTGTTACTTGGGGAACCATCCGCGGTATGAGGGTACCTCAAGGACCACCGATCCTTCTATGTTGCTTGTGCATTGCTTGGTTATAGGCATGTGTTAAGCTGAGTTAGAATGTTAGCCTTGGATCTATTCACTTAGCTTTGTGCTAATTCCACCTCCCAACTTCTTGCAGGTTTAGCTTATGATTGTGGGTTGTTAGAAGTTTGGCTTGGAGGAATATTTGGCACAGCTCTCTGATTTACTTGGGAATGATTTGGATTAAAAAAAAATAATTATGTCATGGTTTTAATATAACACCCAACTTGTATTGATACTTGTTATGATAAGATAATTTTAAAGTTTGTACGTAACGAATTGCTATTTTGAAAGGTAAGTATGAAACCTAACGGTATATATTCAATCATGCGCTTCCGATATATAAAAAAAAATGACTTTGAAAATTGAGGGTTGTTATAAATTGGTATCAAAGCATAGGTTTGGGTGAATTGAACATTGGTAAATGCTCAATCCCAAATCTATTGTGTATTGGTCAAACATTCCAAGGTGCGGGATTAGCCACTGTAGGTGAATCAGATAGAATATTGTGTGCTAACGCTTAAACTTTGTGAGATGTTCTTTGGGTGCAGAGACGGAAGGAGGTGAGTAACCAACCAATACTCATGGCTTTTCCTCCATAAGGTAAATTCACGATAAACTTTCTTGAATCTAAATTAATGCGAGTTGCCACTTGCTATCATGATTTGTGCTTAGTAGTAAAGTTATTTGGTTAGAATAACCAATTTTCCTAGTTATGAATCATTGGTAGTTATTACATGAAACTGTGATGATAAAAATGATGAATAAAACGTTTGCACTAGAAATTGCATGGAATGAATTTGGATACATAGGGATGTGTTGAAATTATTGAATAATGTGTGATTTAGGATCAATTATGGAATATGAATTAAAAGTGATAATATAAATCTTTGTTAATGGAATTGTATATCAATTGTTGAAGGTATAATTGTTCTATGAAGAAATGTTTAAATATGTTTATGAAACATGTGAATTGTGAAATAGTCTATTTGATTAAGAAAGAAGTAAGCATAATTAGTCAAAACTAAATTAGTAAATAATATGTTAACATGAGTTAATGGTATAAATGATGACATGATTATATATGTTATTAACTACGGTTAATTGTTATGTGATTAGAGGCAATTAGTAATGCCAATAATGTGAGTAATCGAGTAATTAAAATTACTTGATTATAATGAATTATTGATATGGTAAACATAGAATTACTTGTTTATGTGAGGTGAACGATTTTGGAATAATGAGATTAATTGGAGATCGCAGTAAGTAAGTTTTAGGTTGATTGCATGTGGTAACAATAGTGTTTGATAATGCATCAAATGATGAAAAGATATAGTAAATTGCATGTTATAGAATTCGGATAAGCATGGGTAATGAAATAAGTAGATTGTTAAATTGAATCCTTTAGGAATGAATCCATGATAAAGGTTGTAATGAGTTGTATGAAATAATCGGATTATGTAAATTTGGTTGGATGAGAAATGAGATGGTTTAAATAAATAGATGTTGTAAAGAAATAGCAAATGTGTTGACTTTGTTTAAATTATTGGTGTGATATGTAATATGAGAAAGAAAATCCTAGTGGTAATTATGATACGAAGTAGCCTGAAAGTGAAATGTGAAAGAACATAATATTGCAACGCTTGATCACCGTTGCCCTATTATGCTATGACACAGGAAATTATTGAGGCTACCAAGTATCATTAATATTTAAATATGATGTAGGAATTTAATATGATATTGCATTAATTGTATAGAGTTCATCTTGATGTGATAAGTTGTACCTATTCAAGTTGTCTTTGTTGAAATTGCAGTTATTTAATTAAATGGGTTGGATTACCCATTAGTGGGTTAGATAGTGTTTAAATGAATCACTATTGTATGTTTAGCTTGTATGAAGCCAACCTTGAGGTATGTTGACCTTGTCCTTGTAAAGGAGTCGCTAAAATTATTGAATGTAATGATTTAAAGTGTATGTGTATGAGTAAACATGAAATATGAATCGGTTTGTTTTGAGTTAAGTTTGATGATATGTTAACTTTGAAAGTCAAACCCTGAATAAAGAATTGTGTACATGTACAGAAAAGAGTATGAAATAAATTGAATATGATTGGACTTGTTTGAGGCAAACTTGTGAAAATTGGTTAAAAGTGATCACCAATTGGTTGGTTGAATTTGAAGTTGACAAATAGTCGACGATGTTGAAATGGTAAAGCATAGGTGAAATTTAGTTTTGATATGTAATTTAATTTTCCTTAAAGGACCGATTAGTCTCAAGATGGGTTATCCATGACCCAAATGAGTTAAAAGAGTTTTCAAAGGTTATAGAACCTTGGTTAATTGTTTAAGTTTATCTTAAAATGTTGAATGAGTGTGTAAAGAGTTTGAAACTCATTAGTTAGTGATTTGTAATATAAGTTGCTAACCAAAATGTAGAAAAGAACCTTCTATTATGGAATAATGAAAGTGTGTGCAAATTTTAGTGTCTTATTTGTTAACAAGTAAAAGGTTTGCTTGTGTAAAGATTGATTGTTAATGATACTATTTTGGCTAGTTGCAGATTTGTAGTCGCAATTGTATGAAAATTGCCCGTAATTACTTAGGAGACGCGCCGTGAATTGGAATAATCACAAAGCATATTGATGTTGGTTGAATCATTAATCTAAGAATTGTGATTTAAATTCTGTGTTGCCATGCTTGCTTATATTAACATTCGAATATTGCTCAAATTATATGCAATCTTGTTGTTAAGTCAATGATTAGAGGAATTGGAATATCATGAAAGATATTATGATATAATGAAATATGCGGAGTGGATTAACTGGTAATTAATTAAATACCAATTGGTATGAATGCATGTGCATTTGTTAAGGATGTTGGCGGCTTAATAAAGGCTTTGATAGCCTAAGTGGCCTATTTTAGGGAATAAATGTGAAGTGATGCCGATAAGAAGAGCAATTTGTCATGAAAGTAATAGTTAAAATATGGAAATTAATGATTATATTCTATTACTTGAGATTTATGTGAAAAGTTGTATGTAATTATATGCATGATGGCATAATAAAGTAATAAAATGCAACTAGAAAAGTTGGAATTTGAATCAATCCAACCTAGAGGTTTATTATGTGAAATCGATATGATATTGATTTGGTGGAAAAAAAATGTGCTTATGAATAGCACATCGAAATGTGGTAGTACTTATGTTGGTGGCATAGTACTAGTTAATGTGGTATTAACCTCTTGTTAGATGAAATTGATGCTAAGTAATGGCATAGTTATAGATATAGTGGTGTCTGTAAAGTGTGACCTCCATTATGCTTATTAACATATGAAGGATTATATGAATTTGGTTTCTTGATGAATAAGGGTTAAATTGTGGAACTGCTGATTTTATTACCATTATGTGCGAATTATATGAAATTTACCGTATTGTAGTATATCTAATGACTAGATGAAGTGGTGAGTCACAATCTGGTTAAGCTACATGATGAAATAGTTTAAGTAAAGATTAACTAAAATTAATCTAATATGTGAATATTGTTGAAAAGGTGCTAGTGATTAGCATACTTTGATAATGTGGTTCGTGTGCTAGTATAGTAAAGTACCCATTGATGACTAAATAGTTAGGGTTTTAACTATAGAAAATGACCTTAAGATAAATAGTTACGGCAATATAGATGATTGATATTCCATCTTAAAGTGTGATTATGCTAACAAAATAGGTTGCTTGCATAATCTAATATAAATTCTCATTATGGATATGAGTCTTGTAGTTTTATAAACGCTGCCGTTGTTAAAGTTAAAGGGAAATGGTATAAGTATTTACATTGGCTTAAAGATCTCGGCATGTTGCTAGTTTATACTTATGCTAATATTCTTGTAATTACTAATTATATTCATTTAAGGGATTATATGATTAGAGTGATATGTTGAAATTAGGGGTATGAAATTAGTTATATTGGGATGCTTATTAGTATTATGTCGAAATTGGAGTTATTGGGTTAATGGAACTGGATTGTTTATCTGTAAATCATATCTGCATGATATGTAAATAAAATTCCTTGCTTATGTTGGCGATATGTGATTTGAGTATTGAGTATGGATATGTGTTAAGTACATCTTGGTTTGATGTCTTAAATTAGTAAATCAGTGGAGTGGTGCATGTTATTCGTTGTTGAACTTCGTTTGTACCTAGTAGCTGTTATCATTGAAAGTGACGGTAATTCATTTAGGTATAGCATAACTGTTGTGTTGAAAAATGTGATTATGGAGCATTCATTGACATTCCTCCTAGGGAGCCTGCATCTGTGGATGGGCTTAGGGGGAGGGTGTTGCATAAAAATGATATGCGATAGGATTGTGATGGAATTGTTCATCAGTGGGAAATTTTGATATGATATGTGATATATGATATGTGATATGTAAAATAAATTGTATTGTTCATTCGGGCCCTATATGATTATATGAAATTTTGCTGTGATTGGATGTGATTAGATTTCGAGGACGAAATCCTTTTAAGGGGGGTAGATTTGTAACATCCTCGAAATGGGTCTAGTAGAATTGCGATAATTTCGTTATTTTAAATTGATATTTAAATTGTATTTTTAAATACTTGCTGTATTTAGATAACTGAAATAAATAGGTTAAATGGTCAAATGATTGATTGTGATAAATGAATTATTATTTGTTTTAAATTGCTGTAGTTATCAGTTTAATAAAGTGTATTTTCTCGCAAAAGGTTTCTAGGTTCCAGGCAATAGACTTAGAACGGATATAATTTGTGCACTGTATTGTGTGGAGGTGGGAGTTAGGCCGACCTAACTCTCCCCACCTTTCCCATTTTCTTTCATTTTGGTTTCCTTTCCTCTCCATTCAAAGAAAACACACACACACACTATATTCTTAAAAAATCAAAGGAAGAAAACATTTATAAATCGATAAAGACTTGGATCTTTGGCTTGCTACTTATCATCTTCATCATCAACCTTGTTGCATCTTGATTGTAAGTGTAATTTGTTTCAAATATATGTATATATATGTTAGGGTTTGAAATAATTAGATTAAATGAGTAATCATGCATGGATTTGTGATTTGATGAAGCAAGTTGTTGCTAGAACATGATATATGATGATATTTGAAGTTACTTGATTGTGAAAATCGGTTGTGATGTTCGAATTTGAAATTTTGAGGTTTTGGTTCGTGGTTTGGTTAAATAACCTCCTGCTGCTGCTGCTGTATTTATGATCAAGCCGGCGGGTAGGGATACCAAGCCGGCGGCTTGTTAGTAATGCAATGGGAACCGGCGGGTGATACACCCCAACCGGCAGTTTCATCACCCTAGCCGGCGGCTCCATAGCAAAGCCGGCGGTTCCTATAGCTTTCAAAACACATTTTATTTCTGTAAGTGAAAAACTTAATTCACCCGGCGGTTTGAATGTGGACCCGGCGGGTCCTGTGATTGAGCCGGCGGCTCATAGGACTCAGCCGGCGGCTCATAGGACTCAGCCGGCGGCTCCTTGGCTGTTTTCAGCAGAACCAGTTTTCAATCGAATTCCTTTCTAATTTATATGTTATATGTATATATGACTTAGTAACCTGCAATGCGGTAACATGATAGGTAGAATTGTGAGTTTATATACATGTTTAGATGTGGTAAATTGAGTTATCATAATGATGTTCTATTAATTTCATGATGGTAGAATCGAAAACAGAATGGTTAATCTTATAACTTGTTGTTATTACAGTTTTAAGATATACAATAAATATGTTATATGATTATAACATGAGTTGATCATAATGAATGAGTTACTGACTTGGTATTTGATTTGATTCTTAGATATGGAGAAGACTCGATAACATTAGACTTTTGAGTGGAGATTGAAATCTTCAAGGGTGAGTGGATCTTGGACTTTCAGTCTAAGTTAGTTGTAACAACATGGTTACAATGGGTAAACTTGGTTTATTGCAATGATTGCTTTAATATTATATTGCCATGATGGCTAACCCTTGATTGATTATTGGCGTCCAACATGCTATGATAGTTGTGGACTATTTGATTTGGTGGAGGTCAACTAATGTGTTGGGTTTGGGTACTATTACTAGGACTTCGCAAGTGCCTTGTACATGTGTTGGACACTGAAATTGCGTCGTATGTAGTAATAGTACTAAACTATCGGTTTAACCTCTGATTTGGCCGTCAGTTGGTTTTAAGTGTTACTTGGGGAACCATCCGCGGCATGAGGGTACCTCAAGGACCACCGATCCTTCTATGTTGCTTGTGCATTGCTTGGTTATAGGCATGTGTTAAGCTGAGTTAGAATGTTAGCCTTGGATCTATTCACTTAGCTTTGTGCTAATCCCACCTCCCAACTTCTTGCAGGTTTAGCTTATGATTGTGGGTTGTTAGAAGTTTGGCTTGGAGGAATGTTTGGCACAGCTCTCTGATTTACTTGGGAATGATTTGGATTAAAAAAAAAAAAATTTATGTCATGGTTTTAATATAACACCCAACCTGTATTGATACTTGTTATGATAAGATAGTTTTAAAGTTTATACGTAACGAATTGCTATTTTGAAAGGTAAGTATGAAACCTAACGGTATATATTCAATCATGCGCTTCCGATATATAAAAAAATGACTTTGAAAATTGAGGGTTGTTATAACCACTATATAGATTTAGATCTGGAAACTCGTATATCTATATCTAAAAAGTAGATATACATTCTAGATCTGAAAAAAATCAACTGCATCGTACATTTTTCCCACTAGATCTTACGTTACTGCATCTTAAATGCAATTAAAGTACATTTGTGCTAGTACTTGTTTAGTGCATCTTGTATACCTTTACTGCATCTTATAATTTTTTTTAACATTTTTGTGTGTTGTAAATCTTGATTTTATGTTTGAATTTAAAAAATTATTATTACTTGTTTACTGCATCCTGTATTTTTGTTACTGCATCTTGTATATTTGTTACTGAATCTTACATTCGTTAGCATTTTGACTGAATCTTGCATATTAACAAGTTTTCTGATTGAATAAAATTTTGGACAATTTATGGGAATTTTTTCGGGCAGATTTTCAAGCAGATCCATAACTTTTGTCAAAATTGCAAAATAGTTCCTCCCTCCCTTGCAAAATAGTCCCTCCCTCCCTTCCTCATTCCCCTAACCGCTTCCTAACATTATATAGTGAAAAAAATAAATTATGGGTAAGGTTCAGAGGAGAAGGCCATTTAAGAAGGACAGAAAAGGCAGATTTTTGGCCAACCAAAATGTGACACGTGTCACCTGCAGTCCCCCTTTTTTTCAATAGAGACTATTTGCAATTTTGAAAAATTTAGGGACCTGCCCGAAAAATTGCCCAAAAATTTATCCAAAAATTCCTAAAAAATTATTTATTAAAAAAACATGATAATATACAAGATTCCGGTACAAAAAAATAAAATTCAGTAAAAAATCGTAAAATGCAGTGAACAAAGTTAAATGCATAAAAATGCTTAAAAACGTAAAATGCATTAGATAAAGCGTAAAATGCAGTGGATTTTTTAGATCTGGTTAATAGATCTAAAATGCAGCATGTTAGGCGTAAAATGCAGTAAATATTTCCAGATCTACTTTCTTAGATCTAGATCTGAAAAAGTAGATCTAGATCTACTTTTTTCAGATCTAGATCTGAAAAGTAGATCTATATCTACAAAGTCAGATCTAGAAGATGGAGGTGGTGTGGACGGTGACAGTGAAGGTGGTGGTGTACGGTAACGGTGACAGGTGGTGGTGCACGGTGGCGATGAAAGTGGTGGACGATGAAGGAAGTGGTGAAGGTGGACTTTGAGGATGGCGGTGAAGGAGGTGGTCACGATGAAGGTGAACGGTAACGGTGAAGGCGGCGGTGAAAGATGGTGACGGTGGTGAAAGGTGGTGGCGGAGGTGACAGGTGGTGACGGCGGTGACAGGTGGTGACGGTTGTGACGGAGGTGAAAGGTGGTGATGGTGGCAGTGAAGGTGGTTGTGTGGCGGTGGCACTGAAGGTGGTGGCGGTGAAAGGTGGTGATGGTGGTGAACGGTTTTGTGTAGGTGTGTGTGAATTTAGTGCAGAGAGAATAGTTAGGTGTTGTGTGTATTTGATGCAAATGAATAATGAAGCAGACCATGGCTGCCCAAAGTTTTACCCCCTTTCACCTTAATTTACGAAAATTACATTTAGGCCCCTCCGCCCAAACGAATTTGCAAATTAAACCCTTAAGTGATGTAGAATGATATCAACCGTTGGATCTTAGAATGAATAGTTGGGATGTAGCTGCTCCTCCTGCTCCTCTAACCCTTCCTGCCCCTTTGATCCTTTTCTAATAGATAAAGTTAGTTATTCCTTTTCACTAAGATAGAAAAATGAATGCTTTTTTTAAAGAGGGAGTATTACGGGCCTCATATTTTTATTCTATTGATAATAAAAAAAAAAGAATTATGAGTTTCCTCAACTCATAGTCATTAACATTAAAATCATCGTATAAAAAGGTTGGGATCAGAGGGGATGGTGACTTAAAGAAGAAATGAGTGACTGACAATTTCGGTCGTTGGTTTCTATGATCTAGGACCCAAATTCACACCACTACATCATAGATACACTAAATCATATCAGCTACGTATTTTACGTGTATCATAAGTACACTCAATCATACCAACAATGTATTTACCCTCACAAATTTGATTGCATCATAACAAAATGAGTTAATTACGCCGTTCGTCCTTTTGGTTTTGTCAAAATTACTGGTTTAATCCTTCTAAGTTTTTAATTACGTCGCTCATCCTTAATTTTGAAATTTGTTGCGTGAATAATCCTTTAGTCTAACATCGTTAGTGATTTCCGTTAAGTGCACTCATGTGCTATGCATGTGAGGGTATAATAGTCTTTTCACTTCAATTAGGTTATGATAATACTTAAAAGGGATTAGGTCCCCGAAATGCTACTAACTTTGACCAAATCTCTATTGTATGCACCCAACTTACGTATGCTAATTTTAATGCAACCAACTTTCCAAAATGGTGTTTTTGATGTAACTTGGTGACGTGTCGCTCTCTCCATACGCCACGTGGCATGCCATACGCGCGACACGTCATCAAGTTACATCAAAAACACCATTTTGGAAAGTTGGTTGCATTAAAATTAGTATACGTAAGTTGGGTGCATACAATAGAGATTTGGTCAAAGTTAGTAGCATTTCGGGGACCTAAACCCTACTTAAAAGCTTCAACAACAACCATTCATCACCCCACTCAAAATTCCCTGTTTATCGAATCAAATCCCCAAATTGGGAAATCATTTTTTACAATCCCTAACCCTAAAATTCCTCCCAAACTAATTCCCTCATCAAATTCAATAAATTGAATAACAATTCTGTTAATTCATTCGACCATTTCAGCTTATGAATTCAAATCATTAATCCTAGATCTACAAAATGTCTGAATTGAAGCTGAAAAACAAATGTCATCAATCGATTCCGGCCGTCGTCTTCAATCTACTTCCGGTGAATTCTTCCGTCTATTCTCCGGCTTCTCCTCCCGGCGGCTGGTCGTCGCCGCACAAACTCCCCGTCTGTTGCCCTGGCCTCCTTCACTCAGGTGTACTTCTCGAAAATTTTGATTTCGGATTGGAACGTGATTTAGGTCCGGATGAGAATTATCAGGAAAATAACTTATCTAAATTAGGTAATTCTCTATCAGATTTAAATCCTTCGTGTTCTAGCGTTGTTGTTGTTAACGTTGCTGTTGATGCGTCTGATAGTTCGTGGTCGTTATATGATTTGTATTTAGATAATGTTTATAACGAAAAAGATGCTAATAAAACTCATGATCAAGCTGAGGATGTTGATGAAGATATGAAAACTGAAATTGATGATGATAATGACAATGCTCCTATTGTTACGACGTCTTGCGGTTTTGATGTTTGTAAGAAAAGAAAGGTTTGTAGGTCGTTAACGGCTCATTTAGCGTCTGAGGTGATTTATGAAATTATAATTATCAAAAAAAGTTAATGATGATAATACTTCGATTAGGTTAGGTTTTCCATAGGTTTTTTCAATGTAATGTTAGTAAGGGTTATGAGAGGTTGGGTTAGGTGAGAGAGGGAGTCGAGCAGGTGACATACACCGGTGAAAAGACTATTATGCCCTCACATGCATAGCACATGAGTGCACTTAACGGAAATCACTAACGATGTTAGATTAAAGGATTATTCACGCAACAAATTTCAAAATAAAAGATGAGCAACGTAATTAAAAACTTAAAAAAATTAAACTAGTAATTATGACAAAACATTAAGGACGAACCGCGTAATTAACTCTAACAAAATTGCATTTTACCTCTACAAATTTGACACGAGATGATTGATCTAGTCTTTACCCTCTCTTCCCCTTAAAACCTTTCATCCCCTCGGAACCCGGCCGTATAAAATAACTGATTATGAGTTCCATTCACTGAGTATACTATATAAATACATAAACAAGGTCTCGTGTCTACGTGTATATACCTCTAATTATGAATTGGCATGAGTTCTATAAAACTTATTTATAAAGTTAAAACATTGAACCAATTATTACTGTTTAATGAAATACTGCAAATGTAAATATAGTCATGTTCATATTTAGGGGCGGAGCTATAGGGGGCAGTCGCCCCCCCCCCCCCCCCCCCCCCCCCCCCCCCTAAAAATCTAGATTGTGGAAAAAAATAAATTTTTTAAGGTTATTAGTAACAGTTTTGGAGTTTTACCTCTCCAAAATGATTGAAAAAAGGGAAAAAAAAATTTTTTGCCCCCTATACGAAATATTCTAGCTCCGCCCCTGTTCATATTAGTTTTATTATTAGAGGTTCTCTACATTCACAGTTCACAATTCACAATCCACAATTCACATAAACAACTTATATACTCCATAATGAATAGGCATTAATTTAAAAAGAAGACATTAGTGACAATGTTATTAACATGATAATTCGTTTCCAAATTACAAGTCTAGATTGCACCAATGTTCTTAAGTCCCAAAACAACACCAACACCAATAATGTGACCAACGGTCCCACAAGCTAAGGTATCGGCTAGAGTGAAGCCAGCAGGGTCGCCCGTTTGAAGACCTGAATCCCTAACCTCAAGCTTTAGCCCTGCGGTCGCCTTCCTGTTTGCCGATGGTGCCAACCCAAATCGACCAGCAAACAACATCAAGGTCGTTGATGTCACCATAATCTACACATAAAAACATCAAAATTCATAAGTATTTATTTTTATTGCCACGTTATGTTTTCTAAATTGTTGGTATAATTACGGGTACAAAAACTTTACCAAATTTGTGGATGAACCGATGAAATCACATCGAACACCTAGAGCTCCCTTTCCCTTTCCCTTGGGTCTCATTGGTTGCATTGCTACCTGAAAAAGGTCAATTACATAAATATATCTAATGAACACATTTGGTGATTTGGAGGGTACCCTGCCCCCCCCACTATATTCGCCCCACCCGCAAGGAGCATAAAAAGAAACACTCAAATTGATTAAAACGTATATATACAATGATCAAAAAGCAAGTAAAATAAAGAGAATGAGCTAACCATGTTTTGGACTGGGGAAAGTGATGGTGAACTGGCCTTCAAACCAGTGAATTGAGGAAGAGAAGTCATGACAGCAGTTGCCATTTTTTGATCTTGTTAAAAACTTGGATTCCTGAGTTTGAAAAATTGGAGTTATGAAAAGTTCTTAAAAGCAGAAGCCACATAAAAGATTTGAGTTTATGGCCATGGAAAGTCAGATGTAGGATAAACTTTGATCCTTGTGCTTACATGGCATTATATGACTGGACAATTACATATCCACTAGATTTTATTAATTTATTTTGGTTTTAATTTAATATTTAAAACATGAGCATATTTTTTAGTCAAACATACAAAATTATATATTTATCTGAACTCCTCTATAGATTTTACAAGTATAGTAGTATACATAGTGTGTCATATACCTATTTTTTTTTTTATATATTTGGTTTGAGATAATATCCTGTTCATTTCTACTTGTTCTTGCCACACTTACACGTCAAACATTCATATAGTTAAATTAGTTAAAAAGGTCAGTAGGTCTTAGCTATATATGGGTGATAGTTGGATACTCCGAATAAAAGTTGTAAGTTCCAAGTTTTACTTGAGACATCAGTATACTACGAAAATGTCTAAGTATTAGTGTATAAGTTAACTTTCCCTACATCTTATAGTACCACCAATCGATATTATTGTGTGACAGGAATTTTTTGGTTTGAGCTTTGACGGGTTATGTTTCATGGAGTCGACATGTTGAGGTCATTTTCGGTTTTCACGCTTTCTATAGGTGATTTCCCTTACCACCTTTATGTGGTAATGTGTCATGTTGTGTTTGTACCTAATGTTGTTGGATCATTGGGTTGATGCAGTTTTTATGGTCGTGTATGTTTGAAATCAAGGTGTTGGATTATGTCGGTTGAAATTGAGGTGTCTCGTTTTGGGTAGAATCATGGTGTAGGATGGTTTTGATTAGGATGGTCATGTTGTAATTTCTAACATCTTGCTAGTGTATTACGTTTTATTAATATAAAATTATTGGCTTTTCAAAAAAAATAAAAATAAAATAAAATAGTGTATTAGTTTTTGGCATGTAAATAGAAGGTTAGCTTCACTAAAATGTCATATCATATCAAAGGTAGGGCATTTCCCATTTTTATAGGACCATGATTGGGAATTGGTTGATCGTCTTTATCTGAAGAATGATATGAATATGTACCTTAAAACATTCAATTGATATGATTTTTTATAAGAGTATTATAATAGAAATCAATTATAGATCTATAGTTATCTTTTTGTAAATTATTTTAGTTGCCCACACAATATTAACAGTTTTAATATAGATTTAGATTGTTTATGAAAAATTGTTGCAGTTAGTAATAACATATACCACATAAACTCAGACGATACCCATTTTGTATGGGCCAATATAAGGAGGCCCAAGTATTTCAAAGACTGGCGGCCCATAAAGTTAAGAAAAGTTCTGCCTCGTAATTATAGACGTTAACACTATCTTGTAGAGTTGCAGGTATGAGTCGACTGAACTAGTAAAACAACTTCTTGAAAATAGTATACGGAGTACTTTTTCCTAACAAAAATTAGGTATAAAAGAGAGGTGCTGGTGTGTAGTAAATTGGGTAATGAATGTATTATTGTATTTATTTAGCAAAAACTTTGAACAATGAAGAATTTTGTTTTTTCCTTTTTTCTTTTTTATGCGCTTAACTAATGTAATATTCGCTGCGTAATTGTTATGTGAACTGATAAATCTAACAAAAATGTGCATCATTTTTCTATACAATCACGTTCTTAATACACAATTTTGGTTGACCTTCTATAGAGTATAGAAATGCCTCAATCGACTTTTTACTCATTCTAACGTATTTAATCAGTTTATAAAATGTAACACAACAAGTGAATGTTTTTTTTCATTACTCTAAACAGCAAATGTCCTCTACACCTTTTATCTTACTCAAGTAGTCCACATTACTCATGCTACTTTCATCAAATATACAAAAAGGGTACACCTTCCTTCATATGTACGTGTTTCATTCAAGGATGCCATCCGACAACATATATTTCAATTTTTTAGGACAAAAGTAAGCTCATGTAATACTTGAACCCAAACATAAAGTCTTGTTTTATGCATTAATGTAATAATTAAAAAGATAAGCAAAGTATCTTACAAAAATGACATACCATAAGATTCCTAAACCAACAACAAAGAAAACCTACCTTAATACATAATTAGCTTCCCATGTACAAAAGTAATAGAATCCCACTACTTTCCCACCTATTTAACTTCCATCTTGTTGCTGCTCTTGATTTCTTTGCCCTAAATATTAAAAAAATATATAAAAAGGATTAAAAACCTTCAATATAATCTTTCAACAACAACAGTAATATACTCTGAACATTTGGTCTTTTTAATGTTTCTTGGTGATGTATCAAAGAGATAGTAATTAGAGACTAAGCAAGTATAGATGTTAGAATGAATGTTTTGTATCATTTGCCTTAGGTCTAAGTTAAAGTTAATGACCCAATACTGGAATACGATTTAACTTCGATCACTAAATTAAGTTTTTGATTAGGGGAAAGTGTCTCCAAATATATCTAACTATATTACCTAAAGTCTATTGCATATTTGCATGTATCAAACTTCATTTAGTCTGTTGTGTGCATCAAACTTCCAGTTATTGATATTGTATGTATCTGATAGCTTATTCATCTTTTTCATGACGCAACAAACGTATAATGTGTCACGTCGTCATAACGTATAGGTAAATTAGTAATAAGAGGTTGGATACATACAATATCTATAACTGAAAGTTTGATACAAATAATAAAACAAAATGAAGTCTGATACAAATAATATAGTCTAGGTCATGAATTTAGACCTGGCAATCATAACCCAATTGATCAAAAACAGGTTGATTGGGTTTAAAAGAAAAGATTTGTGGGTGGGAATTAGATGTCTGGAAATTTACAATTGGGTCCAACAGGACAATTTCAAAATGCAAGGTAAAGATCCAACGGGTCGAAGAAGTTCCGACCTGAACCCCATTTCACACTGTCCACCTCCGTATTTGTTTTCTATTCATTTTACTATTGATAGATTAATAATTAATTTATTAATTAATATTAATATATTACGAGAGGTGCTTGCGACTTTTGAGGGCACGTACACAGTTTCCAAACTTTTTCAATATAATCGTCTCTGCTTTCAATTCCTATCTTATTATTTATTATTTATATTTATTAATATTGAAATTAAAATTGATAAATAATAATATTAATTAAATAATATATACTATAATAGTGTAATGTATGATTTTTTTGACCCAACCCGTTTAACCCAATGACAATAAAGGACCCAATTGACCCATGACCCGTTTTGACCCATGACCCAACTCGACCCAATTGCCAGGTATAGTCATGATTAATTACATCTAGAGTCACTAATTATCACTTTTGAATATGTACCAAATTAATAATGCACAAAAATAAATTATCAAGGATTGATATGATGCAACTTACTCTGATGCAGCATACATGCAATTTCCATAACCTGTCATCCCAATAATTCGAAAGATTGCAAATAGTTAGAAACGTATTTATTTGTCCCTTTATATGATACACTTATTGGTACGTAATACATGTACAAGAACATCACTATAGCTTATTAAAGATGTGAAGAAAATAAGTTTGGTTCGATATGGTTTTTATGATCAACGCGTTAAACGTTTAATTATAAACTTACTTGGATCGTTCTTTGTCAAAGTACCAGCACCCCCAAAATTGCAAGCAATGTCTGAATTTCCATTTTGTTGATAGTAACTGTTGAAAGCAAAAGAGGCATGCGAAAACAATGTGTCGGGTTGATAACATGGGCCTCCGGGTCGAATCTGACTGCAATCAGTCATACCCAACCCGCAGGCCCAATCGAGCGCAATCTGTAAATCATACTGGGATGCAGCAGGTGAGGCTACACACCAATTTGGACCATCTAAAAATGTCATGTTGCCTTCTGGTGGAGGCAATAGCGAGTCTTCTGCCCGAATAGTCCCTACCATCACTACATCTACAAAATATCAATTTGGAATGTATTATTATTGTTAGAAATCTAACTTCTTAAGAAGGTTTAAATTCTATTGTATGTTAGCGGTAAATAACTGTATAACTAATAGTTGTATTGCAAAGTATACAAGAACTACATCAATAATACAAGAATTTAACTTCCGGAATATGTGTGTTATTCTAGTTGCACCCCTCTTGCGTGCCACTACATTTTAAAAATGTACATACAAATCGTACCATATCATGGACTGCGAACGATTCAAAACACAGTGACACGCAAGATACTCATTGACACATACACATATCGCAATAAATATGTGAATAACAACAATAAGCAGAACAGAGAAACACATAGTTTGAGTAGTCCCCTTTTCAGGCTTGTTTAAAGTGTCTCCTCATCCGAACAAATACCCCTCAAGAAACCAAAACAAAAAATTAAAGGTTCATTCATAGCCATTCCAACAAGAGATTCTTTCTGTTTATAAATAATTAGTTTCATATTTCAAAAAAATTTACTACAACAAACCAAAACAATTTTTAGGTAAAAAGTATATAAAATCCAAAATAAGAAGTACATATTTAGGTTTATAAGTTCAAGTTTCATTATACAAAGCCACTTCAAGTAGCCAAAGCTTTAAAAAAGTTTATCCTTGTTTGTAGATTTTTATATAATCTAGGATAGGATGCCGATAAATACAACATCAAACTTGATTTATACACCAAAGTTATGCTTCTGCATACTTGTGTGTTGTATAAAACAATATTCTTGTTGTATTTATCAATTCCCAAAATCTTTGTCAAAACATATATATAGAAGGCCACTTTCAAAATTAGTACGTTACCATATGCCATTAACAAGTAGATGACAAAAAATGACTCTCTAAAATCTAAACTATGTGATGTCTAAACCATGGATTGCACGCGTATCAATGTAACCAAATTCTACAAACTCGTCTAAGGAAATCGACATCTAAGACGCCATAAAGGCGAAACGAAAGCTATCTGCATAACTCGAACTAATTATAAGTCCTACTAGTTGTGCTACAACTCACTAAAATACACAAAATCGAAATGTCGTTATTTTGTTTGGAGTAGAACTTAGACAAAAAAAACATGATAATTTCCTTATGGTAAGTAACATTATATGAGACAAAAGGAGATGAAAGAGATACATACATAGATAAGATAGTGCAAAGAGGGATTGAAATGTGAAAGACATGCTTCTTCTAAGACTTGGTCCTTGAGTTAAGAACATATGATGTGTTTGGTGAAAGAGAAGTTATGAGAGTTAAATGCACATCAAGAATCAAGAGTTTTCTTCAACCTAAATTTTCCTTCTTTTCTTTTTTCCTTCACTTACTTGCTTTTAAGTTTTAGATAATTAATTATTAATTAATAAGTCCTTGAAATGTACTATGTATGAGTTAGCATGCATTTAATCTTTTGCACTGAAGAAATGCTACACCTAATTTAATTAAAAACAAATAGCTAGAAAAGTTTGCTTATAAACTCACGTGACATACGAGATGGACCATGTAGCAACATGCCAACATGTACATTTTTGTTTCTCTATTCCTTATTTTTTATTTTTTTAAGTCATATTAAGTTGTAAATATTATTATTATTATATTTATTTATAAGTCTAGTACTATTCTTCTTCTGGAAACTAGGGGCGCATTTAGTTACAGGAACTTCTCTAATTTTTTAGAAAACTTCATTAAGTAAACAAAAAAAAAAAAAAAAAAAAAACGCGTTCAAATTCAAGTTTTCTAAAGGAAATTTCTAAGAAAAATAAAATTCATATTTTTCCTTTCTATAATACAAAAGTTGAAAACTACTTTTTATAGTCTATTGGTTTTCCATTTACTTCTTCATGAAAAAAAAAAATTCATCTCTCACACTTGACGGCATTTTCTAAATTTTCGTTGTTTTCCTAAAGAAGTGAAACACTCATCTTTCCCTAGAAATCAGAAAAAAAGAGAAATTGAAATTTTTTTTCCGTAACCAAACACAGACTAGGTTTCTGATTTGAGGTTAGTTGATTTTATTGAGTTGGTTGTTTTGAGTAGAAAATAGTTTAACAATGTTGTTTTTAATTTGGGCCGGTTAGCTTGTAATTTGGGCTAAGTATCCTGTACTCACGTTCACTTGAGCTAATTTGGTGAAGTATGAGGTTCCAAAGATAAGAATTAGATAACATGTACCTTGGGTTGAATCCTTATAATAAATTATAACAAATGTTGATTAAAATAGTAGCAAATTTTGGTTTAGAAAGTCGGGACGGAGCTAGAAAATATACATGGAAGGGGCAAAAATAACATTATTTTGTGTTTATTTATAGTTTTTAGGGGGCAAAATTTTAAAAAATCTCATTAATACCTTAAAATTTTTTTTTTTTTTTACGTAATTTCAATTTTTTTGTAGGGGCAGCTGTCACCGCTCTAGCTCCGCCCCTATTACAAAGGGTCAAAGAAACTTTAATAGGAGTAATAACTTTTTTGTCCATTCAATTAAGGTCATATATGTATTTTTCTTTCTACTATACATCATATGAAAGTTTTAAATTAACTATCAACGTCTCAATGGCAAACCCATGTGTTAAAATATATTTCAATATTGGTTTTGAATATTGTTATTTTGGTTTTGTACTAACTTGAAATGTTATTATATGAAATTGAGTTAACAGTAGAAAACTGAAGTGTCTAAATCGATACATTGTGAAGGACTAAAGCACAAATTACTAATGGCACACCTAATTGTTCTAAATTAAGAATAGTGATAGGTATTCAAGAATGCATCCAATTCGTCCATAATATCTATTATGTGTACCCTACTTACGTATGTTATTTTTAATGCATTCATTCAATTTTCAAAAATAGATTTATAATGTACTTTGCTGATGACTCATCCGTTTAACGTGCCACGTGGCATCCCTAGAAGTTAATACATCATCAAAAGTACTAAAAATATATTAAAAATCGATTTTTGGAAAGTTGAATCTATTAAAAATAGCAAACGTAAGTATGATACACACAATAGACATTCAGGATGAGTTTGATGCATTCTCAAATACTTATCCCATTTTAAAAAATTTACTATTGTTCATGTTCCACAAATTGCTTACATCAATATTGAGATTGAACGTTTTAGTTTAAGTAAGTGACTTTTTGAGTGTTGTATGGGATTTTTTTTGCCAAAATATATATTGGAACCCTCAACTTGGATGACTAGGTTTTTTACCATCTTGAATTATTAAGGGTGTAGAATGGTACCCTGAACTTGACAGAGTGGTTAATCTAATACCTTGACTCAGTTGACTCGGAGCATGTGCTTGTCACATGATATTTTCTTGTTAATAAACTAACGGGATATTGACCAAACGTTTTGTGAGGATTATTTTAAAACAATTTTCTGCCCTTTAGTTTCCCTTGTTCTTTCTTATTTTTAAATTGAAGTAAAGTGTTCATCTAATTCTCCACCTCAAAATTCAGCAGCAGGCAATTGTGAATGATCGTAGACCGCGTCTAATTCCTCTAGTCAAAATCATCTGCCCAGTAATTAGGGCTTAGGCACAATATATCAAAAAATCATGATTTAATAAACCAATTAATTAGAGAGATAGAAAGACGGAAATGAAATTCTACATCGTAATTGGAAATGTGTTTAGTTTTTGAGTGGATGTGGGACGCTGTCGAAGTTTTTGAACCAAGCGGAAAGGAATTTTAAGTTCTTTATATTTGCTTTCAAATTTATGGTCTGTATCAAAATTATCGAGTTTTTCTTTGATTTGTAGATATATCGTGTCCCAATTTGGCAATTTGGGGTCATGTTAACTTGACGTGGAGAACAGGATACACTTTCTTGTTAATATAAAAAAAAAGTGACAGGATGTATATTATATGAAAACCACCCATTCAATCTATATAATTAACAGCAATTCATGATGTGTGTTCCAATTGCAAGAATCAATAATACTTCGTGCAATTGCAATTGATTCTTACGGTGTAAGGAAATAGTACTATTCTACTAAAAAATATCATGAAGTTTTACGCTTCAAACCTAACTAGTTAACGTCCCGTTAGTTTATTAACAAGAAAATACCATGTGACAAGCACATGCTCCGAATCAACCGAGTCAAGGAATTAGATTAACCACTTTGTCAAGTTCAGGGTACCATTATGCACCCTTAATAATTCAAGGTAGTAAAAAACCTAGTTATCCAAGTTGAGGGTACTATGATACATTTTAGCCTCTCTTTTTTTCTTTGTATGTTCCCATAATATTTATTTTTGGTATATTTATTTACTTTGTTTCGCATTTTAAAAGATATAGACATATTATTACATATATTCTGGTAATCTAGCTTGTGTTCTTGTGTTTGTTTTTATCATGTTCTTCACCATTTTCTCTTGCTGATGGCATTTTTATGATCATGACATGGTAATTTAACAAGAAATGTATACCAAGAGGCATAATTGTCTCAATGATTGGTCCATCAATAAAAATTCTATGAGTTAAATCTCAACGACCACATACGTATAGTGTTCACAAATATAATATGTTTGTATATATACTCTTAAATCTTAATAGTCGTGTTGAATACAATAACTTTTGTTTTTGTTTTCCTTAAGGGGAAAAAAAAAAAAAAAAAAAAAAACAGAAAATGTTTTGTTGATTTATCATCAACCAACTGATCGGTTTTGGTCGGACCCGTTAAATGTATCGAACAGGCGACGTGGTTAGGTCCAATTGGTGAAGTTGGCCTGGCTGTTTTCTTGGGCTTAGCCGACAAGTCTTTAATGGTCATCACATGCCAAACAAATGACACACGTTTTTTCTATCCGAATTTCATATGCTCGTCACCGTCACACAATCTTACACATGTGTTGAGTCACGGATTCGAACCTCTGATCTATAAGTCACACATGTAAAATCTGGGTGTTTACGGTAGCGTATCACTTGTGTTATGCTCAATTAGTTATATCATACAAAGTATATAAGTTAATAAATTTATAACATACTATATGTAATTGTTAAATACAAAATCTATCTATCAAAGTGGATATTAGAGGCGATGATGGATTAGAGAGGGTTTGTGAGGCAGACGATCACGGCTTTTAATTTTTGTGATTTATGACTTAAGTTCATTGTATCATAAATGTACATTGTATCATAATAATATTGTATTCTATCCTTACAAGTTTGACTACATTGTAACACTTTGAACTGGACACATTCACTAATTTGGTATTACAGTACGATATACGTAGTATTAGAATATCTGATATATTATTTGAAGGGAAAATAATTCGTAATGTTCAACTGCACGAATTGAAAGGTAAGATAATGTTGGTGGTAATAGAGGGGTCATTATGTAAATATAAAATAGTTGAATGATATAAATATAAAGTGTATAATTTTATTTGTTTTGTGATTTGTCGGTGACAATTTTAGACCCATTAGTTATTTATGGATCAACTTAGTTAATATTTATGAGGGGATGGATTTGTTGGGTCTCCCCCATTTTTTTGGATGATTCTAAATAGGTATTTAATATAACTTCTAATTATATAACAATTAACCAACGGGTCTAGACGAGTCTAGCGGGTAAATTTTTTTTTCACCTCAATTCATTTTTTTTCATTTTTCACTCAAATAAATAAAAAGTTTGGTGGAAACACGATGGGTCGACCCGACTCAAGACCCATTTGACTCGGACACGTTTAGACTCATCCTCCTAAATGACCCATCTAGACCCGGACCCATTTAAACCCAAATTCATATAGACCTGTGATCCGACCCGACACGATTTATTCATTTTGTCACTTATAAGTCAACATTACAAATGATATCCCCTAATTTAAATTATAAAGATAAAGCCGACTTTATCTTTCCATACCCCCATAATTACTCACCATACCACTTTTGTATTTTTTTTATAAAAAATAATACAGAAAAGTACAAAAAAGTACAGAATGTAAGAAAAAGTGATAGAATAAAGTACAGAAAAAGTATCGAAAAATTAATTTAAAAAAATGATGTGGTATGAAGAGTTATATTAATGAAGAATGGAGTAGAAATAATAAATAGTAAAGTGCAACTCATTAATGCGGAAACCAACCCATGTGTAATTGTCATATGTACTTATTTCATATTCTCAATCGGTTTGATAAAACAAAACAGAAATTTTGTACATGACAACATAAATAATTTCGATTGTTGATGGACATAAATGTAAATACAAATAAACTTCCTCTGTATTCGTAGCTTTTGGGGCCCTTTAGTCATTAAATAACTTGTACTAGTTACACCAAAAAAATTCATTTTCCCTTGATCTTTCTCATTTCACTTAGCACGTTTTTTCTACAATTTTTAATGTTATCGTCAAATACTATTGAAATAAATTTTAATATATTATAATGTAATACGGAGTAGTTAGATTAAATAAAATAGAAATTAAAATATAAGTAAGATGTGGATGGATTAGTTGGAGACATTTGATGTGGTTTAGGTTATGGGAGTGTTCCCTCCACATGATCCCCGTTTCCTTTGTCTGCGCTTGGGTCTTTCTTCTTATTTTAAAAAATTAATAAAATAAACAATAAGTTTCAACAAATACTATTGTTTTCTCACCTTCATTATTTTAAATATTGTTATTGTTATAGATTATAGACTTGTAGTAACTGGTTTAAGATATCAACGTGATTATAATAACCTCATACAGGTACGATGGATACATTCCATTAACAATAGCATGAGTAGTTCAATGTGAAATTTAATGGAAACTTAAGCATTATGTTCCACATTGTGAATGATTTTAAAGAATAATATCAGTTCGGTGTGAAACACAATAATAATTCACAGATTAAGTTTAACCAAAAAAAAAAACCAAAAGAAAAACCTGGACTAAGCCCACCATCATCTTGTCACTTCGTTGTTCCATCGACATTGGTACTCTCATTTTATCTACCGCACCAGAGGGGAGTCAGAAAGTCAATGTAAAAAAATGAAAGTTTTACGATGCCAACCTCATACTCTTAATACATTTTTGTGACGTCTTTTATATTAAGAGTATTGTACTTTCTTTTAGGGGTGTGCAAAATATTCCGAAACCAAAAAACCGAATCGAAAACCGGTTGAATCGAACTGAATTTAGGTTAACTGAACCGAAATTTTTTTATTTTTCAGTTTTGGTAAACCGAACCAATATTTTCTCGGTTTTTTGATTTCGGTTCATAATTTTTGGATAGACATGACAAACGGTTAACCGAAAAAATCAAAAGGTTAATATATAGTTTTAAATATATGTATATATAATGTATATATTATGTTTATATATAGATATTTACACTTGTAATTTGATAAAATTATTTATATTTCTTTTTCTTTCATATTAATGCAGTTTACTAGCTTAATTTTGCCTTAATATGTTAACTATTATGACTTCCAAACGATTAACATATATATAACATAAATACACCATTATAAAGAGTAAAATGCTTATCGTTTGATACTTTTATTATCAAAATATTTTAAATATAATGAATACTAAATGAATATGTATTTTGTGTGTTATTAATTACTTTTTAACATATGTATTAATTAATAAACGGTTAATTGGTTAACCGATTAACCGAACCAAAAAACCGGTTAACTGAACTTTTCGATTTCGGTTTAGATTCAAAAACTTGATGAACCTAATTTTCGGTTAACCGTCAGTGAACGCCCCTACTTTCATTACATGCTTATAGCCTAATACAGTTTTCAAACAACCAACGATGTTAATATAATTCAATTATGAATTTCAAAATTTTATTTATATCACTATCGACTTTTGTCAAATAAATAAACTAAATAATAAAATAATGTTGGTGATAATGTGATATCATGATACTTCGTATGAAATAGTATTAACAGACAAAATGTCTTCTTAGTCCAGACGTCCTTTCCAAATATCAATTATTTCTTAAGACAAGGATAAACAAATGTCGAATCTTTGTTCAATAATAATGGTTAGGTATTAACTACGTTAATCGTTACTTATAGGCAAAGTTGCTTGTTGGTTAACACCACAAGTTTGTTTTTTTATTTCCATATCTCATACATTTGAAAAACAATATAAGGTGTTTTATTCAAGACTCCATAAACCGTTTATGTCTAAAAACAATGTAACAAGTTAATAACCTTTTTTCAAGGTAGTCGTTCCCACAACATGCAAATGTTCTACCTATTATATAGCGAGCTTATAGATACACCAAATTTTTTGATGCATACACCAATCTTCATGCATATTCACTTGTACTGTACAAAACTGTTATGCATATATTTGGTGTATCTATTAAAAAGTGTGTTGTATTTATCATTACCCATTGTATATGTTATTAAAAAGGCATCTATCTATGCTACTACATATCTATGCATCCACACAAATGGCCTAGAAATATACTTTTAGAGAAGAGTTCAATTGATACCATTTATTTTGTGTGAGAATGAGGGAACCAACCATAATATGCCATTTGTCACTTTTTTCTCTCTCATCCACGTTTTTAAAAATTAAATATCTCACAAACGACAAGTCGAAAAATCATGAAAATTGCACCATATTTTTCAGCGTTTTATCCTCTTCGATTTGCCGTCCATCAAGGCATACTTCCGACGAACTTTTTTATTTCATTTTTTTGGTGGGTTTTACATATTAGTAACACATGTGTTAGTGATTGATTATACATTTGATTTAAGATTTAGAGTTAGGGTTTAGAGTTAGGGTTTAGTGTTAGGGTTTAGCATGGTTTAGGGTTTAGGGTTTAGTATAATTTAGGGTTTAAAGTTTTATAAAGCGTTTAGGGTTTAGGGTTTGGGGTTTAGGGGTTAGGGTTTAGGGTTTTAGGGTTGGGAGTTTGGGGTTTCGGGACGAAACCCCAAACTCCCAACACTAAAACCCTAAACCCCAAACCCTAAACGCAACACTGTAACACACGTGTTAGTAATGTGAAACCCACTAAAAATAATGAGAAAAAAAAACTCGTCGAAAGTATGCCTTAATGAACGGCAAATCGAAGAGGATCAAAGGCTGAATCTAATGGTGCAATTTTCATAATTTTTCGATTTGTCGTTTGTGAGATATTTAACTTAAGGGGTAAATGGGTTTTGTATTCTCTTTGTACACATGACACCATATCATTGGTTCATCTATTCTCACACAAATTTTTAGTCTCATTTGAACCTTACCCTATACTTTTATCTTGTTTTTCAAAAAATGGGTCTTTAAACATTTGATTTTGTTTTAATTTTCAGCAATAATATGAACATAAGACACAGTGATGTACAATTGCAAAATTCTTCTTTGACAATTGCAAATCCTTTAACTTCTAGTATAATTTATAGGTTTGAAATAAGAGGGAAGGGGATCTAGAGAGTAAAGGAATGACAAACAACTTCAACCCTTATCTTTTTAATTTATAGTCTAGGTTTAATACATCGTAAGTACGGTGTATTATAAACATACTCTGTATCGTAACAACATTATATCTTACCATTAAAAATTGATATCACTAGTAATAGTAATTATAACTGAACTAATTTCCGAGTTTTAAATTGATATCACTAGTTGTAAGATTTTTACCAAGCTTTGAAAAACCTAATGTACCGTTTGACACCTTCGACCATCACATGGGGACGTTTCATACCAAGATATCATGCATAGATTCCAAAACATACAACTATTCTTGTACTTTTCAACATACAAAGTGATGCGACCCTTTTAAACTTTTGCATCACATGTATACAAAAGATTCTAATGTCGATATAGTATTAAAAGTTCATAATACATACAAGTTTCCTTGCATAATATTTCTCCAGTTTTCATACACAAAATTCACAGTGACCTCATTAACTTTTACAGTTGTTACAAAAGTTAATTTTTTATTTTATCTTATTTCACATCAAAATTCATTGTTTTTTTCAAAGAAATATGAAAAACGTGTACGTGTATTTTCCTTCATAAATGCAGTAGAATGACAATATGGTATCTAAGTGGTAATTTGGTATAAATAAGCAACTAATCAAAATATGATTCCAACAGTAAACATCTGACTTTTCACTTAAAATTAAGAGATTAAGGGTAATAATCCATTCTTGATTAGCCAAAATAGACCTACACCTAACGACGTATTTTTTTTTTATCATTAATTTAATATTTACATAATCTTCATTGACTAATTAATAATTACTCTAGTTTAACTGATCATCATCAGAAAAAATCAAACGACGACATCGAACTCGTCGTTGTCGTCGTCTTTTGTCTCGGGATCACTGGTGGCGTTGTCGACCTTATCAGCGCAAAATTCAACCCGTTAAAAAACGGATGGGTTTTAATATCAGCTGCTCCCCGTTTCGACCCGAACCGGCTTTCCGGATCCTTATCGAGCAATTTCGATATCAAATCACGCGCTTGTGTTTCTCGCGAAGAGACCGAAACAGTTGGGAAGTTGAGGTGTTTTTTCACAATGTTACGCAGCGTAGCTTCATTTGATACGCCCGCAAACGGAGTACAACCATAAATCATTTCATAGATAAAAATCCCCAGCGCCCACCAGTCAACGGAATTACCATGTGAGTGGCCGGAAGCGACTTCCGGTGCCACGTACTCATGTGTTCCTACAAAGGAACATGACCTGGCGGCCACTGGTTCCGCCACGAACAACCGGTTTGTGGCAGAAAACGAATTCACTTTTTTTGACCGGAAGAGTTGACTTGGAAGACAAGAAAAAGGGTGAGAAGCGTGACGTGGCACGGAGGGTGAATAACAAGAAGAAGAAGAAGAGGAAGGTTGATCTGGTGATGATGAAAAGGATTGAGATTGAACGGCTGGGATTGCATCAGAGCATAACGAAAGGTCAAAATCAGTCAGCATGATATGACCGTCCGATCTGACCAACACATTTTCAGGCTTTAGGTCTCTGTAGATGATTCCAAGCATATGCAGATACTCTAATGCTACCAATACCTCAGCAGCATAAAACCTAGATTTCCAAATAAACAAACTTTTAATAATAATTATGGATAAATAGAACTTTGTTAAAGTAGAAATAAAATTTTATTTGTGTCACATTCTCGGGAATTAAAATAATTAATTAACTTATGAATTTCCAAAAAAGTTAATGACGCAATCCTTGATCGGGTAACTACGATTTGAAAGCTTAAATCAGAGAAGGCTCCATTAATAATTTTGCAGGTAAAAAGTCAAAAAAGTGAGAAATTATCATTAAATAATCACTAAAGTTTAAAAATCACACAAATCACTATACAACAAATCAGGAAATAGCCATAAAAGGGTAAATCACAAAAATATCAGTTGACCGTACCCTATTTAACAAAATAATCCGTTGACCAAAGCTTTTAACAAACTAATCCACCGATTGGCGCCAAAAGTGGCGCCCCGGCGCCCCTGACAAAAGCAACCAACCAAAAAATGTCACGTGTACGAGGATTGCGAAAAAAAAACATGGGGCGCCGGATTAAAAAAATGAGGGGCGCCAAGAAGGAAGAAAACAAAGGGAGGGGCGCCAAAAAAAATCATGGGGCGCCAAAAAAAAATCATGGGGGGCCGGTTTTTTTTGGTTGGCGTACACGTGACATTTTTTGATTGGTTGCTTGTGTCAGGGGCGCCGGGGCGCCACTTTTGACGTCAATCGGTGGATTAGTTTGTTAAAAGCTTTGATCAACGGATTATTTTGTTAAATAGGGTACGGTCAACGGATCATTTTTGTGATTTACCCGCCATAAAAACAAGCAAAAAACGACATAACAGAAGCAATTTACCCTAAATTATGAATTAATTCAGCAATTAATTAATGTTAAGTACAGTAGTAAGATAATACCTTGTGGCGGATAACGAGAAGCGTTTGCGCGGTTGTTTATGACGTAAGGAATGCAAATCGCCGCCGGAGCAATACTCCATAACAACACAGGAAAAATGTGAAGCTTCAAATTGAGCATATAACGACGGCAGAAATGGATGATCAAGCATATTTAATATCTTCTTCTCCGTTGCAGCTCGCTCTACTTTTTTCTTCAACGCTAACACTTCTCTATCAACTACTTTCATTGCGTAATAACAGCGGTTAACTTCAACGTCATCGTTACGTAATCGACATAAATAAACTTTGCCGATATCACCGCTTCCGATCTGACGAACTAAACTAAAATCTCTGAAACTTAAGCTATTGGTACTGTTATTGTTATTTGTTCCGTCAAATCCTTCACTGCTGCTTCGTTTGAACGCCATTGACCGAATCGCTTGCCATGAAGATTCCGATGACCGGTGCGGTTTGATGTTTAGATTTTCCGGCGAGTATAAAGGACGAGACGCCGGAAGGAGTTCTAATGTCTCGAATGATAAACGGCTGAAGCTAGTGTTGCTGTCGCTTGACATTGAGCTACTTGAGTTAACCGCCGTTTCTTCTCCGGAAGTTTCTGACGGAGACGAGAACATTATCTTTACGGCGAAATTAGGGTTTCCGTACAAGTGGTAGATAAGAGGAATTAAATTAAAAACGATGTCGTACGTATATAAGTTGCAGGTTTGTTTTTATAAAAAGAGAAAGAGGGATAGATATAGGCGAGGTGTAAATATGGTTAACTTTTTTGGGGGTTTTATGGGAACGGTGATTAATGTGACACGTGAGTGGAAACAGTGGTCGCACGTGCTGAGGGGCGATTAGTGACGTAGTAAGAGGCTTCGAGGCACGTGCTGTTCGCACGTGGCTGATGAGAAGATTGTTGCTTCTCTGTGTTTCTTTCCTTCTGCTCTGTGTAGTCTATATGCCTAGACTATAAGCATAAGAAAGTTTCACAAGATGGTGTTTCCTAGAAACTGCAAAAGATAGGTTATTATTTGAAATTGGAATTTAATCATTTTTATAGTAAGTCAAGATTTTATTTTAATTTCATGTAACATCAACTAATATGATAATTTCATGGGAAACTTCCTTTTACTCTTCTTGGATTAACGATTGGTGCTAATATGAATCATATTAAAAATTGGAAGCCGGTGATCGATCTAGTTGAAGCCCGTTTGTCTCTATGGAAAACTTCCACGCTATCGATTGGTGGTAGAATTACGCTTTTAAAATCAGTGTTTGAGAGTTTGCCGGTATATTATTTTTCACTGTTCAAGGCACCGATGGGGTTAATTCAGAAATTGGATGCAATGAGAAGACGTTTTCTTTGGGGAGGTAAGGAAAACAAAAAATGTATCAACTGGGTGTCATGGGATGTGGTTACAAAACCAAAGGAGAGGGGTGGGCTCGGTCTAACTCCTTTGAGAGATTTTAATATCAGTCTTTTATCAAAATGGCATTGGAAATTTCGTACCGAACATGATAGGCTATGGAGAAGAACGGTGGCTGCCATACATGTTTAACAATGTATTCCCAAAACAATTCCTTGCAAGTCAACGGCAGCAGGGAATTGGAAGATAATATGTTCGATTGAAAGAATTTTTGACAGCAAAGGAATTGATTTCACTTCGTATTTTCATGGGAAAGTAGGCAATGGGTCTTCATTGAAATTTTGGCTAGACAACTGGTCAGGATTGGGGCAATTATGTTGCAAATTTCCAACATTGTTTAAGATGGAATCAAACAAGACTGTTAATGTAAGCAGAATAAATGAGGATGGGAGCTTTCAGTGGGAATGGAAGAAGGAAGCTTGGAATCATTCAGCGATTAATGAACTGCTGGAAATATTAAATGCGGGACTCAAAGTCAGATTGAGTAATGAACGAGATTGTTGGGAATGGGGGTCAAAAAGATCCAAGGAATTTTCTGTTAGTGCTGTTCGTAGCATCTTGAACATGGAAAACAAAGGAGCTCAAGTTAAATGTTATCCTTGGAATAATGCTTTACCAATTAAAGTTAACGTTTTTGGTTGGCGTTTATTGTTAAATAGGTTACCATCTAAAACGGAACTGAAGCGAAGAGGGCTGCATTTGGATAGCATGGATTGTATCTTCTGTGGAGATCAGGATGAAACACTTGATCACTTGTTTACGGGTTGCAGGTTTACGCATAGCATATGGAGTGCAGTTGAAAGTTGGTGCAAGCTTGATCCTATGTTGGTTTTCTCAGTCAATGACCTAATTTTTCAGCATGAACATATCAGGTCATCGGCTAAACGTAAGCATCTTATTAATTCGATATTGATGGTTTCTTGTTGGGTAATTTGGAAAACACGAAACGATTGCATCTTCAATGGATCAAAAGCAAGTGTAGCAGGAATGGTTTCAGAGATCAAATCAGTGAGCTACTTATGGATCAAGAACCGAGCTACAAGTTGGAGCTTGGATGAAATCAAATGGCTGAACTTCACTTTTGACGAACTGGGCAATGAAGAAATCAATTTACATGGACAGGTGGACTGTGATAATAACTCAAGAATCAGAGTGCTTTGATAGGACACATGTTAAGGGATTGGAGATATGTATATATCTATTTTCATCTTGTATAGTTGATATATAGGTGATATACTTTAGCCTAGATCCACATGGGATACTATCAAAAACGATTTTAGGGTGAAAACCGGTGGCTCGGCCCCTATCATCGGGGATTTTTTCCTGATTCCTTCAGGTTTTTTTCATCCCTTTTAGTATCCTTCTAGTTCGGATTTAGGTTGGGTATGTCTTGGTGTGAGATAATGGTGTATGTACATTGGGGTCTAGTTAGCATTTTGCTACTAGATTGTTTTAATATATTAGCCTTTCAAAAAAAAAAAACTAATATGATAATTTGTAGGGTTTTTTTGAATTTTTTTTTAATGTAAAATGTAGTGTTTCGTATATGAATTGTTGTTTACAGATTTTAACGACTGAGATCATATCACACTTCTTTCCCTTAAATAACAGGTAACCCTCTGATCCCACGAAAAAAATCAAATTACGTTACAATAGCACTAGTATAGTAGTACATCATAGGACTGTCAAGTCATAAAAAAACATATTTTACTCTGAGCAAGTTCCCAAATGAAAATACCGGGGTGGTAAAAAAGTTGATTATTTATATGGGTATTTAAAAAAATAAAAATAAATATATGTGGCTGGTCATGGGACCTTTGGCGGTTCCACGGTGGTGGCACTGTCGGCCGCCGCCCCCAAGAACTTTTTATGAGTTACGAAATTTTTTGAAAATGGTAGATAATATGTGTTTCGCACCATAACTGAATAAGTAAAAGTAGTTCCAATGTTTTAATAAAACTTCTATGGTACCATAGTGGTAAGCTTGCAGTATTACCTTTTTAGATGTCAAGAGTTCGATTTCTGCAAGTTGCACTTAGTTTTTTCTTTTCTTCAATATTTGACTTCTACCCCTCTATTTTGTTGTTCTCTTTTCTCATTTGTTTAAATTGCACTTAGTTTTTTCTTTTCTTCAATTTTTGCCTTCTAGCCCTCTATTTTGTTATTAAGCTTTTCTTTTTGAGAAAATTGCTCATTTCATCCCTATGTTTGTTCAAAAAATCACAATTCGTCCCTTATTTCAAGAAATGTCACCAGTCATCCTTATATTTGTCATTTTTGCTCGCTAGTCGTCCCTCTTAACAGATTTCGTTAGTTTACTTCGTTAAATCAGGCAAAATGACAAAAATACCCTTGTCTTCGTGGGTATTTTTCTTGTTTCTTCGTGGGTATTTTTTAAAGATTTGGAATCACATACAAATAAAAAAGCAAGATGGGGGAATCAATCATACATACATACACCAGCAAAACTCTATGAACAAAACCATTAAATAAATCAACACAAACTCATCTGCAAATTTCTTCCTCCATATCTCCCTATCTTCGGTGACCACATCCAAAAGTAACCCTACTTCTCCCTATTGACCGCACTTCGTTACACCATAACCATTACCCACCGCTCCATCGCGAATTCTTCTCGGTTAATCATCTTCCAACCCGACCACCGAATTCTTCTTATTTCTTTTTAGATCTAGTTTTTAAGATCGATTTCTCTTTTAGATATGGTTGATATCTTTTTTCGATTTTTAGATCTAGCAGCTGTAACTAATTAAAACCGATTTTGTTCCGTATCAAACATCTAATATCATCAATGTAACACCTCGCAAATTTGAACACGATTAATAACATTAATCACTTGCATTATTAGGCTAATTCCCTACTTGAGTGAATTCACAACACATTTTAGAGGTAAGTCTAGCATAGCCCAACTAGTTAGTACGCGTAGTATTACGTAGTCGTAATTACGTACAGATCAATTTGAAAACAAACGCGACAAAAATGTACGACTGTTGGTGAACAAAATTATTTAATAAAACGAAATTATTAAATAACGTAGTAACTAATAAATATTTTGTCAAAAATATTTACCAATTTATTTTATAACGCAAAACGTCAAAACGTATAATTAAAAATCAAACAAAGTTTGAAATTTATAAAATTTATAAATTTGGTTCCATAAAAAGAGCCTAATTAAATATAATGAAATATGTAATTTAAAAATACATTAGTTGAAATACTGTAATATTTAACGATCGGATAAACAAACACGGAACGCAAACACGGAGGCAGAAGTGGAACAAAACCACCTCCACCTCCCTATTTTCTCTCCATTTCTTTTCACTTTCTTTCTTTTCTCTTTCTCTTTTCTCTCTATTATCACCACCACCTACCAAAACCACCACACAAATCACCACAAAACTACCATCAAACGACGCCGAATCAACAAACAAAATAGAGGAAAACGACCACGAGACTACGATCTATCTTTCTACCTTTTCGGATTTCAAATCCGACACTCGTAAGTTTCCGACAAATCCCGCAAATCTTTAGATTTCCAAGTTATAATTGCTACTTAGTGTTTAACATACTTAGAATAACATGTTTTAGTGTTTTATACAACCGAAAACGTTCCAAATCAACCAAAAATCCGATTTTTTTCTCGCTGTTCGTCGAGCAGGCGACTACGTCGCATTGGGACCGAAAACAGTACTGCGACGTAGGCCTTTACGTCGCATTACCCTTCCTTACGTCGCACATAGCGACGCAGACCACTACGTCGCATTAAATTGCGAGCGTCGCCTATGCGACGCAACCCATGACGTCGCAAAACCTGAATGCGACGTAGACCCGTACGTCGCACCCTACGTCGCATAACAACCCAGCGTCGCACCTTACGTCGCTAAAAACAGGAAGTTTAAAAACTTGTTTTCACTAAGTGTCGAACTAACCGGAAACGCATATCTTTATACAAATTCGATTCACGAGCCTTACAAACAATTCAAACATACTTGTTTTATCGAGATGCTGATTTCAAACTTTCACCAACGAGTCGTATACGTTTTCACAAACAACGAAATACAAACATAAACATTAAACGAACGATTTGGACGTGACTTGGTTGTACAAACACTAGCATGGATGATTAGTTAGACATCCACATACTTATTAAATCTCGTACGTTTAGGACGTTAGGAGATTTCAGACCGTACTTGGGCTTAAGTTTGCTAGCACTCGCACAACTACTTAAACTCAACAGGTGAGTTCACAGCCCCTACTTTTACTGATTTAACTGCTTTTGAACAGGGGTGGAAAACATAGTCAACTATTTTACTTATTGCCATAAACTGCTTTTACTTATATGATTGTTTATCATACTTGTTTACTCGAACTATTAGAGTACTTTGAACTATTTAACTGTTGAACAAACTGGTGTTTGCGAATTAACATTTACATATTGACACACTGAACTAATGGGATAAATTATCGACAAACTGTTTTAACTAGACCGGAGAACGACCGGTAAACTGTTTTGCAAACGACTGTAAACTATTTTGGTATCTTACCGGAGAACGACCGGTACATATTTGTAACTTGTCGGAGAACGACCGACACTAACTTGGTATCTTACCGGAGAACGACCGGTACATTTGGTAACTTGTCGGAGAACGACCGACACAAACATAACTTTTAATCTTGTTTGGTATACCGGAGAACGACCGGTACTTTTGTGTAAAACGCTGGAGAACGACCAGCCACGTATTTTAGTGCCAGAGAACGACTGGCCAAGGGACGGGAGAACGACCCGTGCGTCTTGGATGGGAGAACGACCCATGCGTTTGTTGGACGGGAGAACGACCCGTGCGTATTTGACCGGAGAACGACCGGTACTGTGTATTTGTAACTCGCTGGAGAACGACCAGCACGTGTTTTAACTTGAACTTTGGGCGAACAACCCACAAAACTGGTATTTGGATAACATTCTACAAAACTTATACTCGACTATTATGGCAATACTATTTGTGAACATAATTGGATAACAACTGTGATACGAACTTGATTCAACTTGTGTAAACTTAAAACCTGTGAATTCACTCAACCTAGTTGTTGACTTTTACTATGTTTTTCAGGGAATTAGTTGCGCATATAAGAATCGCCAACACACATGGAGAACTAGGCGACCCTTGAAGTTAGGATGCCAACTTTTTGGAAACACATGGATTTCTTTAGTATAACTGAAATGCTTTAGTCATATTTCAGAAATCTACTTTTGTAAACTTATTACTTTTAACTTATACGATTCGAGGAATCGTAAACTTTGTAATTAATAACTTTTGGCATCTTATTATATATTGTTCTGTTGTAATCATAAGCCCTGATACGTATGCATGCTTTATTATTGTGACACCCCAGTACTTAAACTAAAACGCTTCCGCTAAACGAATTTTGGGGGTGTTACAGATTGGTATCAGAGCCAATGGTTATAGCGAACTAGGAAACTTTAGGTGACTTAGAAACCTAGAGACCTAGACTATAGCCTTGGCTAGAACGTACATGCATACATACATTTGCATACATCTAAACTATCGTTACGATACCTCGATACGCGTGAACTGTTCACCACATCCGACTCGTTCATTGTACTCTGATCTCATATGAACCTGACCGTGATTAAACGGTTGATGAAAAGAAGTATGTATTTGGCATCATATAATGACGCCTGGCCAACGTGATTATATCATACTAAGTACATATGGGTGTTTCATAGTCGTAAGATACGTGATGGGGATTCGACAAATTTTGCTTGATACTCGAAAACTTGAAATATGTGAAACTTTTTTCCTCACATATTTTTCGTTGGCATTGACTTCTGCATCTTTTCATCGCAGAACGTCAGCATGCCGCCTAAACAAAGTGTAACACCCCCAAATTTAATGATTTGCGGAAGCGAGTTTAGGGTGTTACTAATCTGGTAATCACAGCATAAGATACATAATGAACGACTCTAAATGAGACGTTTGAAAATAGTTATACATTTCTGAAATTAAAGTGTTTACAAGTTGCGAGCTCGCATAAAAGTAATATTACATTCTACTAGTACTGAAGCAAATGCAATAAATGTCCTGAGTGTTGAAAACATGCGACTCGAACTAGAATCCTGTAGTCCAATCCTACTACAGCAGTGTACCTGAGAATGCACACTAAAAGGGTCAGCTGAAAAGCTGGTGAGTTCACAAGTAATTTGCAGAAACAAGTAGTTCAAGTAATAAATATTTCATTCAGAAATATTAATCAAATTTAGCAGTTTAAATAACAATAGTTGCCCCTCGAGGCAGTTATAAGTAATTTATGGTAATCAGGTGAACCTAATCAATGGGTTTCTGGTCAAGTAAAGGGGACCAATCCCCAGCCTGGGTGTTATACGGTAAGATATTGCCACCTAGCAATATGTATACGAGAGTAGCGTAAGGTGACTATCTGTCGTGCTACTGGCCGCAAGCAATCAAGCAAGCAAGTTCTTAGGCAGTCGGTATTACTCCCCGGCAATACGGTACGGATAGTTTGTACGGTTTCAAGTATTAGTACTATGGCTACTAATAGGTCACGATGCCACCTGGCATGAAAGGTTGCACCCCGGTAACGTGATCAAGTTATCTGTTTCGTAATCGTGTCATATCGGTACGGGTTGTAATTACAGTCAAGTGAGCAAAAGCTCGTAATTTCCTGAGTCTCCGACTCATAAGAATCTAGTAATCACCTACAGTGATGGTAATGGTTATCCCCCAAGGGAAGTGTCAAGTTATGTCCCGCAGGACTATGTTTAAGTAAATTAACCAGTTATAGAGCCAACGACCCCGACCGTAATAATTCGTAGGTCCGTTGCTGAATATAAGTAAAGCATAAGTCCATATGCTGAAATGAGTAACCGTGCAGTCCCGCAGGACTACGATAGAGCATGAATCCACATGCTGAGCCAACGACCCCAACCGTAATAATTCGTAGGTCCGTTGCTGAGTGTGAGCATTTAGCTCGTAAGTAAGTTGTACCACCCACCGTGGTATCGAGAGCAATCCAGCTCGCAAGTAAGTTGTACCACCCACCGTGGTATCGTGAGCTCGTTTGTAAATCCGTAATACCAATCACGTTGGTATCGTGTTTGTACCACCCACCGTGGCATCGTTTTGCTTCACATATAGTGACAGCGTCCGTTATTCTCCCGCAGGAGATGCAAGTAATCGTTTTGGCAGTACACGACATGCCGCAAGTAAGTTTAGCCCAAGGCTAGTAAATTGTTACAGGCACTCAACAGTACCTCAAGTTGTTACGTAATTCACAGCAGTAAATCTTACTACTAAAAGTATGAATGTCACCTAGGTATAGAGGTAGGTCATAATTATCTGTTAGGTACGTATCTACGTCACCTAGTTTGTCCAAAGAAATGTGTAAAGTCAAAATACGTTAACACGTCACTTAACTGTCGGGAAGTACTTACAGTACTTAGTCAAAGTCATCCGCTAGTTCTTAAGGGTGGTCAACGTTAAACTAGCATGTCGGTGCCTCTAGTTGGTGTTCGTAAGTCCACTAGTCGTTACTAGTACTTAGCAAGTCACTGATGTAGTGAGGCGGTTACTCCCTAGATATCATATGTAATATAATTCTAGGTGTTTCTGAAACGGTCGTACTTAATATCTCTAAGTAAGTTCAAGTGGTTCGTAGCTGGCGTAATCTAACACCGTTACCATAAACTATTGTAAAACGTTTGTAAAGATTCATACAGTGGAACGTAGTAAAACAGGAGTATGCATTCCCACCCCGAAATCAGTTGAAAACAGTAAAAGAGTGGGGTTATGAACTCACCTGAGGAGCTAGCGTCCTAGTGTAACGAGTCGTGCCAAGTGAAATCTCCTAGTGTCCTAAACATGAGAGATTTCGTACGTTTGTAAGTGCGGTTCGTTATGGATGGTTCGTAATAATAATTTAGATTATTATTAGGTTCGAGTTTTCGTATACTTTATAAAGTATATTCGTTTTAGATTACAAGCCGTATCGTATTTGAATTTTCATTTGAAAACGTTTTCCGACACTTAGAAAGATTTGGAAATTTTCTGTTTTCTGCGACACAACATGCGACACAAGGGTTGTGTCGCATGGTACGACACAATTCTGCGACACAAGGGTTGTGTCGCATGGATTCGAGGTGCTGAGTCAACAGCGACATAAGCGTTGTGTCGCATGGGTTTTGCGATATAAGATGCGACACAAGATACGACATAAGATACGACATAAGGGTTGTGTCGCATGGATGGTTTATGCGACACAATATGCGACATAATGGTTGTGTCGCAAAGATGAACACCCAGACAGTCAACAGCGACTGCCGCATTTTTCCGACCAAAAACCCAATCCAAACGTGTTTTTGAGCTATAAAATCGTGTTTCTTTGTTGTATTGGTTAATACTAAGTATGTTAAACACTATTATGAAAGAAAACTTCAAAATCTAAAGATTTACGGGATTTGTCGGAAACTTACAAGTGGTCGGATTTGAAATCCGAAAAGGTGGTTGTGTAGATCGTGAACTCGTGATCGTTTTTCTCTAAATGGCCCAAGCGATTTGTGGTCGTTTTGTGGTAGTTTTTATGTGATTAGTGAGTATTTTAGAGAGAAGATTGAGAGAGGAATGGAAGTAGAGAGAGAGAGAGTGAAGTTGAAAAATGAGGTGAAAAAGGGGGAGGAAGTTGGGTTTTGTCCAACACAGATCCCCAGTGCGCGGACTGTGGTCTCCAACCACAGTACAAAATACCCGTGTTTTATTTGTCCAGTCATAAGATAATATAAAATTCTTATTTATATAATTTTAAAATGTTTTCTAATGGAAGTATTTTATAAAAATGCTAATTGGAAATAAAAGTTAAATCATTTATCAAAAAGTTTAAATTCGGCGCGAAAATTAACTTTTTGACGAGGTGTTACATTCTCCCCTTGTTAAGGAAATTTCGTCCCGAAATTTAAAAGTGATGTCGTGGTCATGTGAGGTCTGGGGAGCAATGTACGTAGATGTTGTTTGTCGAGTAGGTTTTAGACATATCATGTCTTATAACGGGGTTGAAGGGCAGTCAATCCATGACTGTGTCGTGGATTATCGTTGTAGTCACATCCTGACTATATGGTTTTGTTCAAGTTATCGTTGAGTCGTAGTCACTAAGAGACCGTTTGCATTATATTCCCTACGGGACTAGATAGTTGTCACCACGTGACTGTTCGAGGAGTAGTCCTATCAGGACTGAGTGTTTTGTATACTTTCAGTCGGTTAGTTTGCTGAAAGCAAACTCTAGCTTTTAAGTTTGGCTTCATTCGTATAGTCGGTATTAATTTATGTAATCGGTATCATTTTGGAATCGACTTTCCCGCCGATCGAAACGTTGTGTTTGATTTGGAAGTTTTAGTATTGGATAGGGACATACCCGTGATATTGTCGCGGTTTCGTCCGGTCCTCCCGGAGTTGATCATGAGGATTTTTCGTTTCTGATTTGGGCAATCTTTCTTGAAATGTCCAGGAGTGTTACATTTGAAACACGTTTGTTGTTTGTCGGGGTTGGCAGGAACTCTACAGTCCCAGATTTGGTGTCCGAATCGTTGGCATCGCTCGCAAGGTGAGCCACAAGGGCCAGAGTGATGACGTTTACAGCTGTGACAGAAGGGTTTATCCCCCGCATAGCCCCGCTTTCCTTTGTATTCAGAAGGGTAAGATTTCAAGGGTTCGGGTTGATTTGTTGGATTATGACTAGTGCTGGAATCGCCATTCCACTTTTGTGTATGATTTTCAGTTGTGAGGGTTTCGCGTTGAACCACCCGCGCCATGAGGTTATGGGCCATCCGAACGGCGTCGCGAATAGTGTTGGGTTTAGAGGAGGTAACCATGCCCGCTATTTGTGTTGGAAGTCCTTCGATGTATTTTTCGATTCGTTTGTTTTCTGGGTTTACTAGTGATGGGCAAAAGAGTGCTAGTCGGTGAAAACGATTGGTATAGGTCATGATGTCGTTGTTTTTCACGGTAAGATGCCAGAGTTCATTCTCGAGTCGGTGTAGTTCCTCGCTAGGACAATATTCGTCCCTCATCAGTTGTTTCAGTTCCTCCCACGAAAGTTCATAGGCGGTGTCGACCCCTACGGTGTGGGCGTGAGCATTCCACCAGGTTAGAGCATTATCTCGAAGGGTGTAGGTGGAGTATTTGACTTTGTATCCATCGGGGCAGTTGCAAATGCGGAAGACAGCTTCTATCCTTTCGATCCATTGGATCAGTCCGACAGCCCCTTCAGTACCAGCAAAGATTGGCGGGTTACAGTTCAGAAATTCTTTATAGGTGCAGAGGCGTGTTAGGTTTTGTGCAGCTAGAGCTTCAGCTACTCTTTGCTCCGCGTATTGGTCGCGTTCTGTTTGAGTGTACGTTTGTCGTCCACGTGGCATGATTCTTAAACAAGAATGAAACAACAGTCGTGAGATTCCTTATTCAGGAATTGTGATTATTACAGTCGTATACGTAAATCGGTATTTCACCGTTGCCCACGGATATAAAGGTGATAATGACCCAGAAATCACTTAAGGTGTCTGTATGAAAGTCCTCGGCTTTGAAATTTTAAATGTGTAGTCGTACTAACGACCTAGTTGTGAATTATATGTAGTTCGACCAGAACTATGGTATCGACGTAGTCTATCAGACTATAATGTAGTACTAAAGTACTATAAATGTAATCCCAATAACTTAGAGTGTATTCATCAAATGAGACATCACATGCCTTAGTAGTCGTGGTGTGGCACTTTGTGCCCATTAAGGTAATTGCGTATGCGTATAAGTGTACAAGTGCCTATAGCGAGTGTTCCTACGCAAAGAAATCGAGTGGGACGCCTCGTGTCCAGTAGAGTAGTCGCATATACATATGTGATGTACACGTAACTATACAAGTATAAGTGCGCAGTAGCAAAGAATCAGGTGTGGCATCTCATGCCCAGTTAAGTAAGTGTATATGTATATATAAGTCGTACATGTAACTATAACAAGTCCACATGCATATTGGATAGTAGCTCATCGAGCCTGGGTGTAGCACAACGTGCCAAGATGTAGTGCCCGAAGCACCGTAATTTATTATGATGGCAGTACAAAGTACTATGAAACGCAGCACCACGTGCTGGAGTAGTATTGTGCCCAAAGCACGATGCAGCACCACGTGCCACATGTTATCCAAGTATGGCGCTCAGGCCGATAGTAAGTTTGAAAGTAATTTGTGGACTTAGTCATTACGAGCATCTCTCGTAATACCAGTCAGTCGTGACCAACCTGGTCAAAATTTTGAGATTAAGTCGTAACGGCTGAGAAGCTGGCGATATGCCACTTCGAAAATGTGTATCAGTTGCACAACGGAATCATGTCGGGTATAATCATACCTACCTGTATATAGATATGCCGGAATAGTATACACGTAAGGCCTATTCATATATACCTACAGTACATATAATAGCCTAGGGTGTCTAGCAAGTAGCAAATAACAATCAGAGTCAACTACTGCATTCCCTTTCAATATAACCCCTTTCAGATCTTACATCATCTTTGCTTAATTGTACATAGTTAGCTACGCTATGTTAAATTAAGTTCGTATGATGTAATCCCTGAACTAGTCATACCTAATGAGGAATACTGCCTAATGGTCATAGTCTAGGTCCACTAAATGCAACCTAGTTCACTACAACCTTAGGCTCTGATACCAATCTGTAACACCCCCAAATTTAATGATTTGCGGAAGCGAGTTTAGGGTGTTACTAATCTGGTAATCACAGCATAAGATACATAATGAACGACTCTAAATGAGACGTTTGAAAATAGTTATACATTTCTGAAATTAAAGTGTTTACAAGTTGCGAGCTCGCATAAAAGTAATATTACATTCTACTAGTACTGAAGCAAATGCAATAAATGTCCTGAGTGTTGAAAACATGCGACTCGAACTAGAATCCTGTAGTCCAATCCTACTACAGCAGTGTACCTGAGAATGCACACTAAAAGGGTCAGCTGAAAAGCTGGTGAGTTCACAAGTAATTTGCAGAAACAAGTAGTTCAAGTAATAAATATTTCATTCAGAAATATTAATCAAATTTAGCAGTTTAAATAACAATAGTTGCCCCTCGAGGCAGTTATAAGTAATTTATGGTAATCAGGTGAACCTAATCAATGGGTTTCTGGTCAAGTAAAGGGGACCAATCCCCAGCCTGGGTGTTATACGGTAAGATATTGCCACCTAGCAATATGTATACGAGAGTAGCGTAAGGTGACTATCTGTCGTGCTACTGGCCGCAAGCAATCAAGCAAGCAAGTTCTTAGGCAGTCGGTATTACTCCCCGGCAATACGGTACGGATAGTTTGTACGGTTTCAAGTATTAGTACTATGGCTACTAATAGGTCACGATGCCACCTGGCATGAAAGGTTGCACCCCGGCAACGTGATCAAGTTATCTGTTTCGTAATCGTGTCATATCGGTACGGGTTGTAATTACAGTCAAGTGAGCAAAAGCTCGTAATTTCCTGAGTCTCCGACTCATAAGAATCTAGTAATCACCTACAGTGATGGTAATGGTTATCCCCCAAGGGAAGTGTCAAGTTATGTCCCGCAGGACTATGTTTAAGTAAATTAACCAGTTATAGAGCCAACGACCCCGACCGTAATAATTCGTAGGTCCGTTGCTGAATATAAGTAAAGCATAAGTCCATATGCTGAAATGAGTAACCGTGCAGTCCCGCAGGACTACGATAGAGCATGAATCCACATGCTGAGCCAACGACCCCGACCGTAATAATTCGTAGGTCCGTTGCTGAGTGTGAGCATTTAGCTCGTAAGTAAGTTGTACCACCCACCGTGGTATCGAGAGCAATCCAGCTCGCAAGTAAGTTGTACCACCCACCGTGGTATCGTGAGCTCGTTTGTAAATCCGTAATACCAATCACGTTGGTATCGTGTTTGTACCACCCACCGTGGCATCGTTTTGCTTCACATATAGTGACAGCGTCCGTTATTCTCCCGCAGGAGATGCAAGTAATCGTTTTGGCAGTACACGACATGCCGCAAGTAAGTTTAGCCCAAGGCTAGTAAATTGTTACAGGCACTCAACAGTACCTCAAGTTGTTACGTAATTCACAGCAGTAAATCTTACTACTAAAAGTATGAATGTCACCTAGGTATAGAGGTAGGTCATAATTATCTGTTAGGTACGTATCTACGTCACCTAGTTTGTCCAAAGAAATGTGTAAAGTCAAAGTACGTTAACACGTCACTTAACTGTCGGGAAGTACTTACAGTACTTAGTCAAAGTCATCCGCTAGTTCTTAAGGGTGGTCAACGTTAAACTAGCATGTCGGTGCCTCTAGTTGGTGTTCGTAAGTCCACTAGTCGTTACTAGTACTTAGCAAGTCACTGATGTAGTGAGGCGGTTACTCCCTAGATATCATATGTAATATAATTCTAGGTGTTTCTGAAACGGTCGTACTTAATATCTCTAAGTAAGTTCAAGTGGTTCGTAGCTGGCGTAATCTAACACCGTTACCATAAACTATTGTAAAACGTTTGTAAAGATTCATACAGTGGAACGTAGTAAAACAGGAGTATGCATTCCCACCCCGAAATCAGTTGAAAACAGTAAAAGAGTGGGGTTATGAACTCACCTGAGGAGCTAGCGTCCTAGTGTAACGAGTCGTGCCAAGTGAAATCTCCTAGTGTCCTAAACATGAGAGATTTCGTACGTTTGTAAGTGCGGTTCGTTATGGATGGTTCGTAATAATAATTTAGATTATTATTAGGTTCGAGTTTTCGTATACTTTATAAAGTATATTCGTTTTAGATTACAAGCCGTATCGTATTTGAATTTTCATTTGAAAACGTTTTCCGACACTTAGAAAGATTTGGAAATTTTCTGTTTTCTGCGACACAACATGCGACACAAGGGTTGTGTCGCATGGTACGACACAATTCTGCGACACAAGGGTTGTGTCGCATGGATTCGAGGTGCTGAGTCAACAGCGACATAAGCGTTGTGTCGCATGGGTTTTGCGATATAAGATGCGACACAAGATACGACATAAGATACGACATAAGGGTTGTGTCGCATGGATGGTTTATGCGACACAATATGCGACATAATGGTTGTGTCGCAAAGATGAACACCCAGACAGTCAACAGCGACTGCCGCATTTTTCCGACCAAAAACCCAATCCAAACGTGTTTTTGAGCTATAAAATCGTGTTTCTTTGTTGTATTGGTTAATACTAAGTATGTTAAACACTATTATGAAAGAAAACTTCAAAATCTAAAGATTTACGGGATTTGTCGGAAACTTACAAGTGGTCGGATTTGAAATCCGAAAAGGTGGTTGTGTAGATCGTGAACTCGTGATCGTTTTTCTCTAAATGGCCCAAGCGATTTGAGGTCGTTTTGTGGTAGTTTTTATGTGATTAGTGAGTATTTTAGAGAGAAGATTGAGAGAGGAATGGAAGTAGAGAGAGAGAGAGTGAAGTTGAAAAATGAGGTGAAAAAGGGGGAGGAAGTTGGGTTTTGTCCAACACAGATCCCCAGTGCGCGGACTGTGGTCTCCAACCACAGTACAAAATACCCGTGTTTTATTTGTCCAGTCATAAGATAATATAAAATTCTTATTTATATAATTTTAAAATGTTTTCTAATGGAAGTATTTTATAAAAATGCTAATTGGAAATAAAAGTTAAATCATTTATCAAAAAGTTTAAATTCGGCGCGAAAATTAACTTTTTGACGAGGTGTTACACAAAGAAAGACCCGAAACAGTCGACGAAATTCTCCACCTGTACCTCCAGAAACAACCGAACAAATCATCGAACGCCGCGTGGCTGAGGCTATTGCTCAGTACGAGGCTAGCAGAAATCGTGAAAACCCAACCAACAACAGTGGAGCTACCCCCGTCAACAGCGAAACTCCAACTAATACCCAGCAGGGGTGTTCCTACAAAACCTTTCAGTCTTGTAAACCCAGCACCTTCACCGGGACCGAAGGGGCCATTGGCCTGGTCCACTGGATTGAAAAGATGGAATCAGTCATCGACATCAGCGACTGCGCCAACGACAAGATCGTGAAATACGCCACCTGCACTTTAGCCGACAAAGCGCTAACCTGGTGGAACGCTCAAGTCCAGATTATGGGACGCCCAGCTGCTCATTCCATGACCTGGGTAACTCTGAAGCAGATGATGATGGAGGAATTTTGCCCTCCCAACGAGATGCAGAAACTCGAAACCGAGTTTTGGAACATTCAGATGATCGGAGCTGACATTTCCGGTTACACAACTAGATTTCAGGAGCTTGCACGTCTGGTGCCTCATATGGTAACCCCCGAGAGCAAACGCATTGAGCGTTACAACAGGGGTTTGGCACCACAAATCCGAGGCATGGTTATGTCCTCCAAACCCGCCACTTTTAGGAGCGCAGTGGATCTGGCTCACAGCTTAACCGACGACGCGGTCGAGATTGGAACCCTGAAAGCTATCACGGGGAAAACTGAACTTACCCGTACTGATGCGGGCGACTCTGGAACCCACAAACGTAAATGGAACAATGATGGTAACGACCGTCAGGGTCAACAAAACAGAAACCCGGGAAACACCCGAGCCTTTGCCGCAATCACCAACTCTGGACCCAAAACCTATCTTGGCAACAAACCAAAATGCGATAAGTGCGGGATGCATCATAATGGCAACTGTGCTTTCTGCCAAGATTGCAAAAACTGGGGTCATTTGGCCCAAAACTGTAAAACCAACCCTCCTCCTCGATCAAACGCCTGTTACGAGTGCGGCGAATCTGGACACTTTCGAAATCAATGTCCAAAACTGAACAACAACCAGGACAACACTGGGAACAACAATCAGAACAACAACCGCGCCGTTAACAAAGGCTACACCCCAAGCCGCGCATACATCCTCCGCGCACCGGAAACTGTTGCGGACTATGGCAAGCACGGTATGTCTTACCAACTATTGCTACGATTTAACGTTTCTTTCATTCGAATGTCAATTCGAACATATCACTTGGTAAACTTCGACTATTAACGAACGCATAACTATTTAAACTATACCGCGAGTATACTAAACTGATTTGAAACTTTCCTGGCAACGATTGAGCGCCACCCAAACTGGTATTATTATTGACGACGTGACTTATTCGGAGAACATACGCCGCGGGCGATCCGACTTGATTTTAAATCTCGGGACGAGATTTCTCTAACATGGGGAGAATGTAACACCTCGCAAATTTGAACACGATTAATAACATTAATCACTTGCATTATTAGGCTAATTCCCTACTTGAGTGAATTCACAACACATTTTAGAGGTAAGTCTAGCATAGCCCAACTAGTTAGTACGCGTAGTATTACGTACAGATCAATTTGAAAACAAACGCGACAAAAATGTACGACTGTTGGTGAACAAAATTATTTAATAAAACGAAATTATTAAATAACGTAGTAACTAATAAATATTTTGTCAAAAATATTTACCAATTTATTTTATAACGCAAAACGTCAAAACGTATAATTAAAAATCAAACAAAGTTTGAAATTTATAAAATTTATAAATTTGGTTCCATAAAAAGAGCCTAATTAAATATAATGAAATATGTAATTTAAAAATACATTAGTTGAAATACTGTAATATTTAACGATCGGATAAACAAACACGGAACGCAAACACGGAGGCAGAAGTGGAACAAAACCACCTCCACCTCCCTATTTTCTCTCCATTTCTTTTCACTTTCTTTCTTTTCTCTTTCTCTTTTCTCTCTATTATCACCACCACCTACCAAAACCACCACACAAATCACCACAAAACTACCATCAAACGACGCCGAATCAACAAACAAAATAGAGGAAAACGACCACGAGACTACGATCTATCTTTCTACCTTTTCGGATTTCAAATCCGACACTCGTAAGTTTCCGACAAATCCCGCAAATCTTTAGATTTCCAAGTTATAATTGCTACTTAGTGTTTAACATACTTAGAATAACATGTTTTAGTGTTTTATACAACCGAAAACGTTCCAAATCAACCAAAAATCCGATTTTTTTCTCGCTGTTCGTCGAGCAGGCGACTACGTCGCATTGGGACCGAAAACAGTACTGCGACGTAGGCCTTTACGTCGCATTACCCTTCCTTACGTCGCACATAGCGACGCAGACCACTACGTCGCATTAAATTGCGAGCGTCGCCTATGCGACGCAACCCATGACGTCGCAAAACCTGAATGCGACGTAGACCCGTACGTCGCACCCTACGTCGCATAACAACCCAGCGTCGCACCTTACGTCGCTAAAAACAGGAAGTTTAAAAACTTGTTTTCACTAAGTGTCGAACTAACCGGAAACGCATATCTTTATACAAATTCGATTCACGAGCCTTACAAACAATTCAAACATACTTGTTTTATCGAGATGCTGATTTCAAACTTTCACCAACGAGTCGTATACGTTTTCACAAACAACGAAATACAAACATAAACATTAAACGAACGATTTGGACGTGACTTGGTTGTACAAACACTAGCATGGATGATTAGTTAGACATCCACATACTTATTAAATCTCGTACGTTTAGGACGTTAGGAGATTTCAGACCGTACTTGGGCTTAAGTTTGCTAGCACTCGCACAACTACTTAAACTCAACAGGTGAGTTCACAGCCCCTACTTTTACTGATTTAACTGCTTTTGAACAGGGGTGGAAAACATAGTCAACTATTTTACTTATTGCCATAAACTGCTTTTACTTATATGATTGTTTATCATACTTGTTTACTCGAACTATTAGAGTACTTTGAACTATTTAACTGTTGAACAAACTGGTGTTTGCGAATTAACATTTACATATTGACACACTGAACTAATGGGATAAATTATCGACAAACTGTTTTAACTAGACCGGAGAACGACCGGTAAACTGTTTTGCAAACGACTGTAAACTATTTTGGTATCTTACCGGAGAACGACCGGTACATATTTGTAACTTGTCGGAGAACGACCGACACTAACTTGGTATCTTACCGGAGAACGACCGGTACATTTGGTAACTTGTCGGAGAACGACCGACACAAACATAACTTTTAATCTTGTTTGGTATACCGGAGAACGACCGGTACTTTTGTGTAAAACGCTGGAGAACGACCAGCCACGTATTTTAGTGCCAGAGAACGACTGGCCAAGGGACGGGAGAACGACCCGTGCGTCTTGGATGGGAGAACGACCCATGCGTTTGTTGGACGGGAGAACGACCCGTGCGTATTTGACCGGAGAACGACCGGTACTGTGTATTTGTAACTCGCTGGAGAACGACCAGCACGTGTTTTAACTTGAACTTTGGGCGAACAACCCACAAAACTGGTATTTGGATAACATTCTACAAAACTTATACTCGACTATTATGGCAATACTATTTGTGAACATAATTGGATAACAACTGTGATACGAACTTGATTCAACTTGTGTAAACTTAAAACCTGTGAATTCACTCAACCTAGTTGTTGACTTTTACTATGTTTTTCAGGGAATTAGCTGCGCATATAAGAATCGCCAACACACATGGAGAACTAGGCGACCCTTGAAGTTAGGATGCCAACTTTTTGGAAACACATGGATTTCTTTAGTATAACTGAAATGCTTTAGTCATATTTCAGAAATCTACTTTTGTAAACTTATTACTTTTAACTTATACGATTCGAGGAATCGTAAACTTTGTAATTAATAACTTTTGGCATCTTATTATATATTGTTCTGTTGTAATCATAAGCTCTGATACGTATGCATGCTTTATTATTGTGACACCCCAGTACTTAAACTAAAACGCTTCCGCTAAACGAATTTTGGGGGTGTTACAATCAACATCCTCGTCTTCTACTATATGGGTGAATGGGTGATGCTCACCACTTTTACTAGTGCTCGGAGTACGCTTCTGACTGGCTTAGATATGCTCAACTCTCTATTCAAACCCCAGATCCAGTGGTAATTTTTCACTCACATAATTTTAGCTTATTAAATTAGGAAAATCCAAAGATTTAATTTTTATAGACTTTTTGTAAGTAATTTTGCTTAAAGATTGGATTTTTATGCAACTTTAAGGAGTTATCTCCTAAAAGAGTGCCGGCTGTGGAGGTAAAAAGTAATGGGTGTGGTGCTTTTCATCCATTCAAGAAAGAAAAAAACTCCGACATAGCTCCGGCAGCCGAAAATGTGAAATTATCAGCTACACGGCAGATACAGGTAGCGGTAGTGGTGGTTGAGATGAAAACGAAAATGAAGATAAAGGGCAGTCTAATCGTAAGCGATTGATTTTGGTGGTGAGATTCGTAAGCGATTGATTGTTAGTATTTGTTTGTTGAAATTTAGATGATGATGATGATCGTGTTTTTCTGGAGTTTCTTGTTGTTGTTGTTGTTAAATTAGGTTCAGACGCGCTTACCGCATTTTTGTTCTACAGATATGAATATGATGGTTAGTGAAAATCAAAACCCTAATTTAATGTTGGAAGAGATCAATGGTGGTAAAAGATGTAGTGGTGTTTGAACAAAATGGATTAAATTATGAGCTATTTAACTATTGTATACTATGCTGCAGGAAATAATTAGGGTTTGAGAATCAGTTAGGTGATTTTTTTCAAGAAGAAGATAAAGGGTATTTTTGTCATTTGCCTGATATAACAGAGTAAACTAACGAAATCTGTTAAGAGGGACGACTAGCGAGCAAAACTGACAAATATAGGGATGACTGGTGACATTTTTTGAAATAAGGGATGAATTGTGATTTTTTGGTCAAACACAAGGATGAAATGGGCAATTTTCTCTTTCTTTTTATATATAGTTAATAAATTCATTAATGCCAATTAGTTATTTTCTTTATACTCCGTATATAGTTAATCAATTAGTTAATGCAATTAGTTCCATGTAGTCAAGTTGATAACGTTTTGATTAAAGGAAACAAATCAAGTCACGTTGATAAATTCATGGTTGAAGCGAAAAAATAGACTTGAATTGAAGTTTTGCCCACCCTTAAAAAAGTTTCTGGTACCGCCCTTGCATAGGACTAAAACTAGTATTAAATTTGATGGATTTAGAATTGAATAAGAAATTGACACTTATTTGACGAATGTTACATTACAAATGATGCAAAAGGTACAATGTCTATGTGTGCTGAAAATATAATAAATGCCAAACCTAACTTGAGAATGACATAATAATATATATAGAGACCTTTTGTGTATTGGTCCTTTAATTTGGATCCACATTATGCCTGCCTGTTGGTAAACCTACACAACATGTTCATGTATGTTATACTTGATATTGATATTGATATTTGTTTAGTATGTTGTTATTTAAAGTTTCATGAGTTTACTTGCTTGTTCTTTCGGTACTCAGCTATTTATTAAAGTAATGTTATTGAGACTGACTAGGCTTAGATATATGCCGATTATTAACTGTTAATTTTGTTGCGATTACTATCTTGTAAGTATGCTGTGTTGTCCATTCAGAGGAAATGCCGAAATGGTAAGCTCTCGGTATGTTACTATTACCTAGTTTGTGATAGCAAGGGCACCAAACATTTACTTTATTATTTGATCTACGGAACAAGCTTAAACTCTTACATCGATATATATACATGTATATGAAAATAAGAAAGAAGAATGTGAAAATAGTAATCGCGTTATGAAGTTGTGTTCCTCATCCCTAAAGGATATGAATCTTAAAACTTGAGTGAGATAAAGCATAGCAACATTATTAGTTTTTGACAATTCCTATAGTAGTGACATGATCGGTACCCTCATTCGGGAATTAGTTGGTTACACATTACAATCATACGTGAAATAAGTTAAACATCTTCATGTCTTGCGTGTTGAAAAATTCTATATACAGAGTACGGAAATGAGTCCAAACATGACATATGAACATGATTTGCATTGCATCGAGTTGACACGAATCGCATATAACATCAAATCACTTGTTGAGTTGTTTCCCATATGTTATAAGAAAAGATACACTAACAACCAAAAACAGTACTCCTAAAGCAAAGTTCTAGTAAAGCATTCATCTCCTTAAAAAGCTTCAATCAAGTATCAACTTGATTTTAACTCACTTTGCTGATATCCAAAAGGAGAGTTAAAAATTAATGAACCCATTGAACTATATTAATTTCGTAAATTATTATGTATATCCCAATATGTAACTACTATTGTTAGACCATTACCAATAGCATCGGTTCGTCAGTTGTTGTTGTTATTGTTGTTGTTGTCACTATTAACATATAAAAATAAATGTACATTGGTAAATATAATGCTAAAAAATAAAGTGATTATATTGATGTTGGTACCGTTGTGTCAGTTTGAAAAAATGATAATGTAACATTGAGTCAACACAACTGGACAAAACTAACAAAAATGACCGTATTTGTTGGGAATGATTTTAAGCATTTCTAGTAGTGAATTTGTGACATTAAAAGGCCAGAATGCTATGATATTTAGTGGTGTTCATGGACGGTTAACTGGGGACTCGGTTAACCGGAGACCGGTTAACCGGAGTTCTGGTTCAACATATTTTTGAACCTAAACCGAAACCGAAAAATTCGGTTAACCGGTAATCGGTTAACCGAATTTTCGGTTCGGTTAATCGGTTAACCAAATTAACAGTTTATTACTTAGAACTTATTTAAAAAGTAATTAATAACACACAAATATACATTAATTATTAAGTGTTCACTATTTTTAAAATATTTTGACAATAAAAGTTTCAAACGATATCAATATTACTATTTATAATTGTGTATTTATGTTATACGTACGTAAATCGTTAGAATATAATTAGAGCTAAGTAGTGATAATTACCAAATTAAACCAAAATTAAGTTAGTAAATTACATTAAAATTAGTGAAAAGAAATATAAATGATTTTATCAAAATATAAGTGTAAATATCAATATATAAATTTAATATATACAATATATATACATGTATTATAAGGTATGTATAAACTTTTCGGTTTTTTCGGTTAACCGTTTATTACTTCGATCTCAAAATTATGAACCGAAATCGAAAAACGGGAAAATATCGGTTCGATTAATCAAAAATCGGTTCGAATCAACCGATTTTCAGTTTGGTTTTTCAGTTTCGGACTATTTTGAACACCCCTAGTGATATTATTAAAGGTAGCTTTTGGGTAAGTGGGACCAGACATAAATGACATGTCAATAATATTGAAGCAAATGATATATTCCTTTTTGAAAAAAAAAAGAAAAAAGAAGCATATAGATGGGATTTTTAAAGGGGCCACCACCCTTTAATAGACTTTGGGTCCCAATACAAAATACTACTCCAGAGACAGCTTTTTTGAAAACAACAATCGAAGTTTGGCCCATGTTTCCCATAGGTTGTCTTTTATCAAGGTTATTTGTATTTTTTTTAATTATTACTTCGTACTCCGTATATTATATACTCCCTCCGTCCCATTTCTATTGTCCATTATTTCCATTTTGGGATGTACCAAATTAATTGTCCACTTCCATAAATAGAAAGTTTAAGGAAATAAAGTTCTTTTTTACCCCTAGTGTATATATATAAGACAAAAAATAGGTAAAAAGTAGAGGGTAAAACTGTCATTTTATCAAAAAGTAAGAGAGAGATAGTTATATTTTCTTAAACTGCGTGTCTTTTTGTCTGGTGACAATAAAATTGGGACGGAGGGAGTAGTTTGCAATTAGATATTTTATATTTAGATACAATAAGTTAAGTTGAATATAGTTGTAACAGAAGTGTCTAGGTGCATATATATCTCATTTATTTATTCTATATATATACAACGGGAGCGGGAAATTTTACTGTTCACACGTATTTTTTCCCGTTGCACCCTTCCGTTCTCTAAACGTATCCATCGCACCAATGGGATGAAAGCAGCGTCGAAATATTTGACCGAGTATTAGTTTTATTAGATGGGAATGTTGATTTTGTAAGGTGTTTGTGTTGGGTGTCATCAAGGTTAATGTACAGATGGCAACTTCATGAAGCAAACCATATTTAATGTATGTTTGTCAACATTCCGTTCTCTAAACGTATCCATCGCACCAATGGGATGAAAGCAGAGCCAAAATATTTGACCGAGTATCCCTCTTATATATTAAAATAGGGCCTGATTAGCTAATCCCTTTTAAAATAGCTTTGCAAATTTATAACTAAGCCTCAATTGATTATCCAATAAATCACCGGGCTTATTATTTAATTACCTCATTGCCCCTCTAACCTTGAAAAAAAGGCCGCCTCATCTGAGATTACAGATCGAAATTGATTTTCCATAACCCAAAAAAAGAGCGCCATCTCCAAATCAAAACATGACGCCCTTTATTGATATACAAAGAGATAATCTGATCGATACAATTGGCTACGCTTAACAGGAGTGCCCCTTTCGCAAAGATCGATTACCCTTAGAAGATTGTATATATATGGTTGAGTTAATTATTTATTACAATTTCAATTTCAATTTCAATTATGATCAGATTTTATAGTTTTTGATCAATTTCCATGGCTGAAAGTAACTTATTCAATTTCGATTTCAATTCAGTTATGATTTGTATTTAATTTCAATTCCATTAATTTGATGATTATTTTTAGGTGTATCTTGTGTTAGTGAATTTCTTTAACCCTAATTTTGATGCTCTCAACTTGATGTCAGAAATTATGGTTTACTCTTTCATTCATAGGTTTTATATGATTTTGTTTGATTTGGTGATTTTTATTTTTATTCGTAGGTTGTGTATGATCCGGTGATATTCACTAACCATATGTTACATAGAAAACCCATTATCCTATCTAATCCATAGATGGAAAAGTACGTATCTAGGAATTAAGTGGCTGTAAAGTTATAGACTGGATTAATATTCGAGAAATTGTGACTGATGTTTGCTATTATCCGAACGGAAAGATTCACGATTTATGTTCGTCTACGGCATCTATATATTATGTTTGAATCAAATTTAAGAAAACCATAACTAATGGTGTTCTGTTCTTTCTTACTCAGGGATGCATTGTTGGCACGTTAGATGGCAACTCCGATTATTCACTTACATGGGTATGCATTGTACCATGTTGCATATAAAGAAAAATTGTTGTTTGGTGGCTTGATTAGCTAATTTTCTATTTCTTTTTTCATTCACATGAAGGATTTGGATACTTGCACATGTGTAATAAGTAAAAGGAAGTGGCCAAGACGAATGTATGCATTTCAGGTATAAACAATGTTTATGACCAACTATAAGCATCATAACATATGTATACTTCCAAAACGTTATAGGAATTGAAATATTACTTTCGTGCAGCCTTTACATACATATGATTTATTAGGCCTTGCACATGGAGGAAAATAAGGATTCATTTTTATGACTTCATGTTGCGCGTCCATAGTCACTCACGAGTAAGTCGTTTCCTTTGTCATCATTGCTAACTACACACGATTTTTTCTATTTGACATGAATTTCGAATTTGTAGAATAGGAATGATATAACTTTATGGCCTATACAGAAGCTAATGAATCCATTTTATTATGCTTAGATGAGTTCATGGTATGTTATAAAGTCATAAATCAACCAATAGGAATATTTTTATACATGATATATACGAAAATTTGTTACCAGGTGCTGATTTATTATTTACTTACTAGCCATTCGCTAATTATTCTTCTGTTATGATATTAACAGGTTAATGTTGCAACTGCTACTGCAATTCCAGAAATAATGCCGACACTGGGTAGATATAGAGATGTTTTATGGTTTAATGAAGTAGATGTGGACTTGCTAGATTGATTCATAATTAAAGTTGCTCGGAAGAAATATTAGACGTTAGGAACCTACTAATGATATAAATTAATATGGCCAGGAACTTATTACGAACAAAGAAAATATTGAAATTGATTTCTCATATGCCATTTTTATCATGCATACATGGGAATGTACTTTCAAGACATTGATTGCGAATCTGTTGGACCCCTATTTGTAAAAAAATGGGTAAAAATTGCCACATTAATCCAATATAAAGTTTTTGCTATTTAAGTATTTGTTTGGGTGATATTATGAGTTATCGATACAGTTTGAAAGGGTATTAAGGAGCTGAAGTTTTTTAATTAGGAACTGGATCGGTTTCTCTTTTAAAGTGACATATAAAATGGGATTTCATCATGATGAATCAATAGGGCTTTAGGAACCATAACTTATCTTCAAAAGTGGTGTTTTCTAAGTTTCTATTGACCATGATTGATTATTACTTGCAGGTACCGGCTATTGAAGCTGGAAGAAAACATAGAACCTGGGTGAACACTCTATTTGTAGGTATTACTGCACTTTGTTGGTTCATCAATTTAGTTAAACGGTTTATTCTTTTATTAATTTTCATTTTGTTTGTATCTTGATATCTACAGAGTCAATCACATGGATAAAAAAAATGGGTACATAGGGAGAAAGATCAGATGGGTCAAGGTATGATGGTGTAATTGTGTGTATCTACTATTGTCTTGCACATGAATGTAACTTGCAGGGGGCATGGAAATAGAGTAATGGGGCCGTAGTGGTGTCTGTACATCTACAGTGAATTTCGATCAAAAGAGGGCTTGATTAGCTAATAAAAAACGGGTAAAAATTGCCACATTAAGTTGATATAAATTTTTTGCTATTTAAGTATTTGTTTGGGTGATATTATGAGTTATCGATACAGTTTGGAAGGGTATTAAGGAGCTGAAGTTTTTTTTATTAGGAACTGGATCGGTTTCTCTTTTAAAGTGACATATAAAATGGGATATCATCATGTATAGTGAATTTCGATTTGTTTATCATCATCACTAGGTAGCGATTATTATATTCTGTGATGCTCATACTTTTTAAAGGAGATAAGATGTCTTTCTATATATTGACTTATATTAGTTAGTGAGCCGTAAGTATGCAAAGGCAGTTTTTTGAGGTGCAATCATATATTCTCTTTATAATTTTGATTATATATATATATATATAATTGATGACACTAGAGACTTGAATTTCGTGTCTTTATGTGATGTTTGTGTTGGTATATATTTCAGGTCTATTGGCTTGCAATTGTCATCTTGAGGGGTTGCTGTTTATGTTGGTGTTTAACAGCTTATTCGTGATGGTGAATGGGCTCTTGGAATCACACCTGGGATTGTACTACACCGATCAGAATAAGGTACGCAACATGCTGTCAATAACGCGTATTTGTGATCTCAAATGGTAATTCAATTGGTTATTCGGTTTCTGCACACGTTATACAAATTTCCTACAATCGTAGCAGAGCCTATTTTTTTACAACTTTTTCGGTCATATAAAAGTATGGTCTCTTCTGTCGAGGAATCATTAGTAATGTGTGCTAATATTAGATCTAGCTACTGACCTTTGTCATGTGACTATGTTTTACCTCATGTAAATTTTTAAATAAGTGTATTCATCAACTTGAATAACAATGATGAATTATCAAATGATCCCAGAACTTCTGTGCACTGATCTGGTAGAACAGGACGTGCAGGGAAGGAAGGGAGTGCTACTTTCATATTCACAAATATTTAGAGGAGAAGAGTTAGATCTCTTGAGCATGATGTGTGATGCAATATTTAAGTTTGTAAGCCCTTCAGCTGTAGAAAATGTATTAAAGTTGTCGCCTCAGCAAGTTATAACCAGGTTCATTTGGCGTCTTTGGAGTTCTTCATTCCAACTGCATAAAATTTAATTGCTTACCAGGGTGTAAGTGCTCTTGCTGCTGCTCTTGCCCAATAAGTGGTTTCCCACTTTCTCAAAACCTCCATCATCCCATTCAAGAGATCACATAGGAGCAGGTAACTTCAATAACATTTCTACTATTTTGTACACAAGTTGATTTGACTTTATTAGATTTAGAGGTGACCCGCTAGACGTAATGTAACACCCCAAATTTTGAGGTTTTATTTTAGTACGCGAGGGTATAAATATTTTAAAGTGTTATGGTTTTAAGTGATGAGAAATAATAAAATACGCAATTGGTTTCCTAGTTCCAGACAATAGGGTTTAAAAAAAAAAGAATAAAAGTCTAAATAATAAGCCAACTTATATGTACGATTTATATATTTATTCTGTGTCATTCTAAAAAGCTCCAGAACTTTTCTACACTCAAAAACAAAGTCGCAGGGAACAAAATGGAGAGTTAAAATCAGTTCCTAATCCATGATTCAAGATTTCTAGGGGTTAATTCTTCATTCCTTCATCATCCTTAATCTCTTGGTAAGTGATTTCTTCTACGTTTCAAGCTAGGGTTTGAGTTTCATGAGGTTTTGAAGAGATTATGGTTCCAATCCGAAATTAGGGCTTTAATTTGATAAAATTAGTGTTGATTAGTGTTTAAATGATTATTGTAATCAAGTTATATCATGAAAGTGGTGAAATTAAAATGAGTGTTCTTAAGGAGTTAATGGATTTTTATAGGGTTTATGAAAATAGTGATTTTAACATGAAATTGAGATATCTAATATGGTGAATTGATAGTAGTTAGTGTTTTTATAATCATTAATAATGATATTACATGTTGAAAAGGACGAAATCAAGGATGAGTGTTAATGAGTAATTTTAGAGTTTATGTTAAATTCTTATGAAAGTATGTAACAAGCTTAGAGATGTTATTAATAGTGTTAATGGAATATAATTATAATGATAGAACAAAGATTTAAGAGGTAATATGATTATGAAGAGTGTATTCATGTAGTATGATTAAAGTTAGACCATTAGGGTAAAAAGGGTTAGTGATGATGATTACAAGATTATGATGATGATTAGTGTCTAAAAGTGTCGTTATGTTATGAACGAATTATGTAGGTGATAAAGAAATGGAGGCTTATGTTGATCAAGATGGTGAAATCGTCGTTTAAGAGATTGTGGTGAGTGATACGGGGGTTAAACAGGTGATGTGATTGTGTAGTACCGTATAGCTTGTGGGCTAGAGGTTTACACAATCAAAGAATAAGTTATTTGTAATGTTTATTTAATTGTGTTGATTGCTTAAATTAGCGGTTGTGTTAAATTTCTTAATTGTGCTTAATTGTTATGTGTTTAATTGTTTCTTGGTAAGAAAGTAGTGATTTTCTCATTAGCTTGATGATTGCCAAGTAATGAGATTGTCACTAGCTTAACGGTAAAGGAAAAGGAACGATAGTGTGTGATTCGATTGTATTGGATCCGGATTGCTTCCGAGCAAGAGGCTACACAATCGGGTGGAAGATGATTTGTTGATACATGTGGGTTAAATAGTGATGATGTAGTGAACAGTGTATGAATTGATTGTATGTGTTTCCGGATAGCTTCCGAGCTAGAGGATCATACAATCAAGTGGAAGTTACTTGTTATATGTCTTGTTGCTAATGTGTGCATTTAAGATTATGTTAAAAGTTGTTGTTGATTAGTGTGTTGATTATTGTTGATTAAATTATGTGGAATATGTTTATGCAGTGAAACAGTGTTAGTATGCATACCGTTGTGGTATGGTACTCAGTGAAACAGGGTTAGCATGCATATCGATGTGGTATGGTGCTCGGTGATCAGTGTTCAGAGTCCAGTAATTTTGTGCTTATGTATTATGTTGATATGTGTTAAGTGTTATGTGGATTGCTTGTTTAATTGCCTGTGTACTCACTAAGCAGTTTTGCTAGCGACATGTGGATAGAAGGTTTATGTGAAGTTAGTGACGTGGATATGGAGCTAGCTTACGGTTAGATAATGCTCCATTTCTTTTGAATCGTTGTTATGGTTTCAATTTGTGTAAATCGCCCAAAAATGGTTTTATAGTGACATATGCGATTTTATTGAGTAAAGTGTGAAGAGAATTATGTAATTATGTTTTAAAGAGTCAAGTCATGTTGTGGGTTGGATTGGGAAGTGATTTGGTGTTAAATATGGTTGTTTTGGCTAAATGGGTCAAAGGTGTCAAAATGGGTTGATAAACATCAAATAGATAGTATATTTTATAGAAATTTATCCCTATATTTATATACATTTTAGTGCATTTATATGATTTTAGATACTTATTTTGTTAATATTTGCAGAAATGTATTTTAATTAAAGAATGAAGAAAAAGGAGCAAAAACTAATCCGAAACTGAAAGAAACTGAAGAAAATGAAGAAATGAAGAAAAAGGAACTCAAACCTTGAAGAAATGAAGACCAAAAGTGTTAAAATGAAGAATTGGGCCAAGAAGACAAAGAAGTCCGGATATGAAGATTAAAAGTCCAAAAGTTAAGCCCAAGCCCGAAAATAGAATATTCTGGAATTAACATTCAACCGGTGGTTGGATTAACCAACCGGCGGTTGGGCTTTAGGGTTTAGAGGCGGTGCAGACACGTGGAATTGGACCCGGATACAAATTCCTCCAACCGGCGGTTGGAGAACCCAACCGTCGGTTGGGAGGTCGGTTTTGAAAACTATAAATAGAGGCTTAATTCAGGTTTAAGGATATACGATTCAAGAATACTAAAACCGAAAGTTAGGGTTTTAGGTCGACTTTAGATGCGATTTTGGAGGCTAAAGAGCTAGGGTTTGAAGGTTTTTAACCCTAGGAAAAGCTAGTTCGTCAATTGGTTCGATTTCTTTATCCTTGTAACTTTAATAACCTTATTGAGTTATTTATGATATTGTTTATTTGATTTAATTGTGAATTAGGTTTTCATTATAAATGTTTGAATGAATGTTTATTGAGTTTATTATTTGAATTATATGTTTATGTTGGAACTATATTATTGAATGTTTATTATATAAGAATTGTCTTTATTATGATATTTTAGCGATTATTCTTGACATAATTAGACTGATTTATATTAAACTAGGTTGACCATAAACTGTTTATATAAATTAAGTGATTGTATTTATGTTTTGATCTTAACCTTATGCGATAAACGAAGAATAATTCATTAATATAAAGTAATACTGCGATTCAAGCCTAACTATAGAAATTGTATTAATAAATTGATGATAGATCTTATTAATTAGTAACACTTTGCGTAACCTTATGATTGTGTTGCTATGATGAGGATTTGACTTAACCCTAAGTGATCTTCTACATTAGTAAATCACCAGTAATAATAGCCAACAAAGCAAATAGACATAAGTACATATAATAAGTTTAATAAATAATAGTTTGAATAATTATAATCTTTTATCCAATTGAGTATACCTAAGTTGTTCCTTAAAACTTATCTATTAGAATCTGTATCAAAAATATAAATATAAATATGTTCGTTCGGAACTAAAACGTCCCCCTTATCTTGTAGATTATTGTAAATTGGATCCTTGTATTTATTTGTATTATAATTGTAAATATCTGTAATTAGAATAAATAGATAATTAGTTATAAATAAGAATCACGTTTCTTGTGTTCCTTGTGTTCGAATTTGGACTTACTTATTAAGCTATATTACATGAATGGGTCAATCTTGCCTGAATTGTGTGATAGTATTATTTAGTATTTCCTTAATTTAAACTTGTTATTATAATTGCCTATACTTAGCACACATCAAGTTTTTGGCGCCGCTGCCGGGGAACACTTAACCAGTTGAACTTTTGTTTTACCGGGGGAGCGGTGTATTTTAATTAAACTAATTATTTTACTTGTATAATTTTTATTTCTGATACTTTGCAAAATCGATAAGAAATATCGGCTCACCCATTGAGAATACTGACAAAAACAAAGGTATAAGGAGAGTAAAGCCCTACCTCATTGATTTATCATATAAGAGGTAAGGTGCTTCTCGAAAGAAATAGGTTTTTAAATAAGTTTCGCGCTGACCTGTTTCTCCGCTTTTGTGTACTATCAATGGAGCTACCGAGATCTATTGACTAAGCTTTGTAAAAAGAATTTAATTAAATATGTGTAATTATGTAAATGTATTTGTATGATATGTTTTGCTTGTATAATATGTGTTCTGAATTAAGTAATAATTTGTGTATACAGAATTTGTTAACTTTTAGTGAAATGGAAAATAAGCAAATGGAAATCTTGAATGAAACTGTGGAATGCAAGGATGTCTGTGTTGATGAACATTCTCTTAGGATATTTGATAACCCTACACTAGATACTATATCTGAAGAAGAAGAAGAGGACTTAGAAAGTATGTCTGAAGAAGAGAATGATTTAGATATTAATAATGAGAGTGAAGATACTGAATTAGTAAGGATACCTGTGCCAGTAGTTAGTACGAGAGGTGGATTGATTCAGCTTTTAGAAGTTGGGAAAAATGATACATATCATATTATGGCTGTTATCAGAGCATCTACTTTTGACTTTACACCTGAACAAAAGTACATAATTGAGAAGATTGAGAAAGAATATGCAGATTGGTATAATCCTAACCAAACCCAGATGGTGAACTATTTTGATAAGTATGTAACTGAACTGATGGATACGTTATATCAGCAAGAAGCTCAAGAGGAAGATTTCTTTGAAGGTCAGAAGATTTTGTATTCATGTGTCTACAGAGCATTGACTAGATATCCGTTTCCGTATTCTGATAAACAAATTAGTTTATTGGAATCCTACAAGCATCAAATGGATTGGGCAACTGGAAATCCAACGCAGATGGCAGATATTTGTTTGATAGAAGAGTTGCAGGAAGTGATTAGCTTATTGGAACAAAAAGATTATAAGAATTGCAGCACTTACTATGTAGACTGTATGGTGGAATATTATGCACAACAAATAATCAATGATTTGTACTATCCAGCACAAGAAGAACTGAAGAGGAAAGTTCCAGATGGGATATCTGAAGTGGCATTAGTTAATGTGGCGAACTATGTGATTATGGAGTTTAAATCAATTTTTCAAGGGATGAATCATTTTTGTCGCATTGATCTATTTCATTTAGGATTATCTCAGATTTATACAAAAATGATAAATATGTTTAGATTTTCGGGATTGTTGTTTACTGAGCGTCAGAGAGAGTTAATGAAAGGAATAGTATGGGAAGTTGAAGAGGTATTAAGAAATCCTACAACTGGGAAGTATGAAATGTTACATTTAGGATTTTATGGTTTTATGGATGAGTTAAGACGTAAGCATCAAGAGCGTGAAATTAAGGAAGTAAATGGATATAAGGTGATTAATGAGGAAGGACAGGTAGCAAAGACAATAAAGAAAATAATGAGGGAATTTTACGAATTGCAAATAGCAGCTGATGAACATTACCGACATTTTGAATATTCCACTGCTCAAGTACCTGATATCACTAAAACCATGTTTAGATACTTTTTAAGAATCTTTCCCCCTGATCAGAAAATCCCTATAACCTTTATGCTACCGAATGGTTACTATGTTTCACCACTAGCTCGAAAATGGGTTCATCAACCTTGAAGATATTCACACATTCTTATTTTTATGTGGGTTTTTTCATTTTGTTATTAGTTACGATTTCTTTTAAACTTTCGTTATTTGTTTGTTGACAGATATTAAGTTTTTAATATATGTGTTATTTTAGGAATAATTTTCATGTTTATTTAAGTGTTTAAATGTTTTCATAATTAATCTCGGTTATATTATATAAGGTATGATACGTTTCAATTTAATAACCATGTTTTATGCCTGCATAATAAATCATTTTAAGGTTCATATTGGATTTTATCCTCACTTTTATAAGTTTTTTTTTATGACATCGTAAAAATATTTATAATGTTGGTTTGACAAGTATGAGTTATTCTATAAGAATTGTTAAAATACTTTGATAAAATAATGGAAGAAGGTATGAAAAATTTAATTATGTTATATGCTAGACTGATAATATACATACCATATTCTTAATATATTGTTAACTTAGTAAATGAATGGTTTCTCTTTGAATATTGGTATTATTTTCTTACTAAGGTGTGGATACATTAATCCAGTGATTGCTTTTATTTAATTGTTCTTTATAGTTAGGATTTTTAGAATCTGAATTGTATATATGTTTTGGCTATAAAGATAATTACTATAACATATATTACTAGATAATGATATGAAACATTGATGAAGAGATTTTTAATCAATTATTTGAAGTAAATGAAGTTTGTTAAATAAGTTTAACATTATTAAAGAATTAGTATGTGGGTATTTAGTAGACATTAATTTTAGTTTTAGGATAGGTTTAAGAAACTAGAAAACATTGCTAATTAAATTAAATAGGGTTATTGTGATAAAAATCACTGCTATAAACCAACTTGCGGTTGGACACATTTTAGAATCTTACTAGTATTGAGTTAGGAAATCGATAGTTGTAGGTACCCAACTGGAGATAAGAATAACAGTAGTTTAATAAGTTTTGATACAATAAGCCCATAGAAAATAACAAAAATTAGTAACATATGTTTATGGACTATCTTTAATTTGTATTTTTCATTTTAATTTTAATTTTTATATTTGGTATGTTTAATTTGTTTGCCTGTTTATTTTTAGACTACCATTGCCATTTTTTAAAGTTGGCGTACAGTACGATACAATGCATGCGGACAAGTACAGATGAACACTATATTATTATTTTTAAATGCATTAATTTTTGGAAATTTAATAAGTTTATCTTATTAATTATGAACTTTGTGGTTGTGTTCACTGGAAACCCTCACGAGACTATAACTCGTCCACTCGGGATACCGAGGGATTTAAAGGCTTATTGCATATGCTAAATGCAATCGTGATTAACTACGAAAGTGTGGATGTTGTATATTATTTTTCAAGAGATGATGGAATCAACCAGATAGATTTTTCTTAGCCGATGATGAAATTTATAATTTCAGTCAGGGGAGTTTTTCTGTTCTATTTTTATTTCCCTTACTCACTTTTGTTTATCAATTTTTATACAATGAGTGCATTGTATAATTTAAGTGTGGGGATAGGGTTCGTAAGAAAAAGAATTTCTTTAATTAAACATTTAAGTTTCTATTGTTCTTAAAAATTTTGAAAATTTAAAATTTAAGTGAATAACTAAGTATTTATTAGTTAGAATACTTTTGTTAAAAGTTTTGTTTTGTATTTAAAAGTTTAGACTTTAATGTGGATTAACTGTTTTGTATATATAACGTAAACTACTTAAATAAAGGAAGCGATATATAGTTATATGATATGATGTACTAATAGCCATCGTCAACAATCCAGTAAATTCAAGGATAAAGCACATTGATGTCCGATATCATTTCATCAGGGACCATGTGATGAAAGGTGACATTGAATTGCATTTTATTCCAACTGATTACCAACTCACCGATCTGTTTACAAAACCTTTGGATGAGAAAAGATTTAACTTTCTCATCAGCGAGCTTGGCATGTTAAACTTAAATGACTAGCTCAGCTATTAAGCTTAGCTAGCTATTTTTGTTTAAAAGCTTCATATATCTTAAATAAATCGAGTATCTATTATATCTTCATATGATCTATATTTTATTGTCCTATATTCTTCCTTAAGCTGATTTAGTTAGTATTCTAAGTTGTAACTAGATCAGTAAAAGATAATATAGTAAAGTATTACATAGTTCATATCAGACATAATCTATACTCATTGTTTTTAATCTTAAAAAAAAATAAAAATAAAAATAAAAAATTTTATATAATTTCAGAGACCTACTCCTTTCCTAGCTGATCTTGTTAGTATTCTAAGCTGTAACTTTTTCAGTGAAAGATAAGTCTCTGTGATTACATTTTGTTTTAATAAACAACACTCATATTCAAAAATAAAAACCATAATTCATATTTGACAGTGATCAAATCTCTCTGACTTAGTTAGTATTCTAAGTTGTAACTAAATCAGCGAGATAACATCTCAGGCAAATGGAAAATTATGATTAGTATTCTTCAACATGAGTGTTATTTTTTTTATTGCATTCAGGGACTCCCTGATCCTTTCATCATTAATAGTGAAGGGATGTGTCACAAAAATCGCACCTCTGACACAATTTCTTTCTTACGTCACGTATACTTTTCCGGCGCACCTCTCAAATCACCATTAATACCACCAAGTTCCACAATCATCACCCCTATCCCATTTAACACCATCAATAATCACCCCTATTGATGATCCCAGCTAGAGATCTTAGTATGTATTACTTTGATTGATTATTAATAAGCTTGCGGAATAGTTTATTAATAACTTGAAGAACAAACTTGTATATAACAGAATATCTAACCAAAAGCTTCAATATTATTAACAATAATACGAACACACAATTTGTGTTAGGGTTTACAACCTTGAAGCTAATAACTAGAATGAATTCGTCCTACTCTAGGGTTTTACAGGTTCTCTATTTATAACATATAGAGTCCTTTACAGAATCAAACTATTATGGAATCATATCTATTCGATAATTCTCTCTATTCAACTATATCTAACCAACAGTGGTTATCTATATCACTAACAGGGGTAGTACTCGTATATTATCAACAGTGGTTGAGTACTTGATACAAAATACTTTACATATACCAACAGTGGCCCTGTTAGACAAATGTACTAACAGCGGTTGTCTTCTTCTAACAGTGGTTGACTTCTACTAACAGTGGTTGAAGTCTTATACCAACAGCGGCATGATACTTGTATTCTGAGCAAATCTAGCAGTGTCTCAGTTCTCAACAATCTCCCCCTAAACTTGATCATTCAGAGTAATGATTCAAGTTTCAATCCTTCTTTTCTTCTTCTTTCTCCTTCATCGTTTGCCTCTTATGCAGTTGATTGAACACCATGTATAAAGCTCTATAAGCTCCTTCAGTAATGATGGTTGTAGATAACTTCAAATCAACCAATCTATTCAGCAGCCCTGTTCCCAGCACATAATGTCGATCATCAAACATGTAGATCACCTGCCCATTGTTAAATACTACCATGTGTACTCCAGCTCTGGCAAAATATCTCCAGGTTATAACCCTTTGATAACAATGAAAGAATAAGTGATACATGCTGGCTGGTTCAAACAGGCTTTGCAACAACTCCATCATTTGTCTTTCAATCACAGCTTCAGAGTTCTTTCTATTCCTGATTCTGCTCACTTGATACAACTCCATCAGATCATCTCTTGTACAAATTCTGAGCAAATCAACCATACTCCCAACATGGTCATCAAATCCTCTTTCCCTTTCAATCTTGATCTCAAGGATCATTTTTCTGAAACCATAATCAATTGCTACTCCTTCCCAATTTATAATTCTAGCCTTTTTTGGTCCTTCAGAAATCTCCTTGCTATCAGTCAGAATCTTGATTCTCTTTTTCAACTCTGGATCAAATCTTGGAATATCAGGAATAAAATTGTCTTTAGAAATCTGATTTTTCCATGAATTTCTTCTAACTTCATTCTGCTTATCCTCTAAAGCTTTTTCTGCTGCCTCAGCAGCTGCTTTTTCTCTTCTTTCTTCTTCTTCTTTCAAAAACTTTACCATTTCCTTATCTGCCTTTTCTTTCTTCTCCTTCATCAATGCATTCAAATGCCTATTTTCTTCCATTTTCTTTGTCCACTCATCATCTCTTCCCATATACCTATCATATGCCTGTTGCAGCTTCTGCATATTCCATCCTTTAACAATTTTAGCTGGGGCATAATTTTCAGACAAAGCATTGATCATATGTCTTCTCCTTTCAGCATATGGTAAAGGTTTACTCCTCTTCTTGGCTAATTCCTCTTGCTTTTTCTTTCTAGCCCTTTCCTCATTTGATCTTTTTATCAACAAAAATCCAGAAGATAACTCTTCCTCTTCATTACCTTTCTTCTTCTTTAAATAATCATGAACTCTCTGAGCAGGAAGCTTTAATCCTTGTGCAGTCTTTTCTTTAACAATCTCTGCAGCTTTCTGTGTAATAGTCACTACACTCAGATCATCCAAAATCATTTTAACATCATCACCCTCTTCTTCAGCTTTAGCTTCTGCAGCTCTCCTTATCAACCTTTCCCTTTCTTCTATTTGCATCCTCAACATATCATGAGACTCAATATGAGGTTCTTTAATTTCTTTCACTTTTGATTTTTCTTTCAACTTTCCTTTACCTTTGTCTTTTGGATCAATCACAGGCAATTTAGACTTAGGTTTGAGTGGTGAAGTTGATTCTCTTATTGTAACAGGTACCTCTCTTGGTCTTGTTGTTGTGGTAGTTGTGACAGGGGTTGATATGACAGCAGTGGTGATTGGTGTATTAACAGTGGTAGGTGTTGGTGTACTAACAGGGGTAGATGTAACAGTGGTAGTGTTAGTGTTGACAGGGGTTGAAATTGTGACAACAGTGGTAGAAGTTTTGACAGGGGATAAATTTTTTGTTGGCTTTCTTCTTGGAATTGATTTCTTTCTTGTAAAAGTCTGCAACTTCTTCTCTTCATCAATTGACTTTGATTGCTCCCCCTTAATCTCAACTTCTCCTTCTTTCATCTCTTTTTCAACATCATCAACCACCTTATACACTGACCTATCACTGAAACTAACTCTCTTCTTATTTTCCAGATTAGCACCCATCACATCCCAAAAATATAATCTAAGTGCAGCTTTCTCAGGCAACCCTTTATTCAATGGAAATACCTGATAAACTGTTTCATCAGTCTGCTCTGCTCCTGCACCATCACTTGTATTAACATTCTCAGAAGAATCTTCACCAGTATATACCACCATACTTCTGTCATCTGCAGCATCTACCATCTCATCATCTAAACTTTCATGTATCACATAATCAGATACATTTAGCTCCTCCTCAGCCTTATCCCTGCTCTGCACATAATCATCATCTTTATCATCAAACACTAACTCCACAGTGTCTTCTGATTGTGCCTCATCACTACCACATATATTCATCTCAACTGTATTATCATCAAATTCAAGCACCTCTGTAGCTGTATTATCATCAAGCTCAAGCACCTCTGTAGCTGCAGAATCATCATTCATCTCATCAATATTTATCATTACTCCACTCATATCATCATGAGGTCCATGTGAATCATCATCATCATCATCACCTGCTTTTCTTGAACCATCATCTTCAGGCATAATATCATCATCTGCTTTCTTCTCCCCCTTGCCTGAAGATTCCTTCAACCTATTCGCAGGTAGAAGAATATTGTTGACAGCCTCCTCAAGCATTAACAATCTATTCTGCACATCAAGCAACTCTGCCTTCTGATGATCAATGATCTCCTTCTGCTTAGCAATTAACTCATCCTGAGCTTGAATTTTCTGTTGAGCCTCTTTTCTGTAAGCCCTTTCCCTCTCATATTTGTTCCACAGTTTATTGACATCATGTACAAGATAGGAAATCGTCAATTCATCAGTATCACTAGGCTCATCAACATTAGAGTGTGACCTCTTAGTTGAATCCTTGCCCACATCTGCCACTGCAGATGTCCCTTGGTTATTGGTACTGGGACCTACATTTGAATCATCACCCATAGGCTCATCAAACATAGTTGCCTCTGGTTGGGTCTGATTAATGTTACCACTATCCTGCCCTGCCAGTGGGCTAGAAACAGTAGTGGCAGCCCTTCCAGAATGAACATTTTCATCAAGTATGTTCACCTGTTGTGTTGGAACAGTTGACTGAAACTGTGGAGAAACAGGAATCTCCATAGCCTGTGTAGCCTTCTTGGATTTCTTGGCTTTAGATTGGGTAGGCTGTTTGTTCCCTTGTTTTCTTTTGATGCCACCTCCTGATGTGTGTTCAGAACCAACTTGTGTTGTTGGTCTGTCATCAATTGGTCCAGATGGTGTTGGTAATACACCACCAGTGGCAGAAGGAGTAACTAGCATTGTAGAAAATAATGCAGTTTCCTTCTTAGAAAAAGTATTCTGATATTGATTCATAGCCTTAATAGTCCTCAAAGATAGAGTAGAACTAACAATCACACTATCCTCTGCTGGCAGATTTGACAATTGATTATTTAATAAAAGCTGAACAAATCTAGGGTACATAACGAATGTATCACCCTTTACATTCCTAACCATATTATCTAAGATAAATCTAGACATATTAAATTTAATACCCTGTGCCAAGCAGATAATAGGATATGCAATAGTAGAACTAAATTCATTAAAACTAGTTCTCTTTTGAGACAAACATACCAGAAAAGTATGAATGTAGAACTTCCATTGTGGACAAAACCATGACTTCAAGAAAGTATATTCTGATCTTGTCTTTCCTGAACCTTCATACCCCATATCCATAATGCCTTTAAACAAATCTTCTCTCGATAATTCCAGAATTCCACCTTCATCATCAAACTGTAAAAGCTCTCTTAGAACAATTTCAGTAACCATTACCTTCTGACCCTTGACCGTGGAATGAATGTGAGTAATGCCATTAACATTCCCTTCCTTTGCATTCTGCCAGAATTCCTGAATATGTGATCGAATTAATCGTGGAGCGACAGTAAGGGCATAAGTAACTGGACAATTACTCAAGAAATCGATGATAGGGTGAAAATACTCATCGGCAAGTTCTTTATTCAAGAAAGCCCTCATGTTGTGTTCAGAATGAACACTTAGCATAGAAGTACCAGAATCAGACGAAGATGACGATGCCATTGAAGAAATTGATGAACGAACGAAGAGTGAATTACAATAAACAACTCAAAGCGAGAGCGATTATTGAAGGGTTTTGAAAATTTTGAAAGCGTAATTGAAAAAGTGAAGTATTTGCGTATTTATTTGATGACAGTGCCAAGCCCTAAAAATAGAACTAGCAGTGGCACTGCTGGTTATACCCAAAAGGGGCACAATTTACAAACAAACCCAACAGGGGTATCTCACTTGGTCAATTTATAGTCAACCCTTTCTAACCATCTAACAAAGCTAGCAGCGGCTGATAGTCTAGCAGGGGCATCCGACCAAGGAAACGCCAACTTAGAACTAACAGGGGCATAAACTTAGCTTAGTTAGACAACGAATTTTTTTTTTTTTTTTTTTTTTTTTTTTTTTTAACCAAAAGATAAGAAGAAACAAATAAAACATTAAATTCCAGCTCAAGTGATGTCTCTTGACAGTGGCTGAAACCTGCAATATTAAACTAAGAAAAACATCTAGCAGGGGTTAAATTACACACATATACAGCAGGGGTTTAAAATACATTGACAGTGGCAAAGGTAAACTAACAGTGGCACCATCTGTTATCATGATGAAGCTAACAGTGGCAACACCTGACCCTGTCACATACAATATATTTTACCCCTGTTAGTATCAAATCCAGACCAAAACACTACGTGAGATTGATCATACCAATATTAGTTATCAAAAATGTAAATCTTCCTACATCAAATGCTTTTGTAAAAAGATCTGCAAGTTGATTATCAGTATGAATTTTAAAAATATGAATCAATCTTTTATCATAACAATCTCGTATAAAATGATATCTGATCTCAATGTGTTTGGTTTTTGAATGCTTAACTGGATTCTGAATGATACTAATAGCAGAAGTATTATCAATATAAATAGGAGTGTTCATGAAAGTCAAACCATAATCCAGCATTTGATTCTGAATCCAAAGAACCTGTGCACAGCAACTTGATGCTGCAACATATTCTGCTTCTGCTGTAGAAGTGGAAACTGTGGTTTGCTTCTTGCATTGCCATGACACTAACCTATTTCCAAGAAATTGACATCCTCCACTAGTCGATTTCCTATCCATATTCTCACCACCATAGTCACTATCTGTGAATGCCTTTAGCTCAAAATCTGATCCTTTAGCATACCAAAGGCCCAAGTCTGGTTGACCTTTCAAGTATCTAAAGATCCTCTTCACAGCATACATGTGTGACTGCTTTGGATTGGTCTGATATCTAGCACAAAGACACACTGCAAACATTATATCAGGTCTAGATGAAGTTAAATACATCAATGAACCAATCATTGACCTGTATAAGTGCACATCTACTTCCTCCCCCTCAGGATCAGAATTAAGATGTTTATGTGCCTCCATGGGAGTGCTAGCTACCTTCACATCTTTATAACCAAATTTATTCAAAATATCCTTCACATACTTTCCTTGGTTAATAAAGATTCCATCTAACTTCTGCTTGACCTGCAATCCTAAAAAGAATGTGAGTTCACCCATTGAACTCATCTTGAACTTCTTATGCATTAAATCTTCAAACTCTTTGCACAATGAATCCCTTGTAGACCCGAAAATAATATCATCAACATACACCTGTACCAGCAATATATCTCTTTGAACCCTCTTGGTAAACAATGTCTTGTCAATAGTACCTCGCTTGAATCCATTCTTGAGCAAGTACTCAGACAGAGTATCATACCAAGCTCTTGGAGCTTGATGTAATCCATACAATGCTTTCTTCAATCTGCACACTCTATCTGGATATGTTGGATCTTCAAACCCTGGTGGTTGGCAAACATACACCTCATCATCAATTAGACCATGAAGAAAAGCACTCTTCACATCCATTTGATAGACTTTGAAATCCTGATAAGATGCATAAGCTAAAAATAATCTAATAGCTTCTATTCTAGCAACAGGGCCAAAGACATCATCATAATCTATGCCTTCTTCCTGTGTGTACCCCTGTGCTACCAACCGAGCCTTATTCTTGATCACTATCCCTCTTTCATCTCTCTTGTTCTTAAAGATCCATCTTGTGCCTATAGCTTTCTTTCCTTTTGGAAGATCAACCAAATCCCACACATCTTGCAGTTTGAATTGCAACAATTCTTCCTGCATAGATTCAATCCAGCTTGGATCTTTGAGAGCCTCCACTGCCTTCTTTGGTTCCATCTGAGAAAGAAAACATACATATAATGAAGTATGTACATCTTCTTCTCTTACCTTGGTTTGGTGTCTAGTCTGAACAGGAGTACTAATGTCACCAATTATCAAATCCAAGGAATGATCTTTATGAACCACATATTTAGATGTAGAAGTATCAAGTAGTTCTCTTTCCAAATTAGAACCCAAAAGATTATCTATCTCAGAGTCTGAAAAAGACTCTCTTTCCTCTCTTTCCTTTGATGGCTTTGGAGTTGCTTCAGAATCTGACAAAGAAGTCCTCTCCAAGACTTGAAATGGAGGACTTTGTTCAAAATAGTTTGGATAATCATGCTCTTTCTCTGAATCATGCTCTAGATCTGTATGAGATCCCTTTGAAGTGAATGGTTGATGATCTGGTGAAGTTGAATCATCTGCACCCTTGCTTGCACCAGGTTTACCAGGTGAACCATTTGAATCATCAGAAGAAGCATCTTTCTCTGGTTGATCCTGATCCTGTTGAAATACTTCTGGTGGATCTGGAGTCCAAATAGGAAACAAGACATACTTCAAGTCATCCTTTTTAGATTGACTTGAGGTTGAATTCCCATCTTTACCTGAATCATTACCTGCATCTGTACCTGCATCTGTATCTGCACTAATAGACAAATCTGGATATCTAAAAGCATGGGTTAGCGCATCAATATCAAACAAAACTTCTGGACCTTTTCCTTCTACATTTGATGTATGTTCATTAAAGGTCACATCCATGGTCTCTTCTATGATCCTAGTCCTTTTGTTAAATACTCTATAAGCCTTGCTTTGAATAGAGTATCCAACAAATACACCCTCATCTACCTTACTCTGAAACTTACCAAGATGATCTCTTGTATTTAAGACAGTACAAGGACATCCAAATGGTTTTAAAAAGCTAACCAAAGGTTTTCTCTTAAAGAATAACTCATAGGGTGTCTTGTTATGAGGTTTAATAATCAAAATCCTATTCAAAACATAACAAGCAGTGCTAACTGCCTCTGCCCAAAAGGACATTGGAAGTTTAGCATCTGCTAGCATGCTTCTAGCAGCCTCAATTAGTGTCCTATTCCTCCTCTCAGCTACTCCATTTTGTTGTGGAGTCCTAGGTGCACTATACTGTCTTTCTATACCTTTATCCTCACAGAACTTATTCATCTCATGATTCTTAAATTCTGTCCCATTATCACACCTGATGATCTTAACCTTTTGATTAGTTGAATTCTCAATCCTAGTTATGAATGATCTAAGTATTTCACCTGTCTCATCCTTAGTCCTAAGAAAGAACACCCAACTCATTCTAGAGTAATCATCAGTTATTACCAAACAGTAAGATTTCTTCCCTTGACTAGCTACATTGGTAGGGCCAAACAAATCCATATGTAACAGGTGTAAGGGAGTGGTATTGGTATTCACAAGCTTGGTCTTATATGAGGTCTTGTGTTGCTTGCCTTTGAGACATGCTACACAGTGGTCACTACATTCAAATAACTTTTCAGGTAAGCCTCTCACTAGCTTATTCCTAACAAGTTTATTCATGGTCTTGAAATTCAAGTGACACATCCTCCTATGCCATAGTTCAGATTCAGATACAGTAGCTTTAGAAATGAGACAGTTAACATTTTGAGATTCCATCTTGTTTAAATCACTACAGTATACATTATCCTTTCTTGGAACTCTCATTAAAATCTTATCTTCAGGTATTTTGAGTTTTTCAGAAAGTATAAGGCATTCTGTGTCAGTGAAATATACAGGATTTTGCTTATCTGTGATTTGACTCACACTAAGCAAATTGTATCTCAATTGCTCAACATAATAAACATCATTGAAAGTGAGCTTACTGCTTTTTACCTTACCTTTACCTGTGATTTTACCTCCTTTAGGATTGCTTCCAAATGCTACATCTCCTCCATCAAACGCTTTAAAGTCCTGTAGCTTTTTCCTGTCTCCAGTCATGTGTCTTGAACAGCCAGAATCAATATGCCATAAGCTTGGTGGCTTGCCCTGCACATATATGAGAAAAACAATTAGTTTTTCTTGGGAACCCAATCCAATTTGGCTTTGGGTTTCCCATGAGCACCTTTGACATCAACCCTTTTGACAGTGATTGATCTCAGTGCTGCATTGGTTTTGGACACTTCAGATTTACACTCATTTTTATGTCTCCAAAAACAATCTGTTTTAGACTTGACAGGGGTTAATGATCTGACAGTGGTCACCTTTAAGTTTGTATTGATTACCCTGGCAGTGGTATCTTTACTTGGTATATACATTCTTTTGAAATGTTTAATACCAGCAGAGGTACCATGCCTGACAGTGGTCAAACCCTCCCCTGTTCGTGTCTTGCCTCTGTTAGCCGTTGACAGGGGCACTGCTGTAGCATTAACAGGGGCTGCAGCCTTGCCTCTGTTAGGCTTATTTATCAACACATGACCTGTACCACTGTTCCTATTATTTTTAGGATTGTAGTAACAGTCCTGTTGAAGATGATTATATCTACCACAAATAAAACATGACTTTCTTTTCACACATTCAAACCCATTACCCAACCTTTGTGAAACCAATTGGTTCCAATTTCTTTGATTACCCCTGGGAATGGATTTATTCACATTACTTGCAGTATGTAACTCAGACTTCTTTGATTTACATGTACACTTATCACACTCAGATTTCAACTTGTCTTTTGATTCAGTATTGACCTTTTTGTGTACATACCCTAAACCTGAACTAGCCTTGTTGGTTTTCCTGACTTGATCTATTTGAGCTTTTGCTTTCTCAACAAACATCTTTTTACCCTCTTCTAGTTTAGTACTATTAAGTTCAGAAACTAGACCAGTAATAGACTTAACACTATCATCTACAGAATTACCACTTGATGAGCTATCATTATCACTCTCATCTTCCTCAGTCCAATCAGATACCTCAACTTTATCAAAATTCACATTATCATCACAATTAACAACTGGATCTACCTTTTTAACCTCCTCAGACACACCTACCTTAAGTGTTTCTAAAACAAAATCACTTTTAGGTGGGAAATAAGTATGATTATAAGGTGGAGGAACAGCATTAAGGTTGTAACCTAATCCAAGTTTTAATTTATCATGAATTTGAGACTTGATTAAGTTTTGAACACCTTTTGAAACATTTTCCAATTCATCAACTTTCAATTTTATTGACTCCTTATCAGAAATTGCCTCAGCCAACTTAGCACTTAGCATATCAACTTTTGTTTGTAAAGCTTTCTTTTCCCAATTTAGATACTTAATATCTAAGTGAAATTGAGATTCATTCTTTTCATAAGCTTTTATCTGATTTTCTAAGTTTTCAATAGCTAAAGTGGCATGTTGACTCTTTTCCTTACAAGCTTTTAATTCATTACACACAACCATATTATGATCCCTATAAAATTTAACCATGTTCTTACATGCAGGAGAACATAATTTAGATTGTACCTCATATGGAATGTCTGAAGGCTCTGGTTCTTCTGTGACAGCCATCAAAGCTTGATTCTGAACTACAAGCTCTTCTTGGTCACTCCAGTCAAATCCTCCCATTCCATCTTGAGCAACCAATGAATCTGAAGTGGTGTTCTGAACTGGTATCAATCTTCTTTGAGGACCAGAATTATTTCTTACAAAACCATTCTGAGATCCTCCAGCCTGTGTGCTCTTGCACTCCCTAGCAAAGTGTCCCATCTTGTGACAGTTGAAACATTCCACCTTGCTCTTGTCAAAACCAGCTACACCATCTCTCTTGTAAGAAAAATTTCTGTTCCCAGAACTCTGCATAAACCTCTTTGCCCTGATTGTAATCATGGCCATCTGCCATCTTAAATCCATCTCTTCCAGGTCCTCTTCACTAACCTGCTCCAAATCTTCTGTAGTTAATGATGAATTCACATGGCTTGCAAAGAATGCTTCCAATACATTATCATTAGCACCAGATGTGCTACAACTACCAGATTCACCAACAGAAACAAAAGCAGCATTGTTAGAGCTACCATTGGACTGTTTCAACGCTAGAACTTCAGGCTCAAAATTCCTCAGATCATTGTACAGGTCTTCAATCTCTTTCTCTTCAAGATCTGGACTTTGTCTAAGTCCCACAGTGTACATATTCCAATCTGTACCAAGTGATCTTAGAAACTTCCTGTTCAAGTCATATTTATCAATCTTGACATTGTGATTCTCAAGATCACCCACAAGCTTTTGAAATCTATCAAAAGTCTGAGTCAGAGTTTCAGACTTTACACCTGCAAAGTTTTCAAACTGTTGTTTGAGAAGAGATCTCTTATTCTTCTTGGTGTTATCATTACCACCAAATCTCTTAACAATTGCTTGCATAAGAACCTGAGCATCTTCACAGTTTTCAAACTTCCTTTGATACTCATTAGGAATAGACAAAAGTAGAGTACTTAATGCCTTCCACTCTGTTGCTCTTTCTTTTCTCTCTGCATCAGACTTTGGTGGTGGTCTTTCTTCCTTTTTACCATCTGCATCCTTAGTATAGTTTGGTCCGTTAGTAACCACCTCCCACATCATATAATCCGTAAGCAACATGTATTGCCTAATCCTAGTCTGCCATAGCTCAAACTCATCAGGTTTGAGCATGGGAATCTTTGTAGCTTGTATACCTTCCATTGATTCAGTAGACATCTTGTTATTTGTTGAAAAAGCTGCGAAATTCAATTACCTTCTTCAAGATCAAAGTAATATCAAGCTCTGATACCACTTGATGATCCCAGCTAGAGATCTTAGTATGTATTACTTTGATTGATTATTAATAAGCTTGCGGAATAGTTTATTAATAACTTGAAGAACAAACTTGTATATAACAGAATATCTAACCAAAAGCTTCAATATTATTAACAATAATACGAACACACAATTTGTGTTAGGGTTTACAACCTTGAAGCTAATAACTAGAATGAATTCGTCCTACTCTAGGGTTTTACAGGATCTCTATTTATAACATATAGAGTCCTTTACAGAATCAAACTATTATGGAATCATATCTATTCGATAATTCTCTCTATTCAACTATATCTAACCAACAGTGGTTATCTATATCACTAACAGGGGTAGTACTCGTATATTATCAACAGTGGTTGAGTACTTGATACAAAATACTTTACATATACCAACAGTGGCCCTGTTAGACAAATGTACTAACAGCGGTTGTCTTCTTCTAACAGTGGTTGACTTCTACTAACAGTGGTTGAAGTCTTATACCAACAGCGGCATGATACTTGTATTCTGAGCAAATCTAGCAGTGTCTCAGTTCTCAACACCTATGCCACCTACACTTACCACCATCATCAACCACGACGATCTATTTTTCACCACAAAATTCTCACATAACTCCATTATAAAAACAACTCTTCATCTCATATTCACATAACGTCTATTTTCCGATCATTCCCTTTTCACTCTGTTATAAAAATAATTTATTTTTCAAAGATAGCAAGATCAAAATCAAGTTTTCCCTACATCATTTCTACAAGTCTAAAGCTTTTCAAGCCTATGTAGAAACACAGATCTTGCTAAAATAATTTTTTTTTAAAAAATAATAATAATAAATAACTCTTTTTGAATAAAACTTCTTGACGAAAAACAGAGCACAACAAAGTTTTTTTTACCATTTGCTCTCATGATTTTTATTTTGGGAATATCTGTGTCCCAGTATGTAACTTTTGTACATATGCCTGTTTCTGCCCCCAAATCGACCATATCACTGACAAAACCCACAGTGATCAAAACTGGTCAACCACCATCAAAGAAAACCTCACCAACTTTTGCAAGAAACTCCAAAAAGAAGACGTTTTCGGACGCCAAGGATGAAACAGGGTCTGAACGTTCAGTCACTATGGGCATTCTTGCAAAAATTAATCTTTCAAATCACAAACTTTTATCGAGTCAACCCATGAGCCACTCATTATTCTCACAAAAGAATAATGTTTCAAACAAAGGGCAAGTGACATCAGTGGGTGATAACACACTCTTAGCTGGTGTCACATCACTGGCTACAGACCCGAGCTATCTCTCATCTTTCACTGCACCAGGTGTCAATGTCTCTCTCCAGTCACAGGGAGAGATACAAGTTGATCTCTCTGTTTTCAATGATCTATTAGCTAAAACACACGCTGATGATGAGAAAACCACTCACCTATTACAAACGAATCAAATATTTGCTGCAGTATTTCATGCTATCATCAAGGGGGAGAAATATTCAAGTGCTGCTGATGATACCAAAGAAACACTGATCTACTTTGTGATATTATCAAGGGGGAGAAAACGTGCAAATGAATGCAAAAACCAATGTTGCTCATGCAACAAATCGCTGATACTTGGAAATCATATCATTGTTGAAATTACTGATGCTATCAAAGTAGCTGATACTTGGAAATCATATCACATGTATTTCCTGTATTTGAGTTACAATTTTCTTGGCGATTTCATTCAATATTTGTGCTACTTCAGCTTAGCAATGAATCCTTCTCTATCCGCATCAGCTACAACCTAAGTATCTGAAGATGAAGGTTCATTGATTTTCAGTCGGTTAAAGCTTCGTGAAAATATGTCATGCTGAAGATTGTAGGTTTGAAAGTCTTAAGTCACTGTCTCATCTGATCGCTGAAGATTTTCAATAATATCTGATCTTTTGAGAAAACCAAAGTGCAAAACTCAGATCATATCAAAAGAATCCAAAAAGATAAAAGAATGGATCACAAGTACAAGTCACTGAATGTTTAAAATCTTAAACACTGACTATAAACTTTTCTCAGCAACCAGTTTGTCTAGGGAGCTTCGATCACAATCATTTAGGGGGAGATTGTTGAGTCACTGGTCGCTGACCATGTTGAGTCACTATGTCGCTGACCAACTCAACTTAACACTACTCGATGAAGAAATGAATTGTATCAAAGCTGCTGTTGCTGAAGATTGGTTTCGCTGATCGTCATTCATTCTGTTTGATATGCTGAGGAAGATTAAAGCTCAACTTTGTATGTCGCTGATCAACATCAGCGAGAGCTTTACTTCTTCATATCAATAAAGGCAAAAGTCACTGCCAGAATAACAGCTAGTCACTGAAGATCTATAGCTCAATTCATTCTACAAGAGCATGTTAGCTCGCAGTGAGTGAGGAGAATTACTGCATCTTCAGGGACTATTCAATAAAGCCTCTCAAACATCAAATACAAGAAGTACTGCATTTATCTATACATCAGCAAGAGTGTTCCAGCTTGAAGTATGTCCGAAAGATTACGTGGCAGCAAGTGATTGGTTTTAAGGTAACGAGATATTTGCGGTAACAGAATTAGGACCCGCAGAATGTCGGTTCATAAGAGATCAAGCCAATCAAGCAGCGACAGGTGTCATTCCAAGATCCTATTTTGTAGGCGATATTTTAGGAACTCTTGTAGTATAAATAGTTCAGTGTTTTGTACTGTAGAGGCTAGTCGTTTAATCGTACTTATCACTTGTGTGTCAGTGATTAGTTTGTCTAGAGTACGTATTAACGATCCAACGAGTGAACAGTCAGCGTGTTTGTCCACTGCTGTTCATCTCATTTGTAATAGATTAGCTAAGTGTTTGAATTGGATTAACTTTGGTTAATCCGTTCTGCATTCAACACTTATGAATTGTATGATCAATATAATTCATCATTTAGCTATCGTTACTTTGTTGCTTTGATATTGTCATATCTATAATCTGTTATACTGTGTTACTATTGCTTATACTCTGTTTCTGTGAATCAATTTAAAACTCATCAATTAACTTAGCTAACATCTGAAAAAGTTTTAAATTGTATTCAACCCCCCTTCTACAATTAAACTTTACACTTGTGATTCCAATTCACTAAACTGATAGTGATTACGGGACTCTCAATTGGTATCAGAGCAGAGTTGGTTTAAATTCAATTAACTAGGTCTGCAATGGAATCAGTAAAGTACAGCTGTGTTGACTCTGATTATCAGAAAGGAAATGGTTCTACAACCAAACCTCCAGCTTTTGATCCATCAAGGATTGAAACTTGGATGTCCCGAATGATGATGTTTTTGGACCTAATTGATGACCGTCTCTGTAATACAATAACCAATGGTCCCCACATTCCAACCACAATTGTTCCTGCTGTCATGGCTACAGCTACTACTCCTGCTATACCAGAAATGGTTGTGCCCAAAAGAGAGGAACAATGGTCTGATGAGGATAGACGATTGGTTAGATTGGATAAACAAGCTAAAATCTACATAGGCATGGCACTTCCTGATGAAGTGTTCGAATCTATCAGGCTTTGTAGAACTGCTAAAAACATGTGGGATACCCTTAGGAATATATATATTGGAACTCCTGATATTATTCGCTGTAGGGAAGTCAATCTCACTAGCCAGTATGAGCTGTTTGCAATGGAACCAAATGAATCTCTGTCTTCTACTTACACCAGATACCAGTCACTGATGAACAAAATGGAAAAGGCTGGTATAGGTAAGGAACAGAGATTTGTTGTTGAAACGTTTCTTGAGTTGCTGTCAAGAAAAATCTGGGGAACCATTGCCACGTGTACCAGACAGAGAAATGATTATTCAATTCTTAATCTCACTCAAGTCTATGGTATCTTGCTCAACTAGGAGCAGTCAGAAAAGCAAGCTGATCAGAGTGAGCATATTCGTGCTATTCTTGGAAGTCAGAAAATATCCAATGCTCTTGTAGCTGAGCTTGATGAAATCGATCAGAGACAGAAATCAAAGGTGTCTAAGAAAAGCTCGAAGTCACTTATAGCTGAAGAGGAAGGTGGTCAAGTTGAAGAATAGTCAGAGTACGAGTATGATGAAGGACTGGATGTTTGTCCCTAACCTTGGATCTTACGGCACCGAGTCAATCTAATTGCTAGCGGAAATAACAATTAGATCACTAACCAATCACACGAATAATCAAACACAAAGAATACGAATCAAAACGTTGTTTATTCGATTATAGTCAATCAGATTACAGAGATTTCGACTAATAGTGTTTAGGGTTTCGTCAACCCTAAAACAGAAAACATAAAACGAATTTATACAAAATCTGGCACCTGCGACGTCGCACGCTACGTCGCAGGCCCAAGCCCATGCGACGTAGACTACATCGCAGGCCCAAAACCTGACGTCGCACCTGCGACGTTGCACGCTACGTCGCAGGAGTCAGGAAATGCAAACCCAAATACAAACTACGAGCTAGACCAACTGACAGACACTAAACATGTACTAACAAACTCCCCCGTGTCTTCAGCTTGGTCTTCAAAAATCTTCATTAAACCCAGCCCGCAGGAAACTGGCCATCAGCATGAATTCCATTAGCCACACAAACAGTAACAACATTGTAAAACTGCTGTGCTAAACGTCTGTTGAATTCATTCTTCTGACCAACACGAATCCGATTATCATAGAGTTTTCTTAAATCTTTTTCATGAAAATTAATCAAACTCATCGGATCATATAGTCTAAACGTTGCTTGCCTCAGATTCCATATACCTCCAACTTCTGGCCACGGTTCAGAATCTGGAACGAAAGTAATAACCGCTTCGCCAGTCTGTGGATCAAGTTCCCATTTTACAAGTCTTCTCAGAAAATAATAAGGAACTGATTCCAGAGGTATCTCAGTCAAACATTTAGCAGGCGAATAGTGAACTTTAACCAAAGGCTTCCTGGTGACTGGATCAATCTTTTTCTTCCACGTATACCGAGTTCCCAACGTCGGCTTCAATTTCGAATAAGTCTTCGATAATACTTCCCGACGTAGACTTCTCTGAATGAACTCAGCATAATCATTCTCGAAAGGATTAATCAATTTAAGCTGAGCTAATCGATTAATCTCTCCTTTTGGCAACGTGCTCAATCTATTAAAACGCATTCTGAAATACTGAACTCCATCTTCTCTCTTTATCATAAACAGATTCCTCTGACACTTCCAGCTTTTAATAACACCGGATAATTTCGACTAACCCGGTACACTTGACATTTAACTGGAATAGGGACTGGATTTCGTCCCTTAGGCCACCATTTCTTGTTTCTCTCTCTCTTTTCTTCAGCAGTTAATTTCTTCGCTGCTGAGTCCGGTGCCTGTGTCTCTGAAGCTGGAGTTGCAGCAGAACTTGATTCTCCATGTTGAGATTTATCAGGACTCTCGTCTTCACTTGAATCAGATTCAATAATTGGTGCATCATCATAAGCTTCCCCAGATTGTGCATCATCATACGTTTCATCTGCATTCAACTGTTCCTCTTCAATCGAGACATCCTCGTTCATCTCAAAAACATTCTCTGTTTCTTCCTCAAAGCCAACTCCACTGGCCATCCTCTGAATAAATGATAAGTCAGCGAATGAGTAATCAACTGCCAGCGGTCTCGGTTGCCCTGGAATATAATCAACACAGATATAATCCAAAAGAGAAATATTTTCATTAACATTTTCAATTACAGGGTTGGGATTTACAGACGCAGGTTCACTTGACTCTAAAGTGGGTATCCCAGACCCAGACTCCCCCGAGGCAAGTAACCTGCCTTCCAAAACATTAACCCTAAGCTTCGTTTCCTCAAGCTCCTTAGATTGGACCTCGATCAACGCAGCTTGTTCAGCAATCTTCTCGTCTTGAGCCTCCAGCTTTTGCTTCATCTGCTGCATATCTTCCATTATCTTTTGCATGAAAGCTGGAGTCGGTTGAATCTCAAAAGCATCCTGCTGCTGTGGATTGACTGGAGCTCGTGTTGACGAAGAGCGACGAACACGACGACTCGGTCGATAAGTCTCATCAGCAGGATCATCACCGTCACGTGTACGTTTTCCCTTATCCCTTGGAGGTACATACTTACGTCCTGCCCGGATCCGACGCTGAATTCTTAGATATCTGAATGAATCGGAAAGCCTGATACGTTCCATCTCAGAGGGATGCGGAACAGTACCATCCGAATGCTCAGGCGTCGGACCCCCATCCTGAGGACCTACATTGACCGGTTCTTCGGAATCAGAACTCTCGACCGTGTCGTGAGATGCTGGATTGTCCGAATCCACATGCCCGAACTGCTCAATGTTCTCCAAAATAGCCTCCACATGCTCCCCCGCAGCTTGAACAGGAACGTTCATGAGTGGTTGCTGCGGTTGCTGTGGTGCTGGAACATCCATATACTGAGGATCTGGAGGTGGTACATAATTTTCATCCACAATAGCACCGAATAAGGGAACATCCCTTGGTGCCTCGACCCCTTTCTCATATCCTGCACAAATAGTGAAAATCCGACTCATCATCGGGGAAATCTTGAGCGGCTGATCGATATCACCCTGTGCCTGAAGATCCGGATGATGACGATTGATGTGCAACTGTACAAATCTTGGATATAAAATCCATTTCTGATCCCCGGCATTCGCATTATCAACCATAGCCCTGAAGATAAATCCCGAGAAGTTGAACGGCTTGTTATATACCAACGCTAACATAGCAGAAGCCAGACTTCGGCTCATCCCATCCGTTCCACCTTTCCTATTCCCCAAGCAAACAATAATCACATGCATCAAATATCTCCAGACGCGTGTGAGATTCGCTTTTCTATACTGATCAGAGGGAATCCCGGGATATCCTATCCGTTGCATAGGTCCGGTAACGAAAATATGATCAAAACCGACAGGCATATCCGGTTGATCATTCAGCTGTAAAAGTTCCCGAATGCTCTGTTCTGTAATAGTGATCTCCGTACCCAGAACGGTAGAGACCAATCGTCGAACGTCGTTTTCAGTAACGACAGTTGCGTTTCTCCAATAAGGGTTGATCAGATATCCAAACGCCATAGTGCTGTCGAAAATGGCGTGGAATACCCTTGAACGTCTCAAAAACGCGATCATCTGACGATACGGTGCAGCTTTATCAGAAGTGTCAGTAAGGTAAGCAGCCGTATGATGACGAGCTTCAAAAATCAAAGCCATATCTGCAAAAACAGAAACAGAATGCAACTCGAAAAAGATTAGAAAAATAATGTTACATTTTTACAAACTTTTTCAAATTCCCTGGAACTAGCGACGTAGCCCCGTACGTCGCATTAACACAGAGCGACGTAGAACTGTACGTCGCTAAAATTCAAAATAAATTGAAAAGCGACGTAAGACCGGACGTCGCAGAAAATTCGAGCGACGTCAAGAGGGACGTCGCATTTTGCAATTTATTGTGAATTTAATCACTTTATTTAAAATAGCGACGTAGAGTGGTACGTCGCATCGGACGTCGCAGTAAAAGCGACGTAGGGAAGGGCGACGTAGGAAATTAATAATAAATAATTAAAGCGACGTAGGCTACGACGTCGCAGCGTACGTCGCACTGACGAACAGGCGTCCCCAACCCAGAAACCCTAACCCTCGAATTTAGGGGTTTTCAAAATCAAACGCACTACAATGTGCGGCTAACGATGGTGATCACGAAAACATGATTTATAACCAGTAAATTACACGATAGACCATCTAATTTATCCGAAACCCGAAACCCTTTTAACCCGTAATACATACATAGCCATTAAACATAATATACACGGTTAAAAATGGTAAAATCGGTACCTAAGTGTGCGGAATAACGAGTAGATCAAAACTACGTAAGTGAATCGGAATGAAAACGGCTACAAATCGCGAAAATTGCTCGAAAATTGCTACGTCGCAAATCGCCACTGGTACGTCGCAGGCTACGTCGCACGGGAATAGTGAATAGTGTGACGTGTTACGTCGCAGTTGAGACTATATATAGTCTAACCCTACATGCGACGTAGACTGGGACGTCGCAGGCAACGTAGAATGGGACGTCGCATAAAATTTTTTTGATCCAAATTTGAAATTTTTCAAACCTTTTACTCGTTATTTTAGCAAATAATATCCAAATAACTCGTGACTTGGGAAAAATAACGCAGAATAAAAATAAAGCATAAAACTAAAAAATCTTTTTGGTATTTTCTTTAATTTTACAAAAAATAAAAAATGAACAAAATAAAATTACTAACACTCTATTTTTGGTGACGGAGTTGAGTTGTCTGATTAGGGATCATATCGGAATAACATGCATTTATTAGGAATAGTAAGTGTTATTTCGATCATCAGTATATTTGTCCACTTTAAATTTACGTGGCACATTTAAAACACCTTTTATAAAAATTATTTCAAGACAATTATTGGTATTGTTTGTCCACCTAAACACGTTACATCCGTGTCTGTGAGTTAAACTTTTATTGTGAGTATGAATATTAATTTTGAGAGACCTATTATATGATATACAGATAAACTTCAGTAAAACAAACACTGCATATTCACACAAGGTAGAGATTACAAGACCAAGTTAATCTCGGTTTTCTCGTAACATACACTTGATATTTATATTTAGGCATACATCAAACCGACTATGAAGATACTAGTGGCCCCAGATCTGTACAAAGTACAACAGAGGGTCCCTTAGTATGAACATAACAAGTTTGAGACTATTTGCATAACTAATGGATTCAGGTCTGTACGTGAGTACAACAATAGTCACCATTAATTAGGCGAATAATCATATTATCACTATATGCCCATTTGACATTTACATAATTATGACAGTGTATGATAGTACTTCCATTTATCAATTAAGACTTATGTCATACATCATATAACATTTTTCTCAAAGTAATAGACAAGTATTTAAATTACTTCTTAATATCTCAGAGACCGGTGTGTACCATGCTTACCAATACATCGTATGATGAAGATAATTTAGATAAAAACTGTTTTAAGTGTGTCAGATAAACCTACTGACACATCCAAGATAAATCTTAAAATTCCATTTTGTGCATGTCACCCGATGTACTATCATATCCCAAGTTGTTTACAGACACAACTTCAACGTCTATTTTAAAAATGTAGCAACCTTGCGTTTTCTTTAATACTAAAGAGTATAAAGAGTGGCTGTTGCGATTTTTTTTTTTTTTTTTTTTTTTTAAATTGAATTTTAAAAACTTAAAAATCCAAGTCACAAATCATTTCTTTGACTGAAAGAACCTTAAACCTATCAGATTGACCAGTTCAATAAAACGTGATCGCAAAAAGGCTTTTGTGAAAAGGTCCGCACACTGCTTAAGGGTCTCTATATGTACGACATCTATAAGGTGTTTCTCAAAGCAATCCCGTATGAAGTGGAACCTAAGTTCGATATGTTTGGTCTTAGAGTGCTGTACGGGATTGTGAGTTATAGATATAGCAGCTGTATTATCTATATAAATAGGAGTCATAGAGAGATTGAACCCGTAATCACGCAGCTGATGCTGAATCCAGAGAACTTGAGAACAGCAACTTGCAGCAGCAACATACTCGGCTTCAGCTGTGGAAATAGCAACCGCAGTCTGCTTTTTGCACTCCCAAGAAACTAAGCGCGATCCAAGGAACTGACATCCTCCAGTGGTTGACTTCATATCTATCTTGCAGCCACCAAGATCCGAATCCGAATAGGCAGTTAACTCAAAGTTTTTCTCGTTTGAATACCATAGACCCAGAGATGGCCTAAAAGCGAGATATCCAAAAATACGTTTTACTGCCTTCATATGAGACACCTTCGGATTTGCTTGAAATCGTGAGCAGAGTGAAACGGCAAACACTATATCTGGTCTTGAGGCAGTCAGGTACATGAGAGAGCCTATCATTGAGCGATAGTCTTTCTCCTTGCAATCTTCATCGTCCTCATTAGGTCCAAGATTGTGTCTTGCTTCAATTGGAGTGCCGTAGTGTTTACTGTTGAGCAATTCATACCGCTTTAACATGTTTGTGACATATTTTGACTGGTGGATATAAATTCCCTTGTCAGATTGCTCAACCTGTAGTCCCAGAAAGAACGTGAGTTCTCCCATAGCACTCATTTCAAACTCAGATTTCATCAGTCTTTCAAAATCCTTGCACAACTGATCATTAGTTGATCCAAAGATTATGTCGTCCACGTAGACCTGCACAAGTAACAAATCCGCTCCTTCCCGTTTGATGAAAAGCGTGCTATCAATCTGTCCTCTGTCAAAACCATTCTTCAGCAAGTACTTGGCAAGTCGCTCATACCAAAGTCGAGGAGATTGATGAAGACCATACAAAGCTTTCTTAAGTTTGCAAACATGATTAGGATGCTTTGGGTCTTCAAAACCGGGAGGTTGACACACATAAATCACTGCGTCGACATCTCCGTATAGAAAAGCACACTTCACGTCAAGTTGATACACGCGGAATCCTTTAAATGAAGCATAGGCTAGAAAAATCCGAATAGATTCCAAACGAGCAACAGGAGCGAAAACTTCATCATAGTCAATACCTTCTAATTGACTATATCCTTGAACTACCAGACGGGCTTTGTTTCGAATAACAGCCCCACGATCATCCATTTTGTTACGGAAAACCCAACGAGTACCCGTCAAGTGAGCACCCTTGGGTAGAGGAACAATTTCTCAAACATTCATCTTGTTTATTTGTTGTAGTTCCTCCTGCATAGCCTCGACCCAAGATGGATCTTTTAAGGCTTGTTCAACCTTTTTAGGTTCAATTTGAGACAAATGACATGAGTCAATATGAGCAATAAGTCCCAAAGTTGCTGAGCTGAAGTCTGCTTTGCTTGCTGTCGTGTTTGAACAGATGCATGAGGATCACCAATGATATTATCAATGGGGTGATCCTTATGTATACGAGTTTCTGGTATGGCACCTGGCACAAGATCCACACCCAGATTGTTCAAATCTCCCTCAGTTTCAGGAGTAGCAGCAGACTCAGGAGAGGCTAACTCTTCTTCTTCTACTTCATCTTCATGAGAAAATAAGTGAGAGTAGGCCATTGTTTCCTCCATTTCATCTTCTTCTTGAGGTTCCTCTAAAGGAGGCATGTTTGGATCATATGGAAGCTCCTTTGTGTAGTTATAAACTGTTTTAGAAGGAGCAGCCGAAGATGATGGAGTAGGAGATGGTGTAGATGGTGGTGATTTGGTAGTGGTTTGAGGTTGTGTGGGTTTTGGTTGTGATGGTGTAGGTGTAGGTTGTGGAGGTGTAGGATTAGTTGGTGGAGGTGCGGGTGTTGCATTGGGAGATGGGTCGGATGGTTTATTAGTAACAGGAGTATCTTGAGAAAGATCAAGCTCATGAAGTATAGAAACCAATTCTTCCGTTTCATCTTCTTCCGGAATATTAAAAGAGTTGAAGAGGTTTCCATAGTTGAAAAACCAATCCGGACCCGTTCCTTGAGGAGGTTCCGTATACCTTAAACATTTCACTTCAAAATGCTCCTCTATCTGATTCGATGATTTGTTAAAGACTCTTTTGTTCGGAGAATTGACTGAATATCCAAGAAAAATCCCTTCAACAGCCTTATCACCAAACTTAGAGACCTTATCTTTTGTTATCATGATCAGGCATGGACACCCAAATGGTTCTAGGAACTGCAAATTTGGCTTACGGTTATTGAAAAGTTCATAACACGTCTTGTTCTTTTTCTTAACCGTGAGTACTCTGTTGAGAACATAACAGGCAGTATTGACTGCCTCAGCCCAGAAGATGATTGGTAACTTGGAGTCAGCTAACATAGTCCGAGCTGTCTCGATGATTGTCCTGTTCTTTCTTTCTGCAACTCCATTCTGTTGTGGAGTCCTCGGAGCACTAAATTGATGCTCAATACCTCTTGTAGCACAAAACAATTCGAGAGTTGAGTTCTTGAATTCAGTTCCATTATCGCTTCGTATCCTTTTCACCTTCAAGTTGCACAGATTTGCCAACTTGTCCAACAAATACACCAGAATCTCAGGAGTTTCCCCTTTTGTGGTCAAAAAGTAAACCCACGAAAACCTTGAGTAGTCATCAGTAACTACCAAGCAGTAAGACCGACCACCAATGCTCTTTGTAGACACTGGACCAAAAAGATCCATATGTAGTAGTTCCAATGGAGCATTTATAGAATTCACCTGCTTAGACTTATGGGACTTCTTACGTAACTTTCCTTTTTGGCAGGAGATACAGTCATCCTTTAGAGCAAATGACTGTTTCGGAACTCCTAGCACTAGGTCATTTTTAGTCAAGAAATTCATTTTTCGGAAATGAATATGTCCCATTCGTCTGTGCCAAAGCAGTGATTCCTTTTCAGAAGCCTTAGACAAGAGACACGTATACTCGTTCGATGTCTCAACAGTTATCATATTCAAAATGTATGTGTCATCCTTTCTTGGTGCTCTCAGTAACACCCATTCTTCCGGAATGACATACCCAGGCTTCAGTATCACACACTCTGTCTTTGTGAACGCAGTTGTATAATCTTTATCACAGACCTATGAAACACTTAGCAAGTTGTGCGTAAGCTGTTCCACGTAGTTCACATTTTCAAAACTAACATTGCCGTTAGTTAGCGTTCCTTTTCCAGAAATAGTTCCCCCAGAATCTCCAGCAAAAGCAACATATCCTCCTGCGTATGGTTTAATATCCACAAGAAGAGATACATCGCCTGTCATATGTCGCGAGCAGCCGCTATCTAAATACCATTCACTATCTTTAACACGTTATGACTGCTGCAACACACAAATGAAGGAGATTAGTGAGAAACGGTGACCCAAGCCTTTATAGACTTAGGTCGACCGTGGTCATCAATAATAAGCACGTCAGATAGGATTTTATCTTTAAACAAATTAAAATTTTTATCTGATGTGTTACTGTTGACGACTGAAGAGTCAACATCAGACTCTTTTCGTTTCCAAACTTTTGAAGATTCGGAATTGATATTAGAAGTAATGTTGGGCTTTTGAATTGGCAAAGGTTTTTGCTCAACATTACTTGGTTTCGAAACAGGCTTCAAAATAGGCTTGGGAGAGGTAGAGTAACGCCTAGGTGGAGATTTTGGAAAAGAATTTCTGTAAACAGATGTCCTAGGCATCTCTCTCCCATATCGCTGATTTGACAGCTTTGGACATTCACGAATTAAATGTCCTTGTTTCTTGCAGTAGAAACAAGAACGAGTTTCAACAAACGGTTGAGGCTGAGGAATTACCACAGGAGGTGGAGAAACATTTCTAGAACATGAACAATGCGTACATGTTTTAGAAAGTGTTTGTTTTGGTTGAGAGGTTGAAGTTGAAGGTTTATCATACGAAACTCTTTCATTTACTATTTTATTTTGCAAAATCTTTACAGGTGACTGTAAAGTTTGTTGTTTCGAATTAAAAACCTTGGCTTTTCCCTTATTTGGTTGAACCTTAATTTCAGGCTCAATCTTTGAAATCACTTTTTCAGGTTTAACCACAACCTTCTTAACCTCAGGATACTCCTGATCCGTAATGTCCTCAATCTCAACAATCTCCTCAATAATAACAGGAGATTCATTCTTTAACTCAACACTCTCCTCAACACTAACAGGAGATTCATGCACAGACTTAACAAACGTTGGCAAGGGATACTCTGGCCGCTTGGTTTTCTCATTTGCCGGTTTGTTATGTTTGGTCTCTTTAGCATCTTTAGCTTTTAAACCATAAAGCTTGGACCAATCAACTGGAATCTCTTCAAAGCCTTCCTTAACAGGCAGGGGACAATGAGTAGTAGGAGGAGGGACTGAGTTGTATCCCAATCCCTCATTCTTCTTCCCTTTAGTACCATGCTTGCTAAGAATTTCATTAAAAACAACCGTTGAGGAATTTGAACCTAAGATTTTACTCTTATAATTCTCATACTCAGCTTTTAAATCTGTAAGTTCTTTCTTTAGTAGTTCAATTTCAACAAGATAGCTTTTAATGGCATCTTCTTGACTAAAAACCTTAGATTTATATTTCTGAGTATCTAACCGATGAGCCTCAAGATGTTTTTCATAAAGTTTCTCATTAGCTTTTAAAAAATTATTTAAGTCGGTTAGTTTTTCATTCTTTTTCCTCAACTCAGCAGTCTCTGTCTGATATGCCTTTAGAGATTCAGTTAATTTAATGCATGAAATACAACTTAACGGTTCATCATGTACCTCATTCACAATGTGAGCCATCAGACACTGTTGGTAATGCTGGGAGACAGGCGTCCAATCTTGACTTGTAGGCTCAAAGGCAATCAGGGCATTATCAGCAAGCCCTTTCTTAGAAACTTCCAGTTCTTTGGCCTTTGGAGGAGTAGATGGTGTTGTGAATCCCGATGCTGGCATTTTGGGTTTCTCGCACTCCCTGGCGAAGTGACCCAAATTTTGACAATTGTAACATCGGACCTTACTCTTGTCAAATCCGAAGCCAGTCTTTCCATCACCTTCCAAACTTTTACGCCCTGTCCTCTGCAAGAACTTTTGAATTCTTCTGGTGATCATCGCCACATTCCAAGTTAAATCCATTTGCTCCAGATCATCTTCATCAAGCTGAGCATAGTCTTCCTTAGTCAGCTCCAAAGTAAGATTCGGTTGAGTAACCAAATCCTTGTATGAGCTTAAGAAAGCTGTGTAAATGGCAGCTTGCTCCTGAATAGCAGGTGAGACTTGAACCTTGTTGAGAACTGAGACACTGCTAGATTTGCTCAGAATACAAGTATTGTGCCGCTGTTAGAAGTACTACCACTGTTAGTAGTTGCCACTGCTAGTTAGTAGCTGCCGCTGTCAAGTAGTTTGTCTAACAGTGCCACTGTTAGTGTGTAGTTTGTATTTTGTGTTAAGTACTCAACCACTGTTGATAATATACGAGTACTACCCCTGTTAGTGATATAGATAACCACTGTTGGTTAGATATAGTTGAATAGAGAGAATTATGGAATAGATATGATTCCATAATAGTTTGATTCTGTAAAGGACTCTATATGTTATAAATAGAGATCCTGTAAAACCCTAGAGTGTGACGAATTTATTCTAGTTATTAGCTTCAAGGTTGTAAACCCTAACACAAATTGTGTGTTCGTATTATTGTTAATAATATTGAAGCTTTTGGTTAGATATTCTGTTATATACAAGTTTGTTCTTCAAGTTATTAATAAACTATTCCGCAAGCTTATTAATAATCAATCAAAGTAATACATACTAAGATCTCTAGCTGGGATCATCAAGTGGTATCAGAGCCATTGAGCTCCTCCTCAGCCTAATCCCTGCTCTGCACATAATCATCATCTTTATCATCAAACACTAACTCCACAGTGTCTTCTGATTGTGCCTCATTATGCTCACATATATCCATCTCAACTGTATTATCATCAAGCTCAAGCACCTCTGTAGCTGCAGAATCATCATGCATCTCATCAATATTTATCATTGCTCCACTCATATCATCATGAGGTCCATGTGAATCATCATTATCATCATCATCACCTGCTTTTCTTGAACCATCATCTTCAGGCATATTATCATCATCTGCTTTCTTCTCCCCCTTGCCTGAAGATTCCTTTAACTTATTCGCAGGTAGAAGAATATTGTTGACAGCCTCCTCAAGCATTACCAATCTATTCTGCACATCAAGCAACTCTGCCTTCTGATGATCAATGATCTCCTTCTGCTTAGCAATTAACTCATCCTGAGCTTGAATTTTCTGTTGAGCCTCTTTTCTGTAAGCCCTTTCCCTCTCATATTTGCTCCACAGTTTATTGATATCATGTACAAGATAGGAAATCGTCAATTCATCAGTATCACTAGGCTCATCAACATTAGAGTGTGCCCTCTTAGTTGAATCCTTGCCCACATCTGCCACTGCAGATGTCCCTTGGTTATTGGTACTGGGACCTACATTTGAATCATCACCCATAGGTTCATCAAACATAGTTGCCTCTGGTTGGGTCTGATTAATGTTACCACTATCCTGCCCTGCCAGTGGGCTAGAAACAGTAGTGGCAGCCCTTCCAGAATGAACATTTTCATCAAGTATGTTCACCTGTTGTGTTGGGACAGTTGACTGAGACTGTGGAGAAACAGGAATCTCCATAGCCTGTGTAGCCTTCTTGGATTTCTTGGCTTTAGATTGGGTAGGCTGTTTGTTCCCTTGTTTTCTTTTGATGCCACCTCCTGATGTGTGTTCAGAACCAACTTGTGTTGTTGGTCTGTCATCATTTGGTCTAGATGGTGTTGGTAATACACCACCAGTGGCAGAAGGAGTAACTAGCATTGTAGAAAATAATGCAGTTTCCTTCTTAGAAAAAGCATTCTGATACTGATTCATAGCCTTAATAGTCCTCAAAGATAGAGTAGAACTAACAATCACACTATCCTCTGCTGGCAGATTTGACAATTGATTATTCAATAAAAGCTGAACAAATCTAGGGTACATAACGAATGTATCACCCTTTACATTCCTAACCATATTATCTAAGATAAATCTAGATATATTAAATTTAATACCCTGTGCCAAGCAGATAATAGGATATGCAATAGTAGAACTAAATTCATTAAAACTAGTTCTCTTTTGAGACAAACATACCAGAAAAGTATGAATGTAGAACTTCCATTGAGGACAAAACCATGACTTCAAGAAAGTATATTCTGATCTTGTCTTTCTTGAACCTTCATACCCCATATCCATAATGCCTTTAAACAAATCTTCTCTCGATAATTCCAGAATTCCACCTGCATGTAAATCCATATTCTGATCTTGTCTTTCCTGAATCTCAACAATCTCCCCCTAAACTTGATCATTCAGAGTAATGATTCAAGTTTCAATCCTTCTTTTCTTCTTCTATCTCCTTCATCGTTTGCCTCTTATGCAGTTGATTGAACACCATGTATAAAGCTCTGTAAGCTCCTTCAGTAATGATGGTTGTAGATAACTTAAAATCAACCAATCTATTCAGCAGCCCTGTTCCCAGCACATAGTGTCGATCATCAAACATGTAGATCACCTGCCCATTGTTAAATACTACCATGTGTACTCCAGCTCTGGCAAAATATCTCCAGGTTATAACCCTTTGATGACAGTGAAAGAATAAGTGATACATGCTTGCTGGTTCAAACATGCTTTGCAATAACTCCATCATTTGTCTTTCAATCACAGCCTCAGAGTTCTTTCTATTCCTGATTCTGCTCACTTGATACAACTCCATAAGATCATCTCTTGTACAGATTCTGAGCAAATCAATCATACTCCCAACATGGTCATCAAATCCTCTTTCCCTTTCAATCTTGATCTCAAGGATCATTTTTCTGAAACCATAATCAATTGCTACTCCTTCCCAATTTATAATTCTAGCCTTTCTTGGTCCTTCAGAAATCTCCTTGCTATCAGTCAGAATCTTGATTCTCTTTTTCAGCTCTGGATCAAATCTTGGAATGTCAGGAATAACATTGTCTTTAGAAATCTGATTTTTCCATGAATTTCTTCTGACTTCATTCTGCTTATCCTCTAAGGCTTTCTCTGCTGCCTCAGCAGCTGCTTTTTCTCTTCTTTCTTCTTCTTCTTTCAAAAACTTTACCATTTCCCTATCTGCCTTTTCTTTCTTCTCCTTCATCAATGCATTCAAATGCCTATTCTCTTCCAATTTCTTGGTCCACTCATCATCTCTTCCCATATACCTATCATATGCCTGTTCCAGCTTCTGCATATTCCATCCTTTAACAATTTTAGCTGGGGCATAATTATCAGACAGAGCATTGATCATTTGTCTTCTCCTTTCAGCATATGGTAAAGGTTTACTCCTCTTCTTGGCTAATTCCTCTTGCTTTTTCTTTCTAGCCCTTTCCTCATTTGACCTTTTCATCAACAAAAATCCAGAAGATAACTCTTCCTCTTCATTACCTTTCTTCTTCTTTAAATAATCATGAACTCTCTGAGCAGGAAGCTTTAATCCTTGTGCAGTCTTTTCTTTAACAATCTCTGCAGCTTTCTGTGTAATAGTCACTACACTCAGATCATCCAAAATCATTTTAACATCATCACCCTCTTCTTCAGCTTTAGCTTCTGCAGCTCTCCTTATCAACCTTTCCCTTTCTTCTACTTGCATCCTTAGCATATCATGAGACTCAAGATGAGGTTCTTTAATTTCTTTCACTTTTGATTTTTCTTTTAACTTTCCTTTACCTTTGTCTTTTGGATCAATCACAGGCAATTTAGACTCAGGCTTGAGTGGTGAAGTTGGTTCTCTTATTGTAACAGGTACCTCTCTTGGTCTTGTTGTTGTGGTAGTTGTGGCAGGGGTTGATATGACAGCAGTGGTGATTGGTGTATCAACAGTGGTAGGTGTTGGTGTACTAACAGGGGTAGATGTAACAGTGGTAGTGTTAGTGTTGACAGTGGTTGAAATTGTGACAACAGTGGTAGAAGTTTTGACAGGGGATAAAGTATTAGTTGGCTTTCTTCTGGGAATAAATTTCTTTCTTGTAAAGGTCTGCAACTTCTTCTCTTCATCAATTGACTTTGATTGCTCCCCCTTAATCTCAACTTCTCCTTCTTTCATCTCTTTTGTTCTTGAAGATCCACCTTGTGCCTATAGCCCTCTTTCCTTTTGGTAGATCAACCAAATCCCATACATCTTGCAGTTTAAACTGCAACAATTCTTCTTGCATTGACTCTATCCAACTTGGATCTTTGAGAGCTTCCACTGCCTTCTTTGGTTCCATCTGAGAAAGAAAACAAACATATAATGAAGTATGTAAATCTTCTTCTCTTACCTTTGACTGCTGTCTGGTCAGAACAGATGAATTAATATCACCAATGACCAAATCCAAAGAATGATCTTTGTGAACCAGATACTTAGATGTTGATGTATCAAGCAGTTCTCTTTCCAAATTTGGACCCAAAAGATTATCCATTTCAGATTCTGAGTAAGAATCTCTTTCTTCTCTTTCTTGTGAAGGCTTTGGAGTTGCTTCAGAATCTGACAAAGAAGTCCTTTCCAAAACTTGAAATGGAGGACTTTGTTCAACAAATTTTGGAGAATCGGGCTCTCCTTCTGAATCATGCTCTGAAACTATATGAGAACCCTTTGAAGTAAATGGTTGATTTTCTGTTGGAATTGAACCATCTTCATCCTTTGAACCATTTTTGCTACTTGACCCACTTGAATCATCTGAAGGTTCATCTTGCTCTAACTGGAATGCTTCTGGAGGATCTGGAGACCAAATAGGAAACAATACATACTGCAAGTCATCCTTTTTAGTCTGACTTGTGCTTGAAAGCCCATCTTTACCTGCATCATTACCTGCATCTGTATCTGCACTAATAGACAAATCTGGATATCTAAAAGCATGAGTTAGTGCATCAATATCAAACAAAACTTCTGGACCTTTTCCTTCTACATTTGATGTATGTTCATTAAAGGTCACATCCATGTTCTCATCTATGATCATAGTCCTTTTGTTAAATACTCTATAAGCCTTGCTTTGAATAGAGTATCCAACAAATACACCCTCATCTTTTGTTAAATCCATATTCTGATCTTGTCTTTCCTGAATCAAGCTTTGATGGCTGTCACAGAAGAACCAGAGCCTTCAGACATTCCATATGAGGTACAATCTAAATTATGTTCTCCTGCATGTAAGAAAATGGTTAAATTTTATAGGGATCATAATCTGGTTGTGTGTAATGAATTAAAAGCTTGTGTGGAAAAGAGTCAACATTCAACTTTAGCCATTGAAAACTTAGAAAGACAGATAAAAGCTTTTGAAAAGAATGAATCACAATTTCACTTAGATATTAAATATCTGAATTGGGAAAAGAAAGCTTTACAAACAAAAGTTGATATGCTAAGTGCAAAGTTGGTTGAGGCAATTTCTGATAAAGAGTCAATAAAATTGAAAGTTGATGAATTGGAAAATGCTTCAAAAGGTGTTCAAAACTTAATCAAGTCTCAAATTCATGATAAATTAAAACTTGGATTAGGTTACAACCTTAATGCTGTACCCCCACCTTATAATCATACTTACTTCCCATCTAAGCTTGAGTTTGACTTAGAAAACTTAAGGTAGGTGTGTCTGAGGAGGTTAAAAAGGTAGATCCAGTTGTTAATTGTGCTGATAATGTGAATTTTGATAAAGTTGAGGTATCTGATTGGACTGAGGAAGATGAGAGTGATAGTGATAGCTCATCTAGTGGTAATTCTGTGGATGATTGTGTTAAGCCTATTACTGGTCTAGTTTCTGAACTAAATAGTACTAAACTAGAAGAGGGTAAAAAGATGTTTGTTGAGAAAGCAAAGGCTCAGTTAGATCAAGTTAGAAAATCCAATAAATCTAGATCTGGTCTAGGTTATGTGCACAAAAGAGTTAATCCTGAATCAAAAGATAAGTCAAAAGATAAATCTGAATGTGAAAAGTGTGCATGTAAATCAAACAGGTCTGATTTAATTTCTGCAAATAATGCAAATAGATCCATTTCCAGGGGTAATCAGAGAAATTGGAACCAATTGGTTTCACAAAGGTTGGGTAATGGGTTTGAATGTATGAAAAGAAAGGCATGTTATATATGTGGCATGTACAACCATACTCAACAGGACTGCTACTTCAATCCTAATAATAATAGGAACAGAGGTACAAGTCCATTGTTGAAAACCAAGCCAAACAGAGGCAAGGCTGCAACCACTGTTAATGATGCAGCAGTGCCACTGTATAAGGCTAACAGAGGCATGAACAGAACAGGGGAAGGCTTGGCCACTGCTAGGCATGCTACCTCTGCTAGTGTTAAGCATTCCAAAAGAATGTTTACACCAAGTAGAGCTACCACTGCCAGGCTTATCAATACCAATTTGAAAGTGACCACTGTTAAGCTTATTGCCCCTGTTAGGTCAAAAATTGATTGTTTTTGGAGACATAAAAATGAGTGTAAATCTGAAGTGTCCAAAACCAATGCAGCACTGAGATCAATCACTGTCAAAAGGGTTGATGTCAAAGGTGCTCATGGGAAACCCAAAGCCAAATTGGTTTGGGTTCCCAAGAAAAACTAATTGTTTTTCTCATATATGTGCAGGGCAAGCCACCAAGCTTATGGCATATTGATTCTGGCTGTTCAAGACACATGACTGGAGACAGGAAAAAGCTACAGGACTTTAAAGCGTTTGATGGAGGAGATGTAGCATTTGGAAGCAATCCTAAAGGAGGTAAAATCACAGGTAAAGGTAAGGTAAAAAGCAGTAAGCTCACTTTCAATGATGTTTATTATGTTGAGCAATTGAGATACAATTTGCTTAGTGTGAGTCAAATCACAGATAAGCAAAATCCTGTATATTTCACTGACACAGAATGCCTTATACTTTCTGAAAAACTCAAAATACCTGAAGATAAGATTTTAATGAGAGTTCCAAGAAAGGATAATGTATACTGTAGTGATTTAAACAAGATGGAATCTCAAAATGTTAACTGTCTCATTTCTAAAGCTACTGTATCTGAATCTGAACTATGGCATAGGAGGATGTGTCACTTGAATTTCAAGACCATGAATAAACTTGTTAGGAATAAGCTAGTGAGAGGCTTACCTGAAAAGTTATTTGAATGTAGTGACCACTGTGTAGCATGTCTCAAAGGCAAGCAACACAAGACCTCTTATAAGACCAAGCTTGTGAATACCAATACCACTCCCTTACACCTGTTACATATGGATTTGTTTGGCCCTACCAATGTAGCTAGTCAAGGGAAAAAATCTTACTGTTTAGTAATAACTGATGATTACTCTAGAATGAGTTGGGTGTTCTTTCTTAGGACTAAGGATGAGACAGGTGAAATACTTAGATCATTCATAACTAGGATTGAGAATTCAACTAATCAAAAGGTTAAGATCATCAGGTGTGATAATGAGACAGAATTTAAGAATCATGAGATGAATAAGTTCTGTGAGGATAAAGGTATAGAAAGACAGTATAGTGCACCTAGGACTCCACAACAAAATGGAGTAGCTGAGAGGAGGAATAGGACACTAATTGAGGCTGCTAGAAGCATGCTAGCAGATGCTAAACTTCCAATGTCCTTTTGGGCAGAGGCAGTTAGCACTGCTTGTTATGTTTTGAATAGGATTTTGATTATTAAACCTCATAACAAGACACCCTATGAGTTATTCTTTAAGAGAAAACCTTTGGTTAGCTTTTTAAAACCATTTGGATGTCCTTGTACTGTCTTAAATACCAGAGATCATCTTGGTAAGTTTCAGAGTAAGGTAGATGAGGGTGTATTTGTTGGATACTCTATTCAAAGCAAGGCTTATAGAGTATTTAACAAAAGGACTAGGATCATAGATGAGACCATGGATGTGACCTTTAATGAACATACATCAAATGTAGAAGGAAAAGGTCCAGAAGTTTTGTTTGATATTGATGCACTAACCCATGCTTTTAGATATCCAGATTTGTCTATTAGTGCAGATACAGATGCAGGTACAGATGCAGGTAATGATGCAGGTAAAGATGGGCTTTCAAGCACAAGTCAGACTAAAAAGGATGACTTGCAGTATGTATTGTTTCCTATTTGGTCTCCAGATCCTCCAGAAGCATTCCAGTTAGAGCAAGATGAACCTTCAGATGATTCAAGTGGGTCAAGTAGCAAAAATGGTTCAAAGGATGAAGATGGTTCAATTCCAACAGAAAATCAACCATTTACTTCAAAGGGTTCTCATATAGTTTCAGAGCATGATTCAGAAGGAGAGCCCGATTCTCCAAAATTTGTTGAACAAAGTCCTCCATTTCAAGTTTTGGAAAGGACTTCTTTGTCAGATTCTGAAGCAACTCCAAAGCCTTCACAAGAAAGAGAAGAAAGAGATTCTTACTCAGAATCTGAAATGGATAATCTTTTGGGTCCAAATTTGGAAAGAGAACTGCTTGATACATCAACATCTAAGTATCTGGTTCACAAAGATCATTCTTTGGATTTGGTCATTGGTGATATTAATTCATCTGTTCTGACCAGACAGCAGTCAAAGGTAAGAGAAGAAGATTTACATACTTCATTATATGTTTGTTTTCTTTCTCAGATGGAACCAAAGAAGGCAGTGGAAGCTCTCAAAGATCCAAGTTGGATAGAGTCAATGCAAGAAGAATTGTTGCAGTTTAAACTGCAAGATGTATGGGATTTGGTTGATCTACCAAAAGGAAAGAGGGCTATAGGCACAAGGTGGATCTTCAAGAACAAGAGAGATGAAAGAGGTATAGTGATAAAGAATAAAGCAAGGCTGGTAGCACAAGGGTATACACAGGAAGAAGGCATAGATTATGATGATGTTTTTGCTCCTGTTGCTAGAATAGAAGCTATTAGGTTATTTTTAGCTTATGCATCTTATCAGGATTTCAAAGTTTATCAAATTGATGTGAAGAGTGCTTTTCTTCATGGTCTAATTGATGATGAGGTGTATGTATGCCAACCACCAGGGTTTAAAGATCCAACATATCCAGATAGAGTGTGCAGATTGAAGAAAGCGTTATATGGGCTACATCAAGCACCAAGAGCTTGGTATGATACACTATCCGAGTATCTTCTCAAGAATGGATTCAAGAGAGGTACTATTGACAAGACTTTGTTTACCAAGAGGGTTCAGAGAGATATATTGTTGGTACAGGTTTATGTTGATGATATTATTTTTGGTTCAACTAGGGACTCATTGTGCAGAGAGTTTGAGAGTTTAATGCATAAGAAATTCAAGATGAGTTCCATGGGTGAACTCACTTTCTTTTTAGGATTGCAGGTTAAACAGAAGTCAGATGGAATCTTTATTAACCAAGGAAAGTATGTGCAGGATATTCTGAATAAATTTGGTTATAAAGATGGGAAGATAGCTAGCACTCCTATGGAGGCACACAAACATCTTACTTCTGATCCTGATGGAGAAGAAGTAGATGTGCACTTGTACAGGTCAATGATTGGTTCTTTGATGTATTTAACTTCATCTAGACCTGACATTATGTTTACAGTGTGTCTTTGTGCTAGGTATCAAACCAATCCAAAGCAGTCACACATGTATGCTGTGAAACGGATCTTTAGATACTTGAAAGGTCAACCTGATTTGGGACTTTGGTATGCTAAAGGATCAGATTTTGAGCTTAAGGCTTTCACAGATAGTGACTATGGTGGTGAGAACATGGATCGAAAATCCACCAGTGGAGGATGTCAATTTCTTGGAAATAGATTAGTGTCATGGCAATGTAAAAAGCAGACCACGGTTTCCACTTCTACAGCAGAAGCAGAATATGTTGCAGCATCAAGTTGCTGTGCACAGGTTCTTTGGATTCAGAATCAAATGCTGGATTATGGTTTGACTTTCATGAACACTCCTATTTATATTGATAATACTTCTGCTATTAGTATCATTCAGAATCCAGTTAAGCATTCAAAAACCAAACACATTGAGATCAGATATCATTTTATACGAGATTGTTATGATAAAAGATTGATTCATATTTTTAAAATTCATACTGATAATCAACTTGCAGATCTTTTTACAAAAGCATTTGATGTAGGAAGATTTACATTTTTGATAACTAATATTGGTATGATCAATCTCACGTAGTGTTTTGGTCTGGATTTGATACTAACAGGGGTAAAATATATTGTATGTGACAGGGTCAGGTGTTGCCACTGTTAGCTTCATCATGATAACAGATGGTGCCACTGTTAGTTTACCTTTGCCACTGTCAATGTATTTTAAACCCCTGCTGTATATGTGTGTAATTTAACCCCTGCTAGTTGTTTTTCTTAGTTTAATATTGCAGGTTTCAGCCACTGTCAAGAGACATCACTTGAGCTGGAATTTAATGTTTTATTTGTTTCTTCTTATTTTTTGGTTAAAAAAAAAAAAAAAAAAAAAAAAAATTTCGTTGTCTAACTAAGATAAGTTTATGCCCCTGTTAGTTCTAAGTTGGCGTTTCCTTTGTCGGATGCCCCTGCTAGACTATCAGCCGCTGCTAGCTTTGTTAGATGGTTAGAAAGGGTTGACTATAAATTGACCAAGTGAGGTACCCCTGTTGGGTTTGTTTGTAAATTGTGCCCCTGTTGGGTATAACCAGCAGTGCCACTGCTAGTTCTATTTTTAGGGCTTGGCACTATCATCAAATAAATACTCAAATACTTCACTTTTTCAATTACGCTTTCAAAATTTTCAAAACCCTTCAATAATCGCTCTCGCTTTGAGTTGTTTATTGTAATTCACTCTTCGTTCGTTCATCAATTACATCAATGGCATCTTCATTGTTATCTGATTCTGATCATTCTACGCTAAGTGTTCATTCTGAACACAATATGAGGGCTTTCTTGAATAAAGAACTTGCCGATGAGTATTTTCACCCTATTATTGATTTCTTGAGTAATTGTCCAGTTACACATGCCCTTACTGTTTGTCCACGATTAATTCGATCGCATATTCAAGAATTCTGGCAGAATGCAAAGGAAGGGAATATTAATGGCATTACTCACATTCATTCCACTGTCAAGGGTAAGAAGGTAAGGGTTGCCTGAGAAAGCTGCACTTAGATTATATTTTTGGGATGTGATGGGTGCTAACCTGGAAAATAAGAAAAGAGTCAGTTTCAGTGATAGGCCAGTGTATGAGGTGGTTGATGATGTTGAAAAAGAGGTGAAAGAAGGAGAAGTTGAGATTAAGGGGAGCAATCAAAGTCAATTGATGAAGAGAAGAAGTTGCAGACCTTTACAAGAAAGAAATTTATTCCCAGAAGAAAGCCAACTAATACTTTATCCCCTGTCAAAACTTCTACCACTGTTGTCACAATTTCAACCACTGTCAACACTAACACTACCACTGTTACATCTACCCCTGTTAGTACACCAACACCTACCACTGTTGATACACCAATCACCACTGCTGTCATATCAACCCCTGCCACAACTACCACAACAACAAGACCAAGAGAGGTACCTGTTACAATAAGAGAACCAACTTCACCACTCAAGCCTGAGTCTAAATTGCCTGTGATTGATCCAAAAGACAAAGGTAAAGGAAAGTTAAAAGAAAAATCAAAAGTGAAAGAAATTAAAGAACCTCATCTTGAGTCTCATGATATGCTAAGGATGCAAGTAGAAGAAAGGGAAAGGTTGATAAGGAGAGCTGCAGAAGCTAAAGCTGAAGAAGAGGGTGATGATGTTAAAATGATTTTGGATGATCTGAGTGTAGTGACTATTACACAGAAAGCTGCAGAGATTGTTAAAGAAAAGACTGCACAAGGATTAAAGCTTCCTGCTCAGAGAGTTCATGATTATTTAAAGAAGAAGAAAGGTAATGAAGAGGAAGAGTTATCTTCTGGATTTTTGTTGATGAAAAGGTCAAATGAGGAAAGGGCTAGAAAGAAAAAGCAAGAGGAATTAGCCAAGAAGAGGAGTAAACCTTTACCATATGCTGAAAGGAGAAGACAAATGATCAATGCTCTGTCTGATAATTATGCCCCAGCTAAAATTGTTAAAGGATGGAATATGCAGAAGCTGGAACAGGCATATGATAGGTATATGGGAAGAGATGATGAGTGGACCAAGAAATTGGAAGAGAATAGGCATTTGAATGCATTGATGAAGGAGAAGAAAGAAAAGGCAGATAGGGAAATGGTAAAGTTTTTGAAAGAAGAAGAAGAAAGAAGAGAAAAAGCAGCTGCTGAGGCAGCAGAGAAAGCCTTAGAGGATAAGCAGAATGAAGTCAGAAGAAATTCATGGAAAAATCAGATTTCTAAAGACAATGTTATTCCTGACATTCCAAGATTTGATCCAGAGCTGAAAAAGAGAATCAAGATTCTGACTGATAGCAAGGAGATTTCTGAAGGACCAAGAAAGGCTAGAATTATAAATTGGGAAGGAGTAGCAATTGATTATGGTTTCAGAAAAATGATCCTTGAGATCAAGATTGAAAGGGAAAGAGGATTTGATGACCATGTTGGGAGTATGATTGATTTGCTCAGAATCTGTACAAGAGATGATCTTATGGAGTTGTATCAAGTGAGCAGAATCAGGAATAGAAAGAACTCTGAGGCTGTGATTGAAAGACAAATGATGGAGTTATTGCAAAGCATGTTTGAACCAGCAAGCATGTATCACTTATTCTTTCACTGTCATCAAAGGGTTATAACCTGGAGATATTTTGCCAGAGCTGGAGTACACATGGTAGTATTTAACAATGGGCAGGTGATCTACATGTTTGATGATCGACACTATGTGCTGGGAACAGGGCTGCTGAATAGATTGGTTGATTTTAAGTTATCTACAACCATCATTACTGAAGGAGCTTACAGAGCTTTATACATGGTGTTCAATCAACTGCATAAGAGGCAAACGATGAAGGAGATAGAAGAAGAAAAGAAGGATTGAAACTTGAATCATTACTCTGAATGATCAAGTTTAGGGGGAGATTGTTGAGAACTGAGACACTGCTAGATTTGCTCAGAATACAAGTATTGTGCCGCTGTTAGAAGTACTACCACTGTTAGTAGTTGCCACTGCTAGTTAGTAGCTGCCGCTGTCAAGTAGTTTGTCTAACAGTGCCACTGTTAGTGTGTAGTTTGTATTTTGTATTAAGTACTCAACCACTGTTGATAATATACGAGTACTACCCCTGTTAGTGATATAGATAACCACTGTTGGTTAGATATAGTTGAATAGAGAGAATTATGGAATAGATATGATTCCATAATAGTTTGATTCTGTAAAGGACTCTATATGTTATAAATAGAGATCCTGTAAAACCCTAGAGTGTGACGAATTTATTCTAGTTATTAGCTTCAAGGTTGTAAACCCTAACACAAATTGTGTGTTCATATTATTGTTAATAATATTGAAGCTTTTGGTTAGATATTCTGTTACATACAAGTTTGTTCTTCAAGTTATTAATAAACTATTCCGCAAGCTTATTAATAATCAATCAAAGTAATACATACTAAGATCTCTAGCTGGGATCATCAAACCTGTTGTTGATTTGAAGAAGGTCCAGTCATGAAAACAGAATGAATCCCATCAGAAGCAGAAGAAGAAGTTGATGGAGCATTTGTATTTGTCACGAAGGCGACTCCAGATCCGTAAGTCTTTCCAGAGTTGATCTGAACACCATACACACTAGGATTCTGAACAGCAGCACCAGACCTAGTTTCTTTCTTCTTAATCTCCATCGCGTGAGCTTGAAGATCCCCTATCAGCGTATCCAAAGACATGTTTGCAAGTTCTTCATTTTCCTTTAAAAATTGAACTTTAACATCCCAAGAACTTGGCAACACATCCAGTAGCTTCTTATTTACTTCAATTGAAGGAAAAGTATAACCCCCTTCAAACAACTCACCAACTAACCGTGAGTACCTAGTGAATAACGAAGTCGTGTCTTCATTTGGAAGGATGTCAAAGATATCGTACTGTTTCTTAATCAGTTCGAGCTTGGCTTCCTTGTACTTATAATTTCCTCCACAACGAGTTTCAATTGCCTTCCACAGATCAAAGGCTGTTTCATAAGTTCTGAAAAGCCAAAGAACATCCTTGGTTAGACACATTTTAATCATTGAGAAAGATTTTCTTTCAGTATCAAAATCTTTCTTCTCCTCGGGAGACATCGCTTTATAGGTCTTAGCAGGACGAATATTACGATATTCTCCTTCAGCTAATGGAGGTACATAACGTTCGCGTAATGGTCCCCATAATTCTGGACAATGAAAATCAATGTATTGTTCAACTCGGTCTCTCCAGTATACATAATCCATGTCCGCAGTAAATAATGGAGGTTTATTACTTGAACCTATGTCATTACTTTGTTTAATCATTTCTCTTAGACCTCTAATATCCTCTTTATCAGCTGCCATTGTAATTACTTAATCGAAAAACAAACTTCTGATCTTAGCGACGTAGGTGAGTACGTCGCACCAAGATTATGCGACGTTGATAGGTACGTCGCAAAAGCAAAGGATTCAATTAAGAATCAGAAATATGCGACGTTGAGAGGTACGTCGCAGCTGACGTCGCAGAGGACGTCGCAGAATCACACTACGTCGCAACACGACGTCGCACAGACTAATTAAAGTCCAAATCACTACGTCGCACGCGACGTCGCAGCTTACGTCGCTATGGTACGTCGCAAAACGCGCTGAGCAGCGGCCACAAACCCTAAAAACGAATTTTTAACCCTAAAAACCAAACTACGAATGCCGAACGACGGAAACCTTCAATAATCCCAGTAATACTGATCGAAAACCTGTAAAAACACAAAACAAACGTGATAAACACAAAAACACACGAATATCACGTCCTTTTAAATCCCAAACTCGATCCGAATCGCCAAAACGAGCACTTTCTTGCTCTGATACCAGTTGTTTGTCCCTAACCTTGGATCTTACGGCACCGAGTCAATCTAATTGCTAGCGGAAATAACAATTAGATCACTAACCAATCACACGAATAATCAAACACAAAGAATACGAATCAAAACGTTGTTTATTCGATTATAGTCAATCAGATTACAGAGATTTCGACTAATGGTGTTTAGGGTTTCGTCAACCCTAAAACAGAAAACATAAAATGAATTTATACAAAATCTGGCACCTGCGACGTCGCACGCTACGTCGCAGGCCCAAGCCCATGCGACGTAGACTACGTCGCAGGCCCAAAACCTGACGTCGCACCTGCGACGTTGCACGCTACGTCGCAGGAGTCAGGAAATGCAAACCCAAATACAAACTACGAGCTAGACCAACTGACAGACACTAAACATGTACTAACACTGGAGAAGCTTGAAAAAGATATGGCCATGATGGTTGCTAATTTCAGAAGGAACACCAGATCAAAAAGATTCGCTGGTGCTCCATCATCTGATAAATTCCAATCCAAAGGTGAATGCTACAAGTGTGGCAAACCTGGTCAATTTGCAGCTGAATGTAGATCAAAGTCAGTAAACCAAGTTCCTGAACCAGTGCCAGATCTCAGAAATGATAAGTATAACAAGTACAAGGCAAAGTACAAGAAACTGATGGCATTGGCTAAATCTGGTAAGAAGAAGAGAAAAGGGTTTGTCGCTGAAGAAAGTTCACTCAGCGAATCTGATTCATCTTCCTCAACGGATGATGAAGAAGCAATGATTTGCTTGGACAAAGATTATTGTTTAATGGATGATGACACTGAATTCCATGAAGACATCAAGGAAGTAGCTCAGAAATGTTCAGCATCTGGTTGGGATTTGATATCGCGTAAAAAGTCACGTTTTTACTATCGATATCTCTCTCATTCTGGAACGATTCTTGGCATATTAATTCAAAAACATTACAAATCACTAACATTATGCCAAGATGGTTAAAACAAGGTTGCACGAGAAAAATTAAGCAAAACGGATGTAAAACGAAGATTCCACACACATTTGAAGATTCAAGGCATAAAAATGGGATTTCAAGACTAAAGAGCCCTCCACCAACATCCACTATTTTCAAGATGTTCGTTTTCAAAATACGAATCCAACAGAAGAAGAATCAACCAAAACGGGTGAAAAATGAAGATTTTGCTCCCGCTGGAAGATCCAAATGATTCGCATGCAATATCTGGAGCTAGGCACCTCATCTCAGGGCCTATCCTATGTCAAAATCTTCGTTTTTGAATTACGAATCCAACAAAAAAAGAATCGACGCAAACGGACGCTTAACGAAGAAAACACGCACGAATCGAGAAACGAAGCAAAAGACGGCGCAACGGGGCGGCTATAGGCCCGCCGCCGTCGTCCTGGGGCCCACCACCACCGGCCACCCTGCTGGCACCGCCGGCCACCACAGCCCCGCCCCGGTTTCCGTTTTTGGTAACTTTTGGTACCTGGTGCGCCTACTTTTCTTGTTGTACGGTACCCGGTGCGCCTACTTTTCGTGTTGTACGGTACCCGGTGCACCCTTTTGGCTATCTTTTTCTAACATGCACCTCTTGGTGCTAATGTGAGCCAAAGCTCACCTATAAATAGGAGGATTAGGTTCATTTGAAACACACACCATATATGCACACATTCTAGCATATTTCACTCTTTCTTTCTCACTAGAAAATCTTTCGTAGTCTTTTAGTCTTTCTCATTCTAGGAATATTGTAATTAGTCCACGGACTAACGTAGGAGCTAGGGCGAACGCTAGAGATTCGGAGATCAATCTTTGTACGTGTGAAAGAGTTTGTCAATTATAATAATACGCTGCTACGCATTTAATTCCGGGTGATATCTAAACTTTTATTATACTTGTCTCATTTCATGTTTTGAATATGTATTATTGCTTGGTATTTGATTTATTTATTGCCATGAATTGCGAGTAGTTTATTATTGTGATTGCTGATGATGTAGATAATTATAAGTAAGGATGTCATTACACAATCAATGCACGATAATCGTAAAATGATATAACGGCCCCTATTCAACTGTTTATTCGGTATAGTGCTGGAAATGCTTTATGCAAAGTACAAACGTACGGAAGCCGATAAACGACCGTAGGTAGTTATATCATTGGAATCAGCTCTGGTTCAAAAGTTGGAACTCCGAAAGGATAATACAACTACACAACTAACTGGTGCATCCTACGAGAATCAATGCATTATAAAATAATGTTCGTAAAACACGTTCAGATAAAATAGGAGATAATAATCTTTGTACTGTTAAGACTTTATGAATTTAAGTTTAATTTATGGAGCACCCTTTCCAGTTATCCACGTGACTGCAACCTAGTAATTAGGACCTGATCAACCTTAATTATGGTAAGTAGTTATCTGTGCCCATGACATGCAATAAGTAAGACACAATGAAACCACTCGTTGTATATAATAGGTTTACATTTCTACACTGCTTTACATTTAATTAGTTAGAGTGTCATTTTCACTGTCAATTACTCTTGACTGCGTGTTGGATTTAAGAAGCAGTGGAAATCCCATGTAAAGTACACTGTCTATTATTGAAAGGCATGGTCCTCATATGAAACATGTTTTATCAAACTGCGGATAATCTGGAGATGTATAACTGTTTGAAAAGGAGAACTTAAGTCATAAGTCGAAGTAATTAGAACTTAACTAAACAAAGACGAGACTTAGGAATGGAACAAAGTCCTAGTTACCTAGAGTTCATGAAACACTAAGTCTTACATAATCGGCGGTCCAAACATACAAAGCTATTAATCTTCGTGCTAATAGAGTAGTAAACTACCTTAGGAGTTAAGAACGGTCGGACCTATGAGACGATACACTACTGATTCATGCACCTCGGTATAAAACCAAAATAGGTTGTTCATATTTCAACTATCTGAGTATTGGAAGTTTGCATATTGCTCCGATCAGAATCATGATAACCTAGTTCCAAGTGACACGCCAATGGGAAACTGAGTTGGTAGGGTTCTAGAGTTTACCCCTTGTAGTTTATTTACCACATTATGTATCAACCCTATTTGTTCTGTCATCCTGAAATATTAATTATCGAAATCTCAGCAATCACATCTTTATCTTTATCTGTTTTTCCTTTACTTTATTTTCTTGCAATTTACTTTCCTGCATTTTAATTACCTGTCTTTAAACCCCAAAACCTACCTACTTTGTTCCATCCTAAATGCTTCCCTGCTGAAAGTGCCAACTTTAATCGCCCACACGTTTGGATTCATAGAACGATCTTAGGTCGTACTTACCGCTTACTAACCAGAGTAGGTAGTACGTATAATTTAAGCCCCGCAAAATATAAATTTAAAACCCCTGCTGCGCTCGCATCATCATTTGAAAAACAATGACACGGTGTGAGCACATCAAGTTTTTGGCGCCGCTGCCGGGGAATCACAAACGTAGATTCAAGCCACCTTAAGTAGTAGTATTTAGGAGATCCTTCCGATTGATTCCTTATTAGAAATCTCTCGAAAGTTACTTTAAGCAGTTTTACTTTAATTCGCTGTTAATTTAGTGTTAATTAGGATAATATTAGTTTAAACATGACATCTAAAAAACCCACTTCTATTAGTACTTCAAAGGATGAATTATATGCTTCCCTAGAAGAATTTAGGATCCCACATTCCATTCCAAACCATTTCCTGGACTTTGATGTCACGGATTAGCTACCTGACCTGGCATCATCTCCAGAAGATCACTCTCCAACTTTGCAAATGCCTAAAGTGTCAAAATCTGCCCACTTCGATTATCTTCCCGAAGAAAATCATGAAGTAAAGCCTCCTAAAACGTGTGACCAAATTACCCTCATTCCTGAGACGTCGGTATATGCCAAAACCATATCCGATTCTCACAATGACGGTATCTTTCCATTCCCTTCATACGAACCCAAATATACCATATACCGAGTGGTGGATAAGGTTCCATCCGTCGAAATAGAACAACCTTGTTTTAAAGAATGCCACCTTGGTGCTTCTTTCGATCCTTCCCGAAGGGCGGACGTCTATAATGCATTCGTCATACAATTGACCTATGCCAATCTCCCGTTTTCCTTCAACCAACGAGAAACGATTGCTGGATTAGAAAAACAAGTAAACCTTCTTCTTCGTCTGTCAAATCAAGAATGCGAAGGCCACTCCACAAATTTCAAGGACCAAGAACTAAAGTTTGTAGCAGATTTAGATCTACTCCTCAAATCATTTGTCGACATGGATTACCTTCCAATATCTATGATATTAATCAATCACAATGTCGCCACAATGATCTACAAACTTGAGTTCTGGACAGAACAAAACCCGATGATTCCTATTACCTTTCTTGGTAAAATTCCGTTCTTTGTTGACCCCGCTTCTTTCCTAATCTCAAAATTGCGAGAAGTTTTTCCTAATTCCACAAAGGAAAGAACCGACACAAGCTTCTTTGAAAAAAGAAAAGACCTTCACGTCAAGCTTGTTCGAATCTTCACCTTCACCAAATACCCCTTCACTTCCACACAAAAAGCCGAAATTAGTGAACTCTGTAAGCTAGTTAAACTTACAACCGGAGAACCTGATTCGCCAGAAGAGAATGCGTTTATCGAAGCTGTGAATAAACTCACTCACAATCTGAACTACAAAAACAAAGGAGAACGTGACGGTCTATCAAATCCCAAGAAGATAAGGAAGGCGTATAATAAGTTGATTGATGATCTTGTCAATTTAGGGTATGAGGAACGAGAGATCCTAGGAAGTTTAGAGGATCGTCATTTTCTAGTTTACAATGTCATCTGGGAGCTATCAAAATGTTTTGTACCGAAAAATGTTCAATTAAGGGAGCAAATCTCAACCCTTTCCCTATGGAGGGATCGGATCGAATCTTAAAACAATTCCTTCCGAAAACGGTCAAGGCTCGCGACTTTAAATGAGCGTATTTTTAATACACATATATATATTATATTTTTTTGAAAGTTTCCCTTAACAGAAAATGTTTTTAAATTATTGTCTGAAGACACGCACGTCAAAAAGAAAGTACACCTCTTAAAGCATTTTGCCTAAATAGTTGTACAATCTATAAACCCGCGTCAGACAAAGATTTTTAAAAACCAAAAATAGCGCGAGTTTAATGTTTAAAGTTGATTTTAATTGTTCCGCAAAAATTTGCGCGTTTCTTAAAATATTTACAACGTGACAAGAAACTAACAAGTAACTAGTTACAAGTAATACATTTAAGATTCATCACCATTATTAGTGGACATTGGAAATTAATTTGAGACATTAATGCTTAACATTCAATCCACCTTAGGGACCATATGAGTACCATAGTACTTAGGGTGAGTACATGTACCCTAAAGGACCACTATGAACCTCTTTAACTCCCCATAATTCAAATCAACTAACAAACTTCATATTCCTCCCTCCTCCCTCAAAAACAAAATCGGCCATGCCATGACCACCATGAATCCACCATCAAAACTCCACCAAAATACATAATCTCTTGTCCTTTCGAGCTCCTTGTAGCATATACTTCGCGGTTGTACTTTCGTTTTTGCATTTCATTCACTAAAAGCAAGGTATGATCACAAAACCCACTTTGAACTTGAAAAAGCTTGTTTCTTGAAGATAGCTAGGTTAGTAACTAGGAAATATTGTTTTTCTTGATTCAATACTTAGTTACTACATGTTCCTACCACTTAGCAATATGTTCGACTTTTTTTCAATAGGAATAACTTTGACCCATTGATTTAGCTTAGAACTTTGCTTAATTAGGTGTTAGTATGCTAAGTATCTTGGTAATTATGGTGTTTTGCATAATCCCTCTATGTTAGTTGCTCTATGTGTACAAGTTAGGTTTAGCAATTTTGACTTTTGAAAGTCAACAAGAAGTTGACTAGCTTGCATGAAAAATATGATAAGTTGAAAATTGCATTTTCATGTTGTACTTGTTTTGACTAGTCAAATTAGGCAATAACTAGACAATCATCACCTTTGAATAAAAAGTCTTGGACCACACCAAATACATGGGCATGATAACTTCTTTTATGCATAACTTAGTTTGCTTATTAAATAGGAAATGCTTAAAATGACTTAGAATATGCATGCATGAATAGGTTAAAATTATGGCATGCGGACATTTGAAAATATCATTTGAAGAAAGCATTGACCTAAAAGTCAACTTGAAGTATTGAATTTAATTTTTTTTAAAACAAAATATTTTATTCAAAAACCTTACTTCAACTTGTACTTCCAAAGTCAAACCTTACCAATAATGATGTTATCATTATTCGTGAATTCTCATCATTTCAAATTTGGTTTGCACCAAACTTTGTAAGTGACAAATACTTCACAATAAGACGATTGCCATTCCATGACTATACTTTTCTAAGTGACGATATTACCTTGACAAATGATTGACTGTTTGTGGCATGGGAGCATTATTTGTTCAATGAAGTCTTTAGATTGTCTAGAAATTAAAGCCCTCACTTCGAAATTCTTCGGAGCGTGCTTTGAATTTCTCTTTCTCAAAGGATCCATTACTTTAAATGTTCTCAGGTACAATGGCACAAAAGAAGAAATTAAACCCAGCACGACCCCTTTCAGGATCTTTAGCCTACATGAGTGCCACGCCATCCTATGACAAAATGGCACGTATATGGAGAGACAAGAAGTTCGGGCGTCTCAGGCACATTGACTGGAATGTTATGAAAGCATTAGGATTTAAGGAAAAACTCGAAAGCATACTTAGCTACACAGTGAATGGGCAGCAGTTTGAATCCTTCAAGAGATTATTTAGCATCGATGAGCCAATATATGTGGAGATGGTTACGGAGTTTATGACCACCTTCAGATTTCAGCAGAGAGAGAAAATTGAAGATTGTTCAATCTCATTTCAGTACCTGGGCAACCTGCATACTTTATCACTTGCCCAGTTCTCGCTCCATCTAGAGTTATACACATCAGAGGAGATACAATAGCCTCTGTTCACCACCGGAGCCACCTCTGCTTCTGTCACCACCACTTGCGCTGAGGCATGGAGTCAATGGTCGTCTACACCATACTTCTCGGGTATTAAGGCAACCCGACTCAAGGATCCAGTCCTTCAGATTCTCGACAAGCTCATAGCTTGTTCATTTGATGGGAAACACACTACCAGCGGACGAGTTTCTGGATTTGATGTCGCACTCATGGCAAGCATTCTCGAAAAGAGAAACATACAGGTTGCTTATCTAGTTGCTCAGAGACTTCTACAAGAAAAAGATTTTGGAAAGAAAAGATCATATTTGGGCGCAGTAATTACTAGATTGATCCGAAAGATGGGATTACTTCGGACATCCGATGTTGAGAGATTTAAATCAGGGTGGAGCTCTAAGCCACTCGACTACCAGTTTCTTAGGAGTATGGAAATACTCCGTGTCACGAGAGATGGTGCTGTTTACATCAAAGCACGGGTAGCAGATCCTGGCAGTGTTGACACGTTGATACCAGACCTGATTCTGCCAAAAGAAACAAAGAAGAGGAAACGCCAGCAAGGACCTAGTGATTCATATACAAATGACGATGACAGTGATGACGAGGATGATGATGAAGATGATGACATCCCACCACCACCACGAGTGGAGCCACCACGTACTAGGGCAATACCTTCTACTCCTGCCCCAAGACCGCAAGGGCCTACATACATCTACCACTACGGGGCACCTCCAGGCCCAGATTACTGGTATTGGTCTATGCAGATGCAAACTAGGATCTATGCAGCATTGAGACAGCAGGCAGCTGGTATGCCCATGACCCCACTACCACACTTACCATGTGGGATGGGCCGAGCACCACCACACATGTATCCACCTGTAGTCCCTACTCCAGCACCTCGACCACCGCCAGGCCGTGGGCATGTTATACCACCTCGGATCATCATTCCTAGACCACAGCCACCTCCGGTACAGGTCCCAGTCACTAGACAGACTATCCCATCAGTTGTTGGGTCATTTAGAGCACACACGTCAAAAGGCAGCAGGACATCCAGAGTATCTGCACGGACTGTCACAATTCAGAGTCCCAGGACCCGCAGACACACCGCCATTTTAAGCTAATATACCTATACCTGTGCAGGTTTCCTCACATAGACAGACAAACCTCTTCCAAGACAACGCACACCAAGGGTCAACTATGTTCCCGTTCGATAGCTTCGAGATACCATCCGGACCACTTATCGACCAGCTTGTGGATCAAGGAGCTTTTACCATTGGTATGCCAAATGAAGAAGCTAATCATGATGCATCAAACGAAGGCACCAACGATCAGTATGATGACTCCTCATCAGACGAGACTTCCCCTGGACCCACCACATCTACAGCCGCAGTATGACCATGAGCAGAGCAATGGATTGCTCCACTTTCTGACCTCTTTCTACTTTCTACCAAAACTCTATTTTATTATTGTCTGTATTGATGTACGATCGATGCTTCGACATCACATCTATCTATTTACTATTTTATTATGCTTTCACTTTATCTTTCTTATTAGCAGCTATTATTTAAATGATTGAGTGGATTGTTTGTTTAACCAAACGACTATTTATCGGAGACCGGATCAAAGGAAGCAACGGACCCCACGGTGACGAACACTGAGAGCCGTAAGCTACAAATCGCGGACCAACAAAAGCGGTACACCGTTCCAAAACCCCTTTATCCGTTAAAGCTTTGATTAACTCACCCAATATTCCAACACTAAGTGTGGGATACTTCATACCACATAACACTTTTGAAACGATCCAAAGATAAGTAGAATCTCTAAGTGTGGGATACTTCGTCAAGAGGTGCTCAACAAATAGATTCGAACATTAGGGACAATGTTCCTCTAAGTGTGGGATATTCGGTCTACAACCGCAAGTTTTACCTCTTGTCCGTAAGCCAAACAATATATTCATCAAAAGGCTAAAAATGGAAAAAATTTCAAATTTTTCGGATTCAAAAACATCGTTTTTTAGAAATCCTATCTTTCAAAACTATGAACTATAGCTAGAAACGAGTTTTAACAAAGAAACGAAACTGTTTTAGATCAAGATACGGACGAAAAAGGCAACACATGGCTAGGCACATACTGACCAAAACATTCGATTCGTGAGGATTGAGCCCATAATTAGCATTCATCTTTAATGCTTCTCTTTTCGTTTCATGTGTGTGTGCCGATGTATGCATTTGAATTAGAACTTGCTCTTGTAATACATTTCGAGATCACATCAATGAGTGCCACACGTGGCATAGGTACAACCTATCTTGATAGCCTCCAAGGAATCCAAAACACCTTTCCACCATCAAACATCCACCCACTTAACACCCACTCTTCACACCCACTAAAGATTTCCTGTCATTTATCTCGAACCTCAAAAGTCTCACAAACCTTCGGAGACACTCCCAAATTCCCAAAACCTTTGCAAAGAAAAGCCAACATAACTCAAGATCATTAGAGATCTTCCATGCCGCAAAGTACATTATCAAGATCGGCGAAGTAGAAGAAAATAAATCAAACCAATCACGCCAGCACAATCATGAAAGGGGCCAAGAAAATGAAAGAATCCAAAGAAAGGCTATGTAGTCCTCTCAAAAAGCTAACAAATTTCGAAGAAAAGCTTCAAGAAAATATAAGGAAAAACCATCATACCCCTCACCACTTACCTTCTTCAAACCAAAAACCCGATTCCTTCCAAGTTATCTCGACAGGTTAAGTATCGTCCTCATCAAAAGTGATGGAGATTTGATTCTCGATCAAGCCTATGACGAAAATGCTGCATGACTGGCTATCCGAGTGATTGACAATAGTAAGTAGGAAACCCTAAACACTTTGAGTGATTTGAGTGACCCACTTGTGGGGATTACCTAGTCATGATCACCATATAAGTTGCCCGAAGAAGGTATCAGAATTCTATAAACTCTTAGTTTCCAGTAAAAACTCTTTCATAACCATAGTTTATATTTTCTTAAAATAGTGTTTTCTAACAACTGATGCGATTAGAATCCTTCCAGAAGTTTTTATGAATGAGTTTGCTTGAGGACAAGCAAAGTTCTAAGTGTGGGATACTTGATATCGCGTAAAAAGTCACGTTTTTACTACTGATATCTCTCTCATTCTGCAACGATTCTTGGCATATTAATTCAAAAACATTAAAAATCACTAACATTATGCCAAGATAGTTAAAACAAGGTTGCACGAGAAAAATCAAGCAAAACGGATGTAAAACGAAGATTCCACACACATTTGAAGATTCAAGGCATAAAAATGGGATTTCAAGACTAAAGAGCCCTCCACCAACATCCACTATTTTCAAGATGTTCGTTTTCAAAATACGAATCCAACAGAAGAAGAATCAACCAAAACGGGTGAAAAATGAAGATTTCGCGCCCGCCGGAAGATCCAAATGATTCGCATGCAATATCAGGGCCTATCCTATGTCAAAATCTTCATTTTTGAATTACGAATCCAACAAAAAAAGAATCGACGCAAACGGACGCTTAACGAAGAAAACACGCACAAATCGAGAAACGAAGCAAAAGACGGCGCAACGGGGCGGCTACATGCCAGCCGCCGTCGTCCTGGGGCCCACCACCACCGGCCACCCTACTGGCGCCGCCGGCCACCACATCCCTGCCCCGGTTTCCGTTTTTGGTAACTTTTGGTACCTGGTGCGCCTACTTTTCGTGTTGTACGGTACCCGGTGCGCCTACTTTTCGTGTTGTACGGTACCCGGTGCACCCTTTTGGCTATCTTTTTCTAACATGCACCTCTTGGTGCTAATGTGAGCCAAAGCTCACCTATAAATAGGAGGCTTAGGTTCATTTGAAACACACACCATATATGCACACATTCTAGCATATTTCACTCTTTCTTTCTCACTAGAAAATCTTTCGTAGTCTTTTAGTCTTTCTCATTCTAGGAATATTGTAATTAGTCCACGGACTAACGTAGGAGCTAGGGCGAACGCTAGAGATTCGGAGATCAATCTTTGTATGTGTGAAAGAGTTTGTCAATTATAATAATACGCGGCTACGCATTTAATTCCGGGTGATATCTAAACTTTTATTATACTTGTCTCATTTCATGTTTTGAATATGTATTATTGCTTGGTATTTGATTTATTTATTGCCATGAATTGCGAGTAGTTTATTATTGTGATTGCTGATGATGTAGATAATTATAATTAAGGATGTCATTACACAATCAATGCACGATAATCGTAAAATGATATAACGGCCCCTATTCAACTGTTTATTCGGTATAGTGCTGGAAATGCTTTATGCAAAGTACAAACGTACGGAAGCCGATAAACGACCGAAGGTAGTTATATCATTGGAATCAGCTCTGGTTCAAAAGTTGGAACTCCGAAAGGATAATACAACTACACAACTAACTTGTGCATCCTACGAGAATCAATGCATTATAAAATTTTGTTCGTAAAACACGTTCAGATAAAATAGGAGATAATAATCTTTGTACTGTTAAGACTTTATGAATTTAAGTTTAATTTATGGAGCACCATTTCCAGTTATCCACGTGACTGCAACCTAGTAATTAGGACCTGATCAACCTTAATTATGGTAAGTAGTTATCTGTGCCCATGACATGCAATATGTAAGACACAATGAAACCACTCGTTGTATATATTAGGTTTACATTTCTGCACTGCTTTACATTTAATTAGTTAGAGTGTCATTTTCACTGTCAATTACTCTTGACCGCGTGTTGGATATAAGAAGCAGTGGAAATCCCATGTAAAGTACACTGTCTATTATTGAAAGGCATGGTCCTCATATGAAACACGTTTTATCAAACTGCGGATAATCTAGAGATGTATAACTGTTTGAAAAGGAGAACTTAAGTCATAAGTCGAAGTAAGTAGAACTTAACTAAACAAAGACGAGACTTAGGAATAGAACAAAGTCCTAGTTACCTAGAGTTCATGAAACACTAAGTCTTACATAATCGGCGGTCCAAACATACAAAGCTATTAATCTTCGTGCTAATAGAGTAGTAAACTACCTTAGGAGTTAAGAACGGTCGGACCTATGAGACGATACACTACTGATTCATGCACCTCGGTATAAAACCAAAATAAGTTGTTCATCTTTCAACTAGATGAGTACTGGAAGTTTGCGTATTGCTCCGATCAGAATCATGATAACCTAGTTCCAAGTGACACGCCAATGGAAAACTGAGTTGGTAGGGTTCTAGAGTTTACCCCTTGTAGTTTATTTACCACATTATGTATCAACCCTATTTGTTCTGTCATCCTGAAATATTAATTATCGAAATCTCAGCAATCACATCTTTATCTTTATCTGTTTTTCCTTTACTTTATTTTCTTGCAATTTACTTTCCTGCATTTTAATTACCTGTCTTTAAACCCCAAAAACCTACCTACTTTGTTCCATCCTAAATGCTTCCCTGCTGAAAGTGCCAACTTTAATCGCCCACATGTTTGGATTCATAGAACGATCTTAGGTCGTACTTACCGCTTACTAACCAAGTAGGTAGTACGTATAATTTAAGCCCCGCAAAATATAAATTTAAAACCCCTGCTGCGCTCGCATCATCATTTGAAAAACAACGACACGGTGTGAGCACTTCAGGATTCTGATAGCATCTACAAAGGTATTCTTAGAGAGACTATCTGGTATTTGGACAGCGGATGTTCCAGGCACATGACATGATGCAAGTCTTTGCTCAGTGACTATCAGGATGAAAGAGGTCCTGATGTAGTATTTGGTGATAACAAGGTTGGAAAGACCAGAGGGTATGGAGTCCTAACAAATGGTAATGTAATGTTCAAATGAGTAGCATATGTTGAGGGTCATAAGCACAATTTGTTAAGCATCAGTCAGTTCTGTGATTCCAAGAACAAGGTACTATTTAATCATGAAGCAGGAGTCGTTTATAACAAGAAGGGAAGTGTTGTACTTGCTGCTAATCGAAAAGGGAATACTTATGTCGTCAATATGGATTCAGCACAGTCAGGAACATGTTTTTACTCCAGAACCGTTTCAGAAGAAAAATGGTTATGGCATAAGCGACTTTCCCATCTGAATCTCAAAGCAATTAACAAACTGAGCAAGAATGGTTTAGTCACTGGATTACCAAAAATGTCTTATGACAAAGAAAAACTTTGTTCAGCATTTGAAAAGGGAAAGCATCACAGCTCGTCTTTCAAAAGTAAGCAGACTTCATCAGTAACAGAATGCTTTTACTTACTTCATATGGATCTGTTCGGGCCAGTGAGTACCCCAAGTCTTGGAGGAAAAAGGTACTGTTTGGTGATAGTCGATGAATACTCCAGATACACTTGGGTATTTTTTCTCAAAGCCAAAAGTGAAGCTGTCAGCGAGATCATATCCTTTGTGAAGAAAATGGAAAATCTGAATGATGTCACTGTAAAACATCTGACAAGTGATAATGGCACTGAATTTCGAAATATTGACCAGGAAAGTTTTTGTGATTCAAAAGGTATTTCTCAAAAATTTTCAGCACCTAGAACACCCCAACAAAATGGGGTGGCAGAAAGAAGAAATAGAACTTTGATTGAATCTGCCAGGTCAATGCTCATTGATGCTGGTCTTAAGACCTATTTTTGGGCTGAAGCGGTAAGTATTGCTTGTTACACTCAGAATAGGTCACTGATTGTCAAAAGACACAGTAAGACAGCATATGAGCTTTTAAGGGGGAGAAAACCTGACATAAGTTTTCTCCATGTTTTTTGTAGCACTTGCTACATTTTAAACAAAAGAGATCACTTAGGAAAGTTTGATCCAAAAGCTGATGAAGGAATATTTGTTGGTTACTCAATTATCTCTAAAGCTTCCAGAGTTTACAATAAAAGAAGAGAATGTATTGAGGAATCAATGGATGTTACTTTTGATGAATCATATGATGAGTCACTCACTTATCCTAAAGAATATGAAAATCTTGTTTTTAACAAAATGGATGGTGACTTATCAAATGAAATAAAATCAAATGATAAGAAATATAAAAATTTCTCATCAGACTCTGAAGGTGAAGATAATATTCCTGAAGTCAATTCCAGTTCTACTTTAGCTGAGAATAATTCAGGAACATCATCTCTACCTACAGATGTCCCATCATCATCAACCCAATATCCAAACCAAAACTCGCAAAACAACAATACTCATGCTTCAAATACTGATCTGCCCTCTGAACCTTCACAAAGTAATCAAGTCACTGCTGAACCTCAGCGAATGACTAAGTGGACAAAACATATTGATAATCAATTAATTATTGGTAATCCACAATCCAGGGTTCAGACAAGATCAGCAACTGCTAACTTTTGTTTGTTTGTAAGTTTTGTGTCTCTGATGGAACCAAAGAAGGTTGATGAAGCACTCACTGATCATCACTGGATAGCTGCCATGCAAGAAGAGCTATCTCAGTTTGAAAGAAATAAAGTTTGGAAGCTTGTACCACAACCCGTTGGTAAATCAGTGATTGGAACACGATGGGTATTCAGAAATAAAATGGATGCTGATGGTGTGGTTACAAAAAACAAGGCTAGACTGGTTGCACAAGGTTACTGTCAGCAAGAAGGCATTGATTATGACAAAAATTTTGCACCAGTAGCTAGGCTTGAAGCAATCAGGCTATTTCTTGCTTATGCAGCTCATAAGAAGTTTAAAGTATATCAAATGGATGTGAAAAGTGCCTTTCTAAATGGCAAGCTGCAAGAAGAAGTATATGTCAAGCAACCACCTGGATTCATGTATCCAAAACATCCTGGTTATGTTTACAAACTTGATAAAGCCCTGTATGGACTAAAACAAGCTCCCAGAGCATGGTATGACACTCTCTGTCTACCTGATAAAATGTGGCTACGTCAGAGGAAAAATTGACAGCACATTATTTATTAAAAGAGATAAGAGAGATGTCATATTAGTCCAGATCTATGTTGATGATATCATTTTCGGGTCTACAAACGGTGACATGTGCAAGGAATTTTCTGATCTCATGACCAAAAGTTATGAGATGAGCATGATGGGTGAATTAACATTCTTCCTTGGTCTGCAAATAAAACAAACCAAAACTGGAATTTTTATGAGTCAAGGAAAATATGTTAAAGATCTGTTAAAGAAATTTGAATTTGCAAATTTTTCAACCCTTGCTACACCCATGTCACCTGCAGTAAAGCTACATGCTGATCCTGATTGTAAATCTGTAAACATCACTACTTATAGAGGTATGATTGGGTCACTATTGTATCTAACTGCAAGTAGACCAGACATTATGTTTGCTACATGTCTCTGTGCTAGGTACCAGGCTGATCCAAAGGAATCACATTTGCTCACTGTCAAAAGGATATTCAGATATCTGAAGGGCACACCGAATCTTGGTCTCTGGTACCCATCTGGATCAGACTTCTCCCTAAAAGGATATTCTGATTCTGATCATGCTGGATGCAAACTGGATAGAAAAAGCACATTTGGTAGCTGTCAATTTCTTGGAGAAAAGCTAGTAAGCTGGTCAAGCAAGAAACAAAACTCTGTCTCAACTTCAACAGCAGAAGCTGAATACGTTGCTGCTAGTGCCTGTACTGCTCAAATTCTCTGGATGAGAAATCAGCTAGCTGACTATGGGTTTGACTTCAGTGAGATACCAATCTACTGCGATAGTCAAAGTGCCATAGCCATCGCCAACAATCCAGTAATGCATTCAAGGACAAAGCACATTGATGTCCGATATCATTTCATCAGCGACCATGTGATGAAAGGTCAAATTGAATTGCATTTTATTCCAACTGATTACCAACTCGCTGATCTGTTTACAAAACCTTTGGATGAGAAAAGATTTAACTTTCTCATCAGCGAGCTTGGCATGTTAAACTTAAATGACTAGCTCAGCTATTAAGCTTAGCTAGCTATTTTTGTTTAAAAGCTTCATATATCTTAAATAAATCGAGTATCTATTATATCTTCATATTATCTATATTTTATTGTCCTATATTCTTCCTTAAGCTGATTTAGTTAGTATTCTAAGTTGTAACTAGATCAGTAAAAGATAATATAGTAAAGTATTACATAGTTCATATCAGACATAATCTATACTCATTGTTTTTAATCTTAAAAAAATATATATATAAAAAAAAAATTTATATAATTTCAGAGACCTACTCCTTTCCTAGCTGATCTTGTTAGTATTCTAAGCTGTAACTTTTTCAGTGAAAGATAAGTCTCTGTGATTACATTTTGTTTTAATAAACAACACTCATATTCTAAAATAAAAACCATAATTCATATTTGACAGTGATCAAATCTCTCTGACTTAGTTAGTATTCTAAGTTGTGACTAAATCAGCGAGATAACATCTCAGGCAAATGGAAAATTATGATTAGTATTCTTGAACATGAGTGTTATTTCTTTTATTGCATTCAGGGACTCCCTGATCCTTTCATCATTAATAGTGAAGGGATGTGTCACAAAAATCGCACCTCTGACACAATTTCTTTCTTACGTCACGTATACTTTTCCGGCGCACCTCTCAAATCACCATTAATACCACCAAGTTCCACAATCATCACCCCTATCCCATTTAACACCATCAATAATCACCCCTATGCCACCTACACTTACCACCATCATCAACCACGACGATCCATTTTTCACCACAAAATTCTCACATAACTCCATTATAAAAACAACTCTTCATCTCATATTCACATAACGTCTATTTTCCGATCATTCCCTTGTCACTCTGTTATAAAAATAATTTATTTTTCAAAGATAGCAAGATCAAAATCAAGTTTTCCCTACATCATTTCTACAAGTCTAAAGCTTTTCAAGCCTATGTAGAAACACAGATCTTGCTAAAATAATTGTTTTTTTTAAAAAAAATAATAAATAACTCTTTTTGAATAAAACTTCTTGACGAAAAACAGAGCACAACAAAGTTTTTTTTTACCATTTGTTTGTCCCTTACTTAGGATCTAGTACGAACCAAGTCACTCAATCGTTTGCGGAATCAACGATTAAGTTATACACTAAACACACGAACAATCAATACGCAATGAATATCAAACGAAACGTATTATATTGTATTATAATCGGTCAGATTACAGAGATTTCGACTAATTGCGTTTAGGGTTTCGTCAACCCTAAAACAGAAAACACAAAACGAATTTATACAAAACTGGCACCTGCGACGTCGCACGCTACGTCGCAGGCCCAAGCCCATGCGACGTTGGCTACGTCGCAGGCCCAAAACCTGACGTCGCACCTGCGACGTTGCACGCTACGTCGCAGGAGTCAGGAATACTAAATCTAATTACAAACTACGAGCTAGACCAACTGACAGACACTAAACATGTACTAACTGTAACACCCCCAAATTTTGTTTAGCGGAAGCGTTTAGTTTAAGTATGGGGTGTCACAATAATAAAGCATGCATATGTATCAGAGCTTATGATTACAACAGAACAATATATATTAAGATGCCAAAAGAGTTAATTACAAAGTTTACGATTTCTCGAATCGTATAAGTTAAAAGTAGTAAGTTTACAAAAGTAGATTTCTAAAATATGACTAAACCATTTCAGTTATACTAAAGAAATCCATATGTTTCCAAAAGTTGGCATCCTAAGCTTCAAGGGTCGCCTAATTCTCCATGTGTGTTGGCGATCTTACATGCGCAGCTAATTCCCTGAAAAATATAGTAAAAGTCAACAACTAGGTTGAGTGAATCCATAGGTTTTGTGTTGTGTATTGTTGTTTCAAGTTTTGTAGTCCCATTTGTTGGACCAAGTATGTTCATAAATAGTAATTGCCATAATAGTCGAGTAATGTTTAGTGGAACGTCATCCAAAGTATAAGTTTAGTGGGTTATTCGCCCAAAAGTTTCAGTTTATGTGGGATGTTGCCCAAAAATAGATGTATTGGGACGTTACCCAAATTACGGTTCATGTGGGATGTTGCCCAAAATAGTTGTGTTGGTACGTTACCCAAATCATATGTTTGAAAACATGTTACTGGTCGTTCTCCAGTAGTTTTAAAGTTTGAGTCGGTCGTTCTCCGACTAGATTACCAAATGTACCGGTCGTTCTCCGGTAAGATACCAAGTTAGCACCGGTCGTTCTCCGGCGAGATACAATATGAGTACCGGTCGTTCTCCGGTAAGATACACTGTTAGTACCGGTCGTTCTCCGGTAAGATACCATGTTAGTGTCGGTCGTTCTCCGACAAGTTACCAATATGTACCGGTCGTTCTCCGGTAAGATACCAAGTAAGTTTCAAGTAGTAATCTTAGTTTTTGTATGAAAGTATCGTTTCGTTCAGACAGTTGTAGTAGTTGACCGCAGTCATAAGTAGTTTGTATAAGTGTGCCAAAGGCAGTTATGTGACAGTTTGTATAGCAGTGTAACAGTTCAAGTACTCTAATAGTTCGAGTAAACAGTATGATAAATAATCATATAGTAAAAGCAGTTATGGCAATCAGTAAAGCAGTTGGCTATGTTTTCCACCCCTGTTCAAAGCAGTTAAAACAGTAAATGTAGGGGCTGTGAACTCACCTGTTGAGTTTAAGTAGTTGTGCGAGTGCTAGCAAACCTAAGCCCAAGTACAGTCCAAAATCTCCTATCGTCCTAAACGTATGAGATTTAATAAGTATTGTGGATGTCTAAGCTAATCATCCATGCTAGTGTTTGTATAACCAAGTTATATTCAAAGTGTTTGTTAAACGTTTACGTTTGTATTTTGTTGTTTGTGAAAATGTATACGACTCGTTGGTGATAGTTTGAAATTATAATTCCAGTAAAATAGCGTGTTTGTAATGTTTGTAAAGTTCACATATAGCATTGTATGTAAGTATTCGTTATCGGTTAAGTTCGACACTTGGTGTAAAAAGAGTTTGCAAAATTTCTGTTTTCTGCGACACAGTATGCGACACTAATATGGTTATGCGACACAATGGTTGTGTCGCATAAGGGTGCGACATAAGGGCTATGCGACACAAGGGTTGTGTCGCATAGGCGATCGATGCTAATTCAATAGCGACACTAGTGTTGTGTCGTATGAAGTTTACGACACAAGGATGCGACACATGATACGACAGTTTTATACGACACAACATGCGACACAATGGTTGTGTCGCATGGATGGTTTATGCGACACTATATGCGACACAGTCGTTGTGTCGCAAAGATGAACACCCAGACAGCAGCAGCGGCTGTCGTGATTTTCCGACCAAAAACCCGATTTTAACCCGTTTTCCGGCCATAAAACCTTGATTTCTTCCATTATATAGTTAAAACAAAGTTGTATGTTCAATATTACACCCATATAACACATAAAAACGAGTAAATCTAAGTTTTTAGAAAATTCTTACAATTGCGAATCGGGACCAAATGAGGAAGTAGATGATGATACGGCTTTTGTTAATGTTGTTCCTTAGCTCGAGAGGATTCCGAAAATGTAACTTTTGTGGTTGGATTTGTGAATCCGAAAATTTGGTGTGGATTTGGTTGAGAGAGTTTGTAGGTGTTTTTGGTGAGGTTGAAATGAAATGAAAGGAAAGATGGAGATGGAAGGTGGTGTTGTCCCACTTTTCATCTCCTGTGTTTTTGTCCCGTGTTTGTTTACCCGATCGTTAAATGTTACATTATTTTAACTAACATACTTTTAATTACAATGTTTCATTATATTTTTATTTAAGATCTTTTTATGAAGTTTAATAAATTAAATTTTAAGAATTTTTAGCTTTGTCTTATTGTTAAATTATACATTTTAACATTTTGCGTTATAAAATGATTTGTAAATATTTTTGACAAAATATTTATTCGTTAATACGTTATTTAATAATTTCGTTTTATTAAATAATTTTGTTCACCAACAGTCGTATGTTTTTGGTCGCGTCTGTTTTCAAATTGTTCAGTACGTAATCACAACTAATTACGTATACGTAATACTACGCGTATTATCTAGTTGGGCTATGCTAGACTTACCTCTAAAATGTGTTGTGAATTCACTCAAGTAGGGAATTAGCCTAATAATGCAAGTGATTAACAAAATTAATCGTGTTTAAATTTGCGAGGTGTTACATTCTCCCCATGTTAGAGAAATCTCGTCCCGAGATTTAAAATCGAGTCGGATCGCCCGCGGCGTATGTTCTCCGATGAGTCATGTTGTTACCAATAGTAATAGTTTGCGTGGCGTTCAATTGTTGCCAGAAAAGTTCAATCAGTTTAAGTATGCTCGCGGCATAGTTCAATATGTTGTGCGTTTCGTTTCGTGGTCATAGTTTATCAAGTGTTGTGTTCGAATCGACATTCAAGTAAATTGTATGTTAAATCGTAGCAATAGTCGCTAAAATGTACCGTACTAGTTGAGATCTGCGACCGTTTCTGGTGCACGGAGGATGTATGCGCGGCTTGGAGTGTAGCCTTTGTTAACGGTGCGGTTGTTGTCGTTTTGATTGTTGCGGTTGTTGTTCGGTTGTTGGCATTGGTTTCGGTGATGTCCAGGATCACCACATCTAAAGCAGCCAGTGTTTTGTACCTCGGGGGTAGCTTGAGGTGGTAGGTTTGTCCTACAGTTCTGTGATAAGTGACCGGGACGTCTGCAGTTTTGACAAAATGTACAATCACCATCGTGGTGTCTCCCGCACTTGTCACACCTCGGTTTGTTGCCAAGGTAGGTTTTGGGTCCAGGGTTGGTGATTGCAGCGAAGGCTCGGGTGTTTCCCGGGTTTTTGTTTTGTTGAACCTGACGGTCGTTACCATCGCTGTTCCATTTGCGTTTGTTGTCGCCCGCATCAGTACGGGTAAGTTCAGTTTTCCCGGTAGTGGTTTTCAAAGTGCCAATCAGAATGGCGTCATCAGTTAAGCTTTGAGCCAGGTCAACTGCGCTCCTAAAGGTAGCTGGTTTGGAAGACATAACCATGCCTCGGATCTGTGGTGCCAAACCCCTGTTGTAACGCTCAATGCGTTTGCTCTCGGGGGTTACCATGTGAGGCACCAGACGTGCAAGCTCCTGGAATCGAGTTGTGTAACCGGAAATGTCAGCGCCGATCATCTGAATGTTCCAGAATTCGGTTTCGAGTTTCTGCATCTCGTTGGGAGGGCAAAATTCCTCCATCAGCATTCGTTTCAAAGTCTCCCATGAGATAGAGTAAGCAGCTGAGCGTCCCATGATTTGTACCTGAGCGTTCCACCATGTTAGCGCTTTGTCGGCCAGAGTGCAGGTGGCGTATTTCACGATTTTGTCGTTGGCACAGTCGCTGATGTCGATGACTGATTCCGTTTTCTCAATCCAATGGACCAGGCCGATGGCCCCTTCGGTCCCGGTGAAGGTGCTGGGTTTGCAAGACTGGAAGGTTTTGTAGGAACACCCCTGTTGGGTATTGTTTGGGGTTTCGCTAATGATTGGAGTGGCTCCACTGTTGTTGGTTAGGTTTTCACGATTGCGGTTGGCCTCGTATTGAGCGATGGCTTCAGCCACGCGGCGTTCGATTATTTCTTCGTTTGTTTCCGGAGGCGGAGGTGGAGTTCTTTGTCGACTGTTTCGAGTCTTTCTTTGTTTAGGAGGCATGCTGACGTTCTGCGATGAAAAGATGCAGAAGTCAATGCCAATGAAAAATATGTGAGGAATGAAGTTTCACATATTTCAAGTTTTCGAGTATCAAGAGAAATTGTCGAATCCCCGTCACGTATCTTACGACTATGAAACACCCATATGTACTTAGTATAATATAATCACGTTGGCCAGGCGTCATTATATGATGCTAAATACATACTTCTTTTCATCAACCGTTTAATCACGATTAGGTTCATATGAGATCTGAGTACAATGAACGAGTCGAATGTGGTGAATAGTTCACGCGTATCGAGATATCGTAATGATAGTTTAGATGTATGTAAATGTATGTATGCATGTACGTTCTAGCCAAGGCTATAGTCTAGGTCTGTAGGTTTCTAAGTCACCTAAAGTTTCCTAGTTCGCTATAACCAATGGCTCTGATACCAATCTGTAACACCCCCAAATTTTGTTTAGCGGAAGCGTTTAGTTTAAGTATGGGGTGTCACAATAATAAAGCATGCATATGTATCAGAGCTTATGATTACAACAGAACAATATATATTAAGATGCCAAAAGAGTTAATTACAAAGTTTACGATTTCTCGAATCGTATAAGTTAAAAGTAGTAAGTTTACAAAAGTAGATTTCTGAAATATGACTAAACCATTTCAGTTATACTAAAGAAATCCATATGTTTCCAAAAGTTGGCATCCTAAGCTTCAAGGGTCGCCTAATTCTCAATGTGTGTTGGCGATCTTACATGCGCAGCTAATTCCCTGAAAAACATAGTAAAAGTCAACAACTAGGTTGAGTGAATCCATAGGTTTTGTGTTGTGTATTGTTGTTTCAAGTTTTGTAGTCCCATTTGTTGGACCAAGTATGTTCATAAATAGTAATTGCCATAATAGTCGAGTAATGTTTAGTGGAACGTCATCCAAAGTATAAGTTTAGTGGGTTATTCGCCCAAAAGTTTCAGTTTATGTGGGATGTTGCCCAAAAATAGATGTATTGGGACGTTACCCAAATTACGGTTCATGTGGGATGTTGCCCAAAATAGTTGTGTTGGTACGTTACCCAAATCATATGTTTGAAAACATGTTACTGGTCGTTCTCCAGTAGTTTTAAAGTTTGAGTCGGTCGTTCTCCGACTAGATTACCAAATGTACCGGTCGTTCTCCGGTAAGATACCAAGTTAGCACCGGTCGTTCTCCGGCGAGATACAATATGAGTACCGGTCGTTCTCCGGTAAGATACACTGTTAGTACCTGTCGTTCTCCGGTAAGATACCATGTTAGTGTCGGTCGTTCTCCGACAAGTTACCAATATGTACCGGTCGTTCTCCGGTAAGATACCAAGTAAGTTTCAAGTAGTAATCTTAGTTTTTGTATGAAAGTATCGTTTCGTTCAGACAGTTGTAGTAGTTGACCGCAGTCATAAGTAGTTTGTATAAGTGTGCCAAAGGCAGTTATGTGACAGTTTGTATAGCAGTGTAACAGTTCAAGTACTCTAATAGTTCGAGTAAACAGTATGATAAATAATCATATAGTAAAAGCAGTTATGGCAATCAGTAAAGCAGTTGGCTATGTTTTCCACCCCTGTTCAAAGCAGTTAAAACAGTAAATGTAGGGGCTGTGAACTCACCTGTTGAGTTTAAGTAGTTGTGCGAGTGCTAGCAAACCTAAGCCCAAGTACAGTCCAAAATCTCCTATCGTCCTAAACGTATGAGATTTAATAAGTATTGTGGATGTCTAAGCTAATCATCCATGCTAGTGTTTGTATAACCAAGTTATATTCAAAGTGTTTGTTAAACGTTTACGTTTGTATTTTGTTGTTTGTGAAAATGTATACGACTCGTTGGTGATAGTTTGAAATTATAATTCCAGTAAAATAGCGTGTTTGTAATGTTTGTAAAGTTCACATATAGCATTGTATGTAAGTATTCGTTATCGGTTAAGTTCGACACTTGGTGTAAAAAGAGTTTGCAAAATTTCTGTTTTCTGCGACACAGTATGCGACACTAATATGGTTATGCGACACAATGGTTGTGTCGCATAAGGGTGCGACATAAGGGCTATGCGACACAAGGGTTGTGTCGCATAGGCGATCGATGCTAATTCAATAGCGACACTAGTGTTGTGTCGTATGAAGTTTACGACACAAGGATGCGACACATGATACGACGGTTTTATACGACACAACATGCGACACAATGGTTGTGTCGCATGGATGGTTTATGCGACACTATATGCGACACAGTCGTTGTGTCGCAAAGATGAACACCCAGACAGCAGCAGCGGCTGTCGTGATTTTCCGACCAAAAACCCGATTTTAACCCGTTTTCCGGCCATAAAACCTTGATTTCTTCCATTATATAGTTAAAACAAAGTTGTATGTTCAATATTACACCCATATAACACATAAAAACGAGTAAATCTAAGTTTTTAGAAAATTCTTACAATTGCGAATCGGGACCAAATGAGGAAGTAGATGATGATACGGCTTTTGTTAATGTTGTTCCTTAGCTCGAGAGGATTCCGAAAATGTAACTTTTGTGGTTGGATTTGTGAATCCGAAAATTTGGTGTGGATTTGGTTGAGAGAGTTTGTAGGTGTTTTTGGTGAGGTTGAAATGAAATGAAAGGAAAGATGGAGATGGAAGGTGGTGTTGTCCCACTTTTCATCTCCTGTGTTTTTGTCCCGTGTTTGTTTACCCGATCGTTAAATGTTACATTATTTTAACTAACATACTTTTAATTACAATGTTTCATTATATTTTTATTTAAGATCTTTTTATGAAGTTTAATAAATTAAATTTTAAGAATTTTTAGCTTTGTCTTATTGTTAAATTATACATTTTAACATTTTGCGTTATAAAATGATTTGTAAATATTTTTGACAAAATATTTATTCGTTAATACGTTATTTAATAATTTCGTTTTATTAAATAATTTTGTTCACCAACAGTCGTATGTTTTTGGTCGCGTCTGTTTTCAAATTGTTCAGTACGTAATCACAACTAATTACGTATACGTAATACTACGCGTATTATCTAGTTGGGCTATGCTAGACTTACCTCTAAAATGTGTTGTGAATTCACTCAAGTAGGGAATTAGCCTAATAATGCAAGTGATTAACGAAATTAATCGTGTTTAAATTTGCGAGGTGTTACACTAACAAACTCCCCCGTGTCTTCAGCTTGGTCTTCAAAAATCTTCATTAAACCCAGCCCGCAGGAAAATGGCCGTCGGCATGAATTCCATTAGCTACGCAAACAGTAACAACATTGTAAAACTGCTGTGCTAAACGTCTGTTGAATTCATTCTTCTGACCAACACGAATCCGATTATCATAGAGTTTTCTTAAATCTTTTTCATGAAAATTAATCAAACTCATCGGATCATACAGTCTAAACGTTGCTTGCTTCAAATTCCATATACCTCCAACTTCTGGCCACGGTTCAGAATCTGGAACGAAAGTAATAACCGCTTCACCAGTCTGTGGATCAAGTTCCCATTTTACAAGTCTTCTCAGAAAATAATAAGGAACTGATTCCAGAGGTATCTCAGTCAAACAGTTAGCAGGCGAATAGTGAACTTTAACCAAAGGCTTCCTGGTGACTGGATCAATCTTCTTTTTCCACGTATACCGAGTTCCCAACGTCGGTTTCAATTTCGAATATGTCTTCGATAATACTTCCCGACGTAGATTTCTCTGAATGAACTCAGCATAATCATTCTCGAAAGGATTAATCAATTTAAGCTGAGCTAATCGATTAATCTCTCCTTTTGGCAACGTACTTAATCTATCAAAACGCATTCTGAAGTACTGAACTCCATCTTCTCTCTTAATCATGAACAGATTCCTCTGACACTTCCAGCTTTTAATAACACCGGTATAATTTCGACTAACCCGGTACACTTGACATTTAACTGGAATAGGAACTGGATTTCGTCCCTTAGGCCACCATTTCTTGTTTCTCTCTCTCTTTTCTTCAGCAGTTAATTTCTTCGCTGCTGAGTCCGGTGCCTGTGTCTCTGAAGCTGGAGTTGCAGCAGAACTTGATTCTCCATGTTGAGCTTTATCAGGACTCTCGTCTTCACTTGAATCAGATTCAATAATTGGTGCACCATCATAAGCTTCCCCAGATTGTGCATCATCATACGTTTCATCTGCATTCAACTGCTCTTCTTCAATCGAAACATCCTCATTCATCTCAAAAACATTCTCTGTTTCTTCCTCAGAGCCAACTCCACTGGCCATCCTCTGAATAAATGATAAGTCAGCGAATGAGTAGTCAACTGCCAGCGGTCTCGGTTGCCCTGGAATATCATCAACACAAAAATAATCCAAACGAGAAATATTTTCATTAACATTTTCAATTACAGGGTTGGGATTTACAGACGCAGGTTCACTTGACTCTAAAGTGGGTATCCCAGACCCATACTCCCCCGAGGAAAGTTACCTGCCTTCCAAAACATTAACCCTAAGCTTCGTTTCCTCAAGCTCCTTAGACTGAACCTCGATCAACGCAGCTTGTTCAGCAATCTTTTCGTCTTGAGTATCCAGCTTTTGCTTCATCTGCTGCATATCTTCCATTATCTTTTGCATGAAAGCTGGAGTCGGTTGAATCTCAAAAGCATCCTGCTGCTGTGGATTGACTGGAGCTCGTGTTGACGAAGAGCGACGAACACGACGACGAGGACGATAAGTTTCATCAGCAGAATCATCACCGTCTCGTGTACATTTCCCAGTATCCCTTGGAGGTACATACTTGCGTCCTGCCCGGATCCGACGCTGAATTCTTAGATATCTGAATGAATCGGAAAGCCTGATACGTTCCATCTCAGAGGGATGCGGAACAGTACCATCCGAATGCTCAGGCGTCGGACCCCCATCCTGAGGACCTACATTGGCCGGTTCTTCAGAATCAGAACTCTCGACCGTGTCGTGAGATGCTGGATTGTCTGAGTCCACATGCCCGAACTGCTCGATGTTCTCCAATAGAGCATCTACATTCTCCCCCGCAGGTTGAACTGGAATGTTCACAAGCGGTTGCTGCGGCTGCTGAGGTACTGGAATATCCATATACTGAGGATCTGGGGGTGGTACATAATTTTCATCCACAATAGCACCGAATAAGGGAACATCCATTGGTGCCTCGACCCCTTTCTCATACCCTGCACAAATAGTGAAAATCCGACTCATCATCGGTGAAATCTTTAGCGGCTGATCGATATCACCCTGTGCCTGAAGATCCGGATGATGACGATTGATGTGCAACTGTACAAATCTCGGATATAAAATCCATTTCTGATCCCCGGCATTCGCATTATCAACCATAGCCTTGAAGATAAATCCCGAGAAGTTGAACGGCTTGTTGTATACCAACGCTAACATAGCAGAAGCCAGACTTCGGCTCATCCCATCCGTTCCACCTTTCCTATTCCCCAAGCAAACAATAATCACATGCATCAAATATCTCCAGACGCGTGTGAGATTCGCTTTTCTATACTGATCAGAGGGAATCCCGGGATATCCTATCCGTTGCATAGCCCCGGTAACAAAAATATGATCAAAACCGACAGGCATATCCGGTTGATCATTCAGCTGTAAAAGTTCCCGAATACTCTGTTCTGTAATAGTGATCTCCGTACCCAGAACGGTAGAGACCAATCGTCTATCGTCGTTATCAGTAACAACAGTCGCATTTCTCCAAAAAGGGTTGATCAGATTTCCAAACGCCATAGTGTTATCGGAAATGGCGTGGAATACCCTTGAACGTCTCAAAAACGCGATCATCTGACGATACGGTGCAGCTTTATCAGAAGTGTCAGTAAGGTAAGCAGCCGTATTGTGACGAGCTTCGAAAATCAAAGCCATATCTGCAAGAACAGAAACAGATTGCAACTCGAAAAAGATTAGAAAAATAATGTTACATTTTTACAAACTTCCTGGAACTAGCGACGTAGCCACTTACGTCGCATTAACACAGAGCGACGTAGAACTGTACGTCGCCAAAAATCAAAATAAATTGGAAAGCGACATAAGGCCGGACGTCGCAGAAAATTCGAGCGACGTCAAGAGGGAAGTCGCATTTTGCAATTTATTGTGAATTTAATCACTTTATTAAAATAGCGACGTAGAGTGGTACGTCGCATCGGACGTCGCAGTGAAAGCGACGTAGGGAAGGGCGACGTAGGAAATTAATAATAATTAATTAAAGCGACGTAGGCCACGACGTCGCAGCGTACGTCGCACTGACGAACAGGCGTCCCAACCCAGAAACCCTAACCCTCGAATTTAGGGGTTTTCAAAATCAATCACACAATAAGGTGCGGCCTAAGATGGTGATTACGAAAATATAAGTTATAATAGTTACAACATCCAATTAACCATCGAATTTAACCCAAAACCGAAACCCTTTAAACCCGTATCACATATATAGCAATTAAACGTAATATACACGGTGAAAAAAGGTGAATATGGTACCTAAGTGTGCGGAATAACGAGTAGATCAAAACTACGTAAGTGAATCGGAATGAAAACGGCTTCAAATCACGAAAAATTCTCGAAAATTGCTACGTCGCAAATCGCCAATGCTACGTCGCAGGCTACGTCGCACGTGAATAGTGAATAGTGTGACATGTTACGTCGCAGTTGAGACTATATATAGTATAACCCTACATGCGACGTAGACTGGGACGTCGCAGGCGACGTAGAGTGGGACGTCGCAGGTGACGTAGAGTGGGACGTCGCATAGAGCAGTTTTGATTCGATTTCGAATGTTTCAAAAACCGTTAACTCGTTATTTTAGCAAATAATTTCCAAATAACTCGTGACTTGGGAAAAATAACTCAGAATAAAAATAAAGCATAAAACTAAAAAAAAAAAAAAAATCTTTTTGGTATTTTCTTTAATTTTACAAAAAGTAAAAAATGAACAAAATAAAAATACTAACTCTATTTTTGGTGACGGAGTTGAGTTGTCTGATTAGGGATCATATCGGAATAACATGCATTTATTAGGAATAGTAAGTGTTATTTCGATCATCAGTATATTTGTCCACTTTAAATTTACGTGGCACATTTAAAACACCTGTTATAAAAATTATTTCAAAACAATTATTGGTATTGTTTGTCCACCTAAACACGTTACTTCCGTGTCTGTGAGTTAACCTTTTATTGTTAACATGAGTATTTCTCCGTGGTCCCCACCATAGATATACCCCTATAACTTAGACATGAACATAGTTTCTTAATTTAGAAAGAATATAAGAGAATCAATTTTAAGAATCAAGCCAGCGGTGACAGGTCTGTACTTGCGTACAACAAAGCAACATAACTTGATTCAGGTATAAGCAAAACCAAACGCAGTCAAACCAAGTTTGTGGCGACCTTGTTTAGTACCTTAAATTTAAGACTTTGCAAGTGCATTGACTCACGTTTGCTTAGTTTTGAGAGTAAGCTGAATTGAGACCAGGTCTGCACTTACGTACAACAGAGGAAACAATCAGCATACTCCCCCAAAAGATCTCAGATATACAATCTAAAAATAGAAGTATGTCAAGCTATGCTAAGGAATTAAGACATAGAGTCGTACATCACAAGGTGTTTACCACATGATCATAGACATGTATTTAAATTACTTCTTAATATCTCAGAGACCGGTGTGTACCATGCCTACCAATACATCGTATGATGAAGATAATTTAGATAAAAACTGTTTTAAGTGTGTCAGATAAACCTACTGACACATCCAAGATAAACCTTAAAATTCCATTTTGTGCATGTCACCCGATGTACTATCATATCCCAAGTTGTTTACAGACACAACTTCAACGTCTATTTTAAAAATGTAGCAACCTTGCATTTTCTTTAATACTGAAGAGTATAAAGAGTGGCTATTGCGATTTTTTTTTTTTTTTTTTAAATTGAATTTAAAAACTTAAAAATCCAAGTCACAAATCATTTCTTTGACTGAAAGAACCTTAAGCCTATCAGATTGACCAGTTCTATAAAACGTGATCGCAAAAAGGCTTTTGTGAAAATGTCCGCACACTGCTTAAGGGTTTCTATATGTACGACATCTATAAGGTGTTTCTCAAAGCAATCCCGTATGAAGTGGAACCTAAGTTCAATATGTTTGGTCTTAGAGTGCTGTACGGGATTGTGAGTTATAGATATAGCAGCTGTATTATCAATGTAAATAGGAGTCATAGAGAGATTGAACCCGTAATCACGCAGCTGATGCTGAATCCAGAGAACTTGAGAACAGCAACTTGCAGCAGCAACATACTCGGCTTCAGCTGTGGAAATAGCAACCGCAGTCTGCTTTTTGCACTGCCAAGAAACTAAGCGCGATCCAAGGAACTGACATCCTCCAGTAGTTGACTTCATATCTATCTTGTAGCCACCAAGATCCGAATCCGAATAGGCAGTTAACTCGAAGTTTTTCTCGTTTGAATACCATAGACCCAGAGATGGCCTAAAAGCGAGATATCCAAAAATGCGTTTTACTGCCTTCATATGAGACACCTTCGGATTTGCTTGAAATCGTGAGCAGAGAGAAACAGCAAACACTATATCTGGTCTTGAGGCAGTCAGGTACATGAGAGAGCCTATCATTGAGCGATAGTCTTTCTCCTTGCAATCTTCATCGTCCTCATTAGGTCCAACATTGTGTCTTGCTTCAATTGGAGTGCCGTAGTGTTTACAGTTGAGCAATTCATATCGCTTTAACATGTCAGTGACATATTTTGACTGGTGGATATAAATTCCATTGTCAGATTGCTCAACCTGTAGTCCCAGAAAGAACGTGAGTTCCCCCATAGCACTCATTTCAAACTCAGATTTCATCAATCTTTCAAAATCCTTGCACAACTGATCATTAGTTGATCCAAAGATTATGTCGTCCACATAGACCTGCACAAGTAACAAATCTGCTCCTTCCCGTTTGATGAAAAGCGTGCTATCAATCTGTCATCTGTCAAAACCATTCTTCAGCAAGTACTTGGCAAGTCGCTCATACCAAAGTCGAGGAGATTGATGAAGACCATACAAAGCTTTCTTCAGCTTGCAAACATGATTAGGATGCTTTGGGTCTTCAAAACCAGGAGGTTGACACACATAAATCACTGCGTCGACATCTCCATATAGAAAGGCACACTTCACGTCAAGTTGATACACGCGGAATCCTTTAAATGAAGCATAGGCTAGAAAAATCCGAATTGATTCCAAACGAGCAACAGGAGCGAAAACTTCATCATAGTCAATACCTTCTAGTTGACTATATCCTTGAACTACTAGACGGGCTTTATTTCGAATAACAGCCCCACGATCATCCATTTTGTTACGGAAAACCCAACGAGTACCCGTCAAGTGAGCACCCTTGGGTAGAGGAACAATTTCCCAAACATTCATCTTGTTTATTTGCTGTAGTTCCTCCTGCATAGCCTCGACCCAAGATGGATCTTTTAAGGCTTGTTCAACCTTTTTAGGTTCAATTTGAGACAAATGACATGAGTCAATATGAGCAATAAGTCCCAAAAGTTGCTGAGCTGAAGTCTGCTTTGCTTGTTGTCGCGTTTGAACAGATGCATGAGGATCACCAATGATATTATCAATGGGGTGATCCTTATGTATACGAGTTTCTGGTATGGCACCTGGCACGAGATCCACACCCAGATTGTTCAAATCTCCCTCAGTTTCAGTAGTAGTAGCAGACTCAGGAATGACTAACTCTTCTTCTTCTCCTTCATCTTCAGGAGAAAACAGGTGAGAGTAGGCCATTGTTTCTTCCAATTCATCTTCTTCTTGAGGTTCCTCTAAAGGAGGCATGTTTGGATCATATGGAAGCTCCTTTGTGTAGTTATAAACTGTTTTAGAAAGAGCAGCCGAAGATGATGGAGTAGGAGATGGTGTTGATGGTGGTGATTTGGTAGTTGTTTGTGGTTGTGTGGGTGGTTGTGTGGGTGTTGGTGAAGGTGTAGGTGTAGTTTGTGGAGGTGTAGGAGTAGTTTGTGGAGGTGCGGGTGTTGCTTTGGGATTTGGGTTGGATGGTTTATTATTAACAGGTGTTTCTTGAGTAATATCAAGCTCATGAAGTATAGAAACCAATTCTTCCGTTTCATCTTCTTCCGGAATATTGAAAGAGTTGAAGAGGTTTCCATAGTTGAAAAACCAATCCGGACCCGTTCCTTGAGGAGGTTCCGTATACCTTAAACATTTCACTTCAAAATGCTCCTCAATCTGATTCGTTGATTTGTTAAAGACTCTTTTGTTCGGAGAGTTGACTGAATATCCAAGAAAAATCCCTTCAACAGCTTTATCACCAAACTTAGAGACCTTATCTTTTGTTATCATGATCAGACATGGACACCCAAATGGTTCTAGGAACTGCAGATTTGGCTTACGGTTATTGAAAAGTTCATAACACGTTTTGTTCTTTTTCTTAACCGTGAGTACTCTGTTGAGAACATAACAGGCAGTATTTACTGCCTCAGCCCAGAAGATAATTGGTAACTTGGAGTCAGCTAACATAGTCCGAGCTGTCTCGATGATTGTCCTGTTCTTTCTTTCTGCAACTCCATTCTGTTGTGGAGTTCTTGGAGCACTAAATTGATGCTCAATACCTCTTGTAGCACAAAACAATTCGAGAGTTGAGTTCTTGAATTCAGTTCCATTGTCGCTTCGTATCCTTTTCACCTTCAAGTTGCACAGATTTGCCAACTTGTCCAACAAATACACCAGAATCTCAGGAGTTTCCCCCTTTGTGGTCAAAAAGTAAACCCACGAAAACCTTTAGTAGTCATCAGTAACTACCAAGCAGTAAAACCTACCACCAATGCTCTTTGTAGAAACTTGACCGAAAAGATCCATATGCAGTAGTTCCAATGGAGCATTTATGGAATTCACCTGCTTAGACTTATGGGACTTCTTACGTAACTTTCCTTTTTGGCAAGAGATACAGTCATCCTTTAGAGCAAATGACTGTTTTGGAACTCCTAGCACTAAGTCATTTTTGGTCAAGAAATTCATTTTTCGGAAATGAATATGTCCCATTCGTCTGTGCCAAAGCAGTGATTCCTTTTCAGAAGCCTTAGACAAGAGACACGTATACTCGTTCGAGGTCTCAACAGTTCTCATGTTCAAAATGTATGTGTCATTCTTTCTTGGTGCTCTCAGTAACACCCATTCTTCCGGAATGACATACCCAGGCTTCAGTATCACACACTCTGTCTTTGTGAACGCAGTTGTATAATCCTTATCACAGACCTGTGAAACACTTAGCAAGTTGTGCGTAAGCTGTTCCACGTAGTTCACATTTTCAAAACTAACATTGCCGTTAGTTAACGTTCCTCTTCCAGAAATGGTTCCCCCAGTATCTCCAGCAAAAGCAACATATCCTCCTGCGTATGGTTTAATATCCACAAGAAGAGATACATCGCCTGTCATATGTCGCGAGCAGCCGCTATCCAAATACCATTCACTATCTTTAACGCGTTCTGACTGCTGCAACACACAAACGAAGGAGATTAGTGAGAAACGGTGACCCAAGCCTTTACAGACTTAGGTCGACCGTGGTCATCAACAATAAGCACGTCAGATAGGATTTTATCTTTAAACAAATTAGAATTTTTATCTGATGTGTTATTGTTGACGACTGAAGAGTCAACATCAGACTCTTTACGTTTCCAAACTTTTGAAGATTCGGAATTGGTAATCGAAGTAATGTTGGGCTTTTGAATTGGCAAAGGTTTTTGCTCAACATTACTTGGTTTCGAAACAGGCTTGGGAGAGCTTGAGTAACGCCTAGGTGGAGATTTTGAAAAAGAATTTCTGTAAACAGATGTCCTAGGCATCTCTCTCCCATATCGCTGATTTGACAGCTTTGGACATTCACGGATTAAATGTCCTTGTTTCTTGCAGTAGAAACAAGAACGAGTCTCAACAAACGGTTGAGACTGAGGAATTATCACAGGAGGTGGAGAAACATTTCTAGAACATGAACATTGAGTACATGTCTTAGAAGATGTTTGTTTTGGTTGAGAGGTTGAAGTTGATGGTTTATCATACGAAACATTTTCATTTAATAATTTTCTTTGCAAAATCTTTACAGGTGACTGTAAAGTTTGTTGTTTCGAGTTTAAAACCTTGGCTTTTCCCTTATTTGGTTGAACCTTAATTTCAGGTTCAACCTTTGAAATCACTTTTTCAGGTTTAACAGCAACCTTCTTAACCTCAGGATACTCCTGATCCGTAATGTCCTCAATCTCAACAATCTCCTCAATAATAACAGGAGATTCATTCTTTAACTCAACACTCTCCTTAACACTAACAGGAGATTCATGCACAGACTTAACAAACGTTGGCAAGGGGTACTCTGGCCGCTTGGTTTTCTCCTTTCCCAGTTTGTTATGTTTGGTCTCTTTAGCATCTTTGGCTTTTATACCATAAAGCTTTGACCAATCAACTGGAATCTCTTCAAAGCCTTCCTTAACAGGCAGGGGACAGTGAGTAGTAGGAGGAGGTACTGAGTTGTATCCCAATCCCTCATTCTTTTTCCCTTTAGTACCGTGCTTGCTAAGAATTTCATTAAAGACAACCGTTGAGGAATTTGAACCTAAGATTTTACTCTTATAATTCTCATACTCAGCTTTTAAATCTGTAAGTTCTTTCTTTAGTAGTTCAATTTCAACAAGATAGCTTTTAATGGTATCTTCTTGACTAAAAACCTTAGATTTATATTTCTGAGTATCTAACCGATGAGCCTCAAGATGTTTTTCATAAAGTTTCTCATTAGCTTTTAAAAAATTATTTGAGTCGGTTAGTTTTTCATTCTTTTTCCTCAACTCAGCAGTCTCTGTCTGATATGCCTTTAGAGATTCAGTTAATTTAATGCATGAAATACAATTTAACGGTTCATCATGTACCTCATTCACAAAGTGAGCCATCAGACACTGTTGGTAATGCTGGGAGACTGGCATCCAATCTTGACTTGTAGGCTCAAAGGCAATCAGGGCATTATCAGCAAGCCCTTTCTTAGAAACTTCCATTTCTTTGGCCTTTGGAGGAGTAGATGGTGTTGTGAATCCCGATGCTGGCATTTTGGGTTTCTCGCACTCCCTGGCGAAGTGACCCAAATTTTGACAATTGTAACATCGGACCTTACTCTTGTCAAATCCGAAGCCAGTCTTTCCATCACCTTCCAAGCTTTTACGCCCTGTCCTCGGCAAGAACTTTTGAATTCTTCGGGTGATCATCGCCACATTCCAAGTTAAATCCATTTATTCCAGATCATCTTCATCAAGCTGAGCATAGTCTTCCTTAGTCAGCTCCAAAGTAAGATTCGGTTGAGTAACCAAATCCTTGTATGAGCTTAAGAAAGCTGTGTAAATGGCAGCTTGCTCCTGAATAGCAGGTGAGACTTGAACCTGTTGTTGATTTGAAGAAGGTCCAGTCATGAAAACAGAATGAATCCCATCGGAAGCAGAAGAAGAAGTTGATGGAGCATTTGTATTTGTTACAAAAGCGACTCCAGATCCATAAGTCTTCCCAGAGTTGATCTGAACACCATACACACTAGGATTCTGAACAGCAGCACCAGACCTAGTTTCTTTCTTCTTAATCTCCATCGCGTGAGCTTGAAGATCCCCTATCAGTGTATCCAAAGACATGTTTGCAAGTTCTTCATTTTCCTTTAAAAATTGAACTTTAACATCCCAAGAACTTGGCAACACATCCAGTAGCTTCTTATTCACTTCAATTGAAGGAAAAGTATAACCCCCTTCAAACAACTCACCAACTAACCGTGAGTACCTAGTGAATAAAGAAGTCGTGTCTTCATTTGGAAGGATGTCAAAGATATCGTACTGTTTCTTAATCAGTTCAAGCTTGGCTTCCTTGTACTTATCGTTTCCTCCACAACGAGTTTCAATTGCTTTCCATAAATCAAAGGCTGTTTCATGAGTTCTGAAAAGCCAAAGAACATCCTTGGTTAGACACATTTTAATCATAGAAAAAGATTTTCTTTCAGTATCAAAATCTTTCTTCTCCTCAGGAGACATCGCTTTATAGGTCTTAGAAGGACGAATACCACGGTATTCTCCTTCAGCTAATGGAGGTACATAACGTTCGCGTAATGGTCCCCATAATTCTGGACAATGAAAATCAATGTATTGTTCAACTCGGTCTCTCCAGTATACATAATCCATGTCCGCAGTAAATAATGGAGGTTTATTACTTGAACCTATGTCATTACTTTGTTTAATCATTTCTCTTAGACCTCTAATATCCTCTTTATCAGCTGCCATTGTAATTACTTAATCGAAAAACAAACTTCTGATCTTAGCGACGTAGGTGAGTACGTCGCACCAAGATTATGCGACGTTGATAGGTACGTCGCAAAAGCAAAGGATTCAATTAAGAATCAGAAATATGCGACGTTGAGAGGTACGTCGCAGATGACGTCGCAGAGGACGTCGCAGAATCACACTATGCGACGTTGAGAGGTACGTCGCAGAGGACGTCGCAGAATCACACTATGCGACGTTGAGAGGTACGTCGCAGATGACGTCGCAGAGGACGTCGCAGAATCACACTACGTCGCAACACGACGTCGCACAGACTAATTAAAGTCCAAATCACTACGTCGCACGCTACGTCGCAGGCCCAAGCCCATGCGACGTTGGCTACGTCGCAGGCCCAAAACCTGACGTCGCACCTGCGACGTTGCACGCTACGTCGCAGGAGTCAGGAATACTAAATCTAATTACAAACTACGAGCTAGACCAACTAACAGACACTAAACATGTACTAACACCATTTGCTCTCATGATTTTTATTTTGGGAATATCTGTGTCCCAGTATGTAAGTTTTGTACATATGCCTGTTTCTGCCCCCAAATCGACCATATCACTGACAAAATCCACAGTGATCAAAACTGGTCAACCACCATCAAAGAAAACCTCACCAACTTTTGCAAGAAACTCCAAAAAGAAGACGTTTTCAGACGCCAAGGATGAAACATGGTCTAAACGTTCAGTCACTGTGGGCATTCTTGCAAAAATCAAGCTTTCAAATCACAAACTTTTATCGAGTCAACCCATGAGCCACTCATTATTCTCACAAAAGAATAATGTTTCAAACAAAGGGCAAGTGACATCAGTGGGTGATAACACACTCTTAGCTGGTGTCACATCACTGGCTACAGACCCGAGCTATCTCTCATCTCTCACTGCACCAGCTGTCAATGTCTCTCTCCACTCACAGGGAGAGATACAAGCTGATCTCTCTGTTTTCAATGATCCATTAGCTAAAACATACGCTGATGATGAGAAAACCAATCACCTATTACAAACGAATCAAATATTTGCTGCAGTATTTCATGCTATCATCAAGGGGGAGAAATATTCAAGTGCTGCTGATGATACCAAAGAAACACTGATCTACTTTGTGATATTATCAAGGGGGACAAAACGTGCAAATGAATGCAAAAACCAATGTTGCTCATGCAACAAATCGCAGATACTTGGAAATCATATCATTGTTGAAATCACTGATGCTAATAAAGTAGCTGATACTTGGAAATCATATCACATGTATTTCCTGTATTTGAGTTACAATTTTCTTGGCGATTTTATTCAATATTTGTGCCACTTCAGCTTAGCAATGAATCCTTCTCTATCCGCATCAGCTACAACCTAAGTATCTGAAGATGAAGGTTCATTGATTTTCAGTCGGTTAAAGCTTTGTGAAAATATGTCATGCTGAAGATTGTAGGTTTGAAAGTCTTAAGTCACTGTCTCATCTGATCGCTGAAGATATTCAATAATATTTGATCTTTTGAGAAAACCAAAGTGCAAAACTCAGATCATATCAAAAGAATCCAAAAAGATAAAAGAATGGATCACAAGTACAAGTCACTGAATGTTTAAAATCTTAAACACTGACTATAAACGTTTCTCAGCAACCAGTTTGTCTAGGGAGCTTCGATCACAATCATTTAAGGGGAGATTGTTGAGTCACTGGTCGCTGACCATGTTGAGTCACTGTGTCGCTGACCATGTTGAGTCACTGTGTCGCTGACCAACTCAACTTAACACTACTCGATGAAGAAATGAATTGTATCAAAGCTGCTGTTGCTGAAGATTGGTTTCGCTGATCGTCATTCATTCTGTTTGATATGCTGAGGAAGATTAAAGCTCAACTTTGTGTGCCGCTGATCAACATCAACGAGAGCTTTACTTCTTCATATCAATAAAGGCAAAAGTCACTGCCAGAATAACAGCTAGTCACTGAAGATCTATAGCTCAATTTATTCTACAAGAGCATGTTAGCTCGCAATAAGTGAGGAGAATTACTGCATCTTCAGGGACTATTCAATAAAGCCTCTCAAACATCAAATACAAGAAGTACTGCATTTATCTATACATCAGCAAGAGTGTTCCAGCTTGAAGTATGTCCGAAAGATTACGTGGCAGCAAGTGATTGGTTTTAAAGTAACGAGATATTTGCGGTAACAGAATTGGGACCCGCAGAATGTCGGTTCATAAGAGATCAAGCCAATCAAGCAGCGACACGTGTCATTCTATGATCCTATTTTGTAGGCGATATTTTAGGAACTCTTGTAGTATAAATAGTTCAGTGTTTTGTACTGTAGAGGCTAGTCGTTTAATCGTACTTATCACTTGTGTGTCAGTGATTAGTTTGTCTAGAGTACGTATTAACGATCCAGCGAGTGAACAGTCGGCGTGTTTGTCCACTGCTGTTCATCTCATTTGTAATAGATTAGCTAAGTGTTTGAATTGGATTAACTTTGGTTAATTCGTTTCGCATTCAACACTTATGAATTGTATGATCAATATAATTCATCATTTAGCTATCGTTACTTTGTTGCTTTGATATTGTCATATCTATAATTCGTTATACTATGTTACTATTGCTTATACTCTGTTTCTGTGAATCAATTTAAAACTCATCAATTAACTTAGCTAACATCTGAAAATTTTTTAATTGTATTCAACCCCCCTTCTACAATTAAACTTTACACTTGTGATTCCAATTCACTAAACTGATAGTGATTACGGGACTCTCACATAAAAGTCTTAGTTTTTAAATTTGTTATGCAATAATTTTATATATTTTTACTTATGTGAGTACATGTGGGGGTATATATTGATGGTTTCCTCTTTTATACGAAAGTATAGACCTGGTTTCTATAAATATATACTTAAAAATTAAGCAAACGCAAGTCAAAAGTACTTGAAAAGTCTTAAAAATAAAAGATACCTAATGAGGTCGCCAAAATGGTTTGACCAAGTCTGGTTTTGCTTAAACCAGATTCAAGTTATGTCGCTCTGTTGCATGAAAATGCAGACCTGTCACCAATGTCTTGATTCTTAAAAATGTATTTCATATATTTAATTGGAATATAAAAGAAAATTGTATAATTAAATTTAAAGGTATATCATATATGGAAATCATAAGTAATATACATACTAACAATAAAGGTGTATTCAGAAATATGAGTATAGATTGTTTAAAGTGGACAAATATATTAGTAATCATTCATGAGCTATCTATTACACAAATAGTAATAATTTTATTTATACATTATAGTTATCCATGTTAATTAAATTGTTTAAATTTTTAATTTACGGAACAGATTTTTAGTATTGGTATTCTGATTCTTAAATATTAGTTTGATGCTTATTTTTAAATTTTATTCAGTTTTCTACTTGAGGACAAGCAGAACTTAAGTGTGGGGATATTTGATAAGCATCAAATAGATATTATATTTTATAGTAATTTATCCCTATATTTATATACATTTTAGTGCATTTATATGATTTTAGATACTTATTTTGTTAATATTTGCAGAAATATATTTTAATTAAAGAATGAAGAAAAATGAGCAAAAACTAATCCGACACTGAAAGAAACTGAAGAAAATGAAGAAATAAAGAAAAAGGAACTTAAACCTTGAAGAAATGAAGACCAAAAGCGTTAAAATGAAGAATTGGGCCAAGAAGACAAAGAAGTCCGGATATGAAGATTAAAAGTCCAAAAGTTAAGCCCAAGCCCGAAAATAGAATATTCTGGAATTAACATTCAACCGGCGGTTGGATTAACCAACCGGCGGTTGGGCTTTAGGGTTTAGAGGCGGTGCAGACACGTGGAATTGGACCCGGATACAAATTCCTCCAACCGGTGGTTGGAGAACCTAACCGGCGGTTGGGAGGTCGGTTTTGAAAACTATAAATAGAGGTTTAATTCAGGTTTAAGGATATACGATTCAAGAATACTAAAACCGAAAGTTAAGGTTTTAGGTCGACTTTAGGTGCGATTTTGGAGGCTAAAGAGCTAGGGTTTGAAGGTTTTTAACCCTAGGAAAAGATAGTTCGTCAATTGGTTCGATTTCTTTATCCTTGTAACTTTAATAACCTTATTGAGTTATTTATGATATTGTTTGAATGAATGTTTATTGAGTTTATTATTTGAATTATATGTTTATGTTGGAACTATATTATTGAATGTTTATTATACAAGAATTGTCTTTATTATGATATTTTAGTGATTATTCTTGACATAATTAGACTGATTTATATTAAACTAGGATGACCATAAACTGTTTATATAAATTAAGTGATTGCGTTTATGTTTTGATCTTAACCTTATGCGATAAACGAAGAATAATTCATTAATATAAAGTAATACTGCGATTCAAGCCTAACCATAGAAATTGTATTAATAAATTGATGATAGATCTTATTAATTAGTAACACTTTGCGTAACCTTAGGATTGTGTTGCTATGATGAGGATTTGACTTAACCCTAAGTGATCTTCTACATTAGTAAATCACCAGTAATAATAGCCAACAAAGCAAATAGACATAAGTACATATAATAAGTTTAATAAATAATAGTTTGAATAATTATAATCTTTTATCCAATTGAGTATACCTAAGTTGTTCCTTAAAACTTATCTATTAGAATCTGTATCAAAAATATAAATATAAATATGTTCGTTCGGAACTAAAACGTCCCCCTTATCTTGTAGATGATTGTAAATTGGATCCTTGTATTTATTTGTATTATAATTGTAAATATCTGTAATTAGAATAAATAGATAATTAGTTATAAATAAGAATCACGTTTCTTGTGTTCCTTGTGTTCGAATTTGGACTTACTTATTAAGCTATATTACATGAACGGGTCAATCTTGCCTGAATTGTGTGATAGTATTATTTAGTATTTCCTTAATTTAAACTTGTTATTATAATTGCCTATACTTAGCACACATCATGGGTCATCGAGGGGTCACATGTTGATTTAGAATGGCTTAGTGTTAGGACTTGTTGTCGGGTGCTTCAAGTTTGTTTTCATGTGTCTAATTAGTGTACAAAAGGGGTTAAGTCAGAAACTGAGTGGTTTGGGATTTGGTATGTTCACCAAAGTAGTCCAAAATGACCATTTATTGGTCATACATCCAGATTTGTCGTTTTCGTGAATTTTGAAAAAAATGCAAATATAGAAAGTTTCTTTTTGGCATTGTGGAGGTGCTTGCAAAATTTGATGGTCTAGGTGTTTACGAGTGAAAAGATATGCGGGTTTAAATTTGATCAAAAATTTGAGTTTGTGTTACCACTAGAACAGGCTTGTTCTAGCTAAAACAAGGTTGTTTTACCTAGGTTTACTACATGGCTGGTAAATTGCATACTCCGTTGTCTTGTTTTGGGTCAAAATGTAAAGATGATAATACGGTATCAAATATACGAGATGTGGGACCAATAGAGAGTGCTTTTAGAGTATGTATAAAAAAAAAAAAAATTCTCGAGTTTTGGGGCGTTTCACGTAATACGTAACCTGACTCAACCCATTTTCAAACGGGTGGGTCAAAATTACCACCGTTAAAAAATATCTTGACAATCTATGCGTTGAAGATTTACCAGGTGGTTTGTTTCCCTCAAGTGCTGGTGTTCTTGAGTTAGTTAACGGTACATATCAACAGTTTAATTAGTAATACAAAAATACCATGTTGTCAGTTTTAAGGAGCATAATACGGACGACCTTCATCAGGTGCACCAACTCGCCAACCGTATTTTGTAATGTAAATTTTTTATTCTGTAATATTTGACTTACCGTATTATTATTTGCCATGGCTTTTCATTTGGTAGATGGTTTGCGTAAAAAGGAATGCTTAAATGTGACTGATTTCCTATTCAATTTAGGTGGAGTGGCTGCATGAAGAGGTCACTTGCTGGTGGTTTAATTTGGAGTTCACGAGAACAACTTCCTCCTGGCATCTTAGGACCGAGTAATAGTAAGATATTGCATCTTTCTTACTTTATATGTTACTTAAAGACTCGGTGTAATCCAACTGGTTCCTTACAAAACTTAAAACGAAAATCTACGTTTTTTTATTAAGATCACTTGATGGCATTGGTCGATTTTTATTAACATCCTATGAATGTATTATCTGTATGTTCCCAAGATTGTTTTCACTTCATTTACTTTTCAATTATTGAGCATATGCGTATTGACGTTTTAATGCCATTTTATTTTCTCATTTAATCACAATTATATCATGTCAAAAAAATCTTATATGCTTTTGCTGTAGATGGAAGCGGGCTTGGATACCAAAAAGAACCAATATTCATGGGAGCCATTGTTAAAAGAGTAAACATTTATTGTAAGTTCAGCTCCTTTCAATAGTTGTCATGCTTCTACAATCGTCGAGGTACAAAAATTTCAAATCAAAAATTAAAATTTTTTAGAAACCAGTTTATGTATAGAGTTTAGACTTTTACTCTTTTAGCTTAGATTGTTTGCAGACACTGGTCAAAATGGCAATCTTCAGTCATTCGAACTTTCTATTTTAAAGTACATTCAAACTGTCGTTGCTAGAAATTCCAAAAATTGGTTACCGTTAATTGATTTCGGTTACTCTCGGTTGATAGAGAAAGCTTTTTGGTAGCATACTTTGGGGGTTCACTGGATGGGGCACCCGATGTCAAAATTTGGTTGCAACTGTACAAAATATGTATTCTTACCTTTACAAATTCTTATTATCACATGGATTTTTTTGACGTTGTATGTATTCATGCGAAAAATTGACATGAAAGTTATTACCTAATTCATTGTAGTGTTTTTAGTGGAATTTTTGTTGGATCAAAGTATTAAACAATGAACATTTACCTGGCTACTTGAACCATCATATAACCTACAAGAACTTTCTAATGATTTTGAAAGTTAATATGATTTTGCAATATAATTATTGATTTTGATCATTCTTGAAATGTGCAGCTCAACGGATGTGCCTGCTGCCATCTTTCATATCTTTGGTCAGGTAGTAGTGAAACTGCCTTTAGTAGTAACAAGTACTTAATGTCAAATATTGATGAGCAGTAAACCTGTGTCAATGGGTTGAGTTGGGTTGTGCCGGGTTAAAATTGCCAAATAAATCTCTATAATAGGTTGTAACCCAACATAACCCATTTTTGGTTAATGGGTTGAAATTCCCACCTCTTCAGTTGGTAATGGGGTTGACTTTCATCCCTTTGACCCGTTACTTTTTTTATAAAATTTTTGATTCCACCCATTTGACCCATCACCTCTTTTCTGCCACAACTATTTCTCTATACGTTGCTCTAAAAGTATAGTAAATGGTGATCAAAGATACATCAAATGGTGCTACCATGATTGTTGTTTTACACACTTGTGGCATAGAATGTGGTCTTTGGTGTTACTTTGTTGGGACTATGGGTGGAACCATTGGTGTGGGTGCCGATTATTACAACAAGTGGTGTGATGTCATGACTGATTTGATTCCATATGTCATAAATCTCTTTAGGAGTTACAAGCATGTCGGTTATGATGAAAAAATTTAGAAAAAGCTTAATCTCCGTGTTATTAAACTGCAGAGATCAACCAAACCAAGGCCAAAGGTTCGTTGCATCATGTTACATAAGCAAAGGTATACTGCTAATGCGCTCTATATAATTCTGAATAGTTTATTTAACGTAATTCTCTTTGATTTTGTAGCAGGTGAATTGATGGTTAAGAAGGTTGATTAATCGCACGATCCTTGTGTGACTATCTTTGTAAGAGATTTCTGATAAGTTTTGCTGGCTAAAGGTGTTTCATCTGATTACTAAGCATGGTACATGCTGGTGATCTATACAAAGACTACAACTCTTAAGTGGTGTTAATATAGTTGGGCTTTTAATCCTATGTAATGTCTTTAATTATTGGATCACTCAAATAGTCGTTGGGTTCTACTTCAATTTGATTATAATAATGGTGTAACGATTAATTATCTTAGTTATTGATTTACTCTAATAGTACTATGAACAAAATACAATGATCTCGCCTGCAATTTTGCGGGTTATGATCTAGTTAGTTTTATTAGATGGGCACTAATGTTGATTTTGTAAGGTGTTTGCGTTGTTTGTCATCAAGGATAATGTGCAGATGGCAACTTCATCAAGCAAACCATATTTAATGTATGTTTGTCATCAAATAATAATAATAATAATAATAATAATAATAATAATAATAATAATAATAATAATATTTATTATTATAAAAATAATGTATAATAATATATAATATATAATAATATAATATTTATTATTATAAAAATAATGTACAAAATAACAATAAATTAATTAACTTACAACATGAATATTTTATTTAATAATAATTTAATACTTTGTGTTCAAACAAAATTGACATTCCTATTCAATATATGGTTCAATAATTAATAATTTAAAATGAAATACTGTAGCTTTCTCAATTATTTTTGTTTAATATATTTCTTCAAAAGAAAAGATAGTTCATATATATTAATATATTATGCATTGTATTTTTTTAATCTTTTTTATCAATATTAAGTTTTATTTTGTTTTAAATTTAGACGTCAAATACAATTTCATTTAATATATAATTTTGTTTGTCTAATATATTTTTTTGCAAATTAGTGATTGGAGTTTCACAACGAAGTGCGATCACACCAACTTGTTTTAATACATTAAGAGATTTATCATATAAGTGAGTTACAAGATATGTTAACTTTTAACACGATTTTGATAGGTTATAGACCTTTTTGCGCATCTTATCTAAATTATAAGCAATTAAAGTGCTGCTGCTTGGACCATTTGTAATACTACTATATCGTAAGACTATATTATAGTGCGTTGTATGCATCACGTTAGTATAACATGATGTCATCCCACATCATATGCAATGGTAATCACCACCACACCGTGTTGTGGGAGGTAGACTCCATTAATTAATTTTGTTTTGGCTAAAAATGGAAGAAAAAAAAATCATTTGAGCCACTTTTTGGCGCTCTCCTTACATTACCATTTACACGATGCCTCGCCGCCATGACCACCACTGCACCCGTGGTGGTGTCGTGGTGTCCACGAATGGCGACCACGCCCCATTACAAGTGGTCTTGCTATGTTTTCAAAACTATTCTAGTAAGACTCTATCATATTTTTCAAATTAAACAGATCTGAGAATAATAAGCCTTTAAATAGGATTCGATTGATATTTTGGGTCATATGACATGTTTTATTCATAGTTATATTTGTAATTTTATTACATTAACTCATCAAGGTGTTAAAAGAAGGGTTTATTGTTTTGTTATGTGATAAACTTTACACTTTTTACCATTGTATGAGTCGAACTTTGAAAAATTCTACTGTATGTATTGAACTTGTAAATATGGTCTATTGTATGTAAAATTTCCTTTTAGGGTAAGGCCAAAATAGAAAAGTTTTAATTCGTACAATAGACCATATTTACAAGTTCACTACACACAATATCAAAATGAAAGTGTATCATATACAATAATAAAAAGTGTAAAGTTTATATATAACGAAACAATAAACCCTTAAAAGAAAAGCAAATTAATCCATTTATATCATCTCTAGTTATATATATAGACACTACAACAAAAAAGTTATTTATTCGCACCTTTTTCTACACACTTTTAAAAAATGTGAATTTTTTTGTCCAATTTTTCATACTTATAAATGTGTATAAATTTTTAACATTTATAAGGGTGAAAAATCATCACATGTTCACACATACAAGTGTATGAAAAAAAAGTTCACACTTATTGGTGTGTATATATATAAACTTGATCACACCTAAAAGTGTTAAACTAAATTTGTGACACCCAATTTGTTCACACTTCTTTTGTGTGAGGAAATGAGGTGTGACAAGTTTACTTTACATTTTTAAGTGTGATCAAGTTTATGTTTACACACATTAATAAGTGTGAACTTTTTTCCTTACACTTTTATGTGTGAAAATGTGATGATATATCACGCTTATAAATGTTATAAATGTATACACATCTATAAGTGTGATAAATTTAACAAAAAGTTCACACTTTTTAAAATTGTGAAGAAAAAAAGTGTGAAAAAATAGCCTTTTTGTTGTAGTGAGATCATCAGTTGAATACATTAAAAAGTTAAGACGAATACATCCATTGCGTTATTACATGAAAGGGTAAAATGTCTCGTACGATTTCAAATCCAATAAAGTTCGATTCGAAGAAAACTGATATATATATATATATATATATATATATATATATATATATATATATATATCTTAAATCTTATCTTAAATATAATATATGATTAACCATTATGATTTCATCAAATTAATAATTTTCAATTAATCAATTAAATCCCTTGATTTTACCAAAATTTAAAATTAAACCCTTTCAAAATTGAAAATATATATATATATATATATATATATATATATATATATATATATATATATATATATATATATATATATATATATATATATTATAACTTGAAAATTAGAGTTAACCGTAGAGATTCACTCTAGTACCCAATTCTCGCTGCAAATTCTACCAAAACCCAGATATAAACCTGGAATCCCTGTCTGACACAATCGATAACGGAATTCCATGCCTCGAAACTATCTCATGAATGTACAACTGAGCTAACCGAGTTAAAGAAGCAGTCTCACTGGTAGCCAGAAAATGTGCACTTTTAGTTAATCTATCAACGATCACCCAAATCATATCATTACCTTTCTGCGTTTTGGGAAGTTTGGTAACAAAATCCTTAGTAATATGTTCCCATTTTCACTCCAGTATTTCAAGCTGTCTCAATGAACCATAAGGTTTCTGATGTTTTGCTTTCACTTGAGAGCATATATGACACGTTTCAACGACTCTGGCAACATCGGTTTTCATCGTAAGCCACCAGTACAATGACTTCAAGTCATTATACATTTTCATACTCCCTGGGTGAACAGATAATCTCGATTTGTGTGCCTCAGTCAATATCAAATCACGAAGTCCACCAATTAATGGAACCCAAACCCGAGATTGAAAAGTTTTCAACCCGCGTGAATCATTAACCAATAAATCCTTTCGTTTTACCATAATCTCAGATTTCAAGTTAATATCCGACAAAGCTTCTAACTGAGCAGTTTTTAATCTATCAATCAAATCAGAAGTAATTTTAAAACGCATAAAATAAACTCGGTCAGAAGATACTACGAAGTCATCGGTGCCTTCGGGTAATGATAGAATAGGAGCACTACAAAGCTTTTGTTTCAGAAGTTGAAATGCTGACTCTTTGTAACACCCGTCAAATTAGGACTAGTAATTAGTGTCTAATTCTATGTTAATACATGTAATTAGTTCTGTGTTAGGCTAATTAATGTATCGAAATATATATTGATGAATATATACAAATTATGCGATTTGATTAAATCGTACGCAATTTAAATCGAATGTAATTCGGTTCAATAAATACGGACGTTGGTGAAACATTTTGATTAAATCATAAAACATTATGTAATAACGCTGTTATATCCAAAATATTATTTTAATAATATTCCAAGTATACTTTGTATCGTACAAATAAACGTCTATATGATTAAAATTAATAAACGCGCAAACAAAACAAGCTAAATTATATTTTATAACACAATAGTAAAGAAATTGGTAAAACGCTTTAATAAAATATTGAGTGACTATTTATTTTTTTTAAAACGTATATTTAAAGGTGTAAAATAAATATTTACGTTTAAACAACCGAAGAAACGAATACCGCACGGAGCAGAGGCGTGGACTGAAAAGAGGGTGAGGCTTTCACCTACACCCCCCTCCCTTATATTTCTTTCTCATTTCATTCCACCACCTCTCCTTTTCTCTCTCTTTTTTTCTCTCAACTTCACCACCTCACCACCACACCTCCACCACCAAAAACCACCAAATACTACCGTCAAACGCCACCAAAATTCAAGACTCGTTTAGAAGAAAACGTTCACCTCATCGCGATCTACAACTCTATCTTCTTGGAATCTTGATTCACCACTTTGTAAGTTTCCGACAAAATCTCGAAACCCTTCGTTTTTGATTATTTTCGACATATTATTGTTTATCTAAGCTTAGAATGTCCAAAAATGGGTTGGGTAAAAATATTGGACCGAACGGAAGCCGGAAAATGCGTTTTTGGGGTTAAAAATTCCGATCAGACTCCGATGTCGCATTTGGCTTGGGCCAATTGCAACATCAGCCTTAACGTCGCTAAACACCTCACAACGTCACATATAGCGACATTACCCCCAACGTCGCATTAAGTTGCTAACGTCGCATATAGCGACATCGATCCCTACGTCGCAAGAACCAACAACGTCGCATATAGCGACATAACACCTAATGTCGCATTAAATTGCGAATGTCGCACTTAGCGACACCATAATCAATGTCGCAGTAATGGCCTGCGACATCAAGCCTTACGTCGCACCTAATGTCGCACAGATCAGAACCTCAAGAACACAGATTTTTACTAAGTGTCGAGACACAAAATTTATCACTTGATTTTACCCAAATTCAAATCCTGGATGCGTTTTTCACCAACCAGGGGCCAGCCCGTTGGACCCCGCCAGGGGTTGCCACCCCTGGAACCCTGTCGTGTACCCCAGCGGTCGGTCGGATTTTACTCCGGTCGTTGAACCTTCCGGCAAGGGCGCGCGGACAGTTTGTTTTATATTTATTATGCTGGGTATCCTAAGTTTTGATACAACCTAAAGACCTAAAGGGCAGTAAGCGGTATGTATGACTCAGGTGTCGTTCTTCAAACTACAACGGGCATGGGAATCTAGGAGGATTAATTATCTTTTGCAATTTAGCTGGGATTTTTAAAACTTTTTGATAGGTTGGTTGGTTTTCTAATCTAATTACTAAAATTAAAAACTAAATTAAAGACAGAGTACGCAGAGAAATCAAGATAAGGAATATGTTTGATGTGACTTCGGCAATGTTATTTGGATGGATAGTTATGAGGGATAAGGTTACTAGGTGTGATGATTAATCCGGTGAGGTCATAGAAACTTAACTGGTAGATAAAGTATTATGCCTACGACCTTTACTCGGTTTTCCACGTATTTATGTTAACGCTATACCGGATACTCGGACGTTTTACAGCTTTTCCGTTATACCAGTTAGGGTTCCAGATTACTCACTAGATATTCCTATATTTCTTAATGAACTACAGCAACGATCCTACTATATACCTAACGTAGAGTTGTCCGCAATCAGATATATAATATGTCACATGGATAGCAGTTATAGAATGTCCAGTACACCGGAAGTTCTCCCAAATGCACAGACCAATTCAACCGACGATTATCCTCTAATCCAGGTCCCCATTTACAGACATCCGGAGGACGTTAGTATCATGGCATGAATTGTTCAGTGAGTAATAACATGAACAGGGTTTAACCCGCGGAACCGGTTGGGATAATCTGTCTAACGGTCAGTTAAATTGTTCATCATTAATCATACAATCATTACAACTATTACATACATGTTAACCCATCTATAATATGTTTATCATGTTCATGAAAATCTAATTAGCAGGGTAGTGATAATGTTTGCGTACGTCTAGCATGCAGCACCTAAGCAACAATCAAACAAGAACATGCAATAGGACGGAATACTAGTCATCACATTAACTAACCTAATAATTAAATCATGGATATCCCGGAAGTTGTCCCAATGATACACAACAAACAAGCGTGAACCTAATCTATCTCTAATCCTATGCTTCATGTCCCTCAGATGTGTTTCAATCAAGGGAACATCGACCATGTTGAGTTCATTGATCATCATACACAGAATAGTTGGCAATCCTACTTCTAGCAATTGGCCAGGTTCTAGGGAGGAGGATACAAACCACAGCATAAGTTGGATAGATAAACAGGCAGAGGTTCAGCTTATAAGTTCGCAAACAGTTTTAAACCTACACAGACAGAGTAACAGTATGTTTACAATTGGGAATCATTATTTCTACAACGGATTGTGCCCACGACTTTCATAGCTTCCACGTTCCGTACTACACACATTCGTGATGATTCCGTCGCTATACAAATGAAAGCCGTATAACGTTACCTCCGTTGTTTCATAATGGTGTCATCCCCAATTGTATATCATATCATAACTATCCTAACATTGCATATATCATAACAAACATTGATTTGTCTAGCCTAGCATAATTCTAGCATTCATTCCTAAGCATGCATAATAAGAAAGCATAATTAAAAGAATAAATGCGAGAGATTGTATTAAACCTGAATAAGAGAGTAATACAGACAAATATTCACAAATCTGAAGTCTCGGAGTAACTCCGTACAAAAGCTACTGAGAGCTTCTACTCTAACCTACTAATTCTCCTCTAACTCCTAAGAGTAGTGCTAGAGAGAGAATGCTAACCTAATTCTAGAGAGAGAAAGTAATATGAGAGGTGAGAGGTGAATGAGGTGTGTGTAAAATGAATGAGGAGGCTTGGTATTTATAGGAGAAAGAGGTGAAGCTTGGTACAAGTCACAAAGCATGAAGAACAAGCATCAAAGCGCATACGGGGGTACTGGACCAAGGGGGGTCAAACGGCACCTTCCAAGCACAAAGGCCCCGTATACGGCACCCTTAGGGCCGTATACGGTACCCTAGGGGCCGTATACGGTAGGGTAGTGCCCAGGGGGGGGGGGGGGTTGGTGCTTGGTTTGGCCTCCGCTTGTTTCTCGGTTGCTTGGTTCGTCCGTATCTTCTTCGTTTGGGCTCCGATTTGCTTGATTCTTGCGCCGTTGGCTTCGTTTTTCCGTTACGCTTCTAATGACACTGATTTTTCCAAATTTGGAAGTGTTTAGCTTTTGCGTGTTCCGGATGACGATCGGCGAGCTTCCAGACTGCATATCTTCTCCGTCTTTCATCCGTTTCTTCTGATTCTTTCACCTCCGATCTTGGATTTTCCTATGGAATCATAAAATATGTATTAAGCTATATTTCCATAAGAACATTCAGAACGGAAAATTTAAGGTGAATGTTTTGCCTCGGTTTGCGTGTTATTTGGACGTTTTAACCGATTTTTGCAGCAACGTCTATATTTAGACTACCTTGGTGATTTTTGGTAAATAATGATGGTTTTGAAATGTTTTCACCAAAGAATAGTCCAAAAAGTGTGGAAATATATCGTTAAAAACATGACTTTTTGGGTCACATCAAGTATCACACACTTAGACGTTGCTTGTCCTCAAGCAACACTCATCAACATCCCATTTGAAAGCATTCTTAAAATAGGTTTTTTGAGGAGAGTTATGACATCCCCGTCGGTCACCGTTTTCTCGTATGAGTAGATAGTTTCAGGAAACCAAGGAAAAGTAAGATGATCCTTTTGGAAACAAGAAGCGATTCTCATAGGCATACTTCCAACTCTCGTGATCTCGGAGTATACATGACTAGGCGATCTCACATAAGGTGGTAACTCAATTCACTCAATAGTGTATCGGGTTTCCTATCAATCTAGTTCAAACGAAATCGCTCATAAAGCCAGTCATGCAGTACTCATCGTCATAGGCTTGATCGAGAATCGGATCTCCACCACTTAGGTGAGAACGGCGCTAATTATCCCAAGACATTCGGGGGTTGTAATGTTTTGTGAGGGTTAAGTGGTATGGATAAGGGAATTTTTTGGTTTGTAAGGGTGTTGCTTATCTCAGGCTTTCCAAGAATCATGAAAAACTTATTTGTAGAACGGATGAAGTAGCTACTCGTCTTCTGTCGGATCTCCCTTTAAATGGTTGATACTTTGAAGTTTCTTGAGCTTTATTTTCTTTTTCTTTTTTCTCTTTTCTTTCTTTTTATTTTCTTTTCTTCTTCAGAATTTCTTTGTTAGAGAACTTCCGAGGATAACTTCTTTTCTTTTTCTCCTTCAGAAACCCTTTCTCTTATCTTGATCAATTCGAGTCTTTTCTTTGGGTGCTAATTTTCCCGCACCATTGTTCTTTTGTCTCTCTTGTGTGCTAATTTTCCCGCACTTTTAGAGAGGTTTGATTCTTTTTGGAGAACACGAACGAGTAGGATAATCGAGTTGGATATTTTTCAAGATGTTTTTCATAACCTCAGAATTCCTAAGATAAGGTTTTGGGAATTTGGGAAAATAGGTTTATGATTAGGGTCTTTGAAGAAATGAAAAAGTTTAGGCTCAACAGGGTTTTCTAGGCGGATCATCGATACTAAAAATGTAACACCCACGAAATTCACTGTTTTGCGGAAGCATAGTTTGGGGTGTTACTAATCAATATACAAAGCACAAGATATACAGTAAACGACCTCTAAATGAGATGTTTTGTAAATTAGTTACATTCCATAGATATAATGTTTGAAAACTTAGTATTTTCGTATACAAAATGTAGTTTCCCCTAGAGTCCACGCGTATAGCGGGAGATTCTACTACATAATCGTAATATACAAAAGATAATGCTAAGAATCTCCGTTAATGCAGTTGTGTTGAAATCATGCGACTCTAGCTAAAATCCTGGAGTAATCCTACTCCATCCGGGTACCTGAGAAAACATGCTAAAAAGTGTCAACCAAAAGGTTGGTGAATCTCACAGGTTTGTAAGTAATATCAGCTTTGAACACTAGGTTTCATCAGTAATGCCCGCAGGCGTAAAATCAGCAATTTCAGTCCAGAAATCGTAAACCAGTATTTGCAATCCCGCAAATGTAAGTAAGTAAGTTTATACCGTTGCCATGAGGCTCATAATCGAAGCTTAACCCGTAAGTAATAAGTTTGCTCCCGTGACATGCTCGTAATTGAGCAAGCATCAGTAACGAATAAGTAGTCACCCGTTTATACGTGTAAATCAGTACGTGGCAGCGCTACTGCCCCGGGTGGGGAGGGTCATTTCCCTAATGGATCCATTAACTAGTGTTCGCGCTTAAGTCCATAACTAACGATATATGATGGAGAGACTTCTGTAAATAGTGAACAACTCATGCAATTCCGTTTGGTATAGTAAACAGTTTTAGTACTTGTGTTCAAGGAAAAATAGTAGCATGTATCTCCCCCAATAAGATAAAACAGTAAAAATGGGGCCGTAAGACTCACCTGAGTCTTTGCAAGTACGTTTATATCAATAAACGAGTAAGTAATATCAACCGTAGGTTCTCCGAACCCGTAACCTTCAAATGCCTAAACATATAAAGTTAAGTAAGTAGATGTCTCGCAAGACCATCTAGGCTAGTTGTGTACACAACTCATTATGTCCAAGTGTTTGTTTAGTAATCCGTTTGTAGTTTGAAAACAATTATGGCCCGTTGGTGACGGTTTGTAATAATGATTCAGAGTGTTAACCTTATATGTATCGTTGAATCAGGTGTTAAAATCTTGGTTCCGACACTTAGTAAAAATCTGTGTTTTTCTAGTTTCTGGTTTGTGCGACGTAGCATGCGACGTTGCAAGCGACGTAGGGTGCGACGTGGGCATGTACGTCGCATGATGCGACCTTCGCAAATCAATGCGACGTAGGGGGTGGCGTCGCTAATGCGACGTTGAGATTTTTGTGCGACGTAGGTCGCGACGTCGCTAAGTGCGACGTCGGCCACTTAATGCGACGTTGGTAACGACGTCGCTATGTGCGACGTTGTGAGGTGTAATGCGACGTTTTGAGCTACGTCGCAGATAGCCCAGCGTCTCTGCGACGTAGCGGTCTGATCGGAAATAGGTGGCCGGAAAATCTGTCGAAAAACTCCCGTTAGGTCCAAACCTTTTACCCAACCCATTTTTGGACATTTTAAGCATATATAAACCATAAAAACGTAAAAATGAGTAAAAACGGAGAGTTTCGGGTTTTGTCGGGAACTTACAAAATGTCGGATTGAAAATCCGAAAAGATGGAAAGATAGATCGGGATACGGTGGTCGTTTTCTTCCAAAAGAGTAGTATGATTCGCGTGCGTTTAGTATGTTTATTTGTCGATTTTGTGAAGTTGGGGGTATTTGGTTGGTTGGTAGATTAGAGAGAAAAGAAGGGAGAAAGAGAAAGAAAATGAGAAAATGAAAAGAAAAGAAAAGGAGGTGGGAGGTTAAGCCTCCCATTTTCAGTCCGCGCCTCCGCGCTCCGTGCGGTGTCCGTTTCCTCCGTCGTTTAAACGTTATATCAAGCAGTTATATTTTTAAAAGGTGACGGGAATATTTTAATGAAATACCTTGAAATTAATTATAAAAACATTTGTCGAAGTATTAAAATTCTTAACTCGCGTTTAATACGTATTCGTTAAATTATTTAAAATGTCGTCGCGATATTAAAATAATGTTTGTTCGCTGTGTATTTTATATAATAAAATACGTTCTCATTATTTAGGTAAGTTTCTGTCACCAACGTCCAAGTAACTGTGTCGGACTCCGTCCGGTTAATTCGTACGATTAATCCAAATCGCGTAAGTACACTCATATATATATAAATCACCTTATATATACAAATAGAGTCTGCAATTAGTCCTATTACATACTAATTACAACTAGTTACAATTAATTAGGCATAATTAATTATCCTAATTTAGCAGGTGTTACATTCTCCCCTTGTTAAAGAAATTTCGTCCCGAAATTAGCTTGAGTGCACGGACGGTGCGTTGTCTGGGAAGAGATGTGGGTATTTCTGTCGCATTTGGTCTTCCCGTTCCCAGGTGAACTCAGGGCCGCGCCTAGAATTCCACCTGACTTTTACTATGGGAATACGACTCTGTTTCAATTGCTTGACCTCTCGGTCCATGATTTCCATAGGTTTCTCGACAAAATGAAGTTTATCATCGATTTGAATTTCGTCGAGCGGTATAATCAGCGTCTCGTCAGACAGACATTTCTTCAAGTTAGAAATGTGGAATGTGTTGTGTACGCTGCTAAGTTCAGCAGGAAGTTGCAGGCGATATGCCACTGGACCAATCCTTTCAAGGATTTCGAATGGTCCGATGTATCTAGGATTCAGTTTGCCTCGTTTCCCGAATCGAATAACACCTTTCCACGGTGCCACTTTGAGAAGTACCTTGTCTCCTACCTGGAACTCAAGGTGTTTGCGTATCACGTCAGCATAGCTTTTCTGACGATCACGCGCGGCTTTCAGCCGGTTTTGAATACCAACGATTTTCTCAGTAGTTTCTTGAATGATTTCTGGACCCGTGAGTTGGGATTCTCCTAACTCAGTCCAACAGACAGGTGATCGGCACTTACGTCCGTAAAGTGCCTCGAAGGGTGCAGCCTTTATGCTGGTATGGTAACTGTTGTTGTACGAAAACTCACACAACGGTAAGTGATTTTTCCAAGAAGTACCGAAGTCGACTACGCAGGCTCGTAGCATATCCTCCAGTGTTTGAATAGTTCGCTCGCTTTGGCCATCGGTTTGCGGGTGATAAGCAGTACTCATATCCAGACGAGTACCAAGAGATTTCTGTAGCGATTGCCAAAAGTTTGAAGTAAAACGGTTGTCCCTATCCGAGATGATCGAGATAGGTACACCGTGTCGCGAGATGATTTCTTTGACATAGATGCGAGTCAGACGCTCCATCTTGTCGGTTTCCTTGATGGCCAGAAAATGAGCAGATTTCGTGAGACGGTCCACGATCACCCAAATGGTATCGCAACCACTCGAAGTTTTCGGTAGTTTGGTAATGAAGTCCATGGAAATCTGTTCCCATTTCCATTGAGGAATTTCAGGTTGTTGAAGCAACCCAGAGGGTCTTTGGTGTTCGGTCTTTACTTTGGAACAGGTTAGGCATTTACTGACGTACAAGGCGATGTCAGCTTTCATGTTAGGCCACCAATACAACCCTTTGACGTCATGATACATCTTGTCAGATCCAGGATGTATAGAGTATCGAGATTTGTGAGCTTCAGCCATCACCAAATCTCGCAAGTTTCCGAATTTGGGTAACCACACCCGGTTAGAGAAGTATCGAGTTCCATCGGGTTTGATTTCGAATTGTTTATCCAAGCCTCGCAAGGCTTCATTTTTCAAGTTTTCATCGTTGAGTGCTTCAAGTTGAGCGGTAAGGATTTGAGCAGGAAGCTCGTTATGAATTGTCATAGAAAGTGCTCGGACTCGAAGGGGTTTCACTCGTTCTTTTCGGCTTAAGGCATCGGCAACTACGTTAGCCTTGCCCGGATGGTATTTGATCTCGCAGTCGTAGTCACTAAGTAACTCAACCCAGCGACGTTGCCTCATGTTTAGATCCTTCTGATCGAATATGTGTTGGAGACTTTTGTGATCAGTGAAGATAGTGCTTTTCGTACCGTAGAGATAATGTCTCCAGATTTTCAATGCGAAGACCACAGCACCTAACTCGAGGTCGTGGGTCGTATAGTTTTTCTCGTGAATTTTTAGTTGTCGTGAGGCATAGGCAATGACTTTTTCCCGTTGCATCAACACACAACCAAGTCCCTGGTGTGAGGCGTCGCAGTAAACTACGAAATCGTCGGTGCCCTCGGGTAAGGACAGGATTGGTGCACTGCAAAGTTTGTTTTTCAATAGCTGGAAGGTTGACTCTTGTTTATCAGTCCAATCGAACTTCTTATCTTTCTGAGTCAGTGTGGTTAGTGGAACAGCTATTCTTGAAAAGTTTTCGATGAATCGGCGGTAATAACCAGCAAGACCTAAGAATTGTCTCACTTCGGTTGGAGTGGTCGGTGACTCCCAGCCCTTGATTGCTTCAATCTTGGCGGGATCAACATGAATTCCTTGGCTGTCAATCACGTGCCCGAGGAATTGAACGGTTCGAATCCAGAACTCACACTTAGAGAATTTGGCATATAACTCTTCGTGTTTCAGAAGTCCGAGAATGGTTTTCAGATGTTGAGCATGTTCCTGTTCGTTGCACGAGTAAATCAGTATATCGTCGATGAACACAATGACGAATTTGTCAAGATATGGTTTGCACACCCGATTCATAAGGTCCATGAATACGGCCGGTGCGTTGGTCAACCCGAATGGCATCACTTGGAATTCGTAATGCCCATAACGAGTTCGGAAAGCTGTCTTTGGGATGTCATTGTCACGGACTCGGAGTTGATGATAACCCGACCGTAGATCAATCTTTGAGTAAACACTCGATCCCTGGAGTTGGTCGAACAGGTCATCGATTCTAGGAAGTGGGTACCGATTCTTTATGGTTAGCTTATTCAGCTCTCGGTAGTCGATACACATGCGGAAAGATCCATCTTTCTTTTTCACGAATAAGACCGGAGCTCCCCAAGGTGAGGAACTTGGTCGAATGAATCCTCTGTCCAGGAGTTCCTGTAGTTGGTTAGACAACTCCTGCATTTCGGATGGTGCTAAACGGTAAGGGGCTCGTGCCACGGGTGCAGCTCCGGGCACAAGTTCGATTTGGAATTCAACTTGTCTAGGTGGCGGAAGTCCGGGCAAGTCTTCAGGAAAGACTTCCGGGAAATCCCGCACGATCGGAACATCCTCAAGTCGCTTCTCCTCCGACTTCTTCTCCGTTACATGTGCGAGGATGGCTTGGTACCCTTTTCGTAGATATTTTCTCGTTTTCAGACAGGATACAATATTCAGATTCCGTCTACCGGTCTCCCCTTGTAGAACTAAGGTTCCACCGGAGACAAGAGGTATGCGAACGAGTTTGTCATGGCAGATGATTTCAGCTCGATGCCTGGATAACCAATCCATACCGACAATAATATCGAAGCTGCCGATCTCGACAGGGATTAAATCAATGGAAAACGTTTCGTTCGTGAGGTTAAGTGTACAGTTGTGTATGATGCTATCAGTCTCAATCAGTTTGCCGTTAGCTAATTCTACAATGTATTTAGCATCTAAGGCAGTGGGAGTAATATCAAGTAAAGGGCTAAATTTCTCAGATATGAAGCTTCTATCGGCACCGGTATCAAATAACACAGAAGCAGTAAGGTCGTTGAGAAGGAACGTACCCGTCACGACGTTCGGGTCTTGTCTGGCTTCCCCAGCCTTGATAACGAATGATCTGCCGCGAGCAGGGTTGTTGTTGTTTTTCAGCTTTGGGCAATCTTTCTTGAAATGCCCTGTATTTCCGCACCCAAAGCAGGCCTTTGGTGCATTAGTGTTGGGGGTAGAAATGTTGATTCGGCAATCCTTGGCTAGATGCCCGAACCGTTTGCAGTTGGAGCAAGGGCAAGAACCGTCATGAAGGCGGCTGCATTTGGAACAGTAGGGCTTGTTCCCGCTGTACCCTTTCTTTTCCGAAGTTCCAGATGTATAAGCCTTAATGTACTCAGGCTTTTTGTTGAAGGTTTGGTTGGATGAGTTGGGGTTACCTTCCCACTTGCGTTTGTTGTTTGCAGATGGGGTTGAAGTTGTACCACGGCGGACAGAATTTGCCGTTAGTTCATGGGCCATACGGATGGCGCTCTGAATAGTACCCGGTTTGGAAGAAGTTACCAGGTCTTGGAGTCTCTCAGGAAGACCATCAACAAATTTCTCGATCCTCTTGTACTCAGGATCGACCATGGTTGGGCACAGAAGTGCCAGTTGGTGGAAACGGTTGGTGTATCCGGTGATGTCATCACCCTGCATCTTGTGGTTCCAGAATTCCACTTCTAGTTGTTTCAATTCATCCCTGGGGCAATACTCGCCCCTCGACATCTTCTTCAACTCCTCCCACGGGAGTTGGTAAGCAGTAGCAACACTCACAGTCTGGGCATAAGTGTTCCACCAGGTGAGTGCGGTGTCAGTAAAAGTACTAATGGAGAACTTAACCTTATCTCCCTCCGCACAGTTGCAGATAAGAAATACAGACTCAACTTTCTCGATCCAGCGTACTAGACCGATAGCTCCCTCAGTACCTGCAAAGTTTAGAGGTTTGCAGTTCTGAAAGTCTTTGTATGAACAGGGTTTAGCAGTAGTGGTTTCAGCGGCATCGCTGTTCCTCGAGGAATTTGGTGGAGTATTCCGAGCCAAGGCTTCAGTAACAGCCTGGGTTATAAGGGAGGTAATCTGGGCATCGGTGTATGATCTTGTCTTTGGCGGCATGATTCTTCAATAAAAGAAATGAAGATACATGAGATTTTGTATGAGCTGGTAATTGTCACAGATGTACATGTATAAAAGCAGTAATACATAACATCAACATGGAAAATGACAATTAATGTGAGTTGAGATAACAAAGGATATCTGATAGATAAAGTGAGTTCAAAAGTTACATCCTACAGAGATATTACAAAAGGTGCCGGGAATGGTTACATCCGACTAGTTTATAGAGTAGTGCTAGATAGTCCCTAGATTACGAGATAGATTACAAGACGAAAACTACACTAATCTTAATGTAGATTAATTTGTTCCATTAGCGTGACAAGGCGGTCCACAGTTTCTGCTAGTCGGTTGGTTCATTCTTAGTTAGGGTTCCTGGCCTTCGGATTCTTCTTCCGACTCCAGGTTCAGGTCGTGTGGGTGGTAGCGTGCCTCAAGCATGTCCCTGTATCTTTGAGTCGTGGAGCAGTACCTAGTCTCCTCCGTTGACTTCCTGCCCAAACGTTTGATCCATGTTTTGGTCCTACGGGTTAGGTTGGTGGCCACTTTCTTCCAGTAACGGATCTTATCTTTGATTCGTGTAGGGACAGATCGGTTTGAGATTCTCAATCTTTGTTCATAGTCTATGCACTTACGCTTAAGTGCCCAATTTCGGCCGTCTAGTCCCACGGCCTGATCTCGCACTCTTTCATATTCTTCAATGTCGATGCCAGTCATTCCGAAATTCTGATTTTCGTTTCCCTCCAGCATGATTTCTTCTTCTGGTACGATGTCCTCATCGAGATACGTGTACTGGATTTGTTCCCCGTGGACTTGGTCACTATCAGACATGTAGTCGTCCATTTGGGAATTCGTGGCTTTGAGTTCTATAGAAATGACAGAGAGAGGATTTTAGTCCTTGGAAGTACGTTGCTTCCGGGTGTTAGATGTGATTTTCATAAAATCATTAGAGTGCGCCACAAGGTGGTGTGACGGAAATCAAATCTGTCATGGTCGGTGCAAACCGCTGAGAGAAATTCGTAAGTGTCACCAGAGAAACGTCGGCTATCTCTATAGCGAGTGGGTTTACGTGCGAGGCCTATTCATATATATTCAATATATAATAGCCTAGTAGTATAGTCAGTGAGTGGGGCCTATGTATGTATATACTCGTATATCACATAATAGCCTAGCATATGTCTAGCACATAACAAGTAAGAGTCTCGGTTCCCTCGTGGTCAGAGTCAACTAACGCATTCCTGTTAGACATAACCATTTCAGACCTCACATCATCTTTCCTTAATTGTACATAGTTGATCAGGCTATGTTAAATTAAAGTTGTATGATGTAATTCCTGAACCAATCATGCCTAGTAAGGAATTACTGCCTATTGGTCATAGTCTAGGTCCACTAAATGCAACCTAGTTCACTATAACCTTAGGCTCTGATACCAATCTGTAACACCCACGAAATTCACTGTTTTGCGGAAGCATAGTTTGGGGTGTTACTAATCAATATACAAAGCACAAGATATACAGTAAACGACCTCTAAATGAGATGTTTTGTAAATTAGTTACATTCCATAGATATAATGTTTGAAAACTTAGTGTTTTCGTATACAAAATGTAGTTTCCCCTAGAGTCCACGCGTATAGCGGGAGATTCTACTACATAATCGTAATATACAAAAGATAATGCTAAGAATCTCCGTTAATGCAGTTGTGTTGAAATCATGCGACTCTAGCTAAAATCCTGGAGTAATCCTACTCCATCCGGGTACCTGAGAAAACATGCTAAAAAGTGTCAACCAAAAGGTTGGTGAATCTCACAGGTTTGTAAGTAATATCAGCTTTGAACACTAGGTTTCATCAGTAATGCCCGCAGGCGTAAAATCAGCAATTTCAGTCCAGAAATCGTAAACCAGTATTTGCAATCCCGCAAATGTAAGTAAGTAAGTTTATACCGTTGCCATGAGGCTCATAATCGAAGCTTAACCCGTAAGTAATAAGTTTGCTCCCGTGACATGCTCGTAATTGAGCAAGCATCAGTAACGAATAAGTAGTCACCCGTTTATACGTGTAAATCAGTACGTGGCAGCGCTACTGCCCCGGGTGGGGAGGGTCATTTCCCTAATGGATCCATTAACTAGTGTTCGCGCTTAAGTCCATAACTAACGATATATGATGGAGAGACTTCTGTAAATAGTGAACAACTCATGCAATTCCGTTTGGTATAGTAAACAGTTTTAGTACTTGTGTTCAAGGAAAAATAGTAGCATGTATCTCCCCCAATAAGATAAAACAGTAAAAATGGGGCCGTAAGACTCACCTGAGTCTTTGCAAGTACGTTTATATCAATAAACGAGTAAGTAATATCAACCGTAGGTTCTCCGAACCCGTAACCTTCAAATGCCTAAACATATAAAGTTAAGTAAGTAGATGTCTCGCAAGACCATCTAGGCTAGTTGTGTACACAACTCATTATGTCCAAGTGTTTGTTTAGTAATCCGTTTGTAGTTTGAAAACAATTATGGCCCGTTGGTGACGGTTTGTAATAATGATTCAGAGTGTTAACCTTATATGTATCGTTGAATCAGGTGTTAAAATCTTGGTTCCGACACTTAGTAAAAATCTGTGTTTTTCTAGTTTCTGGTTTGTGCGACGTAGCATGCGACGTAGCATGCGACGTTGCAAGCGACGTAGGGTGCGACGTGGGCATGTACGTCGCATGATGCGACCTTCGCAAATCAATGCGACGTAGGGGGTGGCGTCGCTAATGCGACGTTGAGATTTTTGTGCGACGTAGGTCGCGACGTCGCTAAGTGCGACGTCGGCCACTTAATGCGACGTTGGTAACGACGTCGCTATGTGCGACGTTGTGAGGTGTAATGCGACGTTTTGAGCTACGTCGCAGATAGCCCAGCGTCTCTGCGACGTAGCGGTCTGATCGGAAATAGGTGGCCGGAAAATCTGTCGAAAAACTCCCGTTAGGTCCAAACCTTTTACCCAACCCATTTTTGGACATTTTAAGCATATATAAACCATAAAAACGTAAAAATGAGTAAAAACGGAGAGTTTCGGGTTTTGTCGGGAACTTACAAAATGTCGGATTGAAAATCCGAAAAGATGGAAAGATAGATCGGGATACGGTGGTCGTTTTCTTCCAAAAGAGTAGTATGATTCGCGTGCGTTTAGTATGTTTATTTGTCGATTTTGTGAAGTTGGGGGTATTTGGTTGGTTGGTAGATTAGAGAGAAAAGAAGGGAGAAAGAGAAAGAAAATGAGAAAATGAAAAGAAAAGAAAAGGAGGTGGGAGGTTAAGCCTCCCATTTTCAGTCCGCGCCTCCGCGCTCCGTGCGGTGTCCGTTTCCTCCGTCGTTTAAACGTTATATCAAGCAGTTATATTTTTAAAAGGTGACGGGAATATTTTAATGAAATACCTTGAAATTAATTATAAAAACATTTGTCGAAGTATTAAAATTCTTAACTCGCGTTTAATACGTATTCGTTAAATTATTTAAAATGTCGTCGCGATATTAAAATAATGTTTGTTCGCTGTGTATTTTATATAATAAAATACGTTCTCATTATTTAGGTAAGTTTCTGTCACCAACGTCCAAGTAACTGTGTCGGACTCCGTCCGGTTAATTCGTACGATTAATCCAAATCGCGTAAGTACACTCATATATATATAAATCACCTTATATATACAAATAGAGTCTGCAATTAGTCCTATTACATACTAATTACAACTAGTTACAATTAATTAGGCATAATTAATTATCCTAATTTAGCAGGTGTTACAAAAAATGAGTATCGGAAGGGTTTTGGGCTTGAAAGAGAAGGCTAAAAAGGGGTTCAAATCCTAAGGAATGTCAAGGTCATCTAATTGCGCCTATACCGCGTATGGTACACACCAATGTGGTCTCGAAGCGTATGTCAAGAGCAAGTTCTAATTCAGAGATACATGCATCGGCACACACAAGAAATGAACAATGTAGCATTAAAAATGAATGCTTTTAAGGCTCAAGACCTCACTGCAAATTTGGGTTGTATGTGCCTAGTCATGCGATGCCCCTCTTAGATTGTCGTTTCTTGCTTAGGAAATTTCTACCTTAATTTCCTTAAGTTTTTGAAATATTTTCCTCATATTTTGAAAACGATTTCTTTCAGGAATACCAAAACTCAAAAATTTAGAGTTAATCGCAAGATTTAGCTCATATTTTAGTTTTATTGAAAAATATTTTTGAAAAAATTTGAAAAAAATTTTAGGGAACATTTTCTGAGATATACCATGTAGACATAAAAATCGTTTATCCAAGGTATTCCATACCTACCATCCCACACTTAGGGGAACATTGTCCCTAATGTTCTCTTGAGTTGAGATTTTACGACTAAAATCCCACACTTAGAGTTTGAACATGTAAGAAAATGTTTCCTAAGTGTTGAATTGGGCTAGAATCCCACACTTAGTGATAAGTTAGGATGTGGCATGGATTATAACACATAAACTTAAGTGAACGTAGAATCATCAAAAACGGAGAAAGGTTTAAAATACTCCCCATTCCGTTTACTGGACAGGACCAGATTAGTGTAGAAATGGTGCGTGTGATTTGCTGGATTGGAGTACCAGTCTCGTGTAAGATTATCCATTCCACAAAAAGCTAAGTTCTGCAATAAACATCAACACAACGTCATATCTCGAAAATAATAAAGAGTTATAAAAATCTAAGTACTAAAATAAGGCAAATAAAATAAACTAAATAAACTAAAAGTCATCAAGTAGATCATCGCTGTCAGGATCGAAGGCAGCAATAGCAGCAGCAAGGACTGAGGTGGGTGATGGTGAAGGCTCCTCCATCGTATCCATGCTTGGCTCAGTAATGCCAGTAGAAGCATGAGCGTGAGGTGGGCTAAAGACATCCAACACAGCCATCAACTGCTCAGTAAGTGAAGGCTCTGCTAATGCACTCCCTGATGACATAGCAGGATCAACAGCAGCAGGTGGAGCAGTGGAAGGTCCAGCGGCGAACGGTCCAGCAGGAGGGAAGAATGACCAGGGCGGGCGAGACGGTCCTGGGTCCGGACCTAGATGGAACGGACAGTCAGAAGGCCTCGAAAGCCCTACATGCACACAGAGGGTAGACATGATGTCGTGCTGAAGGTGGAGTGTCCGAAAGAGGGCCCAGGCTGCAACCGGGTCAGCTAGTGTAATCCCATACTCAAGAGTGGGTATGGGAGCTGACTGGTGCACAGGTGATGAGGGTCTCTCAGCGGATGGCTCCTCATGAGTGATCGGGACATCAGTAAGGTCCTCCTCGCTAATAGTGGGCATGGTCCTGCGTGCTCTACGTCCTCGTCTGCGATCTCTGCGACGTCTCGGTGGTATCTCAGCTATGATCTCTCTGGTGTTACTGGAGCTATCCATCCTGAAACAAACAAAATAAACAGGTAATGCATAAAATGATGAATACAAATGCACAGAGATCTGATGACAGTGCGAAAACGTTTTATAAAGATTTCTGCCATTTGCATTTTTTAAACTTATCTCTGATTTTGTAAAAATTTGAAGTTTGTAGTCAGATAAGTAGCAAATCCTGAAATTTCGTTAGAGATAATCATACTTAACAAAAATAAACTAAGAAGTAAAAATTTGACAGAAAAGTAAAGATAAGCTTGGGGTGCCTCCTAAGAGCACTTGTTTTACGAGTCTCTAGCTTGACTCTTTGTACCTTTCTTGAAGACTCATGGAGGTTCAAAGATGAAGACTCCATCCCTGATGGGAAAGTTCTCAACATAATGCTTTAAGCGATGACCATTAACCTTAAAATTACCTTCTGGAGCCTCGAGTTCGACTGCGCCATAGGGAAATACCTTTGAGATCGTGAATGGTCCGCTCCACCTACTTTTAAATTTTCCGGAGAATTTCTTGAATCGCGAATTGAAGAGCAGCACTTTATCTCCTTGTTTGAACCTAGAGGGCTTTAACTTAGCGTCGTGGACCTTTTTAGTTCTTTCCTTGAAGCTCAGCGAACTGTCATACGCTTGGTCTCTTAGTTCTGCTAACTCATTCAATTGCATTCTCCGTTGTTCTCCAGCAGCTGAAATTTCCAAGTTGCAATGTTTTAATGCCCAGTACGCCCGATATTCCAACTCAATTGGAAGGTGACACGCCTTTCCGTAGACTAGCCGATACGGTGTGGTTCCTAATGGTGTTTTGTAGGTAGTTCTGAATGCCCACAACGCATCGTCTAATTTTTCGGCCCACCTGTGCCCGTGATTTCCGACAGTTCATTCCAATATCCTTTTCAAAGCCCAATTTGTCGCTTCAGCTTGCCCATTTGTTTGTGGATGGTAAGCCGTCGAGGTTTTGTGAGTGACACCATACTGCTGCAGCACTCGCATGAATTGAGTATTGCAGAAATGCGTGCCACGGTCACTGATTATAGCACTCGGAGTTCCAAATTGACTGAACAGCTTTTTGAGGAATTGGGTTACTACTTTTGAATCGTTGGTCGGAAAAGCTTGAGCTTCGGCCCACCTGGAGACGTAGTCAACTGCGACTAAGATGTACTCTTTACCGTTAGATTTAGGGAATGGTCTCATAAAATCTAATCCCCAGATATCAAAGATCTCCACGGCCTGGATATTAGTAAGTGGCATTTCGTTACGGGCTGAGATATTGCCTTGCCTTTGGCAAATATCACAGCGCTTCACCAGGTCGCAAGAGTCTCGGAATATGGTTGGCCAATAAAAGCCGGCATCGTAGACCTTTCGTGCAGTCATTTTGTTGCCATGGTGTCCTCCAGTCTGTCCGTGGTGGCTCTGGTGTAGAATTAGTTCTGCCTCCTTCCCATCGACGCATCTTCGAATAAGTTGATCGGGACAAACCTTAAAGAGATAAGGATCGTTCCAATAATAGTTCTTGACATCTCAGAAGAATTTTCGTTTCTGAGAGGTTGGCATTCCTTTTGGTACGATGTTTCCTACCAGATAATTGGCGAAGTCGGCATACCAAGGGTTGTGTGTGAACTGTGACCCTTGTTGGTAGCCTCCTATAGTCATGAGTTGTTCTTCGGGGAACTGATCTTGAATATCGTTCTCGTGCAACTTCTCCATTGATGGATTTTCCAATCGGCTAAGATGATCGACCGCGACGTTTTCTGCTCCTTTCTTATCTTTAATCTCAATATCAAATTCTTGTAGGAGTAGAATCCATCGTAGAAAGCGCGATTTAGCATCTTGCTTCTTGAAAAGGTATTTCAAAGCGGAGTGATCTGTATAGACAATAGTTTTGGACAAGATTAGATAAGAACGAAATTTATCAAAAGCAAATACTACCGCAAGCAGCTCCTTTTCTGTAGTGGTGTAGTTTTCTTGAGCATCCGTGAGCGTTTTGCTGGCGTAGTATATTGGTTGAAAGTGTTTCTCCTTCCGTTGTCCCAGTACAGCTCCAACATCGAAATCACTGGCGTCGCACATGATTTCAAATGGAAGACTCCAATCGGGGGCAACCATGATCGGTGCATGTACAAGCTGATCCTTCAAGTAGTTGAAAGCTTTGAGACATTCATCTGTAAAGTCAAACGGAGTATCTTTTTCGAGAAGATGAGTCATAGGTCGAGAAATCTTAGAGAAATCCTTAATAAAGCGACAGTAGAATCCGGCATGACCTAGAAAACTTCGGATGGCTTTCACTGAAGTAGGGGGTGGAAGCTTTGAGATAGTCTCAACTTTTGTTTGTCAACTTCAATTCCAGATTTTGAAATGCGGTGTCCAAGAACTATGCCTTCTTTCACCATGAAGTGACATTTCTCCCAATTCAGAACTAGGTTTGATTCTTCACATCGAGCAAGCATCCTATCCAAGTTAGAAAGACAAGTGGTGAACGAATCCCCAAAAACTGAGAAATCGTCCATGAACACTTCTATGCATTGTTCAATCATGTCGTGGAAGATTGCTACCATGCATCTTTGAAAAGTCGCAGGTGCATTACATAAACCAAAAGGCATACGTCGGTAAGCAAACGTTCCATAGGGACAAGTGAACGTCGTCTTTTCTTGGTCCTTTGGATCGAGAGGTATCTGAAAATAGCCTGAGAAGCCATCAAGGAAACAATAGAATTCGTTTCCTGATAACCTTTCGAGCATCTGATCAATGAATGGTAGAGGGAAATGATCTTTGCATGTAGCTTCATTCAGTTTCCGATAGTCGATACACACCCTCCATCCATTGACGGTTCGTGTTGGAATCAATTCATTGTTTTCGTTAGCGATGACCGTCATGCCTCCTTTCTTTGGGACGACTTGAACTGGGCTAACCCATGGGGAATCTGAGATAGGGTAGATCAGACCGGCATCCAGGAGTTTGATAACCTCCTTTTTCACCATGTCTTGAATCTTCGGGTTGACTCTCCTTTGCCTTTGAACTGATGGTCTGAAGTCGTTTTCCATTAAGATCTTATGCGTGTAGTAGTTCGGACTGATCCCTTGTATGTCAGAGATTTTCCAAGCAATTGCCTTTTTGTGTGACTTTAGAACCTGTACCAGCCTTGCTTTCTCTTCGGGCTTCAATTCTTTAGATATGATAACTGGTAAGTGTGAAGTTCCTTCAAGAAAAGCATATTCAAGGTGTGGGGGAGTTCCTTTAGTTCCAATTCGGGTGGTTCTTCAGTAGATGGTTTCATCCTGGCAATCTCGTCTCTTTTAAGCTCGTCGTACGTTGTTTGATAATCTGACTCCATTGCAGGTGATTCCGGAATGTCGGCTGATGCTATCTCAACCCATTCTGTACTGTTGGACAGCTCATCTTTTCTCAGCTCATATTTTACTTGGGAAGATTGAGAGATTGCATTTTCTTCAGTGATAATTTCTTTTCCTTTGTCAGTTGTTGCAAATCTCTGAAATTGGGCTGATGAAGACTTGCTGATGGTGATTTCTGGATTTTTACAACCTTCAGATGGTTGCGAAGCAGGTGTTTTAAGCATTGACTCCATGTTTTTAAGAGTCTTCAGAATTTCTTCCTTTGAGAAAGATGAATGATCTACTTCAGAAGTCGGGTTCCTTCGTAGTAGAGTGACAGGAGTGCCATATCCAAGAGGAGCAGTCAAGATGGAGTTGAGCCGCGGCTCGGAATTCTTTAAAGGAAATAGTAACTCTCCAGATGTGTTGGAAAAATCCGAGATAGCTGAGCATAGACCCGCACCTTGTTCACAGAGTATTCTTGAAGTTATGATAGTATTGGGAAGGGGGTTAATGCTGCTTACTGCGAGGATCTCTTCCAAGTGTTCTTCAATTATTTCCTGCATAGAATCTACAAGACCAAGATCTTCTCCCACAGGCTGTTTCATTAGTTTATCAACATTGAAGGTGACCTCTTCAGTTCCAACTCGGAGTTTTAAAGATTTTTCATTTACGTCAATGACGGCCTTGGTAGTGTTTAGGAAAGGTCTGCCAAGGATGAGCGGATCCTGGGTGTCCTCTTCAATATCCATAACAACGAAATCAACTGGAAAGACGAATTTGTCGACACGGACCATAATATCTTCAGCAATTCCTCGGGGGAGTTTAACTGATCTATCTGCTAATTGGATGGTCATACGTGTAGGCAAGAGTTCGTTTAATCCTAGTTTCCTATAAAGCGAGAATGGCATGAGGTTTACACTAGCTCCTAGGTCAGCTAAGGCGTTACTTATTTGAACATCCTGAAGATAACAAGGAATAGTGAAATTGCCAGTATCTCCAAGCTTAGGGGGTAGTCCTTGTTGCATAATTAGAGAGCACTCGGCATCTAGGGGTAAGTTAACTATCTGTCTAAGTTTTTCTTTGTTGGATATCAGTTCCTTAAAGAATTTAGCACAACTGGGCATTTCTACTAAAGCATCTAATAATCTAACGTTTAAGTGTAGGCTTTTGAACATTTCTAGATATTTTCCAAATTGAGCTTCTTGTTTCTCTTTCTTAAGCCTACCAGGGAAAGGTATTCGAACAGGTTTAGAAACTTCTGGGGCTTTAGAAGGTTCTGGCTCAGGAGAAGCGACAGGGGTGTCAGCTTGTACCGAGTCAGTGGGTAGAGAAGTAGAAGGTTTATCTGAAGGGATATCTATGGTTTTCTCGTTCTTAGTCTCTTTTCCTCCTCTAGTGACCACAAGCATGTCATCATGCTCATAGGATGAGTGAAAGACAGAATTGTAGATTGCTTCCTCCCTTTGCTTCTCCTCAACTTTTAAAAACAACCTTTTAACATTATCCTCCATGTTTTTAATTAAATCATTTGAAATTCTGAGCAAATAATCATTTTGGTTTTGAAAATCAAGAATTCGTTTGTTTGTATTATTTTGCTCAACCATGAAGTTATTGAAAATCGTATTGTTTAGACGAGAAGTCAATTGGGAAGAAGTAGAGAGAACTAAAGATTGAGACGGGGGTAGTGTGGATAACCGCTGAACGAATGGTTTGGAATGAAAGGATTGGTCAGGGTTTCTACCAGTGGTGTCAAGAATTTCTTCGTTAGCCCGTCTGTTTGGGAAGAACTTTGGGGGCTTCTTCTTTTGCATGGGTTTAGAAGATTCTTGCAAGTCCTTGACAACTTTAGAGATGGATTCGAGTTGAGTTTTCAAGGTGTCCAAGGCTTGATCTGAAGTATTCCTTTCCTCTGAAGTGGATTCATCTGGCTCCAAGTCATGATGGTGCATCGTTATCATCTCAATCAACTTCCAAGCTTCGTCTGAAGTATGTTGCATGAAGTTTCCGGATGAAGCAGCATCGAGGGTTTGTTGGTGCTGAGGATTTAAGATGTTGTAGAATGTGCAGACCAGATTCGTTTCAGCCAACTGATGGTTTTGACATCTTCCGATAAGATTCTTAAATCGTTCCCAAGCTTTGCTTAATGATTCGTTAGTTTCCTGACGGAAGTTAGCAATGTCGGTCTTAAGCTTGGTTTGCATGGAAGGAGGAAAGTACTTAGCTAGAAACTTAGTAGCCATCTCTTCCCATGTATGAATCGAATTGGGTTTGAAATCATAAAACCAGGTTAAGGCTCGAGAAGATAGAGAATAATGAAACAGATGGAGTCGAATAAGGTCTCTATTGGTTCCTATTATATCGAATGAGTCGGTAAGGTTGATGAACTTGTTGAGATGGGCGTTTGAGTTTTCAACCGAAAGACCATGAAACTGACACTCAAATTTAATCATTTTTATGTAGTGAGGCTTAATTTCAAGGGTATTGTCGGTTGGTGCTACGATCGGTCCTCCTCGTCCCTCTAGCAGTGGCTTAATTGATGAGGCGAGCGTGATACGGTTCGTCATAACTCGTAAGGTAGAAATTAGGGTTACGGAAAGGAAAAACTAATCTAACTAAACTAAATTAACCTAATTAATCTAATTAACCTAATTAACCTAAGGATAAAGGAGGTAACTTCCGGATGATATTGATCTCCCGAAAGGGTCGCTAAATAACTAAGATAACTAAATTCCTAAAGTCGGTCGTTGTAGTCCCCGGCAGCGGCGCCAAAAACTTGTCGTGCACCCCAGCGGTGGTCGGATTTTACTCCGGTCGTTGAACCTTCCGGCAAGGGCGTGCGGACAGTGTGTTATATATATTATGCTGGGTATCCTAAGTTTTGATACAACCTAAAGACCTAAAGGGCAGTAAGCGGTATGTATGACTCAGGTGTCGTTCTTCAAACTACAACGGGCATGGGAATCTAGGAGGATTAATTATCTTTTGCAATTTAGCTGGGATTTTTAAAACTTTTTGATAGGTTGGTTGGTTTTCTAATCTAATTACTAAAATTAAAAACTAAATTAAAGACAGAGTACGCAGAGAAATCAAGATAAGGAATATGTTTGCTGTGACTTCGGCAATGTTATTTGGATGGATAGTTATGAGGGATAAGGTTACTAGGTGTGATGATTAATCCGGTGAGGTCATAGAAACTTAACTGGTAGATAAAGTATTATGCCTACGACCTTTACTCGGTTTCCCACGTATTTATGTTAACGCTATACCGGATACTCGGACGTTTTACAGCTTTTCCGTTATACCAGTTAGGGTTCCAGATTACTCACTAGATATTCCTATATTTCTTAATGAGCTACAGCTACGATCCTACTATATACCTAACGTAGAGTTGTCCGCAATCAGATATATAATATGTCACATGGATAGCAGTTATAGAATGTCCAGTACACCGGAAGTTCTCCCAAATGCACAGACCAATTCAACCGACGATTATCCTCTAATCCAGGTCCCCATTTACAGACATCCGGAGGACGTTAGTATCATGGAAAGAATTGTTCAGTGAGCAATAACATGAACAGGGTTTAACCCGCGGAACCGGTTGGGATAATCTGTCTAACGGTCAGTTAAATTGTTCATCATTAATCATACAATCATTACAACTATTACATACATGTTAACCTATCTATAATATGTTTATCATGTTCATGAAAATCTAATTAGCAGGGTAGTGATAATGTTTGCGTATGTCTAGCATGCAGCACCTAAGCAACAATCAAACAAGAACATGCAATAGGACGGAATACTAGTCATCACATTAACTGACCTAATAATTAAATCATGGATATCCCGGAAGTTGTCTCAAAGATACACAACAAACAAGCGTGAACCTAATCTATCTCTAATCCTATGCTTCGTGTCCCTCATATGTGTTTCAATCAAGGGAACAGCGACCATGTTGAGTTCATTGATCATCATACACAGAATAGTTGGCAATCCTACTTCTAGCAATTGGCCAGGTTCTAGGGAGGAGGATACAAACCACAGCATAAGTTGGATAGATAAACAGGTAGAGGTTCAGCTTATAAGTTCGCAAATAGTTTTAAACCTACACAGACAGAGTAACAGTATGTTTACAATTGGGAATCATTATTTCTACAACGGATTGTGCCCACGACTTTCATAGCTTCCAGGTTCCGTACTACACACATTCGTGATGATTCCGGCGCTATACAAATAAAAGCCGTATAACGTTACATCCGTTGTTTCATAATGGTGTCATCCCCAATTGTATATCATATCATAACTATCCTAACATTGCATATATCATAACAAACATTGATTTGTCTAGCCTAGCATAATTCTAGCATTCATTCCTAAGCATGCATAATAAGAAAGCATAATTAAAAGAATAAATGCGAGAGATTGTATTAAACCTGAATAAGAGAGTAATACAGAGAAATCTTCACAAATCTGAAGTCTCGGAGTAACTCCGTACAAAAGCTACTGAGAGCTTCTACTCTAACCTACTAATTCTCCTCTAACTCCTAAGAGTAGTGCTAGAGAGAGAAAGTAATATGAGAGGTGAGAGGTGAATGAGGTGTGTGTAAAATGAATGAGGAGGCTTGGTATTTATAGGAGAAAGAGGTGAAGCTTGGTACAAGTCACAAAGCATGAAGAACAAGCATCAAAGCGCATACGGGGGGTACTGGACCAAGGGGGGTCAAACGGCACCTTCCAAGCACAAAGGCCCCGTATACGGCACCTTTAGGGCCGTATACGGTACCCTAGGGGCCGTATACGGTAGGGTAGTGCCCGGGGGGGGGGGGGGGGGGGGGGGGTGGGGGTTGGTGCTTGGTTTGGCCTCCGCTTGTTTCTCGGTTGCTTGGTTCGTCCGTATCTTCTTCGTTTGGGCTCCGATTTGCTTGATTCTTGCGCCGTTGGCTTTGTTTTTCCGTTACGCTTCTAATGACACTGATTTTGCCAAATTTGGAAGTGTTTAGCTTTTGCGTGTTCCGGATGACGATCGGCGAGCTTCCAGAATGCATATCTTCTCCGTCTTTCGTCCGTTTCTTCTGATTCTTTCACCTCCGATCTTGGATTTTCCTATGGAATCATAAAATATGTATTAAGCTCTATTTCCATAAGAACATTGAGAACGGAAAATTTAAGGTGAATGTTTTGCCTCGGTTTGCGTGTTATTTGGACGTTTTAACCGATTTTTGCAGCAACGTCTATATTTAGACTACCTTGGTGATTTTTGGTAAATAATGATGGTTTTGAAATGTTTTCACCAAAGAATAGTCCAAAAAGTGTGGAAATATATCCTTAAAAACATGACTTTTTGGGTCACATCAAATCCCGCTCACCAGGGGCGCTGCCCCCGGACCCCCGTCACCTAGAGCTTGTAAATGCATTTCACACCAAGTGTCGAACTTGTATAACACTTCGAAATAATAATGATAATGTCAAGATTACTATTACAAACCGTCACCAACGGGCCGTACATGTTTTCAAAACACAAATAAACAAACAATCAAACCAAATGTAATTTGGACATTATAGTTGGACGAACAACTACAAGGGTGATCTTTTGAGATACCCAACCATATTTATAACCATCGCGTGTCGTGGACACCCTCAGGTTACAAGTCTTTGGACTTCATTATTCGGCTAATCAACTTAAGTTTATTAAGTTAAACTCGCAAGACTCAGGTGAGTCTCATAGCCCCTCTTTTTACTGTTTTACTCAGGGGTGTAATACAATGCTCATTTTTAACATGTGAATGCAAGTACAACTTTTTCATATACTACATGAGTTACTCACGACTAATCATTTAAAGTCCTCCGTCAGCATAGTTGTTAATACGTTGTAGCATGAATATTAGTATATGGTACTGTCACACCCCGCCTCGGCGGAAGGTTGCGAAGTGCGACGTCCATGAGATCACAACACAAGAATTACAATGAACGACCACTACATGAGTCGTTTTAAACATACTTCATAAAGATTTAAATTGTCTTACAAACTTTGAACATTTGTCTTAAAAGTTTAACAAAGCATTTCCCATAAATTACAAAATAGTTAGGAATTTTTAAGATAATAAGCTCAAAGAAATGTTCCGTCCATGCAAATGTAGTTCCTAACTTCAAAAGAGGGTATGCCATCTTCACGACTAGCAAGCATCTTAATTCCTGAGAATAACATGTTAAAATGGGTCAACATAAAGTTGGTGAGCTCATAGGTTTTAGTAGTTGCAAAGCATTACCATGGATCACGAGATTTCAAGTTATATTGCCATTCAACAATATAGTTAAAAATTGTATTACTATTGCCATAAGCTCATGAATTGAAACCTTAACATTTAGTGCCTCGCAAGTGTCCTATCCAAACACAAGTAGTTCTCAAATGACAATGCACCCGTTTGACTTATAGTCATGTTGGCGCTACCAACCCGGATGGGGGCGTCAACCCAAATAGATCTATTCATGACATTCACGTTCAAGTCCTTAACTAACAATTCATGATAAAGGCCTACATAATGGATAGTGTCAACTTATGCAATACGTAACAGTTTAGTTTGTGTCCACAAAGAAAAGAACATGTATTCTCACCCCAAAAACATATCAAAGCATTTAAAAAGAAGTAGGGGCCATGAGACTCACCTTAGTGAGAGAGCGGAAATTAGCAATTATCGGTTTGAGTCTCGGTTTGATTAACACGTCCTAGATCACATAAAACGCTTAAGTTTAGTTATATTGCATATGCATAATAGTTCTAATTTTTGTAAAGTTTCCATCACCCATGGTTTTAGTTTAAGTGGTACATTTTTATACAACCATTGTCATGTATACATATATACTTATATAATTTCCAAGCATAAATCAAGTATTTTTCCAGAAACCTTCTGACCAGGCCCATAAATCGACTTATATAGAACAATGCGTGCATTTCTGGACAAAGTGCAAAACACGAAAGTTGTAGATCTTTTCGATACGCAAATCTTAAAAAAAAATACGTCGTCTAACTCTTAATATATGATTTTATACGATTTTCCTACTAAACAGTGTTTTTATGGGCAGATTTATGTATCTTCATATATAAGCTATAAAAACGAATTTTAAGCTTGTAGTTGGTCTTTAATATGTTATATAGAATGTAAACCATTAAAATCAGTAGGTTACAATAAGAATGTTGAAAAGATCTAAGTGATTTTCACAAATCAAGACATTGGAAATCTGGACAGCTTTGCATGGGTAAGTGTGGGTTAGGATTTCAAGTCATAGACTACCATCCTAACACATAGGAACTAATCATTGCTTAGCCCTTTTCCCACATGCAATTTCCATCATTTTTCTACTGATTCTTGAGTATATTACAAGCATAAAATCCTTGAAGGATTTGTAGATAAGAAATAAGTAAGATTTACATCTTTCAACTTGATATTGGTTTGATCATGGATTATCACTTATTTTTGAACACATGAATATGTGCAAGTGATAATCTACAAACATCAAGGCAAGTAAAAGTTACGTCTTTCAATCTTGATATAGGTTTGATCATGGATTATCACTCATTTTTAACACATAATCATGTGCAAGTGATAATCTACAAACATCAAGTCAATTTTTGTAGGCTTAGCCATACTTTTTAATATTTCAAATAAAAAGAAAATGGAGATGAATATGAGTAATAATAATGCATGTATATATCTATTTTGTAGGCATAGCCATACACAAGAATCATAACAAAAACGAAATATAAAGATGCATGTATACATATATTGATTTGTAGGCATTGCCTTACATAAAATCACATATGTACAAAACAAGATGTGAGATATCTACATAGATTCACATGATCATAGATGTTTGAATATTATTAACTTTTGGGTGATGAAAAATAAAAAGAAACTTTTAAAGAAAATAAGTGGTGTTTTACCACAAATGGAGATGAACAAGCCTCGGAACTTTGATTATCAAGAAAAGGATGGAGCTTTACTAGTTGTTGGTGGTGTTGGGAGGATTTTTAGTGGTGGTTTAGGGTGTTTGGTGGTGGTGGTCGAAATTTTGAGGGGGAGAGGAAAGGAGAGTGTTTTTCTTTGAGGTGAAAATGAGATGTGGGTGAAAAATGGAAGAAGGAGGGGCTTGGTCCCTTTAAATAGGAGAAAAGAGGAAGGGGGGGGGGGGGGGGGGGGTGAAGGGGTGGACGGTTTTGGGGGAGGGGAAGGAAGAGGGAGAGTTTTGGTTGGTGATTGGTTGAAATAGGAGGTGTATTAAAGGTGGTGATAAATGATTAGTTGGTAATTAAATGTTTTAATTAATTAAATTAGGTTAATTTAATTAATATAAGTTTAAAAATCAGATTTTTATTAAATTAGTTATCTAAGTTTAATTTTAATTAAGTATAAGTATTTACTTAATTATTAGGATGTTATTTCATGCAAGGTGGTGAGTAGTTTCCTTCATGCAAGTAAGTGTTATTACAAACACATTATTGTACCATATATATATATATATATATATATATATATATATATATATATATATATATATATCTTAGATTAGTGATTAAAAAAAAATTAATAAACATAGGTGTAAGCACATTGTCACATTTTGTGTATCTTAGTGTCGGGTTGTAAGGATAGGACGCCTAAATTTTAGTGCTACGTAACTATAGGCGTTAATTCACTAACTTATAGTAAAAAAAAAAAAATTTCACTCTATGTTCATTACCTGAGCGGAGTTAAATCAGAAATTTTTGCCAGTTGTCACAGGTATCATATAGGATTGACCCTCCTCGTCCGGGTTAGTAAGCACTAATCGGGTAAACGGACGTACTAATATTTGGGAAGACGAGTGTTGATTAGGTACTCGTGGAGGCAAAAACGCTCAGGCTGTGACCCTGACCCACGAGTTAAGCTCAACTATGTGCTCATGGCTGTATACACTTACATTATCAATTGTTGGATGCAATTCAATTACTTAAATCTTGCGGTTCATACAACATTATTTGATACTCAAACCTGTGAGCTCACCAGCTTTAGCTGACCCATTTTAGCATGTATCGCAGGTACTAAGCAGTAGATTGGACTGCCTCAAGATTTCTATAGCTCGAGTCAGCATGCAGACATTTGAGATTTTCTTGCGTTAGTATATTTTGTACAAGTGCTTATGTACTGAAATCTCTCATTAAATCGAACACGAGCTGTAACACCCTTAAATTTTGGTTTGCGGAAACGGTCGGGTCGGGTGTTACCAAATTAAATATCACAGCATCAGATACATAATGAACGACTCTAAATGAGACGTTTGAAAATAATTATACATTTACCAAATAGAACATTTACAACGTGACGAATTTAATAGGAATTTCAAATACATAATTTGAAAATACAAAAGTAAATGCAGAGTAGTCCCAATTGTTTGAAATCATGCGACTCGAACTAGCATAATCTTGTAGTAATTCCTAATCCTGCTGGGCACCTGAGAACACATGCTAAAACAGGTCAGCTATAAAGCTGGTGAGTTCATAGGATAGTTAGTTAAAATCATGATATAATAGACCCGGTATGTTTTGAAGAGTTGTTTCAAATTCGGCCATTTTGAATAGTATTATATTGAAGTTGCAACACCAATGTGTTTTGAAAAGTAGCTCAGAATCCACGATTCTGATTTGTTTGAAGTTGAAATTGTAATCATCAATGTGTATACAATGGTCGAGGTATCCAATACCTAAGTAATAGGGATATGTACCTAAGTACCTAATAATTGAGGCTATTCGAGCCTGAATACCTTTCTGGTATTACGTAAGTTTAACCGAGTGGGGCAATACCTGCCTAAGTTTGAAATCAAGTAATGTATGACCACGTCATATGATGTTGAGTAATATTTGATAGCGTGTTGCATCCAGCAACGGAATCGTAATCCCACGGATTATTGTTGTATGTTCGTTTACCCGGCTAGCATAAGCTAACCCGAACATGATTGAGCTAACGGCCTCGCGTGGAAACACCACCGATCCGTTAACTTATTGTGAACCCCGAGTATAACTCGCTGATCCATGATTGTACTGAAATTATGTCCACTGCAATACCGTGGTTTCGTTTTGTGCCCACTTTACCGTGGCATCGTTTGGTGCCCGCTGCAATACCGCGGCATCGTTTTTGGAATTGCTCGCAAGCAATTTGTGATTGAGCCGGCAGTACAATGACATGCCCGACTAAGTTGTTTGCGAGCCAGCAGTACTCGACTTGCCTGACTAAGTAAATCGTATAATAGTATGTGTACCGATATGTATATGTAAATTGTAGGTAGCACCGAGTGCTCGAGATGATGTATCAGTATGTATGAACGAATACTTAGATGTCAAATTACACGTTGAACCTAGGTTTGGATATTCATCAGGTGACACCCCCACGGTTGGATTACATCCTGGGCCGGGGGTCCATCCCTGGTTGGATTACATCCTGAGCCAGAGTCGTCACCAATTGAGTTGTATTGATATAAGAAGTCTGTACTAACGTGTAATGCTATTGTATACTCCTAGTCTAAAGCCTAGCAAGTATTGTAACACCCCTGAAATTCACTGTTTTGCGGAAGCATACTTGGGTGTTACTAATCAATATACAAAGCACAAGATATACAGCAAACGACCTCTAAATGAGACGTTTTGTAAATTAGTTACATTCCATAGATATAATGTTTGAAAACTTAGTGTTTTCGTATACAAGATGTAGTTTCCCCTAGAGTCCACGCGTATAGCGGGAGATTCTATTACATAATCAAAATATACAAAAGATAATGCTAAGAATCTCCGTTAATGCAGTTGTGTTGAAATCATGCGACTCTAGCTAAAATCCTGGAGTAATCCTACTCCATCCGGGTACCTGAGAAAACATGCTAAAAAGTGTCAACCAAAAAGGTTGGTGAATCTCACAGGTTTGTAAATAATATCGGCTTTGAACACGAGATTTCATTAGTAATGCCCGTAGGCGTAAAATCAGCCATTGCAATCCAGCAATCGTAAAATCAGTATTTGCAATCCAGCAAATGAAAATAAGTAAGTTTATACCGTTGCCATGAGGCTCATAATCGAAGCTTAACCCGTAAGTAATATGTTTGCTCCCGTGACATGCTCGTAAGTGAGCAAGCATCAGTAACGAATAAGTTGTCACCCGTTTATACGTGTAAATCGGTACGTGGCAGCGCTACTGCCCCGGGTGGGGAGGGTCATTTCCCTAATGGATCCATTAACTACTGTTCGCGCTTAAGTCCATAACTAACGATATATGATGGAGAGACTTCAGTAAATAGTAACTAACTCATGCAATTCCGTTTGGTATAGAAATCAGTTTAGTACTTTGTGTTCAGGAAAAATAAGTAGCATGTATCTCCCCCAATAAGATAAAACAGTAAAAGTGGGGCCGTAAGACTCACCTGAGTCTTTGCAAGTACGTTTATATCAATAAACGAGTAAGTAATATCAACCGTAGGTTCTCCGAACCCGTGACCTTCAAATGCCTAAACATATAAAGTTAAGTAAGTAGATGTCTCGCAAGACCATCTAGGCTAGTTGTTTACACAACTCATTATGTCCAAGTGTTTGTTTAGTAATCCGTTTGTAGTTTGAAAACAAATATGGCCCGTTGGTGACGGTTTGTAATAATGATTCAAAGTGTTATCATTATATGTATCGTTGAATCAGGTTTCGTTATTTGTAAGTGTTCAACACTTAGTGTGAAAAGTATTTACAACATTTAATGACGGGGGTCCGGGGGCAGCGCCCCTGGTAGCGGGGTCCAAGGGGCGGCAGCCCCTGGCGGGGTCCAAGGGGCAGAGCCCCTGGCTGGGGTCGAGCTGCCAGGTCAGCTTGGAAAATTTTTATTTCTACTATATTACTTTGACGAAAAACGCATCTGGATCTGAATTTGGGTAAAATCAGGTGTTAAAATCTTGGTTCCGACACTTAGTAAAAATCTGTGTTTTTCTAGTTTCTGGTTTGTGCGACGTAGCATGCGACGTAGCATGCGACGTTGCAAGCGACGTAGGGTGCGACGTGGGCTTGTACGTCGCATGATGCGACCTTCGCAAATCAATGCGACGTAGGGGGTGGCGTCGCTAATGCGACGTTGAGATTTTTGTGCGACGTAGGTCGCGACGTCGCTAAGTGCGACGTTGGCCACTTAATGCGACGTTGGTAACGACGTCGCTATGTGCGACGTTGTGAGGTGTATTGCGACGTTTTGAGCTACGTCGCAGATAGTCCAGCGTCTCTGCGACGTAGCGGTCTGATCGGAAAATCGGTCGAAAAACTTCCGTTAGGTCCAAATCTTTTACCCAACCCATTTTTGGACATTTTAAGCATATATAAACCATAAAAACGTAAAAATGAGCAAAAACGGAGAGTTTCGGGTTTTGTCGAAAACTTACAAAATGTCGGATAGAAAATCCGAAAAGATAGGAATGTAGATCGTGTGATGGTGAACGTTTTCTTCCAAAGAGAGGCTATGATCCGAGTGCGTTTAATATGTTTATTTATTGATTTTGATGGTGGTGGTGTGTTGGTGAAATAGAGAGAAAAAGAAAGAAAGAGAGAGAAAGGAAAAAATGGAGAATGAAAATAAAAATGAAAGGAGGAGGTGATTTAGGTGGGAGATCCCCACCGTTTTCAGTGTACGCCCCGCGCTCCGTGCGGTGTTCGTTTTCTCCGTCATTTAAACGTTATATCAAGCAGTTATATTTTTAAAAGGTGACGGGAATGTTTTAATGAAATACCTTGAAATTTATTTATAAAAACATTTGTCGAAGTATTAAAATTCTTAACTCGCGTTTAATACGTATTCGCTAAATTATTTAAAATGTCGTCGCGATATTATAAATAATGTTTGTTCGCTGTGTATTTTATATAGTAAAATACGTTCTCATTATTTAGGTAAGTTTCTGTCACCAACGTCCAAGTAACTGTGTCGGACTCCGTCCGGTTAATTCGTACGATTAATCCAAATCGCGTAAGTACACACATATATATATAATTCACCTTATATATATATATACAAATAGAGTCTGCAATTAGTCCTATTACATACTAATTACAACTAGTTACAAGTAATTAGGCATAATTAATTATCCTAATTTAGCAGGTGTTACAAGTATATATATCGGGGTCTCGGGAAAGTGTTCACTTATGTCCAATTCCCGTTCTAGAGATACTGAAGAGTGTCGTCAGTTTTAGTCCTTAGAGTATAACTAAACTTGTAACAGTATAGACGTTGTCCAGTGTAGGTAGAACTAACTAGTTCTAATGTATTCAATGACATTGTCCCGCGACAATATGGCCAAGGATTGTGATAACTAAATCAAGTTATGTATTGGTAATCGTTTTCCAACAACCTAACAGGGTACGATTGCAACCTATCTAGGTTAAGTATTGATATTGTTCTAAGACAATATTAAGGGTGTAATTCCTAAGTATTACACATTTCGTATTACATACAGTGATATAAATAGTTGTGAATTATAAAAGATTATTAATATAATTCGAAAACAGTAATTGAGCATGTGTTTCACCCCGAAATAGTAAAACAGTTGAAAGAGTGGGGCTATGAAACTCACCTGAGAAGCTAGCGTCCTAGTGTAACGAGTCGTGCCAAGTATAATCTCCTAGTGTCCTAAACACGAGAGATTTCGTATGTTTGTAAGTGCGGTTCGTTATTGATGATTTGTAATAATAAATCATATTATTATTAGGTTTGAGCTTTTGTATACTTTATAAAGTATATTTGTTTCGAGTATAAGTCGTATCATATTTAAATTGTCATTTGAAAACGTTTCCCGACACTTAGAAAAATGTGGCTGTTTTCTGTTTTCTGCGACATAACATGCGACACAAAAATATGTCGTGCGACACAAGGGTTGTGTCGCATAGAGTGCGACACAAGGGCTCTGCGACACAGTGGTTGTGTCGCAAAAGCTTGCGGTGCTGATTCAACAGCGACATAAGGGTTGTGTCGCATGGAGTCTGCGACACAAGGTGCGACATAAGATACGACACAAATGAAATTTTGCGACACAATATGCGACACAAGCGTTGTGTCGCATAGATGAACACCAGCCCAGAAACCAGCGACTGTCGCATTTTTCCGGCCAAAATCGCAAATCTAACGCATTTTCAAGCTGTAAAATCGTGTTTTCTTGGTTGTATAGGTTATAACTAAGTTGTGTAAACATTATTACACCTCAACCTTACACCAAAATGATTAAATCTAAAGATTTAGAAATTTCTTACAATTGCGAATCAAGGCCAAACGAGGAAGAAAACTAGGGTGTCGCTTTTGTTAATGTTGTTCCTCTCTTGATGGTGATTCCGAAAATGTATGTTGATGATGATGTTGATTCCGATTTTGATGATGATGATATTAGTTGTTGTTGTTGTTTGGTGGAAGAAAAAGAGAGAGAGATAGAGATGAGAAAAAGAAAGGGAAGAAGAAATGAAAAGAGAGTGAGAAGGGGTGTTTGGGATCGGCTGACCAAAAGGGAGGGAGGGGGTTTTCCCCCGCTTCGTCCCTAATTCGCGGTATAAAATACCCGTGTTTTCGTACCCGCTCGTAATTTAAAATAATAATTTAAATTCTCAAATTTATTTATATTCTTTCGAAATGTTTTCGAACTGAACTATTTTATGAAAATGTTATTTTGGAACAAAAGTTTAATCGTTTGTTTTCGCGCGTTTTCAGATAATTTAGAATGCGTTTTAAATTTAAAACGACTTACATTTTGAATATTTTGATATAGTTGCACATAAAATACAATTATTTGAAGTTAAATTTTGGCGCTAAAATTGACTTTTTGACGAGGTGTTACACGAGCTATGTACAGCTTCAATGTTGTAAACATTTCTTATATTATTATATTTTGTTAAAATAACGCATATAGAGTCGTTTACTATATATCTTTGTGCTTTGATTATTGATTAGTAACACCCAAAGTATGCTTCCGTTAAACAATAAATTTGGGGGTGTTACACTCTTGTTTATCAGTCCAATCGAACTTTTTGTCTTTCTTAGTCAGTGTCGTGAGTGGTTGAGCTATTTTAGAGAAGTTTTCAATGAATCGCCGATAGTACCCAGCAAGTCCTAGGAATTACCGTACTTCGGTCGGTGTGGTAGGTGTTTGCCAGCACTTGATAGCTTCATTTTTTTACGGATCAACATGAATTCCTTGACTATCGATAACATGTCCAAGGAATTGAACGGTATGCATCCAGCACTCACACTTAAAAAATTTAGCATACAGCTCCTCATGTCTAAGTAGTTCTAGGATGGTTTTGAGATGTTGTGCGTGCTCTTGTTCGTTGCGCGAGTAGATGAGAATGTCAATGAAGACAATGACAAACTTGTCGAGGTAAGGTTTGCACACCTGATTCATAAGGTCCATGAATACAGCCGGTGCGTTGGTTAGACCGAATGGCATGACCTGAAATTCGTAATGCCCATAACGGGTTCTGAAAACAGTTTTTGGGATATCGGTGTCTCGAACACGTAGCTGGTGATAACCTGACCGAAGATCGATCTTTGAATAAAAACCCGACCCTTGTAGTTGGTCAAACAGGTCATCTATGCGTGGAAGTGGATAACGGTTCTTGACGGTCAACTTGTTCAACTCTCGGTAGTCGATACACATTCTGAACGAACCGTCTTTCTTTTTCACGAAACACATTCGACTATGAAGGTTAAACACAGAACCCAGCAACCTGCAATACCAGCTGCTGTACGAACCCTAACCCCGAAATTTAATCCAACACAGCTTCAAACTTAGGTTATGACCATTCTAAAGCTACAATTATATCATATAACATCAAACCAACATCAACAACAACTTCAAACACTAAATTTATACCAAAACACTTCTTAATCTAACTTAACTTCAATCAAGCTTATGTATATAAATAGAGCATTAAAACACTTACAATGTGGTATTAGGAAGAAGAAGATGATGAACTTGATGTTAATTCACTTGAATCACAGCTTGTAATTGTTGTTGGATTTCAATTTACTTGATGTGTTAATTTCATACTATAACTCAAAAGTTTGCAAGTGAAAAGAGGTTACAGGGAAGGAAGTAAGAGTCGGTTAATACCAACTAGCTTAATCACAAGTAGTGTAATATTATTCCCTTTCTAATTCTATTGTCTAGAACCTAAATACCATTTTGTGGAAAAACTATTTTATTTTATCGTGAACTATAACTATATAAAACGAGTAATAATCCACTAGTCACAATTAGTCCTTTGACTGAATTTCCTAAGTTATAAATCAAAACATATAAAATACACAATATTTATAATATAACAATAACAATATCTAAGTAAGGGAAATTACCGAATTACCCTCAGATCATGAAAGTGGGTGTTACAAATAGTTCCATGGACAAAAGAAGAGGTTAATATCTAATAGTGTGATTTGCAACTCTTATCTTAAATATAATACAGAAAACACTTTTGTGATGTCGTAAACTAAATAAATTTTAAATTGATTAATTGAGTCATTTAAATCTCTTAAATAAAAAATATACCACTTAAATTTCTCAATTTTAATAAAAAGAAATTTACAACATAATTATCAATAAATTCTCTAGGATATGATTCGAATAAGTTGAACATATAGTTTTGAGATAAGTTTTAAGTCAATATTATATTATTAGAATAATTGACAACTCTTAACAATTAAAATGTTCTTATATGCTAATAATTACTCCCTTCGTCCCGTTATACATCTCCACTTGAAAAATAAAATAGTTTTAGGAAATCTCACTAACTACACTCTCCACCAATAAAATATCATCTTTAACCACTTAAGTCTATTTTAATTGGTTGAAATACAAAGTGGACAATTATTATGAGACAACCCAAAATTATCAATTAGATTGTTTAATATATAAATATAAATAGAAATAATTTAGTTTCAAACTCCATTGCAAAAATTAAAATTAAGCTAAATGTTAGAATTTAATCATATACATATTTTATAGTTATAAAAATTAAGTAAAAATTCGAGCGGCCCGTGTATATACACGGGTTTGAAAGCTAGTATATATATATATATATATATATATATATATATATATATATATATATATATTAGTTAGTAACCTGCGCAATGCGGAGGTAACAAATTCAAAATCGGTTAAAAAGGTGATTAAATGTGAAAATATTGATTTGAATGATACATTGCAGATCAAATAAATAATAATAATAATAATAATAATAATAATAATAATAATAATAATAATAATAATAATAATAATAATAATAATAATCGGGACGTTTTATTGTAGTTAGAAAATGATAAACTTTAGTTTCTTTGACTAAAATATTGTGTATTGAGTATAGAGGGTTGACATTGCATAAAATGGAAGTGAATAAACCAATTGTACGTGTACGTATTTTAAGTAGTCAAATGGTGCACTTTTGGTATTGTGAATGAGTTTTGTGACTTGTACATTGTGCAAATTTGGTATTTTAAGTATTTTAAGAAAGAGAGTGTCATGTGTTTTATAAGGGGTAGAGATATAGATATAATCGAATAACGATTACAAAATGGAAGGTGATAAATACACCAAACAATTTGATTCAAACAACAAAATTATTCTATAATAGGATGTACCGTGAGCTGTAACTATTGTACAGTGTGTTGTAACCTTACAAAATAGGCACATTAGTTCTTAAAAATGACATTTTAACTGTAGAATAAAAGACTAATTAATAGAGATGCGTACGTTATGCGATCAGGCTCCATCATAACATGAAATATAGCAATTCCATATGGAAAAGGGTCCCAAATGCCCAATGATGGAAATAATTGACAAGAAAAAGGCAGCCAAAAAGGTTATACATATAATTGAGAGAAACTGAAATTCCTCAAAAAAGTGAAGCCAAAATCCCAATAATTATGATGGTTGTATAGTCCAAAAATTTTGAGCCCCATAAAAAAACCAAACAACTAACATGTTTTATTATAAAAACCTTCTTATTTATATATGTAATTTTAAAATTTATGTCTAAACAATAAAATGGAAAGAACTTTTTTGATGCTTAGCTAAGACCACTCGCAACATGAATGTCAGTTGGGAATTGACGCACGTCGACCCAACTGACGCCGTTGGCATCGATACGTCGGTTTGCACTGCCGGGTTGGTTTGGTCAGGCAGGCAACGAAGGAAGCGACGAGTATGTGTGCCATCAAAACTAAAAAAACGTATTTTTTTTTGTTTTTTGTTTTTGTCTTTTATTTAGTGTAATAAAAAATAAAAGTATAATGGTAAATGTGGGTTCTAAAAAATTGAAATGACCAGTCATGGTTGACAGTGTTTAGTCAGTTCTTCTTTAATTTGTAAAAATGCTTATGTGACGTTGAATTTGCACAAACTGACCAGTCAATTTCACTGATTGAAAGTGGTCTAAAAATTTACGTGTGTATAATCTCGAATATACGAACTTCAGTTAATACTAATTAATTACTAACAATAAACCGAGTAGTGATAATTAAAAATGATAACATAAAAAGGTACCAAATGCGTGTTTGATAGCCCAAACCCGTTAACTCATCCACAAATCCGACTCAAAAGTTGCGATTTGGAAAAACGTGTTGGGTTCGGGGCTTTTTGTCATCTCCAAGTTTCCACTTTCGTTAAATTACCAAACAATATTTATGGATTTTAGCTTATATACATTAGAATTTTTTTAGGTCTTATAAATCATCGAATGCTCTTTATCAAAGACAACCCAAGTCAAATGTATTATTTCCTAGATGGTCTATTTCACTATTTTCCGGTAGACTGATTTTAGTCATCTTTGGGTACGTGTTCCAAGTAATTAGATGAACAACATTGATAATTTAAACAAATAAATTTGTGTTAGGACGATTTAATTATAGTATATTGTGGATTTTTAGACACTAAAATCTAAGGAGCAACTAAGCAAGTGAATTTGAGAAGATATGAGGATCTAAGACCTATTATTACAGATTAGATCATTGGTTAAAAAATCAAGAAAATATCACTTAAAATATGAAGCACAAGGTACACATGTTGCTTTTCAAAAAAAAACAAGGTACACATGTATATATTTGATGCAAATGGAAAATCTCACTTTACAACTCTAGGGATCTTGTACTCTCTATTGTGTAAATAGTAATTTATTTATTATTATCCTTTTTATAAAGACAATAAATTCACATATTCCACTACGAATTTATAAATATATCCATTATTGAACTAAAACTCACACACTCATAGTCTAAAAGTCATCTCAATACCGCTAGGAAAATGTTCCTTTGATAATGCACACATAATTGTTTGTATAATCACTCCTTAATGTAAATATACGGAGTATTTGGTTCGATGTTTTGATCATTTTAGTTGTTTTTATTTGTTAAACTTTGGGACAATTTTGCTCTTGCTATGTTGAAAACGATACACTATTGTATAAACTATAATTACATGACTTACTCCAAATCTCTACAAGTTAAGTAAACATTCAATATTATAGATGTTACGATTTCTAGGCATCTAGGGACAAATTAATTTGTTAAATGAATATTTAAATTTATATTTTTGCGAAATTGACTGAAAAGCATATCTTGAATGTTGGTACAAGATCATAATAATATGTTGGTATCTATGCATCCACAAAAAGTCTCTTTTTTGACTATTTTACATCATATCATATCATAGTGAATAATATAAAATAATCTATCTTCAACATTGGAGGATATTTGATGACCTAGTCAGTAGTCATATTAATTATTATTAAATACTTAATAATAATAAAAGAATAAGAAGAAGAATAAGAAAAATGACAATATGACGTTGAAACTTTACAATTTAAAAATGTAATTTTAGTAGTAAAAAATAAAAAAGGAAATAACTCGGACAAAAGCTAATGAAAATAAATACCCTAGTAGATTTTTATCTTTAACTTGTTACAATTCATTTTGTGCTTTTTAAGTTGCATCATTCTATAAAATATAAAATTAATTTTTCTTCAAATTCCATAAACCGATGAATATTCGATGTACCGAATAAGATCATTTTTGCTTGTTTTAAAAAGCATATATGACATTTTGTTTCTTTTCCTTTTGAACGAAAAGTTCTATACTTATGCACTTTCTGAACGCATTTCTTTAGAGAAAGACTTCGTATTTTCGTATTTCCATTACTTAGGACATGGAGTGAATTAAACCCAAATTTGAAATTGAAATAATTCTAATAAATCTTTTCCCATCATCATGACATGAATGCAAATGTGTGAATGAGCCATAAATTTATTCGTTACTTGTCACTTATGCATGTCTTGAGTCTTGACAAATGGCCATATACTTTATTACGATACGTATTTAGTCCGCAATTCCGCATTCATGTTATTCTTGTTGCATCTTAAATAGTGGAGTATAATATGATGTTTCTTTAAGTCACTTATTGATGATTGATGATCGGGCTATCAATATCAAGCATATCTAATTATTACTTGTTTATATAATTTAAAACCACCATATATTTTTAAAAATATTCTTTTGGATGATTTAAATCTGTGATTAAATAAACTAATTGATGAAACAACCCTTGATTTATTTTTCTAGACAGATACATAACAGAAGAAGATTTAGTTGTTTTATTTGTGTATTTTACTAAAAAATAAATATAAGTATAAATATTAAATTAAATTAAAATTTATATAAAATGGTAAATTATTAAAGGATATGTCGACAAAAAGACAAAATCTGGTGTCACATCAACCAATTTTTCCAGTCTACCACCCTACGCCTATACACACCGAATCTTTTCTTCTACTATGTCCCCACCCTAATTTTCTACTATATCAATTTTTTATTTATTTTTATTTTCACAAATTTCTTTGTAATAACTTGAATAAAAAACTAAATGTAACACAAATCTGAAATTGATAGCGATCGGTATTTTAATCTTTTGAAATGTTAACACTTACGAGTATTGTAACTATATAAAACTTTTGTTATAGTACACAAATCAAATGGATTTACAATTCAAACTACCTTTAATACTTGCGAAAGAGCCTTCCATTCTTTTCGACGTCATCCTTTCACATTGGCGGAGAGTGGAGTCCCCAAATAAAATGGATTTATCGTTACAATTAACTACTTTTCAAATAAAAATCTGTAATCAATTTGAGAATCAGTTACTCGTGATGATTCCAAAATCTGCACGTACAAATGAAGTAAACTAGTAAGTGGCAACTCTATACTTTCGTCGTGTGACGAAATTATAGAAAACAGATAAAGTTGATAATAATAACATAACAATGACAATAATAAGTTTATTTTATATGTAGATACCAGAGATTGGATTATCATTATTTAAAAAAAAAAAAAAAAAAAAATGAAATATATTTTATTTTGGAAAAACTAACCAATTAAAACTAAATAAAGGGTTTGAAATCAATGAATAAATAATATATATTTTTTGGACGAATCAAACGATAAATAAAATTGTTCCCCAAGGTGTTCAGCGATGCTTGTGCATCGGCTCCAACTAGTCATTACTATATTTATTTCTTGTCGTTTATTTTTTTAATATAGGGTACGGTTCATGTACGCAGCTTTTTATCGTACGCCACTGTACACAGCCATTCACCTACATCCACGTGTACTTCTACTCTGTTCACCTTCATCCTTCGCACATCCTTAATTGATACATGTATTAGGTTAATTTGTGTATGATACATTTATTTAATTACTGTGATTTAATCACATGTATTCTAATTTAATTATAATATTGGATCTTCTCTGTGTATTCGTAATTGTGATTCATGTTAAATACTTTTTCTTTTTGTAATCTTTTTATTATATTTTAATTTATTATTTGTACGATACACAATAAACATATTAAAAGTTGCAATAGCAGGAAGAGAAGGAAGAAGATGATACACAATGAACATATATAATTATTAAATGATACATAATGAACATATTAAAATTTGTATGTTTTTATTTAAAATTTATATGATACACAATGAACATGTTAAAGTTGCATGACGGTGATGATTTGTATGATACACAATGCACATGTTATAATCGATACACAATGCACATGTTATAATCGATACACAATGCACATGTTATAATTGATACACAATGAACACTTTTGAGATTGTTGCGTACTGTGCGTACGTTAACATCATGCGTACATGAACCCTTGGCTACATATTTATTTATTAATTTTTGGTAGACAATTTTCCAACACATGACATGGAAATAGTATTTTTATATTCGATAATAATGAATATTTTTTGATAGTTGAAAGATAATAATTTATCAATCTTTAAATCTCATTATGAATTATTAGTTTCATGTATAGTTTATTGCTTGACATGGCAAAATCTAACATGAATCCTACTTAATTGGGTGTCGACAGTTTGTTTTATGAATATTAAAACATCTAAGATCTCGTTAATTTAATTAGTTAAGCCCTTATAGTTTGGGTGGTGATTTATACACCACCAAAAATTAGTCATACACCACTAAAGCTGCTTTACAGTGTTGTATAGTACAACTATAACACCCGTCTCGAAATACAAGGACATTTTTTTTTTTAACATATCGGAAGCGCATGATTAATAGAAACCAGTGGATTGCATACATACATTTCAAATAGCAATCCACTTATATACAAACCTTTAAAACTAGATTATTCTAATTATTACACACATTAAGTTTAGGTGTTATAGAAATCCCAATGTGTTGTTAAATCATTAACGTATTATCCATTTCAGAGTGAGCCTGTCAAACATTCCATTCCATATGTACTTCTTGCCCACCTACATACAGAAGTAAACCTGCAAGAAGTAATGAGGGGTTAGCACGAAGCTAAGTGAATAGATCCCAAGCTATCAATCTAACTCAGATTAACACATGCCTATAACCAAGCAATGCACAAGCAACATAGAAGGATCGGTGGTCCTTGAGGTACCCTCATGCCGCGGATGGTTCCCCAAGTAACACTTAAAACCAACTGACGGCCAAATCAGAGGTTAAACCGATAGTTTGGTACTATTACTACACACGACGCAATTTCAGTGTCCAACACATGTACAAGGCACTTGCGAAGTCCTAGTAATAGTATCCAAACCCAACACATTAGTTGACCCCCACCAAATCAAATAGTCCACAACTAACATAGCACAATGGACGCCAATAATCAATCAAGGTTTAGCCAACATGCCAATATAATATTAATGCAATCATTGCAATAAACCAAGTTTACCCGTTGTAACCATGTTGTTACAACTAACTTAGACTGAAAGTCCAAGATCCACTCACCGACAATCATAGTCGTCCACTCAGTAGTCTAATGTCACTGAGTCTTCCGCGTATCTAAAACATTACAGAATACCACAAGTTAGTAACTTGTCACAATGATAATCTTATTATAATAAACAATACACGTTATAATCATATAACATATCGCAATGTCTCGTCAGACACTATATCATATCAACATGATAATAATTACCGGATAATCGAATATAATTATTAAATGGTAGCTTACACTTATGGCACCAAATCATAAGCACATACACATAGTGATATACCATTTATTACATAATCTTCTAATTCCATATCCCTTATATCATGTTACACTTATATAACATATTTACAAGCTCATGATATCAAACCATTAAGTAACCACTGCTTAACTAATTACAAAACTTAATTAGCCTAAGTAACATGAACTAAGTCCAAAACATTACTAACACATATCATCAATCATTTAACATTAGCACAAATTAAGTTCGATGTATAAATCAATAACATAATAATCAACAGCTGATCAATAAGCCTGAAACAAAATGAATCCGCCCGGATTCCCGTGAATCCGCCGGATTCCCATGACGAACAGCCCCTGTACCTGCTGTTCTAACCTTATACCCGAAATCAAAACCCCAATTCACCAAATCAACGTATCAAATCGATTACATACAACAAATAACACTTTAGAATACTAACCAACAACGCATATCATCATATATCATCATCAATCACATACATAATCATAAACCCTAAATTATTAATATGTACACATATATATGATGAACACTCACAATTTAAAGATGATGATGATGATCTAGTGAAGAAGATGAAGCTATAGCAAGATCACAAGCAATCTTTCTCTCTTTTCTTTCTTTTGATTTTGATATGTATGTATGTGTGTGTATGTAAAAGAGATAGAGATGAGAAAAAGATCAAAAATAGAAAATGGGGAAAAATAAGTCGGCCACCACTCTTTTAACCAACTTCCACTAGTATAAAATAATACCCGCTCTAAACCTATTGCCTGGAACCCGAAAATACCCGCAAAAAAAAGTATTTTATTTTACCGTCAGGTTACACCATTTAAAACAAATATTATTTTATTAGTCACAATAATTCCTGTGACTCTTTCACCTATTTATTTTTAAATAAACTAACAATAAATTTCCTATCTCATTTAAATAATTATTTAAATCCCGAAAATAGTATAAAACTTCTAGGCCCGATTTGCGGATGTTACAAATCTCTCCCCCTTAAAGAGATTTCGTCCTCGAAATCTAATCATCCTTAATTAATCTAGGGAATTTAATCACATCATACCTCGTGTGAAGTTTGGTTCACATTTTATTTCTAATTCCCTAACTACATAATTACTTATCACTAAATGCACATAAGGTATATGTACAATTTAAATTATTTATGCATATCATCTCTATGCATATCTTAATCACTAACCACACATACACAAAATATGTATACATTTAAATCCATTTATATAGATATACGTTTTCAACCTATTACACATGCACATATCCAAATGTACATGCTTCAATTACTCATTTCAGCGCATATAATGTACCTAATCTTATCTTCATATACACCATGGTCACTTTTAAACAAGTTATCACTTAACTAAGTATAGTAATATACTCTCATAACCAGAATCTAGCGACGTGCTAGGTCTTTAAAATTAATATATGAATTGTATCCTTTTCAATAACAAAACAATGGTTATGGAAACCACAATACACATATCATCAATGAAATTCAATTTTCAATTATAATTAGCATCCACGCTAATATCCACATATCACCGAGGTACATGAAACCCATTTTTATTAAAATATCTCGGAATCATGTAACACTAACCACGTATTGATAAGCAAAGTAGAGGTCAAATCCTATGGTTACTACCATAATCATATAATTACACAATCACTTAGCACCAAATCATATTGGATACATGCTAAGTCTCGTTCAATGGGTACTTTGCTATACTAGCACACGTACCACATTAACAAAATGTGCTAATCATCAACACATTTTTCAACAATATTCACATATTTAATCCAATTTAGCCGACCTCTACTTAACTTTTCTCATCACATAACTTTTCAAATTACAATTTACTACTTTATCTAGTCATTAGATAAGCAAAAATACGAAAGATTATACGTAATTCGCACATAATTATAATAAGATTATCAATCCAACAAGTAAACTCTTATTTTCCTGACTATTTTGCTTTTTCCCTACAATAGGCTATCCAACTATGGTAGTCTTTACCAAGCTTTAATTATCATCACCGAATAACCACTTATACGTTTTAACAAGTAATAGAAACAGTCCAAAATTCTTCCTTTATAATGATATCACATTAATCAATAGTTTTAGTAGTTTACTACTACCTCAATTTTAGTCAATCAATAACTATTTCATAACCGCAGGTCAACCTATATCATCCGTTATTTTAAAATCATTTAGCTTCATTGGGTACTTAATAACCTCAACAACTCCATGTGAAATGGCATAATACAAATACGTTGGCCAGAAGTCGTCATATTATGTCATTCACACTTCATTCTCAGGTCACTTCATACCGTTAATCTTCAAAGTGATTAATCTTTAATTTCATATATATCATTAACAATGATATTACTTTAACAACAAGTACAAAATCAGATATTAACTTGTTACCTATTCCACATATTCCTTGGAATGTAAGACTAATCATATAGTCAGGTGGATATAATCAACACAGACATTTAACACCATTTTTACCATCTCATTAACACAGGTGTAATGTCTAACACAACCACCTCCATCAATACTTTTAGTACATAGCACAATTTCAAGCACTAGTATAGCAATTAATACTAATAGTGCATTCATAAGGTTTAATACTAACTATATTATCACTATTATGTGAAATTCTTAACATATTGTCATCAATCTATACTTCTTCAGTTTAGTTACAATTGTGCATTTCCTGTTCGATTATCATATAGATACAAGCTCATGTACTTAACTCACAATTCTTAAAATGCTCACTTCAATCAATTTCTAATATTTCACATGATTCATTTACTTTATTGTATTTCAAATAATTCATATAACATGATTCACATAATCAATATCTATTTACCCTAACAAGGAACAAGCAACCATACCCTTACTGGTATACTATGCAGTTAAATAAACTGTCTACAAACAACTCCTACACAAAGAACCATATAGACCTCTTAAAACAACATTTAATATTGCATATAGTCACAGGAATGATCCCTGGGCTCAAAGAAACAAAAGCCCAATACAAATCATAAGCTAAAAGTCCGAAATAATGTCCGAAAAACACTAAAACGCGATTTTCGGGCCCCAAACGAGCCCGAAGTGCCAAAAACTGACAGGGCTCATGGCAAAGCGATGAGCTTTGACCGTTGACCCGTTTTTGAGTTGACATGTAATTTTCGTCTTAATCAGACACCGAAATTTTCTAACGGAAATTCTACGTCGAACGTTACGACGAACGTCGAAATTTTACGAACTTTCATATTAAACTCACTTAATATAACACATAACACAAGAAATGTCTCAATAAGAGGGGAATCCGCCGGATTCTGGGGAATCCGCCCGGATTGAAGGGAATACGCCCGGATTCCGGGGAATCCGCCGTATTCAAGGCCAAGTTTTGGGACAGAACCATTTTTAAGGAATCCGGTCAAGGAATCCGTCCGGATTCATGGGAATCCGTACGGATTCAAGGGAATCCGTCCGGATTCAACCTGCTGTAACAAGTCTGCAATTTTAGTGCAAAAATACGAAACTCAAACGCGCATATCTCCTAAACCGTAAAGAGTTAGACTCTGAAATTTTGCAGGCACCCTCATATAATCAAAATGCAACTTTCCATTTTTCCACTTTTTCAATTTACACGTTTTACGAGAAAACAGACGTATAACCAATTTTAGGCCATTTTCGTTGACACTCTATATTCCAAACGGCATACATTCAGGGTTCCACCCTTTGCCAACATGTTTCTACATATATTTGTGACGTGTGGGCACTTTCAACACCCTCATATACTTGTCCTATCATGTTTTAACTCATTGACCCGTTTAAGGGTTCAAATGGGCAAATTTTACCAAACAACCACATTGACTATCCAAAACACTTTCACGCACTTTGTTACTATACTTATGACTTAAAGTCACTTTAACATTCATTATTTTCGAACCAACATGCATTTTAACCATTTGACCAATAACCGACCCATTTGGGTACTTTAACAACCCATTTGGGTTTCAACCCATATAACCACTATTCAAACAGTCAATTCACACTTTCTTGACTATTCCAAGTCAAACAAAACCATTTTCAATATTGGTATTATGCTATAACTCTAAAACACCAATTCACATTAAAATCATCATTTTTAAATCAATTTCAACAAATTTTCCAAATTCATAATCACTTTAACTTTTCACAACTTGTCAACGCACATTTGGACTCGTTGACCACTTTGATTTTCTATCTTAACACTTTCAATACAAAGATCATCATTCAACCCAATTATGATCAATGCTAAACACATAAACATCTAGTCACATTCATCACTTTGTAACATAGTTATTATCCAGTTGGACACGACCACATTCAACTTTGACTTTTCCAAGTCAATACACATATTCCAATAACTAGACTCTTTATAATTCACATAACAACACGACTCGAAACCTATTAAGGGAGAATACCAACATCCCATTAATTTCATCATATCAAGTCACATCAATTTAGTTTATCATTTATCAAATAATTCCCTAGCAAGGATCTATAATCACCTTGCATTTATCAACTTATTAACAAGCGATATTCACCAATAATTCAATTTACTTTACTAACAATCATATCATAGTAAAGCAAACAGTCAAAGCTTATTAAAATTCATCAAGCTTATCAGAAATTACCTGGCACATCTAGGCCCACGAGTATTGAGGAATCATTGAGAAAACCAGACAGTTCCTCATATTCCTCCGTCTCTGCATCCAAAACAACACTATTGCATATTGATATAGGTTAGCACACATTTAATAGCAACTTTCTCAAGCAACCACTAAACCCCATCCCCGGAATGTTTGACTTGACACAAACCTAAGTTTGGGATTGAACACCATACAATGTCCAATTCACCCAAACCTAGGCTCTGATACCAATTTATAACACCCGCTAAATACAAGGACATTTTTTTTTAAACATATCGGAAGCGCATGATTAATAGAAACCAGTGGATTGCATACATACGTTTCAAATAGCAATCCACTTATATACAAACCTTTAAAACTAGATTATTCTAATCATTACACACATTAAGTTTAGGTGTTATAGAAATCCCAATGTGTTGTTAAATCATTAACGTATTATCCATTTCAGAGTGAGCCTGTCAAACATTTCATTCCATATGTACTTCTTGCCCACCCACATACAGAAGTAAACCTGCAAGAAGTAATGAGGGGTTAGCACGAAGCTAAGTGAATAGATCCCAAGCTATCAATCTAACTCAGCTTAACACATGCCTATAACCAAGCAATGCACAAGCAACATAGAAGGATCGGTGGTCCTTGAGGTACCCTCATGCCGCGGATGGTTCCCCAAGTAACACTTAAAACCAACTAACGGCCAAATCAGAGGTTAAACCGATAGTTTGGTACTATTACTACACACGACGCAATTTCAGTGTCCAACACATGTACAAGGCACTTGCGAAGTCCTAGTAATAGTATCCAAACCCAACACATTAGTTGACCCCCACCAAATCAAATAGTCCACAACTATCATAGCACAATGGACGCCAATAATCAATCAAAGGTTTAGCCAACATGCCAATCTAATATTAATGCAATCATTGCAATAAACCAGGTTTACCCGTTGTAACCATGTTGTTACAACTAACTTAGACTGAAAGTCCAAGATCCACTCACCGACAATCATAGTCGTCCACTCAGTAGTCTAATGTCACTGAGTCTTCTCCACATCTGAGAATACAATAACACAACACAAGTTAGTCATTTGGCACTTGCCTCAATATTGATATAATATCATACTATTGTAATTACATCAACAACTTATCACTAACTTGTATTAATTCAACGTTCATCATTTTAAGATTATGAATAATCTTATTAACATCAAAATTCTGTAATCATTAAGATCACATCATCATGTTAAGCTACTTTAATTATCATAAATCAACTTTACGACTATTATGTTCACCTAATCACCTTCATCCATCATAATCATTGTTAACCAATATAATAAAATCATTAACAAGATTAATACCCTTCAACATCAATTATCCATCAAAACATCAATATTTGATCCTATGAATACTTAACCAACTAATTTCACACCATCCTCTTTAATAACCAATTAAGTGTTCTAATTAGTAATCATACTACTTTCTTCATATAGACCATCAAACTCATCATGATCATCAAAATTCTCATGAACACTTAACCAATTTCACAACCCTTAGCATAATCAATGTAAATCATCATCTTTAATCAACACTTATCAATCATACATCATTATTCTAAACATAGAAGCTCCAATTCTTGAATTATCAACTAAACACATAACCTTTATTAGTGATCATATATCATTTTCTTCATTTCAAGGTTAGGCTTAGATTTTAATCATCATTTAAACATCAACTAACAATTTTATCATCATTCCAAGCTTCTATTTCATGAACATCCTACCAATTAAGCAATTACTCAAAACCCTCAATTTCTAGGGTTATCTCAAACACGAAATTAACACATATAACATGATTAAGATGATGCTAGAATGATTAGTACTTGTTATTGAAGCTTAACTAACATCAATTTACACTTTTGAAACCCTAAATTCGGATTTTGCTCAAGAACACTAAAACCCCTAATTTCTAGGTTTTAGAAAATGAAGAACACAAGAATATACCTTGATCTTGATGATTATAGAAGCTTGAATTCATGCTTGGAAGCTCCAATTGATGATTTCTTCATGTTTTTTTTTTATTAAGGTTTAGATGTGTGTGTGTGTATATGTAAATCGTATGTATGTATGCATATGTGGGAGGTAAAACCGACCCTCCCATATAATATACCATATAATGCTAATTTTCATTCCCCGTATTTATTATTGTCTGGAACTTAAAAATCATTTGCGGGGAAATACAATTTTATTTTACCGTCAACTAAATAAATTTAAAACAGTTAATAATTTACTATTCACAAAAAGTCATATAACTGTTTGACCTATTATTTTCAATTATCACAATACATATAACAAATTAAATCGCATTTAAATTTACAGGAATACCTATTACTCCTAGGCCCAATTTGAGGATGTTACAAATCTCTCCCCCTTAAAGAGATTTCGTCCTCGAAATCTAATCATCCTTAATTAATCTAGGGAATCTTCCAGTACTCTTCAACTCTTCAACTCCTACAGTAAGCTCTGATACCAATTTATAACACCCGCTAAATACAAGGACATTTTTTTTTTTTAAACATATCGGAAGCGCATGATTAATAGAAACCAGTGGATTGCATACATACATTTCAAATAGCAATCCACTTATATACAAACCTTTAAAACTAGAGTATTCTAATCATTACACACATTAAGTTTAGGTGTTATAGAAATCCCAATGTGTTGTTAAATCATTAACGTATTATCCATTTCAGAGTGAGCCTGTCAAACATTCCATTCCATATGTACTTCTTGCCCACCCACATACAAAAGTAAACCTGCAAGAAGTAATGAGGGGTTAGCACGAAGCTAAGTGAATGGATCTCAAGCTATCAATCTAACTCAGCTTAACACATGCCTATAACCAAGCAATGCACAAGCAACATAGAAGGATCGGTGGTCCTTGAGGTACCCTCATTCCGCGGATGGTTCCCCAAGTAACACTTAAAACCAACTGACGGCCAAATCAGAGGTTAAACCGATAGTTTGGTACTATTACTACACACGACGCAATTTCAGTGTCCAACACATGTACAAGGCACTTGCGAAGTCCTAGTAATAGTATCCAAACCCAACACATTAGTTGACCCTCACCAAATCAAATAGTCCACAACTATCATAGCACAATGGACGCCAATAATCAATTAAGGTTTAGCCAACATGCCAATATAATATTAAAGCAATCATTGCAATAAACCAAGTTTACCCGTTGTAACCATGTTGTTACAACTAACTTAGACTAAAAGTCCAAGATCCACTCACCGACAATCATAGTCGTCCACTCAGTAGTCTAATGTCACTGAGTCTTCTCCACATCTGAGAATACAACAATAACACAAGTCAGTCTCTTGTATCGAATCTATATAACATCATTCCAACATTACAAATATCCACCTTTACAATCACTTATCAAGTTTATGCTCATTATACTCATAACCTCATTTAATCAACTTTCATTATTACCATTAACATGATTAAACCGTTAACCAGATTATTTCCATCAAATATTACTAATTCATTCAAAACCCCAACACAAGGTTTAATGAATATTTAATCCACTTAGTTACCACTTTACTCATAGATTCCCAATCAAGTGTTCCAATTAACCATTATCCTCTTTTCGTCATATAACACATCATAATCATTAATTCTCTACAACACCTCATGATCACTCGATCAAATTCTCTAATTTCAAGTTAGTACTTATGTTATAATCATAAATTAGGTACTAATTGCCAACCATAACATAACCAAAAGCCTCAATTCATGTTTATCATGCAAATTCCATCAATTACCCAAAACCCATTTTGATCACAACTTATATAATATGATTAATCCAATTTTAGGTTAGGGTTTCACCTATAATCATAAAATTAACCTTAACTAACAACCATACAAGCATTATAAGCTTTAACTTCAAGTTAATCATTATAATTTCATCCTAAACCACAAGAACCCTAATTCCAACTTACAACTTACAAGTTGAATCATGTTACATCTCATCATGTATGAGTTTAACTAACATCAATTTAACAACTTCAAGCCTTAATTTCGGATTATAATCTATAACCCACAAAACCCCAAATTTTAGATTTATGAAAATCAAGAAATCAAGACTTACATAATGGTTAGAAGGATTAGAGGATGATAATCTTCAAGCTAGAAGCTTGAATTCGAATTTGTGTTCTTCAATTTGATGATTTCATCAAGTTTTTGGATTGATTAGGGTTTGTGTGTGTGAATCGTATGTACGTATGCATATGTGGGAGTTAAAACCGACCCATCAAATAATATACCATATAAATGCTAATTTTCATTCCCCGTATTTATTATTGTCTGGAACTTAAAAACCATTTGCGGGGAAATACCATTTTATTTTACCGTCAACTAAATAAATTTAAAACAAACAATATTTCACTAACCACAATATTTCCTGAGGCTTATTGACCTGTTAAATTTATAATCAAACACATATAACAAATTTAAATCGTATTTAAATTTACAGGAATACCTATTACTCCTAGGCCCAATTTGAGGATGTTACAAATCTCTCCCCCTTAAAGAGATTTCGTCCTCGAAATCTAATCATCCTTAATTAATCTAGGGAATTTAATCACATCATACCTCGTGTGAAGTTTGGTTCACACTTTATTTCCAATTCCCTAACTACATAATTATTTATCACTAAATGCACATAAGGTATATGTACAATTTAAATTACTTATGCATATCATCTCTATGCGTATCTTAATCACTAATCACACATACACAAAATATGTATACATTTAATCCATTTTTAGATATATGTTTTTCAACCTAATTACACATGCACATATCCAATGTACATGCTTCAATTTCTCATTTCAGCACATATAATGTACATAATCTTATCTTCATATACACAATGAACATTTTAAAACAAGTTATCACTTAACAAAGTAAAGTAATATACTCTCATATCCAGAATCTAGCGACATGCTAGATCTTTAAAATTAGTATATGAATTCTATCTTTTTCAATAACGAAAACAGTGGTTATGGAAACCACAATACACATATCATCGATGAAGTTTAAATTTCAATTATAACTAGCATCCACGCTAATATCCACATATCACTGAGATACATGAAACCCATTTTTTATTAAAATATCTCGGAATCATGTAACACTAACCACATATTAATAAGCAAAGTAGAGGTCAAATCCTACGGTTAATACCATTATCATATAGTTACACAATCACTTCGCACCAAATTATATTTGGATACATGCTAAATCTCGTTCAATGGGTACCTTGCTATACTAGCACACGTACCACATTATCAAAATGTGCTAATCATCAACACATTTTCAACAATATCATCTCAATAATTGTATCTAGTCGACCTCTACATTAGCTTATCTCATCACATATCTTTTCAAATTACAATTTACTACTTTACCTAGTCATTAGATAAGCAAAAATACGAAAGATTATATGTAATTCGCACATAATTATAATAAGATTATCAATCCAACAAGTAAACTCTTATTTTCCTGACTATTTTACTTTTTCCCTACAATAGGCTATCCAACCATGGTAGTCTTTACCAAGCTTTAATTATCATCACCGAATAACCACTCATACGTTTTAACAAGTACTAGAAACAGTCCAAAATTCTTCCTTTATAATGATATCACATTAATCAATAGTTTTAGTAGTTTACTACTACCTCAATTTTAGTCAATCAATAACTATTTCATAACCGCAGGTCAACCTATATCATCCGTTATTTAAAATCATTTAGCTTCATTGGGTACTTAATAGCCTCAACAACTCCATGTGAAATGGCATAATATAAATACGTTGGCCAGACGTCGTCATATTATGTCAGTCACACTTCATTCTCAGGCCACTTCATACCATTAATCTCTAAAGTGATTTACTTTTACTCTCTCATATATCACAATGTTGAAATCAACAATTATTACACATATAGTAATACTTTGTAATAGATTTATGACCCAGTATTAACTTGTTACTATTTTCATTTATCACTTGAATGTGAAACTACTCACTTAATATGATTGAATAAGTATTTTTAAGAGTTGAAGAGTACTGTAGGAGCTTACTCTTGCTTGATAACTAAATATGGAAGGTTATTTATTAATCAACTTAGAAATTATATATTGATGAATATATGTGAAATATGACCTGGTATTTTAACAAGGTACTTAGTGTTAAATGTTATATAGAGTATTATACTTATTAATTAAAGTGTTAAGTGATTGATATTGAATCCAGTGATAAAGGTGTTAAATGGACTTAGTTATGTTAAACTCTACACCTGTGTTAATGTAATAATAAGAATTTTGTTGAACTCTACAAATGTCCTTGTATTTAGCGGGTGTTATAAAAAGTGCACTTTTTATGTAACACCCCCCTCCATCACCCGCAGGCCCAAGGAGGAATGTTAATATAAGCCATTGGGCCAGGTCTGCAGCCCAATGCACCCCAACCTATCTCCTGAACATCTCAGGTAGGTTGTTGGATTCGAACATGAATCCCTTTAATATCAAGTCTTACCACTTGATATCACCAATTGAGCTGCAGCTCAATTGGTGATATCAAGTGGTAAGACTTGATATTAAAGGGATTCATGTTCGAATCCAACAACCTACCTGAGATGTTCAGGAGATAGGTTGGGGTGCATTGGGCTGCAGACCTGGCCCAATGGCTTATATTAACATTCCTCCTTGGGCCTGCGGGTGATGGAGGGGGGTGTTACATAATCCCCGGAATGTTTGACTTGACACAAACCTAAGTTTGGGATTGAACACCATACAAGGTCCAATTCACCCAAACCTAGGCTCTGATACCAATTTATAACACCCGTCTCGAAATACAAGGACATTTTTTTTTTTAACATATCGGAAGCGCATGATTAATAGAAACCAGTGGATTGCATACATACATTTCAAATAGCAATCCACTTATATACAAACCTTTAAAACTAGATTATTCTAATTATTACACACATTAAGTTTAGGTGTTATAGAAATCCCAATGTGTTGTTAAATCATTAACGTATTATCCATTTCAGAGTGAGCCTGTCAAACATTCCATTCCATATGTACTTCTTGCCCACCCACATACAGAAGTAAACCTGCAAGAAGTAATGAGGGGTTAGCACGAAGCTAAGTGAATAGATCCCAAGCTATCAATCTAACTCAGATTAACACATGCCTATAACCAAGCAATGCACAAGCAACATAGAAGGATCGGTGGTCCTTGAGGTACCCTCATGCCGCGGATGGTTCCCCAAGTAACACTTAAAACCAACTGACGGCCAAATCAGAGGTTAAACCGATAGTTTGGTACTATTACTACACACGACGCAATTTCAGTGTCCAACACATGTACAAGGCACTTGCGAAGTCCTAGTAATAGTATCCAAACCCAACACATTAGTTGACCCCCACCAAATCAAATAGTCCACAACTAACATAGCACAATGGACGCCAATAATCAATCAAGGTTTAGCCAACATGCCAATATAATATTAATGCAATCATTGCAATAAACCAAGTTTACCCGTTGTAACCATGTTGTTACAACTAACTTAGACTGAAAGTCCAAGATCCACTCACCGACAATCATAGTCGTCCACTCAGTAGTCTAATGTCACTGAGTCTTCCGCGTATCTAAAACATTACAGAATACCACAAGTTAGTAACTTGTCACAATGATAATCTTATTATAATAAACAATACACGTTATAATCATATAACATATCGCAATGTCTCGTCAGACACTATATCATATCAACATGATAATAATTACCGGATAATCGAATATAATTATTAAATGGTAGCTTACACTTATGGCACCAAATCATAAGCACATACACATAGTGATATACCATTTATTACATAATCTTCTAATTCCATATCCCTTATATCATGTTACACTTATATAACATATTTACAAGCTCATGATATCAAACCATTAAGTAACCACTGCTTAACTAATTACAAAACTTAATTAGCCTAAGTAACATGAACTAAGTCCAAAACATTACTAACACATATCATCAATCACTTAACATTAGCACAAATTAAGTTCGATGTATAAATCAATAACATAATAATCAACAGCTGATCAATAAGCCTGAAACAAAATGAATCCGCCCGGATTCCCGTGAATCCGCCGGATTCCCATGACGAACAGCCCCTGTACCTGCTGTTCTAACCTTATACCCGAAATCAAAACCCCAATTCACCAAATCAACATATCAAATCGATTACATACAACAAATAACACTTTAGAATACTAACCAACAACGCATATCATCATATATCATCATCAATCACATACATAATCATAAACCCTAAATTATTAATATGTACACATATATATGATGAACACTCACAATTTAAAGATGATGATGATGATCTAGTGAAGAAGATGAAGCTATAGCAAGATCACAAGCAATCTTTCTCTCTTTTCTTTCTTTTGATTTTGATATGTATGTATGTGTGTGTATGTAAAAGAGATAGAGATGAGAAAAAGATCAAAAATAGAAAATGGGGAAAAATGAGTCGGCCACCACTCTTTTAACCAACTTCCACTAGTATAAAATAATACCCGCTCTAAACCTATTGCCTGGAACCCGAAAATACCCGCGAAGAAAAGTATTTTATTTTACCGTCAGGTTCCACCATTTAAAACAAATATTATTTTATTAGTCACAATAATTCCTGTGACTCTTTCACCTATTTATTTTTAAATAAACCAACAATAAATTTCCTATCTCATTTAAATAATTATTTAAATCCCGAAAATAGTATAAAACTTCTAGGCCCGATTTGCGGATGTTACAACAACACAATGATGTATAAAATTGGTGTATGGTTAACTTTTGGTGGTGTATACACATCACCAACCTTATAGTTTAGATTGTTGAAACTCGAAAAAGTTACTTGCCGCTTTGATTCAAGTCGTTGATTTTATAAAACGATATAATCTTCATTCATGAGACATAATCGTAATGTTTTATGTTGTTTTAGTATTGTATGAGTATCATATATCGTATGTCAATCTTATGGATCGATAATAGTCTAACTAGTTTAATTACTAGCTTGTCTTGCTACATTTTAATAAAAATTAATGTCAACAGCGGAAATTATTTTACAAATCTTCTTAAATGGTAGTGTTTTAATCTCATTACCCTGGCCTAGTGCTAATGACAACATGCATTATGACTAAACCTTAACATTCTATAATCAGGTTTTCTCTGTATTTTTAATTAAGACATGCCATCATTTTATTTTCAAAAGGCTAAATATGATTATGAGTTTAATTAGAGGATTTAAATTTAGGATGTGTTTGACACACTAGCTTATTGGACTTTATGGGAGCTTTATTAGTTTAATTTTTTATAAGTTCAAATTTTTAGTCTTGTTTGGTAAAAAAAAATAAGCTCAAAGCTTATGGAATGAGAAATTACTTAAATATCCCTTATATCCCTATATACGGAGTATCATATACTTTTTATCATTTTATGTTAATTTATATCTTTAAGCTCCAGCTTCAGTTACAAGTTAGTTTTGCCAAATACACCCTTAACCATTTATTCAATATAATAAAAAAAAAAATTTTAATCTATATATGCATGTGCAAGATAATTGAAAGAATATAATGCTACTTTTTTACAAAGTTTATTAGTGCTAGTAAGAAACTTGAGAACGAAAAGTCATTATATTTATATGTAAAAGTGTAATCAAATCAAATCAGTAATTGACTTAGCGGTATTGAGGTAACCTTTCAATCATGAGGTTGTGAGTTCAAATTCAGTTGTGCCATATTTGTATATTCGTGATAAAATGTATATATTTGTGATAAAATGTATATATTTGTGATGAAGTGTGTAATCGTAAAAAAAAAAATGTATAGTTTTCTCAAAAAGGTGAGATGAAGTGTCATAAATTTGGTCAAACAGAGTATTAAACTCAAGGTAGTTTGGTTTGGTTGGCACCAATGCACAATAGGAGTCAACGTTTTTTGTTCGCATTATCATGCTCTACATTTATTTATATTTTTTCTTTCATGTTTAAATTGCGGGTCCTCATTGTTTGCCTTGACTATAGAAACTACTCTTTAGGTTTCAGTACTTCATAAAACAAATATCAGATGAGAATCGTTTAATACTACCAATTAGCCCAAATACGGAGGTCGTAAGTTCACTAATCATACCTCTTCTATGTTGATCAGAAAGTCGGTTTTACCTTCCAATCAGCCCAACAATAAAAAAGATCATGTCTAATTCAATTTACTAGGAAATTTGAGCATGATATTTATCTGTAACAAAGAAAGTTAAAAAAAAAAAAGATATTAACGGTTAAATATCGTTTGGCACACTTGGTGAGCTTTTTGCTTTATTGGAGCTTATGGGTGTATTTGGCAAGGAACATTTTTTTTGGAAACGGCAAATAACACCTGCGGGCCAGTAATGGAGTATCATCGTGCCACCACTACCAGCCCATATATTGCCTCACCTAGGAAAAACCACCACAGGACTCGAACCCGAGACCTATGGGTAAAACCCCGTGCATCACAACCAGCTGAGCTGGTGATCATTTGCTGGCAAGGAGCATTTAAAAGCTTTTAGAGGATTTATGCTTTTAATTCTGAAGAAAAAACTCCCAATAAAATAAAAGACTACGAACATACGTTTCACTTGCACCCGGTACCTCAACTGTTCAATTTATTATACCATATAGGCATATACGACCTTAGTCGACTTAGCAAACAAAAAAGCCAAGACAAGCCATTTATTTCTTTGAAGTTACTCTTACTTTGGTTATTACTATACTTGTAATATAGATATAGATCAGGTAACCCTCTCACCAAAAGCGAAAAAACATACCGGAGTATACAAATTAAAGTTGTACATGGTGTGGGTTTGTCAATTTCAGACCCACACCACTGGGGATAAATTGTAGGTTGTCCTGTTAAGAAAACATGCCTGTTCTGAATCAGATTTTCAATCCAAATACACAATAACAAATAGATAAGAGTAGCTATTCACCTGACCTGAATTATGAACAAGCCTACAGATCTCCAACCAAAGCTCCATAGCAACTAACCCATCACCAGGTTGCAAACACCACCCTGAAGGCCAGAACAAACACAAGCACACAACACTGCAAGAACTAGATCATTGATAACATAAAATACATTTTGTAACCAATAATATATTCTGCTTACCAAGAAAAGAAGTAACTAGTGATCGTAATCATACATTATCATCCTCTTCAAAATCTGCAATGTCACAAATAATATTCATAGTCTCCATAGATACAATATTCTGAGAAGTCATCTTCATTGGGGTACTTAAAATCTTTGATCCTTTCCATGCATTGTTTTACCAAGTTCCCAGTGATATTCAGGTTAAAACACCTACGAACGTCAAGGGACTCGAGGTAAGGGCAACCATGTAAAATGGTGTGGAGTCCCTCATCACTCATCAGTCACTTTATTCCAATGTAGCTACAAATGGTGTAACTCAGGCATACTATTTGCAACAGCAAAGGCATCATCATCATCATCACATTCAATGCGGTTCCCCTCGAAATCTTGGTCCAACCTGAAGGACTTGAGCTGAGGGCAATTCTGTCCGATCACTTCAGTGTCTTGTACATCTATATCGGTATGGTAAATGAAAAGGTGCTCGAGTTGTGGTAGCCTTTTGACTGCGTCTCTCAAGCCACAGCCAGTAATATGGTAGCTGTTTGAAAGGCATAAATATTGCAGCTTACTTGAGCTGTGCACAAGTTACCAAGAGAATAAAGTAAACTACTGGAACAAAAATAAAGATCGAACTTGGTAACAAACCAAAACAGCTAACTGATCAGGTAAAACATGATCATGCTACTGTATACATTGTATAATTATTTTCTAGCTTCTTGTTAGATTGGAAAAAGTAGTTAGAAAGTCCTAGCTCCGACTAGTTTTTTGTTGCATTTCTAGTTGGCTTATTTTTCCATTTTTGTTCCTTTATTCTTTTCTAGCTTCTTGCTAGTCTATCAATATAATTCTTCTTCACTGTTCTAAAAAAAAGAACTACGGTATACATTGTGTCATTGTGCGTGATACTATATAAGAGCACTAGAGTTGGCACGATGGATCAGGTTGACTAACACACTAACTGTCCAATTTTGTAACCACTTTTTTATAACAAAAATCCTTGTGTTGTCTCTCATCACAAAAATAATTTTGTTGTAAAAATACTTCAGATAAAACAATTCAGTATATTGTAAACATTAAAGATACAGTCCTAGCGACTATCGAGTTTCAACCCGTTTCGTTTTTAGATATATCTTTTTATTTGAACCATTTGACCCATTAGATATGACAATATAACTCAAGTCAGCCCATTCATAAGTAAATGGGTCGAAACAGATGCCCTTACTGAAGGCCAACAAAGAACCAGTGTTCAAAAGGCTATCTAATTTCACATTTTTGTGGCAAAAGGTTGATAATCGAAAACCTAGACCGACCCACGATCGGCTGGCTATCCAAAATGTGGGGGCATACCTGACTTACTCAGCGGTTGTGGCTATGAGGTGTCAGGGCTTGAAACCATGACCTTGTGCTATTTGTGGCAAAAATGCCTCCACCCATTACTCATCGCACAACCAATAGTATTTACAGTAACCAAGTAAATTGGAGTAATATAAAACTTAACCACGTGAAAGGATATAATTCTGTCTCGCAAACAACTATACATATCGAAACTACATGCGAAAATATGGTCATCGATTAGATATAAGTATAATTTTCCATATTGTTAAGCAGATAATTATTATCAGTCTTTGGATGAATTATCGGCCAGCTTAGATAGATTTTCCTACTATTGCCACAGTATCCCAAATTAACTAGCAAAGATGAACACTGAAAAGATCAAAAAGCGCCAATAGCAAAGCCCTAAAGAAAACGTAGAGGTGACAATGACGACATCTTTATTTCCCTATCATCACAGCTAATGCACTTCATGTGCTCTTAGCTGGTCGGATTTCATCCATGTATCTAGTTTGGCCTTCATACTACACCCTAATTAAAGGGATTTTTTGATTTTATAATACACACCTTTCTTGGTATTTTCTTTTCATGGTGAGAGCCTCATTGGTTCCCAACACAAAACCAAACTATATGTGCTGCCTTCATGATTCTCTCGCGCTACACTCCTGATGTTACAACCCTCATTGGCTCTATCATCAATCAATTAGTATATAATCATTCGGCCTCTCCATTCCCTATCAACTGAAGCATACATATCCATACCAACTAAACAATGAGCGGCGTTGCAAAAGCCACCCACAACAAAAGAACACGGTGACACAAAGGAGTAAGAATTAATAACATATTACATTGCATACCCTGTATCGAATTCAGCTTACTACGATAGTTACATATATATATATACCCAATTTAAGTTGGAAAATTACATATTTCCCCAAACATGCTTAAAAAGTATTGTACATCATGCATTGAATACCTGTGTTTTAGGTAAATATGATATTATGCAACTTAAGTTGGGTATATATGTAATTTTCTCTAATCATCAATCATCCTCTTCAGAAATGGCACTGCCACCCGAATAGTAATCATAATCATCACTGCCACCCGAATAGTAATCATAATCATCCTCTTCAGAAATGGCACTGCCACCCGAGAGATCATAGTCTTCATAGAAGCCATCAACATCAGAATATCCAGATGAATACATATCATCAATATCATCATACGCACGATCTCGAAGATTAAACCCGCAATTTTTTGTTGACTCATTAGGGTGCTTAAAATCTTTGACCCGTTCTGTGCATAACTTTCCTAAGTTCCCAGTAAGATTAAGGTTAAAACACCTACGAACATCAAGGGATTCAAGGTGAGGGCAACCATTTAAAATGGCTTGGAGTCCCTCATTGGTCATTTTATTTCCAAATAGCTGCAAATGGCGCAACTCGGGCATACTATTTGCGACAGCAAATGCATCACCGTCACATTCAATGTGGGGCCGGCTGAACTCTTTATTAAACTTAAAGGACTTGAGCTGAGGGCAATAATGTCCAATCGCTTCAATGTCTTCTACATATATAGAGGTGTAGTAGAGGTGGAGTTTTTCCAATTGTGGGAGCCTTTTGACTGCGTGACTCAACCCACTGCTGGTTATATCGTAGCAGCTTGAAAGGCAGAGACGTTTCAGCTTACTTGACCTGTGCACAAGTTACCATAAACGCTTTTGAGTCACAGAAAAGCAACAGACTTATTAACATGTAAAACTACTAATATTAATAAGGAACTTGATAAAAAACAAGAACAACAAACTAATTTATGTGAAAGATAAGCATCTCCCTCTATCCAACATGCTTGACATATGGGTGGTTGGGTCACGAATAATATACAAAGAAAAAGATTTAGTAGGTTGTATACATAAACGATAATACACTTTCAGTAATTTCAATCCATATGAGTCGTTTCCGTTTCATATATATCTTTTCATTTTACCCATTGAATCACAAGTTGGGTAACAATTTCAGTTACAACAGCAGCATCTATGCTTCTTGGTAAACATTTTTTTTTACCTCTGCTAGATGTTAACAAGTCCTTTTATACATAAGGTTCACATCCTTAGTAAAAAACATTACGAATTATCAGCATACTTTAGTTAATTTGGTGAACTATTAAGCATTAAGCATCTTGCAATTCTATCATTTGGAAGAAGTTTAGGAGACTATAATAGTACAATTTGTTGGTTCACTGGCATAAACACTCTCGTAATTCTTTAACATCACCAACTTCCATGTGCTCACTATCCACACATCTTCCAGCCATTGGAGACACTAAAGTCTCTAAATCTTTTATAGGTATGCCTATAACTTCACCATATAGTCTCATATCTATAACTTTTTTTCCCAGTCACTATTTCTGGTTCGAACTTCTCAAATAATTGTCCCAGACTGCCAGGTTATTAGAATTGAGGCTTTATCAGTTGACATCCGATCTTCTGATATGTATTAGATTGAGACTTTCAACAAGATTAACATATTGTGTGACAAATCTAATACTAGCACCTTCCTAGTAGTTCAGTAGCTCTATTTGTTTCTCAAATACTTAAAAGCATCTTTAGTTTATCATCGAAATTAAATTAAATCCATTTGCCCTAAGTTGCAGATAAAATTTGTCTCAATTCTCCTGTAAAAGATCGGTTCTACTAATAATCAAACTAATCCATTTTCCCTGAGTCGCAGGTATTCTTTATCTCAATTCTACTGAATTCTATAGTATAAGCAAACTTATAATTTATACTTCTACAGCAAATAAAAACACAAGCAAAATCATGTAAACAACAAATCCGTACCAAATTTTGCAATTCTTATTATATTACTAGCAATTTAACCGAAACGAAAACACTTACCATAGTGAAATGAAATCGAGTAACTCATCGGTACAAAAACACTCGAGATTAATATCAATCAGTTCACCGGAGCTCCGATACACCGCTTGCTTAGTCAAATTCAGAAGCTCTTCATCCATATCCCAATCATCAGTGGATTCATTCATATTAATACTAATTACTTTCCACATAGCTGGATCCTTACAAATTCTACGCCAATTTGTGCATACTAATTGTGCGTTGTTGAGTATTTCAACAGCACCTAACTTTTGAAGTATAGTTGACATCAGCTCGTGTGGCATTTCTAGCCAGTTTGGAGTTCGATCCGTCGTCACGACGACGGATCTGCGGCGGAAGTTGACGACATTTCAACGGTGATGAAATCCGATCGGTTAACGATTTGGTTTTGGGGTTTTTTACGATTGTGCGAACACGTCGGTTATTTAGTGAATTACTTAATTGTGCCCTAAAGTTTCGGTTATTGTTATTTATGGTCCTTTGAGAAAATAAAGTGGTACTTTCAGTCCTTATACAAATAACTTTTGTGGAAGTTTATATCGCCTAGTTGGGTATAACCGTATAAATGTATAATAGTGTTGTCTTGTTGACACTTTAGTTTTATGACTTTTATCGTATGTAGACAAACATGGATATAAAAGGTTTTTTACTTGAATTTTCTCTCATTAGACTGTAATGATCAAAACCTTAGACTTAAAACAGTTAAAATGTATTTTAAATTAATTAGTTTGACAATTTTAGCACCGTTATTTTTTAAACGGGCTTAAATTAAACGTCTTTTAAGTTAGATTAGTTTGACGATTTTGGCTTGGAGACAATCAAACCCGAAAAATGTCATCATAAATTTAGGATTTTTCTATACATATCCCTAAGGGCTAAGTTTAAGATTGTACCCGCTGCTAAAAAACCGTTATCATCCACTAAATGATAATAACCACCGTGAAACTCCTAATCGATTATAGTTAAATGACAAACAATAACCAAATATGGTTTTACAACTGGTTTTCATCAACCACTTGTGATTCTTCAGTTGTTAAATACTCCGTCCGTCCCAATTTTATTGTCCCCAGACAAAAAACACGCAGTTTAAGAAAATATCACCCTCTTTCTTACTTTTTTATAAGAAGACAGTTTTACCCTTTACTTTTTACTTAACTTTTTGTCTTACATATATAAATTAGGGGCATAAATAAACTTAATCTCATTATTCTTATCTATTTATGGAAGTGAACAATAAAATTGGGACATCCTAAAAAGGAATACCGGACAATAGAATCGGGACGGAGGGAGTATAACTCTTAGGGTACGTTTAGCAAATTCCATAAATTAATTGTGATCATTATGTGTAACGAATTTGCTAATTATGTGAGTAGAGGAAATTTGTAGGGAAGTCAAAAACAGAAAAAGTCAAAGAAAGAGCAAATATTTAGGAAATAATATTCGGTATTAACCAACCGTTATCCAATGAGATCAAACACCACACAAGTCATTGAAACATCAAACAGCAAACAAAACATTAAACATTTTCTGAAACAAAGGAAAGGCTTAGGCTGATCTTTGAGAAATAAGATGAAATTAAATTAAGAGAGGGAAATTTTTCATGTTCAACCCCCCCTCTCTTCATTACTCTTATCCTTCTCAGATCACCATCTCACTTTTTTTCAATTTTTATATGTTTTTTTTATGTTTTTTTAATCGTTTTTAGATATGAGTAAGCTTAGGGATAAAAGACCTCCAGATTTAATTGCAACATCAACACAAACACATAATTATGATGATGCTGCATTAGAAGGTAATCGCTTTCCTGTATGTTTGGCATTGTAACATACTCATTTTATGCGTGTTGCGTGACAAATAAACGAAAATATGAAATTGTGACGTGCATTAGGTGTCGCTGCGAATGTGAAGTTATTGTTGAAATTGATTCAAGACCACAAGGATGCGTGCAAAACACAAAGGAATGACGGAAAAAGGATGTTAAGGGTGGCTGGAATGATGACTATTCTAGACATGGTTCGAACCAGGATTCAAAAATGTCAATCTTTTGGAACCAAACGAGCCGATTTATCAAGGTTGAGTCCTATTCAGAGCCCAAAGGATAAACGGTTAACTGAGTCGTTAGTGGTTGATGAGAAAGAGAATTTGAAAAGAGAGCTTAATGCAAATGTGGCTGCACGTAAAAGTCTTGAGATTATGTGTTCGGGTTTAGGAAAAGAAAAGGAGATAATGACGGGAGAATTGGCTAAAAAAGCACATGAATTGGCGGAAATGGAAGAACATATAAACGACCTTAAAAAACAAAACGAGACGTTATTGGAGAAAGTGCAGGAATGCGCAGAAATGCATAAAGATGAAGAAAAAGAGAGAGAAACACAAGGAACCGTAGAGCTTCAAGAGCGTAACAAGTCATTATCGAAGCAACTTTTAAAGTCATTAGATGGGTACAGATCGATGAAAAGGAAATTAACGGAAGCGCATGAAGAGAATATGGCAATGCAGGCAACAATGGAGGAAATGGGAGTCAAAGTTAGTGGCAGTTTAGACAAGATTCGAAACTATAGGCAGCATTTGACTACAGAAAGTGATGAAATTGTAGATATCGAAGAAGGGATTTCAGAATTAGAGCATATGTTCAAGTGTTTTGGACTGAACGATAAAAAGAATGGCAAAAAGAGTGATGAACCTGCTAAAAAACCAGATATACAGTCATAGAAGATACCAAAAAAAACTAGTGCACTTTCAATAAAAGGGAATCATTTGTATGGTCTGTATAGGAATGATCAGTTTTGTAGCATGTGTCCTGCCCCTTGTAAAATGTAACATGAATACTCAATTATTATATTTTAATGACTAGCACAAGAACAAGTTTAACCAAACAAAGTACACAAATTTATGTTCTATAAACTCAAGCATGATTATATTCTATACACGAGGTTCAGCAGATTTAAGTTAAACAAAACAGGAAATTTCTACTCAATATGTTGCAACTTCGAAGCAGCAATGGAGTTCAAGATCCATGAGTTGCTTACCGCTACAGCACCACTTGACTTTGCTAGAGCTTCTGCATCAGACTTTCTTTGGGTCAGAATTCGGGTTTGATCGTTTGCTTTTAACTTATCAGGAAGCTCAAGGCTGTATATTAGAAACTGTTTCTCGTTATTCATTGGAACTGGCTTTCTATGGAGCACCGTGCCACCAGCAGCGATTATAAGGTCATGTAAATATCCCTTGTATGAAGCTACAAAATCTCCAGTGAAATAGAACTTGAAACCATTAAAAAGTTTGGGCTCCTGCATAACAGTTGTAAGTCTATAAGTCACGAGAAATAGTAAATCAAAATCTTGAATGAATAATAGAAGGAAACGAACCTTGTTTAATAACCTAGACCGGCCAAGTTTAGGACCACCCTTGAATCCATGAATGTCAAGATTTATTTCATAAAGTTGTTCATCAACAGGTTTTTTGACCTCCATGCAAGCCTTTATCCCTTTTAACATGGAAAATATAGAAAGTCTTAGGAAAAAGCTTATCATGCATAATCAATCAATAGACAACACCCAGGTAAATTCGTTAAGAAATAAAAAAAAAAAAAAAACTATGCTTACATTCAATATTGAGAACCCACTTCCCGTTTAAAATACCCATCAAATATTTGAGGGTTCTTCTGCATGCTCCATTCTCATCAACGGATGCAACAACATGAGTGACCCTGGAATCCCATGTCTTCAATACTGTAACTCCGGATAATTTCTCAAACTTTACAACAGCTTCCTGAAATACAGTTAGAAAGTGAGTCAAAACAGGTTATTCGCATCAACTTCCAAATAAAAAAACATAATTTCTTACCTTCTCAATACTGGTAAGAGCTGAGCAACAAAGAACAATTCTGGTGAAAAGTCCCTGTGAATCCCAACGAGAAGTTGTCGCGATTGTATCACCAATAGAAACTTGAGAAGGTTTGACGTTGACTTGTCTGACAAAAAATTCGGGTTTGAATATTAGCATTTCTCTACTTTCAAAGAACTCATCAAGCAAAATAACTTAATACCTTTTTGAGATATATTTCTTTTTCTCCTTTAGTTGAGAACCACATGTTTCATTTGGCAGCTTATGAGAGGCATGAAGTGGGCATAACATGACAAAATTATCCTGTAAAAAAGGAAAAACAACATGAAGATAAAACTATGGTCATTGCATCAATTTTTTCATATTGAACATAACATATTGATACCTACATTATCCCATCGGCATTGTGGTGTTAGCTTTGCACAAGTGAAATGAAAGCTCTTACGACAACTCTTTTCATAGCACCCAAGTGCTGCCCCTTTTAACCCACAACAAGAGCATTTTATCCTCTTGCTTCTAGTCAACTCAGCTTCTAGGTTGACAGCAATATCATCTTCAAAGTATACATTAGGTGCCCTGCATATACCTTAAAAATCAGTATATAAAAAATAAATAATACAAGTTACAAAACAATATGTCCACAACTTTACATAATCTTTAAAGTATACATTACCACTCTGTGCAGTTCCTGTGTGCATGTATGGCCCTCTGTACATCTTCATGATCCAAGGTTAAGGGCTTTCCTTTAAGGTAGTGTGCCATGCATCCAGAGATCTGCATTACGTGTACTTCTAATAAAAAATCAACAGGTAGAGCAATTGATATTGAAAAAAGATAAAAGAACTAAACATACATCTGATTCTTTTGTAGACTGGCAGAAAGCACAACAGCTGTCGGACAGAGCATCACATTTACGTAAGAAAGTTGCATTTAACTTCCCAATAGAATTGGATTCTCCCAATGGGTGGCTGGCCTTTGTAGCAACATCTTCAGAAATTGGTAGAATGTTGTCCACTGATCTAACTACAGAGCTTTTATTGATAGAAAAAGTCACCTTTTTAGAAGTTGGTAACTCCTTGGAAAGTTGACTTTTTTTAGTTTGTTTTCTGGAGGCACGGGGTTTTATCTCACCATCAACAGTAGAAGACTCAACGGGCTGCTGGGAAACGAAAGCCTTGCTTATTTCAGGTGTGCTATTATTACTATATGTTTGATCCTGGTTTTTTGACAGCTTGGTCTTATTTGCAAGCTGGTGATTAGTAGTTTCCTTTTTGGTATCATGAACACCATTTGCATTTTGAATGTTTCCACTATCTTCTCCATCCAATGTAGTTGCAGCCTTTGACATAAAAGTCTGGGTAGACGAAGTTTTAACAGAAACCTTCTTGCCTCTTCCACGATTCTGTTTCTTAGATATCACTAGCTCAATAGTGTTGTTGCCATTATCATGATCAGCCTTAAGTGATATGGTACTACAACCAACCACTTTGTTTGTATCTTTCTTGGCTCTCTTCTTTTGAATGCCCTCTTCAGTCTTTTTGGCTCTCTTCTTGGAACCTTTGACTTTAGCTTCATGGTCAACCTTTTGAACTTGTGGAGATAAAGTGGGTAGAACCACTTCCAACTGACCAGGATCCTTCTCATCATTCACATTATTTTCATTGTCAATTCCACACATGACATTAGTATCCAAGTGTTGTGAGGTTCCTTCAAGCCCCTTCTCTTGAACTCTGTCAATTGCGTCAGATTCTTTGTCCTGCAACTCAATTCAAAATTTAGTGACATGATTATTATGAAAATATATGAGATGGAATTGGTTTTCCAAGTTAGCATGCAATAACAATATAGACAATGTGCTACCTGCAATTTCACTGGACTTTCACAAAGCTCGGGAGAGCAAGGTCTTTGTGTCCATTCAAACATTTCACTGTCAAACATGTTGATATCCTGCAGCCATGACCACTACCAATTAACATTGGAAGAAGTATAAACATTTACACTAATTATTTCTGTTATTCAGCTAGGCTAATGAAGTCATTGAATCTTTGTTGAAGTAATCTGAAATCAAATACAGCTATTGGAAACACTCACAAGTTCACTAACAGTTATTTATTTGTGATTCAGATGTGTTCTATTAAGTTCCAACATTTGAATATGTGACGGAAAAAAGGAAAAGTAAATAATTAGAAAGAGTAATGATTATTAGATACATGATAAAACAATATTATAGCCATCATGTACTAAGAATTGAATTATAACTGATAAATTCCAAAGTTACCTTGGAAGTTTCATGACAATCATGATCATCTTCAGAACCCTTGATATCACTGAAACATGGAGCATCTGGTGGTGAATCATATATGGGATCCAAAGGGGTAAGTTGTGTTGTTTTCTCAGCATCTTCCTCATTTCGCAGCCAAAAGAATGGGGTAAATAATGTTTCCTCGTTCTCCTTTAACTGGGCTGTGCCTTCTGGTCCAGACACATTAGTACGAGTTCTATCTTTTACAACCTCACTTTTCCTACCTTCAAATATTGTAGGTCTCGTTGGGGTCTCCTGTGGATGATGTAGTGGCACCTGAATTCTTTTCTTTGTTGGAAAAGACAGTCTCTCAAGATCTGAATTACATCTTTTGTTCTTCTTTGAGGATCCTTTCAAGGCTTTCACTTTGTTTTCGCTCTGGTTTTGTGTGCGTTTGCAAGCTTTGCTGGTTTTCTTGCTTTTAGCAACGTTCTCATTCTCTACTTGATTCTCATTATCTAAGCAGCCAAGGAGAAAATCTCAATAAAGTCTATGGTAACACATCCAAATATGATAACAACCTTTCTACCTTAACTTACACTTGACCCCCAATTATTTTCATATCTACGTCATTTTACTTTGCTTTTGACTGATCATATAGCAACACACAAAGTGAACGTAAATGCACAAATAATCTTTGTAATTTATAAGCTTTATCATCATGTAAAGTAAAAGCATGTAATACCCAATAACTCACTATACATCTAATTTCCGCTAATATATCAAACTTACACAATTCTACACCTTTTATTCTTAGATATACCTACATATAACAGACCATTAAATCAATACCTGTTGTTTGAGGTTCTGTTTGAGTGCCTAGTATGTTGACTCCAGAAGAAACTTCCATGCTCTTGTAAATACTCACCAAAGTATCCATGTGAGGAGCAGGTCGTATCTCTGCAACAGAAAAAATCAAATTAAAAAGTAATTAAAAGCAAAAAGGCAAACCAGCTAAGACTTCACACATATACGTAACAATATATCGCACGACGTGTGAAATAGCCACGAAACAAACAGAAATGGCATAATAATAAACTCAATTTCTCAAATCCACGTTATCTTGTAAACTGATTAATGAACCTTAATATGCCTATACTTTTATCCAGTACTATATAACCTATTGAATACTCTAGCCAGTACTAAACTACTGCAGTATCACACATTAGCTGAGCCAGTGAGCCGTAGCCTGATTTGAAGCCCTAATTTTAATACTGATCTAAAAAAAATAAGTACAATTTAGATAAATCAAAATCAAATTGAGAAATACCTCTTCGGCGATAAGGTATTTTGCATACAGGACATGTTGAATCAGACTTCATAGATTTATCGATACAAACACTGAAAACGATCATAACAAACATAAATTAATATACAGTCATTTTGTGCGGACAATAATTAGGTTTAATCGATTAAAATAAGTTATGAATAACAACACTTACTTGCAAAATATGTGATTGCAGGTAAGCGAAACCGCAGATTTCAGAAGACTTAAGCTGCAACATATTATTTATTAGGTTATAAACATTTAACATTAGTAAATTGAGCATGAAATTGATATAATATATATGAAATTGTGTATAAGTATTACCAGATAGGGCATTTGAGTTCTCCGGCCATTCGTTCAAGGTGTGAATTGGTGTCCATTTTCTGAGATCTGAAAGGGGGCAGGAGCGAATGGGAGAAATAAAAGGTGCAATGAAAGTGAAGATGAATAATTTGGGGTGAATGAGAGTTTGAAATTTGAAATTTTTGGATATCGCGGGAGTATTTATCAGCAGCGGTTTCGCGCGGCAAATTTGAAAAAATTATAGATGTAACTTACAAGGAAAGCTTTGGTGAATAAGTTTATAAATTTTGATTTTATTTATTTAACCAAATAAGTAGTGTGCTAAGTATATTAATAGTTTAATTCATTTTTTTTTCTATTTAGTTAATTGACTAGCTTGTTAAAAAAAAAAATTAATGGATCGACCTTCTTAATCTTTCTTAAAATAGACTTAAATGTAAATTAATTTAAATTTTTTTTCACTTAACTTGTCAAAACCAATCACTTAACCCAAACTTTTATATGGATCTGGGCTAAGCAATCGACAACCAAAACAACCAACCACATAGGAGCTAAATATAATATAAAACGATTAGAGTAAATTATAAGACTGCTCACTGTCGGTTTGCAATTGACGGCCGTCGATTAAACCGACGCCGTTGGCAGCAAACCGTCGGTTGTGAGCATCGGTTTGGCGACGGGGTGGAGACAGAGGAGAGTGGGGCCAGCGTGATTTTTGTGCTTTTTTATTACTTTTTAATTGTTTTTCTAATGGAGCTGTAGGGAGATTGGGAGGACGTAGGGAAGAAGACGATGAAAGCATGAAGATAGAGACGAAATAGATGAAGATGTATTTTAAAAACAATTTTTTTGTGTGTGGTACAATGCCCTGTTTTTGACTCAAAGCTCCATTAATTTGGGCCAATTTTCGATCAGTTTTTTCTTGGCTCCAAAAACTTTTCAATATATTTATTTAGATTAACTTTACTATTAAGATAATAAATTGTACAATTATTAATTTTAATGAAAATGTATTATTTAATTTTGTATTTTAAATAAATAAAGTAAATAATGTGTGAGGTTCAGAAAAAACTGAAGTGATGTTTACTGTTGGCAGTGTAGTGTCAGTTTTAAAAATGTTGACGTGACGCTGAGTTGACACAAACTGATGCATCAATTTGTGTCACGGTTATGAGGAGTCTAATAAGCCTACTAAAAGTATTTATAGCTCCCATTCTCATGCACACAACACATGTTATTATGACTATATTACAACAATTTTTAATATCATTGTGTTTAATTAACACAACACGTGAAAACTTATGGAAAAGGAGTTGTCATACATAGGGGTGTTCACATTATGGACAAACCGAATTTTCCAATCGGACAATTTGGATTGGTCTATTTGATTTTTTGGATCGGTTTGGTTCAAAACCGAATGTTTATTTTGGTTTTTGGATTGGTTTTGGTTACCAATGTAGAAACCGAATAGTCCAAATTAACAGAATAGTAATATACTTTGGTAATACTTTCAAAATATGTACAAATTAATTAGGTTAATCACTGAATATTATGCATGCTTATACCATATATTAACTTTATTCATCGTTTATCACAAATTTCTTAACTATACCTTAGTTTTGTCTTGCAAATTATTATATTTTTGTCACGAACTTAAGAAACGTGCTAATCAGTTTTGTTTTATAATCAAGTATATTGATTTTGTTTGATGTTTATAAAGTATAAACCGAATAGTAAAAACCGAATAAACCGAATAGTAATTAGGTTCAATTCGGTTTGGTTTTTTATTTGTTCGGTTTTGTTCGGTTTCAATTTTTCAAAACCAAAAACCGATCGGTTTCATCTATTAGGTTCGGTTTAAACCGAATTAACCGAATGAACACCCCTAGTCATACAAAATGCTACATAACACGTAAACCATGAACATTACATACGAAAACTTATGGAAAAGGAGTTGTCACACAAAATGCTACATAACACGGAAACCATGAACATTACATATGAAGTTTGTAAATATATATCACCTAAGGTAATGTATCATATGATTAAGAAAAGCTAAGAACACCTCTCACTCATATTATACTACATAACACCTCTCACCTAAGATTATGAAAATTATAAGATATTTTGTTTTTCAAAAAATATGGACACAAATGTAACTTTGTCATCAGATATCGGTTCAACTTTCCATTATGTGTAATTATATGTAATGTGTGACTAGTTTTATGACCCGTGAAAATACGGGTTTGACAAAAAACCAAAGTTATAAGTTTATTTTAGAAGGAAAAAAATGTAATAATATGTGTAATAGTACATCTTCCATACTCCTGGACCAAAGAGACTTTTTCTTTAGAAGTGTTGCTTGCTTCCTTTGACCTTTCAGTTCTTGATTAAGATACATAAGCTCAGGACGACCTGCAACAACATTTCCTTATTTAGTAAGTTTTCAAGTCTAAGTGGAGTAACTTTTGCCTATACTAAGTAATAATGATACTTAAATTTAGTAACTTTGTGTGCAGTCCACAAGTTATTCTTTACTTTGTCTTAATGAGGGGGATTCTGTACATTTGACTAACAATATATAAAACTATGCGTCAAATGCTGCAGTTTATTTTATTTTTTTCATTTTTCTAGAATAGAAAAGTAAAATGGTAACAAAAGACAGACAAAATTTACAATTTGAGATCGATATCATTTACTAAACTGTCTATGAGAGTAAGAGGTACAGGTATGAAATCGACCAAAGAAACAAACTACTAGGACATGTTTATTGTTTAGATTACAGCTGAAGGTATACTAATTGGAATAGGCAGACCTTTTGAAACGGAAATTGAATTAGACTCTCCTTTATGTTTTTGTGGGTCACCTTGCTCAAGTTTGTCCGATATGCATAATTCTCGATACAATTCCTGCACTTCAGAAAAGTTATGGATTATCTCTTAAGTACAATAGTTGAAGGAAGTGCCTAATTTTTTACAGTTGACCAAGTTATGCTCTTGAAACTCACAATAAACACTTGATTCCAATCTAATTAAATTAGGAACATGTGCACTACTCTTGAAAGATATACTTAGGATATACATTACTGTTCTAAATCATTATTTGGCTATGTATTGCTACTAAAAAAAGGGAAAAAAGATGCTTACTGCTGTATGTTGAACCAAGTTCAGCAATTGGCGCATCACTACTTCCGGATCTGCTTTCAATTGCTTAGGATGGGTAAGTCCTCGGATTTTTCTGGAAAGCAGAGTATACAAAATTTAAGTGAAAACTATGTAACCTAGAATATAAGTACATGTATGATAACAGAAGAAATTAGCCCTACTTCTCGAAATAAACATCCAAATTGTTCTTAAACTATGGCTGCAAAAGAAGAAATGATTTTTAATTTATAAACCTTATTGAACGTCATCATCCACCTTCCTTCTGCTTGATGATTCTTCATGCATAACCAACATATAACACGCGTCACAAAAGCTTAGTCGGATTAGTTTAAAAAAAAGATCACAGAGAAAAAAAGGTACAATCAGAAACGGAAATACTAACGTTTTCTTCATTTGAGCCTTCTTTGCATATCGTTTCTTAGCAAACATCTTACCCTTGATACCTAATGCCTGCGACCACAAATCACGAAAGTATTAGATTCAGCATTCCAACTTACGGTAGCAACTTGAGTATATAGGACTGAAACGGTCTAACATAACATAAATGGAAGATGAGACAAAAAAAAAAGAGGCCGTACACTTTGGGCAATTTTGGAACGCTTGTGAACTTCACGAGCTTCCTTCTTCCTCTTTCTCTCGAGGTGGTCATGACGATACCCATTTCTCTTCCTATGAAGCTCTATGTAATCACCTTGAGGCTTTTACATCCAAAAAATGACCACCAATTAGAATCATATATGAAAGTCCCGTAATCACTATTGTTTAGTGAATTGGAATCACAAAGTGTAAAGTTGATTGTAGAAGGGGGTGGTGTAACACCCCCGAAATTCACTGTTTTGCGGAAGCATAGTTTGGGGTGTTACTAATCAAATATCACAGCACAAAGATAAAGCAAACGACATCTATATGCAACGTTTGTAAATTAGTTACATTCCATAGATATAATGTTTGAAAACTTAGTGTTTTCGTATACAAAATGTAGTTTCCCCTAGAGTCCACGCGTATAGCGGGAGATTCTATTACATAATCGTAATGTACAAAAGATAATGCTAAGAATCTCCGTTAATGCAGTTGTGTTGAAATCATGCGACTCTAGCTAAAATCCTGGAGTAATCCTACTCCATCCGGGTACCTGAGAAAACATGCTAAAAAGTGTCAACCAAAAGGTTGGTGAATCTCACAGGTTTGTAAGTAATATCGGCTTTGAACACGAGATTTCATTAGTAATGCCCGTAGGCGTAAAAATCAGCCATTGCAATCCAGCAATCGTAAAATCAGTATTTGCAGTCCAGCAAATGTAAATAAGTAAGTTTATACCGTTGCCATGAGGCTCATAATCGAAGCTTAACCCGTAAGTAATAAGTTTGCTCCCGTGACATGCTCGTAAATGAGCAAGCATCAGTAACGAATAAGTAGTCACCCGTTTATACGTGTAAATCAGTACGTGGCAGCGCTACTGCCCCGGGCGGGGAGGGTCATTTCCCTAATGGATCCATTAACTAGTGTTCGCGCTTAAGTCCATAACTAACGATATATGATGGAGAGACTTCTATTTGTAAGTAAACTTATGCAATTCCGTTTGGTATAGTAAACAGTTTTAGTACTTGTGTTCAAGGAAAAATAGTATCATGTATCTCCCCCAATAAGATAAACAGTAAAAGTGGGGCCGTAAGACTCACCTGAGTCTTGTAGTAATCAGTTGCAATTAGCAAGTAGTAAGTAAAGCAAGTAGGTTCTCTGAACCCGTAACCTTCAAATGCCTAATCATATGAAGTTATGTAAGTATGCGTCTCACGAGATGTTTCGTTTAGTTGTACACAACTAGTATAGCCAATGTTTGTTCGTATGTTTGTAATTGTTCGTTTGTTGAAAACATGTTTGGGCCCGTTGGTGACTTAGTTGAAACGTTAATCTCGACATTTATCTATACTTGTTTGAATTGTTATCTTTGAAAAACATGTTTCAATGTACCTTAGATGTTATATCGTATAGTCGTTTGAAGTCCGAAATGTATAACACTTAACTTGGAATTTATTTGTGAATCTGCTGTGTTTTGCGACACAAAATGCGACACTAAGGTTGTAATGCGACACAAAGGTTGTGTCGCATGAAGGATGCGACACAAGAGCCCTGCGACACAGTGGTTGTGTCGCAAAAAGCTTGCGATGCTAATTCAATAGCGACATAACGGTTGTGTCGTATAAAATACGACATAGTATGCGACATAGAGTGCGACACAATATTGTGTCGCAAAGATTACGACACTAAAGGATCAGTAAGACACAAGGTGCGACACTAATGGGTTTATGCGACACAGTGTGCGACACAAGGCTTGTGTCACACGTATGAACACCAGCCCAGAAACTTACGGGTTTCGAGAATTTTCGACCAAAAACGCAAATCTAACCCATTTTTGAGCTATAAAATCGTGTATTATTCATGTATTAGGTTATATCTAAGTTGTGTACACATCAAAACATTAAAACATTACACCAAATTGAATAGATCTAAGATTTTAGAAATTTCTTACTTTTGCAAATCGAGCTAAATGGAGGATGAAATGGTGAAAACGATCTTGATATTCTTGCTCCACTCGTGATGGTGATTCCGAATATGTAATTTTCGTGGTCGGGATTTGATTCCGAAAATTTGGTGTAGATTGGAGTTGAGAGAGTTTGGTTTGTGTGTGTTTTGTGATAATGAAAAAAATGAAAGAGATAAGTGAGAATGGGGGTGGGGTTTGGCTGATCCAAAGAAGGAAGGAGGGGCAAACGCTCCCTAAAACTCAGTATTTACTCCGTGTCCTAATCGTTTAATCCTTTGTTTATAGTATTTAACCCAACCGTTATATTTTAAAAATGTAACTGGAATATTTAAATAGAAATACTCTGAAATTAATAATAAAAACATTTGTCGCAATATTTAAATTATTAAGTCGCGTTTATTACGTGTTGTTGCGCTAGTTAAAATGTCGTCACAATAATGTATAAACAATGCTCGTTCGGTTGCGTATTTTATATAACAAAATACGTTTTCATTACTTAAGTAAATTTTTGTCACCAACGTCCAAGTAAACTGTGTCGGACTCCGTCCGGTTAATTCGCACGATTTATCCAAATCGCGTAAGTACACACACATATATATAATTCACCTTATATATACATACAAATAGAGCCTGTAATTAGTCCTATTACATACTAATTACAACTAGTTACAAACAATTAGGCATAATTAATTACCCTAATTATGCAGGTGTTACATTCTCCCCTTGTTAAAGAAATTTCGTCCCGAAATTAGCTTGAGTGCACGGACGGTGCGTTATCTGGGAAGAGATGTGGGTATTTCTGTCGTATTTGGTCTTCCCGTTCCCAGGTGAACTCAGGGCCGCGCCTAGAATTCCACCTGACCTTTACGATGGGAATACGACTCTGTTTCAATCGTTTGACCTCACGGTCCATGATTTCCATAGGTTCCTCGACAAAATGAAGTTTATCATCGATTTGAATTTCGTCGAGCGGTACAATCAGTGTCTCGTCAGACAGACATTTCTTCAAGTTAGAAATGTGGAATGTGTTGTGTACGCTGCTAAGTTCAGCAGGAAGTTGCAGGCGGTATGCCACTGGACCAATCCTTTCCAGGATTTCGAATGGTCCGATGTATCTAGGATTTAGTTTGCCTCGCTTTCCGAATCGAATGACACCCTTCCACGGTGCCACTTTGAGAAGTATCTTGTCCCCTACCTGGAACTCAAGGTGTTTGCGTCTCACGTCAGCATAGCTTTTCTGACGATCACGTGCGGCTTTCAGCCGGTTTTGAATACCGATGATTTTCTCAGTAGTTTCCTGAATGATTTCTGGACCCGTGAGTTGGGAATCTCCTAACTCAGTCCAACAGATCGGTGATCGGCATTTACGCCCGTAAAGTGCCTCGAAGGGTGCAGCCTTTATGCTGGTATGGTAACTGTTGTTGTACGAAAACTCGCACAACGGTAAGTGATTTTCCCAAGAAGTACCGAAGTCAACTACGCAGGCTCGTAGCATATCCTCCAGTGTTTGAATAGTTCGCTCGCTTTGGCCATCGGTTTGCGGGTGATAAGCAGTACTCATATCCAGACGAGTACCAAGAGATTTTTGTAGCGATTGCCAAAAGTTAGAAGTAAAACGGTTGTCCCTATCCGAGATGATCGAGATAGGTACACCGTGTCGCGAGATGATTTCCTTGACATAGATGCGAGTCAGACGCTCCATCTTGTCGGTTTCCTTGATGGCCAGAAAATGAGCAGATTTCGTGAGACGGTCCACGATCACCCAAATGGTATCGCAACCACTCAAAGTTTTCGGTAGTTTGGTGATGAAGTCCATGGAAATCTGTTCCCATTTCCATTGAGGAATTTCAGGTTGTTGGAGCAACCCCGAGGGTCTTTGGTGTTCGGCCTTGACTTTGGAACAGGTTAGGCATTTACTGACGTACAAGGCAATGTCAGCTTTCATGTTAGGCCACCAATACAACCCTTTGACGTCATGATACATCTTATCAGAACCAGGATGTATAGAGTATCGAGATTTGTGAGCTTCAGCCATCACCAAATCTCGCAAGTTTCCGAATTTGGGTAACCACACCCGGTTAGAGAAGTATCGAGTTCCATCGGGTTTGATTTCGAATTGTTTATCCAAGCCTCGCAAGGCTTCATTTTTCAAGTTTTCATCGTTGAGTGCTTCAAGTTGAGCGGTAAGGATCTGAGCAGGAAGCTCGTTATGAATTGTCATAGAAAGTGCTCGGACTCGAAGGGGTTTCACTCGTTCTTTTCGGCTTAAGGCATCGGCAACTACGTTAGCCTTGCCCGGATGGTATTTGATCTCGCAGTCGTAGTCACTAAGTAACTCAACCCAGCGACGTTGTCTCATGTTTAGATCTTTCTGATCGAATATGTGTTGGAGACTTTTGTGATCAGTGAAGATAGTGCTTTTCGTACCGTAGAGATAATGTCTCCAGATTTTCAATGCGAAGACCACAGCACCTAACTCGAGGTCGTGGGTCGTATAGTTTTTCTCGTGAATTTTTAGTTGTCGTGAGGCATAGGCAATGACTTTTTCTCGTTGCATCAACACACAACCAAGTCCTTGGTGTGAGGCATCGCAGTAAACTACGAAATCGTCGGTGCCTTCGGGTAAGGACAAGATTGGTGCACTGCAAAGTTTGTTTTTCAATAGCTGGAAAGCTGACTCTTGTTTATCAGTCCAATCGAACTTTTTATCTTTCTGAGTCAGTGTGGTTAGGGGAACAGCTATTCTTGAAAAGTTTTCGATGAATCGGCGATAATAACCAGCAAGACCTAAGAATTGTCTCACTTCGGTTGGGGTGGTCGGTGACTCCCAGCCCTTGATTGCTTCAATCTTGGCGGGATCAACATGAATTCCTTGGCTGTCAATCACGTGCCCGAGGAATTGAACGGTTCGAATCCAGAATTCACACTTAGAGAATTTTGCAGATAACTCTTCGTGTTTCAGAAGTCCTAGAATGGTTTTCAGATGTTGAGCATGTTCCTGCTCGTTGCGAGAGTAAATCAGGATATCATCGATGAACACAATGACGAATTTGTCAAGATATGGTTTGCACACCCGATTCATAAGGTCCATGAATACGGCCGGTGCGTTAGTCAACCCGAATGGCATCACTTGGAATTCGTAATGCCCATAATGAGTTCGGAAAGCTGTCTTTGGGATATCATTGTCACGGACTCGGAGTTGATGATAACCCGACCGTAGATCAATCTTTGAGTAAACACTCGATCCCTGGAGTTGGTCAAACAGATCATCAATTCTAGGAAGTGGGTACCGATTCTTTATGGTTAGCTTATTCAGCTCTCGGTAATCGATACACATGCGGTAAGATCCATCTTTCTTTTTCACGAATAAGACCGGAGCTCCCCAAGGTGAGGAACTTGGTCGAATGAATCCTCTGTCCAGGAGTTCCTGTAGTTGGTTAGACAACTCCTGCATTTCGGATGGTGCTAAACGGTAAGGGGCTCGTGCCACGGGTGCAGCTCCGGGCACAAGTTCGATTTGGAATTCAACTTGTCTAGGTGGCGGAAGTCCGGGCAAGTCTTCAGGAAAGACTTCCGGGAAATCCCGCACGATCGGAACATCCTCAAGTCGCTTCTCCTCCGACTTCTTCTCCGTTACATGTGCGAGGATGGCTTGATACCCTTTTCGTAGATATTTTCTCGTTTTCAGACAGGATACAATATTCAGATTCCGTCTACCGGTCTCCCCTTGTAGGACTAAGGTTCCACCGGAGACAAGAGGTATGCGAACGAGTTTGTCATGACAGATGATTTCAGCTCGGTGCTTGGACAACCAATCCATACCGACAATAATATCGAAGCTGCCGATCTCGACAGGGATTAAATCAATGGGAAACGTTTCGTTCGTGAGGTTAAGTGTACAGTTGTGTATGATGCTATCAGTCTCAATCAGTTTGCCGTTAGCTAATTCAACAATGTATTTAGGATCTAAGGCAGTGGGAGTTATGTCAAGTAAAGGGCTAAATTTCTCAGAAATGAAGCTTCTATCGGCACCGGTATCAAATAATACAGAAGCAGTAAGGTCGTTGAGAAGGAACGTACCCGTCACGACGTTCGGGTCTTGTCTGGCTTCCCCAGCCTTGATAACGAATGCTCTACCACGAGCAGGGTTGTTGTTGTTTTTCAGCTTTGGGCAATCTTTCTTGAAGTGCCCTGAATTTCCGCACCCAAAGCAGGCCTTTGGTGCATTGGTGTTGGGGGTAGAAATGTTGGTTCGGCAATCCTTGGCTAGATGCCCGAACCGTTTGCAGTTGGAGCTAGGGCAAGAACCGTCATGGTGGCGGTTGCATTTGGGACAGTAGGGTCTGCTCCCGCTGTACCCTTTCTTCTCCGAAGTTCCAGATGTATAAGCCTTAATGTACTCAGGCTTTTTGTTGGAGGTTTGGTTGGATGAGTTGGGGTTACCTTCCCACTTGCGTTTGTTGTTTGCAGATGGGGTTGAAGTTGTACCACGGCGGACAGAATTTGCCGTTAGTTCATGGGCCATACGGATGGCGCTCTGAATAGTACCCGGTTTGGAAGAAGTTACCAGGTCTTGGAGTCTCTCAGGAAGACCATCAACAAATTTCTCGATCCTCTTGTACTCAGGATCGACCATGGTTGGGCACAGAAGTGCCAGTTGGTGGAAACGGTTGGTGTATCCGGTGATGTCATCACCCTGCATCTTGTGGTTCCAGAATTCCACTTCTAGTTGTTTCAATTCATCCCTGGGGCAATACTCGCCCCTCAACATCTTCTTCAACTCCTCCCACGGGAGTTGGTAAGCAGTAGCAACACTCACAGTCTGGGCATGAGTGTTCCACCAGGTGAGTGCGGTGTCAGTAAAAGTACTAACGGAGAACTTAACCTTATCTCCCTCCGCACAGTTGCAGATAAGAAATACAGACTCAACTTTCTCGATCCAGCGTACTAGACCGATAGCTCCCTCGGTACCTGCAAAGTTTAGAGGTTTGCAGTTCTGGAAGTCCTTGTAAGAACAAGGTTTAGCAGTAGTGGTTTCAGCGGCATCGCTGTTCCTCGGGGAATTTGGTGGAGTATTCCGAGCCAAGGCTTCAGTAACAGCCTGGGTTATAAGGGAGGTAATCTGGGCATCGGTGTATGGTCTTGTCTTTGGCGGCATGATTCTTCAATGAAAGAAATGAAGATACATGAGATTTTGTAGAAACTTGTAATTGTCACAGATGTACATGTATAAAAGCAGTAATACATAACATCAACATGGAAAATGACAATTATTATGAGTTGAAATATCAAGGGATATTTGATGGATAATGCGAGTTCAAAGGTTACATCCTACAGAGATATTACAAAAGGTGTCGGGAATTGTTACATCCGACTAGTTTATAGAGTAGCGCTAGATAGTCATTAGATTACGAGATAGATTACAAGACAAAGACTACACTAGTCTTAATGTAGATTAATTTGTTCCATCAGCGCGACAAGGCGGTCCACGGTTTCTTCTAGTCGGTTGGTCTGCCTGGCATTGTCTTCAACCAAAGCCAGTCGTTGTGCTAGTGCTCGAGAGTGATCTTCAGCCTCCTGTGAACGATGTTCACATTCCTCAAGTCGATTTCTTACAAGTTCATCCGCATCTAATTCGGCGGTCATTGAGTCCTGAATTATGCTTACAGAGAGGTTGGTATCCTCTTGTTCTCGCTGGAGTTGGGATATGTGATCAAGTGCCTGGCGAAGCAGGTAGGTCATTCGAAGTTGTTCCCGTTCGAGATGTTCGAGCCTTTGCTCCTAAAGGTGAAGTTGGGTAGCCAACACTGGCATCGTGAGGTGTGCCGAGTTCTGAGAGTTATGAACAGGATAGGGGCTGGTTCGAGGTGACCTTGTGTTCCTCCTGGTTTCTCGTGGGTTCCGTGACCCATGTGAGTGAGAGTGTGACGGATTAGGTGGTATGTTTGCCATTCCTGTGGCAGAGTGTAAGTAAGACGAGGCTAATATATATATACATATATCATATCCTGCCTAGTGTCTAGCACGTATCAAGTAATGGTCCGGTTCTCTCGTGGTCAGAGTCAACTAACGTATCCCCGTTCAACATATTCATTTCAGACCTTACATCATCTTTCCTTTATTGTACATAGTTGATCAGGCTATGTTAAATTAAAGTCGTATGTTGTAATTCCTGAACCAGTCATGTCTAATAAGAGAATACTGCCTAACGGTCATAGTCTAGGCCCACTAAATGCAACCTAGTTCACTATAACCTTAGGCTCTGATACCAATCTGTAACACCCCCGAAATTCACTGTTTTGCGGAAGCATAGTTTGGGGTGTTACTAATCAAATATTACAGCACAAAGATAAAGCAAACGACATCTATATGCAACGTTTGTAAATTAGTTACATTCCATAGATATAATGTTTGAAAACTTAGTGTTTTCGTATACAAAATGTAGTTTCCCCTAGAGTCCACGCGTATAGCGGGAGATTCTATTACATAATCGTAATGTACAAAAGATAATGCTAAGAATCTCCGTTAATGCAGTTGTGTTGAAATCATGCGACTCTAGCTAAAATCCTGGAGTAATCCTACTCCATCCGGGTACCTGAGAAAACATGCTAAAAAGTGTCAACCAAAAGGTTGGTGAATCTCACAGGTTTGTAAGTAATATCGGCTTTGAACACGAGATTTCATTAGTAATGCCCGTAGGCGTAAAAATCAGCCATTGCAATCCAGCAATCGTAAAATCAGTATTTGCAGTCCAGCAAATGTAAATAAGTAAGTTTATACCGTTGCCATGAGGCTCATAATCGAAGCTTAACCCGTAAGTAATAAGTTTGCTCCCGTGACATGCTCGTAAATGAGCAAGCATCAGTAACGAATAAGTAGTCACCCGTTTATACGTGTAAATCAGTACGTGGCAGCGCTACTGCCCCGGGCGGGGAGGGTCATTTCCCTAATGGATCCATTAACTAGTGTTCGCGCTTAAGTCCATAACTAACGATATATGATGGAGAGACTTCTATTTGTAAGTAAACTCATGCAATTCCGTTTGGTATAGTAAACAGTTTTAGTACTTGTGTTCAAGGAAAAATAGTATCATGTATCTCCCCCAATAAGATAAACAGTAAAAGTGGGGCCGTAAGACTCACCTGAGTCTTGTAGTAATCAGTTGCAATTAGCAAGTAGTAAGTAAAGCAAGTAGGTTCTCTGAACCCGTAACCTTCAAATGCCTAATCATATGAAGTTATGTAAGTATGCGTCTCACGAGATGTTTCGTTTAGTTGTACACAACTAGTATAGCCAATGTTTGTTCGTATGTTTGTAATTGTTCGTTTGTTGAAAACATGTTTGGGCCCGTTGGTGACTTAGTTGAAACGTTAATCTCGACATTTATCTATACTTGTTTGAATTGTTATCTTTGAAAAACATGTTTCAATGTACCTTAGATGTTATATCGTATAGTCGTTTGAAGTCCGAAATGTATAACACTTAACTTGGAATTTATTTGTGAATCTGCTGTGTTTTGCGACACAAAATGCGACACTAAGGTTGTAATGCGACACAAAGGTTGTGTCGCATGAAGGATGCGACACAAGAGCCCTGCGACACAGTGGTTGTGTCGCAAAAAGCTTGCGATGCTAATTCAATAGCGACATAACGGTTGTGTCGTATAAAATACGACATAGTATGCGACATAGAGTGCGACACAATATTGTGTCGCAAAGATTACGACACTAAAGGATCAGTAAGACACAAGGTGCGACACTAATGGGTTTATGCGACACAGTGTGCGACACAAGGCTTGTGTCACACGTATGAACACCAGCCCAGAAACTTACGGGTTTCGAGAATTTTCGACCAAAAACGCAAATCTAACCCATTTTTGAGCTATAAAATCGTGTATTATTCATGTATTAGGTTATATCTAAGTTGTGTACACATCAAAACATTAAAACATTACACCAAATTGAATAGATCTAAGATTTTAGAAATTTCTTACTTTTGCAAATCGAGCTAAATGGAGGATGAAATGGTGAAAACGATCTTGATATTCTTGCTCCACTCGTGATGGTGATTCCGAATATGTAATTTTCGTGGTCGGGATTTGATTCCGAAAATTTGGTGTAGATTGGAGTTGAGAGAGTTTGGTTTGTGTGTGTTTTGTGATAATGAAAAAAATGAAAGAGAGAAGTGAGAATGGGGGTGGGGTTTGGCTGATCCAAAGAAGGAAGGAGGGGCAAACGCTCCCTAAAACTCAGTATTTACTCCGTGTCCTAATCGTTTAATCCTTTGTTTATAGTATTTAACCCAACCGTTATATTTTAAAAATGTAACTGGAATATTTAAATAGAAATACTCTGAAATTAATAATAAAAACATTTGTCGCAATATTTAAATTATTAAGTCGCGTTTATTACGTGTTGTTGCGCTAGTTAAAATGTCGTCACAATAATGTATAAACAATGCTCGTTCGGTTGCGTATTTTATATAACAAAATACGTTTTCATTACTTAAGTAAATTTTTGTCACCAACGTCCAAGTAAACTGTGTCGGACTCCGTCCGGTTAATTCGCACGATTTATCCAAATCGCGTAAGTACACACACATATATATAATTCACCTTATATATACATACAAATAGAGCCTGTAATTAGTCCTATTACATACTAATTACAACTAGTTACAAACAATTAGGCATAATTAATTACCCTAATTATGCAGGTGTTACAGGTGGGGGGGGGGGGGGGGGGGTTGAATACAATCTAACAACTCATTTCAGATTTTAATTAAGTTAATTAGTTAGTTGTTAATTGTTTAACAGAAACAGAGTATAACAGATATATGGATATGACAATATCAAAGTAACGAAGTAATGATAGCTAAAATGATGAATTATATTGATCATACAATTCACAAGTGTTGAATGCGGAATGGATTAACCAAAGGTAATCCAATTCAAACACTTAGCTAATCTATTACAAATGAGATGAACAGCAGTGGACAAACACGCTGACTATTCACTCGCTGAATCGTTAAGTCGTGCTTATACTAACTACTCACTGACATACAAGTGATTAACACGATTTAAACGACTAGCCTCTACAGTACAGAACATTGAACTATTTATACTACAAGAGTTCCTAAAATATCGGATCTTGAAATGACACGTGTCATTTCTTGATTGGCTTGATCTCTGATGAACCGACATTCTGCGGGTCCCAATTCTGTTACCGCAAATATCTCGTTACCTTAAAACCAATCATTCGCTGCCACGTAATCCTTCAGACAAACTTTAAGTTGGAACACTCTTGCTGATGTAAAAATAAGTACAGTACTTTCTGTACTTGATGATTTGAGAGGCTTTATTGAATAGTCTTTGAAGATGCAGAAATCCTCATCACTCACTGTGAGCTAACATGCTCTTGTAGAATGACTTGAACTAGAGATCTTCAGTGACTAGCTGTTATTCTGGCAGTGACCTTTGCCTTTATTGATTTGAAGAAGTAAAGCTCTCGCTGACGTTGATCAGCGACACACCAAGTTGAGCTTTATTCTTCCTCAGCATATCAATTAGTAGAATGAATGACGATCAGCGAAACCTATCTTCAGCAAAAGCAGCTTTGATACAATCCATTTCTTCATCGAGTAGTGAACAGTTGAGTTGGTCAGCGACCAGCGACTCAACATGGTCAGCGACCAGTGACTCAACAATCTCCCCCTAAATGATTGTGATCGAAGCTCCCTAGACAAACTTGTTGCTGTGAAAGTTTATAGTCAGTGTTTAAAGAATTTAAACATTTAATGACTTCTACTTTGACCCATTCATTTTTCTTTTTGGATTCTTTTGATATGATCTGAGTTTTGCACTTTGGTTTTCTCAAAAGATCAGATTTCAATGAACTGTAAAATATAAAGTAATTTTAGTTACAATAAATCTAATATTACAGACTTTAAAAACCATTATCTTCAGCGATCAGATGAGACAGTGACTTTTCTCATATTAAACCCACTATCTTCAGTGATAGATAAGTGGCAGTGACTCCTACTATCTTCAGCGATCAGATAAGACAGTGACTTTTCACTTATCAAACCTTCAAACCTACTATCTTCAGCATGACATCTTTTCACGAAGCTTTAACCGACTGAAAATCAATGAACCTTTAGATACTGAAGTTGTAACTGATCCGGATAGAGAAGGATTCATTGCTAAGCTGAAGTGGCACAAATATTGAATAAAATCGTCAAGAAAATTGTAACTCAAATACATAAAATATGTAAGTTTTGTGATATGATTTCCAAGTATCAACTACTTTGACAGCATTAGCGATTTTAAAGATGATATGATTTCCAAGTATCAGCGATTTGTCACATGAGCAACATTGGTTTTTGCATTCATTTGCACATTTTCTCCCCCTTGATAATAGCACAGAGTAGATCAGTATTTCTCTGGTAGCATCAACAACAATTGAATATTTCTCCCCCTTGATGATAGCATGAAATGTTGCAGCAAATGTTTGATCCTTGTGTAATAGGTGATTGGTTTTCTCATCATCATCAGCTTATGTTTTAGCTAATGGATCATTGAAAACAGAGGGATCAGCTTGTATCTCTCCCTATGACTGGAGAGAAACATTGACAGCTGGTGCAGTGAGAGATGAGAGATAGCTCGGGTCTGTAGCCAGTGATGTGACACCAGCGAAGAGTGTGTTATCACCCACTGATGTCACTTGCCCTTTGTTTAAAACATCATCCTTTTGTGAGAATAATGAGTGGCTCATGGGTTGACTCGATAAAAGTTTGTGAGTTGAAGGCTTGATTTTAGCAAGAATGCCCACAGTGACTGAACGTTCATACCCTGTTTCATCCTTGGCGTCCGTAGACGTCTTCTTTTCAAAAGTTTTTTTTTTTTTAGAGGTTGGTGAAGTTTTCTTTGGTGGTTGACCAGTTATGGTCACTGGGGGTGTTTTCAGTGACATGGTCGATGTAGGTGTAGGAGCGGACGAATGTACAGCAGTTTCATACTGGATTTCAAATAATCTCTGTTTTCTCATGAGAGCATACAAAAATACTTTCACTGGTTTTATTAAAGATATTGAGAACATATCATGGTTAATCTTAAAAAAATTTTTTAACCCTTTTTACTTCAGTGATCAGTATCTTCACATACTCTGTTTTTGAACACAAAAAGTTTCTTTGATGATTTTGAAGGACTGTTGTAGCAAGATCTTTGATTTCTGCAAAGGCACGAAGAGCTTTAAACTTTTGCAGAAATGATGTATGTAAAACTTGATTTTGATCTTGCTACCAATGAAAAAGAAATTACTTCTATAACAGAGTGACAAGGGAATGATCGTTAAATAGGCGTTATGTGAAATGAGATGAAGAATTGTTTTTATAGTGGAGTTATGTGGGAATTATGTGGTTGAAAATGGATCGTCGTGGTTGATGATGGTGGTAAGTAGAGGTGGCATAGAGGTGATAATTAACGGTGGTTAGTGGTATAGGGGTGATGATTGTAGAACTTGGTGGTATTAATGGTGATTGGAAAGGTGCGCCGGAAAAGTACACTTAACGTAAGAAAGAGAGTGTGTCAGAGGTGCGACTTTTGTGACACACCGAAATGATTAATCGCTTAACCATTATTGATGAATGAATCAGGGAGTCCCTGATGAACATAATTATATGAATTGATTATGTTATGAAAAGAAACACAAATATTCAAGAATAATAATCATGATTTTCCATTTGCCTGAGATATTGTCTCACTGATTTAGTCACAATTTAAAATACTGACTAAGTCATAGAGATTTGATCACTGGCAAATATGAATCATGGTTATCATTTTTGAATATGAATGTTATTTATTTAAAAAGAAATGAATATTAATTATGCCTGTATAAAGGTTATATCATAGAGACTTATATTTCACTGATCATGTTACAGCTTAGAATACTAACAAGATCAGCTAAGGAAGGAATAAGTCTCTGAGATAAGATTAATATGAAAGCATAATTAATACTTTAAAAAAAATTACAAAAGGTTTTTTGTTTTTTATTATTATTGTTTTTATTATTAAAGGAAGATGAGTATAAATTATGTCTGATATGAACTATGTAATACTTTACTATATTAACTTTCACTGATCTAGTTACAACTTAGAATACTAACTAAATCAGCTAAGGAAAAATATAGGACAATAAAATATAGATCATATAGAGACATAACAGATACTCAATTTATTAAAAATTGAAGCTTTTAAACAAAAATAACTAACTGAGCTTGATAGCTGGGCTAGTCATTTAAGTTTAACATGCCAAGCTCGCTGATAAGAAAATTAAATCTTTTTTCATCTAAAGGTTTTGTTAACAAATCAGCGAGTTGGTAATCAGTTGGGATAAAATGCAATTCAATATCACCTTTCATCACATGGTCCCTGATGAAATGATATCGGACATCAATGTGCTTTGTCCTTGAGTGCATTAATGGATTGTTGGCAATGGCTATAGCACTTTGACTATCACAGTAGATTGGTATCTCACTGAAGTCAAAGCCATAGTTAGCGAGCTGATTTCTCATCCAGAGAATTTGAGCAGTACAGGCACTGGCAGCAACATATTCAGCTTCAGCAGTTGAAGTTGAGACTGAGTTTTGTTTCTTGCTGGACCAGCTTACTAGCTTTTCTCCAAGAAATTGACAGCTACCAGATGTACTTTTTCTATTCAGTTTGCATCCAGCATGATCAGAATCAGAGTATCCTTTCAGGGAGAAATCTGAACCAGATGGGTACCAGAGACCAAGATTTGATGTACCCTTCAGATATCTGAATATCCTTTTGACAGCGAGCAAATGTGATTCTTTTGGGTCAGCTTGATACCTAGCACAGAGACATGTAGCAAACATAATGTCTGGTCTACTTGCAGTTAGATACAACAGTGACCCAATCATACCTCTGTAAGCAGTGATGTTTACAGATTTACCATCAAGATCAGCATGTAGCTTTAATGCAGGTGACATGGGTGTAGCAAGGGTTGAGCAATTAGCAAATTCAAATTTCTTTAGCAGATCTTTAACATATTTTCCTTGACTTATGAAAATTCCAGTTTTGGTTTGTTTTATTTGCAGACCAAGGAAAAATGTTAATTCACCCATCATGCTCATCTCATAACTTTTGGTCATGAGATCAGAAAATTCTTTGCACATGTCACTGTTAGTAGACCAGAAAATGATATCATCAACATAGATTTGGACTAATATGACATCTCTCTTATCTCTTTTGATAAACAATGTGCTGTCAATTTTTCCTCTGACGTAGCCACATTTTATCAAGTAGACAGAGAGAGTGTCATACCACGCTCTGGGAGCTTGTTTTAGTCCATACAGGGCTTTATCAAGTTTGTAAACATAACCAGGATGTTTTGGATTGATGAATCCTGGTGGTTGCTTGACATACACTTCTTCCTGCAGCTTACCATTCAGAAAGACACTTTTCACATCCATTTGATATACTTTAAACTTCTTGTGAGCTGCATAAGCTAGAAATAGCCTGATTGCTTCAAGCGTGGCCACTGGTGCAAAATTTTCGTCATAGTCAATGCCTTCCTGCTGACAGTAACCTTGTGCAACCAGTCTAGCCTTGTTTCTTGTAACCACACCATCAGCATCCATTTTATTTCTGAACACCCATCGTGTTCCAATCACCGATTTACCAGCGGGTTGTGGTACAAGCTTCCAAACTTTATTTCTTTCAAACTGAGATAGCTCTTCTTTCATGGCAGCTATCCAGTGATGATCAGTGAGTGCTTCATCAACTTTCTTTGGTTCCATCAGTGACACAAAACTTACAAACAAACAAAAGTTAGCAGTTGCTGATCTTGTATGAACCCTGGATTGTGGATTACCAATAATCAATTGATTATCAATATGTTTTGTCCACTTAGTCATTCGCTGAGGTTCAGCAGTGACTGTCTTATCTGGTGGTGGTTCATGTGTCAGATCAGCATCAGAGATATGAGTATTGTTGTTATGAGAGTTTTGGTTTGGACATTGAGTTGATGATGATGGGACATCAGTAGGTAAAGATGATGTTCCTGAATTATTCTCAGCCAAAGTAGAGCTAGAATTGATTTCAGGAATACTATCTTCCCCTTCAGAGTCTGACGAGAAATTTTTATATTTCTTATCATTTGTTTTTATTTCATTTGATGAGTCACCATCCATTTTAAAAATAAGATTTTCATATTCTTTAGGATCAGTGAGTGACTCATCATATGATTCATCAAAAGTAACATCCATTGATTCCTCAATACATTCTCTTCTTTTATTGTAAACTCTGAAAGCTTTAGAGATAAATGAGTAACCAACAAATATTCCTTCATCAGCTTTTGGATCAAACTTTCCTAAGTGATCTCTTTTGTTTAAAATGTAGCAAGTGTTACCAAAAACATGGAGAAAACTTATGTCGGGTTTTCTCCCCCTTAACAGCTCATATGCTGTCTTATTATGTCGTTTGACAATCAGTGACCTATTCTGAGTATAGCAGGCAATACTCACTGCTTCGGCCCAAAAATAGGTCTTAAGACCAGCATCAATGAGCATTGACCTGGCAGATTCAATTAAGGTTCCTTTCTGCCACCCCATTTTGTTGGGGTGTTCTTGGAGCTGAAAAGTTTTGAGAAATACCTTTTGAATCACAAAAAGTTTCCAGGTCAATATTTCGGAATTCAGTGCCATTATCACTTCTTAAATGTTTTACCGTGACATCATTGAGATTCTCCATTTTCTTGACAAAGGATATGATTTCGCTGGCAGCTTCACTTTTAGCTTTGAGAAAAAATACCCAAGTGTATCTGGAATATTCATCCATGATTACCAAGCAGTATCTCTTTCCACCAAGACTTGAGATACTCACTGGTCCAAATAGATCCATATGAAGTAAATAGAAACATTCGGTTACTGATGATGTTTGTTTACTTTTGAAAGAAGAACTGTGATGTTTTCCTTTCTCACATGCTGAACAAAGCTTGTCTTTGTTGTAAGACAATTTTGGAAGTCCAGTGACTAAACCATGTTTGCTTAACTTGTTGATAGCTTTTAGATTCAGATGAGAAAGTCGCTTATGCCATAACCATTTTTCTTCTGAAACAGTTCTGGAATAAAAATACGTCCCTGACTGAGCTGAGTCCATATTGACTACATAAGTATTGCCCTTTCTGTTAGCAGCAAGCACAACACTTCCTTTCTTGTTGTAAACAACACCAGCTTCATGATCAAACAACACCTTGTTCTTTGAATCACAAAATTGACTGATACTTAGCAAATTGTGCTTCAGTCCCTCCACATATGCTACTCGCTTGAACATTACATTACCATTGGTTAAGACTCCATACCCTCTGGACTTCCCAACCTTGTTATCACCAAATACTACATCAGGACCTCTTTCATCCTGATAGTCAGAGTCTACACAACTGTACTTTATTGATTCCATTGCAGATCTGGTTAATTGAATTTAAACCAACTATGCTCTGATACCAATTGAAAGTCCCGTAATCACTATTGTTTAGTGAATTGGAATCACAAAGTGTAAAGTTGATTGTAGAAGGGGGGGTTGAATACAATCTAACAACTAATTTCAGATTTTAATTAAGTTAATTAGTTAGTTGTTAATTGTTTAACAGAAACAGAGTATAACAGATATATGGATATGACAATATCAAAGTAACGAAGTAATGATAGCTAAAATGATGAATTATATTGATCATACAATTCACAAGTGTTGAATGCGGAATGGATTAACCAAAGGTAATCCAATTCAAACACTTAGCTAATCTATTACAAATGAGATGAACAGCAGTGGACAAACACGCTGACTATTCACTCGCTGGATCGTTAAGTCGTGCTTAGACTAACTACTCACTGACATACAAGTGATTAACACGATTTAAACGACTAGCCTCTACAGTACAGAACACTGAACTATTTATACTACAAGAGTTCCTAAAATATCAGATCTTGGAATGACACGTGTCACTGCTTGATTGGCTTGATCTCTGATGAACCGACATTCTGTGGGTCCCAATTCTGTTACCGTAAATATCTCGTTACCTTAAAACCAATCATTCGCTGCCACGTAATCCTTCAGACAAACTTCAAGTTGGAACACTCTTGCTGATGTAAAAATAAGTACAGTACTTTCTGTACTTGATGATTTGAGAGGCTTTATTGAATAGTCTCTGAAGATGCAGAAATCCTCATCACTCACTGTGAGCTAACATGCTCTTGTAGAATGACTTGAACTAGAGATCTTCAGTGACTACCTGTTATTCTAGCAGTGACTTTTGCCTTTATTGATTTGAAGAAGTAAAGCTCTCGCTGACGTTGATCAGCGACACACCAAGTTGAGCTTTATTCTTCCTCAGCATCAATTAGTAGAATGAATGATGATCAGCGAAACCTATCTTCAGCAACAGCAGCTTTGATACAATCCATTTCTTCATCGAGTAGTGAACAGTTGAGTTGGTCAGCGACCAGCGACTCAACATGGTCAGCGACCAGTGACTCAACAATATACTGCACAATAACTTTACAATAGATGCTAGATTATAATACAACAATACCATATACTCAAAGCTTACATTTTTTGATACTTATTCAGAAGAGTTTTATAGATAAAAATGAAATCCATGACTAACAACGTCATATGAATCCCAAAGGCTGAGAAACACGAAGCTATATAAGTCAAATGGGAAAATGTATTAAAACCAACCATGATTGATGTTGATGAAGCGGATTCAAGAGTTGTTTTTAAGTGATTAACGTAGTGTTTGGTATAAATATCCTTCGTTAGTTGTCTAGTATAAATATCCGAATATTCATAATTCTATATCTAAAACAATGTTTCTGGTCCAAAACAATATCCATATCATATTAACCGGGACATGGTGTTCCTGTGCCTGATCACTACACTTTAAATAATGATACAGTTATATTTCATCATCTAAGCCTTCACATTTGAAGGTTCATTTGAAATGTAAACGGGCAGATTACCTCTAGCCAATGATGCAAATTTTGGATATTATATCACCTCTGTAATTGTTGATGTCAATATCACCCTATACCACAACACAAAGGCGTCTAAACAACACTATTATAAAATATAAAATTAACAGAAAGTAAAGATATCATGAATTTCATTACCTCACTTATGGGACTCCAATTTATGCCATTACTTACACTTGTTACTTGATTCACATAATTTACCATGCTGATTAACCATCAATCAAATCCTCGCCCTCCATTTTCATATAAAATTACCAAATAGTGTGCAGTCACTACTTCTAGCCATACCTGCATATCTGATTATTTTAAACTCTGTAAATTGAGAAAATTTTATATGAATAATACGGATCATACATAATCACAACCTCCAATTAATAACAGGATATGTATCATTAGTTTTGAAGGTTACAATACTAATCAGTTTAAGACTAAAAAGGTAACAATAATGGATAATTAGTGAAATCAATAATCATTATGAAAAAAACTTTTTTTATACCAGTTGTAATTATAATTATCAGACATAAGATAGAACTTATCAAAAATAAATACACATAACAACTTAACTCCCAATAACAAAATTCTACACCCAAAATGCATGTGAAATTACAAATACGATGAAATAAAAGAGTAAAATCTTCAAAACATACAACAAAATTCAAAGATGGCGGAATATTGTGCAGAGGTGAGTAATAAGCCCTAAATAACCAAGTTCATTGATGTGTTTGAGTAATTATCACAAATCAATGAAAAATCACCTTAAGTTCTCTGCTAGAATAATCAAAACGAAGGTAATTGTGGCTTGAACGATGACGAACTGGCAGAATCTGACTGATTATAATAATCTAGGGTTACATATATTTATCTGTGTATTGTGAAATAAACTACCACAAAAGACAAAAGAGACATAGTAGAACCGGTGACAGTGAAGGTCGAGGTTGCCGGTAATGGAGGTAGTGTGCGTCATCAATGGAGGTAGCAGTGCTGTGCCGGCAGTGAAGGTTAATGTTGCCGGTGGTACGCAAGCATATACAATTTCTAGGTTTTCAGAATGGTTATTTTAAGATTTGATGGTGTTGAAGAGGGAAGAAACGGATGAAGAGGAATGGTTTATTTTGAGCCGTGCATCGATTTACTCACGGCATCAATGGGAGAAGAAGGGGCGTGATATTAGTTGCAGGAAATCAATAGATAGAATTAAAGCGTGTATAAAAAGTTTTACATTACCGATGCAAGAATGGGCCGGGTGGGCTTTGGAAAAACCAATAGGCATTTTAAAAAATATTCTTTTGCAATTATTTATTATTGTAGTAATGTTAGTGCTTGCTGATGTCATGCATACCTAAGCGAAGTAATTTGGATTAGCCACGTCAGCACCAAAACCAACCTTAGAGAGTGACAAATCAGCATGATGACTTCAGCGTTAGTGTCCATTAATATATAGTAAGATTCGGGTATTCATTAAGGTATTTGTTTTCTCTCTTTGACTTCACGCAAAAACAACCATTCATTTTGCCAACAAACATGCGACTAGCAGCTGAAAACCACCACCATAATTCGAGTAATACTCATTAAGGATATGAACATGTTGAAATAGAATATGGTCAATTTAGCAACAATTCAATTGAGGATATGAACATGTTTAAATTGTATATGTTACCAATTATGAATTGTAATGTCACGCTAAACACCAATTTTAATGCAAAAAAATAATAATAAAACTGATAATGTAAGATAAATGTCATTTCTCAATGTTCAATTATAGTTATTTGAAGTAATTGATGTGTATAAATTGAACAAATGTATGCATTTTTGAATTAGTTATCCATTAAAAAACTAGTCCATAATCATAATCAATACGCAAAAAAAGTGAATTAGTTGTTTATTTTCGACAATTTACCTATAGGAAAAATGTTAAAAAATAGTTATTATCATGGGTAGTAATTTGTACACCATTATTTATTTTATAGTGTTGTATTGCACAAAAGTGAGTTCCGGATAATCACCGCCTTTAACTTATTACTCGAGAAGAATCCCAACGGCTTTATTAACAACAGCCAAACACACCGATTCGACTAGTTTATTACTCCCTCCGTCTCAAATTTATAGTCCAGTATTCCATTTTGGGCTGTTCCAAATTAATTGTACACTTTCATAAATAGATAAAAATTATGAAATAAAATTCTTTTATACCCTTAATTTATATATTTAAGACAAAAAAACATGTAAAAAGTAAAGGGTAAAATTGTCATCTTATCAAAAAGTAAGAGAGAAGTTGATGTTTTCTTAAACTGCGTATTTTTTGTGCGGGACAATTAAATTGGGAAGGAGGGAGTCAACCAAACTGCTTAATAAATCCCTAAAAGGGACCAAACATACCCTTTGTAGCATACAAGGCTACTACCATCACTGCGTTGGGAAGTTGGGAACCATTATTTTTACGGAGTACCATTTCTGGTCGGATATTTTAGGTTTCAGCCGTCAACATGTTTTGATGTTCATACCTTAATAAACTCTTTTATTATATTTTGTTTAGCTCACAATGACATCGAAGCAGAACAGCAGTCAGCAATGAGATCAGCTTTCAATCCGTGCAGGTAATCCTAATCTCTTCTTCACTACCATTTTATTAACTGCTTTTGTAACAAGTGAGCTTTGTCAAAATTAGGTCAAGTATATTCCTTGACATAGGTTTGATTTGTACTCAATAGCACTGGTGTAGACTACACACAAAAAATCACTTATTTAAAAGTATTTGATTAATTATTTGTTAATAGCTTTGGGGGGTGTTTGGGGCGGCCGTAAGCTTTTAGCTTATGGCTGTAAGCTGCAGCTCAAAAATTGGGGGCTTTTTAGCTTTTAGCTTTTTAACCCTTTGAAACCTCTAAAAGCTTCCTATATCCAAACACTAAAATAGAGCTTTTTAACGTTAACATATCGCAAAAGCTAAAAAGCTCCCCCTTACAGCTCCCCCAAACACCCCCTCCCCCAAACACCCCCTTGGTGGATTGAATGTAGTATGGCAATTGGAAAGCATACCGTTTTAGAAAAGAAAAAAAATCATTAATTAATTGTTAATGCTTGATAAAAGATGACTTATTGTGTTTGTTTGTGATTCATGTTTTCATATTCACTGTATCAGAACCTCACGATCGCAGGCTTTCTCGTGAGGCTTATATCGGTGATATAACAATTTATATAGAGTGTCCGAAAAATCTTATAGGCGTAAATTTGCTTGCAAGATGTTTATGAAGGGAATTGCTCGAACAATCTTAATTTAGAAGCATCAAGCATGGATTGTGTTGAAGATTCTAATGATTACCAGAAAACATTATAAGCCCCTAAACGACAATAAATGCTGAAATATAGTAATTCTTTGCAAGTACTTGACTACTTGGTTATGAAATTTTTTTTTTTTTTTGTTCTTTGCATCATCAGATACTTAAACGATCATCATATAACATGAAGTTATCTGGCCGATAACGAAAAAGAAATATTATGTATATTGATGTTGTTATAATATTAACAACAGAAAGTAGCAAACCTTATTCAAAATTTCAAACACTAGAGTTGTCATATGATTTACCTGCCTTTTGGCCTCTAATAGTCATTATTGCTTTCGCGTTCTGAACAACAAGAGTTTGACTCAATCAGATTAACAAGTATTCACAAATAAAAGATTTTGATTAGTACTAAAGACTGGGCGCTAAACGAAAACATATTTAGTTGTACACATATAACATCAGGAGATTAATAAGGGATTTGGCAAATTGTATAAATGATATATGGTTGTTGACATGACATTACCAACCGAATGAGGTAAACTCCCACCATACACCCAGCTTGTCAAATTATTCATCTGCATATCGCATCTTGCTGCTCATTATTGCTAAGAAAACAAAAACAACAATGAATTGCAAGATGTTAAATACAGCAGGATTGTGGATTAATGCAAGATTTCTTGTTTAGTATCTGGCTTATTCTTGCTGAATTAGTTTCTGATCATTTGTGAAGCTGTGTTGAACTTTCGATGACCAAAAGGGGTGATAGCGCTTGTGGCAGTGCTAATTGGTTAATCAAAATCAGAATCAAAGGGCTGGAGACCCTCTGGAGTCTGGACTACTGCCCTAATGACGGAGACTAGATGTGAATGGAAGTTTAAAAATATTAGGCTGCATAAGTCTCAGGTTAAAAATTTTTGAGTTTGATAGCATAATCTGAACTATTGCTTAAGGTTTTGGTTTTGGTTTTGATTTATAAGTTTTCCCATAATTCAAGTTCTTACTAGAGAGGTGTTTTTTATTTTTGTATAACTTATGTATGGGCCACCAATACATTGAAAGGGTAACTAAACGGCCACCTAAAGTAGTAACTAACAAACAGGCCACTCAAATATCAATTTGGTTTCCTGGTCAAAACATAAACATGTGAACTTAACTGTCATTGGTTCAGAAATGAACTTAAAGAAAAGGGTAGTCACAGGTTGTTCGCGTAGGGAGGTTGTTGGCTACTTGGTTTCGGCCTGTGGCTGCTCCGGTAAAGTGTTGTTTTCTACTGGTACCGAATTAGTCTAAACAGATTTTTGCTAGGCAGTCATTTCACATGACATAGAGTACAAATGAGACTTGGCGTTTGGTTCATAACAAAGCATAACTATGGGGATAAGCTTAATTCACAGCCAAGTCGATTGCGTAATTTCGAGGCCGAAATTGCATTAAATTAATAACTGACTATATATAAACCATAATATCAGTACGCATGACAATTTATATATACTATCATCAACGAATACCTTTAAGTTCGAACATTCGTTTGGTTATTCGACTTCTGTAACTATGTAATTGTAGGTAAATTCATTTGATGAACTTTTTAGTTGCTATTTATATGTTTTATAGACCATTGTTGATATCTTTTGTAGTTATTAATTGAATTGGCACAATTTCCACGACGACGATTGTTTGGTGGAGCAATTTCCGCTACTTTCCCTCTTAGGTTTGAGGTATGTTTGGCTTCTGCTTGTTTAATATTTTTGTTCTTCATTTGTGGGTTTTTTTCCTTGTTATTGTTGTTATTGTTTGTGTAATGGTGTCTTATGAATGATTATATAAAAGCAGGATGTGAGCAGTATTCGTGAAGTTCCTGATCATCAGGTTTGTTTAGTATATGTGTTTTCTCACTTTTATTTATATTTGTTTTCACTTTGAATTAAGTTAGTTATTGATGTGTTCAGGAAGTGTTTGCGGACCTGGAATGTGACGAGAGCCTGATAATCGAGATTTTAGAAATGAAACATGATGTTGCAGACAATACAAGTGCAACTTGGTTTCCACAAGATCTTGCTACTGAACAAGGCGCTGAGGGCAACATCGTAAATTCACTTTCTTTCGCCTTTTTTTGCAGTGCATTCATCACTTTTTCCTAGTGCTATTTTGTATTTTCTAATGACTCATTGTGATTTGTGGACTTTAATTTGTTCATCTAGGTGACCAAACAATCAGCGGTACTTGAGGCTCAAGGATTAGCATACAGAAACATGCCTTCTGTCACAACTGCTACTGCCCAAATGGTAAATAAGATACCCACTTTGACCTACCTAGTTTGAAAAAAATGTATGAAGTATGATTGTTAATGACAATTAGAACGTGCAAAAACACTAATATGATTAGAAACGTTAAAACAAGATACAAATGGAACCAACTTTACTCTTCTTTTTATGTTCATATCTGGTTTTTGCAATTTGTGCAGGCTATTTCCAAGGGACGCCAAGGAAGAGAAGCGCAAAATCTTGTGAAGGTATTGCATCGTATTTTCTGTCTTCCATCAGATTATGTCAAACGGTTAATTTAATGGTTCTAGTTTCTTATGGTTTCTTAAGGTATAAGTGGCAAATTTGAGACTCAAAGGAGTTCAAACAGATATACTAATCACGGCATATGAACCTGTCTTCATAAGGTATGTATGGACTATGGAATGATAATATGTTTTTATTGGTGTTATATAGGTTCATAAATAGAATAATTCACCTTGTTCTGTTTGTATTGTGTTTCCAGCCCTCTAAGTGAAAGTGCAAGTATCAGTTGGAGCTGGAGCAACTGTAACTGCTGTTGAGTCGGGTCGAACCCCGATGGCTGATGTTTTCAAACAAGTGGTTGCTACATTTAGAATCAATGATTGGAACCTGCTTGGGGCTGCTGCCCTTTGATAAATCATCAAGGTTGGTGGTTCTAAATGATGTTTTCAAACAAGTGGTAATCGAAATGAAAATTTAATGTTGAATTGTTTCTAACTGAAGGAGTTTATGTTGTACTGATTTGTTACAGCTTTATGTTTAATATATCAGTATTTTTGTATAAATAAAGATCTTTAAATATTAGCGAATAATGTCTGCACTCACGCTTAATTCAAACAAATTTTAAATAATCATATCTGAATCTTGATTCATACAAGATTACAAACAATCCACCTAATACACCAACTCTCGACTGTGGTAGTCAGTGTTTTATTATTATTTTTTCTAAATAATTGTTCTTTTTCTACTTTATAATAATTATAGAAGTATATAAAAAAATTCTGACGACATTTAATCGTATAGAAGTTTTTTTTCGTATACATTTTGGCATAAAAGAATCGATATCTTTTGGGTTGGGATCCTCTCAAGTTAGTAGTGAGGGCGGATTAAACAGTAAACCCTAGGGATGAGCAAAAAAACCGAAATACCGAAACCGAACCGGACCGGTACCGACCGTTACAAATGGTACGGTATTCGGTTTTTGATTTGGGGCAAAAAAAATCCGGTACCATGCACACCAAAATACCTAAACCGAACCGGACCGGTACCAACCGATACAAATGGTATGGTATTCGGTTTTTGATTTGAGACAAAAAAAACCGGTACCAACCGGTCGGTACCGGTATGGTACCAAGCTCACCCCTAGTAAACCCCGTAATTTTGACCAACTTAAAACTTGAAGGAATCTCTATTCATATTTTTAGCAAATCATTATTTTATCGTATTTTAGCTTACAATAGATCAAATCATATATACTCGGTATCTCGATCCAAATCTTATAATAGAGTAACATTTGAATCTTTAAGGAATATGATTTGGTACATATAAATCATGACCATTCAATCTTCATATACAAATCAAACAATATAGTCTATATCATTTAAATTGTGATCAACTAACTTATATTTAACTCAATGACTGATTTGCGAGTTAAATGAAATAAGATGTGTAACTCATTGCACATGAACATGCTACTTTGTACAAGAAAGTACGTCATGGCTTTCGTTTTTCGGTCAAAATACATCTTTAGGCCGACTGCAATATTAGTAGTAGAAGTTTGATTGTTAAATACTGAATCCAATAGGGTGAAACATTGGGTGTATTTGGCACAAGTTTTTCTAGGAGATTTTACTTTAGTAAGCTTTCAGTTATAACAATCTCAATTCCCTTCCCTCATCTTCTCTTTGACAACAAAACATGGGATTATTGGAAAGAAAAAGAAAGAAAATCTTCAAAAATCCATTTTCATGGAAGCTTTTTTAAGTAACTTGAAAAATAAACTCCAAAACTACGGGAACAAAATGTGTTTGACACCATATAGTTAGGGGATTACAAGGACTCGAGATTCTAACTTTTAGGATCTTAAGTTCAAAGGCGGTTCTAAAACTTTCCTTGCTTTTCAGAATGGGTGGTGATATTTCCACCATTGAATTTGATAAATCCAACACAATTATACATTAAGTATTTGTACTATACAAACAGGTGATGCACAGTTGTGGTGGATTTATCAAATTCAATGGTAGAAATATCATCTCCCTCTTAGAATACACTTTTGTTTAGTTCTTAATGTACATAAAATAAACTTAATTCATGTCTTTTTCGAAAAGTACTTGTCTTTATACAAAAACATGTTGAAAACGAGAAACACTAAGGTGGCTTCAAAACGGACTATCCAACCCGGATCTTTCAAAAGTCAAAATAACCGCGTCCTTAATTTTGACTAGTCAATTTTAAGAATAAAGTTTAAATGACCAACCAACGCCATTTTTAGTACTTTCCACACCAATAATCTCCAAATCCAGCAACACATCTTCGTACCAACTTGAACAAACCGCATTAAAAGTAGTACACTTACTATATTTAATATAACTTCACTTCTGGAAGAAATAACATTTTTCTTCTATAAAATACAAAGTCTTCTCGTTCCTGCATTTCAGATCTTTAATGTCAATTCACAAAGCAACGGCGGCAGCCGCCGTTAATCCGGTTAACTACCGCAACCAACCCTTGACCACCACCACAAACCGCCACCGTGTAACAGCCTCATTTAACGAACAAGCAATTAACAAGTCAACTCGCTTAGCTAAATCAATCTCAAATCTGTTAAACTTATACATCGATAAACCCTCACTAAAAAGTTTTCTCCAACGTACAGATTGCAACGACGTCGTAGCACAAGCGGAATCCAAGCTCAACTTGCCAACCACGTCACCTAAAGAAGACATATCGAGTATATGGCGTGACATACACGGCGGTTCGGATTGGGAAAACCTACTTGATCCGTTAGATGATCGTGTACGTGAAGAGATCATTAAGTACGGCGAGTTTGCGCAAGCGACTTACGATGCGTTTGACTTTGACTCGTATTCGGAGTATTGTGGAAGTTGTTTGTATAATAGTAAAAAGTTGTTTGAAAAATTAGGGTTGGTAAAACATGGATATGATGTGAAAAAGTACATTTATGCCATGTCACAATATGAAATACCTAGGTGGCTTGAGAAATCCTACGTGGCGGATACGTGGAGTAAGGATTCCAATTGGATGGGGTACGTGGCGGTTAGTGATGATGTGGAAAGTAGAAGGATTGGGAGGAGAGATATCGTGGTCGCGTGGCGTGGGACCGTGTTGCCTTCTGAGTGGTACGAGGATATGCAACGTGATCTCGAGCCGTTAGGGCATGGGGAAGCGATGGTGGAACGAGGGTTTCTTAGTATTTATAAATCTAAGCGTATCTCGACTAGGTATAATAAAATGAGCGCGTCAGAGCAAGTGATGGAAGAGGTGAAGCGGTTAACGAAGTTTTATAATGAGAAAGGGGAAAATGTGAGTTTAACGATTACTGGACATAGTTTAGGTGGTGCGTTAGCATTGTTGAGCGCTTACGAGGCGTCTATGATGTTTCCAAGCCTACCGATAAGCGTGATTTCATTCGGGGCACCTAGGGTTGGGAATATCGCCTTTAGGGACGAGTTGCATCATAAAGGCGTGAAAGCATTGCGTGTGACGATAAAACAAGATCTCGTCCCTCGGATGCCTGGGATCGTGTTTAACGAGACTTTACAAAAAATTGATGACCTAACAGGTACTCTTGAGTGGGTTTATCACCACGTTGGAGCAGAGTTGAAACTCGATGTCAGAGCTTCACCTTTTCTCAAACGTGGGTCCAATTTTGTCGGGATTCATCATCCCGAGACGTATTTACATCTTGTAGATGGATATGTTAGTAGCACCTCGGGCTTTCGGCCGGATGCTAAACGGGATTTGGCGTTGGTCAATAAATATTGTGATATGCTTGTAAATGAGCTTAGGATTCCACCATGTTGGTATCAATTGAGCAACAAAGGGTTGGTTTCTAATAAATTTGGAAGATGGGTTAGACCACAAAGGGATCATGAAGACATTCCTTCACCTATTGAAGAAGAGAATTCTGATTTGTAGGATTTATCATTTGAATGTTTGGTTCATTTAGTGGTGTGTGGAGTAATTAAGGTTACATCGATGTTTATATTTTTACTTGTTTTAAGATTATAATGGAGTTATTAAGGGTCATTATCAAATGTTGCCTTAATAATTTAATACTTGCACATCAAAATCACAACTTTGTTGAAAACACTAGTGTACATGATTGTGTACACACTTGAGGATCAAACTCATAATATTTGTAGTTGAAACTTAACCCACTGGGACCAACTTGGAATTATCATGAAATGTCATGATCAACCACTATATGAAATCATGATAAATAAACAAACAAATGCATCATTTTGTGTCACAAATTTGAGTTTCTCATTCCATTTGCAGTAACAATACACACACAACTTGCATATATTGCTTACACACATTAATCAAACTGAACCTATAACAACAACTAAGAACTAATTATCAACAAACAAATCATTTCAAATGAAGTTACAATGACACACAATCAATAACATACTACTTAGGCTTTCACTTAAACAGCCTCATCGAACTGTTGTTCGTCATCAATTTTGTGAGCATCGAGGCTTGGAGGGAGGAAGGATTTGTAGACAATTTCCATGTTTGGCGTTTCCTTCAATTCGTGACAGGCAACCTCCAGTGCCGTGGATTGGAAGAATCGGTAGAATTTCTTGCTACAAACGAACGCGAAGATGAAAGTGAGTATTGGGAGTGGGATGATAACCGGGGTGTAGATGAACTGCTTTACTCCAAGGTAACCGAACATCGTAACTTGGAATAGTAATAAGGAGGCCAAGATACGAACATGCATGTGTGGCCACATCTTTCCGTAGCTCTCATATTTTGGAATGTAAACATTTAGGACCTGTAAAGAAACAATTAACGCATCGTAAGCAACAACCAAAATTTGACTATGGAATTTGAACATGAATACTTATTTCATTGTAACCGTGGTGAACCAGCGCTCCTTGAGTACGAATATTAGTGGTGGCAATTTCGACTAAGTTACTTATGAATGGGTTAATTTACTTTATGTTTTATCATCTTTGACGGGTTGATTCTGGTACAGTGGAAATTATTAGTTTAATAAGCGAAACAAGTCATATAGCTTATCAAAGTGTATTTTAAACGCATAAAACATCCTTAAATCAATTTATTCCAGAATATATAAATTATTATTATCACGTTTTTAAACCTATTTTACACGCTAAATGGAATCCAACCAGATCTAACACAAGAAAAATACATGTCTTGACCTCAAACTGGGTTAACATTAATCGGTCACTCGACCCGCCCATTTTGCCACCTCTAAGTCAAAGGTGGTGCCCCAGTTATGCACCAATTTAACAAAAGAAGATGAATTTAAAGGGAGAACGAAAAACGCAAGCCCATATCTAGCAAAACTACGTTAGACAACCATTCAGACGCGGTGAATGATGATACATTATCGCGCGAAGTTCAAGAGAAAATGGAAATTTTCAACCGTCTTGGATTCAACACACAAGGTATGGAAGAGAAGTTTAAGGAAGCATTATTAAAGTACCGAAGCAACAAACGTTATAAAACAACTTGATCGGGGAAAAGCAGGGTTTTGATTTGGTTTATTGGTTGTCGATGATGATCTAGGTTTTACTTAAGGTGATGACATGTCAATGTTGGGGATCTTTCTTTCGTCTTAGTTTCGTCGTGTTTAGGAGATCGTAGTTTGTTATTTAGGAGTATTTCTCAGTTGATTATTTGGGCTTCTTTTAGCTTCGGTTGTTTAGGAGTGATTTTCGGTTTGGTGTTTGTATCTTCTAGCATCTAGCTAGCTAATTTTTTTATATATAACAACTGCAGTTTAAAAAAAAATGCATCAATTTACAAAATTGATAGCATCCAAGGTCTATATTATTATGTTAATTACCCAACAAATATTAGGTATGTTGAAACCATTCGAATTTGACACGTTCAAGTTTTCAACCTATTTGACCATTTTCCTGTTTAAGTAATTCTTTTTCCTATTTCACCCATTTACTACAACGATTACCCAAATTGTCGTATTTATTTCAAATGAGTTGAAATTGCTACCTCTATAATTCTACATATGCTACAAGAAGTAACTGGAAACTAATCATCTTACCTGATTCCGGAAAACCAGCCATCCTAGGCCGAAGTATACTGCACCAAACGGAATGATCAAAGGAGCAATGACAGAGTAAGCAAGGGTAATTGTGAGAATAAGCAGGTCATTCGGAATTTTGGTAGCGTATCCAAGATCTGAAGGGAACCAAGCTTCTTTCACATCTCCTTCGGTCTTGCACAGATACTTCCTCTTGAGATGGAATATGATCAAAGGAACTATTCTCGACAGCTCAAGCCCGTAACCAACAAAGAATCTATTATTAAAACAATATTTATTAGACATCACTTAAAAATATTTTTTTTTGGAAGGTATATAAGTACTAAAAAAATACAAATTTAAGCTTACTTGAGAGCCACAAAAGTAAGAAAGAAAGTAGCGTTTCCAGGAAGGCTCATTGCTAGCTTATCTGCAATGGAGTCAGGATCTTTCTGAATTTCCTTAAAAGAGGTGAAAAGAGTTCCACCAATGGTAACACCAATAAACACGTTAAACACCGAGAAATAGAAGTATTTCCCAGATGCAGCCCTCTCTGCATGACTCTCAGATGGAATCCCTTCAGCCTTTGATAAGAACAAAAGAAATTTAGGCAGTAAAGCTAGAAAAACAATAAGAGCAATCTGAGGAAGATAAGCTCCCAATACTGTTCTGATTGATGTTTGATCCAGAATTGGCTTCAAAAACGGGAACAACTTTCTCAAATTTGGTAAAGTTGTGAAAGCAGAAATCAGCCCAATGGGAATCATGTAAAAACATATCGTCAAGAAAACAATGAAGTATACAACGTATTGTCGTGTCTCCCTTTCGTAAAAAGTTTTAGGAAGATTAGTCCATAAGATTTGTCGTGGTTCAGGAGCATCGATGACAGTCCAGGTGTCAATCATCCGAGCATGTGCACTTTGAGCTGCAGCAGCTGCGGTTACTCTGTTACTGAAAAAGACCACAGCTGCACCTTGTTGCTTCTCTTTAAGAGTTACTTTCTGTGCAGCCTCGAGTTTTGGGGTCAACTCACTTATCTTCTCATTGTAATATTCAATCGAATCCACCTTCTTACCAATAAGACCAAGGAAGCCGGTTTTGTGAGTTAATCTCACTCCTTCAGGGTTTGGGCCTTTTTTCGATTCTCCATATATGATTTCAGCCCGTGCGAGCTTCTTTTTGCACGTGTCCAATTCTTCATAGATTTTGTTGACTTCCTTGTTCTCTGTTACCACCATTGATTTGTAAAACGTCTCGGGATATATTCTTTTGAAGTATGTGTCTACTTGTTCCTTCCTAGAGTAACCTTCAGTTGAAGGTGGTATGTCCCTTACCAAAACAGCAAATTGTTCGGCTCTTACTTCGGGAGACATCAATGCTGCAGCTCTTAAATCAGATACATGTTTGTATGCTTTCCACAAAAGGTAATATGTGACTAACGAAACCCAATAACACGCTATCATGGATGCCCATAACCGATTCCCTTTTTCCTACAACATATTTTTTGAACAACTGAGTTTAGATAAAACAACACGTATAAAATTTGTTATAAACCCAATAAACACGTATATATCACTCAAATAGAAAAGTATAAAATTTGTTATAAACTAACTTTGAGATGTGCCATTGACAGCTTGTCAAGGTCTCCAAAAGCATTTTTCCCAGTAGAATCCACGACACCGGGGTTATCTTCAGTGACAGAAAGCGGCAATAGTACTGGTACCAACAATAAACCCGATAGCAGTAATATCCCGAATACTGAAAAAGAAGATAGTAGAGAAGAAGAAAAAAAAAAGGTTAATGCAAATATAACTATAATTTGCATTTCGACATTCAAACCAATTTCACATTAGTTCATATGTTTGTTCCATTCAAAGGTTACAAGTAAGAATCAAATTAGTGAATACATTCATTCACAATTACCAAGTGTCATATTACTACTTATATGTTCTAATTTAGCATGAATTTCGAGCCATTTCGGGTCAAAAACGGGTTAAGGAACGGGCTTATACATTCACGAGCCCAAGATTCCAGCTCAAAATTAATTTTACACATTCAAAAATCAATTATTTACATTTCTTAAGTATATGATTGACTTAACTACATGAATTTCTACAATCATGTAGTTATTCATGAATAAGGGTTTAGTTTTGGTATTAAATCAGGATATCAGCTGGTAAAAACAACAGTAACATGGATTAGGGATTTTAGTGTTTAAGTTAAATAATTAGGGCTTTTAATTCAGCAGACATTCTTACCTTACTAAAAAAGGCAAAAAAAAATCTAACAAAAAGTAAACAACAATCCAAATTTTAAAAAATCAAAACGTGAAGTTACTTTAATTAATCAAGTCAATAATTTATTCCAAAAGTAGTTTAACGTCAATAATTAATTAGTTTAAAACTTATAAATCAAATTAACTAACCCTAACTATAACAAATTAACAATACTTAAATAATAAATAATATTTAATTTAAAAAATAAATAAAAATAAATTACCGGTGCTTAAGAAGACGAAATAAACAGCAGAATCAAGACCAGACAAGTCGATAACTTGCTGTTCAGTAGATGAAAAAGCTTCACGGATCCAAGCAAACGGGTTACGGGTCTTGGATCTGGATCCTTCCCATGGATCCATACCTTTTAAAATCCGATTAGGGTAATAAACGACGGCGTTTCCAGGTTTAGCAGATAACCAAGCAAATAAAATCATTAAAATCACAAATATAAAAAATGAAGTAGCTAATGACGTTATAAACGAACTTAAATCCATCTTCTTCCTCCTTAACTAAACAAAATTACATAAAAACAGAGAGTTGTTTATTTATATGAATAAATGATGATGGATGATGATATAGATTGTTAGTTTACCGTTGGGATAAAGGAAAGGTGTTTGTGTAGTTTAAATATAGTATATGTCAAGGTGAGGGTGGGAGGGCAGATTTTTTAATTTAATTTTTATTATATTTAATTTAAGGTGACAGAGATGCAAATCAAATCATGGCTGTTTTTTGCAATTGATTGTGAAGCTCAAAATATGGGTGTCAAAATATCTCATGTCACTTTTTTGAATAAAATAGGTTTTGTCGGCAGTGTCACTTGTGGACAAAGATACATACACGCATTACACACATAAGACTTGAAGACTTAGAGGATTAAATTATTGTGATCATTATAATGTGATCATTATTTTATTTTAAGAAAAAAATCATGAGAGTATAAGAATTTTGAAAGAATGGAAGTACCAATGAAAATGTGTCATATGTACAAAGAGAATACCCATATGTTAAAAACTCATTTACCCTCTAACTTAAATATCTCACAAACGACAAATCGAAAAATTATGAAAATTGCACCATTAGATTCAGCGTTTGATCCTCTTCGATTTGCCGTCCATCAAGACATAATTTCGATAAAAAAAAATTTCACATTTTTTTAGTGGGTTTTATTAATTATTAACACATGTGTTATTACATACTTGAACATTTAATTTAAGATTTAGTGGTTAGGGTTTAGTATATTTGATGGTTTAGATTTATAAGGGTTTAGGGTTTAGTAAAAATTAGGGTTTAGCAAGGGTTCAAGGTTTAGGGTTTAGAAAAATTTAGGGTTTAGCGTTTTGTAAAGCGTTTAGGGTTTGGGGTTTATGGGTTAGGGTTTAGGGTTTAGGGTTTGAGGTTTGGGGTTTCGGGGAGAAACCCCAAACCTCAAACCCTAAACCCTAACCCCTAAACCCCAAACCCTAACCCCTAAACCCCAAACCCTAAACCCTAAACGCAACACTTTAACACATGTGTTATTAAAATGTGAAACCCACCAAAAAAACGTGAAAAAAAAAACTCGTCGAAAGTATGCCTTGAGGGACGGCAAATCGAAGAAGAGAAGACGACGAATCTAATGGTGCAATTTTCATAATTTTTCGATTTGTCGTTTGTGAGATAATTGGTGTTGGGGTAAATGGGTATTGTATTCTCTTTGTACAAATGTCACCCTCCCATTGGTACTTTCATACTTTCCAGTTTCCATAATTCATGTACTCTCATGATCCCTTCTCTTTATTTTAAATCCCTAAGATTTGTTAAGAGCATACACAGTGTAAAAAAGCTCACCTCAATCCATTTTTGTAAAAGCTTTCAAAAAAGCTTTCTCTCCGGTGTAAAAAAGTTTTCACAAAGCTTTTTGGAACTAAATTAGGGTAGCAATATGAAACTTATATAACTAAAAAGCTTTTGATGTAAAGCTTGAGAAATCTCAACCTATTCATCAATTAAGCTTTTACTCTAATGAAGAAGCTTTTTTGCATAAAAAAGCTTTAGAAAAAGTCTTTGTTGGAGTTACTCTAAGTTAATTAATAGTTTAGTAATACTACTAGGGTTTATTAATTCTAAAGTGAATTATACTCTAGGCGTACTTTCTAAACTGTTATCGTATATATTAAATTTGTTAATTCCATCTATTGTATGCACACTTTTCTATTTTTGGCGTTCTATTGGATGTATGGAAAAAAATGAAAGTATAAATACAATAGAGAAAACTAACAAATTCTTCTATACATACAGTAAAACAAATAAAAATATTTTTAATATAATAGTAAAAGATGCAAAATAAAAAAATGTTTAATTTAGATTAATTCAACGAGACGTTAATTGATGATAGTGCTCATTCATGCTCAAAAAATGTAATCATTTTGGCAGAATTAACTCATTTAAAATTTGTTAAATTACAAGTATGCGACTTATTCAAGTTGCTAAAGGTCGAGGATTATTTTTTGTGGTTAGCACATTTTGTTTAATTTTGAAAAGATAATGATGTTCTTGGACAAACCAATGTACTACTTCTTCAAATGATATGAGAATTTATTTCATTAGAGAATGTGTATATGTACATATTTGTACAAAGCAGCGCCATCACTAATTTTTAAAGACCTTGAGCAAAAACTAATTAATTGTCGAAATGAGATCTTATTTTTAGCTATAAGATTTTATTTGTTATGCCTCAATCAACTTCGAAAAATAATTTTTATTTTTCTTCACCAAATTAGCAATCAAATTATATTTATATATACACACACAGACACATACACAAATTTTAAATAGTCCGAGGCCCTTATAATTGAGATTAACTCAGCGTCAGCAGTTGACTACATCGTCCACCATAAAAACGGTTCTTATATAGTGTAATAAAAAAGTACGGGTATGTGTAAAAAAGATTACGGATGCAAACTTAAAGTTATAAAATCAAGAATTATTAATATAATCAATTTTATTCTACTTTCATCTATATAATTCAAAATATATGTTCGAAATATTGTTTGATTCAAAAAGAAATGGGAGATGCCAAAAATATCATGTTGTTAAGAATCTTTTGGGAGCGAAGAAAGGAACATGATGAGAACCTTGAGGACTTGAGGTGGGTTTGTAATCAAAAAATTCACCTCTCAATGTGAAAAGAATGGAAAAGTTTATATAATTAGAACTAACCCTTATTTTAAACTAAATTAATAATGTGATTGGAAACCTGTCTTATCGCCTTTTCTAATTTAACTTTAACCTTTGAAAAAGATTAATAAGTCTAGCCAGTGTTACTTTTCCCCCCCTTCCTTTTTAGAATTTAAAATTATCTATTATCCTACCTTCTCCTAATAAAATATCAAAAAAGGCAACGTCATGATAATAGTGTGAGATTAGAGGATCAACTGTATTTCTAGAGGAAAAAAGAAATATATGATTTCACCCGTTAATTTGTGATCAATAGCTCAGATTCGTTGCAAGTTGCAACTTAACCACACTACATTTTACGTATAATGTAAGGTCTACACGTAAGTTACAATATTGCATATATGAACCATTGATCACTTGAATCAACGGCTGAATTCATCTTCACTCATTTTTTCAAAATGCAGCTTTGAGAACCCTACACCAAAATAATATATGTACCAATTTTTCTTTTCTATACAACATGGTACTCAATATATATAATTTGTAATGTTGACATTACAATTCAATTGTAAATTTATAACTATGACCAATCACGAAATTTTTTTTTTTTTACATTTTTTATCCTTCAACCTTTTTATATTTATATAAATAACTCCTACATCAACACTAACATTACCTTTCAAATCGTACGATTTAACATTACGAATTATTCTTTCAAATTATTATCGAAGAATATAAAATGCAATTGATATGACAAAAGGATGTGTGGATTTAGTGAAAGTTAAGGTGGGGTAGCCTAATCCTGACTTTGAGTACGTGGAGGTAAATTAGTATTTGATGCCAAAACAGGATGCTTGCTTGATTGGGGGTTGGGACTTGACAGTGAAGTAAAACGGAGCTACGCGTACACAACACGTGGTAGGGAAGACACTGACCCATGCCACGTCACCATTTCCCCCTTTCATCTTGCGACTTTCTCTTTTAACCCTTTTTTTTGTCACCTCTAGTTCTTAATGTTAGACATGAACCACTTGTTAATCCGATGACACCAAAATAAGTACATGATGTTGCTGATTGATCAGCAACGAGTTTTTAATTGCCTTTGCGATGGGATGATTCTAATATAATCAAAAATCAATACTGATAGATCAAACATAATCGTTAAATGTACGATGATCATTTTGTAATTTGGAACGTATACATCTGGTTCATATATATTAGTTTTATTTTATATCTTAAAGAAGCTTAGATAAACATTTTTAACTATCTGCTTCATTATCATTATAAAAAAAAATCGAGAGCAATTTTTTTAGTAAATTATTTGAATCGTCCCCGTGGTTTCCCAAATGTTCTACGAGTCGTCCCTTACTTTCATAAAGTATTTAAATAGTCCATTTTTTGAAAGTTTGTGCATCGATAGTCCAAATTTGAACTGGGCGTTAAAAAACAGTCGTTAGTCACCCATGTGCCAAGCACGCGAGGGTATAATTGTCGTTTCCACGTTAACACCATCTCTCATACTTTACCATCTTTTACTGTTTTAAAATCCTTCTTTAGTCAAATCACTATCCTTGACATTTTCCAAGATTCTTCAAAGTTCAAACAATTTACCACGGAAAATGATTGATGAACATAATTTTGTAGGCCTAAATGTTATCTTAAAAATGTGATTGGTAGATGTAAAAAATTGATTGGATGAGATTAAAAGAGAGAAAAAAAACAACCAATCAAATAAATAGGTCTACTTTTAAATCTATGTAATTAGGTTTATCTAACATTACTCATTTACCACACAACCTCACTCCTTTTATCCCACCTTCAATAATATTATCATTATTATATTATTATTTATTATTGGGATAAAAATAAATTCAGTTATTTCAAAGAGAGTTACTGAAAGATCTACAACAACCATGTGCAAATTTTAGCCGGAATCAAACAAAATAACGAGTTCCCTATTTCTTCCATGTCATTGCCGGAAAATTCAAACGTAACCTCGCCGGAAACTTGCAACTATGACCGAAAATCTCTGTAAATCCGGCGACCACCATGACAACGTTCATCATGTAAATCTTGTGACACCCGGTCAAAATAACCCAAAATTAGCTCCTAATTTGAACTTTTAAAACAAGTAATTACAGACGTGTCAATACTCAAGTATACAAGTATTATATATATATATATATGTATATATATAAACCCGAAACGATTATATAATAATCGTACGTACACAAACCTGGTAGAACGCAGAAATCCAAATTAAGAATTGGTGAAAAACATTTTCAGGCAAAGTATTATTATTGAGAATAATATCTACGTACTCCGAAAATTATTTAAATACGTTTTAGATACAGAAAACTATCCGTGTATTTCGAGTTAAACTAAGATATATTTTTATATCTCTTTGGAAGTATTTTTATTAAATATTTCAATTGTTAACACATACGAAATAATATTTGTAAAATTATCATATTTAAATATTATACTACATTACGATCGGGTACGCAAACACGGGTCAAAAAGTTACCATCTACCACCAATAATTGGGGCCGGATATAACCGACCCCAATAATGCAAATAACACACACGCACACATTCTTGATCTCTCGGTTTTCATTTCAACAACAACAACAAGATCAATAACTTCATAATCATCATCATAATCTGGAATCATCATCATCATCATCATCGTCCTCATCAATCATCACCATCAAACTTCGTTTTCGGTTTCAATTTCGATTAGTAAGAATCACTTTCGATTTCCTTAAGTTTTCGTGTTTATATAACTTGTTTTAACATGTACTAGTGTTATATTATCGAATATGTCCAAGAATCACACCCCAAAACCCATTTTTTATGCTGGAACTTCGAACAGACTCAAAACCAGTGAAATCCACGCGATCGCGTGGTTTTCACCTCAAAATCTGACGCAATCGCGTCATTTTCACGCAATCGCGTGAGATTTACCATGATCGCGTGAACTTCCTTTTTCACGCAATCGCGTGAGATTTACCATGATCGCGTGAACTTCCTTTTCACGCAATCGCGTGAGATTCACTATGATCGCGTGAAGTGCCAATCAGCACGCGTTCCGTTTACGTTTTGCTTCATAACTTCTTCGTTACACATCCGTTTTCGACGATTCTTTTTGCGTTGGATTTGTCTTTCAAAAACGAACACATTGGAACATAATTAAACAAAACAAACACAATTATATTTTTGAAATGTAATTTCTATTCGTCACCAACGGGCTGTGCGTTTTAATGAAACTTCAAATGTAATACAATTCGAATACTTTGAACGTAATTAACTTAACGAACAACTAAACAAACGAATTATTACGCGTACACTTACAAACATACAATCTTGCGTGTTTAGGACATTAGAAGATTACTGTTGGAACACGCACGCACATTAGGATTGCTTGCTCATCAGGTGAGTCTCACTGCCCCTTTTTACTGTTTTACTATTTTGGGGGAGATGCATTACTTGTTTTCATAAAAACTAATACTGGCAAACTTTTTCACTCGTTGCATAAGCAACATTTTCTTAAGCGCAAGTACTAGCAAATGAATCCATTTGGGTACCCCATCTGGGGTAATCGCGTTACCACGTATTACACCGTAGAAACGGATGACTAATGTCAATTAGTAAATGGATCCATTAGGACTGACAATCCTCACCCAGGGTAGCACGCACTACCCCGAACATTCAGTATAAATGGGTGTTTCTTACTCGTTACATATGAATGTCTGGATTAGCATTCACGAGGGCAAAATCACTGATTGTTAAGCTTCGACTATGGTGCTCATGGCAATGTATACGGAAACTATTGCAACTGTGCAATATTTACTCAATGATTTTACAAGCTGATGTGTTCAAACTGTACTTACTATACACCTGTGAGATTCACCAACCTTTTGGTTGACCTGTTTTAGTAATGCATTCTCAGGTACACAGCAACAGTAGGGTTGATCAGTACAGATGGCCCAGCAGGATATGCTTTAGTAGCTCGAGTCGCATGCAATTACACATATGAAGATTTTACTTGCATTATCTTTTGTATAATGATTATGTACTTAAAATCTAACAAAACAAGTTGCGAACTCGTTAATGATGTATTACTTTTGAAAACTTATGTATTAATGTAACATCTTCTACAACGTCTCATTTAGAGTCGTTTGCTTGTACTTTGGGTTTGATTATTGATTAGTCACGCCCCAAAACAGTCGCTTCCGCAAAGCATTAAATTGGGGGTGTGACAGATTGGTATCAGAGCCTAAGGTTATAGCGAACTAGGTTGCATTTAGTGGGCCTAGACTATGACCGTTAGGCAGTATTCCTCATTAGATATAACTGGTTCAGGGATTTCGTCATACAAGTTTAATTTAACATAGCCTGATCAACTATGTACAATTAAATGAAGATGATGTAAGATCTGAAAGGGGTTATATTGAACAGGAATGCACTAGTTGACTCTGACCACGAGAGAACCGTGACTTGTACTTGTTATGTGATAGACACAACTAGGTGGATAATAAGTATATATAGGTTACACCTATATGATTAGGCTTATTAAGATCCTCCGATATTTAGTAACACACACACTGTACGAACTCATTTTAGAATAGGCCTGTGGTAAGTTGATCGAATCAGGACAAATAGTACCGGGATGTGCCCTGACAAAGAGGGTCATCTCTTCGAAATAGACTTACCCTAGGTAGAGATTAAGAACTTCGACACCTTACTCTGCACAAACTGGTCAACAGAGGACCATTCTTCACTCACCTATCAGTTTAAACGTTCGAATCCAGTATTTCTCTAAGTACAAATCTTTTCCTACCTCCTTATCACATTCCGCAAAACTACTGATACATGTACGGATGTAATATCCTTTTCACTTTTGAAAACTTTAATCCTCGTAATCATTTGAACTCGCAAGTTGGATGATTACAATCACTGTTATTCTACGCTATTGATTGTCACTTGTGTTGTGATATATTACTGTTATATATGCAACTACGATGATCATATTCTTGTACAAAACTCTGACATGTCCCTTATCTTCAATGAAGGAACATGCCTCCACGACAAAAGTTCACTCAAGCTCAGGTCGATCGATTGGTTGCTGACGCAGTACTTGCCGAGCGACAACGATCTGAAAGTGCTGAGACACCACCAAATGCCCCTGTAGTGAAACCCTGCACCTACAAAGACTTCCTTAACTGCAATCCTTTGAGCTTCAAAGGCACAGAAGGTGCCATTGGGTTGTTACGATGGATGGAGAAGACAGAGGCAGTCTTTCGCATCTGCAGTTGCCCTGAGAACTGTAAGGTCAAGTTCTCCACCTACACTTTCATGGATGATGCTCTGACATGGTGGAACACTTATGCTGACTCCATAGGCCAAGACATTGCTCTGGAAACTCCTTGGGATGAACTGAAGAAAATGCTCAAGGATGAGTATTGTCCCAGGGATGAAATTCAACAGCTTGAGGCGGAATTCTGGAATCTCTCCACTCAAGGGAACGACATTGCCAGCTACACCTCTCGATTCAATCAGTTGGCACACCTTTGCCCATCAATGGTTGATACAGAATCCAAGCGAATTGAGCGCTATGTCTGGGGACTTCCTCCACAAATTCAAGGGATGGTTACTTCATCCAACTCTCCTACATTTCATGGTAATGTGCGCATGGCACATAAGCTGATGACACAGATCGTTCGCCAAGGAACGTCTGTTGTCAAGAGTACTGTAAACCACACTAGTGATAACAAGAGGAAAACTGATGGAAACTCTGGAAGTCAGAGCCAAGCTAACAAGAAACCTGCAACTGTTCAGGCCAACACTTCTGAAACTGATAACAAGAAAGAGTATAAGGGAAGAAAGCCCTATTGCTCTAAGTGCAAGCTTCATCATGATGGTCTATGTCCTTGCACCAAATGCAAGTGATTTGGACATCTGACCAAGGACTGTAAAGAAACCACCACTGGTACCGACACCTCTACACCCAAAACCTGCTATGAGTGAAATGGTACCGGGCATTTTAAGAGAGATTGCCCAAAACTGAAGGGCAAAAACAACAACGCTGCTAAGGGCAGGTTCTATGTACTTAATGCTGAAGGTAAACACAAGAACCCTAGACTTATTGACTTACTCAACACGGGTACGCTCACTCCCGGATAACCAAAACCGCATCTGTACTACTTACTTGAATATGTTCTATTACTGTTTAGTACTTTATGTGTTTCCTAAGATTCTAAGTACAAATAGAATAAGGAAATTGGCGAACTATTTCAGGTAGACAGTATGAAACCGATGGAATCGGTAATACATACAAGTATGATTAGGCTATTATGGGATATTGGCATATATACATACATAGGCCTAGACTACATACTACTCACTAGGCTATTATATACTGGATGTATAGGAATAGGCCTTTACTTGATGATACATTTGAGACTGTCTACACCACTGCCACAAACAAACATACTGATTTCAACGTCCTTTGATAAGAAGATCGGGACTCTATTTTAAACTGCTACAGTCTACAAAATTTTTATGTTTACAACGTACTCCGTCGTACTGTTAGGCGAACCCTAGGAAAATCATTTTCAACAATTTTAACATGCTTTTACCCCGGACTTTTCTTAAAATCTGTTTTCAAATAAATTTTGTTAAACGAGATTTCAAAACTTTGTCGCTGACAAGAATCTCAACCAAACTGTTTATTGACTAAAGTTTTCGACAAACTTCAAAGTTTTCAATCGACTTTCACTGTCAAAATTTTCTGACAAATGTACTTTTAACAAACATGTTGCAAAGTTTCTTACGAAATGTTTTAAAGAAATTTCAAAACTTCAAAACCGTTCAAACTTGCTTACTGTACATAACTTGATACAAAACTTCAAACCTTGAATGGTCAACAAAATTACACAGTACACAATGACTTCCTTACTGTTATAGGAACAAAACTTACAAAAATCTGAATAGGGATGCGATCATGGTAACTCGCTAGCAACCTATCTGCTTTCATACTACTTACTTGATAAACTTTACTTGCTACTTGATACTTGTTAGGTTTTCCCTAGATTCTAAGTACACTAAAGAGTTAGGGGAAAATAACAATTTAGATCTATAGTCTCTATATATGAAACTAGTTTTAGCACAAAGGTATAGGAATAACATATCCTACGATGTTGTACACCGGAAAACAAACCGGTTGACTTTTATATACTGGGTAACGTCCCGAGTAAAACAAATTTTTGGGTGACAACTCACATAAAACCGTATTTTTGGGTAACATCCCACATAGACCTGAAATGTGCTAAACCACTTCGTTTCTGTATAAGATGGATAGAGTCTAAGGTGGGCTACTAGTACAAAATGTAGCTGTACTCAAGCAATTGGCTAAACGACAAAACTTTGTCCTACCGACAAAACAATCAAGGATTCACTGAATTACTTTAGGCTACTAGTACACATGGTAGCAACTCTCTAATGATCGACTGGACTGATCATGTATGCATAATAGTAAACACATCTCGAAACTTCAATTCGAATTCCTTAGTTGCCGGAAGGGCACTAGTTCAACAAGGGGAGATAGACAACTCTAGATAGGTGTTGTCAGACTTATGTAGATAACACGCGAACTATAACTCGAATACAACGATAAATACTACGAGCAAATTTCGGGACCAAATTCTCCTAACAAGGGGAGAATGTGACACCCGGTCAAAATAACCCAAAATTAGCTCCTAATTTGAACTTTTAAAACAAGTAATTACAGACGTGTCAATACTCAAGTATACAAGTATTATATATATATATATATGTATATATATAAACCCGAAACGATTATATAATAATCGTACGTACACAAACCTGGTAGAACGCAGAAATCCAAATTAAGAATTGGTGAAAAACATTTTCAGGCAAAGTATTATTATTGAGAATAATATCTACGTACTCCGAAAATTATTTAAATACGTTTTAGATACAGAAAACTATCCGTGTATTTCGAGTTAAACTAAGATATATTTTTATATCTCTTTGGAAGTATTTTTATTAAATATTTCAATTGTTAACACATACGAAATAATATTTGTAAAATTATCATATTTAAATATTATACTACATTACGATCGGGTACGCAAACACGGGTCAAAAAGTTACCATCTACCACCAATAATTGGAGCCGGATATAACCGACCCCAATAATGCAAATAACACACACGCACACATTCTTGATCTCTCGGTCTCTTCTCTTTCTCTCTCGGTTTTCATTTCAACAACAACAACAAGATCAATAACTTCATAATCATCATCATAATCTGGAATCATCATCATCATCATCATCATCGTCCTCATCAATCATCACCATCAAACTTCGTTTTCGGTTTCAATTTCGATTAGTAAGAATCACTTTCGATTTCCTTAAGTTTTCGTGTTTATATAACTTGTTTTAGCATGTACTAGTGTTATATTATCGAATATGTCCAAGAATCACACCCCAAAACCCATTTTTTATGCTGGAACTTCGAACAGACTCAAAAGCAGTGAAATCCAAGCGATCGCGTGGTTTTCACCTCAAAATCTGACGCAATCGCGTCATTTTCACGCAATCGCGTGAGATTTACCATGATCGCGTGAACTTCCTTTTTCACGCAATCGCGTGAGATTTACCATGATCGCGTGAACTTCCTTTTCACGCAATCGCGTGAGATTCACTATGATCGCGTGAAGTGCCAATCAGCACGCGTTCCGTTTACGTTTTGCTTCATAACTTCTTCGTTACACATCCGTTTTCGACGATTCTTTTTGCGTTGGATTTGTCTTTCAAAAACGAACACATTGGAACATAATTAAACAAAACAAACACAATTATATTTTTAAAATGTAATTTCTATTCGTCACCAACGGGCTGTGCGTTTTAATGAAACTTCAAATGTAATACAATTCGAATACTTTGAACGTAATTAACTTAACGAACAACTAAACAAACGAATTATTACGCGTACACTTACAAACATACAATCTTGCGTGTTTAGGACATTAGGAGATTACTGTTGGAACACGCACGCACATTAGGATTGCTTGCTCATCAGGTGAGTCTCACTGCCCCTTTTTACTGTTTTACTATTTTGGGGGAGATGCATTACTTGTTTTCATAAAAACTAATACTGGCAAACTTTTTCACTCGTTGCATAAGCAACATTTTCTTAAGCGCAAGTACTAGCAAATGAATCCATTTGGGTACCCCATCTGGGGTAATCGCGTTACCACGTATTACACCGTAGAAACGGATGACTAATGTCAATTAGTAAATGGATCCATTAGGACTGACAATCCTCACCCAGGGTAGCACGCACTACCCCGAACATTCAGTATAAATGGGTGTTTCTTACTCGTTACATATGAATGTCTGGATTAGCATTCACGAGGGCAAAATCACTGATTGTTAAGCTTCGACTATGGTGCTCATGGCAATGTATACGGAAATTATTGCAACTGTGCAATATTTACTCAATGATTTTACAAGCTGATGTGTTCAAACTGTACTTACTATACACCTGTGAGATTCACCAACCTTTTGGTTGACCTGTTTTAGTAATGCATTCTCAGGTACACAGCAACAGTAGGGTTGATCAGTACAGATGGCCCAGCAGGATATGCTTTAGTAGCTCGAGTCGCATGCAATTACACATATGAAGATTTTACTTGCATTATCTTTTGTATAATGATTATGTACTTAAAATCTAACAAAACAAGTTGCGAACTCATTAATGATGTATTACTTTGAAAACTTATGTATTAATGTAACATCTTCTACAACGTCTCATTTAGAGTCGTTTGCTTGTACTTTGGGTTTGATTATTGATTAGTCACGCCCCAAAACAGTCGCTTCCGCAAAGCATTAAATTGGGGGTGTGACAAATCTCTCTTCGATGACCACCAATATGTACATCTCCAGCGTCCCGACCACCATGAACTGCACCATCAATTCCTACCACCGCCCACTACCTTAGTCCGTTGCACAAGCTACCACGACTTCGTTCTCCTTAACCCTAACATCTCAATTATATATCAGATTTTCATAGTGAATCTGAGTTTTTGTATACGTATTTGTTGAGGCTTCCTTGTAATGGGTTAGACCTTATTCTACAACTTCCAATGCAGAAAGTACATGTCACTGTAGCATCTTTATCTATGTTCTTGCTAATCATAATTTGTAGGTTTGATGATTTTAGAAATCTTTTACTAGTTTAAGATTTTTTGGATGACGATCAGACCTCGAAATTTTCACTTCGAAAAGTACAAATCTTTATTTGAGATGTGCAGCCTAAAAGAAAAAGATAGATGTGGAGATGAAGAAGATAAAGGATGTACATGCTAAAAGTCAATGTCTTTAAAACCGGAATTCGAATCGGACCGGTGAGAGGTCCGGTTCCGGTCGAACCGGTCGGAGCCCAAACGCCTCAAAACCGGCCCAAAACGCGTTTAAAAAAAATCAAAATCATGGTCCAACCGGTTCGGTTTCCGGTTGAACCGCCCGGTTCATTGACTGGTCAAACCAAGCTCAAAACCGGTTTTCAATCGGCCGGATTTCCCTTTTTTCCGGTCGAACCGGTCGGACCGGACCGGTTCAACCGGTTTTCAAAACATTGCTAAAAGTTGGTGTTAACGTGGAAAGGACGATTATATCCTCATGTGCTTGGCACATGGGTGACACTAACGACTATTTTTAACGCCCAATTATAATTTGGACTACCGATGCGCAAACTTTTAAAAAATTGACTATTTAAATACTTTTTGGAAGTAAGGGACCACCCATGAAACATTTGGGAAACCACATGGACGATTTAAATAATTTACTCTATACATGAGTTTATTAATTGTGTACATAAAGTATTTCTATCTTTACCTAGTATTTAGTTTTCAGTAAATAAAGTTTTTTTGGCTCATCTCTATCTATAACTAGAAAAAAAAAAAAAAAAACTCCAAATCTCTTAATGGCTAAAAGATTATCATCATAAATTTATCATATCGAATAAAAGAAAAGATATTGAATAAAACGACACTAAATTGTGGGTATGTGTCAATTTTCTATGAAATTAACAAAATTATTGATACATTTTAAGTCAACATTGCCTACAACTATGTACTATTTATTTAAATTTGAAGTTGAATTAAAGGGAGTTGATAAATACGATACTCAAATTGATTCATACATCAAAGTTGTGCTATTATATATTTGTACTGCTAACTTCAATTATTGTACAATTTGTTGTATGAATGAATTTGAGTGTTGCATTTATCAGCTCTCGAATTAAAAGACAAATGGATGCAAAGTGATTTCAATCAAATAACATAACAAAATATACAATTTGTATACAGAGTACAAAAACATGTATTTTCTTTTGACTACTTGTTATTTAATTAAATCATTTAATTTTGTTCACATATCGACTTTTTATTGTTTAAACACTTTTTATTTTTTACATTGTTTAATTTACTAAGTATCTAACTCACATGACATATCAATCTCATTTTAAACCATCCGATAAATTAATAATCCCCCGTCCTAAAATAAGTGTCCACCTTTCCATTTTAGTTTGTCTCAAAATAAGTGTCCACTTTCAAAAATAGTATATTAACTTTATCATCTTACCCTTAATATACATTTTCTCAAAACTGATACATGGTAGTTCATTCAAAAAGTAAGGGTAATAATGTCATATTCACTACTAAACAATGTAATTTCATAAACTCCGTGAAAATTGAAACAAAACACTTATCTTGGGACGGAGGGATACATCGTTACTAAAAAAAATGATCCTCTGGTGTCCCTTATCGGCCGGTCCCACAACTAATATGAGGGAGGTAAATCGTGTAACGCATTGTTAAAGGAAGATTGGGATGTAGATTGTCTATTGAACTAGTGATCGACGCGTTTATGTTACGTGTTCCCCATCGCCAGATTACCATCACAGAAACATATACACACTGTTAAATGTTAATAAATTTGTTTGACCTACAAAGTTACATGCTGAAATCATGCTAATGCCCATATGTAAACGTTGTACAATGATTTAATTTACAAATTAAATGAACATATATTAGAAATAAATCAAATTTTATCAAGGTCAGATTAAACAAGTGTCGAGACTCATGTAATATATGTTGGTTATGGTTTATAGGTGGTCATGTGGAGTGGGAACCACGACTTGGCCATGTGTATAATTATATTATACGCTATGAGTAAGGTTCAAATGAGTACACCAATTTTGAGTGAGAATGAGGGAACCAACAGATTTCTGCCATGTGTCACTTTATTCTCTCTCCTCCACACTTTATTCTCTCTCCTCCACATTTTTAAAAATTAAATATCTCACAAACGGTAAGTCGACAAATCATGAAAATTGCAACATAAAATTCAGCGTTTTCTCCTCTTCGATTTGCCGTCCATCAAGACATACTTTTGTATAACGCCCATATTTCAATAGATTTTTTTTTTTTTTAATAGAAAACTTGTATATTTCAAATTTATAAATTCATAATGCTTAGGAATATCATTCCATCACATTTGGTCCCATTTTATATTCTACAATCTATTCCATTGAAATCCACATTTGATTTTACATATTCAAATAAATACAACCATGACACATTATATCAAATCATAATCTTTTGGGCGATTTATACAATGGTATTACAAAACGACAATTCAATAGAATATGAAACTTGTATAATGACACAACAAGTTTCAATCCACACTTACTTCTTGTAATCACCTTTCATCCAATTGGTTCAATCGAACCAACACCTACAACATAAAACCACTGATACGAGTAAGCATATAGCTTAGTGAGTATACAAGCAACTAATTAAATAATTCACAAACAAGATACAATTTATCAATAACTACTTATTTCTTTTAAATAGGAACTATTGCACAACAATAAAGATTCGACAATATTTCGTATGGATCCATGATCCAATAGATACAAGTAAGCATGGCACTAATCCCATATGGGTACCAAGCTTAATAGATACCAAGTAGTGCCAAGCACTTATTTCGTGATATTCAATTTCTACAATACTAAATCCATATATTCCAATTAATTCACATAGTCCTATCAATTCACATAATCCTCCTAATTCACATAATTCTCCTAATTCACATTATCTTACGAGTTCACATAATCCACATAATTCAATCATCCACATAATACTATACTATTTCCAATTAACTCAACTATTAACAACAATCCACAATTATAGTCAACAACCAATATTTCTCAAGATACGAAGCATGATACAATATAGAAGCACACATGAGATACAATTATAAGAAACAAACAATAAGAACAACTAGAAGAGACAAACAATATTCCAAACGATTGTATGAACCTCTTGCTCGTAAGCAATCCGGAACATACAATCATTATTCAAGTAGTCCTCGTATCACTCACCTTTGCCTTTTTAAGCAATTGCATGATTTCACACTCGAATCGCCGATCCATTGTTCTTGATCACCTAGCATATAACTTATGAATACAATAATACATTTAACAACTATACTTCAATATAAACAATGCATTAACACTATCAATCCATCACCCTTGATGGATTGATCATTCTACCTCTAATCCTTTATTTCATGATTCTCTTTATTTTTATAACTTCTTAAATTCATTATTCCATAGTTTATTCCATAGTCACATACATGACTTTATTACTTGTATATATTTCAATTATTACTAGTGATCATTATGATCATTTTATCAACTTAATCATAATCAATTCTCATAAACATAATCAATCCAACTACAAAATTCTTTGAGTTAATACTTCAATTCTTGTAATCATATATCAATAACCTTTTTAAACACCAATTTAGGTGTATTAACACTAATTCATATCCATATGATCAAAACCCACTTTGGTCATATATCCCAAATTCAATTAATCCATTTTTAGATCAAATTCATGTTACTCCTCATCATTTAAACACTTATACATTACAAATTCATCATAATATGGCTTAAATTCAACCTAGAAATCATTAGTTATTCAAACCCATCAAAACCCTCAAGAACACAATTCAAGATTCTTGATCTTTAATTCATTCTAGTGTTAATTCAATCACTAATAAGCTTATCTATCATCAATTCAATGTATTTCATACTTTATTTCGTATTAAAATCGTTAATTCCATAAACCCCCATGAAAATTTATAGAATTCAAGATTCTAGGTTAAAATAATTCAAGAACAAAGATTACCTTATGTTAGTGATGATTAATCCCTGAAGAATCATGATTCTCTAGCTTCGATTTCATGTTTTTGAATTGATTTCAGTTTAGGGTTTAGGGTTTCACGATTTCTTCCTCTCGTGATATCTCTGGAACTTTTAAATGAAAAGGATAAATGATACGTACATATGTATATTAGATATACATGTGTTTTAATTTTATTCCCCGTGATTATCATTGTCTGGAACTTAAAACCGACTCACAGTTATCGATTTCATATAAACCTCTCAACTTATCGTACTTAACCTGTTTAGTCCCTCCAAGACTTAATTCTTCATAATTCAAATCCTATGGATACAAAATACTTTTCAAAGTTAGTCCTTCTAACTTAACAATTAAATTGTACAATTTAAAGCTTTAGGCATACGAAATTCGGGATGTTACAAGTCTCCCCCACTTATTTCATTCGTGTCCTCACGAATGTTGATCACACGTATAGATTCGTATTAATACTTTCTCTACTAGTGCGGAAGCGTTTATGATGCATTATATAATACTAAATTCACAATATGAATGTACACCACTCATGTATCCACTAAATCTATTTGATTCATATTTCATTTTAATTCCCGACAACTTAATACGTATATTACATAAATAATCTTTCATCATATGCAGCTAAGTTATACATATTTCTTAGATACATAAGCATATATTTCTATCCAAATAGACACAAAATATGTATGCTTAATAATTCTCTTATATATATACGTTTTATTTCATTAATTTGCACATATCCAGGGTATTTGTCAATTAAATCCATAAATCCTAAACACCTAACTGCGCTTTTAATTCTATTTCTCTTACTAGTACAAAGTACAATATGTAATAATATCAATTATTTCATCATAACTAATACACATAACATACGTCACCCCTTTGAGTAACTTATAATATAGATACAGGTTTTGAATTCTTTCCACATTCACATTTCTATAATTGTGTATACTTCTATTTTTACCCACGCACACATACTGTGCATATATCCTATTCCATACTGACCACTTACCTGGGTCATTTGTTATTATTAATGCTATAGATACTTTGAAACAAATAGTCATTTAGCATCAATTCACATTAAAATAGATACTAGACACAATACAGGTTAGCACCAGCTACACTAACATGAGTACTAACAACAACATATTTCGTATTATCATACTAGCTACATCAGCAAAGTATGATTATCAAGATCATCATATTTCGTAATTAACTCTAATACAGGATCAGTACTACTCACAGCTAGCAATGATCAATCATAAATCCATAACAATATTTCTATATTATGTTATTTCGCAATCAAATTCTATTTCTGTTGACCTATTACATGTCACTTAATAAGATTCTCCCCCACTTAAGATTCATCATACTACTTTTAATAACAGAATTCATAATAAGTTAATAGTTTAGGAGTGAACACTGTTTTATTTCGACTAACATCTATTTCTTTTATAATAGGTACCACATTATGACTATAGTCTAGTGGTTTACTATTTCTATATTCCATACTGAAATCACATCATATTGATACTATATTCATTTATAAGGCATGGGCTTACATGCTTCTGCCTTTACTCGAAACAAATCAATACTACTCTTATACTTATTCTCTACAAATTATATCAAGCCTATCTGATATTTGGCAGCCTCAACAATTCCCTGTGAATAGCATAACATAACTACGTTGGCCAGACGTCTTTAGATTATGTTATACACAATTCCTTCTTAGGCTACTTTATATCATCTAGCCTTAATATAATTTCCACAAAACACATAATTCAATGATTCATAACAAGCAAGATACTTGATAACATTTTGATCACATATATCCAACTTATTTCGATTAATAGATTTCACATAAGCAAGAAATTTCACATATTCCAGTCAATATCATTTATTTCACTTCCCAACTTATCTCTGATGAACTCATCTTTTGATTTATTCATCATTCAATTAAACACTTTTATTTCTTAATCATATAACAACTAATTACATATGATGACATATATTAATCATGTCATTATTTCACATTGTTTATTTAATCATGTCATTATTTCACATTGTTTATTTCACAATTACACCTATAATCAAATCAAACAACTACTGAGTTTAGGTAGAGATTAAACTCCCAAATAGACTCACAATCCATAAGATACCATTGTGCTTAGCACATATTTCGTATAATTAATATTTCGTAACAAAGAATCTCTACACAAAACTCAAATTCATAATTCATAATAAAAGCATATCATGATACAAAATTCACAATATACAATAATACTAACAAATACATATTTATCAATTCACATATTCCAGATTCTTCCTAAGGAAGCAATCCATATTTCCTAATCATTGATTAAAGTTTTCAACTATTCCTTAAATACTTATACAATTATTTTCGTATTTCGTTTAATTCAATCAATACTCAAACGCATAACATCGTAAAAACAGGCTCTAATGATACATTTATTCAACAGAATGATCCCTGAGGCTTAAAGAAACAAAAACCCAATTTGAAACGTAAGTCAAAAATTCAAAATAAGGTCCGAAAAACAGTAAAATGCCATTTTCGGGCCCTAAATGACCCCGAAGTGCCGAAAACTGACAGGGCTCATGGCGAAGCGATGAGCTTTGATCGTTGGGCCGTTTCCGAGTGACCTTGTAAATTTCGGCTTAATTCGACACCAAAATTTTCCAACGGAAATTTCTACGTCAAATATTACGTCGAACATCGAAAAAAAACTTTTTCTACTTACTAACGCGATCCAGGAACGTGTTCAGGATCGCGTTCCATAGTTCTGTAACCAAATTAAGCATTCAAACGCGATCCGGAGAACAAAGCGGGATCGCGTTTTCAAGAACAAAAATTCTGATAACGAAAAACACATGAAAACGCGATCCGGAAAAATTTACTGGGATCGCGTTCCGTAGACCAAAAATATTCTGTCACCAAATTCAACATACTAACGCGATCCGGATTCCACACCTGGATCGCGTTCCCATGTATTTTCAGACCTGCAACTTTATTACAATTTTCTGAAATTCAAACACACATATCTCCCAAACCATAAAGAGTTAGAATCTGAAATTTCGCAGGCACCTTCATATAATCAAAATGCAACTTTCCATTTTTACACTTTTTCAAAATTCACAATTTACGAGAAAACGGACGTCTCACCAAATTATGGTCATTTTGGACCAATTTAGTGGACAACTCATATTCCAAACCACTTGGTTTCAGATTCTGGTCTTTTGCCAACATATTCCTATATCCATTTGTGACTTATGGGCATTATCATCACTCTCATACACCCATTCTATCATGTTTTGACTCCTTGACCCATTTGGGGGTCCATTTGGACACTTTCAAAAAATCTAACCCAATTCAACTAATTGACTCTTGAATTTAATTCATTTCAACAATATATTACAATTCTTAATTCATGATCACTTATTTAGACCAAAATACAATATTTGACATATTGATCAAAATCCTCACTATAATTATGATCAATACTCACTTATTTCCACATCTAATACATTTATCACTATATAATATTTCTAATAACCAACTTGAAACCCTCATATTCCAGATTGACTTTTTCAAGTCAAAGATACATTTTTCAACAACTAAGCTAATTACTATTTTAACCAATCATGAAATTCCAAATCCTATTACATAAGGATCTAGACCTCATTAAACCTTATATTATTAATTCTACACTTATTAACCATCAAATATTTCGTTACAAGGAATCATATCAATTCAATAAATTCTATTACTACTCACAATTAAGATAACAATTCAAGTAATTCATATTGGTTTAAGCTTAAGCAATCCTATTGTGGATTACCTAATTCTCTTAAACCATCGCTCTGATACCAACTTATAACGCCCATATTTCAATAGATTTTTTTTTTTTTTTTTATAGAAAACTTGTATATTTCAAATTTATAAATTCATAATGCTTAGGAATATCATTCCATCACATTTGGTCCCATTTTATATTCTACAATCTATTCCATTGAAATCCACATTTGATTTTACATATTCAAATAAATACAACCATGACACATTATATCAAATCATAATCTTTTGGGCGATTTATACAATGGTATTACAAAACGACAATTCAATAGAATATGAAACTTGTATAATGACACAACAAGTTTCAATCCACACTTACTTCTTGTAATCACCTTTCATCCAATTGGTTCAATCGAACCAACACCTACAACATAAAACCACTGATACGAGTAAGCATATAGCTTAGTGAGTATACAAACAACTAATTAAATAATTCACAAACAAGATACAATTTATCAATAACTACTTATTTCTTTTAAATAGGAACTATTGCACAACAATAAAGATTCGACAATATTTCGTATGGATCCATGATCCAATAGATACAAGTAAGCATGGCACTAATCCCATATGGGTACCAAGCTTAATAGATACCAAGTAGTGCCAAGCACTTATTTCGTGATATTCAATTTCTACAATACTAAATCCATATATTCCAATTAATTCACATAGTCCTATCAATTCACATAATCCTCCTAATTCACATAATTCTCCTAATTCACATTATCTTACGAGTTCACATAATCCACATAATTCAATCATCCACATAATACTATACTATTTCCAATTAACTCAACTATTAACAACAATCCACAATTATAGTCAACAACCAATATTTCTCAAGATACGAAGCATGATACAATATAGAAGCACACATGAGATACAATTATAAGAAACAAACAATAAGAACAACTAGAAGAGACAAACAATATTCCAAACGATTGTATGAACCTCTTGCTCGTAAGCAATCCGGAACATACAATCATTATTCAAGTAGTCCTCATATCACTCACCTTTGCCTTTTTAAGCAATTGCATGATTTCACACTCGAATCGCCGATCCATTGTTCTTGATCACCTAGCATATAACTTATGAATACAATAATACATTTAACAACTATACTTCAATATAAACAATGCATTAACACTATCAATCCATCACCCTTGATGGATTGATCATTCTACCTCTAATCCTTTATTTCATGATTCTCTTTATTTTTATAACTTCTTAAATTCATTATTCCATAGTTTATTCCATAGTCACATACATGACTTTATTACTTGTATATATTTCAATTATTACTAGTGATCATTATGATCATTTTATCAACTTAATCATAATCAATTCTCATAAACATAATCAATCCAACTACAAAATTCTTTGAGTTAATACTTCAATTCTTGTAATCATATATCAATAACCTTTTTAAACACCAATTTAGATGTATTAACACTAATTCATATCCATATGATCAAAACCCACTTTGGTCATATATCCCAAATTCAATTAATCCATTTTTAGATCAAATTCATGTTACTCCTCATCATTTAAACACTTATACATTACAAATTCATCATAATATGGCTTAAATTCAACCTAGAAATCATTAGTTATTCAAACCCATCAAAACCCTCAAGAACACAATTCAAGATTCTTGATCTTTAATTCATTCTAGTGTTAATTCAATCACTAATAAGCTTATCTATCATCAATTCAATGTATTTCATACTTTATTTCGTATTAAAATCGTTAATTCCATAAACCCCCATGAAAATTTATAGAATTCTAGATTCTAGGTTAAAATAATTCAAGAACAAAGATTACCTTATGTTAGTGATGATTAATCCCTGAAGAATCATGATTCTCTAGCTTCGATTTCATGTTTTTGAATTGATTTCAGTTTAGGGTTTAGGGTTTCACGATTTCTTCCTCTCGTGATATCTCTGGAACTTTTAAATGAAAAGGATAAATGATACGTACATATGTATATTAGATATACATGTGTTTTAATTTTATTCCCCGTGATTATCATTGTCTGGAACTTAAAACCGACTCACAGTTATCGATTTCATATAAACCTCTCAACTTATCGTACTTAACCTGTTTAGTCCCTCCAAGACTTAATTCTTCATAATTCAAATCCTATGGATACAAAATACTTTTCAAAGTTAGTCCTTCTAACTTAACAATTAAATTGTACAATTTAAAGCTTTAGGCATACGAAATTCGGGATGTTACATTTTGACAACTTTTTTTTTCTCATTTTTTGGTGGGTTTCACAAATTAGTAACACATGTGTTAGTGATTAGTTGTACATTTAATTTGTGGTTAAAGTTAGGGTTTAGGGTTAGGTTTAGGGTTTAGTAGGGTTTATGGTTTAGGGTTTATAAGGGTTTAGAAGGGGTTCAAGGTTTAGGGTTTAGAAAGATTTAGGGTTTAGCGTTTTGTAAAGCGTTTATGGTTTAGGGTTTGGGGTTTAGGGGTTAGGGTTTGAGGTTTGGGGTTTCGGGGAGAAACCCCAAACCTCAAACCCTAAACCCTAAACCCTAACCCCTAAACCCCAAACCCTAAACCCCAAACCCTAAACCCCAAACGCAACACTTTAACACATGTGTAACTAAATGTGAACCCCACCAAAAAAATGAAAAAAAAAAAACTTTTCGAAAGTATGTCTTGAGGGACGGCAAATCGAAGAGGAGAAAACGACGAATTTAATGGTGCAATTTTCATAATTTTTCGATTTGTCGTTTTTCAGATAATTGATGTTGGGGGTAAATGGGTTTTGTAAATGTGGAACATTCTCTTTGTACACATGGCTTGATATCATTGGTTCCCTCATTCTCACACAAATTTCTATTCTCATTTGAACCCTACCCTACGCTATGAGTAAAGTTCAAATGAGTACACCAATTTTGAGTGAGAATGAGGGAACCAACAGATTTCTGCCATGTGTCACTTTATTCTCTCTCCTCCACACTTTATTCTCTCTCCTCCACATATTTAAAAATTAAATATCTCACAAACGGTAAGTCGAAAAATCATGAAAATTGCAACATAAAATTCAGCGTTTTCTCCTCTTCGATTTGCCGTCCATCAAGGCATACCTTTGACAACTTTTTTTTCTCTCATTTTTTGGTGGGTTTCACAAATTAGTAACACATGTGTTAGTGATTAGTTGTACATTTAATTTGTGGTTAAGGTTAGGGTTTAGGGTTAGGTTTAGGGTTTAGTAGGGTTTATGGTTTAGGGTTTATAAGGGTTTAGGGTTTAGAAGGGGTTCAAGGTTTAGGGTTTAGAAAGATTTAGGGTTTAGCGTTTTGTAAAGCGTTTAGGGTTTAGGGTTTGGGGTTTAGGGGTTAGGGTTTGAGGTTTGGGGTTTCGGGGAGAAACCCCAAACCTCAAACCCTAACCCCTAAACCCTAACCCCTAAACCCCAAACCCTAAACCCCAAACCCTAAACCCTAAACGCAACACTTTAACACATGTGTAAGTAAATGTGAACCCCACCAAAAAAATGAAAAAAAAAAACTTTTCGAAACTATGTCTTGAGGGATGGCAAATCGAAGAGGAGAAAACGACGAATTTAATGGTGCAATTTTCATAATTTTTCGATTTGTCGTTTGTGAGATAATTGATGTTGGGGGTAAATGAGTTTTGTACATGTGGAACATTCTCTTTGTACACATGGCTTGATATCATTGGTTCCCTCATTCTCACACAAATTCCTATTCTCATTTGAACCCTACCCTATAGGCTATATAAAGTAACATCAATGTTTGCTAAATCTTCAACGTGCATCCACATTTAGTTTGAGTTGGTAGAGCATTATAAACCATTTAATCCACTCCCGGATACAAGATTTGGATGACTTGTGGTATTGTCTCGATTTTTATAAATTCATAGTACAGACGCATAATAGAACAAAGTTTGTAATCTTCATATGAAATTTACACTTTTACGCAGAGTAGAACAAAATTTATAAACTTATATATAAATATTTTAGAATATTGCTAAGGGTAAGGTTTAGAGGAGCAGACCATTTAAGAATGGTAGAAAAGGCAGGTTTTTGACCAACCAAAACGTGATACGTGTCACCTGCAGTCTCCCTTTTTTTCCATCAGGGACTATTTTGCAATTTTGAAAAATTTAGGGACCTGCCCGAAAAATTGCCCAAAAATTTATCCAAAAATTCCAAAAAAATTATTTATTCAAAAACATGATAATATACAAGATTCTGTACAAAAAAATAAAATGCAGTAAAAAATCGTAAAATGCAGTAAAAACATAAAATGCAGTGAATAAAGTAAAATGCATAAAAATGCTTAAAAACGTAAAATGCAGTAGATAAAGCGTAAAATGCAGTAAATTCTCAGATTTGGTTAATAGATCTAAAATGCAGTAGATAAAGCGTAAAATGCAGTGGATTTTTCAGATCTGGTTAATAGATCTAAAATGCAGCATGTTAGGCGCAAAATGCAGTGAATATTTCCAGATCTACTTTCTTAGATCTAGATATGAAAAAGTAGATCTATATCTGAAAAGTAGATCTATATCTACAAAGTCAGATCCAGAAGATGGAGGTGGTGTGGACGACGACGGTGAAGGTGGCGGTGTACCGTGACGGTGAAGGCGGTGGTGCACGGTGACGATGAAAGTGGTGGACGATGAAGGAAGTGGTGAGGGTGGACTTTGAAGATGGCGGTGAATGAGGCGGTCGCGATGAAGGTGAACGGTAATGGTGAAGGCGACGGTGAAAGGTGGTGACGGCGGTGAAAGGTGGTGGCGGCGGTGACAGGTGGTGACGGCGGTGACAGGTGGTGGCGGAGGTGAAAGGTGGGGACTGTGGCAGTGAATGTGTGGCGGTGGTGGTGGCACTGAAGGTGGTGGTGAAAGGTGGTGGTGGTAAATGTATGTGTAAAGAAAGGGTTTGAGAGAATTTGTATGAAGAGAGATTGTGTGAATGAGGAGAAATGATCTGACCAACTTCTAGGTCTTTACCCCCCTCAAAGAATTTTGTGTAATTTGCATATATGTCCCTTCGCCCAAAATAGTTTGCAAAAAAACCCTCGGAGTGACATGGCATCATCTGAGCCGTTGATAGATGAAACGGACGGACAAGATTTTTTCTGCTCCTCCTGCTCCTCTTGTAGCCCTGCTCCTTTGATCCCTTTCTTATTGCTAAAGTTGTTTTAATTTATTACATTGCATGTTACTTAGCGTACAATTTAAATATTTGATCTAACATAATGCACAATCTATGGTTATAAGTTAGTACACAAAATTTAAACATACTATATAAGTGCACCTTCTTTTTAGGGGTTTTTTTTCCCAAAAAAGATTCACTCACTTTTTTACATTTTGAGTATCGATTAATTTGTTCTTTTAAAAATGAACCACTAATTTAAAAACGAACAAAAATTGGTATCACTACCAAAAACAAGGAAAAAAATGTATATGTCATCCGGTGAATTTGTGCTACGTAGATAGGTTGTATTATCAAGAGAGTAAAAGCGATGACATTCTAGTCAAATCCATCGAATGACATATACATTTTTTTTTTGTTTCCGGTAGTGATACCCTTTTTTGTTCGTTTTTTAATTAGTGGTTCATTTTTAGGAGAAAAAATTTGTTGATACCCACAAATGTAAAAAAGTAAGTTAGGTTCCTTTTTCGGTAAAACCCCCCTTCTTTTTATGTCTTATGCAAACCAAATTAACTCTAGCTGTATAGGTATTGTGTACTTTATTTTATCGATAAACAAATTCATAAGTTTATTTTAGCTTTAAAATATATGTATGAATTTTGTTGTTATTTTTTGAATTAATATTTGATTTAGGATTATAGGAGAATGGAAATTAGAGAGGCAAGGAAGGCAAGAGACCCTTTTGCAATTTATGCATAATAAAAAAAATAGGAGCTCACATTCTTTCATCACTCTCTTTCTCCATCCTCACAAAACACACAAACACTCTCAACTCTCTTTCTATCTTTTCACAAAACACACACAAACACACCATCACCGTCCACCACATCCGTCACCGTCGCTCCACCGCCACAACGCCACCATCACCACCACCACCACCGTCACCGGAGAAAAGAGGCGGAGAAAACGAAGGCGGATTTGTTGCCGGAGAGTTTAGATGCGAACCACCACCGTTGGTGAACCGGCCTCCACCGGACGTAACAAAGCGTGATCGTTTCTTCATCTTCTCCCGCCGCTCCACCGCCACAACCGCCGCCCCAACGTCACTACCAATTTACCGCCACTCCACCACCACTACTATATAGATCTAGATTTGAAAACTCGTAGATCTAGATCTAAAAGTAGATCTGAAAATCGGATCAACTAAATATATCTAGATATACTTTCTGAAAAAAATTAACTGCATCGTACATTTTTTCCACTGCATTTTACGTTACGCATCTTAAATGCAACTAATGAATATTTGTTTTACTACTTGTTTACTGCATCTTGTATATCGTTACTGCATCTTATAATTTTTTTTAGCATTTTTATATGTTGTAAATCTTGATTTTATGTTTGAATTTAAAAAATTATTATTACTTATTTACTGCATCCTATATTTTTGTTATTACATATTGTATATTTGTTACTGCATTTTACGTTCGTTAGCATTTTAAATGAATCTTGCATATTAACAAGTTTTCTGATTGAATAATATTTTGAACAATTTTTGAGAATTGTTTCGAGCAGATTTTTAGCAGGTCCATAATTTTTGTCAAGATTGCAAAATAGTCTCTCCCTTCCCGATTCCCCCTTCCTTTATATTTTATAGAACGAAAATGATTGGTGAGCCTAAAACTGTAAGCTTAAATATAGACTTAAAACTGTGATTGGTAGATGGGAAAAATTGATGTGATAATATTAGGAGAGTATAAAAAATTCAACCAGTGAGAAAAGTAGATCTATTTTTAGATCTATGTAATTAGTCATCTATAACATTACTCTTTATAAAAATTTAAAATATAAAAAGACAAGACTTAGCTTTCCGTGTAACGTATATGGGACGATTAACAAGGACCGATCTGATTGCCGACACATGCCCGGTTTAGGTGGCTTCTTCCGGTTTAAACCGGGGCCGACCTTCATCACTTCATGTCCATTTTGTGTATTAAGGAAATAACCGGGGCCTGGTTTTATTGCTAGGGGACCGATTTTTTCTTCTTTAATTAACTTATCCACACTAAGAAAATAACAAAGAACAATGAATGTTTATTTCATTTCATATTGAACAAACATTCACTATTATTACACTTTAAACTCGTTAAGAGATGGAATCAAAGAAGTATAAGAATTTTTGAAAGTATGGAAGAATAAAAGAGAATGATCCACATGTACAAAACCCATTTACCCCAACATCAATTATCAATTGTCTCACAAACGGCAAATCGAAAAATTATGAAAATTGCACCATAAAATTCAGCGTTTTCTTCTCTTCGCTTTGCCGTCCCTCAAGGCATACTTTCGACGAGTTTTTTTTTTTCTTCTTTTTTTGTGGGTTTCACATTTTACAAACACATGTGTTAAAGTGTTGTGTTTAGGGTTTGGGGTTTAGGGTTTTGGCAAAACCCTAAACCCCAAACCATAATCCCTAAACCCTAAACCCTAAACCCCAAACTCTAAACTCTAAACACTTTACAAAACTCTAAACCCTAAATCATACTAAACCTTAAACCCTAAACCTTCTAAACCCTAAACCCTAAACCCTTCTAAACTCTAAACCATACTAAACCTTAAACTCTAACCATAAATTAAAAGTACAACCAAGCACTAACACATGTTAATGATTTATAAAACCCACAAAAAAAACGAAAAAAATCGTCGAAAATATGCCTTGAGGGACGGCAAATCGAATAGAAGAAAACGCTGAATTTTATGGTGCAATTTTCATAATTTTTCGATTTGCCGTATGTGAGATAATTGATGTTGACGGTAAATGAGTTTTGTACATGTGGAGCATTATCTTTCTACATGTAGAGCATTCTCATTGTTTTCCCATACTTCCAAAAATTATTGTACTTCCTTGAACTTTTCTCAACTCGTGAAATGAATCTACAAACTAAATCATCAATCAAGAATATTATGATAATTTCACTGACACTTTTTTTTGTATATTATGCTTGACTACTTTATCATATACGTTTTCTGAATCATTTGTATCATTAAACGAGAAAGAAATAAAATTAGAGCTTATATTCTTGCAAAGTTTATAAAATCATACAAATATATTTGAAAAGATAAAAGAAATACTTTGTACTGAATCGATAACTAAATAAAAACATAGTATTGTGTATAAATTACAAAATGAAATATACAATTAAAGTCCGCGAATTAAATGGACATTGGGTTAGAGGTATCAAAGTAATCTAACAACTTTAAGGTTGTGAGTTTGCGTCCTGAGATTAGACCATTGTAAATACTCGTGAAAAAATGTATATATTCGTTATGAGGGTGTGTAATAGGAGAGATGATGTATGCAATAAAGATAAGTTTGTATGTGAAGGTATAAATTATATAACGACATTTATATCATTAACAACTTATATATTTGTAATATGTTTGTGAACGATTTTGATAAATTTAACCTAGTCGAAGAATGAGGACATGTAATATCTCGTTTTATTCATCATATACTAAGCCTATGATTTAGATTCTGGAGCTCTTTGTGTCATTAACATAGAGTAAAAGTATATAGAATGTTGAAATTGTACAAGTTGTCCCTAAAGTTTTTGAATCAACCGTTTCCCATAATCATGTAAATGAGAAGGTCAACTTTATTCTCGTTCCACTCAAATCGCGATGATCGATTCTCATGAACTAAACACATGGAATCGAATTTAAAATGTTGTATCGTTTGATTTTTTGAATAAATGCGGTAGATAGGATGCTCTATGCTCTAAGTTACTTGACTTGTGCTGTTTAAAATGTTTTGATCAAGGTGATGCTTCTTTGACAATAAATGATATATTAGATGTTTCTATCATTAAGTTTTGTTCATACATATGATTGTTTATTATTACTAGTAATTTGTAAGCATCTCAATGATTCTCTGTCTCCTAAAGAGTTAGCATAAATGTACGTCTAACCGAACCCAATTAGTGGCTTAGTGCATTTGGTATGGCCCGGGTAGGACCAAGCCCAAGCCTTGTAGTGGAATACTGGAATTGAACCCAGTTCAATAATGTTAAGTAAACTATCCCTTGCAAAACCCCTTGATTTGCTGTTTATGTTAAGTATGATAGCTAACAAGTAACAACTGACATATGATTGAACCTGCATATCAATAAACTACTTTGGGCCAGTTTTTACCTTCATACAAGCATACTACGACTTTTTGAAGGATCAAGCTTTGGTCAACCGATTCCCAGAACGGGCTGAACCCAGTGGTTGTAGGTTCAAAGACTCAATGCCAACATGAAATGTGCATCTTCTTTGTAATCCATTCATATAGAACTCTAGCCATTTGTTCTCCTCGCAATATTTCCTAAAACAAATTGAAAAAGGCATGATACTGAGGATGTTTCGATGTTTTTTCGTGCAAATAGTTCCCAAACACAATGGCTCCAAAGTTCAGAAGCTCAACGTTAACATAATACCAATTACACATGTTTTCTGCATCTATAACCAAAAATATCATGGTCATATATAAAATAGAACCTTCTGCTCTCCACATAGAAGATGTCAAAAATTGATAACTGTTGGTAACACAAAGAGGCAAAATCAGTTCTATACAAAATTACTACAACCAGGCTTACAGTCTAAATTTCAAGGGCACAAACTCAAAACCCAGTGGCCCCAAATCAATCAAAAACAAGGCCAACATAGTTCATCTTCAATTCTTCATGACCATGCCCACCAAAATACACAATTCATGCTACAGAAGTTTCACAACATAATCATGGCACAGATGAACTAATAACGCAACCCCACTCATTAGTTGCAGGCTCTTCTCATCTAAAATTGCAGCACCGAGGCTGTCCTCTTGCTAAATTATCCCATAAACAAACCATTTGTCTCGGGGATTGGTAATGTGCGGTGTAGTAGTTATCCATACACCCATATTGACAAAACTTACCGTGGTGGGAGTACTTAACATGAGTAGTACTATTGAACTGCTCAACCCACATTCCCATGCTCACATCTTCCATTTTAAATATCTGTAATATAGAAAGAACCAATGATTTAAGATATAGCAAGAAACAAAATGGAGGTAGCAATAGCAAATTTTCAACCTATCTACTTATGGGTCAATTTGGGTAAAGCACTTGCACCAGATTTAACTAAAAATAAGGCCGTACAAGTCAACAGTGTAAAAGTCACCAAAAGTGTATTCGAATGTATGACAACCTCCTAAATCACTTTATTAAATAAATATAAAATCCTTTTTGTCATAATATATCTTTTAATACCATATTTATCACTTTTTAAAAAAATAAAAAATAAAAATAATAATAATTATGAAATTCAAAATACCAATAGATAATCAATATATCAACAGGTCCACCCAACCCAACCTGTTTTGACCGGTTACCTAATCCGTTTGCTCCCCACCCCCAACACCCATTTCGCCATTATGACCAAGAGAATTAGAGAGGGATGCGTAATGGACCCTGAGCCTTCTTTTAGTATGTTGGGATACGATGAACTTGGCTATGTCACTGGAAATTATGTATCCTGGTCCATTTGCATAAGTTGGATATACAGCTTCCGGCCACTCCTGCAAGATTGATAAGTATAAAAAACTAGCTTCAAAATTGGGCAAAACTGAAATATTTACACCATTGTAGTTTTTTTTAATTGCAAACAGACCTTCTAACAATATAAAAAAGAAATCATGTTAGTTTAATTGTGAAGTTGTGTAAGTAAAATGAAAATACATTGCCATAGGTCCTTCTCATCCAAAACCGTTCAATACTGTATAATCCTTAGAATTCCATTTTCATTGTAAGGATAGGTTGGTTTGTAACAATGGTACAGGTAGTTAACCAATTTTCTAGAATTTTATGATTAAATAAACTCAGACCTCAAAACTGACAGCCCATTTGCCATGTCTGAGGGGTCTGTGAAAGAGATTCAAATTGCCCATATAAAGGGATTGCTGTTGAGGTACACGGTCAAGTTCTTTTAAAATGGTATCCACCCTCGTAAACGTGTCATCATCACATTTCATCACGTATGACGCACTGACATTTTGAACCTGCATTGAAAGTAGTTGGACCGTAAATATTATTATTGTAACACAACACCAGCTAATTCAGAGACTATAAAGATGGGTTTAATTGTAATGACCGCATATTCACAGATGGCTATAGTTTTAAGCACAACGAGCTCGTAGTGGTCCATAAATGTTAATACAACAATATCACCAAAGTAAGCAGCTTCCTTTTTCAGAACCGCATTTTGCTCCTTCCTTGGACTCTGCATTTTGGTATTATTATTGTGAGAGCCAAAGAAAAAAATCATAAACAAACCTAGGTTATCACAATACTACAATAATTTAACAAAAGGAAAACACGGAAGCCATTCTAATTCTAATATAATATAAATATTGAAATTAATTTAAATGACCTCATGAAGATTCTTACCAGCGCAACAAAAAAACGAACTACTACATCTGAGGCCTTGATAGCTGAAGACTGCATCCATGTTTTCCTAATAGCCATACGCTCTGCAAAGTGATTTGTTGCAGATAAAATCCCAATAAAAACTCGTACAGGATGGCGTGGCAAAGGTTTAGCTTTCCACTTTTCTGACATTTCTATTACCCGTTGTGGCGAGAAACTTGGATGAGAGATTGGGAGTGATGTAGCAAAAACCGAATGCACATCCACATCCCCTTTAATTGCTAATCCTGTTGCATCCTCAAGAGTATATCCCTATAGAAAAGATGACCACCCAGGTTAGCAAAACAGATAAAGATTATTTCATAAAGCAATATTATGACGTTAGAGTAACATACTGTACGATATGGAAATGATGTCACATGGCGGCCTCCGACATTTATATGGTATCCATCAACTCCAGCACGTATGGTTAAGACAAACAATTTACCCTCCACAAAAGGAAATGGCCAAGTCACTTCTGGTTTCTGAGCACGCCCTATGAATCGCTTGAACCATGACGATGTCCGTGATTCTTTTGAATCAACAACATCATTACGCATCCATTTTTCACATCTTGGAAATCCATCAACTGTAAAAACATAGACCATAAGCAATAAAGAGTACTGATATGCCCAACAATAAGCTAAGGATCTAAAAACACTCTACAATGGATGATTAGTTCCCAAGATAAACACATATTTGTCAACAAATCATTCATATATAAACACACATAGTTCTAAACCTTCCAAGATAATGGTATTCATGTGAACCCAATTAGAATGAACCTCACAATGTAAGAATCGCGATAAGTATCTCATCCAAGTCGTAAACTAAGATAAGATACATGAAAATAAAGAGCAGTAAACATATCAATCATCCTACTGTGTTGTGTCTATGCAACCATTCAGTTTCTTTTATAATACCACAGTAACGATAGACATGTCCTAAAAATAGCAAATTGATGTTTAAAAGAAACAGCAATGTCCGACATGCAAATAAAAAAAGCCACTAACTTTCTAATTTTGGGAAATTGATAGTTATAGAAATATGCTTACCAAGCATGTCATCATCGCCTTTCGATGGTAACCCATCACACCGCTGAGCTGCACCCCACTGCATCCTATAACACGTATTATGTTCAATAACTGGTTGTTGACTCCAATCACCTCTCAATCTAGGATTCAAATGCAATATCTTTGGCGGATCCTCTGCAACTACAGACTTTAGCCCCTGCAACTCAACCTTAAACTGAGAAACCAAAACCAACGGATCAACCGCTTTTGTTTTAGCAAGTTGAGGAACATACTCATTATGAGCATGTTTAGGAGTTCCAACCACCGTAATTGACGACCCTGCAGCAAGACCACAGGGTAGAAACATCATCCGGTCCCCTTTAGTTAACTCTTCACCACTAATCGACACCCATGGCGGACACCGTTCTTGTTTCGTTTCAAGTACAGAAGCTATCTGCGTGTCTTTTTCATTATACTCACGCACCTCTTCCCACGCTTTTAAACCTAAACTCCACGCTTCATCAGCCATTTTCTCTAATCCCGACATATCACGAGTCCTACGCTTTTGCCTCAATATATTCCCAGTTAATCTTCCATATCGTAAATCGATAGGCGGCAAACCATCATCTTTCTCTTCTCCATTCTCATTACCGCTTTCACTAATTCCATTATCTTGTGCAACCACTCTTTTAAATCTTACATTATTATTATTATCATTTTCTAAACCTTCACTAACTTCATCATGATATGCAGATCTAATCAACGGTGTACTTACTTCTAACTGATACTTCCTAACAGCTTCGACGTCAGTCGTATTCGAGGAATCGAAAAACGCAGAGAATTTAAAACAAACAACAATTAAATACAATGCAGCTAAACCAAATAATATATGTGGTAGTTTAATTACCCTTCTTAAACCAAAAACTTCACTCCTTGACCTTTTCATTCTCATTTGTTATATAATAATAAAACAAATCGAACACATTATTGATCCCTAATTTTGCAAACTAAAGCAATCTCGCAACCTGATTTAAGTTAACAAGTTGCGAAATCGATATATAATAATGATAACGTAAAATTAGATACAGATTGAACCTAATTAGGCGAAATTGGGGTTTTGAGTGATTTGATACCTGAAATTGAATGTGATGAAGCAGATGGAAATCAGCGGCAATTTTTGTATGAAATGAGAAATTGAGATTTATAAATAAAAAAATAAAGACCTAATTATAAGGGGATTCGAGTAAACGTGACAAAAGGTGTGGATGAATGTCACGAGTAGGTTTTTATTTGTCCGTTAAATATAAGATATATAATAAGATAAGATCTGTGTTGCAAAAATTTATTAAACTTTCTGACTAATTCATTAAAAATGTGATGATTTTTTTTATTATAGAGTAATATATAAAGATTTAATACACAAATATGATGCATTTATTAAAAAATTTGATGAAAAAATATTAACCGCGTTAAAAGGTTTAAGTTGATTGATTTGAATCGAACTAAATAGAGAAAATAGATCCACAAATTAGACTTGTTTGTTTATTTTCTTAATTAATTTCTGAATAAATATAATATAGGATATTAAGCAATGACTAAATAGTTTACCGGCAAGAGCAAATCATAACTTCCTTCATGTCATGGATTCAAATCCTTTCATGTGTATTATAAATGTACATGTTTTGACCAAAAATTACTTTATACTGTACAATTCTATGATCAAATCAGTCAAGTGAGGCATAATGCTTTAGTGATATTGAAGATAATCAAAGTATAATTTAACAAAAAGGTAAAGAAAATGTAAATAAAATGATAGAAACTGGAAGCAAGTAAAAATGACATGATGATATACGAGGAAAACTCTTAATCCTGATGGATTGCCGGTATAAAACCTCGGGAAGGAACAATCCTTGCCTTTGTTGATTTTATTACTTAAAATGAGTATAATACAATAAAAGAGCGCAATATGATCGATCTAAGGTGCGTGGTGATGAAGGTGGTGAATCGTTGAAATAAGTAAGTGTTCTTGAGTGAAAGCAGTGTATTAGCAGTGAGTAAGCCGTGATTAAGTGTTCCCTAACGATCATTTGCATCAAATTTATACTAAATACAACATAACAAATAATCCGAAATATCCAGGATCATCCAAGATACTCGGGATCCTCCAGTCTTCCTTCTTGATTTGTTCTTCCACACGTTGGGTTTGAATCTGTGACACCCGACAAATTAGGGCTAGTAATTAGTACCTAATCACTTTGTTAATACATATAATTAGTTCTATATTAGGCTAATTGTATGTATCATTATGTATAATTGTATATATACACACGTACGCGATTTGTTTAAATCGTGCATTTTCATATCGGATGGAATCCGACACCCCCAATACGGACGTTGGTGAACAAAATATTAAATAATATGAAATTATTTACTAAATATTATATCGATAATATTTTACACATATATCGTATCGTATCAAATAAATCATACACGACGAACACGCGCGAGACGCGCCCGACGAACGAACGAAAATCGAAATATATTTTTGTAAATTAAAAATATATTATCTTGAATGAAGTATTCACTTGAAATATCGTATATTAAACCGATAACGAAAAACACTTAATTGAAACGTCACGCGATTTATAACCGCAACACAAACTTGTAAACCGAACCCGACTCATGACCAAAACATTTTTATAAGTGTTTTCAAGTATTCTTGAGTAATACTAATCTATGAAAATTATTGAGGTTCAATCGTTATTAAAAAATCGTGTGTATAACGTATAACGTCTAAAAATACGTCGAAACGATCGGAGAAACGAATACCGCACGGAGCGCAAACTCGGGGAACAAAAATTTGGGCAACCCACACCTTGGTGGGCCACCCCCAAACCGGATCCCATACAAGAGTATGGAGACCCATACCCCCACCTCACTTCTTCCTTTTTACCATTCCAAATCAAACAACCACCAACCCAAATCTCTCTCCTTTTTCCCTCAAAAATTCGGCAGCCCTAAAACACCCAAAAACACCATAAAAAACGCACCATTTCACGGAGTGGATTCAAGAAGAAACGATCACGAAACCACAAGCTTCATCTTCATCTTCTTCGTTTTCATTTTCGCGGTATGAAACTTCTTAACACTTTTAAAATACTTGTAAAGCTTTTATTTACATACTAGAACGTTTACTCAACAAAATTATGTCCAAAAACCGACTCAAAATGCATTTTCAAAACTCAATTTCACTAACAGTTGCGTCTGCGAACTGAGCTGCGTCTCGGTCCGTAGATAATGCTGCGAACCGAGATTCACCAACCAAACTTCGATTCACGAAGTCAAACTGCGAACTAAACCTTGACTTGCGAAGTCAAACATGCGAACCGAACTTGCCTTGCGAGCCTAACCCGGTTCGCAGCCCACTTTGCCTTGCGAACCCGATCTCAGTTCGCATCGTAAACTCAGTTCGCACCGCAATCTCAGTCTGCAGTCAACCTTGGTCACTTTTTCCGAATTAAAATTTTTAATGCGTTTTTATTAAAGCAATGTAAACTCAGTTCGCACCAGCCAGGGGCTCTGCCCCTTGGACCCCGCCAGGGGTTGCCACCCCTTTGACCCCGCTACCAGGGGCGCTGCCCCCGGACCCCTGTCATCTAAAAATTGTAAATACTTTTCACACTAATTGTCGAACACTTACAACAACAAAACCTTATATGATGAAACTCGTACATGATATACAGATACTATGATAAGTATACAATACAATGAAACATATAATAATAATACTTTCGAATTATTATTACAAAGCGTCATCAACGGGCCGTACATGTTTTCAAAACACAAACAAACAATCAAACCTTTGGACATAACTAGTTGAATGAACAACTAGTATAGATGGTCTGTTAAGACATCTACTTATATATATAACCTTGAACGTTTAGGACGCCAGCAGGTTACAGTTTGCGGACATCGCACCATTACTTGCTTTTAGCAACGTATCAGACTCAGGTGAGTCTCATAGCCCCGCTTTTTACTGTTTTTACCTCGGGGTGAGGATACATACTCAGTTTTATTTACATGTGAACACAAGTACAAAACACGATATACTGAATGCATGATATATTTGTCTAATCATGAAAGCCCTCCACCACATAGTTTGTTAATATTGTTTTAGCGTGAATGTTTTTGTATGGTACCATATGGGATTGACAATCCCCGTCCGGGGTAGTCGCGCTACCACGACTGCTGGTCAAACGGACGCATTTTTGTTTGTTCATACGAGTGTAGATTAGGCACTCGCAGGGAGGCACCCTCGATCAGGCACTTGATTGTGATCCTAACACCTCAGTTAAGCTCAAACTATGGGCTCATGGCAGTAATATACACATTTATTTGATTGATTTCAAACATGATTAAATCTTGTGGTTCATACATTATTGCTTTATCATTACACCTGTGAGCTCACCAGCTTTTAGCTGACTTTTTAGCGTGTATTCTCATGTTCCCAGCAGCAGTAGGACTGCCACTCAGGATTTAGCTTAGCTCGAGTCATCATTCAAACATCAGAGATTCTACTGCATTATTATATTTTGTATAAGTAATTATGTTTTGAAATCTCTCATACGCAGAACACGAGTTAATGTAAAGAATGTAACTGATGTAAACTTTTATCACATTAATTTATTTTGTAAAACGACGCATATAAAGTCGTTCATTATGCCTTTGTGTTTCGATTACCGGATTAGTCGCGCCCCGACCCGAATCGCTTCCGCATCATAATTTGGGGGTGCGACAGAATCTTTTTGAATTTGAAGAACTCCCGATTCGATTAGCATGGAAGAATTTACCCACGTTTCATTCCTGTACGACTTAGTCAAAGTACACAACAAACACAAATTAATAGCATATGATCCCGGGATACAGAATATATCCGGGATCTTGAGCATATCCAAGATCCTAAATACATCCAGGATCCTTAATATAACCGGGATCCTAAATACATCTGAGATCTTGGACGTTAGTAAAACATTAATAAAAAATTTCGGGATCCTGTATCCTAACCATGAAAATTAGCCCCTAACGGTACCTACTACCAATGAAGCGCATGACCCACAACGTTAAGGCTAAATCCGTGCGAGTTCCGGCTCGGACGTTATGGTATATGTGATGGAGGTGACTTGTCCGACTATGTTTGACCTTGTGGGGGTTCAGTCAAGCTCCATTGAAATATGGAGTGGCTCAAGTGGGTGGCCTAAATACTCATTTTTTTTTATATATGATATCTGACTAAGTCATATGAGTGAGGTTCAAATGAGTACATCAACATTTAGTGAGAATGAGGGAACCAATAAGAATGCACCACGTGTCACAAAACTCACTTTCCTACACATTTTCATAAATTAAATATCTCACAAATGGTAAGTCGAAAATTCATCAAAGTTGCACCATCAAAATCAGCGTTTTTTCTCTTCGATTAGAGATCTCACAAGGTATGTGACACCCGATAAATTAGGACTAGCAATTAGTTCATAATCATCTCTTATTACATGTAATTAGTTCTGTGTTAGGCTAATTGTGTCACACCCCCTAATTCGGGTTGCGGAAGCGAATCGGGTCGGGACGCGACTAATCAATAATCAAGCACATAAGATATATAATGAACGACTCTATATGCGTCATTTACAAAATACATTGATATAACATAAGAGTTTACAAACTGTTTACATTATACTGAGTTCACATGATTACCCTGAGAGATTATAGTACATTTCCAATTATACAAAATATAGATATGCAAGGAAATCTCTTAATGTTTCATGATTGCATGCGACTCGAGCTAAAGTATCCTGATGGGCAGTCCAACCTACTGCTGAGTACCTGAGATAACATGTTAAAAGTTCAGCTAAAAAGCTGGTGAGCTCACAGGTGTATATGAGTAAATGAGATTTATGAACCATAAGATTTATATAATGATTTGTAATCAAACAAATAATGAATGTACATGCAGCCATGAGTCCGTAGTTTGAGCTTAACTGGAGGGGGTCAGGATCCACATTCAAGGACCTGATCGAGGTGCCTCCCTATGAGTGCCTAATCAACACTCATACTGAACAAATGATAATGCGTCCGTTTGACAGGTTAGTGCTTGCTAACTCGGACGGGGATTGTCAATCCCATATGGTACCATACACTAACATTCACGCTAAATCATATTAACAAACTATGTGATGGAGGACTTTAAATTGATTAGATGAAAAAAAACTCATGTAGCATACTGTGATGTTTTTTATTTGTTTTCACATGTAAAATAAAATGAGCATGTATCTCACTCCTAGGTAAAAGCATTTAAAAAGGGGCTATGAGACTCACCTGAGCCTAATGAGTTGCTAATAAGCAATACTGATGATGTTCAAGAGAAATGATGTCGTCTCCCACGACTGAAACCTACCGGGCATCCTAAACGCGTAAGGTTTTAATGATTAGAGGTCTCAACAGACCATCTATGCTAGTTGTTCCCTTAACTAGTTATGTTCAAATAATTTGGTTAATGTTTACGTTTGAAGTTGTGAAAATGTATACGGCTCGTTGGTGATTGATTGAAATCAAGATTTCGATAATATTATATGTTTGTTTCATATAAATGAAGTTTGTATAAAAGCGTATCGTATTTTCATAATGTATGAATTTATGAACGGGGGTCCGGGGGCATCGCCCCTGGTTAGCGGGGTCCCAGGGGTGGCAACCCCTGGCGGGGTCCAAGGGGCTGGCCCCTGGCTGGGGTCGAGATGCCAGGTCAGCTCGAAATTTTTTTATTTCTATGTATATTGATTTAATAAAAACGCATTCGAAATTTGAATTCGGAGTAAAATTAGGTGAAAAAATTTTAGTTTAAACACTTAATAAAAATTGTGCCCGTTTGAAGTTAACACACACGGTGAAGATGCATACCCGTTCGGGTGAATATGCATACCCGTTCGGGTGGACAGTCGTACCTGTTCGGGTGGGCTTTCATACCCGTTCGGGTGGAGTTTCATACCCGTTCGGGTGGAGTTTTATACCCGTTCGGGTGGAGTTTCATACCCGTTCGGGTGAGGTCTATTTTCCAGTCTGTTCGTGCGATTTTTAGTATAACCAAGTTTTGATTCGATTTTTCGGACATAATCAGTTTGTGGAACAATCAAGCATGTTAATATATGTATTTTAAACATGTAATATCAAAGAAAAAAGTGTGCGATTCCTTACGTATAAAATTGTAACCGAAAATGATGATGATGGAGTAAGAAGATGAAGATGATGTTGATGATGATGATGATTCCAACGATGATGATGATGTTAATCTTGTTGTTGTTATTGATTGTTGTTGTTTTTGGTTTTTGAAAGAGACCGAGAGAGAGAGCCAAGAGATAGAGATGATGAAGAAATGAGAAAGAGTGAGGCTGCGTTTGGTGTAGTCGGCCATTTCCAATTATTGGAGTTGGTTGGCTCCCACTGGTAGTACAAAATACCCATGTTTTTGTACCCGATCGTTTAATAATGAAATACTTTTAATTTTAAAAATTTATAAAAGTATTTTCGAACTACTCTGAGTCAAAGTATTCTATAAAAATACTATTTTTGAGATAAATAAAAATATATCTTTGTTTGAGTTTGAGAGACGGATATGGTTTGAATGATTTCGTCGCGTTTGAGTAAAATGAAATAAAACGAAATGTGTTTTATTTTAATCCAAGTAAATAATAATTATCATTTTCAATAATAATACATTATTTATAAGTTTCGTCGGAAATATTTTGATTTGTACGATACGAATACTTTATATATTATCAAAATAATATATAATAAATATTGAGTGTATTAAAATAATAATTCCATATTAATTAATACTTGTTTTCACCAACGCCGTATAAATGAATCGGAATTTAGCCGATTTGAAAATGAACGATTAAATTTAATCGCGTACTGATATATATATATATATATATATATATATATATATATATATATATATATATATATATATATATTAATCAATATACATATTGATACACACAATTAGCCTAATACATAGCACTAATTATATGTATTACAAAATGATTTGGAACTAATAACTAGTCCTAATTTTGACGGGTGTCACATTCTCCCCTTGTTAAGAGAATTTCGTCTCGAAATTCAGCTCGAAGTCGACGTGTGAGTGGAGTCTGAAAATAGATGTGGATATTTGAGTCGCATCTGGTCTTCCCGTTCCCAGGTGAATTCCGGACCACGCCGAGAATTCCACCGAACCTTAATGATGGGAATACGACTTTGCTTTAGCTGTTTGACCTCACGGTCCATGACCTCCACTGGTGTCGACAAAATGAAGTTTGTCGTCAATACGAATCTCGTCAAGAGGGATAATAAGTGTCTCATCAGACAGACATTTCTTTAGGTTAGAAATGTGAAATGTGGGATGCACGCTACTAAGCTCGGGTGGTAGCTGCAATCGATATGCGACCGGACCAATCCTCTCGAGAATCTCAAAAGGTCTAATGTATCTAGGGTTCAACTTCCCGCGTTTGCCAAATCGGATGACACCTTTCCAAGGTGATACTTTGAGCAATACCCGATCCCCAACCTGGAACTCGAGATGCTTGCGTCTCACGTCAGCATAACTCTTCTGACGATCACGTGCGGCTTTCAACCGTTGCTAGATACCAACTATATTCTCGGTGGTTTCGTGAATGATTTCAGGACCAGTGAGTTGGCTATCTCCCACTTCGGTCCAACAGATAGGCGACCGGTACTTACGACCGTACAGTGCCTCGAAGGGTGCAGCTCCAATGCTGGTATGATAGCTATTGTTGTACGAGAATTCGCACAGTGGCAAGTGATGTTCCCAATTTACACCGAAGTCAATTACGCAAGCGCGTAACATATCTTCCAGTGTTTGAATCATCCTTTCACTTTGGCCACCGGTTTGAGGATGATACGCGGTACTCATATCCAGACGAGTACCTAACGATTTCTGTAATGATATCCAAAACTGAGAAGTGAAACGACTATCTTTGTTAGAGATAATCGAGATAGGAACGCCGTGTCTTGATACGATCTCCTTCATATAGACTCGCGTTAGACGTTCCATTTTGTCAGTTTCCTTGATGGCAAGGAAATGAGCTGATTTGGTGAGTCGATCCACGATCACCCAAATGGTATCGCAGCCGCTTGATGTTCTCGGGAGTTTAGTGATGAAGTCCATAGCGATTTGCTCCCATTTCCACTCAGGAATGTCCGGTTGCTGTAGCAGACCAGAGGGCTTCTGATATTCCGCTTTGACTTTTGAACATGTGAGGCACTTTCTGACGTATGTTGCTATCTCAGCTTTCATGTTTGGCCACCAGTACAATCCCTTGATGCCATGATACATCTTGTCCGATCCAGGATGTATAGAATATTTAGACTTGTGAGCTTTATCCATCACCAAGTCTCGAAGGTTTCCGAAGTAGGGTAACCAGATCCGGTTTGCGAAGTATTTGACCCCATTAGGTTTGGTTTCAAATTGTTTCTCCATATTGCGCAAGGCCTCATTCTTCAGGTTTTCGGGTTTCAATGCTTCGAGTTGAGCAGTGAGAATTTGAATGATAAAATCATTATGAATGGTAATACTGAGTGCTCGGACTCGAAGCGGTTTGGTGCGCTCTTTTCGACTTAGGGCATCGGCAACAACATTTGCTTTGCCCGGATGATATTTGATTTCGTAGTCATAATCGGTGAGCAACTCGACCCAGCGATGTTGCCTCATGTTGAGATCCTTCTGATCAAATATATGTTGGAGGCTTTTATGATCGGTGAAGATGGTACATGTTGTGCCATACAGATAGTGTCTCCAGATTTTGAGTGCAAACACTACGGCTCCTAGCTCGAGATCATGAGTGGTGTAGTTCTTCTCGTGAACTTTGAGTTGTCGGGAGGCGTAGGCAATAACCTTGTCTCCTTGCATCAACACGCAACCAAGACCTTGGTGTGAGGCATCGCAGTATACCACGAAGTCTTCATTACCTTCGGGTTCTGATACCAATCTGTAACACCCCCAAATTCGTTTAGCGGGAGCATTGGTATAAACTGGGGATGCCACATTTACATTGTACATGCATACGTATCAGAGCATATGATTACAACAGAACATATATATTAAGATGCCAAGAGTAATAGTTACAAAGTTTACGATTTATCGAATCGTATAAGTAGTTAAATTGTACAAAAGTGGATTTCGTAAATATGACTAAAAACAGATTAGTTATACAAAAGAAATCCATATGTTTCAAAAAGTTGGCATCCTAAATCTTCAAGGGTCGCCTAGGTTCCATTTGTGCAGGCGGTCCTTACGTGTGCTGCTAATTCCCTGAAAAACATAGTAAAAAGTCAACAACGGGGTTGAGTGAATTCACAGGTTTAAGTTTGCAAGATCAGTTCGTTAAACCAAGTATGTTCGTAAACAGTTGTTGCCATAATTGTTAAGTATACGTTTTGTGGAATGTTATCCAAATGTAATTCGGTTGGGATGTTGCCTAAAATACAGTTTACGTGGGATGTTACCTAAAACACAGTTTAAAATACGTTGCTGGTCGTTCTCCAGCCTTTCCAACACAGTACCGGTTGTTCTCCGGTCTAAAAGACGCACGGGTCGTTCTCCCGTCCAATAAAATAGTTTACCGGTCGTTCTCCGGTCTAGATAAGCACGGGTCGTTCTCCCGTCCAAACACTGCTGGTCGTTCTCCAGTGAAACACAGTACCGGTCGTTCTCCGGTCAAAGACGCATGGGTCGTTCTCCCATCCAAATACGCACGGGTCATTCTCCCGTCCACTTGGCCAGTCGTTCTCTGGCACTAAAATACGTGGCTGGTCGTTCTCCAGCTTTTACATAAAAAGTACCGGTCGTTCTCCGGTTTACCAAACAAAGTTTAACACGTTTATAGTATGAAAATGTTGTATTATAAACACCAGTTTGTATAAGAGTTCCACAGTTCAAAGTACTCTAATCGTTCGAGTAAAACAAGTATACAATTCATGTATATAAAAGCAGTTATGGCAAACAATAAAGCAGTTGGCTATGTTTCTCACCCCAAGTTATAAACGGTAAAACAGTTAAAAGTGGGGCTGTGAACTCACTTGTTGAGTTAAGTACGTTCGAGTGCTAGCAAAGCATAAAGCCCAAGTATAGTCCTGAATCTCCTAACGCCCTAAACGTATGAGATTTAATAAGTATGTGGATGTCGTAGTTGACCATCCATGCTAGTGTTCGTACAACCAAGTTATGTTCAAAGTGTTTGTTAAATACGTACGGTTGCATTTTATAGTTGTGAACATGTATACGACTCGTTGGTGACGTTGTGAAATCATAACAGAGTGAGCACCGGAAACTTGAAACCGAACTGTGGAACATCCAGATGATCGGTGCTGATATTACCGGGTATACAACCAAGTTTTAGGAACTTGCACGCCTAGTGCCCCACATGGTAACTGATGTGTTAAATCCAGTTATAAAATTTATAGTTGAAAAGTAAACAAGAAAGTACCGTGCTAGACCAAAACACAACCGGGCAGTGGACCCTATCGTATAGTAGTATAGTTGGGTAAGTTCGGGTTCGAACACAGGGAATGTGAGTTTAAGAATTATATTCAAGTGCAAATAATTTATACAAGAAAGTAAATGTGGGGGTTTTGTGACCGAATTGTCATGTTGCTTAAAAACTACTTTTTTTTAACTAAAACTAGGCAAGTGTGGACTCAGGAAGAGTCAAAGTGAATTGTTGTAACTTTCGGATATTTAAAACAATACTTGCTTGGATTATGTCACTAGTGATTTCGGGGTGCAAAGTTATAACCAGTTTATATTATGCAAAAGTAAATTTACATTTAACATAGGATTAACGTTCGCCATCTCCTAATGATTCAACTTCAATTTACAAACCTATGATTTAATCTAGTAACGGACGTTCGCCATGGTTACCATCTTGCACAATTAAGCCTAAAGAATCTTGCTTATTCCAAATCTACGTTCGCAATGTTTGTTCAATCATTTATAGACAAATAATTGATAGTAAATTACCAATGAAAAACGTTCGCTAAATTCACTAGTTATCTACCAAATAAGCAAAGAAACTATTTTAAGCTCAATTACGCAAGGGTCACGATTAAACATAAAGTTCAAGTTTCACAAGTTTATAATTCATCCAAAACGAAAGACGTTCGCCATATTCATCAACTCATACATTCTAGCTCATTTGTGTAACTAATACCAAATTTTACAACCGCAAATGATGGCTCATTCATACATCGACATACAAATGATAGGTATTTTTAATAAGCAACAAACATTCGCTATAGTTGCTTAGCTAAAATACCAACAAGTTCTACCACAAACAAGCTAGTAACATACAAATTAATGGATGAATCATAAACTCAAAGCATAAATCAAACACCAAAATATACACCCCTAATCAACTAGTTAATTTATCCAAGCAAGTATACAAATCTAGCCACTAATCATAATCATATTAAAGCAAACACATATAATCATTGAAATCAAAGGAAACATAGTTATATTCGAATAAAAATGCAAACCGAGTGATTACAATGTTTGGATGATGATTCTTTGTAGCTAAATGGTTTAAGATGATTAGAGATCTTCAAGATGATGAAAAATGACTCAAGGAACCCTAAAATCGCCCATGGGGCTGCTGTTTTTCGAAGTGATAAAAGTTAGGTGAGATATGAGGAAGAAAAGGTGTTTAAAGGGTCAAAAAGTGCTCTGCCGACACTAGAACCCGGCTGCTAAACACCCCTACCCGGCTGCTCCTCTAGGCTTAAAATGAAGGATTCCATTTGTTACCGATTTTTAAAAAGAACCCGGCTGCTTCCCTATAGAACCTGGAGGCTTCTCCTACTTTTCAGCATACCATATTATTCAGATTTGTAGATCTCTGAAATACGAACGTTTGGCCGCCTTAATCACCTCAATCCGAGTTCGTATGAGGGAGATATGGCCAAAACGGTGCAGCATAGCTAAATCTGAAAACTCTTTCATCTTTTCATCTTTTCTTCCTCAATCTTTAACCTTAACACACGAGATCAATTTCAAACTAAATAAGTACCAAAAGTTCATGAAATTGACTAGAAACAAGAACAAAAAAGATGATATCACGAGAGATAAACATATACAAATCGAGCGATATCAAATATCCCCACACTTGAACTTTGCTTGTCCTCAAGCAAACTCTCATTTAACATTCCAAAACAACTCCTCTTGCATTTAGAAATGATTGTTAGGCTTATCAAAACAATACTAACATCAACCACCAAAGTAATCATGCTAGCAACATTATAAAATTAGCAAACACCTGAGATGATATATTTGTCAAGCCCGAATGCACGACCTAGCACGTCACAATAGGATAAGTGTTTAATCACTCACTCTCAACCTATAGAACTACAGGGTAAGGCAATAGATGATGTAACACTCAATCAAGCCAAGTCGTGATGCACTGTTACCATAGGCTTGCAAAAGGATCAAATCTCCACCGTCTTTGCGTGAGCACCAAGTGAGATCTCGGAAGAGGTATTCTAAACATGTGTTGTAACAAATGTAGGCTAATATGAATTGGGTAAGATAGACACAAAAATTGGTGAAAAATGGTGGTCAAGATCCGTGAAAAAGTATGAAAATGTTACCTAATGGTTTCATGATGTGACAGTAATAAAACTTAGGATTCCCATGCCAACTCAAATCAAATTATTCATTGTTCTCACTTACAACTTATATTCAATAATCACACACAAATAACTCAAATTGATTTACACAATTGATTGGAATAATTGCATTCTATGACTTTCTATGAACCCTGTGTAACGAACTTTCGGATCAACCATCCTAGACCGGATAAAGGCCTTAAGTGGCTAGGCGTAAAACACCCCTCGGGAACTACTTGTTCAGGAATTCAAAGGCCATTTAGTTGACTACAATCATCCAATCTTAAACATTGAACTCAATTGTTAACTTCCAATAACTCAATTGCTTTCAATTTCAACCATTTAACTTTGCCAACTTAAACAATTTCCATTTATTACAACTCAATTATAGAATTTAACACTAGAATCCCACTTTAAAATGCTTTAAGTCACATTTAGATAAAACTCATTCAAAAATTTTCAACTAGGCAACATCTTAGAAAAGTAATGATTCGGGAATTGACTACTCAAAAATAAGGCTAACATTTTCAGTGGAGTGAATGTGGAAGTTTTCTAAGGGTTTCTTAGCACTAAACATAAGTGATAACGACCTGGGTGGACTGGATGTAAATGGGTGTAAAACACAAAATAGGATCCAAAATAGTTAAGATTCCTTGACCGATTAGCAAATTTGTACAATCTATAAAAGATCAAGCACAAACTCAATAATTGGTTAGAAAGTCAAAACTATAAGGATTAAGCTCCAAATCCTAAGAATACCTCCTCGTCTTCGACCCCACCTACATCACATTTCTGTGATCCCACAGCGGTCTCGAAATGCATCACTAGGGCAAGTTCTAGAACAAACTACAATCACCGGCACACTCATAGCAACAAATAATGTAAACACTAAAAATAAGTGTTTTTCTCAATAAGGCTCAAATTTCTCACAATTTATAGTGGAGGCTACAAGTGCGCTAGTCATGCAATTCACCCATTGAGGTTGCTTAATGACACATCTCATGCAAGAGGTAAGATCTAATTACTTTAAACAAATATTATTAAATATATTACCAAGCAATTAATCTTATGAGAATAAACTAGTTCAAGTGAATAACCTCCCCACACTTAAGGTTTTCATTCCCCTCAATGCAACAAAACAATAATATTCAATAAAATCATGTGTGTCAAGTAAAAGGGAACGAGTACTTCCCCGGGGGTTTTTGCTTGTTCAAATTCTGGATAACCTTTGATCATGATTTTAAAACATCCATTTCTTTCAGATACATTCTCGTTATCGTACAAAGTTGCCTTCATCAAACATTCATCACTTCAAAGTACGGGTTACCTCCTGTAAAGTGCTTGGTTTATTATCGAGTCCCGAGCTAGACTCGACCCTTGCTTTCTCATAACCAATCCTCAATCACGCTACCACCTCCTTTCTCGTCATACTCACATAGGAGAATGTCTTCTTTTGTTTTGACATTTTGGTAGAACATCCTCCAACTACAACTTGTAATGTGAAAATAACCTCTCCATTTCTTGAGTGGTAAAATGGTAATCCGGATGATTGCCACTTTCAAGTATGAATGACTAGTTATCCGCACGTCTTCAGAAAAATCTTTGGCAAGTAAACAAAGATAATCGGGTGGTTCTTCAAAATAGTTTAGATGCACACACTCAATACTTCTTTCCAACCTTGCCAACCAATCTACCTCAAGTACTCGAGTGCTACTATCTCGATACAAATTTTCAAATTCTGCCTCTAGAATAAGATCATCTCCAACTCCCTTTTTTACAAGCTCATCTAGCTCATGATCACTAATTCCTAGCAGTCCTTGTAATTCCTTTATATTGGCATCATAGTCAACAATTGCGTCCTTAGTCACTTCAGGCTCTAGCATGTATGAATCCTGCAAAACAATTTGTGAAGTTTCATGAGGGTAATTAGTGACTTCATTCTCTTCTTCCACCTCATCCATTTCGTCTTCACTATCATCCTGAAAAACAAAGTTAGAAGAATATGGAACATCAACGTTAGAATTATAATCGTGATCCTCAATAGCCTCAACATTATCCAAATGCTCAATTGTATTGGAAAATGTATCATATGGCCCTTCCTGGTTAAGCTCAAAATTCCAATCGAAGATTTCATCAAATTCTCCACTATGCCTCTCTGTTTGCTCTATTGTTTCTTTCAACAACCTTTCAAGATTAGACATTTCCGGTTGTTCGATCTCTTGAGTGACTAAAGGTTCTTCATTCCAAGTCCTTGATGGGTAAAGTTGAGTCCAGTTATCTTGGTAGCATCCAGGTGGTGAATACCTTTCTTGTAAACTCATTGGCACATCATCATTATCACTTTCATAAAATGAAGGTTTATAACTATAACACGCACAATTTTACACGACTTTTTTTTTTTTTTTTTTAAAAACTCGGAAGCGAAATCCCATTCATATTCACATGGATGACATTATGTCATCTATCAAAACATATTATAAGTTATAAGTATTAACTGCTAGTTTACAAACCATTACTTTATCATAATTATTATATAACCAAAACATGAGTAACTGTATCTAACAAAATCAGAGTAATCCTGGTCAAACAACTCCCAGTCACTCCTTGTCCCGTCCCAAAACATCACATAAACCTGCAAGGAGTAAACAACGGGATTAGCACGAAGCTAAGTGAATAGACCTGATACAAACAGTTTGACTTAGCTATAACAATATCAATTATCAGCAATATCACATGACACAACATCACCAAGAGGATCGGTGGTCCTTGTAAAGCCCTCTGACCGCGGATGGCCCACCAAGCGACACTTACAATCACTGCAGGCCAATATAGTGATTTTACCGATAACTGATTGCTACCTTTAATCAATATGTGTTCCATTCTCAACACATGATTACAAATCTCACATTGACTAACCTGTAGCAATCAGTCCAACAATTGTTGACCCCCGAATCACCAAAATGCACATAGGCAACACATCACAGTTATATATATTTATATCAACAATATAATCAATAATCACTATATTTATATCGTTGTAACCAATAAGTCACAACCAAACCACACTGAAGTTCCAAGTTAATTCACCTGTCAACTTTACTTCACTTACTCAGTTGACTAACTCACTGAGTCTTCGGTGTATCTGTAAACACCACAACAGAATCACAAATCAGTAATTCGTTCAATATCGTACAATTTATATAAAATGTCACATTAACTCAGTCTCAAGGAGTATACTACATATCACGTACATTTTAGTATCATATCATCTTATCATACTTAGTAACATTATTATTAAAGCTTGTATAAATCATCACATGTTAATCAACTAAAAATTCCTGAAAAACACAAGTACCCGCCGGGTACCCACATTACCCGCCGGGTAACCCATTCTACCCGCCGGGTTCCCGGGTTAGCCACCGGGTGAATTTGATTTGGGTTGTAACAGAAATAAGTCACGTTTTAAAGCTTCTACTAGCCGCCGGGTAACCCCTTTTACCCGCCGGGTTCCCGGCTAAGATGATCTACCCGCCGGGTAAGGATAGTACCCGCCGGGTACTATCCATCTTCCAGCGCTGTTCGACTGGACCAAAAATCCAGCTCCGAAAAATAGTATCCACTTTCACAACTCAGGTAAAAAAGGTACTAGAAACTCATTTTGTAACACCCCCAAATTTAGTGATTTGCGGAAGCATACTTTGGGTGTTACTAATCAATATACAAAGCGCAAGATATACAGCAAACGACCTCTACATGGGACGTTTGTAAAATAGTTACATTTCATAATTTAAATCGTTTGAAAACATATAGTTTTCTTTACAAAAGTAAGTAAGCCTAGAGTCCGCGTATGTAGCGGGAGATTCTATTACATAACCACAGCTACAAAAGATAATGCCAAAGAATCTCCGTTCAATGCAGTTTGGAAATCATGCGACTCTAGCTAGAAATGCTGGAGTGATCCTACTCCGTAAGTGTACCTGAGAATACATGCTAGAAAGGGTCAACCAAAAGGTTGGTGAATCTCACAGGTTTGTAAGTAAATAAATAATCAGTTTGAACACAAGATTTCATCAGTAGTGCCCGCAGGCATATATCAAGTATTTGCAAATCCAGCAAAAGTAAAGTAATTAAGTTATACCATTGCCATGAGGCTCATAATCGAAGCTTAACCTGTAAATAATCAGTTGCTCCCGTGACATGCTCATAAATGAGCAAGCATCAGTAACGAAATAATAGTCACCCATTTATACGTGTAAATCAGTACGTGGTAGCGCTACTACCCCGGGCAGGGAGGGTCATTTCCCTAATGGATCCATTAACTACTGTTCGCGCTTAAGTCCATAACTAACGATATATGATGGAGAGACTTCAGTAATTAGTAAGTAACTCATGCAATTCCGTTTGGTATAGTAAACAGTTTAGTACTTGTGTTTAAGAAAAATCAGTAGCATGCATCTCCCCCAATAAGTTAAAACAGTAAAAGTGGGGCCGTAAGACTCACCTGAGTCTTTGCAAGTGCGTTTATATCAATAAACGAGTAAGTAATATCAACAGTTGGTTCTCCGAACCCGTAACCTCCAAATGCCTAAACACGTAATGTCAAGTAAGTAGATGTCTCGCAAGATCATCTAGGCTAGTTGTTCATACAACCCAATGTGTCCGAATGTTGGTTCGTTATCGTTTGTGTAAAAGTGTACGGCCCGTTGGTGATTTGTTATAATTTAAAGTTTTATCATTCATAACGCAATTTAGAGTAATTGTAATAGAAAAGTATATTTTATTATATTTGTTAAGTCATATGGTATAAGTATTTGAAGTTGTATAGGTTCGACACTTAGTGTAAAAATAGTTGGAAAGCTGCTGTTTTATGCGACACTTCATAGTGTCACTAAAGTAAATCATGCGACACTAATGAAGTGTCGGGTGAAGTGTCGGATAGTGAAGTCATGCGTCACTAAGACAGTGTCGTGTATCGTATTATGCGTCACTTAAGAAGTGACGGGTTCCGTAACATAGCGGCACTCAAGCAGTGTCGTATAAAAGTGTCGGTATTAGGATGAGGGCGTCACTAAGCTAGTGTCGGTATAAATGTCAGTTCGATTATAGGCGTCACTACTGAAGTGTCGTAATCATAGTGTCGGTAAAGGTTCTGCGTCACTAATGAAGTGTCGGTATTAGGCTTATGCGACACTCAGCAAGTGTCGCACGAAGTGTCGCATATCTGGGTTCGTCTATGCGACACTGGCGTCTGATCGACGGATTTCGAGCCAAAAACATGTTTTCGGGTTTCCGTTTGGTCCGATTCTTTTACCCAACCCTCATATGAACATATTAAGCCTATTTAAACCACAAACTAGTAAAAATGATCAAAAACGAGAGATGTCGGGATTTGTCGGAAACTTACAAAATGTCGGATGAAAAATCCGAAAAGATAGGAAGGTAGATCGTGTTGTCGTGGTCACTTTTCTCCAAACGAGTGGTATGATTCGGCGATGTTTCGTGGTGTTATTTTGCGATTTTGGTGATGAATGTGGTTTGGTGATTGAAAGTAAAAGAAAGAGAGAGAGAGAGAATGGAAAATAGAAGCTTCCGTCCTCTCGCTCCGTGCGGTGTTCGTTTTCTCCGTCGTTTTACGTTAAATTATTTATTTTTAGACGTTAATTATTCTTTTTAAGAATACGAAAGTTATTAATTAACTTACTTATAATTATTCCTTTAAATTTGTAGTAGTTGAAATATAATTTAGTTTAAATACGTTTGAATACTTTTGTTTTTAAATCGTGTAACTTTAATCGAGTGCTACGAGATAACTATCCGTTACTATAAAATAGTATTTTGGTCATAATTGCGTTATTTTAGTTTATAAACATTTGTTCACCAACGTCTGTGTTAATCGAATAGAATTTCATTCTATTTAAGTCGCGTACGATTTAAATCAAATCGCAAAGTTGTATATGTTTACCAATATATAATCCGATACATAAATTAGCCTAACACAGAACTAATTACATGTATTAACAAAGAATTAGGCACTAATTCTAGTCCTAATTTGCCGGTTGTTACATTCTCCCCCTGTTAAAAGAATTTCGTCCCGAAATTTAAGTCGAAGTCGCGTTAGGGGCATAATCGGTGAATAAGTGGGGATACTTGAGTCGTATTTGGTCTTCCCGTTCCCAAGTGAATTCCGGACCGCGCCGCGAATTCCACCTGACTTTGACGATTGGAATACGACTTTGTTTCAGTTGTTTGACCTCACGGTCCATAATTTCGACGGGTTCCTCAACGAAATGTAGTTTGTCATCGATGCGAATCTCGTCAAGGGGTATAATAAGTGTCTCGTCAGACAGACATTTCTTTAAGTTAGAAATGTGAAAGGTAGGGTGCACACTGCTGAGTTCAGAGGGCAGCTGTAATCGATATGCCACTGGACCTATCTTCTCGAGGATCTCAAAAGGCCCAATGTATCTGGGGTTTAATTTTCCGCGTTTACCGAATCGGATTACGCCTTTCCAAGGCGATACTTTTAAGAGTACTCGATCCCCAACTTGGAACTCGAGTGGCTTGCGTCTCACGTCAGCATAGCTCTTCTGACGATCACGCGCGGCTTTGAGTCGGTTTTGGATTTCAACGATTTTCTCTGTGGTTTCATGTATGAGTTCAGGACCAGTGAGTTGACTCTCTCCCACTTCAGTCCAACAGATCGGTGATCGGCACTTACGACCGTACAGTGCCTCAAAAGGTGCAGCTTTAATGCTGGCGTGATAGCTGTTGTTGTACGAGAACTCGCACAACGGTAGATGTCTTTCCTAATTTGTACCAGAATCAACTACGCAGGCTCGTAGCATGTCTTCCAGTGTCTGAATAGTTTGTTCGCTCTGGCCATCGGTCTGAGGATGGTAGACTGTACTCATATCGAGACGGGTACCCAGTGATTTTTGGAGTGATTGCCAGAAGCGAGATGTGAATCGAGCATCCCTGTCAGAGATAATCGAGATAGGGACACCAAGTTGGCAAACGATTTCTTTGATGTAAATTTGTGTAAGGCGTTCCATTTTGTCGGTTTCTCTGATTGCCAAGAAATGAGCCGATTTGGTGAGACGATCGACGATCACCCAAATGGCATCGCAACCGCTCGCCGATTTAGGTAGTTTGGTTATGAAATCCATGGTAATTTGCTCCCATTTCCATTGAGGAATTTCAGGTTGTTGGAGCAATCCAGAAGGTCTTTGGTGCTCGGCCTTGACCTTGGAACAAGTTAAGCATTTGCTGACGTACAAAGCAATGTCAGCTTTCATATTCGGCCACCAGTAAAACTCCTTGATGCCGTGATACATTTTGTCGGATCCCGGGTGGATAGAATATGTGGACTTGTGAGCTTCATCCATCACCAAGTCCCGAAGGTTCCCGAAATTAGGCAACCAGACTCGGTTAGAGAAATACTTAACTCCGTTGGGTCTGATCTCGAATTGTCTGTCCATGCCTCGCAAGGCCTCGTTCTTGAAGTTATCGGGTTTCAGGGCTTCGAGTTGGGCAAGGTGTATTTGGGTGGTGAGGTCGTTATGAATGGTAATACTGAGTGCCCGGACTCGGAGTGGTTTTGTTCGTTCCTTACGACTGAGAGCATCAGCAACCACGTTTGCTTTGCCCGGATGATATTTGATCTCACAGTCGTAATCGGTGAGTAATTCAACCCATCTACGTTGCCTCATGTTAAGATCTTTCTGGTTGAAAATGTGTTGGAGGCTTTTGTGGTCGGTGAATACAGTGCTGCGGGTACCATAAAGATAATGTCTCCAGATTTTTAAAGCGAACACCACGGCCCCTAGCTCGAGGTCGTGAGTTGTGTAGTTTTTCTCGTGAACTTTAAGTTGTCCGGAGGCGTAAGCAATGACCTTGTCTCGTTGCATCAGCACGCAACCGAGACCTTGGTGAGAAGCATCGCAGTATACCACGAAGTCATCGGTGCCTTCGGGTAGAGATAGAATGGGTGCACTGCAAAGCTTGGATTTCAAGAGTTGAAATGCCGACTCTTGTTTATCGGTCCAATAAAATTTCTTTTCCTTCTGAGTCAGCACCGTGAGGGGTTTGGCAATTTTTGAGAAGTTTTCGATGAAACGACGGTAGTAACCGGCCAATCCTAAGAATTGGCGTACCTCGGTGGGAGTGGTTGGTGCTTGCCAGTTCTTGATTGCTTCGATTTTCGACGGGTCTACATGAATTCCCTGACTGTCGATAACGTGTCCAAGGAATTGAACGGTGTTTATCCAGAACTCACACTTAGAGAATTTGGCGTAAAGCTCCTCGTGTCTAAGTAGTTCTAGGATGGTTCTGAGGTGTTGTGCGTGTTCCTGTTCGTTTCGCGAATAGATAAGGATGTCATCGATAAAAACAATGACAAACTTGTCGAGGTAAGGTCTGCACACCCGATTCATGAGGTCCATGAATACAGCCGGTGCGTTGGTTAGACCAAAGGGCATCACTTGGAATTCGTAGTGTCCGTAACGGGTTCTGAATGCGGTTTTTGGGATGTCGGCATCGCGAACACGCAATTGATGATAACCTGATCGAAGATCAATCTTTGAATAACAGCTTGATCCTTGAAGTTGATCGAACAGATCATCGATTCGAGGGAGTGGGTATCGGTTCTTGACGGTTAGTTTGTTCAACTCTCGGTAGTCAATGCACATTCTGAATGAACCGTCTTTCTTTTTGACAAATAAGACCGGAGCTCCCCAAGGTGAAGAACTCGGTCTAATGAATCCTCTATCCAGGAGTTCCTGTAACTGAGTGGACAACTCCTGAAGTTCGGATGGGGCTAGGCGGTACGGTGCTCGGGCCACCTGTGTGGCACCCGGCACGAGATCAATCGAGAACTCGACCTGTCTAGGTGGAGGTAAACCAGGTAGTTCTTCGGGAAAGACCCCGGGAAAGTCTCTAACGATTGGCACATCTTCAAGTCGCTTCTCCTCTGACTTTTTCTCCGTGATGTGTGCGAGAATTGCGGGGTAACCCTTTCTCAGAAATTTTCGGGTTTTTAAACAGGAGATTAAGTTTAGTCTCGACCCACCGGTCTCCCCCTGTATGATTAAGGTACTACCGGCGACGAGAGGAATTTAGACGATTTTATCATGGCAAACAATTTCGGCCCGGTGCTTGGACAACCAGTCCATACCCACGATGACATCAAAACTTCCTAGTTCAACAGGCATTAGATCGATTGAGAAGGTTTCGTTTGCGAGGTTTAAAGTGCAATTAGGTATCACACTACTGGTTTCTATGAGTTTACCATTTGCGAGCTCTACAGTGTACTTAACATCTAAGGCCGAAGGGGTGATATTAAGTAGAGGGCAAAACTCATCAGATATGAAACTTTTATCAGCACCGGTATCAAATAATACTGAAGCAGTAAGATCGTTGAGAAGAAACGTACCCGTTACAACATTCGGGTCTTCCCTAGCTTCCCCAGCTTTGATGACAAATGCTCTGCTGCGAGCAGAGTTGTTGTTCCGCTTGTTGTTGTTGTTGTTGTTTTTCTGCTTAGGGCAATTATTCTGAAAATGCCCAGGACTTCCGCACCCATAACAAGTCTTCGGGGCACTGGTGTTTCGACAATCCTTGGCCAGATGCCCAAAACGTTTGCAGTTTGTGGAAGGGCAGGAACCGTCATGGTGACGATTGCATTTGGGACAGTAGGGCCTGCTTCTAACGTACCCTTTCCTTTCTGAAGTGCCAGATGAATAAGCCCTAAGGGGCTCAGGCTTTCGGTTGGTGATTTGGTTGGATGAGTTGGGGTTTCCTTCCCACTTTCGTTTGTTGTTTGCAGGTGGGGCTAAGGTTGTGTTACGGCGGACAGCGTTTGCCGTGAGTTCATGGGCCATACGGATGGCGTTCTGGATAGTACCTTGTTTGGATGAAGTCACCAGGTCCTGGAGTTTCTCGGGCAGTCCATCAACGTATTTCTCGATCCTCTTGTACTCAGGATCGACCATGGTTGGGCACAGAAGTGCCAGCTGATGGAAACGGTTGGTGTAACCGGTGATATCATCACCTTGCATCTTATGGTTCCAGAATTCCAGCTCCAGTTGTTTCAGTTCATCCCTGGGGCAATACTCACCCCTTAACATCTCCTTCAACTCCTCCCACGGGAGTTTGTAAGCATTGGCAACGCCCACAGTTTGGGCATAGGTGTTCCACCACGTGAGTGCGGTGTCAGTAAAAGTACTAACAGAGAACTTAACTTTGTCCCCCTCCGCATAGTTGCAGATAAGAAATACCGATTCAACTTTCTCGATCCAGCGTATTAGACCGATAGCTCCCTCGGTACCTGCAAAGTTTAGAGGTTTGCAGTTCTGGAAGTCCTTGTAAGAACAAGCTTTAGCAGCAGGGGTTTCAGCGGCATCGCTGTTTCTCGCGGAATTTTGTGGAGTATTCCGAGCCAAGGCTTCAGTAACAGCCTGGGTTATAAGGGAGGTAATCTGGGCATCGGTGTATGGTCTTGTCTTTGGCGGCATGATTCTTCAATAAAAGAAATGAAGATACATGAGATTTTGTAGGAACTTGTAATTGTCACAGATGTACATGTATAAAAGCAGTAATACACAACATCACATGGAAAATGACAATTTATATGAATTGAAATAACAAGGAATATTTGATGGATAATGCGAGTTCAAAGGTTACATCCTACAGAGATATTACAAAAGGTGTCGGGAATTGTTACATCCGACTAGTTTATAGAGTAGTGCTAGATAGTCCCTAGATTACGAGATAGATTACAAGACAAAAACTACACTAATCTTAATGTAGATTAATTTGTTCCATCCGCGCGACAAGGCGGTCCACGGTTTCTGCCAGTCTGTTGGTTTGCCTGGCATTGTCTTCAACCAAGGCCAGTCGTTGTGCTAGTACTCTAGAGTGATCCTCAGTCTCCTGTGAACGATGCTCACATTCCTCTAGTCGGTTTCTTACAAGTTCATCCGCACCTAATTCGGCGGTCATTGAATCCTGAATTATGCTTACAGAGAGGTTGGTATCTTCTTGTTCTCGCTGGAGTTGTGATATGCGGTCAAGAGCTTGACGAAGCAGGTAGGTCATTCGGTGTTGTTCCAGCTCCAGATTTTTGAGCCTTTGCTCCTGACTGCGGAGTTGGGTAGCCAACATTGGCACCGTGAGATGTGCCGAGTTCTGAGAGTTATAAACAGGATAGGGGCTGGTTCGAGGTGACCTTGTGTTCCTCCTGGCTACTCGTGGGTTTCGTGACCCATGTGAGTGAGAGAGTGACGGATTGGGTGGTGTGTTTGCCATTCCTGTGGCAGAGTGTAAGTAAGACGAGGCTAATATATATAAATATATAATATCCAGCCTAGTGTCTAGCACGTATCAAGTAATGGTCCGGTTCTCTCGTGGTCAGAGTCAACTAACGTATCCCCGTTAAACACAATCGTTTCAGACCTTACATCATCTTTCCTTAATTGTACATTGTTGATCAGGCTATGTTAAATTAAAGTCGTATGCTGTAATTCCTGAACCAGTCATGCCTAATAAGAAATACTGTTTGTCCCTTACTTAGGATCTAGCACGAACCGAGTCAATCCAATCGATGGCGGAAACAACGATTAGATTATTAACTAAACACACAAATAATCAATACGCAATCAATATCAAACGAACGTAATATTATTGCTTATATTCGATCAGATTACAGAGAATTTCGACAAATTGCGTTTAGGGTTTCGTCAACCCTAAAACAGAAAACACAAATCGTATTTATACAAAACTGGCATCTGCGACGTAGCACGCTACGTCGCAGGCCCAAGCCCATGCGACGTCTGCTACGTCGCAGGCCCAATACCTGACGTCGCACCTGCGACGTAGTGCGCTACGTCGCAGGAGTCAGGAATCCTAATCTAAATACTAACTACGAGCTAGACCAACTGACAGACACTAAACATGTACTAACAAACTCCCCCGTGTCTTCAGCTTGGTCTTCAAAAATCTTCATTAAACCCAGCCCGCAGGAAACTGGCCGTCGGCATGAATTCCATTAGCTACGCAAACAGTAACAACATTGTAGAACTGCTGTGCTAATCGTCTGTTGAATTCATTCTTCTGACCAACTCGAATCCGATTATCATAGAGTTTTCTTAAATCTTTTTCATGAAAATTAATTAAACTCATCGGATCATATAGCCTAAACGTTGCTTGCTTCAAGTTCCATATACCTCCAACTTCTGGCCACGGTTCAGAATCTGGAACGAAAGTAATAACCGCTTCGCCAGTCTGTGGATCAAGTTCCCATTTCACAAGTCTTCTCAAAAAATAATAAGGAACTGATTCCAGAGGTATCTCAGTCAAACATTTAGCCGGCGAATAGTGAACTTTAACCAAAGGCTTCCTGGTGACTGGATCAATCTTTTTCTTCCACGTATACCGAGTTCCCAACGTCGGCTTCAATTTCGAATAAGTCTTCGATAATACTTCCCGACGTAGACATCTTTGAATGAACTCAGCATAATCATTCTCGAAAGGATTAATCAATTTAAGCTGAGCTAATCGATTAATCTCTCCTTTTGGCAACGTGCTCAATCTATCAAAGCGCATCCTAAAATACTGAACTCCATCTTCTCTCTTTATCATAAACAAATTCCTTTGACACTTCCAGCTTTTAATTACACCAGTATAATTCCGACTAACCCGGTACACTTGACATTTCACTGGAATAGGGACTGGATTTCGTCCCTTAGGCCACCATTTCTTGTTTCTCTCTCTCTTTTCTTCAGCAGTTAGTTTCTTTGCTGCTGAGTCCGGTGCCTGTGTCTCTGGAGCTGGAGTTGCAGCAGAACTGGATTCTCCATGTTGCGCTTTATCAGAACTCTCGTCTTCACTTGAATCAGATTCAATAATAGGTGCACCATCATAAGCTTCCCCAGATTGTGCATCATCATATGTTTCATCTTCATTCAACTGCTCTTCTTCAATCGAGACATCCTCGTTCATCTCAAAAACATTTTCTGTCTCTTCCTCAGAGCCAACTCCACTAGCCATCCTTTGAATAAACGATAAGTCCGCAAATGAATAGTCAACAGCCAGCGGTCTCGGTTGCCCTGGAATATCATCAACAGAGAAATAATCCAAAAGAGAAATGTTTTCATTAATATTTTCAATTACAGGGTTGGGATTTACAGACGCAGGTTCACTTGACTCTAAAGTGGGTATCCCAGACCCAGACTCCCCCGAGGCAAGTAACCTGCCTTCCAAAACATGAACCCTATTCTTCGTTTCCTCAAGCTCTTTAGATTGAACCTCGATCAAAGCAGCTTGTTCAGCAATCTTTTCATCCTGAGCCTCCAGCTTTTGCTTCATCAGCTGCATATCTTCCATGATCTTTTGCATGAAAGCTGGAGTCGGTTGAATCTCAAAAACATCCTGTTGCTGTGGATTGACTGAAGCGCGTGTAGATGAAGAGCGACGAACACGACGAGGCGGTCGATAAGTCTCATCAGCAGGATCATCACCGTCGCGTGTACGTTTTCCAGTATCCCTTGGAGGCACATACTTGCGTCCTTGTCTGATCCGACGCTGAATACGCAGATATCTGAATGAATCTGAAAGCCTGATACGTTCCATCTCAGAGGGATGCGGAACAGTACCATCAGAATGCTCAGGCGTCGGACCCCCATCCTGAGGACCTGCAGTGACCGGTTCTTCAGAATCAGAACTCTCAACCGTATCATGCGATGCTGGATTGTCCGAATCCACATGCCCGAACTGCTCAATATTCTCCAAAATAGCATCCACGTTCTCCCCCGCAGCTTGAGCAGGTATGTTCTCCCCCGCAGCTTGAACTGGAATGTTCACAAACGGTTGCTGCGGTTGCTGAGGTGCTAGAACATCCATATACTGAGGATCTGGGGGCGGTACATAATTCTCGTCCACGATTGCACCAAATAAGGGAACATCCATTGCCGCCGCAACCCCTTTCTCAAAACTTGCACAAATAGTGAAAATCCGACTCATCATCGGTGAAATCTTTAATAGCTGATCGGGATCACCCTGTGCCTGAAGATCTGGATGATGACGATTAATGTGCAACTGAACAAAACGTGGATATAAAATCCATTTCTGATCCCCTGCGTTCGCATTGTCAACCATAGCCTTGAAAATAAATCCGGAGAAGTTGAACGGCTTGTTGTATATCAACGCTAACATAGCAGAAGCCAGACTTCGGCTCATACCATCCGTTCCACCTTTTCTATTCCCCAAACAAACGATAATCACGTGCATCAGATATCTCCAAACACGCGTGAGATTTGCTTTCCTGTACTGATCGGAGGGAATTCCTGGATATCCTATTCGTTGCATAGCTCCAGTAACAAAAATATGATCAAAACCGATAGGCATATCCGGCTGATCGTTGAGCTGAAAAAGTTCCCGAATGCTCTGTTCTGTAATCGTGATCTCCGTACCCAGAACGGTAGAGACCAATCGTCTAACGTCGTTTTCAGTAACGACAGTTGCGTTCCTCCAAAATGGGTTGATCAGATTTCCAAAAACCACCGTGGTATCGGAAATGACGTGAGATACCCTAGAACGTCTCAAAAATGCAATCATCTGACGATACGGTGCAGATTTATCAGAAGTGTCAACCAGATAAGCAGTCGTATTGTGACGAGCTTCAAAAGTCAAAGCCATATCTGCAAAAACCGAAACATATTGCAACTCGAAAAGGGTTAGCAAAAAAAAAAAAATTTACATTTTTGGAAAAACCTTTTTCAAAATCCCTGGAAATAGCGACGTAGCACCGTACGTCGCATGAACACTGAGCGACGTAGAACTGTACGTCGCCTAAAATCAAAATAAATTGAAAAGCGACGTAAGCCCGTACGTCGCATAAAAATCGAGCGACGTAAAGGGGGACGTCGCATTTTGCAATTTATTGTGAATTTAATCACATTAATTAAAATAGCGACGTAGAGTGCTACGTCGCATCGGACGTCGCATAAAAGGCGACGTAGGGAAGGGCGACGTAGGAATTAATTAATTGCTAATTAGTGCGACGTAGGCGACTACGTCGCATCGTACGTCGCACTGACGAACATTCATCCCCAACCCAGAAAACCTAATTGTCGATTTTAGGGGTTTTCAAAATTGATCACACAATAAGGTGCGCCCTATGATGGTGATGGCGAAAACATAAGTTATAACCATTTTAACATCCAATTGACTATCGAATTCAAACCAAAACCAAAACCCTATTAACCCGTAACATGTATATAGCAATTAAACATATAATACACGGTGAAAACAGGTAAATATGGTACCTAAGTGTGCGGAATAACGAGTATATGAAAACTACTTGAGTGAATCGGAACGAAAACAGCTACAAATCACGAAAAAACTCGAAGAATTGGTACGTCGCAAATCGCCGGTTGGTACGTCGCAGGCTACGTCGCTTTTGAATAGTGAATACTGTGACGAGTTACGTCGCAGTGGATACTATTTAAAGTATAACCCTATGTGCGACGTAGGATGGGACGTCGCAGGCGACGTAGAGCCGAACGTCGCAGGCGACGTAGAGCCGAACGTCGCATAAAACAGTTGTGATCCATATTTGAATTTTTCAAACCGTTTACTCGTTATTTTTAGCAAATAATTTCCAAATAACTCGTGACTTGGGAAAGTAACATAGAATAAAAATAAAATAAGATAAAATAACTAAACTATAAAATCTTTTTGGAATTTTCTTTAATTTTACAAAAAATAGAAATAACTAACACTCTATTTTTGGTGACGGAGTTGTTTTGTCTGCTTAGGGATCATATCGGAATAACATGCATTTATTAGGAATAGTAAGTGTTATTTCGATCATCAGTATATTTGTCCACTTTAAATTTACTTGGCACATTTAAAACACCTTTTATAAAAATTATTTCAAGACAATTATTGGTATTGTTTGTCCACCTAAACATGTTACATCCGTATTTGTGAGCTAACCTTTATTGTTAGAATGAATATTAATTTAGTGAAACTTATTATAGGATATACTGATAAACTTTAGTAAAACAAACACTGCATATTCACACAAGGTAGAGATTACAAGACCAAGTTTATCTTGGTTTTCTCGTAACATACACTTGATATTTATATTTAGGCATACATCAAACCGACTATGAAGATACTAGTGGCCCCAGATCTGTACAAAGTACAACAGAGGGTCCCTTAGTATGAACATAACAAGTTTGAGACTATTTGCATAACTAATGGATTCAGGTCTGTACGTGAGTACAACAATAGTCACCATTAGTTAGGCGAATAATCATATTATTACTATATGCCCATTTTACATTTACATAATTATGACAGTGTATGATAGTACTTCCATTTATCAATTAAGACTTATGTCATACATCATATAACATTTTTCACAAAGTAATAGACAAGTTTTATCATTACTTCTTACTCACTCACAAACCGGTGTGTAGCATGCCTACCAATACATCGTATGATGAAGATAATTTAGATAAAAACTGTTTTAAGTGTGTCAGATAAACCTACTGACACATCCAAGATAAACCTTAAAATTCCATTTTGTGCATATCACCCGATGTACTATCATATCCCAAGTTGTTTACAGACACAACTTCAACGTCTTATTTTTAAAAATGTAGCAACCTTGCGTTTTCTTTAATACTAAAGAGCATAAAGAGTGGCTGTTGCGAATTTTTTTTTTTTTTTTTTTTTTTTTTTTTTTTTTTTTTTTTTAAATTGAATTTAAAAATCAAAAAAAAAATTCAAGTCACAAATCATTTCTTTGACTGAAAGAACCTTAAACCTATTAGATTGACCAGTTCAATGAAACGTGATCGCAAAAAGGCTTTTGTGAAAAGGTCCGCACACTGCTTAAGGGTCTCTATATGTACGACATCTATAAGGTGTTTCTCAAAGCAATCCCGTATGAAGTGGAACCTAAGTTCAATATGTTTGGTCTTAGAGTGCTGTACGGGATTGTGGGTGATAGATATAGCAGCTGTATTATCAATATAAATAGGAGTCATAGAGAGATTGAACCCGTAATCACGCAGTTGATGCTGAATCCAGAGAACCTGAGAACAGCAACTTGCAGCAGCAACATACTCGGCTTCAGCTGTGGAAATAGCAACCGCAGTCTGCTTTTTGCACTGCCAAGAAACTAAGCGCGATCCAAGAAACTGACATCCTCCAGTAGTTGACTTCATATCTATCTTGCAGCCACCAAGATCCGAATCCGAATAGGCAGTTAATTCGAAGTTTTTCTCGTTGGAATACCATAGACCCAGAGATGGCCTAAAAGCGAGATATCCAAAAATGCGTTTTACTGCCTTCATATGAGACACCTTCGGATTTGCTTGAAATCGTGAGCAAAGAGAAACAGCAAACACGATATCTGGTCTTGAGGCAGTCAGGTACATGAGAGAGCCTATCATTGATCGATAGTCTTTCTCCTTGCAGTCTTCATCGTCCTCATTAGGTCCAAGATTGTGTCTTGCTTCAATTGGAGTGCCATAGTGTTTACAGTTGAGCAATTCATACCGTTTTAACATGTCAATGACATATTTTGACTGATGGATATAAATTCCATTGTCAGATTGCTCAACCTGTAGTCCCAGAAAGAACGTGAGTTCCCCCATAGCACTCATTTCAAACTCAGATTTCATCAATCTTTCAAAATCTTTGCACAACTGATCATTAGTTGATCCAAAGATTATGTCGTCCACATAGACCTGCACAAGTAACAAATCCGCTCCTTCCCTTTTGATGAAAAGCGTGCTATCAATCTGTCCTCTATCAAAACCATTCTTCAGTAAGTACGTGGCAAGTCGCTCATACCAAAGTCGAGGAGATTGATGAAGACCATACAAAGCTTTCTTCAGCTTGCAAACATGATTAGGATGCTTTGGGTCTTCAAAACCGGGAGGCTGACACACATAGATCACTGCGTCAACATCTCCATATAGAAAAGCACACTTCACGTCAAGTTGATACACTCGGAATCCTTTGAAAGAAGCATAAGCTAGAAAGATCCGAATTGATTCCAAACGAGCAACAGGAGCGAAAACTTCATCATAGTCAATACCCTCTAGTTGACTATATCCTTGAACTACCAGACGGGCTTTGTTTCGAATAACAGCCCCACGATCATCCATTTTGTTACGGAAAACCCAACGAGTACCCGTCAAGTGAGCACCCTTGGGTAGAGGAACAATTTCCCAAACATTCATCTTGTTTATTTGCTGTAGTTCCTCCTGCATAGCCTCGACCCAAGATGGATCCTTTAAGGCTTGATCAACCTTTTTCGGTTCAATTTGAGACAAATGACATGAATCAATATGAGCAATAAGTCCCAAAAGCTGCTGAGCTGAAGTCCGCTTTGTTTGCTGTCGTGTTTGAACAGATGCATGAGGATCACCAATGATATTATCAATGGGGTGATCCTTATGTATACGTGTTTCTGGTATGGCACCTGGCACAAGATCCACACCCAAATTGTTCAAATCTCCCTCAGTTTCAGGAGTAACAGCAGACTCAGGAATGACTATCTCTTCCTCTTCTCCTTCATCTTCATGAGAAAATAAGTGAGAGTAGTTCATTGTTTCTTCCACTTCATCTTCTTCTTGAGGTTCCTCTAAAGGAGGCATATTTGGATCATATGGAAGCTCCTTTGTATAGTTGTAAACTGTTTTAGAAGGAGCTGCCGAAGATGGTGGAGTAGGAGATGGTGTTGATGGTGGTGATTTGGTAGTTGTTTTCGGTTGTGTGGGTGTTGGTGAAGGAGTAGGTGTAGGTTGTGGAGGTGTAGGATTAGTCGGTGGAGGTGCGGGTGTTGCATTAGGAGATGGGTCGGATGGTTTATTTGTAACGGGTGTATCTTGAGAAATATCAAGCTCATGCAGTATAGAAACCAACTCTTCCGTTTCATCTTCTTCCGGAATATTGAAAGAGTTGAAGAGGTTTCCATAATTGAAAAACCAATCCGGACCCGTTCCTTGAGGAGGTTCCGTATACCTTAAACACTTCACTTCAAAATGCTCTTCGATCTGATTCGTTGATTTGTTGAAGACTCTTTTGTTCGGAGAGTTGACTGCATATCCAAGAAAAATCCCTTCAACAGCTTTATCACCAAACTTAGAGACCTTATCTTTTGTAATCATGATCAGGCATGGACACCCAAATGGTTCTAGGAACTGTAGATTTGGCTTACGGTTATTAAAAAGTTCATAGCACGTTTTGTTCCTTTTCTTAACCGTAAGTACTCTGTTGAGAACATAACAGGCAGTATTAACTGCCTCAGCCCAGAATATGATTGGTAACTTGGAGTCAGCTAACATAGTCCGAGCTGTCTCGATAATTGTCCTATTCTTCCTTTCTGCAACTCCATTCTGTTGTGGAGTCCTTGGAGCACTAAATTGATGCTCAATACCTCTTGTAGCACAAAACAATTCGAGAGTTGAGTTCTTGAACTCAGTTCCATTGTCACTCCGTATCCTTTTCACCTTCAAGTTGCTCAGATTTGCCAACTTGTCCAACAAATACACCAGTATCTCAGGAGTTTCCCCTTTCGTGGTCAAAAAGTAAACCCACGAAAACCTTGAGTAGTCATCAGTAACTACCAAGCAATAAGACCGACCACCAATACTTTTCGTAGACACTGGACCGAAAAGATCCATATGCAGCAACTCCAATGGTGCATTTATGGAATTCACTTGCTTAGACTTATGGGACTTCTTACGTAACTTTCCTTTTTGGCAGGAGATACAGTCATCCTTTAGAGCAAACGACTGTTTTGGAACTCCTAGCACTAGGTCATTTTTAGTCAAGAAATTCATTTTTCGAAAATGAATGTGTCCCATTCGCCTGTGCCAAAGCAGTGAATCCTTTTCAGAAGCCTTAGACAAGAGACACGTATACTCGTTCGATGTCTCAACAGTTCTCATATTCAAAATGTAGGTGTCATCCTTTCTTGGCGCTCTCAGTAACACCCATTCTTCCGGAATGACATACCCAGGCTTCAGTATCACACACTCAGTCTTTGTGAACACAGTTGTATAATCCTTATCACAGACCTGTGAAACACTTAGCAAGTTGTGCGTAAGCTGTTCCACGTAGTTCACATTTTCAAAACTAACATTGCCGTTAGTTAACGTTCCTCTTCCAGAAATAGTTCCCCCAGAATCTCCAGCAAAGGCAACATAACCTCCTGCATGTGGTTTAATATCCACTAGAAGAGATACATCGCCCGTCATATGTCGCGAGCAGCCGCTATCCAAATACCATTCGCTATCTTTAACGCGTTCTGACTGCTGCAACACACAAACAAAAGAGATTAGTGAGAAACGGTGACCCAAGCCTTTACAGACTTAGGTCGACCGTGGTCATCAACAATAATCACGTCAGATAGAATTTTATCTTTAAACAAATTAGAATTTTTATCTGATGTGTTATTGTTGACGACTGAAGAGTCAACATCAGACTCTTTACGTTTCCAAACTTTTGAAGATTCGGAAATGGTAATAGAAGTAATGTTGGGCTTTTGAATTGGCAAAGATTTTTGCTCAACATTACTTGGTTTCGAAACAGGCTTGGGAGAGGTAGAGTAATGCCTAGGTGGAGATTTAGAAAAAGAGTTTTTATAAACAGATGTCCTAGGCATCTCTCTCCCATATCGCTGATTTGACAGCTTTGGACAATCACGGATTAAATGTCCTTGTTTCTTGCAGTAGAAACAAGAACGAGTCTCAACAAACGGTTGAGGCTGAGGAATGACCACAGGAGGTGGAGAAACATTTCTAGAACATGAACATTGAGTACACGTCTTAGAAAATGTTTGTTTTGGTTGAGAGGTTGAAGTTGATGGTTTATCATACGAAACATTTTCATTTAATGATTTTCTTTGCAAAATCTTTACAGGTGACTGTAAAGTTTGTTGTTTCGAGTTTAAAACCTTACCTTTTCCCTTATTTGGTTGAGTCTTAATTTCAGGTTCAACCTTTGAAATCACTTTTTCAGGTTTAAATGCAACCTTCGTAACCTCCGGATACTCCTGATCCGTAATGTCCTCAATCTCAACTATCTCCACAACACTAACAGGAGATTCATTCTTAACCTCAACATTCTCCTTAACACTAACAGGAGATTCATGCACTGACTTAACAAACTTTGGCAAGGGGTACTCTGGCCGCTTGGTTTTCTCCTTTGCCGGTTTGTTATGTTTGGTCTCTTTAGCATCTATAGCTTTTAAACCATAGAGCTTGGACCAGTCAACTGGAATCTCTTCAAAGCCTTCCTTAACAGGCAGGGGACAACAAGTAGTAGGAGGAGGAACTGAGTTGTATCCCAATCCCTCAGTCTTTTTCCCTTTAGTACCATGCTTGCTAAGGATTTCATTGAAGACAACTGTTGAGGAATTTGAGCCTAAAATTTTACTCTTATAATTCTCATACTCAGCTTTTAAATCTGTAAGTTCTTTATTTAAAAGTTCAATTTCAACAAGATAGCTTTTAATGGCATCTTCTTGACTAAAAACCTTAGATTTATATTTCTGAGTATCTAACCGATGAGCCTCAAGATGATTTTCATAAAGTTTCTCATTAGCTTTTAAAAAATTATTTGAGTCGGTTAGTTTTTCATTCTTTTTCCTCAATTCAGCTGTCTCTATCTGAAATGCCTTTAAAGATTCAGTTAACTTTATGCATGAAATACAATTTAATGGTTCATCATGTACCTCATTCACAATGTGAGCCATCAGACACTGTTGGTAATGCTGAGAGACAGGCGTCCAATCTTGACTTGTAGGCTCAAAAGCAATCAGGGCATTATCAGCAATCCCTCTCTTGGTAACTTCCGTTTCTTTGGCCTTTGGAGGAGTAGACGGTGTTGTAAATCCCGATGCTGGCATTTTGGGTTTCTCGCACTCCCTGGCGAAGTGACCCAAATTTTGACAATTGTAACATCGGACCTTACTCTTGTCAAATCCAAAGCCAGTCTTTCCATCACCCTCCAAGCTTTTACGCCCTGTTCTCTGCAAAAACTTCTGAATTCTGCGGGTGATCATTGCCACATTCCAAGTCAAATCCATTTGCTCCAGATCGTCTTCATCAAGCTGAGCATAGTCCTCCTTAGTCAACTCCAAAGTTAGATTCGGTTGAGTAACCAAATCCTTGTAAGAGCTTAAGAAAGCTGTGTAGATGGCAGCTTGCTCCTGAATAGCAGGTGAGACTTGAACCTGTTGTTGATTTGAAGAAGGTCCAGTCATAAAAACCGAATTAATCCCATCAGAAGAAGAAGAATTCGATGAAGCATTTGTATTTGATACAAAGGCAACTCCAGATCCATAAGTCTTTCCAGAGTTGATCTGAACACCATACACACTAGGATTCTGAACAGCAGAACCAGACCTAGTTTCTTTCTTCTTGATCTCCATCGCGTGAGCTTGAAGATCCCCTATCAACGCATCCAAAGACATGTTTGCAAGTTCTTCATTTTCCTTTAAAAATTGAACTTTAATATCCCAAGAACTCGGCAACACATCCAGCAGCTTCTTATTTACTTCAATTGAAGGAAAAGTATAACCCCCTTCAAATAACTCACCAACTAACCGTGAGTACCTAGTAAATAAAGAAGTCGTGTCTTCATCAGGAAGGATGTCAAAGATATCGTACTGTTTCTTTATCAGTTCGAGCTTTGCTTCCTTGTACTTATCATTCCCTCCACAACGAGTTTCAATAGCCTTCCACAAATCAAAGGCTGTTTCATGAGTTCGGAAAAGCCATAGCACATCCTTGGTTAAGCACATTTTAATCATTGAAAAAGATTTTCTTTCAGTATCAAAATCTTTCTTCTCCTCAGGAGACATGGCTTTATAGGGCTTAGCAGGACGAATACCTCGGTATTCTCCGTCAGCTAATGGAGCTACATAACGCTCACGTAATGGTCCCCATAATTCTGGACAATGGAAATCAATATATTGCTCAACTCGGTCTCTCCAGTACACGTAATCCATGTCCGCAGTAAAAAGTGGAGGTTTATTACTTGAACCTATGTCATTGCTTTGTTTAATCATTTCCCGAAGTCCTCTAATATCCTCTTTATCAGCTGCCATTGTAAATACTTAATCGAAAAATCAAACTTCTGATCTTAGCGACGTAGAGGGGTACGTCGCACAAAGAATATGCGACGTAGATGGGTACGTCGCAAAAAGGATATGCGACGTAGATGGGTACGTCGCAAAAAGCAAATGATTCAATTAAGAATCAGAAAGTGCGACGTAGAGTGGTACGTCGCAGAATCAGGCTACGTCGCAACGCAGCGTCGCAAAAGACTAATTAAAGTCAAAATAGCGACGTAGAGAGGTACGTCGCAACGGTACGTCCCACGAACTAATTAAAGTTCAAAAACACTACGTCGCACGCGACGTCGCAGCTTACGTCGCTTTGCTACGTCGCAAAACGTGCTGAGCAGCGGCCAAAAACCCTAAAAACGAATTTTTAACCCTAAAACCAAAACCACGAATGTCGAACGACTGAAACCTTCAAGAATCCCAATAATACTGATCGAAAACCTGTAAAAACACAAAACAAACGTAATAAACACGAAAACTCACGAATATCACGTCCTTTTAAAACCCAAACTCGATCCAAATCGCCAAAACGAGCACTTTCTGCTCTGATACCAGTTGTTTGTCCCTTACTTAGGATCTAGCACGAACCGAGTCAATCCAATCGATGGCGGAAACAACGATTAGATTATTAACTAAACACACAAATAATCAATACGCAATCAATATCAAACGAACGTAATATTATTGCTTATATTCGATCAGATTACAGAGAATTTCGACAAATTGCGTTTAGGGTTTCGTCAACCCTAAAACAGAAAACACAAATCGTATTTATACAAAACTGGCATCTGCGACGTAGCACGCTACGTCGCAGGCCCAAGCCCATGCGACGTCTGCTACGTCGCAGGCCCAATACCTGACGTCGCACCTGCGACGTAGTGCGCTACGTCGCAGGAGTCAGGAATCCTAATCTAAATACTAACTACGAGCTAGACCAACTGACAGACACTAAACATGTACTAACAAATACTGCCTAACGGTCATAGTCTAGGCCCACTAAATGCAACCTAGTTCACTATAACCTTAGGCTCTGATACCAATCTGTAACACCCCCAAATTTAGTGATTTGCGGAAGCATACTTTGGGTGTTACTAATCAATATACAAAGCGCAAGATATACAGCAAACGACCTCTACATGGGACGTTTGTAAAATAGTTACATTTCATAATTTAAATCGTTTGAAAACATATAGTTTTCTTTACAAAAGTAAGTAAGCCTAGAGTTCGCGTATGTAGCGGGAGATTCTATTACATAACCACAACTACAAAAGATAATGCCAAAGAATCTCCGCTCAATGCAGTTTGGAAATCATGCGACTCTAGCTAGAAATGCTGGAGTGATCCTACTCCGTAAGTGTACCTGAGAATACATACTAGAAAGGGTCAACCAAAAGGTTGGTGAATCTCACAGGTTTGTAAGTAAATAAATAATCAGTTTGAACACAAGATTTCATCAGTAGTGCCCGCAGGCATATATCAAGTATTTGCAAATCCAGCAAAAGTAAAGTAATTAAGTTATACCGTTGCCATGAGGCTCATAATCGAAGCTTAACCCGTAAATAATCAGTTGCTCCCGTGACATGCTCATAAATGAGCAAGCATCAGTAACGAAATAATAGTCACCCGTTTATACGTGTAAATCAGTACGTGGTAGCGCTACTACCCCGGGCAGGGAGGGTCATTTCCCTAATGGATCCATTAACTACTGTTCGCGCTTAAGTCCATAACTAACGATATATGATGGAGAGACTTCAGTAATTAGTAAGTAACTCATGCAATTCCGTTTGGTATAGTAAACAGTTTAGTACTTGTGTTTAAGAAAAATCAGTAGCATGCATCTCCCCCAATAAGTTAAAACAGTAAAAGTGGGGCCGTAAGACTCACCTGAGTCTTTGCAAGTGCGTTTATATCAATAAACGAGTAAGTAATATCAACAGTTGGTTCTCCGAACCCGTAACCTCCAAATGCCTAAACACGTAATGTCAAGTAAGTAGATGTCTCGCAAGATCATCTAGGCTAGTTGTTCATACAACCCAATGTGTCCGAATGTTGGTTCGTTATCGTTTGTGTAAAAGTGTACGGCCCGTTGGTGATTTGTTATAATTTAAAGTTTTATCATTCATAACGCAATTTAGAGTAATTGTAATAGAAAAGTATATTTTATTATATTTGTTAAGTCATATGGTATAAGTATTTGAAGTTGTATAGGTTCGACACTTAGTGTAAAAATAGTTGGAAAGCTGCTGTTTTATGCGACACTTCATAGTGTCACTAAAGTAAATCATGCGACACTAATGAAGTGTCGGGTGAAGTGTCGGATAGTGAAGTCATGCGTCACTAAGACAGTGTCGTGTATCGTATTATGCGTCACTTAAGAAGTGACGGGTTCCGTAACATAGCGGCACTCAAGCAGTGTCGTATAAAAGTGTCGGTATTAGGATGAGGGCGTCACTAAGCTAGTGTCGGTATAAATGTCAGTTCGATTATAGGCGTCACTACTGAAGTGTCGTAATCATAGTGTCGGTAAAGGTTCTGCGTCACTAATGAAGTGTCGGTATTAGGCTTATGCGACACTCAGCAAGTGTCGCACGAAGTGTCGCATATCTGGGTTCGTCTATGCGACACTGGCGTCTGATCGACGGATTTCGAGCCAAAAACATGTTTTCGGGTTTCCGTTTGGTCCGATTCTTTTACCCAACCCTCATATGAACATATTAAGCCTATTTAAACCACAAACTAGTAAAAATGATCAAAAACGAGAGATGTCGGGATTTGTCGGAAACTTACAAAATGTCGGATGAAAAATCCGAAAAGATAGGAAGGTAGATCGTGTTGTCGTGGTCACTTTTCTCCAAACGAGTGGTATGATTCGGCGATGTTTCGTGGTGTTATTTTGCGATTTTGGTGATGAATGTGGTTTGGTGATTGAAAGTAAAAGAAAGAGAGAGAGAGAGAATGGAAAATAGAAATGGGGGAAAAAGAAAGAAGGTGGGAGGTTTTTTAACCTCCCATTTTCAGCTTCCGTCCTCTCGCTCCGTGCGGTGTTCGTTTTCTCCGTCGTTTTACGTTAAATTATTTATTTTTAGACGTTAATTATTCTTTTTAAGAATACGAAAGTTATTAATTAACTTACTTATAATTATTCCTTTAAATTTGTAGTAGTTGAAATATAATTTAGTTTAAATACGTTTGAATACTTTTGTTTTTAAATCGTGTAACTTTAATCGAGTGCTACGAGATAACTATCCGTTACTATAAAATAGTATTTTGGTCATAATTGCGTTATTTTAGTTTATAAACATTTGTTCACCAACGTCCGTGTTAATCGAATAGAATTTCATTCTATTTAAGTCGCGTACGATTTAAATCAAATCGCAAAGTTGTATATGTTTACCAATATATAGTCCGATACATAAATTAGCCTAACACAGAACTAATTACATGTATTAACAAAGAATTAGGCCCTAATTCTAGTCCTAATTTGCCGGTTGTTACACATTTAACCTCCTATAACAGTTTATAACATCATCCCTCCTTAATATCACTACATACCTCATGATTTGTTCATTTGTCAATTTAAGAAATTAAAGCTTACAACTTGAATTCAAAATTAAACTTACCAATTCAAAGATATAAGATGATAATGATGAATTTAAGCAACTCACAATCTCAGCTCTTCTTTACTAAAATCTTGAGTTTAATTATTTCTTAGTTTTTAGGTTTTTGAGTTTTTTGTTTTACAAGGTTTTTGAAGAAAGCTAGAAATTTTCCCTTTTGGGAAGGTTTTTGAACAAGTCGGTCAATTTCAAAACCGACTCCGCATTCCCTTAAAACTAGTCCCCTTTCAATCTATTGTCTGGAACCTAAAAACCATTTTGCGAGAAAACTATTTTATTTTACCGTGAGCTATAACTATTTAAAACAGTTTATATTTTACTAGTCACAATTCGCCAATTAACTTACTCATCGAAGTTATAGTTCAAATCATATAAAATGTACAATACTTAAATGTAACAACTAATAACATTTAAGTAAAGGAATTTACCAGATTACCCTCAAGTCACAGAAGCGGGTGTTACAAATCTCCCCCCCTTAGGAAGATTTCGTCCCCGAAATCTCGCTAGACTTAAACAAATGAGGATATCGTGAGCGCATGCTCGACTCGGTCTCCCAAGTAAGGTTCGCCCCCAAACTATGTCTCCAATTTACTAAAACCATCGGGATCTCTTTCTTACGTAACTTAGTCACCTTTTTATCAATTAACTCAATAGGTTCCTCAACTAGTTTCTGACTAGAATCAACTCTAAGGTCCTGCAATGGAAGGATTTGGGATTGATCCTCCACATTACATTTCCTCAAGTAACAAACATTAAAAGTGTCATGAATACCAGATAACTCAGGAGGAAGATTCAAGGCGACCGTCTGATCATTAACCACCTGTCTGATTCTAAATGGACCAATAAACCTCGGGGCGAGTTTTCCACGCTTCCCAAATCTGATTACACCTTTCCACGGAGAAACCTTTAGATAAACAAGTTCCCCCTCAACAAAAGTAACCGGACGATGGCGCGGGTCAGCATACTGTTTCTGACGATCTCTGGCAGCTTTTAATTTCTCACGGGCTATAGCAACTTTGTCAGCTGTAATCTGTACAATATCAGGACCTACAAACTTTTTTTCTCCAGCTTCTAACCAGCAAGTAGGTGTTCGGCAGCGACGTCCATACAACATCTCGTAGGGTGGCATACCGATACTAGAATGATAAGAGTTATTATAAGAAAACTCTATCAAAGGCAAATGAGAATCCCAAGAACCACCATACTCTAATACACAAGCTCTTAGCATATCCTCCAAAGTCTGAATGGTACGCTCTGTCTGACCATCTGTCTGTGGGTGATAAGCTGTACTAAGGTTAACTCTGGTACCCAACTCTCTCTGTAAACTCTGCCAAAACCCAGAAATAAACCTGGAATCCCTGTCTGAAACAATCGATAACGGAATCCCATGCCTCGAAACTATCTCATGTATATACAAACGGGCCAATCGAGTCAAAGAAGCAATCTCACTGGTAGCCAAAAAGTGAGCACTTTTAGTCAATCTGTCAACAATTACCCAAATCATATCGTTACCTTTCTGCGTTCTGGGAAGTTTGGTGACAAAATCCATAGTAATATGCTCCCATTTCCACTCAGGAATATCAAGCTGTCTCAATGAACCATACGGTTTCTGATGTTCTGCTTTCACCTGGGAACAAATATGACAAGTTTCTACAACACGTGCAACATCGGTTTTCATCGTAGGCCACCAATAAAGAGGTTTCAGGTCATTATACATCTTGGTACTTCCAGGATGAACAGATAGTCTAGATTTATGTGCCTCGGCTAATATCAAATCCCGAAGTCCCCCAAATAATGGAACCCAAACCCGAGACTGAAAGGTTTTCAAACCCCGAGAATCATCAACTAATAAATCCTTTCGTTTTAGCAAAATTTCAGATTTTAAATTGATATCCAGTAATGCTTCAGACTGTGCAGCTTTTAACTGAGAAATCAAATCGGAATGAATGTCTAAACGCATAAAACATACCCGATCAGAAGGCATCTTTCTGCTCAACGCATCTGCCACCACATTAGCTTTACCCGGGTGATATCGGATTTCACAGTCATAATCCTTAATCAGCTCCAACCACCGTCTCTGTCTCATATTCAAATCTTTCTGAGTAAACATATACTGCAAACTTTTGTGGTCAGTACAAATCACACATTTAGTGCCATATAAGTAATGCCTCCAAATCTTTAATGCAAATATCACTGCAGCAAGCTCTAAATCATGTGTAGGATAATTCTTTTCATGAGTTTTCAACTGACGAGAAGCATAAGCAATTACCCTATCCCTTTGCATTAAAACACATCCCAACCCAGCATGAGAAGCATCACAATAAACAGTAAAATCATCATAACCATCTGGTAGAGCTAACACTGGAGCCTGACATAATAACTGTCTCAAGGTCTGAAAAGCTATTTCCTGCTGATCATCCCACTGAAATCTAACATTCTTACGTGTCAATTTGGTCAACGGGCTTGCAATCTTAGAAAAGTCTTTAATGAACTTTCTGTAATAACCCGCCAACCCCAGAAAACTTTTAATTTCAGAAGGAGATTTAGGTGTATTCCAATTCATCACAGCCTCGACCTTAGAAGGATCGACTTTTATCCCATTATCACAAATCACATGCCCCAAAAACTGTACTTCTCGCAACCAGAATTCACATTTTGAAAACTTAGCATACAAATGTTCCCTTTTTAAAGTTTCCAAAACCAGTCTCAAATGCTGTTCATGTTCAGACTCAGACTTTGAATAAATCAGAATATCATCAATAAATACTATCACAAACTTATCAAGGAACGGTCGGCAAACTCGATTCACTAGATCCATAAACACAGCTGGAGCATTAGTCAACCCAAACGGCATAACTAAAAACTCATAATGGCCGTACCTGGTGCGAAAAGCAGTCTTAGGAATATCTTCTTCACGAACCCGCACCTGATGATAACCTGATCTCAAATCAATTTTAGAAAAATACGAGGATCCCTGCAACTGATCAAATAACTCGTCAATTCTGGGTAAGGGATACTTATTCTTCACAGTCCTTTTATTCAGCTCCCTATAATCAATACACATACGAAGAGTGCCGTCTTTCTTTTTCACAAATAAGACAGGAGCTCCCCAGGGAGAATGACTAGGCCGTACAAAACATTTATCTAACAGTTCCTGAATCTGAGTCATCATTTCCCGGATTTCAGAAGGTTCTAATCTATAAGGAGACTTAGCTACAGGGGAAGAACCAGGAATCAAATCAATCTGATACTCAACTTCCCTAACAGGCGGCAAACCGGGCAGCTCATCAGGGAAAACCTCCGGGTATTCAGAAACCACCCGGACATCAGACACAGACTTCTTTTCTAACTTTGTATTCACAACATAGGCCAGATAAAATTCACACCCTTTAGCTAGAGATTTTCTAGCTTTCATCACAGAAATCAATGGAATACTGCCTTTTTCCCTTTCTCCTCGAGCCACTACGTATGACTCCTCGGAAATTGGGATTTTAATCAACTTTTTATGACACTCGATATTGGCTTTGTTTTGACTCAGCCAATTCATACCTAACACCACATCAAAACTTGGAATAGGCAACAGAAGAAATGAAACAGGGAAGTCATGACTCTCTATCGTAATACTAGCCCCTTTTACCGAGGTGGTAACAGGAACCATTTTGCCATTGGCCACTTCTACTTCAATAGGATTCACAATCAACGAGGGAGTCAACTTTAACTTTTCACAGAAATTCACAGATATAAATGAACAGTTTGCTCCTGAATCAAAAAGTACACGTGCTGGTACATAATTAACAAGAAAAGTACCAGTAATAACGTCATCAATGACAACAGCCTCATCCACGGTCATCTGAAATGCACGGCTAGTAGCAGGTGGCGGAATTTTCCGCTTTTGGCCTGAAGAAGAGGAACCACCACCCATACCCAATCCCTGTCTCCTAGCCTCAGGGCAATCACCAACTCTATGACCCTCCTTATGAAAGTTCCAGCATACCTGATTAGGATAAGTACAATCTCTGGCTGCATGTCCCAACACTCCACATTTGACGCACCTAGATGTCTGAGGAGTACAAGGCCCGGTGTGTCTAGCTTTACACTTGATGCAGTAAGAACCATCAGAAGTATTACTACTAAAACTAACTCTCCTGCTCGGCTGTGTACTCTGTCCTTTCTGCTTACCCCGATCAGAAGAATCACCCCTCTGCCCCTGTTGGAATCTTTCCTTATTCCGCAGTCTCTTAGCCTGAATATCACTATCAACGGAACGGGCTAAATCAAAAGCCTGTGAAATTGTACCTGCTAATCTCACAGTAGTACGGTAATCAGGAGGCAAGGCTCTAACAAACTGATCAATCTTGGTCCTGTCAGTCGGGACCCACTCCTGCACAAATCTCAGCTTCTCGGAGAACTGCCTAATAAGCTCATCAATACTCATCTGATCAGTCTTCTCCAAGTCAAGGAATTCCTGCCTAATACGAGAAAGATTATACTCAGAACAGAACTGCTTACAAACCTCAGCACGAAAATTTGGCCATCTAATAGTAGCTATCTGCTGTGAAGTAAATGGGGCAGTAATCGAATCCCACCATGACATAGCCTGACCCTTTAACGACTGTACAGCATAAGGTACCTTATCATTCTCCTCACAATGACAAACATCCAATTTCCTCTCAACATCACGTAACCAGTCAAGGGTAACAGTAGGATCAGTACTCCCAGAGTATACAGAAGGATTACTAGACATAAATGTTTTCAAAGAACAACCTTTCTCTGTTTGCTGAATTGGTGAGAATGTAGGTGTCTGAAAACCAAAAGATCCAGAAGTAGAAAATGGTACAGAAGTCTGAAAAGTATACCCCTGAGTCTGCTGCTGAGAAACATAAGGAACTGATGTCGGAGCCCGAAAAGTAGATGTAATAGGTGGAACAGTACTCTCAACATGTGGCTGACTTGGAATTTGCCGTTGAGAAAGCTCGGCCAACTGTCTACTTTGCTCTATCACCTGAGCCTCTAATCTCATCATATAGTCACGATCAGATTCTCCACCCACTGAATAAGAAGTGCCCTGATTATCTGGAGGTACATCTGTCTCTGAGGCATTATTAAGAGTAGGGTTCGGTTGCTCATTCTCAGCCATCCTGTAATCACAACACATCTCACAACTCGTTAATTGTTAGTACTAATATACTAACCAAATCACAATTCATAACCAATCCCGTAACCTGGAATGTTTGACCAATACCACTAGGTTTGGGATTGAACACCAAATCACTGCTCAATTCACCCAAACTTATGCTCTGATACCAATTTATAACACGCACATGTTTACACGACTTTTTTTTTTTTTTAAAACTCGGAAGCGAAATCCCATTCATATTCACATGGATGACATTATGTCATCTATCAAAACATATTACAAGTTATAAGTATTAACTGCTAGTTTACAAACCATTACTTTATCATAATTATTATATAACCAAAACACGAGTAACTGTATCTAACAAAATCAGAGTAATCCTGGTCAAACAACTCCCAGTCACTCCTTGTCCCGTCCCAAAACATCACATAAACCTGCAAGGAGTAAACAACGGGATTAGCACGAAGCTAAGTGAATAGACCTGATACAAACAGTTTGACTTAGCTATAACAATATCAATTATCAGCAATATCACATGACACAACATCACCAAGAGGATCGGTGGTCCTTGTAAAGCCCTCTGACCGCGGATGGCCCACCAAGCGACACTTACAATCACTGCAGGCCAATACAGTGATTTAACCGATACCTTTAATCAATATGTGTTCCATTCTCAACACATGATTACAAATCTCACATTGACTAACCTGTAGCAATCAGTCCAACAATTGTTGACCCCCGAATCACCAAAATGCACATAGGCAACACATCACAGTTATATATATTTATATCAACAATATAATCAATAATCACTATATTTATATCGTTGTAACCAATAAGTCACAACCAAACCACACTGAAGTTCCAAATTAATTCACCTGTCAACTTTACTTCACTTACTCAGTTGACTAACTCACTGAGTCTTCGGTGTATCTGTAAACACCACAACAGAATCACAAATCAGTAATTCGTTCAATATCGTACAATTTATATAAAATGTCACATTAACTCAGTCTCAAGGAGTATACTACATATCACGTACATTTTAGTATCATATCATCTTATCATACTTAGTAACATTATTATTAAAGCTTGTATAAATCATCACATGTTAATCAACTAAAAATTCCTGAAAAACACAAGTACCCGCCGGGTACCCACATTACCCGCCGGGTAACCCATTCTACCCGCCAGGTTCCCGGGTTAGCCACCGAGTGAATTTGATTTGGGTTGTAACAGAAATAAGTCGCGTTTTAAAGCTTCTACTAGCCGCCGGGTAACCCCTTTTACCCGCCGGGTTCCCGGCTAAGATGATCTACCCGCCGGGTAAGGATAGTACCCGCCGGGTACTATCCATCTTCCAGCGCTATTCGACTGGACCAAAAATCCAGCTCCGAAAAATAGTATCCACTTTCACAACTCAGGTAAAAAAGGTACTAGAAACTCATTTAACCTCCTATAACAGTTTATAACATCATCCCTCCTTAATATCACTACATACCTCATGATTTGTTCATTTGTCAATTTTAGAAATTAAAGCTTACAACTTGAATTCAAAATTAAACTTACCAATTCAAAGATATAAGATGATAATGATGAATTTAAGCAACTCATAACCGAAGCATCATCATCTCATTCTCGCCTCCAGATCAATTTTCTTGTAAGAATCACCCACTTTCTCTCACTAGATTTTCATGCTTTATGTTTATTAACATGTTAGTATGATCATTTAACAAGTATATGTCCAAAACAAAAACTTAAAATACGTTTTTCATACACATATATGTTCACAGTTTTCTGTCTCTAAAAACAGTCCCACAAAATCGTCTATAACTCGAGTTCTAGGTTGAATAAACATATGAATCTTATACCGAAATATCCGTATGCTCATTGTCTACAACTTTTATGTTGAACGTTTTCTCTAGAAATACACCGATTTGCACAGAAAATTCGATTTGTGCGTGACAGGCCGTTTTTGGCCGAATTTAAGTACTTTTGTTCTTGATTTTTGTTAGCCATTAAGACGACCTCTATAATTCTTGGGAAAAATAAGTAATATATTAGACATATGGATGCTCAACTATGATTTTTGGTATGAATAGATCCGGACTAGAAATAGTCAAAACCGAGGCTTGAATCGGGTTTAAAAACTGAAAAACATAAAACATAAAGTGTTTGAAGTGCGTTTTAAAAACCGACACCTCGGGTTAGCCACGACACGAACCGATAATTTTTACTAACTTATTTTACCATTTAAGGGTTGGGTAAAAGTTTCGGGTCAAACCAAAGTCGTTGACCACGTTTTCGAACGAGCCAAGACCTGACCAGCCTCTTGTGTCGCAGGTGGCCCAAAGCCATTGTGACACAAGCCACTATGTCGCTAAAATCAACTATGTCGCAATCTGCGACACAACGACTACGTCGCAAATGAATTTCTATGTCGCATGGTGCGACACAAACCCTTATGTCGCAAAAACTTATCGCTGTCGCATACTGCGACACAGCACCTTATGTCGCATTAAATTGCGAATGTCGCATGGTGCGACACAAACCCTTGTATCGCTAACTAATCAAATGTCGCAAAATGCGACACAAATCACAATGTCGCATGCTACTAGGGGCGCTGCCCCCGGACCCCCGTCATCCGAAAACTCTTTTACACTAAGTATAGAATACTTATACGATTCAACATGGAACCATACGAAACATACCCTACAAGTATGACTACAACATAATAATACTACTTACAATTATTACTACAAAATTCAACTCACCAACGGGCCGTACATATTTTCAAAACTCAAACTAATCAAACAAAACAAACTATTGGACATTACTAGTTGGATGAACAACTAGCATATGTGATCTTTTGAGATACCTACTTATTATATTAACCTTGCGCGTTGCAAACGCCCGGCAGTTTACAGTCTTCGGACGACATCTCATTGTACTACATCATACTTGCTTCATTGCAAACATACCAGACTCAGGTGAGTCTCATAGCCCCTAATTTTATTGTTTTAAACCCAGGGGTGGGAATGCATGCTCTACTTTGTTTTACATGTGAACACGAGTACTAAACCTCGCTATATTCTGCATGAGCGGTTTTCTAATCATTTTAAAGTCCTCAACGATCATAGTTTGGTAATACTTTTGTAGCGTGAATGTTAGTGTATGGTACCATATGGGATTGACAATCCCCGTCCGGGTTAGCAAGCACTAACTTGTCAAACAAACGCATTATCATTTGTTCATACGAGTGTAGATTAGGCACTCGCAGGGAGGCACCCTCGATCGGGCACTTGATTGTAATCCCGACACCTCAGTTAAGCTCAGACTATGACCTCATGGTAGACATATACATTATTTGATTGATTTCAAATCATTATACTAAATCTTGTGGTTCACACTTTACTTTATCATTATACAAACCTGGGAGCTCACCAGCTTTTAGCTGACCTTTTAGTATGTATTCTCAGGTACTCAGCAGCAGTAGGTCTGCTCAAGGTCAGATAGCTCGAGTCGCATACAGACACCAGGAGATTTCCCTGTATTTCTACATTTTGTAAATTAGATATGCCTTAGAATCTCCCATATTTGGCTCACGAACTTTTGTAACTATTATAACTTTGTAAAACTTTTACATCATATTAATGTAACTTGTAAATGACGCATATAGAGTCGTTCATTATATATCTTTGTACTTGATTACCGGATTAGTCGCGCCCCGATCCGAATCGCTTCCGCATCATGAATTTGGGGGTGCGACAAGGTATACCTTCGCCAAACTTTTCTATTTTGTGGGTTTGAAAACTACTATCACATGTGATACCGGCAAGTGACACATGTGATACCAATGAGTGACACATGTGATACCAACGAGTACCACTTGTGATAGTGAGATACTAATATTGTACAATTTATATAACCCATAAAAAATCATTGAAAGTATACATTGTGAGATCTCTAAACGAAGACGAAAAAATGTTTTTTATGGTGCAATTTTTATAGTTTTTTGATTTACCGCTGTGATTATTTGGCCACTATAACCCCACAACAAAAACCATAATCATCAATGAACAATCTTGTTCATGCTTGCATCCACAATTATTGTTCCCAATTGCTTAACCTAAAACTCTGATACCAGTTATTAGGAATGGTAGCGGAAACGTCCAACGTTAACAATCAATTATTAGCAAAATCAAACCTAAACAACACTCGTGTAATCGCATTACACCCACAAAAATAAACGGATAACAACAAGCATTCAAGATAAAACGAGACAATAAAGATACAAGGATTTAGCATGGTTATATCCAATCTTCAACTTGGAGACTAGTTTAGTCCACGGGGGTTAAACAGAGAGTTTCTACTTTATTACCTTCGTTCTAATGGTTACAAATATATAGAGTTTACTTATATATATATAGGAAATAAGTAATTTGAGGAACAGGAAATAATGAGATTTTGCTGACACAGACTTGGTGTCGTGACCAAATAAGTTCGCATCGCCATAAAAATATTTCGCGTCGCGAACTTTTGTCTGTCCCAAATTTATCTTTCTTGATTACATCTTCATTATATTCCCAACAATGTGAATACGAGTATTTCTAACAGTTCATATTCTTTTCTAGAACACATATGTGTTCCTCCTCCAAATGGTACAAATGTGTACTGTGCTGGTCCAGTGGTCCTTAGCCATCGAATCTTGATGGGTCAAGCTTTTGAGGTTCATGAAAAGTTTTTGAATTTTTGTGAGTGGAGTTTGCACTCCGATACAACTACAATACGGAGTATTACATAAGCGGACGTTAGACAAAAATTATAACTCAAATACCTATTCAGGGGCGGAGCTAGGAAATCTATATAGTGGGGACGTAATTTTTTTTATTTTTATATCTTTTATAATTTTGTGGGGGCGAAAATTTTAAAATGTCATTAAATACCTTAAAAAATCTCTTGTTCGTGATATAAAAATTCTTGTATGGGTAACTGCCTGTCTGCCTACGCTGCCCCCACTCTGTCACCACCCCTGTACCTATCGGTCCACGTATTATATATACTAGATTAAATACCCACGACAACACGCGCAACTATAGTTTCGTTGTTTTAAAAATGCTTTTCATTTTTTTCTAAAGTTTTTTTATTAAAATATTATGTTTACTTCTTTTTATTGTTGTAATTGGTAGTGTTACTTTGTGAGAAGATAATTTTGCATGGAAACCGTTCACGGTACATTGTTAAGAATTAAAAGTATTACACTCTTCGTCCTACTTCAGGTGTCCACATTACTATTTTGGGTTGTCCCAAATAGGTGTGCACTTTCATGTTTTAACCAATCGAAAGAAACTTTAGTGGGTAGATATTTTATTTGATTCTTGAATAATTTAGTTAGTGCTGAATCAATAAAACTGTTTGCAAAGTCAAACTTGACACTTTGATAAGGAAGGAGCGAGTATGTATGAATGTATGATGGTGCTGGGTTTGCTTATTGTGAAGATGATTATTTTCCTTTAACTATAATTTTGTTGTTTTAAGAGTGCGTTTTTTTTTAATTTATTATAAATGTTATGTTAACTTCTTTTATTGGTGTATTTTTTTGGTTTCTAAATTTTTTATTCCCACTCGCGTCCACATTTTAGTCTGCCCAATTTTCTTTTTCCCCCAATTCCCCCCCCCCCCCCCCCCCCCCCCCCCCAATTTGACAAACCCTCACTCTGCCCTTTTTATTGATCCCCCTAATGCATAACCCTCATCCTCCATCCTCCCTCATCCTCCAGTGTTTTGGTGTTTGCCGGGTGGCAATCGACACATTTTTAAATTGTCTATTAGCTCAGCCCCGAATTGAAGATCACCTCTACAATTTCGCCTTAGGTCCAGATATGCCCCTTGATATTATATATAAGTGGCCAAATGAATGGGTCGGGTCGGGTCACGGGTTTAGATGAGTTTGGGTTTAAATGGGTATGTGTTTAGATGGGTCATTTAGGAGGATGGGTCTAAACGGGTCCGGGTCAAATGGGTATCGGGTCTGGTCGACCCATCGGGTTTCCACCAAACTTTTTTTTATTTGAGTGAAAAATGAAAAAAATGAAATGAGGTAAAAAAAAAATTTACCCGCTAGACCCGTTGGTTAGTTGTTATACAATTGAATGTTATATTAAATACCCATTTAGACCCATCCAAAAAAATGGGGGAGATCCAACAAACCCATCCCCTCATAAATATTAACCAAGTTGATCATAAATAACTAATGGGTCTAAGATTGTCACCTCTAATATTATACAAGACTTGAGTTTGATCCACTGTAGTTTATATTTCATCATTTCAATCTTAATATTGTCGACATACTGTATTTGTATCAATTCCATAAAAGAAAAAAAGGGAAGCATCATGCATTATACAAACTTTTTATGTCGAGATTTAAAGATTGATTGTTTGGTAAATATATCTAAAGTTTCATCACAACAATCCATTAGTTGAACATTACTATTAGTTTCATCATATAATAATCTAAACATCTATTTTATTTAAAGTTTATTCATGCCAAAAGTTTTATGTTTGTCTTCATCAATATTATATTATTATGATAGGCGTGTGTTGGGAATTTATTTAAAGAAGGGGATGCTTGAAGTGAAAATATGACAAATCAAAAGGTCATTGGTATATTAGTATCGTGGTGCAGTTCTACTCATTAGGTTTAAAAAGATGACAATTGAAAAAAAAACTTTCCGATAAATATTTTTATTTAAAAAACATCCCAAACAATGTTCAAGACCATAATGTATGACGGAGTAATATTATGTCCAGTCAACGTTTTTCTATGTCCATTTAGGGCATTGGGCTGCTTAATTTCTGGTGACCTCATCGTTTATGAGTTATAGACAATGTAAATTGAGACTAACTAGTTTTATAATGTTCGTGCGTTGCATCGGGTAAAACCTTAGTTTAGTTTAGCGTCAATTTATTTCGTTTTCTTTCATTTCAATAAATACATCACATACATATCCTTTTCGTTTTTTTGAAGAAAAAAAAGAAGCTATTGTAGACGTATCCTTCCTAGTCATTAATTATAAATCTAACCGGTCAAACAAAAGTATATTATTATTGATAAAATAAAATTAATTGATCAAATTTCAAATTAGATGTTTTTTTTAACCGCTTCGATTTTGAATCCGCATTAATAAATTCATAAATAAATACCCAAATTTTAGTATATTTCTCGACGTTACCTTTATATGGCTAAATAATCAAGCAAAACTTAATCAAATACCATATTTCATAATTAGTACTCGTATTATAAATTTTTGGAAAAGGTATTTGAAAATTTGGTAAGTTTAATAATAAAGAATTATACTTTGTTGAGATTTATGCTAAAACTTTAAACATATGGTAAGAACTAAATTATTTGTCTAAAGTTTACTTGTTTAAAATCTTAAATAAGCATTTTTTGTAATCACTAATCAAAATTTAAAACATGAAGAATGGTTTATATATAAAAAGTTTAAGTAAAACATATATACTTTTAATCAAAGCATATTTTTATGTACATCTTATTTATTAAAACTATTAACTCTAACTTTTATAATTATTATACATACTCAACTAATGAAAAGTAAGTGACATATCAAATAATATATGCTAAAAAATTAAAATGTGATGAAGGATTATGTTAGAATTTGAAGCAAGGTCCAAGATATAAGAGGCAAAAGCCTTACCATTAAGCTAGAAAGTTTTTATTTATATTAACACTTAGGTATGTATTTATTAAGATAGAAAATTAGAATAAGACAAAGAACATACTATTCATATGGTTCTTAATTGATATTAAGTGATAATAATGACTTTTAACATGTGATGGGTTATATCAATATGTATTTTAATATAGAATAGAGTTCAAATGAGTACATCAATTTTGAATGAGAATAGGGGCCTAGTGGAATGATCAAAGCTGATGATCGTAAGCTATGTCCTCCATCACGATCTCGAATCAAATCAATCTCAACAACTCATTTTCATAAAATACCCATTTTCCCCATATTTTTTAAACTCAAATACTTTATAAATTGAGTATTACAAATGTGAAAAGTAATTTATAATTAAATGATCAAGAATGAATACGATACAAAATATTTGGGTTTTCATGTTCTTGAGGATGATCTATAAATCAGAAACAAAGTAAAATAAAAAGTCTATTTTGCAACAATACAAAAGATTGTAAATGTAAACTAAATAAATCAAAATAAATCGTAGTGCATGTTTGTACTAGTGTACTACCTTCCAGCCTTTGGAATGGAATTAACCATTTTATACGAAATCTGTAAGACTCGTCCCAGTGGTACGTCAGCTCGGCCGACAGTTGTAACCGACGGAACCGACACTGTTGGCACGGAACCGTCGATTGCTGATGTCGTGTAAACGGGGCTTTAGTTTTAAAATGGAAATTACCTTTACTTGCTAATACACAACTCATGCAAGAATACCTGATCGCATAATAGTATAGTATGATAAGTCCGGATCGAACACAAGGAACAGATGTCAATTATAATAAAATGGAATTCGCTACAAATAATTAAAGCTGTAAATAAAGGGGAACGTTTTAGTTCCGTTCGAACAATTGACTAATAATTATGAAAAGTGATTTTAATAATAAAACTTAAATTGAAAAGAAATAAATGATGAAACAATTAATCAAATAAAATACTTGATTCAAATGGTAGAAAGAATGTATTCACTTAGACTACTTTCCTTAGAATCCGGTTATCACTTTATCGATTTGCTTTAAACAACGGATTTTATTGCGACATAACTAATAAGACAACCCCCTTTCCGAGGTAAGTTAATCTAACACAATCAAGAAAGACACTAGGTTGTTTTCAACACGCTAACGTTCAATTAACGTTGCCCACTAAATTGTATTCAAAATTAAACCTACGCCGTTTATGTGATTTACTTTTGTGACTTGAATCAACAAAGTCTATAACTAATAATAGTTATCTTGTTCATTGATGATTAATACCGATTATTAACCCTAACTTGTCAAACTCAATATATTCAGCAATAATCGTCAATCTAAATCAACAATCATCAATAATTTTATAATAAAAAGGAACTCAATCTCAATTAATCATAAAACCACGTTAGGTAATCACTAATAATCAATCAATAACCAAGGATTATCAAATAAACACATAAACATTCATAGAATCCAATAGTTTTCGCAAATCAATAATCAAACCATCATCTAAGTATCATCATCTAAGCAAATACATAAAAAGTTTAGCCAATCATAACGTTACAGAAACTCAGAATTGAAAACGAAACCGAAATCATAATCAAATGAAAAAGATAAATGTTTTCGAATCGAGAAACCGAAGAAATGATTGAACAAATGAAAACCTTTGATTTTCCAAACTCTTAATCCTTCAAAATGCTCCTGAAATAAGGTTGAAATGACTGGAATTCGCCTGTCTAGAAAACTACGGTGATAACCCTCAAAATGAAGTGAAATTAGGGTTATAAATCATTCTGCCGAATTGATCCATCTGCCGGATGGATATTCCATCCGCCGGATGGATGTGAAAAGCCCAGCAGGCTCGGCCCGCGATCTGGCAGCCCGACTCACTCAATCCATCCGCCGTATTGATAATCTATCCAGCGGATGGATGTGAAAACTCATATTTCTTTTGAATAGATTCTCTTCACTTTTTCTAGCTTAAAGACTTTACTTCTTTTCTTCAATATTAGCTCGTTTTCTGACTCTTTTCCGATTCAAGCTCAAATCCTATATGCAAATATGAACGAAATAAGTATCATATTCAAATAAAATGTATAAGAAATCTGTTGAACAAAGGGGTAATTAGTACTATAATTTAGTATATTTTGGCGTTCATCAAACATCCCCCACTTGAATCCTACTTGTCCTCAAGTAGACCATCTATCACTACGCCAAAAAAGGGCTTTGGTCACACATGCTCGAAATCCAATTCGTCACACATTAGAATATTTATGTGACTGAAGATACAAAAATAGAATTCACGTCATTAGTTGGTCACACATGTACTCCAATCATGTGACCATTCTGAAATGTATTCGCCACACCTTCATACATTTATGTGGCTAAAGGGAACTGATGTTTTTTTTGATGATTATTTAGTCACACATGATTTGGAACGCGTGACCAATGAAGAGTAAGTTTGAAGCATTAGTCACGTTAGACACATTAAGTGTGACAAAAAACGCGCCACACACTTGAACAGTGTGACCAAATGCCACTATATGGTCACATGAAGTAATTGTTTATGTGACTAAATCATGAAGTCGAGTTTGTCACACATAATTTAAGTGTAGCCAAAAACAGGTACATATGGTCACTATATGGTCACACACTTGAACACTGTGACCAAATGCCACTATATGGTCACACACTTGATCACTGTGACCAAATGCCACTATATGGTCACATGAAGTTATTGTTTATGTGACTAAATCATGAAGTCGAGTTTGTCACACATAATTTCAGTGTAGCCAAAAACAGGTACATATGGTCACTATATGGTCACACACTTGAACAATGTGACCAAATGCCACTATATGGTCACATGAAGTAATTATTTATGTGACTAAGTCATGGAGTTGAGTTTGTCACACATAATTTAAGTGTAGCCAAAAACAGGTAGATATGGTAACTCTATGGTCACACATTTGAACACTGTGACCAAATGCCACTATATGGTCACACACTTGAACACTGTGACCAAATGCCCGTATATGGTCACATGAAGTAATTGTTGATGTGACTAAATCATGAAGTCGAGTTTTTTCACACATAATTTCAATGTAGCCAAAAATAGGTACATATTGTCACTATATGGTCACACACTTGAACAATGTGACCAAATGCCACTATATGGTCACATGAAGTAATTGTTAATGTGACTAAGTCATGAAGTTGAGTTTGTCACACATAGTTTCAATGTAGCCAAAAAGAGGTAGATATGGTAACTATATGGTCACACATTTGAACACTGTGACCAAATGCCACTATAAGGTCACACACTTGAACACTGTGACCAAATGCCACTATATGGTCACATAAAGTAATTGTTTATGTGACTAAGTCATGAAGTTGAGTTTGTCACACATAATTTCAGCGTAGCCTTAAACAGGTAGATATGGTAACTCTATGGTCACACATTTGAACACTGTGACCAAATGCCACTATATGGTCACACACTTGAACACTGTGACCAAATGCCCGTATATGGTCACATGAAGTAATTGTTGATGTGACTAAATCATGAAGTCGAGTTTTTTCACACATAATTTCAATGTAGCCAAAAATAGGTACATATTGTCACTATATGGTCACACACTTGAACAATGTGACCAAATGCCACTATATGGTCACATGAAGTAATTGTTAATGTGACTAAGTCATGAAGTTGAGTTTATCACACATAGTTTCAATGTAGCCAAAAAGAGGTAGATATGGTAACTATATGGTCACACATTTGAACACTGTGACCAAATGCCACTATAAGGTCACACACTTGAACACTGTGACCAAATGCTACTATATGGTCACATAAAGTAATTGTTTATGTGACTAAGTCATGAAGTTGAGTTTGTCACACATAATTTCAGCGTAGCCTAAAACAGGTAAATATGGTAACTATATGGTCACACATTTGAACACTGTGACCAAATGCCTCTATATGGTCACACACTTGAACACTGTGACCAAATGCCAGTATATGGTCACATGAAGTAATTGTTGATGTGACTAAATCATAAAGTCAAGTTTTTCACACATAATTTCAATGTAGCCAAAAACAGGTACATATTGTCACTATATGGTCACACACTTGAACAATGTAATAAGTTGAGTCACGTTTCCTAGCAGAACTAACATTCAATGTAGCCAAAAGCTAGCATTCATAGATATGTAATAAGTTGTTGGTTTCCTAGCAGAAGTAACATTTAGCTCACTTGGTTAATAGGTTTCTTTGTACCTGTAGTGGTTGGTATCCAAGTTCGAATCCCATGCTCAGCTTGTTTTTTCATATTTAATTCATTAATGTATAACTGTTGTCATATATGACAATTATTTATATATATATGCTAACTATTTATGTTCTAATTTACAAGGTTAATGTACTACAATAAATGGCATCACACTATAAAATAAAATGTGGAAGTTATATAAATTGAGATACAAATAATAATTCCATAAAATAGTTAAAAGGTAAGTTACAAGGCTAATTTACAAGGCTAATTAATGTATTACAACAGTGTTCCAGCATGACCCGATCACTTGGATTTTGGTATAACAATACCTCCACAGTTGGTTCGATAGTAATCATCTCTTGATTCATTACCCAAGTCACGTAGATCCACACGTGGCAAAATGTTATCATTGTGCGGGTGAATGACAGTACTAAATTCCTCATCGATGTCATCATAGGTATCTCTGTAATTCTTGGGAGGTGTGTTGAAGACAATAGACAACTTTCTATTTAGCTGGTCTTCCACATAAAACACTTGTCGTGCTTGTGAGGCTAATATGAACGGATCATCCTTATGGCCTAAACTATTCAGGTCAACCAGTTTATAACCAAGCGTAGTATCGCGTCTGACCGCACCATTCTGATGGTTAACCCAATCACACTTGAAAAGAGGGAGTTGCCTGAAACGGTAATCTAGTACCCATATCTCTTGCAAAACCCCATAATACACCTTGCGTCTTGTGGTTGCTACTCCTTTTACTATGTGCATATCTTCTGTCACAACACTAACACCACTGTTTTGGTAAACGCTGCCTTCACTACATTTAGTACGAAATGTATACCCATTGATGTTATATGCACTGTATTTGACTATGGTGGCACGTGGTCCAAATGAAATCCACCTTACGGTTTCTGATACACTTTCTGTGGAGATTGCTAATTCTCTCTCAACCTGAATCTCATTACAAGTATATATATGAGCTTCAAATCGAAGGAACAACAAACAAACAGTTACAAAAAAAATAAGTAATTACCTCTTCGCGTAACCAGCTAACAAAAGATATACTGTGCTCATTCTCCAGCCATGTTTTTCGCTTACCCGGGTTTTGTGTTTCCAAAACCTGCTTGTGTTTCCTGAAATAAGGTGTTTGGTTATTATGTTTGTTGAATCAGTTTAATTAAGTAACGAAATATACATGCATGTGTTAGTAATACTTACTCGATATACGGTACAATTTCATCTGTATTATGTATTACATTCAAATGTGCTTTCCGAAGGAGTTCTGCTGAAACGTCACTTGATTTGCCGGCCGAAAGTGGCTTGCCGTCCTCATTTTTTTCATCAGTTTCATGTTTATCTCGTGGGATACCAATAGTTTTCATTGACTTTTTATATTCGCCGAAAAACTCTATTGTTTCTTCTGCAATAGTCTCCTCGGCAATGCATCCCTCTGGTTTACTTCTGTTTCGCACATGTCCTTTAATAACCTTCATACATCGTTCGAAGGGATACATCCAACGAAAGCATACCGGACCACATAATTTTACTTACCTAGAGAGGTGCACAGTCAAATGGACCATAATATCAAAAAACGAGGGAGGAAAGAACTTTTCGAGTAGGCAGAGCGTGACACAAAGTTCTTCTTGCATCTTATCTACTTCATCTAATACGATTTCCTTGCTACATATTGATTTAAAAAAAAGCAAAACCTGATGATAGCATATCGTGTGGGTTGGTGCATGATTGACCGTATTGCAATGGGCAGAAACTCTTGCATTAGCATGTGATAGTCATGTGATTTAAGCCCGATGAGCTTCCTATCTTTTAGGTTGACTAATGACGAGAAATTTGAACAGTATCCTTGAGGTACCCTGATGTTGTATAACGTTTTACAAAAGATGTCTTTTTCGGCATTCGTTAGTGTGTAACCTGTGGGAGGTAGTACTGTTTTGTCTCCGTCTTTCCTAGCAAACAACTCTGGTTTATCTATATTCAATTCTACCAGATCCAATCGCGCATTCTCTCCATCTTTCGTCTTTCCCGGAACATTTAGCAAAGTTCCGACTAGACTCTCACCAACATTCTTCTCTATATGCATGAAATCAATACAATGTTGAACTTCATTATGCCTCCAATATTTAAGCTTTCGATACCAAATGTTGAATTTCTTCCAGTACGGACCATCTTGTTCATTTACTTGACTGGAACTACCATCTTCATTTCCCCTTTTCCTTTTGTGCTTTTGGATCTTCCCACCTATGCCTCTCGCATCGTTAAGGTTTTCTGATGCCTTTTTGTTAATTGGTCGTTTTTCCCTTCCCCACTTATTTTCAATATGTTTGACCTCATTGTATATTTCTTCTCCAGTCTTTGGAATTGGAGACGGGCGGAGTTCTTGTTCTCCATTAAACGCCTTCTTTTGCTTCCTGAACGCGTGGGTATATGGTAGATATCTTCTGTGACCCACATAACTCTGCTTCGATGATGCAGGAAGTCTAACACAATCTGTATTTTTCCCACATACTACACAACCTTTGTATCCACTAGTTGGGCAGCCACATAAAGTACCGAGGGCAGGGTAATCATTTATTGTCCATAACACAACCGCCCGTAGCCTAAAGATTTGTTTTGTGAAAGCATCATATGTATCGACCCCTGTATCGAATAAGGTTTGCAGATCATCAACCAACGGTTCTAAAAAAACATCAATGTCATTTCCCGGGTATCCAGGTATCAACACAGAAAGCATTATAAACTTTCGTTTCATACACAACCATGGAGGAAGGTTGTAAATGACCGTTAAAACTGGCCATACACTACGATGCCTATTTCCTCTGTTGACATCTACACCATCAGCCGATATTCCTAGCCTTAGATTTCTTGGATCATTAGCAATTTCGGGGAATTTTGTATCTATGGTACGCCATGCCTGTGAATCTGCGTGGTGGCGTAACACACCATCTGTTTTCCTCCTTGTCGCGTGCCATCTTAAATCTTCTGAAATACTTTCTATCCTAAAGAGACGTTGCATTCTTGGTATGACTGGAAAATACCACATTACCTTTGCTGGAATTTTATCGTACACTTTATTTGTCTTCTTATCCAGCTTCCATCTTGATGCCCCACAAGTTCGACACATAGTCGATTCCTCATCCTCCTTCCGATAAAGAAGGCAGTTGTTTATATATACATCTATTTTTTTGTATCCTGACCCCATCAATTTCATAATTTTTTTTGCCTGATAAGTTTTTTCCGGCAGTTCGTTACCATCAGGTAGCATTTTCTTCAACAAAACTAGTAATTCAGTAAAGAACTTATCAGAACAGCCATACTTACTCTTCAAGTTGAGTAGTTGAACAGTTGCAGACAACTTTGTGAAGTCAGGACATCCATTGTAAAGTGGCTTTTCTGCGTCTGATAGTAGTTCTAGAAACTTGGCATGGTCATCCGGATCATCATGATCAAAATTATCTTTTGCTGCATTCACCATTTCCACTGTTTCTGGGCCATCTGTTGGAATTTCTGAATCAAAATCCGGCAGCTGTGTGTCAATTAGGAAATCTGGTGTTCCATTCTGATGTTCCACGGCACTTAATGGTGGCTCATCCTTTTCTCCATGTTTAGTCCACTTTGTGTAGTTTAGATCAATGCCATGACAGAATAGATGGAAATGCACTTCCTCCACTTTACGCACTACATGGTTTAAACATTTGGTACATGGACAGGGGATTTCAACATGTTGTTTATTACCTTGTGGGTCGATGTTAGTCATCTTCTTCAAGTTGTCTAATGCGTAATCAATAAATGCTGTTACTCCATCTCTATAAGGTTTGTTCATCCTGCTTGTTCCCATCCAAGACTTGTCCATTGTAGGATTCGAATCTTTTATTAGAGGTGTACGGCCTGTTTTGTAAATAATTAGGGTTTGAATCTTTGATTAGTGGTGTAAGGCGCCTGTCTTTTGTAAATAATTAGGGTTTGAAAATTAAAAGAACCGCTTAATTAATTAAACTAAAATGAATACGTTATTAATGAATAAATTATAACCAAATAAACAAAGACAGTACGTGCCTTAGTGGTTTCCTTGGTTTCCTTGCGGCTACAAGTTTGCCCCGGGTTCGAATCTAGGCTGTAGCATTTTTTTTTACTTCTAGTTGAATTAGCCTTATTATTTAAGTAATGATACGCATATATATATATATATATATATATATATATATATATATATATATATATATATATATATATATATATATATATATATATTACACTTAGGATATAATACAACTTATATAAAATTAGGATGTAATAAATTAATCATTTTCTTTATAATAAAACTTATGATAATGTCATATGTGATATGTGATATTGGTAATATTTTTCATTATTAAAGTTAGGATAATGTCATATATTTCAAATGATGAATTAATTTTATCCTAAGTTTAATGGTGGCATATGTGATATTGGTAATATTTTTCATTATTAAAGTTAGGATAATGTCATATATTTTAAATGATGAATTAATTTTATCCTAAGTTTAATAGTGTCATATGTGATACTGGTAATATATATTCAAATATTGAACTTAAGATAATGTCATATGTTCCAAATGATTATATAATTTTATCCAAAGTTAAATAGTGGCATATACGATATTGGTTATTAAACTTATGATAATGTCATATATTCCAAATGATAAATTAATTTTTTCTTAAATTTAATAGTGGTGTATGTGATATTATATTCCATTATTAAACTTATGATAATGTCATATGTGATATGTGATATTGGTAATATATTCCATTATTAAAGTTAGGATAATGTCATATATTTTAAATGATGAATTAATTTTATCCTAAGTTTAATAGTGTCATATGTGATATTGGTAATATATATTCAAATATTGAACTTAAGATAATGTCATATGTTCCAAATGATTAATTAATTTTATCCAAAGTTAAATAGTGGCATATGCGATATTGGTTATTAAACTTATGATAATGTCATATATTCCAAATGATAAATTAATTTTTTCTTAAATTTAATAGTGGTGTATGTGATATTATATTCCATTATTAAACTTATGATAATGTCATATGTGATATGTGATATTGGTAATATATTCCATTATTAAAGTTGAGATAATGTCATATATTTTAAATGATGAATTAATTTTATCCTAAGTTTAATAGTGTCATATGTGATACTGGTAATATATATTCAAATATTGAACTTAAGATAATGTCATATATTCCAAATGATTAATTAATTTTATCCAAAGTTAAATAGTGGCATATGCGATATTGGTTATTAAACTTATGATAATGTCGTATATTCCAAATGATAAATTAATTTTTTCTTAAATTTAATAGTGGTGTATGTGATATTATATTCCATTAGTAAACTTATGATAATGTCATATGTGATATGTGATATTGGTAATATATTCCATTATTAAAGTTAGGATAATGTCATATATTTCAAATGATGAATTAATTTTATCCTAAGTTTAATGGTGGCATATGTGATATTGGTAATATATTCCATTATTAAAGTTAGGATAATGTCATATATTTTAAATTATGAATTAATTTTATCCTAAGTTTAATAGTGTCATATGTGATACTGGTAATATATATTCAAATATTGAACTTAAGATAATGTCATATATTCCAAATGATTAATTAATTTTATCCAAAGTTAAATAGCGGCATATGTGATATTGGTAATATATTTCATTATTAAACTTAGAATAATATCATAAATTCTAAATGATGAATTAATTTTATCCTAAGTTTAATGGTGGCATATGTGATATTAGTAATATATTTCATTATTAAAGTTAGGATAATGTCATATATTTCAAATGATGAATTAATTTTATCCTAAGTTTAATGGTGGCATATGTGATATTGGTAATATATTTCATTATTAAACTTAGGATAATATCATAAATTCTAAAACTTAGGTAATATACTTCAAAGTAAACGCCATCATTTAATCGTGTCACGAACGCCAATAAAAAACTTAGGATATAATTAAATCGTCATCTTTTTAATTATACAACTTCCTAAGCTTAAGATTTGCATAATAGTTTTTGATTGTAAATAATTATGTTATTGTAAAATTCTGTATCACATATAAAAGTAATTTATCTTGTTACCATATTTGTAAACGTTTAAATATATACATTAAAGGTGTTATTGACATAAATACCCTTCCTAATCCAACAAGAAGCATTTTATTTTAAAGGGCATTTCCGTAATTTCCAAATATATATACAATGGGCTTGTGACTATTCCAGTTCATCACTTCCCGGCTTTTAAACTTCCGAACTCTTTGAAACAGAGCATCACCAAACCTTCAAACAAAGATCAAAACCATGGAATTCCAACTACCAAAACGACGACGATCGACTATGAAACATGGATTATCGCTTTCTGAACTACCGGATGGAGTCATCACCAACATATTAGCGCATTTGGGGGCTTCTAGGGCAATTGACGTTTTTAAATTCAAGACTCTGTAAGTCTCCTAACCCTAGTAAACACTATCGATTGAACTTAAATAACACTGCATTTGCCTAATTTAGCGATTAATTAAGTGTGATTAGGGCTTAGATTGAATTTAGTAGCACATTTATTAGGGCTTAGATTGAATTTTTTGAATGAACAGTGTTTAGGAAATTACCATCTATGAGGGATTTATATTGCTTCTGTGTTTACCTATATTACAATTGCAAAACCTTCAGACGAGCTGGTGAGTCAGATGAGGTGTATAAAAGGATGGAAGTTGATTCCATCTTTTCATCTCGGTTCTTGTTACAGAAAGCTAAAGTGCTAGCACTTTTGCGGGAGAAAGGAAACCGACACATGTTGTATAGAGATGGATTGGTACAATTTATTTTCCATTCATTTGAATTTTTTTATGGTACTCTGTTACATACATATTTATGTTTCTATATTATTGTGTTGATCAGATGAAGATGTTCTATATATGTAGGTCATGAGGTACTCTATCTGTTACATACATATTTATGTTTCTATATTATTGTGTTGATCAGATGAGGATGTTCTATGTGGGTGATGAGGCTGCTGGAAAGGAGATGCTGCAACAGGCATCGCGTTTGGGACACACTGATGCTACATTTGTCCTTGGTATGCTGCTAATGGAGGAAGGTGGAGGAAGGATGGAAGAAGCAAGGAAACTGTTGCACGACGAGTACACAAGGTCAGAAGGTCGCTGGATTGTGAGGCGAACCATTTACAAGCTCCGCATGATCTTGCATGATCGCGACCGCTTAAGCCCAAGGAAATTCCCTGCTAGGTTCTATCATTGTAGTGAACACCCCAGTGCAACCCAGCGTAGTTTAATGGACCAATTCTGGTATGGCAATAATGAATATCTGTTTAGATGTAAGGTTTGTTTGTGGGATGCTTGTTACCTTTGGTTTGTACGAATTTGGGATGTTTAGGTATAATAAGTTAACGATGTATGTATGTTGGATACTTTGGTTATTAGTTTTTGGTATGCTGCTACTATATATATATATATATATATATATATATATATATATATATATATATATAACTTAACAACGTTTTAAATTTGTGTATTTGTTTGCGTATATTTCGGTGTTTCATTGTTGTTGGTTTTAAATTAAATTATTAACACACCTGGTTAGTGGTTAATTAAAACTAATTAATCAAAACTGATGGATCAAAATGTAAATACTATAAACGGGGTTATTCAAATTCGGGTGGCTAAATAAGCTTCGAATTCGGGTTAGTTAATCGTCATTTGAAATGATGTACTCATGCTTAAAAAAACTCATAAACAAAAAAAAGATAGGGTATAAGACTTGAACATGCGACCAACCCAACACCTTCCACAACTTATACCACTAATCTAATTGATGCGTTTTACTCTTTTTTCATATGTTTTATATATATATTAAAAAACACTGCTTGTAACAACTGACAAAAATGACCAAAATCCGGGTCCAATTTAAACTTTCTATTCACATATCCGATACAAATGTTATCAAGTGCTCAAGTATTATATAAGGTATTATATAACCATAACACGAAATGATTAATTATTTATCGTGTACAAGTAAATCATTCGCTACAAAACTAACAAATAATGTATCATTGAAAATGATAATAATTATTTATGTGGGTTAAAATAAAACACATTTCGTTTTATTTCATTTTACTCGAACGCAAGGAAATCAATCGAACTATATCCGTCAATCAAACTCAAAACTAAGTTATATTTTTATAACTCAATTAAAGTATTTTTATAAAATACTTCGCATAAAAACATAAACGATTTCGTATCAATAAAATTATAAAATTTAAAAATATTATTTATTTTACAATCGGGTACCAAAACACGGGTCAAAATACCACGAAGCGGGACAAACCGGAGCCAACCACCTCCAATTATTGGAGATGGCCGGCCTTTCCTCTTTACTCCCTCCTCATTTCCATTTTTGGTTCCATTTCACCCACACTCAATCTCTTCCTCCTCTCCCTCTCGGCTCACACTACATCACCACCGCCATCATCATCAAATCGGCACCATCATCATCACTAGAAGGAGGAGTAACAACAACATCATCATCATCGTCTTCCATCATCATTTTCACCATTTTCGTTCTCATTTTCATTTGGTAAGAAAATCCCCGATCTCCACTCGATTTCATGTTTATAATACTTATATTATCATGTATTATCATTCTATTAAGTTTGTTATATGCGAAAATGGTTTTAAAATCGGTTTGGGTGTGTTTTGGAAAGGACAGACTCGAACCAGACCTCGGAATACGGCGTATTCAAGGGAATACGGCGTATTCCCGCCCAGAAAACATGAACACGGCGTATTCAAGGGAATACGGCGTATTCCCTCTATTTTTCATGAATACGGTCGTATTCAAATGAATACGGCGTATTCCCTCTATTTTTCATGAATACGGTCGTATTCAAATGAATACGGCGTATTCCCCACAAAGCCACCAATACGGCGTATTCAAATGAATACGGCGGATTCCCCCTATATATTTCATGATCCAACGGATCAATAAACTAGCCCTGCGAATTCTAGCTAAAACAGAACAAGTAAATTTTCGAAAACGTCGACGATTTCACAAGTATTTTTAACGTGCTTCTCGATGAAAAATTTATTGTAACGGATCAGACTCAAATTCGCTCGGTCATTCAAAAACAGCAAAATGGTCAAGGCTAAGTGCCTTAGCCTAGCCAGTTTTAAGCCATCCGGAGTCATCTAGGGGTCGAAAATGGCATATTTCAGTTTTCAGAACCGTACCAAATTTAGTAACTTAAGAAATAAAATGTGACGGACATAATGAACTTGAATAACAACTAAACCTATACGATATGCTTTTAAAACCAATATCATTTATATAAATATCCATTCATTTATACGAAATCTCGCGTGTTTAGGACACTAGGAGATTACTGTTGGATCAACTGTACGTTTAGAAACGCTAGCACTCAAAGGTGAGTTTCCATAGCCCCTCCTTTCAAACTGTTATACTGTTTTGGGGTGGAATGCATACTCGTTGATTATTATTCAAAATCTATTTATGAAATCAATCATTGTAAATGATTTATTACAACTCGTATTAGACTAGGGCACTAGTCGCAAATGAAAAACTTATATGAGATAGGTTTCAGTAACACGAACATTGATGGATAATATGGATTATCCTTACACATCACTCAGGTTGCAAGAACATCAATAGCTGTAGGCTAACACTGTACGACATTGGAACAATTGAAATCATTGTACTCTAGGCTAGAGTACATCAAACTTAGAATTCAAGAATCCAAGAATCGAGAAACTAGAATACTAAGAAACTAGATAACAAGACTTTAAGATCAAGAACAAGAACTCAAGGTCAAGAATACAAGAAAACATTAGAATCAAGAACAAGAACTCAAGGTTTAGAATACAAGAAACACTAAGATCAAGAACAAGAATTCAAGGACTAGAACACTAGAATCAAGAACTAGAATTCAAGGTCAAGAATACAAGAACATACAAGAATCAAGAAACAAGAAAACAAGATTAGATCAAGGATTATGTGCTAGGTCAAGAACTTATTTGCAAGATCAAGAACCTATTTACAAGATCAAGAATTATGTGCAAGGTCAAGAATTCAAGGTTTTCAAGATCAATAAAACAAGGTTTTCAAGATCAAGATTTTCAAGGACAAGATCATAAAACAAGATTTTCAAGAACATACTTGCGCTTTACTTTCCTTATGTGATATGTGCTAATTATTTGAATTAATTGATACGTGTTAATTGCTAATCTGTGATATTATTATTTGTGTTATTATTGTGTGAACTGCTTAGATCAAGGAACTAGTTAAAGAATCACTTCAATTGAGTTCATCACTCAATCTAAGAAACTCAGGAATTCAACACTGTACACAGGGGTGTACTTCAAGCATAGGATTATAATCTTATACTTTAATCCTTGTCAACTAAACCTATGGACTCACCAGCTTATCGCTGACGTATTTTAGTATGCATTTCAGGTACAGCTTTAGTAGGATCGGCCCGTCAGGATCCTAGCTCGAGTCGCATGCTTTCAACAAATGGATTTCTTGCATAACTTTTGTATTACAATTATGTAATGAAATTATTTTTGCGAACTCGCAACATGTATACATTTTATTTTGGGAAATGTATAACTATTTTCAAACGTCTCATTTAGAGTCGTTCATTATGTACCTTTGTGCTTGTGATATTTGATTGGTAACACCCGAACCGACCGGTTCCGCAAATCCGAAATTCGAGGGTGTTACACTGCTGAACTTCTTTTTTTTTTTTTGGAGCCAAATATTTACAGAATATTTTAAAATTTCAAATTAGAGCCAAAATTAGTCGAAAATTTTAAATTAGACGTGACCATTCACATTCCTTAAAATTCGATAATTACAGTTAATGCCTCCAAACCAGTACAAACACAATCATTATTCTGTTTTTACACTTTTCTGCCGATCATAATCAACCATTATCAAAAGATTTAAACGTGCTAATTCACCAACTCTATCCGATAGAACTAAAGGATCATGGATGTTGAAGCCGATAATAATGTTACTACTATTTACCCTAATGGCTACGAGGAAGAAGCAGAGCATGGATATGAATCAGAGCAATACGATGATTTTGATGATGAAGAGGCTGACGATGGAAACGATAATTCAATTGCAAACAAAGTGGTTCCACCGAGGGGCATTACAAGGTTATCCAAGTTTCGCAACCAATACAGAAACCGGGTGCATTAAAGCTAAAGATAACCTTCTATGCTATGGATAGGCTAATAGGTGATAACAGAGCAGTGTTTGCAAGTTTTCTAGGAGACATTGTTCGTGAGCAAATAGGCTTGAAGATTCTTTCCTGGAAGAAGGTCGATGCAGAAGCAAGAGCTAAACTTTGGGAAGAAATCAAGGCAAGTTTTATCAACTGATCCCTTTTAATTAAATTAATTCCTTAATTATATTAAAAAACACTGAGAATACATTATGCAATTATATTTAATTTGTTAATGTTAAAAGAACAGATTGATGTTAATCAGATTTGTTTATTATTTATGTGTATATTTGAGAATACACTAAGCCGTTTTGTAGTCTGTAATCATATTTGAGCAAAAGTCTGCAATTGATTCTTAATTGATTTTGCAGCGATATTTTGATATTGAAGACACATACAGAAAGTCAATAATGAATCGTCTTGGTGCCCACTTAAGGAATTTCAGAAGAAAGTTGAGGGAAAAATACATACTGCCCAACAGAGATACTCCTTCAAAATTAACTGAAGTCCCATTCAAGTATAGTGCAATTGTCAAAGCCCCGGAATGGGGTGCTTTCGTTCAGCATACGAGCACCGAGGCTTACCAGGTATTGGTCATTATATTAACTAGATCCATACATATATCTTTCATATATATTATTGTGTTTGCAAATTTATGCATCAACTATATATCTTTTTGTTCTGTAATTAAGAAAAAGTCTGATGCATCAAAAGAGGCGCGCTCCATGTCTGTTTATCCGCATACTATGGGACGAGGCGGATACGTACATGTGAAAAAGAAGCTGGTAACTACATTTACATTTTGAATGTTTGTTTCTAAATACTATCTAATTTGTTTATGTTTTCTAATTTCTAAGTTTATATATTAATTGTTTTAACTTTAATTTACATGTGTATTTGATGATTATAAGATCGAAGAAAAAGTAATTGAAGCACATGAAGAACCCGGACGTGGTGTCTTGTGGTTGAGAGGAAGGCAAACCAAAGAAGGGGTATTTCGTGACGAAAGGACTAAAGAAAAGGCAGATAAAGTAGTAAGTATTTTGACGTGCTAATTCAGCATTTACATTATTCATGTTTATTTTCATGAAACAAATTAATTACTGCCTATTGGAATTAAATTAATTTGTAATGCAGAAAGACACAGAGGCACAGATCAAAGCCGGAACCTTAAAGGTTGATGATGGGACTGATGCCTTGACAAAGGTATTTGGACCCGAAAAGTCGGGGTACGCACGAGGAGTTACTTGAAGCAGAGCTAGCTGCTGAGAGACGCGCACATCAAGACAAAGACACAATAATAAAGTCTTTGCAGGATCAGGTTCTCGAAACACAGTCAATGGTTACCAAACTTAAGGGTCGGTTTGATGCGTTAGAAGGGGATCAGCTAAATTCATTGTCAACTGCTGTACCAGCATTAGAGGAAAGGCATTTGTTGTATTAATTATGCTAACCTTTTATAAATTACTTTACAATATATTGCTAACAAATGTATAATTTTTATTGCAGGTGTCTCTAACAGTGGACGTTAATCTTAACGCTTCCAATACTGTTTAGGATGGTGGAGTGGCATTAAGTGATGTTGGATGTGAGAAGGATTCCAGCTTTCACAAGTCTAATGGACTAAGAACTGTGGAAATGCCAACAGAAACAAGTGTACGTATTAAAAAAGTTGAATTAATTTGACTTTAATATTTCTCACTGTTATTTAATAATTTTACATACATGACTTACTTACCGAGTTTTATATAGGAACTGGTTGTTAAATCTGCTGACGAGTCACACAAGATGCCTGATTCACAAGTCAACACGTTTCAACCTAAACAGTGGCAAAATGATCAGTCTCCATCAAGGCAAACACCACCGCAGGTATGTATATATATATTCCAAAATGTTCATACATTCTTCGATCAGTTTAATATAATTCTGCTGCATACATACATACAGACATATATATATACATAATAATCGTTATCATTTTCTTTAGTTATTCAAGTGTAAACTGTGGCACCTAAAGAGGACCAACATCATTGCTTTGGGTACTGTCTACTTGTCAAAAGGAAAAGTGATGATGCATAGCAGACCACTCCCAAAGGATTGCTACAAAGTGTCCGTTGATAAATCGTTAGTGCATGCAGCTTGTATTCCGGACAACGGAAACAATGGTTTGAAAACAGCTCTCGATGCAGTAGGTGGTTTTTATGCATGGCCCAAGAATCAAGTGATTTTTGATGAGGAGGTACATAGTACACGTTTTTTTCTGCTACATAGTTCTTCATATTTAATTTGGTGTTTGATCCATATGCCCCTTGTTTATTGTACAGGTAACACCACCAACTACTGGACAAAAGGCATTTGGTGAGACCAAAACTGCACCAGAAGTATCAAGGAAAAAGCGCAAAGGACCGGTTTTTGTGTCTTCCGATGCCATGCGAAAGCAAGCGAATAGAAAACTCAATAGTCAAAAGTCCTTACAACTCTGATGTTTAATAAGTGTATTTTCGTAATTATTTTGTAAATTAAACAATCCAATTATATTATTGATTTGTACATTGAATTATTTACATTGAAATTTTAATTTGTGTCGTTATATACTATGTAATTCATATTGTTACACAAATTATTGATTTGTTATATGTGACTAAAATATGTAATCACATAATATGGTCACACATTGTGGCCACTGTTTGATTAATTATGTGTGACTAAATAATGCAAAACGTCACACAAACATACAATTCAAGTGGCCATTGGGTGAACAATGGTCATACTTATTATCACCTACGGTCACTTTTGGCTTAATTTTGTGTGACCAAATCCCATAGTATATCACTCAAACCAAATCCCAGAGTATATCACTCTTTGAGTGAATAAATGATAGAAAACGCCACACAAACATAAAAAAAAAGTGGCCATTGAATGGCAATGGTCACACAAAATAAAAGTTTACTTGACATTGCAGCCCATATGGTCACACTTTTTATCACATACGGCCACTTTTGGCTTAATTTTGTGTGACCAAATCCCAGAATAAATCACTCTTTGTGTGACTAAATGATACAAAACACCACACAAACATAAAAATAAAGTGGCCATTGGATGGCAATAGTCATACAAAATACAAGTTTACTTGTCATTGCAGCCCATATGGTCACACTTTTTATCACCTACGGCCACTTTTGCTCTAATTTTATGTGACCAAATCCAAGAATAAATCACTATTTGTGTGACTAAATGATACAAAACGCCACACAAACATAAAAATAAAGTGGCCATTGGGTGGCAATAGTCACACAAAATAAAAGTTTACTTGACATTACAAAGCGTATGGTCACACTTATTATAACCTACGGCCACTTTTGATCTACTTTTATGTGACCAAATCCCATAATAAATCACTCTTTGAGTGACTAAATGATACAAAACGCCACACAAACATAAAAATAAGTGGCCATTGAATGGCAATAGTCACACAAAATACAAGTTTACTTGACATTGCAGCGTATATGGTCACACTTTTTATCACATACGGCCACTTTTGGCTTAATTTTGTGTGACCAAATCCCAGAATAAATCACTCTTTGAGTGACTAAATGATACAAAACGCCACACAAACATAAAAATAAAGTGGCCATTGGGTGACAATAGTCACACAAAATAAAAGTTTACTTGACATTACAAAGCGTATGGTCACACTTATTATAACCTACGGCCACTTTTGATCTAATTCTGTGTGACCAAATCCCAGAATAAATCACTCTTTGAGTGACTAAATCATACAAAACGCCACACAAACATAAAAATAAAGTGGCCATTGAATGGCAATGGTCACACAAAATACGAGTTTACTTGACATTGCAGCCCATATGGTCACACTTTTTATCACATATGGCCACTTTTGGCTTAAGTTTGTGTCACCAAATCCCAGAATAAATCACTCTTTGAGTGACTAAATGATACAAAACGCCACACAAACATTAAAAATAAGTGGCCATTGAATGGCAATAGTCACACAAAATACAAGTTTACTTGACATTGCAGCCTATATGGTCACACTTTTTATCACATACGGCCACTTTTGGCTTAATTTTGTGTGACCAAATCCCAGAATAAATCACTCTTTGAGTGACTAAATGATACAAAACGCCACACAAACATAAAAATAAAGTGGCCATTTAATGGCAATAGTCACACAAAATACAAGTTTACTTGTCATTGCAGCCCATATGGTCACACTTTTTATCACCTACGGCCACTTCTGGCTTAATTTTACGTGACCAAATCCAAGAATAAATCACTATTTGTGTGACTAAATGATACAAAACGCCACACAAACATAAAAATAAAGTGGCCATTGGTTGGCAATAGTCACACAAAATAAAAGTTTACTTGACATTACAAAGCATATGGTCACACAAAATACACATTTAGCTAACTTTAAAGAACATATGGTCACACTTATTAACACTTTTGGTCACTCTTGGCTTAAATTTATGTAACCAAATCCCAAAAATAAAACACTCGTTGTGTGACTAAATGTTACAAATAGCCACACTAACTTACAATTCAAGTGGCCATTGGATGGACAATAGTCACACAAAATACACTTTCACTTAATTTTAAAGAGCATACGGTCACACATTTTATGGTTTTCATCACACTTTTTAGATGGATACGGCCACTAACCATGTAATGTGACCGTATGGACCCCTTTGGTCACGGTACCTTTAGTCACACACACGCTGAAAAAACGAGTGTGACCATATGGTTTTCGTCACACTTTTCTGGTGTGACCAAAGCCAAAATCTGTACTAGTGTATTAAGAACTTAAAAACTTCCAATATGAACGGCAAACAAAAGTGCAAAAGGACTTACATACTACACAACATTCGGCAAACCAAATTCTTATCTTAAAATTGATTCTACCTTAAGGCTTAGTAAACAAGAAACTCTCTAAGGGAAACAACTTCTAATACATTATTATTAGGCATAAAAGATAATTCACCCAGATTACCGATATTGTTGTCCACTTAAACAATCTAAATTTCAGAAATTGAGCTCAAATTATTATTATTCTAGCAGGCCTTATCCTTGATTCCCAATAGCAAAATACCCTCATACAAATAACGTGTCACAATTCTTCAAATAATGAACATCCAAATAAATCAATCATTTTTCAAACCAAGACATTGGTGACAGGTCTGTACCTCAGTACAACAGAGCGACATAACTTGGCTTTGGTTTTTTCAATTCATGAGTCCTTTGTACTCTTTTCTTTGTATAACTATTTTTATATCAAATATACTGACGGAAACCAGGTCTGTACTTTCGTACAACAGAGGAGTCAACACCCAGTATATTCCCAAATGATGATAATTAGGATCTCACAATTATGGATTATAACACACTATCGTATAAGAATTAAGACTAAAGTCGTACCTTGCTAAAAGATCCTCTTGGGATAATTCCTACTTTAAGCATTAAATTTCTTAATAGCTCAATAACCTTCAAATAGATTGCATATCGATACATATCATGATGAACTATCTAATATCTAAAATTAAGTTCATTTCATCATTTGAATTCCCAAAATATGTTACAAGATTTGCTAAACTTTACACAGAATACAATTTTAAAAGAAAAAAATTGGGCTGAAAAATGACTAATATAGAATGCCCTTTAGCTTGAAATTTGCTAATATTTACCATTCATATCTTAAGGACAAACAAACTTCTTTTCCCCCATCCCCCACTTAAAAATTTGCAATGTCCTCATTATAAAATTAACAATAACATAGGGAATAGAAAAGAAGTGAACAGAAACTCCCCTGAGCTATCTTCAATATATAAGCTAGAATGAAGTCCTCCAACAACCAACATCCTCTTCCATGAGCTTTATTAACACAAAACAAAACAAAATAAATTAAGAAAAACAACGGGTTGTCTCCCGAAAGCGCTTTTGTTTATCACGTCGGTAAGCTCGACATTGTGCTTCACCAATTAGTTGAGATTCATCTCCCAATCACGTTCGGAGTCCCTTGCATCACTGATAAGCATCAAATAGATACTATATTTTATAGTATTTTATCCTTATATTTATATACATTTTAGTGTATTTATATGATTTTAGATACTTATTTTGTTAATATTTGCATAAATGTATTTTAAAGTGGAGATTGAAGAAAAGGAACGAAAACAAGGCAAAGATTGAAGAAAAAGAAGATTAAATGAAGACTCGAAGAAAATGTAGCTTAAACCTTGAAGAAATGAAGAAGATGGCTCAAAAGTGGAGTCATAACATCAATTAAGTGTTTTAAATGAATCTTGGATGAAAAGGAGCGGAATTTGGATCAAAAACCGAAGAGAAGTGTAAATGCTGAGTTTTCTGCTATGCGTTAGTAATTTGGCCATAACTCCCTCATACGGAGTCCAAATGAGTTGGTTCAAAAGCTCAAATTTAGCTAACACATAGATCTACACATATAAAAAATTCAGCTCATTTGGAGAAAAACTCAACCGCCGGTTGAGCCTTTCAACCGGCGGTTGGAATCGAAAATTCTAGAATCTGGTGGAAACGAGGAGTTGTACTTGGATATAAAGTACCCAACCGTCGGTTGGACCTTCCAACCGCCGGTTGGGACCAACTTTCAGCTATTATAAATAGAAAACACCTACCAGCTTCGAAGGAGATACTAATAACCTTAATAATTCGTAGGTTACAAATTATTAACCCCAAATTCGACTAGAAACACTTTCTAGGGGTTTTAGGAGCAATTTAGAGTCGCGGATTCGCAAGGGTTTGTCTACGATCAAGCGTACGGAGCGTGGTTCACGGTTTTGGTTTGCGTATCTTATTCTTTATTTAATTTTGAATGTGTTTTATTATTGAATATTGATTATGATTATGTTTAACTTAATTATGAACTAATATTGATTGTATTTGCTTAGATAAAAATTATTGTTGGAACTATATTATTGAATGTTTATTATATAAGAATTATCTGTATTATATTATATTAATGATGGTTCTTGACATAGTTAACTGATTTATATTAAACGAGGATGACCATATTAAGTTTTTATAAATTAAGTGATTGTGTTTATGTTTTGATCTTAATCTTATGCGATAGACGAAGAATATAATTCATTGATGTAAAATAATATTGTGATTCAAGCCATATCTATGAAATTGTACTAATAAACTGCTGATAGATTTTAAGTAATAGTAATACTTTGCGTAACCTTATGATTGTGTTGCTATTGTGAAAATTAGCTTAAGCTTAAGTGATTTTCTACATTAGTAATTCACCAATAATAATAGCCAACAATAAATAATCTAAGTAAATACATATTTATCTCTAATTGTTTACTATCCTTAGTTAATTGTTTTCTATTGAATTGGTTATAATTTAGTATTCTTAAATACGTTCATACGGAACTAAAATGTATCCCCCTTATCTGCATATTATATATTTTAATTGAATTATAAATTCTATTTTATTTATAACCACCATTCCCAGTGTTCGACTCGGACTTACTTAAAAGCTATATTATACGAACGGGTTATTCTTGCCTGGCTTGTGTGATAGTTATTTTAGTATTTCCATTTATTTAAAACTTGTTATTTTGTACTCTATTCACACGACATAAAGTTTTTGGCGCCGCTGCCGGGGAATGGTGATGTTTATTATTTAAATTTGAATTTATAGTATTTTATTTTAAATTTACCTTGTAAAATTTTTTTATACATTGTTGGTCAATTGAAATATCGGCTCAACCATTGAGAATACTGACAAAAACAAAGGTATAAGGAGAGTAAAGCCCTACCTCATTGATTTATCATATAAGAGGTAAGGTGCTTCTCGAAAGAGATAGGTTTTTAATAAGCTTCACGCTGACCTATTTCTCCGCTTTTGTGTACAATTAATGGAGCTACCGAGATCTGTTGACTAGCTTTGTAAAAGAATTTTTATTGGAATTTTTTTTAGTTAGTTTTTATTTTCTTTTGTTTTCTACTCTTTTTCTTTTTCTTTTATTTTGACAGGTATGTATCGGAACACGAATAATATTCCTGTAATTTATCAAAACTCGAGAAACTATTATATGAATGAAGATATTACCAACATGATGATTGAGGAGGATTTGAATCAACGTCTTGATAACTTAATAACATTAGCTTCGAAGCATATTGAAGAACTGCAGAACAAAGATCCAATTGTGAAAGATATGGAAAGCGACAAGGTGGAAAATTTTGACAAACCTGAAGATGGATGATGTAAACCTAATGTAAATTTGGAAGAGATAATGAGTCGGATGTCGACTACAAATATGCAAATGAAAAAAAAACGAAGCAATTCTAGAAAGTCAAAGTGATTCCATTCAACGAATTGCGAAATTGTTAAAAGAAATAGAAAGCACACTTGAGGAGAATCTTAGCAAAATCGAGATTGAAGGACACGAGACAAATGAAAAACCAAATTTCAACAATTATACGCCCTCACCTTCTTACCCAAAAGCCTTAACGGAAGAAATTATTAAAAAGTACACACCTCCGCCTCCTTATCCAGCTGCTTTGAATAGAGATTATAATGAAGTAGAAGGATCAATTTTTCCAAAGCTTAAGAAAGATACTGTTAAAAGTTTATCTCGACCAGTGATTGTGAACGCTACGCAATCTATGGAGACCTCAAGTGAAAAAGTGGAAGATACCGAAACTATTGGCCACAGTCAAGGAGATTTCATTCAACAACTTGAGGGGATGGACAATCAAATCGATAAGTACTCTCAATCCTCTGAATCCTTATTTTCTAATGAAATTTTTAGTGAAATTAAACAGGAAGAAGATATGGAGGTAGATTGGTTGCCTTTTCCAAGATTTGACCATTATGATTCTGATGAGGAATCATTTTCGTTACTTAATTGTAATGAAGAGGATAACCTTGATTTAGAAAACCAAGATGGGGTTATGACAGAAGAAGAATTAATAGTCGCTATGGATCCAGCTATTGATGAAACTTCATCATTACATCCAGAGGTTGAACAATTAGAGGAAAATGATCAAGCAATGGTAAGGACTGGAGAAGAAGCAGAAAACAAAACTTGCGGTAATCAGATAGCAGCCGAACCAGTTGAAATTCAAACGGTGGTTGAGTCGATATAACCAACGGTTGAAGTATCTGTAAGCACAAGTTCATTGTTTTATCAATATGAAGATCCTTTTTGGCAATCCGAGCGAAAAGCAAGTTTCTCACAGTTTTTGAAAAATCATGGAGCATCACGGTCTGTACAAATGCCTGCCTTAAAACGATAAGTATTTCTTTTCTTTAATTTTATTAAATTAAATTTTTTGGATTATTTATAGATATTACCATCCATGCTTAGTTTTAAGTGTGGGGAAAGTCACTAGATTTTTAGGTAAATAAGTTTGAAGTCAAGCTAGTGACTCGAAAAAAAACAAGTGCTTCTTGGGAGGCAACCCGTGCTTGTATATTATGTTGTATAATTTTTAGGTAAATTTAGGTTTAGTATAGTATGTTATATTTTTCTTTTTAGTTTGTTATTAAGGATAGATTTAAGAAACCATAATCACTAGAAAACGTTGCTACGTAAATTAAATTAAGAGGGCTAAATAAACAAAATATAAAAGTCATTATTTTCAAAAACCGTTGCTAGCAACCCTCCAGCGGCTGACATAGTTAACCGGCGGTTGAGCGGATTTCTCAAATTTCAGTTTTTAAACCGAACCGATGGTTGTAATCCAACCGACGGTTGGACACTTTTTCAATTAAAAACCAATGGCAGCAAGATTACCACACTTTTTATAAAAAACTAAGAAAACTTTGGGTATGTCTTTTTACGAAATTGTCATATTTAGTTTCTGAGAAATTTATTATTAGAGTTCACTTAATGATATTGTTTCTCTTAAAATTGATTCTAATATTTGCAATTTTTGTTTACAGATTCAGATTAGGTGATAAGTAAAAAACTTTGGGGTTTTAATCTAGAACTTATTTATGTTAATATGTATGGTAAACGTAGTTTTCATAATAAGTTAAGATCTTCGATCATTTTTATTAACCCTAGTGGAAAATTAAAATTTTAAATTAAGAAGTTGGAGCTACATTGCTTGTACTTTTATCTAAGACTCCTGCCAGTAATTAAATTAGGAAGCCGATAGTTGTTGGTACCCAACTAGAGGTTGAATATTTTTTTGGCTTTATTAGAAGATAAATTGACGAATAGCAGTAGTTTCATAAGTTTTTATTGCCCAACTAGCCCATTAGAAATGACAAAAATTAGTAGCATGTGGTTATATGTTTCTGGACTATCTTTAATTTGTATTTTTCATTTTAATTTTAGTTTTTATTTTTATATTTGGTATGTTTAATTTATTTGCTTGTTTATTTTTAGAATATGGTTGCCAATTTTCGAAGCTGGCGTATGATATAGTACAACTGAATAATGCATTGAAATTGGAATTTTTGGAAATTTAATAAGTTTATCTTATTAATTATGAACTTTGTGGGTGTGTTCCCTGGAAACCCTCACGAGACTATAACTCGTCAACTTGGGATACCGAGGGGTTTAAAGGTTTATTGCATATGCTAAATGCAATCGTGATTAACTACGAAAGTGTGGATGTTGTATAGTTTTGAGTAAAGATCGCGGAAACCAATACCGCGGAAACCAATACGTTGAACTACAAATAGAAAAGATGAACCATTAAGCCGAATCAGATAACGATAATCGCTTCTAAGTCAGGGGAGTTTTTTTGTTCTACTTTTTCTTTCCCTTACTCACTTTAGTTTATCATTTTTATACAATGAGGGCATTGTATACTTTAAGTGTGGGGATAGGGTTCGTAAGATAAAGAATTTCTTTAATTAAACATTTAAGTTTTAAACTGTTCTTAAATTTTATCAAAATTTAAAAATTTTAAGTTAATAACTAAGTATTTATTAGTTAGAATACTTTTGTTAAAAGTTTTGTTTTGTATTTAAAGGTTTAGACTTTAATGTGGATTAACTGTTTTGTACATATAACGCAAGCTACTTAATAAAGGAAGTAATATATAGTTATATGATATGATGTACTAATAGGCAATCTATATAAAGATTTCTGAATTTTAATAAATTAATAAAATAACTTGTATATTATTTTATGGTACATAATATGATGTATGACATAAAAAGTCTTAAATTTTAAATTTATTATACAATAATGTTGATGCATTTTAGTGTGTCTGTCAGTTGGTCTATTGAGTTGTAAGTGTCGTTAGTTAAGTTGAATAAGAAAAGTCATTTTAGTATATAGCGACACTTAGATTTTGAGTTAGGAGACACTTGTCGTAGTGTCGCATAGCGTCACTGAGGTAAGTGACGCATGAGGGCGGCGACATGCGACACTTCCCAAGTGACGCATGTCTGCCGATTTTGTTTTAGTATAAATTGAAACCTACGGGTTTTCGGCTAGGGTTGACGAAACCCTAGCACCATTTGTCGACTACAATCTGTAAACACATTCCAATACATTCGTTAAGTTAATAAACTTGATTTGTTTGATTAATCATTCGTTTCGGTTTGAGTTTATTATTGTTTCGTGTGATTGTTTGATTCCGCCTTACAATCACTGCAATCAATCACTTAGATCCGAGCATCAAGGGACTTTCAACCGGTATCAGAGCATTTGGGTGATTTGATCGACGTGTGTTCGTGTATTGGAAGCTTTTCGGTTCGATTGTGTGAAGATCATAGATTTTCTCGCAATATTTGGATTGATTTGGTGCTATTATTACGTTTTGAATCAAGTATTACAGGTTTCATTCGACTGGGATTCAAGAATTTTCATTAGGTTTACGAAAATTCGACGTTTTGGGGTTTTTGGGCGTTCACAGCCGTTTCTGCGTCACTCGAAGCATCACTTCGTCACTTTGTGCGGCACTTCGAGCGACACTTCTGTAAGGAGCAATTAGGGTTTTAACGACACTCAAGTACGTCACTCAGTAACGTCACTTGAGGATTATACGTCACTTCTCTTAGTGACGCCTACTGTTCATTCCGACACTTAATTGCGTCATTTGATACGACACTTGTGTGTCATCCGTCACTTACTGCCAGTGACGCATTACTACTGTGAGTCACTGAAAGCGTTACTTATCTTAGTGACGCCTGTTGTTGCTAAGCGACACTCAAGTCCGTCACTTGAGTGCGTCACTTCTTGGTTATACGACACTAATCTCTAGTGTCGTTCTGTTTGTTTAGTTGTCACTTAATAGCGTCACTTAACCAGTGCCGCTACTTTTTGCGACACTTAGGTGCGTCACTTACCAAGTGATGCCTTTGTTACTAATCAGCTTCCTAGTTTTGTTTTAAGTTGATTTTACAGGTACATTTCAATGTCTGATAAGGAAGATATTAGAGGAATAAGAGAGATGCTCAGACAGAGCAATGATATTGGTTCTAGCAATAAACCTCCGTTCTTTGGACCAGATTTGGATTATGTATATTGGAGAGATAGATATGAACAGTATATAGATTTCCACTGTCCAGAACTTTGGGGACCTTTAAAGGAACGATATGTTGCTCCAGTGGCTGAAGCATATTATCGTGGTGTTCCTCCAGCTAAAACATACAATGCTATGTCACCTCAAGAGAAAAAGGAGTATGAAATAGAAAGAAAGGCTCATTCTTCTATTTGTATGTGTTTGCCAAAGGATGTTATGAGACTCTTTAAATCTCATGACACAACTTATGATTTGTGGAAGGCAATTGAAACAAGATGTGGAGGAAATGAAAAGTACAAGGAGGCCAAGCTAGAATTAATCAAAAAGCAGTATGATATATTTGACATTATTCCTAATGAGATGACTTCCAGTCTATTCACCCGATACTCACAACTGGTTAGTGAGTTAAATGAAGGAGGATACAATCTCCCTGCACTTGAGGTAAACAAGAAATTGCTGGATGTGTTGCCAAGTGCTTGGGATGTGAAGGTCCAATTCTTAAAGGAAAATCCAGAATTACAAAGGATGACTTTGGACCAATTGATAGGTATTCTACAAGCTCATGCAATGGAATTGAAGAAGAAGGAATGCAAATCAAGTGGATCTGTACAAAATCCCACAATTTATGGTGGACAAGTCAATTCTGGCAAGAACTATGGTGGAGTGGCATTTATGACAGATACCAATTCATCTTCTTTTTCTTCTGGAGGTCAACATACAGCTTATCTCTCTGGTACGTTTCAAGGAAATCAACAACAACAGGCTCCAGTCTCACCAGCAATACAAGAGCAAGCTGCTATTTATACAGCTTTTCTAAGCTCTTATAAAGATTTGGTTACTCAACCAAACACAACTTTGGAGCTGATCAAGGAGGATTACGGACAACTGGATGACGATGATCTAGAACAAATGGACTTGAACTGGAACATTGCTATGATAACAAGAAGGGTTCAAAAATTCTTGCAACGGACTGGACGCAAGAGTCTAGAAGGAAATGGGAAGTCAGGATTTGGTTTTGATAAAAGCAAGGTCCGATGTTATAACTGCATGAATTTGGGTCATTTCGCTAGGGAATGCGAGAAACCAAAGATGCCACCATCGGGTCTTACTAAGCCTGATCCTCCAAAAGCGACAGAAGAGGTCAAGTCGTTAGCTGTGGACAATGCTTTGGTCGTTTTTGAGCCAAATACTCATGACTGGAATGCGGAGGCAGCAAAATTTCAACAGTGTCTGATGGCTCACATTACACCTGGGGTACAAAATGAACCAATTGAACCTTTAAACTGTATCTCATGCATTAATCTAACTGAATCTCTGAAGGCTTTTCAAAAGGACAACCAAGAGTTGCGAGACAAAGTTGCAAAACTTAATGAGTCAAATAGGTTTTTGAAAGAAAATGAAAAACTTTATGAAAAACATATTGAGGCTCATAAGTTAGATACTCAAACTTATAAAGTGAAAGTTTTTAGTCAACAGGATGCAATTAAAAGTTATCTTACTGAAATTGAACTGTTAAACAAAGAGCTTTCTGACTTAAAAACTGAGTATGGAAATTATCAAGATAAAATCTTGGGTTCATCCTCTGCAACAATGATTTTTAATGAAATTGTTAGCAATCATAAGCCTGATAGGAAGAGTAAGGGAGGAAAAGGATTAGGTTTTGTTGAAATAGCACCTCCTACTACTTATACTCCTTTACCTGTTAAGGAAGGCCTTGATGAGATTCCGGTTGATTATGCTAAGCTATTGGGTATCAAGGGTAAAGTGGCTAAAACTAACAAACCGGAGAAGGAGAAAACCAAGAGGCCAGAGTATCCCTCTCCTAAGTTTGTTAAGCCAATGAATGAATCTCCTGTTGGTGTTGAGGAGATTGTTAAGCCAATGAATGAATCTCCAATCTGTTTTGAGGAGATCGTTGAGATTGAGGACATTACGGATCAGGAGTATCCTGAAGTTAATAAAGTTGAAGTTAAACCTGAAAAAGCGGTTTCAAAAGTTGAACCTGAAATTAAGGTTCAACCAAATAAGGGAAAAGCCAAGGTTTTAAATTCGAAACAACAAACTTTACAGTCACCTGTAAAGATTTTGCAACATAAAGTAGTAAATGAAAAGGTTTCGTATGAAAAACCTTCAACTTCAACCTCTCAACCAAAACAAATGCTTTCTAAGACGTGTACGCAATGTTCATGTTCTAGAAATGTTTCTCCACCTCCTGTGGTAATTACTCAGCCTCAACCATTTGTTGAGACTCGTTCTTGTTTCTACTGCAAGAGACAAGGACATTTAATTCGTGAATGTCCCAAGCTGTCAAATCAGCGCTATGGGAGAGAGATGCCTAGGACATCTGTTTATAGAAATTCCTTTTCAAAATCTCCACCTAGGCGTTACTCAAACTCTCTGAAGCCTGTCTTGAAGCCAAGTAATGTTGAGCAAAAACCTTTGCCAATTCAAAAGCCCAACATTACTTCTAATATCAATTCCGAACCTTCTAAAGCTTGGAAACGAAAAGAGTCTGATGTTGACTCTTCAGTCGTCAACAATAACACATCAGATAAAAATTCTCATTTGTTTAAAAATAAAATCCTATCTGACGTGCTTATTGTTGATGACCATGGAAGACCTAAGTCTGTAAAGGCTTGGGTCTCCGTTTCTCACTAATCTCTTTCTTTTATGTGTTGCAGCAGTCGGAACGTGTGAAGGATAACTTATGGTATATGGATAGTGGCTGCTCGCGACACATGACTGGCGATGTGTCTCTTCTGACGGATATTAAACCATACTCAGGAGGATACGTTGCTTTTGCAGGAGATTCAGGAGGAACTATTTCAGGAAAAGGAACGCTAACAAATGGAAGAGTTAGCTTTGAGAATGTGAATTATGTGGCAGAACTGACTCACAACTTGCTGAGCGTATCACAAGTTTGTGATGAGGATTACACCACGTCATTCACAAAGACTGAATGTGTAATATTGAAGCCTGGGTATGTCATTCCTGAGGAATGGGTATTGATGCGTGCACCTAGAAAGAATGACACCTATGTGATGAACATGCGAACTGTGGAGACTACTAGTGACTATACATGTCTCCTTTCAAAGGCTTCTGAAAAGGAATCACTCCTTTGGCACAGACGAATGGGACATATTCATTTCCGTAAAATGAATTTTCTGATTAGTAATGAGGGGAGTTCCAAAATAGTCATTTGCTTTAAAAGATGACTGCATTTCTTGTCACAAAGGAAAACTCCACAAGAAGTCCCACAAGTCTAAGGTTGTGAATTCAATTGCGGCTCCGTTGGAACTACTGCATATGGATCTTTTCGGTCCAGTCTCTACAAAGAGCACTGGTGGTCGGTCTTACTGCTTGGTAGTTACTGATGACTACTCAAGGTTTTCGTGGGTTTATTTTTTGACCACAAAGGGGGAGACTCCTGATATTTTGGTGTACTTGTTGGATAAGTTGGCAAATCTGTGCAACTTAAAGGTGAAAAGGATACGAAGCGACAATGGAACTGAATTCAAGAACTCAACTCTCGAATTGTTTTGTGCTACAAGAGGTATTGAGCATCAATTTAGTGCTCCGAGAACTCCACAACAGAATGGAGTCGCAGAAAGAAAGAACAGAACAATCATCAAGACAGCTCTGACTATGTTAGCCGACTTCAAGTTACCAATCATCTTCTGGGCTGAGGCGGTTAATACTGCCTGTTATGTTCTGAATAGAGTGCTCATGGTTAAGAAAAAGAATAAGACGTGTTATGAACTTTTCAATAACCGTAAGCCAAACCTGCAGTTTTTAGAACCATTTGGGTGTCCATGCATGATCATGATTACAAAAGATAAGGTCTCTAAGTTTGGTGATAAAGCTGTTGAAGGGATTTTTCTTGGATATTCAGTTAATTCTCTGAACAAAAGAGTCTACATCAAATCAATGAATCAGATTGAGGAACATTTTGAAGTGAAATGCTTAAGGTATACGGAACCTCCTCAAGGGACGGGTCCGGATTGGTTTTTCAACTATGGAAACCTCTTTAACTCTTTCAATATTCCGGAAGAAGATGATACGGAAGAATTGGTTTCTATGCTTCATGGACTTGATTTTTCTCAAGATACACCAGTTAGTAAATCATCCGACCCATCTCCTAATGCAACACCCGCACCTCCACCAACTATTCCTACATCTTCACTACCAACAACCACACCATCACCAACAACCACACCATCACCAACAACACCTAATCCAACATCTACATCTCCAGCTACACCTTCGAAAGATGCTCCTTCTACCTCTAAAACAGTTTATAACTACACAAAGGAGCTTCCTTATGATCCAAACATGCCATCATTAGAGGAAGAAGGAGAGGATGAGGTAGATGATGAGAGAGAGGAAGCATAAAAGATGAATTATTCTCATTTCTATTCTCAAGGAGATGAAGATGATGATGCATCTCCGAATATTTCTGCAACTGAGGGAGATTTGAACAACCTGGAACAGAATCTTGTGCCAGATCAAATTACAGTTACTCGGATACATAAGGATCACCCCATTGATAATATCATTGGTGACCCTCATGCTCCAATTCAAACAAGACATCAAGCAAAGCAGACTGATACTGAGCAACTTTTGGGTATGATAGCTAATATCGATTCATGCTATCTTTCGCAAATTAAACCCAAGAAAGTTGAAGAGGCCTTAAAAGATCCATCCTGGATCGAGGCCGTGCAAGAGGAACTACAGCAATTTGAAAAGTTGCAAGTCTGGGAAGTAGTTCCATTGCCCAAGGGTGCCCACTTGACTGGCACTCGTTGGGTTTATCGTAATAAGATGGATGATAGGGGCGTTGTGATTCGTAATAAAGCACGTCTAGTAGTTCAAGGATTCAGCCAAATTGAGGGTTTGGACTATGATGATGTATTTGCCCCTGTTGCTCGATTGGAATCCATACGCATTTTTCTGGCATACGCGTCTTTCAAGGGATTTCGCGTCAATCAACTTGATGTGAAAAGCGCGTTTCTGTATGGACAAGTTGATACCGATGTGTACGTTAAGCAGCCTCCTGGTTTTGAAGACCCTGCGCATCCTGAATACGTCTGTAAATAGAACAAGGCGTTGTATGGTCTTCACCAAGCACCGAGACTTTGGTATGAGAGGTTAACTACACATCTAATTAAGCATGGTTTTGTGAGAGGCAACATAGATAGCACGCTATTCATTCTTCGTGAACAGACAGAGGATAGGGAAGATATGCTACTTGTGCAGGTTTACGTGGACGATATAATCTTCGGTTCTACAAATGAGGCAATGTGCAAGAACTTTGAGAAAATCATGAAGTCTGAATTTGAGATGAGCGCGATGGGGGAACTCACATTCTTTTTAGGTGTACAAGTTGAGCAGCTTGCAAAAGGTATTTATATACATCAGTCTAAATATGTCAATGACATGTTGACTAGGTATGACCTGCTCAATTGTAAAACCTATGGGACTCCTATCGAGCTTAATCACAATCTTAGACTTGCTGAGGAAGACGAAGATTGCAAGGAGAGGGACTATCGTTCTATGATAGGTTCTCTTATGTATTTGACTGCCTCTAGGCCGGACATCGTATTTGCCGTGTCCATCTGCTCACGCTATCAGGCTAAACCAAAGGTGTCTCATATGAAGGCAGTAAAGCGAATTTTTGGTTATCTCAGAGCTAGACCTACTCTTGGTCTTTGGTATTCAAATGAGAAGACTTTCGCTCTTACAGCCTATTCAGATTCGGATCATGGAGGTTGCAGTATCGATAAGAAGTCAACAACTGGTGGATGTCAATTTCTGGGATCGCGTTTGGTATCTTGGCAGTGCAAGAAGCAGACTACAATATCTCTTTCTACAGCAGAGGCCGAGTATGTTGCTGCTGCTAGCTGCTGTGCCCAAGTTCTCTAGATTCAGCATCAACTACGCGATTATGGGTTACTTCTTACTATGACTCCTATTCACATAGATAACACTGCTGCCATATCTATCACACGCAATCCCGTACAGCACTCTAAGACCAAACACATAGAACTTAGGTTCCACTTCATATGGGATTGCTATGAAAAACACTTGATAGACCTGGTCCACATAGACACCCTTAAACAAAATGCCGACCTATTCACCAAAGCTTTTTCATGTGCTCGATTTGATGAACTGGTCAACACGATCAGTTTAAGATTCTTTGGGTCTAAAAAGTAATGTGTGACTTGGATAGTTAACTTTATTTGCTTTTATGTGTGTTAAAAAAAAAAAAAAAATTGGCAACAGCCACTCTTTATACTCTTTAGTATATAAGAAATGCACGGTTGCTACATTTTAAAATAGACGTTGAGTTGTGTCTGTAAACAACTTGGGATATGATAGTACATCGGGTGACATGCACAAAATGGAATTTTAAGGTTTATCTTGGATGTGTCAGTAGGTTTATCTGACATAGTTAAAACAGTTTCTATAAAAATTAGTTTCATCATGCGATGTGTTGGTAGGCATGATACACACCGGTCTCTGAGATATTAAGAAGTAATTTAGATACATGTCTATGATCCTGTGGTAAACACCGTGATGTACTTCTCTAAGTCTTAATTCCTTAGCATAGCTTGACATACTTCTACTTTTGGATCGTATATCTGAGATCTTTTGGGGGAGTATGCTGATTGTTTCCTCTGTTGTACGTAAGTGCAGACCTGGTCTCAATTCAACTTACTCTCAAAACTAAGCAAACGTGAGTCAATGTACTTGCAAAGTCTTAAATTCTAAGATACTGATCAAGGTTGCCAATTGAATAAAAACAAGTTTGGTTTGACTGCGATCGGTTTTGCTTAAACCTGAATCAAGTGTATGTTGCTCTGTTGTACGCAAGTACAGACCTGTCACCGCTGGCTTGATTCTTAAAATTGATTCTCTTATATTCTTTCTGAATTTGGAAACTATGTTCATGTCTGGGTTACAGGGGTATATCTATGGTGGGGACCACGGTGAAATATTCATACTAACAATAAAAGGTTACCTTACAGACACGGATGTAACATGTTTAGGTGGACAAACAATACCAATAATCGTCTTGAAATAACTTTTATAAAAGGTGTTTTAAATGTGCCATGTAAGTTTAAAGTGGACAAATATACTGATGATTGAAATAACACTTACTATTCATAATAATTGCATGTTATTCCGATATGATCCCTAACCAGCCTCCATCAACTCCGTCACCAAAAAGAATGCATTTAGTTTATATCATTAATTTTGTGTTTATCTTATTTTATTTTTAATTTTAATTTTAGTTTTGCCCAAGTCACATTTACTGTCAAATTGAGCACTACGCAAAAGATCGACAAAATTTTAAAATTTTTCACAAACTGTCGATATGCGTCACTTCCTAAGTGACGCTGATAGTAACGCCTAAAGAGTCGTTCTAAGTGACGCAGATTAGGGTTTTGGTATAAATAGTTCCGTATCCGGCACTTATTTTCACCACCAACCCTATTCAATACGCGTCACTTCCACTGCCCTAGCGTCACTTCCTTCGTCGCTGCGTCACTTCGGCTGTCATTTCTGTGTATTTTGCATGCAATCGGCCTCCGTGACCTTCTTCCTCTCACTCATACACGTCTTTAGGTATAAATTTTATCATCTATATTTGCGTATTCATGCTTTAATCGAATGTTAGGGTTACGGTTTTTTTTTTTTTTTTTTTTTTTTTTTTTTTTTTAGGGTTTGCTGAAATCACGAAGATTGGGGATCGATTTGTTATTGTTTTGTGTTAATAAAAGTTGTGTTTTACTCGTTAACGTTTTCCGCACCTTGTGGTTAACTCTGTTTGCAAAAACCCCAATTTGTGTTCTTCGTGATTTCTGGAATTGAACAGTGGCACGATGATCTTCATCATTGCGTCACTTCCATAAGTGACGCTAAATGGTAGTTTCACAGGATAAACGTCACTTAGACCGTCACTTTGCTGAGTGACGCCTTTATGCGTCACTCTAATATTCTTTCACTTATAACGTCACTTCTTATAGTGACGCCATGCCGCTATACTTACCCGTCACTTATTAACTGACGCATACCCGTCACCTGCTAAGTGCCGCTTCAATGATACATGTTGTGGCAACGTCACTTACACCAGTGACGCTTGCCATGCGTCACTTACATCAAGTGACGCACCCTTCTGATTTCTGATTTTATTACGGCACTTTTTAAGTGTCGGTTATTCTTAGGGCGTCACTTCCTTAGTGACGCTATAAAATCAGAATTGTCAATTATGTGTTTGAACTTATTCTGTAACGATTTTTCTCGTGTTCTTTTGCTGTCTATAGTTACAGATGGAGAATCTTCAGGATTATTATCGCCGAACAAACACCAGGCATAATATTGTTGCGTTTCTTGATTCGACGCACAAGAACTCACTTCCGTTCAGGCCAATGATTTCATTTCTTCGCAGATCAAGGATTCATCATGCTATTACAGCATCTACTCCGGTTTACATGAATCAGATCGAGGAGTTCTATGATCATGCGTTTATCAGAACTGAAAACGACACTCCGAGGATCGTCTCTACTATGTTTGGTCGTGAGAATGAGATTACTGAGGATTCGATTCGTCGTGTTTTGCAGTTTAATGACACGCACAATATGCCAACTGCATTTGAGACCGCGTTTATCTATGGGGGTCTTCAGAGAATGGGTTATCCAGCCGATCAGCTTACGGATTTTAGAAAACAGTATCTGTGCAGGGTTTGGAGATACTTAGCTCACATCGTAATTGTCTGTTTATCTCCGAGAAAAGGTGGATATGATGCTGCAAGTCACACAACTTTATCTTTGATGCTGGCATTAGTGTACAATAAACCATACAATTTCAGCGGTTATGTTTTTGGAAATATGGTTGAAAATGTTCGAGCTGGTAAAGATAAGTGGTTGCTATATCCTCGTTTTGTTCAGCTATTGTTAAATGACTTGGATTTGAGAATCGATCCAGATATGAGGTCGTTATTGGTTCAAACGCCAATGTTGTTACGCGTTTTCAACGACTGCAAGCTGCCACCGAAAGATTCTGCAGTCTTGCCTGATCGTGAGCTGTTCGGGCACGTAGTAAACGAAAACTACGTTGCGCCGCCTGGGGATGCTTATGAGGATATTGTTGTGCCTCCGGTGAATGAAGCTGATTTAGTTGATGCTGCTGTTGCTCAAGACTTGGAAGATATTGAGCAAGTTGAAGAAGTTGCAGCTGAGGAATCTTATGGTGGTCCCACCCCACCTGACTCTCCAGGTGATGTGCCACCTCAGGATGCATTAGATGGAATACAGTTGGCTGATCCTCGACGCTTTAAGCGTATCTTGATGAGAATTTCTGAAGGGCGTGTTCATGTACCGCCGAATTTGGGCAAGCGACCAGCTGGGTCTTCTCCTTCGTATGCTGATTTACCTCATAGGAGACGCCAGCGAACAGGAATCAGTATTCAAGAACCTGGTCAGCAAGTTCAACAACAACAACCGCCGCCTGCGATGCTTCAGCAGTTCCTTGATCAGATAAATCAGATGAATAAGCATTTTGATGATCAGGCTGCCATGATTGAAGCTCAAGCTGCTCAAATAAAAGATTTGGAGATCAAGGCAGCTCAAGTGCAGGAACTGAAGCTTGAATTGACGGACATGAAGTCTAGGTTATTAGAGTTGGAAGCGGTTACTGTTGTTTCGGGGGAGGAAGGTCAGAGAACCTTGGAAACAAATGTAACCCCTCCCACAGAACACGAAAATGTAATTCCAGAACAGATTAATGAAAATATTGCTTTAGATTATTTTGTTGATGTTCCGGGACAGCCGAGACCAATTTCGGTTGATTATTCGAACGTTAATCTCACATATATTCAGAGTTTGATAAATCCGGGTGATGAAGAAGATAGATCAGTCGATCCGGATGATATCGAGATGGATGCGGAGGTTCCAGGCTCAGATGAAGAATATGTGGATAATCCGAATCAGGAACCGGCGCCTGAGCGAGAACCGGAACCTGTTCAGAAACAACCGGCCCAACCGTATGATTTTGATACACCAATCGTTGAGTCCGATGATTCTAATGATGAACAAGAACCTCCAACAGAACCTACTCAGGAACAACCATCTGCTAAATCTGTTCCTGAAAAAGCACAACCGTCTACATCTTTAGATCGTCCAATGTTTCGAAAGCTTAAACCTGAGTTGAAGATTTGTAAAACTTATCAGGTTCGAGGTGATTTGACTGGTTTGATCAGAAGTTGGAAATTTGATGAAGTTAACTTTCTGATTCTTATTAAACGAAGAGATGGCGTACAATATTTCCGGCCGAGATTCAACTGTATTAGCACGCTGCCGAAGGAAGAATTGAATCGTCTTGCTCAACTGAACATTGTTAACCACACTGATGATTTTCGTGGTAAAATGTTTCAGAAGATTCTGAGAAAAGATATTTACAGCAAGAAGTATTTGTGGGTTAGACCAGAGCTGGGAGTTCGTTATTCATACAAGAAAAAGTTGGATTCAAGAACTCAGCAACCGATCGTGAAAATATCATTATCCTCCAGCAGCTAGTCAGAAAACTGTGCCACTGCAGTCTCTGCCACTTGATTTTCTTAAAAGATTACGATATTGGTGGTTTGATTCCGTTACTCAAGAAGCGGTTATTGAATATCTTTCAGTTGAAGATCCAGTGATTGAAAAGGGTAATTGGAATCTATCTGCAAAGTATGGAAGGACTCTTCGTGTTTTTGATCCGATCAGCCTTATTAATCTGACAAAGAAAGATTTTAAAGCTCTTTACAAAAGCAAAATGGAGTATCATCGTTTTGATCAAGAAGAGGCTTCAAAATTCGAGAAGGTGGTCGAGATTTGTGTTCGAGTTGGTATTCATGCTGGTGGAGTGTTTCCACCAGGTTGGGTTTGAACTAAAGATGTTTTGAAGACCAAGCTGAAGACACGGGGGAGTTTGTTGATGCATTTTAGTGTGTCTGTCAGTTGGTCTATTGAGTTGTAAGTGTCGTTAGTTAAGTTGAATAAGAAAAGTCATTTTAGTATATAGCGACACTTAGATTCTGAGTTAGGCGACACTTGCCGTAGTGTCGCATAGCGTCACTGAGGTAAGTGACGCATGAGGGCGGCGACATGCGACACTTCCCAAGTGACGCATGTCTGCCGATTTTGTTTTAGTATAAATTGAAACCTACGGGTTTTCGGCTAGGGTTGACGAAACCCTAGCACCATTTGTCGACTAAGCAATCTGTAAACACATTCCAATACATTTGTTAAGTTAATAAACTTGATTTGTTTGATTAATCATTCGTTTCGGTTTGAGTTTATTATTGTTTCGTGTGATTGTTTGATTCCGCCTTACAATCACTGCAATCAATCACTTAGATCCGAGCATCAAGGGACTTTCAAATAATTTTATATATCTTTTTACTTATGTGAATACATTTGGGGGTATATATTGATGGTTTCCTCTGTTATACGAAAGTATAGACCTGGTCTCTATTAATATATACTTAACATTAAGCAAACACAAGTCAAAAGTACTTGAAAAGTCTTAAAAATAAAAGATACCTAATGAGGTCGCCAAAATGGTTTGACCGAGTCTGGTTTTGCTTAAACCTGAATCAAGTTATGTCGCTCTGTTGCATGAAAATGCAGACCTGTTACCAATGTCTTGATTTTTAAAAATGTATTTTATATATTTAATGGGAGTATAAAAGAAAATTGTATAATTAAATTTCAGAGTATATCATATATGGAAATCATAAGTAATATACATAATAACAATAAAGGTGTATTCAGAAGTATAAATATAGATTGTTTAAAGTGGACAAATATATTAGTAATCATTCATGAACTATATGTTGCACTAACAATAATAATTTTTATTTGTACATTATAGTTATCCATATTAATTAAATTGTTTAAAGTTTTAAATTATGAAATAGATTTTTAATTTAAATATTTTGATTATTAAATATTAGTTTGATGCTTATCTTAATTTTATTCAGTATTATACTTGAGGACACGCAGAACTTAAGTGTGGGGATATTTGATAAGCATCAAAAAAGATACTATATTTTATAGTATTTTATCCTTATATTTATATACATTTTAGTGTATTTATATGATTTTAGATACTTATTTTGTTAATATTTGCATAAATGTATTTTAAAGTGGAGATTGAAGAAAAGGAACGAAAACAAGGCAAAGATTGAAGAAAAAGAAGATTAAATGAAGACTTGAAGAAAATGTAGCTTAAACCTTGAAGAAATGAAGAAGATGGCTCAAAAGTGGAGTGATAACATCAATTAAGTGTTTTAAATGAAGCTTGGACGAAAAGGAACGGAATTAGGATCAAAAACCGAAGAGAAGTGTAAATGCTGAGTTTTCTGCTATGCGTTAGTAATTTGGCCATAACTCCCTCATACGGAGTCCAAATGAGTTGGTTCAAAAGCCCAAATTTAGCTAACACATAGATCTATAACATATAAAAAATTCAGACCATTTGGAGAAAAACTCAACCGCCGGTTGAGCCTTTCAACCGGCGGTTAGAACCGAAAATTCTAGAATCTGGTGGAAACGAGGAGTTGTACTTGGATATAAAGTACCCGACCGCCGGTTGGACCTTCCAACTGCCGGTTGGGACCGACTTTCAGCTATTATAAATAGAAAACACCTTCCAGCTTCGAAGGAGATACCAATAACCTTAATAATTCGTAGGTTATGAATTATTAACCCCAAATTCGACTAGAAACACTTTCTAGGGGTTTTAGGAGCAATTTAGAGTCGCGGATTCGCAAGGGTTTGTCTACGATCAAGCGTACGGAGCGTGGTTCATGGTTTTGGTTTGCGTATCTTATTCTTTATTTAATTTTGAATGTGTTTTATTATTGAATATTGATTATGATTATGTTTAACTTAATTATGAACTAATATTTATTGTATTTGCTTAGATAAAAATTACTGTTGGAACTATATTATTGAATGTTTATTATACAAGAATTATCTGTATTATATTATATATAGTTAACTGATTTATATTAAACGAGGATGACCATATTAAGTTTTTATAAATTAAGTGATTGTGTTTATGTCTTGATCTTAATCTTATGCGATAGACGAAGAATATAATTCATTGATGTAAAGTAATATTGTGATTCAAGCCATATCTATGAAATTGTACTAATAAAATGCTGATAGATTTTAAGTAATAGTAATACTTTGCGTAACCTTATGATTGTGTTGCTATGATGAAAATTAGCTTAAGCTTAAGTGATTTTCTACATTAGTAATTTACCAATAATAATAGCCAACAATAAATAATCTAAGTAAATACATATTTATCTCTAATTGTTTACTATCCTTAATTAATTGTTTTCTATTGAATTGGTTATAATTTAGTATTCTTAAATACGTTCATACGGAACTAAAACGTATCCCCCTTATCTGTATATTGTATATTTTAATTGAATTATAAATTCTATTTTATTTATAACCACCATTCCCAGTGTTCGACTCGGACTTACTTAAAAGCTATATTATACGAACGGGGTATTCTTGCCTGGCTTGTGTGATAGTTATTTTAGTATTTCCATTTATTTAAAACTTGTTATTTTGTACTCTATTCACACGACATCAATCACCATAGTACTTCTTCAAACGGCTTCCATTAACCTTGAACGTCGTACCAGAATGACCTTTCAAATCCACAGCTCCAAAAGGGTAAAACTTGTCGACTATGAAAGGTCCTGTCCAACATGTCTTCAATTTTCCAGGAAATAAATGCAACCGAGAACTGTATAAGAGCACCTTGTCACCTTCCTTAAATGAATTATTCGATTTCAGGCGTGAATCATGCCATTTCTTGGTGCGCTCCTTATACAGCCGAGCATTATCATAAACATTTATCCTTAACTCCTCTAGTTCCTGTAACTGAGCCAATCTTTCTTTCCCTGCCGCATGATCATCGAGATTGCCGTGCTTCAACGCCCAATACGCTTTGTGTTCCAACTCAAATGGCAAATGGCAAGCTTTCCCATAAATGAGTCGGTAAGGCGTAGTTCCAATAGATGTTTTAAATGCAGTTCTTGCGGCCCATAAAGCATCATCCAGCTTATTTGACCAATCTTTCGGATTTCCATCAATTGAACGTTCTAAAATCCGCTTGAAACCGTGATTGGTCACTTCAACTTGTCCACTAGTCTGAGGTTGATAAGTAGTAGAAAACTTGTGATTGACTCCATACTTCTTCAAAACTTTTTGCAATTGTGCATTTGCAAAATGCGTTCCACGATCACTAATCAACGCCTTACGTGTTCCAAATCTCAAAAACAACTGTTTAAGGAACTTTATCACCACTCTCGCATCATTAGTAGGTAATGCCTTTGCTTCTGCCCACTTCGAAACATAATCCACAGCCACTATGATGTACTTGTTTCTGTTGCTTGCTGGAAATGGTCCCATGAAATCTATCCCCCAGACATCGAAAATTTCACTAACCATGATAGGATTTTGTGGCATCTCATCTCTTTTAGAGATCCTTCCATTTCGTTGGCAAGCATCGCATTCCTTAACGAACTCTTATGCATCCTTGTAAATAGTTGGCCAATAAAATCCTGCTTCAAACACCTTCCTTGCTGTGTATGATGGTCCATGATGTCCTCCCGTAGGACCGTTATGACATTGACTTAGAATATTTGTACATTCTTCTCCATGAACGCACCTTCTCACTATACCATCAGCACATTCCCTAAACAAAAATGGGTCTTCCCAAAAGTAGTGTCGCAAGGCCGAGAAAAATCTCTTTCTTTCGTTATACTTCATCTCGGTGGGAAGAGTCTTTGTAACTAAAAAGTTGGTATAATCATCAAACCATGGAAGTTCACTCACGATAACCTTCATCAAACTCTCATCGGGAAACGTGTCCTTAATTTCTAATTCATCCAACTTCTCTAAATCCGGATTTTCCAACCTTGAAAGGTGATCAGCAGCTAAATTCTCAGCTCCCTTCTTATCACGAATCTCAATGTGGAATTCTTGTAATAAAAGAATCCATCTTAGCAACCTTGGCTTTGCATCTTGCTTGCTAAACATATATCTCAACGCTGAATGATCGGTAAACACTACAGTCTTTGATAGAATCAAATAAGATCGAAACTTATCAAAGGCAAAAACAACTACAAGCAGTTCCTTTTCTGTTGTAGTGTAATTCTCTTGCGCGTTTGTCAAGGTCTTACTAGCATAGTAGATAGGTTGAAACTTCTTGTCAACCCTCTGACCTAAAACCGCGCCTACAACATAATCACTAGCATCGCACATTAGTTCAAAGGGAAGATCCCAATTTGGACTAATCATGATGGGTGCAAATACTAACTTCTCCCTCAAAAGATTGAATGCATCAAGACATTCCTTGGAAAACTCAAACTTTGCCTCCTTCTCCAACAGTTTGTTCATCGGACGGGCTATCTTGGAAAAATCCTTAATAAAACGGCGATAAAATCCCGCGTGCCCCAAGAAACTTCGTATACCCTTGACATTCGTCGGAGGAGGAAACTTTTCTATTGCCTCGACTTTAGCCTTGTCCACCTCGATTCCTACGCTCGAAATCTTATGTCCTAATACGATCCCTTCACGGACCATAAAATGACATTTCTCCCAGTTTAGCACAAGATTTGAACTCTCACACATTTGCAGCATTTTCTCCAAATTCACCAAACACTCATCAAACGAATTCCCGAAGACTAAGAAATCATCCATAAATATCTCCATACTGCCTTCAATCATGTCATGAATGAAGGCCATCATACACCTTTGGAATGTTGCGTGTGCGTTGCACAACCCGAATGGTATTCTTCTATACGCAAATGTTCCAAATGGACAGGTGAACGTGGTCTTATCTTGATCGTTCGCATCTATCGGAATCTGAAAGTATCCGGAAAAACCATCTAAAAAGCAGTAATATTCCTTTCCGGCTAAACGCTCGAGCATTTGATCAATGAACGGCAATGGAAAGTGATCCTTGCGCGTAGCATCGTTCAATTTCCTGTAATCGATGCAAACTCTCCACCCAGTGACGGTTCTCGTGGGGATCAATTCATTCTTTTCATTAGCTACCACCGTCATACCTCCCTTCTTGGGCACAACATGAATGGGGCTTACCCATGGACTGTCGGAGATTGGGTATATCAACCCAGAGTCTAGTAACTTGATAATTTCTTTTATGACCACATCCGTGACCTTAGGGTTTAAACGCCTCAAGGGTTGCACCACTGGCTTGAAATCGGATTCCATAAGAATCTTGTGAGTACAGTATGAGGGGCTTATCCCCTTGATATCGCTAATCGTCCATGCGATAGCCTGCTTGTGCTCCTCAAGCACCTTCAACAAGCTTTCCTTTTCCTTAGTTGAAAGGTGTGCTGAAATAATTACAGGCAGATCGGATTCTCCTTGCAAGTATGCATACTCCAGATGAGCAGGCAACTCTTTCAACTCCAAGTTAGGTGGTTCTTCAAACGAGGATTTTACTGCAAAAACCTCCGCTCTTGAACATGGAATACCATGCATAGTAATTCTCGTCTCCTTTTTAATCGAGATTCCATTTGTCAAGATTGACTCTTTGCTCTCTCTCAACTTAACTCCTTCGTTCTCTAACTCCTTCTTGCACGTTGTCTCAATATCCTCAAGCAATTTATCGAACTCTTCAATATCACGGATTGCCTCGATGCTTCCCGTCCATCCTTCCAGAATCATAGGATCTAAATCTTCGTCATCCTTCAGACTTTGCAAAAACTCGTCATCGTCAGACAGCTCTCTTGCACTAGCAAAGTAACAAGTATCATCCACAGAGGAAGGGTATTGCATTGAATCATTTACATTAAAACAACCTTATCATCCCCCACTCTCATGGTGATTTTCCTATCAAAAACATCGATCAATGCTCTGGAAGTGGCTAGGAAAGGTCTTCCAAGAATAATTGGTACCTTGGGATCTTCAACCATGTCGAGAATCACAAAGTCACAGGGAAACACAAACTTATCAACCTTGACTAAGACATTCTCGACCATCCCTCTTGGGTATTGGACAGAGCGGTCAGCTAACTCGATGCACATTCGGATGGCCTTAGGTTCTCCTAACCCAAGTCTAGCATACATAGTATAAGGCATAATGGATATGCTAGCTCCTAGATCCGCTAATGCATTTGCAATGTCCAATTTACCAATCAGACAGGGAATAGTGATGCTCCCTGGATCCTTCATTTTTTGTGGTAACTTGTTTTGCATCACAGTTGAGCATCTCTCATTCATCGTTACAGTGGTTGCCTCTGCCAACTTGCTTTTATTAGTCAAAAGCTCCTTCAAGTATTTCACATACTTAGGCATTTAGGCAATAGCTTCCACAAACGGGATGTTAATATGAAGCTGCTTCAAGTTTTCAAGAAATTGGTGGTAATGAGCTTCATCCTTTCCTCTTCTCAAAGCTGCAGGGTATGGAGGGGGTGGCGCATGATCCTTCACATATTGCTTATCCCTAGCAATTTGATCAGCCTTCGTGTCCTCCTTAGGACTTTTAACAACCTCCGCTTCCTTCTCCTTTTCCAACAACAGCTCAGACACTGGATTCTTTGCAAAATTAGGGTCTTCATGAACCTTCCCACTTCTAGTGGTCACTGCTTTTGCTTGATCTCGTGGGTTGGTTTCGGTAAACCCCGGTAGAGTTCCCGGAAACCTCTCTTGGAGAACTTTAGCTATGTTAGAAACAGTCCCCTCAATTTGCTTGAGCGCGACACCTTGATTACGTACTAAAGCTTCGGTGGTATCCATCCGTTGACCAGAACTAGCAATAAATTGCTCATTAGTGACCAGAAACTTTCCCATCATCTCTTCCAGGTTGGTTTTCTTCTCGGGAAAGGGTGCCGACGTCTGTTCCTTAGAGTAAAGCCCAGGCTGAGTTTGGCGGAATTGGAGGCCTCCTTCTTGGTATGGTCTTCGGAAAAAGGTTCCACCGCCTTGCCGGTAGGTTCCTTGAGCTTCTCCAAACTTAACTTCCTCTTTTGCTTCTCCAGAATCCATTTCAGGGCAATCCTTGACCAAATGCGTTCCTCCACAGTTGTCACACCCTACTTGGATTGCATGAACAGTCTCGGTTACCTTCTTTATGTCTCTTCCCATATTGTCAAGCTTAGCAGTGATGGCGGCGAGACCATCATCACTGCTTACAGACCTCTTTCTCCGAGAAGTGCCATCATCCCAAAGCTGAGAATGATTTGCTTGGTCGCGTATGGCTTCTAAGGCATCCCTTGGAATCTTCTTAGGAAGAGATCCTTGTGAATCCAGTTGTTGCCTTGTAGCTCGGTCTACACCTTTGTAGAACGCCATTACGATCTGTTGGTCGTTTAGGTCATGCTGTGGGCACTTATGCATTAAGTCCTTATACCTTTCCCATGCTTGGTGAAGTGACTCGTCTATATCTTGCTTGAAGTTTCTGATCTCGTCAATCATCTTCGACGTTTTGGATGGTGGGCAGTACATCTTCAGAAATTTCGTACGAAGATCTTCCCAAGTGGTGATGGATCCGGCTGGTTCATTTGAAATCCATCTCTTAGCAGCTCCCTTGAGTGTTATCGGAAACACTCGGAGCATGACATGATCGCGTTTAACGTTCGGAACGTTGAACATATCGGCAATCTCCAGGATCTTCTCGACGTGCTCGTTAGCGTCTTCCTTATCTTCTCCTCGAAAGGGGTTCTCTCTAAGCTCCTTGAGGAACTATCCCTTATGTTGGTGCATTTTGTGTGTCAGTCAGTTGGTCAAACTATTGTAATTGTCAAAGTAAATTAGTCTGCGTATGTATAGTGTTTAGTGTGTCAACGAAATGTAATTATATAGAGTATACATGGTGACATGGGCTATGTCGCATTGGGTTGGGCCTGCGACGTTGGGCTTAACGTCGCAGGGCCCAGTAGGTTTGATATAAATAGCGAGTTATACTTCAGATTTAGGGTGGGACGAATTAGAGAGAGTGAGGCGTTTTGTGGAGAGAGAGGCAGAGAGAAACGAATTTGTGGTTTGTATTGTAAAGCTTCATACGTTCAATTGTGAATATATACAAAAGCTTATAGAAAACGTTTGTTATTGATTGTTTGATTTCCGCGCTTACAATTAGTTAAACGATCCGATAAGATCTTATGTGTACGGGACTATCAATTGGTATCAGAGCCATAGAATCAAGGATTCGTTGGTTTCGGATCGTTATTTTAGATGTTTTCGTTTGATTCGCGAAGGTATTAATTGTTATTAAGCATTTCTGAGTTGATTTGGTTGATTATATCGATTTCTGGAAGTGTTTTTGGGTTGGTTCGACGTTTGGATTTCGAAATTTCATTAGGGTTTCGAAAATTTTCGATTTTTGGGGTTTTGGCCGCTGCAGTCACGTTTTGCGACGTTAGCTGCGACGTCGCTAAGTTCTGCGACATTAGCTGCGATGTCACCTGCGACGTTATTAATTTTGACCTTGACTGGTCTTTGCGACTTCGTTAGCGACGTCGTTATTTTGACCTTAAGTGGTTACTGCGACGTAGGTTGCGACGTCGCTAGCTTCTGCGACGTCGAGTGCGACATCACCTCCTGCTAGATTAAAAAAAAAAAAAAAGTTTTTTGGCGGGAAACTCCGAAAAATTTTTGCGTTTTCAAATTTTTTCTATAGGCTTAAAAGTGTTCAATTTTAGCCTGGAAAAAGTTTCATTTTACCCGGCCAGTTTTTGACGTTTTCGGATGAAATTTTGGCGGGAAAAATGCGAAAAATTTAGTAATTTCAAATTTTGTTTTTAAGCTTAAAATAGCTTAATTTTAGTGTCGGAAAAGTTTCGCTACACTCTGTCGGTTTTCGAAATTTTCGAATTCAATTTTGGAGGGAAAATTCGGATATGGCTTTTGGTGCGAAAATGCCTCCTTCTTCATCTTTGTTCTATAGTGATTTTGCGAGTTGGAAGATTAAGTTATGCAATTTCATTGAATACAAAGATCCAAATCTGTGGAATTGGTTTAACACCATTGATCGATATGAGCAACCAAGACTCGATGGGGTGCTTAAGTCAAGAGCACATATGTCAGTCAAGGAACGAGCAGAGTTTGATAAAGACAATAGAGCGTATGAGATGATTACCAAGTGCTTGCCAGAGGTTGTGATTAATAAATTTAAAGATCAAGCAACTTCTATAGGTTTATGGGATGCTCTTATAGCGGCTTACGATCAAAAGGAAAAGAAGTCAGAGGCTAATATTCAAATTCCTAGTCTAAATGATACTTCCAGATCTACTTCCAACTCAGTAGCATCTACTTCTACTAGCACTTCATATGCTTCTTATACTTCTCATACAGCTCATACAGCTCATTCAAAGGCTACTGAGGATCATGCTACAATCTTTGCAGCTTTCCTCAACTCTTATGAGACTTTCCTTTCAAAGAAGGCTAGTACTCTACAGCTTACTGAAGAAGACTTTGAACAGATCCATTCTGACGATCTCGAGCAGATGGACATCAAATGGAGTATGACCATGATAACCCAAAGAACCAAGAAGTTTCTTCAAAGAACGGGTAGAAAAGACCTGGATGATGATGGTGATACAGGTCTTGGTTTTAATAAAAGCAAGGTGAAATGCAAAATCTGTCAGATTCATGGGCACTTTGCTAAGGAGTGTGAGAAAGAAAAATATCATTCATCTGGATTCACTACTCCTACAGCTCCAACGACTCCAGAGAAGAACACAACATCACAGGCTATGACGGTGTATTCTCAGGGAATGTTTGATTTTAGTGCACTTCAAGGAGAGGTTCAACACAGTGCGTTTTTGGCAAAAATACATGAGGTACATGATGAACCTGAGGTACCCATAAACTGTGTTTCCTGTTTTACATTGACTGAATCTCTTGAGAATTATCAATATGACAATTTAGAGTTGCGAAAAAAGGTTGTCAAACTTACTGAATCAAACAATTTTCTTAAAGCTAATGAGAAACTTTATGATAACAAAATTGAGGCATATAAGTTAGACACACAAACTTATAAAGCAAAAGTCTTTAGTCAACAAGATGCAATTAATAGTTATCTTGCTGAAATTGAATTGTTGAATAAAGAGCTTTTTAATTTAAAAAGTGAGTACGATAACCATAAAAGCAAAATTTTAGGTTCTTCATCCGCAACTTTTGTCTTTAATGAAATCGTTAATAAGCAAGGGACAGGCGGTAAAAAGAAGGCAGGACTTGGTTATAATCAAGTACCACCACCTTCCCACGCCGAATACTGTCCTACGCCTGTTAAGGAAGGTCTTGAAGAGATTCCAGTTGATTATATGAAGCTTTATGGTATTAAAGCTAAAGAAGCTAAGCAAAACAAACAGGCAAAGGAGAAAACCATAAGGCCAGAGTATCCTTTACCTAAGTTTGTTAAGTCTGATAGTGCACCTCCAGTTCGTGTTGAGGAGGTCGTTGAGGTAGAAGATATACCTGAAGAGTCTACCATTAAGGTTGAGAAAATAAATGTCAAACCTGAAAATTTCATCATTACAACTGAAAATGATGATTGTTTTAAATGCAATGGAAAAGCTAAGGTTGACAATGAATCCTCAAAAGTTGTAGTTGATAAATCTGAAAAGAATAAACCTTCAAAATCAACTAACTCAACCTCATGAACATCTACTTCAACATGTCCACCTAAGAGTGCATGTTCAACAAATGTTCCTGGTCATAGACCTTCTGTGTATTGTCCTCCACCGAAACGATTTGAGGGAACTCATTGGAATAAATCTTTTGTGGAGTGTCGTTCTTGTTATCGTTGTGGTCAACATGGCCATATAATTAGGGATTGTCGGTTATTATCCCTAGATAGGTTTGGGAGAGGGATGCCAAGAACTTCCTCTTTCAGGAATTCTTTTTCAAAATCTTTTTCAAGGCGTCGTTCGTATTCGCCTATATCTAGTTGTGCTTCAAACTCTCCAAAACCTATGGCAAGAGTTAACAAAGTTGTGCCCAGTAGACCTCAAGTTCAACAGCACAACATTGTTGAAAACAAATCATCTGAACCTAAACAGGTTTGGAAACCAAAATCCACAAACAACACATCAATGAAATCTTCTGAGTTTTTAAAATATCATAAACTCATTGATGTGATGATTATGGATGACCATGGACAACCCAAGTCAATTAAGGCTTGGGTGTCCCATAAGTACTAACGTTGAATTGTTTGTGGTGGTGCAGTCAGGTTTTTAGTGACTGCAAGGATGTGAATATTTTTGGAAGATTGTTTTCAAGGTGTTATGTGTGAAGAATTATGATTGGATGGCTGAGATTATCGAAGTTTCAAGGTGGTAAAAGTGCTAAAAGGCATTTGATTTGACTTGATATGTGATTTTGAAATTTTTATTTAAATTTTATCTATTTTTATTTGTTAAAGATGCAACAGCCATTCTTTATACTTTTTAGTATTAAAGAAATGCAATGTTGCGAAATTTATTCAATTAAAAAATACAAAAATACGTTTAATGTTTAAGGGGAGTATTTTTGGATTGGATATAAGAATTTGTTGTTCAGGGGGAGTAATTTTGAATATTAAAAATTCTGATTATTTAATTCGGAAATCTGAACAACAAGATTCTTAATTCTTGTAAAGATGTTGGATTGTGTGTCTGTAAAACAACTTGGGATATGATAGTACATCGGGGAACATGCACAAAATGGAAGTTTTAAGGTTTATCCTTGATGTATCAGTAGGTTTATCTAGCATACTTAATACAGTTTTTATGAAAATTATCTTCATCATATGATGTATTGGTAGGCACGATACACACCGGTTTGTAAGTGAGTAAGAAGTAATATTAAAACTTGTCTATTACTTTGTGAAAAATGTTATATGCTGTATGACATAAGTCTTAATTGATAAATGGAAGTACTGTCATACACTGTCATAATTATTATGTAAATGTAAAATTGGCATATAGTAATAATATGGTTATTCGCCTAACTAATGGTGACTATTGTTGTACTCACGTACAGACCTGAATCCATTAGTTATGCAAATAGTCTCAAACTTGTTATGTTCATACTAAGGGACCCTCTATTGTACTAAGTACAGATCTGGGGCCACTAGTATCTTCATAGTCGGTTTGATGTATGCCTAAATTTGAAGGTCAAGTGTATGTTACGAGATAGCCGAGATAAACTTGGTCTTGTAATATCTACCTTTTCTGTAAAATATGCAGTGTTATGCGTTTTACTAAAGTTTATCAGTATATCATATAATAGGTTTCACAAAATTAATATTCATACTAACAATAAAGGTTAGCTCACAAATAAGGATGTACTATGTTTAGGTGGACAAACAATACCAATAATCGTCTTGAAATAATTTTTATAAAAGGTGCTTTAAATATGCTAAGTAAATTTAAAGTGGACAAATATACTGGTAATCGAAATAACACTTACTATTTCCTAATAATTGCATGTTGGCCTGATATGATCCCTATGCAGACCTAAAACAATTCTATCCCCAAATTTATTTTAATCTTCGTTCTTTACTTTTCATTTATAAAGAAAAATTCAAAAAGATTTTATTTCTATGTTATTTTCTTCCAAATCACATATCTTGTTAAAGTCAAATATTGAAGATGCAAAGTATGTCAGCTATTCTCCAAAGTTTGTGAAGATAATTCTATCGGAGAATCTGCTGATGATTGAGAGATGGTCACTGAGTTTGAAGATCTTATTGTATGATAAATTTGTGTCAGTCACATGAATTTGGACATCAAGATTTCTTGGAAGACCATGCTATCTCAAAGGGGGAGTTTCTGATTGTCAAAGACATGAAAGAGTTTGTTGATGAAGACTAATTGAAGACTTATTTGACCAAGCTGCTGACAAGGGGGAGTTTGTTGGTGCATTTTGTGTGTCAGTCAGTTGGTCAAACTATTGTAATTGTCAAAGTAAATTAGTCTGCGTATGTATAGTGTTTAGTGTGTCAACGAAATGTAATTATATAGAATATACATGGTGACATGGGCTATGTCGCATTGGGTTGGGCCTGCGACGTTGGGCCTAACGTCGCAGGGCCCAGTAGGTTTGATATAAATAGCGAGTTATACTTCAGATTTAGGGTGGGACGAATTAGAGAGAGTGAGGCGTTTTGTGGAGAGAGAGGCAGAGAGAAACGAATTTGTGGTTTGTATTGTAAAGCTTCATACGTTCAATTGTGAGTATATACAAAAGCTTATAGAAAACGTTTGTTATTGATTGTTTGATTTCCACGCTTACAATTAGTTAAACGATCCGATCAGATCTTATGTGTACGGGACTATCACCTTAATTTCGAACTTAACTTCACGCGCAATAGCGGGCCTCACTACTCCTGGCCCAAGGTCGGTGCGCATTCTTCTCGAATACTCTTCGAGAGTCATGTTGGCGATATCGTCCGCCATTTCAAAATCTGGTTCCGATTGATCACTGGTGTTGAAACATAGTTTGTCACAACCGATCTAGCTTGAAATAGGACTGGTGTAATTGTTATCATGTTTGTACAATTGGTTTAGATTTGCAAATGAATATTTTTTTTGTTATTAATATTCGTTAAATATATTAGCATGTTAAAGTGTTAGACGAATATCGAAAATGAAATAAATAAGCTTGGCGAGTCGAGATCTCAAGTGGCAGGACTTGGTCTGGCGAGATGAGATCTGAACTCGCAATACACAGAGTCTTGGCGAGCCGAAGTCAAACTGGGCTTGGGCTGCGTAACGAGTCGAGTCAACTCGCAGGCCCATCGGCTGCGAGTTGAGACGAAGTATATATATGTTTTCAACTCGTGAAAAACAAATTTTTTGGCATAAGAACTTTTGGGCGATCAGACCTTCTGCGAATTCAAGTATCCAGAGAAAAACCTAACGACTAACGGCTAGGCTTTGATTGTCTAAAGATTAAAGCAAAGCATATTAGTTATTAATCACATAAACGCGAACTTATTCGTTATAGTAACATAACGACGTATTGAGGATTTCCGCACCTTAATACTATAGATAACGAAGTTATCGATCATAAGAACAAGGGACTTACACTACAAGTATTACAAAATTAATTAGAGATTGAGACAGAGTAATCTGTAACAATTACTTATTTAGTTTTTGTCTAATATTTTCTAGGAGATTGTTGACTTAGTACGTTCGGATCCGTTTCCGACTACTACAACAAGCACATTTGCATCTGATCATTTGCAGGCAGCTTTGTCTCAGCCGCCTCCACCGCTTACATATGATACACATGTTGCTTCGCTGACACCACCTTGACCGACAACCATTTCAGTTACTCCTACGACTGATGCTGAAAGGATTACATCCTTAGAGTCGCGAGTTAAGGAGTTAGAGAAAGTTGTTTCAAGGATTCCAGAGTTGGTTGTGAACAATCTTACTTTTGGCCAGCAGTTGCTTCAACAGAGTCAGTCTTACAAGACACTGCTGCAGACTCATAATACGTTGCTTGATGATTTCAATACCCAGCGACTGAAGCTTGATAACTTGGAACGATTGGTGTTGCGAGTTAATTTAGGACAGTCTGCTCAGGGGGAGATATTAGTATACTTAGAGTCGTGCAAGCAGGATGAGCTGAGAAAGAAGAAAGACTCTGACAAGGACGATGATCCCAATGCACCAAAAGGTGGTGAGCAGACCGGTCCTTCAAAGACTGGTGAGCAAGCTACAATTCAGGGGGAGTCTGGTGCTGAAGCTAGTGGTTCTGGAGTTGGTACAAGTGCGGATAAGACGGTACCGGTTGATACTGAAGCTGGTAAGATAGTTTAGTATTAGCATAGTATTGTAATATTTGTAATAATTTGTATTGAACAAATGTGAACTTAATATTATTGTGTAAATATATTCGGCTTAAGATTATTATTATTTTAAGTAAAATATGTTTTATGTAATTTAAGTTTATATAATTATATGTTAAGATAAAATAGTGATCGAAAGACTTCCGACTCATTGAGTAGTCGAGCGGCGTGTTCCGATTAATATCGGCGGTCAAAATTTTTATATATAACATATGCATTTTAGACTTGAGAGTTGGTATAACTGACAAGTTAAAAATGTGATAACTAGGTAAATGATATATAATTTAAAGATATAATAGAAAGTTAAGTTTTTGGAAAATATAATAGTTCATTTAAGTCTTGGAAATTATATAAGTTAATTAATGGTAAACATGAATGTTTGGTGATTGTTCACAAGACATTAGAGTTTAAGTTTAATTAATATTTACTAAGTGTTTGAAATAAGACTTTAGAAATCTTAGTTTGATTCAGGGTAATCAATAAAAGATTTAAAAGTTATATAGAATGCGTTTATATTATGGTTTAATAAATACAAAAGGATTAATAAATGAATTCTTAGATTGGTTCAGGGAAATCAATGAAGAATTTGAATTATTAATATAGTTGTATTTATGTTTTTCTCTTACGATTGGAAATGCTTGATCTATCAGATTCAGAAGATGATCTTTTGGATGAAATAGATGAAGAGATTGATTATGATATTGAAGAAGGAGAGTTCAAACTTCCAGAAGACTGGACTGCAGTACTTGAATCTGAGATAGATGAAGGTGTTGATCTGGATGCAAATGTAGATGAACATGTTGTGAATCCGTCAACGACTGAATTTGTTTTTGTGAATGAACAAGGAGAATCAGTTATTGATTTAGAAGCTTTTGAGAATGCTTCTGAAGATTTAGATACTAAAGTTGAAGAAATTGAGGATAAATACAAACATTTGGTTGGTAATCCTATGTTTATCCAAGAAAAGCTTAAGAGGACAAAGGAAAAGAAGCCACGTATTTTGAAAGAAGTTGATATTACTGGAAAGCGTGCGCTCAAATCTGGCATTATTGGATGGTATTATGACTTTGACCTGAAGCTCTTCGCGATCAAAAGGTTTGACGTGGTTCAATATTTTGAGAAGAAGCTTGCAGTGTTTAGTTCGTTGCCTCGATATGAGATTCGAGACTTGGCTAGATTAGATATGATAAACCCAAGCAATGATGACTATGCTAAGTATGTTGAGCGTATTATTAGGACTGAGGGATTATCTATGAATTTTTCAAAGATTAAACCAAGGAAAGGCATAACGATTAAGCTGAAAGAGAAAAGTCAGAGGACTGGAAGAAGAAGAAGAAAGAAGGTATATCCAGCGGTCAAGTGTATTAAACAAATACCTATGAAGACCATGCCTCAGAATATTTTGGGAAAATTGAAATATTGGGGGGTAGATGCTGTGACTGGTGAAGCCTTTATGATTGAAGCTGATGATGATTATCCTGATGGAGAAAAGGAGATTCTTCGTGTTTATGATCACCGACACCTGATGAATTTGTCAAAGGCAGATCTGATTATGTTGTACAAGAACAAGATCGTATCTACTAGGATGGTTAAAACATGCATCAAGCTTAAGATTTTTGCAGGAAGTAAGATTTACTCTTGAAGACCAAAGACAATATGAAGATAAAGATGCTAGAGCTATTGTCAAGGGGGAGTCTGTTGATTCATAGTTTGTGACAACAGATCTAGCTTGAAATAGAAATGGTGTAATTGTTATCATGTTTGTACAATTGGTTTAGATTTGCAAATGAATATTTGTTTTGTTATTAATATTCGTTAAATATATTAGCATGTTAAAGTGTTAGACGAATATCGAAAATGAAATAAATAAGCTTGGCGAGTCGAGATCTCAAGTCGCAGGACTTGGTCTGGCGAGATGAGATCTGAACTCGCAATACACAGAGTCTTGGCGAGCCGAAGTCAAACTGGGCTTGGGCTGCGTAACGAGTCGAGTCAACTCGCAGGCCCAGCGGCTGTGAGTTGAGACGAAGTATATATATGTTTTCAACTCGTGAAAAACAAATTTTTTGGCATAAGAACTTTTGGGCGATCAGACCTTCTGCGAATTCAAGTATCCAAAGAAAAACCTAATGACTAACGGCTAGGCTTTGATTGTCTAAAGATTAAAGCAAAGCATATTAGTTATTAATCACATAAACGCGAACTTATTCGTTATAGTAAGATAACGACGTATTGAGGATTTCCGCACCTTAATACTATAGATAACGAAGTTATCGATCCTAAGAACAAGGGACTTACAGTTGGGGTATACGGTCAGTGATATTTCGCGATACTCTCCGTATTCGCCCTCGAAATCCGAATTGTAATTGGATGCCAGCGAGGTGTGAAGATTATAATCAAATACCTTGTGACATCCGTCACCAAAAATGTAATTCGAAAATCTCAGTTCAAAATTATTTCTTATTTGTATTCAAGTTCGTTAATGATAACTTATATATTCGCTTTGGGCATGAAAACATTTCCTTAATAATTTATGGAAGTTATACGATTAGATAAATATACGCGAATACGAATATAATTAAATTGTGAGTATTAAATCTTAAAACATCACGGGCCAACTTAGTTCATGATTTGTCAATTTTGGCCCAAAGAAAATGATCCAACTCCCAAAAGCCAAACCCAACTAAACCCAACACCTCTTGAACCCTAGACCTATAAATATACCCTTAAACCCAACCCTAAAACTTTTCTATCACAAAAACATACAAAATCCCGTCCCAAAAATTCCAGTCACGAACATAGGTCGATTTGACCCATTTACGTTCGTTTTCAGCCTTCGGTCAAAACTACAAAGTTGTAGATCTCGAAGTTTTACCGTAAGATTGCGACTATCGGCCTCTGAAACACTCTAGATTATTTTAACAAAATTATTTCGTAAACTGCAGCTGTTGGTGATGAATTTTCAGAAACTTTGGTAAGTTTTCGATCCTATAATTCTCGTATACGTTTGATCGATCCACGAAAACGAATTCTAAGGGTTATGCTCTCAATATTTACAGATTCTAAGGGTTATCATCGTGCGGTTTTCTCGTTGGTTGGTATAATTCTCTATCCGAATCTTCCATATAAACGTATGTGATTATTTCGTATTGTCGTTTATTTTTGGTTCGATTCCATTGTATTCCGGGTACATGAAATCATTAGGATAATATTAAAATCAGTGTATAAGTGGTAGAATCGAGAAATATGATTGTGTTTGCGGTTTGGATTGTTTATACGAATGATTAGGGTTGATTATCTATAAACCCTAATCTGATCAGATTTTTATTTCGGTTTGAGAAGCTTGTAACTTGTTCATTTCATGGTAATTTTTGATGAAAAAGGAGTCTAAACTTAAGTACTTTGAGTCTACTTTCAAATGGCGTCAGTTTCATGGTTAAATGTGGAGAATAAGTTGGTCAAAATGATTTTACAAGTTTGTGTGTCAATTCTGAGTTTCTTGGTTCCAGATTTCGGTTAAGTTGTAGATTTTTGAAACGTGCCTTAAACTAAGATTTAGGTCTTGATATTTTTACTGGAGTTTCTTTAAAGTGTTAAGTATTTTCTGTAAAAATATGATAATCATTTGAAACTTATAATTATTTTAAGTAAATTAAAACTTTTGTGAAGTCAGAAAGAGTTAACGGTTTTGAGCAGATTACTTTGATGAATTTTTAAAAATAGTAAACTATTGAAATAAGTACTGGAAAAATTACAGGATGTTCTTAACACCATGAAATGTCACTGTTAAAACTTGTAGAGTCAAATGATTTTATTAAGTCATGGTTTAAAATTCGTGAAGTGGTATGCAATTTCTGGACAGATTCTGAAATGCAAGATAGAGTAAAGTTACTGATATTTTGAATAAACGAGGATTAAATTTTGTAAAGCTACTTGAGGATTGGTTGTGAGGAAACCTAGTAAAGGTGATTTGGACTTGGGATACAATGGAAGGACATAGATATGTCTAGGTTGTAACCCGTATACGTATATATTCGTTTGTAGATTGTGAGTTGTTTGGTAGATTCTTTTGAGGGAGATACTTACTTTGGTATTCAAGGTGAGTTTTCGTGGCCCCATTTTCATTTACATATTTTCAAATTGGGGGAAAAGTATGCTCACATGTTTTACCAACTGTTTTATGCTGTGAACGTATTCATTTCTATTTTTGAACATATGCTTGAAATGTGTGACACTATGTGACTTATATGCATTGAGACTTGTTGCTTACATCCGTGCTGTACTTCCTTGTGGGGTATTTGCTGTACATTGAGATTTGTTGCTTACATCCGTGCTGTACTTCCTTGTGGGGTATTTGCCGTACATTGAGATTGGTTGTTTACATTCGTGCTTTACCTTCTTGTGGGGTATTTGCCGTACATTGGGATTGTTGCTTACATTCGTGCTTTACTTCCTTGTGAGGTAATTGCCGTACATTGAGATATACTGGCTGCATTATTTCACATTTGTGTACATTTCTATTGCATTGTCCTAACTTATTATCATCACAGCAAAATGTTTATTTTTATGGTGTCTGGTTTCAAACCTACGAAACTCACCAACATTCGTGTTGACGTTTTTGAGCATATCTTTTCAGGTTATACTAGTGGACTTAAAGCAGAGGACAAGAGAACTTAGTGGACCTTTAGGGTTGCATTAAGAGTTATTCAAGACTTGTGGTACATCATTAAGGTTGTTTGTGTGTCTTAACATTGTAGTGTATGTTTGATTGCAAGATTGCGAATTCATTGTTGAAATGTATGCATGACATGAACCGTTATTCATGTTAATGGCATCATGACACATTGGATATTGTATTTCCTATAGAATTCTTTATAATGATGTGTTATGATCCTATCACCGTTATACCCCGTTGTTTCCGCTTTAGACGGGGTGTGACAGATTGGTATAAGAGCCATTGTTTATAGAGATCTAGGTGGATTGGCCTAGACTATAAATAGGGAACCCACATATAGAACATGAATTAGGAAGTTATGTGTGCATACGATTCCGTGAAGCTAGTTGTAGCTGATGTCGATCATCAATCTTAGTCATTTCAAATAAGAAGGACGTTGTAAACGTTTCTTCATCATCTTACGATTCCTTATGTTGTTCGTCTACGTGTTTCTATAATTATCCGATCTTTTTCCTTAAATACGAAGCTCATTGTGAGACAAGGATTTGTGGTGATAAGAATGTGTATGAAAGGATACTTTTACAATTATGGCTGCAGACGTAATTGACAAAGGTATTCTTACATATGTGTACTTATCCGACCATATCTAAGTATCCAATGTGCTGTCTTCATGTCATATAGGATAAAATTCAATTATATTCCTTACCGAATCATGTTTATGTTTGTGAGTCTTGTGCATTTATGCCTTGATAGACTCCAAAATATTCATTCTATTCTAAACTCATAAGAATTCGAAGTTAGAGTGAGCATATCACTAAGACGCATTACTCGTAAATTTTACTTGTGGAGAAGAAACAATCGGTGGTGGTCATACAAGTAAAGGTGGTGATGGAACTGATGGTTGAACAGGAGGAATTTGTGGTATTGAAGGCAAGAACTCCAATGTTGTTGCGACCATTGCACAACAGTGGTGGGCCTTAGCATCCAAAATTGCCACGCGGACTAGTAACGACATATTGAATCATAGTAGATCTAATGACACCGAAGGCAAATATAGACCTAATAGTCGAGAATTCAAATGATAGAAATGGTGATGGTGCGAAAAGAATGGAAAATGAAGGAACTCCTAAAGGAGGGATATTCTTTCAATAACGAAATGAAGAAGTTAGCGAACAAGTTTGGAATTTCTCTATGGTGGGAGTTAACCATACAACCTATATCGGACAATTTTATGGAATTGGCAAAATTAGACCTCATCATGTGGCAGTCGAAGCTAAGGGAATTAAGAAGCACATCAACAGCTTTATTCTAGAAACTCGCGGGATGGTAGAAGGGACTAAGCCTCCTACTATCCAAGGCGCAATACTGATGGGTGGATTGTTAATCGATAAAACCGTTAAGGCTGGGAATGTAGAAACAATACCAAGAATGAGAGGGTATTCAAAAGGCTGGTAGATACTAACATATGAAGAGAGGGTTACGCTAGTTCACATCTTCTGTGAGTAAGGTGTGACCGCTATCATCACACAGCTGCATAAAGTGGCAACCAATCAACATGGTAGGAAAGCCATTGACCTGTTTTGGGTGAGGGACTTTGGAAATAATTTTATTAATGAGTGCACATAGAGACTAAAAAAGATTATATATGGGTGTACTTTAGTGCTAGAAGATTACTCTTTCAGCATTAACTTGTTGCCCTTCGGACTCGGGAGTTTTGGCAATTTTGGGAATGGATTAGTTGACGAAATTCAGGTGGAAATTGTATGTTTGAGAAAGTATTTCGTATACCACTTTAATGGTAGTGTAATACCTGAGATTTTCATAGAACACTTCAAAGACGAAAAGAAACAACTCATGAGCGTAAATGCTAATAAGTTAAAAACTCCAAAACATTCTGTTATTAACGATTCCCTCGAGGTCTTCCCGGAAAGACTTAGAAGGACTATATCCCTATGTACTCGTAAAGTTTTGTATCAATCTTATTCTTGGGGCAACCCCAGTTGCAAAAAGCTCCAAATCGCTTAACACTATTTGAATGCAAGAGTTATTTAATTCTCTTTAAGATGCTCCAAGACAAGGGTTTTATTTGCCCTAGTCTTTTTCCGTTAGGAGCACCTAGTTTGTTTGTCAGAAAGAAAGATGGTTGTTTTCATTTGTGCATTGATTATCGTGAACTTAACAAAATTTACGGTTAAGAATCGATGTCCTCTTCCAAGGATGGATGATTTGTTTGATCAACTTCAAGGTGTTCAGTGGTTTTCAAAAATCAATCTTCATTCTGGTTACCATCAATTGATGGTACATGAATCAGATATACCAAATACTGCATTTAGGACTCATTATGGGTCTTTTGGATTTCTTGTTATGACTTTCGGTCCTACTAATGCGTCTATAGCATTCATATATTTATCGACCACGTATATAAACCTTATCTCGACGAATTTTTGTTATACTTTTCATTTGCGACGTTCTGAATTATTCTAAAACCAAGGAAGAGCATGAAGTTCCTTTGAGACTAATCCTGGAGTTACTTTTGAAAGAAAAGGTCTATGCAATATAATTGGAGTACGAAATTTGACTACAAGAGGTTTGTTTTTCTTGGTCACACTGTGAACAAAGAAGTCAATCTTGTGAATTTTAGCAAGAGCAAAACAGTAAAGGGATGGAAGATCCCACGGTCATCATTGGAGGTTCGTATAGCATTTAGGATTCACGGGCTATTATCGGCATTTTATCGAGAGTTTTTCAAAGACTCCTCAACTACTCACATATATATGTAAGAAGTTGTTGGAGTAAGAACTAAGAATAATCTTTTCAAACATTGAAGGATGCCTTGTGTAATGCATCAATTCGGACTCTTCCCGATGGATCGCAGGATTTCGTTGTGTATTGTGATGCATCCGACCGAGGTCTAAGTTGTGTGTTAGTTAAATGGGAGAGGTAGTCGCATTCGTCTCTCAACAACTTAAGGTACATGAAAATTACTATACTACCCACGAATTGGAACTTGGAGCGGTGGTGTTCGTACATATGTGTTGAAGACACTACTTGTATGACGTAAAGAATTTTGTTTATACCGATCATAGGAGGTTTTAACACATTGGTTTGTTGGTTGTTCTAAAGAAGTTGAACATGAGGCAAATGAGGTAGCGCGGATTGTTTAGCGGTTACGATTGTGAAATTCAATACCACCCGGGGAGGATGGATGAGGTGGCAGCTGTTTTTGAATAGGAAGGAAAGAGTAAGCCAAGGTGAGTGCGAGTCAAAGTATGACGATACACTCTGGCATTAAGGGTAAGAGGTTCAAAGCACAAGATGAAGCGTTAAGGGATACTCGTATACAAGATGAAGGGTTGCGCGGGTTAGATAAACATTGGAACACAAAGTGGAGGAGATATTACATCTTGTGAGAAGATCATGGATTTCTTTTTCTAGGTGGTCTATGGACACTAGTAATTGATAGAATGACTAAGTCATCTCACTTCTTAGCTATCTGCGAGGACTAAACGGTGGAGACATTGGCGAGGTTGTATATTAACAACGAAGTAGCAAGGCGTGGAGTGTTTGTATCAATTATATTCGATTTTGATGGTTATTTTACTTCGCAATTTTGGCAAATGTTTCAGAAAGCTTTGGGAACGCGTTTTGATATGAGGATGGTTTAACATTCTCGAACTGATGGACGGAGTGAGCGAACTATTCAAACATTTAAGAATATCCTTAGAGTGTGTTATCGATTTTGGTAGCAGTTGGGATACCCACTTACCATTAGACGAGTTATCATACAGCATAGTTATCATTCTAGTATTCAATGCGCTAATTATCAAGCACTTCAGGAATGTAGGAGTCATTCATGGTAGTGTGGGCAGAAGTTGGATTAGAATCAGTTGATTTGATTGAAATAGTTCATGAAGCTATTGACAAGATCATTCAAATCAAGGAGAGGTTGAAAACAGTACGAGACAGGCAAGAGAGTTACGCAAATAAATGTCGAAAGCAGTTAGAATTTTATGATAAAGATCATATATTGCTTAAAGTATTGCTTAGGGAAAATGCCGTACGTTTTGGGAAGAAAAGGAAAATTAGCACATAGGGTGGTCGGATCGTTCTAAATTGTTGAACGTGTATAACGTATCGATTGGAAGTTGTCGCAAGAGTGAAGTGTTGTTCATGAAATATTTCATGTTTCAAATCTAAGAAAGTGTTGACTGATAAGGTCTTACACGTATTTCTAGAAGGAATTTACAGGGAATCACATCTAACATTGGGTAGAGAAAACGGTAGAAACCAGGGATTGAGAGGTCAAAAGGTTGAAGCATAGAAAGTTTTGGTTGTCAAGGTCCGATAGAACGTAGACCTGAGATTATTTGGGAACGAAATGATCAAGCCAAGCTTATATATAGATGCACTTGTTCAATGATCGTGGTGACAATATGGCTCCGATTGAATTTCGGGACGAAATTCCCTAAACGGGGGGATACTGTGACATCCGTCACCAAAAATGTAATTCGAAAATCTCAGTTCAAAATTATTTCTTATTTGTATTCAAGTTCGTTAATGATAACTTATATATTCGCTTTGGGCATGAAAACATTTCCTTAATAATTTATGGAAGTTATACGATTAGATAAATATACGCGAATACGAATATAATTAAATTGTGAGTATTAAATCTTAAAACATCACGGGCCAACTTAGTTCATGATTTGTCAATTTTGGCCCAAAGAAAATGATCCAACTCCCAAAAGCCAAACCCAACTAAACCCAACACCTCTTGAACCCTAGACCTATAAATATACCCTTAAACCCAACCCTAAAACTTTTCTATCACAAAAACATACAAAATCCCGTCCCAAAAATTCCAGTCACGAACATAGGTCGATTTGACCCATTTACGTTCGTTTTCAGCCTTCGGTCAAAACTACAAAGTTGTAGATCTCGAAGTTTTACGGTAAGAACGCGAGTTTCGGTCTCTGAAACACTCTAGATTATTTTATAAAAATTATTTCGTAAACTGCTGCTGTTGGTGACGAATTTTCAGAAACTTTGGTAAGTTTTCGATCCTATAATTCTCGTATACGTTTGATCGATCCACGAAAACGAATTCTAAGGGTTATGCTCTCAATATTTACAGATTCTAAGGGTTATCATCGTGCGGTTTTCTCGTTGGTTGGTATAATTCTCTATCCGAATCTTCCATATAAACGTATGTGATTATTTCGTATTGTCGTTTATTTTTGGTTCGATTCCATTGTATTCCGGGTACATGAAATCATTAGGATAATATTAAAATCAGTGTATAAGTGGTAGAATCGAGAAATATGATTGTGTTTGCGGTTTGGATTGTTTATACGAATGATTAGGGTTGATTATCTATAAACCCTAATCTGATCAGATTTTTATTTCGGTTTGAGAAGCTTGTAACTTGTTCATTTCATGGTAATTTTTGATGAAAAAGGAGTCTAAACTTAAGTACTTTGAGTCTACTTTCAAATGGCGTCAGTTTCATGGTTAAATGTGGAGAATAAGTTGGTCAAAATGATTTTACAAGTTTGTGTGTCAATTCTGAGTTTCTTGGTTCCAGATTTCGGTTAAGTTGTAGATTTTTGAAACGTGCCTTAAACTAAGATTTAGGTGTTGATATTTTTACTGGAGTTTCTTTAAAGTGTTAAGTATTTTCTGTAAAAATATGATAATCATTTGAAACTTATATTTATATTAAGTAAATTAAAACTTTTGTGAAGTCAGAAAGAGTTAACGGTTTTGAGCAGATTATTTTGATGAATTTTTATAAATAGTAAACTATTGAAATAAGTTCTGAAAAAATTACAGGATGTTCTTAACACCATGAAATGTCACTGGTAAAATTTGTAGAGTCAAATGATTTTATTAAGTCATGGTTTAAAATTCGTGAAGTGGTATGAAATTTCTGGACAGATTCTGAAATGCAAGATAGAGTAAAGTTACTGATATTTTGAATAAACGAGGATTAAATTTTGTAAAGCTACTTGAGGATTGGTTGTGAGGAAACCTAGTAAAGGTGATTTGGACTTGGGATACAATGGAAGGGCATAGATATGTCTAGGTTGTAACCCGTATACGTATATATTCGTTTGTAGATTGTGAGTTGTTTGGTAGATTCTTTTGAGGGAGATACTTACTTTGGTATTCAAGGTGAGTTTTCGTGGCCCCATTTTCATTTACATATTTTCAAATTGGGGGAAAAGTATGCTCACATGTTTTACCAACTGTTTTATGCTGTGAACGTATTCATTTCTATTTTTGGACATATGCTTGAAATGTGTGACACTATGTGACTTATATGCATTGAGACTTGTTGCTTACATCCGTGCTGTACTTCCTTGTGGGGTATTTGCCGTACATTGAGATTTGTTGCTTACATCCGTGCTGTACTTCCTTGTGGGGTATTTGCCGTACATTGAGATTGGTTGTTTACATTCGTGCTTTACCTTCTTGTGGGGTATTTGCCGTACATTGGGATTGTTGCTTACATTCGTGCTTTACTTCCTTGTGAGGTAATTGCCGTACATTGAGATATACTGGCTGCATTATTTCACATTTTTGTACATTTCTATTGTATTGTCCTAACTTATTATCATCACAGCAAAATGTTTATTTTTATGGTGTCTGGTTTCAAACCTACGAAACTCACCAACATTCGTGTTGACGTTTTTGAGCATATCTTTTCAGGTTATACTAGTGGACTTAAAGCAGAGGACAAGAGAACTTAGTGGACCTTTAGGGTTGCATTAAGAGTTATTCAAGACTTGTGGTACATCATTAAGGTTGTTTGTGTGTCTTAACATTGTAGTGTATGTTTGATTGAAAGATTGCGAATTCATTGTTGAAATGTATGCATGACATGAACCGTTATTCATGTTAATGGCATCATGACACATTGGATATTGTATTTCCTATAGAATTCTTTATAATGATGTGTTATGATCCTATCACCGTTATACCCCGTTGTTTCCGCTTTAGACGGGGTGTGACAGATTGGTATCAGAGCCATTGTTTATAGAGATCTAGGTGGATTGGCCTAGACTATAAATAGGGAACCCACATATAGAACATGAATTAGGAAGTTATGTGTGCATACGATTCCGTGAAGCTAGTTGTAGCTGATGTCGATCATCAATCTTAGTCATTTCAAATAAGAAGGACGTTGTAAACGTTTCTTCATCATCTTACGATTCCTTATGTTGTTCGTCTACGTGTTTCTATAATTATCCGATCTTTTTCCTTAAATACGAAGCTCATTGTGAGACAAGGATTTGTGGTGATAAGAATGTGTATGAAAGGATACTTTTACAATTATGGCTGCAGACGTAATTGACAAAGGTATTCTTACATATGTGTACTTATCCGACCATATCTAAGTATCCAATGTGCTGTCTTCATGTCATATAGGATAAAATTCAATTATATTCCTTACCGAATCATGTTTATGTTTGTGAGTCTTGTGCATTTATGCCTTGATAGACTCCAAAATATTCATTCTATTCTAAACTCATAAGAATTCGAAGTTAGAGTGAGCATATCACTAAGACGCATTACTCGTAAATTTTACTTGTGGAGAAGAAACACTCGGTGGTGGTCATACAAGTAAAGGTGGTGATGGAACTGATGGTTGAACAGGAGGAATTTGTGGTATTGAAGGCAAGAACTCCAATGTTGTTGCGACCATTGCACAACAGTGGTGGGCCTTAGCATCCAAAATTGCCACGCGGACTAGTAACGACATATTGAATCATAGTAGATCTAATGACACCGAAGGCAAATATAGACCTAATAGTCGAGAATTCAAATGATAGAAATGGTGATGGTGCGAAAAGAATGGAAAATGAAGGAACTCCTAAAGGAGGGATATTCTTTCAATAACGAAATGAAGAAGTTAGCGAACAAGTTTGGAATTTCTCTATGGTGGGAGTTAACCATACAACCTATATCGGACAATTTTATGGAATTGGCAAAATTAGACCTCATCATGTGGCAGTCGAAGCTAAGGGAATTAAGAAGCACATCAACAGCTTTATTCTAGAAACTCGCGGGATGGTAGAAGGGACTAAGCCTCCTACTATCCAAGGCGCAATACTGATGGGTGGATTGTTAATCGATAAAACCGTTAAGGCTGGGAATGTAGAAACAATACCAAGAATGAGAGGGTATTCAAAAGGCTGGTAGATACTAACATATGAAGAGAGGGTTACGCTAGTTCACATCTTCTGTGAGTAAGGTGTGACCGCTATCATCACACAGCTGCATAAAGTGGCAACCAATCAACATGGTAGGAAAGCCATTGACCTGTTTTGGGTGAGGGACTTTGGAAATAATTTTATTAATGAGTGCACATAGAGACTAAAAAAGATTATATATGGGTGTACTTTAGTGCTAGAAGATTACTCTTTCAGCATTAACTTGTTGCCCTTCGGACTCGGGAGTTTTGGCAATTTTGGGAATGGATTAGTTGACGAAATTCAGGTGGAAATTGTATGTTTGAGAAAGTATTTCGTATACCACTTTAATGGTAGTGTAATACCTGAGATTTTCATAGAACACTTCAAAGACGAAAAGAAACAACTCATGAGCGTAAATGCTAATAAGTTAAAAACTCCAAAACATTCTGTTATTAACGATTCCCTCGAGGTCTTCCCGGAAAGACTTAGAAGGACTATATCCCTATGTACTCGTAAAGTTTTGTATCAATCTTATTCTTGGGGCAACCCCAGTTGCAAAAAGCTCCAAATCGCTTAACACTATTTGAATGCAAGAGTTATTTAATTCTCTTTAAGATGCTCCAAGACAAGGGTTTTATTTGCCCTAGTCTTTTTCCGTTAGGAGCACCTAGTTTGTTTGTCAGAAAGAAAGATGGTTGTTTTCATTTGTGCATTGATTATCGTGAACTTAACAAAATTTACGGTTAAGAATCGATGTCCTCTTCCAAGGATGGATGATTTGTTTGATCAACTTCAAGGTGTTCAGTGGTTTTCAAAAATCAATCTTCATTCTGGTTACCATCAATTGATGGTACATGAATCAGATATACCAAATACTGCATTTAGGACTCATTATGGGTCTTTTGGATTTCTTGTTATGACTTTCGGTCCTACTAATGCGTCTATAGCATTCATATATTTATCGACCACGTATATAAACCTTATCTCGACGAATTTATTATACTTTTCATTTGCGACGTTCTGAATTATTCTAAAACCAAGGAAGAGCATGAAGTTCCTTTGAGACTAATCCTGGAGTTACTTTTGAAAGAAAAGGTCTATGCAATATAATTGGAGTACGAAATTTGACTACAAGAGGTTTGTTTTTCTTGGTCACACTGTGAACAAAGAAGTCAATCTTGTGAATTTTAGCAAGAGCAAAATAGTAAAGGAATGGAAGATCCCACGGTCATCATTGGAGGTTCGTATAGCATTTAGGATTCACGGGCTATTATCGGCATTTTATCGAGAGTTTTTCAAAGACTCCTCAACTACTCACATATATATGTAAGAAGTTGTTGGGGTAAGAACTAAGAATAATCTTTTCAAACATTGAAGGATGCCTTGTGTAATGCATCAATTCGGACTCTTCCCGATGGATCGCAGGATTTCGTTGTGTATTGTGATGCATCCGACCGAGGTCTAAGTTGTGTGTTAGTTAAATGGGAGAGGTAGTCGCATTCGTCTCTCAACAACTTAAGGTACATGAAAATTACTATACTACCCACGAATTGGAACTTGGAGCGGTGGTGTTCGTACATATGTGTTGAAGACACTACTTGTATGACGTAAAGAATTTTGTTTATACCGATCATAGGAGGTTTTAACACATTGGTTTGTTGGTTGTTCTAAAGAAGTTGAACATGAGGCAAATGAGGTAGCGCGGATTGTTTAGCGGTTACGATTGTGAAATTCAATACCACCAGGGGAGGATGGATGAGGTGGCAGCAATTTTTGAATAGGAAGGAAAGAGTAAGCCAAGGTGAGTGCGAGTCAAAGTATGACGATACACTCTGGCATTAAGGGTAAGAGGTTCAAAGCACAAGATGAAGCGTTAAGGGATACTCGTATACAAGATGAAGGGTTGCGCGGGTTAGATAAACATTGGAACACAAAGTGGAGGAGATATTACATCTTGTGAGAAGATCATGGATTTCTTTTTCTAGGTGGTCTATGGACACTAGTAATTGATAGAATGACTAAGTCATCTCACTTCTTAGCTATCTGCGAGGACTAAACGGTGGAGACATTGGCGAGGTTGTATATTAACAACGAAGTAGCAAGGCGTGGAGTGTTTGTATCAATTATATTCGATTTTGATGGTTATTTTACTTCGCAATTTTGGCAAATGTTTCAGAAAGCTTTGGGAACGCGTTTTGATATGAGGATGGTTTAACATTCTCGAACTGATGGACGGAGTGAGCGAACTATTCAAACATTTAAGAATATCCTTAGAGTGTGTTATCGATTTTGGTAGCAGTTGGGATACCCACTTACCATTAGACGAGTTATCATACAGCATAGTTATCATTCTAGTATTCAATGCGCTAATTATCAAGCACTTCAGGAATGTAGGAGTCATTCATGGTAGTGTGGGCAGAAGTTGGATTAGAATCAGTTGATTTGATTGAAATAGTTCATGAAGCTATTGACAAGATCATTCAAATCAAGGAGAGGTTGAAAACAGTACGAGACAGGCAAGAGAGTTACGCAAATAAATGTCGAAAGCAGTTAGAATTTTATGATAAAGATCATATATTGCTTAAAGTATTGCTTAGGGAAAATGCCGTACGTTTTGGGAAGAAAAGGAAAATTAGCACATAGGGTGGTCGGATCGTTCTAAATTGTTGAACGTGTATAACGTATCGATTGGAAGTTGTCGCAAGAGTGAAGTGTTGTTCATGAAATATTTCATGTTTCAAATCTAAGAAAGTGTTGACTGATAAGGTCTTACACGTATTTCTAGAAGGAATTTACAGGGAATCACATCTAACATTGGGTAGAGAAAACGGTAGAAACCAGGGATTGAGAGGTCAAAAGGTTGAAGCATAGAAAGTTTTGGTTGTCAAGGTCCGATAGAACGTAGACCTGAGATTATTTGGGAACGAAATGATCAAGCCAAGCTTATATATAGATGCACTTGTTCAATGATCGTGGTGACAATATGGCTCCGATTGAATTTCGGGACGAAATTCCCTAAACGGGGGGATACTGTGACATCCGTCACCAAAAATGTAATTCGAAAATCTCAGTTCAAAATTATTTCTTATTTGTATTCAAGTTCGTTAATGATAACTTATATATTCGCTTTGGGCATGAAAACATTTCCTTAATAATTTATGGAAGTTATACGATTAGATAAATATACGCGAATACGAATATAATTAAATTGTGAGTATTAAATCTTAAAACATCACGGGCCAACTTAGTTCATGATTTGTCAATTTTGGCCCAAAGAAAATGATCCAACTCCCAAAAGCCAAACCCAACTAAACCCAACACCTCTTGAACCCTAGACCTATAAATATACCCTTAAACCCAACCCTAAAACTTTTCTATCACAAAAACATACAAAATCCCGTCCCAAAAATTCCAGTCACGAACATAGGTCGATTTGACCCATTTACGTTCGTTTTCAGCCTTCGGTCAAAACTACAAAGTTGTAGATCTCGAAGTTTTACGGTAAGAACGCGAGTTTCGGTCTCTGAAACACTCTAGATTATTTTATAAAAATTATTTCGTAAACTGCTGCTGTTGGTGACGAATTTTCAGAAACTTTGGTAAGTTTTCGATCCTATAATTCTCGTATACGTTTGATCGATCCACGAAAACGAATTCTAAGGGTTATGCTCTCAATATTTACAGATTCTAAGGGTTATCATCGTGCGGTTTTCTCGTTGGTTGGTATAATTCTCTATCCGAATCTTCCATATAAACGTATGTGATTATTTCGTATTGTCGTTTATTTTTGGTTCGATTCCATTGTATTCCGGGTACATGAAATCATTAGGATAATATTAAAATCAGTGTATAAGTGGTAGAATCGAGAAATATGATTGTGTTTGCGGTTTGGATTGTTTATACGAATGATTAGGGTTGATTATCTATAAACCCTAATCTGATCAGATTTTTATTTCGGTTTGAGAAGCTTGTAACTTGTTCATTTCATGGTAATTTTTGATGAAAAAGGAGTCTAAACTTAAGTACTTTGAGTCTACTTTCAAATGGCGTCAGTTTCATGGTTAAATGTGGAGAATAAGTTGGTCAAAATGATTTTACAAGTTTGTGTGTCAATTCTGAGTTTCTTGGTTCCAGATTTCGGTTAAGTTGTAGATTTTTGAAACGTGCCTTAAACTAAGATTTAGGTGTTGATATTTTTACTGGAGTTTCTTTAAAGTGTTAAGTATTTTCTGTAAAAATATGATAATCATTTGAAACTTATAATTATTTTAAGTAAATTAAAACTTTTGTGAAGTCAGAAAGAGTTAACGGTTTTGAGCAGATTATTTTGATGAATTTTTATAAATAGTAAACTATTGAAATAAGTTCTGAAAAAATTACAGGATGTTCTTAACACCATGAAATGTCACTGGTAAAATTTGTAGAGTAAAATGATTTTATTAAGTCATGGTTTAAAATTCGTGAAGTGGTATGAAATTTCTGGACAGATTCTGAAATGCAAGATAGAGTAAAGTTACTGATATTTTGAATAAACGAGGTTTAAATTTTGTAAAGCTACTTGAGGATTGGTTGTGAGGAAACCTAGTAAAGGTGATTTGGACTTGGGATACAATGGAAGGACATAGATATGTTTAGGTTGTAACCCGTATACGTATATATTCGTTTGTAGATTGTGAGTTGTTTGGTAGATTCTTTTGAGGGAGATACTTACTTTGGTATTCAAGGTGAGTTTTCGTGGCCCCATTTTCATTTACATATTTTCAAATTGGGGGAAAAGTATGCTCACATGTTTTACCAACTGTTTTATGCTGTGAACGTATTCATTTCTATTTTTGGACATATGCTTGAAATGTGTGACACTATGTGACTTATATGCATTGAGACTTGTTGCTTACATCCGTGCTGTACTTCCTTGTGGGGTATTTGCCGTACATTGAGATTTGTTGCTTACATCCGTGCTGTACTTCCTTGTGGGGTATTTGCCGTACATTGAGATTGGTTGTTTACATTCGTGCTTTACCTTCTTGTGGGGTATTTGCCGTACATTGGGATTGTTGCTTACATTCGTGCTTTACTTCCTTGTGAGGTAATTGCCGTACATTGAGATATACTGGCTGCATTATTTCACATTTGTGTACATTTCTATTGCATTGTCCTAACTTATTATCATCACAGCAAAATGTTTATTTTTATGGTGTCTGGTTTCAAACCTACGAAACTCACCAACATTCGTGTTGACGTTTTTGAGCATATCTTTTCAGGTTATACTAGTGGACTTAAAGCAGAGGACAAGAGAACTTAGTGGACCTTTAGGGTTGCATTAAGAGTTATTCAAGACTTGTCATACATCATTAAGGTTGTTTGTGTGTCTTAACATTGTAGTGTATGTTTGATTGCAAGATTGCGAATTCATTGTTGAAATGTATGCATAAATGAACCGTTATTCATGTTAATGGCATCATGACACATTGGATATTGTATTTCATATAGAATTCTTTATAATGATGTGTTATGATCCTATCACCGTTATACCCCGTTGTTTCCGCTTTAGACGGGGTGTGACATACCTCATCCTCTCCGTCAGAAAATGGGTTGCGAACTGGTGAAATAGGCGGTGCAGAAACAGCGCGCCTCCTTTGATGAAATGTACGCTCGGGTTCTGCGAAAGGATTAGCTGGGAATGGCTCCGAAGTTCGGGTCATGTACGTCCTGCAATAAACTTATCAAGTCAGTAGAACAGGCTACTTAGATATCACAACACAAAACTATCTATTCTGAAATTAGTTAAAAGAAAAAGTATTAACAGACAGACCCTTAAACAAAAGCACAAAATAGAAATAACACACTACAAATAAATCACAAATTAACAATTTAATACTAAACAAACTCCAATTTATTGAATCAAATCAAACCGCTCCTCGGCAGCGGCGCCAAAAACTTGATGTCGTGTAAACGGGGCTTTAGTTTTAAAATGGAAATTACCTTTACTTGCTAATACACAACTTAGGCAAGAATACCTGATCGCATAATAGTATAGTATGATAAGTCCGGATCGAACACAAGGAACGGATGTCAATTCTAATAAAATGGAATTCGCTACAAATAATTAAAGCTGTAAATAAAGGGGAACGTTTTAGTTCCGTTCGAACAATTGACTAACAATTATGAAAAGTGATTTTAATAATAAAACTTAAATTGAAAAGAAATTAATGATGAAACAATTAATCAAATAAAATACTTGATTCAAATGGTAGAAAGAATGTATTCACTTAGACTACTTTCCTTAGAATCCGGTTATCACTTTATCGATTTGCTTTAAACAACGGATTTTATCACGATATAACTAATAAGACAACCCCCTTTCCAAGGTAAGTTAATCTAACACAATCAAGAAAGACACTAGGTTGTTTTCAACACGCTAACGTTCAATTAACGTTGCCCACCAAATTGTATTTAAAATTAAACCTACGACGTTTATGTGATTTACTTTTGTGACTTGAATCAACAAAGTCTATAACTAATAATAGTTATCTTGTTCATTGATGATTAATACCGATTATTAACCCTAACATGTCAAACTCAATATATTCAGCAATAATCGTCAATCTAAATCAACAATCATCAATAATTTTATAATCAAAAGGAACTCAATCTCAATTAATCATAAAACCACGTTAGGTAATCACTAATAATCAATCAATAACCAAGGATCATCAAATAAACACATAAACATTCATAAAATCCAATAGTTTCGCAAATCAATAATCAAACCATCATCTAAGTATCATCATCTAAGCAAATACATAAAAAGTTTAGCCAATCATAACTTTACAGAAACTCAGAATTGAAAACGAAACCGAAATCATAATCAAATGAAAAAGATAAATGTTTTCGAACCGAGAAACCGAAGAAATGATTGAAAAAATGAAAACCTTTGATTTTCCAAACTCTTAATCCTTCAAAATGCTCCTGAAATAAGGTTGAAATGACTGGAATTCGGCTGTGTAGAAAACTAGGGTGATAACCCTCAAAATGAAGTGAAATTAGGGTTATAAACCATTCTGCCGAATTGATCCATCCGCTGGATGGATATTCCATCCGCCGGATGGATGTGAAAAGCCCAGCAGGCTCGGCCCGCGATCTGGCAGCCCGGCTCACTCAATCCATCCGCCGTATTGATAATCCATCCGGCGGATGGATGTGAAAACTCATCTTTCTTTTGAATAGATTCTCTTCACTTTTCCTAGCTTCAAGACTTTACTTCTTTTCTTCAATATTAGCTCGTTTTCTGACTCTTTTCCGATTCAAACTCAAATTAACTCCTATATGCAAATATGAACGAAATAAGTATCATATTCAAATAAAATGCATAAGAAATCTATTGAACAAAGGGGTAATTAGTACTATAATTTAGTACATTTTGGCGTTCATCAATTGCGGTCGTCAGTTTCGAGTGTCGGTTTTGGAGACGGTGGTGAGAGGCGAGGTGTGGGGCCCAAATGCTTTATTTAATATTTTTTTTTTGTTATTTTGTATACTAGCCATTAATAATTAAAAAATAATAATTTAAAACGGTCATATGTCCGATGTATTAAAAAAATATTTTTTTAACTTTATTTCCTAACACAAACACACTATAAATACACATACACAAATTAAAATGTCGTTGGATTCTTATAAGTAAGAATTCGATGACGTCACACAAATTTTCAATTCGATCGCTAGGCTCAATAAGCTTGACGCAGATGACACGGATTCGGACAATGATACCGAGTTTACATTCCGTATACATCGAGCACCAAGACGATATTTACCTACACATCGAGAAGGTGCCGAGCAATGTTTATATCTAGACTACTTTGCCGAGCACCCGACATTCCCTCCAGATTACTTTCGGTGACGTTTTCTAGATGAGTCGACCATTATTTATCCGTATATGTCAAGGTATATTGTCGTACTCTCATCTTCCATTACCCGATTACTTTGCTTATTTTCATCAAAGTCACGACGCAACCGGTAGACTTAGTTTTAATGTTTTTAAAAGGTCATATCCGCCTTACGCCAATTGGCATACGGTTGTGCCGCCGACGCATTTGATGAATATTCACATATGGGCCAACAAACAGCGTACGATTGTTTGGACAACTTTTGTAAATGTACTTTTCATCTATATTCAAATGAGTACTTAAAAAGACCAACACTTCAAGATGTGCAACATTTACATCAACGTCATGCGGAGTTACATGGTTTTCCGGGTATGCTCGGAAGTATCGATTGTATGCACTGGCCTTGGAGAAATTGCCCAGTGGCATGGCAAGGTCAATACACCCGAGGTGATCATGACCATCCAATGAAATGAACTATCAGTTTGTCACAAAGAAATATTAGAACTTAAAAGTGCTAGACAACAGCTAGCTGAACAACGCCATACCTGTTCTCATGAAAGAAACAGCTCAGGCTCAAAAAGACTCTGCTAACCTCAAACGGGTTTGTGAGTCATGGTGCAAATCAGCTAAAATGGTCACCGAGTGTGTCAATAGTCAAATCCCAAGACAAGTCCAAGCTATCATTGGAGGAGGTTATGAACTCGCTGCCATTATAGCTGATGAGCCAATAATCTCTCATGATGATATATCTAATGATAACTCATGTCCTATGACAAGTTACACCTGGGGGGATTGAAATAAACCAAACAAATTCGTCAGAGCTTCTACTTCACATGTAACTAAAGCCTCTGGTGAGGAAGCTGATGATGAAAAACCAGTGAGCACAATCATTGAGCACTCAAAACATGCCAATGAAACTCTTTCTCCCACTTTTACTTTAACACCAATAAAAACAAAGACCTCCGAGATCAATGTTGCTACTAAAAACATCATAGGCAAATCTATAAAAAGAAACAAAAAAAATGATGTCAGCTCAACCTCAGGCACTGTTAATTCTCAAATTGACTCACTGACCAATTAGCTTCAGCTTCTCACTAACTATGTTGTCAGTGAGAAACAAAAATGAATTCTTGGACCTGTTCCTTCCTTACCACCACCCTCCACCACTTTCAAGCGTAGAAAATGCTACAAGTGTGGAGAAAAGTCACATTTGGCCAGTGATTGCAAAGCTGATGGACTCATCAGACCCAAAATATCCATCAACGATGAAACATCAAAAGAAAAACTAAGTATTTCTCTTGCCACAACATCAAACACATCCATTCTAAACATCAATGCTAAAAGGCATCTGAACCCACTAAAAGGTGGGTTCCCAAAAGGAATTAATTTTGTTTTGTGTGCAGGAGGGCAATAACACTTGGTATCTTGACAGTGGGTGTTCGAAACATATGACTGGATCAAAATCTCTTCTTAAAAATTACCAATAAAAGGAAGGGCCCTCCGTTTCTTTTGGTGATAACTTAAAAGGTTTTACAAAAGGTCATGGAATAATCAGCAATGGAAATGTTTCTTTCTCAAATGTCTCATATGTTGAGGGTTTGAAACATAACTTACTTAGTGTAGGTCAAATCTGCTCATTAAAGAACAAAGTGCTATTTGATGAATTCGCTGGAACAATTCTCAACAAAGAAGGAAAACCAATTCTTGCTGCCAAAAGAAAAAGAAATGTCTATACGATCAATATAGAAGAGGCAAAGTCTTTAAAAGGTCTCTGTCTATACTCTCGATCAGTAGCTGAAAAGAATTGGTTATGGCCCAAGAGATTATCTCATCTCAACTTCAAAACTATAAACAAGCTGGCAAAGAATGAGCTAGTTTATGGTCTTTCGTCTATGAGCTATGCAAAAGACAAGTTGTGCTCAGCGTGTGAAAAAGGGAAACATCACAAGTCTATCTTCAAGTCAAAGCAGTATTCTTCCATCAATGAAGTGTTTCAATTAATCCACATGGATTTATTTGGACCTGTCAGCACCATAAGTCTTGGAGGAAAGAAATATGCCTTAGTTATTGTTGATGAATACTCAAAGTATAGAGGTAACAACGGAACTGAATTCAGAATTAGTACACTTGAATCAGTCTTTGAAGAAAAGGGCATTTCTCAGAACTTCTCTGCTCCCAGAACTCCAGAGCAAAATGGCATTGCTGAGAGAAGAAATAGAACTCTTGTTGAAGCTGCTAGATCTATGCTCGCTGAAGCTGGACTCAAAGGTTACTTCTGGGCGGAGGCAGTCAACACTGCTTGCTTCACTCAAAATAGATCTATCATTTTCAAACGTCACAACAAAATAGCTTATGAAGTTCTAAGAGGTAGAAAACCAGACATCAGCTTCTTTCATGTCTTTGGAAGTACATGTTATGTACTCAACACTCGTGATCAGCTCAAAAAATTTGATCTAAAGACTGATGAAGGCATCTTCATAGGATACTCACTTGTATCTAAGGCATTCAGGGTTTAAAATCTCAGAAGAGAGTGTTGTCACACTCCTATCGGTCGGTCGGATTTGACTCCGGTCGTTGTTCCAACAGCAATAGAGGTCGCGGACAGTGAGTTTTAAATTTATATGAGCTGGGGCTCAAACTATAAGTACTACCTACCTTGGGAGCAAGCAGTAAGTATAACTCGAGGTCATTCTTTTATCAGAGTGAATTGAAATGAAGCGGGTCACCAAAGATTATGGTCACAATTAGGATGGGGGTAGGTAGATAGATTTTTGGATTGATTTGGTTTTCTAATTTATCCTAAGTACAGTAAAATAAATGCAGGAGATAAAAGATAGGGAATAAGCAGATAGGTAAAGATGTGATTGCTGAAACTTGGATAATTAGGGTTTTGGGATGATGTCCATTATAAAATTGATTGGAGATTTACCAGATAAAAAGCATACATACTTTCGGTGTAAACGCTAGGACCCTACGTCCAGGTGAAACCCTATAAACATATGTCACTGGAATCCGAGGTTATCATGATTCTGATCAGATCAGGCTGTTTTCAAACCCCCCCCCCCCCCCCCTGAACTTTTGCTTGAATAAGACAAAGTCACCCTTGATTTATCTAGGGAGCAGGCATAAGGCAACAGACCGCAATTGTATTTACTGACCTTTCTTAACACCTAATCGTCTATTTACTTTTATCATGGCAAATACTGATTGTATCCTATGTATGTTAAACTATTGGTCTGATTAGGGTTTTGCATGTCTAGGTATTATAATTGACACAACCCTGTATTGTATCTGTTGAAGCACATACTTAACCATCGTAAATATAGACCCTCCTTTACATTCAGGCGTTCATCCCTAGGAATAATCACGGTGTACAGGGCAATTAGGATTTCCACAGTGTTCCAAACCCTAGATGTACTAACGGTGTACTGGGCATTTAAGCATTTCCACAGTGTTCCAGATCTTAGGTGTACTGACAGTGTATAGTGCAACAAGCATTTCCACAGCTTTGATTCCTAGACCATAGTTCTAGAGGGGTCACTTCTAGGTAATCCACGATGAAACAATCCATGGCATTTCCTTAGCTTCCACGTATTTGTACTCCACACGAGGTGTTTCCAACGCTATACGAAGTACCGTGCCTTTTAAAGGAAACTTCGTAGTTTCATACTGTAACTGGAGATAACTGCATATTCATAGTATTAGGGTTGATCAGATCCTATCCTAAGGCAACAGTCACGTGAAATTCTGGAAAGGGTGATGAGAGACTAGACCTATATTCAGGATAAGCTTAACCAGATACACAGCATAACAATTTCCAATCGTATAAATGAGATATTAATTTAACATCATCCCTACTCCTAATATCTACATTTCAACAATCATAATATTAAACTACTCTATAAACATGGCAATATGTAGAATACAAACTGAAATAACATAAAGCACAAGCATTATAACAGTAAGTAAAGTTTAGATATCATCGGGAATACAGCAGTGTAATACTGAGGATTACAAATAGTCTGAACTTGAAAAACTTGTTACAACAAGATTACCAAGCTAAACCTTCCTCTAGACTCGAACCGTAAGCTCAACCCTAACCTTTCTCCTCTAACTCCTAAGAGTAGTGCTAGAGAGAGAAAGTAGAGAGAGAAGGTGAAAGAAAGAGAGAAATGAGAAAAGTGTGAGAATGTGAAAGTGTGTTGAGGTGTGTAAAATGAGGAGAGGTGACCCTCTATTTATAGGCAAAGCTTCAAATCTTCCGTACAACTCGCAAAATGTAACACCCGGCAATTTAGGCTATCATTACTGTGCCTAATTATGTGCTTACTACGTGTATTTAGTACGAAATAGGACTAAGTACAGTACTTAATTAATTATATATATATGATGATTATATATATATATATATATATATATATATATATATATATATATATATATACACGTATACTACTTGAACAAATCGTACACGGATGGGACGAACGAAGTCCGACATTAACAAATAGGGACGTTGGTGACAAATTTATGAATAATGTGGAATTATCCAAACAAACGTTATTTACATTAATACATTTTGAGAATGTGTTACAAGTATTACTTATTGATAAAATACTTCGGTTGGAAATATTTCGGATATACTTTAATATATATTTTGAATCTTAAAAAGATTTCGCGATTAAACGATTTCGGGGTTTAACCGACTACAACTCGTGATACAAAATTCGGAAACACAACCGCACGAGCTGAGACCCAAATGGGTCGCCCCGACTCGCGGACCCAAACCGACCCATCCAAACACCCTTTTATTCCTTCTTTCTTATCCATTTCATTTCATTTACTACCATCACTTCCTCTCTCTACCACACTTTTCTCTCCCTCCTTTCTCTCTCTACAAAACGGCTCCAAGAGCCACCACCACACCACCGCTGAACCACCACCACCGTCGGAATCATCATCATCATAATCGTTCATCATCATCATCAAAACACAAGCATAAGGATCATCATCACCATCTCCATCCTCATTTTCCCCATTTTCGATTTCTTGGTATGGAGCTCTAGAACTCTTTTAATTACTTGAAAAGCATTTATTTACATGTTAATGAGTCCACTCAACAAGATTATGTCCAAAAATCCGGCCGAAAACCCTTTAAAAATCGAAACCCATCTAAAAATCGCTGACAGTTCATCTCGCGAGTCGAGATCTGTTCGTCCAACGAGGCGAGTCGAGATTCGACTCGCGAAGCCACCCTGCGAATCGGAATCACCTACGAACCGAACTGGCCCGCGAGTTGACCGGCGAGTCGAGTTGACCTGCGAGTCGGGTTGACCGGCGAGTCGAGTTGACCTGCGAGTCGAGTTCTCCCAGCTCGGTTCGCAGCCCACTTTGTCTTTCGAACCCGAATTCAATAATAAAAGCACTAATATGAACTAAAATTTATCACTTGATTTTACAACGAAATTAGATTTCAAATGCATTTTTGATAAATAATATAGTAGAAATAAATATTTTCCAAGCTGACCTGGCAGCTCGACCCCAGCCAGGGGCTCTGCCCCTTGGACCCCGTCAGGGGCTGCCGCCCCTTGGACCCCGCTACCAGGGGCGCTGCCCCCGGACCCCCGTCATCCACGACTTGTAAATACTTTTTACACTAAGTGTTGAACGCATACGAAAACCGAACTTTACACGATGATACCGGAACATACAAACACTTATACTTTGAAAAGTATACACTACAGACATATGAGATTACACTCACACTTATACGAGCTTACACTCGCTCGAACCTACTTTCGAAAAACACTTTCACATCGCGATACAAATGACAGACTTACAAATATACCTTACAAGGATATGACACAACGAGATATATAATAATAATACTTGGATTATTATTACAAAACCGTCACCAACGGGCCATACTTGTTTTCAAACTACAAACGAAATACTGAACAAACAAACATTGGACATTAACTAGTTGAGTGGACAACTAGCATGGGTGATCCTTCAAGACACCAACTTATTTACTTGTTTACTTACGACCTTGTGCGTTTCGGACGCCAGAAGGTTGCAGGGTTCTGAGAACCGATCTACAGACTTACATCCGCGTTACTTGTTTGGTTTCCCAGACATACTTACTAGACTCAGGTGAGTCTCACAGCCCCTATTTTTACTGTTTTCACTCAGGGGTGAGATGCATTACTTGTTTTACTTGAACACATGTACAGACTTTACAGACTATACAAACCAGACAGACTTACAGACTTACTGATATACTAAATTGCATGAGTTACGATTAATCCACTGAAGGCCTCTGAATCATAGTTGTTAATTATAGGATAAGCGCGAGTTTTAGTATATGGATCCATATGGGATTGACAATCCCCGCCCGGGGTAGCACGCACTACCACGAACCGTACTGTATAAACGGGCGTTTCTTACTCGTTACTTATGAGTGTTTTTGGATTAGCTCTCACGGGGGCAAATTACTTGTACTTGATTGTACTTTACTGACGTGTTAAGCTTCGACTATGATGCTCATGGCAATGTATATCAACCCGATTGCATTCGTGCAGTCATTACTTATTACTTGGTTAAACTGTACAAATACTTTTATCACTGAATGTGTTCAAACTGATTATTTACTACAAACCTGTGAGATTCACCAACCTTTTGGTTGACCTTTTAGTGATGCATTCTCAGGTACACAGCAACAGTAGGGATTGCCCAGCAGGACTACTTCTTAGCTTGAGTCGCATGCATTCACACTCTTGGAGATTTTTCTACATGACTTTTGTAATAGATGTTATGTATTAGAATCACTAGATATTATTCGAACTTGAGCTATGTATTTTGTAATACTTATTAAATTAATATAATGTTTTCAAACGTCTCATATAGAGTCGTTTACTGTAACCTTTGTGCTTGATTACTTGATTAGTAGCACCCCAAAGCTTGTTTTCGCTAAACCGTAAATTTGGGGGTGTTACAGATTGGTATCAGAGCCTAAGGTTATAGTGAACTAGGTTGCATTTAGTGGGCCTAGACTATGACCGTTAGGCAGTATTCCCTATTAGGTATAACTGGTTCAGTGATCACATCATAAGAGTTTAATTTAACATAGCCTGATCAACTATGTACAATTAAATGAAGATGATGTGAGATCTGAAATGGGTTATGTTGAACAGGAATGCACTAGCTGACTCTGACTACGAGAGAACCGAGACTCTTACTTGTTTTGTGCTAGACATACACTAGGCTATTATGTGATATACGAGAATATACATACATAGGCCTCACTCACTGACTATACTACTAGGCTATTATATATTGAATATATATGAATAGGCCTCGCACGTTAACACACTCGCTATAGTGATAGCCGACTTCTCTCTCGTGACACATACGAGTTTCTTTCATCGGATTGCACCAACCATGACAGACTTGCTTACCGTCACACCACGTTGTGGCGCACTCTAATGATTTTATGAAAATCACATCTAACACCCGAAGTCAACGTACTTTCAAGGACTAAGATCCTCTCTCTGCCATTTCTATAGATCTCAAAACAGCAAACTCCTAAATGGATGACTACACGTCAGATAGTGACCAAGACCATGAGGAACAGATTCAGTACACTTACCTCGATGGGGATATCATACCAGAAGGAGAAATCGTACTGGAGGGAAACGAAAATCAGAATTTCGAAACGACTGGCATCGACATTGAAGAATATGAAAGAGTGCGAGATCAGGCCGAGGAACTAGACGGCCGAAATTGGGCACTTAAGCGTAAGTGCATAGACTATGAACAGAGATTGAGAATCACGAACCGATCTGTCCCCACTCGAATCAAAGATAAGATCCGTTACTGGAAGAAAGTGGCCACCAACCTAACCCGTAGGACCAAAACATGGATCAAACGTTTGGGCAGGAAGTCAACGGAGGAGAATAGGTACCGCTCCCCGACTCAAAGATACAGGGACATGCTTGAGGCACGCTATCACCCACATGACTTGAACCTGGAGCCGGAAGACGAGTCCGAAGGCCAGGAAGCCTAACTAAGAATGACCTAACGACAACCAGCGTCAAATTTTGCTAAACCCATGTACAGCGGACGTGTAATCACGGTGTATGGTACTAGAAACTCTATTCTGATGGCTATATAGTGATACCATCACATTTTGTATTAGATTCCTTATATTCGACCGGATGTAACAATTCCCGGTACCCTTTTTGTAAACCTTAATGTTTGTAATCTGCATGTAAATGGATTACAACCTATTATGTATAACATATCGATATGTCATGTTTTGGCACGTATTCCCAAAATCTACACAACTGTGATAACCGTATCTTTCATGTGTTCCACCGTACCATTAACAAAGACGTATAAAAACTGCGTGTATTATACACGACTAGATGGACCGATGTATCATCACGAACAGAACCCAACGCTAGCGGTATTACAAATGATGCACCTTCCCCATTAAGACACGTCATCGTATTGACGCCCACCAAGGTTATTGGTCAACCACAACTCCTACGTATTGGAAACATCTTCCAACCATTGGATGAAACTCAACGGTTAACATTTAACTCAATTCGCGATTTAATTGTTCAATTTTCAACTGGATTAGTGCCGCTAGGGACCCTCGCGACGAATAAGTCCACCACTATTCCCACGACAAATCGATCATTCTGATCATTTCGGCAATGAGGACTTGCCGCGACAGGACTACTCACTACTCATACCGAACGTTTGTTCACCTCGAAATAGTAGCACGGCTGCGATTGACTACCTTTCAAACACGATCCGAGCATTGATATGCATACTTTTAACTAAATTTACGATTTGGAAATTCGCTACAGTACCCATCGCAGCTGAGCAATACACCTATTTAAATCTTACAATTTAAATCTCACAATTTACTCATCTACAAAATTTGAAATACCTAAACAAAAATTTTCAGTTCGAGCATACTACTCAACCCTTGTTATGATAATCGCTTTTAATTCCATCACTTTATATTCACCGTATAACAAACAACGACTAGCTAGTAACGGGATACCAGACACGACGTCGTTCGAACCTTCATAGACCACTCTTTTACGTCATTTTCCCCATCTTACCGCCAACAACACCCGACAACTGCTTTTCGAAAGACGGCAGTTTCCCCTACGTAGAATCCACTTACTTCGGTACTGACCGACCCTAGAAACCAGACACTTCGCAAACGAGCTCTTCATCGTCAATCTCATATCTGTCAAGATCGAAAGTGTTGACATCATTGTCGGATATGGGTTGGCTATCTAAGCACCATGACACTGGCTCCCTTACCGACTAGCCCTATCTTCTAGTGACAATAACAAAAGAAAGTCTGATGGAAACCCCAACCTTCAAAACCACACCAACAAAAGTCTGTGACTACTAAGGCCTATGCTGCCAGTTCTGACGACTCGATGACGTACAAGGGGAGCAAGCCCGACTGCTCCAAATGTAGTCATCATCATGGCAATTTGTGTCCTTGTGCCGAATACAAACGACCTGGATATCTAACCAAGATTGTGGAACAATCATAACTGGTGCCAACGCTAGTGCACCCAAGATTTACTACGGGTGCAATGGTACTGGGCCTTTCAGGAAGGACTGCCCAAAACTGAAGAACCAAAACAACAATGCACGGGACAAACTTATATCATCAACGCTAGAAACAATCCTCAAGACCCGGAACTGGATGCGGATACGATTCATTCTTAATCAACCTAAATACTTCTATACTACTTGATTGCTAAATCCCACCTATTGCTCAATGTTCCCTACATTGCTATAGATTTTAGGCACAAACTAGGATGAACAAACTACTTATAGGTCGATAGGTGTAATACGCAATTACACTATGAACTTAACAAACAAACTTTTTCCCATGCATCTAACACTGGTTGAGGCCGGGAACCATAGAACTATAGTCTTTACGCGTCACCTGCCCAAACTTTACGCCGCAAATTGTCTGTTCGGAGAGAACCGTTAGTACTTTTATTGTCTTCGCTGAATTTAAAATTTTATACTTCAAAACTCTTACTTGACATTATACAATACCTAATGTCATCATTAAAACATCATTTTAACAAAACACCCATTCCGTAGGAAATGACAAGCTACTCCACTGACAGCCACATGTCGAATGACGACCAACTTGAGGAGGAGCAGTCAATGTTTCCTTACCTACGTACTCTCGAAAGCGACACCGAGTCTGTGATCAAAGAACCTTTGGAAGAAATGGCACGCCCAGGAGGAATTGGAGAGGTTTCACCTCAACCCGTAGCTATAGAAGCTACTCAAATAAAACGAGCAAATTCCACTTCAAACTCTGCTACTGAGGACCACACCCCAGCTGCCGCTATCACCACTCTTCCTACTGTCACCACTCCTCCTACTATTACCCCTCCGATCATTGTCAATGTAAATACTAACAACTCCCAGCATACAGACGAAACCCTGAATGCATTGCGCAATCAGCTAACTACTGTTCAGGAGGAAATCACCAAATTGCGCCAACACGCCCTCCAACAGGGGTTACGCCTGCGAACTCTAGAGTTCTATTGGGAACAATTAAGGTTCCTGTGCCCAACTCTGGGAAATGTACTCCAGTTGGTTACTAACTCTGCATCACAGACGACTCAAGCTAGTATTCCTAATGAAAAGGATACCGAAGCCCAACTAACAAACCTCAAAAGGAATCCGGGAGAAAGCTCCAACACAGACTTTACTCTACCCCGAACAAAAAGGACAAAAACGACTCAAACCCACACTGCTGGAGCCAAGGGGAGAACTTACATGGGAGACAAACCCCTCTGTTCCATATGTAATCGTCACCACACCGGACCCTGTGGTACTCGTTGCCGTCAATGCCAGACCTATGGACACCAAGTCCGGGACTGTAGGTTTGCACCTAAAATTACCGACTCTAAAACATTGAAGGCTTGCTTTGAATGCGGAAACACTGGGCACCTCAAGGCTAACTGCCCGTCACCGACTACGAAGGATAACAACAAAAAGGGAAACACTTGTGCCGAAACCTCTACAGACTGTCACGATACCATAGGTACGTCGCCACGCCACCTCCTGAAATCCTTCACGATACTGATAGAGTTAGTTTACTCTATGACCCTACAACTATTACAGACGTTATAAACACAATAGACTTTACGGATTACTGTAGGCTACTAGTACACATTGTAGCTACACTCTAATTACCGACTGACCCCGTCCATTGAACATGGTCAACGCACATCGAAACTCTTTGTCGGTGAGACACCATCTTAACAAGGGGAGGAAGACCCCATGAGACAGACAATTCATCACTGACATATCTCGCCGCCATTCTTAGACGATTTACTGATGATTACTTGAGCATACAGACTACTACTTAGAACAAATTTCGGGACGAAATTCTCCTAACAGGGGGAGAATGTAACACCCGGCAATTTAGGCTATCATTACTGTGCCTAATTATGTGCTTACTACGTGTATTTAGTACGAAATAGGACTAAGTACAGTACTTAATTAATTATATATATATATATATATGATGATTATATATATATATATATATATATATATATATATATATATATATATATATATATATATATATATATATACACGTATACTACTTGAACAAATCGTACACGGATGGGACGGACGAAGTCCGACATTAACAAATAGGGACGTTGGTGACAAATTTATGAATAATGTGGAATTATCCAAACAAACGTTATTTACATTAATACATTTTGAGAATGTGTTACAAGTATTACTTATTGATAAAATACTTCGGTTGGAAATATTTCGGATATACTTCAATATATATTTTGAATCTTAAAAAGATTTCGCGATTAAATGATTTCGGGGTTTAACCGACTACAACTCGTGATACAAAATTCGGAAACACAACCGCACGAGCCGAGACCCAAATGGGTCGCCCCGACCCGCGGACCCAAACCAACCCATCCAAACACCCTTTTATTCCTTCTTTCTTCTCCATTTCATTTCATTTACTACCATCACTTCCTCTCTCTACCACACTTTTCTCTCCCTCCTTTCTCTCTCTACAAAACGGCTCCAAGAGCCACCACCACACCACCGCTGAACCACCACCACCGTCGGAATCATCATCATCATAATCGTTCATCATCATCATCAAAACACAAGCATAAGGATCATCATCACCATCTCCATCCTCATTTTCCCCATTTTCGATTTCTTGGTATGGAGCTCTAGAACTCTTTTAATTACTTGAAAAGCATTTATTTACATGTTAATGAGTCCACTCAACAAGATTATGTCCAAAAATCCGGCCGAAAACCCTTTAAAAATCGAAACCCATCTAAAAATCGCTGACAGTTCATCTCGCGAGTCGAGATCTGTTCGTCCAACGAGGCGAGTCGAGATTCGACTCGCGAAGCCACCCTGCGAATCGGAATCACCTACGAACCGAACTGGCCCGCGAGTTGACCGGCGAGTCGAGTTGACCTGCGAGTCGGGTTGACCGGCGAGTCGAGTTGACCTGCGAGTCGAGTTCTCCCAGCTCGGTTCGCAGCCCACTTTGTCTTTCGAACCCGAATTCAATAATAAAAGCACTAATATGAACTAAAATTTATCACTTGATTTTACAACGAAATTAGATTTCAAATGCATTTTTGATAAATAATATAGTAGAAATAAATATTTTCCAAGCTGACCTGGCAGCTCGACCCCAGCCAGGGGCTCTGCCCCTTGGACCCCGTCAGGGGCTGCCGCCCCTTGGACCCCGCTACCAGGGGCGCTGCCCCCGGACCCCCGTCATCCACGACTTGTAAATACTTTTTACACTAAGTGTTGAACGCATACGAAAACCGAACTTTACACGATGATACCGGAACATACAAACACTTATACTTTGAAAAGTATACACTACAGACATATGAGATTACACTCACACTTATACGAGCTTACACTCGCTCGAACCTACTTTCGAAAAACACTTTCACATCGCGATACAAATGACAGACTTACAAATATACCTTACAAGGATATGACACAACGAGATATATAATAATAATACTTGGATTATTATTACAAAACCGTCACCAACGGGCCATACTTGTTTTCAAACTACAAACGAAATACTGAACAAACAAACATTGGACATTAACTAGTTGAGTGGACAACTAGCATGGGTGATCCTTCAAGACACCAACTTATTTACTTGTTTACTTACGACCTTGTGCGTTTCGGACACCAGAAGGTTGCAGGGTTCTGAGAACCGATCTACGGACTTACATCCGCGTTACTTGTTTGGTTTCCCAGACATACTTACTAGACTCAGGTGAGTCTCACAGCCCCTATTTTTACTGTTTTCACTCAGGGGGTGAGATGCATTACTTGTTTTACTTGAACACATGTACAGACTTTACAGACTATACAAACCAGACAGACTTACAGACTTACTGATATACTAAATTGCATGAGTTACGATTAATCCACTGAAGGCCTCTGAATCATAGTTGTTAATTATAGGATAAGCGCGAGTTTTAGTATATGGATCCATATGGGACTGACAATCCCCGCCCGGGGTAGCACGCACTACCACGAACCGTACTGTATAAACGGGCGTTTCTTACTCGTTACTTATGAGTGTTTTTGGATTAGCACTCACGGGGGCAAATTACTTGTACTTGATTGTACTTTACTGACGTGTTAAGCTTCGACTATGATGCTCATGGCAATGTATATCAACCCGATTGCATTCGTGCAGTCATTACTTATTACTTGGTTAAACTGTACAAATACTTTTATCACTGAATGTGTTCAAACTGATTATTTACTACAAACCTGTGAGATTCACCAACCTTTTGGTTGACCTTTTAGTGATGCATTCTCAGGTACACAGCAACAGTAGGGATTGCCCAGCAGGACTACTTCTTAGCTTGAGTCGCATGCATTCACACTCTTGGAGATTTTTCTACATGACTTTTGTAATAGATGTTATGTATTAGAATCACTAGATATTATTCGAACTTGAGCTATGTATTTTGTAATACTTATTAAATTAATATAATGTTTTCAGACGTCTCATATAGAGTCGTTTACTGTAAATTTTGTGCTTGATTACTTGATTAGTAGCACCCCAAAGCTTGCTTCCGCTAAACCGTAAATTTGGGGGTGTTACACAAAACAGCACGTACAAGCAAACGAAGCACGATACGGGGTCAGTAGGGCCGTATACGGCCTTAGAGGGGCCGTATACGGTGTGTGTAAGGCCGTATACAGTCTCTGTGGGGCCGTATACGGTTTCTGAGGCCGTATACGGGCTCCGTCTGATTTCGTTCGTTGCTTAAAATGCGCGTATCTCCTTCGTTATGCGTCCGTTTGACCTGATTCTTTCGCCTGTGTCTTCGTAATTCCGTTACACTTCTAATGATGCCAATTTCACTGAAATCGGATGTGTTTAGCTTAAGCATATCCGAAATGACTTTATAGGGTCTGATACCGCTCAGTCTTCTCCGTCCTTTATCTGATTTGCATGATTCTTGATTTTTCCGTCTCGATTTTACCTGTTTTATCATATGATAAAGTTAGAATGTGATCTATATAAGGTAAATGAGGCCGGAGGATTTTGTGCACGTTTATTCGCCCTAATTTGCTTGTTATTTGGACGTTTTAGGTGATTTTTTCAACAACGCCTATATTTAGACCACTTTAGTGAATTTTAGTAAATAATGATCATTTTGGAATGTTTTCACTAATGATACGTCCAAAGAGTGTGGAATATTGCCCTTAAAAACATGACTATTTGAGTCACATCAAGTGTATTGAAGAATCAGTCTATGTCACCTTTGAAGAAAGTTTCAGTCGTCAAAGAAGTCAATCTAATGAAGATGATGACATATATGTTTCAGTTTGAAGAAACACTTGATCCACCTCTTATCAACTCTGTTCTAGCAGCACCATCATCAATTACTCTAAGCCAACCACTCTCTTCAATCCCTGAACCTTCTCCACCATCATCACCAGAAGCAATGGATAATTCTATTATTCCATTTGATTCTCAATTAAATGACTCACCAGATGTACAAGATCAAACTATCACTGATAACGGAGTTCAACACACACAGTTAAATGAAGCTGAAGATGTCGACGTTGCTCCCATCATAACGACAAAGTGGACAAAAAGTCATCCAATAAATCAAATAATTGGTGACAAGGACACTGGTGTTCAAACAAGAAAGACAGCTACAAGAAATATGTGTCTTTACGTAAACTTTGTCTCTCTAATGGAACCAAAGAAGATTGATGAAGCTCTCAGTGGCGCTGATTCGATCAGTGCCATGCAAGAAGAACTGCTTAAATTTGAAAGAAACAAGGTTTGGAATCTGGTGCCACATCCACAGAAGAAAACAAAATGGATGAAAACGGCATTGTGATCAGAAATAAAGCACGATTGGTTGCGCAAGTTTACAGACAAGAGGAAGGAATTGATTACAATGAAACATTTGCTCCAGTTGCACGTCTCGAAGCAATCCGTCTGTTTCTGGCATTCGCTACTTACAAAAACTTCAAAGTCTACCAAATGGATGTTAAAAGTGCATTTCTAATTGGTGAACTTCAAGAAGAAGTTTATGTTATGCAGCCACATGGGTTCACTGACCCTCAGCATCCAGATCATGTGTTCAAATTGAATAAAGCATTGTTTCAGATTTCCTTTGCAAATCAAATTATTCACATGGCATCATTGATAAAACACTGTTTTGCAAAATAGTCAAAAATGACTTAATAATGGTTTAAATATATGTTGATGATATTATTTTTGGTGCCATTGATGAAAATCTTTGCAAAGAATTCTCCTCTCTTATGTATAAGAGATATGAAATAAGCATGATGGGTGAACTTACCTTTTTCTTAGGCTTACAAGTTAAGTGATGTGTCGTGAAAGGTCTTGTTTCACAATTTAGAAATGGAAATACCTAATAAATACTTTTCACACAACCAGGCAAGAATACCTGATCCAATGTAAGTATAGACTTGGTAAGTCCGAGTCGAACTCACGGAACAGAGTTTATTTATATAAATAGAAAGTAATAATTAACTAGAAAACGGTAAATAGGGGGGCGTTTGAGTTCCGTTCGAACATAAGATTTGTAAATAATAATTAAAACTAAATAAACTTTAAATTAAAATAATAAAATAATAGATAGATAACAATCGGAAGGAATAGTATTTGTATAATTAACTTTACTCAGATTCATTGCATATTGATTATTTAATTGTGATTTCTTTTAAATCAATTTAGTCGCTAATCAAAGATTCTAAATTGAATGTAAATTAGTCTCCTGTTCAGGTTAACTAATTTTTACAATTTAAGGGTCCACATTAAACATCGATCCAATGTCACAAGATTATTAGTCTATTGTGTGCTTTACCCTAAATTGTGCATTAAACATTCACAACTTATTATAATTAACTCTAATGGTATGAATCAACAATACCCAATAATTTCTTATTGTCTTGTTCACTTTAGATTGCATAATTCTTATTATCTTAACCTATCAGATTCAACATATTTAGCAATGGTTAAAATCCTAAAATTAATAACCATCAATAATCAATAATATTAAAGAAAATCAATCTCATCAATATCATTAACCACGTTAAGAAATAATCACTAGCAATCACCAATAAATAAGGTTTTACGAGTAATACAATAGTTTTCAATTAAATAACTTATTCAATATGCAATATTAATCGTTCAATAATCATAATCTGAGATTAATCAATTACACAACTACTTAAAATATTCAATTCATCATAAGATAAATAAAACTCAGATTATAAAATACCAAATTCATCAATGATATTGAAATAACGAGAGTAATACCAAATCAAAAGACGAACCACTCGAAACTAGAATGAAAGAACTTCAATCTTGATCTCTCGTGCCTCCAAAAAACTCTTAAAATTCGTAACTAAGCCTCTGGAACCGAAAACAATAAACCCTAATCGAAGTTGTGGTTTTTTTTTGTTATGGTTTTATGCAGCCGATTTTTATACTTTCTGGAATTTCGATCCATACGGCGGATGGAATAATCCATCCGGCGTATGGATCAAACATAAGCCCATCCAGCTCCACGTATTGTTGGGCCTGCGGTTATTGATCCATCCGGCGTATGGAATAATCCATACGGCGGATGGAATGATTTTTCCAGATTTTTCATTTTTCTTCCGGCATTCAAACCATTCTCGTTGTAACTTTTATTCCACTCTTCAAAAATGCACCATTTGACTTGTTTATTGGCCACTTTCTGTCTCTTTTCTCAAAATCCTTCATTTCCACTGCTATTTGCAAATATGAACGAAATTAATATCTAAACTAAACCATTTGCAATGAAAACACGTAGGAATCGGGATAAAATACTATGCAAATATAGTACTTTTACGCTAATACCCCTCACTTGAATCCTACGTGTCCTCAAGTAGGCTATCAATTATAGTTCAAGAAGAATATGACTTCAACAAGGAATTACGTAAAATTACCATTTCCAAATCAAGATTTTTACCTTTAACAATCTAATAAATCTAAAGTCAAAAATTAAGAAACTATGAGGTAACAAAAATAATCTACACTTAAATTTATTATTATTAAAACATCAAATAGTCCACTATGATTACTGATATTATTGTCAACTTAAACAATCTATATTTAAGCAATTCTGAGCTTAATTCATTATTATTCATATAAATGTCCCTTTATATTTCCAAAAGTTATATACTCTCATATTCCTATCATGCTAATAGTATATATTAATGGAATCCAACCAAAAATAATCATTTTTCAAATCAAGACATAGGTGACAGGTCTGTGCCTCAACACAACAAAGCGACATAACTTGATTTTGGTTTAGCAATAATGTTTTAGTCAAATCATTGGTGACAGGTCTGTACCTCAGTACAACAAAGCGACTTAATTTGACTACATTTTAAAATCTTGAGTTCATTAAACTCTTTTTGCTCTTTTTCATTAAATATACTGACGGAGACCAGGTCTGTACTTTCGTACAACAGAGGAAACAACACCCAGTATATCCCCAAATGATATTTATCGAATTCCAAAAATATGGCATATCGCATGCTATTAGTATGAAAATTAAGATAAACGTCAAATATAACTAAAGTTCCTCTAAAGGTAACATCTACTCCTTTTACTTTAAATTTATAAGCTCAACAATAAACTTCATAAAGATTGCCTATCAATACATCATATAATGAAACTAAATAACATTTATCAACAAATTAACCTTTATTAAAGTGTAGAAAATTTTAAATTCAACCTACATAGTTACAAAATAATATAACCTTAGAGATACAGAAAATTAAATTTAAAAATTTTAGTTGAAAATTAAGCAACTTATAACCTCGTTAATCAACACTTGAACATAAACCAAAGGTTTTCTTTCTCCCACTCCCCACTTTAAAATGTACAATGTCCTCATCGTACTGAAAATAAACTATCAAGGATGAGATAAAAATAAAAGAATTGAGAACAGAAAACTCCCCTGGAATAATGTGCGATTTAATGAGCAAAATTAAATCGATCATATACGCTCATAAGGCCTAGAGTGAATTTCGCTGAACTTACTGCCAGCATCTCACGCCCGCAAAACAAAATTCTGGGAGATTCATCAACAAACACAATCAAATGATACCTAATTAAACATCCTAATAAAACAAATAAAAACACACCAAACCTAAAGCTACCAATCCAAACATACTTAAAATCCTACAACAGAAACAGTTATAATAATAATAAAGATAATGTTTGAAATCATGAACCAACTAGGATGAACATCATCCTAATCGCTGTCATCCTCCTCCTGATTCGTGTAGAGATGTGATGGTCCAGGCTGCTGAACTGGTGGTGGGTGTGACATGAACTCCTGCGGCATCTGGTAGTGAAATGGCTGGTATGACAGATGGCTAAAATCAAACAATTGAGAAAAGAGGCTATCCTAATAGTCCAGATGAGCACTAGTCTGATGAAAATGCTGCCTCTCCATAAGCTCCAACTGATCAAACCGCTGTGTGTGTCAGAGGTCCATCTGAGATAACTGCTGCGATAGACGATCAAACCCTGCAGCATACCCTCTGCTACGGCTACGAGCCACACTTTTACCAGCATCACTACTACTCGCATCTCCTCTGCCCCCAGGAATCCTAGCCTGTCTGGGCTGCAAACCCTACCCCCTCGGAGTGGTAGCAACCCAATAATACATATCCTCAGCACCACCAATAAGACTACATGGCTCAATAATCTCAAGAGCCTCAAGCCGTCGTCCCGTCAGCCAACTCATCCCAGGCTGAACAATATTACATGTCCCAAGCTCATCCTGAGTCTCTAGCCCAAAATACCTAGTTAATCTAGTCACAAACTGGCCACCACACAAACTGCTCGTTTCTCTCGTACCTGTAGCTCTTTTAGACATCCATTTCGCTAATCTCCATGGTACATTCACCAACTGCTGCCTCACAATCGCACTCAAATAAAACAAATCGGGCTTGGAAACTGTAACACCCGCTTCTGTGATTTGAGGGTAATCTGGTAAATTCCTTTACTTAAATATTATTAGTTGTTACATTTAAGTATTGTACATTTTATATGATTTGAACTATAACTTCGATAAGTAAGTTAATTGGCGAATTGTGACTAGTAAAATATAAACTGTTTTAAATAGTTATAGCTCACAGTAAAATAAAATAGTTTTCTTGCAAAATGGTTTTTAGGTTCCAGACAATAGATTGAAAGGGGACTAGTTTTAAGGGAATGCGGAGTCGGTTTTGAAATTGACCGACTTGTTTAAAAACCTTCCCAAAAGGGAAAGTTTCTAGCTTTCTTCAAAAACCTTGTAAAACAAAAAACTCAAAAACCTAAAAACTAAGAAATAATTAAACTCAAGATTTTAGTAAAGAAGAGCTGAGATTGTGAGTTGCTTAAATTCATCATTATCATCTTATATCTTTGAATTGGTAAGTTTAATTTTGAATTCAAGTTGTAAGCTTTAATTTCTTAAATTGACAAATGAACAAATCATGAGGTATGTAGTGATATTAAGGAGGGATGATGTTATAAACTGTTATAGGAGGTTAAATGAGTTTCTAGTACCTTTTTTACCTGAGTTGTGAAAGTGGATACTATTTTTCGGAGCTGGATTTTTGGTCCAGTCGAACAGCGCTGGAAGATGGATAGTACCCGGCGGGTACTATCCTTACCCGGCGGGTAGATCATCTTAGCCGGGAACCCGGCGGGTAAAAGGGGTTACCCGGCGGCTAGTAGAAGCTTTAAAACGCGACTTATTTCTGTTACAACCCAAATCAAATTCACCCGGTGGCTAACCCGGGAACCCGGCGGGTAGAATGGGTTACCCGGCGGGTAATGTGGGTACCCGGCGGGTACTTGTGTTTTTCAGGAATTTTTAGTTGATTAACATGTGATGATTTATACAAGCTTTAATAATAATGTTACTAAGTATGATAAGATGATATGATACTAAAATGTACGTGATATGTAGTATACTCCTTGAGACTGAGTTAATGTGACATTTTATATAAATTGTACGATATTGAACGAATTACTGATTTGTGATTCTGTTGTGGTGTTTACAGATACACCGAAGACTCAGTGAGTTAGTCAACTGAGTAAGTGAAGTAAAGTTGACAGGTGAATTAACTTGGAACTTCAGTGTGGTTTGGTTGTGACTTATTGGTTACAACGATATAAATATAGTGATTATTGATTATATTGTTGATATAAATATATATAACTGTGATGTGTTGCCTATGTGCATTTTGATGATTCGGGGGTCAACAATTGTTGGACTGATTGCTACAGGTTAGTCAATGTGAGATTTGTAATCATGTGTTGAGAATGGAACACATATTGATTAAAGGTAGCAATCAGTTATCGGTAAAATCACTGTATTGGCCTGCAGTGATTGTAAGTGTCGCTTGGTGGGCCATCCGAGGTCAGAGGGCTTTACAAGGACCACCGATCCTCTTGGTGATGTTGTGTCATGTGATATTGCTGATAATTGATATTGTTATAGCTAAGTCAAACTGTTTGTATCAGGTCTATTCACTTAGCTTCGTGCTAATCCCGTTGTTTACTCCTTGCAGGTTTATGTGATGTTTTGGGACGGGACAAGGAGTGACTGGGAGTTGTTTGACCAGGATTACTCTGATTTTGTTAGATACAGTTACTCGTGTTTTGGTTATATAATAATTATGATAAAGTAATGGTTTGTAAACTAGCAGTTAATACTTATAACTTGTAATATGTTTTGATAGATGACATAATGTCATCCATGTGAATATGAATGGGATTTCGCTTCCGAGTTTTTTTTTTTTAAAAAAAAGTCGTGTAAAATTGTGCGTGTTATAGAAACCTTTTCAGGTCCCTCTCGACGTGCCACAATAGAGAAAGTTAACAAGCGGTAATCAAACGGTGACGAGGATCTCTTATAGCTCGATATGATGGAGACCTATCACCATACAAACCCTAAGCAATGTTTTGCCATTCCTGCTCAATCTCTAAAGAAGTAAGCTTCTTTACTGCACCCGCTGACAAATGCCTCAAAAAATTCGGATTATGAATCTCATTGGGTTCATACAACCCAATTCCCAAAGCAAACTCCACCAATGACATCTGTCTTGGCTGCCCACCAAGCTGAAATGAGATAGAAGGAACAGTCCAGTCAGTCACCTTGCTCTCAAATCTGAACGTGCTATAAAACTCAACCACAGGCTCTCTGTATATGTGCTCCATGATGCTAAACATCCTATACCAAGCATACGAAACAAACCCAATATTGCCATCTTCAACTACATAATTTGCAGCAAGCAAGTTCCTGATTGTCTCATGACCAGTAGAAAATCCATTCCTTTCAACAACTATATCAAAAACATTCCAGTTAACCGCATCAAAAGCCTCAATTAGCTAGTCAATGTTCTCAGCCAAACTTTCCCTAAACTGAAATCTAGTTGTATCCGAATAAGAGTCGTGGAATGTAAAATATCTATGAGACCTTAACAAATGGTTTCCCAATACTTGTCCTCCGCGTGTTCTTCTACTTGCCTATATAACTGCTCAAAAACAACAAGCATTAGTGGATCATGTAATAGAGGGTTAATAAAAAATTGGCAGCATTTCGGCTATAAAGTGGACAATCCCCCACTTTATTTTAACCTAATGTATCGCAATAATCATAATTCACAATCCCTACTTTCATGAAAATCATATAATACTCAATCTTGCAAAATGACATACTTATTTAAATTCCATCACTATTGTCGACTCAAATGCAATATATAATAACTTGGTACCACATGAATATATGAATAATCATTTTTTTATAATTACTAAAACTCGAGCATTAGTAACCAACAACCATTCATACCGTTCATCATGAATTATTAAAATAATGCATTTTGAATTAATCACAAAACGACAATTCATAACATATCATATTCACAAATACTTGTGTACCAGACAAAAATTTGCAAACACAATCATGTCATCAGGAACTTATCATCATTTCAAACCAATAACATAGCAATTGAGTACATATACCAATCCACATTATATAATCAAGAACAAACCATTAACATTACACATATCATTCAATATATTTAAAAATTGGGCATGGCAATCCATCATATACGCAACATAACACCACAATAAACTCATACATTCCTAATATCATGCTCAAATCCGAAACCCCCAATTTTCATTCATAAACCCTAACAATTTAAACTCAAGAATTACACAATGAAAATCAAAATCGCAAGTCAGACCTTGAAGAGGAAACGTTAGAGATGAAGAAAATGTAAAAGAATGGGAGTGGAAATGGCCGGAGATGGTGGCTTGGTGGTGGTTACAGCCGACAGCCGTGGGGTTGTGGTGGTGGTGAGTTTTTGTTGTTAAAAACTGAAAATGAAGGGGCTGTGGTCGATTATACCTTTTTCGATCCATAAGGCGGATGGATTATTCCATCCGGCGTATGGATTTAAACCTGGTCAACCGAATTAAATAGCCCAGTCAACGAGCCCGTTTAGCCCAACTAATCCATACGGCGTATGGATTAATCCATACGGCGTGTGGATGGTTTTTCAGAAACTTTTTCAAAAATCGACTTTTTCACCACTTTTAAAGTTTTTCACATAATTAATATAATTAAATACCAAACCTGGAGGATAATCATGACTTCAAGTCTTCACAATTCCACACTAAATACATAAACAACATAAATTAACAATCTTAAATAAAACCAACAAAATAAAAATTCACAATCGCATACTAAATAATTGTTCAAAATTCAACCACACCAAAAATACTCAAATCCAAAATAAACAAAATGTCAGAAATTCAAAGCAATGACAAGAAAATATAAAGAAAAGATTAGTGCATGGGATAGAGATATAGGAAACGATCCATTAATCGAGCAACCACATTTTCAACTCCATTACCAAATGTCGGAAAATTAGCCAAGTGTTCAGTGGCAATAGGCTGAAGATAAATCAAGTCCCAACTGATTTTTCTTATCGCTTTATTATTTTCTCCCTCAGGTGCAAAACCAATTTATCATCTTCCAACTTATATTCACGGTCGGGGTTATTCTCCTCTAACTCCCTCATAAATTCCAAACACGCCTCTGTTATTCCATAGTGTTTTCTCATCAGTGGACTTTTCCTCAAGTCCCTCACTCGTCTTTCTATCTTTTGCAGAACTATCTCCTGAACGTTACTAAAATCCAACCCCGATTGCCTGAAAATTTTAACAATCCTCGTGTAGATTTCCACCATTCCAAAGTGGAAATGATCAATTGGGGTTGAAATCTTAGTTTCATCAACTAAAGCTCCCAAATTTTCTACCAAATAGATAGCTAGATCAACCTTACTGTCCGGACGAATAAAATCTGGATGTGGTCTTCCTCTTTCTTCAGCAGCTAACAGCTCCAACTTAGATACCATTCCTCGAAGATAAAAGTGTATTGTGTTGGACACTACTACCCTATGGGGTGTTGGATCACTCAAATGGTCATTCAACTGTAATAACATAACCAAAGCTCTCAAACTAACCTCAAATACCCCATCAGCTTCAGAGCTCGGATCTCCAGTAAGTTCATACAATGATCCAAGCATGCGGTTAAAACACGCTGACTGACTTGCTGAATACGGAAATGATGACTGCCTCAAAATTTCGTAAATGTTGACATGTCGCTTTTTCTGTTGAGAAAAGAATGTCTTCTCAGCATCAATCCTCGAGTCCAACTCGTCCTCAAAATTTTTCAGCTCATCAATAAACCATTGTTCATATCCAATTTGCTTAATTAAGTCTGCAGCATCCAATACCTCTTGGATTAACACTAACTGATTATCAGGGAAATACACTGTAGACTGCTTAATCACTTCCGTAATGAACGGAAAATCCATTCTAAATTTTTCGATAGCATTCAACAACTCTTGACATGTTGAAGTGATAGGAACAACCTGACGACCTAAACGAGTAACTGATGGAATAGTGTCGTCAGAACTAGCATCACAACTATCATAGTTCATCCCCCTAGCCATGTTGTAATTGTTGGCATCACTTTCAAAACTCCTTGTCATTCTGATTACAACCTAAATAAGAAATAAATTTGAAATACAAACACCACTAACGAAAAACAAGTTAGTTTACACAAAATAAAATAAAAATTAATGAAATACACAAATTTTACAAGAGAACTTCAACCGGCGGATGGATTTCCATCCGCCGGTTGAAACTAATTACCCTAAGATTTAACCCAATAAAAAGTAATTCGTTTCAACCTGTTTTATTTAACAAAACTTATTGCTACAAATAAGTAAACTAATTAAACAACTTTACAAAAATCTATTTAACAAATTTTCAAATACAAAACTTTTACAATTAATAATTCCTATTTAAATAAACAATGCAACCGTTCCCCGGCAGCGGCGCCAAAAACTTGATGTGTCGTGAAAGGTCTTGTTTTACAATTTAGAAATGGAAATACCTAATAAATACTTTTCACACAACAAGGCAATAATACCTGATCGAATGTAAGTATAGACTTGGTAAGTCCGAGTCGAACTCAGGGAACGGAGTTTATTTATATAAATAGAAAGTAATAATTAACTAGAAAACGGTAAATAGGGGGGCGTTTGAGTTCCGTTCGAACATAAGATTTGTAAATAATAATTAAAACTAAATAAACTTTAAATTAAAATAATAAAATAATAGATAGATAACAATCGGAAGGAATAGTATTTGTATAATTAACTTTACTCAGATTCATATATCCAGATTCATTGCATATTGATTATTTAATTGTGATTTCTTTTAAATCAATTTAGTCGCTAATCAAAGATTCTAAATTGAATGTAAATTAGTCTCCTGTTCAGGTTAACTAATTTTTACAATTTAAGGGTCCACATTAAACATCGATCCAATGTCACAAGATTATTAGTCTATTGTGTGCTTTACCCTAAATTGTGCATTAAACATTCACAACTTATTATAATTAACTCTAATGGTATGAATCAACAATACCCAATAATTTCTTATTGTCTTGTTCACTTTAGATTGCATAATTCTTATTATCTTAACCTATCAGATTCAATATATTTAGCAATGGTTAAAATCCTAAAATTAATAACCATCAATAATCAATAATATTAAGGAAAATCAATCTCATCAATATCATTAACCACGTTAAGAAATAATCACTAGCAATCACCAATAAATAAGGTTTTACGAGTAATACAATAGTTTTCAATTAAATAACTTATTCAATATGCAATATTAATCGTTCAATAATCATAATCTGAGATTAATCAATTACACAACTACTTAAAATATTCAATTCATCATAAGATAAATAAAACTCAGATTATAAAATACCAAATTCATCAATGATATTGAAATAACGAGAGTAATACCAAATCAAAAGACGAACCACTCGAAACTAGAATGAAAGAACTTCAATCTTGATCTCTCGTGCCTCCAAAAAACTCTTAAAATTCGTAACTAAGCCTCTGGAACCGAAAACAATAAACCCTAATCGAAGTTGTGGTTTTTTTTGTTATGGTTTTATGCAGCCGATTTTTATACTTTCTGTAATTTCGATCCATACGGCGGATGGAATAATCCATCCGGCATATGGATCAAACATAAGCCCATCCAGATCCACGTATTGTTGGGCCTGCGGTTATTGATCCATTCGGCGTATGGAATAATCCATACGGCGGATGGAATGATTTTTCCAGATTTTTCATTTTTCTTCCTGCATTCAAACCATTCTCGTTGTAACTTTTATTCCACTCTTCAAAAATGCACCATTTGACTTGTTTATTGGCCACTTTCTGTCTCTTTTCTCAAAATCCTTCATTTCCACTGCTATTTGCAAATATGAACGAAATTAATATCTAAACTAAACCATTTGCAATGAAAACACCTAGGAATCGGGATAAAATACTATGCAAATATAGTACTTTTACGCACTTACCATTAAGCAATCCGAACAAGGAATTTTCATAAATCAAAGTAAATACATTAAGGATCGCCTTGTAAAATTTAACTTTAAAAATTGCTCAATCATGAAAACTCCAATGGCTCCTCCTGTCAAGCTAGATGCAGACACTTATGGCAAATCAGTGGATGTTACTATGTACAGAGGAATAATTGGATCTCTTCTCTATCTTACTACAAGTAGACCTAACATCATGTTCTCTACTTGTCTTTGTGCTCACTATCAAGCCAATCTTAAAGAATCACATCTGGCTGCAGTAAAATGAATTTTCAGGTACCTAAAAGGTACCCCTAACCTGGGCCTCTGGTACCCCAGAAGTTCAGGGTTTAAGCTAATTGGTTTTTCAGACTCTGATCATGCATGATGCAAGATAGATAGGAAAAGCACCTCTGATGGATGCCAACTCCTTGATGGAAAACTGGTCAGCTGGTCAAGCAAGAAACAACACTCTGTTTCTACATCTACTACTGAAGCAGAGTATATTGCTGCTGGTCACTGCTCTGCTCAAGTCCTATGGATGAAAAATCAATTGGCTGATTATGGGATAATAGTTAGTAAAATTCCCATTCTCTGTGATAATCAAAGTGAAATTGCCATCACCAATAACCCTGTTCATCACTTAAGAACTAAACATATTGATGTAAGATATCATTTTATAAGAGATCATGTGATGAAAGGTGATGTGGAATTACACTTTATTCCTACAGAGCATTAGCTTGCTGATATTTTTACAAAACCTTTGGATGAAACCAGGTTCAACTTTTTGATCAGTGAACTTGGTATGCTGAATGCATAATAAGTTTGTGCATTCAATGTCTGACACTTCTTTAAAACAAAATCTATTTAATGCTTTCACAAGTTTTAAATGCATTGAATGAAAGAATGTTTGTTTGCGTTAAATATCTCTGTAATCATCATCTTCTGTCTTAAATAAATATGAAGTGTTATTTATAACAATCTTTTGTTCATATTTATTGCCTCTCAAAATTCAAATGTCATGATAAAAATAAATCTCTAACTGCTTTATCAGCGAGAATATATTTTCAAATGTACATATGAAACCAAAAATATTTTATAAAAAAATAATAGTTGAAAATGATTTCCTATAACATATTGAATGTTTCCAATTGATTTATCAACGAAACCTTCAATATGTTTAGAAAATCCTTTTGTTTTCAACTCTTTCTTTTCTTGTGATTCAACAAACACTAATCTAGTCAGTATTCATTCTAACTGATTTATCAGCGAAAGTCCCTTGCTAGATCTGGTAATTTTCCATAAAATGAATCACCTTTTTGCAAAAGAATCTAATACAATAACTTTAAGTATGATAAATGAATTTTCTCCAACTGATTTATCAGCGAGAAGCTCACTTCTCATAACTTAATTTATTCTATTAGCTTATATTTTTATCAATTGACGATTTTACCTTGAATCAACTCCAACTGATATATCAGCGAGCAGATACTAAGTAAAATCAAAAGTTGTATAATTATACTTCTCTTTTTTTATTCAAGTTGAAAAGCTGTTAGTTTATCTCCAACTGATTTATCAGCGAGAATAACCTTAGAGATTATCCCTGAAGCCTTTTTTTTTAAAAAAAAAAAAAAAAAAAAAAACTTTCTATAAGTTGAAAAGCTATTCGTTTATCTCTGACTGATTTATCAGCGATAAGAACCTTAGAGCTTATCCTTACAAGTTTTTAATTGATATTTACATTAAACAAAATTAATATTGTTTTAAACTAATATTAATTTATTTACTATAAATATCTTGTTTTTGAAATTATTTTGAAAAAGCAAAAATATCTTCTGAAAAGACGTGGGCAGTCCATTAGTCCACTTTTTCCTCTATCCTCATTTTCTCTCTCCCACTTTTTCAACCAATCACACACGCTTAAAATCTTTATATAACCCATTTCCATTGCCATTTTCATTCATCACTTTCATATTCACTTAAAATTCACTTCAAAAATCCCCAAATTTTCCGAAACCCTAATTTCTAAATCAATTTCAAATATGCCTCGTTCTAAGTCAGCTCCAACAAATGGCATTCCCTTCGCTCCAAGCAACGAAGTTAAAGCTCTTAAAGCTCCACAGGTTCAGTTTGAACCTTCGTCTATAGCCATCAAACCTAGCAACTTCGTTGCCAATCTGGATATACCCTCTAGTATCCAGAACTACGACGATATTGTCAATTGCCTGATATTCTCTCCTATATTCAAGGCCATCACCAGAGATCCTAAGCCAATGTATATCCCTTATCTCCACGAGTTATGGTATACCCTACAATGGTCTGATGGGAAAGATGGTGACAAATATGAGGGTTTCAAGGGCACAGTAAACAATGGAAAAACCCAGATTTGGTTTCAACTCGGTCGATTCAGAGCTACTGTAGGATTGAACTACAAGATAGCCATCGAGGGAGAAGTCACTTGGACTGATCCTGTCAGTGCCGAAGCATCAAAAACAGTGATCAATCTAATCGATTATGATCATGATGGCGTTGATGCTAAAGTTGTCAGGAGCAAAATAAGTGGAGAGTGGAACTTGTTTTTCGCTCATATAATCCAGTGTTTAGGAACCAGCGTTGGCTCACATGATTAAGCTAATGTCACTCAGCACCAAATAGTGCATGCTCTCATCACTGGAAGTGATGTAGATATAGCTAAACTAATTTTTGATGATCTAAAGGTCAAAGTCCTGGCAAAGAAGAGGGACTCAACGGTTCAATATCCCAGATTTTTATTACTGGTGATTAAAAGAGTCATGGAGGGCGCTTATGGACAAAATCCATCAGGGGAGCTATATGGTATTGGGGCTACTCTTCCTGTCTGGAATATAGGTAAGTCAGTGTACCTGAACAAGCCTGCCTATCGACCAAGAACTGATGATCAAGCTCCAGCGTCTATAATCCTAGTAGTTATGCTTACTGGAATACCATAATGTGATGATGAAGCAGCAGGTAACAACACTGAAGCTCCACCCACTGCCACTGACACTGCTGCACCATCTCAGTCTGAGCCCACTCAATCAGCTGCTGAGCCGTCTTCTGCTACAATTGAAGAAACTTTTACTGAAACAGTGGTACCTGAACCCACAAATACTGAATCAGGACCAATAAATAAAGCTGTAGGTTCCATTCCATCCAAGGTTACAAGACGACCATGCTCGAAGTGTCAAAAACAATCATCTAAAGCTGGTCCGTCATTTGCTGCTGAGCCTATGGATGATCCATCTCCTGATCAAGATGACACTGCAAATTTATACTTGGAGGGATTATCTCATTACAGACTCTTACCAACAATTGTCTCCACATCATTCTTTGAAGACACTGTCAACATCAGTGATCTATCAGGGTCTGCCACAGAAACAAATGAATCTCCACCCTCTCATACCACGAATGATCAATCAGAAGCAGGCTCTGATTCTGAATTTCAGGTAACCAACATTACTTATGATCAGTTTCAACCTGTTACACCCTTTCTATATATATCTGTACAGAGATCACCATGTAACACCACCAAATTTCGGGTTGAGGAAGCGGTCGGCTCGGATGTTACCAAATCAAATATCACAAGCACAAAGGTACATAATGAACGACTCTAAATGAGACGTTTGAAAATAGTTATACATTTTCCAAAATAAAGAGTTTACAGTGGTGCGAGTCCGCAAAATAATTTCAATACATGAATTGTAATACAAAAGATATGCAAAGAAATCCAGATGTTGAAAACATGCGACTCGAGCTAGCATAGCTTGTAGTAGTCCTAATCCTGCTGTCACCTGAGAACACGTGCTAAAACGAGTCAGCTATAAAGCTGGTGAGTTCATAGGTTTGTTAAGTAAAACATGAAGTATAAACCGTGTGTAGTTCAAAGGTAGTTTGCAAACTTTGTTTGAAAAACTGTAACGTATTATGGTTGTGCTCCCATGGTGAAATCAATATAGAGGTTGCCATATCCTTGTAACCTAATCTGATAGGTTTAGTTTCTAATGTGTTCTCCAAGTATTTCTGTGTACGTACTACCTTTCGGGGTAGCAAACTACCAGACCCTATGGTCGTAACTCATGGTGGTTTCTAGAGGCATTACCACGTACTCAAATGTCCTATCAGGTTATCATGTATGTGTATAAGAGTCGGGAGTGGCACCACGTGCCTAGTAGTATAACCGTGTATGTATGAGGAAATCAAGAGTGGCACCTCGCGTCCACTAGTGTAATCAGGTATACATATAATAGTCGAATACGGCACCTCGTGCCCAATAGTGAAATCAGGTATGCATATAAAATCAAGTATAGCACCTCGTGCCCAATAGTGTATCCACGTATGCATATAAAGTGTACATGTACCTATAATCAGTATACATGTAGATAGTAATCAGGTGTGGCAACTCGTGCCCAATAGTGTAATCGTATATGCATGTAAAGTGTACATGTAACTATAACAAGTATACATGTATAACGGAAGTAGCACCTAGTGCCCGGAAGTAGCTCATCGAGCCCGGAAGTAGCACAGCTTGCCCGGAAGTAGCACAACGTGCCCGGAAGTAGCATAGCGTTCCCGGAAGTAGCACAACGTGCCCATCAGTATATGCATATAAGTATACATGTACCTATCTCTAGCGTACATGCAGCAGTAATCATGTTTGGCACCACGTGCCCAAAAGTGTATGCATATAATCAGTAAGTACGATTATAGCACAATGTTAGACCAGTGGGTTACCCTATGGTAATATTGTAAATGTAATTAAAAAGAGTACCTACAATTGTCTCACAACCGTCAGGTATAACACAGTGTATCTAAGTTTGCAAGTGTCCCACTTAGATAATAGTATGTAGCGTAATGTGCCTAAGTATGTGTAATCATCACTTAGCTGTTTTTGGGAAATAGTATAATGTGTTCCGCTAATGTATGCTACCATCGCGTATTCGTAATTTGAAACTTAACAGGTAGGTTGGTGCCCCTAGGCACGGTGTACTCGAAGGCTAGCATGAAACTAGTAATTGTAGATCATCGGTGTAAGGAATCCAATAGTCCTTAGAAAGTCGTATCTGTTCAAGTCTATGTGTTTCCTAACCTTGGGATACTTAATACCCTAAAGTATTTTAGGAAAGTCCAGCAATGTTAAAAAGATAACATGTTTATACAGAAAGTCGGTTACTCGTTTTATTAAATCAATAAACAATGAAAACAAGTAAAACGGAAGCATGTGTCTCACCCCAAAAACAGTAAAACAATTTGAAAGGTGGGGCTATGAACTCACCTGTAAGAGTTAGCGATCCTAGGTACGCGTGTTGTCCCAAAAGTAACCTCCTAGTGTCCTAAACACAAGAGGTCATATAAGTAAGAGACAAATCAGTTTGTCTAAGCAAGTTGTGTAAATATTCATTCGTCGTTCAGGTTTGGAAACCGTGTACGGTGGTTCGGGGGCAGCGCCCCTGGTAGCGGGGTCCAAGGGGCAGAGCCCCTGGTTGGGGTCGAGCTGCCAAGTCAGCTTGGAAAATTTTTTTCCTACTACATTGATTTACTAAAAATCGCATCGAAGATTTAAAATCGGAAAATTTACAAAAGGTTGGCTGCGGACTGAATTGGTGGTGTGAATTGAGTCCGCGAAGCGAACTGAGTTCGAATTCGCAGGACAAGTGGACTCGCAGGTCTCAACTCGCCGCTCAACTCGGTTCGCAGATCTAGTTCAGCTCACAAGTTCAACTCGCTAGCCATCTCGATTCGCGAGTTCGGATAAGGTTTCGCGAGTTGAGTTCGTCTCAACTCGCACGACGAACTGATGCGATCTGTGAGCTGGGTTTCGAGTTTTAAAACATTTTTAACCGATTTCTTGGGTATATTCTTGTTGTATGGACTCAATAACATGTTAATAAACATAAATCAAGTGTCATGAAGGTGTGAAATCGGGTGTTCTTACCAAATGTCGATTCCGAGCCGAAACGAGACGAGATGGTGAAGATCTTGGTGAAGTAGATGATGGTGAAGCTGCTGTTGTTGTTCTTGATGATGATGACCACGAGGTGGTGGTGATTCCGGTGGTGGCGGTGTCCGGTGGCCGGCGGCGGTGGCATAAACCGAGAGAGATGAGAGAGTGAATTTAGGTGTGTTTGGGGAAAATGAAATAAAAAATAGGGATAAAGGGGGTGTTTGGCCGGCTTTTGTATTGGGTGGGGAGGATACTGTCTCCCAAATTGCAGTGTAAAATACCCGTGTTTTTGTACCCGATCGTGAATTAAATAATATTTTTAATTCATAAAATTCATTTATGCATCTTCGAAATGTTTTTGAGTCGAAACATTTTATTTTTATAAAATGTTTGTGTTATAATTTTATAACTTGTTTTCGCGCGGTTTCAGTTTAGTAAAACGCATTTTTAAATGAAACGAAATGTGTTTAAATGTTTTTCGAGTAAATGAATATCACTTGCGTTATATATATCTACATATATAATTTGGAATATTTTGGTTTTAGATGCGTACAAAGTACGAATGTTTAAAGTTTAAATTGGGCGCGAAAATTGACCTTTTTGACCGGGTGTTACACACCATCACCACATACACCACCTCATACATCACCACATCATTAATCACCACCATAACACCAATCTCCACCACATCGTCATTCATCTCCACCACAAATCAGTGGTGTTGATAAGATCCTCGAGCAAATTAAGCTACTGGCTGCCATTCAAGAGAATCATATGCATGCCACTGAGAAGTCCTTCAGTGAATTAAATCAGAAGTTCACCGCTCTCACTGCAGAGGTATCTGGGCTAAAGAAAGAAGTCAGCTCAGTTTGTACTCTAGTTACCTCATCCGTTAATGCTTTATCAACAGAGCTGGTGAAAGAAATGAAAGGGTTACAAGGTCTCATTCCTCCAAATCTCATTAATTCTTTCCAAGATCTGGCGTTTAAGGTTGAAGAAGTCACTACAGCTGCTAATCCAATTCCCTTGAAAGTTCAAGATATCATCTCCAATGTGACAGAGTTTGAAACAAAAATCTAAAAGGCAATCAATGACACTCGGTTCACTGATGAAGAAAGGGAAACTCTTAAAGATACTAGAGGATTTCAGCTGGGTTTAATGACTTGCCTCAGCAAGCTAGATGGTCATATCAAGACCTTTGAAACCATTCTAAGGGATGTGATCTCTGAGCTATTGAAAAGGATGCCAGTTGCTGGTGCAGTTCCCCCACTAGCTGAGGGGGAGAAAATTACCATTGAAGAAATATCAACTGATGATGTACCAGCTAAGGGGGAGAAAGATACAGTTGAACCTGAGCAATCTGTTGAAGCTGAAAGAACAATCCCTTAGAAACAACCTTCTCAATCATCTCTTCTATCTGAAGCTACTGCTACAAGCACACATTCTAAGCAGCCATCCTCTAAACGAAAAAGAAAAGTGATTGTAGATGAAGATGAAAAATCTGATGATGATACTACAACTCAGAAGGGAAAGAAAATAAAAATGGATAGCTCTAGTTTTGATGAGTTAATGGGAGAAGAAGAGCGCCAAAAGAAGCAGTCTAAAAAGTTAAACATTCCTCTTGAGGATTTGCATGCTGCCTATGTTTAGGAAAAGGCAAGAAATTTGGAAAAAGAAAAGGCTGCAGAGATTGATCGATTAATTTCTGAACTTAAAGCAGATGTCGAAGGAGAGAGCGGCAGAAAGGGTACTGATGCCCTTGAAATTCAGAAAGAAGTGATGAAATTGGTTGCCTTAAATCTCAAAGAGAAGGATGAACTAATCAAGTTCATTAAATAGTTCATCTCCTTCAGAAGATTTCCTGAGAAGATAATCAAAGTCACACCAAAAATCTTCAAAGCTCAGCAACAACGAAATAATCTGGAGCTGATTAGGGAAAACAAAGGCAAAATTGACATTGTCTCTCTGTCAAATCTGAAAACTACCTTGGGCCTCTCAGAGATTGGTGAGCTTTATACTTGTATTCAAAACAGCTCTACCTCTTACAAGCCTTCTCTTCTAAAGCTTCTGGATAAAATCATCAATGATTTGAATGAAGCTGAAAAAGCCTTAAATCTTCCCATATCAGTACTTCAAAATGAGCTCAGAGGTACCTTCACAAGCACTGCAAGGAATATGGCAAATAGAACAAGCAAAGAAGAAAAGCTTGAGCATATCAGTATGCTACAAAAGATGAGCTTTCTTCCAGACTGCAAAGGAACTAATCATGTTCTACCTGCTGGAGTTCATTTTGTACCTGGAAGAGTGATCACGAGTCCGGAGTTTGGAATGTTCTACATAGATCCTATCACTGATAAAAGCTTCCAAAGGGCCTCTGAGATCCCCATCGCTAAAACAGAGCATCTTGCTGCTGTAAGATTCATTGGGAGATCCAGCGTTGCTGATGAGGAGTTCTTAAGATTGATTGATGAAGAGCTAAAGCTGAGAATGGCTTAAGACACTGACAACAACTATCTGAAAATAAAACAAGAATATGAAGATGTGATGTTGTAAAGTGTCTTTTGTAAAACTTTTGATTATGATATAAAAATCAAAGTTTATTACTTTCTGCTATTTATTTATGATGAAATTGTACTTGTAAAAATCACAATGAAAAATGAATAGTCGCTAAAATAAGTAGGGTTTATGGACCAGATCGCCAACGTACTTTACTTTTTGTCCCAATGTCACCAATGAACCGGTTTTATTACCAAGATCGACATCAAACTTTTTACTTTTGTCTCAATGTCACCAACGAACTAATTTTATTACCAATGTCGACAACGAACTTGTTAAATATGTTTTGAGGTCACCAAAATACTTTTTTTTAATGAGCTACGTTTGGAATTTGTTGATGTGGTGTTGCCATGCATTTCATTTATGTGACCATACTTCCATGTAAACTAAACATGTACACGTATGGTTAACTTCATCTTCTCCGACCGACTAACATGTAATTTTGGGTTACGTTTTTGATTAAAAAAAAGTAGTAATTGCGTTTAGATTAACTAGAAAAGTGGTGATTATCGTAAAGCAATAAAAAATTACATGTAATTCAATAGGAGAAGAAGAATTAACCATACATGTACAAGTTTAGCTTACGTGGAAGCCTGGTTACATAAATGAAATGCATGGCAACACCACCTCAACAAATTCAAAACGTAGCTCGTTAAAAAAATGTATTTTGGTGACCTCAAAACATATTTAACAAATTCGTTGTCGACATTGGTAATAAAATTAGTTCGTTGGTGACATTGAGACAAAAGTAAAAACTTTGGTGTCGACCTTGGTAATAAAACCGGTTCATTGGTGACATTGGGATTGGTGACATTGGGACAACAAGTAAAGTACGTTGGCGATCTGGTCCATAAACCCAAATAAGTAACACTTGTTCTGTCATAAATAAATATGGGGAGATTGTTGGGTCACTGACCCTGCCTCTATAATTTATGTCAAAAAACTGTTACTTAGACGCTGACTTAGTTTTGTCAGCGTCCCTATTAAACCTTTGTGGTTTCGCTGCATGTGTTGTGCAACGTCCCTTATAACTTGTTAGTCCTCATCAGGGTACTTATGCACGCTGATCAAATCTTAAAAAGATTACTCAAGTTATTATAGCTGCTTAAGATTAATTGAAGCCTTTCTCTGATGTCAAAGACTGGAGATAAAGATAGAAGATTTCTGATTGAAGTAGAAGATCAATAGTTATCTTTACCTAATCCAGCAACTATTTCCCATGCAAAGTACACGGGTCTGACAAATACCCGTGTACCCGAGAAGGTTCATTCAAAAAGGTGGATATGATCGAGCCGTATATCCTACGTGTAATAATACAGGAAGTCAACCATACTCATTTGCAGAAAAAGTATTTTGCTTTTTCTGTTAATATGTATTATTATACTCAAAGTTCCTTCCCAAGGATGGTTTGTCAAAGATTTAATATCTTCAAAAAGGTTTATTAAATCTTTGGCATTTATTCAAGATGGTTAAAGAGATTATTCTACGAATAATATAGATGATTTATGGCTATAAATACTCGACTCAACAACCATATTGAATACACCTTAATTGCACTATATATAATCTTTGATCTTGAGCAGTCACTCCTGTTAGTCAGCGAGCTTTGTGCCAATACTTTAGTTGTATTGAGATCACTGATGGTCATCAGCGTCTCTGGCTGAGTGACTTGTTATATTTAAATTTGTCATCAAGTTTCAATTACTTAGTTTAGTTTGTCTTTTCTCTTACGCAAGTAATTGATGCAAAGTATTATTTGATTCAAATCAATAAAACTACTTTAATCTTGAAAAATTGTATTCACCCTCCCTTTACAATTAATTGTGTTAGTAGTTGTTTAAATATTTACTCAAACGGGACCAATTTTGTTTTTATATATATTTTTTAATTAAAATTTTGTTTACTAACATTTAAGTTAGATGATACAAGTAGTAATGCAACTATGCTTATCTTTTTTTTTTTTTTTTTTTAAAGATATAAATACAAAATCTTGTATTGGTCAAAAGTCTTTTCATCAATATCATTTAATGATAATTAACTTTCATAACATTGTTACATAACTGAAAGTTTTTTTTTTTTTTTACGATCTTTAATTATGAATTTATTTAGTTGTATAAGTTAGCAACTATTCAAATGAACCCTTTGGGAATCATAGAAAAAGCAAATATAGAGTTTGTTTGTTAAAGACAAATAATTCTTTTATATTTAAATATACATATTTAACGAATAATATAAGGATTTATGCGCCTCATCTAGTAACACTTTCTTTACTTCACTCGTTCTTGGTATCCAGATTCTACCATAACGAGTCTTTAAACCTCTGGAATCGTCTACTAATTGAGAAAGTTGACCCGCTAAACGTTGATTATTCGAGTCATTAATGGCTAGAACTTCAATCTGAGCAGCTTTAATAGAATCAAATAGCTGAGGAAGCACAGTCATTTGAAGAGATTTCACTGAAAGAACAGAATGACTAACTTTTCTGCTAAGAGCATCGGCTACAACATTAGCTTTTCCAGGATGGTAAAGTATGTCGCAGTCATAATCTTTGACTAAATCTAGCCATCTTCTCTGACGATTGTTCAAATCACGTTGATCAAAGAAATATTTAAGACTTTTATGGTCTGTATAGATAGTGAATTTAACACCATAGAGATAATGGCGCCAAATTTTAAGAGCAAAGACCACTGCTGCTAACTCAAGATCATGAGTGGGATAGTTTTGCTCATGTGACTTTAACTGGCGTGAAGCATAAGCAATGACCTTCCCACGCTGCATAAGAACACAACCTAATCCGAGTTTTGAAGCATCACAATACACCATCATATCCTCGTTGCCCTAGAGTAAAACAAGAATAGGGGCTTGACTAAGCTTTTCTTTCAACTTCTGAAATGCTTTGGCTTGCTCATCTTCCCACTTCCACTGAACACTCTTTCTAGTCAACTGAGTCAAAGGAGTAGCAATTTTTGAAAAGTCTTGAATAAAACGCCGATAATAGCCAGCTAGACCAAGAAAACTCCTGACTTCAGTAGGACTCGTAGGAGGGTCCCACTTCATTACTGCTGCTATCTTGGAAGGATCAACTTGAATGCCGTGAATATTGATCACGTGTCCAAGAAATTGGACTTCTCGTAACCAGAATTCACATTTAGAAAATTTGGCAAATAACTTTTCACAATGTAGTGTTTCAAGAACTTGCCTGAGATGTGCTGCATGATCAGTTTCACTTTTAGAATAGATAAGAATATCATCAATGAAAACTATAACAAAAATGTCAAGCATGGGCCGACAAACTCTGTTCATCAAGTCCATGAATGCAGCTGGGGCATTAGTTAAGCCGAATGGCATAACTGTAAACTCGAAGTGACCATAACGAGTACGAAAGGCAGTCTTTGAAATATCTTCTTCCCTTACCTTTAACTGATGGTAGCCAGAACGAAGATCAATCTTTGAAAAGAAACTGGCACCCTGCAGCTGATCAAATAAGTCATCTATTCGAGGCAAGGGATATCTGTTCTTGATGGTCACTTTATTTAGTTCCCGGTAATCTATACACATTCTTAAGGAACCATCTTTCTTCTTGACAAACAACACTGGAGCTCCCCAAGGTGAACTACTAGGACGGATGAAACCTTTATCTAAAAGTTCTTGCAACTGTTTCATCATTTCTTGCATTTCAGTTGGAGCTAACCGATAAGGAGTTTTAGCAATTGGAATAGCTCCCGGAATAAGATCAATTCGGAATTCCACTTGTCTATCTGGTGGAATACCGGGAAGCTCATTAGGGAATACCTCGGGAAATTCTTTCACAACTGGAATATTGAAAAGTTCTGGTACAGCTTTAGAATTATCAACCACGTGCGCCAAAAAGGCTTGACACCCGTGTGACAAAAATATTTTAGCTCGAGCAAAAGTACAAACAGGAATGGATCTACTAGAACGTTCACCATAAACAACAATCTCCCTTCCGCTAGGTGCTTTCAGGAGAACTATCTTTTCATGACAATTTATCATACCCTTATTCTTTCCCATCCAATCCATTCCTATAACTACATGAAATTCCCCCATTTGCATGGGAATTAAGTCTATTTTGAACACTTCGCCTCCTATTTCAATAGTACACCCTCTATAAACATCACTAACAATAACTAATTTGCTATCGGCAATTTCAACTTCTAAAGGGCGTTCTAATTTAACAATAGGAGTATTCAACTTTTCACAAAATGATAATGAAACAAAAGATTTGGTGGCTCCAGAGTCAAATAAAACATGGGCAGGTATAGTGTTAATTATGAAGGTACCTGTCACCACGTCATGTAACTCCTTCGCCTCATCAGCAGTAATCTGAAAGGAACGACCTTTTGCTCTCTGTCCACCCGGTTCTCTTTTCTTTTCAGCTTCTTTCTTTTGTTCATTTCTCTTCATATCTTCTAATCTGACTGGACAGTTAGCTTGTAGATGGTCTTCCTTATAACAATAAAAACACATACGATAGGGATTAGGGCAATTAGCAACGATATTGTAACACCTGGTCAAAAAGTCAACTTGCGCGTCTAATTTAAACTTTTTATAATCGTATTATTATATACAATTATAACTCAGCGAGCGAAAACTTTACATTTTATATAATGAATAGTGATTATGTAATAATCACAAATAAAACCATTTGAAGTCACATTAGATTTTAAATTGAGTAAAACTATTTTTAATTTAATTAATTACTAATCGAAAGAGCGGAAATATAAATCTAAAAATATTAAATTTATATATATTATTCGGGTACAAAATACGGGTATTTTACACTGCAAAATAGGAACGAAGTGGGGGAAAACTCCTCCCCACCTCTTTGGATAAGCCACCCAACCCCCCAAACCCCCCTCATTCTTTCATTTCTTTCATTTCATTTCACACACACCTCACCCAAAACTCTCTCTAAAAATTCTTACCCGATTTCGGATCTTCAAATCGACCCACGAAATTTTACATTTTCGGAATCACCATCAAGAGAGGAACAACATTAACAAAGGCGACACCCTCGTTTTCTTCCTCGTTTGGCCTCGATTCGCATTTGTAAGAAATTCTCAAATTCTTATATTTAATCATTTTGGAGTAATGTTTTAGTGTAAAAATGTTTACATAAGTTGCTTATAACCTAAACAACCAAGAAACCACGATTTTACAGCTTGAAAATGAGTTTGATTTGCGATTTTGGCCGGAAAAACGCGAAACCCGAAAGTTTCTGGGCTGCTGTTCTTGAGTGCGACACAAGCCTTGTGTCGCATACTGTGTCGCATGGATTACTCATGCGACACAACCCTTATGTCGTATTCTTGTGTCGTACCTTGTGTCGCAGACTCCATGCGACACAACCCTTATGTCGCTATTGATTTAGCATCACACGCATTATGCGACACAACCACTGTGTCGCAGAGCTTCTGTGTCGCACTATGCGACACAACCATTGTGTCGCATGAACCATTTTTGTGTCGCATGTTATGTCGCAGAAAACAGAAAATAGCCAAATTTTTCTAAGTGTCGGAAGACGTTTCCAAGTGACAATTTAAATACGAAAACTCGAACCCAATAATAATATGAATTATTATTACGATTTCCCCAATCAAGAACCACACTTACAAACATACGAAATCTCTCGTGTTTAGGACACTAGGAGATCATATTTGGACACGACTCGTTACATTAGGACGCTAGCTCCTCAGGTGAGTTTCATAGGCCCACTCTTTCAACTATTTTACTGTTTTTGGGGTGAAACACATGCTCAATCATTGTTTTCGAATTACATTAAGAACCTTTTATAATTCACAACTATTTATATTACTGCATGTAATACGAAATGTGTAATACTTAGGAATTACACCCTTAACATTTTTTTAGAACAATGTCAGTACTCAACCTAGATAGGTTGCAATCGTACCCTGTTAGATTATTGGAAAACGAATACCAACACATAACTGATGTAGTTATCATAATCTTTTCGCTATATTGTCACGGGACAATATTATTGAATACCTTAGAACTAGTTAGTTCTACTTACACTAGACAACATCTATACTGTTATTAGTTTTAGTTATTCTTTAGGAACTAAAACTGTCGATACTCTTCGTTATCACTAGAACGGGAACTGGACTTAAGTGAACATTTCCTCTGAGACTCCGATATATATACTTGCTAGGCTTTAGGCTAGGAGTATACAATAATATCACACATTGGTACAGATTCCTCATATCAATATAACTCAACCGGTGACGACTCTGGCTCAGGATGTAATCCAACCAGGGATGGTCCCCCGGCTCAGGATGTAATCCAACCGTGTGGGGGTGTCACCTGATGAATATCTACATACAATTATACGATCTACTCAGTCGGGCAGTCGTAGTACTGCTGACTTAAATATTATTTGCAAGAACAACGCCAGAATGGCACTCTCACATTTTCACTCATGACTAGCTATCATGACGATGCCACGGTAAAGTGGGCACAAAACGATGCCACGGTAAAGTGGGCACAAGTACGATATCGCGGTAAAGCGATACACTCGATGTGGTACGGGCTTATGCGCCGTGATCCGCACTTACATACAATCAATGGATCAGCGAGTTATACTCGGGATTCACAAGAAGAACGGGTCGGTGGAGTTTCCACGCGAGGCCGTTAGCTCGATACAACACGTCCGGGTTAGCGTATACTAACTGGGTAAACGGACACTCAAAACAATTTTAATCATAGATCTGCGGGTCTACAATCAGATGGTTGCTGTATGCACCATATTTCACATAATCTATATAGTTCTGCGGAACTACAGTTAATTGTTATCATATGACGCGGTCATACTACTACTCAATGGTTATAGGCATGTATTGCCTCATGTTTTTAGACACAACTACTACCTGTTAGGTATCAAGGCATGAATTGCCATACATGTATATATGTACTTAGGTACATGACCCGAACCCTTAGGTATGAGATACCTCGATTTGACGTGTACACATTTGGTGTTGCAAAACTTCAATATAAAACGCATCAAAATGACAGAATTTGAAACTACTTTTCAAAACATACGAGGTTTTATTACATCATGATTTTAACTTACAATCCTATGAACTCACCAGCTTTATAGCTGACCTGTTTTAGCATGTGTTCTCAGGTGCCCAGCAGGATTAGGATTACTTCAAGATTATGCTAGCTCGAGTCGCATGATTTCAAACGTTTGGGACAACTCTGCATTTATTTTTGTATTATCAAATTATGTATTTGGAATTCACTGTCAAACTCATAACGTTGTAAACGTTCTATTTTGAGAAATGTATAATTATTTTCAAACGTCTCATTTAGAGTCGTTCATTATGTATCTTAAGCTGTGATATTTGATTTAGTAACACCCGACCCGACAGCTTCCGCAAACCGAAATTTGAGGGTGTTACAGATTGGTATCAGAGCCTAAGGTTGTAGTGAACTAGGTTGCATTTAGTGGGCCTAGACTATGACTGTTAGGCAGTATTCCTCGTTAGGTATGACCGGTTCAGGGATTTCATCATACGAGTTTAATTTAACATAGCGTAGCTAACTATGTACAATTAAATAAAGATGATGCGATATCTGAAAGGGGTTATACTGAATTGGGAATACGTAGTTGACTCTGATTTGTTATGTGCTAGACACCCTAGGCTATTATATGTACTGTAGGTATATATGAATAGGCCTTACACGTGTACTACTATTACATACCTATATATATATCGAGTATATATATACAATCAATTCCGCTGTACCAACATATATCCGTGAAGAGGCATATCGCCGTCTTCCTCACCATCGCGACTCGACACCGTTATCACTGAACCTCGGGAAGGAGGTGCAAACGTTATCAATGGGAATGGAAACCCACACATGCTAAACGTCCACGAATTTTAAAACAAACAAACGAATCTTTCACCTTTGACCGTGCTGGTCACAATTGGATTAGTGTTGACTAAGTCCACAACAAATAAATTATCTCAATCACAACTTGATCATTTAGATCAATTGATTCAACACCTCAGTGCTTTGGGCACTCACATTCTAGCCTTTGTGCTACAATTGGGAAATCACATAACTACAACGCATTTTGGCCTTCGGGCTACTATCAAATAACACATGACACGTGGTGTCACATCATGTTTTCAAGCACAACACATGGTATGTTGATACCACAATATGGGCACGTTAGTGCAAACCTCATAGTAGTCGATACTACAAATCATAGCATATTGATGCTACATTCACCGTACATGAGTACTGCAATTACTGTGCCGCGGGCACTTCATTACGGCATGTGGTGCTGCATTTTATAGTACTTCGGTACTACAATCACAATACATTGGTATTGAAATCACGGTGCTGTTAGCACTGCATTACAGTACATTGATTTCTACATTCCGGTGCTTCTACATTTCATAGTACTTTGGTACTACAATTACAAAACATTAGTATTTCTATTACGGTGCTGATAGCACTGCATTATAGCACTAGGTGCTACATCAATTATACATGTAGACTTGTTATAGTCGCATGTACGACTTACATATATACATATACACTTACTTAACTGGGCACGAGGTGCCACACCTGACTTTTATTATGCACGTATACTGGTATAGTTACGTGTACGCCATATATGTATATACGACCAAATAAGCATGTAATGCTTTAATCAATAAATACACAATGATGTCACCACACACATGGGTTGTGTTTGTGGACCCCATTTCAACATCCCACTTGACACTGTAAGTGTCACACTCACCGGCATGAATGGCCGTATGTTATGTTAGTGCTACACTGTAGTCTGTAGGACTACCCACAACAATATAGTCTTAGCTGGTTACAACGAAAACACAATTTGGTCGTCATTACAACTACACATTGGGAATACAAGCTACTTAATGACAACACTCGGAAAAACGTGAGGTTCGAGACAACTTAACTAAGGTTAACTCAGCACAGTTACTGAAACTGTTGCATCAAAGTCACAAAAGGCCAGAAATAGGTCTGCCACCTACAATATCGAAAACTTCAACATCAAGAATCTTAGGATCCAGTGCTACTCATTTAAGAACTCAAGTGAACTAGTTATGTCACTGTAATAACCTTAATCTTTGAATAAAGATCTCACGCTTTGTCGTTTTCTTCTTGTTTAAGAATCATGCCTCCTAGACAACAAACTTTCACTCAAGCTGAGCGTGACCAAATCATTAATCAAGCAGTGGCTGAGGCTCTAGCTACTCGGAACCAAACAAGGCCTTGCACCTTTAGGGATTTCCTGAAGTGCGCACCACCAAACTTCGTCGGAACTGAAGGAGCTGTTGGATTAATCCAATGGTTCGAGAGAATGGAATCTATATTCCGCGTTAGCGACTGTCCCAACGACTGCAAAGTCATGTATGCCACATACACCCTCCAGGATGATGCTTCTACCTGGTGGAATTTCTATACCCGAGCTGTAGGGGTTGACACCGCACATGCACTCCCGTGGGAGGAACTAAAACGAATCATGAGGGATAAGTATTGCCCCATTCAGGAACTTTACAAACTCGAGAACGAACTTTGGTACCTCATCGTAAAAGACAACGACATCGAAACATACACCAACCGTTTCCATCAACTATCACACCTGTGCCCAAATATAGTAAACCCTGAGAACCGACGAATAGAAAAGTACATCGGCGGACTTCCGTCATCAATCGAGGGAATGGTCACCGCCTCTAAACCCACTACTATACAAGAGGCTGAACTTATGGCCCACAGACTCCTGGCACAGGTGGTTCGACGCGAAGCACGGGCAGCTGAAAACAACCAAGGAAAATGGAACGGAGATTCCAGTACCAGTCGTAACCCAACATATCAACCCGAACCCTTAAGGACCTACGCCCCCAAACACAACGAGAAACGAGGCTATGCAGGAAATAAACCATTTTGCCACGGTTGTAACCGTCACCATGTTGGTTCATGTGGTCCGCCCTGCGGAAGGTGCCAACGGTTTGGACACAAAACCTGGGATTGCAGAGTCCCCACAAATCCCGACTCACAAAGGGTTTGCTTTAAATGTAAGGAACCCGGACACTATAAACAGGATTGCCCAAAACGGAAACGTAAGCTTCAACAAATCGGTTCCGAGTGAACCATACAACCTTCCAACAATAATGTAAGCACATATTTCCTCGAAGAACATAACCTTTCAATTCTGGTTTACACGGAACGGGCACTTATTATCCCCGATATCATTTTATTGACTTAATGTCGATTACCTCATAGGGCTAGTGACCTAGACCCAAGTAAAACTTAAAAGTTTGCTTTCAGCAGACTAACCGACTGAACATTCACCAACTACTTAGTCCTGATAGGACTATTCACTAAACGGTCACTATGTGACAAATATCTAGTCCCGAATGGACTACGACGTAAACGGTTATCTAGCAATCACAAAATAATCATACACCCGACAAACAATATGGTCAGAATATGACTACAACGATAAACCGCGACTCAGTCAGGGATTGACTGCCATTCAACTCCATTATAAGGCATGATATGTCTGCAATCTTTTCGACAAATACCTCGTACGTGCATTGCTCCCCAGACCACGCGCGACCCCGACCTCATTTTAAATTTCGGGACGAAATTTTCTTAACAGGGGGAGAATGTAACACCTGGTCAAAAAGTCAACTTGCGCGTCTAATTTAAACTTTTTATAATCGTATTATTATATACAATTATAACTCAGCGAGCGAAAACTTTACATTTTATATAATGAATAGTGATTATGTAATAATCACAAATAAAACCATTTGAAGTCACATTAGATTTTAAATTGAGTAAAACTATTTTTAATTTAATTAATTACTAATCGAAAGAGCGGAAATATAAATCTAAAAATATTAAATTTATATATATTATTCGGGTACAAAATACGGGTATTTTACACTGCAAAATAGGAACGAAGTGGGGGAAAACTCCTCCCCACCTCTTTGGATAAGCCACCCAACCCCCCAAACCCCCCTCATTCTTTCATTTCTTTCATTTCATTTCACACACACCTCACCCAAAACTCTCTCTAAAAATTCTTACCCGATTTCGGATCTTCAAATCGACCCACGAAATTTTACATTTTCGGAATCACCATCAAGAGAGGAACAACATTAACAAAGGCGACACCCTCGTTTTCTTCCTCGTTTGGCCTCGATTCGCATTTGTAAGAAATTCTCAAATTCTTAGATTTAATCATTTTGGAGTAATGTTTTAGTGTAAAAATGTTTACATAAGTTGCTTATAACCTAAACAACCAAGAAACCACGATTTTACAGCTTGAAAATGAGTTTGATTTGCGATTTTGGCCGGAAAAACGCGAAACCCGAAAGTTTCTGGGCTGCTGTTCTTGAGTGCGACACAAGCCTTGTGTCGCATACTGTGTCGCATGGATTACTCATGCGACACAACCCTTATGTCGTATTCTTGTGTCGTACCTTGTGTCGCAGACTCCATGCGACACAACCCTTATGTCGCTATTGATTTAGCATCACACGCATTATGCGACACAACCACTGTGTCGCAGAGCTTCTGTGTCGCACTATGCGACACAACCATTGTGTCGCATGAACCATTTTTGTGTCGCATGTTATGTCGCAGAAAACAGAAAATAGCCAAATTTTTCTAAGTGTCGGAAGACGTTTCCAAGTGACAATTTAAATACGAAAACTCGAACCCAATAATAATATGAATTATTATTACGATTTCCCCAATCAAGAACCACACTTACAAACATACGAAATCTCTCGTGTTTAGGACACTAGGAGATCATATTTGGACACGACTCGTTACATTAGGACGCTAGCTCCTCAGGTGAGTTTCATAGCCCCACTCTTTCAACTATTTTACTGTTTTTGGGGTGAAACACATGCTCAATCATTGTTTTCGAATTACATTAAGAACCTTTTATAATTCACAACTATTTATATTACTGCATGTAATACGAAATGTGTAATACTTAGGAATTACACCCTTAACATTTTTTTAGAACAATGTCAGTACTCAACCTAGATAGGTTGCAATCGTACCCTGTTAGATTATTGGAAAACGAATACCAACACATAACTGATGTAGTTATCATAATCTTTTCGCTATATTGTCACGGGACAATATTATTGAATACCTTAGAACTAGTTAGTTCTACTTACACTAGACAACATCTATACTGTTATTAGTTTTAGTTATTCTTTAGGAACTAAAACTGTCGATACTCTTCGTTATCACTAGAACGGGAACTGGACTTAAGTGAACATTTCCTCTGAGACTCCGATATATATACTTGCTAGGCTTTAGGCTAGGAGTATACAATATTATCATACATTGGTACAGATTCCTCATATCAATATAACTCAACCGGTGACGACTCTGGCTCAGGATGTAATCCAACCAGGGATGGTCCCCCGGCTCAGGATGTAATCCAACCGTGTGGGGGTGTCACCTGATGAATATCTACATACAATTATACGATCTACTCAGTCGGGCAGTCGTAGTACTGCTGACTTAAATATTATTTGCAAGAACAACGCCAGAATGGCACTCTCACATTTTCACTCATGACTAGCTATCATGACGATGCCACGGTAAAGTGGGCACAAAACGATGCCACGGTAAAGTGGGCACAAGTACGATATCGCGGTAAAGCGATACACTCGATGTGGTACGGGCTTATGCGCCGTGATCCGCACTTACATACAATCAATGGATCAGCGAGTTATACTCGGGATTCACAAGAAGAACGGGTCGGTGGAGTTTCCACGCGAGGCCGTTAGCTCGATACAACACGTCCGGGTTAGCGTATACTAACTGGGTAAACGGACACTCAAAACAATTTTAATCATAGATCTGCGGGTCTACAATCAGATGGTTGCTGTATGCACCATATTTCACATAATCTATATAGTTCTGCGGAACTACAGTTAATTGTTATCATATGACGCGGTCATACTACTACTCAATGGTTATAGGCATGTATTGCCTCATGTTTTTAGACACAACTACTACCTGTTAGGTATCAAGGCATGAATTGCCATACATGTATATATGTACTTAGGTACATGACCCGAACCCTTAGGTATGAGATACCTCGATTTGACGTGTACACATTTGGTGTTGCAAAACTTCAATATAAAACGCATCAAAATGACAGAATTTGAAACTACTTTTCAAAACATACGAGGTTTTATTACATCATGATTTTAACTTACAATCCTATGAACTCACCAGCTTTATAGCTGACCTGTTTTAGCATGTGTTCTCAGGTGCCCAGCAGGATTAGGATTACTTCAAGATTATGCTAGCTCGAGTCGCATGATTTCAAACGTTTGGGACAACTCTGCATTTATTTTTGTATTATCAAATTATGTATTTGGAATTCACTGTCAAACTCATAACGTTGTAAACGTTCTATTTTGAGAAATGTATAATTATTTTCAAACGTCTCATTTAGAGTCGTTCATTATGTATCTTAAGCTGTGATATTTGATTTAGTAACACCCGACCCGACAGCTTCCGCAAACCGAAATTTGAGGGTGTTACAGATATGCCCTTGCTGACGACATTTATAACAAGCTGTACTTCCTAACTGACACTCTCCTGGATGCTTTCTACCACAGTTATTACATTTGGGAAATTCCCGGGTTGGGGCTTGGGACTGACGGTTTGATTGTTGAGATTGAGATTTCTGTTGTTGGGACTGTGGTGACTGTTGTTTTCCAAAGGATCTAAATTTCTTGGTTTGCTGTGATTGAGAAGAAGATTGTTCTGCCTTTCTCTTAATGGCTCTATCTTCCGCTTTTGCTTGCAATTCCTTCTCTCGTGTCAACCCTTTATTCATCATCTTAGGAATAGAATCATAAATAGTCGGGTCAACTGCTTCTTTGATATCAATATTCAAATGTCGGTAATAATGATCCTTCATTAACCCCATATTCGAGGTATATTCGGGACAAAACTGAGATTTATCATAAAACATGTTAGTGTACTCAGTTACCGACATTTTCCCTTGATTGATGGCTAAGAACTCTTCTTTCAATCTCTCTACTTCTGCCATTGGAGCGAATTCTGCTATAAACTTTTCTTTAAACAAGCTCCAAGAAAACTTTGCAGCTTATGCAGCACCATGTGTTTTAACTTGAGTACCCCACCAATCCTGAGCACTATCTTTCAACTGATGGGCAGCAAACAACACACGTAGCCTTTCTAGACAGTCACAGAGTAGAAAAGTTTCTTCTATTTTACTAATCCACCTATGACTACTAATCGGGTCTCTTTCACCATGAAATTCTGGGGGACTACAATTGGCAAAGTTTTTATATTCAAAACGTTCTTTTTCTTTGTTTATTTGTTGTTGAGCACTTAACATTTCACTATTCATCTGAGGGTTAGCTAAGACAGGATGCTTCTGTTCAAATTCTACTAATCGTGTATTAATAATTTGCTCCATTCGGGTATATACCTTAGGAGCGAATTCTTGTAGGGCTTGCCCAATCACATCTTTTAATAGCATCCGGTCCTCAGGATCTAAACTTCTTTCTGAAACATTCTCCTCTTGATTGGGAGAACATACATTTGAACCCTCAACTTCTTTATTTGGTGTAGATTCCATTTACTAAACATTATAAAAACACAATTAATAATATAGAAATTCTCTACTTCAACTATTAAATGATGATTGCCTCTATATTCACATATTTAACAACTTTGAATCTCCCACATGATTCAGCAAAATATAACCTCGTTGGCCAGACGTAGTTATATTAAACTAAATACATGTTTCTATTCAAAATTCTTAAATATATTCCAAATCCAAGCAATCATTCTTACTCTAATCATAATCTACTAACCATATGCAAAACATTGCGAAAACATAACTGTAATTAACTACTGCACATTTATAAGTGGTTTAAGTTTAGGCAATCCTACTGTGGATTGCTTAAATCTCTTAAACCATCGCTCTGATACAAACTTGAAACGCCCTGAATTCTGAGTTTTTTTTATACTAAACAACTGTATATAAATACAACTATCCATACTATTCGGAACTAAATAGATATTGAGATCGATCAACTACTAATTCTTTTTATTTGCTAATTTATAAAATCCTGATGACCAAGGGAATCCGCCGGATTCACTATGAATCCGCCGTATTCAAACAATGTTCAGACCCAACTTTCGACCAGACACTACAACAAAATGTGGCTATTATGACCTTTTTTTCTGGGACACATTTTAAAGGCGTCTTAAAAAACCATTTAATAGGACACATTACTTTTTTATTCTTATATTGGTGAAGCTAACAAGACACTTTATACGTAGGTCCTAATACATTACCTCTAATAGGACACTTACTTATCGATGTCGTATTATGAAACGACCTAATAGGACACTTATTATGTGTGTCCTATAATATTAAGGTTTTAAGGATGTTTATGTGTTAGGGTCCTATTAAGGTTGAACCTAATGCGACACTTGATATTCATGTCTTATTACGTTAACTTTTATAGAACAATTGATGTTTGGAAATGTAAAACTAAGTTTTTTCCCCAAAGGGCCATTGACCTAGCAGTATCGTGGTACCCTTTCAACCATAATGTTTGGGTTCAAGTCCTGGGATGGACAAATGTATATATTAGTGAATTTTGATGTATATATTCGTGGTAGGGGGTGTGTGAGTATTTGTCTTTCTAAAAAAAATTATAATAAAAAAATTTAGTTTTTTAGTGCAATTTATTGTTTAAGTCTTATTATAATTGCACCTAATGCGACAACTATTCTTCAAAATTCGTATGTGTACATTTATAGAATTAACTAGCGAAGCTTATGTGAAAAATGGGTCCGTGCTTGTTGATTTAAAAGATAATCGTTATATAACACAGAAATATTATTCATTTAATATTATGTTAAATATATCATCCAATTGTTTGTAATAAAGAAGTTTTGCTTTTTTCAAAAAAGAATATATCATCCAATTATGAATAAATTCAGCAAAGGCAACTACAAATTCTAATTAACTCCATGTTTATAAAAAGTTTTTTAGCGTGTAAAACACTAACGATTAATATTTAGATAGATGGTATATATGGGTTGCTAACTTGCTATATTTGGTTTTCAGCTTGGTGTAAGTTCGAATCCCAGGTTGGTCTTTTACTTCCTTTTTGTTTACAATACTAATTTTTAAACTTATACAGAGATTATATAAAAGAAATTATATGTCTCATTGGTGAAACAATGAATCTTTAAAAGTATATAATTTAATATCTTAAATATAATATAAGATATTATATTATAATTTAAATATAATATAAGAAATTTAATATCTTAAATATAATTCAACAATGAATTGATGACATCATCAAAAACTCAATTGGCCAATAAAATAGTTTAATTTTGTTAATACTAATTTTTAACCTATACAAAGATTATATAAAAGAAATTATATGTCTCATTAATTTAACAATGAATCTTTAAAAGTATATAATTTAATATCTTAAATATAATATTAGATATTATATTATACTTTTAAATATATTATAAGAAATATAGCATCTTAAATATAATTCAACAATGAATAACTTGATGACATCATCAAAAACTCAATTGGCCAATAAAATAATTTAATTTTGTTAAATTAACTAAAATTATGGATTTGACACACCAAATACTATAACTTAAATAATCAATTAAATCAAATTTAGATAACTATTTTAAATAATAAATTAAAATCATAATCGTCATACAATACCAATTTATTTATTTACTAAGTAAAACAAATTTTCCGTGTATATTTTGTGTAAAAACATATTAAATTCATATCTACGATTAAAATTTTAAGGCATTAAACGAAAACAGTATTATTAATTGGTATGTTAATAATGTTCCTAATATAATTGATTTGCAATCAAAATTTATGTGAACACTCAATGACTTTGACATGAAGAAATTTAATATCTTAAGGAAATTAAATATGACATAAGGAAATCATAAATATTGTTAAAATTAAATTATGGTATAAATTGGGGTGATGATATATGCAACACACAAGTTACTACATACAACACAACTGTGCATTGATATACTTGTACTGTCTGCTTAAATACTTGTACTGTGTGTTGTAGGTATCACTTTTTGTGTTGTATATATCAACTCCCATAAATTGAATAGAAAAATAAAAAAAAGGTGCTCACATTTTTTTATATTATATAATGTACTCAACTCTCTAATCGTGATCAAATACTAGACTTGTTGAGACGGTAGTCGGTCACCAACTACGATTTTTCATCTAACGTCTTACCTATAAATAACATATATTCTTAGTTCATAAATATTACTAAAATGATTTTGAAAAAATATTGAGTTTAAGCATATTGTATTTAATGTACATAAACTTCCATATAATAATGGTTATTATTTATACGTGTATATATATCAATACCCCTTATAAATGGTTTAGACAATTGGCTGAATGTTTAAAATACGTCTTATCGGAAATTACGTATCTACCTTTTATTACATTCCAATATATTTAAGATAGCTATCACATTAGTCAATTACTACATTCATTCATCAATTATTATCAGTACATGGCAAGTAATATAATAGTTGTACAATATATTTACGGTCGTTATAATGATTAGTGTTTTGAAACTCGGGTTGACCCGTTCGGTTGAACCGGGAGCCGGGCATATAACCGGGTCAACTAGAAGCGGGTTTTCAATAGTTTTCGACTCAGGTTGGCCGGAAGGGTTTTCGGTCGAACCGGTAACCTGGAACCCGGTGGGTTAACATTTTTTTCTTTTTTATATTTTTCGTTGACCAATTGACTAAGAAATAAGAGATGAATTGGTTCATATCCTTGTAAAGTTTCAATATTACGCTAATATTATTGTAAATGTCAAAATTATCGATGTACATATCGTTTATTTGAAAGTATTAGACTACTAAACTTACATATATAGACTTCTCAGTTATGATATGTAATATAAATTAAATATAAAGTATTATAAATAAAAAAAAAAAAGTCCAAACCGGTTGACCCAGCGGTTCAAACGGTTGAACCGGACCCGGCAATTAGACCAGGTCAACTCGAAAACCGGGTTTTAAAACATTGGGCGCGCGTAATGTACTAGTATATATATATATATATATATATATATATATATATATATATATATATATATATATATATATATATATATTAAAAAATACTCCTAACTTATTAAAAAGGAATTTTTTTTAATTAACTACTCAATTACATATAAAAAAACAAATTTAATTCATTAATTAATATTATCATGAATCCAACTAAATGCTTAATATATATATTAACTTACATACTTTATTATTATAAACAGGATACGAAATACGAAATTTCATATTAAAAATTAACGGCTAGTGTGTATACACGGTTTAAAGTCTAGTATATGATATCCGATGATAAGATTATTTTTCAAACAAACTGATCTTTAATCTTTAGGGTAGGGTTCAAATGAAACTAAAAATTTGTGTGAGACTAAGGGAACCAATGATATCATGCCACATGTACAAAGAGAATGTTCCATACTACAAAACCCATTTACCCCTTAAGTTAAATATCTCACAAACGACAAATCGAAAAATTATGAAAATTGCACCATTAGATTCAGCGTTTGATCCTCTTCGATTTGCCGTCCCTCAAGGCATACTACCGACGAAATTTTTTTTTTTTGTTTTTTTGGTGGGTTTCATATGTTACTAACCCGAAACCCCAAACTCCCAACCCTAAACCCTAAACCCTTACCCCTAAACCCCAAACCCTAAACCCTAAACGCTTTATAAAACTCTAAACCCTAAATCGTACTAAACCCTAAACCCTAAACCCTGCTAAACCCTAGCACTAAACCCTGCTAAACCCTAACACTAAACCCTGCTAAACCCTAACTCTAAACCCTAACCTTAAACCCTAAATCAAATGTATAATCAATCACTAACACATGTGTTACTAATATGTAAAACCCACCAAAAAAATGAAAAAAAAAAAGTTCGTTGGAAATATGCCTTGATAGACGGCAAATCGAAGAGGATAAAACGCTGAAAAATATGGTGCAATTTTCATGATTTTTCGACTTGTCGTTTGTGAGATATTTAATTTTTAAAAACGTGGATGAGAGAGAAAAAAGTGACACATGGCATATTGTGGTTGGTTCCCCTAGTCTCACACAAAATAAATGGTCTCAATTGAACTCTTCTCTTAATCTTTAATATTACTAATAATCATATAATTATAATACTCCATAATAGTAATAATTTCTATTCTATTTTTATAATAAAAGTGGCTTCAAAGGTACCCCGTATTACTTTTTGGTACCCCTTGAATTTACGAAGCATCCCGCTCAATCGTTTTCCCAAATCAAAATACTCCGTAAAACAAATATTTCCTTTCGCGGTTACCCAAATCAAATACTGTATCTAAATTTTATAAAGCATCCAACTTCCTTATATTTCTCTCTAGATACCATATCGTCCTCAACCGCTGCATCTTTATCATCGGGATCATCTTCAATTGAAATCATGCCAAGCCGCCAGGTACCGAAATTAATCGAATCCCTAATCTAATTGGCGTTATTCAACGACCATCTTGCAATTGATACGCGAACAGATGTGGTATATAATTTCTGGTGATTAGCACTTTAGTCGCTTTGAATTCTTGTTTTGATTGGGTTCAATCGATTTGCTAGATGCGTTATTTATTTTTCCTATTTTTTACACTTGTGTTAGGGTTCTGTCAGTAGTATTTGAATCCTTTGTGTTTATGGTTTTGTGACTAAATACTTGTGTATATGTTTGTAGATTTTTAAAGACTTTATTAGTTTTGGTAACTAGGCAGCGGTTGTTTGATAAAAAACAATGATATTATATTGCTAAGATTTTCCTCAATTTGTTTATTAGGTATCTATGCAATCTTTCATGGTTTCAATGTTAAAATATGCTACATAGAATATTGTTGATATTTCTTCTATTCTTCTAGAAGGACTCTTAATCGGATTGAATGTGAAATATGTGTCTGTAACACACACAGTATAGATCATCTTGACATTCCTTTCTCTAAGTTTTTTGTTAGAAAAGTTGGTAATGGCCATGATATCTCGTTTTGGAAGGATAAATGGCTCGGAATTGAGGATTGTCTTATGCAACGTTACCCACTTCTATATGCTCTCGATCTTAATGAAAATTCTTCTCCTAGTGAAAAATGGGCTATATCTAATGGAGGTGCTGACGGTTGGGTCTGGTCTTGGAGATCAATCCAGAGAGGTAGAACTTCTGATTATTAAAAATCCTTATGTGAAGACATTAGCTCGATTACTTTAGATTTGAATAAAGAGGATGGATGGAATTGGTTGCTTGGTCGAGATAATTTATTTCCTTCTGTTTACAGCTTACAGAAAGTACATTAGAGAAAGCTCCTGTGAGTTTCATGAATTCTTCTTGCCCGCTGAGATTAACGATGTTGCTTCACTTTATAGCATCTTGGGTTATAATGGAGTATATAAATTTAAGACTTTGACATGTAATGGCTTTTAAGCTAATTTTTCTTATATCCTCCTTCCGTTCCGATCCTCATTATTGTAGGAAATAAGACAGATTGGAATGGCAGAAGGAGTGAAGGGCAAACACTTCTTTCTAGAAACCGATGTTAAAGGTTCTACACTGAAGCTTGATAATACTGGGAAAGCAATATTAAGTGTAAGTTTCCTTTCTTTTTATTGATGAGACCCTTAACTTGGATGAGTAAAAGCTTTTTTCGTAGCCTTTATCACTTGACATTGCTATTGCCAAATTTTCTTTTCGTTCACATTTCACTTTTGCATCCATGTCAACCCTGTGAAAAACAATTCATTGTGTAGGTCCTTCGCCACCTTGGTCGCTTAAGTGAAAGCAGAATTGGCCATCATAGTGTTTTTGTTCTTTCAAGGCCTCATTGAGGACATTTTGATACTAAAAAAAGGAAATTGTCCCATGTGTGTTTGTCAACTGTCCTATGTAACATGTAAGCTTCTAAACCCAATGAAAAAATTCAGAATTATTTCAATAGGAGTTGGATGTTTGCTTTAATTACTGCATGTGTAAGTTATATTTACATTCTCAAAGTTTTATCTTCTACTTTTTTCTAGCTTGAAACTTGCATAGTTGCACAATGTTCGTATTCTTTGATTAGTCGAAACCTGTAGTGGCTTTAGAGTCATTGTTGTATGTAACTTCCCTCAAATCCGGAACTTGAGTGCATTTTTTATGTACATTGGAATGATCATATTGTGTACCTTTGATGCATGTGACTTGTTATACATATATATCATTCTTCTCACTGCTAATTAATCAAACATAATTCATGTGACCCAAACGTTACATGGTTTTTGAATATGGTTACATGGTTTTTGAATATGGTTTTTGACCCAAACGTTACATGGTTTTGAATATGATTGATTTTGGTGATAGTAATTAAAGGTTCATAATCCGTATATTGGCCTTCTATGGTGGTTTTGAGCTTCTTATGATTGACTTATAAGTGATTATATACTTGATTCTGTCTTTAATAACCAAAATATTCATAATAATGCAAAAGACAAAATTATCGATAGAAATTAGGCAACAAGACACTTCTAGATGTCATGCACATTTAAAGTTGACAGAATATGTCATTACCATAGTTGAAAACAAGAGTAATAGACTCAGTTTACCATTTTACTAGTTGTTTACATATACACATGCTCATTAGTTACCTATATGTAGGACTGCATTAGAATGTTTACTAGTTGTTGTTTAGTATAAGGTCATTTTATAATAATTCTTCATTGCCCGTGGCAACACCGTTTAACACATACCACATTATTATTTTTCCTGCAAAGATATATTGGATGAAGTCACTCACATTATTTTGCAGGAAACTTGACTCGCTGTGGGTGAAGCTTAAGAGATTCCTTGATAAGGAAACAATGCAAAAGGTAGCTTCACAACATAATTGTTTTGTGGTTTATACTTTATAGCATAAACTTTAGGCTTCTCTTTTTATTTGCTAGCGAGTTCTTTTCTAACCTACGAATTTATGGTGATTAAGCAATTACGCATTTATTTATTTTCTATTGGCAGGTAGAATTGTCATGCTTGGATGTGTAAATAATGGCATTTTCTTAGAAAAACAACTCAAGTGATTTGGCTTGTTGAATTTAGAGGAAGGTGTAAGTGTGGAACTTCAAGATGGTCATGTATGCACGTAGATGAGCTTGTATTTTATCGTGGGTAAAAAATTTATAACTCCAATTAAGTTAATTGAAACCAAAACTAATGAGTGATCACTAAGTTATTTATCACCTACCAATCCTACGTTTTGTGGGCTTAAACTAATTTAGTAGACAAGTTGCATGTTGTATTTTCAGCTCAAGACAATAATACACAATGATATAACCATTGTTGGAAGCTTGTCATTGGCAAGAAAAAATCAAAGAGGTGTTACAAGCTTCTCATCTGGTTGGCTTCATTCATTTGTTCTCATGATATTTGTATGCAGTTCTCGCTCATTATGGTTAGTTATAATACATAGTTTCTAGCTAGTTTACTAATTGAATAGGGTCCCTTTCAAATGTATATACTTTGGTTGTCTAGTTAACTCATATCTACACAGACATGGCTAGCCAATGCTCATGCTTGTGCCAATATTCAAAGTCGGTTATCTGTCAAAATTGAAGAATCTATGGGCCATGGGCGCATGTATTGGTGTGGTCTTCTACATTTCGGTATGTTAATCTTGTAAAGTTCATATAAAGTATGATTTATTGACTATATGGATTTTATACTTAATATACAAGTTGTTTGATTGTAGGTGGTTCCTCGGGATCATGCATGATGGCAGACAACTATTTGTTTCTTGATTTTATTGCTACTCTGGAATCACCTTGTAATCGTTAGGACTTTGGTTAGGATGATGTAATATATTACGTTATTATGTCAAGTGTTATGTAATGACTTGAATTCTTATTCATTTTATTTTTTGAATGAAGTTAATTCTGGCTTGTACATCATTAACGTTTACAGTTTAAGGTTTATCTATTATTTTATATTTGTAATGTTGAGTCATGTTGAGTCATATTGAACGAGAACAATTCATAGGATACTAGTAGTAATGAATGAAAGAAATGTCTTACAATATTAGTACATCAAAATTGGTCCTAATATAAAACCTGTATATTACATATATATTAGGACGCTTGTATGTGTCTTAAGACCTAATAATATGTAAGCTTGTATTAGAATTTAAAACATTTAGAAGCGTCCTATTTTGTAGTTTGTTAGGATGCCATTTGTGTTGTATTAGACATTATAGGACACTCATAAAAAAGTGTCCCATAATCTATATTAGGACACTATTACTTATTACGACCCCTTTTTATAGGACGCTTAAATGATTAGTCCTATCAGATAAAATGTCCTATAAAGTAGTGTTTTAGGACACTAATGACCGTCCTATAAAACCATATTTGTTGTAGTGAGAACTTTTAAAACGAATCCGGTTAGCTGAATCCGCCGGATTCATAGACAATCCGCCGGATTGTCACTGAATCCGCCGGATTCAAACACTTCCAGCAGCAGCTCAAAACTCTGCACTTTTTAGTACCAAAAACCGAACTTTGAACACGCATATCTTACAAACGACAAAGAATGAGACCATAAAACTTTGCAGACACTTTCATATGGTAAAAATGAAGATTTCTATTTTCGCACTTTCTCAAATTTCTCATTATATCGGGATTTGGACGTATGGGTCAATTTCGGCTAAAATAATCAATTTTGCTAACATACTAAATCTCAAACCATTGAGATTTAGGAACTGAGCTTTTAGACACATAATTCTACTATCGAAACAAAGTTGTGAGGCTAATCATTACACTTCCAATCTTTATCTAACTCCAATTGGTTCATAGGTGTCATTGAGACCCATTTTGACCCATCATGACCATTATGACCCGTTGACTCAAAATGGCTATTACAACCCATTCAATATTGACTAATAACACATTTGACTTTCTCTAAAACTTCTAAATATACACACAACCAAAATATCACTTTTACTACAACTTGCAACTTAACACACTCTAAAACCATATCTACTAATCATCCACAAATTATACTATTACAATATATTCTATCTAGTTGTTGCTTTCATAACCAAAACATGTTAAAACCTTGTTTGGGCGATCTTTCAAGGTTTCAAAACGATAATTTAAAGAGAAAGCTTGTGTGACTTACAACAAGCTAGCAACTCCACTTCTACCCTTTTGCAATATCTTTACCCCTTCCGCTTTCACTTGTACCTACAACATAGCTAGACTAATTAAGCAATTTGCTTAGTGAGGATATGAAACTAATCAATACAATGCATTATTAAATAAAACAAATAATAAGCAAAGTAAAGAAATTTCTTCCCTTTTCTTGCAACTCCACTTTCACAATGCTAATCATATGTATACATATCTAATCATTCATTTAGCTAATATCAATTAGCTAATCTAATCAATAATTGGCTAACATAAGTTAGCTACTAATCTAAACAAAGCTAACCTTGGTTAGCTATTCTAATCAGATTTATGGCTAATTCTCATTAACCATTCTAATCATCCACTTTCATCACAATCATATCATAACAACAAGTTAATAACATAATCATGATCTATTCATTTCATAAACTCACCTTAATTTGTAGCACAACTTGTAATAAGATGATCAAACAATAATAATTCTTCTTGAGCACCTAATACAAATATGCATAACACATAATCAATAACTAATCACAATTTCAACTACTAATCATTTAATTCCCTTCTCCCCCACTAATTACATACTAGCTTATTTCTCATGATCATAATCATAACTTTAAAATATGATTAAACTATTTTCTTGTAACTACTAACATCCACTAATACTCTACTATTACAATTTAACTAATTTCATAGAATTCATGGAAACCCCATGAACCCTAATCATAACCTATCACTTCTAATATGAAATTAGGATTCTAATCATTGTTTATATGTTATACTAACACTAACTAATCAATTACAAACCCTAATTTCGGATTAAATCATACCAATTTACTAAAACCCATGAAAACCCAATTTCTAGGGTTTTGGAGAAGGAAGAACAACTTACAAAAATTAGAGTGTGATAGAGGATGTTGATTCTAATTGATTAGAGCTTGAATTCAGGATTGAAACTGAGTTCTTCTTTGATTCTAATCTCCTGCGATTTTTGGTTCTTCACGTAGGGTTCTGGAAGTATTTTTTTGAAGTTACTGGAATAAAGCACGTAGGAATTGTCTAAATTCTTTTAATTTCTATACTACACAGTCTGGAACTTAACAATTAGTTTACGTTTTCTACTACATCTTATTATTAAAAGATCTATAACTAAAAAGATGTAAATTTTATTGTACACTAAAATAATACTTTAAAACTGAGCTATTAAAACTTATTTTTATTTATTAAAATCATACCTTGAAAATTGGGGTGTTACATGCACGTTCCAGGTGTACTATCATTTTGGACAAATCTAGCTCAGAAGTTTAACAATTGTCCTAGTGCTTTAGAGTTTGCAGTTCCCATTTGTATTGTATTTATCGGATAATGATGATAAAAGTTGTAAAATCACCTCCCTTCCTGTTTGATCAATACAAACTTATTTTTTTTATTTTTTTTTGTGTGAAAAAATTGTAAGTAATGAAATGGGCCCAGTTTAATTTTTATGAGTATTTGTTTTCGCAGGATGAGGTTCAGAGGAGAAGGTATTATTTGAGGAGAAGAATTTTCAAATTTTCATTTTTACCCCCTCCACCTTGTTAATAGTGTACACTACTCCCTCCTACTTTCTTCCCACCCACCCCTCCCCTCCACCACCCACCACTAGCTGCTGCCACCCGCTGCCGCCGCCACCGGTCGTCGGAAAAAAAAATTTCAATTTTTTTTAATTTAAAATAAAAAATTAAAAAAAAAAATTTCATAATTTTTTTTTTCAATTTTTTTTTACATATTATCACTTTGTACTGCATTTTATTATTTTTATTGTATTTTGTATATATGTTTAGTAGATATTATTCGTTTTTACTGCATTTTTGTATTTTACACATAATTCCTTTGATTTGTTTACTGCATTTTATTTATACACCTCAATCTTATATATATTGTTTGTTTTTTACGCATTTTAAGTTATACATAATATATTTTTTACTGCATTTTGTTAAAATTACACTGCATTTTATTATTATTCACTGCATTTTGCATATATTTCATATATTACATATTGTTTATTTTTTACTGCATATTAAATTATACATATTATCCATTTTTACTGCATTTTGTATGAAAGTATAATACATACTACTGTTTTTACTGCATTTTGCATATATTTATATAGTACACTTTGTTCGTTTTACTTCATTTTATATTATATATAATCTATTTGTATCGCATTTTATTTTTTTTACTGCATTTTGTTATTTTCACTGCATTTTATATTATATATAATCTATTTGTACTGCATTTTGTTATTTTCACTGCATTTTGTTATTTTTGCTGCATTTTTCATATATTTCATTCATTATATATTGTTTGTTATTCACTGCATTTTGTATTTTACATATTATCGATTTGTACTGTATTTTGTATTTTACATATTATCTATTTGTATTGCATTTTGTATTAAAGTATAATACATATTGTTGTTTTTATTGCATTTTGCATATACATCATTTAGGACATATTGTTCTCTTTTTACTGCATTTTAGATTATATATATAATCTATTTGTACGGTATTTTGTTGATGTCGGGTATAGAAGATGCGGTAAAATATATAAAAGTTTTAGTTAATTAACAATAATATACAAAATGCAGTGAAAAAACGTATAGTTTTATTAAAAATGCAGTAGGAAAAGGAATACTATATCTAATAAAAGATTTATGGGAAAAAAATTTGAAATTTTTTTTTTTTTTGAAAAAAAAAAATTTTTGGAAAAAAAAAATTCTTTGAATTTTTTTTTTCCGGCGGCGGCTGGCGGCGGTTAGCGGCAGTCAGGTGGTTGCAGCAAGTGGTGGGGGTGGTGGTAGGTGGGGTTGGAGGAAGAAGAAGGTAGGAGGGGGAAGAAAATAAAGTGAAAGGGTTAAAATGTAAAAGTCTAAATAGTGGAAAGGGTGTGGAGTGAAAATTAATGTTATGTTTTTTTTTTTTGTTAACTAATACCCTTATTTTTGAAAGTAATTACAAAATTGCCACCCTTTTTAACCATTGATGCAACCCAAAAGATCATCCAATGACCACAAATAAAACTTCTCCTCCTTCTCCTCATATGATCCCTTCCCCTATGATTCCCAATCTATTTTTTTTAACATATTTTAAATGAATTTTTGGTATTGACTATAATTTTTTGAATATATATATATATATATATATATATAGAATAGAATAAGTCTGCGTATGTCTTATAAAATATCGAGTTTTCCAAGTCTTTGCCCGAGCAAGCTCAAACTTGTCATCCTAGAATAAGTAGACTTGACCAATTGTTGGGAGGTCGAAGCCTAATCCATTAAAACTTGTTCACTAAATACATAATTCTCTCTCTAGGTTTTATTACGACAGTCTCCATGTGATGTGGTTATTTTTGATACGGTGTCTGGGGCAATAAAGTCATGTCACATATGTGTAAGAGCGTCTCTTTAAATATGAATTCAACTTCTCGACGATAGTTTATGTTAAATTTTATATATTTTGTATGTTTTTCTTTTGTTGTCACTTCAATTCGAAATTGTAACTACTATTGTAATTCGTGAATTAATATTTCATTGAACTCACCTCAATTATGAAGAGTGATTACCCTAATAAATAATATATCTAAAAATAAATAAAAAAATTCAATAATAATTAGTTTACGTCAAGCATATGAAAAGCCAATGAAACAAGGTTGTCAAGATCGCGATATTGACGATCCTACCAAGCCAAAACGTGCAACATTGGAGTAGGATCGCTCAGAAGGTAAGATCGGAGTAAGATCGTACGTAACATCGTAGGATCGGTGAACGATCCGATCCTACAAATGGGCTAAGTTTTTTTTTTTTTAATTGAGCTTAATTTTCATATTGCCCATAGCCATAGTCCAAAGACCAATATAGTACAAAATTACTGCACACATTCGTTTTCCAAAATCAATCTATTCGTTTCCCTATTTACCAAATTAATGATTTTCGTTTGTAGGCTCGCATGCTCTTAAACTTATTATGACTATTGGTGAATTTGAATTATGCTACATTGCTATTATCAATTGTTTTAGTATGATTTACTATTCCACTAAAATATATATGTTGACAAACGGAGTTGATATATACAATTAAAAAGTTATTCATACACCAAACTGTACAACTGTTTCTGCTTATAGTACAGCTACACTATAGCAGAAGTTGGTGTATGAATAACTTTTTTTTTTTTTGTATTTATCACCTCCCGTTGACAGATTGCAACATTTTTGTAATATAAAAGTATGAATGTCACATTAATTTCTCTAGTTGTTAGTTTTCTACATGAATTTGGATATATTTAAATAAATAATGATATTTTAATAGGATTTTAGGATCTCGATCCGATCTTACGATCCCGATCTTGTAAAACTAAAAACGAACCTACGTAGGATCCCGATCCTGACAACCTAATGAAACGGTCGATCTATACCACTTTTTTCTTTAATAAACTCATTATTGCAAATCGCACTAACAAAAATCGCATCTAAATCCACGCAACCACATTAATGGATATTGATTTATAGGTTGGTGGGGGTATGATCTCTATATATACAGCTGTAGTTGTCCATAGAAAGACACTCAAGGAAGCTCCTAAACTCAAAGAGCTAGCACAACGTACAATTAAGATTAATAAACTAGAATTAGTTAATATAATATATGGATCTCATTTATCCTTTTGTATTCTCTACTTTTGTTGTTGTATTCACATTTTCTCTTGGTTTTGTGGTCTACATATCTAAGCCGGCTGTAGATGGAAAACTCCCACCTGGTCGAAAAGGATGGCCAGTTTTCGGAGAAAATCTTGAATTTCTTGTAAATGGATGGAGTGGTCACCCTGAAAAGTTCATTTTCGACCGCATGGCTAAGTTCTCACCTCAAGTCTTCAGGACATCTCTCATGCTAGAAGATGTTGTGGTGTTTTGTGGGTCAGTTGGTAACAAGTTCTTGTTCTCAAACGAAAACAAACTCGTTATGTCATGGTGGCCTGCTTCAGTGGAGAAAGTCATCCCTATAGCTTCTGTGAACAAAAACAACAATAAAAAGAGAAACATGATTCGTAAGTATTTCAAATCTGAAGCCATACATCAATTTGTTCCAATTATGGACTTGGTGGCACAAAAACACTTTGAAACCGAATGGAAAGGTATGGACCAGATTGTAACCCAAAACCTTACCCGAAACTATACTTTTCTTGTTGCTTGCAAGACCTTTGTGAGTATTGATAAACCCGAACATGTTAAGTACTTAATCGGCCCGTTTGTAACACTGGCTAAAGGGATTTTCTCAATCCCTATAGACCTCCCAGGAACACCATTAAGGAAAGCAATAAATGCAAGTAAATTCATGAGAAATGAATTAATTGCAATCATACAGCAAAGAAAGATTGATTTGGCAAACGGGAAAGCATCACCTTCACAAGATATATTGTCACAAATGATATGTGACGATGATGGCAAATTCATTGAGGAATATGATATCGCGGATGTGATCATCGGGTTATTGACTGCAGGTATTGACAATGCAAGCTCAACATGTGCATTCATTGTAAAGTACCTCGCTGAGTTGCCGGATATTTATCAAGGAGTCTACAAAGGTATGAATTTTTTTTTTTAATAAATTAAATACAGTGAAACAACCCTTTTTCATTCAGACATTCTTAAAAGATGCACATCTTTTATGGTTTTCTATTCTATTAGTATAATAAAAAGATTCAAATATGCTATCTATTGTCTAATAAAAAGCTAATTAATTATAAGTTAACCGATTAAACGATTCATACAAGTAAAATTCTTCATCTTCAATAGTTTAATTAGCACTTAAACTATATCTGTAATAACGATATTATAGAGATCTATACTAGATCCCTATGCATATGTAGTTTTACACTATTGTTGTAAGCTTGATGTGAAAATGAAGATTTAATTTTATTGATTTATCACACACCCAATACGTACGTTATATGTATTACAATACAGATGCAATTAAGATAATAAAAAAAACTTGAGTCTGATTTTTCAATCTCCATCTTACAATGACAAAACGATCACATGATATTGATATCAAAACTCTTGAAGGCTAACCTTGTATATTTTTTCTTATCGGACAGTGAGCACAATTTTTCACTCTTAAATAAAAATTGTGCAATAAGTGTCTGATAAGGCCTCCGTTTTAAGGTTTGTTTAGACGTTATTTTCAATACTTTTGTGTACGTAAGAGCTTTGCAGTAAAAAGCTTAAAAAGTAAAAAAAATCCAAAATTTATCCATTAAAACCATTGAATTACTATTTACTATAATAAGTATGAGAGAAGGTAATAGGTTTGTATTAAAGCATCAACACCCATAGCTTTTTACAAAGCTTTTTTAACAAAAAAGTGTAAGAATCTTTTTTTTTAAAAAGCTTTTGCTCTATTGAGAAAAAGTTTTTCAAACCTTTAAACCATTATAATTCAATAAACTATCTTTCATCAATATTTTATAACATTTTAACAATTTTGGTAAAAAAACTTTGTAAAAAACATGGATGTGACGTCTACTAATTTTTTTTTCATTATTTTCATTAAATTAATTTAGAGGGTTATATAGTTTTTTGTATTGAAGCCAAAGCTTTTTTTCTACATAAGGCTCTTACATTAAAAGTATAAAAAAATAGGAGTAATATTACACCACCTTATTTTATCAGTTCACCAATAAATGTGTTTAATGGTGTATAAAAAAAGTGATGTAAAAAAAAAAAAACTTTTGAAAGAACCTTTATATTGAACATGTCTAAGTACTGACATGTTGTATCGATCGAAAAGGAAGGAAGTAATCTTACAATATTTATTATCATTTTTTCCGATAAATACAGAGCAAATGGAAATTGCAAGATCTAAAGCACCAGGAGAACTGTTAAACTTGAGAGATTTGTCCAAAATGAAGTACTCTTGGAATGTAGCATGTGAAGTTCTTAGATTAGCTCCACCTGTTCAGGGTACTTTTAGAGAAGCCCTTACAGATTTCGTCTATAATGGTTATTCCATTCCAAAAGGCTGGAAGGTACGTACCAACATACACTATATTATATCATCAATATTATACGTGGATCAATAGGTATTCGACTTATATTTTTTTGTCTAACCGCCGCTTATTCAATAATATTGTAGCTGTATTGGAGTGCAAACTCGACTCATAGAAACCCTGAGTTCTTTCATGAACCTCAAAAGCTTGACCCATCAAGATTTGATGGCCAAGGACCAACACCGTACACGTTCGTACCATTTGGAGGAGGACCTCATATGTGTCCTGGAAAAGAATATGCGCGGTTGGAAATTCTCGTATTCATGCATCATCTCGTGAGAAATTTCAAGTGGAAGAAAGTAATTACGAATGAGCGAATCGTTGTAAACCCAACGCCTATGTTCGCCAAGGGACTTCCAATTAGCCTTTATCCTCATGAGGTTTAGATTTAATAATAACTAGATTGCGAACAAGATTACACAGAATTATCCTTCAATAAAATAGATTAATGGACAAGTGTGTGCTTGGTCCATCTCTATGTCTTACGATTGAGACTTTTTCTTTTCATGTACTGTATTTCTCTTGCGTTAACGCATCTATCTATCTATCTATCTATATATATATATATATATATATATATATATATATACACACACTAAGCAAGTATAATAAGTTACTCCAGATTTTACCACGTAGGCAATGCCACGTGTCAATCTCTCATAATTCTAGAAATTATTATAATAAAAATTAATAAATAAGTAAATAATATAAGATTAGTTTATATATATGTAGTATTTGTATCCAGATCAAACATCTAAACTTTATATTTTATCAAGTTATGCGTAATAATTTATTATTATTAATTAATAATATAAAATTAGCTAACATACATACTAGATGGACGATAATTCTTGATACATGAACTATATTAATATATTAAATTAATTAATTGATTAACAAATTTACATTTTATTGATACAATGGAATTTATATTCAATAAGGAACTTATATTCAATAAGGATATCTTTCGAAACCAATGTTAACTAATTGATTTACGTACTATAATTTGAGACTAAAGTTTGAGTTTGTGATAGGTCTAGAGTTGTTTATGCAAATTGTGTTCAAAGTTAAATGTCATACTCACATAGCAACACATGTAACTTTTATATGTTTAATTTTAATTTTTTTTTTTAATTCATATTAGAAATATATATTCTTTACTTATATTACAATACCTATCAATAACATGAACCGTGTGTAAGCTATTCATTAATGTAACAACGAGATATACTTCTATACTTTATGTGTTAGTAGCTTATCAAATTTAGATTAAGGTTGCCTTGTATCGTACGGGTTTGCATCTAGTATTATTATATTTATATATCCTTTTTATGATAATGATAATTCGAGTTTTATTTCTATTATTATTGTTTATAAGATAAGATTAGGCCTGTGCAAAATGCTAGAACCGACCCGAACCGAACCGAACCGCGAACAGTGAAACTACAAATATAAGAACCGAGAACCGTACCGTAAAGAAGCGGTTCGGTTCGGGACGGTACGGTTTGCTGGTTCTCACGGTTCGAACCGTGTTTTGCACATTGAAACTACAAATATTAGAACCGAGAACCGTACCGTAGAGAAGCGGTTTGGTACGGGACGGTACAGTTCCGGTACGGTTTGCCGGTTCTCACGGTTCTAACCGTGTTTTGCACACCCCTAGATAAGATACTCAAATAACTATATTTCATACTACAATTAATTTAACCTTTGATGTCGTAAGCTACAAAAGTTATCAAATTAATTGATCGAAGATATCGTTGCATTTGTCAGAAAAAACTGATATATACACGATTTCAAAAACACTTTTAACTAAAAACTTTTAACATATTAGCGGAGCGGATCGGAACTAAGATATTCTAACAAAGGGACAATAAAAATCTTTTTTTTTTTTTACAATGTATATAGAATTTGTGTGAAAATGAGAGAACCAATGATATTGTGTTATGTGTACAAAGAGAATGTTCCAAATGTACAAAACCCATTTACCCCAACATCAATAATATCACAAACGACAAATCGAAAAATTATGAAAATTGCACCATTAAATTCAGCGTTTTCTCCTCTTCGATTTGCCGTCCCTCAAGGCATACTTTCGACGAGTTTTTTTTCCATCTTTTTGGGTGGGTTTCACATTTACTAACACATGTGTTAAAGTGTACATATGTCAAATGTACAACCAATCACTAACACATGTGTTACCAATTTGTAAAACCCACCAAAAAATGAAAAAAAAAAAGTTGTCAAAAGTATGCCTTGATGAACGGAAAATCGAAGAGGAGAAAACGCTGAATTTTATGGTGCAATTTTCAGGATTTTTTAACTTACTGTTTGTGAGATATTTGAGTTTCAAAAATGTAGGGGAAATGGGTATTTGATGAAAATGAGTGGTTGAGATTGATTCCCATATTCTCAGTTAAAATTGATGTACTTATTTGAACTCTACTCATGTATATATATGTTACCATATAATATGAAATAAATAGAGATTAATGTTCAAATGAGTACATCAACTTTGAGTGAGAATGAAAGAACCAACCAGAATGCGCAACGTGTCACAAAATCCACTTTCCCCCACGTTTTTTAAACATAAATATCTCTCAAACGGTAAGTCGAAAAATCATAAAAATTGCATCATAAAAATCAGCGTTTTATTCTCTTCGATTAGAGATGTGACAAGGTATACTTTCGACGATTTTTTTTTTTTTTATAGTTTTTCGGTGGGTTTTGAAAACAACTAACACATGCGTTACCGACGGGTAACACATGTGTTAGCGGCGAGTAACACATGTGTTAGCGGCTAGTAACACATGTGTTACTGGCGAGTAACACATGTGATATCGGCTGGTAACACATGTGATACTGACGACTAACACATGTGTTACCAGCTAGTAACACATATGTTTCTAATTTTGTACAATTTGTAAAACCCAAAAAAATAAAAGTCGTCGAAAATATACCTTGTGAGATAGTAATCGAAGAGGATAAAATGCGAATTTTTGTGGTGTAATTTTTATAATTTTTCGACTTACCGTTTATGAGATATTTGATTTTAAAAACGTGGGGGAAAATGGGTTTTGTGACACATGGCGCATTCTGGTTGGTTCCCTCATTCTCACTCAAAGTTGATGTACTCATTTGAACCTACTCAATAAATAGAATATAATACATTATAATTTATAAATAAGAGAAAAGTTCAAAAAAATGGAAAAAAAATGAAGAATTGAGAAACCAATAGGATTGTTCCATTTTCAAAAACTCATTCCCACTTTTTTTTTAAACTAAATATATCACAAACCGTATGTCTATAAATTATAAAAATTATATATTCGGAATCAGCATCTTTATTCTCTTCGATTATAGATCTCACAACTTATATTTTTGACAACTTTTTAAATTTTTTTTTTTTATTTAGTTTAAAAAATTTGTAATGTGAAATCACATATGATTTAACACTAAAAAAAATCACACACGCTTATATCACCAATTAAAATTTAAATTCAAACTAGGTGAGGGCCACGTGATAACGCGGGCTTTGACATTTGACTTTGTAAAATTTTCAATTAAAAATTTAAACATTTTGAGATTAAATAGTATATCAACTGACGTGTTAAATGTATATTCATTTGCCAAAAAATTATGGTCATAGATACACTACTACAAAAATGCACATTTACAACGTTGAAAAAGTCCATTCACGGCGGTGACTCGTCCGCCATGTATGTGAGCGATGTTTAAAATGGAAATATGTTTATAGGCGGTGAAAACACCGCCATTTATAACCATCCAACAGAGCGGTTTTATATAATTAGAGGCGGTGTATTCTCTGTGATTCACATGTGTTTTAATGTCATTTTAGGGCGGGGTAATTATCTATCTTAAAGCGGTGTATTTTGTTTGTTCGGCAACAATTTACATTATTTTACGGCGGTACTTTTGTTATGTTATGGCGGTGAATTTCTTATAATTGGCGCCAAAATGTTATATTATATTTTATAAAGGTGGTTTACTTTTTATGTTATGACGACTACTTCAATAATTTATTATAGCCGTTTTTCGGAACCGCTGATTTACTTTTTGATTTAATTATTAATATTTGAAACGCCCCAAATTTATTTATTTTTCATTTTATTTAAAAAAAAAACTCATTTAGTAAAGTCCGACGTCTAAAATATGACATTATAGACTTATTATATCATTCCCTCAATCAAATAAGGACTCAAATAAGAAAATGTTGAATTTACAAGTGATTCCCCTGGAATGACTCCCATTATCCAGGAATCAGGCCTGCTGTTAATATTTAGATTCGGATTCCCCAGGAATGACTCCCATTCCCCGGGTATCAGGCCTTCACAACTCCATTTTAAATACGAACTTTGCACGTGGATAAGTTTTTACTCGTTAAGAGTTAAGACCCGAAATTTTGCAGACACCTCCACTGTAACAAAATAAAGGTTCCCTTTTTACACGTTTTCAAATTTCATGCTAACGAAGAAAACGGACGTCCTACTAATTTATGGTCATTTTGGACCAATTTTGTGACCAAGTCAATTCACAAACTACTCATTTTTAGACCTGGACATTTTACCAACATATTTCTAATACCATTTTGACTCCAACAACAATGACCAATAATGTTCTTTTATACTTTAACTCGTTTTAGCATATAAGCCAATTAGTGACCCGTTTGGGCACCTTTTTGACCCGTTATCAAAACTAACGACAAATCAATCCCTTAACATCAAACTTCAACATAATCAACTCCCTTTCACTATTGGAATCGACCAAAACCAAACTTGGACATATATTCCAAATTTTCAAGGTTTATATATTTATACCCAAAACTACTAGTTTAACTATTTACTTCCAAACATATATACATTAACAACATAAGATTTCTACATGCATCTTTGACTTTCCAAGTCAAAGTACTACAAAGTCAAACTAGAATCGAAAAAGTAAACCATTACTTGACTTCAAAATATGTTGTTTTGGGTGAATTACACAAGCTATTATCATAATGATAATCAAAAGAGAAACACTTGCCAATCACAATTAAGCAAGCAAATCCACGCTACGGCTTTGTAATTGCCTTTCCTTCTCTTTGTCCACTTTCACCTACAACATTAAACACTTAAAGAATAAGTACATCACCTTAGCATGTTTCTCATTTTTCAAAATCTTCTTTTTAGGTTCAGCCTTAGCTTAGCCTTTATCTTTTGAAACTTCATCACATTCAGTGGTTAGAATGTGATTCTCAGGTTTAACCTCTTTCTTTTCAACCTTACTTAAAACCTCTTCGGTTATATCCTCAATCTCAACTACCTCCTCAACACTAACTGGAGGTGCAGACTTAGCCTTAACAAAATTAGGCTTCTTAATACTCTCAGACTTAACAACAGGCTCAGGATTAATAACTGGCTCATTAACATATTTTGTGTCGACTTTTGAAAAAGTAGGCACAAAGTCTTTGATTTCATCCATTACAGACACAGGTAGATAGTCCTTAGGAGGAGGTACACGGTGGTAACCAAGACCAGCCTTGCTCTTCGTATTTGACCTTTGTGACTGCAGGATTTTGTCAAAGACAACAGAGGAAGTAGAAAAATTTGAAAGCTTCCTTTTTAGATCAATTACTTATGATTGAGAATCAGCAAGCTCCTTTCTTAATGAAGTAATTACTTTCATATTACTATCAATGGCGTCTTGCTGACTAAAGATTTTAGCTTTTAATTCCTTTCTGTCACTGAAAGCAGCATTTAACTTTTTATCAAAAGCTTTTTCATTTTCCTTTAAAATCTTATTTGCTTGAGTGAGTTTTTCTAAGTTAGAATTCAGGCGTTCATTATCCTCACTGTATCTGTTAACTTTACTAGTTAATTTAATACATGAAACACAAGAAAATGGTTCAACATTAACCTCATGATCGCTAGTAATGTGAGCCATTAGAGCAGAATGTTGTTCTTGTTAAGCATCCTCACTCCAGTTATACGCCTCTTCATTGGACAGCAGTAAGGCATTTGTAACAGGAGTCTTTTCTGGATTATTGGCATATGGCTTCTTTGGAGTTGAAGGCTTTGTAAATCCAGATGATGGCTGCTTGACCTTTTCACACTCTCTAGCAAAATGCCCGAAATTCTGAGAATTGTAGCATTTTACTTTGCTATTATCAAATCCGAGACCCGAATCACTATCATCTTCTAGATTCTTCTTGCTAGTCCTCTTCAAGTACTTTTTGGCTCTGCGAGCGAGCATAGCCATGTTCCAATGAATATCCATTCTTTCCTGATCATCAGGATTGATATGGTCAAAATCTTCATCAGTAAGATCAATGGTACTTGTCTTCTTTGATAAAAAGCTGTCATATGAACTGAGAAAAGCCTGGAAGATTGCAGCATTTTCTTCAGTAGCAGGCGTTGGAGGTACAGAGGAAGAATAATGTACACTTCCTATAGATGTAGCATTTGTCTTAGAACCAGATGCTGTAGTGCCTCCCGAAAGAAGCGCCACTCCACTATGACTCTCAACCGTAGAAACACCTACACCATACAAGCTTGGGTTTTGTACATGTGGACTTGACTTAGTTTCCTTACATTGCATGTCAAGTGCGTAAGCTTGTAGTCTCCCAATGAGATCATCCAAAGACAGTGCCAAAACCTCAGGGTCTTCTTCCATCATCATGACCCGTTGACTCCATTTCTTAGGTAAAGCACCTAAGAGTTTCGTATTAGCATCATTCTCGTTTAACACTACTCCACCATTAGACTCACTAACCAACTGTGAGTATCGAATAAACAGGTCACCCAGAGATTCATTTGGAAATATGTCAAAAAATTCATATTGTTTCTTTATGAGCTCCAGCTTACTCTTTTTATATTTTCACTACCATCGCAACGTTTTTCGATGGCCTTCCAAAGATCATAAGCTGTGTCATAATGTTTGAACATTTTTAGAACATCCATTGTCAAACTCATGGTTATCGCAGCATGTGTTTTTCTCTCTAAATTCCAAGCTTTTCTTTCATCTGGAGTTAAAGATTTAATAGGCTTGGGTGGAGGTACTCTAAGGTATTCTCCATCAGCTGGTAGATGCTTGATGCGCGGCCAGCGGTCGGTTCAGGAATCGCTTTCTGTCGTTGCAGACCTTTCCACTAGGCGCGGCATCAGTGGATAGTTTTAAATTTATATTTTTTCGGGGTCCTAAACCTCCGTACAACTTACTGCTATTAGGTACGAATACCTGATACAAGTACGTGGTAAGGATGATCCAGGGTTGTTCCTCGCGATGGCAGAATTGAAATAGAGCTAGTTCTGATAACTTAGTATTCAAGCTAGGGTTTTAGATAAGTGGATAGGTGATTGTTTTTAGGTTTTCACTTATTTAAACTACTAAAACTAATAAAGCATAAAAGTAAAGGGAAGCTAGCATACACGTAACACTTAAGGATAACAAAGACGTGGTTCACCATGATTTAGGATAACATATAGTTGGGATGATGTTTATTGGGGACACATTCAGTTAACAGACATATAAACTTAGTTGTAAACACTAGGACCCTACTTATTTAGTTCCGGTTCTAAATACGTATGTCGTTGAGTACCTACGCTATCATGATTCTGATCAGATCAGGCTGTTTTCAAACCCCCCACACTTGTCTTGATAAAGACTAAGTGACCCTCTAAATGGATATATGTATCCGGGTTACTAGCATAAGGCAACAGACCGCAATTTATCCACTGACATTTCTCAACCCCTAAGTCTATTTGTTATTATCTAACTGTGTACTCGTTATTAACTTTTGTTATTATAAACTATCGGTTATGTAGAGTTAAGCATGTTTGAGCATTATTGCTCTCTTGACAAAACTCTGTATTTATCTAATTCAAGCATATAATCTACCGTCATAAACATAGACCTTCCTTTACATTCAGGCGTTCATCCCTAGGAATAATCACGGTGTACAGGGCATTATGGTATTTCCACATCTTTCTAAACCCTAGATGTACTAACGGTGTACCGGGCATTTAAGCATTTCCACAGCTTTCCAGATCTTAGGTGTATGAACGGTGTACAGGGCAACGAGCATTTCCACAGCTTTAATTCCTAGACCCAAGTTCTAGAAGGATCACTTCTAGGTAATTCACGATGAAACAATCCTATGACATTTCCTTAGCTTCCACGTATTTGTACTCCACCAGTGGTATTTCCAACGCTATACGAAGTACAGTGCCGTTTAAAGGAGTCTCATAGCTTCATAATGTAACTTGAGATAACTATATCTATGTAGCTAGGGTTTGCAAAGTCCTAAACTAAGGCAACAGTCACGTGAAAGTCTGGAAAGGGTGAAGAGACACTAGATCTATATTCAGGATAAGCTTAGACAGATAACAAAGTATAACAACTCCCAAACATCATCAATAACTATCTAAATCATGTCAAACATACAAGCAACTACTCACAAAGCATAGCAATAAATATTTCTAACATTAATAAATCACGAAGATCAAACAAGAACATTATGACAAATTAATACCAGAAAGGATAGATAATACCGATACGAATTGCGAGCAGAATAACAGCTTGTATTTCTTCGTACAATATCCAAGCATTACAAATTCTAGCTTCTAGTAATTAAATTACATAATTAATCTAGAAAAAAAAAAGGATTCTCCCCTAGTCTTCCCACTAGTTCCAAGGGTTAAACCCTAGAGAGAGAGAGACTAGAGAGAGATCCTAGAGAGAGAAAGAAGAGAAAGTGTGTGTGAGAGAGAAATTGAAAGTGAGAAATGAGAATGAGAAAATGAGGTGTGAAAAACTTGAAGGAGCTGACCCCTAATTATAGGTGAAGCTTCAAATCATACGTACAAGCGAAACAACACAACGTACAAGTAAACGAAGCATGAACGGAGATCAATTGGCCCTTGGGGGGCCGTATACGGGGTAGGTAGGGCCGTATATGGTACTGTAGCAGCCGTATATGCTACTGTAGAGGCCGTATACGGGGTCCATCGATTTTCATTCGTTACTTAAAACGCCCGTATCTCCTTCGTTACACGTCCGTTTGACTTGATTCTTTCGCCTACGGTCTTGTAATTCCGTTACGCTTCTAATGGTACCAATTTCATAAAATTTGGATGTGTGTAGCTCAGGAATAGCCGGAATAACTTTTAACGATCTGTAGAAGCCGTATCTCCTTCGTTATTTATCCAATTTGCATGATTCTTGATTCTACCGTCTCGTTTTTACCTATGACATCATATATAAAGGTTAGAATGTGTTTCTAATAAGGTAAATGAGAGTGGAAGAGTTGGTTGTTGTTTATTCGCTCTGTATTGCTCGTTATTCGGACGTTTTTAATGGTTTTTACAACAACGTCTATATTTGGAGCACTTTAGTGAATTTTAGTAAATAATGATTTTTTTGGAATATTTTCACTAAAGATGTGCCCAAAAAGTGTGGAATATCGTACTTAAAAACATGATTTTTTGCGTCACATCAATGCTCATATCTTTCTAATATAGGGAGCATCATGTCCGGATCATTAAAAGAAATGAAGGCTTCAAAACGTTGCCTCCAACTAACATAGTCAGTGCCGGCCGAGAACAATGAAGGCTTATTAGTACTTACGATTTTATTGCTGTGTTTTATAAGTTGGCTGAAGCTTTGTAGAGACATTTTGACACCTGAAAATTAAACACAAACACGAGAAAAAAGCACAAGTAAAATATAGCGACACTAAGAAAGTTTCGCAAAGCAGATGGAGACACGGAGTTGAGTGTTGCAAAAGCATAATCAATTAAACCCAAGAGGTGCCGCAAAGAAGTGCCGCACTCACAAATAGCGACACTTGAGTTAAGTGTCGCAGTCCAGTGTTAGGTAGAAATCCGAGTTCAATTTTAAGTGCCGCACAGAAGTATCGCACTTAAGTGTCGCAAAATTCTATTTCAAAGCAGATCAAGTGTCGCAACGAGTGTCGCAGCGAAGTGTCGTAGTGTAACACCCCCAAATTTGATGGTTTGCGGAAGCGATTTTTTGGGTGTTACTAATCAATAATCACAAGCACAAAGGATACAGTGAACGACTCTAAATGAGACGTTCGAAAAGTTATTACATTAATACATAAATAGTTCAAAATACAAGCTTGAGTTTCGAGTAAATTCCTAGAGATTCTAATACATAACAACTAGTACAAAAGTAATGTATAAAAATCCCCAAGCTTGTAAATGCATGCGACTCGAGCTAATAAGCATATCCTGCTGGGCATTCCTACTGATGTTGTGTACCTGAGAAGCATTACTAAAACGGTCAACCAAAAGGTTGGTGAATCTAACAGGTTTGTAAGTAAATAGTTTGAACACACAAGTAACAGTTGTATTTGTAAATCATTAGCCAGCCAGTAAGTAAGTGGTGGTTGCAGGTCATGCTAACCGTTTGATACCCTTGCCATGAGCCACCATAGTTGAAGCTTAACGTACAGTAAATATAGTACCCCCGTGAATGTTAATCCAAAAACATTCATATGAAACGAGTAAGAAACGCCCGTTTATACAGTAACGGTTCGTGGTAGTGCGTGCTACCCCGGGCGGGGATTGTCAGTCCCATATGGATCCATATACTAAAACTCGCGCTTATCCCATAACTAACAACTATGATTAGGAGGCTTTCATTGGATTAGTCGAAACTCATGCAATTGGCGTATCCGTAATTCAGTAAAGTAAGTAAATCATGCCAGCAAGTAAGTACGTGTGTTCATGTAAAACAGTAATGCATCTCACCCCTGAGTGAAAACAGTAAAATAGGGGCTGTGAGACTCACCTGAGTCTAGCAGACAATGCAGTAAGCAAGCAAAGTAGTATCCCGAACTAGCAACCCTTAGCGTCCTAATACGCATAAGGTTTAGTAAGTAAATGGAATACTTGTAAGGTATCCATGCTAGTTGTTCCCAAACTAGTTAATGTCCATTTGTTGTTTGTACGTTTGTATTTGTTTGTAAGTTGTAGTTTGTAGAAAAGTTGTACGGCCCGTTGGTATCGGCGTGTAATAATAATCTCATATTATTATTATGTATTTGTAGAAATTGTATAGTTGTAATGTACTTTGGTATTGCATTGTGTAACGTTCAAGTAATGTAAATCCGAGTGGATGTAATCTTAAAGTGTACGAGTTAAATCTCATGGGTGTTCGAGTGTAAGCTCGTACTAGTTTGAGTGTAAACTCATAAGTCGGTATCGAATGTAATCTCGGGTATGTGCGCGAGTGGGATCTCGCGTTTTAGATAAGTGTAATCTTATTCGCATTTGAGTATTGGTGTGTACTTCCAAAAGTATAGTATTTTCATGTATAAATCGTATCGTATTTGATTTGGTTGTTGAAAAGTGATTTTTAAACACTTAGAATGTTTTTAGTTTCTGTTTTTGGGTTTTTGCGACACTAAATGCGACACAGTGCTTGTGTCTTATGATTTATGCGACACAATGCTTGTGTTCCGTAACACAAGGCTTGTGTCTTATAATACGCAACTTAATGCGACACAGTCCTTGTGTCTTATGGTTTATGCGACACAATCCTTGTGTCTTATGGTTTATGCGACACAATCCTTGTGTCTTATGGTTTATGCGACACAACGCTTGTGTCTTATGGATTATGCGACACAACGCTTGTGTCTTATGTTTTATGCGACACAAGCCTTGTGTCTTATGCTTCTATGCGACACAAGCCTTGTGTCTCATAGATTTTTAGTCTGATGCAACACAAGGGCTGTTTACGTTTTTGGGCTCGGTTTTTGGGTCAAACGACCTCGGTTTGACCCGAAACTTTTACACTAGCTTTATTATGTTACAATGAGTTTATAAAAATTATTGGTTGACGTTTTTAGGGTTCGAGGTGTCGTTTTCTTAAAAGTGACCAAAACCGACATTTCCGTTAACGTGTTCAAAAACGAGTTTAAATTATATATTTGGACATTACTAAGCTAGGGGAACAATAATCTAGCAAAATAATTGTAATCGGAAAAGTCGCGAGTCGCCGGAAAACTTACAAAGTTGTCGAATCGAGAAACCAAAAAGATAGATACGTAGCCCTCGTTGTCGTGGTCGTTTTTCTCCAAATGAGCCTATACTTTGGTGGTGTTTTAATGGTGGTTTTGGGGTGTTTTGGGTGGCGGTTTTAGAGAGAGAGAGAGAAACCGTGAGAGAGAGAGAGGAGAGGGAAAGATGGAGTGTGGTGTGTGTGTAGTGTATTAGGAAAGAAAGAAAGAAAAGCATGGGGGTTGTCCCCCTTTGACTTGGCCGGTTGGTGGGGTCCACCATGTGTGGATCTCACCAAGTCTCGTTCTCTCGCGTTCGCGCTCCGTGCGGTGTTCTTTTCCCCGGTCGATTAAACGTTAAAATATTTTTATACGCGTTTAATTATACGTTTTAAAATACGAAATATTATTCGATAATTTAGTCGGAGTATTTTTATCAAAGTACTTGTTTTGAAGTTACAAAATATAACTTTGTTTTGTTTTGTCGGTTGCTCAAGTTTTCGTAGAGTTCGGTAATGTTTTAGTTAAAAACATACGTGTCCGTTATATAATAAATATAATATAAAGTAGTAATTGAAGTAATTCAATAATCCCACATTATTTAATAATTGTTTTACCAACGTCCGTAAGTTTGTACAATTGTAGTTTTATATGATTTGAACGAATCGTATACGTGTATATATATACATCACCTATATATATATAATAAGTAAGTAACGTATTTAATCATATTTCATATTAAATACAAGTAGTAAACATGTAATTAGGGAAATTTTAAATTGGCCCTAATTTTGGGGTTGTTACACGCAGTGTCGCGACTGCAGCAGCCCAGAAACCCTAAAATCGAAAATTTCGAAACCCTAACGAATTTCGAAAACCCCAGTCGAACGAAACTTGCAAAAACAACCCTAAAATTGAATCTTTAGGTTGAATGAACCAAGAAATCAAGAATAAATACCAAAAACTTCGCGATTTAAACCGAAAACGTTCAAAAACATGATCTAATCTTCAAATAAAACCACCAAATGCTCTGATACCAGTTTGTAGGTCCACTATCACGGATCTAGATCAGATCGTATGACTCAATCGTAAGGTGGAATTCAAACGATTAAGTATTTGAACGATTAAACGTAAACGAAACACGCGAATATCTAGTTTTCTCTTTTGTATTTATAATATAAACGTATAAGCTTTTACCAAGAATTCTCAGTCAACACTATAGCAATCTAGGGTTTCGTCAACCTTTACACTTAACCATAACACTTGTTGGCGCCCGATCAGGTCGGTGTCGTTAACGATTACTAACCGGGCACCAGCAGTGGGTTATTTTAAATTTGTAATTGCGGGGCCTAAGTTTTTCCTAACAATGCTAATCCTAAGGGTGAGCAAGTGGTAGGTATGACCTAGAGTCATTCTTCAAACCGACTGAATTGAAACTAAGGCGAGGCAGATGAGGGCTTTCAAACTAGTGAATGGTTTATAAAATAGTGGGGGTTTTGGTTTTTATATTAACTAACTTAGGCAAGTAAATAAACAAAAGCGAAATAAAAGTAAAACCTAAAGCAGATAAATAAAGATAGTGTTTGCTGAGACTTCGTTAATTAAGTTATGGGATGATATTTGGGGAAACTATTTTGAAAGATATTAGTTAATTATCATTCTTGAATACTTGCATGTAAACACTAGATTCCCTACTAATTAAAATCCCATTAGCATGTCACACCGGGAGGTAGGTTATGGTAACATTACAAAGTATTAAGCAAAATCTTAACTAAGGTCTAATGATACTTTCATATGAACGGGAACAAAATCTTAAGGTACTAGACATTACTGAATCATATAATGATTCCTCATCATCCTAACAGGCTCATGTATTTAAAACAGTTCATTTATGACTTTAAACCAGCCCTTGCTTAAGACTACCCAATAAATCCCCTAATTATCCACAGCGTTCCTCACTTTAAGTGGTTCTGCCGCTTCAAACCTTGGCCATGTCTTGTCCTATGATAATCCCCCATGTAGCCTTGCGGTTCCATAGATTCATACCTTTGACAAATTATATTGACACAGATAATTGACTACCTTTTAATTGGACGTCGTTAAAAAGGTGTTGTAATCATGTTTATTGGTGGAAAGGCGATAGATTAATTCGATGTTTAAAAGTCAATTTAGAAAGGTTAATTAAACTAGGTTTCTCATTTTTATATTAGTCCGTAACATAACTACCTTCGGTCGTTACGCAGCTTCCACGTATTTGTACTACACCACGTATTAAACTAGGTTAAGACCATTTATGTTTTACTACTATGATGATCTCAAGGCAACAATCAAACAAGAACATGCAATAAGACAATCAAAGCAATACTACCGATCTTTAATATTTAATTATAAATCATCCCATAATTAACTAACTACATCGCAAACAAACATAATAATAATCTACTCTCTAATCATGGCATAAACGATCTCTAGCATAATTAAAGCATACATATTTAATTAAGATAGAATAGGATAGAAATAACCGAGATTAATATGCGAGAAGGAATAGACTTGAATTAATAAGATTGCTCCAAGCGTACACCACAGATTACAATTGCGTTCCTCACCAAGGAATACAAGCTCGTTCCTTGCTTCTATTTTACTAGCCTACTACTATTCTAAAGCAAGAAAATAAACAAAGAAATAAAAGCTAGAAGCTATAGAAAGAAAGTGTGTTTTTCCAAGGATGGAAGGAGTGTCTTGCAAATGAACCAAAGCCCCATATTTATAGGTGAGTTTTAGCTCACATTATCATCAAGGGGTGCATGTTAGTAAAAGGTAGCCAAAAGGGTGCACCGGGTACTGTACAACGCGAAAAGTAGGCGCACCGGGTACTGTACAACAAGAAAAGTAGGCGCACCAGGTACCAAAAGTTGCCAAAAGCGGAAAGTGAGGCGGGTACGGGGTGGCCGCCGGCGCCCCTATGGTGGCCGGTGGCGGCTGGTGGGTGGCCGGCGGCGGCTGGCCCACCCCCGCCCCGTTTCGCCGTTTTTTGCTTCGTTTCTTGATTCGTGCGTGTTTTCTTCGTTATGCGTCCGTTTGCATCGATTCTTTTTTTGTTGGATTCGTAATTCAAAAATGAAGATTTTGACATAGGATAGGCCCTGAGATGAGGTCCCTAGCTCTAGATATTGCGTACGAATCATTTGGATCTTCCGGCGGGCGTAGAATCTTCATTCTTTATCCGTTTTAGTTGATTCTTCTTCTGTTGGATTCGTATTTTGAAAACGAACATCTTGGACAGAATGGATGTTGGTGGAGGGCATTTTAGTCTTGAAATCTTGTTTTGATGCCTTGAATCTTCAAACGTGTGTGGAATCTTCGTTTTTCATCCGTTTTGCTTGATTTTTATCGTGCAACCTTGTTTTGACCATCTTGGCATAATATCATTGATTTGTACTGTTTTTGAACTAATATGCCAAGAATCGTTCTAGAATGAGAGAGATATCGGTAGTAAAAACGTGACTTTTTACGCGATATCAAGTATCCCACACTTAGAACTTTGCTTGTCCTCAAGCAAACTAGTATTCAACAAGGTTAAAGATAAGAAGATAATGAAATATTTTAAGTCGGAACTTTTTACTAAGGGGGTTTTGGAAAAAAATAAAGTACTTGTTCTTTGAAAAGGAAGGATTGTAATCTTTAGGAGCATGCTTGTGATCTTTGACCTTGGATACATGACTAGGCGATCCTCTCAAGGTGGTCACTCAAATCACTCAAAGTGTTTAGGGTTTCCTATTCTATTATATCAATCGCTCAGAACGCCAGTCATGTATCGTTTATCGTCATAGGCTTGATCGAGTATCAAATCGTTACCCTTTTAGGTGAGCGCGAAGTCGATCTAGCCACAATCATTCTAAGGGAGGTGATGTAGGGTTTTTGGAGTGGAGTGTTGGTGGTATGAGAGGGGGTTGTGTTGGTTTTTCATAGGTTTTCTTTTTGGTGAAGCGGAAAGCTGAAATTTTTGAATTTTCGGGAGATTTGACGCCTTTTTCTTTTGGGAGGAGTCTTTTTCTCCATTTGACTTTCTTTTCTTCCAATTTTTTTTCGATGTCATATCCTTAATACTTCTCTTTTTTCATCTTTGGAACTTTCTGTGAAGTTTGAGGGATGCTTTTGAGTAGGTAAAGGGGGTAACGTACTTATTTTTGAGTGTATGGATGGGTTCAAGAATGATGTGATTCGATCTCCTTTTTGATTCACCATTTCGGATTCGAAATGCATAGCAAGAGCAAGTTCTGATTCTAAACGCATACATCGGCACACTCAAGAATCGAAAAAAGTGAAGCATTAAAAGTGAATGCTTTTCATATGGCTCAAGATACCTCACGAATCGAAAGTTGGGTTGTTGTGTGCTTAGTCATGCGATGCTCTTTATGGGATTACTAAACTTGTTTTTCAAAAGAATTTGTATTTTATTTTTCCTTCTTCCCCAGAGTAAATCATTCTTTGTTTAATTTTTTTTCATTTTCAACATATTTTTAACTCAATTTTGAAAATTTTGTTTACTTTTATGGAGAAGCAGGGTCTTATAAAGAGCAACGAGTTTAGAATCAAGCATATACCATTATCCATTTAACAGTAGTGCAACTACTGCTATCCCACAATTAAAGGAACATCGTCCTTGATGTTAAACTAAGCTCATAATGGGGTAAAATCCCACACTTAGGATTTAAAACATCTTAGACGTATTCTTTTAGCGATGTGTTTTGGGTTTGAATCCCACACTTAGTGATAAGCATAGTGGATATGGTATATTTAAAAAGAATGAAAGAGACGGTATAGAAGTACTCCCCAGTATTTGCTGTGTTCCTTGGTATGTGTCTGCCGAACTTCGTCTTCTTGGGTTCACTCTTGATCAAGTCTTCTTGTGATTGGTCTCGTAGGTGTGAACACGTTGGATATACTTTTCTTTAATGCGCGGCGTCAAAAACTTGATGCGTCGGGCTGAAACTTGGTCGTATATCCAAATGTGAAAGATAGTCGGAGACTTTATCACTTCTTGGAATGTAAAATTGCGGAAATGTAAAACACGGGTTGCCTCCCGAGAAGCGCTCTTTTAAAGTTGATAGCTCGACTTCTTTTCTCCTAGCTAGATGGAGATGGATGCATCCATGGGATCCACTGTGTTGATGTTGTGGGCCCTAGGTTGCGGAAAATTATATCGAGGTGGATAGATTCTTATGAGATGATTGACTATTGTCGTAATCAATTCAAGTGGACTATCTCTCGATGTTTCCTTGTAGTTCAGAAGATGCTCTGAAGTTGTCCTTGCAAGTCCATGAAGTCCGAAGGTGATGTAGTCAACTGCTTTAGTGACAGGTCCACTAGGGTCGGTCATGGTGGCTGTGTCTGTCTTAACAACCTCTCTTGGCAGTGGGTTTTGCCAGAGAGAGCAAACAAACGCCAAGAATTGCAGTTTTATGCCTTCATAATTCTCGGTCTTGGGGTCTCCGTTGAATCTTCTGATGGACGTGCACAGGTCCTCTATTTGCCGGTGCTGATGGTTGTTGAATGGAAAGTCGGATTCTGAGAAAACTAGAATAAGCTGACGAAGTATCTCCTTGCATCCTGAGTAGAATATGAACTTCGTTCTGGAGTTACTTTTCCGTTGTTGAATCTCCCTTAGATGGATCGTAACAGAAGTAGCGATATCAAGTGGTGATTCATATGTAATCCTAAAGGGTCGTTCGCGCCTTGATTCCTCCCAAATGAGATCACTAAGTTCTTCAATCATTGACTCAATTTGTTTTTCCATAGTGGAGTTGATAACCATAGATCCGCTTTCCTTGGAGCTGAGGTGATCTTTTCTACTTAGCAAGTTAAGCAATGATGTGAGGTCATTCATCATTGAAATATCGGCACGACTGCTCGGATGTCCAGTAGTCTCTTTCATATGCGCTCTAACGGATCCTAACATCTCCCATTGTGTTGAGGTGAATGGGATGTTAGATCTTTTAAAGGCATTGTAGATTCTAGCGTAAGTCCGTTTCTGATGTAGACAGAATTGCAGTTCAGCAGGGGAAAGAGCAAGCATGTTGACCACGCCGCTTATTCCTCCTACTATTTTGTCAAATCTTTGGATGAATTCTTCGAGCACTTTGTGATCTATGATGGTTTGCGGTTGGTATCTTGTGCGTTTGGAATATTCCTCCAGTGTTTCTCTTCTCATGGGATGGTTGTGGTTACTTTCCGCCATTTCATCAGTGTTAAATAGGTTGAGTGGCGGTCTGCTTTTTTTGTTTTCTTCTTCCATCTTTCTCGTTCTGATCAATTCTTCCATCGTTGGGTTGTTTGCTGATGGAGATGCGTTTTTCATCTCTTGTCCTATTCGTCGGAGGACAATCGGGAAATATGACGTGATTGCCATTTCCTTGCTAGATTTACTTTCACTTGTTGACTTTGCAGTTTCTTCGTCTCTGGCGGTCTTCATGGAGATCATGTACATATCAGCTTGCTCTCCAGCATTTGGATTGTCGATATGGAAAGTGATGGTTTCTCCCTGAGACTGCAAGCTGATGGTTTGTGCGAAGACGTTGATGATTGCCTTGGCCGTATTCATGAAAGGTCTTCCTAGTATGATTGGGATGTGTACGTCTTCCTGCATATCCATTATTACAAAATCTGCCGGGTAAAGAAATTTGTCAATCCTAACTAAAACATTTTCAGCTATTCCCCTTGGGTATTTGACTGAGTGGTCAGCAAGCTGTATGGTCATTTTGGTAGGTCGAAGATTTTCTAACTCAAGCCTCTTGAAAAGCGAGTATGGCATAAGATTAACACTAGCTCCTAAATCGGCGAGAGAACAGATAATGCATGAATTGTAGATGGAAATAGGGAGAGTAAAATGTCCGGTGTCTCCGAGTTTTTCAGGAATGGTATTGTTAAGAATAGCTGAACATTCCTCGTTCAGCGGGACATTGGGTACTTCGGGTACATTATCCTTGGTTGTAAGAAGTTTTCTGAAGTACTTTTTGGAGTGAACTTCAGAGGCGGTATCTAGGAATTTCCTATCAAGCTTAAAAGACTTAAGCTTGTCGGGTCGTTGTTTAAGACGACCCGGAAATGGGATTTTCCTATTTGGTGTAGACTCTAAATCCATTGTCGATGGGACAATAGGTGGTTCCTTCACCGGAGAAGAAACCGTAGGTGGGCTATGTGCTACCTGAGAGTCTTGAATATGGGAAGTCTCCTTATAGCAACTAGTTGGACTATCCTGAGGTTTAGCGTTAATACACTGTGCTAATTGTCCTAGGATGAGATCAGCTTGGTCTTGTCTAGCCGAGATTCCTTGAATGACTTGTATCAAGGTGTCGTCAAAACTAGAGGTCTGTGAAGGAGAGGGTTCGGAAGGTTGAGGTTGGTAAGTTAGTGGGTTATTCCTAGGTGGGTTAAAGGAAGGGTTAGTATTGGGCGGAGTTAGATGAGACTGAGGATTTTGGGTTGAGTGGTTCAGATTAGCACACTTAAGGCAGGTTTGAACTTGACAGACTTGTTGTGGTTGGCTTTTCAATTCCTTAATCTCCTTGGTTAGGTCTGCCACTTGCTGACTCAGGGTTTTGATAGCTTCATTCCCGATTGTAGTAGGTGAAATCACTAGCGAGGGGTGATTTTCACTGTTCCAGTCATGGTTGTGTATTGTCATTTTCTCAATAAGGCCCCAAGCTTCATTTGCCGTACAGTCTATGAAACTACCTTGAGAGGCGGTATCAAGTAAAGGATGGTGATGTGGGAAGAGACCATTGTAGAAAATGCGCAACTGGTCCGAACGCTCAAAACGATGATTTGGACATTTCTTAAGCAATTTCTTAAAGCGCTCCCATGCATCGAAGATTGATTCATCATGCACTTGACGAAAGTTTATGATGTTGGACCTAAACGTGGCTTGTTTTGATGGGGGGAAATATTTGGCCAAAAATTTGGTTGCTAATTCTACCCAAGAGGTTATAGAGTTAATTTCTAGTCCCTCAAACCAGGTTTTTGCATTGAGAGTGAGTGAATAGGGAAATAGGTATAGATAGACTATGTCTTGGTTAACCCCAATTGGCTTAAAAGAGTTGGATAAGGAAATGAACTTGTCAAGGTGTGAGTTGGGATCATCATTTGGTAGGCCATGGAATTGACAGAGGTTTTGGACTAACTGAACAATGTGTGGTTTTAATTCAAATGATCCTCTACCAATTTTCGGATAGATAATTGGTCCTCCTCGACTTTCAATCAAAGGTTTAGAGTCTTCAGCGAGAGTTATACGTGTAGCTGTCATAGTCTCATTGGCAGGTGGTTGACTAGTTGAGTGGATAGGGATAACGTAATTGGTGAAAATAGTGAAAGGAAGGAAAAATAAAGAAAGACGTAGGGGTCTAAGGAGAAGAGTTAATCCTAAAGGTTCACTAGCGAGTAAGTTCATCTTGACGCCTAAGGATCGTACAGTTGGCTCCCCGGCAGCGGCGCCAAAAACTTGTTGGCGCCCGATCAGGTCGGTGTCATTAACGATTACTAACCGGGCACCAGCAGTGGGATGTTTTAAATTTGTAATTGCGGGGCCTAAGTTTTTCTTAACAATGCTAATCCTAAGGGTGAGCAAGTGGTAGGTATGACCTAGAGTCGTTCTTCAAACCGACTGAATTGAAACTAAGGCGAGGCAGATGAGGGCTTTCAAACTAGTGAATGGTTTATAAAATAGTGGGGGTTTTGGTTTTTATATTAACTAACTTAGGCAAGTAAATAAACAAAAGCGAAATAAAAGTAAAACCTAAAGCAGATAAATAAAGATAGTGTTTGCTGAGACTTCGTTAATTAAGTTATGGGATGATATTTGGGGAAACTATTTTGAAAGATATTAGTTAATTATCATTCTTGAATACTTGCATGTAAACACTAGATTCTCTACTAACTAAAATCCCATTAGCATGTCACACCGGGAGCTAGGTTATGGTAACATTACAAAGTATTAAGCAAAATCTTAACTAAGGTCTAATGATACTTTCATATGAACGGGAACAAAATCTTAAGGTACTAGACATTACTGAATCATATAACGATTCCTCGTCATCCTAACAGATTCATGTATTTAAAACAGTTCATTTATGACTTTAAACCAGCCCTTGCTTAAGACTACCCAATAAATCCCCTAATTATCCACAGCGTTCCTCACTTTAAGTGGTTCCGCCGCTTCAAACCTTGGCCATGTCTTGTCCTATGATAATCCCCCATGTAGCCTTGCGGTTCCATAGTTTCATACCTTTGACAAATTATATTGACACAGATAATTGACTACCTTTTAATTGGACGTCGTTAAAAAGGTGTTGTAATCACGTTTATTGGTGGAAAGGCGATAGATTAATTCGATGTTTAAAAGTCAATTTAGAAAGGTTAATTAAACTAGGTTTCTCATTTTCATATTAGTCCGTAACATAACTACCTTCGATCGTTACGCAGCTTCCACGTATTTGTACTACACCTAAAGTGTTTCCAACTGTTGAGACATAGATTGTGACAACAGATCTAGCTTGAAATAGGACTGGTGTAATTATTATTACGTTTGTACATTGGTTTAGATTTGTAAAAAAAAAAATTGTTTTGTTAGTAATATTCGTTAAACATATTTTTGTACTAAGTTAGACGAATGTTAAATACGAAATAAATATATAGACGTTTCATGCAAAGCGAGTCGAGATCTCAAGTCGCAGCGAGTTGAGCTGTGAGGTGAGACCTGAACTCGCATGGCATTAGTCTGGCGAGCCGAGTCCTATACTGGACTTGGGCTGCGAGTTGGGCTGAACTCGCAGGCCCATGCGAGCCGAGACGAACTGAACGTATATAATGTTTTTCATTCGGTGAAAAACATAACTTTTGGCATTTGATACTTTCAATCTGCGAACTCAGTAAAACCCAGAGAAAACTAAACCTACGGCTAGACTTTGACGTATTATTCGTTTAAAGTTAAGCTTTATATACGCAATTACGAACATATTCGTTGTTAGTAAGATAACACCATATTGAGGGATTCCGCACCTTAATACTACAGATAACGAAGTTATCGATCCTAGAACTAGGTACTTACATCTGGTATCAGAGCATTCCGGCTAAATACGAGTGTGTTCGTAAGTTTTAGTGATATTGCGTTTTTGATTCGGGTCGTTTTTACGTGCTTTCTTGTAATACTAACGATCAAAATCACTCTCTGGACGTTTTAGGGTTTGTTTACGGTCGAAATTTCCTGTTTCAATCATAAAAATACCTTAAACATTCGTTTTCGGGTTTAACAGCCGTTTCGCGAGTCGAGATTAGGGTTCCAGCTTCGCCTGCGAACCGAGTTGAACTAGCGAGTCGAACTGAGACTTGCGAGTCGAACCGAGATCCCTCGCGAATCCAAATCACTTGCGAATCGACATCTTTAGCGATCCGAACTGAGGCTTGCGAATTGACATATTCTGCGAGTCGAGCTGAGATTGCGAGTTGAACTGAGTCCTGCGAGTTGAGTTTTCTGAATTCGCTGAAACAGTTTTACCTTACGTTTTTTAAGATGTCTGACTTAAGTAGAATGATCGAAATGGACCACGAGGTGGGAAAATCAAATGTTCCACATAAGTTGTTGAGGATCGAGGATTACTACAATTGGAAGGACAAATTTGAATCTTACTGTAGATTCCATGACCTGTCAATCTGGATGTGTATCAAGAGTGGATACACCGCACCTACTCAAACTGTTCAAAATGCCACTGTGGTTCTTACCTATCCGAACATGAGTGATCAACAGAAGGAAGCTTACAGAAATGAAAATAAAGCACATTCATGCATAAAGATGTGTCTTCCTAAAGAGATCGCTCATCAACTGAAGTCTTTTCATACTGCTAGAACGCTCTGGGAAGCTCTAGAGAAAAGAGATGAGGGAAGTCCACAAGTGAGAGCTGGCAAGAGGAGTCTTCTCAAAAAGCAGTTTACTATGTTTAAAGCTTTAAAAGGAGAAGATCTTGATGCCTATGTCACATGTTTCTACCATCTGCTAAGTGAACTGGAATACCATGAGATTGTTGAAGAAGAAGTAGCTAAAACTGACAAGTTTCTTGAGGGTTTGCCTTCTAAATGGGAAATGTATGGTGTTATGATTAAGGATAACGAAACCAGGTATTCTACTATGACCTTAGAGCAAGTCATTGACAAGCTGAAAGGTTATGATTTCTCCAGAAAGTCAAGAGATAGTGATTCTGATCAGGTTCAGAACCCTGGGTTATATCATGGAAAGACAAATCTTTCGACTGCGTCCTCTAGTTCGACAACTGCACTGTTAGTTGGTGATACTGGTGAAAATGGATAAATGATTTCTGAAGATCTGTGCTTTATTTCCTCTTCTAGTGATGAGACAAAGGGAAAGAATTCCGAGAAGTCACCTCAAGAGCATCAGAAGATGCCGATGAGTGTGAAATCTGCTGAACAGCAACTGTCTGTTCTTGCTTCCTTTGTGGCATCATATGAGAATTATATAGAGGGAAAGATCAATGATCCTGTTCTATTTGACGAGGATTATGAACAGATAGATCCGGATTATGTTGAGGAATTGGAACTTCAAGAGATGTTAGCATTAGTTTCAAGAAAAGTTAAAAATTTCCTCAAGAGAACTGGTAGAAAGGTGTTGGGCAATAGATCAGGGTCTGATAAAACCAAGGTCAGATGCTTTAACTGTCAGGGTATTGGTCATTTTGCTAGAGAATGCCAAAGACCTAAAGTAGAAGCACAAGGAAAACAAGGTTCGGGAAGTACTCTTGCTTCCAAAGCCTTAGTGGTAAAGCAGTTGGATGTTAAGAGTGCCTTTTTGTATGGCAAAGTGGAAGAATTGGTGTATGTTTCACAACCGCCAGGGTTTGCTGATACTGAGTATCCAGATAGAGTATATCGTTTGAATAAGGCTCTATATGGATTACATCAAGCACCTAGGGCATGGTATGGAACACTATCAACGTATCTACTTGAGAATGGATTTACAAGAGGATCGATTGATAGTACACTGTTTGTGAAGTGGAAAAAGAAAGACTTTCTTCTCGTGCAAGTTTATGTTGATGACATTATCTTTGGATCATCTGATGAAAAGATGTGTCAAGAATTCGAGAAAGTCATGAGAAAAAGGTTTGAAATGTCTGCAATGGGAGAGTTGAATTTCTTCTTAGGATTACAAGTTGATCAAAAGAAGGATGGATTCTTTATTCATCAATCTAAATATACATATGAGCTATTAGAACGCTTTAAGATGAATGAAAGTAAGGTCTACAATACTCCAATTCCAGTCAATCATGGACTAGGTCCAGATACATCGAGTGATGGCGATGTGGATCCAACTCTTTATAGAGCCATGATCGGATCACTAATGTATCTAACAGCCTCTAGGCCTGACATAATGTTTGCTGTTTGTTTATGCGCAAGATATCAGGCTAATCCGAAAGAGTCACACATGCAAGCTGTTAAACGAATCTTTCGTTACCTCGAAGGGAAACCTAAGCTGGGTCTTTGGTATCCGATTGATGGAGACTTAGATCTCGTAGCTTATACTGATTCGGATTATGGAGGATGCAATCAGAATAGGAAATCTACGACCGGAGGATGTCAATTCCTAGGAGGTAGATTAGTATCCTGGCAGTGCAAGAAGCAAACTTCTGTAGCCATTTCTACATGTGAAGCTGAGTATGTTGCTGCTGGCAGCTGTTGCTCGCAAGTACTTTGGATTCAACAGCAACTGCGGGATTACGGGTTAAATATAACCAATACTCCTATGATGATTGATAATGAATCTACTATGTCGATCACCAATAATTCGGTGAAGCACAGTAAAACTAAGCATATTGATATTCGACATCATTTTATTAGAGATTGTGTTGAGAAGAAGTTGATAAAGTTAGTTAAGGTTCCATCATTGGATAACTTAGAAGACTTATACACAAAGGCGTTCGACAGAGCAAGATTTGAGACGTTGGTTCAACTAAACGGAATGAGAAATCCAGAGTGATTAGTCTTCCAAGGGTATTTTTGTAATAGTTAGTATTTCTGTCTTCATTAAAAAAAAAAATAGGCGTATGGCATTCATTTGCTTGTTACCTAAGGGGAATCGCCTTCATATAAGTTTTTATTTGCAAAAACTAAGGGAAATGATAGTACATTAGGAGAATAAGCTTCACAATAATAAAGCTTAAGTCCTAAGTATGATATGGTAGTAGGTTCAAATAAAGTTGCTTTAGAACTACAGCGGTTCTATCAGGTATGTGTTTATATTTATTTGATTATACACCTATATCCACAAGTTATAATTTGTCTATTTTTAGGGAAAACTTTAGATGGCTTCATCATATGATGTACTGGTAGGCAAATTATATGAAATTTTTTAAGCCTTAAGAAGTTAATTAACAACTTGTTTTATTATCTTGTGTTACTATTCTATGATGTATGACATTAAGTCTTAATTGTTGAATGATGGTATTGCCATACACTGTTATCATGCTTTTTATGAAGTGACAAATAGTAGCAATATGGGTATTAACTTAATTACTGGTAACTTTGTTGTACTAAGTACAGAACTGAAACCTTTAATTAAATTAATATTCTCAAATATATTTTGAATTATGCTAGAAGGGATCTTCTGTTCTACTACGTACAGACTTGGATAACATAGCATATTCAAAGTATGTCTGATATTTGTCTAACCTTAAAATTCAAGTGTATGTTATATGTTTCAAAAAGACACATCATTTAGTAACCGCTACCTTGAAACTTAATGATGCAGTGTTATGAGTTTTACTTGAAATTTTTCAGTATGTCATATAATAGGAAGCACTTGATAATATTCATACTAACAATAAAGTGCTTGCTTAGAAAATTGAGTATAATTTGTTTATGTGGATCATAATACTGGTAATCGTCTTGAACTGTCTATATTTAAAATATTCACTTTATGTGAGTAATGCATTTATTAATTATGCTATGTGGATAAAGGTAGCTAAGATATATTTTTATAAATATAAATGTATAAATGATAAATTTAGTTGTAATTTTATAGTATTTACTTGAATTTCATGAGGTATGTATACTACCAATCTGCTTAGATTCTTAAATATATAATTAATTGCTTATTCTTTCTAATATGATCCCTAAGCAGATAAATTCTTATTCATTTTGTTTATGTATTTTGTTTTGCTCAAGTGATTAATAAAATGGTACTTGATATCAATGTTTACATAATTGTGTTTTTATCTTATTTTAGTTTATGTTTAATTTAAGTTTATGTGTTTATTAGGTTTTACCCTTCGGAATTAAATTATGCTGAATATTTTTGAGTTGAACAAACGTAACAAATACAAGTGAAAAATAATTTTATTTTAGACTTGTACAAATGATGGGTTTTTAATTTATACAAGGTATTTAATTCGCATTTTTATTTATTCCTGCGAGTCGACTTAGTCAACTTGCGGATCCACTTGAAATCTCGCGAATCGGATACAAGGTATAAAGGGGGTCAAACGAGTCAAGCCAACCCACCGAACCCACATCATTCGCGAGTTCACTTAAACTTGGCGAATCCGCTTACAGGCGAAACGAGGCGAAACTTATTTTTCATTTGATTTTGATTTAGCGAGTAAGGAAACGAGTTTTCGAATCTGTAGATTATATTCAAGACTTCTTTGCGAACATTTTGAGGTATAATACAACGGATTTCACTGTGTAATTAACTCGAAATCGACGATTCTAAAAACTTAGGGTTTCGGTTTGAAGTTTAAACGATTCACATAGATTTAAGATGTTATTGGACATGGATCATTATGGTTTATGTTAAACGAATATCAATGAACGTAAAACAATCGTTAGATCACGTTAAAATCAACGGATTAATTGATTTTTAAAATAAACTCGCAACGGCTGTTCGTCGAACGAGTTGACACTTCGACTCAACTCGCAGCGAGTTGACTAGCGGATCGAATTGATCTGCGGATAGACAAGATTAGCGAGTTCACTTCAATAGCGAGTTGATAAGTGAAGCGAGTTGATAAACGAAACGAGTTGACCTCGATTCGCAAGGCCAGTTTATGCGAGTCCAGTACTTAGATAAATTTTATTTTTAAGTAGTTATATAAATGTTAAGATTTTTTAAGTAATAACTTTTATATAATGGATTTAAATTAGACTTAAGACTTATTAGTTATAAGTTAAATTTTTATATACGACTTGAGACTATTTTGTAACAAGTTATATATAATTTCAATTTTAAACTAAGATGTTTGATGAATCCCGATTCATAATACGTTATAGTTTAAAGTCTTTTAATTGTGCATTAAAATTACATCTGTTGTTTGTTTTACAGATATGGCGAGAGCATTTGACAAGGGCCACAATATTTTGGTGGATCTGAACCTTGAAGCCAAGTGATGTGATGAATCTAGTTATAAAATTTATCGTTGATAAGTAAACCAAAAAGTACCGAGCTAGACCAAAACACAACCGGGCAGTGGACCCTATCGTGTGGTAGTATAGTTGGGTAAGTTCGGGTTCGAACACAGGGAACTAGATTGGATGATCGATAGAAGTGTGAGCAATTTAAAAAGAGAAAATAAAATGTGGTTGGTTTGTGTGACCGAATTGTCACGATGCTTAAAACTACAATCTTTGATTAATCTAGGCAGGTGGACTCTGAAGAGTCGGTTTGATTGTTTGGTCTTTTCAAGTATTAAAAACAATGCTTGCTTGGACTATTTCACTAGTGATTTCGGGGTGTAGAATTATAACCGGTTAAGATATATGCTAAATGGTAACATTCATCAAACCTAAGCTCAAAGTTCTCTGAGACCTAAAGTTCAATTTCAGTTGACAAACCTATGATTTAATCAAATAACAGACGTTCGCCATAGTTACAATCTTGCACAATTTAGCTAAATCATTTGACACATTCCAAAACCACATTCGCAATTTTGTTCAATCATTTATAGACAAATAATCGATAGTAATTTACTAGGTTGAAAACGTTCGCTATATCAATTAGTAAATTACCAAATGGTTAAATTATTAAGATAAAGCTCAATCACGTAAGGTTCTCCGATTAAACATAAATTTAGATTAGTGAGTTTGCAAATCATCCACACGACAAACATTCGCTATAATCGTTAACTTGTATACATTTAACTAGTGTTGTTACAATCATCAAATGCTTTGATCCACAAATGACAAATAACTTATTTAGGTATTTTTACTAAACAAAGAACATTCGCTATAATCGTTTAGCTAAAATGCCGAAAGTTCATAACAACAACTAACTAAATACATACAAATCCATGGATGATTCACAAACTCAAGCATAATTTAACATCCAAAATATACACCCCTAATCATCTAGTTATCTCATCCAAGCAAACACAAAGGTAACTAGCCACACATAATCACAATCATAAAGCACAAATCATAAACACTAAACAAATCCATAAATAACTTGAAATTAGATTAAATCGAAATTATACCAAATTTGTTACACAATTGTTCCAAATGATGTTTGCTCGATGTTTCCCCCACAAATTCCTCGCTAAACCCTTGCGAAAATGTGAAGTAAATGGTGATTTTGGTTGTTGAAAATGGAGTAAATATGGTAGTAAATGAAGATGGGAGTTGGGAGTAAATGAGGAGTGTGTGTGTTGAGAGGTGAATGAGAGTGTGTGTGTTGAGAGGTGAATGAGAGTGTGTGTGTTGATAGTTGAAGATGATGATGGTGGTATAAGCTGCCGACCAAACACCCCCATATTTTCATATTTTTATTTTATTTTTTATTTTTTAATTTTGAAAAACAGATGGGGAAAAACGGTTGGCATTAAATGCCAACCAATCAGACACGGACAGCTCATCAACCACCATACCTCTCACTCGGATCTGCTCATAGCCGATCGGCTTGTTGGGAATAGCCGATCGGCTTTACAGTCATAGCCGAACGGCTTTTGATGGCTAGCCGATCGGCTTCTCTAGTACAACAGGTCAAGCTCCAAACGAGTTGAAGTTCTGCAACGGAATTTAACTGGACAAACCGATCTGCTAATCTTAGCCGATCGGCTAAACATGGGAAGCCGATCGGCTTATGTTGTGTAGCCGATCGGCTATAGCCTTTTTTCCAGCCCAGCCAGCTTTTGATCCAAACTTCACCGATTCCACACCAAATCGCATGCGTTTCCAGCTTTTCACCTGAAATGGATTTCCAAACAAAATAAGTATCGAAAGTTCTCGAAATCCACTAAAATACAAATGCAAAACAGCGATATCGCGATATATTTATATAGGCAAAATGAGCGATATCAAATATCCCCACACTTGAACTTTGCTTGTCCTCAAGCAAACCATAATTTTACCATTTCAAAACCCACTCTTGCAACAACAATAGGTGAATATCAAGTTTACCAAAACAATACTAACACTAACCACCAAAGCAATTAGGCTAGCAACATATGTATAAGCATTATAACTCGAGATGTTTTGGTTTGTCAAGCCCGAATGCACGACCTAGCACCTCACATAAGGATAAGTGTTTCGTCACTCACTCTCAACCTATAAGACTACAAGGTAAGGAAGTAAGCAATTTTAACACTCAATCAAGCCAAGTCGTGATGCATTGTTACCATAGGCTTGCAAGAGGATCAAATCTCCACCGACTTGGCGTGAGCACCAAGTGAGATCTCAAAGGAGGTATTCAAGCATGTGTTGTAACAATGTAGGCTAATTATGGAATAGGGGTATGATAGACACAATAATTGGTGAAAAGTGGTAGTCAAGACCCATGAAAAAAAAAAAAAATGCGGAAATGTTCCCTATCAGTTTAAACATGTGACAGTAGTGAAACTTAGGAATCTCGTGCCAAATCAATTCAACTTATTATTTGTTCTCATTTAAGATTCATACTTTAACAATTTCGCACAAATAACTCAAATTGATTTTTTTTTCACATTTGATTGGAATAATTGCATTCTATGACTTTCTATGAACCCTGTGTAACGAACTTTCGGACCAACCATCCTAGACCGGATAAAGGCCTTCGGTGGCTAGGTGTAAAACACCCCTAGGGAACTACTTGTTCAGGAATTCAAAGGCCATTTAGTTGACTACAATCATCCAACTATAAACTTTAAGCTCAATGGATAACTTCTATTCATTTAATTGTTTCCAACCTCACTCATAGAATTTAACACCAGAATCCCAATTCAAAACGGTTTAAGTCACATATTGGTAAAATTTATCATAAATTTCAATTAGGCAACATTTTTAGAAAAGTGATGGTTCGGGAGTTGACTACACAAAAATAAGGCTAATATTTAGTGATTGAATGTGGAAGTTTTCTAGGGGTTTCTTAGCACTAAAAATGAGTGCTAACGACCTGTGTTAACTGGATATAAATGGTTTTAAAGCAAAATAAAATCAAAAATTCCTAAGAATACCTCCTCGTCTTTGACCCCACTTATATCACATTTCTGTGATCCCACAGCGGTCTCAAAATGCATCACTAAGGCAAGTTCTAGAACAAACTACAATCACCGGCACACTCATAGCAATCAAACAATATAAACACTAAAGGTAAGTATTTTTCTCAATAAGGCTCAAATTTCTCACAATTTTTTTTTATAGTGGGGGCTACAAGTGTGCTAGTCATGCAATTCACCCTATTAGGTTGCTTTTATGACACATCTCTAAAAATTATGTTGCAAGAGGGAAACATTTAATTGCTTTTAATAGATTTTAACTAACACATTCCAAAGCAATTAATTTAATAAAGACAAGCAAATCCCTAGCATACTACCATTCCATAACCCGTTATTAGAATTCGTAAAGTTCAATTGGAAAATCCAAGATCAATAACAGACCTAATAAGTGGCTATAAAACAGCAATATACTAGGAACAAGATTCAAGTGAATACCTCCCCACACTTAAGGTTTGCATTGACCCCAATGCAAATATAGTCAATAAATAAGCAAAAGCGCGGGGGTAAAAAGAAACGAGAACTTCCCCGGGGGTTTTGCATGAAGGTGAGAATGGAGGAGCTGGCTCATGATAAACTTGTAGAAATCCACTCCAGCTCCGCATGCTACAAATGGGCAACAAACAAACAAACAAACACCAGACACAAGCCCACAAGATGAAAAATAAAAATGATACAATGAATGCTAATCATCCAAAGAACCAAAAAGAAAAGTAACGCAGAATAATAATAAAAAAAAAAAAAAATTGTTTAGAGTTTTACAATCCCAGAATAAATAATAATAATAAAGCCCAACTACCAACCCCGATCATGGGGTGGGTCCTGGGTGGGATCGTCCTGCTGAGACTGCTGCTGATACGGCGATGGCGATCCAAAAAGCCAATGGTGATGAGCCTCTTGTTGCCAGTTGGAGGGCTCAGGAGGTGTCCAAGTGTTAGGCTGGGATGGAGCTGAGGACCAAGGAGTGCCCCAATCCTGCTGCTGCTGGTGATAATCAGATGTATGCATGTGCTCCCGATGTCGCTGGAGCTCCACTAAAGCAGCATCCCGATCATAAATAGGAGCAGGGAGGATACCCCCCGGCTCGCCCCAATGAGGTGGTGGATGATACGGGATAGGCACATGGTCGGGCACATGGTGGCCCATTCGCTCATGGTCGTGAATTAGCCAATCGTTTTGGTATCGATTAGCTCCCCACTCATACCTAGACTCATCCCTGAAAGCCACATTCTCCCGTTGCCAGGCTTCTTGTTCTCCCCATCTTCGATTTTGCTCAATTTGCATACTGTTGAAACTGGACATAAAACTCTGCCAGTTAGCGGGCTCTCCAGAATGAGATGAATGACCATGACCCAGACGTACATTAACTTCAGCTTCTTCTTCTTGCTCTTGCTCCGCTTCTTCTTCCTCATCAGAATCTTCAATGGTGACGGGCCTTTTTCCTCGAGCCCCGGCCCGGGACACCGTGGCCGCCTCTTGAGGAGTGGGATTATAAGCAACATAAGTTCCACCTTTCTTTCTCAAAATGTGGGCCGTGGCATAGGATTCGGCCCCAATGGGAAGGGTATTATTTTCCACTAAGGTATAGGCGGGAACTCCTCGCGGCTTCAAACTGACCTTTAAGCCCTTGGCGATCCGGGTGATTAGATGACCACCACAAAGCCTGGAAGTGGGTTTATGCCCACTAGCATAGGTGTGAAGGTACTTTCCCACAGCATATGGGACATTGATCCTGTCCCTACTTTTCAACTTATCCAAGAACCACAAGTCAATCAAGGTCACCTTCTCCCTATTTGTTCCCCTAAGAGTCAGTGTGTTTGCTAACATTTTGTGTATCACCCTATATTTGGGGGACGTAAGATGTTTGTTAAAATTCTTACCCCCAAGATATCGTGATGTACTAAGTGTTGCCCAAACTCCAGCATTACACTGCCCCTCATCTAGCCTTGCCCCAGTCATAAAATACCTATCAATCCAATGGGAAGACAATTCCTCATCCGTATAAATCCCTAAACAACCCGCAAGCTCTTTCAAAGATAATTTTCTAGGAGCACCACCAAGTCTGAAACTCAAGAATTTATCGTCGACATTATTGATAAGGAACATTTCCAAAGTTGCCAAAAATTCCATTACCAACTCTTCGTAAATATTTTCATTGATCCCAAGAAGCTTTTCAAAGTCATTTACACCAAAAGCCTCGTCATCAAACTTCACAGTTTGAGTGAAAGTTTTGCGAATGTCATCAGCAACCCCGACAACCTCCAACGGGTTCCAGTTGATTTCCCGAGGGTATTCGCATTCCTTTTTATGAATTTTATACAAGGCCTCTGTGTATTCCAGGTAGTTATATGTATGGCGTCCGAAAATCAAATGAGGGTGGCGGTCTTCAGGCATTAAACCCTCATAAACACTTTCAGGGTACTGAGGTACATAGGTGTCAGGCTGGTTACTCCTGCCTCTCTGCACAACACAACACAACAAGATACAAAATTTCCAAAATTGTGTTAGAGTTAGCAAAAATATGACAAAATGAGCGATTTATGTCAAGCACAACCACACCCCCTAGTAACCGAGCACACACGTTAATAACCGCCACTCAAAGCAAAACAATCAACACATGCAAGCATAGCATAAACCGACAGTAACCAATCAATCACAAAGCCAAAACTTCAACTCAAATAGGATAAACATGCAACTTAATATTAAACCATGCTTGAATCATGCCAATAACATACAATGTGACTCAAGCAAGCCTTACAATCAAAGTTACATACCGAACCTATTGACTAACTCATAAATGTATAACTTCAATATCAAACATGAACTTGAATTGAGCAAAAAGGATCACTCAAATGGATTCTAGACATGTATTACAATCACAAGTTACACAAAAGTCAGTCAAAGCAAAAGTCAAAGTTGACCAGAAAAGTCAACTTCTTCTTCCCCAAATTCCACATAAACCCTAATGTTCAAAATCATCCACAAATGGCAATCAACCCACCAATTAACTACATTATACATGTAAACACGAATTACACCACAATTAGCACCAACTATCAAGCATAAATCACTAAATTCGGATTATCCCCAAATTAGCATATGAACCCTAATTTGTAAATCATCTAAATTGAGCAATTTAAACAGAAGATCATGGCATAAACTGATTAACATGTATGAATCAAGCATAATACACAACAAAATCACAAAGGAATTCATCCCCACACTTGAATCAAACCAAACCCGGATTCAAGATATTCATCCCAAAAATCACTAGTAGGAAAGATTAAATGGAGACATGAGATACCTTATTTTGTCTAGACATGTTTAGAGGTTGATTCCTTGAAAGAATTGAAGTTTAGATGATGATTTAGTGAGGATTATGGTGATTTTCGTTTTTCACTTGGGAGAGAAAAGAGTAGCAGATCGGTTTTGCTTTTGTGTTTGTGGTGTGAAAAAGATAATGTTTTGCTTTTACATAAATCGCCCAGCAATTCCCCAAAGCCGATCGGCTTATTGACCATAGCCGAACCGCTAATCTAGCCGAACTGCTTCAAACCCCTAGCCGAACGGCTTTTATAGTTAGAATGCGCTTAAGCTGAAAGGGGTCAATTTCTGTAACGAAATTTAACTATCATAGCCGAACGGCTTTATATAGCCGATCGGCTTTAAATCTATAGCCGAACTGCTAACTGGAAACCGATCGGCTTTTAACGTACAAAACCAATGCTTCAGAAAAGGCTCAAGTTCTGTGGCTGTTTTTCAAAGAAGGAACCGATCGGTTATATGAAGCCGATCGGCTATTGATCTTTAGCCGAACGGCTATACTAAGCAGATCGGTTTCCTAAGTTCAAAAATTTAGCAGAAATAGCAGAAATGCAGAAACAACTTAACACTTAACAATTCAAACAATCTCAGCAGCAGCAAACACATGAAATGTATCAAAAATGCAAGCAAAAATATTCTAAGTTTATCAAAAGGATATAAACACGAGTTTCCTCGTGGATGGGCTTCATTTATTAACGAGTCCAAGCTAGACTCGACCCCGAATTCATTTGTCCTTAGGGTAAGTGGCGAGTTCCTCCCACTCGCTTTCTTGTTCATCCTCATGGTATAGTTTTAAACGGTGCCCATTCACAATAAAGGTTCCGCCATCTTTTTGAAAAAGCTCCACATATCCGGATGGATATTGATGCTTGACCACGTACGGGCCGGTCCACCTTGGTTTGAACTTTGGTTGTTTCAACTTGAATCTTGATTGGAACAAAAGCACTTTTTCACCGGATTTAAATTCTTTTCTCACTTTCAACCTCCGGTCATGCAACACCTTTGTCCGTTCCTTGTAGAGACGAGAATTTTCATAAGCTTGCAACCGAAGCTCATCCAACTCGTGAAGTTGCAACATTCTCTTTTCCCCCGCTTCAATCAAATCCAAATTGCAATTCTTTAGCGCCCAATAGGCTTTATGCTCAATTTCAAGGGGTAAATGGCAAGTTTTGCCATAAAGCAACCGATACGGTGTCGTTCCAATAGGTGTCTTGTAGGCGGTCCGAAACGCCCACAATGCATCTTCAAGCTTTTTGGACCATATGGCCCGGTTGTCCTTCACCGTTTTCTCTAAAATCCTTTTCAATGCACGGTTAGTGTTCTCGACTTGACCACTTGTTTGTGGGTGATAGGAAGTCGAGAACCGGTGATTTACCCCATACTTCTTGAGAACTTTTTCCAATTGAGCATTCGCAAAGTGAGTCCCCCGGTCACTAATCAACGCTTTGGGCATCCCAAATCGGCAAAATAGGCTTTTTAAGAAATCAATGACCACACGAGCGTCATTCTTTGGCAAAGCCTTAGCTTCCGCCCATTTTGACACATAATCAACCGCCACAAGAATGTATTCATTTTTGAACGAAGGTGGGAACGGTCCCATGAAGTCTATTCCCCAAATATCAAATACTTCGCAAACTTGGATGCTAGTTTGTGGCATTTCATCCCTTTTGGAGATGTTTCCGGTTCTTTGACACGCATCACATGTTTGGCACAAAGTGTTTGCTTCTTTGAAGATCGTCGGCCAATAAAAACCCGCATCATAGACCTTCTTTGCGGTGACCGAGGGGCCATAATGTCCACCGGTGGGCCCATAGTGACATTCATCCAAAATCTTTCGTGTTTCACCACCCGAAACACATCTCCTCACCATGCCATCCGCACAAACGCGGAATAAATACGGCTCCTCCCAGAAATAATGCTTCAAGTTAGAGAAAAATTTGCTTTTCTCTTGGTGACTCATGCCCTTCCTCAAAATTCCACCAACCAAATAGTTTGCCAAGTCGGCATACCATGGTGCTTCCTCATCCTTGCTTTCATCACCTACCTGCAAAAGAAACTCCTCGGGAAAGGAATCATCAATATTAGTATCGCCTTGCTTGTCAAGATTTGGATTTTCCAGTCTTGACAAGTGATCGGCGGCAAGGTTCTCGGCACCTCTCTTATCCTTGATTTCAATATCAAATTCTTGCAAGAGAAGAATCCAACGAATAAGACGCGGTTTAGCGTCCTGTTTGGCAAAGAGATATTTGAGGGCCGAGTGATCGGTGAAAACTACGGTTTTAGATAGCACAAGATATTGCCTAAATTTGTCAAAGGCATATACGACGGCAAGCAATTCTTTCTCGGTGGTTGTGTAGTTTTGTTGGGCCCCATTCAAGGTTTTGCTAGCAAAGTAAATAGGTTTGAAATGTTTATCAATCCTTTGTCCTAGGACAGCTCCTAAGGCAAAATCGCTAGCATCACACATGAGTTCAAACGCTTGTGACCAATCGGGTGAGACTATGATAGGTGCCTTGGTCAAATGGTCTTTAAGGGTCGAAAATGCATTCAAACATGGTCCATCAAACACAAAAGGGGCATCCTTTTCAAGTAACCTAGTCATTGGACGGGTGATCTTCGAAAAATCCTTAATGAATCTACGGTAGAAACCGGCATGACCAAGAAAACTTCTAATGCCCTTAACATTGGTCGGTGGAGGTAATTTGGCAATTACATCAATCTTAGCCCTATCAACTTCAATTCCCAACCCCGACACTTTATGACCCAACACTATGCCCTCTTTCACCATGAAATGGCATTTCTCCCAATTCAATACTAGATGGGCTCTCTCACACCTCTCGAGCATTTTATCCAAGTTTCTTAAACATGACTCGAATGAATCGCGAAATACCGAAAAATCATCCATGAAGACTTCCATGGAAGTTTCAACCATATCGTGAAAAATGGCGATCATACAACGTTGGAATGTGGCGGGAGCATTGCAAAGACCAAAGGGCATTCTCCTATAGGCATAGGTCCCAAATGGGCAAGTGAAGGTGGTCTTTTCTTGATCCTCGGGATCTATGGGTATTTGGAAATATCCCGAGAATCCGTCAAGGAAACAATAATATTCATTACCCGCCAACCTCTCAAGCATTTGGTCAATGAATGGTAAGGGAAAATGGTCTTTTCTCGTGGCATCATTCAACTTCCTATAATCAATGCACACACGCCATCCCGTGACCGTCCTAGTGGGTATCATTTCGTTTTGGTCATTGGCAACTACGGTCATCCCCCCTTTCTTTGGTACACAATGTACCGGGCTTACCCAAGAACTATCCGCAATGGGGTAGATAATACCCGCATCAAGAAGCTTAATTACTTCTTTCTTGACCACATCCACCATATTGGGATTAAGCCTCCGTTGTCTTTGGACAACGGGTTTAAAGTCATCAACAAAATTAATTTTGTGTTTACAAAAGGATGGGCTTATTCCCGGTATGTCGGATGTCCGCCAAGCGAAAGCTCTTTTGTGAGCCTTAAGTACATTCAACAATTTAAGTTTTTCATCATTCACAAGGGATGAAGAGATGATTACGGGTAGGAGATTTTCCTCATGGAGATATGCATACTCCAAATGACTTGGAAGTTCTTTCAACTCCAAATCTTGTGGTGGATCCTCCAATGACGTTTTGATTCTCATATTGTCATCCTTTGTGAGCTCCTCAAAAGCATCCTCACATTCGAGCTCTTCTTCATCATTCGTCTCTTCCATGCTCATGACCAACTCCTCCTCGGTCATTCCTTCAACATTTGACTCTAGCAATTCAACAAGCTCCGATTCCATTCCAAGCAAGCTTTCCAATTCTTCCTCCACCGCATCATCTATCACATCAATTCTAAAACACGAATCATCGTTAGAATAAGGATGCTTCATGGCCTTATCGACCGTGAACGCAATCCTTTCATCACCCACCCCCAAGGTCAATTTCTTATCTTTAACCCCAATTATGGCATCCGCGGTATGTAGGAAGGGTCGTCCTAAAATCAAGGGTACCTTACTATCCTCCTCCATTTCGAGGATAACAAAGTCAACCGGAAAGGTAAATTGCCCTACTTCTATTAGCATGTTTTCCGCAATCCCAACGGGATATTGGAAAGATCTATCGGCAAGACGGATGCTCATGCGAGTGGGGGTTAGGGATCCTAGGGCCAATTTAGCATAAAGTGAATATGGCATTAAGTTTATACTAGCACCTAGGTCCGCAAGCGCATCACAAGTGATGATTTTACCCAATGTACACGAAATGATGAAACTCCCGGGATCTCCAAGCTTGGGTGGAATTTGGTTTTGGACAAGTGCCGAGCATTCCTCATTCAAAAACATTGCCGAAGCCTCCGACAATTTCTCCTTGTTGCTCACCAAATCCTTGATGAATTTGGCATAATTCGGCATCCCGGCCAATACATCAACCAAAGGCACATTGATTCGAATGCCCTTGATCATGTCCACAAATTTCCCATATTGAGCCGCAATCTTTTCTTTCCTTAGCCTTTGAGGATAAGGAATCTTCGGCTTGTAAGCTTTCACAACCGGAGTAGGTGACACCGGTGTGACCGTTAGTGTAGGAACATCAACATTATCTTCATTGTCTTCCTCCTCCATTTCCTGCACAAAAGAGTTAGAAACATTTTTGTCCTTGGTTTGAGGTGATGGAAGCTCCTTTCCGCTTCTCGTGGTTATAGCATTCACATGCTCATTTCTCGCGGATGGTGGTTGGTAAGGTTTGGAACCGCTAGATGGTGAAGGTTGTGGTCTTGGGTTTTGTTGTGTATTACTCGGTAAGCCACCGGTTGGCCTACTACTTTGCCCATCGGACAACCTCTCCATTTTCCGCTCCAAATCTTGGATTGAAGCTTGTTGATTCTTTTGCCCTTGTTCCATGCTCAACCGAATATTTGTCATTTGAGTTTTCATTCTCTCGGTGGCCGTTTCTTGCTTTGACATAAACTCCTTCATCATTTGTTCCATAGGAGTCAATGTGGGTTCTTGTTTTTGAACCGGTGGTTGTTGTTGTTCTCTAGATGGGCTTGGGTGTCGATTTTGGTTGTAAGGTTGGTTTTGGGATTGGTTTTGATTGTATGATTGGTTTTGAGGTTGGTTGAAGTTTTGGTTGTAAGGTTGGTTAGGTCTAGAAAATCGGATTTGGTTTTGGTTTTGGTTTTGGTTTTGGTTATAGCCTCCGCCTTGGTAGCCTCCCGAATTTCGGTTTTGATAACCCCCTCGTTGGTAATTTTCGCTTTGATAATTACCTTGTTGAAGAAAGTTAACACCTTCCTCACCTCCTACCATTGGCAAATCGTCTTGGGCACAATTAGCCGTGGCATGATTTCCGCCACAATGACCGCAACCATCTCTAAGCTCCTTTATTTCACCTTTGATAGTCTTGAATTGTGCATCAAACTTAGAAGATATAGCCTTGATTTCTTTCATCATGGCCGAGTCATTTGAGCTTCCACTTCCACCACTAGTACCCTCGGCGAATGCAACGTGCTTTTTAACCGGTTTTCCTCCTTTATCCTTAGCCCAATTTAAGCTTTGGATAACCTTGTCTTCAAGAAGCTTCCATGCTTCATTCGGTGTTTTGTAAAGGAATTGACCCCCTCCCGAGGCATCAAGAATACTTGCCGAATCCAAGTTAAGACCATTGTAGAATAACCCAATGATTTCTCTCTTCTTCAAATCGTGACCATGGCAATTCCTCAACATTTCTTTCATCCGACACCATGCCTCTACCAAAGTTTCGCCTTCTTGTTGTTTGAAAGCTCTAATCTCATTCAAAAGTCTTTCGGCCAAAGCCGGAGGATAAAATCGTCTAACGAATGCTTCCCTCATCTCATCCCAAGTAGTGATGGTGTTTGGTTCCAATTCTTGATACCAAATCTTTGCCTCACCACAAAGTGACATAGGAAATGTCCGTAGGCGAATCACTTCTTCCATATTTGCCCCATACTTGAAATAGCTCCCGATTTCAAGAAAGCTAGCAATGTGTTGGTGTGGATCGACCCGCACCCTTCCGTCAAATTGTTTATCTCTAATGAGTTGCATATGATGCCCTTTCAAAGAGAAATTATCATTTTCAATATCTTGAACCCGTATGGCCGCCTCGGGTGTAGGTGCCACGGTTCTCGTCCGTGAGAACATAGGAGTATCATCCTCATCCGCCATTTCTTCTTCACCTTCGGATGGTGTTGAAGGTTCTTCTTCGGGTGATGGAATATCCTCCACAAAAGTCTCTTCCACTTCAAATGTGTTTCCGGAAGATGTTTCGGTATCCGTTTGACTACTAGATGAATCCGATGATCTATGCTTTGGTTTCCTCCTTCGTTTACTCTTTTTGGTCTTCTCCGGATTGGACAAAGGACTTAGAAGCTCTTTACCGGAACTCCTTGTGTTCATCCACTACCAAATCGCACCTGAAAGTTCACAAAAGATAAAACCATAAACGCACCGGCGCAATACAACCCAAAGTAACTTTCCAAGAATAAATTCTAGAAAGGATTAATTAATCACACTTAAATCAATTTTCACAAATCAAGCTCCCCGGCAGCGGCGCCAAAAACTTGATGTGATGAATCTAGTTATAAAATTTATCGTTGATAAGTAAACCAAAAAGTACCGAGCTAGACCAAAACACAACCGGGCAGTGGACCCTATCGTGTGGTAGTATAGTTGGGTAAGTTCGGGTTCGAACACAGGGAACTAGATTGGATGATCGATAGAAGTGTGAGCAATTTAAAAAGAGAAAATAAAATGTGGTTGGTTTGTGTGACCGAATTGTCACGATGCTTAAAACTACAATCTTTGATTAATCTAGGCAGGTGGACTCTGAAGAGTCGGTTTGATTGTTTGGTCTTTTCAAGTATTAAAAACAATGCTTGCTTGGACTATTTCACTAGTGATTTCGGGGTGTAGAATTATAACCGGTTAAGATATATGCTAAATGGTAACATTCATCAAACCTAAGCTCAAAGTTCTCTGAGACCTAAAGTTCAATTTCAGTTGACAAACCTATGATTTAATCAAATAACAGACGTTCGCCATAGTTACAATCTTGCACAATTTAGCTAAATCATTTGACACATTCCAAAACCACATTCGCAATTTTGTTCAATCATTTATAGACAAATAATCGATAGTAATTTACTAGGTTGAAAACGTTCGCTATATCAATTAGTAAATTACCAAATGGTTAAATTATTAAGATAAAGCTCAATCACGTAAGGTTCTCCGATTAAACATAAATTTAGATTAGTGAGTTTGCAAATCATCCACACGACAAACATTCGCTATAATCGTTAACTTGTATACATTTAACTAGTGTTGTTACAATCATCAAATGCTTTGATCCACAAATGACAAATAACTTATTTAGGTATTTTTACTAAACAAAGAACATTCGCTATAATCGTTTAGCTAAAATGCCGAAAGTTCATAACAACAACTAACTAAATACATACAAATCCATGGATGATTCACAAACTCAAGCATAATTTAACATCCAAAATATACACCCCTAATCATCTAGTTATCTCATCCAAGCAAACACAAAGGTAACTAGCCACACATAATCACAATCATAAAGCACAAATCATAAACACTAAACAAATCCATAAATAACTTGAAATTAGATTAAATCGAAATTATACCAAATTTGTTACACAATTGTTCCAAATGATGTTTGCTCGATGTTTCCCCCACAAATTCCTCGCTAAACCCTTGCGAAAATGTGAAGTAAATGGTGATTTTGGTTGTTGAAAATGGAGTAAATATGGTAGTAAATGAAGATGGGAGTTGGGAGTAAATGAGGAGTGTGTGTGTTGAGAGGTGAATGAGAGTGTGTGTGTTGAGAGGTGAATGAGAGTGTGTGTGTTGATAGTTGAAGAAGATGATGGTGGTATAAGCTGCCGACCAAACACCCCCATATTTTCATATTTTTTTTTTTTTTTTTTTTTTAATTTTGAAAAACAGATGGGGAAAAACGGTTGGCATTAAATGCCAACCAATCAGACATGGACAGCTCATCAACCACCATACCTCTCACTCGGATCTGCTCATAGCCGATCGGCTTGTTGGGAATAGCCGATCGGCTTTACAGTCATAGCCGAACGGCTTTTGATGGCTAGCCGATCGGCTTCTCTAGTACAACAGGTCAAGCTCCAAACGAGTTGAAGTTCTGCAACGGAATTTAACTGGACAAACCGATCTGCTAATCTTAGCCGATCGGCTAAACATGGGAAGCCGATCGGCTTATGTTGTGTAGCCGATCGGCTATAGCCTTTTTTCCAGCCCAGCCAGCTTTTGATCCAAACTTCATCGATTCCACACCAAATCGCATGCGTTTCCAGCTTTTCACCTGAAATGGATTTCCAAACAAAATAAGTATCGAAAGTTCTCGAAATCCACTAAAATACAAATGCAAAACAGCGATATCGCGATATATTTATATAGACAAAATGAGCGATATCACCAAGCGGGCTGATAGGGTTGCTGATATTCTTAGATTTCTAGCACGATCACGTATTCGATACGCCATTACGGCCAATCCACCTATTTCTCAAGCGATTCTGAACGATTTCTGGACGGATATTGCATATGACGAATCTGTCAATCCACCAGAGATTAGGACAACGGTTAATGGACAACCGGTTGTATTTACTGCTGGATATCTACGTGAGGTATTGCAGCTAGGCACAGTAGAACAAGAGAATGGGGATACCGAGTATCCTATGGATTTTATCGAGGGTGCTATAGACCGTATGGGTTATACAGGTGATAGGCGTGGACGTCAGTTCCAGAAACCTCTGGTTATTGGTCAGTGGAGGTTTCTATGGCACGTGATGAATATAGTTTTTGCACCGAAGAAGGGTGGCTTTGATGAGTTAAGCCCTGCTATTTTATCGGCTGCACTGTCACTGGTTTATAATAAACCATACAGTTTCTGTGATTATCTTTTCGGCGAGATTGCGAAACAGATATCGGGTTCTGTTAGATCAAGGTTTTTAGTTTACCCGAGGTTTTGTATGTTGATTATCCGTGCGCGTCTACCGGATTTGGCTATACCTGAACCACATCTAGTGGTTAATACGATTGATCATCGAGGGTATAACGCCATGTTTATGCAGACAGTGAGGAAAGAGGGAGTGGTAAAACCTGAGATAAGACCACTCTTTGGATATATTATTGATCCAAACTACGTTGCACCGCAAAATCATGGTTGGTTGGATGTGGTTGCTCCTGCTGCTGCTGTTCCAGATCCTGCTGCTGCTGCTGATGTTGTACCTGATCCTGCTGCTGAGGAGGTTCAACCTGAAGATCCACAAGGGCTCCTTGAGGATGTTTTTATTCAGGTTGGTCAGGTTGATCAGCAGGTGAACCAAGAGGTTGCTGCACAAGTTGTGCAAGAGGTTTTGGTTCAGAATGATGATGCTACTGATCCCTTGCTACGGGATATTGATAGTTATTTTGCACCACCTGAGGTAATATTATTTTATTTATATAATATTATAGATACTTAGTTGATAGATTATCTTGTTTAATCATGAAGTATAATATTCTTATATAACTATACTGATATTAGATATTTAGTTAATTGGATATTATTTCTGATTTTAAAATATAAATATCATTGAACGAACAGGAAGCTGAAGCTGAGGCTGCAAACCCAGAGGTTGCAATACCTGAGGGGGAGCAGATACAGCTAGATAGATCAGTTGTTGTACCGGCTGAGGTATTATATCTGATTAATCTTAAATATATATAGAACTTGTATGATAGAGCTTACGCTAATCATAAATGTTTAATATATTCAACATTTAGGATCCTGTTAGATCATCTGGAGGTCGTGATGGTCAGACGGCTTCAGATGAGGATTCTGAGAATACACCTTCTCCTCCTCCGTCTATTTCAGAAAAGAAGAGAAAAGGTAAGGGTATTCTGGAGGAAGGTTCTGAGGAGGTTGAAACTCCTTTGAGGAAGAGGTCGAGAAATTTGACTATTAGAGAAGGTTAGTATTATACGACGTTAGATAATCTTAACTTGTTGCTTATCAGGAGTTAAACTGAGACAGTTAATTCTGTGACAGTTGCTCAAGATACACCGCAGGTCGAGACGGTGATATTGGTAGAGTCTGAACAGATGTCTGTACCCGCTAAGGTATTAGATTTAAGTTTAGTACTACAAGTATTACAAAATTAATTATAGATTGAGACAGAGTAATCTGTAACAATTACTTATTTAATTTTTGTCTAATATTTTAGGAGATTGTTGACTTAGTACGTTCGGAGCCTATTCCGACTACTATAGCAAGCACATTTACAGCTGATCTTCTGAAGACAACTTTGACTCAGCCACTTCCACCGCGTACATTTGAGTCACACGTTGCTTCGCTGACACCACCTGGACCGACGATCATTCCTATTACTCCTGTGACTGATGCTGAAAGGATTACATCCTTGGAGTCGAAAATGAAGGAGTTAGAGAAGGTTGTTGCTAGGATTCTAGAATTGGTTGTGAACAATCTTACTCTTGGCCAGCAAGTGCTTGAACAGAGTCAAGCTTACAATACACTGCTGAAGACTCACAATACGTTACTTGATGATTTCAATACCCAGCGACTGAAGCTTGATAACTTAGAATGTTTGGAGTTAAGAGTTAATTCAGGACAGTCTGCTCAGGGGAGGTATTGGTATATCTGGAGTCGTGTAAGCAGGATGAGCTGAGAAGGAAAAGAGACTATGACAAAGACGATGATCCCAATGCACCAGAAGGTGGTGAGCAGACTGGTCCTTCAAAGACTGGTGAGCAAACTACGATTCAGGGGGAGTCTGGTGGTCATGCTGGTGCAAGCGGTTCGGGAGCTGGTACAAGTGCAGATAAGACTGTACCGGGTAATACTGAAGCTGGTAAGATAGCTTAGTATTATCATAGTACTGTAATATTTGTAATAGTTTGTATTGAACAAATGTAAACTTAATTTTATTGTGTAAATATATTCGGCTTAAGGTTATTATTATTTTAAGTAAAATATGTTTGATGTAATTTAAGTTTATATAATTATATGTTAAGATAAAATAGTGATCGAAAGTCTTCCGACTCATTGAGTAGTCGAGCGGCGTGTTCCGAATAATATCGACGGTCAAAATTTTATAATAACATATGCATTTTAGACTTGAGAGTTTGTATACAGACAAGTTAAAAATGTATTAGTTCAACTAGACAAATGATATATAATTTAAAAGTTAAATTGATAATGAATGAGATCAATTAACACTTGGAAATTATATAAGGTAATTAATAGTAAATTTAAATGTTTGGTGATTATTCACAATGCATTAGAATTTAAAATTAATTATTATTTGTTAAGTGGTTTAATAAGACTTAAGAGATTTTGGATTGATTCAGGGTAATCAATAAAAGATTTTATAAGTTATATGTAAATTGCGTTTATATTTTAGGTTTAATAATACAAAAGGATTAATAAAGAAATTCTTAGATTGGTTCAGGGAAATCAATGAAGAATTTGAATTATTAATATATTTGTATTTATGTTTTTCTCTAGGAATGGAAATGCTTGATCTATCTGATTCGGAAGATGATATTTTTGATGAGATAGATGAAGACATTAATTTTGATCTTGAGGATGGAGAATTTCTACCACCTACTGATTGGACTGCTGTACCTGAGATTGTGCAAGACATTGGTGTAGATCCAGATGCAAATATTGATGAACACCATGTGAGCCCATCTAGGACAGAAGTTATTATTGAAAATGAACAAGGTCCAATGGTTGTCAATGTAGATGAAGAAATCGATGACTCAACCGATTCAGAAGATGATGAAACTTTGATTCCTACCAAGAATCCTGCTGTTTTTCTTAGGAAACTTCCAAAACAGAAAAAGAAGGTTGGAGTTTCAGAAGTTGATATTACGGGAAAACGTGTACCTCGTAAAGGGATTGTTGGATGGTACTTTGACTCTGAACTGAAGCTTTTTGCTATTAAAAGGTTTGATGGAGTTCAATATTTTGAGCGAAAGCTTGCAGTATTTAGTTCCTTACCACGTTATGAGATACGTGACTTGGCTAGATTGGAGATAAATAATCCAAGTAATGATGATTATGCTAATCGTGTTGAACGAATAATCAGAACTGAAGTTGGTACAAATAAGTTTGTACAGACTAAGCCAAGAAAAGGAAAGACTGTGAAACTACAAGAGAAAAGTCAAAGAACTGGAAGAAGAAGAAGGAAAAAGATATATCCAGCTGTTAGATGCATACAGCAGATTCCACTGAAGACAATGCTATAGGATATTTTGGGAAATTTGAAGAGTTGGCACGTGGATTCAGGAACTGGAGAAGTTGTTATGGTTGAAGCTGATGATGAGGTTGAAGGTGGTGAGAGAGAAATCTTCAGAGTTTATGATCATCGACACCTGATGAATATGTCGAGAAAGGATATGTTAAAGTTAAACGAGAACAGAATTTTGACGACTATTGAATGGGCTGATTTAGCAAGAGATTATCAGTTGATGGTTAAAACTTGTATCAAGATGAAGATTTACGCAGGTAGTAAGATTTACAAATGAAGACCAAAGACAAGCGTGAAGATAAAGACGCTAGAGCTATTGTCAAGGGGGAGTCTGTTGAGACATAGATTGTGACAACAGATCTAGCTTGAAATAGGACTGGTGTAATTATTATTACGTTTGTACATTGGTTTAGATTTGTAAAAAAAAATAATTGTTTTGTTAGTAATATTCGTTAAACATATTTTTGTACTAAGTTAGAAGAATGTTAAATACGAAATAAATATATAGACGTTTCATGCAAAGCGAGTCGAGATCTCAAGTCGCAGCGAGTTGAGCTGTGAGGTGAGACCTGAACTCGCATGGCATTAGTCTGGCGAGCCGAGTCCTATACTGGGCTTGGGCTGCGAGTTGGGCTGAACTCGCAGGCCCATGCGAGCCGAGACGAACTGAACGTATATAATGTTTTTCATTCGGTGAAAAACATAACTTTTGGCATTTGATACTTTCAATCTGCGAACTCAGTAAAACCCAGAGAAAACTTAACCTACGGCTAGACTTTGACGTATTATTCGTTTAAAGTTAAGCTTTATATACGCAATTACGAACATATTCGTTGTTAGTAAGATAACACCGTATTGAGGGATTCCGCACCTTAATACTACAGATAACGAAGTTATCGATCCTAGAACTAGGGACTTACACCAACGCTATACTGAGTAACAGTCGAATAGGGGCCATCATATTACTTCATAATATTGTATCGTTTCGTAATATGACTACCTTCGGTCGTTCCTCATCTTCCATACATTTGTACTCCACCTTGAAGTGTTTCCAGTACTATATCGAGTAACAGTCGAATAGGGGCAGTCATATTACTTTACGATAGTTAAGACCATTTATGTTTTACTACTATGATGATCCTAAGGCAACAATGAAACAAGAACATGCAATAAGACAATCAAAGCAATACTACCGATCTTTAATATTTAATTATAAATCATCCCATAATTAACTAACTACATCGCAAACAAACACAATAATAATCTACTCGCTAATCATGGCATAAACGATCTCTAGCATAATTAAAGCATACATATTTAATTAAGATAGAATAGGATAGAAATAACCGAGATTAATATGCGAGAAGGAATAGACTTGAATTAATAAGATTGCTCCAAGCGTACACCACATATTACAATTGCGTTCCTCACCAAGGAATACAAGCTCGTTCCTTGCTTCTATTTTACTAGCCTACTACTATTCTAAAGCAAGAAAATAAACAAAGAAATAAAAGCTAGAAGCTATAGAAAGAAAGTGTGTTTTTCCAAGGATGGAAGAAGTGTCTTGCAAATAAACCAAAGCCCCATATTTATAGGTGAGTTTTAGCTCACATTAGCATCAAGGGGTGCATGTTAGTAAAAGGTAGCCAAAAGGGTGCACCGGGTACTGTACAACGCGAAAAGTAGGCGCACCGGGTACTGTACAACACGAAAAGTAAGCGCACCAGGTACCAAAAGTTGCCAAAAATGGAAAGTGAGGTGGGTACGGGGTGGCCGGCGGCGCCCCTATGGTGGCCGGTGGCGGCTGGTGGGTGGCCGGCGGCGGCTGGCCCACCCCCGCCCCGTTTCGCCGTCTTTTGCTTCGTTTCTCGATTCGTGCGTGTTTTCTTCGTTATGCGTCCGTTTGCGTCGATTCTTTTTTCGTTGGATTCGTAATTCAAAAACGAAGATTTTGATATAGGATAGGCCCTGAGATGAGGTCCCTAGCTCTAGATATTGCGTACGAATCATTTGGATCTTCCTGCGGACGTAGAATCTTCATTCTTTATCCGTTTTAGTTGATTCTTCTTCTGTTGGATTCGTATTTTGAAAACGAACATCTTGGACAGAATGGATGTTGGTGGAGGGCATTTTAGTCTTGAAATCTTGTTTTGATGCCTTGAATCTTCAAACGTGTGTGGAATCTTCGTTTTTCATCCGTTTTGCTTGATTTTTATCGTGCAACCTTGTTTTGACCATCTTGGCATAATATCATTGATTTGTACTGTTTTTGAACTAATATGCCAAGAATCGTTCCAGAATGAGAGAGATATCGGTAGTAAAAACGTGACTTTTTACGCGATATCAACACTCGTATTTATACTAAACAATCTGATGACTATGACACTAACCAGCTGCCTTATTACGACACTAGCCTAGTGTCGCAATTGCGACACTTGCTAAGTGACGCAGTACAAAAGACTTAGACATTTTAATACAAAACAAACTCAAACATATTACAGACTCTTGATCAACTGACTGACACACAATATGCACCAACAGAACACCATCATCCACTCTTCAGGCTCCCAAGTAAACTCAGAGCCTTTTCTATGGCGCCATTGTACTTTAACTATAGAGACAGACTTGTTTCGAAGTTGCTTATTCTTTTGATCGAGAATCAAAACTGGTTCTTCCACGTAGCTTAGCTTTTCATTTATTTGAATTTCTGGAAGTGGCACATATAAAGCTTCATCAACAAGAAACTTTCGAAGCTGTGACACATGAGACGTGTCATGAATACCACCAAGTTCTTCTGGTAATTATAATCGATAGGCAACTCTTCCGACTCTGTCTAGAATTTCAAAAGGTCCAATGTACCTTGGACTTAACTTCCCCTCTTACGAAAACGAATAATACCTTTCCAAGGCGAAACTTTAAGCATTACTTTATCGCCTACTTGGAATTCAATTGGTCGTCTACGTTTGTCTGCGTAAGATTTTTGTCAGTCTTGAGCCATTTTCAGTCTCTCACGGATTTGGTCAATCCTTTCAGTGGTTTACTGTACCACATCAGTGCTTCCAATTTCTCTCTGACTGACTTCTCCCCAACAAATGGGAGTGCGACATTTCCTACCATAAAGCATTTCATATGGTGGCATCTTAATAGAAGAATGATAACTATTATTTGTGAAAATGTAATATCGATTAAGCTCAGATTGTTTAGATCTTGATCTAGGATACAATAACATTGAATTAATCATAAAGTGCGGAATAATAATAAGAACATCAATGTTATCACAACAAGCCCCAATTTTATTCGATCACAATAAAACGGTTACACGATTGCAACAGGATTAAGAATACCTTGATCTTGAGGCTAAACAAAAACTCTAGACGTCTACATATTTTTTGTGCACACTTTTTCCTACGTCCCTATGTCTCTTTTTATAATAGAGATCTTTAGGGTTACAAGAAATCATAATTATACTAGGAGACTAATAAAAATAAAACTATTCAACTTTAGTCCCTCAACTTTCGTCTTTTATTTTGTCTCATCAAATTAATAATTCCTTACATTATTATACAAAAATTCTACCAATGGGAGATGAGTGTCCCAACTGCCACCAAAATCAATGACACATGCTCGCATCATATATTTTAGAGTTTGAATAGTGCGTTCACTTTGACCATCTATCTGAGGATGAAAAACCGTGCTTATATGTAATTGAGTACCCATATCCTCTTGGAATTTCTTCCAAAATCATGAAGTGAAACAAGTGTCTCTGTCATAAATAATAGAAACTGGTACTCCATGTCTATCAACGACTTCTTTAACATAAATATCGGTTAACACCTCAGAAGATGAATTTTCTCGAATAGGCAAGAAGAGAGCACTTTTACTCAATCGATCAACAATCACCCAGATAGCATCATGTTGTCGAGGAGTCCTCGGCAATTTAGTAACAAGATCCATGGTGATGTGCTCCCATTTCCATAACGGTACCTCCAAAGGTTGGAGTTTCCCGTATGGTTGTTGGTGCTCAGCTTTAACTTGCAAACAAGTGAGACAGTTTTGAACATGTTTAACGATGTCACGTTTGATGCCAGGCCACCAATAATCACGTTTTAGATCACGATACATTTTGGTAGCACCTGGATGAATGGAATATTTTGATTTGTGATCCTCGTCTAACAACAATTTCTTAACATCACTCGTCCTTGGTATCCAAATCCTACCATAACGAGTTTTCAAACCTCTGGAATCATCAACTAAATCAACAAGTTAACCCGTCAACCGTTGTTTATTCGGCTCATTAGAAGATAAAGCTTCACTTTGAGCAGCTTTAATAGAATCAAATAGTTGAGGAGATACGATCATGCTTAAAGATTTCACATGAAGAACATAATGAGTAGCCTTTCGGATAAGAGCATCAGCAACGCCATTAGGTTTACCAGGGTGGTAAAGTATGTCACCATAGTAATCCTTCACTAAGTCTAGCCATCTCCTCTGTCGGTTATTCAAATCACGCTGATCAAAGAAGTATTTGAGACTTTTGTGGTCAGTATAAATGGTAGATTTGACACTATATAGATAATGTCGCCAAATCTTCAATGCAAAGACCACAGCTGCGAGCTCAAGATCGTGTGTAGGATAATTCTGCTCATGTGATTTAAGTTGTCGTGAAGCATATGCGATAACTTTCCCACGTTGCATTAGAACACAACCCAGACCAAGCTTAGAAGTATCACAGTAAACAACCATATCTTCAATGCCCTCAGGTAAAACAAGGATAGCTGCTTGACTGAGCTTTTCTTTTAGTAGTTGGAATGCCTTTGATTGCTTCTCATTCCACTTCCATTGAACATTCTTTCGAGTCAACTGATCAATGGAGTAGCAATTTTAGAGAAGTCTTGAATAAATCGACGATAATAACCAGCTAAACCAAGAAAATTTCTCACTTTAGTGGGACTCGAAGGTAGATCCCACTTCATTACTGTAGCTACTTTAGAGGGATCAACTTGAATACCGTGAACATTGATTACGTGTCAAAGAAAATGGACTTCGCGTAACCAGAATTCACATTTGGAAATTTTAGCATATAGCTTTTCACGTCGAAGCATCTCCAGAGTTTGCCTTAAATCTAACGCATGATCATCCTCACTCTTAGAATAAATGAGAATGTCATCAATAAAGACAATCACAAATCATAGGATGACAAACTCGATTCATTAAATCCATGAAGGCAGCTGGAGCATTAGTTAAGCCGAATGGCATAACAATGAATTCATAGTGACCATAACGAGTCTGAAAGGCAGTTTTAGGAATATCCTCTTCCTTTACCTTCAACTGATGGTAGCCAGAATGAAGATCGATCTTAGAGAAGAAACTGGAACCTTGCAATTGGTCAAATAAGTCATCAATTCTAGGCAAAGGATATCTATTTTTGATGGTCACTTTATTCAATTCCCGGTAGTCGATACACATTCTCAGGGACCCATCTTTCTTTTTCACAAATAACACTGGGGCTCCCCAAGGCGAGCTACTAGGATGAATGAAACCTTTGTCAAGAAGCTCCTGCAATTGATTCATCATCTCTTGCATCTCGGTTGGAGCTAGTCGATAAGGAGTTTTAGCAATAATTGCAGCTCCCGGAATTAGATCAATTCGGAACTCCGCCTGTCGATCGGGTGGAACACCTGGAAGTTCATCAGGAAAGATATCAAAAAATTCTTTAACAATCGGAAGATCAGAATTTTCTGCTACAGATTTAGAGTTATCAATCACGTGTGCCAAAAAGGCCCGACACCCGTGTGACAATAATCTCTTGGCTCGAGCATAAGAACAAACATGAATAGATTGGGTGGAAAGTTCACCATAAACGGTCACTTCCTTTCCGCTAGTTGCTTTTAGGAGGACCACTTTTTCGTGACAATTGATGACACCTTTGTATCCAATCCATACCTACAACAACGTGAAACTCTCCCATTTGCATGGGAATTAAATCTATTTGGAAATTTTCACCACCTATTTCAATAATACATCCCTTATACACGTCACTAACAATGATTATTTTACTATCTACGATCTCTACTTCTAAGGGATAGTTCAATTTAGAAATAGGGAATATTGAAACGTGCACAAAATGAAAGAGATACAAAAGATTTGGTAGCTCCAGAGTCGAATAAAACATGGGCAGGTACAGTGTTAACAATGAAGGTACCTGTCACCACGTCGTGTGACTCCTTTGCTTCCTCAGCTGTTATTTGAAAAGATCGGTTCTTGGGCCTCGAACCGGTCATCGTTCCCTTTTTCTCTGGTTCTCTCTTTGTTGACTTTTCCTCAAATCTTCCTTCTTTTTAGGACAATCGGCTTGGATGTGATCGTCCTTGAAACAATAATAACACAAACGATATGGACTTGGGTAATTCGGTGCCATATGCCCAGGCTTACCACAATTAAAACACTCACATTCCCCGGTATGCCTCCTTTTACATTTCTCACAAAAAGGCAATTCTCATGGTTGAGTTTAGGGACGCTGTTGTTGTTGCTGTTGTTTCTGTTATGGTTGTTGTTGTTGTTGTTGTTGTTGTTGTTGTTGTTGTTGTTGTGATTTTCCTCCAAACCGAAACTTCTTAGACGGAGATGATTAAGATGTGGTTGATTGTTCTGCTTTCCTCTTACTTGCAGCCTCACTAGCCTTGGCCTGCAAGTCTTTCTCTCGTGCCAAACCTTTGTTTGGCATTTTCGGAATAGAATAATAAAAAGTAGGATCAACAAACTCCCTAATTTCAACATTCATATGTCGATAGAAATGGTCACACAATAACTTTGGATTTGAAGTATACTCGGGACAGAAACAAGACTTGTCATGAAAGATCCTTGTATACTCAGCCATAAACATGCTTCCCTGATTAATAGCAAGAAATTCTCCCTCCAGTTTCTCTATTTCGGTTGGCGGTGAGAATTCAGACAAAAACTTTTCCTTGAATGTATCTCATGGAAATCTGGCGGCTTCCTGATAACCATAAGTTTTAACCTGAGTCTCCCACCATTCATGACCACTTTCCTTCAGTTGATGTGTAGCTAACAACACTTTCAATCGTTCTGGACATTCACACAGCATGAAGGTTTCTTCTATCTGACTCAACCACCTATTACTAAGAATATGATTGATCTCTCCCTTGAACGCTGGTGGGTTGCAATTTCAAAGCTTTTATACTCAAACTTCTCTTTCTCTTTATTCATTTCACGCTGAGCTGCTTGAGTTTCTACGTTTTGTGGAGGTCACTAAGATTGGATGCTTTTGTTCGAATTTAGTAAACCTCGTAGTCACTATATGATCAACTCTAGTAAATACTTTTGGGGCAAATTCCTCGAGGGCTTGCCCTATAACTCTTTTTAATATTGCTTCATCCTCGGGATATAAATTTCTTTCCTCTGCATTCTCCTCTTGAGGGGGAGAACGTTCCCGAGAACTTTCCTCAGCTTGGTTAGTAGGTGCATCCATTTGCTATAAAGATTAACAACTTTAGTTAACATGTTCAACTTTCCACATTATATAAACAAATACAGAAACTTCCTTCTTGGACCATCGAGAACAACCATTTACTTAGACCATCGTATGTTTAACGACTTTGAATCTCCCATGTGCACTAGTGTAATATAACTCCATTGGCCAGACGTAGTCGTATTAAACTAAATACACATTTCTATTCAATGTTCTTAAACATAATCAAGTCCGGGCAACAATCATTCTTGAAGTCATACATTTAGTCAGGCAATAAGAAAAATCTCTAAATTACAATTGTAATACGTAATCATGCATTCAAAATGGTTTAAGCTTAAGCAATACAAATGTAAATTACGTAAATCTCTTAAACAATCGCTCTAATACCAACTTGAAACGCCCCTCAAATTTTTTTTTTTAAAACTCATTTAGTAAAGTCCCATGTTTAAAATATTACATTATAGACTTGTTATATCATTCCCTCAATCAAATAAGGGCTCAAATAAGAAAATGTTGAATTTACAAGTGATTCCCTAGGAATGACTCCCACTCCCCAGGAATCAGGCCTGCTGTTAACATTTTAGATTCGGATTCCCTAGGAATGACTCCCATTCCCCGGGAATCAGGCCTGCACAACTCCATTATAAATACGAACTTTGCACGCGCATAACTTTTTACTCGTTAAGAGTTAAGACCTGTAATTTTGCAGACACCTCCGCTATAACAAAATAAAGGTTTCCCTTTTTACACTTTTTCAAATTTCACGCTAACGAAGAAAACAGACATGCTACTAATTTATGGTCATTTTGGACCACTTTTGTGACCAAGTCAATTCACAAACTACTCATTTTTAGACCTGTACATTTTACCAACACATTTCTAATACCATTTTGACTCCAACAACAATGACCAATAATGTTCATCTATACTTTAACTCGTTTGAGCATATAGGCCAATTAGTGACCCGTTTGGGCACCTTTTTGACCCGTTATCAAAACTAACGACAAATCAATCACTTAACATCAAACTTCAACATAATCAACTCCCTTTCACTATTGGAATCGACCAAAACCAAACTTGGCTATATATTCCAAATTTTCAAGGTTTACATATGGGTTAAGTATTTGTAAATGTATATAATTATGCGTTGACTTCTTTAGTGTGTACGTAACTAAACTGACCTCCATTGTATGTACCAAACTATTTATTCTTCTACATTGTTTGTATTTTGATGAGTTGTCAACTTGTAACGATGCCACTTGTCACCTTATATTTGATAACACGTCACTAAAATACATACAATGTAAAAGAATAAATAGTTCCGTACATACAATGGAGGTCAATTTAGTTACATACACACTAAAGAAGTCAACGCATAGTTATATACATTTTCAAACACTTAACCCTTTACATATTTGTACTCCAAAACTACTAGTTTAACTATTTACTTTCAAACATATATACGTTAACAACATATGATTTCTACATGCATCTTTGACTTTCCAAGTCAAAGTACAACAAAGTCAAACTAGAAGCTTCAAAAGTAAACCATTACTTGACTTCAAAATATGTTATTTTGGGCGAATTACACAATCTATTATCATAACGATAATCAAAAGAGAAACACTTGCCAATCACAATCAAGCAAGCAAATCCACGCTACGGCTTTGTAATTGCCTTTCCTTCTCTATGCCCACTTTCACCTACAACATTAAACACTTAAAGAATAAGCACATCGCTTAGTGAACATATAGGCAATTAATTAAGTAATTCACCAAAACAACCAACAATTAACAACAAACAACATTAACCACATAATCTTACACAAATAGCTACTGAGCAATATGTAGAGACCAATTTCTCTATGTGGATCCGCGGCTATAATCACTTAGCACCATACCACGTCGATATGTATGCTAAATCAACAACATGTGCTGTGCACATATACAATGACAACTCTATGCTAACAAAGTTAGCTAATCTTTACAAGGTTGCTCATTCCACATAACTCACCACAATCGTCAATTAACAACAATAATCAACGATAAACAACAATATAAGAATCAATCAATACACCACTTGATTATGTGAACCTCTTTCTCGGAAGCAATCCGAAATTACTTAATCATTACCCAATTAACCCCCATATTACTCACCTTTGTTATTTAGTTGAAATTACAACAATGATCAAAGAGATGATTCCAAGTCTTTAGCACCTAATACATATCACATAGCAATATAACAAAGCATTTAGAATCCACCAATCATCATAATTAAACAATAATTAACATCAATCCTCCCCCATTTTGGATTGATTTCCACTTTCATGATCATAATCACTTCTATCATAGTAATACTACTTTCAATTTACACTTTCAAGCTAGAAATCACTAATTCACAAGGGTTTAAAACATGATCATGAAGTCACTAATATATCACTTATGATTTCTCCACTTTTAAGTAGTAATCAAGTTAGTAATCAATACTAATACACTTGTTAACTACTATTTAATCGACTTCAAATCTTAATTTTGGATTAGAATCACTAATTAAATCAAAACCCACAAAACCCCAATTCTCTAAGTTTGAAGAACGAAGAATCAAACTTACTAATTATGGAAAGATGGATTAAAAACGATGAATTGGATTGTTGAAGCTTGAATTGATGGATTGAAGGTTGATTTGAATTGATGGAATTGGTTTCTCACGTAACTTCCTTGAAGAATAGCTCTAGAAAGGTTTAGAAATGAAAGGAATAACTTAACACATACGTATAAGTAAATAAACGTTTTAAGTTGGTTCCCTTTCAATTCCTATTGTCTAGAACTTAGAAATCATTCACAATTTCTATTATATCTTATTACTTATAATAGTAATAAATTCAAAATAATTATTTATTCGTTCACTAAAATAATACCTCGAAATCTGGGGTGTTACAATATCTAAGGCGGTATCTTAATAACTGTTGTATAATTATAATTTATATATATTCATAAAGGCGGTTTTTACTTTTTTTTTATTATAGCGGTTATTCAGGAACCGCTGATTTATTTTTCAATATTTATTAACTTTTAGGCCATTTAGTTATTAATGTCTAAGGCGGTATCCTAAAAAACGCCGTATGATTTACTTAATTATTAAAAAAATTTTCTTAAATTAAAATAAAAGGCGGTTATTATAATGTCAAATTAAGGCGGTCGTGTCAATTTCTTCATAATCCTAATTTATCCGGTATTTTGTATCCAATTAGCAACCATGCATGCATGCATAATGACCAATAATATATTTGAAAATTAATATCAATAGAAGAAAATTTTGTTGGGTTTTCTATTCCCTAACTAGATTATTATACACGCAGCGGACTAACAAAACTTTAAATAATATAAGGCAATTAGGAAACTAAAACCCTAAGAGATCTTTAACTTTAACAACATAGTACAATAAACAAATTGGACAAAGGAAATATAAGGAAAACACTAACCTTAGAGAAAACCTATTTCTCGAGAGCAGACCAACGAGCAGAGCTTCGTTACTTGGAGGCAAGTACCCAAAGTAGAATACCTCTAATGCTTCACACCCAAAAACCCAAGAGAAAGTCGAATTTTCGAAAACCCTTGAAAATTCGTATCTAATTCGTATGTTATGAAGGTATAGGATGCCCCTTGTAACACCCGCCAAATTAGGACTAGTAATTAGTGCCTAATCATACGTTAATACATGTAATTAGTTCTGTGTTAGGCTAATTAATGTATCGAATTATATATAATGTTGAATATATACAAAAATGCGATTTGATTAAATCGTACGCAATTTAAATCGAATGTATTTCGATTCAATTTAATACGGACGTTGGTGACCAATTTTATTAAATAATGTTGTTATATCAAAAATATTATTATGATAATATTTCGTATTCATTCGTATCGTACAGACAAAACTTACACAATTTAAAATATTAAAACACGCCAACTAAATAAACAAACTTACATATTATAACTCAAATGTAAATTAAATTGTAAAATATTTAAATAAAATATCGCGTAATGATTTGTATTTTAAAACGTACCATTTAATATTTGAAATAATTATTTAACATTTGAACGACGGAGCGAACGAACACCGCACGGAGCGGAAACGCGGGGCGAAAAATGGGAGGATAACCTCCCATTCCCCACCATCCTTTTCTCATTTATCACTCAACTCTCTCTCTCCTTCCTCTCTTTTCTCTCTTTTCTTTCAACTTCACCATCCACCACCACCTCATTAAATCACATAATACTACCACTAAACACGCTCGGATCTCCTCGCTCGTTTGGAACAAAAGATTCACCGCACCACGATCTATCATCCTATCTTTTCGGATTTTTGATCCGACAATTTGTAAGTTTCCGACAAATCCCGAAATCTCCCGTTTTCAAGTGTTTTTGCTTGTTAGTAGTTTATATCAACTTATAATGTCCAAATATGGGTTGGGTAAAAGTTTTGGACCAAACGGAAACCGAAAAACTCGTTTTCGACACATTTTCCGGCCAACAGAACGCTACGTCGCTTTTGGACCCAGATTTATGCGACGTCAGCTGCGACGTCGCAAAACCCCTCGTAACGTCGCATAGTGCGACGTCAGTCACAACGTCGCACGAATCCTCGACGTCGCATATAGCGACGCAGCCTATTACGTCGCATTGACTTGCGAATGTCGCACATAGCGACGCAGCACCCTACGTCGCATTAAATTGCGAAACGTCGCCTTTAGCGACGTCATGCTCAACGTCGAAACCCTACCTGCGACGTCGCACCCAACGTCGCACAAATCAGAACCTCAAAAACATAGATTTTTACTAAGTGTCGAGACTCGAAATTTATCACTCGATTTACCCAAATTCAGATCCCAGATGCGTTTTTCGTCAAAGCAATATAGTAGAAATAAAAATTTTCCAAGCTGACCTGGCAGCTCGACCCCAGCCAGGGGCTCTGCCCCTTGGACCCCGCCAGGGGCTGCCGCCCCTTGGACCCCGCTACCAGGGGCGCTGCCCCCGGACCCCCGTACTTAGATTCCGTAACGGCTTCTAAAACACAATCAAAACACATTTTTCAAGTAAAACGACACGAAATCAAAATGATAATAGTTGAGATTATTATTACAAATCCGTCACCAACGGGCCGTACATATTTTCAAACATTCGAATAAATCAACTAAATGTAATTTGGACATTATAGTTGGACGAACAACTACAAGGTAGTCTTATTAGATACCTTCGCATATTATAACCATCGCGTGTCGTGGACACCCTCAGGTTACAAGTCTTTGGACTTCGATTCTCGGCTAATCATTCTCAGTTTATTTTCATAAACTCAACGACTCAGGTGAGTCTCATAGCCCCTCTTTTACTGTTTTACTCAGGGGTGTGATATATTGCTCAACTTTTAACATGTGAACGCAAGTACCAACTTTTCATATACTACATGAGTTTTTCGAAACTAATCATTTTAAAGTCCTCCGTCAGCATAGTTGTTAATACGTTGTAGCGTGAATATTAGTATATGGTACCATATAGGATTGACCCACCTCGTCCGGGTTAGCAAGCACTAACCGGGTAAACGGACGTACTAATATTTGGGAAGACGAATGTTGATTAGGCATTCGTGGAGGCACCTCGCCCGGAATTCTCTATAGGGGACCCGGCCCTCGAGTTAAGCTCAACTATGTGCTCATGGCTATATACACGATGACTATCATTTAATTGCTGGATGCAATTCATTATTTAATTGCTGGATGCAATTCATTATTAAATCTTGCGGTTCACACTATATTAACTGATTTCAAACCTGTGAGCTCACCAGCTTTATAGCTGACCTTTTAGCATATATCGCAGGTACCCAGCAGTAGGATGTTTCTGCTTCAGGACTTTAGCTCGAGTCAGCATACAGACGATTGAGATTTTCTTGCATTAGTATATTTTGTACAAGTACTTATGTACTGAAATCTCATTTTATTTAAACTCGAGCTATGTAAGACTTTAAATGTTGTAAACATTTCAGTTATCAATATATTTTGTTAAAACGACGCATTTAGAGTCGTTTACTATATATCTTTGTGCTTTGTTATTGATTAGTAACACCCAAATCAAGCTTCCGCAAATCATCAAATTTGGGGGTGTTACAGGTTGGTATCAGAGCCTAAGGTTATAGTGAACTAGGTTGCATTTAGTGGACCTAGACTATGACCATTAGGCGGTATTCTTTATTAGGTATAACTGGTTCAGTGATTACATCATACGAGTTTAATTTAACATAGTCTGATCAACTATGTACAATTAAGCAAGGATGATGTAAGATCTGAAAGTAGTTATGGCTGAACAGGGTACAATAGAAGACTCTGACCTCGAGAGAACCGAGACTTAAACATGTTTATGCTAGACACTCAATAGGCTATATTATATAGGAGCTATATGAATATAGGCCTCAATCTTACTAACGTTTTGTCTCAGAAATGGCAAACACACCATCAAATTCATCTCGCCCTCAATCCGGGTCGCAGAACCCAAGGGTAGCTAGGAGGAACGCCAGGTTGCCTCGAGCTGGCCCGTACCCCACTCACTTCACCCTTCCGGCCTTAGCCGCTAGGGTGAACCAACACGAGCAGCGACTTCGCACCATGGATGTCGTGTTGCAAGAAACAAATGAAAACTGGAGACTTACATCCCTTGAACGCATCGAACAAGTCTCCGACGACCTGGAAACCACAAACAACAACATGGATGTCCTTCGCAACTAAGTAATAGCGATAAGCGTGGAAAATGACCTCCTGCGTCAAAGGATGGAAGAATGTGAAAAGCGTTCACATGAAGCATAAGAGTATGCCCGTGGACTAACACAACGACTAGCACTAGCAGAAGATAACGCCCGTCAAGCTAGCAGACTTGCAAACACTGTGGACCGTCTTGTCACGATGATGGAACAAATTAATCTACGTTAAGACTAGTGTAGTCTTTGTCTTGTAATTTATCCTGTAATCTAGTAACTATCTACTCGCTACTCTAAAATTCGGTCGGATGTAACAATTCCCGACACCTTTTGTAATAACTCTGTAGGATGTAACCTTTGAACTCATATTAGCTATCAAATATTCCTTGTTGTTCAACTCATATTAATTGTCATTTTTCCATGTTGATGTCATGTATTACTGCTTTTATACACGTACATCTATAACAAATACAACTTTCCTACGAAATCTCATGTATCTTCATTTCTTTTATTGAAGAATCATGCCGCCAAAGTCAAGACCATACACCGATGCTCAGCTTACATCGCTTATAACCCAGGCTGTTACTGAAGCCTTGGCTCGGAATACCCCACAAAACTCCACCAGAAACAGCGATGCCACTGAAACCACTACTGCTAAACCTTGTTCTTACAAGGACTTTCAAAGCTGCAAACCCTACAGCTTCAAGGGTTCTGAAGGAGCCATCGGACTTATCAGATGGTTCGAGAAAATGGAAACTGTTTTCCGTGTCAGCAAATGCGCGGAGAACGACAAAGTAAACTTCGCCACCTGCTCTCTTGAAGATGATGCCCACTCTTGGTGGAATTCATATACCCAATCAGTGGGTGCTGACACTGCCTACCAACTCTCTTGGGAGGACTTGAAAGCAAAACTCACTGCCAAATACTGCTCAATCGCCAAACTCCAAAAGCTGGACGAGGAGTTCTGGAACCTAAAGGTTCAGGGTGGTGATATCGATGGTTATACCACCAGATTCCAGCAACTCGCTGCCCTCCGCCCAGCCATGGTTAGCACAGAACCTGATAAAATCAGGAAGTACATCCTTGGCCTTCCTGAGCCTGTTCGGGGGCATGTTGCCTCTTCCAACCAAACCACCATTGACGGTGCAATTCTATTGGCCCAAGATCTGATGTCCATGAGCCAAGATTCTGAACCACCCACTTCATCCTCCCAAAACAACAAGCGAAAGTGGTCTGACTACCACAACAACCACTCCAGTCAACAAAACAAGAAACCCGACATCATCAAAGCCTATAACACCACCACCGACATCACACGGGGCTACACTGGGAACAAACCCTATTGTTCCAAGTGCAGCCGTCACCATGAAGGCTCCTGTGGTCCCTTTTGCAACAATTGCAAGAGGTACGGCCATCTCACCAAAGATTGCAATTCTCCTGCCAACAACAGTTCCAACAACAACACCAGACCACCCAAAGTCTGTTTTGAGTGTGGGAAACCAGGGCACTTCAGGGATACGTGCCCAAAGCTGAAGAATAACAACAACAACAACAACAACCGCAACAGCAACAACAACAACAACACCCGAAGCAGAGCCTTCGTCATCAAATCTGGGGACGCCCGCCAAGACCCGAATGTGGTCTCGGGTATGTTCCTCCTCAACAACTTAAATGCTTCTGTTCTATTTGATACTGGTGCTGATAAAAGCTTTATCTCCGATGATTTTTGCCCATTACTTGACATCACTCCTGTTGCCTTAGATGTTAAGTACACTGTAGAACTAGCCAATGGAAAACTTGTAGAAACCACCAGTGTGATACCTAATTGCACTTTAAACCTCGCTGACGAAACCTTTTCGATCGACCTTATACCCATTGAAATCGGAAGTTTCGACGTCATTATTGGAATGGACTGGTTGTCCAAACATCGAGCTGAAATCGTTTGTCACGATAAAATCGTCCGTATCCCACTCGCCGTTGGTGGAACCTTGATCATACAGGGGGAGACCGGTGGGACGGGACTCAATATAATCTCCTGCTTAAAAACCCGAAAATTTCTGAGAAAGGGTTACCCTGCCATACTCGCGCACATCATGGAGAAGAAGTCGGAGGAGAAGCGACTTGAGGATGTGCCAATTGTTAGAGACTTTCCCGAAGTCTTTCCGGAAGAATTACCTGGTCTACCTCCGCCTAGACAGGTTGAGTTCTCGATTGATCTTGTGCCGGGTGCCGCACCGGTGGCCCGCGCACCATACCGTTTAGCCCCATCCGAACTTCAGGAGTTGTCCTCCCAGTTACAGGAACTTCTGGATCGAGGATTCATTAGACCGAGTTCTTCACCTTGGGGAGCTCCGGTCTTATTTGTTAAGAAGAAGGACGGTTCATTCCGAATGTGCATCGACTACCGAGAATTGAACAAGTTGACCGTCAAGAACCGTTATCCACTTCCTCGCATTGATGATCTATTTGACCAACTTCAGGGTTCAAGCTTCTACTCAAAAATCGACCTGCGATCAGGTTATCATCAGTTACGAGTTCGCGACGCCGATATTCCAAAAACTGCTTTCAGAACTCGTTACGGGCACTACGAATTCCAAGTGATGCCCTTTGGTCTAACCAACGCACCGGCTATATTCATGGATCTCATGAACCGGGTGTGCAAACCTTACCTCGATAAGTTTGTTATTGTCTTTATCGATGACATACTCATTTACTCGCGCAACGAGCAGGAACATGCGCAACACCTCAAAACCATCCTTGAACTCCTTAGACACGAGGAGCTTTATGCCAAATTCTCTAAGTGTGAGTTCTGGATACAAACTGTTCAATTCCTTGGTCACGTGATCGACAGTCAGGGAATTCACGTTGACCCATCAAAAATCGAGGCTATCAAAGACTGGCAAGCACCCACCTCTGCAACTGAAGTACGACAATTCTTGGGTCTTGCTGGGTACTATCGGCGATTTATCGAAAACTTCTCTAAAATAGCTCAACCACTCACGGTACTGACTCAGAAGGACAAAAGGTTCGATTGGACCGATAAACAAGAGTCAGCATTCCAACTTCTGAAACAAAAGCTTTGCAGTGCTCCAATTCTATCCTTACCCGAAGGCACCGATGACTTCGTGGTATACTGTGATGCTTCTCACCAAGGTCTCGGTTGCGTATTGATGCAACGAGATAAAGTTATTGTCTATGCCTCACGACAGCTGAAAATTCACGAAAAGAACTACACCACTCATGATCTCTAACTTGGAGCTGTCGTTTTTGCTCTCAAAATCTGGAGACATTATCTCTACGGCACTAAGTGCACCATCTTTACCGATCATAAAAGCCTCCAACATATATTCGATCAGAAGGATCTCAATATGAGGCAACGTCGATGGGTCGAGTTGCTTACCGATTACGACTGCGAGATCAAGTACCATCCAGGGAAGGCTAATGTTGTAGCCGATGCCCTCAGCCGAAAGGAACGACCGAAACCACTTCGAGTCCGAGCTCTCAGTATGACCATTCATAACGATCTTACTATTCAAATTCATACCGCTCAGATCGAAGCCCTGAAACCTGAAAACATCAAAAACGAAGCCTTACGGGGTATTGACAAACAATTTGAAACCAAATCTAACGGGATTAGGTATTTCTCAAACCGAATCTGGTTGCCTAATTTCGGAAACCTACGAGACTTGGTGATGGACGAGGCTCACAAGTCTAAATATTCTATCCATCCGGGATCCGATAAGATGTACCACGGCATCAAGGAATTTTATTGGTGGCCAAATATGAAAGCCGAAATCGCCACTTATGTCAGCAAGTGTCTTACTTGCTCGAAAGTCAAAACCGAACATCAGAAACCTCCTGGTTTACTCCAACAACCTGAAATCCCTGAATGGAAATGGGATCAAATTGCCATGGATTTCATAACCAAACTACCCAAGTCGTCGAGGAGGTTGCGATACCATTTGGGTGATCGTCGATCGTCTCACCAAATCTGCTCATTTCTTGGCAATCAAGGAAAACGATAAAATGGAACGCCTTACACAAATCTACATCAAGGAAATCGTTTCTCATCATGGTGTTCCAATCTCGATCATCTCTGACAGAGATGCCCGTTTCACTTCTCACTTTTGGCAATCACTTCAAAAAGCAATGGGTACCCGTCTCGATATGAGTACCGCGTACCATCCTCAAACCGATGGCCAAAGTGAACGAACCATCCAAACCCTGGAAGATATGCTACGCGCCTGCGTAGTTGATTTCGGTACAAACTGGGAAAGACATCTACCGTTGTGCGAATTCTCGTACAATAACAGCTATCATGCCAGCATTAAGGCTGCACCTTTTGAGGCATTGTACGGTCGTAAGTGCCGATCACCGATCTGTTGGACTGAAGTGGGAGATAGTCAACTCACTGGTCCTGGACTCATACACGCCACCACTGAGAAAATTGTGGAAATCCAAAACAGACTCAAAGCCGCACGTGATCGTCAGAAAAGTTATGCTGACGTGAGACGCAAACCACTCGAGTTCCAAGTTGGGGATCGAGTACTCTTAAAAGTATCGCCTTGGAAAGGCGTCATCCGTTTTGGTAAACGCGGGAAGTTGAACCCCAGGTACATCGGGCCTTTTGAGATCCTCGAACGGATTGGCCCCGTAGCTTATCGATTGCAGCTGCCATCCGAACTCAGCAGCGTGCACCCCACTTTTCACATTTCAAATCTGAAGAAGTGTCTGTCTGATGAGACACTTATTATTCCACTAGATGAAATTCGTGTTGACGATAAACTCCACTTCGTTGAGGAACCCGCTGAAATTATGGACCGTGAGGTCAAACAACTGAAACAAAGTCGTATTCCCATCGTCAAGGTCAGATGGAATTCGCGGCGTGGTCCGGAATTCACCTGGGAACGGGAAGACCAAATGCGACTCAAATATCCTCAACTATTCACTGATTCTACATCAAACACGACTTCGAATTAAATTTCGGGACGAAATTCTTCTAACAGGGGGAGAATGTAACACCCGCCAAATTAGGACTAGTAATTAGTGCCTAATCATACGTTAATACATGTAATTAGTTCTGTGTTAGGCTAATTAATGTATCGAATTATATATAATGTTGAATATATACAAAAATGCGATTTGATTAAATCGTACGCAATTTAAATCGAATGTATTTCGATTCAATTTAATACGGACGTTGGTGACCAATTTTATTAAATAATGTTGTTATATCAAAAATATTATTATGATAATATTTCGTATTCATTCGTATCGTACAGACAAAACTTACACAATTTAAAATATTAAAACACGCCAACTAAATAAACAAACTTACATATTATAACTCAAATGTAAATTAAATTGTAAAATATTTAAATAAAATATTGCGTAATGATTTGTATTTTAAAACGTACCATTTAATATTTGAAATAATTATTTAACATTTGAACGACGGAGCGAACGAACACCGCACGGAGCGGAAACGCGGGGCGAAAAATGGGAGGATAACCTCCCATTCCCCACCATCCTTTTCTCATTTATCACTCAACTCTCTCTCTCCTTCCTCTCTTTTCTCTCTTTTCTTTCAACTTCACCATCCACCACCACCTCATTAAATCACATAATACTACCACTAAACACGCTCGGATCTCCTCGCTCGTTTGGAACAAAAGATTCACCGCACCACGATCTATCATCCTATCTTTTCGGATTTTTGATCCGACAATTTGTAAGTTTCCGACAAATCCCGAAATCTCCCGTTTTCAAGTGTTTTTGCTTGTTAGTAGTTTATATCAACTTATAATGTCCAAATATGGGTTGGGTAAAAGTTTTGGACCAAACGGAAACCGAAAAACTCGTTTTCGACACATTTTCCGGCCAACAGAACGCTACGTCGCTTTTGGACCCAGATTTATGCGACGTCAGCTGCGACGTCGCAAAACCCCTCGTAACGTCGCATAGTGCGACGTCAGTCACAACGTCGCACGAATCCTCGACGTCGCATATAGCGACGCAGCCTATTACGTCGCATTGACTTGCGAATGTCGCACATAGCGACGCAGCACCCTACGTCGCATTAAATTGCGAAACGTCGCCTTTAGCGACGTCATGCTCAACGTCGCAACCCTACCTGCGACGTCGCACCCAACGTCGCACAAATCAGAACCTCAAAAACATAGATTTTTACTAAGTGTCGAGACTCGAAATTTATCACTCGATTTACCCAAATTCAGATCCCAGATGCGTTTTTCGTCAAAGCAATATAGTAGAAATAAAAATTTTCCAAGCTGACCTGGCAGCTCGACCCCAGCCAGGGGCTCTGCCCCTTGGACCCCGCCAGGGGCTGCCGCCCCTTGGACCCCGCTACCAGGGGCGCTGCCCCCGGACCCCCGTACTTAGATTCCGTAACGGCTTCTAAAACACAATCAAAACACATTTTTCAAGTAAAACGACACGAAATCAAAATGATAATAGTTGAGATTATTATTACAAATCCGTCACCAACGGGCCGTACATATTTTCAAACATTCGAATAAATCAACTAAATGTAATTTGGACATTATAGTTGGACGAACAACTACAAGGTAGTCTTATTAGATACCTTCGCATATTATAACCATCGCGTGTCGTGGACACCCTCAGGTTACAAGTCTTTGGACTTCGATTCTCGGCTAATCATTCTCAGTTTATTTTCATAAACTCAACGACTCAGGTGAGTCTCATAGCCCCTCTTTTACTGTTTTACTCAGGGGTGTGATATATTGCTCAACTTTTAACATGTGAACGCAAGTACCAACTTTTCATATACTACATGAGTTTTTCGAAACTAATCATTTTAAAGTCCTCCGTCAGCATAGTTGTTAATACGTTGTAGCGTGAATATTAGTATATGGTACCATATAGGATTGACCCACCTCGTCCGGGTTAGCAAGCACTAACCGGGTAAACGGACGTACTAATATTTGGGAAGACGAATGTTGATTAGGCATTCGTGGAGGCACCTCGCCCGGAATTCTCTATAGGGGACCCGGCCCTCGAGTTAAGCTCAACTATGTGCTCATGGCTATATACACGATGACTATCATTTAATTGCTGGATGCAATTCATTATTTAATTGCTGGATGCAATTCATTATTAAATCTTGCGGTTCACACTATATTAACTGATTTCAAACCTGTGAGCTCACCAGCTTTATAGCTGACCTTTTAGCATATATCGCAGGTACCCAGCAGTAGGATGTTTCTGCTTCAGGACTTTAGCTCGAGTCAGCATACAGACGATTGAGATTTTCTTGCATTAGTATATTTTGTACAAGTACTTATGTACTGAAATCTCATTTTATTTAAACTCGAGCTATGTAAGGCTTTAAATGTTGTAAACATTTCAGTTATCAATATATTTTGTTAAAACGACGCATTTAGAGTCGTTTACTATATATCTTTGTGCTTTGTTATTGATTAGTAACACCCAAATCAAGCTTCCGCAAATCATCAAATTTGGGGGTGTTACAGGTTGGTATCAGAGCCTAAGGTTATAGTGAACTAGGTTGCATTTAGTGGACCTAGACTATGACCATTAGGCGGTATTCCTTATTAGGTATAACTGGTTCAGTGATTACATCATACGAGTTTAATTTAACATAGTCTGATCAACTATGTACAATTAAGCAAGGATGATGTAAGATCTGAAAGTAGTTATGGCTGAACAGGGTACAATAGAAGACTCTGACCTCGAGAGAACCGAGACTTAAACATGTTTATGCTAGACACTCAATAGGCTATATTATATAGGAGCTATATGAATATAGGCCTCAATCTTACTAACGTTTTGTCTCAGAAATGGCAAACACACCATCAAATTCATCTCGCCCTCAATCCGGGTCGCAGAACCCAAGGGTAGCTAGGAGGAACGCCAGGTTGCCTCGAGCTGGCCCGTACCCCACTCACTTCACCCTTCCGGCCTTAGCCGCTAGGGTGAACCAACACGAGCAGCGACTTCGCACCATGGATGTCGTGTTGCAAGAAACAAATGAAAACTGGAGACTTACATCCCTTGAACGCATCGAACAAGTCTCCGACGACCTGGAAACCACAAACAACAACATGGATGTCCTTTGCAACTAAGTAATAGCGATAAGCGTGGAAAATGACCTCCTGCGTCAAAGGATGGAAGAATGTGAAAAGCGTTCACATGAAGCATAAGAGTATGCCCGTGGACTAACACAACGACTAGCACTAGCAGAAGATAACGCCCGTCAAGCTAGCAGACTTGCAAACACTGTGGACCGTCTTGTCACGATGATGGAACAAATTAATCTACGTTAAGACTAGTGTAGTCTTTGTCTTGTAATTTATCCTGTAATCTAGTAACTATCTACTCGCTACTCTAAAATTCGGTCGGATGTAACAATTCCCGACACCTTTTGTAATAACTCTGTAGGATGTAACCTTTGAACTCATATTAGCTATCAAATATTCCTTGTTGTTCAACTCATATTAATTGTCATTTTTCCATGTTGATGTCATGTATTACTGCTTTTATACACGTACATCTATAACAAATACAACTTTCCTACGAAATCTCATGTATCTTCATTTCTTTTATTGAAGAATCATGCCGCCAAAGTCAAGACCATACACCGATGCTCAGCTTACATCGCTTATAACCCAGGCTGTTACTGAAGCCTTGGCTCGGAATACCCCACAAAACTCCACCAGAAACAGCGATGCCACTGAAACCACTACTGCTAAACCTTGTTCTTACAAGGACTTTCAAAGCTGCAAACCCTACAGCTTCAAGGGTTCTGAAGGAGCCATCGGACTTATCAGATGGTTCGAGAAAATGGAAACTGTTTTCCGTGTCAGCAAATGCGCGGAGAACGACAAAGTAAACTTCGCCACCTGCTCTCTTGAAGATGATGCCCACTCTTGGTGGAATTCATATACCCAATCAGTGGGTGCTGACACTGCCTACCAACTCTCTTGGGAGGACTTGAAAGCAAAACTCACTGCCAAATACTGCTCAATCGCCAAACTCCAAAAGCTGGACGAGGAGTTCTGGAACCTAAAGGTTCAGGGTGGTGATATCGATGGTTATACCACCAGATTCCAGCAACTCGCTGCCCTCCGCCCAGCCATGGTTAGCACAGAACCTGATAAAATCAGGAAGTACATCCTTGGCCTTCCTGAGCCTGTTCGGGGGCATGTTGCCTCTTCCAACCAAACCACCATTGACGGTGCAATTCTATTGGCCCAAGATCTGATGTCCATGAGCCAAGATTCTGAACCACCCACTTCATCCTCCCAAAACAACAAGCGAAAGTGGTCTGACTACCACAACAACCACTCCAGTCAACAAAACAAGAAACCCGACACCATCAAAGCCTATAACACCACCACCGACATCACACGGGGCTACACTGGGAACAAACCCTATTGTTCCAAGTGCAGCCGTCACCATGAAGGCTCCTGTGGTCCCTTTTGCAACAATTGCAAGAGGTACGGCCATCTCACCAAAGATTGCAATTCTCCTGCCAACAACAGTTCCAACAACAACACCAGACCACCCAAAGTCTGTTTTGAGTGTGGGAAACCAGGGCACTTCAGGGATACGTGCCCAAAGCTGAAGAATAACAACAACAACAACAACAACCGCAACAGCAACAACAACAACAACACCCGAAGCAGAGCCTTCGTCATCAAATCTGGGGACGCCCGCCAAGACCCGAATGTGGTCTCGGGTATGTTCCTCCTCAACAACTTAAATGCTTCTGTTCTATTTGATACTGGTGCTGATAAAAGCTTTATCTCCGATGATTTTTGCCCATTACTTGACATCACTCCTGTTGCCTTAGATGTTAAGTACACTGTAGAACTAGCCAATGGAAAACTTGTAGAAACCACCAGTGTGATACCTAATTGCACTTTAAACCTCGCTGACGAAACCTTTTCGATCGACCTTATACCCATTGAAATCGGAAGTTTCGACGTCATTATTGGAATGGACTGGTTGTCCAAACATCGAGCTGAAATCGTTTGTCACGATAAAATCGTCCGTATCCCACTCGCCGTTGGTGGAACCTTGATCATACAGGGGGAGACCGGTGGGACGGGACTCAATATAATCTCCTGCTTAAAAACCCGAAAATTTCTGAGAAAGGGTTACCCTGCCATACTCGCGCACATCATGGAGAAGAAGTCGGAGGAGAAGCGACTTGAGGATGTGCCAATTGTTAGAGACTTTCCCGAAGTCTTTCCGGAAGAATTACCTGGTCTACCTCCGCCTAGACAGGTTGAGTTCTCGATTGATCTTGTGCCGGGTGCCGCACCGGTGGCCCGCGCACCATACCGTTTAGCCCCATCCGAACTTCAGGAGTTGTCCTCCCAGTTACAGGAACTTCTGGATCGAGGATTCATTAGACCGAGTTCTTCACCTTGGGGAGCTCCGGTCTTATTTGTTAAGAAGAAGGACGGTTCATTCCGAATGTGCATCGACTACCGAGAATTGAACAAGTTGACCGTCAAGAACCGTTATCCACTTCCTCGCATTGATGATCTATTTGACCAACTTCAGGGTTCAAGCTTCTACTCAAAAATCGACCTGCGATCAGGTTATCATCAGTTACGAGTTCGCGACGCCGATATTCCAAAAACTGCTTTCAGAACTCGTTACGGGCACTACGAATTCCAAGTGATGCCCTTTGGTCTAACCAACGCACCGGCTGTATTCATGGATCTCATGAACCGGGTTTGCAAACCTTACCTCGATAAGTTTGTTATTGTCTTTATCGATGACATACTCATTTACTCGCGCAACGAGCAGGAACATGCGCAACACCTCAAAACCATCCTTGAACTCCTTAGACACGAGGAGCTTTATGCCAAATTCTCTAAGTGTGAGTTCTGGATACAAACTGTTCAATTCCTTGGTCACGTGATCGACAGTCAGGGAATTCACGTTGACCCATCAAAAATCGAGGCTATCAAAGACTGGCAAGCACCCACCTCTGCAACTGAAGTACGACAATTATTGGGTCTTGCTGGGTACTATCGGCGATTTATCGAAAACTTCTCTAAAATAGCTCAACCACTCACGGTACTGACTCAGAAGGACAAAAGGTTCGATTGGACCGATAAACAAGAGTCAGCATTCCAACTTCTGAAACAAAAGCTTTGCAGTGCTCCAATTCTATCCTTACCCGAAGGCACCGATGACTTCGTGGTATACTGTGATGCTTCTCACCAAGGTCTCGGTTGCGTATTGATGCAACGAGATAAAGTTATTGTCTATGCCTCACGACAGCTGAAAATTCACGAAAAGAACTACACCACTCATGATCTCTAACTTGGAGCTGTCGTTTTTGCTCTCAAAATCTGGAGACATTATCTCTACGGCACTAAGTGCACCATCTTTACCGATCATAAAAGCCTCCAACATATATTCGATCAGAAGGATCTCAATATGAGGCAACGTCGATGGGTCGAGTTGCTTACCGATTACGACTGCGAGATCAAGTACCATCCAGGGAAGGCTAATGTTGTAGCCGATGCCCTCAGCCGAAAGGAACGACCGAAACCACTTCGAGTCCGAGCTCTCAGTATGACCATTCATAACGATCTTACTATTCAAATTCATACCGCTCAGATCGAAGCCCTGAAACCTGAAAACATCAAAAACGAAGCCTTACGGGGTATTGACAAACAATTTGAAACCAAATCTAACGGGATTAGGTATTTCTCAAACCGAATCTGGTTGCCTAATTTCGGAAACCTACGAGACTTGGTGATGGACGAGGCTCACAAGTCTAAATATTCTATCCATCCGGGATCCGATAAGATGTACCACGGCATCAAGGAATTTTATTGGTGGCCAAATATGAAAGCCGAAATCGCCACTTATGTCAGCAAGTGTCTTACTTGCTCGAAAGTCAAAACCGAACATCAGAAACCTCCTGGTTTACTCCAACAACCTGAAATCCCTGAATGGAAATGGGATCAAATTGCCATGGATTTCATAACCAAACTACCCAAGTCGTCGAGGAGGTTGCGATACCATTTGGGTGATCGTCGATCGTCTCACCAAATCTGCTCATTTCTTGGCAATCAAGGAAAACGATAAAATGGAACGCCTTACACAAATCTACATCAAGGAAATCGTTTCTCATCATGGTGTTCCAATCTCGATCATCTCTGACAGAGATGCCCGTTTCACTTCTCACTTTTGGCAATCACTTCAAAAAGCAATGGGTACCCGTCTCGATATGAGTACCGCGTACCATCCTCAAACCGATGGCCAAAGTGAACGAACCATCCAAACCCTGGAAGATATGCTACGCGCCTGCGTAGTTGATTTCGGTACAAACTGGGAAAGACATCTACCGTTGTGCGAATTCTCGTACAATAACAGCTATCATGCCAGCATTAAGGCTGCACCTTTTGAGGCATTGTACGGTCGTAAGTGCCGATCACCGATCTGTTGGACTGAAGTGGGAGATAGTCAACTCACTGGTCCTGGACTCATACACGCCACCACTGAGAAAATTGTGGAAATCCAAAACAGACTCAAAGCCGCACGTGATCGTCAGAAAAGTTATGCTGACGTGAGACGCAAACCACTCGAGTTCCAAGTTGGGGATCGAGTACTCTTAAAAGTATCGCCTTGGAAAGGCGTCATCCGTTTTGGTAAACGCGGGAAGTTGAACCCCAGGTACATCGGGCCTTTTGAGATCCTCGAACGGATTGGCCCCGTAGCTTATCGATTGCAGCTGCCATCCGAACTCAGCAGCGTGCACCCCACTTTTCACATTTCAAATCTGAAGAAGTGTCTGTCTGATGAGACACTTATTATTCCACTAGATGAAATTCGTGTTGACGATAAACTCCACTTCGTTGAGGAACCCGCTGAAATTATGGACCGTGAGGTCAAACAACTGAAACAAAGTCGTATTCCCATCGTCAAGGTCAGATGGAATTCGCGGCGTGGTCCGGAATTCACCTGGGAACGGGAAGACCAAATGCGACTCAAATATCCTCAACTATTCACTGATTCTACATCAAACACGACTTCGAATTAAATTTCGGGACGAAATTCTTCTAACAGGGGGAGAATGTAACACCCGCCAAATTAGGACTAGTAATTAGTGCCTAATCATACGTTAATACATGTAATTAGTTCTGTGTTAGGCTAATTAATGTATCGAATTATATATAATGTTGAATATATACAAAAATGCGATTTGATTAAATCGTACGCAATTTAAATCGAATGTATTTCGATTCAATTTAATACGGACGTTGGTGACCAATTTTATTAAATAATGTTGTTATATCAAAAATATTATTATGATAATATTTCGTATTCATTCGTATCGTACAGACAAAACTTACACAATTTAAAATATTAAAACACGCCAACTAAATAAACAAACTTACATATTATAACTCAAATGTAAATTAAATTGTAAAATATTTAAATAAAATATCGCGTAATGATTTGTATTTTAAAACGTACCATTTAATATTTGAAATAATTATTTAACATTTGAACGACGGAGCGAACGAACACCGCACGGAGCGGAAACGCGGGGCGAAAAATGGGAGGATAACCTCCCATTCCCCACCATCCTTTTCTCATTTATCACTCAACTCTCTCTCTCCTTCCTCTCTTTTCTCTCTTTTCTTTCAACTTCACCATCCACCACCACCTCATTAAATCACATAATACTACCACTAAACACGCTCGGATCTCCTCGCTCGTTTGGAACAAAAGATTCACCGCACCACGATCTATCATCCTATCTTTTCGGATTTTTGATCCGACAATTTGTAAGTTTCCGACAAATCCCGAAATCTCCCGTTTTCAAGTGTTTTTGCTTGTTAGTAGTTTATATCAACTTATAATGTCCAAATATGGGTTGGGTAAAAGTTTTGGACCAAACGGAAACCGAAAAACTCGTTTTCGACACATTTTCCGGCCAACAGAACGCTACGTCGCTTTTGGACCCAGATTTATGCGACGTCAGCTGCGACGTCGCAAAACCCCTCGTAACGTCGCATAGTGCGACGTCAGTCACAACGTCGCACGAATCCTCGACGTCGCATATAGCGACGCAGCCTATTACGTCGCATTGACTTGCGAATGTCGCACATAGCGACGCAGCACCCTACGTCGCATTAAATTGCGAAACGTCGCCTTTAGCGACGTCATGCTCAACGTCGAAACCCTACCTGCGACGTCGCACCCAACGTCGCACAAATCAGAACCTCAAAAACATAGATTTTTACTAAGTGTCGAGACTCGAAATTTATCACTCGATTTACCCAAATTCAGATCCCAGATGCGTTTTTCGTCAAAGCAATATAGTAGAAATAAAAATTTTCCAAGCTGACCTGGCAGCTCGACCCCAGCCAGGGGCTCTGCCCCTTGGACCCCGCCAGGGGCTGCCGCCCCTTGGACCCCGCTACCAGGGGCGCTGCCCCCGGACCCCCGTACTTAGATTCCGTAACGGCTTCTAAAACACAATCAAAACACATTTTTCAAGTAAAACGACACGAAATCAAAATGATAATAGTTGAGATTATTATTACAAATCCGTCACCAACGGGCCGTACATATTTTCAAACATTCGAATAAATCAACTAAATGTAATTTGGACATTATAGTTGGACGAACAACTACAAGGTAGTCTTATTAGATACCTTCGCATATTATAACCATCGCGTGTCGTGGACACCCTCAGGTTACAAGTCTTTGGACTTCGATTCTCGGCTAATCATTCTCAGTTTATTTTCATAAACTCAACGACTCAGGTGAGTCTCATAGCCCCTCTTTTACTGTTTTACTCAGGGGTGTGATATATTGCTCAACTTTTAACATGTGAACGCAAGTACCAACTTTTCATATACTACATGAGTTTTTCGAAACTAATCATTTTAAAGTCCTCCGTCAGCATAGTTGTTAATACGTTGTAGCGTGAATATTAGTATATGGTACCATATAGGATTGACCCACCTCGTCCGGGTTAGCAAGCACTAACCGGGTAAACGGACGTACTAATATTTGGGAAGACGAATGTTGATTAGGCATTCGTGGAGGCACCTCGCCCGGAATTCTCTATAGGGGACCCGGCCCTCGAGTTAAGCTCAACTATGTGCTCATGGCTGTATACACGATGACTATCATTTAATTGCTGGATGCAATTCATTATTTAATTGCTGGATGCAATTCATTATTAAATCTTGCGGTTCACACTATATTAACTGATTTCAAACCTGTGAGCTCACCAGCTTTATAGCTGACCTTTTAGCATATATCGCAGGTACCCAGCAGTAGGATGTTTCTGCTTCAGGACTTTAGCTCGAGTCAGCATACAGACGATTGAGATTTTCTTGCATTAGTATATTTTGTACAAGTACTTATGTACTGAAATCTCATTTTATTTAAACTCGAGCTATGTAAGGCTTTAAATGTTGTAAACATTTCAGTTATCAATATATTTTGTTAAAACGACGCATTTAGAGTCGTTTACTATATATCTTTGTGCTTTGTTATTGATTAGTAACACCCAAATCAAGCTTCCGCAAATCATCAAATTTGGGGGTGTTACACCCCTATTTATAGTTGTGGAAGAAACCCTTCGGTTTGCTGAATTCGACTCCCAACCGACGGTTAGACCTTCCAACCGGCGGTTGGAGCTGTCAGACTTGTACTCCAAGTCTGCGACTTGCACCGCCTATGAAACCCTAATCCCAACCGGCGGTTGGACCTTCCAACCGGCGGTTGGATCCAGTTTCTGGAATCTTCCACCAATTTAATTACTTTTGATTTTCTAATTAATAAATATTTATTAATTAACCAAACAATTATAATATTAATACATTTAATATTATCCTTCATCTTTCTCTTGACTGTTTATTGAGGGCAACCCAAAAAGGACTTTACCATTAATGATAGTCTCACCAATTAGTTATGGTATTGGACACTATTCCAACAAATTTCCAATGTCAAACGTACAACAACCAAGAATACTCAATAATGCAGTTACAGAACAACAATATGAGTTCTAGTTTATACCATTGTCATCATCAAGTTATATGCTAGCAAACGTCATTCCGTTGTAAATTACCGTTTGGTCCAATTCCTACTCTGTATAAGCCTCTAAGTTTCTCCAAATCTACAAACAAGTTCAATAAGTTGGCTGACATAAAATGATAATAAAATCTAATTTTTACTAAGATTTACATTATTTTGAAAGTTTGATTGCATGTTCATCAACATTTGAGACATAGCTTTCATCACGTATATCCACATTCCCAACCTTGACGTTGTTGGGGATAATTTACCATATTAAACGTCCAATTCCAGAGGCCAAGACTAAAGAATTACAATATTTAAGTTAACAAATTTTAGGATAAAAAGTTTAAGAAATGTACATACTAAGATTCTTACTCTGTCACCCGAAAAGTGAACGCATACATGTCCGACGTCTTGGGGGGCACCCACGGATCTTCTGATACCAACAAGGAATCTAATATGTACCCGATTAAGGTGACATTGTCAAGAATATAAAGGACCCAATGTTCACTACACAAAAGATTTATTATTTATTAGTAGTAGTATAGTAGTAGTATAAAGCACTTATAACAAATTCCATAAATGGGAGAAAAAAAAACATATATTTACCGATGAAAATATGGAACAACGAAGAAGTGTTTGGCACTGTGATATTCGAACTGCGTCAGGAGGTGACGAGTAAATGTGTGGTGGTGATCCGGATTTTTGGCAGAGAGTGATTGAATTATTCCTGGATGTAAGAACCCACATCGATTTGGAGGTGATTGCTTCTCGCGAATCGACCACAAGTTTGTAAATCAAAATTATGATTAAGTAATGGTAATAAATAAGGATATAATTTATAAAGACATTATCTAAAGCATTAACGAACTTACAATGCCCACCAAGACAAAATGGTGACATCAAGCCACTCTTTTGTCAACCAAGTTAGCACTCTGTTGCGCCCGCAACGGTCGTTATCGAAGCGGGCACAACAGTGGGTTGTTTTAAATTTATAGAGCCGGGGATATCCTAAGCTAATACTACTTTCAGCCCTAATTTGGTTGCTAGGGTAGTAAGCGGTATGTTGACTCAGGTGTCGTTCTTATACTACAACGGGCATGGGATCTTAGGCGTTCTAATTATCTTTTGTAATCTAGCTAGGGTTTAACTAAAGTTTTGATTTGGTTTGGTTTTATAACTAATCTATTAAAATAAATGCAGGAAAGTAAAAGATGTTTGTACGGAGGCTCAGAGAACAGTGGATACGAGAGTGTTCACTATGATGCCGGTATATGCTTTGGATAGTAATTATGAGTGTTAAAGCCACTAGTTATGATGATTAATCCGTTGAGTAACCGGAACTTAAATTAACACGAAGTATTATACCTACGGCAGTTCCTTAGCTTTTCCCACGTATTTAAACGCTATACGAAGTACTGTGCCGTTTTATGGTTTTTCCTTAGCATTGATTCAAATTACCAGTTTGCTTATTGGATACCCTATATTATTAATGATGTATAATTACGATCCTATCAAATATCTAACGTAAAGGTCTCTACAATCAGATAAATAATATGTCACATGGATAGCAATTATATAGTGTCAGATACACCGGAAGTTCTCCCAAATGTACTGATCAATTCAATTAACAGTTATTCTCTAATCCTATTCCCCAATCTCTGACAAATGTGTGTCGGTATCATGGCACGAATTGTTGAATAAACAATAATGTGAACAGGAGTTACCCTACGGAATAGGTTGGATTAACTTGTCTAACGGTCAATTGAATTGTTCATCATTAATCATATAAATCACCTTAACTATTACATGCATATCACTTTACTGTATAAACATCAACTTATATCTGAAAACCCTAATCATGCAGTTACATATAGTAATATGAGGTTCAGTTCTAGCATGCAGCATTCCTAAGGCAACAATCAAACAAGAACATGCAATAGAAAGGCACACAGATAACTATTCCTATTTCATACCATTTCACATAACCAGATAATCGGATCATAAATATCCCGAAAGGTCTCTCAAAGATATTCAATATATGAACTTGAATCTAACCTAGCTCTAATCCTATGCTCCGCATCTCTTATGATATAGTTTCAATCTAGAGAATACAGCCATGTCGAGTTCAAATGCTTCATCATACATAGAATAGGTAGAGTACGTACCACTAATAACTGGCCAGGTTTTAGCAGGAAGTTTCTAACCACAGCATAAGTTGGATAGGTAAACAATTGAGATTCAATTCATAAATTCAGATACAGTTTAATATTCACACAGACAGAGTAACAGTATGTTACAATTGGGATCATTATTTCCACAACGGATTGCGCCCACGACTTTCATAGCTTCCACGTTCCGTACTACACACATTCGTGATGATTCCGGCGCTATACAAATGAAATCCGTATAACGTTACCTCCGTTGTTTCATAATGGTGTCATCCCAATTGCATATTAAATCATAACTACTTAAGCATACCCATTATCATAGCAAACACAGATTTGTCTAGCCTAGCATGGCATCTCTAGTAAGCAATATAACGTAAACATAATATAATCAAATCATATTTACGAAATAAAGAAAAGAGATATAAATATAACCTGAATAAGTATTACAGATAAATCCTCGTGACCCAAAGTCTCGGAGTAACTCCATACAGACTCTACAACTACCGCTACGCTAACTAGCTACCCTTTCTATTTCTCCTATAACTCCTAAGAGTAGTGCTAGAGAGAGAAAGTAGAGAGAGAGAGTGTGTGTGTGAGAGAGAAAGTGAAAATTCTATGAAGAATTGGTGTGTGGAATGAGGTGAATGAGGCCACTATTTATAGGCAAGCCATGGATCCAAGAGTACAAGTCCACAAGCACACGTACAAGCCAACGAAGCAAAAACAAGGCCGTGTGAGACCAAAACAGGCCGTGTACGGCCCTGTAGAGGCCGTGTACGGCTCTAAACAGGCCCTGTACGGCTCTACGGAGGCCGTGTACGGCCCTGTGGTGGCCGTGTGCTTGGCCGTGTGATTTTTCTGACTTTTCTCGCAACTTCGGAAGGCCGTATCTTCTTCGTTTCGCGTCCGTTTGACTTAATTCTTTCGCCTACGGCTTCGTAATTCCATTACGCTTCTAATGATGCCAATTTGGTAGAAATTGGATGTGTGGGGCCCAGGCATGTCCAGAATACATTTTGTAGCTTTCGGCTGCGCTGTAACTTGCATAACTTTTTCGTCCTTGATCCGTTTTGAGCAATCCTTATATCCACATTCTCGTAATCTCCATAGCTACAAAATAAGATAAATGTGAGGTCTTGGTATGGAGTTTACAGTAGATTTAGGGTTTGGCTCAATTTGGTGCTTATTTCAGTGTATTTTCAGCCCTTTTCGTATAGTTTTGGAAAGTCCGTCAAGTTTTCACCTTTATAACAAAATATGATAAATAATGATGTTTTAAGAATGTTTTTGTTATAAAAGGCCTAAATATGGGGTCAATAATGCAGGTAAAAACGTGACTTTTTACGCTACATCAAATATCCCACACTTAGAGTTTTGCTTGTCCTCAAGCAATTCCGCCTGTCAACTATACCCAGAAACTTTTTCTGAAAAAATGTTTTTATGGGAGTCATAAATATAAGTAAAAATACGAAAATAATCAAATAATCCCTCAGGTGTAACATAGGAGATATGCACACGACGTATCCAACTTTTCAGAATGATCATCTTAGGCATGCTTTCAATTCTCGTGATCTTGGAATATACATGACTGGGCGATTAATCACCAGGTGGTCACTCAATTCACACAAGTGTATCGGGTTTCCTAATAATCTAGATTAAACGAAATCGCTCATAATACCAGTCATGCAGCATTCATCGTCATAGGCTTGATCGAGAATCGAATCTCCACCACTTAGACAGGGACGGCACTAATTATCCCAGGATATTTGATTGGGTTGTATTTTGGGGGTGAAAAGGGAAATATTTTTGAAAAAGGAAAGGTTGGTAGGGTATGGAAGGAAGGACTGATCTAGACTCCAGAAACTCTTAAGGTCGTGAGAAACCTTTATTTGACTGAATCCTATAGAAAGGGGAATCCACCGAGAATTTCTTCTTTTTGGATGATTCTTGAACTTCCTTGGATCTTTTATTCTTTCTTTTTGTATTTTCTTGAGGCATTTTCTTTTCTATTTCCTTTTTCTTTTGCTTTTTTAGATGCCTCATCCTCTTTTTGCTTTTGCAGTTTCTTCAAGACAATTTTCAAGGCTCCATGAATGATTCTTTTGGGAGCATCGGGTGATTTCTTTTGATATTCTTCTTTTGAAGTTCGTCACCAGGAATTTATGACTTGAGGGAGCAATTGCTCGAGTGGGTAAGGACATCCAAATAGCTGTTTCTCACTTCCTCAGAAATTTCTTTTATCCAGACGTTTTGGTGGTGAGTGGAAATGTGGTTTTTTAGGGTTTTGAAAGAAATGAAAAGGCTTAGGCTCAACAGGGTTTTCTAGGGGATCTTCAATACTAAAAGTGTCGGAAAAAGGTTGGCTTGAAAAGATATGAGAAAAAAGGGGTTATTCCTAAAAATGTCCAGGTCATCTAATTGCACCTATGCCACGTATGGCACCTGTCAATATGGTCTCGAAACGCATGTCAGGAGCAAGTTCTAATTCAGAACACATGCACAGGTCACACACAAGAAACGAAAAGTGAAGCATTAAAAATGAATGCTATTAGGCTCAAGATACCTCACCGCAAGTTTATTGGGTTGTATGTGCCCAGCCATGTGATGCCCCTCTTAGACTTTCATTAAGAAAAAGTTGGAATCTGACCTAATTCTACCTCTTTCTGCTTAACCTTTGAGTTTATTTGAAAATTTTGTAGCCTTACATATATTGTTGACTCAAAATGGTTTTGAAAGTTTAGGGTAAAGTGATGACATATTGGCTTCATGTGAGAACAAGTTGAAAAATTTGAGGACATTTTTGAAAAAATTTAAGGTTATTATACGAAGTAGGGTATATTGCTATCCCACACTTAAAAAATAAACATTGTCCTCAATGTTTTTGCCACTAAGTAGGGAGAATCCCACACTTAGGGTTTTAATGATTTTGTTGAACAATTTTTAGTTTCAAGTATTTTCTAAGAATGGGGTTGTTAATCCCACACTTAGATTTTGAAATGGGGGTCATGGCAAAATATTTAAAATGAAAATACTGAAAAGGAACTTCCCTATAAATAGTGGTTACTAGAGTTGGACCAGGTTCGTGCAGAAGTGGTGCAAATAATTTCAGCAGTTTAGGCTCAGCCATTCCATATGAAGCTAGTTCTGCAGTAATCACAACCTCATCAGAGTATCACGTCATAGTAGTCACAACAAAAGTACAAAGTAATAACACAAAATAAAGATAAAGTAAACTAATAATAGTCATCTAGCAAGTCATCGCTATCTGGATCAAACTCATCCTCTGCAGTCTTGTCGTAGACTGGTGCAGGAGTTGGGCTCGAAACATCAAGCATGGCATAAAGCTGCTCTCGAAGAACTGGATCCATAGATGCAGAGGTCCCAGAGGCAGCAGGCTCAGCAGTAGGAGCAATAGGGTGTCCAGTAGATAGTCTAGTAGCAGGTCCAACAAAAGATCCAGCAGCAGGGAAGAAAGACTAAGGTGGTCGAGATGGTCCTGGGTCTGGTCCCAACCTGAAAGGTGGTCCCGCAGGTCTCGGCAATCCGGCTACCTCACATAGTGCTGAAAGGATCTGATGATGTGCAGTGAAGGTCTAGAACAAGGCCCAAGTAGCAGCGGGATCATACAGGGTAATGCCATACTCAAGAGTAGGTGGCTGTCTGATCGCTGGAGTAGTCTGTGGTGGCACAGGCTGGGCTGCAGGTGATGTGGCCTCCTCCTCATGCTCTAGCTGAATATCTACAAGCCCCTCCTCAGGGATAGTAGGTAAAGCTCTCATGTGTCTGGGGTGTCTCCTCTGTCTGGGTCTGTGTCGTCTCCTCTGTCTAGGTTGCCTCTCAGCAACATGATCCTCAGTCTCGATCTGAGCGTCCATCCTGAAATAAACATAAAATAGGTAATGCTAATAGAAAGTGAACAAATGCAGAAAGGACAGATGGAATGCCATCTGAACTTTTTGCACTTGTGTAAATAAAACTTATCTCAGATAAACTATTTGATTGTCTAATAAGTCGCAAGCCTGCATACATTAGATCAGTGATAACAATACTAGATTAAAAATAAACTAAGAAATAAAAAGGACAGGAAAAAAAATAAGATAAGCTTGGGGTGCCTCCCAAGAGCGCTTTGTTTATAGAGTCTCTTAGTTCGACTCTTGTACCTTTCTGGCTGACTCAAGGTGGTTCGAAGATAAAGACATCCTCACGAATGGGGAAGTCTTCGATGTAATGCTTTAACCGATGACCATTTACCTTAAAATTACCTTATGGTGATTCGAGTTTGACTGCACCATAAGGGAATACCTTTGAGATTATGAATGGTCCGGTCCACCTGATCTTGAATTTTCCAGAGAACTTTTTGAAGCGCGAATTGAAGAGAAGCACTTTATCTCCTGGTTTGAACCTTGAGAGTTTAAGCTTGGAATCATGAATCCTCTTGGTTCTATCTTTGTAGTTCAGGGAGCTTTCATATGCTTGGTATCTTAATTCGGCCAATTCATTTAGTTGCATTCTCCGATGGGAACCTGTTATAGAAGTGTCCAGATTGCAGTTCTTCAGCGCCCAGTATGCTTTGTATTCCAACTCCACTGGTAGGTGACATGCCTTGCCATAAACTAGACGATATGGTGTGGTCCCTAAAGGTGTTTTGTAAGCAGTTCTGAATGCCCACAACGCATCATCTAATTTGTCAACCCACTTATCCCCATGATTTCTGACTGTTCGCTCCAAGATTCTCTTTAAAGCTCTGTTCGTGATCTCAGCTTGTCCATTTGTTTGTGGATGATAGGCGGTGGACATCTTGTGAGTGTCGACATACTACTGCATAACCTTCATGAATTGAGTGTTGCAGAAGTGAGTGCCACGATCACTTATGATAGCTCTTGGAGTTCCGAATCGACAGAATAGTTGTTTGAGAAACTTTGTCACTACTCAGGCATCATTTCTTGGGAAAGCTTGTGCTTCGGCCCACCTGGAGACATAATCGACAGCAACTAGGATGTACTCTTTTCCATTAGACTTTGGGAAAGGTCCCATAAAATCTAACCCCCATATATCAAAGATCTCACAAGCCTGGATATTAGTGAGTGGCATTTCGTTCCTTGCTGACACATTGCCTTGTCTTTGGCAAATGTCGCAGCGTTTCACCAGTTCATAAGTATCTCGATAGATGGTTGGCCAGTAAAAGCCATAATCATACACCTTTCGTGCTGTTAGGTTAACTGCGTGATGTCCTCCAGTAGGTCCATGGTGACTTTGTCGAAGGATTTGTTCTGCTTCCTTCCCATCGACGCATCTTCTAATGATCTGATCAGGGCAAACCTTAAAGAGGAAAGGATCGTCCCAATAGTAATTCTTTATGTCGCGGAAGAATCTTCGTCTCTGAGATGTCTGCATTCCTTTGGGTATTATATTTCCTACCAGGAAATTAGCATGATCAACATACCAAGGATCTTTGGATGTGGATCCTTAATGGTATTTGCCGATGTGCATGAGTTGTTCTTCAGGAAACTGGTCTTGAATATCCTTTTCATTAAGCTGCTCTAGTGTAGGATTTTCTAATCGGCTTAGATGATCTGCTGCGACATTTTCTGCTCCTTTCTTATCTCTGATCTCGATATCGAACTCTTGCAGGAGTAGAATCCATCTTAGCAGTCTAGGCTTCGCATCTTGCTTTTTGAAAAGACACTTCAAGGCTGAATGATCTGTATAGACAATAGTTTTGGACAGCATAAGATAGGAACGAAATTTATCGAAAGCAAATACTACCGCAAGCAGCTCCTTTTCTGTGGTTGTGTAATTCTCTTGGGCGTCCGTGAGCTTTTTGCTGGCATAGTATATTGGTTGAAAGTGCTTATCCTTCCTCTGTCCCAATACAGCTCCAACTGCGAAATCACTGGCGTCGCACATGATCTCAAATGGAAGGCTCCAATCTGGGGCAATCATTATCAGTGCATGTACAAGCTGATCTTTCAAATAGTTGAAAGCTTGGAGACATTCATCTGTAAAGGCAAACGGAGTATCATTTTCGAGAAGATGAGTCATAGGTCGAGAGATTTTGGAGAAATCTTGATGAAGCGACGGTAGAATCCGGCGTGACCTAGAAAACTTCGGATGGCTTTAACAGAAGTAGGTGGAGGAAGTTTTGAAATAGTTTCAACTTTAGCTTTGTCAACTTCCATACCGGCTTTTGATATGCAGTGCCCTAAGACTATTCCTTCTTTTACCATGAAATGGCATTTTTCCCAATTCAGAACGAGGTTTGATTCTTCACATCGGGCAAGCATCCTATCCAAGTTGGAAATACAAGTAGAGAAGGAATCTCCAAAGACTGAGAAGTCGTCCATGAATACCTCCATGCATTGTTCGATCATGTCATGAAAAATTGCCACCATGCATCGGTGAAATGTAGCAGGTGCATTACATAAGCCAAACGGCATACGTCGATAGGCGAAAGTTCCATATGGACATGTGAATGTCGTCTTTTCTTGGTCCTTTGGATCGAAAGGAATCTGAAAATAACCGGAGAATCCATCAAGAAAACAGTAGAATTTATTTCCTGATAATCTCTCCAGCATCTGATCAATGAACGGTAGAGGAAAGTGATCTTTGCGAGTGGCTTCATTTAGTTTTTGGTAGTCAATACACACCCTCCAACCGGTGACGGCTCATGTTGGAATTAATTCATTGTTTTCGTTAGCGATAACCGTCATTCCTCATTTCTTTGGGACAACTTGAACTGGGCTGACCCAAGGGGAATCTGAAATAGGGTAAATCAGGCCAGCGTCCAAGAGTTTGATAACTTCCTTCTCAACCACTTCTTGAATCTTCGGGTTAACTCTCCTCTCCCTTTGAATTGATGGTCTGAAGTCGTTTTCCATTAAGATCTTGTGAGTGCAATAGTTCGGACTGATCCCTTGAATGTCAGAAATCTTCCAAGCAATTGCCTTCTTATGTGACTTCAAAACTTGAATAAGTTTTGCTTTCTCTTCCGGCTTCAGGTCTTTTGATATGATAACTGGTAAGTGTGAAGGTCCTTCGAGGAAAGCGTATTCAAGGTGTGAGGGTAGTTCCTTCAGCTCCAATTCGGGTGGTTCTTCTATGGAACGTTTCATCCTTGCAATTTCGTCTCTTTTAAGCTCGTCGAACTTCGTTTGAAATTCTGAATCTTCTGCAGGGATCTCTGGACTGTCGGCTGATGCTATTTCAACCCATTCTGGTTTATCGGAGAGCTCATCTTTTCTTAGCTCGTATTTTTCTTTTGAAGAGTGAGAGATTGCATTGTCTTTAGTGATTATGGTATCGTTGTTCTCCGTGAATGCAAATCTCTGAATTTGAGCAGAAGAAGATGTGCTGAATGTGATCTCTGGATTTGATCTTTCAGATTGTAGATAAGGTGGTTTAAGCATTGACTCCATCTCTTCGAGAGTCTTCAGAATTTGGTCTTTTGTGAGAGATGAATCAGGTACTTCCGGAGTAGGGTTCCTTCTTAGGAGAGTGACAGGTGTGCCAGATCCAAGCGGAACAGCTGTGATAGAACTGTTAAGCTGATTGCTGGATTTCTTTAAAGGAAATAGCACTTCCTTAGATGCAGTTGGTGGATCCGAGATAGCTGAGCATAGACCTCCATTTTCTTGGCAAAGTCTTCTGGTGGTGATGACTGTGTTTTGAAGAGAATTATTGTTGCTTACTGTGAGGATCTCTTCCAGGTGTTCTTCAATTATTTCCTGCATAAAGTCTACAAGACCAAGGTCTTCTCCCATAGGTTGTTTCATTAGCTTGTCAACATTGAAGGTGACCTCCTCAGTTCCAACTCGAAGTTTTAAAGATTTTTCATTTACGTCAATGACGGCCTTGGCAGTGTTTAAGAAAGGTCTGCCAAGGATGAGTGGAACTTCGGTGTCTTCCTCAATGTCCATGACCACAAAATCCACAGGAAAGACGAATTTATCAACACGTACCATAATATTTTCAGCAATTCCACGAGGGAGTTTAACTGATCTATCGGCTAATTGGATGGTCATATGAGTTGGTAAAAGTTTGCTTAATCCTAATTTCCTATAGAGGGAATACGGCATAAGGTTTACACTAGCTCCTAAGTCGGCTAAGGCGTTACTTATTTGAACATCCTGTAGATAACAAGGTATAGTGAAACGGCCAGTATCTCCTAGCTTTGGGGGTAGTCCTTGTTGCATGATCAAAGAGCACTCTGCATCTAAAGGCAAGTTAACTATTTGTCTAAGTTTTTCTTTATTTGATAAGAGTTCTTTAAAGAATTTGGCACAACTAGGCATCTCAACTAAAGCATCTAAAAGTTTGACATTTAAGTGTAAGCTTTTAAACATCTCTAGATATTTTCCAAACTGAGCTTCTTGTTTCTCTTTCTTAAGCCTACCAGGGAAAGGTATATGTGAAGGAATAATAACTTCTGGGGCTTTAGAAGGTGCTGGCTCAGGAGAAGTGACAGGAGTCTTAACTGGTACTGAGTCAGTGAGAGGTGAAGAAATAGAAGGTTCATTTGTCAGAATATCTATTGATTTCTCATTCTTAGTCTCTTTTCCTCCTCTAGTGACAACAAGGATATCATCATAATCATAAGATGAATGATGAATAGCTTTTCTAATCGCTTATTCCCTTTTCTTCTCATCAACTTTTAAAAACAACCTTTTTACATTATCCTTCATTTTTTTAACTAAATCGTTTGAAATTCTAAGCAAACTATCAATTTGGTTTTGAAAATCAACAATTTGTTTATTAATATTATTTTGATTAACCATGAAGTTATTGAAAATTTCGGTGTTTAGACGAGAAGTCAAATGAAATGAAGTAGAGGGTGAAGAAAGAACTAACGGTTGAGAAGAAGGTAGATTGGTTGGCCTCTGAACGAAAGATTTTGAATGATGTGCTTGATCAGAGATTTTTCCAGTAGTGGCAAGAATGTCTTCTTTGAACCTTTGGCTTGAGAATAGCCTTTGAGGTTTCTTCTCGTGTTTGGGTTTAGAAGGTTCTTGCATGTCCTTGACAACTTTAGTGATTGATTCAATTTGAGCTTTCAAAGTGTTCAAGGCATTAGAAGTACTCCTTTCCTCCGAAGTTGATTCATCTTGCTCCAAGTCATGTTGATTCATCTTCCACGCTTCGTCTGAAGTATGTAGCATGGAATTTCCGGATGAAGCAGCATCGAGGGTTTGTTGATGATGAGGATTCAAACTATTGTAGAATGTGCAGACCAGATTCGTTTCAGCAAACTGATGATTCGGACATCTTCCGAGCAAATTCTTAAAGCGTTCCCAAGCAGAGCTTAATGATTCATTATTCTTTTGGAGAAAATAGTGATTTCATTTTTAAGCTTGGTTTGTAGGGACGGAGGGAAATATTTAACCAGGAATTTGGTAGTCATCTCCTCCCATGTATGAATCGAATTGGGTTCGAGTTCATAAAACCATGCCTGTTCTCGAGAAGCTAAAGAATAGGGAAACAGGTGAAGTCGAGTAACTTCATTACTGGATCCCGTTTGTTCGAAGGAGTCAGAAAGGTTGATGAACTTGTTAAGATGAGAGTTTGGATTTTCAACCGAAAGACCATGAAATTGACACTGAGATTTAATCATTTTAATGAAGTGTGTATCGAAGCGGGCACAACAGTGGGTTGTTTTAAATTTATAGAGCTGGGGATATCCTAAGCTAATACTACTTTCAGCCCTAATTTGGTTACTAGGGTAGTAAGCGGTATGTTGACTCAGGTGTCGTTCTTATACTACAACGGGCATGGGATCTTAGGCGTTCTAATTATCTTTTGTAATCTAGCAAGGGTTTAACTAAAGTTTTAATTTGGTTTAGTTTTATAACTAATCTATTAAAATAAATGCAGGAAAGTAAAAGATGTTTGTACGGAGGCTCAGAGAACAGTGGATACGAGAGTGTTCACTATGATGCCGGTATATGCTTTGGATAGTAGTTATGAGTGTTAAAGCTACTAGTTATGATGATTAATCTGTTGAGTAACCGGAACTTAAATTAACACGAAGTATTATACCTACGGCAGTTCCTTAGCTTTTCCCACGTATTTAAACGCTATACGAAGTACTGTGCCGTTTTATGGTTTTTCCTTAGCATTGATTCAAATTACCAGTTTGCTTATTGGATACCCTATATTATTAATGATGTATAATTACGATCCTATCAAATATCTAACGTAAAGGTCTCTACAATCAGATAAATAATATGTCACATGGATAGCAATTATATAGTGTCAGATACACCGGAAGTTCTCCCAAATGTACTGATCAATTCAATTAACAGTTATTCTCTAATCCTATTCCCCAATCTCTGACAAATGTGTGTCGGTATCATGGCACGAATTGTTGAATAAACAATAATGTGAACAGGAGTTACCCTACGGAATAGGTTGGATTAACTTGTCTAACGGTCAATTGAATTGTTCATCATTAATCATATAAATCACCTTAACTATTACATGCATATCACTTTACTGTATAAACATTAACTTATATCTGAAAACCCTAATCATGCAGTTACATATAGTAATCGGAGGTTCAGTTCTAGCATGCAGCATTCCAAAGGCAACAATCAAACAAGAACATGCAATAGAAAGGCACACAGATAACTATTCCTATTTCATACCATTTCACATAACCAGATAATCGGATCATAAATATCCCGAAAGGTCTCTCAAAGATATTCAATATATGAACTTGAATCTAACCTATCTCAAATCCTATGCTCCGCATCTCTTATGATATAGTTTCAATCTAGAGAATACAGCCATGTCGAGTTCAAATGCTTCATCATACATAGAATAGGTAGAGTACGTACCACTAATAACTGGCCAGGTTTTAGCAGGAAGTTTCTAACCACAGCATAAGTTGGATAGGTAAACAATTGAGATTCAATTCATAAATTCAGATACAGTTTAATATTCACACAGACAGAGTAACAGTATGTTACAATTGGGACCATTATTTCCACAACGGATTGCGCCCACGACTTTCATAGCTTCCACGTTCCGTACTACACACATTCGTGATGATTCCGGCGCTATACAAATGAAAGCCGTATAACGTTACCTCCGTTGTTTCATAATGGTGTCATCCTAATTGCATATTAAATCATAACTACTTAAGCATACCCATTATCATAGCAAACACAGATTTGTCTAGCCTAGCATGGCATCTCTAGTAAGCAATATAACGTAAACATAATATAAGCAAATCATATTTACGAAATAAAGAAAAGAGATATAAATATAACCTGAATAAGTATTACAGACAAATCCTCGTGACCCAAAGTCTCGGAGTAACTCCGTACAGACGCTACAACTACCGCTACGCTAACTAGCTACCCTTTCTATTTCTCCTCTAACTCCTAAGAGTAGTGCTAGAGAGAGAAAGTAGAGAGATGTGAGAGAGAAAGTGAAAATTCTATGAAGAATTGGTGTGTGGAATGAGGTGAATGAGGCAACTATTTATAGGCAAGTCATGGATCCAAGAGTACAAGTCCACAAGCACACGTACAAGCCAACGAAGCAAAAACGAGGCCGTGTGAGACCAAAACAGGCCATGTACGGCCCTGTAGAGGCCGTGTACCACTCTAAACAGGCCGTGTACAGCTCTATGGAGGCCGTGTACGGCCCTGTGGTGGCCGTGTGCTTGGCCGTGTGATTTTTCTGACTTTTCTCGCAACTTCGGAAGGCCGTATCTTCTTCGTTTCGCGTCCGTTTGACTTGATTCTTTCTCCTACGGCTTCGTAATTCCATTACGCTTCTAATGATGCCAATTTGGTAGAAATTGGATGTGTGGGGCCCAGGCGTGTTCAGAATACGTTTTGTAGCTTTCGGTTGCGCTGTAACTTGCATAACTTTTTCGTCCTTGATCTGTTTTGAGCAATCCTTATATCCACGTTCTCGTAATCTCCATAGCTACAAAATAAGATAAATGTGAGGTCTTGGTATGGAGTTTACAGTAGATTTAGGGTTTGGCTCAATTTGGTGCCTATTTCGGTGTATTTTCAGCCCTTTTCGTATAGTTTTGGAAAGTCCGTCAAGTTTTCACCTTTATAACAAAATATGATAAATAATGATGTTTTAAGAATGTTTTTGTTATAAAAGGCCTAAATATGGGGTCAATAATGCAGGTAAAAACGTGACTTTTTACGCTACATCACACTCCATCGTATTCAATCCATTCCTCGATCTCAACTTGACCATACATACCGGGTGGTGGCACTAGATGAATTGGATCATTATGTTTAAAGTAGTTGGTGAATCGTTAACCCAACTCTCGAATTCTCTCCGGTCTTTTCTTCAACTTTGCTTCCACATTCCGGTCTTTTCTTCAACTTTGCTTCCACATTAAGAATTTTTTTGGCACTTTCAGCAACCTCTTTAGATTGGAGCTGGACGTTAGATTATTAGTGACATTTTCAAAATAAATTACCTAAATTACTTATGTTGACGTGCGGTTACTAGTGGAAGTGTGAGGAGACATGCAATCAGGCTGCAGCAGAAAAATGTTAACACTAAAAATAGTAATAATGGATAAGTAAAAAATTACAAATGAATATAAGAACACATAACCGATTACCGGATCCTTAGGTGAAGAGGTACGGCGACGACTAGAGGCATGTGGCGAAACAACGTGGCCAAGCTACATTTAAAGAGAACGATTAGACATTTTTGATAGTAGCTAAAAAAATGTATATCCGTAATAACTACATTAAAAGAATGGAAACCTTAATCGCCTTGCGTGGCCATTGAATAATCTCGTTTCTTGCATTGTTTAGACATCTAATTCCAAAGGTAGATATTGGAATCAGGATTGGCAATAACTCACAAACGTCGTCAATGATGTCTACTTGTACAAACAGATGACCCGGCACTATCCCCTCCTTCTGTGATGGCTTCATAAGTTGACATGATACGGACTCCTACTTATACAACATATAAAATTATTGGATTAGGATATATATGCCTACATATATATATACAGACACACACACATATAAAGGTGTAAAAAGTAAGTTGTACATCGTCATCATCAAACCCATTAATCAATCCACATGAATCAGTGATGTTTATGCAAACGCTCTGTACGTTAGCCAAGTTTGTTAGCATGGCCTCTAACTTGCGTTGGTGTTCAACTATATTAGTTTCTAGTTGTTCATTAATGGCTTGTTGCAATTCCAATAGACGTTGTTGATCACCAACCACTTTCTCCTTGAAGGCATCAAAATCTTCAATCGTAACCGTTTGCTTCCTTGTATCTTTCTTATATCTAAGGGCTCTTTTGATCTCAACAACATTGGAGAATGCCCGAGTCCGTCCACTGTGCTCTTTTCCTTTCGACTTTTCTAGGGGTTCGTGCCCCGACAAATAATAAGTGCCATCATCGATCATTGCTAGCTCGTGTCTCCGCTGTCAAAGAGATAAACATTATGGCATATAGACATTTCTAAAGATATTTTTTTTAAATCTTACCAAATCCTCTGCTTGTTTTTTCAGGAACGCTGTAAACTCTCGTACTCCGGTTACCTTTTTATCTTTTACTCTCGCCAAAATATACAAATCGATCGTTCATATTGCAAATCCTTCAAAAAGGGTATTTTCATGAATGCTGACTTTATCTGCAAGATACCACTCAATCAATCCAGCATACCCTGATCGTCCAACTCGGACAGGGATAGTATTCTTGGTCGCACTTTCTTTGGCTTTAGCACTTTTTATCTTGTGGCAATAATCAACGTTAGTAAGTTTAGTTGTAATAATCAAATTTAAAAATGAGACATAACAATTTAAAGTGTTCTAGAATATGTATGTGATAAACCTTGAATTCCTCAATGGTCCTTGTGGCAACGAATCTTGGCCAATGCTCTTTTGACAAAAACGGATACATTTGGAATGGCGAGCAATCTTGTGCAATAAACTTGATGGTAAGCTCGCACTTAAAGCCCCTCCATAGTTTGTTGACCTTATTCATCATTGTTTGTTTAGCCGCGTTGTCTCTAATGTTCCAATGAAATTTTGTATGATCCCATAGAGAATCCAACATTGCAGGAGTAACTTTTTTTTCGTCTCCCTCATCTACTTCTTTGGTATTCCATTGCAAATGATAAGGAATACACACTTTAACCTCTAGCCCAAACCAAGAACTAAAATCCGCACGGTTTGGTCCATAAGGGTCACCTTGTGGAGTGAACTCAATGCAACGGTTTGGATCGTAAATGTAGTCATTCCCCTTTCCCCGCCCTCGTTTACCTCTTCGAGACATTTTTTATATATATTAACCTACAAAAACATCAGTGAGCTATATCATCCTAGCTTATCTCTGCCCAACATTGGCATACCAACATAAAGATGAAACTAACAATTAATTATTCCTAAAACCAGCATAACTAAATAAGTAAAGAATAGTTCATACCTTTAAAGAAGTAAAACCGGAATAATCAATAATTCAACGAAATGTTTCAATCTCATACGCTAAACGAAATCCCCCGCTAGAATAGAGCGAACGTGAGCCTGCTATATCGCCAATTTGAGATGAAAGTGGTGAAGGTGAAAGTGGAAATGGTGAGAGGAAGTATGTCACACCTCGTCTAAAGCGGAAACAACAGGGTACGACTAAGATAAGATCATAACACATTATTATAAAGAAGTCTATTTGAAAAATAAATATTCAATGTGCCACGATAACTATAACATGAATTGCGGTTCATGCTATGCAATCATACCAACAATGAAAACAATTCGTGCAAACAATAAACTTAAACCATAGTCGAGGCAAAACATGCCTTCCAAATAAACATAATACTAAAAACTCAACAGTCTTGTAATAGTCTGAAAATAATGTTTAAATGCAGCCTAGCGGTCTTCTAAGCTTTCTTATCTTCAGTCTTAGTACCACTAGTACCTGAAAAGAAATGCTCAAAAATGTCAACACAACGGTTGGTGAGTTTCACAGGTTTAATAAGACACACACACAAGTACAGTCTGCTGTGTTAATAAGTAAGTAGGACATATGATATGAAATATGCACATAAGATAATCGTTCCGTCCACAATAAGCAATCCGTTCAGTTTATGCTATTCACTCAAGGATAATGCATCTATCACAAGAGTGGGACCGTCGTCCGATAGTACTATCAATAATCGCATGTATAAGTAAGCAATATGGAGTTTTGTCAAGGTCCCGAAGACACAAGACTCATCCGACCAATAAGTAGTATAGAGTTTTGTCATGGTCCCAAAGACACAAGACTCATCCGACCAATCCGTTCAGTAAGCAATAAGTCCACAACAATCATTATGCCACATATTCAATCATAATGTCCAAATCAGAAATCAGGTAGTTTGCACAGCATATGAAAATAGTTCAAAATAGTTTGAGCATTCTTTTCCCAACTGAAAATAAGTAAAGAAAATGGAGCCGCGAAAACTCACCTTGATTATTTTGCTTAAAGCAAGACAAATATTGCACACAAGCCGCAGTGAATTATGAGCTACCTATAGTATTTAAATAGAGTTTTCATGAGTTATATATCTTAAAGATTATATTCACAAGTCGAGTCGATGGTCCCTATAATTTTATGTATGTTTCAATTTTACATTCATGTGTTATAGTCCCTACTTAAATCAAATGAAGTAAGACTTGTGATTACTCATGCTCACGTCTACATGTTGCTAATAATATTAGTTCAAGCTCGATTCTTTAGTAAATACTTACCAACACGTTTATTGAGATATCCATACTTATCCTACTTATAAACTCTTTATAAACCATTTCAGATAAACCACACTAACTTAACGAATACGTTCAACTAAAACAATAACTAAATCCAATTTAAGATTATAAAAATAAGTTTATACAGAAAATTTCATGTTGTAATAGAATTTTATAAGTCCCAAAGCGATTTGAAAATAACTAACCAATTCAATTTAAACTATCCAAAGTTTTCAGAAAATCTTGATTTCACTACAGCAGTTTACAAAATAATTTTTATAAAATCATACAATGCGTTTTAGAGGCCGAAACCTTTAAGGTTTATGTAAAATTTTGAGATCTACAACTTTCCAGTTTTGACCGAAGCCTAAAAAAGAACGTAAATGGGTCAAATTGACCATCGAATACGTCTGAAAAATCTGGACAGCTTTTACGATTTACGGTTATATAACTTTCGGTTTGCTAAACATATTATACCCTACATACTCATACCCCAACATATAAATCGATCAATTAGTATTTCATATTCTCATAAAAGTATTAAAGAAAAACTATATATATATATATATATATATATATATATATATATATATATATATATATATTAGGGTTTACGATCATACCTAAATGTATACACACGAACACATACACACCAAGCAATATCCGGAGACTTGGGTCAGTTGGATACTGTACGAAAATTAAATTTGGGTCAGTTGGATACTGTACGAAAATTAAATTTCTCACAATTATTGCGAATACGATATACTTGAATAATTCTTCATCGAATCCACGAACTTGAAAATATAAAATGATTTTTAAATCTAAATTTTAAGAATTTCATTTTGGTGACTGATAAGCATCAAATAGATAGTATATTTTATATTAATTTATCCCTATATTTATATACATTTTATTACATTAATATGATTTTAGATACTTATTTTGTTAATAATTGCAGAAATGTATTTTAATTGAAGAATGAAGAAAAAGGAACAAGAACGAGACCAGAACTGAAGATTTAAAGCACTTAAAGAAATAAAGATTAAAGACCTTGAAGAAATGAAGACTAAAAGAGTTAAAATGAAGAATTGGGCCAAGAAGACAAAAGAAGTCCGGTTATGAAGATTGAGAGTCCAAATATTAAGCCCAAGCCCGAAAATGGAATATTCTGGAAATTACATTCAACCGGTGGTTGGATTAACCAACCGGCAGTTGAGCTTTAGGGTTTAAGGCGGTGCAGACACGTGGTGTTGGACCCGGATTCAAATTACTTCAACCGGCGGTTGGAGTATCCAACCGGCGGTTGGAAGGTCGGCCTGAAAAAGTATAAATAGAGGCTTAAGTTAGGTCATTTGATATACGATTCAAGAATACTAAACCGAAAGTTAGGGTTTTAGGGCGACTTTAAGGTGCGATTTTGGAGGCAAAGGAGCTAGGGTTTGAAGGCCAATAACCCTAGGAAAAGCTGGTTTGCTAATTAGTTCGGTTTCTTTATCCTTGTAACTTTATTAATCTTTTGGGTTATTTTGGATATTGTTTATTTGGATTAATTACTTATTAGGTTTTCATTATGAATGTTTAAATGTATGTTTATTAGATTTATTATATGAATTATATGTTTATGTTGGAACTATATTATTGAATGTTTATTATACAAGAATTGTCTGTGTTATGTTAATATTGATAACAGTTAATTGATTTATATAGATAACTTTACGAAGCTAGTGAGTTTTATAAGTTAATTAATGATTGTCAATTATTAATGTTAAGTAACACTGTAATTCAACCGAAGCTAGGAATTGTATTAATATTCTGCTGATAGATCTTAATAAATAGTAATATTGTAGTTAATCTTTGGCAATGCTACTATATGAAAATTATCTTAATCTTTGTGATTTTCTACATTAGTAATTCACCAATAATAATAGCCAACAAAGCAAATAGACATAAGTTGATATAATACGTTTAATAAATAATTGTTTAAATAGTTATAATCTTCTATCCAATTAAGTATACTTAAGTTGTTTCCTAAAACTTATCTATTAGAATCTGTATCAAAAATATAAATATAAATATGTTCGTTCGGAACTAAAACGTCCCCCTTATCTTGTAGATTATTGTAAATTGGATCCTTGTATTTAATTGTATTATAGTTGTAAATATTTGTAATTAGAATAAATAGATAATTAGTTATAAATAAGAATAACGTTTTCCTGTGTTCCTTGTGTTCGAATTTGGATTTACTTATTAAGCTATATTACATGAACGGGTTAATCTTGCCTGAATTGTGTGATAGTATTATTTAGTATTTCCTTAATTAAACTTGTTATTATAATTGCATAAACTTTTCACCACATCAAGTTTTTGACGCCGCTGCCGGGTAACACTTAACCGGTTGAACTTTTGTTTTTCCGGGGGAGCGGTGTATTTTATTTTAAACTAATTATTTTACTTGTATAATCTGTATTTCTGATACTTTGTAAAATCAATAAGAAATATCGGCTCACCCATTGAGAAAACTGACAAAAACAAATGTATAAGGAGAGTAAAGCCCTACCTCATTGATTTATCATATAAGAGGTAAGGTGCTTCTCAAAAGAAATAGGTTTTTAATAAGCTTTGCGCTGACCTGTTTCTCCGCTTTTGTGTACTATCAATGGAGCTACCGAGATCTTTTTGACTAGCAATGTAAAGGGAATAAAATTAAAAATTGTATAATAAGTTATTTAGATTAAAATAGGATTAGATAAGTAATCTGAACTATGTGCTATTCTTTGTGCACAGAAAATTTTAGCTGTTATTAGAATGGAGTCGATGCAAATGGACTTTGAAAATGAGAAAATGGATTTCAAAGATATAGAGATAGATGATCAGTCTTTTGAACCAAACAAGAAGATTAAGCTATCTAATGAAGAAGAAGACTATGAATCACCACCTGTAGTTTCAAATAAGGAAGATATGATTCACTATTTAGAGCATTATGAAGATGAGCTTAGGTTTATTATGGAACTAATACACAAATCCACTTTAGAGTATACTGATTACCAGAAAGAGTTGATTAAGAAGATGGAAGAGGAATTCACTGCTTGGGTTACATCTAATGAGACTAAAGATACAGATGAATTCATAAACTGTGTAAATGAGCTGAAATATGATATGAGCGAGCATGAGATGGTAGACCCAACGTTTTGTGAAGAGCAGTTGTTGAAATATACATATGTGCATGAAACATTTGAGAAATCTTTGTTTCCTTATTATGATAAACAAAGAGAAATGTTAAGAGAGCTTAAAGAGATAATAGAGCATGCCACTGGGAACTTGAGTAACATGGCTGATATATGTTTACTTGAAAACTTTCAAGATTTCTTCAATTCGATAAAGGCTAGAGAGCATATTGGTTCTGGGAAATTTTTCATTGATTGTACGGTTGATTTTTATGTTCAAGAAATTGTTGATGAATTTTACTATGGAGAATGTGACGAAAGAACGCGTATAATTCCTGAGTACTTTTCTGATGAACCAATGGCAAACTTGGTCACTTATGCTAAAATGGAGTTGCACCAAGCTTACAATGGAGTTCATTATAATCAAAGAAATAACCTTTTTCATTTAGGATTATCTGAAGTTTATTATCAGTTGATAGATACTTTTAGGTATTCTGGGATTACAACAGAGCATCAAGAAGGATACTATAGGAGGATCTTAAAGGATATAGGTAAGGCAGTGAGAACTCATAACACATATGATTATCATGATATACATTTAGGTTTTTATGGGTTGATGGATTCATTGAGACATAATCATGTGAAACGAGAAACAAAGTTTGAATCTAATTACATGGTTACTGATGAAGGAGGAAGGATAGCTAAGAAGGTTAAAAGGGTAGCTGACACACTCATAGAAGTAGAAAATGCTGAAAGGATTCATCATGAAAGTTTTTCTGAATATGCTTCACCAATACCCGAGTTAACTAATAAGATATATTTGCACTTTCGAAGAATTTATACTGAGAATTTTGGAAGACCTGTTAATGGGAATTAGGCTTGAACCTCATTTCTGAAGACATTTGCAACATCTTCATTTTTAATAATTAGTTAAAGTTTTTCTAATTTTTGTTTTAGTTTTATAATTGTTTAGGATTTAAATGTTATTTGGATATTTAAAGTTTAATGTTTTTAGTTTTGTGGGTTGATTAGTATGAATTTTATTATTTTCAGAATTATATGATTATCTCATCTTTATTTGTATTAGCTACACAAATTATAAAAATTTTAAGTATTTAGAATTGATTTTTACACGAGTTGCAATAGTCATAAAAATTATTTTCATAAAATACTTAGAAGAGATTATAACAATGAATTTTGGAATTATGCTTAACATTGTTTACAAGATTGTAGAGATAAAAATATAATATTTTTGGTGACAAAAAGATTGAAACAATATTTGGAATTCGATAAAGTCGACAATTGAATTTCCAAACGGTGGATGAGTCGACACAATCACCGATTGAAAAATCTATGTATACCAAGGTAAGATTTATTATATCTGTTATTTGTCACAACTAACAGCATTATAGAAATTTATATTAAAAATACATATTGCTAAAATAATAATATTTTAATATTTATCCATTATTTATTTAAAATTTCCAAATTAATTATTTTTTCTAAAATAAAACACAAATTTTATACACATAGATTATGATTTATAAATATTTTGTAAATGTACTAAAAATTGTTGTATTTCGCAAATTAAAATTTTATTCGTAAAATTAAAAGTAAAAGAATCAATGGGCTTAAAGCCCAAAAAGAATTAATTGGGCCGAGAAAAGGGCCTGGTCAGATTTTAAACCAACCAGCGGTTGGGAAGCCCAACCGGCGATTGGACACTTTTGCGATCAAAAACCAGAAAACCATCGGGTTTTCGCCATTCACACACAAACACACACATATACACGCATATATACGATCGGACAAACGGATTTCGACCGGGGATTATTGCATTTTCATCCATACATTGCGTTTTTTTTGGGTTACATCATCAAAGGTATTATCTAAACTCGTTTTTGCGTTTTTCCGAATTTTAATCCGAAAATAATATGATTATTTGCGGTTTTTGGATTAATTGTTAGTTATATTGCTAGTTTAAATGATTAGGATTGCTTAGAAATTAGTTTAGGTTAGTTAGGAATTGATTTTGTTGATTGAGGTTTGTTTGCGGTTTATTGAGGATCGAATCGGTTAGCGTTTCGACTTTTATTTTTGTATTAGTTAAAACCACACTTATAAAAATGGTACATGTTAAATATAAACGATACATTTTTGATTCAATAAAATTTTGAAATAAAATTCAACTTCATATTTGAATTATATAAGACGAAAAAAAATATTATTTATAAATATAACATTTTACAATTTTTTAGAAATAATTTTGTATAAAAACGTGATATATCATTACATAAAAATTTTTGTTCGATATTATGACATTGACATAGTTTTTAAATATGTCAAATTTTATGAATTTTAGTATAATGAATTAATATATATTTTAAAATAAATTCTTTTTAATTTAAATGTTTAAAAGTTTAAATTTTGAAAAATTAAGGGTATAAATGATGAATGATTTATAACATATCATTATAATTTAAAATATGTCGTTATAAAAATCGACAGTTAAACTATAAATATTACTATAATCTATACACTTTGTTGGATTCGATATTATTTCGAGATAATAAATATTTTAGAAGTCATTTTGATTCAATACATTATTCTGTTTAGTTTTTAAATTGAGGAATTAAACAGGTGGCTATCAAAAAATAAGCAGAAATGCTGCCCAAATTTCTTTTGAAATGTAAATCTAACATAATTATTTAAAGTTTGTTTTACAGTTATGGCTACCAGGAGACAGGTAGGACGAGCATTGTTAGACAGGGAGGATTTCCAGCTACATCCTTACCTGCATTTTGAGCATGAGTCGATTACACCTGAGAGGAGAGCAGAGTACGCTGATGGATTACTGGAGCATATTGCTCAGCCGGTAGAGACACCGAATGTTTTGGATTGGACAGTGATGGAGAGAGTTATAGATCCACACAGAGATGGCGAGACTGGGGATGCTACTTTGAGGAGGCTTATGACTCAGAGTTATCTATTACCGTCAGGTGATGTTGGTTTTGTTTCTTTAGCTTGGATTCGATTATTTCAGATTCGGGAGATTATTTATAGGGAGCTTGTGATTGAGTTTTATACTACCCTGAGGTTTGATAGTACTTCTGGACAGTTTGACCAGCCTTCGATTTTCTTTTATTTGGGAGGTCAGCCTAGGACCATGAGTTTGATTGAGTTTGGGGTAGCTGTGGGGCTCTATACATTAGATGAGCTCCATAACCATTCTTTTGGGGATCATTTGCTTGCAGGTATGGTTGATCAGTATTCGTCAGTTGAGATTGCTGCATATTGGAGAGATTTGGCTATTGTTGATTATGGAGAGAGGGCACCTTCTGATATACATATGAGGAGTCCAGTTCATAGACTTTTGCATAGATTATTAGCATATTCTATTTGTGGTAGGCACACTGGACCTGAGAAGGTCTATCAGCCCGATTTCTTTTATTTGCACACTATGATTCAGGGGAAGCTGATCAATGTTCCCTGGAGATTAGTTCATTGGATGACCACTGGGGCGACAGGACATAGGAGGACTAGTAGTTTATGTGGGGGGCAGTATATTACTAGGTTAGCTCATTATTATCAGATGGGAGCTGCTGATTTTTTGACTTGTACACCGGTTACACCAGGGATGTCCTTGCTAGGCGATGACAAGTTGATAGAGTTAGGTATTATTCAGGAGGGTGTACAGGAAGGAGTATTGTTATGGACACCGGAGGTTGCACCTGGACATCAGCCTGTGTAGAGAGCTCGTTTGAGAGGACCCCCTGTTCCACCAGCAGCAGTTGTACCACCACCAGTACCGGAGATACCAGAGATTGATTTGCCAGTAGGTAGAGGCAGAGGTCGTGGTAGAGGAGATTTTGATAGTCCCGTACTCGTGGGATCTGATCGGATCGCTTAACTGATTGTAAGCGCGGAAATCAAACAATCAAACAATCAAACAATGAACGTTTTACTAATCAAAACACAAACGATTCTATAAGCTTTTGTATATATATTCACAATTGAATATGAAACATTACAATCACAAACACACAAACGTTTCTCTCTGCCTCTCTCACCACAAAAACGCCTCACTCTCTATGATTTGATCAACACTAAAACGAAATTCTAACTTGCTATTTATACTCGACCCACTGGACCCTGCGACGTTAAGCCCAACGTCGCAGGCCCAGACCCTTGCGACGTCTGACCCAACGTCGCAGGCCCAATTACAATGACACCATTCTATGTATATTCTATAATTACATTTCGTTTACAGACTCGAATATACATACTAAACACATCACATACGCAGACTAATTGACTTTGACAATTACAATAGTTTGACCAACTGACTGACACACAAAATGCACTAACAGATTTGTATGATGATATTCAGCAGAGACTGGAGAGGATTGAGATAGGGCATGGTAGGAGATTTGATACGACTGATAGGAGGTTTGCCAGGATGGAGCAGCGGTTTGATAGATTTGAGAGAGAGAGTTTTCATAGATCTGATTATCAGTTTGGATTGTTACAGCAGCTGTTACGAGATCGGTCTATCGAGTTTCAGCAATATATTCCTTTTGTTGATGATGGAGCTGGACCTTCGAGACAGCCAGGGCAGGAGGATTCTGATGATGATTAGATTTTGTTGGATACATTTGATACATTTATATTTGGGATGACTTTACTTATTATGATTACTTTTCATGTTTATTATTATTATTATGCTGATATGGTTGTTATTTGTGATAGCATTAGACTGGCAGTAGCTTCAGCACTTTATTTATAAAGTTCTTACTTATTTATTTAATATGAACTACTGGAAACCCTCACGAGACTATAACTCGTCCACTTGGGATACCGAGGGGTTTAAAGGCTTATTGCATATGCTAAATGCAATCGTGATTAACTACGAAAGTGTGGATGTTGTATATTATTTTTCAAGAGATGAAGGAATCAACCAAGAAGATTTTTTTTAGCCGTTGATGAAATTTATAATTTCAGTCAGGGGAGTTTTTCTGTTCTATTTTTCTTTCCCTTACTCACTTTTTGTTTATCATTTTTATACAATGAGGGCATTGTATAATTTAAGTGTGGGGATAGGGTTCGTAAGAAAAAGAATTTCTTTAATTAAACATTTAAGTTTCTATTGTTCTTAAATTTTATCAAAATTTTAAAATTTTAAGTGAATAACTAAGTATTTATTAGTTAGAATATTTTTGTTAAAAGTTTTGTTTTGTATTTAAAAGTTTAGACTTTAATATGGATTAACTGTTTTGTATATATAATGTAAGCTACTTAATAAGGAAGTGATATATAGTTATATGATATTGTAACACCCCCAAATTTCACTGTTGGCGGAAGCAAGCTTTGGGATGTTACTAATCAAATATCACAGCACAAAGTAAAGCAAACGACATCTATATGCGACGTTTATAAAATAGTTACATTTCCACATAATAAATGTTTTGAAAACATAGTGTTTTCAGTTACAAAAATGTAGTTCCCTAGAGCCCACGCGTATAGCGGGAGATTCTATTACATAATCAAAATATACAAAAGATAATGCTAAGAATCTCCGTTAAATGCAAAGTAGAAATCATGCGACTCTAGCTAGTGTCCAGGGGTGATCCTACTCCGTCGATGTACCTGAGATACAAAGCTAAAAAGTGTCAACCAAAAAGGTTGGTGAATCTTACAGGTTTAGTATTAAATAAGCGTTATGAACCACAAGTATGTACCCGTATTGCTATCAAGCAAAGTAAGTAAATCAGTAAATCAGTACAGTGCCATGAGCTCATAAGTTGAAGCTTAACCGTGTAGTGTGAATATATCACGTACCCCGTGAGTGCTATCCGTACACTCATACGAAACGAATACTAATATGCCTGTTTCTACGTGTAAATCAGTACGTGGTGGCGCTACCACCCCAGGCAGGGATTGTCAGTCCCAAATGGATCCATCTACTAGTAATCGCGCTTAAGTCCATAACTAACAACTTACGAATAGGAGGCTTTCAGTGGATAAAAGTAACTCATGCGTTGTGTGTAAACAGTAAGGTAATCAGTTCAGTACATTGTGTTCATATGTAAAACAGTTGCTAAGTATCTCACCCCAAAGTATAAAAACAGTAAAAGTGGGGCTGTAAGACTCACCTGAGTCTAGTAAGTGCGTATGTGAAATCAACCAAGTAAGGCGGATGTAAGTCCGTATGTCGGTTCTCAGAACCCTGAAACCTTCTGGCGTCCGAAACGCACAAGGTTGTAAGTAAACAAGTAAATAAGTTGGTGTCTTAAAAGATCACCCATGCTAGTTGTCCACTCAACTAGGAAATGTCCAAGTGTTTGTTTAATAATCCGTTTATAGTTTGGAAAACAAGTATGGCCCGTTGGTGACGGTTTGTAATAATAATCCAAAAGTGTTATTATTGTATGTATCGTTGAATCAGGTTTCGTTATTTGTAAGTGTTTGACACTTAGTGCGAAAAGTATTTACAACATTTAATGACGGGGGTCCGGGGGCAGCGCCCCTGGTAGCGGGGTCCAAGGGGCAGAGCCCCTGGCTGGGGTCGAGCTGCCAGGTCAGCTTGGAAAATTTTTATTTCTACTACATTGTTTTATTAAAAATCGCATCTGGAGTTTAATTTCGGTGTAAAATCAAGTGATAAACCTTAGTTCATATTAGTGCTTTTATTATAGAATTCGGGTTCGAAAGACAAAGTGGGCTGCGAACCGAGCTGGGAGAACTCGACTCGCAGGCCAACTCGACTTGCGGGTCAGTTCGGTTCACCGGGCAACTCGACTCGCAAGTCAATTTCGACTCGCGGGTCAACTCGACTCGCAAGTCAACTCACGGGTCGATTCGGTTCGTTGGTGATTCTGATTCGCAGGATGGCTTCGCGAGTCGAATCTCGACTCGCCTCGTTTGACGAACAGATCTCGACTCGCGAGACGGGCTGTTCGCGTAAAACTCTAAAATTCGGCTTTTTAAGTCGGTTTTTGGACATAAACTCGTTGGGGAAATGTTCTAGCATGTAAATAAGAGTGTTACAAGTAATCTAAAAGAGTTTTAACGTTTCATACCTCAAAATCGAAAACGAAAAAGATGGAGAGGTAGAGCTCGTGATGGTGATCCTTGTGCTTGTTCCTAATGATGATGATGAACGAATTTCGGTGGTGTTTTTGGTGGTTTGGAGCTGCGGTTTTGAGAGCAAAGAGGAGGAGAGTGTGTGTTTCAAGTAGGTGGAAATGGGAAAAATGGAGCAACAAAAGGGGTTTTAAGGTAGTTGGGTCATGGGTCGCGGGTTGGGTTGGCTCCGCGGGTTTGGCCGACCCATTTGGGTCTCGGGCTAACGTGTTCTTGTTTCTCAATTTACTTTACTTTTTGCGATTGATTAAATGTTTGTTCCGCGTTTTATGTTAAAGTTTATCGAAAATATTTCTAAATGGAGCGTTTTATCAAAACACTTAATAAGGGATTATAAAAATATAACTTGGGTTATTCTCGTTTGTTGGGCGTGTTTCGTGTGCTTTCGTTACTTTTGGAGTGTTTTAAATGATACGATATACGTGTAATATATTTTCACAATATATTAATACAAATAATATTTGTTTGGATAATTCCACATTATTTAAAGGTTTGTCACCAACGTCCATATTAATTAGCATCGGACCTCGTCCGGTTTACAAGTGTTCGATTTAAACAAATCGCGTACGCGTGTATGTAATTACACCAAAATGTTACATACATTTAGAGTATTACAAAACTAAATACACATAATTACAAGTAGCTTAGGCACTAATTAAAGCCCTAAGTTGGCGGGTGTTACATTCTCCCCTTGTTAGGAGAATTTCATCCCGAAATTAGCTTGTAGTTGTGGTGTTGGTAGGAGTAGGGCCTGTGAACAAGTGTGGGTATTTCAGTCGCATTTGGTCTTCTCGTTCCCAAGTGAATTTTGACCACGCCTCGAATTCCACCTGACCTTAACGATGGGAATACGACTCTGTTTAAAACGTTTGACCTCACGGTCCAGTATTTCCACGGGTTCCTCGACGAAGTGTAGTTTGTCGTCAATGTGTATCTCATCGAGGGGTATAATCAGTGTCTCATCAGACAGACATTTCTTTAAGTTAGAAATGTGGAAGATAGGGTGCACGCTACTGAGTTCGGTAGGTAGCTGCAGTCGGTAAGCCACTGGACCAATCCTTTCAAGGATCTCGAATGGTCCAATGTACCTGGGATTCAGTTTCCCACGTTTTCCAAAACGGATGACGCCTTTCCAAGGCGACACTTTCAGAAGAACTCGATCTCCCACCTGGAACTCGAGGTGTTTGCGTCTCACGTCAGCATAGCTTTTCTGACGGTCACGCGCAGCTTTCAGTCGGTTTTGTATGCCGACGATCTTTTCAGTGGTTTCGTGAATGATTTCTGGACCGGTGAGTTGTGTATCTCCCACCTCAGTCCAACAGATAGGTGACCGACACTTACGTCCATACAGTGCCTCGAAGGGTGCAGGCTTAATGCTGGTGTGGTAGCTGTTGTTGTACGAGAATTCGCACAATGGTAAGTGATTTTCCCAGTTTTTACCGAAGTCCACTACGCAGGCTCGTAGCATATTCTCCAGTGTTTGTATAGTTCGTTCGCTCTGGCCGTCAGTTTGTGGGTGGTATGCAGTACTCATGTCCAAACGAGTACCGAGAGATTTTTGTAAGGATTGCCAGAAGTGAGAAGTAAATCGAGCATCTCTATCAGAGATGATTGAGATGGGCACGCCGTGTCTTGACACAATCTCTTTCAGGTAGATTCGTGTCAAACGTTCCATTTTGTCAGTTTCCTTGATAGCCAGGAAATGAGCAGACTTAGTGAGTCTGTCGATGATCACCCAAATGGTATCGCAACCGTTAGATGTTTTCGGGAGTTTAGTAATGAAATCCATGGTAATCTGCTCCCATTTCCATTGTGGTATTTCGGGTTGTTGTAGCAGACCAGAAGGTTTTTGGTGTTCAGCTTTAACTTTGGAACAAGTAAGACACTTGCTAACATAGGTTGCAATGTCAGCTTTCATGTTGGGCCACCAATACATTTCTTTGATGCCGTGATACATTTTGTCGGCACCGGGGTGTATAGAGTATTTGGACTTGTGAGCTTCATCCATCACCAAGTCTCGCAGGTTCCCAAAACTTGGTAACCAGATCCGGTTCGAGAAGTATTTGGCCCCATTAGGTTTGGTTTCAAAATGTTTGTCCATGCCCCGCAAGGCCTCGTTTATCAAGTTTTCTGGTTTGAGTGCTTCGAGTTGAGCGGTGAGAGTTTGATTGATGAGGTCGTTGTGAATGGTCATACTGAGAGCTCGAACTCGAAGTGGTTTCACTCGTTCTTTTCGGCTTAAGGCATCTGCAACAACATTTGCCTTGCCCGGATGATAGCGAATCTCGCAATCGTAATCAGTAAGCAACTCGACCCATCGACGTTGCCTCATGTTGAGATCCTTTTGATCGAAGATATGTTGGAGACTTTTATGGTCAGTAAAGATTGTACACTTGGTACCGTATAAGTAGTGTCTCCAGATTTTGAGAGCGAATACCACAGCCCCCAACTCTAGGTCATGAGTTGTGTAATTCTTTTCGTGGACCTTGAGTTGTCGAGAGGCGTAAGCGATGACTTTGTCTCGTTGCATCAACACGCAACCAAGACCTTGGTGTGAAGCATCACAGTATACCACGAAGTCATCGTTGCCTTCTGGTAAGGATAAGATAGGTGCACTGCAGAGTTTCTGTTTTAGCAGCTGAAAAGCTGACTCCTGTTTGTCAGTCCAGTCGAACTTCTTTTCTTTTTGAGTCAGTGCAGTGAGAGGTAGGGCTATTTTCGAAAAATTCTCAATGAACCGCCTGTAGTATCCGGCGAGTCCTAAGAATTGACGTACTTCTGTGGGTGTAGTGGGTGCCTGCCAGCACTTGATAGCCTCAATTTTTGAAGGATCGACATGTATCCCTTGATTGTCAATGACGTGTCCAAGGAATTGAACGGTTTGCATCCAGAATTCACACTTGGAGAATTTGGCATATAATTCCTCGTGTTTGAGTAATTCTAGAATGGTTTTCAGGTGTTGCGCGTGTTCTTGCTCATTGCGCGAGTAAATCAGAATATCATCGATGAAAACGATAACGAACTTGTCAAGGTAAGGTTTGCACACCCGATTCATAAGGTCCATGAATACCGCCGGTGCGTTGGTTAATCCGAATGGCATCACTTGGAATTCGTAATGCCCGTAACGAGTTCGGAAGGCCGTTTTAGGAATATCTTCGTCACGAACTCGGAGTTGGTGATAACCTGACCGTAGATCGATCTTGGAATAAAAACTCGACCCCTGAAGTTGGTCAAACAGGTCATCAATACGAGGAAGTGGGTAACGGTTCTTGACAGTTAACTTGTTGAGTTCACGATAGTCGATGCACATACGGAAAGAACCGTCCTTCTTTTTCACGAACAGGACCGGAGCTCCCCAAGGTGAGGAACTTGGTCGAATAAATCCCTTGTCCAAGAGTTCCTGTAACTGAGTAGACAACTCCTGAAGTTCGGATGGGGCTAGTCGGTAAGGGGCTCGTGCCACGGGTGCTGCACCGGGCACAATATCAATAGAAAATTCGACTTGTCTAGGTGGCGGAAGGCCAGGCAAGTCTTCAGGAAAGACTTCGGGGAAATCTCGAACAATAGGCACATCCTCAAGTCGCTTCTCCTCTGACTTTTTCTCCATAACATGAGCGAGGATTGCCTGGTACCCTTTTCTCAAGTATTTTTGGGTTTTCATGCAAGAAATGATGTTTAGGCTCGTCCCACCGGTCTCCCCTTGTATGACTAAAGTTCCACCGGTGACGAGAGGGATGCGGACGATTTTCTCGAAACAAACGATCTCGGCACGGTGCTTGGATAACCAATCCATACCGACGATGATGTCAAAGCTGCCGATTTCGACGGGTATCAAGTCAATGGAAAAGAGTTCATTAGCTAAGTTTAAAGTGCAATTAGGTATCACACTATCGGCCTCAATAATTTGTCCGTTTGCCAATTCTACTGTGTACTTAGAATCTAAGGCAATAGGTGTAGTGTCAAGTAGTGGACAAAATTCATCAGATATGAAGCTCTTATCAGCACCAGTATCAAATAACACAGAAGCAGTCAAGTTGTTGAGAAGGAACGTACCCGTGACCACATTCGGGTCTTGACGGGCTTCTCCAGATTTCAGCACAAAAGATCTTCCTCGAGCATTGTTGTTGTTCTTGTTGTTGTTGTTGTTGTTCTTCAGCTTCGGGCAGTCTTTCCTAAAATGCCCCATACCGTTGCACTCATAACAGGTCTTTGGTGCGGAGGTATTGGTGCTAGTGGTGTTTGATCTACAATCTTTAGCCAAGTGTCCAAATCTCTTACACTTGCTACAGGGACACGAACCATGGTGGTGTCGTTGGCACTTTGAGCAATGGGGCTTGGATCCCTTGTATGCTCCCTTGTCATCAGAACCGGAGGTGTAGGCTTTAATGGTTTCGGGTTTCTTGTTTTGGTGGTTGTTGTGGTTGTCGGACCATTTTCTTTTGTTGCTGTTGGAGGATGGAGTGGGTGGTTCTGGGTCCTCGTTCATAGCTAAAAGTTCATGGGCCAACCGGATGGCACCGTGAAGGGTGGTTTGGTTTGATGAGGCGACATTTCCCCGGACGGGTTCTGGGAGGCCGCGGATGTATTTCTTGATCTTTTCAGGTTCAGTACTTGCCATAGCTGGGCGAAGGATGGTGAGTTGCTGGAATCTGGTGGTGTATCCAACGATATCAGTTCCTTGCACTTTAAAGTTCCAGAACTCTTCATCCAGCTTGTGAAGTTGTTCGGCCGGGCAATACTCATCAGTGAGCATTTTCTTCAGATCCTCCCAAGGGAGTAGATAAGCTGTGTCAATACCCACAGACTGGGTATAGGAATTCCACCACGAGAGGGCACCATCTTCAAGGGTGCAGGTGGAGAATTTGACCTTGTCGTCCTCCGCACATTTGCTGATGCGGAAAACGGATTCCATCTTTTCGAACCATCTGATAAGTCCGATGGCTCCTTCGGTACCCTTGAAGCTCAAGGGTTTGCAGTTCTGAAAGTCCTTGTAGGAACAAGGTTTGGCGACAGTGGTTTCAGCGGAATCGCTGTTTCTCACGGAGTTCGGTGTAGAATTTCGAGCCAGGGCTTCAGTCACAGCTTGAGTGATGAGTGACGTAAGCTGAGCATCAGTGTATCGTCTAGTCTTTGGCGGCATGTTTCTTCAATAAGAGAAATAAAGATAAATTAGAATTTGTAAGAAGTTGTATTCATCACAGATGTTTATATATAAAAGCGGTAATACACAACGTTAACATGAAAATGGCAGTTAATGTAAGTTGGAGCAGTAAGAATATTTGATAGATAATATGAGTTCAAAAGTTACATCTCACGGATGTATTACAAAAGGTGTCAGGAATTGTTACATCCGACCGAATTATAGAGTAGCACCTAGATAGTTACTAGATTACAGGATAGATTACAAGACAAGGACTACACTAGTCTCGATGTAAATTAATCTGCTCCATCCTTTCAATGAGAGGGTCCACAGTATTTGCAAGTCTGCTGGCTTGTCGGGCGTTATCTTCTGTCAGGACCAGTCGTTGCACTAAACTGCGAACATACTCCTCTGATTCCCGTGAGCGTTGCTCACATTCTTCTAGCCTTTGCTGCAAAAGGGCGGTTTCCACACTTATCTCCACTATCTTGTTGCGAAGAACCTCCACGTTGTTAATGGTGGTTTCGTGATCCTCAGAGACTTGTTCGATGCGCTCGAGTGATGTAAGTCTCCAGTTTTCGTTTGTTTCCTGCAACACGACATCCATGGTGCGAAGTCATTGCTCGTGTTGGTTCACCCTAGCGGCTAAGGTCGGCAAGGTGAAGTGGGTAGAGTACGGGCCAGCTCGAGGCAACATGGCGTTCCTCCTAGCTACCCTCGGGTTCTGCGACCCGGATTGAGAGTGCGATGAATTGGGTGGTGTGTTTGCCATTTCTGAGACCAAAACGTTAGTAGTAGTGAGGCCTATATACATATTAATCACACATAATATAATATAGCCTAGAGTGTCTAACACAAGCAATTATAAGTTCCATTTCTCTCACGGTCAGAGTCAACTAATGTATTCCGGTTCAACATAACTGTTTCAGTTCTTACATCATCTTTATTTAATTGTACATAGTTGATCAGGCTATGTTAAATTAAACTCGTATGATGTAATCCCTGAACCAATCATACCTAATGGGGAAATACAGCCTAACGGTCATAGTCTAGGCCCGCTAAATGCAACCTAGTTCGCTATAACCTTAGGCTCTGATACCAATCTGTAACACCCCCAAATTTCACTGTTGGCGGAAGCAAGCTTTGGGATGTTACTAATCAAATATCACAGCACAAAGTAAAGCAAACGACATCTATATGCGACGTTTATAAAATAGTTACATTTCCACATAATAAATGTTTTGAAAACATAGTGTTTTCAGTTACAAAAATGTAGTTCCCTAGAGCCCACGCGTATAGCGGGAGATTCTATTACATAATCAAAATATACAAAAGATAATGCTAAGAATCTCCGTTAAATGCAAAGTAGAAATCATGCGACTCTAGCTAGTGTCCAGGGGTGATCCTACTCCGTCGATGTACCTGAGATACAAAGCTAAAAAATGTCAACCAAAAAGGTTGGTGAATCTTACAGGTTTAGTATTAAATAAGCGTTATGAACCACAAGTATGTACCCGTATTGCTATCAAGCAAAGTAAGTAAATCAGTAAATCAGTACAGTGCCATGAGCTCATAAGTTGAAGCTTAACCGTGTAGTGTGAATATATCACGTACCCCCGTGAGTGCTATCCGTACACTCATATGAAACAAATACTAATATGCCTGTTTCTACGTGTAAATCAGTACGTGGTGGCGCTACCACCCCAGGCAGGGATTGTCAGTCCCAAATGGATCCATCTACTAGTAATCGTGCTTAAGTCCATAACTAACAACTTACGAATAGGAGGCTTTCAGTGGATAAAAGTAACTCGTGCGTTGTGTGTAAACAGTAAGGTAATCAGTTCAGTACATTGTGTTCATATGTAAAACAGTTGCTAAGTATCTCACCCCAAAGTATAAAAACAGTAAAAGTGGGGCTGTAAGACTCACCTGAGTCTAGTAAGTGCGTATGTGAAATCAACCAAGTAAGGCGGATGTAAGTCCGTATGTCGGTTCTCAGAACCCTGAAACCTTCTGGCGTCCGAAACGCACAAGGTTGTAAGTAAACAAGTAAATAAGTTGGTGTCTTAAAAGATCACCCATGCTAGTTGTCCACTCAACTAGGAAATGTCCAAGTGTTTGTTTAGTAATCCGTTTATAGTTTGGAAAACAAGTATGGCCCGTTGGTGACGGTTTGTAATAATAATCCAAAAGTGTTATTATTGTATGTATCGTTGAATCAGGTTTCGTTATTTGTAAGTGTTTGACACTTAGTGCGAAAAGTATTTACAACATTTAATGACGGGGGTCCGGGGGCAGCGCCCCTGGTAGCGGGGTCCAAGGGGCAGAGCCCCTGGCTGGGGTCGAGCTGCCAGGTCAGCTTGGAAAATTTTTATTTCTACTACATTGTTTTATTAAAAATCGCATCTGGAGTTTAATTTCGGTGTAAAATCAAGTGATAAACCTTAGTTCATATTAGTGCTTTTATTATTGAATTCGGGTTCGAAAGACAAAGTGGGCTGCGAACCGAGCTGGGAGAACTCGACTCGCAGGCCAACTCGACTTGCGGGTCAGTTCGGTTCACCGGGCAACTCGACTCGCAAGTCAATTTCGACTCGCGGGTCAACTCAACTCGCAAGTCAACTCGCGGGTCGATTCAGTTCGTTGGTGATTCCGATTCGCAGGATGGCTTCGCGAGTCGAATCTCGACTCGCCTCGTTTGAGGAACAGATCTCGACTCGCGAGACGGGCTGTTCACGTAAAACTCTAAAATTCGGCTTTTTAAGTCGGTTTTTGGACATAAACTCGTTGGGGAAATGTTCTAGCATGTAAATAAGAGTGTTACAAGTAATCTAAAAGAGTTTTAACATTTCATACCTCAAAATCGAAAACGAAAAAGATGGAGAGGTAGAGCTCGTGATGGTGATCCTTGTGCTTGTTCCTAATGATGATGATGAACGAATTTCGGTGGTGTTTTTGGTGGTTTGGAGCTGCGGTTTTGAGAGCAAAGAGGAGGAGAGTGTGTGTTTCAAGTTGGTGGAAATGGGAAAAATGGAGCAACAAAAGGGGTTTTAAGGTAGTTGGGTCATGGGTCGCGGGTTGGGTTGGCTCCGCGGGTTTGGCCGACCCATTTGGGTCTCGGGCTAACGTGTTCTTGTTTCTCAATTTACTTTACTTTTTGCGATTGATTAAATGTTTGTTCCGCGTTTTATGTTAAAGTTTATCGAAAATATTTCTAAATGGAGCGTTTTATCAAAACACTTAATAAGGGATTATAAAAATATAACTTGGGTTATTCTCGTTTGTTGGGCGTGTTTCGTGTGCTTTCGTTACTTTTGGAGTGTTTTAAATGATACGATATACGTGTAATATATTTTCACAATATATTAATACAAATAATATTTGTTTGGATAATTCCACATTATTTAAAGGTTTGTCACCAACGTCCATATTAATTAGCATCGGACCTCGTCCGGTTTACAAGTGTTCGATTTAAACAAATCGCGTACGCGTGTATGTAATTACACCAAAATGTTACATACATTTAGAGTATTACAAAACTAAATACACATAATTACAAGTAGCTTAGGCACTAATTAAAGCCCTAAGTTGGCGGGTGTTACAGATATGATGTACTAATAGGCAATCTATATGAAGATTTCTGAATTTTAATAAATTATTAATAAAATAACTTGTTTATTATTTTATGATACATAATATGATGTATGACATAAAAGTCTTAATTTTTAAATTTATTATACAATAATTTTATATATCTTTTTACTTATGTGAGTACATTTGGGGGTATATATTGATGGTTTCCTCTGTTATACGAAAGTATAGACCTGGTCTCTATTAATATATACTTAAAAAATTAAGCAAACGCAAGTCAAAAGTACTTGAAAAGTCTTAAAAATTAAAAGATACCTAATGAGGTCGCCAAAATGGTTTGACCAAGTATGGTTTTGCTTAAACCTGAATCAAGTTATGTCGCTCTGTTGCATGAAAATGCAGACCTGTCACCAATGTCTTGATTCTTAAAAATGTATTTCATATATTTAATGGGAATGTAAAAGTAAATTGTATAATTAAATTTAAAGGTATATCATATATGGAAATCATAAGTAATATACATACTAACAATAAAGGTGTATTCAGTAGTATGAATATAGATTGTTTAAAGTGGACAAATATATTAGTAATCGTTCATGAACTATATATTACACAAATAATAATAATTTTTATTTATACATTATAGTTATCCATGTTTATTAAATTGTTTAAATTTTTAATTTATGAAACAGATTTTTAATATTGGTATTCTGATTCTTAAATATTAGTTTGATTCTTATTTTTAAATTTTATTCAGTATTCTAATTGAGGACAAACAGAACTTAAGTGTAGGGATATTTGATAAGCATCAAATAGATAGTATATTTTATATTAATTTATCCCTATATTTATATACATTTTATTGCATTAATATGATTTTAGATACTTATTTTGTTAATAATTGCATAAATGTATTTTAATTGAAGAATGAAGAAAAAGGAACAAGAACGAGACCAGAACTGAAGATTTAAAGCACTTAAAGAAATAGAGATTAAAGACCTTGAAGAAATGAAGACTAAAAGAGTTAAAATGAAGAATTGGGCCAAGAAGACAAAAGAAGTCCGGTTATGAAGATTGAGAGTCCAAATATTAAGCCCAAGCCCGAAAATGGAATATTCTGGAAATTACATTCAACCGGTGGTTGGATTAACCAACCGGCAGTTGAGCTTTAGGGTTTAAGGCGGTGCAGACACGTGGTGTTGAACTCGGATTCAAATTACTTCAAACGGCGGTTTGAGTATCCAACCGGCGGTTGGAAGGTCGGCCTGAAAAAGTATAAATAGAGGCTTAAGTTAGGTCATTTGATATACGATTCAAGAATACTAAACCGAAAGTTAGGGTTTTAGGGCGACTTTAAGGTGCGATTTTGGAGGCAAAGGAGCTAGGGTTTGAAGGCCAATAACCCTAGGAAAAGCTGGTTTGCTAATTAGTTCGGTTTCTTTATCCTTGTAACTTTATTAATCTTTTGGGTTATTTTGGATATTGTTTATTTGGATTAATTACTTATTAGGTTTTCATTATGAATGTTTAAATGTATGTTTATTAGATTTATTATATGAATTATATGTTTATGTTAGAACTATATTATTGAATGTTTATTATACAAGAATTGTCTGTGTTATGTTAATATTGATAACAGTTAATTGATTTATATAGATAACTTTACGAAGCTAGTGAGTTTTATAAGTTAATTAATGATTGTCAATTATTAATGTTAAGTAACACTGTAATTCAACCGAAGCTAGGAATTGTATTAATATTCTGCTGATAGATCTTAATAAATAGTAATATTGTACTTAATCTTTGGCAATGCTACTATATGAAAATTATCTTAATCTTTGTGATTTTCTACATTAGTAATTCACCAATAATAATAGCTAACAAAGCAAATAGACATAAGTTGATATAATACGTTTAATAAATAATTGTTTAAATAGTTATAATCTTCTATCCAATTAAGTATACTTAAGTTGTTTCATAAAACTTATCTATTAGAATCTGTATCAAAAATATAAATATAAATATGTTCGTTCGGAACTAAAACGTCCCCCTTATCTTGTAGATTATTGTAAATTGGATCCTTGTATTTAATTGTATTATAGTTGTAAATATTTGTAATTAGAATAGATAGATAATTAGTTATAAATAAGAATAACGTTTTCCTGTGTTCCTTGTGTTCGAATTTGGATTTACTTATTAAGCTATATTACATGAACGGGTTAATCTTGCCTGAATTGTGTGATAGTATTATTTAGTATTTCCTTAATTAAACTTGTTATTATAATTGCATATACTTTTCACCACATCAGTGACGGTGTCACAAAGTAGTTTAAACTTCATTTGAAAGTTATTGAAAATCCAAATATGTCGGTTATCGGTAAGGCCGACTTTATTAGTTTCAGCAATCACCGCCTTAATAAGGTTGACCACCGCCCAAATAAAATTTGGTGAAATAATTTGGCGCATGTTGGCGGGGTTCGAAAAAGTTAAAAAATTTCACTCTAAAATCTAAATTCATGTTACCTGTAACATTGTTCATTATTTATCATTGAAAAATATGATCTATCCAACAATATTCAAACCACATTGTAATAACATTTATAAATGTTGAAGTACATATGTACGATTAAGTAGCGAATTAATTAAACTTACTTGAACATACTAAAAAAAGTACACAAAACATACAAATCAAAAATTTATTGTAAAAAAAACACTAGCCTTGTTTTTCTTCTACTCCAACTGCAGTGAGATAAGTAAATCTTCCATATTGGACTTTTACAACTCGAACTCGGTATCTAGTTTCTCTAAATTCTCTTTATGTTTCATGATTTCCCTAAAAGCATCCTTTTGATCTCGATTCAAAACCGATTATAATTCAAACAAGTTGAACTTGTACCATTCATTTGTAAGTTCCTCATCGATAAAGTAATAAGCTTCACACACTTTCCTTGCACACTACATCACAAAGCCAACACAAATGTTACAATAAAACCGATTAATATATTTCACACATAAAAAACATATGTACTATAGAATTTGGGCAATTCAAAAAACGTCTGGTCGGGTTGGTATATGTCCAGGAGGTACGTTTCTTCAACAAAAGTGGTGGATTACATAAGCAAAAAGTTGGCAGGTCCCCCTTGAACTTCGAATGGAAAGAAGCCGATGAAGTAGACATTTTTTTAAAGAGATACAACAACTTTCCATAATTTATTCACACTGGTTACTCTTAATAATCAATTTTATCTTAAGGCGGTTCTTTTATAAACCGCCTCTTTTAAACATTTAAAATATATTTTGTTAAATAGATAAACAATAAAAAATAAATAGATACAAAACAAAATTAATATTGATAATGCAGAAACATAATAATAATTTCTCAATATATATAGTACAAATTTATAATAAATCAACATATATTTCGTTGTCATTCATATATTTTAAGAACCGCTCAATCGCTTGTTCACACTTTTCCTTCTCACTTATATAAAACCTACGATTATTGTTATACTCTTCCAAGAATTCGGCCTCATCGGGTGTGCGTTCTTGAACACTTATAAGTGCTCTAATCTCTCTATATATTTAGGAAAATACATTATTATAACTATCAACTTGACCCGATAGCATTTCAATTGCCTCTTTGTCAACCTTCTTAAACTTTTCAACCTTTTTACGGATTCGCCGTTTCTATTCATTATCTGTAAAGCCCGTGTTCAAACGAACGTTTGTCATGCTCTCGGCATCAGAAGTAGACATTTCTTACGTGTGTATTTCAAAAGAAAAATTGGAATATATTTCGTATATTTTAGTATATGGCATGTGGTCCTAAATGTGGGTGTAATATATATATATATATATATATATATATATATATATATATATATATATATATATATATAGAAGATTTCGACACTATAACTAATGAATGTACCAAAAATATTTAGTACACGACGGTCAACTACTTCATAATTTATTACTAGACGGTGAATAATTAAAACATTCGTCGTTTAATCTAAAAAACATGTAAGGCGGTTTTATTAGTACACACCAGTCAACTACTGATCCAAAATTTATTCAGGTTCTAGGGCGGTTTTTAATATAACCGCCAATGTAAATATTTGAAGGTCCATATTTAAAATATTATTAAATAAGTAAATAGTTACATTATTAAACTTTGTTCAAAAGAAAATAAAATCTTTTTATTATTATTATTATTATTTTAACAAACATTAATATAATATAGAGGTTATTCTAAACTAGCTAGAAAACAAAAAAATATTACAACACCCATTCTTATTTCATGTAAGCTTCGTTCTGTTCCATATGCGATGTGAAACGAATAATGGTTTCTTCAAATTTTTGCTTCTCCACTGTATAAAATGTGAGATTTTTTGCGAGTTTGAAAAGATAATAATCTAGATATCCATGAGAAAGCAAGAAATTCTCGACACTTTGATGCGTTTCAATTTCATTCATAATCTTTGTAATAGTTTGATTAAACTTTTCAACCTGTGCATGTCACACTTTGATGACATCTTTGTCAAGATCCACCAAATTTTTCATATTTTGATATATACTTTATTGACGTTTACTCACACTTGTTCTTGTGCCCCTATTCTTAATAGGAGCAGGCATGTAATTTGAAGGGTAGAGAAAGAAAATAGAGGTTGTAATAGTTTGTCTTTGATATATAAACACTTTGTATAGAAATCACAGGGTTGGTGTACATTAATAATGATAGTTGGCATACATTAATGATACTAGTACAATACCCGTGCGATGCGGCGGTAACGAATTTATAAAAGAACACTATTTTATGACGGGAATAATAGTAGCTAGCATGTCAAACCGAGAAGACATATATGATGTAATTTACAAATGTAGTATCCATGTTTACAGTCGTCATAAAGATATACTATAGAAAACACTTGCGTTTGAATGTCAAAGTAGCATAGTCACAATGACATAAAAGAAAATGCAGTAATAATAGAGGTAACTCTCACACTATGTTGTTGAATATGATTCACTTAATGACATAAATAGAAATTTATTGCAAGAGAAAAGCTAAAAGAGCAAATTAGATTTGTCTTTGGAAGGATGTAAATATACCCAGTAATAATAAACTCCGTAGTATAGAAAACAAAAGAATGCATAAGTTGTACTACGTGCTATGCAAAGTGTAAATGGAAATCCGTATGTTTCTCTATCCAAAAAATATTAATTTGTAATTGTGATTTGTTTATGGCTTTTAGTTGTTTAAAAATTCAAAATGGATTGCTAGTGATTTGCAAGCGTACAGTTGTTTCAATTGTTAGGGGTAATTTAGGAATATGAATTTTAAGTAGTGTAATATTCAACAACCAAGACTCTTTATAAGTAGTTATAGTTATGGATATTTAATAAGTAATGAGGAATCATCCCAGGGTAGTGGAAGCTGCTCTTTATATATATATATATATATATATATATATATATATATATATATATATATATATATATATTCCTCTTTTTCTCAAAAAAAAAAAAATGAGGAACATCATAAAACAATAATACGCACGTGATCCTCATATAGCCTGCAAATTAAAAACATACATTTAATTGATCAATATATGTGATGTTATGATTAGATGTAAATATTAATTTTATTTGTATTTAATCAATTAAGACCAAACCAACCTTTAGTCAAGCCACACTCCATCGTCATCATGGTTGACTCGTGCGCATGTAGTGGTAGATGTTATAACATTATCATCTTCTAGCGGACTAATACCGACAGAGAACGGTGGTTGCACGTCAAACTGGTCGTATTCTTCTTCATCGATAACATTATCAACTCCAAGTATACGTCTTTTACCTTGCAATACGACGTGGTATCTTGATTGAGTCGTGTCTTGTACGTAGAATGCTTGTGTGGCTAGTTTAGCGAGAATGACTGGTTCATCTCTTTTCCCATTAGTTTTTAGATCGACAAGAGTGAAGCCGCCGGGATCAACCATAACACCTCGTCGGTTATTCACCCATTTACACTTGAACAATTGTATAGTAAGAGAATTATCATAAACCAACTCCCAAATTTCTTGTATGACACCATTAGATGAATTTTTTAAACGATGTATTTTTTTTTTAGTTTTTTGAATTTTCTAAATAGAAACAACTAATATACTGTTACAAATTACGAGTAAATAAATTTTTTAAGTGATTGAAATATAACAGAAAAGCACCATATATAAGATAACCTAATATACATTAATTAATAGTTAAATATTAATTTATATATAACAGAATTCGTAGCAGTAACATTAATAAAACATGTGAACGATTTAAAGGTATGGATGGATAATGGTCTTTATAAAAATCCGTTATCTTATCCTCACAGTCCGCGATCTTTTTGTTTTTTATCATCTATGGGTTCAACATGAAATTGTATAGAATTTTCATCCCGCTTAATTCTTTCTTTCCCAATTCTTGACAAGTGATTCACACTTTTCTTAAATATACTTGTGTCCCAAATCTTCCTTCATTACTTTCCATAGAATTCGTAAGGAATTCTTTTTCTTGGACGACGATGATGCTTTTGATGATGTTGGTGGGCCGGTACTCCATGCTCTTTTGGATGAGGAAGAAGATGACATGAGAATATTGAGGTCCATGTTTGGACATGACTTTTCGTGCTCATTCTCTAACAAAGCCAGGAGTATTGTGACACCCGACATTTTAGGTCTTCTTTTTGTACCTAATTGTATCATTATTATGTGTATTAGTTTGAAATAGGACTAAGTATATGTGATCATTTGTATATATATATACACACACACACGTACGCGATTAAATTAAATCGTGCGATAATGAATCAGATAGAATCTGACATTTCAAATACGGACGTTGGCGAAAACAGTTATTAAATAATGCGAATTTATTAAATTAAAACATTATTTACCTTATATCATTGCGATAATATATAAAACGTATTATGTTTTGTGTAAAACGTAACCGACGCGACGAAAACGCGCGAATCGTGCCCGACAATTGAACGAAACCCGACAACACTTTTAATAACTCAAAATAAAGTATTATAATTAATACTTCTATTAAAAATATCTCGAATATTACATTAACGAATTATAATGTTTTAAAACGTTACGCGATTAAACGAACGATAAAACGAACGGTTAAATGGGCACCGCACGTAACGCGAATTGGGGAAATAAATTAACACACCCACATGGGGGTGGGACCCACCCAAATTTGCATAAAATCAGCCCCAAGAACCCCCCCCCCCCCCCCCCCCAATACTTCAAACCCCATACTTCTCATTCTACACTTACACACACATCATCCCCACTCCTTCATCATTCTCTCCCAAACCTCTCTCTAAGACTCCCTCCTCTGGCCAATTTCAGGCAACCACCACCACCATAACACCACCCAAGACCACCACAAGTCCACCATTCCACCACCACAAACCATCATCGACCGCCTCGTCGGAAATTCAAGAACACGAGCTTTCAACGTCTTTTCTCCTCCTCTTCATCATCCTCTTTGTAATAACATCCTTTCTTTTGTTAGTTATACTTGTAACACATATATTTACATGTTTTAGTAACCACTCAACAAGATTATGTCCGAAAACTAAGTCGAAAATCGTTTTTCAAACACATAAACGAAAACATACTAGCTGGACAGAAAACATAATCAACTTCCACAAAATGTTTCGTACTCATTTCTTAACTAAAATGGACGATTATTTGTGCTAAAATGAAGTTCAAGTAGTTAACTTTCCAACAAAATTGGTTTCGTAATTTTTTGAGTTCGTTTACTACCCGAAAACAGTCTAAAACGACATACGCATTCTGTCTCCGGTTGACAAAATTCTGCCTCGACTTCTCGAGGCCATATCTCGAGTTTTAGAACTAAAAAATACATGAGGTTTTCGCCAAAATCTCAAAAATTTTGTTAGCTTTCTAAGTAGTATAATCACACATCGTGAAAATACGTAGATATTTTTCTATGATTTATTTTGTACACCTGTATCTGGATTCGTCATACTTGGACCTCATGGGATTTGCCAATTTATTTGACCAATTGGATGATGCCTAAAAATCACGAAAACATTTGGTAAAATAGTTAAGACATGGTAGAATGACTGTGATTTTTCTCGGATTTTCAGACATTTACTTAGTTAAAACGAGCCACGAAACCGACCCTAAAATCTGGAAAATGACCCAGGGACTGTTTTGGTAATTTTATAAAAACGACACTTCCGGGTTACCATAAAATGCAACGCTAATTTTTATAAGTTTTATAAACATATTTAAGACTTGTCTAAAAGTTTCAGGTCAAACCGAGCACGTTTGACCACGTTCACAAACTCGAAAAACATAACCGCCCTTAGTGTCGCATTGGGCCCATTCCGACTACGACACTAACCCTGTGTCGCTAGAAATCAATTGAGTGCCGCAGATTGCGACACTGACCGTGTGTCGCTATGACCAACCGAATGTCGCAGGCAACGACACTAAGCCTTGTGTCGCTACTATTCTCGAATGTCGCATATAGCGACTCTAACCTCTGTGTCGCTACAAATTAAATTCTGCCACTTGCGACACTAACCCTAGTGTCGCAATATCTCAAATTTTCACAACTAGCGACACTGACCTCAGTGTCGCATCCCAGTGTCGCAACCCATCCTAGTGTCGCTATTTACAGAAACTTAAAAACGCTTTTCCCACCAAGTATCAAACTCACGTAACACATACATGCAATACATCTACTTTTACAAGTATATAACGAAACAAACATAAAAATAATAATACTTTGAGAATTATTATTACAAACCGTCACCAACGGGCCGTACACGTTTTCTAAAATGCAACAATAAACAAACACTTGGACATTACCTTGTTGAGTGGACAAATAGCATAAGTGGACATTAACCCTCCACTTACACATGATTACATAACTAGACATTAACCCCCACACTTACACCCAACCTTATGCATTTAGGGCGCTAGAAGGTTGCAACTTGGGACACAGACACCCACTGCTTGATAACTAGCTTACTAGACTCAGGTGAGTTTCATAGCCCCCTTTTCACTGTTTTATACTTGGGGTGAGAATACATAAAACTGTTTTATACAACTGTTTTTATGATCACAAGTAACGTAAATACAGCTACTGATTGCATGAGACCCGAAATTAATCCATAAAGCCCTCAACAAGATCATAGTTCCTTAATTTCTGGAAGCGTGAGTATTATTGGATAGATCTATTGGGGATTGACATCCCCGTCCGGGCTAGTCGCTCTAGCCGACCCACGGACGCATTTATATTTGTAAATTACGAGTGTACCGGATTATACACTTGCCCGAGGCACAAACCGTTAAGCGTCGAACTATGAGACCCATGGCAATAATATACATTTACTTAACGTTGTTTAACAAACATACAAATCTTGTGATTCATACCAGTACTTTTATAACTGTTTAAACCTATGAACTCACCAACTTTATGTTAACCTTATAGTTTGTATTCTCAGGTACACAGTAACAGTAGGGCTACCCATACAGGAACATAGCTCGAGTCGCATGCTTTACAATTTTCAGAGATTTTCTTGCATTACTATTTTTGTAATATTAGTTATGTACTAGAATGTCTAGGATTATTCGCGCACTCGCTGATTTGTAACACTTTATAAATCAATGTACTATTTTGAACTATTTTCAAACGTCCCATGTAGAGGTCGTTTGTTGTAACCATGTGTAATGATCCATGATTAGCCGCGCCCTGACCCGACTTCCATTGCTGTTAATTTGGGGGTGCGACAAGTATCTAATTCCGCATCGAACGCTCAAATAGACGAGCTGAAGCACAAAAAGATAGGATATATTGAAGCAAAAAACCAAAAGCCGAGTGATTTAAAAGGAATTGACCTTTTAAAAACAACTTTTATGGCCAAGCTCTGAGCTTCAACGATACTAAACCACAAAAATGCTCACCACCAGTCAGGAGGGATGTGGGAAAGAAATTATGTTTATAAATAGATAAATTGCACTTGCGTGCAATACTTTTATAAAAAGGCTTTCTTTTAAACGTTCCGACTGTTGGTCAGCATCTTTGGCGGAGAGTATTAAGTGTTAATTTTCTTTTGTTGAAAAGATGGTCATGAAAAAGGAAATGCTCATAGTGTATCCTTTTTGAATAAAGAAGAGAAAATCTCACAGCTTCATATTGTAAGTTTTGTGTACTTCACCTCATGCTTATTTATAGAGAGAGTACGTGAATAGGGCTTGACAAAATATGGCGGTTGTTTTGTAAACCGCTTATATAACAAAAAGTGAATATATGTATATGATGAGTACTTGAATAGAATAATATGTGTTTTATGGCAGTACGAGAAGCCCCCGCCATAAATTGATAGTATCTTTTACATACGTGTGTTTAGGTTAAAAAGAAAATAACAAAAAGATAAAATAGTTAACTTTGGTCTTTTTCATTGCAATAAGGTTTTTTATAAAAACCTCCACCACAGTCTTACGCATTTTTATACAAATACTTAAAATAGAATTTCAAAATACGCCATTATATAATTAGTAAAAGAGAGTTACCTAAGGCGGTTTTTATAAAACCCGCCTTAAGATTTTCGTTTCTTATATGCTCCATTCAATATATTGAAAAGGCAATGTCAAAAACGAGAAACTAATAAATTAAGTATATTTTAATAAATGGTATTAATAACAAAAAAATACAAGCACATTGAATACTAAAATTTATTCAGATCAAATTTTCATTTAGTATGTTCCTTTCAATGTAATACATTGAAAAGGCAATGTCAATACAGAGCATTACAAAATCTAATAGTTTACCGATTGAATTATGGAATTAATAACAATAAAAATCCCAATTTTTTAATAGCATAAATCATAACAAATCTAATTGTTAACCGATCGACTTATGGAATTAATAACAACAAACATTACAATTTTTATTATAACACAGAGAATAAAAAATTTAATAGTTAACCGATCGACTTAATTAGTCTTCGAATCCATTTCCGGTCTCGATTTTGTGACAAGATCCTTGAACCGGTATAAAGCTAAGAGAAACACATCGCAACACAATAATGATTGTAGTATTTTTTTATTGTTACAATAAAAACCTTTATTTAGTACCAACATAAAAGAAAATAAGGAAAATGGGGATGAAAATATAGGGTAAAATCAAACAAAGATGCAAAGAGACGGAATTCGGTTACAATATGTCTCCTTGCATCCATAAATCTTATCAGAATGCAAAGGACTTTGTGAATTGTGTAGCCAATTCTTTGAAATCAAATAACGATCTTTGGTATTTTCTTGATGATATGTGGGAGAGGTCTTTTTGTACCCATCCGGACCACAAACGAACATCTTAAATGTGTGATTATCGAATAATATAAATAGAAGAAAATTCCCAAAAGAAAGGCCGATGTCTCTAACAACGTTGTTCTACCGGTCGGTGAAACAATAACTTTCACCAATCGAAATGGCTGCCAAATAATTTACAAATAAAAGTTAATAAAAACCTAAGGAAATAAAAGAGTGGACTATTAATTATATGCTTACCAAGTAATTAGGAAATGTTTGTTTGAGCAAAATGAAAGAAAATTTAGGAGCCATATAAGAGAAGTAATTTGCATGCGGAAGATTAATATGTAGATAGAATGAATGAATGAATATGAACTTGTAGAGTTATATACAATACTTAGTAATCATAAGAAGGCGGTTTTTATTTACATCGCCCTCAAATACATTCTAATTTATTGACTTTTAATATATTTCATAAGCGGTTACTCTAAAAAACGCTATATAATATAAATACTCCATCAATCGAGGTGTTTAAAGTTTCTACCCGCCTTTAAATGTAAAGTAGAATCTTCATTATGATGGTTAGAATTAAAACCGCCTTTATATATTTGAAATTTAATGGCAAGGAGATTTAATTAATGTTTTTCCCAATAAAAAATAACAAACTTCAATGTATTGAAACTAAATAGAATGTTCAGATCTTCAACTCAAGTATTAATTATACATGTTAATGAAAAATAAAAAGAGTATAGAAATGATTTTGATGAATGTAAATCCCTTGATTCGTTTTATTGATCACCTCTCAATATATAAAGATTACAATGCTATAAACAAGGCATGTAATAGGTTTGCCTTATCACAAACACAACTACCTTCAATGCTAACTATGAAAAATATCTTTGCTTGAATACAAATATATTACATATATATTATATGTAGTCGATCATGATTGAATGCCAACTACGCTCAACTCGATCATCACTTAATTCGAAAGATGATCATATATAATGATCATCGCTATCATCTAATCTTAGAAGGTTAACGTTACTGCTACTCCTAGCAACGAATCACTTAGCGGAAACTCTCCGGTAACATTGAAGCGAGTATTTAGGTCCATGTTGGGACATTCCTTTTCGTGCTCATTCTCTAACAAAGCCAGGAGTATCTAACTCCGCATCGAACGCTTAAACAGACGAGAAGAAGACAGAGTATTTAAACAGAGAAATCACGGTCGGAAAGGTGACCCTAAATATGATAATGAAATAGATGATGATGAAAAAGTGATCTAGGCAAAAAAGGAGGAAAATGATACAACTGCTTCATATTGTTAATTTGTCACTTATTTGATGAATTTGGTCATCACCTATTGTTTGTATATATAGTAAAGCGAAGACGTGTGCAATCAATTTTTTATTTAATGCAATTTCAACATCATAGGACACCGAGTAATAAATTAAGGTGGTTGATCATCATGCATGTATGTACGTATGTATGGATGTATGCATGCATGTATGTATGTATGGATGTATGCATGTATGTATGCATGCATGTATGTATGGATGTATGCATGTATATATATATATATATATATATATATATATATATATATATATATGTATATATAAGTATATATGTATGTATATATGTATGTATGTATGCATGTGTGTATGTATGTATGTATGCATGTATATTATATTTACATATACATATATGTGTATATATGTGTATATATGTGTGTGTATATATATATATATATATATATATATATATATATATATATATATATATATATATATATATATATGTATATATGCATATATATATATATATATATATATATACGTATATGTATGCATGTATATACATATATGCATACATATACGTGTATATATATATATATATATATATATATATATATATATATATATATATATATGTATATATATATGCATATATATATACATATATATATATATATATGCATATATATATATGCATATATATATACATATATATATACGTATATATATACGTATATATATATATATATATGCATATATATATATGTATATATATATGTATATATATATATATATATATATATATATATGTGTGTGTGTGTGTGTGTGTGTGTGTGTGTATATATATATGTATATATAGTGGGAGGATCCAGGGGGAAGCACTTTTTTTGGGGGAAGTAGGGAAGTGTAATATTCATCACGGAGCATCTTAACTTCGTCAATACATTTGTCGAAAATTAAAAAATGAAAATTAATTAATGTTGATCAAAATGGATGCTATGAATGTTAAGCTTCCATGATAAATTGCTTTTGTAGGCTATAACATTAATTGATAAATTTTAAATCCCAAATCGTTAATGTTCGTCATGGTGAATGTTAACTTAACATTCATCACGATGAATGTTAAAAGAAAATTAATGTTATTTTTTAACATTCTTCGTGATGAATGTTAAGTTAACATTCACCACGATGAATATTAATGTTTTAGTGAATATATATTCATAAAATAATATTATGACTTAAAATTGACTTTCATCTGTTAATATATTCTTTATAGGATCGATCTTGATTACTATATACGAGTAAATTTAATTTTATCTTTGATATATGTATGTATATGTATATTATATTTACATATACATACATACATATATATATATATATATATATATATATATATATATATATATATATATATATATATATATATATATATATGTATGTATGTGCATGTCTGTATATTTGTATGTACATATGTCGCTGTCCCAGAGATCGGTCGGGTTTTATCTCGGTCGTTGATCCGTCCAACTAGGAGACGCGGTAGAGGGTAGTTTTAAATTTGTAAAAGCTTGGGACCTAAGCTTACTAAAGCTGTATAGAAGTAGTATGACCTAGGGTCGTTATTCAAGCTAATCGTATTGTGAAACGAAATTATCGGGACGAACGGTTTAGTTTAGTGATGGATTTAAAATGATTTGAGTGGGGGTTTTGATACTTATGTTCGTAAATTAAACTAACTAAATAAACAGTAAATAAATAGAAAATAGAATAGGGATGTAATCAGTATGGAGGAGATGTGTTTGTTATGACTTCGTTAGCTTATGCAGCGGTGATGCTTGAGGTTTAAGAATGAAAACGTCTTTTAAAGATTTGTGTCTTACTTGATCTTAGTTGTTCATAGTGTAAACACTAGCACCCTACTGATTGGGGAGAACAATTAGTATGTCACTGAGTATTAGGCCAAATTGAGTCTGATCGGAGGAGGATGTTCAACTCTTCAATGTTATCCGGTGACGGAGTAACGACCCTTCTTGGAATATTCAAATTCTGGGTGCATGAGATAGAATAGCATAGCCACTATGGTTCCGACCTTTCTTAACACTACGGGGACAACTAATTCAAGCAAGGCATTTAAGATTAAGACTTGGTTTGGTGGCTGTTGTAACACCCACTCTAGGAGCCTAGTGGTATTCTGATAAATTTTCTGACTTTAAATTATTTGTTTAATGTGTTAGGAAATTACCTTGTTTATATTATTATGTTTATTTGTGAAAATTAGGTGAAAGGTTAAATAATTAATTGTGACAGGTAAATTATTAATTGTTTTAACTTTATATAGTTGAAGGTAAAATAATATTTTTGGAATCGTAAATGGTTTTTAGATTCCAGACAATAGGTTTAGAAGGGGACTGATTTTAAGTGGATACAGTGTCGGTTGGGAATTAGGCCGACCTATTTATTTAACTTTCCCAAACAGGAATGTTCATTTCCCTTGTTTAAAAATCAAACATACATAAAGTAAAGAACCATAAACACAATTGAAACCAAATTGAGCTGTGACTTTGATTCAAGTTTCATTAACATCATCATCATCTTGCTATTTTGATTGTAAGTTCTTGTTTTAATTAACTATGAACTTGTTTTAAATTGAATTATAGGGGTTTATGATTTATGGATGAAATTGAGGTTTGAAACTTGTTGTTAATGTTATTAGTTGTTTTATGATGTTGGTTGATGTTGTTGTTGAAGGAAATTGAGTTATAAAACCGAGTTTTGTGATTTTGGGTTATGAAATCGGGTTTTACGTTTGAGCAGGAAGTGCAGGTCACTGGATATGGTGATACCCGGCGGGTAATGTAACACCCGCCAAATTAGGACTTGTAATTAGTGCCTAATCATATGTTAATACATGTAATTAGTTCCTTGTTAGGCTAATTAATGTATCGAATTATATATATTGTTGAATATATACGAAAATGCGATTTGGTTAAATCGTACGCAATTTAAATCGAATGTATTTCGATTCAATTTCATCCGGACGTTGGTGACAAAATTTTATTTAATAACGTTGTTATGTCAAAAATATTATTATAATAATATTTCGTAATTATTAGTATCGTACAAACTGAACCTACACAATTTAAAACATTAAAACGCGCATACTAAATAAAATAACGAACATTTATTAACTCAAATATAAATTAAACTGTAAAATATTTAAATAAAATATCGCGCAATAAATTTTATTTTAAAAACGCACATTTAATATTTAAAATAATTATTTAACGTATAAACGACGGAACAAACGAACACCGCACGGAGCGGAAACGCGGGGCGAAATTGGGAGCTTAACCTCCCAATCCCACCTTCTTTCTTTCATTTATTTCTTTTCTTTCTCTCTCTCACTCTCCTTTTTCTCTCTTTCTCACCAACCACCATCATCACCAAAAACTTCACTAAATCGCAAAATAAACATATCAAACGACTTCGGATCTTCAAGATTTTTAGAGATTCACGACCACCGCGACACGATCTATCATCCTATCTTTTCGGATTTCTCATCCGACACTTTGTAAGTTTCCGACAAATCCCGAAATCTCTCATTTTTAAGTGTTTTCACTTTCTAGTAGTTTGTAACAACTTAAAATGTCCATATATGGGTTGGGTAAAAGTTTTGGACCGAACGGAAACCGAAAAACTCGTTTTCGACACATTTTCCGGCCAACAGACCGCTACGTCGCATTTGGCCCAGAATTTATGCGACGTCAGCTTCTACGTCGCAAAACCCCTCGTGACGTCGCATAGTGCGACGTCAGTCACAACGTCGCATTAAATTGCGACGTCGCATATAGCGACGTCAGCCTTAACGTCGCCAATACCTCGCCACGTCGCACTTAGCGACGCAAGCCCCTACGTCGCAGAAATCACCTACGTCGCATTAGCGACGCAGCACCCTACGTCGCATTAAATTGCGAAACGTCGCCTTTAGCGACGTCATGCTCAACGTCGCAGTCCTACCTGCGACGTCGCACCCAACGTCGCACCCAACGTCGCACAAACCAGAACCTCAAAAACACAAATTTTTACTAAGTGTCGAGACTCGAAATTTATCACTCGATTTTACCCAAATTCAGATCCAGATGCGTTTTTCGTCAAAACAATATAGTAGAAATAAAAATTTTCCAAGCTGACCTGGCAGCTCGACCCCAGCCAGGGGCTCTGCCCCTTGGACCCCGCCAGGGGCTGCCGCCCCTTGGACCCCGCTACCAGGGGCGCTGCCCCCGGACCCCCGTACTTAGATTCCGTAACGGCTTCTAAAACACAATCAAAACACATTTTTCAAGTAAGACGCCACGAAATCAAAATAATAATAGTTGAGATTATTATTACAAATCCGTCACCAACGGGCTGTACACTTTTCAAATACTTAAACTTATCAACCAAATAGTGGAGATTTGGACATTATAGTTGGATGAACAACTACTGGGGTGATCTTTTGAGATACCCAATCATATTTATAACCATCGCGTGTCGTGGACACCCTCAGGTTACAAGTCCTTGGACTTCATTTCGGCTAATCAACTTACGTTTGTTTAAACGCTTACAGACTCAGGTGAGTCTCATAGCCCCTCTTTTTACTGTTTTACTCAGGGGTGTGATATATTGCTCAACTTTTAACATGTGAACGCAAGTACCAACTTTTCATATACTACATGAGTTTTTCGAAACTAATCATTTTAAAGTCCTCCGTCAGCATAGTTGTTAATACGTTGTAGCGTGAATATTAGTATATGGTACCATATAGGATTGACCCTCCTCGTCCGGGTTAGCAAGCACTAACCGGGTAAACGGACGTACTAATATTTGGGAAGACGAATATTGATTAGGCATTCGTGGAGGCACCTCGCCCGGAATTCTCTATAGGGGACCCGTCCCTCGAGTTAAGCTCAACTATGTGCTCATGGCTGTATACACGATGATTATCATTTAATTGTTGGATGCAATTCATTATTTAATTGCTGGATGCAATTCATTATTCAATTGCTGGATGCAATTCATTATTTAAATCTTGCGGTTCATACGATGTTACTTGATTTCAAACCTGTGAGCTCACCAGCTTTATAGCTGACCTTTTAGCATATATCGCAGGTACCCAGCAGTAGGATGTTTCTGCTTCAGGATTTAGCTCGAGTCAGCATACAGACGATTGAGATTTTCTTGCATTAGTATATTTTGTATAAGTACTTATGTACTGAAATCTCATTTTATTTAACTCGAGCTATGTAAAGCTGTAAATGTTGTAAACATTTCAGTTATCAATATATTTTGTTAAAACGACGCATATAGAGTCGTTTGCTATTTATCTTTGTGCTTTGTTATTGATTAGTAACACCCAAATCAAGCTTCCGCAAATCATCAAATTTGGGGGTGTTACAGGTAACACCCTTACCCGGCGGGTAAGTTGACCTAGAGGGTTACTCGGTTGGTAAAGCTTTACCCGGCGGGTAAAGTGGGTAAATCGGGTCGGGTAAAATCTTATAAGGCGGGTAATATAACCGGGTAAAACAAAAATAGTTCTGATCAAATCTGGAGCTGGGTAACACAAGAGTACCCGGCGGGTACTTTTGTTACCCGGCGGGTAACCCTAGATTTGTGGTGATTCTTGTTTTGATTCAAGTACTTGTGTTTTGCTTATGTTATATCAATTTTGGTACTTAATTACTAATTAATATTCCGTTTTGTTCTCAGACACGGAGAAGACTCAGTAATATAAGATTTCTGAGTTAACGACTGAGATCGTCAGGTGAGTGGATCTGTAACTCTCAGTGTGATTTAGTTGTAACATGTTTGGTTACAACGGGTAAACGTAGTTTTACTGTTTATAAACTGTTTAGTCTGACATGATGCCATGATGATTATGGATTATGTGATTTATTCAGAGGTCAACGTGGGTTGGGCTTGATTGCTATTGTTTGACCGACTGGGAGGGGGTTCCTTGTACATATCGTTAATGGGAATCTATGTCGTGTGGGGAAATAGCAACAAGCTATCGGTTAACCGCTGTATTGGCCTGCAGTTGGGTTTTAAGTGTTCTTGGAGGGCCACCGCGGTATGAGGGCACCTCAGGAACCACCGATCCTCTTTGAAGCTGATTGTTTACGATTATTTGTTGTAGAAAAGTTTGTTATGCTAAGTTAGACTGTTGGCTACATGTCTATTCACTTAGCCTTGAGCTAATCCCACCACTTTAATACTTCTTGCAGGTTATGTTTTGATATAACAGGTTGGGGGCAAGAAGCTTGTGTGTTGATGGAATGTTTGACGACCTGGATACTCTGATCATGTTTATTTGATAACTTAATATTGTGTTTTGTATTATATAACACCCGGTTTGATATACTTTGGTTGTGAACAGTATAACTTTTATGTTTTGTGGGTAATGTAAATTATTAATCTATATGTTTGACCTACGCTTCCAATATGTTGTATTAAAAAAATGGTTCTAGATATGGTGTTTTATAGCTGTTGACTTTACATTAATGGTTATGGTTTAGTCCAGAGCTTTATGTTCAACCAGGATGTGATAGAGTCTTTGACCACTAGCATTTCCTTAGCTTCCACGTATTTGTACTCCACCAGTGGTGTTTCCAACGCTATACGAAGTACAGTGCCGTTTTCCGTGGTCTTTCCGGTATCACATACTTTACGGTCACTCCGGACTAGTTTGATCTAAGCTTGTATTAAAGTTCAACCATCTATGATATAAACTAGCCCTCACTATTCCCAATAAATCCCTTATTGATTCACGGTGTACTATACGAAAGGTTTAAACAGTATTTCCACAGTTACACAATTCAGACCATGTTTGGAATTTAAGAAGACACAGATAGGTAGTGACCGTTTGATCAATGTTCGCGACTCCTTGTCATAACGGTTCTAACCACGTTTAATTGGAGGAAAGGCGATAGTATAATTAGTGTTTAATAATCATAAATGCAAAGTAACAGTACACCGAGTTTTCAATCGTATATTATAGCAGCATCACCCTCACACATATATAAACTAACTACATCATAACAAACACACAGGGTAACTACTCACTACGGCTGGTAACAGATCCTAAATCTAGCACAACAATACTAACAATCATTATAAAAGATAAGGAAAGAAGTAACCGTAATTAAAGCGTAGATTGAATAAATGTTGAAAGAATACACGAGCGTAACCTCCACAATATCTTCTAGAATATTACAAGTAAGCCCCTAAAGTATTCCTCACACTATTACAAAGTAGCCGCTCCGTTATTAACCAAGAACTAACTGACACTAACCCTAAATCTAGAGAGAGAAAGAAGAGAGAGAGAGTGTGTGAGAGAGAAAATGGAAGTGAGAAATTAAATGGAATGAAGAATGGTGTGTTGAAGTTGAAGGATGATGCCTCTATTTATAGGCAAAGTATTGAATCAGTCGTACAAGCGCGCAAAGCACGAAGGAGGAGCAGATGGCCTTTGAGAGGCCATATACTGGGTCAAGGGGGCCGTATACGGTCCTTGAAGGGCCGTATAAGGTCTCTGAAGGGCCGTATACGGTGACTTTCGGTTTTTCTTCGTTGCTTAAAATGGCCGTAACTTCTTCGTTTCTTGTCCGTTTGACTTGATTTTTTCGCCCACGATCTTGTAATTCTGTTACTCTTCTAATGGTATCAATTTCATAGAAATTGGATGTGTGTAGCTCAGGCATAGCCGGAATGTCATTTGTTGATCGGTAGATGACGTATCTCTTCCGTTCTTTATCCGTTTTGCATGATTCTTGATTCTCCAGTTTCGTTTTTACCTATGACATCATATAAAATGGTTAGCATGTGTTTATCATAGGGAAAATGAGGATGGGAGAATCGGTTGTTTTTTTAATTGCTCCGTTTTACTCGTTATTCGGACGTTTTTAGTGATTTTTGTAGCAACGCCTATATTTGGAGCACTTTAGTGAATTTTAGTAAATAAGGATTGTTTTGAAATGTTTTCACTAAAGATTGACCCAAAAAGTGTGAAATAACGTACTTAAAAACATGACTTTTTACGTCACATCAATATACTACACGTATATATATATATATATATATATATATATATATATATATATATATATATATATATATATATATATATATATATATATATATATGTTTGTATATATGTATGTCTCTATGCATGCATATTTGTACTCTATACGTACATTTGTGTGTGTGTGTGTCTATATATATATATATAGTAAGGGGATCAAAAAAGAAGAAACTTTAGGGAGAGAAGATGGAGGAGTAATATGGACCAATCATTTAAAAATATGGTCAAAGGGTATTTTAGGTATTCAACCAATTAATTTTATTATTAATCAATAATAAAAATTAACTAATGACCATATTTACATGGCAGTTTTTTCCTATGCGTGAATCCATCATGAAGAAAGGATTTTACATATGAACAAAGTTTGCTTTTGAATGTTCTAGATGAAATTGATGCATATATGTAACAATTTTTAGTTTGCCGTCATTATGTTTCTCGATTCAAGTTCGGTTAACTTCCGATCAGTGGCGGATCCAGAAAACTATGTCGTGGGGGGCCAAAAAAATATTATCTTGAAAACGGTGGATAATGAAAGCGAACACTCGATTGGCTTATTAGTAGCAAAATGTTATTAAAGAGTATGAATCATCCTTAAGCAACATCAAGTGGTCCTAAAAGGCCTCGAAACAACATTTAAACAACTAAAGAAAACATAAAAATAACAATAATGCACAAAAGGTGTATATTACTACTAAAGATATGACTCCTAAAAGAAGATATAAATAATCAATACAAAATTTGATAAAATTATGACCTAATAATAAGTAAAAGCTTTGTAATTGTGATAATCTTGATATAAATAAGAGATGGTCTGCAATCAAATTTAGCCATTTAAATTAGATGTGAATCTAACATTGAATATCAGTGTCTCACGTTTGATAAAATACCAATTAATGGGCCAGAATTATGAATTAACGGGCTTTGTAGGGGGGCCAACTAAAAATTGAGATAGTATTTATGCAGAAAAAATATATATTTTCCATTAGTGGGCTAGGAAGGATGGGGGGCCCGGGAACCCCCTGGTTGTGAAGTGCATCCGCCCCTGCTTCCGATGAAAACTTAGAAAGGTGACCCAAATGATATGTATGATATGTGTAACTTTCTAAGTGTTTCATTCTTTTTCTTCAACTGAAGTTCATATAAAGTGATTTTTCCTTGTTATTGTTGTCATAATTTTACTTTTATTATTTGGTAATTAGATGATCATCCATTAATAAGAGGTATCTAAGTATGTTTTATTTGAAATTTATTCTTTGATATACTATGTAACTATACCAATTGATTTAAGTGAAAATCAGCACTACATGAAATTAAAGTATAAATTGTGATTTAGACTTTACAATTATGATTCAATACTTGCTAACAATGATTCAACATTTTAAAACATCGATTCACTTAATAATTACTACTATGATTCAGTAATTTTTTTCTTCTTTGCGATGATTCATATTTTCTAAAATGAATTTACTGAATCAAACAATAATACCATTTTGAGTGCCAACTATACAGTTTACATATTTATTAACCACTAATTAATTTTACATTGTCAATTTAAATATAATAGGCAAAAGAAAAATCTATGTAACTTCCAACAAAGATAAAATTTTGTCCTCTGTGGAAATCTTAATGACGGCAATGGAAGTGTCAAAATACGAATCATTTAATTCATAATATCAATATTATTCAACCATTCATTTACGTTTATAATTTATAAAACTTACAACCTTGATCTATAACGTTTATAAGATTGATTCACAAATTATATCAGGCTGATTCAAGAATTTAATTACATTGATTCAGAATTTAATCATATTATGAGAATTTTAAAGCATTTCATTAAATGATTCAGAAAATAAAAAATAAATAATACAGAGTACATATTAAATTAATTTAAACTATAAGCATCTATTGATTCAACGAAAAGTTGGTGTTCCCAATTTTTTTTCGTTTTTTTGAATCGTGTCCAACATTAAAAAAGAAAAGGTAAAATAAAATAAAAAATAAATGTTTTTATTGGAGAGTCTTTAAATGTTTGCATTAAATAAGGATGGGTTGTAAATGTGGAGGCGGTTTCAAAATAGTAGGGGTGATTAAATTACTCTTTTGACCTTCTTTCCGTAAACAAGTGGGATAAAATTCGTTTTAGTGGTTTAATTATGCTACTTTTATTTTGAGTCGTTGATTAAAACAATAAATGGTTCAGATAATTTCTCCGTCTTCTCTCATTTGAAACTCTTCTCCCTAGAACCACATCCTATATATATATATATATAGTAACAAGATCAAAAAAGAAGGAAATTTAGGGAGAGAAGATGGAGAAGGATTTTTTATTACTATGATTCAATATTTGATTGCTAAGATTCATTTTTTTTTTTATTAATATAACTTTACATTTTATTGTTTTGGTTCAATACTTTATCAATAAGATTTAGTCTTTTGTTGCTATGATTCAAAAATTATAGTAATACAAATTTGAATCTTAGAATAAAAATACTGAATCTTACAATAAATATACTGAATCATAGTAACAAAAAATCATTTTTCCTCTTCTCTCCCTAAAAAACCTTCTCCCTAGATCCTACTCCTATGTATGTATATATATATATGTATGTATAGGGTTTGGATCAGTTAGAATAAAGCTTATCGTAGAATAAATAGAATAAAGTAATAATTAAATATAATCAAGGGGTACTTTGGGTATTTGCTATTTCCTCCTCTTCATTCATATTTAACACCTCATTTAATTTCTCCCTAAACTGACACCACCATCCAAAACCATTTCATTAGTTACCTCTTCTTTTTTCTATTGCACGAACAAGTAAAAACTTTATTCCTCGCTTTTCAGATGTAGTTCGTTGAATATATGAATTGTATGTATGTCAATGATAAAACTTTTTTGTGCATCATCACTTCTTGAATATATGTGAATCAAAATTTGAATATGAATCATAAAAATTTGATGTGAATCACTCATCGAATATATGTGAATCAAAATTTGAATATGTGTGCATCAACTTTTTACTAGGAATCACCGTAACGTATGTGCATCAACATTTTGTATGTATATCATCAGTTAACAACTTTCTAGAATTAAAATATTTGGCGAACTCCATATCAACTCTTGCGAATCAACTTTTGAAAAGCATTGATCTCTATTTATTGGTGTATTAATGTGTATTAAAGGCTAGCATTTTAAAACAAACGAATTTTGAAGGCTGACTTTTGTTAGTAAGTACCAGTTTTACCTCTAGCTATCAAAATGTCTAATTAAACATAATTATATATTTAATTTTCATATTTATTGATCAAATGGTGAATCTAGTGGTCCACATTATGGGTATGTTTGGCACAACTAGCTGGTAGCTGGAGCTGGTAGCTTGTAGCTGGTAGCTGGAGCTGGTAGCTTGTAGCTGGAGCTGGTAGCTGGTAGCTTTTGGTAATATTTGTGTTTGGCAGAGTAGCTGGAGCTTGTAGCTTATGAATGTAAAATGACGTAAAAGGACAAATATATTAATTTTAAAAGATGATATATAATTACATGAAGGGTATTTATGTAATTTCATATTCCATAAGCTACAAGCTACTTTCATAAGCTACTTCAAGTAGCTTATAGTTTTGGAGCTTATGGAAATCATAAGCTACTCATAAGCTTATTATTATTATTATTATTATTATTATTATTATTATTATTATTATGACTATTACTATAAAGAATATAACGAGTCCTTACTATAATAATGATAATTAACTACTATAATAAATAATGGTAAAAAGTAAAAAGATTACATAGATATTCAACACTATATTAAATGATGTAAAAGAAAAAAATTTATATTAACACTAATATACTATAATTAATTAATGATGTTAAGAGATAAAATAGATTGAATAGTCTTGGTGTAATGTTGATTTTATTTATCACTATATATTTGCTTAATATGATGATGTTTTTAATACTTTATATAATTAACATGAATTTTAATACCCGAGTTCATAATTAACATGAATTTTAATACCCGAGTTCATAATGACGTATTTGACCCAATAAAATAATTTGGTCCTTTAGAAGGTAAAAATAAAATAGTTTAAGTGGTGTTTGTGTTCTTTCATCCACTCTTATATATTAAAGAAAGAGATATCTACGGCTATATATATCTACAATATTATAGTTTTGAGTTTATTTTATTTGTCATATATAATAATGTTAATTAAGATCTGTTTAGCTTATTTAAATTTTCATTGAATAGTCTTGGTGTAATATTGATTTCATTTATCACTATATTAGCTTAATAATTATAATTACAGTGCAAAGATTTAATACTTAAGTTGATATATATAAGTGAAAATACGGCATGACGATGGAGAAAGATAGCTACAAGTGCAAGAAATTTGATACCAATAATACGAAGAATATTGTTTTCAAATTCAATTCAAAGATGAAATATATGCGATAGATCGACTAACTTTTGTAATTTGGTACAATATGGGATTTTTTTCCCCCTTAAAAATCATTGTTAATGAATGTTAATTGTCCATCTCATTTGAATGAGAATGATTTATCCAGAATTCCATTATCGGAAGGTTCTCAAGTCTAGCACAACATAAACGATGATTAAACAATTCCATTAGTTAATTAAAAGTTATACTGAAATGTAATTGATAGTAAATACAATTATCAAATTAACGTATGCAAACAATGTAGCATGATAAACTCCGTGCATTGCATGGGCTATACCACTAGTATTATATAAAAATCGAACCACTAGACTCTCGTTTGTCCAATTTAATCCTTGATTAAACCCGTAAATTTTACTGTTTTAGCCACCACCCACCATGCAAAAGTTCTTTCTCGAATTTAATTACTATCAAATTATGTAGCTTTAATTACAAATTTACTATAATAATGATAATTAACTACTACGTACTATAATAAATAATGCTAAAAAGTAAAAAGATAAAATAGTTATTCAACACTATATTATTATTATTAATAATTTATTAATTAATACTATAACAATACTATAAAGAATGAGTACCTACTATAATAATGATAATTAACTACTACGTATTATAAAAAATAATGCTATAAAAAAAAAAGATAAAATCGTTATTCAAAAATATATTATTCTTATTATTATTATTATTATTATTATTATTATTATTATTATTTTTATTATTATTATTATTATTATTATTATTATTATTATTATTATTATTATTATTATTATTATTATTATTATTATGACTATTACTATAAAGAATATAACGAGTCCTTACTATAATAATGATAATTAACTACTATAATAAATAATGGTAAAAAGTAAAAAGATTACATAGATATTCAACACTATATTAAATGATGTAAAAGAAAAAATTTTATATTAACACTAATATACTATAATTAATTAATGATGTTAAAAGATAAAATAGATTGAATAGTCTTGGTGTAATGTTGATTTTATTTATCACTATATATTTGCTTAATATGATGATGTTTTTAATACTTTATATAATTAACATGAATTTTAATACCCGAGTTCCTAATGACGTATTTGACCCAATAAAATAATTTGGTCCTTTAGAAGGTAAAAATAAATTAGTTTAAGTGGTGTTTGTGTTCTTTCATCCACTCTTATATATTAAAGAAAGAGATATCTACAGCTATATATATCTACAATATTATAGTTTTGAGTTTATTTTATTTGTCATATATAATAATGTTAATTAAGATCTGTTTAGCTTATTTAAATTTTCATTGAATAGTCTTGGTGTAATACTGATTTCATTTATCACTATATTAGCTTAATAATTATAATTACAGTGCAAAATTTTAATACTTAAGTTGATATATATAAGTGAAAATACGGCATGACGATGGAGAAAGATAGCTACAAGTGCAAGAAATTCGATACCAATAATACAAAGAATATTGTTTTCAAATTCAATTCAAAGATGAAATATATGCGATAGATCGACTAACTTATGTAATTTGGTACAATATGGGATTCCCCCCCCCCCCCCCCCCCCCCCCCCCCCCCCCCCCTTAAAAATCATTGTTAATGAATGTTAATTGTCCATCTCATTTGAATGAGAATGATTTATCCAGAATTCCATTATCGGAAGGTTCTCAAGTCTAGCACGACATAAACGATGATTAAACAATTCCATTAGTTAATTAAAAGTTATACCGAAATGTAATTGATAGTAAGTACAATTATCAAATTAACGTATGCAAACAATGTAACATGATAAACTCCGTGCATTGCATGGGCTATACCACTAGTAATACATAAAAATCGAACACTAGACTCTCGTTTGTCCAATTTAATCCTTGATTAAACACGTAAATTTTACTGTTTTAGCCACCACCCACCATGCAAAAGTTCTTTCTCGAATTTAATTACTATCAAATTAAGTAGCTTTAATTACAAATTTACTATAATAATGATAATTAACTACTACGTACTATAATAAATAATGCTAAAAAGTAAAAAGATAAAATAGTTATTCAACACTATATTATTATTATTAATAATTTATTAATTAATACTATAACAATACTATAAATAATGAGTACCTACTATAATAATGATAATTAACTACTACGTATTATAATAAATACTTATAACACCCCTCGTTTCATTATAAACAATAATATAATAATGGCGACTCGGAAGCGTATATTTAAAACATACTATCAATGTACTCAAAATGTCAATAAACTTTTTCAAACTTATTACATGACATTTCAACAAACTCGGTGTTATATAATTCAAAACGTCTATTTAGTTATCAAATTAACATCAGAGTAACAGCCTGTCAAACATTTCATCCTGTCAAAACACTTCCTGCCCTGCCCAATATGTCCCATCTATTTCAACCTGCAGGAAGAACTGTGGTGGGGTTAGCACAACGCTAAGTGAGTGAAACTATAAGCAACAGTCCAACCTAGCATAACAATCTGTTTACGTCAAATAACAATAAACAGAAAATCAATCAATCACTCGACATCCAATCAATGTCATACACACAACATCATGAGGATCGGTGGTCCCTGAGACACCCTAATACCGGTTTGGTACTCAAGGAACTCTTATCATTCATCTGTATTGGCCCATACAGAACTACCGATAACTTGTTGTCGATCACACACGACCTAGATCTCTAAACCAACCTTTCAAGTTTCCGAGATCTCCTGTCGTCTACAACAACAACAAGCCCAACCGTCAAATCAAGTTGACCTCACAGTCTTACATAATAGCACAATCAGCCAAGTAAGCAACTAGTTAATCTATCATGGCAAGATATCTCAACAGATGCATCATATCAAAGTAATACTATAAATTACTCGTTGTAAATCAAATCATTACAACTAAATCACGCTGAGGTTACAGATCCACTCACCGACTACCTCAGGCCTCCACTCAGTAGTCTAATATCACTGAGCCTTCTCCACATCTGAGAATCAATAATCAAATATAAGTTAGTAATCAATATCAATATACTGAACTTATATTAACACAATAACTCAAATCAATTATTCGCATAATAGTTAATACCTATGCCACCATATTATCTTAGGCATAAATATTACTAAACTCAAGAATATAACCTACATTAACATTTTATGTTCAAGTTATATTAATAACTCATAAGTGTCTAAACTTAACACAAAGTTGGCTGGAAATCAGCCTTACCCGCCGGGTAAGACCCATACCCGCCTGGTACCCATTATACCTCACAAGCCGCCGGCTTGGCTCAGAAGCCGCCGGCTTCCCAACCAGTACCCATCCCCGCCGGGTAAGGGAGGTACCCGCCGGGTACTCCCTTCGTCCCAACCCTCTGCGCGCTGATCAAAACCTTAACCCTCGAAATTTATAACAAACTCACTCCAAACTCATTTTCTAACTGTTATATATCACAATTAACTTCAAGTAAACACTATATAACAGTTATTACATGTTTCTAACATCTAATTCTTCCAAATCATCAATTTACCCAATTTCAATCAAAATCAAATTCTTAAATACTCAAGAACACTTACTGATTGAAGAATATACTGATGATAATCTGGCTATGGTGAAGTTTCGCGAGAATCACAACTTCCTGATTTGATTTCTAGTTTGAATTGGAGATTTTCTGTGAATTTTTGTGAATTATAAACTTTCCAGATGAGGAAAGTTGAAATAAATAAAAACTTAAGTCGGTTCCTCAACCGACCTTTCATTATACGGGTATAATTTAATACCCCATCTCAATCTATTGTCTGGAACCCGAAAACCATTTGCGAGTCCAAACCCTTTTATTGCACCGTCAACTATATTAATTTACAACAATTAATAATTCACTTATCACATTAGAATATTCGGCTTCTATTCCAATTATTTCAACTATTTCAAACAATATTATTTCCAAACACATTTAAATACATATCTAAATCAAGAAATAATACAAAACGACTAGGTCCATTTCGAGGATGTTACAACTCTTCCCCCCTTAAAGAGATTTCGCCCCGAAATCTAACCTCAATCAATCTGACTAATGTGATATAATCACATTCATCTTATCATACATTGATCCTCAATAGCAACTTACAACTATACTTAGACTGTTTGAATTCTTTCCACATGCACATGCTCCCATGAACATGCTTCTATCTTTTCCTACGCACACATACAGTGCATCCATCAAATATCTTATAGGAATCAATCATCTATCTAATTCCTTTATCACCAATCAGATAAAAGTTTAAAGTACCCAATCACTTTAACCAACAACAATAAGTGAAACCTAACATCACTTACTAGGTCTACACAACCAGAAATTTGCAACATGCTAAAATCTTTAACCTACTCTCACTGTTCATCACTGGTAACAATAAAACAGCAGTAACAATATCACAACAACAGTGTTTATTAAACCACAATGTACCTAGCAACACTGAAATATAATTCAGCTCCCGACCAACAATCAGTCTAATATACAGATCACAATCTTAAATCTCTACCATCAAAGATTTGAAATTCAAATCTAGGTTAACTTTTCATCCAAAAGTTTCATACCTATACTCTTTTGAACAACCTATCATATTCACATGTCACTATCACTATCATATGAAATCCTTTACTTAGAAGTAATCCAGATTCATATCACTTTAATAAGCACAGTAGAGGTCACACTCAGTAGGTAAAACTACAATCAACAAGTACTTTGCTCAATCAACAATAGTACCACAATCAAATATTACCTACATTCAACCAACCTCTACATTGACTTATTTCTACTTGTAATTCCTTTCATTACAACCTATCAATTGTTAACAACAACAATAACACTTCCAATAATCACAACACTAATGATTATACAGTTCAGTACATCTATCAATACTCACTATATATCTCCAAAGTTTAACTAACCATCAAGTTAGAATTTGTATATTACTTAAACTGGTAAGACATCAGAATCTTATCTCAGCAACCAGTTAATTTAATTCAACCTTACAATCTTAAACTACTAATCACAGGCAATTAGAAGTTATACAACTTTAATCACATAATCACTTAGTACCACATTCCATCAATCTAGCAACTAAGTCAATCCTAATCAACATTATGATACCACAATTCAAGTATCACAATATCACAATGTGCTACTTTACAACACATTTCAACAAAATCTACATCAAGTTAATCACAATTAACTAACCTCCACATATCTTATGGCACATTTTAATTCAATCTATTAAAACTTATCATGCCATTTATTATCATGTATACTACACATATATACTTACACAATTTTAGATATTCTCTAAAATGGACACATACACAACAATTCCATTTCATTCTATATACTAGGCCATTCAGACTGTTAAAGTCTTTATCAAGCCTTCTCAATACTACTATTCATCACATATCCATACCACAGGACATGGAACAATCAATAACTCTATGTTTCACTTATATACTTATCAACTAGTATATAACTTAAACGTTCCATTCTAAACTTTCAAGAAAAGTTTGGTGAATACAATCATCACCTATCAATCTCAAGGTTTCTCTTACTTTCTAACACTTACAATTATACACATCAGGTTTTCAGCCCCAAATGTCAAGCAATCATTATTCTTAAACTATCAAAATAATGATCATTACACTTAATTTCATACCTGATTTCTTAAAATATGACCAACTATTCAATTCATATTTCCTCAATTATTAACCAAGGTTAAGCTAAACCTTTAGCACAATTCACTTTCAGATATCCTTTCATATCATTTCTTATTTGGATCTAATCCCAATTTATCACTTCATCACTTACTTCATTTGTATAAAATCAACAAATAACTAAAGAATCCATTCAATTCTTTCAATATCTAAGTAACTCACCATGAGGTACCAATCAACCTATGCAATTAATAATAATAACCTTCAATTATTCTTCATCTCACAGTCTTACCCAATCAAAGCTATCATCACAAGCCTCCTACACTGGTAAGACTTTCTTCTCACAATCCTAATCAATGTGATTTAACTTACATCATTCAACAATTTATAACTGTCATATCATTTAATGACTTCATATCTGTATAATTCCTTAACATGTATTCAGTTTAAATATCTAACATCGCCCAACTGAATACTCAATTATACTTAGCACTATTTCAATTACTTAATACTATCCTTAAGTAATTAAATCAAGTTTCACAAACTTAAACAATCCATATATTTCTTTTGGATCTTACACGACCCGTTTCCACATAATGTGACAAATCTAAAAATTCAATCAGATTCCATACAGTCATAACATTTCAATCAATGTTAAACTATTTCAACACAAATAGTTGACTATTTGTCAACTTTGATTTCAATCAATCAATCAATAAAATTCTCTAATTGCTTTTCTCAAGTTTGACTCATTTACAAACCAATCACAAGCAATTAATTTTATACACAACTCTCTATTCATGGTTTGACTTTCAAAGTTAACATGCCATCGATATTAACTCACAACAAACCATTTCATCTTATATGTTCACTTTCAAGCATATATTTCAAATTATTATTTTCAATAACCTTATCAATCCTTCACAAGGACAGGGTCAAATTATATCAATCTTGGTTCCATACAAGCCAGATACAAATAGTGATTCATTTAAACACTATCAAATTTACCTACAAGTAATCTATCACAATTACTTATTCAACAAAATCAAATTAGTCAATTAGGTGTATCATCAAAACCTTTATCAATGACCATTATTATTTACACTCTCACCTTTACAGTCTAAAGGTCACAGTTCTATCAACTGTTTGTTTTCTTATCAAAACAACTATTAAACAACTTAGCATACTATCATGCTCCATTTATTCAAAATCACATTACATTTATTTTATACCAAGTAGCCTCAACAAGTTCATGTGACACAACATAATATAACAACGGTGATCAGGCGTTGCAAGATTATGTTCTTCACAATCCATTCTCAGGCTACTCTACATTATAATTATCAATGTGATTTATTCTTATGATTTCAAATCAATCAAAATCCTTTTAAATAATTTCTAACAGCTGACACATACTCAAAATCAGCTTACTACTTACATATTCAACCTTACATATGTAAGCCATCTCACATACACACAATGTTTTAATTTTCAACAACTGAATTACTCAGTATATCACTTATCTGAAACCTCAAACACATGATAACTCATCATCATTGTTTCATTACTTACACTAATCAATGTCCCTATTTACATCCAAAATTCAGGACACTTCTTACTTAATTATTATTATCACTTTGACATATGCTATCATATCAAGCATCACTGTCACAGCAAGCCTACTCAATCATGTTACTATCAAACATTTCATCTATTTATTTACAATTGACCAGAAAGATCTATCACTTCCCAAATCAATTTCACCTTATCATATTCTACACTCCTCATAAACCTATCAATCTCGGTTTAGATCAATTGCTTAACTACAATCAAAATATATCATGTAGTCACATAAACACATATTTTCTCAAATAGTAGTCATTTTCAAATCAAATGACACAACAATCCTTACACATAATTCAAATCACACCCTATAACCAATCTACTAATATAATACTATCAATTATTTTGTCTCACCAATAAAGACACTCCTTAGGTTCCAACATCAATCATGTTGAACCTTAATCAACTCTTTATCTACTCATTTAATCACATTTCTGCATTTTCAATTCAATCAGAAATAACCACCATAATGAGTATCCCATGCAATACCTCTATCATCATGTCAACCTATAACAATCATTAGTAGACTCAAAACTGGGGAATCATATCAGTCTGACTAAATTAACTTCACAACAAAGCTTACTCAACATAACAGAGTAAACAATTCAAGTTAATTTAAATTAACATAGGCTTATCGAAGATTACCTGACAATCTTAAGCCAACGAGTATTGAGGAAACATGAAATATACCAATCAGATACTCATGTTCCTCCGTCTCTACAATCAAACAACAACTTCACAACTTGTTAAGGGTTAGTACATATTCAACTAATCACTTTCTCACACATTCACTAATCAACTAAACCCACACCCACTGGAATGTTTGACTCAACTCATCAAAGTTTAGGATTGAACATTCTATCAAGTCCAATTCACCCAAACTATTGCTCTGATACCAACTTATAACACCCCTCGTTTCATTATAAACAATAATATAATAATGGCGACTCGGAAGCGTATATTTAAAACATACTATCAATGTACTCAAAATGTCAATAAACTTTTTCAAACTTATTACATGACATTTCAACAAACTCGGTGTTATATAATTCAAAACATCTATTTAGTTATCAAATTAACATCAGAGTAACAGCCTGTCAAACATTTCATCCAGTCAAAACACTTCCTGCCCTGTCCAATATGTCCCATCTATTTCAACCTGCAGGAAGAACTGTGGTGGGGTTAGCACAACGCTAAGTGAGTGAAACTATAAGCAACAGTCCAACCTAGCATAACAATCTGTTTACGTCAAATAACAATAAACAGAAAATCAATCAATCACTCGACATCCAATCAATGTCATACACGCAACATCATGAGGATCGGTGGTCCCTGAGACACCCTAATACCGGTTTGGTACTCAAGGAACTCTTATCATTCATCTGTATTGGCCCATACAGAACTACCGATAACTTGTTGTCGATCACACACGACCTAGATCTCTAAACCAACCTTTCAAGTTTCCGAGATCTCCTGTCGTCTACAACAACAACAAGCCCAACCGTCAAATCAAGTTGACCTCACAGTCTTACATAATAGCACAATCAGCCAAGTAAGCAACTAGTTAATCTATCATGGCAAGATATCTCAACAGATGCATCATATCAAAGTAATACTATAAATTACTCGTTGTAAATCAAATCATTACAACTAAATCACACTGAGGTTACAGATCCACTCACCGACTACCTTAGGCCTCCACTCAGTAGTCTAATATCACTGAGCCTTCTCCACATCTGAGAATCAATAATCAAATATAAGTTAGTAATCAATATCAATATACTGAACTTATATTAACACAATAACTCAAATCAATTATTCGCATAATAGTTAATACCTATGCCACCATATTATCTTAGGCATAAATATTACTAAACTCAAGAATATAACCTACATTAACATTTTATGTTCAAGTTATATTAATAACTCATAAGTGTCTAAACTTAACACAAAGTTGGCTGGAAATCAAGTAAACACTAATTAACTTCAAGTAAACACTATATAACAGTTATTACATGTTTCTAACATCTAATTCTTCCAAATCATCAATTTACCCAATTTCAATCAAAATCAAATTCTTAAATACTCAAGAACACTTACTGATTGAAGAATATACTGATGATAATCTGGCTATGGTGAAGTTTCGCGAGAATCTCAACTTCCTGATTTGATTTCTAGTTTGAATTGGAGATTTTCTGTGAATTTTTGTGAATTATAAACTCTCAAAATGAGGAAAGTTGAAATAAATAAAAACTTAAGTCGGTTCCTCAACCGACCTTTCATTATACGGGTATAATTTAATACCCCATCTCAATCTATTGTCTGGAACCCGAAAACCATTTGCGAGTCCAAACCCTTTTATTGCACCGTCAACTATATTAATTTACAACAATTAATAATTCACTTATCACATTGGAATATTCGGCTTCTATTCCAATTATTTCAACTATTTCAAACAATATTATTTCCAAACACATTTAAATACATATCTAAATCAAGAAATAATACAAAACGACTAGGTCCATTTCGAGGATGTTACAATAATGCTATAAAGAAAAAAGATAAAATAGTTATTCAAAACTATATTATTATTATTATTATTATTATTATTATTATTATTATTATTATTATTATTATTATTATTATTATTAGTATTATTATTATTATTATTATTATTATTATTATTATTATTATTATTATTATTATTATTATTATTATTATTATTATTATTATTATTATTATTATTATTATTATTATTACTATTATTATTATTATTAATACTACTATTACTATAAAGAATATAACGAGTCCTTACTATAATAATGATAATTAACTACTATAATAATTAATGGTAAAAAGTAAAAAGATTACATAGATATTCAACACTATATTAAATGATGTAAAAGAAAAATTTTTGTATTAACACTAATATACTATAATTAATAATTAATGATGTTAAAAGATAGAATAGATTGAATAGTCTTGGTGTAATGTTGATTTTATTTATCACTATATATTTGCTTAAATTGATGATGTTTTTAATACTTTATATAATTAACATGAATTTTAATATCCGAGTTCATAATTAACATGAATTTTAATACCCGAGTTCATAATGACGTATTTGACCCAATAAAATAATTTGGTCCTTTAGAAGGTAAAAATAAAATAGTTTAAGTGGTGTTTGTGTTCTTTCATCCACTCTTATATATTAAAGAAAGAGATATCTACAGCTATATATATCTACAATATTATAGTTTTGAGTTTATTTTATTTGTCATATATAATAATGTTAATTAAGATCTGTTTAGCTTATTTAAATTTTCATTGAATAGTCTTGGTGTAATACTGATTTCATTTATCACTATATTAGCTTAATAATTATAATTACAGTGCAAAATTTTAATACTTAAGTTGATATATATAAGTGAAAATACGGCATGACGATGGAGAAAGATAGCTACAAGTGCAAGAAATTCGATACCAATAATACAAAGAATATTGTTTTCAAATTCAATTCAAAGATGAAATATATCCGATAGATCGACTAACTTATGTAATTTGGTACAATATGGGATTTTTTCCCCCCTTAAAAATCATTGTTAATGAATGTTAATTGTCCATCTCATTTGAATGAGAATGATTTATCCAGAATTCCATTATCGGAAGGTTCTCAAGTCTAGCACAACATAAACGATGATTAAACAATTCCATTAGTATTTTAAAAGTTATACCGAAATGTAATTGATAGTAAATACAATTATCAAATTAACGTATGCAAACAATGTAGCATGATAAACTCCGTGCATTGCATGGGCTATACCACTAGTAATACATAAAAATCGAACCACTAGACTCTCGTTTGTCCAATTTAATCCTTGATTAAACACGTAAATTTTACTGTTTTAGCCACCACCCACCATGCAAAAGTTCTTTCTCGAATTTAATTACTATCAAATTAAGTAGCTTTAATTACAAATTTACTATAATAATGATAATTAACTACTACGTACTATAATAAATAATGCTAAAAAGTAAAAAGATATAATAGTTATTCAACACTATATTATTATTATTAATAATTTATTAATTAATACTATAACAATACTATAAAGAATGAGTACCTACTATAATAATGATAATTAACTACTACGTATTATAATAAATAATGCTATAAAGAAAAAAGATAAAATAGTTATTCAAAACTATATTATTATTATTATTATTATTATTATTATTATTATTATTATTATTATTATTATTATTATTATTATTATTATTATTATTATTATTATTATTACTATTATTATTATTACTACTACTATTACTATAAAGAATATAACGAGTCCTTACTATAATAATGATAGTTAACTACTATAATAATTAATGGTAAAAAGTAAAAAGATTACATAGATATTCAACACTATATTAAATGATGTAAAAGAAAATTTTTTGTATTAACACTAATATACTATAATTAATAATTAGTGATGTTAAAAGATAAAATAGATTGAATAGTCTTGGTGTAATGTTGATTTTATTTATCACTATATATTTGCTTAATATGATGATGTTTTTAATACTTTATATAATTAACATGAATTTTAATACCCGAGTTCATAATTAACATGAATTTTAATACCCGAGTTCATAATGACGTATTTGACCCAATAAAATAATTTGGTCCTTTAGAAGGTAAAAATAAAATTGTTTAAGTGGTGTTTGTGTTCTTTCATCCACTCTTATATATTAAAGAAAGAGATATCTACAGCTATATATATCTACAATATTATAGTTTTGAGTTTATTTTATTTGTCATATATAATAATGTTAATTAAGATCTGTTTAGCTTATTTAAATTTTCATTGAATAGTCTTGGTGTAATACTGATTTCATTTATCACTATATTAGCTTAATAATTATAATTATAGTGCAAAATTTTAATACTTAAGTTGATATATATAAGTGAAAATACGGCATGACGATGGAGAAAGATAGCTACAAGTGCAAGAAATTCGATACCAATAATACAAAGAATATTGTTTTCAAATTCAATTCAAAGATGAAATATATGCGATAGATCGACTAACTTATGTAATTTGGTACAATATGGGATTCCCCCCCCCCCCCCCCCCCCCCCCCCCCCCTTAAAAATCATTGTTAATGAATGTTAATTGTCCATCTCATTTGAATGAGAATGATTTATCCAGAATTCCATTATCGGAAGGTTCTCAAGTCTAGCACAACATAAACGATGATTAAACAATTTCATTTGTTAATTAAAAGTTATACCGAAATGTAATTGATAGTAAATACAATTATCAAATTAACGTATGCAAACAATGTAGCATGATAAACTCCGTGCATTGCATGGGCTATACCACTAGTAATACATAAAAATCGAACCACTAGACTCTCGTTTGTCCATTTTAATCCTTGATTAAACACGTAAATTTTACTGTTTTAGCCACCACCCACCATGCAAAAGTTCTTTCTCAAATTTAATTACTATAAAATTAAGTAGCTTTAATTACAAATTTATTATAATAATGATAATTAACTACTACGTACTATAATAAATAATGTTAAAAAGTAAAAAGTTAAAATAGTTATTCAACACTATATTATTATTAATAATAATTTATTAATTAATACTATAACAATACTATAAAGAATGAGTACCTACTATAATAATGATAATTAACTACTACATACTATAATAAATAATGCTAAAAAGAAAAAAGATAAAATAGTTATTCAAAACTATATTATTCTTATTCTTATTCTTATTATTATTATTAATATTATTATTATTATTATTATTATTATTATTATTATTATTATTATTATTATTATTATTATTATTATTATTATTATTATTATTATTATTATTACTATTACTATAAAGAATATAACGAGTCCTTACTATAATAATGATAATTAACTACTGTAATAAATAATGGTAAAGAGTAAAAAGATTACATAGATATTTAACGCTATATTAAATTGATATGTTGTTGATCCTATAGATTCAACAATTTAGAACGGTCCAACAAACACGTATGCTAATATTTCAAACTTCCCAAAATGTACGACACTTTCCCAAAGTAACACTTTAAACAATATATGATTCCCAACACAAAACTCTAACTGCTGTCAATGTTTGCTTGCGTAACTCACTCGCCGAACTTGTACTGTTTCCAACCTCTCCTTGATTTGAACCATCTAGTCAATAGCTTCTTGAACTATTTCAATCCAATCAATTGACTTTAATCCAAATTCAGCTCACTCTGCAAAGAATGACTCCTACACTCCTGAAGTGCTTGAAATAGTGCCCATTGAATACTAGAACGATAACTGTGTTGTATGGGAACTCGGCTAGTGGCAAGTGAGTATCCCATCTTCAACCAAAATTGATAGCATGCTCTAAGTACATTCTCAGATGTTTGGATGGTTTGCTCACTTCGTCCATCAATTCGAGAATGATAAACCGTCCTCATATCAAAACGCGTTCTCAAAGCTTTCCGTAACACTTGCCAAAATCGTAAAGTAAAGAAATTATCAAAATCAGATATAATTGATACAAATACTCTATGCCTTGCTATAATAGACCTGAGAGTCTCGGGTATTCAGACTTGAACTGCAAATAAATCATACATTGACAAATTGACTAATGTAATTAATGATGTCCTTCTTCATTCCCAGACACCAATACAAATCCATGATATCACGCTACTTCTAACCAACTCCCGTTATATTGGATATTTTGACTTATGTACTCTGTTCGTCACCAGTGTCCATAGACCACCTAGCAAAGGAATCCATATTCCTCTCACAAGATGTAATATCTCATCCAATTTGTGTTCCAACTTTTTGTCTAAATCCGCGCAACTTTTGTTTTGGTATATGAGTATCCCTAACGCTTCATCTTGAACTTTGAACATCTTATCCTTGATGCCATAGTGTATCGTCATACTTGATTTGCACTCACCTTGGCATACTATTTCTTCCTACTCAAAACATCTGCAACAACATCCGTCTTCCCCGGATAGTATCAAATTTCACAATGGTAACACTAAATAATTCGAGCTTCCTCATTTGTATCGTGTTCAACTTCTTTTGAACATAGGGGTGTTAAAAGCTCTTATGATCGGTATACATAACGTTCTTCATTCCATACAAGTAGTGTCTTCAACACATATGTACGAATGCTACCGCTTCAAGTTCCTAATCATGGGTAATACAGTAATGCTTATGTATCTTGAGTTGTCGAGAGACGAATACGATTACATTTCCCATTTAATTAACACACAACTCAGACGGTTTGATGCATCACAATACACAACGAAATCCTCCGATCCATCGCGAATAGTCCGGATTAATGCATTACACAAGGCATCCTTCAATATTTGAAAAGATTCTTCTTAGTTCCTACCTCAAACAAACTTCTTATATATATATATATATATATATATATATATATATATATGAATAGTAGAGCGATCTTTGAACAACTCTCAATAAAATGCCGATAATAGCCTGTGAATCCTAAGTACTTTACGAACCTCCAATGATAACTGTGGGGCCTTCCGTCCCATTACAGCTTCTATTTTGCTAAAATTCACAAGATTGACTTCTTTGTTCACAGTGTGACCAAGAAACAAACCTCTTGTAGTCAAATTTCGTACTCCCAATATATTGTATAGACCTTTTCTTTCAAAAGTAACTCCAGAAGCAGTCTTAAGGGAACATCATGCTCCTTCTTAGTTTTAGAATAAATTAGAACGTCGCAATTGAAAAGTATGATAAATTCGTCGAGATACGGTTTACATACGTGTTCGTTAAACACATAAATAATATTTCGCATTAGTAAGTCTGAAAGGCGTAACGAGAAATTTGAAATGTTAGAAAGGAGTACTAAACGTAGTCTTTGGTATATCTGATTCATGTACCATCAATTGATGATAACCAGAACGAAAATTGATTTTTGTTTTTTTTGAAAACCACTGAACACCTTAAAGTTGATCAAACAAATCATCCATCCTTGGAAGAGGACAGCGATTCTTGACCTTAAATTTGTTAAGTTCACGATAATCAATGCACAAATGAAAAGAACCATCTTTCTTTTTGACAAAAAAAAAAAAAAAGACTGGTGCTCCCAAAGGAGAATGACTAGGGCAAATAGAACCCTTGTCTTGGAGCATCTTGAAGTGGATTAAATAACTCTTACATTCAATTAGCGTCAAGTGATATGGAGCTTTTGCAACTGGGGTTGCTCCATGAATAGAAACGATATAAAATTTTACAAGTAAAGAGGGATATAGTCTTTCTAAGTCTTCCGGGAAGACCTCGAGGAAATCGTCGATAATAGAATGTTTTTGAGTTTTTAACTTATTAGCCTTTACGCTCATGAGTTGTTTCCTTTCATCTTGGAAGTGTTCTATGAAAATCTCAGGTATTACGCCACCATTTAAGTGGTATACGAAATACTTTCTCAAACATACAATTTCTACTTAAATTTCGTCAACTAATCCATTCCCGCAACCACACCAAAACTTCTGAGTCCGAATGGCAACAAGTCAATGCTAAAAGAGTATTCTTCTAGCATTAGAGTATACCCTTATGTAATGTCTTTTAGTCTCTAAGTGCTCCCATTAATAAAATTGTTTCAAAGTCTCTCACTCAAGACAAACCATCGAGTTTCCTACTGTGTTGATTGGTGCCACTTGACGAGCTATCATCCGACATTCAATTGTAAAGTGACCTGTTTGGTTGCAGTTTGTATAAATATAACATGATGCAGATGTGTGATGATAGTAGTTACATTTTACTTACAGAAGATGTGAATCACTGTAACCCTCTCTTCAAGTGTTAGTATCAACGAATTTCTTAAGTACCCTATCGTTTTTGGTACTGTTTATACATTCCCTGTCTTATTGGTTTCATCGATTAACGATCCAACCATCAGTATTGCGCCTTGGATGGTAGGAGGCTCAGTTACTCCTACCGTCCTGCTAGTTTCCAGAACAACGTTGTTGATATATTTCTCAATTCTCTTAACTTCGAGTGCCATAGGATGAGACCTAATTTTGCCAACTCATGAAAGTGTTCGATATATGTTGCAAGGTTAACTCCCATCGTGAAGAAATATCAAAACTTGTTCACTGACTTCCTTAATTCGTTATTTGAAAGAATATTCCTCCTATAATAGTGTCTTTATTATTATTATTATTATTATTATTATTATTATTATTATTATTATTATTATTATTATTATTATTATTATTATTACTATTATTATTATTATTATTATTATTATTTATTTTATTTATTTTTGTATATACTTATTATTATTATTATGATTTGAATTCTCGACTATTAGTTCCGTTTTTCTCCTTCAGTGCTGCTAGCTCTACCATGATTCAATATGCTGTCACAAACCTTGCAAGACAATTTTTAATATTAAGGCCCACCACTGTTGTGCAATGGTCGCAACCACATTGGAGTTCTTGCCTTCAATACCACAAATTCCTCCAGTTCAACCATCAGTTCAATCACCACTATCACTTGTATAACTACCACCCAGTGTTTCTCCTCCATGAGTAAAATTTACGTGTATTGCGTCTTAGTAGTATGCTTACTATACTTTCGAATTAATATGAGTTTAGAATAGTTGAATACTTTGGAGTTTGTCAAGGCATAAATGCACAAGACTCACAAATATATGATTGATTCGGTAACGAATGCAAATTGGGACTTTATTACAATATGACACGGAGATAGCACATGAGACACGCAAACATGGTCGGATAAGCACACATACGTCGGAACACCTTTGTCAATTACGTCTGTAGCCGTAATCGTGAAAGCATTCTTTCATACACATACTTATCTTCCAAGTCTTTGTATCACAATAAGCTTTGTATTTACGGAAAGAGATCAGATAGTTATGGAATCCTAAGCAACATGTAGACGAACCACATAAAGAGTCGTAAGATGATGAAGAAATGCTTACAACGTCCTTCTTATTTGAAATGGTTAAGATGAATGATCGACACTAGCTACAACTAGCTTCACGGAATTGTATGCACACATAACTTCCTAACTCATGTTCTATATGTGGGTTCCTTATTTGTAGTCTAGGTCCATCCACCTAGATCTCTATAAACAATGGCTCTGATACCAATCTGTCACACCCCGTCTAAAGCGGAAACAACGGGATATAACGCTGATAGGATCATATCACATCATTATAAAGAATTCTATATGAAATACAATATCCAATGTGTCATGATGCCATTAACATGAATAACGGTTCATATCATGCATACATTTCAACAATGAATTCAAAATCTTACAATCAAACGTACACTACAACGTTAAAACAAAACAAGCCTTCACAAACAACCTTAATGATGTACCACAAGTCTTGAATAACTCTTAATGCAACCCTAAAGGTCCACTAAGTTCTCTTGTCCACTGCTTTAAGTCCACTAGTATAACCTGAAAAGATATGCTCAAAAACGTCAACACGAATGTTGGTGAGTTTCGTAGGTTTGAAACCAGACACCATAAAATAATGTTTTGCTGTGATAAATAACTGAGTAGGACAATGCAAATGAAAAGGCACATATAAATGAAATTAGTGTAAACGAATAAATCTCAACAAACCACCATGCGTGTTGTCATTACTCCCGCAGAGTAAGACGAATAGCATATACATCGGTGTGTTATCAATACCCCTAAAGGAGAAAGACGAATAGCTAAAATGAAGTCAATGTATCCAACCGGCGTGTTGTCAATACCCCCAACGAAGCAAGACGAATAGCCACAAATGTTTTCAATGTTCTCAATGATCTCAAATAATGCACATAATCTCACATAATGTAGCACAATTCAAGCATATATCCAAAAAGAAAATGAATGTAATCACAGCATGAAAATAGTTGATAAAACACGAGCATACTTTTCCCCCAAGGTAAAACAAGTAAAGAAAATGGGGCCACAAAGACTCACCTCAAGAAATGATGTAAGTATCGCCCTTAAGTGTAATCCACTAAACCACTCGCAATCTACAATGATCATATATGCATATGGGTCATAACCTAGACATAACTAGGTCATTCCATTGTATTCCAAGTCAAAACACTTCCACTAAGTTCACTCACAACTCAAACTCATGTTCATTATCTTAATTCAACTTATCGCGGGAAAATCAGAATCTGTCCACAATTTTCATACCACTTTACTGATTTTTAAACGCTGCTTCATGAAATCATTTGGCTCTAAAAATTTAACTAGTGACACTTCAATGAGTTAATAAGTCCCTGTAATTTTTCCAGAAGTAAATATTGTAGTTTACTATTTTAAAAATTCACCGAAACAATCTGCTCAGAAACCATAACCATTTCTGAGTACTAAAAAGTCACAATTTATTAAAAATACTTTAAAACTTGAACTAACTATAATATTTTTACATAAAATAATTAACACTTTGAAAATTCTTTACTAAAAATTTCAAGACCTAATTCTTATTTTAAGGTACGTTTCAAAAATCGACAACTTAACCGAAATCTGGAACCGAAAAACTCAGAAACGACACATAATCTTGTAAAATTGCTTTGACCAACTTATACTCCACATTTGACCATGAAATTGATGCCATTTGAAAGAAGACTCGAAATACTTATGTTTTGACTCCTGTTTCAGCAAAAATTATAGCGATATGACCCTGTTACAAGCTTCTCAATCCGAACAAAATTTCTGATCAGATTAGGATTTGAAATAAATCAATCCTAATCACATGTATAAATATTTCAAACCGCAACCACAATCAAAATTCTCTCTTCTAACAATATATATACTGATTTTATACATCCTAAATGATTTTTACTACTGAGAATACAATGGAATCGAACCGAAATAATACCGACAATACGAAACAATCGTAATATAATGGAATGAACGATTAGGAAGGAATATATACCAACAAATGCAAATCCGCACGATAGGAATCCCTTATAATCTGTGAATAATGAGGATATACACTCTTATAATTCATTTTTGTAGATTGATCAAACATATACAAGAGTTATAGGATCGAAACCTTACCAAAGTTTCAGAAAATTCGTCACCGACAGTAGCAGTTTACGAAATAATTTTTATAAAATAATCTGCTTTGTTTCAGAGGCCGAAACCATGTTTGCTTAAGTAAAACATCGAGATCTACAACTTTTTAGTTTTGGCCGAAGCCTAAAAACGAGTCTAATTAGGTCAAAACAGCCTCGGAATTTGACTGCGATTTTGGGACAGAATGTGTGATTTTTTTTTTGTGATTAAAAAGTTTTAGGGTTAGGTTTAGGGTTATATTTATAGTCTAGGATTATTTGGTTTTATGTTGGGCAGAATGATACATCAATAGGGAGGGCTTGGGTCGGTAGTTGGGCCAAAACAACAAGACACAAAAAAAACTTGGGTCATACGGTCCAAATATAATTGCTAGTGTTTGTTTGTTTTACGTTTTGCTTTGTATCTCCCTCGTTATACGTCGAATTGAAATGATTCTTTTTTTTGCGTTAGATTCATTTTTTTTTTTTTCAAAAACGAAGACTTTGGTGTAAATAAAAAAATGAATTTTTACGGCTTGAACTACAATAACGGGTTTGGTGACGGTTGTCTCAATATCTTCTAGTTGAGAGAATTTCGTCCCGAAATTCAGTCGGAGCTATACTGTCAACACGATCCCTGAATAAATACTTATTCAAAACTATATTATTATTATTATTATTATTATTATTGTTATTAATATTATTGTTATTAATATTATTATTATTATTACTACTACTATTACTATAAAGAATATAACGAGTCCTTACTATAATAATGATAATTAACTACTATAATAAATAATGGTAAAAAGTAAAAAGATTACCTAGATATTCAACACTATATTAAATGATGTAAAAGAAAATTTTTTGTATTAACACTAATATACTATAATTAATAATTAATGATGTTAAAAGATAAAATAGATTGAATAGTCTTGGTGTAATGTTGATTTTATTCATCACTATATATTTGCTTAATATGATGATGTATTTAATACTTTATATAATTAACATGAATTTTAATACCCGAGTTCATAATGACGTATTTGACCCAATAAAATAATTTGGTCCTTTAGAAGGTAAAAATAAAATAGTTTAAGTGGTGTTTGTGTTCTTTTATCCACTCTTATATATTAAAGAAAGAGATATCTACGGCTATCTATATCTACAATATTATAGTTTTGAGTTTATTTTATTTGTCATATATAATAATGTTAATTAAGATCTGTTTAGCTTATTTAAATTTTCATTGAATAGTCTTGGTGTAATATTGATTTCATTTATCACTATATTAGCTTAATAATTATAATTACAGTGCAAAATTTTAATACTTAAGTTGATATATATAAGTGAAAATACGGCATGACGATGGAGAAAGATAGCTACAAGTGCAAGAAATTTGATACCAATAATACAAAGAATATTGTTTTCAAATTCAATTCAAAGATGAAATATATGCGATAGATCAACTAACTTATGTAATTTGGTATAATATGGGATTTTTTACCCCCTTAAAAATCATTGTTAATGAATGTTAATTGTCCATCTCATTTGAATGAGAATGATTTATCCAGAATTCCATTATCGGAAGTTCTCAGCACAACATAAACGATGATTAAACAATTCCATTAGTTAATTAAAAGTTATACCGAAATGTAATTGATAGTAAATACAATTATCAAAGTAACGTATGCAAACAATGTAGCATGATAAACTCCGTACATTGCATGGGCTATACCACTAGTAATACATAAAAATCGAACCATTAGACTCTCGTTTGTCCAATTTAATCCTTGATTAAACACGTAAATTTTATTGTTTTAGCCACCACCCACCATGCAAAAGTTCTTTCTCGAATTTAATTACTATCAGTCTAAGTAGCTTTAATTACAAATTTACTATAATAATGATAATTAACTACTACGTACTATAATAAATAATGCTAAAAAGTAAAAAGTTAAAATAGTTATTCAACACTATATTATTATTATTAATAATTTATTAATTAATACTATAACAATACTATAAAGAATGAGTACCTACTATAATAATGATAATTAACTACTTATGTACTATAATAAATAATGCTAAAAAGAAAAAAGATAAAATAGTTATTCAAAACTTTATTATTATTATTATTATTATTATTATTATTATTATTATTATTATTATTATTATTATTATTATTATTATTATTATTATTATTACTATAAAGAATATAACGAGTCATTACTATAATAATGATAATTAACTACTACAATAAATAATGGTAAAAAGTAAAAAGATTACATAGATATTCAACACTACATTAAATGATGTAAAAGAAAAATTTTTGTATTAACACTAATATACTTTAATTAATAATTAATGATGTTAAAAGATAAAATAGATTGAATACTCTTGGTGTAATGTTGATTTTATTTATCACTATATATTTGCTTAATATGATGATGTTTTTAATAATTTATATAATTAACATGAATTTTAATACCCGAGTTTATAATTAACATGAATTTTTATACCCGAGTACATAATGACGTATTTGACCCAATAAAATAATTTGGTCCTTTAGAAGGTAAAAATAAATTAGTTTAAGTGGTGTTTGTGTTCTTTTATCCACTCTTATATATTAAAGAAAGATATATCTACGGCTATCTATATCTACAATATTTTAGTTTTGAGTTTATTTTATTTGTCATATATAATAATGTTAATTAAGATCTGTTTAGCTTATTTAAATTTTCATTGAATAGTCTTGGTGTAATATTGATTTCATTTATCACTATATTAGCTTAATAATTATAATTACAGTGCAAAATTTTAATAATTAAGTTGATATATATAAATGAAAATACGGCATGACGATGGAGAAAGATAGCTACAAGTGCAAGAAATTTGATACCTATAATACAAAGAATATTGTTTTCAAATTCAATTCAAAGATGAAATATATGCGATAGATCGACTAACTTATGTAATTTGGTACAATATGGGATTTTTCCCCCCTTAAAAATCATTGTTAATGAATGTTAATTGTCCATCTCATTTGAATGAGAATGATTTATCCAGAATTCCATTATCGGAAGGTTCTCAAGTCTAGCACAACATAAACGATGATTAAAAAATTCCATTAGTTAATTAAAAGTTATACTGAAATGTAATTGATAGTAAATTCAATTATCAAATTAACGTATGCAAACAATGTAGCATGATAAACTCCGTGCATTGCATGGGCTATACCACTAGTAATACATAAAAAATCGAACCACTAGACTCTCGTTTGTCCAATTTGATCCTTGATTAAACATGTAAATTTTATAGTTTTAGCCACCACCCACCATGCAAAAGTTCTTTCTCGAATTTAATTACTATCAAATCAAGTAGCTTTAATTACAAATTTACTATAATAATGATAATTAACTACTACATACTATAATAAATAATGCTAAAAAGAAAAAAGATAAAATAGTTATTCAACACTATATTATTATTATTATTACTATTACTATAAAGAATATAACGAGTCCTTACTATAATAATGATAATTAACTACTATAATAAATAATGGTAAAAAGTAAAAAAGATTACATAGATATTCAACACTTTATTAAATGATGTAAAAGAAAATTTTTTGTATTAACACTAATATACTACAATTAATAATTAATGATGTTAAAAGATAAAATAGATTGAATAGTCTTGGTGTAAGGTTGATTTTATTTATCACTATATATTTGCTTAATATGATGATGTTTTTAATACTTTATATAATAATTAACATGAATTTTAATACCCGAGTTTATAATTAACATGAATTTTAATACCCGAGTTCATAATGACGTATTTGACCCAATAAAATAATTTGGTACTTTAGAAGGTAAAAATAAAATAGTTTAAGTGGTGTTTGTGTTCTTTTATACACTCCTATATATTAAAGAAAGAGATATCTACAGCTATCTATATCTACAATATTATAGTTTTGAGTTTATTTTATTTGTCATATATAATAATGTTAATTAAGATCTGTTTAGCTTATTTAAATTTTCATTGAATAGTCTTGGTGTAATATTGATTTCAGTTATCACTAAATTAGCTTAATAATTATAATTACAGTGCAAAATTTTAATACTTAAGTTGATATATATAAGTGAAAATACGGCATGACGATGGAGAAAGATAGCTACAAGTGCAAGAAATTTGATACCAATAATACAAAGAATATTGTTTTCAAATTCAATTCAAAGATGAAATATATGCGATAGATCGACAAACTTATGTAATTTGGTACAATATGGGATTTTCCCCCCCTTAAAAATCGTTGTTAATGAATGTTAATTGTCCATCTCATTTGAATGAGAATGATTTATCCAGAATTCCTTTATCGGAAGGTTCTCAAGTCTAGCACAACATAAACGATGATTAAACAATTCCATTAGTTAATTAAAAGTTATACTGAAATGTAATTGATAGTAAATTCAATTATCAAATTAACGTATGCAAACAATGTAGCATGATAAACTCCGTGCATTGCATGGGCTATACCACTAGTAATACATAAAAAATCGAACCACTAGACTCTCGTTTGTCCAATTTAATCCTTGATTAAACACGTAAATTTTACTGTTTTAGCCACCACCCACCATGCAAAAGTTCTTTCTCGAATTTCATTACTATCAAATCAAGTAGCTTTAATTACAAATTTACTATAATAATGATAATTAACTACTACGTTCTATAATTAATAATGCTAAAAAGAAAAAAGATAAAATAGTTATTCAACACTATATTATTATTATTATTATTATTATTATTATTATTATTATTATTATTATTATTATTATTATTATTATTATTATTATTATTATTATTATTATTATTATTATTACTATTACTTATAAAGAATATAACGAGTCCTTACTATAATAATGATAATTAACTACTATAATAATTAATGGTAAAAAGTAAAAAGATTACATAGATATTCAACACTATATTAAATGATGTAAAATAAAAAATTTTGTATTAACACTAATATACTACAATTAATAATTAATGATGTTAAAAGATAAAATAGATTGAATAGTCTTGGTGTAAGGTTGATTTTATTTAACACTATATATTTGCTTAATATGATGATGTTTTTAATACTTTATATAATTAACATGAATTTTAATACCCGAGTTCATAATTAACATGAATTTTAATACCCGAGTTCATAATGACGTATTTGACCCAATAAAATAATTTGGTCCTTTAGAAGGTAAAAATAAAATAGTTTAAGTGGTGTTTGTGTTGTTTTATCCACTCCTATATATTAAAGAAAGAGATATCTACAGCTATCTATATCTACAATATTATAGTTTTGAGTTTATTTTATTTGTCATGTATAATAATGTTAATTAAGATCTGTTTAGCTTATTTAAATTTTCATTGAATAGTCTTGGTGTAATATTGATTTCAGTTATCACTATATTAGCTTAATAATTATAATTACAGTGCAAAATTTTAATACTTAAGTTGATATATATAAGTGAAAATACGGCATGACGATGGAGAAAGATAGCTACAAGTGCAAGAAATTTGATACCAATAATACAAAGAATATATTTTTCAAAATCAATTCAAAGATGAAATATATGCGATAGATCGACTAACTTATGTAATTTGGTACAATATGGGATTTTCCCCCCCTTAAAAATCATTGTTAATGAATGTTAATTGTCCATCTCATTTGAATGAGAATGATTTATCCAGAATTCCATTATCGGAAGGTTCTCAAGTCTAGCACAACATAAACGATGATTAAACAATTCATTTCGTTAATTAAAAGTTATACTGAAATGTAATTGATAGTAAATACAATTATCAAATTAACGTATGCAAACAATGTATCATGATAAACTCCGTGCATTGCATGGGCTATACCACTAGTAATACATAAAAAATCGAACCACTAGACTCTAGTTTCTCCAATTTAATCCTTGATTAAACACGTAAATTTTACTGTTTTAGCCACCACCCATCATGCAAAAGTTCTTTCTCGAATTTAATTACTATCAAATCAAGTAGCTTTAATTACAAATTTACTATAATAATGATAATTAACTACTACGTACTATAATAAATAATGCTAAAAAGAAAAAAGATAAAATAGTTATTCAACACTATATTATTATTATTATTATTATTATTATTATTATTATTATTATTATTATTATTATTATTATTATTATTATTATTATTATTATTATTATTATTATTATTATTATTATTATTACTATTACTATAAAGAATATAACGAGTCCTTACTATAATAATGATAATTAACTACTATAATAAATAATGGTAAAAAGTAAAAAGATTACATAGATATTCAACACTATATTAAATGATGTAAAAGAAAAAATTTTGTATTAACACTAATATACTATAATTAATAATTAATGATGTTAAAAGATAAAATAGATTGAATAGTCTTGGTGTAAGGTTGATTTTATTTATCACTATATATTTTCTTAATATGATGATGTTTTTAATACTTTATATAATAATTAACATGAATTTTAATACCCGAGTTCATAATTAACATGAATTTTAATACCCGAGTTCATAATGACGTATTTGACCCAATAAAATAATTTGGTCCTTTAGAAGGTAAAAATAAAATAGTTTAAGTGGTGTTTGTGTTCTTTTATCCACTGTTATATATTAAAGAAAGAGATATCTACAGCTATCTATATCTACAATATTATAGTTTTGAGTTTATTTCATTTGTCATATATAATAATGTTAATTAAGATCTGTTTAGCTTATTTAAATTTTCATTGAATAGTCTTGGTGTATTATTGATTTCAGTTATCACTAAATTAGCTTAATAATTATAATTACAGTGCAAAATTTTAATAATTAAGTTGATATATATAAGTGAAAATACGGCATGACGATGGAGAAAGATAGCTACAAGTGCAAGAAATTTGATACCAATAATACAAAGAATATTGTTTTCAAATTCAATTCAAAGATGAAATATATGCGATAGATCGACTAACTTATGTAATTTGGTACAATATGGGATTTTACCCCCCTTAAAAATCATTGTTAATGAATGTTAATTGTCCATCTCATTTGAATGAGAATGATTTATCCAGAATTCCATTATCTGAAGGTTCTCAAGTCTAGCACAACATAAATGATGATTAAACAATTCCATTCGTTAATTAAAAGTTATACTGAAATGTAATTGATAGTAAATACAATTATCAAATTAACGTATGCAAACAATGTAGCATGATAAACTCCGTGCATTGCATGGGCTATACCACTAGTAATACATAAAAAATCGAACCACTAGACTCTCGTTTCTCCAATTTAATCCTTGATTAAACACGTAAATTTTACTGTTTTAGCCACCACCCATCATGCAAAAGTTCTTTCTCGAATTTAATTACTATCAAATCAAGTAGCTTTAATTACAAATTTACTATAATAATGATAATTAACTACTACGTACTATAATAAATAATGCTAAAAAGAAAAAAGATAAAATAGTTATTCAACACTATATTATTATTATTATTATTATTATTATTATTATTATTATTATTATTATTATTATTATTATTATTATTATTATTATTATTATTACTATAAAGAATATAACGAGTCCTTACTATAATAATGATAATTAACTACTATAATAAATAATGGTAAAAAGTAAAAAGATTACATAGATATTCAACACTATATTAAATGACGTAAAAGAAAAAATTTTGTATTAACACTAATATACTATAATTAATAATTAATGATCTTAAAAGATAAAATAGATTGAATAGTCTTGGTGTAAGGTTGATTTTATTTATCACTATATATTTTCTTAATATGATGATGTTTTTAATACTTTATATAATAATTAACATGAATTTTAATACCCGAGTTTATAATTAACATGAATTTTAATACCCGAGTTCATAATGACGTATTTGACCCAATAAAATAATTGGGTCCTTTAGAAGGTAAAAATAAAATAGTTTAAGTGGTGTTTGTGTTCTTTTATCCACTCCTATATATTAAAGAAAGAGATATCTACTGCTATCTATATCTACAATATTATAGTTTTGAGTTTATTTTATTTGTCATATATAATAATGTTAATTAAGATCTGTTTAGCTTATTTAAATTTTCATTGAATAGTCTTGGTGTAATATTGATTTCAGTTATCACTAAATTACCTTAATAATTATAATTACAGTGCAAAATTTTAATAATTAAGTTGATATATATAAGTGAAAATACGGCATGACGATGGAGAAAGATAGCTACAAGTGCAAGAAATTTGATACCAATAATACAAAGAATATTGTTTTCAAATTCAATTCAAAGATGAAATATATGCGATAGATCGACTAACTTATGTAATTTGGTACAATATGGGATTTTTCCCCCCTTAAAAATCATTGTTAATGAATGTTAATTGTCCATCTCATTTGAATGAGAATGATTTATCCAGAATTCCATTATCGGAAGGTTCTCAAGTCTAGCAAAACATAAACGATGATTAAACAATTCCATTAGTTAATTAAAAGTTATACTGAAATGTAATTGATAGTAAATACAATTATCAAATTAAGGTATGCAAACAATATAGCATGATAAACTCCGAGCATTGCATGGGCTATACCACTAGTAATACATAAAAAATCGAACCACTAGACTCTCGTTTGTCCAATTTAATCCTTGATTATACATGTAAATTTTATAGTTTTAGCCACCACCCACCATGCAAAAGTTCTTTCTCGAATTTAATTACTATCAAATCAAGTAGCTTTAATTACAAATTTACTATAATAATGATAATTAACTACTACGTACTATAATAAATAATGCTTAAAAGAAAAAAGATAAAATAGTTATTCAACACTATATTATTATTATTATTATTATTATTATTATTATTATTACTATTACTATAAAGAATATAACGAGTCCTTACTATAATAATGATAATTAACTACTATAATAAATAATGGTAAAAAGTAAAAAGATTACATAGATATTCAACACTATATTAAATGATGTAAAAGAAAAAATTTTGTATTAACACTAATATACTATAATTAATAATTAATGATGTTAAAAGATAAAATAGATTGAATAGTCTTGGTGTAAGGTTGATTTTATTTATCACTATATATTTGCTTAATATGATGATGTTTTTAATACTTTATATAATAATTAACATGAATTTTAATACCCGAGTTCATAATTAACATGAATTTTAATACCCGAGTTCATAATGACGTATTTGACCCAATAAAATAATTTGGTCCTTTAGAAGGTAAAAATAAAATAGTTTAAGTGGTGTTTGTGTTCTTTTATCCACTCCTATATATTAAAGAAAGAGATATCTACTGCTATCTATATCTACAATATTATAGTTTTGAGTTTATTTTATTTGTCATATATAATAATGTTAATTAAGATCTGTTTAGCTTATTTAAATTTTCATTGAATAGTCTTGGTGTAATATTGATTTCAGTTATCACTAAATTAGCTTAATAATTATAATTACAGTGCAAAATTTTAATACTTAAGTTGATATATATAAGTGAAAATACTGCATGACGATGGAGAAAGATAGCTACAAGTGCAAGAAATTTGATACCAATAATACAAAGAATATTGTTTTCAAATTCAATTCAAAGATGAAATATATGCGATAGATCGACTAACTTATGTAATTTGGTACAATATGGGATTTTTCCCCCCTTAAAAATCAGTGTTAATGAATGTTAATTGTCCATCTCATTTGAATGAGAATGATTTATCCAGAATTCCATTATCGGAAGGTTCTCAAGTCTAGCAAAACTTAAACGATGATTAAACAATTCCATTAGTTAATTAAAAGTTATACTGAAATGTAATTGATAGTAAATACAATTATCAAATTAAGGTATGCAAACAATATAGCATGATAAACTCCGAGCATTGCATGGGCTATACCACTAGTAATACATAAAAAATCGAACCACTAGACTCTCGTTTGTCCAATTTAATCCTTGATTAAACATGTAAATTTTATAGTTTTAGCCACCACCCACCATGCAAAAGTTCTTTCTCGAATTTAATTACTATCAAATCAAGTAGCTTTAATTACAAATTTACTATAATAATGATAATTAACTACTACGTACTATAATAAATAATGCTTAAAAGAAAAAAGATAAAATAGTTATTCAACACTATATTATTATTATTATTATTATTATTATTATTATTATTACTATTACTATAAAGAATATAACGAGTCCTTACTATAATAATGATAATTAACTACTATAATAAATAATGGTAAAAAGTAAAAAGATTACATAGATATTCAACACTATATTAAATGATGTAAAAGAAAAATTTTTGTATTAACACTAATATACTATAATTAATAATTAATGATGTTAAAAGATAAAATAGATTGAATAGTCTTGGTGTAAGGTTGATTTTATTTATCACTATATATTTGCTTAATATGATGATGTTTTTAATACTTTATATAATAATTAACATGAATTTTAATACCCGAGTTCATAATTAACATGAATTTTAATACCCGAGTTCATAATGACGTATTTGACCCAATAAAATAATTTGGTCCTTTAGAAGGTAAAAATAAAATAGTTTAAGTGGTGTTTGTGTTCTTTTATCCACTCCTATATATTAAAGAAAGAGATATCTACTGCTATCTATATCTACAATATTATAGTTTTGAGTTTATTTTATTTGTCATATATAATAATGTTAATTAAGATCTGTTTAGCTTATTTAAATTTTCATTGAATAGTCTTGGTGTAATATTGATTTCAGTTATCACTAAATTAGCTTAATAATTATAATTACAGTGCAAAATTTTAATACTTAAGTTGATATATATAAGTGAAAATACTGCATGACGATGGAGAAAGATAGCTACAAGTGCAAGAAATTTGATACCAATAATACAAAGAATATTGTTTTCAAATTCAATTCAAAGATGAAATATATGCGATAGATCGACTAACTTATGTAATTTGGTACAATATGGGATTTTCCCCCCCTTAAAAATCATTGTTAATGAATGTTAATTGTCCATCTCATTTGAATGAGAATGATTTATCCAGAATTCTATTATCGGAAGGTTCTCAAGTCTAGCACAACATAAACGATGATTAAACAATTCCATTAGTTAATTAAAAGTTATACTGAAATGTAATTGATAGTAAATACAATTAATAAATTAACGTATGCAAACAATGTAGCATGATAAACTCCGTGCATTGCATGGGCTATACCACTAGTAATACATAAAAAATCGAACCACTAGACTCTCGTTTGTCCAATTTAATCCTTGATTAAACATATAAATTTTATTGTTTTAGCCACCACCCACCAAGCAAAAGTTCTTTCTCAAATTTAATTACTATCAAATTAAGTAGCTTTAATTACAAATTTACTATAATAATGATAATTAACTACTACGTACTATATGAAATAATGCTAATAAGAAAAAAGATAAAATAGTTATTCAACACTATATTATTATTATTATTATTATTATTATTATTATTATTATTATTATTATTATTATTATTATTATTATTATTATTATTATTATTATTATTATTATTATTATTATTATTACTATTACTATAAAGAATATAACGAGTCCTTACTATAATAATGATAATTAACTACTATAATAAATAATGGTAAAAAGTAAAAAGATTACATAGATATTCAACACTTTATTAAATGATGTAAAAGAAAAAATTTTGTATTAACACTAATATACTACAATTAATAATTAATGATGTTAAAAGATAAAATAGATTGAATAGTCTTGGTGTAAGGTTGATTTTATTTATCACTATATATTTGCTTAATATGATGATGTTTTTAATACTTTATATAATTAATATGAATTTTAATACCCGAGTTCATAATTAACATGAATTTTAAGACCCGAGTTCATAATGACGTATTTGACACAATAAAATAGTTTAAGTGGTGTTTGTGTTCTTTTATCCACTGTTATATATTAAAGAAAGAGATATCTACAGCTATCTATATCTACAATATTATAGTTTTGAGTTTATTTTATTTGTCATATATAATAATGTTAATTAAGATCTGTTTAGCTTATTTAAATTTTCATTGAATAGTCTTGGTGTAATATTGATTTCAGTTATCACTATATTAGCTTAATAATTATAATTACAGTGCAAAATTTTAATACTTAAGTTGATATATATAAGTGAAAATACAGCATGACGATGGAGAAAGATAGCTACAAGTGCAAGAAATTTGATACCAATAATACAAAGAATATTGTTTTCAAATTTAATTCAAAGATGAAATATATGCGATAGATCGACTAACTTACGAAATTTGGTACAATATGGGATTTTCCCCCCCCCCCTTAAAAGTCATTGTTAATGAATGTTAATTGTCCATCTCATCTGAATGAGAATGATTTATCCAGACTTCCATTATCAGAAGGTTCTCAAGTCTAGCACAACATAAACGATGATTAAACAATTCCATTAGTTAATTAAAAGTTATACTGAAATGTAATTGATAGTAAATACAATTATAAAATTAACGTATGCAAACAATGTAGCATGATAAACTCCGTGCATTGCATGGGCTATACCACTAGTAATACATAAAAATCGAACCACTAGACTCTCGTTTGTCCAATTTAATCCTTGATTAAACACGTAAATTTTACTGTTTTAGCCACCACCCACCATGCAAAAGTTCTTTCTCGAATTTAATTACTATCAAATTAAGTAGCTTTAATTACAAATTAAATACAACAAAGACATTTATTTTTGGCTTCTATGATTCAAATTGTGTACTTTAACTAGTGTTTCACTTCATATATGATATACCAATAGAGATCTACTTTTGTTGATCGAGTGATTTAAATATATTATGTTTTTCACCAAAAAAAATAAAAAATTAGAGATCTACTTTTATTTCTTGGCCAATATAGAGGTTGGTTTCATTGAGAAGACAATGTTTAGTTGATAACGCTAAGAATACATTATGACTAAGGGTGTCACTTTTATCCGAATTCGAATAATTCATCCGATCTCAATCCGCTTTAGGTTAAATGGACAAGATTATTCGGATTACGGATTGCTTAAACGCATTATGAATTGCTTAAATGGATTACACGGATAGGATAACTGATCAAAATCAAAATGTTTAGATATATCCGAATAATCCGAATAAAGATTAAGTAATTAAATAATATATTTTCGATAATATATTACTATGTAATGTTTACCATATAAGAATTAATTACAAATAAAATCTTTTATACACTATATACTACTTCGTAATAGTTTTGTACCATCTAGAAGTTTATTTGATTTAGAAACTACGAATCTGTTTTGGATTAAGTTGTATGTTAGAAGTTGAAATTTAAATGTTATAATATGATCTATCGTTACGTATTATGTTTTTTTATATAATTGTTTTAAACGTAAAATTAGTCTTACTCGATATCACACGCCCAACTTGAGCTTATTCAGATGAATCCGTTTAATCCGAACACCAATCCGAAACCGTGTAATCCATATCCGATTAATCCGTTTCTTAATTGGATTGGATTAAGGATCAACTTGAGATTGTCAAAAATTCGAATAATCCGAACCGAATAATCCGAAATCCGAATAATCCGTTCGAATAACACCCCTTTATGACTGTCCATTTTATTATATCAAAAAACATGATTTTGACAGTGGCATTTTCATAAATATTTTGAACTTCTGACGCGATGACATTTTCGTAATTATAATGAACTTAGGCTAAGAGCATCTCCAACAAACACTTTTTTCTAAAACTTTTTTTACCAAAGTTTATTTGAAATAGTTTTACAAAAAGCCATTGGTCCCTTGAAGAAAAGCTATTCTTCATTAAAAACAAATATAATAATAAATAGAGAGGGTGCAACGAGTTGAGATTTATCAAGTCATTGAGGCTATAGCTTTTAATAAATTGAGCATTTTATAGGTTTTATTAATACTAAAATATTTTGTTCAATGGAACTAAAGCTTTTTCAAAAGCTTTTTCTACAAAGGTAAATACATTTTGTCAGCTACCTACTCTACCCATTTGTTCTAAGGTAAGCAATCTACATTTTTATTACTTACGTAGGGTGTGGTTCAAATGGGAATAGAAATTTGTGTGAGAATGAGGGAATCAATCTCGACAACTCATTTTCATCAAATACCCATTTCCACCAACTTTTTTAAAATTAAATATCTCATAAACGTTAAGTCGAAAAATTATAAAAATTGCACCATAAAATTGAGCGTTTTATCCTCTTCGATTTGCCGTCTCTCAAGGCATACTTTTGACAAGTTTTTTTTCCATCTTTTGCTGGGTTTACAAATTAGTAACACATGTATTAGTGTTGCGTTTAGGGTTAAGGGTTTGGGTTTAGGGTTTGGGGTTTACAAAACCCCAAACCCTAACCCCTAACCCCCAAGCCCTAAACACTTTACAAAACTCTAAACCATAAATCATACTAAACCCTAAACCCTACTAAAACCTAAACCCTAAACCCTGCTAAACCCTATCGTCGGCTCAGCGGTCGATCAGGTTTTTGACCAGGTCGTTGGTTCGATCACCGAGGCGAGCGGCAGTGGGTTTTAAATTTTTAAATGCGGGGTATCCTAAGTTTTATACTACTTATGGACCTAAAGGGCATTAAGCGGTACGTATGACTCAGGTGTCGTTCTTCAAACTACAACGGGTATGGGATCTTAGGAGGATTAAGTATCTTTCGTGATTTAGCTGGGATTTTAAAACTTTTGATGGGGTTTGTTTTGTTTTATCTATTCTACTCCTACTTATAATTAACTAAACTAATGGTTTTGTACGGAGAATGCACAGAAATCAGGATAAGGAACGTGTTTACTGTAACTTCGGCAAATGCTTATTAATGGATAGTTATTGGGAATAGGGCTACTAGGAGTGGTGACTAATTCCAGTGGGATCGAGTTCTCGGAAATTTGAATGGTATAAAGTATTGAGCCTATGGCCTTTCCTCGGCTTCCACGTGTTTGTACTACACCAACTGTTGTTTCAACGCTATACCGGATACTGGGACGTTTTTATGGCTTTTCCGTTATAACCGCTAAGGTTCCATATTACTCTACTGGACTATTCCTATATTTCTTAATGAGCTATAACTACGATCCTATTGTATACCTAACGTAGAGTTATCCGCAATCAGATAAACAATATGTCACGAGGATAGCAGATATAGAATATCAAATACACTGGAAGTTCTCCCAAATGTACAGATCAATGTAACCGACAACCATCCTCTAATCCAGGTCCCCAATCTCAGATATCAGAGACATCCATATCATGGCATGAATTGTTCAGAGAACAATAACATGAATAGGGTTTAACCCGCGGAACCGGTTGGGAAGGTCTATCTATTGATCGGTTACATTGTTCATCATTAATCATATAAATCATCACAACTATTGCATGCATGTCAACCTACTGTATTACGTTCAACTAATTCATGAAAACCTAATCATTCAGTCAGAGATAATATTCAGATGTATCTAGCATGCAGTACCTAAGCAACAATCAAACAAGAACATGCAAAGGAACGGAATACTAGTTTTATATCATCGGACCTACTGATTATGTTATGAATACCCCAGAAGTTGTCCCAAAGGTAATCAACGGATAAGCGGGAAACTAATCTACCTCTAATCCTATGCTCCGTGTCTCTCTGGTTTATTTCAACTGAGAGAACAGCGGCCATGCAAAGTTCAGTGATCATCATATACAGATAGGTTGAAATCCTATGACTAGTAATTGGCCAGATTCTAGGAACAAGGTTCAAACCACAGCATAAGTTGGATAGATAAACGGGCAGAGGTTCAACTTATAAGTTCGTAAACAGTTTGAATTCATACAGACAGAGTAACAGCATGGTAATTATATCATAACTATCCTAGCATTGCATACATCACAGCAAACACAGATTTGTCTAGCCTAGCATAATTCTAGCATTCATTCCTAAGCATGTATAATAAGAGAACATGATTATAAGAATAAATACGAGAGATTGTATTAAAACCTGAATAGGAGAGTAATACAGACAAATCTTCACAAATATGAAGTTTCGGAGTATCTCCGTACACGCACTAAATAAAAACCTCTAAGCTAATCTAAACCTACTAGCTTTCTCTTAGAGAGAGAAAAACTAGAGAGAGAGAGAGAAGAGAGAGAGAAGTGTGTGAAAATAAGGTGTGGAGGTGTGTGTAAAATGGGAGGGGGAAGCCCTCTATTTATAGTGGAAGAGAGGATGGAGGTGGAAAGCATGGTACAAGCATCCAAGCATATAAGACAACACACCAAAGCAAAAAAAGGGGGGGGGGGGGGGGGGGGGTACCAGACCAAGGGGGGGTCAATCTGCACCCCGTCAAGGCAATAGGTTCCATATATGGTACTTAAGTGCCATATACGACCCCTCTAAGTGCCATATACGACCCCTCTAGGTACCGTATATGGTATCTAGGGGGGGGGGGTTGCCTCCTTCTTTGCCTTTTGCTGGCTCCGTTTGTTGCTTGTTTCGTCCGTATCTTCTTTGTTCGGGACCCGATTTGCTTGATTCATACGCCGTTGGATTCGTATTTACGTTACGCTTCTAATGACACTAATATTGTCAGATTTGGAGATGTGTAGCTTTGTTTGTGCTCCGGATAACGATTGGTTAGCTTCCAGACTGCCATATCTTCTTCATCTCTTATCCGTTTCGCTTGATTCTTTCACCTTTGATCTTGTATTTCCCTATAGAACTATAAAATATGAGTTAAGATTTGTTCTAATGAGAAAATTAAAGATGGAAATTTTAAGGTGACAAGATTTGCCTCATTTTGCATGTTATTTGGGTATTTTAACCAGATTTTACAGCAACATCTATTTTGAGACTACCTTGGTAATTTTTAATGAAAATTCGTTGTTTTAAAATGTTTTCACCAGATAATAGCCCCAATAGTGTAGAAAAATGTATGCAAAAATATGACTTTTTGCGTTACATCAAGTATCCCACACTTAGACGTTGCTTGTCCTCAAGCAACTTTCATATGATGCCCTGGTAAAAGATGTTTTAAAAATCTGTTTAGGGTGAGCAATCAGTATTCCCAGAGTTGCCGGTTCCTTGTATAAGTAAATATTTTCAAAAATATAAGGAGGGCAGGGGGTCCTTTCAAAAACAGGAAGTGATTCTCTTAGGCATACATCCAAGTCTCGTGATCTTGGAGTATACATGACTAGGCGATTTCTCACACAGGTGGTCACTCAATTCACTCAGAGTGTATCAGGTTTCCTATCATTCTAACCAAATGAAATCGATCATAAAGCCAGTCATGCAGTACTCATCTTCATAGGCTTGATCGAGAATCGGATCTCCACCACTTAGGTGAGGACGGTGCACATTATCCCAAGACATTCGGGGGTTGTGAGGGTAAAAGAGAGGATATGGATGTTGGTGAATGTAAAGGGTGCTTATCTCAGGCTTCCTTAGATTATGAAAAACTTTATTCTTGGTAGCTGCTTGCCCTTCATCGAATCTTCCTTTTGATTGGTTGATACTTTGAAGTTTTGAGCTTTATTTTCTTTTCTTTTCTTGCTTTTCTTGCTTTTCTTTTTCTATTTCTTCTTTGGAAATTCTTTGCCAAGGATTCTCCAAGGATATTTTTGATGTTAGTTGAAGATCCTTTCTTTCTTATCTTTGCTTTCTTCGAGTCTTTTCTTGGTGCCAATTTTCCGCACCTGGTGCCAATTTTACGCACCTTTTTGATAGATATTTTTTGGTGATCACGAAGGAATAGGATATTCCAGAGAGCTTCTTCAAGATGTGTTTTTCATAACCTCAGAAATTCCAAGATAAGTTTTGGGGAAGTATGGGTAGTTAGGGTTTTAAAATCGTGGGTTTTGAAGAAACAAAAAGGTTTAGGCTCAACAGGGTTTACTAAGTGGATCATCGATACTAAAAATGATCATCGGAAGGGTTTTGGGCTTTTAAAGTTGGGTTTAATCCTAAAGAATGTCAAGGTTATTTAATTACACCTATACCGCGTATGGTACACACCAATGTGGTCTTGAAAAATATGTCAAGAGCAATATATAATTCAGAGATCCTAGCATCGGCATACACAAGAAATGAAGTAGTGAAGCATTAAAGATGAATGCTATTAGGCTCAAGATACCTCACTGCAAAAAGAATTTTGTATGTGCCTAGCCATGTCCCTTTTAGATTATCACTTCTTGTTCGAGAAGTTTCCAGCTTAACTTTCTTGTATTTTGAAATATTTTCCTTATATTTCGAAGTGGTTCCTTTTGGTCATAGTGAAAGCTCAAAATGCTAGGGCAAATCAGAAGATTTAGCTCACGTTTTTGTATTTATTTTGAAAAGATTTTTGAAAAATTTGAAAAATTTAAGGGCATTATACTGAAGTTTCTATTTAGACAAAAAAAAACTGTTTATACCCGAGGTATTATATACCTACCATCCCACACTTAGAGGAACATTGTCCCTAATGTTCTCTTGAGTTGAGATTTTACTAGTAAAATCCCACACTTAGAGTTTGAACATGTAGGTAGATGTATTCTAAATGTTTGTTTTGGGCTTGAATCCCACACTTAGTGATAAGTTAGGATGTGACATAGATTAATAATGCAAAAACTAGGTAAATATAGAATCAGCAAATGAAGAGGAAAAAGGGTAAGAGACTCCCCATCCTGTTTTCTGGACAGGACCAGATTCGTGCAGAAGTGGTGCAAGTGATTTGCTGGATTTTTGAGGACCAGTCTCGTTTAAGATTTAGCCATTCCACACAAAGCTAAATAAAACTAAAACAAAGAAAACTAAAAGTCATCAAGAAGATCGTCGCTCTCAGGATCAAAGGCAGCAACAGCAGCTGGATCAAGTTCTGAGGTAGGTGATGTGGTGAATGCCGCCATCATGTCCCAGGACTGATCAGTAGCTCCTCCAGCAGCGTGGACATGTGGTGGACTAGGAGTACCTAGTATAGCCATGAGTTGCTCAGTAAGTGAGCCATCGGGGAGTGGGCTCACTGGAGCTCTAGGAGGCTCAACATCAGTCAGAGGGGCAACAGAAGGACCGACAGTAGAGGATCCAGTAGGAGGAAAGAATGACCATGGTGGGAGAGAGGGGCCAGGGTCCGGACCTAGACGGAACGGGCAACCAGTTGGTCTCGGAAATCCCACATGAGTACATAGGGCAGAAATCGCCTTGTGCTGGATCGACAGTTTTCGGAAGAGGGCCTAGACTGCAGCAGGGTCAGTGAGTGTAATTCCGTACTCAAGACTCGGCTCTCCTCCGTCTACGAGCGGCGTGCCTGCGCTCTCCCTATCCTCGTCTGCGTCGTCTCGGTAGTCTCTCAGCTACCTGCTCAACAGTGTCACTAGCGTCCATCCTGAAACAATAAAATAAACAGGTAATGCATAATAATGAAGAAAATGCTTAGAGACCGGATGACAATATTTAAGATGCTTAAACAATTGGTTTTGTCATCACGGCTCAGGAAATTTGTAAAATATAGCTTATCTATGATGTGACTAAAGCTTTGTAGTCCGATAAGCTGCAACCCTGAAATTTATTAGCAATAATCGTTCTTTTTGATAAAAATAACTAAGAAGTAAAATAATATATAAAATAAGGATAAGCAAGGGGTGCCTCCCAAGAGCGCTTGTTTTGAGAGTCGCTAGCTTGACTCTTTGTACCTTTTGTGAAGACTTATGGTGGTTCAAAGACGAAGACATCTTCCCTGATGGGAAAATCTTCGATGTAGTGTTTTAGACGGTGACCATTTACCTTGAAGTTCCCATCTGGTGCCTCAAGTTCGACGGAACCAAAGGGAAATACTTTTGAGATCGTGAATGGCCCGCTCCACCTGCTTTGAATTTTCCAGAGAATTTCTTGAATCTTGAATTAAAGAGCATCACCTTGTCTCCTGGTTTGAACCTGGAGGGTTTCAATTTAGCATCGTGGATCCTTTTGGTTTTCTCTTTGAAGTTTAGCAAACTTTCGTACGCCTGATCCCGTAGTTCAGCTAGCTCATTTAATTGCATTTTTCGGCATTCTCCAGCTGCTAAAATATCCAAGTTGCAGTGTTTTAATGCCCTGTAAGCCCTGTAATCCAACTCGATAGGTAGATGACATGCTTTACCGTAAACTAGTCGATACGGTGTGGTTCCTAATGGTGTTTTGTAGGCGGTTCTGAATGCCCATAATGCATCATCTAATTTTTCGGCCCACTTGTGCCCATGACTCCCGACAGTTCTTTCCAGAATCCTTTTTAAAGCTCGATTTGTCGCTTCGGCTTGACCATTTTTGTGAGGATGGTAAGCCGTCGAAGTCTTATGAGTAACACCATACTGCTGTAGCACCCTCATGAATTGAGTGTTGCAGAAGTGGGTGCCACGGTCACTGATTATAGCTTTTGGAGTCCCAAATCGACTGAATAGCTTTTTGAGGAAACGGGTTACTACTTTAGCATCGTTGGTCGGAAGAGCTTGAGCTTTGGTTCACCTGGAGACGTAGTCAACCGCAACTAGGATGTATTCTTTGCCGTTAGATTTTGGGAATGGACCCATGAAATCTAGTCCCCGGATGTCGAAGATTTCTACGGCCTGGATATTGGTGAGTAGCATTTCATTCCTGGCTGAGATATTTCCCCGTCTTTAATTTGACAGATATCGCAGCGTTTTACCAGGTCATAAGCATCCCGAAATATGGTTGGCCAATAAAAGCCGGCATCGTACACCTTTCTTGCAGTCATATGGTCAGTGGTGGCTTTGATGAAGAATTTGTTCTGCTTCCTTCCCATCAACGCATCTTCTAATAATTTAATCTGGGCAAACCTTAAAGAGATAAGGATCACTCCAGTAATAATGTTTTACGTCCCGGAAGAACTTGCGTTTTTGAGAAGTCGGCATCTGATGTGATGCAAAAAGTCATGTTTTTAAGTACAATATTCCACACTTTTTGGGCACATCTTTAGTGAAAACATTTCAAAATAATCATTATTTACTAAAATTCATTAAAGTGCTCCAAATATAGGCGTTGCTACAAAAATCACTAAAAACGCTAAATAACGAGCAAAACAGAGCGAATAAACAACAATCAATTCTCACACCCTCATTTACCTTATGATAAACATATTCTAACCTTATGGTATGTTGTAACAGGTAAAAACGAGACGTGAGAATCAAGAATCATGCAAATTGGGTGAAGAACGGAAGAGATACGGCTTCTACAGATCGTTAAAAGTCATTTCGGCTATGCTTGAGCTATACACATCCAATTTCTGTGAAATTGGTACCATTAGAAGCGTAACGGAATTACGAAGCCACAGGAGAAAGAATCAGGTCAAACGGACGCATAACGAAGGAGATACGGGCGTTTTAAGCAACGAACGAAGACCAACGGACCCCGTATACGGCCGTGGAGACCGTATACGGCCTCTACAGTACCGTATACGGATGCTACAGTACCGTATACGGCCCCACCTACCCCGTATATGGCCCTCCTAACCCCAATTGGTCTCCGTTCGTGCTTCGTTTGCTTGTACGCTGTGCTGTTTCGCTTGTACGGCTGATTTGGGACTTCAGCTATAAATAGGGGTCACCTCCTCCACATTTTGACACACCATTCTTCATTCCACTCATTTCCTCACTCTCACTTTCTCTCTCACACACACTCTCTCTCTCTCTACTCTCTCTTTCTTCTTTTTCTCTCTCTAGAATTAGGGTTAGCATCAGTTAGTTCTCAGTTAATATTTAACTGGGACTAACGGAGGGACTACTTTTGTAATAGCGTAGAGAATAGTTCAGGGGCTTATTTGTAATATTGTCGAAGATATTGCGGAGGTTCTGCTTGTACTCTCTCTCTAACGTTTATTCAATCTACGCTTTGTTACCGGTTACTTATTTCCTTATCTATTATAATGATGATTGTTATTGTTATTATGCTAGATTTAGGACCTGTTATTATGCGTAGTGAGTAGTTATATTGTGTGTTTGTTGTGATGTAGTTAGTCGTTAATTGGGATGATGTCATTATGAAACAACGGAAGTAACGTTATACGGCTTTCATTTGTATAGCGCCGGAAACATCACTAATGTGTGGAGTACGGAACGTGGAAGCTATGAAAGTCGTGGGCACAATCTGTTATGGATTAATGTTCCAAACTATTATATTTTATAAGTGAAAACTCGGTGTCGTGATTACGCGTTCCATCTATGATTTTAAACCGCATATTCAACTAACGCCTTTCCACCAATAAACGTGGTTAAAACCTTTTGATAAGACATCATATCGGGGGTAATTAATTATCCGTGTTTTGGTTTTAAAGCTGTGGAAATACTTTATACGTATTGTACACCATGAATAAACTCCGGATTAAATATCTGTGTTCAAATAACATGGTCTAGTTTTGAAGCCGTGGAAATGCTGTTTTAAACAAGTGTTGTACACTGTGAATAAACTAGGGATTTATTGGTTAAATATAAGTGAGGACTGGTTTAAATCATAAATGGAGAATTTCTAAGTTAAAATACAAACTTAGTTTATGAACCCAGAAAGGAAGATGAGGAATCATCTAGCATTCTAAATTTGTCTATCACCCCTGGATTCTACAAAACCATTGATGGAAAGTAATCAAACACCAACCAAGTCTTAAACCTAAATGTTTTATTCAATTGAGTATCACTGTGGTGTTAAGAACGGTCTGACCGTTAGTGGGTCTGTTACTCTATGCATGCGCCCAGGAATCTTCGTATTCCAGAAAAGGGTCACTGTTCCGTAACAGGGCAGTGTTGAGAGTTGAGCAGCCTCCTCCGATCAGAATCATGATAGCCTAGTTACTCAGTGACATACTGATTGAGAAATCAATCAGTAGGGTGCTAGTGCTTACACCATAAATAGTTAAGACAAATAAAATACAAATCTTTAGAAAGACGTTTTCATAACTTAAACTAAAACATCATCCCAATGCAAGGCTAACGAAGTCACAACAAACACCCCCTCTATCCTGACTGCTATCCCTTTATTTTATTTTATTGCGTAGTTTAATTAGTAGTATAATTTAGAAAACAAACAAAAACAAACCTCCAACTGCTTTCAAAACAACCTTCACTAGCCAGATTCGGACATCTTGATTTCTCTGTTTCACAATACCGTTGGTTTTAAAGAACGACTCTACGTCATACTTGCTGCTATACACCTTTAGCACTGGTAAACTCAGGCCCCAGCATTTACAAATTTAAAACTCCACTGACACGTCGCCAGTAGTCGGTGCAACGACAGGTTAATTCCTAACCGACCGCTGGTGGCGCGTCAAGTTTTTGGCGCCGCTGCCGGGGAATCAACTGTAAGACTCAGAGGCGTCATGATGAACTTTCTTTCTAGTGATCCTTTAGGATGGTTCTCTCTTCTTAAACCCCTAAAAATTCTTTCAACCCTTCCTTTCCCGTATCCCGAAGACGACATCCTACCTATCCGGCAAGAAAAGCGATCATCTTCCCACAATCCTACAACCACCGCACGCATCACTCTCGCTGATTACAACAAACCCTCGATAGAAGTTCGAGGAGGACCCATACGCTACCCGGAGACTTAAGGAGCATCATTCGAACTCAAGCACGATGTAGTGCAGCAGATCCTGAATCGCTGCCAATTCAACGGACTACCGAACGATGACCCCTACTCCCACCTCAATAAATTTTTCACCCTATCCGACTCTTTCAAGCAAAATGGGGTTGAGCAAGATACAATCCGCTTATATCTGTTCCCCTACTCTCTTTCTCATCACGCACAGACTTGGTTCGAGGAATTAGAAACCAACTCTATCTCCTCATGGGCGGAAATGGAAGATAAGTTCTTAACAAAGTACTTTCCCCCATCCAAACGAATTAAGTTAAAGAAAGACATCTTGAACTTCCAACAGTTTCATGATGAATCAATCTTTAGTGCATGGGAAAGATTTAAGAGGTTTCTTAGAAGATGTCCTAACCACCAAATCGAACGATCAACTCAGTTGTGCATGTTTTACAATGGTCTCGCACCGCACCACAAGCCAATGCTCGATGCCGCTGCTCGAGGAAACTTCACGCATTGCACGGATGACGAAGCCTGGAATCTGATTGAGAGCATGACCATGAATCACAACGATTGGAACACTGATGAGCATTCATCATCATCGGCACCGCTTGCCCTTCCCAATCCTGTGCAAACTGAGGCAATCAAATCTCTGACGGAATACATCGGAACGCTAACCGAGGAAATAGGAAAGCTGAAGAAACCTCCTCAACAAGTCTACCATATTCAGTCCTGTCAGAATTGTACCAATCTACAAGCTATGAACCCTGTTGATGGAACAGCCTACTATGACCAGTTCCGAACCCATCCACGTCCACCTGATTATACTCAAACCTCTTCTCCTCGAGCCAACCAATACCCACCAATTCAACCACCCAACCAATTCCAATACCCAACCTACCACCAACCACCATTACTTCCCGGAACCACACATGAGATGGCCCAATCTTCTCAACCCACTAGGCCAATTACTAGTCCAGACGACACCCTCATACAAATCATCCAAACGATTACGGCTAGACAAGACCAGGTTGATCTCTTCCTAAGAGACCAACTAACTTTACTAAATACTCTTGTAACCCAAGTAGGTCGACTAGCAGAACGTATCGACACTAGACCACAGGGTAGTCTGCCTAGCAGCACCTTTCATAACCCACATACTATGGAAGCCAACCACGTAACCAACCAAGACTCCAAGGTGGCACCGAGCCAACCTTCAGTTCTTTCTCCGGTGAAAGAACAATCTCCTGTCACACAGACAGTTGAGAAAAAGTCTTCTCCAAACCCTAAAAAGGAAAGCTTACCATTTCCAGGACGTCTCAAGCAACAACCTAATGAAGTCAAAGCTTTCAAGTATGCTAAATATGTTAGGAGGCTTATCTCAAACAAAGACAAGGTACCCGAAGTACCTAATGTCCCGCTAACTGCTGAATGTTCAGCTATCCTTCAAAATCGTCTACCGGAAAAACTAGGAGATACCGAACGTTTTACCCTTCCTTGCTCTATCAACCAATCTGGTGATATTCGCTCTTTGGCCGATCTAGGAGCAAGTATCAACCTAATGCCACATTCATTATTTAAAAGACTAGAATTAGGAGACCTTAAACCCACTAAAATGAGTGTCCAGCTAGCTGACCAATGCATTAGATACCTTAAGGGAATAGCTGCGAACATCATGGTTAAAGTCGACAAGTTCTTTTTCCCAACTGACTTTGTGGTAATGGATATTCAGGAAGATATAAACATCCCAATAATCCTAGGTAGACCTTTTATGAACACTTCCAGAGCACTCATCGATGTGCATTCTCAGACGATCAGCTTACGCGCTCACGGAGAAAGCATCACATTCAAGACCGATAAGAACGACTATGTTCCGATGGAGAATGGTGAGCTATATACGGAATCTATTAGCAAAGACACATCAGATGACGAGATCTCTGAACCAGCAGCCAAGCAGGAACAAGAGATGAAAGAAGAAAATGAGCCTCTTGCCAATGAAGATATTTATCCTCTTGATTCTCCAGAACTGCCTGATCCACAAGCCTTATCTCAAGAAATCATCTGCATCCCAATTGTCTCTACTCATGAACAAATGATTTATGTGATAGACGAATATGATGGTGATCCTCATATTATAATAACAGCTATTAGAAATTCTACCAATGATTACTCTATGCATTAAAGATGGCTAATAGCGGTTATTGAGGAAGCATCCACTATCTATCTCACTAGCAAAGGAACCAAAGATCCGCTCAACCTTAGACATTGCATCAGAACATTCGCCGATGCACTCAAATCTCAGCTCAAGAAGGAAAGGAATAAAGCAAATGAACTACTCTTCTACATTGAACGGAGACAAATATACCGCAAAGTGTATGATGTTCTCATGGGCTCTGCGTTTCCTTATTCATCAAAACAGAGGGAGAAGTTGGGTGCTATCAGAAGAAATATTGAAGATGCTACTGACTTCATGGTGATGAGAAATCTACAGGGATTCCTTGACTTATTAGCTGAGAAAGATCACCTGAGTACCAAAGAAAGCAATCGATTTATTATCAAGTCTACTTTAGAACATCATATTAAAATGATAATCGAAGATCTTATGTACATCATAAGGGACGAAAGCAGGCGTAATCACTCTCTCATTGTTAAAAATATGTCTCTACTCGATGTTGTCACTTTTGTGGTAACTCGATTACACGAGATATTGAATGCAGAAGACGCCGAGAAAGCAGAGTATATCCTCCAGGCTGGATATCGCGAGATATTCAACAAAATGATTCATATTTTCAAAAACTCTGGCTTTCCTTTCACCCTGCATCAGCACCAGCTAATCAAAGGCTTGCGCAAGGCTACAACTGTATTCGAAGGAGATCCTCATAGTGAAGAATTCGAAGATCTGAAGTTGAAGTTACTAGAATTTATGGACCCCTTCAGACTTAGGTATTCGAGTAGGGAAGTGATCAAGACAAGAAACACAATGCAGATTGATCCCAATGGGCCAATCACTAAAGCAGTTGATTACATCACGCAAGGATTACTAAGTCTTTCTAGAGCAACCTCAGAACAACTTCGAAACTTCAAAGTGGATACCATGGAACCGCCAGGTCTAATCTCAACCATGGCCTGCCAGTTCCAAAGGATTTATCCTCCGCGATACTCTTTCCCACAACCCAGGGCACATAATGTCACAATCACTCACCCTGGGATCCCCTTCAGGTATACCTAAACTCGGAGGTGTAAAGTCGAGCTCTCGACTCTAACAGTAGCGCTTCTCGGGAGGCAACCCGTGGAATAAGACGTGTAGAGAGAAACGTGTCAATAAGTGAAGAAAATCTCTGACTATCCTTCACACTTGATCGTACCAAAATAATTTATAAAACCTTCTGATATTACAACTCATTTGCAAATAAACCACTCATCTCAGAAAATAGGAAATCAATTTGAAAAATAAAAATTCATGTGTTTCGAGCATTTGAGGTACTTGCATACTACTTTTATGAATTATGCTCAAACTCGTTTAAAAACACATGTTTTATAAAACTGATTTGTATTAGAAAACATCTTTTCGAATTCTGAGACGGTGATTACTCTTTCATTTGCAAAAATAATGAGTTTGTAAAAAAAAGATACGACCAACGTGTTCACACTTACGAGATTAATTCACAAGAAGAATGATGGTTGAAGAATGTCAAATAGCAAGACGCTTGAAGCCGAGCCGTTCTTCATGGAAGCAGAAAAAGATCCTGACAACATCTCTTTTCAGCAAATTCAGATTCTGAGCTTCATTGCAGCTCGCTATCTGGGGAGTGTCTTAACCCTTTACCCTCTTTTGATTATGATTCTGTATATTATTTGTTTTGTTAGCTTGTTAAAGTAATCTATACTCTATCCTAAGCTTATCACTAAGTGTGGGATTCCAACCCAAAACAAACACTTGAGAAACATTTTCTTACATGTTCAAACTCTAAGTGTGGGATTTTACTTCCAGTAAAGCTCAACTCAAGAGAACATTAGGGACAATGTTCCTCTAAGTGTGGGATAGCAGGTATAGAATACCTTGGTTAGTTTTTTATGATTTTTATGTCCGAAGTAGCAAATTCAGAAAATGTTCCTCAAATTTTTTAAAATTTTTCAAGAAAATTAAAAAGTATGAGCCTAATCACCTGATTAACTCTGCTAATTTTGAGTCATAATATCTTTTGAGATGAGCTATTTTCAAATATGAGTAATATATTTCGGAATCTAGGGAAAATAAGGTAGAAATTTCTTAAGCAAGAAATGATAATCTAATAGGAAGCATGACAAAGCACATACTACCCTATTTGCAGTGAGGTATCTTGAGCCTAAAAGCATTCATCTTTAATGCTTCACTATTCATTTCTTGTGTGTGCCGTTGCATGTATCTCTGAATTAGAACTTGCTCTTGACATACGCTTCGAGACCACATTGCTGTGTACCGTACGCGGTATAGGTGCAATTAGATGACCTTGATATTCCCTAGGATTTAAACCCCTTTTCTCATATCTCTTGAAGCCAAAAACCCTTCCGATACTCATTTTTAGTATCGATGATCCGCCTAGTAAACCCTGTTGAGCCTAAACCTTTCGTTTCATAAAACCCTCATCTTTAAACCCTACTTCCCAAAAATATCCCCAAACTTATCTTAGAATTTCTGAGGTTGTGAAAAACATCTTTTAGGACATCCGCTTCAATTATGCTCCCAAGTCTTCCTCTTTCGTGTTCTCTAAAAGATATATATCTCTAAAAGGTGCAAAAAATTGGCACCGCAAAAGGACTCGAAGTTCAAGATCAAAGATCATAGTTCTGAAAAGGATTTCTGAAAGAATCAAAAGAAAATATCCTTGGAAATTCTTTGGCAAAGAAGTTCTAAGAAGAAAAAAAAAAAAGAAAATGCAGAAAAAGAAAATTGAAAAAAGAAGAAAAAGAAGAAAAGAAAAGAAAAAAAATAGTTCCGCAAGAATAAAGCTACAAAGTCCTTCGAAGTATCACCCTCGCAAGCAGAATCTGATAGAAGACAAACAGCTATCTCCTTTCCGTTCTAAATAAAGTTTTTCATGATCTCAGTAGTTTTAAGATAAGCAAAACCCGTACAACCCAAATATACCACTTTCCATACCCTTCAACCTTCACCAAACACTACAACCCTCATGAATGTCTTGGGATAATTAGCACCGTCCTCACCTAAGTGGTGGAGATTCGATTCTCGATCAAGCCTATGACGATGAGTGCTGTATGACTAGCTATTTGAGCGATTTCATTTGTTCTAGATTGCTAGGAAACCCGATACACTTTGAGTGAATTTAGTGACCACCTTTAGTGAGATCGCCTAGTCATGTGTACTCCAAGATCATGAGATTTGGAAGTATGCCTAAGAGAATCTTTTCTTGTTTCTGAAAGGATTATCTTATCTTTCCCTATATTCTTGAAATTATCTTACTTGCATCTGGAAGTGGTAACTTTTAAAAATGTCTTGACTCGCTCTAAAATGTTTTCAAAGACTGAGTGTTGCTTGAGGACAAGCAACGTCTAAGTGTGGGATAACTTGATGTGAAGCAAAAAGTCATGTTTTTAAGTACAATATTCCACATTTTTTGGGCACATCTTTAGTGAAAACATTTCAAAACAATCATTATTTACTAAAATTCATTAAAGTGCTCCAAATATAGGCGTTGCTACAAAAATCACTAAAAACGCCCAAATAACGAGCAAAACAGAGCGAATAAACAACAACCAATTCTCACACCCTCATTTACCTTATGATAAACATATTCTAACCTTATGGTATGTTGTAACAGGTAAAAATGAGACGGGAGAATCAAGAATCATGCAAATTGGGTGAAGAACGGAAGAGATACGGCTTCTACAGATCGTTAAAAGTCATTTCGTCTATGCTTGAGCTATACACATCCAATTTCTGTGAAATTGGTACCATTAGAATCGTAACGGAATTACGAAGCCGCAGGCGAAAGAATCAGGTCAAACGGACGCATAACGAAGGAGATACGGGCGTTTTAAGCAACGAACGAAGACCGACAGACCCCGAATACGGCCCTGGAGACCGTATACGGCCTCTACAGTACCATATACGGATGCTACAGTACCGTATACGGCCCCACCTACCCCGTATACGGCCCTCCTAACCCCAATTGGTTTCCGTTCGTGCTTCGTTTGCTTGTACGCTGTGCTGTTTCGCTTGTACTGCTGATTTGGGACTTCACCTATAAATAGGGGTCACCTCCTCCACATTTTGACACACCATTCTTCATTCCACTCATTTCCTCACTCTCACTTTCTCTCTCACACACTCTCTCTCTCTCTACTCTCTCTTTCTTCTTTTTCTCTCTCTAGAATTAGGGTTAGCATCAGTTAGTTCTCAGTTAATATTTAACTGGGACTAACGGAGGGACTACTTTTGTAATAGCGTAGGGAATAGTTCAGGGGCTTATTTGTAATATTGTCGAAGATATTGCGGAGGTTCTGCTTGTACTCTCTCTCTCTAACGTTTATTCAATCTACGCTTTATTACCGGTTACTTCTTTCCTTATCTATTATAATGATGATTGTTATTGTTATTATGCTAGATTTAGGACCTGTTATTATGCGTAGTGAGTAGTTATATTGTGTGTTTGTTGTGATGTAGTTAGTCGTTAATTGGGATGATGTCATTATGAAACAACGGAAGTAACGTTATACGGCTTTCATTTGTATAGCGCCGGAAACATCACTAATGTGTGGAGTACGGAATGTGGAAGCTATGAAAGTCGTGGGCACAATCTGTTGTGGATTAATGTTCCAAACTATTATATTTTATAAGTGAAAACTCGGTGCCGTGATTATGCGTTCCATCTATGATTTTAAACCGCATATTCAACTAACGCCTTTCCACCAATAAACGTGGTTAAAACCTTTTGAAAAGACGTCATATCGGGGGTAATTAATTATCTGTGTATTGGTTTTAAAGCTGTGGAAATACTTTATACGTATTGTACACCGTGAATAAACTCCGGATTAAATATATGTGTTCAAATAACATGGTCTAGTTTTGAAGCCGTGGAAATGATGTTTTAAACAAGTATTGTACACTGTGAATAAACTAGGGATTTATTGGTTAAATATAAGTGAGGGCTTGTTTAAATCATAAATGGAGAATTTCTAAGCTAAAATACAAACTCGGTTTATGAACCCAGAAAGGAAGATGAGGAATCATCTAGCATTCCAAATTTGTCTATCACCCCTGGATTCTACAAAAACATTGATGGAAAGTAATCAAACACCAACCAAGTCTTAAACCTAAATGTTTTATTCAATTGAGTATCACTGTGGTGTTAAGAACGGTCGGACCATTAGTGGGTCTGTTACTCTATGCATGCGCCCATGAATCTTCGTATTCCAGAAAAGGGTCACTGTTCCGTAACAGGGCAGTGTTGAGAGTTGAGCAGCCTCCTCCGATCAAAATCATGATAGCCTAGTTACTCAGTGACATACTGATTGAGAAATCAATCAGTAGGGTGCTAGTGCTTACACCATAAATACTTAAGACAAATAAAATACAAATCTTTAGAAAGACGTTTTCATAACTTAAACTAAAACATCATCCCAATGCAAGGCTAACGAAGTCACAACAAACACCCCCTCTATCCTGACTGCTATCCCTTTATTTTATTTTATTGCGTAGTTTAATTAGTAGTATAATTTAGAAAACAAACAAAAACAAACCTCCAACTGCTTTCAAAACAACCTTCACTAGCCAGATTCGGACATCTTGATTTCTCTGTTTCACAATACCGTTGGTTTTAAAGAACGACTCTACGTCATACTTGCTGCTATACACCTTTAGCACTGGTAAACTCAGGCCCTAGCATTTACAAATTTAAAACTCCACTGACACGTCGCCAGTAGTCGGTGCAACGACAGGTTAATTCCTAACCGACCGCTGGTGACGCGTCATCATCCCTTTTGGTATTACTTTTCCCACCAAGTAGTTAGCAAAATCAGCATACCAAGGATTGTGCTTGAATTGTGTTACTAGTTGGTGTTCTCCGACAGTCATGAGTTGTTCCTCAGGAAACTGGTCTTGAATATCTTTTTCGTGCAATTTTTCCATGGCTGGATTTTCCAATCGGCTAAGATGGTCGGCCGCAATGTTTTCTGCTCCCTTTTTGTCTCTAATCTCAATATCGAATTCCTGTAGAAGCAGAATCCATCATAGAAGGCGCGGTTTTGCATCTTGCTTCTTGAAAAGATATTTCAGAGCGGAGTGATCTATATAGACAATAGTTTTGGACAGATGTAGATAAGAACAAAATTTATCTAAGGCAAATACTACCGCAAGCAGCTCCTTTTCTGTAGTTGTGCAGTTCTCTTGAGCATCTGTGAGCGTTTTGCTAGCGTAGTATATTGGTTGAAAGTGTTTCTCCTTCCGCTGTCCCAGTACAGCTCCAACAGCAAAATCACTGGCGTCGCACATAATCTCAAATGGAAGACTCCAATCTGGAGCAACCATGATCGGTGCATGTACAAGCTGTTCCTTTAGGTAGTTGAAAGCTTTGAGACATTCGTCTGTGAAGTCGAATGGAGTATATTTTTCAAGAAGATGGGTCATCGGTCGAGATATCTTCAAAAAATCTTTGATGAAGCGACGGTAGAATCCGGCGTGACCTAAGAAACTTCGGATGGCTTTAACAGAGGTTAGGGGTGGAAGTTTTGAGATAGTTTCAACTTTGGCTTTGTCAACTTCGATTCCTGATTTTGATATACGGTGTCCAAGAACTATGTCTTCTTTTACCATAAAATGGCATTTTTCCCAATTCAGAACTAGGTTGGATTCTTCACAACGAGAGAGCATTTTCTCCAAGTTAGAAAGAAAAGTGGCAAATGAATCCCCGAAAACAGAGAAATCGTCCATGAACACTCCCATACATCATTCAATCATGTCGTGGAAGATTACAACCATGCATCTTTGAAGGTCGCGGGTGCATTACATAGGCCAAATGGCATACGTCGGTAGGCGAAAGTTTCATATGGGCATGTGAACGTCGTCTTTTCTTGGTCCTTCGGATTGAGAGGTATATGAAAATAGCCCGAGAAACCATCGAGGAAACAGTAGAATTCATTTCCTGATAATCTTTCGAGCATCTGATCAATGAACGGTAGAGGGAAGTGATCTTTGCGTGTAGCTTCATTTAATTTTTGATAATCGATGCACACCCTCTAACCGGTGACGGTTCATGTTGGAATCAACTCGTTGTCTTCGTTAGCGATGACCGTCATGCCTCCTTTCTTCGGGATGACTTGAACTGGGCTTACCCATGGTGAATCTGAAATAGGATAGATCAGACCGGCATCCAGAAGTTTGATAACCTCCTTTTTCACTACGTCTTGGATTTTTGGGTTGACTCTCCTCTACCTTTGTACGGATGGTTTGAAGTCGTTTTCCATTAAGATCTTGTGCGTGCAGTAATTTGGACTAATCCCTTGTATGTCAGAGATTTTCCAAGCAATCGCCTTCTTATGCTTCTTCAGAACCCGTACTAGCCTTGTTTTCTCTTCGGGTTTCAATTCTTTGGATATGATTACTAGTAAGTGCGAGGTCCCTTCGAGAAAAGCATACTCGAGGTGAGAGGGAAGTTCCTTTAGCTCCAATTCGGGTGGTTCTTCGGTGGAAGGTTTCATCCTAGCAATTTTGTCTCTTTTGAGCTCGTCATACTTCGTTTGATATTCTGACTCAATTGCAGGTGATTCTGGGATATCGGCTGATGCTATCTCAACCCATTCTATATTGTTATACAGATCGTTTATTCTCAGCTCGTATTTTACATGTGAGGATTGAGAGACTGCATCATCTTCAGTGATTACTTCTTTATTGTCTTTTGTGCATGCAAATCTCTGAAACTGAGCTGAAGAAGATGTACTGATTGTGATTTCTGGATTCAAGTTTTCACAACTTTTAGACAGTTGTGTTTCAGGTGCTTTAAGAATTGACTCCATGTCTTCAAGAGTCTTCATGATTTCTTCTTTCGAGAGAGATGAATTATCGACATCAGGAGTAGGATTTCTTCTTAGGAGAGTGATAGGAATGCCATACCCAAGCGGAGCAGTCATGATGGATTTACTGAACCGTGGACTGGGATTCTTTAAAGGGAATAGTACTTCTCTAGATGTAGTGGAAGATTCTGAGATAGCCGAGCATAGCCCCATACCTTCTTCATGGATTTTTCTTGTTGTAATAATGGTATTGGGAAGGGTATCAATGCTGCTTAATGCTAAAATCTCTTCCAAGTGTTCCTCGATTATTTCCTGCATAGAATCTAAAAGACCAAGATCTTCTCCCATAGGTTATTTCTTTAGTTTATCAACATTGAAGGTGACCTCCTTGGTTCCAACTCGGAGTATGAAATTAATTGTATGTAGCGAACTACTCGGGCTTCCATTGTATGTAACGAACTTGTAATTTATGTACATTGTAGGTAATTTTTGGTACTTTTTTTACGTGTCAACTATATAAGTTGCCACGTGGCGTGAAGCGTGTGAAAGCGCGTCTTGTTTTATAATTTATAAATGGAAAATACCTTATTAATACTATCACACAACCAGGAAAGAATACCTGATCGGAATAGTATAGCTATGGTAAGTCCAGGTCGATCTCAGGAACACAGGAATGGTGGTTTATTTTTAAATAAGAAATAACTATTAACTAAGAAAACAGTAAATAAAGGGGGACGTTTTAGTTCCGTGCGAACATTAACTTGAAATTAAATATAACACAATATAAAAACTTAAATTAAAATAACAGATAGGGAACAATAGGAAGGAATAAGTAATTGTGTAAATAACTCCACTCAGATTCATATATTCCGATTCATTGCACGTTAATTGTTTAATTGTGATTTCTTTTATATCAACTTAGTTACTAATCAAAGATTCCAAGTTGAATGTAAATTAGCCAACGTTTCGGGTCTAACTAATTTCTATAACCTAGGGTCCCACATTAAACATCGATCCGACGTTGCAAGAATGTGATTCTATTGCGTGCTTTTCCTTAGATTATGCTTTAAGTATTCACGATTAATTATGATTGATCCTAGTGGTATGACTCAACAATACCTACTAATAATTACTTATTAGCTTATTCATTTTAGATTACTTAGTTATTATTCTCTTAACCTGTCAAACTCAATATATTCAGCAATGATCAAAACCTAAATTCTAATCATCAATAATCAATAATGCCAAAGGAAATCAATCTCAATGATACAATCAATCACGTTAAGTAATAACTAATAACCACCAATAAATAAGGATCTACGGATAACATAACTATCTTCAATTAAACAACATAATAAACGTGCAATATGATCAGTCAATAATCATTATCCAAGTTTCATTACTACACAAATACTAAATAATTCAATTCATATTCAAATATGCATAAAACAAAATATTCAATATCAAAAACATAATTGCAATTGAATTAAATAAAAAGTAGATACAAACCGAATAATGAATCACAAAAAGATAAAGTGAAGTAGCTTCAACCTTAGCCTCTTGTGCCTCCAAAGTAACCCTAAAATTCGTAATATAAACCCTAAAGTCGAATTATAAAAACCCCAACTGAATTATATATATAAAAAGTCTCTCCAGAATGGCGCTATTTATATCCGTGCTGGGACACAATCCATACGCCGTATGAATTCCATATGCCGTATGGATTGCCTTTGGCGTATCCTCCAAGATTTGCTCAAAAGTTCCACCGCCTCTTTGAATTAATTTTGTACCTCGACCGACATATGCACGTGAACTTCAAGCCAGCTGCAATCTTGACCATGCGTTGGACTTGTTGACTTTTTACTTGAGCCTTTGACCGAGACCCACTGTTTGCTTCACGTGATCTTGCAAAAATCAAGACAACATCATCATTATTATTATTTAATTACTTACTATTATTGTTATTTAATATTTATATTACTAAGTAACTATTATTATTAACGTACTATTATTACTACAGTTAGTAAGTATTATTATTTATTTAACTTTATTACTTTAATACTAATACTAATAATTATATTATTTAGCCCAAACTAATTATTTGGTCCAACTCATAAACTTCAATAAATATACAATCTAACTATTTTTTCTCAACTCATCTAACTTTTCAAACTTAAATATTCACAAACTTTATTTATTTTTATCACTCTTTTAACCACTTTGTCCTACTCAATTTAGATACAACTAACTTTTATACAAAAATTACTTTATTTACTATATTTCTGTTCATTATCTAATTTAAACTCTATTTCTACCTATTTTGTAAATATGAACGAAATAATTATATTTTATTAAATAATTGTAATAAAAGTATACAAAAACTAGGGAATATTAGTATATAAATATAGTACTATTTGATGTTATCAAATATCCCCACACTTAAGTTCTGCTTGTCCTCAAGTAGAATACATTTTCGTAATAAAAACTTGATAAGCATCAAACTAATATTTAAGTATCAGAATACTCAAATTAAAAATCTGTTTCATAAGTTAAAACTTTAAACTATCTAATTAACATGGATAACTATAATGTACAAATAAAATTATTATTATTAGTGAAACATATAGTTCACGAATGATTACTAATATATTTGTCCACTTTAAACAATCTATATTCATATCTCTAAATACACCTTTATTGTTAATATGTATATTACTTATGATTTTCACATATGATATACTCTTAAACTTAATCATGCAATTACTTCTATATTCAAAATAAATATATGAAATCCATTTTTAAGAATCAAGACATTGATGACAGGTCTGCATTTTCATGCAACAGAGCGACATAACTTGATTCAGGTAAAGCAATTTTTAAATCAAACCATCGGTGACAGGTCTATACCTTAGTATAACAAAGTGACATAGTTTGATTATTTTCATTTTAATTTGAAAGATTTTCTTTCTTTTGCTTTATTTTTAAGAATACTAATTAGAAACCAGGTCTGTACTTAGTACAACAGAAGAAATAATTAGTAAACCCCCAAATGTTTTCATATAAGTATAAAGACATATAAAATTATCGCATGATAAATCTAAGAATTAAGACTTTTATGTCATACATCATATTATGTATCATCAAATAATATACACGTTGTTTTATTAATTTCTTAAAATTCAGAATTGTTCATATAGATTGCCTATTAGTACATCATATCATGTAACTAAATGTCACTCATTATTAAGTTTCTTACATTATATGTACAAAACAGTTAATCCACATTAAAGTCTAAACTTTTAAATATAAAACAAAAAATTTTAACAAAAATATTCTAACTAATAAATACATAGTTTTTAACTCAAAATTTTAAAATTGATGAAAATTTAACAGAATTATAATATAAGGACAAGTTTAAATTTCTTTTCTACCGACCCCATCCCCACACTTAAATTATACAATGTCCTCATTGTATATTAACAAGTTAACAATAAAGTGAGAAAAGGAAGAAAAGAAATTAGAACGAAAAACTCCCCTGAATCTGATGCGATTCTCTTGATCTGGTTCGGCGTAATGGGTCATCTTCCGATCTTTATTCAAAAATTATACAACATCCACACTTTCGTAGTTAATCACGATTGCATTTAGCATATGCAATAAGCCTTTAAACCCCTCGGTATCCCAAGTGGACGAGTTATAGTCTCGTGAGGGTTTCCAGGGAACACACCCACAAAGTTCATTTATTTTCCAAAAATTCCAATTTCAGCTGAATTGGTTGCCAACTTCAAAAAGTAGCAAAGAACATTAAACGTATAAAATACCAAAAACGGAAAATAAAAATTATACTCAATGTACAAGCACGGGTTGCCTCCCAAGAAGCGCTTGTTTTTGTTCGAGTCACTAGCTTGACTCCAACCTTATTTACCTAAAAATCTATTGACTTTTCCCACACTTAAAAGTAAGCATGGATGGTAATATCGATAAATATTCATTAAATGTAAATTTATTATAATGAAAGAATAGAAATACTTATCGTTTATAACAGGTAGATGTCCTTTATGAGATACTCCATGAACTTCCAAAAATTGAGAGAAACTTTTCTTCCGATCGAATTGCCAAAAAGGATCTTCATACTGGTAAAACAATGAACTTGTGCTTATAGATACTTCAATCGCTGGTTACGTCGACTCAATCACCGTTTGAATTTCAACTGGTTCGGTTGCTATCTGATTACCGCAAGTTCTGTTTTCTGATTCTTCTCCAATCCTTACCATTGCTTGATCATCATTTTCCTGGTGATTCACCTCTGGATGTGATGACGGAGTTTCACTAATAGCTGGATCCGTAATGGCTATTAATTCTTCTTCTGTCATAACCCCACATTGGTTTCTCAATTCAAGGATTTCCTCTTCATTACAATCAAGTAGCGAGAGTATTTCCTCATCAGAATCATAGTGATCAAATCTTGGCAAAGGCAACCAATCTACCTCCATATCTTCTTCCTGTTCAATTTCACTAAAACTCTCGTTAGAAAATAAAGATTCAGAGGATTGAGAATATTATCTGTTTGATTTATCTCCTTAAGTTGTCGAATGGAATCTCCTTGACTGTGATCAAGAGTCTTAGTTGCTTCCATTTTCTCGCTTGAAGTCTCTGATGTCGCGTAAAAAGTCACGTTTTTACTACCGATATCTCTCTCATTCTGGAACGATTCTTGGCATATTAACTCAAATATAGCACAAATCAGTAACATTATGCCAAGAAGGTCAAAACGAGGTTGCACGATAAAAATCAAGTAAAACGGAGGTGAAACGAAGATTCCACACACGTTTGAAGATTCAAGGCATAAAAATGAGATTTCAAGACCAAAGTGCCCTTCACCAACATCCATTATTTCCAAGATGTTCGTTTTCAAAATTCGGATCCAACAGAAGAAGAATCAACTAAAACGGGTAAAAAATGAAGATTTCGTGCCCGCCGGAAGATCCAAATGATCCATACGCAATATCTGGAGCTAGGAACCTCTTTTTAAGGCATATGCTATGTCAAAATCTTCGTTTTTGAATTACGAATCCAACAAAAAAAGAATCGACTCAAACAGACGTATAACGAAGAAAACACGCACGAATCAAGAAACAAAGCAAAAGATTGCGCAACGGGGCGGGGTGGGGCCTACCGCCGCCGGCCACCAGCCAGCCGCCGCCGGCCACCTGGCTGGCGCCCCCGGTCACCCTACCCCCATCCCGGTTTCCATTTTTGGCAAGTTTTGGTACCCGGTGCGCCTACTTTTCGCGTTGTACAGTACCCGGTACGCCTACTTTTCGTATGGTACATACCACTTTTGGCAAGCTTTCTAACATGCACCTCAAGGCCAATTTGTGCTAATGTGAGCCAAAGCTCACCTATAAATAGGAGGCACTTGGTTCATTTGAAAAACACACCTTGACACATATCACATATGCACTAGTTACTTTCTCACTTTCTCATTCTACTTTCTTTAAATTAGCATTAGGTTAGTTTAGCATTTTGTTTAGAGTAGAAAGAAAGCTAGGAACGTGTCGTAATCTTTGGTGTACGCTTGGAGTTACGCTCATTAATTCAAGTCTATTAATTCTCGCATATTAATCTCGGTTATCTCTATCCTTATCTATCTTAATTAAACATGTTTGCTTTAATTATGTTTGCGATCGTTATTACCATGATTAGCGAGTAGATTACTATTGTATTTGTTGTGATGTAGTTAGTATATAATTGTGGGATGACTTTGAATACGTCGTGAGATAATATGACGGCCCCTATTCGACTGATTACTCGGTATAGTATTGGAAATGCTTTTGAGCATAGTACAAATATATGGAAGCCAGTAACGACCAAAGGTAGTTGTATTATTGATCGACGTTATAAAATTGGAGACTTTGTGAACGGACTTATCTTGTGATTTTAAACCTAAAACTTATATTCGCCTTTCGATTAACAAACGTGATTGTAACCTTGTAAAGAGGAGTCGCGAACCTCAATACTCGGTCAATAGTAATCTGTGTAAAAACTATGTTTTTAATTGTAACATCATGCAAGCATTATAAAATGCAATGTGATTACGTGGACTTGCCATGAGTATTGTACATTTCCAATCACAATGTACTTATCATGTAAACATCGTGAAGTAATTAAACTCACAACGAAAACGTTGGTAAACAATTCAATACGTTGTGAGTTACCATAGTATTTTCCAACATGGTCTGGGTTTAACTTTCTGTGAAAAGCCGTCAGCATTTTAATTAGTTGTTTTAGTTTAGATTAGATTAGATTAGGTAGGCTAAAGGCTAAATGACCATTTACGAAAACCTAGGGATTTGTTAATTGTATTGAGAAAGGCAAGTCTAAAATCCAACTTAAACCAATACCTTTTGTTAAAACCATGAACCCTAAAAGTATGGTACGTAAGAAACCTAAATGCTTTCCCTCGTTTATCACGCTTAAGTTTCATTGGTAGAAATTGATTAAATAAGTCCGGACACAAGTTCTAAGTTAGTTGTTTAATGGATTCATAATCATCGTGGTATTAAGAACGGCTAGACATGTTATGGACTTGCTACTCTATTCCTTCGCCCACGAGCGAATGCGTTCAATAATATGGGCCACTGACTCCCTCATAGGAGAGTGTGGGGAGTTAAGCATTGTCTGTCTGGTCAGAATCATGATACCTTAGTTCCTCGTGACATATTAGTCGATAACCGACTAATAAGGAATCTATTGGTTATACCACAAGTTAATGAATCTCATAAAGCAACCCAATTTAGTTAATCGTTTTCCCGTAAGAGTTATCATCCCATAATTATTAACTAACGAACTCACAACAAATACTACTTTGCATTATCTGATATCCTATTACATTTTATCCGCTTTATTTAGTTTACTTAGTTAACTGAACCAAAACCCCCAACGCACTCTTTTAAAACATTTACTAGAAAAGAAAGATTGATTGGATCACCTCCGTTTCAATTCAGTTTCTCTTTAAGAACGACTCTAGGTCCAACTTACCGCCTACTAACCTTTTGGTTCAGTACTAGTAAGTCACACTTAGACCCCATCAATTATAAATTATAAAACTACCCGTTGTTTTCGATAGCAACAAGTTTTTGGCGCCGCTGCCGGGGAGACTAACTGTCCGATCCAGAGGCCCAACCAATCCCAATTCTAGTAAACCCTTAGGATAAAACCTTCTAAAAAAAAACACAAAAACATTTCCTTTATTGTTTATTTTCTTTATTGTCTGTTCTTTTAGTTTATGACCTGTTCCCCTAGATCTGCACCACTATTTTACTTTCCCGATCCAGAACTTATAATACGCACTATTCGACGAGAAAAGAAGCAATCTGCACTTAAGCAAGCAATGGCTGAACGCATCACTCTCGCTGACAACAGTAAACCCTTTATCGAAGGAAGAGGAGGACCAATTCTTTACCCTGAAACCCCTGGTCAATCTTTCGAGCTTAAACACCACATCATCCAACTAATCCAAAACCACTGTCAATTCCACGGATTGCCCAGTGATGACCCAAACTCTCACCTCGACAAGTTCATCTCTCTCTCAAACTCCTACAAGCAAAACGGAATTGGCCAAGATACAATCCGTTTATACCTTTTCCCTTATTCGCTCACCCATCATGCGCAAACATGGTTTGAAGGTTTAGAGACCGGCTCTATCCCTTCATGGACTGTGATGGCGACAAAGTTTCTAACCAAGTACTTTCCGCCCTCTAAACAAACCAAACTCCGAAATGACATCATGAACTTTCGACAAGCTTTCGATGAGTCATTATATACCGCATGGGAACGATTCAAAGGAGCCTTGAAGAAATGCCCTAATCACCGACTCGATAAGTCTGCCCAATTGTGCACCTTCTACAATGGTTTAGATCCTAACCACCGAACCACCCTCGATGCTGCTGCACAAGGAAGCTTCATGGCAAAGACCGACGAAGAAGGATGGAACCTTATCGAAAACATGACTATGCACCACCACGATTGGAATTCTGGAGATCACTCAACATCTTCCAAACCTATCGCTGCTGCAAACCCGATTCCAGTGGAAGCAATTAAGACACTAGCAGAGAAAATGGACTCGCTCGTCAAACAGTTTGGAGAACTTAAGAAACAACAGCACCAAGCACACCAAGTGCAAGTCTGTCAACACTGCACCAACCCGCAACCATCTGGAGAATACCAAGTAGAATACGAAGAAGCAGATGGCACTGTCTACTATGCTCAGTTTCCAGCTCAACCACCCGGTTTCAACCAAAACAACAACCAACCTAGAGGACCTCCCTTTCCGCCAAGAAACAACCAACAACCATACCAACCCCGATACCCACCTAGATATCCACCCTACCAACAACAATCACAACTTTCTTACAATCAACCCCTTGCACTTCCTGCACCCACTTCCGACACAAACCAAACCACTGAACAAGCCACCAAGACAAATGCCCCAGCTTCAAGTTCAGACGACGCCTTCACCCAATTCATGCAAGGTCAACACCTGCTCAACCAAAAGACGTCCGCTAGACAAGATCAAGCCGACCTCTTCATGAGAAATCAATTGTCTGTGCTAAAGAATTTGGAAGCTCAAATTGGACAATTGGCACAACGTCTTGAGAATAGACCCCGAGGAAGTTTGCCCAGCAACAAGGTTCAAAATTCGCATATTGAGGAAGCAAAGCAACTTACAACACCAAAGGAAGCAGCCACTACTCCACCTGCTGCTGTTCCAGTAAAGGAAGAACCAAAAGTCAAGACACCAGCTGTGGAAACCACTCAAACCATGAACAAAGAGGTTAGAATCCCTTACCCCGCTAGACTTAAAGTTCAACCCAAGAAACTGTTGTCCTTTAAGTTGGATGGAAAATTCCTTGATACCATGTCTAGAGTTCCTGGTCGTAATAAGTATATTAGAAAGTTACTATCCACCAAAGATAAATTGCCTGAAGTGAACAACATTCCCCTTAGTTCTGAAACCTCAGCCCTACTTAAAAATAGCCTTCCTGAAAAACTAGGAGATACTGGTAGATTTACACTCCCTTGTTCTATCTACAATTCCGGAAATATGAGCGCTTTAGTCGACTTAGGAGAGAGCATTAACCTTATGCCCTACTCCCTGTTTAAGAGGCTAGAACTTGAAAACTTGAAACCCACTAAGATGACCGTCCAGCTAGCCGACCAATCTGTTAGATACCCCAAGGGAATAGCTGAGAACGTCCTTGTTCAAGTTGACAAATTTTTCTTTCCAACGGATTTCGTGGTAATGGATATCCACGAGGACATAAACATCCCAATTATCCTTGGAAGACCATTCATGAATACAGCTAGAGCAGTGATTGATGTGTATAACCACACGATTGTTTTACGATCACATGGTGAAAGCATCACTTACAAGATCGACCAACCGGAATGCACCCCAGAAGAGGAAGAATGTTGTGCTATATCCACAGGAAAAGTCTGTTCCGATGATGAATCAGAACCAGAGGAGGAACCGCAATTCACCCGATCATCAGTTCTCATTTCTGACACTGAATACGACCCAGAAGAGGAAGAATACGAGGAAGCAGATGAAGAAATTGAATCTGACCCCGAAGAGGAAGAAGAGGAAGAAGAAGAAGAAATGGAAGAAGATGAAGATCACACTGATTCGCCACAAATGGCCGAAGTTAAAAGGATACAAAACTGTGATGACTGCTCTTCATCAGAAGAATCAGTTGATTACGGAGTCATCCGCCAAGAACTCAGATCCTCTCATCCTAAAAGAATGGGAAACATCCTGAATTCCTATCTCGATCCATCAAAACCCTTTACCAGAACCCGACTCCGAGACATAGAAATCTTTGAAGAAGGACTCCGATCATCACCACACCCAGACCAGTATGCCAAACTACTACAGAGAATTTCGGCATATAAGGCACGTCAACCAGGAAGCTTTGCCGAAAAGAACAATCATGACATAACAACCGAAGTCCGAACCATCGAAATCGATAGTTCTCGACCCTTCAACAACGCGCCCTCAGACGAAGAACTTCACCAATTTCCTGACTCACGTGATAAGGACTCTGACTGCAACAGTGAATGTGATGACGACTACGTCAACATCACTCTCGATGAACGCTCTATTCAACAATCTCCTCTTGCTCCCCCTAATTCCCCTGCTGTCGCAACAGAGAGACTAGAAATTCCTCTGATAGATACTCATCAAGACATGATCGAGATGATTGACGAATACGACGATGTCCGAATCATCGTAGAAGCCATCAAAGAGTCAACTAACGACTACAACACCGCACAGGGACACATGATAAGGGCAATCATACGAGACTACGATTCATACCTCGCCAATTATGGAGAACCAGAGCCTAGCACTCTTCGGAGAAACATTCGAGCATTCTCTGACCTGCTTCAAGAACAACTTACCAGAGAAGCTCGACAGCGAGAAAGACCCAACTACCCAATGGGAGAAATCGAATTCTACGGAAACCAAAGGCGAATATACCAAAAAGTATATTGTGCCTTAGCCGGGTCAGCTTTTCCGTACTCATCAAGTCAAAAAGCTATTCTTGCATCAATGAGAACCAATCTGGAAAGAGCCATAGGGAACCCAAGAAGTTATGCCGACATCAGAATGGTGGGAGATCTTAGAACTCTTCTAGATCTCATCGAAACTGGAGAGCACCTCACAGCATCAGAGAACTGTAGGATCGTCATTCAATCCATCATTGGGCACCACATTGAACTATTAATTGATGAGCTGAACGAGCCAGCCTATGAAGAAGAAACTCGTGAGGTACCGAGATTCATCCTGCACATGTCGCAAATCAATTTAGCCACTTATGTGACTACCCGACTGCGCGAAATGTACCAAGAAGAAGATGTAGAACTCGACGTCTATCGAAATGGATATCGCGAGATATTCAGCAAATTAATTTGCATCTTCAACGACTCGGATTTTCCCTTCAACCACGAGCAACATCAACTAATCAGACAAGTGTGCCAAGCCACAAGATCCTTCGGAGGAGACCCTTGGGCTAATGATTTTGAAGAAGTGAAAACCAAATTCATGGCTTTAATCGCCTCGATAGGAAGAAACCATCCACAGCGTGAAATCGTTCGAACTTACACCTGCACTCGCATTGACCCTAACAGACCAGTCATAAGGGCAGTTCGATACATCTGCTATGGAATGGCAATTCTCGACCGACTCGCCACCGATCACTTCAAAAGCTTCAGAATGCTATCCACCAACCCACCAACTCTCATTGCTGACATGATAGAACAATTCCTGCAGTACTATCCTCCACGATACTCTCTACCAAGGAACCAAGGACTAAGTCGAGCTCTCGACTTTAAAAGAGCGCTTCTCGGGAGGCAACCCGTGTTTTATTTCTGCTATTTTACTTTCCAAGAAGTGATGACATCTCCGACTATCTTTCACACTCGGATCTTGCAAAGAATGCTCCCGCCTGCAAGGAAGCATAAAACCATGAAGAATTGCAAATCCGACGTGTTCATACTTACGAGACTGATCACAAGAAGACTTGACCAAGAGCGCACCAAAGAAGACAAAGACCGGCAGATGCAACCAAAAGAACACTGCAACTAACGGGGAGTACTTCTATGCCATCTCTTTCATTCGTTTTAAATATGCCATATCCATTATGCTTATCACTAAGTGTGGGATTCAAACCCAGCACACACACTGAAAGAATGAGTCTTAGATGTTTAAAAACCCTAAGTGCGGGATTTTACCCCATTCAGAGCTTAGTATAACATCGAGGACGATGTTCCTTTAAGTGTGGGATAGCAGTAGTGGCACTACTGTTAAATGGACACTGGTATATGCTTGATTCTAAATCGTTGCTCTTTATTAGACCTTGCTTCTCCATAAAAGTAAACAAAATTTTTCAAAACTAAGTATGAAGAAAATGAAAAATTTTAAAAGAACGATTTACTTTGGGGAAGAAAGAAAAATAAAATGTAAGTTCTTTTGAAAAACAAGTTTGACAATCCCATAAAAAGCATTGCATGACTAAGCACACAACAAACCAACTTTCGATTCGTGAGGTATCTTGAGCCATATGAAAAAGCATTCACTTTTAATGCTTCACTTTTTCGATTCTTGAGTATGCCGATGTATGCGTTTAGAATCAGAACTTGCTCTTGTTATGCATTTCGAATCCGAACTTGTGAGTCAAAAAGGAGATCGAATCACATCATTCTTGAACCCATCCATACACCCAAAAATAAGCACGTTACCCCTTTACCTACTCAAAAACATCCCTCAAACTTCCTACAAAGTTCCAAAGATGAAAAAAAAAAAAAAAAAAAAAAGAGAAAAATAAAGGATATGACGTCAAAAGGAAAGAAAAAGTCCCAAGAAAATTCGAAGTAAAGAAAGTCAAATGGAGAAAGAAGACTCTGACCAAAATAGAAAGAAGGCGTCAATCCTCCCCAAAAATCCAAAAATTTTCAGCTTTCCGCTTCACCAAAAAGAAGACCCAACAAAACCCCTCTCACACCACCAACATTCCATCACCAAAAAAAAAAAAACCTACATCACTTCCCTTAGAATGATTGTGGCTAGATTGACTTCATGCTCACCAAAAAGGTAACGATTTGATACTCGATCAAGCCTATGACGATAAACAATACATGACTGGCGTTCTGAGCGATTGATATAATAGAATAGGAAACCCTAAACACTTTGAGTGATTGGAGTGACCACCTTGAGAGGATCGCCTAGTCATGTATCAACGATCAATGATAAAAAGCATGCTCCTAAAGATTACAACCTTGGTTTCTAAAATATCAAATATCTTTATTTTTCCAAAACCCCCTTAGTAAAAAGTTCCCGTCTTAAAATAATTTCATTATCTGCTTATCTTTAACCATTTTGAACGTTAGTTTGCTTGAGGACAAGCAAAGTTCTAAGTGTGGGATACTTGATGTCGCGTAAAAAGTCACGTTTTTACTACCGATATCTCTCTCATTCTGGAACGATTCTTGGCATATTAACTCAAATATAGCACAAATCAGTAACATTATGCCAAGAAGGTAAAAACGAGGTTGCACGATAAAAATAAAGTAAAACGGAGGTGAAACGAAGATTCCACACACGTTTGAAGATTCAAGGCATAAAAACGAGATTTCAAGACCAAAGTTCCCTTCACCAACATCCATTATTTCCAAGATGTTCGTTTTCAAAATTCGGATCCAACAGAAGAAGAATCAACTAAAACGGGTAAAAAATGAAGATTTCGCGCCCGCCGGAAGATCCAAATGATCCATACGCAATATCTGGAGCTAGGAACCTCATTTTAAGGCATATCCTATGTCAAAATCTTCGTTTTTGAATTACGAATCCAACAAAAAAAAGAATCGACTCAAACGGACGTATAACGAAGAAAACACGCACGAATCAAGAAACGAAGCAAAAGATTGCGCAACGGGGCGGGGTGGGGCCTACCGCCGCCGGCCACCAGCCAGCCGCCGCCGGCCACCTGGCTGGCGCCGCCGGTCACCCTACCCCCATCCCGGTTTTCATTTTTGGCAAGTTTTGGTACCCGGTGCGCCTACTTTTCGCGTTGTACAGTACCCGGTGCGCCTACTTTTCGTATGGTACATACCACTTTTGGCAAGCTTTCTAACATGCACCTCAAGGCCAACTTGTGCTAATGTGAGCCAAAGCTCACCTATAAATAGGAGGCTCTTAGTTCATTTGAAAAACACACCTTGACACATATCACATATGCACTAGTTACTTTCTCACTTTCTCATTCTACTTTCTTTAAATTAGCATTAGGTTAGTTTAGCATTTTGTTTAGAGTAGAAAGAAAGCTAGGAACGTGTTGTAATCTTTGGTGTACGCTTGGAGTTACGCTCATTAATTCAAGTCTATTCCTTCTCGCATATTAATCTCGGTTATCTCTATCCTTATCTATCTTAATTAAACATGTTTGCTTTAATTATGTTTGCGATCGTTATTACCATGATTAGCGAGTAGATTACTATTGTATTTGTTGTGATGTAGTTAGTATATAATTGTGGGATGACTTTGAATACGTCGTGAGATAATATGACGGCCCCTATTCGACTGATTACTAGGTATAGTATTGGAAATGCTTTTGAGCATAGTACAAATATATGGAAGCCAGTAACGACCGAATGTAGTTGTATTATTGATCGACGTTATAAAATTGGAGACTTTGTGAACGGACTTATCTTGTGATTTTAAACCTAAAACTTATATTCGCCTTTCAATTAACAAACGTGATTGTAACCTTGTAAAGAGGAGTCGCGAACCTCAATACTCGGTCAATAGTAATCTGTGTAAAAACTATGTTTTTAATTGTAACATCATGCAAGCATTATAAAATGCAATGTGATTACGTGGACTTGCCATGAGTATTGTACATTTCCAATCACAATGTACTTATCATGTAAACATCGTGAAGCAATTAAACTCACAACGGAAACGTTGGTAAACAATTCAATACGTTGTGAGTTACCATAGTATTTTCCAACATGGTATGGGTTTAACTTTCTGTGAAAAGCCGTCAGCATTTTAATTAGTTGTTTTAGTTTAGATTAGATTAGATTAGGTAGGCTAAAGGCTAAATGACCATTTACGAAAACCTAGGGATTTGTTAATTGTATTGAGAAATGCAAGTCTAAAATCCAACTTAAACCAATACCTTTTATTAAAACCATGAACCCTAAAAGTACGGTACGCAAGAAACCTAAAAGCTTTCCCTCGTTTATCACGCTTAAGTTTCATTGGTAAAAATTGATTAAATAAGTCCGGACACAAGTTCTAAGTTAGTTGTTTAATGGATTCATAATCATCGTGGTATTAAGAACGGCTAGACATGTTATGGACTTGCTACTCTATTCCTTCGCCCACGAGCGAATGCGTTCAATGATATGGGCCACTGACTCCCTCACAGAAGAGTGTGGGGAGTTAAGCATTGTCTGTCTTGTCAGAATCATGATACCTTAGTTCCTCGTGACATATTAGTCGATAACCGACTAATAAGGAATCTATTGGTTATACCACAAGTTAATGAATCTCATAAAGCAACCCAATTTAGTTAATCATTTTCCCGTAAGAGTTATCATCCCATAATTATTAACTAACGAACTCACAACAAATACTACTTTGCATTATCTGATATCCTATTACATTTTATCCGCTTTATTTAGTTTACTTAGTTAACTGAACCAAAACCCCCAACGCACTCTTTTAAAACATTTACTAGAAAAGAAAGATTGATTGGATCACCTCCGTTTCAATTCAGTTTCTCTTTAAGAACGACTCTAGGTCCAACTTACCGCCTACTAACCTTTTGGTTCAGTACTAGTAAGTCACACTTAGACCCCAGCAATTATAAATTATAAAACTACCCGTTGTTTTCGATAGCAACAGTCTCCATAGATTGCGTAGCTTTCACAATCACTGGACGAGATAAACTTTTAACAGTACCTTTCTTAAGCATTGGAAAAATTGATCCTTCAATTTCATTGTACTTTCTATTCAAAGCAGCTGGATAAGGAGGCGGAGGTGTGTACTTTTTGACAATCTCACCGGTTAAAGCTTTTGGGTAAGAAGATGAAGGCGTACAATTTTTTAAATTTGGTTTTGCCTTATATCCTCCATCTTTTGGTTTGTCAAAATTTTCCACCTTGTCGCTCTCCATATCCTTCACAATTAGATCTTTATTCCAAAATGCTATCATCTCATCTAAAGATCGCTTCATATCCTCTTTAGTCATCATGGAAACGTTTCTCGAGTTTTGAAAATTCACAGGGACATTATTCATGTTCTGATACACACCTGTCAAAATAAAAGAAAAAGAAAAAGTGTAGAAAAGAAAATAAAATAAAAACTAACTAAAAAAAAAATTCCAATAAAAATTTATTTACAAAGTTAATCAAAAGTCTTCGGTAACTCCAATGATCATACACAGAAGCGGAGACGTAGGTCAGCGCGAAGCTTTTCAAAAACCTACCCCTTTCGGGAAGCAGAGCGACCCTCCTTATACCTCTGTTTTTGTTAGTAATCACAATGGATGAGCCAATTTTTCAATTGATAAACAGCGTACAAAAAAATTTTATAGGGTAAAATTAAAATAAAACACTATAAATTCCAATTTAAATAATAAACGCAACCGTTCCCCGGTAGAACAAAAGTTCAACCGGTTAAGTGTTCCCCGGTGGCGGCGCCAAAAACTTGATGCGTGTGAAAGCGCGTCTTGTTTTATAATTTATAAATGGAAAATACCTTATTAATACTATCACACAACCAGACAAGAATACCTGATCGCAATAGTATAGCTATGGTAAGTCCAGGTCGATCTCAGGAACACAGGAATGGTGGTTTATTAATTAAATAAGAAATAAATATTAACTAAGAAAATAGTAAAGAAAGGGGGACGTTTTAGTTCCGTGCGAACATTAAATTGAAATTAAATATAAAACAATATAAAAACTTAAATTAAAATAACAGATAGGGAACAATAGGAAGGAATAAGTAATTGTGTAAATAACTCCACTCAGATTCATATATTCCGATTCATTGCACATTAATTGTTTAATTGTGATTTCTTTTATATCAACTTAGTTACTAATCAAAGATTCCAAGTTGAATGTAAATTAGCCAACGTTTCGGGTCCAACTAATTTCTATAACCTAGGGTCCCACATTAAACATCGATCCGACGTCGCAAGAATGTGATTCTATTGCGTGCTTTTCCCTAGATTATGCTTTAAGTATTCACGATTAATTATGATTGATCCTAGTGGTATGACTCAACAATACCTACTAATAATTACTTATTAGCTTATTCATTTTAGATTACTTAGTTATTATTCTCTTAACCTGTCAAACTCAATATATTCAGCAATGATCAAAACCTAAATTCTAATCATCAATAATCAATAATGCCAAAGGAAATCAATCTCAATGATACAATCAATCACGTTAAGTAATAACTAATAACCACCAATAAATAAGGATCTACGGATAACATAACTATCTTCAATTAAACAACATAATATACGTGCAATATGATCAGTCAATAATCATTATCCAAGTTTCATTACTACACAAATACTAAATAATTCAATTCATATTCAATTATGCATAAAACAAAATATTCAATATCAAAAACATAATTGCAATTGAATTAAATAAAAAGTAGATACAAACCGAATAATGAATCACAAAAAGATAAAGTGAAGTAGCTTCAACCTTAGCCTCTCGTGCCTCCAAAGTAACCCTAAAATTCGTAATATAACCCCTAAAGTCGAATTATAAAAACCCCAACCGAATTATATATATAAAAAGTCTCTCCAGAATGGCGCTATTTATATCTGTGCTGGGACACAATCCATACGCCGTATGGATTCCATACGCCGTATGGATTGCCTTTGGCGTATCCTCCAAGATTTGCTCAAAAGTTCCACCTCCTCTTTGAAATAATTTTGTACCTCGACCGACATATGCACGTGAACTTCAAGCCAGCTGCAATCTTGACCATGCGTTGGACTTGTTGACTTTTTACTTGAGCCTTTGACCGAGACCCACTATTTGCTTCACGTGAGCTTGCAAAAATCAAGACAACATCATCATTATTATTATTATTTAATTACTTACTATTATTGTTATTTAATATTTATATTACTAAGTAACTATTAACGTATTATTATTACTACAGTTAGTAAGTATTATTATTTATTTAACTTTATTACTTTAATACTAATACTAATATTTATATTATTTAGCCCAAACTAATTATTTGGTCCAACTCATAAACTCCAATAAATATACAATCTAACTATTTTTGCTCAACTCATCTAACTTTTCAAACTCAAATATTCACAAACTTTATTTATTTTTATCACTCTTTTAACCACTTTGTCCTACTCAATTTAGATACAACTATCTTTTATACCAAAATTACTTTATTTACTCTATTTCTGTTCATTATCTAATTTAAACTCTATTTCTACCAATTTTGTAAATATGAACGAAATAATTATTAAATAATTGTAATAAAAGTATACAAAAACTAGGGAATATTAGTATATAAATATAGTACTATTTGATGTTATCATGGCGTGTCTTGCAACCGCTGATTTAGCCAAAATACATACAATGTAAATAAATTATAAGTTCATTACATACAATGTACATCCACATAGTTCACTGCATACTATGAATGTCAGACTATAGTTGGATACATTTGGGCGTATTTAACCATAACTAAAAAGAAAAAGAATTTGGATGAAATAATGTAAGATTTGGTCTCATTACCATCTCTTAACGAAACGACAGTTGAGCGGTACAAAATGAAGACCAACATCATTGATGAACTACGTATATAGTATTCGTATTAAGAGGGATTTCTGCTTGCATTTCGTTCATGAATTACATGGTATGTCACATTTTACAACAAAAGAGGTTTGGTGGATGACATGTTTTATGGCTACAGCAACAACGTGCCATGGTTTATGGTGAAAACTCTTGATCCGTACAATGAAACCACGGTAAGAGTAGTCACGTATATATCATTCATTTATTGTTAAATTCATCTTCAAAGTTCTTGTACAACATATGTAGTATATTGTTGGTTTGCATGTATTTTTGAACTACAAACTTGTTATTTAATAATGAATGTGTAATTGACTTAAATGCTTTAAGTAGGGTATTGTACAGATTAAGTAATCGACATCTATGTGGAAGAATGTTGTTTTTAGTTTATAATGTACTAATCGCACGTGACCTAGTATAGTATGAATGATATGATGATATATTTTGACAAAGTGAAAAATAGTGGTATGGTTTATGTATTTTTGAAATCACATGCTACTGATTTATATCATTACTATATAAAAACAAGAAGTTATCTTTAAAATTTGACACACGATACTCTAAGAATTTGACACCTAATACTCTAAAAAATTAACACATAATCTTAATCATTTCTAAAAGTAATTATTTACAATTTACTAGGAGTACTTACTAATAAAGTTTACCCTTTTTTAATATAACCACTAAAAATGTTATAATGATCATTATACCAAAACTATATCAAATATCTTATTTCAAAATGTTATAATGATCATTATACCAAAACTATATCAAATATCTTATTTCAACAAATAGATTTTTTAAATTTTGTCAAATGCACTTTAAACAATGCTATAAAATTTTAGCATATCATGATATAGTTATAATAATTTCTTTACTATCTACAACTAAATGTCATTAAAAAATTAATCATTAATTGCATTTAGAAAACATTTTATATGTATAATAAGATCAAAGTAATTACACGTAATACTACCGCACACAAGAACAATACAATGCTCATTATACCACCTCTCGTGTCTGATCTAATGTTAAAGAAATAAGAACATTGTTTATCAAGAAGTTTTGTAAAACTCCAACCGTACAAAGAAGTATATATATCCATTGTCCCGATTTCATCTAACATCCATGATATACACCTCTTGAAGTATCTCATGTATGTAATGTCATTTAAAGGTAAAACTGTCACCCCTAGCCCACTGTATTATACTTTATTCGATATCATATCATAATTCTTGAGGAAAGCTGCAACTCTTAAAGACCACTATCAGATCTTACTCGAAGAATCACTTTTTTGTAAAGTTATAAGCATCACACTGCCTATGACTATTTGCTATTTATATTAGTTATAGACCACGATAACAGATTGTTCAAGAATGTGTTTAGTCAACTATGTAAACTACTAAATCAAATAACTGCTTGAAGTAACCTCATTATATTGGTTAATGCGCATATTTCTCTCATTCTCCAAATACACACAACCATATAGCATTACTGATGTGACCCAAAAGTCATGTTTTTAAGTACTTATTTCCGCGCTTTTTGTACTATTCTTTGGTGAAAACATTTCAAAACAATCATTTATCATCAAAAATCACCAAGGTAGTCTAAATACGGGCGTTGCTACAAAAATCAGTAAAAACATCCATTTTGCACGCAAACCGAGGCGAAAACAATCACTTTAAATATTCCATTCTTGATTATCCTATCAAAGCAGATCTTAATGCATATTTTATGATTCAATAGGAAAATCCAAGATCGGTGGTGAAAGAATCAAGAGGAAAGGGTGAAGAACGAAGAAGATGTGCAGTCTAGAAGCCCGCCGATCGTAATCCGGAACACGCAAAAGTCAAACACTTACAAATTTGGCAAACTCAGTGTCATTAGAAGCGTAACAGAAAAATGAAGCCAATGGCGCAAGAATCAAGCAAATCGGAGCCCAAACGAAGAAGATACAGACGAACCAAGCAACCGAGAAACAAGCGAAGGCCAATCCAAGCACCAACCCACCCCCCCCCCCCCCCCCCCCCCCCTTGGCCCTAGGTACCGTATACGGGGTCTTGTTGCTTGTGAGGTGCCGTTTGCCCCCCCTTGGTCCGATGGTCCCGTATGCAGCTTGTATGCTTGTATTTCATGCTTCAAGACTTGTACCAAGACCAACTAGCTTCTCCTATAAATACCTCACTCATTTCACCATTTCAAACACACCTTACACCTCTCATTTCACACACTTCTCTTTCTCTCTCTAGAATTCTCTCTCTAGCACTACTCTTAGGAGTTAGAGGAGAATTGTTCTTGTAATTAGTTCTCACTCTAGTTTCTCTCTGTAGCACTACTCTTAGGAGTTAGAAGAGAACTAGAGAGATATAAGTTAGCGGTTAGAGCTAGAGGAAAGTTGTAATTGTGAAAACGTAATAAAGATCTAGCTCAGATTGTTTAGATCTTTGATCTAGGATACAATGAACGATAACAATGATAATACTACGCAGCGGAATAAGAACAACAATGTTATCAACCAAATCCCTAATCTTATTAATTAATCAACAAGACGAATACCCTTTAGTATCGGGGTTACAAGAACCTTAGGGATAACAAAGAACTTTAGACGTCTACATCTTTTCGTGCACACCTTTTACCTACACCCAATATCTCTTTATATACTAGAGATACTAGGTTTACAAGAAACCCTAATCGTAGGAAAATAATAATTAAACAAAATACACTTTTAGTCCCTCAACTTTAATTATTTTGTATCATCAAATCAATAAATCCTAACAATCTTCCCCTATTTGATGATGACAAAATAAACATCTTCTCGCGCAAACTTCCCCTTAGTTCTTGATTTCTTGTAAACATGTCATGCATAATAAGCTGCAAATCTTGACCTTCAAATCTTCTTCCCCTTTTTGTCATAATCCAATAGGGGTCTTCAAAAAGATAAGCAACTTCAAACATTTACAACCACTTGCTATATAATACACCACTAAGACGCGTAATAAGAATAATGAATTTGAGCAGTAGAAAATTACACTAGCAGTAGTAATATACAACTAGCAGTAGTAATAAATCCTTTTACCTCAAACAATACATGAACATATCCCGATGGTTAAACACTTTAAACAACAAGCTTCCCCTCAAATGAATGTTTTAACCATCTCTTGAATCTCGAATTCTATCAGCTCTATGTAATGATCACATATGAAGAAAACAGAATATAACAAACTTGATGAAGAAGTCGAATCTTCCAAACCTGTATCTTATATCTTGTACTAACCACGACGCCGAACTTATATTTCATATATAAGTAGATCACAATCTCCGCATAAGATCTCTTTGACAAAAATCCTTACCAAGACAAATACACACTTCTTTGTATCGGGGTTAGAAAACCTTAGAGAAATCTACTAAAATCTCTAATCTTTAATAAGTCACCGAGCATTCCAAACTCTTTCAAGTGATAGCAAATGTGAGCATTGAGCATCCTAAGTTTAATCTCACACGTTTGCTAGATTTTGTCAAGTCTTCGTCGTCACCATACAAACCAAACAAGTTATCTTCAAAGCGTATCATCCCACTTTAAGATATGATAAGATACAAACCTGTCAAACTCAAATACAATATCAAATAAGCTATAATCGATCTTCTTCGTAATCACTTCTTCAGATAATCTTCAAAAACGAGCCATAAAATCAATAAGAATAAATTGTTATGAAAAACAATTCCATTCGAGATCCAAAATAACTGTTTGCACTAACAGTTTTAACCAAAAACAACTAACAGTGGAAACTGTTTTGTATTAACAGTTTTAATCTCCAACTTCAAAAACAAGAAACAGTGGTAACTTTCCACTTCCATTTAACAAACAGTGGTAATTTCATACCATCCGTGATAATTTCTTCTTCAAATCCACTAACAGTTATCAGTGGCTATCTCTTACAACTAGCAGCAATAAACAGTTTTAACATCCATCAAAAACAGTGATAATCATCGAAACATCCACTATCAGTTTTAATTTCCACTTAGTTGACAAACAGTGGTAATATTCTGCAATACCACTAACAGTGGTAATCATTCCACTTTCAAGAACAAATAAACAGTGATAAAAATTCCCAAAAAGTGGTAATCTTCGTGGAGTACTTGCAGCAACAAACGGTGGTAACTGATCTTTTACAAACAGCTTTAATTATCTTCAATCTCAAAATTAATAATAACGTATCAAACCCATGATCTGCTGTAATCCCTATCGTCTTCTTCAAACCACTGTAAGAAACCCTAAACAAAAATCGCAGCAGCAGGTTACCTTTAACACTTAGTAACCTTGAAACACTTTTCTTTCTGCATCTCTTTAAACCAGTCGTCATCTTTCTCAGTTTTTCTTATCTAATAACAAACCCAGAATACCAGAAATTGTTGAAGTCAAAACGATCGAGTACGTACCATCATCAATCGGTGTATATTCAAGACTTCACCTTCAGTGTCCTTCTTTATCGATTTTCAATACAGAAAACCAGAAAACATCTTCATGGACTGCCTAATCTGATCAATAACTTCAAACTTCTTTATGCATCGCTTTCTGCTTTAACCGAATTAGGGTTTGATAAAAACCATGAATCTAGGGTACATAACGAATGTATCACCCTTTACATTCCTAACCATATTATCTAAGATAAATCTAGACATATTAAATTTAATACCCTGTGCCAAGCAGATAATAGGATACGCAATACTAGAACTAAATTCATTAAAACTAGTTCTCTTTTGAGACAAACATACCAGAAAAGTATGAATGTAGAACTTCCATTGAGGACAAAACCATGACTTCAAGAAAGTATATTCTGATCTTGTCTTTCCTGAACCTTCATACCCCATATCCATAATGCCTTTAAACAAATCTTCTCTCGATAATTCCAGAATTCCACCTTCATCATCAAACTGTAAAAGCTCTCTTAGAACAATCTCAGTAACCATTACCTTCTGACCCTTGACAGTGGAATGAATGTGAGTAATGCCATTAACATTCCCTTCCTTTGCATTCTTCCAAAATTCTTGAATATGCGATCGAATTAATCGTGGACAAACAGTAAGAGCATGTGTAACTGGACAATTACTCAAGAAATCAATAATAGGGTGAAAATACTCATCGGCAAGTTCTTTATTCAAGAAAGCCCTCATATTGTGTTCAGAATGAACACTTAGCGTAGAATGATCAGAATCAGATGACGATGAAGATGCCATTGATGTAATTGATGAACGAACGAAGAGTGAATTACAATAAACAACTCAAAGCGAGAGCGATTATTGAAGGGTTTTGAAAATTTTGAAAGCGTAATTGAAAAAGTGAAGTATTTGAGTATTTAATTGATGACAGTGCCAAGCCCTAAAAATAGAACTAGCAGTGGCACTGCTGGTTATACCCAACAGGGGCACAATTTACAAACAAATCCAACAGGGGTACCTCACTTGGTCAATTTATAGTCAACCCTTTTGTTGAGAACTGAGACACTGCTAGATTTGCTCAGAATACAAGTATCATGCCGCTGTTGGTATAAGACTTCAACCACTGTTAGTAGAAGTCAACCACTGTTAGAAGAAGACAACCGCTGTTAGTACATTTGTCTAACAGTGCCACTGTTAGTATGTAGTTTGTATTTTGTATCAAGTACTCAACCACTGTTGATAATATACGAGTACTACCCCTGTTAGTGATATAGATAACCACTGTTGGTTAGATATAGTCGAATAGAGAGAATTATGGAATAGATATGATTCCATAATAGTTTGATTCTGTAAAGGACTCTATATGTTATAAATAGAGATTCTGTAAAACCCTAGACGAAGAATTCATTCTAGTTATTAGCTTCAAGGTTGTAAACCCTAACACAAATTGTGTGTTCGTATTATTGTTAATAATATTGAAGCTTTTGGTTAGATATTCTGTTATATACAAGTTTGTTCTTCAAGTTATTAATAAACTATTCCGCAAGCTTATTAATAATCAATCAAAGTAATACATACTAAGATCTCTAGCTGGGATCATCAAGTGGTATCAAAGCTTGATATTACTTTGATCTTGAAGAAGGTAATTGAATTTCGCAGCTTTTTCAACAAATAACAAGATGTCTACTGAATCAATGGAAGGTATACAAGCTACAAAGATTCCCATGCTCAAACCTGATGAGTTTGAGCTATGGCAGACTAGGATTAGGCAATACATGTTGCTTACGGATTATATGATGTGGGAGGTGGTTACTAATGGACCAAACTATACTAAGGATGCAGATGGTAAAAAGGAAGAAAGACCACCACCAAAGTCTGATGCAGAGAGAAAAGAAAGAGCAACAGAGTGGAAGGCATTAAGTACTCTACTTTTGTCTATTCCTAATGAGTATCAAAGGAAGTTTGAAAACTGTGAAGATGCTCAGGTTCTTATGCAAGCAATTGTTAAGAGATTTGGTGGTAATGATAACACCAAGAAGAATAAGAGATCTCTTCTCAAACAACAGTTTGAAAACTTTGCAGGTGTAAAGTCTGAAACTCTGACTCAGACTTTTGATAGATTTCAAAAGCTTGTGGGTGATCTTGAGAATCACAGTGTCAAGATTGATAAAGATGACTTGAACAGGAAGTTTCTAAGATCACTTGGTACAGATTGGAATATGTACACTGTGGGACTTAGACAAAGTCCAGATCTTGAAGAGAAAGAGATTGAAGACCTGTACAATGATCTGAGGAATTTTGAGCCTGAAGTTCTAGCGTTGAAACAGTCCAATGGTAGCTCTAACAATGCTGCTTTTGTTTCTGTTGGTGAATCTGGTAGTTGTAGCACATCTGGTGCTAATGATAATGTATTGGAAGCATTCTTTGCAAGCCATGTGAATTCATCATTAACTACAGAAGATTTGGAGCAGGTTAGTGAAGAGGACCTGGAAGAGATGGATTTAAGATGGCAGATGGCCATGATTACAATCAGGGCAAAGAGGTTTATGCAGAGTTCTGGGAACAGAAATTTTTCTTACAAGAGAGATGGTGTAGCTGGTTTTGACAAGAGCAAGGTTGAGTGTTTCAACTGTCACAAGATGGGACACTTTGCTAGGGAGTGCAAGAGCACACAGGCTGGAGGATCTCAGAATGGTTTTGTAAGAAATAATTCTGGTCCTCAAAGAAGATTGATACCAGTTCAGAACACCACTTCAGATTCATTGGTTGCTCAAGATGGAATGGGAGGATTTGACTGGAGTGACCAAGAAGAGCTTGTAGTTCAGAATCAAGCTTTGATGGCTGTCACAGAAGAACCAGAGCCTTCAGACATTCCATATGAGGTACAATCTAAATTATGTTCTCCTGCATGTAAGAAAATGGTTAAATTTTATAGGGATCATAATATGGTTGTGTGTAATGAATTAAAAGCTTGTAAGGAAAAGAGTCAACATGCCACTTTAGCTATTGAAAACTTAGAAAATCAGATAAAAGCTTATGAAAAGAATGAATCTCAATTCCACTTAGATATTAAGTATCTAAATTGGGAAAAGAAAGCTTTACAAACAAAAGTTGATATGCTAAGTGCTAAGTTGGCTGAGGCAATTTCTGATAAGGAGTCAATAAAATTGAAAGTTGATGAATTGGAAAATGTTTCAAAAGGTGTTCAAAACTTAATCAAGTCTCAAATTCATGATAAATTAAAACTTGGATTAGGTTACAACCTTAATGCTGTTCCTCCACCTTATAATCATACTTATTTCCCACCTAAAAGTGATTTTGTTTTAGAAACACTTAAGGTAGGTGTGTCTGAGGAGGTTAAAAAGGTAGATCCAGTTGTTAATTGTGCTGATAATGTGAATTTTGATAAAGTTGAGGTATCTGATTGGACTGAGGAAGATGAGAGTGATAATGATAGCTCATCAGGTGGTAATTCAGTAGATGGTAGTGTTAAGTCTATTACTGGTCTAGTTTCTGAACTTAATAGTACTAAACTAGAAGAGGGTAAAAAGATGTTTGTTGAGAAAGCAAAAGCTCAAATAGATCAAGTCAGGAAAACCAACAAGGCTAGTTCAGGTTTAGGGTATGTACACAAAAAGGTCAATACTGAATCAAAAGACAAGTTGAAATCTGAGTGTGATAAGTGTACATGTAAATCAAAGAAGTCTGAGTTACATACTGCAAGTAATGTGAATAAATCCATTCCCAGGGGTAATCAAAGAAATTGGAACCAATTGGTTTCACAAAGGTTGGGTAATGGGTTTGAATGTGTGAAAAGAAAGTCATGTTTTATTTGTGGTAGATATAATCATCTTCAACAGGACTGTTACTACAATCCTAAAAATAATAGGAACAGTGGTACAGGTCATGTGTTGATAAATAAGCCTAACAGAGGCAAGGCTGCAGCCCCTGTTAATGCTACAGCAGTGCCCCTGTCAACGGCTAACAGAGGCAAGACACGAACAGGGGAGGGTTTGACCACTGTCAGGCATGGTACCTCTGCTGGTATTAAACATTTCAAAAGAATGTATATACCAAGTAAAGCTACCACTGCCAGGGTAATCAATACAAACTTAAAGGTGACCACTGTCAGACCATTAACCCCTGTTAGGTCAAAAATTGATTGTTTTTGGAGACATAAAAATGAGTGTAAATCTGAAGTGTCCAAAACCAATGCAGCACTGAGATCAATCACTGTCAAAAGGGTTGATGTCAAAGGTGCTCATGGGAAACCCAAAGCTAAATTGGTTTGGGTTCCCAAGAAAAACTAATTGTTTTTCTCATATATGTGCAGGGCAAGCCACCAAGCTTATGGCATATTGATTCTGGCTGTTCAAGACACATGACTGGAGACAGGAAAAAGCTACAGGACTTTAAAGCGTTTGATGGAGGAGATGTAGCATTTGGAAGCAATCCTAAAGGAGGTAAAATCACAGGTAAAGGTAAGGTAAAATGCAGTAAGCTCACTTTCAATGATGTTTATTATGTTGAGCAATTGAGATACAATTTGCTTAGTGTGAGTCAAATCACAGATAAGCAAAATCCTGTATATTTCACTGACACAGAATGCCTTATACTTTCTGAAAAACTCAAAATACCTGAAGATAAGATTTTAATGAGAGTTCCAAGAAAGGATAATGTATACTGTAGTGATTTAAACAAGATGGAATCTCAAAATGTTAACTGTCTCATTTCTAAAGCTACTGTATCTGAATCTGAACTATGGCATAGGAGGATGTGTCACTTGAATTTCAAGACCATGAATAAACTTGTTAGGAATAAGCTAGTGAGAGGCTTACCTGAAAAGTTATTTGAATGTAGTGACCACTGTGTAGCATGTCTCAAAGGCAAGCAACACAAGACCTCTTATAAGACCAAGCTTGTGAATACCAATACCACTCCCTTACACCTGTTACATATGGATTTGTTTGGCCCTACCAATGTAGCTAGTCAAGGGAAGAAATCTTACTGCTTGGTAACAACTGATGATTACTCTAGAATGAGTTGGGTGTTCTTTCTTAGGACTAAGGATGAGACAGGTGAAATACTTAGATCATTCATAACTAGGATTGAGAATTCAACTAATCAAAAGGTTAAGATCATCAGGTGTGATAATGGGACAGAATTTAAGAATCATGAGATGAATAAGTTCTGTGAGGATAAAGGTATAGAAAGACAGTATAGTGCACCTAGGACTCCACAACAAAATGGAGTAGCTGAGAGGAGGAATAGGACACTAATTGAGGCTGCTAGAAGCATGCTAGCAGATGCTAAACTTCCAATGTCCTTTTGGGCAGAGGCAGTTAGCACTGCTTGTTATGTTTTGAATAGGATTTTGATTATTAAACCTCATAACAAGACACCCTATGAGTTATTCTTTAAGAGAAAACCTTTGGTTAGCTTTTTAAAACCATTTGGATGTCCTTGTACTGTCTTAAATACCAGAGATCATCTTGGTAAGTTTCAGAGTAAGGTAGATGAGGGTGTATTTGTTGGATACTCTATTCAAAGCAAGGCTTATAGAGTATTTAACAAAAGGACTAGGATCATAGAAGAGACCATGGATGTGACCTTTAATGAACATACATCAATGTAGAAGGAAAAGGTCCAGAAGTTTTGTTTGATATTGATGCACTAACCCATGCTTTTAGATATCCAGATTTGTCTATTAGTGCAGATACAGATGCAGGTACAGATGCAGGTAATGATGCAGGTAAAGATGGGAATTCAACCTCTAGTCAAACTAAAAAGGATGACTTGAAGTATGTCTTGTTTCCTATTTGGACTCCAGATCCACCAGAAGTATTTCAACAGGAACAGGATCAACCAGAGAAAGATGCTTCTTCTGATGATTCAAATGGTTCACCTGGTAAAACTGGTGCAAGCAAGGGTGCAGATGGTTCAATTCCAACAGAAAATCAACCATTTACTTCAAAGGGTTCTCATATAGTTTCAGAGCATGATTCAGAAGGAGAGCCCGATTCTCCAAAATTTGTTGAACAAAGTCCTCCATTTCAAGTTTTGGAAAGGACTTCTTTGTCAGATTCTGAAGCAACTCCAAAGCCTTCAAAAGAAAGAGAGGAAAGAGAGTCTTTTTCAGACTCTGAGGTAGATAATCTATTGGGTTCTAATTTGGAAAGAGAGTTACTTGATACTTCTACCTCTAAGTATTTGGTTCATAAAGATCATTCTTTGGATTTGATTATTGGTGATATTATGACTCCTGTTCAGACAAGACATCAAACCAAGGTAAGAGAAGAAGATGTACATACTTCATTATATGTATGTTTTCTTTCTCAGATGGAACCAAAGAAGGCAGTGGAGGCTCTCAAAGATCCAAGCTGGATTGAATCTATGCAGGAAGAATTGTTGCAATTCAAACTGCAAGATGTGTGGGATTTGGTTGATCTTCCAAAAGGAAAAAAAGCTATAGGCACAAGATGGATCTTTAAGAACAAGAGAGATGAAAGAGGGATAGTGATCAAGAATAAGGCTCGGTTGGTAGCACAGGGGTACACACAGGAAGAAGGCATAGATTATGATGATGTCTTTGCCCCTGTTGCTAGAATAGAAGCTATTAGATTATTTTTAGCTTATGCATCTTATCAGGATTTCAAAGTCTATCAAATGGATGTGAAGAGTGCTTTTCTTCATGGTCTAATTGATGATGAGGTGTATGTTTGCCAACCACCAGGGTTTGAAGATCCAACATATCCAGATAGAGTGTGCAGATTGAAGAAAGCATTGTATGGATTACATCAAGCTCCAAGAGCTTGGTATGATACTCTATCTGAGTACTTGCTCAAGAATGGATTCAAGCGAGGTACTATTGACAAGACATTGTTTACCAAGAGGGTTCAAAGAGATATATTGCTGGTACAGGTGTATGTTGATGATATTATTTTCGGGTCTACAAGGGATTCATTGTGCAAAGAGTTTGAGGATTTAATGCATAAGAAGTTCAAGATGAGTTCAATGGGTGAACTCACATTCTTTTTAGGATTGCAGGTCAAGCAGAAGTTAGATGGAATCTTTATTAACCAAGGGAAGTATGTGAAAGATATTTTGAATAAATTTGGTTATAAAGATGTGAAGGTAGCTAGCACTCCCATGGAGGCACATAAACATCTTAATTCTGATCCTGAGGGGGAGGAAGTAGATGTGCACTTATACAGGTCAATGATTGGTTCATTGATGTATTTAACTTCATCTAGACCTGATATAATGTTTGCAGTGTGTCTTTGTGCTAGATATCAGACCAATCCAAAGCAGTCACACATGTATGCTGTGAAGAGGATCTTTAGATACTTGAAAGGTCAACCAGACTTGGGCCTTTGGTATGCTAAAGGATCAGATTTTGAGCTAAAGGCCTTCACAGATAGTGACTATGGTGGTGAGAATATGGATAGGAAATCGACTAGTGGAGGTTGTCAATTTCTTGGAAATAGATTAGTGTCATGGCAATGTAAAAAGCAGACCACAGTTTCCACTTCTACAGCAGAAGCAGAATATGTTGTAGCATCAAGTTGCTGTGCACAGGTTCTTTGGATTCAGAATCAAATGCTGGATTATGGTTTGACTTTCATGAACACTCCTATTTATATTGATAATACTTCTGCTATTAGTATCATTCAGAATCCAGTTAAGCATTCAAAAACCAAACACATTGAGATCAGATATCATTTTATACGAGATTGTTATGATAAAAGATTGATTCATATTTTTAAAATTCATACTGATAATCAACTTGCAGATCTTTTTACAAAAGCATTTGATGTAGGAAGATTTACATTTTTGATAACTAATATTGGTATGATCAATCTCACGTAGTGTTTTGGTCTGGATTTGATACTAACAGGGGTAAAATATATTGTATGTGACAGGGTCAGGTGTTGCCACTGTTAGCTTCATCATGATAACAGATGGTGCCACTGTTAGTTTACCTTTGCCACTGTCAGTGTATTTTAAACCCCTGCTGTATATGTGTGTAATTTAACCCCTGCTAGTTGTTTTTCTTAGTTTAATATTGCAGGTTTCAGCCACTGTCAAGAGACATCACTTGAGCTGGAATTTAATGTTTTATTTGTTTCTTCTTATTTTTCTTTTGGTTAAAAAAAAAAAAAAAAAAAAAAAAAAATTCGTTGTCTAACTAAGCAAGTTTATGCCCCTGTTAGTTCTAAGTTGGCGTTTCCTTTGTCGGATGCCCCTGCTAGACTATCAGACGCTGCTAGCTTTGTTAGATGGTCAGAAAGGGTTGACTATAAATTGATCTAGTGAGGTACCCCTGTTGAGTTTGTTTGTAAATTGTGCCCCTGTTGGGTATAACCAGCAGTGCCACTGCTAGTTCTATTTTTAGGGCTTGGCACTGTCATCAAATAAATTTTCAATTACGCTTTCAAAATTTTCAAAACCCTTCAATAATCGCTCTCGCTTTGAGTTGTTTATTGTAATTCACTCTTCGTTCGTTCATCAATTACATCAATGGCATCTTCATCGTCATCTGATTCTGATCATTCTACGCTAAGTGTTCATTCTGAACACAATATGAGGGCTTTCTTGAATAAAGAACTTGCCGATGAGTATTTTCACCCTATCATCGATTTCTTGAGTAATTGTCCAGTTACTTATGCCCTTACTGTCGCTCCACGATTGATTCGATCACATATTCAGGAATTCTGGCAGAATGCAAAGGAAGGGAATGTTAATGGCATTACTCACATTCATTCCACTGTCAAGGGTCAGAAGGTAATGGTTACTGAAATTGTTCTAAGAGAGCTTTTACAGTTTGATGATGAAGGTGGAATTCTGGAATTATCGAGAGAAGATTTGTTTAAAGGCATTATGGATATGGGGTATGAAGGTTCAGGAAAGACAAGATCAGAATATACTTTCTTGAAGTCATGGTTTTGTCCTCAATGGAAGTTCTACATTCATACTTTTCTGGTATGTTTGTCTCAAAAGAGAACTAGTTTTAATGAATTTAGTTCTACTATTGCATATCCTATTATCTGCTTGGCACAGGGTATTAATTTTAATATGTCTAGATTTATCTTAGATAATATGGTTAGGAATGTAAAGGGTGATACACTTGTTATGTACCCTAGATTTGTTCAGCTTTTATTGAATAATCAATTGTCAAATCTGCCAGCAGAGGATAGTGTGATTGTTAGTTCTACTCTATCTTTGAGGACTATTAAGGCTATGAATCAATATCAGAATGCTTTTTCTAAGAAGGAAACTGCATTATTTTCTACAATGCTAGTTACTCCTTCTGCCACTGGTGGTGTATTACCAACACCATCTGGACCAAATGATGACAGACCAACAACACAAGTTGGTTCTGAACACACATCAGGAGGTGGCATCAAAAGAAAACAAGGGAACAAACAGCCTACCCAATCTAAAGCCAAGAAATCCAAGAAGGCTACACAGGCTATGGAGATTCCTGTTTCTCCACAGTCTCAGTCAATTGTCCCAACACAACAGGTGAACATACTTGATGAAAATGTTCATTCTGGAAGGGCTGCCACTACTGTTTCTAGCCCACTGGCAGGGCAGGATAGTGGTAACATTAATCAGACCCAACCAGAGGCAACTATGTTTGATGAGCCTATGGGTGATGATTCAAATGTAGGTCCCAGTACCAATAACCAAGGGACATCTGCAGTGGCAGATGTGGGCAAGGATTCAACTAAGAGGTCACACTCTAATGTTGATGAGCCTAGTGATACTGATGAATTGACGATTTCCTATCTTGTACATGATGTCAATAAACTGTGGAGCAAATATGAGAGGGAAAGGGCTTACAGAAAAGAGGCTCAACAGAAAATTCAAGCTCAGGATGAGTTAATTGCTAAGCAGAAGGAGATTATTGATCATCAGAAGGCAGAGTTGCTTGATGTGCAGCATAGATTGGTAATGCTTGAGGAGGCTGTCAACAATATTCTTTTACCTGCGAATAGGTTAAAGGAATCTTCAGGCAAGGGGGAGAAGAAAGCAGATGATGATATTATGCCTGAAGATGATGGTTCAAGAAATAATGATGATGATGATTCACATGGACCTCATGATGATATGAGTGGAGCAATGATAAATATTGATGAGATGAATGATGATTCTGCAGCTACAGAGGTGCTTGAGCTTGATGATAATACAGCTACAGAGGTGCTTGAGTTTGATGATAATACAGTTGAGATGAATATATGTGGTAGTGATGAGGCACAATCAGAAGACACTGTGGAGTTAGTGTTTGATGATAAAGATGATGATTATGTGCAGAGCAGGGATAAGGCTGAGGAGGAGCTAAATGTATCTGATTATGTGATACATGAAAGTTTAGATGATGAGATGGTAGATGCTGCAGATGACAGAAGTATGGTGGTATATACTGGTGAAGATTCTTCTGAAAATGTTAATACAAGTGATGGTGCAGGAGCAGAGCAGACTGATGAAACAGTTTATCAGGTATTTCCATTGAATAAAGGGTTGCCTGAGAAAGCTGCACTTAGATTATATTTTTGGGATGTGATGGGTGCTAACCTGGATGATAAGAAAAGAGTCAGTTTCAGTGATAGGCCAGTGTATGAGGTGGTTGATGATGTTGAAAAAGAGATGAAAGAAGGAGAAGTTGAGGTTAAGGGGGAGCAATCAAAATCAATTGATGAAGAGAAGAAGTTGCAGACCTTTACAAGAAAGAAATCAATTCCAAGAAGAAAGCCAACTAAAAATTTATCCCCTGTCAAAACTTCTACCACTGTTGTCACAATTTCAACCCCTGTCAACACTAACACAACCACTGTTACATCTACCCCTGTTAGTACACCAACACCTACCACTGTTGATACACCAATCACCACTGCTGTCATATCAACCCCTGCCACAACTACCACAACAACAAGACCAAGAGAGGTACCTGTTACAATAAGAGAACCAACTTCACCACTCAAACCTAAGTCTAAATTGCCTGTGATTGATCCAAAAGACAAAGGTAAAGGAAAGTTAAAAGAAAAATCAAAAGTGAAAGAAATTAAAGAACCTCATATTGAGTCTCATGATATGTTAAGGATGCAAGTAGAAGAAAGGGAAAGGTTGATAAGGAGAGCTGCAGAAGCTAAAGCTGAAGAAGAGGGTGATGATGTTAAAATGATTTTGGATGATCTGAGTGTAGTGACTATTACACAGAAAGCTGCAGAGATTGTTAAAGAAAAGACTGCACAAGGATTAAAGCTTCCTGCTCAGAGAGTTCATGATTATTTAAAGAAGAAGAAAGGTAATGAAGAGGAAGAGTTATCTTCTGGATTTTTGTTGATGAAAAGGTCAAATGAGGAAAGGGCTAGAAAGAAAAAGCAAGAGGAATTAGCCAAGAAGAGGAGTAAACCTTTACCATATGCTGAAAGGAGAAGACATATGATCAATGCTTTGTCTGAAAATTATGCTGCAGCTAAAATTGTTAAAGGATGGAATATGCAGAAGCTGCAACAGGCATATGATAGGTATATGGGAAGAGATGATGAGTGGACAAAGAAAATGGAAGAGAATAGGCATTTGAATGCATTGATGAAGGAGAAGAAAGAAAAGGCAGATAAGGAAATGGTAAAGTTTTTGAAAGAAGAAGAAGAAAGAAGAGAAAAAGCAGCTACTGAGGCAGCAGAGAAAGCCTTAGAGGATAAGCAGAATGAAGTCAGAAGAAATTCATGGAAAAATCAGATTTCTAAAGACAATGTTATTTCTGATATTCCAAGATTTGATCCAGAGCTGAAAAAGAGAATCAAGATTCTGACTGATAGCAAGGAGATTTCTGAAGGACCAAGAAAGGCTAGAATTATAAATTGGGAAGGAGTAGCAATTGATTATGGTTTCAGAAAAATGATCCTTGAGATCAAGATTGAAAGGGAAAGAGGATTTGATGACCATGTTGGGAGTATGGTTGATTTGCTCAGAATTTGTACAAGAGATGATCTTATGGAGTTGTATCAAGTGAGCAGAATCAGGAATAGAAAGAACTCTGAAGCTGTGATTGAAAGACAAATGATGGAGTTGTTGCAAAGCCTGTTTGAACCAGCCAGCATGTATCACTTATTTTTTCATTGTTATCAAAGGGTTATAACCTGGAGATATTTTGCCAGAGCTGGAGTACACATGGTAGTATTTAACAATGGGCAGGTGATCTACATGTTTGATGATCGACACTATGTGCTGGGAACAGGGCTGCTGAATAGATTGGTTGATTTGAAGTTATCTACAACCATCATTACTGAAGGAGCTTACATAGCTTTATACATGGTGTTCAATCAACTACATAAGAGGCAAACGATGAAGGAGAAAGAAGAAGAAAAGAAGGATTGAAACTTGAATCATTACTCTGAATGATCAAGTTTAGGGGGAGATTGTTGAGAACTGAGACACTGCTAGATTTGCTCAGAATACAAGTATCATGCCGCTGTTGGTATAAGACTTCAACCACTGTTAGTAGAAGTCAACCACTGTTAGAAGAAGACAACCGCTGTTAGTACATTTGTCTAACAGTGCCACTGTTAGTATGTAGTTTGTATTTTGTATCAAGTACTCAACCACTGTTGATAATATACGAGTACTACCCCTGTTAGTGATATAGATAACCACTGTTGGTTAGATATAGTCGAATAGAGAGAATTATGGAATAGATATGATTCCATAATAGTTTGATTCTGTAAAGGACTCTATATGTTATAAATAGAGATTCTGTAAAACCCTAGACGAAGAATTCATTCTAGTTATTAGCTTCAAGGTTGTAAACCCTAACACAAATTGTGTGTTCGTATTATTGTTAATAATATTGAAGCTTTTGGTTAGATATTCTGTTATATACAAGTTTGTTCTTCAAGTTATTAATAAACTATTCCGCAAGCTTATTAATAATCAATCAAAGTAATACATACTAAGATCTCTAGCTGGGATCATCACCTTTCTAACCATCTAACAAAGCTAGCAGCGGCTGATAGTCTAGCAGGGGCATCCGACAAAGGAAACGCCAACTTAGAACTAACAGGGGCATAAACTTAGCTTAGTTAGACAACGAATTTTTTTTTTTTTTTTTTTTTTTTTTTTTTTTTTTTTAATCAAAAAAAAAAAAAGAAGAAACAAATAAAACATTAAATTCCAGCTCAAGTGATGTCTCTTAACAGTGGCTGAAACCTGCAATATTAAACTAAGAAAAACAACTAGCAGGGGTTAAATTACACACATATACAGCAGGGGTTTAAAATACATTGACAGTGGAAAAGGTAAACTAACAGTGGCACCATCTGTTATCATGATGAAGCTAACAGTGGCAACACCTGACCCTGTCACATACAATATATTTTACCCCTGTTAGTATCAAATCCAGACCAAAACACTACGTGAGATTGATCATACCAATATTAGTTATCAAAAATGTAAATCTTCCTACATCAAATGCTTTTGTAAAAAGATCTGCAAGTTGATTATCAGTATGAATTTTAAAAATATGAATCAATCTTTTATCATAACAATCTCGTATAAAATGATATCTGATCTCAATGTGTTTGGTTTTTGAATGCTTAACTGGATTCTGAATGATACTAATAGCAGAAGTATTATCAATATAAATAGGAGTGTTCATGAAAGTCAAACCATAATCCAGCATTTGATTCTGAATCCAAAGAACCTGTGCACAGCAACTTGATGCTGCAACATATTCTGCTTCTGCTGTAGAAGTGGAAACCGTGGTCTGTTTTTTACATTGCCATGACACTAATCTATTTCCAAGAAATTGACATCCTCCACTAGTCGATTTCCTATCCATATTCTCACCACCATAGTCACTATCTGTGAAGGCCTTTAGCTCAAAATCTGATCCTTTAGCATACCAAAGGCCCAAGTCTGGTTGACCTTTCAAGTATCTAAAGATCCTCTTCACAGCATACATGTGTGACTGCTTTGGATTGGTCTGATATCTAGCACAAAGACACACTGCAAACATTATATCAGGTCTAGATGAAGTTAAATACATCAATGAACCAATCATTGACCTGTATAAGTGCACATCTACTTCCTCCCCCTCAGGATCAGAATTAAGATGTTTATGTGCCTCCATGGGAGTGCTAGCTACCTTCACATCTTTATAACCAAATTTATTCAAAATATCTTTCACATACTTCCCTTGGTTAATAAAGATTCCATCTAACTTCTGCTTGACCTGCAATCCTAAAAAGAATGTGAGTTCACCCATTGAACTCATATTGAACTTCTTATGCATTAAATCCTCAAACTCTTTGCACAATGAATCCCTTGTAGACCCGAAAATAATATCATCAACATACACCTGTACCAGCAATAAATCTCTTTGAACCCTCTTGGTAAACAATGTCTTGTCAATAGTACCTCGCTTGAATCCATTCTTGAGCAAGTACTCAGACAGAGTATCATACCAAGCTCTTGGAGCTTGATGTAATCCATACAATGCTTTCTTCAATCTGCACACTCTATCTGGATATGTTGGATCTTCAAACCCTGGTGGTTGGCAAACATACACCTCATCATCAATTAGACCATGAAGAAAAGCACTCTTCACATCCATTTGATAGACTTTGAAATCCTGATAAGATGCATAAGCTAAAAATAATCTAATAGCTTCTATTCTAGCAACAGGGGCAAAGACATCATCATAATCTATGCCTTCTTCCTGTGTGTACCCCTGTGCTACCAACCGAGCCTTATTCTTGATCACTATCCCTCTTTCATCTCTCTTGTTCTTAAAGATCCATCTTGTGCCTATAGCTTTCTTTCCTTTTGGAAGATCAACCAAATCCCACACATCTTGCAGTTTGAATTGCAACAATTCTTCCTGCATAGATTCAATCCAGCTTGGATCTTTGAGAGCCTCCACTGCCTTCTTTGGTTCCATCTGAGAAAGAAAACATACATATAATGAAGTATGTACATCTTCTTCTCTTACCTTGGTTTGATGTCTTGTCTGAACAGGAGTCATAATATCACCAATAATCAAATCCAAAGAATGATCTTTATGAACCAAATACTTAGAGGTAGAAGTATCAAGTAAATCTCTTTCCAAATTAGAACCCAATAGATTATCTACCTCAGAGTCTGAGAAAGACTCTCTTTCCTCTCTTTCTTTTGAAGGCTTTGGAGTTGCTTCAGAATCTGACAAAGAAGTCCTTTCCAAAACTTGAAATGGAGGACTTTGTTCAACAAATTTTGGGGAATCGGGCTCTCCTTCTGAATCATGCTCTGAAACTATATGAGAACCCTTTGAAGTAAATGGTTGATTTTCTGTTGGAATTGAACCATCTTCATCCTTTGAACCATTTTTGCTACTTGACCCACTTGAATCATCTGAAGGTTCATCTTGCTCTAACTGGAATGCTTCTGGAGGATCTGGAGACCAAATAGGAAACAATACATACTTCAAGTCATCCTTTTTAGTTTGACTTGAGGTTGAATTCCCATCTTTACCTGCATCATTACCTGCATCTGAATCTGCACTAATAGACAAATCTGGATATCTAAAAGCATGGGTTAGTGCATCAATATCAAACAAAACTTCTGGACCTTTTCCTTCTACATTTGATGTATGTTCATTAAAGGTCACATCCATGGTCTCATCTATGATCCTAGTCCTTTTGTTAAATACTCTATAAGCCTTGCTTTGAATAGAGTATCCAACAAATACACCCTCATCTACCTTACTCTGAAACTTACCAAGATGATCTCTGGTATTTAAGACAGTACAAGGACATCCAAATGGTTTTAAAAAGCTAACCAAAGGTTTTCTCTTAAAGAATAACTCATAGGGTGTCTTGTTATGAGGTTTAATAATCAAAATCCTATTCAAAACATAACAAGCAGTGCTAACTGCCTCTGCCCAAAAGGACATTGGAAGTTTAGCATCTGCTAGCATGCTTCTAGCAGCCTCAATTAGTGTCCTATTCCTCCTCTCAGCTACTCCATTTTGTTGTGGAGTCCTAGGTGCACTATACTGTCTTTCTATACCTTTATCCTCACAGAACTTATTCATCTCATGATTCTTAAATTCTGTCCCATTATCACACCTGATGATCTTAACCTTTTGATTAGTTGAATTCTCAATCCTAGTTATGAATGATCTAAGTATTTCACCTGTCTCATCCTTAGTCCTAAGAAAGAACACCCAACTCATTCTAGAGTAATCATCAGTTATTACCAAACAGTAAGATTTCTTCCCTTGACTAGCTACATTGGTAGGGCCAAACAAATCCATATGTAACAGGTGTAAGGGAGTGGTATTGGTATTCACAAGCTTGGTCTTATAAGAGGTCTTGTGTTGCTTGCCTTTGAGACATGCTACACAGTGGTCACTACATTCAAATAACTTTTCAGGTAAGCCTCTCACTAGCTTATTCCTAACAAGTTTATTCATGGTCTTGAAATTCAAGTGACACATCCTCCTATGCCATAGTTCAGATTCAGATACAGTAGCTTTAGAAATGAGACAGTTAACATTTTGAGATTCCATCTTGTTTAAATCACTACAGTATACATTATCCTTTCTTGGAACTCTCATTAAAATCTTATCTTCAGGTATTTTGAGTTTTTCAGAAAGTATAAGGCATTCTGTGTCAGTGAAATATACAGGATTTTGCTTATCTGTGATTTGACTCACACTAAGCAAATTGTATCTCAATTGCTCAACATAATAAACATCATTGAAAGTGAGCTTACTGCTTTTTACTTTACCTTTACCTGTGATTTTACCTCCTTTAGGATTGCTTCCAAATGCTACATCTCCTCCATCAAACGCTTTAAAGTCCTGTAGCTTTTTCCTGTCTCCAGTCATGTGTCTTGAACTGTAACACCTGCTAAATTAGGATAATTATTTATGCCTAATTGATTGTAACTAGTTGTAATTAGTATGTAATAGGACTAATTACAGGCTCTATTTGTATATATATAAGTTGATTTATATATATATGTGTGTTTTTACACGATTTGGATAAATCGTACTAATTAACCGGACGGAGTCCGACACAATTATTTTGACGTTGGTGACAGAAACTTACCTAAATAATGAGAACGTATTTTATTATATAAAATACACAGCGAACAAACACTAATTATAATATCGCGACGACATTTTAAATAATTTAACGAATACGTATTAAACGCGAGTTAAGAATTTTAATACTTCGATTAATGTTTTTATAATTAATTTCAAGGTATTTCATTAAAATATTCCCGTCACCTTTTAAAAATATAACTTCTTGAATTAACGTTTAAACGACGGATTAAACGAACACCGCGCGAGGCGCAGTGCGCAGACTGGAAATGGTGGAGGATATTACCTCCCACCAATTCCCTTTTCTTTCTTTATTTCATTTTCTCTCTCTCTCCTCTCTTCTCTTTTCTCTCAAATTTCATCACCAAAAATCTTACAAAACCGCAAAATAAACATACTAAACGACGCCGGATCATACCACCTCTTTAGAGAAAAACGTTCACCACTTCGCGATCTACAATCCTATCTTTCCGGAATTTCATTTCGGCAAATCGTAAGTTCCCGACAAAACCCGAAACTCTCCGTTTTTACTCATTTTTACGTTTTTATGGTTTATATATGCTTAAAATGTCCAAAAATGGGTTGGGTAAAAGAATTGGACCTAACGGAAGTTTTTCGACCGATTTTCCGGCCACCAAATTCCGATCAGACCGCTACGTCGCAGAGACGCTGGACTATCTGCGACGTAGCTCAAAACGTCGCATTATGTGGCCAACGTCGCACTTAGCGACGTCGCGGCCTACGTCGCACAAAAATCCCAACGTCGCACTAGCGACGCAGCCTATTACGTCGCATTAACTTGCGGACGTCGCACATAGCGACGTAGACTTTTACGTCGCAAACCGAACCTACGTCGCATTGATTTTGCGAAGGTCGCATCATGCGACGTACCTCCCTACGTCGCACCCTACGTCGCATGCTACGTCGCACAAACCAGAACCTTGAAAAGTCAGATTTTACTAAGTGTCGAACTTACACAACTTCAGATACTTATGTCATACGACTGAACAAACGTCATAGAACATACTTTCTATTACAATCACACTAAATTGCGTTATAAATGATAACACTTTGAATCATTTTTACAAACCGTCACCAACGGGCCATATTTGTTTTCAAACTACAAACGGATTACTAAACAAACACTTGGATATAATGAGTTGTGTAAACAACTAGCCTAGATGGTCTTGCGAGACATCTACTTACTTAACTTTATATGTTTAGGCATTTGAAGGTTACGGGTTCGGAGAACCTACGGTTGATATTACTTACTCGTTTATTGATATAAACGTACTTGCAAAGACTCAGGTGAGTCTTACGGCCCACTTTTACTATTTTATCTTATTGGGGGAGATACATGCTACTTATTTTTCCTGAACACAAAGTGCTAAACTGATTTCTATACCAAACGGAATTGCATGAGTTAGTTACTATTTACTGAAGTCTCTCCATCATATATCGTTAGTTATGGACTTAAGCGCGAACAGTAGTTAATGGATCCATTAGGGAAATGACCCTCCCCACCCGGGGCAGTAGCGCTGCCACGTACCGATTTACACGTATAAACGGGTGACAACTTATTCGTTACTGATGCTTGCTCACTTACGAGCATGTCACGGGAGCAAACATATTACTTACGGGTTAAGCTTCGATTATGAGCCTCATGGCAACGGTATAAACTTATTTATTTACATTTGCTGGATTGCAAATACTGATTTTACGATTGCTGGATTGCAATGGCTGATTTTACGCCTACGGGCACTACTAATGAAATCTCGTGTTCAAAGCCGATATTAATTACAAACCTGTGAGATTCACCAACCTTTTGGTTGACACTTTTTAGCATGTTTTCTCAGGTACCCGGATGGAGTAGGATTACTCCAGGATTTTAGCTAGAGTCGCATGATTTCAACACAACTGCATTAACGGAGATTCTTAGCATTATCTTTTGTATATTTTGATTATGTAATAGAATCTCCCGCTATACGCGTGGACTCTAGGGGAAACTACATTTTGTATACGAAAACACTAAGTTTTCAAACATTATATCTATGGAATGTAACTAATTTACAAAACGTCTCATTTAGAGGTCGTTTGCTTTATCTTTGTGCTGTGATATTTAATTAGTAACACCCCAAACTATGCTTCCGCAAAACAGTGAATTTCGGGGGTGTTACAGATTGGTATCAGAGCCTAAGGTTATAGTGAACTAGGTTGCATTAGTGGGCCTAGACTATGACCATTAGGCAGTATTTCCTTATTAGGCATGATTGGTTCAGGAATTTCATCATACGACTTTAATTTAACATAGCTTGATCAACTATGTACAATTAAGGGAAGATGATGTGAGGTCTGAAATGGCTATGTCGAACAGGAATGCGTTAGTTGACTCTGACCACGAGGGAACCGAGACTCTTACTTGTTATGTGCTAGACATACACTAGGCTATTATATATTGAATATATATATGAATAGGCCACGCACGTAAACACACTCGCTATAGAGATAGCCGACGTTTCTCTGGTGACACTTACGAATTCCTCTCAGCGGTTTGCACCGACCATAACAGACTTGGTTTCCGTCACACCACCTTGTGGCGCACTCTAATGATTTTATGAAAATCACATCTAACACCCGGAAGCAACGTACTTCCAAGGACTAAAATCCTCTCTCTGTCATTTCTATAGAACTCAAAGCCACGAACTCCCAAATGGACGACTACATGTCTGATAGTGACCAAGTCCACGGGGAACAAATCCAGTACACGTATCTCGATGAGAACATCGTACCAGAAGAAGAAATCATGCTGGAGGGAAACGAAAATCAGAATTTCGGAATGACTGGCATCGACATAGAAGAATATGAAAGAGTGCGAGATCAGGCCGTGGGACTTGACGGCCGAAATTGGGCACTTAAGCGTAAGTGCATAGACTATGAACAAAGATTGAGAATCTCAAACCGATCTGTTCCTACACGAATCAAAGATAAGATCCGTTACTGGAAGAAAGTGGCCACCAACCTAACCCGTAGGACCAAAACATGGATCAAACGTTTGGGCAAGAAATCAACGGAGGAGACTAGGTACCGCTCCACGACTCAAAGATACAGGGACATGCTCGAGGCACGCTACCACCCACACGACCTGAACCTGGAGTCGGAAGACGAATCCGAAAGCCAGGAACCTTAACTAAGAATGAACCAACCGACTAGCAGAAACTGTGGACCGCCTTGGCACGCTATGGAACAAATTAATCTACATTAAGATTAGTGTAGCTTTCGTCTTGTAATCTATCGCGTAATCTAGGGACTATCTAGCACTACTCTATAAACTAGTCGGATGTAACCATTCCCGACACCTTTTGTAATATCTCTGTAAGATGTAACTTTTAAACTCACTTTATCTATCAGATATCCTTTGTTATCTCAACTCACATTAATTGTCATTTTCCATGTTGATGTTATGTATTACTGCTTTTATACATGTACATCTGTGACAATTACCAGCTCATACAAAATCTCACGTATCTTCATTTCTTTTATTGAAGAATCATGCCGCCAAAGACACGACCATACACCGATGCCCAGATTACCTCCCTTATAACCCAGGCTGTTACTGAAGCCTTGGCTCGGAATACTCCACCAAATTCCTCGAGGAACAGCGATGCCGCTGAAACCACTACTGCTAAACCCTGTTCATACAAAGACTTTCAGAACTGCAAACCTCTAAACCTTGCAGGTACCGAGGGAGCTATCGGTCTAGTACGCTGGATCGAGAAAGTTGAGTCTGTATTTCTTATCTGCAACTGTGCGGAGGGAGATAAGGTTAAGTTCTCCGTTAGTACTTTTACTGACACCGCACTCACCTGGTGGAACACTTATGCCCAGACTGTGAGTGTTGCTACTGCTTACCAACTCCCGTGGGAGGAGTTGAAGAAGATGTTGAGGGGCGAGTATTGCCCCAGGGATGAATTGAAACAACTAGAAGTGGAATTTTGGAACCATAAGATGCAAGGTAATGATATCACCGGCTACACCAACCGTTTCCACCAACTGGCACTTCTGTGCCCAACCATGGTCGATCCTGAGTACAAGAGGATCGAGAAATTCGTTGATGGTCTTCCTGAGAGACTCCAAGACCTGGTTACTTCTTCCAAACCGGGTACTATTCAGAGCGCCATCCGTATGGCCCATGAGTTAACGGCAAATTCTGTCCGCCGCGGCACAACTTCAACCCCATCTGCAAACAACAAACGCAAGTGGGAAGGAAACCCCAACTCATCCAACCAAACCTTCAACAAAAAGCCTGAGTACATTAAGGCTTATACATCTGGAACTTCGGAGAAGAAAGGGTACAGCGGGAGCAGACCCTACTGTCCCAAATGCAACCGCCACCACGACGGTTCTTGCCCTTGCTCCAACTGCAAACGGTTCGGGCATCTAGCCAAGGATTGCCGAATCAACATTTCTACCCCCAACACTAATGCACCAAAGGCCTGCTTTGGGTGCGGAAATACAGGGCATTTCAAGAAAGATTGCCCAAAACTGAAAAGCAACAACAACCCTGCTCGCGGCAGATCATTCGTTATCAAGGCTGGGGAAGCCAGACAAGACCCGAACGTCGTGACGGGTACGTTCCTTCTCAACGACCTTACTGCTTCTGTGTTATTTGATACCGGTGCCGATAGAAGCTTCATATCTGAGAAATTTAGCCCTTTACTTGATATTACTCCCACTGCCTTAGATGCTAAATACATTGTAGAATTAGCTAACGGCAAACTGATTGAGACTGATAGCATCATACACAACTGTACACTTAACCTCACGAACGAAACGTTTTCCATTGATTTAATCCCTGTCGAGATCGGCAGCTTCGATATTATTGTCGGTATGGATTGGTTATCCAAGCACCGAGCTGAAATCATCTGTCATGACAAACTCGTTCGTATACCTCTTGTCTCCGGTGGAACCTTAGTCCTACAAGGGGAGACCGGCAGACGGAATCTAAATATCGTATCTTGTCTGAAAACTAGAAAATATCTACGAAAAGGGTATCAAGCCATCCTCGCACATGTAACGGAGAAGAAGTCGGAGGAGAAGCGACTTGAGGATGTTCCGATCGTGCGGGATTTCCCGGAAGTCTTTCCTGAAGACTTGCCCGGACTGCCGCCACCTAGACAAGTTGAATTTCAAATCGAACTTGTGCCCGGAGCTGCACCCGTGGCACGAGCCCCTTACCGTTTAGCACCATCCGAAATGCAGGAGTTGTCTAACCAACTACAGGAACTCCTGGACAGAGGATTCATTCGACCAAGTTCCTCACCTTGGGGAGCTCCGGTCTTATTCGTGAAAAAGAAAGATGGATCTTTCCGCATGTGTATTGACTACCGAGAGCTGAATAAGCTAACCATAAAGAATCGGTACCCTCTTCCTAGAATCGATGACCTGTTCGACCAACTCCAGGGATCGAGTGTTTACTCAAAGATTGATCTACGGTCGGGTTATCATCAACTCCGAGTCCGTGACAATGATATCCCAAAGACAGCTTTCCGAACTCGTTATGGGCATTATGAATTCCAAGTGATGCCATTCGGATTGACCAACGCTCCGGCCATATTCATGGACCTTATGAATCGGGTGTGCAAACCATATCTTGACAAATTCGTCATTGTGTTCATCGATGATATCCTGATTTACTCTCGAAACGAACAGGAACATGCTCAACATCTGAAAACCATTCTAGGACTTCTGAAACACGAAGAGTTATATGCCAAATTCTCTAAGTGTGAGTTCTGGATTCGAACCGTTCAATTCCTCGGGCACGTGATTGACAGCCAAGGAATTCATGTTGATCCCGCCAAGATTGAAGCAATCAAGGGCTGGGAGTCACCGACCACTCCAACCGAAGTGAGACAATTCTTAGGTCTTGCTGGTTATTACCGCCGATTCATCGAAAACTTTTCAAGAATAGCTGTTCCCCTAACCACACTAACTCAGAAGGATAAGAAGTTCGATTGGACGGATAAACAGGAGTCAGCCTTCCAGCTATTGAAAAACAAACTTTGCAGTGCACCAATCTTGTCCTTACCCGAGGGCACCGACGATTTTGTAGTTTACTGCGACGCCTCACACCAAGGACTTGGTTGTGTGTTGATGCAACGGGAAAAAGTCATTGCCTATGCCTCACGACAACTGAAAATCCACGAGAAAAACTATACGACCCACGACCTCGAGTTAGGTGCTGTGGTCTTCGCATTGAAAATCTGGAGACATTATCTCTACGGTACGAAAAGCACTATCTTTACCGATCACAAAAGTCTCCAACACATATTCGATCAGAAAGATCTAAACATGAGGCAACGTCGCTGGGTTGAGTTACTTAGTGACTACGACTGCGAGATCAAATACCATCCGGGCAAGGCGAACGTAGTTGCCGATGCCTTAAGCCGAAAAGAACGAGTGAAACCCCTTCGAGTTCGAGCACTTTCTATGACAATTCATAACGAGCTTCCTGCTCAAATCCTTACCGCTCAACTTGAAGCACTCAACGATGAAAACTTGAAAAATGAAGCCTTGCGAGGCTTGGATAAACAATTCGAAATCAAACCCGATGGAACTCGATACTTCTCTAACCGGGTGTGGTTACCCAAATTCGGAAACTTTCGAGATTTGGTGATGGCTGAAGCTCACAAATCTCGATACTCAATACATCCTGGATCTGACAAGATGTATCATGACGTCAAAGGGTTGTATTGGTGGCCTAACATGAAAGCTGACATCGCCTTGTACGTCAGTAAATGCCTAACCTGTTCCAAAGTAAAGACCGAACACCAAAGACCCTCTGGGTTGCTTCAACAACCTGAAATTCCTCAATGGAAATGGGAACAGATTTCCATGGACTTCATTACCAAACTACCGAAAACTTCGAGTGGTTGCGATACCATTTGGGTGATCGTGGACCGTCTCACGAAATCTGCTCATTTTCTGGCCATCAAGGAAACCGACAAGATGGAGCGTCTGACTCGCATCTATGTCAAAGAAATCATCTCACGACACGGGGTACCTATCTCGATCATCTCGGATAGGGACAGCCGTTTTACTTCTAACTTTTGGCAATCGCTACAGAAATCTCTTGGTACTCGTCTGGATATGAGCACTGCTTATCACCCGCAAACCGATGGCCAAAGCGAGCGAACTATTCAAACACTGGAGGATATGCTACGAGCCTGCGTAGTCGACTTCGGTACTTCTTGGGAAAATCATTTACCGTTGTGCGAGTTCTCGTACAACAACAGTTATCATACCAGCATAAAGGCTGCACCCTTCGAGGCACTTTACGGACGTAAGTGCCGATCACCTGTCTGTTGGACTGAGTTAGGAGAATCCCAACTCACGGGTCCAGAAATCATTCAAGAAACTACTGAGAAAATCGTTGGTATTCAAAACCGGCTGAAAGCCGCACGTGATCGTCAGAAAAGCTATGCTGACGTGAGACGCAAACACCTTGAGTTCCAGGTAGGAGACAAGGTACTTCTCAAAGTGGCACCGTGGAAAGGTGTTATTCGATTCGGGAAACGAGGCAAACTAAATCCTAGATATATCGGACCATTCGAAATCCTTGAAAGGATTGGTCCAGTGGCATATCGCCTGCAACTTCCTGCTGAACTTAGCAGCGTACACAACACATTCCACATTTCTAACTTGAAGAAATGTCTGTCTGACGAGACGCTGATTATACCGCTCGACGAAATTCAAATCGATGATAAACTTCATTTCGTCGAGAAACCTTTGGAAATCATGGACCGAGAGGTCAAGCAATTGAAACAGAGTCGTATTCCCATAGTAAAAGTCAGGTGGAATTCTAGGCGCGGCCCTGAGTTCACCTGGGAACGGGAAGACCAAATGCGACAGAAATACCCACATCTCTTCCCAGACAACGCACCGTCCGTGCACTCAAGCTAATTTCGGGACGAAATTTCTTTAACAAGGGGAGAATGTAACACCTGCTAAATTAGGATAATTATTTATGCCTAATTGATTGTAACTAGTTGTAATTAGTATGTAATAGGACTAATTACAGGCTCTATTTGTATATATATAAGTTGATTTATATATATATGTGTGTTTTTACGCGATTTGGATAAATCGTACTAATTAACCGGACGGAGTCCGACACAATTATTTTGACGTTGGTGACAGAAACTTACCAAAATAATGAGAACGTATTTTATTATATAAAATACACAGCGAACAAACACTAATTATAATATCGCGACGACATTTTAAATAATTTAACGAATACGTATTAAACGCGAGTTAAGAATTTTAATACTTCGATGAATGTTTTTATAATTAATTTCAAGGTATTTCATTAAAATATTCCCGTCACCTTTTAAAAATATAACTGCTTGAATTAACGTTTAAACGACGGATTAAACGAACACCGCGCGAGGCGCAGTGCGCAGACTGGAAATGGTGGAGGATATTACCTCCCACCAATTCCCTTTTCTTTCTTTATTTCATTTTCTCTCTCTCTCCTCTCTTCTCTTTTCTCTCAAATTTCATCACCAAAAATCTTACAAAACCGCAAAATAAACATACTAAACGACGCCGGATCATACCACCTCTTTAGAGAAAAACGTTCACCACTTCGCGATCTACAATCCTATCTTTCCGGAATTTCATTTAGGCAAATCGTAAGTTCCCGACAAAACCCGAAACTCTCCGTTTTTACTCATTTTTACGTTTTTATGGTTTATATATGCTTAAAATGTCCAAAAATGGGTTGGGTAAAAGAATTGGACCTAACGGAAGTTTTTCGACCGATTTTCCGGCCACCAAATTCCGATCAGACCGCTATGTCGCAGAGACGCTGGACTATCTGCGACGTAGCTCAAAACGTCGCATTATGTGGCCAACGTCGCACTTAGCGACGTCGCGGCCTACGTCGCACAAAAATCCCAACGTCGCACTAGCGACGCAGCCTATTACGTCGCATTAACTTGCGGACGTCGCACATAGCGACGTAGACTTTTACGTCGCAAACCGAACCTACGTCGCATTGATTTTGCGAAGGTCGCATCATGCGACGTACCTCCCTACGTCGCACCCTACGTCGCATGCTACGTCGCACAAACCAGAACCTTGAAAAGTCAGATTTTACTAAGTGTCGAACTTACACAACTTCAGATACTTATGTCATACGACTGAACAAACGTCATAGAACATACTTTCTATTACAATCACACTAAATTGCGTTATAAATGATAACACTTTGAATCATTTTTACAAACCGTCACCAACGGGCCATATTTGTTTTCAAACTACAAACGGATTACTAAACAAACACTTGGATATAATGAGTTGTGTAAACAACTAGCCTAGATGGTCTTGCGAGACATCTACTTACTTAACTTTATATGTTTAGGCATTTGAAGGTTACGGGTTCGGAGAACCTACGGTTGATATTACTTACTCGTTTATTGATATAAACGTACTTGCAAAGACTCAGGTGAGTCTTACGGCCCACTTTTACTATTTTATCTTATTGGGGGAGATACATGCTACTTATTTTTCCTGAACACAAAGTGCTAAACTGATTTCTATACCAAACGGAATTGCATGAGTTAGTTACTATTTACTGAAGTCTCTCCATCATATATCGTTAGTTATGGACTTAAGCGCGAACAGTAGTTAATGGATCCATTAGGGAAATGACCCTCCCCACCCGGGGCAGTAGCGCTGCCACGTACCGATTTACACGTATAAACGGGTGACAACTTATTCGTTACTGATGCTTGCTCACTTACGAGCATGTCACGGGAGCAAACATATTACTTACGGGTTAAGCTTCGATTATGAGCCTCATGGCAACGGTATAAACTTATTTATTTACATTTGCTGGATTGCAAATACTGATTTTACGATTGCTGGATTGCAATGGCTGATTTTACGCCTACGGGCACTACTAATGAAATCTCGTGTTCAAAGCCGATATTAATTACAAACCTGTGAGATTCACCAACCTTTTGGTTGACACTTTTTAGCATGTTTTCTCAGGTACCCGGATGGAGTAGGATTACTCCAGGATTTTAGCTAGAGTCGCATGATTTCAACACAACTGCATTAACGGAGATTCTTAGCATTATCTTTTGTATATTTTGATTATGTAATAGAATCTCCCGCTATACGCGTGGACTCTAGGGGAAACTACATTTTGTATACGAAAACACTAAGTTTTCAAACATTATATCTATGGAATGTAACTAATTTACAAAACGTCTCATTTAGAGGTCGTTTGCTTTATCTTTGTGCTGTGATATTTAATTAGTAACACCCCAAACTATGCTTACGCAAAACAGTGAATTTCGGGGGTGTTACATGAACAGCCAGAATCAATATGCCATAAGCTTGGTGGCTTGCCCTGCACATATATGAGAAAAACAATTAGTTTTTCTTGGGAACCCAAACCAATTTGGCTTTGGGTTTCCCATGAGCACCTTTGACATCAACCCTTTTGACAGTGATTGATCTCAGTGCTGCATTGGTTTTGGACACTTCAGATTTACACTCATTTTTATGTCTCCAAAAACAATCAATTTTTGACCTAACAGGGGTTAATGGTCTGACAGTGGTCACCTTTAAGTTTGTATTGATTACCCTGGCAGTGGTAGCTTTACTTGGTATATACATTCTTTTGAAATGTTTAATACCAGCAGAGGTACCATGCCTGACAGTGGTTAAACCCTCCCCTGTTCGTGTCTTGCCTCTGTTAGCCGTTGACAGGGGCACTGCTGTAGCATTAACAGGGGCTGCAGCCTTGCCTCTGTTAGGCTTATTTATCAGCACATGACCTGTACCACTGTTCCTATTATTTTTAGGATTGTAGTAACAGTCCTGTTGAAGATGATTATATCTACCACAAATAAAACATGACTTTCTTTTCACACATTCAAACCCATTACCCAACCTTTGTGAAACCAATTGGTTCCAATTTCTTTGATTACCCCTGGGAATGGATTTATTCACATTACTTGCAGTATGTAACTCAGACTTCTTTGATTTACATGTACACTTATCACACTCAGATTTCAACTTGTCTTTTGATTCAGTATTGACCTTTTTGTGTACATACCCTAAACCTGAACTAGCCTTGTTGGTTTTCCTGACTTGATCTATTTGAGCTTTTGCTTTCTCAACAAACATCTTTTTACCCTCTTCTAGTTTAGTACTATTAAGTTCAGAAACTAGACCAGTAATAGACTTAACACTACCATCTACAGAATTACCACCTGATGAGCTATCACTATCACTCTCATCTTCCTCAGTCCAATCAGATACCTCAACTTTATCAAAATTCACATTATCAGCACAATTAACAACTGGATCTACCTTTTTAACCTCCTCAGACACACCTACCTTAAGTGTTTCTAAAACAAAATCACTTTTAGGTGGGAAATAAGTATGATTATAAGGTGGAGGAACAGCATTAAGGTTGTAACCTAATCCAAGTTTTAATTTATCATGAATTTGAGACTTGATTAAGTTTTGAACACCTTTTGAAACATTTTCCAATTCATCAACTTTCAATTTTATTGACTCCTTATCAGAAATTGCCTCAGCCAACTTAGCACTTAGCATATCAACTTTTGTTTGTAAAGCTTTCTTTTCCCAATTTAGATACTTAATATCTAAGTGAAATTGAGATTCATTCTTTACATAAGCTTTTATCTGATTTTCTAAGTTTTCAATAGCTAAAGTGGCATGTTGACTCTTTTCCTTACAAGCTTTTAATTCATTACACACAACCATATTATGATCCCTATAAAATTTAACCATTTTCTTGCAAGTAGGAGAACATAATTTAGATTGTACCTCATATGGAATGTCTGAAGACTCTGGTTCTTCTGTGACAGCCATCAAAGCTTGATTTGTGGTTACAAGCTCTTCCTGATCACTCCAGTCAAATCCTCCCATTCCATCTTGAGCAACCAATGAATCTGAAGTGGTGTTCTGAACTGGTATCAATCTTCTTTGAGGACCAGAATTATTTCTTACAAAACCATTCTGAGATCCTCCAGCCTGTGTGCTCTTGCACTCCCTAGCAAAGTGTCCCATCTTGTGACAGTTGAAACACTCCACCTTGCTCTTGTCAAAACCAGCTACACCATCTCTCTTGTAAGAAAAATTTCTGTTCCCAGAACTCTGCATAAACCTCTTTGCCCTGATTGTAATCATGGCCATCTGCCATCTTAAATCCATCTCTTCCAGGTCCTCTTCACTAACCTGCTCCAAATCTTCTGTAGTTAATGATGAATTCACATGGCTTGCAAAGAATGCTTCCAATACATTATCATTAGCACCAGATGTGCTACAACTACCAGATTCACCAACAGAAACAAAAGCAGCATTGTTAGAGCTACCATTGGACTGTTTCAACGCTAGAACTTCAGGCTCAAAATTCCTCAGATCATTGTACAGGTCTTCAATCTCTTTCTCTTCAAGATCTGGACTTTGTCTAAGTCCCACAGTGTACATATTCCAATCTGTACCAAGTGATCTTAGAAACTTCCTGTTCAAGTCATCTTTATCAATCTTGACATTGTGATTCTCAAGATCACCCACAAGCTTTTGAAATCTATCAAAAGTCTGAGTCAGAGTTTCAGACTTTACACCTGCAAAGTTTTCAAACTGTTGTTTGAGAAGAGATCTCTTATTCTTCTTGGTGTTATCATTACCACCAAATCTCTTAACAATTGCTTGCATAAGAACCTGAGCATCTTCACAGTTTTCAAACTTCCTTTGATACTCATTAGGAATAGACAAAAGTAGAGTACTTAATGCCTTCCACTCTGTTGCTCTTTCTTTTCTCTCTGCATCAGTCTTTGGTGGTGGTCTTTCTTCCTTTTTACCATCTGCATCCTTAGTATAAACTGGTCCATTAGTAACCACCTCCCACATCATATAATCAGTCAGCAACATGTATTGTCTAATCCTAGTCTGCCATAGCTCAAATTCATCGGGTTTGAGCATGGGGATTTTTGTAGCTTGAATACCTTCCATTGTTTCAGTAGACATGTTGTTGTTTGTTGAAAAAGCTGCAAAATTTAATTACCTTCTTCAAGATCAAAGTAATACCAAGCTCTGATACCACTTGATGATCCCAGCTAGAGATCTTAGTATGTATTACTTTGATTGATTATTAATAAGCTTGCGGAATAGTTTATTAACAACTTGAAGAACAAACTTGTATATAACAGAATATCTAACCAAAAGCTTCAATATTATTAACAATAATACGAACACACAATTTGTGTTAGGGTTTACAACCTTGAAGCTAATAACTAGAATGAATTTGTCCTACTCTAGGGTTTTACAGGATCTCTATTTATAACATATAGAGTCCTTTACAGAATCAAACTATTATGGAATCATATCTATTCCATAATTCTCTCTATTCAACTATATCTAACCAACAGTGGTTATCTATATCACTAACAGAGGTAGTACTCGTATATTATCAACAGTGGTTGAGTACTCGATACAAAATACAAACTACACACTAACAGTGGCACTGTTAGACAAACTACTTGACAGCGGCAGCTACTAACTAGCAGTGGCAACTACTAACAGCGGTTGTACTTCTAACAGCGGCACAATACTTGTATTCTGAGCAAATCTAGCAGTGTCTCAGTTCTCAACAGTAATTGGGTAATCAAGCTGTAGCAAGGTTATTCAAGTCAGACTGTTGTAATCCTCAGTATTACTCTTCTAATCCGGTGATATTATCTTACTTTCTTACTGTTATAATGTTTACTTTGCATATTATTTCAGTACGATCTATGATTGTTGCCATGCTGATTAGCTAGATTAATATGTGATTGTTGAAATGTAGATATTAGGATTAGGGATGATGTTTAATTAATATATCTTATATATGATCGGTAGTTGTTATGTTGCATACATGTTTAGACTTATCCTGGATGTAGACTTAATTAATCACCCTTTCTGGTCTCTCACGTGACTGTTGCCTTAGGATAGGATCTGATCAGCCTTAACTACGAATACACAGTTATCTCCTGTTTGTATGAAACTGTGAGATCGCCATAACACGTCAGAATACTTGGTATAGCATTGGAAATACCACTGGTAGAGTACAAATACGTGGAAGCCAAGGAAATGCCGGTGGTCTATCTCACCGTGGATTACCTGGAAGCAACCCTTCCAGACACGGGTCTAGGTCTTGTTAAGCCGTGAAAATGCTATAATACACCGTTAAACTACCTCTGGTTATAAAGCTGTGTAAAGATACATTAGGTTTTTAAAACATCGTAGATATACCTAGGGTTAGAGTACTGTGGAAAATAAGGTCATTATACAATGTACGGATGCCTAGGGATGAACGACCGATGGCAAAGGAGAGTCTAATCCATGACGGAAGTATTAAGAACTTAAACAGATAAAACATGAGTTAGGAAATGAAAGCAAGGATGCCTGCTGTGTTCCCAGATGCTTAAAACCCCTAAACTCTACTTAACCGATAGTTTAACTTATTCAGCATACAACCAGTATTACTCTGTTAAAATTGGATAGACATAGGTGTTAAGAAAAGTTAGTGTTGTGGACTGTCGCCTTATTCCTTAACCCCATTCAGAGGGCTGCTTGGTCTCCGAAAGAGACGGTGAGGTGGGTCTGAAGACAGTCCCATCTGATTAGAATCAGGATAGCCTAGGATTCAGTGACATATGCTTTAGGGTTACACCTAGACGTAGGGTCCTAGTGTTTACACCGACCGTTTAGAAGATTCTTAACTAGAGTAATCACCTATCAACAATATAATATCATCCCGAAACCCTAATCGTCGAAGTTTTAGCAATCACTCTCTACCTGCTGCTTATATTCTCGTTTACTTTTCTGCACTTTAATTTCTGTCTTTAGGTTAGATTAGATAAAACCAAAAACCCATACCTACCTTGTTCCAAACCCATCCTATTGTCAAATCATCTTTGGTAGGTTCCAATTCAATTCAATTCGTTCCGATTTTGGACGACACTCGAGTTATACTTGCCGCCTTACCCACAAGGTAGGTAGCTTGCATAGTTTGAGCCCAGCAAATATAAATTTTTAAAACTTTCAACCCGTCGTGCGTCTCGGTATCCGTCGGTGCAACGACTCGGATTCTAAAACCCGACCGACCGCTGGGACCGCGACAAGTTTTTTTGGCGCCGCTGCCGGGGATCGGTTTCGTCAAGAATTGAATTCTGCCTTAGATAATTAACTTTAGGAGATCCTTCCCTAAGATTATCATTACTTAGGAAGTTAGTTGCTTTATTAATTAGATAACTTAGTTCTTAAACCCTAGAAATACATAAAAATTAAAAACGAAAGACCCAAATTCTCCTTCAAACCCCATCTCTCCTCTCAATCAAATGATGACGGATGAGATGACGGCTTTGGTAGATGCGGAATTCTTTGACTGTCCAGAGTATGAGTCAAACTCCTCTGACGTTAGAGAAATCTATGTTAACCATGAAGTTGAGAACCCAAAAATATCGAGCTTAGATTTAGGTTTTGATGAATCTCAGCAGAAGATTCCAGCTTCTGTTACTGTTGCTTTAAGTGGTCAACCCACACTTGACCCTGAGATTCTGTCAATCTTGTCTAGGTATCCACACTATATTAAACCTGCTACTTTACCTGATGATGAATCGTTTGGAATCGAAGTGTTCTTCTATCCACCCATGCCTTGGATGGATTTGAATGAACGTCTTCATTGTTTAGATGAATACTTTGAGTACGATCTCCCAGATATTTTGCGAGCCCACCCCACTACACTTTATTCAAGTGTTGTTGAGGAAGTGCGTCTCCAATATCAGGTTGAGAATGAACTTAGGATAGAAACACCAACCCGATTAAACACTGAATCTAGGAATCATCTACCCGAATCAGAGACCATCACTTAGGAAATTCTCAAAAGCCCAATAGGAGGATAGATATCCATGCCAACTTTCTGAAATATCTTAAGATATCTGATTTTCCATTTACATTTGAGCAGAGAAATACCTTTGTTGAGATTGATAGGATTATTAGACTTCTTCGTGCTAAACACAGTAGAAAAGATGAGCTATTGTTAAAATCAGAATTAGATCTTTTAATGAATTTACTTGCCAGCACCGATTATCCCTCTGATTCACAACCTAGGATTAATCGTTATGTTGCGTTCCTGATTGACGAGCTTGAATTTTGGATAGAAAGAAGCCCTATCAAGTCTGACATGATTCTTGCAGATATTCCATTCTTTGTTGATCCTGCTACTTATTTAATTAATGAGCTTAGAGCTATTTTTCCCTAATCAACTGAGGAAGCTATGGACGCTGCTTTCTTTGCAAAAAGAAAATAGATCCATATCCAGCTAATCCAGTTATTCCAAAAAACCAAATTCCCGTTTACTAACCAACAGAAGATTTATATCGAAGAGCTTTCGCAAGCAGTTCACACTACTTACGGAAATCCCGATTCTTCTGAGGAAACGAAATTTGTGGATTTACTTTCAAAACTGCTCTATGATCTGTCTTATCTAGATACAGGATTTAGGGATGGCATTTCAAACCAGAAAAAGGTGAAACGGGAATTTAATCGTTTTGTCGATGCATTGTTACAACTCAGTCAGGAAGAACGAGAATTCTTAACAGAATTTGAACGGTATTTCATAAATCCTGCTGATTTAGTTTACTATGTCATTTGAGCTCTCCGAGGTACGTTTATTTCCCGCTATACCTTGTCTCTATCCAAAGCATCAACCGTACCCAACAGTGTCATCTCGGACACTATCCGGTAAAACAGTAAGTCTGATATGGACGAGCTTTCGTCTTTAACAAAGCGCTCTTAGGAGGCACCCCAAGCCTATCTAGGTTAATTAATATTAGTTAGTATTAATTTAATTTTTCATTTTAACGCTTTCGTTTAAAAATCAAGAAAACGTCCTTTAAACTTGTTGGTACATGTTAGTGTGTCTGTCAGTTGGTCTAGTTCGTAGTTTGATTTTGTAATAGTTTTGTGTTTCCTGACTCCTGCGACGTTGTTTGTAACGTCGCAGGTGCGACGTCAGGTTTCGGGCTTGCGACGTTGTTAACGTCGCATGGGCCTGGGCCTGAGACGTTGTGTGCGACGTCGCAGGTACCAGAGTTTGTATAAAAACGTTTTTCGTTTTCAGTTTTAGGTTTGACGAAACCCTAAAAACGCAATTTGTCGAATCCACCTGTAATCTGATCGGTTATAATCAATATACAAGCGTTTGATTCATATTCTATTGTGTTTGATTATTCGTTGTGTTCGTGTGATAACTTAATCGTTGTTTCCGCCATCGATTGAGTGACTCGGTTCATCTAGATCCAATGTAAGGGACTAACAAACTGGTATCAGAGCAGAAAGTGCTCATTTTTGGCATATCGGATCGAGTTTTGGATTGATAAAGGTAGTATTCATATTGTTTTGTGAGTATTACGTTTGTTATTTTGTGATTACAGGTTTTCGATCGTGGTTTCCGGGGTTCTTGTGAGGGATTTCATTATTTTGGTTCGAGGAACTCGTTTTTGGGTTAAAATTTTCGTTTTTAGGTTTTCTGGCCGCAGCTCAGTTCGATACTGCGACGTCATTTGCGACATCATATGCGACGTCTCTTACGACGTTATCAATTTTGACCTAATTTGGTCTCTGCGACGTGAGTTGCGACTATGTTAGCGACGTCGTTATTTTGACCTTAAGTGGTTTTGCTACATTGTGTTGCGACGTCTTGTTGCGACGTAGTGTGATTTTGCGACGTCATCTGCGACGTTAATCTTTAACGTCGCTTATTTTCGATTCTTAATCGAATCTTTTGCTTTTGCGACGTTACACTCTTTGTCGCATCAACTCTTTGCGACGTTATTTTCAACGTCGCTAGTTTCAGATTATCAGTTTTAATTTAAGTATTACAAATGGCTACTGATAAGGAAGATATTAGAGGAATTAGAGAGATGCTCAGACAGAGCAATGATATTGGTTCTAGCAATAAACCTCCGTTCTTTGGACCGGATTTGGACTATGTATATTGGAGAGATAGATTTGAACAGTATGTAGACTTCCACTGTCCAGAACTTTGGGGACCTTTAAAAGAACGATATGTAGCTCCGGTAGCTGAAGGAAATTATCGTGGTATTCCCTCAGCAAAAACATACAATGCTATGTCACCTCAAGAGAAAAAGGAATATGAAATTGAAAGAAAGGCTCATTCAGCTATCTGTATGTGTTTGTCAAAGGATGTTATGAGACTCTTTAAATCTCATGACATAACTTATGATTTGTGGAAGGCAATTGAAACGAGATGCGGGGGCAATGAAAAGTACAAGGAGGCCAAGCTAGAATTAATCAAAAAGCAGTATGATCTATTTGACATCCTTCCTAATGAGATGACTTCTGGTCTATTCACATGATACTCACAACTGGTTAGTGAGTTAAATGAAAGAGGATACAATCTCTCTGCACTTGAGGTAAACAAGAAATTGCTGGACGTGTTGCCAAGTGCTTGGGATGTGAAGGTCCAATTCTTAAAGGAAAATCCAGAATTTCAAATGATGACTTTGGACCAATTGATAGGTGTTCTTCAAGCTCATGCAATGGAATTGAAGAAGAAGGAATGCAAGTCAAGTGGATCTGTACAAAATCCCACAATTTATGGTGGACAAGTCAATTCTGGCAAGAGTTATGGTGGAGTGGCATTTATAACGGATACCAATTCATCATCTTCTTCTTCTGGAGGTCAACATGCAGCCTATATTTCTGGTACATCTCAAGGAACTCAACAACAAACTCCAGTCTCACCAGCAATACAAGAGCAAGCTGCTATTTATACAGCTTTTCTAAGCTCTTACAAAGATTTGGTTACTCAGCCAAACACTACTTTGGAGTTGATAAAGGAGGATTACGGACAACTGGATGACGATGATCTAGAACAAATGGACTTGAATTGGAACATTGCTATGATAACAAGAAGGGTTCAAAAATTCTTGCAACGGACGGGACGCTAGAGTTTAGAAGGCAATGGGAAGTCAAGATTTGGTTTTGATAAAAGCAAGGTCCGATGTTATAACTGCCAGAATTTGGGTCATTTCGCTAGGGAATGCGAGAAACCAAAGATGCCACGATCGGGTCTTACTCAGCCTGATCCTCCAAAAGCGAAAGAAGAGGTCAAGTCGTTAGCTGTGGACAATGCTTTGGTCGTTTTTGAGCCAACTACTCATGACTGGAATGCGGAGGTAGCAAATTTTCAACAGTGTTTGATGGCTCACATTACACCTGAGGTACAAAATGAACCAAATGAACCTTTAAACTGTATCTCATGCATTAATCTAACTGAATCTCTTGAGGGTTTTAAAAAGGACAACCAAGAGTTGCGAGACAAAGTTGCAAAACTTAATGAGTCGAATAGGTTTTTGAAAGAAAATGAAAAACTTTATGAAAAACATAATGAGGCTCATAAGTTAGATACTCAAACTTATAAAGCGAAAGTTTTTAGTCAACAGGATGCAATTAAAAGTTATCTTACTGAAATTGAACTGTTAAAGAAAGAGCTTTCTGACTTAAAAACTGAGTATGGAAATTATCAAGATAAAATCTTGGGTTCATCCTCTGCAACAATGATCTTTAATGAAATTGTTAGCAACCATAAGCGTGATAGGAAAAGTAAGGGAGGAAAAGGATTAGGTTTTGTTGAAATAGCACCTCCTACTACTTACACTCCTTTACCTGTTAAGGAAAGCCCTGATGAGATTCCTGTCGATTATGCTAAGTTATTGGGTATCAAGGGTAAAGTGGCTAAAACTAACAAACAGGAGAAGGAGAAAACCAAGAGGCCAGAGTATCCCTCTCCTAAGTTTGTTAAGCCAATGAATGAATCTCCTGTTAGTGTTGAGGAGATTGTTGAGCAAAAGAATGAATCTCCAGTCTGTTTTGAGGAGATTGTTGAGATTGAGGACATTACTGATCAAGAGTATCCTGAAGTTAAGAAAGTTGAAGTTAAACCCGAAAAAGCGGTTTTAAAAGTTGAATCTGAAATTAAGGTTCAACCCAAAAAAGGAAAAGATAAAGTTTTACACTCACCTGTAAAAATTTTGCAACATAAAGTGATAAATAAAAAGGTTTCTTGTGATAAACCTTCCACTTCAACTTCTTAACCGAAACAAGCATCTTCTAAGACGTGTACACAATGTTCATGTTCTAGAAATGTTTCCCCACCTCCTGTGGTAATTCCTCAGTCTCAACCGTTTGTTAAGACACGTTCTTGTTTCTACTGCAAGAGACAAGGACATTTAATCCGTGACTGTCCCAAGCTGTCAAATCAGCGCTATGGGAGAGAGATGCCTAGGACATCTGTTTATAGAAATTCTTTTTCAAGATCTCCACCTAGGCGTTACTCAAACTCTCCCAAGCCTGTCTTGAAGCCAAGTAATGTTGAGCAAAAACCTTTGCCAATTCAAAAGCCCAACATTACTTCTAATCTTATTTTCGAACCATCTAAAGTTTGGAAACGAAAAGAGTCTGATGTTGACTCTTCAGTCGTCAACAATAACACATCAGATAAAAATTCTAATTTGTTTAAAGATAATGTTAGTCCATGTTTAACTTAATAAACAATCATATATAATAAGCCTTGAATGTATTATTGAGAAGTTGCGGAATCACACTCAATAATATTAAGAAGATCAACGAATATAAATTAATATAATGAACACACTAATATACCGAAAGCTTCAATCTTATTAATGATATAAGACGAATACACTTAATGTATTAGGGTTACAGAAAACCTTGAAGCTACGCAAAACCCTTAACTTATCTAGGTCTAAAGGATCTCTATTTATAACACATAGAGTCCTATACAATCTCCTACAAATATAGAATAAAATAACTTCCATAACCGACTCATACTTATCACAAAATCATAAACAGTTGTAACTACCATTCTGAAGTAAACAATTGTGACTATTACACATTCAGTGGTAACTGCTTCAATTGTAATAAAAGACTAAGTACAAATATATAATCAGTGTTAACTGCTACATATATAACTAACAATTACAGATACATAAGCAGTTTTAACTACTTACAGACACATAACTATCAGTTGAAATCTATCTTCAATCAGTTGTAACACTTGTCTTCTCTTCAGATTTCTTCTATCAGTTGTAGCTTTGTAAAGACAGTTTTATCCTTCAACATAAACAGTTTTAAACACTTTGTACTCTGTCTTCTCATCAACAACTTCAATTCAGAAACAGTTTTGACCCAACAGATAAAATCCTATCTGACATGCTTATTGTTGATGACCATGGAAGACCTAAGTCTGTAAAGGCTTGGGTCTCCGTTTCTCACTAATCTCTTTCTTTTTATGTGTTGTAGCAGTCTGAACGTGTGAAAGATAGCTTATGGTATATGGATAGTGGATGCTCGCGACACATGACTGGCGATGTGTCTCTTCTGACGGATATTAAACCATACGCAGGAGGATACGTTGCTTTTGCAGGAGATACAGGAGGAACTATTTCTGGAAAAGGAACGCTAACAAATGGAAAAGTTAGCTTTGAGAATGTGAATTATGTGGCAGAACCGACTCACAACTTGTTGAGCGTATCACAAGTTTGTGATAAGGATTACACCACGTCATTCACAAAGACTGAATGTGTAATATTGAAGCCTGGGTATGTCATTCCTGAGGAATGGGTATTGATGCGCGCACCCAGAAAGAATGACACCTATGTGATGAAAATGCGAACTGTGGAGACTTCAAGTGACTATACTTGTCTCCTTTCAAAGGCTTCTGAAAAGGAATCACTCCTTTGGCACAGACGGATGGGAAATATTCATTTTCGTAAAATGAATTTTCTGATTAATAATGATTTAGTGAGGGGAGTTCCAAAATAGTCATTTGCTTTGAAAGATGACTGCATTTCTTGTCACAAGGGAAAACTCCACAAGAAGTCCCATAAGTCTAAGCTTGTGAATTCTATTGCTGCTCCATTGGAACTACTGCATATGGATCTATTCGGTCCAGTTTCTACAAAGAGCATTAGTGGTCGGTCTTACTGCTTGGTAGTTACTGATGACTACTCAAGGTTTTCGTGGATTTATTTTTTGACTTCAAAGGGGGAGACTCCTGATATTCTGGTGTATTTGTTGTATAAGTTGGCAAATTTGTGCAACTTAAAGGTGAAAAGGATACCAAGCGACAATGGAACTGAATTCAAGAACTCAACTCTCGAATTGTTTTGTACCACAAGAGGTATTGAGCATCAATTTAGTGCTCCGAGGACTCCACAATAGAATGGAGTCGCAGAAAGAAAGAACAGGACAATCATCGAGACAGCTTGGACTATGTTAGCTGACTCCAAGTTACCAATCATCTTCTGGGCTGAGGCAGTTAATACTGCCTGTTATGTTCTCAACAGAGTGCTCACGGTTAAGAAAAAGAACAAGACATGTTATGAACTTTTCAATAACCGTAAACCAAACCTGCAGTTTTTAGAACCATTTGGGTGTCCATGCATGATCATGATTACAAAAGATCGGGTCTCTAAGTTTGGTGATAAAGCTGTTGAAGGGATTTTTCTTGGATATTCAGTCAATTCTCCGAACAAAAGAGTCTACAACAAATCAACGAATCAGATAGAGGAACATTTTGAGGTGAAATGTTTAAGGTATACAGAACCTCCTCAAGGAACGGGCCCTGATTGGTTTTTCAATTATGGAAACCTCTTTAACTCTTTCAACATTCCGGAAGAAGATGATAAGGAAGAGTTGGTTTCTATGCTTCATGGACTTGATCTTACTCAAGATACACCAGTTAATAAACCATCCGACCCATCTCCTAATGCAACACCCACACCACCACCAACAACACCCACACCACCACCAACAACACCTAATTCAATATCTGCATCCACATCTACACCCTCACCTACATCCACATCTCCAGCTACACCTTCATCAGATGCTCCTTCTACCTCTAAAATAGTTTATAACTACACAGAGGAGCTTCCCTATAATCCTCGCATGCCCTCATTAGAGGAAGGAGGGGAGGAAGAAGAATAGGATGAGGAAGAGGAAGTAGAAAAGATGACCTATTGTAACACCCCCAAATTTACTGTTCTCGGAAGCATACATTGGGGTGCTACTAATCAATACACAAAACACATAAGATACATAATGAACGACCACTACATGCGTCGTTTTACAAATACATTGATTAACGTGAAAGTCTACATATGTTTTACAAAAGATGAGTTCGCATAGATATTTGAGAGATTCTAATACATATCTAATTTATACAAAATATAGAAATGCAAGAAAATCTCTTGATGATTATATGATTTCATGCGACTCGAGCTACAGTATCCTGATGGGCAGTCCAACCTACTGCTGAGTACCTGAGATAACATGCTAAAAGGTCAGCTATAAAGCTGGTGAGCTCACAGGTTTGATATGATACTATATGATTTGTGAACCGCAAGATTTAGTGATTCGATTTACAAAGCATGTAAATAATTGATTGATGAGTATCACATGAATATTTGTAATTAAACAAATAAGTAAAGATTGATACAACTAACATGAGCACATAGTCTGAGCTTAACTGAGGGGTCAGGATCACAATCAAGTGCCTGATCGAGGGTGCCTCTATGCGTATGCCTAATCAACATACGTTTGAACAAATGATAATGCTTCCGTTTGACAGGTTAGTGCTTGCTAACTCGGACGGGGATTGTCAATCCCATATGGTACCATACACTAACATTCACGCTAAATCATATTAACAGAACTATGCTTCAGAGGACTTTGATTGATTAGATGAAAACAACTCATGCAGCATACGTGATAATTTGATACTTGCGTTCACATGTAAAACAAAACGAGCATGTATCTCACCCCTAGGTAAAAGCATTTAAAATAGGGGCTATGAGACTCACCTGAGTCTGATGAATTGTTAGCCAACAATTATGATGATTCACACAGATTTGATGTCGTTACAACGACTGACCCTGCCGGGCGTCCTAAACGCGCAAGGTTATAATAATGATTAGATGTCTTAACAGACCATCTTTGCTAGTTGCTCATTCAACTAGTAATGTCCAAATACATTTGGTTTGATTAGGTATGATTGGAAAAATATGTACGGCCCATTGGTGATTAATTGTAATAACAATCTTAAAACATTGTTATTAGAATGTTGTAATGATATACTTATAAAGTATATTTGAAATGATTAGTATTTGAATAAGTCAAATGTTGTTGTCTTAGGTGATTATAAGTTACCACTTCTAGTTATAATCTTGTTGCCCCTGTTAGTTATAATCATGTTGCCCCTGTTAGTTATAATCGTATTGCCCCTGTTAGTTATAATCTTGTTGTCCCTGTTAGTTATAATCTTGTTGACCCTGTTAGTTATAATCTTGTTGCCCCTGTTAGTTATAATCTTGTTGCCCCTGTTAGTTATAATCGTGTTGCCCCTGTTAGTTATAATCGTGTTGCCCCTGTTAGTTAAAATCTTGTGATTTTTGACTCAACAACCCTCTCGTTTTCTACACTTTTTAGTCCCAACCAAGACCCACCAAAAATCACAGATGTTCCCCTATGGGTCTAGTGTAAATCTGTACTTTATGGTAATTTTATAAGTTCATCTGCTATTTTTAACAAAAATCAACATGAAAGGTAGTCGGATTTGGTTCGGAAACGAGTAACATTCAAAGATCAGCTTCTATACTTAAATCCTTACAGATCTGGAAAAAGTGTAAAACACGAAAGTTGTAGCTCTTTTCAATACGCAACTTTTAAAAAAAAATTGGTTGTCTAACTCATCTTAGAGCTCGAGATATTAACGATTTTGTGGGACTGTTTTTGAGAGACAGAATCTGTCATACATACATACTTATGAAAAACGTTTTTAAGATTTAGATTTGGACATTAACAAGTTGTATGAACAATATATCATCTATATAAACATAATACAAGTATTTTACGAAAGTGTCGGGATCCTTACTATGATCGAATGAAGAATCCGAAAAGGTGGAAGTGTAACTCGCGTTCTCGTGATCGTTTTTGCTTCAATCCACTTGATGATCCCAAGAGGTTTTGATGATGAATTATGGTGGTGAAAGTGGCTGATTTTAGAGAGATAAGGATCAGAGATTTGAGAGAGAATGGGAGAGATTGAGTTGGTGATTGAATGAAGAGAGATGAGATGATAGTGGTGGTTAAAGTCAAGAACAAGATCCATGTTTCATGGATCTTGTTTGGCTGATTTTTCCAAGTCAAAAAGGAGGTGGATTTTTGTTATATTTTGTCTCAAATAATTGGTATTATATCCGTGTTCGTTTACCCGATCGTTTAAATGTATATTTAGACGTTATGTATTATATATACGTTTTTAAATAACGAATAAGCTTTCGATATTTTTGAGTTGAAGTATTTTATCAAAATACTTGTTAATGAGTTATAAAAATATAACTTTGGTTGGTTTTGATTATCGAACGAGTTTCACTCATTTTTGGTTGCGTATGAATGTTTTAGACGATACGAGTTTCTTTTGAAATATTATCGAAATAATATGTAATAAATAATGAGTTGTATTAAATAATAATTCTATATTACTTAATACTTGTTTTCACCAACGCCGTATAGATGAATCGAAATTCGGCCGATTTGAAAATGCACGATTTAAACAAATCGCGTACTGATATATATATAACAATATACATATTGATACATACAATTAGCCTAAAACATAGCACTAATTATATGTACTACTAGATGATTAGGATCTAATAACTAGTCCTAATTTGATGGGTGTCACATTCTCCCCTTGTTAAGAGAATTTCGTCCCGAAATTTAACTCGAAGTTGGCGTGTGAGTGGAGTCTGAAAATAGATGTGGATATTTGAGTCGCATCTGGTCTTCTCGTTCCCAGGTGAATTCCGGACCACGCCGCGAATTCCACCGAACCTTGACAATAGGGATACGACTTTGTTTAAGCTGTTTGACCTCACGGTCCATGACCTCCACTGGTGTCTCGACAAAATGAAGTTTGTCGTCGATTTGAATTTCCTCGAGTGGGATAATGAGTGTCTCGTCGGACAGACATTTCTTCAGGTTAGAAATGTGAAATTTGGGATGCACGCTACTGAGCTCTGGAGGTAGCTGCAATCGATATGCGACTGGACCAATCCTTTCAAGGATCTCAAAAGGTCCGATGTATCTAGGGTTTAACTTCCCACGTTTACCAAAACGGATGACACCTTTCCAAGGTGATACTTTGAGCAATACTCGATCCCCAACCTGGAACTCGAGATGCTTTCGTCTCACGTCAGCATAACTCTTTTGACGATCACGTGCGGCCTTCAGCCGTTGCTGGATACCAACGATCTTCTCGGTGGTTTCATGAATGATTTCAGGACCAGTGAGTTGACTATCTCCAACTTCAGTCCAACAGATAGGCGATCGGCACTTACGACCGTACAGTGCCTCAAAAGGTGCAGCTCCAATACTGGTGTGGTAGCTGTTGTTGTATGAGAATTCACACAATGGCAAATGCTGTTCCCAATTTGCACCGAAGTCAATTACGCATGCGCGTAACATATCTTCCAGTGTTTGGATTGTTCTTTCACTTTGGCCATCGGTTTATGGATGATAGGCTGTACTCATATCTAAACGAGTACCCAATGACTTTTGTAATGATTGCCAAAAGTTAGATGTGAATCGGCTGTCTCTATCAGAGATAATTGAGATTGGAACGCCGTGCCTTGTTACGATCTCTTTCATATAGATTCGCGTGAGACGTTCCATTTTGTCGGTTTCCTTCATAGCAATGAAGTGAGCAGATTTGGTTAGACGATCAACTATTACCCATATAGTATCGCAACCACTTGATGTTTTCGGGAGTTTAGTGATAAAATCCATGGAGATTTGCTCCCATTTCCATTGAGGGATTTCCGGTTGCTGGAGCAAGCCGGAGGGTTTCTGATATTCGGCTTTAACCTTAGAACATGTGAGGCATTTGCTGACGTACGTGGCAATCTCTGCTTTCATGCTCGGCCACCAGTACAGTCCCTTGATGCCATGATACATCTTGTCCGATCCAGGATGTATAGAGTATTTGGACTTGTGAGCTTCATCCATCACAAAGTCTCGAAGATTCCCAAACTTGGGTAACCAGATTCGGTTTGCGAAGTACTTGACTCCATTGGGTTTGGTTTCAAATTGATTCTCCATATTTCGCAAGGCCTCTTCCTTGATGTTTTCAGGTTTCAATGCTTCGAGTTGAGCAGTGAGAATTTGAATGATTAGATCATTATGAATGATAATACTGAGGGCTCGGACTCGAAGAGGTTTGGTGCGCTCTTTTCGACTTAGGGCATCGGCAACTACATTTGCTTTACCCGGATGATACTTGATCTCGCAGTCATAATCGGTGAGCAACTCGACCCATCGTCGTTGCCTCATATTGAGATCCTTCTGATCGAATATATGCTGGAGGCTCTTATGATCAGTGAAGATGGTACATTTCGTGCCATACAGATAATGTCTCCAGATTTTGAGGGCGAACACTACGGCTCCTAATTCGAGATCATGGGTTGTGTAGTTCTTCTCGTGAACTTTGAGTTGTCGGGAGGCGTAAGCTATGACTTTCTCTCGTTGCATCAACACGCAACCAAGTCCTTGATGCGAAGCATCGCAGTATACCACGAAGTCCTCGTTACCTTCGGGTAGTGATAGGATAGGCGCACTGCAAAGCTTTTGCTTTAATAACTGAAATGCTGACTCTTGCTTATCAGTCCAATTGAACTTCTTCTCTTTCTGAGTCAGTGTTGTGAGTGGTTGTGCTATCTTGGAGAAATTCTCAATGAAGCGTCGATAGTAACCAGCCAGTCCTAAGAATTGGCGTACTTCGGTCGGTGTTGTCGGTGCTTGCCAGCACTTGATAGCCTCGATCTTTGAGGGATCTACATGAATTCCCTGACTGTCAATCACATGACCAAGGAATTGAACGGTCTGAATCCAGAACTCACACTTGGAGAACTTAGCATATAACTCTTCGTGTCTGAGAAGTTCTAGAATGGTTTTGAGATGCTGCTCGTGCTCTTGCTCGTTGCGTGAGTAGATAAGAATGTCGTCTATGAAGACAATGACAAACTTGTCAAGATATGGTTTGCACACCCGGTTCATAAGATCCATGAATACTGCCGGTGCGTTAGTCAAACCAAAGGCCATAACCTGAAACTCGTAATGACCAGAGCGAGTTCGGAAAGCGGTTTTTTGGAATATCTTCATCGCGAACTCGTAACTGATGATAACCCGATCGTAGATCTATTTTCGAATAGATGCTTGACCCTTGGAGTTGGTCGAACAGGTCATCAATACGAGGAAGTGGATAACGGTTCTTGATGGTCAATTTGTTCAACTCTCTGTAGTCGATACACATCCTGAATGAACCGTCCTTCTTTTTCACAAACAGGACCGGAGCTCCCCATGGTGAAGAACTCGGTCTAATGAATCCCTTATCCAGGAGTTCCTGCAACTGAGTAGACAACTCTTGAAGTTCTGAAGGGGCTAAACAATATGGTGCTCGTGCCACGGGTGCTGCCCCAGGCACAAGATCTATTGAGAACTCAACTTGCCTTAGTGGTGGAAGGCCAGGTAATTCTTCAGGAAAGACTTCTGGAAAGTCTCTAACGATGGGCACATCCTCGAGTCGTTTCTCTTCTGACTTTTTCTCAATAACATGAGCGAGGATTGCCTGATAACCTTTCCTAAGGTACTTGCGAGTCTTCATGCAGGATATGATATTCAATCTCGTCCTACTGGTCTCCCCTTGTATGATCAAAGTACTACCAGTGACGAGAGGAATACGAACGATCTTGTCATGACATACAATTTCAGCTCGATGCTTAGATAGCCAATCCATGCCTACTACTATGTCAAAACTTCCAATCTTGATGGGTATGAGGTTTATGGGAAATAGTTCATTTGCGAGGTTTAGGGTGCAATTTGGTAACACACTATCGGCCTCGATCAACTTGCCATTAGCTAACTCTACAGTGTACTTAGCTTCTAAGGCAACTGGTGAAATGTCTAATAGTGGGCTAAATTCCTCAGATATAAAACTCTTATCAGCACCAGTATCAAACAAAATTGAAGCAGTTAAATTGTTGAGAAGAAACATACCCGTGACCACATTAGGGTCTTCACGGGCCTCTCCAGAATTCAGCACAAAAGCTCTGCCCCTAGCATTGTTGTTGTTGTTCCCTTTGTTCTTCAACTTCGGACACGCATTCCTGAAGTGTCCAGTGTTTCCACACTCATAGCAGGCTCGGGGTTGGTTGTTGTTGGTGTTGGCGGTGGGGTTGGTTGCAGGTGTTCGACAGTCTTTGGTAAGATGTCCATACCTCTTGCAGTTGTTGCAGGGTGCACTACAAGGACCATCATGATGACGATTGCACTTTGAACAGTAGGGTTTACTTCCAGTGTACCCTTTTCTCTCTCCAGAACCTGATGTGTCATTCTTGACAGTCTCAGTCTTTTTGAAGTTCTGTTGGTTCTGATTCCCAGACCATTTTCTCTTGTTGTTGTTCCCAGAAGATGAGACAGGGTTTCCTTGGCTCTCTTGCATAGCCATGAGCTCATGAGCTAAACGAATTGCTCCCTGAACGGTGGTTTTGCCAGAAGAGGCAACGTTCCCCCGGACAGGTTCCGGAAGACCGCGAATGTACCTCTTGACCTTGTCGGTCTCAGTGCTTACTAAGGCTGGGCGGAGGGTTGCCAGTTGTTGAAACCTAGTGGTATAACCAACAATGTCAGTTCCTTGAACCTTAAGATGCCAGAACTCCTCATCTAGCTTCTCGAGTTCTTCAGATGGGCAATACTCCTCTGTGAGCATTTTCTTCAGATCTTCCCAGGGAAGTAGATAGGCGGTATCTATACCCACAGACTGGGTATACGAGTTCCACCAGGTGAGGGCACCATCAGCAAGGGTGCATGTGGAAAACTGAACTCTATCCCCTTCCGCACATTTGCTAATGCGAAAGACGGATTCCATCTTCTCAACCCATCTGATTAGGCCGATGGCTCCTTCAGTTCCTTTAAAGCTCAGGGGTTTGCAGTTTTGGAAATCCTTGTAGGAACAAGGCTTGGCAGTGGGAGGGGTATTGGCAGTACCACTATTCCTTTCGGGGGTCTCTGATGAATGTCGCGCCAAGGCTTCAGTCACAGCCTGAGAGATGATAGATGACATCTGGGCATCAGTGTAAGTCCTTGACTTTGGCGGCATGATTTTCCTGAGAATAGAAGGATAGGGTTCGTGAGAGATTGTCCATAAATGATGATTATCATAGATGTACATATACAAATGCGGTAATATACAACATCACAAAATGACAATCAACATTATAGAACAATCAAGAGGGGTTGAATAACCATCTCTACTGACTAGCAACTACATGCTAACTAGCCTGGTTATTTGAATTGTTTTGAGTTAGGTAAGGTCTCGCTCGAAGTGACTCGGTGGTCCTCCTAGCTACCTATGAGTTTCGTGATTCCAAAAGAAATTGTCGAGAGTGGGATGAATTAGAAGATGTTTCGGAGGTTGTGTTTGCCATCTCCATGACAAAGTGTTTGAATATGTGAGTGCCTATATATATATATAATATATAATAGACTAGCGTACAGTGCTTGAGCGATGACTATCTATGTATACATACATATATCACATAATAGTCTTATGAGTGTCTAGCACAACAATTATGAGTCCCGGTTTCTCTCGAGGTCAGAGTCAACTAATGTATTCCTATTCCAGCATAACCATTTCAAGCCTTACATCATCTTTATTTAATTGTACATAGTTGATCAAGCTATGTTAAATTAAACTTGTATGACGTAACTCTTGAACCAATCACACTTAACAGAAAATACCGCCTAACGGTCATAGTCAAGGCCCACTAATGCAACCTAGTTCACTATAACCTTAGGCTCTGATACCAATCTGTAACACCCCCAAATTTACTGTTCTCGGAAGCATACATTGGGGTGCTACTAATCAATACACAAAACACATAAGATACATAATGAACGACCACTACATGCATCGTTTTACAAATACATTGATTAACGTGAAAGTCTACATATGTTTTACAAAAGATGAGTTCGCATAGATATTTGAGAGATTCTAATACATATCTAATTTATACAAAATATAGAAATGCAAGAAAATCTCTTGATGATTATATGATTTCATGCGACTCGAGCTACAGTATCCTGATGGGCAGTCCAACCTACTGCTGAGTACCTGAGATAACATGCTAAAAGGTCAGCTATAAAGCTGGTGAGCTCACAGGTTTGATATGATACTATATGATTTGTGAACCGCAAGATTTAGTGATTCGATTTACAAAGCATGTAAATAATTGATTGATGAGTATCACATGAATATTTGTAATTAAACAAATAAGTAAAGATTGATACAACTAACATGAGCACATAGTCTGAGCTTAACTGAGGGGTCAGGATCACAATCAAGTGCCTGATCGAGGGTGCCTCTATGCGTATGCCTAATCAACATACGTTTGAACAAATGATAATGCGTCCGTTTGACAGGTTAGTGCTTGCTAACTCGGACGGGGATTGTCAATCCCATATGGTACCATACACTAACATTCACGCTAAATCATATTAACAGAACTATGCTTCAGAGGACTTTGATTGATTAGATGAAAACAACTCATGCAGCATACGTGATAAGTTGATACTTGCGTTCACATGTAAAACAAAACGAGCATATATCTCACCCCTAGGTAAAAGCATTTAAAATAGGGGCTATGAGACTCACCTGAGTCTGATGAATTGTTAGCCAACAATTATGATGATTCACATAGATTTGATGTCGTTACAACGACTGACCCTGCCGGGCGTCCTAAACGCGCAAGGTTATAATAATGATTAGATGTCTTAACAGACCATCTTTGCTAGTTGCTCATTCAACTAGTAATGTCCAAATACATTTGGTTTGATTAGGTATGATTGGAAAAATATGTACGGCCCATTGGTGATTAATTGTAATAACAATCTTAAAACATTGTTATTAGAATGTTGTAATGATATACTTATAAAGTATATTTGAAATGATTAGTATTTGAATAAGTCAAATGTTGTTGTCTTAGGTGATTATAAGTTACCACTTCTAGTTATAATCTTGTTGCCCCTGTTAGTTATAATCGTGTTGCCCCTGTTAGTTATAATCGTGTTGCCCCTGTTAGTTATAATCTTGTTGCCCCTGTTAGTTATAATCTTGTTGCCCCTGTTAGTTATAATCTTGTTCCCCCTGTTAGTTATAATCTTGTTGCCCCTGTTAGTTATAATCGTGTTGCCCCTGTTAGTTATAATCGTGTTGCCCCTGTTAGTTAAAATCTTGTGATTTTTGACTCAACAACCCTCTCGTTTTCTACACTTTTTAGTCCCAACCAAGACCCACCAAAAATCACAGATGTTCCCCTATGGGTCTAGTGTAAATCTGCACTTTATGGTAATTTTATAAGTTCATCTGCTATTTTTAACAAAAATCAACATGAAAGGTAGTCGGATTTGGTTCGGAAACGAGTAACATTAAAAAGATCAGCTTCTATACTTAAATCCATACAGATCTGGAAAAAGCGTAAAACACGAAAGTTGTAGCTCTTTTCAATACGCAACTTTTAAAAAAAAATTGGTTGTCTAACTCATCTTAGAGCTCGAGATATTAACGATTTTGTGGGACTGTTTTTGAGAGACAGAATCTGTCATACATACATACTTATGAAAAACGTTTTTAAGATTTAGATTTGGACATTAACAAGTTGTATGAACAATATATCATCTATATAAACATAATACAAGTATTTTACGAAAGTGTCGGGATCCTTACTATGATCGAATGAAGAATCCGAAAAGGTGGAAGTGTAGCTCGCGTTCTCGTGATCGTTTTTGCTTCAATCCACTTGATGATCCCAAGAGGTTTTGATGGTGAATTATGGTGGTGAAAGTGGCTGATTTTAGAGAGATAAGGATCAGAGATTTGAGAGAGAATGAGAGAGATTGAGTTGGTGATTGAATGAAGAGAGATGAGATGATAGTGGTGGTTAAAGTCAAGAACAAGATCCATGTTTCATGGATCTTGTTTGGCTGATTTTTCCAAGTCAAAAAGGAGGTGGATTTTTGTTATATTTTGTCTCAAATAATTGGTATTATATCCGTGTTCGTTTACCCGATCGTTTAAATGTATATTTAGACGTTATGTATTATATATACGTTTTTAAATAACGAATAAGCTTTCGATATTTTTGAGTTGAAGTATTTTATCCAAATACTTGTTAATGAGTTATAAAAATATAACTTTGGTTGGTTTTGATTATCGAACGAGTTTCACTCATTTTTGGTTGCGTATGCATGTTTTAGACGATACGAGTTTCTTTTGAAATATTATCGAAATAATATGTAATAAATAATGAGTTGTATTAAATAATAATTCTACATTACTTAATACTTGTTTTCACCAACGCCGTATAGATGAATCGAAATTCGGCCGATTTGAAAATGCACGATTTAAACAAATCGCGTACTGATATATATATAACAATATACATATTGATACATACAATTAGCCTAAAACATAGCACTAATTATATGTACTACTAGATGATTAGAATCTAATAACTAGTCCTAATTTGATGGGTGTCACACCTATTCTCATTTCTATACTCAAGGAGATGAAGATAATGAGGCAACTGAGAGTACTACAGTTCCTGATCCCACAGCTGTTCCTGCAACTGAGGGCGATTTAAACAATATGGATGTGGTACTTGTACCTGATGTCATTCCTCAAACACGTGTACATAAGGATCACCCAACTGAGAATATTATTGGTGATCCTGATGCTGTTGTTCAAACGCGTAAACAGACGAAAGGCCAACAGTTTTTGGGCCTTATGACTAAGATAGAGTCGTGTTATCTATCACAAATTCAGCCTAAAAAGGTCGATGAGGCCTTGAAAGACCCATCATGGGTCGAGGCTATGCAGGAGGAACTACAACAAATCAACAAGATGAAAGTTTGGGAAATAGTTCCTCTACCCAAGGGTGCCCACCTGACTGGTACTCGTTGGGTTTACCGCAACAAGATGGATGATCGCGGGGTGGTCATACGGAACAAAGCCCGCCTGGTAGTTCAAGGATATAGTCAACAAGAGGGTATCGACTATGATGAAGTCTTTGCTCTTGTTGCTCGTTTGGAATCCATACGAATTTTTCTTGCCTATGCTTCCTTTAAAGGATTCCGTGTGTATCAACTTGATGTCAAGTGTGCTTTTCTATACAGAGATGTCGACGCAGTGATTTATGTGTGTCAGCCTCCTGGATTTGAAGACCCAAAGCATCCTAATTATGTTTGCAAGCTGAAGAAAGCTTTGTATGGTCTTCATCAATCTCCTCGACTTTGGTATGAACGACTAGCCAAGTATCTGCTGAAGAATGGCTTTGACAGAGGACAGATTGATAGCACACTTTTCATCAAAAAGGAAGGAGCAGATTTACTACTTGTGCAGGTATATGTGGATGACATAATAGTCGGATCAACAAATGATCAGTTGTGCAAGGATTTTGAAAATCTGATGAAAGCTGAGTTTGAAATGAGTGCTATGGGGGAGCTTACGTTCTTTCTGGGATTACAAGTCGAGCAGTCTGATAAGGGAATTTATATTCATCAGTCTAAATATGTCACTGACATGTTGACGCGGTATGATTTGCTCGATAGTAAACACTATGGCACTCCAATCGATGTGAAACACAATCTTGGACCAAATGAGGACGATGAAGATTGCAAGGAGAAAGACTATCGCTCTATGATAGGCTCTCTCATGTACCTGACTGCCTCAAGACCAGATATTGTGTTTGCTGTTTCACTATGCTCTCGATTTCAAGCAAATCCAAAGGTGTCTCACATGAAGGCAGTTAAACGCATTTTTGGATATCTTGCTTTTAGGCCATCTCTGGGTCTATGGTATCCAAATGAGAAAAACTCCGAGTTAACTGCCTATTCGGATTCAGATCATGGTGGCTGCAAGGTAGATAAGAAGTCAACCACTGAAGGATGTCAGTTTCTTGGATCGCGTTTGGTTTCGTGGCAGTGTAAAAAGCAGACTGCGGTTGCCACCTCAACAGCGGAGGTCGAGTATGTTGCTGCTGCGAGTTGTTGTTCTCAAGTCCTTTGGATTCAGCACCAACTACGCGATTACGGGTTCAATCTCTCTATGACTCCTATTTACATTGATAATACTGCTGCAATATCTATCACACACAATCCCGTACAACACTCTAAGACTAAACATATTGAACTTAGGTTCCACTTTATACGGGATTGTTATGAGAAACACCTAATAGATGTTGTCCACATAGAAACCCTTAAGCAGTGTGCAGACCTTTTCACAAAAGCCTCTCTACGAAGTCGGTTTAATGAACTAGTCAATATGATTGGTTTAAGGTTCTTTTAACTCAAAAGGTGATTTGTGACTTGGACATTTGAATTTTTTGTACATTAGAAAAAAAAATAAAAAATTTAGCAACAACCACTTTTTATACTTTTTAGTATTAAAGAAATGCAAGGTTGCTACATTTTTAAAAATAGACGTTGAAGTTGTGTATGTAAACAACTTGGGATATGATAGTACATCGGGTGACATGCACAAAATGGAATTTTAAGTTTTATCTTTGATGTGTCAGTAGGTTTATTTGACATATTTAAGGCAGTTTTTATAACAAATTAGCTTCATCATACGATGTATTGGTAGGCATGATACACACTGGTCTTGAGGTTATTAAGAAGTAACTTGAATACATGTCTATGAACCTGTGGTAAACACCTTGTGATGTACGACTCTAAGTCTTAATTCCTTAGCGTAGCTTGACATACTTCTATTTTTTAGATCGTATATCTGAGATCTATCGGGGGAGTTTGCTGATTGTTTCCTCTGTTGTATGTAAGTGCAGACCTGGTCTCAATTCAGCTTACTCTCAAAACTAAGCAAACGTGAGTCAATGTACTTGCAAAGTCTTAAATTTAAGGTACTGATCAAGGTCGCCAATTGAATAAATCAAGTTTGGTTTGACTGCGATCGGTTTTGCTTAAACCTGAATCAAGTGTATGTTGCTCTGTTGTACGCAAGTACAGACCTGTCACCGCTGGCTTGATTCTTAAAATTGATTCTCTTATATTCTTTCTAAATTTGGAAATTATGTTCTTGTCTGGGCTAAAGGGGTATGTCTATGGTGGGGACCACGGTGAAATATTTATACTAACAATAATAGGTTTAACAAAAGACACGGATGTAACATGTTTAGGTGGACAAACAATACCAATAATCGTCTTGGAATAATTTTTATAAAAGGTGTTTTAAATATGCGACGTAAATTTAAAGTGGACAAATATACTGATGATCGAAATAACAGTTACTATTCCAAATAATTGCATGTTATTCCTATATGATCCCTAATCAGACCAAACAACTCCGTTCCCAAAAACAGAATGTTAGTAGGTTTATTGATTTTTATACTTTTAAATTTTTACTTTTTGTGATATTAAAGAAAATACCAAATAGATTTTATTTTTGTTTCATTTTATTTCTAAGTTAATTTTCCCAAGTCACTTGTCATTTGTACATTATTTGATAAACGTGATTAAGACTTAACAATTTTTTAAAATCAAAATCGATTCGAATTCCCCTGCGACGTTAGCTCTGACGTCGCTAGCGACGTCGCTCACTACGTCGCATTTTAGGGTTAGACTATATATAGTCTTCACGCGACGTCACACGGTCATTTTCCAAAACGTACCTTCGACGCCGCGATTTTGCTCTCGTTTCGATTTTGCTTTTTGAGCGGCTTTCGTGGTGATTTGCTTGCGTTTTCTTGTTCTCCTCGTTATTACGCACACTGTCGTGCCCCAAGCGGTCGGTCGGATTTTACTCCGGTCGTTGGTCCGGCCACCGAGACACACGGCAGGGTAGTTTTAAATTTATAATAGTCGGGGGGAGCCTAATCCTCCGTACTACCTATTGGAACTGGTATAAATACCTGATACGAGTAAGCGGTAAGGATGATCCAGGGTCGTTCCTCATGACGGTAGAATTGAAACAGAGCTAGTTCTGATAAGTCGGTACTTAAGCTAGGGTTTTGATAAGTTGGAGGGGTTTTGTTTTGGTTTTTATATTTAATTAAACTAAACTACTGAAACTAACAAAGCATAAAACTAAAGGGAGACTAGCATATATAACACATAAGGATAACGAAGACGTGGTTCACCATGACTTAGAATAGCTGAGATGATGTTTTAGGTTGAAAGTGTCTTTTAAAGATTTGTGTCTTGCTTTCACGTAGATATCTTGTAGTGTAAACACTAGCACCCTACTGATCAGGTGAACCGATCAGTATGTCACTGAGTACTAGGCTATCGAGAGTATGATCAGATCGGACTACCTTGAAACCCCCCTCACCGTCTCTTGTGATGAGACCAAGTGACCCTCCAGATGGGGTGCAGGAATAAGGCGACAGTCCGCGATTTATCTACTGACCTTTCTTTAACACATACAGAGGTATCTAAGCTGGGCAAGGCATTTAAGATTTAAGACAGGTGGTGACTGCTAACTTATACATTAATGGTTGTGATTGAGTTCAGCGTTATTCGGCTGTGATACAGTCTTCAACTTACAGGTTTTCCACGGTTACATTGTGTATTCACCCGTTTTACAGTCTTTCCTGGATCACAGACTCAGCCAGGATGTAATACAGTGTTCAGCCAGGATGTAATACAGTGTTCAGCCTACGGCCTTTCCACGGTTTTGACTATTGCTAAATAGATTGAGTTTGATAGGTTGAGTATACGATAATTATCTACTTTAAAATGAACAAGACAATAAGCTAATTATTGGGTATTGTTGAGTCATACCATTAGAGTAATTATAATGAGTTGTGAATGTTTAATGCATGATTTAGGGAAAGGCACACAATTGACTGATCATCTTGTGACATTGGAACCAGTGTTTTATGTTAGACCCTAGATTATAGGAATTAGTCGGACCCGAAACGTTGGCTAGTTCACATTCGACTTAGTATTCATTGAAGAATTTGGTATTAAGTTGATATAAAAGAAATCACAATTAGATAATTAATGTGCAAATGAATCAGAATATATGAATCTGAGCGGAGTTATTACATACTATTTGTTCCTTCCTATTGTACATTATTAGTTGTTTTTATTTGAGTTTATTTAGTTTATTTATTTTAATTTGTTATTTTATAAATCTTATGTTCATTCGGAACTAAAGCGTAACCCCATTTCTCTGTAATTTAAAAGATTATTTATTCTTTTTATTCCATTTTCCCTGTGTTCGAATCTGACTTACCAAATCTATATTTACAATTGATCGGGTATTCTTGCCTGGTTGCTTGAAAGTATTTATTAGGTATTTCTATTTATAAATTGTAAAACAAGACGCGCTTTCATAAGTGACATCAAGTTTTTGGCGCCGCTGCCGTGGAAAGCGGTAATAAAAAGAATTTTAATCTTGTAAATTTTTATACATTTTTTATTAATTGATTGTGAATATTGTAAATGTTTATGTATCTATTGTTATTAAATTAATTTTGTATATAGAAGTATGTGATTTTTAGCAAATGGAGATAAGCAATTGGATGCTAAGGAAAATGTTAAGGAATTTGCAAGTTTGAAGACTCCTCACAATGCTGAAATAAATGGAGAAGTAGCCGAAATTGACAGGCTCAACTGATCAAACGGTACCTATAGTGGAGTTTTCTTATTTCAATTTTCGAATCTCAATTATTTGACTAATTGCTTATTTTTATTTGACTTCATTTTTTTTGTATTATTATCATTTGTGTAAATTATTTTTAACATTTGTTAGTATGTGTTGAGATTAGATTAATTGTTAGTATGTGTTAATATCATTAGGTGGCTTAATAAAGTTTGTTAAATGGAATATAATTAGGTAGTTTAGAATAAAAGTTTAATTTAGTTATATAATTAAATTAGATTAGATTAAGTAATTAAATTAGATTAGGTAATTTAAATTAAATTAAACAAATCGATTTGGGTAAAGATTCTGTGGGCCGGGTCAGTTTTCAATTTGACCGCCGGTCAAGGGGTTTAGCCGCCGGCTAAACCGTCTTGGGTGAATAAAACGGACAGACCCCTTTCTTCCTCATTTGAACCCCAAAATTTTCACAAAAACCTCTCGAAAAATTTCGGATATTCCTTCCAATCAACCGATTTTAACATTGAACTTCGTTATTTCATCGAAGGTATGTGGCTTTCACTTACATTTTTGCTTTCAATTCATTTTTACATGAAGATTTAATTAGGGTTTCACATTTTAGGGTTTCTTAGCTAAAAACCCGAATTGTTTATGCTTTTTGTGTGAATCCTTAGTTAGATTGTGTAATGTTAATTCGTATATTGTGACTTGATTATGTGATAATGTAGTTGAAAAGCCTATTATTTTGTGATTAATGAAAGAATGTGTGAATAAGTTGGTTGATTTTATAGGAATGTTGGAATTAAAATTGAGTTAGTACGTTGATCGGTCGGATTCATGGAAACAGTCGGGTTTGACCGCCGGTCAACGCCGGAGGTAGCCGGTCAGCGCCGTTGACCGCCGGTCAAGGCGTCTGACCGCCGGCTAAACAGGTTTTAGGTAGAAAACAGACCATTCGACTAGTTGATGTATACTTGTAGATATTGTCGGTTATATACTTGTATTTCTTGTATGATTTTATCATGTTTAGATAATCTAATTTTTAAGTTGCAATAATATTAGTGGATAGGTTTTTGAAAAAAGTTTTGTATAACCAAAATGATTCAACATTTGTAAATAAGTTTAAGTTTAAATGAGTTTTATATAAATAGGATTATTATGTAAATACTATTATTATGTAGATAATAGTATTATGTAATTTAGATACAATTATATTAAGTAAAAATGTGTATAAGTATAATAGTTAGTTATAATTTTTGTACAAATTATTAGTATGTAGCTTTTGGTAAATTTGTAGTTAATATCATTTCAATTTATATTATTAGAATTCTTTTAATGTTATAGATTTGTTTTACAGATGGAGTATGATTTACGTGTTGATAGGGGAGCAGCAGTTGTTGCTAACCCCATTATCCGGACTCATCCTATCCTACAGTTTATGCATGGTGCTATCTCACCTGGAGATCGAGCGAGGATGCAGACGAGCCTTAGAGCCAACATTGATCAGGATATTATAGTTTCAGATGTGTTAGACTGGGATTTTATGAACATGGTTCTAGACCCTGACACTCAGGAGACAGGTACTCATGCTTTACACCGTTTGTTGACTGTTACTTATTATCTTGAGGATGGGAGTGCTGGTTTTGTCTCATATGCTTGGGCTAGATTGTTTGGTATACATGAGATTAATTTCAGGGAGTTAGTTGTTGAGTTTTATAGCTCTGTTAGGTTTGATATATCAGATGAGGATGTGTTGGAGCATACTCTGACCTTTATGCTTGGTGGAGAGCCACGTACTTTGAGTTTGATTCAGTTTGCACAGGCTATTGGGTTGTATACTGTTGATGAGGAGGCTAATCCTCATTTTAGGGATTTTCTGAGAGCTGCACGTACAAATAGTACGATGATCTGGAGGTTGCTGCAGGTCGGGTAGATATAGCCAATGGAGAGTTTGGTACACGAGGTCCTTCGGATGTGTTAGTGAGGAGTCCAGCACATAAGCTGGTACATAGGATGTTGTCTCATTCGATCTGTGCTAGGAAGACAGGGCATGAGAAGGTGCATAAGATAGATCTGTTTTACTTGCATTCTATTACTCAGGGGACGAATGTGAATCTTCCTTGGAGATTGGCGGATTGGATGACACATAGGGCTACAGGTACGAAGGCTTCGAGTGTAATTTGTGGTGGTCAGTATGTGACTAGATTGGCTAGGTGGTTTGGACTTACACAGGAGATGTATCAGTCTTGTACTCCTGTTATTCCTGGTATGCAGTGGATGGGAGCTCACAAGCTCCTGGAGATTTCGGTTATTATGAGACCTTTGGAGGGAGATTTCTACTTTTGGACTCCACCATTGGTTGCAGGAGGTAGACGACAGAGGAGACGTCGTGAGGCTCAGCCACAGGCTGTAGATGTACCAGAGATAGAGCATGCAGCGGTTCCACCAGAGCCACAGGTTTATCAGGGGCTAGTATATGATATGTATCATTTGCAGCAGGAGATTGGTCGGATGCATGAGTATCAGCAGCAGCAGTTTCAGCAGATGCACCGTTATCATGAGCAGGATAGGATTGTTCAGGATCGTAGGTATCAGGAGCAGCAGCATTACTATCGTGAGCACCAGAGACAGTTTGATTATTCTACTTCTTTGATGCACCAGCTGTTTGACTACCGTCAGCTTCCTTATGATCCATTTGTACCATCAGTGTATGGAGGACCATCCGGTATTCGCAGAGATGGAGAGGATGGTGATAGTGATTGATGTGGTTATGGGTTGCTAGTATCCTATCTAGTTGTTATTAGTATTTTATTTAGACATTTTTATTTGTATTTTTAGTTGGATGACTGTATTATTATGGTAACCTTTATTATTCTGAACTTATTATGTTATGCTAGTTTAATTTTCAGGACGTAATTTATTTCTTGGTTTTATTATTGAACTTTGTGGGTATGTTCCCTGGAAACCCTCACGAGACTAAACTCGTCCACTCGGGATGCCGAGGGGTTTAAAGGCTTGTTGCATATGCTAAATGCAATCGTGATTAACTACGAAAGTGTGAGCTGTTGTATATTTCAAAGATTGGAAGAACCGCTAAACTGTTCCTTTTCACGCACACGATACCAGGGGAGTTTTTCTGTTCTAAGTTCTTTTCTCTTTTTCCATTTTAGTATTTCATTATTTGTACAATGAGGGCATTGTACATCTTAAAGTGGGGGATGGGAGAGAAAAGAAGTTAAGTTTCCACATAATTGTCTTGTAAATAAGTAGATGATTTTGTAATTTGGTTAACTGTTATCTTATTAAGATACGTAACTAGGAGGTTATGAGTTGCCCATTTTTCAACCAAATTTTTGTTTTCTAGAGATAATTATTTTGTAACTATGTAGGTTAATTTTCTATACTTTTCAATTAAATATTAAATTGTGAAAAATGTTATTTAGCTTCATTATATGATATATTGATAGGCGATTTATATAAGAATTTTTGAGCTTTTAAGAAACGAAATTAAGGAGTGGATATTACCTTTTAGATGAACTTAAGCTATGTATGACGTATGTCTTAATTTTCATATTAGTAATGTGTGATATGTCATATTTTTGGGAAGTTAATTAACATCATTTGGGGATATACTGGGTGTTGTTTCCTTTGTTGTACGAAAGTACAGACCTGGTCTCCGTCAGTATATTTAATGAAAAAGAGCAAAAAGAGTTTAAATGAACTCATGATTTTAAAAATGTAGTCAAATTATATCGCTTTGTTGTACTAAGGTACAGACCTGCCACCAATGGTTTGACTAAAAACATTATTGCTAAACCAAAATCAAGTTATGTTGCTTTGTTGTGTTGAGACACAGACCTGTCACCTCTGTCTTGATTTGAAAAATGATGGTTTTGATTAAAGTTTCAAAATATGTAATATTGACATGTTATGAGTATGAAAGTATATAGTTTTTGGGAGTTTAAGGGAATATCTACATGAATAATAATGAGTTGAGCTCAATTATTCGAATATAGATTGTTTAAGTGGATAACAATATCAATAATCATTATGAACTATTTGATGTTTTAAGAATAATAACTTAAGGTGTAGATTGTTTCTATTTAATCTCGTAGTTTCTTAATAATTGTTTTTAGATTTAACATATTTTTAAATTTAAACGTTTGAGTTGAAGATGGGTGATGTTGTGTAATTCCTGTGGTAGTTATTTAGATTAATGAAGATGACTGTTTTCTTTAGAAATTGATTTTTGAATCGATAGTCTACTTGAGGACAAGTAGGATTCAAGTGGGGGATGTTTGATAAACGCTCAGAAGTACTATATTTCAGTAGTATTTTACCCCTAATCTTGGATGTTTCTATTGCATTTAGTCAAGATTATATATTGATTTCGTTCATATTTGCAATTAGATGTGGAAATGGAGCGTTTATGAAGAAATGAACGGAAAACAGTCAAATAACGAGTTAAAAGATGTATTTTGGAAGAATCGTGTGAAGCCGAGGATTTAAGTGTTAAGATAACAAAGGAATCGAAGAAAATGAAGAATTGGGCCATTGGGAAAGTTTAATTTCGGATTTATACATTGTTGGGTTTTAATAAAAGAAGCCCAAAAGAAATGAGAGTGGTGGCCCAAAGACTAGTGCTCAGCCCGTTAGGTTAAATAACTGGAAATGAAGCTTAGCCGGCGGTCATACAGCTTAGCCGGCGGCTAAATTCTAAAAGAGGAAGGCAGGCAACGCGTTTTGTGCCGTGTACAGATGAAGCTGACCGGCGGCTAAACCATATAGCCGACGGTCAGAAGGCCAAGTTTTCAAGTATAAATAGAAGTTTAAGCCAGACGTTTTTGATAACTTATATAGATATAATACACTTTATATACGATTTTTGCAGTAGTTAGGTTAGGGTTTTTATCATTTTCAAGTCTTAGGTATGTTATGGAGGCACAAGAAGTGATGGTTGATTTCATTTCAACCGATCTTTGCGTGATTCGTCATTTGGTTTGTATCGTTTATTTCATATCATTGAAGAATTTGATATTTAATATTCTGATTTATTCTTATTTGATGAATTGATACATTTAGTATTTGTGATAATGAACCTTGGATAATGATTGTTGAATGATTTCATTTGCGCTTTTGTTAATATTATTTAATTGAAAACCGTTATGTTACTCGTAGATCCTTGTTTATTGGTAACTAGTAGTTATGAGTTGCCCAACGTGGTTGATAGGATTATTGAGATTGAGTTCCCTTAATCTTATTGATTATTGATAGTTATAATCTTAGGGTTTTGACTATTGCTAAATAGATTGAGTTTGATAGGTTGAGTATACGATAATTATCTACTTTAAAATGAACAAGACAATAAGCTAATTATTGGGTATTGTTGAGTCATACCATTAGAGTAATTATAATGAGTTGTGAATGTTTAATGCATGATTTAGGGAAAGGCACACAATTGACTGATCATCTTGTGACATTGGAACCAGTGTTTTATGTTAGACCCTAGATTATAGGAATTAGTTGGACCCGAAACGTTGGCTAGTTCACATTCGACTTAGTATTCATTGAAGAATTTGGTATTAAGTTGATATAAAAGAAATCACAATTAGATAATTAATGTGCAAATGAATCAGAATATATGAATCTGAGCGGAGTTATTACATACTATTTGTTCCTTCCTATTGTACATTATTAGTTGTTTTTATTTAAGTTTATTTAGTTTATTTATTTTAATTTGTTATTTTATAAATCTTATGTTCATACGGAACTAAAGCGTAACCCCCTTTCTCTGTAATTTAAAAGATTATTTATTCTTTTTATTCCATTTTCCCTGTGTTCGAATCTGACTTACCAAATCTATATTTACAATTGATCGGGTATTCTTGCCTGGTTGCTTGAAAGTATTTATTAGGTATTTCTATTTATAAATTGTAAAACAAGACGCGCTTTCATAAGTGACATCAAAGTGCTACCAGAAGGAGATGTAGCAGAATTGGAATTAGATCTGGAAGTATCATTGAGACTAGGATTTTGAATATCAGTCGCCTTTGACATGTTTTCTTTCTTCTTCATGTCAAGAGCATAAGCCTGTAAGTTTTCAATGAGATCTTCCAAATCTATAATTTCAATTTCTGGATCTTGTTCAAAACATTTCACCTTGGTATCCCAATCCTTAGGTAATGCACCTAATAACTTCTTATCTACTTCCCCATTATTAAGCACTATTCCTCCTTCAGTCAATTCTTTTACAAGTTGGGAGTATCTATGGAACTCAACTTCCAAGGATTCATTTGATAGTAAATCAAATGTGTCAAATTGTTTCTGGACAAGTTCCACTCTATTTCTCCTATATTTTTCATATCCACCACAACATTTTTCAATAGCATGCCAGAGATCATATGCAATCTCATGATGTTTGAACATTTGTTGAACTTCCTTTGATAAGCATTTGATAATTGTTGAATAAGTTCTCCTTTCAGTATCCCAAGCTTTTCTTTCCTCTAGTGTCATGCCATTGTAAGACTTTTGTGGTGATACTCTTAAATTCTTTGTTCCAACTACTGGTCTTTCATATCTTTCAACCAATGAGTTCCACATATCTGGATCATTTTTAGATATGAAGGCTTCGAACTCAAATCTCCATTCAGTATAATCAGTATCAAATGTAAGCATGGGGGGGTTCTATCTCACTAACAGCTCCACTATTGTAACGCATAAGAGCTTTAGAAGACATCTTCCAACGAGAACGTCGATACGGCATCTTGCGACTTTTCCCTCCAAAACTGAATTTGAATAATTTCGAAAAATACCCAAGTATAGTTAACTTATTCGACACTAAAATTAAGCTCTTTTAAGCTTAAAAAAAAAAATTTGAAATTACAATTTATTATTTTTTTTGTTTTTCCCGCCAATATTTTGTCCGAAAACGTCAAAAACTGGTCGGGTAAAATGAAACTTTTTCCAGGCTAAAATTGAACAGTTTTAAGCCTATAGAAAAATTTTGGAAACGCAAAATTTTTCGGGGATTTCCCGCCAAAAAACTTTTTTTTTTTTTTTTTACGAATCTAGAGCGACACTAAGGTAGTGTCTCTAGGAAGTGTCGCTGAAGGGAAATGACGCTGGGAAGTGTCTCTGATAAATGACGCTAATAAGTGTCGCTAGTAAGTGACGCTAGTAAGTGTCGCTATCAAGTGTCGCAGGAACCCTAATTGGCGACACTTAAGGAAATGTCGCTATGGAAGTGACGCTGGTAAGGAAGTGACGTAGGTAAGTGACGCTAAGTCGCGGCCAGCAGCCCCAAAAACCCTAAAAACGAAAATTTTCGAAATCTTTCGCAAAATTGACGAACGAACGATGAACAGGGCTCAATAATCCACCAAAAACACGATATAATCAACACAAATAACCCAGAAATTAATTAAAACCGATTAATACCTTCGCGAATCAACCGAAAACGCTCAAAACAACGATTCGAAACCGACGAATCCTTGATTCTCCAGCTCTGATACCAGTTGAAAGTCCCGTGCGCGTAGGATCTGATCGGATCGATTAATCAATAACAAACAATTGATAATGATTCGCGAACACAAACGATTCTATAACGTTTTCTTTTTATTCACAATTAAGTATAAACGTTACAAATACAAAACAACTCTCGTTCTCTCCTCTTTCTCTCTGAAAACGGCTCACACACCCTCACAAAATGGTGAGAAAATGGCACACAGAAACATGACTTTTTGCGTGTCATCAAATATCCGACACTTAGACTTTGCTTGTCCTCAAGCAAAACTCAAAATTCTCACTTGATTTTTAAGAAAAACATTTTGAAAACACGAGTTTATTTTCGGGGTGAGTCAAAATATATCAAAAACAACCATCTCCATATACAAGTAACATATCCTGTAAATAAGAGAAAGTAAGGTATTCCTTTCAAAGGCATAAAATGATTCTCTTAGGTATGCTTTCAATTCTCGCGATCTTTGGAATATACATGACTAGGCGATCTCACAAGGTGGTCACTCAATTCACTCAAAAAGTGTTTCGGGTTACCTATCAATCTAATCAAACGAAATCGCTCATAAGCCAATCATGCAACATCCATCGTCATAGGCTTGCTCGAGAATCATATCTCCGCCACTTAGGTGAGGACGGTGCTAGCTATCCCAGGACATTCAGAGTGGGTTGTAATGGCAGGTGAGGGTTACGGGGTATGGATAAGTGGGAATTTTTAGTTGTTGTAAAGGGTTTTGCTTATCTTTAGGACTTCTAAACTTTTGAAAAACATTATTTAAACAACCTTTTTAATGAAAACGGAAACGGATAACAGTATGGGAAGAAGATAGCTATTTTGACTTCTATCTTTTGAAAATACACGAGGGAATTCATGTCTTTTATAAGAGCGGGAATTTTCGAGAGATTCGAAGCACTTAGCTTTATTCTATTTTCTTTTCTTTTTCTTTTTGTTTCTATTTTTGGGCTTTTCTAGGGATTTTATTGTGTTTCTTTCTTTTGCCCTTTTGAAATCCTTTTCTTTCTTTCATCTTTTTCATCCTTTTGATGACTTTGCGTTTACTTGGTGTCAATTTTTCACCCCATAAACTCTCAACTTTTAATTTTTATCAAGGGAATGCACGCGAGAGAATTTGAGTAAACACTAGTATTTGTGATTTGGAGTGAAAGCAAAAAGGACATTTAAATGACATTTTCCACAAGTTTAAAATTTCTAAGATAAGATTTTTGGTGGGTGTGGAATAAGTGGGTTAAGATTTAAAGGGTTTTGAAAGAAACGAACAGGCTAAGGCTCAACAGGGTTATCTAAGCGGATCATCAACACTAAAGATGAGTGCTGGAAGGGTTTTGGGCTTGAAGAGATATGATAAAAATGGGTTAAATCCTAAGGAATGTCAAGGTCATCTAACTGCACCTATACCGCGTACGGTACTCTACCAATGTGGTCTCGAAGTGCATACCAGGAGCAAGTTCTAATTCCGGATGCATGCATCGGCACACTCAAACAAACGAATAGTGAAGCATTAAAGATGAATGCTTATATTGGCTCAAGATACCTCACCGCAAGTTTTTGGGTTTGTTTGTGCCTAGCCATGCGATGCCCCTCTTAGATTATCATTTTAGACCTAAGAAATTCCTATCTTATTTACTCTTAATTTCCAAATACCCTACTCATATATGAAAATGCTCCTTCTTAAGACATTTTGACTCAAAAAATTTTGAAAATTTTTAGCAAAAGTGAGTTTTTATGAAAATTAAGCCAACTGAATGAGTGACATATCCACTGTCGAAGTTAAGCTTATGATTTTGAGGAACATTTTCTGAGTTTGCTTTTGGAAACAAGAATCAAACAAGCAAACCTAAGGTATTCTATACCGCTATCCCACACTTAGAGGAACATTGTCCCTAATGTTCTCTTGAGTTGGGATTTGATAAAAATCCCACACTTAGAGTTTGAACATATCAAAAAATGTTACTCAAGTGTTTGTTTTGGGCTGGAATCCCACACTTAGTGATAAGTTGGGGATATGGCATAGACTACTTTAATGAGAATTTAAAGCTAATCAATCATATCAAAAACAAGAGTGAGAACGAGAGAACTCCCCTATCGAAGCGATGGTAGAAGGATGGATATCTGGAAGATGCGCTGAAGAGTAGATCTTGATATGAATTCTTCTTTAGCGGTGGCTCCATGAAGATCTTTCGGCTTTGGCGTGCGCAGCTTTACAAATAACAGCCCGTCCTCCATCTTTACACTTCTTTCACTCTCTTGTGAAGATATCTCATAAGTGTGAACACGTTGGGTATATTTTTACCGACTTCTTATTATAGCTTTTTACCGAAAGTGCCTAAATCCAGAATGCGAAAAGATGTTTTCTAATTCAAAACGAGTTTTAAGTCATGTGTTTTTAAACGAGTTCGAGCATAATGCATGAAAGTAGCACGCAGGTACCTCAAATGCTCGAAACACATGTCTTGTTAAAATTTAATTCCTATTTTCCTTGATTAGGTGGTAAAAGCTGAAATGGTGTTTTGAAAGCATTTGGTATACCCAAGTGTGAAAGATAGTCAGAGATATATCACTTCTTGGAATTTTAAAAACTAATATTATTAATACTAATACTAAGGATACTTATTGCACGGGTTGCCTCCCGAGAAGCGCTTCTATTTAGAGTCGAGGGCTCGACTTTTCCTCTTGGATCAGCCAGAAGAGGATCTCCCAGGACTTGGGATGCGGAATGGAAATTTCCTGGGGTTTGGTGGGTAGAATCTCATAAAATGTCGTGTGACGACTTATGTGATGTTCGGGATTCTTGCCACATGAAGAGGATAGGTATGGAAATGCTCCTCAGCAGTCCTTTGCAAGTATAAAAGATCCATTATAGCATCTTGTACTGCCTTGGAGATTGGTCCATTAGTGTCCACAAGGGTGGCTCCATCGTGCTCGAGCGTCTCACGCACCGGTCGATCTGTCCGTAGGGTGTCCATAAATCCGAAGAAACGTAGGTGGATGTTCTCATGAGTGGTATTGCTGTTGTCCTGCCCTAGCTCTTCAATGGATCTGAATATGCCTTGGATCAGCTGTTTCTGATGGTCGGTATACGTGAGCTCTGGTTTCAGGAAGATGTTAATCATCCTATTGTAAACCTCACATAACCCATTGTGGAATAGCCGTCTGGGCTGCTCCCATAGGATAGAACCAAAAATGTCCTTAAGTCGTTCAGAGACGAAATATGCAACGTTAACCGTCAAACCTTCTGGAACAGAAGAAGGGATGGCACGTACTCTCTCGTCTGAACTGACGTGTTCTAATTTTTCGACGATTATCTGGGCGTGATGCTCGATAGTGCAGCTGATGAAAAACCTGCGTGGTGAGGACTCGTCAATGTGATCATTATCGGCCATAGAATCTAGAAGTCCCTTGAGATCCACCATTAGCTGAACATCTACTTCGTTTTCAGGGTTTCCAGTAGCATAATCCATGTTGTGTCTGAAATTTTGGAGGAACTCCATCTGTTGGCGCGAATATGGAAATGCGGACCTGATAAATGCTTGATACACCCGGCCATATGTGGTCTTCTGTGTTTCATAGAATTCCTCTTCATCGGGGAAAGGCTCATCATCGTCTTATGATTCTCCTGCGAGGTCATTGGCGAAGGCGTTGATGCGACTAACTAGATGTTGCGGACTCAGGTAGGAGTTGGCTCGATAAACCTCATATTCAGTCTCAATGTCCTCAATAAAATCCCTCTGACGTTGCGTGTATTCAATAGTAGTATCTCGTATAATCGCAATCAGAGTTCGGAAATCCTCCCCGTGTTCTTCAATAGCACTAAGCATTTCTTCTGGTTCAGACACGATCGGGATTTCGGTATTTCCTATAATAGGAGGAGGGATAAGGACTGGAGGGGGAATGATTGGAGTGAGGTGAAGGCGAATGGAGCGGGTATCGATCGGAACATCAATGAGAACGATATCGTCCTCATCACTCTCAGTTGCTGAAGTGTCTGGAAACTCAACAGTGTCGGTGAGTGGTTGAGACTCGTCGGTGATCTGTGATACTGGCTGGGAAGAGTCCATCTCGATATCCCTTTCGTCTTGGGAATCAGAATCATCGCTTGATCCAAATGTACCTCCAAGCTCGAAATGTGATCGAGGCTCGGATGAGTCAAGGGGTGGAATCCCTCGATGAGGTATATGTGGCTTAAGTAGAGACTCATCATCCAGGGAGTGGTCAATCGTAGGTTCCTCTGAGTCGCTCTCCGGCAGAGGGATGAAGTTCAAAGCATAGTCTATCTGCATGATCTCTGCGGTCGGAGGGTGTGTCTCAGGAATGTGTGGCAGTGTAGCTTCCTCTGGCTCTTCCTCCTCTTCTTCTTCTATCTCCTCTTCTTCTTCCTCAGTCTCCTCTTCTATCTCTTCTTCCTCAGTGTCGGAAGTAATCGTGATGGGCTCGTCAGACATAGGGGTGTCTGGTTCAGAATCATCGTCCGTGGTAACTCTTCCTATCGAAATCGCACATATCTCCGCATGCTCTGTGATAGACTGATCAGCTTGATCGATCTTGAAGGTGATAGTCTCTCCATGAGATCTAAGACTGATAGTCTGAGAGTAAACATCTATGATAGTGCGTGTGGTGTTCAAGAATGGTCTTCCTAAGATGATAGGGATATGGACATCCTCCTGAATGTCCATCACTACAAAGTCTGTGGGAAATAGGAACTTATCAACTTGAACCATGATGTTCTCAGCTATTCCCTTAGGGTGTCTAATGGATTGGTCAGCTAGCTGGACACTCATTTTGGTTGGTTTAAGGGGTCCTAATTCCAATCTAGTGTAAAGTGAATAGGGCATCAGGTTGATACTGGCCCCTAGGTCGGCTAGAGAGTGTATCATGCCCGAGTGATAGATCGAACAGGGAAGGGTAAAGCGTCCAGTATCTCCTAATTTCTCAGGGATAGAGTTCTTTATAAGAGCTGAACATTCCGCATTCAGTGGGACATTGGGTACTTCGGGTACCTTATCCTTGGTTGACAAGAGTTTCAAAATGTATTTTGAACTGGAAGGGGTTCGGGACACGGTGTCCACGAACTTTCCATCGAGACGGAAATCGTTAACCTTATAGGCTTTCTTAAGACGGCCGGGAAACGGGATGCGTACTTCCCTTTGTGGTGTAGGGACAGACGGGGACTCAACTGTTGGCGGGATAGGAGTATCTTCCTTCACCGGAGAAGGAGTGGGAGGTTGGCTCGGTGCCACCTTCTTGTCTGTAGTACTCATCTGTTTGGCCTCTTCTACGTGTGGGTTCTGTACCATGTTACTAGGGAGATTACCCTGGGGCCTAGAGTCAAGACGTTGGGCTAGCTGTCCTATCTAGGTCTCAAGATTTTTGAGAACGGCCAGTTGGTTCCTAATGAATAGGTCGGTTTGGTCCTGCCTAGCGCTAGTCTTTTGGTTAATTTGGTGCTGGCCTTGGATGAACTTAGTGAGGGTATCATCCGTACTAGTAATGGGCACTATGGTTTTAGAGGGTTCGGTCTATTGAGCTGCGTCGGGTGCAGTCAATGATAGTGGTTGGTTATAGGTGAGTTGGGGTTGTTGTTGATAAGACGGGTACCTAGGTTGGTAGTTGGGCTGAAAGGGTGGTTGGTTCCTAGGTGGGTATTGGGTGTCTCTAGTCCTAGGCGGAGAGGTTCGAGCGAAGCCAGGTGGATTTTGTTGGCGAGCTGGAAATTGAGCATAGTAAACCGTTCCGTCAGCAGGATCCTCGTACTCAACCCGATAACTTTCTGTTGGGAGGTTGGCACAGTTTTGGCATGCCTGAACTTGATGGGCGTGCTGGGATGGTTTCTTCATTTCTCCGATCTGCTTCGTCAGGTGCTCAATCTTCTCTGTCAGAGACTTGATAGCTTCGGTCTGGAATGGATTGGGTGCAGCAATAGGTGCTGATGATGAGGAATGCTCACCAGAGTTCCAGTCGTGATGGTGCATCGTCATATTCTCGATCAAGTTCCAAGCTTCTTCATCGGTGAGTTGCATGAAGTTGCCCTGAGCAGCGGCGTCAAGGGTAGTGCGATGGTTTGGAGCGAGACCATTGTAAAACGTGCATAGCTGGCTTGTTTTCTTTATAAGGTGGTCAAGGGCATTTGTTCAACAGACTCTTGTATCTCTCCCATGCTGTGTAGATAGACTCGTCATGAGCTTGGTGGAAGTTCATAATGTCATTCTTGTACTTGGTTTGCTTAGCCGGAGGAAAGTACTTAGTAAGGAATTTTGTAGCCATATCCGTCCAGGAGGTGATAGAGCCGGTCTCTAATCCCTCAAACCAAGTCAAAGCGTGGTGAGTAAGCGTATAGGGGAATAGGTATAGACGGACTATATCCTGATCAACCCCGTTCTGCTTGTACGAGTTGGTAGTCTGAATGAATCGGTTGATGTGGGCGTTAGGATCATCATGGGGTAAACCATGGAATTGGCAGAATTCCTTGATAAGCTGAACGATATGATGTTTAAGCTCGAAGGACGCGTCGTCGATGACCGGATAGCTGATGGGTCCACCTCGACCTTCAATTGATGGTTTGGTGCTGTCGGCAAGCGTGACACGTGCAGCCATCGGTTGTCGGTTGCGGATGCGTTTCTCCTTGCGGATCGTTCGGATGATCGTCTTAGGATCGGGTATGAAAGTGAGAGATTCGAATCCGGATGATCGGGTCAAATATCGTTGTTTGTTGTTGGAAGGAATTTTTGAATGGAACAAGGAAAAATGAAAAAAAACTAAACTAAACTTCGGGATACTAGAAAGAAAAATTCGTCTGGAACGTCTTCAGATCTTACGGCTGACTCCCCGGCAGCGGCGCCAAAAACTTGATGCCAGCCGAACGGTCAGACTTTATGATGATCCCAGCTAGAGATCTTAGTATGTATTACTTTGATTGATTATTAATAAGCTTGCGGAATAGTTTATTAATAACTTGAAGAACAAACTTGAATATAACAGAATATCTTACCAAAAGCTTCAATATTATTAACAATAATACGAACACACAATTGTGTTAGGGTTTACAATCTTGAAGCTAATAACTAGAATGAATCGTATCTATCTAGGGTTTTACAGGATCTCTATTTATAACATATAGAGTCCTTTACAGAATCAAACTATTATGGAATCATATCTATTCCATAATTCTCTCTATCCAACTATATCTAACCAACAGTTGTTATATATATATCTAACAGGGGTAGTACTCGTATATTACTAATAGTGGTTGAGTACTTGATACAAAATACAAATTACACATTAACAGTAGCACTGTTAGACTAAAACTATTTGACAGCGGTAAACTTCTAACAGCGGCAGCATACTTGTACTCTGAGCAGATTCAACAGTGGCTCAGGTCTCAACAATCTCCCCCTAAACTTGATCATTCTCAGTAATGAATCAAGTTTCTTCATCTTTCTTTTCATCTTTCTGAGTTTGATTCTGTTTTCTTCTTCTCTCCTCCTCCTTCATTTTTTCCAACTCCATTCTTTTATGGAACTGATTGAGCACCATATATAAAGCATTAAATGCTCCTTCAGAAATCACTGTAGTTTTCAATTGAGATGCAAGCACATTTCTTAGAATCTGAGTTCCCAGAACATATCTTCTTTCATCAAGCATGAAGATTGACATTCCACTTCTAAAAAGAATCATATGAACTCCAGCTCTAACAAAATGTCTCCAAGTATTCACAGCATCAATACAATGTAAGAACAAATTGATGAATGGCTCAGGCTCAAACAGCATATTCAGACATCTTCCCAATTCTCTTTCCATAATCACCAATGAAGCCTGTCTATCTCCTTTACTGTTTAACTCAACCAGATCTAGAATGTCTAATCTATTCACATTCTTAAGCACATCAGCAACAGATGCCAAGTATTGCTTATCCCCATTCTCTCTAACAATCTTGATCTGTTCTTTATCACCATCAGCAACTTTTGATTTAATTCCTTCCCATTCAATTATCCTTGAAGATATATCATGATTGATGTGAATATTTTCTTTATAATCCTTCACTTCTTTGATATATTTCTTCAGCTCTTCTGCATCTCTTTCCAAATCAGGAACTACATTATCAGAAGCAAGAACTCCATTCCATCTGTTCTGCATATTTTGATCAGAAAGCCTTTTGATTTCTCTTTCCTTGGCTTCTATTTCCTCTTGCTCTTTCTTTTCAATCCTCTCTTGCTCTTCTCTTCTCACTTGCTCTGCAATCTTCTTTCTATCTTCAGCCAACTTTTGCTTAATGAATTTGTCTTTCTGAATCCTTTTCTCAAAATCTTCCTTTTCCTCATTTTGATATTTTCCATAAGCTCTTTCCAGTTTCTCTACATCCCAACCTTCAAGCACACTTCTTGGTGCATACCTATCACCAAGAATTTTGATTAAATCCTTTTTCCTTTGAGCAGCAGTTGGTGGTTTGTTCCTTTTCTTTTCAAGCTCAGATTGTCTTTTCAACTTTGCCTTTTCTTCATTAGCTTATTTAAGCTTTGCAAACCCTGGATCCAAACCATCTTTATCATCCTTTCTGTTGATCATATCATGAATCTGTTGAGCAGACAAACCTTGACCTCTTGCAGCCATATCATTCAACATCTGTGCAGCCTTCTGTGATAAGGTCACCACACTTGAATCTTCTAGTATAACATCAACATCTGCACCTTCCTTTCTCTTAGACTCAACTGCCATTCTTAACATTCTCTCATCATGCTCCTCCTGAGCTCTTCTAGCCTCATCCAAATTAATTGGAGGCTCTACAACCTTCTTAATCTTTTTCCCTTCTTTCAATTTTCCCTTACCTTTGTCTTTTGAATCAATCTTTGGAAGATCAGACTTAGGTTTGGGTGGTTGTGTAGGCTCTCTGATTGTAACATGCACTTCTAAATCCCTGGCAGTGGTCATTGTTGTAGCAGCAGTGTAAACTGGAGTAACAGTAGGTATACCAACAGTTGTAGGAATAATTGAAGTGCTAACAGAGGTTAATACAACAGTGGTTGGTTTTGTGCTAACAGGGGTAGGTGTTGTAGTAACAGGGGTTGTGATGACAGAGGTTGAAATTGTAGTAGCAGGGGTTGCTGTTGAAGTACCAACAGTGGTAGATACCTCAACAGGGGTAGATACCAAACTACTAGCAGAGGTAGAAATACTACTAGCAGTGGTCAACAATTGAGTTTCAACAGATGTTTGTACCTTAGCAGAGGTAGACTTTCTCTTTGAAATTGATTTCTTTCTGTTATAAATCTTCACTCTTTCTTCCTCTTTAGATTCAAGTTCAGGCTTTGACTCTATCAACTCCCCCTTACCCTCTACATCATCAGTTTCCATCTTCTCAACAGTTTTATCATCACTCATCTCTTCATACACCAACCTATCACTAAAACTTACTCTTTTGCACATGTCAAGATTAGCTCCCATAATATCCCAGATATACAGATTAGCCACAGCCTTAAAAGGTAATCCTTTGTTCAATGGAAAAACATTTAGAGCTGGACCACTCTGTGTAATATCATCTGCAATATTGTCACCTGTTTGATCATTTTCTCCCACATACACCACCATCCTCCTATCATTCTCAGCATCAACCATCTCATCAACCATCTGTTCATCCATGTCATCATTAACCACATAATCTGAGACATTTAATTCATCTTCAATAACTCTATCTCTCATCTCTACATCAGCAGGTATATCCATGAAACTGAAATCATCTGCACCTCCAGTATTACCATCATTGTTATCATCTTGTCCATCATGATCATTCTTATCTTCAGGCATATCATTCTGCTCATGATCATCATCTTTATTCTCCCCCTTGCCTGAAGATTCCTTAGCAGGCAACAAAACTTTATCAACTGCATCTTCAACAATTGACAACCTGGTTTGTAAATCAATGATTTCTTCCCTCTGCTTCTGTATCAACTCATCATGAGCAGCCAACATAACCTGTTGCTCCCTTCTCAAAGCTCTTTCCTTTTCAAACTTAGTCCAAATCAGATTGACATCATGTACCAAATCAGCAATAGTCAATTCCCTAGTTTTATTACTAGCCTCATCAACATTGGAGTGTGACCTCCTAGATGAATCATCGACTACATCTGCCACTGCAGATGTCCCTTGATTATTGGTACTGGACCTACATTTGAATCATCACCCATAGGTTCATCATACATAGTTGCCTCTGGTTGGGTCTGAATGATGTTACCACTATCCTGCCCTGCCAGTGGGCTAGAAACAGTAGTGGCAGCCCTTCCAGAATGAACATTTTCATCAAGTATGTTCACCTGTTGTGGTGGATCATTGGACTGAGACTGTGGAGAAACAGGAATCTCCACAGCCTGTGTAGCCTTCTTGGATTTCTTGGCTTTTCTTTGGGTAAGCTGTTTGTTCCCTTGTTTTCTTTTGGTGCCACCTCCTGATGTGTGTTCAGAACCAACTTGTGTTGTTGGCCTGTCATCATTTGGTCCAGGTGGTGTTGGTAATACACCACCAGTGGCAGAAGGAGCAACTGACATTGTAGAAAATAATGCAGTTTCCTTCTTTGAAAAAGTATTCTGATACTGATTCATAGCTTTAATAGTCCTCAAGGATAGAGTAGAACTAACTATTACACTATCCTCTGCTGGCAAATTTGACTATTGATTATTCAATAAAAGCTGAACAAATCTAGGGTACATAATGAATGTATCACCCTTCACATTCCTAATCATGTTATCTAAGATAAACCTAGACATATTAAATTTGATACCCTGTGCCAAGCAGATAATAGGATATGCAATACTAGAACTAAATTCATTAAAACTAGTTCTCTTTTGAGACAAACATACCAGAAAAGTATGAATGTAGAACTTCCATTGAGGACAGAACCATGACTTCAAGAAAGTATATTCTGATCTTGCTTTTCCAGAACCTTCATACCCCATATCCATGATGCCTTTAAACAAATCATCTCTAGATAATTCCAGAATTCCTCATTCATCATCAAACTGCAGAAGTTCTCTAAGAACAATCTCAGTCACCATTACCTTCTTTTCTTTAACAGTGGAATGAATGTGAGTAATTCCATTAACATTCCCTTCCTTTGCATTCTGCCAGAATTCTTGAATATGTGATCGAATCAATCGTGGAGCGACAGTAAGGGCATAAGTAACTGAACAATTACTCAAGAAATCGATAATAGGGTGAAAATACTCATCGGCTAGTTCTTTATTCAAGAAAGCCCTCATGTTGTGTTCAGAATGAACACTTAGCGTAGAAGTACCAGAATCAGATGAAGATGACGATGCCATTGATGCAATTGATGAAAGAACAAAGAGCGGTTTACAATAAACGAGAGTGATTATTGAAGGGTTTTGAAAATTTTGAAAGCGTAATTGAAAAAATGAAGTATTTGTGTATTTATATGATGACAGTGCCAAGCCCTAAAAATAGAACTAACAGTGGCACTGCTGGTTATACCCAGCAGGGGCACAACTTACAAATAAGCCCAACAGTGGTACCTCACTTGGTCAATTATAGTCAACCCTTTTTAAACATCTAACAAAGCTAACAGCGGCTGATAGTCTAGCAGGGGCATCCGACCAGGGAAACTCCAGCTTAGAACTAACAGGGGCATAAACTTGGCTTTATTAGAAAACGAATTTTTTTTTTTTTTTAACCAAAAGAAACAACAAATAAAACATTAGACTCCAGCTCAAGTGATGTCTCTTGACAGTGGCTGAGTCCTGCAATATTAAACTAAGAAAAACAACCAGCAGGGGTTAATGTTCATAAATATACAGCAGGGGTTTAAAATACATTGACAGTGGCATAAGTAAACTAACAGTGGCACCAACTGTTATCATGAGGAAGCTAACAGTGGCAACACTTGACCCTGTCACATACAATATACTTCACCCCTGTTAGTATCAAATCCAGACCAAAACACTACGTGAGATTGATCATACCAATATTAGTTATCAAAAATGTAAATCTTCCTACATCAAATGCTTTTGTAAAAAGATCTGCAAGTTGATTATCAGTATGAATTTTAAAAATATGAATCAATCTTTTATCATAACAATCTCGTATAAAATGATATCTGATTTCAATGTGTTTGGTTTTTGAATGCTTAACTGGATTCTGAATGATACTAATAGCAGAGGTATTATCAATATAAATAGGAGTGTTCATGAAGGTCAAACCATAATCCATCATTTGATTCTGAATCCAAAGAACCTGTGCACAGCAACTTGATGCTGCAACATATTCTGCTTCTGCTGTAGAAGTGGAAACTGTGGTCTGCTTCTTGCATTGCCATGACACTAGCCTATTTCCAAGAAATTGACATCCTCCACTTGTTGACTTTCTATCCATATTCTCACCACCATAGTCACTATCTGTGAAAGCCTTAAGCTCAAAATCTGATCCTTTAGCATACCAAAGTCCCAAATATGGTTGACCTTTCAAGTATCTAAAGATCCTTTTCACAGCATACATGTGTGACTGCTTTGGATTGGTTTGGTACCTAGCACAAAGACACACTGCAAACATAATATCAGGTCTAGATGAAGTTAAATACATCAAAGAACCAATCATTGACCTGTACAAGTGCACATCTACTTCCTCTCCATCAGGGTCAGAATTAAGATGTTTGTGTGCCTCCATAGGAGTGCTAGCTATCTTTACATCTTTATAACCAAATTTATTCAAAATATCCTGCACATACTTCCCTTGGTTAATAAAGATTCCATCTGTCTTCTGTTTAACCTGCAGTCCTAAAAAGAAAGTGAGTTCACCCATTGAGCTCATCTTGAATTTCTTATGCATTAACCCCTCAAACTCTTTGCACAATGAATCCCTAGTTGACCCAAAAATAATATCATCAACATAAACCTGTACCAACAATATATCTCTCTGAACCCTCTTGGTAAACAAAGTCTTGTCAATAGTACCTCTCTTGAATCCATTCTTGAGAAGATACTCAGATAGAGTATCATACCAAGCTCTTGGTGCTTGATGTAACCCATACAAAGCTTTCTTCAGTCTGCACACTCTATCTGGATATGTTGGATCTTCAAACCCTGGTGGTTGGCATACATACACCTCATCATCAATTAGACCATGAAGAAAAACACTCTTCACATCCATTTGATAAACTTTGAAATCCTGATAAGATGCATAAGCTAAAAATAACCTAATAGCTTCTATTCTAGCAACAGGAGCAAAGACATCATCATAATCAATGCCTTCTTCCTGTGTGTACCCCTGTGCTACCAACCTTGCTTTATTCTTTATCACTATTCCTCTTTCATCTCTCTTGTTCTTGAAGATCCACCTTGTGCCTATAGCTTTTTTTCCTTTTGGTAGATCAACCAAATCCCATACATCTTACAGTTTGAACTGCAACAATTCTTCTTGCATTGACTCTATCCAACTTGGATCTTTGAGAGCTTCCACTGCCTTCTTTGGTTCCATCTGAGAAAGAAAACAAACATATAATGAAGTATGTAAATCTTCTTCTCTTACCTTTGACTGCTGTCTGGTCAGAACAGATGAATCAATATCACTAATGACCAAATCCAAGGAGTGATCTTTGTGAACCAGATACTTAGACATGGATGTATCAAGTAATTCTCTTTCCAAATTAGGACCCAAAAGATTATCCATCTCTGATTCTGAATAAGAATCTCTTTCCTCTCTGTCTTTTGAAGGCTTTGGAGTTGCTTCAGAATCTGACAAAGAAGTCCTTTCCAAAACTTGAAATGGAGGACTTTGTTCAAAATGCTTTGGAGATTCATACTCTCCTTCTGAATCATGCTCTGAAACTGTATGATAACCCTTTGAAGTAAATGGTTGAGGATCTGATGAAGTTGAACCATCTTGATCCTTGTTTGAACCATTTTTGCCAGTTGACCCACTTGTATCATCTGAAGGTCCATCTTCCTCTTGTTGCTCTGATTGGAATGCTTCTGGAGGATCTGGAGACCAAATAGGAAACAATACATACTTCAAGTCATCCTTTTTAGTCTGACTTGAGCTTGAAGACCCATCTTCACCTGCATCATTACCTGCATCTGTACCTGCACTAGTAGACAAATCTGGATATCTAAAAGCATGGGTTAGTGCATCAATATCAAACAAAACTTCTGGACCTTTTCCTTCTACATTTGATGTATTTTCATTAAAGGTCACATCCATGGTCTCATCTATGATCCTAGTCCTTTTATTAAATACTCTATAAGCCTTGCTTTGAATAGAATATCCAACAAATACAGCCTCATCTACCTTACTCTGAAACTTACCAAGGTGATCCCTGGTATTTAAGACAGTACAAGGACATCCAAATGGTTTTAAAAAGCTAACCAAAGGTTTTCTCTTAAAGAATAACTCATAGGGTGTCTTGTTATGAGGTTTAATGATCAAAATCCTATTCAAAACATAACAAGCAGTGCTGACTGCCTCTGCCCAAAAGGACATTGGAAGTTTAGCATCTGCTAGCATGCTTCTAGCGGCCTCAATTAGTGTCCTATTCCTCCTTTCAGCTACTCCATTTTGTTGTGGAGTCCTAGGTGCACTAAACTGTCTTTCTATACCTTTATCCTCACAGAACTTATTCATCTCATGATTCTTAAATTCTGTCCCATTATCACACCTGATGATCTTAACCTTTTAATTAGTTGAATTCTCAATCCTAGTTATGAATGATCTAAGTATTTCACCTGTCTCATCCTTGGTCCTAAGAAAGAATACCCAACTCATTCTAGAATAATCATCAGTTATTACCAAACAGTAAGATTTCTTCCCTTGACTAGCTACATTGGTAGGGCCAAACAAGTCCATATGTAACAGGTGTAAGGGAGTAGTATTGGAATTCACAAGCTTGGTCTTATAAGAGGTCTTGTGTTGCTTGCCTTTGAGACAAGCTACACAGTGGTCACTACATTCAAATAACTTTTCAGGTAAGCCTCTCACTAGCTTATTCCTAACAAGTTGATTCATGGTCTTGTAATTCAAGTGACACATCCTCCTATGCCATAGTTCAGATTCAGAAACAGTAGCTTTAGAAATCAGACAGTTAACGTTTTGAGATTCCATCTTGTTTAAATCACTACAGTATACATTATCCTTTCTTGGAACTCTCATTAAAATTTTATCTTCAGGTATTTTGAGTTTTTCAGAAAGTATAAGGCATTCTGTGTCAGTGAAATAAATAGGATTTTGCTTATCTGTGATTTGACTCACACTAAGCAAATTATATCTCAATTGCTCAACATAATATATATCATTGAAAGTGAGCTGACTAGTTTTTACCTTACCTTTTCCAGTGATCTTACCTCCTTTAGGATTGCTGCCAAATGCTACATCTCCTCCATTAAATGCTTTGAAATCCTGCAGCTTTTCCCTATCTCCAGTCATGTGCCTTGAGCAGCCAGAATCAATGTGCCATAAGCTCTTTGGCTTGCCCTGCACATATAAACAGAGAACATATTAGTTTCTCTTGGGAACCCAAACCAATTTGGCTTTGGGTTTCCCATGAGCATTTTTGATATCAACCCTCTTAAAGGTGATTGATCTCAATGCTCCATTGATTTTGGATAAATTTGATGTAGATGCATTCTTATGTTTCCAAAAACAATCTGTTTTAGACCTGACAGGGGTTAATGGTCTGACAGTGGTCACCTTCAAATTAGTATTTATTACCCTAGCAGTGGTAGCTTTACTTGGTATAAACATTCTTTTGAAATGTTTAATACCAGCAGAGGTACCATGCCTGACAGTGGTCAAACCCTCCCCTGTTCTTGTCTTGCCTCTGTTAGCCTTTGACAGTGGCACTGCTGCAGCATTAACAGGGGCTGCAGCTTTGCCTCTGTTTGGCTTAATTTTCAACATTTGTCCGTTACCACTGTTCCTATTATTTTTAGGATTGTAGTAACAGTTCTGTTGAAGATGATTATACCTACCACAAATATAACATGATTTTCTTTTCACACATTCAAACCCATTACCCAGCCTTTGTGAAACCAATTGGTTCCAATTTCTCTGATTACCCCTGGGAATGGATTTATTTACATTATTTGCAGTATTGAAATCAGACCTGTTTGATTTACATGCACATTTTCACACTCAGATTTATCTTTTGACTTATCTTCTGATTTAGGATTGACTCTGTTGTGCACATAACCTAGACCAGATCTAGATTTATTGGTTTTTCTAACTTGATCTAACTGAGCCTTTGCTTTCTCAACAAACATCTTTTTACCCTCTTCTAGTTTAGCACTATTTAGTTCAGAAACTAGACCAGTAATAGGCTTAACACAATCATCCACAGAATTACCACTAGATGAGCTATCACTATCACTCTCATCTTCCTCAGTCCAATCAGATACATCCACTTTATCAAAATTTACATTATCAGCACAATTAACTACTGGATCTACCTTTTTAACCTCCTCAGACACACCTACCTTAAGTTTTTCTAAGTCAAACTCAAGTTTAGATGGGAAGTAAGTATGATTATAAGGTGGGGGTACATCATTAAGATTGTAACCTAATCCAATTTTTAATTTATCATGAATTTGAGACTTGATTAAGTTTTGAACACCTTTTGAAGCATTTTCCAATTCATCTACTTTCAACCTTATTGATTCTTTATCAGAAATTGCCTCAGCCAACTTTGCACTTAGCATATCAACTTTTGTCTGTAAAGCTTTCTTTTCCCAATTCAGATATTTAATATCTAAGTGAAATTGTGATTCATTCTTTTCAAAAGCTTTTATCTGTCTTTCTAAGTTTTCAATAGCTAAAGTTGCATGTTGACTCTTTTCCACACTAGCTTTTAATTCATTACACACAACCATATTATGATCCCTATAAAATTTAACCATTTTCTTACATGTAGGTGAACATAATTTAGATTGTACCTCATATGGAATGTCTGAAGGCTCTGGTTCTTCTGTGACAGCCATCAAAGCTTGGTTTTTGACTACAAGCTCTTCCTGGTCACTCCAGTCAAATCCTCCCATCCCATCTTGTGCAACCAATGAATCTGAAGTGGTGTTCTGAACAGGTACCAATCTTCTTTGTGGACCAGAATTATTTCTTACAGTACCATTAGAAATATTCTGAGATCCTCCAGCCTGTGTGCTCTAGCATTCTCTAGCAAAGTGTCCCATCTTGTGACAGTTGAAACACTCCACCTTGCTCTTGTCAAATCCAGCTACACCATCTCTCTTGTAAGTAAAGTTTCTGTTCCCTGACCTCTGCATAAACCTTTTTGCCCTTATAGTGATCATAGCCATCTGCCATCTCAAATCCATCTCTTCAAGATCCTCTTCATTAACCTGTTCCAAATCCTCTGTTGTTAATGATGAATTCACATGACTTGCAAAGAAAGCTTCTAAGACATTATCATTAGCACCAGATGTGCTACAGCTACCAGATTCACCAACAGACACAAAAGCAGCATTGTTAGAGCTACCATTGGACTGTTTCAGAGCCATCACCTCAGGCTCAAAGTTCCTCATATCATTGTATAGATCTTCAATCTCCTTTTCTTCAAGATATGCACTTTGTCTAAGTCCCACAGTGTACATATTCCAATCTGTGCCTAATGATCTTAAAAACTTCCTATTCAAATCATCCTTATCAATCTTAACATTGTGATTTTCAAGATCACCCACAAGTTTTTGAAATCTGTCAAAAGTCTGAGTCAAAGTTTCAGACTTTACACCTGCAAAGTTTTCAAATTGTTGTTTGAGAAGAGATCTCTTATTCTTCTTGGTGTTGTCATTGCCACCAAATCTCTTAACAATTGCTTGCATAAGAACCTGAGCATCTTCACAGTTTTCAAATTTTCTTTGATACTCATTAGGAATAGACAAAAGTAAAGTACTTAATGCCTTCCATTCTGTTGCTCTTTCTTTCCACTCTGCATCAGTCTTTGGCGGTGGTCTTTCTTCCTTTTTACCATCTGCATCCTTAGTATAGACTGGTCCATTAGTAACTACCTCCCACATCATATAATCCGTCAGCAACATGTATTGCCTAATCCTAGTCTGCCATAGCTCAAACTCATCGGGTTTGAGCATGGGAATCTTTGTAGCTTGAATACCTTCCATTGTTTTAGTAGACATCTTATTATTTGTTGAAAAAGCTGCAAAATTCAATTACCTTCTTCAATATCAAAGTAATATCAAGCTCTGATACCACTTGATGATCCCAGCTAGAGATCTTAGTATGTATTACTTTGATTGATTATTAATAAGCTTGCGGAATAGTTTATTAATAACTTGAAGAAAAAACTTGAATATAACAGAATATCTAACCAAAAGCTTCAATATTATTAACAATAATACGAACACACAATTGTGTTAGGGTTTACAACCTTGAAGCTAATAACTAGAATGAATCGTATCTATCTAGGGTTTTACAGGATCTCTATTTATAACATATAGAGTCCTTTACAGAATCAAACTATTATGGAATCATATCTATTCCATAATTCTCTCTATCCAACTATATCTAACCAACAGTGGTTATCTATATATCTAACAGGGGTAGTACTCGTATATTACTAACAGTGGTTGAGTACTTGATACAAAATACAAATTACACATTAACAGTAGCACTGTTAGACTAAAACTATTTGACAGTGGTAAACTTCTAACAGCGGCAGCATACTTGTACTCTGAGCAGATTCAACAGTGGCTCAGGTCTCAACACTTTAGGAATCGCTTCCTGTCATTGCGAGCCTCCCGCTTGGCTGGGTCACCAGAGGGTTTTAAAATTTATATTTGCGGGGCCTAAGTATACCTAGTTACTATTGGTGTATAGTAGCAAGGATGATCTAGGGTCGTTCTCTGAGTCAGTGTATTGTGGATCGTAGACGAAACAGGTGTACTTATCGACCTAGCAGGTTTTAAAAGATTTGTTTGGTGGTTTGTTTTTGGTTTTTTTTTATACTTAGGCAGAAAATTAAAATTAAAGCAAATAAAATAAATGTAGATAGCAGATAATTTAGAGAGGGTGTTTGCTATGATTTCGGTAGCCCTTATTGATTGGAATGATGTATGATGTATGAAAACGTGTTCTAAAGGTTTGTATTTTATTTATTTCAGGTATCTGTGGAGTAAGCACTAGCCCCCTACTGATAGAGTTCTCGATCAGTATGTCACTGAGCGACTAGGCTATCCTGATTCTGATCGGAGTAGTTTATCTAGCCCACAACACTAACCGGTGAAGGTATAGTGACCCTTATCTGGGATGAAACCCTGGGTTCATGAATAAGGCGACAAACCAACTCGATGTCCGACCTTTCTTAACCCCACAATAATATCTAATCTAAATAAAACATTTAAGACCAAGTTTATAGAGTGTGCTTGATTACTTTCTATCGATGGTTTAGTGAGTCTGGGTGTTGAGTCATGACTCGTGATTCACATAGACCGATAACAACGACTCTTTCCGTGATTACTACACTGTACTCCACCGGAGGTGTTTCCATTGATGAACCAAGGACCTAGTCGGTACCAGCTCTGCTGATCACAGAGTTGCCATTATTCCACAGGGCTTAGTAACTGCAGCTTTTCCTCGGCTTCCACGTATTAACTACACCGGAGGTGTTGTCGACGCTATACAGAGTAATCAGCCGACTTACGGTACCTTACATTGCTTTATAAAGGCTAACCCAGACTACTTAACTAAGTTTGTATTTAAGCATAATATTATCCATCTATGATATAAACCAGCCCTTACTTTTAAGTCCCAATAAATCCCTAACTTGTCAACAGTGTAATATTCACGTTCAGTTAGAAAACCATATTTCCACGGGCACAGTGTACTTTGCGTTCAGAGTAGAAAGCAGTATTTCCACGGCTCCAGTGTACTTAGTGTTCAGTTTGAAAACCATATTTCCATAGCCACAGTGTACTTTGCGTTCGAATTAGAAAGCAGCATTTCCACGATGACGATGTACTTAGCGTTTATTTTAGAAAGCGATGTTTACACGATTAACAAATCAGACCATGTTCATGTTTGACACAGATAACTAAGTGTGACATCCGTCAATTTAGGACTAGAATTTAGTGCCTAATCAAGTTTTAATACATGTAATTAGTTCTGTGTTAGGCTAATTAATGTATCAATTATATTATATATTGTTGAATATATATCTACAATTATGCGGTTTATTTAAACCGTACGAGTTTCAAATCAAATGAATTTCGATACAATAAATACGGACGTTGGTGACCAATTTTATTAAATAACGCTTTTATGTCAAAAATATTATTATTATAATATTTCGTATTCATTCGTATCGTACAATCAGAAAGTTACACCAGTCAAAATGTAGAACGCGCAAACAAATTAACTTACCTTTTTATAGTTCAAATATAAAATGATTAGTAAAATATTTAAATAAAATATAACGTAATAATTCGTATTTTAAAATATACCAATTAATATTTAAAATAATTATTTAACGTAACTTTGGGGAAACAATTTAAACACCAAGTGGGGGTGGGACCCATGAGATTTCTTCTGAAATCTTCCCTCCCATACCTTTTCCCCCTTTTTCCTTTGATGATCTACTCACTCCATCCACCATACCTCATTTCATCTACTCCCACACTCCATCCAACTCTCTCCAATCTCTCTCCCTCCCTCCCCCTGCGATTTTAATCAGTCCAAGACCACCACCATCATCCACCACAAGCCACCACACTCATCTCCCTCATCCACCATCGGTTTTTGAAGCTCCAAGCAAGGAAACGAAGCTAGTCACATCCTCATCACGTTTTCGACTCTAGATCTTTGATCTCGCTGTAAGGATCTCTTTTCCTTTGCTAGATTTACTTGGTTACTACTTATTAACATGTTTAGTTGCTTACTTAACAAAGAAATGTCCAAATCCTTGGTTAAAACTCGTTTTTAAAACACTTATGTACATACCACTTCCTGGCCAGAAAAACCGTCGCACGAAAACAACCATAACTCGAGTTGTAGGTTAAATAAACGTGTGAGACCACTTGCAAAAGTTTGGTAATTTCGTCTTGAACAAAAAGTTCTTCTTTAGCTACTTCCAGAAATACACCCATTTTCGGCTATTACTTGATCTTTGGACATAGGTCTGTTCTGGACCGAATCCGACCCCTCGACATATTTATTTTTGTTTAAAATATTAAACGGACATATGAAAATACCATAAAATGCAGAAATGAACATTACATATAGTAGAACATGTGTGATTTTTGGTTAGACTTGAATCGGTCTAGAAGTTGGTTAAATAGAGTGTTCATCGAGTTCAAAATCTAGAAACTATAACCTTCGGCATAAACCTTAACCTTCGGCAGAAACTATAACCTTCGGCAGAAACTATAACCTTCGGCATAAACCTTAACCTTCGGCAGAAACTATAACCTTCGGCAGAAACTATAACCTTCGGCATAAACCTTAACCTTCGGCAGAAACTATAACCTTCGGCAGAAACTATAACCTTCGGCATAAACCTTAACCTTCGGCAGAAACTATAACCTTCGGCAGAAACTATAACCTTCGGCATAAACCTTAACCTTCGGTAGAAACTATTCGGCAGACCCTTACGTCGCAGAAATCAACTACGTCGCCTATAGCGACGTCACGTACAACGTCGCATTAAATTGCGAAAGTCGCACATAGCGACGTTATGCCCAACGTCGCAGTCCGGATCTGCGACGTAGCACCCTACGTCGCACAACACAGAATCTTCAAACCTCAAAATTTTGAAGTCAAATTTACTGTAGCAGTACTGTAGCAGTACTGTAGCAAAGTCAACATTTTAGAATTATTATTATTTTCAACTAAATCACCAACGGGCCGTACACATTTTCAAATACACAATTGAATCAACTAAGTCATAGTAACTTAGATAATTTATTCAAACAAGTCGTTGTAACTTGTGTCAATTCAATCAAACAAGTCGTAGTAACTTGTAACAATACAATCAACCAAATCGGGGTAATTTGGACATTAAGTTAAACAAACAATTTAAATGGTAGTCTTTCGAGTTACCGGCACAATTAATAACAATTCAAGTGTCGTGGACACATTCAGGTTTCAAGCCTTTGGACTTCAATTCACCGCTAAAAACTTCAAGTTTATTAAATTAAACACTTCAAGACTCAGGTGAGTTTCATAGCCCCATTTTCACTGCTTTACAACTAGGGGTGTGATATTACTATTCGATTTTGTTTTACAAGTAGAACGCAAGTGCCAAACTTCAAATACTACATGAGTTTCAAGCTAATCAATTTAAAGTCCTCCATAAGCATAGTCTCTAGTATTTTATAGCGTGAATGTTAGTATATGATATAATATGGGATTGACAATCCTCATCCGGGTTAGCACGCACTAACCGGTCAAACGGATGTATTAGCATTTGGGAAGACGAGTGTTGATTAGGCACTCGTAGGAGGCATTTCAAGTTAGGTTTCCTTAAGTGGGCCTGACAAATCAAGTTAAGCTCAGACTATGTGCTCATGGACAGTATAACTTTTATTTTGCTTAATTGCATTTTAAATTCAATATAAATCTTGCGGTTCTGACAACTATACAATTGACATACAAACCTGTGAGCTCACCAGCGTTTTCGCTGACCCATTTTAGTATTTATCACAGGTACCCAGCAGTAGGTTGGCTGTACAAGCAGGAACTATTAGCTCGAGTCAGCATTCATACAACTAGAGATTTGATTGCATTATTATATTTTGTAAAAGTAATTATGCTTTGTAATCTCTCAATATCAGGATTTGAGCTAATGTAACTATATTTTGATGTAAACATTTACTTTATCTATACAAGTTTAAAACGACGCATATAGTGGTCGTTCATTATATCTTGTGCTTTGTATATTGATTAGTGACACCCAAATCAAGCTTCCGCAAATCATTAAATTTGGGGGTGTCACAGATTGGTATCAGAGCCTAAGGTTATAGTGAACTAGGTTGCATGTAGTGGGCCTAGACTATGACCGTTAGGCAGTATTCCTTATTAGTTATGACTAGTTCAGGGATTACATCATACGACTTTAATTTAACATAGCCTGATCAACTATGTACAATTAGAGAAAGATGATGTGAAATCTGAAAGAGTTATGTTGAACAGGAATGCATTAGTTGACTCTGACCTCGAGGGAAACGGGACTCAAAAACACGTCTGTGCTAGACACTCAATAGATTATTATGTGATATACATATATATATACATAATTAGACCTCATTACAACTTTAGGCTATATTATATTATATGAATATAGGCCTCTTTCTTTCAAACGTTTTGTCTCGGGATGACAAACACACCACTAGTTCATCATACTCGGACTAGTATCTTATTTCATTTCCTTGTTCTTTCTTACTCAGCATCATGCCTCCACGTCGTCAAATTACCCTTAGCGAAGCTGAGATCGCGGGAATAATTGCCCGCAGTGTGACCGAAGCCTTGGCTACCCGAACACCACCTGGTAGTGAGGACACCGCAACCAATACTCCACCACCCAAACCCTGCTCCTATAAGGACTTTCTTAGCTGTAAACCGCTATACTTCAAGGGCACGGAAGGTGCCATTGGCTTGATCCGTTGGGTTGAGCGTATGGAATCTGTCTTCAGTCTCTGCGACTGTACTGAGAACAACAAAGTCAAATTCGCTGCTTACACCTTTCAGGAAGGTGCACTCACGTGGTGGAAAACCCACGCAAACTCTGTAGGCCTTGAGGTTGCAAACCGACTTCCTTGGGCCGAACTGAAGAAGAAACTGACAGAGAAATACTGTCCTGAAGAAGAATTGCATAGGCTGGAGGAAGATTTCTGGCACCTGACGGTGCAGGGAAATGATGTTGCTGATTATACTACAAAATTTCAGCAGTTTGCTTTACTATGCCCAGGCTTGGTTGAACCGGAAAGTAAGGGCATCAAGAAATACATTCGTGGACTTCCTGAGAACATTCAGGGAAACGTCGCCTCATCCAAACCAACCACCACTGAGAGTGCCATTCGATTGGCCCATGAACTCATGGCTCTAGTTGTCAGCCGTGAGACTTCCAACACCTCGTCCTCCAACAACAACAAACGCAAATCCACTGAAAACCACCACAACTCAAACAAGAAAAACAACGCCATCCAAGTCTACACCACCAACTCTGAAACCACCCGCAGCTACACCGGGGACAGGCCTTATTGTCCCAAGTGTAACTACCACCATTTTGGTCAGTGCGGTACTCCTTGCAACAACTGCAGGAGGTACGGGCATTTGACTAAGGATTGTCGAGCCCCCAAATCCAACAACAACCCCTCTGACAGAAATACCCGACAACCTAAGTCCTGCTACGAATGTGGAAACCCAGGACACTTCAGGGATTCTTGCCCAAAATTGAAGAATAAGGGCAACAACAACAACAACCACCGCAACAACAACAACGCCAAAAGTACCGCTTTCGTGATCAACTCAGGGGACGCCCGTCAGGACCCGAATGTGGTCACGGGTATGTTCCTCCTCAACAATTTAACTGCTTCCATTCTGTTTGATACTGGTGCCGATAGGAGTTTTATTTCTGATGAATTTTGCCCTCTACTTGACATTACACCTGTTGCTTTAGACGTTAAGTACACCGTAGAGCTAGCAAACGTCAAATTGATAGAAACCAATAGTGTGATACCTAATTGCACTTTAAATCTAGCCGGCGAAACCTTCTCCATAGATCTTATGCCTGTTGAGATAGGAAGTTTCGATGTCATCGTAGGCATGGACTGGTTATCCAAACATCGCGCCGAAATCTTTTGTTACGATAAAATCGTTCGCATACCTCTCGCAGTCGGTAGAACCCTGATCATACAGGGGGAGACCGGTGGGACGAGGCTTAACATCATCTCTTGTCTTAAAACCCGGAAATTTCTGAGAAAGGGTTATCCATCAATCCTCGCGCACATCATGGAGAAAAAGTCAGAGGAGAAACGACTTGAGGATGTTCCAATTGTTCGAGACTTTCCAGAAGTCTTTCCTGAGGAACTGCCTGGTCTACCACCACCAAGACAGGTTGAGTTCTCAATTGATCTTGTACCAGGTGCTGCGCCTGTGGCCCGAGCACCATACCGTTTAGCTCCATCCGAGCTTCAGGAGCTGTCCACCCAATTACAGGAACTCCTGGAACGAGGGTTTATCAGGCCGAGTTCTTCACCTTGGGGAGCTCCGGTCCTATTTGTTAAAAAGAAAGATGGTTCTTTTCGAATGTGTATCGACTATCGAGAGTTGAACAAGTTAACTGTCAAGAACCGGTATCCACTTCCTCGAATCGATGATTTGTTCGACCAACTTCAAGGGTCGAGTTGTTATTCAAAGATTGATCTCCGATCCGGTTATCACCAATTGCGTGTCCGCGATGCCGATATTCCAAAAACCGCTTTCAGAACCCGTTACGGACATTACGAATTTCAAGTGATGCCATTCGGCCTAACCAATGCACCGGCTGTGTTCATGGATCTTATGAATTGGGTGTGCAAGCCTTATCTTGACAAATTTGTCATTGTCTTCATCGACGACATCCTCATATATTCACGAAACAAAGAAGAACACGCGCAACACCTCAAAACCATCCTTGAACTACTTAAACACGAGGAGCTCTATGCCAAGTTCTCTAAGTGTGAGTTCTGGATCAAAACCGTTCAATTCCTTGGTCACGTGATTGACAGTCAGGGGATTCACGTTGACCCATCAAAAATCGAAGCTATCAAAGATTGGCAATCGCCAACCACACCGACTGAGGTACGGCAGTTTCTAGGACTGGCCGGATACTATCGACGATTCATTGAAAATTTCTCCAAGATAGCCATACCACTCACGACTCTGACCCAGAAAGACAAAAAGTTTGACTGGACTGAGAAACAAGAGTCGGCATTCCAACTCTTAAAACAAAAGCTTTGCAGTGCTCCTATCCTATCATTACCCGAAGGCACCGATGACTTCGTTGTATACTGCGATGCTTCTCATCAAGGTCTCGGTTGTGTGCTCATGCAACGAGACAAAGTCATAGCTTATGCTTCCCGACAGCTCAAGATTCACGAAAAGAATTACACCACTCATGACCTCGAGCTAGGAGCTGTCGTTTTTGCCCTCAAAATCTGGAGACATTACCTTTACGGTACCAGATGTACAATCTTTACCGATCATAAAAGCCTTCAACACATATTCGATCAGAAGGATCTCAACATGAGGCAACGTCGATGGGTCGAGTTGCTTACCGATTACGACTGCGAACTCAAATATCATCCAGGCAAAGCAAATGTTGTTGCTGACGCCCTCAGTCGAAAAGAGCGAGTGAAACCTCTTCGTGTTCGAGCCCTCAGCATGACCATTCACAACAATTTAAACATTAAAATTCTCACTGCTCAACTCGAAGCCTTAAAGCCCGAAAATGTCAAAGATGAAGCCTTGCGAGGCACGGATAAACAGTTCGAAATCAAACCTAATGGGATTAGGCATTTCTCAAACCGAATCTGGTTGCCTAAATTTGGAAACCTACGAGACTTGGTGATGGATGAAGCTCACAAGTCCAAATATTCTATTCATCCAGGGTCCGATAAAATGTACCACGGTATCAAGGATTTCTACTGGTGGCCGAACATGAAAGCTGAAATCGCCACCTATGTCAGCAAGTGCCTTACTTGCTCCAAAGTCAAAATCGAATATCAGAAACCTTCTGGTTTACTTCAACAACCCAGTCTTCCTGAATGGAAATGGGAACAAATTTCCATGGACTTCATAACCAAACTACCCAAATCCTCGAACGGTTGCGATTCCATTTGGGTGATCGTGGATCGTCTCACAAAGTCTGCTCACTTCCTGGCAATCAAGGAATCCGACAAAATGGAACGCCTCACTAACATTTATCTGAAGGAAATCGTGACCAAACACGGTGTTCCAATCTCAATTATCTCCGATAGAGATAGTCGTTTCACTTCACAATTTTGGCAATCACTTCAAAAATCTCTGGGTACTCGACTTGATATGAGTACCGCATATCATCCTCAAACCGACGGCCAAAGTGAACGAACCATTCAAACACTGGAAGACATGCTACGGGCCTGCGTAGTAGACTTCGGTGTAAACTGGGAAAAACATCTACCATTGTGCGAGTTCTCGTACAACAACAGTTATCATACCAGCATCAAAGCTGCACCCTTCGAGGCACTGTACGGTCGTAAGTGCCGGTCACCTATCTGTTGGACTGAAGTTGGGGATAGCCAACTCACAGGTCCAGAAATCATACACGAGACAACCGAGAGAATCGTAGAAATTCAAAACAAACTCAAAGCCGCGCGTGATCGTCAGAAAAGTTATGCTGACGTGAGACGCAAGCCACTCGAGTTCCAGGTTGGAGATCGAGTTCTACTCAAAGTATCGCCTTGGAAAGGCGTCATCCGATTTGGCAAACGAGGGAAGTTGAATCCCAGATACATTGGACCATTCGAGATCCTCGAAAGGATTGGTCCAGTGGCTTACCGATTGCAGCTGCCAGCTGAACTCAGCAGCGTGCATCCCACTTTTCATGTTTCAAATCTGAAGAAGTGTCTGTCTGATGAGACACTTATCATTCCACTCGATGAAATTCGAGTTGACGAGAAACTTCACTTTGTTGAGGAACCCGCTGAAATCATGGACCGTGAGGTCAAACAACTTAAACAAAGTCGTATTCCCATTGTCAAGGTTAGGTGGAATTCGCGGCGCGGTCCGGAATTCACCTGGGAACGGGAGGACCAGATGCGACTCAAGTATCCTCAACTCTTCACTGATTCGACGTCAAACACCACTTCAACATAAATTTCGGGACGAAATTCTTCTAACAGGGGGAGAATGTGACATCCGTCAATTTAGGACTAGAATTTAGTGCCTAATCAAGTTTTAATACATGTAATTAGTTCTGTGTTAGGCTAATTAATGTATCAATTATATTATATATTGTTGAATATATATCTACAATTATGCGGTTTATTTAAACCGTACGAGTTTCAAATCAAATGAATTTCGATACAATAAATACGGACGTTGGTGACCAATTTTATTAAATAACGCTTTTATGTCAAAAATATTATTATTATAATATTTCGTATTCATTCGTATCGTACAATCAGAAAGTTACACCAGTCAAAATGTAGAACGCGCAAACAAATTAACTTACCTTTTTATAGTTCAAATATAAAATGATTAGTAAAATATTTAAATAAAATATAACGTAATAATTCGTATTTTAAAATATACCAATTAATATTTAAAATAATTATTTAACGTAACTTTGGGGAAACAATTTAAACACCAAGTGGGGGTGGGACCCATGAGATTTCTTCTGAAATCTTCCCTCCCATACCTTTTCCCCCTTTTTCCTTTGATGATCTACTCACTCCATCCACCATACCTCATTTCATCTACTCCCACACTCCATCCAACTCTCTCCAATCTCTCTCCCTCCCTCCCCCTGCGATTTTAATCAGTCCAAGACCACCACCATCATCCACCACAAGCCACCACACTCATCTCCCTCATCCACCATCGGTTTTTGAAGCTCCAAGCAAGGAAACGAAGCTAGTCACATCCTCATCACGTTTTCGACTCTAGATCTTTGATCTCGCTGTAAGGATCTCTTTTCCTTTGCTAGATTTACTTGGTTACTACTTATTAACATGTTTAGTTGCTTACTTAACAAAGAAATGTCCAAATCCTTGGTTAAAACTCGTTTTTAAAACACTTATGTACATACCACTTCCTGGCCAGAAAAACCGTCGCACGAAAACAACCATAACTCGAGTTGTAGGTTAAATAAACGTGTGAGACCACTTGCAAAAGTTTGGTAATTTCGTCTTGAACAAAAAGTTCTTCTTTAGCTACTTCCAGAAATACACCCATTTTCGGCTATTACTTGATCTTTGGACATAGGTCTGTTCTGGACCGAATCCGACCCCTCGACATATTTATTTTTGTTTAAAATATTAAACGGACATATGAAAATACCATAAAATGCAGAAATGAACATTACATATAGTAGAACATGTGTGATTTTTGGTTAGACTTGAATCGGTCTAGAAGTTGGTTAAATAGAGTGTTCATCGAGTTCAAAATCTAGAAACTATAACCTTCGGCATAAACCTTAACCTTCGGCAGAAACTATAACCTTCGGCAGAAACTATAACCTTCGGCATAAACCTTAACCTTCGGCAGAAACTATAACCTTCGGCAGAAACTATAACCTTCGGCATAAACCTTAACCTTCGGCAGAAACTATAACCTTCGGCATAAACCTTAACCTTCGGCAGAAACTATAACCTTCGGCAGAAACCTTAACCTTCGGCATAAACTATAACCTTCGGCAGAAACTATAACCTTCGGCATAAACCTTAACCTTCGGTAGAAACTATTCGGCAGACCCTTACGTCGCAGAAATCAACTACGTCGCCTATAGCGACGTCACGTACAACGTCGCATTAAATTGCGAAAGTCGCACATAGCGACGTTATGCCCAACGTCGCAGTCCGGATCTGCGACGTAGCACCCTACGTCGCACAACACAGAATCTTCAAACCTCAAAATTTTGAAGTCAAATTTACTGTAGCAGTACTGTAGCAGTACTGTAGCAAAGTCAACATTTTAGAATTATTATTATTTCAACTAAATCACCAACGGGCCGTACACATTTTCAAATACACAATTGAATCAACTAAGTCATAGTAACTTAGATAATTTATTCAAACAAGTCGTTGTAACTTGTGTCAATTCAATCAAACAAGTCGTAGTAACTTGTAACAATACAATCAACCAAATCGGGGTAATTTGGACATTAAGTTAAACAAACAATTTAAATGGTAGTCTTTCGAGTTACCGGCACAATTAATAACAATTCAAGTGTCGTGGACACATTCAGGTTTCAAGCCTTTGGACTTCAATTCACCGCTAAAAACTTCAAGTTTATTAAATTAAACACTTCAAGACTCAGGTGAGTTTCATAGCCCCATTTTCACTGCTTTACAACTAGGGGTGTGATATTACTATTCGATTTTGTTTTACAAGTAGAACGCAAGTGCCAAACTTCAAATACTACATGAGTTTCAAGCTAATCAATTTAAAGTCCTCCATAAGCATAGTCTCTAGTATTTTATAGCGTGAATGTTAGTATATGATATAATATGGGATTGACAATCCTCATCCGGGTTAGCACGCACTAACCGGTCAAACGGATGTATTAGCATTTGGGAAGACGAGTGTTGATTAGGCACTCGTAGGAGGCATTTCAAGTTAGGTTTCCTTAAGTGGGCCTGACAAATCAAGTTAAGCTCAGACTATGTGCTCATGGACAGTATAACTTTTATTTTGCTTAATTGCATTTTAAATTCAATATAAATCTTGCGGTTCTGACAACTATACAATTGACATACAAACCTGTGAGCTCACCAGCGTTTTCGCTGACCCATTTTAGTATTTATCACAGGTACCCAGCAGTAGGTTGGCTGTACAAGCAGGAACTATTAGCTCGAGTCAGCATTCATACAACTAGAGATTTGATTGCATTATTATATTTTGTAAAAGTAATTATGCTTTGTAATCTCTCAATATCAGGATTTGAGCTAATGTAACTATATTTTGATGTAAACATTTACTTTATCTATACAAGTTTAAAACGACGCATATAGTGGTCGTTCATTATATCTTGTGCTTTGTATATTGATTAGTGACACCCAAATCAAGCTTCCGCAAATCATTAAATTTGGGGGTGTCACACTAAGTACCTTTGATGGGGTTCGCGACGTCCCATCATTAAGGCCGTAATCACGTTTACTGGTTGAAAGGCGATTAGTTTAATAGGTTTAAAATCATAGACAGAAAGTGAATCAAAGCACTAATTTTCATAGCATCATTCCAACTAATTTACGACTAACTACGTCATAGCAAACACGCAATATCACTACTCGCTAATCATGGCAACCGATCCTAAATATAGCATGACAACAGTAATAACAATCATCATAATGAAATAGATAAAGGATAGATATAACCGTAATAAGAGCGTAGCTGAATACAACTTGAACGTTACACGAGCAGAACTCCTAGTACGCGCCAAACGATATTACAATATTACCCCACTAACTAGCCGCTAATCTACTACTAATTACAACCTAATCTAGAGAGAGAGTAGTGAGAGAAAGTGTGTGTAGTGTTGGTGGATGTTGCGTGTAGAATGTTGAAAATGATGAAATGAAGCCTCTATATATAGAACTCGCACAACCATATCCGTAGACCGTATCCAATCAATGAAATGCACAACCATATCGCAAGGGCAAATAAAAACATGATTTTTATCACCCAAACGCACGATACGGCTGAGCTAGGGTGAATACGTCTGAACTGGACCGTATACGGCGGTGCATAGGGTGAATACGGCTGAGCTGGCCCTTATACGGCTGAGCACATGCTGTATACGGTCTGCACAGGCCGTATACGGTCTGTTCACAGCCGTATACGGTCTGGCTCAGCCGTATACGGTCTGTGTTCAGCCGTATTCGGTCCTTCGGTTCTTCGTTTCTTCGTTCGGGCGTAACTTCTTCGTCGTTTATCCGTTTTGAGTGATTCTCATGCTCACGGTTTCATAATTTCCTAACAAAGAAAATGACATAAGTTAGAGGTCATAATTCCAAGTATAGCTTAAATTGTGTTTAAATGCGTGAACGGAAGATTCGTTGATCGTTTGTGCTCTGTTTTACTCATTTTTAGGTTGTGTTTTACTGATTGTTGAAACATCGTCCATATTTTAGCCCTTATGATGAAATGTGATGTTTAAGTTCATATTTAAGTGTTTTCATTAATAATTGGGCCAAAACGGTAAGAAAATGGCACACAGAAACATGACTTTTTGCGTGTCATCACATGCCGACCGCAATAGGCAGAGGATAAGTATACTGAAGTCTCTCCAATTGATCTAGATAGCTCTTCATTTTCAGCATATCTGAGCTAACTGGTGTGTCTGCTTCATATTTGAAAGCATGGAGTGATTGGATCAAATCAAATAACTCAACTCCAGCTTGTTTTTCAAACATCGATCTCAGATCTGTTATCATATCAAGTGGGATATAACTTTCAAATTACTTTTGAAGTTCGGGAGTCATGCTACCGAGCATCAAACAAGCAACTTCATTATGACGATCATAAAGAGCATTACAAGCTGCTAATTCCTCAGCAGGAGCAGTAGCAACATCTGGAGAAGGTCCCATTGGCTGTTCAATGACGTCAGTTTTCTTCTCAACATGAAGAACAATCCTTAGTTGACGAAACCAATCATTGAAATTACTTCCAGAAAGCTTTTCTCTTTCTAGCATTTGCCTAAAAGCCGAATAATTCGAGTTCGGTGCAGGATTTGCCATCTACAAATAGATAAAAGTTCAAATTTAGTATTTTCGATAATAAATCCTTAAAGAAATTTAATTACCCAAATGTTCATATATATATATATATATATATATATATATATATATATATATATATATATATATATATATATATATATATATATATATATATATTTAAACAATAAATTTTCCTAAGGCTAGGATCCTTCTTGACATACCACCATCACATCAGTTGATCTGCTAGCAATGATGTATTCAAAAGGTAAGTGACGATCAATAATTGCATTACTAGTACAATTCCTAGAAATTATGGGACTTAATTTGCACTTAGTGATCAAGCAGTAAGTGTTATTAAGCATGTTTCATCCCATCTTATGTCACGGGCTTAAGGATCTCACCGCTTAACTCATTTTTAGTCGTCCAATTAAGAACTGTAAATGGTCCACCACCGTCTCACGATGAGTGGTAATTTACCTTGGGTACAATTCACCTACGTCTCACGTAGAGCAAAAAACAAGTACAAGTGTTCTTCACATATTAGATGGCACATGACTTAATTTAAATGGGTAATTATTTGATAATGTGTATCAATTATGTACGAAGAAGCATGCACACATCTTCGTATCATAGATTTTAATAAAAAATTTCCAGTTAATATACTTATTAACGTGCGTCAAGATGTCTAATTTAATATTCATATTAAATTAGAGATTGCACTTTTATTAAAATTGACGATTCAACATGTTTTAAACCTTTTCGGCCATGTACAAGAGAGGCCATGAAGAGGCTAGAGGATGGGCTAGGATCTTTACATCGTTTTATCCAACCCGTCATCTTAGACACCAAGCCGAAGATACCTCTCTTACACAAGCTCCTAATCGTGGTTTAAAACACATTATTAACTTGTAAACCTCGTCGTGGGAGAAAATTACAGTATGTGTGTTGGAATAGTGTCCAATATCATAACTAATTGGTGAGATTATCATAAAATGGTAAAGTCCTTTTTGGGTTGCCCTCATGAACAGTCAAGAGAAAGATGAAGGATAATATTAATAGTATTAGTATTATATTTAATTAGTTGATTTATTAATTTATGGATTAAATTAATTAGAAATTAAAAGTAATTAAATTTGGGGAAGATTCCAGAATCTGATCCAACCGCCGGTTGGAAGGTCCAACCGCCGGTTGGGATTAGGGTTTCTAGGCGGTTGAAGTCGCAACTTGGAGTCCAAGACTAACAGCTCCAACCGCCGGTTGGGAAGCGAATTCAGCAAACTGAAGGGTTTCTTCCACAACTATAAATAGGGACATCCTATACCTTCATAAACATACGAATCAAATACGAATTTTCTAAGAATTTCGAAATTCGACTTTCTCTTGGGTTTTTGGGTGTGAAGCATTAGAGGTATTCTACTTTGGGTACTTGCCTCCAAGTAACGAAGCTCTGCTCGTTGGTCTACGCGCGAGAAATAGGTTTTCTCTAAGGTTAGTGTTTTCCTTATATTCTCGTTGTTCAATTTATTCATTGTACTATGTTGTTAAAGTTAAAGATCCCTTAGGGTTTTAGTTTCCTAATTGCCTTAGATTATTTAAAGTTTTGTTATTCCGCTACATGTATAATAATCTAGTTAGGGAATAGAAAACCAAACAGTAGTTTCAGAGCTAGGTTAACAAACAGTAGCATGCAATTATCTGCAATAGTATGTAGGTAAAGATAAATTGGAAAGAGAATTATTTAAATAAGTAATATGTATTTACAGTTTAGATATTGATAATTTTAAATTGTTTAAAACAGACCACTAATTTTAAAAGGTTTAAAATAGAACCCTGATATCGCGTAAAAAGTAATGTTTTTACTACCGATATCTCTCTCATTCTGGAACGATTCTTGGCATTTTAATTCAAATATAGCGCAAATCAGTAACATTATGCCAAGATGGTCAAAACAAGGTTGCACGATAAAAATCAAGCAAAACGGATGAAAAACAAAGATTCCACACATGTTTGAAGATTTAAGACATCAAAACGAGATTTCAAGACTAAAATGCCCTCCACCAACACCCATTCTGTCCAAGATGTTCGTTTTCAAAATACGAATCAAACAGAAGAAGAATCAACTAAAACGGATAAAGAATGAAGATTCAACGCCCGCCGGAAGATCCAAATGATTCGTACGCAATATCTGGAGCTAGGAACCTCATCTCAGGGCCTATCCTATGTCAAAATCTTCGTTTTTGAATTACAAATCCAACAAAAAAAGAATCGATGCAAACGGATGCATAACGAAGAAAACACACATGAATCAAGAAACGAAGCAAAAGACGGTGAAACGGGGCGGGGGTGGGCCAGCCGCCGCCGGCCACCACACCACCGCCGCCAGCCACCCTTGCCCCGCCTCGGTTTCCGTTTTTGGAAACTTTTGGTACCTGGTGCGCCTACTTTTCGTGTTGTACAGTACCCGGTGCGCCTACTTTTCGTGTTGTACGGTACCTGGTGCACCCTTTTGGCTACCTTTTACTAACATGCACCTCTTGATGTTAATGTGAACCAAAGCTCACCTATAAATAGGAGGCTTAAAGCTCCATTTCAAAAGGTCCCATATACACTAGTCATATTACTTTCTTACTTTCTCACTCTACTTTCTTACATTAAAATTAGCATTAGATTAGTTTAGCATTTTGTTTAGAGTAGAAAGAAAGCTAGGAACGTTTTGTAATCTTTGGTGTACGCTTGGAGTTACGCTCATTAATTCAAGTCTACTCCTTCTCGCATATTACTCTCGGTTATTTCTATCCTTATCTATCTTAATTATATATGTTTGCTTTAATTATGTTAGATATCGTTTATGCCATGATTAGCGAGTAGATTACTATTGTATTTGTTGTGATGTAGTAAGTATATATAATTGTGGGATGACTTTAAATACGTCGTGAAATAATACGATGGCCCCGATTCGACTGATTACTCGGTATAGTATTGGAAATGCTTTTGAGCATAGTACAAAAAATGGAAGCCGGTAACGACGGAAGGTAGTTGTATTATGGATCGACGTTATAAAATTGGAAACTTTGTGAACGGACTTATCTTGTGGTTTTAAACCTAAAACTTACATTCGCCTTTCAATTAACAAACGTGATTGTAACCCTGTAAAGAGGAGTCGCGAACCTCAGTACTCGGTCAATAGTTATCTATGTAAAAACTATGTTTTTAATTGTAACGTCATGCAAGCATTATAAAATGCAATGTGATTATGTGGACTTGCCATGAGTATTGTACACTTCCGATCACAATGTATTTATCATGTAAACATCGCGAAGCAATTAAACTCACAACGGAAACATCGGTAAACGATTAAATACGATGTGAGCTACCATAGCATTTTCCGACATGGTGTGGGTTTAACTTTCTGTAAAAAGCCGTCAGCATTTTAATTAGTTGTTTTAGTTTAGATTAGATTAGATTAGGTAGGCTATAGGCTAAATGACCATTTACGAAAACCTAGGGATTTGTTAATTGTATTAAGAAAGGCAAGTTTGAAATCCAACTTAAACTGATACTTTTTCCTACAAATCATGAAACCTAAAGTACGGTATGCAAGAAACCTAAATGTTTTCCCTCGTTTATCACACTTAAGTTTCATGGATAGAAATTGATTAAATAAGTCCGGACACAAGTTCTAAGTTAGTTGTTTAATGGATTCATAATCATTGTGGTATTAAGAAAGGCTAGACATGTTATGGACTTGCTACTCTATTCCTTCGCCCACGAGCGAATACGTTCAATAATATGGGTCACTGACTCCCTCACATGAGAGTGTGGAGAGTTGAGCATTGTCTGTCTGGTCAGAATCATGATACCTTAGTTCCTCGTGACATATTAGTTGATAACCGACTAATAAAGAATCTATTGGTTATACCATAAGTTAATGAATCTCATAAGCGACCCAATTTAGTTAATCGTTTTCCCGTAAGAGTCATCATCCCACGATTATTAACTAACGAACTCACAACAAATACTACTTTGCATTATCTGACATCTTATTACATTTTATTCGCTTTATTTAGTTTACTTAATTAACTGGACCAAAACCCCCAACGCACTCTTTTAAAACATTTACTAGAAAAGAAAGATTGATTGGATCACCTCCGTTACAATTCAGTTTCTCTTTAAGAACGACTCTAGGTCCAACTTACCGCTTACTAACCCTTTGGTTCAGTACTAGTAAGTCACACTTAGACCCCAACAATTATAAATTTTAAACATCCGTTGACTGTCCGTAAAAAGACGAGCGCAACAAGTTTTTGGCGCCGCCGCCAGGGAGACTAACTGTCCGATACAGAGGCCCAACCAATCCCAATTCTAGTAAACCCTTAGGATAAAACCTTCTAAAAAAAACACAAAAATATTTCCTTTATTGTTTATTTTCTTTATTATCTTTTCTTTTAGTGTATGACCTGTTCCCCTAGATCTGCACCACTGTTTAACTTTCCCGATCCAGAACTTATAATACGCACTATTCGACGAGAAAAGAAGCAATCTGCACTTAAGCAAGCAATGGCTGAACGCATCACTCTCGCTGACAATAGCAAACCCTCTATCGAAGGAAGAGGAGGACCAATTCTCTACCCTGAAACCCCTGGTCAATCTTTCGAGCTTAAACACCACATCATCCAACTAATCCAAAACCACTGTCAATTCCATGGATTGCCCAGTGATGACCCAAACTCTCACCTCGATAAGTTCATCTCTCTCTCAAATTCCTACAAGCAAAACGGAATTGGCCAAGACACAATACGTTTATACCTTTTCCCTTATTCGCTCACCCATCATGCGCAAACATGGTTTGAAGGTTTAGAGACCGGCTCTATCCCTTCATGGACTGCGATGGCGACAAAGTTCCTAACCAAGTACTTTCCGCCCTCTAAACAAACCAAACTCCAAAATGACATCATGAACTTTCGACAAGCTTTCGATGAGTCATTATATACCGCATGGGAACGATTCAAAGGAGCCTTGAAGAAATGCCCTAATCACCGACTCGATAAGTCTGCACAATTGTGCACCTTCTACAATGGTTTAGATCCTAACCACCGAACTACTCTCGATGCTGCTGCACAAGGAAGCTTCATGGCAAAGACCGATTAAGAAGGATGGAACCTTATAGAAAACATGACTATGCATCACCACGATTGGAATTCTGGAGATCATTCAACATCTTCCACACCGATCCCAGTCGAAGCAATTAAGGCACTAACAGAGAAAATGGACTCGCTCGTCAAACAGTTTGGAGAACTTAAGAAACAACAGCACCAAGTACACCAAGTGCAGGTTTGTCAACATTGCATCAACCCGTAACCATCTAGAGAATACCAAGTTGAATATGAAGAAGCAGATGGCACCGTCTACTATGCTCAGTTTCCAGCTCGACCACCCGGTTTCAACCAAAACAACAACCAACCTAGAGGACCTCCCTTTCCGCCGAGAAACAACCAACAACCATACCAACCCCGATACCCACCTAGATATCCACCCTACCAACAACAATCACAACTTTCTTATAATCAACCCCTTGAACTTCCTGCACCCACTTCCGACACAAACCAAACCACAGAACAAACCACCAAGACAAATGCCCCAGCTTCAAGTTTAGACGACGCCTTCACCCAATTCATGCAAGGTCAACACCTGCTCAACCAAAAGACATCCGCTAGACAAGACCAGGCCGACCTCTTCATGAGGAATCAATTGGTTGTGCTAAAAAATTTGGAAGCTCAAATTGGACAATTGGCACAACGTCTTGAGAATAGAACCCGAGGAAGTTTGCCCAGCAACACGGTTCAAAATCCGCATGTTGAGGAAGCAAAGCAACTTACAACACCAAAGGAAGCAGCTACTACTCCACCTGCTGCTGTTCCAGTAAAGGAAGAATCGAAGGTCAAGATACCAGCTGTGGAAACAATGAACAAAGAGGTTAGAATCCCTTACCCCGCTAGACTTAAAGTTCAACCTAAGAAACTGTCATCCTTTAAGTTAGATGGAAAATTCCTTGATACCATGTCTAGAGTTCCTGGTCGTAATAAGTATATTAGAAAATTGCTATCCACCAAAGATAAATTGCCTGAAGTGAACAACATTCCCCTTAGTTCTGAAACTTCAGCCCTACTTAAAAATAGCCTTCCCGAAAAATTAGGAGATACTGGTAGATTTACACTCCCTTGTTCTATCTACAATTCCGGAAATATGAGCGCTTTAGCCAACTTAGGAGCCAGCATTAACCTTATGCCCTACTCCCTGTTTAAGAGGCTAGAACTTGAAAACTTGAAACCCACTAAGATGACCGTCCAGCTAGCCGACCAATCTGTTAAATACCCCAAGGGAATAGCTGAGAATGTCCTTGTTCAAGTTGATAAATTTTTCTTTCCAACGGATTTCGTGATAATGGATATCCACGAGGACATAAACATCCCAATTATCCTTGGAAGACCATTCATGAATACAGCTAGAGCAGTGATTGATGTGTATAACCACACGATTGTTTTACGATCGCATGGTGAAAGCATCACTTACAAGATCGACCAACCGGAATGCACCCCAGAAGAGGAAGAATGTTGTGCTATATCTACAGGAAAAGTCTGTTCCGATGATGAATCAGAACTAGAGGAGGAACCGCAATTCACCCGATCATCAGTTCTCATTTCTGACACCGAATGCGACCCAGAAGAGGAAGAATATGAGGAAGCAGATGAAGAAATTGAATCTGATCCTGAGGAGGAAGAAGAAGAGGAAGAGGAAGAAATGGAAGAAGATGAAGATCACACTGATTCGCCACAAATGGCCGAAGTTAAAAGAATACAAAACTGCGATGATTAGTCTTCATCTGAAGAATCAGTTGATTACGGAGTCATCCGTCAAGAGCTCAGATCCTCTCATCTTAAAAGAATGGGAAATATCCTAAAATCCTATCTCGATCCATCAAAATCCTTCACCAGAACCCGACTCCGAGACATAGAAATCTTTGAAGAAGGACTCCGATCATCACCACACCCAGACCAGTATGCCAAACTACTACAGAGAATTTCAGCATACAAGGCACGTCAACCAGGAAGCTTTACCGAAGAGAACATTCATGACATAACAACCGAAGTCCAAACCATCGAAATCGATAGTTCTCGACCCTTCAACAACGCACCCTCAGATGAAGAACTCCACCAATTTTCCGATTCACGTGACAAGGACTCCAACTGCAACAGTGAATGTGATGACGACTACGTCAACATCACTCTTAATGAACGCTCTATTCCACAACCTCCTCTTGCTCCACAAATTCCCCTGCCGTCACAACTGAGATACTAGAAATTCCTCTGATAGATAGTCATCAAGACATGATCGAGATGATTGACGAATACGACGATGTCCGAATCATCGTGGAGGCCATCAAAGAGTCAACCAATGACTACAACACCGCCCAGAGACACATGATAAGGGCAATCATACGAGACTGCGATTCATACCTCGCCAATTATGGAGAACCAGAGCCTAGCACTCTTCGGAGAAATATTCGAGCATTCTCTGACCTGCTTCAAGAACAACTTACCAGAGAAGCTCGACAGCGAGAAAGACCCAACTACCCAATGGGAGAAATCGAATTCTACGGAAACCAAAGGCGAATATACCAAAAAGTATATTGTGCCTTAGCCGGATCAGCTTTTCCGTACTCATCAAGTCAAAAAGCTATTCTTGCATCAATGAGAACCAATCTGGAAAGAGCCACCGGGAACCCAAGAAGTTATGCCGACATCAGAATGGTGGGAGATCTTAGAACTCTTCTAGATCTCATCGAAACTGGAGAGCACCTCACAGCATCAGAGAACTGCAGGATAGTCATTCAATCCACCATTGGGCACCACGTTGAACTAATAATTGATGAGCTGAACGAGCCAGCCTATGAAGAGGAAACTCGTGAGGTACCGAGATTCATCCCACACATGTCGCAAATCAATTTAGCCACTTACGTGACTACCCGACTGCGTGGAATATACCAAGAAGAAGACGTAGAACTCGACGTCTATCGAAATGGATATCGCGAGATATTCAGCAAGTTAATTTGCATCTTCACCGACTCGGATTTTCCCTTCAACCGTGAACAGCATCAACTAATCAGACAAATGTGCCAAGCAACCAGATCTTTCGGAGGAGACCCTTGGGCTAATGATTTTGAAGAAGTGAAAACCGAATTCATGGCTTTAATCGCCTCGATAAGAAGAAACCACCCACAGCGTGAAATCGTTCGAACTTACACCTGCACTCGAATTGACCCTAACGGACCAGTCACAAGGGCAGTTCGATACATCTGCTATGGAATGGCAATTCTCGACCGACTCGCCACCGATCACTTCAAAAGCTTCAGAATGCTATCCACCAACCCACCAACTCTCATTGCTTACATGATAGAGCAATTCCTACAATACTATCCACCACGATACTCTCTACCAAGGAACCACAGTGACCACGCCACCACTACGGATGCATCAAGCATCATCTGAAGAAAAGGACTAAGTCGAGCTCTCGACTTTAAAAGAGCGCTTCTCGGGAGGCAACCCGTGTTTTTACATTTCTGCAATTTTACTTTCCAAGAAGTGATGAAATCTCCGACTATCTTTCACACTCGGATCATACAAAGAATGCTCCAGCCTGCAAGGAAGCATCAACAACCAAAGAATAGTATATCCGACGTGTTCACACTCACGAGACCAATCACAAAAAGACTTGATCAAGAATGCACCAAAGAAGACAAAGACCGGCAGATGCAACCAAAGGAATACTGCAACTACCGGGGAGTACTTCTATGCCATCTCTTTCATTCATTTTAAATATGCCATATCCATTATGCTTATCACTAAGTGTGGGATTCAAACCCAATACACACACTGAAAGAATTAATCTTAGATGTCTAAAACCCTAAGTGTGGGATTTTACCCCATTCAGAGCTTAGTATAACATCGAGGACGATGTTTCTTTAAGTGTGGGATAGCAGTAGTTGCACTACTGTTAAATGGACATTGGTATATGCTTGATCCTAAAATCGTTGCTCTTTATAAGACCTTGCTTTCCCATAAAAGTAAACAAAATTTTTCAAAATTAAGTTAAAAATATGTTGAAAATGAAAAATTTTAAGGAATGATTTACTTTGGGGAAGAAGAAAAAAATAAAATACAAATTCTTTTGAAAAACAGGTTTAAAAATCCCATAAAGAGCATCGCACGACTAAGCACACAACAAAGCAACTTTCGATTCGTGAGGTATCTTGAGCCATATGAAAAGCATTCACTTTTAATGCTTCACTTTTTCGATTCTTGAGTGTGCCGATGTATGCGTTTAGAATCAGAACTTGCTCCTGTAATGCATTTCGAAGCCAAACTAGTGAGTAAAAAGGAGATCGAATTACATCATTCTTGAACCCTTCTATACACCCCAAAATAAACACGTCATCCCGTACCTACTCAAAAAGCATCCCTCAAACTTCATAAAGAGTTTCAAAGATGAAAGAAGAAAAGCTACAAGGATACGAAGTCAAAATACCCAAGAAAACTCGAAGAAAAGAAAGTCAAATGGAGAAGAATACTCCTCCCTAAAGAAAAAGGCGTCAATCCTCCCGAAAATTCAAAAATTTTAGCTTTCCGCTTCACCAAAAAGAAAACCTATGAAAAACCCAACAAAACCCCCTCTCACATCACCATAACCCTACATCACTCCCCTAGAATGATTGTGGCTAGATCAACTTCACGCTCACCCAAAAAGAAAAAAAAAAGGGTAACAATTTGATTCTCGATCAAGCCTATGACGATAAACTATGCATGACTGGAGTTCTGAGTGATTGATAAATGATAGAATAGGAAACCCTAAACACGTTGAGTGATTGGAGTGACCACCTTGAGAGGATCGCCTAGTCATGTATCAAAGATCAAAGATCAAAAGCATGCTCCTAAAGATTACAACCTAGCTTTCAAAAAAATCAAATATCTTTATTTTTCCAAAACCCCCTTTAGTAAAGAATTCCGTCTTAAAATATTTCATTATCTGCTTATCTTTAACCGTGTTGAAAATGAGTTTGCTTGAGGACAAGCAAAGTTCTAAGTGTGGGATACTTGATATCGCGTAAAAAGTCATGTTTTTACTACCGATATCTCTCTCATTCTGGAACGATTCTTGGCATTTTAATTCAAATATAGCACAAATCAGTAACATTATGCCAAGATGGTCAAAACAAGGTTGCACGATAAAAATCAAGCAAAACGGATGAAAAACAAAGATTCCACACACATTTGAAGATTCAAGGCATCAAAACGAGATTTCAAGACTAAAATACCCTCCACCAACATCCATTCTGTCTAAGATGTTCGTTTTCAAAATACGAATCCAACAGAAGAAGAATCAACTAAAACGGATAAAGAATGAAGATTATACGCCCGCCGGAAGATCCAAATGATTCGTACGCAATATCTGGAGCTAGGGACCTCATATCAGGGCCTATCCTATGTCAAAACCTTCGTTTTTGAATTACGAATCCAACAAAAAAAGAATCGACGCAAACGGACGCATAACGAACAAAACACGCATGAATCAAGAAACGAAGCAAAAGACGGCGAAACGGGGCGGGGGTGGGCCAGCCGCCGCCGGCCACCACACCACCGCCGCCGGCCACCCTTGCCCTGCCTCGGTTTCCATTTTTGGCAACTTTTGGTACCTGGTGCGCCTACTTTTCTTATTGTACAGTACCCGGTGCGCCTACTTTTCGTGTTGTACGGTACCTGGTGCACCCTTTTGGCTACCTTTTACTAACATGCACCTCTTGATGCTAATGTGAGCCAAAGCTCACCTATAAATAGGAGGCTTAAGGCTCCATTTCAAAAGGTCCCATATGCACTAGTCATATTACTTTCTTACTTTCTCACTCTACTTTCTTACTTTAAAATTAGCATTAGATTAGTTTAGCATTTTGTTTAGAGTAGAAAGAAAGCTAGGAATGTTTTGTAATCTTTGGTGTACGCTTGGAGTTACGCTCATTAATTCAAGTCTATTCCTTCTCGCATATTACTCTCGGTTATTTCTATCCTTATCTATCTTATTTAAATATGTTTGCTTTAATTATGTTAGATATCGTTTATGCCATGATTAGCGAGTAGATTACTATTGTATTTGTTGTGATGTAGTTAGTATATATAATTGTGGGATGACTTTAAATACGTCGTGAAATAATACGATGGCCCCGATTCGACTGATTACTTGGTATAGTATTGGAAATGCTTTTGAGCATAGTACAAATACATGGAAGCCGGTAACGACGGAAGGTAGTTGTATTATGGATCGACGTTATAAAATTGGAAACTTTGTGAACGGGCTTATCTTGTGGTTTTAAACCTAAAACTTACATTCGTCTTTCGATTAACAAACGTGATTGTAACCCTGTAAAGAGGAGTCGCGAACCTCAATACTCGGTCAATAGTTATCTGTGTAAAAACTATGTTTTTAATTGTAACGTCATGCAAGCATTATAAAATGCAATGTGATTATGTGGACTTGCCATGAGTATTGTACATTTCCGATCACAATGTATTTATCATGTAAACATCGCGAAGCAATTAAACTCACAACGGAAACATCGGTAAACGATTAAATACGATGTGAGCTACCATAACATTTTCCGACATGGTGTGGGTTTAACTTTCTGTAAAAAATTGTCAGCATTTTAATTAGTTGTTTTAGTTTAGATTAGATTAGATTAGGTAGGCTATAGGCTAAATGACCATTTACGAAAACCTAGGGATTTGTTAATTGTATTAAGAAAGGCAAGTTTGAAATCCAACTTAAACTGATACTTTTTCCTACAAATCATGAAACCTAAAGTACGGTATGCAAGAAACCTAAATGTTTTCCCTCGTTTATCACACTTAAGTTTCATGGATAGAAATTGATTAAATAAGTCCGGACACAAGTTCTAAGTTAGTTGTTTAATGGATTCATAATCATTGTGGTATTAAGAAAGGCTAGACATGTTATGGACTTGCTACTCTATTCCTTCGCCCACGAGCGAATACGTTCAATAATATGGGCCACTGACTCCCTCACAGGAGAGTGTGGAGAGTTGAGCATTGTCTGTCTGGTCAGAATCATGATACCTTAGTTCCTCGTGACATATTAGTTGATAACCGACTAATAAAGAATCTATTGGTTATACCATAAGTTAATGAATCTCATAAGCGACCCAATTTAGTTAATCGTTTTCCCGTAAGAGTCATCATCCCACGATTATTAACTAACGAACTCACAACAAATACTACTTTGCATTATCTGACATCTTATTACATTTTATTCGCTTTATTTAGTTTACTTAATTAACTGGACCAAAACCCCCAACGCACTCTTTTAAAACATTTACTAGAAAAGAAAGAGTGATTGGATCACCTCCATTACAATTCAGTTTCTCTTTAAGAACGACTCTAGGTCCAACTTACCGCTTACTAACCCTTTGGTTCAGTACTAGTAAGTCACACTTAGACCCCAGCAATTATAAATTTTAAACATCAATTGACCGTCCGTAAAAAGACGAGCGCAACAAACCCTAAACTTCAAGAGAGATTATATGTATAGTATGATTTATATATATGTATAATTAAAGTCTAAATACATCGTCAGTCAATTGATAAATCAGCTCACCCATGAGGAACAAACTATAAGAGAGGTATAAGGCGGGTCGCTCTACTTCCCTAAAGAAGTCAGGTTCTTAATAAGCTTCGCGCTGACCTGCTTCTCCGCTTCTTTGTGCGTTCGATGGAGCTACCGAGGACTTTTGATAGGATGATGTCAAGATTAAAAGTAGACTTAAAATAGTAAAACAAAATCCCGTTTTAGCTATAGGAAATAATGAATAGTATGCTAACCCATGAAATCCGCACATCTCTCGTATGAACTATTAATGGAGCGTGTGTGGTTTACCGGCACATTAATATGAGGACATAATGAGAGGTGATTGAGACTCGCGATTATCGAGCGTACTCGAGCCGGGGATCACGCGTGGTTTGCATGGTTAATTCACCATCTTGTTCATGATCCTCGGCATACCAGTCATGAATAGTAGATGTGCATAACCGAGATTAACATGCCATTGATAGAAATCTATGAATCTCAAAGATCTAGAAGTTTTATAGAAATGAAATAGATAATGGTATTTTAGTTATATGATTACGGCGACCCTTTTCATAAAACTGAAAATATGGATCCTAGCCTTAATTTAGAAAATAGGGTAAATAATTAAGGAATATTCAAACTAACTAAAACTGTTTTATCTCATAGATGGCTAATTTAAAAGGTGCAAATCCTCCCATCCCCAATCCTGCACATAACTCGAACTTCTCACTACTCTCAGTTCTTGGGAGGGAAAGACTGACCGGTCCAAATTATATGGACTGGATGCGTAACCTAAGGTTTACCTTGAGGTACGAGAACAAGGAATATGTTCTCGATGAGCAGATTCCCATAATTGATGAAGAATCAACCCAAGAGGAGATTGAGGCACACCGGAAACATTATGACGACGCGAATAAAGTGTCTTGTATCATGGCATCTTCCATGAGCCCTGAACTGCAAAAGACTTTTGAAAACACATGGACTTATGAAATGAACCAACAGCTGAAAGAAATGTTTCAGGCTAAGGCAAGCAAAGAATGCCTTGATGTGGTGAAATCCCTCATGGCTTGCAAGCCCAAACCACAATTTACTGCAAACTGCTGAGCAAGGAATCAAAAAGGATGATGTGTCCTATGGCTCAGCAGCTCATGTGTTGACTGTTGGTTAAAGTGTAAAGAATAGGAAAAGGTCAAATCCAAATTGGAAAAGGAAGACTACTGATGGAAAGTCCGTTCGCAGGTCTAAGAAAGGGACCGATTCTGAGATTGCACCTGTAAGTGACCCGAAGGAAGCAGTGTACTTCTACTGCAACACTAAGGGGCATTGGAAGCATAACTGCCCAAAATACCTAAAGGACCTTGAAGATGGAAAGGTCGAGAAGAGTATTCACTCAGGTATGTTTATGATCGAGCTCCATAATACAACAACTTCTAATTCATGGGTTCTGGATACAGGATGTGGTAATCACATTTGCACTGTATTGCAGGGGCTAAAGGAAAGTAGAAGTGTGAAGCATGGAGAGCTCAACTTAGTTATGGGAAACAAGGGAATTGTACCTGTGACGAAGATTGGAAGATTTGAGCTCATGCTGAATTCTGGAGTTAGGATAGATTTAAATAATTGCTATTATTCGTCAGAAATGACTAGAAACATTATTTCATTTTATGCTTTGTATAAAGATGGTTATCATTTTTCTTTTGATAATGGAAATGGAGATATTTTGGTTCATTTAAATGATTGTTTTATTTTTAAAGCTTCTCCTTACAAAGGCATATATGAAAATGTTGAATGTGTTAGCAATGTTATTTTAAATGTTGATTCGTCAAATGAAATTGATAAATCCAAGTTGTGGCATTATCGTCTAGGGCACATAAACAAGAAACGCATTGCCCAACTCCAGAAGGATGGAGTGTTGGAATCATTCGACCTCAAATAGGATGATGTGTGCGAATCTTGTTTATTAGGCAAGATGACCAAATCAACATTCACAGGATCATGTGAAAGAGGTGAAGGATTATTGGATTTGGTACATAAAGATGTATGTGGACCATTCCGATGTGCTACAAAAGATGGAAATAGATACTATGTACATTTACTGATGACTTCAGCAGATTTGGACATGTTTATCTGATCAAACATAAGTCAGATACTTTTGAGGTATTCAGAAGATATCAAAATGAAGTAGAGAATCAACTGAGCAGAAAGATAAAGGTTCTCTGATCCGATAGGGGAGGAGAGTAACTTAGTATCGAGTTTCTCGATCATCTTAGAAACTGTGGAATAGTTTCACAATTGACTCCTCCTAGAACACCGCAGCTTAATGGTGTTGCTGAGAGGAGAAACAGAACTTTGTTAGACATGATTCGATCTATGATGAGTCGAGCAACACTTCCAATAAGTTTCTGGGGTTATGCATTAGAAACAGCCGCCCATATCTTAAATCAAATACCCACTAAGAAAGTTTCAAAGACACCTTCTGAGATGTGGAAGGGAAAGAAACCTTCTCTTGGTCACATCAAAATATGGGGTTGTGAAGTTTACGTTAGACGGGAAACTCAGGACAAACTAGACTCCAGATCTGAAAAGTGTCTTTTTGTCGATTATCCACAAGAGTCATTTGGATATTTATTCTACAGACCCAAGGATAATGTGGTATTTGTAGCTCGAAGAGGAGTGTTCCTTGAGAGAGAAATGATATCTAAAGAGGATAGTGGGAGTAAAATTGATCTTGAAGAAATTCAAGAATCTACCGATGAAGAACCTATAATAAACACTGACGTTCAACAAGAGGTGGAGACACCTGTTGAACCTGAAGACATATCCTTACCCGTTCGCAGATCTAGTAGAGTTAGCAATCCTCCTGAGTTCTATTATGGTTACCAAATAGAAGAAGAGGATAAGATAAGTGATAGTACATTGGGTAAATTAGATGAGCCTACTAACTACAATGAAGCGATGGCAGGCCCTGAGGCTGCTAAATGGAAGGAAGCTATGAAAAGCGAAATTCAGTCCATGTATGACAATCAAGTTTGGAATTTGGTTGACACTACACCCGGTCTTAAGATGGTGGGTTGTAAGTGGATCTTCAAGAAGATGACAGACATGGATGGGAAAGTACACACTTATAAAGCTAGGTTGGTAGCAAAGGGTTATACTCAAACCTATGGGATTGATTATGAGGAAACCTTTTCACCAGTAGCTAAGATTAAGTCAATTAGGATTATGCTAGCCATAGCTGCATTTCATGATTATGAAAGTTGGCAGATAGATGTCAAAACCGCTTTCCTTAACGGGAAACTGACAGAGGATGTGTTCATGACACAACCGGAAGGTTTTGAAAATGCAAAGTATCCTAATAGAGTGTGCAAGCTTGAAAAGGCTATTTATGGACTTAAACAGGCCTCTCGTAGCTGGAATCTCTGCTTCCACAAAAAGGTCACAGAGTTTGGATTTTTTAGAAGTGAAGATGAGTCCTGTATATATGTCAAGTTCAGTGGGAGTATTGTAGTATTCTTAGTATTATATGTGGATGATATACTGCTCATAAGAAATGATGTCCCGACTTTACAAAGTGTAAAAGAATGGTTGGGAAAGTGTTTCGCTATGAAAGATCTTGGAGATGCAGCATATATCCTTGGTATAAAGATTTATAGAGATAGTTCAAAACGTCTCATAGGACTCAGCCAGGATACGTACATAGATAAAATATTGAAAAGATTCAATATGGAAAATTCTAAGGGAACTTACCCTTGAATCATGGCATTAAGATCAGTAAGGATCTATGTCCAAAGTCTGAACAAAAATTGGACAGAATGAGTCGAATCCCATATGCTTCGGCTATAGGATCGATCATGTATGCCATGACATGTACAAGGCCTGATGTCTCATTTGCTTTGAGCTTAGTGAGTCGACATCAGCAGAATCCTGGTGAAGGTCATTGGACAGCTGTAAAGAATATTCTTAAGTATTTGAGAAATACTAAAGACAGGTTCTTGGTTTATGGTGGAGAAGAAGAACTTAGAGTAACGGGTTATAGTGACGCTAGTTTCCAAACAGACAGAGATGATTGTCGATCACAGTCTGGTTGGGTATTCCTACTGAATGGAGGAGCGGTTACATGGAAAAGTTCTAAGCAAGATACAGTAGCAGACTCTACATGTGAGTCTGAGTACATTGCGGCTAGTGAAGCGGCAAAGGAAGCTATCTGGATAAGGGATTTCATAGGAGATCTTGGAGTTGTTCCAACGGTACAAGATCCTATTGCTATATTCTGTGATAACGAAAGTGCAGTTGCCTTGAGTAGAGAACCCAAGGATCACGGAAAGTCAAAGCACATTGAAAGGAAATACCATTTTGTTCGAAGTAAATTCGAAGAAGGACATGTAATTGTGAAGAGCATAAGATCAGAGGAAAATCCAGCTGATCCGTTCACAAAGCCTCTAGGAAAGTCCAAGCACGATGAACATGCTAGGAGCATTGGTTTAAGAGATAATGTAAAGTTTTAGTTGATTAGTTTGAATTTGAAACGTTATAAACAATAATAGAAACTGTAATAGACTTGGTGATTAATAATGGAGATTTTAATGGGAAGGAGTTCTACCATTTACTATTGTTTGTCATTGTGTTTCAGTTTTGCATGTTTAGACCTCCTCAATCGATCACACTAAAGAGAAGTATGTGGTGAATCAAGACTGTCATGGAGTGTTAGTAGATGTCTATGGAGATAGACATGGCATGGAGATTGCTGCAACACTCATGGGTACTTAATGGGGATTTAAGTATAGGAGAAAACCGCACTTAAAGAGATCACTTCTTGGATTAAATCACGGGTGATTTTAAGATGATAATATCTTCTATTCTTAAAATGGAGATACATGAATATCTAGTTCTTCGAGTCTGTTATACTTTAGTCTATTCAAACGCTGTGCGTAAATGCCAGTTATAAAGGGTATGCTAGGTATGATATGACGAGTTGACTAGTGCTATGTAGTCGATATTTATTTGTTCCTTTTGCCTAAAATGGAAAAGAGATATCATGGGCCCTCTGATGATTAAAGTTTAACTTAAAAAGTGCTAGGCCTGGCCGAGACTAAAGTGATAGTTCAGTAGTCTCATATAGTCAATATAATCGGAAATCAGAAAACATATATGAATCTTGAGATTGATTATAATCCAAGTCTCAGTTCATAAGATATCGTGAAACAAAGGAATGGATGATCACTTATCTAAAGGACTAACTCTAAAGATGAGATTAGAGTTCGGCAGTTGCTTGGATGCACACTTTACATAGTTAATGTGATATAGCCTTCAGACCAATAGTAGTTGATGAATTGTCTAAGTGGGAGACTGTTGGAATAGTGTCCAATATCATAACTAATTGGTGAGACTATCATTAATGGTAAAGTCCTTTTTGGGTTGCCCTCATGAACAGTCAAGAGAAAGATGAAGGATAATATTAATAGTATTAGTATTATATTTAATTAGTTGATTTATTAATTTATGGATTAAATTAATTAGAAATTAAAAGTAATTAGATTTGAGGAAGATTCCAGAATCTGATCCAACCGCCGGTTGGAAGGTCCAACCTCCGGTTGGGATTAGGGTTTCTAGGCGGTGGAAGTCGCAGACTTGGAGTCCAAGACTAACAGCTCCAACCACCGGTTGGAAGGTCCAACCGCCAGTTGGGAAGCGAATTCAGCAAACGGAAGGGTTTCTTCCACAACTATAAATAGGGACATCCTATACCTTCATAAACATACGAATCAGATACGAATTTTCTGAGAATTTCGAAATTCAACTTTCTCTTGGGTTTTTGGGTGTGAAGCATTAGAGGTATTCTACTTTGGGTACTTGCCTCCATGTAACGAAGCTCTGCTCGTTGGTCTACGCGCGAGAAATAGGTTTTCTCTAAGGTTAGTGTTTTCCTTATATTCTCTTTGTTCAATTTATTCATTGTACTATGTTGTTAAAGTTAAAGATCCCTTAGGATTTTAGTTTCCTAATTGCCTTAGATTATTTAAAGTTTTGTTATTCCGCTGCATGTATAATAATCTAGTTAGGGAATAGAAAACCAAACAATGTGAGCCCAACCCGAGTTGACAATAAGATTTGCAAGGAAATAATAAATCTAATGTCATAGTTATTAGTCAGTTTATTTTTCATAAAACCATTTTGCCTCACAAGTTACAATAATTAAGCAAAATAATAAACTACTAATTAATTAACAATTAATATTCATGCAACATTTGAAATATGGCCAACTAGGGACACCTTGTCAATTAAACAATTTTAAACAATTAACACTATTAACAATTAATATCAAGGTGATATCCACGACAAATTATGCATGAATTTCATGGATACCCCTTCTCTGCTAATTAAAGGGCATATTAATAATAACAAACAATTTACATTAATTATGTTATTATTTTTCGTTAAACATTAAATTTCTGATGGGATTTTTTAAAAAAAATTTAACAATTTAACCAAAATTAGGGTTTCAAGTTCCAACCGCCGGTTGGAATCGTAATTCATAATTCCTTTATCGCGACTGTAGGACACTAGTTTCATTGTCCAACCGTTGGTCAGAACATCCAACCGCCAGTTGGAACGAAATTTTGACCTTCTTTGTTATTCGACCTTAATCTCAGTACAACCAAAACTATCTTCTTTGCTATTAATCGAATCAAACAACTTAAACCCACCAAATTTAATGTTTAACAGATCTAACTAATTATAACACATACGTGTGGCTCTGATACCACTGTTAGAGTATAGCATACAGATAATCAAATTGTCACACAATTGCGGAAGAGAATAAGCACGTATATATAATTAGTTAAGAAAAGAATCATGTACCTTTTAGCAGAGCTCCAGATTAACTATTAAGGTTTAAAGTAAAACCTCTCTACGATCGCACACATGACAACAACTTAATAGGTATGCTAGTACACCATTCACAACACTCACAATCCTTGTGCTATTCTTCTTTGGTCAAACCACACAAGAACCGATCTTCGTTAGGGTTGAAAACCTTCAAACCCTAGCTTTATAGCTCCTAAGTCGCACTTTAATTCACAATCTTAACCCTAAGATCGAATTAAGCTTTCAAGAAATCGTATGGTTTAATGCTGAGGCTAAGTCTCTATTTATGCTTGCTGGAACCGACCTCCAACCGCCGGTTGGGTTGACTTTTGATCCAAGTATCGACTCCACGACCCGCGTGTTCCACCGCCTTACCATATTTGATTCCAACTGGCGGTTGACACCTCCAACCGGCGGTTGGATATAGTTTCCAGAATATTCCATTAATATTTAAACGTACAATTAACCTTTAATAACGTTTATTTGTGAACATATTGATTAATATATCTCACATATATATTAACCAATTATATTGTGTCACACCCCCAAATCGATAATCGTGTTTATTAACAGTTTAGCGGAAGCTTTTATTTGATTAGCGGAAGCATTTTAATAATAGTTAAGCATCGGGGGCGGACAGATTCGATAGTGCATTCACTGTATCAGAGTATATGATCATACAGAACATACATATATTTAAGATGCCATAAGTTTAAAGTTATTACAAAAGATACGACTTATAAAGTCGTACATAAGTAGGGTTGTCAAAGACAACTTAAGTATTTGAAAATACATATTTATAAAAGAGGGATTTCATAAGTATAACCAATGGAATTGATAATACAAAGGAAATCCATGTGTCCCAAAAGTGGCATCATAAATAGTCAGGTTGCCAACGTCCTTAATGCGTGCAGGAGTACCTGAGTCCTAATTCCCTGAAAAACATAGTAAACTGTCAACATTGAATGTTGAGTGAATTCACAGGTTTTAGTTTTGTATAAATCATTCATGTACGCAAACATAATATTTATATGTAAAGTAGGAAACACAAGTGTTCTAATTAAAGAAAACATTTCCTATAATTAGTAAGAATGTCATTCTTACTACAATAATAACTGTGTAGGAAACACAAGTTTAATCATAAACATTTCCTAATAAATAGTAGCAGGATATCCAGGTTTATCAAATAAGTAAACATATCCATTTCAATAGTTAAGGAAAATCAGGTTCAGCAATCAAGCAAACATTTTCCAACAGATAGTTAACAGGAACTCAAGTTTAACAATAAGGTAAACATTCCAGAATAGTTATTGCAGGAAACACAAGTTTAACATTTAAGTAAACATTTCCTATAAATAGTTGTTTTTGTGGGAAACCAAGTTTAACCCATTTAAGGTAAACGTTTCCTAAAAATAGTATCTCAAAGGAACACCTGTCCTATTAGTCATCACAGGGAATACCCTTCCCAAATCAAGTTGTTTAGTTGTTTAGTTGTGTAGTTGTGTGGGAAATATAGACTATAATCCCTCCAAGGTGAGCTAAACCTTTAGAGTTAAAGTAACGACACTAGTACTATAACCAAACCACGACTAGTTGTTTTGTTGTTGCCTCAGTAACACCTTAAGTATACACTCCTCGTTACGACTATCGTCGATGTGGTTGGAATGACCAACGAGTAATATCCTGGGAGGGTTGTCAAATCGATAGTACTATCTGTATACTCAGTGGCTAGAGTCACCTAGCTAATGGTTATAGGTTGTAAGCACTGGGACTTATGTGCACTACAACTACCTCGCGTAAACCTAGGATCGTACCAAGATCTGCTGTCTTATTCCCAAAATGTTGTGAAAACGTTTCATATAATTAATTCAAGTTAATTCAATATGAAAACATTTTATAGAAATAGTTCAAGTTTGATAGCATGAAAGAAATCATGTTAAATCAGTTTCACATAATAGCATGCAACGCAATACATAAAGCATATAGCATGTTATATCACATTGTTCTATGTTTTTCACCCCTGGTTTTAAAAAAAACATTTAAAACAATAAAAGATAGGGGCTGTGAACTCACAGTTTGTAAGTCTTCAGCAAAAGTAGCTAGCAAACAATCCAAACGCGTCCTCAAATACCTAGACGCAAATAATAATACTTGTATAAGTATGTGGATTATTTGTTAAGTTGAAATGTTTGTAACATTTTAATTTGTTGTTAACGTTAGCGTTCATATAGTCGTTGAGTTCAAGTATGTATATTTATATACATATTAGTTGAATATATATATTCTAATATATATATTAGTTGTCGTCATTGTTGATATCCATATATATATAGATATAAATGTAGTTGTCGTTTGTTGTCGATTATGTTTTCAAAACATAATTATAATAGTTATCAAAATAACTTTGTTATATTGTTTACATATGTCGTTTGTTAATTGTCGCGAATAAAATGATAGTCCCGTACTCGTGGGATCTGATCGGATCGCTTAACTGATTGTAAGCGCGGAAATCAAACAATCAAACAATGAACGTTTTACTAATCAAAACACAAACGATTCTATAAGCTTTTGTATATATATTCACAATTGAATATGAAAGATTACAATCACAAACACACAAACGTTTCTCTCTGCCTCTCTCACCACAAAAACGCCTCACTCTCTATGATTTGATCAACCCCAATTCTGACCTTGTAACTCACTATTTATATCAACGATAATGGGCCCTGCGATGTTAGGCCCAACGTCGCAGGCCCAACCCAATGCGACGAAGCCCATGTCGCCATGTATATTCTATATAATTACATTTTGTTGACACGCTAAACACTATACATACACAGACTAATTGACTTTGACAATTACAATAGTTTGACCAACTGACTGACACACAAAATGCACCAACAAACTCCCCCTTGTCAGCAGCTTGGTCAAATAAGTCTTCAATTAGTCTTCATCAACAAACTCTTTCATGTCTTTGACAATCAGAAACTCCCCCTTTGAGATAGCATGGTCTTGAAAGAAATCTTGGTGTCCAAATTCATGTGACTGACAGAAATTTATCATACAATAAGATCTTCAAACTATGTGACCATCTCTCAATCATCAGCAGCTTGTCCGATAGAATTATCTTCACAATCTTTGGAGAATAGCTGACATCCTTTGCATCTTCAAAAATTGACTTTAACAAGATATGTGATGTTTGAAGAAAATAACATAGAAATAAAATCTTTTTGTATTTTTCTTTATAAATGAAAAGTAAAGAACGAAGATTAAATTAACATTGGGGATATGATTGTTTTAAGTCTGCTTAGGGATCATATCAGGCCAACATGCAATTATTAGGGAATAGTAAGTGTTATTTCGATCATCAGTATATTTGTCCACTTTAAATTTACTTGACATATTTAAAGCACCTTTTATAAAAATTAGTTCAAGACGATCATCGGTATTGTTTGTCCACTTAAACATGTTACATCCGTATCTGTGAGCTAACCTTTATTGTTAGTATGAATATTAATTTTGAGAAACCTATTATATGATATACTGATAAACTTCAGTAAAACAAACACTGCATATTCACACAAGGTAGAGATTACAAGACCAAGTTTATCTCGGTTTTCTCGTAACATACACTTGATATTTATATTTAGGCATACATCAAACCGACTATGAAGATACTAGTGGCCCCAGATCTGTACAAAGTACAACAGAGGGTCCCTTAGTATGAACATAACAAGTTTGAGACTATTTGCATAACTAATGGATTAAGGTCTGTACGTGAGTACAACAATAGTCACCATTAGTTAGGCGAATAATCATATTATCACTATATGCCCATTTTACATTTACATAATTATGACAGTGTATGATAGTACTTCCATTTATCAATTAAGACTTATGTCATACATCATATAACATTTTTCTCAAAGTAATAGACAAGTTTTATTATTACTTCTTACTCACTCACAAACCGGTGTGTACCATGCCTACCAATACATCATATGATGAAGCTAATGTTTATAAAAGATGTGTTAAATATACCAGATAAACCTACTGACACATCAAACATAAACCTTAAAATTTCCATTTTTATGCATGTCACCCGATGTACTATCATATCCCAAGTTGTTTACAGACATAACCCATCGTCTTTTCAAGACTTAAGAATCTTGCTGTTCACATTTCTGAATTAAATAATCAGAATTTTTAATATTCAGAATTACTCCCCCTGAACAGCAAATTCTTATATCCAATCCAAAAATACTCCCCTTAAACATTAAACATATTTTTGTATTTTTTTAATTGAATAAATTTCGCAACATTGCATTTCTTTAATACTAAAAAGTATAAAGAATGGCGGTTGCATTGAGTAACAAATAAAAATAGATAATTATCAAAATCACATATCAAGTCAAGTCAAATGCCTTTTAGCACTTTTACCACCTCATAACATCGAAAATCACATCCAATCACAAATCATCATCGCATTCTTCCAACAATATCCATATCCATGCAGTCACTAAAAATGTTAGCTTTCAATAACCTGACTGCACCACCACAAACAATTAAACGTTAGTACTTATGGGATACCCAAGCCTTGATAGACTTGGGTTGTCCATGGTCATCCATAACCATCACATCAATGAGTTTATGATATTTTAAAAACTCAGAAGATTTCATTGATGCGTTGTCTATGGATTTGGGTTTCCAAACCTTTGTAGGTTCAGATGAGTTGTTTTCAACAATGTTGTGCTGTTGAACTTGAGGTTTACTAGGCACAACTTTGTTTACTCTAGCCACGGGTTTTGGAGAAGAGGATGCATATCTTGATATAGGCGAATACGAAGCACGCCTAGAAAACGATTTTGAATGAGAATTCCTAAAGGAGGAAGTTCTTGGCATCCCTCTACCAAACCTATCTAGGGATAATAACCGACAATCCCTAATTATATGTCCTTGTTGTCCACAATGGAAACAAGAACGTCGTTCAATGTACGACCTATTCCAATGATTACCTACAAAAGGTTGAGGTGGAGAATGAACTGTTGGAGGCTTAGAAGATGAGGCATTTACAGGACGTGAACACTTATGTGTACACGTTGATGTAGAAGCCTCGGAAGTTGAACAAGTTGATGTTGAAGGTTGTTCACTTTTAGATTTTATATTTGAATCCTTCATTTGATGTTGAACTCTTTTGGATTCATTTTCAACCTTGTTTTTACCCTTTGTAGTTGAAACCTTTACAGTTTCATTGGTAAGTATATGATTTTCTGGCTTTACATTAACTTTTTCAACTTTGATTTCAGCCTCTTCCGGTAGATCCTCTATCTCAACACCCTCCTCTACACTAACTGGAGGTGTACTATCAGACTTAACAAAAGTAGGCAAGGGATACTCTGTCCATTTAGTTTTCTCCTTTGCCTGCCTTTTGGGATTGGATGTAGCTTCTTTAGACTTTGTAGCTGACCATGATGAGTAGTCAGCCACAAGTTCTTCGGTGCCTTCCTTAACAGGCTTAGGATAATAGTTAGTGGGAGGTGGATACCCAAGTCCCGCTTTACTTTTATCTGTCCTCATCTTGTCAACCATTTCATCGAAGAGTTTATGAGAATTTGAGAAATTTGTGATACCCTTTTTAAAATTGTGAGACTCAGATTTTAACTCAGAAAGCTCTTTATTTAACAACTCAATTTCTGTTAAATAGCTTTTAATGGCATCTTGTTGACTGAAAACTTTAGCTTTATATTTCTCAGTGTCAAACTTATGAGCCTCAACTTCCTTTTCATAAAGTATTTCATTAGCTTTTAGAAACTTATTTGATTCAGTAAGTTTGACAACTTTTTCTCGCAACTCTAAATTGTCATATTGATAATTCTTAAGAGATTCAGTCAATGTAAAACAGGAAACACAGTTTATGGGTACCTCAGGTTCATCATGTACCTCATGTACCTCATGTACCTCATGTATCTTTGCCAAAAGCGCACTGTGTTGAACCTCTCCTTGAAGTGCACTAAAATCAAACACTCCCTGAGAATACACCGTCATAGCCTGTGATGTTGTGTTTTTCTCTGGAGTCGTTGGAGCTGTAGGAGTAGTGAATCCAGATGAATGATATTTTTCTTTCTCACACTCCTTAGCAAAGTGCCCATGAATCTGACAGTTCTTGCATTTCACTTTGCTTTTATTAAAACCAAGACCTGTATCACCATCGTCATCCAGGTCTTTTCTACCCGTTCTCTGAAGAAATTTCTTTGTCCTTTGGGTTATCATGGCCATGCTCCATTTGATGTCCATATACTCCAAATCATCAGAATCGATCTGTTCAAAGTCTTCCTCAGTGAGCTGCAAAGTACTAGCCTTCTTGGAAAGAAAATTCTCATAAGAATTGAGGAAAGCTATAAAGATTTTAGCATGTTCCTCAGTAGACTTTGAAGGAGCGGTATGAGAAGTATAGGAAGTGCCAGTAGAAGTAGATGCAGCTGAGTTGGAAGTTGATCTGGAAGTATCATTTAGACTAGGAATTTGAATATTAGCCTCTGACTTCTTTTCCTTTTGATCGTAAGCCGCTATAAGAGCATCCCATAAACTTATAGAAGTTGCTTGATTTTTAAATTCATTAATCACAACTTCTGGCAAACACTTGGTAATCATCTCATATGCTCTATTGTCTTTATCAAACTCTGCTCGTTCCTTGACTGACATTTGTGCTCTTGACTTAAGCACCCCATCGAGTCTTGGTTGCTCATATCGATCAATGGTGTTAAACCAATTCCACAGATTTGGATCTTTGTGTTCAATGAAATTGCATAACTTAATCTTCCAACTCGCAAAATCACTATAGAACAAAGATGTAGAAGGAAGCATTTTCGCACCAAAAGCCATATCCGAATTTTCCCTCCAAAATTGAATTCGAAAATTTCGAAAACTGACAGAGTGTAGCGAAACTTTTCCGACACTAAAATTAAGCTATTCTAAGCCTAAAAACAAAATTTGAAATTACAAAATTTTAGCGTTTTTCCCGCCAAAATTTCGTCCGAAAACATCAAAAACTGGCCGGGTAAAATGAAACTTTTTCCAGACTAAAATTGAACGGTTTTAAGCCTATGGAAAAATTTTGAAAACGCAAAAAATTTTAGGGATTTCCCGCCAAAAAAATTTTTTTTTTTTTTTTTTTTTTACGAATCTAGAACGAGTGTAATGCGGCAGAAAAAATTAGCAACGTCGCAGCTGTACGTCGCAGAAGTCTGATGACTCGATTAAGAATCGGAAATATGCGACGTTGAGAGTTACGTCGCAGAGACACACGGCGTCGCAACACAGCGTCGCAGAAGACTAATTAAAGTCAAAATAGCGACGTCGCTTATGACGTCGCAACAGTACGTCGCACAGACTAATTAAAGTCCAAATCACTAACGTCGCACGCGACGTAGCAGATGACGTCGCAGGTAACGTCGCAGGTAACGTCGCAGAGCTTAGCGACGTCGCAGCTGACGTCGCAAAAACGCTACTGCAGGAGCCAAAAACCCAAAAAACCGAAAATTTTCGAAACCCTAACGAATTTCGAACGAAAATCGACGAACAAACCCAGAAAACACCTTCAGAAATCGAAATCTTCAAACAACCTAACCCAGAAACGAAGATTAATCAATAAAACCTTCGCGAATCAAACCGAAAACGTTCTAAATACGATCTGAAACCGACGAATCCTTGATTCTACGGCTCTGATACCAGTTGATAGTCCCGTACTCGTGGGATCTGATCGGATCGCTTAACTGATTGTAAGCGCGGAAATCAAACAATCAAACAATGAACGTTTTACTAATCAAAACACAAACGATTCTATAAGCTTTTGTATATATATTCACAATTGAATATGAAAGATTACAATCACAAACACACAAACGTTTCTCTCTGCCTCTCTCACCACAAAAACGCCTCACTCTCTATGATTTGATCAACCCCAATTCTGACCTTGTAACTCACTATTTATATCAACGATAATGAGCCCTGCGACGTTAGGCCCAACGTCGCAGGCCCAACCCAATGCGACGAAGCCCATGTCGCCATGTATATTCTATATAATTACATTTTGTTGACACGCTAAACACTATACATACACAGACTAATTGACTTTGACAATTACAATAGTTTGACCAACTGACTGACACACAAAATGCACCAACATAAAACTTAGTCATCGTTTATATTTTCAAAAACGTAACTTTGTTTGTTGTAAAATATATCTCGTTTTTGTTTATCGTGTATAGTTTGTACTAGATAATTTAAATCATTCCATTTTATACGTCTCATTATATATACATTGTCCGTTAGTTTGTATATATATATGTTTTGTAATTGTCTCGAAGTTTTGTCGTGTCCAAAATGTCCGTATTAAATAATGTCTCATAGTCGTGTCCAATTTACAAAGTCCCTTGTCGCAGTAATTTATTTCATCATTCGTACAATCCATACATTTTGTAAAATGTTTATTAGTTTGCACATTTTATGAAAATACAAGTCAGTGACCAAATATTTATCGGGGATCCGCCGGATCAAGTAAGGATCCGCCGGATCGGGTGTAATATAAGTGGATCCACCGGATCTAATAAGGATCCACCGGATCATTTGGTTTTCGGCTTGAGGATCCGCCGGATCTAAAGGGGATCCGCCGGATCTGGTTATAATTTGGTGGATCCGCCGGATCAGGACATGATCCGCCGGATCTTAGTCTTTTGTACCCGTTCCCACTGCTAGTTCATCGGTCTAGGCTTGCGCGTGTTTGGTTAGGATCCGTCGGATCACCCCTTGATCCGCCGGATCGTTATGGTTTTCCCTTGGTCAGAACGTTGAAAATAAGCTTAATACACACATTTTATATATGTGATCCGCCGGATCATGGCCGGATCATGGGCATGATCCGCCGGATCATCACCGGATCATGGCCATTACAGGCCTGTTCGTCCTCTGTTCTTATTTTTACATATTGGTTTTGATTTATACTCGTTTTTAATATGATCAAACCCCATTATATGTTATATAAACTCATAATAACATGTTTTTAACAATTTATAATAACAATCATCAACAATTATCATAATTTGAAGAATTTATATAAATGAAATAAAATGGGTAAGTGTTCCTCACAATGACTTGGAAGAAGATGATGATGATTCTGTGATGATGATTGTAACAACTGACAAAAATGACCAAAATCCGGGTCCAATTTAAACTTTCTATTCACATATCCGATACAAATGTTATCAGGTACTTAAGTATTATATAAGGTATTATATAATCATAACACGAAACGATTAATCATTTATCGTGTACAAGTAAATCATTCGCTACAAAACTAACAAATAATGTATCATTGAAAATGATAATAACTATTTACGTGGGTTAAAATAAAACACATTTCGTTTTATTTCATTTTACTCGAACGCAAGGAAATCAATCGAACTCTATCCGTTAATCAAACTTAAAACTAAGTTATATTTTTATAACTCAATTAAAGTATTTTTATAAAATACTTCGCATAAAAACACAAACGATTTCGTATCAACAAAATTATAAAACTTAAAAATATTATTTATTTTACAATCGGGTACCAAAACACGGGTCAAAATACCACGAAGCGAAATGGACTGGGGCCAACCACCTCCAATAATTGGAGATGGCCGGCCATCTTATTTCTTTCCCCCCCCCATTTTCATTTCCCATTTTCATCACTCACCTTTCTCACACTCTCCCCCTCTCTCGGCACACTACACCGCCACCACCACTATCATAATCAATCGGCACCATCATCATATCCAAAGGGGAAACAACAACAACATCATCACCATCGTTAATCATCATCATCATCGTGGATATCATCGTCATCCTCCATCTCGGTTTCGATTTCAAACTTTGTAAGGAAACTTTAAACCTCACTATAAATTGTGGTTATAATACTTATATTATCATGTATTATCATTCTATTAAGTTGGTTATATGCGAAAATGGTTTTAAAATCGGTTTGGGTGTGTTTTGGAAAGGACAGACTCGTTACAGACCTCGGAATACGGCGTATTCAAGGGAATACGGCGTATTCCCGCCCAGAAAACATGAACTACCTGCGCCTCCTCGGAATACGGCGTATTCAAGGGAATACGGCGTATTCAAGGGAATACGGCGTATTCCCTCTATTTTTTATGAATACGGTCGTATTTAATGAATACGGCGTATTCCCCACAAATGCCACCAATCCGGCGGATTCAAGGGAATCCGGCGGATTCCCCCGTCATATTTCATGATCCAACGGATCAATAAACTAGCCCTGCGAATTCTAGCTAAAACAGAACAAGTAAATTTTCGAAAACGTCGACGATCTAAAACATAAAACAGGGTAGCTTCTCGATGAAAAATTTATTATAACGGATTGGGCTCAAATTCGCTCGGTCATTCAAAAACAGCAAAATGGTCAAGGCTAAGTACCTTAGCCTAGCCAGTTTTAAGCCTTCCGGGGTCATCTAGGGGTCGAAAATGGCGTATTTTAGTGTTCGGACCCCCCGCTTTTCCAAAAACTTCAAACGGGAAATACAAGGTTAAAACATTTGGATATAATATGATCGGATATATATTAATACGAGTAAATAATAGACAATCAAATATACTCATTAGAATCTCGCGTTTTTAGGACACGAGGAGATTTCTGTTGGATCAACTGTACGTTTAGAAACGCTAGCACCCAAAGGTGAGTTTCCATAGCCCCTCCTTTCAAACTGTTATACTGTTTTGGGGTGGAATGCATACTCGTTGATTATTATTCAAAATCTATTTATGAAATCAATCATTGTAAATGATTTATTACAACTCGTATTAGACTAGGGCACTAGTCGCAAATGAAAAAAAACTTATATGAGATAGGTTTCAGTAACACGAACATTGATGGATAATATGGATTATCCTTACACATCACTCAGGTTTCAAGAACATTAATAGCTATAGGCTAACACTGTACGACACGGGAACAATTGAAATCATTGTACTCTAGGCTAGAGTACATCAAACTTAGAAAGTCAAGAATCCAAGAATCGAGAAACTAGAATACTAAGAAAACTAGATATCAAGACTTTAAGGTCAAGGATACAAGGTCAAGAATACAAGAAAACATTAGAATCAAGAACAAGAACTCGAGGTCTAGAATACAAGAAACACTAAGATCGAGAACAAGAATTCAAGGACTAGAACACTAGAATCAAGAACTAGAATTCAAGGTCAAGAATACAAGAACATACAAGAATCAAGAAACTAGAAAACAAGATTAGATCAAGGATTATGTGCTAGGTCAAGAACTTATTTTCAAGATAAAGAACCTATTTACAAGATCAAGAACTATGTGCAAGGTCAAGAATTCAAGGTTTTCAAGATCAATAAAACAAGGTTTTCAAGATCAAGATTTTCAAGGACAAGATCAGTAAACAAGATTTTCAAGAACATACTTGCGCTTTACTTTCCTTATGTGATATGTTCTATTTATTTGAATTAATTGATACGTGTTAATTGCTACTCTGTGATATTATTACTTGTGTTATTATTGTGTGAACTGCTTAGATCAAGGAACTAGTTCAAGAATCACTTCAATTGAGTTCATCACTCAATCTAAGAAACTCGGGAATTCAACACTGTACACAGCGGTGTACTTCAAGCATAGGATTATAATCTTATACTTTAATCCTTGTCAACTAAACCTATGGACTCACCAGCTTATCGCTGACGTATTTTAGTATGCATTTCAGGTACAGCTTTAGTAGGATCGGCCCGTCAGGATCCTAGCTCGAGTCGCATGCTTTCAACAAATGGATTTCTTGCATAACTTTTGTATTACAATTATGTAATGAAATTATTTTTGCGAACTCGCAACATGTATACATTTTATTTTGGGAAATGTATAACTATTTTCAAACGTCTCATTTAGAGTCGTTCATTATGTACCTTTGTGCTTGTGATATTTGATTGGTAACACCCGACCCGACCGCTTCCGCAACCCGAAATTCGAGGGTGTTACAGATTGGTATCAGAGCCTAAGGTTATAGTGAACTAGGTTGCATTTAGTGGGCCTAGACTATGACCGTTAGGCAGTATTTCCTATTAGGAATGACTTGGTTCAGAAATCACGTCTTACGGGTTTAATTTAACATAGCGTAGCTAACAATGTATAATTAAATACGGATGATGTAAAATCTGAAAAGGGTTATGCTGAGCGGAAATACAATAGATGACTCTGATTTAGCTAGGACTATATTGACTTAGTGTATGCTAGACTTACTAGGCTATTATATATAGGATTATATATATATAGGCCTCACTCGCTGACATTCTCATCACTCCAAACCCAACATTTAGAAATGACGCACCAACTATTCCACCTATTTCATCGCGCGAATGCTATCAGTTTTTACTAAACGTGGTGTATTTCTTTTCCCACGTGGCAAAAATCATTCGACTCAACCCGTTGAAAACTTGAAACATGCTCAAAAATCAATAATACTTCTTCATGCATTATCTGACTCTGTGCACTTTCATGTCGTACCTCAACTTGTTTCCTACACTTCTCTCACTTCTATGTTGATATTAACCTCCACAATTACAAAAATCAAATCTCATGTATCTTCATTTTTCTTTCTTGAAGAACCATGCCGCCAAAGTCAAGAAACTACACAGATGCTCAGATGACATCCCTCATTGCTCAAGCAGTGACTGAGGCTTTGTCTCGAGAACGACCACCAAATTCTCAAAGCACCACTGAAAATCCACCTGTTGCCAAACCATGCACCTACAAAGAATTCCAAAACTGCAAACCTCTCGATTTTGCTGGCACCGAAGGAGCTATCGGTCTGATCCGATGGTTCGAGAGAATGGAATCAGTTCTTCGCATCTGCAATTGCACTGAGGACTGCAAAGTCAAATTCGCCACCTGCACATTTCAAGAAGGTGCTCTCACCTGGTGGAACTCTTATGTTCAATCCGTAGGGATTGATGCTGCTTATCAACTTCCATGGGAAAATTTGAAAACCATGCTCAGGGAAGAGTACTGCCCTCCGGAAGAAATACAAAAGCTGGAAGAAGAGTTCTGGCATCTCACTGTTCAGGGGAACAACATCCAAAGCTACACCACTCGATTCCAACAACTGGCACTTTTATGCCCAAACATGGTGGAGCCTGAATCCAAACGCATCAAGAAGTACATTCGAGGCCTTTCGGACCCTGTCCAAGGCAATGTCGCCGCATCCCAACCTACCACTATCCAAAGTGCCATCCGTCTGGCACATGAACTTACGGCCATGATCGATACCCCTACCGGAACCCACAACAAACGCATTCGGGATGGGAATCCCAATGACAACGACCAGTACCAATCACCAACCAAGCGACTAGAAGCGTCTAAGGCTTACGTCACTAGATCTAAGGGTAGTAGCAGTTATGGAGGCTATTTGCCACACTGTTCCAACTGCAAACATCATCATGTGGGCACCTGTAGTGAACCTTGTTCAAAATGCAATCTTAGGGGACACCCAGCTCAGGAATGTAAATTCCCAACCACACCTGTCAATTCCAACGCACCAAAAGTCTGTTTTGTGTGCGGTAACTCCGGACATTTCATGAAGGACTGTCCAAAACGTCAAGATTAGAACAACCACGTCTGCTAGGACGCTATATTATATTAGGGTACGTATCTTACTGTGACCCTATTTATCTCACTTAATCATATCAAGATTCACACTACTGTAGGTAGTCATTGTAAACGAAAATCTACCCCTCGCACTGTCTGTAGGACGTTAATCTTAACAAGGGGAGCAAGATAAGATCAGATATAGAACTTTGTGACTAGAGTCAATTAGTCTATAAGCTATAGGACAAGAAAATCAAGATCAAGAAAGCAGATATCAAGAAATCATAAGTCAAGAAACCTCAGGTCAAGAAATCTTAGATCAAGGAATCACAGGCCAAGAAACTATAGGTCAAGAAACCTCAGGACAAGAAAACTCTAGGACAAGAAATCATAAGACAAGAAATCATAAGACAAGAAATCATAAGGCAAGAAACTATAGATCAAGAAAATCTAGAACTCGGATCATAACAAGAACAATAGATCAAAATACTCAAGAGAATCAATTCAATCGTCTTACTCTTAAGACCTCACTCACTTCTATCTGCATCTTGAATTTCGGGACGAAATTCCTATAACAAGGGGAGAATGTAACAACTGACAAAAATGACCAAAATCCGGGTCCAATTTAAACTTTCTATTCACATATCCGATACAAATGTTATCAGGTACTTAAGTATTATATAAGGTATTATATAATCATAACACGAAACGATTAATCATTTATCGTGTACAAGTAAATCATTCGCTACAAAACTAACAAATAATGTATCATTGAAAATGATAATAACTATTTACGTGGGTTAAAATAAAACACATTTCGTTTTATTTCATTTTACTCGAACGCAAGGAAATCAATCGAACTCTATCCGTTAATCAAACTTAAAACTAAGTTATATTTTTATAACTCAATTAAAGTATTTTTATAAAATACTTCGCATAAAAACACAAACGATTTCGTATCAACAAAATTATAAAACTTAAAAATATTATTTATTTTACAATCGGGTACCAAAACACGGGTCAAAATACCACGAAGCGAAATGGACTGGGGCCAACCACCTCCAATAATTGGAGATGGCCGGCCATCTTATTTCTTTCCCCCCCATTTTCATTTCCCATTTTCATCACTCACCTTTCTCACACTCTCCCCCTCTCTCGGCACACTACACCGCCACCACCACTATCATAATCAATCGGCACCATCATCATCATCCAAAGGGGAAACAACAACAACATCATCACCATCGTTAATCATCATCATCATCGTGGATATCATCGTCATCCTCCATCTCAGTTTCGATTTCAAACTTTGTAAGGAAACTTTAAACCTCACTATAAATTGTGGTTATAATACTTATATTATCATGTATTATCATTCTATTAAGTTGGTTATATGCGAAAATGGTTTTAAAATCGGTTTGGGTGTGTTTTGGAAAGGACAGACTCGTTACAGACCTCGGAATACGGCGTATTCAAGGGAATACGGCGTATTCCCGCCCAGAAAACATGAACTACCTGCGCCTCCTCGGAATACGGCGTATTCAAGGGAATACGGCGTATTCAAGGGAATACGGCGTATTCCCTCTATTTTTTATGAATACGGTCGTATTTAATGAATACGGCGTATTCCCCACAAATGCCACCAATCCGGCGGATTCAAGGGAATCCGGCGGATTCCCCCGTCATATTTCATGATCCAACGGATCAATAAACTAGCCCTGCGAATTCTAGCTAAAACAGAACAAGTAAATTTTCGAAAACGTCGACGATCTAAAACATAAAACAGGGTAGCTTCTCGATGAAAAATTTATTATAACGGATTGGGCTCAAATTCGCTCGGTCATTCAAAAACAGCAAAATGGTCAAGGCTAAGTACCTTAGCCTAGCCAGTTTTAAGCCTTCCGGGGTCATCTAGGGGTCGAAAATGGCGTATTTTAGTGTTCGGACCCCCCGCTTTTCCAAAAACTTCAAACGGGAAATACAAGGTTAAAACATTTGGATATAATATGATCGGATATATATTAATACGAGTAAATAATAGACAATCAAATATACTCATTAGAATCTCGCGTGTTTAGGACACGAGGAGATTTCTGTTGGATCAACTGTACGTTTAGAAACGCTAGCACCCAAAGGTGAGTTTCCATAGCCCCTCCTTTCAAACTGTTATACTGTTTTGGGGTGGAATGCATACTCGTTGATTATTATTCAAAATCTATTTATGAAATCAATCATTGTAAATGATTTATTACAACTCGTATTAGACTAGGGCACTAGTCGCAAATGAAAAAAAACTTATATGAGATAGGTTTCAGTAACACGAACATTGATGGATAATATGGATTATCCTTACACATCACTCAGGTTTCAAGAACATTAATAGCTATAGGCTAACACTGTACGACACGGGAATAATTGAAATCATTGTACTCTAGGCTAGAGTACATCAAACTTAGAAAGTCAAGAATCCAAGAATCGAGAAACTAGAATACTAAGAAAACTAGATATCAAGACTTTAAGGTCAAGGATACAAGGTCAAGAATACAAGAAAACATTAGAATCAAGAACAAGAACTCGAGGTCTAGAATACAAGAAACACTAAGATCGAGAACAAGAATTCAAGGACTAGAACACTAGAATCAAGAACTAGAATTCAAGGTCAAGAATACAAGAACATACAAGAATCAAGAAACTAGAAAACAAGATTAGATCAAGGATTATGTGCTAGGTCAAGAACTTATTTTCAAGATAAAGAACCTATTTACAAGATCAAGAACTATGTGCAAGGTCAAGAATTCAAGGTTTTCAAGATCAATAAAACAAGGTTTTCAAGATCAAGATTTTCAAGGACAAGATCAGTAAACAAGATTTTCAAGAACATACTTGCGCTTTACTTTCCTTATGTGATATGTTCTATTTATTTGAATTAATTGATACGTGTTAATTGCTACTCTGTGATATTATTACTTGTGTTATTATTGTGTGAACTGCTTAGATCAAGGAACTAGTTCAAGAATCACTTCAATTGAGTTCATCACTCAATCTAAGAAACTCGGGAATTCAACACTGTACACAGGGGTGTACTTCAAGCATAGGATTATAATCTTATACTTTAATCCTTGTCAACTAAACCTATGGACTCACCAGCTTATCGCTGACGTATTTTAGTATGCATTTCAGGTACAGCTTTAGTAGGATCGGCCAGTCAGGATCCTAGCTCGAGTCGCATGCTTTCAACAAATGGATTTCTTGCATAACTTTTGTATTACAATTATGTAATGAAATTATTTTTGCGAACTCGCAACATGTATACATTTTATTTTGGGAAATGTATAACTATTTTCAAACGTCTCATTTAGAGTCGTTCATTATGTACCTTTGTGCTTGTGATATTTGATTGGTAACACCCGACCCGACCGCTTCCGCAACCCGAAATTCGAGGGTGTTACAATGATGATGATTACGAACGAAGATGATGAAGATGATCAAGAAACCATTTTTGTTTGTGTTTGATTGTTTGGGAAATGAAGGATTTAAGATGATGAGAGTGAAGAGATGGAGATGATGAAGCTCCTGTTCTTGTTCCTCTGCTCTGTCTCTTGTTTCAGTACGTACACACACACGAACACAGATGAAGTTTTAGGTGTTGGGTGAAATGAATTATTGGAGATGGAGAGAAATGTATAAGGAAAGGTTTTGGTCGAGATTTTCAAACGAGCGTATGGAGGGTGAATCAATCTGTCACCCAGATATTTTGGTTTGTGTAATATTGGTAGTTTTTAGCCCGTTAATTTCGTGTACGGGTATAATTTATGGTACTTTATTTATAATAAAATTTTGCGTTATGTTTCTCTATATCTCAGATTTAGAAATTTGAAATCGAAATGTGAAATACTTTGTTACAAGTATAATTAAAATTAATTACAGTAAACGTACTGTATAGTCAAAAACGCGTGCCAGATTTCAGTTAAATTTGGAAATCATATTCTGAGGTAATGTTCTATACATTAAAACAGTAACTTACGAAATAATACTTTTATTATTTGGAACCTCTAAGCGCGTTTTAAAATTGTTTCTGTTCGTATTACGCGTACTAAAAATCGTCTAAATATTTCGTTTTCTTTTCGTTGTAATACTTTTATCTAATAATTTCAAGCTAAAAATCATTCAAAAGTATTTTCGAAGTTCATTTTGGAACTTTATTATTCGCGATTAATACGTTTATTATAAAACGTATAATTTGTTATATTATATCAATAATATAATTATCTAATAGTTGTAATTAATAATTTTCGAATTATTAATTATTTTGTATCACCAACATAATTGTATTCAATTCGTAGAGTTTGATATATTTATTTCGTACGTAATTATATATATACACATATAACTACTATCAAATATATCACGTATCACATAGTAAGTTTCACCAAACTTAACACATAAATTGTTTTGAATTCACTAATCAGGGAATTACTCTAGGTAATGCATGAAATTAGGTTAAGTAAATACCCTAATTGGAGGATTGTCACATTCTCCCCCCGTTAGCGAAATCTCGTCCCGAGATTTAATTTGTATTGTTCGTGTCGGTCGCTAGTTCAAATAGATGAGGGTACTTCTTTCTTATCTCATCCTCACGTTCCCAAGTAAACTCTGGGCCATGCTTCGAATTCCACCGAACTTTGACAAGTTTAATTCGTTTGTTTCGCAGTCTTTGTGTTTTCGTATCAGCTATTTCGATTGGTTCCTCCACAAAGTTAAGCTTTGAGTTTATGAAGACTTCGTCAGGAGGTAGGATAAGTGTTTCGTCAGAAAGACACTTCTTCAAATTACACACATGAAAAGTGTTGTGAATACTACTAAGCTCTTGTGGTAGTTTGAGTTTATAAGCAACAGGACCAATCCTCGCAAGGATCTCAAACGGTCCAACATATCGCGGGTTCAGTTTTCCTCTTTTACCAAACCGTGCTATCCCTTTCCAAGGCGATACTTTGAGTAGAACTTTATCTCCTACTTGAAACTCAAGAGGTTTACGGCGGTTATCTGCGTAACTCTTTTGTCTATCTCTCGCCTCTTTCAATCGGTTAAGCACTTGAGATATCTTGTCTGTAGTTTCTTGGACAAGTTCGGGTCCGGATAGTTGTCTATCATCCAACTCTGCCCAACAGAGTGGAGATCTGCACTTGCATCCATACAACGCTTCAAACGGTGCCATATGTATACTGGTGTGATAACTATTATTGTAAGAGAACTCAGCTAATGGAAGATGAGTATCCCAATTTCCTCCAAAGTCAATCACACATGCTCGTAGCAAATCTTCGAGCGTTTGAATCGTTCGTTCACTATGGCCATCGGTTTGCGGATGATAGGCCGTACTCATATCGAGCCGAGTACCTAGGGCCTGTTGTAGCATTTGCCAGAAACGAGATGTGAATCTGCTATCTCTATCAGATATAATTGATAGTGGCACACCGTGCCGAGAAACGACCTCTTTGATATAGATCTTTGCCAGTTTCTCGAGCTTGTCAGTCTCTTTGAAAGCAATGAAGTGGGCTGATTTCGTCAGTCTATCGACAATCACCCATATTGAATCAACTCCAGTTGATGTCTTTGGTAGTTTCGTGATGAAATCCATTGTTATGTGTTCCCATTTCCATCGTGGCATCACTGGTTGTTGCAAAAGTCCTGAAGGTTTTTGATACTCAACCTTGACCTTTGAACAAGTTAAACATTTGCTGACATAAGTAGCGATGTCTCTCTTCATATTAGGCCACCAATAGAAACCTTTCACGTCTTGCTACATCTTATCTGCGCCAGGATGAATCGAGTAGTTGGACTTGTGAGCTTCGTCCAATATCAGCTTACGGAGTTCATCGTCGCACGGTACCCAAATTCTATTCATGAAGTATAAAACTCCATTTTCTTTTGTTTCAAGTTGTTTCTCCATTCCCTTCAGGGATTCGTCTTTCATGCGTTCGGCGGTGAAAGCTAATTGTTGCGCGTCGCGAATTTGAGTAATGAGATTCGAGTGAATTGTTAACACTAAGGCTCGAACTCTGCGAGGCTTAACGTTCTCTTTACGACTCAGGGCATCTGCTACTACATTAGCCTTGCCCGGATGGTACTTAATCTCACAGTCATAATCATTCAGCAATTCGACCCAACGTCTCTGTCTCATGTTGAGCTCTTTCTGGTCGAATATGTGTTGTAAACTCTTGTGGTCAGTGAAAATTGTACACTTTGTGCCATATAAGTAGTGTCTCCAAATTTTCAATGCAAAAACAACTGCTCCCAACTCTAAGTCATGAGTTGTATAGTTCTTCTCGTGAATCTTCAATTGACGAGATGCATAAGCAATAACTTTGTCGTTTTGCATGAGAACACAACCTAATCCTTGATGTGAGGCGTCACAATAAACAATGAAGTTCTCTGTTCCCTCTGGTAAGGATAAGATCGGTGCGGTGCTCAACTTTTGTTTCAACAGTTGGAAGGCGTTCTCTTGTTTCTCTCCCCATTCGAATTTCTTATCTTTCTGAGTTAAGGTGGTGAGTGACTGGGCTATCTTTGAGAAGTTCTCTATAAATCGTCGATAATAGCCAGCCAAACCAAGAAATTGTCGAATTTCTGTGGGAGTTTTCGGTGCTTTCCAGTTCTTAATCGCCTCTATTTTGGATGGGTCCACATGAATTCCCTTATCATTTATTAGGTGACCTAGGAAATGAACCTCTCTAATCCAAAATTCGCATTTGGAGAACTTAGCATACAACTTCTCGTTCTCAAGTAGTTGGAGGATAAGTTTTAAATGCTGTTCGTGATCCTCTTTCATCTTTGAGTAAATCAAAATATCGTCAATGAACACAATGACAAACTTATCTAAGTAAGGTTTGCACACTCGGTTCATTAGATCCATGAATACTGCCGGCGCGTTAGTCAATCCAAACGGCATGACTAGGAACTCATAATGACCATAACGAGTCCTAAACGCTGTCTTCGGCACATCCTCTTCTCGAACCTTCAGTTGATGGTAACCAGAACGCAGATCGATCTTAGAGTAGTAACTTGATCCTTGTAGTTGATCAAACAGATCGTCAATGCGTGGTAATGGATATCGGTTCTTAATAGTTACTTTATTCAATTCCCGGTAGTCAATGCACATCCTCATGGATCCATCCTTCTTCTTGACAAACAAAACCGGAGCTCCCCAAGGTGAAAAGCTCGGTCGGATGAATCCTAAGTCTAAGAGCTCTTGCAACTGTGTAGACAGTTCTTGCATTTCTGATGGAGCTAGACGATAAGGTGAGCGAGCGATTGGTGCGGCTCCAGGCACCAGATCGATGCGAAACTCGACTTGTCGCGGTGGTGGTAATCCTGGAAGATCATCAGGAAACACTCCCGGATAGTCTCGTACTACAGGTATATCGTCTAAGCGTCTCTCTACAGATTTCTTTTCCACAACATGCGCCAAAAATGCTGGATATCCCTTTCGGAGATATTTACAAGCTTTTAAGCAATTAATAGTTTTGACGACACTCGTCCTCTTATCTCCTTGTATCACCAAAGTTTCTCCAGTTGACAATGGTATACGTATCTTTTTATCAAAGCAAACTATCTCTGCACGATTTTTCGACAACCAGTCCATACCGACTACGATGTCAAAACTTCCCAACTCAACCGGTAGTAAGTCTATTTTGAAAAGATGACTCTCCAATGCTAGAGTACATCCTGGTACTATTTCTCCTGATTCAATCAACCTACCATCGGCTAGTTCTAAGGTATACTTGTTGTCTAGCTTACAAGATCTAACGTCTAATAGTGGTCTAAAGTCTTTAGACACAAAACTCAAATCGGCACCAGAATCAAATAATACGGATGCATAATGATCGTTAACTAGAAACGTACCAGTGACAGTGTTAGGGTCCTGGCATGCCTCTTGCGCTCCAACGACAAAAGCACGACCCCTAGCTGGCTGGTTGTTGACGTTTCCACGATTATTGTTGTTGTTCGGGTTCGCAGGGCGGTTCTGATTGTTCTGGTTGCCACGGTTCAGTTTAGGGCACTTGTTTCGGAAATGACCTTGCTCACCACATTCGAAACATCCATTTGCTGGTCGATCCCTATTTGTTTGAGTGGTAGGGTTCGCTCTACAGTATTGGGCCAGATGCCCCCAACGTTTGCAATTCCCACAGAAAGTACAGTCACCATCATGATGACGTTCACACTTGCCACACTTGGGCTTACTCCCCATGTAAGTCTTTTGTTCAGCAGTAGTGGCAACGTAGGCTTTAGTGGTACTAGCCTGCTTCTTATTCTTGTGACCCTGACGGTCATTCCACTTGCGTTTTCCTTTCCCAGCATCAGCATTGCTGGATTCAACCTTTTCAGTAGCAGCTTTCTTAGTAAGATTCCCCATTCTTACTGCTTCATCAGTCAAACGCTGTGCTAGCTCCACAGCAATCTTAAAAGTAGCAGGATTCGCTGATGTTACCAAACTTCGAATTTGTGGCACTAGACCCCAGATATACCTTTCAGTGCGCTTGTACTCAGGAGTGACCATGTGAGGTACAAGGCGTGCCAGTTCTTGAAATCTGGTGGTATATCCTGTGATATCAGCGCCAACCATAGCAATGTTCCAGAGCTCAGACTCAATCTTCTGCAGCTCACTGCGGGGACAAAACTCTTCCATGACCATAGTTTTCAGAGTTTCCCAAGACATTGAATGAGCGGCTGGACGTCCCATTGCTTGCCTTTGGGCGTTCCACCAGGTCAAAGCCTTATCACTAAACGTGCATGTAGCATACATTACCATATCTTCACGGGCACACTTGCTAATCTCCAGCACAGACTCCATTTTCTCTATCCAATGGATGATTCCAATGGCACCTTCAGTACCACGGAAATGACTCGGTTTACAAGCTAGGAATGTTTTATATGAACATCCCTTATGAGTGCTCTCAGGGTTACTACCTGATGCATTTGGTTCGGTGTCTCTACTACCGCTACGGTTTCGGTCAGTATCATACTGAGCAAGGGCTTCAGAAATCCTTCGGTTAACCATTTGTTCAGTAGTCTCCTCAACAGCAGGAGGTGGTGTGGGGTTTCGTTGGCTGTTCCTGGTAATTCTACGTTTAGGCGGCATGATTCAGTCCTAATCACACACAAGAAACACTCGTAAGTTATCTAATCAAGTCATCACTCATAAAGTACGTGATAAATATAGATATAGTATGAAGTCAATCACCAATTGATATCATTCATAATGTACACAGCGATGTAAACCAAACATAAGTTATATATATCATGATCATGGGTTAATTGTTGTTACATAAGTTTTGTACAAAGATGGGATTTACTACAAAATATACCCATCGGATCAAACATGATCTACAAAATGTGACGGATTTAACCTATACATCCATCTAGTCAAAAGTCAACCCAAATACATCATAACTATAGTCCTAATACATCATACATACGGTCTAAAAGAAATACAGTAGACTCCATCCCACAAGCATCCTAACAGCAACCATCAACACACATAAACCAACTGCAGCACCTATAGTCTCCAAACGACGCTCTAGTCGGATCAGACGTGCTCTAGTAGCATCGGCAGACTCCCTGTCTACCTCGATGTGCGACTCAGAAGTCGCAAGGCGTCCATATATCGCCAGCACATCATCATCAAGACGAGAGGCGTCACTGTGCATAACTCGGAGGGCAGACTGCGTACCAAAATGAAATCCCAGCAAGGTACGAATAACGGCGACTACAGTAGGGACCTTAAGCTCCAGAGGCTCCTCGGTCAAATGTAGAGATGTAGATGTGTGAGATGACTCCCCAGTCTCATAGGTGGAAGGAATCCTCTCAATGATCCTCCAGTGGCGTAGAATACGTGGCATCCAGTCCAGATGCGGAACTCTAGCTCTCGGTGTCTGCTGATCACAGCGGATCTCTCGCTCCTCAGTCATCGGTTCCTTGCCGCGAGATGATGAGGGTCCTATGGGAAAATCCCTGACACACGACAGCGGTGTCCTCCTAGGTGTAGACCGAAAATCAGGCTCTCCAATAAGATGGCGTCTAGACATAGACATAGATCCTAACATATGGGTAGCAAGATCAGTGGATGGCAATGGTGGAGTGGCTATCGAACCATCTGAAGTATCTCTAGGAAATGTAGGCGGGTAAACCTCCTCAGACACTGCTATAGGTATCCCGTCGTATGGCCCCTCCATAGGCTCCTCCTCAGTATCAGAATCACTGATGTGAATAGGTGCGTGTCTCGACATGCCTAGTCAAAGAATCGGGTGTGACGTGTTAGACGTATGCAATAGTATGAATGCTTAAATGTGTTAGCCAAGGCTATAGTCTAGGTCTCTAAGGTTTTCAGTCACTTAAAGACTTCTAGTTCTCTATAACCAATGGCTCTGATACCAAGTTCTGTCACACCCCCAAATCGATAATCGTGTTTATTAACAGTTTAGCGGAAGCTTTTATTTGATTAGCGGAAGCATTTTAATAATAGTTAAGCATCGGGGGCGGACAGATTCGATAGTGCATTCACTGTATCAGAGTATATGATCATACAGAACATACATATATTTAAGATGCCATAAGTTTAAAGTTATTACAAAAGATACGACTTATAAAGTCGTACATAAGTAGGGTTGTCAAAGACAACTTAAGTATTTGAAAATACATATTTATAAAATAGGGATTTCATAAGTATAACCAATGGAATTGATAATACAAAGGAAATCCATGTGTCCCAAAAGTGGCATCATAAATAGTCAGGTTGCCTACGTCGTTAATGCATGCAGGAGTACCTGAGTCCTAATTCCCTGAAAAACATAGTAAACTGTCAACATTGAATGTTGAGTGAATTCACAGGTTTTAGTTTTGTATAAATCATTCATGTACGCAAACATAATATTTATATGTAAAGTAGGAAACACAAGTGTTCTAATTAAAGAAAACATTTCCTATAATTAGTAAGAATGTCATTCTTACTACAATAATAACTGTGTAGGAAACACAAGTTTAATCATAAACATTTCCTAATAAATAGTAGCAGGATATACAGGTTTATCAAATAAGTAAACATATCCATTTCAATAGTTAAGGAAAATCAGGTTCAGCAATCAAGCAAACATTTTCCAACAGATAGTTAACAGGAACTCAAGTTTAACAATAAGGTAAACATTCCAGAATAGTTATTGCAGGAAACACAAGTTTAACATTTAAGTAAACATTTCCTATAAATAGTTGTTTTTGTGGGAAACCAAGTTTAACCCATTTAAGGTAAACGTTTCCTAAAAATAGTATCTCAAAGGAACACCTGTCCTATTGGTCATCACAGGGAATACCCTTCCCAAATCAAGTTGTTTAGTTGTTTAGTTGTGTAGTTGTGTGGGAAATATAGACTATAATCCCTCCAAGGTGAGCTAAACCTTTAGAGTTAAAGTAACGACACTAGTACTATAACCAAACCACGACTAGTTGTTTTGTTGTTGCCTCAGTAACACCTTAAGTATACACTCCTCGTTACGACTATCGTCGATGTGGTTGGAATGACCAACGAGTAATATCCTAGGAGGGTTGTCAAATCGATAGTACTATCTGTATACTCAGTGGCTAGAGTCACCTAGCTAATGGTTATAGGTTGTAAGCACTGGGACTTATGTGCACTACAACTACCTCGCGTAAACCTAGGATCGTACCAAGATCTGCTGTCTTATTCCCAAAATGTTGTGAAAACGTTTCATATAATTAATTCAAGTTAATTCAATATGAAAACATTTTATAGAAATAGTTCAAGTTTGATAGCATGAAAGAAATCATGTTAAATCAGTTTCACATAATAGCATGCAACGCAATACATAAAGCATATAGCATGTTATATCACATTGTTTTATGTTTTCCACCCCTGGTTTTAAAAAAAAACATTTAAAACAATAAAAGATAGGGGCTGTGAACTCACAGTTTGCAAGTCTTCAGCAAAAGTAGCTAGCAAACAATCCAAACGCGTCCTCAAATACCTAGACGCAAATAATAATACTTGTATAAGTATGTGGATTATTTGTTAAGTTGAAATGTTTGTAACATTTTAATTTGTTGTTAACGTTTGCGTTCATATAGTCGTTGAGTTCAAGTATGTATATTTATATACATATTAGTTGAATATATATATTCTAATATATATATATTAGTTGTCGTCATTGTTAATATCCATATATATATATAGATATAAATGTAGTTGTCGTTTGTTGTCGATTATGTTTTCAAAACATAATTATAATAGTTATCAAAATAACTTTGTTATATTGTTTACATATGTCGTTTGTTAATTGTCGCGAATAAAACTTAGTCATCGTTTATATTTTCAAAAACGTAACTTTATTTGTTGTAAAATATATCTCGTTTTTGTTTATCGTGTATAGTTAGTACTAGATAATTTAAATCGTTCCATTTTATATGTCTCATTATATATACATTGTCCGTTAGTTTGTATATATATATGTTTTGTAATTGTCACGAAGTTTTGTCGTGTCCAAAATGTCCGTATTAAATAATGTCTCATAGTCGTGTCCAATTTACAAAGTCCCTTGTCGCAGTAATTTATTTCATCATTCGTACAATCCATACATTTTGTAAAATGTTTATTAGTTTGCACATTTTATGAAAATACAAGTCAGTGACCAAATATTTATCGGGGATCCGCCGGATCAAGTAAGGATCCGCCGGATCGGGTGTAATATAAGTGGATCCACCGGATCTAATAAGGATCCACCGGATCATTTGGTTTTCGGCTTGAGGATCCGCCGGATCTAAAGGGGATCCGCCGGATCTGGTTATAATTTGGTGGATCCGCCGGATCAGGACATGATCCGCCGGATCTTAGTCATTTGTACCCGTTCCCACTGCTAGTTCATCGGTCTAGGCTTGCGCGTGTTTGGTTAGGATCCGCCGGATCACCCCTTGATCCGCCAGATCGTTATGGTTTTCCCTTGGTCAGAACGTTGAAAATAAGCTTAATACACACATTTTATATATGTGATCCGCCAGATCATGGCCGGATCATGGCCGGATCATGGTCGGATCATGGGCATGATCCGCCGGATCATCACCGGATCATGGCCATTACAGGCCTGTTCGTCCTCTGTTCTTATTTTTACATATTGGTTTTGATTTATACTCGTTTTTAATATGATCAAACCCCATTATATGTTATATAAACTCATAATAAAATGGGTAAGTGTTCCTCACAATGACTTGGATGAAGATGATGATGATTCTGTGATGATGATGATGATTACGAACGAAGATGATGAAGATGATCAAGAAACCATTTTTGTTTGTGTTTGATTGTTTGGGAAATGAAGGATTTAAGATGATGAGAGTGAAGAGATGGAGATGATGAAGCTCCTGTTCTTGTTCCTCTGCTCTGTCTCTTGTTTCAGTACGTACACACACACAAACACAGATGAAGTTTTAGGTGTTGGGTGAAATGAATTATTGGAGATGGAGAGAAATGTATAAGGAAAGGTTTTGGTCGAGATTTTCAAACGAGCGTATGGAGGGTGAATCAATCTATCGCCCAGATATTTTGGTTTGTGTAATATTGGTAGTTTTTAGCCCGTTAATTTCGTGTACGGGTATAATTTATGGTACTTTATTTATAATAAAATTTTGCGTTATGTTTCTCTATATCTCAGATTTAGAAATTTGAAATCGAAATGTGAAATACTTTGTTACAAGTATAATTAAAATTAGTTACAGTAAACGTACTGTATAGTCAAAAACGCGTGCCAGATTTCAGTTAAATTTGGAAATCATATTCTGAGGTAATGTTCTATACATTAAAACAGTAACTTACGAAATAATACTTTTATTATTTGGAACCTCTAAGCGCGTTTTAAAATTGTTTCTGTTCGTATTACGCGTACTAAAAATCGTCTAAATATTTCGTTTTCTTTTCGTTGTAATACTTTTATCTAATAATTTCAAACTAAAAATCATTCAAAAGTATTTTCGAAGTTCATTTTGGAACTTTATTATTCGCGATTAATACGTTTATTATAAAACGTATAATTTGTTATATTATATCAATAATATAATTATCTAATAGTTGTAATTAATAATTTTTGAATTATTAATTATTTTGTATCACCAACATAATTGTATTCAATTCGTAGAGTTTGATATATTTATTTCGTACGTAATTATATATATACACATATAACTACTATCAAATATATCACGTATCACATAGTAAGTTTCACCAAACTTAACACATAAATTGTTTTGAATTCACTAATCAGGGAATTACTCTAGGTAATGCATGAAATTAGGTTAAGTAAATACCCTAATTGGAGGATTGTCACATATTGAGCTTAAGTGTCAATTTGTGTGACCCCGTAGGCTTAAACACTTTCCGGAAATACGTTTATTTATTACATGGTCATATCCCAATAGGACCCTCCTTAAAATCTGCCCAAAACCCATACCCTCACCACACCCCACTCTTTTACTTCCTAAATACACAAACCCAATCCATCACCACACCCCACTCTTTCTTTTACTTCATAAACACACAAACCCAATCCATCCCCTATTCACCTCATTTACACTCCACCTTACTCCCTCCTCTCTCCCTCTTTTTCTCTCGCAAAAATGGCCCAAGAAGGCAGCCATTATCCACCACTGTACCACCATACAACCACCACATCAATCTTCATCATTTTGCAAGAAGAAAGCAAGGAGAAGCTAGATCAACACATCCTCACCATCCTTCTGCCCTAAATCCGTTTTAACACTTTGTAAGAACTTCAATCCTTGTTTATTTTACTTGGAATACATGAATAAATATGCTAACGTTCACTCTACAAAGATCATGTCCAAGATCTAACCCGAAAATGTTTTTATAACACGAAACAACCACTGGATAATATTTTTAATCACTGTACAAAAACTTTACGTTTTTCATCGTACGAGATCTCCCTCAAAACTTTACCAAAATAGTCGAATCAAAAGGGTAAAAGCAAGTTCAAGATGTTAGCTTTCATTTTCAACCGGTTTCATAATTTTTCGATAAGATTTAGTACTCGAAAACGAATTTATAAAAGTACATAGCCCGTCTAACTTGATAGTTAGATTCTTAGACCAACTTCATGAGGCCATAACTCGATGTACACAAATCAAAACGACATGAGACTTTGTCCTAAAAGTCACAAATTTCGTTAGCTTTAAAACTTGTACAATTACATCTCGTGAAGTTGTGTAGAACTCGTACAGTAAATTAATCTTTGCACTTGTATCTGGATTCGTCACAACTGGACGTCAGGGGATTTAACAATTTATTTAACCTCCTTAAACTTAACCAAAAATTATGAAAAATCTATTTTTAGAAATCTAAGACATAAGGGAACGTTCGAAAATTTTCTCAGAATTTATCTCTAACATTTGACTAGTCAAAACGATCGAGCACACGAAAACGTGTAAATTTTTGGTAAAACTCTCCCGAGGGACTGTTTTGGTTTCACTTTAAAAACGACACTTTCGAGTTCTCCAAAAATCGTAAAACTTACTTTTTATAAGTTCTAAAACATATTTAAGAGTCGTGTAAAAATTTCGGGTCAAACCGAGAACGTTTGACCAAGTCAACAAAAACGAGCCTCGAAACGATAAACGCGAACCAAATTACAAAACGTTAGGATTTTTGCCCAAAATGAGTTTTTAAAATATTTTATTATAAATTCGAGTAGAAATGACACTTAAAAATAACGCGGGCGAAAAACGACGCCTAAAACACTTAGAACCAAAAACAAAACTAATCAGACCTTGAGTGTCGCACAATCTGCGACACTAACACAAGTGTCGCAACCTTCCAAATTTCGAAACCTGCGGCACTAATGCATGTGCCGCCACATCTTCGATTTAGTACACTAAGCGGCACTAGCTCGAGTGCCGCAACTTTTTGAATGTTGCATCAAGCGACACTGACTTCGAGTGTTGCCACAATTCATGAAATCACATTTAGCGGCGCTAACCCGAGTGTCGCTACATATTCAAATGCCGTCGTTAGCGACACTGACTCGAGTGTTGCCACTTATCGAAAATCGAATCTTGCGACACTGACCTCAGTGTCGCAATCAAATCCGAGTGCCGCACTCAGTGTCGCACAACACAGTCTGCCTACTTGAATTATTACAACATATTTGATTCGTATAGACGACATATAAACTACATATGAGAACAACTCGGAAACACTTAGTGTATACTTTTATGAAGTATACAATGAAACAAACATAATAATAATGTCTTTGGGAATTATTATTACAAAACGTCACCAACTGGCCGTACGCTTTTTCAAAAACATTAAAACACTTGGACAAACTAGTAGAGTGAACGACTAGCATAGATGGACTGTTAAGTCATCTACTTACATATAACCTTACACGTTTAGGGCGCTAGAAGGTTACGAATTTGGACAACAACTGCTTTTAGAAACTGCTAGCTTACAAGACTCAGGTGAGTTTCAAAGCCCCACTTTTACTTTTTTTACCTTGGGGGTGAGAATACAATGCCCAACTTTTTATGAACACAAGTACTTAAACTCATTTACCGATTGAATGGGTGATACTCTAATCTACTAAAGACCTCTCTATCATAGTTCGTTAATTATTATTAAGCATGAGTAATTATGTATAGATCTATAGGGGATTGACACCCCCATCGGGCTTGCCACTATAACTCGGCAAGAGAACGCATAATTATTTGTTTATTACAAGTGTACTGGATTATGCACTTACTAGAGGCAACAACTACGGTTAAGCTTCGAACTGTGAGCTCATGGCAATAGTATACTATTTTGGCATTCGTGCTACTACGAAACTCTGAAATCTTGTGGTAAATACTAAGATTTTAACTATGAAACCTATGAACTCACCAACATTATTGTTGACTGTCGCACCCCCAAATTATGATGCGGAAGCGAATCGGGTCGGGGCGCGACTAATTACATATCAAGCACACAAGGTATAATGAACGACCACTATATGCTTCATTTTGAACTTGTATTGATAAAACATAAGTTTACATCAAAATAATGTTTACATTAGCTCAGTTAATGAAATTGAGAGATTTACATCACATAATTACTTTATAAAAAATATAATAATGCAATTTAAATCTCTTATGTAAGAATGCTGACTCGAGCTAATGATTCCTGCTTGGGCAGTCCAACATACTGCTGCGTACCTGTGATACATGCTAAAATGGGTCAGCGAAACGCTGATGAGCTCACAGGTTTGTATGTCAACACATAATTGTATGAACCGCAAGATTTATAATTGAATTTAAAATGCAATTAAGCAAAATAAAAGTTATACAGCCATGAGCACACAGTCTGAGCTTAACTTGAGTGTCAGGTCCAATTAAGAAAACCCAACTGAGGTGCCTCCTACGAGTGCTTAATCTACACTCGTCTTCCCAAATGCTAATACGTCCGTTTGACCAGTTAATGCGTGCTAACCCGGACGAGGATTGTCAATCCTATATGATATCATATACTAACATTCACGCTACAGATGTATTACCAGACTATGCTATGGAGGGCTTTAGTGATTAGTTGAAAACAACTCACGTAGTATTTGTTTGATTTGTACTTGCGTTCAACATGTAAATAAAACGAGCAATGTAATCACACCCCTAATTGAAAAGCAGTAAAATAGGGGCCATGAGACTCACCTGAGCCTTGAGTGTTTATTGATATAAACTTGAATTAATTTGCTGTGAATTGTTGTCCGAAGACTTGTAACCTGAAGGTGTCCATGACACGGGATGGTTATTAATTGATCAGGCATCTCGAAAGACTACCTTTGTAGTTGTTTGCCCAAATTACCCTAATTTGGTTGATTGACTTGAGTATTTGAAAACGTATACGGCCCGTTGGTGACGGTTTGTAATAAAAACCTTTATTTTGATTTTTGAAGTGTTATGCAAGTTTGACACTTGGTGAAATGTGTTTACAAACTCTAAGTGACGGGGGGTCCGGGGGTAGCGCCCCTGGTTAGCGGGGTTCCAAGGGTGGCAAGCCCTGGCGTGGTCCAAGGGGCTGGCCCCTGGTTGGGGTCGAGATGCCAAGTCGTCTCAAAAAAAATTTATTCCTACTATATTGCTTTGGTGAAAAACGTATCTAGGATTTGAATTTGGGTAAAATCAAGTGATAAATTCCAGGTCTCGACACTTAGTAAAAATCTGAGTTTTCAAGGTTCTGTCTCCTGCGACATTGGGTGCGACATAAGGTATGATGTCGCAGGTCATGACTGCGACATTGATAATGGCGTCGCTAAGTGCGACATTCACGATTTAATGCGACTTTATGGGTTACGTCGCTATATGCGACGTTGCTGGTTCTTGCGACATAGAGGTTGATGTCGCTATGTGCGACGTTAGCAACTTAATGCGACGTTGAGGCTGATGTCGCGCCATGCGACATCGTGAGGGGTTTTTGCGACGTTGTAGATGACGTCGCATAAAGTCTGGGTCCAAAAGAGACATTACGGTCTGATGGCCGGAATTTGTGTCGAAAATGAGTTTTCCGGCGACCATTTGGTCCAAATCTTTTACCCAACCCATATTTGGACATTTTAAACATATATAAACAATTTTTATGTAAGAATAAGCGAAATCGGAGAGTTTCGGGTTTTGTCAGAAACTTACAAACTTAACGCCGGAGAAATCCGGAAAGGTAGGATTGTAGATCGTTGCGAGGTGAATCTTTTTCCCCAAAAGAGCTTTGCGATTCGAGTTCGTATGGTGGTGTGATTTAGTGATTTAGTGTGATGAAGGTGTGGTTTGATTTAGAGAGAAAAGAGAGGAGAGATAGAGTAAAAGGTGAGAATGAATGAGGAAAAGGGGTGGATCCCCCTTTTTGGCTGATCCGGTGGGGGCCCACCGGGGTGTGGGTCTCCACTTTTTAGCTCCGTGCAATCGCGCTCCGTGTGGTGTTCGTTTTCCCGATAGTTTAAACGTTAAACGATTATTTTATACGTTTAAATATATGTTTTAAAATACGAATAATTATCCAGTAATTTTGTTGAAGTATTTCACCAAATACTTAATAATTGCGTTATATAACCTAAAAATTTAACTTGTTTCGTTTGCTTGCGCGTTTAATATTTTAATCGCGTGTATGTTATTTGTACTGTTGGAACATAGTTTGTGACAACAGATCTAGCTTGAAATAGGACTAGTGTAATTATTATCATGTTTGTACATTGGTTTAGACTTGTAAATGAATGTTTGTTTTGTTAGTAATATTCGTTAAATATATTAGCATGTTAAAGTGTTAGACGAATATCGTAAACGAAATAAATCATTATACGTTTGCTGCGAGTCGAGTTCTCAAGTCGCTGCGAGTTGAGCAGCGAGATGAGAACTGAACTCGCAAGGATCGCGAGGATCATAATGGTTCTGGCGAGCCGAGTCCATAAGCGGAATTGGGCTGCGAGTTGGGCTGGACTCGCAGGCCCATGCGAGTCCAGACGAACTGAACATATAAATGATTTTTTGGTTTAGAAAATCATTAACACTTTTGCTATTCTGATTTGAGACCTACGAATTCAGTATATCCAGAGAAAAATAACCTAACGGCTAGGCTTTGAAGTTTATACGTTTAAAGCTAAGTATTAGTAAACCTAAAACGCGAACTTATTCGTTGTCAGTAAGATAACACCGTATTGAGGGATTCCGCAACTTAATACCTACAGATAACGAAGTTATCGATCCTAAGAACTAGGGACTTACATCTGGTATCAGAGCTTTCGGGCTAAATACGAGTAAAGTTTGAAGTTTTAGGGATAATTGCATTTGATTCGGATTGTTTTTGCGTGCATAAGTACATAAAAACGATCAAAATCATTCTCTGGACAATTTGGGGTTAGTTTATGGTCGAAATTTCCAGTTTCAATCATAAAAATACCTTAAATTTTCATTTTCGAGTTTTTATGCCGTTTTGCGAGTCGAGATTAGGGTTTCAGCGTAGTCTGCGAACTGAGTTGAACTTGCGAGTCGAACCGAGATCTCTTGCGAATCGAAATCGCTTGCGAATCGACATCACTGCAATCCGAACTGAGACCTGTGAACCGAGATTCTGCGAGTCGAGCTGAAATTGCGAGTTGAGCTGAGTCTTGCGAATCGTGATTTTTCTGAATTTGCGAAACAGTTTAACTTTACAGTTTAACATGTATGATTTAAGTAAAATGATCGAGATGGAACACGAGGTGGGAAAATCAAACGTTCCACCTAAGTTGTTGAAGATCGAAGATTACTATAACTGGAAGGACAGATTTGAATCTTACTGTAGATTCCATGATTTGTCGATCTGGATGTGTATCAAGAATGGATACACAGCACCTACTCAAACGGTTAATAATGCAATTGTTACTCTTGCTTATAACCGGATGAGTGATCAACAAAAGGAGGACTATAAGTTGGAGAATAAATCTCATTCTGCAATTAAGATGAGTTTACCAAAGGAGATAAACCATCAACTCAAGTCTTTTCAAACTGCTAGAACGCTCTGGGAAGCGTTAGAGAAAAGATGTGAGGGAAGTCCTCAAGTGAAGGCAAGCAGGAAGAATCTTCTCAAGAAACAGTTTACTGTTATAAAAGCTTTAAAGGGAGAAGATCTTGATGCTTATATCACAAGATTCTACCACTTGTTAAGTGAGCTTGACAACCATGAGATTGTTACTACTGAGACTGAAAGAACCGACAAATTTATTGAGGGTTTACCGTCTAAGTGGGAAATGTATGGTGTAATGCTCAAAGACAACGATGAAAGGTATGCAACCATGACCTTAGAGCAGGTCATTGACAAGCTAAAAGGTTATGATTTCACTAAGAAATCGAGAGAAACCGATTCTGATCAGGTTCAGAATCCTGGGCTATATCATGGGGAAAAAAATCTCTCAACTTCTTCATCTAGTTCGACCACTGCACTCTTAGTTGGTAATACTGATGAAAATGGTGAAATGATAACGGATGACTTGTGCCTTCTTACCTCATCAGGTAATGAAACTAAAGGTACACCTACTGAGAAGTCAACTCAAGGACATCAAAAGATGCCAATGAGTGTGAAATCTGCTGAGCAACAGTTATCTGTCCTTGCATCCTTTGTTGCTTCTTATGAAAACTACATTCAGGGTAAAATCAATGATCCGATTATGTTTGATGAAGACTATGATCAGATAGACCCTGATTATCTTGAGGAAATAGATCTCCAGGATCAACTTGCAATCAAGGAGAGTTAAAAATTTCTTGAAGAGAACTGGTAGAAAAGTGGTAAGAAATCGATCAGGGTTTGATAAAACCAAGATCAAGTGTTTCAACTGTCAAGGTTATGGACACTTTGCTCGTGAGTGTCAAAGACCTAAGGTTGAAACTGGCAATAGCAAACAAGGTTCGGGAAGTACTCTCGATTCCAAAGCCTTAGTTGTGAAACGGTTGGATGGATCTTATGATTGGCAAGCTCAGTCTGAGGAAGCTCTCATGGCTGAGATTGAAGATCAAGAGATAGCTGCTGAGTCCAAAAGCTATATGCCTACTGATGTTGACGTAAAGGTGCCGGAGATTCAAGAGAAAGCAAGTGATGATGACGTGCTGTATATGGATTCAACTGCTGATATGAGTCCAGATGACTTTGTAGCACGCATGGCTGAAGTACAAACTGACAAGAAATGGGTATGTTTGGATATTCTTACTCTTGCTGATGTTTGTTACCTAGTTACTGATTTACAATCTCAATTAAGTGTTTTAACTGTGTCTAATCAGAATTTGTCATCCCAAGTTAGCACTTTTAATGATTCTAATAAGATTATAATATCTGAACTTGAACAAGCTAAAAGTGATGTTCTTAGGTTAAGTACAGATAAGATAGATCTTAAGAATAAGATTAAGTCTGATAGTTCTGATAAGATTGCACTTAGAGATACCATAAATGAAAAGGCAATAATCATAGATGGTCTCTATATGAACATTGATGACTTAAACCAAACAATAGCTGATAGGGATAGAGAGTTAGGTGAGCTTAAGCATAAGTTAGTTGAGCAAAATCGTAAGATTGAGTCCTACAGAACTTTAGAAATGGATAAAATGCTAGATGCTCAACGTAGTGTAAAGGAAAAGATTGGGATATGATACAATGATGTACCTCATCCTTTTAATGCCAATTACACTAGTACTCCTGAAGATTCTGAAATGACAGATGCTAATCCTGAGAGAGTAGTAACTAATAAACCTGAACAGTCAGAGGCACAGAAGGTTTCTGTTAAGAATCTATCATCTGATAATAGTAAGACATCACATCACACCAAAATACAATTCGTATCGGGTGGAGTGATTAATGATTCTAAGACTGATGATGAGGTTAATAAGGAGAAAACATCTGATCCTTTAGTGCCTAAGACTCCAAATGAGAAAGCAAAAGTTGGTAAGTCACATAAACAGAGGTCTTGCTTCAAATGTCACCAGAAGGGACATGTGGCTTCTTGTTGTCCTAATAAGAAGTTGGAAGCATCATCTAAGTTAGTGATAAATGAACAGACACAGACCAATTCTAGTTCAGTTATGGACAGGTTAGGTATCAAACCTGGATTAGGTAGTAAACCTGTAAATATTTTGAAAAGAAATGGTAATCATAGTGTCTCTCCACCTAAACCTAAACGACCTTATTCTCAATCTGAAAATGTTTTAAATAAATCTAGAGATAAGACACCGTCGAGATTTAGGACCCCTAGTAGAAATCACAGTCATTTTGAGAGTGGTTCTACTTCACGTGCACAAGGACAAAGTTATGTGCCTAGGAGGTTTTCTACTCACTCTCCTCATAGGCAAAAGGCTTCTGATCATCAACAGCCTCAAACTTCTGTGAAAGTAACCAAGACTCCTGATGAGAATAGTTATGGTTATTTCAAAGAAGTTCATATTGTTGATGATAAGGGACAAACCAAGACCGTAATGGCTTGGGTCCCTCTTGAAAACTAATTGTGTACAACTTGTTATGTGCAGGAGCAGACTGTGAACAAGGACAGCTGGTGGTATGTAGACAGTGGATGCTCAAGACACATTGTTGGGACATAGATTGTGACAACAGATCTAGCTTGAAATAGGACTAGTGTAATTATTATCTTGTTTGTATATTGGTTTAGATTTGTAAATGAATATTTGTTTTGTTAGTAATATTCGTTAAACATATTATTTTGTTAAGTTAGACGAATAATTAAATACGAAATAAATATATATACGTTTACTGCGAGTCGAGAAGCTCAGGTCGCAGCGAGTTGAGCTGCGAGATGAGCTCTGAACTCGTATGGTAATAGTTTGGCGAGCCGAGTCCTGTAGTGGGCTTGGGCTGTTAGTTGGACCGAACTCGCAGGCCCATGCGAGTCGAGCTGAGACAACATATATAAACGATTTCCTTTAGAAATCGTTAACAACTTTTACACACTTTTGCATTCCTGCGAATTCAGCAAACCCAGAGAAAAACAATCCTAACGGCTAGGCTTTGACGTTTGATCATTTGAAGCTAAGTCTTATTAAAACGCAATTAAGAACATATTCGTTGTTAGTAAGATAACATCGTATTGAGGGATTCTGCACCTTAATACTACAGATAATGAAGTTATCGATCCTAAGAACTAGGGACTTACACACATGACAGGAGAACGAAGTCTATTGACAGACTTCAAGGAAGGTCTCAAGCAAAAAGTTAATTTTGCAGGAGATAAAGGAGGAGTGATTACGGGAAAAGGAAAAGTTTCAAATGGAACTTTGACTCTTGAGGATGTGAACTATGTTGAAGAACTAACACACAACCTAGTGAGTGTTTCCTAAGTCTGTGATAAAGGTCATCCAGTTTACTTTAATGAAAAGGAGGCCTTAGTCCTGAAGCCAGGATTTGCAATTCCTGATGAATGGATATTGATGAGGGCACCAAGGAAGAAGGACATCTATGCAATCAACATGGGTGTTCCTAACTCTTCAATGGTGTCTACATGTTTGTTATCCAAGGCTTCGGAAGCAGATGCTTTATTATGGCATAAGAGAATGGCACACCTGAACAGGAGAAAAATGAACTACATAACCAAGAATGGATTAGTTCTGGGTGTACCACAAAAACGTTTCGAGTCTGAAGATAAGTGTGTTCTTGCATGAAAGGAAAGCCGCACAAGAAACCAGACAGATCTAAGACTGAAAACTCTATCTCCTCACCATTTGAGTTGCTACACATGGACCTCTTCGGCCCTATAAGCAAGAGAAGTCTAGGTGGCAAATGGTACTGTTTGGTTGTCACAGATGATTATTCTAGATTCTCGTGGGTATTCTTTTTGGGATCTAAGGATGAAACTCCAGGAATTCTAATTGAATTCTTTGATCTGGTAGAGAATGTCTATAAAAAGAGAGTGAAGCGTATTCGTAGTGACAACGGAACAGAATTTAAGAATTCAACGTTAAATATCTATTGCTTAAGAAAAGGGATAATTCATCAATTCAGTGCACCTTACGAACCATAACATAATGGTTTAGCTGAAAGGAAGAATAGAACGTTGATTGAAGCTGCAAGAACAATGCTTGCTGATTCAAAGCTTCCAGTCATCTTTTGGGCAGAAGCAGTGAATACAGTTCTCAATAGAGTTCTTACGGTTAAAAGACATAACAAGACTTGTTATGAACTTTTAAACAATAAGAAACCTAACTTAAAAGGGTTTGAACCCTTTGGATTTTCATGCACCATATTAAAGACCGGACATCAAGCTAAATTTGGTGAAAAAGCTGACGAAGGATTTTTCCTAGGTTATATGCCTAACTCACCAAATAAAAGAGTCTTTAATAAAGTCACAGGACGTTTGGAAGTAGTTTATAACATTGAAGTTACGAGCTATTCACCAGATGTTCATAAGGGCTTAGATTGGCAATTTGATTATTCTGATCTTTTTGCATCATTTAAAGTTCCTATTAGTGACTATGTCAGTGATTCAGAGATTGTTGAACATTTATTGTCTGAAGATGTGGACACTGGCCATACTTCAACATCGAGTGTTCCGAATTCTGGAATCAAGACAAATGTTGATCCAAATCAACCATCTACTAGTGGATCTCAAAAATCCAAAGTAGATACACCTCTAAATGAAGAAGAGCTTACTGACATATTAGTGGATGAAATCCTTACTCCACAAAGAGAGTTAAGAATATTTATGGGTATGGATAACTCACAGCTATCTAGAGAGGGTGTACCAGATTTGGAAGACACTACTGAACAACATAGTGTCTTTGAGGAAATTGGTACTAACTTAGGAGATGAGATTCCAGTTGAGCCTGTTACTTCAACTAGAACGAGTAAGAATCATCCCGTTGAAAACATCATCGGTGATATTAATACTCCGGTTCAAACAAGAACTCAATCAAAAGCTAGTACATCTGATAATTTAGAATACCAAAGCTTGTATACTGCATTGAAAGAGACAGGGATTCCTAATCAATGTATATATTCATGCTTTATCTCACAAGTCGAGCCGAAAAATGTTCAAATGGCTTTAAAAGAAAGCTCGTGGGTAGAAGCAATGCAAGAAGAACTATCTCAGTTCACAAAATTACAAGTATGGGAGTTGGTTGACCTACCAAAGGGAGAATATCCAATTTGAACTAGATGGGTATTTAAGTGCAAGAGAGATGATAAGGGAATCGTTACTCGCAATAAAGCTCATCTAGTTGTTCAAGGTTTTAATCAACAAGAAGGTATAGATTACAATGAAGTGTTTGCACCAGTTGCTAGGCTCGAAGCAATTAGAGTATTCTTAGCATTCGCATCATTTTATGGTATAAAGGTTTATCAGTTAAATGTTAAGAGTGCCTTCTTGTATGGCAAAGTGGAAGAATTGGTGTATGTTTCACAACCGCCAGGGTTTGCTGATCCTGAGTATCCAGATAGAGTATATCGTTTGAATAAGGCTCTATATGGATTACATTAAGCACCTAGGGCATGGTATGGAACACTATCAACGTATCTACTTGAGAATGGATTTACAAGAGGATCGATTGATAGTACACTGTTTGTGAAGTGGAAGAAGAAAGACTTTCTTCTCGTGCAAGTTTATGTTGATGACATTATCTTTGGATCGTCTGATGAAAAGATGTTTCAAGAATTAAAGAAAGTCATGAGAAAAAGGTTTGAAATGTCTGCAATGGGAGAGTTGAATTTCTTCTTAGGATTACAAGTTGATCAAAAGAATGATGGATTCTTTATTAATCAATCTAAATATAATATGAGCTATTAGAACGCTTTAAGATGGATGAATGTAAGGTCTACAATACTCCAATTCCAGTCAATCATGGATTAGGTCCAGATACATTGAGTGATAGTGATGTGGATCCAACTCTTTATAGAGCCATGATCGGATCACTAATGTATCTAACAGCCTCTAGGCTTGACATAATGTTTGCTATTTGTTTATGCGCAAGATATCAGGCTAATCCGAAAGAGTCACATATGCAAGCTGTTAAACGAATCTTTCGTTACCTCAAAGGGAAACCTAAGCTGGGACTTTGGTATCCGATTGATGGAGACTTAGATCTCGTAGCTTATACTGATTCGGATTATGGAGGATGCAATCAGAATAGGAAATCTACGACCGGAGGATGTCAATTCCTAGGAGGTAGATTAGTATCCTGGCAGTGCAAGAAGCAAACCTCGGTAGCCATTTCTACATGTGAAGCTGAGTATGTTGCAGCTGGCAGCTGTTGCTCTCAAGTTCTTTGGATTCAACAGCAACTGCGGGATTATGGGATAAATATAACCAATACTCCTATGATGATTGATAATGAATCAACTATGTCGATCACCAATAATCCAGTGAAGCACAGTAAAACTAAACACATTGATATTCGACATCATTTTATTAGAGATTGTGCTGAGAAGAAGTTGATAAAGTTAGTTTAGGTTCCATCTTTGGATAACTTAGCAGACTTATACACAAAGGCGTTCGACAGAGTTAGATTTGAGACGTTGGTTCAACTAAATGGAATGAGAAATCCAGAGTGATTAGTCTTCCAAGGGTATCTTATGTAATAGTTAGTATTTTTATTTGTTATTTAAAAAAAAAAACGTATGGCATTCATTTGCTTGTTACCTAAGGGGAATCGCCTTCATTAAAGAATATAAATATAATATTCTTTAAAACTTTTTAAGTTTTTATCTGCAAAAACTAAGGGAAATGATAGTACATTAGGAGAATAAGCTACACAATAATAAGCCTAAGTCCTAAGGATGATATGTTAGTAGGTTCAAATAAAGTTACTTTAGAACTACAGCGGTTCTATCAGGTATGTGTTTATATTTATTTGATTATACACCTATATCCACAAGTTATAATTTGTCTATTTTATTTAAAAGATTAGATGGCTTCATCATATGATGTACTGGTAGGAAAATTATACGACATTTTCTAAGCCTTAAGAAGTTAATTAATTACTTGTTTATTATCTTGTGTTACTATTTTATGATGTATGACATTAAGTCTTAATTGTTGAATGATAGTACTATCATACACTGTTGCTGTATAATTTAAATTGACAAATAGTAGCAATATGGGTATTAACTTAATTACTGGTAACTTTGTTGTACTAAGTACAGATCTGAAGCCTTTAATTAAATTAATATTCTCAAATGTATTTTGAATTATGCTAGAAGGGATCCTCTGTTGTACTAAGTACAGACTTGGATAACATAGCATATTCAAGGTATGTCTGATATTTGTCTAATCTTAAAATTCAAGTGTATGTTATATGTTTCGAAAAGATACATCATTTAGTAACCACTACCTTGAAAATTAATGATGCAGTGTTATGAGTTTTACTTGAAATTCTTCAGTATGTCATATAATAGGAAGCACTTGATAATATTCATACTAACAATAAAGTATTTGCTTAGAAAGTGCGTATAATTTGTTTATGTGGATCATAATACCGATAATCGTCTTGAACTGTCTATAATTAAAATATTCACTTTATGTGAGTAATGCATTTGATAATTATGCTATGTGGATAAAGTTACCTAAGATATAGTTTTATAAATATAAATGTATAAATGATAAACTTAGTTGTAAGTTTATAGTAATTTATTTGAATTTCATGAGGTATGCGTACTAACAATCTACTTAGACTTTTTAAATAAATTTTAAATAGCTTGTTCTTTCTAATATGATCCCTTAGCAGTTAAATTCTTATTCTGTTGTGTTATGTATTTTATTTTATTGAAGAAATTGAGTGGCGTGTCCTAATTATAAATTAGCGGTATAACTTATATTTGTTTTATAAAACGTTATAGACTTGAGAATTTCTTATTAACAAGTAATTAACAGAAATTACATATTAGATTTACAACTTATGAGTTATAAGTTATATATGTTAATTAAAACTAAGATGTTTGATGAATACATTTTCATAATACATTATAGTTTATGTGTATTAATTGTTATTGTCATTTGTGTTATTCTACAGATATGGCACGACAATTCGACAAAGGTCACAACATTCTAGTTGATCTGGATGTACGTGCAAAGGGAGCTAGCAAAGTAGCTCAGGTGCTTACATTTTTGGCACGCTCACGTATACGATATGCTGTTACAGCATCTCCACCTATTTCTCGGGCGATTCTGACAGATTTCTGGACGGATATACATTATGACGAATCAGTCAATCCACCAGAGATTAGAACAACGGTCAATAATCAACCGATTGCTTTTACGGCTGGTAATCTTCGAGAGATTTTGCAGCTTGGTACGGAAGAGCAAGAGAATGGGGATTTGGAATATCCCATGGATTTTATCGAGGGAGCTATTGGACGTATGGGATATACGGGTGATAGGCGCGGACGTCAATTCCAGAAGCCTCTGGTTATAGGACAATGGAGGTTTCTATGGAATGTGATTGTCACGGTTTTTGCACCAAAGAAGGGAGGTTTCGATGAGCTGAGCCCTGCCCTAGTATCAGTTGTACTGTCACTGGTTTATAAACCATACAGTTTCTGTGATTACATTTTTAGAGAGATGGCTAGATAGATTTCGGGTTCTGTTAGATCACGATTTCTGGTTTACCCGCGTTTTTGTATGCTGATCATTAGAGCTCGTCTGCCAGAGCTTGCTATTCCTGAGCCACACTTGCGTGTAGATACTATTGGGCTCAGAGGGTACAATGTTATGTTTTTGCAGACTATGAGGAAGGAAGGGGTGGTTAAGCCTGAGGAACGACCACTTTTTGGTTATATTGTCGATCCTGCCTATGTGACGCCACCAAATCATGGCTGGCTAGATGTTGCTGCTCCTGCTGCTGTTCCAGAGCATGTAGCTGATGTGGGTCATGCTGAAGGTCCACAAGAGCTTTTGGAGGATCTTTTGGAGCAACCTGGACATGTTGGGGAACAGGTGAACCCAGATGTTGATGCACATGTGGTGCAGGAGGTGCTAGGTCATAATGACTAGGCACAAGATCCCGAGATGCGGGAAATTGATCCGTTCTTTGAGATTGCACCGGAGCAGGTATTTTTTTCATTATATAATAGTATAGATACTTAGTTGATAGATTACTTTTATTAATCATATAGTATAATATTATTATATATTTATACTGATATTAGATATTTAGTTAATTGGATATTATTTCTGATTATAAAATATAAATATCATTAAACGAACAGGAAGCTGAAGCTGCGGCTGTGAACCCAGAGGTTGCGATACCTGAGGGGGAGGAGAGATAGCAAGATTCATCAGTTGTTGTACCTGTCAAGGTATTATATCTGATCAATCTTAAATATATAGAACTTGTATGATAGAGCTTTACGCTAATCATAAATGTTTAATATATTCAAAATTTAGGATCCTGTTGGTTCATCTGGAGGTCGTGATGGTGAGACGGCTTCAGATGATGATTCTGATAATACACCTTCTCCTCCTCCGTCTATTTCTGAAAAGAAGAGGAAGGGAAAGAGTATTCTAGAGGAACGTTCGGAGGAGACTGATACTCCGTTGATGAAACGTCCGAGGACGTTGACTATCGGAGAAGGTTAGTATTAATTATGAAGTTAAATAATCTTAACTTGTTGTTTATCAGGAGTTAAAACTGATTCCTCAAGATACACCACAGGTAGAGAAGGATACACCAGTGGTTTCTGAACCGATATCTTTACCACTTTAGGTATGAGATATAAGTTTTAGAACTACAAGTGTTATGCAATTGATTAGAGTTTGCGACAGAGTAATCTGTATCAATTACTAATTTTAATTGTGTTTAACTTTACAGCATGAGATTGCTGATCTAGTTCGTGCGGCTAACTTTCCGACGACCAAAGGAACTAGATTTGCAGCAAACTTGCTTACGCATGCCTTATCTCAATCGCATACACCACTGACACGAGATTGGCATATTGAGTCTCTCACACCGCCTGGACCTACAACGATCTCTGTTACTCCAACGACTGATGCAGAAAGGATTACGTCCTTAGAGTCGAGAGTAAAGTATTTAGAGAAGGTTGTTTCTCAAATTCCAGAGCTGGTGTCGAATAATCTTCTTCTTGGTCAGCAGATGCTCAAACAGAGTGAATCTTACAACACACTGCTGAAGACTCATGATACTTTGCTTGCGGACTTCAATATTCAGAGATTGAAGATATCTTCCTTGGAGCGTTTGGTCTTGAAAGCTCATTCAGGACGGTCTACTCAGGGGAAGATATTGGCATATTTGGAATCTTGCAGAGAAGATGAGCTGAAGAAGAAGAGAGATTCAGACAAAGACGATGATCCCAATGCACCAGAAGGTGGTGAGCAGACTGGTCCTTCAAAGACTGGTGAGCAAGCTACAATTCAGGGGGAGTCTGGTGGTGATGCAAGTGGTGCTGGAGCTGGTACAAGTGCTAATAAGACTGCACAGGTTGATACAGAAGCTGGTAAGATAGCTTAGTATTAGCATAGTGTAGAAATTTTTGGTGTTAATTTGTACTGAACAAATGTAAACTTAATATTATTGTGTAAATATATTCGGCTTAAGGTTATTATTATTTTAAGTAAAATATGTTTTATGTAATTTAAGTTTATATAATTTGTTATATGTTAAGATAAAATAGTGATCGAAAGACTTCCGACTCATTGAGTAGTCGAGCGGCGTGTTCCGAATAATATTGGCGGTCAAAATTTTTATATAACTTATGCATTTTAGACTTGAGAGTTTTGTATAACGGACAAGTTAAAAATGTGATAACTAGGTAAATGATATATAATTTAAAGATATAGTTGAAAGTTAAGTTTTTGAAAATATAACAGTTCAATTAAGTCTTAGAAATTATATAAGTTAATTAATAGTAAACATAAATGTTTGGTGATAGTTCACAAGACATTAGAGTTTAAATTTAATTAATATTTACTAAGTGTTTAATATAAGACTTTAGAAATCTTAGTTTGATTCAGGGTAATCAATAAAAAGATTTAAAAGGTTATATAGAATGCGTTTATATTATTAGGTTTAATGATACAAAAGGATTAATAAAGAAATTCTTAGATTGGTTCAGGGAAATCAATGAAGAATTTGAATTATTGATATATTTGTATTTATGTTTTTCTCTAGGAATGGAAATGCTAGATCTATCAGATTCAGAAGATGATATTTTGGATGAGATAGATGAAGATATTGATTATGATATTGAAGAAGGAGAGTTCAAACTTCCTGAAGACTGGACTGCGGTATTTGAATCTGTGATAGATGAAGGTGTTGATCTGGATGCAAATGTAGATGAACATGTTGTGAATCCGTCAACGACTGAATTTGTTTTTGTGAATGAACAAGGAGAATCAGTTATTGATTTAGAAGCTTTTGAAAATGCTTCTGAAGATTCAGATACTGAAGTTGAAGAAATAGAGGATAAATACAAACATTTGGTTGGTAATCCAATGTTTATCAAAGAAATGCTTAAGAAGAAAAAGGAAAATAAGCCACGCATTTTGAAAGAAGTTGATATTACTGGAAAGCGTGTACTTAAAACTGGCATTATTAGATGGTATTATGACTCTAACCTGAAGCTCTTCGCAATCAAAAGGTTTGACGGGGTTCAATATTTTGAGAAGAAGCTTGCAGTGATTAGTTCGTTGCCTCGATATGAGATTCGAGACTTGGCTAGATTAGATATGATCAATCCGAGTCATGATGATTATGCTAAGTATGTTGAGCGTATCATTAAGACTGAGGGATTATCTATGAAGTTTTCAAAGATTAAGCCAAGGAAAGGAAAAACGATAAAGCTGAACGAGAAAAGTCAGAGGACAGGAAGAAGAAGAAGGAAGAAGGTTTATCCAGCGGTCAACTGCATTACGCAAATACCTATGAAGACTATGCCTCAGAATATTTTGGGAAAGTTGAAATATTGGGGGGTAGATGCTGGAACAGGGGAAGCCTTTATGATTGAAGCTGATGATGATTATCCTGATGGCGAAAGAGAAATTCTTCGTGTTTATGATCACAGATACCTGATGAACTTGTCAAAGGCAGATCTGATTATGTTATACAAGAACAAGATCATATCTACTATTGCTTGGGGTGATTTAGCGCGAGATTATCACAGGATGGTTAAAACATGCATCAAGCTTAAAATTTTTGCAGGTAGTAGGATTTACACTTAATCAAAGACAGCGTGAAGATAAAGACGCTAGAGCTATTGTCAAGGGAGAGTCTGTTGGAACATAGTTTGTGACAACAGATCTAGCTTGAAATAGGACTAGTGTAATTATTATCATGTTTGTACATTGGTTTAGACTTGTAAATGAATGTTTGTTTTGTTAGTAATATTCGTTAAATATATTAGCATGTTAAAGTGTTAGACGAATATCGTAAACGAAATAAATCATTATACGTTTGCTGCGAGTCGAGTTCTCAAGTCGCTGCGAGTTGAGCAGCGAGATGAGAACTGAACTCGCAAGGATCGCGAGGATCATAATGGTTCTGGCGAGCCGAGTCCATAAGCGGACTTGGGCTGCAAGTTGCGCTGGACTCGCAGGCCCATGCGAGTCCAGACGAACTGAACATATATATGATTTTTCGGTTTAGAAAATCATTAACACTTTTGCTATTCTGATTTGAGACCTGCGAATTCAGTATATCCAGAGAAAAATAACCTAACGGCTAGGCTTTGACGTTTATACGTTTAAAGCTAAGTATTAGTAAACCTAAAACGCGAACTTATTCGTTGTTAGTAAGATAACACCGTATTGAGGGATTCCGCACCTTAATACCTACAGATAACGAAGTTATCGATCCTAAGAACTAGGAACTTACATGTACGATTTAATACGAATGCGAAATATTATTAAAATAATAGTTTTGGATATAATAGTGTTGTTAAATAACATTATATTAGTTAATAAAATTGTTCACCAACGTCCGTATTTAATTTAACCGAATTACATTCGATTTGAAACTTGTACGATTTAAATCAAATCGCATAATACTTGTATATATTCAACAATATATATTACTTGATACACAAATTAGTCTAACACAGAACTAATTACATGTATTAAAACTTGATTAGGCACTAATCACTAGTCCTAATTTGACGGGTGTCACATTGACTTTTTAGCGTGTATTTCTTAGGTCCACAGACGCAGTAGGATTTGGACTGCTTTTGGGGAAGCAGTAGCTCGAGTCGCATATTTTTACAAACAACAGAGATTTTCTTGCATTACTATATTTTGTAACATTACTTATGTATTAGAATCTCTACGCTAAGTGTGAACTCTGAGGATGATATAACTGTTGTAAACATTTTTACAAGAAATGTATTATTTTTGAAATGATTTTCTAAAACGACTCATGTAGAGGTCGTTCGTTGTAACTTTATGTAATGATCCAGATTAGTCGCGCCCCGATGTTGCTTCCGCCTCGGGCAAGGTGCGACATTTTGTCTAACCAAACACAGTATAGCTTTCTTTAGATTCCAATTCCTTTGACAGATTCCAATTTCTTCAAAAACATTATGTGAAACAAACGGGCCCCTTACTTCCTCATCCCATTTAAACTGTAGACAATTTTTGAACTGAAGACTGACTATGCCATTTTATTAAACCAAGTACCATCTACTCTCTCTTGATTAGTTGAAATAGGAAGTTGACATCAAAACTGTAAATGTTAACACTTATATATAACTAACATAATACACGTTAACATAATACACGCGCTATGTAGCGGAAATAATACTTTTTTGTAATTCGTAACTCGGCGATAGTTGTATATTATGTTATGTAGCATTGTATCGGAAATAATACTTTTTGTAATTCGTAACTCGGCGATAGTTGTATATTATGTTTAATATTCACTGATATATCACTTATGTTGTTAAATCGACAACGATAGCTTGATTTGTGGAGTTGAAAAATTGGAATGCGGAATGTGGGGTTAAAATGGAAAAAAAAAAAAAACAAAAAGTTACTACAATTGAAAAATTATATAATTTAAATTTGGAAGTTTTAAGTCTTAGTTCTTAAAAGTTTCTAAAAATAAAGTAACAAGATTCTTTGTATGTTGTATATAGATATAGATATAGAAGATAGGAGGGAGATAGTAAGATCCATTATTGTTCTTAACAGTAAACTGACTAGCTAGGGCCAACAATTTCTTGTGGTAAACTAAACTCGATAAAAACAAGATGGTAAAAAAAACACTATAAAATGCTACAAATACCTCCCATTGATACTACTTAGAGTGCCCCTTTCTATCTTCAACTCTTTTAACAAATAAAAATGTGGAAGTTGAAGATAGCAGAAGGGAATGATCCTTACTTATTTAGCACCAACAACTTCGTTGGACGCCAAACTTGGGAGTTTGATCCCATTGCTGGTACCGATGAAGAAAAACAAGAAATCGAAAATGCTCGTCAATATTTCTTGAAAAGACAAAAGGAAGGTTATCAAGCGTCGAGTGATTTGCTCATGCGAATACAGGTAAGGATTATTGCATTCTGATTGCTACATAGTACATACTACTGTATATAATCTTTTGTCCTAAGAGCATCCACAATGAAGAAAAGTGATCAAAAGCTTTTTTGTTAGCCACATCACTAGTTTATAAAAAAGCTTTTATAAAAAGCTTTGTCTCCAATGCAAAAAGCTTTTCAAAGCTTTTCTTTTCAAAAACAACACACACAACTATCCAAAAAAAGCTTTTCATGAAAGACTTGAGATTTCTCAAGCTTTTGAACAAAAAAGCTTTTCACCCAATGAAGAAAAGCTTTTGTAAAAGCTTATTTGCATTAAAAAAAGCTTTGGAATAAGTCTTCATTGGAGATGCTCTAAGGGTTAGCAACTTATCCTTCTTCTTATTATTAATTATTATTAATGTATGCTATCTAACCGGCTATATTTTGGAATCTTGACAAACTTATTTATTACTTCCTCCGTCCCATTTAAAATGTCAACATTACTATTTTAGGATGTCCCATTATAAGTGTCTACTTTGATACTTAACCAATCAAAAAAAACTTTAGTGGGTAGATTTAATATTTGATTGGTGAGAATTGTAGTTAGTAGAGAGTCATAAAACTACGTGCAAAGTCAAAGTGGACATTTTAAATGGGACGGAGGTAGTACCTTATACAAATCTAAAATGTTGACCGGGCAACCACATTGTGTGCCAACTAGGATTTTCTGCCATGTATTTATAATATGTACGCTTTTAACACTTATAGTACGCATAGTTGTTTAATTACTCGTGACTCGATACGTGACTCGATATTTCGATTTTTAACTCGTGACTCGACTCGTAAAAGCCACTATTTTACAATATAAATATTAGTTAAAATCAATTTGAAGGGTATTATGGGCAATAGACTTATACTTAATTAGTTAAAATTCTTAGAAAAATTCATATATTCAAATTCAAATATGTATATGCGGCAGTTATACATTTATTACTTGAAATGTCGATCCATTATTTTTTATTTGAATTTATTCCTCCACTTGTTAATCATCCTTATGTCTTTAAGAAAAAACAGCCGCACCTTTTTATTTATTTATTATTAGTTCATAGTAATAAATCAAACAAAAAGAAACATCTTAATTAATTTCATTTACATTTTACTACAATATATTTATATTTATAATTGTTCGTTTGCATTTTGTTCGAGGCCACCTTCAGATAATAAAATTTTGTAATCATCAAATGCTTCAAACTTGCACTCAATTTAAATATTTGATTTGCAATGTTATGTATCAATGAATATGATTCACTAACCCAGAATTATCCACCTTAAATATTATGTATTGATTCACCAACAATAACTTTGATTCAAAAATAATGAACAATGATTCAGAAAGCTAAAGAAAAGATTGATAAAAAATATCTTAGTGTATACTTTTGATTTTAGCATCTAGATTATACATCATGTGTGCAGTTTTTTTGAAATAATTCAATTTTTATGATTGATAATAAGTTAATAACATTGATTCTTCAAATTAAACTTTCTAATTAATAAATTCATAGAATATCGTTAATTAAAGATGTTATGATATTGATTCAATAGTTTATAACAATAATTGAAATATATATGAAATGCATCGCAACTTTATGTATAACGCATTGCCATTTTATTCTACCCTATAATCAAAGTATCATTACGATGCAATAAAAAACCATTAATACATATTATTATTATTATAAATTTGATTCAACGAACTTACTCTTATGATTCACTTTTAATTTTTATGATTCAATAAACAAGACACCGTTTATAACTTTGAATCTATAATTGTTGTGGTTCAGTAATAAAATTTTGCTGCTATTCTAAAACAAACTTTGAATTACATATATATATATATATATATATATATATATATATATATATATATATATAGAGAGAGAGTTTGGATCAGATGAGAACATCAACGAAATAAGAACAAATAAGAACACATCTGAACCACACAATATTTTAATCTAAGGCTTGCAAAATTTTAAGGATTTATCATTTTTTAAAAATCAAAAAGGGTAAAAAAAGGAACAAAATTATTGATCACCCACGTGATCTCATTCAACTCAAATTAATCTCCTAGAAACTCTCATCTCAAATTCTAACTCTCTGCAATTCGTTTCTTTCTTATACAAAACTATTAAAATCTTATATTTTTGTTATATTTTTGAACGGCAGTGTTTTACGTAATGAATGCATCTAGCTATACTTCTAAATATATCCATATATCTTCTTATTGTCTTTTAGGGTATATAGACATGTGTTTTACGTAGTCTGTTATTTTTTTTCTATTCTTTTAAAAAATTTGGTGCATCGAAGCATATATGTGTTCATCAAAGCACTTTTGTGAATCTATATTTGCAAAAGTTTGTGGTTTGTGAATCTGTATTTGTAAAAGTTCGTGAATTTGGGTTCGAAGATTTAATGGATATACAATAATTGGATGTACATCCATATGCTTTTTTGTAATATGTTAAATTTTTATAAAATGTGTTACGAGCAGATACACAAAAATATTCTTGATCATCTGTTTTATATAAAATGGCTTATGCGTTCATTAAATGCACAAAAAAATTCATGTGCATCTTTCACTAAATAATCAAAGATTCGTCACATAAAATAATTGACGATGATGGGTATAATTAAATAATCAGAAGAGCTAAACATGAATTAAAGATAGATTTTAGTAACAAAAATCTGAATAAAAACCTTGTTTATTTTTGAAACTAACAGAATATTCTTCAGGAGAGAAAATTTGGGAAAAAGAAATAGATGAGCCAAAATGACCATTGTACCCCTTGTTCTCATTGTTCTTATTTATATGATGTTCTTATTAGAACCTTACCCTATATATATATATATTCGGTATCTTTTTCCGTGATTCATGAAGTAAAAAATTGATACACATTACCAGTTAATTGTTCCGCCATCATAACCCATTTAAAAACCTCCTAAATTGTTTTAAAATATTTCCAATTTCAGGAAAAGTCTGGTGATGTTTTTTAGTAGTGATCGACTAATTGACGGTTAATAAGGAGGCCTAAGCTAATGTACTAATTTGCCCCTCTAGTAGTTAAATAATATTACAATTAATTACAATTTATGTCATCCTACCTTCCAACCATTGATTAATTTAATCAAAGGTCTAGATCTCTTCTCCTCCTTCCCTCTTTTATATTTCTTCTCCATGGATCCAAATCATATATATATATATATATATATATATATAGACTTGAGATCCTGTGAGAACAAGGAGATTCCGTGAGAACGGTGAGAACACATCTTAGCCATCCATTTTTTAATCAAAAAACATGATTTTGGAGGTGACATTCTTGTAAATACTTTGAAGTTTGATTTTGGAGGTTCACATAAGAATTGCTAGGTAAAGTTTAATTTTTTTTACTTCATAATAGTTTAATTTTTTTTATTTTTTTTTTGTAAATACAATAGTTTAATTTTTGTAAATAATTTTTTTTGCCTCACCAAATTGATGTGAAGCTAAAAAAAAAAAAAACTTCACATGAGCAAAATGATGTGAAGCTAAAAAAAAAAGCTTCAAATGAGCAAAATGATGTGAAACTAAAAAAAAAAAAAAAACTTCACATGAGCAAAATGATGTGAAGCAAAAAATAAAATAAAAAGCTTCACATGGGCAAACTGATGTGAAGCTAAAAAAAAAAACTTCACATGAGCAAAATGATGTGAAGCTAAAAAAAAAAACTTCACACGAGCAAAGGTGATGTGAACCCTCCAAAATTAAACTTTAGAGTATTTACAAAATTGCCACCTCCAAAATCAGATTTTTTGATCAAAAAATGGATGGCTAAGATGTGTTCTCACCGTTCTCACAGAATCCTCTTGTTCTCACCAGAACCCAACCCTATATATATATATATATATATATGGTAGTGATCAAGGGGGAAGTGCAAAAAATGGGGGAAGGGGGAAGTAAATCACCACCATTAATCTCATGAGGTCTATAATAATTGGTGTGGAGGTGCACCCATGTGATCACCTCTATAATTATAAAAACCCATTTACCCCTAAAACAATTTATCTCACAAATGACAAGTCGAAAAATTATGAAAATTGCACCATAAAATTCATCGTTTTCTCCTCTTCGATTTAAGATCTATCATGACATATTTTCGACGAGTTTTTTTTTTCGTTTTTTGGTGGGTTATTTTTTCATTTTTTTCAACGCATATGTGTTTATAATTTGTAAAACCCATCAAAAAATGAAAAAAAATAAACTCGTCGAAAATATATCTTGAGTGATCATAAATCGAAGAGGGGAAAACGCTGAATTTTATGGTGCAATTATTATAATTTTTCGACTTGTCGTTTGTGAGATAATTTGTTTTAGGGGTAAATGGGTTTTCATTGTACATGTGGCATATTCTCATTGGTAACTCCATGTTTGCATTAAATTCCTATGAGGTACATACTACAACGGTTCAGAATATGTGATGACAATATTTCAAAATTTACTACCATTAATTAAGGTTGTAGGGGCATTAACGTAAATTACATACATTTCCTAAAAAAAATGCTCGTAACTAATTCAAAAGAAGCCATATTTTGTTGAAGCATTAACAACTGTCAAATTATTAGTTCCTAAAAAATGGGGAGTTTTAATTTAATTCCATATATTTTTGATCAAATGTTCTACACACTACTATCATCGGTATTTTTTATTTTTTTATTATGTTTCAACATAAAATTTGTTTACTAACATAAGATAATCTTCTCAAATAATTAATCAACATTTGTTATTCCGATGTGAATCAAGTTATTATAATTCAAATATTGATTCACCGAATTATGTATAATTTAGTGCATATCTATGAGTTATTATAGTATTTAATGACTTGGAAATATTACTTTAAAATTTAGTGAATTAATCCACATGTTGATTTATGAATCATTACCTACTAACATTGAATCATAGTATGAATTAGTTGAATCATAGTAAAGTCTATTGAATATCGGTATTTTTTATATTTTTATTATGTTTCAACATAAAATTTGTTTACTAACATAAGATAATCTTCTCAAATAATTAATCAACATTTGTTATTCCGATGTGAATCAAGTTATTATAATTCAAATATTGATTCACCGAATTATGTATAATTTAGTGCATATCTATGAGTTATTATAGTATTTAATGACTTGGAAATATTACTTTAAAATTTAGTGAATTAATCCACATGTTGATTTATGAATCATTACCTACTAACATTGAATCATAGTATGAATTAGTTGAATCATAGTAAAGTCTATTGAATCGTAGTATAAACGGATGAATAATAGTATAAACTTAATTTTCATATTGTATAATAACAATTATTGTTGTTTCATATATAGGAGTTTGTTTAATTCATATTGATGAATCGTAGGATAATGTGAAAGCTACATCATAGTAAAGTGGTGCTTCTTTTACATAAAATGATATCAAATTGCTCAATTCTTTCTTGTGAATCACATAATTATTTTGTTGAATCATAATAATAAAATGTTGAATCTTAATATGAATGGGATGAATAATTTATTAGAAAAAAGAAAAAAAAAAAAAAGAAGATGAATTGCAAGTAACAACACCGAATCACTAATACCTTAAAATTTTACATTGGAATAATAAATGGAGAAATATTAGAAAATTAGATGGATTGTAACACTAAAGTAGTTGATTGACTTTTTAGATAACATGGAACTGAAAAAATTTAATTCTGAATTGCAACAACACATCGAAGGATTGAATTAAATATGTAACTCAACTTCTGTCACCATTTATATTTGTTCAAAACCTCCACTAATTTTTTTAGAAAAATACTCATAACTGAATTGAAAATAGGAGTTTTTCCTTAAATCTTATATAACCGCCGTAAATATTTAGTCAAAAGAATTTAATTAATTGACATGGTAGATTACCCATCTTGCCCTTGTGTGTGATTAAAAGATGAGTTGTCCAGATCCCTTCTTCCTCTTCTCTCATATATTATTCTTCTTTTTTGATCCCCACACTATATATATATATATATATATATATATATATTATTGTTTAAGATTTTTATTTTTAAGTAAACTAAAAATGATGTGAGTATTTAATTATGTCATTGATTGACAATCAACACAAATGTTTAATCTAAAATATATCATAGTTATTTCTTTCTATATTTTATACTGTTATTTTGTTTGTTGCATTGTACTAAAGGTTTGTTTGATTTTCTGACTCGGAAGAGTCAATAAATGTCTCGTAAGAGTTAAAGTCATTTACGAGCTGAGGTCCGAGTCGCCTTGTTTTTTAGAATTTTGACTCGATTCGTAAGAGTCAACTCTTGAATCATAAGAGTTTAATAACTATGATAGTACGTACAATAGATATAAAATAAACAAATTTATTAAAAAAAAAAATAAACCAATATCACTCCGATATACCAAATCTGGAACTCGAATTCAAGAGATGACCCTACTATACCCACGCTTACGGGGTGTTGACTGCTAGGAAGAAATTAAAACAAATTGAATTAAATAAAATCATTAAAGTTGATTTCTTAAAAACAAATTGAACTACTCATTCATTAGAAGATCGACGTTTTTATTTTAAAACCATCATTTCGAAATTACTAATTAACAACACACACTTTATTTAACAACACATATCAAAATTAAAAAAAAAAATAAAAAAAAAAATAGACTGAAGTCCTAAACATACGATATCAACATGCATGTACGGAAATGTGTGAATAAATTGGGGGAAAATGAGAGAGTACGGTGTTCGGTGGCTTGTGACAGTGGGTAGTGCGGATTAGAATAGGGTACGGGGTAGTTGTCCTCTCAATAAATTTGAAATCAAGTAAATATAAATAATTTTATACTCCATCCGTCCCAAATTGTTTGTCACCAAGTTAAAAACACACATATTAAGAAAATCACATTAAATGCAGCTTTGACATTAGTATAATGACAACTTTAACCCTCAATCATTAATTAAATTGTTTTCTTTGAAGTATGTGTAGTTTTAAAGTAATGGTAATATGAGAAATCTAATCATTAATGCATATTTAATTTTAGAAGTGGGCAATAATTTTGGAACAAATATAAATAGTAAGGTGGACAAATAATTTGGGACGGAGGGAGTAGTATTTAACTACCATTTTAAAATTTAGTCTACTTAAAACTATAAAAATAACAAAATGATTTTATTTTGCCCACTCCATTTATATTTTAGCTCCGCCCTTCATTGTGGAGATTGCATATGATTGATGTTATATATATATATATATATATATATATATATATATATATATAAAAGAATGGAATTTGGATGGAGAAGATGGATAAGCATTTCTGACGAATCATTTTGAATTAGAGTCAAAAGGTAATATAGTAAATTGAGCCTAAATAAATTAGATGAAATAAATTATAATGATGGGTCACTCAATATTCCGATTTGTACTAGTTAATATTAATTAACCCTCACATGGCAGTTTTTTTTTTTTTCTCAACATGATTTATGGAGAAAATGTTTTGCAAATTAAATTTACTTTTGAATGATCAATTTATGCTGCATCAAAAATTAAATTGCGCACATACGATTTTTTTTATTGATCTTCCTTTTGTTTTTTAGCTTATTTTTTTATTTTTATTTCTGGTAATCAAATTAGTAAATATTTTTCCTTTCTTCATCATTATTTGAACACTCAAATAAATAGCTTATCCAGAAACAAATAATTGTAGACTCCTTGTTAAAATAATTCATTTTATTTTAATATGTTTATAAACTATTGGATAGATGTTGTGTAACCGTCGTTTCTTATTTCAATTGATTGTTGTTTCTAGATTAATTTTCTCCCTTCTATCATTACATAAAAAGTTATGATAAGTTGATAAATTGTTTAATACATCTGACCTGTACTAAGATTCAAGAGTTTATTAGTGTGATTCAACATATTTATTGACATTGATTCAATTAAACATCACATTGATTCACTTAAACATCATAGTGATTCGATAAATCACAAGTACAATTAAACATATATTTTATACTTTGATACTGATTTTTAATTGTACCCACCTATTACTTATAGTTTTAAAAAACCTAAATTCATAGTTCTTCATTAAACATAAACATCGATCTTGTAATAATTTTTATAAAGTTCGTTCGAATTGTAACAAACATATACTTATTATGTCTACAAAACTAGTTCTTTTACATTGATTCTTAAAAACACTACTCCCATTCAGTTTTCTACTCTAGTTCTATTACAATTATTTCACAAGAATGATGCTTTGATTCATTTTTGTCTCATGTGCTCAAAGTTTTTATCATATACGTTTATTACATGTAAAATACAGCCATAACTTGAATTCTGTTTTGACTGTTTCTACACTTGATAAAATAGACCAATTAGTTAGGTACAAAAAATGATTAAAGAAAAGGAGATGAATCACTGCATTTGCTTTTTGTTATTTTCTCTCATAAAAACTCTTAACACATATTATTGCCAATTAAAAAAAATTACAAAAACAAATGAAAGATCATCACCATGAAAAAATGTCACAATCCGTTGGAGGTCATTCTCGTTTGGTGGAAAAAATTTCAGTTTGAATAATGCGTAAGTATTGTAAAAATTCAAAGTTTCATAAAGCAAATCCTAATTTGTAGGAACCGTTTATTGATTTATGATATTTATTTATTTTGAATCAATGGAATGTACAATTTTACCCTTCTAAGTTTTGAAAAAGTAATAAAATTTTACAATTAGGCAATTAATCAATTCCAACCATTGATTTCAAGATCCAATGGTCCAAAACCTTTCTCTACCTTCTCTTATTTTTATTTGCTTCTCCATGGATCCAAGTCCTATATATATATATATATATATATATATATATATATATATATATATATATATATATATATATATATATATATGAGAAAAGTTCAAAAAAGAATGGTAAAAAAATGGAGAATGGAGGAACCAATAGGATTGCTCCATTTCAAAAACTCATTTTCACCTTTTTAAAAAAACTAAATATCTCACAAACCGTATGTCTATAAATTATAAAAATTACATATTTGAAATCAGCGTCTTTTTCTCTTCGATTATAGATCTAATAAGCTATACTTTTGACAAAGTTTTTTTCATTTTTTTTGGGGTTTTAAAAAATTGTAATGTGATATCACATGTGATTTAACACTAAAAAATAATCACACTCGCTTATATCTCCGATTAAACTTTAAATTCAAATCATTGATGATTTAAAAAGATTTAAACATGAAAAACTAAGTTGTAATCACATGCGATTGAACATCAAAGTATCAATCACATGTTATTAAAGAGTAATAAAATATGGATTTTCAAATCATTGACTATAATTATATAATTAAGTAATAATCAAGTTAAAATCAAGCATGAATTATCATATATCGGTAAATTGCTCATCAAATATCAATTTTTAAATGAAAATCATATGAGATTATATACAAAATCATATGTGATTATATACAAAATAATATGTGATTATATAACAAATCACATGTGATTAAATGTACAACTAGCAATCACATGTGATTTTCAATGAAAACAAATACAATTTTTAAAATTCTTTTTATAACTATTAATGTGGATGAATATTAAGGTGTATTCACATGTTAATTAACATATACCATGAATAAATAATCGTGAACAAATTTTAATTTATTTTTTTTTATCATAAATCACATGTGATTATATTGTAGAACCCGGTAAAAAAAAAGAAAAAAAATCATCGAAAATATTGCTTATGACATCTCTAATCGAAGAGAAAAAGACGTTGGTTCCGAATATGTAATTTTTATAATTTATGGACATTCGGTTTGTGAGATATATAAACTTGGGGGTAAAAGTGGAAATGGGTTTTGTTAAAAAAATGGAACAATCCTATTGGTTCCCCATTCTCATTTTTTGGCATTCTTATTTGAACCCACCTATATATATATATATATATATATATATATATATATATAGGGTGAGGTTCAAATGAAAATAAAATTATTGGTGAGAATTGAGGAATTAACTAGAACGTGCCACGTGTCACAAAGCCCACTTTCCTCCATATTTTTTAAACTTAAATATCTCCGAAACATTAAGTCAAAAAATCATAAAAATTGCACCATAAAAATTAGCATTTTTTCTCTTCGATTTTCCATCTCACAGGGTATACTTTCAACGAATTTTTTTTGGGGTTTTACAAAATTAGTAACACATGTGTTACTAGCTGTTAACACATGTGTTAGTTGCTGTTAATACATGTGTTACTCGCTGCTAACACATGTGTTACACGCTGGTAACACATGTGTGTTACACGCTGGTAACACATGTGTGTTACACGCTGGTAACACATGTGTTACTAGCCTGTAACACATGTGTTACCAGCGTGTAACACATGTGTTAGCAGCGAGTAACACGTGTCACCGGCATCTAACATATGTGTTACTCGATTTCTAAACCCACAAAAAAACTGGAAAAAAAAGTTCATCAAAAGTATACCTTGTCACATCTGTAATTGAAGAGTATAAAACGCTGATTTTTATGGTGCAAATTTTATAATATTTCGACTTACCGTTTGAGAGATATTTAATTTTTAAAAATTTGGAGGAGAGAAAGTAAAGTGACACGTGGCTCATTCCTATTGATCCCTTATTCTCACCAAAAGTTGTTGTACTTATTTGAACCTAACTATATAATTAGGGAAGTAAAATAATTAGGGAAGGAGGGAAGTGATTCTCAGCCACACATTCTGGTCAACTCAAAAGTCAACGCGGTGGCATTTTTGTAAATAACTTGAAATCACCTCCCAGAACATTAACATGCATTTCAAAAGCATGTTAATCAAAAATAACTAAAAACGTGATTTTCATCTTAAATTCATCAAATTAAATCTTGAAACTTGCAAAAATAAATTTAAAAACACTAATATACAACTCGTTGAGCAAGATTGATTAACAATTGTTAGATTCAATAAATAAAAAGTTAAAAAATAGATTTCATGAAGAAAAATGTAGAAACCCATAAAAAAATCACAAATTCATTCAATTGAGTACAAAATTGAGATGTATATAAAGCAAAATTCTAATATATCGATCATATACATCAATAATCAAACAAACTTGTAGTTATTTTACGTTTGACACAAAAAAAAAAATCTCAAAATCAAAATTTTCAGAAAGTTAACACTCATTTGAAATGCATGTTATAAAAATTACAATTTAAATATTCATTTATGATGAATATTTTAGGTTATATATGTTATTAGTGTATAATAACTCATATTCATCATAAATGCATGTTAACATCTCATTGAGTCTTTAACATTCATTTATGACGAATATTAAGTTATATCATGCTGATGAACATTATAACATTCATTTATAATGCATATTAACTCATATATATTGTAATACATTGATGAATGTTATGTTATAACGTCCAACGATGTATAATAACTTATATAAGGTAATATTCAACAAATATGAATGTCTAAGAACCTTACTTGTAATTTTTATTAACATGCATTGCAAATGTATGTTAACGTTCTGGATATTTTCAAAAACTGTGAAATTTGATGGTTAATGACAATCATAATTCGATTAATTACATGTTTATAAGTTTTGTATGATGAAATTCGTTTAATTTTATTGTTTTCATTGGCAAAACAAAATTTTATATAAAAACCCAAAAGTTATACCCAAAATTCATAATTTTTGATGATTTCAAATCATGACGAATTGAAGATAAGTATGAATGTGTTTGATGAATTGGAAAGTTTATAATGTTTTTGATTGATAAATCGTTGAAATTGATGCTTTAATTTTGGATTTTAGACTAAATTTGATTAAATGAGTATTGTATATGTATTATTTATTGTATGAAAAGGGTGGGAGAAAATTAGTGGTTAGGATTTGCTTCCCTCATTCCCTCAAACTTGATGCTTCCCTCTTGATCCTTCCCCTATATATATATATATATATATATATATATATATATATATATATTTGAGCCTTTCAAAAAAAAAAAAAAAATATATATATATATATATATATATATATATATATATATATATATATATATATATATATATATTTGAGGTTAATCATATACATGTACATATGCTTTGTGTAGCTAACCAAGGAGAACAACATTGACGTACTAAGCATACCACCGACACGGTTGAAAGAAGAGCAGCATGTGAATTATGAAGCAGTAACAACGGCAGTGAGAAAAGCCGTCCGATTTCAACGTGCCATTCAAGCAAAAGACGGTCATTGGGCGGCTGAACTTGCCGGTCCTTTGTTCTTGACTCCACCCCTTGTAAGTTTTAGAAATGTTTGCAAGATCTTTATAAAAAAGTTATTAAATAAAAATAATGAGACCAATAATACGAAAAAAGAGAATTCGAAGACATATAAATGGGAAATGCTAAGATTACAAACAAATTTCAATAAAAATAATAATATTCAAATTGAGTTGTCATGATTATATTAATTGGTTTGTTTTTTCTCACTACATATAGATAGAGATTATACAAACGTGCTAAAAGAAAACAAAACATACTACACAACGGATATAGAAAAATTATAATTCCTTAGAAGTTTTATTTTGATCAAAGTCTATAAATATTAACCGAAAATAACCGAATCGAAACCGAAGAACCGAATTCTAAAGAAACCGAAACCGAACGGTTGTGATTATTTAATAACCGAAATATTCGATTTGATTCAATTTTTACCAAAAACCGAGCCTCCATATGTGAACTTGAGTTGAACTATGATGAAGACATTGTTGATTTGAAGGCGTCGCAAGTTATACTTAAAAAAACAGATGATGTGTACTAATTCACCGAAAAATGGTGATTACCGGAAAAGTTGTCGAAAGTTATACAGTTTTCGGTCGAAGAAGATGAAGTTAGTCCTACGTATACAACTTTAGCTTACATAGACGCCTTGTCGGTTATTTGAAATGAGTTGACAATGACACGTCATCACATTTAAATTGTTACAAGTTAAAAACAAGTATGTTGATGACATCAGCACATTTCAAAAAAATATGTTGTCGACTTTGATAATATAAAGAGTAAGTTGGTGATACGGGAACTAAAAGAAAAGTACGTTGACGATCCGCACCATAGACCCTAAAAGTATAATGGTATTCAATCAATTTAATCAATAAAAACATTCAGTCTATTTTATAAAAATAAAAACTGAGTTAAAGTTCAATTTTTAGAGTGAGGATCCGGAGAGAACACTCCCTATGGAGAGCATCGAAGAGAACCTCACATATATGCTAATCACATTTTACAATGTGTCATCCATCATAATTTCATTTTAACCCATCCAATTTACATATTTTATATTTCCTTCCTCCCATTTATTTATACAAATTCCCCATCTCCACCACCTACCCCCACCTCCCACCACCAGCCGTCGGAATTTTTTTTTTTTTCAAAAATCAAAAAAATTTTTGGCTAATTTTTCTTACGTGTTCATTTATCATTTTTTACTGCATTTTGTGTGAAAAATATAAATCATCTTTAATGCATTTTGTATACACTTTACTACAATTTATTTGTTTTGTACTATATCTTATAATGTATCATGTTTTTTGTTACAAATTTTTCTTTTTTAATTGCATTTCGTATAAAAACATAAATACATGTTTTTTACTGCATTTTGTAAGAAAATCTACCGCATCTTGATATTTTTACTGCATCGTATAATGTATCATTTTTTGTAACGTATTTTTCTTTGTTTAACTGCATTTTGAATAAAAACTTAACTACATGTTCTTTTAGTGCATGTTGTAAATTTTTTTTACTGCATTTTGTTGTTTTTACTGCGTCTTATAATGCATCATTTTTTTGTTAAGTATTTTCCTTTTTTTTAACTGCATTTTGCATAAAAACTTTACAGCATGTTGTAAAAAATTTACCGCATCTTATAATGTATCATGTTTTTTAATGTTTATAACTACATGTTGTTTTTTACTAGCATTTTGTAAAAAAAAAAAAAAAAAAAAAAAAAACTATTGCATCTTGTTATTTTTTACTGCATCTTATAATGTATCATGTTTTTGTTACATATATTACTTTTTTAACTGCATTTTATATAAAAACTTACTACATGTTTTTTCTACTGCATTTTATAAAAAATCTACTGCATCTTATAATGTATCTTTTTTTTTGTTACGTTTTTCTTTTTTTAACTACATTTTGTATAAAATACATCTTATAAACTATTAAGTTTTTTTTTATGTTTTTAACTGTATGTGTTTTTACTGCATTTAAAAAAAAAAAACAACTGCATCTTGTTGTTTTTTACAGCATCTTATAATGTATCATATTTTTGTTATATATATTACTTTTTTTAACTGCATTTTGTACGAAAACTTTACTGCATAGTGTTTTTACTGTATTTTGTAAAAAAAATTATTGCATCTTGTATACATTTTACTACATATGTTTTGTTTTGTACTGCATCTTGTTATGTATCATGTTACATATTTTTCTTTATTTACTGCATTTATATAAAAACTTTACTGCATTTTGAATTAAAAAAACGAGAAAAAAATTTAAAAAAAAATTGAATTTTTTTTTTATAAAATTTTTTTTTGACCGGAATCCGACGATCGGTGGCGGTGGGCGACGGCTGGCGGTTGGCTGGTGGTGGTGGTGGTGGGGGTGGCAGTGGGAGAGGAATAAAGAAAAAGGGAGGGAGATAGTGAAAGGGTTAAAAGTAAAAGGTAAAAAAAGTCTTGAAGAGTTGTAGGTGAAACTTCATATTTATATTTTACACTTTTAGTCCCTGAAATATAAAATTTTGATGACATTTACCCTACTTAAATTTTGATCATTGATCTTCAAAATGGATGGTTGAGATTTGATGCTCTCCCTGTCTTCCAAAACTCATGTTGTCTTTTGATCCTCCATCCAATATTTATATATTTTTTTTTAAAAAGAAGTAGAAATAACAAATAATAATTTGTTTACTCATACTAAAAGGTTCATTAAAGTCTTTGAGATTCGGATATTAAAAAAATAAAAATAAAAAATAAGTAAAGAAATAATAAACTTTGTTTATCCATATTTGAAAGTGCATTAAATTTTTTATTTTATTTTTTTATATTCCAATATTTAGTTTCATTTTTGTTTACATAAGTTTAACATATAGTACGTCTTACATGATTACTCCGTACAATGTTAAAAGATGAAAGAGAAATGATATGTTCATCAATTTTTTACAAGAGGTTATTCACAAACTGAGTTGGACTAATTAGATTAGTAGAGAGATATAAGAGAGATAAACAACAAATGATTTTGATTGCTGTATTTCATGTGTCATGTCATTTTGTGAGATATTTTTGGTAAACTTTACGTGAATGTAACGTATCTCACGATGAAAATCTTCACAGCTTGACGGTTAGTTAACTACTAGATGTCTGTCTCACTCTCTCTTCGACATATATAGAGGAAAAGTTATCTTATAAAGGCCCAAAGGTGATCGCATAAAACAGAAGGAACCATCTGCAAAGTTGGAGCCATAAATTTAATTTTGATTGAGCGAATTAACGACAAATTTTTATAAGGGGCGAGTATTAAAAATACCTTAAAATATATACCAATTTTTAATTTTTAACTAGGAAGGATGTGAAATATACCCTTAATGATACAAAAAATTAATTTATATGAATTTTTTTAGTGGGGACGGATGCCCCTTCATATCTCGGCCCCTTGTCCATCCATTTGTATAATTGTCCATATATATGGCTGCCGGTGAGTTGAATCGGCGGTTACATGTTGACTTTCGTTTACATCCGTCAGATCTACCCAACTTTTAATCCTGACCATTGCAACTTGTATTTATTGGTTATTGACAGTTTTTTTTTTGTGTCGGTTTTTTCTCCGGGTGACCCTCTCCAACCTCTGCACACAAGGAGTAGTTTTAATAATATATTATTGGTTACTTATGTAATTTAGGTAATATTTTTCTTTTCTTTGATAACTTTTTATATATAATGCTTGGAATAATTCTGAATATATATTTATAATCAGTGTAATTTTATCTACATTTCGATATAAATTTTATCGTCATATGATATATATTTAACGAACGTTTTTTTTTTTGTCTCGAAATCAACTTTTTTTTTGTATCAAAATGTAGATAAAAATAAACTGCCCGTAGTGGTATATTTGGATTAATACAAAAAGTTATATAAGAAAAGTTAAAAGCGAAAAACACGATAGTACGTTAATAACACTATTTGAATATAATATACATTTTGATATTAATGCCCATGTATGTTTTTTAGGTTGTATTCGACCTGCATACTTTTAAACCTCCGTTATCAATAACAACAATTAAGGGTCTGTTTACACGTATCATTTTTTTACATATATAATTATGTCAATGGTAATGTTCTAATATATTTTAAAAGTTTATTATAAATTCAAAGTTTGTAGGTGTTTATAGTTCAAACATAATTCAGCTGTCAACTTTTTGTGTGATCGTGGTGGTATTTACCAACATGGTTAAAGATTTAAATATTTAAATGAGCATTATTATGTTATTACACACAGACGCATTATTACACGTTATTATGCCCAAACATTTGTTATATGTTAACATCTTCCATGCAAATAGAGTTGTATATGTACATTAACTTTACGATATTACTGAGGTTTTTATATGGCATCCATTTAACTGGACAACGTCCGGGTTAAATACTAATTTTTTTTAGCAGACATCTGTATAATTTAACATAGGTTTATTCAATGTTAATTTTGCAATCATAGCCGCTAAAATCTTGCAAGAATTAAAACTTTAATTTTTGATCGGTGTATTTTATGTGCCATGTCATTTTGTGAGATATTTTTTGTAAACTTTATGTAAATGTAACATATCTCAAGATGAAAACCTTCACAGCTTGAAGGTAAGTTAACTACTAGATGTCTGTCTCACCCTCTTTTGACAAATATAGAGGAAAAGTTATCATATAAAGGCCCAAAGGTGATCACATAAAACAGAGAGTAAATTGCACGAATGGTCCCTGTGGTTTACACTCATTTTTACCGTTAGTCCCTATACTTTGTTTGTTTCATGGACAATCCAAAAATTCAAAATTTGTTGCATGTTTAGTCCCTCCTCAACCTAAAATGACCAAAATACCCTCCTCAAATAAAGCAAAATATATAGCTTCACCAAGGGTATTTTGGTAATTTTAAGTTGATGAGGACTAAGCATGTAACAACTTTTAAATTTTTGGACTGTCCATGCAACAAACAAAGTATGGGGATTAACGGTGAGAATGTGTGTAAACCACAGGGACCATTCATGCAATTTACTCTAAAATAGAAGGAACCATCTGCAAAGTTGGAGCCAGAAATTTAATTTTGAGTGAGCAAATTTACGACTATTTTTTTATAAGGGGCGAGTATTAAAAATACCTTAAAATATATATAATTTTTAATTTTTAATGAGGACGAATGTGAAATTTTGCAAGAAAATATAACAATACTTTGTGCAGATTATTGTGTTATACATCAGTGGGGCTATCAATACGCATATCAAAGAAGAACACAAGATAGAGATGAAACGTTTTATGTACATCCACCAAGTAAGAATATTTCTTCTTATATATATATATAGATATTATCTTTAAAACTATTGTATACACACGAATCGTTTGCGTTTAGTATGATATTATAATAGGTTTTCAGCAACTTATATGACCATTTAGTATATATTTTTTAAAAGTACTTGTTACAACAAAGAGAGTAATCAATACTATTGAGTTATGAACTTAAACGAAAATATCATCTCTCGACAAGGATTTAACTTTTAGATTTTATTATATGCTACATAACTGATTTGTATTTTATTAAATTATTAATTATTATTAATGACATCATCATATCCTAAATTTTAATTAATTGAACAACATTGAAGAATTTAATTGGCTAGTTGAATTTTTGATGACATCATCTTCCATTTCCTATATTATATTTAAAATTTATTGTATGGTTGGTTTTTGGTGAAAACATAATGTAAATACAAAAAATTGTGAAAATACTTTTGGATTTCATTTACAGATTATTTTTAATTGTGAAACTTTATTTTTGTTCATTTACATAAAAGGGTAGGGTTCAAATGAGAATAGGAATTTGTGTGAGAATGAGGGAACCAATGATATCAAGCTATGTGTACAAAGAGAATGTTCCACATGTACAAAACCCATTTACCCCCAACATCAATTATCTAACAAAGGACAAATCGAAAAATTATGAAAATTGCACCATTAAATTCGTCGTTTTTTCCTCTTCGATTTGCCGTCCCTCAAGACATACTTTCGAAAAGTTTTTTTTTTTTCATTTTTTTGGTGGGTTTCACATTTACTAACACATGTGTTAAAGTTTTGCGTTTAGGGTTTGGGGTTTAGGGGTTAGGGTTTAGGGTTTAGGGTTTGAGGTTTGGGGTTTCGGGGAGAAACCCCAAACCTCAAACCCTAAACCCTAAACCCTAACCCCTAAACCCCAAACCCTAAACCCTAAACGCTTTACAAAATGCTAAACCCTAAATCTTTCTAAACCCTAAACCTTGAACCCCTTCTAAACCCTAAACCCTTATAAACCCTAAACCATAAACCCTACTAAACCCTAAACCTAACCCTAAACCCTAACCTTAACCACAAATTAAATGTACAACTAATCACTAACACATGTGTTACTAATTTGTGAAACCCACCAAAAAATGAGAAAAAAAAAGTTGTCAAAAGTATGCCTTGAGGGACGGCAAATCGAAGAGGAGAAAACGCTGAATTTTATGGTGCAATTTTCATGATTTTTCGACTTACCGTTTGTGAGATATTTAATTTTTAAAAATGTGGAGGAGAGAGAATAAAGTGTGGAGAAGAGAGAATAAAGTGACACATGGCAGAAATCTGTTGGTTCCCTCATTCTCACTCAAAATTGGTGTACTCATTTGAACCTTACTCTTACATAAAATTTAAGTTTTGAACCTTTATTACATTTAACATTACAAATTCTTTATTATATTTGAGATGTGAAGTTTGAGTTTATTTTAGGTCTAAAGTTGCAACTAACTAATGATTTCCATCTAGGTTTTTAATTGAAACCGGAAGGTATCCGGTTAGTCCATTGCTTTAAATTGGAGGCTAACCATTATAGAAGGTATTGGTTAGCCGTAACTTTTAAACTTATAAGGGATTCAAACTTCTTATTTTAAATTGTAGGACGAGCTGTTACATTTTTCAATTGTTAACCTCTACTTTATTTTAACTTCGCATAAATTTTTATTGTGAACCATTTTTCTTTTAGAGAAATTAACAAAGCAGTGAATCTTTATATTATTTGAAGTTGCACAAAAGAATTTCATTTTGTGAACTTTTCTTTTATTATTTAGAAATTTTGTTTTATAAAAAAGTTTAGTTGTGAATTTTTTTTTCTTCACATAAAAGGGATAAAAGAGATGACAAAAACACACAGAACCGATCGGGAAAACAGGTCCAAAAATATTCAGGGCTGGTTTGGAGGCGGGGCTTGGATGTGGGTTTGGGCATAAATATTCTTATTTGAATGGTACGGGTTTGGTGATGAATTTTGGTATTGCGCTTTCGATTATCCGTACCCGTATTCATATCCATTTACTCGTATCGATACCCGTCTAATTATTATTATTATTATTAATATAAGTTCTTATATGATTCTTTCTTTTTATGACTTTTTTATCAACTCGTTAACTTTATACCACATTTTATATACCTTTTTACATTTTGAATGTTCATGATTATTACGGTTCAATTTTGTATGCTATGAACACATGAAATTATTTGTTATCATGAACGTTTCGAAACTTTAAACTAGTTAATTATCTAAATTCTTAGCTTAAATAAATAAAATCTTTAATACACCTCAGTTTATGGTATTTTGATCCATTTTTTTTGCCTCGTTTCAATTTTTCTTCATATTTTCAACCCCAAATGTTTTTTTTCTGTTAAAGTTCAATAAAGGGGGATAGGCGAAACCCCCAATAAATCCGAAAAATCGATAAGTAATACAATTGGGTACTGAGCGAGGTATGAATACGGATATTAAAGATGAGGTTATGTATATGTAGACTAAAACTCACTCTGAACCCAACCCAATTAGTATCCGGTACATAAAGTTTTAATTGTGTAACCCTTTATGTATGTTAGGTCTGAAGTTTGACCAGTTTTGACCAAATCAGATCAAGAGCATATCTTTGTTCTCAGTTCTCACTGTTTTTATTTTGGCCCTTGTTTTTAATGGAATCCGTGTCTATATATACTCTCTCCGTCCCAAATTAAGTGTCCTGTATCAGATTTGGAAGTCTTTGTTTTTCAACTTTGATCTTAAATATATTTGTTTGTGTTATATATTACTTTATGAAAATTATACCAATGAAAATACATTTAAAACTCAATCCATTCATATATTTTGCATCAAGTTAACACAAATAAAAATATTTAAGGTCAAAGTTGAAAAAGAAACACTCAAAAAGTCTAAACAGGACACTTAATTTGGGATGGAGTGAGTATTATTTTGCATTATACTATAGGTACTATATAGTTTATCTTCATTGAAGAATTGTGATACAAGACCAAATTTGTCCAGAGTAGTAGGCAAGACAAATTCAACATGATAAACGGCCGTTACAAACAATCTAACATACATCTTAATTCTTAAAAAGGGAATTGATAGTGACAATATTTGAATTAAATATGTTGGTGATAATTAACAAATATGATGTTAGCGTTTTTAGAATGAGGATGGAGGATGGGGATTTCATATCGAGGGACATAGTACCATGATGGGATCTGTTCTGAACTACATAGCCTTACGACTGTTAGGAGAAGCACCTGATGACAAAAATGGTGCGGTAGCTCGAGGAAGGAAGTGGATACTTGACCATGGTGGTGCAACCTCTATTCCGTCTTGGGGCAAAACATTTCTATCAGTAAATCTCATCCTTTACATTTATTCGTATCAAATAATATTGAAACTCAGTAATTTGCTTCACCAACTGGTTTATTTCCTATCGGTTTAATTCGAGTAGGTGTTAGGAGTGTACGAATGGGAGGGTTGCAACCCATTGCCACCAGAGTTTTGGATTTTTCCTCGAGCATTTCCTTTTCATCCAGGTACATAAACCTCTAGCTTCTTTAGAACAAAATGCCAAACTAAAAACTGTTCGACGACATAAGGTGACCCTTAATTTGTTCGTGTAACAGTATGCTGTTTTGACCTTTCACATCTTGCTAGGGAAATATTTTATTCTCACAATTTTTATTTTTTATTGCATAGAAAAAATGTGGTGCTATTGTCGGAATACCTATATGCCTATGTCATATCTGTACGGTAGAAGATACCATGGTCCGATAACTGATCTAGTTCTTCATCTAAGACAAGAGGTTTATCATATCCCTTATGAGAAGATAAATTGGAGCCAACAACGGCATAATTGTTGCAAGGTTGTTAAATAGTTGATTTGTACAAGCATACAGTAATGTTTAAAACTAGTACAGTACTTAATGCTTATTTATACTAGTTTATAATGTGAATCAGGAAGATCTAAATTACCTTCATTCAACATTCCAAGATATGATATGGGATGGTCTTCATTATTTCAGTGAACCACTCTTCAAGTATTGGCCTTTCACCAAAATAAGGGAAAGAGCCCTCAAAAGAACAATTGATTTGATTCGATATAGTGCCCATGCAAGTAGATACATCAGCATGTCATGTGTTGATAAGGTAAAATATATACCTAAATGTCCTCATCACTGATGATACATTATGTACCATATTGTAAGTGATGTGTATGATGACTAGTTAATAACTTTGTTTTGAATGTAGAGTTTGCAAATGATGTGTGGGTGGGCAGAGAACCCGAATGGAGATGAGTTCAAGCATCACCTTGCTAGAGTGCCCGATTTCTTGTGGTTAGCGGAAGATGGTATGAAAATGCAAACATATGGTAGTCAATTATGGGATTGTGCTTTCACAACTCAAGCAATAATCTCAAGTAATATGCCAGAAGAATATGGCGCTTCACTCAGAAAAGCCAATTTCTTTATCAAAGAAACTCAAATCAAGAACAATCCGACTGGAGATTTTAGTAATATGTGTCGACAAATTAGTAAAGGGGCATGGGCTTTCACTAACCAAGATCATGGTTGGCCTGTCTCAGATTGCACAGCTGAAGCGCTGAGAGTAATATCATAATCTCAAGTATTATGATTTTTAGGTTTTGATCCTTTTAGAAAATAATTTTTCTCATCTTTGCAAACAATACATCCCTTGCAGTGCCTTCTCTTACTATCTCAAATGCCAGATGAAATTACTGGAGATAAAGCTGACAAGGAGCGATTATACGAAGCTATTACTTTCATTTTTTATGTACAATCTCCTATTAGCGGAGGTTTTGCTTCTTGGGAACAACCTATACCACAACCATATTTAGAGGTACATATGTGAAGTTAACATCTTTCTAGCTAGTGGTCAAATTGAAAAATTTATTTGCATTAACTAAGTGCTTGAAGTCTCTTACAATGCCATATTGCACGACTTGGTGCATGCATTATACTGAAAGAAGAGATCGATATTCTGATTTAATTTATTTTTTACATTACTTGCAGAATTTGAATCCTTCAGAAATGTTTGCTGATATTGTTCTTGAGAAAGAGTACGTAGAAGTTCTTGTGAATCTTTCACTATATGCAAATTCTAATAGATGCTTACTTTTGTTTATTATGAACTTAATCAGGCATCTTGAAAACACGGCGTCGATAATCCAAGCTCTAGTAGCCTTCAAACAATTACACCCGAAACATAGGGAGAATGAAATTACAAATTCTGTAGTAAAAGCAGCACAATTTATCCAGAACAGACAATTGCCTGACGGTTCATGGTAAATCAATAATCCTCATATCAATTATGCGATATGATAATACCACAAGTTAGTTAATTAAAAATTCTATGGTACTATATATATAGGTATGGCTATTGGGGAATTTGCTTTATATATGGCACATGCTTCGCGCTAGCAGGCTTAGAAGCTGCAGGAAAAACATATGACAACAGTGAAGCGGTTCGTAAAGGAGTCAAGTTCTTTTTATCAATACAAAATGAAGAGGGTGGATGGGGAGAGAGTTACAAGTCCTGCACTACTGAAGTATACACACCGTTGGTAGGGAATCGAACAAACATTGTTCAAACTGCATGGGCCATGCTTGGCCTGATGTCAGGTGGACAAGCAGAGAGAGATCCAATACCCTTACATAAAGCAGCGAAACTCTTGATTAATGCACAAATGGATAATGGTGATTTCCCTCAACAGGTAACATTAATTTAATCTAAATTAATACTCGCTATAAATCTATCAAAACTTTATCGACGTTTTTATGCAGGAGTTTACTGGAGCCTCCTTGAGACACTGTATGCTACATTATCCACTGTACAGAAACTCTTTCACGCTATGGGCACTTGCAGAATATCGAAAACGTCTTTACTCTATCGACTAATAATTAGCTTGAAGAAAGAAACTCCTCCAATGAGTGCAACCTATATATTATTTAAAAACTCTTGCTATGGTGTGAATATTATTTGAAACTCTCCAATGTGTGCAACCTATATATATATATATATATATATATATATATATATATATATATATATATATATATATATGTATATATATGTATATATTATATAGGTGGATGTTCATATGAGAACTAACTAAAAGTTGAGAACCTTGAGAACCACTAGATTACATGCTTGTTCACATGTGATTAACTCAATTCACATGTGAACATTGATTTAGGGTAGATTGGGAAAGAAAAAAAATTCAAAAATTACTAAATTATAGCGAAAAACACAAAAAACAAATATATGTTCACATTTGACGATAATGTGAACAAATCAGGTAAAACGTGTTTTAAGACGTAATTTTTGAATTTTTTTCTTTCACAATCTAATCTAAATCAATGTTCACATGTGAATGAAGTTAATCACATGTGAACAAGCATGTAATCTAGTGGTTCTCAAGGTTCTCAACTTTTAGTTGGTTCTCTAGCTACCCGCGAATATATATGTTTGCTTTATTGTGTAACTACCCGCGATTTCGCGGGATTATGATGGAATTTATTGTAATAGTATTTTTTTATTATTATATAATTATTTAATCTAGTAATGGGTATATTATGGTCATTTGTAAAGGTAAAATTTGTTGTAGCGCGATTTATGTTATAAATTTGTTTTGAGATCGGTGATGTGAAAACATGATGTAGTACAACTATTAACACTTAACGTGTAGAGAAGTTGCTTGTTAATATGGTGTTCATTGATTTAATGTTTCAATCTAGATTGAAAATGTTTGATGAGGCAGATTTTGTGTACTACTAAGGATAGAGTAATGCTTATTGTTGTATATGTATCTTTTGTTGTTATGACGAGCTTCACATGTTAGTATATCATAGACTTGACTTAACTTTAGAATTAATGTGTCACATTTATAATTAGATCTTGTACTCTTAATTATACCATTTCCTAAAATTCCATAGCTCCATTAGGGGTGGTAATCAGATAAGTAATTTGAATAATAAATATACTTGGGCCGATTTTGGATTGATATAATCATTAGGCAAGGTTTGTCAAGACCAACATATTGTGAAGGCACATCTTAATTACTAATTTTTTCGAGAAGATTAATAACATCACGAATTTGCAACTTTACAATATTAATGTTAATGGCTCATATTTCATGTAACCTCTCGAGATAATCAGTGAGTCATTGAGTCCAGATCTTGGAAGAAGTTAATTTTCAGGAACCATTAGACTACCAGGACAAGTAATTAAAAGAATCTGATTGAAAACTTGAAGATGTGCTGTAATCTGCATTGATACCCCATGTGAATGCTTATTGTTTGAATTGGTTGAAGTCCTTATTTCAAATCCACATTATTAGAAGTAAGATGTTCTAAAATATGCACCAGGGCACTTGGTGCGCGTTTCCATTTTCCTGAACACACCGAAAGTATTTAATGTAAACATCTGTTATAAGATTACTTTATATAGTGTGTTACATTCTAATGATTGGTCCATCAGAAGGAAAATATGAGCAAATACCATCAGGGAAATATAGCTAACCATTTAGGAGTACCTGAACAAGTTTTCACAAGGAGAGCTTCAGGTGGTAGGCAGTGGCGGATTTAGAAATCCACCATAGGATATGCACTATTTGATTTTGAATGTCTAAGGTTAGAAAGGAAAAAAAATTCCCCCCTAAATTTTTTTCACAGGTCTTTTCAATTGCAATTATTTTTTAAGATCACTTGAATAAATTTTTATTTTTTTTATAGAAAAGAAGGACAATAACAACACATTCCTATCTATATGGATAAATGTGTGTATGTTTTAAGCACAAGCAATTATTTTAAATATAAGCTCCTTGCCACAAAACTAACATATTCATTGATTAATAAGAATCTATAGAGTAATTAATTTGTCACCGGTATTTTCATAGACGAACGAAAAAGTCTTGTACGCTGTCGCGGTCCCAGCGGTCGGACGGGTTTTAATCCGGTCGTTGAACCTCCCAACCAGGACGCGCGGAAAGGGTGTTTTAAATTTATATAGCAGGGGAATCCTAAGCTGTATACTACTGACAGACCTAAAAGGGCAGTAAGTGGTATGTATGACTCAGGTGTCGTTCTTCAAATTACAACGGGCATGGGAGTCTAGGAAGTTTTATTATCTTTGGGAATCTAGCTAGGGTTTTTTTTTTAAAGCTTTTGGATAGGTTCGGTTTTTATAACTAAATACTAATTTAAATAAAGAAAATAAAACAAAAGAGGTTTGTACGGAGACTCGGTCAACAGAGGATAAGCGAGTGTTTACTATGATTTCGTTATATGTTATTGCTGAATAGTCAAGGGTAAGGCTACTAGATGTGATGACTAATCCGGAGAGGATAGAAACATAATTAATGCAAAGTATTGTACCTACGACCGTTCTGCGGCTTCCATACGTTTGTACTCCACCAATTGGTGTTTCCAGCACTATTCCGAGTAATAGGGCATTTTACGGTTTTTCCGTTACATTAGTTAGGGTTCCACATTACTCTCGCAGATTTCCTATATCCTAATGAGCTACAACTACGAGCCTATTAAATATCTAACGTAGAGTTGTCCGCAATCAGATAAATAATATGTCACGTGGATAGCAGTTATAGAAGTCAAATACACCGAAAATTCTCCCAAATGTACAGACCAATTTAACCGACGACTATCCTCGTATCCTGGTCCCCAGTCACAGTCATCAGAGACGTCTGTATCGTAGCGTGAATTGTTGATTGAACAAGAGCACGAACGGGGATAATCCCGCGGACCAAGTTGGGATAATCGGGCTAATGATCAGTTAAATTATTCAGCATTACAGATATAAATCATCACAACTATTCCATGCATGTTAATCTACTGTGTAAACCAATATTCTGTGTCTGAAAACCTAATTATACAGTTACTGATATGAACCAGGAGGATAACTCTAGCATGCATCATTCCTAAGGCAACAATCAAACAAGAACATGCAATAGGGTAACACATAACAGAACACCATAATCCTAAGCATAGCAGATAACCAATAATCAGGTCATAGATATCCCGAAAGTTCTCTCAAAGATATATAACAGATAAACATGAATCTAACATATCTCTAATCCTACGCTCCGTGTCTCTTATGATTTGTTTCAACCTAGAGAACACAGCCATACCAAGTTCATTGATCATCAAGTATAGAATAGGTAGATGTAACACCCTCAAATCTCGGTTTGCGGAAGCGGTCGGGTCGGGTGTTACCAAATTAAATATCACAGCATAAGATACATAATGAACGACTCTAAATGAGACATTTGAAAATAATTATACATTCACCAAATAGAACGTTTACAACGTGGCGAGTTTAATAGAAATTTCAAATACATAATTTGAAAATACAAAAGTAAATGCAGAGTAGTCCCAATTGTTTGAAATCATGCGACTCAAGCTAGCATAATCTTGTAGTAATTCCTAATCCTGCTGGGCACCTGAGAACACATGCTAAAACAGGTCAGCTATAAAGCTGGTGAGTTCATAGGATAGTTAGTTGAAAACGTAAAGTGTAAATCCAATGCGTTTTGAAAGGTAGCTCAGAATCCACGATTCTGACTTGTATTATGTTGGAGTTTTGTAATACAAATGTGTATACGATCGACGAGGTATCTAATACCTAAGTAATAGAGATATGTACCTAAGTACCTAATGATTGAGGCTCTTCGAGCCTGAATACCTTTCTGGTATTACGTAAATTTAACAGAGAAGGGCAATACCTACCTAGGTTTGAAATCAAGTAAATGTATGACCACGTCATATGATATTGAGTAATATTTGATAGCGTGTTGCATCCAGCAACGAAATCGTAATCCCACGGATTATTGTTGTATGTTCGTTTACCCGGCTAGCATGAGCTAACCCGAACATGTTTGAGCTAACGGCCTCGCGTGGGAACTCCACCGACCCGTTAACTTATTGTGAACCCCGAGTATAACTCGCTGATCCATTGATTGTGTTGAAATTGTGCCCACTGCAATACCGTGGTTTCGTTTTGTGCCCACTTTACCGTGGCATCGTTTGGTGCCAACTGCAATACCGCGGCATCGTTTTTGGATTGCTCGCAAGCAATGTATGATTGAGCCGGCAGTACAACGACATGCCCGACTAAGTTGTTTGAGAGCCAGCAGTACTCGACATGCCTGACTAAGTAGATTGTATAATTGTATGTATACTAATATACATAAGTAAATTGTAGGTAGCACCGAGTGCTCGAGATGATGTATCAGTATGTAGATATATATATATATATATCTGTCGAAACAGCAAACATGTGTAACAATCATGCCACGCATGAAAATAGTTGATTGTATCTAATTATGTATGAACAAATACTTAGATATTAAATAGTACGTTGAACCTAGGTATGGATACTCATCACCTAGTTGAGCTGTATTAGTATAAGGAATCTATACTAACGTGAGATAATATTGTATACTCCTAGCCTAAAACCTAGCAAGTATATATATTTGAGTCTCGGGAAAATGTTCACTTAAGTCCAGTTCCCGTTCTAGTGTTAGTGAATGGTATCGACAGTTTTAGTTCCTAGAGAATAACTAAACTTGTAACAGTATAGGTGTTGTCTAATGTAGGTAGAACTAGCTAGTTCTAATGTATTCAATGATATTGTCCCGCGACAATATGGCCAAAGGATTGTGATAACTAAATCAAGTTATGTATTGGTAATCGTTTTCCAACAACCTAACAGGGTACGATTGCAACCTATCTAGGTTAAGTATTGATATTGTCCTAAGACAATATTAAGGGTGTATTTCCTAAGTATTACACATTTCGTATTACATACAGTAATATAAATAGTTGTGAATTATAAACGATTATTAATATAATTCGAAAACAGTAATTGAGCATGTGTTTCACCCCGAAAACAATAAAACGATTGAAAGAGTGGGGCTATGAAACTCACCTGAGAAGCTAGCATCCTAGTGTAACGAGTCGTGCCAAGTATAATCTCCTAGTGTCCTAAACACGAGAGATTTTGTATGTTTGTAAGGGCGGTTCGTTATTGATGATTCGTAATAATAATTCATATTATTATTAGGTTTGAACTTTCGTACACTTTATAAAGTATATTTGTTTTGAGTATAAGTCGTATCATATTTAAATTGTCATTTGAAAACGTTTCCCGACACTTAGAAAGATGTGGTTGTTTTCTGTTTTCTGCGACATAACTTGCGACACAAAAATTTGTCATGCGACACAAGGGTTGTGTCGCATAGAGTGCGACACAAGAGCTCTGCGACACAGTGGTTGTGTCGCAAAAGCTTGCGATGCTGATTCAACAGCGACATAAGGGTTGTGTCGTATAAGGTTTACGACACAAGATGCGACATAGCGTACGACATAAAATACGACACAAACGGAATTATGCGACACAACATGCGACACAAGCGTTGTGTCGCATAGATGAACACCAGCCCAGAAACCAGCGACTGTCGCGTTTTTTCCCGATCAAAATCACAAATCAAACGCATTTTTGAGCTGTAAAATCATGTTTTCTTTGTTGTTTAGGTTATAACTAAGTTGTGTAAACATTATTACACCAAAACATTACACCAAAATGATTAAATCTAAAAATTTAGGAATTTCTTACAAATGCAAATCGAGGCCAAACGAGGAAGAAAACGAGGGTGTTGCCTTTGTTAATGTTGTTCCTCACTTGATGGTGATTCCGAAAATGTATGTTGATGATTTCCGATTTTTAATGATGATGATGTTAGTTGTTGTTGTTGTTTGGTGAAAGGAAAAGGGAAAGAGATAGAGATGAGAAAAGAAGAAGAAAATGAAAATGAAAAAGAGAGTGAGGGGGTGTTTGGGTTGGCTGATCAAAAGAGAGGGGAGGGGGTTTTCCCCCGCTTCGTCTCCAATTGCGGTATAAAATATCCGTGTTTTCGTACCCGATCGTAATTTAAAATATTATTCTAAATTCTAAAAATTTATTTATATTATCTCGAAATGTTTATTATTGAAAATATTTTATAAAAATGCTATTTTAAAACAAAAGTTTAATTGTTTTGTTTTTGAGCGGTCACGGATAATTAAGATGCGTTTTAAATTAAAACGACTTATATTTTCGAATGATTAATATTTTTGTCCAGATGTTAAATGTTAAATCTTTATAATTAAACATTATTTACAAAATTTTGATTACTTGGTTACAATTGCATATAATAATACAATTACTTAAAATTAAAGTTTGGCGCGAAATTTAACTTTTTTTTTTTTTTGACGAGGTGTTACAGTAGAGAACGTACCACTAGTAATTGGCCAAGTTCTAGCAGGAAGCTTCTAACCACAGCATAAGTTGGATAGATAAACATTCGAGATTCAGTTTATGATTTCATACACAGTTTAAAGTAACACGGGCAGAGTAACAGCATGGCATAAACATATTGACTATTCTAACATAACTACATCATAGTAAACACAAAGAAATGTCTAGCCTAACATTATATATCTAGCATACAATCCTAAACAAGCATAAACAAAGCAACACATGTTTAAAACTGGAAAGTAAGAGATATATAAATAGAACCTGATACGAATTTATTACAGACAGATCTTCGTGAATACAATGTCTTGGAGTGACTCCGTACAAAAGCTAAAAGCTACCCCTACCTAACTAGCTTTCTAACTAGCCCAATTCTAGAGAGAGAAAGTCTCTAGAGAGAGAAACTAGAGAGAGAGTGATGTGTGTGAGAGAGAAAGTGTAAGGAAGAATTGAAATGAGAGAAGTGGTGTGTTTGAAATGTGGAAGGGAGTCCACTATTTATAGGCAAACCCTAAAATCGCACGTACAACTCGCGAAGCAGCAAATACAAGCAAACGAAGCATGATATGGGAAGAGAGGGGCCGTATACGGCTTGTATAGGGCCGTATACGGTCTATACAAGGCCGTATACGGTCTGTATAGGGCCGTATATGGTGCCTAGGGCCGTATACGGGCTCCGTCTGATTTCGTTCGTTGCTTAAAACGTCTGTATCTCCTTCGTTACGCGTTCGTTTGACCTGATTCTTTCGCCTGTGGCTTCGTAATTCCGTTACACTTCTAATGATGCCAATCTCATAGAAATTGGGTGTGTAGAACTCAGGCGTAGCCGAAATGACTTTTAGTGGCTCTGAAAGTGCAGTGTCTTCTCCGTCCTTTGGCCGTTTCACTTGATTCCAGATTTTTCCGTCTCGATTTTACCTATACAACAGATGGTAGAAGTTAGGAGGTGTGCCTTGACAGGAAAATGAGGTCGGAGGAATCGGCTTGTATTAAAATGCTGTGTTTTGTGCGGTTCCAGAGTGTTTTCAGTGATTTTTACCACAACGTCTACTTTTGAACCACTTTAGTGAATTTTATTAAATAATCAATATTTTAAAATGTTTTCACTAAAGAAAGGTCCAAAATGTGAGGAATAAAACTTCTAAAAACATGACTTTTTACGTCACATCATACGCTCAAACTTTTAATTAATAGTATTATTATAGTTTACCATACTCCAACTTTTTATTATATTAAGTTATTAGGCTTTGAGCCCGTGAGATGTACGACCGTTTGAAAAGTGCGATTATATAGATAATCCATAAAACCCCGTTTGAAAAGTGCGATTATATAGATAATCCATAAAATGCAATTATATTAACCGTTTGAAAAATGCAGTTATATAGATAATTTATAGAGAAACCTCCATAAACCATACCTGTGGGTTACACACATTTTCATAGATCATACCCGAACTTTTTTTTTCAGGTTTTCGATACAATAAGTTTCAAATTTGCTCGTAAATGGTACCTCCGTCCAACTCCGTCTATTTTTGTCGTTAAGTTCTACCACGTGATTTGCACGGAAGTATCATTTACGAGCAATTTTGAAACTTTTGGGTATCATTTACGAGCAATTTTGAAACTTATTGTATTGAAAATAGACGGAATTGGTAAAACTTAACGACAAAAAAGACGGAGTTAGACAGAGGTACCATTTACGAGCAAATTTGAAACTTATTGTATCGAAAACCTGAAAAAAAAAGTTTGGGTATGATCTGTGAAAATGTTTGTAAACCACAGATATGGTTTATGGAATTTTCTCTAATTTATAAAATGCAATTATATTAATTTATAAGTTAAATGTTGTTGATTAAAAAAAATGCAATTATCATTGAGAATGACAATGATTAGTAACATAAAACAAACTATAATTAATGGATTTGTATTTATTATTTCAGCTGTTGATACATTAAAGATAATGTAGTCTCTTCCTTTCTTAAGAGCGATTGACTTCTACTACTTCTCACGGAAACATTGATCTTGTCACCGTGTGAATGACAAAAGTAACAACCATCAGTTGCAAAATTATGCTAATTTTAATACATTTGTTGAGCCCTTGCGATAGACGACAATTATAATAAAATAAAATTAATCATTTTTTTAGGTTTATATTTGTATCAATATTGTTGAAAGTTGAAATTTATTATTGAAACTTAATAGTAACATATCAAAATGCACAAAAAATAATCAATTTCATACATTTTATTAAAACTGGATTTCTTAAAACATAATATTATGTAATTGCAAATTGCAATGTATGAGATGTAGAAATTTAGAAAGTTATTATAATAAATTATAATAACATAGAATTAAGACTCTTCACAAATTAAAAAGTAGTAGTTTGTTAGAAATTAAAATTTGTAAATCTTTTTTTTGAGATGAAAGCGTTAGTAATTATGACCTTTTAAGGAAAAACTAAGATTTTCTTAAAATATAATATTAGGTAATTGCAATGTATAAGATGTAGAAATTTTAAAAGTTATTATAATAAACTATAATAACATTGAATTGGGACTCTTTACAAAATAAAAGGTAGTAGTTTGGTAGGAATTTAAATTTTTAATTTTTTTGGGGATGAACGTATTAGTAATTATGAAATTTCAAGGAAAAATTAAATTGATGATTTGGCATAATTAGGAGGCTTTTAGAAAAAGTTAATAAGAAGATGTGGCCCGACTAAAAAGCTTTTATGGAAAGACTAAATTTGATGATTTGTCATAATTTTGAGGCTTTTAAAAACTAGTAATGAGATGATGTGGCATGGCTAAAAAGCTTTTAAAAATCTTTGTTTTATAAATATAAATAATATAGATAGATAGATTATATACTTATCAACTAGTACCAGACTATTTGAATATTAATTAGAATATACTTTTCTCAATAACCGACTTACTCATCTACTCCCTATGCACTTAGCACCGACTTACCCACTTGACCCTTTATTTTATTATCATCTCTCATAAAAACCAGGTAAAGAAAATTTACGTTCACTCATATTTCTCATTTTTCACGACGACAACCTACTACATAAGACACAATCCAAGCGTGTGGGGCTCTCGATGGTGGCAGAGGCCGATTAAGCATCCTCTTCTCTCATCGGTGTTTCAGAATTTCTATGAGTTGTTTAATCGGGATTAAGCCTGTGATTTTGTTTACAATTTTATTCGTTTTTTGGATGACAATTGAAGTTTGAAAGTTCAATTGTACTGATAGTATTCATTGTTTTTGACGAGTGGTATTCACTCGTTTGACAACGGGTATGCACTCCTTTTACAATGGGTATGCACTAGTAGTGTTTATAGCAAGCTTTCCATTTTTTCTACAAAATTAATACTGCAAATATTTTTTACATGGTATGCACGTGCATACCCTGTCTTGCACACAAGTCCGCCTCTGGTGGTAGGTGGGTATAGATCCACCAACATGTGCTGCTAATTCAAAGATGCTCCCAAAAGCATTATATGTACTCGTATTTACATTTGTCATCGTGACTTCCAGAAGCCATTACAATTTTAATTCATGAAATGGACTTAAAAGAATCAGCAAATATAGTTCCCTTTATGAACACAAACTCACATACAATGCTAGACTACTTGAAGTCGAAGACTTTATACACTTTTATGATACTAAAAAGGTAAAAATTGACAATATTGCAACTACAAAGTAGAATAGCATATATATAGATAGAATATGGCCATGCGTGTTAAACATCAAGATATAACACAACAATGGGTCCCATCCGAAAGTAGATGGACAAAAGTTGCTATCTATCAAGTTGCCAATTTCGAGTTAAATTATCAACCAAGAATTTTTCCTTGATTGTTTTTAATATATTCGAGTTTACTTAGTGGGTTAACCCAACCCGACCTCTTTTCAGCAATGTTTTGAAAACTGGTTCGAACCGGCCGGTTCGACCGGATCCGGAAGAGAGAACGAGTCAGAATGGACCGGTTTTTGACTTTTTTCCAACTCGGGTTAGACCGTTGACTTTTCCGGTTGAACCGGTTTTGGACGAACCGGTTGAACCGGTTTTTAAGTTTTTTTATTTTATTTTTATTTTTTTGTTTATTTTTATATTTTTATTATAACTTTATTATGTTATAGTTGTTGGAAACAAGGAAAAAATCTTAGAAAATATTATTTTTTTTAAAAATACTTAGAAAAATGCATAAAACAAAAAAAAATATATTTTTTTATTTTAATAGTGAACCGGTCCGATCGGCCGGTTGAACCGGTTCGACCGGAATCGGCCACCTTTCCGGTTCACTTAAAAAACCGAGTTTTAAAACATTGCTTTTCAGCGGTTCTAAGACTTACATAATTTTGACTTGGCAGGTCAACCCTGCCATTTTCCCCCTCATGCTCATTATGATTAAATAAAGATAAACATTGAAAGGCAGGATAAAGTCAACCAACATAACTTACCCAGGAGACCAAATTCTATTTTTCAAATTTGTTAGTCATGTCGATTGCTTTACACTTGCTAATCAGCTCTAGCAGTACAACACCAAAATATATGCATTATGAGTTTAGGACTCATGGCATAATCAGGTGCAAACTGACCGTGGGTGCACATAACTCGATTTGACACATGGATGTTATCACCGATAGGACCCAAAATATAGATGATAACATATAATAAACCATAGTTAGCAGAAACGCGGTACGCGCCGGTACGGGGACGAGAAACGGGTACGCGGTTCGCGGCATCTACCGTGTCACACCACGTCTAAAGCGGAAATAATTAGGTACAACTACGATAGGATCACAACACATCAATATATAGAACTCTAAATGAAATTTAATAATCAATGTGTTGTGATGTCATCAACACGAATGGCGGTTCGTGCCATAACATACACATCAACAAGGAAACAAAGTATCGCAATTTCACAAATGTATTCGACAAAGTTAAGGCAAAACACGCCTTCCATTAATCAAACAAAATAGTAATAAATAGTTCCATGTATCAAGCAACGTTCACTTAATGCAACTTAAAGGTCCACTAAGTTTTCTTGGTCTCTTCCTTAATTAGCACCACAAGTATTACCTGAAAAGATATGCTCAAAAACGTCAACACGTATGTTGGTGAGTTTCGCAGGTTTATAAATGACAAAAGTTAAAGGGATTTGCTGTGATAATATGTGTTTTAGGACAATGAATCGAAAATGCACACATAAATAAAATTGATGTAAATGATAAGTTTCCATGACACTTGATATAACTAGTCAATATCCTCGAAAGAGTATTACCATTGATATCAATTGATCCCAATGTGTTGTCATCACTCCCCAAAGGAGTATGACCAAATGTAAATCCAATGTGTGTAGTAGCTACTCGATGTGGTTTCAATGTATACATAGTGTATAACATTAGGTACACTACCCTCGAAAGAGCAAGACCTATGATGTATAGGTTTCAATGTATACATAGTGTATAACATTAGGTACACTACCCTTGAAAGAGTAAGACCTATGATGAAAATGAATTGGCGTGTTGTCAATACCCCAAAGGAGTAAGACGAATAGCCACAATAGTTCTCATAGTGTCGCACATAATTTCACATAATGTCACACATTTCATTCATATGTCCAAAAGAAATAAATGTATTCACAACATGAAAAGCAGTTGAAAACATGTGAGCATACTTTCCCCCCAAAGGAAAATAAAAAAAGAAAATGGGGCCACGAAAACTCACCTTGATTAGCAAAGAAAATTACGTTCCCAAATAAGTCCACCAAATCAGTATGTTAATCTACAGTCAAATGTGTATAGGTTACAATCTAGACAAGGCTATGCCCTTCCATTGTATTCCATCATAATGTCCATTTCATCTCTTTTAAGTTTCTTACAATCCTATCTCGTATATCGAGTCTAGTATAAGCTCTCAAGTATAGAATAGTTGCAACTTACATTCCCAATTGAATTACGTTGTCTGTCCAGAATTTAGTATCACTTCTCCAACCTTCAATCTCAACTAAACCAATTTATTAGACCCCCTAAATTCTACCACAAACTCTTTGATGTATCTAGAACATTACATAATTTTATCAAAATTTATTTCAATGTTTAACTATTTTTAAAAATTCATCGAAGTACACTGTACACAGTAAAAACGTTTTCTGATATCTCAAAACTTTTATAAAAATTAAAATACTTGAAGACCTTCAGAAATTACAATATTCTTATAGAAATCTCTTAACACTTTGACTTTGTTACAGTAAAATTTTCAAAGCTATATTCAATGTCTATAATACGTTTTCATAATTTCAAACACAAAGAAAAATGTAGACTGAAAACACAGAATTGACCATTTGTCTTATAAAAATGTTTTAACACATCAAAACTCATTATTTCGTCATAAAACTAATGCCATCTAAAAGTAGACTCTTTGTACTTAGTTTTAGACCCAAATTTCGTTCAAAACCATCATGTTATGACCAAGTTATGACTCCCCAAACCCGACACAATATTCTGTCTAGATTAGGGTTTATGTCTAAATTCAAATCTCTGCATATCAACATGTTTATATCAAGTATATAATCACAAAACTTATATTTATCTAATATGATACCGATTATATAGATCCTCACGTGGTTACACTAATGGAATACCAATGGATCGAGCCGAAAGAACGATAACAAATGAAATAGATTGAATAACATACGAAAATTCAACTAGGATAGGAAATATACCAACTAAAGAATGAGTACGCGAGAATCCTTCTTAGAATATGTGAATAATGGAAGTATACATCCTTAGAATTCATTTTTGAGATTAGACGAAACGTATACGAGGGTTATAGAATCAATAACTTACCACCGAACACCAAAAGCAAGCGTTTTCGATTAATAGAATGGTTTAGAAATCAAACCCTTGAGTTCTTGGGGTTTAATTTTCGTATTTTCATCCGGAGAGAGTTTAGAATCGACTGGAATTCGTATTGTAGGGTTTACAACTCGTTTTTAGGGTTAGAATACGTTTATATATGGGTCTGGGCCGACTTAGAATCGCGTCGCGACCAAGGTAGAATCGCGTCGTGAAAAGGGCCAAATAGCGCCTCAATTTAGGCCAAATCGCGCCTCTTTTTATGCAAAATAGAGCCTCTATTTAGGCCAAATCGCGTCGCGATTCGAGCTTAAATTTCAGCCCACGTTTCGTTTACGTTTTGCTTCATATCCTCTTCGTTATACGTCTGTTTGCGATGATTATTTTTGCGTTGGATTCATTTTTCAAAAACGAAGACTTTGATGTAAATAAATATCTAAAATAAGTATTTTCACAAAAATGAGTTTTTACGACTTGAACTACGATAACAGTTTGGTGACAGTTGTCACGGTATCCCCCAGTTGAGAGAATTTCGTCCCGAAATTCGATCGGAGCCATACTGCCAACACGATCACAGAATAAGTACTTATATATAAGCTTTGTTCATTCTTTTTATTCCCAAGTAAAAATCGGGTCCTTGCTTAGCGTTCTATCGGGTCTTGACAATTGAAAACTTTCTTCGCTTCTACTTCTTAACTTCTCAATCCACGACTTCTGCCAGTTTCTCAACGCAATACTATTTGTGATTCCACTTAACTCTCTTCTAGAGGTACGTGTAAGACTTCATCAATCCATACACTTTCTTAGATTTGACACGTGAAATGCGTTGTGAACACCACTTAACTCTTGTGGCAACTTTCAATCGATATGTTACTGAACCCACACGTTCAACAATTTAGAACGGTCCAGCAAACCTTTGTGCTAATTTTCCTAACTTCCCAAAATGTACGACACCTTCCCAAGGTAATATGTTAAGCAATATATGATCTCCAACACAAAATTCTAACTGCTTTCGACTTTTGTTTGCGTAACTCCTTTGCCTATCTCGTGCGGTTTCCAATTTCCCTTTGATTTGAACGATCTTGTCAATAGCTTCATGGACTATCTTGGTCCAATCAACCAACTTTCATCCAACTTCAGCCTACACTACAAAGAAACGACTCTTACACCCTTAAAGTGCTTCAAATGGCACACATTGTATACTAAAGTGATAACTGTTGTTGTATGAGAACTCGATCAGTGGTAAGTGAGTATCTCAACTTCTACCAAAGTTGATAACACGCTTTAAGCATACTCTCCAAAGTTTGAATAGTTCGCTCATGTCAGTTCGAGACTGATAAACTATACTCATGTCCAAACGCGTTCTCAAAGCTTTCCGTAACATTTGCCAAAATTGCGAAGTAAAATACCATTATGATCAGACATCATTGACACAGGCACTTCATGCCTTGCACTACTTTATTGATGTATAGTCTCACCAACTTCTCCATCTTATAGTCTTTGCCGATAGCTCAGAAAGAAGTACACTCGATTATTCTATCCATAATGACCCAAATCGAATCATGCCCACTACTAGTTCTAGACAATCTTGTGATAAAGTCCATAGTTATGTTCTCCCACTTCCACTCGAAAATCTCCGATTGTAACAACAGACCTGAGGGTCTTTGATGCTCAGCCTTGACCTTCAAGCACGTCACTCGTTGGCTAACATGCAGTGTAATGTCCTTCTCCATCCCTGGCCACCAGTAACGATCTTTGATATCTTGGTACTTCTAATCAAATCCCGGTTGTATGGAATATTTTGAATTATGTACTTCGTCCATTACTAGTGTTCATAGACCACCTAACAAAAGAATCCATAACCTTCTTACAAGGTATAACATCAACATCCACTTTATGTTCCCATTGTTTGTCTAACCCGTGAAACTTTTCGTTTTGTATATGAGTATCCCTTAACGCTTCATCTTGCGCTTTGAACCTCTTACCCTTAATGCCAGAGTGGAATCATACTTTGATTCGCACTCGCCTTGGCTTACTCTTTCCTTCCTACTCAAAACATCCGCCACAACATCCGTCTTCCTCGGATGGTATCGAATATCACAATCGTAACCGCTAAATAATTCGGGTTACCTCATTTGCCTCATGTTCAACTTCTTTTGAACATAGATGGGTTAAAAGCTTTTATGATTAGTATAAACAACATTCTCCGTTTCATACAAGTAGTGTCTCCAACACATATGTGCGAACATCACCGCTCCAAGTTCCAACTCGTGGATAGTATAGTGCTTCTCGTGCATCTTGAGTTGTCGAGGGACTAATGCAATTACCTTTCCCATTTTCTTAACACACAATCAAGACCTTGGTTTGGTGCGTCACAATATACAACAAAATCACCCGATCCATCGGAAAGAATCAAAATTGGTGCATTAAATTTAGGATCCTTTAGTTTTCGAAAAGCTTCTTCTTGTTTCTCACCCCACACAAACTTCTTATCTTTTTGCGTTTGGGCAGTGAGTCGTTGAGCGATTTTAGAAAAATACAAAATAAAACGTCGATAATAACTTGTCAATCCCAAACATTTGAGAATCTCCGATGGTGACTGAGGGGCCTTCCATCCCTTTACTGCTTCTATCTTGCTAGGATTCACGTGAGTATCTTCTTTGTTCACAATGTATCCAAGAAAGTGAACCTCTTGTAACCAGAATTCCCACTTCGAATATTTTGCGTAGAGTTTTTCCTTCAAAAGTAACTCTAGAATATGTCTTAAATGAACTTCATCGAAGTGGTATACAGACTACCTTCTCAAAACATAAAATCTTCGCCTTTAATTTCGTCATCTAATCAATTCCCACAACTTCATCAAAACTTCCATGTCTGAAGGGAAACATGTCAATGCTAAAAGAGTAACCTTCTAGCACTAAAGTACGCCCTCTTATAATTTCTTTTAATCTCTATCTACTCCTCATTTCCAAAATTTTTCCAAACTCCCCCTGCTCAGTACAAGCCATCGAGTTTTCTACTGTGTTGGTTGGCGCCGCTTGACGAGCTGTTGACCGACATTCATTTGTGTAATGACCCTCTCGATTGTAGTTTGAACAAATGCGACACGATGCAAATGTGTGATGATGGTAGTTACACCTTAGACACAAAGGATGTGGACCAGTGTAACCTTCTCTTTACGTGTTAGCAGCCACAAATTTCTTGACCGCCTTAGTTCTCAAATTTGCACTTTAGATGATAGGAGGCTCAATCGCTTCCAATGTCCCACAAATCTCCAGGACTAAACCGTTGATGTATTTCTTAATTCGCTTAGCTTCAAGTGCCACAAGATGAGGTCCAATTTTGCCAACTCGTGAAATTGTTCAGTATATGCTGCAGGGTTGACTCCCACCATAAATAAATTCCAAAACTTGTTCACTAAATTCTTCATTTTGTTATTAAAACAATATTCCTCCTTTAGCAGTGCCTTCATTACCCATTCCTCTTGCGCCATCACCACCTATGTTATTTGAATTCTCACTTATTAGTTCCATTTTCTCCTTCGGTGTCATCAGATCCTTCATGATTCAATACACTGTTACTGACATGCGTGACAATTTTGAATAGTAAGGCCTACCGCTATTGTGCAATGATCGCAACAACGTCGGGTTCTAGCCTTTAGTATTGCTAATTCCTCCAGTTCAACCGCCAATTTGACCGCCACCTTTACCTGTACCACCCCCATTTCTTCCACTACTAAGTGTTTCCCCTTTGCAAATAACGCGTCTTGGTAGCTTGCTTACTAAAATTTCGAATACATATGAGCTTAGAAAAGATGAATAGTTTGGATTCTATTTAGTCATAAATGCACAAGACTCACAAACATAATCATGATTTGGTAAGGAATATAATTAAGATTTTATCCCCATACGACATAAAGGGAGCACATTGGACACTCAAATATGGTCGGATAAGCACACATATGTCAGAACACCTTTGTTAATTACGTCTGCAGCCGTAATTGTGAAAGTATCCTTTCATACATATTCTTATCACCTCAAATCCTTTTATCACAATGAACTTCGTATTTAAGGAATGAGATCAGATAGTTATAGAATCCTAAGTAACATGTAGTCGATCCACAGAAAGAGTTGAATATGTGAGTAAAATAGGTAATTGAGTCGAATACTTAAAGTTTAAGCGTTCCAAGAGTAAATAACAACTAAGGGTAATTGAGTCTTAGGGCTCCTTCCATCGTTTCCCCCATGTGCGGGTGGGATCTCGAGATTTGTGCTCATGTGAATGCGAGAAGGAAGAGATGCCATGTTTAGTGCCGACCCAACTTGAAACACCCCGAAAACGTGACTATATTTTTTATTTTTATTTTATACTTCCATTTATACATTATTGTCCCAATACAGTTCCTGACTCATTACAATTGATCTTTTTGTAACTTGTAAATTGTTCATTTCTATTTCAAACAATTAAATTAAAAACCTCCTGAAAAACAGATGAATCCGCCGGATTCCAAAGGAATCCGTCAGATTCCGACTCACTTCAAGCTCAAACCGGAGCCAGAACTCTACAAACGAATCCGGTCCCTTGAATCCGCCGGATTCATGATGAATCCGCCGGATTTCTACTAAATCCGCCGGATTCCAACAGATCCAGCAGCAGACCAAATTCTGCAAACTTTTATACCAAAATACCAACTTTGACGACGCATAACTTTTAAACCATAATACCTGGGATCGCCAAATTTGGCAAACATGTTTAACATGGTCAAATGAACACAACTCAACTTTTACTTTTCCAAAATTCTCATTTAAACCCGTTTTGACACGTAAACTCGTTTTCGACCATTTTTGACAAAAAATATTAACATACCAATTCTCAAACCATGTACAATCTGACCTCTGACTTTTAACTACACATTTAACCTTTACTTTAGGACTTTTGGATGCAAAGACATTTGACTTTCGACAAACCTGACCCATTTTGACACTTAAGCTCTTGATGACCCATTTGGACACTAATTTGGCCCATTTCAATCTTTGACCATCCAATGACAATCATTCTTACTCAGTTGACTTTACAAAGTAAAAACAACCACTTTTCATTCATTTACATAAAGCTTTAACCTTTCAAGTCTCACTAATTTAACTTTAACCTAAACATTAACTTTCATCAAAACCATACATCCTTCACAAGTGAGACTTACTAACTTTTACAAATGTTGACTAAAATCTTAAACTTTACAAACGGGGGTGTTATTGTATCGTAAGCATGATCAAAAAGGGATTTAAACTCATTACCAACCAAGCAATGAGCTCCACCACTAGCTATCCATGGGCTTCTTCCCTGACTCGTCTTTTACCTTGCTTGAACTTCCTGTAACATGTTAAACATAACGGATAAGCATAAATGCTTAGTAAGTAATGGAAATATAAATACAAAATCTGCCACAAGTCAAGGATCCTTAACATCTAACATGCCAAATCATACGATATGACATAATACCAAGCTAATGACATAGTCATTACTTGGATACCGCCAAGCAAATGAATAATCATTCCTTGGCTCCACATATATCCATCTACTTACCTTGCAAATAGCTTAAACAATCACTTGAACTCTTGCACACTTGATCACCTATTCACATAATCACATAAACACTTATCATTTACACATTTAACTAACTCTTTCTTACTTCTTACATAGGAATTAGGTGCTAAATCACTTAACACCTAAAATTTTAATTTAAGTTCCATACACTTAACTACATAATCACAGTTAAATGGGCAATTGACATAAACTCTTACCATACTTATCCTCTTACATCACAAACATCACTCATTAGTGATTATACATACACATGAGAAATCAATTACCCACTTAACACATGATTATGATTTATCTAACAAAATAAATATAACTGAATCATTATTTCTTACTTAATACTATGTATGGAACTTCAATTTAGTTAATTACTCATTTAGCCACTAAATTCACCAATTTAGGGTTTATGTAACTTAAACCCTAACTCAATTTAAACAAGCTAGAGGAGTTTACATACCTTGCTATTGATGAATTCGAGTTTAGAAACCTTCAATTACTAAAACCCTAGCTTGATTTCACTTCTTTCTTCCTGATTTCTATCTCTGTCGATTTCTCTATCTCTCTCTAAAGTTCTGTACGTATTTTCTTTTCAGTATATGGAAATACAGAGGAAACAAGTAGAAACTACTGAATCTGTATTTTATTTAAGCAATTTACACCTTACCCCCTTTAACTTTGGTACTTGACACTTTCTATCCCTCTAACTAGGTTAACTAGGTTAGTTTAACTAACCAAGTCCCACTAACAATTTCTAACACATAAAAATTTACATAACATATTATTATATTATACACATATAATTAAATAACTAAACGCATATAATATAATGTAAACTTACAAAATTTGGGGTGTTACAACTCTCCCCCACTTATTCAGGATTGTGTCCTCCCAATCCATTCCTGGTGCAAAGCCGGATAATATTTAATAATCTCATGATCCGGTTCCCATGTAAACTCTGACCCTTTTCTATGCTTCCATTGAACTTTGAACAACTTAATATCTTTATTCCTCAATCTCTTAACTTTCTCTTCTAGAATCATAACTGGTTGTTCAACATAATTCAATTGGTCATTTATCTCTATTTCTTCTAAGGGTACATAAGACGCCTCATCCACCAAACACTTTCTTAAGTATGACACGTGGAAAGTGTTGTGGATGCCTGCTAACTCTTCCGGTAGCTCAAGTCTATAAGCTACTTTTCCTACTTTTTCTAGAATCTTGAAAGGACCAATAAATCGAGGACTTAGCTTTCCTCGCTTTCTGAAACGTATGATGCCTTTCCATGGAGATACTTTTAACATCACTCTATCTCCAATTTGAAACTCTATCGGGCGTCTTCTAATATCGGCATAAGACTTTTGACGGTCCTGTGCCATTTTCAACCGTTCTCTGACTTGGTCAATCTTTTCAGTTGTTTTCTGCACAATATCGGTACTACCCAATTCCCGCTGACCAATCTCGCCCCAACAAATTGGAGTTCTACACTTTCTTCCATAAAGCATTTCATAAGGTGGCATACCTATACTCGCATGGTAGCTGTTATTATAAGAAAACTCTGCCAACGGTAAATGTGTATCCCAGCTACCACCGAAATCAATAGCACAAGATCTTAACATGTCTTCTAATGTCTGAATAGTTCTTTCACTCTGACCATCTGTCTGCGGATGAAAAGCTGTGCTTAAGTTAACACGAGTACCCAATTCTTCTTGAAACTTGTTCCAAAACCTGGAAGTAAATCTGCTATCCCGGTCAGAAACAATAGAAAGAGGTACTCCATGACGTGCCACCACTTCCTGCACATATAAATCTGCAAGTGCCTCTGAAGTATATGTCTCTTTAATTGGCAGAAATATAGCACTTTTTGTCAAACGATCCACAATCACCCAAATTGTATCATGCTGACGTCGGGTCTTTGGCAATTTGGTGATTAGATCCATAGTAACATGCTCCCACTTCCAGACAGGAATATCCAAGGGTTGCATCATTCCCATTGGCTTTTGGTGTTCTGCTTTCACCTGTAAACAAGTTAAACATTGTTCGACATATTTAACAATCTCTCTTTTCATACCTGGCCACCAATAATCTGCTTTTAAATCATGATACATCTTAGTGGCACCAGGATGAATAGAATATCTGGATCTATGAGCATCGTCAAGCAATAATTTCTTTATCTCCGGGGATTTTGGAATCCAGATTCTGCCATGTCGGGTTTTTAACCCTCGTGAATCATCAACAATATGCTGAACCTGACCTTTAATTCTCTCAAATTTCCAGTCAGCTTTTCGCCACGCGCTCTGTTGTACTTCTTTAATCTGTTCTAACAAACTTGGAGAGACCGTAATCCGTAAAGATCTAACAATCAAGGCATGATGCATTGCCTTTCTACTAAGAGCATCTGCAACCACATTCGCTTTTCCAGGATGATAAAGGATTTCACAATCATAATCCTTCACCAAGTCTAACCACCGTCTTTGTCTCATATTAAGATCTCTCTGGTCAAAGAAATACTTAAGACTTTTATGATTGGTATAAATGGTATACTTTACCCCATACAAATAATGCATCCATATCTTAAGAGCAAAAACAACTGCAGCAAGTTCTTAATCATGTGTCGGGTACCCTTTCTCATGTTCTTTCAACTATCTCGAGGCATAGACTATCACTCTTCCACGTTGCATCAATACACAACCTAAACCATTATAGGAGGCATCACAGTATACAACCATATCTTCAGTACCGTCAGGAAGTACTAAGACAGGTGCTTGACTTAACTTTAACTTAAGGGTTCTGAAAGCCTGTTCATGCTCATCTTTCCACTCATACTTAACATTCTTACGAGTGAGCTTTGTAAGTGGGGTAGAAATTTTGGAGAAATCTTGGATAAACCGTCTATAATAACCGGCTAAACCCAGAAAACTCCTTACCTCAGTCGGATTGGTTGGGGGTTCCCATTTCATCACCGCCTCGACTTTGGTAGGATCCACTTTAATACCCTGACTGTTCACAACATGACCCAGAAATTGAACTTCACGAAGCCAAAATTCACATTTCGAAAACTTAGCATAAAGCATTTCAATACGTAACATTTGCAAAACTTGTCTCAAATGAAGTTCATAATCACCAGCAGACTTAGAATAAACAAGAATATCGTCAATAAACACTATTACAAATTTATCAAGCATCGGACGACATACCCGATTCATGAGATCCATAAAAGCTGCTGGGCATTGGTTAAACCAAAAGGCATCACTACAAATTCATAATGACCGTATCTAGTTCTAAAAGCTGTTTTTGCTACATCTTTTTCTCGAACTTTAAGTTGGTGATAGCCTGAACGTAAATCAATCTTAGAAAAATAGCTGGCACCTTGCAACTGATCAAACAAATCATCAATCCTAGGTAAGGGATACCTATTCTTGATGGTGACCTTATTCAATTCTCGATAATCTATACACATACGCATTGTACCATCCTTTTTCTTAACAAACAAGATTGGAGCACCCCATGGTGAACTACTTGGACGAATAAACCCCTTATCTAACAATTCTTGTAACTGTTTCATTAACTCTTGCATTTCTGAAGGGGCAAGTCTATACGGAGTCTTAGCAATAGGAGTAGCTCCAGGAATGAGATCTATACGGAATTCGACTTGCCTATCGGGTGGAATACCCGGTAGCTCGTCCGGGAAAACATCGGGAAACTCCTTTACAACAGGAATCTCCTCGAGTTTTGGAATGCTTTTCTGAAGGTCTACCACGTGGGCCAAAAAGGCTTGACAACTACGTGACAAATGATGCTTAGCACGAGCAAATGTACATATAGATAAGGATTGCTTTTTCTTTTCCTCATAAATATAAATCACTCCCCCACTTGGAGCATTGACCCGAATAATCTTTTTCTCACACTGTATAACCGCATTATGTCTACCAAGCCAATCCATACCCACTACTACATCAAATTCACCCATTTGCATTGGGATAAGATTTATAAGGAAAGACTCATTACTGATTTGGAGTTGACACCCACGATATACACTAGCCACATAAACTATTCTATCATCAGCAATTTCAACATCTAATGGAGTGTCTAACTAACTAAGGGGAATAGAAAATTTCTGACTAAACTTTTCTGACACAAAAGATCGCGAAGCTCCCGAATCAAATAACACGTGTGCAGGCATTATAATTACAAGAAAGGTACCTGTCAGAACATCGGGGGCTCGCTGAGCTTCCTCAGCAGTGATTTGGAAGGAACGGCCTTTAGACTTTGGAACTTCTACAGCTTTCTTTTCTGAAGTTCTTCGAGGTGCTGAAGAAGTAGGCCGGTTCCCAAGTTTCGGACATTCTGATTTTATGTGCCCCGGTTCATAACAATTATAACATACACGGATTGGGTTTGGACAATCTCGGCCAAAATGACCTTCTTGCCCACATTGATAACATGCGTTCATGCCAAACTTACATTCTCCAAAGTGTTTACGATGACACTTTTTACATTCAGGTGGTGCCGGTCTATCTTCTTTCTTAATACTTCCGCTTGGTTTAAATTTCTTTGATGCACCTGAACTTTGATCACTTTTTCTCTTGGCAGCCGCCACTTGTTCATCTTTCTTTAACTCAAGTTCTTGAAAACGAGCTTCATCTATCATTTCTTCAAGAGTTTGACACCTTTTTGGAAGTACATACTTCCTAATCTCCTTCTTCAATACCTTATGGAAATGATTCATAAGCATCCTTGGATTATTCATATATTCCGGACAAAAACGGGCTCTATCCAGAAAATTACCCACTAATTCATTCACCAACTCATTCGTTTGTTCCATTGCAAGGAACTCCTGACGTATTCTATTCAAATCTGCATCTTGAGAGTATGTATTCTTAAACATCACCTTAAATTCATCCCAAGTCATCTTATTAATAGCTTCATCACCTCTGGTCTTACATTGTACATTCCACCAGAACTTTGCACGATTCTTTAATAAATTAGCTGCATATCTAACTTTAAACTTATCTGGACAATCTACAGTAGCAAATTCTCCTTCTACCTCCAAAATCCAACGATAACATTTGATTGGATCCAAATCTCCTTCAAAATCAGGTGGGTTACAGGCAGAAAAATATCTATAACTTATTTTCTTTTGCTCTTCCTGGATAGGGGCTGAAGGAGTTATATCTGGTCTGGGCACAACTACTTCTCCTCGTCCTTTCTGCATTTCTTCACTTACGATTTTTCTTACTGTCTCTGTAATTGTTGTCACTAAAAACGGAAGAGATGCTTCTTGAGCTTGACTAATTTCTTTAGAAACAAGGGATTTTATACCTTCCCAAGACAATTCAGTGTTAGGAATAGGAGACCTTGGTCTTCCACCACTGCCTCCTGCCTCATCATCTTGGGCTCTAGGATTCGAATCAAACCCAAGAGTCAAATTTATTTCTCGCTCATCCATCTTTACTGAAAGTAGACACAGTATAATTAACTCAACTTACTTAACATTTACAAGTCTACTTTATCTGTACTTCTAACACATAACACTAACAATAGCTAATAACTTATCCTCTAATGTTTCGTGGTTTCCATGGATACCCATATGGTAATATGATAATCATTGCGTTGGCCAGGCGCACTAATTACCGTATTAGAATATAACATATCCAAAGTCCACACGACACACTTTGATTCAAAATCATTAGCACACATAATCTCGTGCACATAACAGTTATAAATCATGCTCAATACAATAATTAAAATGGTCTAAGATCAAGTACCCACTAATGGTGGATACCCGAATCCCTTAAACCGTGCTCTGATACCAACTTGAAACACCCCGAAAACGTGACTATATTTTTTATTTTTTTTTATACTTCCATTTATACATTATTGTCCCAATACAGTTCCTGACTCATTACAATTGATCTTTTTGTAACTTGTAAATTGTTCATTTCTATTTCAAACAATTAAATTAAAAACCTCCTGAAAAACAGATGAATCCGCCGGATTCCGACTCACTTCAAGCTCAAACCGGAGCTAGAACTCTACAAACGAATCCGGTCCCTTGAATCCGCCGGATTCATGATGAATCCGCCGGATTTCTACTAAATCCGCCGGATTCCAACAGATCCAGCAGCAGACCAAATTCTGCAAACTTTTATACCAAAATACCAACTTTGACGACGCATAACTTTTAAACCATAACACCTGGGATCGCCAAATTTGGCAAACATGTTTAACATGGTCAAATGAACACAACTCAACTTTTACTTTTCCAAAATTCTCATTTAAACCCGTTTTGACACGTAAACTCGTTTTCGACCATTTTTGACCAAAAATATTAACATACCAATTCTCAAACCATGTACAATTTGACATCTGACTTTTAACTACACATTTAACCTTTACTTTAGGACTTTTGGATGCAAAGACATTTGACTTTCGACAAACCTGACCCATTTTGACACTTAAGCTCTTGATGACCCATTTGGACACTAATTTGACCCATTTCAATCTTTGACCATCCAATGACAATCATTCTTACTCAGTTGACTTTACAAAGTCAAAACAACCACTTTTCATTCATATTTACATAAAGCTTTAACCTTTCAAGTCTCACTAATTTAACTTTAACCTAAACATTAACTTTCATCAAAACCATACATCCTTCACAAGTGAGACTTACTAACTTTTACAAATGTTGACTAAAATCTTAAACTTTACAAACGGGGGGTTATTGTATCGTAAGCATGATCAAAAAAGGGATTTAAACTCATTACCAACCAAGCAATGAGCTCCACCACTAGCTATCCATGGGCTTCTTCCCTGACTCGTCTTTTACCTTGCTTGAACTTCCTGTAACATGTTAAACATAACGGATAAGCATAAATGCTTAGTAAGTAATGGAAATATAAATACAAAATCTGCCACAAGTCAAGGATCCTTAACATCTAACATGCCAAATCATACGATATGACATAATACCAAGCTAATGACATAGTCATTACTTAGATACCGCCAAGCAAATGAATAATCATTTCTTGGCTCCACATATATCCATCTACTTACCTTGCAAATAGCTTAAACAATCACTTGAACTCTTGCACACTTGATCACCTATTCACATAATCACATAAACACTTATCATTTACACATTTAACTAACTCTTTCTTACTTCTTACATAGGAATTAGGTGCTAAATCACTTAACACCTAAAATTCTAATTTAAGTTCCATACACTTAACTACATAATCACAGTTAAATGGGCAATTGACATAAACTCTTACCATACTTATCCTCTTACATCACAAACATCACTCATTAGTGATTATACATACACATCAGAAATCAATTACCTACTTAACACATGATTATGATTTATCTAACAAAATAAATATAACTGAATCATTATTTCTTACTTAATACTGTAACACCCGCCAAATTAGGACTAGTAATTAGTGCCTAATCATATGTTAATACATGTAATTAGTTCCTGGTTAGGCTAATTAATGTATCGAATTATATATATATTGTTGAATATATATGAAAATGCGATTTGATTAAATCGTACGCAATTTAAATCGGATGTATTTCGATTCAATTATATACGAACGTTGGTGACCAATTTTATTAAATAACGTTGTTATGTCAAAAATATTATTATAATAATATTTCGTATTCATTCGTATCGTACAACCCAAGACTTACATAATTTAAAATGTAAAACGCGCAAACAAATTAACTTACCTTTTAATAATTCAAATACAAAGTGATTAGTAAAATATTTAAATAAAATATCGCGTAATAAATTGTATTTTAAAATGTACCAATTAATATGTAAAATAATTATTTAACGTTTAAACGACGGAGTAAACGAACACCGCACGGACCGCGATTGCGGAGACTGAAAAGTGGGAGGTTAACCTCCCACCTCCCTCCTTTTTCCCCATTTCTATCTTTTCTCTCTCTCTCTTACACTCTCTTTCTTCCTTTTCTCTCTAAAATCACCATACCACCACCAACTCACTAATCTTCAAAATAACAACCTAAAACGCACTCGGATCTTAGCACCGCTTTGGAGAAAAACGACCACGGCATCACGATCTATCATCCTATCTTTTCGGATTTTTGATCCGACACTTTGTAAGTTTCTGACAATTCTCGAAACTCTTCGATTTCCATTATTTTCGACTTGTGGTTGTTTGTATACACTTAAAATGTCCATATATGGGTTGGGTAAAAGTTTTGGACCGAACGGAAACCAAAAAACTCGTTTTCGACACATTTTCCGGCCAACAGACCGCTACGTCGCAGTTGGCTCAGAATTTATGCGACGTCAGCTTCAACGTCGCAAAACCCCTCGTAACGTCGCATAGTGCGACGTCAGTCACAACGTCGCACGAATCCTCGACGTCGCATATAGCGACGCAGCCTATTACGTCGCATTGACTTGCGAACGTCGCATTAGCGACGCAGCACCCTACGTCGCATTAAATTGCGAAACGTCGCCTTTAGCGACGTCATGCTCAACGTCGCAACCCTACCTGCGACGTCGCACCCAACGTCGCACAAATCAGAACCTCAAAAACATAGATTTTCACTAAGTGTCGAGACCCTAAATTTTATCACTCGATTTCACCCAATTTCAAGTCCAGGTGCGTTTTTCCTTAAAGCAATATAGTAGAAATAAAAATTTTCCAAGCTGACCTGGCAGCTCGACCCCAGCCAGGGGCTCTGCCCCTTGGACCCCGCCAGGGGCTGCCGCCCCTTGGACCCCGCTACCAGGGGCGCTGCCCTCGGACCCCCGTACTTAGATTTCGTAACGGCTTCTAAAACACAATCAAAACACATTTTTCAAGTAAAACGACACGTAATCAAAATAATAATAATTGAGATTATTATTACAAATCCGTCACCAACGGGCCGTACACTTTTCAAATACTCAAACTTATCAACCAAATAGTGGAAATTTGGACATTATAGTTGAACGAACAACTACAAGGGTGATCTGTTGAGATACCCAAATCATGATTATAACCATCGCGTGTCGTGGACACCCTCAGGTTACAAGTCTTTGGACTTCATACTCGGCTAATCAACTTACGTTTGTTTAAACGCACTCAGACTCAGGTGAGTCTCATAGCCCCTCTTTTACTGTTTTACTCAGGGGTGTGATATATTGCTCAACTTTTAACATGTGAACGCAAGTACAAACATTTCATATACTACATGAGTTTTTCGAAACTAATCATTTTAAAGTCCTCCGTCAGCATAGTTGTTAATACGTTGTAGCGTGAATATTAGTATATGGTACCATATATGATTGACCCTCCTCGTTCGGGTTAGCAAGCACTAACCGGGTAAACGGACGTACTAATATTTGGGAAGACGAATGTTGATTAGGCATTAGTGGAGGCACCTCGCCCGGAATTCTCTATAGGGGACCCGACCCTCGAGTTAAGCTCAACTATGTGCTCATGGCTGTATACACGATGATTATCATTTAATTGCTGGATGCAATTCACTATTTAATTGCTGGATGCAATTCATTATTTAAATCTTGCGGTTCATACGATATTACTTGATTTCAAACCTGTGAGCTCACCAGCTTTATAGCTGACCTTTTAGCATATATCGCAGGTACCCAGCAGTAGGATGTTTCTGCTTCAGGAGTTAGCTCGAGTCAGCATACAGACGATTGAGATTTTCTTGCATTAGTATATTTTGTACAAGTACTTATGTACTGAAATCTCATTTTATTTAACTCGAGCTATGTAAAGCTTTAAATGTTGTAAACATTTCAGTTATCAATATATTTTGTAAAAACGACGCATATAGAGTCGTTTGCTATTTATCTTTGTGCTTTGTTATTGATTAGTAACACCCAAATCAAGCTTCCGCAAATCATCAAATTTGGGGGTGTTACAGATTGGTATCAGAGCCAGGTTATAGTGAACTAGGTTGCATTTAGTGGGCCTAGACTATGACCATTAGGCGGTATTCCTTATTAGGTATAACTAGTTCAGTGATTACGTCATACGAGTTTAATTTAACATAGCCTGATCAACTATAGACAATTAAGCAAAGATGATGTAAGATCTGAAAGTAGTTATGGCTGAACAGGGTACAATAGAAGACTCTGACCTCGAGAGAACCGAGACTTAAACATGTTTATGCTAGACACTCAATAGGCTATATTATATAGGAACTATATGAATATAGGCCTCAATCTTACTAACGCTTTGTCTCAGAAATGGCAAACATCCCATCAAATTCATCTCGCTCTCAATCCGGGTCGCAGAACCCAAGGGTAGCAAGGAGGAACAACAGGTTGCCTCGAGCTAGCCCGTATCCCACTCACATCGCCTTACCGGCTTTAGCCGCTAGGGTAAACCAACACGAGTAGCGACTTCGCACCATGGATGTCGTGCTGCAGGAAACGAACGAAAATTGGAGGCTTACATCCTTTGAACGCATAGAACAAGTCTCCGACGATCTTGAAACCACAAACAACAACATGGATGTCCTTCGCAACCAAATAATAGAAATAAGGGTGGAAAATGCCCTTCTGCAACAAAGGATGGAAGAATGTGAACAGCGCTCACTGGAAGCAGAAGAGTATGCGCGTGGACTAACACAACGACTAGCACTCGCAGAAGACAACGCCCGTCAAGCTAGCAGGCTTGCAAACACTGTGGACCGTCTTGTCACGATGATGGAACAAATTGATCTACGTTAAGACTAGTGTAGTCTTTGTCTTGTAATCTATCCTGTAATCTAGTAACTATCTACGCGCTACTCTATAACTCGGTCGGATGTAACAATTCCCGACGCCTTTTGTAATACATCTGTAGGATGTAACCTTTGAACTCGTATTAGCTATCAAATATTTCTTGTTGTTCAACTCATATTAATTGCCATAATTCTTTTTCATATTGATGTTATGTATTACCACCTTTATACATGTACATCTGAAATAAATACAACTTTCTTACAAAATCTCATGTATCTTCATTTCTTTTATTGAAGAATCATGCCGCCAAAGACACGACCTTACACAGATGCTCAGATCACGTCACTCATAACCCAGGCTGTTACTGAAGCCTTGGCTCGGAATACCCCACCCAACTCCACAAGAAACAGCGATACCGCTGGAACCTCTGCCGTCAAACCTTGTTCTTACAAGGACTTCCAAAGCTGCAAACCCTCGAGCTTCAAAGGTTCTGAAGGAGCCATCGGACTGATCAGATGGTTCGAGAAAATGGAGACTGTTTTCCGTGTTAGTAAATGCGCGGAGAACGACAAAGTAAACTTCGTCACCTGCTCTCTTGAAGATGATGCCCACTCTTGGTGGAATTCATATACCCAATCAGTGGGTGCTGACATTGCCTACCAACTCACTTGGGAGGAATTGAAGGCAAAACTCACTGCCAAATACTGCTCTATCGCCAAACTCCAAAAGCTGGATGAGGAGTTCTGGAACTTAAAGGTTCAGGGTGGTGATATCGATGGTTATACCACCAGGTTTCAACAACTAGCTGCCCTCCGCCCAGCTATGGTTAGCACTGAACCTGATAAAATCAGGAAGTACACCCTTGGTCTCCCTGATCCTGTTCGGGGACATGTCATCTCTTCAAAACCAACCACCATTGACGGTGCAATCCTATTGGCCCAAGACTTGATGTCAATGAGCCAAGATTCTGAACCACCCACTTCATCCTCTCACACCAACAAACGCAAGTGGTCTGACTACCACAAAAACCACTCAAACCAACAAAACAAGAAACCCGACACCATCAAAGCTTACAACACCACCACTGACATCGTCCGGGGCTACACTGGGAGCAAACCCTATTGTTCCAAGTGCAGTCGCCACCATGAAGGCTCCTGTGGTCCCTTTTGCAACAACTGCAAGAGGTACGGCCACCTCACAAAAGATTGCCGCTCTCCTACCAACAACAATTCCAACAACAACACCAGACCACCCAAAGTATGCTTTGAGTGTGGGAAACCTGGGCATTTCAGAGACTCGTGCCCAAAACTGAAGAACAACAACAACAACCGCAACAACAGCAACAACAACAACAACACTCGCAGCAGAGCTTTCGTCATCAAATCTGGGGACGCCCGCCAAGACCCGAATGTGGTCTCGGGTATGTTCCTCCTCAACAACTTAACTGCTTCTGTTCTATTTGATACTGGTGCTGATAGAAGCTTTATCTCCGATGATTTTTGCCCATTACTTGACATCACTCCTGTTGCCTTAGATGTTAAGTACACTGTAGAACTAGCAAATGGCGAACTTATAGAAACCGATAGTGTGATACCTAATTGCACTTTAAACCTAGCTGACGAAACCTTTCCAATCGATCTTGTACCCGTTGAAATCGGAAGTTTCGACGTCATCATTGGAATGGACTGGTTGTCCAAACACCAAGCTGAAATCGTTTGTTACGATAAGATCGTCCGCATTCCACTCGCTGCCGGTGGAACCTTGATCATACAGGGGGAGACCGGTGGGACGGGACTCAATATCATCTCTTGCTTAAAAACCCGAAAATTTCTGAGAAAGGGTTACCCCGCAATACTTGCACACATCACAGAGAAGAAGTCGGAGGAGAAGCGACTTGAGGATGTGCCGATTGTTAGAGACTTTCCCGAAGTCTTTCCAGAAGAACTGCCTGGTTTACCTCCATCTAGACAGGTTGAGTTCTCAATTGATCTCGTGCCGGGGGCCGCACCGGTGGCCCGCGCACCGTACCGTTTAGCCCCATCCGAACTTCAGGAGTTGTCTGCCCAGTTACAGGAACTTCTGGATAGAGGATTCATTAGACCGAGTTCTTCACCTTGGGGAGCTCCGGTCTTATTTGTTAAAAAGAAGGACGGGTCATTCAGAATGTGCATCGACTATCGAGAGTTGAACAAATTGACCGTCAAGAACCGTTATCCACTTCCTCGCATTGATGATTTATTCGACCAACTTCAGGGTTCAAGTTTCTACTCAAAAATCGACTTGCGATCAGGTTATCACCAGTTACGAGTTCGCGACACCGATATTCCAAAAACTGCTTTCCGAACTCGCTACGGGCACTACGAATTCCAGGTGATGCCCTTTGGTCTAACAAACGCACCGGCTGTATTCATGGACCTTATGAATCGGGTGTGCAAACCTTACCTCGACAAGTTTGTCATTGTTTTTATCGATGACATACTCATTTACTCGTGCAACGAGCAAGAGCATGCACAACACCTCAAAACCATCCTTGAACTACTTAGGCACGAGGAGCTTTACGCCAAATTCTCTAAGTGTGAGTTCTGGATCCAAACTGTTCAATTCCTTGGTCACGTAATCGACAGTCAGGGAATTCACGTTGACCCATCAAAAATCGAAGCTATCAAAGACTGGCAAGCACCCACCTCTGCAACTGAAGTACGACAATTTTTGGGTCTTGCTGGGTACTATCGGCGATTTATCGAAAATTTTTCTAAAATAGCTCAACCACTCACAATGCTGACTCAGAAGGACAAAAGGTTCGATTGGACTGATAAACAAGAGTCAGCGTTCCAACTTCTGAAACAAAAGCTTTGCAGTGCTCCCATTTTATCCTTACCCGAAGGCACTGATAACTTCGTGGTATACTGCGATGCTTCCCATCAAGGTCTCGGTTGCGTGCTGATGCAACGGGACAAAGTTATTGCCTATGCCTCACGACAGCTGAAAATTCACGAAAAGAACTACACCACTCATGATCTCGAACTTGGAGCTGTCGTTTTTGCTCTCAAGATCTGGAGACATTATCTCTACGGCACTAAGTGCACAATCTTTACCGATCATAAAAGTCTCCAACATATCTTCGATCAGAAGGATCTCAATATGAGGCAACGTCGATGGGTCGAGTTGCTTACCGATTACGATTGCGAGATCAAGTACCATCCAGGGAAGGCTAATGTTGTAGCCGATGCCCTCAGCCGAAAGGAACGACCAAAACCACTTCGAGTCCGAGCCCTCAGTATGACCATTCATAACGATCTTACCATTCAAATTCATACCGCTCAGATCGAAGCCCTGAAACCTGAAAACATCAGAAATGAAGCCTTGCGGGGCATTGACAAACAATTTGAAATCAAACCTAACGGGATTTGGTATTTCTCAAACCGAATCTGGTTGCCTAGTTTTGGGAACCTAAGAGACTTGGTGATGGACGAGGCTCACAAGTCTAAATACTCTATTCATCCGGGATCCGATAAGATGTACCACGGTATTAAGGAATTTTATTGGTGGCCAAACATGAAAGCCGAAATCGCCACTTATGTCAGCAAGTGTCTTACTTGCTCGAAAGTCAAAACCGAACATCAGAAACCTCCTGGTTTACTCCAACAACCTAAAATTCCTGAGTGGAAATGGGAACAAATTGCCATGGATTTCATAACCAAATTACCCAAGTCGTCGAGCGGTTGCGATACCATTTGGGTGATCGTCGATCGTCTCACCAAATCTGCTCATTTTCTGGCAATCAAGGAAAACGATAAAATGGAACGCCTTACACAAATCTACATCAAGGAAATCGTTTCTCATCACGGTGTTCCAATCTCGATCATCTCTGACAGGGATGCCCGTTTCACTTCTCACTTTTGGCAATCACTTCAGAAAGCTATGGGTACCCGTCTCGATATGAGTACCGCGTATAATCCTCAAACCGATGGCCAAAGTGAACGAACCATTCAAACACTGGAAGACATGCTACGAGCCTGCGTAGTTGATTTCGGTACAAACTGGGAAAGACATCTACCGTTGTGCGAATTTTCGTACAATAACAGTTATCACGCCAGCATTAAGGCTGCACCTTTTGAGGCACTGTACGGTCGTAAGTGCCGATCACCGATCTGTTGGACTGAGGTGGGAGATAGTCAACTCACTGGTCCTGAACTCATTCACGCCACCACTGAGAAAATTGTGGAAATCCAAAACAGACTCAAAGCCGCACGTGATCGTCAGAAAAGTTATGCTGACGTGAGACGCAAACCACTCGAGTTCCAGGTTGGGGATCGAGTACTCTTGAAAGTATCGCCTTGGAAAGGCGTCATCCGTTTTGGCAAACGCGGGAAGTTAAATCCCAAATACATCGGGCCTTTTGAGATCCTTGAACGGATTGGCCCCGTAGCTTATCGATTGCGGCTGCCATCCGAACTCAGCAGCGTGCACCCTACTTTTCATATCTCAAATTTGAAGAAGTGTCTATCTGATGAGATGCTTATTATTCCATTAGATGAAATTCGTGTTGACGATAAACTTCATTTCGTTGAGGAACCCGCTGAAATTATGGACCGTGAGGTCAAACAACTGAAACAAAGTCGTATTCCCATCGTCAAGGTCAGATGGAATTCGCGGCGTGGTCCGGAATTCACCTGGGAACGGGAAGACCAGATGCGACTCAAATATCCTCAACTTTTCACTGATTCTACATCGAACACGACCTCGAGCTAAATTTCGGGACGAAATTCTTCTAACAGGGGGAGAATGTAACACCCGCCAAATTAGGACTAGTAATTAGTGCCTAATCATATGTTAATACATGTAATTAGTTCCTGGTTAGGCTAATTAATGTATCGAATTATATATATATTGTTGAATATATATGAAAATGCGATTTGATTAAATCGTACGCAATTTAAATCGGATGTATTTCGATTCAATTATATACGAACGTTGGTGACCAATTTAATTAAATAACGTTGTTATGTCAAAAATATTATTATAATAATATTTCGTATTCATTCGTATCGTACAACCCAAGACTTACATAATTTAAAATGTAAAACGCGTAAACAAATTAACTTACCTTTTTATAATTCAAATACAAAGTGATTAGTAAAATATTTAAATAAAATATCGCGTAATAAATTGTATTTTAAAATGTACCAATTAATATGTAAAATAATTATTTAACGTTTAAACGACGGAGTAAACGAACACCGCACGGACCGCGATTGCGGAGACTGAAAAGTGGGAGGTTAACCTCCCACCTCCCTCCTTTTTCCCCATTTCTATCTTTTCTCTCTCTCTCTTACACTCTCTTTCTTCCTTTTCTTTCTAAAATCACCATACCACCACCAACTCACTAATCTTCAAAATAACAACCTAAAACGCACTCGGATCTTAGCACCGCTTTGGAGAAAAACGACCACGGCATCACGATCTATCATCCTATCTTTTCGGATTTTTGATCCGACACTTTGTAAGTTTCCGACAATTCTCGAAACTCTTCGATTTCCATTATTTTCGACTTGTGGTTGTTTGTATACACTTAAAATGTCCATATATGGGTTGGGTAAAAGTTTTGGACCGAACGGAAACCGAAAAACTCGTTTTCGACACATTTTCCGGCCAACAGACCGCTACGTCGCAGTTGGCCCAGAATTTATGCGACGTCAGCTTCAACTTCGCAAAACCCCTCGTAACGTCGCATAGTGCGACGTCAGTCACAACGTCGCACGAATCCTCGACGTCGCATATAGCGACGCAGCCTATTACGTCGCATTGACTTGCGAACGTCGCATTAGCGACGCAGCACCCTACGTCGCATTAAATTGCGAAACGTCGCCTTTAGCGACGTCATGCTCAACGTCGCAACCCTACCTGCGACGTCGCACCCAACGTCGCACAAATCAGAACCTCAAAAACATAGATTTTCACTAAGTGTCGAGACCCTAAATTTTATCACTCGATTTCACCCAATTTCAAGTCCAGGTGCGTTTTTCCTTAAAGCAATATAGTAGAAATAAAAATTTTCCAAGCTGACCTGGCAGCTCGACCCCAGCCAGGGGCTCTGCCCCTTGGACCCCGCCAGGGGCTGCCGCCCCTTGGACCCCGCTACCAGGGGCGCTGCCCCCGGACCCCCGTACTTAGATTTCGTAACGGCTTCTAAAACACAATCAAAACACATTTTTCAAGTAAAACGACACGTAATCAAAATAATAATAATTGAGATTATTATTACAAATCCGTCACCAACGGGCCGTACACTTTTCAAATACTCAAACTTATCAACCAAATAGTGGAAATTTGGACATTATAGTTGAACGAACAACTACAAGGGTGATCTGTTGAGATACCCAAATCATGATTATAACCATCGCGTGTCGTGGACACCCTCAGGTTACAAGTCTTTGGACTTCATACTCGGCTAATCAACTTACGTTTGTTTAAACGCACTCAGACTCAGGTGAGTCTCATAGCCCCTCTTTTACTGTTTTACTCAGGGGTGTGATATATTGCTCAACTTTTAACATGTGAACGCAAGTACAAACATTTCATATACTACATGAGTTTTTCGAAACTAATCATTTTAAAGTCCTCCGTCAGCATAGTTGTTAATACGTTGTAGCGTGAATATTAGTATATGGTACCATATATGATTGACCCTCCTCGTTCGGGTTAGCAAGCACTAACCGGGTAAACGGACGTACTAATATTTGGGAAGATGAATGTTGATTAGGCATTCGTGGAGGCACCTCGCCCGGAATTCTCTATAGGGGACCCGACCCTCGAGTTAAGCTCAACTATGTGCTCATGGCTGTATACACGATGATTATCATTTAATTGCTGGATGCAATTCACTATTTAATTGCTGGATGCAATTCATTATTTAAATCTTGCGGTTCATACGATATTACTTGATTTCAAACCTGTGAGCTCACCAGCTTTATAGCTGACCTTTTAGCATATATCGCAGGTACCCAGCAGTAGGATGTTTCTGCTTCAGGAGTTAGCTCGAGTCAGCATACAGACGATTGAGATTTTCTTGCATTAGTATATTTTGTACAAGTACTTATGTACTGAAATCTCATTTTATTTAACTCGAGCTATGTAAAGCTTTAAATGTTGTAAACATTTCAGTTATCAATATATTTTGTAAAAACGACGCATATAGAGTCGTTTGCTATTTATCTTTGTGCTTTGTTATTGATTAGTAACACCCAAATCAAGCTTCCGCAAATCATCAAATTTGGGGGTGTTACAAATACTATGTATGGAACTTCAATTTAGTTAATTACTCATTTAGCCACTAAATTCACCAATTTAGGGTTTATGTAACTTAAACCCTAACTCAATTTAAACAAGCTAGAGGAGTTTACATACCTTGCTATTGATGAATTCGAGTTTAGAAACCTTCAATTACTAAAACCCTAGCTTGATTTCACTTCTTTCTTCCTTATTTCTATCTGTGTCGATTTCTCTCTCTCTCTCTAAAGTTCTGTACGTATTTTCTTTTCAGTATATGGAAATACAGAGGAAACAAGTAGAAACTACTGAATCTGTATTTTATTTAAGCAATTTACACCTTACCCCCTTTAACTTTGGTACTTGACACTTTCTATCCCTCTAACTAGGTTAACTAGGTTAGTTTAACTAACCAAGTCCGACTAACAATTTCTAACACATAAAAATTTACATAACATATTATTATATTATACACATATAATTAAATAACTAAACGCATATAATATAATGTAAACTTACAAAATTTGGGGTGTTACAACTCTCCCCCACTTATTCAGGATTGTGTCCTCCCAATCCATTCCTGGTGCAAAGCCGGATAATATTTAATAATCTCATGATCCGGTTCCCATGTAAACTCTGACCCTTTTCTATGCTTCCATTGAACTTTGAACAACTTAATATCTTTATTCCTCAATCTCTTAACTTTCTCTTCTAGAATCATAATTGGTTGTTCAACATAATTCAATTGGTCATTTATCTCTATTTCTTCTAAGGGTACATAAGACGCCTCATCCACCAAACACTTTCTTAAGTATGACACGTGGAAAGTGTTGTGGATGCCTGCTAACTCTTCCGGTAGCTCAAGTCTATAAGCTACTTTTCCTACTTTTTCTAGAATCTTGAAAGGACCAATAAATCGAGGACTTAGCTTTCCTCGCTTTCTGAAACGTATGATGCCTTTCCATGGAGATACTTTTAACATCACTCTATCTCCAATTTGAAACTCTATCGGGCGTCTTCTAATATCGGCATAAGACTTTTGACGGTCCTGTGCCATTTTCAACCGTTCTCTGACTTGGTCAATCTTTTCAGTTGTTTTCTGCACAATATCGGTACTACCCAATTCCCGCTGACCAATCTCGCCCCAACAAATTGGAGTTCTACACTTTCTTCCATAAAGCATTTCATAAGGTGGCATACCTATACTCGCATGGTAGCTGTTATTATAAGAAAACTCTGCCAACGGTAAATGTGTATCCCAGCTACCACCGAAATCAATAGCACAAGATCTTAACATGTCTTCTAATGTCTGAATAGTTCTTTCACTCTGACCATCTGTCTGCGGATGAAAAGCTGTGCTTAAGTTAACACGAGTACCCAATTTTTCTTGAAACTTGTTCCAAAACCTGGAAGTAAATCTGCTATCCCGGTCAGAAACAATAGAAAGAGGTACTCCATGACGTGCCACCACTTCCTGCACATATAAATCTGCAAGTGCCTCTGAAGTATATGTCTCTTTAATTGGCAGAAATATAGCACTTTTTGTCAAACGATCCACAATCACCCAAATTGTATCATGCTGACGTCGGGTCTTTGGCAATTTGGTGATTAGATCCATAGTAACATGCTCCCACTTCCAGACAGGAATATCCAAGGGTTGCATCATTCCCATTGGCTTTTGGTGTTCTGCTTTCACCTGTAAACAAGTTAAACATTGTTCGACATATTTAACAATCTCTCTTTTCATACCTGGCCACCAATAATCTGCTTTTAAATCATGATACATCTTAGTGGCACCAGGATGAATAGAATATCTGGATCTATGAGCATCGTCAAGCAATAATTTCTTTATCTCCGGGGATTTTGGAATCCAGATTCTGCCATGTCGGGTTTTTAACCCTCGTGAATCATCAACAATATGCTGAACCTGACCTTTAATTCTCTCAAATTTCTAGTCAGCTTTTCGCCACGCGCTCTGTTGTACTTCTTTAATCTGTTCTAACAAACTTGGAGAGACCGTAATCCGTAAAGATCTAACAATCAAGGCATGATGCATTGCCTTTCTACTAAGAGCATCTGCAACCACATTCGCTTTTCCAGGATGATAAAGGATTTCACAATCATAATCCTTCACCAAGTCTAACCACCGTCTTTGTCTCATATTAAGATCTCTCTGGTCAAAGAAATACTTAAGACTTTTATGATTGGTATAAATGGTATACTTTACCCCATACAAATAATGCATCCATATCTTAAGAGCAAAAACAACTGCAGCAAGTTCTTAATCATGTGTCGGGTACCCTTTCTCATGTTCTTTCAACTATCTCGAGGCATAGACTATCACTCTTCCACGTTGCATCAATACACAACCTAAACCATTATAGGAGGCATCACAGTATACAACCATATCTTCAGTACCGTCAGGAAGTACTAAGACAGGTGCTTGACTTAACTTTAACTTAAGGGTTCTGAAAGCCTGTTCATGCTCATCTTTCCACTCATACTTAACATTCTTACGAGTGAGCTTTGTAAGTGGGGTAGAAATTTTGGAGAAATCTTGGATAAACCGTCTATAATAACCGGCTAAACCCAGAAAACTCCTTACCTCACTCGGATTGGTTGGGGGTTCCCATTTCATCACCGCCTCGACTTTGGTAGGATCCACTTTAATACCCTGACTGTTCACAACATGACCCAGAAATTGAACTTCACGAAGCCAAAATTCACATTTCGAAAACTTAGCATAAAGCATTTCAATACGTAACATTTGCAAAACTTGTCTCAAATGAAGTTCATAATCACCAGCAGACTTAGAATAAACAAGAATATCGTCAATAAACACTATTACAAATTTATCAAGCATCGGACGACATACCCGATTCATGAGATCCATAAAAGCTGCTGGGCATTGGTTAAACCAAAAGGCATCACTACAAATTCATAATGACCGTATCTAGTTCTAAAAGCTGTTTTTGCTACATCTTCTTCTCGAACTTTAAGTTGGTGATAGCCTGAACGTAAATCAATCTTAGAAAAATAGCTGGCACCTTGCAACTGATCAAACAAATCATCAATCCTAGGTAAGGGATACCTATTCTTGATGGTGACCTTATTCAATTCTCGATAATCTATACACATACGCATTGTACCATCCTTTTTCTTAACAAACAAGATTGGAGCACCCCATGGTGAACTACTTGGACGAATAAACCCCTTATCTAACAATTCTTGTAACTGTTTCATTAACTCTTGCATTTCTGAAGGGGCAAGTCTATACGGAGTCTTAGCAATAGGAGTAGCTCCAGGAATGAGATCTATACGGAATTCGACTTGCCTATCGGGTGGAATACCCGGTATCTCGTCCGGGAAAACATCGGGAAACTCCTTTACAACAGGAATCTCCTCGAGTTTTGGAATGCTTTTCTGAAGGTCTACCACGTGGGCCAAAAAGGCTTGACAACTACGTGACAAATGATGCTTAGCACGAGCAAATGTACATATAGATAAGGATTGCTTTTTCTTTTCCTCATAAATATAAATCACTCCCCCACTTGGAGCATTGACCCGAATAATCTTTTTCTCACACTGTATAACCGCATTATGTCTACCAAACCAATCCATACCCACTACTACATCAAATTCACCCATTTGCATTGGGATAAGATTTATAAGGAAAGACTCATTACTGATTTGGAGTTGACACCCACGATATACACTAGCCACATAAACTATTCTATCATCAGCAATTTCAACATCTAATGGAGTGTCTAACTCACTAAGGGGAATAGAAAATTTTTGACTAAACTTTTCTGACACAAAAGATCGTGAAGCTCCCGAATCAAATAACACGTGTGCAGGCATTATAATTACAAGAAAGGTACCTGTCAGAACATCGGGGGCTCGCTGAGCTTCCTCAGCAGTGATTTGGAAGGAACGGCCTTTAGACTTTGGAACTTCTACAGCTTTCTTTTCTGAAGTTCTTCGAGGTGCTGAAGAACTAGGCCGGTTCCCAAGTTTCGGACATTCTGATTTTATGTGCCCCGGTTCATAACAATTATAACATACACGGATTGGGTTTGGACAATCTCGGCCAAAATGACCTTCTTGCCCACATTGATAACATGCGTTCGTGCCAAACTTACATTCTCCAAAGTGTTTACGATGACACTTTTTACATTCAGGTGGTGCCGGTCTATCTTCTTTCTTAATACTTCCGCTTGGTTTAAATTTCTTTGATGCACCTGAACTTTGATCACTTTTTCTCTTGGCAGCCGCCACTTGTTCATCTTTCTTTAACTCAAGTTCTTGAAAACGAGCTTCATCTATCATTTCTTCAAGAGTTTGACACCTTTTTGGAAGTACATACTTCCTAATCTCCTTCTTCAATACCTTATGGAAATGATTCATAAGCATCCTTGGATTATTCATATATTCCGGACAAAAACGGGCTCTATCCAGAAAATTACCCACTAATTCATTCACCGACTCATTCGTTTGTTCCATTGCAAGGAACTCCTGACGTATTCTATTCAAATCTGCATCTTGAGAGTATGTATTCTTAAACATCACCTTAAATTCATCCCAAGTCATCTTATTAATAGCTTCATCACCTCTGGTCTTACATTGTACATTCCACCAGAACTTTGCACGATTCTTTAATAAATTAGCTGCATATCTAACTTTAAACTTATCTGGACAATCTACAGTAGTAAATTCTCCTTCTACCTCCAAAATCCAACGATAACATTTGATTGGATCCAAATCTCCTTCAAAATCAGGTGGATTACAGGCAGAAAAATATCTATAACTTATTTTCTTTTGCTCTTCCTGGATAGGGGCTGAAGGAGTTATATCTGGTCTTGGCACAACTACTTCTCCTCGTCCTTTCTGCATTTCTTCACTTACGATTTTTCTTACTGTCTCTGTAATTGTTGTCACTAAAAACGGAAGAGATGCTTCTTGAGCTTGACTAATTTCTTTAGAAACAAGGGATTTTATACCTTCCCAAGACAATTCAGTGTTAGGAATAGGAGACCTTGGTCTTCCACCACTGCCTCCTGCCTCATCATCTTGGGCTCTAGGATTCGAATCAAACCCAAGAGTCAAATTTATTTCTCGCTCATCCATCTTTACTGAAAGTAGACACAGTATAATTAACTCAACTTACTTAACATTTACAAGTCTACTTTATCTGTACTTCTAACACATAACACATACAATAGCTAATAACTTATCCTCTAATGTTTCGTGGTTTCCATGGATACCCATATGGTAATATGATAATCATTGCGTTGGCCAGGCGCACTAATTACCGTATTAGAATATAACATATCCAAAGTCCACACGACACACTTTGATTCAAAATCATTAGCACACATAATCTCGTGCACATAACAGTTATAAATCATGCTCAATACAATAATTAAAATGGTCTAAGATCAAGTACCCACTAATGGTGGATACCCGAATCCCTTAAACCGTGCTCTGATACCAACTTGAAACACCCCGAAAACGTGACTATATTTTTTATTTTTTTTTTATACTTCCATTTATACATTATTGTCCCAATACAGTTCCTGACTCATTACAATTGATCTTTTTGTAACTTGTAAATTGTTCATTTCTATTTCAAACAATTAAATTAAAAACCTCCTGAAAAACAGATAAATCCGCCGGATTCCGACTCACTTCAAGCTCAAACCGGAGCTAGAACTCTACAAACGAATCCGGTCCCTTGAATCCGCCGGATTCATGATGAATCCGCCGGATTTCTACTAAATCCGCCGGATTCCAACAGATCCAGCAGCAGACCAAATTCTGCAAACTTTTATACCAAAATACCAACTTTGACGACGCATAACTTTTAAACCATAATACCTGGGATCGCCAAATTTGGCAAACATGTTTAACATGGTCAAATGAACACAACTCAACTTTTACTTTTCCAAAATTCTCATTTAAACCCGTTTTGACACGTAAACTCGTTTTCGACCATTTTTGAACAAAAATATTAACATACCAATTCTCAAACCATGTACAATTTGACATCTGACTTTTAACTACACATTTAACCTTTACTTTAGGACTTTTGGATGCAAAGACATTTGACTTTCGACAAACCTGACCCATTTTGACACTTAAGCTCTTGATGACCCATTTGGACACTAATTTGACCCATTTCAATCTTTGACCATCCAATGACAATCATTCTTACTCAATTGACTTTACAAAGTCAAAACAACCACTTTTCATTCATATTTACATAAAGCTTTAACCTTTCAAGTCTCACTAATTTAACTTTAACCTAAACATTAACTTTCATCAAAACCATACATCCTTCACAAGTGAGACTTACTAACTTTTACAAATGTTGACTAAAATCTTAAACTTTACAAACGGGGGGTTATTGTATCGTAAGCATGATCAAAAAGGGATTTAAACTCATTACCAACCAAGCAATGAGCTCCACCACTAGCTATCCATGGGCTTCTTCCCTGACTCGTCTTTTACCTTGCTTGAACTTCCTGTAACATGTTAAACATAACGGATAAGCATAAATGCTTAGTAAGTAATGGAAATATAAATACAAAATCTGCCACAAGTCAAGGATCCTTAACATCTAACATGTCAAATCATACGATATGACATAATACCAAGCTAATGACATAGTCATTACTTAGATACCGCCAAGCAAATGAATAATCATTTCTTGGCTCCACATATATCCATCTACTTACCTTGCAAATAGCTTAAACAATCACTTGAACTCTTGCACACTTGATCACCTATTCACATAATCACATAAACACTTATCATTTACACATTTAACTAACTCTTTCTTACTTCTTACATAGGAATTAGGTGCTAAATCACTTAACACCTAAAATTCTAATTTAAGTTCCGTACACTTAACTACATAATCACAGTTAAATGGGCAATTGACATAAACTCTTACCATACTTATCCTCTTACATCACAAACATCACTCATTAGTGATTATACATACACATCAGAAATCAATTACCTACTTAACACATGATTATGATTTATCTAACAAAATAAATATAACTGAATCATTATTTCTTACTTAGTACTATGTATGGAACTTCAATTTAGTTAATTACTCATTTAGCCACTAAATTCACCAATTTAGGGTTTATGTAACTTAAACCCTAACTCAATTTAAACAAGCTAGAGGAGTTTACATACCTTGCTATTGATGAATTCGAGTTTAGAAACCTTCAATTACTAAAACCCTAGCTTGATTTCACTTCTTTCTTCCTGATTTCTATCTGTGTCGATTTCTCTCTCTCTCTCTAAAGTTCTGTACGTATTTTCTTTTCAGTATATGGAAATACAGAGGAAACAAGTAGAAACTACTGAATCTGTATTTTATTTAAGCAATTTACACCTTACCCCCTTTAACTTTGGTACTTGACACTTTCTATCCCTCTAACTAGGTTAGTTTAACTAACCAAGTCCCACTAACAATTTCTAACACATAAAAATTTACATAACATATTATTATATTATACACATATAATTAAATAACTAAACGCATATAATATAATTTAAACTTACAAAATTTGGGGTGTTACACAACTCTACTCTCAAGACTACTTACCGAGGTAGTCGGGTTAAGTTCTCATTCCCACACGACATCTTCGAGGTTCTTGTGACTTTCAGCTTCGGTTTGAAGATCGGGATCCTTGTCTTCCTTGGGTTTGGTCGATAATGAAACATAGATAACAATCTTATGGTTGGTCTCCCTCGTTTGCGTGATGCTGGTCTCGTCAATAATCCCATTCCATTAGATCGATACGTTCTCCCTTTAGATTTAAGCTTCTCTCTTATAGATTCGGGTATCGGTATGTGAGTTTATGAAGTATTCCTTGATTTAGTGTCGAAAGATGATGAAAGAATGTTTATAACTTTCTTCTTATTTGACATAGCTAGAATGAACGATCGGTATTAGCTTTAGCTAGTTTATTGGAATTGTATGCACACATAGTTTCCTAGTACATAATCTATATGCGGGTTCCTAGGTTACAGTCTAGGCCAATCCACCTAATTCTCTATAAACCTGGCTCTGATACCAATCTGTCACACCCTGTCTAAAGCGGAAACAACGAGGTACAACTACGATAGGATCACAACACATCAATATATAGAACTCTAAATGAAATTTAATAATCAATGTGTTGTGATGTCATCAACACGAATGGCGGTTCGTGCCATAACATACACATCAACAAGGAAACAAAGTATCGCAATTCCACAAATGTATTCGATAAAGTTAAGGAAAAACATGCCTTCCATTAATCAAACAAAATAGTAATAAATAGTTCCATGTATCAAGCAACGTTCACTTAATGCAACTTAAAGGTCCACAAAATTTTCTTGGTCTCTTCCTAAGCACCACAAGTATTACCTGAAAAGATATGCTCAAAAACGTCAACACGTATGTTAGTGAGTTTCGCAGGTCTATAAATGACAAAAGTTAAAGGGATTTGTTGTGATAATATGTGTTTTAGGACAATGAATAGAAAATGCACACATAAATGAAATTGATGTAAATGATAAGTTTCCATGATACTTGATATAACTAGTCAATACCCTCGAAAGAGTATTACCACTGATATCAATTGATCCTAATGTGTTGTCATCACTCCCCAAAGGAGTATGACCAAATGTAAATCCAATGTATGTAGTAGCTACTCAATGTGGTTTCAATGTATACATAGTGTATAACATTAGGTACACTACCCTCGAAAGAGCAAGACCTGTGATGTATAGTTTCAATGTATACATAGTGTATAATAATAGGTACACTACCATCGAAAGAGTAAGACCTGTGATGAAAATGAATTGGCGTGTTGTCAATACCCCAAAGGAGTAAGACGAATAGCCACAATAGTTCTCATAGTGTCGCACATAATTTCACATAATGTCACACATTTCATTCATATGTCCAAAAGAAATAAATGTATTCACAGCATGAAAAGTAGTTGAAAATATGTGAGCATACTTTCCCCCCAAAGGAAAATAAATAAGAAAATGGGGCCAGTAAAACTCACCTTGATTAGCAAAGCAAATTACGTTCCCAAATAAGTCCACCAAATCAGTATGTTAATCTACAATCAAATGCGTATAGATTACAATCTAGACAAGGCTATGCCCTTCCATTGTATCCATAATAATGTCCATTTCATCTCTAATTCTACCACAAACTCTTTGATGTATCTAAAACATAACATAACTTTATCAAAATTTATTTTCTGCTATTCATAATTTCATATAATAGTAACTATATTAACCTCCTGGTGAATATAGGAGTCTTCTATGTATTTCATAATGACTAAAGTATAACTTAGATTCAATTTTTAAGTTGGTAATTTTCCTTTCTCATGCAACCCTTGAGTATAATTTCTGCAAGGTGATGATTAGTACATGTAACACCCCAAAATTGAAGTGTTATTTTAATAAATGTAAAAGTATTATTTGAAATATTATTATTATTTGTGTAAAATAATAATAATTGTGAATGATTTTTAAGTTTCAGACAATAGTATTTGAGGGGAGTGGAAATTAAACAAATAAAACGCACACCTATACTCACATGTACGTACATACATACATAATTATCCAAAAAAATTATTTCAGAGAGTTTGAGAGGGAAGAAGAGAAATGCAGGGAAGCTAGGGGGAACCAAAATCAGTCTCAAACATTAAATAGAAGCTAGAAACATCAAATTCATTCTCCAATTACCATCCTAAACCTAGGTATGATCTTGTTCTTCAATTTCTCTAACCTAAAAATGAGCTTTATGGGGGTTTAAACAATGGGAAATTAGCCCAAAAAGGTAACGTAAGATTCAAAATTTTCCAATATATGGAATATCGCTTTTTCCATTGCCCAAAAAGGACCCTTAGTTTTAATTTTTGCCCAAAAAGGATCATTTTGTCAAAAAAGTTAAATTAAGGGGAATATCAGCGGGTCAATTTTATATATTTTTTTAAAATTAAGGTCTGATAAAGGTGATGTGCATCATTTATAAACACTTTATAACACCAATTAATGTTTGAAACATTCGGGGATCATGAGCAACCCGCCTAGGGTTCCAAAATTGAAGTGACAAATACGTATCCTGAAAGTCCCGTTACTTGCCTTGGATCTGATCGGATCGTTTGATTGAATATATGAACGTATTAATCGAATCAAACACGCAATTCTCTATAATCTTTTGTATATATTCACAATTGAATAATAAAGATTACAAGATACAAACTCAAAAACGTTTTTCTCCTCTCTCACACACAAAAACGGCTCCACACCCTTCTCAAATGTCTAACCCTAGTTTTGTCTCTAACTCCTCTATTTATAGTCTGTCCAGTACCTCTAGCGACACTGGCTAAGTGTCGCTAATAGCGACACTGACTAAGTGTCGCATAAACACATTTGGACATTTCTATATTCACTATTTTCATACACTTTTCTATCTATTACATATTGACAAATATCCAGACTAATTGACTTTGACACGTACATATGTTTGACCAACTGACTGACACACAAAATGCACCAACAAACTCCCCCATGTCAGCAGCTTGGTCAAATAAGTCTTCAATTAGTCTTCATCAACAAACTCTTTCATGTCTTCAACAATCACAAGCTCCCCCATTGAGATAGCATGGTCTTCAGAAAAATCTTGATGTCTAGATTCATGTGACTGACACACATTTATCATACAATAAGATCTTCAAACTCAGTGACCATCTCTCAATCATCAGTAGCATCTCCAATAGAATTTATCTTCACAGTCTTTGGAGAATAACCGACATTCTTTACATCTTCAATATTTGACTTTAACAAGATATGTGATATTTGAAGAAAATAACATAGAAATAAAATCTTTTTTTGTATTTTTCTTTATAAATGAAAAGTAAAGAATACATAAAATAAATCGGGGATAGGATTGTTTTAGGTCTGCTTAGAGATCATATCAGTCCAACATGCAATTATTAGGAAACAGTAAGTGTTATTTCGATCACTAGTATATTTGTCCACTTTAAATTTACTTGACATATTTAAAGCACCTTTTATAAAAATTAGTTCAAGACGATCATCGGTATTGTTTGTCCACTTAAACATATTACATCCGTATCTGTGAGCTAACCTTTATTGTTAGTATGAATATTAATTTTGTGAAACCTATTATATGATATACGGATAAATTTTAGTAAAACTCATAACGCTGCATATTTTACAAACAAGGTAGAGATTACAAGACCAAGTTTTTCTCGGCTATCTCGTAACATACACTTGACTTTCAAATTTAGGCATACATCAAACCTATTATGAAGATACTAGTGGCCCCAGATCTGTACTTAGTACAACAGAGGGTCCCTTAGTATGAACAAAACAAGTTTAAGACTATTTACATAACTAATGGATTCAGGTCTGTACGTGAGTACAACAATAGTCACCATTAGTTAAGCTAATAATCATATTATTACTATATGCCAATTTAGCACTTACATAATGATTATGACAGCGTATGGTAGTACCTTCATTTATCGATTAAGACTTATGTCATACATCATATAACCGTTTTCACAAAGTAATAGACAAGTTTTAATATTACTTCTTACTCACTCACAGACCGGTGTGTATCATGCCTACCGATGCATCATATGATGAAACCAATGTTTATAAAAGCTATTCTAAATATGTTAGATAAACCTACTGATGCATCCAAGATAAACCTTAAAATTCCATTTTATGCATGTCACCCGATGTACTATCATATCCCAAGTTGTTTACAGACACAACCCATCATCTTTTCAAGAATTAAGAATCTTGTTGTTCACATTTGTAACTTTTAAAATTACTCCCCCTGAACAGCAATTTTTTTTTGCAATTCTAAGTCAAAGGTACTCCCCTTAAACATGAAACATATATTTTTGTATTTTTTGAATTTTAACAAGGGTTAAGTACATAAAAATGTAATTATTTATGGTCTGATGTTCATTGTATGCAAGAAAGTATTTGGACCTCCAGTGTGTGTAACAAACTTTCAATTCAGTGCCATTGTATGCAACTTTTGGTATTTTTACGTACGTGTCCACTATATGAGTTACACGTGGCATCATTACACGTTCCCACATCACCTAAATACATACAATAGGAACAAATTGAAAGTTTGTTACACACAATGGAGGTCCAGATACTTTCTTGCATACAATGAACATCAGACCATAAATAATTACATTTTTATGTACTAAACCCTTTTAACAAATTTAGCAACATTGCATTTCTTTGATACTAAAAAGTACAAAGAATGGTTGTTGCATTAATAACAAATAAAAATAGATAATTATCAAAATCACATATCAAGTCAAGTCAAATGCCTTTTAGCACTTTTACCACCTCGTAACATCGAAAATCTCATCCATAAAATCATCACACATGAGCACTTTGAAAACAATCTTCCAAAAATATTCACATCCTTGCAGTCACTAAAAATATTAACTAGTAAAAACCTGACTGCACCACCACAAACAAGCAAACATTAGTACTTATGGGACACCCAAGCCTTGATAGACTTGGGTTGTCCATGGTCATCCATAACCATCACATCAATGAGTTTATGATATTTTAAAAACTCAGAAGATTTCATTGATGTGTTGTTTGTGGATTTGGGTTTCCAAACCTGTGTAGGTTCAGATGAGTTGTTTTCAACAATGTTGTGCTGTTGAACTTGAGGTTTACTAGGCACAACTTTGTTTACTCTAGCCACGGGTTTTGGAGAAGAGGATGCATATCTTGACATAGGCGAATACGAAGCATGCCTAGAAAACGATTTTGAATAAGAATTCCTAAAGGAGGGAGTTCTTGGCATCCCTCTACCAAACATATCTATGGATAATAACCGACAATCCCTAATTATATGTCCTTGTTGTCCACAATGGAAACAAGAACGTCTCTCAGCATACGATTTATTCCAATGATTACCCACAAAAGGTTGAGGTGGAGAATAAACTGTAGGAGGCTTAGTAGATGAGGCATTTACAGGACGTGAACACTTATGTGTACACGTTGATGTAGAAGCCTCTGAAGTTGAGCAAGTAGATGTTGAAGGTTGTTCATTTTTAGATTTTACATTTGAATCCTTCATTTGATGCTGAACCCTTTTGGATTCATTTCAACCTTGTTTTTACCCTTTGTATTTGAAACCTTTACAGTTTCATTGGTAAGTATATGATTTTCGGGATTTACATTAACTTTTTCAACTTTGATTTCAGCCTCTTCCGGTAGATCCTCTATCTCAACACCCTCCTCTTCATTAACTAGAGGTGTACTATCAGACTTAACAAAAGTAGGCAAGGGATACTCTGTCCGTTTAGTTTTCTCCTTTGCCTGCCTTTTGGGATTGGATTTAGCTTCTTTAGACTTTGTAGCTGGCCATGATGAGTAGTCAGCCACAAGTTCTTCGGTGCATTCCTTAACAGGCAGAGGATAGTGATTAGTAGGAGGTGGGACTGAGTTATACCCAGTCCTACCTTACTACTTGTATTTGTCCTCTGCTTGTTAACGATTTCATCGAAAACATCACGAGACTCTGAGAAACTTGAGATTTTTTTATTAAAAATCACAGACTGAGACTTTAATTCAGAAAGTTCTTTATTCAACAAATCAATTTCTGTTAAATAGCTTTTAATTGCATCTTGTTGACTAAAGACTTTTTCTTTAAAGGTCTGAGTATCTAACTTATAAGCTTCAATCTGCTTATCATAAAGTTTTTCATAAGCTTTTAGAAACTTATTTGACTCAGTAAGTTTCTCGACCTTTTCTCTCAAGTCTACGTAGTCTATTTGAAAACATTTTAAAGAAGCTTCCAATTTAATACAGGAGATACATGTAAAAGGTTCTTCAGATTTTGTTTCAACCTCATGTATCTTTGCCAAAAGCGCACGGTGTTGAACCTTTCCTTGAAGCGCACTCCAATCAAACATTCCTTGATTAAACACCACCATAGCCTGTGATGTTTTGCTATTTTCTGCATTGTTGGGGGTTGAAGGTGTGGTGAAACCAGATGATGGATATTTGTTCTCCACACATTCCTTAGCAAAGTGTCCATGAATCTGACAGATTTTACATTTCACCTTGCTTTTATTAAAACCAAGACCTGTATCACCATCATCATCCAAATCCTTTCTACCCGTTCTTTGAAGAAACTTCTTGGTTCTTTGGGTTATCATGACCATACTCCATTTGATGTCCATCTGCTCGAGATTGTCAGAATCGATCTGTTCAAAGTCTTCCTCAGTAAGCTGCAAAGTACTAGCCTTCCTTGAAAGAAAAGTCTCATAAGAGTTGAGGAAAGCTGCAAAGATTGTGGCATGATCCTCAGTAGCCTTTGAAGGAGCTGTTTGAGAAGTATAGGAAGCATATGAAGTGCTACCAGAAGGAGATGTAGCTGAATTGGAATTAGATCTGGAAGCATCATTGAGACTAGGATTTTGAATATCAGTCGCCTTTGACATCTTTTCTTTCTTCTTCATGTCAAGAGCATAAGCCTGTAAGTTATCAATGAGATCTTCCAAATCCATAATTTCAATTTCTGGATCTTGTTCAAAATATTTCACCTTGGTATCCCAATCCTTAGGTAATGCACCTAATAACTTCTTATTTACTTCCCCATTATTAAGCACTATTCCTCCTTCAGTCAATTCTTTTACAAGTTGGGAGTATCTGTGGAACTCAACTTCCAAGGATTCATTTGATAGTAAATCAAATGTGTCAAACTGTTTCTGGACAAGTTCCACTCTATTTCTCCTATATTTTTCATATCCACCACAACATTTTTCAATAACATGCCAGAGATCATATGCAATCTCATGATGTTTGAACATTTGACGAACTTCCTTTGATAAGCATTTGATAATTGTTGAATAAGTTCTCCTTTCAGTATCCCAAGCTTTTCTTTCCTCTAGTGTCATGCCATTGTAAGACTTTTGTGGTGATACTCTTAAATTCTTTGTTCCAACTACTGGTCTTTCATATCTTTCAACCAATGAGTTCCACATATCTGGATCATTTTTAGATATGAAGGCTTCGAACTCAAATCTCCATTCAGCATAATCAGTATCAAATGTAAGCATGGGGGGTTCTATCTCACTAACAGCTCCACTATTGTAACGCATAAGAGCTTTAGAAGACATCTTCCAACCAGAACGTCGATACGGCCTCTTGCGACTTTTCCCTCCGAAACTGAATTTGAATAATTTCGAAAAATACCCGAGTATAGAGAAACTTATTCGACACTAAAATTAAGCTCTTTTAAGCTTAAAAACAAAATTTGAAATTACAAATTTTTTCACGTTTTTCCCGCCAAAATTTTGTCCTAAAACGTCAAAAACTGGTCGGGTAAAATGAAACTTTTTCCAGGCTAAAATTGAACATTTTTAAGCCTATGGAAAAATTTTGAAAACTGGTCGGGTAAAATGAAACTTTTTTTTTTTATTTACGAATCTAGAGCGACACTAGGTTAGTGTCGCTAGGAAGTGTCGCACTGAAGTGACGCACTATAGTGACGCATAGAAGTACCGCAGAAAGTCAAATGGCGACACTCGATTAAGTGTCGCTATGTAGTGTCGCTAAAAGACAAGTGTTGCTATCAAGTGTCGCTGAAACCCTAATTGGCGACACTCAAGGAAGTGTCGCTATGGAAGTGACGCTAGTAAGGAAGTGACGATGGTAAGTGACGCTAAGTCGCGGCCAGCAGCCCCAAAAACCCCAAAAACCCCAAAACGAATTTTTTCGAAACCCTAACGAAAATTGACGAAAGAACTATGAACAGGGCTCAAAAATCAACCCAAAACACGATATAATCAACACAAATAACCCAGAAACTAATTATAACTGATTAATACCTTCGCGAATCAACCGAAAACGCTCAAAATAACGATCCGAAACCGACGAATCCTTGATTCTCTAGCTCTGATACCAGTTGAAAGTGCCCCGTGCTGTGGATCTAAGTGATGATCTTCAGCAATCGATTGGCGGAATCAATCAATTACACAAATAACTAATAAACGTTAACCGAAACGAATGCTTAAACAAAGAATACTAGTTTATTAGCTTTGAATAGGTATTGGAAACGAATTACAGAGAGTTTAGTCGACAAATGGTGCTAGGGTTTTGTCAACCCTAGCCGAAAACCCGTAGGTTTGTATTTATACTAAAACAAAATCGGCAGACATGCGTCACTTGGGAAGTGTCGCATGTCGCCGCCCTCTAGCGTCACTTACCTAAGTGACGCTATGCGACACTAAGGCAAGTGTCGCTATACATGAAAATGACTTTTCTATTCAACTTAACTAACGACACTTACAACTCGATAGACCAACTGACAGACACACTAAAATGCATCAACATATCCAAAAAATGGCGATTCGTGGAATTAAAGGTTTCTTGTGTATTGATGATACAATGATTTCAACCTCTTAAACTCATAATAACTCATGCAAGTCGTTTCAAGAGTCAATTTTGAAAAAATAAAAAATCGAGCTGCTGATATTCCTCTTAATTTAAGTTTTTTGACACAATAATCCTTTTTGGGCACAAATTAAAACTAAGGGTCCTTTTTGAGCGATGGAAAAAGTGGTATTCCCTTTATTTGGAAATTTTGAATCTTACATTACCTTTTTGGGCTATTTGCCCTTAAAGAATTGGTGGGTTGTAAAACGAAATTAAGCTTGGAATATGCTTAATTGATGTTAGTAAAGATTAATAGCTAGTGATTGTTGTTAACACTAATACAAGCTAAAGGTTATGAATTTTGAATTGTGTTCATGGGGGTTTTGATATATTATGTTGAATTCTTGCAAATTAATGACAACCCATTCAATTTGTATTTTAAAGAAGTGATTATGGGTTATTATGATATCTTGTTTATAGTTGAAGTAATAATACAAGTAATCAAACTCTAAAAGTGGTTATGGTTAATTGATGAAATTGTAGCAAGTGGTTCTTCATAACCTTGAATTTGTTTATGTTGATTTTTTATAAGTTAGTGATAAACTACTTAAATTGTAGTTGAAAGAGTTGTTATCATGATGATATAATGATGATTTAATCATAATCAAAGTGATATTTTTAGTAATCAAATAATTGAATTAAAGATGATCATGAAAGAAGAACTTTTGTTTAGTTTGACTAGAAGCCAAACTTGATCAATCCAAGGGGTGATAGGTTGATGATTATGATTAGTTGATTATGATGATTGTTAGTGGCTAAATGTGTTGTTATATTGATGTGTTATATGATAGGTGACCAAAGATGTGGCATTCATAATCGATTGTTAAACCGCATATATATTTGCCTAAAAAGCGAAGGTGAGTGATAAGGGGGTTAAATGGGTAAGGGTTGTGTGATTCCGGATTGCATACATGCAAAAGGTTCACAGAACCAAAGGGAGTTATTAGTTGTATTTCATTTTTGATGTTTGTTGTTGATCATTGTTACTAGTTGTCGATAATCATTGTAGATTGTTGATTAGTGTTGAAAGATTGATTAGTTGATTGTTGAATTTCATATTTGTTGCTTATTTGTGATGATTGCAATATGTGATAAATAGTTGAAAGAAGTTGTTGATAATTGTGGAATTATGTGGGATGAGCATTGTAGAGATTCATTATTGTGATTAGATTTGCTAACTTATGTTAGCTATTGTTGCGATTAGATTAGCTAACTTATGTTAGCTAACGTTGGGATTAGATTAGCCAACTTATGTTAGCTATTGTTGTGATTAGATTAGCTAATTCAAATTAGCTACAGTTGTGATCAGATGTTATGGCACGTGATGTTGAATACGTGCTAAGTGATTAGTTAGCCGCGGATCCGTATAGTGAAAGAATAATCTCTACAATCGCTCAGTAGTTATTTGTCTAAGCAAATATGTGCTGTTGATATTTGCTATATGTTGATTGATTTGGTGAATTATTCATTCAATCGCTCGTATGCTAACTAAGCATTTTGCTTACCCTTTAGTTGTTTAATGTTGTAGGTGCAATGGTTCGGTTGAACCAAATGGATATAGAAAGAGGATTGTGGTTGCAAGAAGGTAGCGTGAATTGGAGCTTGCTTTTATGGTTAGACAAGCTCTTCCTTCTTTTGAATTATCATTGTGATGTAACTTATAAAAATCGCCCAAAACAACACATTTTGGTGTCACATGTTGGTTTAGTAGAGAAAGTCTTTTGAAATTAGTGGTAACATGTTTGACTTGGTAAAGTCAAAGAAAATGGTTGTGAACTTGTTGATTGGTCGAATATGTAATTCAAGTAATAGATGGGCAAAATATATAGTTGTAAATGTGCTAGTGACGGAGAAGTAGTTAACTATTGAAGTTGAACCTTTGGTTGACTTTGGTAGTACGGAAATGTTGGTTATATTGAATTTGGCAAATGAGTGTTGAAATTAGAAGTCAATTGGTTGAAAAGTTGTCTAATTCCTTAACGGGTCAAAATGGGTTGGCAAACAAGTCTAAATGTTGAAACGTGTCAAACGAAGGTTTAAATCCCCAACGAAATTAGTTTTGGTATTAAAACATGTAATTGCATATGTTGGTAAGTAGTTTGGGGAAGTGATATTGCGTAAAAAGTCATGTTTTTACTACCGATATCTCTCTCATTTTGGAACGATTCTTGACATTTTAATTCAAATATAGTACAAATCAATAACATTATGCCAAGATGGTCAAAACAAGGTTGCACGATAAAAATCAAGCAAAACGGATGAGAGACGAAGATTCCACACACGTTTGAAGATTCAAGGCATCAACAAGATTTCAAGACTAAAGTGTCCTTCACCAACATCCATTCTATCCAAGATGTTCGTTTTCAAAATACGAATCCAACAGAAGAAGAATCAACTAAAACGGATAAAGAATGAAGATTCTACGACCGCCGGAAGATCCAAATGATTCGTACGCAATATCTGGAGCTAGGTACCTCATCTCAGGGCCTATCTTATGTCAAAATCTTCGTTGTTGAATTACGAATCCAACAAAAAAAAAGAATCGATGCAAACGGACGCATAACGAAGAAAATACGCACGAATCAAGAAACGAAGCAAAAGACCGCGAAACAGGGTGGGTACAGGCCAGCCGCCGCCGGCCACCCACCAGCCGCCGCCGGCCACCCTTGCCCTGCCTCGGTTTCCGTTTTTGGTAACTTTTGGTACCTGGTGCGCCTACTTTTCGTGTTGTACAGTACCCGGTGCGCCTACTTTTCGTGTTGTACGGTACCTGGTGCACCCTTTTGGCCACCTTTTACTAACATGCACCTCTTGGTGCTAATGTGAGCCAAAGCTCACCTATAAATGGGAGGCTTAGGTTCATTTGAAACACACACCACATATGCACACATTCTAGCATATTTCACTCTTTCTTTCTCACTAGAAAATCTTTCGTAGTCTTTTAGTCTTTCTCATTCTAGGAATATTGTAATTAGTCCACGGACTAACGTAGGAGCTAGGGCGAACGCTAGAGATTCGGAGATCAATCTTTGTACGTGTGAAAGAGTTTGTCAATTATAATAATACGCTGCTACGCATTTAATTCCGGGTGATATCTAAACTTTTATTATACTTGTCTCATTTCATATTTTGAATATGTATTATTGCCTGGTATGTGATTTATTTGTTGCCATGAATTGCGAGTAGTTTATTATTGTGATTGCTGATGATGTAGATAATTATAAGTAAGGATGTCATTACACAGTCAATGCACGATAATCGTAAAATGATATAACAGCCCCTATTCAACTGTTTATTCGGTATAGTGCTGGAAATGCATTATGCAAAGTACAAACGTACGGAAGCTGGTAAACGACCGAAGGTAGTTATATCATTGGAATCAACTCTGGTTTAAAAGTTGGAACTCCTGAAGGATAATACAATTACACAACTAACTGCTGTATCCTACGAGAGTCAATGCATTATAAAATAATGTTCGTAAAACACGTTCAGATAAAATATGAGATAATAATCTTTGTACCGTTAGGACTTTATGAATTTAAGTTTAGTTTATGGAGTACCCTTTCCAGTTATCCACGTGACTGCAACCTAGTAATTAGGACCTGATCAACCTTAATTATGGTAAGTAGTTATCTGTGCCCATGACATGCAATAAGTAAGACACAATGACACCACTCGTTGTATATATTAGGTTTACATTCCTACACTGCTTTACATTTAATTAGTTAGAGTGTCATTTTCACTATCAATTACTCTTGACCGCGTGTTGGATATAAGAAGCAGTGGAAATCTTATACACTATCTATTATTGAAAGGCATGGTCCTCATATGAAACACGTTTTATCAAACTGCGGATAATCTGGAGATGTATAACTGTTTGAAAAGGAGAACTTAAACCATAAGTCGAAGCAATTAGAGCTTAATTGGGCAAAAACAAGACTTAGGAATAAGAGTAAAGTCCTAGTGACCTAGAATCCTTAAAACACTAAGCCTTATACAATCGACGATCCAAACATACAAAGTCATTAATCTGCGTGCTAATAAAATAGTAAACTACCTTAGGGGTTAAGAACGGTCGGACCTATGAGACGATACGCTACTGATTCATGCACCTCGGTATGAAACCAAAATAGGTTGCTCATCTTTCAACTAGATGAGTATTGGAAGTTTGCGTATTGCTCCGATCAGAATCACGATAACCTAGTTCCAAGTGACACGCCATTGGGAAACTGAGTTGGTAGGGTTCTAGAGTTTACACCTAGTAGTTTAACCGTCACATTTAGTATCAACCCTATTTGTTCTGTCATCCTGAAATATTAATTATCGAAATCTCAGCAATCACACCTTTATCTTTATCTGCTTTCCTGCATTTTAATTTCCTGCAATTTACTTTCTTGCATTTTAATTATCTGTCTTTAAATCCCAAACCTACCTACTTTATGCCATCCTAAATACTTCTCTACTGAAAGTGTCAACTTTAATCGCCCACACGTTTGGATTCATAGAACGATCTTAGGTTATACTTACCGCTTACTAATCAGAGTAGGTAGTACGGTTAATTTAAGCCCTGCAAAATATAAATTTAAAACCCCTGCTGCGCTCGCATCATCATTTGAAAAACAACGACACGGTGTGAGCACAACAAGTTTTTGGCGCCGCTGCCGGGGAATCATAAACGTAGATTCAAGCCACCTTAAGTAGTAGTATTTAGGAGATCCTTCCGATTGACACCTTCTTAGAAATCTCTCGAAAGTTACTTTAAGCAGTTTTAATTTAATTTGTTGTTAACTTAGTGTTAATTAGGATAATATTAGTTTAAACATGACATCTAAAAAACCCACTTCTATTAGTACTTCAAAGGATGAATTATATACTTCCCTAGAAGAATTTAGGATCCCACATTCCATTCCAAACCATTTCCTGGACTTTGATGTCACGGATCAGCTACCTGACCTGGCATCATCTCCAGAAGATCACTCTCCAACTTTGCAAATGCCTAAAATGTCAAATTCTGTCCACTTCGATTATCTTCCCGAAGAAAATCATGAAGTAAAGTCTCCGAAAACGTGTGACCAAATTACCCTCATTCTTGAGATATCGATATATGCCCAAACTACATCCGATCCTCACAATGACGGTATCTGCCCATTCTCTTCATACGAACCTAAATACACCATATACCGAGTGGTGGATAAAATTCGATCCGTCGAAATATAACAACCTTGTTTTAAAGAACGCCACCTTGGTGCTTCTTTCGATCCTTCCCGAAGGGCGGACGTCTATAAAGCATTCGTCATGCAATTGACCTATGCCAATCTCCCGTTTTCCTTCAACCAACGAGAAACGATTGCTGGATTAGAAAAACAAGTAAACCTTCTTCTTCGTCTGTCAAATCAAGAATGCGAAAGCCCCTCCACAAATTTCAAGGACCAAGAACTGAAGTTTGTAGAAGATTTAGATCTTCTCTTCGAATCATTTGCCGACATGGATTACCTTCCAATATCTACGATATTAATAAATCACAATGTCGCCACAATGATCAACAAACTTGAGTTCTGGATAGAACAAAACCTGATGATTCCTATCACATTTCTTGGTAAAATTCCGTTCTTTGTTGACCCCGCTTCTTACCTAATCTCAAAATTGCGAGAAGTTTTTCCTAATTCCACAAAGGAAAGAATCGACACAAGCTTCTTTGAAAAAAGAAAAGACCTTCACGTCAAGCTTGTTCGAATCTTCACCTTCACCAAATACCCCTTCACTTCCACACAAAAAGCCGAAATTAGTGAACTCTGTAAGCTAGTTAAACTTACAACCGGAGAACCTGATTCACCGGAAGAGAATGCGTTTATGGAAGCTGTGAATAAACTTACTCACAAACTGAACTACAAAAACAAAGGAGAACGCGACGGTCTATCAAATCCCAAGAAGATAAGGAAGGCGTATAATAAGTTGATCGATGATCTTGTCAATTTAGGGTATGAGGAACGAGAGATCCTAGGAGGTTTAGAGGATCGTCATTTTCTAGTTTACAATGTCATCTGGGAGCTATCGAAATATTTTGTACCGAAAAATGTTCAATTAAGGGAGCAAATCTCGACCCTTTCCCTTTGGAGGGATCGGAACGAATCATAAAACAATTTTCTCCGAAAAGGTCGGGGCTCGCGACTTTAAATGAGCATATTTTAATACATATATATAATAAATTTTTGAAAGTTCCCTTTAATAGAAAACGTTTTTTTAATTATTGTCTGAAAACGCACGCACTTCTAAAAGAACGTACACCTTTTTAGCATTCTGCCGAAACAGTAATACATTCTATAAACCCGCGTCAGACAAAGATTTTTAAACACCAAAAATAGCGTGAGTTTAATGTTTAAAGTTGATTTTGATTGTTCCGCAAAAATTTGCGCATTTCTTAAATTATTTACAACGTAACAAGAGACTAACAAGTAACTAGTTACAAGTAACACATTTAAGATTCCTCATCATTATTAGTGGGACATTGGAAATTAATCCAAGACATTAATACTTGACATTCAATTCACCTTAGGGACCATATGAGTACCATAGTACTTAGGGTGAGTACATGTACCCTAAAGGACCACTATGAACCTCCTTAACTCCCCATAATTCAAATCATCTAACAAACTTCATCTTCCTCCCTCCTCCCTCTAAAAATCGGCCATGCCATGACCACCATGAATCCACCATCAAAACTCCATCAAATTACATAATCTCTTGTCCTTTCGAGCTCCTTGTTGCATATACTTCGCGGTTGTACTTTCGTTTTTGCATTTCATTCACTAAAAGCAAGGTATGATCACAAAACCCACTTTGAACTTGAAAAAGCTTGTTTCTTGAAGATAGCTAGGTTAGTAACTAGGAAATATAGTTTTTCTTGATTAAATACTTAGTTACTACATGTTCCTACCACTTAGCCATATGTTTGACTTTTTCAATATGAATAACTTTGACCCATTGATTTAGCTTAGAACTTTGCTTAATTAAGTGTTAGTATGCTAAGTATCTTAGTAATTATGGTGTTTTGTATGATTACTCTATGTTAATTGCATTATGTGAACAACTTAGGGTTAGCAATTTTGACTTTTGAAAGTCAACAAAAAGTTGGCTAGCTTGCATGAATAATATGATAGGTTGAAAATTGCATGACCACACTTGTACTTACTTGACTAGTCAAACTAGGCAATATAACTAGAGAATCATCACTTTTAAATAAAAAGTTTTGGACCACACCAAATACATGGACATAATAACTTTTTATGCACAACCTGGTTTGCTTATCAATTAGGAAATGCTTAAAATGACTTAGAATATGCATGCATAGGTTAAAAGTATGGCATTTGAAAAAATCACTTGAAGAAATCTTTGACCTGAAAAGTCAACCTGAAGTATTGAATTTTTAAGACAAACTACTTTATTCAAAAACCTTACTTCAGCCTGCACTCTTAAAGTCAAACCCTACCGATAATGATATTACCATGAATTGTGAATTCCTGTCGTTTCCAACTTGGTTTGCACCAAACTTTGTAAATAACAGTACTTCACAATAAGACAACTGCCATTCCATGACTATATTTTTCTAAGTGACGATATTGCCTTGATAAATAATTGACTATTTGCTGCATGAGAGCATTTTATGTTTAATGTAATCTTTAGATTGTCTAGAAATTAAAGCCCTCACTTCGAAATTCTTCGGAGCGTGCTTTAAATTTCTCTTTCTCAAAGGATCCATTACTTTAAATGTTCTCAGGAACAATGGCACGAAAGAATAAATTAAACCTAGCACGACCCCTTGCAGGATCCTTGGCATACATGAGTGCCACACCAGCTTACGACAAGATGGCACGTATCTGGAGAGACAAGAAGTTTGGGTGTCTCAGGCACATTGACTGGAATATTATGCAAGCATTAGGATTTAAGCAAAGACTCGAAAGCATACTTACCTATACAGTTGATGGGCAGCAGTTTGAATCATTCAAGAGATTATTCAGTATCGATGAGCCGGTATATGTGGAGATGGTTACTGAATTTATGGCCACCTTCAAATTTCAGAAGAAGCAGAGAATTGAAGAATGTTCGATCTCATTTCAGTACATGGGTAGCCCGCACACTTTATCACTCGCCCAGTTCTCGCTCCACCTAGATTTGTACACACCAGAAGAGATACAATCACCTCTGTTCATCACTGGAGCCACCTTTGTTTCCATCGCGACAACACACGCTGAAGCATGGAGTCGATGGTCACCTACACCATACTTCTCGGGTATTAAGGCAACCCGACTCAGAGACCCAGTCCTATAGATCCTACACAAGCTCATAGCTTGTTCATTTGACGGGAAGCATACGACTAGCGGTCGATTTTCTAGATATGATGTCGCTCTTATGGCATGTATTCTCGACAAGAGAAACATGCAGGTTGCTTATTTATTTGCTCAGCGACTTTTAGAAGAAAAAGGCTTTGGAAAGAAAAGATCGTACTTGGGCTCAGTAATCACCAGATTTATACGAAAGATGGGATTACTTCGGACAACAGATGTCAAGGTATTTAAATCAGGATGGAGCTCTAAGCCACTCGACTACCATTTTCTTAGGAGTATGGAAATACTCCGGGTCACGAAAGATGGTACTGTTTACATCAAGGCACGGGCAGCGGATCCTGACAGTGTTGACACGTTGATACCAGACCTGGTTCTGCCAAAGGAAACAAAGAAAAGGAAATGCCAGCAAGGACCTAGTGATTCAGATACAGATGACGATGATAATGATGACGAGGATGATGATGATATGGATGATGATGATAATGATGACATCCCACCACCACCACCAGTGGTGCCATCACATACTAGGACAGGACCTTCTACTCCTGCCCCAAGATCGCGAGTGCCCGCATACATTTACCACTACGGGACACCTCCAGGCCCAGATTATTGATATTGGTCTATGCAGATGCAGATTAGGATCTATACAGCCATGAGACAGCAGGCAGCTAGGATGCCCATGACTTCACTACCACACTTACCATGTGGGATGGGCCGAGCACCACCACACATATATCCACCTGTAGTCCCTACTCCAGCACCTCGACCACCGCTAGGCCGTGGGCATGTTATACCGCCTCGGATCATCATTCCTAGACCACAGCCACCTCCATTGCAGGTCCCAGTCACTAGACAGACTATTCCGTCAGTTGTTGGGTCATTTAGAGTACACACATCGAGAGGCAGCAGGACATCTAGAGTATCTGCACGGACTGTCACAATTCAGAGCCCCAGGACTGGCAGACATACCATCCCTTCAGCTACTATACCTGTGCCGGTCTCCTCTCATAGACAGACAGATCTCTTCCAAGACAACACGCACCAAGGATCATCCATGTTCCCATTCGACAGCTTCGAAATACCATCCGGGCCACTAATCGATCAGCCAGCAGATCAAGGAGCTTTTACAATCGGTATGCCAGACGAAGAAGCTATCCATGATGCATCAAACAAAGGCACCAACGATCAGCATGATGACTCTTCATCAGACGAGACTTCTCCTGGACCTACCACATCTACTGCAGCAGCATGATCATCAGTAGAGCAATGGATTGCTCCACTTTCTGACTTCTCTCTACTTTCTACCAAAACTCTATTTACTATTTTATTATTGTCTGTATTGATGTACGATTGATGCTTCGACATCACATCTATCTATTTACTATTTTATTATGCTTTCACTTTATTTTTCTTATTAGCAGCTATTATTTGATTGTTGAATGGATTGTTTGTTTGATCAAACGACTATTTATCGAAGACCGGATCAAAGGAAGCAATAGACCCCCACGGTGGATAATTCTGGAGCCATAAGCTACAAGCCGCAGACTAGCAAACTACTGGCAATCAGCAAACAATGCATACAGCAAAAGTGGTACACCGTTCCAAAACCCTCTATCCGTTTAAATCTTCGATTATCTCACCCGATATTCCAACACTAAGTGTGGGATCCTTAATACCACACAACACTTATAAAACAACCCAAAGATAAATAGAATCTCTAAGTGTGGGATACTTCGTCAAGAGGTGTTCAACAAATAGATTCGAACATTAGGGACAATGTTCCTCTAAGTGTGGGATATTCGGTCTACAACCGCAAGTTTTACCTCATGTCCGTAAGCCAAACAATATTTTCATCAAAAGGATAAAAATGGAAAAAATTTCAAATTTTTCGGATTCAAAAACATCTCTTTAGAAATCCTATCTTTCAAAACTATGAATTACAGCGAGAAAATCCTATCTTTCAAAACTATGAATTACAGCGAGAAACGAGTTTTAACAAAGAAACAAAACTATTTTAGAATAAGATACGGACGAAAAAGGCAACACATGGCTAGACACATACTAACCAAAACATTCGACTCGTGAGGATTGAGCCCATAATTAGCATTCATCTTTAATGCTTCACTTTTCGTTTCATGTGTGTGCCGATGTATGCATTTGAATTAGAACTTGCTCTTGTAATGCATTTCGAAATCACATCGATGAATGCCACACGTGGCATAGGTACAACCTATCTTGATAGATTCCAAGGAATCCAAAACACCTTTCCACCATCAAACATTCACCCACTCAACACCCACTCTTCACACCCAATAAAGATCTCCTGTCATTTATCCCGAACCTACAGAAGTCTCATTAACCCGCAAACCTTCAGAGACACTCAAGACCTTTGCAAGAAAAGCCAACATAACCCAAATCATTAAAATCCTTCCAGGCCACGAAGTACATTATTAAGATCAGCAGAGTAGAAGAAAAGAAATCGAAAGAATCACGCCGGCACAATCATAAAAAGGGCCAAGGAAAAGGAAGAATCCAAAAGAAAAGGCTATGTATTCCTTTCAAAAAGCTAAGGAACTCCGAAGAAAAGCTTCAAGAAAATACAAGGAAAACCATCACACCCCTCACCACTTACCTTCTTCAACCCAAAAAACCCGATTCCTTCCAAGTAATGGAGATTTGATTCTCGATCAAGCCTATGACGAGAATGCTGCATGACTGGCTATCCGAGTGATTGACACTAGTAAATAGGAAACCCTAAACACTTGAGTGATTTGAGTGACCCACTTGTGAGGATTGCCTAGTCATGATCACCTTATAACTTGCCCGAAGAAGGTATCAAGTTTTATAAACCCTTAGTTTCCAGTAAAAAACTCTTTCATAACTATAATTTTATATTTTCTTAAAATAGTATTTCTATCAAATGATGCAATTAGAATCCTTCCAGAAGTTTTTATGAATGAGTTTGCTTGAGGACAAGCAAAGTTCTAAGTGTGGGATACTTGATATCGCGTAAAAAGTCATGTTTTTACTACCGATATCTCTCTCATTTTGGAACGATTCTTGGCATTTTAATTCAAATATAGTACAAATCAATAACATTATGCCAATATGGTCAAAACAAGGTTGCACGATAAAAATCAAGCAAAACGGATGAGAGACGAAGATTCCACACACGTTTGAAGATTCAAGGCATCAAAACAAGATTTCAAGACTAAAGTGTCCTTCACCAACATCCATTCTATCCAAGATGTTCGTTTTCAAAATACAACAGAAGAAGAATCAACTAAAACGGATAAAGAATGAAGATTCTACGCCCGCCGGAAGATCCAAATGATTCGTACGCAATATCTGGAGCTAGGAACCTCATCTCAGGGCCTAACTTATGTCAAAATCTTCTTTTTTGAATTACGAATCCAACAAAAAAAGAATCGACGCAAACGGAGACATAACGAAGAAAATACGCACGAATCAAGAAACGAAGCAAAAGACGGCGAAACGGGGTGGGTACAGGCCAGCCGCAGCCGGCCACCCTTGCCCCGCCTCGGTTTCCGTTTTTGGTAACTTTTGTTACCTGGTGCGCCTACTTTTCGTGTTGTACAGTACCCGGTGCGCCTACTTTTCGTGTTGTACGGTACCTGGTGCACCCTTTTGGCCACCTTTTACTAACATGCACCTCTTGGTGCTAATGTGAGCCAAAGCTCACCTATAAATAGGAGGCTTAGGTTCATTTGAAACACACACCACATATGCACACATTCTAGCATATTTCACTCTTTCTTTCTCACTAGAAAATCTTTCGATATAGTGCTGGAAATGCATTATGCAAAGTACAAACGTACGGAAGCTGGTAAACGACCGAAGGTAGTTATATCATTGGAATCAGCTCTGGTTTAAAAGTTGGAACTCCTGAAGGATAATACAATTACACAACTAACTGGTGTATCCTACGAGAGTCAATGCATTATAAAATAATGTTCGTAAAACACGTTCAGATAAAATATGAGATAATAATCTTTGTACCGTTAGGACTTTATGAATTTAAGTTTAGTTTATGGAGTACCCTTTCCAGTTATCCACGTGACTGCAACCTAGTAATTAGGACCTGATCAACCTTAATTATGGTAAGTAGTTATCTGTGCCCATGACATGCAATAATTAAGACACAATGAAACCACTCGTTGTATATATTAAGTTTACATTCTTGCACTGCTTTACATTTAATTAGTTAGAGTGTCACTTTCACTGTCAATTACTCTTGACCGCGTGTTGGATATAAGAAGCAGCGGAAATCTCATACACTGTCTATTATTGAAAGGCATGGTCCTCATATGAAACACGTTTTATCAAACTGTGGATAATCTGGAGATGTATAACTGTTTGAAAAGGAGAACTTAAACCATAAGTCGAAGCAATTAGAGCTTAATTGGGAAAAAACAAGACTTAGGAATAAGAGTAAAGTCCTAGTGACCTAGAATCCTTAAAACACTAAGCCTTATACAATCGACGGTCTAAACATACAAAGTCATTAATCTGCGTGCTAATAAAATAGTAAACTACCTTAGGGGTTAAGAACGGTCGGACCTATGAGACGATACGCTACTGATTCATACACCTCGGTATGAAACCAAAATAGGTTGCTCATCTTTCAACTAGATGAGTATTGGAAGTTTGCGTATTGCTCCGATCAGAATCACGATAACCTAGTTCCAAGTGACACGCCAATGGGAAACTGAGTTGGTAGGGTTCTAGAGTTTACACCTAGTAGTTTAACCGCCACATTTAGTATCAACCCTATTTGTTCTGTCATCCTGAAATATTAATTATCAAAATCTCAGCAATCACACATTTATCTTTATCTGCTTTCCTGCATTTTAATTTCCTGCAATTTACTTTCTTGCATTTTAATTATCTGTCTTTAAATCCCAAACCTACCTACTTTATGTCATCCTAAATACTTCTCTACTGAAAGTGTCGACTTTAATCGCCCACACGTTTGGATTCATAGAACGATCTTAGGTTATACTTACCACTTACTAATCAGAGTAGGTAGTACGGTTAATTTAAACCCCGCAAAATATAAATTTAAAACCCCTGCTGCGCTCGCATCATCATTTGAAAAACAACGACACGGTGTGAGCACAACAGGAAGGCAAGTCAATTGGTTTGGAATTAGCTCTTGAAAGAAACTAATATGATCATTTTTCGGATTTAATTCCAAAATCGTGGTTAGTGTAAACTTTAGAAAAGTGCCAATTGGGAAACCTTTATTTTGTTGTAAGAAAGGTGTCTACAATATTTGGTGGTCTAAATGTTAACGAGTCAAAAGTTATGCACGTTTGAAATTGAGTTTTGAGCCGAGATTAAAAAAACTGCAGATGTCAGACTGTGTTGCGCCGCAATACATTTTGTTGCGCCATAATTCGGCCTCAATAGGCTTTTGAAGTTTACCCTTGGGTGAGTTGCGACGCAATTCCTTGGGTTGCGACGCAAGCTTCCCTTTTTGTCTAAAACTTCATTTTTAAGTAGTTTGTGTTGTTTCTATGATCTCACTTACATATATATGGTCTAAGTGAGTCTAAAGTCAAACCGAAAATGATATATAAAAAAAAATTGAGGCGTTTCAAGTTAGTATCAGAGTGATGGTTTAAGAGAATTAGGTAATCCACGATAGGATTGCCTAGACTTAAACCAATATGAATTGCTTAAATTGCTATGATGAATATGTGCAGTAGTAAAGTAGATTTAATTGAACTGATATGTTACCATGTTACAAGCTGTTTGATAGTTGTTACGTGTTGAATTAGTAGACGAAATGTTAAATGAGATGCTAGCATCCCGAATAGTCTTGCTAGATCCTAATCATACTTGAAATTATTGAAGGAAAATATGAAATCAGTAGTGCGAATGTTGGTAGATTACTTGCAAGGTGTAGTCAAAATTCCTTGTTAATATTTATGTGATGTTGTGATCGGAGAATGATTTGCTCCTGAGGAAGAATATGTTGTGATTAAAGTCAGATGAGTAGATGAAATAAATGTGGATATACTTACAAAATAAGTAAACTGTAGTACGGTTTTCACTTGATTGGGGGAGAGTTACGTCTTCCCGGTCAAGTGTAAACAAATGAAAGATGTGTGTAAATATATCAGATAGATGTTGAGATTAATGATGTGAAATGATAACATGATTAATATATGCTGTTATCATTATGTGACAAGTTGTTATGCGAAAAGAAGTACGTATATTTAATGAACAGATGATTAAATTGAAAGATGAACTCGTCAGAGGCAAGGTTGAATGCCTATTAAAAGATGTTAACTGATTATGTGGAATTTCTTGCTTATGTAAAATTGGTGATTGTGAGTAATTTAATAATAAGAGTTGTATGAAATGAATATAGTAGCAAGTTAATTCTCGATAATGTATTTGTTGTTAAGATGTTATTAAATGTGTTTTAATTGTTGTTGAGCTGTTGTGTTATGTGATAAAGTAAGGAGAAATAACATTCAAGATTGATGATATGAAGTAGTCTGAGAAGGAAGTGTCAATAACATAATCTAACGACGTCTGACCAACGTAGTTATATTATTTTATGTCAAATGAAATTGTTGAGGCTACCAAGTATCAGAGAGATTTAATGTGATTGTCGAGTTAAGTGTGAAAATATATAAACTTACTGTGGAGCAAAGATAGAGGTCGAGCATGAATATATGTTTGAATATAATTATATACATGTAAGAAAGTGGTGAATGTGAATGTAAAAACTATAATTTCTTGTAAAGAAGGATTAAAAAGAAGTAGAGTAATGTTGAAAGTTAAATAAAGTAAGTATGAAATAAGCAAGTTGTTAAACAATAATGTGACCTATAATAGTCAAAGAATTTCAAAAGGTATGAATATGTAATAAGTACAAGGAAAGAGATTTAATATAAATGATGATATGAAGCGCAATCAAAGAAGAATCAGATTAAAGCAGAAATAAAAAGGAAGAGTAGAGAATGTACAAACAGGTGAAAATGGAGAACGTATGATTAGAGAAAGAAGTAGAATTGTTAGTAATTAAATTGAAAAGCTTTTTACCAACATTAACATTAAAGACGAAGATTAGAAGTTCTATATTACTCAAGGTGAGAAAAATATGAAGTGTGAGTTTATTATTATGTAGTTGAGTAGTAATGAAATAAAGTAGAACAAAGAAGAGATGTTTAAACCACGTGAATCACGTGTTGTATAATGAGATGAAAAGTGAGAAATTAGATATAATATATCCATAAATATAGTAAGTTGTTGTCAGTAAAAGTATGAAAGAAATGAAAATAGTTGTGAAATTTTATTAAAGATGTAAGATGTATTGATAGCTGACATTAAAACGGTTTCTTATACTTGTAAGCATGAGAATTTCACCTTAAAATTTGTAAAATGAAGAAGAGTCGAATTGGTAATTGATGCTTGAATATCGTATTTTCTAGAAGTTGAAACAAAGTATAAAAAGGGGATATATGTCAGTTATTGTAAAGCAGTATTAACCAACTAAACAGTTATTCTGATGTGATTTCTGTTGTAAAAGAATGGTAAAATGAATCTAAAGTGGGGGAGGAAATCATAATTAAAAGAGAAGAAAATTATTATTTAACGAAGTATATTATGTTGATAGAGCAGAAATTGACTATAATACAACCTAATGTGAATGAATGGTTGTAAATTGATGGTGGTAAAGGCTAATTGAGGGCTACAAAAGCCCGCGTAGCCTACTCTGAATAATAATGACGTCATTTAGAGTAGAGAAAGAATGTAGCAAGGGGTGTAAATTAAAAGTTCTTGTTATTAAAATGAGTGAAGTATCATGAATACTAGCAGTCAAGAGTATGAAATTGATAATGATGTCACCATTAGAAAAAATGTACATGTGATCATTACAATATTGTAAAAATAATGGTGAAACCAAGCGGTTAAATTGGGACTAGTAGAGATTGAAATGGAGTTTGAATACGTTAATCATGAATTTTGTGTTTGATGATAAGTTATTTCACTATTAAAGTGAAACCGAATGAATAAAGGTTATGTAATTCCGGATTACATGCGTGTAAAATGTAACACCCCAAGATTTACTGTTTAGCGGAAGCATACTTTGGGGTGCTACTAATCAATAATCACAGTACATAAGATATAATGAACAACCACTACATGCGTCGTTTTACAAAAATACATCGATTGTAATAAAAGTCTACAATAGTTATAATGATTACAATAGCCCGGTATCCTGATCTGAAGGATTCTATGGCATTACTATTTATACAAAATATAATAATGCAGGAAAATCTCTTGATGATCGTATTTGCATGCGACTCGAGCTATAAGATATCTTGAGCAGTCCTACTACTGCAGAGTACCTGAGAATACATGCTAAAGGTCAGCTAAAAGCTGGTGAGCTCACAAGTTTATATAATAATAAAGTAATATGTGAACCACAAGATTTAGTATAATGATTTGAAATCAATCAAATAATGTATATGTCTGCCATGAGGTCATAGTCTGAGCTTAACTAAGGTGTCAGGATCACAATCAAGTGCCTGATCGAGGGTGCCTCCCTGCGAGGGCCTAATCTACACTCGTATGAACAAATGCTAATGCGTCCGTTTGACCAGTTAGTGCTTGCTAACCCGGACGAGGATTGTCAATCCTATATGGTACTATACACTAACATTCACGCTACAAAAGTATTAACCAAACTATGATCGATGGAGGGCTTTAAAATGATTAGTAAACAGCTCATGCAGAATATAGCGAGTTTTGTTCTCGTGTTCACATGTAAAATAAAGTAAAGCATGTATTCCCACCCCTGGGTTTGAAAACAGTAAAATGAGGAGCTATGAGACTCACCTGAGTCCGAAGGTTGGAATGAAGCAAGTGTGATGTAATACAATGAGATGTCCGAAGACTGTAACCTGCCGGGCGTTTACAATGCACAAGGTTAATAAAATGAGTGGGTATCTTAATAGATAACCTATGCTAGTTGTCCATCCAACTAGTAATGTCCAAACGATTATTTTGATTGATTACTTTGAGTTTTGGAAACGTGTACGGCCTGTTGTTGACGGCGTGTAATAATAATTCAATTATTATTATTATGTACTTGATTGTGTTGTATACCTGTGAAGTATATTCATAAGTCTGTCATTTGTATCACGACGCGATAGTGTATTTGAATGTAAGTTCGTGTATATATAACAATTGATTCGAGTGTAAGCTCATAAGTTCTTAAGTGAAATGTATACTTCCCATAGTATATGTATATTTAAGGTTTGTAATAATAATCTTGATATATCATTATTATTATTATTATGTGTGTATGTTACACCTGTAAAATATGTTTCTGGGTTGTATCGTATACTTATAAAAGTATGTTTCATGTGGTTAGCAATTGTATTGTATAAGTATTTGAGGTTGTGTGAGTCCGATACTTAGTGTGAAAAAGAGTTTTAAGTTTTCTTTTTTTGGGCGACACTTAGAGCGTCACTTACTAGTTTTTGGCGACACTAGGAGAGTGTCGCATATATAATGAAGTTCAATATTGTTTGCGTCACTGAGGGAAGTGTCGCATAGAGTGGCGCCACTAAGTTGCGTCACTAAGGTTAAGTGTCGGTTGGGTATTGTTCCGAGAATAGGTGTCACTTCGGTGAAGTGACGCTAGTATGCGTCAGTCCATGATAGGCGTCACTTGGGGTAGTGTCACATGACTGGTTCGGTCCATGCGACACTTAAGTCTGATGTGTTTTAGTCAATGTTGAAAATGTGGTCAACGATCTCCGTTTGACCCGAAACTTTTACCCAACCCCTAAAATGGTAAGATAAGTTTATAAAAATTGTCGTTATGTTTCGTGGGTCTCTCGAAGTGTCGTTTTCACAATTTTACAAAAACAGCCCCTTGGGTTTATATTTTCCAGATTTTTACGTCAATCAACTCTCGTTTTCTACACCTTTTTTTCCGAATCAAGCCTAACTAAAAATCACAGATGTTTCTCTAGGTGTCTAGTTCATTTCTGCATTTTATGATAATTTTTTAAGTCCATTTACTATTTTAAACAAAAATGAGAATGGAAGGTGGTCGGATTTGGTCTAAAAACGAGTCCAGCTTACTAATCGGCTTTTACTCAAAAATCGGTGGGTTTTCAAGCCAGGCCAAAGAAGAACTTTTTGTAGAGGACTTCAATACGAAACTTTTGATATAAGATTCACCTTCTAATTCGTCTTAGAACTCAAGATATACACGATTTGGTGACACGAAATTTTTGGTCAGATTGTACCTTTTACATATGTTCACTAAAAACGTTTTTAAGCTTTGGATTTGGGCATCATCAAGTTGTTTGAGCAACATAACATGAAGATCTATGAAAACAATGAAAATCTAGAGAGAGAGAGAGAGGTGGTGAATCATACCCAAAAACGTGTTCTAGAGAGAGAGATGAGTGAGATGAGTGTGGATCATCTTCTTCTTCTTCTTCCTTGCTCTTCTTCAATGCTAAATGATGATGGATGAAAGTGTTTGGGTGGTGGAAGGTGGTGGCAGCCGTGAGCAAGAGAGGAGGGAGTGAGAGAGTGTTTTGTAGTGAGAGAGTGTTTTGTAGTGAGAGATTGTAGAGAGAGAGTGAGGTGGAACAAATGAGAGGGATTTAGGGGATTTGGTTGTTTTATGGTCAAAGTGAGGCATAGATCCTCAAATTGGGGGTGCTTTTGGGCTGGAGAAAACCGGCCCATGGGGCCCACATTTGAGGGTGTGTGTCTCAACTTTTGATTCCTCAATTTCGTGCTCCGTTCGGTGTTCGTTTCCTCGGTCGTTTAAACGTTCAATTAATCGTAAAACGTATTATATATATGTTTTCGTAAACGATTTAAATCTCGACATTTTTAGATAATAATTTAATTCAAATGACATGTTTTAATGTCCAAAATAATATTCGGGCTTTCGTTTGAGTGTTGGTAGCGAATTGTACGTTCGATTAAATTGTGTAACGTTTTTAAATGTTATAAATGGTTGCGTGAAATCGCGTTAATTTTAATTGAGTTATATTGTCAAAATACCTAGAAATAAGTTATAAAAATATAATTTTAATAACTTTCGTCGGTCGGGCGCGTTTCGCGCGTTTTCGTCGCATTCGGTTACGTTTTAAGCTAAGCGTATATGTTTGCTATATTATAACCATAATATAAAGTAATAGATAATGTTATTAAATAATTCCATATTATTTAATAAAAGTTTCATCAACGTCCGTATAAATTTGTATCGGAATTCGGCCGATAATAAATGACACGATTAAATCTGATCGTGTAAATGCGTATATATAATAATACACATAATGATACACACAATTAGCCTAACTTGGCACTAATTATATGTATTATAAAATGATTAGGACCTATTAACTAGTCCTAATTTGGCGGGTGTTACATTCTCCTCTTGTTAAGAGGATTTCGTCCCGAAATTTGTTCGAAGTGATGGTCTGCGTGATCGTGTCACGTGATGCAAAGGACACGGTCCGATAGTTGGTCAGTCGGTGACCATAGAGTAGCTACTTGGTGTACTAGTAGGATAGAGAAACCTATAATGTTCACAAAGTCTGTGATAGTCTGTAAGGTTGTAAAGTGAACCAAACTCTATCGATGTCGTAACGAGATCAGATTATCGTATAGAAACGTACCCGCAGTAGTGTTCGGGTCGAAGTCGGTCTCAGGGGCGTTGTCAGTGGAAGTTTCAACACGAGTGTCCATCCCTTTGCTGTTGTTATCTTTGAGATTTAATAGCAGACAGTCAATTTTGTAGTGCCCAAAGATTCGGCATTTGAAACAAACTCTCGACCCTTTAAGGTCAGTGCCTGTAGGAGGGAATTTGCAGTCCTGAACTTGGTGTCCATAGACCTTGCATCGTTTACAGGGTAGTACGCATGGTCCATCATGGTGTCGATTGCATAGTGAACAAAAGGGTTTGCGTCCTTTGTAATTCCTCGGTTCGATTTCAATAGTGTTGGTTTGAATAAGTTTCACCCTTTTGGCTTTGGACTGAGTAAGGCAAATGTTGGGATTCTCTCCCGGATTCCTTTTAGGGTTTGGAACTCGAATCTCAGTGCCCTTTTCAGTGGGGGCATTAGGTCTGGCAATCTGTGACGTCGTGTTGTCGATCATGAGATTTGTGTTTTGAACTATTGGTTGAAGTAGCAGTAGTTTTTCCTAGTGTGTCCTCTATTGAAATCAGGCGGGTGCCATGGTTGAGAAGGTGTATATTGTTTTGTTCAATGTAGTCACGGAGGTCAGTGATTTTCTCTTGTGCCTCAGCTAGTTGTTTGCGTAGAGTGTCAAGAGTTATGTCAGTACGTTGGGTACTTTCGATGTTGGTGTTATTAGTAGCAAGTGCACCCTTTGTGAGCGAATGGGTGGCAAAAGTAGCAGCAGCAAGGTCAATAGTGGTGAGGTTGGGAGCGGAACTTGCTCGAGTTGATTCAGCAGTTCTCTCAACGGTAGGCAGTGCATGTGCTGCCATCTGCTCTATTGGTTCGTCTTTCAAGGATTCAGTGTCGTTTTCCAAAGTGAGAAAATAAGAAAACATCGTCTGTTCCTCACGGGGTTGATCGTTGTCCGATGTGAGGTTGTTGCTAGAGTGGTCGGTCATTTCCTACGAAATGATTGTTTCATGTTAAGACAGGTTTTCATGATAGACGCTGTTAATTTAAAGACATGTAAAAGTTTGATGCATGAAACAGGTTGTATTCATCACAAATCTATATAACGGTCGTTACTAAAATATGGTAAGAAGGTATATGGTTCCTCAGAATGAAGGTTCACGGTATGGTGTTAGGGCAGTCGATTCGTATTACTGGTAATTCCGATGTTCCTGGTCTCAACAGTATGAGATAAGCGGGAGAGAGTTCTATCGTGAAATCGGGGCTGCACTAACGGCTGAAAAAGGTTTGTCGTTTCTTAGTCCTATTGAGTATTTAAATCCTAAGGAAACAAATGAAACACTGAGTGGTATGGAGGATTTACCAAAGCATGTAGCACGGAAGCAGTAGGGTTTGCTCCCCTTGTTTGATTTTAATTCGTTAGAGTCAACAGTAGGGCTTAGTAGCGGCAGACTTTTTGTTGGTTGGAGGAGTGTTGTTTGATGTCTCCTCGCCGCCTGTTTGCAAGTCTCGAGTAGTTAAAACAGTAGTTACTCGTTGGGCAATGTATTGGTCAAGCTCGGCTTGACTGAGGTATCGTCGTTAGGGCGGCATGATGAGAGCTTTAATGACAAGGATGAAGAGATACATGGGGTTTTATATCACGGTTAAGATTATCATAAATGTGCATACAAGAAGTAAGGTACAACTGTACGATGTGGAGTTTATTGATGTGCAACGACAAGGATTAGAAACCGTTTAAGGTATGAGTTTGTAAGATTTTTGACTTTGAAGTTTACGAAAGATGGTTGAAGTTGTTATGACCTAGAAAATCTGCGAGGCGGAATTATTCTATCCCCAGTGGAGTCGAAGTCTTCGGTGTCGCACGTGGTATGTAAATCCATCGAGTTGATCCTCAGTCATGTTTTCGTGTTTCACCACGTTTCAAGTGTTGTGGTTAGTGAAGTTGTTGGTTTTATCGTGTAGTCAGAATAATGACAGAGTAGTGTGTTCGTAATAGTCAACCAAGACTACACCATTGTAGTAGACTAACGGACAATGAAGCAGTATCCTCGTACTGTGTGTAGCCCTAAGTTGTCAAAGTGTAGTACTCAAGGTACTGGGGTGCAGTACTAATGTACTGTGAATGCAGTGCTAGATGCACAATAACGTAGTACCAACGTACTATGAATATAGTACCAATATACTATGAATGTAGTACCAATGTACTATGAATGTAGTACCGAAGTGCTGTGAAATGCGGCGCTAAGTGCCGTGATGCAGTATAAACGTATTGTGAGTGCAGCACTAGTGTGCTGTAAGTATGTGTGGATCTCATGTCCTTAAAGTGTAGCTCTACGATTTAATAGTAGAGCGTGATCACAAAATTTTGTAGATGTGGCACAAGGGCTAAGTAAGTACAAACTGTGAGGTTTTCGTGTGTATCGCAAGGGTTAAAATGGTGTTTCTCATAAATTTTCTATGTGTGCGCGCAAATGTCACCATGTAAGTATCGAAGTACTGAATCAGGTAAGTACTGAGGTAATGTGCTGATCAAAATGATTCGATTGTGGTTGTGAAAGTTTTTGTGGACTTAGTCATTGTGAGTGTCTCACGCAATACTAATCCAGTGGTAACCAGTGTGGTCAAAATTGAAATCAAGGCGCGCATAAGTCGTTGGGTTCAGTTCAGTTGATGGAAGAATATGCCAAAACGTGAGTGTTGCGGTTGGCCAATTCAATTTGGTGGTTGTCTGCACGACAATGAATGCGAGTGAAAAGAACACGTGATTAGTCGATGTAACAAGCCTCTTTGATGAATCTCTCATGAGATGGGAGTTTAGTTGGTTGATCCTCAGATGGAACCTCTTTAAGTAGGTCCTTTTCGGATGGGTTGTTCCTAATAATGTTGTTGTTTGTTATAATTGAGGGAGCAATTGTGACACCCCCAAATTTGATGATTTGCGGAAGCTCGATTTGGGTGTCACTAATCAATATACAAAGCACATAAGATAATAATGACGACCACTATATGTGTCGTTTTAAACTTGCATTAATAAAGTAAATGTTTACATCAAAATAATGTTACATTAGCTCGGTTCCTGAAATTGAGAGATTACATAGCATAATTACTTTTACAAAATATAATAATACGATCAAATCTCTAATTGTATGTATGCTGACTCGAGCTAATGATCCCTGCTTGTGCAGCCAACCTACTGCTGGGTACCTGTGATATGTACTAAAATGGGTCAGCGAAAACGCTGGTGAGCTCACAGGTTTGTATGTCAATGTATAGTTGTAAGAACCGCAAGATTTATATTGAATTTAAGATGCAATTAAGCAAAATAAAAGTTATACAATCCATGAGCACATAGTCTGACCTTAACTTGAGCGCTAGGTCCAATTAAGGAAACCTAACTGATTTGCCTCCTACGAGTGTCTAATCCACACTCGTCTTCCCAAATGCTAATACATCTGTTTGACCGGTTAGTGCGTGCTAACCCGGATGAGGATTGTCAATCCCATATGATATCATATACTAACATTCACGCTAAAATATTAGAGACTATGCTATAGAGGACTTTAATTGATTAGCTTGAAACTCATGTAGTATTTGTAGGTTGGCACTTGTGTTCTACTTGTAAAACAAAATGAAGTAGTAATATCACACCCCTGGTAAAAGTAGTGAAAAATGGGGCCATGAAACTCACCTGAGTCTTGAAGTGTTTAATTTAATAAACTTGAAGTAATTAGCGGTGAATTGGTGTCCAAAGTCTTGAAACCTGAATGTGTCCACGACACTTGAATTGTTATTAATTGTACCGGTATCTAGAAAGACTACCATTGAAATTGTTTGTTTAACTTGATGTCCAAATTACCCCGATTTGGTTGATTGTATTGTTACAAGTTACTACGACTTGTTTGATTTAATTGATACAAGTTACAACGACTTGTTTGATTTTGAATTATGTTTTGAAAAACGCGTATGAGCCGTTGGTGATTATTGGAAATTAAAGATTTCAATGATCTTATCATGATTCGAAGTGTTATCCTTGAAAAGTATGTTCCAATGTATTTGAGAAGTCATATTGTATAGTAGTTTGAAGTTTTATAAGTTCGACACTTGGTGAAAAAGGTGCTTACGGAATCTAAGTACGGGGGTCCGGGGGTAGCGCCCCTGGTTAGCGGGGTCCAAGGGGCGGCAGCCCCTGGCGGGGTCCAAGGGGCAGAGCCCCTGGCTGGGGTCGAGCTGCCAGGTCAGCTTGGAAAATTTTTATTTCTACTATATTGCTTTAAGGAAAAACGCATCTGGACTTGAATTTGGGTGAAATCAAGTGATAAAATTTAGAGTCTCGACACTTAGTAAAAATATGTGTTTTCTAGTTTCTTTTTTTTTGTGCGACATTGGGTGCGACGTCGCAGGCCCTGACTGCGACGTTGAGCATGGCGTCGCTATGTGCGACTTTCGCAATTTAATGCGACGTTGTACGTGGCGTCGCTATAGGCGACGTTGTTGATTTCTGCGACGTAAGGGTTTGCGTCGCTAAGTGCGACGTTCGCCAGTTAAGGCGACGTTAGGGATGACGTCGCTATATGCGACGTGGTGATGGTTTATGCGACGTCGTAGCTGACGTCGCAAAATGTCTGGGCCAAAAGCGACGTTACGGTCTGATCGGAGCTAGGTGGCCGGAAAATCGGCCGAAAGGCCTCCGTTTGGTCCAAATCTTTTACCCAACCCATTTTTAGGCATTTTAAGCATGTATAAACCATAAATACGTAAAAATGAGTAAGAACGGAGAGTTTCGGGTTTTGTCGGAAACTTACGAATCGACGCCGTGAAAATCCGAAAAGATGGTGACGTAGATCGTGACGCCGTGGTTCTTTTATTCCAAAGGAGTATGACGATTCGGGTTCGTTTGATGTTAGTTTTTAAGGGATTTAAGTGGGTGGTGGTTTTGGTGTTTGAAAGAGAAAAGAAAGAAGAGAGAGAGAAGGGGGTGAAAAATGAGGAGAAACGGGGTGGGGATCCCCCTTTTTGGCTGATTCGGTGGGGGCCCATCGAGGTGTGGGTCTCCACTTTTACTCCCGTGCAGTCGCGCTCCGTGTGGTGTTCGTTTTCCCGATTGTTTAACGTTAAATATTTATTTTATACGTTTAAATACATGTTTTAAAATACAATTGATTACCCAAAAATTTTGTTGAAGTATTTTACTAAATACTTAGTAATTACATCATAAAAAGTAATTTGTTTCGTTTTGTTTGCGCGTTTACATTTTAATCGCTTATATATTAATTGTGTAGTGAGACTTGGATACGAAATATTATTGATATAATATTTTTAAACATGACAACGTTATTAAATAATATTTGTATTACTTAATAAAAATCGTTCACCAACGTCCGTATTAATTGTGTCGAAATTCATTCGATTTGAAACGCATACGATTTAAACAAACCGCATAATTGTGTAGATATATATTCAACAATATATATAATAATTGATATATTAATTAGCCTAACACAGAACTAATTACATGTATTAAAACTTGATTAGGCACTAAATTCTAGTCCTAATTTGATGGGTGTCACAGCAATTCGTGTGTGCGTTTCTATCATCGTAGATAAAGTGTCGAGGCGTGATGTATCAATTGATAATAATAAAAGATAATAGGATTGTAATCATTCAACATGTGTGACCAAAAGATTACAAGAGTTAGAGTTTACAAAAGTTGCCAGGATTTATTGTTGAGACCTGAGACACTGTCAGATCTGCTCAGAATACAAGTATGATTGCCGCTGTTAGAAGAAGTTTACCACTGTTAGAGTTTTTGTATTGACAGTGCCACTGTCAATTAGTTTTAGTCTAACAGTGCCACTGTTGAACATGTAATTTGTATTTTGTATCAAGTACTCAACCTCTGTTAGTAATATACGAGTACTACCCCTGTTAGATATATAGATAACCACTGTTGGTTAGATAAAGTTGGTTAGAGTTATATTAGGAGTAGATGAGGATTCCTAATATGTTTGATTCTGTAAAGGACTCTATATGTTATAAATAGAGATCCTGGAAAACCCTAGTAGATACGATTCATTCTAGTTATTAGCTTCAAGGTTGTAAACCCTAACACAATTGTGTGTTCATATTATTGATAATAATACTGAAGCTTTTGGTTAGATATTCTGTTATATACAAGTTTGTTCTTCAAGTTATTAATAAACTATTCCGCAAGCTTATTAATAATCAATCAAAGTAATACATACTAAGATCTCAATCTGGGATCATCAAGTGGTATCAGAGCAAGGTTGCTCATGATCTAGGATATACAAGGTGTACGAGATAAAAGAAGCCGTATCGAAGAAACCCTAGAAGATTGCAAGAAAAATTCGTAATTCATCACTTTCTGCACAGCCATGGTAAAAAATTCGGATCTCATTCGTTAACCGTTAGATGGTCATGAAATTTGAACTGTAGGTTCATAACACAAAGGCGCACATTTGTACCGAAGGAATTTTCGATCTGGGCTTTTGATTGAGAGATATTCATTGTCGAAATTGGTTGCTGAAAGTTTAGGGTTTTTCAAAACGGCAGAAGTAAAACGATCACTGTGTCTTCGTTATCCAACGAAAGTTGATGATTTTTGGATATGTTATAGAAGACATGTATCTACATCGTGTAAAAATTTCATAGTGATCGGATGTTTCTATAAAGAGATATTAAAATTCGAAGTTAATGCAGTAAGTTTATGGTTTCTTTTCGTGCAGCTGAAGTCAAATAATTCCTGTAAATTCATTAACCGTTGGATCGACTTGATTTTTGGATATGTGGTTAATGAAACATTGATGGACTTCATGTTATAATTTGAGCATCATCAGATATGTAACCAAGGAGATATACAGTTCGTAAGCCACTGCTCATCAACTTGCCCCTGCTAGCACAAAGTTACCACTGTTTGTACAACGTTCCCGCTGTTAGAAGGTTTGTACCGCTGCTATTACAAGTTTGCCTCTGCTAGTACAACGTTGCCTCTGTCACTACAAGTTTACCGCTGTTAGTACAAACGTCCTGCTGTTAGTACAAGCTTACCACTACTAGTAGAAGCTTTCCGTTGTTAGTACAAAATTGATGATTGCCACTGTTTGTGTAATGTATCATTGTTGCCACTGTTAGTGGAATTCAAAGGATATTACCACTATTAATGTAAAGTGGCTACCACTGTTCGTGGATTTTGAAGATTATTTGAAGATGTGATTACGAAGAAGATTGATTATTGCTTATTTGATATTGGAGTTGAGTTTTACAAGTGTGTATCTTATCATATCTCAAAGTGGGATGATAAACTTTGAAGATAACTTGTTTGATTTGTATGGTGACGATGAAGACTTGACAAAATCTAGCAAACGTGTGAGATTAAACTTAGGATGCTCAATGCTCACATTTGCTATCACTTGGAAGAGTTTGGGTTGCTCTGTGACTTATTATGAAGAATAAGGATTTTTGTCAAAGAGATTGAGGTCTACTTATACATAGGATTATAAGTTCGATGTCGTGGATAGTACAAGATATAAGGTACAAGTTTGGAAGATTTAATTTCTTTATTAAGTTTGTTATATTCTATTTTCTTCACCGACCAGTAATCATTACATAGAGCCAATAGAATTTGAGATTCAAGAGATGGTTAACATATTGATTTGAGGGGAAGCTTATCGACAAAGTATTTAACCATCAGAAGATGTTCATGCATTGTTTGAGGAAAAAGGTTTCATTACTACTGCTAGTTATATATTACTACTGCTTGTATAATTTTTAATTGTTCAAATTCAGTGGTGTATTATATAGCATGTGGTTGTAAAGGTTCAAGTTGCTTTTCTTCATGAAGACCCCTATTGGATTATGACAAAAAGGGGAAGAAGAATTACTGATCAAGATTTGCAGCTTGTTATTATGCATGGCATGGTTTAAAAGAAATCAAGAGTTAAGGGGAAGTTTGTGCAAGAAGATTAATATTTTGTCATCATCAAATAGGGGAAGATTGTAAGGAATTATTAATATGATGAGACAAAATAAAAGATGAAAGTTGAGGGACTAAAGATGAATTGTTTTATTTTAATTAGTTTCCTAGTAGAATTATGATTTCTTGTAACCCTAATGTCTCTAGTATATAAAGAGACATAGGGACGTAGGAAAAGGTGTGCACACATAATGTAGACGTCTAGGGTTTTTGTTTAGCCTCAAGATCAAGGTTTCTTGATCCTGTTATATTTGTATAACCGTGTTATTCTGATCAAATAATATTGGGGCTTGTTGTGATAACATTGATGTTCTAATTATTATTCCGCTGCTTATTGTTATCAATGTTATTATTATCCTAGATCAAGATCTAAACAATCTCGAGCCAGATCGTTATTATGTTTTCAGAGCTTGATATTACTTTGATCTTGAAGAAGGTAATTGAATTTCGCAGCTTTTTCAACAAATAACAAGATGTCTACTGAAACAATGGAAGGTATTCAAGCTACAAAGATTCCCATGCTCAAACCTGATGAGTTTGAGCTATGGCAGACTAGGATTAGGCAATACATGTTGCTTACGGATTATATGATGTGGGAGGTGGTTACTAATGGACCAAACTATACTAAAGATGCAGATGGTAAAAAGGAGGAAAGACCACCACCAAAGACTGATGCAGAGAGGAAAGAAAGAGCAACAGAGTGGAAGGCATTAAGTACTCTACTTTTGTCTATTCCTAATGAGTATCAGAGGAAATTTGAAAACTGTGAAGATGCTCAGGTTCTCATGGAAGCAATTGTTAAGAGATTTGGTGGTAATGACAACACCAAGAAAAATAAGAGATCTCTTCTCAAACAACAATTTGAAAACTTTGCAGGTGTAAAGTCTGAAACTTTGACTCAGACTTTTGACAGATTTCAAAAACTTGTGGGTGATCTTGAAAATCACAATGTCAAGATTGATAAGGATGATTTGAATAGGAAGTTTATAAGATCACTAGGCACAGATTGGAATATGTGCACTGTGGGACTTAGACAAAGTGCAGATCTTGAAGAAAAGGAGATTGAAGATCTATACAATGATCTGAGAAATTTTGAGCCTGAGGTGTTGGCTCTAAAACAGTCCAATGGTAGCTCTAACAATGCTGCTTTTGTGTCTGTTGGTGAATCTGGTAGCTGTAGCACATCTGGTGCTAATGATAATGTCTTGGAAGCTTTCTTTGCAAGCCATGTGAATTCATCCTTAACAATAGAGGATCTGGAACAGGTTAATGAAGAGGATCTTGAAGAGATGGATTTGAGATGGCAGATGGCTATGATTACTATAAGGGCAAAAAGGTTTATGCAGAGGTCAGGGAACAGAAACTTTACTTACAAGAGAGATGGTGTAGCTGGTTTTGATAAGAGCAAGGTGGAGTGTTTCAACTGTCACAAGATGGGACACTTTGCTAGAGAATGCAAGAGCACACAGGCTGGAGGATCTCAGACTACTTCCAATGGTATTGTAAGAAATAGTTCTGGTCCACAAAGAAGATTGGTACCTGTTCAGAACACCACTTCAGATTCATTGGTTGCACAAGATGGAATGGGAGGATTTGACTGGAGTGACCAGGAAGAGCTTGTAGTCAAGAATCAAGCTTTAATGGCTGTCACAGAAGAACCAGAGCCTTCAGACATTCCATATGAGGTACAATCTAAATTATGTTCTCCTACATGTAAGAAAATGGTTAAATTTTATAGGGATCATAATATGGTTGTGTGTAATGAATTGAAAGCTAGTGTGGAAAAGAGTCAACATGCAACTTTAGCTATTGAAAACTTAGAAAGACAGATAAAAGCTTTTGAAAAGAATGAATCACAATTTCACTTAGATATTAAATATCTGAATTGGGAAAAGAAAGCTTTACAAACAAAAGTTGATATGCTAAGTGCAAAGTTGGCTGAGGCAATTTCTGATAAAGAATCAATAAGGTTGAAAGTAGATGAATTGGAAAATGCTTCAAAAGGTGTTCAAAACTTAATCAAGTCTCAAATTCATGATAAATTAAAAATTGGATTAGGTTACAACCTTAATGCTGTACCCCCACCTTATAATCATACTTACTTCCCATCTAAACTTGAGTTTGACTTAGAAAAACTTAAGGTAGGTGTGTCTGAGGAGGTTAAAAAGGTAGATCCAGTAGTTAATTGTGCTAATAATGTAAATTTTGATAAAGTGGATGTATCTGATTGGACTGAGAAAGATGAGAGTGATAGTGATAGCTCATCTAGTGGTAATTATGTGGATGATTGTGTTAAGCCTATTACTGGTCTAGTTTCTGAACTAAATAGTACTAAACTAGAAGAGGGTAAAAAGTTGTTTGTTGAGAAAGCAAAGGCTCAGATAGATCAAGTTAGAAAATCCAATAAATCAAGATCTGGTCTAGGTTATGTGCACAAAAGAGTCAATCCTGAATTAAAAGATATGTCAAAAGATAAATCTGAGTGTGATAAATGTGCATGTAAATCAAACAGGTCTGATTTAAATACTGCAAATAATGTAAATAAATACATTCCCAGGGGTAATCAGAGGAATTGGAACCAATTGGTTTCACAAAGGCTGGGTAATGGGTTTGAATGTGTGAAAAGAAAATCATGTTTTATTTGTGGTAGGTATAATCATCTTCAACAGGACTGTTACTACAATCCTAAAAATAATAGGAACAGTGGTAAAGGACAAATGTTGAAAATTAAGCCAAACAGAGGCAAGGCTGCAGCCCCTGTTAATGCTGCAGCAGTGCCACTGTCAAAGGCTAACAGAGGCAAGACAAGAACAGGGGAGGGTTTGACCACTGTCAGACATGGTACCTCTGCTGGTGTTAAACATTTCAAAAGAATGTTTATACCAAGTAAAGCTACCACTGCTAGGGTAATAAATACGAATTTGAAGGTGACCACTGTCAGACCATTAACCCCTGTCAGGTCTAAAACAGATTGTTTTTGGAAACATAAGAATGCATCTACATCAAATGTATCCAAAATCAATGGAGCATTGAGATCAATCACCTTTAAGAGGGTTGATATCAAAAATGCTCATGGGAAACCCAAAGCCAAATTGGTTTGGGTTCCCAAGAGAAACTAATATGTTCTCTTTTTATATGTGCAGGGCAAGCCAAAGAGCTTTTGGCACATTGATTCTGGCTGCTCAAGGCACATGACTGGAGATAGGGAAAAGCTGCAGGACTTCAAAGCATTTAATGGAGGAGATGTAGCATTTGGCAGCAATCCTAAAGGAGGAAAAATCACTGGAAAAGGTAAGGTAAAAAGCAGTAAGCTCACTTTTAATGATGTGTATTATGTTGAGCAATTGAGATATAATTTGCTTAGTGTGAGTCAAATCACAGATAAGCAAAATCCTGTTTATTTCACTGACACAGAATGCCTTATACTTTCTGAAAAACTCAAAATACCTGAAGATAAAATTTTAATGAGAGTTCCAAGAAAGGATAATGTATACTGTAGTGATCTAAACAAGATGGAATCTCAAAATGTTAACTGTCTTATTTCTAAAGCTACTGTTTCTGAATCTGAACTATGGCATAGGAGGATGTGTCACTTGAATTACAAGACTATGAATAAACTTGTTAGGAATAAGCTAGTGAGAGGCTTACCTGAAAAGTTATTTGAATGTAGTGACCACTGTGTAGCTTGTCTCAAAGGCAAGCAACACAAGACCTCTTATAAGACCAAGCTTGTGAATTCCAATACCACTCCCTTACACCTGTTACATATGGACTTGTTTGGCCCTACCAATGTAGCTAGTCAAGGGAAGAAGTCTTACTGTTTGGTGATAACTGATGATTATTCTAGAATGAGTTGGGTATTCTTTCTTAGGACCAAGGATGAGACAGGTGAAATACTTAGATCATTCATAACTAGGATTGAGAATTCAACTAATCAAAAGGTTAAGATCATCAGGTGTGATAATGGGACAGAATTTAAGAATCATGAGATGAATAAGTTCTGTGAGGAGAAAGGTATAGAAAGACAGTTTAGTGCACCTAGGACTCCACAACAAAATGGAGTAGCTGAAAGAAGGAATAGGACACTAATTGAGGCTGCTAGAAGCATGCTAGCAGATGCTAAACTTCCAATGTCCTTTTGGGCAGAGGCAGTCAGCACTGCTTGTTATGTTTTGAATAGGATTCTGATCATTAAACCTCATAACAAGACACCTTATGAGTTATTCTTTAAGAGAAAACCTTTGGTTAGCTTTTTAAAACCATTTGGATGTCCTTGTACTGTCTTAAATACCAGGGATCACCTTGGTAAGTTTCAGAGTAAGGTAGATGAGGCTGTATTTGTTGGATACTCTATTCAAAGCAAGGCTTATAGAGTATTTAATAAAAGAACTAGGATCATTGATGAGACCATGGATGTGACCTTTAATGAAAATACATCAAATGTAGAAGGAAAAGGTCCAGAAGTATTGTTTGATATTGATGCACTATCCTATGCTTTTAGATATCCAGATTTGTCTACTAGTGCAGGTACAGATGCAGGTAATGATGCAGGTGAAGATGGGCTTTCAGGCTCAAGTCAGACTAAAAAGGATGACTTGAAGTATGTATTGTTTCCTATTTGGTCTCCAGATCCACCAGGAGTATTCCAATCAGAGCAACAAGAGGAAGATGGATCTTCAGATGATACATGTGGGTCAACTGGCAAAAATGGTTCAAACAAGGATGAAGATGGTTCAACTCCAACAGATCATCAACCATTTACTTCAAAGGGTTCTCATACAGTTTCAGAGCATGATTCAGAAGGAGAGCATGAATCTCCAAAGTATTTTGAACAAAGTCCTCCATTTCAAGTCTTGGAAAGGACTTCTTTGTCAGATTCTGAAGCAACTCCAAAGCCTTCAAAAGAAAGAGAAGAAAGAGATTCTTTTTCAGAATCAAAAATGGATAATCTTTTGGGTCCTAATTTGGAAAGAGAATTACTTGATACATCCACATCTAAGTATCTGGTTCACAAAGATCACTCCTTGGATTTGGTCATTGGAAATATTAGCTCTTCTGTTCAGACTAGACATCAAACCAAGGTAAGAGAAGAAGATTTACATACTTCACTATATGTTTGTTTTCTTTCTCAGATGGAACCAAAGAAGGCAGTGGAAGCTCTCAAAGATCCAAGTTGGATAGAGTCAATGCAAGAAGAATTGTTGCAGTTCAAACTGCAAGATGTATGGGATTTGGTTGACTTACCAAAAGGAAAGAAAGCTATAGGCACAAGGTGGATCTTCAAGAACAAAAGAGATGAAAGAGGAATAGTGATAAAGAATAAAGCAAGGTTGGTAGCACAGGGGTACACACAAGAAGAAGGAATTGATTATGATGATGTTTTTGCTCCTGTTGCTAGAATATAAGCTATTAGGTTATTTTTAGCTTATGCATCTTATCAGGATTTCAAAGTTTATCAAATGGATGTGAAGAGTGCTTTTCTTCATGGTCTAATTGATGATGAGGTGTATGTATGCCAACCACCAGGGTTTGAAGATCCAACATATCCAGATAGAGTGTGCAGATTGAAGAAAGCTTTGTATGGGTTACATCAAGCACCAAGAGCTTGGTATGATACTCTATCTGAGTATCTTCTCAAGAATGGATTCAAGAGAGGTACTATTGACAAGACTTTGTTTACCAAGAGGGTTCAGAGAGATATATTGTTGGTACAGGTTTATGTTGATGATATTATTTTTGGGTCAACTAGGGATTCATTGTGCAAAGAGTTTGAGGGCTTAATGCATAAGAAATTCAAGATGAGTTCAATGGGTGAACTCACTTTCTTTTTAGGATTGCAGGTTAAACAGAAGACAGATGGAATCTTTATTAACCAAGGGAAGTATGTGCAGGATATTTTAAATAAATTTGGTTATAAAGATGTAAAGATAGCTAGCACTCCTATGGAGGCACACAAACATCTTAATTCTGACCCTGAGGGAGAGGAAGTAGATGTGCACTTGTACAGGTCAATGATTGGTTCTTTGATGTATTTAACTTCATCTAGGCCTGATATTATGTTTGTAGTGTGTCTTTGTGCTAGGTACCAAACCAATCCAAAGCAGTCACACATGTATGCTGTGAAAAGGATCTTTAGATACTTGAAAGGTCAACCAGATTTAGGACTTTGGTATGCTAAAGGATCAGATTTTGAGCTTAAGGCTTTCACAGATAGTGACTATGGTGGTGAGAACATGGATAGAAAATCAACAAGTGGAGGATGTCAATTTCTTGGAAATAGGTTAGTGTCATGGCAATGTAAAAAGCAGACCACAATTTCCACTTCTACAGCAGAAGTAGAATATGTTGCAGCATCAAGTTGCTGTGCACAGGTTCTTTGGATTCAGAATCAAATGTTGGATTATGGTTTGACTTTCATGAACACTCCTATTTATATTGATAATACCTCTGCTATTAGTATCATTCAAAATCCAGTTAAGCATTCAAAAACCAAACACATTGAGATCAGATATCATTTTATACGAGATTGTTATGATAAAAGATTGATTCATATTTTTAAAATTCATACTGATAATCAACTTGCAGATATTTTTACAAAAGCATTTGATGTAGGAAGATTTACATTTTTGATAACTAATATTGGTATGATCAATCTCACTTAGTGTTTTGGTCTGGATTTGATACTAACAGGGGTGAAGTATATTGTGTTTGACAGGGTCAAGTGTTGCCACTATTAGCTTCATCATGATAACAGTTGGTGCCACTGTTAGTTTACTTATGCCACTGTCAATGTATTTTAAACCCCTGCTGTATATTTGTGTAGATTAACCCATGCTGGTTGTTTTTCTTAGTTTAATATTGCAGGACTCAGCCACTGTCAAGAGACATCACTTGAGCTGGAGTCTAATGTTTTCTGTGTTGCTTCTTATTTTGGTTAAAAAAAAAAATACGGTTCTTTTTCTAATAAAGCTAAGTTTATGCCCCTGTTAGTTCTAAGCTGGAGTTTCCCTGGTCGGATGCCCCTGCTAGACTATCAGCCATTGTTAGCTTTGTTAGATGGTTAAAAAGGGTTGACTATAATTGACCAAGTGAGGTACCCCTGTTGGGCTTATTTGTAAGTTGTGCCCCTGCTGGGTATAACCAGCAGTGCCACTGTTAGTTCTATTTTTAGGGCTTGGCACTGTCATCATATAAATACTCAAATACTTCACTTTTTCAATTACGCTTTCAAAATTTTCAAAACCCTTCAATAATCGCTCTCGTTTAGATTTGTTTATTGTAAACCGCTCCTCGTTCTTTCATCAATTTCATCAATGGCATCGTCATCTTCATCTGATTCTGGTACTTCTACGCTAAGTGTTCATTCTGAACACAATATGAGGGCTTTCTTGAACAAAGAACTTGCAGATGATTATTTTCACCCTATTATCGATTTCTTGAGTAACTGTCTAGTTACTTATGCCCTTACTGTCGCTCCAAGATTGATACGATCACACATTCAAGAATTCTGGCAGAATGCAAAGGAAGGGAATGTTAATGGAATTACTCATATTCATTCCACTGTCAAAGGTAAGAAGGTAATGGTAACTGAGATTGTTCTTAGAGAACTTCTGCAGTTTGATGATGAAGGAGGAATTCTAGAATTATCAAGAGTTGATTTGTTTAAAGGTATAAATGATATGGGGTATGAAGGTTCTGGAAAAGCAAGATCAGAATATACTTTCTTGAAGTCATGGTTCTGTCCTCAATGGAAGTTCTACATTCATACTTTTCTGGTATGTTTGTCACAAAAGAGAACTATTTTTAATGAATTTAGTTCTAGTATTGCATATCCTATTATCTGCTTGGCACAGAGTATTAAATTTAATATGTCTAGGTTTATCTTAGATAATATGATTAGGAATGTAAAGGGTGATACATTCATTATGTACCCTAGATTTGTTCAGCTTTTATTGAATACTCAATTGTCAAATTTGCCAGTAGAGGATAGTGTAATAGTTAGTTCTACTCTATCCTTGAGGACTATTAGAGCTATGAACCAGTATCAGAATACTTTTTCCAAGAAGGAAACTGCATTATTTTCTACAATGTTAGTTGCTCCTTCTGCCACTGGTGGTGTATTACCAACACCACCTGGACCAAATGATGACAGGCCAACAACACAAGTTGGTTCTGAACACACATCAGGAGGTGGCACCAAAAGAAAACAAGGGAACCAACAGCCTACCCAAAGTAAAGCCAAGAAATCCAAGAAGGCTAAACAGGCTGTGGAGATTCCTATTTCTCCACAGTCTCAGTCAAATGATCCACCACAACAGGTGAACATACTTGATGAAAATGTTCATTCTGGAAGGGCTGCCACTACTGTTTCTAGCCCACTGGCAGGGCAGGATAGTGGTAACATCAATAAGACCCAACCAGAGGCAACTATATTTGATGAACCTATGGGTGATGATTCAAATGTAGGTCCCAGTACCAACAACAGAGGGACATCTGCAGTGGCAGATGTAGTCGATGATTCATCTAGGAGGTCACACTCCAATGTTGATGAGGCTAGTAATGAAACTAGGGAATTGACTATTGATGATTTGGTACATGATATCAAACTGATTTGGACTAAATTTGAAAAGGAAAGAGCTTTGAGAAGGGAGCAACAGGTTATGTTGGCTGCCCAGAGTGAATTGATAAAGAAGTAGAGGGAGGAAATTATTGATTTACATACCAGGTTGGCAGTTGTTGAGGATGCAGTTGATAAAGTTTTGTTGCCTGCTAGAGAATCTTCAGGCAAGGGGGAGAATAAAGATGATGATCATGAGCAGAATGATATGCCTGAAGATAAGAAGGAGAATGGTGATGATTCAGATGGTCAAGATGATAACAATGATGGGAATACTGAAGGTGCAGGTGATTTTAGCTTTATGGATATACCTGAGTTTAATGAGATGAGTGATAGAGGTGTTGAAGATGAAGTGAATGTCTCAGATTATGTGATTAATGAAGACATGGATGAACAGATGGTAGATGCTGAGAATGATAGGAGAATGGTGGTGTATGTTGGTGAAAATGTTGCAGATTATGATACACCAAGTGGTCCAGCTTTAAATGTTTTTCCATTAAACAAAGGATTACCTTTTAAGGCTGTGGCTAATCTGTATATCTGGGATATTATGGGAGCAAATCTTGATATGAGCAAAAGAGTAAGTTTTAGTGATAGGTTGGTTTATGAAGAAAAGAGTGATAATGATGATGATAAATCTGTTGAAACAGAGGATATGGAAGGTGGTGATGTAGAGGTTGAGGGAGAGTTTATAGAGGCAAAACCTGAAGCAAAAGAGGAAGAAATAGTGAAGATTTATAATAGAAAGAAATCAATTCCAAAGAGAAAGTCTACCTCTGCTAAGGTACGAACCCCTGTTGAAACTCAATTTTTGACCACTGCTAGTAGTGTTTCTACCTCTGCTAGTAGTTTGGTATCTACCCCTGTTGAGGTATCTACCACTGTTGGTACTTCAACAGCAACCCCTGTTGATACAACCCCTGTTACTACAAATCCTACCCCTGTTATCACAAAATCAACCACTGTTATATCAACCTCTGTTAACACTTCATCTATTCACACAACTGTTGGTACACCTACTGTTACTCCAGTTTACACCACTGCTACAGCAACGACCACTGCCAGGGCTCTAGAAGTGCCTGTTACAATAAGAGAGCCTACACAAACACCCAAACCTAAGTCTGATCTTCCAAAGATTGATTCAAAAGACAAAGGTAAGGGAAAATTGAAAGAAGAGAGAAAAGTTAAGAAGGTTGTAGAGCCTCCAATTGATTTGAATGAGGCCAGAAGAGCTCAAGAAGAGCATGATGAGAGAATGCTAAGAATGGCAGTTGAGTTTAAGAGAAAGGAAGGACCTGATGTTGATGTTATACTAGAAGACTTGAGTATGGTAACCTTGTCACAAAAGGCTGCACAGATGCTGAATGATATGGCTGCAAAAGGTCAAGGGTTGTCTGCTCAAAAGGTCCATGACATGATCAAGAAAAAGGTTGGTAATGATGGTTTGGATCCAGGGTTTGCAAAGCTCAAACAAGCTGTTGAAGAAAAGGAAAAATTGAAAATACAAGCTGAGATTGAGAAGAAAAGAAACAAACCACCAACTGCTGCTCAAAGGAAGAAGGATTTACTCAGAATTCTTGGTGATAGATATGCACCAAGAAGTGTGCTTGAAGGATGGGATGTACAGAAACTGGAAAGAGCATATGAAAAATATCAGAATGAGGAAAAGGAAGATTTTGAGAAAAGAATTCAGAAAGACAAATTCATTAAGAAAAAATTGGATGAGGATAGGAAGAGAATTGCTGAGCAGGTGAGAAAAGAGGAGCAAGAGAGAATTGAAAAGAAAGAACAAGATGAAGCAGAAGCCAAAGAAAGAGAAATCAAAAGGCTTTCTGATCAAAATTTAAAGATAAGGTGGAATGGAGTTCTTGCTTCTGATAGTGTAGTTCCTGATTTAGAAAGAGATGTAGAAGAGTTGAAGAAATATATCAAAGAAGTGAAGGATTATAAAGAAAATATTCACATCAATCATGATAGATCATCAAAGATAATTGAATGGAAAGGAATAAAATCAAAAGTTGCTGATGGTGATAAAGAACAGATCAAGATTGTTAGAGAGGATGGGAATGAGCAATGTTTGTCATCTGTTGCTGATGTGCTTAAGAATGTGAACAGATTAGACATTCTAGATCTGTATGAGCTAAACAGTCAAGGAGATAGGCAGGCTTCACTGGTGATTATGGAGAGAGAATTGGGAAGATGTCTGACTATGTTGTTTGAGCCTGAGCCATTCATCAATTTGTTCTTAAATTGTATTCATGCTGTGAATACATGGAGACATTTTGTTAGAGCTGGAGTTCATATGATTCTATTCAGAAGTGGAATGTCAATCTACATGCTTGATGAAAGAAGATATGTTCTGGGAACTCAGACTCTAAGAAATGTGCTTGCATTTCAACTGAGAACTACAGTGATTTCAGAATGAGCATTTAATGCTTTGTATATGGTGCTCAATCAGTTTCATAAAAGAATGGAGTTGGAAAGATTGAAAGAGGATGAGAGAAGGAGAAAACAGAATCAAACTCAAAAAGGTGAAAAGAAAGATGAAGAAACTTGATTCATTGCTGAGAATGATCAAGTTTAGGGGGAGATTGTTGAGACCTGAGACACTGTCAGATCTGCTCAGAATACAAGTATGATTGCCGCTGTTAGAAGAAGTTCACCACTGTTAGAGTTTTTGTATTGACAGTGCCACTATCAATTAGTTTTAGTCTAACAGTGCCACTGTTGAACATGTAATTTGTATTTTGTATCAAGTACTCAACCTCTGTTAGTAATATACGAGTACTACCCCTGTTAGATATATAGATAACCACTGTTGGTTAGATAAAGTTGGTTAGAGTTATATTAGGAGTAGATGAGGATTCCTAATATGTTTGATTCTGTAAAGGACTCTATATGTTATAAATAGAGATCCTGGAAAACCCTAGTAGATACGATTCATTCTAGTTATTAGCTTCAAGGTTGTAAACCCTAACACAATTGTGTGTTCGTATTATTGATAATAATATTGAAGCTTTTGGTTAGATATTCTGTTATATACAAGTTTGTTCTTCAAGTTATTAATAAACTATTCCGCAAGCTTATTAATAATCAATCAAAGTAATACATACTAAGATCTCAATCTGGGATCATCAATTATCACTTCCAGGCAGATAATGAGGGTTATACAAAAGGGGATGGGATTTTAATATACCCATCGGATTAGAGGTCCTAACTACGACCTATTACATACACAACTATCCGCTATACAAAGTGGTTATAGTTATCATTGATCTATTCTAGGTCGAGGTCGTAAGGGTAGTAACAAGCTTCGAGCATGTCGCGGTATCGTGGAGGCGCATGGTAAACCAAAGCATCTTCAATTGCTTGCCGGTACATCCCTTTAACCCAGGTGGTTGTTCGGTAGTACAGGCTTGTAGTCACTTCCTTGTAGTAGAGGGTCCAATCCTGAATTAGTTCGAGAAAGGATCTCCTCATAATTCTCAGCTCCATCTCGTAGAGCTTGCATCTCAGTTTCAATTCCCAGTGGCGGCCATCTAAGTCTTCGACCTTATCTCGTACTCTTTCGTATTCTTCGATGTTGACCAACCCAAAGTCGTGGTTTTCGATGTTTTCTTTCACCGTATTTTCCATCGGAGCGATATCTTCATCGAGATACGTGTACTGGATTTGTTCATCATTGATTTGGTCGTTATCTGACAGGTAATCGTCCGTTGGGAGGCTTGCCATTTTCCGCGTGAGTGAGTTCTATAGAAATGGCAGGAAAAAGGATTTTTAGTCCTTAGAAAATGTCGGTTTCGCGTGTTAGATGTGATTTCCATGAAATCATTAGAGTTTGCCTGAAGTGGCACGTTGATGTGACATAAATCAAGTTGGCATGGTTGTGTAAACCGATGAGCGTGTTTCGTAAGTGTCGCGAGAGGAGAGTCGGATTTTTATACAGCGAGCATATCAGTGTGTGAGGCCTATTCATATATATAACTACATTATATATAATAGCCTATGAGTACAGCGAGTGGATGAGGTCTAAATATGTATACACATGTATATCACATACTAGTCTAGTGTGTGTCTAGCACATAACAAGTATAAGTCCCGGTTCTCTCGCGGTCAGGGTCAACTACTGCATTCCTGTTCGACATAACCCAATTTCAAATCTTACATCATCTTCATTTAATTGTACATGGTTAGCTATGCCATGTTAAATTAAATTCGTATGATGCAATCCCTGAACCAGTCATACCTAATAAGGAATACTGCCTAACGGTCATAGTCTAGGCTCACTAAATGCAACCTAGTTCACTATAACTTTAGGCTCTGATACCAATCTGTAACACCCCCAAATTTACTGTTTAGCTGAAGCATACTTTGGGGTGCTACTAATCAATAATCACAGCACATAAGATATAATGAACGACCACTACATGCGTCGTTTTACAAAAATACATCGATTGTAATAAAAGTCTACAATAGTTATAATGATTACAATAGTCCGGTATCCTGATCTGAAGGATTCTATGGCATTACTATTTATACAAAATATAATAATGCAGGAAAATCTCTTGATGGTCGTATTTGCATGCGACTCGAGCTATAAGATATCCTGAGTAGTCCTACAATTGCTGAGTACCTGAGAATACATGCTAAAGGTCAGCTAAAAGCTGGTGAGCTCACAGTTTTATATAATGATAAAGTAATGTGTGAACCACAAGATTTAGTATAATGATTTGTAATCAATCAAATAATGTATATGTCTGTCATGAGGTCATAGTCTGAGCTTAACTGAGGTGTCAGGATCACAATCAAGTGCCTGATTGAGGGTGCCTCCCTGCAAGTGCCTAATCTACACTCGTATGAACAAATGCTAATGCGTCCGTTTGACCAGTTAGTGCTTGCTAGCCCGGACGAGGATTGTCAATCCTATATGGTACCATACACTAACATTCACGCTACAAAAGTATTAACCAAACTATGATCGATGGAGGGCTTTAAAATGATTAGTAAACATCTCATGCAGAATATAGAGAGTTTTGTACTCGTGTTCACATGTAAAATAAAGTAAATCATGTATTCCCACCCCCTGGGTTTGAAAACAGTAAAATGAGTGGCTATGAGACTCACCTGAGTCCGAAGGTTGCAATGAAGCAAGTGTGATGTAATACAATGAGATGTCCGAAGACTGTAACCTACCGGGCGTTTACAACGCGCAAGGTTAATAAAATGAGTGGGTATCTTAAAAGATAACCTATGCTAGTTGTTCATCCAACTAGTAATGTCCAAACGATTATTTTGATCGATTAGTTTGAGTAGCCCGTTGGTGACGGCGTGTAATAATAATTCCATTATTATTATTATGTATTTGATTGTGTTGTATACCTGTGAAGTATATTTATAAGTCTGTCATTAGTATCGCGACGCGATAGTGTATTTGAATGTAAGTTCGTGTATATATAACAATTGATTCGAGTGTAAGCTCATAAGTTCTTAAGTGAAATGTATACTTCCCATAGTATGTGTATATTATGTACGATTATCATCGTATAAGGTTTGTAATAATAATCTTGATATATCATTATTATTATTATTATTATTATTATTATTATTATTATTATTATTATTATTATTATTATTATTATTATTATTATGTTTGTACGTTACACTTGTAAAATATGTTTCTGGGTTGTATCGTATACTTATGAAAGTATGTTTCATGTGGTTAGCAATTGTATTGTATAAGTATTTGAGGTTGCGTGAGTCCGACACTTAGTGTGAAAAAGAGTTTTAAGTTTTCTGTTTTTGGGCGACACTTAGAGCGTCACTTACTAGTTTTTGGCGACACTAGGAGAGTGTCGCATATATAATGAAGTTCAATATTGTTTGCGTCACTGAGGGAAGTGTCGCATAGAGTGGCGTCACTAAGTTGCGTCATTAAGGTTAAGTGTCGGTTGGGTATTGTTCCGAGAATAGGCATCACTTCAGTGAAGTGACGCTAGTATGCCTCAGTCCATGATAGGCGTCACTTGGGGTAGTGTCACATGACTGGTTCGGTCCATGCGACACTTAAGTCTGATGTGTTTTAGTCAATGTCGAAAACGTGGTCAACGATCTCCGTTTGACCCGAAACTTTTACCCAACCCTTAAAATGGTAAGATAAGTTTATAAAAATTGTCGTTACGTTTCGTGGGTCTCTCGAAGTGTCGTTTTCACAATTATACAAAAACAGCCCCTTGGGTTTATATTTTCCAGATTTTAACGTGAATCAACTCTCGTTTTCTACACCTTTTTGTCCGAATCAAGCCTAACCAAAAATCACAGATGTTCCTCTAGGTCTCTAGTTCATTTCTGCATTTTATGATAATTTTATAAGTCCATTTACTATTTTAAACAAAAATGAGAATGGAAGGTGGTCGGATTTGGTCTAAAAACGAGTCCAGCTTACTAATCGGCTTCTACTCAAAAGTCGGTGGGTTTTCAAGCCAGGCATAAGAAGAACTTTTTGTAGAGGACTTCAATACGAAATTTTTGATATAAGATTCACCTTCTAATTCGTCCTAGAACTCAAGATATACACGATTTGGTGAGACGAAATTTTTGGTCAGATTGTACCTTTTTACTTATGCTCACTAAAAACGTCTTTAAGCTTTGGATTTGGGCATCATCAAGTTGTTTGAGCAACATAACATGAAGATCTATGAAAACAATGAAAATCTAGAGAGAGAGAGGTGGTGAATCATATCCAAAAATGTGTTCTAGAGAGAGAGAGATGAGTGAGATGAGTGTGGATCTTCTTGTTCTTCTTCTTCCTTGCTCTTCTTCAATGCTAAATGATGATGGATGAAGGTGTTTGGGTGGTGGAAGGTGGTGGCAGCCGTGAGCAAGAGAGGAGGGAGTGAGAGAGTGTTTTGTAGTGAGAGATTGTAGAGAGAGAGTGAGGTGGAACAAATGAGAGGGATTTAGGGGATTTGGTTGTTTTATGGTCAAAGTGAGGCATAGATCCTCAAATTGGGGGTGCTTTTGGGCTGGAGAAAACCGGCCCATGGGGCCCACATTTGAGGGTGTGTGTCTCAACTTTTGATTCCTCAATTTCGTGCTCCGTTCGGTGTTCGTTTCCTCAGTCGTTTAAACGTTCGATTAATCGTAAAACGTATTATATATATGTTTTCGTAAACGATTTAAAGCACGACATTTTTAGATGATAATTTTATTCAAATGACATGTTTTAATGTCCAAAATAATATTCGGGCTTTCGTTTGAGTGTTGGTAGCGAATTGTACGTTCGATTAAATTGTGTAACGTTTTTAAATGTTATAAATGGTTGCGTGAAATCGCGTTAATTTTAATTGAGTTATATTGTCAAAATACCTAGAAATAAGTTATAAAAATATAATTTTAATAACTTTCATCGGTCGGGCGCGTTTCGCGCGTTTTCGTCACATTCGGTTACGTTTTAAGCTAAACGTATATGTTTGCTATATTATAACCATAATATAAAGTAATAGATAATGTTATTAAATAATTCCATATTATTTAATAAAAGTTTCACCAACGTCCGTATAAATTTGTATCGGAATTCGGCCGATAATAAATGACACGATTAAATCTGATCGTGTAAATACGTATATATAATAATACACATAATGATACACACAATTATCCTAACTTGGCACTAATTATATGTATTATAAAATTATTAGGACCTATTAACTAGTCCTAATTTGGTGGGTGTTACATAAAAGGTTTCACATAACCAAGTGGTGTTATAATTATAAGTTGTTAACTAGTTGCAAGGTGGAAATTTCTAGCGTCATGCTAATCCAATTGATATGTAAAAACTAGCTCTTTTGCTAGTTATGATTAAATATGAAATTATTATTGTTGATATGCGTATTGTGACTTTCATTATCATCGTTGTTGTTATTCTATTTACCATTCTTGCTAAAGTAGAAATAGTTGTTGTATTGTAAGGATTTCCTAGCGTTTATGCTAGCTTTTAGTTGTTAATTTGAAAAGATGAAAGTCACAAGTTGAAAGTTGATTCAGTTGTGAATGAGCAGTTGTGGATATTGCACTCTATGCTAGTAAACAATTAACATTGGATAACGTTGAATGTACATTTTATGTGCGTGAGTTGAATAAGCTGAATGCACATGTCATGTGCCCACGTCGATAAAATTGAATGCACACTGTATGTGCGCAAGTTGATAAAATAGTATGCACATTTTTGTGCCTATGTTGATAAAGTTGTATGCATAATTCTTATGTGCATAAGTTGTTTAACTCGTATACTAAAATCTATGTGCAATAGTTGATCAGATTGTTAAGTGGTGTAAGTTGATAAAGCATATAAGTACATGATTTTGAAATGTATAAGTTGATAAAGTTGATTAGTTGTTTATGTTGTTGATGTTATGTAGAATATATACGTAGCTGAAATACTGTTGCGATGAGTGAGAGGTGTTAAGTTGATGACATAAATGAGTTACACCTGACAAAGGTTCAAATAGAACATGAAATGAATAAATGAAATATTTTACCAATTATTTAGGTAGATTAAGTTGTTTACTATGATTAATGGTATGGTGAGAAGATATGTATATGAATAAGGAGAGTTTAAATATATGAACGACATACATTTATGTCACGAACTAATTGATAATGTAAAGTATTTTAATGTGAGTAAACGCTTCCGTATAAGTAAAGAAGGTGATAAGATTGAGCAGACATGAGAGTCATTCAAGTCGTGAGGACACGAATGAAATAAGTGGGGGAGAGTTGTAACACCCCAAAATTTGAAGTATTATTTTAATCAGTGTAAAAGTATTTATTTGAATTATTATTATTATTTGTGTAAAAAAATAATAATTGTAAACGGTTTTTAAGTTCCAGACAATAGTATTTGAGGGGAGTGAAAATTAAACAAATAAAACACACACCTATACTCACATGTACATACATACATACATACATACATACATACATACATACATACATACATAATTATCCAAAAAAATTGTTCCAAGGAGTTTGAGAGGGAAGAAGAGAAACACAGGGAAGCTAGGGGGAACCAAAATCAGTCTCAAACATTAAATTGAAGCTAGAAACATCAAATTCATTCTCCAATTATCATCCTAAACCTAGGTATGACCTTGTCCTTCAATTTCTCTAACCTAAAAATGGGTTTTATGGGGGTTTAAAGAATTGGTGTGTTGTAAATCGAAATCAAGCTTGGAATATGCTTAATTGATGTTAGTAAAGCTTAATAGTGATTGTTGTTGACACTAATACAAGCTAAATGTTATGAATTTTGAATTGTGTTCATGGGGGTTTTGATATATTATGTTGAATTCTTGCAAATTAGTGACAACCCATTCAATTTGTATTTTAAAGAAGTGATTATGGGTTATTATGATATCTTGTTTATAATTGAAGTAATAATCCAAGTAATCAAACTCTAAAAGTGGTTATGGTTAATTGATGAAATTGTAGCAAGTGGTTCTTCATAACCTTGAATTGGTTTATGTTGAATTTTTATATGTTAGTGATAACCTACTTAAACTGTAGTTGGAAGAGTTATTATCATGATGATATAATGATGTTTTAATCATAATCAAAGTGATATTTTTAGTAATTGAATAATTGAATTAAAGATGATCATGAAAGAAGAAGTTTTGTTTAGTTTGACTAGAAGCCAAACTTGATCAACCCAAGAGGTGATGGGTTGATGATTATTATTAGTTGATTATGATGATTGTTAGTGGCTAAATGTGTTGTTATATTGATGTGTTATATGATAGGTGACCAAAGACGCGGCAATTATAATCGATTGTTAAACCGTATATTTGCCTAAAAAGCAAATGTGAGTGATATGGAGGTTAAATGGGTAAGGGTTGTGTGATTTCGGATTGCATACGTGCAAAAGGTTCACACAACCAAAGGAAGTTATTAGTTGTATTTCATTTTTGATGTTTGTTGTTGATCATTATTGCTAGTTGTTGATAATCGTTGTAAATTGTTGATTAGTGTTGAAAGATGTGAATTGGGCATAGTAGAGATTGATTGTGATTAGAATGGCTAACTTATGTTAGCTATGGTTATGATTAGATTGATTAGTTAATTGTTGAATTTCATATTTGTTGCTTATTTGTGATGATTGCAAGATGTGATAAATAGTTGAAAGAAGTTATTGATAATTGTGGAATTATGAGGAATGAGCATTGTAGAGATTTATTATTGTGATTAGATTTACTAACTAATGTTAACTAATGTTGTGATTAGATTAGCTAACTTATGTTGGCTATTGTTGTGATTAGATTAGCTAATTCAAATTAACTACAGTTGTGATTAGATGTTATGGCACGTGATGTTGAATACGTGCTAAGTGATTAGTTGGTCACGGATCTGCATAGTGAAAGAATAATCTCTACAATCGCTCAGTAGTTATTTGTCTAAGCAAATATGTGTTATCGATATTTGCTATATGTTGATTGATTTGGTGAATTATTCATTTAATCGCTCGTATGCTCACTAAGCGTTTTGCTTACCCTTTAGTTGTTTAATGTTGTAGGTGCAATGGTTCAGTTGAACCAGATGGATATAGAAAGAGGATTGTGGTTGCAAGAAGGTAGCATGGATTGGAGCTTGTTTTTATGGTTAGACAAGCTCTTCCTTCTTTTGAATTATCGTTGTGATGTTACTTGTATAAATCGCCCAAAACAACACATTTTGGTGTCACATGTTGCTTTAGTTGAGAAATTCTTTTGAAATTAGTGGTAACGTGTTTGACTTGGTAAAGTCAAAGAAAATGGTTGTGAACTTGTTGATTGGTCGAATTTGTAATTTACGTAATAGATGGGCAAAATATATAGTTGTAAATGTGCTAGTGATGGAGATGTAGTTAAATATTGAAGTTGAACCTTTGGTTGACTTTGGTAGTAAGGAAATGTTGGTTATATTGAATTTGACAAATGAATGTTGAAATTAGAAGTCAATTGGTTGAATAGTTGTCAAATTCCTTTACGGGTCAAAATGGGTTGGCAAACAGGTCTAAATGTTGAAACGTGTCAAACGAAGGTTTAAATCCCCAACAAAGTTATTTTTGGTATTAAAACATGTAATTGCATATGTTGGTAAGTAATTTGGGGAAGGCAAGTCAAAATGGTTTGGAATTGGCTCTTGAAAGAAACTAAAATGGTCATTTTTCGGATTCAAGTCCAAAATCGTTGTTAGTGTATATTTTAGAAAAGTGCCAATTGGGAAACCTTTATTTTGTTGTATGAAAGGTGTCTGCAAAATTTGATGGTCTAAATTAAATGTTAATAAGCAAAAGTTATGCGCGTTTGAAATTGAGTTTTGAGCCGAGATTAAAAAAACTGCAGATGTCATACTGAGTTGTGTCACAACACATTCTGTTGCACCATGATTCGGCCTCAGTAGGCTTTTGAAGTTTACCCTTGGGTGAGTTGGGACGCAATTCCTTGGGTTGCGACACAATCTTCCATTTTTGTCTAAAACTTCATTTTTAAGTAGTTTGTGTTGTTTCTATAAGGTCTAAGTGAGTCTAAAGTCAAACCGAAAATTATAAAAAAATTAAAATAAAAAAATTACGGCGTTTTAATATAGCACATATTTTTAGCTGTACACCACTAAATGTGCTCCAGGACGTTGTACTGTACAAAACAGTAAAAGCACATTAAGGCAATCAAAATCCTTTCTGCAATCAAGAAGCAACTTGTATGCGTAAAACCTTTTTCCTGGACGTGTCATATGTACATAGTGAAATATAATAATAAATCGTTAATCAAAAAATCTTAAATAAAAAAATAGTAAACAACCTATTAGCATAAATTAGAATCGAATAGGGTAATGGAACCGACAAAATAGAAATCGTTACAGTTTTATGGATTCAATAATCGTCGAAACGTCAACAAATCTAAAATACATACATGAAAACATATATAATAACAGCGCGACTTCTAAAAAAATACATATGTGATGGAGTTTCAAAACAATTGTGAGATCGATAAATTCGAAATAGAGACGAGAAAGATGAAATACTTAAATAAAATATTGATTTGGAAGAGTATCAAGTACAATTGTGAATATAAATTAATCGGATAAATAGAGCATAAAAAGAAGATGAATGTGATAGATGAATTCAGCTCCTCAACAGTAAGTTGGGCGGTGACAATTTGCAGAGATACCTAGAGGCACGTGTGATATTTGTAGGCAAAAGAAACCAATAAAATTAGAGAAAAATACCTGGATGATATAATTTGATCATTACTATTACTATGTTAATATGGACAAAATCTACAAAACTATCCATTTGGCTAAAAATCCTGCTCTATGACTCTATTACATCAAGTTGGAGCGAAATCCAATACAAATAAATCTTTATTAATTCGCTCCAATTATACGTCAACATTATGAGTTGGTCCTCATTCTCTAAAATCTAGGAACTCATCATCAAAACTATTGCCAAATATTGTGCCAAAATTAGCTTCATGACAGCATTACCCCTTTATAGAATACTAGCTTTTAAACCCGTGTATTTACACGGGTCATTCAAAACAAATATACATTTTATATCGTTTGAACAAATTTTTTATAGCGTGTTAGTTTCTTTTCCAAATATGATTGTTATGCTGTAATTTGAAACACTACAAAGAATGTATATGTATAAATTTTTTAAATAACTATAACAAAAAAAGTATAAATAATAACAGAATGACTATATGACACGAAAAGAACAATTTTGGATCATTAATAGTTCATATGTGCATATAATACAAATACATCTATACTACTTTATAAAACATGTCCACATTTCCATTCCCCAAGATTTTAAGACTAAGTAAATGAAATCCTAACCGTTTATTCAAACGAAAATCAATCTGACGGTCCTCCTTTGATTGCAATTCTTTATTTTCTTTTAACCTACCTACTATATAACTAGGGGTGTTCAAAAATATCCGTATCCGAACCCGTTACCCGATAATCCGAAAATCCGATCCGAAATTATCCGAAAATTCAGATATCCGAAATTTCGGATACCCGAATTTCGGATATCCGAATTTTCGGATTCGGATTCGGATACCGATTTTCAAAAATTTCGGATTCTTCGGATACCCGAAATATCCGGAAAAAAAATACTCCCTCCGTCCCATATTAATAGTCCAGTATTCCATTTTGGGTTGTCCCAAATTAATTGTCCACTTTCATAAATGGATAAAAATGATGAGATAAAATCCTTTTACACCCTTACTTTATATATGTAGGACAAAAAAAGTAGGTAAAAAGTAAAGGGTAAAAGTGTAATCTTATCAAAAAGTAAGAGAGAAGTTAATGTTTTCTTAAACTGCATATTTTTTGTCTGAGGACAATTAAATTGGGACGGAGGGAGTATATTTTTTTATATTTTGTTGTTTTCGTATTAATAGTAGTAACTCAGTCTGAGTATCACAAAATATGCACCAACACATATGGAAAAAAGGTCCCTTCTCTCTAAAAATTCAACCCAGTACCACCATCTCTTAACTACGACCATCGCCGCCACCACCTGCCTTCATCACAACCACCTTCGCCACCCGTACACCATCAATCCACGACGACCACAGTCCTAACCGGCCTCCACCGTTGCAATATCCATCACCACCACCATTATCGCTACTTCTTCTCTTTCCTTTTTTTAAAAGATCTACCAAATCTACCTTTTATTTCAACTTATACATTTGTTTCTCTCTTTAGATCTACATATTTTTCTTCAAATCCCCATCTTAAGGTTGCTACGCCGGATATAAGACAGCTGACGACAACGTTTCTTCGTGGCGGCGACTGATAACGACGACGGTAATGGACGGATGTGGAGGTGGTGAGAGTACGGCGGTGGTTGGTGGTTGGTGATAATAAGGGAAAACGAAAGAATCTACTAAAAGGAATAGAAAGAGTGGAAAGCCACTAACTTTGACTAGCTTTTCCAGATTGATTTTGGATGTTGAAGTTTTTTGAACTCAAAATTGGGGATTTTATTATAATTCTTCTAATAAACACTTTCTTCTATGACAGCAAGTCTGATACTCCGTAATAAAATAGTAAACAGAAGTAAAATCTTTGGATGTTGATGTTGAAGCGTTGAACATGTGAATAATTTCGGATAATGGGATACCCGAGTTCGGATATCCGACTTTGAACAGGCCTATATATAACGAGTCAAACAACACATAAACACATACTTTACACTAAAAAACACACACAACCTCTCCCTTTTTTCACCTCAAAATCCGGTTACCATTTGATCCAGATCTACAATATGTTTCTTCCATCCAACAATGAGAAAGGAGATATACGCCAGTTCAAACGAGGGGAAACTGGATTCTAAAGTTTGACGAAGTCATCTCCATCATCTCGGTTGGATTCGTGATTCTGATCGTCGTCACCGTCTATATACGCCATGCCATCGGCTATCTCACCCGAAAACTCATCGGCTATAACACGATCTGTAATAATGGTTTAATATTTACCATGGTTATTTATTTACTTTTTGGATAGATTACTTTAATCATGACAGTATTAGTAGTACTTTAATGGTGCAAGTAATTCAAAGCCGGAAAGGAAGCTACTCTTGGTGTGTCACAGGTTTAAGTTGAACAAATATATGAAAACAATTGTTGTGGATATTATGCTCTGGTGGTGTGTACATGATGCATAAAAAGTTGTAATTTATAAGTTTTTGTTGACGTTTTTAATTGTGCATCAATTCATGTTAGTAGCTCGATTTTTTTTTTTTCTAATTGTAATTTGTTGTTTTTAGTCTGTAGATGTACCAATTCAAAAAAACTTACATGTTTATTTTTTTTTCCGGAGCACGGGTAGCAAATTTTATATATCCGATGAAACTTTTTGAATTAAATGACAAATTTTCTATATTTAATGAATATAGACTTTTGACTTGATTACCTTTTTTTTCTTGATAGATGAAACTTTTGAATTTTGAATTCTCGAAAAAAAAAAGTACACCTATCTTCAAAGTTAAAAGAGGGCCGACAAACTGAAAAAAATACTCCCTCCGTCCCAATTTAATTGTCCCCAGACAGAAAACACGTAGTTTAAGAAAAACACAATAATTACTTCTTACTTTTTGCATAATGACATTCTTACCTCTAACGAATTAATATGAACTTCGTTTCACTTTTGTAATTTAATTCTTGAAGTAGGGACAATATAGTAAATAGAATCATACTCCCTCCGTCCCATTTCTATTGTCCATTATTTCCATTTTGGGGTGTACCAAATTAATTGTCCATTTCCATAAATAGAAAGTTTAAGGAAATAAAGTTCTTTTTTACCCCTAGTGTATATATATAAGACAAAAAAATAGGTAAAAAGTAGAGGGTAAAACTGTCATTTTATCAAAAAGTAAGAGAGAGATAGTTATATTTTCTTAAACTGCGTGTCTTTTTGTCTGGTGACAATAAAATTGGGACGGAGGGAGTATTACCTTTCTATATTTGGTAATGGACAATCAATTTGTGACAACCCAAAATGGAATAGTGGACTATTAAATCGGGACGGAGGGAGTATAAGCTTTTGTCCAAGCATTGCCTAAATCATTTTAAAATATGACTTTAGACATCAAAACCTCCTACCACTTTACAATTTTCTTAGAGCTTCAAATCTAATTCTTTACATAGATGTATCACGTCTTCAACATATCAACAAGTATTTTTTGTGAGGAATTATGAATTATGTAGTTTATGTAGTTCACCGCAGAGAGGATTTAGAAGTGTACAATTTTCACTGCTACGAGTTTTTGAAGTCATCATTAATCACCTTCTCAAATAAGAGGTGTTTTTGAACCAAACAAAAAAAAGTAACCGATCGAAAGAAAAAAAAACCCAACAAATGGTATCCAATGGTAAAAAGCCCACAAAAAATCTATGATGATGTTTTGACTTCCAGCTGGAGTCCATCAGTTTAAAAAAAACAAAAACAAATGGTATCCGGGTTAGGGGTGTTATTCGGACGGATTATTCGGATTTCGGATTATTCGGATTTTTGAAAATCTCAAGTTGATCCTTAATCCAATCCAAATAACATACGGATTAATCGGATACGGATTACACGGTTTCGGATTGGTGTTCGGATTAAACGGATTCATCCGAATAAGCTCAAGTTGGGCAATTTTACATTTAAACAATTATATAAACAAACATAATACGTAACGATAGATCATATTATAACATTTAAATTCCAATTTCAACTTCTAACATACAACTTAATCCAAAACAGATTCGTAGTTTCTAAATAAAATAAACTTCTAGATGGTACAAAACTATTACGAAGTAGTATATAGTGTAATAAAAGATTTTATTTGTAATTAATTCTCATATGGTGAACATTACGTAGTAATATATTCTCAAAAATTTATTATTTAATTACTTAATCCTTATTTGGATTATTCGGATATATCCAAACATTTTGATTTTGATCCGTTATCTTATCCGTGTAATCCATTTAAGCAATCCATAATCCGTTTAAGCAATCCGTAATCTGATTAATCATGTCCATTTACCCTAAATTGGATTGGATCGGATGGATTATTCGGATTCGGATAAAAGTGACACCCCTAATCCGGGTTGCCCACTATGAAAAAGTAATGAGATTTTCTTTATTTTTAAAATCTGCAACTGTTTTTTTTAAAACAAAATGCATATTCAGAAAGGTAAAGAATGATTTATGCACAGCACTAAAACATGTGAACCTCATCACAAAGAAAAGGAAAAAATAAGGAGATGTAAAAAATGAAGTTGAACACCAGTACTTTATTTATTTATTTGGTGTGCACGTTTGCTTTTCAAAACTGGGTGCCGGAACCAAATACTCCACCGCATTAATCTTCTTTTTCAATATGACACCTAAGATTTAAAATTTTGAAAGTAAAAAAATTCATAGGAGAAATGCGGGAGTACATGTTCTCAAAGGTTTAGATCGACGAGGAAACCATGTCCTCGTGTACCCTTTAGGTACCAATTGGCATCGCGCCTCTACCAGCCCCAGGTGATGGAACAACGGTTTGGGAAACGTACGGATTCGAACCTGGGAGCATTTCTTAGAGGTCCCCATTGACCAAGTCAAAGTGCTTTTCCGGGGTGCGCGCTTAGATACCACTCTGGCTAAATGGCTGGCGGTTAATGGAGTACATATTCAATCAAAAATATCTGACATAATTAAGTGCAAGGAACAAGGGAACGACGGGAACAAACGAGACTGATTATGGGCCTACAGCCCAGATGCCTTTTTTTCTCCCTTTTCCTTTAATTTTCCTTTTTCTTTTCCCTTTTCAATTCAAAACAAAGAAAAACCGTTTTTCATGAATTAGCAACGGTATGTTCACGTGGTCATATTGCACTCGCAACCGCTTCGTTGGGTGCTACAGCGTTTAACATGCCAGTAGGACATGTCGGCTTCTAAGTTTGTCTTGATTTCTATATATGCCTTCTAGGTTAGACATGTTTGCTACCAACATGACAATATCCCCGTCACAAATTTGTCTGGATTTCTAATTTCGCTACCGCCGCATCGCGCGGGTAGTCTACTAGTGGTCATAATAGATACACATATATGGTATGTCTATTATTTAAGTGTTATTATCCAAGATCGATTTATTATTTAACGTAATTAATTTAAAACTAATTTTTAATATGATTATTTTTAAAGAAATCAAGATTTATGATGTAATCGTATCCTATATTTTAGTTGATTTGATAAAATTAAGTAATTCTATTGGTCAGTTAAATTTTTGATGACATCACAACTTTCTTCTTATATTATATTTAAGATATGATGAATCGCATAACGATTGATCCTCGAACCGGTTGCTTACATCATCATTCTCTTAAAGGGGTGTTTGGCATTGCTTATTTAAGCACTTATTTGCTTATTTATTTATTTTGATTGCAGATAAGCACATCCAACTACTTATGCCAGGTATACTTATCTACTTTTTTTTAGAAGAAATAAGCACTCTAAAATAATCATCATACCACCTACTTATTTTTCAAGCACATGAATACTTATAAATAAGAAAATTCAAACACCCCCAAAATTCATATTCAATACCTTACTTTCTATCTTCATTGTTGACCATTGTCGACTTCAAATCTTCAAAAGAGATTATATAGTATGTAGTTATTTCTATTCATCATTTCATGGAGAACAGTTGTTGTATTTAGATTGATAACATCAATCGACTCAAAGAAAATGTAAATATTCCAGTATGAATGATCATAATTCTGTAACCATTCCACCCTCTTACCATGTTCTCCTCATCCGTATTGTTTCTTAAGATTTGGTATCCCAGTAGTTTAATTTGTTTAATGATTTTCTAATGTTGGTTTGAACGTAAGCTGTTCGTTTTCCTTTCATCACTTGAAAAGTCTACGATTTTTTGTGCGTATAAAGTGTTTGATAAAATGCGTAAATACAATTTTTGCATTCTTCTTCTTAACTATTGAATTTAAGTAGTTATTCCGGCTCTATCACTATATATATAATTACATTTTAATCAGTTTGTTAATTTGATATTGTTTTGCATTTGGACAACTTTGAAGATACTTAAAAGTCTTTAACCATTGATGATAGTTCCTTTTTAAAGGTTAAAACCATTGGTAACAATACATCTTATTGTTCAAATTATAAAATAAGGATCCATAGATAACTTGGATTTTCATATTCCTGTGTTTGGATTTGATTTTAAGTGTTTCTTTTTGTAGTTGTTATTGAGCTGATAAAATTTGTAACTCCAAGTTGTCATATTTATGTGTAGCAGAGGGTGCTCTATTACACAATAAAGCAAACATTTATCTTCAAAGTTCAAACCATAGCTAGAGTTTATTAATTCTATATCGGTTGCACACATTCGAGAGTTTCTTTCTTCAAGCTAAGAACATTAGTCAATAGAGTGAAGACGTTTTCGATATTCTGCAAGTGCCCGTAACGTGAAAGAATTTCTGTACAATGGATAATGTAACATACAGTGTCTCAAGGAGGCTCCAGTAAACTCCTGCACAAAAATGTCGATTAACTTTTGATAGAAATGAACTCTGTGACAAATCGATGGTGATAATTTTGATTATATCTAAGTTGAAGTTACCTGTTGAGGAAAATCACCATTATCCATCTGTGCATTAATCAAGAGCTTTGCTGCTTTATGTAAGGGTGTTGGATCTCTCTCAGCTTGTCCACTAGACATAAGGCCAAGCATGGCCCAGGCAGTTTGAACCATGTTTGTTCGATTCCCAACCAACGGTGAGTATATTTCGGTGGTGCAAGACTTGTAACTCTCTCCCCATCCACCCTCTTCATTTTGCGTCGATAGAAGAAACTTGACTCCTTTACGAACTGTTTGACTGTTGTTATATGTTTTTCCAGCAGCTTCTAAGCCTCCTAGCGCGGAGTATGTCCCATATATGAAGCAAATTCCCCAATAGCCATACCTATACATAGAGTCGAATGAACTTTTTAATCTGCTAATTTGGGGTCTGATTTTATCGCTTGCTAAGAAAAATATTGGTTTACCATGAACCGTCAGGCAATTGTCTGTTCTCGACAAAGTGTGTTGCGCTTACCACTGAATTATCTATTTCATCCTCCCTATGTGTCGGGTGTAAATGTTTGAAAGCTACTAGAGCTTGGATTATCGCCGCCGTGTTCTCAAGATGCCTGATTAGATCACTCGTAGTAACAAATGTTATCATCTATCAGAATTTCCCTATAATAAAAGATTCAGAAGAACTTTCACGTACTCTTTCTCAAGAACTATATCAGCAAACATTTCCGAAGGATTCAACTTCTGCAAGTAAAAAAATATTCAATTATAATATCGATCGCTACCTACAATGCACCAAGGTGGCATGGCACTGTGATAGAGTTCAAGCGGGAAGTGTCAATATACATTAAAATGTTATAGTATTTCATTTACATTTGCTTGTTTAAGAGCACGGGGAGTGATTTGGTGTTGAACTCAATGGTCCGTTTAACACTTAGTTCAACACCCTGATCCATTTTAATTTGACTTCTAGCTTAAAAACAATTAACAAATGTACCTCTAAATACGGTTGTGGTATAGGGCGTTCCCAAATAGCAAAACCTCCGCTAGTAGAAGACCGTACATAAAGGAGGAAATTAACAGCTTCGTAGAATCGCTCTTTATCAGCTATGTTTCCGGTAATTTCTTCTGGCATTTGAGATAGTAAGAGAAGGGTCTGCAAGAAATTTTGGTATTTTCAATGAGAACAGTTACTTTCTATAAAAGTTCAAGCACGAGTAAGAGCATAAGAATTCTGGTTATGAATTATGATCGATATATCACTTTCAGCGCTTCTGCTGTGCAATCTGAGACAGGCCAACCGTTATCTTGGTCGGTGAATGCCCATGCCCCTTTACTCATTTGTCGACACATTTTACTAAAATCTCCAGTCGGATTGTTCATATTTTGAGATTCTTTAATATAGAAATTGGCTTTTCTTAGCGAATCCCCGTATTCTTCCAGCATATTACTTGAGATTATGGCTTGAGTTGCCAGTGTGCAGTCCCATAATTGACTACCAAATGTTTGCATCTTCATTCCATCTTCTGCTAGCCACAAGTAATCAGGCACTCTAGCAAGGTGATGCTTGAACTCATCTCCATTTGGGTTCTCAGCACACCAACACATCATCTGCAAACACTAAATCCAAAACCACATTAACTAGTTATTATATACTATTAGACTGTTAGGTTTGGTTAGTATGACCCAACCGGTTGGCCCATACTAACCACCTAACAGTCTAATATATACATCACTTACATTACGGTACAAAATGTAGCACAATGAGAACACTTAAAGTACAGAGTATATAGTTTACCTTTTCAACACATGCCATGTTAATATATCTACTCTCTTGTGCACTATAACGAATCAGTTCAATTGTTCTTTTGAGGGATCTTTCTCTTAGTTTGGTGAAAGGCCAATACTTGAAGAGTGGTTCACTGAAATAATGAAGACCATCCCAAATCATATCTTGGAATGTTGAATGAGGGTAAAATAGATCTTCCTGTATTGCATTATAAAATAGTACAAGTGAGGATTATGTACTATTCCGTATACTAGCTATATGTTTATAAAACTTCTCTTTTTAACAACCTTGCAACAGTTATGCCGTTGTTTGTTCCAGTGTATCTTCTCATAAGGAATATGATAAATCTCTTGTCTTAGATGAAGAACTAGATCAGTAATCGGACCATGGTATCTTCTACCATATAAGTATGACATTGGCATATAGGTCGTCCTACAATAGCACCACATTTTCGCTGCACAAGTCACTGAATGTGTGAGATCAACAAAACATTTACTGGATTCGTATAATTCATTTAGCAAAGATGTCAAACATAAACGAGGTGATTATCAAAACGATATATTAGAGATTTTTGTACCTGGATGAAAAGGAAACGATTCTGGAAAAGTCCAGAATTCTGGTGGCATTGGGTTGCACCCCTCCCATTCATAGACTCCTAACACCTATGGGGAACGACGGGAAATAAACTAGATGGTGACACGAATTATTTATAAGTTTTCATATTGTGTGATATGATTCAATAGGATGAGATTTACTGAGAGATAAGTTTTGCCCCAAGATGGAATACAGGTTGCACCACCATGATCAAGTATCCACTTCCTTCCTCGAGCTATCACACCAATTTTGTCATCTGGTCCTTCTCCTAACAGCCGTAAGGCTACGTAGTTCAATACTGATCCCATCATGGTGCTATGTCCTTCAATATGAAATCCCCACCCTCCATCTTCATTCTAAAAACATCAAGATGATACTTGTTAATTACTACTAAAAGGTAAGGAGTAATTAAGGACTGTCACTGTCATTTTTATATTACATTTAGTTTAACACATTGAATTTGTTTCTTCTAACTACCTGGACACATTTGGTTTTATACCATGATTATTCGCGGATTGAATAAATTATAAAGATATAATGCAACATAATATATTAAAATTACAAGTCAGATTGAAATTACTTGGTGGATGTAAATAAAACGCTTCATCTCTATCTTGTGTTCTTCTGTTAAATGTGTATTGATGGCTCCACTGATGTAGAAGACGATGATCTGCACAAAGTATTTTTCAAACCTGTAAGCTTTCAGATGCTATAATGGAGTTTGAAAGAATAACAATATAACATACAGAATGTATCACATTTCATTTTTATATCGCAACTTGTAACTCGACTCGACTATATATATTTATACCGTTTAAGATTTTTATTTTTAAGAGAAGTAAACTTTGTGTGAGTCATAGTTAAGTCATTGACCGACGGTCAATAGAAATGCTTAATTTAAAATAGATTATATTAATTTTTTTTTTCTATTTTGTTCTTTTACTTTACTTTTTGTATCACATTATACTAAATGATTATCCAATTTTCTGACTCGTAAGAATCATACATAACTGAAAAGAGTCACATACGAATTGGAAGAGTCACACACGAATCGGAAGAGTCAATGGCTAACTCGTAAGAGTCAGTGTCATTTAAGATTCACTGTCCGAGTCTATTCATATTTAAAACTTTTGACTCTATTGTAATTCGTAAGAACAACTATGATTAGTTGACCGCATCTTTTATTTTGTTTTCTTTTATTCCCAACGATTGCAAATATGTCACATAGGAGGCATAGGCAGGAAAACTAATCGGCTAACTTCAATGAGCCACTGGGCTTGCACTTAGTTAAGTTGCTGAAACTAAACGTTGAATTAGGCCAAAAACAAAGCTGTATAGTGTATATGAATAAAGTTATTGGGTAGAAATTATGGGCCTTTAAGGATTTTGGGCCTCTCCCGCACAAGCCCAAATCTGATATATCATATATATATATATATATATATATATATATATATATATATAGAGGGATGTTCATATGAGAACCACCTAAATATTGAGAACCAAGAGAACCAATTTCTAACCATTAGATGACAAGATCAATGGATGTAAATTGAATAGCATGATTGTAAATAATGAGTTTTATATATAATATATAGATTTACTAAAAGGGTAGTATGGACTCTTCAATTTCTAGCTCATCTTAACTGATCGTCGGTTTCATCTTATCATCTCCAACCATTTAATGCAATAGTTAAAACCCCTTTTGGCATTTTCTATTCAAAATTACTATTTCCAGCAAGGTTCGTATCTTCACCTTTACAAATAGAGTTATTCAAAAGTGTGCACACATCAAACTACTCCGTATTAGTTTGTGCTTGGTATGATACAACTAAGTTATAAGTTGTTCACGTATGCACAAACGGTATCTATTATATAAGTCGTTCACGTGTGCACATATGGTATATATATTATGTAAACTCCATGTTCATATGTGAACAAAAATATATTGTTTTCATCATTATTTGCTCTAATGTAAACTGCTCAGATTAATCTTGTCATCTTACTCAAATTTAAATCTGATTTGCCTTAGCCAAATTATGCGTTGATTTAAAGATGTGCACATGTTCACATAATATTAATCTCACAAATTGAAATATGCTTCGGTACGTGTGCACTTGCATCACATTTTACTTATCATATGTACCGAAATGAACACATATCATTCAATTTTTTTAATTTGAAAGGATGATGGATACATGCATTAATACTGGCATGTGAAAATGGAACAAAAGAGAAGCGTGAGATAACGTATATGAAATTCAAAAATAACAAAACTGATTCAAAATTTAAAGTTTAATTAATTGTTACAATTTGAAAAGACTAGTATACCCTTATCTAAAATTGGTCCTCTTGGTTCTCAATATTTAAGTGGTTTTCATTTGAACCTCCCTATATATAGATATATATATATACTCACTCCGTCCCAAAATAAGTGTTTGATATTAGTTTTTACAGAATTTAAAAATTACATTGTCTGGTAGTGAAGATGACATCTATACCTTTGCTTTTTGCAAAGACTTCATGTATCAGTTTTGAGAAAATAGGTAGATCAAGGGTTAAATGGTAAAGTGAATATCCCAATTTTAGAATTGGACAATTATTTTGGGACAAACTAAAATGGAATTTGGGACGGAGGAGGTATATAGGTAGAGATCCGGTGAGAATCAATTATTGGTGAGAACTGTGACAATCAACTTATGCATCTAATTTTTGTGTTATTATTAGATGCAGAATGTGTCCTAATTAGATGCACAACTTAGTTCTTACGGTTCTAATCACCATTTGGTTCTCACCACTATATATATATACATAAATCATACGTAAATAAACATATAACAGTGTGATTCTTACATGTTCTCAAGTTTCAAATAATTTTAAATCAAAATTGTTTTTTATAATACTCGTTTTATGAGAAGTAAATTTATTTGATTAACTATATTTAATTTAACTAGGCATTTTTTCCTTTTCCCTTCTAATATTCTATTAATTAAAAACCGATTCGCAACACACCCACTTATTTGCAAATGTAAATAGAACTCAGAGATCAAATATTGTAAACGATATATCTCCACTAAAAGGAAATGATGTAGACATGTAGCTAGTGTTGTCAAAGTCCAGATTAATTCCCAATTACTCTGGATTTAGAGCTACTCCGACTTGACTAGCCTTAATACGAATTAAAAGTCAGTCAAAAAAGGTTAATGCATGAAAGTCGGGATTATTCGATCAAAGTCGAGATTATGCAGTCAAAATCGGTTAAAGTTATTGGTCAACATTTTAAACTTAGTCAAACTTGAAGTCTTTAAACAACTGAACGATTATGTTTATGTTTATAGACAATTATGTTTAGGGAGACGATATATCCATCAAATTTTTATATAGATCCACCAAAATTGTTTAGTGAAGGCTTGTATTGTACAAACTTTTAATGTACAATTTTGATGTATCCATCAAAAAGTTTGGTGGATATATCATTACCCTTATATTTATGTTTCTAACAAAATTTTGAAAAATAAATTATTTAAAAGTAATAGATGTCCAATCAAATTACCGATCAGTCCCTACAAAATCTCGACTAATTAGTCATCGCCTATTAATTTTTACAATCTTGCATGTAGCCATGCCATGAGAGATGGAATAATCAATTAAACTCACTTTTATTTTCTTTCTTTCTACGTATTACTAGTACTCGTTTTGTAAACATATACTTACAAAGTGTTTTTCTTAGTGGCCAATTTCTCAAACTTACAAGGGGTGGAGTCAAGAACAAAGGCCCGGCGTTTTCAGCCGGCCAATGACCATCTTTTGCCTGTATGGCACGTTGAAATCGGACTGCTTTTCTCACTGCCGTTGTAATTGCTTCATAATTCACATCCTCGTTTTGTTTCAACCGTGCTGGCGGTATGCTTAGTACGTCAATGTTGTTCTCTTTGGTTAGCTACACAACGTACATATATATGAATAACATATAACATGTTATAACTGATATATACGTGCTCTTTTTTTCTTCTTCTCATCCTATAATGTCTAGAGGGTTTTGAATCCAATCACATGAATGTGACGAGCATATCGAATCACTAAATAATTGACTAAAAATGTATATTTAATATAACGGTTTAAAGTGATGATTATATTTACCTGTATACGCATGAACAAATCACTCGATGCTTGATAACCTTCTTTTTGTCTATTCAGAAAATATTTACGAGCATTTTCAACTTCTTGTTTTTCTTCAGCGGTACCAGTGTCGGGGACGAACTCCCAAGTTTGGCGTCCAACAAAGTTATTGGTGCTAAACAAGTAAGGATCATTCCCTTCTGCTATCTTCAACTTCCACATCTTTTTTGCTAAATAAAAGCTAGCTCGAAGATAGAAAAGGGCATATCTAAGGAATTGTGTTTTTTATAGTGATTATTCCCCCATAAATAGGAGGTACTGTTTGTAGCAATTTATAGCGTTATTTCCCATCTTGTTATTACTGAGTTAATTTATTACCATAGGAAATTGTTGGTCCCTAGTTACTTTACCAAAAACATAACGATTACAGGCATAACATGTACGTAGAGACGGGTCACGGGCGTATTCCTTTTTAACTTTGGACAGATACGGAAATTTTGTGCAAGTTATAAGAGCATAATGTAATAATACTCTCAACTTTCCAAATGCACGCTCTCAACTCTCATACCCTCTATTGTATTATGTGAACTCCCTAAAAACTAGTATATTGTAAGATGCTCTCAACTTTTGTTAGTATCTCATAATATAGAGGGTATAGTATGAAAATTGGGTGCATACAGTAGAGTTTTTAGAACGTTCACCTTAATACCTCATACAGTAGAGGGTTTGAAAATTTAGAGCATACAATTAATATAATTTTTATAATGTCCACCTCATACAATAGAAGGAATGAAAGTTGGGCGCATACAATATTGGGGGCATAATCATAGAAAAATCACTTAACAATAAAACACAAATTAATTAAAAAAAAAAAAAAACAAACATCAATTTACATTAGAATAATTATAAAAAGTTACAAAACACACATTAGAGAAGTTATAAACTAATATAATGTTATCATTTTATTCATCCGGCCACCTAATCTTAACATCTACTCATTAATGACCGATCTTTGGGAGTAACTAAAACTAATCGTGTAATCGCTATACCACTAACTTGTCATTATTGAACATAAAAAATTCCATGGGATTATTGTTAAGTTGTTACAATCACAAATATTCACGAATTATAAATTTCAATTGAAGTGTTTAAATTGATACAACTTCAATGCATCAAAATCATTTAATTATTAATAAGCTTATAAATAAATGTATTTGTGCACATAAGTACGTCTCGTTGCATGCATCATATGTAAAGGGATGAGTATTTGTAAGTGTATTCAACTTTAATAAAAAAATTATAGTATGTATTCAACTTATAATACTTCTATTGTATGTACCCAACTATAAAAAAAATCGTGTTATTCAGTTTTTCACAACGAAAACGTATGCCATCTGTTGTAACACCGTGTACGTGCCCACGAATTGAAGATTATGTTGTAGGACTTTATGCTAGCTAGCTAACTAGTATAGTACGTAGATGCATGTATTTAATTTATAATAAAAGCTACTGTGGTTGTAATTAAAATTCAAGAAAGTGCTTTAATTTGCATCCATATATGGTGGTGGCCAAAACGTATACGTACGTGTTCGATCATAGATATATAGTCAATGCAAATATTGATCATACCCATGCATGCATGGGTATTTTTTCAAGGTAATCATTTTTGTTGTAAATTTTAAGGTGAGCTGAGGCATATCTAGTAGTATCTCTGGTTCACAGTGGGGACCGAATAAAGTCAAGCATTAATGGGCCGAAGGAAGGGTAGTATGAATGTATGATATTGTTGTTAAGTTGGATAAAGTAAAGTTAATTTGAATGTTGTTTTGAGTAGAGTACGTATTTGTTATCAACAATCATGAAAAACTGCTTTTTAAAAACTTTAGGTGCTACACACAATTATGTAGTTGATATTGTATAACTTGGAATTCGAAAGTTGTAACGTTTAATAGCATGATACGGTCGTTGTTTTATCACAATAAAACAACACACATCATCACACAACATACATCATCACACGATAACTAGAGTTTACAACTTCACATATAGTAGCACACATCCTGCATGTAATAATTGCTCTCTTCAAGCTTAGAACTTTAGTCGCTGGTCCAAAGACGTTTTCGATACTCTGCAAGTGCACGTAGCGTGAAAGTGTTTCTGTACAATGGATAATGTAGCATACAGTTCCTTAAGGAGGCTCCAGTAAACTCCTGCACGAAAATTTCAATTTGATTACGATAAAAATGAACCGAGTAACTAACAGTTAGATACATATCATGTTGTCAACTGTATCTAAGGTTACCTGTTGAGGGAAATCACCATTATCCATTTGTGAATTGATCAAGATTTTTGCTGCTTTGTGTAAAGGTGTTGAATCTCTCTCTGCCTGTCCACCTGACATCAGGCCAAGCATGGCCCATGCAGTTTGAACTATATTTGTTCGATTTCCAACCAACGGTGTGTATACTTCGCTAGTGCAAGACTTGTAGCTCTCTCCCCATCCACCCTCTTCATTTTGTGTTGATAGAAAAAACTTGACTCCTTTACGAACTGTTTCACTGTTGTTATATGTTTTTCCAGCAGCTTCTAAGCCTCCTAGCGCAAAGAATGTGCCGTATATAAAACATATACCCCAATAGCCATACCTAAAGCATTTCATAAACTTTTTGATTAAGTAATTATGAATTTCCATCATATTGCTTGCTAAGAGAAATAATGGTTTGCATACCATGAACCATTGGGCAATTGTCTTTTCTCGAGAAATTGCACTGCTTTTGACACAGAATTTTCTATTTCTTTAGCCATATGCGCTGGGTGCAAATGTTTGAATGCTACCAGAGCTTGGATTATCGATACTGTGTTCTCAAGATGCCTTATTAGATGACCCATGGAACTTGTTAGCATCTAAAAGAAATTAAAGCCCTAAAATAATAGATACACGTAAGGCTGTACATACTCTTTCTCAAGAACAATGTCAGCAAACACTTCCGAAGGATTCAATTTCTGCAATTATATTAAGAATAAAAAAAATAAGCATGGTGAGACTGCAAGAGGGAGGTGTCTCTACACTATGTTGTTCTTGCTAAGAATGAATATCGTACAAACGAAATATAATCACTTTGGGAAAGTAATAAGTATTATTATTTATTATTAAATTAGAATAATAATAATAATAATGAGATGGATCTTTCTTTAAAGACTCAATATGGAAACAAAGCTGGGGTCGGCAAATGTTTAGGTCGGCTGCATTAGTTTCGTACGTATGAAGTATTAATCATTATTTAATGTAACCCATTGTATTGTAACCCTAACACCTCCGAAAATAATAAGATTTCTTTCTAGTTTGGCCGTGGATTAAACCAATCGAGTAGATTGGATATAACCACGTTATATTCGTGTGTTCGTTTACTATTCTCGTTATCTTTATTCTTGTTTTGCTTTATTTGATCCGTTTATTGTCGTGGGGGTATAATCTTTTGATTGTACGGATTATTGTTGGGTCCTAAAACCTATCAAAGTGGTATTAGAGCACGTGGTTTTCGTGTTTTGGGAACAACGGCGGATAAAAGCGAGATTATGATTAGTAAGTTTGATGGCAGCGATTTTGGGTTTTGGAAGATGCAAATCGAGGACGTTTTGTACGAGAAAAAGTTACACCAACCGTTGTCGGGTACTAAACCTGAAAGTATGAGTGATGCCGACTAGGCGTTGTTAGATCGTCAGGCACTTAGAGTAGTTCGACTTTCTCTGGCCAAGAATGTCGCCTACAACATTGCGGGGGAAATCACGACTGCGGATTTGTTAACGGCGTTGTCTAACATGTATGAGAAACCCTCGGCTCTCAATAAGTTTTTTTGATTCGGCAGTTGGTGAACGCGAAGATGGGTGAAGGTGCATCGCCAGCGGTTCATGTGAACGAGTTTAACTTGATTTTGACTAGGTTAAAATCTGTAGGGGTTACGTTTGAAGATGAGCTGGAGGCACTTTTCTTGTTGTCTTCATTGCCCGAAAGTTGGTCTGGAATGGTTACAGCTGTTAGTGGTTCATCCGGAACTACTAAGTTGACTTTTGAGGGGATCCGTGATTTAATACTCGGTGAGGGAATTAGAAGGAAAGATTCCAGGGAGTATTCGGGTTCGGCTTTGAGTGTGACTAGCAGGGGGCGTAGTAAGAGTAGATCTAGATCGCGGAGAGAGCCATCGGAGAATAGGAACGTCACGTGTTGGAACTGTAAGCAACTGGGGCACTTTAGGTATCAATGTCCGAATGGTAAACCGAGTGTGAATGCGACGGTTGATACGACTGAAGATGCGTTGCTTTGTTGCGAGGAGAATCTTGTGGAATCCTGGATTTTGGATTCGGGTTCATCTTTTCATGCTATCCCGTGCATGGAAGAGATGACAAATTTTTTGTCTTATTCCGGTAAGGTTTGTCTTACGAATGGAAGGAAGCTTAAAGTTGCTGGTATTGGGGATGTTGTCCTCAAAACTCACCTTGGTACGGATTGGGTCCTCAATAATGTGAGGTTCATTCCCAAGCTCAAGAGGCGGTTGATCTCGATTGGGCAGTTGAATAATGAGCTGTACCACATTAGATTTGGCGACCAACAATGGAAGGTTATCAAGGGTAGTTTGGTTATTGCTCGCGGGTATAAACGGGGAACCTTGTATATGGTTGAGACTCCGAAGAGGAAGGGCTAGGTGGTGAGGTAGGTGTTGAAATTCCTAGTCGACTTGAGCTTCACGATATTGTTTAGAGGTCTGGAATGAGTGGGAGTTCGGTAAGAGTTGAAACTAGTAGGAGCTTGGCGTTGAGTGGGAGCCTTGGGGTTTCTATGGATACAGTTAGTCATCTCGGTACTACTAGTGTTTTCAAGTCTCGGGTGAGATCATCTCCAATGGCAACTAGGTTGCTAGGTTGCGACTGACCGATGGTGGTGAGCAAGATACTTTTCCGAGAGCCACGTTTGATGTTGATTTCGTACAGTGGGAGTTGGCTAGTTGGGGAAAGTTGTGTTTGCCAAAATTCATGCGTATGTTTGTGGTCGGTGATCCAACGGTGAAAGCGAGAGTGATGGAGTGGATGTTCAATGGTGTGGTAGTACTTTCACACGGATGCCTTGATGGTGTCATTCACGTGGTTATTCTACCGGGTGGTCTCATCTTTGTTGGAAAGAAAGATCGTGTAGACGAAAGGCTGTATGGATGGGTTGTGAGTGCAACGACAGAGTTGGAGTCGTGCCGGGCTTCAACCGATCTTCTCATGAACTAATGAGAAGGTGATAAACTAGAGAGATTTCTTGGTCACAGTTTAATAGATGAGTTCTGGTAACTGTTATCGAAAGTCTTCCGATCCGGCGAGGTCGAGCGGCGTGTCCCGATAAGTTTCGGCGGTATAATTTTTAATGTGTTCTATTAAAGTGGCGGTTTAGTTACGGGTTACTGGAGTTGGGTTTGTCCGATCTTCAAGTGGGAGATTGTTAAGAATGAATATCGTACAAACGAAATATAATCACTTTGGGAAAGTAATAAGTATTATTATTTATTATTAAATTAGAATAATAATAATAATAATGAGATGGATCTTTCTTTAAAGACTCAATATGGAAACAAAGTTGGAGTCGGCAAATATTTAGGTCGGCTGCATTAGTTTCGTACGTACGAAGTATTAGTCATTATTTAATGTAACCCATTGTATTGTAACTCTAACACCTACGAAAATAATAAAATTTCTCTCTAGTTTGGCCGTGGATTAAACCAATCGAGTAGATTGGATATAACCACGTTATATTCGCGTGTTCGTTTATATTCTCGCATTAATCTTTATCGTGTTTGCTTTGTGTTTGATCCATTTGTTGTTTGTGGGGTATAACCTAGTGATTGTACGTTCTTGGTTGGGTCCTAAAACCTATCAGTTCTTTGTCATTTACAGTTAGATTTGCTTGTTCATTTCAGTTATTAACAATACAATTGGACTTGTAGCTATTAACTTAACAAACGTACCTCTAAATAAGGTTGTGGGATAGGTCGTTCCCAAGTAGCAAAACCTCCGCTAGTAGGCGATTGTACATGAAAAAGGAAACTAATAACGTCATAGAATCGCTCCTTATTAGATTTCTCTCCGGTAATTTCATCTGGCATTTGAGATAGTAAGAGAAGACACTGCAAGGAATGTTTCGTTTACAATTAGAAAAATCATCTCTTATAAATGATCAGAAACTAAAATAGAAACAACATGGTTATATATGATATATCACTTTCAGTGCTTCAGCTGTGCAATCAGAGACAGGCCAACCATGATCTTGGTCGGTGAATGCCCATGCTCCTTTACTAATTTGTCGACACATTTTACTAAAGTCTCCAGTCGGATTGTTCTTAATTTGAGATTCTTTCAGATAAAAATTGGCTTTTTTGAGTGAGTCCCCATATTCTTCCGGCATATTACTTGAGATTATTGCCTGAGTTGCAAATGTGCAATCCCATAATTGACTACCAAATGTTTGCATCTTCATTCCATCTTCCGCTAACCACAAGAAATCGGGCACTCTAGCAAGATGATGTTTAAACTCATCGCCGTTGGGGTTCTCTGCCCACCAACACATCATTTGCAAACTCTACATCCAAAGCCAAATTAGCTAGTCATCATACAAAATGTATCATCAATTTTAGTTATATAGTTTACCTTTTCAACACATGCCATGGTAATGTATCTACTCTCGTGGGCGCTGTAGCGAATCAATTCAATTGTTCTTTTGAGGGCTCTTTCTCTTAGTTTGGTGAAGGGCCAATACTTAAAGAGCGGTTCACTGAAATGTTGGAGACCATCCCATATCATATCTTGGATTGTTGAATGAAGGTAAAAGAGATCTTCCTGTTTCACATTATAGGATAATACAAATGAGCACATAATACACTACTTGTTAAACATTTAGAAGTTAATCATGTAACAACCTTGCAACAATTATGTCGTTGTTTATTCCAATTAATCTTGTCATAAGGAATAGGATGAATCTCTTGTCTTAGATGAACAACTAGATCTGTTATTGGACCTTGGTATTTCCTACCATATAAATATGACATTGGCATATATGTCGTCCGGCAATAGCACCACATTTTCGCTACACCAGAGTTAAAAAATTCGTAAGATCAATTAAACTATTCTAATTTATTTTTCAAGATGTGAAACATAATCTAAGGTCAACATGATATATTGTTAAACAGAGCTAAGGTTCTCCTGTGCAGGGCCGTCGCTGAGTTTTCGGAGGCCCTGGGCAAAATCATGAATGATTATCGAAATGAGGCCCTATATCGAGATATAAACTAATTTTTATACTTTTTGTTGTGCCTCAATCAATTTTGAAACAACTAGAACATTGTTTTCTCTTGCAATCAACAATCAAATTATATGTATATGTATATACACACATACATAGGCACAAACACATACAAATTTGAGGCCCTTATAATTCGGAGGCCCTGGGCGGTCGACCACCTCGCCCACCCTCGAAGACGGCCCTGCTCCTGTGTGACAGTTTTTTCTTTTCTTTTTGCTGTTATGACCTTGTATATTTACGTACCCGGATGAAAAGGAAACGTTTCAGGAAAAATCCAGAATTCAGGTGGCATTGGGTTGCAGCCCTCCCATTCATACACTCCTAAAACCTATACAAAACGATAGCAAATAAACTAGTTGGTGAAGCGAGTTCTTAAGCTTTTATATTATGTGATATGAATAAATAGGATGATATTTACCGAGAGATAAGTTTTGCCCCAAGATGGAATAGACGTTGCACCACCATGGTCAAGGATCCACTTCCTTCCACGAGCTACCGCACCATTTTGGTCATCCGGTCCTTCTCCTAACAACCGTAGGGCTATGTAGTTCAATGCAGATCCCATCATGGTGCTATGCCCCTCAATATGAAATCCCCATCCTCCATCTTCATTCTAAAAATAATAACATGATAATTAATGCCTATATAAACAGTTGCATAAATTTTTTAATGGGTTTATGTTTATAAAATGTATTAAACTTTACACATTTTACTATTGTATGAGAAGAATTTTACAAATTACCATGTATTTAACATCCAAAAAACGCATATTGTATGCATTTGGGTGGTTTTTGGATACATATAAAGACTTTTTTCGTAAATTCTATACATATAATCTACTACTACTTATAAAGCATCTCTTATTGTTGAATCTTAACACTTCTTAAAAAATTATAATGCCTAAACTACCCTTTACACTTATGGTAACCATCCATTTACAAGAAAAATCACTACCCTTTATTGTTGAATCTTAACACTTCTTAAAAAATTATAATGCCTAAACTACCCTTTACACTTATGGTAACCATCCATTTATAAGAAAAATCACTACCCTTTACACTTATGGTAACTATCAATTCACAAGTAAAATTTATCCTTGATAACTTGATTGATGCTGTACATTCCAATGTATGTATACAAAATTAAACCGTGTATTACTTTTATAAAATGGTTCATTTGCATCTCCCTTTTTCATATCTATATATGTCATCCTCATTGAATTGATGGATAACATCAATTTTCCTAACTATACATAAAGGCAAATTACCGCTAACGAGTTATCATCACAGGATCATACTATCATTAAGTCATTACTTATAATAGAATATTATATTCCGCTGCATAGCGCGGGTATTATACTAGTAGTAAGTTAAATGTATACGATAGACGTGTTTAGACTTCAATGCATACAATAGAACTTTTCAAAGTTTGCCACATTACACATACAATAGTTAAAAATATAAAGTTTACAACATTTGAAACAATAAACCTTAATTCACAAACCATAGAATTGTTAACTAAGGGATACATCAAGTCAAAAGTCAAGTGAGTCAAATGCATGCTTCGAAGGACTGTAGTAAGTTCCTTTTACAAACCCCCAATATATTCCAAAATTTTATGTAAACAGATTGTGCACAGGGTAATCTGATGAATGAAGAGACAGAACATTTGAAGAATCAGTTCCACTCATAACATCAAGGGCATTCTTTTATAGCGAAATTCGTCTTATCTATGTTGTGATTAAATTAACTAAAAGAAGCTAACTCACAGATACAAACTATCATCGAACAAAACTTAAGCACCATAAAAGTTAATAAAACGGTATCATGTAACTGAAAATTCAACATAAGAATAGAAGACGACTCTTACTTGGTGGTTGTAGATAAAACGTTTCATCTCTTTCTTGTGTTCTTCTGTTAGATGCGTATTGATGGCTCCACTGATGTATAAAACAATAAGCTGCATAAAGTATATTCCCATTTGTAAGACTTCAGATCATTGCTAGCTATGATAAAACAATTTGTTCTGATATAGTACAAAGTTGTGTCTCACTCAATTAATTTTAAATACAAACAGTACTGATTACTTTTCCATAATCATACTCTCTTTGAAAATATTAACGATTTACAATTATATCTACAAGTGAAACTAAGTTCTTGAGATAACTTACAAGAGGTGGAGTGAAGAACAAAGGGCCGGCATGTTCAGCCGGCCAATGACCATCTTTTGCTTGAATGGCACTTTGAAATCGGACTGCTTTTCTCACTGCCGTTGTTACTGCTTCATAATTCACATCCTCGTCGTCTTTCAACCGTGCTGGTGGTATGCTCTGTACATCAACTCTGTTCTCCTTGATCAACTGCACACCATATATATTATTGATCATATAAAACATTTTATATGTAACTGAAATAAATGTTGTGTAGCTAGCAATCATATGATATGGTGATTATGTATCAAGTGGCTCAACTGAACCCATTTCAATTTTTATTTTTTTTTATTTTTTTATTAGTATTATTATAGTTATTCTTTCCAAATAATCAAAAGGTAAGCAGTGTGTATCTTGTGGTTAATATTTCCTAATGAAAAAATAAAACTTTCGACCTGTATCCGCATTAGCAAATCACTAGATGCTTGATAGCCTTCCTTTTGCCTGTTCAAGAAATATTGTCGAGCATTTTCAACTTCTTGTTTTTCTTCATCTGTTCCAGCATCGGGATCAAACTCCCAAGTTTGGCGTCCAACGAAGTTGTTAGTGCTAAATAAGTAAGGATCATTGCCTTCTGCTATCTTCAACTTCCACATAGTCTAATTAGTTAGCTAATGACAGAGAATAAAAGGTCTTTTTATATAGGCAGCATCAATGTAAGGTGTTCGTAGCGTTAAGAAATATTAGTTTTATGTTGTTTTCAACTTGCAGATCCTATTCTCTACTAAACATTTGTTTTGCATTAAAAGTTTCTAGCTACAAAATGAAATTTTTACATATTTTTTTTTATGTACTAAATGTAGAGGTGATAACTTTGATTCATTATAACAATTTTAATTGTTAATTCTCTAATATATATTATCAGCAACTGCGCTCGATAAAGTTTTTAATATAAAAAAATGATTTAAAAGAAAACGATGAGTCTAACACACTAACATATCAAAAGTTGCTAAAAGTGTGCGTTTGAAAATATTCATGTTCTGTGTGGTGTTATTGGGCTAGCCCATGATTTTGGGCTATGTGGTGTTACACACTTACACATAGTACGGGTTCTTTGTTGGGTCTACACGTAAGTGGCCATATTTAGATTTAAGTTTGTTTTAAAATAATAATAAGTGTCTTTAAAAAGGTAATATACTAAATCTACTAGTTTAATTTACTCATAAATTATATTTTAACAAAACTGATTCATAGTAGATTGTGTAAACACGTCTGAATGTACCAATTATGTCTTTATAAACTCTAGCGTAATCTGATTGTACACTTATTATGAGACGGATGTAGTATCATTCTTATCTCGATTGTTTTTGTCGTATTTGCACATTATTTTCTAAAATGTAGGTAGTTGTTATCATTGCTCACCTAAACTTCTTTTTCATGGCTTTATCTATTTACGGGAACATATAGCATTCATTGTAAGCTTGGAAACCTTCGTTTTGCCGGTTTAGGACATGTTGACGAACATTTTTAACTTCTTGCGCTTCTTACTTTTTTTTCTCCAACTATAATTGTTATTCTAAACAAGTAAAGATGGTTAGCTTGAGCTATCTTTAACTGTCACACATCCACTTGCTGTTTTTGGAAAGATCTAAGAAAGATGAAAGTAAAGAGGTTTTATAAGGTGGCATGAATAGGGGGTGTATAACAAACTAGAGTCATAGTGGACGGAGTTTACTTCTTTTAAAAAGTAACCGTTAACTCAACTCTTTTAAGTCGTATTTTAGGTTATGTTATGGATTCGGTTCGGTTAACATATAAAACCATAACCGATTCATTTATATTAGGTAATCAAAATTTAGAAAGCGAAGCATCGGTTATCCAATTAATTTGTTGGTTAATTAATTTGGTTTGGTTTTGGTAGTTAACTTGGTTATGATTAAGTTAAATCGGTTTTTTGCTCACGCCTACCTTTTAATATTAGTGATGGCAAAGAAAACCCGTACCTGATGAGGAACCCGATATCAGAACTCATTTTGACTAGGGAAGCTCCGAGTTAATGGGGTATTCGGACAGAAAATTCCCAATCAAGAATATCGGGATGGGGACGAGGATGGGAAGACTTTAAAACCATGACCCCAAACCCGAAAATAGACATAATTATATATGTATGCAATGTATATATGTTTTATAATCCTATACTTATATATAATTTATGTAAGAGATTCAAATGTTACAGCAGCAATTCTTTTTTATTACACATCGTAATTAAACATCAATAATGGTTTTTGTGTAAAGATAGATTTATTCAAATGCAAAATGCATATACAAACCATAAAATAAGTCATGAAAAATAATTACTCGTTTCAATTTAGGTTTCAAAATTGGTTTATATAGAAATATATATACTTAAAGTCGTAGTTAGTTCAGTCATAACTAACAAGAGTTTATTTAATGTATTTTACGTGCCCATATTGTAATTTCAATGATTTTATCATACATACATACATACTAAGTTATTATTGCAAAGCGCATAAAAATCTCCGAACCTATAATATCTTAAATTAAACATACAAACAAAATCGTTTCAATATAAAAGTTATTAAAATTGAATTGAACGCGCGTGCTTTTAACTCATAAATTACCCAACCTGCTAAAAAGTTTTATTTCACCTATTATATGTAATGGCATTATCTTAAATGTTGAAACTCAATCTCGATTGCCATTAGGAAATTGTAACAAAGAGTGATTTAGTTATCCGTACGTCAGATGAAAAGTGCACTTAAATTTACTAGACTAATACGGATTCTTGCGTTTTGAACATGTTTACAAATTAAGTGAGGAGAAATATATCAATGTCGATTTCAGATGTCGAATCAGACGTACTCAACAAATTCTGGTCTGAGATCAAATTCAATTACAAAGGCTCGTAACAGAGTTGGATACTTGGTTGTGAAAGATCTGTATATTTCAAATATAACATTAGTAAGCTTCAATTCATGATTTATATATACATTTAACCTAACCTAAAACTCCCTAATCATGATCACATGTTTGCTATTACAATATAGTTCTACACTTCTACCGCCCTTTGAAATTTAAAAATAAAAACTATAAAATGAAATATAAATAAATGAATACTCAGCTCTTGAAGATGTCAATCAGTGACACATTCAAAACTACGCTCAAACATGGCTGGCAAGCCATGCCATAACATCCATCGATCAACTCGTATCAATCTTGAGATTCACCCCACATTTCTTTCAAGTAACTATCACATTTGCTACGACTGCCACCATTAGCAAGCAAATCAGGGCTAGCCCGCTTTGTTCTAGGCGTTTGGGCAGCAACGGACCCACCATGTTTAATGCTGTGCCTATACTCTATTGCAACATGTTCAAATACTTCCACATCAAACATGTTAAGCTTCATCTTCGGGTTCATTTGGTCTCTCACAAATGCAAAGGGTAGTTGGTCTCTTGGGTTAAATGCTTCTAATTCATTGAACAAGAGGCATGAAAATAGATTGCTAGCTACTCCATGTTTCCTTAAAATTATTGCACTATCCGGAACATCTGCCATAAATCATCATAAAAGACCATTATTCTAAGCTACCTTATGGTTAATTACTATTATATATACGACATAAAGTTAATTATATTGTGGATATGTAAAGATTCTTCTGAAATATACATCTTACAACTTAGAGAAAATTACAAAAAACGTCCTTATAGTTTGACTTGAATTGCACATTCAGTCCTTTAATTAATTTAATTATATAGATGGTCCTTTCTTTTGAAACTTGTTACGTAAATAGTCATTTACACTAACGATTGTTAAATCTCCGTTAAAAAGGACCACGTGTGTAGTTTTTTTTTATTATTTTAAATTTTATACTTTTTGAGTAGATATAAATCATAAAATTTAAAATATGTATATATACATTATTAGGTGCACAACATCATTTTCAGCTTTCACATTTCGTTTAGCAAATTCATTGTCAAATTGTTCATCTTCCGCATTTGTCTTTCACCACTCAAGGACTCTCCATTACCCATTCATCTTATCTCGTAATGACTTTTGTGGCCACCATCTCTTCTCTTTTGTATCCTTTCGATGACCCTAGCTTTAAAGTAAAATGACGTTGAAAAGTGGGAACTAATTAAGTCAAAAATGTATATTTAGGTAGGAAAAGATGGTGGTGAAATATAAATTTGATGTTATAGATAGGGGTGTTAACGAACCGAGCACTTAACGAGCTACTCGAGTTCGAACTCGTTTATCTCGAATTCAAGCATAATACTATTCGAGCCCGAGTCGAGTTCGAACATAAAAAGACTGCTCGATTAGTTTCACGAGCCGAGCTTCAAAACAATAAATTCGACTCGGCTCGTTAGGATGAGATGAGCACACTATAAATATTAACATCAAGAATCTAATTACATACTTATTATTAGTGTTTGATGATAACTAATTAAACTTACACATTTTAAGTTTAATCAAGTGTAAATGTCTTTTACAAACTTTATTTCAAGTTTCATAAAATAGTTAATATACTTTTTAATGAGTTTGTTTAAGCTTATAAACGATTTTATCGAGCTTGAGCTTCTCAACAAACATTTTGAGCTTAAATAACTTCTTTTTATTTTTTTTATTTTTTTTAAATTTTTTTTTTTTTTTTGTAAATTGTCATAAACTTAAACGTGTATAGAGCTTGAGCTCGAACACTAAATTATTATCCGAGCCCGAACTCGAATATGGTTTTAAAAAGTTAATCGAGTTCGAGTTGAACTCGAACATACTTATTTTTTAAACGAGTCGAGTCGAACATCAGGATATTCGAATTGACTCGGTTCGTCAACAGCCCTAGTTATAGAGGGGAATATGATCAAATTTGATAATGAATAAAATGAGTGAAATAAAAATAATGTTATGTGCACCATATAATGTATCTATACATATGCTAGATTTTATTATTTATATTTTACTCAAAAAAATTTACAGAACATGCATGGTCCTTTTTAACGGAGATTTAACAATCGTTAGTGTAAATGACTATTTACGTTACAAGTTTCAAAAGAAAGAATCATCTATGTAATTAAATTAATTAAAGGACTGAATGTACAATTTAGGTCAAACCATAAGGACGATTTTTGTAAATTTCTCTACAACTTATAAGTACATATTTTCATTCTTTAAAGGGTACGCTTAATTATTTAAAACCACTACCTACTTTCAAAATTTTCCTTTTTTTCCCATCTACTTTTTTATGTCCTATTTCCCCATACTATTTTTACATCTTGTCCTTTTTTTCCATCCTACTTTTTTATAATTCTACTTTTACATCTTGTTCATTTTTTTCCATTTGTTACCTGAAAACCTACTGCAACAGGTTGTATAACATGGGAATTAAAAAAAAAAAAAAATCACACCTATAACTGAACTTTTCCATCGCCATTTCAAACATTTATTTTAGACCTTTAAAACATACAAAAAATGAATACATTTACGTGCAGAACATTCAATACACCATTAAATAAGAAAGCAACTTAATATCATAAAGAAACCACAAGGGTACGCTTAATTATTTCTAATGTCATATATAGTAGATTATTTATAGTATTGCTAAATTATGAGAACTAAAATTTTGGACAGGGCTGGACGCCTAGACTGCTTGAACAACCCATTCACCCACCCTATTGATGTTCAATACGTAAATTTATTCATTTTTTGTGTATTAAAGGTCTAAAATAATTCTTTGAAATGGTGATGGAAAAGTTCAATTATGGGTGTGATTTTTTTTTTTTTTTTTAATTCCCATGTTATACAACCTGCTGCAGTAGGTTTTCAGGTAACATATAGGAGAAAAAGGACAAGATATAAAAGCAGGATGAGAAAATTGGACATAAAAAAGTAGGATAGGAAAAAAGGGACAAGATGTAAAAGTATAATGGGAAAATGGGATATAATGGGAAAAAAAGGACAAATTTAAAAGTAGCCGGTGGTTTTAGTTAATTAACCCTTCTTTAAATCACATATTTAGATTTGTATTTCGAAAATGCACAGTTGCGCGTATATAAATTTAAGTATAGAAAGAAAATTGCAATTAAGCATATATATCAATGAGTAAGGTTCAAATGAGTACACCAATTTTGAGTGAGAATGAGGGAACCAACAGATTTATGCCATGTATCACTTTATTCTCTCTCCTCCACACTTTATTCTCTCTCCTCCACATTTTTAAAAATTAAATATCTCACAAACGGTAAGTCGAAAAATCATGAAAATTGCACCATAAAATTCAGCGTTTTCTCCTCTTCGATTTGCAGTCCCTCAAGGCATATTTTTGACAACTTTTTTTTTCTCATTTTTTGGTAGGTTTCACAAATTAGTAACACATGTGTTAGTGATTAGTTGTACATTTAATTTGTGGTTAAGGTTAGGGTTTAGGGTTTAGTAGGGTTTATGGTTTAGGGTTTATAAGGGTTTAGGGTTTAGAAGGGGTTCAAGGTTTAGGGTTTAGAAAGATTTAGGGTTTAGCGTTTTGTAAAGCGTTTAGGGTTTAGGGTTTGGGGTTTAGGGGTTATGGTTTAGGGTTTAGGGTTTGAGGTTTGGGGTTTCGGGGGAGAAACCCCAAACCTCAAACCCTAAACCCTAAACCCTAACCCCTAAACCCCAAACCCTAAACCCTAAACGCAACACTTTAACACATGTGTTAGTAAATGTGAAACCCACCAAAAAAATGAAATTTTTTTTTTCGAAAGTATGTCTTGAGGGACGGCAAATCGAAGAGGAGAAAACGACGAATTTAATGGTGCAATTTTCATAATTTTTCGATTTGTCGTTTGTGAGATAATTGATGTTGGAGGTAAATGGGTTTTGTACATGTGGAACATTCTCTTTGTACACATGGCTTGATATCATTGGTTCCCTCATTCTCACACAAATTCCTATTCTCATTTGAACCCTACCCATATATCAATATCACGAAGCTTATACCGTTTTTTATGTAAATATAAAATTAAAACGAAAGCTTATAAGAAAAGGGAAATAAAAGCATATTGGACATAATATGCGATAGGGGGCTATTAAAGCTACCCCCTGGCCCACCCTTTTTTTTTTACTTTCTAGGTATACCCCCTGTTTTTTTTAATTTTTACCTCATGTTAAGTCTAAAACTGAAACTGATTCTGTACTGAACTGGACCAAACTTAAATAAAAGTAGACTGAAAAAGGTGGGCCAGGGGGTAGATCAGACTTTTGGGGGTGGCTTTAGATTCCCCCTATGCGATATATGTGCTCCTTTTCTAATTAAAATAATTTATTTTATTTTGTGTGATAAATGTCAATTTTTTTGGACTAAACCAGGCATGAGGTAACAAGATGTGGAATGGGGCCATGCATTTAGTAAAACTAACATGCATAAAGTAAAGTGTACGTAAAAGAAAGAAAAGATTGATACCATGATACTATACTACTCCTTTCGTCTCAATCTAATTGTCTTCAGATAAAAAACATGCAGTTTAAGAAAACATCAATTTTTATCTTACTTTTTGATAAGATGACAGTTTTACCCTAAATTTTTTACTTGCTTTTTTGTCTTACATATATAAATTAGGGGTATAAAAGAATTTTATCTCATCATTATTATCTATTTATGGAAGTGGACAATTAATTTGGTACAACCCAAAATAAAATACTGGACTATAAATTTGGGACGGAGAAATATTAATTAATGAGTAGATAAAATAATAAATAAAAAGTGGACCGTACACATATTACACGTGTGAGATAGGTGAATAACGCCACTTTTCTTTTTTGTCATGGGAACTTTTTAATTGTAGAAGCTTCACCAACCCATTTTCATTTTAATTTTATTTAGCTGTATTATTTTCTTCAAGTTGTCACAACTAATTACTTTGTCACTTCCATAAACATACACTAATTTATTTAGATATGTAGTAATTAGTTGTGAAAACTTGAAGAAAATAATATAGTTAAATAAATTGAAAATGGGTAAGTGAAGATTCTACAATTAAAAAGTTCCTATGACAACGGAGAAACTTAATGAAATTTTGTAATCATTACATTGTGTAATAGAAAGATAACATTTTTACCCTCAATTTTTGTACAGAGTCTTACATGTAAGTCTTTATAAAAAATTTAATGAAAGTAAAATGGTTACGATTACTTTTGAAAGTGTACAACTACTTTGAGACAATTTAAAATAGAAAGATGGACACTTATTATGTGACGGATGAGTAATGAATAAGAAATGATACTCCCTTATATGGGGAGTATGTATGTATGATACTCCCTTTGTCTCAAATTAAATGTTCACTATTAGTTTACACAAGGTTTAAGAAAAATGGGAACCATCGTATTGTGAATCAATAAAATTTAAAGTTCGATCAATGAAAAGCATTTTGATTAGTTATAAGTTTATATTTAAGTTAATATTGATTATGGGAGAAACCAAAATAGGACGAAAGGAACATATGATTTAACATTCTATATTACTTAACCCGTAATCATGAAGATTAATCCTTTGAGTACGTTACATATTCGTGAAAGCGAATTTATTTATCTTTTAGTCTAATCATTATGAAGTGGCTTTCAAGTTAAGACTTACGACTACTTTAATCTAATCTTTGTCACTTGGTGCATGTTTGTTTCATCTATTGTACTATATATTAAGGACCTTAAGGTATCCAATGTTGAACAACTCAGAGAAGATGTACAACTCTTAATGCAGGAGATACAATACAAAATAGCACAAATAAAAGGAACACTCAATTTTTGCACCGAAAGATGCTTTTCTGTGTATATTAAAATCAATGCAAGCTACTGCCTTTTATAGGCAAACAAAAGATCACAAAATAAAACCATGACTCCATGACTTCTTCAACTAACTAGCATGACTCCACAATCCTAAAAACTAGGACAAACCCATGAGACTAGGTAACACCTTACCCCTACTAACTATTTTATTCAAATAATAAATATAACTAAAAATAACTTGGTCAAATCCCACGTGATCTCCAAGTCTGGTGTTGCACACTTTAACACTTCCCCTCAACACCAACTTTGTCCAACATGCCAAGCTGCTTACTGAAAAATTTCAACTTGGTACCATCCAAGCCTTTAGTAAATAAGTCTGCAACTTGTCCTCCTGTTCTAACATGCTCCAACTTAATTTCTTCTTGCAAGACCTTCTCTCTGATGAAATGATAATGTACTTCAACATGTTTAGTTCTTGCGTGAAACACTGGATTTTCTGCCAACCGTATTGCTGACAAGTTGTCACAGTATAGTGGAACACTGTACTCATTTTCTTGATGCAGCTCCTTTAGTAGTTGCTTAATCCACGTAATTTCTTGAGCTGCCATAGCTGCTGCTCGGTACTCTGCTTCGGTGGTAGATAGCGACACAGTTGGTTGTCTCTTGCTACACCACGAAATTGCTCCAGATCCGAGCATAAACACGTAACCAGTAGTTGAGCGTCGAGTATCATGATCACCTGCATAGTCAGCATCACAGTAGCCAACCAATCTGCATTTATCTCCCTTTTTGAACATGATACCATAGCTAAGTGTACTCTTCACATATCTGAGAATTCGACGAACCGCTTCCAAATGAGGCTTCTTTGGATTTTGCATATAACGACTCATCACTCCAACTGCAAAAGAGATATCCGGTCTTGTCAAAGTTAGATAGATAAGACTGCCCACCAATTGTCGGTACATCGTTGCATCTTCCAAATCTTGTCCTTCATGAGCACACATCTTTATATGTGGCTCCATTGGTGTCGCGATTGGTTTGCTGTTAAGCATTCCAAACTTCTTCAGCAGGTCACAAGAATATTTTTGCTGATGAAGAAACAATCCTTCTTCACTTTGATCAACTTCCAAACCAAGAAAGTGCTTCAAGTAACCAAGCTCTTTCATTTGAAAACGAATTGACAAATTCTCTTTCGTTTGAAGAACTTCTTCTTCATAATCTCCGGTGACAATCAAATCGTCAACATACACTAGAACAACAGCTAGTTTTCCTTCTTTAGCTTTGATAAACAAGCTCGAATCTGCAGATGTTACATAATAGCCATTATGAGTAAGAAATTCAGCGATCTTACCATACCAAGCCCTTGGCGCTTGTTTAAGCCCGTAGAGTGCCTTTCGGAGCTTGCATACATATTCGGGATGATCATGACTTTGAAAACCAACAGGTTGGTTCATGTATATATCCCGATCCAACTCTCCATGCAAAAATGCATTTTTCACGTCCATTTGCCACAAGTTCCAACCTTTGCTCGCTGCAAGTGCTAGTAGGATTCGTATGGTTGTAAGCTTTGCAACTGGACTAAACGTTTCATCATAGTCTAGTCCATATTGCTGAGAGAAACCACGGGCTACTAAACGAGCCTTATGCCTCTCAATTGACCCATCGGTGCGACGTTTTATTTTGTACACCCATTTGCAAGAAATCGGCTTCACATCCTTTGGCTTTGGCATGAGCTCCCAGGTCTGATTTCTTTCAAGTGCGGCAAGTTCTTCTTCCATAGCTTTCCTCCATTCGGAATGTTGAAATGCTTCTTCAAAAGTCTCGGGTTCTTTCGAATCTGTTTCTATGATGGCAACATTTGCATACTTTGGATTTTGCTTACGGGTTCGTGTTGATCTTCTTAGGGGATTTTCTGCTACCGTTTCACTTGATTCGTTTTGTTCTTCTTCTCTTTGATAAACACCTGTTTGCCATGGATTCTGACCAGCCCATCTTTCTTCATTTTGAGCTTCACTATCATCCAAAGTCAGCTTGATTGTAGAGTCTTCTAAAGTCTCTTGAGACACACTTGAATCTGGTAACGTTTCCCTGTTAGAGGACCACCAAGAAGAAGCTTCATCGAACACGACATTTCGAGACGTGTAGCATTTTCCCGTTGTCGGGTCACAACATCGCCATCCTTTTCTTTGACTGTCATAACCTACAAAAATGCATCTAATGGCCTTTTTTTCCATTTTGCTACGTAAGTGAGCAGGAACAAATACATAACAAACACATCCGAATACACGAAAGTAACCAACAGGAGGTTTCATATTCCATATCTTTTCAAATGGAGAAAGAAACAACAACCTTTGTTGAGGAAGTCTGTTAATCACATATGCGGCAGTCTTCATTGCTTCTGCCCAAAACTGCCCGGGTACATTCTTTGCATGAAGCATACTCCGACATGTTTCCACCAAGTGCCTATTCTTCCGCTCGGACACACCATTTTGTTGAGGTGTGTTGGCACATGTGAATTGATGACGTATTTTAGCTTCTTGAAGGAAATTTAAGAACTCACCTGATGTATATTCCCCTCCATTGTCGGTACGTAAGCATTGCACAGCTTTGCCCATTTCCGCTTCCGCTAACTTCTTAAATTCTTTAAATTTTAAGAAAGTTTCTGATTTATTCTTCATAAAATAAACCCACACGTACCTTGAAAAATCGTCAATGAAGGTCACCATATATTTCATCTCTCCGATAGAAGGTTGCTTGACTGGTCCAAATACATCAGAGTGAATCAACTCCAATGGTTCTTTCGCCTTGAAGTTAGAATCTTCAAAGGGCAACTGATGAGCTTTTCCGTATTGACAGCCCGCACATACGGTATCCGTTCTCACTTCAAGTTTCGGTAGTCCCTTCAACATCGATTTCGTCATCATTATGTCTAGCTTAGAGTAGCTAACATGACCTAATCGCATGTGCCAAAGATCAGCGGTCTCATTTCTTCTTGCTTTGTCTACGTATGCAGTTTCTGCGGACATCACGTAAACCGAATCCATTCTTTGTCCCATCATCACGGGGTCACCAAGAATCTCTACCTTCTCATAAACTTTTACATCACTTGGACCAAACAGGACATATTGACCATATGATGTTAATTGCGGAACTGAGAGAAGATTCTTCTTCATACCTAGGACGTGAAAAACATCTTTAAGTGGTACCTCAGTATCGTTATTCTGAGGAGAGACCATCGTACTACCGACATGTGCAATCGGTAACTTTGAGTTGTCTGCCGTCACAACAACTCGTTTTCCCTTGTACTTCGATATGTTCTTCAACTTTTCTTTATCACCAGTCATATGATTTGAACATCCCGAGTCAACGATCCAATTCTTCTCATAATTGATTTTTTCTGATGTTGTTGTTACTAGAGCAAACTCCTCTTCCACTGTAGCAAACGATGCCTCAAAATCCCATTCGTCTTCACTCTTAGAAGTAGCAGTGTTGCCTTCTACAGCCTTTTTCGATTTGCAATCTCTTGCTAGATGTCCTTTAATCCCACAAACGTAACATTTCATTGTAAACTTTTTGCCACTGTAACGCTTCTTAGTGCCGCCTCCTGCCTGAGAACTACTTTCACCTTCATGACTTTTCCCCTTGTCATCATTCTTTTTAGACCCACTTCTAAACTGTTGCTTGCCATTCGTTCTGCCTTTTTCAGCATAAAGTGCCTCTTCTTCATTCTTCAATGAGACTCCTCCCATTTGCTTAGCCAATGCTTCCTGGCTTGCCAGCAAATTCTCGAATTCAACAAGTGATGGCTGAGTTTGCCAACCTTGTATAGCTGCAACAAAACTCCTAAATTCCGGCTTCAAACCATGAATGATAATTCGTTTCATCCTAGTATCGCCGATTGGAGCCTCGGGGTCCAACTCGGAAATCTCTCGACATATAGACTTCACCTTGTGAAAGTATTGTGCGATTGTCATATCGCGTTGTGCCACCGATAACAACTCACTCTCTAAGAGTTGGAGTTTCGTATCGTTCTTCTTTGAGAACAGCTCAGCGAACGTATCCCAAGCTTCTTTCGGTGTCTGCACATCTCGGATATGCTCGAGTACATCTTCTTCAACCGTTGTCTTCAAAACGAACATGGTTTTGCCCACTTTGATCTTCCACTTCCGCAGTGCCCCGTTGGTGTCGTCTTCTGGTTGTCTGACTTCATTCCCGTTAACAACCTCCCACAAGTCTTGGCCTTGCATGTATGACATCATACACGTAGACCAAAAATTATAGTTATGGTTGTTGAGTTTCTTGATCCCACTAATAACTTGAAGATCACCCATCTTGAAGCAACCAAGCGTATATATGAACCTGGCTCTGATACCAGATTGTTGAACAACTCAGAGAAGATGTACAACTCTTAATGCAGGAGATACAATACAAAATAGCACAAATAAAAGGAACACTCAATTTTTGCACCGAAAGATGCTTTTCTGTGTATATTAAAATCAATGCAAGCTACTGCCTTTTATAGGCAAACAAAAGATCACAAAATAAAACCATGACTCCATGACTTCTTCAACTAACTAGCATGACTCCACAATCCTAAAAACTAGGACAAACCCATGAGACTAGGTAACACCTTACCCCTACTAACTATTTTATTCAAATAATAAATATAACTAAAAATAACTTGGTCAAATCCCACGTGATCTCCAAGTCTGGTGTTGCACACTTTAACATCCAATACATATATTTAATCTAAACTTAACTTAAAGTGCCGATTAATGGTAATTATCTTGAGAAATAAAGTGTGCATGGGTCAACTCGATCCGTTTATTTCTGCTCAATTTAGTTGTAAATCTAATGGTAAAACTTTTCTAGGTCAAATTGATGGGGTTATTACTTTTTTCTAAGTAATATATAAAGAACATGGTTGGGTTTATAACCTTATAAATTTCGAACACTAATTTGAATGTTGCAAAATTTACCTGAAGGGTACGGGTGTTTCTTCGACGACCATGGTTGCAAGCCGTTTTCACAATATGTTTCTATCTGAATCCTTAACGCATCGACATCCCACCATTTTTTCCATCTTGCGGTTGCTATAGCTTCTTCCATCGTATGAACATAAAACGGATGTTTCGATATGGCCATATCTACGTCTTCTTCTATCACGAGTGAATGAAGCAACAGTAAAGGATCAACGGCTAATTGCATTTTCGCATCTATCCAGATGCTATATTTCGAGTTAGGAAATAGTCTATGAACCAAGAATTTTGGAATTACACCATTCATAGCAGGATTTTCGTACAATTCTTCACTAGACACTTTTACTATTCTCCATACTCCAATCCTATTTTCTTTAGCTTTTCGAGAGAGTAAGTTGTGATAATGAAATTGTTTTAACGTGATTTCGTCGACAAACATGTAGAAACATACATGGTCTAGGGTTTTGTATCCAAGGCCTCTCGGTTGACGAATCTTGTCATGGTCTCCAAATATAGCCGAAACTACCACTACACCATTGCAACTTTCCATCGCGATTCTATCTGCCACAAAAACACATAATTACAAATAAGTTCTAACATTGTTTTTGTCAAATCCTTGGGTCTATTTAATTTAACATTTACGAAAAAGAAACCTAAAGCTAAGCAAACAACACAATCACAAGAAACAAAAGTCGTCGATGAATTCAACCATACTAACCGTAATCACTAATGGGAAATTTCTTAAAAAATCCACAAGGTATTTCGATCCCATGATTTCGATAATCAAAATACGACATCCTTTTCTTCGTAGTATAATTCACTCCAAAACCCCCTCCAATCAAATTCCCATTCCTTTGTACATACCTCAACCCCTTGGAATCCCATGAAGAATTCTTCACAATTCGTCGGATCTCATTCAAAACAAACCAATAATCTGAAATTCCATAACAAAAACATATTCAAGATTACTAGTTAATGCAACGGTGATAAAAATTTAAATGTACCTTTGAAGAAAACAGGGGAATCACATGAGGAATGAAAGGTGGGAATGGGATGTTTGTGTTGGCCATAAGATTTAGGGTAATTGAATAAAGGAGATTGAATAGGATCAAAGGGTGATGATCTAAAATGGCATTTGGTGGTGGAAGATATAGAAGTGTAGAAAGCAAACAAGAGTGAAAAAAAGAGGTAAGACAGAGAGAAACAGAGGAGTTTTGATTGGAAGAGAAGGGGTGTGGAAGTTCTAAACAGCTTCCCCATTTTCCAATGAAATCCAACAAATCACAACATCCCTATTGAGTGTGTAATTCCATTTTTTAAAATATAAATATCACATCCATGTACCAACCATAACATATTTCATAGTACTATACTAAGAACTTCCTATATTGTTCTATCATATACTTTGGATATATGATGCATTATGCAATAACATATTTTAGGTAACAATTGATTTGTACATTATTCAAATAGATGTGTACATTACAATTATATTTAATGGTAGCGTATCATATACACTAATCTAATAATATTGTAATGTACATATCAATTTGAGTGATGTACAAATCACCATCTAATGTATATATTAGTATATATTAAATCAATTGAGCATAGTTCAAGTAGTACTGTCACCGTAAACATCCAGACTTAACATGTGTGACTTATATAGGTCAAGGGTTCGAATCCGTTCGCCACGCATGTGGTTGATTTGTGGACATGTGATTTGTCCGGCGTTGATACTCCTTGCGGGTGGGGATGACGCGTACCATTGAAGTATGGTACAGGGGTCAGATGTACCCTCCAAATGACCATTTTTAATATATATTCTATACATTATAAGAAAAATCGTGGAATAATATTAACTATTAGATGAGCATCAACAATAAAGATTTAACCCTTAAGCTAATTAACGACATACTTAATCTCATTTTTATGTGATTAAAAAAATAATATACCCTTCTGAAATTACAATATAAATCTTTTTGTTTTTTCCTTAATTGTAGATCAACCCTTCAAATATTTTAGTGAAACTTTATGTAATAACTACCTCATTATTTCTTGCATAATTCAAATTTTTCATTCAATCTTCTTTTTTTTTCCCGAAAAAAGACTCAATACGTTATTTTTCAATTTTAAGAAATTCATGGCTTCATTAGATCATCCATATCTAAATTCCTATACGCTTGTCTTTTTTGATTATTTTATCAATTTTTAATTTCCAACTTTTGGATCAATAAGCCAAACCTGGTCTGCACGGTTATCTGTCATACAATGAACTTCTGTGACAGCTCCTTTTTGGGAGTAACTGATATCCCTTATTGATTAGTTCAATCGTTTCGTAACCTGAATTCCGAATTTGTGATAAAGACGCGTTCTGAATACAATAAATCATTTCGTAATTTATGATTTAGATTTCATTTTTTATTGCAATTGAAATAAGCCATTACTATGTGAATCAAGTTTTGTGATGCTTAATTTGTACTTTTGTATAGGGCTATTGGTAAAAAGTTGACGGTCGGATGATAAAAAGTTGACATCAACGATCCCGGCCGTCATAACCCACTCCATTATAAACATTAAACATGTACAATATAAAAAGAAACATTTCATTGACATAGTTTTATTTGCATTGCTGTTTCATATACCTTTTTATGTTTGTGTTTCATTATTTATTAATAGTAAATTAGTTGAAGTTGTTATGTCTCATTCAATTACAGTACCTTTGATAGTGAGTTTTTCTGTCTTGTTATTTGTCATTGTTTTGCGACAATTGATTGATTTTTTTCCAATACACTAACTATCAAACTCTTACGCTCTCCATCCCATTATTATTGTAAACATTATTATTAATTTTCGTTTCAAAAAGATTGAAAATTTTTTAATAAAAAAAAAAAAAAGTAAACTCCAAGTTTAAGGACATCGATCAGTTAAACTTGTCTTGTACATAAAGAAAAAAACCAATGTCCTTAAACCATGCTTTTAGATCAGACAGGTTAATGTGCTGGTTGGCTCCAAACACAGTGTTATTCTCGAAGCAACTTACTCTATGATTAAGGTTGTCCTAGATTATTCCATCATTTATGGATATTGTTCAGCCATTATTTTCAGGATTATATGAATCAAGTTGGTTATGATTTTCTAATTTTTATTTATTTTGGTTTAAGCGGGTTATGATCATATTAACCTAATCAATTTTTTTTACGGGTTTTGGGTTGTGTTGAGAGTCACTATCCCTATTAGAGATGAACTAATGGTGTTGACAATGGATTTAGATCCACTCATAAGGGGCGTGAGATGTCACCAAACAAAATTAAAAAAAAATTAGGTAACGTACTTTTAACTTAAGTTGTAGAACCTACTCTTAATATATATTTATTTATGATGAAGTATTTGCGAGGAATATGACCTCGACTTCTAACATGTGAGTATCTCAATCGTTGATAATCGTGTATATAATTGTATAGTTAGCATTAGCACAGTACTAAGCCTATCGAACGTTTAGACCTTAGCTTATTCTTAGACTATAAAAAGATTCTACGTTTCTCATTTGATAACGTAACACGCGTACAAAGAATTTGAGTACAAAGAATTTAGATTTTGGGTCACTGAAACCCTAGGGTTCGATGATTCAATTAATCGACTAATGGGTTAGTCCTAAATCTAAAATAACATACTTTCTTGAATTTTTTTTTTTTTTTTTTTTTTTTTAAATAAAACCATCAATTACATGATCAGCTAGGAAATATAATGTAGATCGACAAAATGTCCGATTCAAATCCTTGATTTTGATTTGGTTCCAATTGGATACATGTGCGGTTGTAGCTATTAATTTCATATAAGTGACAAATATCATCCTATTTACAACAAAATATCTCACAACCAACCTAGTGGTCCAGTTACTCTCATATATACAAGTACAACCATAGTCGTGTAACATGTACATATATATTGTGGTTACTTCCACCAATATGAACTATAACATACTTTTTTTACTCTTTACCTAGTTACCTATACTTATGGATTTAAAGTAGGGTTAATAAACAAATTAGTTACTGTATTTTACTAAAATGTTCAATTTCATTACTAAACTTTTATTTTGTTCAATTGAATTACTCAACCTACGAAACAGGGTTACAATTGTGATATCCTCGTTATAGCTAAATCGAAGCTAAATTACCAACTCGATGGTATCAAGAAATGATGTAATATATCTATTTGTATTTGAGGAGTGCTCAAGAGAAGGTAGTTTATATGATGGAATAAATATAATAGGATATTATTCTACAAAAATGAAAGTTCGGTAACGAAATTGAACATTTCCGTAAACTACAGTAACTAATATGTGTATTTACAAATTACGTGGCATGACGTGAACAAATGATTAGAAACTTAAGTAAGAATTTGATCAATTATTTGAATGTTCAGTAATTCAATTGAACAAAATGAAAGTTCGGTAACAAAATTGAACATTTTGATAAAGTACAGTAACCAATATGTCTATTAACCCTTTAAAGTATTTGATAAAAGCCTATTTGTTTACAATTTAATCTTCTAGAATTTAACCGGCACATAGTAAGGCAGTTGTGTTAATTAGGTTATGGCGGTGATCTTTTCAATTTATTATTTAATATGATATTGTTTTTATATGATATATGGTTGTATTTTGAACCGCTTTCTTAATATTTAATCCGCGGAAAAGAAAATATTAAAACATAAATTGGTATTCAGTTTTATAAGCGGGTTACAGCTAACCGCTATAATATTAAAATATTTATTAATAGTAAATATTCCCACCAAAATTTCAGTAGTCATTGCAGTAACCAAGATCCCTGAAATTACCAAAATGCAGTAATCAAAATTCCTGCAATATTACCAGTTTACCACAATGTAGTAACCAAATCCCTGCAATTACCAATTTCTAGCTAGCTAGGAGCCAAATATATATATATATATATATATATATATATATATATATATATATATATATGTGTGTGTGTGTGTGTGTGTGTGTGTGTGTGTGTGTGTGTGTGTGTGTGTGTGTAAACCGCAAGTTCAATAATTCAAGTGAGGTAAACTGAGGCAAACCTACTAACGCCTTCGTATACTATTTCATCCAACTATGCGCTTGAATAACGTAATGACTTTCTATTATTGTTTTTCCAAACCTGTATATAACCATTAAACCATGCATGCAATTAAATTCAATTTAAGTACGTACGTTAACCAACACAATCATATATATATATATATATATATATATATATATATATATATATATATATATATATATATAATTTCCTTAATTTAAAATTAAACAACTTACATCAGTTGGTCTTCTTCTTTGCATCCTCTTGGTCATTATAGGCATATTCTTCATAACATAATACCTACATTCCCAATTAGATTGTTGTTGGGAACAGTTCACCATAATCCATTCGTAGGTCCCCGTGTCACTGATCCTAAAAAATATTTTATTGATTAATTACAATTTTAAAAACATTCATGTACATGATATATATATATATATATATATATATATATATATATATATATATATATATATGAGTGTGTACATGTACGTGTGTGTACGTTTGTATGTGTTGAAAAATTCTTACCCGTCCACCCGAGCAACAAAAGGATAATTATTCTTATCTTTAGAACCCTTAACGGAATCTATGATGTAGCCGATATGATTGATAAGGTCGAGAACAAAGAGGATCCAATGGGTACTACACACTTTATATAATGTATATTAATTAAATAATATGATATATATATATATATATATATATATATATATATATATATATATATATATATATATATATGCATGTTAATAATTATTTGATATAAATAAATCATAGTACTTCTTGTGATTATATGGAGCCATGAAGAAGTGCTTGTCCGTTCACAATTTCCTAATATAATCAGAATTAAGATAATATCCAAAATGTAAAGTTCATGATAGATAAAAATCCAACAAAGAAAAGTTATTCACTATTTATATATTATATAATAAGGATGCAATAGCTTGAGATTTCTCAAGTCTTTGCATTATCTCTCTAGCTCATTTTATAGTTTTTTTTTTTATGAATTTAGATGATAAAAAGTTTTTTTATCATTGGATCAAAAGTTTTTTCTAAAGTTTTTTGCAATTAAGCTATGACAGCATTTTATAAAAAAGCTTTGAAAAAAATCTTTTATGTAGGTGCTACACGTTTAAACATTCAACCGAAATGTTTAAATTTTGAAAGTTAATAGGTGTTCACCTCGAGAGTGATGACCTGATGGTCATATTCGGTCATATTTCCGACTTTATTGGCATCTCGAGGAGATACACTTGTCAGTCAAAACAACAAAAAAAAAGTTAGAAAAGGATGAGTTTTTAGTACCCATATTGAATCTTTATAAGCATCAAATTAAATTCATGAATTTAATATAATTTAATATACTTTTATATACTAACTTTCGTAAAACAAAACGTGCGATAATTGAAACGTTTGAAACTTCGAAAAAATTGAAGTGATCAAAAGTAGATAAAAAACAAAGTTTATCCAATCAAAAAAATACTAGCAGTGAGAAGAGTTCAATTCAGACCATTTATTTTGTGTGAGAATGGGGGAACCAACCACAATATGTCATGTGTCACTTTTTTCTCTCTCATCCACGTTTTTAAAAATTAAATATCTCACAAACGACAAGTCGAAAAATCATGAAAATTGCACCATATTTTTCAGCGTTTTATCCTCTTCGATTTGCCGTTCATCAAGGCATACTTCCGACGAACTTTTTTTTTTTCCATTTTTTTGGTGGGTTTTACATATTAGTAACACATGTGTTAGTGATTGATTATACATTTGATTTCGGGTTTAGGGTTAGGGTTTAGAGTTAGGGTTTAGCAGGGTTTAGAGTTAGGGTTTAGCAGGGTTTAGTGTTATGGTTTAGCAGGGTTTAGGGTTTAGGGTTTAGTATGATTTAGGGTTTAGAGTTTTATCGAAACCCCAAACTCCCAACCTTAAACCCCAAACCCTAACCCCCAAACCCTAAACCCTAAACGCAACACTGTAACACACGTGTTAGTAATGTAAAAACCCACTAAAAATAATGGAAAAAAAAACTCGTCGAAAGTATGCCTTAATAGACGGCAAATCGAAGAGGATCAAACGCTGAATCTAATGGTGCAATTTTCATAATTTTTCGATTTTTCGTTTGTGAGATATTTAACTTAAGAGGTAAATGAGTTTTGTATTCTCTTTGTACACATGACATCATATCATTGGTTCCTCTATTCTCACACAAATTTTCAGTCTCATTTGAACCTTACCCTACTAGCAGTATATATTTCACACATTCAAAATATTAACTAAAAATAGACAATTGCCAACAAACCAAAACAATTTATAATATTACTAGCAGACACCCGCGCAAAGCAGCGGGGTAATTATGTTATTCCGTTTAATATTGTTATATAGTATTAATAAAGTAAATTCCATTATGTGTTGCTAAAAAATTATAGTAGTTTTTTAAATTAAATGTATATGTATATTTTCATTTTCGTTATTCATAATTCAGTTTATTTATAGGTTGAATTATTTCTAAACATACACTTGTATATTTATGACTAAATTTCGTTAATATGGTAGATGTGGATTGTTTCCAAAATTAGCCAAGGGTAGTTTAGTCTATTTTGTTGAATATAGGGGTATTTTGGTCAATTCCTTTCTTTAAATATCTAAGGCAATGAAGAAAAGGGTTAAACCCTTTATAAAGGTGTAAGATATGATAAGAAGATTAACGTTTCTTATACAACTTGACAACATACTAAATTAACGACCTTAACCAAAGCTGAATGTTACAACTTGTCATGGAAATGGTACACACCAACCAAAAGCACAATATCCACAACGATTCCCTACATCCATGACATTTGTACAACCAAAAAAAGGCAATCACATAAAGAGAAAATTTAAAATACAAACTGAAACATGTTGGTAGTGGGTTGACGTCGACGGAAGCACATATAAAACATAAAAATATGAAAATTTAAGAATTGAAGTCAACCTTGCAAGCCCACTTTTCTCTGTTTTAAGCCATTTGCCTTATGAAACCAGTTTGTTTTGAGAGCTTTGACTTGTCGGCGGTGGCGAATCTAGGATACGATCTAAGGGAGGTCCAACTTAACAATGCTATAAAATGAATAAGTTAGATAGGTAACTAACGGGTCGGGTCGGTTTAATTAAATTGGTTAAAAATTTTAAGTTCCAATATAAGTATTCTAGTTCTATAAATTTAATGACATGATTGAAAATATTGAATGTTATAAAACTTTCAAGACCAAAACGAAGTACAATATGTATACATATTAAAGCTTTTTTAAAATATAATGAAATAGTTTTTTGTGTTTAAAGATTTATGAAAAAGATAAAATAAGTTATAATCATAAATAAATTTAATATTGTTTCAAGCATCTTAGGTCTGGCAAAATCTAAAAATAAGGCATCTTTGTTTTCCTCTCCCACTTTGAATGAATGTTTTTATTCTATAAAAGTGGCAAGATACTAGTAGGAGTACAATTTATGGCACAATATTACTATATTAAGAAAAAAAAGAGTTAATTGGGTCTAAAGTAATAAACATGACAGCCCAAAATATTTATTTGCCAAACATAACAGCCCATTAGTCAACAGAACTAATACTTCGTCTCCTTCATTTAGTTAGGACAACAAGCAGCCATGAACAAAAAACACAAACCTTTCATATCCATACTTCATCCATAAAACTTTTCTTTCAAACTTCATCCATAAAACTCTCGATCTTAAGGGTGGTCCAATTCCAATTTTAAGGGTGGTCCATAAGAAAATTAACATGAAATCTCTAAAACTTTTTGAAATCTAAGGGTGGTCCATTGACCCCCCTTGAGACCATGTAGATTCACCCCTGCTTGCCGACATCATTTTCGTCATTGTAGATGATAAAAAAACCCACAACTTTTAGACCTAGAGAAAGAACAAAGAAACAGAAATTTTAGATCTAAAAGAGTCAGTTTGATCTTTAAAACGAAGAAAGAAATAAAGCTACCTTTTGTAGTGTTAACTGTTGGTATTGTTTGCTTTGACGGAGAAGGGCCTGGTCACTTTGGAGGGAGGTAGCCGTGTATGGTATGTGTTTGTGTGTTTATTGAAGTTTTCATAGTAGGTCAAATAGAAGTTAAGGCTCCAGATCCATATTGCTTTAGTGAAAATGGACGGTTAGGATTCCATTTACTTAGTCTTAAAATCTAGGGAAATGGGAAAGTGTAAATGTTTTATAAAGTAGTATATATATATATATATATATATATATATATATATATATATATACAATATTAATATATTAATTATTAATATATACTTACATCGCCCAAAATGACATAGTGGTGACATCAAGCCACTGATTACATATCCAAGTTAGCAACCCATCATAGTTAACTCATTCCGGAAAAGTACCGCCTCCATACATGCATGGTGGCAGTATAAGAAAGATTAGATCGGGGATGATCGTAAATCGGTTGACAAAACGGTCACCCAACTGTCTTATTCTTTCAGGTCTATCCCTTAGCAATCCCTCCAAGCGTAAAATCTGTTTGCTCTTCTCAGAGATCACTAGTGGTACTGGTGATTGTGGTGGTGGTACCAAGGATACAAAGTACATATATTATATATTAACAATATTAATAAGCAGCTAGCTATATATATATATATATATATAAGTTCGCACATATGGCTCCACCGCCATTGATTGTGCTGAAGTTTGGTGACTAGTGGAGGCGGCCTGATGCACAGATATGTCGATGCAAGCTACACGTACAATTAAGTTTAATGTTAGTATTAGAAGTAAATATATTTGCATTGTTTGTTTAATTATATTAGTGTAAAACTAACGTATGATATATAATATAAGAAATTCGTATATATATAATAAAACATATATAGAACGCGCTAAGTATATTATTATATATATTACCCAATCTGGTGACGGTTCCATGTGGTAGGGGTGTACGTGGTCCAAAAACCGCACCGAACCGGACCAGAACCACACCGGATCGCGAACCACTAAATAAAATATCAAGAACCATGAACCGCATCATGTAATTCAGTTCTGGTCCGGCTGGTACTGGTTCGGTTCTTGCGATTTTGGTTCAAAACCGCGAACCAAATAATATATACGCATATATGTTATTAAGAAGAAGATGTGTAAGAACATGTAGTATCATATTGAATATAAGACTTATGGAATCAGAAAAAACATAAAATCGTCTAATAATCAGAACTAAAACGTTGCTACAATTCAAACATAAGGTGGACGCATCTAAGTTTTTTTTCAAACAAAACATGCTTCATATAGATTACAAAAGAATATAGTTGATCATATATGTTTCCAAAAAAATTAGTGAATGGATCATGTGTTAACAAATTATTAAAAATAATGCTCGGGGAAGTGTGCGAAAGTAATTAAATTGTTATTTGTGTGTGGACGGCGAAGGAGATAAATAAATTTTTAGCTAAATTTTTTAGGTGTATGGAGTGTAAAAGATAAAAAGACATATATACTTATAATAATTAATATTACAATTTTAATAAATCTAATAATATAACTCAATTTATGTTGATATTAAAAGATACACATATCATGTATATAATTCTATTCTCCTATATAAACGGTTATGGCGGTTCGAACCATTTTTACCGGTTCTAGAACTGAACCGGACCGTTAACCATTAAGGCTAAAACATAGAACCGAGAACCGGACCGTTGTGCTTCGGGTTGGTTCGGTTTTGGTCCGGTCTCGGTTCGGTTTACCAGTTCTGACGGTTCATGACCATTTATATACACCCCTACCTGTGTGGTTGATGGTCATGATCACCACCCACAGAGTCGTGTGCCGGTGTATCACGGACAAGCTACGTACATAATTAACTTTAATTATATGATTTAAAGTAAACATTTAATAATATAATAATGCAACTTAATTAATTGAGAATTTTATGCAAGAACGTACTTTATTTTATATATATATATATATATATATATATATATATATATATATATATATATATATGCATGATTGATTTAACAGAACCATATAAAATTAACAAATTAATTACCGAATCCCTAGGTAATGGTTCGACATTATCATCATGACTCATAGAGTCGTGTGCATACCCATCGCCAACCTACATGTATTTACCGAAAACAGTTAATAATTGAATAACTTAATTAAGGCATTTATTAATATATATATATATGTATATATATATATATATATATATATATATATATATATATATATATATATATATATATATGTCGCGATCCCAGCGGTCGGTCGGTTTTTTTACACCGGTCGTTGATCCGGCCCAACCGGGATGCGCGGCATAGTAAGCTTTAAAATTTATAAAGCTGGGGAATCCTAAGCTGTATACTACTTAATGAACCTAAAGGGGCAGTAAGTGTTACGTATGACTCAGGTGTCGTTCTTCAAACTACAACGGGCATAGGAGTCTAGGAGGTTTAATTATCTTTGGTAATCTAGCTAGGGTTTTAAAAGCTTTGGATATGTTTGGTTTTTATAACTAAGTATTAATCTAAGAAAAAAAAGTAAATAAAATAAAAGAGGTTTGTACGGAGACTCGGACGACAGAGGATACGCGAGTGTTTACTATGATTTCGTTATATGTTATTGGTGTATAGTCAAGGGTAGGGCTACTAGGTATGATGATTAATCCGGAGAGGATAGAAACATAATTAATGCAAAGTATTGTACCTACGACCGTTCCGCGGCTTCCATACGTTTGTACTCCACCAACTGGTGTTTCCAGCACTATACTGAGTAGTAGGGCGTTTTACGGTTTTTCTGTTACATTAATTAAGGTCCCACATTACTTTTCAGGATTTTCTATATCCTAATGAGCTATAACTATGAGCTTATTAGATATCTAACGTAGAGTTGTTCGCAATCAAATAAATAACATGTCACGTAGATAGCAGTTATAGAAGTAAGATACACCGAAAATTCTCCCAAATGTACAGACCAATTCAACCGACAACTATCCTCGAATCCTGATCCCCATTCACAGTCATCAGAGACGTCTGTATCGTAGCGTGAATTGTTGATTGAACAAAAACACTAACGGGGATAATCCCGCGGACCAAGTTGGGATAGTCGAGCTAACGGTCGGTTAAATTGTTCAGCATTAAACATATAAATCATCACAACTATTCCATGCATGTTAAGCTACTGTGTAAATCAATATTCCATGTCTGAAAACCTAATCATACAGTTACTGATATGAACCGAGGGGATAACTCTAGCATGCATCATTCCTAAGGCAACAATCAAACAAGAACATGCAATAGGTTGACACATAACAGAACACCATAATACTAAGTATAGCAGATAACTAATAATCAGATCATAGATATCCCGAAAGTTCTCTCAAAGATACCTAACAGATAAACATGAATCTAACATATCTCTAGTCCTACGCTCCGTGTCTCCGTCCTTTTGTCGTTTCACTTGATTCTTGATTTTTCCGTCTCGATTTTACCTATACAACAGATGGTAGAAGTTAGGAGGTGTGTCTTGACAGGAAAATGAGGGCGGAGGAATCGGCTTAAATTAAAATGCCGTGTTTTGTGCATTATCCGAGTGTTTTCAGTGATTTTTATCACAACGTCTACTTTTGAACCACTTTAGTGAATTTTAGTAAATAATCAATGTTTTGGAATGTTTTCACTAAAGATTGGCCCAAAAAGTGAGGAATAAGGCTTATAAAAAACATGACTTTTTACGCCACATCAAGCTATCCCACACTTAGACGTTGCTTGTCCTCAAGCAACAACTCTCTGAAAATATTTTTAAGTCATGTTTTTAGGGGCGAGTCAGAGAATATTTTCCGAGATTAGCATTTCCTCATATAAGTGAGTTATTCTAAAAGTGTGAACAAATATAAGATGATCCTTCCATAAATAAGAAGAGATTCTCTTAGGCATACTTCCAAATCTCGTGATCTTGGAGTACACATGACTAGGCGATCTTACTAAAGGTGGTCACTCAATTCACTAAAAGTGTATCGGGGTTCCTATCAATCTAGATCAAACAAAATCGCTCAAAATAGCCAGTCATGCTGCACTCATCGTCATAGGCTTGATCGAGAATCGGATCTCCACCACTTAGGTGAGGACGGTGCTAATTATCCCAAGACATTCAGAGGGTTGTAATGTTCGGTGAGGGTGAAGGGTATGGATAGTGGTATTTTTAGTTGTGAGGGTGTTTAGCTTATCCTAAAATCACTGAGATCATGAACAACTTTATTTAGAACGGAGTAGAACGGAGAGTTGGTAGCTGTTTCAGCTTCTGTCAGATTTTTCATGAAGGGCTATACTTTGAAACTTTCAGCTTTATTTGTGGAGCTATTTTTCTTTTCTTTTCTTGATTTTTCTTCTTTTGTCTTTTCTTTTTGTTTTCTTCAGAATTTCCTCGTCAAAGAATTTCCAAGGAAGATTTTATATTTTGAATCCTTCAGAAATCCTTTCTTCTATCTTAATCATTTCGATTCTTTTCCATGTGCTAATTTTCCCGCACCATCGTCCTTTTGGCTCTCTTTATGTGCTAATTTCCCCGCACCATTTGCTAGAAGCTTGATTTTTGGAGAACGAGAATGAGTATGATATTTGAAACGGATATTCTAAAAGATGTTCTTCATAACCTTAGAAATTCTAAGATAAGTTTGGGGATATTTTTGGGAAGTGGGTAAAAGTTAGGGTTTTGAAGAAACGAAAGGTTTAGGCTCAACAGGGTGTACTAGGCGGATCTTCGATACTAAAAATGAGCATCGAAAAGGGTTTTGGGCTTGAAAAGATATGTAGAAAATGGGTTAAATCCTAAGGAATGTCAAGCTCATCTAATTTCACCTATACCGCGTACGATACACACCAATATGGTCTTTAAGCGAATGTCAAGAACAAGTTCTAATTTAGAGATGCATGCATCGGCACACACAAGAAATGAAAGTGAAGCATTAAAAATGAATGTTTTTGGGCTCAAGATACCTCACTGCAAATGGTTGTATGTGCCTAGCCATGCTCCTTTGGATTATCAATTATTGCTTAAGCAATTTCTACCTTATTTCCTTTAGGCTTTTAGAAATATCATACTTATATTTTGAAAAATGGTTTCTCTTAGTAGTATCTAAGACTCAAAAACTGAGTTAACCGGGTGGTTAGACTTATTAATTTTGAAAAAATTTGACCTTATTTTTGAAAAAGTTTGAGAGAAAGTTTTGTTGTTTTGGACATAAAAATTACTATCTAAAGTATTCTATACCTACCATCCCACACTTTAGAGGAACATTGTCCCTAATGTTCTCTTGAGTAGAGATTTTACTAGTAAAATCCTACACTTAGAGTTTGAACATGTAAGTAGATGTTTCTCAAATGTTTAATTTGGGCTGGAATCCCACACTTAGTGATAAGTTTAGGATGAGGCATAGAAATTAGACACACTAACATAGGCATAATAAAACATAATTGAAATGGGGAAAAGGAACAAAGAGACTCCCCCTTTGTGTTTACTGGAATAGACCAGGTTTGTGTAGGAGTGATGCTAGTGAATTGCTGGATTTTTAGGACCAGGCTCGTTTTAAGATCATCCATTCCACACAAAGCTGAATTCTGCAATAAACATCAACACACATATCACAGCATCTCGTCTAGGTAGTAGGTCTCAAGCGTAAGTACAGAGTTATAATACAGAAAGTAGATAATAAAGATAAAGTCTAAAAGTCATCAAGCAGGTCATCAGTGTCATGATCAAACTCCTCCTCAGCATCCCTATCAAAGACAGATGTCGGAGATGGGATGGAAAAGTCAATAGCAGCCATAGCCTGTGCCACAATCTTGTCAGTGGTGGTAGGCGTGACTGAACTGTGAGTATCCACCATAGCCAACATCTGCTCAAGGAGGCTATGATCGGGTGATCCTGGGGACATGGCTGGCTCAGTGATAGCAGAAGCAAGAGTAGCAGGAGGAGGACCAGTGGAAGGCCCGACAGTAGTGTCAGCAGGTGCATCAGTAGGAGGAAATAAGGACCATGGGGGTCGAGATGGTCCAGGATCTGGTCCAAGCCTGTAGGGATGGATAGTGGGTCTCGGAATCCCAAGGTGCTCACAGATGGAGGACATGACGTCATGCTGGATAGAGAGTGTCCGGAAGAGGGCCCACGTAGGACCTGGGTCAGCCGTGGTGATACCATACTCGAAAGTAGGTACTGGGGCTGGCTGAGGTGATGAGGGCCTCTCATCGGGCAACTCCTCGTGAGTGATCGGGACGTCAATCATGTCCTCCTTAGTGATAGTGAGCATAGTCTCTCTCTGGGCTCCTCGTCTGCGGTGTCTGCGTCGTCTACGTGGTCTCTCAGCTACATGATCAGCACCGGCAACGTCCATCCTGAAACAAAATAAAGTAAACAGGTAATGCTAACAGTGCTAAAGTCAAACAGTTGAACTTATCTCAGATTTTGCAATTTGTAGTCAGATAAGCAGCAAACCTGTAATTTATTGGTTCAGAGATAACCATACTTAATAAAAATAAACTAAGAAATAAAATGACAGAATATAAAGATAGGCTTGGGGTGCCTCCCAAGAGCGCTTGTTTTACGAGTCTCTAGCTTGACTCTTTGTAACTTTCTGTCGACTCATGGTGGTTCAAAGATAAAGACGTCCTCCCTAATAGGGAAGTCTTTGAAGTAATGCTTTAAGCGGTGACCATTAACCTTAAAATTACCTTCTGGTGCCTCGAGTTCGACTGCACCGTAGGGAAATACCTTTGATATTATGAATGGTCCGCTCCATCTGAGTTTAAACTTGCCAGAGAATTTCTTGAAGCGCGAGTTAAAGAGTAGCACTTTATCACCTGGTTTGAATCTCGAGGGCCTCAGTCTAGCGTCATGAGCCTGTTTAGTTCTTTCCTTGAAGTGTAAAGAACTATCATATGCCTGATCCCTTAATTCGGCTAACTCATTCAGCTGCATTCTTCTGATGGCTCCAGCTGCTGAAATATCCCAGTTGCAATTCTTCAAAGCTCAATATCCCTTGTATTCCAACTCGATCGGTAAGTGACATGCCTTGCCATAAACTAGACGATACGGAGTGGTTCCCAATGGTGTCTTGTAGGCGGTCCTGAATGCCCACAGCGCATCATCTAATTTGTCAGCCCATTTGTGCCCGTGATTACCAACAGTTCTTTCCGAGATCCTTTTCAAAGCACGATTTGTGGCCTCAGCTTGCCCATTGGTTTGTGAGTGGTAAGCTGTTGACGTTTTGTGAGTGACACCGAAAAGTTGCAAAACTTTCATGAATTGAACGTTGCAAAAGTGGGTACCACGATCACTGATTATAGCTTTTGGAGTTTCAAATCGACTAAATAGCTTTTTGAGGAATTTGGTCACTACTTTGGCATCATTTGTTGGAAGAGCTTGGGCATCGGCCCACCTGGAAACGTAGTCGACTGCAACCAAGATGTACTCCTTACCGTTAGATTTAGGTAATGGTCCCATAAAGTCTAATACCCAAGTTGGGCCGTAACCGAGTCGAGCCGAGCTCGACAGGGCTCGAGCTCGGCTCGACCCATTTAAGGTCAGCTCGAGCTCGGCTAGATAGCTCGACGAGCTTTCACAATTCAAGCTCGAGCTCGGCTCGAAAATGTTTTAGAATGGCTCGAGCTCGGCTCGAAAAGCTCGAAATTTTATATAATAATAATTTTTAATATTCAAAATTATTTAATATTTATTTAAAATTAAAAAAACAATAATAAAAATAATTTCAAATATATTTAAAATTAAAATACATTGTGAAGACATGTCAAAAACTATGTAAAATAGTTTAATAATTTCAAAATATAATAATAATATCTTTTACATATCAAAAATTACATATATATGTATATACAAATATAGATATTAATAAAGGCTCGAAAAGCTCGATAATAGCTCGAGCCGAGCTCTTAAAAGCTCGAGCTCGGCTCGATATATATTTCGAGCTTGATTTTTAAGCTCGAGCTCGGACCCCAACTATCGAAGATCTCCACGGCCTGGATGTTTGTAAGTGGCATTTCGTTCCGAGCTGTTATATTGCCTTGTCTTTGGCAGATATCGCAGCGTCTCACCAGATTGTAAGCATCTAGAAATATGGATGGCCAGAAAAAGCCAACGTCATACACTTTTCTTGCGATCATTTTTGCTCCATGATGTCCTCTAGTTGGTCCGTGATGGCTTTGGTGTAAGATATGTTCTGCCTCTTTCCCATCGACGCATCTTCTAATGATTTGATCAGGACAGATCTTGAAGAGGAAGGGGCTGTCCCAATAGTAATACTTTATGTCGCGGAAGAATCTTCGTCTCTGAAATGTTGGCATCCCTTTTGGTACTATTTTTCCCACTAAGTAATTGGCATAGTCAGCATACCAAGGGTCGTTTGTGGTTCTTGATCCCTGATAGTAATTACCAATGTTCATGAGTTGTTCTTCTGGAAATTGGTCTTGAATCTCTTCTTCATGCAACTTATCCAATGAAGAATTTTCCAATCGGCTAAGATGATCCGCCGCGACATTTTCTGCTCCCTTTTTGTCTTTAATCTCTATATCGAATTCTTGTAGGAGTAGGATCCATCGTAAAAGGCGAGGTTTAGCATCTTGCTTCTTGAAGAGGTATTTCAAAGCAGAGTGATCTGTATAGACAATAGTTTTGGACAAGATTAGATAGGAACAAAATTTATCAAAAGCAAATACTACCGCAAGCAGCTCCCTTTCTGTTGTCGTGTAGTTCTATTGAGCATCGGTGAGCATTTTGCTGGCGTAGTATATTGGTTGAAACTGTTTCTCCTTCCGCTGTCCCAGAACTGCTCCAACTGCGAAATCACTGGCGTCGCACATGATCTCAAATGGGAGACTCCAATCTGGAGAAACCATGATCGACGCATGTACAAGCAGATCTTTCAGGTAGTTAAAGGCTTCGAGACATTCATCTGTAAAGACAAACGGAGTATCTTTTTCGAGAAGATGAGTCATAGGTCGAGATATCTTAGAGAAATCCTTGATAAAGCGACGGTAGAATCCGACGTGACCTAGAAAACTTCGAACGGCTTTGACAGAAGTAGGGGGTGGAAGTTTTGAGATAGTCTTGACTTTTGCTTTGTCGACTTCAATTCCAGCTTTAGATATACGGTGTCCTAAAACTATGCCTTCTTTTACCATAAAATAGCATTTTTCCCAATTCAGAATTAGGTTTGATTCTTCACATCGGGCAAGCATCCTATCCAAGTTAGAAAGACAAGTGGTGAACGAATCTCCGAAAACCGAAAAATCATCCATGAACACTTCCATGCATTGTTCAATCATGTCGTGGAAGATTGCCACCTTGCATCTTTGAAATGTCACTGGTGCATTACATAAACCAAAAGGCATATGTCGGTAGGCAAAGGTTCCGTATGGACAAGTGAACGTCGTCTTTTCTTGGCCCTTGGGATCGAGAGGTATCTGAAAATAGCCGGATAAACCATCAAGGAAATAGTAGAATTCGTTCCCTGACAATCTTTCAAGCATCTGATCAATGAACGGTAGAGGGAAATGATCTTTGCGTGTAGCTTCATTGAGTTTCCGATAGTTGATACACACCCTCCAACCGGTGACGGTTCGTGTTGGAATCAACTCGTTGTCTTCGTTAGCGATGACCGTCATGCCTCCTTTCTTCGGGACGACTTGAACTGGACTAACCCATGGGGAATCTGAAATAGGGTAAATCAAACCAGCATCTAGGAGTTTGATAACCTCCTTTTTAACCACGTCTTGAATCTTCGAGTTAACTCTCCTTTGCCTTTGAATAGAAGGTCTGAAGTCGTTTTCCATTAAGATCTTGTGAGTGCAGTAATTTGGACTGATCCCTTGTATGTCAGAGATTTTCCATGCAATCGCTTTCTTGTGTGACTTCAGGACCTCAATGAGTAGTGCTTTCTCCTCAGGCTTCAGATTTTTTGATATGACAACTGGTAAATGTGAAGTTCCTTCGAGAAAAACATATTCAAGGTGTGAGGGAAGTTCCTTTAGCTCTAATTCGGGTGGTTCTTCAGTGGAAGGCTTCATCCTTGCAATCTCGTCTCTCTTAAGTTCGTCGTATTTCATCTGATAATCTGACTCAACTGCAAGTGATTCTGGAATATTGGCTGATGCTATTTCAACCCATTCTTACTGTTGGAAAGCTCATCTTTTCTCAGCTCGTATTTTACTTGAGAAGATTGAGAGATTGCATTATCTTCAGTGATTATTTTATTGTTATCTTCAGTAGATGCGAATCTCTGGAATTGAGCTGATGTGCTAAAAGTAATCTCTGGATTCAAGTTTTCACAACTCTCAGATAGTTGCGAATCGGATGGTTTAAGCATTGACTCCATTTCTTTGAGAGTCTTCAGAATTTCTTCTTTTGAGAGAGATGAATCAGGAACTTCAGGAATAGGGTTTCTTTTAAAGAAAGTGACTGGAGTGCCATGCCCAAGCGGTGCAGCAATGATAGATCTGTTGGGCTGCAAGCTGGAATTCTTTAAAAATAGTACTTCTCTTGATGCAGTGGGGGGATCCGAGATAGCCGAGCATAGACCCGCACCTTCTTCACAGATTTTTCTTGTAGTGATGATAGTATTCGGAAGGGGATTAATGCTGCTTACTGCGAGGATTTCTTCCAAATGTTCTTCAATTACTTCCTGCATAGAATCTACAAGACCAAGGTCTTCTCCCATAGGAAGTTTCATTAGTTTATCGACATTGAAGATGACCTCCTCAGTTCCCACTCTAAGTTTTAAAGATTTTTCGTTTACGTCAATGACGGTCTTGGCAGTGTTTAGGAAAGGTCTGCTAAGGATGAGTGGTACCTGGGTATCTTCCTCAATATCCATAACAACAAAATCAACAGGAAAGACGAATTTATCAACACGTACCATAATATCTTCAGCAATTCCACGAGGGAGTTTAACTGATCTATCTGCTAATTGGATGGTCATACGGGTTGGCAAAAGGTCGCTTAATCCTAGTTTCCTATAAAGCGAGTATGGCATAAGGTTCACACTAGCCCCTAAGTCAGCTAAGGCGTTACTTATTTGAACATCCTGAAGGAAACAAGGAATAGTGAAACGGCCAGTATCTCCTAGCTTTGGGGGTAGTCCTTGTTGCATAATTAAAGAGCATTCTGCGTCTAAGGTCAAGTTAACTATTTGTCTAAGTTTTTCTTTGTTGGATATGAGTTCCTTAAAGAATTTGGCACAACTAGGCATCTCAACTAAAGCATCTAATAATCTGACATTTAAGTGTAGGCTTTTGAACATTTCTAGATATTTTCCAAACTGGGCCTCTTGTTTCTCTTTCTTAAGCCTACCAGGAAAAGGTATACGTGTTGGTTTAGTTATTTCTGGGGCTTTAGAAGGTTCTGGTTAAGGAGAAGTGACAGGAGTGTCAACAGGTACTGAATCAGTGGGTAGAGAAGAACTAGAAGGTTCGTTTGAAGGAATATCTACCGATCTCTCATTCTTAGTCTCTTTTCCTCCTCTAGTGACCACAAGGATGTCATCACGAAAGACAGAATTGTAGATCGCTTCTTCCTTTTGCTTCTCCTCAACTTTTAAAAACAACCTTTTAACATTATCCTCCATGTTTTTAATTAAATCATTTGAAATTCTAAACAAATAATCAATTTGATTTTGAAAATCAACAATTTGTTTATTTGTATTGTTTTGCTCAACCATGAAGTTATTGAAAATCGTATTGTTTAGACGAGAAGACAATTGTAAAGAAGTAGAGGGTGTAGAGAGAACTAACGATTGAGGGATAGGTTGCTTGGATAAGCGCTGAGTGAAAGGTTTTGAATGAATGATTGGATCAGTGGTTCCAGTTGTGGCGAGAACATCTTCCTTGGACTTTGAGTTTGAGAAGAGTCGTTGGGGTTTCTTTTTGGGTTTGGAAGAGTCTTGCATATCCTTGACAACTTTAGAGATGGATTCGAGTTGATTTATTAAAGTGTCTAAGGCTTGATTAGAAGTATTCCTGATTTCTGAGGTTGATCCATCTAACTCCAAGTCATGTTGGTGCATCGTTATCGTCTCAATCAACTTCCAAGCTTCGTCTGAAGTATGTAGCATGAAGTTTCCGGATGAAGCAGCATCGAGGGTTTGTTGTTGATGAGGATTCAAACTGTTGTAGAATGTGCAGACCAGATTCATTTCAGCCAACTGATGATTCGGACATCTTCCAAGCAGATTCTTAAATCGTTCCCAAGCAGAGCTCAATGATTCAGCAGTTCCTTGATGAAAGTTAATGATTTCATTTTTGAGCTTGGTTTGCAGGGAAGGAGGGAAGTACTTAGCTAAGAACTTAGTAGCCATATCCTCCCAAGTATGAATTGAATTGGGTTCGAGTTCATAAAACCATGTTTGGGCTCGGAAAGACAAAGAATAAGGAAACAGGTGAAGTCGGGTGACTTCAATACTGGATCCGGTTTGTTCGAAAGAGTCGAAAAGGTTGATGAATTTGTTAAGATGGGCGTTAGGGTTTTCAACCGAAAGACCATGAAACTGACACTGAGATTTAAGCATTTTAATAAAGTGTGGCCTAATTTCAAGGGTTTCGTCGGTTGGTGATACGATTGGTCCTCCTCGTCCCTCTAGCAGTGGTTGGGTTGATGAGGCGAGAGTGATACGGTTCGCCATAACTTGTTTAGAAGAAAGTAAGGTTTGAAAAGAAAAGGTTTAACTAAGGACGGGAAATTAAAAACTAACCTAGGGATAGAAACTGTAACTTCCGGATGATATTGATCTTCCGAAAGGATCGCTAAATAACTAAGATAACTAAATTCCTAAAATCGGTCGTTGTAGTCCCCGGCAGCGACGCCAAAAAAAGCTTGTCGCGATCCCAGCGGTCGGTCGGTTTTTTTGCTCTGGTCGTTGATCCGGCCCAACCGGGATGCGCGGCAGAGTAAGCTTTAAAATTTATAAAGCTGGGGAATCCTAAGCTGTATACTACTTAATGAACCTAAAGGGGCAGTAAGCGTTACGTATGACTCAGGTGTCGTTCTTCAAACTACAACGGGCATGGGAGTCTAGGAGGTTTAATTATCTTTGGTAATCTAGCTAGGGTTTTAAAAGCTTTGGATAGGTTTGTTTTTATAACTAAATATTAATCTAAGAAAAAAAAGAAAATAAAATAAAAGAGGTTTGTATGGAGACTCGGACGACAAAGGATACGCGAGTGTTTACTATGATTTCGTTATATGTTATTGGTGAATAGTCAAGGGTAGGGCTACTAGGTATGATGATTAATTCGGAAAGGATAGAAACATAATTAATGCAAAGTATTGTACCTACGACCGTTCCGCGGCTTCCATACGTTTGTACTCCACTAACTGGTGTTTCCAGCACTATACCGAGTAGTAGGGCATTTTACGGTTTTTCCGTTACATTAATTAGGGTTCCACATTACTTTCCAGGATTTCCTATTTCCTATTTCCTAATGAGCTATAACTACGACACTATTAGATATCTAACGTAGAGTTGTCCGCAATCAGATAAATAACATGTCACGTGGATAGCAGTTATAGAAGTAAGATACACCGGAAATTCTCCCAAATATACAGACCAATTCAACCGACAACTATCCTTGAATTCTGGTCCCCAATCATAGTCATCAGAGACGTCTGTATCGTAGCGTGAATTGTTGATTGAACAAAAACACGAACAGGGATAATCCCGCGGACCAAGTTGGGATAGTCGATCTAACGGTCGGTTAAATTGTTCAGCATTAGACATATAAATCATCACAACTATTCCATGCATGCTAATCTACTGTTGATGTATCGCAAAAAGTCACGTTTTTACATACATTAATTGTCCCATATTTAGCTCTTTTCTAACAAAAAACATCTTAAAATCATCATTATTCAATAACATTTGTTAGAAAGGTATAAACTTGTCGGTCTTTTGAAAATCAAGCAAAAAGGGCAGAAAACTGACCTAAATAGGCACTATTCTGAGCCTAACCCTAATTCTACTGTAAACTTCATACCAAAGCCTCATAATGGTCTTATTTTGTAGCTATGAAGATTACGAGAATGTGGATATAAGGATTGCTCAGAACGGATCAAGGACGAGAAAGTTATGCAAGTCACAGCGCAGCCGAAAGCTACAAAACGTATTCTGAACACGCCCGGGCCCCACACATCCAATTTCTACCAAATTAGCATCATTAGAAGCGTAACGGAATTACGAAGCCGTAGGCGAAAGAATCAAGTCAATCGGATGCGAAACGAAGAAGATACGGCCTTCCGAAGATGCGAGAAAAGTCGGAAAAATCACACGGCCTAGCACACGGCCACCACAGGGCCGTACACGGCCTCCACCAAGCCGTACACGGCCTGTAGAGAGCCGTACACGGCCTCTGCAGGGCCGTACACGGTCTACTTTGGTCTCACACGGCCTCTTCCTTGCTTCTTTGGCTTGTACGTGTGCTTGTGGACTTGTACTCTTGGATCCAAGGCTTGCCTATAAATAGAGACCTCATTCACCTCATTTCACACACCATTCTTCATAGAATTTTCTCACTTTCTCTCTCACACACATTCTCTCTCTAGCACTACTCTTAGGAGTTAGAGGAGAATTAGATTAGGTTAGCTTCTCTCTCTAGGTTCTCTCTCTAGAGAACTAGAGAGATGTAGGCACGGTTCGAGTGGGGAAGATAGCTGTAGCTTGGGAATTTTATCGTATTGAAGTTTTCAAGATTCTATCTTGTACTACTCAGTGTTACGCTGCTTAAATACTGGTTATTACTTATTCCTTTACTTACGGTTATTATGTTTTGTTTGCATGATATCTTTGTTTGTGTTGCGAATATTGCCATGCTATTTACGTAGTTTAATACTGTGATTGTTGAAATAGAGATATTAGGATTATGGATTATATTTAATTCAGTGGGATAAACATTATGAAATAACGGAAGTAACGTTATACGGCTTTCATTTGTATAGCGCCGGAATCATCACGAATGTGTGTAGTACGGAACGTGGAAGCTATGAAAGTCGTGGGCACAATCCGTTATGGAATAATGTTCCCAGTATTATGATTGGTGATTGTTTTGCTGTATATCTGGTTGAGTTTTACATGAATATAGACTTAATTCAGTGTCCACCCTTTCCAGTCTTTCACGTGACTATTGCCTTAGGATATGATCTGATCAACCCTAATACTCTTTAGATATAGTTATCTCATATTACAGTATGAAGCTATGAATATTCCGTAAAACGGCACAGTACTTCGTATAACGTTTAAATAAGTGGGAAAAGCTAAGGAACTGCCGTAGGTTTATTTCATCGTGGAATACCTAGAAGTCACCCTTTTAGAATATGGGTCTAGGAACAATAAAGCTGTGGAAATGCTCGCTGCACCGTACACCGTTAGTACACCAAGGTTAAAATACAGCTGTGGAAATGCTCGCTGCACCGTACACCGTTAGTACACCAAGGTTAACATACAGCTGTGGAACTACTTTAACGTACAGTACACCGTTAGTATGCCTTGAGTCTGGAACACTGTGGATATGCCAAATGCACTGTACACCGTGAGTATACCTTGAGTCTGGAACACTGTGGATATGCCAAATGCACTGTACACCGTGAGTATACCTTGAGTCTGGAACACTGTGGATATGCCAAATGCAGTGTACACCGTGAGTATTCCTAGGGATGAACGCCTGATAGCAAAGGAGGGTCTAATTCATGACGGAGTTAATTATGCTTAAACCAGTAATAAATGAGTTTTGAAAAGAAAGCAAGTATTCGGCTGTAATACAAGATGCTTAAACTGCTTAACTCAACATAACCGACAGCTCAACGTATACAGCATACAATTAGTACTTACCTAGATAAACTCAGATAGATTTAGGTGTTAAGAAAGGTCAGATAGAAAATTGCAGTTTGTTACCTTATGCCTACACCCAGGATACATCATCCGTAGAGGTCGCTTAGTCTTACAAGGCAAGTGAGGGGGGTTTGAACAACCTGTTTCTGATCAGCATCAGGATAACCTAGGATTCAGTGACATATGCTTTTAGGCTTTTAGACTAAAACGTAGGGTCCTAGTGTTTACACCGACTGCCCGTCTGATGATTTGCCCAAGGTAGTCTCCAATCATCTGTCTAATGAATATCATCCAGAAACCCTAATTATCGAAGTTTCAGCAATCACGCTCTACCTGTTGCCTACTCTCTTTTTTAATTTACTTGTTTTATTTAGTATTAGCTTAGATAACCAACCAAAACCTACCTACTTTTGTAAACCCATCCTATCAGAAAGCTCATTTACGGTAAGTCCCTTTTGGTTCCATTCGCTCCGATTTTAAGAACGACACTCAAGTTATACTTACTGCTTACTCCCCAAAAGTAGGTAGTACTTATAGTTTGAGCCCCAGCTCATATAAATTTAAAACCTAACACGTTCACACGTTGTTGCGTCGTTGCCTGCAGGACCGCCGTGCCAGCCCCCCTTGGAAAACGACCGCGGCTGAGTCAGCACTCTGACGGCGCAACAGGTTTTTGGCGCCGCTGCCGGGGAATTGGTTGAGCGTAGTGAACTTTAAGATTACCGTAGATAGTTGACTTTTAGGAGACCCTTCCTTAAGATTTTCATTACTTAGGAAGTTATTTGCTTTAGTAGTTAGTTAATTTAGTTATTTAGAAAATACAAAAAAAAAAAAAAAAAATTAGAAAACCATAAAAACCCTAATTCTCCTTCCAATCTTATTTCTCCCATGGATGAGATAACGATCATGGACGATGCGGAATTCTTTGTGTCTTCCCACAAAGAGGTCTGTGTTAACCAGGAAGTTGAGATTGACAAATATTCATCCTTAGACCTAGGTTTTGATATATCTCAGCAGAAGATTCCACCTTCTGTCACTATTGAATTAAGTGGTCAACCCACACTTGACTCTGAGATTTTATCAATCTTATCTAAGTATCCACATTACCTTAGACCTGCCACCCTACCAGAAGACATTCCTTTCGGTATTGAAGTTTTCTTCTATCCACCAATGCCTTGGATGGATTTAAATGAGCGACTTCATTGCTTAGATGAATACTTCATGTATGATCTTCCAGATATATTGCGAGCCTACCCCACTACTCTTTTCCAAAGTGTAGAAGTGGATGAGCGTCTCCAGTGTCCGGAGGATCCTGAACTAGAACCACCAACCTTGCCCAACACTGAACCAAGTGATAACCCACCAGAATCAAGTAATGAACATCACTTAGGAAACTTTCACAAGCCCAGTAGGAGAATAGATATCTGTGCTGATTTTCTTAGAAACCTTAAGATATCAGATTTCCCTTTTTCAACTGAGCAGAGGAAGACCTTTGTAGTGATTGATAGGATAATAACATGTCTACGTGCTAATTACGATCAAAAAGACGAGTTATCACTGAAATCAGAATTAGACCTACTAATGGATCTAATAGCTAGCACCGAGTATCCATCTGTTTCACAGATTAAGATTAATCGTTATGTTGCTGCCCTGATTGACGAGCTCGAATTTTGGATTGAAAGAGCCCCTATCACTTATACTTTGATTCCGTGCGTTAAACTGTTCTTTGTTGATCCTGCCACTTATCTGATTAATGAACTAAGATCAATTTTTCCTGATTCTACTGAGGAAGCCATGGATTCTGCTTTCTTTCAAAAGAGGAAAGAAATCCATGTTAAGCTTACTCAGTTGTTACTAACATCTAAATTCCCTTTTACTGAGCAACAAAGGATCTACATCAGAGAGATTTCACAAGTAGTTCACTCTACTACTGGAAACCCTGATTCAGAAGAAGAAAAGGAATTTCAGCATGTCATCGGAGAATTGCTCTTTGATCTATGTTTTATTGATACAGGATTCAGGGATGGTATTTCGAATCCGAGGAAGGTAAGACGAGCATTTAACCAATTCATTGATGCGTTACTAGCATTAGGTCAAGAAGAAAAAGAATTCTTACGAGAATTTGAGCGTTATTATATAAATCCCGCTGACCTAATTCATAGTATCATTAAAGCGCTTCAAGGTACGTTCGTTCTTCGCCACACTTTCTCGCATGCTTCAGGATTATCTGAAAGTGCCGTCACAAGCACTAACATATAAATGGTGATGGTCTGATGTAAATAAGTTTGAATATTTTGTTAATTAGGACAAAAATAATTTTAATTAGATTTTCTTTTAATTTACTTTTATAAAAACAAAGAAAAACGCTCTTAAAAGTTTAAACGCGTAAGTTTTTAAACGAATTTTCGCGAACAGTCCAAACGTTTCAGAAATTTGACAAAGTTTTTATTTTGGAAAGTTTGTTTGGATTGGTTTTGAATTTTTAAGAACACAAAAAGATTTAATAAACGTATTTAAAAACGAAAAAGTTTTCGCACGCGAAATAATGTTACGTTTTTAATATACGAATTTAAATATGAAAGTTTCGTGCGTATTTTGGTTGATTTTCATAAAAAATATTTTAACTTTAAAAACCCAAGTATACGTTTCGTTTCGTTCGCATTTAAGTTGAAATTGCATTTTAAAAATGCAATTTAAAAATACATAAAGCAAAGGAAGCTTCCACCACTTTTTACAAAAAGTAAAAAACAACTTCTTCTTCCTCCTTTCTCTTCCAAAACCGTCACCACCATCACCATCTCCATTTCTCCATTTTTCCATCATTTTTCTTCAAATCAAGCTTCAAATCTTCCATATCTTCATCTCTTTTGCATCTAGAACATCTTTACATCAAGGTTGAGGTATGATTCTAACCTAAAATCATCATTTTGAATATTTTTATAAAGTTAGGGTTTATGCTTAGATTTTGAGTTTTGATTATCAAGTTCCATGCTTTTTGCTTGCAAAATGCTATATGCTTGATTGTTAACATGTTTGCGGAAGTGATTCAAGGTTTCCATGGCTAGATTTGATGTTTTGAGTTTAAATGTTGACTTTTTGCTAGGGTTTTAGCTATTTTGACTTTCTTGAATGATTATTTTCTTATGATTGACTTTTCGGTGATTAATTTACGCTTAAAATGATTAGTTTACATGAGTAATTGATTGTTAAAGATTAGAGGATTAATTTGATTGCATGCTTATGAATTAAAGTAAGGCTTTTTATACAAAACTATTTAAAAACCATTACTTTAATTAAAATCATTATCTTTTAAAATGGTATTTATTTTAAACTTTGTATAATTTGCTTCATGAAAATGCAATTAAATATATTTGGAGTAGCACTACTTTAATTAATAAAGTTAGTGAGATTTCGAATTAATTATCCTCTAATTAAAAGTCTTATGCTTAACCAAAATAATGGATGATAAATAAAATCGCTTTGCTTGCTTATTTTAATCATAGTAAGGTAATTATATGATTTATGATCATGATGCTTGCTTGATTATTCGATTACTTAGCATGTTTAGAAATATTCATCTTTAAGTAATCTTAGAAAAATAGGAAAGCTGCGGTTTTGTTTATTTGGATAAATTGCGGATTGATGATTGCGGTTTTTAGGGAATTCATAAAAATAATAATGGGATAATTGCAAAATATAAAGCCTACATTTCGAATTTTTTCTGAAAATTTGGAATAAATATTATATTATCCAATTATTGTTATATGATTTGTTTCCTTGTTTTTCTTAAACAGATGGACCCGATTCCACCTACTCTAGCTTATTTGGCCAAAACTACACAAGAAAAGACTTTGATTCGGAAATGGCTAAAGAGGACATTTGGAAGTAATCGGTACATAGTTTGGGAAGACATGGGGAAACTTGGAATTGAGGACAGGTTGAGGAATTTGATAGGATATGAGGTTCAGGGACATAAGTTCGACTCGTGGATCCAGCTTTTTAGCATTCGTGAGCCCATATACCCCGAGGTTGTCACTGAGTTTCTGATGACATTTGAGCTTAACCCAGAGTTAGGGATTGGAGATGACAAGAAGATAGCATTCAGATACCGAGGGAAGAGCCAGAGTGTTTCTATTTCGGGCTTAGCTAGACATTTGGGATTGTATTCAGCGGATCAGATTAGCTCAGATTGGTTCTTACATAGTCATCAGACGATTCCTCATCATCTCGAGAGGAGCCATAGAGTCATTTGGAGTGAGCTGACGGGCACACATTATACTTGTGGTGCCAAGTCCTCAGCTTTGATTCTACCTCAGCTACGTCTCCTACACAAGCTGATTGTTACATCTATTATGGGAAAGAAGGAGACCGGGCCGATAAATGGGGATGAGCTATATATCATTGATGCTATCATGAGCCGCCAGAATATTAATGTGGCCTGCATTATTGCTGAGAGGATGGCGAAGGAGAAGAACTTGGACCTGACAAAGCATGTGTTTATGGGAGCTTTCATCACCAGATTATTGAGAGGGATGCGACTCTTGAAAAAGAGTCACGAGGCCGAGTATAGAGTGTCTTCCACTTCATTACCATGTGACTTGGACTACTGCAAGCAGATCCATTTGATCACTGAGGGTTCTGAGAGACAGTGTTACTGGAAGGACACTGATGAGCTTATCCCTGGATGTTTCATGACCAGGAAGAGGGTCAGAGAGGAGGATGTTGAGACTCCGGTTGTTGATAGAGTGGATAGAGTACCGGCTGTGCCTAGGAGTACCAGGACACCAGTCAGGGATGCTGGGGTTGGGACATCAGGTCCCCGAGCTCAGATACGACATACAGATCCAGTCACTCCCTTGACCCAGTACTTCATATTGCACGCGTTGGCTGCCAACAACGCGCATTAGGCACTTATAGCTAGGGCTTTAGGTATTCCAGCTCCCGAGCCGCTCCTGTACGAGTGTGTGCCACTACCACCAGTTCCACCATCCACTACCATTCCACCATCCGTTACCATTCCACCACCTACTACCATACCACCATACATACCACCTACCACTACCATTCCACCCACACAGTCAGTCGAGCACTGTTTATCGGTTGATGCTACATTCCCACATCCTACTGTGTCAGCCCGTAGAGCCCGTTCTTCTCAGCAGTCCGCAGGAGGAGAGGCTGTTGGTTCCTACCGACCAGATGTTGTTCATTTGGGCACTGATCCATTCACCTTATCAGAGTTTCAGGGATTGTTGGCATTAGACCCTATACCTTCTGATCAGCTTCCTACAGAGGAGATACTTAGGCACATCTACAGATCCAAGATGGAGCGAGAGGGGATGACTTTTGAGGATTTCAGACAGTTGGCATTAGATGATCCAATGAAGTTACCTGCTTGCTCCCTTAGAGATGTATTGATGCAGTATAGGCAGGTGAGGTCAGAGGAGCAGAGAGTCTCCAGTGGTCAGCAGTCAGTTGCCGGACCTTCCTCAGTTCCTCCACCGGTTTAGCCTTCTGTTCAGGACTCTGATCAGGGTTCTCCAGCACCCTAGATCTGTGCACCCATATCTACATACTTACTATTTCCTCTATTCCATACTTTTGACTTGTTGTGTGGTTGTGGAACTTTACTTTGTTATATTTTTGGAACATGAACTATCAGACACAGTCTGTTTAGTTTCTTTATCATTTAGTTATCAGTTATTTAGTTTACTTATTATGTTTTTATTTCTGTTTTTCTTCTTAGTTAGAATAAGTGAATTGTGTTTGTGCAAATGAGAATTGAGGAAAGGAGATGCCGATCATTCACGAAGAAACTGCTTTCTGCATGGATTCAACCAAGGAATTTCAGTCACCTGCAGACCGCCGCTTCTTTCTTAAAACCATCTCCACGTCTCTATCGTAGGGAAGTTCCTTTCTTTTTGTCATGATTTTCACCATTATCACATATCCAAATATGCCTAAATTCTAAGTGTGGGATTCCATCCCACCAAATTTTTCAAAACACTTAAAATTGTTCCACTATTTCAAAACCTAAGTGTGGGATTTTTTCCGAAGAAAATCCTACGTCTTAGCAATGAACATTGAGGACAATGTTGTTTTAAGTGTGGGATACACGGTATATATATACCGCAAGTTTATATTTGCCTGTCCAAAGTAATACCTCCGTTTTCATTCAAACTTTTTCAAAAAAAATTTCGCAAAACCAACCCAAAAGGTTGAGATTTTTAATCACCAAAACATTCGAAAACCCAACCTCGACGGTGTTCGACATCCATTCGGTTGATTTCGAATATTTTCAAAAGATTTTAGTCTTAGAATATTCTTTTAAAGAGATAAACCTTCTGTCAAAATAAATAAATTGCTTTGGAAAGTAAGATAAGGCAAAGATAAGAACGTATCTTAAACTAAAACTGAGAAATCCTCTAGGCATCGCATGACTTGGTGCATATGACCCTTTGATTGTGAGGTACTTGAGCCTTTAATAAGCATTCACTTTTAATGCTTCACTTTCGTTTCTGAGTGTGCGCCGATGCATGTGTCTTTGAATTACAACTTGCTCCTGAATGCGTTTCGAGACCATACCAATGAGTGCCGTACGCGGTATAGGTGCAATTAGATGATCTTGGCATTTATTAGGATTAACCCATTTCTTTCATATCTTTTCAAGCCAACCCTTCCAACTTTCTTTCTAAGATTGTTGATGATCCAATTAGAAAACCCTTTGCGCCTTAGCCATTTCATTTTTCTAAACCCTAAAACACTTCCCCACAACACAAACACTTTCCCACCAAACACCATTCCAGCTCGTGAAACTTCATAGATCATAAGTGAGGGCTACTTGAAATATCTTTCTATTGGTGTCTCATCTTCAAACATCTCTCCGTACCTATCAAGAGTTTAAAGAAAGAAATCCAAAATGAAGATACGGTACAAAAGCGAAGTATTACTCATCACGAAGATATTATCCGCCAAAGACAGTACGAAAAATTGGTACTTGTCAAAAGAGAAGTCAAAGATGTCTCACTATATGAAGGATCTCCAAGGTCATAAAAATAAGAAAAAGAAAAGAAAAAGAAAAAAAGAAAAGAAAAACAGACCTTGGAGAGCTCCTAGAAGAAGAAGACTACTCTCCAAAGAAGAAAAATCTATCAGAACTCAAAAGAAACATCAAGAGAAGAGATTATTCATCTAGGAGATGAGTCTACTCTAGAAGTTATCTCAAGTGAAACTTGCTTTGATCTTTGAAAGCTCCGAGTCTGAAGTTCAAAAACCCTAAAACCATTGACCAAACTACCCCTATCCTTACCTACTTTACCCTTACTCACACAACCCACTAAAATGCCTTGGGATAATTAGCACCGTTCTCAAAGGAGTGGTGGAGATTCGATTCTCGACCAAGCCTATGACGATAAGCACTGCATGACTGGCAATGAGCGATTTCGTTTCTATAGATTATAGGTAACCCGATACACTTTGAGTGAATTGAGTGACCCACTTGTGAGAATCGCCCAGTCATGTACATCTACGTCACGAGAGTTGCAAAGCATGCCAAAAAAGGGTTGATCAATTTTATGTTTAAGTATAGTTAATTTTTGTTGATGCTTGCTTTCCGAAAAGATTTATCTACTTTGAAGAAAGTGACTTTCTGCGAAAGATACTCTAAGCATCCAAAATAATTTTTCAAAAACTATTTTCCAAATGAGGTTTGCTTGAGGACAAGCAAAAGCTTAAGTGTGGGATATTTGATGTATCGCAAAAAGTCACGTTTTTACATACATTAATTGTCCCATATTTAGCTCTTTTCTAACAAAAAACATCTTAAAATCATCATTATTCAATAACATTTGTTAGAAAGGTATAAACTTGTCGGTCTTTTGAAAATCAAGCAAAAAGGGCAGAAAACTGACCTAAATAGGCACTATTCTGAGCCTAACCCTAATTCTACTGTAAACTTCATACCAGAGCCTCATAATGGTCTTATTTTGTAGCTATGAAGATTACGAGAACGTGGATATAAGGATTGCTCAGAACGGATCAAGGACGAGAAAGTTATGCAAGTCACAGCGCAGCCGAAAGCTACAAAACGTATTCTGAACACGCCCGGGCCCCACAAATCCAATTTCTACCAAATTGGCATCATTAGAAGCGTAACGGAATTACGAAGCCGTAGGTGAAAGAATCAAGTCAATCGGATGCGAAACGAAGAAGATACGGCCTTCCGAAGATGCGAGAAAAGTCGGAAAAATCACACGGCCTAGCACACGGCCACCACAGGGCCGTACACGGCCTCCACCAAGCCGTACACGGCCTGTAGAGAGCCGTACACGGCCTCTGCAGGGCCGTACACGGCCTACTTTGGTCTCACACGGTGCTTCTTTGGCTTGTACGTGTGCTTGTGGACTTGTACTCTTGGATCCAAGGCTTGCCTATAAATAGAGACCTCATTCACCTCATTTCACACACCATTCTTCATAGAATTTTCTCACTTTCTCTCTCACACACATTCTCTCTCTAGCACTACTCTTAGGAGTTAGAGGAGAATTAGATTAGGTTAGCTTCTCTCTCTAGTTTCTCTCTCTAGAGAACTAGAGAGATGTAGGCACGGTTCTAGTGGGGAAGATAGCTGTAGCTTGGGAATTTTATTGTATTGAAGTTTTCAAGATTCTAGCTTGTACTACTCAGTGTTACGCTGCTTAAATACTGGTTATTACTTATTCCTTTACTTACGGTTATTATGTTTTGTTTGCATGATATCTTTGTTTGTGTTGCGAATATTGCCATGCTATTTACGTAGTTTAATACTGTGATTGTTGAAATATAGATATTAGGATTATGGATTATATTTAATTCAGTGGGATAAACATTATGAAATAACGGAAGTAACGTTATACGGCTTTCATTTGTATAGCGCCGGAATCATCACGAATGTGTGTAGTACGGAACGTGGAAGCTATGAAAGTCGTGGGCACAATCCGTTATGGAATAATGTTCCCAGTATTATGATTGGTGATTGTTTTGCTGTATATCTGGTTGAGTTTTACATGAATATAGACTTAATTCAGTGTCCACCCTTTCCAGTCTTTCACGTGACTATTGCCTTAGGATAGGATCTGATCAACCCTAATACTACGTAGATATAGTTATCTCATATTACAGTATGAAGCTATGAATATTCCGTAAAACGGCACAGTACTTCGTATAACGTTTAAATACGTGGGAAAAGCTAAGGAACTGCCGTAGGTTTATTTCATCATGGAATACCTAGAAGTCACCCTTTTAGAATATGGGTCTAGGAACAATAAAGCTGTGGAAATGCTCGCTGCACCGTACACCGTTAGTACACCAAGGTTAAAATACAGCTGTGGAAATGCTCGCTGCACCGTACACCGTTAGTACACCAAGGTTAACATACAGCTGTGGAACTACTTTAATGTACAGTACACCGTTAGTATGCCTTGAGTCTGGAACACTGTGGATATGCCAAATGCACTGTACACCGTGAGTATACCTTGAGTCTGGAACACTGTGGATATGCCAAATGCACTGTACACCGTGAGTATTCCTAGGGATGAACGCCTGATAGCAAAGGAGGGTCTAATTCATGACGGAGTTAATTATGCTTAAACCAGTAATAAATGAGTTTTGAAAAGAAAGCAAGTATTCGGCTGTAATACAAGATGCTTAAACTGCTTAACTCAACATAACCTACAGCTCAACGTATACAGCATACAATTAGTACTTACCTAGATAAACTCAGATAGATTTAGGTGTTAAGAAAGGTCAGATAGAAAATTGCAGTTTGTTACCTTATGCCTACACCCAGGATACATCATCCGTAGAGGTCGCTTAGTCTTACAAGGCAAGTGAGGGGGGTTTGAACAACCTGTTTCTGATCAGCATCAGGATAACCTAGGATTCAGTGACATATGCTTTTCGGCTTTTAGACTAAAACGTAGGGTCCTAGTGTTTACACCGACTGTCCGTCTGATGATTTGCCCAAGGTAGTCTCCAATCATCTGTCTAATGAATATCATTCAGAAACCCTAATTATCGAAGTTTCAGCAATCACGCTCTACCTGTTGCCTACTCTCTTTTTTAATTTACTTGTTTTATTTAGTATTAGCTTAGATAACCAACCAAAACCTACCTACTTTTATAAACCCATCCTATCAGAAAGCTCATTTACGGTAAGTCCCTTTTGGTTCCATTCGCTCCGATTTTAAGAACGACACTCGAGTTATACTTACTGCTTACTCCCCAAAAGTAGGTAGTACTTATAGTTTGAGCCCCAGCTCATATAAATTTAAAACCTAACACGTTCACACGTTGTTGCGTCGTTGCCTGCAGGACCGCCGTGCCAGCCCCCCTTGGAAAACGACCGCGGCTGAGTTAGCACTCTGACGGCGCAACAACTGTGTAAATCAATATTCTGTGTCTGAAAACCTAATCATACAGTTAATGATATGAACCGAGGGGATAACTCTAGCATGCATCATTCCTAAGGCAACAATCAAATGAGAACATGCAATAGGGTAACAGATAATAGAACACCATAATCCTAAGTATAGTAGATAACTAATAATCAGATCATAGATATCCTGAAAGTTCTCTCAAAGATACCTAACAGATAAACATGAATCTAACCTATCTCTAGTCCTACGCTCCGTGTCTCTTATGATATGTTTCAATCTAGAGAACACAGACACACCGAGTTCATTGATCATCAGGCATAGAATAGGTAGAGAACGTACCACTAGTAATTGGCCAAGTTCTAGCAGGAAGCTTCAAACCACAGCATAAGTTGGATAGATAAACACTCGAGACTCAGTTTATAAGTTCATACACAATTTAAAGCAACACGGGCAGAGTAACAGCATGGCATAAACATATTGACTATTCTAACATAACTACATCATAGTAAACACAAAGAAATGTCTAGCCTAACATTATATATCTAGCATACAATCTTAAACAATCATAAACAAAGCAACACATGTTTAAATATAGAAAGTAAGAGATATATAAATAGAACCTGATACGAATTTATTACAGACAGATCTTCGCGAATACAAAGTCTTGGAGTAACTCCGTACAAAAGCTAAAAGCTACCTCTACCTAACTATCTCTCTAACTAGCTCAATTCTAGAGAGAGAAACTTCTAGAGAGAGAAACTAGAGAGAGAGAAACTAGAGAGAGAGTGATGTGTGTGAGAAAGAAAGTGAGGAGGAAGAAATGAGAATGAATGAAAGGTTGTGTTTTGAAGGGTGAGGGGTGTCCACTATTTATAGGCAATCCTCAAAATCGCACGTACAACTCACGAAGCAGCACGTACAAGCAAACGGAGCACGATACGGGGCAGGAGGGCCGTATACGGTGTACCAAGGGCTGTATACGGTCTTGGCATGGCCGTATACGGTCTCCAGGGCCGTATACGGTCTCCGTTTGATTTCATTCGTTGCTTAAAACATCCGTATCTCCTTCGTTACACGTCCGTTTGACCCGATTCTTTCGCCTACGGCTTCGTATTTCCGTTACCCTTCTAAGGGTATCAATATCATGGAAATTGGATGTGTAGAGCTCAGGCGTTGCCGGATTGACTTTAAACCGTCTTGTAAGTGCAACGTCTTCTCCGTCCTTTTGCCGTTTCACTTGATTCTTGATTTTTCTGTCTTGATTTTACCTATACAACAGATGGTAGAAGTTAGGAGGTGTGTCTTGACATGAAAATGAGGGCGGATGAATCGGCTTGAATTAAAATGCCGTGTTTTGTGCATTATCCGAGTGTTTTCAGTGATTTTTGTCACAACGTCTACTTTTGAACCACTTTAGTGAATTTTAGTAAATATTCAATATTTTGGAATATTTTCACTAAAGATTGGCCCAAAAAGTGAGAAATAAGGCTTATAAAAACATGACTTTTTACGCCACATCAATATATATATATCAACTCATTACTGAATGTGTCTAGGTGAGTCACAATTGAGTGGCGACATGTCTTCTCTGAGCTACATTAATTTAATTATAAACGTATAGTTATTCAACTATATATATATGTATATATATATATATATATATATATATATATATATATATATATATATATATATATGTGTGTGTGTGTGTGTGTATACATATGTATAATCAATATAAGTAATATATAACATATAATTAACACACACATGCATGCACAACTCTGGTCCAAATTAGAGTATACTTAATCACCTTGATCACGTTGCGTGGCCACTGAATCACCTTGATCGTGTTGCGTGGCCACTGAATAATTTCACCTCTTGCATGACTTAAATATTTAACTCCGGATCTAACAACCGGGACGGATATTTCTTAATTCACAGCCCTCTTCAATGGTAAGTACTTTTACAAACACATGACCCGGTTGTAGACTTTCCTTTGCATTAGGATGTGTCATCCTTCTCGCCCATCTATCGACGTAGTCACCATAGGGCTTCAAAAGTTGATACGGGGCGGACTCCTACATAAGTTTTTCAGTAAGTATATATTAATTATTGTATGTGGAATACAACAAGTAATTAATTAGGAGTTTAATTTGAATTTGGATATATAGTTAATCAATTACCTCATCATCATCAGACCCATACGGCTCTCCACCACCTCCTCCTGCCATGCATGCTTCAATTGCCCATATTTGGCGTCTCTGTTATTCGAGTTTTGAAGTCTAATTTTTGTTGATGGCTTGCACTTCTTCTAGTAAGTGTTGTTGATCGCCAACCATCTCTTTCTTAAAAGCATCTAAGTCTTCAACATTGAACATTTTTCTCTTTTGATCTGTTTTATATCTAAAGGCCTTTTTGACCCTAACAACACTAGAGACTGCCTGTCCCCGCCCCCTGTGATCCTTGCCTTTCAACTTCTCAAGGGTTCATGCCCTGCCAAAAAGAATGTACCATCATCCATCATCTCCTGCTCTTATTTCATCTGTTAATTATGAGATAATTAATAAAGATATATATATATATATATATATATATATATGTATGTATGTATGTATGTATGTATTTATGTATGTATGTATGTATGTATGTATGTATGTATGTATATAGTACATGCATGAGAATGTTATAACAGTTAATGGGAAATTTATATAAAATTAATTGAACATCATATATATATATATATATATATATATATATATATATATATATATATATATATACATACATACATACATATATTCAATAATATTATATATATCCAATAATATCTTACCAAATCATTTGCTGCCTTCTCTAGGACATCCGTAAAGTCCTTCACTTTGGTTTCCTTGTTTTCCCGTAGTCTCGCCAAAATATACAAAATCGAGCGCTCACACTGCATATCCCTAAATGTAGGGTATTTCTTCTCTAAATCAGCTCTCTCTCTCTCTCTCTCTCTCTCTCTCTCTCTCTCTCTCTCTCTAAAAATACTCCAGCAAACCAGCATAACCCGTTTGTTCAACTCAGGCAGGGTTCGTATTCCTAGCAGCGTTTTCCTTGGCTTTAGCACTTTTTTCCTTCACAAATAAAGAGCAAAAGAACAAAGTAATTAATTAGTAAATTTTGTCGAATAATCAAATCTAACCACGAACGTTAACAGTTATATTAAAGTTATTGAGATATATGTTACAAACCAAGAACTCAGTTGAGTTTCGCGATAAAATGAATCTATCCTAAGGCTCTGTGGGCATAAAGGTGTATGTTTCTGTTGGGACATGTATTTGTGACAACAGATCTTGCTTATAATAGTACTAGTGATTATTGTAATCAAGTGTGTACAATTGATTTTGAATTGTAATGAAGAATATGATATTAGTTTGTTATTAATATTCGTGAAATATATTAGTAAGATAAAGTGTTAGACGAATATTGAATATGAAAATAGAAATTAAAGTCTGTTCTGCGAGATGAGATCTGGGTTCGCAGAGGTGGCAACGAACCGAGATCATAATGGGCTTGGTTTTGGGCTGCGAAGTCAGTCGACTCGCAGAGCCCATCGGGCTGCGAGTCGAGTCGGGCTGAAAAGTATAAATACAAAATTAGGTTTAACCAATTAAGGACTTTTGCAATTTCGATTTCCAGAGTATTATTTCGTGATTCTAAGCATTGTTAGGCTAGGTATTGATAGATTAACATTCGTTTTAATCAATACAAAGCAAAACTTTAATCAATTCGCTATTATCTTGCGAAACAGTTCGTTCACAATCCGTGAACCAAGTATTGAGGAATTCCGCGCCTTAATACCTAAAGATAACCTCGTTATCGATCCTAAGAACTAGGGACTTACAATTGGTATCAGAGCTTTCGGGCTAAATACGATTAAAGTCGAGGTTTTTGGATAATAACGGTTGATTTAGGATTGTTGGTACGTGCAATAGTGCGTAAAAACGATCAAAATCAGTCTCTGGAAGTGTTTAGGTTCGAATTCGACCGAAATCTTAGGGTTTAGTCGATCAAAAACCTAAAATTTTCGTTTTTGGGGTTTTCAGCCGATCCTACGAACCGAGTTCAATCCTACGAACCGAGTTCAATCCTACGAACCGAGTTCAATCTTACGAACCGAGTTCGGTTTCACGAATTGAGTTTAGTTTCACGAACCGAGTTCGACCCTACGAACCGAGTTCCGTTCTGCGAACTGAGTTTCTGTTTTGCGAGTCGAGTTCCTACGAACTGAACTTACTGATTTTCGTGAGATTGTTAATTTATGAAACAATAAGATGTCTGATCTTAGTAGAATGATCGAGATGGAACACGAGGTGGGAAAATCAAATGTTCCACCTAAGTTGTTGAAGATCGAAGATTACTATAACTGGAAGGACAGATTTGAATCTTACTGTAGATTCCATGATTTGTCGATCTGGATGTATATCAAGAATGGATACACTGCACCTACTCAAACGGTTAATAATGCAACTGTTACTCTTGCTTATAACCGGATGAGCATCAACAAAAGGAGGATTATAAATTGGAGAATAAATCCCATTCTGCAATTAAGATGAGTTTACCAAAGGAGATAAACCATCAACTCAAGTCTTTTCAAACTGCTAAAATGCTCTGGGAAGCGTTAGAGAAAAGATGTGAGGGAAGTCCTCAAGTGAAGGCAAGCAGGAAGAATCTTCTTAAGAAACAGTTTACTGTTATAAAAGCTTTAAAGGGAGAAGATCTAGATGCTTATATCACTAGATTCTACAACTTGTTAAGTGAGCTTGACAACCATGATATTGTTACTACTGAGACTGAAAGAACTGACAAATTTATTGAGGGTTTGCCGTCTAAGTGGGAAATGTATGGTGTAATGCTCAAAGACAACGATGAAAGGTATGTAACCATGACCTTAGAGCAGGTCATTGACAAGCTAAAAGGTTACGATTTCACAAAGAAATCGAGAGAAACTGATTCTGATCAGGTTCAGAATCCTGGGCTATATCATGGGAAAACAAATCTCTCAACTTCTTCATCTAGTTCGACCACTGCACTTTTAGTGGGTAATACTGATGAAAATGGTGAAATGATAACGGATGACGTGTGCCTTCTTACCTCATCAGGTAATGAATCTAAAGGTACACCTTCTGAGAAGTCAACTCAAGGACATCAAAAGATGCCAATGAGTGTGAAATCTGCTGAGCAACAGTTATCTGTCCTTGCATCCTTTGTTGCTTCTTATGAAAACTACATTCAGGGTAAAATCAATGATCCGATTATGTTTGATGAAGACTATGATCAGATAGATCCTGATTATCTTGAGGAAATAGATCTCCAGGATCAACTTGCAATGTTATCAAGGAGAGTCAAAAATTTCTTGAAGAGAACTGGTAGAAAAGTGGTAGGAAATCGATCAGGGTTTGATAAAACAAAGATCAAGTATTTCAACTGTCAAGGTTATGGACACTTTGCTCGTGAGTGTCAAAGACCTAAGGTTGAAACTGATAATAGCAAACAAGGTTCGGGAAGTACCTTAGCTTCCAAAGCCTTAGTTGTGAAACAGTTGGACGGATCTTATGATTGGCAAGCTCAGTCTGAGGAAGCTCTCATGGCTGAGATTGAAGATCAAGAGATAGCTGCTGAGTCCAATAGCTATATGCCTATTGATGTTGAAATAAAGGTGCCGGAGATGCATGAGAAAGCAAGTGATGATGACGTGCTATATATGGATTCAACTTCTTATATGAGTCCAGATGACTTTGTGGCACGCATGGCTGAAGTACAAACTGACAAGAAAAGGGTATGTTTGGATATTCTTACTCTTGTTGATGTTTGTTATCTAGTTACTGATTTACAATCTCAATTAAGTGTCTTAACTGTATCTAATCAGAATTTGTCATCCCAAGTTAGCACTTTTAATGATTCTAATAAGACTATAATATCTGAACTTGAACAAGCTAAAAGTGATGTCCTTAGGTTAAGTACAGATAAGGTAGATCTTAAGAATAAGATTAAGTCTGATGGTTCTGATAAGATTGCACTTAGAGATACCATAAATGAAAAGGCTATAATCATAGATGGTTTCTATATGAACATTGATGACTTAAATCAAACAATAGCTGATAGGGATAGAGAGTTAGCTGAGCTTAAGCATAAGTTAATAGAACAAAATCGTAAGATTGAGTCCTACAGAACTTTAGAAATGGATAAAATGCTAGATGCTCAACGTAGTGTAAAGGACAAGACTGGGATAGGATACAATGATGTACCTCATCCTTTTAATGCCAATTACACTAGTAATTCGATAGATTCTGAAATGACAGATGCTAATCCTGAGATTTTAGTAACTAATGATCCTGAAAACTTAGAGGCACAGAAGGATGTTGTTAAGAACCTATCATCAGATAATAGTAAGGTTTCTCATTTCACCAAAATACAGTTTGTATCGGGTGGAGTGATTAATGATACTAAGACTGATGATAAGGTTGATAAGGAACAAAAATCTAAACCTTTGGTGCCTAACACTCCTGATGAGAAAGCAAAAGTTAGTAAATCACGAAAACAGATGTCTTGCTTTAAATGTCGCCAAAAGGGACATGTAGCTTCGTGTTGTCCAAACAAGAAGCTGGAAGCATCACATAAGTTAGTGATTGATGAAAAGACACCGACTAACTCTAGTACGACTGTAGATAGGTTAGATACCAAACCTAAGTTAGGTAATAAACCTGTTAACATTCTTAAAAGAGAAGGTAATCATAGTGTCTCCCCACCTAAGCCTAAGCGACCATATCCTCTAAGCGATAATTCTTTCAATAAACCTAGGGATATGACACCGTCAAGGTTTAGAACTCAAGGTAGAAGCCATAGTCATTTTGAGAATGGTTCTACTTCGCGATCACATGGGCTTAATTATAATTATCATAATAGAGCTCAGAATTCAGCAACTAGGAGGTTTTCCTCAAATTCACCTCTTAAGGTTGATCGTCCACAAGCTCAAGTATCTTTAAAAGTAACCAAAGCTCCTGATGGGAAGGATGGTTATTTTAAAGAGCTTAAGTTTGTTGATGATAAGGGACAAATCAAGACCGTAATGGCTTGGGTCCCTCTTGATAACTGATCGTGTTTTGTGTTATGTACAGGAGCATGCTGTGAACAAGGATAGCTGGTGGTATGTAGACAGTGGATGCTCAAGACACATGACAGGAGAACGAAGTCTACTGAAGGACTTCAAGGAGAGTCTCAAGCAAAAAGTAAATTTTGCAGGAGATAAAGGAGGAGTAATTTCGGGAAAAGGAAAAGTTTCAAATGGAACTTTAACTCTTGAGGATGTGAACTATGTTGAAGAACTAACTCACAACCTAGTGAGTGTTTCCCAAGTCTGTGATAAAGGTCATCCAGTTTATTTTAATGAAAAGGAGGCCTTAGTCCTGAAGCCAGGTTTTAAAATTCCTGATGAATGGATATTGATGAGGGCACCAAGGAAGAAGGACATATATGTAATCAACATGGGTGTTCCTAACTCTTCAATGATGTCTACTTGTTTATTATCCAAGGTTTCGGAAGCAGACGCTTTGTTATGGCATAGGAGAATGGCACACCTGAACTGGAGAAAAATGAACTATATAACCACAAATGAGTTGGTTCTAGGTGTACCACAAAAACGTTTCGAGTCTGAAGATAAGTGTGTTTCTTGCATGAAAGGAAAACGGCACAAGAAACCACACAGATCTAAGACTGAAAACTCTATCTCCTTACCATTTGAGTTGCTACACATGGACCTCTTCGGCCCTATAAGCAAGAGAAGTCTAGGTGGCAAATGGTACTGTTTGGTTGTCACAGATGATTATTCTAGATTCTCGTGGGTATTCTTTTTGGGATCAAAGGATGAAACTCCAGGAATTCTAATTGAGTTCTTTGATCTAGTAGAGAATGTCTATAAAAAGAGAGTGAAGCGTATTCGTAGTGACAATGGAACAGAATTTAAGAATTCAACGTTTACCTTGATTGGATAAACTTGGTTTCCCGATATAACAACTTTTACAGGAAATTTTTACTTAATTATTAAACTTGTGTTTCCTACAACAATGTATATGGAAATGTTTACTTGATTGTTAAACCTGTATTTCCTACAAACTATTTGAATGGAAATGTTTACTTGATTGTTAAACCTGTATTTCCTACAAACTATGTGAATGGAAATGTTTACTTGATTGTTAAACCTGTATTTCCTACAAACTATTTGAATGGAAATGTTTACTTGATTGTTAAACCTGTATTTCCTACAAACTATTTGAATGGAAATGTTTACTTGATTGTTAAACCTCTATTTCCTACAAACTATTTAGATGGAAATGTTTACTTGATTGATAAACCTATATTTCTTGTGATAACTAATAGGATAGGTGTTCCTACACGATTGCTTTATTTTAGAAATGTTGTTCCTTGGTTGGATAAACTTGAATTTCTTACAAACTACATAATAGGAAATGTTTATCGTATTTGGATAGACCTGTTTTCCTACTTAACGATCAAATTGTATTACACATGATTATTAAACTAATAGATTGGAAATGGTACTTTCCTGAGATTACTTATTTGAAGCTATACAATAGATAGGAAAGGTTTACTTTGATTATTTAAACCCTTGTTTCCTGCAACTACTTATTAGGAAATGTTTTTGATTAAACTTGTGTTTCCTACGCAACTATTTACTTGTAGTAAGAATGATATTCTTACATTATATAGGAAATGTTTTCTTTAACTAGAATAACTTGTAATTCCTACTAAACTTATGAACAATATGTCGTGCCGTAAATGAATGATTTATTCATGACTTGGTTTGACCACTGTAAATTAAACCTGTGAATTCACTCAACATTCAATGTTGACGTTTTACTATGTTTTTCAGGGAATTAGGACTCAGGTACTGATGCATGCATAATGGACGTAAGTTACCCACTACGAATTAGGATGCCACATTTGGGACAAATGTATTTTTACAATACTACTATTTCTATGACTTGACAAGTCGTAGTTTTGGTAACTACTTTTATATTAATGGCATCTTAATTTATGTTCTGCAATGATCATAAGCTCTGATACGATGAATGCATACTGCTAACGTCAGCACCCCCGCTGTATACTTAAAATGCTTCCGCTATTTACATAATGCTTCCGCTAAGTGTTTCATAAACACGATTACCGATTTTGGGGGTGTGACAACAATGCTTGCCGATTCAAAGCTTCCGGTCATCTTTTGGGCAGAAGCAGTGAATACAACATGTTATGTTCTTAATAGAGTTCTTACGGTTAAGAGACATAACAAGACTTGTTATGAGCTTTTGAACAATAAGAAACCTAACTTAAAAGGGTTTGAACCCTTTGGAGTTTCATGCACCATATTAAAGACTGGACATCAAGCTAAATTTGGTGAGAAGGCAGACGAAGGATTTTTCCTAGGTTATATGCCCAATTCGCCAAACAAAAGAGTCTTTAATAAACTCACAGGACGTTTGGAAGTAGTTTATAACATTGAAGTTACGAGCTATTCACCGGATGTTCATAAGGGCTTAGATTGGCAATTTGATTATTCTGATCTTTTTGCATCATTTAAAGTTCCTATTAGTGACTATGTCAGTGATTCAGAGATAGTTGAACATTTATTGTCTGAAGATGTGGATACTGGCCATACTTCAACATCGAGTGTTCCGAATTCTGGAATCAAGACAAATGTTGATCCAAATCAACCATCTACTAGTGGATCTCAAAAATCAAAGTAGATACACCTCTAAATGAAGAAGAGCTGACTGACAAATTAGTGGATGAAATTCTCACACCACTGAGAGAGTTAAGAATATCTATGGGTATTGATAACTCACAGCTATCTAGAGTGGGTGTACCAGATTTGGAAGACATTCCTGAACAACACAGTGTTCTTGAAGAAATCGGTACTAACTTAGGAGATGAGATTCCGGTTGAGCCTGTTGCTTCAACTAGAACGAGTAAGAATCATCCCGTTGAAAACATCATCGGTGATATTAATACTCCAGTTCAAACAAGGACTCAATTAAAAGCTAGTACGTCTGAAGATTTAGAATACCAAAGCTTGTATACTGCATTGAAAGAGACAGGGATTCCTAATTAATGTCTATATTCATGTTTTATCTCACAAGTCGAGCCTAAAAATGTTCAAATGGCTTTAAAAGAAAGCTCGTGGGTAGAAGCAATGCAAGAGGAACTATCTCAGTTCACAAAATTACAAATATGGGAGTTGGTTGACCTACCAAAGGGAGAATATCCAATTGGAACTAGATGGGTATTTAAGTGCAAAAGAGATGATAAGGGAATCGTTACTCGCAATAAAGCTCGTCTAGTGGTTCAAGGTTTTAATCAACAAGAAGGTATAGATTACAATGAAGTGTTTGCACCAGTTGCTAGGCTAGAAGCAATTAGAGTGTTCTTAGCATTCGCATCATATTATGGTATAAAGGTTTATCAGTTGGATGTTAAGAGTGCCTTTTTGTATGGCAAAGTGGAAGAATTGGTGTATGTTTCACAACCGCCAGGGTTTGCTGATCCTGAGTATCCAGATAGAGTATATCGTTTGAATAAGGCTCTATATGGATTACATCAAGCACCTAGGGCATGGTATGGAACACTATCAACGTATCTACTTGAGAATGGTTTTACAAGAGGATCAATTGATAGTACACTGTTTGTGAAATGGAAGAAGAAAGATTTTCTTCTCGTGCAAGTTTATGTTGATGACATTATCTTTGGATCGTCTGATGAAAAGATGTGTCAAGAATTCGAGAAAGTCATGAGAAAACGGTTTGAAATGTCTGCAATGGGAGAGTTGAATTTCTTCTTAGGATTACAAGTTGATTAAAAGAAGGATGGATTCTTTATTCATCAATCTAAATACACATATGAGCTATTAGAACGCTTTAAGATGGATGAATGTAAGATCTATAATACTCCAATTCCAGTCAATCATGGATTAGGTCCAGATACATCGAGTGATATCGATGTGGATCCAACTCTTTATAGAGCCATGATCGGATCACTAATGTATCTAACTGCCTCTAGGCCTGACATAATGTTTGCTGTTTGTATATGTGCAAGATATCATGCTAATCCAAAAGACTCACACATGCAAGCTGTTAAACGAATCTTTTGTTACCTCAATGGGAAACCTAAGCTGGGTCTTTGATATCCGATCGATGGAGACTTAGATCTCGTAGCTTATACTGATTCGGATTATAGAGGATGCAATCAGAATAGGAAATCTACGACCGGAGGATGTCAATTCCTTGGAGGTAGATTAGTATCCTGGCAGTGCAAGAAGCAAACCTCGGTAGCCATTTCTACATGTGAAGCTGAGCATGTTGCAGCTGGCAGCTGTTGCTCTCAAGTACTTTGGATTCAACTGCAACTGCGGTGAAGCACAGTAAAACTAAGCATATTGATGATGAATCAACTATGTCGATCACCAATAATCCGGTGAAGCACAGTAAAACTAAGCATATTGATATTCGACATCATTTTATTAGAGATTGTGCTGAAAAGAAAATGATAAGGTTAGTTAAGGTTCCGATTGCGGATAACTTAGCAGACCTCTACACAAAGGCGTTCGACAGAGCAAGATTTGAGATGTTGGTTCAACTAAACGGAATGAGAAATCCAGAGTGATTAGTCTTCCAAGGGTATTTTTATAATAGTTAGTATTTCTATGTGTTAAAAAAAAAAAAAGGCGGCGTATGGCATTCATTTGCTTGTTACCTAAGGGGAATCACCTTCATTAAAGAATATAAATATAATATTCTTTAAAATATTTAAAGTTTTTATCTGCAAAAACTAAGGGAAATGATAGTATATTAGAAGAATAAGCTTCACAATAATAATCTTAAGTCCTAAGTATGATATGGTAGTAGGTTCAAATAAAGTTGCTTTAGAACTACAGCGGTTCTATCAGGTATGTGTTTATATTTATTTGATTATACACATATATCCACAAGTTATAATTTGTCTATTTTTAGTGAAAACTTTAGATGGCTTCATAATATGATGTACTGGTAGGCAAATTATATGACATTTTCTAAGCCTTAAGAAGTTAATTAACTACTTGTTTATTATCTTGTGTTACTAATCTATGATGTATGACATTAGTCTTAATTGTTGAATGATGGTATTGCCATACACTGTTATCATGCATTTTAATTTTAATTGACAAATAGTAGCAATATGGGTATTAACTTAATTACTGGTAACTTTGTTGTACTGAGTACAGATCTGAAACCTTTAATTAAATTAATATTCTCAAATGTATTTTGAATTATGCTATAAGGGATCCTCTGTTGTACTAAGTACAGACTTGGATAACATAGCATATTCAAAGTATGTCTGTCTTACACCCCGCGGTCGGTCGGATTTTACTCCGGTCGTTGAACCTTTCGGCAAAGGCGCGCGGACAGTATGTTTTATATTTGTTATGCTGGGTATCTTAAGTTTTGATACAACCTAAAGACCTAAAGTGCAGTAAGCGGTATGTATGACTCAGGTGTCGTTCTTCAAACTACAACGGGTATGGGAATCTAGGAGAATTAATTATCTTTTGTAATTTAGCTGGGATTTTTAAAACTTTTTGATAGGTTGGTTGGTTTTTTTTTCTAATCTAATTACTGAAATTAAAAACTAAAGTAAAGACAGGGGTTTGTACGGAGTACGCAGAGAAATCAAGATAAGGAATATGTTTGCTGTGACTTCAGCAATGTTATTTGGATGGATAGTTATGAGGGATAAGTTTACTAGATGTGATGATTAATCCGGTGAGGTCATAGAAACTTAATTGGTAGATAAAGTATTATGCCTACGACCTTTACTCGGTTTCCCACGTATGTATGTTAACGCTATACCGGATACTCGGGCGTTTTACAGCTTTTTCGTTATACCAATTAGGGTTCCAGATTACTCACTAGATATTCCTGTATTTCTTAATGAGCTACAACTACGATCCTACTATATACCTAACGTAGAGTTGTCCGCAATCAGATATATAATATGTCACATGGATGGCAGTTATAGAATGTACAGTACACCGGAAGTTCTCCCAAATGCACAGACCAATTCAACCGACAACTATCCTCTAATCCAGGTCCCCATTTACAGACATCCGGAGGACGTTAGTATCATGGCATGAATTGTTCAGTGAACAATAACATGAACAGGGTTTGACCCGCGGAACCGGTTGGGATAATCTGTCTAACGGTCAGTTAAATTGTTCATCATTAATCATACAATAAGAACAACTATTACATGCATGTTAACCTACCTGCAATATGTTTATTATGTTCGTAAAAATCTAATTAGCAGGGCAGCGATAATGTTTGCGTATGTCTAGCATGCAGTACCTAAGCAACAATCAAACAAGAACATGCAATAGGACGGAACACTAGTCATTACATTAACTGACCTAATAATTAAATCATGGGTATCCCGGAAGTTGTCCCAAAGATACACAACAAACAAGCGTGAACCTAATCTATCTCTAATCCTATGCTTCGTGTCCCTCGGATGTGTTTCAATCAAGGGAACAACGACCATGTTGAGTTCATTGATCATCATACACAGAATAGTTGGCAATCCTACTTCTAGCAATTGGCCAGGTTCTAGGGAGGAGAATACAAACCACAACATAAGTTGGATAGATAAACAATCAGAGGTTCAGCTTATAAGTTCGCAAACAGTTTTAAACTTACACAGACAGAGTAACAGTATGTTCACAATTGGGAATCATTATTTCCACAACGGATTGTGCCCACGACTTTCATAGCTTCCACGTTCCGTACTACACACATTCGTGATGATTCCGGCGCTATACAAATGAAAGCCGTATAACGTTACCTCCATTGTTTCATAATGGTGTTATCCCCAATTGTGTATTATATCATAACTATCCTAACATTGCATACATCACAACAAACATTGATTTGTCTAGCCTAGCATAATTCTAGCATTCATTCCTAAGCATGCATAATAAGAAAGCATAATTAAAAGAATAAATGCGAGAGATTGTATTAAACCTGAATACGAGAGTAATACAGACAAATCTTCACAAATCTGAAGTCTCGGAGTAACTCCGTACAAAAGCTACTGAGAGCTTCTACTCTAACCTACTAATTTTCCTCTAACTCCTAAGAGTAGTGCTAGAGAGAGAATGCTAACCTAAATCTAGAGAGAGAGAGTTTAGAGAGAGAAAGTATGAAAGAATGAAAATGAGGTGTGTTGAATGAATGAGAGGAGTCCTCTATTTATAGATGAGGAGGTTGAAGCTTGGTACAAGTCCTAAAGCATAAAGAACAAGCATCAAAGCGCATACGGGGGGTACTGGACCAAGGGGGGGGGGGGGTCAAACGGCACCTCACAAAGCAAACACCCCCGTATACGGCACCCATAGGGCCGTATACGGCACCTAGGGTACCGTATACGGTACCTAGGTGTCCAGGGGGGGGGGGTTGGTGCTCCGTTTGGCCTCCGCTAATTCCTCGGTTGCTTGGTTCGTCCGTATCTTCTTCGTTTGGGCTCCGATTTGCTTGATTCTTGCGCCGTTAGTTTCGTTTTTCCGTTACGCTTCTAATGACACTGAGTTTGCCAATTTTGGAAATGTTTAGCTTTTGCGTGTTCCGGATGACGATCGGTGTGCTTCCAGACTGCATAACTTCTCCGTCTCTCGTCCGTTTCTTCTGATTCTTTCACCTCCGATCTTGGATTTTCCTATGGAATCATAAAATATGTATTAAGCTCTATTTTCATAAGAATATTGAGAACGGAAAATTTAAGGTGATTGTTTTGCCTCGGTTTGCGTGTTATTTGGACATTTTAACCGATTTTTGCAGCAGCGTCTATATTTAGACTACCTTGGTGATTTTTGGTAAATAATGATGGTTTTGAAATATTTTCACCAAAGAATAGTCCAAAAAGTGTGGAAATATACTCTTAAAAACATGTCTTTTTGGGTCACATCAATGTCTGATATTTGTCTAACCTTAAAATTCAAGTGTATGTTATATGTTTCGAAAAGATACATCATTTAGTAACCACTACCATGAAAATTTAGTGATGCAGTATTATGAGTTTTACTTGAAATTCTTCAGTATGTCATCTAATAGGAAGCACTTGATAATATTCATACTAACAATAAAGTGTTTGCTTAGAAAATTGAATATAATTTGTTTATGTGGATCATAATACCGGTAATCGTCTTGAACTGTCTATAAATAAAATATTCACTTTATGTGAGTAATGTATTTATTAATTATGCTATGTGGATAAAGGTATCTAAGATATAGTTTTATAAATATAAATGTATAAATGATAAATTTAGTTGTAATTTTATAGTAATTTATTTGAATTTCATGAGGTATGTATACTACCAATCTGATTAGACTTTTAAATATATAATTAATTGCTTATTTTTACTAATATGATCTCTTAGCAGTTAAATTCTTATTCAATTTGTTTATGTATTTTGTTTTGCTCAAGTGATTAATAAAATGGTACATGATACCACTGTTGGTTTTTATGTTTCGTATTCTATTTTTATCTTTTTAAAGATTACCATTTGGAATTAAATTATGCTGAATAATTGTCTCTATTTATTGTTGAACAAATGTTACAATTACAAGTAAAAATTTTATTTTAGACTTGTAAAAATAAATGAGTTTTATTTTATACTAAGTTTTTATTTCGCATTTTTAAATTTAGATTGCAAGTTTGACCAGTCAAATTTGCGAAGTGAGTTTACATGTGCGAAATAAAAAAAGGTATAAAAGGAGACAAATCAACGAACCGAAATCACATTTCCTTATTCACTCTACGAATCGAACTCAGACCTCTGCGACTCGATCTGAGGCGAAACGAACCGAACTCACTTTTCGGTTGATTTTCGATTTTTTTAGAACGAGGAGGGAATTTTCGACCCGTGAAACTTATTCATCTTGTTATTATGCATCTTTTGACGTAAGTTTCATACGATTTCACCGTCTAATTTGTGAGATATCGATCGGTTTATGATTTCGAATGTTTCGGTTTAGTTTTTCACGGATTTGATGCAAATTAGTGATTTATCAAAACTAAAACATGTTAATACTGATTAATCGATGCTAATGGAACATGTTTTAAGTGTTTAATTGCTTCGAAATTTGCCTAATCGATGATTTAAGAGTTGATTTCGTTAAACCGTTCGTCCTACGAATCGAGATCTAAACTCGCTTCGTAGCCCGCTCCAACGAACCGAGTTGAGTGACTTCGTTTGGTTTCAGTTTAACGAACCGAACCGACTTGTTGGTTGACTTTAGTTGACTGAAACGAAACGAACTTGACTTTGTTTGACTTCTGTTGACCTGAGTGACTCAAATTCAACTCGTGGAAATTCTGCGAACCGAGTTGAACGATTTATTTAATTTACTTTGTTTGACTTTGAGAACTGAATAAACGTTGTTGACTTCAGTTGACTTTGTAAAATTAAGAAAATTTTATAAGTTTTATATAATAACTTGTTTTCAATTTGCGAATCATTTGATTACAAATAATTAACAAGTTACTTGTTTTTACACTTTTAGACTTACGAACTTGTGTTTATAAGTTAAAATTGTGTTAACGTTAACAATTTCAGTTATTTCATATCGAAAGTCTTTCGACTCATAAAGTAGTTGAATAGCGTGTTCTGATATTTGTCGGCGGTATGATAACTTAAATTGTGATTTAACTAACAAACTTTATATAATTTATAGAATATAATTGAAAAGTTAATAACTATTAATAGTTCAATTAAGATTCAGTAAATTAAGTTATTAGTTAATAGTAGACTTAGACGTTTGATGATCTTTTGATCATGATACGTAAAAGTTTAAATTGATTAATATTTGTTTAGTTAATCTTCTTGCTATTTGTGTAATTTTGTATTACAGATATGGCGAACAGATCTTTCGAGAAGGGTCACAACATTCTCGTGAACCTAGATCCGAATGAGCGCGGTGCTGAGCGCTTTGAGCAGATTCTGACTTATCTAGCAAGATCGAGAATTCGATTTGCGATTACAGAGTCACCTCCACTGAACAGAGATTACTTACTCAGTTTTGGAGAAACATTACATACGATGCTGCTGCGAATCCTCCAACGATTCGTACAACGGTGAATCAACATCCTATCTCTTTTACTGCAGCTGATCTTAGACAGCTTTTACGTTTAGGGACTGAAGAACAAGATGCGGGTATTCATCCTTATTCTGCTGATTTCATTGAGGGTGCTTTGGGTCGTACTGGATATTCTGGACCCAGGAGAGGACGCCAGTTTGTTAAGGCGTTTGTTCTAGGGCAGTGGAGATTCCTGTTTACGGTTATTGTTTCTGGATTTGGGAAAAAGAAATCAGGATTAGATGAGCTCAGTCCGGAGCTTATGTCTGCTGTACTGTCACTGGTTTACAATAAACCATACAGTTTCTCTTCTTACATCTTCAATTCTTTCATCGGACAGATTACAGGAACTGTGCGAACACAGTTTATTCTTTATCCCCGATTTTGCATGCTTCTAATTCGAAATCAAGTTCCAAACCTACCTGCTTATCAAGCTGATTTTCATGTTGAGACGATAGGTTTGAGAGGTTACAACGCTTGTTTTCTCTTATCCAAGCGTAAAGATGACATCAAACCGGAGGCTGCTGATCTTTTTGGACATCTTCTAGATGCTGATTATATTGCTCCATCAAACAATGGTTGGATGGATGCAGTAGCTCAACCTCAAGCTCAAGCTCAACAGAAACAGCAAGCTCAACAACAACCTCCAGCTCCAGTTCCAGAAGCAGCTGAGCAACAAGAGCTCATTGAAGATGTGATACATGAGGCTGCACAACAAGGGGAGCAGATTATACCTGAGCTAGCTGCTGAGGTTTTACATGACGCTTAGTACAGAACGATGACGCTCATGATCCAGTTTTGGTTGCAATTGAACAGTTTAAGGTAATGCCTATTACATATAATAATTCAATTGTTAAAATGTATTATCTTTCTTATCATTATATGTGCTTACTCATGAATAGGATACTGAAGTTGTTGACCTAGAGGTTTTTCAACCTGAGGGTTTACAAGGTCAGAGTGGTGCTGGTCCATTCGTTCCTTTTAGGAAAGATGGTGATTGTCGCGGTCCCAGCGGTCGGTCGGGTTTTAGAACCTGGGTCGTTGCACCGACGGCTACCGAGACGCGCGAACAGAGAAGTTTTAAAAATTTATATTTGCTGGGCTCAAACTATGCAAGCTACCTACCTTGTGGGTAAAGCGGCCAGTATAACTCGAGTGTCGTCCAAAATCGGAACGAATTGAATTGAATTGGAACCTACCAAAGATAACTTGACAATAGGATGGGTTTAAAACAAGGTAGGTATGGGTTTTGGTTTTATCTAATCTAACCTAAAGACAGAAATTAAAGTGCAGAAAAGTAAACGAGAATATAAGCAGCAGGTAGAGAGTGATTGCTGAAACTTCGACGATTAGGGTTTCAGGATGATATTATATAGATGATAGGTGATTACTCTGGTTAAGAATCTTCTAAACATTTAGTGTAAACACTAGGACCGTACGTCTAGGTGTAACCCTAAAGCATATGTCACTGAATCCTAGGTTATCCTGATTCTGATCAGATGGGACTGTCTTCAGACCCACCTCACCGTCTCTTTCGGAGACCAAGCGACCCTCTGAATGGGGTTAAGGAATAAGGCGACAGTCCACAACACTGACCTTTCTTAACACCTATGTCTATCCAATTTTAACAGAGTGATACTGGTTGTATGCTGAATAAGTTAAACTATCGGTTAAGTAGAGTTTAGGGGTTTTAAGCATCTGGGAACACAGCCGGCATCCTTGCTTTCATTTCCTAACTCATGTTTTATCTGTTGAAATTCTTAATACTTCCGTCATGGATTAGACCCTCCTTTGCAATCGGTCGCTCATCCCTAGGTATGCGTACAGTGTATAGTGTCCTTATTTTCCACAGTACTCTAACCCTAGGTATATCTACGGTGTTTTAAAGACCTATTGTATCTTTACACAGCTTTATAACCAGAGGTAGTTTAACGGTGTACTATAGCATTTTCACGGCTTAACAAGACCTAGACCCGTGTCTGGAAGGGTTGCTTCCAGGTAATCCACGGTGAGATAGGCCACCGGCATTTCCTTGGCTTCCACGTATTTGTACTCTACCAGTGGTATTTCCAACGCTATACCAAGTATTCTGACGTGTTATGGCGCTCTCACAGTTTCATACAAACAGGAGATAACTGTGTATTCGTAGTTAGGGTTGATCAGATCCTATCCTAAGGCAACAGTCACGTGAGAGACCAGAAAGGGTGATTAATTAAGTCTACATCCAGGATAAGTCTAAACATGTATGCAGCATAACAACTACCAATCATATATAAGATATATTGATTAAACATCATCCTTAATCCTAACATCTACATTCCAACAATCACATATTAATCTAGCTAATCAGCATGGCAACAATCATAAATCTTACTGAAACAATATGCAAAGTAAACATTATAACAACAAGAAAGTAAGATAATATCACCGGATTAGAAGAGTAATACTGAGGATTACAACAGTCTGACTTGAATAACCTTGCTACAGCTTGATTACCCAATTACAACTTTTCTCTAGCTCTAACCGCTAACTTATATCTCTCTAGTTCTCCTCTAACTCCTAAGAGTAGTGCTAGAGAGAGAAACTAGAGAGAGAACTAACTACAAGAACAATTCTCCTTTAACTCCTAAGAGTAGTGCTAGAGAGAGAAAGAGAAGTATGTGAAATGAATGGTGTAAGGTGTGTTTTGAAATGAGTGAGGAGGCCCTCTATTTAAAGGGAAAGAGTAGGAAGCTTGGTACAAGTCACAAAGCATGAAGAACAAGCATCAAAGCGCATACGGGGGTACCGGACCAAGGCGGGGGGGGGGGGGGGGGGGGGGGGGGGGGGCAAACGGCACCTCACAAGCCACCATGCCCCGTATACGGCACCCCAAGGGCCGTATACGGCACCTAGGGTACCGTATACGGTACCTAGGTGGGCAAAGGGGGGGGGGGTTGGTGCTTGGTTTGGCCTCCGCTTGTTTCTCGGTTGCTTGGTTCGTCCGTATCTTCTTCGTTTGGGCTCCGATTTACTTGATTCTTGCGCCGTTGGCTTCGTTTTTCCGTTATGCTTCTAATGACACTTAGTTTGCCAAATTTGGAAGTGTTTGACTTTTGCTTGTTCCGGATGACGATCGGCGGGCTTCTAGACTGCGTATCTTCTTCGTTCTTCACCCGTTTCTCTTGATTCTTTCACCACCGATCTTGGATTTTCCTATTGAATCATAAAATATGCATTAAGATCTATTTTGATAGGATAATCAAGAATGGAATATTTAAGGTGATAGTTTTCGCCTCGGTTTGCGTGCAAAATGGAGGTTTTTATTGATTTTTGTAGCAATGCCCGAATTTAGACTACCTTGGTAATTTTTGATTATAAATGATTGTTTTGAAATGTTTTTACCAAAGAATAGTCCAAAAAGTGCGGAAATAGGTACTTAAAAACATGACTTTTTGGGTCACATCAAGTATCCCACACTTAAGCGTTGCTTGTCCTCAAGCAACACTCAGTTGTGTCCTTGTGAAAACATTTTATAAATTTTAGGTGAGTTAGAGCACTTTCCAAAAAGTTACCACTTTGTCATATGGGAAAATTATTCAGAGGACATAGGGAAAGCTAAGATGATCTTTTCAGAAATAAGTATTGACTTTCCCAGGCATACTTTCCAAATCTCGTGATCTTGGAGTATACATGACTAGGCGATCTCACTAAAGGTGGTCACTCAATTCACTCAGAGTGTATCGGGTTTCCTATCAATCTAGCACAATTGAAATCGCTCAAATAGCCAGTCATGCAGCACTCATCATCATAAGCTTGGTCGAGAATCGGATCTCCACCACTTAGGAAAAGGACGGCGCTAATTATCCCATGACATTCAAGTGGGTTGTAATGTTTGTGAGGGTTAAGGGGTATGGATAGTGGTGATTTTTGGTTGTAAGGGGTTGCTTATCATGGGCATTCTAAGAATCATGAAAAACTTATTGTAGAACGGAGAAGATAGCTACTCGTATTTCATTGAATCTTTCTTTGAAAGATTGATACTCTGAAGCACTTTAGCTTTATTTTCTTTTCTTTTTCTTTTCTTTCTTTTCTGCTTTTTATTTTCTTTTCTTTCTTCAGAACTTCTTTGCCAGAGAATTTCCAAGGATATTTTTGATTTTCTTTCGGAAATCTCTTCTTTCTTATCATGGACTTCTTCGAGTCTTTTCTTCTGGTGCCAATTTTTCGCACTCTTGATTTTCTAATTTTTGGTGAACACGGAGGAGTAGATCAATTCAGAAAGAGATTCTTCAAGATGTTTTTCATAACCTTAGAAATTCCAAGATAAGTTGTTGGGAATTTGGGGAAAGTGGTTAAAGATATATGGTTTTGAAGAAAAGAAAGGTTTAGGCTCAAAGGGTTTTTCTAGGCGGATCATCGATACTAAAAATGAGTATCGGAAGGGTTTTGGGCTTGAAAAGGTATGTAAGAATGGGTTTAATCCTAAGGAATGTCAAGATCATCTAATTGCACCTATACCGCATACGGTACTTTCCAATGTGGTCTCGAAACGTATGTCAGGAACAAGTTCTAATTTAGAGATACTAGCATCGGCACACACAAGAAATGAACAATGTAGCATTTAAAATGAATGCTTTTAAGGCTCAAAACCTCACTGCAAATTTGGGTTTGTATTTGCCTAGCCATGCTCCTTAGATTGTTAATACTTATTTAAGAAATTTCTTCCTTAATTTCCCTAATATTCTTGAATAACTTACTCATATTAGAAATGGTTCCTCTTTGAAAGGAATCATAACTCAAAAATAGTAGAGCTAATCGGGTGATTTGGCTCATACTTTATTATTTGTTAAAAAAGTTTTGAAAATTTTGAAAATTTGAGGAACATTTTCTAAGTAAAGCTATTTGGACATTAAAATCTGTAAAACATCTAATTCAAGGTATTCTATACCTGCTATCCCACACTTAGAGGAACATTGTCCCTAATGTTCTCTTGAGTTGAGATTATATTCGAAAATATAATCCCACACTTAGAGTTTGAACATATAGAAAATGTTTCTTCAAGTGTTTGGTTTGGGCTGGAATCCCACACTTAGTGATAAGTTTAGGATAGAGTATAGATTACTTTGCATTCCTAAGCTATCAAAATGAATCAATGTATGAAAAGGAGGTGAAAGGTAAGAAACTCCCCAGATGACGATTAGACGTTTAGAGGCGAAAGCTGAGAATTCGAAGATCTTCATTAAGAGTGATTCAGCTCCGCATGTCCTTATCTGGTGCACAGCGCTTTCTCATTCATGCTTAGCCAAGAGTCGACCCATAATGTAAGTGGAAATTCTTATTAGTGAATTTCACACTTTTGTGATTTAAGATTTGGAGACGATTCTAGCTAAGATGTCTTGGAGTGTGGGTTGAGATCCCACACTTAGATCTTTGAAGAGTCTGCGGTGCGTGTGCGAGTTTCAGAAGAAGATAGACCAAAGCTCCTCTCCTAAGATGTGTGTAAGTTCCGTGGTCTGCAGTTGTGAATTCCTTGGTTGTTTGCCTCTTGACATCACGGTTCTTTCTTGAATGCTCGTCATCTCATGTGGTCTCGTGCTCATTCATCACACATTCAATCACTTATTCTAAATAAAGAAACAAACATAATAATTAAATACGATAAACGAAATATAATAATAAGTATCAACCATAAAGGTTGACAAATATCTCAAAAGTTTAACCAAGTGCAAGATAGAGATCACTGTAATCAATACAATACGAAAGTCAGTGATATAAATATGAATCATAAGATAAGTAGTCTAGAATGGAGGATCCTCTGCTGGTATGTCATCAGGCTGAGCTGGAGGTCCTGCAACTGACTGCTGTCCGCTAGATACCCTCTGCTCATCTGGAGGTAGTAGTCCTCTCTGAATCAATATCTGCCTGAGAGTCATCGCTGGAAGTGCCATCATATCATCATAACCCTGTGCGAGCATGTCCGCAGTGGTAACACCTGCCGTCTGTAACATATCAAGGTAGAGCTGCCTGAGAGTGCTCTCAGTAGGAACCTGATCTGAGAAGATGGGGCCCAAATCCAAGTAAGGGCCGACGCTACCAGTGAACAATGCATCGGTACCAATGTAGATCAGATCTGGTCTGTATGATGTGCTAGCCTCTGGATGCTGGTCATGGGTCGGAATGGGTACAGTCGGATGAGGCAATGATGCTTGCTGACGGGCTGGTGATGGTATGTGTACTGAGTAGACTCTGTCTATATCAGATGTGGATCTGTGAGTGGGTAATGGTGCGTAGTATGTGGTAGGTGTGTGTGGGCGTCTATATGGATGTGGTGGCTGAGTGGAGGTATGTGGATGTGGTGGAGGAAATGTGGTGTATGGGCGAGTGGTGGTGTATGGGTGAGTGGGTGGAGGTGGTGGTCCACATCTATATAAGAAGTGATCAGGCTCAGGAGTACCATGTGTCCTAGCTGTCAGAACCTGCTGGTCACGGATAACCTGTAAAGCATGTAATAGATAGTACTGAGTAAGAGGAGTGACCGGATCCGTGTGATGCACAACGGCCTGTGTAGGCAGTACTGATGTGTCTGCTCCTCGTGATGTCTCAGGTATCTCTGCTGCAACTGGTCTCTGTGGCTGGGGACCAACATCTCTACCCTCTGTAGTCACGCGCTTCCTGGTCATGAAGCATCCAGGAATGGGCTGCCGAGTCTGATACCATAAGCACTGTCTCTCAGGTCCCTCATCAATGATCCTGATCAACTTACAATACTCTAGATCAAACGGCTGCGAGCTAGCGTGATGGGTGTAATCCTCACGGTGACGGTCAGTGAGAATCCCCATGCCGACTAACAATCTCGTGATAATGGCTCCCATGAATACATGGCGTCTATCCTCCCTCTTCTCTTTCCACAATCTATCCGCTATGATGTATGCGACATTCAGGTTCTGCTTCCTTATGATCGCATCCATGAACTTAAGCTCCTCTGATGTAGCAGGTCCAGCATCTCTCTTTCCAAAGATAGTACAGCACAGGAGCTTGTGAAGAATGTGATGAACTGGTCGGGTCATGAGTGAAGCTTTCACTCCACTCCTGAAAGTTGTCCCCGTCAATTCTTTCCATATCTCCTTGTGATCCCATGACGGTAAACTGGAGATAGACTGAAAACTGCTAGTGAACCAATCAGAACTGGCCTGAGACTGTGTGTAAAGGCCAAGGTATACCCCGAAATCTCCAACTGTCATATGATATTTCTTCCCACGATACCGAAAAGTGATCTTCTTCTTATCGGTGATCTCCAATCTCTCTCGGAACTCGTAAGTCATCATAAACTCAGTGACGACCTCTCGGTATATAGCCTCATCAATGGAGAAAAGATGGAAAAATGCAGCATGTTCCTCGCCATCTTTATCATACTTAATCAAATCTTCCAACTCATCCCTAATACCCATGCGTCTCATATCCTGCCATATGATGACTCTGTTTGACCCGAGGTATCGTCCCATCCATTTCGTGATATCGTCCATATTCTCGGGGGATGAAGCAAGCTTCCTCAATGAAGGGTTTGATAGATCCATCTGTGACAAGAAAATGAGATGCATAAGTAATAACAAATTGCTAAGTACATTTCCAAATTTTAAACAAAAATTGGAAATGTAGGCTTTAAAATATGAATAAATCCGCAATTTATTTTAAACTAAACCTAGGCCTAACCAATCCTCAATCCGCAATTTTCACAACCATAAGTGTCTAACCTATTCCAAGGGTATTAAAGCAACAATAATACTAGCGTTTAATCCAAGTAAACTCGTCATTTCAAACAACTAGCTAATATTTTTACTTTCATTCATGGCAACTTAATCTAAGTGAGCTTTTACCATGTAATTACCTCAAATACATCAAGTAAACCAAAAAAGAACATAAACTAATTTATTTATGTAAATACCATATGGTTAAAGACACGTGTCAGCTTATTCGGTTACTTTTGCAAGATTTAAAGATTTTTGATAAATGAATGACGGTAGCTTACGTGTGATGGTCACATTAAAATTATTCAACACTTTATTAATTAAGGTGGTGAATAATTAAAATATTCAAGGACCAAAAGCTAACTAATGAATTTATTGAAAATCTAAGAAACTTGCCATGATTTAATTAACTCAAGTACCATTTAAAAATTGAATATTTAAAATAAAGGATGATACTTAGTTTATTTTTAATCACAACGTGCTTACTTTTACTTTCGATAATCCTAGAGATCATTCAAAATAAACTAGCAATCATGTAAACATGTTTATCAAATCATACTAAGCATGAATTAATCAAAACAAGTCAAAACAATTTACTAGTTACCAAAAGTCAACAAATCTAGCAACTTTGACAACTTAAAGTCAACACTTGAAAATCAAAGTAACAAATTATCAACTAATCTACTCAATCAAGCATGTAATCATGTTAAGCAACTATACAAGAACACCTTTGAACCATAAAACACAAGTTTTCACCATGGATTTCATAGATCAAAAGTTGAAACCCTAACTTTAAAAAGTTAATGAAATTTAAAGATTTGAGTTAGGAATTACCTTGCAAGTGATGAAATGATGTTATGTATGCAAGAGAGATGATAAAATGAAGAACTTGAAGCTTTAAATCATCAAAAATGGTGGAGAAATGGAGGTTTTAGAAATGGTGATGGGGTCCGTGGGTTTTGGGGAAGAGGAAGGAGAAGAAATTTTGACTTTTTGACTTTTTGTTTGTAGTGGATCCCTTCCTCTTGGTTTAAATACGTTTCGATTTAAAACGCGAAAGATACGATACGTACGATTGATTTTCGAAAGGTTTTAAGATTTTTAATAAAGTAATCAAAAGTAAATACGAATCTTTATAAAAAGTTTTCGCGAATTAAAATTGTATTTTAAATTGCGTGCGAAAAATTCTTTGCGTTTAAACAGAAACGAGTTTATTTAAAAACGAAACAATATTTTTGTGTACTTTAAACTTTAAAAACAAATCATAATTAATTTACCAAAATTTTAAAACTAAAACTTTGTTAAATTTTTCTGAAAAGTTCAAACTTACGCAAATTGCGCGAGTTTAGAGTTTAAAGGACGTCTTCTTGATTTTTAAACGAAAGCTTTAAAACGAAAAATCAATTTAAGCTAAAATTAATACTAACTAATATTAATTAACCTAGATAGGCTTGGGATGCCTCCCAAGAGCGCTTTTGTTAAAGACGAAAGCTCGTCCATATTAGACTTACTGCTTCACCTGATAGTGTCCGAGATGACACTGTTGGGTACAGTTGATGATTTGGATAGAGACAAGGTATAGCGGGAAATAAACGTACCTCGGAGAGCTCGGATGACATAGTAAACTAAATCAGCAGGATTTATGAAATACCGTTCAAATTCTGTTAAGAATTCTCGTTCTTCCTGACTGAGTTGTAACAATGCATCGATAAAACGATTAAATTCCTGTTTCACCTTTTTCTGGTTTGAAATGCCATCCCTAAATCCTGTATCTAAATAAGATAGATCATAGAGCAGTTTTGAAAGTAAATCCACAAATTCCGTTTCCTCAGAAGAATCGGGATTTCCGTAAGTAGTGTGAATTGCTTGCGAAAGCTCTTCGATATAAATCTTCTGTTGGTTAGTAAACGGGAATTTGGTTTTTTGAAATAACTGGATTAGCTGGATATGGATCTGTTTCCTTTTTGCAAAGAAAACAGCGTCCATAGCTTCCTTAGTTGATTCGGGAAAAATAGCTCTAAGCTCATTAATTAAATAAGTAGCAGGATCAACAAAGAATGGAATATCTGCAAGAATCATGTTAGAATTGATAGGGCTTCTTTCTATCCAAAATTCAAGCTCGTCAATCAGGAACGCAACATAACGATTAATCCTAGGTTGTGAATCAGAGGGATAATCGGTGCTGGCAAGTAAATCCATTAAGAGATCTAATTCTGATTTTAACAATAGCTCGTCTTTTCGACTGTGTTTAGCATGAAGAAGTCTAATTATTCTATCAATCTCAACAAAGGTCTTTCTCTGCTCAATTGTAAATGGAAAATCAGATATCTTAAGATATTTCAGAAAGTTGGCATGGATATCTATCCTCCTATTGGGCTTTTGAGAATTTCCTAAGTGATGATCTGTTTCTGATTTGGGTAGATGATTCCTAGATTCAGTGTTTAATCGGGTTGGTGTTTCTATCCTAAGTTCATTCTCAACCTGATACTGGAGACACTCTTCCTCAACAACACTTGAATAAAGTGTAGTGGGGTGGGCTCGCAAAATACCTGGGAGATCGTACTCAAAGTATTCATCTAAACAATGAAGACGTTCATTCAAATCCATCCAAGGCATGGGTGGATAGAAGAACACTTCGATTCCAAATGGTTCATCATCAGGTAAAGTAGCAGGTCTAATATAGTGTGGATACCTAGACAAGATTGACAGAATCTCAGGGTCAAGTGTGGGTTGACCACTTAAAGCAATAGTAACAGAAGCTAGAATCTTCTGCTGAGATTTATCAAAACCTAAGTCTAAGCTCGATATTTTTGGGTTCTCAACTTCATGGTTAACACAGATTTCTCTAACGTCAGAGGAGTTTGACTCACACTCTAGACAGTCAAAGAATTCCGCATCTTCCAAAACCGTCATCTCATCCGACATCATTTGATTGAGAGGAGAGATGGGGTTTGAAGGAGAATTAGGGTTTTTCATTTTCTAATTTTTATGTGTTTTCTAGGGTTTAATAACTAAGTTATGTAACTAATAAAGCAAGTAACTTCATGTTTTATCTGTTTAAATTCTTAATACTTCCGTCATGGATTAGACCCTCCTTTGCAATCGGTCGCTCATCCCTAGGTATGCGTACAGTGTATAGTGTCCTTATTTTCCACAGTACTCTAACCCTAGGTATATCTACGGTGTTTTAAAGACCTATTGTATCTTTACACAACTTTATAACCAGAGGTAGTTTAACGGTGTACTATAGCATTTTCATGGCTTAACAAGACCTAGACCCGTGTCTGGAAGGGTTGCTTCCAGGTAATCCACGGTGAGATAGGCCACCGGCATTTCCTTGGCTTCCACGTATTTGTACTCTACCAGTGGTATTTCCAACGCTATACCAAGTATTCTGACGTGTTATGGCGCTCTCACAGTTTCATACAAACAGGAGATAACTGTGTATTCGTAGTTAGGGTTGATCAGATCCTATCCTAAGGCAACAGTCACGTGAGAGACCAGAAAGGGTGATTAATTAAGTCTACATCCAGGATAAGTCTAAACATGTATGCAGCATAACAACTACCAATCATATATAAGATATATTAATTAAACATCATCCCTAATCCTAACATCTACATTCCAACAATCACATATTAATCTAGCTAATCAGCATGGCAACAATCATAAATTGTACTGAAACAATATGCAAAGTAAACATTATAACAGTAAGAAAGTAAGATAATATCACCGGATTAGAAGAGTAATACTGAGGATTACAACAGTCTGACTTGAATAACCTTGCTACAGCTTGATTACCCAATTACAACTTTCCTCTAGCTCTAACCGCTAACTTATATCTCTCTAGTTCTCCTCTAACTCCTAAGAGTAGTGCTAGAGAGAGAAACTAGAGAGAGAACTAACTACAAGAACAATTCTCCTCTAACTCCTAAGAGTAGTGCTAGAGAGAGAATTCTAGAGAGAGAAAGAGAAGTATGTGAAATGAATGGTGTAAGGTGTGTTTTGAAATGAGTGAGGAGGCCCTCTATTTATAGGGAAAGAGTAGGAAGCTTGATACAAGTCACAAAGCATGAAGAGCAAGCATCAAAGCGCATACGGGGGGTACAGGACCAGGGGGGGCAAACGGCACCTCACAAGCCACCAGGCCCCGTATACGGCACCCCAAGGGCCGTATACGGCTCCTAGGGTGTTGAGACTTGAGCCACTGCTAGATCTGCTCAGAATACAAGTGTTGTGCCTCTGTTAGAACAAAGTCAACCGCTGTTAGAAGAAGTCTACCGCTACTGGAAGTAGACAACCACTGTCAACTAGTTTAGTCTAACAGTGTCACTGTTGGTACATGTAATTTGTAATGTGTAATTACTCCACTGTTAATATACGAGTACTACCCCTGTTAGATATATAGATAACCACTGTTGGTTAGATATAGTCTGTTAGAGAGAATTATGGAATAGATATGATTCCATAATAGTTTGATTCTGTAAAGGACTCTATATGTTATAAATAGAGATCCTGTAAAACCCTAGATAGATACGATTCATTCTAGTTATTAGCTTCAAGGTTGTAAACCCTAACACAATTGTGTGTTCGTATTATTGATAATAATATTGAAGCTTTTGGTTAGATATTCTGTTATATTCAAGTTTGTTCTTCAAGGTATTAATAAACTATTCCTCAAGCTTATTAATAATCAATCAAAGTAATACATACTAAGATCTCTAGCTGGGATCATCAAGTGGTATCAGAGCTTGATATTACTTTGATCTTGAAGAAGGTTATTGAATTTTGCAGCTTTTTCAATAAATAACAACATGTCTACTGAAACGATGGAAAGTATTCAAGCTACAAAGATCCCCATGCTCAAACCCGATGAGTTCGAGCTATGGCAGACTAGGATTAGGCAATACATGTTGCTGACAGATTATATGATGTGGGAGGTGGTTACTAATGGACCAGTCTATACTAAGGATGCCGATGGTAAAAAGGAAGAAAGACCACCACCAAAGACTGATGCAGAGAGGAAAGAAAGAGCAACAGAGTGGAAGGCATTAAGTACTCTACTTTTGTCTATTCCTAATGAGTATCAAAGAAAATTTGAGAACTGTGAAGATGCTCAGGTTCTCATGGAAGCAATTGTTAAGAGATTTGGTGGTAATGACAACACCAAGAAGAATAAGAGATCTCTTCTCAAACAACAATTTGAAAACTTTGCAGGTGTAAAGTCTGAAACTTTGACTCAGACTTTTGATAGATTTCAAAAGCTTGTGGGTGATCTTGAAAATCACAATGTTAAGATTGATAAGGATGATTTAAATAGGAAGTTTTTAAGATCATTAGGCACAGATTGGAATATGTACACTGTGGGACTTAGACAAAGTGCAGATCTTGAAGAAAAGGAGATTGAAGATCTATACAATGATCTGAGGAACTTTGAGCCTGAGGTGATGGCTCTGAAACAGTCCAATGGTAGTTCTAACAATGCTGCTTTTGTGTCTGTTGGTGAATCTGGTAGTTGTAGCACATCTGGTGCTAATGATAATGTCTTGGAAGCTTTCTTTGCAAGTCATGTGAATTCATCATTAACAACAGAGGATTTGGAACAGGTTAATGAAGAGGATCTTGAAGAGATGGATTTGAGATGGCAGATGGCTATGATCACTATAAGGGCAAAAAGGTTTATGCAGAGGTCTGGGAACAGAAACTTTACTTACAAGAGAGATGGTGTAGCTGGATTTGACAAGAGCAAGGTGGAGTGTTTCAACTGTCACAAGATGGGACACTTTGCTAGAGAATGCAAGAGCACACAGGCTGGAGGATCTCAGAATGGTATTGTAAGAAACAGTTCTGCTCCACAAAGAAGATTGGTACCTGTTCAGAACACCACTTCAGATTCATTGGTTGCACAAGATGGGATGGGAGGATTTGACTGGAGTGACCAGGAAGAGCTTGTAGTCAAGAATCAAGCTTTAATGGCTGTCATAGAAGAACCAGAGCCTTCAGACATTCCATATGAGGTACAATCTAAATTATGTTCTCCTGCTTGCAAGAAAATGGTTAAATTTTATAGGGATCATAATATGGTTGTGTGTAATGAGTTAAAAGCTTGTGTAGAAAAGAGTCAACATTCAACTTTAGCTATTGAAAACTTAGAAAGACAGATAAAAGCTTTTGAAAAGAATGAATCACAATTTCACTTAGATATTAAATATCTAAATTGGGAAAAGAAAGCTTTACAAACAAAAGTTGATATTCTAAGTGCAAAGTTGGCTGAGGCAATTTCTGATAAAGAGTTAATAAAGTTGAAAGTTGATGAATTGGAAAATGCTTCAAAAGGTGTTCAAAACTTAATCAAGTCTCAAATTCATGATAAATTAAAAACTGGATTAGGTTACAACCTTAATGCTGTACCCCCACCTTATAATCATACTTACTTCCCATCTAAAATTGAGTTTGACTTAGAAAAACTTAAGGTAGATGTGTCTGAGGAGGTTAAAAAGGTAGATCCAGTAGTTAATTGTGCTAATAATGTGAATTTTGATAAAGTGGAAGTGTCTGATTGGACTGAGGAAGATGAGAGTGATAGTGATAGCTCATCTAGTGGTAATTCTATGGATGATTGTGTTAAGCCTATCACTGGTCTAGTTTCTGAACTAAATAGTACTAAACTAGAAGAGGGTAAAAAGATGTTTATTGAGAAAGCAAAGGCACAGATAGATCAAGTGAGAAAATCAAATAAATATAGATCTGGTCTAGGTTATGTGCATAAAAGAGTCAATCCTGTATCAAAAGATAAGTCAAAAGATAAATCTGAGTGTGATAAATGTGCATGTAAATCAAACAGGTCTGATTTAAATACTTCAAATAATGTAAATAAATTCATTCCCAGGGGTAATCAGAGAAATTGGAACCAATTGGTTTCACAAAGGCTGGGTAATGGGTTTGAATGTGTGAAAAGAAAATCATGTTATATTTGTGGTAGGTATAATCATCTTCAACCGGACTGTTACTACAATCCTAAAAATAATAGGAACAGTGGTACAGGACAAATGTTGAGAAATAAGCCAAACAGAGGCAAAGCTGCAGCCCCTGTTAATGCTGCAGCAGTGCCACTGTCAAAGGCTAACAGAGGCAAGACAAGAACAGGGGAGGGTTTGACCACTGTCAGGCATGGTACCTCTGCTGGTATTAACCATTTCAGAAGAATGTTTATACCAAGTAAAGCTATCACTGCTAGGGTAATAAATACGAATTTGAAGGTAACCACTATCAGACCATTAACCCCTATCAGGTCTAAAACAGATTGTTTTTGGAAACATAAGAATGCATCTACATCAAATGTATCCAAAATCAATGGAGCATTGAGATCAATCACCTTCAAGAGGGTTGATATCAAAAATGCTCATGGGAAACCCAAAGCCAAATTGGTTTAGGTTCCCAAGAGAAACTAATATGTTCTCTTTTTATATGTGCAGGGCAAGCCAAAGAGCTTATGGCACATTGATTCTGGTTGCTCAAGGCACATGACTGGAGATAGGGAAAAGCTGCAGGACTTCAAAGCATTCAATGGAGGAAATGTAGCATTTGGCAGCAATCCTAAAGGAGGTAAGATCACTGGAAAAGGTAAGGTAAAAAGCAGTAAGCTCACTTTCAATGATGTATATTATGTTGAGCAATTGAGATATAATTTGCTTAGTGTGAGTCAAATCACAGATAAGCAAAATCCTGTTTATTTCACTGACACAGAATGCCTTATACTTTCTGAAAAACTCAAAATACCTGAAGATAAAATTTTAATGAGAGTTCCAAGAAAGGATAATGTATACTGTAGTGATTTAAACAAGATGGAATCTCAAAATGTTAACTGTCTGATTTCTAAAGCTACTGTTTCTGAATCTGAACTATGGCATAGGAGGATGTGTCACTTGAATTACAAGACCATGAATAAACTTGTAAGGAATAAGCTAGTGAGAGGCTTACCTGAAAAGTTATTTGAATGTAGTGACCATTGTGTAGCATGTCTCAAAGGCAAGCAACACAAGACCTCTTATAAGACCAAGCTTGTGAATTCTAATACCACTCCCTTACACCTGTTACATATGGACTTGTTTGGCCCTACCAATGTAGCTAGTCAAGGGAAGAAATCTTACTGTTTGGTGATAACTGATGATTATTCTAGAATGAGTTGGGTATTCTTTCTTAGGACCAAGGATGAGACAGGTGAAATACTTAGATCATTTATAACTAGGATTGAGAATTCAACTAATCAAAAGGTTAAGATCATCAGGTGTGATAATGGGACATAATTTAAGAATCATGAGATGAATAAGTTCTGTGAGGATAAAGGTATAGAAAGACAGTTTAGTGCACCTAGGACTCCACAACAAAATGGAGTAGCTGAAAGGAGGAATAGGACACTAATTGAGGCTGCTAGAAGCATGCTAGCAGATGCTAAACTTCCAATGTCCTTTTGGGCAGAGGCAGTCAGTACTGCTTGTTATGTTTTGAATAGGATTTTGATCATTAAACCTCATAACAAGACACCCTATGAGTTATTCTTTAAGAGAAAACCTTTGGTTAGCTTTTTGAAACCATTTGGATGTCCTTGTACTGTCTTAAATACCAGAGATCATCTTGGTAAGTTTCAGAGTAAGGTAGATGAGGGTGTATTTGTTGGATACTCTATTCAAAGCAAGGCTTATAGAGTATTTAATAAAAGGACTAGGATCATAGATGAGACCATGGATGTGACCTTTAATGAAAATACATCAAATGTAGAAGGAAAAGGTCCAGAAGTTTTGTTTGATATTGATGCACTAACCCATGCTTTTAGATATCCAGATTTGTCTACTAGTGCAGGTACAGATGCAGGTAATGATGCAGGTAATGATGGGACTTCAATCTCAAGTCAGACTAAAAAGGATAACTTGCAGTATGTATTGTTTCCTATTTGGTCTCCAGATCCACCAGCAGCATTCCAATCAGAGCAAGATGAACCTTCAGATGATACAAGTGGCTCATGTGGCAAAAATGGTTCAAACACGGATGAAGATGGTTCAATTCCAACAGATCATCAACCATTTACTTCAAAGGGTTCTCATACAGTTTCAGAGCATGATTCAGAAGGAGAGTATGAATCTCCAAAGCATTTTGAACAAAGTCCTCCATTTCAAGTTTTGGAAAGGACTTCTTTGTCAGATTCTGAAGCAACTCCAAAGCCTTCAAAAGAAAGAGAAGAAAGAGATTCTTATTCAGAATCAGAGATGGATAATCTTTTAGGTCCTAATTTGGAAAGAGAACTGCTTGATACATCCACATCTAAGTATATGGTTCACAAAGATCACTCATTGGATTTGGTCATTGGTGATATTGATTCATCTGTTCTGACCAGACAGCAGTCAAAGGTAAGAGAAGAAGATTTACATACTTCATTATATGTTTGTTTTCTTTCTCAGATGGAACCAAAGAAGGCAGTGGAAGCTCTCAAAGATCCAAGTTGGATAGAGTCAATGCAAGAAGAATTGTTGCAGTTCAAACTGCAAGATGTATGGGATTTGGTTGATCTACCAAAAGAAAGAAAGCTATAGGCACAAGGTGGATCTTCAAGAACAAGAGAGATGAAAGAGGAATAGTGATAAAGAATAAAGCAAGGTTGGTAGCACAGGGGTACACACAGGAAGAAGGAATTGATTATGATGATGTCTTTGCTCCTGTTGCTAGAATAGAAGCTATTAGGTTATTTTTAGCTTATGCATCTTATCAGGATTTCAAAGTTTATCAAATGGATGTGAAGAGTGCTTTTCTTCATGGTCTAATTGATGATGAGGTGTATGTATGCCAACCACCAGGGTTTGAAGATCCTACATATCCAGATAGAGTGTGCAGATTGAAGAAAGCTTTGTATGGGTTACATCAAGCACCAAGAGCTTGGTATGATACTCTATCTGAGTATCTTCTCAAGAATGGATTCAAGAGAGGTACTATTGACAAGACTTTGTTTACCAAGAGGGTTCAAAGAGATATATTGTTGGTACAGGTTTATGTTGATGATATTATTTTTGGTTCAACTAGGGATTCATTGTGCAAAGAGTTTGAGGGTTTAATGCATAAGAAATTCAAAATGAGTTCAATGGGTGAACTCACTTTCTTTTTAGGATTGCAGGTTAAACAGAAGTCAGATGGAATCTTTATTAACCAAGGAAAGTATGTGCAGGATATTTTGAATAAGTTTGGTTATAAAGATGTAAAGATAGCTAGCACTCCTATGGAGGCACACAAACATCTTAATTCTGATCCTGATGGAGAGGAAGTAGATGTGCACTTGTACAGGTCAATGATTGGTTCTTTGATGTATTTAACTTCATCTAGACCTGATATTATGTTTGCAGTGTGTCTTTGTGCTAGGTACCAAACCAATCCAAAGCAGTCACACATGTATGCTGTGAAAAGGATCTTTAGATACTTGAAAGGTCAACCAGATTTGGGAATTTGGTATGCTAAAGGATCAGATTTTGAGCTTAAGGCTTTCACAGATAGTGACTATGGGGGTGAGAACATGGATAGAAAATCAACAAGTGGAGGATGTCAATTTCTTGGAAATAGGTTAGTGTCATGGCAATGCAAGAAGCAGACCACGGTTTCCACTTCTACAGCAGAAGCAGAATATGTTGCAGCATCAAGTTGCTGTGCACAGGTTCTTTGGATTCAGAATCAGATGTTGGATTATGGTTTGACTTTCATGAACACTCCTATTTATATTGATAATACCTCTGCTATTAGTATCATTCAGAATCCAGTTAAGCATTCAAAAACCAAACACATTGAAATCAGATATCATTTTATACGAGATTGTTATGATAAAAGATTGATTCATATTTTTAAAATTCATACTGATAATCAACTTGCAGATCTTTTTACAAAAGCATTTGATGTAGGAAGATTTACATTTTTGATAACTAATATTGGTATGATCAATCTCACATAGTGTTTTTGTCTGGATTTGATACTAACAGGGGTGAAGTATATTGTATGTGACAGGGTCAAGTGTTGCCACTGTTAGCTTCATCATGATAACAGTTGGTGCCACTGTTAGTTTACTTATGCCACTGTCAATGTATTTTCAACCCCTGCTGTTTGTTTTTCTTAGTTTAATATTGCAGGACTCAGCCACTGTCAAGAGACATCACTTGAGCTGGAGTCTAATATTTTCTTTGTTGCATCTTATTTTGATTAAAAAAAAAAAAAAAAATTTCGTTTTCTAATAAAGCTAAGTTTATGCCCCTGTTAGTTCTAAGTTGGAGTTTCCCTGGTCGGATGCCCCTGCTAGACTATCAGCCGCTGTTAGCTTTGTTAGATGTTTAAAAAGGGTTGACTATAATTGACCAAGTGAGGTACCCCTGTTGGGTTTATTTGTAAGTTGTGCCCATGCTGGGTATAACCAGCAGTGCCACTGTTAGTTCTATTTTTAGGGCTTGGCACTGTCATCATATAAATACTCAAATACTTCACTTTTTCAATTACGCTTTCAAAAATTTTCAAAACCCTTCAATAATTGCTCTCGTTTTGATTTGTTTAGTGTAAATCGTTCTTTGTTCGATCATCAATTTCTTCAATGGCATCGTCATCTTCGTCTGAATCTGGTACTTCTACGGTAAGTGTTCATTCTGAACACAACATGAGGGCTTTCTTGAATAAAGAACTAGCCGATGAGTATTTTCACCCTATCATCGATTTCTTGAGTAATTGTCCAGTTACTTATGCCCTTACTGTCGCTCCAAGATTGATTCGATCACATATTCAAGAATTCTGGCAGAATGCAAAGGAAGGGAATATTAATGGAATTACTCACATTCATTCCACTGTTAAAGGAAAGAAGGTAATGGTGACTGAGATTGTTCTTAGAGAACTTCTGCAGTTTGATGATGAAGGAGGAATTCTGGAATTGTCAAGAGATGATTTGTTCACAGGCATAATGGGTATGGGGTATGAAGGTTCTGGAAAAGCAAGATCAGAATATACTTTCTTGAAATCATGGTTCTGTCCTCAATGGAAGTTCTACATTCATACTTTTCTGGCATGTTTGTCTCAAAAGAGAACTAGTTTTAATGAATTTAGTTCTAGTATTGCATATCCTATTATCTGCTTGGCACAGGGTATCAAATTTAATATGTCTAGGTTTATCTTAGATAACATGATTAGGAATGTGAAGGGTGATACATTCATTATGTACCCTAGATTTGTTCAACTTTTATTGAATAATCAATTGTCAAATTTGCCAGCAGAGGATAGTGTAATAGTTAGTTCTACTCTATCTTTGAGAACTATTAAAGCCATGAATCTGTATCAAAATGCTTTTTCAAAGAAGGAAACTGCATTATTTTCTACAATATCAGTTGCTCCTTCTGCCACTGGTGGTGTATTACCAACACCATCTGGACCAAATGATGACAGGCCAACAACACAAGTTGGTTCTGAACACACATCAGGAGGTGGCACCAAAAGAAAACAAGGGAACCAAAAGCCTATCCAAAGTAAAGCCAAGAAATCCAAGAAGGCTAAACAGGCTGTGGAGATTCCTGTTTCTTCACAGTCTCAGTCAAATATTCCACCACAACAGGTGAACATACTTGATGAAAATGTTCATTCTGGACGGGCTGCCACTACTGTTTCTAGCCCACTGGCAGGGCAGGATAGTGGTAACATCAATCAGACCCAACCAGAGGCAACTATGTTTGATGAACCTATGGGTGATGATTCAAATGTAGGTCCTAGTACCAATAACCAAGGGACATCTGCAGTGGCAGATGTGGTCGATGATTCATCTAGGAGGTCACACTCCAATGTTGATGAGGCTAGTAATAAAACTAGGGAATTGACTATTGCTGATTTGGTACATGATGTCAATCTGATTTGGAATAAGTTTGAGAAGGAAAGAGCTTTGAGAAGAGAGCAACAAGTTCTGTTGGTTGCTCAGGGTGAGTTGATAAAGAAGCAGAGGGATGAAATTTTTGATTTACAAACCAGGTTGTCAATTGTTGAAGATGCAGTTGATAAAGTTTTATTGCCTGCTAGGGAATCTTCAGGCAAGGGGGAGAATAAAGATGATGATCATGAGCAGAATGATATGCCTGAAGATAAGAATGGTCATGAGCAGAATGATAATAATGATGGTGATACTGGAGGTGCAGATGATTTCAGTTTCATGGATATACCTGCTGATGTAGAGATGAGTGATAAAGTTTTTGAAGATGAATTAAATGTCTCAGATTATGTGGTCAATGAAGACATGGATGAATAGATGGTGAATGCTGAGAATGATAGGAGAATGGTGGTGTATGTTGGTGATAGTGTTGCAGATGATAGTACACAGAGTGGTCCAGCTTTAAATGTTTTTCCATTAAACAAAGATTTACCTTTTAAGGCTGTGGCTAATCTGTATATCTGGGATATTATGGGAGCTAATCTGGATCTGTGCAAAAGAGTAAGTTTTAGTGATAGGTTGGTGTATGAACAAAAGAGTGATGATAAAACTGTTGAAACTGAGAAGATGGAATCTGATGATGTAGAAGGTAAGGGGGAGTTGATAGAGTCAAAACCCGAAGCTAAAGAGGAAGATAGAGTGAAGATTTACAACAGAAAAAAATCAATTCCAAAGAGAAAGTCTACCTCTGCTAAGGTACAAACCTCTGTTGAAACTCAATTATTGACCACTGCTAGTAGTGTTTCTACCTCTGCTAGTAGTTTGGTATCTACCCCTATTGATGTATCTACCACTGTTGGTACTTCAACATCAACCCCTGTTACTACAATTTCTACCTTTGTCATCACAACCCCTGTTACTACAACACCTACCCCTGTTACTACAAATTCAACCACTGTTGTATTAACCTCTGTTAGTACTTCAAATATTCCCACTATTGTCACAACTACTGGTATTCCAATTTTCACCACTGCTACAACAATGACCACTACCAGGACTTTAGAAGTGCCTGTTACAATCAGAGAGCCTACACAACCACCCAAACCTAAGTCTGATCTTCCAAAGATTGATTCAAAAGACAAAGGTAAGGGAAAATTAAAAGAAGAGAAAAAGATTAAGAAGGTTGTAGAGCCTCCAATTAATGTGGATGAGGCTAGAAGAGCTCAGGAGGAACATGATGAAAGAATGTTGAGAATGGCAGTTGAGTCTAAAAGAAAGGAAGGTCCAGATGTTGCTGTTATTCTGGAAGATTCTAGTGTGGTAACTTTGTCTCAAAAAGCCGCAAAGATGTTGAATGATATGGCTGCAAGAGGTCAAGGTTTGTCTGCTCAACAGATTCATGATATGATCAACAGAAAGGATAATAAAGATGGTTTGGATCCAGGGTTTGCAAAGCTTAAACAAGTCAATGAAGAAAAGGCAAGATTAAAAAGACAAGCAGAGGTTGAAAAGAAAAGGAACAAACCACCATCTGCTGCTCAAAGAAAGAAGGACTTGCTCAAAATTCTTGGTGATAGGTATGCACCAAGAAGTGTGCTTGAAGGTTGGGATGTACAGAAATTGGAAAGGGCATATGGAAAATATCTGAATGAGGAGAAGGAAGATTTTGAGAAAAGGATTCAGAAAGATAAATTCATTAAGAAAAAGTTGGCTGAGGATAGAAAGAAGATTGCAGAGCAAGTGAGAAGAGAAGAGCAAGAGAGGATTGAAAAGAAAGAGCAAGAGGAAATAGAAGCCAAGGAAAGAGAAATCAAAAGGCTTTCTGATCAAAATATGCAGAACAGATGGAATGGAGTACTTGCTTCGGATAATGTAGTTTCTGATTTGGAGAGAGATGCAGAGGAGTTGAAGAAATATATCAAAGAGGTGAAGGATTATAAAGAAAATATTCACATCAATCATGATAGATCTTCAAGGATAGTTGAATGGGAAGGAATTAAATCAAAGGTTGCTGATGGTGATAAAGAACAGATCAAGATTGTTAGAGAGAATGGTGATAAGCACTATTTGTCATCTGTTGCTGATGTACTTAAGAATGTGAATAGATTGGACATTCTAGATCTGTTTGAGCTAAACAGTCAAGGAGATAGACAGGCTTCATTGGTGATTATGGAAAGAGAATTAGGAAGATGTCTGAATATGCTGTTTGAGCCTGAGTCATTCATCAATTTTTTCTTACATTGTATTGATGCTGTGAATACTTGGAGACATTTTGTTAGAGCTGGAGTTCACATGATTCTATTCAGAAGTGGAATGTCAATCTACATGCTTGATGAAAGAAGATATGTTTTGGGAACTCAGACTCTAAGAAATTTGCTTGCATCTCAGTAGAAAACTACAGTTATATCAGAAGGAGCATTTAATGCTTTATATATGGTGCTTAATCAGTTCCATAAAAGAATGGAGTTGGAAAGAATGAAGGAGGAGGAAAGAAGAAGAAAACAGAATCAAACTCAGAAAGATGAAAAGAAAGATGAAGAAACTTGATACATTGCTGGGAATGATCAAGTTTAGGGGGAGATTGTTGAGACTTGAGCCACTGCTAGATCTGCTCAGAATACAAGTGTTGTGCCTCTGTTAGAACAAAGTCAACCGCTGTTAGAAGAAGTCTACCGCTGCTGGAAGTAGACAACCACTGTCAACTAGTTTAGTCTAACAGTGTCACTGTTGGTACATGTAATTTGTAATGTGTAATTACTCCACTTTTAATATACGAGTACTACCCCTGTTAGATATATAGATAACCACTGTTGGTTAGATATAGTCTATTAGAGAGAATTATGGAATAGATATGATTCCATAATAGTTTGATTCTGTAAAGGACTCTATATGTTATAAATAGAGATCCTGTAAAACCCTAGATAGATATGATTCATTCTAGTTATTAGCTTCAAGGTTGTAAACCCTAACACAATTGTGTGTTCGTATTATTGATAATAATATTGAAGCTTTTGGTTAGATATTCTGTTATATTCAAGTTTGTTCTTCAAGGTATTAATAAACTATTCCGCAAGCTTATTAATAATCAATCAAAGTAATACATACTAAGATCTCTAGCTGGGATCATCATAGGGTACCGTATACGGTACCTAGGTGGGCAGGGGGGGTTGGTGCTTGGTTTGGCCTCCGCTTGTTTCTCGGTTGCTTGGTTCGTCCGTATCTTCTTCGTTTGGGCTCCGATTTGCTTGATTCTTGCGCCGTTGGCTTCGTTTTTCCGTTACGCTTCTAATGACACTGAGTTTGCCAAATTTGGAAGTGTTTGACTTTTGCGTGTTCCGGATGACGATCGCGGGCTTCTAGACTGCGTATCTTCTTCGTTCTTCACCCGTTTCTCTTGATTCTTTCGCCACCGATCTTGGATTTTCCTATTGAATCATAAAATATGCATTAAGATCTACTTTGATAGGATAATCAAGAATGGAATATTTAAGGTGATAGTTTTCGCCTCGGTTTGCGTGCAAAATGGATGTTTTTATTGATTTTTGTAGCAATGCCCGAATTTAGACTACCTTGGTAATTTTTGATGATAAATGATTGTTTTGAAATGTTTTTACCAAAGAATAGTCCAAAAAGTGCGGAAATAGGTACTTAAAAACATGACTTTTTGGGTCACATCAAGTATCCCACACTTAAGCGTTGCTTGTCCTCAAGCAACACTCAGTTGTGTCCCTGTGAAAACATTTTATAAATTTTAGGTGAGTTAGAGCACTTTCCAAAAAGTTACCACTTTGTCATATGGGAAAATTATGAAGAACAAGCATCAAAGCGCATACGTGGGGTACCAGACCAAGCCGGGGGGGGGGGGGGGGGGGGGGGGGGGGGGGGGCGGGGAGAGCAAACGGCACCTCACAAGCCACCAGGCCCCGTATACGGCACCCCATGGGCCGTATACGGCACCTAGGGTACCGTATACGGTACCTAGGTGGGCAGGGGGGGTTGGTGCTTGGTTTGGCCTCCGCTTGTTTCTCGGTTGCTTGGTTCGTCCGTATCTTCTTCGTTTGGGCTCCGATTTGCTTGAATCTTGCGCCGTTGGCTTCGTTTTTCCGTTACGCTTCTAATGACACTGATTTTGCCAAATTTGGAAGTGTTTGACTTTTGCGTGTTCCGGATGACGATCGGCGGGCTTCTAGACTGCGTATCTTCTTCGTTCTTCACCCGTTTCTCTTGATTCTTTCACCACCGATCTTGGATTTTCCTATTGAATCATAAAATATGCATTAAGATCTACTTTGATAGGATAATCAAAAATGTAATATTTAAGGTGATAGTTTTCGCCTCGGTTTGCGTGCAAAATGGATGTTTTTATTGATTTTTGTAGCAATGCCCGAATTTAGACTACCTTGGTGTTTTTTGATGATAAATGATTGTTTTGAAATGTTTTTACCAAAGAATAGTCCAAAAAGTGCGGAAATAGGTACTTAAAAACATGACTTTTTGGGTCACGTTAGTGATACATCATCTGATTCAGATTATGAGGAAACCACAGGTGATGATGCGCTGAAGGTTTTAGAACCTACTGAGCGTGGAAAGCGAAAGCTTGTAGATGAGGATGATGATGTAGAGGTTCAACCTTTCTGGACTACACGTCCTAAGCGTGTTAGGACATCTACACCTGAGCTTTCGATTGGAAACATGCCAGGTTACTTATTTTATTATTAATAGTAGGTTGTAAGTTGTGACATAGAGACTGAGATAGATCTTTTCTATAACAGTTGCTAGGGAACGACAGCCTGCTAGGTCAAATCCTACGATGCAATGACCGACTACTCGTATATCTGAAACCTTAGAGCAGGTTAGAGATATGATTATTGTTATTGCAGTAGAACTTAATTAGAGATTGCGACAGTTGATTCTGTTAATGTTACTAATTTAAGTTGTATATAGGTGTCTGGTATGACTGGTCGGTTTACGACGAACAAGGCTGCTCGTATTGTAGCTGGCATGTTGAGTGATGCGTTTGATAAGATGGTCCATCAAGTGAGACAATCTTCTTCTGCTCAAGCTGCACAACAAACGCCACCGCCAGTGAAAGCTTCTACGAGGATTTCTAGCTTGGAGTCTCGAGTTCAAACTCTTGAAGCTCAGAATGTTATTCTTGCGAAGGAGTTTACTGAGCAAGGTCTGGCTTATACTGCTCTGCTGAAGGCACACAAGCTGTTGCTTGAAGATGCTGAGGATAACCGGAGAAAGCTTGATCGACTTGAGCGCTTAGTGCTAGAGTTGACGAAGGACAAGCCGTCTCAGGGGGAGATTCTGGCATATCATGAGGCCTGCAGAGAGGATGAGCTAAGGAAGAAGCAGAGACGAGATGAAGACGATGATCCCAGTGCACAGAAAGAGAGTGAGTCGACTGGTCCTTCAAAGACTAGTGAGCGAGCTACTACTCAGGGGGAGTCTACGTCTGCTAGCGATGGTGTTGGTACAAGTGCTACTGGTACAGGTGAAGCTGGTAAGGCAGCTTAGACTTAAGTAGTTATTTGTACTTAGAATTTTAGTTAAATTATGATTGTAAATTATAATTGTAACTGAATAATTGTAACTTAATATTTTGGTAATATATTCGGCTTGAGATGACTATTACAAGTTAAATATATTAGAAATTATTTAAGTTAGTTAATTTTGAAAAGTTAAATAAATTAGTGATCGAAAGTCTTCCGATTCATTGAGAAGTCGTGCGGCGTGTTCTGATTTATATCAGCGGTCAAAATTTATTTTAACTTAGACATTTTAGACTTGAGAGTTTTTATAACTGACAAGTTAAATATGTAATATTTTTACTAGACAAATGATATATAATTTAAAAGTTAGATTGATAGTTCAATTAAAATCTTAGAAATTATATAAGATAATTATAGTAAATTTAAATGCGTAGTGATTATTCACAATGTATTAGAATTTAAATTTAATTAATATTTGTTAAGTATCTTAATCAGACTTAAGAATTTTTGGTTGATTCAGGGTAATCAATAAAATTTTATAAGTTATATAATATGGTTATATCACACAATTGAGATAAATAAAGAGATTCTTAGATTGATTCAGAGAAATCAATAAAAGAATTTATATTATTAATTTGATTTGTGTAGGTATGGAAATGCTAGAATTTAGTGACTCTGGAAGTGATATTCTTGATGAAGTTGATGAAGATATCGACTATGATCTTGAAGAAGGAGAATTTTTACTACCTGAAGATTGGACTGCTGTACCTGAGATTGTGCAAGACATTGGTGTAGATCCAGATGCAAATATTGATGAACACCATGTGAGCCCATCTAGGACAGAAGTTCTTATTGAAAATGATCAAGGTCCAACAATTGTCGATGTAGATGAAGAAATCGATGACTCAACCGATTCTGAAAATGATGAAACTTTAATTCCTACCAAGAATCCAGCTGTTTTTCTTAGGAAACTTCCAAAACAGAAGAAGAAGATTGGAGTTTCAGAAGTTGATATTACGGGAAAACGTGTTCCTCGTAAAGGGATTATAGGATGGTACTTTGACTCTGAGCTGAAGCTTTTTGCTATTAAAAGGTTTGATGGAGTTCAATATTTTGACCGAAAGCTTGCAGTATTTAGTTCCTTACCACGTTATGAGATACGTGACTTGGCTAGATTGGAGATAAATAATCCGAGTAATGATGATTATTCTAAACGTGTTGAACGAATAATTAGGACTGAAGTTGGTACAAATAAGTTCGTACAGATTAAGCCAAGAAAAGGGAAGACTGTGAAACTACAAGAGAGAAGTCAAAGGACTGGAAGGAAAAGGAGAAAGAAAGTTTATCCAGCTGTCAGGTGTGTTCATCAGATTCCACTGAAGACAATGCCACAAGATATTCTGGGTAATATGAAGAGATGGCATGTGGATACAGAGAATGGAGAAGCTGTCATGGTTGAAGCTGATGATGAGGTTGAAGGTGGTGAAAGAGAAATCTTCAGAGTTTATGACCATCGACACCTAATGAACATGTCGAAGAAAGATTTGATAAAGTTGAATGAAAATAGAATCTTGACGACAGAAGCATGGGGTGATTTAGCACGTGATTATCAAATGATGGTTAAGACTTGTATGAAATTGAAGATTTTTGCTGGAATTAAAATTTACAAATGAAGATCAAAGACAACTTGAAGACATAGTATCATAGATGCTAGAGCTATTGTCAAGGGGGAGTCTGTTGGGACATGTATTTGTGACAACAGATCTAGCTTGTAATAGTACTAGTGATTATTGTAATCAAGTGTGTACAATTGATTTTGAATTGTAATGAAGAATATGATATTAGTTTGTTATTAATATTCGTTAAATATATTAGTAAGATAAAGTGTTAGACGAATATTGATTATGAAAAGGGAAATTGATAAAAATGCCATTTTTTTCGAAGTTATTTTTCGTTTTGCCCCTTTAAAAAAAAAGTTGCGGATTTGCCCTACCCGTGCGTAGGTCGCACCATGCGACCCGGTCACCACGACCTGCGACCTGATGAGTTATCGAGTAAAAGACAACAAAACAAAACCTGCGACTAAAACGATGACCGAGTAAAAGACACTCAAATGGTCCGGGCGCAGGTCGCATGATGCGACCTGCGACTCGTTCACCACGACCTGCGACCATACGATGTTTCCGAGTAAAAGACACGAAGCCGGCATGATCTCTCGTTCACAGCGACCTGTGACTGACCCTATGCGACTTGCGACCAACCCTACCGCGGTTTAAATAACCCATTCACGTTCCATTTTTTTGTGCGACCCGTTATTTTTTATTTTGTGCGACCCGTGAGCGATTCACCCTCACCACCCGACCACCCATTCTGCAACCACCCGATTCCGTGGCAACCACCACCAAACCCACCGTGAACCACCACCAATCTTGAACCGCCACCAACCGTGAACCACCATTACCCGGTAACCACCACCAAGCCGTAAACCACCACCACATACTCCACCGCCGCCGCTGCCGTTTCCAAATTCGAAGCCCAAACAAAATGTGATGCGAATTTGAAGGTTAATTGGCTCAAAACATGTCTTCTAAAACGGTACTAACTCGTTTATACTCGATTTATAAGCTTTATTCTTTAAATTTCTCTTAGTCATTTTATCGAACACTTGGTGTGCGTTCTTATTTTAGATATTTAGACAACTACATTGCTTTGTTTAATTGATATTACCGTGTTTTGATGTGTTTGGTAGGTTAGAATAATGGATAATCTAGTTTATACTCGATTTATATTTTTTTCCTTTGAAATTTCTTTGAGGCATTTCATCGAACAATTGGCGTGCGTGCTATTTTTTACATTTTTTCATTTTTTTCTCTATTGTTCTTGATGTTTTAATTAAATGAGACATTGTAAATAAGAAAAGTATTGCCGCCAACTACGTTTTGATCACTAGTCGCAAACTAATGTCTTGTTCACTAGTCGTAATTCTTGGACACTAGTCGCAATCTTGGGGATCACTAGTCACAATCCTTGGGCACTAGTCGCAAATGAAGTTTACTAGTCGCAATTGTTCTCGTATGTATATATATATATATATATATATATATATATATATATATATATATATATATATGTATATATATATAATGATATATATATGTATATGTATGTATATATATATATATATATATATATATATATATATATATATACATATATATATATATATATATATATATATATATATATATATATATATATATATATATATATATATATATATATATCATTAGTATGTATATGTATATATATATGTATATGATCATTATTAAAGATATTATTAAGTATATGTATATGTGTGTATGTATTATATATTATTATTGGAAGGATATATATATTTATATGATTATTAGTATAATCTATTAGTAAGTATATGTATAATATGTGTGTATGTGTATATATATGTGCCCTTTTATTTTCGACTAACAGTGATTGACTGATGATGTTTTTGCAGTTTACTCATGCGAAATTGACATTGAAGAGCCAACTTAGTGTCATTAGTGAATTTAGGCGTGTTTTGACAACCGAGCAAGTTAAGATATTTAGAGAACATTGTTTAGGTCATTGGTTGGATTTAAAGACAATAGACAATGGCCCAGGCTTTGTACATCATATGCTCCAATTACGCTGTAATCGACCTAATCTGGAGCATCCTCGGCAGGAGGTTGATGAGTTGTGGTTTAAGATCACCCCGGAACATCATATTCGATTTGGTCGGCGGGAGTTTTGTCTAGTGACTGGGCTTCGGTTCGGTCACAACGTTGATTTTGCGCATCACATTAGCTCGGATGTTTTTAAGACGACTCCTGCATTTAAAGAACATGTGTTTCCGAAGTTGGATAAGTTGAAAGTAAGAAATCTTCAGGAAAAGGTTTGGGATCCAAACACATTCTGTTACACCTGTCAAATTAGGACTATTAATTAGGACCTAATCAATTGTAAATACATGTAATTAGTTTTGTGTTAGGCTAATTAATGTATCAAAATATATATTGATGAATATATACGATTATGCGATTTGATTAAATCGTACGCAATTTAAATCGAATGTAATTCGGTTAAGTAAATACGGACGTTGGTGAACGATTTTATTAAATAATATAACATTATTTAATAACACTATTATATCCCAAAATATTATTTCAATAATATTTCATATTCGTATAATACAATTAACAATTATGTGATTTAAAGATTTAACGCGCAAACAAAACGTAACGAACTAAAGTTATAATCTTATAACCCAAATATAAAGTATTTAATAAAATACTTCAACGAAAATATAGAATAATTATTCGTATTTTAAAGGCATATAATTAGACACGAAAAATAATTATTTAACGTTAAACGATTTGGAAAATGAACACCGCACGGAACACAAACGCAGGGAACAATTTTGGGACACACCCACATGGGGTGGGCCCCACAAAAACCGGCCCAAGGTGAGGTCACCACCTCCTCACCTTTCACTTTCTCCATTTCTCTCTCTCTCTACTCCATCTTTCTTCTTCTTTTCTCTCAAAAATACCACTACCATTATCACCATTAAATCACTTAAAAACACCACCAAACGCCATCGGATCACAAAGCCCTTTTAGGAAAAACGACCACCACGCAACGATCTATCTTTTCGGAATTTCATTCCGACACCGCGTAAGTTTCCGACAATTCCCGAAATACTCCGATTTTCATTATTTTCGAACTTTTATTGTTTCTTCATACTTAAAATGTCCAAATATGGGTTGGGTAAAAGTATTGAGTCGAACGGTGGCCGGAAAACTCGTTTTCGGCCCAAAATCCGGCGAACAGTTGGAAGTGTCGCTAGTGTGCCAAAAACAGTGCTAGCGACACTATCTAAGTGTCGCTATGCCTAAGTGTCGCCCCTATAGAGACACTACATAAGTGTCGCTGGAATACTTAACCAGATTTAGATTAGCGACACTCCTGTAGTGACGCCAAAATTCATAAGTGTCGCTGTAGCGACACTACTCAAGTGTCGCCCAACTATTGAAAATCAGAAATATAGCGACACTTACTAAGTGTCGCCTAAGCCCGTAGCGACACTATCCAAGTGTCGCCAAAAACAGAGAAGTTAGAATATTTTCCTAAGTCTTGAAACGTTTTATACCAACCAAATCGGATACGATACAACTTATACACGAGACATAAGTACTTTGTTAAGTATACAACCACACAAATATAATAATAAAAGGCGAGATTATTATTTCAAACAATCACCAACGGGCCGTACACGTTTTCAAAACACAAGTTAATCAAACAACCAAATCGTAGTCATTTAGACATTTTAGTTGAACGAACAACTACAAAGGTAGTCTTTATAACTACCTACTCATATTAATAACCATCGCGTGTCGTGGACACCCTCAGGTTATCTGTCTGCGGACATCTCACTGCTTGATTAAGCATCATACGTTTATCGGTTATAACGCTCCAAGACTCAGGTGAGTCTCATAACCCCTCTTTTTAACGCTTTTCACTCAGAGGTGTGATTCAATGCTTATTTTAACATGTGAACGCAAGTACAAACTTTACAATATACTACATGAGTTGTTTTCCATTAATCATTTCAAAGTCCTACGTCAGCATAGTTTGGTAATACGTTGTAGCGTGATTATTAGTATATGGTACCATATAGGATTGACCCTCCTCGTCCGGGTTAGCATGCATTAACTGGGTAAACGGACGTACTAATAATTGTTCAGACGAGTGTGGATTAGGCACTCGTGGAGGCACCTCGCTCGGAATTCTCTATATGGGACCCGACCCTTGAGTTAAGCTCAGACTATGTGCTCATGGCTGTATACACTACTATTTATTTGCTGATTGCAAATCACTACTTAAATCTTGCGGTTCATACGATATTACCTGATTTTAAACCTGTGAGCTCACCAGCTTTAGCTGACCCATTTTAGCATGTTTCACAGGTACCCAGCAGTAGGTTGGACTGCCATCAGGGATTCTATAGCTCGAGTCAGCATGCAGATATTAGAGATTTTCTTGCATTAGTATATTTTGTACAAGTACTCATGTACTGAAATCTCTCATTTAAATCGAACACGAGCTATGTACAGCTTTAAATGTTGTAAACATTTCTTATATTAAATCTATTTTGTTAAAACGACGCATATAGAGTCATTTGCTATATATCTATGTGCTTTGATTATTGATTAGTAACACCCAAAGTATGCTTCCGCCAAACAGTAAATTCGGGGGTGTTACAGATTGGTATCAGAGCCTAAGGTTATAGTGAACTAGGTTGCATTTAGTGGGCCTAGACTATGACCGTTAGGTAGTATTTCCTTACTAGGCATGATTGGTTCAGGAATTACAGCATACGACTTTAATTTAACATAGCCTGATCAACTATGTACAATTAAGGAAAGATGATGTAAGGTCTGAAATGGTTATGTTGAACGGGAATACACTAGTTGACTCTGACCTCGAGAGAACCAAGACTCAAACATGTCTGTGTTAGACACCCTAGGCTATTATGTTATATTATTATTTATATACATAGATAGGCCTCATTTTCTCTAACGCTTTGTCTCAGAATGGCAAACACACCATCCAATTCATCGCAAACTCATCCTCATGGATCCCAAAACCCGAGGGTAGCTAGGAGGAACCCCAGGTTGCCTCGAGCTGGCCCATATCCCGCGCACCTCACTCTACCAGGGTTAGCCACGAGGTTACACCGTCACGAGCAACGGCTTAACACCATGGACATCGAACTCCAAGAAACCAACCAAAATTGGAGACTTACATCCCTCGAGCGCATCGAGCAAGTCTCCGAGGATCACGAAACCACCATTAACAATGTGGACGTCCTTTTCAACAAAGTGGTGGAGATAAGCGTAGAAACCGCCCTCTTGAAACACAGATTAGAAGAGTGTGAGCAACGTTCATGGGAAACGGAAGAATATGCCCGTGGATTGGTACAACGACTGGCCTTGGCTGAAGACAACGCCCGACAGGCTAGCAGACTTGCAAATACTGTGGATCGTCTCATTGAAATGATGGAACAGATTAATCTACGTTGAGACTAGTGTAGTCCTTGCCTTGTAACCAATCTTGTAATCTAGTAACTACTTAAGCGCTACCTTATGATTCGGTCGGATGTAACAATTCCCGACACCTTTTGTAATACATCCATGGGATGTAACCTTTGAACCCGTATTATCTATCAAATATTCCTTACTGTTTCAACTCATATTAATTGCCATTTTTCATATTGATGTTATGTATTACCGCTTTTATACATGAGCATCTGTGACAAATACAAATTTCCTACAAAATCTCACGTATCTTCATTTATTTTATTGAAGAAATCATGCCGCCAAAGACAAGACCATACACCGATGCTCAGCTTACATCCCTCATAACCTAGGCTGTGACTGAAGCCCTGGCTCGGAATACTCCACAGAATTCCGAGAGAAACAGCGATGCCGCTGAAACCACCACTCCTAAACCTTGTTCTTACAAGGACTTCTAGAGCTGCAAACCCTCAAGCTTCAAGGGTACTGAGGGAGCCATCGGAGTAATCAGATGGTTCGAAAAGATGGAGACCGTTTTCCGCGTCAGCAAATGCGCGGAGGACGACAAGGTTAACTTCGCCACCTGTTCCCTCGAAGATGATGCCCACTCTTGGTGGAACTCATATTCCCAATCAGTGGGTGCTGACACTGCCTACCAACTCTCTTGGGAGGACTTGAAAGCAAAGCTCACCGCCAGGTACTGTTCGATAGACAAACTCCAAAAGCTGGACGAAGAGTTCTGGAACCTAAAGGTTTAGGGTGGTGATATCGACGGTTATACCACCAGGTTCCAGCAGCTCGCTGCCCTCCGCCCAGCTATGGTGAGCACGGAACCCGATAAAATCAGGAAGTACATTCTTGGCCTTCCGGAACCTGTTCGAGGAAACGTCGCCTCCTCAAACCAAACCACTATTGACGGTGCCATTCGATTAGCCCACGACCTCATGGCTATGAGCGAGGGCTCAGAACCACCCACTTCGTCCTCCCACAACAACAAACGAAAGTGGTCCGACAACCACAACAACCACCCAAACAAGAAACCCGACACCATCAAAGCCTACAACTCCTCCACCGAACCCAAACGAGGTTATACTGGGAGCAAACCCTACTGTTCCAAGTGCAACCGTCACCACGTAGGTCCCTGCGAAACCCCCTGCAACAACTGTAAGAGGTACGAACACCTCACCAAAGACTGCAGGTCCCCCAACAACTCCAACAACAACTCCAACCGCAATGCCAGGCCGACCAAAACCTGCTACGAATGCGGAAACCCTGGGCACTACAGGAACGAGTGCCCAAAACTGAAGAACAAGGGCAGCCACAACAACAACGCCAAAGGTAGAGCCTTTGTACTCAACTCTGGGGACGCCCGTCAAGACCTGAATGTGGTCACGGGTATGTTCCTCCTCAGCAACTTAACTGCATCTATTCTGTTTGATACTGATGCCGATAGGAGCTTTATATCTGATGAGTTTTGCCCACTACTTGACATCACCCCCGTGGCCTTAGATGTTAAGTACATCGTAGAACTAGCAGACGGTAAACTCATAGAAACCGATAGTGTAATACCTAATTGCACTTTAAACCTAGCGGACGAAACCTTTTCAATTGACCTCATGCCTGTTAGGATCGGAAGTTTTGACGTCATCGTGGGTATGGACTAGTTGTCCAAGCATCGGGCCGAAATCGTCTGTCATGATAAGATTGTCCGCATACCTCTCGCCGTCAGTAGAACCTTGATCATACAGGGGGAGACCGGTGGGACGAGACTGAACATCATATCCTGTTTAAAAACCCGAAAATTTCTGAGAAAAGGTTATCCTGCAATCCTCGCTCACATCATGGAGAAAAATTCGGAGGAGAAGCGACTTGAGGATGTGCCCATCGTGCGAGACTTTCCAGAAGTCTTTCCTGAAGAACTACCTGGTCTACCGCCACCTAGACAGGTTGAGTTCTCAATCGATCTCGTGCCAGGTGCTGCACCGGTAGCCCGAGCACCATACCGCTTAACCCCATCCGAACTTCAGGAGTTGTCCACCCAATTACAGGAACTCCGGGATAGAGGATTCATCAGAACGAGTTCTTCACCTTGGGGAGCTTCGGTCTTATTTGTGAAAAAGAAGGACGGTTCATTCAGGATGTGTATCGACTACCGAGAGTTGAACAAATTGACCGTCAAGAACCGTTATCCACTTCCTCGAATAGATGACCTGTTCGACCAACTTAAAGGGTCGAGTTTTTATTCAAAGATCGATCTTCGGTCAGGTTATCATCAGCTACGTGTTCGCAACACCGACATTCCGAAAACTGCTTTCAGAACCCGTTATGGGCATTATGAATTCCAAGTGATGCCCTTTGGATTAACCAACGCACCGGGTGTATTCATGGACCTTATGAATCGGGTGTGCAAACCCTACCTCGACAAGTTTGTCATTGTTTTTATCGATGACATCCTCATCTATTCGCGCAACGAACAAGAACATGCGCAACATCTCAAAACCATCTTAGAACTACTTAGACACGAGGAGCTTTACGCCAAATTCTCCAAGTGTGAGTCCTGGATACAAACCGTTCAATTCCTTGGACACGTGATTGACAGTCAAGGAATTCATGTAGATCCTTCAAAAATCGAAGCTATTAGGTGCTGGCAAGCACCTACTACACCGACCGAAGTACAGCAGTTTCTAGGACTTGCCGGGGTACTATCGGCGATTCATCGAAAACTTCTCAAAAATAGCTCAACCACTCATGACACTGACTCAGAAAGACAAAAAGTTCAATTGGACTGATAAACAAGAGTCAGCATTCCAACTTCTGAAAAAAAAGCTTTGCAGTGCTCCAATTCTATCACTACCCGAAGGCACTGATGACTTCGTGGTATACTGCGATGCTTCCCATCAAGGTCTCGGTTGTGTGTTGATGCAACGAGACAAGGTCATTGCTTACGCCTCACGACAACTCAAAATCCACGAAAAGAACTACACTACGCATGACCTCGAACTTAGAGCAGTCGTTTTTGCTCTCAAAATCTGGAGACATTATCTTTACGGCACTAAGTGCACAATCTTTACCGACCACAAAAGTCTCCAACACATATTCGATCAAAAGGAACTCAACATGAGGCAACGTCGATGGATCGAGTTGCTTACCGATTACCATTGCGAAATCAAATACCATCCGGGTAAGGCAAATGTTGTTGCCGATGCCCACAGTCGGAAAGAAAGGACAAAACCACTTCGAGTCCGAGCCCTCAGTATGACCATTCACAATGATCTGAACATCCAGATTGTAACAACCGCCAAATTAGGGCTAGTATTAGCGCCTAATTCTTTGTTAATACATGTAATTAGTTCTGTGTTAGGCTAATTTATGTATCAGATTATATGTTGGTAAATATATACAACTTTGCGATTTGGCTTAAATCGTACGCAACTAAAATAGAATGAAATTCTATTCGATTAACACGGACGTTGGTGAACAAATGTTTATAAACTAAAATAATGCAATTATGACTGAAATGCTATTTTATAATAACTGGTAACTGCCTTATACTACTCGATTAAAACGTACACGATTTAAAAACAAAAGTAATTAAATTTAATTTAATCTATTAAAGATTTAGAGAAATAATTTAATTAAATTATTTAACAAGATTTGTGATTTCATAAATATAATTAAACGCGTAAAATACATATTTAACGTAAAACGACGGAGAAAACGAACACCGCCCGGAACGCGGAGCGGAGACTGAAGGTGGGGGAGCTTCACCAAAACCCCACCCACCTCCATTTTCTTCTCATTTTCATCCTTTCTCTCTCTCTCCTCTCATCTTTTTCTTTCAACTAACAATCCACCACCACCCACTTAAATCACCAAATAACACCATCAAACCTCGCCGAAACATACCACTCGTTTGGAGAAAAGTGACCACGACTACACGATCTACATTCCTATCTTTTCGGATTTTCAATCCGACACTTTGTAAGTTTTCGACAAATCCCGACATCTCTCGTTTTTGATCATTTTTACTAGATTATGGTTTAAATAGGCTTAATATGTTCATATAAGGGTTGGGTAAAAGATTTGGACCCAACGGAAACCCGGAAACTCGTTTTCGACCAAAATTCCGGCCATCAGACCGCTACGTCGCACCTGGCCAGGGGCCTCTGCGACGTCGCGACCTACGTCGCACAAAAACCTCAACGTCGCACTAGCGACGCAGCCTATTACGTCGCATTAACTTGCGGACGTCGCAAGTAGCGACGTAGACTTTAACGTCGCAAACCGAACCAACGTCGCATTAGCGACGTCGCCCCCTACGTCGCATTGATTTGCGAAGGTCGCATCATGCGACGTACCTGCCTACGTCGCACCTTACGTCGCTTGCAACGTCGCATGCGACGTCGCACAAACCAGAACCTTGAAAACTCACATTTTCACTAAGTGTCGAACTTTTACAACCTCAAATCCTTATACGATACGACCTAACAATCATAATAAAACATACTTTCCTATTACAATTACTTTAATTTGCGTATTGAATGATAAACTTTAATTATAACAAATCACCAACGGGCCGTATACTTTGATACGAACGCGAACAAACCAACATTTAAACACAACGGGTTGTATGAACAACTAGCCTAGATGGTCTTGCGAGACATCTACTTACTTAACCTTACGTGTTTAGGCACTAGAAGGTTACAGGTTCGGAGAACCTACTTGCTTTACTACTACTTGCTATTTACCACTGCTTGACTCAGGTGAGTCTTACAGCCCCACTTTTACTGTTTTATACTCTGGGGTGAGATACTTAGCAACTGTTTTACGTATGAACACAATGTACTGAACTGAAAACATTACTGATTACAAACAAACGCATGAGTTACTTTTATCCACTAAAAGCCTCCTAATCGTAAGTTGTTAGTTATGGACTTAAGCGCGATTACTAATAGATGGATCCATTTGGGACTGACAATCCCTGTCTGGGGTGGTAGCGCCACCACGTACTGATTTACACGTAGAAACAGACATATTAGTATTTGTTACATATGAGTGTGCGGATAGCACTCACGGGGGTACGTGATATATTCACACTACACGGTTAAGCTTCAACTTATGAGCTCATGGCACTGTACTGATTTACTGAATTACTTACTTTGCTTGATAGCAATACGGGTACATACTTGTGGTTCATAACACCTACTTATTACTAAACCTGTAAGATTCACCAACCTTTTTGGTTGACACTTTTTAGCTTTGCATCTCAGGTACACTTACGGAGTAGGATCACTCCAGGATTACTAGCTAGAGTCGCATGATTTCCAAACTGCATTTAACGGAGATTCTTTGGCATTATCTTTTGTAACTATGGTTATGTAATAGAATCTCCCGCTATACGCGAGGGCTCTAGGGAACTACACTTTTGTAAAGAAAACTATATGTTTTCAAACAATTCAAATTATGAAATGTAACTATTTTACAAACGTCTCATTTAGAGGTCGTTTACTGTTAATCTTGTGCTTTGTATATTGATTAGTAACACCCAATGTATGCTTCCGCAAATCGTTAATTTGGGGGTGTTACAGATTGGTATCAAAGCCTAAGGTTATAGTGAACTAGGTTGCATTTAGTGGGCCTAGACTATGACCGTTAGGCAGTATTTCCTTACTAGGCATGATTGGTTCAGGAATTACATCATACCACTTTAATTTAACATAGCCTGATCAACTATGTACAATTAAGGAAAGATGATGTAAGGTCTGAAATGGTTATGTTGAGCCGGAATACATTAGTGACTCTGATCTCGAGAGAACCGAGACTTAAACATGTTTATGCTAGACACTCAATAGGCTATATTATATAGGAACTATATGAATATAGGCCTTAATCTTACTAACGCTTTGTCTCAGAAATGGCAAACATCCCATCCGATTCATCTCGTTCTCAATCCGGGTCGCATAACCCAAGGGTAGCAAGGAGGAACAACAGGTTGCCTCGAGCTGGCCCGTACTCTACCCACTTCACCTTACCAACCTTAGCTGCTAGGGTGAACCAACACGAGCAACGACTTCGCACCATGGATGTCGTGTTGCAAGAAACCAACGAAAACTGGCGAATTACATCTCTTGAACGCATCGAACAAGTCACCGAGGATCACGAAACCACCATTAATAATGTGGACGTTCTTTTCAACAAAGTGGTGGAGATAAGCGTGGAAACCGCTCTTTTGAAACACAGACTTGATGAGTGTGAGCAACGCTCACGGGAAATGGAAGAATATACCCGTGGATTGGTACAGCGACTAGCATTAGCTGAAGACAATGCTCGACAAGCCAGCAGACTTGCCAATACTGTGGATCGTCTCATTGAAATGATGGAGCAGATTAACCTACGTTAAGACTAGCGTAGTCTTTGTTTTGTAAACTATCCTGTAATCTAGTAACTATCTAAGCGCTACTCTATGTTTCAGTCGGATGTAACAATTCCCGACACCTTTTGTAATACATCCGCAGGATGTAACCTTTGAACTCGTATCATCTATTAAATATTCCTTGCTGTTTCGACTCATATTAATTGCCATAATCCTTTTTCATATTGATGTTATGTATTACCAACCTTATACGTGTACATCTCAAATAAATGCAATTCTCTTACAAAATCTCATGTATCTTCATCTCTTTTATTGAAGAATCATGCCGCCAAAGTCAAGACCTTACACTGATGCTCAGATCACGTCTCTCATAACCCAGGCTGTTACTGAAGCCTTGGCTCGGAATACTCCACCTAACTCCACAAGAAGCAGCGATGCCGTTGAAACCTCTGCTGCTAAACCTTGTTCATACAAGGATTTTCAAAACTGCAAACCCTTGAACTTCAAGGGAACCGAAGGAGCCATCGGACTTATCAGATGGTTCGAAAAGATGGAATCTGTTTTCCGCATCAGCAAATGTGCGGAAGACGACAAGGTCAAATTCTCCACCTGCACCCTCGAAGATGGTGCCCTCTCGTGGTGGAATTCCTATACCCAGTCCGTGGGGATTGACACCGCTTATCTACTCCCTTGGGAGGATCTAAAGAAAATGCTCACGGATGAGTATTGCCCGTCCGAACAACTTCACAAGCTGGACGAAGAGTTCTGGAACTTAAAAGTGCAAGGAACTGATATCGTTGGATACACCACCAGATTCCAACAACTCACCGTCCTCCGCCCAGCTATGGCAGGTACTGGGCCCGACAAGATTAAGAAATACATCCGCGGCCTCCCGGAACCCGTCCGGGGAAATGTCGCCTCATCAAACCAAACCACCCTTCATGGTGCCATTCGGTTGGCCCATGAACTTCTAGCTATGAACGAGGACCCAGAACCACCCACTCCGTCCTCCAACAGCAATAAACGAAAATGGTCCGACAACCACAACAACCACCAAAACAAGAAACCTGAAACCATTAAAGCCTACACCTCCAGTTTTGATGACAAGGGAGCGTACAAGGGAACCAAGCCCTACTGCTCCAAGTGCCAACGACACCACCATGGTTCGTGTCCCTGTAGCAAGTGTAAGAGATTTGGACACTTGGCTAAGGACTGTAGATCAAACACCACTGACACCAACACCTCTGCACCAACGACCTGTTATGGGTGCAACGGTATGGGGCATTTCAAGAAAGACTGCCCGAAGCTGGACAACAACAACAACAGGAATAACAACAATGCTCGAGGAAGAGCTTTTGTGCTGAAATCTGGGGAAGCCCGTCAAGACCCGAATGTGGTCACGGGTACGTTTCTTCTCAACAACTTGACTGCCTCTGTATTATTTGATACTGGTGCTGATAAGAGCTTTATTTCCGATGAGTTTTATCCATTTCTTGACACTTTTTAGCTTTGTATCTCAAGTACACTTACGGAGTAGGATCACTCCAGGATTACTAGCTAGAGTCGCATGATTTCCAAACTGCATTTAACGGAGATTCTTTGGCATTATCTTTTGTAACTATGGTTATGTAATAGAATCTCCCGCTATACGCGAGGGCTCTAGGGAACTACACTTTTGTAAAGAAAACTATATGTTTTCAAACAATTCAAATTATGAAATGTAACTATTTTACAAACGTCTCATTTAGAGGTCGTTTACTGTTAATCTTGTGCTTTGTATATTGATTAGTAACACCCAATGTATGCTTCCGCAAATCGTTAATTTGGGGGTGTTACAGATTGGTCCTCAATAAGTTTTCCGTTTGCCAATTCTATTGTGTACTTAGAATCTAAGGCAATAGGTGCAGTGTCATACCTAATTGCACTTTGAACTTAGCTAACGAGCTCTTTTCCATTGACTTGATACCTGTCGAAATCGGCAGCTTTGACATCATCGTCGGTATGGATTGGTTGTCCAAGTATCGAGCCGAAATCGTTTGTTTTGAGAAAATTGTAAATTGTACGCATTCCTCTCGTCACCGGTGGAACTTTGAGCATACAAGGGGAGACCGGTGGGACGAGAATAAATATCATTTCTTGCATGAAAACCTGAAAATACTTGAGAAAATGGTACCAGGCAATCCTCGCACACGTTTTGGAGAAAAAGTCGGTGGAGAAGCGACTCGAGGATGTGCCTATTGTTCGAGACTTCCCAGAAGTCTTTCCTGAAGACTTGCCTGGCCTACCGCCAACTAGACAAGTCGAATTCTCTATTGATCTTGTGCCCGGCGCAGCACCCGTGGCACGAGCCCCTTAGCGACTAGCCCCATCCGAACTTCAGGAGTTGGCTACTCAGTTACAGGAACTCTTGGACAAGGGATTCATTCGACCAAGTTCCTTACCTTGGGGAGCTCCGGTCCTGTTTGTGAAAAAGAAAGACGGTTCTTTCCGCATGTGCATCGACTACCGTGAACTCAACAAATTAACTGTCAAGAACCGTTACCCACTTCCTCGCATCGATGACCTGTTCGACCAACTTCAGGGGTCGAGTTTCTACTCAAAGATCGATCTACGGTCAGGTTATCACCAACTCCGAGTTCGTGATGAAGATATTCCTAAAACAGCTTTCCGAACTCGCTACGGGCATTATGAATTCCAAGTGATGCCATTCGGCTTAACCAACGCACCGGCTGTATTAATGGACCTTATGAATCGGTTGTGCAAACCTTACCTTGACAAGTTTATCATCGTCTTCATCGATGACATCCTGATTTACTCGCGCAACAAGCCAGAACACGCGCAACACCTGAAAACTATCCTAGAGCTGCTCAAACACGAAGAGTTATACGCCAAATTCTTTAAGTGTGAGTTCTGGATGCAAACTGTTCAATTCCTTGGACACGTCATTGACAATCAAGGGATTCATGTCGATCCTTCAAAAATCGAGGCTATCAAGTGTTGGCAAGCACCTACAACACCAACCGAGGTACGCCAATTCTTAGGACTCGCCGGATACTACAGGCGGTTCATTGAGAATTTTTCGAAAATAGCCCTACCTCTCACTACACTGACTCAAAAAGAAAAGAAGTTCGATTGGACTGACAAACAGGAGTCAGCTTTTCAGCTACTAAAACAGAAACTCTGCAGTGCACCTATCTTATCTTTACCCGAAGGCAACGATGACTTCGTGGTATACTGTGATGCTTCACACCAAGGTCTTGGTTGCGTGCTGATGCAACGAGACAAGGTTATCGCTTACGCCTCTCGACAACTCAAGGTCCACGAAAAGAATTACACAACTCATGACCTAGAGTTGGGGGCTGTTGTATTCGCTCTGAAAATCTGGAGACACTACTTATACGGTACCAAGTGTACAATCTTTACCGACCATAAAAGTCTCCAACATATCTTCGATCAAAAGGATCTCAACATGAGGCAACGTCGATGGGTCGAGTTGCTCACTGATTACGATTGCGAAATTCGCTATCATCCAGGCAAGGCGAATGTTGTCGCCGATGCCTTAAGCCGAAAAGAACGAGTGAAACCACTTCGAGTTCGAGCTCTCGGTATGACCATTCACAACGACCTCATCAATCAAACTCGCACAGCTCAACTCGAAGCACTCAAATCGGAAAACTTGATAAACGAGGCCTTGCGGGGCATGGACAAACAATTTGAAACCAAACCTAACGGGGCCAAATACTTCTCGAATCGAATCTGGTTACCAAGTTTTGGGAACCTGCGAGACTTGGTGATGAATGAAGCTCACAAGTCAAAATACTCTATACACCCCGGTGCAGACAAAATGTATCACGGCATCAAGGAAATGTACTGGTGGCCCAACATGAAATCTGACATTGCAACCTATGTTGGCAAGTGCCTTACTTGTTCCAAAGTTAAAGCTGAGCACCAGAAACCTTCCGGTTTGCTACAACAACCCGAAATACCACAATGGAAATGGGAGCAGATCACCGTGGATTTCATTACTAAACTCCCGAAAACATCTAACGGTTGCGATACCATTTGGGTGATCGTTGACCGACTTACTAAATCTGCTCATTTCCTAGCCATCAAAGAAACTGATAAGATGGAACGTTTGACACGGATCTACCTGAAAGAGATCGTGTCAAGACACGGCGTGCCCATCTCAATCATCTTCGACCGAGATGCTCGATTTACTTCTCGCTTCTGGCAATCACTGCAAAAATCTCTCGGTACTCGACTGGATATGAGTACGGCTTACCATCCACAAACCGATGGCCAGAGCGAACGAACCATACAAACACTGGAAGACATGCTACGAGCCTGCGTAGTTGACGTCGGTAAAAACTGGGAAAATCACTTACCGTTGTGCGAGTTCTCGTACAACAACAGTTATCACACCAGCATAAAGGCCGCACCCTTCGAGGCACTGTACGGTCGTAAGTGCCGGTCACCTATCTGTTGGACTGAGGTGGGGGATACACAACTCACCGGTCCAGAAATCATACATGAAACAACTGAAAAGATTGTCGGCATACAAAACCGACTAAAAGCCGCGCGTGATCGTCAGAAAAGCTATGCCGACGTGAGACGCAAACACCTTGAGTTCCAAGTAGGGGACAAGGTACTTCTCAAAGTGGCACCGTGGAAAGGTGTCATTCGATTCGGAAAACGAGGCAAACTAAATCCTAGATACATCGGACCATTCGAAATCCTTGAAAAGATTGGTCCAGTGGCATACCGCCTGCAACTTCCTGCTGAGCTTAGCAGCGTTCACAACACATTCCACATTTCTAATCTGAAGAAATGTCTGTCTGACGAGACACTAATTATACCGCTCGACGAAATTCAAATCGATGATAAACTTCATTTTGTCGAGGAACCTATGGAAATCATAGACCGCGAGGTCAAACAACTAAAACAGAGTCGTATTCCCATCGTAAAAGTCAGGTGGAATTCTAGACGTGGTCCTGAATTCACCTGGGAACGGGAAGACCAAATGCGACAGAAATACCCACATCTCTTCCCAGACAACGCACCGACTGTGCAATCGAACTAATTTCGGGACGAAATTCTTTTAACAAGGGGAGAATGTAACAACCGCCAAATTAGGGCTAGTATTAGCGCCTAATTCTTTGTTAATACATGTAATTAGTTCTGTGTTAGGCTAATTTATGTATCAGATTATATGTTGGTAAATATATACAACTTTGCGATTTGACTTAAATCGTACGCAACTAAAATAGAATGAAATTCTATTCGATTAACACGGACGTTGGTGAACAAATGTTTATAAACTAAAATAACGCAATTATGACTGAAATGCTATTTTATAATAACTAGTAACTGCCTTATACTACTCGATTAAAACGTACACGATTTAAAAACAAAAGTAATTAAATTTAATTTAATCTATTAAAGATTTAGAGAAATAATTTAATTAAATTATTTAACAAGATTTGTGATTTCATAAATATAATTAAACGCGTAAAATACATATTTAACGTAAAACGACGGAGAAAACGAACACCGCCCGGAACGCGGAGCGGAGACTGAAGGTGGGGGAGCTTCACCAAAACCCCACCCACCTCCATTTTCTTCTCATTTTCATCCTTTCTCTCTCTCTCCTCTCATCTTTTTCTTTCAACTAACAATCCACCACCACCCACTTAAATCACCAAATAACACCATCAAACCTCGCCGAAACATACCACTCGTTTGGAGAAAAGTGACCACGACTACACGATCTACATTCCTATCTTTTCGGATTTTCAATCCGACACTTTGTAAGTTTCCGACAAATCCCGACATCTCTCGTTTTTGATTATTTTTACTAGATTATGGTTTAAATAGGCTTAATATGTTCATATAAGGGTTTGGTAAAAGATTTGGACCCAACGGAAACCCGGAAACTCGTTTTCGACCAAAATTCCGGCCATCAGACCGCTACGTCGCACCTGGCCAGGGGCCTCTGCGACGTCGCGACCTACGTCGCACAAAAACCTCAACGTCGCACTAGCGACGCAGCCTATTACGTCGCATTAACTTGCAGACGTCGCAAGTAGCGACGTAGACTTTAACGTCGCAAACCGAACCAACGTCACATTAGCGACGTCGCCCCCTACGTCGCATTGATTTGCGAAGGTCGCATCATGCGACGTACCTGCCTACGTCGCACCTTACGTCGCTTGCAACGTCGCATGCGACGTCGCACAAACCAGAACCTTGAAAACTCACATTTTCACTAAGTGTCGAACTTTTACAACCTCAAATCCTTATACGATACGACCTAACAATCATAATAAAACTTACTTTCCTATTACAATTACTTTAATTTGCGTATTGAATGATAAACTTTAATTATAACAAATCACCAACGGGCCGTATACTTTGATACGAACGCGAACAAACCAACATTTAAACACAACGGGTTGTATGAACAACTAGCCTAGATGGTCTTGCGAGACATCTACTTACTTAACCTTACGTGTTTAGGCACTAGAAGGTTACGGGTTCGGAGAACCTACTTGCTTTACTACTACTTGCTATTTACCACTGCTTGACTCAGGTGAGTCTTACAGCCCCACTTTTACTGTTTTATACTCTGGGGTGAGATACTTAGCAACTGTTTTACGTATGAACACAATGTACTGAACTGAAAACATTACTGATTACAAACAAACGCATGAGTTACTTTTATCCACTGAAAGCCTCCTAATCGTAAGTTGTTAGTTATGGACTTAAGCGCGATTACTAATAGATGGATCCATTTGGGACTGACAATCCCTGTCTGGGGTGGTAGCGCCACCACGTACTGATTTACACGTAGAAACAGACATATTAGTATTTGTTACATATGAGTGTGCGGATAGCACTCACGGGGGTACGTGATATATTCACACTACACGGTTAAGCTTCAACTTATGAGCTCATGGCACTGTACTGATTTACTGAATTACTTACTTTGCTTGATAGCAATACGGGTACATACTTGTGGTTCATAACACCTACTTATTACTAAACCTGTAAGATTCACCAACCTTTTTGGTTGACACTTTTTAGCTTTGTATCTCAGGTACACTTACGGAGTAGGATCACTCCAGGATTACTAGCTAGAGTCGCATGATTTCCAAACTGCATTTAACGGAGATTCTTTGGCATTATCTTTTGTAACTATGGTTATGTAATAGAATCTCCCGCTATACGCGAGGGCTCTAGGGAACTACACTTTTGTAAAGAAAACTATATGTTTTCAAACAATTCAAATTATGAAATGTAACTATTTTACAAACGTCTCATTTAGAGGTCGTTTACTGTTAATCTTGTGCTTTGTATATTGATTAGTAACACCCAATGTATGCTTCCGCAAATCGTTAATTTGGGGGTGTTACACAGATTCTCACTGCTCAACTCGAAGCTTTAAAACCCGATAACATCAAAAACGAGGCCTTACGAGGCATGGATAAACAATTTGAAATCAAACCTAATGGAGTTAGGTGCTTCTCAAACCGAATCTGGTTGCCTAGTTTCGGGAATCTGCGGGACTTGGTGATGGATGAAGCTCACAAGTCCAAATATTCTATCCACCCGGGATCCGATAAAATGTACCACGGCATCAAGGAATTCTATTGGTGGCCGAACATGAAAGCCGAAATCGCCACATACGTCAGCAAGTGCCTTACTTGCTCGAAAGTCAAAGCCGAATATCAAAAACCTTATGGCTTACTTCAACAACCTGACATTCCCGAATGGAAATGGGAACAAATTGCCATGGATTTCATAACCAAACTACCAAAGTCATCGAGCGGTTGTGATACCATTTGGGTGATCGTCGATCGTCTCACCAAATCTGCTCACTTCCTGGCAATCAAAGAAACCGAAAAAATGGAACGCCTTACACGAATCTGCATCAAGGAAGTCGTCTCTCGACACGGTGTTCCAATCTCGATTATCTCCGATAGGGATAGTCGCTACACATCTCAGTTTTGGCAATCACTTCAGAAATCGTTGGGTACCCGTCTCGATATGAGTACCGCATACCACCCTCAAACCGATGGCCAAAGTGAACGAACTATTCAAACACTGGAAGACATGCTACGTGTAACACCCCCAAATTTGTTTAGCGGAAGCATTTAGTTAAGTGTTGGGGTGTCACAATAATAAAGCATGCATACGTATCAGAGCTTATGATTACAACAGAACAATATATATTAAGATGCCAAAAATGTTAATTACAAGGTTTACGATTCATCGAATCGTATAAGTTAAAAGTAATAAGTTTACAAAAGTAGATTTCTGAAATATGACTAAAACATTTCAGTTATACTAAAGAAATCCATGTATTTCCAAAAAGTTGGCATCCTAAAGCTTCACGGGTCGCCTAATTCTCCATGTGTTGGCGATTCTTACATGCGCAGCTAATTCCCTGAAAAACATAGTAAAAGTCAACAACTAGGTTGAGTGAATTCACAGGTTTTATGTTTACACAAGTTGAATCAAGTTTGTAGTACAGTTGTTATCCAAATACGTTCACAAATAGTATTGCCATAATAGTCGAGAATAAGTTTAGTGGAATGTTATCCAAATGCAAGTTTAGTGGGTTGTTCGCCCAAAGTCCAAGTTTAGTGGGTTGTTCGCCCAAAGTATAAGTTTAGTGGGTTGTTCGCCCAAAACATAAGTTTAGTGGGTTGTTCGCCCAAAACACAAGTCTAGTGGGTTGTTCGGCCAAAGTATAAGTTTAGTGGGTTGTTCGCCCAAAACGTCAGTTTAGTCATGTGCTGGTCGTTCTCCAGCGGTTTACAAACAGTACCGGTCGTTCTCCGGTTAATACGCACGGGTCGTTCTCCCGTTCAAATAAAACAGTTTAATACGCACGGGTCGTTCTCCCGTCCAAACACTGCTGGTCGTTCTCCAGCGAAATACGGTACCGGTCGTTCTCCGGTTAATACGCATGGGTCGTTCTCCCATCCAAAGACGCACGGGTCGTTCTCCCGTCCAGTGGCCAGTCGTTCTCTGGCACTAAAATACGTAGCTGGTCGTTCTCCAGCATTTACACAAAAGTACCGGTCGTTCTCCGGTATACCAAATAAGTTTAATAGTTTTCAGTCGTTTGCAAAACAGTCTACCGGTCGTTCTCCGGTCTAGTTAAAACAGTTTGTCGAATAAGTTATTCCATTTGTTCAGTGTATCAGTATGAAAATGTTATTTCATAAACAAAGTTCGCACAACAGTTCAATAGTTCAAAGTACTCTAACAGTTTGAGTAAAACATGTATGATAAACAATCATATAAGTAAAAGCAGTTATGGCAATAAGTAAAACAGTTGACTATGTTTTCCACCCCTGTTCAAAAGCAGTTAAATCAGTAAAAGTAGGGGCTGTGAACTCACCTGTTGAGTTAAGTAGTTGTGCGAGTGCTAGCAAACCTAAGCCCAAGTACAGTCTGAAATCTCCTAACGCCCTAACGTATGAGATTTAATAAGTACGTGGATGTCTAAACTAATCATCCATGCTAGTGTTTGTACAACCAAGTCACGTCCAAATCGTTTGTTTAATGTTCATGTTTGTATTTCGTGGTTTGTGAAAATGTATACGACTCGTTGGTAATAGTTTGAAATCAACATTTCGTTAAAACAAACATGTTTATAATGTTTGTATAGTTCGTGTATCGTATAATATGTGAATATTGGTTACCGGTTAAGCTCGACACTTAGTGGAAAATTAGTTTGTAAAGTTTCTGTCTTATGCGACACTAGAGGGCGTCACTTGCTTTGGTTATGCGACAATAGGCTAGTGTCGCGTAAGTATTGGTCAGGATGTTATGCGGCACTGGTGAAGTGTCGGTTAAAATAGTTATGCGACACTTACGAAGTGTCGGGTACAAAATGGGTGCGTCACTAATGGAGTGTCGGGTATAAGTGAAAAATCTGATTTATGCGGCACTTGGTAAGTGACGCATAGATGTGTCGGTCGAAGATTAGCGACACTCAAGAAGTGTCGGTATAGTAAAGTTGTCAGCGTCACTAGACAAGTGACGGTATATTTCGGGTTTCATGCGGCACTTGACCGCGGCACTAACATGCGACACTTAGTGTCGCTATACTGTTTTCGGTCGCTATGCGACACTAACAGCTGTTTGACGAACAGCGAGAAAAAGTCGGATTTTTGGTCGATTTCGGACGTTTTCGGTTGTATAAAACACTAAGACATGTTAATCTAAGTATATTAAACACTAAATAGCAATTATAACTTTGAAATCTAAAGATTTGCGGGATTTGTCGGAAACTTACGAGTGTCGGATTTGAAATCCGAAAAGATGGAAAGATAGATCGTGGTCTCGTGGTCACTTTATTCCAAAGAAGTATGATGATTCGGCGTCGTTTTAGTGTAGTTTTTGACGTTTTTGGTGATGGTTTTTGGTGGGTGGTGAAAGAGAGATAAGAGAGAGAGAGAATGGAGAAAGAGGATGAAAGAAAATGAAAGAAAATGGGAAGGTGGGGAGGGGGTTTAGTCCCCTTTTTCGCCTCCGTTTTTGCGTTCCGTGTTCGTTTACCCGATCATTAAATGTTACTTCATTTTAACTAATATGTTTTTAAATTTTACATTTATTATTTTTGATTAGGATCTTTTTACGAAACTAAATTAATAAATTTTATAAATTTCGAACTTTGTTTTATTTTAATTATACGAATTGACGTTTTGCGTTTTAAAATAATATGTAAATATTATCGACATAATATTTAATTGTTAACTACGTTATTTAATAATTTCGTTTTATTAAATAATTTTGTTCACCAAGAGTCGTATATTTTTGTCGCGTCCGTTTTCAAAATGTTCAGTACGTAATTACAACTAATTACGAATACGTAATACTACGCGTATTATCTAGTTGGGCTTTGCTAGACTTACCTCTAAAATGTGTTGTGAATTCACTCAAGTAGGGAATTAGCCTAATAATGCAAGTGATTAATAAAATTAATCGTGTTCAAATTTGCGAGGTGTTACATTCTCCCCATGTTAGAGAAATCTCGTCCCGAGATTTAAAATCAAGTCGGATCGCCCGTGGCGTATGTTCTCCGATAAGTCACGTCGTCAGTAATAATACCAAATTGCGTGGCGTTCATTTGTTGCCAGAAAAGTTCTAATCAGTTTAGTATACTCGCGGTATAGTTTAATTAGTTATACGTTCGATAATAATCGAAGTTTACTAAACGTTAAGTTTGAATAGACATTCAAATGGAACATATGTTAAGTCGTAGTAATAGTTGTTAAGTCATACCATGTCAGTTGAGATCCGCGACTGTTTCCGGAGCCCGGAGGATGTATGCGCGGCTTGGGGCGTAGCCTTTGTTAGCGGCGCGGTTGTTGTTGTTTTGATTGTTGTTCCCGGGGTTGTCCTGGTTGTTGTTCAGTTTTGGACATTGGTGGCGAAAATGTCCGGATTCACCGCACTCGTAGCATGCATTTGATCGAGGAGGAGGGTTGGTTTTACAGTTTTGGGCCAAATGACCCCAGTTTTTGCAGTCTTGGCAGAAAGCGCAATTGCCATTATGGTGCATCCCGCACTTGTCACATTTTGGTTTGTTGCCAAGATAGGTTTTGGGTCCAGGGTTGGTGATTGCAGCGAAGGCTCGGGTGTTTCCCGGGTTCCTGTTTTGTTGACCCTGACGGTCGTTACCCTCGTTGTTCCATTTGCGTTTGTGAGTTCCAGAGTCGCCCGCATCAGTACGGGTAGGTTCAGTTTTCCCTGTGATAGCTTTCAGGGTTCCAATCTCGACCGCGTCGTCGGTTAAGCTTTGAGCCAGATCAACTGCGCTCCTAAAAGTAGCTGGTTTGGAGGACATAACCATGCCTCGGATTTGTGGTGCCAAACCCCTGTTGTAACGCTCAATGCGTTTGCTCTCGGGGGTTACCATGTGAGGCACTAGGCGTGCAAGCTCCTGGAATCTAGTTGTGTAACCGGAAATGTCAGCGCCGGTCATTTGGATGTTCCAGAATTCGGTTTCAAGTTTCTGCATCTCATTGGGAGGGCAAAATTCCTCCATCATCATTTGTTTCAGAGTTCCCCAGGTCATGGAGTAAGCAGCTGAGCGTCCAATAATCTGGACTTGAGCGTTCCACCAGGTTAGCGCTTTGTCGGCTAAAGTGCAGGTGGCGTATTTCACGATTTTGTCGGTGGCACAGTCGCTGATGTAGATCACCGATTCCATTTTCTCAATCCAGTGGACCAGGCCGATGGCCCCTTCGGTCCCGGTGAAGGTGCTGGGTTTACAAGACTGAAAGGTTTTGTAGGAACACCCCTGCTGGGCATTGTTTGGGGTTTCGCTGTTGACAGGAGTGGCCCCACTATTGTTGGTTAGGTTTTCACGATTGCGGCTAGCCTCGTATTGCGCAATGGCTTCAGCCACGCGGCGTTCGATAATCTGTTCGGTTGTTTCTGGAGGCGGTGGTGGAGGAGGAACATTTCGTCGAGTGTTTCGAGTATTTCTTTTAGGCGGCATGATGACGTTCTGCGATGAAAAGATGCAGAAGTCAATGCCAATGTAAAGTATGTGAGGAATAAAGTTTCACATATTTCGAGTTTTCGAGTATCAAGAAAAATTGTCGAATCCCCATCACGTATCTTACGACTATGAAACACCCATATGTACTCAGTATAATATAATCACGTTGGCCAGGCGTCATTATATGCTGCCAAATACATACTTCTTTTCATCAACCGTTTAATCACGATCAGGTTCATATGAGATCAGAGTACAATGAACGAGTCGAATGTGGTGTACAGTTCACGCGTATCGAGGTATCACAACGATAGTTTAGATGTATGCAAATGTATGTATGCATGTACGTTCTAGCCAAGGCTATAGTCTAGGTCTCTAGGTTGCTAAGTCACCTAAAGTTTCCTAGTTCGCTATAACCAATGGCTCTGATACCAATCTGTAACACCCCCAAATTTGTTTAGCGGAAGCATTTAGTTAAGTGTTGGGGTGTCACAATAATAAAGCATGCATACGTATCAGAGCTTATGATTACAACAGAACAATATATATTAAGATGCCAAAAATGTTAATTACAAGGTTTACGATTCATCGAATCGTATAAGTTAAAAGTAATAAGTTTACAAAAGTAGATTTCTGAAATATGACTAAAACATTTCAGTTATACTAAAGAAATCCATGTATTTCCAAAAAGTTGGCATCCTAAAGCTTCACGGGTCGCCTAATTCTCCATGTGTTGGCGATTCTTACATGCGCAGCTAATTCCCTGAAAAACATAGTAAAAGTCAACAACTAGGTTGAGTGAATTCACAGGTTTTATGTTTACACAAGTTGAATCAAGTTTGTAGTACAATTGTTATCCAAATACGTTCACAAATAGTATTGCCATAATAGTCGAGAATAAGTTTAGTGGAATGTTATCCAAATGCAAGTTTAGTGGGTTGTTCGCCCAAAGTCCAAGTTTAGTGGGTTGTTCGCCCAAAGTATAAGTTTAGTGGGTTGTTCGCCCAAAACATAAGTTTAGTGGGTTGTTCGCCCAAAACACAAGTCTAGTGGGTTGTTCGCCCAAAGTATAAGTTTAGTGGGTTGTTCGCCCAAAACGTCAGTTTAGTCATGTGCTGGTCGTTCTCCAGCGGTTTACAAACAGTACCGGTCGTTCTCCGGTTAATACGCACGGGTCGTTCTCCCGTTCAAATAAAACAGTTTAATACGCACGGGTCGTTCTCCCGTCCAAACACTGCTGGTCGTTCTCCAGCGAAATACGGTACCGGTCGTTCTCCGGTTAATACGCATGGGTCGTTCTCCCATCCAAAGACGCACGGGTCGTTCTCCCGTCCAGTGGCCAGTCGTTCTCTGGCACTAAAATACGTAGCTGGTCGTTCTCCAGCATTTACACAAAAGTACCGGTCGTTCTCCGGTATACCAAATAAGTTTAATAGTTTTCAGTCGTTTGCAAAACAGTCTACCGGTCGTTCTCCGGTCTAGTTAAAACAGTTTGTCGAATAAGTTATTCCATTTGTTCAGTGTATCAGTATGAAAATGTTATTTCATAAACAAAGTTCGCACAACAGTTCAATAGTTCAAAGTACTCTAACAGTTTGAGTAAAACATGTATGATAAACAATCATATAAGTAAAAGCAGTTATGGCAATAAGTAAAACAGTTGACTATGTTTTCCACCCCTGTTCAAAAGCAGTTAAATCAGTAAAAGTAGGGGCTGTGAACTCACCTGTTGAGTTAAGTAGTTGTGCGAGTGCTAGCAAACCTAAGCCCAAGTACAGTCTGAAATCTCCTAACGCCCTAACGTATGAGATTTAATAAGTACGTGGATGTCTAAACTAATCATCCATGCTAGTGTTTGTACAACCAAGTCACGTCCAAATCGTTTGTTTAATGTTCATGTTTGTATTTCGTGGTTTGTGAAAATGTATACGACTCGTTGGTAATAGTTTGAAATCAACATTTCGTTAAAACAAACATGTTTATAATGTTTGTATAGTTCGTGTATCGTATAATATGTGAATATTGGTTACCGGTTAAGCTCGACACTTAGTGGAAAATTAGTTTGTAAAGTTTCTGTCTTATGCGACACTAGAGGGCGTCACTTGCTTTGGTTATGCGACACTAGGCTAGTGTCGCGTAAGTATTGGTCAGGATGTTATGCGGCACTGGTGAAGTGTCGGTTAAAATAGTTATGCGACACTTACGAAGTGTCGGGTACAAAATGGGTGCGTCACTAATGGAGTGTCGGGTATAAGTGAAAAATCTGATTTATGCGGCACTTGGTAAGTGACGCATAGATGTGTCGGTCGAAGATTAGCGACACTCAAGAAGTGTCGGTATAGTAAAGTTGTCAGCGTCACTAGACAAGTGACGGTATATTTCGGGTTTCATGCGGCACTTGACCGCGGCACTAACATGCGACACTTAGTGTCGCTATACTGTTTTCGGTCGCTATGCGACACTAACAGCTGTTTGACGAACAGCGAGAAAAAGTCGGATTTTTAGTCGATTTCGGACGTTTTCGGTTGTATAAAACACTAAGACATGTTAATCTAAGTATATTAAACACTAAATAGCAATTATAACTTTGAAATCTAAAGATTTGCGGGATTTGTCGGAAACTTACGAGTGTCGGATTTGAAATCCGAAAAGATGGAAAGATAGATCGTGGTCTCGTGGTCACTTTATTCCAAAGAAGTATGATGATTCGGCGTCGTTTTAGTGTAGTTTTTGACGTTTTTGGTGATGGTTTTTGGTGGGTGGTGAAAGAGAGATAAGAGAGAGAGAGAATGGAGAAAGAGGATGAAAGAAAATGAAAGAAAATGGGAAGGTGGGGAGGGGGTTTAGTCCCCTTTTTCGCCTCCGTTTTTGCGTTCCGTGTTCGTTTACCCGATCGTTAAATGTTACTTCATTTTAACGAATATGTTTTTAAATTTTACATTTATTATTTTTGATTAGGATCTTTTTACGAAACTAAATTAATAAATTTTATAAATTTCGAACTTTGTTTTATTTTAATTATACGAATTGACGTTTTGCGTTTTAAAATAATATGTAAATATTATCGACATAATATTTAATTGTTAACTACGTTATTTAATAATTTCGTTTTAGTAAATAATTTTGTTCACCAAGAGTCGTATATTTTTGTCGCGTCCGTTTTCAAAATGTTCAGTACGTAATTACAACTAATTACGAATACGTAATACTACGCGTATTATCTAGTTGGGCTTTGCTAGACTTACCTCTAAAATGTGTTGTGAATTCACTCAAGTAAGGAATTAGCCTAATAATGCAAGTGATTAATGAAATTAATCGTGTTCAAATTTGCGAGGTGTTACACTACGAGCCTGCGTAGTTGACTTCGGTGTAAACTGGGAACAACACCTACCATTGTGCGAGTTTTCATACAACAACAGCTACCATACCAGTATTGGGGCTGCACCTTTCGAGGCACTATACGGTCGTAAGTGCCGATCACCTATCTGTTGGACCGAAGTGGGAGATAGCCAACTCACTGGTCCGGAAATTATTCATGAAACCACCGAGAAAATCGTTGGTATCCAAAACAAACTCAAAGCCGCACGTGATCGTCAGAAAAGTTACGCTGACGTGAGACGCAAACCACTCGAGTTCCAGGTTGGGGATCGAGTACTACTCAAGGTATCGCCTTGGAAAGGTGTAATTCGTTTCGACAGACGCGGGAAGTTAAATTCCAGGTACATTGGACCATTCGAGATCCTCGAGAGGATTGGTCCAGTGGCATATCGATTGCAGCTGCAATCCGAACTCAGCAGCGTACACCCTACTTTTCACATTTCTAACTTGAAGAAATGTCTGTCTGATGAGACAATTATTATTCCCCTCGATGAAATTCGTGTTGACGACAAACTTCACTTCGTTGAGGAACCCGCTGAAATCATGGATCGTGAGGTCAAACAACTCAAACAAAGTCGTATTCCCATCGTTAAGGTCAGGTGGAATTCGTGGCGTGGTCCGGAGTTCACCTGGGAACGGGAAGACCAAATGCGACTCAAGTATCCTCAACTCTTCACTGACCCTGCATCAAATCCGACATCGAACTAAATTTCGGGACGAAATTCTTCTAACAGGGGGAGAATGTGACACCCGTCAAATTAGGACTATTAATTAGGACCTAATCAATTGTAAATACATGTAATTAGTTTTGTGTTAGGCTAATTAATGTATCAAAATATATATTGATGAATATATACGATTATGCGATTTGATTAAATCGTACGCAATTTAAATCGAATGTAATTCGGTTCAGTAAATACGGACGTTGGTGAACGATTTTATTAAATAATATAACATTATTTAATAACACTATTATATCCCAAAATATTATTTCGATAATATTTCATATTCGTATAATACAATTAACAATTATGTGATTTAAAGATTTAACGCGCAAACAAAACGTAACGAACTAAAGTTATAATCTTATAACCCAAATATAAAGTATTTAATAAAATACTTCAACGAAAATATAGAATAATTATTCGTATTTTAAAGGCATATAATTAGACACGAAAAATAATTATTTAACGTTAAACGATTTGGAAAACGAACACCGCACGGAACACAAACGCAGGGAACAATTTTGGGACACACCCACATGGGGTGGGCCCCACAAAAACCAGCCCAAGGTGAGGTCACCACCTCCTCACCTTTCACTTTCTCCATTTCTCTCTCTCTCTCTCTACTCCATCTTTCTTCTTCTTTTCTCTCAAAAATACCACCACCATTATCACCATTAAATCACTTAAAAACACCAACAAACGCCATCGGATCACAAAGCCCTTTTAGGAAAAACGACCACCACGCAACGATCTACAATTCTATCTTTTCGGAATTTCATTCCGACACCTCGTAAGTTTCCGACAAATCCCAAAATACTCCGATTTTCATTATTTTCGAACTTTTATTGTTTCTTCATACTTAAAATGTCTAAATATGGGTTGGGTAAAAGTATTGAGTCGAACGGTGGCCGGAAAACTCATTTTCGGCCCAAAATCCGACGAACAGTTGGAAGTGTCGCTAGTGTGCCAAAAACAGTGCTAGCGACACTAGCTAAGTGTCGCTATGCCTAAGTGTCGCCCCTATAGCGACACTACATAAGTGTCGCTGGAATACTTAACCAGATTTAGATTAGCGACACTCCTGTAGTGACGCCAAAATTCATAAGTGTCGCCGTAGCGACACTACTCAAGTGTCGCCCAACTATTGAAAATCAGAAATATAGCGACACTTACTAAGTGTCGCCTAAGCCCGTAGCGACACTATCCAAGTGTCGCCAAAAACAGAGAAGTTAGAATATTTTCCTAAGTCTTGAAACGTTTTATACCAACCAAATCGGATACGATACAACTTATACACGAGACATAAGTACTTTGTTAAGTATACAACCACACAAATATAATAATAAAAGGCGAGATTATTATTTCAAACAATCACCAACGGGCCGTACACGTTTTCAAAACACAAGTTAATCAAACAACCAAATCGTAGTCATTTGGACATTTTAGTTGAACGAACAACTACAAAGGTAGTCTTTGTAACTACCTACTCATATTAATAACCATCGCGTGTCGTGGACACCCTCAGGTTATCTGTCTGCGGACATCTCACTGCTTGATTAAGCATCATACGTTTATCGGTTATAACGCTCCAAGACTCAGGTGAGTCTCATAATCCCTCTTTTTAACGCTTTTTCACTCAGGGGTGTGATTCAATGCTTATTTTAACGTGTGAACGCAAGTACAAACTTTACAATATACTACATGAGTTGTTTTCCATTAATCATTTCAAAGTCCTCCATCAGTATAGTTTGGTAATACGTTGTAGCGTGATTATTAGTATATGGTACCATATAGGATTGACCCTCCTCGTCCGGGTTAGCATGCACTAACTGGGTAAATGGACGTACTAATAATTGTTCAGACGAGTGTGGATTAGGCACTCGTGGAGGCACCTCGCTCGGAATTCTCTATATGGGACCCGACCCTCGAGTTAAGCTCAGACTATGTGCTCATGGCTATATACACTACTATTTATTTGCTGATTGCAAATCACTACTTAAATCTTGCGGTTCATACGATATTACCTGATTTCAAACCTGTGAGCTCACCAGCTTTAGCTGACCCATTTTAGCATGTTTCACAGGTACCCAGCAGTAGGTTGGACTGCCATCAGGTATTCTATAGCTCGAGTCAGCATGCAGATATTAGAGATTTTCTTGCATTAGTATATTTTGTACAAGTACTCATGTACTGAAATCTCTCATTTAAATCGAACACGAGCTATGTACAGCTTTAAATGTTGTAAACATTTCTTATATTAAATCTATTTTGTTAAAACGACGCATATAGAGTCGTTTGCTATATATCTATGTGCTTTGATTATTGATTAGTAACACCCAAAGTATGCTTCCGCCAAACAGTAAATTCGGGGGTGTTACACATTCGTCGGGTCGAATAAACTAAGCGATGAGGATTGCGTTAGATTGTGTATGTTACTTCTGATAAACATTGGTTTTATGGGAAAGCAGCCGACGTATGTTGTTGAGGATTATTATATGCATCTAGTTGAGGATTTTGGTGTGTTTGACAGGTACTTTAAACGATTGTGTCGTCCGATTTGAAAATTGTCAATGTTCCTAATTTTTAACATATACTAATATATGACAACTTATTTTTGTTTGCCAGGTACCCTTGGGGTAATCTTGTTTGGGATAGAACTTATGCGCAGTTGAATAATGGGTTGGAGAAAAGGGAGGCTAAGGAAGGGATGAAATACACATTGAGTGGTTTCGGGTGGGCGTTTATGGTAGCTCCATGTTACTTATTATTGTTTAACGTACTTTTCTATATAATATACTATTATGCTAATTTGAAGTGTGCTTATATTTTATCAGAGTTGGATTTTGGATGCTTTTTCCCATCAATTAGAAGATGTTGTATTCAGGTTGCCAAAGGAAGTTCATCGGGGTGTTTATTTGACGCGCAAAATTAGGATTGGCGAATCTCAAAAATTTGACAAATTCTTAGAAATGCCGGTAAGTGACTTACTTTGATATATCTCCTTTGGTGTTATTTATAAACTTATGTTGATATATATATATATATATATATATATATTGCTGAAATTGTGTTGACTTGTAAGCTGAAACATTAGCTGGTTTATTAGTTTTATAAAAAGGACATTTCCAATTTTTTGTGTATTTCTTTTTAAATTGTAGGATTCTACTACGCCTGACATGCTTCCGAAGATGACGTTGAGGCCGACTAAAACGGAGAAGGAGTGCGATTGGTGGAAGGGTAGTTACAAATTCTTTAATGAGAAGAAACATGTCGTTGATGTCAAGAGGCCTTATAAGAAGCCACGTATTAGTCCAAAAGCTGTTGATCTGGTGTCTCCTGCCCCCGTATCTCATGACGAGGTGCTTGATGATATTATTTTGTCAGTGCCTCATGACGATCAGGATACTCATCATACATCTAGTATAGGTCGTTGTGGCACCTACCAGTCGGCATCACGGATGGAGGAGCTTTCCTTACGCGGTCGGGTCGACACGCAGGATCAGATCATTTCCACCTTACGTCAGCAGGTGGAGACCTTACTTAAGCGGGTGGATGCGCAGGATGTCATTATTGCTAAGTTACAGGGTCAGGTATGGTGTTGTTATTAACTGTGTACCTTACAAATATATTAATGTATATGTTTATATGTATGTTTATATGTATATGTATATGTCTGTGTATATATATTATATACATGTATATGTATGTATGTATGTATATATATATATATATATATATATATATATATATATATATATATATATATATTTATATATTAGTTGTTTACTGCCGCTTACAGGATTTTCAGGATGACGGGGTTTACGATGATGGTTATGTGTCCGACACATATATTGCCACTGCGGTCAAGAGCTCGGTTCCACGTGATTTGCGTCGTAGTACGCGAGAGCGACGACATGCCCCGACTAGGCTATCCCCGTTTATTACCCCAACACAACTTAAGAAGCCGTGTTTGAAGAAAACTTTGAAATTGCATGAGGTGGAACGCGAAAAAGTATCGGCAAGTTTAGGAGCCGATGATGATCACCGGGCTGTTGATCAGCCGGTTGTGCCGTGGGTGGTAGATGAGCCGGTTGTGTCGCGGGTGGTTGATAAGCCAGTCCCGCCGCTTACTAAGGTATATGTTAGTATAAATATATGTACATTGTTAGTTAGTATATATATATATATATATATATACATACATATATATATATATATATATATATATATATATATATATATATATATATATATATATATATATATATATATATATATATATATATACATACATATATATATACATACATATATATATATATACATACATATATATATATATATATATACATACATACATATATATATATTTTCCGGAAAGTTTAGATTTTTTTGAATAATATTGATTGATTGATGATGTTTCTGACTAATGCCGATTAATTAGGTTGATGAGCCGGTTGTTGATCGGGTGTTAGATGAGCCAATTGTTGATCGGGTGGATGATGATCCAGTCCCGCCGGTACTGCCGCTTACTAAGGTATATGTTAGTATAAATATATGTACATTGTTAGTTAGTATATATATATATATATATATATATATATATATATACATACATACATACATACATACATATATATATATATATATATATATATATATATATATATATATATATATATATATATATTCCGGAAAATTTAGATTTTTTTAAATAATATTGATTGATTGATGATGTTTCTGACTAACGCCGATTAATAAGGTTGATGGGCCGATTGGTAAGGTTAAAAAACTAAAGCGTCGGGCAAGAAGGAAGTCGGATAAAGATGAGGACGAGATTGATGAGGATACGAGGATGGCCATGGTTGCGAGTTTAGTGGACCCGAAGACTGGTTTCCTCACTACTCCACCCCCTGAAACACCTGGGTTGATTGAGGGACCGTCCACTGTTCGGGACTTATATGTATCTGGCGGCCTTGTGCGCTGTATGTTTCTCCGACCGGCCTTTAGTTATTTGTGCGTGGGTAAAGAATTTTGGGGCCGTTTGTATGGATTCACCGAGTCAGGATACTTAGAGAACACGGTAAGTCTCTACATACATTTATCTTTATCTTTCGTCCATTATTGAGTTATATATGGGATTTGGATTTACTTTAATTTTGTTTTGCAGCATATCGACGGGTGGGGATCCTTATTGCTGTGGTGGCGATACCGGGCTTTTACACGTCCCACACAGCTTCACATACCATTGAGATGGACGATCATGCCTGTTGGTTTTATAGATATGATAAAAGGATTCGTAAACTACAAAGATCGGAAGAAAAGACCACCAAGAGCGGCCGGTGAGAAAGAGGGCGATGGATGTCTCGGAGATTCGGGAGTGAACTATAAGTATCTAATGGGCTTCGCAGACGGTACTCGTCCACCGTACCCTCCATGGTGGGAGTGTGACAAAGTAAGTAAACAATTTCTATAATGCCGTAACTATTTTAAAAATGCATTTACATTTTTAATTACATAAGATTATAATATATGTATATGCAGATACTTTTGCCGCTCCACATTCCAAGAGTAGATCACTAGATACTAGTGGTGCTTGATCTTCGTTTTTTTGATGTCATTGGATACGACAGCCTTCCAAAGCTTTGTAGAGATGAGCGAGAGGAACTTGTCAAAGAATTAGGTCGCTACATAGTACATTATCTGGACGCAATTAGGTTTTGGAGTCAATGGGGTGAGGGACGTAAAAAGCCTTTTAAAGATACTTGTCATTTGCGTTTAGAGTTGTTAGAGGATGCGCCTGTGCAGAACAGTGGACTAGGCGACTGTGGAGTTTGGGTGTGCAGGAATATGGAGACTATTGCCTATAACCAAGATCATAGGATGAGTGGGGATACAGAGTCATTTGCGTTGGAGTATAGGCAGCGGATGATTCTGACTTTCTTTAGTTCTCGTTTTGATTGGCAGCCGCCAACTTGCGACTGGCGACTAGCGAGCTGCGACCTGAGACCTGCGACCTGCGAATTTATGATTGCACGACTTGGAGGATAAGATTTTCTGGATAAGATTTTCTGACATTTCTTAGATTCTCACTATTTTTCAAGATAAGATTTATCTAGATAAGATTTTTGAAGATAAGATTTTCTACGATTTTCTAAGATTTTTGGTACTTTTTGGATAACGATATGGATAGAGTTATACTTATATAATAAGATTTTCTTCAGTATTTCATAACACTCTTTATCCTATTCTCATAAATCTCTCTCAACTGAAAGTCGTTCATCATCAGTAAAACATATGGGCAACATCTGAAATCAATCTTCAGGTACAATTTTACAACCACTTAATTAGTTTTGCATTTTGTAATGGATAAGTTTAAACTTTTTATCTGTTATGGGGGTCGTTTTGAATATATTAACAACACGCCAATGTATTTGCCAATAGAATGTAGTATAGTGCCGTTAAAACTTCCAGTGGCACCAGAAAAGCCCATGACATGCAAAGTTTTGTTGAAAAACGTTTTGAAAAAAATAGCTCTACCACTTGATTCACCAGTTTGTCTAAAATATAAGCTCGGTCAGTATGTTGTTGATATAAGTGATGATGTTGATGATTTTGGGGAATTTTTGTGCCATGCAATTAACAATGCTCCAATAGAAATTTACATTGTTGATATTGTACGAAATATCTCGGGCATGGGTAGCAATCAACCTAGTAGTAGTAGTTCTGGTTATCAACCACAATTTCACCAACAAAACACTAATGAATATTACCAACAACCTCGATATCAACCATTTCAACAACCCTTTCAACAACCTCAATATCAATCTTTTCAACAGCCCTTCCAACATCCCTTTCAACAACCTCAATATCAATCTTTTCAACAGCCCTTTCAACAAATTCTGTTTCCTTATCAACCATAATATCAATTTCATTACCATGCTCCTCCACAAAACACAGCAAATCACGCATACACAACACAACAACCCTTAAACCATTCATTTAGGGTAGTTGAAGAGACCCAGTATGAAACCAACTTTAGTTCGGATGTTCACTATGATCATTCCCATTCAAAATACTATGTGGAGGAGCCAGAGCCAGATCCACATCCTCATGATTATGATCATTATGATGAGGAAAATGTCAATCCACCAAAGGATCATGACCATCCATTTTGTAATCACATTGTTGAAGATGATGAGGATGATGAGGAGGATGAGCCAGATTCAAGAGATATATACGACAAGCCTATACCAGTAAAAGCAACCGAACATGATATATTGTGGAATATACCAAAGCCGTTAGAAGAGGAAGAGGAAGAGGAAGAAGTTCCAAAACGACCAGTTACCATGTATGAGAAATCTTGTCGTATTCGAGAGGGCCAAACATTTAAAAGTAAAGAGGAATTTCTCCTTGACTTGCAGACCAAGTGTCTTGAAGAAGGTTTTCAGATTAAACCAAAGAAGTCAGACAAAAAAAGGTACACAGCAAAATGTATTTTGCCTAATTGTGATTGGAAGATAAGTGCAGCGTGTATCTAATATTGTGACAACTTCCAAGTTAGGAAGTTACACGACGCTCACACATGTTCTCGTACTCAAATCTTGTCAAATAGCCGTCATGCAACCAAGAAAGTGCTTGGTAACCTATTGAAAGAGGCGATGACTTTGGAAGGACGTGTATACAGAGGAAAAGAGATCAAAGTTGATATGACTGAACGCTTTAAAATCAGCCTTACATACAACCAAGCATGGAAAGCAAAGTGTTATGCTATAGAGCTGTTGAGAGGTAACCCGCTGAATCGTTTAAAAAGCTTCCGATTTACCTGCACAACCTAAAGCTACATAACCCGGGGAGCACTACGAATCTCCGTACAGACGATGAGGATAAATTTGTAATGTGTTACATGTCCATCGGTGCAGCTGTAAGTAATTGTTATTAGTTCACATACGTACAATCTTATATGATTTATATATATTTTTATCTGACCTTTGCAGATACGTTCATTTGTCAACCATACACGCCCAGTAATAATCGTAGATGGGGCACATTTGAAGGGTGGGTACTTGGGTACTAACTTAATTGCTGTGGCGATGGACGGTAACAATGGCATCTTACCACTGGCTTATGGCATTGGTGCGGGAGAGACGACGGACGTGTGGACCTGGTTCTTGGGAAACTTACGTGACGCACTTGAATCTGCTGGTGGGATTGACAACCTCACATTCATCTCTGATAGGGCTCCAGCAATTGCAGCCGGTATTTCACAGATGTATTTTCAGAGGCATTTCATGCCCTATGTAGCCGTCATTTGTTGATGAACCTGAAAAGCAAATCTGCAAAAGTCAAGCACTTTGAATGGCATTACTGGAAAATGTGTAAGGCTTACCGAAAGTCGGATTTCGATGAACATTTTGATGTCATTTCAAGACATTTACCAACTTCAGCTAATGTTCTTAGAGAGGTGGGGAAAGAAATATGGTCAAGGCATCATTCAACAAAGACACGATATGCATACCTCACAACTAATAGTGCAGAGTCCATTAACGCCATGACCAAGCATGCAAGAAAACTCCCGGTGACAATGTTATTGGAGTTTTTTAGATCTTCAGTACAACAATGGTATTTCAAACATCGAAACACTGCAGCGGTCGTTATAACACTTTTCACGCCATATGCCGAACACAAAATTGGTAAGAGGGTTGGCAAATCACTCAGCTGGAAGGTCAAACCATCCACAAACATGATATGTGAGGTGGTGGATCGCCAAAAGAATGGAACAGTCAACTTGTAAGCAAGAACATGCACTTGTAAGCAATGGCAACTGTCTGGTTTACCTTGCGGACACGTAGCGGCAGTGACCCGTCACTTTAAAATGGACAATGTGAGCTGCTTTGCGGAGAGGTATTTCACCACGGACACATATCGAGCAGCCTACAGTGAGGCTATAAATCCAACACCTCATCCTTCAGAATGGGAAGATCTAGGTAATCTGCAGATTTGCTTACCGCCGGTACTTGTGAAGAGGCAATCTGGCCGCCCACCTGGCCGTGCTCGTATTCCTTCGAAAGGAGAGGAGAAACGAGAATACAAAAATCAATGTAGTCGGTGAAAGGAATGCGGTCATAGTCGAGTTAATTGTACGGCTCCTTACGATAGAACCGATGAGCCAACCCGATCAAGAACCACCGCAAGATAAAACTCAAGGTCCAAATCAAGATCTAAATCAAGATCTAAGAAAGTAAGTTATTAAATTTATTCATATTAACATAGAAAATTTACATTGTATTATTAATACAATCGTCATTATTTGACTTGCAGCAGACGTCCACAAAATCAACGAAAAGCCAGTTAGAGGAGGATGAAGGAGAGCCATCCCAGGCGACTCAAACTTATCCGAGTGTACATTTGAGTCAACCTTGAGTCACATTTGGAATTGTTGTGATGAAAAAAACTATGTTATGTACTTGTTTGCAATGTTATCTATGTTTGCATTATTGTGGTGTATTTGATTAACTTACTTTGTTTGAACATTACTAAACCTCGGATATTACATAAGGATTAAAAATCATAAAATTACACTAACAAAAAAACGTACATAATTGGCAAACTATAGAATTTATTGAAATAAAGATACGAATTACAAGATTTAACCAATAACTAATCGAATAAACGCCTAGCGACAGAAGAGCCGGTAATAACCTTAGATATTGCAAACGGCATTGTTGGATCAGAATTCGAGAAATGTGACAGATCGTTGCGTGTAACATATACCTCAATTTCTCTATGTATTTTGGCATAGTCGGTAATCTGCTTGAGTTGCTGGACATCATCGGTTATCAATTGTAAACCATTATCTAGGTCTTTTTCATGCTCCTTAAAGTAAAAATACCACTTCGGTGGAGGCACGTAACCGAGCTCGTTCAAAGCCGTTTCCAAAAGTTTAGTTGAAAATTCATCGGCCTCAACGCAGTCAATAAACGTCAACGAACCTTGAGTGTACATTCTGTAAGCGTCCTGAAAATGTCCGGCGTGACGGAAAGCAACACTAAACATCCAGGGTACTTCTGCGTATATTTTCTCAGTTGATGGTTCTTCATTTGGAGACCGAAAATACCAAAAATGTTCATTCAAAGCCATTTTCAGAAAACTAATGACGAAGATATATAAAAAAGTTGAGAATGTGGTGAGAATGTGAAGTGTTGATAATTCTATTTATAAATGAACAGATAAGAAAATCAAGAAAATCAAGGAAAATCTTATCCGAAAAGATAAGATAAGATAAGATATCTTATCTAAAAAGATAAAAAGTTATCTAGATCGTCATCAAAAAAGTACAAAAAACCCAGAAAATCTTAAAAATATCAAAAAAGCTTATCTGAAAAATTTTAAAAATCTTATTTTGAAAAATCCGAAAATGGTAATTTACGACTAGTGACCAAGACTTACGACTAGTGACCAAGAGTTACGACTAGTGAACAAGAGTTACGACTAGTGAACATCAGTTGCGACTAGTAAACGGGTCGCAGGTCCCCACGATTTGGTCGCAGCGATCGGTGAACGGGGCTCGGGCTTGTCTTTTACTCGGAAACGTCGTATGGTCGCAGGTCGTGGTGAACGAGTCGCAGGTCGCATCATGCGACCTGCGCCCGGACCGTTTGAGTGTCTTTTACTCGGTCACCGTTTTAGTCGCACGTTTTGTTTTGTTGTCTTTTACTCGGTAACTCGTCAGGTTGCAGGTCGTGGTGCCGGGTCGCAGGTCGCATGCTGCGACCTGCGTACGGATAGGGCAAATCCGCAACTTTTTTTTGGAAGAGGCAAAACGAAAAATAACTTCGAAAATAATGGCATTTTTATTAATTTCCCAAATAAAATACAAATTAAAGTCTGTTCTGCGAGATGAGATCTCAAGTCGCAGGATTAGGTTCTGCGAGATGAGATCTGGGTTCGCAGAAGTGGCAACGAACCGAGATCATAATGGGCTTGGTTTTGGGCTGCGAAGTCAGTCGACTCGCAGAGCCCATCGGGCTGCGAGTCGAGTCGGGCTGAAAAGTATAAATACAAAATTAGGTTTAACCAATTAAGGACTTTTGCAATTTCGATTTCCAGAGTATTATTTCGTGATTCTAAGCATTGTTAGGCTAGGTATTGATAGATTAACATTCATTTTAATCAATACAAAGCAAAACTTTAATCAATTCGCTATTATCTTGCGAAACAATTCGTTCACAATCCGTGAACCAAGTATTGAGGAATTCCGCTCCTTAATACCTAAAGATAACCTCGTTATCGATCCTAAGAACTAGGGACTTACAGTTTCGAATGTGGATCACTCTTTCCTTAAAAACTTTGTAGTAAGCTCACTCTTAAACACCCTCCATGACTGTTGTGGGTAGATTTTTGACTTACCTTGCAGGATCCCGAAGTAAAAGGTATTCATGTTTTATGTCGGTTTGGTATCCTTAATAATATTTACTTATGTTGTGCAGGTTATTGAGATCCTGGATCTGTTTGGGATTAAGCGTGAATAGAGGGTCCCGATTATATTAGGGATCGGCTATAATGTTTGTGTTGCAGGATCCCGATTGGGATATGTATATACGATGCAGGAACGTATGATCTGTGATATGTTCAGGATCCTTAATCTATTCGGCGATATGCTCGGATGAGGATCTTGTACTTGTTATATATATTTAGGATCCCGGATAGTCAGTAACCCGGGATCATATATTGCTAACCCGTATTTGTCTGCTTATCTTGACTAGGTCATACGCGGAAATGGATGTGACTATTTGACTCCGATATACATGGATCGAGACTTATTCAAATTCAAATGGAAAAGGAGTCAACACGTGTGATAAACTTGGTCAGTGGAACGTTGAAGACCTCCAGCATATATCGGAGAGGATCCCGAGATTTCCGGAATAGTTTGTTATGTTACTTTAGTATAAATATGAGGCAATATGATCGATTAGGCTAACTCTTGGCTCACTTACTCACACATAAACACACTGCTACACTACTCTTTACGATCAAACCACACATTTTTACTTATCTTCTCCATTGATTCATCACACACTTTCACTTAGTTCGATCATATCATGCTCTTAGCTTGTAATTATCCTTGTTTATTTAATAAGATCTACAAATACAAGGATCGATTGATCCTTCCCGAGATTTTGTGCTGGAGATCTACCTAGGTCAAGGGCTTTCCTCATATATCATCGTGTTGATTTTACTTTATTTGTATTATTAGATAATCGTAGCAAATAAACCGATTTTACTTGCATTTTTATCATTAAACTTGCATTATCCCGATATTTACTTACATATTTGACTAGTTTTCATGTTAATTTTACTTGCAATCACATTTACATCATAAAAGCTACATTGTCTTATTATTAACTTACATTCTTATTTGATTATCTTGAAAATCACAACAAGCACACTACCTCACTTAACGGATTTTATCACAAAATTAACTTAGGTTATTTTTGGTCAAAACAATGACTTATTGACCTTTCTCAACATGGTATCTTTGGCCGCATCATCTCTAATATTCCAGTGAGCTTTAGTATGCTCCCATAGAGTTTCTAACATGGCTGGAGTTACTAGGGTCTGGTCATTCGGATCAGCAACCGGTTTTGTATTCCATTTCAAATGGTAAGGAATACAAACTTTAATCTCATTACCAAACCAAGTACTAAAATCTGCCCAGTTTGGTCCAAATGGTTCACCTTGTGGTGTGAATTAGATGTGATGGTTAGGATCATAATTTTTGACATCATTTGCTCTTTCCACCTCTCTTCTACCACCACCTCTACCTCTACCTCTTCCTCGACTACCTGATTTACCTCCTTCTCCTTGATCTCCTACTTCAATATTATATATATTTATATTTTACCCTACAAAATATATAAAACGTAAATATATATAATCAGTAAAGGTCTATTTTGGTTAGTGTTAGGGAATCACTATATATTGATATAAACTAAACCCTAATCATCATATAAACTAGGGAGATCCTCGTTAATCCATTTCTTTTTTTTTTTATCATCTTATCGAGTGCTTCCACCATTTTCTTGCAATTATCCAGCATCTTCTTTTCTTCATCAATTGATTCATTGAGAGTCTGTATATACGAAAATTCAATTATATAAATCATCATATCTCTTCGTTCGATCGGTATAATTTTTTGTGCTTTGTTGTGGATTGAATGATTTATGTTTACAATCTTCCTTTTCAATTTCTCGTTTTTATTTTTATCCTCTTCAAGCATCTGGTTGAAAAAATTCATGTATCTTTTTGAATAAATTTTAAATCGATTATCCAATATAAAAGCTCTTTTAGAACATGGTTTTGATGAAGCTGTTGATTCTTCCCTTTTAAAGAGTAAAATGTGTACGTTGTTTGTTAGAAAATTGAAAATTAGTCTAATTATTTATAAGCCCTTAAACGTTTATATGTATATTATTATTAAATTAAACTAGATTATAACCCGCAAAATTTGCGGGCTAATTTATGATTTTTAATACAAAAAATTATATTATATTATAATTTAATTTTAACGAATAACGTTTGAGTCGACCTTTTTTCGGATTGCATTTGGAAAATATTTCAGCTTGCATTGGAATGTACACTTAACCCATAACCCACCAAGTCTGAATTAATAGACATTTAAGTCATAAATAGATTACCCATCTCTATACATAAATGATGTTCTTTGCAACACCCTTTGCATCTCAAGCCATGTTCATGGCTTGACCTGCCTTCTCAGATGCAAATTTCAACTTCATAAACCTACACGTATACATATATTACCATTTTGATTTATCATAACCCGTTTTTATATGTAATCCATCACAACCATTCTGTAACCCCTAGTCATACATATGCACATGTATACATATACGATAAACAAAGATACAACACATATACTTACTATATTATACACTCGTATACTATATGGGTTGAACCATTGAAGCATGCTTATCACAAATAAGACATGTTAACTTAGAATATAGATAATAGATGACATCATACAATAGTATTAAGGTCAAAGATAATTACCAAGGGGAAAACATGTCAAGTCCATATACCGAATATAATTATATGCATCCAAGACCAAAACTACAAAGGATATAAGATGCCAGTTCTCCTGCATTACTTTGTCTAAATGCTCAGTAACTCTTGAAGTGTCCATTAGATTAATAATCTCTTTCTGCTTTGTTTCACACAACTCAAGCATGTTTTTTAGCCTATCTTTCTTTGATATAGCTCAAGTTGCAATTCACTCAACCTATAATTCAGGCTCTCTATGGTTGATTCATTGGATGCTACATTCCCCTCCAAGGTCTCGGTTAGATTATCTGCAAAATATAGATAAAATGACGTGCAAACAACGTGAAATCCTTACTTATGGGTACAGTAGAGTTTTTAGCTAAAAATGGAATAATCAATGGGTCAAAGAGGTTAACGGGTTGAAAGCAAAAAAAATTATAGTATTAATGCGTACTGTATATTTTGTTATAGACCAGTGAAGTATTTATATTATGAACTCTTGATCGGATGGCAAATTTGATACAAATTTGTTTATTTTAATTTAAGTTTGATCAATTGCTCAGTAGCAACTAACCTACAACCTGCAAGACCAATCGAAGTGCCATGGCCTTGATGGTTGCACCTACTTCAAGGAATTTTGATGTACTGTGTGGCTTCATCTGATCATATCCACGATTCCCACGTACTACATCTGGTCACATAACATAAAGATGGTGAATTTAATTAAAAAAACCACCATGTAAGGAAATAACCAATTTCCCATAATACGAAAGAAGCTCATTTGACAAAACATTACTACCTACAATATATATACAATAGTTGATATATTTACGATAAAAATCAATATTTAAATGTGAATAAGTATAAGCAAGAATAGTTAAACCACCAGACCCGCTCATTTAGCCACCTTGACTATAAACAGTTAATCCCTTGTCATAAGCCATAATGAAAAGCAAGCTCCTAAAACATCCAAACACACACTTTCGAACCCAAAAAACTTTAATAAGTCACAAATCACAAAAGTGTTGAAATACACATATACATATACATATTATATACAGTATCTTTGTAATTTTTATAATTTTTATCCAGTCTGTATATATTATATACAGTATCTTTGTAATTTTTATCCATTTCTCCTTTTAAAATGCATAGAAGGATCTTCATCTTTGGTTCCATACTATATAATCAGTTAATGGTAATGCAAGAAATTAAAAAGCGCATAAAAACCTTACATCATAATGCCTTTCTTCATCGAGTTGATTAATCTTCTATACTCTTCATCCATAAGGTAGCATAGTACTCTACATTGAAGAAACAGATCATGAGATACATGAACTGAAAAATCAATAACAAAAACATGTTTTAAAAGTTAGGCGTTTATCCAAAGAGAATCACATTTGGAGTCATCCGCCTCAAAATAATCTCCATTTGCATGACTTGAAAGCATGTAGTCACAACTGTGGTTACATGAACTATGGTCGCATCTTTTATGTAATTAGTCTCGGCATCTACGTACCAATTAAAAAAAGCACTCTTTTGAGGAATACACAATTTTAAAAAAGCGTATGATGACTGAAATGCATTGTTACATTTATGCCTAATAACATTGTAGCTCATTAATAATGTTTACTTGTCTAGGAAAAGAAAGACAAACCCATAAGCCATATTTAGTTGTAACTTGCCAACATGTCCTCAAATATGCTATTCTAGAATGAAAATCCGAACCGAAACTTACTTGATATTGCTTTATGACTGTATCTCATCCTTACAAGAATCACAATTCTTTATAAACTCGCACAAACATATAATAATAATAACATTCATTAAAAAGTAACATATATTACAAACCGATAATTCAATTCCTTGAATATTTTGACCAGCCTTGTTAAACTTGCAGGTAACATCCGTATTATTCTTTTAAAAGAATGAGTATTTTGGTCATTATACAGAAGTTCGAGCATGAGGTGGTGAGGCTATTATATTTGTGCTGACTTTTAAAAATTAGGACACATTTGTATAGCCACTTTTCCACCTCCATTTAGCTTAACATCAGGGAAATGAGAATTGAAATTAAAACATAATAATCTTTTGTATCCACGCAACGGGTCAAAAGTATTTAACTCGAAAACGATTTACATAACCCATTTAGGTAAATGGGGCGAATAAGTTGATGGATTTGATCATTCTAATAAAAAACTAAAATTACTTTTTGGGTTGATTAATCGACCCGTTCACACAAACCTTAACTTAAATCCAAACCAAAAAACGAAAATGGTAATGAGTTATTTTGGTCATTATACAGAACTTCGAGCATGAGGTGGTGAGGCTATTATATTTGTGCCGACTTTTGAAAATCAGGACACATTTGTATATCCCATTTTCACCTGCATTTTGCTTTACATCCAGGGAAATGAGGATTGAAATGGAAACACAGTAATCTTTTGTATCCATGCAAAAGATGATCTTCTCTATTCACATGAAACAAATGATTTTATATGTTAAATAGAGAGAGAGTGCATTATCTTACATTCATATCCATTTGTGCAGAATACTTCTAGAGCTTTTGCATCACTTTCATATGCTTCGCAGATGCCATCTCCTGCATAATAATACATTCCCATAATAAAAATTATAAAAGTGTTTTTCACCGAGACATAATGTACTGATCTTAGATAGATTAAAGTGAAAAGGGTTAGATACAAATCATACAATCAAGTTGGAACCTATGGCTACATGATAACACGGGTTGATTTTAGGTATAGTCTGAAATGGGTTGGGTTCATGCTCCACTTATTAAAAACATAAATGGATCCTAGAAATAATCAAGAAATAATGGATAAAAAACCGATAAAGGCAAGCTGTTCAATGTGATATCATCCAGAAATTTAGAAAGGCTATTCATTGCAGCTGCTATGAAAAATAAATTTTTCATCAATAGGTTGATGCATCCGCAATATCATCTGCCTTCCAATCCTTTTCATTGTTCCTATTAAATGCAAAGGCAATGGGACACAATGAGGTCAAATTTAACACATGAGGACATCCAGATTTGGGCTATAGGATGTACATATTTGATAATTTGATATTTGACAAAGTATCAAAATACACACAAATTTCAATCAACTAAAAAGATATAGTTGAAAAAAGCATCATGGAGTACCTGCAAAATCAATTCCAAGATCAATGTCGAGTACTCCAAAACAATAGTAAAGCTATAAATAAAGAAGCAAGCAAGCATAGTTCTGCCACAAACATAGTAGAAAAAAATGATGCTCTATAATCCCATATTCCCATGTATTACAGAATAAGTATGTGATCTGATAATCAATATCCATCTTTCCTATTTTTAGTTGCATTCACTCACGCATTCTACTTAAGCTTCCTATTATCCTCCTTCTCAATATAAGCCCACAAAAAAACGGCAATAAAAAGTTCAATAAGTGAAGTTTCAAGAATGACATACAACTTGTATGTTATTAAGTACACTTAATGACTTCGTTCTGTCCATATTTAGCAATAGATTCACTTCTTCATTAAAATTATAATTCACTAAATATACAACCAGCATGAATCAAGTCATAAGAAATCAACAGTTAGTAAAGGAGATCAAGATAACATCAATATTTAAATAACATAAGCTAGTAAACGCAAATATAAATCTGAACATGTTATAACAAAATTGAAACATGTTTTTTTTTCAATTAGGCATTTCATCAAACACTTGATGTTCATCATTGAAACATAATCTTGATACCATACACTCAATCGATTATACCGTAAACGGAACTGAGGATGTATCTAATCAATTACAAAATAAAATGATTAAGTATAATTACCTCTTTTATTTTCTGATAATATATGCCTTCATGTTTCTCAATAACCCTAAAAGTTGTAAAAAAATATATTTTTAGTATTAGCAGCATAAACAGGAGCGAGATGAGATTGAAACACAAATACAACAATACCTAATAATGAAATCATTATTATAAAAACGGTAGAATGGAGAAGATGAACTTTCAAACAAATTCATAAGATAAGAATGTTACGGAAATTCTAAAATCAGATTATGGAATAACAGAAAGTGAGATATACTAATCATACCGTGAGTGCCCATTGAAAACAATTAATCATTTAAATTTTACAATGTCAACCAAATTAATTGTTATATGCATCAGAAACATCAATAAAATCGTGTACAGAAACAATATATTTACCTTATTATTAACCTATGAACCCTAATTTCTGATCAAATAAAAGTAAACCCATCTCTAATATAGATTTAAAGCATCTGCAAAATCACAATACCTGACGTTTTGTGAATATCAATCGGTTTATTTTGAGCAATATATTTCAGAAATCACAACTGGAGGGAGAGTTGTTGTGTTTAGAGAGGTGATGATCCGTCAATCAATTATGATTATTTTGTTTAAATCAAATACAACCAGATCATCGCAAAAAACGTAGGCCTCAATCTTTTGCTGTATAAGGAATTCTGTATGTTACCTAAATTAATAATCTTTATTGTGTATAAGAATCAGTCATTAAGGGTGAGGATGCGCTAAGTGTTCAACCTATTTTCTGTTTCAGTCATGTAAAACCCTGTAACCCAATTTATCGATGTACAGGGTATAAGGATTAAGAATCAGACAATAGAATAGCTAAGATTGGGAGAGGATGATTTAATACCAAAGGTCTGCGCACTGAATCGGAGGCACGATCTTGGGTTGATTCTTCGTCGCCGGCGCCAGGATCTGACCACCGCTAAAACCCGTGAATCCTTGCCATCCCGTTTGCATCGTTGCTCCATCGATGGGTGTGCTTGCGACCTCCGATTCAATAGGTATGGTATGTCCCTTCTCAATACATTTAGCAGAATCACGATGGATGATTTTGACGATTCGAGTTTTTTCACGATTATGATTTTAATGGCGTTTGGGTTTTGAGAAGGGAAGTGTTTTTTGTTTGAGCCCTAGCCTTCTGCACATGAAAGCACCCGTAATACCACAAGAAAAGGGGATAAAAGGCATTAAGCCTAAATTTTGATTAATTAATCACATAATTAAGTTAATCAATGGATGAGATTAAAGGTGCTAATAAAATTAAAGGGGGTGATTAACCCATGAGGGGATATTAGTAAGATGATTAGGTAATTAGGGGTTTCTTTTAATAGATAAGTGAGATGCTTAACTTCTAGTTGCAACCACCGTGCGAGTGAATTTAAAGCTTACATCTTTCTAGCTAGTTTAACCGAGAGTAAGTATGGCGGTGAGTTCGGTATACCCGCCTTAAATAAGTAAGACGGGTATCCAAAACCGTCACCTTTTATTCTCTGTAAGGCGGGTTACTAAGACCCGCTCTAGTTACGTATCAAAAACCGCCATTAAACGTCAAGAGTCCCCACCTTTTTAGCCTATAAGCGGTTTTCTATCTAGGACCGTCTTTTACTGGCGCCTTAAAAGCCTACTTTTATAGAAGTATTGTTGAGTCACTGGTCGCTGACCATGTTGAGTCACTGGTCGCTGACCAACTCAACTTAGCACTACTCGATGAAGAAATGAATTGTATCAAAGCTGCTGTTGCTGAAGATTGGTTTCGCTGATCGTCATTCATTCTGTTTGATATGCTGAGGAAGATTAAAGCTCAACTTTGTGTGTCGCTGATCAACATCAGTGAGAGCTTTACTTCTTCATATCAATAAAGGCAAAAGTCACTGCCAGAATAACAGCTAGTCACTGAAGATCTATAGCTCAATTCATTCTACAAGAGCATGTTAGCTCGCAGTGAGTGAGGAGAATTACTGCATCTTCAGGGACTATTCAATAGTCTCTCAAACATCAAGTACAAGAAGTACTGCATTTATCTATACATCAGCAAGAGTGTTCCAGCTTGAAGTATGTCCGAAAGATTACGTGGCAGCAAGTGATTGGTTTTAAAGTAACGAGATATTTTCGGTAACAGAATTGGGACCCGCAGAATGTCGGTTCATAAGAGATCAAGCCAATCAAGCAGCGACACGTGTCATTCCAAGATCCTATTTTGTAGGCGATATTTTAGGAACTCTTGTAGTATAAATAGTTCAGTGTTTTGTACTGTAGAGGCTAGTCGTTTAATCGTACTTATCACTTGTGTGTCAGTGATTAGTTTGTCTAGAGTACGTATTAACGATCCAGCGAGTGAACAGTCAGCGTGTTTGTCCACTACTGTTCATCTCATTTGTTATAGATTAGCTAAGTGTTTGAATTGGATTAACTTTGGTTAATCCGTTCTGCATTCAACACTTGTGAATTGTATGATCAATATAATTCATCATTTAGCTATCGTTACTTTGTTGCTTTGATTTTGTCATATCAATAATCTGTTATACTGTGTTACTATTGCTTATACTCTGTTTCTGTGAATCAATTTAAAACTCATCAATTAACTTAGCTAGCATCTGAAAAAGTTTTAAATTGTATTCAACCCCCCCTTCTACAATTAAACTTTACACTTGTGATTCCAATTCACTAAACTGATAGTGATTACGGGACTTTCAATTGGTATCAGAGCAAAGTTGGTTTAAATTAAATTAACCAGGTCTGCAATGGAATCAGTAAAGTACGGCTGTGTTGACTCTGATTATCATAAGGGAAATGGTTCTACAACCAAACCTCCAGCTTTTGATCCATCAAGGATTGAAACTTGGATGTCCCGAATGATGATGTTTTTGGACCTAATTGATGACCGTCTCTGTAATACAATAACCAATGGTCCCCACATTCCAACCATAATTGTTCCTGCTGTCATGGCTACAGCTACTACTCCTGCTATACCAGAAATGGTTGTGCCCAAAAGAGAGGAACAATGGTCGGATGAGGATAGACGATTGGTTAGATTGGATAAACAAGCTAAAATCTACATAGGCATGGCACTTCCTGATGAAGTGTTCGAATCTATCAGGCTTTGTAGAACTGCTAAAGACATGTGGGATACCCTTAGGAATATATATATTGAAACTCCTGATATTATTCGCTGCAGGGAAGTCAATCTCACTCGCCAGTATGAGCTGTTTGCAATGGAACCAAATGAATCTCTGTCTTCTACTTACACCAGATACCAGTCACTGATGAACAAAATGGAAAAGGCTGGTATAGGTAAGGAACAGAGAATTGTTGTTGAAAAGTTTCTTGAGTTGCTGCCAAGAAAAATCTGGGGAACCATTGCCACGTGTACCAGACAGAGAAATGATTATTCAATTCTTAATCTCACTCAAGTCTATGGTATCTTGCTCAACTGGGAGCAGTCAGAAAAGCAAGCTGATCAGAGTGAGCATATTCGTGCTACTCTTGGAAGTCAGAAAATATTCAATGCTCTTGTAGCTGAGCTTGATGAAATCGATCAGAGACAGAAATCAAAGGTGTCTAAGAAAAGCTCGAAGTCACTTATAGCTGAAGAGGAAGGTGGTCAAGTTGAAGAACAGTCAGAGTACGAGTATGATGAAGGACTGGAGAAGCTTGAAAAAGATATGGCCATGATGGTTGCTAATTTCAGAAGGAACACCAGATCAAAAAGATTCACTGGTGCTCCATCATCTGATAAGTTTCAATCTAAAGGAGAATGCTACAAATGTGGCAAACCTGGTCATTTTGCAGCTGAATGTAGATCAAAGTCAGTCAACTAAGTCCCTGAACCTATGCCAGACTTCAGAAATGATAAGTATAACAAGTACAAGGCAAAGTACAAGGCAAAGTACAAGAAACTGAAGGCATTGGCTAAATCTGGAAAGAAGAAGGGAAAAGGTTTTGTCGCTGAAGAAAGTTCACTCAGCGAATCTGATTCATCTTCCTCATCTGATGATGAAGAAGCAATGATTTGCTTGGACAAAGATTAATGTTTAATGGCTGATGACACTGAATTCCATGAAGACATCAAGGAAGTTGCTCAGAAATGTTCAGCATCTGGTTGGGATTCTGATAGCATCTACAAAGGTATTCTTAGAGAGACTATCTGGTATTTGGACAGCGGATGTTCCAGGCACATGACAGGATGCAAGTCTTTGCTCAGTGACTATCAGGATGAAAGAGGTCCTGATGTGGTATTTGGTGATAACAAGGTTGGAAAGACCAGAGGGTATGGAGTCCTAACAAATGGTAATGTAATGTTCAAACGAGTAGCATATGTTGAGGGTCTGAAGCACAATTTGTTAAGCATCAGTCAGTTCTGTGATTTCAAGAACAAGGTACTATTTGATCATGAAGCAGGAGTCGTTTATAACAAGAAGGGAAGTGCTGTACTTGCTGCTAATCGAAAAGGGAATACTTATGTCGTCAATATGGATTCAGCACAGTCAGGAACAAGTTTTTACTCCAGAACCGTTTCAGAAGAAAAATGGTTATGGCATAAGCGACTTTCCCATCTGAATCTCAAAGCAATTAACAAACTGAGCAAGAATGGTTTAGTCACTGGACTACCAAAAATGTCTTATGACAAAGACAAGCTTTGTTCAGCATGTGAAAAGGGAAAGCATCACAGGTCGTCTTTCAAAAGTAAGCAGACTTCATCAGTAACAGAATGCTTTTACTTACTTCATATGGATCTGTTCGGGCCAGTGAGTACTCCAAGTCTTGGAGGAAAAAGGTACTGTTTGGTGATAGTCGATGAATACTCCAGATACACTTGGGTATTTTTTTCTCAAAGCCAAAAGTGAAGCTATCAGCGAGATCATATCCTTTGTAAAGAAAATGGAAAATCTGAATGATGTCACTGTAAAACATCTAAGAAGTGATAATGGCACTGAATTTCGAAATATTGACCTGGAAAGTTTTTGTGATTCAAAAGGTATTTCTCAAAAAATTTCAGCACCTAGAACACCCCAACAAAATGGGGTGGCAGAAAGAAGAAATAGAACTTTGATTGAATCTGCCAGGTCAATGCTTATTGATGCTGGTCATAAGACCTATTTTTGGGCTGAAGCAGTAAGTACTGCTTGTGTAACACCCGCCAAATTAGGACTAGTAATTAGTGCCTGATTCTCTGTTAATACATGTAATTAGTTCTGTGTTAGGCTAATTAATGTATTGAATTATATATTGATGAATATATACAAACTTTGCGATTTGATTAAATCGTACGCAATTTAAATCGAATGTATTTCGGTTCCATAAATACGGACGTTGGTGAAATATTTCAATAAAAATAACGCGTAATAATTTGTATTTTTAAAACTTATAATTAAACATATAAAATATTTATTAAAACGTTAAATGACGGAGAAAACGAACACCGCGCGGAACACGGAGCGGGGACTGAAAGGTGAGGCTTTCACCTACACCTCACCTCCTCCCCATTTCTCTCTTTCATTTCCATTTCAACAAAAACCCACACACACACACAAACGCTCTCAACCAAATCTTCCAAATTTTCGGATCTCGCAAAATCGACAACAAAACTCACATTTTCGGAATCACCATTACAAGGGGAACAAGATTAACAAAAGCACTAGCATCATTTTCGGACTACATCTCTCCCGATTTGCAATTGTAAGAAAATTTCTAAAAACTTAGATTTACTCATTTTGATGTATTATTTTGATGTTTGAATGTTTATATAACATCTATATGTCCAAATATATGAAGAAAACATGATTTTATAACCTAAAAATGAGTTAGATTTGCGTTTTGGGTCGAAAAATCTCGACAGCCGAAACTTTCTGGGCTGGTGTTCATCTTTGCGACATAACGCTTGTGTCGCATGTTGTGTCGCATAAACCATATTGTGTCGTATTTTGTGTCGTACCATTATGTCGCACCGTGTGTCGTAAACCAAATACTACACAACCCTTATGTCGCTATTGAATTAGCATCGAACGCTTATGCGACACAACCCTTGTGTCGCTAAGCTCTTGTGTCGCATTCCTATGCGACACAACCCTTGTGTCGCATGACAAACTTTTGTGTCTCATATTGTGTCGCAAAACACAGAAAACTCAGATTTTTACTAAGTGTCGAGACTCGAAATTTATCACTCGATTTTACCCGAATTCAGATCCCAGATGCGTTTTTCACCAAAGCAATGTGGTAGAAATAAAAATTTTTCGAGCTGACCTGGCATCTCGACCCCAGCCAGGGGCCAGCCCCTTGGACCCCTCCAGGGGCGCTGCCCCCGGACCCCCGTACTTAGATTCCGTAAGCACATTTCTCACCAAGTGTCAAACTTGTATGACTTCAAAACGCTTATACGATACAACTTTTCAAACATAATGGAATATACTTTTCGAGTATAACACTTCGAAATCAATGTGATAACATCAGGACTATTATTACAATTAATCACCAACGGGCAGTACACGTTTTCAAACACTTAACAAATCAACTAAATCGTAGTAATTTGGACATATATATAGTTGTGTAACAACTACAAGGGTGATCTTTGAGAAACCCAATCATGTGTATAGCCATCGCGTGTCGTGGACACCCTCAGGTTACAAGTCTTTGGACTTCATTACTCGGCTAATCAACTCAAGTTTATTAAGTTAAACTCACAAGACTCAGGTGAGTCTCATAGCCCCTCTTTTTACTGTTTTACTCAGGGGTGTGATACATTGCTTATTTTAACATGTGAACGCAAGTACAACTTTTACTTATACTACATGAGTTTTACACTAATCATTTAAAGCCCTCCGTCAGCATAGTTGTTAATACGTTGTAGCATGAATATTAGTATATGGTACCATATAGGATTGACCCTCCTCGTCCGGGTTAGCAAGCACTAACCGGGTAAACGGACGTACTAATATTTGGAAAGACGAATGTTGATTAGGCATTCGTGGAGGCACCTCGCCCGGAATTCTCTATAGGGGACCCGGCCCTCGAGTTAAGCTCAACTATGTGCTCATGGCTGTATACCTGTATACATATACATTATCAATTGCTTGATGCAATTCAATTATTTAAATCTTGCGGTTCATACTATATTAACTTATTTCAAACCTGTGAGCTCACCAGCTTTAGCTGACCCGTTTTAGCGTGTATCGCAGGTACCAAGCAGTAGGTTGAATCTGCTTCAGGATTTGTAGCTCGAGTCAGCATACAGACTTTAGAGATTTTCTTGCATTAGTATATTTTGTACAAGTACTTATGTACTAAAATCTCTCTTTTATTTAAACTCGAGCTATGTAAAGCTTCAACGTTGTAAACATTTCAGTGTTAATATTTTTGTTAAAACGACGCATATAGAGTCGTTTACTATATATCTTTGTGCTTTGTATATTGATTAGTAACACTCAAATCGTGCTTCCGCAAACCATTAAAGTTGGGGGTGTTAAAGCTTGTTACACTCAGAATAGGTCACTGATTGTCAAAAGACACAGTAAGACAGCATATGAGCTTTTAAGGGGGAGAAAACCTGACATAAGTTTTCTCCATGTTTTTGGTAGCACTTGCTACATTTTAAACAAAAGAGATCACTTAGGAAAGTTTGATCCAAAAACTGATGAAGGAATATTTGTTGGTTACTCAATTATCTCTAAAGCTTTCAGAGTTTACAATAAAAGAAGAGAATGTATTGAGGAATCAATGGATGTTACTTTTGATGAATCATATGATGAGTCACTCACTGATCCTAAAGAATATGAAAATCTTGTTTTTAACAAAATGGATGGTGACTTATCAAATGAAATAAAATCAAATGATAAGAAATATAAAAATTTCTCATCAGACTCTGAAGGTGAAGATAATATTCCTGAAGTCAATTCCAGTTCTACTTTAGCTGAGAATAATTCAGGAACATCATCTCTACCTACAGATGTCCCATCATCATCAACCCAATATCCAAACCAAAACTCGCAAAACAACAATACTCATGCTTCAAATACTGATCTGCCCTCTGAACCTTCACAAAGTAATCAAGTCACTGCTGAACCTCAGCGAATGAGTAAGTGGACAAAACATATTGATAATCAATTAATTATTGGTAATCCACAATCCAGGGTTCAGACAAGATCAGCAACTGCTAACTTTTGTTTGTTTGTAAGTTTTGTGTCTCTGATGGAACCAAAGAAGGTTGATGAAGCACTCACTGATCATCACTGGATAGCTGCCATGCAAGAAGAGCTATCTCAGTTTGAAAGAAATAAAGTTTGGAAGCTTGTACCACAACCCGCTGGTAAATCAGTGATTGGAACACGATGGGTATTCAGAAATAAAATGGATGCTGATGGTGTGGTTACAAGAAACAAGGCTAGACTGGCTGCACAAGGTTACTGTCAGCAAGAAGGCATTGATTATAACGAAACTTTTGCACCAGTAGCTAGGCTTGAAGCAATCAGGCTATTTCTTGCTTATGCAGCTCACAAGAAGTTTAAAGTATATCAAATGGATGTGAAAAGTGCCTTTCTGAATGGCAAGCTGCAGGAAGAAGTATACGTCAAGCAACCACCTGGATTCATTGATCCAAAACATCCTGGTTATGTTTACAAACTTGATAAAGCCCTGTATGGACTAAAACAAGCTCCCAAGCATGGTATGACACTCTCTCTGTCTACCTGATAAAATGTGGCTACGTCAGAGGAAAAATTGACAGCACATTATTTATTAAAAGAGATAAGAGAGATGTCATATTAGTCCAGATCTATGTTGATGATATCATTTTCGGGTCTACAAACAGTGACATGTGCAAGGAATTTTCTGATCTCATGACCAAAAGTTATGAGATGAGCATGATGGGTGAATTAACATTCTTCCTTGGTCTGCAAATAAAACAAACCAAAACTGGAATTTTTATAAGTCAAGGAAAATATGTTAAAGATCTGTTAAAGAAATTTGAATTTGCAAATTGCTCAACCCTTGCTACACCCATGTCACCTGCAGTGAAGCTACATGCTGATCCTGATGGTAAATTTGTAAACATCACTGCTTACAGAGGTATGATTGGGTCACTATTGTATCTAACTGCAAGTAGACCAGACATTATGTTTGCTACATGTCTCTGTGCTAGGTACCAAGCTGATCCAAAGGAATCACATTTGCTCGCTGTCAAAAGGTTATTCAGATATCTGAAGGGCACACCGAATCTTGGTCTCTGGTACCCATCTGGATCAGACTTCTCCCTAAAAGGATATTCTGATTCTGATCATGCTGGATGCAAACTGGATAGAAAAAGCACATCTGGTAGCTGTCAATTTCTTGGAGAAAAGCTAGTAAGTTGGTCAAGCAAGAAACAAAACTCTGTCTCAACTTCAACAGCAGAAGCTGAATACGTTGCTGCTAGTGCCTGTACTGCTCAAATTCTCTGGATGAGAAATCAGCTAGCTGACTATGGGTTTGACTTCAGTGAGATACCAATCTACTGCGATAGTCAAAGTGCCATAGCCATCGCCAACAATCCAGTAATGCACTCAAGGACAAAGCACATTGATGTCCGATATCATTTCATCAGGGACCATGTGATGAAAGGTGACATTGAATTGCATTTTATTCCAACTGATTACCAACTCGCTGATCTGTTTACAAAACCTTTGGATGAGAAAAGATTTAACTTTCTCATCAGCGAGCTTGGCATGTTAAACTTAAATGACTAGCTCAGCTATTAAGCTTAGCTAGCTATTTTTGTTTAAAAGCTTCATATATCTTAAATAAATTGAGTATCTATTATATCTTCATATGATCTATATTTTATTGTCCTATATTCTTCCTTAAGCTGATTTAGTTAGTATTCTAAGTTGTAACTAGATCAATAAAAGATAATATAGTAAAGTATTACATAGTTCATATCAGACATAATCCATACTCATTGTTTTTAATCTTAAAAAAAAATATAATAAAAAAATTTTTTATATAATTTCAGAGACCTACTCCTTTCCTAGCTGATCTTGTTAGTATTCTAAGCTGTAACTTTTTCAGTGAAAGATAAGTCTCTGTGATTACATTTTGTTTTAATAAACAAAACTCATATTCAAAAATAAAAACCATAATTCATATTTGACAGTGATCAAATCTCTCTGACTTAGTTAGTATTCTAAGTTGTGACTAAATCAGTGAGATAACATCTCAGGCAAATGGAAAATTATGATTAGTATTCTTGAACATGAGTGTTATTTTTTTTATTGCATTCAGGGACTCCCTGATCCTTTCATCATTAATAGTGAAGGGATGTGTCACAAAAATCGCACCTCTGACACAATTTCTTTCTTACGTCACGTATACTTTTCCGACGCACCTCTCAAATCACCATTAATACCACCAAGTTCCACAATCATCACCCCTATCCCATTTAACACCATCAATAATCACCCCTATGCCACCTACACTTACCACCATCATCAACCACGACGATCCATTTTTCACCACAAAATTCTCACATAACTCCATTATAAAAACAACTCTTCATCTCATATTCACATAACGTCTATTTTCCGATCATTCCCTTGTCACTCTGTTATAAAAATAATTTCTTTTTCAAATATAGCAAGATCAAAATCAAGTTTTCCCTACATCATTTCTACAAGTCTAAAGCTTTTCAAGCCTATGTAGAAACACAGATCTTGCTAAAATAATTTTTTTTTTTAAAAAATAATAATAAATAACTCTTTTTGAATAAAACTTCTTGACGAAAAATAGAGCACAACAAAGTTTTTTTTTTACCATTTGCTCTCATGATTTTTATTTTGGGAATATCTGTGTCCCAGTATGTAACTTTTGTACATATGCCTGTTTCTGCCCCCAAATCGACCATATCACTGACAAAACCCACAGTGATCAAAACTGGTCAACCACTATCAAAGAAAACCTCACCAACTTTTGCAAGAAATTCCAAAAAGAAGACGTTTTCGGACGCCAAGGATGAAACAGGGTCTGAACGTTCAGTCACTGTGGGCATTCTTGCTAAAATCAAGTTTTCAAATCACAAACTTTTATCGAGTCAACCCATGAGCCACTCATTATTCTCACAAAAGAATAATGTTTCAAACAAAGGGCAAGTGACATCAGTGGGTGATAACACACTCTTAGCTGGTGTCACATCACTGGCTACAGACCCGAGCTATCTCTCATCTCTCACTGCACCAGCTGTCAATGTCTCTCTCCAGTCACAGGGAGAGATACAAGTTGATCTCTCTGTTTTCAATGATCCATTAGCTAAAACACACGCTGATGATGAGAAAACCAATCACCTATTACAAACGAATCAAATATTTGCTGCAGTATTTCATGCTATCATCAATGGGGAGAAATATTCAAGTGCTGCTGATGATACCAAAGAAACACTGATCTACTTTGTGATATTATCAAGGGGGAGAAAACGTGCAAATGAATGCAAAAACCAATGTTGCTCATGCAACAAATCGCTGATACTTGGAAATCATATCATTGTTGAAATCACTGATGCTATCAAAGTAGCTGATACTTGGAAATCATATCACATGTTTTTCCTGTATTTGAGTTACAATTTTCTTGGCGATTTTATTCAATATTTGTGCCACTTCAGCTTAGCAATGAATCCTTCTCTATCCGCATCAGCTACAACCTAAGTATCTGAAGATGAAGGTTCATTGATTTTCAGTCGGTTAAAGCTTCGTGAAAAGATGTCATGCTGAAGATTGTAGGTTTGAAAGTCTTAAGTAACTGTCTCATCTGATCGCTGAAGATAGTAGGAATCTCTGCTATTTATCTAATTGCTGAAAATATTCAATAATATCTGATTTTTTGAGAAAACCAAAGTGCAAAACTCAGATCATATCAAAAGAATCCAAAAAGATAAATGAATGGATCACAAGTACAAGTCACCGAATGTTTAAAATCTTAAACACTGACTATAAACTTTTCTCAGCAACCAGTTTGTCTAGGGAGCTTCGATCACAATCATTTAGGGGGAGATTGTTGAGTCACTGGTCGCTGACCATGTTGAGTCACTGGTCGCTGACCAACTCAACTTAACACTACTCGATGAAGAAATGAATTGTATCAAAGCTGCTGTTGCTGAAGATTGGTTTCGCTGATCGTCATTCATTCTGTTTGATATGCTGAGGAAGATTAAAGCTCAACTTTGTGTGTCGCTGATCAACATCAGCGAGAGCTTTACTTCTTCATATCAATAAAGGCAAAAGTCACTGCCAGAATAACAGCTAGTCACTGAAGATCTATAGCTCAATTCATTCTACAAGAGCATGTTAGCTCGCAGTGAGTGAGGAGAATTACTGCATCTTCAGGGACTATTCAATAGTCTCTCAAACATCAAGTACAAGAAGTACTGCATTTATCTATACATCAGCAAGAGTGTTCCAGCTTGAAGTATGTCCGAAAGATTACGTGGCAGCAAGTGATTGGTTTTAAAGTAACGAGATATTTTCGGTAACAGAATTGGGACCCGCAGAATGTCGGTTCATAAGAGATCAAGCCAATCAAGCAGCGACACGTGTCATTCCAAGATCCTATTTTGTAGGCGATATTTTAGGAACTCTTGTAGTATAAATAGTTCAGTGTTTTGTACTGTAGAGGCTAGTCGTTTAATCGTACTTATCACTTGTGTGTCAGTGATTAGTTTGTCTAGAGTACGTATTAGAGATCCAGCGAGTGAACAGTCAGCGTGTTTGTCCACTGCTGTTCATCTCATTTGTAATAGATTAGCTAAGTGTTTGAATTGGATTAACTTTGGTTAATCCGTTCTGCATTCAACACTTGTGAATTGTATGATCAATATAATTCATCATTTAGCTATCGTTACTTTGTTGCTTTGATTTTGTCATATCTATAATCTGTTATACTGTGTTACTATTACTTATACTCTATTTCTGTGAATCAATTTAAAACTCATCAATTAACTTAGCTAACATCTGAAAAAGTTTTAAATTGTATTCAACCCCCCTTCTACAATTAAACTTTACACTTGTGATTCCAATTCACTAAACTGATAGTGATTACGGGACTTTCAATTGGTATCAGAGCAGAGTTGGTTTAAATTCAATTAACCAGGTCTGCAATGGAATCAGTAAAGTACGGCTGTGTTGACTCTGATTATCATAAGGGAAATGGTTCTACAACCAAACCTCCAGCTTTTGATCCATCAAGGATTGAAACTTGGATGTCCCGAATGATGATGTTATTGGACCTAATTGATGACCGTCTCTGTAATACAATAACCAATGGTCCCCACATTCCAACCACAATTGTTCCCGCTGTCATGGCTACAGCTACTACTCCTGCTATACCAGAAATGGTTGTGCCCAAAAGAGAGGAACAATGGTCGGATGAGGATAGACGATTGGTTAGATTGGATAAACAAGCTAAAATCTACATAGGCATGGCACTTCCTGATGAAGTGTTCGAATCTATCAGGCTTTGTAGAACTGCTAAAGACATGTGGGATACCCTTAGGAATATATATATTGGAACTCCTGATATTATTCGCTGCAGGGAAGTCAATCTCACTCGCCAGTATGAGCTGTTTGCAATGGAACCAAATGAATCTCTGTCTTCTACTTACACCAGATACCAGTCACTGATGAACAAAATGGAAAAGGCTGGTATAGGTAAGGAACAGAGATTTGTTGTTTAAAAGTTTCTTGAGTTGCTGCCAAGAAAAATCTGGGGAACCATTGCCACGTGTACCAGACAGAGAAATGATTATTCAATTCTTAATCTCACTCAAGTCTATGGTATCTTGCTCAACTGGGAGCAGTCAGAAAAGCAAGCTGATCAGAGTGAGCATATTCGTGCTACTCTTGGAAGTCAGAAAATATCCAATGCTCTTGTAGCTGAGCTTGATGAAATCGATCAGAGACAGAAATCAAAGGTGTCTAAGAAAAGCTCGAAGTCACTTATAGCTGAAGAGGAAGGTGGTCAAGTTGAAGAACAGTCAGAGTACGAGTATGATGAAGGACTGGAGAAGCTTGAAAAAGATATGGCCATGATGGTTGCTAATTTCAGAAGGAACACCAGATCAAAAAGATTCACTGGTGCTCCATCATCTGATAAATTTTAATCTAAAGGAGAATGCTACAAATGTGGCAAACCTGGTCATTTTGCAGCTGAATGTAGATCAAAGTCAGTCAACCAAGTCCCTGAACCTATGCCAGACTTCAGAAATGATAAGTATAACAAGTACAAGGCAAAGTACAAGAAACTGAAGGCATTGGCTAAATCTGGAAAGAAGAAGGGAAAAGGTTTTGTCGCTGAAGAAAGTTCACTCAGCGAATCTGATTCATCTTCCTCATCTGATGATGAAGAAGCAATGATTTGCTTGGACAAAGATTAATGTTTAATGGCTGATGACACTGAATTCCATGAAGACATCAAGGAAGTAGCTCAGAAATGTTCAGCATCTGGTTGGGATTCTGATAGCATCTACAAAGGTATTCTTAGAGAGACTATCTGCTACCATTTTTTATTTATTTAGAAATGCAATAAATTTGCACACTTCATCACGAATATACATACTTTTTAATATATATGTATGTTAAGATCCCGATCTTGATCTTACGATTTTACGATCCTCATGAACAAAAACGATCCAGATCTCATACAGGATCTTAAATTCGTAGGATCTAACTAGGATCCCAATCCTATGTCGATTCCGAGCTAGAATCTTACGATCCCGATCCAATCCGAATTTACTCGGCATGAATTAATGAGTTAAAAATATCTAAATAAGTTGATCTTTTCTAATAAAAGGCTAATAGGTTTATCATTGAATCAATTACCATACGTAAAACTAGTTTAATACGTGAAAATCTATATTTTTGATAACAAATATAATAATCTAAATCGCTCTGAGAAGTATTGTATTAATGTTATCGTGTTTAGACAATATAAATTTTAATTAATTTGTTATGCATGCATTTGGTCTTTTTTAGATGTATAATAATACACAAGTATGTGAATATTGTATATGAGTAGGATCTTAAGATCCCGATTCGATCTTACGATCCCGATCTCATGAAGGCGAAAACGATCCTAAGTAAGATCCGATCTTAACAACCTTGATATGTCCACCTTTGAACTTAAATTTACAACCTCATAGTTGAGGTGTTACCTCGATGTCGTTAGGCCAATGATCATTGGTAATTGGTAACGTACTACACATTTTACTTCTCAGTATGACATATTCTAATGTTTTCGGTATTCTCGTTTGATAAATAAATTTTGTTAGACCACTGCCATCGGTTTGTGAGGTTGGGCCACCGACGAAGGCCGGCGAATCGACGCCATTGGTACCGTTTCGTCGGTTGGGCCTCTTTGGTTTAGCGACGAAAGGAGACGAAAGTTTGTGGGGCCCATTTGCTTATTTTTTTCTTTTATCCGTTAAATTGTAAAAAAAAAAAAATTAAAAAGGAAAACCAACAGCTATATGTTCATTTTTTCAAAGAAAAATATTTTTTAAAACATTAATCATACAATAATTTACACTATAAATATACACACAACTCTCACTATTTTTTACACACAACCAATACAATATCTCACACAATTTACATACAATTAACACACAAAAATGTCACAACATCCCAACATTTCTTCCCAAAATTATTTCCAAACAATCCAAACACCAACATCCGTGCCATGTACCAATAACGAGGTCAACGTCTTGATCGAAGAGTGGGAGAACGCTTCCCAAAACAATCCGATTGGAACTTCAAGAACGCAACAAAGTTTTTGGGAAATCATACAACAAAACTACAACTCCAGAGTTGAGGTGAAACGTACTACAAATCAACTAATCGTCAAATGGAACAAAATAAAAAATAGTTTATCTAATGTTCGTGTTCGCAAGCGTAATGTGTTATTTTCATTATTGTAATATATATATATATAGTGGAATGATCCAGAGGGAAGTGCATTTTTTGGGGGAAGGGGGAAGCGTTAGTATGCATCAGGAAGCATATTACCTTCACCCATACAAATCTCGAAAAAAGCAAACTGAAATTTAGTAAATGTTAATCAGATTCGATGCTATGGATGTTAAGCTTCCTTGATAAATTCTTTCTTCAAGTTATAGCATCGATTTATGAATATTAGATCCAAATCCATTAATATGCATCGCGGTGCATATTAGTTAATATGCATTGTGATGCATATTAACAATAAATATATCTTTCAAATAATGTGAAGTTTTAATATGCATCGCGATGCATATTAGTTAATATGCATCACACTGCATATTAACAATTTATTAAATAAATATTCATCAATTAATGTTATGACTTAAAAATGAAATTCATTCGTTAAAATATTCTTTATAGCATCGATTTTGATTACTATTTACCAATAAAAATAACTTTTTGTTGACATTTTGATTGATAATTGTAATATGCTTCTTGATGCATACTAACGCTTTCCCCCTTCCCCCCAAAAAGGCACTTCCCTCTTGATCACTACCATATATATATATTTTTTTATTTATTGTGATGTTTTTTATTTAGTTAGTGTAATGTTTTATTTATTAATGTAATGGTTTTTAATTTTTAATAAAATAGTTTTTATTTAGTTTGTATGTAAATAATTAAATTAATTGTCAATGGGTCCTAGAAATGAAACCGAAGAAAGGATGGTTGGTAATGCTTTATCAGTCTTTCAACAATTTTGAATGTACTGACATGACGCTTAGCTGACACAAAGAAAGAAGCAAAGGAAGAAATGATCGTTGGGAGTGATCTTACTAATTTAATGGACAGAAAAGTACACTGCATAAAATGAGAATCAACCCAAACTAGATGCTATTTTGTGCTTTTTTAGCTCTAGATATTTCACCGTCCTTGCAATTAATTAATTTATGAAATATATTGAAAATAAAAAGTTTTCTAACCATAAAAAAATGGTTCCTAGTGAATGAAGACTAACCAAGCTTTTTGGAAGCTCGACTACAAGATATTAATTGGACCCAGATGGCCAGATCAATAGGTTTTTGAAATATACAATTTTTTAAAATGAAAAAAAAGGGTATGTTTTTGCTGATATGTACTTATTTAAACATATTACTCATTACAAAAGGGTGGTAATATATACACAAATTTTTTTGAGGTAAACACTAAAAATTTATACTGTTTATACATACAATACAATATTTTAATGCACAAGTAGTCTTGTATGTAACAAAACTCTTATTGTGTTTATCAATTCACATTACAAAGAGAAAGAAACATCGATTTCGTAAAGTTAAAGATGGTATATTATATCAAATCAAATATATATATATATATATATAGGGTAGTGATCAAGAGGGAAGTGTCTTTTTTGGGGGAAGGGGGGAAGCGTTAGTACGCATCAGGAAGCATATTACAATTATCAATCAAAACGTCAACAAAAAATTATTTTTATTGGTAAATAGTAATCAAAATCGATGCTATAAAGAATATTTTAATGAATGAATTTCATTTTTAAGTCATAACATTAATTGATGAATATTTATTTAATTAATTGTTAAGATGCAGTGTGATGCATATTAACTAAGATGCATCGCGATGCATCATAAAACTTCACATTATTTGAAAAATATTTTTATTGTTAAGATGCATCACAATGCAGATTAACTAATATGCACCGCGATGCATCTTAACAGATTTGGATCAAATATTCATAAATCGATACTATAACTTGAAGAAAAAATTTATCAAGGAAGCTTAACATTTATAACATCGATTCTGATTAACATTTACTAAATTTCAGTTTGCTTTTTTCGAGATTAGTATAGGTGAAGGTAATATGCTTCCTGATGCGTACTAACGCTTCCCCCTTCCCTCAAAAAATGAACTTCCCTCTGGATCATGCCACTATATATATATATATATATATATATATATATATATATATATATATATATATATATATATATAAAGGTATCTTTCTATAATCTTTTATACTCTTATTATTTTCAACAACTTCCATATTCATATTATTATGGTCCTGTACGCATTTGGTATCAGAGCCATGAGCTCATTTTTTTGAGGTGGTAGTAGTTATGGATTATATTCTTATGAAAATTATGAATTGTTTGATTATATCATTGTTGAAAGAAAAAATTAATTTATATATGTTGAGAAAATATACATCTGCGTTGGTAAGCCCTGTCGATCAGCTGGTTGGAATTAGTCGCAGACGGACAGTAAGACGACCGTACCACAGCGATATGGGGGTGTTCCCGGAGAAGGTATGTTCAATCAACATTATAAGTTAAGGTTTTCAGAAAACAAAGTTTAAATCAAATAGTTAATAATTAAATATGAATAGAGTCACAAGATTACTATCAAATCAAAGAAGTAGTTCTACTTCTGAAATCGAAGAAGAACATGATCATACAAATTCTATGGAAGTTTCTATTTCAAACATTGAAAACAATTTGAAAGATTGGAGTATAGCTAAACAAAAGATTAGTAATATTTATAAGATTGGTTCTTTTGATTATTTCCAGGGATATTCTATAAAACAAACAGAAAAGACTTTACCTCTTCTACAAAATAATCAATGTATACAACTTTTTTCCAAGAATACTATTAAAGACCATATGAAAAACTATAAATTTCTACATATAGGATTAATACATATAGCTATTAAACCCTTGACTAGAATAGGGTTAGATGTACCTACTTTAGTTATATTAAGAGATGCTAGACATTTAAATTTTAAAAATTCCTTATTAGCTATGGCAGAATCCAATATATGTAATGGCCCTATATATTTTAATTGTTATCCTAATTTCACTATATCTTTATTCGATAAAAATATATTAGATACTTTAACCTTAACAATTAAAACAAAAAATTTAGATATTAAACAAGGAACTGACCCTATACTCGTTATATATAGAGTTTTATATAAAACAATGACCACTACTGTGGAACCAAGATCAAAATTAATGTCACCAAAAGATGAAACTATAATATTTGAAGCTAATACTAGAAATTCTAGGGTTAATATACCTAAAAGATTAAAATGGAATGAAATTACTCAAAACCAAAATTGGAAATTAGAAGATATAAGTTCACCCAAACCTTTAGAAACTATTAGCAAAATATCAGATATTACAGAACATACTGACGGAAGTATAGAAATAGATTTTGGAAAAGAACCACCTAGATATTCTACATATATTACTGAAACCTCTAGTTCAAAATCTAGTGAACCCTTATTAAGAAGATCACAGTCTATGAGAGTTAAAGGAGTTGATTTTAATAGATCTATACCTAAACCACTATATGAAGATGATAATATAAGTGAAGATTTTAGTAACACTTATAACCCTTCTAAATCTGAAGTAGATTATTATAGAGAAGAACAATTATGAGTAAAATACAAATGAATAACGATCATAATAATTTTATATCAGTTTATTTAATATTCTTATATGAAGAACGAAAACAATTAATTCAACAGATAGAAGAATTCAAAACCAAAAGAGATAGAAATTATAAATGGTTAAGCAAAGATCAAATAAAATATATAAAGAATATTACATCAAAACATATAGATACAATAAATATACTATTAAAAATAAATGCAAATAAAATAAAAACGACAAGATCTAAATTAACAATTTGTTAAAATAATGGATATAAAAAATTTAAATTACTTACTAGAAGAAAGACTTAATAGCTATAATAATGAAAAATTTAAATGGTATGAACTTAATTTTAAAGATAAAAAAATGTTTCATGAATTAAAATGGATCCTTTATATGCAGGATAATAAAGAAAATATACCATTTTTCACATGGTTTGAATTATATTGTATAGAAGAAAATATAGAATTTCCTTATAAAATCAGGATTGAAGCAATGACTAATATAAATAGATCGTATATTGATTTAACAACTAATGAAGAAATTATAAGTATTAAGCCACTTTGTAAAGATATAATTATAAAAAAGGAAGAAAAGGAATATATAGGAATACCCTTTTCAAAAGCTGATAAACCAGATACTGATAAAATATTAAAAAATATTGTATATCAAAATAATCATACTAATGAAATGTTAAACACTATAGGACAACAATTAGATAGAATAGAATATAAAAATGAAGAAGCAAATACTTCAACTAATATACAAGTAGAAGAAAACCCTATATTTATACCCTATAATATAGAAACACCTATAAATCTAGGAGGACAAAGTAAACTATTAAGAGAAATTGAAGAAAAACTACAAAATTTTACTATATCAAATCATAATGTAAATGTTATAAATGAAGACGAAACCTCTGATATATCTGAGATAGAAGAACAATTTCATGCTATAGAAAAAATAAAATACAACCCTTATACATCCAATAAGACTTATACACCTCGACCAGAAACAAGAAATTATTATTATAGACCAACACCACCAGATTTACAATATGAAGAAAGAGATAAAATTGTACAATCTAGATATGATGGAAATTCGATATATGAATGGAATATAGATGGTCAAACAGAATATCAAATTTTAAATTTATTACAAGAAATGACTATGGCAGCAACTTCTTATAAAGCTCATAAAAATTCAGATAATAAAATAACACAAATGATAATATCAGGATTTACAGGAGTATTAAAAGGATGGTGGGATAGCTATGTAACTCAAGATGAAAAAAATCATATAATAAATTCAAAAAAATTAATTATAAAAACAGAAAATGGATCAGCTGTTCAAACACAGATTGATGATTCTTTAAATACTTTAGTATATGCTATTATAAAAAATTATGTAGGAAACCCAGCAGAATATCAAGAAAGAAATTCAACTATATTATTAAATTTAACATGTAGAAAATTACAAGATTTTAGATGGTATAAAGATGTTTTCTTAGCAAAAGTTATGACTAGACCAGATTGTAGAGAATCCTATTGGAAAGAAAGATTTATTGCCGGATTACCAAAATTATTTGCTGAAAGAATTAGAAATAAATTAAGTAATGATTATAATAATGAAATTCCCTATAAAGAATTAACCTATGGAGAAATTATAAACTATGTTAATAAAGAAGGATTAGCTATATGTTCTGATTTAAAACTAAAAGCAAAAATTAAAAAGGAAGGAATAGGTGGAAGACATGAACTAGGAAATTTTTGTGAACAATATGGTTATGAACCTTTAGTATTACCCCCTTCTAGTTCTAAGAAAATAAAATATAAAAGATATAATAAAAAACCTATAAAAAATAATCAAGAATATTGTCAAAATAAAGATTATAAAAGAAAAAAGAAAGTATCATACAAAAAATATAATAACAAATATAGAAGAGAAAATAAAAAACAGAACAATCAAGATATTATTATTTGTTATAAATGTGGTAGACCCGGACATATGTCAAAAGATTGTTACTCTAAAACAAAAATTAATGAAATCGATATTGAAGATCTTAGACAGAAAATTAGTAAATTAATCAAAGATAATGAATTAAGTATATCTGATTATAGTGAAAATGATTTAAATAAAATTGAAGAAGAAACATCTAAAAATAGTAGCAACTCTGAAGATTGTGAATGTATAGGAACATGTAATTGTAACTATAAAGAAATTAATGTTATTACTAATAATGATGAATTACACTTATTAATAGATATGATAAGTAAACTCGATAATAAAGAAGCAAAAGATTTATGTATAAAACAATTAGAAGGAAAATTAAAAGATCAAAGTAATATAGAAGAAGATTATACCATATATAATTTTAATGAAAAATGCAAAAGATTTAATAAAAACAAACCTATAACAATACAAGATTTACAAGAAGAACTTAATATGGTTAAAACAGAGATAAGAATTTTAAAAGAAAAGGTTAAGACTATAGAGGAAAATAAAAATGAACAAAATATAACCTCAGAAGATAAACCCTTAATTGAACCTATAATTAATGCGATCCAATATACTAAATATCAAAGATGGCATACAAAAGTAAATATAATGATAAACGGAGAATTTAAAATAACCTTAATTGCTTTAGTTGACTCTGGAGCAGATTTAAATTGTATACAGGAAGGTTTAATTCCAACTAAATATTTTGAAAAATCTACTCAGAGATTATCCACAGCCAGTGGATCTAGACTTAGTATAGGCTATAAATTATCCGATGTCCATATATGTAAAGAAAATTATTGTTTTAAAACTCATCTTATATTAGTAAAAAATTTAACCTCTCAAATTATATTAGGATTACCCTTTATAATACAATTATATCCTATAAGTGTAGATGAAAGAGGTATTATCACGAAAGTATTAAATAAAGAAATAATTTTCAAATTTACTACACCTATTGTTACCCATGAATTACATTTAATCAAAAATAAAAGAAAACAAGCTGAATTTTTAATTAATGAAATAAATGATAGAAGAATATATAATCAATTGCTAGACAAAAATATACAGAATAAAGTAAAATTTATTGAAGAAAAATTTAAAAATAATGTGTGTTCAACTATACCCAGTGCTTTCTGGAAAAGAAAGCAACACACTGTAGGATTACCTTATATTAAAGAATTCAATGAAAAGAATATACCTACTAAAGCAAAATCTATACACATGTCTATCGAATTAGAACTAAATTGTAAAAAAGAAATCAAAGAACTATTAGAAAAAAGACTTATTAGACCCTCTAAGTCACCATGGTCATGTTCAGCCTTTTATGTTATTAGTAATGCAGAAATTGAAAGAGATATTCCAAGATTAGTTATAAATTTTAAACATTTAAATATATTTTATGAAACTATTTACAAAAATGGATTAGCTGTTTCCCCCGCAAAAATGTTATTATTTCAAACGGATGTAGGATTTCTAGGACATAATATTATTCAAGAAACTATAAAACCCATTGAAAGAAGTCTTGAATTTACCAATAAATTTCCTAATAAAATAAAGGATAAAACTCAATTACAAAGATTTCTAGGATACTTAAACTATATTCATGATTTCTTTAAAGATCTAGGAATTATATATAAACCACTATACGATCGATTAAAGAAAAATCCAAAACCTTGGACAGAAGAACATACAAAAATTGTCAAACATATTAAAGAAAAGATAAAATTTCTTCCATGCCTAAATATACCACATCCTAATGCAAGTCTTATTGTTGAAACTGACGCTAGTGACTTAGGATTTGGAGGAATATTAAAACAAAAACTAGACAATGAAGAAGAAAAATTAGTAAGATTCTATTCTGGTTCCTGGAATGACACCCAAAAGAATTATTCTACTATTAAAAAGGAAATTTTAAGTATTGTTCTAAATATTAAAAAATTTGAAGATGATTTGTATATGAAACCTTTTTTATTAAGAATTGATTGTTTATCTGCTAAATATATTTTAGAAAAGGATGTTAAAAATTTCTAAACAAGTTTTTGCTAGATGGCAAGCTATTTTAGGAAATTTTGATTTTACAATCGAATTTATAAAAGGAAAAAACAATTCTTTACCCGATTTTTTATCAAAGAGAATTTTTACAGGGAAAATGAGTGAGAAGAAAAAGATAGTTTTGACAAAGCACTCTATTAGCCAACCCTCTTCATCATCAACCTATACTCCAAGAGAATTCCCAGTTCTAACTATACATCCAAACCGATTTGGCCCAATAGCCCCCAGAGCAAGATCACCATATTCTGCTCTTGCACAATCTATTCCCATAAGAAACTCTATACAAATGACAGCCCCATCAAATATTAGACCAACAGTTACACCACCAAAAAGCTCACAGACAAATAACCCAGAATATTCTATTAACCCAAACAGACAAATTGTAAAAATCCTTGAACCATTAGAAGAACAAAAGCTTGATCAGAGCTTCTTAACCCTGATCGATTATCTATACCCAAAAGGTTCTCATTTTTATATTGATGACTATAAAGTTAGAGAATATTATCAAGCTATTCTTGTTGACAGCGGATCAGTCATTATTGATCATACCATTAACCAAAAGAATTCAGAATATATTGACTACAGCAAGGTAAAGATTCTCAAGGTTATTACACCAGAAGAATGGTCAGTCAAACCCTATACTCACAAAACCCTGGCAAGTTATCCCCAGTACCCTGTCTATAACTATTTCGATTACCAAGACGCCTGGTTCCATACCTTTTTATTAAGAAATTTTAATCATACATGGTTTTTCCATTTCACCGAAAAATTTTCCAACAATTACCCCAAATGGTTTATAAAATGGTTCAGATATTTCGGAAGTATTCCAACTATATTTCCCACCAAGATTTTAGAAGGATTTCACAAATACAAAGATTATTTTTTAGAAGACCATATATGCCCAGAAGAGTATACTCTCCAGTTCTCTATTATATTCAAACTACCATGGATTGTCCTATTTACTTACAAAAAACAAGAAGCTCGAGAAACCTCTCCTCCACTATTATATCGACAGTTTAGTGTCAAATGGTGGAAAATAATAGAAGATAGTCAGGCTGATGTTAAAGCTGTGACTAATTATTATCAAAGTGTTATATCCAATAAAGAAAGCAGTTCCATCCCAAGTCCTATTATTCAAGACAAAGAATTTATTAAAAGACTACAAGCCTGTTCGTCTCCAGAAGAAATGCAACGAATTATAAATGAAATTAAAAGTTCTCCCACACCAAGTGAAGAATTGTTTCAGGACGCTCAAGATCCCTATGAAGATATAACCCTATAAAAACTGTGTCTATATTTTAAAAGGTCCCAATGAGAGTCTATATTTAAGAAAGATATTATTGTGTGAGTTTATTATATACCAGAAAATTGGATTACTTATGAACCAGAATAAATTACTTACCCTTATATTTTAAAACGTCTTTATTTGTCCATATGAACAAGAAAGTATACAGTATACAGGTGACAAGTTTAAAACAAGGATAGAAGAATCTACCACTAGATGGAAGACCCTACCACCATAAAAGTGGTTATAAATTATTGAAAGCATATTTGAAGATACGACAATCAAAGAGAAAGTGGAAGACCCTACCAAAAGTAACAGCATTCATATTTTCAAAAGCAGAATTATTAAAGAGAAGATTCCCGACAAGTTCCATATAATTGAAGAAAAAAGACAAAAGACTTTATGGAAAGCTGGTTCTATTATTCAAGAAAAGAAAAGAGACAAAATACTTTATAAAAGCAAGTTTTATGGCCGACAAAAGAAAAGAAGATCATTGAATCAAGAAAAGAAGATTGAATCAATAAAAGTTTACCGAAAGATGCCAGTTAAAGCAAGATTGATAACCGGCAAATTTATCTATAAAGAAGGAAGATTTGAAGAAATGAAGGACATCGAAAAATATTCTATGAAACCAAAACCCTCGGTAAAATTATCAACCTCACAATGTTCAAAAACTCTAGATTTTAATATATGTATATCTCCTATAGTTCAGTCAAACTCATCCTATATAGAAGAGAGCAATCCTTGTATAGAAACGAAGTGTCCCTGTATTAATTCAGATTCTATAAATAAAGGTATCTTTTTATAATCTTTTATGTTCTTATTATTTCAACAACTTCCATATTGATATTATTATGGTCCTGTACGCATTTTTTATCATTGTTGAAATAAAACAATTCAACAACTTCCATATTCATATTATTATGGTCCTGTACGCATTTGGTATCAGAGCCATGAGCTCATTTTTTTGAGGTGGTAGTAGTTATGGATTATATTCTTATGAAAATTATGAATTGTTTGATTATATCATTGTTGAAAGAAAAAATTAATTTATATATGTTGAGAAAATATACATCTGCGTTGGTAAGCCCTGTCGATCAGCTGGTTGGAATTAGTCGCAGACGGACAGTAAGACGACCGTACCACAGCGATATGGGGGTGTTCCCGGAGAAGGTATGTTCAATCAACATTATAAGTTAAGGTTTTCAGAAAACAAAGTTTAAATCAAATAGTTAATAATTAAATATGAATAGAGTCACAAGATTACTATCAAATCAAAGAAGTAGTTCTACTTCTGAAATCGAAGAAGAACATGATCATACAAATTCTATGGAAGTTTCTCTTTCAAACATTGAAAACAATTTGAAAGATTGGAGCATACCTAAACAAAAGATTAGTAATATTTATAAGATTGGTTCTTTTGATTATTTCCAGGGATATTCTATAAAACAAACAGAAAAAACTTTACCTCTTCTACAAAATAATCAATGTATACAACTTTTTTCCAAAAATACTATTAAAGATCATATGAAAAATTATAAATTTCTACATATAGGATTAATACAGATAGCTATTAAACCATTGACTAGAATAGGATTAGATGTACCTACTTTAGTTATATTAAGAGATGCTAGACATCTAAATTTTAGAAATTCTTTATTAGCTATGGCAGAATCCAATATATGTAATGGTCCTATATATTTTAATTGTTATCCTAATTTCACTATATCCTTATTTGATAAAAATATATTAGATACTTTAACCTTAACAATTAAAACAAAAAATTTAGATATTAAACAAGGAACTGACCCTATACTCGTTATATATAGAGTTTTATATAAAACAATGACCACTACTGTGGAACCAAGATCAAAATTAATGTCACCAAAAGATGAAACTATAATATTTGAAGCTAATACTAGAAATTCTAGAGTTAATATACCAAAAAGATTAAAATGGAATGAAATTACTCAAAACCAAAGTTGGAAATTAGAAGATATAAGTTCACCCAAACCCTTAGAAACTATTAGTAAAATATCAGATATTACAGAACATACTGACGGAAGTATAGAAATAGATTTTGGAAAAGAACCACCTAGATATTCTACATATATTACTGAAACCTCTAGTTCAAAATCTAGTGAACCCTTATTAAGAAGATCACAGTCTATGAGAGTTAAAGGAGTTGATTTTAATAGATCTATACCTAAACCACTATATGAAGATGATAATATAAGTGAAGATTTTAGTAACACTTATAACCCTTCTAAATCTGAAGTAGATTATTATAGAGAAGAACAATTATGAGTAAAATACAAATGAATAACGATCATAATAATTTTATATCAGTTTATTTAATATTCTTATATGAAGAACGAAAACAATTAATTCAACAGATAGAAGAATTCAAAACCAAAAGAGATAGAAATTATAAATGGTTAAGCAAAGATCAAATAAAATATATAAAGAATATTACATCAAAACATATAGATACAATAAATATACTATTAAAAATAAATGCAAATAAAATAAAAACAACAAGATCTAAATTAACAATTTGTTAAAACAATGAATATAAAAGATTTCGAATATTTATTGAACGAAAGACTTAATAACTATAATAAAGAAAAACTTACTTGGTATGAACTTAATTTTAAAGATAAAAAAATGTTTCATGAATTAAAATGGATTCTTTATATGCAAGACAGCAAAGAAAATATACCCTTTTTTACATGGTTTGAATTATATTGTATAGAAGAAAATATAGAATTTCCTTATAAAACCAGGATTGAAGCAATGACAAATATAAATAGATCATATACTGATTTAACAACTAATGAAGAAATTATAAGTATTAAGCCGCCTTGTAAAGATATAATTATAAAAAAAGAGGAAAAAGAATATATAGGAATACCCTTTTCAAAAGCTGATAAACCAGATACTGATAAAATATTAAAAAATATTGTATATCAAAATAATCATACTAATGAAATGTTAAACACTATAGGACAACAATTAGATAGAATAGAATATAAAAATGAAGAAGCAAGTACTTCAAGTACTTCAACTAATATACAAGTAGAAGAAAACCCTATATTTATACCTTACAATATAGAAACACCTATAAATCTAGGAGGACAAGATAAACTATTAAGAGAAATTGAAGAAAAACTACAGAATTTTTCTATATCAAATCATAATGTAAATGTTATAAATGAAGATGAAACCTCAGATATATCTGAGATAGAAGAACAATTTCATAATATAGAAAAAATAAAATACAACCCTTATACATCCAATAAGAATTATACACCCCGACCAGAAACAAGAAACTATTATTATAGACCAACACCACCAGATTTACAATATGAAGAAAGAGATAAAATTGTACAATCTAGATACGATGGTAATTCAATATATGAATGGAATATAGATGGTCAAACAGAATATCAAATTTTAAACTTATTACAAGAAATGACTATGGCAGCAACTTCTTATAAAGCTCATAAAAATTCAGATAATAAAATAACACAAATGATAATATCAGGATTTACAGGAGTATTAAAAGGATGGTGGGATAGTTATGTAACTCAAGATGAAAAAAATCATATATTAAATTCAAAAAAATTAATTATAAAAACAGAAAATGGATCAGCAGTTCAAACACAGATTGATGATTCTTTAAATACTCTAGTCTATGCTATTATAAAAAATTATGTAGGAAAACCAGCAGAATATCAAGAAAGAAATTCAACTATATTATTAAACTTAACATGTAGAAAATTACAAGATTTTAGATGGTATAAAGATGTTTTCTTAGCAAAAGTTATGACTAGACCAGATTGTAGAGAATCCTATTGGAAATAAAGATTTATTGCCGGATTACCAAAATTATTTGCTGAAAGAATTAGAAATAAATTAAGTAATGATTATAATAATGAAATTCCCTATAAAGAATTAACCTATGGAGAAATTATAAACTATGTTAATAAAGAAGGATTAGCTATATGTTCTGATTTAAAACTAAAAGCAAAAATTAAAAAGGAAGGAATAGGTGGAAGACATGAACTAGGAAATTTTTGTGAACAATATGGTTATGAACCTTTAGTATTACCCCCTTCTAGTTCTAAGAAAATAAAATATAAAAGATATAATAAAAAACCTATAAAAAATAATCAAGAATATTACCAAAATAAAGATTATAAAAGAAAAAAGAAAGTATCATACAAAAAATATAATAACAAATATAGAAGAGAAAATAAAAAACAGAACAATCAAGATATTATTATTTGTTATAAATGTGGTAGACCCGGACATATGTCAAAAGATTGTTACTCTAAAACAAAAATTAATGAAATCGATATAGAAGATCTTAGACAGAAAATTAGTAAATTAATCAAAGATAATGAATCAAGTATATCTGATTATAGTGAAAATGATTTAAATAAAATTGAAGAAGAAACATCTAAAAATAGTAGCAACTCTGAAGATTGTGAATGTATAGGAACATGTAATTGTAACTATAAAGAAATTAATGTTATTACTAATAATGATGAATTACACTTATTAATAGATATGATAAGTAAACTCGATAATAAAGAAGCAAAAGATTTATGTATAAAACAATTAGAAGGAAAATTAAAAGATCAAAGTAATATAGAAGAAGATTATACCATATATAATTTTAATGAAAAATGCAAAAGATTTAATAAAAACAAATCTATAACAATACAAGATTTACAAGAAGAACTTAATATGGTTAAAACAGAGATAAGAATTTTAAAAGAAAAGGTTAAGACTATAGAGGAAAATAAAAATGAACAAAATATAACCTCAGAAGATAAACCCTTAATTGAACCTATAATTAATGCGATCCAATATACTAAATATCAAAGATGGCATACAAAAGTAAATATAATGATAAACGGAGAATTTAAAATAACCTTAATTGCTTTAGTTGACTCTGGAGCAGATTTAAATTGTATACAGGAAGGTTTAATTCCAACTAAATATTTTGAAAAATCTACTCAACGATTATCCACAGCCAGTGGATCTAGACTTACTATAGGCTATAAATTATCCGATGTCCATATATGTAAAGAAAATTATTGTTTTAAAACTCATCTTATATTAGTAAAAAATTTAACCTCTCAAATTATATTAGGATTACCCTTTATAATACAATTATATCCTATAAGTGTAGATGAAAGAGGTATTATCACGAAAGTATTAAATAAAGAAATAATTTTCGAATTTACTACACCTATTGTTACCCATGAATTACATTTAATCAAAAATAAAAGAAAACAAGCTGAATTTTTAATTAATGAAATAAATGATAGAAGAATATATAATCAATTGCTAGACAAAAATATACAGAATAAAGTAAAATTTATTGAAGAAAAATTTAAAAATAATGTGTGTTCAACTATACCCAGTGCTTTCTGGAAAAGAAAGCAACACACTGTAGGATTACCTTATATTAAAGAATTCAATGAAAAGAATATACCTACTAAAGCAAAATCTATACACATGTCTATCGAATTAGAACTAAATTGTAAAAAAGAAATCAAAGAACTATTAGAAAAAAGACTTATTAGACCCTCTAAGTCACCATGGTCATGTTCAGCCTTTTATGTTATTAGTAATGCAGAAATAGAAAGAGATATTCCAAGATTAGTTATAAATTTTAAACATTTAAATATATTTTATGAAACTATTTACAAAAATGGATTAGCTGTTTCACCCGCAAAAATGTTATTATTTCAAACGGATATAGGATTTCTAGGACATAATATTATTCAAGAAACTATAAAACCCATTGAAAGAAGTCTTGAATTTACCAATAAATTTCCTAATAAAATAAAGGATAAAACTCAATTACAAAGATTTCTAGGATACTTAAACTATATTCATGATTTCTTTAAAGATCTAGGAATTATATATAAACCACTATACGATCGATTAAAGAAAAATCCAAAACCTTGGACAGAAGAACATACAAAAATTGTCAAACATATTAAAGAAAAGATAAAATTTCTTCCATGCCTAAATATACCACATCCTAATGCAAGTCTTATTGTTGAAACTGACGCTAGTGACTTAGGATTTGGAGGAATATTAAAACAAAAACTAGACAATGAAGAAGAAAAATTAGTAAGATTCTATTCTGGTTCCTGGAATGACACCCAAAAGAATTATTCTACTATTAAAAAGGAAATTTTAAGTATTGTTCTAAATATTAAAAAATTTGAAGATGATTTGTATATGAAACCTTTTTTATTAAGAATTGATTGTTTATCTGCTAAATATATTTTAGAAAAGGATGTTAAAAATTTCTAAACAAGTTTTTGCTAGATGGCAAGCTATTTTAGGAAATTTTGATTTTACAATCGAATTTATAAAAGGAAAAAACAATTCTTTACCCGATTTTTTATCAAAGAGAATTTTTACAGGGAAAATGAGTGAGAAGAAAAAGATAGTTTTGACAAAGCACTCTATTAGCCAACCCTCTTCATCATCAACCTATACTCCAAGAGAATTCCCAGTTCTAACTATACATCCAAACCGATTTGGCCCAATAGCCCCCAGAGCAAGATCACCATATTTTGCTCTTGCACAATCTATTCCCATAAGAAACTCTATACAAATGACAGCCCCATCAAATATTAGACCAACAGTTACACCACCAAAAAGCTCACAGACAAATAACCCAGAATATTCTATTAACCCAAACAGACAAATTGTAAAAATCCTTGAACCATTAGAAGAACAAAAGCTTGATCAGAGCTTCTTAACCCTGATCGATTATCTATACCTAAAAGGTTCTCATTTTTATATTGATGACTATAAAGTTAGAGAATATTATCAAGCTATTCTTGTTGACAGCGGATCAGTCATTATTGATCATACCATTAACCAAAAGAATTCAGAATATATTGACTACAGCAAGGTAAAGATTCTCAAGGTTATTACACCAGAAGAATGGTTAGTCAAACCCTATACTCACAAAACCCTGGCAAGTTATCCCCAGTACCCTGTCTATAACTATTTCGATTACCAAGACGCCTGGTTCCATACCTTTTTATTAAGAAATTTTAATCATACATGGTTTTTCCATTTCACTGAAAAATTTTCCAACAATTACCCCAAATGGTTTATAAAATGGTTCAGATATTTCGGAAGTATTCCAACTATATTTCCCACCAAGATTTTAGAAGGATTTCACAAATACAAAGATTATTTTTTAGAAGACCATATATGCCCAGAAGAGTATACTCTCCAGTTCTTTATTATATTCAAACTACCATGGATTGTCCTATTTACTTACAAAAAACAAGAAGCTCGAGAAACCTCTCCTCCACTATTATATCGACAGTTTAGTGTCAAATGGTGGAAAAGAATAGAAGATAGTCAGGCTGATGTTAAAGCTGTGACTAATTATTATCAAAGTGTTATATCCAATAAAGAAAGCAGTTCCATCCCAAGTCCTATTATTCAAGAAAAAGAATTTTTTAAAAGACTACAAGCCTGTTCGTCTCCAGAAGAAATGCAACGAATTATAAATGAAATTAAAAGTTCTCCCACACCAAGTGAAGAATTGTTTCAGGACGCTCAAGATCCCTATGAAGATATAACCCTATAAAAACTGTGTCTATATTTTAAAAGGTCCCAATGAGAGTCTATATTTAAGAAAGATATTATTGTGTGAGTTTATTATATACCAGAAAATTGGATTACTTATGAACCAGAATAAATTACTTACCCTTATATTTTAAAACGTCTTTATTTGTCCATATGAACAAGAAAGTATACAGTATACAGGTGACAAGTTTAAAACAAGGATAGAAGAATCTACCACTAGATGGAAGACCCTACCACCATAAAAGTGGTTATAAATTATTGAAAGCATATTTGAAGATACGACAATCAAAGAGAAAGTGGAAGACCCTACCAAAAGTAACAGCATTCATATTTTCAAAAGCAGAATTATTAAAGAGAAGATTCCCGACAAGTTCCATATAATTGAAGAAAAAAGACAAAAGACTTTATGGAAAGCTGGTTCTATTATTCAAGAAAAGAAAAGAGACAAAATACTTTATAAAAGCAAGTTTTATGGCCGACAAAAGAAAAGAAGATCATTGAATCAAGAAAAGAAGATTGAATCAATAAAAGTTTACCGAAAGATGCCAGTTAAAGCAAGATTGATAACCGGCAAATTTATCTATAAAGAAGGAAGATTTGAAGAAATGAAAGACATCGAAAAATATTCTATGAAACCAAAACCCTCTGTAAAATTATCAACCTCACAATGTTCAAAAACTCTAGATTTTAATATATGTATATCTCCTATAGTTCAGTCAAACTCATCCTATATAGAAGAGAGCAATCCTTGTATAGAAACGAAGTGTCCCTGTATTAATTCAGATTCTATAAATAAAGGTATCTTTTTATAATCTTTTATACTCTTATTATTTCAACAACTTCCATATTCATATTTTATTTCAACAACTTCCATATTCATATTATTATGGTCCTGTACGCATTTGGTATCAGAGCCATGAGCTCATTTTTTTGAGGTGGTAGTAGTTATGGATTATATTCTTATGAAAATTATGAATTGTTTGATTATATCATTGTTGAAAGAAAAAATTAATTTATATATGTTGAGAAAATATATTCTTTACCCGATTTTTTATCAAGAGAGTTTTTACAGGGAAAATGAGTGAAAAGAAGAAAGTCGTTCTATCCAAACACACTATGAACCAACCTTCATCATCATCAACCTATATTTCAAGAAATTTTCCAGAATTACCTATACACCCAAATCAATTTGGACCCATAGCACCCAGGGCAAGACCACCATATTCTGCTCTTGCACAAACCATTCCAACCCGAAATCCTATACAACCAACTGCCTCACCTACGATTAGACCAACGATAATTCAACCCAAAAATACACCAACAAACACCCCTGAATACTCTATTAATCCCAATAGACAAGTTGTTAAGATTCTTGAGCCTATAGAAGAACAAAAGCTTGACCAAAGTTTCCTCACTCTTATTGATTATCTATACCCAAGAAGTTCCCATTTCTATATTGATGAATATAAGACTAGAGAATACTATCAAGCTATTTTAGTAGATAGTGGATCTGTTATCATTGATCATACCCTCAACCAAAAGAATCCCAGTCACATTGATTGCAGCAAAGTAAAGATTATCAAGGTTATATCTCCAGAAGAATGGTCTTTAAAACCCTTTACTCACAAAACTCTTGCCTGCTATCCTCAATATCCTATCTATAATTATTATGATTATCAAGACGCCTGGTTTCATGCCTTTTTACTGAGAAATTTTAACCATACCTGGTTTTTCTATTTCGCTGAAAAGTTTTCCAACAGCTACCCCAAATGGTTTATTAAATGGTTCAGATATTTTGGAAGCATTCCAACTATATTCCCTATCAAGATATTAGAAGGATTCCATAAATATAAAGATTACTTTATGCAAGATCATATTTGCCCAGAAGAATATACTCTTCAGTTTTCTGCTATATTCAAGTTACCATGGATTATTCTATTTACCTATAAAAAACAAGAAGCCAGAGATACCTCTCCACCACTTCTATACAGACAATTTAGTGTTAAATGGTGGAAAAGAATCGAAGAAAGCCAAGCGGATATTAATGCAGTCACCAACTATTACAAAAGGTCTATTTCTCAAGAATGCTATTCTACCTCAACCCCTAAAGTACAAGATAAGGATTTTATTAAAAGATTACAGGAGTGTTCTTCTCCTGAAGAAATGCAGAAAATTATAAATGAGATCAAATGTTCCCCTACGCCAAGTGAAGATCTATTTCAAGATGCACAGGATCCTTATGACGACATAACTCTTTAGCTTTCAAGTGTCTATATTTTAAAATGAGAGTCTATATATAAGAAAGATATTATTATGTGAATTTTATTATATACCAGAAAATTTGATTACTTATGAACCAGATAAAATTACTCACATCTATATTATAAAAAGATCATTATTTGTCCATATGAACAAGAAAGTTTGCAGGTGACAAGTCTAAAAGAAAGAAAGAATAAAGGAAAGGAAGAAGAACCTACCATTGACAGAAGACCCTACCACTATGAAAGTGGTTAGGAATTATTGAAAGCAAACTTGAAGATACGACAAGCAAAGAGAAAGTGGAAGACCCTACCAAAAAGTAAAGTGTTTATATTTTCAAAAAAAGAATTATTAAAAAGAAGATTCTCCGACAAATTCCAAATTATTGAAAAAGCAAATAGGAGATACATCATCACATCCAAATAATTGAAGATTTTACCTACAAAAGAAATAATTGAAGACTTTTACCGAAAGATGCCAGTCATGCAACCGGAAGAACTATCTATAAAACGAAGAAGAATTGAAGAAAGAAGACAGAGCCTTTTTTATGAAAAAACCTTCAATAAAATTATCTACAACCCAATGTACAAAAACCTTAGATTTCAATATTTGTATATTACCAAAAACCCAATCTATAGATATCGAGAAGCAAGATCCTTGTATATTATCCAACTGTCCCTGTATTAATTCAGATTTTATAAATAAAGGTATCTTTCGATAATCTTTTATACTCTTATTATTTTCAACAACTTCCATATTCATATTAATATGGTCCTGTACGCATTTGGTATCAGAGCCATGAGCTCATTTTTTTGAGGTGGTAGTAGTTATGGATTATATTCTTATGAAAATTATGAATTGTTTGATTATATCATTGTTGAAAGAAAAAATTAATTTATATATGTTGAGAAAATATACATCTGCGTTGGTAAGCCCTGTCGATCAGCTGGTTGGAATTAGTCGCAGACGGACAGTAAGACGACCGTACCACAGCGATATGGGGGTGTTCCCGGAGAAGGTATGTTCAATCAACATTATAAGTTAAGGTTTTCAGAAAACAAAGTTTAAATCAAATAGTTAATAATTAAATATGAATAGAGTCACAAGATTACTATCAAATCAAAGAAGTAGTTCTACTTCTGAAATCGAAGAAGAACATGATCATACAAATTCTATGGAAGTTTCTATTTCAAACATTGAAAACAATTTGAAAGATTGGAGTATACCTAAACAAAAGATTAGTAATATTTATAAGATTGGTTCTTTTGATTATTTCCAGGGATATTCTATAAAACAAACAGAAAAAACTTTACCTCTTCTACAAAATAATCAATGTATACAACTTTTTTCCAAAAATACTATTAAAGATCATATGAAAAATTATAAATTTCTACATATAGGATTAATACAGATAGCTATTAAACCATTGACTAGAATAGGATTAGATGTACCTACTTTAGTTATATTAAGAGATGCTAGACATCTAAATTTTAGAAATTCTTTATTAGCTATGGCAGAATCCAATATATGTAATGGTCCTATATATTTTAATTGTTATCCTAATTTCACTATATCCTTATTTGATAAAAATATATTAGATACTTTAACCTTAACAATTAAAACAAAAAATTTAGATATTAAACAAGGAACTGACCCTATACTCGTTATATATAGAGTTTTATATAAAACAATGACCACTACTGTGGAACCAAGATCAAAATTAATGTCACCAAAAGATGAAACTATAATATTTGAAGCTAATACTAGAAATTCTAGAGTTAATATACCAAAAAGATTAAAATGGAATGAAATTACTCAAAACCAAAGTTGGAAATTAGAAGATATAAGTTCACCCAAACCCTTAGAAACTATTAGTAAAATATCAGATATTACAGAACATACTGACGGAAGTATAGAAATAGATTTTGGAAAAGAACCACCTAGATATTCTACATATATTACTGAAACCTCTAGTTCAAAATCTAGTGAACCCTTATTAAGAAGATCACAGTCTATGAGAGTTAAAGGAGTTGATTTTAATAGATCTATACCTAAACCACTATATGAAGATGATAATATAAGTGAAGATTTTAGTAACACTTATAACCCTTCTAAATCTGAAGTAGATTATTATAGAGAAGAACAATTATGAGTAAAATACAAATGAATAACGATCATAATAATTTTATATCAGTTTATTTAATATTCTTATATGAAGAACGAAAACAATTAATTCAACAGATAGAAGAATTCAAAACCAAAAGAGATAGAAATTATAAATGGTTAAGCAAAGATCAAATAAAATATATAAAGAATATTACATCAAAACATATAGATACAATAAATATACTATTAAAAATAAATGCAAATAAAATAAAAACGACAAGATCTAAATTAACAATTTGTTAAAATAATGGATATAAAAAATTTAAATTACTTACTAGAAGAAAGACTTAATAGCTATAATAATGAAAAATTTAAATGGTATGAACTTAATTTTAAAGATAAAAAAATGTTTCATGAATTAAAATGGATCCTTTATATGCAGGATAATAAAGAAAATATACCATTTTTCACATGGTTTGAATTATATTGTATAGAAGAAAATATAGAATTTCCTTATAAAATCAGGATTGAAGCAATGACTAATATAAATAGATCGTATATTGATTTAACAACTAATGAAGAAATTATAAGTATTAAGCCACCTTGTAAAGATATAATTATAAAAAAGGAAGAAAAGGAATATATAGGAATACCCTTTTCAAAAGCTGATAAACCAGATACTGATAAAATATTAAAAAATATTGTATATCAAAATAATCATACTAATGAAATGTTAAACACTATAGGACAACAATTAGATAGAATAGAATATAAAAATGAAGAAGCAAATACTTCAACTAATATACAAGTAGAAGAAAACCCTATATTTATACCCTATAATATAGAAACACCTATAAATCTAGGAGGACAAAGTAAACTATTAAGAGAAATTGAAGAAAAACTACAAAATTTTACTATATCAAATCATAATGTAAATGTTATAAATGAAGACGAAACCTCTGATATATCTGAGATAGAAGAACAATTTCATGCTATAGAAAAAATAAAATACAACCCTTATACATCCAATAAGACTTATACACCTCGACCAGAAACAAGAAATTATTATTATAGACCAACACCATCAGATTTACAATATGAAGAAAGAGATAAAATTGTACAATCTAGATATGATGGAAATTCGATATATGAATGGAATATAGATGGTCAAACAGAATATCAAATTTTAAATTTATTACAAGAAATGACTATGGCAGCAACTTCTTATAAAGCTCATAAAAATTCAGATAATAAAATAACACAAATGATAATATCAGGATTTACAGGAGTATTAAAAGGATGGTGGGATAGCTATGTAACTCAAGATGAAAAAAATCATATAATAAATTCAAAAAAATTAATTATAAAAACAGAAAATGGATCAGCTGTTCAAACACAGATTGATGATTCTTTAAATACTTTAGTATATGCTATTATAAAAAATTATGTAGGAAACCCAGCAGAATATCAAGAAAGAAATTCAACTATATTATTAAATTTAACATGTAGAAAATTACAAGATTTTAGATGGTATAAAGATGTTTTCTTAGCAAAAGTTATGACTAGACCAGATTGTAGAGAATCCTATTGGAAAGAAAGATTTATAGCCGGATTACCAAAACTATTTGCTGAAAGAATTAGAAATAAATTAAGTAATGATTATAATAATGAAATTCCTTATAAAGAATTAACCTATGGAGAAATTATAAACTATGTTAATAAAGAAGGATTAGCTATATGTTCAGATTTAAAACTAAAAGCAAAAATTAAAAAGGAAGGAATTGGAGGAAGACATGAAGTAGGAAATTTCTGTGAACAATATGGTTATGAACCTTTAATATTGCCCGCTTCTAGTTCTAAGAAAATAAAATATAAAAGATATAATAAAAAACCTATAAAAAATAATCAAGAATATTATCAAAATAAAGATTATAAAAGAAAAAAGAAAGTATCATACAAAAAATATAATAACAAATATAGAAGAGAAAATAAAAAACAGAACAATCAAGATATTATTATTTGTTATAAATGTGGTAGACCCGGACATATGTCAAAAGATTGTTATTCTAAAACTAAAATTAATGAAATTGATATAGAAGATCTTAGACAAAAAATTAGTAAATTAATCAAAGATAATGAATCAAGTATATCTGATTATAGTGAAAATGATTTAAATAAAATTGAAGAAGAATCATCTAAAAATAGTAGCAACTCTGAAGATTGTGAATGTATAGGAACATGCAATTGTAACTATAAAGAAATTAATGTTATTACTAATAATGATGAATTACATTTATTAATTGATATGATAAGTAAAGTTGATAATAAAGAAATGAAAGATTTATGTATAAAACAATTAGAAGGAAAATTAAAAGATCAAAGTAATATAGAAGAAGATTATATCATATATAATTTTAATGAAATATGCAAAAGATTTAGTAAAAACAAACCTATAACAATACAAGATTTACAAGAAGAACTTAATATGGTTAAAACAGAGATAAGAATTTTAAAAGAAAAGGTTAAGACTATAGAGGAAAATAAAAATGAACAAAATATAACCTCAGAAGATAAACCCTTAATTGAACCTATAATTAATGCAATCCAATATACTAAATATCAAAGATGGCATACAAAAGTAAATATAATGATAAACGGAGAATTTAAAATAACCTTAATTGCTTTAGTTGACTCTGGAGCAGATTTAAATTGTATACAGGAAGGTTTAATTCCAACTAAATATTTTGAAAAATCTACTCAGAGATTATCCACAGCCAGTGGATCTAGACTTAGTATAGGCTATAAATTATCCGATGTCCATATATGTAAAGAAAATTATTGTTTTAAAACTCATCTTATATTAGTAAAAAATTTAACCTCTCAAATTATATTAGGATTACCCTTTATAATACAATTATATCCTATAAGTGTAGATGAAAGAGGTATTATCACGAAAGTATTAAATAAAGAAATAATTTTCGATTTTACTACACCTATTGTTACCCATGAATTACATTTAATTAAAAATAAAAGAAAACAAGCTGAATTTTTAATTAATGAAATAAATGATAAAAGAATATACAATCAATTACAAGACAAAAATATACAGAACAAAGTAAAATTTATTGAAGAAAAATTTAAAAACAATGTGTGTTCTACTATACCCAGTGCTTTTTGGAAAAGAAAACAACACACTATAGGATTACCTTATATTAAAGAATTCAATGAAAAGAATATACCCACTAAATCAAAATCTATACACATGTCTATTGAACTAGAACAAAATTGTAAAAAAGAAATCAAAGAATTATTAGAAAAGAGACTTATTAGACCCTCTAAGTCACCATGGTCATGTTCAGCCTTTTATGTAATTAATAATGCAGAAATCGAAAGAGGTATTCCAAGATTAGTTATAAATTATAAACCCTTAAATAAAGTATTAGAGTGGATTAGATATCCTATACCTAATAAAAGAGATTTATTAAAAAAATTATATGACTCAAAAATATTTTCGAAATTTGACATGAAATCTGGATTTTGGCAAATTCAAATAAAAGAAGAAGATAAGTATAAAACAGGATTTAATGTCCCTTTTGGACACTTTGAATGGAACGTTATGCCCTTTGGATTAAAAAACGCTCCATCAGAATTTCAAAATATTATGAATGATATTATTTTACCAATAGGAAATTTTGTAATCGTTTATATTGATGATGTTTTAATATTTTCAAAAAACATTGATCAACATTTTAAACACTTAAATATATTTTATGATACTATTTATAAAAATGGATTAGCTGTTTCACCCACAAAGATGTTATTATTCCAAACAGATATAAGATTTCTAGGTCATAATATTATTCAAGGAACTATAAAACCCATTGAAAGAAGTCTTGAATTTACTAATAAATTTCCTAATGAAATAAAAGATAAAACTCAATTACAAAGATTTTTAGGATGCTTAAACTATATTCATGATTTCTTTAAAGATTTGGGAATTATATGTAAACCACTATACGATCGATTAAAGAAAGATCCAAAACCATGGAGCGAAGAACATACAGAAATTGTCAAACATATTAAAGAAAAGATAAAATTTCTCCCATGCCTTAATATACCACATCCTGATGCGAGTCTTATCGTTGAAACTGACGCTAGTGACTTAGGATTTGGAGGAATTCTAAAACAAAAATTAGATAATGAAGAAGAAAAATTAGTAAGATTTTATTCTGGTTCCTGGAATGACACCAAAAAGAATTATTCTACTATAAAAAAGGAAATTTTAAGTATTGTTCTAAATATTAAAAAATTTGAAGATGATTTGTATATGAAACCTTTTTTATTAAGAATTGATTGTTTATCTGCCAAATATATTTTAGAAAAAGATGTTAAAAATTTAATTTCTAAACAAGTTTTTGCCAGATGGCAATCTATTTTAGGAAATTTTGATTTTACAATCGAAAAATATTCTATGAAACCAAAACCCTCTGTAAAATTATCAACCTCACAATGTTCAAAAACTCTAGATTTTAATATATGTATATCTCCTATAGTTCAGTCAAACTCATCCTATATAGAAGAGAGCAATCCTTGTATAGAAACGAAGTGTCCCTGTATTAATTCAGATTCTATAAATAAAGGTATCTTTTTATAATCTTTTATGTTCTTATTATTTCAACAACTTCCATATTGATATTATTATGGTCCTGTACGCATTTGACCAAAGTTTCCTCACTCTTATTGATTATCTATACCCAAGAAGTTCCCATTTCTATATTGATGAATATAAGACTAGAGAATACTATCAAGCTATTTTAGTAGATAGTGGATCTGTTATCATTGATCATACCCTCAACCAAAAGAATCCCAGTCACATTGATTGCAGCAAAGTAAAGATTATCAAGGTTATATCTCCAGAAGAATGGTCTTTAAAACCCTTTACTCACAAAACTCTTGCCTGCTATCCTCAATATCCTATCTATAATTATTATGATTATCAAGACGCCTGGTTTCATGCCTTTTTACTGAGAAATTTTAACCATACCTGGTTTTTCTATTTCGCTGAAAAGTTTTCCAACAGCTACCCCAAATGGTTTATTAAATGGTTCAGATATTTTGGAAGCATTCCAACTATATTCCCTATCAAGATATTAGAAGGATTCCATAAATATAAAGATTACTTTATGCAAGATCATATTTGCCCAGAAGAATATACTCTTCAGTTTTCTGCTATATTCAAGTTACCATGGATTATTCTATTTACCTATAAAAAACAAGAAGCCAGAGATACCTCTCCACCACTTCTATACAGACAATTTAGTGTTAAATGGTGGAAAAGAATCGAAGAAAGCCAAGCGGATATTAATGCAGTCACCAACTATTACAAAAGGTCTATTTCTCAAGAATGCTATTCTACCTCAACCCCTAAAGTACAATATGGAAAAGATTATAAAAAGATACCTTTATTTATAGAATCTGAATTAATACAGGGACACTTCGTTTCTATACAAGGATTGCTCTCTTCTATATAGGATGAGTTTGACTGAACTATAGGAGATATACATATATTAAAATCTAGAGTTTTTGAACATTGTGAGGTTGATAATTTTACAGAGGGTTTTGGTTTCATAGAATATTTTTCGATGTCTTTCATTTCTTCAAATCTTCCTTCTTTATAGATAAATTTGCCGGTTATCAATCTTGCTTTAACTGGCATCTTTCGGTAAACTTTTATTGATTCAATCTTCTTTTCTTGATTCAATGATCTTCTTTTCTTTTGTCGGCCATAAAACTTGCTTTTATAAAGTATTTTGTCTCTTTTCTTTTCTTGAATAATAGAACCAGCTTTCCATAAAGTCTTTTGTCTTTTTTCTTCAATTATATGGAACTTGTCGGGAATCTTCTCTTTAATAATTCTGCTTTTGAAAATATGAATGCTGTTACTTTTGGTAGGGTCTTCCACTTTCTCTTTGATTGTCGTATCTTCAAATATGCTTTCAATAATTTATAACCACTTTTATGGTGGTAGGGTCTTCCATCTAGTGGTAGATTCTTCTATCCTTGTTTTAAACTTGTCACCTGTATACTGTATACTTTCTTGTTCATATGGACAAATAAAGACGTTTTAAAATATAAGGGTAAGTAATTTATTCTGGTTCATAAGTAATCCAATTTTCTGGTATATAATAAACTCACACAATAATATCTTTCTTAAATATAGACTCTCATTGGGACCTTTTAAAATATAGACACAGTTTTTATAGGGTTATATCTTCATAGGGATCTTGAGCGTCCTGAAACAATTCTTCACTTGGTGTGGGAGAACTTTTAATTTCATTTATAATTCGTTGCATTTCTTCTGGAGACGAACAGGCTTGTAGTCTTTTAATAAATTCTTTGTCTTGAATAATAGGACTTGGGATGGAACTGCTTTCTTTATTGGATATAACACTTTGATAATAATTAGTCACAGCTTTAACATCAGCCTGACTATCTTCTATTCTTTTCCACCATTTGACACTAAACTGTCGATATAATAGTGGAGGAGAGGTTTCTCGAGCTTCTTGTTTTTTGTAAGTAAATAGGACAATCCATGGTAGTTTGAATATAATAGAGAACTGGAGAGTATACTCTTCTGGGCATATATGGTCTTCTAAAAAATAATCTTTGTATTTGTGAAATCCTTCTAAAATCTTGGTGGGAAATATAGTTGGAATACTTCCAAAATATCTGAACCATTTTATAAACCATTTGGGGTAATTGTTGGAAAATTTTTCAGTGAAATGGAAAAACCATGTATGATTAAAATTTCTTAATAAAAAGGTATGGAACCAGGCGTCTTGGTAATCGAAATAGTTATAGACAGGGTACTGGGGATAACTTGCCAGGGTTTTGTGAGTATAGGGTTTGACTGACCATTCTTCTGGTGTAATAACCTTGAGAATCTTTACCTTGCTGTAGTCAATATATTCTGAATTCTTTTGGTTAATGGTATGATCAATAATGACTGATCCGCTGTCAACAAGAATAGCTTGATAATATTCTCTAACTTTATAGTCATCAATATAAAAATGAGAACCTTTTGGGTATAGATAATCGATCAGGGTTAAGAAGCTCTGATCAAGCTTTTGTTCTTCTAATGGTTCAAGGATATTTACAATTTGTCTGTTTGGGTTAATAGAATATTCTGGGTTATTTGTCTGTGAGCTTTTTGGTGGTGTAACTGTTGGTCTAATATTTGATGGGGCTGTCATTTGTATAGAGTTTCTTATGGGAATAGATTGTGCAAGAGCAGAATATGGTGATCTTGCTCTGGGGGCTATTGGGCCAAATCGGTTTGGATGTATAGTTAGAACTGGGAATTCTCTTGGAGTATAGGTTGATGATGAAGAGGGTTGGCTAATAGAGTGCTTTGTCAAAACTATCTTTTTCTTCTCACTCATTTTCCCTGTAAAAATTCTCTTTGATAAAAAATCGGGTAAAGAATTGTTTTTTCCTTTTATAAATTCGATTGTAAAATCAAAATTTCCTAAAATAGCTTGCCATCTAGCAAAAACTTGTTTAGAAATTTTTAACATCCTTTTCTAAAATATATTTAGCAGATAAACAATCAATTCTTAATAAAAAAGGTTTCATATACAAATCATCTTCAAATTTTTTAATATTTAGAACAATACTTAAAATTTCCTTTTTAATAGTAGAATAATTCTTTTGGGTGTCATTCCAGGAACCAGAATAGAATCTTACTAATTTTTCTTCTTCATTGTCTAGTTTTTGTTTTAATATTCCTCCAAATCCTAAGTCACTAGCGTCAGTTTCAACAATAAGACTTGCATTAGGATGTGGTATATTTAGGCATGGAAGAAATTTTATCTTTTCTTTAATATGTTTGACAATTTTTGTATGTTCTTCTGTCCAAGGTTTTGGATTTTTCTTTAATCGATCGTATAGTGGTTTATATATAATTCCTAGATCTTTAAAGAAATCATGAATATAGTTTAAGTATCCTAGAAATCTTTGTAATTGAGTTTTATCCTTTATTTTATTAGGAAATTTATTGGTAAATTCAAGACTTCTTTCAATGGGTTTTATAGTTTCTTGAATAATATTATGTCCTAGAAATCCTACATCCGTTTGAAATAAAAACATTTTTGCGGGTGAAACAGCTAATCCATTTTTGTAAATAGTTTCATAAAATATATTTAAATGTTTAAAATTTATAACTAATCTTGGAATATCTCTTTCAATTTCTGCATTACTAATAACATAAAAGGCTGAACATGACCATGGTGACTTAGAGGGTCTAATAAGTCTTTTTTCTAATAGTTCTTTGATTTCTTTTTTACAATTTAGTTCTAATTCGATAGACATGTGTATAGATTTTGCTTTAGTAGGTATATTCTTTTCATTGAATTCTTTAATATAAGGTAATCCTACAGTGTGTTGCTTTCTTTTCCAGAAAGCACTGGGTATAGTTGAACACACATTATTTTTAAATTTTTCTTCAATAAATTTTACTTTATTCTGTATATTTTTGTCTAGCAATTGATTATATATTCTTCTATCATTTATTTCATTAATTAAAAATTCAGCTTGTTTTCTTTTATTTTTGATTAAATGTAATTCATGGGTAACAATAGGTGTAGTAAATTCGAAAATTATTTCTTTATTTAATACTTTCGTGATAATACCTCTTTCATCTACACTTATAGGATATAATTGTATTATAAAGGGTAATCCTAATATAATTTGAGAGGTTAAATTTTTTACTAATATAAGATGAGTTTTAAAACAATAATTTTCTTTACATATATGGACATCGGATAATTTATAGCCTATACTAAGTCTAGATCCACTGGCTGTGGATAATCTCTGAGTAGATTTTTCAAAATATTTAGTTGGAATTAAACCTTCCTGTATACAATTTAAATCTGCACAGGAGTCAACTAAAGCAATTAAGGTTATTTTAAATTCTCCGTTTATCATTATATTTACTTTTGTATGCCATCTTTGATATTTAGTATATTGGATCGCATTAATTATAGGTTCAATTAAGGGTTTATCTTCTGAGGTTATATTTGGTTCATTTTTATTTTCCTCTATAGTCTTAACCTTTTCGTTTAAAATTCTTATCTCTGTTTTAACCATATTAAGTTCTTCTTGTAAATCTTGTATTGTTATAGGTTTGTTTTTATTAAATCTTTTGCATTTTTCATTAAAATTATATATGGTAAAATCTTCTTCTATATTACTTTGATCTTTTAATTTTCCTTCTAATTGTTTTATACATAAATCTTTTGCTTCTTTATTATCGAGTTTACTTATCATATCTATTAATAAGTGTAATTCATCATTATTAGTAATAACATTAATTTCTTTATAGTTACAATTACATGTTCCTATACATTCACAATCTTCAGAGTTGCTACTATTTTTAGATGTTTCTTCTTCAATTTTATTTAAATCATTTTCACTATAATCAGATATACTTAATTCATTATCTTTGATTAATTTACTAATTTTCTGTCTAAGATCTTCTATATCGATTTCATTAATTTTTGTTTTAGAGTAACAATCTTTTGACATATGTCCGGGTCTACCACATTTATAACAAATAATAATATCTTGATTGTTCTGTTTTTTATTTTCTCTTCTATATTTGTTATTATATTTTTTGTATGATACTTTCTTTTTTCTTTTATAATCTTTATTTTGATAATATTCTTGATTATTTTTTATAGGTTTTTTATTATATCTTTTATATTTTATTTTCTTAGAACTAGAAGGGGGTAATACTAAAGGTTCATAACCATATTGTTCACAAAAATTTCCTAGTTCATGTCTTCCACCTATTCCTTCCTTTTTAATTTTTGCTTTTAGTTTTAAATCAGAACATATAGCTAATCCTTCTTTATTAACATAGTTTATAATTTCTCCATAGGTTTATTCTTTATAGGGAATTTCATTATTATAATCATTACTTAATTTATTTCTAATTCTTTCAGCAAATAATTTTGGTAATCCGGCAATAAATCTTTCTTTCCAATAGGATTCTCTACAATCTGGTCTAGTCATAACTTTTGCTAAGAAAACATCTTTATACCATCTAAAATCTTGTAATTTTCTACATGTTAAATTTAATAATATAGTTGAATTTCTTTCTTGATATTCTGCTGGGTTTCCTACATAATTTTTTATAATAGCATATACTAAAGTATTTAAAGAATCATCAATCTGTGTTTGAACAGCTGATCCATTTTCTGTTTTTATAATTAATTTTTTTGAATTTATTATATGATTTTTTTCATCTTGAGTTACATAGCTATCCCACCATCCTTTTAATACTCCTGTAAATCCTGATATTATCATTTGTGTTATTTTATTATCTGAATTTTTATGAGCTTTATAAGAAGTTGCTGCCATAGTCATTTCTTGTAATAAGTTTAAAATTTGATATTCTGTTTGACCATCTATATTCCATTCATATATCGAATTTCCATCATATCTAGATTGTACAATTTTATCTCTTTCTTCATATTGTAAATCTGGTGGTGTTGGTCTATAATAATAATTTCTTGTTTCTGGTCGAGGTGTATAAGTCTTATTGGATGTATAAGGGTTGTATTTTATTTTTTCTATAGCATGAAATTGTTCTTCTATCTCAGATATATCAGAGGTTTCGTCTTCATTTATAACATTTACATTATGATTTGCTATAGTAAAATTTTGTAGTTTTTCTTCAATTTCTCTTAATAGTTTACTTTGTCCTCCTAGATTTATAGGTGTTTCTATATTATAGGGTATAAATATAGGGTTTTCTTCTACTTGTATATTAGTTGAAGTACTTGCTTCTTCATTTTTATATTCTATTCTATCTAATTGTTGTCCTATAGTGTTTAACATTTCATTAGTATGATTATTTTGATATACAATATTTTTTAATATTTTATCAGTATCTGGTTTATCAGCTTTTGAAAAGGGTATTCCTATATATTCTTTTTCTTCTTTTTTTATAATTATATCTTTACAAGGTGGCTTAATACTTATAATTTCTTCATTATTTGTTAAATCAGTATAGGATCTATTTATATTAGTTGTTGTTTCAATCTTGGCTTTATAAGGAAATTCTATATTTTCTTCTATACAATATAATTCAAACCATGTAAAAAACGGTATATTTTCTTTGCTGTCTTGCATATAAAGAATCCATTTTAATTCATGAAACATTTTTTTATCTTTAAAATTAAGTTCATACCAAGTAAGTTTTTCTTTATTATAGTTATTAAGTCTTTCGTTCAATAAATATTCGAAATCTTTTATATTCATTGTTTTAACAAATTGTTAATTTAGATCTTGTTGTTTTTATTTTATTTGCATTTATTTTTAATAGTATATTTATTGTATCTATATGTTTTGATGTAATATTTTTTATTTGTTTTATTTGATCTTTGCTTAACCATTTATAATTTCTATCTCTTTTGGTTTTGAATTCTTCTATCTGTTGAATTAATTGTTTTCGTTCTTCATATAAGAATATTAAATAAACTGATATAAAATTATTATGATCGTTATTCATTTGTATTTTACTCATAATTGTTCTTCTCTATAATAATCTACTTCAGATTTAGAAGGGTTATAAGTGTTACTAAAATCTTCACTTATATTATCATCTTCATATAGTGGTTTAGGTATAGATCTATTAAAATCAACTCCTTTAACTCTCATAGACTGTGATCTTCTTAATAAGGGTTCACTAGATTTTGAACTAGAGGTTTCAGTAATATATGTAGAATATCTAGGTGGTTCTTTTCCAAAATCTATCTCTATACTTCCGTCAGTATGTTCTGTAATATCTGATATTTTACTAATAGTTTCTAAGGGTTTGGGTGAACTTATATCTTCTATTTTCCAACTTTGGTTTTGAGTAATTTCATTCCATTTTAATCTTTTTGGTATATTAACTCTAGAATTTCTAGTATTAGCTTCAAATATTATAGTTTCATCTTTTGGTGACATTAATTTTGATCTTGGTTCCACAGTAGTGGTCATTGTTTTATATAAAACTCTATATATAACGAGTATAGGGTCAGTTCCTTGTTTAATATCTAAATTTTTTGTTTTAATTGTTAAGGTTAAAGTATCTAATATATTTTTATCGAATAAAGATATAGTGAAATTAGGATAACAATTAAAATATATAGGGCCATTACATATATTGGATTCTGCCATAGCTAATAAGGAATTTTTAAAATTTAAATGTCTAGCATCTCTTAATATAACTAAAGTAGGTACATCTAACCCTATTCTAGTCAAGGGTTTAATGGCTATCTGTATTAATCCTATATGTAGAAATTTATAGTTTTTCATATGGTCTTTAATAGTATTCTTGGAAAAAAGTTGTATACATTGATTATTTTGTAGAAGAGGTAAAGTCTTTTCTGTTTGTTTTATAGAATATCCCTGGAAATAATCAAAAGAACCAATCTTATAAATATTACTAATCTTTTGTTTAGGTATACTCCAATCTTTCAAATTGTTTTCAATGTTTGAAATAGAAACTTCCATAGAATTTGTATGATCATGTTCTTCTTCGATTTCAGAAGTAGAACTACCTTTTTGATTTGATAGTAATCTTGTGATTCTATTCATATTTAATTATAAACTATTTGATTTAAACTTTGTTTTCTGAAAACCTTAACTTATAATGTTGATTGAACATACCTTCTCCGGGAACACCCCCATATCGCTGTGGTACGGTCGTCTTACTGTCCGTCTGCGACTAATTCCAACCAGCTGATCGACAGGGCTTACCAACGCAGATGTATATTTTCTCAACATATATAAATTAATTTTTTCTTTTAACAATGATGAAATCAAACAATTCATAATTTTCATAAGAATATAATCCATTACTACTACCACCTCAAAAAAATGAGCTCCTGGCTCTGATACCAAAAGCGTACAGGACCATAATAATATCAATATGGAAGTTGTTGAAATAATAAGAATTTTCAACAACTTCCATATTGATATTATTATGGTCCTGTACGCATTTGGTATCAGAGCCATGAGCTCATTTTTTTGAGGTGGTAGTAGTTATGGATTATATTCTTATGAAAATTATGAATTGTTTGATTATATCATTGTTAAAAGAAAAAATTAATTTATATATGTTGAGAAAATATACATCTGCGTTGGTAAGCCCTGTCGATCAGCTGGTTGGAATTAGTCGCAGACGGACAGTAAGACGACCGTACCACAGCGATATGGGGGTGTTCCCGGAGAAGGTATGTTCAATCAACATTATAAGTTAAGGTTTTCAGAAAACAAAGTTTAAATCAAATAGTTAATAATTAAATATGAATAGAGTCACAAGATTACTATCAAATCAAAGAAGTAGTTCTACTTCTGAAATCGAAGAAGAACATGATCATACAAATTCTATGGAAGTTTCTATTTCAAACATCGAAAAATATTCTATGAAACCAAAACCCTCTGTAAAATTATCAACCTCACAATGTTCAAAAACTCTAGATTTTAATATATGTATATCTCCTATAGTTCAGTCAAACTCATCCTATATAGAAGAGAGCAATCCTTGTATAGAAACGAAGTGTCCCTGTATTAATTCAGATTCTATAAATAAAGGAATCTTTTTATAATTTTTTTGAGGTGGTAATAGTATTTTTGGAAAAAAGTTGTATACATTGATTATTTTGTAGAAGAGGTAAAGTTTTTTCTGTTTGTTTTATAGAATATCCCTGGAAATAATCAAAAGAACCAATCTTATAAATATTACTAATCTTTTGTTTAGGTATACTCCAATCTTTCAAATTGTTTTCAATGTTTGAAATAGAAACTTCCATAGAATTTGTATGATCATGTTCTTCTTCGATTTCAGAAGTAGAACTACTTCTTTGATTTGATAGTAATCTTGTGACTCTATTCATATTTAATTATTAACTATTTGATTTAAACTTTGTTTTCTGAAAACCTTAACTTATAATGTTGATTGAACATACCTTCTCCGGGAACACCCCCATATCGCTGTGGTACGGTCGTCTTACTATCCGTCTGTGACTAATTCCAACCAGCTGATCGACAGGGCTTACCAACGCAGATGTATATTTTCTCAACATATATAAATTAATTTTTTCTTTCAACAATGATATAATCAAACAATTCATAATTTTCATAAGAATATAATCCATAACTACTACCACCTCAAAAAAATGAGCTCATGGCTTTGATACCAAATGCGTACAGGACCATAATAATATCAATATGGAAGTTGTTGAAATATTAAGAACATAAAAGATTATAATGGAATGAAATTACTCAAAACCAAAGTTGGAAATTAGAAGATATAAGTTCACCCAAACCCTTAGAAACTATTAGTAAAATATCAGATATTACAGAACATACTGACGGAAGTATAGAAATAGATTTTGGAAAAGAACCACCTAGATATTCTACATATATTAATGAAACCTCTAGTTCAAAATCTAGTGAACCCTTATTAAGAAGATCACAGTCTATGAGAGTTAAAGGAGTTGATTTTAATATATCTATACCTAAACCACTATATGAAGATGATAATATAAGTGAAGATTTTAGTAACACTTATAACCCTTCTAAATCTGAAGTAGATTATTATAGAGAAGAACAATTATGAGTAAAATACAAATGAATAACGATCATAATAATTTTATATCAGTTTATTTAATATTCTTATATGAAGAACGAAAACAATTAATTCAACAGATAGAAGAATTCAAAACCAAAAGAGATAGAAATTATAAATGGTTAAGCAAAGATCAAATAAAATATATAAAGAATATTACATCAAAACATATAGATACAATAAATATACTATTAAAAATAAATGCAAATAAAATAAAAACGACAAGATCTAAATTAACAATTTGTTAAAATAATGGATATAAAAAATTTTAATTACTTACTAGAAGAAAGACTTAATAGCTATAATAATGAAAAATTTAAATGGTATGAACTTAATTTTAAAGATAAAAAAATGTTTCATGAATTAAAATGGATCCTTTATATGCAGGATAATAAAGAAAATATACCATTTTTCACATGGTTTGAATTATATTGTATAGAAGAAAATATAGAATTTCCTTATAAAATCAGGATTGAAGCAATGACTAATATAAATAGATCGTATATTGATTTAACAACTAATGAAGAAATTATAAGTATTAAGCCACCTTGTAAAGATATAATTATAAAAAAGGAAGAAAAGGAATATATAGGAATACCCTTTTCAAAAGCTGATAAACCAGATACTGATAAAATATTAAAAAATATTGTATATCAAAATAATCATACTAATGAAATGTTAAACACTATAGGACAACAATTAGATAGAATAGAATATAAAAATGAAGAAGCAAGTACTTCAACTAATATACAAGTAGAAGAAAACCCTATATTTATACCCTATAATATAGAAACACCTATAAATCTAGGAGGACAAAGTAAACTATTAAGAAAAATTGAAGAAAAACTACAAAATTTTACTATATCAAATCATAATGTAAATGTTATAAATGAAGACGAAACCTCTGATATATCTGAGATAGAAGAACAATTTCATGCTATAGAAAAAATAAAATACAACCCTTATACATCCAATAAGACTTATACACCTCGACCAGAAACAAGAAATTATTATTATAGACCAACACCACCAGATTTACAATATGAAGAAAGAGATAAAATTGTACAATCTAGATATGATGGAAATTCGATATATGAATGGAATATAGATGGTCAAACAGAATATCAAATTTTAAACTTATTACAAGAAATGACTATGGCAGCAACTTCTTATAAAGCTCATAAAAATTCAGATAATAAAATAACACAAATGATAATATCAGGATTTACAGGAGTATTAAAAGGATGGTGGGATAGCTATGTAACTCAAGATGAAAAAATCATATAATAAACTCAAAAAAATTAATTATAAAAACAGAAAATGGATCAGCTGTTCAAACACAGATTGATGATTCTTTAAATACTTTAGTATATGCTATTATAAAAAATTATGTAGGAAACCCAGCAGAATATCAAGAAAGAAATTCAACTATATTATTAAATTTAACATGTAGAAAATTACAAGATTTTAGATGGTATAAAGATGTTTTCTTAGCAAAAGTTATGACTAGACCAGATTGTAGAGAAGCCTATTGGAAAGAAAGATTTATAGCCGGATTACCAAAACTATTTGCTGAAAGAATTAGAAATAAATTAAGTAATGATTATAATAATGAAATTCCTTATAAAGAATTAACCTATGGAGAAATTATAAACTATGTTAATAAAGAAGGATTAGCTATATGTTCAGATTTAAAACTAAAAGCAAAAATTAAAAAGGAAGGAATTGGAGGAAGACATGAACTAGGAAATTTCTGTGAACAATATGGTTATGAACCTTTAGTATTACCCCCTTCTAGTTCTAAGAAAATAAAATATAAAAGATATACTAAAAAACCTATAAAAAATAATCAAGAATATTATCAAAATAAAGATTATAAAAGAAAAAAGAAAGTATCATACAAAAAATATAATAACAAATATAGAAGAGAAAATAAGAAACAAAACAATCAAGATATTATTATTTGTTATAAATGTGGTAGACCCGGACATATGTCAAAAGATTGTTATTCTAAAACTAAAATTAATGAAATTGATATAGAAGATCTTAGACAAAAAATTAGTGAATTAATCAAAGATAATGAATCAAATATATCTGATTATAGTGAAAATGATTTAAATAAAATTGAAGAAGAATCATCTAAAAATAGTAGCAACTCTGAAGATTGTGAATGTATAGGAACATGCAATTGTAACTATAAAGAAATTAATGTTATTACTAATAATGATGAATTACATTTATTAATAGATATGATAAGTAAACTCGATAATAAAGAAGCAAAAAATTTATATTTAAAACAGTTAGAAGGAAAATTAAAAAATCAGAGTAATGAAGAAGAAGATTATACCATATATAATTTTAATGAAATATGCAAAAGATTTAATAAAACCAAACCTATAACAATACAAGACTTACAAGAAGAACTTAATATGGTTAAAACAGAAATAAGAATTTTGAAAGAAAAGGTTAAGACTATAGAGGAAAATAAAAATATAACCTCAGAAGATAAACCCTTAATTGAACCTATAATTAATGCAATCCAATATACTAAATATCAAAGATGGCATACAAAAGTAAATATAATGATAAACGGAGAATTTAAAATAACCTTAATTGCTTTAGTTGACTCTGGAGCAGATTTAAATTGTATACAGGAAGGTTTAATTCCAACTAAATATTTTGAAAAATCTACTCAGAGATTATCCACAGCCAGTGGATCTAGACTTAGTATAGGCTATAAATTATCCAATGTCCATATATGTAAAGAAAATTATTGTTTTAAAACTCATCTTATATTAGTAAAAAATTTAACTTCTCAAATTATTTTAGGATTACCCTTTATAATACAATTATATCCTATAAGTGTAGACGAAAGAGGTATTATTACAAAAGTATTAAATAAAGAAATAATTTTCGAATTCACTACACCTATTGTTACCCATGAATTACATTTAATCAAAAATAAAAGAAAACAAGCTGAATTTTTAATTAATGAAATAAATGATAAAAGAATATATAATCAATTACAAGACAAAAATATACAGAACAAAGTAAAATTTATTGAAGAAAAATTTAAAAATAATGTGTGTTCTACTATACCCAGTGCTTTTTGGAAAAGAAAACAACACACAGTAGGATTACCTTATATTAAAGAATTCAATGAAAAGAATATACCTACTAAATCAAAATCTATACACATGTCTATTGAACTAGAACAAAATTGTAAAGAAGAAATCAAAGAATTATTAGAAAAGAGACTTATTAGACCCTCTAAGTCACCATGGTCATGTTAAGCCTTTTATGTAATTAATAATGCAGAAATCGAAAGAGGTATCCCAAGATTAGTTATAAATTATAAACCCTTAAATAAAGTATTAGAATGGATTAGATATCCTATACCTAATAAAAGAGATTTATTAAAAAAATTATATGACTCAAAAATATTTTCGAAATTTGACATGAAATCTGGATTTTGGCAAATCCAAATAAAAGAAGAAGATAAGTATAAAACAGGATTTAATGTCCCTTTTGGACACTTTGAATGGAACGTTATGCCCTTTGGATTGAAAAATGCTCCATCCGAATTTCAAAATATTATGAATGATATTATTTTACCAATTGGAAATTTTGTAATCGTTTATATTGATGATGTTTTAATATTTTCAAAAAATATTGATCAACATTTTAAACACTTAAATATATTTTATGATACTATTTATAAAAATGGATTAGCTGTTTCACCCACAAAAATGTTATTATTCCAAACAGATGTAAGATTTCTAGGTCATAATATTATGGGCTTAGTGTCTGGGAATGTACCGAACTTGCACCAAATCTCTATTGTGTGTATCGAACTTTCAAAACACAATAATAATGCACTCAACTTGTAAAAACCCAAAAAGTGATGTACTTTGAGGATGTGTCAATCTCTGGTTGCGCCACGTGGCACGCTATGTTCTCGACACGTCATCAAAGTACATCACTTTTTGGGTTTTTACAAGTTGAGTGCATTATTATTGCGTTTTGAAAGTTTGATACACACAATAGAGATTTGGTGCAAGTTCGGTACATTCCCAGACACTAAGGCCTAATATTATTCAAGGAACTATAAAACCCATTGAAAGAAGTCTTGAATTTACCAATAAATTCCCTGATGAAATTAAAGATAAAACACAATTACAAAGATTCTTAGGATGTTTAAATTATATTCATGATTTTTTTAAAGATTTAGGAATTATATGTAAACCCTTATATGAGAGATTAAAAAAGAATCCTAAACCATGGACTGAAGAACATACAAAGATTATAAGACAAATCAAAGAAAAGGTAAAAATTCTTCCATGTTTAAACATTCCTCACCCTAATGCTAGTCTTATTGTAGAAACTGATGCTAGTGACTTAGGATTTGGAGGAATTCTAAAACAAAAATTAAATAATGAAGAAGAAAAATTAGTAAGATTCTATTCTGGTTCCTGGAATGAAACCCAAAAGAATTATTCTACTATTAAAAAAGAAATTTTAAGTATTGTTCTAAATATTAAAAAATTTGAAGATGATTTGTATATGAAACCTTTTTTATTAAGAATTGATTGTTTATCTGCCAAATATATTTTAGAAAAAGATGTTAAAAATTTAATTTCTAAACAAGTTTTTGCCAGATGGCAAGCTATTTTAGGAAATTTTGATTTTACAATCGAATTTATAAAAGGAAAAGACAATTCTTTACCCGATTTTTTATCAAGAGAATTTTTACAGGGAAAATGAGTGAGTCTAACAGGAAGATCGTTCTCACCAAACAGTCTATTAACCAGTCAACATCATCATCCTCTTCTAATCAAAGAAATTTCCCAGCATTACCTATACATCCCAACAGATTTGGTCCTATAGCTCCCAGACCAAGACCACCATATTCAGTTCTTGCACAATCTATTCCAACAAAACCAGTTATAAGCCAGCCTTCACCCTCTAAACTAGCACAAACTATACCATCAAGAAATTTCTCTACTCCATCCATCACTCCAGAATATTCTATAAACCCCAACAAACAAATTATAAAAATCCTTGAGCCATTTGAGGAACAAAAGTTAAGTCAGAATTTTCAAACCTTGATTGAATATTTATATCCAAAAAATTCTCATTTTTATGTTGATGATTATAAAACAAGAGAGTACTATCAAACAATTCTTGTCGACAGTGGTTCAGTTATTATAGATCATACTCTAAACCAGAAAAACCCGGATTATATTGACTGTAGCAAAGTTAAGATTCTAAAGATCATTACTCCAGAAGAATGGTCTCTAAAACCCTATAATCACAAAACTCTTTCTAGTTATCCTAGTTATCCAATTTATAATTATTATGACTATCAAGAAGCCTGGTTCTATGCCTTTCTTTTAAGAAGTTTTAACCACACCTGGTTCTTCTATTTTGCTGAGAAATTCTCTAGTATCTATCCAAGATGGTTTATAAAATGGTTCAGATATTTTGGCAATATCCCAGCCACCTTCCCACCAAAAGTTCTGGAAGGTTTTCATAAATATAAAGATTATTTCATGGAAGACCATATTTCCCCTTCTGAATATACTCTTCAATTTTCTATTATATTCAAGTTGCCATGGATTGTTCTATTCACATATAAAAAACAAGAATCTCAAGATACTTATCCTCCATTATTATATCGACAATTTAGTGTCAAATGGTGAAAAAGAATTGATGAAAGTCAGGCAGATATTAAAGCCGTCAACAATTATTATCGACAGTATATTTCTAACAAAGAAAGCAGCTCTACTCCTATTACTCCAGTTATTCAAGACAGAGACTTTATAAAGCGTTTACAAGAATGCTCATCTCAAGAAGAAATGCAGAAAATTATAAATGAAATTAAAGGGTCCCCAACTCCAAGTGAAGATTTATATCAAGATGCTCAAGATCCTTATGAAGATATAACTTTATAAAATCGTGTCTATATTTTAAAAAGTCCCAATGAGAGTCTATATTAAAGAAAACAACTTCAAGTGTGAGTTTATATTAAAAGAGTAATTATATACCAGAATACGTGTTCATACAATTATATATTACTGAAAGACATTATTATATCCTTATGAACAAGACAAAAGGTTAGCTAACATTATTGCAGATTGAAATCCTTATTCCGACAAGTTCTATATTATTGAAGAAAGAAGACAAAGAGACTTTATGAAAAGCAAGCTTTTGACTAAGTTTTACATTATTGAAGAAAGAAAACAAAAGACTTTATGGAAAGCTAGTCCCATTATTCAAGAAAAAGAAAAGAAGACAAAGTACTTTATAAAAGCAAGTTTTGTGGCCGACAAAAGAAAAGAAGATTATTGAATCAAGAAAAGAAGATTGAATCAATAAAAGTTTACCGAAAGATGCCAGTTAAAGCAAGAATGATAACCGGCAAATTTATCTATAAAGAAGGAAGATTTGAAAGAGTGAAGATCATCGAAAAATATTCTATGAAACCAAAACCCTCTGTAAAATTATCAACCTCACAATGTTCAAAAACTCTAGATTTTAATATATGTATATCTCCTATAGTTCAGTCAAACTCATCCTATATAGAAGAGAGCAATCCTTGTATAGAAACGAAGTGTCCCTGTATTAATTCAGATTCTATAAATAAAGGTATCTTTTTATAATCTTTTATGTTCTTAATATTTCAACAACTTCCATATTGATATTATTATGGTCCTGTACGCATTTGGTATCAAAGCCATGAGCTCATTTTTTTGAGGTGGTAGTAGTTATGGATTATATTCTTATGAAAATTATGAATTGTTTGATTATATCATTGTTGAAAGAAAAAATTAATTTATATATGTTGAGAAAATATACATCTGCGTTGGTAAGCCCTGTCGATCAGTTGGTTGGAATTAGTCGCAGACGGACAGTAAGACGACCGTACCACAGCGATATGGGGGTGTTCCCGGAGAAGGTATGTTCAATCAACATTATAAGTTAAGGTTTTCAGAAAACAAAGTTTAAATCAAATAGTTAATAATTAAATATGAATAGAGTCACAAGATTACTATCAAATCAAAGAAGTAGTTCTACTTCTGAAATCGAAGAAGAACATGATCATACAAATTCTATGGAAGTTTCTATTTCAAACATTGAAAACAATTTGAAAGATTGGAGTATACCTAAACAAAAGATTAGTAATATTTATAAGATTGGTTCTTTTGATTATTTCCAGGGATATTCTATAAAACAAACAGAAAAAACTTTACCTCTTCTACAAAATAATCAATGTATACAACTTTTTTCCAAAAATACTATTAAAGATCATATGAAAAATTATAAATTTCTACATATAGGATTAATACAGATAGCTATTAAACCATTGACTAGAATAGGAATAGATGTACCTACTTTAGTTATATTAAGAGATGCTAGACATCTAAATTTTAGAAATTCTTTATTAGCTATGGCAGAATCCAATATATGTAATGGTCCTATATATTTTAATTGTTATCCTAATTTCACTATATCCTTATTTGATAAAAATATATTAGATACTTTAACCTTAACAATTAAAACAAAAAATTTAGATATTAAACAAGGAACTGACCCTATACTCGTTATATATAGAGTTTTATATAAAACAATGACCACTACTGTGGAACCAAGATCAAAATTAATGTCACCAAAAGATGAAACTATAATATTTGAAGCTAATACTAGAAAATCTAGAGTTTTTATACATGGTGACTTAGAGGGTCTAATAAGTCTCTTTTCTAATAATTCTTTGCTGTCTTGCATATAAAGAATCCATTTTAATTCATGAAACATTTTTTTATCTTTAAAATTAAGTTCATACCATGTAAGTTTTTCTTTATTATAGTTATTAAGTCTTTCGTTCAATAAATATTCGAAATCTTTTATTCTCCATAGGTTAATTCTTTATAGGGAATTTCATTATTATAATCATTACTTAATTTATTTCTAATTCTTTCAGCAAATAATTTTGGTAATCCGGCAATAAATCTTTCTTTCCAATAGGTTTCTCTACAATCTGGTCTAGTCATAACTTTTGCTAAGAAAACATCTTTATACCATCTAAAATCTTGTAATTACAATATTTACAAGAAGAACTTAATATGGTTAAAACAGAGATAAGAATTTTAAAAGAAAAGGTTAAGACTATAGAGGAAAATAAAAATGAACAAAATATAACCTCAGAAGATAAACCCTTAATTGAACCTATAATTAATGCGATCCAATATACTAAATATCAAAGATGGCATACAAAAGTAAATATAATGATAAACGGAGAATTTAAAATAACCTTAATTGCTTTAGTTGACTCTGGAGCAGATTTAAATTGTATACAGGAAGGTTTAATTCCAACTAAATATTTTGAAAAATCTACTCAGAGATTATCCACAGCCAGTGGATCTAGACTTAGTATAGGCTATAAATTATCCGATGTCCATATATGTAAAGAAAATTATTATTTTAAAACTCATCTTATATTAGTAAAAAATTTAACCTCTCAAATTATATTAGGATTACCCTTTATAATACAATTATATCCTATAAGTGTAGATGAAAGAGGTATTATCACGAAAGTATTAAATAAAGAAATAATTTTCGATTTTACTACACCTATTGTTACCCATGAATTACATTTAATTAAAAATAAAAGAAAACAAGCTGAATTTTTAATTAATGAAATAAATGATAAAAGAATATACAATCAATTACAAGACAAAAATATACAGAACAAAGTAAAATTTATTGAAGAAAAATTTAAAAACAATGTGTGTTCTACTATACCCAGTGCTTTTTGGAAAAGAAAACAACACACTATAGGATTACCTTATATTAAAGAATTCAATGAAAAGAATATACCCACTAAATCAAAATCTATACACATGTCTATTGAACTAGAACAAAATTGTAAAAAAGAAATCAAAGAATTATTAGAAAAGAGACTTATTAGACCCTCTAAGTCACCATGGTCATGTTCAGCCTTTTATGTAATTAATAATGCAGAAATCGAAAGAGGTATTCCAAGATTAGTTATAAATTATAAACCCTTAAATAAAGTATTAGAGTGGATTAGATATCCTATACCTAATAAAAGAGATTTATTAAAAAAATTATATGACTCAAAAATATTTTCGAAATTTGACATGAAATCTGGATTTTGGCAAATTCAAATAAAAGAAGAAGATAAGTATAAAACAGGATTTAATGTCCCTTTTGGACACTTTGAATGGAACGTTATGCCCTTTGGATTAAAAAACGCTCCATCAGAATTTCAAAATATTATGAATGATATTATTTTACCAATTGGAAATTTTGTAATCGTTTATATTGATGATGTTTTAATATTTTCAAAAAACATTGATCAACATTTTACACACTTAAATATATTTTATGATACTATTTATAAAAATGGATTAGCTGTTTCACCCACAAAGATGTTATTATTCCAAACAGATATAAGATTTCTAGGTCATAATATTATTCAAGGAACTATAAAACCCATTGAAAGAAGTCTTGAATTTACTAATAAATTTCCTAATGAAATAAAAGATAAAACTCAATTACAAAGATTTTTAGGATGCTTAAACTATATTCATGATTTCTTTAAAGATTTGGGAATTATATGTAAACCACTATACGATCGATTAAAGAAAGATCCAAAACCATGGACCGAAGAACATACAGAAATTGTCAAACATATTAAAGAAAAGATAAAATTTCTCCCATGCCTTAATATACCACATCCTGATGCGAGTCTTATCGTTGAAACTGACGCTAGTGACTTAGGATTTGGAGGAATTCTAAAACAAAAATTAGATAATGAAGAAGAAAAATTAGTAAGATTTTATTCTGGTTCCTGGAATGACACCCAAAAGAATTATTCTACTATAAAAAAGGAAATTTTAAGTATTGTTCTAAATATTAAAAAATTTGAAGATGATTTGTATATGAAACCTTTTTTATTAAGAATTGATTGTTTATCTGCCAAATATATTTTAGAAAAAGATGTTAAAATCTAAACAAGTTTTTGCCAGATGGCAAGCTATTTTAGGAAATTTTGATTTTACAATCGAATTTATAAAAGGAAAAGATAATTCTTTACCCGATTTTTTATTAAGAGAGTTTTTACAGGGAAAATGAGTGAAAAGAAGAAAGTCGTTCTATCCAAACACACTATGAACCAACCTTCATCATCATCAACCTATATTTCAAGAAATTTTCCAGAATTACCTATACACCCAAATCAATTTGGACCCATAGCACCCAGGGCAAGACCACCATATTCTGCTCTTGCACAAACCATTCCAACCCGAAATCCTATACAACCAACTGCCTCACCTACGATTAGACCAACGATAATTCAACCCAAAAATACACCAACAAACACCCCTGAATACTCTATTAATCCCAATAGACAAGTTGTTAAGATTCTTGAGCCTATAGAAGAACAAAAGCTTGACCAAAGTTTCCTCACTCTTATTGATTATCTATACCCAAGAAGTTCCCATTTCTATATTGATGAATATAAGACTAGAGAATACTATCAAGCTATTTTAGTAGATAGTGGATCTGTTATCATTGATCATACCCTCAACCAAAAGAATCCCAGTCACATTGATTGCAGCAAAGTAAAGATTATCAAGGTTATATCTCCAGAAGAATGGTCTTTAAAACCCTTTACTCACAAAACTCTTGCCTGCTATCCTCAATATCCTATCTATAATTATTATGATTATCAAGACGCCTGGTTTCATGCCTTTTTACTGAGAAATTTTAACCATACCTGGTTTTTCTATTTCGCTGAAAAGTTTTCCAACAGCTACCCCAAATGGTTTATTAAATGGTTCAGATATTTTGGAAGCATTCCAACTATATTCCCTATCAAGATATTAGAAGGATTCCATAAATATAAAGATTACTTTATGCAAGATCATATTTGCCCAGAAGAATATACTCTTCAGTTTTCTGCTATATTCAAGTTACCATGGATTATTCTATTTACCTATAAAAAACAAGAAGCCAGAGATACCTCTCCACCACTTCTATACAGACAATTTAGTGTTAAATGGTGGAAAAGAATCGAAGAAAGCCAAGCGGATATTAATGCAGTCACCAACTATTACAAAAGGTCTATTTCTCAAGAATGCTATTCTACCTCAACCCCTAAAGTACAAGATAAGGATTTTATTAAAAGATTACAGGAGTGTTCTTCTCCTGAAGAAATGCAGAAAATTATAAATGAGATCAAATGTTCCCCTACGCCAAGTGAAGATCTATTTCAAGATGCACAGGATCCTTATGACGACATAACTCTTTAGCTTTCAAGTGTCTATATTTTAAAATGAGAGTCTATATATAAGAAAGATATTATTATGTGAATTTTATTATATACCAGAAAATTTGATTACTTATGAACCAGATAAAATTACTCACATCTATATTATAAAAAGATCATTATTTGTCCATATGAACAAGAAAGTTTGCAGGTGACAAGTCTAAAAGAAAGAAAGAATAAAGGAAAGAAAGAAGAACCTACCATTGACAGAAGACCCTACCACTATGAAAGTGGTTAGGAATTATTGAAAGCAAACTTGAAGATACGACAAGCAAAGAGAAAGTGGAAGACCCTACCAAAAAGTAAAGTGTTTATATTTTCAAAAGAAGAATTATTAAAAAGAAGATTCTCCGACAAATTCCAAATTATTGAAAAAGCAAATAGGAGATACATCATCACATCCAAATAATTGAAGATTTTACCTACAAAAGAAATAATTGAAGACTTTTACCGAAAGATGCCAGTCATGCAACCGGAAGAACTATCTATAAAACGAAGAAGAATTGAAGAAAGAAGACAGAGCCTTTTTTATGAAAAAACCTTCAATAAAATTATCTACAACCCAATGTACAAAAACCTTAGATTTCAATATTTGTATATTACCAAAAACCCAATCTATAGATATCGAGAAGCAAGATCCTTGTATATTATCCAACTGTCCCTGTATTAATTCAGATTTTATAAATAAAGGTATCTTTCTATAATCTTTTATACTCTTATTATTTTCAACAACTTCCATATTCATATTATTATGGTCCTGTACGCATATGGTCCTGTATTTGGTATCTTTTATACTCTTATTATTTTCAACAACTTCCATATTCATATTATTTGAATGGTCCTGTACGCATTTGGTATCAGAGCCATGAGCTCATTTTTTTGAGGTGGTAGTAGTTATGGATTATATTCTTATGAAAATTATGAATTGTTTGATTATATCATTGTTGAAAGAAAAAATTAATTTATATATGTTGAGAAAATATACATCTGCGTTGGTAAGCCCTGTCGATCAGCTGGTTGGAATTAGTCGCAGACGGACAGTAAGACGACCGTACCACAGCGATATGGGGGTGTTCCCGGAGAAGGTATGTTCAATCAACATTATAAGTTAAGGTTTTCAGAAAACAAAGTTTAAATCAAATAGTTAATAATTAAATATGAATAGAGTCACAAGATTACTATCAAATCAAAGAAGTAGTTCTACTTCTGAAATCGAAGAAGAACATGATCATACAAATTCTATGGAAGTTTCTATTTCAAACATTGAAAACAATTTGAAAGATTGGAGTATACCTAAACAAAAGATTAGTAATATTTATAAGATTGGTTCTTTTGATTATTTCCAGGGATATTCTATAAAACAAACAGAAAAGACTTTACCTCTTCTACAAAATAATCAATGTATACAACTTTTTTCCAAGAATACTATTAAAGACCAAATGAAAAACTATAAATTTCTACATATAGGATTAATACAGATAGCTATTAAACCCTTGACTAGAATAGGGTTAGATGTACCTACTTTAGTTATATTAAGAGATGCTAGACATCTAAATTTTAGAAATTCTTTATTAGCTATGGCAGAATCCAATATATGTAATGGTCCTATATATTTTAATTGTTATCCTAATTTCACTATATCTTTATTCGATAAAAATATATTAGATACTTTAACCTTAACAATTAAAACAAAAAATTTAGATATTAAACAAGGAACTGACCCTATACTCGTTATATATAGAGTTTTATATAAAACAATGACCACTACTGTGGAACCAAGATCAAAATTAATGTCACCAAAAGATGAAACTATAATATTTGAAGCTAATACTAGAAATTCTAGAGTTAATATACCTAAAAGATTAAAATGGAATGAAATTACTCAAAACCAAAGTTGGAAATTAGAAGATATAAGTTCACCCAAACCTTTAGAAACTATTAGCAAAATATCAGATATTACAGAACATACTGACGGAAGTATAGAAATAGATTTTGGAAAAGAACCACCTAGATACTCTACATATATTCCTGAAACCTCTAGTTCAAAATCTAGTGAACCCTTATTAAGAAGATCACAGTCTATGAGAGTTAAAGGAGTTGATTTTAATAGATCTATACCTAAACCACTATATGAAGATGATAATATAAGTGAAGATTTTAGTAACACTTATAACCCCTCTAAATCTGAAGTAGATTATTATAAAGAAGAACAATTATGAGTAAAATACAAATGAATAACGATCATAATAATTTTATATCAGTTTATTTAATGTTCTTATATGAAGAACGAAAACAATTAATTCAACAGTCAGAAGAATTTAGAATAAAAAGAGATAGAAATTATAAATGGTTAAGTAAAGATCAAATAAAACAAATAAAAAATATTACATCAAAACATATAGATACAATAAATATACTATTAAAAATAAATGCAAATAAAATAAAAACAACAAGATCTAAATTAACAATTTGTTAAAACAATGAATATAAAAGATTTCGAATATTTATTGAACGAAAGACTTAATAACTATAATAAAGAAAAACTTACTTGGTATGAACTTAATTTTAAAGATAAAAAAATGTTTCATGAATTAAAATGGATTCTTTATATGCAAGACAGCAAAGAAAATATACCGTTTTTTACATGGTTTGAATTATATTGTATAGAAGAAAATATAGAATTTCCTTATAAAGCCAAGATTGAAACAACAACTAATATAAATAGATCATATACTGATTTAGCAAATAATGAAGAAATTATAAGTATTAAGCCACCTTGTAAAGATATAATTATAAAAAAGGAAGAAAAAGAATATATAGGAATACCCTTTTCAAAAGCTGATAAACCAGATACTGATAAAATATTAAAAAATATTGTATATCAAAATAATCATACTAATGAAATGTTAAACACTATAGGACAACAATTAGATAGAATAGAATATAAAAATGAAGAAGCAAGTACTTCAACTAATATACAAGTAGAAAAAAACCCTATATTTATACCCTATAATATAGAAACACCTATAAATCTAGGAGGACAAAGTAAACTATTAAGAAAAATTGAAGAAAAACTACAAAATTTTACTATATCAAATCATAATGTAAATGTTATAAATGAAGACGAAACCTCTGATATATCTGAGATAGAAGAACAATTTCATGCTATAGAAAAAATAAAATACAACCCTTATACATCCAATAAGACTTATACACCTCGACCAGAAACAAGAAATTATTATTATAGACCAACACCACCAGATTTACAATATGAAGAAAGAGATAAAATTGTACAATCTAGATATGATGGAAATTCGATATATGAATGGAATATAGATGGTCAAACAGAATATCAAATTTTAAACTTATTACAAGAAATGACTATGGCAGCAACTTCTTATAAAGCTCATAAAAATTCAGATAATAAAATAACACAAATGATAATATCAGGATTTACAGGAGTATTAAAAGGATGGTGGGATAGCTATGTAACTCAAGATGAAAAAATCATATAATAAACTCAAAAAAATTAATTATAAAAACAGAAAATGGATCAGCTGTTCAAACACAGATTGATGATTCTTTAAATACTTTAGTATGTGCTATTATAAAAAATTATGTAGGAAACCCAGCAGAATATCAAGAAAGAAATTCAACTATATTATTAAATTTAACATGTAGAAAATTACAAGATTTTAGATGGTATAAAGATGTTTTCTTAGCAAAAGTTATGACTAGACCAGATTGTAGAGAATCCTATTGGAAAGAAAGATTTATAGCCGGATTACCAAAACTATTTGCTGAAAGAATTAGAAATAAATTAAGTAATGATTATAATAATGAAATTCCTTATAAAGAATTAACCTATGGAGAAATTATAAACTATGTTAATAAAGAAGGATTAGCTATATGTTCAGATTTAAAACTAAAAGCAAAAATTAAAAAGGAAGGAATTGGAGGAAGACATGAACTAGGAAATTTCTGTGAACAATATGGTTATGAACCTTTAGTATTACCCCCTTCTAGTTCTAAGAAAATAAAATATAAAAGATATAATAAAAAACCTATAAAAAATAATCAAGAATATTATCTAAATAAAGATTATAAAAGAAAAAAGAAAGTATCATACAAAAAATATAATAACAAATATAGAAGAGAAAATAAGAAACAAAACAATCAAGATATTATTATTTGTTATAAATGTGGTAGACCCGGACATATGTCAAAAGATTGTTATTCTAAAACTAAAATTAATGAAATTGATATAGAAGATCTTAGACAAAAAATTAGTGAATTAATCAAAGATAATGAATCAAATATATCTGATTATAGTGAAAATGATTTAAATAAAATTGAAGAAGAATCATCTAAAAATAGTAGCAACTCTGAAGATTGTGAATGTATAGGAACATGCAATTGTAACTATAAAGAAATTAATGTTATTACTAATAATGATGAATTACATTTATTAATAGATATGATAAGTAAACTCGATAATAAAGAAGCAAAAAATTTATATTTAAAACAGTTAGAAGGAAAATTAAAAAATCAGAGTAATGAAGAAGAAGATTATACCATATATAATTTTAATGAAATATGCAAAAGATTTAATAAAACCAAACCTATAACAATACAAGACTTACAAGAAGAACTTAATATGGTTAAAACAGAAATAAGAATTTTGAAAGAAAAGGTTAAGACTATAGAGGAAAATAAAAATATAACCTCAGAAGATAAACCCTTAATTGAACCTATAATTAATGCAATCCAATATACTAAATATCAAAGATGGCATACAAAAGTAAATATAATGATAAACGGAGAATTTAAAATAACCTTAATTGCTTTAGTTGACTCTGGAGCAGATTTAAATTGTATACAGGAAGGTTTAATTCCAACTAAATATTTTGAAAAATCTACTCAGAGATTATCCACAGCCAGTGGATCTAGACTTAGTATAGGCTATAAATTATCCAATGTCCATATATGTAAAGAAAATTATTGTTTTAAAACTCATCTTATATTAGTAAAAAATTTAACTTCTCAAATTATTTTAGGATTACCCTTTATAATACAATTATATCCTATAAGTGTAGACGAAAGAGGTATTATTACAAAAGTATTAAATAAAGAAATAATTTTCGAATTCACTACACCTATTGTTACCCATGAATTACATTTAATCAAAAATAAAAGAAAACAAGCTGAATTTTTAATTAATGAAATAAATGATAAAAGAATATATAATCAATTACAAGACAAAAATATACAGAACAAAGTAAAATTTATTGAAGAAAAATTTAAAAATAATGTGTGTTCTACTATACCCAGTGCTTTTTGGAAAAGAAAACAACACACAGTAGGATTACCTTATATTAAAGAATTCAATGAAAAGAATATACCTACTAAATCAAAATCTATACACATGTCTATTGAACTAGAACAAAATTGTAAAGAAGAAATCAAAGAATTATTAGAAAAGAGACTTATGTAACAACCGGCAAATTAGGACTAGAATTAGTGCCTAATTCTTTGTTAATACATGTAATTAGTTCTGTGTTAGGCTAATTTATGTATCGAATTATATATTGCTGAATATATACGAAAATGCGATTTAGTTAAATCGTACGCAATTTAAATCGAATGTATTTCGATTCAAATTAATACGGACGTTGGTGACAAATTTTAATAACGCTTTTATGTCAAAAATATCATTATGATAATATTTCGTATTCATTCGTATCGTACAAACAAAACGTACACAAATCTAGATATTAAAAACGCGCAAACTAAATAAAATAACTTACCATTTTATAATTCAAATGTAAAGTGATTTGTAAAATATTTAAATAAAATATCGCGTAATAATTTGTATTTTAAAATGTACCAATTAATCTGTAAAATAATTTTTTTTTACGTTTAAATGACGGCGCAAACGAACACCACACGGAGCAGAAACACGGGCGAAATTGGGGGACTTAACCTCCCAATCTCACCTCCTTTCTTTCATTTCTTTCTTTTCTCTTTCTCTTTCTTCTCTCTTTTCTTTCAACTTCATCATCACCACCACCTCCACCATTCTCACTAATTCACCAAATACTACCACTAAACGCACTTGGATTTCATCGACCCTTTGGAATAAAAGAACCACGGCATCCCGATCTACCTTTCCATCTTTTCGGATTTTCGATCCGACATTTTGTAAGTTCCCGACAAAACCCGAAACTCTCCGTTTTTACTCATTTTTACGTTTTTATGGTTTATATATGCTTAAAATGTCCAAAAATGGGTTGGGTAAAAGATTTGGACCTAACGGAAGTTTTTCGACCGATTTTCCGGCCACCCATTTCCGATCAGACCGCTACGTCGCAGAGACGCTGGGCTATCTGCGACGTAGCTCAAAACGTCGCATTAAGTGACCAACGTCGCACTTAGCGACGTCGCGACCTACGTCGCACAAAAATCCCGACGTCGCACTAGCGACGCAGCCCCTTACGTCGCATTAAATTGCGAAGGTCGCATCATGCGACGTACATACCCACGTCGCACCCGACGTCGCACCCGACGTCGCACCCGACGTCGCACCCTACGTCGCTTGCAACGTCGCATGCTACGTCGCACAAACCAGAAACTAGAAAAACCATGATTTTTACTAAGTGTCGGAACCAAGATTTTAACACCTGATTTTACCCAAATTCGGATCCAGATGCGTTTTTCGTCAAAGCAATATAGTAGAAATAAAAATTTTCCAAGCTGACCTGGCAGCTCGACCCCAGCCAGGGGCTCTGCCCCTTGGACCCCGCCAGGGGCTGCCGCCCCTTGGACCCCGCTACCAGGGGCGCTGCCCCCGGACCCCCGTCATTAAATGTTGTAAATACCTTTCACATTAAGTGTTGAACACTTACAAATAACGAAACCTGATTCAAAGATACATATAATGATAACACTTTGAATCATTATTACAAACCGTCACCAACGGGCCATATTTGCTTTCAAACTACAAACGGATTACTAAACAAACACTTGGACATAACGAGTTGTGTAGACAACTAGCCTAGATGGTCTTGCGAGACATCTACTTACTTAACTTTATATGTTTAGGCATTTGAAGGTTACGGGTTCGGAGAACCTACGGTTGATATTACTTACTCGTTTATTGATATAAACGTACTTGCAAAGGCTCAGGTGAGTCTTACGGCCCCACTTTTACTGTTTTATCTTATTGGGGGAGATACATGCTACTCATTTTTCCGGAACACAAGTACTAAACTGATTTCTATACCAAACGGAATTGCATGAGTTATTCACTACTTACTGAAGTCTCTCCATCATATATCGTTAGTTATGGACTTAAGCGCGAACAGTAGTTAATGGATCCATTAGGGAAATGACCCTCCCCACCCGGGGCAGTAGCGCTGCCACGTACCGATTTACACGTATAAACGGGTGACAACTTATTCGTTACTGATGCTTGCTCACTTACGAGCATGTCACGGGAGCAAACATATTATTACGGGTTAAGCTTCGATTATGAGCCTCATGGCAACGGTATAAACTTATTTATTTACATTTGCTGGATTGCAAATACTGATTTTACGATTGCTGGATTGCAATGGCTGATTTTACGCCTACGGGCACTACTGATGAAATCTTGTGTTCAAACTGAATTATTTACTGATAAAACCTGTGAGATTCACCAACCTTTTGGTTGACCCTTTTTAGCATGTATTCTCAGGTACACTTACGGAGTAGGATCACTCCAGGATTACTAGCTAGAGTCGCATGATTTCCAAACTGCATATAACGGAGATTCTTTGGCATTATCTTTTGTAGTTATGGTTATGTAATAGAATCTCCCGCCACTTACGCGGACTCTAGGCTTATATATTTTGTAAAGAAAACTATATGTTTTCAAACAATTTAATTATGAAATGTAATTATTTTACAAAACGTCTCATTTAGAGGTCGTTTGCTGTATATCTTGTGCTTTGTATATTGATTAGTAACACCCAAAGTATGCTTCCGCAATTCATTAAATTTGGGGGTGTTACAGATTGGTATCAGAGCCTAAGGTTATAGTGAACTAGGTTGCATTTAGTGGGCCTAGACTATGACCATTAGGCAGTAGTTCCTTACTAGGCATGATTGGTTCAGGAATTACATCATACGACTTTAATTTAACATAGCCTGATCAACTATGTACAATTAAGGAAAGATGATGTGAGGTCTGAAATAGTTGTGTTAAACGGGAATGCGTTAGTTGACTCTGACCACGAGAGAACCGGACCATTACTTGATACGTGCTAGACACTAGGCTGAATATTATATATGTATATATATTAGCCTTGTCTTACTTACACTCTGCCACAGGAATGGCAAACACACCACCTAATCCGACACGCTCTCACTCACATGGGTCACGGAACCCACGAGTAGCCAGGAGGAACACAAGGTCACCTCGAACCAACCCTTATCCTGTACATAACTTTCAGAACTCGGCACATCTCACGTTGCCAGTATTGGCTACCCAATTCCGCCGTCAGGAGCAAAGACTCGAAAATCTTGAACTGGAACAACACCGAATGACCTACCTGCTTCGTCAAGCTCTTGACCGCATATCACAACTACAGCGAGAACAAGAGGATACCAACCTCTCTGTAAGCATAATTCAGGATTCCATGACCGCCGAACTAGGTGCGGATGAACTTGTAAGAGACCGACTAGAAGAATGTGAACAGCGTTCACAGGAGACTGCGGATCACTCTCGAACACTAGCACAACGACTAGCTTTGGTGGAAGACAACGCCAGGCAAACCAACCGACTAGCAGAAACTGTGGACCGCCTTGTCGCGCTAATGGAACAAATTAATCTACAAGACTAGCGTAGCCTTTGTCTTGTAATCTATCTTGTAATCCAAGGACTATCTAGCACTACTCTATAAACTAGTCGGATGTAAAAATTCCCGACACCTTTTGTAATATCCCTGTAGGATGTAACTTTTAAAATTCACTTTGTCTATCAAATAACACTTGTTATCTCAACTCACATAAATTGTCATTTTTCATGTTGATGTTATGTATTACTGCTTTTATACATGTACATCTGTGACAATTACAAGTTCATACAAAATCTCATGTATCTTCATTTCTTTTATTGAAGAATCATGCCGCCAAAGACTCGAACATACACCGATGCCCAGATTACCTCCCTTATAACCCAGGCTGTTACTGAAGCCTTGGCTCGGAATACTCCACCAAATTCCTCGAGAAACAGCGATGCCGCTGAAACCACTGCTACTAAACCTTGTTCTTACAAGGACTTCCAGAACTGCAAACCTCTAAACTTTGCAGGTACCGAGGGAGCTATCGGTCTAATACGCTGGATCGAGAAAGTTGAATCGGTATTTCTTATCTGCAACTGTGCGGAGGGGGACAAAGTTAAGTTCTCTGTTAGTACTTTTACCGACACCGCACTCACGTGGTGGAACACCTATGCCCAAACTGTGGGCGTTGCCGATGCTTACAAACTCCCGTGGGAGGAGTTGAAGGAGATGTTAAGGGGTGAGTATTGCCCCAGGGATGAACTGAAACAACTGGAGCTGGAATTCTGGAACCATAAGATGCAAGGTAATGATATCACCGGCTACACCAACCGTTTCCACCAGCTGGCACTTCTGTGCCCAACCATGGTCGATCCTGAGTACAAGAGGATCGAGAAATATATTGATGGATTGCCCGAAAAACTCCAGGATCTGGTGACTTCATCCAAACCAGGTACTATCCAGAACGCCATCCGTATGGCCCATGAACTTACGGCAAATGCTGTCCGCCGTAACACAACCTCAGCCCCACCTACAAACAACAAACGAAAGTGGGAAGGAAACCCCAACTCATCCAACCAAATCACCAACCGAAAGCCTGAGCCCCTTAGGGCTTACTCATCTGGCACTTCTGAAAGGAAAGGGTACGTTGGAAGCAGGCCCTACTGTCCCAAATGCAATCGTCACCACGACGGTTCCTGCCCTTGCACGAACTGCAAACGTTTTGGGCATCTGGCCAAGGATTGTCGGAATACCAGTGCCCCGAAGACTTGTTATGGGTGCGGAAGTCCTGGGCATTTTCAGAATAATTGCCCTAAGCAGAGAAACAACAACAACAACAACAACAACAGCAACAGCAATAAACGGAACAACAACCCTGCTCGTAGCAGAGCATTTGTCATCAAAGCTGGGGAAGCTAGGGAAGACCCGAATGTTGTAACGGGTACGTTCCTTCTCAACGATCTTACTGCTTCGGTATTATTTGACACCGGTGCTGATAAAAGTTTCATATCTGATGAGTTTTGCCCACTACTTAATATCACCCCTTCGGCCTTAGATGTTAAGTACACGGTAGAGCTCGCAAATGGTAAACTCATAGAAACCAGTAGTGTGATACCTAATTGCACTTTAAACCTCGCAAACGAAACCTTCTCAATTGATCTAATGCCTATTGAACTAGGAAGTTTTGATGTCATCGTGGGTATGGACTGGTTGTCCAAGCACCGGGCCGAAATTGTGTGCCATGATAAAATCGTCCGAATTCCTCTCGCCGCCGGTAGTACCTTGGTCATACAGGGGGAGACCGGTGGGTCGAGACTAAACTTAATCTCCTGTTTAAAAACCCGAAAATTTCTGAGAAAGGGTTACCCAGCAATACTCGCGCACATCACGGAGAAAAAGTCGGAGGAGAAGCGACTTGAAGATGTGCCAATCGTTAGAGACTTTCCCGAAGTCTTTCCAGAAGAACTACCTGGTTTACCACCACCTAGACAGGTTGAGTTCTCGATTGATCTAGTGCCGGGTGCCGCACCGGTGGCCCGAGCACCGTATCGCCTAGCCCCATCCGAACTTCAGGAGTTGTCCACTCAGTTACAGGAACTCCTGGATAGAGGATTCATTAGACCGAGTTCTTCACCTTGGGGAGCTCCGATCTTATTTGTCAAAAAGAAAGACGGTTCATTCAGAATGTGCATTGACTACCGAGAGTTGAACAAACTAACCGTCAAGAACCGATACCCACTCCCCCGAATCGATGATCTGTTCGATCAACTTCAAGGATCAAGCTGTTATTCAAAGATTGATCTCCGATCAGGTTATCATCAGTTACGTGTTCGCGATGCTGACATCCCAAAAACCGCATTCAGAACCCGTTATGGGCACTACGAATTCCAAGTAATGCCCTTTGGCCTAACCAACGCACCGGCTGTATTCATGGACCTTATGAATCGGGTGTGCAAACCGTACCTCGACAAGTTCGTCATTGTTTTTATTGATGACATTCTTATATATTCGTGAAACGAACAAGAGCACGCACAACATCTCAGAACCATCCTAGAACTACTTAGACATGAGGAGCTTTACGCCAAATTCTCTAAGTGTGAGTTCTGGATAAACACCGTTCAATTCCTTGGACACGTTATCGACAGTCAGGGAATTCATGTAGACCCGTCAAAAATCGAGGCAATCAAGAATTGGCAAGCACCAACCACTCCCACCGAAGTACGACAATTTTTGGGATTGGCCGGTTACTACCGCCGTTTCATCGAAAACTTTTCAACAATTGCCAAACCCCTCACCGTACTGACTCAAAAGGAAAAGAAATTCGATTGGACCGATAAACAAGAGTCGGCATTTCAACTGTTGAAATCCAAGCTTTGCAGTGCCCCCATTCTATCTCTACCCGAAGGCACCGATGACTTCGTGGTATACTGCGATGCTTCTCACCAAGGTCTCGGTTGCGTGCTGATGCAACGAGACAAGGTCATTGCTTACGCCTCCAGACAACTTAAAGTTCACGAGAAAAACTACACAACTCACGACCTCGAGCTAGGGGCCGTGGTGTTCGCCTTAAAAATCTGGAGACATTATCTTTATGGTACCCGCAGTACTATATTCACCGACCACAAAAGCCTCCAACACATTTTCAACCAGAAAGATCTTAACATGAGGCAACGTAGATGGGTTGAATTACTCACCGATTACGACTGTGATATCAAATATCATCCGGGCAAAGCAAACGTGGTTGCTGATGCTCTCAGCCGTAAGGAACGAACAAAACCACTCCGAGTCCGGGCACTCAGTATTACCATTCATAACGATCTCACCACCCAAATACATCTTGCCCAACTCGAAGCCCTGAAACCCGATAACTTCAAGAACGAGGCCTTGCGAGGCATGGATAAACAATTCGAGATCAGACCCAACGGAGTTAGGTATTTCTCTAACCGAATCTGGTTGCCTAATTTCGGGAACCTTCGGGACTTGGTGATGGATGAAGCTCACAAGTCCAAATATTCTATCCACCCGGGATCTGACAAAATGTATCACGGCATCAAGGAATTTTACTGGTGGCCGAATATGAAAGCTGACATTGCTTTGTACGTCAGCAAATGCTTAACTTGTTCCAAGGTCAAGGCCGAGCACCAAAGACCTTCCGGATTGCTCCAACAACCTGAAATTCCTCAATGGAAATGGGAGCAAATTACCATGGATTTCATAACCAAACTACCTAAATCGGCGAGCGGTTGCGATACCATTTGGGTGATCGTCGATCGTCTCACCAAATCGGCTCATTTCTTGGCAATCAGAGAAACCGACAAAATGGAACGCCTTACACAAATTTACATCAAGGAAATCGTTTGCCAACATGGTGTCCCTATCTCGATTATCTCTGACAGGGATGCTCGATTCACATCTCGCTTCTGGCAGTCACTCCAAAAATCACTGGGTACCCGTCTCGATATGAGTACCGCGTACCATCCTCAGACCGATGGCCAGAGCGAACGAACTATTCAAACACTGGAAGACATGCTACGAGCCTGCGTAGTTGATTCTGGTACAAATTGGGAAAGACATCTACCGTTGTGCGAGTTCTCGTACAACAACAGCTATCACGCCAGCATTAAAGCTGCACCTTTTGAGGCACTGTACGGTCGTAAGTGCCGATCACCGATCTGTTGGACTGAAGTGGGAGAGAGTCAACTCACTGGTCCTGAACTCATACATGAAACCACAGAGAAAATCGTTGAAATCCAAAACCGACTCAAAGCCGCGCGTGATCGTCAGAAAAGCTATGCTGACGTGAGACGCAAGCCACTCGAGTTCCAAGTTGGGGATCGAGTACTCTTAAAGGTATCGCCTTGGAAAGGCGTAATCCGATTCGGCAAACGCGGAAAATTAAACCCCAGGTACATTGGACCTTTTGAGATCCTCGAGAAGATAGGTCCAGTGGCATATCGATTGCAGCTGCCCTCTGAACTCAGCAGCGTGCACCCTACTTTTCACATTTCTAACTTAAAGAAATGTTTATCTGACGGGACACTTATTATACCCCTTGACGAGATTCGCATCGATGACAAACTACATTTCGTCGAGGAACCCGTCGAAATTATGGACCGTGAGGTCAAACAACTGAAACAAAGTCGTATTCCCATCGTAAAAGTCAGGTGGAATTCGCGGCGCGGTCCGGAATTCACTTGGGAACGGGAAGACCAACTACGACTCAAGTATCCTCACTTATTCACCGATTCTGCCCCTAACGTGACTTCGACTTAAATTTCGGGACGAAATTCTTTTAACAGGGGGAGAATGTAACAACCGGCAAATTAGGACTAGAATTAGTGCCTAATTCTTTGTTAATACATGTAATTAGTTCTGTGTTAGGCTAATTTATGTATCGAATTATATATTGCTGAATATATACGAAAATGCGATTTAGTTAAATCGTACGCAATTTAAATCGAATGTATTTCGATTCAAATTAATACGGACGTTGGTGACAAATTTTAATAACGCTTTTATGTCAAAAATATCATTATGATAATATTTCGTATTCATTCGTATCGTACAAACAAAACGTACACAAATCTAGATATTAAAAACGCGCAAACTAAATAAAATAACTTACCATTTTATAATTCAAATGTAAAGTGATTTGTAAAATATTTAAATAAAATATCGCGTAATAATTTGTATTTTAAAATGTACCAATTAATCTGTAAAATAATTTTTTTTTACGTTTAAATGACGGCGCAAACGAACACCACACGGAGCGGAAACACGGGCGAAATTGGGGGACTTAACCTCCCAATCTCACCTCCTTTCTTTCATTTCTTTCTTTTCTCTTTCTCTTTCTTCTCTCTTTTCTTTCAACTTCATCATCACCACCACCTCCACCATTCTCACTAATTCACCAAATACTACCACTAAACGCACTTGGATTTCATCGACCCTTTGGAATAAAAGAACCACGGCATCCCGATCTACCTTTCCATCTTTTCGGATTTTCGATCCGACATTTTGTAAGTTCCCGACAAAACCCGAAACTCTCCGTTTTTACTCATTTTTACGTTTTTATGGTTTATATATGCTTAAAATGTCCAAAAATGGGTTGGGTAAAAGATTTGGACCTAACGGAAGTTTTTCGACCGATTTTCCGGCCACCCATTTCCGATCAGACCGCTACGTCGCAGAGACGCTGGGCTATCTGCGACGTAGCTCAAAACGTCGCATTAAGTGACCAACGTCGCACTTAGCGACGTCGCGAACTACGTCGCACAAAAATCCCGACGTCGCACTAGCGACGCAGCCCCTTACGTCGCATTAAATTGCGAAGGTCGCATCATGCGACGTACATACCCACGTCGCACCCGACGTCGCACCCGACGTCGCACCCGACGTCGCACCCGACGTCGCACCCTACGTCGCTTGCAACGTCGCATGCTACGTCGCACAAACCAGAAACTAGAAAAACACAGATTTTTACTAAGTGTCGGAACCAAGATTTTAACACCTGATTTTACCCAAATTCGGATCCAGATGCGTTTTTCGTCAAAGCAATATAGTAGAAATAAAAATTTTCCAAGCTGACCTGGCAGCTCGACCCCAGCCAGGGGCTCTGCCCCTTGGACCCCGCCAGGGGCTGCCGCCCCTTGGACCCCGCTACCAGGGGCGCTGCCCCCGGACCCCCGTCATTAAATGTTGTAAATACCTTTCACATTAAGTGTTGAACACTTACAAATAACGAAACCTGATTCAAAGATACATATAATGATAACACTTTGAATCATTATTATAAACCGTCACCAACGGGCCATATTTGCTTTCAAACTACAAACGGATTACTAAACAAACACTTGGACATAACGAGTTGTGTAGACAACTAGCCTAGATGGTCTTGCGAGACATCTACTTACTTAACTTTATATGTTTAGGCATTTGAAGGTTACGGGTTCGGAGAACCTACGGTTGATATTACTTACTCGTTTATTGATATAAACGTACTTGCAAAGGCTCAGGTGAGTCTTACGGCCCCACTTTTACTGTTTTATCTTATTGGGGGAGATACATGCTACTCATTTTTCCGGAACACAAGTACTAAACTGATTTCTATACCAAACGGAATTGCATGAGTTATTCACTACTTACTGAAGTCTCTCCATCATATATCGTTAGTTATGGACTTAAGCGCGAACAGTAGTTAATGGATCCATTAGGGAAATGACCCTCCCCACCCGGGGCAGTAGCGCTGCCACGTACCGATTTACACGTATAAACGGGTGACAACTTATTCGTTACTGATGCTTGCTCACTTACGAGCATGTCACGGGAGCAAACATATTATTACGGGTTAAGCTTCGATTATGAGCCTCATGGCAACGGTATAAACTTATTTATTTACATTTGCTGGATTGCAAATACTGATTTTACGATTGCTGGATTGCAATGGCTGATTTTACGCCTACGGGCACTACTGATGAAATCTTGTGTTCAAACTGAATTATTTACTGATAAAACCTGTGAGATTCACCAACCTTTTGGTTGACCCTTTTTAGCATGTATTCTCAGGTACACTTACGGAGTAGGATCACTCCAGGATTACTAGCTAGAGTCGCATGATTTCCAAACTGCATATAACGGAGATTCTTTGGCATTATCTTTTGTAGTTATGGTTATGTAATAGAATCTCCCGCCACATACGCGGACTCTAGGCTTATATATTTTGTAAAGAAAACTATATGTTTTCAAACAATTTAATTATGAAATGTAACTATTTTACAAAACGTCTCATTTAGAGGTCGTTTGCTGTATATCTTGTGCTTTGTATATTGATTAGTAACACCCAAAGTATGCTTCCGCAATTCATTAAATTTGGGGGTGTTACAACTTATTAGACCCTCTAAGTCACCATGGTCATGTTCAGCCTTTTATGTAATTAATAATGCAGAAATCGAAAGAGGTATCCCAAGATTAGTTATAAATTATAAACCCTTAAATAAAGTATTAGAATGGATTAGATATCCTATACCTAATAAAAGAGATTTATTAAAAAAATTATATGACTCAAAAATATTTTCGAAATTTGACATGAAATCTGGATTTTGGCAAATCCAAATAAAAGAAGAAGATAAGTATAAAACAGGATTTAATGTCCCTTTTGGACACTTTGAATGGAACGTTATGCCCTTTGGATTGAAAAATGCTCCATCCGAATTTCAAAATATTATGAATGATATTATTTTACCAATTGGAAATTTTGTAATCGTTTATATTGATGATGTTTTAATATTTTCAAAAAATATTGATCAACATTTTAAACACTTAAATATATTTTATGATACTATTTATAAAAATGGATTAGCTGTTTCACCCACAAAAATGTTATTATTCCAAACAGATGTAAGATTTCTAGGTCATAATATTATTCAAGGAACTATAAAACCCATTGAAAGAAGTCTTGAATTTACCAATAAATTCCCTGATGAAATTAAAGATAAAACACAATTACAAAGATTCTTAGGATGTTTAAATTATATTCATGATTTTTTTAAAGATTTAGGAATTATATGTAAACCCTTATATGAGAGATTAAAAAAGAATCCTAAACCATGGACTGAAGAACATACAAAGATTATAAGACAAATCAAAGAAAAGGTAAAAATTCTTCCATGTTTAAACATTCCTCACCCTAATGCTAGTCTTATTGTAGAAACTGATGCTATTGACTTAGGATTTGGAGGAATTCTAAAACAAAAATTAAATAATGAAGAAGAAAAATTAGTAAGATTCTATTCTGGTTCCTGGAATGAAACCCAAAAGAATTATTCTACTATTAAAAAAGAAATTTTAAGTATTGTTCTAAATATTAAAAAATTTGAAGATGATTTGTATATGAAACCTTTTTTATTAAGAATAGATTGTTTATCTGCCAAATATATTTTAGAAAAAGATGTTAAAAATTTAATTTCTAAACAAGTTTTTGCCAGATGGCAAGCTATTTTAGGAAATTTTGATTTTACAATCGAATTTATAAAAGGAAAAGACAATTCTTTACCCGATTTTTTATCAAGAGAATTTTTACAGGGAAAATGAGTGAGTCTAACAGGAAGATCGTTCTCACCAAACAGTCTATTAACCAGTCAACATCATCATCCTCTTCTAATCAAAGAAATTTCCCAGCATTACCTATACATCCCAACAGATTTGGTCCTATAGCTCCCAGACCAAGACCACCATATTCAGTTCTTGCACAATCTATTCCAACAAAACCAGTTATAAGCCAGCCTTCACCCTCTAAACTAGCACAAACTATACCATCAAGAAATTTCTCTACTCCATCCATCACTCCAGAATATTCTATAAACCCCAACAAACAAATTATAAAAATCCTTGAGCCATTTGAGGAACAAAAGTTAAGTCAGAATTTTCAAACCTTGATTGAATATTTATATCCAAAAAATTCTCATTTTTATGTTGATGATTATAAAACAAGAGAGTACTATCAAACAATTCTTGTCGACAGTGGTTCAGTTATTATAGATCATACTCTAAACCAGAAAAACCCGGATTATATTGACTGTAGCAAAGTTAAGATTCTAAAGATCATTACTCCAGAAGAATGGTCTCTAAAACCCTATAATCACAAAACTCTTTCTAGTTATCCTAGTTATCCAATTTATAATTATTATGACTATCAAGAAGCCTGGTTCTATGCCTTTCTTTTAAGAAGTTTTAACCACACCTGGTTCTTCTATTTTGCTGAGAAATTCTCTAGTATCTATCCAAGATGGTTTATAAAATGGTTCAGATATTTTGGCAATATCCCAGCCACCTTCCCACCAAAAGTTCTGGAAGGTTTTCATAAATATAAAGATTATTTCATGGAAGACCATATTTCCCCTTCTGAATATACTCTTCAATTTTCTATTATATTCAAGTTGCCATGGATTGTTCTATTCACATATAAAAAACAAGAATCTCAAGATACTTCTCCTCCATTATTATATCGACAATTTAGTGTCAAATGGTGGAAAAGAATTGATGAAAGTCAGGCAGATATTAAAGCCGCCAACAATTATTATCGACAGTATATTTCTAACAAAGAAAGCAGCTCTACTCCTATTACTCCAGTTATTCAAGACAGAGACTTTATAAAGCGTTTACAAGAATGCTCATCTCAAGAAGAAATGCATAAAATTATAAATGAAATTAAAGGGTCCCCAACTCCAAGTGAAGATTTATATCAAGATGCTCAAGATCCTTATGAAGATATAACTTTATAAAATCGTGTCTATATTTTAAAAAGTCCCAATGAGAGTCTATATTAAAGAAAACAACTTCAAGTGTGAGTTTATATTAAAAGAGTAATTATATACCAGAATACGTGTTCATACAATTATATATTACTGAAAGACATTATTATATCCTTATGAACAAGACAAAAGGTTAGCTAACATTATTGCAGATAGAAATCCTTATTCCGACAAGTTCTATATTATTGAAGAAAGAAGACAAAGAGACTTTATGAAAAGCAAGCTTTTGACTAAGTTTTACATTATTGAAGAAAGAAAACAAAAGACTTTATGGAAAGCTAGTCCCATTATTCAAGAAAAAGAAAAGAAGACAAAGTACTTTATAAAAGCAAGTTTTGTGTCCGACAAAAGAAAAGAAGATTATTGAATCAAGAAAAGAAGATTGAATCAATAAAAGTTTACCGAAAGATGCCAGTTAAAGCAAGAATGATAACCGGCAAATTTATCTATAAAGAAGGAAGATTTGAAAGAGTGAAGATCATCAAAAAATATTCTATGAAACCAAAACCCTCTGTAAAATTATCAACCTCACAATGTTCAAAAACTCTAGATTTTAATATATGTATATCTCCTATAGTTCAGTCAAACTCATCCTATATAGAAGAGAGCAATCCTTGTATAGAAACGAAGTGTCCCTGTATTATATGTTTAATAGTATATTTAATAGTATATTTATTGTATCAAAATGAGCCATGAGCTCATTTTTTTGAGGTGGTAGTAGTTATGGATTATATTCTTATGAAAATTATGAATTGTTTGATTATATCATTGTTGAAAGAAAATATTAATTTATATATGTTGAGAAAATATACATCTGCGTTGGTAAGCCCTGTCGATCAGCTGGTTGGAATTAGTCGCAGACGGACAGTAAGACGACCGTACCACAGCGATATAGGGGTGTTCCCGGAGAAGGTATGTTCAATCAACATTATAAGTTAAGGTTTTCAGAAAACAAAGTTTAAATCAAATAGTTAATAATTAAATATGAATAGAGTCACAAGATTACTATCAAATCAAAGAAGTAGTTCTACTTCTGAAATCGAAGAAGAACATGATCATACAAATTCTATGGAAGTTTCTATTTCAAACATTGAAAACAATTTGAAAGATTGGAGTATACCTAAACAAAAGATTAGTAATATTTATAAGATTGGTTCTTTTGATTATTTCCAGGGATATTCTATAAAACAAACAGAAAAAACTTTACCTCTTCTACAAAATAATCACTGTATACAACTTTTTTCCAAAAATACTATTAAAGATCATATGAAAAATTATAAATTTCTACATATAGGATTAATACAGATAGCTATTAAACCATTGACTAGAATAGGATTAGATGTACCTACTTTAGTTATATTAAGAGATGCTAGACATTTAAATTTTAAAAATTCCTTATTAGCTATGGCAGAATCCAATATATGTAATGGCCCTATATATTTTAATTGTTATCCTAATTTCACTATATCTTTATTCGATAAAAATATATTAGATACTTTAACCTTAACAATTAAAACAAAAAATTTAGATATTAAACAAGGAACTGACCCTATACTCGTTATATATAGAGTTTTATATAAAACAATGACCACTACTGTGGAACCAAGATCAAAATTAATGTCACCAAAAGATGAAACTATAATATTTGAAGCTAATACTAGAAATTCTAGAGTTAATATACCAAAAAGATTAAAATGGAATGAAATTACTCAAAACCAAAGTTGGAAAATAGAAGATATAAGTTCACCCAAACCCTTAGAAACTATTAGTAAAATATCAGATATTACAGAACATACTGACGGAAGTATAGAGATAGATTTTGGAAAAGAACCACCTAGATATTCTACATATATTACTGAAACCTCTAGTTCAAAATCTAGTGAACCCTTATTAAGAAATCACAGTCTATGAGAGTTAAAGGAGTTGATTTTAATAGATCTATACCTAAACCACTATATGAAGATGATAATATAAGTGAAGATTTTAGTAACACTTATAACCCTTCTAAATCTGAAGTAGATTATTATAGAGAAGAACAATTATGAGTAAAATACAAATGAATAACGATCATAATAATTTTATATCAGTTTATTTAATATTCTTATATGAAGAACGAAAACAATTAATTCAACAGATAGAAGAATTCAAAACCAAAAGAGATAGAAATTATAAATGGTTAAGCAAAGATCAAATAAAACAAATAAAAAATATTACATCAAAACATATAGATACAATAAATATACTATTAAAAATAAATGCAAATAAAATAAAAACAACAAGATCTAAATTAACAATTTGTTAAAACAATGAATATAAAAGATTTCGAATATTTATTGAACGAAAGACTTAATAACTATAATAAAGAAAAACTTACTTGGTATGAACTTAATTTTAAAGATAAAAAAATGTTTCATGAATTAAAATGGATTCTTTATATGCAAGACAGCAAAGAAAATATACCGTTTTTTACATGGTTTGAATTATATTGTATAGAAGAAAATATAGAATTTCCTTATAAAGCCAAGATTGAAACAACAACTAATATAAATAGATCCTATACTGATTTAACAAATAATGAAGAAATTATAAGTATTAAGCCACCTTGTAAAGATATAATTATAAAAAAAGAAGAAAAAGAATATATAGGAATACCCTTTTCAAAAGCTGATAAACCAGATACTGATAAAATATTAAAAAATATTGTATATCAAAATAATCATACTAATGAAATGTTAAACACTATAGGACAACAATTAGATAGAATAGAATATAAAAATGAAGAAGCAAGTACTTCAACTAATATACAAGTAGAAGAAAACCCTATATTTATACCCTATAATATAGAAACACCTATAAATCTAGGAGGACAAAGTAAACTATTAAGAGAAATTGAAGAAAAACTACAAAATTTTACTATAGCAAATCATAATGTAAATGTTATAAATGAAGACGAAACCTCTGATATATCTGAGATAGAAGAACAATTTCATGCTATAGAAAAAATAAAATACAACCCTTATACATCCAATAAGACTTATACACCTCGACCAGAAACAAGAAATTATTATTATAGACCAACACCACCAGATTTACAATATGAAGAAAGAGATAAAATTGTACAATCTAGATATGATGGAAATTCGATATATGAATGGAATATAGATGGTCAAACAGAATATCAAATTTTAAACTTATTACAAGAAATGACTATGGCAGCAACTTCTTATAAAGCTCATAAAAATTCAGATAATAAAATAACACAAATGATAATATCAGGATTTACAGGAGTATTAAAAGGATGGTGGGATAGCTATGTAACTCAAGATGAAAAAAATCATATAATAAATTCAAAAAAATTAATTATAAAAACAGAAAATGGATCAGCTGTTCAAACACAGATTGATGATTCTTTAAATACTTTAGTATATGCTATTATAAAAAATTATGTAGGAAACCCAGCAGAATATCAAGAAAGAAATTCAACTATATTATTAAATTTAACATGTAGAAAATTACAAGATTTTAGATGGTATAAAGATGTTTTCTTAGCAAAAGTTATGACTAGACCAGATTGTAGAGAATCCTATTGGAAAGAAAGATTTATAGCCGGATTACCAAAACTATTTGCTGAAAGAATTAGAAATAAATTAAGTAATGATTATAATAATGAAATTCCCTATAAAGAATTAACATATGGAGAAATTATAAACTATGTTAATAAAGAAGGATTAGCTATATGTTCAGATTTAAAACTAAAAGCAAAAATTAAAAAGGAATGAATTGGAGGAAGACATGAACTAGGAAATTTCTGTGAACAATATGGTTATGAACCTTTAGTATTACCACCTTCTAGTTCTAAGAAAATAAAATATAAAAGATATAATAAAAAACCTATAAAAAATAATCAAGAATATTATCAAAATAAAGATTATAAAAGAAAAAAGAAAGTATCATACAAAAAATATAATAACAAATATAGAAGAGAAAATAAGAAACAAAACAATCAAGATATTATTATTTGTTATAAATGTGGTAGACCCGGACATATGTCAAAAGATTGTTATTCTAAAACTAAAATTAATGAAATTGATATAGAAGATCTTAGACAAAAAATTAGTGAATTAATCAAAGATAATGAATCAAATATATCTGATTATAGTGAAAATGATTTAAATAAAATTGAAGAAGAATCATCTAAAAATAGTAGCAACTCTGAAGATTGTGAATGTATAGGAACATGCAATTGTAACTATAAAGAAATTAATGTTATTACTAATAATGATGAATTACATTTATTAATAGATATGATAAGTAAACTCGATAATAAAGAAGCAAAAAAATTATATTTAAAACAGTTAGAAGGAAAATTAAAAAATCAGAGTAATGAAGAAGAAGATTATACCATATATAATTTTAATGAAATATGCAAAAGATTTAATAAAACCAAACCTATAACAATACAAGACTTACAAGAAGAACTTAATATGGTTAAAACAGAAATAAGAATTTTGAAAGAAAAGGTTAAGACTATAGAGGAAAATAAAAATATAACCTCAGAAGATAAACCCTTAATTGAACCTATAATTAATGCAATCCAATATACTAAATATCAAAGATGGCATACAAAAGTAAATATAATGATAAACGGAGAATTTAAAATAACCTTAATTGCTTTAGTTGACTCTGGAGCAGATTTAAATTGTATACAGGAAGGTTTAATTCCAACTAAATATTTTGAAAAATCTACTCAGAGATTATCCACAGCCAGTGGATCTAGACTTAGTATAGGCTATAAATTATCCAATGTCCATATATGTAAAGAAAATTATTGTTTTAAAACTCATCTTATATTAGTAAAAAATTTAACTTCTCAAATTATTTTAGGATTACCCTTTATAATACAATTATATCCTATAAGTGTAGACGAAAGAGGTATTATTACAAAAGTATTAAATAAAGAAATAATTTTCGAATTCACTACACCTATTGTTACCCATGAATTACATTTAATCAAAAATAAAAGAAAACAAGCTGAATTTTTAATTAATGAAATAAATGATAAAAGAATATATAATCAATTACAAGACAAAAATATACAGAACAAAGTAAAATTTATTGAAGAAAAATTTAAAAATAATGTGTGTTCTACTATACCCAGTGCTTTTTGGAAAAGAAAACAACACACAGTAGGATTACCTTATATTAAAGAATTCAATGAAAAGAATATACCTACTAAATCAAAATCTATACACATGTCTATTGAACTAGAACAAAATTGTAAAGAAGAAATCAAAGAATTATTAGAAAAGAGACTTATTAGACCCTCTAATTCACCATGGTCATGTTCAGCCTTTTATGTAATTAATAATGCAGAAATCGAAAGAGGTATCCCAAGATTAGTTATAAATTATAAACCCTTAAATAAAGTATTAGAATGGATTAGATATCCTATACCTAATAAAAGAGATTTATTAAAAAAATTATATGACTCAAAAATATTTTCGAAATTTGACATGAAATCTGGATTTTGGCAAATCCAAATAAAAGAAGAAGATAAGTATAAAACAGGATTTAATGTCCCTTTTGGACACTTTGAATGGAACGTTATGCCTTTTGGATTAAAAAATGCTCCATCCGAATTTCAAAATATTATGAATGATATTATTTTACCAATTGGAAATTTTGTAATCGTTTATATTGATGATGTTTTAATATTTTCAAAAAATATTGATCAACATTTTAAACACTTAAATATATTTTATGATACTATTTATAAAAATGGATTAGCTGTTTCACCCACAAAAATGTTATTATTCCAAACAGATGTAAGATTTCTAGGTCATAATATTATTCAAGGAACTATAAAACCCATTGAAAGAAGTCTTGAATTTACCAATAAATTCCCTGATGAAATTAAAGATAAAACACAATTACAAAGATTCTTAGGATGTTTAAATTATATTCATGATTTTTTTAAAGATTTAGGAATTATATGTAAACCCTTATATGAGAGATTAAAAAAGAATCCTAAACCATGGACTGAAGAACATACAAAGATTATAAGACAAATCAAAGAAAAGGTAAAAATTCTTCCATGTTTAAACATTCCTCACCCTAATGCTAGTCTTATTGTAGAAACTGATGCTAGTGACTTAGGATTTGGAGGAATTCTAAAACAAAAATTAAATAATGAAGAAGAAAAATTAGTAAGATTATATTCTGGTTCCTGGAATGAAACCCAAAAGAATTATTCTACTATTAAAAAAGAAATTTTAAGTATTGTTCTAAATATTAAAAAATTTGAAGATGATTTGTATATGAAACCTTTTTTATTAAGAATTGATTGTTTATCTGCCAAATATATTTTAGAAAAAGATGTTAAAAATTTAATTTTTAAACAAGTTTTTGCCAGATGGCAAGCTATTTTAGGAAATTTTGATTTTACAATCGAATTTATAAAAGGAAAAGACAATTCTTTACCCGATTTTTTATCAAGAGAATTTTTACAGGGAAAATGAGTGAGTCTAACAGGAAGATCGTTCTCACCAAACAGTCTATTAACCAGTCAACATCATCATCCTCTTCTAATCAAAGAAATTTCCCAGCATTACCTATACATCCCAACAGATTTGGTCCTATAGCTCCCAGACCAAGACCACCATATTCAGTTCTTGCACAATCTATTCCAACAAAACCAGTTATAAGCCAGCCTTCACCCTCTAAACTAGCACAAACTATACCATCAAGAAATTTCTCTACTCCATCCATCACTCCAGAATATTCTATAAACCCCAACAAACAAATTATAAAAATCCTTGAGCCATTTGAGGAACAAAAGTTAAGTCAGAATTTTCAAACCTTGATTGAATATTTATATCCAAAAAATTCTCATTTTTATGTTGATGATTATAAAACAAGAGAGTACTATCAAACAATTCTTGTCGACAGTGGTTCAGTTATTATAGATCATACTCTAAACCAGAAAAACCCGGATTATATTGACTGTAGCAAAGTTAAGATTCTAAAGATCATTACTCCAGAAGAATGGTCTCTAAAACCCTATAATCACAAAACTCTTTCTAGTTATCCTAGTTATCCAATTTATAATTATTATGACTATCAAGAAGCCTGGTTCTATGCCTTTCTTTTAAGAAGTTTTAACCACACCTGGTTCTTCTATTTTGCTGAGAAATTCTCTAGTATCTATCCAAGATGGTTTATAAAATGGTTCAGATATTTTGGCAATATCCCAGCCACCTTCCCACCAAAAGTTCTGGAAGGTTTTCATAAATATAAAGATTATTTCATGGAAGACCATATTTCCCCTTCTGAATATACTCTTCAATTTTCTATTATATTCAAGTTGCCATGGATTGTTCTATTCACATATAAAAAACAAGAATCTCAAGATACTTCTCCTCCATTATTATATCGACAATTTAGTGTCAAATGGTGGAAAAGAATTGATGAAAGTCAGGCAGATATTAAAGCCGTCAACAATTATTATCGACAGTATATTTCTAACAAAGAAAGCAGCTCTACTCCTATTACTCCAGTTATTCAAGACAGAGACTTTATAAAGCGTTTACAAGAATGCTCATCTCAAGAAGAAATGCAGAAAATTATAAATGAAATTAAAGGGTCCCCAACTCCAAGTGAAGATTTATATCAAGATGCTCAAGATCCTTATGAAGATATAACTTTATAAAATCGTGTCTATATTTTAAAAAGTCCCAATGAGAGTCTATATTAAAGAAAACAACTTCAAGTGTGAGTTTATATTAAAAGAGTAATTATATACCAGAATACGTGTTCATACAATTATATATTACTGAAAGACATTATTATATCCTTATGAACAAGACAAAAGGTTAGCTAACATTATTGCAGATTGAAATCCTTATTCCGACAAGTTCTATATTATTGAAGAAAGAAGACAAAGAGACTTTATGAAAAGCAAGCTTTTGACTAAGTTTTACATTATTGAAGAAAGAAAACAAAAGACTTTATGGAAAGCTAGTCCCATTATTCAAGAAAAAGAAAAGAAGACAAAGTACTTTATAAAAGCAAGTTTTGTGACCGACAAAAGAAAAGAAGATTATTGAATCAAGAAAAGAAGATTGAATCAATAAAAGTTTACCGAAAGATGCCAGTTAAAGCAAGAATGATAACCGGCAAATTTATCTATAAAGAAGGAAGATTTGAAAGAGTGAAGATCATCGAAAAATATTCAATGAAACCAAAACCCTCTGTAAAATTATCAACCTCACAATGTTCAAAAACTCTAGATTTTAATATATGTATATCTCCTATAGTTCAGTCAAACTCATCCTATATAGAAGAGAGCAATCCTTGTATAAAAACGAAGTGTCCCTGTATTAATTCAGATTCTATAAATAAAGGTATCTTTTTATAATCTTTTATGTTCTTATTATTTCAACAACTTCCATATTGATATTATTATGGTCCTGTATATATATATATATAATAGTGGGAGGTTATATATATATATATATATATATATATATATATATATATATAACCGCAACAAATTCGCAATTCATTCACGCTTTTTCTTCAAACTCTTAAAATGTGAACAAAAGCTTCAAGATTTTAACAATAATAAGCATGTAGAATTGTTTACACACTTATAAAACTTTTAGATAATCACATTTATGATAGTATAGGAAAAACTTCACTTTTAAAGAACATGTGACACTGAATTTATAGTGTCTTGAACTGAACACTGTTGCTAAAAAATTGATGGTGTGGGATACAATATTCTTGCGTTTCTCATTTTTTTTTGTTATAATTTTCAAAATACAAACAATTAAATAAATAAATTTAGATAACAAATAAATTTAATAAAAACCAAATAAAAAATTCATTTATAAAATATTTAACAAAAACATTACTTAAAATTTAATGGGTTTGACCCAATATTAGTCCAATTTAATTTTATTAGCCCACTTTAATAACTCACTCTAATTTTGATAGCCCACTCAAACCCAATGAAACCCTATCCGGCATCCGTCCCTGATGAAGTGATGAGTGCACCACACAGCAAACACACGCTAACAAATAAATAAAAAATGCACACAATATGCAAAGAAAAAAAGAAAACAAGCAAAGGGGAAAAAAACGAATCATAGCGTTTGGAACAGTGACGGTGTCACACCCCGCCAAACGGTAATTACAATTACGTAGAGTGGTTTGCGGAAGCTTAGTGACGTGGCGGGGGTGCGAGCAGTAAAAACAACCAACAGTTACATACATACTCAGAGCATATGATTATCGCAGAACGAATATAGATTAAGATGCCATTAGTTAAAGTTTTACAAAAGGTTACCATTTGAAAAGTGGTAACAGTAATAGTAGTAGTTGAAATCAGTATTTCATAAAATACATAATATCAAAATTAGATTTCATAGGTATGACTGCAGTAGTTGCAGTTATACAGAGGAAATCCATGTGTCCCAAAAGTAGTGGCATCCTAACAAGTCCAGGGTAGTCCGTCCTGATATGCATGCAGATCTTACTTACGCTGCTAATTCCCTGAAAAACATAGAGTAAAACGTCAACAAAATTGTTGAGTGAATTCACAAGTTTATTTGTTATGTAGGAAACACAAGTTAATCATTTAAGAATAACATTTCCAAACAAGTGTTGTTTGTCAAGTGAGAAACACAAGTTATAAACAAATAACATTTCTCAAATCAGTTGTAGTTGTAATAGGAAACACAAGTTATTAATCAAATAACATTTCCCAAATCAGTTATCAGTAGGAAACACAAGTTAACCTAAATAAAGATTAACATTTCCAAATCAGTGTACATAGGAAATCCTTTCCTAATCAATAGTTTAGTGCGTGGGAAATATTTAGACGATGATCCCTTGAAAGGTGAGCTAAACCTGTCAAGTAAGGTAACCCGATCTAACCCTATAACCAAACCACGACCCTAATCTGTCATTGTTGTGCCAAGTAGGACATTTAAGTATACGCTCCCAAATCCGTAGGAGGGTCGTCACGGCGATAGTACTATCCGTATACTCAGTGGCTAGAGTCACCTAGCTAATGGTTATAGTCTGTAGCCATAAGGTCTTTTATGCACTACATCGTTCAGCCTAGATCTGTACCAAGATTCGTTGCCTAAATTCCCAAAATAGTTATGAAAAACCTTTCATAAAACACAGTTCAAATAGTTGTGTGAAATACCCTTTCACAAACAGTTCAAGTATGAAGTATCCCTTCATAAACAGTTAAGTAAATACATACAGTATTTAAAGCAGTTGTCGCATGCAGTTATACATACGATTTCTATGTTTTCCACCCCGAGTTTTAAAAGCATTAAAACAGTGAAAAGGGGTTTGTGAACTCACTGTGAGTGCTCGGATGTGAATGCTAGCGAGACAAGATAACGTAGCCCAAACGTAGTCAACCTATACACAACAATGTATTAACTATAAGTACTTTGTTTACTTATATTAATAGTTCGTTCGTTTGAAGAAATTATCAATTTCTTAAGTTTGTGTATTTCGTTGATGATTGTTGTTGGAACATATAATATTATCCACGTATTGTTCGTTTGTCGACTTGTCCGAAGTGTGTAAGTACATATACATATATATACTTAAATAGTTGAATATATATATTCTTGTATATATATATTTTTAATTCGTTGTTTCTTTCATATATATCTCGCATATATATAAATGTTGTTCGACATTTGGGTTTTCAAAACACAAGTCTAAATTGTCCCGTATAATGTTTATATAACCCGATCAAATTAATTTAACCGTATAATCCATTAATTGTTCGGCCCAATAACGAAGCCCAGTTCACAGCCCAGCCCAGCCGATCGGCTTGGGCCAGCCGTTCGGCTTGGCCAGCCGTTCGGCTTGGGCCTTCAGCCGATCGGCTGTTGGCCTCGGCCCAGTCCAATCCGCTCGGCCCAAATTATTTAGTCCGTTTATTAGTTGTGGCCCAAGCCCAAGTCACGGTCCAACTTGAAGCCCAATAGACCCTTAGCCCGCATACAGCCGATCGGCTTTGGGCTCTTAGCCGATCGGTTTGGGTTAGCCGATCGGTTTAAGATTAGCCGATCGGCTTGTCGTTCCAGACAGCAGCTCTGTCTCGTTTTCTTGTTTTTGATCACGAATTCGACATATAATTAAGCTAAGTTTCGAATGGTACAAGCTTATATATGTTACATGACATCAATATATCACTTTGCATCACATTTATAACAACTTTTACATGTTAAATTTGTGATTTCAAGTTTTGGTTTCAAAAATCATTTTCAAAATCAAAGCTTCAATTCTTCAAATTTATGTGTTATTCACATAGATTATGCCATATATACTTGTTATACTATGAATTATAAGCATAGAATTTCAAAACGATGAGTTTTCTTACAATGTAAAAATTTGTGGAGGTTGATGATGATGACGATGAGATGATGAGGATGAAGATGATCTTGTTGTTCCACTTCCACCACCACAATCTGCTGCTGCCTTTGATCTTGTTAAGTTAAGAAGAAAAAAAAAATGATGATGTATTTGATGTGTTGTGTGTGTGTGTCGAGTTCATCAGGAAGAATGGGAGGGAGTATGGTTTTAAAACCAATCGGTCTCCCTCAATTATTGAGGTTTAGTGGCAGTTTATTGTACTACAATTTCGAGTACGGGTATAATTATAGCAATATAAAATTTAACATTTTATATTTTTATTTTGTAGATGCTCTCCTGGTTCGTAATATGTTTTCAGAATAATGAGGTTATCATTATTTTTGATAGTTGTACATTTTTGTACATTTTACTGCGCGCAGTTAATTGAGCGCCAATTTTCAGTAAATTTAGGATTTCATATTTTGAAGTAATGTTCTAACTTCTTCCAAATGAACGAGAAAATTTGCATTTTTATGATTTGACGTCGTATGCGCGTTTTAGAATTGTTTCTGTTCGTGTTATAATACGTTTTATGTTAAACGTATATTTGAACCACTTTATCTATATGTTATAGATATATAAATACTCGTAATTAATAATTGAATTATTAATTATATATTTTGTCACCAACTTTCGTTATATATTTTGTCGCATTTATTCGGACGCGTATTCGGTAACTTTTCAGCTAAAAATCGCGTAATTTTATAAATTACAATTTATGTAATACTTCATGTATTATTGTTTTGGGCTCGCTAGACTCACATCACATCAAAAGTTTATGTTAACACAATCGTAGGGAATTAGCGTAAGAAATGCATGTAATTAAGTATAATTATATACCTAATTTGGAGGAGTGTCACATTCTCCCCCCGTTAGTGAAATCTCGTCCCGAGATTTAAGTCGAGCCGTGAGTCTCGGTCACGCTCTCAAATAGGTTAGGGTATTTCTTTCGTATTTCATCCTCTCGTTCCCAGGTAAACTCTGGGCCATGTTTCGAGTTCCAACGGACTTTAACCAGTTTGATTCGTTTGTGTCGAAGTTTCTGCGTTTTAGAATCCATTACTTCAACAGGTTCCTCCACAAAGTTAAGTTTTGAGTCAATGAAGACTTCGTCAGGAGGAATGATAAGTGTTTCATCAGAAAGACACTTTTTGAGGTTGCTAACGTGGAAAGTATCGTGTATGCTACTAAGCTCTTGAGGTAGTTTGAGCTTGTAAGCGACTGGACCAATCCTAGCAAGGATTTCAAATGGTCCGATGTATCGTGGGTTCAGCTTTCCTCGTTTGCCAAATCGTGCTACTCCTTTCCAGGGAGATACTTTGAGTAGGACCTTGTCCCCTACTTGAAACTCAAGAGGTTTACGGCGGTTATCAGCGTAACTCTTTTGTCGATCTCGTGCCGCTTTCAGTCGGCTCAATACTTGAGTTATTTTGTCAGTGGTTTCCTGGACAAGTTCGGGTCCAGATAGTTGTCTGTCGTCCAACTCTGCCCAACAGAGTGGTGATCGGCACTTGCGTCCATATAACGCCTCAAAAGGTGCCATCTGTATACTCGTGTGATAACTATTGTTGTAAGAAAATTCAGCTAGAGGTAGGTGAGTATCCCAGTTACCTCCAAAGTCTATCACACATGCTCGCAACAAGTCTTCGAGCGTCTGTATTGTTCGTTCACTTTGGCCGTCAGTCTGCGGGTGATAGGCAGTACTCATATCAAGGCGAGTACCCATTGCCTGTTGTAATGTTTGCCAAAAGCGAGAAGTGAATCGTGCATCTCTATCAGAGATGATAGATAGTGGCACTCCATGCCGAGAAACAATCTCTTTAATATAGATTTTTGCTAGTTTCTCCATTCCATCCATTTCTTTAATAGCGAGAAAGTGGGCTGATTTCGTCAATCGATCGACAATCACCCATATGGCATTTGCTCCCGATGCCGTTCTAGGTAACTTCGTAATGAAGTCCATTGTTATTTGCTCCCATTTCCACTTGGGCAGTTCAGGTTGCTGCAAAAGTCCAGACGGCTTTTGGTATTCGACTTTGACTTTCGAACAAGTCAAACATTTGCTAACGTAGGTGGCAATGTCACGTTTCATTCCAGGCCACCAGTAGAAGCCTTTCAAGTCCTGGTACATCTTGTCCGCACCAGGATGTATCGAGTAATTGGACTTGTGTGCCTCGTCCAAAATCAGCTTGCGTAACTCATCTACGCATGGTACCCAAATTCGGTTCATGAAGTACAACACCCCGTTGTCCTTTTTCTCGAGTTGTTTTTCCATCCCTTTTAAGGATTCCTCCTTAAGGCGTTCGGAAGTGAAAGCAGTTTCTTGTGCATCCCGAATTTGAGTAATGAGATTCGAGTGGATTGTCAATCCCAAGGCTCGAACTCTTCGAGGTTTGATCCGTTCCTTACGACTCAGGGCATCTGCTACAACGTTAGCCTTACCCGGGTGATACTTTATTTCACAGTCGTAATCGTTAAGTAATTCGACCCAACGTCGTTGTCTCATGTTAAGTTCTTTCTGGTCGAATATATGTTGCAGGCTCTTATGATCAGTGAAGATTGTACACTTTGTACCGTATAGGTAGTGTCTCCAGATCTTCAGTGCAAAAACAACGGCTCCTAATTCCAAATCATGAGTCGTATAGTTTTTCTCATGCACTTTTAGTTGTCGTGATGCATAAGCAATGACCTTTTCGTTTTGCATCAGTACGCAACCCAATCCCTGATGCGAAGCATCACAGTAAACAACAAAGTTATCTACTCCTTCGGGTAGTGATAGTATGGGTGCGCTGCTCAGTTTCTGTTTCAGTAGTTGGAATGCATTCTCTTGCTTATCATTCCACTCAAATTTCTTGTCTTTTTGAGTTAATGTGGTAAGTGGCTGTGCTATCTTTGAAAAATTTGCGATGAATCGCCTGTAATAGCCAGCTAGACCAAGAAATTGTCGTACTTCAGTTGGGGTTTTCGGTGCTTCCCAGTTGTTGATTGCCTCAATTTTGGATGGGTCTACGTGAATTCCCTTGTCATTTATCACATGACCAAGGAATTGAACCTCTCGTATCCAAAATTCGCATTTAGAGAACTTTGCATAAAGCTTCTCTTTTTGTAGTAGTTCGAGGACAAGCTTCAGATGTTGCTCGTGATCCTCTTTCGATCGTGAGTATACCAAGATGTCGTCAATAAACACAATGACGAATTTATCCAAATAGGGTTTGCATACTCTGTTCATCAAATCCATGAATACTGCTGGTGCGTTGGTCAGCCCAAAAGGCATGACTAAAAACTCGTAGTGACCGTAACGAGTCCTAAACGCAGTTTTCGGTACATCCTCTTCTCGTACCTTGAGTTGGTGGTAACCAGATCGCAGGTCAATTTTTGAATAATGACTCGATCCTTGCAGTTGATCAAACAGATCGTCAATGCGTGGTAACGGGTATCGGTTCTTGATAGTTACCTTGTTCAGTTCCCGATAATCGATGCACATCCGCATAGATCCATCCTTTTTCTTAACAAACAAAACCGGAGCTCCCCAAGGGGAAAAGCTCGGTCGGACGAATCCCAAGTCTAGAAGTTCTTGCAGTTGCGTAGACAGCTCTTGCATTTCCGAGGGAGCTAGACGATAAGGTGCTCGTGCGATAGGTGCGGCTCCTGGCACCAGGTCAATGTGAAACTCAACTTGTCGTGGGGGTGGTAATCCCGGCAACTCATCAGGAAATACTCCTGGATAGTCGCGTACAATGGGCACATCGTCTATACGTCGCTCCTCAGTTTTCTTTTCTACAATGTGTGCCAAAAATGCTTGGTACCCCTTTCGGAGATACTTACTGGCCTTCAAGCACGAAATCATTTTTGTGGTACTTTTTCGTTTCTCACCTTGAACCACAAGTGTTTCTCCTGTTGACAGTGGTAATCGTATCAGTTTATCATGACATATGATCTCAGCGCGGTTCTTAGATAACCAATCCATACCGAATACAATGTCAAAACTTCCCAACTTAACCGGTAGTAAGTCTATTTCGAAGAGATGACCTTCTAACTCCAAGGTACATCCCGGTACTATTTCTCCTGATTCGATCAACTCACCATCGGCTAATTCTATGGTATACTTGTTGTCTAACTTACGGGATTCAAGTTCTAATAGTGGTCTAAATTCAGTAGACACAAAACTTAAATCAGCACCCGAATCAATTAACACAGAGGCATAATGATTGTTTACAAGAAACGTACCAGTGACGGTGTTAGGGTCCTGGCGTGCCTCTTGTGCTCCAATCACAAATGCCCTTCCTTGAGTCGGTTGATTGTTGAAGTTGTTGGCTCGGTTATTGTTGTTACCGCGGTTGTTGTTGTTGTTGAGCTTAGGGCATCGGTTACGGTAGTGTCCTTGCTCACCACATTCAAAACATCCCTGGTTTTGACGCTCAGTGTTTGCTCGTGGGGGAGGGTTAGTTTTGCATTCTCGGGTTCTATGTCCCCATGCCCTACAGTTTCCACAATACCCACACCCGCCTTCGTGGTGTCGGTTGCACTTATCACATTTGGGTTTGTTACCCAGGTATGGTTTTAATTCGGTGGTAGTGGCAACATATGCTTTCGCATTTCCAGAAGATTTCTTGTTCTGCTGACCCTGACGATCAGTACCACTACCGTTCCACTTTCGCTTTGCACCACCAGAACTACTAACATCAGTACTGTTCGGTTCACCTTTTCCCGACACAGCTTTCTTAGTCAGATTTCCCATCCTGACTGCCTCATCGGTCAAACTTTGTGCTAGAGTAACAGCACTCCTGAAAGTGTCCGGTTTAGATGACGTCACCAGACTGCGGATTTGTGGTACTAGACCAAATATGTAGCGCTCAATACGCTTATACTCGGGTGTCACCATATGTGGCACTAGACGTGCAAGTTCCTGAAACTTAGTGGTGTACCCAGCAATATCAGCACCAATCATGGTGATGTTCCACAACTCTGTTTCTATTTTCTGCATCTCACTGCGAGGGCAGAATTCCTCCAACATCAGATTCTTAAATGTTCTCCATGACATTGAATAAGCAGCTGGTCGACCAAGTGATTGGATCTGACTGTTCCACCATGTGAGCGCTTTGTCAGCCAAAGTGCAAGCAGCATACTTCACCATACAGTCAGGTGAACAGTCACTAATATCCAATACTGATTCAGTTTTCTCTATCCAATGAATCATACCAATTGCACCCTCGGTGCCCCGAAAAGAAATCGGCTTACAAGCCTGAAATGTTTTGTATGAACACCCTTTGCGAGCATTCACGGTTGTTTCAGTATTAACAGGGGTAGATCCACTGTTGTTAACTACGGGTTCGCGATTTCGGCTTGCCTCATATTCAGCAATACCTTCAGCTATTCTTCGTGCGATCATTTGTTCGGTGGTTTCAGTGGGTGGTGGTGGTGGAGACGTAGTCGTCTTTTGACTTGTTCTAGTGACTCGTCGTTTGGGAGGCATGATTCAGCTCTGCGATGAATAAAATGCAGAGTGTTAATATTGAGATATTGAATGTGAATAGATCAAAGATTCACATTTGATTGAAATGAATGACAGGAGATGATGAATGAAAAGAGTTTTACAACACGTGCCTTACAACTTTGAAACACCCACATGTAACTAGCATAATATAATCACGTTGGCCAGGCGTCATTATATAATGTCCAATACATATTTCTATTCATTGTCGTTTAACACTGTAAATTTCAGAGGTTCTCAAGAATAATCAATCATCAAGCTGTAATATGTTTCAGGGTTTACAAGAATTGATCACAAAGTGTCGATAAAGTATTGTTTTAATCACAAGTCGACAGTTGTAAAAAAAAAATAATATGATTGATAATATGTATAATGAACACGAGATGTAAACCAAACATACTTTATATATTAAAGATCATAACGCTGTTACATGAGTTTAGTACAAAATGAGATGGAATTTCTAATATACCCATCGGTGGTTAGCGTTATACAAAAGATGATGGGTTTCCTATACATATACCCATTCTACTCACAAAGTTCCATACAACATACAGCTAGTCCATAACTAATACATACATATATTTCCCCAAAAGTAATAGTCCAATATGGTGTAGGCACAACCGCCATACACAGTCCTAACGGAACCATGGGAAATACATCCTAACCGCAACCATCACTGCTGCAGTCATCACACAAACACTAGCTACAATCTCTGACACCCTAGCACGCCTCTCTAAAGCTGCAACGCGTGCACGGGTGAATGCTAGACTCTGCCAGTCTGTCAGACGGTGAGTCTCCACAAAATCCATCCTCTGATGGAGCATAGCCATATCCATGTCAGTGCGGGAGGCATCGCTCAGTAACTCCATCACATCTCTGCTCCTGCTAGATGATATCCTAAACATGGTGTGAACCACAGCCACAAGGGTAGACACAGTGAGCTCCAGAGGCTCACCAGTGAGATATGCAGATGGTGGTGAGTGGGAGGACTCTCCAAACTCAAAGGTCGAGGGGATACCCTCTAGTGATCTCCACTCTCTCAATACTCGAGGCATCCAGTCCAGATGAGAAGGTCGGAGCCTCTTCTGAGGCGGCTCGACAACTGGAACCTCGGACTCAGTCACTGGCGCCTTATCGCGCGGCGCGAGTGGTCCCCTGGGAAAATCCCGAACACAGATCCTAGCTGTCATCCGAGGTACAGGCACACGAGAGGTACCCGTAACAGGTGGTGTAGGGGTAGGAGTGACCACAGGTGCGGTCGGAGGTGGTACTAAGTAAGCATCACTAGTGTCATCAGACATAGCTCTCACATGAACTGATGACTCATCCCCTACTGTAATCGCGGGACCCTCAAAAGTAGCCTCGGTCGGCTCTTCATCCGAAGCGTAAACATGGTAATGTGATTGACTAGACATACTGTGACAAAAGAAATTGAGTGTGGCGTGTCAGTCGTATGTTAGTTGTATGCAAAGTATGTATGCATGAATGCACAAATGTTCTAGCCAAGGCTATAGTCTAGGTCTCTAAGGTTTTCAGTCACCTAAAGACTTCTAGTTCGCTATAACCAATGGCTCTGATACCAAGTCTGTCACACCCCGCCAAACGGTAATTACAATTACGTAGAGTGGTTTGCGGAAGCTTAGTGACGTGGCGGGGGTGCGAGCAGTAAAAACAACCAACAGTTACATACATACTCAGAGCATATGATTATCGCAGAACGAATATAGATTAAGATGCCATTAGTTAAAGTTTTACAAAAGGTTACCATTTGAAAAGTGGTAACAGTAATAGTAGTAGTTGAAATCAGTATTTCATAAAATACATAATATCAAAATTAGATTTCATAGGTATGACTGCAGTAGTTGCAGTTATACAGAGGAAATCCATGTGTCCCAAAAGTAGTGGCATCCTAACAAGTCCAGGGTAGTCCGTCCTGATATGCATGCAGATCTTACTTACGCTGCTAATTCCCTGAAAAACATAGAGTAAAACGTCAACAAAATTGTTGAGTGAATTCACAAGTTTATTTGTTATGTAGGAAACACAAGTTAATCATTTAAGAATAACATTTCCAAACAAGTGTTGTTTGTCAAGTGAGAAACACAAGTTATAAACAAATAACATTTCTCAAATCAGTTGTAGTTGTAATAGGAAACACAAGTTATTAATCAAATAACATTTCCCAAATCAGTTATCAGTAGGAAACACAAGTTAACCTAAATAAAGATTAACATTTCCAAATCAGTGTACGTAGGAAATCCTTTCCTAATCAATAGTTTAGTGCGTGGGAAATATTTAGACGATGATCCCTTGAAAGGTGAGCTAAACCTGTCAAGTAAGGTAACCCGATCTAACCCTATAACCAAACCACGACCCTAATCTGTCATTGTTGTGCCAAGTAGGACATTTAAGTATACGCTCCCAAATCCGTAGGAGGGTCGTCACGGCGATAGTACTATCCGTATACTCAGTGGCTAGAGTCACCTAGCTAATGGTTATAGTCTGTAGCCATAAGGTCTTTTATGCACTACATCGTTCAGCCTAGATCTGTACCAAGATTTGTTGCCTAAATTCCCAAAATAGTTATGAAAAACCTTTCATAAAACACAGTTCAAATAGTTGTGTGAAATACCCTTTCACAAACAGTTCAAGTATGAAGTATCCCTTCATAAACAGTTAAGTAAATACATACAGTATTTAAAGCAGTTGTCGCATGCAGTTATACATACGATTTCTATGTTTTCCACCCCGAGTTTTAAAAGCATTAAAACAGTGAAAAGGGGTTTGTGAACTCACTGTGAGTGCTCGGATGTGAATGCTAGCGAGACAAGATAACGTAGCCCAAACGTAGTCAACCTATACACAACAATGTATTAACTATAAGTACTTTGTTTACTTATATTAATAGTTCGTTCGTTTGAAGAAATTATCAATTTCTTAAGTTTGTGTATTTCGTTGATGATTGTTGTTGGAACATATAATATTATCCACGTATTGTTCGTTTGTCGACTTGTCCGAAGTGTGTAAGTACATATACATATATATACTTAAATAGTTGAATATATATATTCTTGTATATATATATTTTTAATTCGTTGTTTCTTTCATATATATCTCGCATATATATAAATGTTGTTCGACATTTGGGTTTTCAAAACACAAGTCTAAATTGTCCCGTATAATGTTTATATAACCCGATCAAATTAATTTAACCGTATAATCCATTAATTGTTCGGCCCAATAACGAAGCCCAGTTCACAGCCCAGCCCAGCCGATCGGCTTGGGCCAGCCGTTCGGCTTGGCCAGCCGTTCGGCTTGGGCCTTCAGCCGATCGGCTGTTGGCCTCGGCCCAGTCCAATCCGCTCGGCCCAAATTATTTAGTCCGTTTATTAGTTGTGGCCCAAGCCCAAGTCACGGTCCAACTTGAAGCCCAATAGACCCTTAGCCCGCATACAGCCGATCGGCTTTGGGCTCTTAGCCGATCGGTTTGGGTTAGATCGGTTTAAGATTAGCCGATCGGCTTGTCGTTCCAGACAGCAGCTCTGTCTCGTTTTCTTGTTTTTGATCACGAATTCGACATATAATTAAGCTAAGTTTCGAATGGTACAAGCTTATATATGTTACATGACATCAATATATCACTTTGCATCACATTTATAACAACTTTTACATGTTAAATTTGTGATTTCAAGTTTTGGTTTCAAAAATCATTTTCAAAATCAAAGCTTCAATTCTTCAAATTTATGTGTTATTCACATAGATTATGCCATATATACTTGTTATACTATGAATTATAAGCATAGAATTTCAAAACGATGAGTTTTCTTACAATGTAAAAATTTGTGGAGGTTGATGATGATGACGATGAGATGATGAGGATGAAGATGATCTTGTTGTTCCACTTCCACCACCACAATCTGCTGCTGCCTTTGATCTTGTTAAGTTAAGAAGAAAAAAAAAAATGATGATGTATTTGATGTGTTGTGTGTGTGTGTCGAGTTCATCAGGAAGAATGGGAGGGAGTATGGTTTTAAAACCAATCGGTCTCCCTCAATTATTGAGGTTTAGTGGCAGTTTATTGTACTACAATTTCGAGTACGGGTATAATTATAGCAATATAAAATTTAACATTTTATATTTTTATTTTGTAGATGCTCTCCTGGTTCGTAATATGTTTTCAGAATAATGAGGTTATCATTATTTTTGATAGTTGTACATTTTTGTACATTTTACTGCGCGCAGTTAATTGAGCGCCAATTTTCAGTAAATTTAGGATTTCATATTTTGAAGTAATGTTCTAACTTCTTCCAAATGAACGAGAAAATTTGCATTTTTATGATTTGACGTCGTATGCGCGTTTTAGAATTGTTTCTGTTCGTGTTATAATACGTTTTATGTTAAACGTATATTTGAACCACTTTATCTATATGTTATAGATATATAAATACTCGTAATTAATAATTGAATTATTAATTATATATTTTGTCACCAACTTTCGTTATATATTTTGTCGCATTTATTCGGACGCGTATTCGGTAACTTTTCAGCTAAAAATCGCGTAATTTTATAAATTACAATTTATGTAATACTTCATGTATTATTGTTTTGGGCTCGCTAGACTCACATCACATCAAAAGTTTATGTTAACACAATCGTAGGGAATTAGCGTAAGAAATGCATGTAATTAAGTATAATTATATACCTAATTTGGAGGAGTGTCACAGACGGAACCAGGAATAAATCTTAGGGGTTGGAAAAAATTTAAGTATATAAACGACAACTAAAACAAACTCAAATTATACGATTTCATTGAATAAGGGAGTCACAATACAAAACAACCAAAATAAGTAACATGTCAAAGCCCAAACTAAACTGTTTTAGTTGTCGTTTATATACATTTTAAGTATATAAACGACAACTAAAACAACCAAATTATATGATTTCATTGAATAAGGCTTGTCACAATACTATAAGACTACTACTACTCTTTGTTACAGCCAGCATAGTAACACAAAAATATTCACCATGTTGAACCATTCAATCACCAAAACAAATAAAAATAAGCGGACATGATCAGCAGTTCATCAGCTTGAATCACAAAAGCAAAAGTAGCAGCATAAAGATAAGGACCACCTCACCAGATCATCCATCCATTTAGGACAAAAGTACATCAAAAAGTAAGATATCAACCGAATCTAAATTTGCTCTCGTCGTTCACCCATAAGTTGAAAACGCGAATAACAGTTTTATCCGAAACATTTTCTAGCTCTTCTATTTCTACGGCACATACGAGAGCATTGTTCAAGAATTCATCTTCCATTCGATTGCGCAAATCTATCTTCTTTAACTTCGTTTTAGAGAAACACCTTTCAACCGTAGCCGTCGCAACGGGCAAAACTAAAGCTAACTTCAATAACCGATAGACCAGAGGAAACATACTATGTAAATTTTCCTTGACCATTAAACGAGAAAGGTCAGCAAGACCATTCAAATCAGCAAATCTGTCGCCATTTCTCATAATATTGTAGCAAACTTCAAGTTGACCGGGAAGCTTCTTCCGTATCGTAAAATAATGAAAGTAATAATCTTGGAGGATGAGCTCTAATTATTAAATTTGGGCCTTATCTTAAATAATGGGTCATTGGTGATTTGGATCCATGTGTAGCAATATTGGATAACTATCTGTAGCAACTATGATATGTTAGAAAAAAAATAAAAATTTACACCAAATGTTTTAAGGGAAATTAAAAAAAAAAACCCTTTTTTCGGACGAAATATATGGTTTTGCCCTTCCGCAAAAAAAAGTGACGATATGCCCCTAGAAATCGCAAAAGCAAATTTGCTTTTGCGATCCAGTGTTTGCATTTTGCGATCTCGTTCACGTGGGCGAGGAAAAATTTACGCTGCACTGGATGGCAAATCGCAAATTTTTTTTTGCGATTTGCGTTTTGCGTACGGGGGTGGTTTTTTGCGATGGCTTACGATTGTGCCTGGTGCACGGGATCGCAAATCTTGGTCCTGATTTGCGATTTGCCATCGTATTTTTAACATTTTTGTATATTTATACATATATTTATGCATATGTTCTGTATACACATGTGCAACATTTTTTTATATTTGACATTCACACATTTATCATATATATGTATATATTTGTTTTTGCAAAAATTCGTTTTGCGATTTGCCTTTTGCCCGTGCACATACTCGTTTTAATATATATACACATTATTTTATTGCGATCCCGTTCACGAGCCGTTCACGAGCCACGGTCACGAGCCGCTTATAAGCCATCGCTAAATACCCGACGCATATGCAAATCGCAAATCGCAAATATATTTTTGCGATTTGCCAACGCGCGTTTTGCTTTTGCGATCGTTATTTTTCCTCGCCCACGTGAACGAGATCGCAAAATGCAAACACTAGATTGCAAAAGCATATTTGCTTTTGCGATTTCTAGGGGCATATCACCACTTTTTTTTGCGGAAGGGCAAAACCATATATTTCGTCCGAAAAAAGGGTATTTTTTTTTAATTTCCCATGTTTTAATTCCATATGTAGCATGTGCCACCTATTAATCTCAAGTACCTCCGCCACTGGTTTGGAAGAGGACGTAATTTGAGAACGTGGCCCGAAACACCGCCGGAAACGTTGCGACTATCTGGGAGAACACCGTCCGATAATGTTTTAAAGCAAAAATGGCACCGGAACGGTGCTCACATATGTGCTCTTTTTAAGTATGGTCAAATTTTCCTCGCACTTCTAAACGTGAAAAATTATACAAGTTTTATCACATTTTAAAGCAATAAAGCGTGTAAGAAAGTCAAATTTTGTGACGTTTATAAGGGTGATGATATTTCCACCCATGAATTTGATAAATCCACCACAACTGTGCATTATCTATGTGTACAGTATAAGTAGTTGATGCACAATTTTGGTGGAATCAACACCCCGTTTATAAGCATGTAGAATATTCATATTAATCACGTTCTATATCGTGAACAACATCCAGAAGGAATAAGCTGGATACAAAGTCGAACAATATTTTTTTTCGTGAACAATCTACTATAGTTTAGGAAATATGAGGAGTCAAAAGATTCATTTTGGAAAATGTTGATACCAATTACCAAACTTAAACGTAGTCCAAGTAATGTGGCCCATATAGGAGTCCAGATGAATGAATTTATGGCCCAAAACAACGTTAGAAGTATTGAATTTAGACATAGCAGCTATTCCAGCTAATGTTACTACTTGTATTTAGTATTTTATATCTCCGGGGAAATGGATAACGAGTAATGCTCCATATAACTAATTATATAAAGTTAAAAATAAATTTAAGAATATGATTGGTTGATTTTTTTCTCTCTGAATTTCATTCAGTCAATGTTTTACATCCACCAATCATATTATTAGGTCTATATGTAGTCCTACCACTTTAGGTCACTAATCATTTTCCATGGATAACTAATGCCTGTTTTTTGCTTGTGTGGGGATTAACTAATTCAGTTTATTTAAAGGAATGACCGATTTAAAAACACATTTAAAAGGATATTTCTAAAGAAAGTTTTTGGAGTTTCGATATCCCCAAATTTATATTGACCCCTAAATTTTGATTCAATGTACAAATAATATATGCATGTATAACTTTATTAATGAGATGATTAAAGCTATTCACATTTGACTACATGTAATCTACTGCCAATAATATCATCTTTATCTTTATTTAAATATACAAAAAATATCCCATGCATTGCAACCCGTGGTTACGAAATCAAATGGGGAGGTTGCATGCCCGAGTGATCTGTATTGCCCACAAAAATGTAAACAATATTGCATAAAAACGTGTGCAAAAATTTAATGGTAAAAGTGTCATTTTGTTAAAAAAGTAATGTGTAATAATTATATTTCATAAATATATGTGTCTTTTTTTATCCGTGGACAATAAATTTGGAACAGATAGAGTACTTAATAACTAAACATATAAATAAAAATAAAAAGCAGCTTCAGTCAATTTCGAACCAGTCACTACGACCTTGCGACCCGGTCACTTGGCAACGCAATTGGCCCGCCTGATCACACAACCGTCGATTGCAAAACAGGGGGTGCAACTGTCAGTTACGAAACAAGACTCATTTTTAAGTAAATTTTAAAACGGTTCAAAGACCCTCTAACTATGTATTTAATCATATGTTTGATACAAACGGATCAAAGACCCTTTAATTAAAGATATCAAATTTAGGCAAAAACTCAAATATTTGCTCCACATACTCTGCCTGTTGAATTCCCAGTTCTAATTTTGCTGCCCCTATTTACATGAATTGAAACGTGGCCAGTATTCGATTAGATTTAGATATATATACAACAAAACAAAAGATCATATATATTATATATACCCCAGAGAGTGAACATGTTTGAGAAGAAAGACATGGATTCGAATCACTTGGTGTGTTCCCCAATTTCAACAGTCTGAAACTTGCAATGTATGACACGTGACAAACTCACATCTTGTTTCTTCTTATCATGGGCTAGCAATTAGCATCCTCACCTCCTATTTTTCCAAGGATGTAATTGAATATTATTGATAGATAGGAAAAATTTCATATATATTCCCTATGAAATTAGGGTTAATCGTACTTTCCGAAATGAGAAAATAGAAAGATTATATCAACGGCTCTAAGATTATTGGAATTTTCTATTTATAGCCCTTAGGGCTATATATGTTTAAGAAATTTTGACACACATTACTTAGTTCTACTGTGATGATAACTACATCACTAACTTTCTAATAACCGCTACACTCACTTTAATATACCATCATTTAAACACGAAATATTTTCGTAATAAAGCCTTTAGGATTGTCATTAGAAAAATCTAATTTTTTTTACCTCATGCTACACTTCGCTGCAACCTTCTTGGTTTGACTACTCAACTTGAGTATTACAACTTCATACTTGACTCTTTAAGCACACTAAACTAGCTAGTCTAATTTTAGTTTACTCTTTGTCTAATCAAATTTATAATGCGGGTAAATTAATGACACTTTAATTTTCTCAACATTGTTGATGTGATTTGGAAACTAACTAATGGATATGTGTTGGGATAAAATAACATTTATGATCACATAATAATCTCCGATCTTTAGTATTTGACTCGTAAATAAAGGAGATAAACTTGAATAGTTTCTTTAGTTATCATGTGGGACAACTTAATGTTAATTGTTCAAATCTAAATGAGAGAATTGATCACACAATAGTTTATATAAACCAAATACTTGGAGCTTTTCTTCTCTATATAATCATCAAATATCAAGCTTTAAAATATGAAGACAATGAGTTGTTATTATAATTACAAATCGATCTCTTTTATAATTTGCTATATTTTGGTATAGATATTGTAAAAATCTTTCTATAGTCGTACCAAATAAACTCAGTTAATGAGAACACTACCATTATCGACTCCAAACATACTAAATTAGCACACACTATTCACCGACTTAACATCATCTTGAATACTAGATTTGCACACAATATTCACCGACATAACATCATCTTGAATAAAGATAATCTGATGCATAGTTCGAGTATGCTGCTAGCATATTTTAAACATCGTGTAAAACTAGCATACTTTAAACATCGTGTAAAACTTCTTAATACACCACATTTGAGATGCATATGTTTGAACTTTTTGACAGGCTTCACCAACACCTTTGTCACGTGATTTTACTAATGTGACTATGTGAGAATACTAATTCTGAAAGATGCACATCAATATTTGAAATTGATTGACCTTGATCTTTATTGATTGATATATAAAAATTCTCAAATATATAAATTGACTACATAAAAACAAACATAGATATGTAAATAAAGGTGATAAATTATTAATATATGGAAAAAAACTAATTCAAGGTTTGTTTTTTATTATAAAAAAACTTTTTAAAAGTCTAAAATTGGAAGAAAATGAAAATTGAAAACTTTAGAGTCAAATTTGACTTCAACATGTGGACAAACCATCTTTGGCTAATTGCAAACACATTCATTGTGACCTTTCCATTCATAATTGATATGTCCCCCAACTCCAACGGCTCGAAAACATGTAACATGTTCATTAGTTTACGGTTAGATGAAAATAGAATTAATAATATTTTAAAATATGTCAGAGATATTTTAGTAAATCAATTATATTCTCCAAAGAATAATTGTAATAATACAAAGTAATAATTTCTCTCTTAAAAAAGCATTTCAAAAGGATTAAATATTAGTAGTATAGATAAATTTGAATTATAATTCATTTCCATATGTATATTGCTTTACTAGATTTTAAACCCGTATAACCACACGGGGCGTTGAATTCGTATTTGAGTTTTTAAGTAATACATGATACATTCGTGAAAGAAGCATATATTAGTTAGGAGACTCTAATATTATATTAAAAAATTTAGATAGATATAGATATGGAATTTAAATTAAATACTTATTATATATTTGTTATAATTATAATGATGATGATGATATAATTACTTTATTTTAGTAAATTTTAAAATAATGATTTATGATGTTTTTCCTTTATTTTAGTCGATTTGGAAAAATTAAACAATCCTATTGGCAAATTGTAAATTTGATGACATCATCAGGTTATTCATATATTATACTCCCTCCGTCCCGATTCTATTGTCCAGTATTCCTTTTTGGGATGTCCCAATTTTATTGTCCACTTTCATAAATAGATAAGAATAATGAGATAAAGTTCATTTATGCCTTTAATTTATATATGTAAGACAAAAAGGTAGGTAAAAAGTAAAGGGTAAAACTGTCTTCTTATCAAAAAGTAAGAGAGATTGTGATATTTTCTTAAACAGCGTGTTTTTTGTCTGGGGACAATAAAATTGGGACGGAGGGAGTATTTATAAGATAGCTTACTGACAATAGTATAATAATAATTTAATAGATGTAGGTGTATACTAGCAAATTATTAGTCATATATATTGTTTAAAAGACTAAGAGTAATGTTTTAAGTAATGGTACTTTTTCTCTTATATGCACAGTATATTACCATAGATAAGTTTGAATTAGAATAAAATGTCATACATATATGGTTTAATGATAATAATATTAATAAGAATTAAATAGGGTACAATGGTAATTTTCCTATTTATAAAACATCTCAAATGCATTGTATATTTGTATTGATTATTCTAAGTTTTATATATTCTACGTAAATATACATTGGAGATATTACTTAAATATAATAAACTCGTTTAGGTCAAGTGTTTCTTTTAATCAATAATGGGTTTATTGTTTCGTTATGTATTATACTTTATATTTATTACTATTGTATGCGACATACGTTTATTTGTTCTATTGTATGTAGTGATTGTGTAAATATGGTCTATTGTATGTATTATTTTCTTATTTGGTAAGGCTAAAAAAGGAAACTTTCCCATTTTGACCTTATCTAAAAAGAAAATTTTACATACAATAAACCATATTTACAAGTTCAATATATACAATAGAAGTTTTTAAAGTTTGACTCATACAATAGTAAAAAGTGTAAAATTTAATACATAACGAAACAATAAACCCATCAATAATCTCATTTAGGTTAAAAACAATGAACTCGTTTGGTAAATTCAACGAACATTAATAGTATTCTGCACTTCACGGTTAAAAACGCTAAAATTGTTGCACTCACGGTTCGTCCATGAAGTAAAATGAATAAAATGCCTTTATCTTTATTTTTTAATCTAATTGATTTTTAATGATTAAGTTTGATTCTAAATTGTTTTGTTGTAAACTAAATATACAAAAATAGTTACATTGCATAGTAAAAGCCTATTACCCACATCCACTTCAATTTTTATTGATTCAGTTTTTCCTTTGAGTGAATGCATGACTTGTTCATGTAGTTTACACTTTACGAAAATCGTTCATCTAACTTTATTTGAGCTATCAGTTCAAAAAGTTCACTTTTATCTCGTAAATAGTCTATCCGCTATTTAAATTGACTAAAAAACCTCTAATCTCTTCATTATTTTTGTGTTTTAATATTTAATGAATTACAAATTAGATAAGGCCCGGTTAAAAAATAAAGAATTTAGACTATACGTACCCCAAAGTACTAGAGTGGCTTTTGCAACAATAAAATTTTGTTCGGCAAAATCGATATATAACACCCTAACTTTTTACATAAAAATTTTATTATATATTTTTAGTCAAAGCACAATACAAGCTAAATCTCTTAAAAATAAATATACATGTCTAAATTGAACTAGCTCTTCAAGTATGTCACTTGAGTTTTCATATGGTCCCACATAGCATCTTTCTTCTATCTAAGTTGTCTTGACTTGAGATATACACGTACATGCATAAGCATAAAGACTTAGTGAATTCGTGTGTTTGTACGTGTATAATATATCACACACAATATGTAATAATGACGTATAAAATAGACAAAACTGCGTGGATCGTCCCTGTGGTTTGCACAAAATAACACTCCATGTCCCTGTGGATTTCTTTTGACCTAGGACATCCCTAAACTTGCAATTTGTTGCGTGGGGAGTCCTTCTGTCTAACGATTGTTAGTTTAGTCCGTTAAAGGACTTTGAATGAAATAATTTTAATATCAGAGGCTATTAGTGTAGTTTTTATTTTTTAATCATAATAATTATTTAATGCCTTTTTAGTTGAAATTAAGCAAGTTGTTTTTAATAAACTTTTCAAGTTAATTTAACTATTTTAATTTATCTATACTACTATATAATAAGTTTGGCCCAAAGTCTTAAGGGAGTAATAGTAAATGACTATTTTACCCTCCACCTCTTTAATAAATATACATATTATAATCAAATTAAATATAATAAATCAATACAATTAATTATTAAATTAAATGCACTATAAAGATAATTCTAGAAATGAATGATTGTTTTATAACTTATATAACTAACATAACATATCAATAAATTTCCAGTTACGATTATATTGATACATATTTACATAGAATTTTTGTAAATTCTGTAAATTATAACTATTTTATATTTATACTAATATATGGATTATATAAAAGTTTTATAAAATGAGATGATCGAAATTTCATTACTAATGATATAAGTATGTTATTTAACATTTAAACACTTAAAATCAATTACATTTGAGTAGCTATAAATTTTTTTATCTATTATCACTGTACAAATAGTTTAACCATTTATAAGCTACTCTATCGTTTTAATTAATAAAATATCGAATGCAAATCGTACAAACACTATAATAAATTTTATTTATTTGTAAGGCTCACATAGTTAATTATCAAAAGTAAATTAAAAAATCGTAATTGGATTATTTAAACAAAATTAATATAATTATTGGTTGCAATAGAAGTCGAGTTCAGTTTGCGGGTTTGAATTTATGGGTCAAAATTTCAAATTAAACCTAAACATAAAACTTATTTCATAAATGGGATCGAGGTATTCCAGTGGAAAAATATTCGCATAACTTGTTAGGTAAATGGGGTCAAACAGTTTATGGGCTTGCGGGTTGAATTTTTAACCAAACCAAAAAATATTCTCGTAGGTAGTTGACCCTTTGAGTTGAACTATTCCCTAAGCCGAACCATAAAAAATAAAATAATTACGTTTTTTGTAAGTAGACTGACCCAAGATGAAAAATCCAACACTAACATATTTTTATTTATGTTAGTCTTAGGTTGGGGTTTGATTTTTCCAATAACTTTCACCTTCAATTATAAATAATAATTTGAATATAATATATCCAATAAAAAAGTAGTAATATATTACATTATTTGTCAATTTTCACGAAGAGATGACATGTAATTGAGCGAAAAATATACGGTAAAAACTTTTTATTGCCGCTGCATTGCGCCGGTAACATTCTAGTTTTTTTAATATTTATTTTTTTGTGATAATTGAAATGATCAACTTTTTTATTCTAGTTTCGATTTCACATATCTTGTGTCCATTTTCACTTTTTAGTAGGGGAGTTCAAAAGTATCCGTATCCGTAATCCGAAAATCCGATCCGAAAATATCCGAAATTTCGGATATTCGATATTTCGGATATCCGAATTTTCGGATTCGGATAACATATTTCAAAATTTTCAGATATTTTGGATATCCGATATCTGAAATTTTCAAAACTTTTTTAATTTTTTCCCATTTTAATAGGTAACTTTGCCGTCGTAGTATACAAGTTATTTACAATAACATCAAGAAATGATTAAAATACTTTCTAAATGGAAGAATTGTAGAGTATTTAGGTTAATTGTACGTACTTAGCAACCGAATATATAGCAAATCTCGATTTAAAAACTTAAAAGTAATAAATTTCGTATATTCGGATATCCGAGTTGGGATATCTGAAATTTTCGGATATCCGAAATTTCGGATTCGGATTCGAAACTAGAATAAACAAGTTGATCATTTCAATTGTCACAAAACATAAATATTAAAAAAATCAATTAAAATAGTTAAATTAACTTGAAAAGTTTATTAAAAACAACTTACTTAATTTCAACTAAAAAGGCATAAAATAATTATTATGATTAAAAAATAAAAATTACACTAATAGCCTCTGCCATTAAAATTATTACATTCAAAGTCCTTTAACAGACTAAACTAACAATCGTTAGTAAGAAGGACTCCCCACGCAACAAATTGCAAGTTTAGGGATGCCCTAGGTAAAAAAAAAAACCACAAGGACGGGGAGTGTTATTTTGTGCAAACCATAGGGACGATCCACGCAATTTTGTCTGTAAAATATGAAATGTAAAATATGGCGAGATCTACGTGTCATGGGTAAATCAGGTAATCCAAGTCGTTATCTGACATTCATAAGCATGCGTGCCATCTATGTCACGACTATCTATACAAGCCTAAACATTATAGGCAAGTATCTGCTAGTATCGACCTAGTACAACAAGATGCATTTTGTGTACTAATCGTACTTTATATAAGCCAACGACCATTACGTTCCAGCCACTGATTTAACCAATGACAACATGACATAATATATATCTAAAAATCAACGTGCTATTATATGCAATTAAACAAATAATCAGGTAATCAAGTAAACAAGTAATCATGTGGTATATCGCATATATCTCAGTTTTGAAAATAACATGGCACTCATTTTGATAGTTTAGGCTGTGTTAATTATGCATTGTCATTTCAACCTATTGATAATACACGTAGATAATGTAATTATTACATTGTTACTAAAAATACAAATGTATTATATGTTTTATTATTACTAATATAAATTGACAAGTTTGTAAAAGGTTTGCTATGTCGTTATAGACGTTAGTTGTCCATGATAACAAGTGTAATTAATAAGAAAGGAACAATAAGCTCTATATTTATAAAACAATTGCATTAAACAAATTAAAATTATATAGCATATAACGTTTTGATTAGATAATTGAATGAAACTAAGGAGCACAATGAAGTCAACCTCTTTTGAATATGGCTAGTATTGTGGAGATGGACACAACGAAGTCTACCTCTTTTGAATATGACTAGGATTGTGGAGATGGACTAATGGCTGCGTGTATATGTACGTATGTGTATGAGATATGATATACTAGATTTAATTTGTAAAAGTGTGAGTTGAACAAAGGATCAAATATTCTATTTATAGCAAACAAATAAGTTGGTTATTCTTAAGTCTACGACTAGACTAGCATCATTTTTCAACTTGCATTTCTAGGTGTCATTTGTAGAGAGTAACCGTAGCATTCAAGTAGTATGAGCATCTAGATGAAGTTCGTTAGTCAAATTTGGAGCTAGGATTGAATTCCATTCTTTAATAACTTGACTAAATTATAATGATACAAAAATATAGGGTTTAGTGTAGGGGAATGCATCCAACTTATGCACGAAGTCTATTGTATGTACCCAACTTTTTTTAGTCTATTGTATGTATCAATCTTTAACTTTGGTCTATTGTGTGTATCGAGCTGACATGGCAGCCAATTTTGATGATGTGTCAACGATGTGTCAAATGTCGTGGCAAATTATACGTTTGACACGTTATCAAATTAGTCATTGGATACACACAATAGACCAAATTAAAGTTGAAGATTGATACACAAGTTGGATGCATTCCCCTACACTAATCCCAAAAATATACTTGGTAATTAACTTGATGTCATTTGTATAAGGGTTTATTGTTTCTTTATGTATTAAACTTTACACCTTTTACTATTGTATGCGACGTACTTTCATTTGTTCTATTGTATGTAGTGAACTTGTAAATATGGTATATTGTATGTATTATTTCCTTTTCGGGTAAGGCCAAAAAAGGAAACTTTCCTATCTAGTCTTACCCAAAAAAGAAATATTACACACAATAGACCATATTTACAAGTTCAATACATATAACAGAAGTTTTCAAAGTTCGACTCATACAATAGTAAAAAGTTTAAAGTTTAATACATAACGAAACAATAAACCCACTCTATAATAAACGTTTCAACTAACACCATATATTTTCCAAGAAAGAATCATTTTATAATTATAATATATATATTACGTATGAGTTTACTAAGTTATTCAATGGACAAACACATGATCATATGTTTTAATTAATATTAAACATTATTAGCTATTATTTATAATTTGGGATGTTACACAATACTTTAGCTAAACTATATATATATGGTTTGTCTAAATCAAATTTTTAGATTCAGTTTTAAACTTACGGGTTTAGATTTACCTATCATTTTTCTAAAAGAAAAACACTTGCAACAAAAATCCATAATATTGGCATTATGTACATGTGTATGCGTATGTGTATGCGTAGGTATATGTGCTACTTAATTTCTTGACACATACATAACACATTCTTTATATGACAACAAGAAGTTAGAAGTCATATATATATAATCGGATTATTATAATGAAACGATTCCTTAAGGGGTAGACATGTATACCGTGAGGGTGACAAGACCAATACCCAATAGAAATGGAACTATAGGTTGCAATCCACGTGACGACACTCGTAATGCAATGGGTATTGAGGTAATAATATCTCTGATCCCACAAATATATCATATCATATCTACATTATTATTCAACTTATAATAGCATTCAATTTATCATATCAACAAAAATACAAGTGTTTCTCTGTATCAGGAGAATAGGAGAATTACATACGTACGTACCTATCTTCTCAAACGTTATAAATTATAAATTACATATATGACCTTTCAAAATTTCAAATTACCTATGTATCACTACAAAAAATATATCATTTTACCACACTTTTTTCTCCACACTTTTAGAAAGTGTGTGAAAATTATTGAAAAAGATATGATTTTTCACACTTATATATGTAAGAAAGAAAAGCCCACACTTAAAAGTGTGGAGAAATTACAACTTTTCAACACTTAAAAGTTTGGCAAAAAATTTGTAACGCATTATTTTCCCATACAAGAGAAAGTGGGGATAAATTGGGTGTTACAAATGGTTTTCCACACTTTTAAGTGTATACAAGTTGTAAATTCTCCACACTTTTAAGTGTTAACTTTTTTTTTCTTACACTTATATATGTGAAGATTGTGGTGATTTCCACACTTATTGATGTAACAATTTTCTCCACATTTTTAAGTGTGAATAATTTAACATAATTTCACACATTTTTAAAAGGTGTGGAGAAAAAAAAGTATGGATAAATGATATATTTGTTGTAGTATATACACTATACATCCCATATAATTACTACAATAATTATAACCAAGTCATTATACAATCCTAATATATATATATATATATATATATATATATATATATATATATATATATATAGGTGGAGGTTCATATGAGAACCAACTAACCTAAATCAATGTTCACATGTGAATGAAGTTAATCACATGTGAACAAGCATGTAATCTAGTGGTTCTCAAGGTTCTCAACTTTTAGTTGGTTCTCATTTGAAGTTTACAAAATTAGGAAGTTCAAAAAAGATCTAATTTTATTAGTAAATTGTTTGTAGATGTAGCATTCTAAAGATGCTTTCTTTCTTCCATCATGAAAACAACCTAGCGGCACAAAAGAATAGAAAAAACAAACAACACAACGATTTAAGTGTTTCACTTCCTGAGGGTATTTAATATACAAGAAAAACTCTCTAAAACTTCAATATTACAAGATGAAGAAGCTGAACTCTTATACTCTTTAATTAATCCTCACAAGTTTTCACTCCTCTCTTTTGGTGTAGAATTATGTCTAACACATCTATTTAAATTGAAATTACAAACTCTTATTTTAGTTTGATTTAAGAACAAATCCTGTATAAAGCAATAAAGTTTGAGACTTTAGTCAAATACTAACATACAGTTCATGAAGTTAATAACAAATCCTGTATAAAGCAATAAAGTTTGAGACTTTAGTCAAATACTAACATACAGTTCATGAAGTTAATGTACGGGTGTTCGATTTTGGATATTCAAAATTTCGAATGCCCGTAATTCGGATATTCAAAAATTTGGATAGTGAATTTTGCTCCCGAAACACGTATCCGAAATTTTGAATATCTAAAATTTCGAATATTCAAACTTTCAGTTATGTATATCGAGTCAGAATATCCAAACCAACCAAATAAATATTTTTTTTCAACACTTCTAATATTTTAATTATGTATATGAACATTATAACTATTTAAATAATGAATCATATTATAATATAGGCATAAATTATATTCAAAATAATGAAAATCACTATCCAAAATCTGAAAATTCAGATAGGGTAAGGTTCAAATAAGAACACTTATTATGGTGGGAACGGTAGGACGAACATTTTTACTTTAAACTTTAAGATTAAATTATGTTTTTGATGAAAAATATATATCAAAATTCTTAGAATTGTGTGTTCTTTACTATGAGAAATTTTTTATTTTTTTATTAAATGTGATACACATCATAAATTTTTTTTGTGTATCACAGTATCACATATAAAAGGCTGTGATACACAACTTTAATTTGTGTATCATATATTTTCTTTTATTTTTTTAATTAATCTAATATTAAAGAGGATAAAATTTTAATAATTTTAGCATAACTTTTTTTGCAAAACATGTACATATATTGAATTTAAAAGTGAAAAAAGTCGTTCATACGGTTCCTACGATAATAAGTGATCTTACAATAACCTTTCACAATTCAGATACATGAATTTTGAATATTTGAAAATTTAAGTATTTTCAAATAATTTTGGATCGAATATTTTGAATGTTCTGACATCAAATTCGGATACAAATATGTTTTAAACACTCCTAATTTAATTCAAAGCCCAACTTTATTTTATAACTTTACTATTATGTGCTTTGATGTCACACAATTAAGAGATTTTTTTCCAACGAAAAACTTCTATTTGCTAGTATATATTATTATCATTTTTAATGTTTTATCTTAAAAAGATTAAAAATAAATATTATCCATTTAATTATAATATCTTAAACTCTGCCCCTGCTGTAGCATTTTAGTGTAATCCATATCCAAAATAAATGTTGTATATTTTAGTTCATTGGTGGATTAAAAAAAAGGGTAGTTGGAGGGTACCCCTGACCCCGGATCTCTTTGAGATCCGCAGCGTCCCACCCGCAAGAGACATCTGCCCGGCAAAGCACCTGGCCACAGTTAGCCCACGAAATTATACCGGCAGTCCTTTATCGGACTCGAACCCGGGTGTGCCCTGTGGATTTGCGGTGGACTTACCTAACATGCTAAATGTTTACCCAGGGTAGGATCGAACCCCTGACCTCTAGGAAGCCTGGAGAAGATCCTACCACTAGGCCATCTAGGCAAGTGGTTCATTGGTGGATTAGTAGACATGGATTAAGTGATTCAGAGATTTGTTGCCAAAAACTCAAAGTATTCTCTTGAACTACGCCGGAACGAATTTCGTGCAACCCATACAAGATAAAGGTCGAAATATCTTCTTTGTAAAGTAATTTTCGTACGCGATTCGCAGAAATATCCGATTCATAATTAAAACCATTCACACGATTCATATTTGCCGACAATAAATTATATGATGAATTCCTGAAGTGTTTAATTTTAATTTAGACATTAACTATGCAAATAGTCACTACAAAAAAATATCATTGTACCACACTTTTTTCTCAACCACAACAAAACAAATGGCTTATAATGACTCAAACTTATCGTGACATAAAGCATTTTGAGTGAGTAAATTCTAGAGCCCGTCTGTTTTATTAACCAAAAGTGAGGAAAATTAAAAGAAAATAAAAAAGGGGAAATAAAAGAAAAACACTGATTTTCCGGGGTATGCCAACCTCTGATTAAAGAATTAGAAGAGTTGTGGGATGTTGGTGTTGAAACATTTGACAGCTCTATGAACACGAACTTAAGGTTGAAGGCTGCAGTTCTTTCCACTATATCTGATTTTCCGGGGTATGCCAACCTTTCCGATTGGAGCACCAAGGGAGAATACGCATGTCCTGTGTGTGCTTTTGATAAAACATCAAAATGGCTAGATCATGGAAGAAAATGGTGTAACATGGGTCATCGAAGATGGCTTCAAGAAGATCATTGTGCACGTAAAGACATTCAATCTTTTGATGGATATGAAGAGTTAAGATTTCCTCCAATTCCTCCATCTGGAGATGCTGTTGTAGATCAGTTAGATGGCGTTGATTATCTTGTTGAGAATGTTGAAAAGGGACCTTGGAAGAAAAAAAAAAGCATTTTCTTTAAGCTGCCCTATTGGAAAAACTTGTTGTTGCATCACAATCTGGACGTAATGCATATCGAGAAGAATGTATGCGACAATATTGTCGGGACTTTGCTTCGACAAGTGGGGAAGTCGAAAGATAATATGAATGCTCGTCTAGACTTAGAGAAAATGGGTATAAGGAAGGAACTTCACCCAAAAAAGCATCCTCGAACCAATAATACATATCTTCCGAAAGCGTGTTATGAAATGACTCGAGTCGAGAAAGATGTGTTCTTGCAAACCCTTAAATCTATCAAGCCTCCGGACGAATATTCATATGATATTTGTAACATCCTCGAAATGGACCTAGTTGTTTTATATTATTTCTTGATTTAAATAAGCATTTAAATGTGTTTGGAAATAATATTGTCTGAATTAGTTGAAATAATTGGAATAGGAGTTAAATATTCCAATGTGACAAGTAAATTATTAATTGTTGTAAATTAATATAGTTGACCATAAAATAAAATGTTTAGACTCGCAAATGGTTTTCGGGTTCCAGACAATAGATTGAGATGGGGTATTAAATTATACCCGTATAATAGAAGGTCGGTTGAGGAACCGACTTATGTTTCTATTTATTCAACTTTCCTCATTTGGAAAGTTTATTATTCACAAAAACTCTCAGAAAACCTCCAAATCAAACTAGAAACTAAATCAGGAAGCTGTGATTCTTGTTAAGCTTCATCATGGTCAGATTATCATCATCATCATATTCTTCAAAAAGTAAGTGTTCTTGTGTATTTAAGAATTTGATTTTGATTGAAATTGGGTAAATTGATGATTTGGAAGAATTAGATGTTAAAATCATGTTATAAGTGTTACATGATGATTACCCTGAAGTTTTTAGTGGTTTAAAACTGTTAGAATTTGAGTTTTGGTGATTTGGGTATTAAACCCGTATGTTAGGGTTTGAGCAGATCGCACAGGGATGGGACGAAGGTTGAATCCGGCGGATTCAATTGAATCCGGCGGATTCGGGTTGGTTATGGGAATCCGGCGGATTGAATAGGAATCCGGCGGATTGAATAGGAATCCGGTGGATTGGGAACCGGATTGGTTAATAATGTGTTGATCATGAGTTGAAACTGAAACACCATTGAATCCGGCGGATTCAAAGGGAATCCGGCGGATTCCCCTGGTTGTAATAGGCTGTTCCAGTGTTTGTTATTAAAGCTAATCTCCAGAAGCTTTTGTGTTGTAAATATAACTTGAGTATGATATGTTATATTTTGTGATTTGTTGCATGTTTACACATGAAATGGTATAGAGTGTTGAGTACCATTGGATTATTAAATACTATTAGATGATTGTTTATCATGATTGAAGTGGTACATTGTATAATGTACTATTGTGATATGTTATATGATTATAACATAGACTTATTGTTGTTAATGAGTACTAACTCATTGTTTATTTGATTGTAGTCTCAGATGTGGAGAAGGCTCAGTAATATTAGACTTCTGAGCTTGCGGCTGAGGTATTGGTGAGTGGATCTGTAACCTCAGTATGATTTAGTTGTAATGATTTGGTTACAACAAGTAATTATAGTATTACTTTGATAGGATGTATTTGTTTGAGATATCTTGCCATGTTAGTTTGGTTGTTTGCTTACTTGGCTGGTTGAGCTAGTATGTAAGATTTTGAGGTCAACTTGACTTGATGGTTGGACTTGGTTGTTATTGTAGACGACAGGAGATCTTGGAACTTGAAAAGTTGGTTCAAAGATCTAGGTCGTGTGTGATTAACAACTGGTCTTCGGTAATTCTGTATAGGCCAATACAGATGATTGATAAGAGTTCCTTGAGTACCAAACCGGTATTAGGGTGTCTCAGGAGCCACCGGTCCTCATGACGATTGATAACGCTTGATTGGAAGTTGCTTGATTGAATGATTGGCTGATTGATTTTCTGTTTATTGTTATTTGATGTAAACAGATTATTATGCTAAGTTGGACTGTTGTTTATAGTTTCATTCACTTAGCTTTATGCTAACCCCACCACAGTTCTTCCTGCAGGATAAAATAGATGGGACATATTAGGCAGGGCAGGAAGTGTTTGGAATTGATGGAATGTTTGACAGGCTTTTACTCTGATGTTAGTTTGATAACTAAAGATATGTTTTGAATTATATAACACCTAGTTGTTGAAATGTCATGTATTTAATTTGAAAAAGTTTATTTACATTATTGAATAATGTAAATCATGAATACATGTTTGAAATCTACGCTTCCGAGTCGCAATTATTGTTTAATTGATTTGAGTAACGAGGGGTGTTATAAGTTGGTATCAGAGCAATAGTTTGGGTGAATTGAGCATGATAGAATGTTCAATCCTAAACTTTGATTCAGTTGAGTCAAACATTCCAGTGGGTGTGGGTTTAGTTGATTAGTGAATGTGTGAGAAAGTGATTAGTTGAATATGTACTAACCATTAACAAGTTGTGAAGCTGTTGTTTGATTGCAGAGATAGAGGAATATGAGAACCTGATGGATATTCTCATTGATTCCTCAACATTCCTTGGCTTAAGATTGTCAAGTAATCTTCGATAAGCCTATGTTAATTTAGATTTGCTTGAACTGTTTACTTTGTTATTATAAGTAAGCATTGTTGTGAAGTTAATTGAGTCAGACTGATATGATTCCACAGTTTTGAGTCAACTAATGATTGCTATATGTTGACATAAGGATAGAAGTACTAAATGAGATGTTCATTGTTGTGATTATTTCTGATTGAATTGAGAATGCAGAAATGTGTTTGAGTAAGTAGACAAAGAGTGAATTAAAGTTTTAACAGAAGTGACGTTGGAACCTAAAAGTGTCTATATAGGTGAGACAAAATAATTGATAGTATTATATTGTTAAGGTGGGATTTAAATCCTTGTTAAGGAATGTTGTGTCATTTGAATTGAGAATGACTGCTATTGGAGAAAATATGTGCTTATGTGGCTATATGATATGTTTTGACTATAGTTAAACACTTGATTTAAACCAGGATGGATAGGTTTAAGAGAAATGTAGAGTATGATAAGGTGAAATTGATTTGGGGAAGTGATAGATCTTTCTGGTTAATTGTGAATTAATAAATGAAATGTTTTATAGTAACATGACTGAATAGGCTTGTTGAGACATTGATGCTTGATAGTATAGCATATGTCAAAGTGATGATAGTTAATTAAGATGTGTCCTGAATTTTGAAGTAAATAAGGACATTGTTCAGCATAAATGATTGAATATGTAAGTAGTAAGCTGATTTTGAGTATGTATCAGCTGTTAGAAACTATTAAATGGATTTTGATTGATTTGAAATCATGAAGTATTTAATATATATGAGATAAGAGTAAATCACATGGATAATTATAATGTAGAGTAGCCTGAGAATGGATTGTGAAGAACATAATCTTGCAACGCCTGATCACTGTTGTTATATTATGTTGTGTCACATGAATTTGTTGAGGCTACTTGGTATAAAAGAAATGTAATGTGATTTTGAAAATTGAGCATGAAAGTATGCTAAGTTGTTTAATAGTTGTTTGGATAAGAAAACAATCAGTTGATAGGACTGTGACATTTAGACTGTAAAGGTGTAAGTGTAATTATATTTGTCATTGATAGTTGTTTTGATGATAAACATAAATGATAAATATGATTTTGTTGAAAATATAGTAGTAACTGATTGTGTTAAATTGACCATAGGTGAATTTGATAGTGTTTAAATGAATCACTATGTTGTATCTGGCTTGTATGAAGCCAAGGTTGAGATATGATGATATTATCTTGCTTAAGGAATTTCTAGTATTATTGAATGTAATAATGTGAAGTCTATGTTTGAAAGTAAACATACAATATGAAATAGCTTGTATGGAGCCCAGATTTATGTAAGATGACCTTGTCCTTGTAAAGGATTGAAAAGATTATTGAAAGTAATAATTTAAAATATATGTTTGAAAGTAAACATATAAGATGAAATGGTTTGTTGGGAGTTAATATTGATGGTATGTTAACTTTGAAGGTCAAACCATGAATAGAGAATTGTGTATAAAATTTATTGCTTGTGATTGGTTTGAGGTTGGGTTAAACTTGAGAAAAGCAATTAGAGAATTTTATTGATTGATTGATTGAAATTGAAGTTGACAAGTAGTCAACTGTGTGTGTTGAAATAGTCTAACATAGATTGTAATGTTATGATTTTGTGGAATATGATTGAATTCCTTGATTAGTCAAAACATGTTGAAATGGGTCATTTAAGATCCAAAGGAGATAGATGAATTGTTTAAGTTTGTGAAACTTGATTATTACTTAAAGCTAGTATTAAGTAATTGAAATATTGTTAAGTGTAATTGAGTATTCAGTTAAGTAATATTGGATATTTGAGCTGAATATATATTAAGGAATTATACAGATGTGAAGTCATTGTATGATATGACAGTTATAATTGTTGAAAGATGCAAATTAAGTCACATTGATTAGAGTTGTGATAAGATAATCTTACCAGTGTGTGAGGCTTGTGATGATAGTCTGGATCTGGGTAAGAATGTGAGATGAGAATTAATTGAAAGTTATTATTAATAGTTGCATAGGTTGAATTGTACCTCATGAAGAGTTATTTAAGTATTGAAAGAATTGAATGGATTCTTTAGTTATTTGTTGATTGTATACAAATGAAGTATGTGATAAAGTGGTAAAGTGGGATTAGATCCAAATAAGAAATGATATGAAAGTATATCAGGATGTAAATCGTGTTAAAGGTTTAGTTGATCCTTGTTTGATAAATTGAGGAATATGAATTGGAAAGTTGTTCATATTTTGAGAAATTAGGTATGTGTGTATAGTTGAATGTGTTGAAGTAAGGGAAACCTTGAAATCAGTAGATGATGATTGTTTTCATCAAACTTTCCTTGTAAGTTTAGATTGAACTGTTTAAGTTATATACGAGTTAATAAGTATATAGTGAAACATAGAGTTGTTGATTTGTAATTGTTCCATGTCCTGTGGTATGGATATGTGATGATTAGTAGAAATATGAAGGCTTGGTAAAGACTTTAACAGTCTGAATGGCCTATTATATAGAATTAAATGGAATTGAGGTGTACGTGTCCATTTTAGAAAGTTACTTGAAATTGTGCCATAGGTTATGTGGAAGTCAGTTAATTGTGATTAACTTGATGTAGATTTTGTTGGAAATGTGTTGAAAAGTAGCACATTGTGATATTGTGATACTTGAATTGTAGTATCATAATATAGATTAATGTTGGCTTAGTTGCTATATTGATGGGATGTAGTACTAAGTGATTATGTGATTAGTGTTGTATAACTTCTAATTGCTAGTGATTAAGAAGTTGATATAATCAAGTAGTAGCTTGAAATTTAAGAATTTGAATTGAAATAACTGGTTGTTAAGAATAGATTATTGATGTTTTACCAGTTTAAGTAATATATAAATTCTAACTTGATGGTTAGTTAGGATTTGAAGATAAATAGTAAGTATTGATAGGCGTACTGAAATGTATAATCACTAGTGTTGTGATTATTGGAAGTGTTATTGTTGTTGTTAACAATTGATAGGTTGTAATGAAAGGAATTACAAGTGAAAATAAGTCAATGTAGAGGTTGGTTGAATGTAGGTAATGTTTGATTTTGGTACTTTTGTTGATTGAGCAAAGTACTTGTTGATTGTAGTCTTACCTACTGAGTTTGACCTCTACTTTGCTTATTAAGGTGATATGAATCCGGATTACTTTTAAGTAAAGGATTTTGTATAGTGGTAGTGATATGTGAACATTATATGTTGTTCAAGAGAGTAAGGTATGAAACTTTTGGATGGAAAGTTGACCTAGATTTGAATTAAACCAATTTCTATGATATGAATAAAATAGAAATTTAGTAAGGGTTTAAATCTTTGATAGTAGAGATGTGAGGTTGTTATTTGAATATTAGACTGGTTGTTAGTCGTGAACTGAAATCAACTTTCAGTGTTGTTAAGTGTGTTGTGGTTCTATAACCACTGTTATTGTTGCTACTGTTTTGTTGTTAACAGAGATGAATAGTGAGAATAGGTTAAAGATTTTAGCACATTGCTAATTTCTGATTACACCGACCTATTAAGTGATGTTAGGTTTCACTTATTGTTGCTTGTTAAAGTAAGTGTAATTGGGTGAGTTCTAAATATTTATCTGATTGGTGATAAAGGATTTAGATAAATAGTAGTTCATATGAAATATTGGATGGATGCACTGTATGTGTGCATAGGAAAAGACAGAAGCATGTTCATGGGAACATGTGAATGTGAAAAGAATCGAACTAATCTAAGTATAGTTGTAAGTTGCTATTGAGGATTAAATATGCTAAGATGTATGTGATTACATCACATTAGTCAGATTGAGTGAGGTTAGATTTCGGGGACGAAATCTCTTTAAGGGGGGGAGAGTTGTAACATCCTCGAAATGGACCTAGTTGTTTTATATTATTTCTTGATTTAAATAAGCATTTAAATGTGTTTGGAAATAATATTGTCTGAATTAGTTGAAATAATTGGAATAGGAGTTAAATATTCCAATGTGACAAGTAAATTATTAATTGTTGTAAATTAATATAGTTGACGGTAAAATAAAATGTTTGGACTCGCAAATGGTTTTCGGGTTCCAGACAATAGATTGAGATGGGGTATTAAATTATACCCGTATAATAGAAGGTCGGTTGAGGAACCGACTTATGTTTCTATTTATTCAACTTTCCTCATTTGGAAAGTTTATTATTCACAAAAACTCTCAGAAAACCTCCAAATCAAACTAGAAACTAAATCAGGAAGCTGTGATTCTTGTTAAGCTTCATCATGGTCAGATTATCATCATCATATTCTTCAAAAAGTAAGTGTTCTTGTGTATTTAAGAATTTGATTTTGATTGAAATTGGGTAAATTGATGATTTGGAAGAATTAGATGTTAAAATCATGTTATAAGTGTTACATGATGATTACCCTGAAGTTTTTAGTGGTTTAAAACTGTGACACCCCCAAATTTAATGATTTGCGGAAGCTTGATTTGGGTGTCACTAATCAATATACAAAGCACATAAGATATAATGAACGACCACTATATGCGTCGTTTTAAACTTGTATAGATAAAGTAAATGTTTACATCAAAATATGGTTACATTAGCTCGATTCCTGAAATTTAGAGATTTCATAGCATAATTACTTTTACAAAATATAATAATGCAGTCCAATCTCTAGTTGTATGTATGCTGACTCGAGCTAATATTTCTTGCTTGTGCAGCCAACCTACTGCTGGGTACCTGTGATAAATACTAAAATGGGTCAGCGAAAACGCTGGTGAGCTCACAGGTTTGTATGTCAATGTATAGTTGTCAGAACCGCAAGATTTATATTGAATTTAAAATGCAATTAAGCAAAATAAAAGTTATACTGTCCATGAGCACATAGTCTGAGCTTAACTTGATTTGTCAGGCCCACTTAAGGAAACCTAACTTGAAATGCCTCCTACGAGTGCCTAATCAACACTCGTCTTCCCAAATGCTAATACATCCGTTTGACCGGTTAGTGCGTGCTAACCCGGATGAGGATTGTCAATCCCATATGATATCATATACTAACATTCACGCTATAAAATACTAGAGACTATGCTTATGGAGGACTTTAAATTGATTAGCTTGAAACTCATGTAGTATTTGAAGTTTGGCACTTGCGTTCTACTTGTAAAACAAAATCGAGTAGTAATATCACACCCCTAGTTGTAAAGCAGTGAAAATGGGGCTATGAAACTCACCTGAGTCTTGAAGTGTTTAATTTAATAAACTCGAAATAATTAGCGGTGAATTGATGTCCAAAGACTTGAAACCTGAATGTGTTCACGACACTTGATTGTTATTAATTGTACCGGTATCCCGAAAGACTACCTTTGTAGTTGTTATACAACTATATATATATATGTCCAAATTACTACGATTTGGTTGATTGAATTGATACAAGTTACAACGACTTGTTTGATTTAATTGATACAAGTTACAACGACTTGTTTGAGTGAATTTATACAAGTTACAACGACTTGTTTGATTCTGAAGTATGTTTTGAAAACGTGTACGGCCCGTTGGTGATTTAGTTGAAATAATAATAATTCTAAAATGTTGACTTTGCTACAGTACTGCTACAGTAAATTTGACTTTTTTTTTTGAACAGTAACTTTGACTTCAAAATTCTAGTTTTTCTGTGTTTTGCGACACAACATGCGACACAAAGATTTGACATGCGACACAATGGTTGTGTCGCAGACGTCATGCGACACAAGGATACGACACAGGGACTGTGTCGCATCGAATACGAAATGCTAATTTAATAGCGACATAGTGGTTGTGTCGTATAGAAGTACGACATAGAGTGCGACACAATATTGTGTCGCATGAGTTACGACACTAAAGGATTTATACGACACAAGGTGCGACATAAAGGGCAAAATACGACACAACATGCGACACAAGGCTTGTGTCGCATGGATGAACACCAGCCCAGAAAGTCCGGCTGTTCGAGATTTTTCCGGCCAAAACTCAATTTAAACTCGTTTTTAAGCTATAAAACTGTGTTCTAATCTTTGTAATGGACATATATAAGTTGTGTAAACATCAAAACATCAAAATATTACATAAAACTAAACAAATCTAAGTTTTTAGAAATTTCCTTACAAATGCAAATCGAAGAAGATGGAGGCCGAAAATGATGGTAGAGCTTTTGTTAATCTTGTTCCCCACTTGATGGTGGTTCCGCAAATGTAAGTTTTGTTGTCGGATTTGATGATTCCGAAATTTTGTATGAATTTGGTGAGAGTGTTTTTGGTGTGTGTGTGTTTTTGGAGAATGAAAATGAAAGAAAGAATGAAGGAGAGGTGGGGTGTAGGTGAAAGCCTCACCTCGCAGTCTCCGTCCCGTGCTCCGCGTGGTGCTCGTTTTCTCCGTCATTTAACGTTAAATATTTATTTTAGTTATTTAAAGATACATTTTAAATTATAAATTATAATAAAAATGTTTTATTGTAAAATTTTACCAATTATCTATTTATGATATTTAAAATGAAATTCGTTATATTTGTTTGCGCGTTTGTAATTTAATTATATATATGTTATTTGTGCAATACGAATTGACCACGAAATATTACAATAAATAATATTCCTAATAAAATTGAGTTATTGAATAATGTTTGTATTACTTAATAAAATTGTTCACCAACGTCCGTATTTATTGTAATCGAATTCTATTCGATTTGAAGCTCGTACGATTTAAACAAACCGCATAATTGTAGATATATATTCAACAATATATATAATAATTGATACATTAATTAGCCTAACACAGAACTAATTACATGTATTAAAACTTGATTAGGCACTAAACTATAGTCCTAAATTGACGGTTGTCACATTCTCCCCCTGTTAGAAGAATTTCGTCCCGAAATTTATGTTGAAGTAGTGTTTGACGTTGAATCATTGAAGAGTTGAGGATACTTGAGTCGCATTTGATCCTCCCGTTCCCAGGTGAATTTCGGACCGCGCCGCGAAATCCACCTAACCTTGACGATGGGAATACAACTTTGTTTAAGTTGTTTGACCTCGCGGTCCATGATTTCAGCGGGTTCCTCAACAAAGTGAAGTTTTTCGTCAACTCGTATTTCATCGAGTGGAATGATAAGTGTCTCATCAGACAGACACTTCTTCAGATTTGAAACATGAAATGTGGGATGCACGCTGCTGAGTTCAGATGGTAGCTGCAATCGATAAGCCACTGGATCAATCCTTTCGAGGATCTCGAACGGTCCAATGTATCTGGGATTTAACTTCCCTCGTTTGCCAAACCGGATTACGCCTTTCCAAGGCGATACTTTGAGTAGAACTCGATCCCCAACCTGGAACTCGAGTGGCTTGCGCCTTACGTCAGCATAACTTTTCTAACGATCTCGCGTGGCTTTGAGTTTGTTTTGAATTTCAACGATTCTCTCGGTTGTCTCGTGAATGATTTCTGGACCTGTGAGTTGGCTATTCCCAACTTCGGTCCAACAGATAGGTGACCGGCACTTACGACCGTACAGTGCCTCGAAGGGTGCAGCTTTGATGCTGGTATGATAACTGTTGTTGTACGAGAACTCGCACAATGGTAGATGTTTTTCCCAGTTCACACCGAAGTCTACTACGCAGGCCCGTAGCATGTCTTCTAGTGTTTGAATGGGTCGTTCGCTTTGACCGTCTGTTTGAGGATGGTATGCGGTACTCATATCAAGTCGAGTACCCAGGGATTTTTGAAGTGATTGCCAAAATTGTGAAGTGAAACGACTATCCCTATCGGAGATAATTGAGATTGGAACACCGTGTTTGGTCACGATTTCCTTCAGATAAATGTTGGTGAGGCGTTCCATTTTGTCGGATTCCTTGATTGCCAGGAAGTGAGCAGATTTTGTGAGACGATCCACGATCACCCAAATGGAATCGCAACCGCTTGAGGATTTGGGTAGTTTGGTTATGAAGTCCATGGCAATTTGTTCCCATTTCCATTCAGGAAGACTGGGTTGTTGAAGTAAACCAGAAGGTTTTTGATATTCGATTTTGACTTTGGAGCAAGTAAGGCACTTGCTGACATAGGTGGCGATTTCGGCTTTCATGTTCGGCCACCAGTAGAAGTCCTTGATACCGTGGTACATCTTATCGGATCCCGGATGGATAGAATATTTAGACTTGTGAGCTTCATCCATCACCAAGTCTCGTAGGTTCCCAAATTTAGGCAACCAGATTCGGTTTGAGAAATACTTAATCCCGTTAGATTTGATTTCGAATTGTTTATCCATGCCCCGCAAGGCTTCATCTTTGACATTTTCAGGTTTTAAGGCTTCGAGTTGAGCAGTGAGGATCTGAATGTTCAAATTGTTGTGAATGGTCATACTGAGGGCTCGAACCCGAAGTGGTTTCACTCGCTCTTTTCGACTGAGGGCATCAGCAACAACATTTGCTTTGCCTGGATGATATTTGAGCTCGCAGTCGTAATCGGTAAGCAACTCGACCCATCGACGTTGCCTCATGTTGAGATCCTTCTGATCGAATATGTGTTGAAGGCTTTTATGGTCGGTAAAGATTGTGCATCTGGTACCGTAAAGGTAATGTCTCCAGATTTTGAGGGCAAAAACGACAGCTCCTAACTCGAGGTCGTGGGTGGTATAATTCTTTTCATGAATCTTAAGCTGTCGGGAAGCATAAGCTATGACTTTGTCTTGTTGCATAAGCACGCAACCGAGACCTTGATGAGAAGCATCGCAGTATACCACGAAGTCATCAGTGCCTTCGGGTAATGATAGGATAGGAGCACTGCAAAGCTTTTGTTTTAAGAGTTGGAATGCCGATTCTTGTTTATCAGTCCAGTCAAACTTTTTGTCTTTCTGGGTCAGCGTCGTGAGTGGTATGGCTATCTTGGAGAAATTTTCAATGAATCGTCGATAATATCCGGCCAGTCCTAAGAACTGCCGTACTTCGGTCGGAGTGGTTGGCGATTGCCAGTCTTTGATAGCCTCGATCTTTGACGGGTCAACGTGAATCCCCTGACTGTCAATCACGTGGCCAAGGAATTGAACGGTTTTGATCCAGAACTCACACTTAGAGAACTTGGCATAGAGCTCCTCGTGTTTAAGTAGTTCCAGGATGGTTCTGAGGTGTTGCGCATGCTCTTCTTTGCTTCGTGAATATATGAGGATGTCATCGATGAAGACAATGACAAACTTATCAAGGTAGGGTTTACACACCCGATTCATAAGGTCCATGAATACAGCCGGTGCATTGGTTAGGCCGAATGGCATCACTTGAAATTCGTAATGCCCGTAACGGGTTCTGAAAGCGGTTTTTGGAATATCGGCATCGCGAACACGCAATTGGTGATAACCGGATCGGAGATCAATCTTTGAATAACAACTCGACCCTTGAAGTTGGTCGAACAAATCATCGATTCGAGGGAGTGGATACCGGTTCTTGACAGTTAACTTGTTCAACTCTCGATAGTCGATACACATTCGAAAAGAACCGTCTTTCTTCTTGACAAATAGGACCGGAGCTCCCCAAGGTGAAGAACTCGGCCTGATAAATCCTCGTTCCAGGAGTTCCTGTAACTGGGTGGACAGCTCCTGAAGTTCGGATGGAGCTAAACGGTATGGTGCTCGGGCCACAGGCGCAGCACCTGGTACAAGATCGATTGAGAACTCAACCTGTCTTGGTGGTGGTAGACCAGGCAGTTCCTCAGGAAAGACTTCTGGAAAGTCTCGAACAATTGGAACATCCTCAAGTCGCTTCTCCTCCGACTTTTTCTCCATGATGTGCGCGAGGATTGCTGGATAACCCTTTCTCAGAAATTTTCGGGTTTTAAGACAAGATATGAGGTTAAGCCTCGTCCCTCCGGTCTCCCCCTGTATGACTAGGGTTCTACCGACAGTGAGGGGTATGCGAACAATTTTGTCATGGCAAATGATTTCGGCGCGATGCTTGGATAACCAGTCCATGCCCACAATGACATCGAAACTTCCTATCTCAACAGGCATAAGATCTATGGAGAAGGTTTCGTCGGCTAGATTTAAGGTGCAATTAGGTATCACACTATTGGTTTCTATCAATTTGCCATTTGCTAGCTCTACGGTGTACTTAACGTCTAAAGCAACAGGTGTAATGTCAAGTAGAGGGCAAAATTCATCAGAAATAAAACTCCTATCGGCACCAGTATCAAACAGTATGGAAGCAGTTAAATTGTTGAGGAGGAACATACCCGTGACCACGTTCGGGTCCTGACGGGCGTCCCCTGAGTTGATCACGAAGGCGCTACTTTTGGTGTTGTTGTTGTTGTTGCGGTGGTTGTTGTTGTTGCCCTTGTTTTTCAATTTTGGGCAAGAATCCCTAAAGTGTCATGGGTTTCCACATTCGTAGCAGGACTTAGGTTGTCGGGTATTTTTGTCAGAGGGGCTGTTGTTGGATTTGGGGGCTCGGCAATCCTTAGTCGAATGCCCGTACCTCCTGCAGTTGTTGCAAGGAGTACCGCATTGACCAAAGTGGTGATAGTTACACTTGGGACAATAAGGTCTGTCCCCGGTGTAGCTGCGGTTGGATTCAGAGTTGGTGTTGTAGACTTGGATGGCGTTGTTTTTCTTGTTTGAGTTGTGGTGGTGTTCAGTGGATTTGCGTTTGTTGTTGTTGGAGGATGAGGTGTTGGAGGTCTCACGGCTGACAACTAGGGCCATGAGTTCGTGGGCCAATCGAATGGCACTCTCAGTAGTAGTTGGTTTGGATGAGGCGACGTTGCCCTGGATGTTCTCGGGAAGTCCACGAATGTATCTCTTAATGCCCTTACTTTCTGGTTCGACCAAACCTGGGCATAATAAGGCAAACTGCTGAAACTTGGTGGTATAATCAGCAACATCATTTCCCTGTACCTCCAGATGCCAGAATTCTTCTTCCAGCCTGTGCAATTCCTCTTCAGGACAGTATTTTTCTGTCAGTTTCTTCTTCAGTTCGGCCCAAGGAAGCCGATTTGCAACCTCAAGGCCTACAGAGTTTGCGTGGGTTTTCCACCACGTGAGTGCACCTTCCTGAAAGGTGTAAGCAGCGAATTTGACCTTGTTGTTCTCAGTGCAGTCGCAGAGACTGAAAACAGATTCCATACACTCAATCCAACGGATCAAGCCAATGGCACCTTCCGTGCCCTTGAAGTATAGCGGTTTACAGCTAAGAAAGTCCTTATAGGAGCAAGGTCTGGGTGGTGGAGTATTGGTTGCTGTGTCCTCGCTACCGGGTGGTGTTCGGGTAGCCAAGGCTTCGGTCACACTGCGGGCAATTATTGTTAGGATATTTTAATTTGATGATACAAAATAATTAAAGATGAGGGACTAAAATTGTAAATTGTTTAATTATTATTCTCCTACGATTAGGGTTTCTTGTAAACCTAGTATCTCTAGTATATAAAGAGATATTGGGTGTAGGTAAAAGGTGTGCACCTAGAAAAGATGTAGACGTCTAAAGTTCTTTGTTATCCCTAAGGTTCTTGTAACCCCGATACTAAAGGGTATCCGTCTTGTTGATTAATTAATAAGATTAGGGATTTGGTTGATAACATTGATGTTTTTATTGTTATTCCGCACTTTACGATTAATTCATTGTTATCATTGTATCCTAGATCAAGACCTAAAAAGTCTCGAGCTAGATCATTATTAGCTTTTCACAATTGGTATCAGAGCAAGGTTGCTCGTGATCTAGGATATACAAGGTGTACGAGATAAAAGAAGCCGTATCGAAGAAACCCTAGAAGATTGCAAGAAAAATTCGTAATTCGTCACTTTCTGCACAACCATGGTAAAAAATTCGGATCTCCTTCGTTAACCGTTAGATTGTCGTGAAATTTGAACTATAGGTTCTTAACATATAGCTGCACATTCCTACCGAAGGAATTTTTGATCTGAGCTTTTGATTGAGAGATATTTATTGCCGAAATTGGTTGCTGAAAGTTTAGGGTTTTTCAGAATGGCAGAAGTAAAACGATCACCGTGTCTTCGTTATCCAACGAAAGTTTATGATTTTTGGATATATTATAGAAGACATATGTTTCTACATCGTGTAAAAATTTCATTGTGATCGGATGTTTCTACATGGAGATATTGAAATTCGAATCTGCTGCAGTACGTATTTGGTTTCTGTTTGTGCAGCTGCTGTAAGGTAATTGTTCTGTGTTCGTTAACCGTTGGATGGAATTGATTTTTGGATATATGTTTCATGGAACATAGATGCACAATGTGTCAAAGTTTGAGCATGATCGGAGCTGTGTAAAAGGAGATTCAGAAAGTTACAGCTAGTCTTGTTTTTGACATTTATGTCACGTGGCTGCTGAGGTGTTCTGATTTTTCTTATGCACCGTATTGGATATTCTTGAATTCTCAATCGACATACTAATCTACTTTGGAAATCATTCTTGTCGACCAACTTCTGTTTTCTGATTTAATATTTAACCGACTTGTGTTATTTATTAAATTGGCTTAACAGTTGAAGTTTGATTACGAAGTTGACATGTGTTTATTGATTGATTTAATTCTTGCCTGCATGTTTCGTTCATGCAAGAAGACGAAGATTGAAAGCAACAGTGGAAGTTCATTTGTTTTGGAGTTGAAAAGAATTAAAACTGTTAGTGTTGAATGTTTCAAGTTATTACCACTGTTTGTGGAATACGTTTACCACTGTTTATTCAGTTTGAAGGTTATCACTGTTTGTTTGAAGATAACCGATTACCACTGTTGGCACGATGAAGATGTTATCACTGTTTGTTAAGTGGTTAACACTGTTAGTTGATTTCGCTACCACTGTTTATGGTTTTGAAGATTTTTGAGAGAAATTAACACTGTTAGTTGATTTGGAGTTTGAGATCATCACTGTTAGTGCAAAACAGTTAACACTGTTAGTACTAATTGGTTACCACTGTTAGTTCAACAGATGGTTTTGGATCTCGGATGGAATTGTTTTTATAACAATTTATTCTTATTGCGTTTATGGCTCGTTTCTGAAGATTATTTGAAGATGTGATTACGAAGAAGGTTGATTATAGCTTATTTGATATTGTAGTTGAGTTTTACAGCTATGTATCTTATCATATCTCAAAGTGGTGGATGAAGAGCTTTGAAGATAACTTGTTTGGTTTGTATGGTGACGACGAAGACTTGACAAAATCTAGCAAACGTGTGAGATTAAACTTAGGATGCTCAATGCTCACATTTGCTATCACTTGGAAGAGTTTGGGTTGCTCGGTGACTTATTATGGAAAATAAGGATTTTTGTCAAAGAGATCTTACGGGGAGATTGTGATCTAATTATACACGGATATAAGTTCGACGTCGTGGTTAGTACAAGATATAAGGTACAGGTTTGAAAGATTCGACTTCTTCATCAAGTTTGTTATATTCTGTTTTCTTCATATGTGATCATTACATAGAGCTGATAGAATTCGAGATTCAAGAGATGGTTAAAACATTCTTTTGAGGGGAAGCTTGTTGTTTAAAGTGTTTAACCATTGGGATATGTTCATGCATTGATTGAGGAAAAAGTTGAAAAGATTCAAGTTGCTTATCTTTTTGAAGACCCCTATTGGATTATGACAAAAAGGGGAAGAATCATTAAAGATCAAGATTTGCAGCTTATTATGCATGACATGACATGTTTACAAGAAATCAAGAATTAAGGGGAAGTTTGCACGGGAAGATGTTTATTTTGTCATCATCAAATAGGGGAAGATTGTTAGGATATTTTAATTTGATGATACAAAATAATTAAAGATGAGGGACTAAAATTGTAAATTGTTTAATTATTATTCTCCTACGATTAGGGTTTCTTGTAAACCTAGTATCTCTAGTATATAAAGAGATATTGGGTGTAGGTAAAAGGTGTGCACCTAGAAAAGATGTAGACGTCTAAAGTTCTTTGTTATCCCTAAGGTTCTTGTAACCCCGATACTAAAGGGTATCCGTCTTGTTGATTAATTAATAAGATTAGGGATTTGGTTGATAACATTGATGTTTTTATTGTTATTCCGCACTTTACGATTAATTCATTGTTATCATTGTATCCTAGATCAAGACCTAAAAAGTCTCGAGCTAGATCATTATTAGCTTTTCACAATTATTCCCGCGATCTCAGCTTCGCTAAGGGTAATTTGACGACGAGGAGGCATGATACTGAGTAAGAAAGAACAAAGAAGGAAGTGAGATACTCGTCCGAGTGCGATGAATTTGGTGGTGTGTTTGTCATTCCGAGATAAAACGTTAGAGAGAAAGAGGCCTATATTCATATAATATAATATAGCCTAAAGTTGTAAGGAGGTCTATTCATGTAAATATATGTATATCACATAATAACCTATTGAGTTAGCACAGACGTGTTTTGAGTCCCGTTTCTCTCGAGGTCAGAGTCAACTAATGCATTCCTGTTCAACATAACTCTTTCAGATTTCACATCATCTTTCTCTAATTGTACATAGTTGATCAGGCTATGTTAAATTAAAGTCGTATGATGTAATCCCTGAACTAGTCATAACTAATAAGGAATACTGCCTAACGGTCATAGTCTAGGTCCACTAAATGCAACCTAGTTCACTATAACCTTAGGCTCTGATACCAATCTGTGACACCCCCAAATTTAATGATTTGCGGAAGCTTGATTTGGGTGTCACTAATCAATATACAAAGCACATAAGATATAATGAACGACCACTATATGCGTCGTTTTAAACTTGTATAGATAAAGTAAATGTTTACATCAAAATATGGTTACATTAGCTCGATTCCTGAAATTTAGAGATTTCATAGCATAATTACTTTTACAAAATATAATAATGCAGTCCAATCTCTAGTTGTATGTATGCTGACTCGAGCTAATATTTCTTGCTTGTGCAGCCAACCTACTGCTGGGTACCTGTGATAAATACTAAAATGGGTCAGCGAAAACGCTGGTGAGCTCACAGGTTTGTATGTCAATGTATAGTTGTCAGAACCGCAAGATTTATATTGAATTTAAAATGCAATTAAGCAAAATAAAAGTTATACTGTCCATGAGCACATAGTCTGAGCTTAACTTGATTTGTCAGGCCCACTTAAGGAAACCTAACTTGAAATGCCTCCTACGAGTGCCTAATCAACACTCGTCTTCCCAAATGCTAATACATCCGTTTGACCGGTTAGTGCGTGCTAACCCGGATGAGGATTGTCAATCCCATATGATATCATATACTAACATTCACGCTATAAAATACTAGAGACTATGCTTATGGAGGACTTTAAATTGATTAGCTTGAAACTCATGTAGTATTTGAAGTTTGGCACTTGCGTTCTACTTGTAAAACAAAATCGAGTAGTAATATCACACCCCTAGTTGTAAAGCAGTGAAAATGGGGCTATGAAACTCACCTGAGTCTTGAAGTGTTTAATTTAATAAACTCGAAATAATTAGCGGTGAATTGATGTCCAAAGACTTGAAACCTGAATGTGTTCACGACACTTGATTGTTATTAATTGTACCGGTATCCCGAAAGACTACCTTTGTAGTTGTTATACAACTATATATATATATGTCCAAATTACTACGATTTGGTTGATTGAATTGATACAAGTTACAACGACTTGTTTGATTTAATTGATACAAGTTACAACGACTTGTTTGAGTGAATTTATACAAGTTACAACGACTTGTTTGATTCTGAAGTATGTTTTGAAAACGTGTACGGCCCGTTGGTGATTTAGTTGAAATAATAATAATTCTAAAATGTTGACTTTGCTACAGTACTGCTACAGTAAATTTGACTTTTTTTTTTGAACAGTAACTTTGACTTCAAAATTCTGGTTTTTCTGTGTTTTGCGACACAACATGCGACACAAAGATTTGACATGCGACACAATGGTTGTGTCGCAGACGTCATGCGACACAAGGATACGACACAGGGACTGTGTCGCATCGAATACGAAATGCTAATTTAATAGCGACATAGTGGTTGTGTCGTATAGAAGTACGACATAGAGTGTGACACAATATTGTGTCGCATGAGTTACGACACTAAAGGATTTATACGACACAAGGTGCGACATAAAGGGCAAAATACGACACAACATGCGACACAAGGCTTGTGTCGCATGGATGAACACCAGCCCAGAAAGTCCGGCTGTTCGAGATTTTTCCGGCCAAAACTCAATTTAAACTCGTTTTTAAGCTATAAAACTGTGTTCTAATCTTTGTAATGGACATATATAAGTTGTGTAAACATCAAAACATCAAAATATTACATAAAACTAAACAAATCTAAGTTTTTAGAAATTTCCTTACAAATGCAAATCGAAGAAGATGGAGGCCGAAAATGATGGTAGAGCTTTTGTTAATCTTGTTCCCCACTTGATGGTGGTTCCGCAAATGTAAGTTTTGTTGTCGGATTTGATGATTCCGAAATTTTGTATGAATTTGGTGAGAGTGTTTTTGGTGTGTGTGTGTTTTTGGAGAATGAAAATGAAAGAAAGAATGAAGGAGAGGTGGGGTGTAGGTGAAAGCCTCACCTCGCAGTCTCCGTCCCGTGCTCCGCGTGGTGCTCGTTTTCTCCGTCATTTAACGTTAAATATTTATTTTAGTTATTTAAAGATACATTTTAAATTATAAATTATAATAAAAATGTTTTATTGTAAAATTTTACCAATTATCTATTTATGATATTTAAAATGAAATTCGTTATATTTGTTTGCGCGTTTGTAATTTAATTATATATATGTTATTTGTGCAATACGAATTGACCACGAAATATTACAATAAATAATATTCCTAATAAAATTGAGTTATTGAATAATGTTTGTATTACTTAATAAAATTGTTCACCAACGTCCGTATTTATTGTAATCGAATTCTATTCGATTTGAAGCTCGTACGATTTAAACAAACCGCATAATTGTAGATATATATTCAACAATATATATAATAATTGATACATTAATTAGCCTAACACAGAACTAATTACATGTATTAAAACTTGATTAGGCACTAAACTATAGTCCTAAATTGACGGTTGTCACAAAAACTGTTAGAACTTGAGTTTTGGTGATTTGGGTATTAAACCCGTATGTTAGGGTTTGAGCAGATCGCACAGGGCTGGGACGAAGGTTGAATCCGGCGGATTCAATTGAATCCGGCGGATTCGGGTTGGTTATGGGAATCCGGCGGATTGAATAGGAATCCGGCGGATTGAATAGGAATCCGGCGGATTGGGAACCGGATTGGTTAATAATGTGCTGATCATAGGTTGAAACTGAAACACCATTGAATCCGGCGGATTCAAAGGGAATCCGGCGGATTCCCCTGGTTGTAATAGGCTGTTCCAGTGTTTGTTATTAAAGCTAATCTCCAGCAGCTTTTGTGTTGTAAATATAACTTGAGTATGATATGTTATATTTTGTGATTTGTTGCATGTTTACACATGAAATGGTATAGAGTGTTGAGTACCATTTGATTATTAAATAATATTAGATGATTGTTTATCATGATTGAAGTGGTACATTGTATAATGTACTATTGTGATATGTTATATGATTATAACATAGACTTATTGTTGTTAATGTGTACTAACTCATTGTTTATTTGATTGTAGTCTCAGATGTGAAGAAGGCTCAGTAATATTAGACTTCTGAGCTTGCGGCTGAGGTATTGGTGAGTGGATCTGTAACCTCAGTATGATTTAGTTGTAATGATTTGGTTACAACAAGTAATTATAGTATTACTTTGATAGGATGTATTTGTTTGAGATATCTTGCCATGTTAGTTTGGTTGTTTGCTTACTTGGCTGTTTGAGCTAGTATGTAAGATTTTGAGGTCAACTTGACTTGATGGTTGGACTTGGTTGTTATTGTAGACGACAGGAGATCTTGGAACTTGAAAAGTTGGTTCAAAGATCTAGGTCGTGTGTGATTAACAACTGGTCATCGGTAATTCTGTATAGGCCAATACAGATGATTGATAAGAGTTCCTTGAGTACCAAACCGGTATTAGGGTATCTCAGGAGCCACCGGTCCTCATGACGATTGATAACGCTTGATTGGAAGTTGCTTGATTGAATGATTGGCTGATTGATTTTCTGTTTATTGTTATTTGATGTAAACATATTATTATGCTAAGTTGGACTGTTGTTTATAGTTTCATTCACTTAGCTTTATGCTAACCCCACCACAGTTCTTCCTGCAGGATAAAATAGATGGGACATATTAGGCAGGGCAAGAAGTGTTTGGAATTGATGGAATGTTTGACAGGCTTTTACTCTGATGTTAGTTTGATAACTAAAGATATGTTTTGAATTATATAACACCTAGTTGTTGAAATGTCATGTATTTAATTTGAAAAAGTTTATTTACATTATTGAATAATGTAAATCATGAATACATGTTTGAAATCTACGCTTCCGAGTCGCAATTATTGTTTAATTGATTTGAGTAACGAGGGGTGTTATAATATTTCCCATTGTGTGCAACTGAAAGATCGGAAGCTTATGGGTATGAAAAGTTATGATTGTCACATGTTGATGCATGAGTATCTTCCAATAGCTTTACGGGGAAATTTTCCTGATCGTATTGCTAGAATTATTATTGAGTTATGTGATTTCTTTAGGAGGATTTGTTTAAAGGATCTTACGGAAGATGATCTCCAATTTCTTGAATCTCGAGTTTCTATGACCTTATGTAAAATGGAACAAAATTTCCCCCTCCTTCTTTACAGTTATGGTTCACTTGGTGATTCATCTGGTCAGGGAAATACGACTTGGAGGTCCTGTAACTTTTCGTTGGATGTATTCAATTGAAAGGTACACTTGTTTTTCTTTCATATTATTCTGAATTTTATATTTTAATAATTAGTGACAACTTTACATCCTTAAACTTCATTCCAGGGACCTTTCAACTCTTAAATCATATGTAAAAAATAAATCTCATCCTGAAGGTTCAATAGCTAAAGGGTACTTGGCTCGAGAAAGCTTAACTCTTTGCTCTCGATACTTTTCTAGAGTTGAGACCTTATTTTCACGACCACTGAGGAATGATGATGATGATTATCAGAATGAGATTGAAGAATCTAACTTCCTTCGACCTGGACGACCATTGGGACAACATGAACATTCTAAACTACCAAATTATAAAAGGAAAAGGAGGAGGAGGTTCCCTAACTGTGAGATTGATGACACATCCCTTAGACAAGCACATCGATATGTGATGTTTAATGTTAACTCAGTCACACCTTTTCGGGAGTAAGTGGACTTCTTTTCCTAATCATTTAACCTATTTAATGGGAGTTTAATGAATCTTCTGTTTTGTAATAAGGGAACACAAAAGTTTCGTGAGAGGACAATGTCGTGCACGTCGTGTGCATGAGAATGAACTCCAGAAGATTCACTGCCAAAATTTTAGTGAATGGTTTCAAAAACGGGTATTTTTTATACCTCAACAAACTATTCCCATCTTACTGGTCTGACCTAATATACTTATTGTTAATTGTTAATACTCCATAGGTTGCACGCTTAGAAGAAATTCAACTTTGGAACAACAAGTTAAAACGGTTTATACATCATGGATGATCATATTCTTATATGGTCTTGAAGGTTGCACTTATTATGTATCATAATATGTAGGTGTGGATTATGTATGTCAACTATGTTCTCCTGGGTCTAACACTCGCCGACCGCGAATTGTAAGTTTGCATCAATCCATTTCTGGTTCTAATTAACTTGAAAAACAAATGAATTAGCCAAATGTAATATGTTTATATCATTTCCTTTTTTAAGAAGTTGCCCTGTACCATCTATTCTTGTTTATAGCTAGAGAAATACCAAAATTTTCTTTGTTAACTATAATTCTAACCAGCCCAATTTAAAGTACTTAAGGTCACCTAATGGGGGTCAACAAGACGAATGGGTCAAATATAGCACATTATAGTAAGTTATTAAACCTAACGGGGGTCAGGTAAGTCACATGGGCCGAAGTGGTTGTTCATGATTCATATATCTACTATCTTGGAGTTTTATATTATGTGAACCTGAATTTGGTTAAGCATAGTTTACTGTTATGTTGGGCATTGGGCTTTTTTTTATCCATTTACATTTACATTTGTTTTCTTGCAGATGTTGTACATCAACTGGATGGAGTTGTTTTAGAGCATGGTTGTTTTGGCAGATTTTGGAAGATTTACTTTGATGTATTTAGAGGTTGATAAGGGTTGACCTTAAGATTTTATTTAGATGTGTATACTTCATGTATTGGAACCATTAGCATAATCTCTAAGATATTGCTCTTTTGAATCAATAAATTAGTTTTGTTTACATTACGGTGATCTGTGGTATCTGTTTTGGACAATAATTTACTTTTTGCTTGAATTTTGGTGATTTTTATAATTTTTTAGTTGACAATGGAATGCATATATATGTACATATACATATACATATCTAAATTTTTGGTGACCAAATGTGTCAGTCACTTTCCACCTTTAATGACTGAAAGTTCAGTTGGTAAAAGAATATGAGCAGTTTTGGATGAGAGCTTTTTAACGCCCTATCGTGACTGAAAAATCTGTCAGTAAATCTTCGAGGCCTGTTCTGACTGAAATTTTGTGTCAAAATAGGCTTTTACCGATGGCTCTATTACTAACACTCAGAGGTGGCTCAAGGGTAAGGCCATTGATGCTACCGCTTTAGGCCCCCAAGTTTATAAGGCCTCGAAATTTTGATGTCATGTAGGATAGCAACAACATTTCTTCAACATTTTTTGAGCATTTTAAAGCTGCAAATAATATAAACTATAATATATTTAGTCTAACTTATATGAAATAGCGACAACATAAGACCTCAAAAGTTTGAATCGTAAGATATTAGGCTCGTTTTATGTGAAAAAGAATTACTAGGCTCATATTTGTCACCAATCTTTATAAAAACGATTTCGATAAGGGCTAATAGACATATAAGGTATCAAATTTCTACAAAATATTTACTTTAGCAAACAATCTATTTTTTTTAACAAAAAGTAACTTAATTTTTAAACTCTGTCACCTATGTGGAAAACGAAACCAATTAACATGTTTTATATACTTTAATTATCCTTAAACACATTAAGTATAGTTATGGTTGATTTAGATAAACAATTATTCTATCCTTCTCTAAATTGAACATGTTGTGAAAGTTTGATGCCCTTGTTATTAACCATTCGATTAAAAGGTTTTCTTGCTTTATTTTTCTCATCTTTAATATATTCTTTGTTAACCGTACAAATTTGATTGAATTTGCATAGAAAGGGGTACAAAAATAGTATTTATATTACATCGATAAAGCCTCACATATTAAGTTCGTTTTAGGCCTCATAAAGGCTTGAGCCGCTCCTGCTGACACTTTTTATTTCAGAAGGAGAAGACCAGATGGGATTTACTGACTAATATTTGGCATTTCGTGATAGTTATCTTCGGTCAGTAAAAGCCATTTATCTTGTAGTGAACACTTTTAGAAAGTATGTAAATTTTTTTGAAAAAAATAAGATTTTCCATAAGAAAGAAAAACTCACACTTATAAGTATGGAGAAATCACAACTTTTCAATGATTTTCCCACACAAAAGAAAGTGTGGATAAATTGGGTGTTACAATTTTTTTTCACACTTTTAAGTGTTGACAAGTTGTAATTTCTTCACATTTTTAAGTGTAAACTTTTTTTTTCTCACACTTGTATATGTCAAGATTGTGGTGATTTCCACACTTATTAATGTAATAATTTTCTACACAATTATAAATGTGAATAATTTAACATAATTCCACACATTTATAAAAAGTGTGGGAAAAAAATGTGGAAAAATGATATATTTGTTGTAGTGAGTATAAATGTTGAATACAATACAATTATAGAAATTTGAATTTGAATTACCAAATTTGTAAAGAGTTAAGATTTTAAAAACTTGCAACTCCAAGGTGGTACGCTTAGTGGCGGATGTGTGGAACTTTCAAAAGCATACTCAAGCTCAATCGTCAATAGTTTCGACTTTTGGGGCAGCCTTCAGACGCGTAATTAAGTTGATTTCGTATAGAGGACTGTCCATGAAAATGGTCAAAAATCTCAAAATTGGTAGACATTTTACTTAATCAGTGGGTCTCTTACTCAAACTGATCTATACAAGTTTTTGAAGCGGGACATGCGAGATGGTCAGCGTTGTCTGTAATGCTAAAGATATCAAATCTTTGTGTTTTTTGAGATCAAAAACCGATTGGAAAGTTAATAGAGATTGCTCATACGTCTAGCTCATGCAAAAACTTATTTCTATCTGGATCATCCTAATACATATATATCTACGTACTCTTGTTAGTCACTTCTTTTGCAAAATAATGAATCAGCTAGCTTACGCATATTGTAGATCTCGCTTCGAAAATAATGAATCAGCTAGCTTACGCATATTGTAGCTTACGCATATTGTAGATTCTTATCGATGTTTCAATTCCGAGGTGCCAGCAAATGACCACCTCGATAAACTTTCTGCATGCAACATTGCAACGTGTTAATAGTTTCTTATCTCCATATATATTTTTATTCCAAACTTCGTTAAATCTAAAAACTAAAATCAACAACTTTTGTCTAGTAACGCTCGCTCATCCTTTTATAACATGAATGAAACTCTGGACTTTGATAGTCCTTATCACATGCATTTTTAACAGGTTATCTCACTATAAAAAAAATGTCATTTTTTCACACTTTTTTCTCCACACTTTAGAAAGTGTGTAAAACTTAGAAGATTTTCCACACTTATATATGTAAGAAAAAGAAGCTCACATTTAAAAGTGTGGAGAACTTTCAACTTTTCAACACTTAAAAGTGTGGAAAAAATTTGTAACACATGATTTTCCCACACAAGAGAAAGTGTGGATAAATTGAGTGTTACAAATTTTTTCCACACTTTTAAGTGTTAACAAGTTGTAATTTCTCCACACTTTTAAGTGTTAACTTTTTTTTTCTCACACTTATATACGTGAAGATTGTGGTGATTTCCACACTTATTGATCGTAACAATTTTCTCCACACTTATAAGTGTGAATAATTTCACATAATTCCACACAATTTTAAAAAGTGTGGAAAAAAAAGTGTGGATAAATCACATGTTTGTTGTAGTGTCTGTCCTTCGAATATTATACTAATATTTTTGCGTGTCAAAAATATATATTATTCATCTTTTAATGAAATAGATGTTAATTCATTTATGTAAATAAACATTTAATTAATTAAAATTTTCCAAAATTTATGTCAATAATAACGAAATTGAAAAACAAACGGATAAGATTTTTACCGGCAAAACCTCTAAAAGAAAATAAAATACCATGGTACCACTACAAAAAAAAATTCATTTTACCCGACTTTTTTCTCCACGCTTTTTAGAAAGTGTGTAAAACTTCTTGAAAAATATAAGATTTTTCACACTTATATATGTAAGAAAGAAATACTCACACTTGTAAGTGTGGAGAAATTACAACTTATCAACACTTAAAATGTGAAAAAAATTCGTAACACATGATTTTCCCACACAAGAGAAAGTGTGGATAAATTGAGTGTTACAATTTTTTTTCCACACTTTTAATTGTAAACTTTTTTTCTCACACTTATATATGTGAAGATTGTAGTGATTTCCACACTTATTGATGTAACAATTTTTCTCTACAATTATTTTTTTTATTTTAGAAAAGTATTTTTTTCACAATTATAAGTTTGAATAATTTAACATAATTTCACATATTTTTAAAAAGTATGGAAAAAGAAGTGTGAATAAATGATATTTTTGTTGTAGTGTTATTATTCATAGACTCCTTAAAATCCATTATTCATTAATAACGATATTACAAAAATATACGTTTCTCTCAACACTTTTTTTAATAGGTCACACATCTTTTAACAATAGATTGCATATTCTTGAAAAGAAGCTATGATAATAATAATTAATTATACATAAAATAACGAAAAAAGATGCGCTAAACTAATTAACAAATTAAGAGCAAACCACCAAGAAAGGTAAACTGCTCCTTGATGGTAACCTAAACATATGATTAAAAATTCAAGTACTAATCACGTCTGATCATTAAGAAGTAATTATACATGTAAAATAAATATCTAAATCACATGTGAATTGTCATCAACCATCAATTACTCATCACATATAAAATCTAAAACTAAAATCAATTTTAAACATTTGATTAAACATTAAATTCACTAATGATGTGTGATTATGGCAGAAAATAAATGAAAATTCTACAATCTTATTTAGTTATTTAATTGAATATATAATAAAATTGTAATAATATGTGAATTAACATTTAACATTAATGTGTAATCAACTACCAAATTACAATATTTATAGTATATCACATTTGATTATTACAAGATCACATGTGATTATATGTAGTGCATTTTTTAAGATGCGAATTAATTATTTTGTCGAAAGTATAGGTTGTGAAATATTTAATAAAAAATTAAAACACGTTGATTCCAAATATGTAAGTTTTATTATTTATTAACATACCGTTTGTGAGATATTTTATTTTTAAAGTTAAAGTGAAAGTGAGCTTTTTAGTGAATACAACAATTATGGGGTAAATAATCCGTATTGTTGAACTGCACGGATTAAACTGTACCGCTAGTATAGTATTAATAGAGGAGTCATTTGTGTAAATATAAAAGAGTTGAAGGATTAAAAATGTAAAATGTGTAACTTTCTTTAAATATTGATTGGCCAATAGTACCCTTCCATTGTGCTGTCAATAGCATGGATGCTATGCCCGCAATTATGTTAGTTCTCAAATTTCTTAGTTTTTTACAATTATAATTTGAACTCACCCCTAAGTTCAGATGGTCGCTGTTTCTATCTTTTTTTGAGTTCAATTTGCTAAAAATTTCAGTTTGATAGAATGTATAAGTAAAAAAGTTAGACCACTTGAACCCGTGATTGCGAGTTGTGAGACGACTGGTCATCACATCAACACGATTAGTCGCAGTCATAACTTACCGCGACTTCAATATAGCCCCTACTAATTTCTTTCATTTTCATTAAAAAAAACAATTACATTATTCAATTGGATATGAAATTGAATTTAACTAAATAATAGAACAATTTAGATTATATAAATACATTTTAATATAAAAGCCCGATTTTAAAAGTTCAAAACAAGCTTTTTATTAATTACATTTTAAATTAAATACTACATAAAAACCCAAAAAAAAAATAATAATAATAAAAAAAATCTATTCAATTTAAAAGACCATCAAAGATCTAGGATTGTATAGAAGCCATTAAAGGCTCTAAAGGAAAAAATAAATAAATAAATAAAATTCTCACACATGACATGTATATTCTTCGTCAATTTCCCCTGACAGGCTGACACGACTTACATTTCTCTTCATCATTTTTTTTTTCTCATGTTGTTGGACTATAATATAGTACAGGGGTCTGTATGTAAATAGTTGATAGTTGAAGGTGTTGATTTGTATTAATCAAGATTAGATAGTTAATTAGACGTGAAGTTAGTGAGTAGCGGTTAAATTTTCATTCTTCTGGTTCATACGATTTGCTCTGTAAATTTGATGTCAATTCAATAAAATGGTTAATTGATTTCATTGATTTTGTTCATGAATGTTGATTTTATCAAAAAGAAGCCATTAAAGCTTGTAAAGAAAATTTTAAAAACTCATGTGACCCCTATATTTGAGTCATTCTCTTCAGTCGAAAAAACCACGACGGACAATGATGACCGGCCGCATTCTGACCCTTTCTACTGTCGTAGTGTCACGACTAGTTCCATGTCCGATCACCCCGCTCAAGTGGTCTTAGACATTAATTATATGTATTTCTTTATTTAATTTGCGACGTCAATTTCTTAAAGAATTTTATTTTAGAATGTATGGTTGGTTATTAATTAAGGGGTGTATATATATGTTAGTTTACTTCAATGATGGTACAATAATAACATTGACATGATTGTACTAACTATCGAGAAAGTTTATTACAATGTTACATGGATGTTCTTTCTTACAATAACATAATTCAAACAAAAGGGTGATACTCTTTTTGAAAGGCAGAGAGTCTATCGTCAGCCAACTTAGTCTTGTAGGTGCACGACTTGTACTCGAACCAAGTGAATTCATGGTATTAACTTTCTTCACCTGGTTCCATAAGTGAACACAATGGTGATATCTTTTCCATTAATGGTGGACCTCCGAAGTATATCATCGAAACTCTTGACTTCAATCTGTCTGTAATCACTCTATGTCTTACACTTTTAAATCTTCCATTTGTCATCACCTTCATTCAGGACAACAATATTTATATATTAGTAAGAGAAATAACGATTAAATAATGATCCGCATGCATAAACAATTGAGTATGGTTTCGTAAAATTGTTGAGAAATCAATCTTTTTGCAAATTCTCCCTCTACAAAAGATATTAAGTGCAGTTTCGAATCTCACTTAAATTTAAAAAGGTATATCTGAAAGTTTAGTGTAGATGGGTGTCAGGGTGTACGTTAGAAATGAATACAGCGAAAAATGACCAATTTTTACCTCAAGTAGATCATCAACGTTGATGAAGAAAGAAGAATGATCAGGTGGGACTGCAACCCATGTTCCATCAGGCAAACAGATTTGTAGGCCTGATGTGGTGTTTGATCTAGCAATTGATATAAGATGTGGGTCAGTATGTTCACCGAACCCAATTGGGTACCTCATGGCTCGATGGTTTGGGTCAGGGTCAGGGCAAGGTGGATAGTGATTGAGCCTGAACACCGTGTCTGCCTTGTCATCACTTAGCATTCTGCTCAACACACTCTTTGGCTCTATCTTCAGGCCTTCTGCCATTAACTCAAGTATTTCACATCCCAACTTTCTTACGGCCTCCCCGTACTCTTTTGCTAGTGACCTTCCATAAACAAATAATTAAATAAATTTTAGGAAAATAGGAAATATATTAGTGTGAGTAGTAGAGCCAAAATAAAATAAAATAAAATAAAATAAAATAATAATAATAATAAGATATGAAATAGAAACCGAATCTTTAATTAGATGCTAAGAATATTGTCACTACAACAAGTATTACATTTCCGCGTACTTTTTTCTACGCACTTTTGGTAAAATTTACCCATTTGTACATACTTATAATCGTGTACATACTCTCTACACTTACAAAGGTGTAAAATGACAATACCTTTCGCACTTAAAAGTGTAATGAATGCTATTCACACTTACATGTGTGTGTCGCGTGTAGTACTTATATATTACTCAGTAGAGTTTCATGTACTAGTTTTGCATCGACAACTAAATAATATTTATGTTTTTTTCTTTATGCATAGTAGTTATTGGTCCATGACAAAATTTTGTTGATATAGTTGATGATGTAACGGGACATAAAGGGCAGCTGCCCCTGAAAAAATTACAAGCGGTAAATTTCCCCGTTAAATAAAATATTTTGTTATCTAAATTTGTCGCGTCTATAATACTATTAGCTACCGCCTAGTTTCATGATATATTCAACAAACCTCTGCATAAAATTACGAAAGAAAATTAAATCCTTACGAAAATATTTTGTTGTTTGTTGGGAAATCTTTAGAAGTAAGAAGAAGATATTCAATCCACCCAACGTCTCCATTTGGTCCAATATTGTTGCTACTGTAACCTAAAGGATTTGGAGGACAATACTTGTCTTTCTCAATTTGGCTCATGTTGAAGAACCTAATGGTTTCTTTTTCTAGTGCTGACACAAGCCATGATGGCACGCCATGATTTATAACTTTAAAAAAGCCGTAATCTTGGCAGGCTTTAACAATGAAGTTCTTGGCCTCGTGAGGGCTTGAAAGGTCGATAACAGGGATACCTGTAAAGTGAGTTTTGTTCGTTCTGGTAGTGCATGGTTTTACAAGGGGCTTGTTTTGGGTTTGAGATGGCATCACCATGTTGGGGGTTTGGTGGCAAGAGAAAGGCAAACTGGTTGTCTATTTATACACGTTAAGGAGTAAAAAAGAGTTATTATTATTATTATATATAGTGGACCGATCCTACGATAAGTGTTTTTTAGGGGGAAAATGGGGAAACGTTATTATTCATCGAAAAATATATTATCTTCACCCGTACAAATATCACAAACAAGAAGTGAGATATTTGTTAATCAAAATCGATGCTATAAAAGTTAAGATTCCTTGATTACTTCTTTTTGTAGGTTATAACATCAATTTGCAAATATTAGACCCAAAATCGTGAATATTCACTACAGTGAATGTTAGTTAATATTTATGATGATGACAGTTAGAATTAAAATATTCATCAAATAATGTTGTGTTTTAACATTCATCATCATCAATATTAACTGACATTCATCGCAATGAATATCAATGATTTATTAAATAAAAATCCATCAACTAATGCTCTGACTTAAAAATGAAATTCATCCATGAATATATTCTTTATAGCAGCGATTTAGATTACTATCTACTAATAAAAATACTTTTGTTGACATTTTAATTGGTAAATGCAAGATATTTTTTGATGAATAATAACGCTTCCCATTCCCCCAAAAAATCACACTCTTGATCGCTACCATATATATATATATATAGGCATGTGTGTATGTGTGTGGAAAAATGAATACAATGTTTTCGTATGTCTGTACAAGCTTAGACATACGAAAACATTGTATTCATTTTTCCACACACATACACACATGCCTATATGATGCGGAACCAACAATGTTCTCTTCAACAAAACAATAATAATAATAATAATAATAATAATAATAATAATATCATTAAGTTTTATCTTAATGGTATGTTTAATGTTTTATTTAATAGTTTGCAACCTTTGACAATTGATGTAGTGAGAAAATAAGATAACCAAATTAATCTTGTTGATTCTAAGAATACCCAAGAATAATTCTTCCAACAAGCGTTGATTCACAAAGAATACCGCGGTTAGGCAACAAATTCAACTCAACACTTTGAGAGAAACTTGGATTTTCATAAACTTAAAAACTCATCATCCTCTATTACAACTTGAAGGACATATATAGGCTGAAAATTAAGAAGATAATAACTCTTGAATATCAAAAGTCCCTACCAATCAAGAGTTGCAAAACAATTAAATAAACCATTAAGCATAATAATGGTACTAATTACCATTAAGATAAAACTTAATGATATAATTGATTTATTATTTTTATTTTTATGTTGAAGAAATATCCCATAAAAAATTGGAATTAGTTGTTAGAATAACAAAGATTGTTTTGTTATCCAAACTAATCCATTCTTGTCAATTGGTTGTTGGTAGCTCATGGTCATTTCCGCATCATACCATGAGCTACCAACAACCAATTGACAAGAATGGATTAGTTTGGATAACAAAACAATCTTTGTTATTCTAACAACTAATTCCAATTTTTTATGGGATATTTCTTCAACATAAAAATAAAAATAATAAATCAATTATATCATTAAGTTTTATCTTAATGGTAATTAGTACCATTATTATGCTTAATGGTTTATTTAATTGTTTTGCAACTTTTGATTGGTAGGGACTTTTGATATTCAAGAGTTATTATCTTCTTAATTTTCAGCCTATATAAGTCCTTCAAGTTGTAATAGAGGATGATGAGTTTTTAAGTTTATGAAAATCCAAGTTTCTCTCAAAGTGTTGAGTTGAATTTGTTGCCTAACCGCGGTATTCTTTGTGAATCAACGCTTGTTGGAAGAATTATTCTTGGGTATTCTTAGAATCAACAAGATTAATTTGGTTATCTTATTTTCTCACTACATCAGTTGGTATCAGAGCCGAAAATCCTATTAGAAAGGGAAATGGTAATCTACGATGTTTATGAGGAGTTAGAGAAACCCGATGAATGTGAGATTTTGTTTATAAACAAAATTCTCGATGGCAAATTTGGGTTTTCTAGTTATGAAGATATGGAAGACATATTCCATCCGAGTTGCAACAACAAAAATGACAATTGTGATGTCATTATGGATGAAGGAAGTTGTGTAAGTGTAGCACCAATTTATATGAATGTGGAACCTTTTGAATTTGAGGTGGATGCTAAATCTCATGAATCTAATTATTTGGATGTTGTTTCTTTTGAGTCTGATTTGGATTACAATTCTTTTGAATATGCTATGATTGCTAAATTTGTTATATTATCTACAAATGTTTGTCAAGTTCAAAAATGTGATTTGTCTACTAAATTGTGTGGCTGCTCGTCATTTTACAAAGATGATGTTAGTGGTGGTTGTCCTTGTCGAGTACGCATTGAAGATGGAGGTGATCGGAAGATTAGATGCAAGATGAAAGAGGAACGAAATCTTTGTGAATGGATGGTTATGTCTCCATTTGATGTTAATTACTTGAAGTTTAAATTGGAGCATGTTTACCTTAAGGACTTGAGGACAAGTCCCAAATTAGAGGGGAAGAATGATGCGGAAATGACCATGAGCTACCAACAACCAATTGACAAGAATGGATTAGTTTGGATAACAAAACAATCTTTGTTATTCTAACAACTAATTCCAATTTTTTATGGGATATTTCTTCAACATAAAAATAAAAATAATAAATCAATTATATCATTAAGTTTTATCTTAATGGTAATTAGTACCATTATTATGTTTAATGGTTTATTTAATTGTTTTGCAACTCTTGATTGGTAGGGACTTTTGATATTCAAGAGTTATTATCTTCTTAATTTTCAGCCTATATAAGTCCTTCAAGTTGTAATAGAGGATGATGAGTTTTTAAGTTTATGAAAATCCAAGTTTCTCTCAAAGTGTTGAGTTGAATTTGTTGCCTAACCGCGGTATTCTTTGTGAATCAACGCTTGTTGGAAGAATTATTCTTGGGTATTCTTAGAATCAACAAGATTAATTTGGTTATCTTATTTTCTCACTACATCACTATATATATATATATATATATATATATATATATATATATATATATATATATATATGCAGCATATTATTCCAATAAATTGAATTATAAATACGATGTGCAACATACTACCCTCAATTTGCTTAAGTAGGTATACCTAAAACTTGTCTTCTGTTGGTCCCAAACTTACAACAAAAGTTGTAGAGGGGGTGAATTTTTTTTTTTTTATTTCTAACTCTAACAGATTCAATTGCAAGTTAATGAGAGCACAATATAATTTTTAAGTTAATACTTTATTAATTGAATCGAAGAATTCTAAGTTAGCTTTAGCGGAATTGCTAATACCGATTCGGAGAAAGAAGAAGCATGGCATGAGATAGGCGGCGGAAGAATTTCCGATAGCGAATTACTTGACTCGATGGATGGAGGTAGAGCCCTCCAACTCAAGCACGAATAACTCTAAAAAAAAATTAAATTACGTAATAACTCTAAAAAACGTTCTGATACGTCTATAAAAAATAAAAAAACTCATACTAGGAATGTTTGACGAACAGTATAAAGAATCATTATTATTTCGACACAAGAAAAGGGTGTGAAAAATCTTTTCTTGTGTCATTGAATACAAATAAACACTTGTAACCGGTCTAGAGGACGGACTCTAAGCTAAGGTTGCTACAGATGAATGTTATATTGGCTAATAATATGCTCTTAAAACTCACAATACAATTCACACTAGACTTCAAGGTTGAAGTAATCTGTTTATGTCTAAGTATTATATTACTAGTATTATCTCCAGCCAATCAGCTTCTTCAACGCGTCTTTCATTTCTATTGGAGAATTCTGGACATGCTTCTTGTATGTTCTAACTTGTACGGCGAGACAAAATCTGTTATCTACAATGTATATCGCATGTGCATTGCACGCGTGATGTAACGTAAAAAGTCATATTTTTACTCACATATATCCGCACTATTTGGACTAAACTTTGGTGAAAACATTCCAAAACAATCATTTATTACCAAAAATCACCAAGGTAGTTCATTTATAGGCGTTGCGATAAAAATCAATAAAAACATCCAATTATCGAGCAAAACAAAGCAAATAAAGCCACTCACGTCTTTCTTATTATTAATCACCCTATGGAAACAGATCTTAATGCGTATCTTATGATTCCATAGGAAAATACGAGACCGGTGATTCAAGAATCATGGAAAACGGGTGAAGAGCGAAGAAGATAGAACGTTTGGAGTACAATCGATCGTCATCCGGAACACGCAAAAATTATACATCTCCAAATTTTGAAAACTTAGTGTCATTTGAAGCGTAACGTAAAAACGAATCCAACGGTGCAAGAATCAAGCGAATCGGGCTTAGAACGAAGAAGATACGAGTGAAATAAGCAACGTACGGAGCGAACAAAGGCCGAAACAACCCCCCTAGGACCGTATACGGTCCCCTAGGGGCCGTATACGGCCTCCTTGGTGCCGTTTGGTGCCATTTTGGCCTTGGTAATTGGTACCCAAGGGCAATTTACCCTCTAGTGCTTGCTACCCCCCGTTTGCGCTTTATGCCTTGCTTCTTGTGCTTAAATGGTGGTACCTCAACTTCAAGCCCTTTCCTATAAATTGAGGCTTCACCTCCTCATTTCAACACACCTCATTCTTTCACATCTATCTCTCTCACTAGAAATCTCTCTCTAGTTTTGTAATAGTTTTAGGTAGTTTATCTCTCTAGTTTCTCTCTCTAGAGAGAACTAGAGAGAAATAAGTAGTGTTTCGAGCTAGAGGAAAGTTTTTAGCTTGGTAATAACATTGTAATCAACTTCAGAATGTTGTAATCCTCTGTATTACTCTACTAATCTGGTATTACTATCTTTCTCTCTCTTACTGTTATAATGTTTGCTATGCATGTTATTGCGGTACGGTTTATGAATGTTTCCATGATTATTACGTAGATTAATATGTGATTGTTGGGATGTAAATGTTAGGATTAGGGATGATGTTTAATTAATATTATGTATGGATGGAAGTTGTTATGCTGCGTACATGTTTTAAGCTTATTTAGAATATAGACTTAATTAATCACCCTTTACGGTCTCTCACGTGACTATTGACTTAGGATATGATCTGATCAACCCTAACTATGAAGATATATGTGACACCCGTCAAATTAGGACTAGTTATTAATTTAAGTTTACTTATAAAAATCACTTTTCATAATTGTCAGTCAATTGTTCGAACGGAACTAAAACGTTCCCCTCTTTTTATCTGTTTTAATTATTTGTATCAATTTCCATTTTATTTGAATTAACATCCGTTCCCTGTGTTCGATCCGGACTTATCATACTATACTATTATACGATCAGGTATTTTTGCCTGAGTTGTGTACTAGCAAGTAAGGTAATTTCCATTTTAAAACTAAAGCCCCGTTTACACGACATCAAGTTTTTGGCGCCGCTGCCAGGGAGCGGTTTGTTTTGATTCAATAATCTGGAGTTTGTTTAGTTGTTTTCTTGTTTATTTATTTTATTTATTTAGTAGTTATTAGCTTCGTTTCAACTTTTGTCTGTTATGTTACTATTGTGAATATTAATTTGAGTTGTTCTGTTCAGGGTTGTCAGAGTTGCTTGTTCTGCTGACTTTATAAGTTATTTGCAAGAAGTTTATGACCCTAACAACGGAGCCTGACCCTACCGATCTTTTCGAAGAACCCGAACGCATATTTCATCAAAGAAGACGCGCTGCTTCCGCCCCTCCTAACTCGCCGTTGATTAATACCTTTCTTGTCGACGATTACGAGGTTTTTACCAATAACCTTTTCACCCCGCGAACCCGTAACTACCATTCGTATTTAGAAAGCGACTTCGGGAAGTATTTACAATTCCTTTTTAGCGATCAATCCGAACCAGATAACATAATGGCAGAAGATATCGCCAACATGACTTTAGAGCAATACTCTAGCAGAATGTGCACCGATCTTGGGCCAGGAGTAGTGAGGCCCGCTATTGCGCGAGAAGTGGAGTTCGAAATCAAGGGACAATTCCTCAAGGAGCTTAGAGAGACTCCTTTTCGAGGAGAAGATTCGGAAGATGCTAACGAGCACGTTGAAAAAGTCTTGGAGATTGCCGATATGTTCAATGTTCCCAACGTCACACGCGATCAAGTCATGCTCCGAATGTTCCCGATAACACTTAAGGGAGCCGCAAAACGATGGATTTCAAATGAACCTGCCGGATCCATCACCACTTGGGAAGATCTTCACACGAAATTTCTCAAGATGTATGATGCATGCGAAACAAGTCTAGTTTAATTTATTTATAAATAGAAATACCTTATTTATACCTTTCACACAACCAGGCAAGAATACCTGATCGAATGTAAGTATAGACTTGGTAAGTCCGAGTCGATCATAGGGAACGGTGGTATTTATAAAAATAGAAAGTACTAATTAACTAAGAAAACAGTAAATAGGGGGCGTTTTAGTTCCGTTCGAACAGTTGTTTATAAAATATTAAATTTAAATAAAACAAACTAAATAAAAACTTAAATTAAAATTATAAATAACTAACAATAGATACTAATAGGAAGGAATAAGTAATTGTATAATTAACTTCACTCAGATTCATATATCCCGATTCTTTACGTATCGATTATCTAATTGTGATTTCTTTTATATCAACTTAATGCCAAATTCTTCAATGATACTAAATTGAATGTGAACTAGCCAACTTTCCGGGTCCAACTAATTCCTACAATCTAGGGTCCAACATGAAACATTGATCCAATGTCACAAGATGATCAGTCAATTGTGTGCTTTTCCCTAAACTGAGCATTAAACATTCACAACTCATTATAATTAACTCTAGTGGTATGACTCAACAATACCCAATAATTACTTATTGTCTTGTTCATTTTAAAGTAGATAATTATCGTTTACTCAACCTATCAAACTTAATCTATTTAGCAATAGCCAAAACCCTAAAATAGTGACTATCAATAATCAATAATCTTAAAGGAACTCAATCTCATTAATCTTATTAACCACGTTGAGCAACAATAACTACTAGTTACCAATAAACAAGGATCCACGAGTAATATAATCGTTTTCAATTAAATAACTTATTCAATATGCAATTATAATCGTTCAATAATCATAATCCGAGCTAAATCAACTACACAATCACTTCGAATATTCAACTCATCATAAAAACAATAAAACTCAGATTATATAAGTTCAAATTCATCAATAAAACTCAAATAAAGAAGTTATACCGAATTATAAAGACGAATCACGAAGAATCAACACGAACTATCCTCGATCTTGACTCCACGTGCCTCCAAAATGCTAAATTAATTCGTAAATAAACCCTAAACTACGAAAATATTCGACTGTAAACAAACCCTAGCCGAACTCCCTGTTTTTGTGGTTTTTACGCGTTTTTATACTTCCTGTGTTTTTGATCCATACGGCGTATGGATTTCCATACGGCGTATGGATTGATTTTAAGCCCGGCCCAAGTCCACGTAACACTGGGCCTCCACCGCTGCATCCATACGGCGCATGGAATTTCATACGGCGTATGGATGAGTTTTTCAGCCGATTTCATCATTTTTCTTCTTTTATTCTTTTCTTCAACTTCGGCTTCGCTTTATTCTTCAAAAGTGCATCATTTAACTCGATTATTGACTATTTTCCGTTCCTTTCTTCATAACGCTCCATTTCCACATCTAATTGCAAATATGAACGAAATCAATATCTATTTTTAAATAAATGCAATAGAAACATCCAAAAATCGGGGTAAAATACTACTAAAATATAGTACTTTTGAGCGTTTATCAAACATCCCCCACTTGAATCCTACTTGTCCTCAAGTAGACTATCGATTCAAAAATCAAATTCTTAAGAAAACAGTCATCTTCATTAATCTAAATAACTAATCAAAGGAATTACACAACATTACCCTTTTTCAACTCAAGCATTTAAATTTAAAAATCTGTTAATTCTAAAAACAATTATTAAGAAACTACGAGATTACAAAAATAATCTACACATAAAGTTATTATTCTCAAAACATTAAATAGTTCACAATGATTACTGATATTGTTATCCACTTAAACAATCTATATTTAAATAATTGAGCTCAAATTATTATTATTCACGTAGATATTCCCTTAAACTCCCAAAAGCCATATACTCTCATACTCATAACATGCCAATATTACATATTTTAAAATTTTAATCAAAAACAATCATTTTTCAAATCAAGACAGATGTGACAGGTCTGTGCCTCAACACGACAAAGCAACATAACTTGATTTTGGTTTAGCAATATAAAACTTTTAGTCAAACCATTGGTGGCAGGTCTATACCTTAGTACAACAAAGAAACTTAATTCAACTACATTTTAAAATCATGAGTTATTAAACTCTTTTGCTCTTCTTCATTAGATATACTGACGGAGACCAGGTCTGTACTTTCGTACAACAAAGGAAACAACACCCAGTATATCCCCAAATGATGTTAATTAAAATTCCAAAAATACGGCATATCACACGCTAATAATATGAAAATTAAGACATACGTCATACATAACTAAAGTTCATCTAAATATAACATTCACTCCTTTATTTTCATTTCTTAAAAGCTCAAGAATTTTCACATAGATCGCATATCAATACATCATATAATGAAACTAAATAACATTTTCCATAATTTAATATTTAATTAAAAGTGTAGAAGATTATTAAATTAACCTACATTGTTACAAAATAATTATCTCTAGAAAAACAAAAATTTAAAATTAAAAATTTGGTTGAAAAATGGGCAACCCATAACCTCCTAGTTACGTATCTTAATGAGATAACAGCTAACCAAATTACACATTATCTACTTACTCAACAGGACAATTATGTGGAAACTTAACTCTTTTCTCTCCCATCCCCCACTTAAAGCTGTACAATGCCCTCATTGTACAAATAATGAATTGCTAAAACGGGAAAAAGAGAAAAGAAATAAGATAGAAAAACTTCCCTGGAATAGTGTGCTTAACGGTGATGACAAGGATGATATGAAATTCCCACATCCTCTCGATTCAATTTGTTGCGCTGAACTTACTGCTAGCATAAAACGTACTCACAACACAATTCTGAGGGATCAATCAACACACAAGATTAAACAATACCAAATATAAATATCTAAAATAAAAACAACCAAACCTAAAACTACCAATCCAACATAATTAAAAATACTACAAATAAAATCAGTCATAATAATAATCAAAATAGAAATAGTGTCTGGATTCATAAACCACATAGGATGAACAACATCCTAATCACTATCATCCTCCTGGCTCCGGTACTGATGGGATGGCTACGACTGCTGATAAGTATAAGATGGGCCGGCCTGATCTGGCTGTGGTGGTCGCATAAACTCCTGCGGCATATGGTACTGGAAAGGCTGGTAGGTAAGCTCAGCAGGATACTGACCAAACAGCCGCTGAAACAGGCCATCCTGATAATCTAAATGAGCACTAGTCTGATGGAAATGCTGTCTCTGCATAAGCTCAATCTGGTCAAATCTCTGGGTATAGCGGAGATCCATCTGCGCAAGCTGCTGCTGCAACTGATCAAACTCAGCAGCATAACCTCTATTACGGCTACCAGCCGTACCTCTACCTCTATCACTACCACTAGTATCTCCTCTGCCTCTACCCTGCCTGGTCTGCAAAGTCTGCCCCACAGCAGTGGTAGGAACCCAATAATACATATCCGCAGCACCTCCATAATTACTACACGGCTCAATAAGAACGAAAGCCTCTCACCGTCGTGTAGTCAACCAACCCATGCCAGGCTGAACAATCGTACAGGAGCCCATCTCATCCTGAGTTGCCAACCCAAAATGTCTAGCCAACCTAGTAACAAAATGACCTCCACACAAACTGCTCCCATCTCTAGTACCAGTGGCTCTTTTGGACATCCACTTTGCCAATCTCCACGGCACATTCACTAACCGCTTCCTGATAATCGAGCTCAAATAAAATAAATCAGGCCAAGAAACTTTCTCAGGCCCCTCCTTACGACTAACGATGGTGTAAGTCAACAATCTGTGGATGAGTCGATGACGAGGATCTCGAATAGCTCTATAAGAAGGCGTTGAACCACCATAATGACCCTGGGCAATAAACTGCCACTCCTGTGCAACCTCCAAATCAGTGAGCTTCTTCACAGCACCTGCAGAAATATGAGCTAGAAAGTGGGGATTATCAAGCTCGTTCGGCTCATATAACCCAATCCCAAGAGCAAACTGAAACAATGACATCCGTCTAGGTATTCCACCAAGCTGAAAGTAAATAGAATCCTCAGTCCACTGAGTCGACCTATGATCAAACCTGAATGTACTATAAAACTCAACAACTAACTCTCTATAGATATCCTCCCTGATACTGAACAACCGAGACCAAGCGTATGAAACAAACCCAATGTTGCCATCCGCAAGTACGTATGGGGTGGCAAGCAAATTCCTAATAGCCTCAGCACCATTAGTAAACCCATCTCTAGCAATCACATGCTCTAAAACGTTCCAATTAATAGCATCAAAAACCTCAATCGACTACCCAACATTAGCTGTCAGACGCTCTCTAAACCGATTTCTGACAGTCTCAGAGTATGAGTCATGAAAATTGAGATATCTATGGGGTCTGATCATTGGATTCCCCAGAGTCTGACCTCCTCGAGCTCTCCTGCTAGACATTTTAGCTGCTAAACAAAACAATTGTTAATAATTCAAATAATCAGTAAATGCAAATAGGTCACTAAAAATTTCGGCAGCATTTCTGCTAAAAATGGAATAATCCACCATAAAGGTTTAGCCTAAAAACTACCGCAACAATCAATTTCATAATCCTAATTTGCATCTAGAAACAACATTACTCAAATTGCTAATAACATGTATACTTAATTAATAATCATGGCAATTATCGATTCAAAGTGAACTATGACAATTTGGTACCAGAATGAACATAAAAATAATCACTTTTTACCATCACTAATATTTAGTCTCAGTAACTAGCAATCATTCTTAATATTCAACATGAATTATCACAATCACAAAATAGAACAACGACAATTATATTACATAACCGTAATCACAAACATATGTGTACCAAACAAACATTTGCATTAATCATCATGTATCCATAAAACTAACAAGTATTAAATCAAAACATAGCAAAAATTGGGTACATATCATAACCACATTATTTAAACACTAACGGATAATTCGAATAACACAATATATGTAATTCATTACAAAAATGAGCATGGCATTGCATAATCTATGATAACAAGAACATAATTCAATCATAAAAGCCTATAATCACACTCAAATTCGAAATACCCAATTCACATTCAAAAACCCTAACTTCCAAACATGAAATTTAACCAACGAAAATGAAAATCGGAAGTTATACCTTGTAAAGGAAAGTGCGTGGAACACGAAAATATAAAAATGGGGAAGAATGCGTGGCCGGAATTGGTGGTTGGATGATGGCAGTTTGCAGCCGTGGGTGGTGATGGAGGTTTAGGTTTTGAAAATGGAGAAGAAGAAGGCTGTAGCCGGTTTATGCACTTTTTGATCCATACGGCGTATGGAATTCCATACGGCGTATGGATTAAAAGGCCCATGTCAACTCATTAAACCCAGTCAACGCGCAGCCCACGACCCAACTTCAATCCATACGGCGTATGGATTGAAAATCAGAAATTTTTAAAAATCGATTTTCAAACCATTTTTTAACCAAAATCCAACACTTATTCAATAATATTAAATACCAAACCTGGAGGAGAATCACAACTTCAAATTCTTCACAATTCCACACTATACATAAACAAAATAAATTAACAATCTATAAAATAAAAATAATACTTAATTAACACTCAAAATAATATTCAAAATCCAATCACACAATAATAAAATAAAATCCAAAATAAACAATGTCGTTAAACATAATCCAATGAAATCAAAGCGTAAGAAGTTTAAAGCAATGATAAAATGATGCAAAAGATGAAATCAATGCATAGGATAGAGAGCAAGGAAACGCTCAGTGACATTTGCAAACATGTTATTCACTTCATGTCCTAATAGCTGAAAATTAACCAAGTGAGCACTAGCCGCAGGTTGAAGATAAACCAAGTCCCAACTGATTTCATTTATTGCCCTATTATTTACTCCTTCAGGTGCAAACACAATCTTATCATTCTCATCTAAAGTTACTTCACGGTCTGGACTAGCTTCTTCTAACTCACACATAAATTCATAAACTGCTTCTCTAATACTCTCATGTCCATACAACACCTGGCTCAGTTTCAAATCACTTACACTTCTTTCAATTTCCTCAAGTGCTTTCTCTTGATGAGTTGTAAATTCTAATTCAGACTCCTTGAAAATGCTTACCAGCTTTGTAAATAACTCTACTATTCCAAAATAAAAATGTTCAACTGGTGTGAGCAACCTATCCAAAACTACCAAAGCATCCAGATTAACTACAAGAAAAATAGCTAAATCAATAGTAACACTCGGGTGAATGAAACTAGGATTAGCCCTCTTTCCTTCCTCCTTAGCCAATATTTCTAACTTCTGTATCATATTCCTTAAATAGTAGGGAATGGTATTATGCACAATAACTCTATGCGGAGTAGCATCTCTCAAATGATCATCTAGTTGCAACAACCGCACCAACTCTCTTAAACTAGCTACAATTTCTTTATCCACCTCAGAATCAGGATTTCCAGTCGCCATGTTCAACACTTTCAGCATCCTGTGCAGACATGCTGCCTGATTAGAAGAGTAAGGAAACGAAGATTGTACCAAAACCTCATAAATCTTCATGTATCGCTTTTTTGAGCAGCGAAAAAGATCCCCTCTTCGTGAATCCTAATGACCAAAGACTTCCTAAAATCAGTAAGATCCTCATAGAATTGTTCTTCAAATCCAAACTCCCTTGCTACATCTGCACTATCTAACACGTTCTGAATTAGGACTAACTGATGATCAGAAAAGTAAACAGAAGATTTCTGAATCAGTTCAGCGGTGAAAGGAACATCCCAACTGAATTTCTCAATAGCATCCAACACTTCCTGACAAGATAAAGTAAGGGGCAACGCCCTACGTCCTAGATGTGTAAAAGATGGGACAATGTTTCCCGAACTCGAACCAAATCTTTCCCTAACCACATTGTTATTGTTTGCATCACTTTCGTAGCTCCTCGACATTGGATTATAAACCTAAATAACAATTAATTCTGAAACACAAACACTATTAACGAAAAGAAAGTTAGTTCACAAAAAATAAATAAAAATAAATATAAATAACATATACAAAATTTTAACTACTAAAACTCCAACCGGCGGATGGATTTCCATCCGCCGGTTGAAACTAATTACCAAATAGTTAAACCAAATTAAGGTAATTCGTTTCAACCAAATTATTAACAAAACTTATTATTACAATTTAATAAACTAATTTAACAACCTTGCCAAAAATTTAATTAAAAATTAAATTATAAAAGTTTACAATAACTAATTCCTATTTAAATAAACAACGCAACCGTTCCCCGGCAGCAGCGCCAAAAACTTGATGCGTGCGAAACGAGTCTAGTTTAAATTATTTATAAATGGAAATACCTTATTTATACCTTTCACACAACCAGGAAAGAATACCTGATCGAATGTAAGTATAGACTTGGTAAGTCCGAGTCGATCACAGGGAACGGTGGTATTTATAAAAATAGAAAGTACTAATTAACTAAGAAAACAGTAAATAGGGGGCGTTTTAGTTCCGTTCGAACAGTTATTTATAAAATATTAAATTTAAATAAAACAAACTAAATAAAAACTTAAATTAAAATTATAAATAACTAACAATAGATACTAATAGGAAGGAATAAGTAATTGTATAATTAACTTCACTCAGATTCATATATCCCGATTCTTTACGTATCGATTATCTAATTGTGATTTCTTTTATATCAACTTAATGCCAAATTCTTCAATGATACTAAATTGAATGTGAACTAGCCAACTTTCCGGGTCCAACTAATTCCTACAATCTAGGGTCCAACATGAAACATTGATCCAATGTCACAAGATGATCAGTCAATTGTGTGCTTTTCCCTAAACTGAGCATTAAACATTCACAACTCATTATAATTAACTCTAGTGGTATGACTCAACAATACCCAATAATTACTTATTGTCTTGTTCATTTTAAAGTAGATAATTATCGTTTACTCAACCTATCAAACTCAATCTATTTAGCAATAGTCAAAACCCTTAAATAGTGACTATCAATAATCAATAATCTTAAAGGAACTCAATCTCATTAATCTTATTAACCACGTTGAGCAACAATAACTATTAGTTACCAATAAACAAGGATCCACGAGTAATATAATCGTTTTCAATTAAATAACTTATTCAATACGCAATTATAATCGTTCAATAATCATAATCCGTGCTAAATCAACTACACAATCACTTCGAATATTCAACTCATCATAAAAACAGTAAAACTCAGATTATATAAGTTCAAAGTCATCAATAAAACATAAATAAAGAAGTTATACCGAATTATAAAGACGAATCACGAAGAATCAACACGGACTATCCTCGATCTTGACTCCACGTGCCTCCAAAATGCTAAATTAATTCGTAAATAAACCCTAAACTACGAAAATATTCGACTGTAAACAAACCCTAGCCGAACTCCCTGTTTTTGTGGTTTTTACGCGTTTTTAAACTTCCTGTGTTTTTGATCCATACGGCGTATGGATTTCCATACGGGGTATGGATTGATTTTAAGCCCGGCCCAAGTCCACGTAACACTGGGCCTCCACCGCTGCATCCATACGGCGTATGGAATTTCATACGGCGTATGGATGAGTTTTTCAGCCGATTTCATCATTTTTCTTGTTTTATTCTTTTCTTCAACTTCGGCTTCACTTTATTCTTCAAAAGTGCATCATTTAACTCGATTATTGACTGTTTTCCGTTCCCCTCTTCATAATGCTCCATTTCCACATCTAATTGCAAATATGAACGAAATCAATATCTATTTTTAAATAAATGCAATAGAAACATCCAAAAATCGGGGTAAAATACTACTAAAATATAGTACTTTTGAGCGTTTATCAATGTACTGCCCACCGTCCAAGACGTCAAAGATGATTGACGACATTCGGAATTTCAAGCAAGACATCGATGAGTCGCTTCATCAAGCATGGGAAAGGTATAAGGACTTGATGCATAAGTGTCCACAGCACGATCTAAACGACCAGTAAATCGTTATGGTATTCTATAAAGGAGTGGATTCTTGCTACAAGACAGCAACTTGATGCTCAAGGATCTATCCCAAAAAAGATTCCTAGGGAAGCCTTAGAGGCCATTCGTGATCAAGCCAAGCATTCTCAACTTTGGGATGATGGCACCTCTCGGAGAAAAAGGTCAGTAGGCAATGATGATGGTCTCGCCGCCATCACTGCTAAGCTAGACAGTATGGGAAGAGATATAAAGAAGGTAACCGAAACGGTCCATGCAATTCAAGTAGGATGTGATAACTGTGGAGGAACACATTTGGTCAAAGATTGCCCTGAGATGGAGTCTGGAGAAGCAAAGGAGGAAGTTAAATTCAGAGAAGCTCAAGGAAAATACCGCCAAGGTGGTGGAACCTTTTTCCGAAGACCATACCAAGATGGAGGCCGCCAATTTCGCCAAACTCAGCCTGGTCTTTTTACTAAGGATCAACCGGCTGCATCAGTTCCCGAGAAGAAATCCAATTTGGAGGAGATGATGGGAAAGTTTTTGGTCACTAATGAGCAATTCATTGCTAGTTCTAGACAACGGATGGACACTACGGAAGCATTAGTGAGAAATCAAGGAGCTGCCATTAAGCAAATTGAAGGAAACATTTGCAACATTGCTAAAGTTCTCCAAGAGAGATTTCCTGGAACTCTTCCCGGATTTACTGAAACCAATCCACGTGATCAGGCGAAGGCTGTAATTACTAGAAGTGGAAGGGTTCATGAAGATCCGATAGTAAAGAAGAAACCTGTACCCCACCCCCTGCCTGAGAAAGAGAAGGAAGTGGAAGTTGTTGAATGTTGAAGGTCCTAAGGTGGACACTGAGGCTGATAAAATTGCTAGGGATAAGCAGTATGCGAAGGATTATGCGCCGCAACCACCTTATCCAGCAGCTTTGAGAAGAGGAAAGGATGATGCTCAATACCACCAGTTTCTCGAGAGTCTGAAGCAACTCCACATTAACATTCCGTTTGTGGAAGCAATTGCTCAAATGCCAAAGTATGCAAAATACTTGAAGGAACTACTAACCAACAAGAGTAAACTAAAGGAGGCAACCATGGTAACAATGAACGAGAGATGCTCAGCGGTGATGCAAAACAAACTACCACCAAAGATGAAAGACCCGGGGAGTATTACTCTTCCTTGTCTTATTGGAAGTTTAGACATCACTCATGCGCTGGCTGACTTGGGGGAAAGCATATCGATAATGCCGTATACTATGTATGCTAGACTTAAGTTAGGGGAACCAAAGCCAATCAGAATGTGCATTGAGTTAGCGGATCGGTCAATTCAATATCCTAAAGGGATGATCGAGAATGTTTTGGTCAAAGTGGATAAGTTTGTTTTCCCTTGTGATTTTGTGATTCTGGACATGGTTGAAGATTCAAGGGTACCTATCATTTTGGGGAGACCTTTTCTAGCCACTGCAAGGGCATTGATTGACGTTTTTGATCGAAGGATCACTCTGAGGGTAGGAGAGGAAGAAGTAGTATTTGATGTTAATAAGTCAATGCAATATCCTGCTGCAGTTGATGATACTTGTTACTTTGTTAGTGCTAGAGAAATGTCCGATGATAAGGAATTTCTACAAAGTCTCATGGAAGATGAAGATCTTGATCCCATGATTCTTGAAGGATGGACGGGAAGTCCAGAAGCAATCCGTGATATCGAAGAATTCGATAAGTTGCTTGAGGAGATAGAAACCACGTGTGATGAGGAGTTAGAGAGTGAAGGAAATAAGCTGATGGAGAGCGAAGAGTCAGTCTTGACTAATGGCATTTTAATTTAGAAAGAGACTCGCATTACTATGCATGAGATTCCTTGCTCAAGAGAAGAGGTGTTGGCAGTAAAATCTACATTCGAAGAACCACCAAAGTTAGAATTGAAGGATTTACCGACCCATCTGGAATATGCGTATTTGCAAGGGAAGTCGGATCTGCCAGTCATCATTTCATCTCAGCTGTCAGCTAACGAGAAAGAAAGTTTATTGAAGGTTCTTAAGGAGCACAAGCATGCTATCACTTGGACGATTAGTGAGATAAAGGGAATAAGCCCTTCTTACTGTACGCACAAGATCCTCATGGAATCTGATTTCAAACCAGTGGTGCAACCGTTGAGGGGTTTAAATCCTAAAGTGACTGATGTGGTAAGGAAGGAGATCATTAAGTTGCTTGACTCTGGGTTGATATACCCAATTTCTGATAGTCCATGGGTTAGCCCCATTCATGTTGTGCCCAAGAAGGGAGGTATGACAGTGGTTGCTAATGAAAAGAATGAGTTGATCCCCACAAGAACTGTCACCGGATGGAGAGCCTGTATGGACTATAGGAAATTGAATGACGCCACACGCAAGGATCATTTTCCTTTGCCGTTCATTGATCAAATGCTCGAGCGTCTGGCTGGAAAGGAATACTACTGTTTTCTAGACGGATTTTCCGGGTACTTCCAAATTCCGATAGATTTACATGATCAAGAGAAGACTACGTTCACATGCCCATTCGGAACTTTTGCTTATCGAAGAATGCCTTTCGGTTTGTGCAATGCACCTGCAACATTTCAACGATGCATGATGGCAATTTTTGATGACATAGTGGAGGATAGCATGGAGATATTCATGGATGATTTCTCCATTTTCGGAAACTCTTTTGATGAATGTTTAGCAAATCTGAAAAAGATGTTGCAGAGGTGTGAAAGTTCGAATCTTGTTCTTAATTGGGAGAAATGTCATTTTATGATCCGAGAAGGGATTGTATTAGGACATAAGATTTCAAGCGTAGGAATCGAAGTGGACAAGGCTAAAGTCGAGGCAATAGAGAAGTTGCCTCCTCCGACGAATGTCAAGGGCGTAAGGAGTTTCTTGGGGCATGCGGGATTTTACCGACATTTTATTAATGATTTTTCCAAGATAGCTCGTCTAATGAACAAACTGTTGGAGAAGGAGACAAAGTTTGAGTTTTCCAAGGAATGTCTTGATGCATTCAATCTTTTGAGAGAGAAGTTAGTATCTGCACCCATCATGATTCGTCCGAATTGGGATCTTCCCTTTGAACTAATGTGCGATGCTAGTGATTATGCTGTAGGAGCGGTTTTAGGTTAGAGGGTTGACAAGAAGTTTCAACCTATTTATTACGCGAGCAAGACTTTGACAAATGCACAAGAGAATTACACTACGACTGAGAAGGAATTGCTCGCTGTTGTTTTTGCGTTTGATAAATTTCGTTCTTACTTGATTTTGTCGAAGACGGTAGTGTTTACCGATCATTCAGCGTTGAGATATTTGTTTAGCAAGCAAGATGCGAAGCCAAGGTTGTTGCGATGGATTTTGTTGCTGCAAGAGTTTGATATCGAGATTCACGACAAGAAGGGAGCTGAAAATCTGGCTGCCGACCATTTATCACGATTAGAAAATCCAGAGCTGGATAAGTTAGATGAATCGGAAATTCAGGATAAATTTCCCGATGAAAGTTTGATGAAGGAATTCGTGAGTGAACTTCCATGGTTTGCTGATTATGCCAATTTTTTAGTTACAAGGACTCTTCCCACTGAGATGAAGTATAACGAAAGAAGGAGATTTTTCTCGGCTTTGCGATATTACTTTTGGGAAGATCCGTTTTTTGTTTAGGGAATGTGCTGATGGTATTGTGAGAAGGTGCGTTAGTGGAGCAGAATGCACTGAAATTTTAACTCATTGTCACAATGGTCCTACGGGAGGACATCATGGGCCTTCGTACACGGCCAGGAAGGTGTTTGAAGCAGGATTTTATTGGCCGACCATTTACAAGGATGCGTACGAGTTTGTAAAGGAATGCGATGCTTGCCAGCGAACGGGAAGAATCTCTAAAAGAGATGAGATGCCACAAAATCCTATCATGGTTAGTGAAATTTTCGATGTCTGGGGGATAGATTTCATGGGACCATTTCCACCAAGCAACGGAAACAAGTACATTATAGTGGCTGTGGATTATGTTTCAAAGTGGGCTGAAGCAAAGGCATTAACTACTAATGATGCGAGAGTGGTGATAAAGTTTCTTAAACAGTTGTTATCGAGATTTGGAACACCTAAGGCGTTGATTAGTGATCGAGGAACACATTTTGCAAATGCACAATTGGAGAAGGTTTTGAAGAAGTATGGAGTCAATCATAAGTTTTCTACTGCTTATCATCCACAGACTAGTGGACAAGTTGAAGTGACCAATCGCGGTTTGAAGCGGATTATAGAACGATCAATTGATGAAAATCCGAAAGATTGGTCAAATAAGCTGGATGATGCTTTATGGGCTGCTAGAACTGCGTTTAAAACGTCTATAGGAACTACGCCTTACTGACTCATCTATGGGAAAGCTTTTCATTTGCTATTTGAGTTGGAACACAAAGCATACTGGGCATTGAAGCACTGCAATCTCGATGATCATGCGGCAGGAAAAGAAAGACTGGCTCAGTTACAGGAACTAGAGGAGTTAAGGATAAATGCTTATGAAAATGCTCGACTGTATAAGGAGCGCACAAAGAAATGGCATGATTCGCGCCTAAAATCGAGTAATTCATTTAAGGAAGGTGACAAGGTGCTCTTATACAGTTCACGATTGCATTTATTTTCTGGAAAGTTGAAGACACGTTGGACAGGACCGTTTGTAGTCGACAAAGTTTATCCTTTTGGAGCTGTTGATTTAAAGGGTCATTCTGGTAAGACATTCAAAGTGAATGGAAGTCGTTTGAAGAAGTATTATGGTGATGTAAGGGACTCCAAGCGTGATTTGGAGATGAATTTGAGTTAAATTATGGAGCACAATGTCGAGCTTACCGACGTGATAAACAAAAGCGCTTTCGGGAGACAACCCGTTGTTTTTCTTAATTATTTATTTTGTTTTGTTTTTAGTGTGTTAATAAAGCTCTTGGAAGAGGTTGCTGGTGGTTGGAAGGTTTCAGTTTAGCTTGTATATTGAAGATAGCTCAGGGAAGCTTCTGTTCACTTCTTTTCTATTCCCTATGTTATTGTTTATTTTGCAATGAGGACATTGCATACTTTTAAATGGGGGATGGGGGAAAAGAAGTCTATTTGTCCTTAAGATATGAATGGTAAATATTGGCAAATTTTCAAGCTAAAGGGCATTCTACATGTTAGTCATTTTTCAGCCAAATTTTTCGTTTAAAATTGTATTCTATGTAAAGTTTAGCGAATCTTGTAACACATTTTGGGAATTCAATTGATGAAATGAATTTAATTTTTAAATATTAGATAGTTCATTATGTGATGTATCGATAGGCAATCTATTTGTAAGTTATTGAGCTGCTAAGAAATTTAATACTTAAAAGTAGGAATTATCCCAAGAGGATCTTTTAGCAAGGTGCGACTTTAGTCTTAATTCTTATTCGATAGCGTGTTATAATCCATAATTTTGGGATTCTAATTATCATCATTTGGGAATATACTAGGTGTTGACTCCTCTGTTGTACGAAAGTACAGACCTGGTTTCCGTCAGTATATTTGATATAAAAAGAAAAGAAAAGAAAAGAAAATAGTACAAAAGACTCATTAATTGAAAAACCAAAGCCAAGATATGTCGCTTTGTTGTACTGAGGTACAGACCTGTCACCAATGTCTTGGTTTGAAAAATGATTGATTTATTGGGTTGTTCATTATTTGGAGAATTGTGACACGTTATTTGTATGAGAGTATTTTGCTATTGAGAATCAAGGATAAGGCCTGCTAGAATAATAATAAGTTAAGCTCAATTTCTTAATTTTAGATTGTTTTAGTGGACAATAATATCGGTAATCCTTGTGAATTATCTTTTATGCCAAATAATAATGTATTAGAAGCTGTTTCCCTTAGAAAGTTTCTTGATTGCTAAGCATTAAGGTAGAATCAATTTTAAGGTAAGAATTTGGTTTGCCGAATGCTGTGTAGTATGTAAGTCCTTTTGCACTTTTGTTTGCCGTTCATATATGAAGTTTTAAAGTTTTTAATAGATGCTCTACTTAAGGACAAGTAGGATTCAAGTGGGGGATGTTTGATGAACGCCAAAATGTACTACATTATAGTACTAATTACCCCCTTGTTTAGATGAATTCTTATGCATTTTGTGTGAATACGATACTGATTTCGTTCATATTTGTATATAGGAGTTTATTGGAGCTTGAATTGAAAAAGAAGCAGAAAGCGAGCTAGTATTGAAGAAAAGAAGTTAAAATGTTTGAAGTTTGAAGAATAAAAGTCGAAGGCTGAAAAAGTGTAATTTTCAATCCATACGGCGGATGGATTAATCCATCAGGCGTATGGAATACTGGGCCAAGCTGGATCAGACCCGGGATGTAGGAACTGGGCTTTAACATCCATCCGGCGGATGGATTAATCCATCCGGCGGATTGATCGATTCGGCAAAAACCCTAAATAGCCTCATTTGCTTTCATTTGAGGGGAATCACTTCATTTTTCTTCACAGCCGATTTTCAACCCTCAAAACCTTAATTCTGGAGCATTTTGGGAGAAAGGAATCTAGAAGAATTGAAGGTTATCAATTGCTAGTTCATTTTCTTCGGTTTCTCGATTCGAATACGTTTCTTTCTTTCATTTGATTATGAATTCGGTTTCGTTTTCGTTTCTAATTTTCTGTAGTAATATGATTGGCTAAGTTATTAATGCATTTGTTTAGATGATAATACTCAGATGATGATTTGATTATTGAATTGCAGATTATATTGGATTTTATGAATGTTTATATTGTGACACCCGACAATTTAGGTTAACTTTTAAACTTAACCGAAACTCTAATTACGTGTATTTAGATGTAAGTTAGGCTAAATACTTGTAATTACTTGTAACTATTTGTATATTATCGTGAATATACACCTAAGTAATTGTTTTATATTACGCTTACGTAATTAGTTGTAATTAAACGAAACAACCGGACGGAGTCCGACTAATTATACGACGTTGGTGAAAATATTTTCTATAAATAACGTAAACCTATTTTTTGAATTAAATAGTAGTTATTTACCCTATATTATTATTTCGAATAATAATACGCAAAAACCTAGACGTTTCGGTTAAAACGTCTCAAACGTCACTAAAACGCGCGAATTGAATTGGGCAATCAAACGAAACGTCAATAAATAATTTGACAACTTAAAACAAAGTATTTTAATAATACTTCAATGAAAATTTATCCCAAATATATCTTTAATTTAAACAATGAAAGAATACGTTACGCGATTTCACAAATTAACGAAACAACGAATAAACGAACACCGTATGCAACACAGTCTGAGACTGAAAATCAAAAATTTAAACACAAGACCACCAAGTGGGGGCCCATAGGGCTGGCCACCCTCTTCACCCAATACAACAACATGCAAAATTCAATCATGGGGCTTTTTGCTAGATGTAACAACCCCAAATTTAGGGTAAATTTAAAATTTTCCTAATTACGTGTTTATTACTTGTATATAATATGAAATAGGATTATATACATTAATTACTTACTTACATATATATATGGATGGAATATATGTATATATACGCGTATACGATTCGTCCAGTATCGTATAAAACTATAATTGTACAAACATACGGACGTTGGTAAAACGATTATTAAATAATATGAAATTATTTAATTACAACTATTATTACTTTATATTATGTTTATAATATAACAAAAACGTACGTTTTAATCAAAACGTCACCGAACTCTCCGAAAACTCGACCAACCGACTAAACAAAACAAAGTTATGTTTTATAACGTGAAGACAAAGTATTTTGTTAAAATACTTCAACTAAATTTATCGGGTATTATTTCGTATTTTTAAAACGTATGTTAAATCGCGTACAAAACTATTTTAACATTTGAACGACCGAGGAAACGAACACGAATTTGGGGAAACTAGTAAAAGACCAAACCACCCTTGTGGGACCCACTAGGGGGCCGGCCACATGCCAAGGGATGGCATGCCATACCCTTGACCTCCTCCCCTCACTTGTGTGTTAGACACACAAACACAACCCACACTCATTTACTCAACCTCATTCTCTCCAACCTCTCTCTTCCCCATCTCTCTCTCTCTAAAACCGGCAGCCCCGAACCCACCCAAAAACCACCACTAAATCACCTTGGATCGTGACACGGTTTGGAGCAAAAACGATCACCACGCGAGCACGAACGTTTCTATCTTTTCGGTTTTGAAAACCGAGTCTTGTAAGTTAACCAAACTCTAAAACTCTTTTAAATACTTTTATTTACTTCTCTAGTTGATAATCTAGCTAGATAATGTCCAAATCATAAGCTAAAACTCGTTTTTGGAACACGAAAACTTAAACCGAGAACCACCACTGAAAGCAGTCCACTTCCGGAATTTTTATAAAATCGTGTGTTCAAAATCAACGAAAACTTTCTAAATAAGAAATCTTCGTCTCTTCGTCGCCTACGACTTTTATGAAGGGCGTTTTGCCCAGAAATACACCCATCTCCGGCTAATACTAGAACTTTGGACTTAGTTCTGTTTGGAACCAAATCTGACCACACTTCACTTTTATTTTTGTTTAAAATAGTAAACGGACATAAGAAAATACCATAAAATGCAGAAATGAACTTTAGATATATGAGAATATGTGTGATTTTTCGTTAGGCTTGAAATGGACTACAAATGGGTTAAATCGAGGGTTGGAACCGAGTCAAGAATCTGAAACAGGAAACCACTAAACTGAGATCAGTCCACTTCTCGAATTTTTATAAAATCATACGTTTGAAACTAGCGAAAACTTTCTAAACATAAAATCTTCGTCTTTTCGTCGGCTACAACTTTCGTGAAGAAGGTTTAGCCCAGAAACGCCCTCGTTTTGCTATAAAAATCAATTTACAAACATATATATTTTGTGTCAAAACTTTGGAAAAGATTAACTAAAAACCGACACCTCGAGGACCTCTAGAACCGAAAACTCAGTTGATAAAGTGATTATTAGCCATAATATGACTTAGGTAAAAGCCTCGGGTCAAGACTCGAACGTTTGACCTCAAAACCGAGCAAACACCAAAACAGCCCCTTTGTGTCGCATCTGGACACATCTTTATGCGACACTACCATAGTGTCGCATGTTTGTGTCGTACCCGTCGCTTGACTGCGACACAGCTCTTATGTCGCACCTTGTTTCCACGACACTTCTCTTGTGTCGCATATTTTCGCTTGATTGCGACACTACGACTATGTCGTATACAGTGTCGTACCCATGTCTGCGACACAACCCTTGTGTCGCATAAACTCCAAACCAGAACCAAGTCATACGACACTTCCCTTGTGTCGCATATTGTCTGCGACACTACCCTAGTGTCGCATTATAGTGTCGCATAATGCCCAGAACAGAAAACTAAATATTTTCTAAGTGTTGGAACCACTTTTCAATTACTAAAACGAATACGATACGACTTATACATGAAAACAATATAATTTTGAAAGTATACAACAACACTTGAATACGTACAAGACTATACTAAACTAAACGTGAGATTTCACTCACATACGCGTACGGGATTACACTTGGAAATACTTAGGAGATTACACTCCAACGAACTTACACTTGTACATTACACGGGATTGCACCCGATACGAAATTACAAGTTCACTCACTAGTTACGTGCTGGATTACACGTTAACTGATACGAACATACACTCGAATACTTACGAGGTTTCACTCGTACCCTTTGGGGTTTAAGCCCATTGGAACTTACGCAAACGATACATGCTGTAATACAAACAAACGATCATACGAATATACTTTACAACTGTACAACTATTATGAATACATAATAATAATGGAAGGAATTATTATTATACTCCGATAACAAACGAACCGTACAACTTTTATACAAACTACGACTTACAAACGATTTACAAACTTACAAACAAACTAATGGACATTAACTAGTTTGGGAACAACTAGCAGGGATACTTTACAAGTATTCCATTTACTTACTAAACCTTATGCGTATTAGGACGCTAAGGGTTGCTAGTACGGGAATACTACTTGCTTACTTACTGCATTGACTGCCAGACTCAGGTGAGTCTTACAGCCCCTACTTTACTGTTTTATACTCAGGGGTGAGATGCATTACTGTTTTACATGAACACACAAAACTTACTTGCTGCCATGATTTACTTACTGAACGAGATTAACGATACGCCAATTGCATGAGTTTACGACTAATCCAATGAAATCCTCCTGAATCATAGTTGTTAGTTATGACATAAGCGCGAGCTTTAGTATATGGATCCATATGGGACTGACAATCCCCGCCCGGGGTAGCACGCACTACCACGAACCGTTCCTGTAGAAACGGGCGTTTCTTGCTCGTTCCGTATGAATGTTTTGGATTACATTCATGAGGGGGTACCGATATTTACTGTACGTTAAGCTTCAACTATGGTGGCTCATGGCGATTGTATCAAACGGTTTGCATGACTTGCGACCACCCACTTATTAAAACTTATGTGAACGATGTGCATGACTTGTGATCGTTACATACTGGCTAGCTGTGATTTACAAATACTACTTGTGTGTTCAAACTGTTTACTTACTTACAAACCTGTGAGATTCACCAACCTTTTGGTTGACCGTTTTAGTAATGCTTCTCAGGTACACAGCATCAGTAGGGATGCCCAGCAGGATAAGCTTACTTAGCTCGAGTCGCATGCATTACAAGCTTGGAGATTTTATTGCATTACTTTTGTACTTACTGTTATGTATTAGAATCTCTAGGAATTTACTCGAACTCGAGCTTGTATTTTGAAACTACTTATGTATTAATGTAATAACTTTTCGAACGTCTCATTTAGAGTCGTTCACTGTATCCTTTGTGCTTGTGATTATTGATTAGTAACACCCAAAACATCGCTTCCGCAAACTGTTAAATTTGGGGGTGTTACACTAGACCACTAAGCCATCATGCAAAAACAAATTCATTTCTCATTTTACACTCAAAAATTCACCAACATTTTCTCTCAAAATTCTGGAGGAAAACCAGCCCTCAACACCTCCTTAAACCACCAACAAACCACCACATTCCACCAAGGAACCACCAAGCACCACCACTTAAATACATCACCATTTTTCAAGATCTTTACAAAGAAATAAAGCTTAGGAACACTCCATCTCATCTCCATCAAAATCTTTGTAAGGAAACTCATCTCTACCCTCATGTATATTTATTTACATGTTTTATAGTCCATCTAACTTGAATATGTCCAAATTTCTTGCTAAAAATCATTTTTATAAAGCATACATGAACATGCATAATCTGTCTCCAAAAACACACTTTACAAAAATGGTCGTATCTGGAGTTCTAGGAAGATTTAGATAACAAATTTCTTTTAAAAGTTGCGTATTGAAAAGAGCTACAACTTTCGTGTTTTACACTTTTTCCAGATCTGTACGTATTTTTATGAATAAACCCATCTTTGAGTCTGGTCTGCACTTATTCGAAAACCAAGTTCGGTTCCTTCACGAAATTAATTACCTATGTAAATGGACACTATAATTGCTGTAAAAATTATATGTTAGACCAGAAACCTTGATGATCAGTTGGTAAAATTTGTGAGACTTGATGTGGACTAGAAATGGTAGAAATCCTATGGCGAACCAAACCGACAAAAGTCGAAAATATGAAATCTTGAAGTTTTAAGTTGCGTAATAAAAACCGACACTTCGAAATAACTCCGACACGAACCGACAAATTATTTGGACTCTATTAACTGAAATATGGGTTGGGTAAAAGTTTCGGGTCAAAACGAGTAGGTTTGACCATGTCAATAAAAACAGGGCTCGATTTCTAAAAACCGACAAACTTACTATTTTTGGAAAGTGGTAACAAAAATGAGTTTGGGTGATTAAATAAATGACTTTGACCAACTTTGACCAAGTTTGACCAGCTTTGACCAGCTTTGACCTTTTTGACCAACTTTGACCAGTTTTACCAGGGTTGACCAGGTTTGACCAACTTTGACTAGTTTGACCAGCTTTGACCAACGAGTTGACCAACTTTGACCTACGGTTTGAGGTTTTTACGAACTAAATAATTTGTTAGCAACACACGATATATACTAATGAATAATTTACAACGAAACAAACTCAATAACAATGTCTAAACAAATTTTTATTATAAACTTTTACCAACGGGTCGTACACGCTTTTGATAAACGAACTTGAACAACTTATTTGGACATACTAGTTAATGAACTAGCTTTAGGTGGACATTAACCCTCCACCTAAACGATTGGCTTAAGTGGACATTGACCCCCACTTATACAATCGCTATAGATGGTCTTATGAGACATCTACTTACATACAACCTTATACGTTTAGGGTGTTAGAAGGTTGCATGTTGGATACACTCATTTCTTGCTTATTTGATTATTTGCTAGCTGCTTGCTAAACTCAGGTGAGTTCATAGCCCCACATTTTACTATTTTGAAGTTATTTTGGGGTGAGAATACATGCTTCATTTACTGTTTTATGAATACAGACATTTAAATCTTATGATTTACATTTACAATATTACTGTAGAGTAATACATCTGTTTAACACTTACTAATCACAATTACCATGTTGTTGTAGAACTATACAACTGTTTAAATCATATGATAAACTTTTATACAAGAACTGAAAACTGTTGAACTGATTGCATGATTAAACTGCTAGAGACTCCAACTTCCGTGTTAAACGTTGAACTGTGAATACATGTGGATTATATCTGATGAATATATATATATATATATATATATATATATATATATATATATATATATATATATATATACTGTATGGCATTTTGTGCTACTTCCGGGCACTGTGTGCTACTTCCGGGCACTTTGTGCTACTTCCGGGCACTCTGTGCTACTTCCGGGCACTGTGTGCTACTTCCGTGCACGTTGTACTACTTCCGTTTAATATATGCATACTTGATATACATTATAACTTGATAGATTCCTTGGGCACGTTGTGCTACTTCCGATACACATATGCATACTTGTTATACATGATGAACTGTTTGGATACGTCGTGCTACTTCCGAAAAACAATACGAACATGGAAAATTTGTGAAAAACATTTTTAACAAAACCTATGAACTCACCAACTTTATGTTGACCCTTTTAGTATGTATTCTCAGGTTTACAGACGCAGTAGGACTACCCACAGGAAACAAGACAGTAGGATGCTTTTGGAAAGCATAGCTCGAGTCACATATTTTGAAACAAGAGATTTAATTGCATTATGATATTTTGTATCAACGACTATGTATTAGAAATCTCTAGACTATTTTTGCGAACTCCAATGTTTTTGGGTAACAGTTGTAAACATTTGATTATGGCAATGTAACTATTTTTTTAAAAACGTCTCATGTAGAGGTCGTTTGTTGTAATCTTTGAGTGATGATATTTAATTTGGTCGGCGCCCCCGTGACACCTCATCCTTTCGCTGCCACGTGTGTTTGGGGGTGCGACATATATACTTGATGATCCACGTTTAATTATTGATTGTTGATAATTACCCAACGTGGTTATTTATTGATCTAAGATTGATTTCTCTATTGATGAATAATTATTGATGATTATTGGTTTTAATTGATAATTATCACTAGACATATTGAGTTTGATAGGTTGGGATAAATAATCATTATAAATCATTAATGAATGTGATAACTATTTATTGGTTATAAACTTTGTTGATTCAAGTTGCAAAAGTAAATCATATAAACGGTGTAGGTTTAATTTATAACACAATTTGGTGGATAACGTTAAATTGAACTGTTAACGTGTTGAAAAAAACTTTATATCTTTCTTAATTGTGTTTAATCAATTAATCTTGTAAGGATAATTGGTAATATATGTCATATCATAATAAAATCCATATGCTAGCAATTCAATAAAGTGATAATCGTATTTTGAGGAAAATAATCTAAACAAATGCATATCTTTTATCATTTGAATCAAATATTTTATCTAATTAATTGTTTTATCATTTGTTTCTTTTTAATTTAAGTTTACTTATAAAAATCACTTTTCATAATTGTCAGTCAATTGTTCGAACGGAACTAAAACGTTCCCCTCTTTTTATCTGTTTTAATTATTTGTATCAATTTCTATTTTATTTGAATTAACATCCGTTCCTTGTGTTCGATCCGGACTTATCATACTATACTATTATACGATCAGGTATTCTTGCCTGAGTTGTGTACTAGCAAGTAAGGTAATTTCCATTTTAAAACTAAAGCCCCGTTTACACGACATCAGTTAGATATATAATAGGCTCGTAGTTATAGCTCATTAGGATATAGGATATCTAGGAGAGTAATGTGGCACCCTAGTTAGTGTAACGGAAAAACCGTAAAATGGCCAAATACTCGGTATAGTCCTGGAAACACCAGTTGGTGGAGTAAAAACGTACGGAAGCCGCGGAAAGGTCGTAGGTATAATACTTTGCATTACCTATGTTTCCAGCCTCTCCAGATTAGTCATCACAACTAGTAGCCTTACCCTTTGACTACTCATAACATATATCGAAATCATAGTAAACACTCGCATTATTCACTGTCGTCCGAGTCTCCGTACAAAATCCCTTCTCTTTTATTTTCTTTTATTTACTTTTTAAGTTAGTTATCCAAACAAAAACCCTTCAAAAGATTTTAAAACCCTTCAAAAGATTTTAAAACCCTAGCTAGATTACAAAAGATAATTAAACTTCCTAGACTCCCATGCCCGTTGTAGTTTGAAGAACGACACCTGAGTCATATGTACCGCTTACTGCCCTTTTAGGTCTGTTAGTAGTATACAGCTTAGGATTCCCCTGCTCTATAAATTTAAAACCCACTGCCGTGAGTCCCGGTTGACCGGATCAACGACCAGAGTAAAACCCGTCCGACCGCTTGGACAGCGACAAGTTTTTGGCGCCGCTGTCGGGGATTACAACGACCGATTTTAGAAATTTAGCTATCTTAGTTATTTAGAGATCCTTTCGGAAGATCAACATCATCCGAAAGTTATATTTTCTATCCTTAGGTTAGTTAGTTTTTAATTTCCTGTCCTTAGTTAAAACCCTATCCTTCCAAAAACCCTAGTTTCTTCTAAACAAGTTATAACGAACCATATCACTCTCGCCGCATCAACCAAACCACTGCTAGAGGGACGAGGAGGACCAATCGCATCACCAACTGACGAAACCCTTGAAATTAAGTCACATTTTATTAAAATGATTAAATCTCTGTGTCAGTTTAATGGTCTTTCGGTTGAAAATCCAAACGCCCATCTAAACAAATTCATCAACCTTTCCGACTCTTTCGAACAAACCGGATCTAGTAATAAAGTCACCCGACTTCACCTGTTTCCTTATTCTTTAGCTTTCCGAGCCCAGACATGGTTTTATGAACTCGAACCCAATTCGATTCATACATGGGAGGAGATGGCTACTAAGTTTCTAGCTAAGTACTTTCCTTCTTCCCTGCAAACCAAGCTCAAAAATGAAATCATCAACTTTCATCAAGGAACTACTGAATCATTGAGCTTTGCTTGGGAACACTTTAAGAAACTGCTAGGAAGATGTTCGAATCATCAGTTGGCTGAAACGAATCTGCTCTGCACATTCTACAACAGTCTGAATCCTCATCATTAACAAACCCTTGATGCTGCTTCATCCGAAAATTTCATGCTATATACTTCAAACGAAGCTTGGAAGTTGATTGAGATGATAATGATGCATCAACATGACTTGGAGTCAGATAAATCAACCTCTAAAAACAGGGATACTTCTAATCAAGCCTTAGATAACTTAAGAACTCAACTTGAATCTATCTCTAAATTTGTCAAGGACATGCAAGAATCTTCCAAATCCAAGAAGAAACCTCAACGACTCTTCTCAAACTCAAAGCTCAAGGAAGATGTTCTTGCTACAACTGGTGGAACCACTAATCAAGCCATTCACTCTAAATCTTCTACTCAGCGGTTAACCAGACAACCTATCTTTCAATCGTTAGTTCTCTCTACACCCTCTTATTCTTTACAATTGTCTTCTCGTCTAAACAATACGATTTTCAATAACTTCATGGTTGAGCAAAACAATATAAATAAACAAATTGTTGATTTTCAAAATCAAATTGATAGTTTGCTTTAAATTTCAAACGATTTAAATAAAAACATGGAGGATCATGTTAAAATGTTGTTTTTAAAAGTTGAGGAGAAGCAAAGGGAAGAAGCGATCAACAAAGTTGTTTATCTCTCATCCTATGAACATGATGACATCCTTGTAGTCACTAGAGGAGGGAAAGAGACTAAAAGCGAGAAATTGGTAGATATTCCTTTAAACGAACCTTCTAGTTTTTCTCCACCCGTTGATTCTGTACAAGTTGACATACCTGTCACTTCTCGTGAACCAGAACCGTCTAAAGCCCTAGAAGTAACTGAACCCATACGTATACCTTTTCCTGGTAGGCTTAAGAAAGAGAAACAAGAAGCTCAGTTTGGAAAATATCTAGAGATGTTCAAAAGCCTACACTTAAATGTTAAACTATTAGATGCTTTAGTTGAGTTGCCTAGTTGTGCCAAATTCTTTAAGGAACTCATATCCAACAAAGAAAAACTTAGACAAATAGTTAACTTGCCCTTAGATGCAGAGTGCTCTTTGATGGTGCAACAAGGATTACCCCCAAAGCTAGGAGATACTAGCCATTTCACTATTCCTTGTTACCTTCAGGATGTTCAAATTAGTAATGCCTTAGCTGACTTAGAAGCTAGTGTAAACCTTATGCCATACTCGATTAATAGGAAACTATGATTAGGCGAACTTTTACCAACCCGTATGACCATCCAATTAGCAGATAGATCAGTTAAGCTCCCTCGTGGAATTGCTGAAGATATTATGGTCCGTGTTGATAAATTCGTATTTCCTATTGATTTTGTTGTTATGGATATTGAAGAAGATACCCAGGTACCACTCATCCTTGGCAGATCTTTCTTAAACACTGCCAAGGCTATCATTGACGTAAACGAAAAATCTTTAAAACTTCGAGTGGGTACTGAGGAAGTCACCTTCAATGTTGATAAACTAATGAAATATCCTATGAGAGAAGATCTTGGTCTTGTAGTTTCTATGCAGGATATAATTGAAGAACACTTGGAAGAAATCCTCGCAGTAAGCAGCATCAACCCCCGTCCGAATACCATCATTACAACAAGGAAAATCTGTGAAGAAGGTGCGGGATTATGCTCAGCTATCTCAGATACTTCCACCGCATCAAGAGAAGTTCTATTTCCTTTAAAGAATTCAAGCTCGCAGTCCAACAGATCTATCATAGCTGCTCCACTTGGATATGGCACTCCAGTCACTCTTCTGAGAAGGAACCCTAATCCTGAAGTTCATGATTCATCTCTTTCAAAAGAAGAATTTCTGAAGACTCTCAAAGAAATGAAGTCAATGCTTAAACCATCTGATTCGCAACTATCTGAAAGTTGTGAAAACTTGAATCCATAGATCACTTTTAGCACGTCTTCATCAACTCAATTCCAAAGATTTGCATTTACCAAGGATAATGACGTAATAATCAATGAGGATAATGCAGTCTCTCAATCCTCTCTAGTGAAATATGAGCTGAGAAAAGATGAGCTTTCCAACAGTACAGAATGGGTTGAAATTGTTGGAATAGTGTCCAATATCATAACTAATTGGTGAGACTATCATTAATGGTAAAGTCCTTTTTGGGTTGCCCTCATTACGATCAAGAGAAAGATGAAGGATAATATTAATTGTATTAATATTATAATTTTTTGGTTAATTAATAAATAGTTTATTAATTAGAAAGTTAAAAGTAAATTAAGTTTGGCGGAAGATTCTAGAAACTAGATCTAACCGTTGGTTGGAAGGTCCAACCGCCGGTTGAGATTAGGGTTTCAAAGGCGGTGCAAGTCGCAGACTTGGAGTACAAGACTGACAGCTCCAACCGCCGGTTGGGAGTCGAATTCAGCAAACCGAAGGGTTTCTTCCACAACTATAAATAGGGGCATCCTATACCTTCATAACATACGAATTAGATACGAATTTTCAAGGGTTTTTGAAAATTCGACTTTCTCTTGGGTTTTTGGGTGTGAATCATTAGAGGTATTCTACTTTGGGTACTTCCTTCCAAGTAACGAAGCTCTGCTCTTTGGACTGTGCGCGAGAAATAGGTTTTCTCTAAGGTTAGTGTTTTCCTTGTTTTCTTTATCCAATTTGTTTATTGTACTATGTTGTTAAAGTTAAAGATCCCTTAGGGTTTTAGTTTCCTAATTCCTTAGATTATTTGAAGTTTTTGTTATTCCGCTGCGTGTATAATAATCTAGTTAGGGAATAGAAAACCCAACAATGGTATCAGAGCCATAGCTTAACAAATAGTAGCATGAAATTATCTGCAACAGTATGTAGGTAAAGATATATTGGAAAGAGAATTATCTAAATAGGTAATATGTATTTACAGTTTAGATATTGATAATTTTAAATTGTTTAAAATAGACCACTAATTTTAAAAGGTTTAAAATAGAACCCTAAACTTTAAGAGAGATTATATGTATAATATGATTTATATATATGTATAAATAAAGTCTAAATACATCGTCAGTCAATTGATAAATCGGCTCACCCATAAGGAACAAACTATAAGAGAGGTATAAGGAGGGTCGCTCTGCTTCCCTAAAGAAGTAAGGTTTTTAATAAGCTTCGCGCTGACCTACTTCTCCGCTTCTTTGTGCGTTCGATGGAGCTACCGAGGACCTTTGATAGGATGATGTCAAGATTAAAAGTAGACTTAAAATAATAAAACAAAATCCCGTTTTAGCTATAGGAAATGATGAATAGTATGCTAACCCTTGAAATCCGCACATCTCTCGTATGAAATGTTAATGGAGCGTGTGTGGTTTACCGGCACATTAATATGAGGATGTAATGAGAGGTGATTGAGACTCGCGATTCTCGAGCGTACTCGAGCCGGGGATCACGCGGGGTTTGTATGGTTAATTCACCATCTTGTTCATGATCCTCGGCATACCAGTCATGAGTAGTAGATGTGCATAACCGAGATTAACATGTCATTGATAGAAATCAATGAATCTCAAAGATCTAGGAGTTTCATAAGAAATGAAATAGATAAAAGTATTTTAGTTATATGATTACGGCGACCCTTTTCATAAAACTGAAAATATAGATCCTAGCCTTAATTTAGAAAATTGGGTAAATAATTAAGGAATATTCAAACTAACTAAAACTGTTTTATCTCATAGATGGCTAATTTAAATGGTGCAAATCCTCCCGTCCCCAATCCCGCACATAACTTGAACTTCTCACTACTCTAAGTTCTTGGAAGGGAAAGACTAACCGGTCCAAACTATATGGACTGGATGCGAAACCTAAGGTTTACCTTGAGGTACGAGAACAAGGAGTATGTTCTCGATGAGCAGATTCCCATAATTGATGAAGAATCAACCCAAGAGGAGATTGAGGCACACCGGAAACATTATGATGATGCGAATAAAGTGTCTTGTATCATGGCATCTTTCATGAGCCCTGAACTGCAAAAGACTTTTGAAAACACTTGGGCTTATGAAATGAACCAACAGCTGAAAGAAATGTTTCAGGCTAAGGCAAGCAAAGAACGCCTTGATGTGGTGAAATCCCTCATGGCTTGCAAGCCCAAACTTGGAGTTTCTATCTATGCTTTCGTCTTAGAGATGAGAGGGTACTTTGATAGGTTGGAGTCATTGAACATGGTATTTGACACAGAGTTTTCCATCGCCATAATTCTATCCAGTTTGCCAGCTGTCTACATTCAGTTTGTAATGTCATATCAGATGAATATGAATGAGAGAGAAGGCTCAATAATGGAACTCCACAATTTACTGCAAACTGCTGAGCAAGGAATCAAGAAAGATGATGTGTCCTCAGGCTCAGCAGCTCCTGTGTTGACTGTTGGTCAAAGTGCAAAGAAAAGGAAAAGGTCAAATTCAAATTGGAAAAGGAAGACTACTGACGAAAAGTCCGTTCGCAGGTCTAAGAAAGGGACCGATTCTGAGATTGCACCTGTTAGTGACCCAAAGGAAGCAGTGTGCTTCTAATGTAACACAAAGGGTCATTGGAAGCGTAACTGCCCAAAATACCTGAAGGACCTTGAAGATGGAAATGTCGAGAAGAGTATTCACTCAGGTATGTTTATGATCGAACTCCATAATACAACAACTTCTAATTCATGTGTTCTAGATACATGATGTGGTAATCACATTTGCACTGTATTGCAGGGGCTAAAGGAAAGTAGAAGTGTGAAGCATGGAGAGCTCAACTTAGTTATGGGAAACAAGGGAATTGTACCTGTGACGAAGATTGGAAGATTTGAGCTCATGCTGAATTCTGGAGTTAGGATAGATTTAAATAATTGCTATTATTCGTCAGAAATGACTAGAAACATTATTTCATTTTATGCTTTGTATAAAGATGGTTATCATTTTTCTTTTGATAATGGAAATGGAGATATTTTGGTTCATTTAAATGATTGTTTTATTTTTAAAGCCTCTCCTTACAAAGGCATATATGAAAATGTTGAATGTGTTAGCAATGTTATTTTAAATGTTGATTCGTCTAATGAAATTGATAAATCTAAGTTGTGGCATTATCGTCTAGGGCACATAAACAAGAAACGCATCGCCCAACTCCAAAAGGATGGAGTGTTGGAATCATTCAATCTCAAGTCGGATGATGTATGCGAATCTTGTTTATTAGGCAAGATGACCAAATCACCATTCACTGGATCGTGTGAAAGAGGTGAAGGACTATTGGATTTGGTACATACAGATGTATGTGGACCATTACGATGTGCTACAAAAGATGGAAATAGATACTATGTTACATTTACTGATGACTTCAGCAGATTTGGACATGTTTATCTGATCAAACATAAGTCGGATACTTTTGAGGTGTTCAAAAGATATCAAAGCGAAGTAGAGAATCAACTGGGCAGAAAGATAAAGGTTCTCCGATCCGATAGGGGAGGAGAGTACCTTAGTATCGAGTTTCTCGATCATCTTAGAAACTGTGGAATAGTTTTGCAATTGACTCCTCCTAGTACACCGCAGCTTAATGGTGTTGCTGAGAGGAGAAACAGAACTTTGTTAGACATGGTTCGATCTATGATGAGTCGAGCAACACTTCCAATGAGTTTTTGGGGTTATGCATTAGAAACAGCCGCCCATATCTTAAATCAAATACCCACCAAGAAAGTTTCAAAGACACCTTATGAGAAGTGGAAGGGAAAGAGACCTTCTCTTGGTCACATCAAAATCTGGGGTTGTGAAGTTTACGTTAGACGGGAAACTCAGGACAAACTAGACTCCAGATCTGAAAATTGTCTTTTCGTCGGTTATCCACAAGAGTCATTTGGATATTTATTCTACAGACCAAAGGATAATGTGGTCTTTGTAGCTCGAAGAGGAGTGTTCCTTGAGAGAGAAATGATATCTAAAGAGGACAGTGGGAGTAAAATTGATCTTCAAGAAATTCAAGAATCTACCGATGAAGAACCTATAATAAACACTGACGTTCAACAAGAGGTGGAAACACCTGTTGAACCTGAAGACATATCCTTACCCGTTCGCAGATCTAGTAGAGTTAGCAATCTTCCTGAGTTCTATTATGGTTACCAAATAGAAGAGGATAAGATAAGTGATAGTACACTTGGTGAATTAGATGAGCCTGCTAACTACAAGGAAGCGATGGCAGGCCCTGGGCTGCTAAATGAAAGGAAGCTTTGAAAAGCGAAATTCAGTTCATGTATGACAATCAAGTTTGAAATTTGGTTGACACTACACCCGGTCTTAAGACGGTGGGTTGTAAGTGGATCTTCAAAAAGAAGACAAACATGGATGGGAAAGTACACACTTATAAAGCTAGGTTGGTGTTGCGCCCGAAACGGTCGTTCGCGAAGCGGGCACAACAGTGGGGGTGTTTTAAATTTATAGAGTTGGGGAAATCCTAAGCTAATACTACTTTCAGCCCTAATTAGGTTACTAGGGTAGTAAGCGGTATGTTGACTCAGGTGTCGTTCTTACACTACAACGGGCATGGGATCTTAGGTGTTTTAATTACCTTTGGTGACTTAGCTAGGGTTTAACTAAAGTGGATTTGGTTTTGGTTTTATAACTAATCTACGGAAAATAAATGCAGAAAAGGAAAGGATGTTTGTACGGAGGCTCAGAGAACAGTGGATACGAAAGTGTTTACTATGATGCTGGTATATGCTTTGGATAGTAGTTATGGGTGTTAAAGCCACTAGTTATGATGATTAATCCATTGAGTAACCAGGAACTTGAATTAACACGAAGTATTATACCTACGGCAGTTCCTTAGCTTTTCCCACGTATTTAAACGTTATACGAAGTACTGTGCCGTTTTATGGTTTTTCCTTAGCATTGATTCAAATTACCAGTTTGCTCATTGGATACCCTTTATTATTAATGATGTATAATTACGATCCTATCAAATATCTAACGTAAAGGTCTCTACAATCAGATAAATAATATGTCACATGGATAGCAATTATATAGTGTCAGATACACCGGAAGTTCTCCCAAATGTACTGATCAATTCAATCAACAGTTATTCTCTAATCCTATTCCCCAATCTCTGACAAATGTGTGTCGGTATCATGGCACGAATTGTTGAATAAACAATAATGTGAACAGGAGTTACCCTACGGAATAGGTTGGATTAACTTGTCTAACGGTTTAGTGAATTGTTCATCATCAATCATATAAATCACCACAACTATTACATGCACATCACTCTACTGTATAAACATCAACTTATATCTGAAAACCCTAATCATGCAGTTACATATAGTAATCGGAGGTTCAGTTCTAGCATGCAGCATTCCTAAGGTGTGACACCCGTCAAATTAGGACTAGAATTTAGTGCCTAATCAAGTTTTAATACATGTAATTAGTTCTGTGTTAGGCTAATTAATGTATCAATTATTATATATATTGTTGAATATATATCTACACAATTATGCGGTTTGTTTAAATCGTATGCGTTTCAAATCGAATGAATTTCGATACAATAAATACGGACGTTGGTGATGCAATTATAAATTATGTGGAATAATTTAATTTCACAAATAACTACTTTATATTATGTCGATAATATAATAAACACATGCGTTCGGTTTAAAACGTTACCGAACTCTACAAAATTCGACCAACCGACAAAACAAAAAGAAGTTATATTTATAACGTAAACACAAGGTAATTTATAAAATACTTCAACCAAAATTTTTGGACAACTATTTATATTTCAAAACGTATATTTGAAAGTTAACTAATAATAATTTAAACGTTCAAACGATCGGGAAAACGAACACCACACGGGGCGCGGTGCGTAGGCTGGAAAGGGTGGGGATTTCCACCTAAAACCACCTCCCATTTTCTCTTTTCTTCATTTTTCACTTTCTCTTTCTCTCTCCTTCTTTCTTTTTCTCTCAATTACAAACCACCACCTCATCATCAAAATCACAAAATAAATACACTAAACGACTTCGAATCACCATACTCGTTTGGTAGAAAAACGTTCCCCTCATCACGATCTACACTTTCATCTTCTCGGATTTTTGATCCGACACTTTGTAAGTTTCCGACAAATCCCGACATCTCTCGATTTTACTTACTTTTCATATATTATTGTTTGTATAAGCTTAATATGTCTATAAAAGGGTTGGGTAAAAAATATTGGACCGATCGGAAACTCGAAAACTCGATTTTGGCTCATTTTCCGGCCATCAGACCGTAACGTCGCATTTGGACCCAGATTTATGCGACGTCAGCTTCAACGTCGCAAAACCCCTCGTGACGTCGCATGATGCGACGTCAGACACAAAGTCGCATTAAATTGCGACGTTGCGTATAGCGACGCCACCCACAACGTCGCATTAAATTGCGAAAGTCGCACATAGCGACGCCATGCTCAACGTCGCAGTCAGGGCCTACGACGTCGCACCCAACGTCGTACAAAACAGAAACTAGAAAACACATATTTTTACTAAGTGTCGAGACCCTAAATTTTATCACTTGATTTCACCCAAATTCAAGTCCAGATGCGTTTTTCCTTAAAGCAATATAGTAGAAATAAAAATTTTCCAAGCTGACCTGGCAGCTCGACCCCAGCCAGGGGCTCTGCCCCTTGGACCCCGCCAGGGGCTGCCGCCCCTTGGACCCCGCTAACCAGGGGCGCTGCCCCTGGACCCCCGTACTTAGATTCCGTAAGCACATTTTTACACCAAGTGTCAAACTTGTACAACTTCAAAACGCTTACACGATACAACTTTTCAAACGTAATGAAATTTGCCTTTCAAGAGTAACGCTTCGAATCAATGTAATAACCTCAAGACTATTATTACAATTAATCACCAACGGGCTGTACGCGCTTTCAAAACATACTTCAAAGATCAAACAAGTCGTTGTAACTTGTATCAATTTAATCAAACAAGTCGAAGTAACTTGTAACAATACAATCAACCAAATCGGGGTAATTTGGACATCAAGTTAAACAAACAATTTAAGTGGTAGTCTTTCGAGATACCGGTACAATTAATAACAATTCAAGTGTCGTGGACACATTCAGGTTTCAAGACTTTGGACACCAATTCACAGCTAATTACTTCAAGTTTATTAAATTAAACACTTCAAGACTCAGGTGAGTTTCATGGCCCCATTTTTCACTGCTTTTCAACTAGGGGTGTGATATTACTACTTTGATTTGTTTTACAAGTAGAACGCAAGTGCCAAACTTCAAATACTACATGAGTTTCAAGCTAATCAATTAAAGTCCTCTATAAGCATAGTCTCTAATATTTTAGCGTGAATGTTAGTATATGATATCATATGGGATTGACAATCCTCATCCGGGTTAGCACGCACTAACCGGTCAAACGGATGTATTAGCATTTGGGAAGACGAGTGTGGATTAGACACTCGTAGGAGGCAAACCAGTTAGGTTTCCTTAATTGGACCTAGCGCTCAAGTTAAGCTCAGACTATGTGCTCATGGATTGTATAACTTTTATTTTGCTTAATTGCATCTTAAATTCAATATAAATCCTGCGGTTCTTACAACTATACATTGACATACAAACCTGTGAGCTCACCAGCGTTTTCTCTGACCCATTTTAGTACATATCACAGGTACCCAGCAGTAGGTTGGCTGCACAAGCAGGGATCATTAGCTCGAGTCAGCATACATACAATTAGAGATTTGATCGCATTATTATATTTTGTAAAAGTAATTATGCTATGTAATCTCTCAATTTCAGGAACCGAGCTAATGTAACATTATTTTGATGTAAACATTTACTTTATTAATGCAAGTTTAAAACGACGCATATAGTGGTCGTTCATTATTATCTTATGTGCTTTGTATATTGATTAGTGACACCCAAATCGAGCTTCCGCAAATCATCAAATTTGGGGGTGTCACATAAGGCAACAATCAAACAAGAACATGTAATAGAAAGGCACACAGATAACTATTCCTATTTCATACCATTTTACATAACCAGATGATCGGATCATAAATATCCCGAAAGGTCTCTCAAAGATATTTAATATATGAGCTTGAATCTAACCTATCTCTAATCCTATGCTCCGTATCTCTTATGATGTAGTTTCAATCTAGAGAATACAGCCATGTCGAGTTCAAATGCTTCATCATACATAGAATAGGTAGAGTACGTACCACTAATAACTGGCCAGGTTTTAGCAGGAAGTTTCTAACCACAACATAAGTTGGATAGGTAAACAATTGAGATTCAATTCACAAATTCAGATACAGTTTAATATTCACACAGACAGAGTAACAGTATGTTTACAATTGGGATCATTATTTCCACAACGGATTGTGCCCACGACTTTCATAGCTTCCACGTTCCATACTACACACATTCGTGATGATTCCGGCGCTATACAAATGAAAGCCGTATAACGTTACCTCCGTTGTTTCATAATGGTGTCATCCCAATTGCATATTAAATCATAACTACTTAAGAATAACCATTATCATAGCAAACACAGATTTGTCTAGCCTAGCATGGCATCTCTAGCAATCAATATAACGCAAACATAATATAAGCAAATCATATTTACGAAATAAAGAAAAGAGATATAAATATAACCTGAATATTTATTACAGACAAATCTTCGTGACCAAAGTCTCGGAGTGACTCCGTACAGACGCTACAACTACCGCTACGCTAACTAGCTACTCTTTCTATTTCTCCTCTAACTCCTAAGAGTAGTGCTAGAGAGAGAAAGTAGAGAGAGAGAGAGTGTGTGAGAGAGAAAGTGAAAATTCTATGAAAGAATTGGTGTGTGGAATGAGGTGAATGAGGCCACTATTTATAGGCAAGCCATGGATCCAAGAGTACAAGTCCACAAGCACACGTACAAGCCAACGAAGCAAAAACGAGGCCGTGTGAGACCAAAACAGGCCGTTTACGGCCCTATACAAGCCGTGTACGGCTCTGTACAGGCCGTGTATGGCCCTGTATAGGCCGTGTACGGCCCTGGGGTGGCCGTGTGCTAGGCCGTGTGATTTTTCTGACTTTTCTCGCATCTTCGGAAGGCCGTATCTTCTTCGTTTCGCGTCCGTTTGACTTGATTCTTTCGCCTACGGCTTCGTAATTCCGTTACGCTTCTAATGATGCCAATTCGGTAGAAATTGGATGTGTGGGGCCCGGGCGTGTCCAGAATACGTTTTGTGGCTTTCGGCTGCGCTGTAACTTGCATAACTTTTTCGTCCTTGATCCGTTTTGAGCAATCCTTATATCCACGTTCTTGTAATCTCCATAGCTACAAAATAATATAATTGTGAGGTCTTGGTATGGAGTTTACAGTAGATTTAGGGTTTGGCTCAATTTGGTGCCCATTTCAGTGTATTTTCAGCCCTTTTCGTATCGTTTTGGAAAGTCCGTCAAGTTTTCACCTTTATAACAAAATATGATAAATAATGATGTTTTAAGAATGTTTTTGTTATAAAAGGCCTAAATATGGGGTCAATAATGTAGGTAAAAACGTGACTTTTTACACTACATCAAATATCCCACACTTAGAATTTTGCTTGTCCTCAAGCAATTCCGCCTGTCAACTACACCCAGAAACTTTTTCTGAAAAAATGTTTTTAAGGGAGTCGTAAATATAAGTAAAAATACAAAAATAATCAAATAATTCTTCAGGTGTAACATAGGAGATATGCACACGACGTATCCAACTTTTCAGAATGATCATCTTAGGCATGCTTTCAATTCTCGTGATCTTGGAATATACATGACTGGGCGATTCCTCACCAGGTGGTCACTCAATTCACACAAGTGTATCGGGTTTCCTAATAATCTAGATCAAACGAAATCGCTCATAATACCCGTCATGCAGCATTCATCGTCATAGGCTTGATCGAGAATCGAATCTCCACCACTTAGACAGAGACGGCACTAATTATCCCAGGACATTTGATTGGGTTGTATTTTGGGGGTGAAAAGGGAAATATTTTTGAAAAAGGAAAGGTTGGTAGGGTATGGAAGGAAGGACTGATCTTGACTCCAGAAACTCTTATGGTCGTGAGAAACCTTTATTTGACTGAATCCTATTGAAAGGGGAATCCACTGAGAATTTCTTCTTTTTGGATGATTCTTGAACTTCCTTGGATCTTTTATTCTTTCTTTTTGTATTTTCTTGAGGCATTTTCTTTTTCGATTTTCTTTTTTTTTTCTTTTGCTTTTTTAGATGCCTCATCCTCTTTTCGCTTTTGCAGTTTCTTCAAGATAATTTTCACGGTTCCATGAATGATTCCTTTGGGAGCTTCGGGTGATTTCTTTTAATATTCTTCTTTTTGAAGTTCTTCACCAGGAATTTATGACTTGAGGGAACAATTGCTCGAGTGGGTAAGGACATCCAAATAGCTGTTTCTCACTTCCTTAGAAATTTCTTTTATCAAGACGTTTTGGTGGTGAGTGGAAATGTGGTTTTTTTAGGGTTTTGAAAGAAGCGAAGGGCTTAGGCTCAACAGGGTTTTCTAGGGGATCTTCAACACTAAAAGTGTCGGAAAGGGTTGGCTTGAAAAGATATGAGAAAAAGGGTTTATTCCTAAAAATGTCCAGGTCATCTAATTGCACCTATGCCACGTATGGCACCTGTCAATATGGTCTCGAAACGCATGTCAGGAGCAAGTTCTAATTCAGAACGCATGCACCGGTCACACACAAGAAACGAAAAGTGAAGCATTAAAAATGAATGCTATTAGGCTCAAGATACCTCACCGCAAGTTTATAGGGTTGTATGTGCCCAGTCATGTGATGCCCCTCTTAGACTTTCATTAAGCAAAAGTTGGAATCTGACCTGATTCTACCTCTTTCTGCTTAACCTTTGAGTTTATTTGAAAATTTTGTAGCCTTACATATATTGTTGACTCAAAATGGTTTTGAAAGTTTAGGGTAAAGTGATGACATATTGGTTTCATGCGAGAACAAGTTGAAAAATTTGAGGACATTTTTGAAAAATTTAAGCTTATTATACGAAGTAGGGTATATTGCTATCCCACACTTAAAAATAAACATTGTCCTCAATGTTTTTGCCACTAAGTAGGGAGAATCCCACACTTAGGGTTTTAATGATTTTATTGAACAATTTTTAGTTTCAAGTATTTTCTAAGAATGGGGTTGCTAATCCCACACTTAGAGTTTGAAATGGGGGTCATGGCAAGATATTTAAAATGAAAATACTGAAAAGGAACTTCCCTATAAATAGTGGTTACTGGAGTTGGACCAGGTTCGTGTAGAAGTGGTGCAAATGATTTCAGAAGTTTAGGCTCAGCCATTCCATACGAAGCTAGTTCTGCAGTAATCACAACCTCATCAGAGTGTCACGTCACAGTAGTCACAACAAAAGTACAGAGTAATAACACGAAATAATAAAAATAAAGTAAAGATAAAGTAAACTAATAATAGTCATCTAGAAAGTCATCGCTATCTGGATCAAACTCATCCTCTGCAGTCCTGTCATAGACTGGTGCAGGAGCTGGGCTCGAAACATCAAGCATGGCATAAAGCTGCTCACGAAGAACTGGATCCATAGATGCAGAGGTCCCAGAGGCAGTAGGCTCAGTAGTCGGAGCAATAGGGTGTCCAGTAGATAGTCCAGCAGCAGGTCCAACAAAAGATCCAGCAGCAGGGAAGAAAGACCAGGGTGGTCGAGATGGTCCTGGGTCTGGTCTCAACCTGAAAGGTGGTCCCGCAGGTCTCGGAAATCCGGCTACCTCACACAGTGCCGAAAGGATCTGATGATGTGCAGTGAAGGTCTGGAACAAGGCCCAAGTAGCAGCGGGATCATACAGGGTAATGCCATATTCAAGAGTAGGTGGCTGTCTGATCGCTGGAGTAGTCTGTGGTGGCACAGGCTGGGCTGCAGGTGATGTGGCCTCCTCCTCGTGCTCTAGCTGAATATCTACAAGTCCCTCCTCAGGGATAGCAGGTAAAGCTCTCCTGTGTCTGGGGTGTCTCCTCTGTCTGGGTCTGTGTCGTCTCCTTTGTCTAGGTTGCCTCTCAGCAACATGATCCTCAGTCTTGATCTTAGCGTCCATCCTGAAATAAACATAAAACTGGTAATGCTAATAGAAAGTAGACAAATGCAGAAAGAACAGATGGAATGTTATCTGATCTTTTTGCACTTGTGTAAATGAAACTTATCTCAGATAAAGATATTTGATTGTCTGATAAGTCGCAAGCATGCATATATATTAGATCAGTGATAACAATACTAGGTTAAAAATAAACTAAGAAATAAAAAGGACAGGAAAAGTAAGATAAGCTTGGGGTGCCTCCCAAGAGCGATTTGTTTATAGAGTCTCTTAGCTCGACTCTTGTACCTTTCTGGCTGACTCATGGTGGTTCGAAGATAAAGACATCCTCACGAATGGGGAAGTCTTCGATGTAATGCTTTAACCGATGACCATTTACCTTAACATTACCTTCTGGTGATTCGAGTTCGACTGCACCATAAGGGAATACCTTTGAGATTATGAATGGTCCGGTCCACCTGATCTTGAATTTTCCAGAGAACTTTTTGAAGCGCGAATTGAAGAGAAGCACTTTATCTCCTGGTTTGAACCTTGAGAGTTTAAGCTTGGAATCATGAATCCTCTTGGTTCTATCTTTGTAGTTCAGGGAGCTTTCATATGCTTGGTTTCTTAATTCGGCCAATTCATTTAGTTGCATTCTCCGATGGGAACCTGTTATAGAAGTGTCCAGATTGCAGTTCTTCAGCGCCCAGTATGCCTTGTATTCCAACTCCACTGGTAGGTGACATGCCTTGCCATAAACTAGACGATATGGTGTGGTCCCTAAAGGTGTTTTGTAAGTAGTTCTGAATGCCCACAACGCATCGTCTAATTTGTCAGCCCACTTATCCCCATGATTTCCGACTGTTCGCTCCAAGATTCTCTTTAAAGCTCTGTTCGTGATCTCAGCTTGTCCATTTGTTTGTGGATGATAGGCGGTGGACATCTTGTGAGTGACGCCATACTGCTGCATAACCTTCATGAAATGAGTGTTGCAGAAGTGAGTGCCACGATCACTTATGATAGCTCTTGGAGTTCCGAACCGACAGAATAGTTGTTTGAGAAACTTTGTCACTACTCTGGCATCATTTGTCGGGAAAGCTTGTGCTTCGGCCCACCTGGAGACATAATCGACAGCAACTAGGATGTACTCTTTTCCATTAGACTTAGGGAAGGGTCCCATAAAATCTAATCCCCAGATATCAAAGATTTCACAAGCCTGGATATTAGTGAGTGGCATTTCGTTCCTTGCTGATACATTGCCTTGTCTTTGGCAAATGTCGCAGCGTTTCACCAGGTCATAAGTATCTCGATAGATGGTTGGCCAGTAAAAGCCAGAATCATACACCTTTCGTGCTGTTAGGTTAACTACGTGATGTCCTCCAGTAGGTCCATGGTGGCTTTGTCGAAGGATTTGTTCTGCTTCCTTCCCATCGACGCATCTTCTAATGATCTGATCAGGACAAACCTTAAAGAGGAAAGGATCGTCCCAATAGTAATTCTTTATGTGGCGGAAGAATCTTTGTCTCTGAGATGTCGGCATTCCTTTGGGTATTATGTTTCCTACCAGGAAATTAGCATGATCAGCATACCAAGGATCTTTGGATGTGGATCCTTGATGGTATTTGCCGATGTGCATGAGTTGTTCTTCAGGAAACTGGTCTTGAATATCCTTTTCATTAAGCTGCTGTAGTGTAGGATTTTCTAATCGGCTTAGATGATCTGCTGCAACGTTTTCTGCTCTTTTCTTATCTCTGATCTCGATATCGAACTCTTGCAGGAGTAAAATCCATCTCAGCAGTCTAGGCTTTGCATCTTGCTTTTTGAAAAGATACTTCAAGGCTGAATGATCTGTATAGACGATAGTTTTGGACAACATAAGATAGGAACGAAATTTATCGAAAGCAAATACTACCGCAAGCAGCTCCTTTTCTGTGGTTGTGTAATTTTCTTGAGCGTCTGTGAGCGTTTTGCTGGCATAGTATATTGGTTGAAAGTGCTTATCCTTCCTCTGTCCCAATACAGCTCCAACCTCGAAATCACTAGCGTCGCACATGATCTCAAATGGAAGGCTCCAATCTGGGGCAATCATTATCGGTGCATGTACAAGCTGATCTTTCAGGTAGTTAAAAGCTTGGAGACATTCATCTGTAAAGGCAAACGGAGTATCTTTTTCGAGAAGATGAGTCATAGGTCGAGAGATCTTGGAGAAATCCTTGATGAAGCGACGGTAGAATCCGGCGTGACCTAGAAAACTTCGGATGGCTTTAACAGAAGTAGGTGGAGGAAGTTTTGAGATAGTTTCAACTTTAGCTTTGTCAACTTCAATTCCGGCTTTTGATATGCGGTGCCTTAAACTATTTCTTCTTTTACCATGAAATGGCATTTTTCCCAGTTCAGGATGAGGTTTGATTCTTCACATCGGGCAAGCTTCCTATCCAAGTTAGAAAGACAAGTAGAGAAGGAATCTCCAAAGACTGAGAAATCGTCCATGAATACCTCCATGCATTGTTCGATCATGTCGTGGAAAATTGCTACCATGCATCGCTGAAATGTAGCAGGTGCATTACATAAGCCAAACGGCATACGTCGGTAAGCGAAAGTTCCATATGGACATGTGAATGTTGTCTTTTCTTGGTCCTTTGGATTAAGAGGAATCTGAAAATAACCGGAGAATCCATCAAGAAAATAGTAGAATTCATTTCCTGATAATCTCTCCAGCATCTGATCAATGAACGGTAGAGGGAAGTGATATTTGCGAGTGGCTTCATTTAGTTTTCGGTAGTCAATACACACCCTCCAACCGGTGACGGCTCGTGTTGGAATTAATTCATTATTTTCGTTAGCGATAACCGTCATTCCTCCTTTCTTTGGGATAACTTGAACTGGGCTGACCCAAGGGGAATCTGAAATAGGGTAAATTAGGCCAGCGTCCAAGAGTTTGATAACTTCCTTCTTAACCACTTCTTGAATCTTCGGGTTGACTCTCCTCTGCCTCTGAATTGATGGTCTGAAGTCGTTTTCCATTAAGATCTTGTGAGTGCAATAGTTTGGACTGATACCTTGAATGTCAGAAATCTTCCAAGCAATTGCTTTCTTATGTGACTTCAAAACTTCAATAAGTTTTGCTTTCTCTTCCGGCTTCAGGTCTTTTGATATGATAACGGGTAGGTGTGAAGGTCCTTCGAGAAAAGCGTATTCAAGGTGTGAGGGTAGTTCCTTCAGCTCCAATTCGGGTGGTTCTTCTATGGAAGGTTTCATCCTTGCAATTTCGTCTCTTTTTAGCTCGTCGAACTTCGTTTGAAATTCTGAATCTTCTGCAGGGATCTCTGGACTGTCGGCTGATGCTATTTCAACCCATTCTGGTTTATCGGAGAGCTCATCTTTTCTTAGCTCGTATTTTTCTTTTGAAGAGTGAGAGACTGCATTGTCTTCAGTGATTATGGTATCTTTGTTCTCCGTGAATGCAAATCTCTGGAATTGAGCAGAAGAAGATGTGCTAAATGTGATCTCTGGATTTGATCTTTCAGATTGTAGATAAGGTGGTTTAAGCATTGACTCCATCTCTTCGAGAGTCTTCAGAATTTGGTCTTTTGTGAGAGATGAATCAGGTACTTCAGGAGTAGGGTTTCTTCTTAGGAGAGTGACAGGTGTGCCAGATCCAAGTGGAGCAGCTGTGACAGAACTGTTTGGCTGATTGCTGGATTTCTTTAAAGGAAATAGTACTTCCTTAGATGCAGTTGGTGGATCCGAGATAGCTGAGCATAGACCTCCATCTTCCTGGCAAAGTCTTCTGGTAGTGATGACTACGTTTGGAAAAGAGTTATTGCTGCTTACTGCGAGGATCTCTTCCAGGTGTTCTTCAATTATTTCCTGCATAAAGTCTACAAGACCTAGGTCTTCTCCCATAGGTTGTTTCATTAGCTTGTCAACATTGAAGGTGACCTCCTCAGTTCCAACTCGAAGTTTTAAATATTTTTCATTTACGTCAATGACGGCCTTGGCAGTGTTTAGGAAAGGTCTGCCAAGGATGAGTGGAACTTCGGTGTCTTCCTCAATGTCCATGACAACAAAATCCACAGGAAAGACGAATTTATCAACACGTACCATAATATCTTCAGCAATTCCACGAGGGAGTTTAACTGATCTATCGGCTAATTGGATGGTCATACGAGTTGGTAAAAGTTCGCTTAATCCTAATTTCCTATAGAGGGAATACGGCATAAGGTTTACACTAGCTCCTAAGTCGGCTAAGACGTTACTTATTTGAACATCCTGTAGATAACAAGGTATAGTGAAACGGCCAGTATCTCCTAGCTTTGGGGGTAGTCCTTGTTGCATGATCAAAGAGCACTCTGCATCTAAAGGCAAGTTAACTATTTGTCTAAGTTTTTCTTTATTTGATAAGAGTTCTTTAAAGAATTTGGCACAACTAGGCATCTCAACTAAAGCATCTAAAAGTTTGACATTTAAGTGTAAGCTTTTAAACATCTCTAGATATTTTCCAAACTGAGCTTCTTGTTTCTCTTTCTTAAGCCTACCAGGGAAAGGTATACGTGAAGGAATAATGACTTCTGGGGCTTTAGAAGGTGCTGGCTCAGGAGAAGTGACAGGAGTCTTAACTGGTACTGAGTCAGTGACAGGTGAAGAAATAGAAGGTTCGTTTGTCGGAATATCTATCAATTTCTCATTCTTAGTCTCTTTTCCTCCTCTAGTGACAACAAGGATATCATCATAATCATAAGATGAATGATGAATAGCTTTGCTAATCGCTTCTTCTCTTTGCTTCTCATCAACTTTTAAAAACAACCTTTTTACATTATCCTCCATGTTTTTAACTAAATCGTTTGAAATTCTAAGCAAACTATCAATTTGGTTTTGAAAATCAACAATTTGTTTATTAATATTATTTTGATTAACCATGAAGTTATTGAAAATTTCGGTGTTTAGACGAGAAGTCAAATGAGATGAAGTAGAGGGTGAAGAAAGAACTAACGATTGAGAAGAAGGTCTACCGGTTGGCCTCTGAATGAAAGATTTTGAACAATGTGCTTGATTAGAGGTTTCACCAGTAGTGGCAAGAATATCTTCTTTGAACCTTTGGCGTGAGAATAGCTTTTGAGGTTTCTTCTCGTGTTTGGGTTCAGAAGGTTCTTGCATGTCCTTGACAACTTTAGTGATTGATTCAATTTGAGCTTTCAAAGTGTCCAAGGCATTAGAAGTACTCCTTTCCTCCGAAGTTGATTCATCTTGCTCCAAGTCATGTTGATGCATCGTCATCGTCTCAATCAACTTCCACGCTTCGTCTGAAGTATGTAGCATGAAATTTCCGGATGAAGCAGCATCGAGGGTTTGTTGGTGATGAGGATTCAAACTATTGTAGAATGTGCAGACCAGATTCGTTTCAGCAAACTGATGATTTGGACATCTTCCGAGCAAATTCTTAAAGCGTTCCCAAGAAGAGCTTAATGATTCATTATCCTTTTAGAGAAAGTTAGTGATATTATTTTTAAGCTTGGTTTGTAGGGATGGAGGGAAATATTTAGCCATGAATTTGGTAGCCATCTCCTCCCATGTATGAATCGAATTGGGTTCGAGTTCATAAAACCATGTTTGTGCTTGAGAAGCTAAAGAATAGGGAAATAGGTGAAGTCGGGTAACTTCATTACTGGATCCCGTTTGTTCGAAGGAGTCAGAAAGGTTGATGAATTTATTAAGATGAGAGTTTGGATTTTCAACCGAGAGACCATGAAATTGACACTGAGATTTAATCATTTTGATGAAGTGTGGCTTAATTTCAAGGTTTTCATCAGCAGATGATACGATTGGTCCTCCTCGTTCCTCTAGCAGTGGTTGGATTGATGAGGCGAGAATGATACGATTCGTCATAACTTGTTGGTAGAAAGTAGAGTTTTGGAAAGGATGGGTTTTAACTAATCTAAGAACGGAAAAGGAAATCTAACCTAAAGACAGAAAAAGTAACTTACGGATGATTTTGATCTTCCGAAAGGATCGCTAAATAACTAAGATAACTAAAAATACCTAAAATCGGTCGTTGTAGTCCCCGGCAGCGGCGCCAAAAACTTGTTGCGCCGGAAACGGTCGTTCGAGAAGCGGGCACAACAGTGGGGGTGTTTTAAATTTATAGAGCTGGGGAAATCCTAAGCTAATACTACTTTCAGCCCTAATTAGGTTACTAGGGTAGTAAGCGGTATGTTGACTCAGGTGTCGTTCTTACACTACAACGGGCATGGGATCTTAGGTGTTTTAATTACCTTTGGTGACTTAGCTAGGGTTTAACTAAAGTGGATTTGGTTTTGGTTTTATAACTAATCTACGGAAAATAAATGCAGAAAAGGAAAGGATGTTTGTACGGAGGCTCAGAGAACAGTGGATACGAAAGTGTTTACTATGATGCTGGTATATGCTTTGGATAGTAGTTATGGGTGTTAAAGCCACTAGTTATGATGATTAATCCATTGAGTAACCAGGAACTTGAATTAACACGAAGTATTATACCTATGGCAGTTCCTTAGCTTTTCCCACGTATTTAAACGTTATACGAAGTACTGTGCCGTTTTATGGTTTTTCCTTAGCATTGATTCAAATTACCAGTTTGCTCATTGGATACCCTATATTATTAATGATGTATAATTACGATCCTATCAAATATCTAACGTAAAGGTCTCTACAATCAGATAAATAATATGTCACATGGATAGCAATTATATAGTGTCAGATACACCGGAAGTTCTCTCAAATGTACTGATCAATTCAATCAACAGTTATTCTCTAATCCTATTCCCCAATCTCTGACAAATGTGTGTCGGTATCATGGCACGAATTGTTGGATAAACAATAATGTGAACAGGAGTTACCCTACGGAATAGGTTGGATTAACTTGTCTAACGGTTTATTGAATTGTTCATCATCAATCATATAAATCACCACAACTATTACATGCACATCACTCTACTGTATAAACATCAACTTATATCTGAAAACCCTAATCATGCAATTACATATAGTAATCGGAGGTTCAGTTCTAGCATGCAGCATTCCTAAGGCAACAATCAAACAAGATCATGCAATAGAAAGGCACACAGATAACTATTCCTATTTCATACCATTTTACATAACCAGATGATCGGATCATAAATATCCCGAAAGGTCTCTCAAAGATATTTAATATATGAGCTTGAATCTAACCTATCTCTAATCCTATGCTCCGTATCTCTTATGATGTAGTTTCAATCTAGAGAATACAGCCATGTCGAGTTCAAATGCTTCATCATACATAGAATAGGTAGAGTATGTACCATTAATAACTGGCCAGGTTTTAGCAGGAAGTTTCTAACCACAGCATAAGTTGGATAGGTAAACAATTGAGATTCAATTCACAAATTCAGATACAGTTTAATATTCACACAGACAGAGTAACAGTATGTTTACAATTGGGATCATTATTTCCACAACGGATTGTGCCCACGACTTTCATAGCTTCCATGTTCCGTACTACACACATTCGTGATGATTCCGGCGCTATACAAATGAAAGCCGTATAACGTTACCTCCGTTGTTTCATAATGGTGTCATCCCAATTGCATATTAAATCATAACTACTTAAGCATTACCATTATCATAGCAAACACAGATTTGTCTAGCCTAGCATGGCATCTCTAGCAATCAATATAACGCAAACATACTATAAGCAAATCATATTTACGAAATAAAGAAAAGAGATATAAATATAAACTTAATATTTATTACAGACAAATCTTCGTGACCAAAGTCTCGGAGTGACTCCGTACAGACGCTACAACTACCGCTACGCTAACTAGCTACTCTTTCTATTTCTCCTCTAACTCCTAAGAGTAGTGCTAGAGAGAGAAAGTAGAGAGAGAGAGAGAGTGTGTGAGAGAGAAAGTGAAAATTCTATGAAAGAATTGGTGTGTGGAATGAGGTGAATGAGGCCACTATTTATAGGCAAGCCATGGATCCAAGAGAACAAGTCCACAAGCACACGTACAAGCCAACGAAGCAAAAACGAGGCTGTGTGAGACCAAAACAGGCCATGTACGGCCCTGTACAGGCCGTGTACGGCCATGTGCTAGGCCGTGTGATTTTTCTGACTTTTCTCGCATCTTCGGAAGGCCGTATCTTCTTCGTTTCACGTCCGTTTGACTTGATTCTTACGCCTACGGCTTCGTAATTCCGTTACACTTCTAATGATTCCAATTTGGTAGAAATTGGATGTGTGGGGCCCGGGCGTGTCCAGAATACGTTTTGTGGCTTTCGGCTGCGCTGTAACTTGCATAACTTTTTCGTCCTTGATCCGTTTTGAGCCATCCTTATATCCACGTTCTTGTAATCTCCATAGCTACAAAATAATATAATTGTGAGGTCTTGGTATGGAGTTTACAGTAGATTTAGGGTTTGGCTCAATTTGGTGCCCATTTCAGTGTATTTTCAGCCCTTTTCGTATCGTTTTGGAAAGTCCGTCAAGTTTTCACCTTTATAACAAAATATGATAAATAATGATGTTTTAAGAATGTTTTTGTTATAAAAGGCCTAAATATGGGGTCAATAATGTAGGTAAAAACGTGACTTTTTACGCTACATCAGTTGGTAGCAAAGGGATATACTCAAACCTATGGGATTGATTATGAGGAAACCTTCTCACCAGTAGCTAAAATTAAGTCAATTAGGATTATGCTAGCCATAGTTGCATTTCATAACTATGAAATTTGGCAGATGGATGTCAAAACCGCTTTCCTTAATGGGAAACAGACAGAGGATGTGTTCATGACACAACCGGAAGGTTTTGAAAATGCAAAGTATCCTAATAGAGTGTGCAAGCTTGAAAAGGCCATTTATGGACTTAAACAAGCCTCTCGTAGCTGGAATCTCTGCTTCCACGAAAAGGTCACAGAGTTTGGATTTTCTAGAAGTGAAGATGAGTCCTGTATATATGTCAAGTTCAGTAGGAGTATTGTAGTATTCTTAGTATTATATGTGGATGATATACTGATCATAGGAAATGATATCCCAACTTTACAAGGTGTAGAAGAATGGTTGGGAAAGTGTTTCGCTATGAAAGATCTTGGAGATGCAGCATATATCCTTGGTATAAAGATTTACAGAGATAGGTCAAAACGTCTCATAGGACTCAGCCAGGATACGTACATAGATAAAATACTGAAAAGATTCAATATGGAAAATTCTAAGAAAGGGAACTTACCCTTGAATCATGGCATTAAGATCAGTAAGGATCTATGTCCAAAGTCTGAACAAGAATTGGATAGAATGAGTCGAATCCCATATGCTTCGGCTATAGGATCAATCATGTATGCCATGACGTATACAAGGCCTGATGTCTAATTTGCTTTGAGCTTAGTGAGTCGACATCAGCAGAATCCTGGTGAAGGTCATTGGACAGCTGTAAAGAATATTCTTAAGTATTTGAGAAATACTAAAGACAGGTTCTTGGTTTATGGTGGAGAAGAAGAACTTAGAGTAACAGGTTATCATGATGCTAGTTTCCAAACAGACAGAGATGATTGTCGATCACAGTCTGGTTGGGTATTCCTACTGAATGGGGGAGCGGTGACATGGAAAAGTTCTAAGCAAGATACAGTAGCAGACTCTACATGTGAGTCTGAGTACATTGCGGCTAGTGAAGCGGCAAAGGAAGCTATCTGGATGAGGAATTTCATTGGAGATCTTGGAGTTGTTCCAACGGTACAAGATCCTATTGCTATATTCTGTGATAACGAAAGTGCGGTTGCCTTGAGTAGAGAACCCAAGGATCACGGAAAGTCAAAGCACATTGAAAGAAAATACCATTTTGTTCAAAAGAAAGTCGAAGAAGAACATATAATTGTGAAGAGCATAAGATCAGAGGACAAAGCCTCTAGGAAAGTCCAAGCACGATGAACATGCTAGGAGCATAGGTTTCAGAGATAATGTAAAATTTTAGTTGTTAGTTTGAATTTGAAACGTTATAAACAATGATAGAAACTGTAATAGACTTGGTGATTAATAATGGAGATTTTTAATGGGAAGGAGTTCTACCATTTACTATTGTTTGTCGTTGTGTTTCAGTTTTGCATGTTTAGACACCACTTCCAGAGTAATAAGTTCTTACTCAAACCTCCTCAGTCGATCACACTATAGGAAGTACGTGGTGAATCAAGACTGTCATGGAGTGTTAGTAGATGTCTATGGAGATTAGACATGGCATGGAGATTGCTGCAACACTCATGGGTACTTAATGGGGATTTAAGTATAGGAGAAACCACCCGCATTTAAAGAGATCACTTCATGGATTAAATCATGAGTGATTTTAAGATGATAATATCTTCTATTCTTAAAATGGAGATACATGAGTATCTAGCTCTTCGAGTCTGTTATACTTTAGTCTATTCAAACGTTGTGCGTAAATGGCAGTTATAAAGGGTATGCTAGGTATGATATGATGAGTTGACTAGTGCTATGTAGTCGATATTTATTTGTTCCTTTTGCCTAAAATGGAAAAGAGATATCATGGGCCCTCTGATGATTAAAGTTTGACTTAAAAAGTGCTAGGCCTGGCCGAGACTAAAGTGATAGTTCAGGAGTCTCATATAGTCAATATAATCGGAAATCGGAAAACATATATGAATCTTGAGATTGATTATAATCCATGTCTCGGTTCATAAGATATCGTGAAACAAAGGAATGGTTGATCACTTATCTAAAGGACTAACTCTAAAGATGAGATCAGAGTTCGGCAGTTGCTTGGATGGCACACTTTACAAAGTTAATAGGATAGAGACTTAGACCAATAGTAGTTGATGATTTGTCCAAGTGGGAGACTGTTGGAATAGTGTCCAATATCATAACTAATTGGTGAGACTATCATTAATGGTAAAGTCCTTTTTGGGTTGCCCTCATGAACGGTCAAGAGAAAGATGAAGGATAATATTAATTGTATTAATATTATAATTGTTTGGTTAATTAATAACTAGTTTATTAATTAGAAAGTCAAAAGTAAATTAAGTTTGGCGAAAGATTCCAGAAACTAGATCTAACCGCCGGTTGGAAGGTCCAACCGCCGGTTGGGATTAGGGTTTCAAAGGCGGTGCAAGTCGCAGACTTGGAGTACAAGACTGATAGCTCCAACCGCCGGTTGGAAGGTCCAACCGCCGGTTGGGAGTCGAATTCAGCAAACCGAAGGGTTTCTTCCACAACTATAAATAGGGGCATCCTATACCTTCATAACATACGAATTAGATACGAATTTTCAAGGGTTTTTGAAAATTCGACTTTCTCTTGGGTTTTTGGGTGTGAAGCATTAGAGGTATTCTACTTTGGGTACTTGCCTCCAAGTAACGAAGCTCTGCTCGTTGGTCTGTGCGCGAGAAATAGGTTTTCTCTAAGGTTAGTGTTTTCATTGTTTTCTTTATCCAATTTGTTTATTGTACTATGTTGTTAAAGTTAAAGATCCCTTAGGGTTTTAGTTTCCTAATTGCCTTAGATTATTTAAAGTTTTTGTTATTCCGCTGCGTGTTTAATAATCTAGTTAGGGAATAGAAAACCCAACAGAAATAGCGTCAGCCGATATTCCAAAATCATATGCAGTTGAGTCAGAATATCAGTCAAAATACGACGAGCTTAAAACAGATGAGATTGCAAGGATGAAGCCTTCCACTAAAGAACCACCCGAATTGGAGCTGAAGGAACTTCCCTCACACCTTGAACACGCTTTTCTCAAAGGAACTTCACATTTACCAGTTATCATATCAAAAGATCTGAAGCCCGAGGAGAAAGCAAGACTTATTAAGGTTCTAAAGTCACATAAGAAAGCTATTGCATGGAAAATCTCTGACATACAAGGGATCAGTCCAAATTATTGCACTTACAAGATCTTAATGGAAAATGACTTCAGACCTTCCGTTCAAAGGCAAAGGAGAATCAACCCGAAGATTCAAGACGTGGTAAAAAAGGAGGTTATCAAACTCCTGGATGCTGGTTTGATTTACCCTATTTCAGATTCCCCATGGGTTAGTCCAGTTCAAGTCGTCCCAAAGAAAGGAGGCATGACAGTCATCGCTAACGAAGACAACGAGTTGATTCCAACACGAACTGTCACTGGTTGGAGGGTGTGTATCGACTATCGGAAACTAAATGAAGCTACACGCAAAGATCACTTTCCTCTACCGTTCATTGATCAGATGCTTGAAAGATTATCAGGAAACGAATTCTACTATTTTCTTGATGGTTCCTCTGGCTATTTTCAGATACCTCTCGACCCAAAGGACCAAGAAAAGACGACGTTCACTTGTCCATATGTAACCTTTGCCTACCGACGTATGCCATTTGGTGCCAAAAACTTGATGTGCGGTAAGTATAGGCAATTATAATCACAAGTTTTAAATTAAAGAAATACTAAATAATACTATCACACAATTCAGGCAAGATTGACCCGTTCATGTAATATAGCTTAATAAGTAAGTCCAAATTCGAACACAAGGAACACAAGAAACGTGATTCTGATTTATAACTAATTATCTATTTAATTCTAATTACAACTAATTACAATTATACAAATAAATAAAGTAAAGTAAAGGATCCAATTTACAATAATATACAAGATAAGGGGGACGTTTTAGTTCCGAACGAACATATTTATATTTATATTTTGATACAGATTCTAATAGATAAGTTTCAGGAACAACTTAATAATACTCAGATGGATAGAAGATTATAATTATTCAAACTATTATTTATTAAACCTATTATATGTACTTATGTCTATTTGCTTTGTTGGCTATTATTACTAGTGAATTACTAATGTAGAAAATTACTTAAGGTTAAGCTAATCTTCATCATAGCAATACAGTCATAAGGTTACGCAAAGTATCACTAATTAATAAGATCTATCAACAGTTTATTAATACAATTTCATCGGTATGGCGTGAATCACAATATTACTTTATATTAATGAATCATTCTTCGTCTATCGCATAAGGTTAAGATCAAGACATAAACACAATCACTTAATTTATATAAACTTAATATGGTCATCCTCGTTTAACATAAATCAGTCTAACTATGTCAAGAAAAATCATCAATATATCATAATAAAGACAATTCTTGTATAATAAACATTCAATAATATAGTTCCAATATAAACATATAATTCATATAATAAACTCAATAAACATTCATTCAAACAACTATAATGAAAACCTAATTAACAAGTAATTTAATAAACAATATCCATAAATTAACTCAATAAGGTTATTAAAGTTACAAGGATAAAGAAACCGAACCAATTGTCGAACTAGCTTCTCCTAGGGTTAAAAACCTTCAAACCCTAGCTCCTTAACCTCCAAAATCGCACCTTAAGTCGACCTTAAACCCTGATAATCGGTTTTGGTATTCTTGAATCGTATATCTTAAACCTAAACTTAAGCCTCTATTTATAGTTTTCAAAACCGCCAGTCCAACCGCCGGTTGGACTTCCCAACCGCCGGTCGGATCAATTTGAGTCCTGATCCAACTCCGCGTCTTCCACCGCCTTAAACCCTTTACACTCCAACCGCCGGTTGGTCCTTCATTCCAGAATATTCCAACTTCGGGTTTGGGCTTCACTTTTGGGCTTCTTCTTTTCTTTGACGGATTTTAATCTTCAATTTGGCCCATTTCTTTAATATTAACATTTTAGGTCTTCAATTCTTTAAGGTTTAAGCTCCATTTTCTTCATTTCTTCATTTTTTTCAGTTTTGGATTCGTTTTCGTTCCTTTTTCTTCAATCTTTAATTAAAATACATCTCTGCAAATATTAATAAAATAAGTATCTAAAATCATATAAATGCACTAAAATGTATATAAATGTAGGGATAAATTACTATAAAATATACTATCTATTTGATGCTTATCAAATATCCCCACACTTAAATTCTGCTTGTCCTCAAGTAGAATACTGAATAAAATTTAAAAATAAGCATCAAACTAATATTTAAGAATCAGAATACCAATACTAAAAATCTGTTTCATAAATTAAAATTTAAACAATTTAATTAACATAGATAACTATAATGTATAAATAAAAATTAATATTATTTGTGTAATATATAGCTCATGAATGATTACTAATATATTTGTCCATTTTAAACAATCTATATTCATATTTCTGAATACACTTTTATTGTTAGTATGTATATTACTTATGATTTCCATATATGATATACTCTTAAATTTAATTATACAATTTTCTTTTATATTCCCATTAAATATATAAAATACATTTTTAAGAATCAAGACATTGGTGACAGGTCTGCATTTTCATGCAACAAAGCGACATAACTTGATTCAGGTTTAAGCAAAACCAGACTTGGTCAAACCATTTTGGCGACCTCATTAGGTATCTTTTATTTTTAAGATTTTTCAAGTACTTTTAACTTACGTTTACTTAATTTTTAAGTATATATTAATAGAGACCAGGTCTATACTTTCATATAACAAAGGAAACCGTCAATATATATACCCCCAAATGTATTCACATAAGTAAAAAGATATATAAAATTATTGTATAATAAATTTAAATTTAAGACTTTTTATGTCATACATCATATTATGTATCATAAAATAATAAACAAGTTATTTTATAAATTTATTAAAATTCAGGAATCTTAATATAGATTGCCTATTAGTACATCATATCACATAACTATATACTACTCCTTATTTAAGTAGCTTACGTTATATATACAAAACAGTTAATCCACATTAAAGTTTAAACCTTTAAATACAAAACAAAACTTTTAACAAAAGTATTCTAACTAATAAATACTTAGTTATTCACTTAAAAATTTTAAATTTTTAATAAAATTTAAGAACAATAGAAACTTAAATGATTAATTAAAGAAATTCTTTTTCTTACGAACCCTATCCCCACAATTAAATTATACAATGCCCTCATTGTATAAAAATTGATAAACAAAAGTGAGTAAGGGAAAGAAAAATAGAACAGAAAACTCCCCTGACTGAAATTATAAATTTCATCATCGGCTAAGAAAAATCTGCTTCGGTTGATTCCTTCATCTCTTGAAAAATAATATACAACATCCACACTTTCGTAGTTAATCACGATTGTATTTAGCATATGCAATAAGCCTTTAAACCCCTCGGTATCCCGAGTGGACGAGTTATAGTCTCGTGAGGGTTTCCAGTGAACATACCCACAAAGTTCAATCCTGAAAATAAAAACATAAAAGAAAAACATAACATATAAAAATAAACATGGGTTGTCTCCCAAGAAGCATTTTTGTTTAAGTGTCGGTAAGTTCGACAGGGTCTGATAAATTATTCTTCCAGAGTTACATCTGAAGTATGTTCAATAACAGTATCTTCATAATATTTCTTTAAACGATGTCCATTAACTGTAAAAATAACTCCATCGAAGGCAACTAAATCCACACTTCCATTTATATGAACTTGGTGAATAACAAACGGTCCGCTCCATCTGGATTTCAATTTACCCGGAAATAACCGAATACGTGAATTATATAAAAGCACACGTTCTCCAACAACAAACTCTTTATCTCCTCGAAGTCTTGCATCATGCCATTTCTTCGTCCTTTCTTTATAAAACCTTGAATTCTCATAAGCATTCCAACGAAGCTCATCTAACTCATGTAACTGTAAAAAGCGATGCTTACCAACTTCATCAGTATCCATGTTGCATTCTCGAAGTGCCCAATATGCTTTGTGTTCTATTTCCACTGGTAAATAACAAGCTTTTCCATAAATTAATCTATACGGAGTACAACATGTAGGTGTTTTAAATGCTGTCCTATATGCCCAAAGTGCATCGTCTAACTTTTCCGACCAATTTTTTCTAGTTGGAACCAACAGAACGTTCCAAAATACGTTTTAATGCACGATTGGTATTTTCAACTTGTCCACTAGTTTGTGGATGATAAGGTGTAGCAAATCGATGACTAACTCCATATCTTTTTAATACCTTCTCTAATTGAGTATTACAAAAATGAGTACCTCGATCACTAATCAATGCCTTGGGAGTTCCAAATCTGGAGAATAATTATTTAAGAAATTTCACCACAACTCTAGCATCATTTGTAGGTAATGCTTTTGCCTCTGCCCATTTTGAAACATAATCCACAGCTACTAATATGTACCTATTACCGTGACTCATAGGAAATGGTCCCATAAAATCAATACCCCAGACATCAAAAATTTCACAAACCTGTATACTAGTCTGCGGCATTTCATCACGTTTAGAAATGTTCCCAGCTCTTTGGCAAGAATCACAATTCCTAACGAATGCATATGTGTCTTTAAAAATCGTCGGCCAATAAAAACCTGCGTTAAATATTTTCTTTGTAGTGTAACTTGGTCCATTATGACCCACTAGTACAAATTTGCGATTTGGTCACACATAGTCGAAATGAAACGGTCACACGTTCGAATATTTATGTGACTAAAGGTACAAAAATAAAATTCATGTTATTGGTTAGCCACATCTGAACTCCAATCGTATGACCATTTTGAAACGTGTTGCCACACCTTCGAACATTTATGTGGCTAAAGGGCACTGCTATTTTTTGGTTGATTATTTAGTCACATATGAATTTGGAACGCGTGACAAATGAAGAGTAAGTTCGAAGCATTAGTCACGTTATAGACATAAAACGTGACAAATCTATGTCACACACTTGAACACTGTGACCAAATGCCACTATATGGTCACATGAAGTAATTGTTTATGTGACTAAATCATATAGTCGAGTTTGTCAGACATGATTTCAGTGTAGCCAAAATCCGGTACATATGGTCACATAACTTAATATGTGTGTCTAAAGTTTAGTGTGTGTTAGAATGCCAAAAGCTAATGTGTATAGTCACATTAATTTCTAGCACCATCATGTGACTATATGGCTTTATAATAGCCACACCATATCACTAATGTGTATCTAAATGATGTTTATGGCCACATTTTAGGTGATTATATGTGACCAATATATTCACAACAGTCACGTTGTAAAATATTCATGTGGCTATTCTTTAGAGCAAAAATGGGCAAAAACGATTATCATTAAATTTGATATTAGTCACATTGAGTGTTAGTTTATGTGTCTAAATCATGAGACTTTATATGTCAGATGAAATAATTGTTTATGTGACTAAATCATATATTCGAGTTTGTCACACATGATTTTAGTGTAGCCAAAATTCGGTACATATGGTCACATAACTTAATATGTGTGTCTAAAGTTTAGTGTGTGCTAGAATGTCAAAAACTAATGTGTATAGTCACATTATTAATTCTAGCACGATCATGTGACTATATGACATTATAATAGCCACACTATATCACAAATGTGTAACTAAATGATGTTTATGGCCACATTTTAGATGATTATATATGACCAATATATTCACAATAGTCACATTGTGAAATATTCATGTGGCTATTATTTAGAGCAAAAATGGACAAAAATTATTATCATTAAATTTGATATTAGTCACATTGAGTGTTAGTTTGTGTGTCTAAATCACGAGACTTTATATGTCAGATGAAGTTATTGTTTATGTGACTAAACCATATAGTCGAATTTGTCACACATGATTTAAGTGTAGCCAAAATCCGGTACAAATGGTCACATAACTTATTATGTGCGTTTGTTAGATTGCCAAAAGCTAGCATGTATAGTTATATAAAAAAGTTTTGGGTTTGTAAACAGACCTAACACTTAGCTTACTTGGTTAACACGTTTCTTTATAGATGGATGGGTTGGGATCCAAGTTCGAATCCCACTCTCAACATGTTTTTGCATATTAAAGTCATTTTGACAAAAAAGTTTAATGTATGGAAGCAGAAATGGTATGGTCAAATGGTTATATGACATTATCTATGTTTAATTATGGAATATAAGATATATGACATTACCAAATACTATTTGGCATGACTTTGGCACACTTTTGACTCTGTCCTAAATACGAGGGTGCCAAATACAATTTGGTTGGACAACAAACATGCCAAATACTAGTATTTGGCACGGGTTATGGGACGGTTTTGCACTTTAGTCCCAAATGGTCCGTATTGGGCACGGTTGGTAAATCCAGTGCCAAATATGCATTTGGAACGGTTTGATCAACCTTGCCAAATGCATTTGGCACCGTTCGTTCAGCCTCGCGAAATGCATTAGGCACGGTTCATTCAACCATGCCAAAAGTATTTGGAACGGTTCCGTTAAAGCAATTAGGACAGTTTTGTCTCTCTTTCTGAATAATTTGGCACAATTTTAATTAGCATTCTATATTTTTGATTGATACAGTTTTTTCCGTTACAAAAGCATTTGGTACAAGATGATACTAATCAAATCCAATTCAAATCAAGGCGAAAGTATAAATTCACATAAAAACTTGTTATATTTTAACTTACATAATCGTCAATATATCAATTCAATAAACTGTAATCTTATCAAGCTAAACAAAGTAAGTCAAACATCTTTGTAAATGTATACTCCTAAACTAGTAAGACGAAGTCACCATTGAAATCCGATGAAAAGAAATTCCAATATGCGAGTCAGCCGCCACATCTTCACAACCCTACATTATGTAAATTGCGTAAATTAGTAATGTGCATTGACTACGGTCAAGCTTAATAGACAAGATAGTGATAAAAAGATTGAAAAATTAACTTAAAACATAACAAGTAGTCTACACGTTCTGATTAGAACTAAATTATCTATGATCAAACTTTATAAGTAGAACCAGTGAAAAAGTGAGCAAGGCACCTGTTGGGTATGACTAAATGCAACCCTAAAGCATGTTTTTTTAAGCAAATCTTGCAAACTATAGACTTTATACATCTTGAATGTGTGGTTCATACTTCATAGAGTTGACTGAACCTCCTTAGCTCAAACCATGAAGCATACATTCATCATCGGTCTGCACAAATGAAAGCCATGTCCTATAAAAAACAAATTCAATTGGCAAAAAAAAAAGTGTACTTTCATAGATGATGCAACATCTATTTGTTCATTGAACGTACAATCTCAGCGAAAAGATAACATATTATTCATGTGATTTAGTAACAGGAAGGCTAATATTAAAAACTTCATATTCAATTTAAAAGAAATCCATTTTAATATCTCTTCTTTCTAATATTTCAAAACACTTGAGGCTACTCCAATCACACATGAACAAGTTACGGTAAAAATAAATAGAAATAGAAATAAATATTAAATTCCTTGAGAAGTTAGAGACATACCATATAAGGCTTGCCTCCAGTAATATACGATCTATGCACTGCACGTTTCACCAACGGAACCGTCACAAGCGTCCCTCTTTTTATCTTCAATTTTAGAAAACCTAAATAATATTATCCCAAATACCAACGTTTATGACTTTTTCTTCAAGTTCAGAAAACTCAAATGTATAAATAACATTAATATTGCATCACCTACTTACATAATGAAGATCCTAGGGTATGATTAATAAGCAGATCCGCTACTCCTTCTCGTAATCAACTGGAAAAAGAAAAAGAAAAAAAAAACCCGACACTAATAGCAACATATGAGTGGGTATTGTTTAATCTTGGAAGTGCAAAGGAACGTACCTGGATGCGATAAGGGATTTAGAGAAGAATTTCAAGATAGATGAAATAATGGATCGAAAAATTTAAATTTCATTTTGGGGATAAAACTATAAACAAAGGATGAATCGCGGGATATGCTTTAGATTTTTGAATTTTCATTTTTAATTTAGAGTTTGCAATGTGTTAGGAACTTTTGAATTTTCATTTAGGAGCGCATGTGATGGAATTCAGTTTTAAAAGTAATGACTGTAATTTTCAATTAATATGTTACTACTATACTTAGGATAATAGTTATTATTATATATATTAATATTATTAAATCATTAGTTGGTTAAAAATACGTTTAACTTTTTTGATAAAAGATAAATAAGTTAATCGTCTAAACGACTCTTAACTTTATCGTCTAAACGACTCTTAACTTTATTGTTTCAAATTGTAACTTCAATGTCGGTCTTAATGATGGTAAAACTCGAAATGTTCAAATTAAGAATTGATAAATGAAATGTAGGTCTAAACTTGTAGTCCTAAATATGGACCTAGTGTAGAATTAAAAATATGAGTGGTAAATATAAAAAATTGTTTGAAATAGATTAAAAGAGAGTACAAATCCAACCAATAATGGGTTCTATATAGCATTACTTAAAACTTATAAAAGTTAACCGGTTGTTACTGATATATGAGCTCTTAGTGGATCATATCCCTATTTATTTATATAAATATGACGCCAATGTTGTGTTAATTAATTTCATGTATAAGTGTTAGGAATAAAAATAGAGATCGTAATTAAGGCATACGATATAACTTTATGTATAACCTTTGTCGTTTCAAATGGATAGTTATTTTTTAACATGAACGTTTTTTGCGGTTCGAAAAACTAGTCACTTGGATCGACTCTTTAACTAGTCATGCGAAATGTATACTTATTTGGCACAGCTATTTTTTGTGGTTACAAATACTAAGTTAACTGGGTTGACTCTTTAATTGTCGTTCCAAATCATAGTTGTTTGGCATGACAATTTTTTTTACCATTCTAAATACTTAGTTATTTGGGTCTGTTCTTTATTTTTGGATCCAAATGCATTGTTATTTGGCACGGCTATTTTTTACTGTTCCAAATACTTAGTTATTTGGATCGGCTCTTCATTTTCTGTTCCAAATACGTACTTATTTGGCACGCCAGTAACAAATGTTCCAAATACACGTATTTGGCACACTTTTTTGGCCTTGCCAAAAAAGTTCGCTCTAAAAAGTCACTTTTCTTGTAGTAGTGGACATTACCAATATCACATATGTCACTATTAAGCTTACGATAAACTTAATTCATCATTTGAGCATATATGACATTATCCTAAGTTTAATAATGGAATGTATGATATATGACATTACCAATAGCACATATGCCACTATTAAACTTAGGATAAAATTAATTCATCATTTTGAAATATATGACATTATCCTAAGTTTAATAATGGAATATATGATATATGACATTACCAATATCACATATGCCACTATTAAACTTAGGATAAAATTAATTCATCATTTGGGCATATATGACATTATCCTAAGTTTAATAATGGAATATATGATATATGATATTACCAATATCACATATGTCACTATTAAACTTAGGATAAAATTAATTCATCATTTTGGTATATATGATATTATCCTAAGTTTAATAATGGAATATATGATATATGACATTACCAATATTACATATGCCAATATTAAACTTAGGGTAAAATTAATTCATCATTTTTGAATATATGACATTATTCTAAGTTTAATAATGTAATATATGATATATGACATTACCAATATCACATATGCCACTATTAAACTTAGGATAAAATTAATTCATCATTTGGGCATATATGACATTATCTTAAGTTTAATAATGGAATATATGATATATGACATTACCAATATCACATATGTCACTATTAAACTTAGGATAAAATTAATTCATCATTTTGGAATATATGACATTATCCTAAGTTTAATAATGGAATATATGATATATGACATTACCAATATCACATATGTCACTATTAAACTTAAGATAAAATTAATTCATCAATTTGGAATATATGACATTATCCTAAGTTTAATAATGAAATATATGATATATGACATTACCAATATCACATATGCCACTATTAAACTTAGGATAAAATTAATTCATCATCTTGGAATATATGAACTTATCCTAAGATGATTTTTTTGTATTTTTTGCTTTTAACACAATAGAAGTACAAGTAATCAATTTAAACAAACAACTAAGGACCAAATTAATTTTTGAAGAGTTGTGAAAAGCAAAAGAATGAAAATCGTTTTATCTATAAGGGCACTCACTATGGTTGTGACCAACTGACGCATCAGTTTGTGCCACATCAGCGTCGCGTCAGTTTTTTCCAAAACTGACACAAACTGACGCTTCACTACCTATAATGAACATCACTTCAGTTTTTCTGGACCCACATTTACCAATATACCTTTATTATTATACACTAAACAAATAAATAAAAAAAAGTTGGTCCCACGGAAAACCACCAAAGTTCTTCGCCAAAGCGACGACTGTTGAACCGATGCTCAACTGACATTTTGGTGCCTATAGCGTCAGTTTGTTTTTGAACATCAATTAGCAACTGACGTAGTAACCGAAGTACCATAGTGATAGGCCTTAATAATCTTTAGCGTTCTTTAGGTAATTGAATAATAAAACAATTAAATTAAATATTTGTAGTATAAGTCCTTTCTAATAACCAATTTTTTTCAAAAAAACAAAAAAAACACTTGAAAATTTTGAACTTATCTTCTTTTTATTCGTTTCCCCCCTTTCTCAGATAAACTAAAACCTAATTTCACATTACACCCACCTTCCCTCCCAATCCCCCGCATCCACCCACCTTCCCTCTCAACCTACACCGACACTTCCGGCTGCCACCAACTTCACCGCTAGCAAGGCGGTTTCCCTCCCTCGCAAGTACCAACAACCAGCTGTGATTCACTTTAGGGTATGTATGTTGAGTGATTCGACAACGTGAACGAAGGTACGTATCTTGTGATTTCCACCCTCGCAACTATTATTCGACAACGCGGAACGTAGGTATGTATATCAAGTGATTCACGTTAGGTTACTTCGAGCTAGTTTGTAATTGTAAGAAGTTGATGTAATTTTACTTGTAGAATTAAGTCATATACTATAAGCATACAAGTACACAGGTACATGTATTTAGTATATAAATTATATAGAATAGATAATATTTATGCAATTTGTTTGTGGTTTAGTTTAATTTGTAGTTTAATTTTAGGTTTTTGTATCTCGTGGATAAACTAGGGATTTAGTTTGATCAGAAGTTGTTTGATTGTATACATGCAATTATTATGTAAGTATCCATATATGCTTCCTTTATATCTTATTTTACTTTGATTTATGTAATTCATTAAAAAACAAGAAGAAGAGATGCTTGTGATTTTAGTTAAATGAATACGCAATTATTAATTAATGTGATTTGAAACCCACTGATATTATTAGGAATAGATTCTGTATAATGATTTTTAATCATGTAATGATCATTTACAATCCATCAATATGTAAGTAGACCATAAGGGATATAATATATAACTTTCTTACCTTAACACTAAACTCAAAGAAAGATACCTAGCTTTTGAAAGTTTTTTGGGATCTTAGCATTTTATGGATCCACTATTCTATTGTTGGTAAGTTACAAAGCTTCTGAACCAGCAGTTAGTTATAAATTATAACTATGTAGTTTTCTTTCTTGTTATCATTTTGAGTCTGGAGTCTGTGATAAGGCGTTTTGAGGAAAGGCAATATGCAGTAGACAGTAAAGGGGTTGCAGAATATATTTGAACTTTGGTAGCCACTAATGCCATTGCTGAATATCTTCCTGGTGAGCAATCTGGAAAGCCTTCCGGTCTTCTTGCACTGGTATGTAGTATTTTTTTTTTTATCGTGAAGTCTTTGAGTAGATCTGGTATCCGTCTTATAATATGTGCATTACAATATACTTTCAGTTACAAGAATTGCAGCAACGGGAATCAGGAAATTTGGATGAGTCCTTTTTAAATCCTAACATATTTAAGAGGCAGCCATTGCATGTAATGATGGTAAGATTTCATGCTAACTCTACTTTAGAGTTTAGACATATTTAGTATTTGTAGCACAATCATGTCTGGAAATTGTAAGTTGATCCGAAAGTGTCTAGTTGATCTTCACGTTTGGCACAAGAGCTCGTCTCAGCGATCTTATTTACGGTTGCTAATGGCTTAATGTAGTATGAATTTTTATTTATATAGTTATGCCACTTACGTCAGCTTGATAAAAGTTTATGAAAAAGAAGGATAAAAGCAGTCCTAAGAGCTCATCTCACACTGTAAGAACATTGTCATCAGTCTATACTTTTATTAATTATACCTGTTTATGTTATGTGTAAATTGTCCATGACTTATCAATGTATATTTGCGTGCTCTATTTTGGTTGATTTGGGCTAGCCTGATGATATGTTTTGTTTTTGTATACTGTTAGAATGCAGTAATAGTTAAATATAAAGGATAGAAGAAAACTCAAAGTTTTGCAAAATAAGAATAAAATAAAATGAACTATTATTGTGTGAGGCTCTTGTTTTGTTCTATAGAAGTTGATAATAAAATATCTCATTAAAGAGCAATTTAGTGAGTGTTCTATTATGATCAAGAAAAATGGTTTTCTTGACTTGCTGGGTAGTGGTAGTTTATAGCTTGTGTTGCTACGGGCTTGTTTTAAGCAATAATATAGAAAGCTTATATAATCTTCACTATGTGCAAGCTTTGAATTGTCCACCAAATGGAAATGGGGAGGAACAAAACCTTAGACCTTCCATTTATCGGCCTGACACAAATCAAAGCTTATTGTAGGAAATCAGTGATTGCATGTTTCAATCTTTCTGTCATTAGACATAATTGTATGCAAAACGCACTACATATGCTTCTGGGACTATGAGTTAATGTAGTTTTGATCATGTTTGCCAGATTGCACAATCAAATTACTATATCACATGTTTTGGTTTTAGTAGTTGATCTGAATAGGAGTTCAATTGCTATTTGTTGATTATATTCCAATTGTTTTATGTGCTCAACAGCTCGAAGACAATTATGCCAAGATGCATCTCTCTTCTTCCCAAAGTGGTCCTGATTCTCATTGTGGAGCTCAGGCGAACAGTAATCACATAAGAAGCGAGTTTTACAAGGAAATTAGTATGTTCCTTTATTCTATTGGCCATGGTTTTATGATCTTGATGGTCTAAAATGTAAATAAACAAGATATCAGCAAGTTTGTAACTTTTGTTTTGTAGGGGTTGAACCTGAACTTCCAGGGATTCTATATGATCTCGTTAAGGAAGCAATTGATCTTATTGAGAATATAGAGAGGCACGGGAATGACAGATCTACTGAGGTTGACTTGAGTTTTATTGAATGTGGTATTGAGACGTGTGTTGACTACTACAGTGACGATCTTCCAAAAGGATGAAAATAGTAAGAGATCAAGTATTGTTGCTTTGGGTACCGTATACAAGTCAGATGGAAAACAAATGCTTCATAGCAAAAAACTCCCAAATGATTGCTACAAAGTGTCAATTAAAGAATCGTTAGTGGATGCAGCTTGCATACCGGACGTAGGAAATAATGGTTTCAAAACAGTTAAGGATGCAATAGGTAGTTTTGTTGCTTGGTCAAAGAATCAAGTGGTTTTTGATGAAAAGGTAAATACATGTGTTTTATAAACCTATTCTTCATATTTAATTTAATGTTTGATACATTTGGCTTTTGTTTTGTACAGGTAACACCACCAACTTCTATACCAAAGGTTGGTGAGAACAAAACTGCACCTAAATGCCAAAAAAAACGCAAATTTATCTCTCGTGATACCGTGGAAAAGCAAGCGAGGTCCAACTTGAAAAGTCAAAAGTCTTTAAATTTGTGATTTTTTAATTTATAGATCAATGTTATTTTAGCATTTTTTTTTTATGTACGACATTCAATTTTATATTTGGTTCAGTTATGTACATTCCAATTTTGTTTTGTTTGAATTTGTTGTGTGTATTTTCTTTTGTTTTGTTATATATATATATATATATATATATATATATATATATATATATATATATATATATATATATATAAAATTCATATTGTGACACAAATTATTTATTTCTTATATGTGACTAAAAGATTCATTCACATAATATGGTCACACTATTAACACTTTTGGCCACTGATTACTTAATTCGTTATGTGACTAAATATTACAAAACGTCACACAAACAAAAAATTCACGTGGCCATTTGATGAACAATGGTTACACAACATACACATTTACTTGACTTTAAGCCGCATATGGTCACACTTTTTAATACTTTTGGTCATTTTTTGCTTAATTGTATGTGATTAAATCCCCATAAAAAACATGCATTGTATGACTAAATATTACAAAATGCCACATAAACTTAAAATTCATGTGGCCATTGTATGAACAATTGTCACACAAAATACACATCCACTGTACTTTAAAAAACATATGGCCACACTTTTTATCACTTTTGGCCATTTTTTGCTTAATTGTATGTGACTAAATCCAAAAAAAAAAATGTCTTGTGTGACTAAATATTACAAAACGCCACACAAACATAAAATTCATGTGGCCATTGAATGAACAATAGTCACACAAAAAACACATTTACTTGTCTTTAAAAAGCATATGATCACACTTATTAAAACTTTTGGTCACTCATTGCTTAATTGTATGTGACTAGATCCCCATAAAAAACATGCCTTGTGTGACTAAATATTACAAAACGCTACACAAACACAAAATTCATGTGGCCATTGGATGAACAATTGTCACACAAAATACACATTTACTTGTCTTTAAAAAGCATATGGCCACACTTATTAACACTTTTGGTCACTTTTTGCTTAATTGTATGTGACTAATTCCCCCAAAAAAACATGCGTTGTGTGACTAAATATTACAAAACGCCACACAAACATATAATTCATGTGGCCATTGGATGAACAATAGTCACATAATAAACACATTTACTTGTCTTTAAAAAGCATATGGTCACACTTATTAAAACTTTTGGTCACTTATTGCTTAATTGTATGTGACTAGATCCCCATAAAAAACAATCGTTGTGTGACTTAATCATCGCAAAGGCCACATATATTATATATGCATGTGGCCAAAGGACAGACAATAGTCACACAAAATACACACTTACTTGATTATACCAATCATATGGTCACACTCATTAACAGTATTGGCCACTTTTTGCTTAATTGTATGTGACTAATTCCCTAAAAATACATTCGTTGTGTGACTAAATAATCGCAAATGCCACATCTATTATATATTCATGTAGCCAAAGGACGAACAATAGCTACTCTAAAAAACCGCTCGTGTGACTATAAAGTGTTTATGGTCACTAAAACTGATTAAACTAAAATAAAGTTCCACCCAATTAGTCACTTATTTTATGGTTTTGGTTACTGATATTAAATGGATACGACCACTAACTCGCTAATGTCACCGTATGTACCCTATGGTCGCTCGACCTTTCGTCACACCTACGTTAAAAACTAAGTGTGACTGTATGCATATCGTCACACTTTTTTGGTGTAACGAAATCACAATTTTGTTCTAGTGACCGCCTACTCGTCCTTCATGACAATGCTTAATAATCTGTTGAGCTTCTTCACCATGTACACATCTTCTAATTATGCCATCTGCACAGTATCTGAAAAGAAATGGATCTTCCCAAAAATAATACTTTAAATCAGAAAAGAATTTCTTCCTCTTCTGATAATCCATCCTCGGGAGAACTTTAGTAACCAAATAATTTGCATAATTCGCAAACCAGAGTATCTCTGTTAATTCTTGTACTGTCATAAGTTTCTCATCCGGAAATGAATCTTGAATTTCCTCTTCATCTAATGCTTCCAACTCTGGATTTTCCAATCTTGACAAATGATCAGCTGCGACATTTTCAGCTCCTTTCTTATCCTTGATTTCAATATCAAATTCCCGCAATAAAAGAATCCATCGCAATAAACGAGGGCGCGCATCCTGCTTATTAAACAAATACTTTAAAGCAGAATGGTCAGTATAAACCACAGTTTTAGTTAAGACAAGATATGAACGAAATTTATCGAAAGCAAAAACCACTGTCAGAAGTTCCTTTTCCGTAGTTGTGTAATTTTCCTGAACATCTGTTAATGTCTTACTGGCATAATAGATTGGCTTAAACTTTTTATCAATTCTCTGCCCTAAAACAGCTCTAACCGCATAATCACTAGCATCACACATTAATTCAAAAGGTAGATTCCAGTTTGGACTTGTCATAACTGGAGCAGATACTAACTTTTCTTTTGATGCATCAAACGATTGTTTGCATTTGTCTGTAAATTCGAATTTTGCATCTTTTTCCAACAAAAGATTCAGCGGTCTTGCTATTTTTGAAAAATCTGGTATAAATCTCCGATAAAATCCAGCGTGTCCCGGAAAACTCCTTATTCCTTTAACATTTGTAGGATAAGGTAATTATGAAATGGCTTCAATCTTTGCTTGATCTACCTCGATTCCTATTTTGGATATTTTATGACCTAAAACAATCCCTTCTCGAACCATAAAGTGACATTTTTCCCAGTTAAGAACTAGATTTGCCCCCTCACATCTTTGCAACATCTTCTGTAAATTCTTTAAACAAGAATCAAATGAATCACCAAATACCGAGAAATAGTCCATAAATACTTCCATGAAATCTTCTACCATATCATGAAATATTGCGATCATGCAACGCTGAAATGTAGCTGGTGCATTACACAAACCAAACGGCATCCTTCTATAAGCAAAAGTACCAAATGGACAAGTAAATGTTGTTTTATCTTGATCTTCAACCGCAATCGGTATTTGAAAATATCCTGAAAATCCATCTAGAAAACAATAGAACTCCTTTCCTGCTAGCCTTTCTATCATTTGATCAATAAATGGTAATGGAAAATGATTTTTCCTAGTAGCATCATTTAATTTCCTATAATCAATGCAAACTCTCCATCCCGTTACCATCCTTGTTGGTATCAAATCATTCTTTTCATTTGGTATAACCGTTATTCCACCTTTCTTTGGTACAACGTGTATTGGACTTACCCATGGACTATCTGAAATAGGGTAGATTAATCCTGAATCTAGCAATTTAATGATTTCTTTCCTGACAACGTCTTTAACATTCGGATTCAATCTTCTCAATGGTTGTACGACTGGCTTAAAATCTGTTTTCATTAAGATTTTATGAGTGCAGTATGTAGGACTGATTCCCTTGATATCCGTGATTTTCCATGCTATTGCTTGTTTATGCTGTTTAAGAACCTGAACTAATCGTTCTTTCTCTGCTATTGATAGTTTAGAAGATATTATAACTGGCAAGTCTGATGTGCCTTGTAAATAAGCATATTCCAAATGCGATGGTAGCTCTTTAAGTTCCAACTATGGTGGTTCTTCAATAGATGTCTTGATCTCATATATCTCTTGTTTAAAACAAGGAATATTGTTGACTGAATATGGTATTAATTCTTTATTATTAATTTTAGCCATTGGCTGTATTGATTCCTCTGTAGGATGTTGTTGAATAACCACGGTTGCTTCTTCCGAATCTTCATCTTCTTCTAATAACTTATCAAATTATGCTAAATCCCTTGCAGTGTCAAACTCTTCAGTCCATCCCTTAAGAATTCCAGTATCTTCTTGATCTTTTCCTAAAAAATCTTGAAAAGAAGGGTTATCCATATATTCATACGAATTTAAGTAATAACAAGTATCATCCACATAATCAGGAAATTTCATGGAATTATTAACATCAAAAACAATTTTATCATTTCCTAATCTCATGGTAATCTTTCTATTAAAAACATCTATTAAGGCATGAGTAGTAGCTAAAAATGGTCTTCCTAATATAATAGGGACTTTAGGGTCTTCTACCATATCTAAGATTACAAAATCACATGGAAAAACAAATTTATCAACTTTAATTAAAACATTTTCAACTATTCCCCTAGGGTATTGCACAGATCGGTCAGCTAATTCAATACACATACGAATAGGTTTTGGTTCTCCTAATCCTAATCGCATATAAAGAGTATATGGCATTAATGAAATACTAGCACCTAAATCTGCTAATGCATTTTCAATAGTAATTTCACCAATTTTACAAGGTATAGTAATACTCCCTGGATCCTTGACTTTTGGTGGTAGCTTATTCTGCATTATTGCTGAACATCTCGCATTCATGGTCACCTTTGTCACATTATCAAGTTTACTTTTGTTAGTCAGCAACTCCTTAAGATATTTTGCATACTTCGGCATTTGAGCTATAGCTTCAACAAAAGGAATGTTAATATGAAATTGTTTCAGATTTTTCAGAAATTTGTGGTATTGTTCATCTTCTTTGTCCTTCCTCAGAGCAGCTGGATATGGAGGTGGGGGTGTATAGTCTTTTATGACTTCTTTAACCTTATTTTCTCCAATGCTCTTTTTGTTTGGTCGTATGTCTTCATCAATTGTTTCTTTTTCAACCTGCTCAGATTCAACAATTTTATTAGTTATAATAGGAGAGTCAACATTCTTACCACTTCTGGTAATTACTGCTTTAGCTTGTTCCTTTGGATTTGTTTCAGTAAATCCTGGCAATGTTCCTGGAAATCTCTCCTGTAATGTTTTAGCAATCTGATGAACTGATCCTTCAATTTGTTTGATTGATGCTTCATTATTACGCATCCTTGCATCATGATCATCCATTCTTTTATTACTTGCTTCAACCATTTTTCCCAAAATACTTTCTAACGAGTTGATCCTGTTAGAATAGGACGGATTTTGTCCCGTTTTGACATAGAAACCTGGTGCTCCTTGTTGATACTGTTGTCCTAGTTGATTAACTCTTCTAAAATTAGAAACTTGACGATAATTTGGATTTCCTTGAAAATCCCCATACATAACTTCTTCAGTATTCATTTCGCTATCATTATTAGGACATTCTGTCTTCAGATGATTTCCTCCACATATTTCACAACCAATCCTGATTGCATGAACTTGTTCATTCACTTTCTTAATATCTCTTCCCATACTTTCCAATTTTGCTATGATAGCTGTGAGACCATCACTTTCTTCAGATATCCTTTTTCTTCCAGATGAACCATCATCCCATAACTGAGAATGCTTAGCTAATTCTTCAATTCCGGCTTTTGCTACTGCTTGAGTTTTCTTAGGTACTGGGCCTTGTGCATCTAACTGTTGACGTGTTGCTCGATCAACTCCTTTATAGAATACCGTTATTTCTTGTTGGACATTTAAATCATGTTGTGGACATTTATGTAACATCTCCTTATACCTTTCCTAAGCTTGATATAGAGATTCATCGGGTTTCTGCTTAAAGTTCCTAATCTCATCAATCATCTTTGACGTCTTGGAAGGTGTACAATACATTTTTAGAAATTTTGTACGAAGGTCTTCCCAAGTAGTAATAGATCCGGCTGGTTCATTATTAATCCATCTCTTAGCTCCATCCTTTAGTGTTAAAGGAAATACTCGTAACATAACCTGATCTCTTGTAACATTAGGAATTTTAAACATATCTGCAATCTCCAAAATTTTCTCAACATGCTCGTTGGCATCTTCTTTATCTTCTCCTCTGAAAGGATTTTCTCTTAATTCTTTCAGAAATTGCCCCTTTAACTCAAATTCTACTTCTCTAGCTATGGCAGGCCTAACCACTCTCGGTCTCGGATCTCCACGAGTTTGAATCGTGTAATCCTCAAGCGTCATGTTAGCTATGTCTGCCATGTTGATTTGTTCTGGTTCAAAATCACTTGGATATATTGTAATTTGTCTAGAAGGCACTTTATCTAACTCCGAATCGGAGTAATACCTTCTTTTAGCCGTTTTGACTAAACTGTTATGAAATATTAAGTCGTCTTCTTTAGATGAAATTCCGTGTTCTGGCGAATTAGGTGGCGCGTATGATAATCGTCTTCTAGAATGAAATTCTCGTTCTGGTTCGTCAAATGGACTAAGTGGATCCGGATGAAGTATCCGGGTCATACATCCATCTGCAACAAAAACAGAATTTAGTAGTACTTTAAATTCAAAAGTAAATGTTAATAATATGTTAGAATTATTCAAGTTGGTGTATATGAATCCCGATAATGAATAATAAAACACATTCAAAATTAAATAATCGAAAAAGAGTACCCAACCCAAATTTCCTATTTGTTAGTAATACAAGTTAGTTATTTATACAACAGTTTGAAATTACAGTGGGTTTTGTTAAATTTCTTCTACAAAGCTAGTCAATAGATCTCCGAAGCTCCATTGATAGTACACAAAAGCGGAGAAACAGGTCAGCGCGGAGCTTATTAAAAACCTATTTACTTCGAGAAGAACCTTACCTCTTATATGATAATTCAATGAGGTAGGGCTTTACTCTCCTTATACCTTTGTTTTTGTCAGTATTGTCAATGGGTGAGCCGATATTTCGTATTGATTTTGCAAAGTATTTGTAACAACCGCCAAATTAGGGCTAGTATTAGCGCCTAATTCTTTGTTAATACATGTAATTAGTTCTGTGTTAGGCTAATTTATGTATCAGATTATATGTTGGTAAATATATACAACTTTGCGATTTGGCTTAAATCGTACGCAACCAAAATAGAATGAAATTCTATTCGATTAACACGGACGTTGGTGAACAAATGTTTATAAACTAAAATAACGCAATTATGACCGAAATGCTATCTTATAATAGTTAGTAATTATCTCGTATCGCTCGATCAAAGTTTACACGATTTAAAAACAAAAGTATTCAAACGCATTTAAACTAAATTATATTTCAAACAAATAAAGATTTAAAGAAATAATTTAAGTAAATTATTTAATAACACTCACATTTCAAAAGGATAATTCACGTGTAAAAATAAATAATTTAACGTAAAACGACGGAGAAAACGAACACCACCCGGAACGCGGAGCGGAGACTGAAGGTGGGGGAGCTCCACCAAAACCCCACCCACCTCCATCTTCTTCTTCATTTTCATTCTCTTCTTTCTCTCTCTTTCCTCCTTTTCTCTCTTTATTTTCTCTAACTAAAAACCTCACAAAATCGACAAATAAACGTACAAAACGAGCTTGGATCACACCTCTCCTTTGGAAGAAAACGTTCACCACTACCCGATCTACATTCCTATCTTTTCGGATTTTCAATCCGACACTTTGTAAGTTTCCGACAAATCCCGACATCTCTCGTTTTTGATCATTTTTACTAGTTTATGGTTTAAATAGGCTTATTATGTTCATATAAGGGTTGGATAAAAGATTTGGACCCAACGGAAACCGGAAAACTTGTTTTCGACTAAATTTCCGGCCATCAGACCGCTACGTCGCACCTGGCCAGGGGCCTCTGCGACGTCGCGACCTACGTCGCACAAAAATCTCAACGTCGCACTAGCGACGCAGCCTATTACGTCGCATTAACTTGCGGACGTCGCACGTAGCGACGTAGACTTTAACGTCGCAAACCGAACCAACGTCGCATTAGCGACGCCGCCCCCTACGTCGCATTGATTTGCGAAGGTCGCATCATGCGACGTACATGCCCACGTCGCACCTTACGTCGCTTGCAACGTCGCATGCGACGTCGCACAAACCAGAACCTTGAAAACTCACATTTTCACTAAGTGTCGAACTTTTACAACCTCAAATCCTTATACGATACGACCTAACAATCATAATAAAACATACTTTCCTATTACAATTACTCTAATTTGCGTATTGAATGATAAACTTTAAATATAACAAATCACCAACGGGCCGTATACTTTGATACGAACGCGAACAAACCAACATTTAAACACAACGGGTTGTATGAGCAACTAGCCTAGATGGTCTTGCGAGACATCTACTTACTTAACCTTACGTGTTTAGGCACTAGAAGGTTACGGGTTCGGAGAACCTACTTGCTTTACTACTACTTGCTATTTACCACTGCTCGACTCAGGTGAGTCTTACAGCCCCACTTTTACTGTTTTATACTTTGGGGTGAGATACTTAGCAACTGTTTTACGTATGAACACAATGTACTGAACTGAAAACATTACTGATTACAAACAAACGCATGAGTTACTTTTATCCACTGAAAGCCTCCTATTCGTGAGTTGTTAGTTATGGACTTAAGCGCGATTACTAGTAGATGGATCCATTTGGGACTGACAATCCCTGCCTGGGGTGGTAGCGCCACCACGTACTGATTTACACGTAGAAACGGGCATATTAGTATTTGTTACATATGAGTGTGCGGATAGCACTCACGGGGGTACGTGATATATTCACACTACACGGTTAAGCTTCAACTTATGAGCTCATGGCACTGTACTGATTTACTGAATTACTTACTTTGCTTGATAGCAATACGGGTACATACTTGTGGTTCATAACACCTACTTATTACTAAACCTGTAAGATTCACCAACCTTTTTGGTTGACACTTTTTAGCTTTGTATCTCAGGTACACTTACGGAGTAGGATCACTCCAGGATTACTAGCTAGAGTCGCATGATTTCCAAACTGCATTTAACGGAGATTCTTTGGCATTATCTTTTGTAACTATGGTTATGTAATAGAATCTCCCGCTATACGCGAGGGCTCTAGGGAACTACACTTTTATAAAGAAAACTATATGTTTTCAAACAATTCAAATTATGAAATGTAACTATTTTACAAACGTCTCATTTAGAGGTCGTTTACTGTTAATCTTGTGCTTTGTATATTGATTAGTAACACCCAATGTATGCTTCCGCAAATCGTTAATTTGGGGGTGTTACAGATTGGTATCAGAGCCTAAGGTTATAGTGAACTAGGTTGCATTTAGTGGGCCTAGACTATGACCGTTAGGCAGTATTTCCTTACTAGGCATGATTGGTTCAGGAATTACATCATACGACTTTAATTTAACATAGCTTGATCAACTATGTACAATTAAGGAAAGGTGATGTAAGGTCTGAAATGGTTATGTTGAGCCGGAATACATTAGTTGACTCTGATCTCGAGAGAACCGAGACTTAAACATGTGTATGCTAGACACTCAATAGGCTATATTATATAGGAACTATATGAATATAGGCCTCAATCTTACTAACGCTTTGTCTCAGAAATGGCAAATACCCCATCCAATTCATCTCGTTCTCAATCCGGGTCGCAGAACCCAAGGGTAGCAAGGAGGAACAACAGGTTGCCTCGAGCTGGCCCGTACTCTACTCACTTCACCTTGCCGGCCTTAGCTGCTAGGGTGAACCAACACGAGCAACGACTTCGCACCATGGATGTCGTGTTGCAAGAAACCAACGAAAACTGGAGACTTACATCACTTGAGCGCATCGAACAAGTCTCTGAGGATCACGAAACCACCGCTAATAATGTGGACATTCTTTTCAACAAAGTGGTGGAGATAAGCGTGGAAACCGCTCTTTTGAAACACAGACTTGATGAGTGTGAACAACGCTCACGGGAAACGGAAGAATCTAACCGCGGATTGGTACAGCGACTAGCATTAGCTGAAGACAATGCTCGACAAGCCAGCAGACTTGCAAATACTGTGGATCGTCTCATCGAAATGATGGAGCAGATTAACCTACGTTAAGACTAGCGTAGTCTTTGTTTTGTAAACTATCCTGTAATCTAGTAACTATCTAAGCGCTACTCTATGTTTCAGTCGGATGTAACAATTCCCGACACCTTTTGTAATACATCCGCAGGATGTAACCTTTGAACTCGTATCATCTATCAAATATTCCTTGCTGTTTCGACTCATATTAATTGCCATAATCCTTTTTCATATTGATGTTATGTATTACCAACTTTATACGTGTACATCTGAAATAAATGCAATTCTCTTACAAAATCTCATGTATCTTCATTTCTTTTATTGAAGAATCATGCCGCCAAAGTCAAGACCTTACACTGATGCTCAGATCACGTCACTCATAACCCAGGCTGTTACTGAAGCCTTGGCTCGGAATACTCCACCTAACTCCACAAGAAACAGCGATGCCGCTGAAACTTCTGCTGCTAAACCTTGTTCATACAAGGATTTTCAAAACTGCAAACCCTTGAGCTTCAAGGGAACCGAAGGAGCCATCGGACTTATCAGATGGTTCGAAAAGATGGAATCCGTTTTCCGCATCAGCAAATGTGCGGAGGACGACAAAGTCAAATTCTCCACCTGCACCCTCGAAGATGGTGCCCTCTCGTGGTGGAATTCCTATACCCAGTCTGTGGGTATTGACACCGCTTATCTACTCCCTTGGGAGGATCTGAAGAAAATGCTCACGGATGAGTATTGCCCGTCCGAACAACTTCACAAGCTGGACGAAGAGTTCTGGAACTTAAAAGTGCAAGGAACCGATATCGTTGGATACACCACCAGATTCCAACAACTCACCGTCCTTCGCCCAGCTATGGCAGGTACTAGGCTCGACAAGATTAAGAAATACATCCGCGGCCTCCCGGAACCCGTCCGGGGAAATGTCGCCTCATCAAACCAAACCACACTTCATGGTGCCATTCGGTTGGCCCATGAACTTCTAGCTATGAACGAGGACCCAGAACCACCCACTCCTTCCTCCAACAGCAATAAACGAAAATGGTCCGACAACCACAACAACCACCAAAACAAGAAACCTGAAACCATTAAAGCCTACACCTCCAGTTTTGATGACAAGGGAGCGTACAAGGGAACCAAGCCCTACTGCTCCAAGTGCCAACGACACCACCATGGTTCGTGTCCCTGTAGCAAGTGTAAGAGATTTGGACACTTGGCTAAGGATTGTAGATCAAACACCACTGACACCAACACCTCTGCACCAAAGACCTGTTATGGGTGCAACGGTACGGGGCATTTCAAGAAAGACTGCCCGAAGCTGAACAACAGCAACAACAGGAATAACAACAATGCTCGAGGAAGAGCTTTTGTGTTGAAATCTGGGGAAGCCCGTCAAGACCCGAATGTGGTCACGGGTACGTTCCTTCTCAACAACTTGACTGCATCTGTATTATTTGATACTGGTGCTGATAAGAGCTTTATTTCTGATGAGTTTTATCCACTACTTGACACCACACCTATTGCCTTAGATTCTAAGTACACGGTAGAATTGGCAAACGGAAAACTTATTGAGGCCGACAGTGTGATACCTAATTGCACTCTAAACTTAGCTAACGAGCTCTTTTCCATTGACTTGATACCTGTCGAAATCGGCAGCTTTGACCTCATCGTCGGTATGGATTGGTTGTCCAAGCACCGAGCCGAAATCGTTTGCTTTGAGAAAATTGTACGCCTTCCTCTCGTCACCGGTGGAACTTTGAGCATACAAGGGGAGACCGGTGGGATGAGAATAAATATCATTTCTTGCATGAAGACCCGAAAATACTTGAGGAAAGGGTACCAGGCAATCCTCGCACACGTTATGGAGAAAAAGTCGGTGGAGAAGCAACTTGAGGATGTGCCTATCGTTCGAGACTTCCCAGAAGTCTTTCCTGAAGACTTGCCTGGCCTACCGCCAACTAGACAAGTCGAATTCTCTATTGATCTTGTGCCCGGCGCAGCACCCGTGGCACGAGCCCCTTACCGACTAGCCCCATCCGAACTTCAGGAGTTGTCTACTCAGTTACAGGAACTCCTGGACAAGGGATTTATTCGACCAAGTTCCTCACCTTGGGGAGCTCCGGTCCTGTTTGTGAAAAAGAAAGACGGTTCTTTCCGCATGTGCATCGACTACCGTGAACTCAACAAATTAACTGTCAAGAACCGTTATCCACTCCCTCGCATTGATGACCTGTTTGACCAACTTCAGGGGTCGAGTTTTTATTCAAAAATTGATCTACGATCGGGTTATCACCAACTCCGAGTTCGTGATGAAGATATTCCTAAAACAGCTTTCCGAACTCGTTATGGGCATTACGAATTCCAAGTGATGCCATTCAGCTTAACCAACGCACCGGCAGTATTCATGGACCTTATGAATCGGGTGTGCAAACCCTACCTTGACAAGTTTGTTATCGTCTTCATTGATGACATTCTGATTTACTCGCGCAACGAACAAGAACACGCGCAACACCTGAAAACCATCCTAGAGCTGCTCAAACACGAAGAGTTATACGCCAAATTCTCTAAGTGTGAGTTCTGGATGCAAACCGTTCAATTCCTTGGACACGTCATTGACAATCAAGGGATTCATGTCGATCCTTCAAAAATCGAGGCTATCAAGTGTTGGCAAGCACCTTCTACACCGACCGAGGTACGCCAATTCTTAGGACTCGCCGGATACTACAGACGATTCATTGAGAATTTTTCGAAAATAGCCCTACCTCTCACTGCACTGACTCAAAAAGAAAAGAAGTTCGATTGGACTGACAAACAGGAGTCAGCTTTTCAACTACTAAAACAGAAACTCTGCAGTGCACCTATCTTATCTTTACCCGAAGGCAACGATGACTTCGTGGTATACTGTGATGCTTCACACCAAGGTCTTGGTTGCGTGCTGATGCAACGAGACAAGGTTATCGCTTACGCCTCTCGACAACTCAAGGTCCACGAAAAGAATTACACAACTCATGACCTAGAGTTGGGGGCTGTTGTATTCGCTCTGAAAATCTGGAGACACTACTTATACGGTACCAAGTGTACAATCTTTACCGACCATAAAAGTCTCCAACATATCTTCGATCTAAAGGATCTCAACATGAGGCAACGTCGATGGGTCGAGTTGCTCACTGATTACGATTGCGAAATTCGCTATCATCCAGGCAAGGCGAATGTTGTCGCCGATGCCTTAAGCGGAAAAGAACGAGTGAAACCACTTCGAGTTCGAGCTCTCGGTATGACCATTCACAACGACCTCATCAATCAAACTCGCACAACTCAGCTCGAAGCACTCAAACCGGAAAACTTGATAAACGAGGCCTTGCGGGGCATGGGCAAACAATTTGAAACCAAACCTAACGGGGCCAAATACTTCTCGAATCGAATCTGGTTACCAAGTTTTGGGAACCTGCGAGACTTGGTGATGAATGAAGCTCACAAGTCAAAATACTCTATACACCCCGGTGCCGACAAAATGTATCACGGCATCAAGGAAATGTACTGGTGGCCCAACATGAAATCTGACATTGCAACCTATGTTAGCAAGTGTCTTACTTGTTCTAAAGTTAAAGCTGAACACCAGAAACCTTCCGGTTTGCTACAACAACCTGAAATACCACAATGGAAATGGGAGCAGATCACCATGGATTTCATTACTAAGCTCCCGAAAACTTCTAACGGTTGCGATACCATTTGGGTGATCGTTGACCGACTCACTAAATCTGCTCATTTCCTAGCCATCAAAGAAACTGATAAGATGGAACGTTTGACACGAATCTACCTGAAAGAGATCGTGTCAAGACACGGCGTGCCCATCTCAATCATCTCCGACCGAGATGCTCGATTTACTTCTCGCTTCTGGCAATCACTGCAAAAATCTCTTGGTACTCGTCTGGATATGAGTACGGCTTACCATCCTCAAACCGACGGCCAGAGCGAACGAACCATACAAACACTGGAAGACATGCTACGAGCCTGCGTAGTTGACTTCGGTAAAAACTGGGAAAATCACTTACCATTGTGCGAGTTCTCGTACAACAACAGTTATCACACCAGCATAAAGGCTGCACCCTTCGAGGCACTGTACGGTCGTAAGTGCCGGTCACCTATCTGTTGGACTGAGATGGGGGATACACAACTCACCGGTCCAGAAATCATACATGAAACAACTGAAAAGATCGTCGGCATACAAAACCGACTAAAAGCCGCGCGTGATAGTTAGAAAAGCAATGCTGACGTGAGACGCAAACACCTTGAGTTCCAAGTAGGGGACAAGGTGCTCCTCAAAGTGGCACCGTGGAAAGGTGTCATTCGATTTGGAAAACGAGGCAAACTAAATCCTAGATACATCGGACCATTCGAAATCCTTGAAAAGATTGGTCCAGTGGCATACCGCCTGCAACTTCCTTCTGAGCTTAGCAGCGTTCACAACACATTCCACATTTCTAATCTAAAGAAATGTCTGTCTGACGAGACACTGATTATACCGATCGACGAAATCCAAATCGATGATAAACTTCATTTTGTCGAGGAACCTATGGAAATCATGGACCGCGAGGTCAAACAACTAAAACAGAGTCGTATTCCCATCGTAAAAGTCAGGTGGAATTCTAGACGTGGTCCTGAATTCACCTGGGAATGGGAAGACCAAATGCGACAGAAATACCCACATCTCTTCCCAGACAACGCACCGACTGTGTAATCGAACTAATTTCGGGACGAAATTCTTTTAACAAGGGGAGAATGTAACAACCGCCAAATTAGGGCTAGTATTAGCGCCTAATTCTTTGTTAATACATGTAATTAGTTCTGTGTTAGGCTAATTTATGTATCAGATTATATGTTGGTAAATATATACAACTTTGCGATTTGGCTTAAATCGTACGCAACCAAAATAGAATGAAATTCTATTCGATTAACACGGACGTTGGTGAACAAATGTTTATAAACTAAAATAACGCAATTATGACCGAAACGCTATCTTATAATAGTTAGTAATTATCTCGTATCGCTCGATCAAAGTTTACACGATTTAAAAACAAAAGTATTCAAACGCATTTAAACTAAATTATATTTCAAACAAATAAAGATTTAAAGAAATAATTTAAGTAAATTATTTAATAACACTCACATTTCAAAAGGATAATTCACGTGTAAAAATAAATAATTTAACGTAAAACGACGGAGAAAACGAACACCACCCGGAACGCGGAGCGGAGACTGAAGGTGGGGGAGCTCCACCAAAACCCCACCCACCTCCATCTTCTTCTTCATTTTCATTCTCTTCTTTCTCTCTCTTTCCTCCTTTTCTCTCTTTATTTTCTCTAACTAAAAACCTCACAAAATCGAAAAATAAACATACAAAACGAGCTTGGATCACACCTCTCCTTTGGAAGAAAACGTTCACCACTACCCGATCTACATTCCTATCTTTTCGGATTTTCAATCCGACACTTTGTAAGTTTCCGACAAATCCCGACATCTCTCGTTTTTGATCATTTTTACTAGTTTATGGTTTAAATAGGCTTATTATGTTCATATAAGGGTTGGGTAAAAGATTTGGACCCAACGGAAACCGGAAAACTCGTTTTCGACTAAATTTCCGGCCATCAGACCGCTACGTCGCACCTGGCCAGGGGCCTCTGCGACGTCGCGACCTACGTCGCACAAAAATCTCAACGTCGCACTAGCGACGCAGCCTATTACGTCGCATTAACTTGCGGACGTCGCACGTAGCGACGTAGACTTTAACGTCGCAAACCGAACCAACGTCGCATTAGCGACGCCGCCCCCTACGTCGCATTGATTTGCGAAGGTCGCATCATGCGACGTACATGCCCATGTCGCACCTTACGTCGCTTGCAACGTCGCATGCGACGTCGCACAAACCAGAACCTTGAAAACTCACATTTTCACTAAGTGTCGAACTTTTACAACCTCAAATCCTTATACGATACGACCTAACAATCATAATAAAACATACTTTCCTATTACAATTACTCTAATTTGCGTATTGAATGATAAACTTTAAATATAACAAATCACCAACGGGCCGTATACTTTGATACGAACGCGAACAAACCAACATTTAAACACAACGGGTTGTATGAGCAACTAGCCTAGATGGTCTTGCGAGACATCTACTTACTTAACCTTACGTGTTTAGGCACTAGAAGGTTACGGGTTCGGAGAACCTACTTGCTTTACTACTACTTGCTATTTACCACTGCTCGACTCAGGTGAGTCTTACAGCCCCACTTTTACTGTTTTATACTTTGGGGTGAGATACTTAGCAACTGTTTTACGTATGAACACAATGTACTGAACTGAAAACATTACTGATTACAAACAAACGCATGAGTTACTTTTATCCACTGAAAGCCTCCTATTCGTGAGTTGTTAGTTATGGACTTAAGCGCGATTACTAGTAGATGGATCCATTTGGGACTGACAATCCCTACCTGGGGTGGTAGCGCCACCACGTACTGATTTACACGTAGAAACGGGCATATTAGTATTTGGTACATATGAGTGTGCGGATAGCACTCACGGGGGTACGTGATATATTCACACTACACGGTTAAGCTTCAACTTATGAGCTCATGGCACTGTACTGATTTACTGAATTACTTACTTTGCTTGATAGCAATACGGGTACATACTTGTGGTTCATAACACCTACTTATTACTAAACCTGTAAGATTCACCAACCTTTTTGGTTGACACTTTTTAGCTTTGTATCTCAGGTACACTTACGGAGTAGGATCACTCCAGGATTACTAGCTAGAGTCGCATGATTTCCAAACTGCATTTAACGGAGATTCTTTGGCATTATCTTTTGTAACTATGGTTATGTAATAGAATCTCCCGCTATACGCGAGGGCTCTAGGGAACTACACTTTTGTAAATAAAACTATACGTTTTCAAACAATTCAAATTATGAAATGTAACTATTTTACAAACGTCTCATTTAGAGGTCGTTTACTGTTAATCTTGTGCTTTGTATATTGATTAGTAACACCCAATGTATGCTTCCGCAAATCGTTAATTTGGGGGTGTTACAGTATTAGAAATAAAAATTTTACAGGGAAAATAATTAGTTTAATTAAAATACACCGCTCCCCTGGTAGAACAAAAGTTCAACCGGTTAAGTGTTCCCCGACAGTGGCGCCAAAAACTTGATGTGCGGTAAGTATAGGCAATTATAATCACAAGTTTTAAATTAAAGAAATTCTAAATAATACTATCACACAATTCAGGCAAGATTGACCCGTTCATGTAATATAGCTTAATAAGTAAGTCCAAATTCGAACACAAGGAACACAAGAAACTTGATTCTGATTTATAACTAATTATCTATTTAATTCTAATTACAACTAATTACAATTATACAAATAAATAAAGTAAAGTAAAGGATCCAATTTACAATAATATACAAGATAAGGGGGACGTTTTAGTTCCGAACGAACATATTTATATTTATATTTTGATATAGATTCTAATAGATAAGTTTCAGGAACAACTTAATAATACTCAGATGGATAGAAGATTATAATTATTCAAACTATTATTTATAAAACCTATTATATGTACTTATGTCTATTTGCTTTGTTGGCTATTATTACTGGTGAATTACTAATGTGGAAAATTACTTAAGATTAAGCTAATCTTCATCTTTACTTTCCGTTAGTTTATTGCTTAGTTTATTTTTATTAAGTATGGTTATCTCAGAACTGATAAATTACAGGCTTGCTACTTATCTAAATACAAATTGCATCTAAGATAAGTCTCACTGTTTGGTACTATCACTCTTAGCATTACCTGTTTATTTTATTTTGTTTCATGATGGACGCTGCTGGTGCTGATCATGTAGCTGTGAGAGCACGCAGACGATGCAGACATCTTAGACGCGGAGCACAGAGAGCGACTATGCTTACCATCACTGAGGAGGACCTGACTGACGAGTGACGTCCCGATCACTCACGAGGAGTTGCTCGATGAGAGGCCCCCATCACCTCAGCCAGCCCAGTACCTACTTTCGAGTATGGTATCACTACGGCTGACCCAGGTGCTTCGTGGGCCCTCTTCCGCACACTCTCCATTCAGCATGATGTCATGTCCTCCATCTGTGAGCAGCTTGGGATTCCGAGGCCCGCTATTCATCCCTACAGGCTTGGATCAGATCCGGGACCATCTCGACCTCCCTGGTTCTTTTTCCCTCCTACAGATCCACATGTTGTTCCTACTACCGGACCCTCCACTGGTCCTACTACTACAGCTGCTGTCACTAAGCCAGCTATGCCCACAGGATCCTCATCACCAGATCACAGCCTCACAGAGCAGCTTCTAGCTATGTATGATGTTCACAGCTCATCTACAGCCACTATCACTGATGGAGTTGTGGATCAGCTCATGGCTGCTTTGGACGTTTCCATCCCGTCCCCGACATCTGTCTTTGATAGGGATGCTGAGGAGGAGTTTGATCCTGACACTGATGACCTACTTGATGACTTTTAGACTTTATTATTATTGATGCGTGTGAAAGCGTCTCGTTTTATTATTTATAAAGTACAGGATATACCAATCACTACTATCACACAACCATGCAAGAATACCTGATCGGAATAGTATAGCTATAGTAAGTCCAGGTCGAACACAGGAACACATGAACGATGTTATTCAATTAAATTGGAATTATTCAGAAAGCAGTAAAATAGGGGTACGTTTTAGTTCCGTACGAACGTTCAAGATAAACTAAATAACCAAACCAACAACATAAAACAAGATAAAGAGGAACAGATAAACAATCGGAGATAGACATGTAATTGCTTAGAGTCTTCACACTCAGATTCATATTATCCGGTTCATGTGTTTTGATTGTCTGATTGTGATTTCTTTTATATTAATTAGATACTAATCAAAGAGTCCAAGTTAAATGTAAATTAGCCAACTGTTCGGGTCCAACTAATTTCTATAACCTAGGGTTCCACATTAAACATCGATCCGACGTCGCAAGAATTGTATATTTCTCTTACGTGCTTTTCCCTAGATTATGCATTAAGTATTCATGACTTATTATGATTAATCCTCGTGGTATGACTCAACAATACCTACTAATAATCTCTTATTAGCTTGCTCATTTTTGATTGATTAGTTACTAGTCTCTTATACCTATCAGACTCAACATATTTAGCAATGACTATAAACCTAGATTCATAATCATCAATAATCAATAACATCAAAGGAACTCAATCTCAATGACACTATTAATCACGTTAAGTAGTAACTAACAATCACCAATAAACAAGGATTCACGGATAACATAACAATCTTCAATCAGGCGAAACACAATTATAACCATCAAATAATCATAATCAAAGGTTATTAATCTAGACAATAAACAATAACTCTAATCCATGATTCAATCATACGAAATCAGATTCAATATCCAAAACAAAACACATAGACATGTTTAGAATGGAAATCAGAAGATGATACGCAAACCGAATCGATGAACCACGCGAAATAGGATCAATTGGCATCAATCCTAACCTTCTTGCGCCTCCAAATCATCATCAAAAAGCCTCTGAAACTTGCTTTAGTCAACTTTTAGAATCTTCAAACCCTGGTGGTTGACATACATAGACCTCTTCCTGTATAGTGCCATACAGAAAAGCACTCTTAACATCCATCTGATACACAATGAATCCCTTGAATGAAGCATAAGCCAAAAACAATCTAATTGCCTCTATCCTTGCAACAGGTGCAAAAACCTCATCATAATCAATCCCCTCTTCTTGTGAATACCCCTGTGCAACCAATCTAGCCTTGTTTTTGATCACTATACCTCTTTCATCCTTCTTGTTCTTGAAAATCCATTTAGTACCAATTGCCCTCTTCTCTTTAGGCAAATCAACCAATGTCCAAACTTCTTGAATCTTAAACTGAAGCAACTCCTCTTGCATAGCTTCAATCCAACTAGGATCTCTCAAAGCTTCAGTAACCTTCTTTGGTTCTGTTTGAGACAGAAAACAGGCAAACAAAGAAGTATTAACAGCTTCTGTATCAAGATTTACTTCTTCCTCATTTGCTGAAGCTTCAAACACCTGACTTTGATTTCTTGTTTTAACAGCTGATTCAATATCTCCTATTACATTCTCAAGTGGATGATCTTTATGAGAAATGTATTTAGATGCTGCTGTTTCTTGAATACTCTCCTCTAAGTTGGTAAAATTTCCTTCTTGCCCAGACTCACTACTTGACACTTCTCTTGCAATTCTCTTTGACAAAGGAGTAGAACTCATCAAATGTAGATAATTCAATTGTTCCTGCTCTGTGTCAAGATGCTTTGTAGGTGTCTGATCAACATTCACACCTGCCTTTGTAGATTTCTGTACTGAACTCATATCACTGTCTTCTGTACTGTCTTCAATAACAGGTCTATCAGAATCATTAACATGAGAAAATGATGTTTCATCTGATTTTCCTGTTTCCACATCCTGTGATGTCGTTGGTTGATCAGTATCAAACACTTCTGGAGGATCAGGAGACCAAATTGGAAATAATATATATTCCAATGAATCATTCTTCTTTCCAACTGATATTCCTGATTTTGCTCTACCTTCTTCATCACCTGTTCCTGCATTTGTACCTGCACTTGTACCTGCACTAGTATCCACATTTGTATATCTAAAAGCAGTATTAAGTGCATCAATATCAAACAGTGATTCAGGACCTTTTCCCTCAGGATTAACAGTGTTTTCATTAAAAGTAATGTGCACTGTTTCTTCTATGATTCTGGTCCTTTGATTGAATACCCTATAAGATTTACTTTGAATAGAATAACCAACAAATATCCCCTCATCAGCCTTACTCTGAAACTTACCTAAGTGATCTTTAGTATTTAAGATTGTACAAGGACACCCAAAAGATTTTAAGAAACTAACCAAAGGCTTTCTCTTAAACAACAGTTCATATGGTGTCTTGTTATGAGGCTTAACAACTAATACTCTATTCTGAACATAACAAGCTGTGCTAACTGCCTCTGCCCAAAAAGACATAGGTAGCTTTGCATCAGATAGCATGGTTCTAGCAGCCTCAATCAGTGTCCTATTCCTCCTTTCAGCTACTCCATTTTGTTGAGGAGTTCTAGGTGCACTAAATTCTCTCTTAATACCTTTAACTTCACAGAATTTATCCATCTCATGATTTTTAAATTCTGTTCCATTATCACTTCTGATGATCTTTACTCTTTTATCCAATTGATTCTCCATCTTAGTTATAAATGATCTAAGTATTTCACCTGTCTCATCCTTTGTCCTAAGAAAGAAAACCCATGTAAATCTAGAATAATCATCAATAATCACAAGACAGTAAGACTTTTTCCCCATACTACTTATACTGGTTGGTCCAAATAAGTCCATAGCAATAAGTGTAAGGGTGTGCTATTTGTGTTCACAGATTTGGACTTAAATGAGGATTTGTGTTGCTTTCCCTTTTGACAAGAAACACAATGATCATCACATGAATAGACCTTTTCAGGCAAACCTCTAACAAGCTTGTTTTTGACAAGTTTATTAATGGTTTTGAAATTCATGTGACACATCCTCCTATGCCACAGTTCAGATTCATTCACACTTGCTTTAGAAATAAGACAGTTTAAATCAGGTTGAGGTGTCATATTTACTAAGTCACACTTATATACATTATCTTGTCTTGGAATTCTCATCAAAATCATGTTTTCTGGTATTTTGAATTCTTTGGACAAGATAAGGCATTCAGTGTCAGTAAAAAGAACTGGGTTCTTTTTATCTGTGATTTGACTCACACTTAGTAAATTATACCTCAGTTGTTCCACAAAATAAACATTATCAAAACTTAGCTTTTCACTCTGAACTGTTCCTTTCCCTGTGATCCTTCCTCCTTTTGGATTGCTTCCAAAAGCTACATATCCTCCATCAAAAGATTTAAAATCCTGCAGCTTTTCTTTGTCTCCAGTCATGTGCCGTGAGCATCCACTATCAATATGCCATAAGCTCTTAGGCTTGCCCTGCACAAACAGTCAAAAAAAAGAATTAATTTCTCTTGGGAACCCAAACCAATTTGGCTTTGGGTTTCCCATGTGCATTCACATAATCAACTTTCTTAAAGATTATTGATTGTGAAGCACTGTTGGTATTTGGATCTGTTAAAATATCAGACTTAATAGGTGTCCAAATCCAACTAATTTTAGACTTAACAGTGTTCTTTGGCTTAACAGTTTTAACTGTTTTACCAATTGAAGATTCAGTGTTAATTTTGTTAACACTGTTTTTGAAATCAGTTACCACTGTTTTAGTCTTTGAGCTTTTGGCTAATTTTGTTATTACTGCTGCAGTAGATTTACCTGTAACAGTGTTTAACATGGTAGCCTTTGAGTTTATCTTCTGAACTCTGGCAGTATGATCAACTTTTGATTGAAATTTTTGTTTGTTAATCATATTTGCTTTTGTCCATGACTGTTTTCTAATCCTTTGAACATTCTCAGGATTATGATAGCAGTCATATTGAAGATGACCCATTTTTCCACATATAAAGCAAGACATTTCTTTAATCACAGTAACATTATTACCCAGTTTTTGTGAAATCATTTTATTCCAATTTCTTTGATTACCTCTGGGTTTTTTATTTTTAAAACTCTGTGAAGAAGAAGCACTTGCTTTACATTTACAATTCACACAGTTATTCACAACAGATTCAACAACAGGTTTTGTAACTGAATTAACTGTATTACTAACATATCCTAACCCATGTTTAGATTTGTTAGTATTTAAGCTCACCTTCTCTAAGTCCAGTTTAACCTTCTCCTTAAACATTTTCTTACCCTCTTCTAGTTTATCAGTTTTAAGATTAACAACTAGATCAGTAATTACTCTCTTCACATCCTTACATGTTGACTCAGACTTAGATGATTCAGATTTCACACTCTTCTCACTATCAGATGTCCTATCACTCTGATCATCTTCTTCAGTCCAGTCACTAACTTCACCTTCTACAAACAGATCATCATCAGATAAACTTTTAATTGGATCAGCCTTTTTAACCTCATCTACCATTTCTCTTTTAAGTGAATTGATATCAATTTCACTTTTGGGAGGAAAGTAGGTGTGATTATAAGGTGGAGGTACATTATTGTATCCTAATCCAGTCTTAAGTTTATCATGAATCTGTGAATTTATAAGTTTATTTACACTCTTTGAAGCATGTTCTAATTTACTTACATCAAGCCTTATACTATCTCTTTCACATGTGACCTCAGTAAGTTTCTTAGATAACAAATCAACTTTATCTTTAAAAGAGTCTCTCTCCCACCTAGCATATTCAATGTCATACTTAAACTGTGTTGCATTGACTTCATATGCCTTTATTTGATTTTCAAGATTTTCAATGACTGCTATGGTGTGTTTACTTTTGATTTCCCATTGTTTTAGTTCCTCACACACTTTTATATTATGATCTCTGTAGTGTTTAACAGTTTGTTTACAAATAGCAGAACATAATTTATTTTGTACCTCAGTAGGAACTTCTGACTTTTTGTCAGATTCTGCAATAGCCATGAGACATTGATTCTTCACAACATGCTCTTCTTGATCACTCCAATCCCATCCACAGCCATCCATAGACACCAAAGCATTTGCTGAAGCCCCCTGAATTGGAATGTTTCTTGTCTGTGTGCCAGTGCTTCCAGATCTCTGACCATTACCATTCTGCTCTTGCCTAGGGTTTCTGCATTCTCTGGCAAAGTGTCCCATCTTGTGACAGTTGAAACACTCAATCTTGCTCTTATCAAACCAATTTGCATCATTCCTCTTGTATGCAAAGTTATTTCTACCAGTCCTCTGCATGAACCTTTTTGCTCTCTGAGTAATCAATGCAATTTGCCACTTGATGTCCATCTCCTCTAGATCATCACCATCAAATTGTTCCAGATCTTCATTAGTAAGTGAAGAATTCACATTACTTGCAAAGAAAGATTCTAATATTTGATCATTAGAACTATTTGATGATGATCCTGCTCCTCCTGAAACATGAGTAGAACCCATTTGACTTGATTCTGCTTTTGTTCCAGCCATAGACATAAAAGCAGCATTATGACTGTATCCAGTTGCTTGCTTCTTACTTTCCACCTCAGACTCAAAGTTCCTCAGATCATTGTATATATCTTCTAGTTCCTTAACTTCAATGTCTGAACTCTGCCTCAATCCAACAGTATAGATTGTCCAGTCATCACCTAATGATCTCAAGAACTTTCTGTTAAGATCTTCTTTGTCAATCTTAACCTTGTGATTTTCCAATTCTCCAACTAATTTAGTAAACCTATCAAAGGTTTGAGTTAGAGTTTCAGATTTCACATGGCTAAAATTTTCAAATTGTTGTTTTAACAGAGATCTTTTATTCTTTTTGGTGTTATCATTACCACCAAACCTCTTCTCAATTGCCTCCATTAATAACTTGGGATCTTCACAATTATCAAATCTGCTCTGATGCTCATTCGGAATGGATAGCAACAGAGTACTAAGTGCTTTGTACTCAGTAGATCTGATTTTCCTCTCTGCTTCAGATGTTGGTGGTGCTCTTGGTTGCTTTACTCCATCACCATCAAGCGTTACTGGTATACCATTAACAACAACTTCCCACATCTGATAATCCGTGAGAAGCATATATTGCCTGATTCTGACCTTCCATAGGTCAAACTCATCAGGTTTAAGCATCGGTATCTTTGTTGCTTGAATTCCTTCATTGCCTTCAGACGTCATTGAAATCAAAACTTAATATCGGAACTAAACTCAAATACTGATACTAATAATCCCAGATCTTCCTGTCTTCAAAGCTTCACAAGCTCTGATACCACTTTGTTAGTCCCTGTTTAACTTAATAAACAATCTTACGTAATAAGCCTTGAATATATTATTGAGAAGTTGCGGAATCACACTCAATAATATTAAGAAGATCAATGAATATTAATTAATTTAATGAACACAATAATATACCGAAAGCTTCAATCTTATTATTGATATAAGACGAATACACTTGATGTATTAGGATTATAGAAAACCTTGAAGCTGCGCAAAAATCCTTAACCTATCTAGGTCTAAAGGATCTCTATTTATAACATATAGAGTCCTATACAATCTCCTACAAATATGGAATAAAATAACTTCCATAACCGACTCATACTTATCACAAAATCATAAACAGTTTTAACTACCATTCTGATGTAAACAGTTGTAACTGTTACACATTCAGTGGTAACTGCTTCAATTGTAATATACGACTAAGTACAAATATATAATCAGTGTTAACTGTTTCATATATAACTAACAGTTACTAATACATAAGCAGTTTTAACTACTTACAAACACATAACTATCAGTTGTAATCTATCTTCAAACAGTTGTAACACTTGTCTTCTCATCAGTTTTCTTCTATCAGTTGTAACTTCATAAATAACAGTTTTAACCTTCAAAGCAAACAGTTTTAATCACTTGCACTCTGTCTTCTCATCAGAACTTCAACTCAGACCTGAAACAGTTTTGACCCAACAAAAACCGACTTAGGGTTTTTCCAAATTGTATGGGGTATATCCCTCGTATGCAGAATGAAACCTCTATTTATACTTGCTGATTCGCACTTTTAGCCGCCGGCTAAATGCTTTAGCCGCCGGTCAAATTGAATATTTCGTGTTCTCCAAGATTTCTAGAATGATCCGTAGCCGACTTAGCTGATTTTGAATTTAGCCGCCGGCTAAATGGTTTAGCCGCCGGCTAAATTTTTCTCCAAATAATCTGAATTTTTGATATGTTGTATCCCTATGTGTTAGCTAAATTTGGGCATTTGAATCACCTCATTTGAACTCCGTATGAGGAAGTTACGGCCAAAATACTAACGCATAGCCGAAAACTCAGCTTTTACACTTTTCTTCCATTTTCAGCTCATCTTTCATTCTTTTTCCGATTCGAGCTTCATTTACACTACGATCCAATCCTCTCTTGTCCATTGTTTTATTCTTTTAGCAACTTTTCTTCGATATTAGCTTGTTTTCTGTTTCTTTTCTGATTCAAGCTCAAATTAACTCCTAAATGCAAATATGAACGAAATAAGTATCATATTCAAACAAAATGCATTAGAATCTATTAAACAAAGGGGTAATTAGTACTATAATCTAGTACATTTTGGCTTTTATCAATTATCATTTAGTTTCTGTATTATAACTCTTGACTTACGCTTTAGACTTGTGATATCGCGTAAAAAGTCATGTTTTTACTACCGATATCTCTCTCATTCTGGAACTATTCTTGGCATTTTGAACTAAAATATAGTTCAAATCAATGATATTATCCCAAGATAGTCAAAACAAGGTTGCACGATGAAAATCAAGCAAAACGGATGAAAAACGAAGATTCCACACACGCTTGAAGATTCAAGGCATCAAAACGAGATTTCAAGACAAAAGTGCCCATCACTAACACCCATCTCATCCAAGATGTTCGTTTTCAAATTACGAATCCAACAGAAGAAGAATCAACAAAAATGGACGAAGAATGAGGATTCTACGTACGTCGGAAGATCCAAACGATTCGTACGAAACATCTAAAGATGGGAGACATATTTTTGAAATATCTTTGCATCAAAGTCTTCATTTTTAAATTACTAATCCAATGCAAAAAGAATCGAAGAAAACGGATGTATAACGAAGAAGATACGCGCGAATTAAGAAACGAAGCAAAAGACGACGAACAGGGCGGGCGGCCTCCACCAGCCGCCGGCCAGCAGCCACCAGGCGCCGTCCAGCTGCCACCAGGCACCGGCTAACCCTCCCCTGCACTGGTTTCCTCTTTTGGCAAGTTTGCGTACCTGGTGCACCACCTTTCCGCGTTGTACAGTACCCGGTGCGCCTACTTTCCGCGTTGTACAGTACCCGGTGCACCTTTTTACCCACATTGCGCTAATGTGCACCCCTTGATGCTAATGTGAGCCAAACCTCTCCTATAAATAGAGGGCATGAGGCTTCATTTCAACTTGCACCATATGCACACACATTAAGCATATTTCTTTCTTTCTTCTCTCTAGTTTTTAGTTTTATTCTTTCTTTTATTTTTCTTTCCACTTTCTCTCTCTAAGTTAATTAATTTAGTGAGAGATAAGTAGGGGATTAATTATGTAGTAGTTAGTAGTAGCTAGCTTAGCAATGTAACGCTTTGGAATATTCGGAAGTAATATAAGCATCGTTTTGCTCGCAATAATTACAGGTAATATCTATCCTTTTCTTTTATTAATTAATTGTAATGTTCTTGTTTGATGTTTATGATTTATTAATATTAGAAATGTCTATTGCCATGACATGCGAGTAGTTGCTTATATGTTTGCCATGATTTAGATAGTTATAATGGGATGATATTAAATATTGTGAAGTAATGTGACGGCCCATATTCGACTGTTCTCGGATATAGTGCTGGAAACGCTTTATGCGGAGTACAAATGTACGTAAGTCTGAGAACGACCGAAGGTAGTTGCATTATGGATTAATACTATAAAAGTGCTAAATAAATTTCTGTTTATAGTTTAATTATAACATTATGAACGAATGATGGCATGTTTGACCAACCACTTATGACCAGACTGCCCCAACTTATTCCGGTAGGGTAAAACCTGTTTATGTGACTATTTATTCAATAGACCATGCCATGATACGGACATCTCTGAAGACCGAGATTGGGGAATAGGATTCGAGGGTAGTTGTTAGCCGATGTGTTCAGTACATTTGGGAGAACTTCCGGTGTATTGTAATTGTTTGTGTTTACTATCCATGTGACATATCTTCTATCTGATTGCGGACAACTCTACGTTAGTTAGCTGATAGGATCGTAAAAACAACTCATTCCAACATAGTTTAAATTTATATAAAGAAACTTATATGAATGAGAATTATTATACTCTTTTATTGTTTAAATATATGACACCTGACCTAATTTATGGAGTACCCTTTCCAGTTATCCACGTGACTGCAACCTAGATATTAGGGAGTCAGGAACCTTAATTGTGGTAAGTAGTTATCTATGCCCATGACATGCAATAAGTAAGACACAGTGAAACCACTCGTTGTATATATTAGATTTACATTTCTGCACTGCTTTACATTTAGTTAGTTTAGAGTGTCACCCTCACTGTCAATTACTCTTGACCGCATGTTAGACGTAAGAACCCGTGGAACAACCCTGTAAAGTACACTGTCTATTACTGAAAGGCATGGTCCTCATATGAAACATGTTTTAAACAACCTGTGAATAATCTGGAGATGTATAACTGTTTGAAAAGGAGAGGTCTAGGTCATAAATCAAAAGTAATTGGAGCTTAAGAAAAGTATTAACAAGGTCTAGTGAGGAAAGTCCAAGTGATTTAGATATATCAACCTCCTAGACTTTACATATTTGACTCTTTAAACATAACAAGTAATAATTAGTTACACTATTAGAAGAACGAGAGATAAGCTTAGGTGTTAAGAACGGTCGGACCTATGAGACGATGTGCTACTTTATTCATGTACCTCGGTTAATCACCAAAATAGGTTGCTTATCTTTCAACTAGGTAAGTATTGGAAGTTTAGCGTATTGCTCCGATCAGAATCACGATAACCTAGTTCCTAGTGACATGCCAATGGGAATTTAATTGGTAGGGTTCTAGTGTTTACACCAAAGTCTGTCAATCTATTAATCTGAAAGTGTCCCCATCATAAACACCATCCCGATATTATACTATCCCAAGTCATGGTAAACCACGTCTTCCTTATCCTTAGTTGTTCCTTATATGCTAGCTAGCTCATTTTAGTTTTATTGCCTTAGTTATTTTAATAAGATAAAAACCAAACAAAACCAATTATCTGAACCCAATCTTGAGGACTGAATTATCCAAACGAGCTCCGTTTCAAATTCGACCGTCTGGAGACGACCCTGATCATCCTTACCACGTACTAGTATCAGGTACTTGTGCCTAGTACCAGTAGGTAGTTCGGAGGTTTAGGCCCCGAGCAAAATAAATTTTAAAACACCCTGATCGCACCCTTGGTCGTTACAACAACACCAATGACACCGACGGCTGAGGGCGCGTCAAGTTTTTGGCGCCACTGCCGGGGACGGTAGTACGATTTGGAGCCTGTTTAGATAAGTTAGTTTTTATGAGATCCTTTTGACTGGGACTCACCATCCTTATCAGAAGTTACATTTTGCACGTAGTTTAGCGTAGTTAGGATTGCCTTAGTGTTACTTTAGATTAAGTTCCCTTCTCACCCCCAACTTTAATTCTGAAACCTTCTCCCTATGCCACCTGTTATTGACCCTTGGGATATGTTAAATCAATGGGAACGATTAGATCAAATGCAAAGTCTAGTTAATTCAATCGAAAATAGATGTAGGATGTGCGGTAATACCCACTTAGATGGAGAATGCCAAAGCCAAAGTATGATGTTTTCGGATAACATAGGGTACTTAGATCCTCAAATACAATATCAATATGACCCCCATGCTACCCAACCACATCCATACCAACCTTTTTTTCCCTAACCATTCGAAATCTACCCACACTTATGTCACCCTGTAAGTCTACCACAACCCTACGAGAACCCTGACTCGAGAGATATGCCCTTAGCCTGTCCCAGCTGTAATGCTGCTTTCTCACCTCCTTCTGAATCACTTGAAGAAATGATTAGAGAACAAGAGGACATACTTAGAAGTCTAACTTATAATATGTCTAAATTCTCTACTGAACTACCAACACAAGCCCAAGAGAGTAGTGAAGAGAGTAGGAATCAAGCTGGAGCCAAATCTAGGATACAGAAAGTTGAGAGACGCACACACACCACATCTAGCACACCAGATACAGACTTACATTTTCATGAGTTCGGTTTCAATATCCCTTCGACTCCCACACCAACCCAATCTTCTAAACCTACAATTTCACCTATTCCCGACCTATCAATGTCAAGGATCGACGGAGGGTTTGTTCTAGAAGAACTTTCCGAACCAATGCAACTCAAAACTTCCGGCCGGAGTGACGAGGATGACGAAGTAGACGAAGCGATCGAGATGGAAAGCCCGAATTTGGAGATTTACATATAAGACTCGGCTTCACATGGACTGAAGGAATACATACCGACTCTGAGTAGGGAACTCATTCAAACTGATATGGTTGAACACGTCCCACAACCAGTTTTGGTTGACTGTATCCCAAAAATCCCTTTGATTGATTCACTTCCTGATCTAATTGACTCCACTAGTACCTTAGAGGAGACAAACACCCAAGTATTTGATGATAATGTTGCTACAAGATTGGAGACACTAATGGACATTGTCCCACCTCCATGCCCATAGTACAACGTTATCATCCAACCAAAGGCTTTAGGAAGCAAGGTGGGTTTTGCATCAAGAGCACCCTACAAACCATCTCTCCCTTACATAATGACGTACACGTCATGGAGTGATGAGGAACTCTTTGACCAACCCGAACAACCCAAAACTCAAGAGGTAGAAAAAGTCGAGATCTTTGTTTTACCTCAAATAAAACAAATCACTCACTTTACCATGCCTCTTCCACTGATTGGACATACCCTGACCATAGTCCACTTTAATCCCCTAGGTATGTACCAATACTTCCGCTTGTATCTACTGATGGATGCAAAGGAGCCCCCTAGATTTCCTGAGAAATAGGTTTGGAGTCAAGCTAGTAACTCGAACAAAAACAAGCGCTTCTCGGGAGGCAACCCGTGTCTAACATAGGATTATCAGTAGTAGTTAAAGTAGTTTAAGTAGTGAACTAACCCCAATAAGTAGAAATGAAACCCTAAAATGAATGTTTCAAGTTTTCTATCTTTATGAACAAAAATGGATGGTTTGCGAAATTACTTCGTTAAAAGTCAAATTTTTGTCAAACCTTAATACTTCCTACTCCCAGTCGTTTGGAATTTATTGCAACATCTATTTTTCACCATTTTCTAAAGTTCTTGTTATCCCTTTCACTCACAAAAATGGAAACCTACTAGGTGTAACACCCCCAAGTTTACTGTTGGCGGAAGCATACTTTGGGGTGCTACTAATCAATACACCAAGCACATAAGATACATAATGAACGACCACTACATGCGTCGTTTTACAAATACTTTGATTAACGTAAGAGTATACATATGGTTTACAAAAGATGAGTTCGCATAGATATTTGAGAGATTCTAATACATATCTAATTTATACAAAATATAGAAATGCAAGGAAATCTCTATATGATTATATGATTGTATGCGACTCGAGCTACCGTATCCTGATGGGCAGTCCAACCTACTGCTGAGTACCTGAGATAACATGCTAAAAGGTCAGCTATAAAGCTGGTGAGCTCACAGGTTTGATATGATAACATATGATTTGTGAACCGCAAGATTTAATGATTCGATTTACAAAGCATGTAAATAATTGATTGATGAGTATCACATGAATATTTGTAATTAAACAAATAAGTAAAGATTGATACAACTAACATGAGCACATAGTCTGAGCTTAACTGAGGGGTCAGGATCACCATCAAGTGCCTGATCGAGGGTGCCTCTATGCGTATGCCTAATCAACATACGTTTGAACAAATGATAATGCGTCCGTTTGACAGGTTAGTGCTTGCTAACTCGGACGGGGATTGTCAATCCCATATGGTACCATACACTAACATTCACGCTAAATCATATTAACAGAACTATGCTTCAGAGGACTTTGATTGATTAGATGAAAACAACTCATGCAGCATACGTGATAATTTGATACTTGCGTTCACATGTAAAACAAAACAGAGCATGTATCTCACCCCTAGGTAAAAGCATTTAAAAAGGGGCTATGAGACTCACCTGAGTCTGATGAATTGTTAGCCAACAATTATGATGATTCACAATGATTTGATGTCGTTACAACGACTGAACCTGCAGGGCGTCTTAGACGCGCAAGGTTTTGATAATGATTAGATATTGAACCTGTCAGGCGTATTAAACGCGCAAGGTTTTGATTGATTAGATGACTCTACGGACCATCTATGCTAGTTGTTCCCTCAACTAGTTATGCCCAAATACTTTGGTTGTCGATTATGTTTGAGTTTTGAAAATGTATACGGGTCGTTGGTGATGGTTTGTAATAGTAATTTCAAACTATTATTATTATACATGATTTGTTGTGCTTATAAAAGTGTATGTGTTTCATATATAAGTCGTATCGTATAGGTTTAGTTGTTAATCAAGTTCATTATATCCGTTACGCTTTATTTCATAATTTACAAAATTTGGTACGAGTCTGAAAACAGTAATCTGCCATTTTCGGCCCCTAAACGACCCCGGATGGCCTAAAACTGACAAGGCTAAGGTACTTAGCATTGATTATTGGGTCGCTTCCGAGTGACCTTGCGAATTTGAGCTCAATCCGTTATAATAAATTTTTCATCGAGAAGCTACCCTGTTTTAAGTTGTTAAATCGTCGACGTTTTCGAAAATTTATTTGTTCTGTTTTAGCTAGAATTCGCCGGGCTAGTTTATTGATTCGTTGGATCATGAAATATAAGGGGGGGAATCCGCCGGATTCCCTTGAATCCGCCGAATTGGTGACAAATGAAGGGAATCCGCCGGATTCCCATGAATCCGACCGGATTCATGATAATTTAAAGGACGCGCCGGGTACAGACTGCACGCGCCGGGTTGTTCTTGGTTCTGGGTGGGAATCCGCCGGATTCACCATGAATCCGCCGGATTCAAAGGTCTGTAACGAGTCTGTCGTTCTAAAATTACCCAAATCCATATCAAATCCGCAAATTAACTAGAAATCATCAATCCTAGCACTAATACATGATAATATATGCTATTTAAAAACGAAATTACAAAGTTTAAATCAAAGATTTCCTTACAATCTAAAAATGGAGGTGGGATGGCGATTATGATGAAAACGAAGATGACGATGATGATGGTGATGATCTCTGCTGCTAATCGTGATGTTAATATTGTTGTTGTTGTCGTTTGATTTTTGAAAAGATAGAGAGAAATGAGAGGGAGAGATAGAGCCGAGAGATAGATAGAAAATGGAATGAAATGGATCGGCCATCTCCAATTATTGGAGGTGGTTGATCCGATCTTCGATCCGCACCGTGGTATTTTGACCCGTGTTTTGGTACCCGATCGAAAAGTAGTAAAATGTTTTAAATCGATAAATTTCTAAAAATGAATTCGTTTATGCTTTTATTGGAAGTATTTTATAAAAATACCTTTGATGTGATATAATAATATATCTTTGTTTTACGTTTGAGAGACGGATACGATTCGAGTGGTTTCGTTGCGTTTGAGTATAATGTTATAAAACGAAATATGTTTTATTTTATCTGATGTAAATAATAATTATTAATCTCAATAATAATTCATTATTTATATATAGTTTTGTCGCGGACGTTTGCTTTGTACGATACGAGATACTTGATATATTATCAAAATAATATATAATAATTATGAGGGTATTAAATAACAATTCCATGTTACTTAATTACTTGATTTTTACCAACGCCGTATAATTGAATCGGAATTCGGCCGATTTAAAAATGAACGATTAAATCTAATCGAGTACTGATATATATATTCATCAATATATATTTTGATACATACAATTAGCCTAATACATAGCACTAACTACATGTATTACATAATGATTAGGAACTAATTTCTAGTCCTAATTTGACGGGTGTCACATTCTCCCCTTGTTAAGAGAATTTCGTCCCGAAATTTAACTCGAAGTTGGCGTGTGAGTGGAGTCTGAAAATAGATGTGGATATTTGAGTCGCATCTGGTCTTCTCGTTCCCAGGTGAATTCCGGACCACGCCGCGAATTCCACCGAACCTTGACAATTGGAATACGACTTTGCTTAAGCTGTTTGACCTCACGGTCCATGACCTCCACTGGTGTCTCGACAAAATTAAGTTTGTCGTCGATTTGAATTTCCTCGAGCGGGATAATGAGTGTCTCGTCGGACAGGCATTTCTTAAGGTTAGAAACGTGAAATGTGGGATGCACACTACTGAGCTCTGGAGGTAGTTGCAATCGATATGCGACTGGACCAATCCTTTCAAGGATCTCAAAAGGTCCGATGTATCTAGGGTTTAACTTCCCACGTTTACCAAAACGGATGACACCTTTCCAAGGTGATACCTTGAGCAATACTCGATCCCCAACCTGGAACTCGAGATGCTTGCGTCTCACGTCAGCATAGCTCTTCTGACGATCACGTGCGGCCTTTAGCCGTTGTTGGATACCAACGATTTTCTCGGTGGTTTCATGAATGATTTCAGGACCAGTGAGTTGACTATCTCCAACTTCGGTCCAACAGATAGGCGATCGACACTTACGACCGTACAGTGCCTCAAAAGGTGCAGCTCCAATACTGTTGTTGTACGACCGTACAGTGCCTCAAAAGCCTCAAAAGTCAATTACGCATGCACGTAACATATCTTCCAGTGTTTGAATAGTCCTTTCACTTTGGCCATCGGTTTGTGGATGATAGGCTGTACTCATATCTAAACGAGTACCCAATGACTTTTGCAATGATTGCCAAAAGTTAGATGTGAATCGGCTGTACGTCTCTATCAGAGATAATTGAGATTGGAACGCCGTGTCGGGATACGATCTCCCTCAAATAGATTCGCGTGAGACGTTCCATTTTGTCGGTTTCCTTCATGGCCAGGAAGTGAGCAGATTTGGTTAGACGATCAACTATTACCCATATAGTATCGCAACCACTTGATGTTTCGGGAGTTTTGTGATGAAATCCATGGGGATTTGCTCCCATTTCCATTGAGGGATTTCCGGTTGCTGGAGCAAGCCGGAGGGTTTCTGATATTCGGCTTTAACCTTAGAACATGTGAGGCATTTACTGACGTACGTGGCAATCTCAGCTTTCATGCTCGGCCACCAGTATAGTCCCTTGATGCCATGATACATCTTGTCCGATCCAGGATGTATAGAGTATTTGGACTTGTGAGCTTCATCCATCACAAAGTCTCGAAGATTCCCAAACTTGGGTAACCAGATTCGATTTGCGAAGTACTTGACCCCATTGGGTTTGGTTTCAAATTGATTCTCCATATTTCGCAAGGCCTCTTCCTTGATGTTTTCAGGTTTCAAAGCTTCGAGTTGAGCAGTGAGGATTTGAATGATTAGATCATTATGAATGATAATACTGAGGGCTCGGACTCGAAGAGGTTTGATGCGCTCTTTTCGACTTAGGGCATCGGCAACTACATTTGCTTTACCCGGATGATACTTGATCTCGCAGTCATAATCGGTGAGTAACTCTACCCAGCGACGTTGCCTCATATTGAGATCCTTCTGATCGAATATGTGCTGGAGACTCTTATGATCAGTGAAGATGGTACATTTTGTGCCATACAGATAATGTCTCCAGATCTTGAGTGCGAACACTACGGCTCCTAATTCGAGATCATGGGTCGTGTAGTTCTTCTCGTGAACTTTGAGTTGTCGGGAGGCGTAAGCTATGACTTTCTCTCGTTGCATCAACACGCAACCCAGTCCCTGATGCGAAGCATCGCAGTATACCACGAAGTCTTCGTTACCTTCAGGTAGCGATAAGATGGGCGCACTGCAAAGCTTTTGCTTTAATAACTGAAATGCTGACTCTTGCTTATCAGTCCAATTGAACTTCTTCTCTTTCTGAGTCAGTGTTGTGAGTGGTTGTGCTATTTTGGAGAAATTCTCAATGAAGCGCCGATAGTAACCAGCCAATCCTAAAAATTGGCGTACTTCTGTCGGCGTTGACGGTGCTTGCCAGCACTTGATAGCCTCGATTTTTGATGGATCTACGTGAATTCCCTGACTGTCAATCACATGACCAAGGAATTGAACAGTTTGCATCCAGAACTCACACTTGGAGAATTTTGCATATAACTCTTCGTGTCTAAGAAGTTCTAGAATGGTTTTGAGATGTTGCGCGTGCTCTTGCTCGTTACGCGAGTAGATAAGAATGTCGTCGATGAAAACAATGACAAACTTGTCAAGATATGGTTTACACACTCGGTTCATTAGATCCATGAATACTGCCGGTGCGTTAGTCAAACCGAAGGCCATAACCTGAAACTCATAATGACCATAGCGAGTTCGGAAAGCGGTTTTCGGAATGTCTTCATCGCGAACTCGTAACTGATGATAACCCGATCGTAGATCTATTTTTGAATAAACACTTGACCCTTGGAGTTGATCGAACAGGTCATCAATACGGGGAAGTGGATAACGGTTCTTGATGGTTAATTTGTTCAACTCTCTGTAGTCGATACACATCCTGAATGAACCGTCCTTCTTTTTCACAAACAGGACCGGAGCTCCCCAGGGTGAAGAACTCGGTCTTATGAAACCCTTATCCAGAAGTTCCTGTAACTGAACAGACAACTCCTGAAGTTCTGAAGGGGCTAAACGATATGGTGCTCGTGCCACGGGTGCTGCCCCAGGCACAAGGTCAATTGAGAACTCAACTTGCCTTGGTGGTGGAAGACCAGGCAATTCTTCAGGAAAGACTTCTGGAAAGTCTCTGACGATGGGCACATCCTCAAGTCGCTTCTCTTCTGACTTCTTCTCAATAACATGAGCGAGGATTGCCTGATAACCTTTCCTAAGGTACTTGTGAGTCTTCATGCAGGATATGATATTCAATCTCGTTCTACTGGTCTCCCCTTGTATGATCAAAGTACTACCAGTGACGAGAGGAATACGAACGATCTTGTCATGACATACAACTTCAGCTCGATGCTTGGATAGCCAATCCATGCCTACTACTATGTCAAAACTTCCAATCTCGATGGGTATGAGGTTTATGGGAAAAAAGTTCATTTGCGAGGTTTAGGGTGCAATTTGGTATTACACTATCGGCCTCGATCAATTTGCCATTAGCTAACTCTACAGTGTACTTAGCTTCTAAGGCAACAGGTGAAATGTCTAATAGTGGGCTAAATTCCTCAGATATAAAACTCTTATCTGCACCAGTATCAAACAAAATTGAAGCAGTTAAATTGTTGAGAAGAAACATACCCGTGACCACATTAGGGTCTTCACGGGCCTCTCCAGCATTCAGCACAAAAGCTCTGCCCCTAGCAACGTTGTTGTTGTTACCCTTGTTCTTTAGCTTCGGACACGCATTCCTGAAGTGTCCAGTGTTTCCACACTCATAGCAGGCTCGGGGTTGGTTGTTGTTGGCGGTGGGGTTGGTTGCAGGTGTTCGACAGTCTTTGGTAAGATGTCCATACCTCTTGCAGTTGTTGCAGGGTGCACTACAAGGACCATCATGATGACGATTGCACTTTGAACAGTAGGGTTTACTTCCAGTGTACCCTTTCCTCTCACCAGAACCTGATGTGTCATTCTTGACAATCTCAGTCTTTTTAAAGGTCTGCTGGTTCTGATTTCCAGACCATTTCCTCTTATTATTGTTCCCAGAAGATGAGACATGGTTTCCTTGGCTCTCTTGCATAGCCATGAGCTCATGAGCTAAACGAATTGCTCCCTGAATGGTGGTTTTGCCGGAAGAAGCGACGTTCCCCCGGACAGGTTCCGGAAGACCTTCTAGATATGAAGAATCTTTGGAGCATTGCTTTGCAGGGGACAAGTGATGACACTTCTAGATATGAAGATGATTTCTAGTTGTCTAAGACTAATTCATCAAGTTGACCAACTCAATACTCATCATATGTGCCCACAAATTCCAAGTCCTATAGCTAAACCTTGCCACATAATGGAACCCTAAACCATCATCACCATATCCACCCACATTCACCCATCCATCCACCCCTTCACACATACAATCATCACCCTCAAGGACTATTCATACAAAGGAATAGATACAGGGACAATTTGGAAACTGGAGATCTCAGTCGATAAAAGAACAACATCAGATTCATTACATCAGTAGTCGACAAAAGATCTCGGGTCATAAAGATTCATGGTCATTGGATTCAACACTTTCAGATCATTAGGAGCAGTTGAGTTACAGCAGCGGCTCTTGAAGATTAGGATCTTTGTCCATTAACCTCTATCCAACATTCGGTGTTTATTGATTAATTATGCTTATGTCCGGAGGGCGACATCACTTCATTTTCTGCAATCCATCCTTTAGTTCTTAGTTATTTTCGTAAGAAAACTGGTTGAAATATTGAAGAAAGGTTATACTGTTGGAGCTCGAGTTCAATACATGAAGGCTGATGCCGACCAAGTTCAGAAAACATTGGAGCTGACACAGTCAACCACTCAGATCCTCAGCTCACAGTCATATGGGAGTTCTGCGTTCCTTTCTCTAGTTTATCTATCTGTTTTTGCAAGTTTATATCGACCTATATCCCATTCCAAACACTAAGTGTGGGATCCTTAGAAACCACAAAATACTAAGAGGTATTTTTCATAATTAGTAGAAATTCTAAGTGTGGGATACTTCGACAAGAGGTGTTCAATGCATAAATTCGAACATTAGGGACAATGTTCCTCTAAGTGTGGGATATACGGTCTGCAACCGCAAGTTTAACCTCTTGTCCGTAAAATAAACAATATTTTCATTAAAAAGGCTAAAAATGGATAAATTTTCAAAATTTTCGGTTTCAAAAACATCGTTCTTTAGAAATCCTATCTTTCAGAACTATGAATTATAGCAAGAAACGAGTTTTAACAAAGAAACAAAATTGTTTACTTAGAATAAGATACGGATGAATAGGCAACACATGGCTAGGCACGCAGACCAAAACATTCGATTCGTGAGGTTTGAGCCCATAATTAGCATTCATCTTTAAAATGCTTCACTTTTCGTTTCATGTGTGCGCCTATGTATGCATTTGAATTAGAACTTGCTCTTGTAATGCATTTCGAGATCACATCGATGAGTGCCACACGTGGCATAGGTACAACCTATCTTGATAGCTTCTAAGGAATCCAAAACACCTTTCCACCATCAAACATCCACCTACTCAACACCCACTCTTCACACCCAATAAAGATCTCCTGTCATTTATCTCGAACCTACAGAAGTCTCATCAACCCACAAACCTTCGGAGACACTCCCAAATTCCTAAGACCTTTGCGAGAAAAGCCAACATAACCTAAAATCATTAGAAACCTTCCAGGCCACGAAGTACATTATTAAGATCGGCAGAGTAGAAGAAAAGAAATCGAAAGAATCACGCCGGGACAATCATGAAAAGGGCCAAGAAAAAAGAAGAATCCAAAAAACAAAAAAACAAAAAAGGGGTTATGTAGTCCTTTCAAAAAGCTAAGGAATTTCAAAGAAAAGCTTCAAGAAAATACTTGGAAAACCATCACACCCCTCACCACTTACCTTCTTTAAACCAAAAACCCTATTCCTTCCAAGATATCTCAAAAGGTTAGTATCGTCTTCATCGAAAGTGATGGAGATTTGATTCTCGATCAAGCCTATGACGAGAATGCTGCATGACTGGCTATCCGAGTGATTGACACTAGTAAGTAGGAAACCCTAAACACTTGAGTGTTTTGAGTGACCCACTTGTGAGGATTGCCTAGTCATGATCACCATATAAGTTGCCCGAAGAAGGTATCAAGTTCTATATACCCTTAGTTTCCATTAAAAAACTCTTTCATAACCATAGTTTTATATTTTCTGAAAATAGTATATCTAAAAACTAATGCAATTAGAATCCTTCCATAAGCTTTTTATGAATGAGTTTGCTTGAGGACAAGCAAAGTTCTAAGTGTGGGATACTTGATATCGCTTAAAAAGTCACGTTTTTACTACCGATATCTCTTTCATTCTGGAACGATTCTTGGCATTTTGAACTCAGATATAGTTCAAATCAATGATATTATCCCAAGATAGTCAAAACAAGGCTGCACGATGAAAATCAAGCAAAACGGATGAAAAACGAAGATTCCACACACGCTTGAAGATTCAAGGCATCAAAATGAGATTTCAAGAAAAAAGTGCCCATCACTAACACCCATCTCATCCAAGATGTTCGTTTTCAAATTACAAATCCAACAGAAGAAGAATCAACAAAAACGGATGAAGAATGAGGATTCTACGTACGTCGGAAGATCCAAACGATTCGTACGAAACATCTAAAGATGGGAGACATATTTTTGGGATATATTTGCATCAAAGTCTTCATTTTCAAATTACGAATCCAACGCAAAAAGAATCAACAAAAACGGACGTATAACGAAGAAGATACGTGCGAATTAAGAAACGAAGCAAAAGACGACGAACGGGGCGGGCGGCCGCCACCAGCCGCCGGCCAGCAGCCACCAGGCGCCGCCCAGCTGCCACCAGGCACCGGCTAACCCTCCCCTGCACTGGTTTCCTCTTTTGGCAAGTTTGCGTACCTGGTGCACCACCTTTCCGCGTTGTACAGTACCCGGTGCGCCTACTTTCCTCGTTGTACAGTACCCGGTGCACCTTTTTACCCACATTGCGCTAATGTGCACCCCTTGATTCTAATGTGAGTCAAACCTCTCTTATAAATAGAGGGCATGAGGCTTCATTTCAACTTGCACCATATGCACACACATTAAGCATATTTCTTTCTTTCTTCTCTCTAGTTTTTAGTTTTATTCTTTCTTTTATTTTTCTTTCCACTTTCTCTCTCTAAGTTAATTAATTTAGTGAGAGATAAGTAGAGGATTAATTATTTAGTAGTTAGTAGTAGCTAGCTTAGCAATGTAACGCTTTGGAATATTCGGAAGTAATATAAGCATCGTTTTGCTCGCAATAATTACGGGTAATATCTATCCTTTTCTTTTATTAATTAATTGTAATGTTCTTGTTTGATGTTTATGATTTATTAATATTAGAAATGTCTATTGCCATGACATGCGAGTAGTTGCTTATATGTTTGCCATGATTTAGATAGTTATAATGGGATGATATTAAATATTGTGAAGTAATGTGACGGCCCCTATTCGACTGTTCTCGGATATAGTGCTGGAAACGCTTTATGCGGAGTACAAATGTACGTAAGTCTGAGAACGACCGAAGGTAGTTGCATTATGGATTAATACTATAAAAGTGCTAAATAAAGAAACTTATATGAATGGGAATTATTATACTTTTTTATTGTTTAAATATATGACACCTGACCTAATTTATGGAGTACCCTTTCCAGTTATCCACGTGACTGCAACCTAGATATTAGGGAGTCAGGAACCTTAATTGTGGTAAGTAGTTATCTATGCCCATGACATGCAATAAGTAAGACACAGTGAAACCACTCGTTGTATATATTAGATTTACATTTCTGCACTGCTTTACATTTAGTTAGTTTAGAGTGTCACCCTCACTGTCAATTACTCTTGACCGCATGTTAGACGTAAGAACCCGTAGAACTACCCTGTAAAGTACACTGTCTATTACTGAAAGGCATGGTCCTCATATGAAACATGTTTTAAACAACCTGTGAATAATCTGGAGATGTATAACTGTTTGAAAAGGAGAGGTCTAGGTCATAAATCAAAAGTAATTGGAGCTTAAGAAAAGTATTAACAAGGTCTAGTGAGGAAAGTCCAAGTGATTTAGATATATCAACCTCCTAGACTTTACATATTTGACTCTTTAAACATAACAAGTAATAATTAGTTACACTATTAGAAGAACGAGAGATAAGCTTAGGTGTTAAGAATGGTCGGACCTATGAGACGATGTGCTGCTTTATTCATGTACCTCGGTTAATCACCAAAATAGGTTGCTTATCTTTCAACTAGGTAAGTATTGGAAGTTTAGCGTATTGCTCCGATCAGAATCACGATAACCTAGTTCCTAGTGACATGAAAATGGGAATTTAATTGGTAGGGTTCTAGTGTTTACACCAAAGTCTGTCAATCTATTAATCTGAAAGTGTCCCCATCATAAACACCATCCCGATATTATACTATCCCAAGTCATGGTAAACCACGTCTTCCTTATCCTTAGTTGTTCCTTATATGCTAGCTAGCTCATTTTAGTTTTATTGCCTTAGTTATTTTAATCAGATAAAAACCAAACAAAACCAACTATCTGAACCCAATCTTGAGGACTGAATTATCCAAACGAGCTCCATTTCAAATTCGACCGTCTGGAGACGACCCTGATCATCCTTACCACGTACTAGTATCAGGTACTTGTGCCTAGTACCAGTAGGTAGTTCGGAGGTTTAAGCCCCGAGCAAAATAAATTTTAAAACACCCTGATCGCACCCTCGGTCGTTACAACAACACCAACGACACCGACGGCTGAGGGCGCATCAACTTGCTACCTAGACGAGATGCTGTGATATGTGTGTTGATGTTTATTGCATAATTCAACTTTGTGTGGAATGGATGATCTTAAACGAGCCTGGTCCTTAAAATCCAGCAATTCACTCGCACCACTCTTACACAAATCTGGTCTATTCCGATAAACACAAAAAGGGGAGTCTCTCTGTTCCTTTCTCCCCATCTTGTTAAAGTTTATTATGCCTTTGTTATTGTGTTTAATTCTTATGCCTCATCCTAAACTTATCACTAAGTGTGGGATTCCAGCCCATATTAAACACTTAAGAAACATCAACCTACATGTTCAAACTCTAAGTGTGGGATTTTACTAGTAAAATCTCTACTCAATAGAACATTAGGGACAATGTTCCTCTAAGTGTGGGATGGTAGGTATAGAATACCTTAGATAGTGAGTTCTATGCCCAAAACAGCAAACTCAACAAACTTTCTCTCAAATTTTTTTAAAAAAGAAAACGTCAAACTTTTTAAAAATTAAGGAGTTATACCACCTGGTTAACTCAAAATTTTGAGTTTTAATATTCCTAAGGAAAGCCATTTTCAAAATATAAGTATGATATTTCTAAAAGCCTAAAGAATACAACCCTTTGCAGTGAGGTATCTTGAGCCCAAAAGCATTCATCTTCAATGCTTCACTTTCATTTCTTGTGTGTGCTGATGCATGCATCTCTGAATTAGAACTTGCTCTTGACATGCACTTCGAGACCATATTGGTGTGTACCGTACGCAGTATAGGTGCAATTAAATGACTTTGACATTCCTTAGGATTCAACCCATTTCTTACATATCTTTTCAAGCCCAAAACCATTTCCGATACTCATCTTTAGTATCGATGATCCGCTTAGTAAACCCTGTTGAGCCTAAACCTTACATTTCATTAAACCCTCATCTTTACCTTACTTCCCAAAGAATATCCCCAAACTTATCTTAGAATTTCTGAGGTTATGAGGAACATCTTTTAGAATATCCGATTCAATTATCCTACTCGTTCAAGTTATCAAAAAAATCAAGCCTCTCAGAAATGGTGCGGGAAAATTAGCACACAAGAGAGACAAGGTGACAGTGTAACACCCCCAAATTTAACGGAGATTCTTTGGCATTATCTTTTGTAACTACGATTATGTAATAGAATCTCCCGCTATACGCGTGGACTCTAGGGAACTACTTTTTGTATACGAAAACCTACGGTTTTCAAACGATTATTATTTATGAAACCTTTTCTAAACGTCTCATTTAGAGGTCGTTTACTATTAATCTTGTGCTTTGTATATTGATTAGTAACACCCAACGTATGCTTCCGCAAACCGTTAAATTTGGGGGTGTTACAGATTGGTATCAGAGCCTAAGGTTATAGTGAACTAGGTTGCATTTAGTGGGCCTAGACTATGACCGTTAGGCAGTATTCTCTTATTAGACATGACTAGTGCAGGAATTACAGCATACAACTTTAATTTAACATAGCCTGATCAACTATGTACAATTAAGGAAAGATGATGTAAGATCTGAATTGATTATGTTGAACAGGAATACGTCAGTTGACTCTGACTACGAGAGAACCGGACCATTACTTGATACGTGCTAGACACTAGGCTGGATATGATATATGTATATATATATTAGCCTCAATTTTTCTAACGCTTTGTCTCGGAAATGGCAAACATCCCATCCAACTCGTCTCGTTCTCAAACCGGGTCGCAGAACCCAAGGGTAGCAAGGAGGAACAACAGGTTGCCTCGAGCTGGCCCGTACTCCACTCACTTCACCGTGCCAGCCTTAGCTGCTAGGGTGAACCAACACGAGCAACGACTTCGCACCATGGATGTCGTGTTGCAGGAAACAAACGAAAACTGGAGACTTACAGCACTTGAGCGCATCGAACAAGTCTCTGAGAATCACGAAACCACCGTTACAAATGTGGACATTCTTCTCAACAGAGTGGTGGAGATAAGCGTGGAAACCACTCTTTTGAAACACAGACTTGAGGAGTGTGAACAACGCTCACGGGAAACGGAAGAATATACCCGTGGATTGGTACAGCGACTAGCATTAGCAGAAGACAACGCCCGACAAGCTAGCAGGCTTGCAAACACTGTGGACCGTCTTGTCACGATGATGGAACAAATTAACCTACGTTAAAACTAGTGTAGTCTTTATCCTGTAATCTAGTAACTGTCTAAGCACTACTCTATGTTTCAGTCGGATGTGATAATTCCCGACACCTTTTGTAATACATCCGTAGGATGTAACCTTTGAACTAGCATCATCTATCAAATATTTCTTGTTGTTCAACTCATATTAATTGTCATGTTCCATATTGATGTTATGTATTACCACCTTTATACATGTACATCTGAAATACATACAACCTTCTTGCAAAAATCTCATGTATCTTCATTTCTTTTATTGAAGAGTCATGCCGCCAAAGTCAAGACCTTACACGGATGCCCAGATTACTTCCCTCATAACCCAGGCTGTTACTGAAGCCTTAGCTCGGAATACTCCACCAGGTTCCACAAGAAACAGCGATGCCGCTGAAACCTCTGCTGCTAAACCTTGTTCATACAAGGATTTTCAAAACTGCAAACCCTTGAGCTTCAAGGGGATTGAAGGAGCCATCGGACTTATCAGATGGTTCGAAAAGATGGAATCAGTTTTCCGCATCAGCAAATGTGCGGAAGACGACAAGGTCAAATTCTCCACCTGCACCCTTGAAGATGGTGCCCTCTCGTAGTGGAATTCCTATACCCAGTCTGTGGGTATTGACACAGCTTATCTACTCCCTTGGGAGGACCTGAAGAAAATGCTCACTGATGAGTATTGCCCGGCCGAACAACTTTACAAGTTGGACGAAGAGTTCTGGAACTTGAAAGTGCAAGGAACTGATATCGTTGGATACACCACCAGATTCCAACAACTCACCGTCCTTCGCCCAACTATGGCGGGTACTGAACCCGAAAAGATCAAGAAGTATATCCGCGGCCTCCCGGAACCTGTCCGGGGGAATGTCGCCTCGTCAAAACAAACCACTCTTCACGGTGCCATCCGGTTGGCCCATGAGCTTTTAGCCATGAACGAGGACCCAGAACCACCCACTCCATCCTCCAACAACAATAAAAGAAAATGGTCCGACAACCACAACAACCACCAAAACAAGAAACCAGAAACCATTAAAGCCTACACCTCCAGTTCTGATGACAAGGGGGCATACAAGGGAACCAAGCCCTATTGCCCAAAGTGCCAACGACACCACCAGGGTTCGTGTCCCTGTAGCAAGTGTAAGAGATTTGGACACTTGGTTAAGGACTGTAGATCAAACACCACTGACACCAACACCTCTGCACCAAAGACTTGTTATGGGTGCAACGGAACGGGGCATTTCAAGAAAGACTGCCCGAAGCTGAACAACAACAACAACAGGAACAACAACAATGCTCGAGGAAGAGCTTTTGTACTGAAATCTGGGGAAGCCCGTCAAGACCCGAATGTGGTCACGGGTACGTTTCTTCTCAACAACTTGACTGCATCTGTATTATTTGATACTGGTGCTGATAAGAGCTTTATTTCCGATGGGTTTTATCCACTACTAGACAGCACACCCACTGCCTTAGATTCTAAGTACACAATAGAATTGGCAAACGGAAAACTTATTGAGGCCGACAGTGTGATACCTAATTGCACTTTAAACCTATCTAACGAGCTCTTTTCCATTGACTTGATACCTGTCGAAATCGGCAGCTTTGACATCATCGTCGGTATGGATTGGTTGTCTAAGCACCGAGCCGAAATCGTTTGTTTCGAGAAAATTGTACGCATTCCTCTCGTCACCGGTAGAACTTTGAGCATACAAGGGGAGACCGGTGGTACGAGAATCAATATCATTTCTTGCATGAAAACCCGAAAATACTTGAGAAAAGGGTATCAGGCAATCCTCGCACACGTTATGGAGAAAAAGTCGGACGAAAAGCGACTGGAGGATGTGCCTATCGTTCGAGACTTCCCAGAGGTCTTTCCTGACGACTTGCCTGGCCTACCGCCAACTAGACAAGTCGAATTTTCTATTGACCTTGTGCCCGGTGCAGCACCCGTGGCACGAGCCCCTTACCGACTAGCCCCATCCGAACTTCAGGAGTTGTCTACTCAATTACAGGAACTCCTGGACAAGGGATTCATTCGACCAAGTTCCTCACCTTGGGGAGCTCCGGTCCTGTTTGTGAAAAAGAAAGACGGTTCTTTCCGCATGTGCATCGACTACCGTGAACTCAACAAATTAACTGTCAAGAACCGTTACCCACTTCCTCGCATTGATGACCTGTTTGACCAACTCCAGGGATCGAGTTTTTATTCAAAAATCGATCTACGGTCAGGTTATCATCAACTCCGAGTTCGTGACGATGACATCCCAAAAACAGCTTTCCGAACTCGTTACGGGCATTATGAATTCCAAGTAATGCCATTCGGCTTAACCAACGCACCGGCAGTATTCATGGATCTTATGAATCGGGTGTGCAAACCTTACCTTGACAAGTTTGTTATCGTCTTCATCGATGACATCCTGATTTACTCGCGCACTGAACAAGAACACGCGCAACACCTGAAAACCATCCTAGAGCTGCTCAAACACGAAGAGTTGTACGCCAAATTCTCTAAGTGTGAATTCTGGATGAAAACCGTTCAATTCCTTGGCCACGTCATCGATAATCAAGGAATTCATGTCGATCCTTCAAAAATCGAGGCTATTAAGTGCTGGCAAGCACCTACAACCCCGACCGAGGTACGCCAATTCTTAGGACTCGCCGGATACTACAGGCGGTTCATTGAGAATTTTTCGAAAATAGCCCTACCTCTCACTGCACTGACTCAAAAAGAAAAGAAGTTCGATTGGACTGACAAACAGGAGTCAGCTTTTCAGCTACTAAAACAGAAACTCTGCAGTGCACCTATCTTATCTTTACCCGAAGGCAACGATGACTTCGTGGTATACTGTGATGCTTCACACCAAGGTCTTGGTTGCGTACTGATGCAACGAGACAAGGTCATCGCTTACGCCTCACGACAACTCAAGGTCCACGAAAAGAATTACACAACTCATGACCTAGAGTTGGGGGCTGTTGTTTTCGCTCTGAAAATCTGGAGACACTACTTATACGGTACCAAGTGTACAATCTTTACTGACCATAAAAGTCTCCAACATATCTTCGATCAAAAGGATCTCAACATGAGGCAACGTCGATGGGTCGAGTTGCTTACTGATTACGACTGCGAGATTCGCTATCATCCAGGTAAGGCGAATGTTGTCGCCGATGCCTTCAGCCGAAAAGAACGAGTGAAACCACTTCGAGTTCGAGCTCTCGGTATGACCATTCACAACGACCTCATCAATCAAACTCTCACTGCTCAACTCGAAGCACTCAAACCAGAAAACTTGATAAACGAGGCCTTGCGGGGCATGGACAAACAACTTGAAACCAAATCTAACGGGGCCAAATACTTCTCAAATCGAATCTGGTTACCAAGTTTTGGGAACCTTCGAGACTTGGTGATGAATGAAGCTCACAAGTCTAAATACTCTATACACCCAGGTGCCGACAAAATGTATCACGGCATCAAGGAAATGTACTGGTGGCCCAACATGAAAGCTGACATTGCAACCTATGTTGGCAAGTGTCTTACTTGTTCTAAAGTTAAAGCTGAACACCAGAAACCTTCCGGTTTGCTACAACAACCTGAAATACCACAATGGAAATGGGAGCAGATCACCATGGATTTCATTACTAAACTCCCTAAAACTTCTAGCGGTTGCGATACCATTTGGGTGATCGTCGACCGACTCACTAAATCTGCTCATTTCCTAGCCATCAAGGAAACTGATAAGATGGAACGTTTGACACGGATCTACCTGAAAGAGATCGTGTCAAGACACGGCGTGCCCATCTCAATCATCTCCGACCGAGACGCTCGGTTTACTTCTCGCTTCTGGCAATCACTGCAGAAATCTCTTGGTACTCGTCTGGATATGAGTACGGCTTACCATCCTCAAACCGATGGCCAGAGCGAACGAACCATACAAACACTGGAAGACATGCTACGGGCCTGCGTAGTTGACTTCGGTAAAAACTGGGAAAATCACTTGCCGTTGTGCGAGTTTTCGTACAACAACAGTTATCACACCAGCATAAAGGCTGCACCCTTCGAGGCACTGTACGGTCGTAAGTGCCGGTCACCCATCTGTTGGACTGAGGTGGGGGATACACAACTCACCGGTCCAGACATCATACATGAAACAACTGAAAAGATCATCAGCATACAAAACCGACTAAAAGCCGCACGTGATCGTCAGAAAAGCTATGCTGACGTGAGACGCAAACACCTTGAGTTCCAAGTAGGGGACAAGGTACTTCTCAAAGTGGCACCGTGGAAAGGTGTCATTCGATTCGGAAAACGAGGCAAACTAAATCCTAGATACATCGGACCATTCGAAATCCTTGAAAAGATTGGTCCAGTAGCATACCGCCTACAACTTCCTGCTGAGCTTAGCAGCGTTCACAACACATTCCACATTTCTAACCTGAAGAAATGTCTGTCCGACGAAACACTGATTATACCGCTCGACGAAATTCAACTCGATGATAAACTTCATTTTGTCGAGAAACCTATGGAAATCATGGACCGCGAGGTCAAACAACTAAAACAGAGTCGTATTCCCATCGTAAAAGTCAGGTGGAATTCTAGACGTGGTCCTGAATTCACTTGGGAACGGGAATACCAAGTGCGACTGAAATACCCACATCTCTTCCCTGACAACGCACCGACCGTGCAATCAAGCTAATTTCGGGACGAAATTCTTTTAACAAGGGGAGAATGTAACAACCGCCAAATTAGGGCTAGTATTAGCGCCTAATTCTTTGTTAATACATGTAATTAGTACTGAGTTAGGCTAATTTATGTATCGGATTATATGTTGGTTAATATATATACAACTTTACGATTTGATTAAATCGTACGCGACTTAAATAGAATGAAATTCTATTCGGTTAACACGGACGTTGGTGAACAAATGTTTATAAACTAAGATAACGCAATTATGACCGGAACGCTACTTTATAATAATTGGTAATTATCTCGTATTACTCGATATACACTTACACGATTTAAAAAAAAAACAAAAGAAATTAAATGTAATTTAAACTATTAAAGATTTAAGGAAATAATTTAAATAAATTATTTAACAAGATTTGTGATTTATAAATATAATTAAACGCGTAAAATAAATATTTAAAGTTTCAATGACGGAGCAAACGAACACCGCGCGGAGCGGGAACACGGGGCGAAAGTGGGGATTTAACCTCCCACTTCCACCCACCTTCTTTCATTTCACTTTCTTTCTTTCTCTCTCTTTCCTTTCCTTTTCTCTCTAATCACTAAACACCACCACCAAAAATCTATCTAAATCAACAAATAAACATATCAAACGACATCCGATCTTCAAGATTTTTAGAGATTCACGACCACCGCATCCCGATCTACATTCCTATCTTTTCGGATTCTCAATCCGACACTTTGTAAGTTTCCGACAAATCCCGACAACTCTCCGTTTCTACTCATTTTTACGTTTTTATAGTTTATAATGGCTTAATATGTTCATATAAGGGTTGGGTAAAAGATTTGGACCCAACGGAAACCGGAAAACTCGTTTTCGACAAAAATTCCGGCCATCAGACCGCTACGTCGCATTTGGCCACCGGCCTCTGCGACGTCGCGGCCTACGTCGCATAAAAACCCCAACGTCGCATTAGCGACGCTGCATCCTACGTCGCATTGATTTGCGAAGGTCGCATCATGCGACGTACATGCCCACGTCGCACCTGACGTCGCGGCCTACGTCGCATAAAAACCCCAACGTCGCATTAGCGACGCTGCATCCTACGTCGCATTGATTTGCGAAGGTCGCATCATGCGACGTACATGCCCACGTCGCACCTGACGTCGCACGCTACGTCGCATCTGACGTCGCACGCTACGTCGCACCCTACGTCGCACCCTACGTCGCACATGACAGAACCTTGAAAACTCGGATTTTACTAAGTGTCGATCTTACACAATTTCCAATACTTATACTATACGACTTAACAAACATCATAGAATATGCTTTTCTATTACAATCACTCTAAATTGCGTTATTAACAATAAAACTTTAATTATAACAAACCACCAACGGGCCGTATATTCTTTGACACGAACGTGAACGAACCAACATTTAACACAACGGGGTATGAACAACTAGCCTAGATGGTCTTGCGAGACATCTACTTACTTAACCTTATGTGTTTAGGCACTAGAAGGTTACGGGTTCGGAGAACCTACGGTTGATACTACTTACTCGTTTATTGACATAAACGTACTTGCAAAGACTCAGGTGAGTCTTACGGCCCCACTTTTACTGTTTTATACTTTGGGGTGAGATACTTAGCAACTGTTTTACGCATGAACACAATGTACTGAACTGAAAACATTACTGATTACAAACAAACGCATGAGTTACTTTTATCCACTGAAAGCCTCCTTATCGTAAGTTGTTAGTTATGGTCTTAAGCGCGAGTACTAGTAAATGGATCCATTTGGGACTGACAATCCCTGTCTGGGGTGGTAGCGCCACCACGTACTGATTTACACGTAGAAACAGACATATTAGTATTTGTTACATATGAGTGTGCGGATAGCACTCACGGGGGTACGTGATATATTCACACTACACGGTTAAGCTTCAACTTATGAGCTCATGGCACTGTACTGATTAACTGATTTACTTACTTTGCTGGATAGCAATACGGGTACATACTTGTGGTTCATTACATCTACTTATTACTAAACCTGTGAGATTCACCAACCTTTTTGGTTGACACTTTTTAGCTTTGTATCTCAGGTACACATACGGAGTAGGATCACTCTAGGATTACTAGCTAGAGTCGCATGATTTCCAAACTGCATTTAACGGAGATTCTTTGGCATTATCTTTTGTAACTACGATTATGTAATAGAATCTCCCGCTATACGCGTGGACTCTAGGGAACTACTTTTTGTATACGAAAACCTACGGTTTTCAAACGATTATTATTTATGAAACCTTTTCTAAACGTCTCATTTAGAGGTCGTTTACTATTAATCTTGTGCTTTGTATATTGATTAGTAACACCCAACGTATGCTTCCGCAAACCGTTAAATTTGGGGGTGTTACAGACAGTGGTGCGGGAAAATTAGCACACAGGAAAAAAACTCGATATGATCAAGATAAAAGAAGGGATTTCTGAAGGACTCAAAATATAAAATCTCCTTGAAAATTCTCTGACAAAGAAATTCTGAAGAAAACAAAAAGAAAAGAAAAATCAGAAAAAACAAGAAAAAAAATAGCTCCACCAATAAAGCTGAAAGCTTCAAAAGTATTGCTCTTCACGAAAAATCCGACAGAAGCTGAGACAGCTACCAAGTTGTTGGGACATAGAGTGTGACAACAGATCTAGCTTGAAATAGGACTAGTGTAATTATTATTGTGTTTGTATATTGGTTTGGATTTGTAAAAGAATATTTGTTTTGTTAGTGATATTCGTTAAACATATTGTTTTGTTAAGTTAGCCGAATAATTAAATACAAAATAAATAATAGACGTTTGATGCGTAGCGAGTCGAGATCTCAAGTCGCAGCGAGTTGAGCTGTGAGGTGAGACCTCAACTCGCGAAGCATAAGTCTGGCGAGCCGAGTCCTATACTGGGCTTGGGCTGCGAGTTGGACTGAACTCGCCGGCCCATGCGAGCCGAGCCAGAATAGACTATTGTTAGTACATGTTTAGTGTCTGTCAGTTGGTCTAGCTCGTAGTTTGTAATTAGAATTAGTATTCCTGACTCCTGCAACGTAGCGTGCAACATCGCAGGTGCGACGTCAGGTATGGGCCTGCGACGTAGCCAATGTCGCATGGGCTTGGGCCTGCGACGTAGCGTGCGACGTCGCAGGTGCCAGTTTTGTATTTAAACGTTTTGTGTTTTCTGTTTTAGGGTTGACGAAACCCTAAACGCAATTAGTCGAAATCTCTGTAATCTGACCGATTATAATACAATATAATACGTTTTGTTTGATATTCATTGCGTATTGATTGTTCGTGTGTTTAGTGTATAACTTAATCGTTGATTCCGCAAACGATTGAGTGACTCGGTTCGTACTAGATCCAAGGTTAGGGACAAACAACTGGTATCAGAGCAGTGAGTGCTCGTTTTTGGCGATTCGGATCGAGTTTGGGATTTAAAAGGACGTGATATTCGTGTGTTTTCGTGTTTATCACGTTTGTTTTGTGTTTTTACAGTTTTTCGATCATTATTACTGGGATTCTTGAAGGTTTTCGTCGATCTTCATTCGTGGTTTTGGTGTTAGGGTTAAAAATTCGTTTTTAGGGTTTTTGGCCGCAGATTTTCGCGTTTTTGCGACGTTACCTGCGACGTCAGCTGCGACGTCGTGTGCGACGTAGTGTTTTTGGACTTTAATTAGTTCGTGCGACGTACCGTTGCGACGTCATCTGCGACGTCGCTATTTTGACTTTAATTAGTCTTCTGCGACGCTGTGTTGCGACGTAGCGTGATTCTGCGACGTCCTCTGCGACGTCATCTGCGACGTACCTCTCAACGTCGCATAAATCTGATTCTTAATTGAATCCTTTATTTTTGCGTCGTACTTATCTACGTCGCATAATCTTTGTGCGACGTACCCATCTACGTCGCTAATATCAGAATTTTGTTTTTTCGATTAAGTAATTAAAATGGCAGCTGATAAAGAGGATATTAGAGGACTGAGAGAAATGATTAAACAAAGTAATGACATAGGTTCAAGTAATAAGCCTCCACTATTTACTGCGGACATGGATTACGTGTACTAGAGAGACCGAGTTGAGCAATACATTGATTTTCATTGTCCAGAATTATGGGGACCATTACGTGAGCGTTATGTACCTCCATTATCTGAAGGAGAATACCGTGGTATTCGTCCTGCTAAGACCTATAAAGCTATGTCTCCCGAGGAGAAGAAAGATTTTGATACTGAAAGAAAGTCTTTTTCAATGATTAAAATGTGTCTAACCAAGGATGTACTATGGCTTTTCAGAACTCATGAAACAGCCTTTGATTTATGGAAGGCAATTGAGACTCGTTGTGGAGGAAATGATAAGTACAAGGAAGCCAAGCTCGAACTGATTAAGAAACAGTACGATATCTTTGACATCCTTCCTAATGAAGACATGACTTCTTTATTCACTAGGTACTCACGGTTAGTTGGTGAGTTGTTTGAAGGGGGTTATACTTTTCCTTCAATTGAAGTAAATAAGAAGCTACTGGATGTGTTGCCAAGTTCTTGGGATGTTAAAGTTCAATTTTTAAAAGAAAATGAAGAACTTGCAAACATGTCTTTGGATACGTTGATAGGGGATCTTCAAGCTCACGCGATGGAGATTAAGAAGAAAGAAACTAGGTCTGGTGCTGCTGTTCAGAATCCTAGTGTGTATGGTGTTCAGATCAACTCTGGAAAGACTTATGGATCTGGAGTCGCCTTCGTGACAAATACAAATGCTCCATCAACTTCTTCTTCTGCTTCCGATGGGATTCATTCTGTTTTCATGACTGGACCTTCTTCAAATCAACAACAGGTTCAAGTCTCACCTGCTATTCAGGAGCAAGCTGCCATTTACACAGCTTTCTTAAGCTCATACAAGGATTTGGTTACTCAACCAAATCTTACGTTGGAGCTGACTAAGGAAGACTATGCTCAGCTTGATGAAGATGATCTGGAGCAAATGGATTTAACTTGGAATGTGGCGATGATCACCCGAAGAATTCTGTAACACCCCAGAAATTCGCTGTTTTGCGGAAGCATACTTGGGTGTTACTAATCAATATACAAAGCACAATATATACAGCAAACGACCTCTAAATGAGACGTTTTGTAAATTAGTTACATTCCATAGATATAATGTTTGAAAACTTAGTGTTTTCGTATACAAAATGTAGTTTCCCCTAGAGTCCACGCGTATAGCGGGAGATTCTATTACATAATCAAAATATACAAAAGATAATGCTAAGAATCTCCGTTAATGCAGTTGTGTTGAAATCATGCGACTCTAGCTAAAATCCTGGAGTAATCCTACTCCATCCGGGTACCTGAGAAAACATGCTAAAAAGTATCAACCAAAAAGGTTGGTGAATCTCACAGGTTTGTAAGTAATATCGGTTTTGAACACGAGATTTCATTAGTAGTGCCCGTAGGCGTAAAATTAGCCATTGCAATCCAGCAATCGTAAAATCAGTATTTGCAATCCAGCAAATGTAAATGAATAAGTTTATACCGTTGCCATGAGGCTCATAATCGAAGCTTAACCCGTAATAATATGTTTGCTCCCGTGACATGCTCGTAAGTGAGCAAGCATCAGTAACGAATAAGTTGTCACCCGTTTATACGTGTAAATCGGTACGTGGCAGCGCTACTGCCCCGGGTGGGGAGGGTCATTTCCCTAATGGATCCATTAACTACTGTTCGCGCTTAAGTCCATAACTAACGATATATGATGGAGAGACTTCTGTAAATAGTAACAACTCATGCAATTCCGTTTGGTATAGTAAACAGTTTAGTACTTGTGTTCAAGAAAAATAAGTAGCATGTATCTTCCCCAATAAGATAAAACAGTAAAAGTGGGGCCGTAAGACTCACCTGAGTCTTTGCAAGTACGTTTATATCAATAAACGAGTAAGTAATCTCAACCGTAGGTTCTCCGAACCCGTAACCTTCAAATGCCTAAACATATGAATTTAAGTAAGTAGATGTCTCGCAAGACCATCTAGGCTAGTTGTGTACACAACTCAATATGTCCAAGTGTTTGTTTAGTAATCCGTTGTAGTTTGAAAACAAATATGGCCCGTTGGTGACGGTTTGTAATAATGATTCAAAGTGTTATCATTTATAACGCAATTTAGTGTATTTGTAACAGAAAGTATGTTCTATGACGTTTGTTAAGTCGTATGACATAAGTATTTGAAGCTGTGTAAGTTCGACACTTAGTAAAATCTGACTTTTCAAGGTTCTGGTTTGTGCGACGTAGCATGCGACGTAGCATGCGACGTAGGGTGCGACGTAGGGAGGTACGTCGCATGATGCGACCTTCGCAAATCAATGCGACGTAGGAGGCGACGTTAAAGTCTACGTCGCTATGTGCGACGTCCGCAAGTTAATGCGACGTAATAGGCTGCGTCGCTAGTGCGACGTTGGGATTTTTGTGCGACGTAGGCCGCGACGTCGCTAAATGCGACGTTGGCCAGATAATGCGACGTTTTGAGCTACGTCGCAGATAGTCCAGCGTCTCTGCGACGTAGCGGTCTGATCGGAATTTGGTGGCCGGAAAATCGGTCGAAAAGCTTCCGTTCGGTCCAAATCTTTTACCCAACCCATTTTTGGACATTTTAAGCATATATAAACTATAAAAACGTAAAAATGAGTAAAAACGGAGAGTTTCGGGTTTTGTCGGAAACTTACGAAATGCCGAAATGAAAATCCGGAAAGATAGCGTGATAGATCGTGATGTGGTGGTCGTTTTCTTCCAAAAGGGTAGTATGTTTCGCGTGCGTTTAGTGGTAGTATTTTGTGAATTAGTGAGAAATGTGGAGTTGGTGGTGAGGATGAAGTTGAGAGGAAAGAGAGAAGAAAGAGAAAGAGAAGAAGAATTAAATGAAAGAAGGAGGTGGAAATTGGGAGGTTAAGCCCCCAATTTCGCCCGCGTTTCCGCTCCGTGCGGTGTTCGTTTCCCCCGTCGTTTAAACGTTATCAAGCAGTTATATTTTTAAAAGGTGACGGGAAATGTTTTAATGAAATACCTTGAAATTAATTATAAAAACATTTGTCGAAGTATTAAAATTCTTAACTCGCGTTTAATACATATACGTTAAATTATTTAAATTGTCGTCGCGGTATTATAAATAATGTTTGTTCGCTGTGTATTTTATATAATAAAATACGTTCTCATTATTTAGGTAAGTTTCTGTCACCAACGTCCAAGTAACTGTGTCGGACTCCGTCCGGTTAATTCGTACGATTAATCCAAATCGCGTATGTACACACATATATATATAATTCACCTTATATATATACAAATAGAGTCTGTAATTAGTCCTATTACATACTAATTACAACTAGTTACAAGTAATTAGGCAAAATTAATTATCCTAATTTAGCAGGTGTTACAAATTCAAAAGTTCTTGCAGAGGACAGGGCGTAAAAGTTTGGAAGGTGATGGAAAGACGGGTTTCGGATTTGACAAGAGTAAGGTCCGATGTTACAATTGTCAAAATTTGGGTCACTTTGCCAGGGAGTGCGAGAAACCCAAAATGCCAGCATCGGGATTCACAACACCATCTACTCCTCCAAAGGCCAAAGAAATGGAAGTTTCTAAGAAAGGGCTTGCTGATAATGCCCTGATTGCCTTTGAGCCTACAAGTCAAGATTGGACGCCAGTCTCCCAGCATTACCAACAGTGTCTGATGGCTCACATTGTGAATGAGGTACCTGATGAACCGTTAAATTGTATTTCATGCATTAAGTTAACTGAATCTCTAAAGGCATATCAGACAGAGACCGCTGAGTTGAGGAAAAAGAATGAAAAACTAACCGACTCAAATAATTTTTTAAAAGCTAATGAGAAACTTTATGAAAAACATCTTGAGGCTCATCGGTTAGATACTCAAAAATATAAATCTAAGGTTTTTAGTCAAGAAGATGCCATTAAAAGCTATCTTGTTGAAATTGAGCTGCTAAAGAAAGAACTTACAGATTTAAAAGATGAGTATGAGAATTATAAGAGTAAAATCTTAGGTTCAAATTCCTCAACGGTTGTCTTTAATGAAATTCTTAGCAAGCATGGTACTAAAGGGAAAAAGAATGAGGGATTGGGATACAACTCAGTCCCTCCTCCTACTACTCACTGTCCCCTGCCTGTTAAGGAAGGCTTTGAAGAGATTCCAGTTGATTGGTCCAAGCTTTATGGTATAAAAGCTAAAGATGCTAAAGAGACCAAACACAACAAACCGGCAAAGGAGAAAACCAAGCGGCCAGAGTACCCCTTGCCAACGTTTGTTAAGTCTGTGCATGAATCTCCTGTTAGTATTAAGGAGAGTGTTGAGTTAAAGAATGAATCTCCTGTTAGTATTGAGGAGATTGTTGAGATTGAGGACATTACGGATCAGGAGTATCCTGAGGTTAAGAAGGTTGCAGTTAAACCTGAAAAAGTAATTTCAAAGGTTGAACCTGAAATTAAGGTTCAACCAAATAAGGGAAAAGCCAAGGTTTTTAATTCGAAACAACAAACTTTACAGTTACCTGTAAAGATTTTGCAAAATAAAATAGTAAATGAAAGAGTTTCGTATGATAAACCTTCAACTTCAACCTCTCAACCAAAACAAACACTTTCTAAAACATGTACGCAATGTTCATGTTCTAGAAATGTTTCTTCACCTCCTGTGGTAATTCCTCAGCCTCAACCATTTGTTGAGACTCGTTCTTGTTTCTACTGCAAGAAACAAGGACATTTAATCCGTGAATGTCCAAAGCTGTCAAATCAGCGCTATGGGAGAGAGATGCCTAGGACATTTGTTTATAGAAATTCTTTTTCAAAATCTCCACCTAGGCGTTACTCTACCTCTCCCAAGCCTGTTTTGAAGCCTGTTTCGAAACCAAGTAAGGTTGAGCAAAAACCTTTGCCAATTCAAAAGCCCAACATTACTTCTAATACCAATTCCGAACCTTTTAAAGTTTGGAAACGAAAAGAGTCTGATGTTGACTCTTTAGTCGTCAACAATAACACATCAGATAAAAATTTTAATTTGTTTAAAGATAAAATCCTATCTGACGTGCTTATTGTTGATGACCACGGTCGACCTAAGTCTGTAAAGGCTTGGGTCACCGTTTCTCACTAATCTCCTTTGTTTATGTGTTGCAGCAGTCAGAACGTGTTAAAGATAGTGAATGGTATTTGGATAGCGGCTGCTCGCGACATATGACAGGCGATGTATCTCTTCTTGTGGATATTAAACCATACGCAGGAGGATATGTTGCCTTTGCTGGAGATACTGGGGGAACCATTTCTGGAAGAGGAACGTTAACTAACGGCAATGTTAGTTTTGAAAATGTGAACTACGTGGAACAGCTTACGCACAACTTGCTAAGTGTTTCACAGGTCTGTGATAAAGATTATACCACTGCGTTCACAAAGACAGAGTGTGTGATACTGAAGCCTGGGTATGTCATTCCAGAAGAATGGGTGTTACTGAGAGCACCAAGAAAGAATGACACATACATTCTAAACATGAGAACTGTTGAGACCTCGAACGAGTATACGTGTCTCTTGTCTAAGGCTTCTGAAAAGGAATCACTGCTTTGGCACAGACGAATGGGACATATTCATTTCCGAAAAATGAATTTCTTGACTAAAAATGACCTTGTGCTAGGAGTTCCGAAACAGTCATTTGCTCTAAAGGATGACTGTAACTCTTGCCAAAAAGGAAAGTTACGTAAGAAGTCCCATAAGTCTAAGCAGGTGAATTCCATAAATGCTCCATTGGAACTACTGCATATGGATCTTTTCGGTCCAGTCTCTACTAAGAGCATTGGTGGTCGGTCTTACTGCTTGGTAGTTACTGATGACTACTCAAGGTTTTCGTGGGTTTACTTTTTGACCACGAAAGGGGAAACTCCTGAGATTCTGGTGTATTTGTTGGACAAGTTGGCAAATCTGTGCAACTTGAAGGTGAAAAGGATACGAAGCGACAATGGAACTGAATTCAAGAACTCAACTCTCGAATTGTTTTGTGCTACAAGAGGTATTGAGCATCAATTTAGTGCTCCAAGAACTCCACAACAGAATGGAGTTGCAGAAAGGAAGAACAGGACAATCATCGAGACAGCTCGGACTATGTTAGCTGACTCCAAGTTACCAATTATCTTCTGGGCTGAGGCAGTTAATACTGCCTGTTATGTTCTCAACAGAGTACTCACGGTTAAGAAAAAGAACAAAACATGTTATGAACTTTTCAATAACCGTAAGCCAAATCTGCAGTTCCTAGAACCATTTGGGTGTCCATGCCTGATCATGATCACAAAAGATAAGGTCTCTAAGTTTGGTGATAAAGCTGTTGAAGGGATTTTTCTTGGATATTCAGTCAACTCTCCGAACAAAAGAGTCTTTAACAAATCAACAAATCAGATTGAGGAGCATTTTGAAGTGAAATGTTTAAGGTATACGGAACCTCCTCAAGGAACGGGTCCGGATTGGTTTTTCAACTATGGAAACCTCTTCAACTCTTTCAATATTCCGGAAGAAGAGGAAACGGAAGAATTGGTTTCTATACTTCATGAGCTTGATCTTACTCAAGATACACCTGTTAATAATAAACCATCCAACCCAAATTCCAATGCAACACCCGCACCTCCACCGACTAATCCTACACCTCCACAAACTACACCTACACCTTCACCAACACCCACACAACCACAAACAACTACCAAATCACCACCATCAACACCATCTCTTACTCCATCATCTTCGGCTGCTCCTTCTAAAACAGTTTATAACTACACAAAGGAGCTTCCATATGATCCAAACATGCCTCCTTTAGAGGAACCTCAAGAAGAAGATGAAATGGAAGAATCAATGGCCTACTCTCACTTATTTTCTCATGAAGATGAAGGAGAAGAAGAAGAGTTAGCCTCTCCTGAGTCTGCTGCTACTCCTGAAACTGAGGGCGATTTGAACAATCTGGGTGTGAATCTTGTGCCAGGTGCCATACCAGAAACTCGTATACATAAAGATCACCCCATTGATAATATCATTGGTGATCCTCATGCATCTGTTCAAACACGTCAAGCAGACTTCAGCTCAGCAGCTTTTGGGACTTATTGCTCATATTGATTCATGTCATTTGTCTCAAATTGAACCTAAAAAGGTTGAACAAGCCTTAAAAGATCCATCTTGGGTCGAGGCTATGCAGGAAGAACTACAGCAAATAAACAAGATGAATGTTTGGGAAATTGTTCCTCTACCCAAGGGTGCTCACTTGACGGGTACTCGTTGGGTTTACCGTAACAAAATGGATGATCGTGGGGCGGTTATTCGGAATAAAGCCCGTCTGGTAGTTCAAGGATATAGTCAACTAGAAGGTATTGACTATGATGAAGTTTTCGCTCCTGTCGCTCGTTTGGAATCAATTCGGATTTTTCTAGCCTATGCTTCTTTTAAAGGATTCCGTGTGTATCAACTTGACGTGAAGTGTGCCTTTCTATATGGAGATGTCGACGCAGTGATTTATGTGTGTCAGCCTCCTGGTTTTGAAGACCCAAAGCATCCTAATCATGTTTGCAAGCTGAAGAAAGCTTTGTATGGTCTTCATCAATCTCCTCGACTTTGGTATGAGCGACTTGCCAAGTACTTGCTGAAGAATGGTTTTGACAGAGGACAGATTGATAGCACGCTTTTCATCAAACGGGAAGGAGCGGATTTGTTACTTGTGCAGGTCTATGTGGACGACATAATTTTTGGATCAACTAATGATCAGTTGTGCAAGGATTTTGAAAGCCTGATGAAATCTGAGTTTGAAATGAGTGCTATGGGGGAACTCACGTTCTTTCTGGGACTACAGGTTGAGCAATCTGACAATGGAATTTATATCCACCAGTCAAAATATGTCACTGACATGTTAAAGCGATATGAATTGCTCAACTGTAAACACTACGGCACTCCAATTGAAGCAAGACACAATCTTGGACCTAATGAGGACGATGAAGATTGCAAGGAGAAAGACTATCGCTCAATGATAGGTTCTCTTATGTACCTGACTGCCTCAAGACCAGATATAGTGTTTGCTGTTTCACTCTGCTCACGATTTCAAGCAAATCCGAAGGTGTCTCATATGAAGGCAGTAAAACGTATTTTTGGATATCTCGCTTTTAGGCCATCTCTGGGTCTATGGTATTCAAACGAGAAAAACTTCGAGTTAACTGCCTATTCGGATTCGGATCTTGGTGGCTGCAAGATAGATATGAAGTCAACTACTGGAGGATGTCAGTTCCTTGGATCGCGCTTAGTTTCTTGGCAGTGCAAAAAGCAGACTGCGGTTGCTATTTCCACAACTGAAGCCGAGTATGTTGCTGCTGCAAGTTGCTGTTCTCAAGTTCTCTGGATTCAGCATCAGCTGCGTGATTACGGGTTCAATCTCTCTATGACTCCTATTTACATTGATAATACAGCTGCTATATCTATAACACACAATCCCGTACAGCATTCTAAGACCAAACATATTGAACTTAGGTTCCACTTCATACGGGATTGCTTTGAGAAACACCTTATAGATGTCGTACATATAGATACCCTTAAGCAGTGTGCAGACATTTTCACAAAAGCCTTTTTGCGATCACGTTTTATTGAACTGGTCAATCTGATAGGTTTAAGGTTCTTTCAGTCAAAGAAATGATTTGTGACTTGGATTTTTTTTGTTTTTAAATTTAATTTAAAAAAAAAAAAAAAAAAAAATTGCAACAGCCACTCTTTATACTCTTTAGTATTAAAGAAAACGCAAGGTTGCTACATTTTTAAAATAGACGTTGAAGTTGTGTCTGTAAACAACTTGGGATATGATAGTACATCGGGTGACATGGACAAAATGGAATTTTAAGGTTTATCTTGGATGTGTCAGTAGGTTTATCTGACACACTTAAAACAGTTTTTATCTAAATTATCTTCATCATACGATGTATTGGTAGGCATGGTACACACCGGTCTCTGAGATATTAAGAAGTCATTTAAATACATGTCTATGATCATGTGGTAAACACCTTGTGATGTACGACTCTAAGTCTTAATTCCTTAGCATAGCTTGACATATTTCTATTTTTGGATCGTATATCTGAGATCTTTTGGGGGAGTATGCTGATTGTTTCCTCTGTTGTACGTAAGTGCAGACCTGGTCTCAATTCAGCTTACTCTCAAAACTAAGCAAACGTGAGTCAATGCACTTGCAACGTCTTAAATTTAAGATACTAAACAAGGTCGCCACAAATTTGGTTTGACTGCGTTTGGTTTTGCTTACACCTGAATCAAGTTATGTTGCTCTGTTGTACGCAAGTACAGACCTGTCACCGCTGGCTTGATTCTTAAAATTGATTCTCTTATATTCTTTCTAGATTTAGAAACTATGTTCATGTCTAAGTTATAGGGGTATATCTATGGTGGGGACCACGGAGAAATATCCATACTAACAATAAAAGGTTAACTCACAGACACGGATGTAACGTGTTTAGATGGACAAACAATACCAATAATCGTTTTTGAAATAATTTTTATAACAGGTGTTTTAAATGTGCCAAGTAAATTTAAAGTGGACAAATATACTGATGATCGAAATAACACTTACTATTCCTAATAAATGCATGTTATTCCGATATGATCCCTAATCAGACAACTCAACTCCGTCACCAAAAATAGAGTGTTAGTAATTTTATTTTGTTAATTTTTTACTTTTTGTAAAATTAAAGAAAATACCAAAAAGATTTTTTAGTTTTATGCTTTATTTTTATTCTAAGTTATTTTTCCCAAGTCACAAGTCATTTGGAAATTATTTGCTAACATAACGAGTTAACGGTTTTTGAAACATTCGAAATTGAATCAAAACTACTCTATGCGACGTCCCACTCTACGTCGCCTGCGACGTCCCAGTCTACGTCGCATGTAGGGTTAGACTATATATAGTCTCAACTGCGACGTAACATGTCACACTATTCACTATTCACGTGCGACGTAGCCTGCGACGTACCATTGGCGATTTGCGACGTAGCAATTTTCGAGCATTTTTCGTGATTTGTAGCCGTTTTCATTCCGATTCACTTACGTAGTTTTGATCTACTCGTTATTCCGCACACTTAGGTACCGATTTTACCATTTTTCACCGTGTATATTATGTTTAATTGCTATGTATGTATTACGGGTTAAAAGGGTTTCGGTTTTGGGATAAATTAGATGGTCTATCGTGTAAATTACTGGTTATAAATTATGTTTTCGTGATCACCATCGTTAGCCGCACCTTGTAGTGCGTTTGATTTTGAAAACCCCTAAATTCGAGGGTTAGGGTTTCTGGGTTGGGGACGCCTGTTCGTCAGTGCGACGTACGCTGCGTCGTCGTGGCCTACGTCGCTTTAATTAATTATTATTAATTTCCTACGTCGCCCTACCCTACGTCGCTTTTACTGCGACGTCCGATGCGACGTACCACTCTACGTCGCTATTTTAAATAAAGTGATTAAATTCACAATAAATTGCAAAATGCGACGTCCCTCTTGACGTCGCTCGAATTTTATGCGACGTCCGGCCTTACGTCGCTTTTCAATTTATTTTGATTTTTGGCGACGTACAGTTCTACGTCGCTCTGTGTTATTGCGACGTCAGTGGCTACGTCGCTAGTTCCAGGAAGTTTGTAAAAATGTAACATTATTTTTCTAATCTTTTTCGAGTTGCAATATGTTTCTGTTCTTGCAGATATGGCTTTGATTTTCGAAGCTCGTCACAATACGGCTGCTTACCTTACTGACACTTCTGATAAAGCTGCACCGTATAGTCAGATGATCGCGTTTTTGAGATGTTCAAGGGTATTCCATGCCATTTCCGATAACACTATGGCGTTTGGAAATCTGATCAACCCTTTTTGGAGAAATGCGACTGTTGTTACTGATAACGACGTTAGACGATTGGTCTCTACCGTTCTGGGTACGGAGATCACTATTACAGAACAGAGTATTCGGGAACTTTTACAGCTGAATGATCAACCGGATATGCCTGTCGGTTTTGATCATATTTTCGTTACCGAAGCTATGCAACGGATAGGATATCCCGGGATTCCCTCTGATCAGTATAGAAAAGCGAATCTCACACGCGTCTGGAGATATTTGATGCATGTGATCATTGTTTGCTTGGGGAATCGGAAAGGTGGAACGGATGGGATGAGCCGAAGTCTGGCTTCTGCTATGTTAGCGTTAGTATACAACAAGCCGTTCAACTTCTCGGGATTTATCTTCAAGGCTATGGTTGATAATGCGAATGCCGGGGATCAGAAATGGATTTTATATCCGAGATTTGTACAGTTGCACATCAATCGTCATCATCCGGATCTTCAGGCACAGGGTGATATCGATCAGCCGCTAAAGATTTCACCGATGATGAGTCGGATTTTCACTATTTGTGCAGGGTATGAGAAAGGGGTCGAGGCACCAAGGGATGTTCCCTTATTCGGTGCTATTGTGGATGAAAATTATGTACCACCCCCAGAACCTCAGTATATGGATATTCCGGCACCACAGCAACCGCATCGACCGCTTATGAATGTTCCTGTTCAGGCTGCGGGGGAGCATGTGGATGCTATTTTGGACAACATCGAGCAGTTTGGCCACGTTGACTCAGACAATCCAGCATCTCACGACACGGTCGAGAGTTCTGATTCTGAAGAACCGGCCAATGTAGGTCCTCAGGATGGGGGTCCGACGCCTGAGCATTCGGATGGTACTGTTCCGCATCCCTCTGAGATGGAACGTATCAGGTTATCCGATTCATTCAGATATTTGAGAATTCAGCGTCGGATCAGGGCAGGACGCAAGTATGTACCTCCAAGGGATACTGGGAAACGTACACGAGACGGTGATGATTCTGCTGATGAAACTTATCGTCCTCGTCGTCGTGTTCGTCGTTCTTCATCAGCCAGAGCTCCAGTCAATCCACAGCAGCAACCTGATTTTGAGATTCAACCGACTCCAGCTTTCATGCAAAAGATAATGGAAGATATGCAGCAGATGAAGCAAAAGCTGGAGGCTCAAGACGAAAAGATTGCTGAACAAGCTGCGTTGATCGAGGTTCAGTCTAAGGAGCTTGAGGATACGAAGCTTAGGGTTAATGCTTTGGAAGGCAGGTTTCTTGCCTCGGGGGAGTATGGGTCTGGGATACCCACTTTAGAGTCAAGTGAACCTGCGTCTGTAAATCCCAACCCTGTAATTGAAAATGTTAATGAAAATATTTCACATTTGGATTATTTTTGTGTTGATGATATTCCAGGGCAACCGAGACCGCTGGCTGTTGACTATTCATTTGCTGATTTATCGTTTATTCAGAGAATGGCCAGTGGAGTTGGATCTGAGGAAGAAACAGAGAATGTGTTTGAGATGAATGAGGATGTTTCGATTGAAGAGGAACAGTTGAATGCAGATGAAACATATGATGATGCACAATCTGGGGAAGCTTACGATGGTGCACCAATTATAGAATCTGATTCAAGTGAAGACGAGAGTCTTGATAAAGCTCAACATGGAGAATCAAGTTCTGCTGCAACTCCAGCTTCAGAGACACAGGCACCGGACTCAGCAGTTCCTGAAACTGAATCTTCTGATATTCCTAAGAAGAAATTAACTGCTGAAGAAAAGAGAGAAAGAAATAAGAAATGGTGGCCTAAGGGACGAAATCCAGTTCCTATTCCAGTTAAATGTCAAGTGTACCGGGTTAGTCGAAATTATACCGGTGTTATTAAAAGCTGGAAGTGTCAGAGGAATCTGTTTATGATTAAGAGAGAAGATGGAGTTCAGTACTTCAGAATGCGTTTTGATAGATTGAGCACGTTGCCAAAAGGAGAGATTAATCGATTAGCTCAGCTTAAATTGATTAATCCGTTCGAAAATGATTATGCTGAGTTCATTCAGAGAAATTTACGTCGGGAAGTGTTATCGAAGACATATTCGAAATTGAAACCGACGTTGGGAACTCGGTATACGTGGAAAAAGAAGATTGATCCAGTCACCAGGAAGCCTTTGGTTAAAGTTCACTATTCGCCTGCTAACTGTTTGACTGAGATACCTCTGGAATCAGTTCCTTATTATTTTCTGAGAAGACTTGTAAAATGGGAACTTGATTCACAGACTGGTGAAGCGGTTATTACTTTCGTTCCAGATTCTGAACCATGGCCAGAAGTTGGAGGTATATGGAATTTGAAGCAAGCAACGTTTAGACTGTATGATCCGATGAGTTTGATTAATTTTCATGAAAAAGATTTAAGAAAACTCTATGATAATCGGATTCGTGTTGGTCAGAAGAATGAATTCAACAGACGTTTAGCACAGCAGTTTTACAATGTTGTTACTGTTTGCGTAGCTAATGGAATTCATGCCGACGGCCAATTTCCTGCGGGCTGGGTTTAAAGAAGATTTTTGAAGACCAAGCTGAAGACACGGGGGAGTTTGTTAGTACATGCTTAGTGTCTGTCAGTTGTCTAGCTCGTAGTTTGTAATTAGAATTAGTATTCCTGACTCCTGCGACGTAGCGTGCAACATCGCAGGTGCGACGTCAGGTATGGGCCTGCGACGTAGCCAACGTCGCATGGGCTTGGGCATGCGACGTAGCGTGCGACGTCGCAAGTGCCAGTTTTGTATTTAAACGTTTTGTGTTTTCTGTTTTAGGGTTGACGAAACCCTAAACACAATTAGTCGAAATCTCTGTAATCTGACCGATTATAATACAATATAATACGTTTCGTTTGATATTCATTGCGTATTGATTGTTCGTGTGTTTAGTGTATAACTTAATCGTTGATTCCGCAAACGATTGAGTGACTCGGTTCGTACTAGATCCAAGGTTAGGGACAAACAACCGGTATCAGACGTTTAGCACAGCAGTTTTACAATGTTGTTACTGTTTGCGTAGCTAATGGAATTCATGCCGACGGCCAATTTCCTGCGGGCTGGGTTTAAAGAAGATTTTTGAAGACCAAGCTGAAGACACGGGGGAGTTTGTTAGTACATGTTTAGTGTCTGTCAGTTGGTCTAGCTCGTAGTTTGTAATTAGAATTAGTATTCCTGACTCCTGCGACGTAGCGTGCGACGTCAGGTATGGGCCTGCGACGTAGCCAACGTCGCATGGGCTTGGGCCTGCGACGTAGCGTGCAACGTCGCAGGTGCCAGTTTTGTATTTAAACGTTTTGTGTTTTCTGTTTTAGGGTTGACGAAACCCTAAACGCAATTAGTCGAAATCTCTGTAATCTGACCGATTATAATACAATATAATACGTTTCGTTTGATATTCATTGCGTATTGATTGTTCGTGTGTTTAGTGTATAACTTAATCGTTGATTCCGCAAACGATTTAGTGACTCGGTTCGTACTAGATCCAAGGTTAGGGACAAACAACTATTTAAACAATTTTCTTTGTAAAATCGTTAACAATTTCTAAACACTTTTGATATTTTTGCTGATCTGCGATTCCAGCAAACCAGAGAAAAATATAACCTACGGCTAGGCTTTGACGTATTATTCGTTTAAAGTTAAGCTTATTAAACGCAATACGAACATATTCGTTGTTAGTAAGATAACACCGTATTGAGGGATTCCGCACCTTAATACTACATATAACGAAGTTATCGATCCTAAAACTAGGGGACTTACATCTGGTATCAGAGCTTTCGGGCTAAATACGAGTGTGTTCATGAGTTTTAGTGTTATTGCGTTTTTTATTCGGGTCGTTTTTACGTGCATTCTTGCAATACTAACGATCAAAATCATTCTCTGGACATTTTAGGGTTTGTTTACAGCCGAAATTTTAAGTTTCAGTCGTAAAAATACCTTAAAAATTCGTTTTCGGGTTTAACAGCCGTTTCGCGAGTCGAGATTAGGGTTCCAGCGTCGCCTGCGAACCGAGTTGAACTAGCGAGTCGAACTGAGGCTTGCGAGTCGAACCGAGATCCCTCGCGAATCGACATCACTTGCGAATCGACATCTTTTAGCAATCCGAACTGAGGCTTGCGAATCGACGAATTCTGCGAGTCGAGCTGAGATTGCGAGTTGAGCTGAGTCTTGCGAGTCGAGTTTTCTGAATTCGCTGAAACAGTTTAATTTTACGTTTTAAGATGTCTGACTTAAGTAGAATGATCGAAATGGACCACGAGGTGGGAAAGTCAAACGTTCCACCTAAGTTGTTAAGAATCGAGGATTACTACAATTGGAAGGACAGATTTGAATCTTATTGTAGATTCCATGACCTGTCAATCTGGATGTGTATCAAGAGTGGATACACCCCACCTACTCAAACTGTTCAAAATGCTACTGTGGTTCTTACCTATGCTAACATGAGTGATCAAGAAAAGGAAGCTTACAGAAATGAAAATAAATCACATTCTTGCATAAAGATGTGTCTTCCTAAAGAGATTGCTCATCAACTGAAATCCTTTCATACTGCTAGAACGCTCTGGGAAGCTCTAGAGAAAAGAGGTGAAGGAAGTCCACAGGTGAGAGCTGGCAAGAGGAGTCTTCTTAAAAAGCAGTTTACTATGTTTAAAGCTTTAAAAGGAGAAGATCTTGATGCCTATGTCACGCGTTTCTACCATCTGCTAAGTGAATTAGAATACCATGAGATTGTTGAAAAAGAAGTATCTAAAACCGACAAGTTTCTTGAGGGTTTGCCTTCTAAATGGGAAATGTATGGCCTTATGATTAAGGATAACGAAACTAGGTATTCTACTATGACCTTAGAGCAAGTCATTGACAAGCTGAAAGGTTATGATTTCTCCAAGAAGTCAAGAGATAGTGATTCTGATCAGGTTCAGAACCCTGGGTTGTATCATGGAAAGTCAAGTCTTTCGACCGCGTCATCTAGTTCGACCACTGCACTGTTAGTTGGTGATACTAGTGAAAATGGAGAAATGATTACTGAAGATCTGTGTTTTATTTCCTCCTCTGGTGATGAGACAAAGGGAAAGAATTCTGAGAAGTCACCTCAAGAGCATCAGAAGATGCCGATGAGTGTGAAATCTGCTGAACAGCAACTGTCTGTTCTTGCTTCCTTTGTGGCATCATATGAGAACTACATAGAGGGAAAGATCAATGATCCTATTCTGTTTGATGAGGATTATGAGCAGATAGATTCTGATTATCTTGAGGAATTGGAGCTTCAAGATCAACTAGCATTGATATCTAGAAAGGTGAAGAATTTCCTCAAGAGAACTGGTAGAAAGGTGTTGGGCAATAGATCAGGGTTTGACAAAACCAAGGTCAGATGCTTTAACTGTCAGGGTATTGGTCATTTTGCTAGAGAATGCCAAAGACCTAAAGTAGAAGCACAAGGAAAATAAGGTTCGGGAAGTACTCTCGCTTCCAAAGCCTTAGTGGTGAAGTAGTTGGATGGCTCTTATGATTGGCAAGCTCATTCTGAGGAAGCCTTGATGGCCGAGATCGAAGAAACAACTGCTGGATCAGTTTCCTACATGCCCACTGATATGGAACAGAGAGTAGAGGTGCCTAAGTCTGAAGTGAAGGCAAGTGATGATGACGTGCTATATATGGATTCAGCTCCAGATATGAGTCCTGAGGAATTCGTGGCACGCATGGCTGAATTACAAACTGACAAGAATAAGGTATGTTTAGATATTCTTAATCTTGCTGATGTTTGTTACTTAGTTACTGATTTACAATCTCAGAATAGTGTCTTAACTGTGTCAAACAGCAATTTGTCATCTCAATTGAATATGGATAAGGAATCTTATAAGACTGTTAGATCTGAACTCGATCAAGCCATTATGGATATTCGTAGATTAAGTGATGATAAACAGGTCTTAAAAGATAAAATTAAGTCTGATGCTTCGGATAGAACAAAACTTAGAGATACCATAAGTGAAAAATCTGTTGTCATAGATGGTCTCTATATGAATATCAAAGACTTAAATGAGACGATTGCTAGTAAGGATCAGGAAATAGTGAACCTTAACTTAAGGTTAATTGAGCAAAACCGTAAACTTGAGAACTATAGGACATCTCAAATAGATAAAATGTTAGATGCTCAAAGAAGTGTAAAGGACAAGACTGGGTTAGGTTACAATGATGTATCCCCACCTTTTAATGCCAATTACACTCCTATTCCTGAAGATTCTGAGATGACTGAAGTTAATCCTGAGATTTCAGTAGCTGATAAACCTGAACAGTCAGAGGCACAGAAAGATGTTATTAAGAACGTATCATTAGATAATAGCAAGGCTTCTCAGTTCACCAAAATACAGTTTGTATCGGGTGGAGTGATTAACAATGCTAAGACTGATGATAAAGTTGATAAGGAACAGCTTAAACCTTTAGTGCCTAAGACTCCGGATGAGAAAGCAAAAGTGAGTAAATCACGCAAGCAGATGTCTTGTTTCAAATGTCATCAAAAGGGACACGTGGCTTCGTGTTGTCCTAACAAAAAGCCTGAAACACCACATAAGCTTGTGATGGATGAAAAGACACAGACCAACTCTAGTATGATTGTAGATGGGTTAGATGCCAAACCTAACTTAGGTAATAAACCTGTTAACATTCTTAAAAGAGATGGTAAGCATAGTGTCTCCCCACCTAAACCTAAACGGCCATATACTCAAAGTGATAATTCTGTCCATAAGTATAGGGATGTGACTTCGTCGAGATTTAGAACTCCAAGTAGAGGCCATAGTCATTATGAGAGTGGTACTACTTCACGATCACATGAGTTTAATTATAATTATCATAATAGAGCTTATAATTATGTGCCTAAGAGGTTCTCCTCAAATTCACCTCTTAAGGCTGATCGTCCACAAACTCAAGCTACTTCGAAAGTAACCAAAGCTCCTGATGGGAAGGATGGTTATTTTAAAGAGCTTAAGTTTGTTGATGATAAGGGACAAACCAAGACCGTAATGGCTTGGGTCCCTCTTGATAACTGATCGTATCTTGTGTTATGTGCAGGAGCATGCTGTGAACAAGGACAGCTGGTGGTATGTAGACAGTGGATGCTCAAGGCACATGACTGGAGAAAGAAGTCTATTGAAGGACTTCAAGGATAGTCTCAAGCAAAAAGTAAATTTTGCAGGAGATAAAGGAGGAGTAATTTCGGGAAAAGGAAAAGTTTCAAATGGAACTTTGACTCTTGAGGATGTGAACTATGTTGAAGAACTTACTCACAACCTAGTGAGTGTTTCCCAAGTCTGTGATAAAGGTCACCCAGTTTATTTTAATGAAAAGGAGGCCTTAGTCCTGAAGCCAGGTTTTAAAATTCCTGATGAATGGATATTGATGAGGGCGCCAAGGAAGAAGGACATCTATGCTATCAACATGGGTGTTCCTAACTCTTCAATGGTGTCTACATGTTTATTATCCAAGGCTTCGGAAACAGACGCATTGTTATGGCATAGGAGGATGGCACATCTGAACTGGAGAAAGATGAATTATATAACCAAAAATGGTTTGGTTCTAGGTGTACCACAAAAATGTTTCGAGTCTGAGGATAAGTGTGTTCCTTGCATGAAAGGAAAGCAGCACAAGAAACCACACAGACCTAAGACTGAAAACTCTATCTCCTCGCCATTTAAATTGCTACATATGGACCTCTTCGGCCCTATAAGCAAGAGAAGTCTAGGTGGCAAATGGTACTGTTTGGTTGTCACCGATGATTATTCTAGATTCTCATGGGTATTCTTTTTGGGATCAAAGGATGAGACTCCTGGAATTCTAATTGAGTTCTTTGATCTAGTAGAGAATGTCTATAAAAAGAGAGTAAAGCGTATTCGTAGTGACAATGGAACAGAGTTCAAGAATTCAACGATGAATATCTATTGCTTAAGCAAAGGGATATTACATCAATTCAGTGCACCTTATGAACCTCAACAGAATGGTGTTGCTGAAAGGAAAAATAGAACGTTGATTGAAGCTGCTAGAACAATGCTTGCTGATTCAAAGCTTCCGGTCATCTTTTGGGCAGAAGCAGTGAATACAGCATGTTATGTTCTTAATAGAGTTCTTACGGTTAAGAGACATAACAAGACTTGTTATGAGCTTTTGAACAATAAGAAACCTAACTTAAAAGGGTTTGAACCCTTTGGAGTTTCATGCACTATATTAAAGACTGGACATCAAGCTAAATTTGGTGAGAAGGCTGACGAAGGATTTTTCCTAGGTTATATGCCCAATTCGCCAAACAAGAGAGTCTTTAATAAAGTCACAGGACGTTTGGAGGTAGTTTATAATATTGAAGTTACGAGCTACTCACCTGATGTTCATAAGGGCTTAGATTGGCAATTTGATTATTCTGATCTTTTTGCATCATTTAAAGTTCCTATTAGTGACTATGTCAGTGATTCAGAGATAGCTGAACATTTATTGTTTGAAGATGAGAATATTGGTTCCGCTTCAACATCAAGTGTTAAGCAGTCTGGAATTAAGACTAATGTTGACTCAGATAAAGCTTCCACAAGTGAGTCACAACAACCTTCAGAGGATAAGTCTCAAGAAACAGAAGATCCTGATGATCTTTCTACAAAGTTTGATGATATACTTACTCCTTTGAAACATTTAAGGATATCTTCAGCACGTACGGAAGATGTACCTGATTTGGAAGAAATTGGTACTAATTTAGAAGATGATATACCGGTTGAACCAGTTACTACAACTAGAACGAGTAAGAATCATCCCGTTGAAAATATCATCGGTGATATTAATACTCCGGTTCAAACTAGGCATCAATCCAGAACTAGTACGTCTGAGAATTCTGAATACCAAAGCTTGTATACTGCATTGAAAGAGACAGGGATTCCTAATCAATGTCTTCATTCATGCTTTATCTCACAAATTGAGCCGAAAAATGTTCAAATGGCTTTAAAAGAAAGTTCGTGGGTAGAAGCAATGCAAGAAGAACTATCTCAGTTCTCTAAATTACAAGTATGGGAGTTGGTTGACCTACCAAAGGGAGAATATCCAATTGGAACTAGATGGGTATTTAATTGCAAGAGAGATGATAAAGGAATCGTTACTCGCAATAAAGCCCGTCTGGTAGTTCAAGGTTTTAATCAACAAGAAGGTATAGATTACAATGAAGTGTTTGCACCAGTTGCTAGGCTAGAAGCAATTAGAGTGTTCTTAGTATTTGCATCTTATTTTGGTATAAAAGTGTATCAGTTGGATGTTAAGAGTGCCTTTTTGTATGGCAAAGTAGAAGAATTGGTGTATGTTTCACAACCGCCAGGGTTTGCTGATCCTGAGTATCCAGATAGAGTATATCGTTTGAATAAGGCTCTATATGGATTACATCAAGCACCTAGGGCATGGTATGGAACACTATCAACGTATCTACTTGAGAATGGATTTACAAGAGGATCGATTGATAGTACACTGTTTGTGAAATGGAAAAAGAAAAACTTTCTTCTCGTGCAAGTTTATGTTGATGACATTATCTTTGGATCATCTGATGAAAAGATGTGTCAAGAATTTGAGAAAATCATGAGAAAAAGGTTCGAAATGTCTGCAATGGGAGAGTTGAATTTCTTCTTAGGATTACAAGTTGATCAAAAGAAGGATGGATTCTTTATTCATCAATCTAAATATACATATGAGCTATTAGAACGCTTCAAGATGGATGAAAGTAAGGTCTACAATACTCCAATTCCAGTCAATCATGGACTAGGTCCAGATACATCGAGTGATAGCGATGTGGATCCAACTCTTTATAGAGCCATGATCGGATCACTAATGTATCTTACAGCCTCTAGGCCTGACATAATGTTTGCTGTTTGTTTATGCGCAAGATATCAGGCTAATCCGAAAGAGTCACACATGCAAGCTGTTAAACGAATCTTTCGTTACCTCAAAGGGAAACCTAAGTTGGGTCTTTGGTATCCGATTGATGGAGACTTAGATCTCGTAGCTTATACTGATTCGGATTATGGAGGATGCAATCAGAATAGGAAATCTACGACCGGAGGATGTCAATTCCTAGGAGGTAGATTAGTATCCTGGCAGTGCAAGAAGCAAACCTCGGTAGCCATTTCTACATGTGAAGCTGAGTATGTTGCAGCTGGCAGCTGTTGTTCACAAGTTCTTTGGATTCAACAGCAACTGCGGGATTATGGGTTAAATATAACCAATACTCCTATGATGATTGATAACGAATCTACTATGTCGATCACCAATAATCCAGTGAAGCACAGTAAAACTAAGCATATTGATATTCGACATCATTTTATTAGAGATTGTGCTGAGAAGAAATTGATAAAGTTAGTTAAGGTTCCATCATTGGATAACTTAGCAGACTTATACACAAAGGCGTTCGACAGAGCAAGATTTGAGACGTTGGTTCAACTAAACGGAATGAGAAATCCAGAGTGATTAGTCTTCCAAGGGTATTTTTGTAATAGTTAGTATTTATGTGTTTATTATTAAAAAAAAAAAAAAAAAAAAAAAAAGGGGCGTATGGCATTCATTTGCTTGTTACCTAAGGGGAATCGCCTTCATTTAAGTTTTTATTTGCAAAAACTAAGGGAAATGATAGTACATTAGGAGAATAAGCCTCACAATAATAAGCTTAAGTCCTAAGTATGATATGGTAGTAGGTTCAAATAAAGTTGCTTTAGAACTACAGCGGTTCTATCAGGTATGTGTTTATATTTATTTGATTATACACCTATATCCACAAGTTATAATTTGTTTATTTTTATTAAATCTTTAGATGGCTTCATCATATGATGTACTGGTAGGCAAATTATATGAAATTTTCTAAGCCTTAAGAAGTTAATTAACAACTTGTTTATTATTTTGTGTTACTATTCTATGATGTATGACATTAAGTCTTAATTGTTGAATGATGGTATTGCCATACACTGTTATTATACATATTAATTTGAATTGACAAATAGTAGTAATATGGGTATTAACTTAATTACTGGTAACTTTGTTGTACTAAGTACAGAACTGAAACCTTTAATTATTTTAATATTCTCAAATATATTTTGAATTATGCTAGAAGGGATCTTCTGTTGTACTATGTACAGACTTAGATAACATAGCATATTCAAAGTATGTTTGATATTTGTCTATCCTTAAAAATTCAAGTGTATGTTATATGTTTCGAAAAGATACATCATTTAGTAATCGCTACCTTGAAATTTAATGATGCAGTGTTATGTGTTTTACTTGAATTCTTCAGTATGTCATATAATAGGAAGCACTTGATAATATTCATACTAACAATAAAGAGTTTGCTTAGAAAATTGAGTATAATTTGTTTATGTGGACCATAATACCAGTAATCGTCTTGGACTATCTATAAAAATATTCACTTTATGTGAGTAATGCATTTATTAATTATGCTATGTGGATAAAGGTACATAAGATATAGTTTTATAAATATAAATATATAAATGATAAATTTAGTTGTAATTTTATAGTAATTTACTTGAATTTCATGAGGTATGTATACTACCAATCTGCTTAGACTTTTAAATAATAAATAATTGATTGCTTATTCTTTCTAATATGATCCCTAAGCAGATAAAATCTTATTTACTTTGTATATGTACTTTGTTTTAAGTGTTTAATAAAATGGTACTTGATACCAATGGTTATGTAATTTTGTTTTATCTTATTTTAATTTTTGTATTAATTATGTTTACCCTTCGGAATTAAATTATGCTGAATATTTTTGAGTTGAACAAACGTAACAAATACAAGTGAAAAATAATTTTATTTTAGACTTGTACAAATGATGGGTTTTAATTTATACAAGGTATTTAATTCGCGTTTTTATTTATTCCCGCGAGTCGACTTAGTCAACTTGCGGATTCACTTGAAATCTCGCGAATCGGATACAAGGTATAAAGGGGGTCAAACGAGTCAAGCCAACCCACCGAACCCACATCATTCGCGAGTTCACTTAAACTTGGCGAATCCGCTTACAGGCGAAACGAGGCGAAACTTAGTTTTCGTTTGATTTTGATTTAGCGAGTAAGGAAATGAGTTTTTGAATCCGTAGATTATATTCAAGACTTCTTTGCGAACATTTTGAGGTATAATACAACGGATTTCACCGTTTAAATTGCACGAAATCGAAGTTTGATCGATTCACGTAGATTAACGGTTTGTTAGAACACGAATCCTTAGGATTAATGTTAAATGAACCTTAATAAACGTAAATATATCGTTTGATCATGTTAAAACTAACAAAATCATCGATTTTAAGTTTAAACTCGCGACGGCTGTTCATTGAACGAGTTGAACCTTCGATTCAACTCGCAGCGAGTTGACTAGCGGATCGAGTTGATTAGCGGATCGACTGACGAGTTGACCTGCGGATCGACTTGATTAACGAGTTCAATTGACTGCGAATACAATTGCGAGTTGAAATGCGAAACGAGTTGAACTCGATTCGCATAGGTGTCTTATGCGAATTCAGAACTTAAAAAAAAAAAAAAATTTTTAAAAAAAAAAACGTTTTTATAAGAGTTAAGACTTTTTAAGTAATAACTAGTATATTTTGGATTCCTATAACAATGTATATATATATATATATATATATATATATATATATATATATATATATATATATATATATATCGAAAGTCTACCGATTCAAAACGTAATCGAGTGGCGTGTCCTAATTTTATATTAGCGGTATAATATATATATTGGTTTAATAAAACATTAACGACTTGAGAATATTTTAATTTACAAGTAATTAATGGAAATTACGTATTGGATTTACGACTTATTTGTTATAAGTTATATATGTTATATACGTATGTATACAACTTGAGACAATTATGTAACAAGTTATATATTCTAAATTTAGAACTACGATGTTTGATGAATTTTAATTCATATATACATAATAGTTTAAAATTTATTTATTGTAAGTAACGTGCATTAATTGTTTTCGTTATGTGTGTTATTATGTAGATATGGCTAGACAGTTTGATAAAGGTCACAATATTCTTGTGGATCTAGATCTTACAGTCAAGGGAGCTAGACAAGTAGCTCAAGTCCTTACATTTTTCGCACGTTCACGCATTAGATATGCAATTACAGAGTGCCCACCAATCTCTCTGTCAATACTGAACGATTTTTGGAGGGATATTCAGTATGATGAGTCGGTCAATCCACCGGTCATCCGAGCAACGGTTAACCAACAACCGATTGCGTTTACAGCTTCTGACCTTCGTCAGATTTTGCATTTGGGTACAGTAGACCAAGAAGATGGTCCGACTGAGTACTCAAGTGATTTTATCGAGGGTGCACTAAACCGTATGGGCTATACGGGTGAGCCTAGAGGACGACAGTTCCTTAAGGCTCTAGTAATCGGCCAGTGGACATTCTTGTGGCACGTTATTGTCACTGTTTTCGGACCAAAGAAGGGCGGTTTTGATGAACTGAGCCCTGCTCTTGTATCGATGGTACTGTCACTGGTTTACAATAAACCATACAGTTTTTGTGATTACATTTTTGGCGAGTTAGCTAGGCAGATTTCGGGTTCTGTCAGATCACGTTTTATGATCTACTCGAGGTTCTGTATGATGATTATTCGTGCTCGTCTACCGGATATTGTTATCCCTGAGCCGCACTTACATGTTGATACTATCGCACTCAGAGGATACAATGCGATGTTTCAGCAGACTATTCGACGGGAAGAATATGTCAAGCCGGAGATCCGTGATCTTTTTGGCTATCTTATTGATCCCGCTTACATTACGCCACCGAACAATGGATGGCTAGATGTTGCTGCTGATGCTGTTCTAGAGCCTGCTGCTACTGTGTTTCCACAACCTGAGCCACAGGCATTGCTTGAGGATGTGTTGATACAAGCTGATCAATCAGGTCAACAAGTTGATGCTGAGGTTGCTGCACAGGTAGTGCAGGAAGTGCTAGATCAAAATGATGAGGCACAAGATCCCGAGATGAGGGAAATTGATCTGTTCTTGGAGATTGCACCGGAACATGTATTATTTTCATTATATAATATTATTTTCACTTAGTTGATAGATTGTTTTATTAATCATAGATGCATAATATTATTATATATATATTTATACTGATATTAGATATTTAGTTAATTGGATAATGTTTCTGATTATAAAATATAAATATCATGATATGAACAGGAAGCTGAAGCTGAGGCTGCAAATCCCGAAGTTATATTACTAGAGGATGAGCAGATACAGCTTGATAGATCAGTTGAAGTACCCACTGAGGTATTATATCTGATTAATCTTAAATATATAGAACTTGTATGATAGAGCTTACGCTAATCATAAATGTTGAATATATTTAAACTTTAGGAGACTGTTAGATCATCTAGAGGTCGTGATGGTGAGACGGCTTCAGATGAAAATTCTGATAATACACCTTCTCCTCCTCCATCTGTTTCTGAAATGAAGAGAAAAGGTAAGAGTGTTATGGAGGAAGGTACCGAGGAAGTTGAGATTCCTTTGATGAAGCGTCCGAGAACGCTTATTATTCGAGAAGGTTAGTATTGATTAAAAAAAGTTAAATAATCTTAACTTGTTGTTTATCAGGAGTTAAACTGAGACAGTTAATTCTGTATACAGTTGCTCAGGATACACCACAGGTGGAGATGGATGCACAGGTGGTTACTGAATCGATATCTTTACCGCTTCAGGTATGAGATATAAGTTCTATAACTATGAGTGTTATGCAATTAATTAGAGTTTGAGACGGAGTAATCTGTAACAATAACTGATTTTAATTGTGTTTAAATTTACAGCATGAGGTTGCTGATTTAGTTCGTGGAGCTAATTTTCCGACGAACAAAACAGCTAGATTTGCGACAAGTTTGCTTACGCAAGCTTTGTCTCAACCTCATACACCGCTTACCAGAGACTGGCATATTGAGTCTCTCACACCGCCTGGACCAAGAACGATAGCTGTTACTCCGACGACTGATGCTGAAAGGATTACATCCTTAGAGTCTAGGGTAAAGGATTTAGAGAAGCTTACTTCTCAGATTCCAGAGCTGGTGTCGAGCAATCTTCTTCTTTCACAACAGATACTCAAGCAGAGTGCATCATACAATCTGTTGATGAAGACTCATGAGACTTTGCTTGCGGACTTCAACGTACAGAGACTGAAGTTATCTTCTTTAGAGAGTCTGGTCTTGAGATCGCATTCAGGACAGTCTACTCAGAGGGAGATATTGGTATATCTGGAGTCTTGCAAAGAGGATGAGCTAAGGAGGAAGAGAGATTCAGACAAAGACGATGATCCCAATGCACCGAGTGGTGAGCAGACTGGTCCTTCAAAGACTGGTGAGCAAGCTACGATTCAGGGGGAGTCTGATGCTGGTGCTAGTGGTTCGGGTGCTGGTACAAGTGCTGATAAGACTGCACAGGTTGATACAGAAGCTGGTAAGATAGCTTAGTATTAGCATAGTGTAGTAATTATTGTTATTAATTTGTACAGAATAATTGTAACTTAATATTTTGGTAATATATTCGGCTTGAGATTGTAATTACAAGTTAAATGTATTAGATATTATTAAGTTATTTGATTTTATATAATTATGTTAAGATAAAATAGTGATCGAAAGACTTCCGACTCATTGAGTAGTCGAGCGGCGTGTTCCGATTAATTTCGGCGGTCAAAATTTTATGACAACATATGCATTTTAGATTTGATTATGGTCTTAAGACCGTAAGGTATATAAGTAATTAACAAGTTAAAAATGTATTCGTGTTAACTAGACAAATGATATATAATTTAAAGGTTAAATTGATAATGAATGAGATCAATTAACACTTGGAAATTATATAAGGTAATTAATAGTAAATTTAAATGTTTGGTGATTATTCACAATGCATTAGAATTTAAAATTAATTAATATTTGTTAAGTAGACTTAAGAAATTTTGGATTGATTCAGGGTAATCAATAAAAGATTTTATAAGTTGTATGTAAATTGCGTTTATATGTTAGGTTAAAATATACAAAAGAATTAATAAAGAAATTTTTAGATTGGTTCAGGGAAATCAATGAAGAATTTGAATTATTAATATATTTGTATTTATGTTTTTCTCTAGGAATGGAAATGCTTGATCTATCTGATTCGGAAGATGATATTTTGGATGAGATAGATGAAGATATTGATTATGATCTTGAGGATGGAGAATTCCAACCACCTACAGATTGGACTGCTGTACCTGAGAATGTGCAAGACATGGGTGTAGATCTAGATGCAAATATTGATGAACACCATGTGAGCCCATCTAGGACAGAAGTTGTTATTGAAAATGAACAAGGTCCAACAATTGTCGATATAGATGAAAATATTGATGATTCAACCTCTGATGAAGAAGAAGAAGTTCTTGTTCAAACCAAAAATCCTACTGTTGTACTTAGGAAACTTCCAAAGAAGAAGAAGAAGATTGGAATTTCTGAAGTTGATATTACGAAAAAGCGTGTACCACGTAAAGGGATTATTGGTTGGTACTTTGACTCAGAATTAAAGCTTTTCGCGATCAAAATGTTTGACGGAGTTCAATATTTTGAAAGAAAGCTTGCAGTTTTTAGTTCTCTACCACGTTATGAAATACGTGATTTGGCTAGATTAGAGATTAATAACCCAAGTCGTGATGATTATGCTGATCGTGTTGAAAGAATCATTAGACATGAGGTTGGTACGAATAAGTTTGTTCAGATTAAGCCAAGAAAGGGAAAAACTGTGAAGTTACAAGAGAGAAGTCAAAGAACAGGAAGAAGAAGAAGGAAGAAGATATATCCAGCTGTTAGATGCATACAGCAGATTCCACTGAAGACAATGCCACAAGATATTCTGGGTAATATGAAGAGATGGCATGTAGATTCAGGAACTGGAGAAGCTGTTATGGTTGAAGCTGATGATGAGGTTGATGGTGGTGAAAGAGAAATCTTCAGAGTCTATGATCATCGACACCTAATGAACATGTCGAAGAAAGATTTGATTAAGTTGAATGAAAATAGAATCTTGACGACGGACGCATGGGGTGATTTAGGACGAGATTATCAGATGATGGTTAAGACGTGTATCAAGATGAAGATTTACGCAGGCAGTAAGATTTACAAATGAAGACCAAAGACAAGCGTGAAGATAAAGACGCTAGAGCTATTGTCAAGGGGGAGTCTGTTGGGACATAGAGTGTGACAACAGATCTAGCTTGAAATAGGACTAGTGTAATTATTATTGTGTTTGTATATTGGTTTGGATTTGTAAAAGAATATTTGTTTTGTTAGTGATATTCATTAAACATATTGTTTTGTTAAGTTAGCCGAATAATTAAATACAAAATAAATAATAGACGTTTGATGCGTAGCGAGTCGAGATCTCAAGTCGCAGCGAGTTGAGCTGTGAGGTGAGACCTGAACTCGCGAAGCATAAGTCTGGCGAGCCGAGTCCTATGCTGGGCTTGGGCTGCGAGTTGGACTGAACTCGCCGGCCCATGCGAGCCGAGCCAGAATAGACTATTTAAACGATTTTCTTTGTAAAATCGTTAACAATTTCTAAACACTTTTGATATTTTTGCTGATCTGCGATTCCAGCAAACCAGAGAAAAATATAACCTACGGCTAGGCTTTGACGTATTATTCGTTTAAAGTTAAGCTTATTAAACGCAATACGAACATATTCGTTGTTAGTAAGATAACACCGTATTGAGGGATTCCGCACCTTAATACTACAGATAACGAAGTTATCGATCCTAAAACTAGGGGACTTACACAAGTCTCCATTCTACTCCGTTCTAAATAAAGTTGTTCATAATCTCAGTGATTTTAGGATAAGCAACACCCTCACAACCAAACATACCACCATCCATACTCTTAACCCTCACCAAACATTACAACCCGTTGAATGTCTTGGGATAATTAGCACCGTCCTCACTTAAGTGGTGGAGATCCGATTCTCGATCAAGCCTATGACGATGAGTGCTACATGACTGGCTAATTTAGCGATTTCATGTGTTCTAGATTGATAGGAAACCCGATACACTCTGAGTAAATTGAGTGACCACCTTTTAGTGAGATCGCCTACTCATGTGTACTCCAAGATCATGAGAATTGGAAATATGCCTAAGAGAATCTCTTCCTGTTTATGGATGGATCATCTTATCTTTCTTCACGCTTTTAAGAATAACTTGCTTATATGAGGAAATGCTAACTCTTGGAGATATTTAACTCGCCCCTAAAACATGACATAAAAATGCTTTTCCAGAGGAATAAGTTGAGTGTTGCTTGAGGACAAGCAACGTCTAAGTGTGGGATAACTTGATGTGACATAAAAAGTGATGTTTTAGTATTCATTATTCCTCACTTTTTGGGCCAATCTTTAGTGAAAACATTCCAAAAACATTGATTATTTACTAAAATTCACTAAAGTGGTTCAAATATGGACGTTGTGACAAAAATCACTGAAAACACTCAAATAAAGCACAAAACACATCATATTAAATAAAGCCAATTCCTCTGCTCTCATTTTCCTATCAAGACATACCTCCTAACTTCTACCATCTGTTATATAGGTAAAAACGAGACGTAAAAATCAAGAATCAAGCAAAACGGCCAAAGGACAGAGAAGACACTGTACTTACAAAATGGTAAAAGTCATTCCGGCAATGCCTGAGCTCTACAGACCCAATTTCCATGAAATTAGTATCATTGGAAGCGTAACGGAATTACAAAGCCGTAGGGGAAAGAATCAAGTCAAACGAACGCATAACGAAGGAGATACGGGCATTTTAAGCAACAAACGAAATCAGACAGAGATCGTATATAGCCCTAGAGACCGTATACGGCCCTACCAAGACCGTATACGGTCTTAGGTAGGCCGAATATGGTCCCCCTTCCCCCAATTGTTGTTGGTTCGTGCTTTGTGCGCTTGTACGTGATGCTTCACGTATTGTACGGCTGATTTGGGACTTCACCTATAAATAGGGGCACCCCCTCCTCATTTCAAAAATACCATTCTTCATTCTCATTTTTTTTCTCTTCACTTTCTCTCTCACACATATCTCTCTCTCTAGAAGATTTTATCTCTCTAGAATTGAGCTAGTTAGAGAGATAGTTAGGAAGAGGTTCTTTTAGCTTTTGTACGGAGTTACTCCAAGACTTTGTTTTCGTGAAGATCTGTCTGTAATAAATTTGTATTAGGTTCTATTTATATATCTTTTACTTTCCATATTTAAACATGTGTTGCTTTTGTTATGCTTGTTTAGGAATGTATGCTAGATATATAATGTTAGGCTAGACATTTCTTTGTGTTTACTATGACGTAGTTATGTTAGAATAGTCAATATACTTATGCCATGCTGTTACTCTGCCTGTGTTGCTTTAAACTGTATATGAACTTATAAACTGAATCTCAAATGTTTATCTATCCAACTTATGCTGTGGTTAGAAGCTTCCTGCTAGAACTTGGTCAATTACTAGTGGTACTGTTGGTGCATATTAGTGTGTCTGTCAGTTGGTCTCAGTCTGTAATGTGTTCGTTATGTAATTACAATAGTTTGAACGTTTGTATTATTTAGTAATTACATTTTATGTTTTGGCGACACAAGGATTTGTGTCGCAAGAGTCAACTTGGCGACACAGGTTGTGTCGCATGAGTCGGTCTGGCGACACAGCTTGTGTCGCAAGGGTCAGACTAGGTTTAAAGTATAAATTGACGAGAACGGCTCATTTGATAAGGTTGACGAATTTGAGAGATCAGAGTGAGTATTGTAAGGTTTTTGTTCAATATAAGCTGATCCGCTATTGGTTTTTACATTATATACTTTGTGTTTGATTCGTTGTTTATTCGTTTAACGTTTGTTATCAATTGTGGGATTCCGCACTACGTTTGATAGTTATGATTCGATTAGGTCCAATCATAAGGGATCTACATGTGGTATCAGAGCCAATAATCTTAGGATTTGGCGTTATCGATTTTATTTGAAACGTTTTTCGGGTTAAATCAACGTTTCTTGGTGTTAGATCTTCATAGGCACGCGTTTAAGGATTGATTTCTGGAGTTTCTTGAAGATTTGTGGGTCATAATTCGTTCTCCATTCGTAATTTTTGGTTAGGTTTACGAAAATATTCGTTTTCAGGGTTTCTTGCCGCTGGTCAGCCATTTTTGCGACACAAGTTGCGACACATCCTTTGTGTCGCGTTTAGGGTTTTCTGCGACATATCTTTGTGTCACGTTCGGTCTTCTGCCACTCAAGCTTACTTTGTTCTGCGATACAAGCCTTTGATTAGGCGACACAAGCTTGCGACGCAAGCTTGTATTCTGCGACATAAAACACGGTTTTCTTCCGTCGCTATTTGGTTGCGACACAATCTCTGTGTCGCTATATTATTCGGATTTCAAGGCATTCTACGACATAACTTTTGTGTCGCTATTTAACTCTGCGACATAACTTTGTGTCGCATAATAGTTTGTTTGCTTGTGATCATTTCTTTTGCAGGTACTTTCAAATGGCTTCTACATCTTCTTCATCGATTCAGCAAGTGGGTGCTTTGTTAAGACAGAGCAATGAAATTGGATCTGCCAACAAACCTCCCATGTATACGTCGGGCATGAGTTATTTTGACTGGCGCGGTCGGTTCGATTCTTTTGTTGCATTTCATGAACCTGAAATGCAAATTTATCTGGATGAAAGATATGAGCGTCCACTACGAACTGGAATTTTTAACGGTCCAGCTCCTGAAAAGCAATTTAAGGCAATGACTCCTGAAGAGCGCAAGGCCTTTGACATGGAAAGAAAGACTTACTCTGCAATCACTATGGCATTACCTCAGTCAATCCTGAGACAGCTGCGACAACATAAGATTGCGTATCATCTTTGGACCGCCTTTGAAAGGAAATGTGGTGGCAGTGAACAGTATAAGAAGAACAAACTCGACCGCATTAAGAAACCATATGAGGTGTTTGATATGTTGCCGTCCGAATCGCTTCATGACATGTGTGCCAGGTACTACCAGTTGGTAAGTGAGTTATCTGAAGGAGGGGTCATACTTGACAAGACTGATGTAAACAAGAAACTTCTGGGATCTTTGCCTAAGAAGTGGAACACTAGGGTCTTGCTGATGGAGAAGGATCCAGACATCATGGATATGGAACTGGATGATTTAGTCAATCAAATTGAGGCAGATTTGCATGATATGCAAAGAAAGGAGACCAAGGCGACTGCATTGGTCCAAAATCCCAAGCTTTATGGTGTGGATGTTCCTGTATCCACAAGTTCATCAACCGGTACTGCACTCATGGCAGGAAGAACTGGATCTGCAAGTACTACCTCCTCGGGTGGTGCTTATGTTACTTTTTAATCTCCTTCGCCTGCCATCTCATAGGAATATGCTCTCACCTTCTCAGCATTTCTGTCTGCTGCTGGTGAATTGACAGATGAAGATTTTGGGCAGAAAGATCAAGAGGAGCTGGAGAGAATAGACTTGAAATGGAATATGGCAATGCTTACAAGAAGAGTAAAGAACTTCTTGCAAAAGACAGGAAGGAAGAGTGTAACTGATCCAGGTGAGAAGGGGATGGGTTACAACAAGAGCAAAGTCAAGTTTTACAAGTGCCAAAATTATGGGCACTTTGCTCGTGAATGTGAAAGCCATAAGAATCCTTCTTCTGGGTTCACCAAGCCTTCACCAAATAAAACAGCTGGAAGCAAAGGTTGAAGAAACGGCAATGGCTGGACCTACCCTATTCCTGACTGAAACTGCTTGGGATAACAGCTGGCCCGATGAGAATGAAGAAGAGCAAGAAAACACCGCTCTTATGGCAGAGGTTCATGAGGTAGATGATGAACCTTTAACTTGCATTTCATGTATAAAACTTACTAATCAGCTTAACAGGTATAAAGAGGATAACACACGTCTTAACACTGTTATTGAAAAGATAAATGTAAGTCCCCTAGTTTTAGGATCGATAACTTCGTTATCTGTAGTATTAAGGTGCGGAATCCCTCAATACGGTGTTATCTTACTAACAACGAATATGTTTGTAATTGCGTATATTAAAGCTTAACTTTAAACGAATAATACGTCAAAGCCTAGCCGTTAGATATAAGTTTTTCTCTGGTTTGTCGAGTTCGCAGATCAGCAAAAGTATCAAAAGTGTTATGTTTTTCATCCGTGAAAAACAATATATACGTCAGCTCGTCTCGGCTCGCATGGGCCTGCGAGTTCGGTCCAACTCGCAGCCCAAGCCCAGTAAAGGACTCGGCTCGCCAGACTAATGCCTCGCGAGTTCAGTTCTCATCTCACAGCTCAGCTCGCTGCGACCTGAGATCTCGACTCGCTTTGCATAAAACGTCCATTATTTATTTCTTATTTAAACATTCGTCTAACTTAGCACAATATTATGTTTAACGAATATTACTAACAAAACAAATATTTATTTACAAATCTAAACCAATGTACAAACGTAATAAGAATTACACCAGTCCTATTTCAAGCTAGATCTGTTGTCACAATCTATGTCTCAACAGACTCCCCCTTGACAATAGCTCTAGCGTCTTTATCTTCACGCTGTCTTTGGTCTTCATTTGTAAATCTTACTTCCTGCAAAAATTTTAAGCTTAATGCATGTTTTAACCATCCTGTGATAATCTCGTGCTAAATCACCCCAACCAATAGTAGATTTGATCTTGTTCTTGTACAACATAATCAGATCTTCCTTTGATAAGTTCATCAGATGTCTGTGATCATATACACGAAAAATCTCTTTTTCGCCATCAGGATAATCATCATCAGCTTCAATCATAAAGCCTTCCCCTGTTCCAGCATCTACCCCCCAATATTTCAATTTTCCCAAAATATTCTGAGGCATAGTCTTCATAGGTATTTGCTTAATACAGTTGACCGCTGGATAAACCTTCTTCCTTCTTCTTCTTCCTGTCCTCTGACTGAGTTCGTTCAGCTTTATCGTTTTTCCTTTCCTTGGCTTAATCTTTGAGAATTTAATAGATAATCCTTCAGTCCTGATGATACGCTCAACATACTTAGCATAGTCATCATCACTTGGATTTATCATATCTAATCTAGCCAAGTCTCGAATCTCATATCGAGGCAACGAACTAAACACTGCAAGCTTCTTCTCAAAATATTGAACCCCGTCAAACCTTTTGATCGCGAAGAGCTTTAGGTCAGAGTCATAATACCATCCAATAATGCCAGTTTTAAGTACACGCTTTCCAGTAATATCAACTTCTTTCAAAATGCGTGGCTTATTTTCATTTTTCTTCTTTAGCATTTCTTGGATAAACATAGGATTATCAATCATATGTTTGTATTTATCCTCTATTTCTTCAATCTCAGTATCTGAATCTTCAGAAGCATTCTCAAAAGCTTCTAAATCAATAACTGATTCTCCTTGTTCATTTACAAAAACAAATTCAGTCGTTGATGGATTCACAACATGTTCATCTACATTTGCATCCAGATCAACACCTTCATCTATCACAGATTCAAATACTGCAGTCCAGTCTTCAGGAAGTTTGAACTCTCCTTCTTCAATATCATAATCAATCTCTTAATCTATCTCATCCAAAATGTCATCTTCCGAATCTGATAGATTAAGCATTTCCATTCCTAGAGAAAAATGTAAATACAAATATATTAATAATTCAAATTCTTCATTGATTTCCCTGAACCAATCTAAGAATTTCTTTATTAATTCTTTTGTATATTTTATCCTAACATATAAACGCAATTTACATATAACTTATAAAATCTTTTATTGATTACCCTGAATCAATCCAAAATCTCTTAAGTCTACTTAACAAATATTAATTAATTTTAAATTCTAATGCATTGTGAATAATCACCAAACATTTAAATTTACTATTAATTACCTTATATAATTTCCAAGTGTTAATTGATCTCATTCATTATCAATTTAACCTTTAAATTATATATCATTTGTCTAGTTAATACTAATACATTTTTAACTTGTTAATTACTTATATACCTTACGGTCTTAAGTCCATAATCAAATCTAAAATGCATATGTTATTATAAAATTTTGACCGCCGATATTAATCGGAACACGCCGCTCGACTACTCAATGAGTCGAAAGTCTTTCGATCACTATTTTATCTTAACATGATTATATAAACTGAAATTACATCAAATATATTTTACTTAAAATAATAATAACCCTAAGCCGAATATATTTACACAATAAATTAAGTTTACATTTGTTCACTACAAACTATTACAAATATTACAGTACTATGATAATACTAAGCTATCTTACCAGCTTCAGTATCACCCGGTACGGTCTTATCTGCACTTGTACCCACTCCAGAACCACTAGCACCAGCACCAGACTCCCCCTGAGTTGTATCTTGCTCACCAGTCTTTGAAGGACCGGTCTGCTCACCACTCGGTGCATTGGGATCATCGTCCTTATCTGAATCTCTCTTCCTCTTCAGCTCATTTTCTCTGCAAGACTCCAGATATACCAATATCTCCCCCTGAGTAGACTGTCCTGAATGCAATCTCAAGACCAGACTATCCAAAGAAGATAACTTCAGTCTCTGTACAATGAAGTCCGCAAGCAAAGTCTCATGAGTCTTCATCAACAGATTGTACGATTCACTCTGCTTGAGTATCTGTTGAGAAAGAAGAAGATTGCTCAACACCAGCTCTGGAATCTGAGAAGTAAGCTTCTCTAAATCCTTTACCCTAGACTCTAAGGATGTAATCCTTTCAACATCAGTCGTCGGAGTAACAGGTACCGTTCTTGGTCCAGGCGGTGTAAGAGACTCAATATGCCAGTCTCTGGTCAGCGGTGTATGAGGTTGAGACAAAGCTTGCGTAAGCAAGTTTGTCGCAAATCTAGCTGCTTTGTTCGTCGGAAAATTAGCTCCACAAACTAGATCAGCAACCTCATGCTGTAAATTTAAATACAATTAAAATCAGTTATTGTTACAGATTACTCTGTCTCAAACTCTAATTAATTGCATAACACTCATAGTTAGAGAACTTATATCTCATACCTGAAGCGGTACAGACATCGATTCAGTAACCACCGGTGCATCCATCTCCACCTGTGGTGTATCCTGAGCAACTGTATACAGAATTAACTGTCTCAGTTCAACTCCTGATAAACAACAAGTTAAGATTATTTAACTTTTATAATCAATACTAACCTTCTCGAATAGTAAGCGTTCTCGGACGCTTCATCAAAGGAATCTCAACTTTCTCAGTACCTTCCTCCAGAATACTCTTACCTTTTCTCTTCCTTTCAGAAGCAGATGGAGAAGGAGAAGGTGTATTCTCAGAATCATCATCTGAAGCCGTCTCACCATCACGACCTCCAGATGAGCTAACAGGATCCTAAATTTTGAATATATTAAACATTTATGATTAGCATAAGCTCTATCATACAAGTTCTATATATTTAAGATTAATCAGATATAATACCTCAGTCGGTACAACAACTGATTCATCTAGCTGTATCTGCTCCTCCTCAAGTAATACAACTTCTGGGTTTGCAGCCTCAGCTTCAGCTTCCTGTTCGTTTAATGATATTTATATTTTAAAATCAGAAATAATATCCAATTAACTAAATATCTAATATCATAAGCATTAGATAATAATATTATGCATCTATGATTAATAAAAACAATCTATCAACTAAGCATCTATATTATTATATAAATAAAAGATTACCTCAGGTGGTGCTAAATAACTCTCAATATCCTGAAGCAAAGGATTTGTCGCATCATCATTCTGCTCCAAAACCTCCTGCACAACTTGTGCAGCAACCTCTTGGTTCACTTGCTGATCAACCTGACCAGCCTGAATAAGAACATCCTCAAGGAGCCCTTGTGGATCTTCAAGTTGAGCTTCCTCAGCTGCAGGTTCTGGTACAACATCAGCAGCAGCAGGAGCAGCAGGAGTAACGTCTAACTGTTAGGATTTATTAATTTGATGAGACAAAATAAAAGATGCAAGTTGAGGGACTAAAGATGAATTGTTTTATTTTAATTAGTCTTCTAGTATAATTATGATTTCTTGTAACCCTAAAGATCTCTATTATATAAAGAGACATAGGGACGTAGGTTTTGGTGTGCACCTAGAAAAGATGTAGACGTCTAGAGTTTTTGTTTAGCCTCAAGATCAAGGTTTCTTGATCCTGTTATAGTTGTATAACCGTGTTATTCTGATCAAATAATAATTGAGGCTTGAAGTGATAACATCGATTTGTTCTTATTCCGCTGCATAATTTATCATTGTTATCATTGATTGTTAATTCTAGATCAAGACCTAAAAAGTCTAGAGCTAGATCGTTATCGCGTTTTCACAATTGGTATCAGAGAAAGGTGGCTCGTGATCTAGGATATACAAGTTTTACAAGCAAGAGAAGCCGTATTGAAGAAACCCTAGAAGATTGCAAGAAAAATTCGTAATTCGTCACTTTCTGCACAGCCATGGTAAAAAATTCAGATCTCCTTCGTTAACCGTTAGATTGTCGTGAAATTTGAACTGTACGTTCTTAACATATAGGTTCACATTCCTACCGAAGGAATTTTTGATCTGAGCTTTTGATTGAGAGATATTCATTGTCGAATTTGGTTGCTGAAAGTTTAGGGTTTTCCAAAACGGCAGAAGTGAATCGGTCACTATGTCTTCGTTATCCAACAAAAGCTTATGATTTTTGGATATGTTATAGAAGACATATGTTTATAAATCATGTAAAAATTTCATTGTGATCGGATGTTTATACAAGGAGATATTAAAATTCGAATCTGCTGCAGTACGTATTTGGTTTCTGTTTGTGCAGCTGCTGTAAGTTAATTGTTCTGTGTTCGTTAACCGTTGGATCGACTTGATTTTTGGATATGTGGTTAATGAAACATTGATGGACTTCGTGTTAAAATTTGAGCATCATCAGATATGTAACCAAGGAGATATACAGTTCGTAAGCCACTGCTCATTAACTTGCCCCTGCTAGCACAAAGTTACCACTGTTAAGTACAACTGTCAGTACAAGCTTGCCGCTGTTAGTACAAGCTTGCCACTGCTAGCACAAAACCCTACCGCTGCTAATACATAGTAACCACTGTTCGGTATAGCCACTGTTAGTAGTTGCCACTGCTAGTTAGTAGTTGCCACCGTTAATATAATTTTGCCACTGTTGGGTAGCGAGAACCACTGTTAGTCATTTTTCAAACACTAGCGGAATTAGTGATACTCGTCATGGATGGTACTACATGGTATTCGTTGCTATTATTGGATGGTTATCCGTACAGTTCTTATGGTTACTGTATAAGAAGAGTTTGGATCTCGATTGGAATTGTTTTCATAACAATTTATTCTTATTGATTTAATGGCTCGTTCATGAAGATTCTATGAAGATGTGATTATGAAGAAGGTTGATTATAGCTTATTTGATATTGTAGTTGAGTTTTTCATGTTTGTATCTTATCATATCTCAAAGTGGTGGATGAAGAGCTTTGAAGATAACTTGTTTGGTTTGTATGGAGACGACGAAGACTTGACAAATCTAGCAAACGTGTGAGATTAAACTTAGGATGCTCAATGCTCACATTTGCTATCACTTGAAAGAGTTTTGGTGTGCTCGGTGACTTATTATGGAAAATAAGGATTTTTGTCAAAGAGATTGTAATCTACTTATACATAGGATTATAAGTTCGACGTCGTGGATAGTACAAGATATAAGGTACAAGTTCGGAAGACTTAATTTCTTTATTAAATTTGTTATATTCTATTTTCTTCACCGACCAATAATCATTACATAGAGCCAATCGAATTTGAGATTCAAGAGATGGTGAACATATTTTAAGGGGAAGCTTACTGTTTATTGTTTCATCATCTACATGTAACACTTGAGGGGAAGTGTTTACAAGTTGCAAAAGACCCCTATTGGATTATGACAAAAAGGGGAAGAAGAATTTGAAGATTCAGATTTGCAACTTATCGCAAGGCATGATATGATTACAAGAAATCAAGAGTTAAGGGGAAGTTTTTGCAAGAAGATCGATATTTTGTCATCATCAAATAGGGGAAGATTGTTAGGATTTATTAATTTGATGAGACAAAATAAAACATGCAAGTTGAGGGACTAAAGATGAATTGTTTTATTTTAATTAGTCTTCTAGTATAATTATGATTTCTTGTAACCCTAAAGATCTCTATTATATAAAGAGACATAGGGACGTAGGTTTTGGTGTGCACCTAGAAAAGATGTAGACGTCTAGAGTTTTTGTTTAGCCTCAAGATCAAGGTTATATTTTGTCATCATCAAATAGGGGAAGATTGTTAGGATTTATTAATTTGATGAGACAAAATAAAAGATGCAAGTTGAGGGACTAAAGATGAATTGTTTTATTTTAATTAGTCTTCTAGTATAATTATGATTTCTTGTAACCCTAAAGATCTCTATTATATAAAGAGACATAGGGACGTAGGTTTTGGTGTGCACCTAGAAAAGATGTAGACGTCTAGAGTTTTTGTTTAGCCTCAAGATCAAGGTTTCTTGATCCTGTTATAGTTGTATAACCGTGTTATTCTGATCAAATAATAATTGAGGCTTGAAGTGATAACATCGATTTGTTCTTATTCCGCTGCATAATTTATCATTGTTATCATTGATTGTTAATTCTAGATCAAGACCTAAAAAGTCTAGAGCTAGATCGTTATCGCGTTTTCACACTAACCACCCATGATTTGGCGGTGCAACGTAGTTCGGGTCAATAATATACCCAAATAGTGGTCTAACTTCAGGTTTCACCACTCCCTCCTTCCTAACCGTCTGCATAAACATGGCGTTATACCCACGATGGTCAATCGTATTAACCACTAGATGTGGTTCAGGTATAGCCAAATCCGGTTGACACGCACGGATAATCAACATGCAAAATCGCGGGTAAACCAAAAATCTTGATCTAACAGACCCCGATATCTGTTTCGCAATCTCACCAAAAAGATAATCACAAAAACTGTATGGTTTATTATAAACCAGTGACAGTGCAGCCGATAAAATCGCAGGGCTCAACTCATCAAATCCACCCTTCTTCGTTGCGAAAACTATATTCATCACGTGCCAGAGAAACCTCCACTGACCAATAACCAGAGGTTTCTGGAACTGACGTCCACGTCTATCTCCGGTATAACCCATACGACCTATCGCACCCTCTATAAAATCCATAGGGTACTCCGTATCTCCATTCTCCTGTTCGACTGTACCAAGCTGCAAAATCTCACGAAGATTACCAGCCGAAAACGTAACAGGTTGTCCACTAACCGTAGCTCGAATCTCTGGCGGGTTGACAGATTCATCATATACTATATCCGTCCAGAAATCGTTCAGTATAGCCTAAGAGATAGGAGGATTGGCCGTAATGGCGTATCTAATCCGTGATCGTGCAAGGAATCGTAGTATATCAGCAACCCTATCAGCCCGCTTGGCTTCAAGGTTCAGAACAACCAAAATGTTGTGACCCTTGTCAAATGCTCTAGCCATATCTGTAACATAAACACAAACAACATATATAATTTAATGCACGATTAAAAATATTTAAACTATTACGTATTATGAATCAAGATTCATCAAACATCTTAGTTTAAAATTGAAATTATATATAACTTCTTACAAAAATAGTCTCAAGTCGTATATAAAAATTTAACTTATAACTAAAAAGTCTTAAGTCTAATTTAAATTAATTATATAAAAGTTATTACTAAAAAATTAAAATTTTTCTAAGTTCTAAACTCGCATAAACTGGTCTAACGAGTTAAGGTCAACTCGTTTTGCTTATCAACTCGCTGTACTCATCAACTCGCTACATTGTTCAACTCGCTACATTTCTTAAGCAGCTATTGAAGTGAACTCGCTAATCACCCCGATTCGCTAGTCAACTCGCTGCGAGTTGATTTAAAACGTCAACTCGTTTGATGAACTGCCGTCGCGAGGTTACACTTAAAATCGATTAATCTTGTAATTTTAACATGATCTATCAATTGATTCACGTTCATTAATGTTCGTTTAACATAAACCCTAAAGATCCATGTCCAATAACATCGTAATCGACGCAAATCGTTTAGTTTATAACCCGAAACCCTAAGTTTATAAAAACTTCAATTTCTCGTTATTTACACGGTTAAATCCGTTGATATATACCTCAAAATATTCGTAAATTGTAGATGTATAAAGTCTACGGATTGAAAAACTCGTTCCCGTACTCTAAAAATCGAAATCAAGCGAAAAGTCAAAATCGCCTCGTTTCGCCTGTGTGACGGATTCGCAAGCTTTAGTGAACTCGCGAAATTTGTGGGTTCGGTGGGTTGGCTTGACTCGTTTGACCCCCTTTATACTTTGTATCCGATTCGCGAGAATTTCAAACGGATCCGCAAGTCGATGTCAACTCGCAGAAATAAATAAAAACGCGAATTTAATTCTAAGTATAAATAAAAACCCGATATTTTACAAGTCTAAATTATAATTAATTTTCACTTGTATTTGTCACGTTTGTTCAACTCAAAAATATTCAGTATAATTTAATTCCGAAAGGTAAAACCTAATAAACACAAAAAGTAAAAACAAATAAAAATAAGATAAAAACAAAATTATACAACCATTGGTATCAAGTACCGTTTTATTAATCACTTGATCAAAATAAAATACATAAACAAAATGAATAAGAATTTATCTGCTTAGGGATCATATTAGAAAGAATAAGCAATTAATTATATATTTAAAAGTCTAAGCAGATTGGTAGTATACATACCTCATGAAATTCAAATAAATTACTGTAAAATTACAACTAAATTTATCATTTATACATTTATATTTATGAAACTATATCTTAGGTACCTTTATCCACATAGCATAATTAATAAATACATTACTCACATAAAGTGAATATTTTATTATAGACAGTTCAAGACGATTACCGGTATTGTGATCCACATAAACAAATTATACTTAATTTTCTAAGCATAACACTTTATTGTTAGTATGAATATTATCAAATGCTTCCTATTATATGACATACTGAAGAATTTAAGTAAAACTCATAACACTGCATCATTAAATTTCAAGGTAGCGGTTACTAAATGATGTATCTTTTCGAAACATATAACATACACTTGAATTTTTAAGGTTAGACAAATATCAACCATACTTTGAATATGCTATGTTATCTAAGTCTGTACGTAGTACAACAGAAGATCCCTTCTAGCATAATTCAAAATATATTTGAGAATATTAATTTAATTAAAGGTTTCAGTTCTGTACTTAGTACAACAAAGTTACCAGTAATTAGGTTAATACCCATATTGCTACTATTTGCCAATTCAAATTAATATGCATGATGACAGTGTATGGCAATACCATCCTTCAACAATTAAGACTTAATGTCATACATCATAAAATAGTAACACAAGATAATAAACAAGTAATTAATTAACTTCTTAAGACTTAGAAAATTTCATATAATTTGCCTACCAGTACATCATATGATGAAGCCATCTAAAGTTTTCACTTAAAAATAGACAAATTATAACTTGTGGATATAGGTGTATAATCAAATAAATATAAACACATACCTGATAGAACCGCTGTAGTTCTAAAGCAACTTTATTTGAACCTACTACCATATCATACTTTAGGACTTAAGCTTATTATTGTGAAGCTTATTCTCCTAATGTACTATCATTTCCCTTAGTTTTTGCAAATAAAAACTTAAATGAAGGCGATTCCCCTTAGGTAACAAGCAAATGAATGCCATAAGCCCTTTATTTTTTTTTATTTTTTTTTTTATTTTTTTTTTTATGAACACAGAAATACTAACTATTACAAAAATACCCTTGGAAGACTAATCACTCTGGATTTCTCATTCCGTTCAGTTGAACCAACGTCTCAAATCTTGCTCTGTCGAACGCCTTTGTGTATAAGTCTGCTAAGTTATCCAATGATGGAACCTTAACTTACTTTATCAACTTTTTCTCAGCACAATCTCTAATAAAATGATGTCGTATATCAATATGCTTAGTTTTACTGTGCTTCACCGGATTATTGGTGATCGACATAGTAGATTCGTTATCAATCATCATAGGAGTATTGGTTATATTTAACCCATAATCTCGCAGTTGCTGTTGAATCCAAAGTACTTGCGAGCAACAGCTGCCAGCTGCAACATACTCAGCTTCACATGTAGAAATGGCTACCGAGGTTTGCTTCTTGCACTGTCAGGATACTAATCTACCTCCTAGGAATTGACATCCTCCGGTCGTAGATTTCCTATTCTGATTGCATCCTCCGTAATCCGAATCAGTATAAGCTACGAGATCTAAGTCTCCATCAATCGGATACCAAAGACCCAACTTAGGTTTCCCTTTGAGGTAACGAAAGATTCGTTTAACAGTTTGCATGTGTGACTCTTTCGGATTAGCCTGATATCTTGCACATAAACAAACAGCAAACATTATGTCAGGCCTAGAGGCTGTTAGATACATTAGTGATCCGATCATGGCTCTATAAAGAGTTGGATCCATATCGCTATCACTCGATGTATCTGGACTTAGTCCATGATTGACTGGAATTGGAGTATTGTAGACCTTACTTTCATCCATCTTGAAGCGTTCTAATAGCTCATATGTATATTTAGATTGATGAATAAAGAATCCATCCTTCTTTTGATCAACTTGTAATCCTAAGAAGAAATTCAACTCTCCCATTGCAGACATTTCGAACCTTTTTCTCATAACTTTCTCAAATTCTTGACACATCTTTTCATCAGATGATCCGAAGATAATGTCATCAACATAAACTTGCACGAGAAGAAAGTCTTTCTTTTTCCACTTCACAAACAGTGTACTATCAATCGATCCTCTTGTAAATCCATTCTCAAGTAGATACGTTGATAGTGTTCCATACCATGCCCTAGGTGCTTGATGTAATCCATATAGAGCCTTATTCAAACGATATACTCTATCTGGATACTCAGGATCAACAAACCCTGGTGGTTGTGAAACATACACCAATTCTTCCACTTTGCCATACAAAAAGGCACTCTTAACATCCAACTGATACACTTTTATACCAAAATATGATGCGAATGCTAAGAATACTCTAATTGCTTCTAGCCTAGCAACTGGTGCAAACACCTCATTGTAGTCAATACCTTCTTGTTGATTAAAACCTTGAACCACCAGACGAGCTTTATTGCGAGTAACGATACCTTTATCATCTCTCTTGCACTTAAATACCCATCTAGTTCCAATTGGATATTCTCCCTTTGGTAGGTCAACCAACTCCCATACTTGTAATTTGGAGAACTGAGATAGTTCTTCTTGCATTGCTTCTACCCACGAGCTTTCTTTTAAAGCCATTTGAACATTTTTAGGCTCGACTTGTGAGATAAAGCATGAATATAGACATTGATTAGGAATCCCTGTCTCTTTCATTGCAGTATACAAGCTTTGGTATTCTAAGTTCTCAGACGTACTAGCTCTGGATTGATGCCTAGTTTGAATCGGAGTATTAATATCACCGATGATGTTTTCAACGGGATGATTCTTACTCGTTCTAGTTGTAGTAACTGGTACAACCGGTATCTCATCTTCTAAATTAGTACCAATCTCTTCCAATTCAGGTACATCTTCCGTACGTGCTGAAGATATCCTTAAATGTTTCAAAGGAGTAAGTATATCATCAAACTTTGTAAAAAGATCATCAGGATCTTCTGTTTCTTGAGACTTATCCTCTGAAGGTTGTTGTGACTCACTTGTGGAAGCTTTATCTGAGTCAACATTAGTCTTAATTCCAGACTGCTTATCACTTGATGTTGAAGCGGGACTAATATTCTCATCTTCAAACACTAAATGTTCAGCTATCTCTAAATCACTGACATAGTCACTAATAGGAACTTTAAATGATGCAAAGAGATCAGAATAATCAAATTGCCAATCTAAGCCCTTATGAACATCTGGTGAGTAGCTCGTAACCTCAATATTATAAACTACCTCCAAACGTCCTGTGACTTTATTAAAGACTCTCTTGTTTGGCGAATTGGGCATATAACCTAGGAAAAATCCTTCGTCAGCCTTCTCACCAAATTTTGCTTGATGTCCAGTCTTTAATATGGTGCATGAAACTCCAAAGGGTTCAAACCCTTTTAAGTTAGGTTTCTTATTGTTCAAAAGCTCATAACAAGTCTTGTTATGTCTCTTAACCGTAAGAACTCTATTAAGAACATAACATGCTGTATTCACTGCTTCTGCCCAAAAGATGACCGGAAGCTTTGAATCAGCAAGCATTGTTCTTGCAGCTTCAATCAACGTCCTATTTTTCCTTTCAGCAACACCATTCTGTTGAGGTTCATAAGGTGCACTGAATTGATGTAATATCCCTTTGCTTAAGCAATAGATATTCAACGTTGAATTTTTGAATTCTGTTCCATTGTCACTACGAATACGCTTAACTCTCTTTTTATAGACATTCTCTACTAGATCAAAGAACTCAATTAGAATTCCAGGAGTCTCATCCTTTGATCCCAAAAAGAATACCCATGAGAATCTAGAGTAGTCATCTGTGACAACCAAACAGTACCATTTGCCACCTAGACTTCTCTTGCTTATAGGGCCGAAGAGGTCCATATGTAGCAATTCAAATGGCGAGGAGATAGAGTTTTCAGTCTTAGGTCTGTGTGGTTTCTTGTGCTGCTTTCCTTTCATGCAAGGAACACACTTATCCTCAGACTCGAAACGTTTTTGTGGTACACCTAGAACCAAACCATTTTTGGTTACATAATTCATCTTTCTCCAGTTCAGGTGTGCCATTCTCCTATGCCATAATAATGCGTCTGTTTCCGAAGCCTTGGATAATAAACATGTAGACACCATTGAAGAGTTAGGAACACCCATGTTGATAGCATAGATGTCCTTCTTCCTTGGAGCCCTCATCAATATCCATTCATCAGGAATTTTGAAACCTGGCTTCAGAACTAAGGCTTCCTTTTCATTAAAATGAACTGGATGACCTTTATCACAGACTTGGGAAACACTCACTAGGTTGTGAGTTAGTTCTTCAACATAGTTCACATCCTCAAGAGTCAAAGTTCCATTTGAAACTTTTCCTTTTCCCGAAATTACTCCTCCTTTATCTCCTGCAAAATTTACTTTTTGCTTGAGACTTTCCTTGAAGTCCTTCAGTAGACTTCTTTCTCCGGTCATGTGCCTCGAGCATCCACTGTCTACATACCACCAGCTGTCCTTGTTCACAGCATGCTCCTGCACATAACACAAAACACAATCAGTTATCAAGAGGGACCCAAGCCATTACGGTCTTGGTTTGTCCCTTATCATCAACAAACTTAAGCTCTTTAAAATAACCATCCTTCCCATCAGGAGTTTTGGTTACTTTCGAAGTAGCTTGAGTTTGTGGACGATCAGCCTTAAGAGGTGAATTTGAGGATAACCTCCTAGGCACATAATTATGAGCTCTATTATGATAATTATAATTAAACTCATGTGATCGCGAAGTAGTACCACTCTCATAATGACTATGGCTTCTACTTGTAGTTCTAAACCTCGACGGTGTCACATCCCTAGACTTATGGATAGAATTATCACTTTGAGTATATGGCCGTTTAGGTTTAGGTGGGGAGACACTATGCTTACCATCTCTTTTAAGAATGTTAACATGTTTATTACCTAACTTAGGTTTGGTATCTAACCCATCTACAGTCATACTAGAGTCAGTCTGTGTCTTTTCATCAATCACAAGCTTATGTGGTGTTTCAGGCTTTTTGTTAGGACAACACGAAGCCACGTGTCCCTTTTGATGACACTTGAAACATGACATCTGCTTGCATGATTTACTCACTTTTGCTTTCTCATCTGGAGTCTTAGGCACTAAAGGTTTAAGCTGTTCCTTATCAACTTTATCATCAATCTTAGCATCGTTAATCACTCCACCCGATACAAATTGTATTTTGGTGAACTGAGAAGCCTTGCTATTATCTAATGATACGTTCTTAATAACATCTTTCTGTGCCTCTGACTGTTCAGGTTTACCAGCTACTGAATTCTCAGGATTAACTTCAGTCATTTCAGAATCTTCAGGAATAGGAGTGTAATTGGCATTAAAAGGAGGGGATACATCATTGTAACCTAACCCAGTCTTGTCCTTTACACTACGTTGAGCATCTAACATTTTATCCATTTGAGATGTCCTATAGTTCTCAAGTTTACGGTTCTGCTTAATTAACCTTAAGTTAAGGTTCACTATTTCCTGATCCTTACTAGCAATTGTCTCATTTAAGTCTTTGATATTCATATAGAGACCATCTATGACAACAGATTTTTCACTTATGGTATCTCTTAGTTTTGTTCTATCCGAAGCATCAGACTTAATTTTATCTTTTAAGACTTGTTTATCATCACTTAATCTACGAATATCCATAATAGCTTGATCAAGTTCAGATCTAACAGTCTTATAGGATTCCTTATCCATATTCAATTGTGATGACAAATTGCTATTTGACACAGTTAAAACACTCTTCTGAGATTGTAAATCAGTAACTAAGTAACAAACATCAGCAAGATTAAGAATATCTAAACATACCTTCTTCTTGTCAGTTTGTAATTCAGCCATGCGTGCCACAAATTCTTCAGGACTCATATCTGGAGTTGAATCCATATATAGCACGTCATCATCACTTGCCTTCACTTCAGACTCAGGCACCTCTATTCTCTGTTCCATATCAGTGGGCATGTAGGACACTGATCCAGCAGTTGTCTCTTCGATCTCGGCCATCAAAGCTTCCTCAGAATGAGCTTGCCAATCATAAGAGCCATCCAACTGCTTCACCACTAAGGCTTTGGAAGCAAGAGTACTTCCCGAACCTTGTTTTCCTTGTGCTTCTACTTTAGGTCTTTGGCATTCTCTAGCAAAATGAACAATACCCTGATAGTTAAAGCATCTGACCTTGGTTTTGTCAAACCCTGATCTATTGCCCAACACCTTTCTACCAGTTCTCTTGAGGAAATTTTTAACTTTTCTTGAAACCAATGCTAGTTGATCTTGAAGCTCCAATTCCTCAAGAAAATCAGGATCTATCTGTTCATAATCCTCATCAAACAGAATAGGATCATTGATCTTTCCCTCTATGTAGTTCTCGTATGATGCAACAAAGGAAGCAAGAACAGACAGTTGCTGTTCAGCAGATTTCACACTCATCGGCATCTTCTGATGCTCTTGAGGTGACTTCTCAGTATTCTTTCCCTTTGTCTCATCACTAGAGGAGGAAATAAAGCATAGATCTTCAGTAATCATTTCTCCATTTTCACCAATATCACCAACTAACAATGCAGTGGTCGAACTAGATGACGCAGTCGAAAGACTTGACTTTCCATGATACAACCCAGGGTTCTGAACCTGATCAGAATCACTATCTCTTGACTTTCTGGAGAAATCATAACCTTTCAGCTTGTCAATGACTTGCTCTAAGGTCATAGTAGAATACCTGGTTTCATTATCCTTAATCATAACGCCATACATTTCCCATTTAGAAGGCAAACCCTCAAGAAACTTGTCGGTTTTAGCTACTTCTTCTTCTACAATCTCATGGTATTCTAATTCACTTAGCAGATGGTAGAAACGCGTGACATAGGCATCAAGATCTTCTCCTTTTAAAGCTTTAAACATAGTAAACTGCTTTTTGAGAAGACTCTTCTTGCCAGTTCTCACCTGTGGACTTCCCTCACCTCTTTTCTCTAGAGCTTCCCAAAGCGTTCTAGCAGTATGAAAAGACTTCAGTTGATGAGCAATCTCTTTAGGAAGACACATCTTTATGCATGAATGTGCTTTATTCTCATTTCTGTAAGCTTCCTTCTGTTGATCACTCATGTTCTGATAGGTAAGAACCACAGTGGCATTTTGAACAGTTTGAGTAGGTGCGGTGTATCCACTCTTGATACACATCCAGATTGACAGGTCATGGAATCTACAGTAAGATTCAAATCTGTCCTTCCAGTTGTAGTAATCCTCGATCCTCAACAACTTAGGTGGAACGTTTGACTTTCCCACCTCGTGGTCCATTTCGATCATTCTACTTAAGTCAGACATCTTAAAAACGTAAAATTAAACTTTTTCAGCGAATTCAGAAAACTCAACTCGCAAGACTCAGCTCAACTCGCAATCTCAGCTCGACTCGCAGAATACATCGATTCGCAAGCGTCAGTTCGGATTGCTAAAGATGTCGATTCGCAAGTGATGTCGATTCGCGAGGGATCTCGGTTCGACTCGCAAGCCTCAGTTCGACTCGCTAGTTCAACTCGGTTCGCAGGCGACGCTGGAACCCTAATCTCGACTCGCGAAACGGCTGTTAAACCCGAAAACGAATTTTTAAGGTATTTTTACGACTGAAACTAAGAATTTCGGCTGTAAACAAACCCTAAAACGTCCAGAGAATGATTTTGATCGTTAGTATTGCAAGAAAGCACGTAAAAACGACCCGAATCAAAAACGCAATATTACTAAAACTCACGAACACACTCGTATTTAGCCCGAAAGCTCTGATACCAGATGTAAGTCCCCTAGTTTTAGGATCGATAACTTCGTTATTTGTAGTATTAAGGTGCGGAATCCCTCAATACGGTGTTATCTTACTAACAACGAATATGTTTGTAATTGCGTATATTAAAGCTTAACTTTAAACGAATAATACGTCAAAGCCTAGCCGTTAGATGTAAGTTTTTCTCTGGTTTGTCGAGTTCGCAGATCAGCAAAAGTATCAAAAGTGTTATGTTTTTCATCCGTGAAAAACAATATATACGTCAGCTCGTCTCGGCTCGCATGGGCCTGCGAGTTCGGTCCAACTCGCAGCCCAAGCCCAGTAAAGGACTCGGCTCGCCAGACTAATGCCTCGCGAGTTCAGTTCTCATCTCACAGCTCAGCTCGCTGCGACCTGAGATCTCGACTCGCTTTGCATAAAACGTCCATTATTTATTTCTTATTTAAACATTCGTCTAAGTTAGCACAATAATATGTTTAACGAATATTACTAACAAAACAAATATTTATTTACAAATCTAAACCAATGTACAAACGTAATAAGAATTACACCAGTCCTATTTCAAGCTAGATCTGTTGTCACAATCTATGTCTCAACAATAAATGAAACCAATGAAATGTTAAGAGAAAGTTATAAAGTGAGTAAAAATAAGTTAAAAGCTACTTTTGAAGAAAAAAAGGAACTTAAAGCCAAGATATTTGAACAAACTGATGAGATCGGCAGTTATGTAGATATGCTTACTTTAGTAAAAAAGGAACTTGCTGATTCTCAGGCTGAAGTTCTTGATTACAAAAAAAGGTTTTCAAACTTTTCATCCTCTTGTATTGTCTTTAATGATCTCCTTGAGGCTCGCAAGGGAGATATTAACAGAAAGACTGGGATTGGTTATCACCAAGTCGCACCACCAAAAGATTACTTACCTATGCCTAAGGAAGTCATTAATGACTTTGTACCTACCTACCCTAAGGTAGATATACAACCTGTTAAACCTGCTGTTAGTGTACGAATAAGTAAGCCTGAGCAAGTTAAGGCTGAAAAAAAATGCAAATCTACTGTTTTCAAACCTGTGACTAGCATGCCTGAGTTTGTTAAGGCATCGACTAATGAGCCCGATTCTTTGAAGGCTCAAAAGGTTGGAAATGTTGAGTCTACCGAGACTCCTAAAGTTAAGGCTAAGTTTGTTAAACCTGTTGTAGTTGAGCCTATTAAGGGTACTATTAATAAGGCTGAGCTAGTTAAGCCTATTGTTGTCGATAAGCCTGAATGTCATAAGGCTAATTCCACTCCTCCAGTTAGTTTTAAGGAGGAAATTGAGATTGAGGATATAACCGATGAGGAATACGGTCCTCCTGAGAAGAAAGCTATTAAATCAGAAAATCACATCTTCACAAATGAAGGTTATGATGAAATCTTGAAAATGAAAGGTAAAGCCAAGGCTGAACCTCCAAAGAAGATTTTGAAACGAAATGATTCTAATTTAATTAATAAATTTTTTTTCAAAACTTCTTCTCAAGGTTCAATTTCTGCACCTACACATCAGTGTGCGTGTTCGGTTCAACCCTCTTTTGGCCGTGCTCAACGGTTTGTACCTCAATCTTATGAAGTTGTTGAAAACCGATCTTGTTTCTACTGCAAGAAACAAGGTCATGCGATCAATGCTTGTCCGTTGCTTGCTAAGAAGCAGTCTGGTAGAGGTGTGTCAAGAACCTCCAAATCTCAAAATTCTTACCCCAAACCAGTTTCTTAGAGAGGTTCTCCATCCCCACCACCTGCTCCTAAACATAACAACATTGAGCAATCAAAAGTTACTGTTAATAAGCTCAAAGTTGTTACCAAGAAACCACCCAAACCTTCAAAGGTCTGGAAGATTAAAGAGTCACGTTTTGACTTTTCATCTGACATTGATACATCAGGCAACACCTTTGCTTTGCTAAAAGATAAAATCTTGACTGATGTATTCATTGTGGATGATGCTACCGGGTTACCCAAGTCTGTAAAGGCTTGGGTCTCCCTTACTAATTAATTTCCTTGTTTGTGATGTCGCAGCAATCTGAAGATGTTAAAAGTAGTAAATGGTATATCGACAGTGGTTGCTCGCGACATATGACAGGCGACTTATCTCAACTTTCAGAAGTTAAAGATTATGATGGGGGATATGTTTCATTTTCCGTTGATAAGGGAGGTGTTATTACTGGTCAAGGAACACTCACTAACGGGCAAATAAGTTTTGAAAAATTAAAATTTGTGGAACAGCTCAACCACAATCTGCTCAGTGTTTCTCAAGTGTGCGACAAAGAGTACACTACTGCTTTTACGAAAGCTGAGTGTTGTATTTTGAAGCAGGGATATGTTATTCCCGAAGAATGGGTGTTACTGAGGGCACCAAGGCAAAAGGACACATATATCTTGGATATGCGAACTATTGAAACAACTCAACATACATGTCTGTTATCTAAAGCTCCTGAAAAAGAATCACTTCTTTGGCACAGACGAATGGGTCATCTGCACTTCAGAAAGATGAATTACTTGGTGAAGAATGATCTTGTGCGAGGAGTACCGAAGCAATCCTTTGGAATTTTTGATCATTGTGTTCCGTGTCAGAAAGGAAAACAGCACAAGAAATCCCACAAGTCTAAGTTAGTGAATTCTGTTGAGAGTCCACTAGAGCTATTGCACATGGATCTGTTCGGACCTATGAACAAGAAGAGTATCGGAGGTTCTTCATATTGCTTGGTGGTCACTGATGATTATTCCCGGTTTTCTTGGGTGTATTTTCTGGCTACTAAGAATGAAGTACCTGAGATTCTCATTTATTTGTTTGATAAACTGCAGAATCTGTGCAATTTGACAATTAAGAAACTGCGTTCTGATAATGGTACTGAATTCAAGAATTCTACTATTGAATTGTACTGTTTAAGGAAAGGGATTGATCACCAGTTCAGTGTTGCACGAACTCCGCAACAAAATGGAGTGGCTGAACGTAAGAACAGAACAATCATTGAAACTGCAAGGACCATGTTAGCTGATTCTAAACTGCCGATAACTTTCTGGGCAGAGGCGGTCAACACAGCCTGTTATGTTCTTAATAGGGTCACTACGGTTAAGAAGTTCAACAAAACCTCTTATGAATTACTTAATAATCGTAAACCATCCCTATAGTTTCTTGAACCATTTGGGTGTCCCTGTACAATTATGTATACAAAGGAGAAAGTTGCAAAGTTTGGTGCAAAATCTGTTGAAGGGCTCTTTTTGGGTTTCTCTAACAATTCTCCAAATAAACGTGTATATAATTTGGCAACTAAGCGTGTGGAAGAGCACTTTGAAGTAACGTGCTTTCGGTATACTGAAAATCCACAAGGAAAGGGACCTCAATATCTGTTTGATTATGAAGCAATATTCAACTCATTCAATCTTCCACAAGAAGGGGATGAAAATGCAGTTGATCCGGTGGTGACTTTGTTACATGGTTTAGATATATCTTCTGGTGCATCCAAGCCATCAGCTGCTGTTCCTGTCACTCCAGAACCCGTTGTAGTTCCTACAACTATTGCACAAGATGTCACTCCAGAACCCCTTGTAGTTCCTACAACTATTGCACAAGATGCAGCTACACCACCAACACCAACACCAACTCCATCACCTCCTCCTAATGCTGCTATTTCTGAATCATCGACACGAAACCTGTAAACGGAAGCTGATTTGCCACAATTGTTTGAAGATGAATCGGAACAAACTTCACATTATAATTCATACACCTTTGGACAGGAGGCTGATTCGACAAACTTGGATTCTGTCATTGTGCCTGACGAGATTCCAAGCTCACGAATCAATAAGGACCACCCAGTGCAGAACGTTATTGGTCCATTGAATGTTGGGGTTCAGACCAGAGGTCAAGCTGCGGCCAATGCAAATTCTAATCTTTCATCTGAAACTGATAATTCTGTCACTCTTGCGTGTCTGTCCGCTCAAGTACAAGAATGCTTTTTATCTCAAGTGGAGCCAAAGAAGATTGAAGAAGCTTTAAAAGACCCACACTGGGTTTCTGCTATGCAAGAGGAATTGGAGCAGTTTAAAAAGCTGCAAGTTTGGGAATTGGTGCCTTTACCCAAAAATGCCCTTCCTACGGGTACTCGTTGGGTTTATCTGATTAAGAAAGATGATAGAGGTGTTGTGAACCGGAATAAAGCACGTCTGGTAGTTCAAGGGTTTACTCAAGTTGAGGGATTGGACTATGATGAAGTATTCGCTCCAGTTGCAAGATTGGAGTCCATACGTATATTCCTCGCATATGCATCCTTCAAAGGATTCCGCGTTAATCAACTTGATGTAAAGAGTGCTTTTCTGTATGGACAAGTGGATACTGATGTGTATGTGAGGTAGCCTCCAGGTTTTGAAGACCCGGTACATCCAGAATATGTCTGTAAATTGAACAAGGCATTATACGGTCTTCATCAAGCTCCTAGGCTTTAGTATGAGAGGCTCACTACTCATCTGATGAAGAATGGTTTTGTTAGGGGCAACATCGATAGCACTCTATTCATACGAAGAGAATAATCGGAGGATAGAGAGGATATGTTACTTGTGCAGGTTTACGTGGATGACTTTTGTAACACCCCCAAATTTGATAGTTTGCGGAAGCACGATTTGTGTGTTACTAATCAATATACAAAGCACAAGATATATAGTAAACGACTCTATATGCGTCGTTTTAACAAAATATATTAATATATTAAATGTTTACAATTGTTGAAGCTATACATAGCTCGTGTTCGATTGAGAGAGATTTCAATACATAAATACTTGTACAAAATATATTAATGCAAGAAAATCTCCATTGTTTGCATGCTGACTCGAGCTATAGTAATCCTGCTAGCAGCCAAAACCTACTGCTGTGTACCTGTGATACATGCTAAAATGGGTCAGCTAAAGCTGGTGAGCTCACAGGTTTGAAATCAGATAGTATAGTATGAACCGCTAGATTTAAGTAAATGATTTGCAATCTGCAAATAATAAAGATGGTGTATACAATCATGAGCGCATAGTTGAGCTTAACTCGAGGGTCAGGGTCAAAGCCTGAGCATTTTTGCCTCCACGAGTGCCTAATCAACACTCGTTTTCCCAAATATTAGTACGTCCGTTTACCCGGTTAGTGCTTGCTAACCCGAACGAGGAGGGTCAATCCTATATGGTACCATATACTAATATTCATGCTACAACGTATTAACAAACTATGCTGACGGAGGACTTTGAAAAGATTAGTTGTGTATAACTCATGTAGTATAAGTAAAAGTTGTACTCGCGTTCACATGTTAAAAAGAGCAGTATATCACACCCCTGAGTAAAATAGTAAAAAGAGGGGCCATGAGACTCACCTGAGCCTGAAGAGTTTATCTAAATAAACTTTGATTGATTAGTCGAGTATCGATGTCCGAAGACTTGTAACCTGAGGGTGTCCATGACACGCGATGGTTATAAACGTGAGTCGGTATCTCAAAGGACTACCTTTGTAGTTGTTACACAACTATATATGTCCAAATTACTACGATTTGGTTGATTATTTGATTTGTGTTTTGAAAATGTGTATGGCCCGTTGGTGACAGATTTATAATAATAACCTTAACTATTATTATTATACTTTGATTTATCCATTTTTGCGTATTAATCGTATCGTATTTGGTTTGGTTACTGAAAAGTGATTTTTAAACACTTAGAATGTTTTTGGTTTCTGTTTTTGGGTTTTTGCGACATTAATGCGACATAACCCTTGTGTCACATGATTATGCGACACAACTTGCGACACAACATGTGACACAACCCTTGTGTCACATGGTATGCAACTTAATGCGACACTAAATGCGACATAACCCTTGTGTCACATGATTATGCGACACAACCTGCGACACAACATGTGACACAACCCTTGTGTCACATGGTATGCAAAATAATGCGACACAACCCTTGTGTCACATGCTTATGCGACACAACCCTTATGTCACATGCTTATGTGACACAACATGCGACACAAGCCTTGTGTCACATAAGGGTTGAAGATGATGATAACATCGGTAGATCTTATTTCCTTAGCTCTTGGAGATTCCGAAAATGTAATTTTTGGTGTCGGTTATGCTAGATCCGAAAATTTTGGTGGTGATGGGTTTGAGAGAGTTTAAGGGTGTGTGTGTGTTTTGTTGAAATGAAAATGAAGGAGGAAATGGGGAGGGGGTGAGGTGTAGGTGGAAGCCTCACTTTTCAGTCCCCGCTCCGTGCTCCGCGCGGTGCTCGTTTACCCGATCGTTTAAGCGTTAAATATTTATTTTACGCGTTAAAATGTACGTTTTAAAATAAGGAAAATTACCTGATGTTTTGGTTGAGGTATTTCATCAAATACTGTATATTTGAGTTATAATAATTATAACTTAACTTTGTTTCGAGTGTTTGCGCGTTTAATATTTTAACCGCGTAGTTTCAGTTTGTACGATATGATTTATTTAGGAAATATTATCAGAATAATATTTTGAATTTAATTGCGTTATTAAATAACCTTATATTATTTAATAAGATTGTTCACCAACGTCCGTATTAATTGAATCGAAATACACTCGATTTTGAAACGCGTACGTTTTAATCAAATCGTATAATTGTATATATTCAACAATATATATATTGATACATTAATTAGCCTAATCACAGAACTAATTACCTGTATTACATAGAATTAGGCACTAATTACTAGTCCTAATTTGGAGGGTGTTACATTCTCCCCCTGTTAGAAGAATTTCGTCCCGAAATTTAGCTCGAGGTCGCGTTTGGAGTAGAATCGGTGAATAGTTGAGGATATTTGAGTCGCATTTGGTCTTCCCGTTCCCAAGTGAATTCCGGACCACGCCGCGAGTTCCACCTGACCTTAACGATGGGAATACGGCTTTGTTTTAGTTGTTTGACCTCACGGTCCACGATTTCAGCGGGTTCCTCAACAAAATGAAGTTTGTCATCGACGCGAATCTCGTCAAGTGGTATGATAAGTGCATCATCGGACAGGCATTTCTTTAAGTTAGAAATGTGAAAGGTAGGGTGCACGCTGCTTAGTTCGGATGGCAGCTGCAACCGATATGCCACGGGGCCAATCCTTTCAAGGATCTCAAAAGGCCCAATGTATCTGGGATTTAACTTCCCACGTTTACCGAATCGGATTACGCCTTTCCAAGGCTATACTTTCAAGAGCACTCGATCCCCAACCTGGAACTCGAGTGGTTTGCGTCTCACGTCAGCGTAACTTTTCTGACGATCACGTGCTACTTTGAGTCTGTTTTGGATTTCAACAATTTTCTCGGTGGTTGCGTGTATGAGTTCAGGACCAGTGAGTTGGCTATCTCCCACTTCGGTCCAACAAATTGGCGATCGGCACTTACGACCGTACAGTGCCTCAAAGGGTGTAGCCTTAATGCTGGTATGATAGCTGTTATTGTAAGAAAATTCACATAACGGTAGGTGTCTTTCCCAGTTCGTACCGAAATCAACTACGTAGGCTCGTAGCATATCTTCCAGTGTTTGGATGGTTCGTTCACTTTGGCCATCGGTTTGAGGATGGTATGCTGAAACGCCCCAAAACTCGATTTTTTTTTTTTGTACCTAACACTGAAAACACACTCTATTAGGTCCCACATCTAAAATATGACATTATAGACTCGTTATATCGTCCCCTTAATCAAATAATGACTCAATTAATAAAATCTTGAATTTACAAGCGATTCCCCAGGAATGACTCCCATTCCCCAGGAATAAGGGCTGCTGTTAGCACTTAAGTTCAGATTCCTCAGGAATGACTCCGATTCCCTAGGAATCAGGGCTGCACACAAACTAATACCAAAATACGAATTTCCGACGCGCATATCTTTTTACTCGTAAACACTTAGACTCTGAAAGTTTGCAGGCACCTCCATAATGCCACAATGAAACTTTCTATTTTTGCATTTTTCCAAAATTCACATTTTACGAGAAAACGGACATATAACCACTTTTCGACCATTTTAACCACTTTTTGACTACAACTCAAATCACAAACCATGAACACTTGGACTCTAACTTTTTGCACACATGATCAACATACCAAAACAAGTCTAACACCATTGACCAAACCCACATAAATACATTCTAACCCGATTTAACCCTTTTGACCCGTTTGGTGTCCATTTGGACACTATCACCAAATCTACTACATAACACCACCACATTACCCAAGACCACACATGTTTGACTCTTACAACATTGTTGCCTATTTGTCAACTTCATCTTTGACCAACCAATCACTTTTGACCTTTTTCTACAATTCAACACTATAACCCAAACCAAACCAATCATATGACTTCATACACTTGACAACCACATACACTAGACACCATAACTCTGTTTTACTTTCAAAGTTAACTACTATACATTGACCAACATATTTAATTTGAAAACTCATTGTTTGGGCGATTTACACAATTGAGCATCAAAACAACAATTCAAAAGAAAGAAGCATATTCTAACCATAAGCATGCTCCATATCCATATCACTAGCTTCTCATAACCCTTCTATCTACATGTCGCTAGCGTAACATCAACCTACAACATAAACACCGAAACGGGTAAGCACAACTGCTTAGTGAGTACACAGGAAATCAAACAAGCAATACACACATAACACTTAGCACATATCAACACAATACATAAGCACAAATTCACTGGGCTCTGAACACTGATCACTAAACACTGAACACTGTGTTAACCGCAGTTAACTCTCTGATCACCACTGAATCATTACACATAATCATTAACCAACAACAATCAAGTCACTAATCATCAACACCTTTAACATAATCTTAAACACACATACATAAGAAACAAAACATATAACAAGCAACTCTCACTTGATTGTATGATCCTCTAGCTCGGAAGCTATCCGGAAACACATACAACCAATTCATACACGGTTCACCACATAATCACTATTTAATCCACATATATCAACAAGTCATCTTTCACCCGATTGTGTAGCCTCTTACTCGAAAGTAATCCGGATCCAACACAATCGAATCATACACTATTCATCACCAATTCTTTTCCTTTACCTTTAAGCAAGTGACAATCTCATTACTTGGCTATCATCAAGCTAATGAGATAATCACTACTTTTCTTACCAAATATCATTTAATCACATAAAAAAATAAACATAAACAAGTAATTTAACACAACAACTAAATTAAGCAATAAACATAAATAAACAAACATAAACAAATAACTTATTCCTTGATTGTGCAAACCTCTAGCCCGCAAGCTATCCGGTACTACACAATCACATCACCTGTTTAACCCCCGTATCACTCACCACAACTCTTAGACGATTTCACCATATTGATCATCATAAGCCTCCACGTCTCTTAACACCTACATAATCATACATATCATCATAACAACAAATAGACACTAACAATCATCACTTTTCTACTAATTTCATGTTCTATTATCATAATCATATAATTTAACTCTATTTCTACAAATATTTAACATAACTCTTATGAACATATCACTAATTTCTAAATTTTTTACTCACTTTAACACTAATTCATTCACTATTAAGTTTTACTAACTTCAATTAAACATATTAAACACTAATTTCATATCAAAATCACTAGTTCATGAAACCCCATCAAAACCCCCATAATTGCCCAAGAACACTAATCATAAATTCATCACTTTCAATATGTTATATGATTACTAATGATCATAGAAACACTTACTAACACTAATTCAATCAATTTCTAACTTCAATTTCGTATTTAAAATCACAAATTTCCTAAAACTCACTAAAACCATTATAACTAGAAAACTAGGTTAAAATCAAACAAGAAATCACTTACATAAGTTGAAGATGATGAAGAAGATCATGAATTAAGCCTTAGAAGAATCAAAATCAAGGAATTAAACTAGGGAATTGAAGCATGAATCGTCCTTGAGGTTTCTCCCTTTTTCTCCCGCTCTCTAAATCTCTCTGGAACATATACGTATGTATGTGTAATATTAGATATAAATGATTTAATGTTATTCCCCTTTTTAAACCCTACAGTCTGGAACTGATAAAAAAATTTACGTATTCTATTATATCGTATTATTTAAAACACTCCACTTTAAAATAAATATACCCTCGTGTTCTAAAGTAAAACCTTTATATTTTTGGGGTGTTACAACTCTCCCCCACTTATCTCATTCGTGTTCTCACGAATGGCACCCGTACTACTCAATCTTAACACTATCTCTGCTCTTGTACAAACAACTAATCATCTTTATAACACTTCACTTAATTCACTGGTCATACATAAACACATATATCACTTAGTTCTACTCAAACATATTATCAATATTATCTCTATAAGCTCTTAATCATATAACCCTTACATATTGGTTTCACATTATTTAGTGAAATACGTATCACTAGATACAAGTCTATTACTCATACTTTCTCTATTATCTCCTCTTATCATAACATTTAACACGTAATTCACATAGTTTGAACACCTTTTCTCTTACACTCTATTCTAACAATCACACTAAATCACTTTGATATTTGATAACTCCAACAATTCCATATGAACTAGCATAATACAACTACGGTGATCAGGCGTAGACATATTATGTTATACACACTTCATTCTCAAGCTATCTCATATCATCGTTTTCTAATGTGATTTCCACATAAACACATAACATACAATTCATTTAATAGTTAACACACAATAACTAACAATTTAACAATTAAACACATAGTTAAAAACTACTTCACTATATTGTCAATTTTGAACGCATATACAAAACTACAACAATTAACTATTTAGCATAATCATATCATAGCAAATCAAACAACACATAATGGTTTAAGTTTAAGAAATCCTATCAAGGATCACCTAAATCTCTTAAACCATTGCTCTGATACCAACTTGAAACGCCCCAAAAAAGATTTTTTTTTTTACCTAACACTGAAAACACACTCTATTAGGTCCCACATTTAAAATATGACATAATATACTCGTTATATCGTTCCCTTAATCAAATAATGACTCAATTAATAAAATGTTGAATTTACAAGCGATTCCCCAGGAATGACTCCCATTCCCCAGGAATAAGGGCTGCTGTTAGCACTTAAGTTCAGATTCCTCAGGAATGACTCCGATTCCCTAGGAATCAGGGCTGCACACAAACTAATACCAAAATACGAATTTCCGACGCGCATATCTTTTTACTCGTAAACACTTAGACTCTGAAAATTTGCAGGCACCTCCATAATGCCACAATGAAACTTTCTATTTTTGCACTTTTCCAAAATTCACATTTTACGAGAAAACGGACATATAACCACTTTTCGACCATTTTAACCACTTTTTGACTACAACTCAAATCACAAACCATGAACACTTGGACTCTAACTTTTTGCACACATGATCAACATACCAAAACAAGTCCAACACCATTGACCAAACCCACATAAGTACATTCTAACCCGATTTAACCCTTTTGACCCGTTTGGTGTCCATTTGGACACTATCACCAAATCTACTACATAACACCACCACATTATCCAATACCACACATGTTTGACTCTTACAACATTGTTGACTATTTGTCAACTTCATCTTTGACCAACCAATCACTTTTGACCTTTTTCTACAATTCAACACTTTAACCAATCATATGACTTCATACAGTTGACAACCACATACACTAGACACCGTAACTCTGTTTGACTTTCAAAGTTAACTACTATACATTGACCAACATATTTAATTCGAAAACTCATTGTTTGGGCGATTTACACAATTGAGCATCAAAACAACAATTCAAAAGAAAGAAGCATATTCTAACCATAAGCATGCTCCATATCCATATCACTAGCTTCTCATAACCCTTCTATCTACATGTCGCTAGCGTAACATCAACCTACAACATAAACACAGAAACGGGTAAGCACAACTGCTTAGTGAGTACATAGGAAATCAAACAAGCAATACACACATAACACTTAGCACATATCAACACAATACATAAGCACAAATTCACTGGGCTCTGAACACTGATCACTAAACACTGAACACTGTGTTAACCGCAGTTAACTCTCTGATCACCACTGAATCATTACACATAATCATTAACCAACAACAATCAAGTCACTAATCATCAACACCTTTAACATAATCTTAAACACACACATATAAGAAACAAAACATATAACAAGCAACTCTCACTTGATTGTATGATCCTCTAGCTCGGAAGCTATCCGGAAACACATACAACCAATTCATACACGGTTCACCACATAATCACTATTTAATCCACATATATCAACAAGTCATCTTTCACCCGATTGTGTAGCCTCTTACTCGAAAGTAATCCGGATCCAACACAATCGAATCATACACTATTCATCACCAATTCTTTTCCTTTACCTTTAAGCAAGTGACAATCTCATTACTTGGCTATCATCAAGCTAATGAGATAATCACTACTTTTCTTACCAAATATCATTTAATCACATAAAAAAATAAACATAAACAAGTAATTTAACACAACAACTAAATTAAGCAATAAACATAAATAAACAAACATAAACAAATAACTTTTTCCTTGATTGTGCAAACCTCTAGCCCGCAAGCTATCCGGTACTACACAATCACATCACCTGTTTAACCCCCGTATCACTCACCACAACTCTTAGACGATTTCACCATATTGATCATCATAAGCCTCCACGTCTCTTAACACCTACATAATCATACATATCATCATAACAACAATTAGACACTAACAATCATCACTTTTCTACTAATTTCATGTTCTATTATCATAATCATATAATTTAACTCTATTTCTACAAATATTTAACATAACTCTTATGAACATATCACTAATTTCTAATTTTTTTACTCACTTTAACACTAATTCATTCACTATTAAGTTTTACTAACTTCAATTAAACATATTAAACACTAATTTCATATCAAAATCACTAGTTCATGAAACCCCATCAAAACCCCCATAATTGCCCAAGAACACTAATCATAAATTCATCACTTTCAATATGTTATATGATTACTAATGATCCTAGAAACACTTACGAACACTAATTCAATCAATTTCTAACTTCAATTTCGTATTTAAAATCACAAATTTCCTAAAACTCACTAAAACCCATTATAACTAGAAAACTAGGTTAAAATCAAACAAGAAATCACTTACATAAGTTGAAGATGATGAAGAAGATCATGAATTAAGCCTTAGAAGAATCAAAATCAAGGAATTAAACTAGGGAATTGAAGCATGAATCGTCCTTGAGGTTTCTCCCTTTTTCTCCTGCTCTTTAAATCTCTCTGGAACATATACGTATGTATGTGTAATATTAGATATAAATGATTTAATGTTATTCCCCTTTTTAAACCCTACAGTCTGGAACTGATAAAACCATTTACATATTCTATTATATCGTATTATTTAAAACACTCCACTTTAAAATAAATATACCCTCGTGTTCTAAAATAAAACCTTTATATTTTTGGGGTGTTACATATGCGGTACTCATATCGAGACGAGTACCCAATGCTTTTTGAAGTGATTGCCAAAAGTAAGAGGTGAAGCGAGCATCTCTATCGGAGATAATTGAAGTAGGAACACCATGTCGGGAAACAATTTCCTTGATGTAGACTTGTGCGAGGCGTTCCATTTTATCAGTTTCTTTGATTGCCAGGAAATGAGCGGATTTTGTGAGACGATCGACGATCACCCAAATGGTATCGCAACTGCTCGACGACTTGGGTAGTTTGGTTATGAAATCCATGGCAATTTGTTCCCATTTCCATTCAGGTATGTCGGGCTGTTGAAGTAAACCAGAAGGTTTTTGGTGTTCGGTTTTGACTTTCGAGCAAATAAGACACTTGCTGACGTAAAGGGCAATTTCAGCTTTCATATTCGGCGACCAATAAAACTCTTTGATGCCGTGATACATCTTATCGGATCCCGGATGGATAGAATATTTGGACTTGTGAGCTTCATCCATCACCAAGTCACGCAGGTTCCCGAAATTAGGCAACCAGATTCTGTTCGAGAAGTACCTGACGCCATTAGGTTTGACTTCGAATTGCTTATCCATGCCCCGTAAGGCTTCGTTTTTTACGTTTTCAGGTTTCAAAGCTTCGAGTTGAGCGAAGTGGATCTGAACGGTGAGATCATTATGAAGGGTCATACTGAGGGCTCGGACTCGAAGAGGTTTTGTTCGTTCTTTTCGACTAAGGGCATCGGCAACAACGTTTGCTTTACCCGGATGATATTTGATTTCGCAGTCATAATCAGTAAGCAATTCGACCCATCTACGTTGTCGCATATTGAGATCTTTCTGGTCGAAAATATGCTGGAGACTTTTATGATCAGTGAAAATAGTACACTTGGTACCGTACAAGTAGTGTCTCCAGATTTTGAGTGCAAACACTACGGCTCCCAGTTCAAGATCATGGGTTGTATAATTCTTTTCATGTACTTTCAGCTGTCGGGAGGCGTAAGCGATAACTTTGTCCCGTTGCATTAGTACGCAACCGAGACGTTGGTGAGAAGCGTCACAGTATACCACGAAGTCATCGGTGTCTTCGGGTAATGATAGTATTGGTGCACTGCAAAGTTTTTGTTTGAGCAGTTGAAAAGCTGACTCCTGTACATCAGTCCAGTTGAACTTCTGTTCTTTTTGAGTCAGGGCAGTGAGGGGTTTGGCAATTTTTGAAAAATTCTCAATGAACCGCCTGTAGTATCCGACGAGTCCTAAGAATTGTCGTACTTCAGTAGGTGAGGTAGGTGCTTGCCAGCACTTGATGGCTTCAATCTTTGAGGGGTCGACATGAATTCCCTGATTGTCAATAACGTGTCCAAGGAATTGTACCATTTTTATCCAGAACTCACACTTAGAGAATTTGGCGTAAAGCTCCTCGTGTCTAAGTAGTTCTAGGATGGCTTTGAGGTGTTGCGCATGTTCTTGTTCGTTGCGCGAATAGATGAGAATGTCATTGATAAAGACGATAACAAACTTGTCGAGGTAAGGTTTGCACACCCGATTCATAAGGTCCATGAATACAGCCGGTGCGTTGGTTAGACCAAAGGGCATCACTTGGAATTCGTAGTGCCCGTATCGAGTTCTGAAAGCGGTTTTTGGAATATTGGTGTCGCGTACCCGTAATTGATGATAACCTGATCGGAGATCGATCTTCGAGTAAAAACTGGAACCCTGAAGTTGGTCAAATAGATCATCAATACGAGGAAGTGGATATCATTTTTTGACGGTTAGTTTGTTCAACTCTCGATAGTCGATACAAATTCTGAAGGAACCGTCCTTCTTTTTCACAAATAAGACCGGAGCTCCCCAAGGCGATGAACTCGGTCTGATGAATCCTCTATCCAGGAGTTCCTGTAGTTGGGTGGACAGCTCCTGAAGTTCGAAAGGGGCTAAGCGGTATGGTGCACGGGCCACTGGTGCAGCACCCGGCACAAGATCGATTGAGAACTCAACCTGTCTAGGTGGAGGTAGACCAGGTAGTTCTTCCGGAAAGACTTCGGGAAAATCCCTAACGATTGACACATCCTCAAGTCGTTTCTCCTCCGACTTCTTCTCCGTGATGTGCGCGAGGATTGCCGGATAACCTTTTCTCAGAAACTTTCGGGTTTTTAAACAAGAGATGATATTTAGTCTTGTCCCACTGGTCTCCCCCTGTATGATCAAAGTTCTACCGACGGCGAGAGGGATACGGACAATCTTATCATATCAGACGATTTCGGCTCGGTGTTTGGACAACCAGTCCATTCCAACGATGACGTCGAAACTTCCAATTTCAACGGGCACAAGATCGATGGAAAAGGTTTCATCAGCTAGGTTTAAAGTGCAATTAGGTAGCACACTATTGGTTTCTATAAGTTTCCCATTTGCTAGCTCTACAGTGTACTTAACATCTAGGGCAACGGGGGCGATGTCAAGTAATGGGCAAAACTCATCAGATATAAAGCTTCTATCGGCACCAGTATCTAACAGAATAGATGCAGTTAAGTTGTTGAGGAGGAATATACCCGAGACCACATTCGGGTCTTGACGGGCATCCCCTGAATTGAGTACAAAGCTCTACCTCTGGCGTTGTTGTTGCTGCTGGTGTTGCCCTTGCTGTTACTGCCCTTGTTCTGAAGTTTTGGGCAAGCATCTCTAAAGTGCCCAGGGTTTCCGCACTTAAAGCAGACCTTGGGTGGCCTAGTGTTGTTGTTGGAATTGTTGTTGGTAGGAGATCGACAATCTTTGGTGAGGTGGCCGTACCTCTTGCAATTGCTGCAAAAGGGACCACAAGAACCTTCATGGTGACGGCTGCACTTGTAACAGTAGGGTTTGCTCCCAGTGTATCCCCGCTTAGTTTCGGTGGTGGTGTTGTATGTGACACCCCCACGGTTGGATCATCCTGGGCCGGGGGTCCATCCCTGGTTGGATTACATCCTGGGCCAGAGTCGTCACCAGTTGAGGCCCAATGGGCTAGGTCTGCAGCCCAATGCACCCCAACCCATCACCTGTTGGATAAATCCTGGACAGGTAGGTTGTTGTGAGACTTGAACTCAAGACCTCACCTTAAATATCAAGTGTTTCCACTTGATATCACCAATTGAGCTAATGTAACACCCGCCAAATTAGGACTAGTAATTAGTGCCTAATCATATGTTAATACATGTAATTAGTTATGTGTTAGGCTAATTTATGTATCAAATCATATATTGATGAATATATACGAATTATGCGGTTTGATTAAATCGTACGCAATTTAAATTGAATGTATTTCGATTCAATTAAATACGGACATTGGTGAAACATTTTGTTCAAATAACGCGAACGTTTTCAAATATTAATCTGAAAATAATTTAAGTGTATACTACATCATACAAATAAACGCCCACACGGTTAAAATAGTTAATGCATAACTTAAAAACAAAAATAAACAAATTATTTAAGGATTTGACAAAATAATTCGATTAAATTATCCAACAAAGACTCGTAATTTAGAATGACTAATTAACACATAAAATAAATATTTAACGCTTGAAAGACGGAGAAAACGAACACCGCACGGAAACGTAGACTGAAAAGTGGAGATAACCTCCACCTCCCCATCTTTCCTTCCTCACTTCCACCAACACACTCTCTCTCTCTTACTCCCTTTCTCTCTTTTTCTCTCTAAATTAAACCACCACACCACCACTTCATTAAATCACAAAATACTAACAATAAACGCTATCGGATTTCCTCACTCGTTTGGAACGAAAGAACCACCACGACACGATCTATCTTCCTATCTTCTCGGATTTTCAATCCGACATTTTGTAAGTTTCCGACAAATTCCCGAAACCTTTCGTTTTAGCTTACTTTTACATATTTATGAGTTATTCAAGTGTATATATGTCCATTACAAAGAGTAAAACACGATTTTATAGCTTAAAAACAAGTTAGATTTAAGATTTGGGTCGGAAAATGTCGACAGTCGTTGGGTACTGGACTGACGTTCATCTTTGCGACACAAGCCTTGTGTCGCATGTTGTGTCGTATAAAATCCTCTATGTCGTGTTTTGTGTCGTATGAAGCCGGTTATGTCGTATCTTTTGAGACACAATATTGTGTCGTACCTTATGTCGCAAATACCATGCGACACAACCACTATGTCGCTGTTAAATCAGCGTCGTACGCTTATGCGACACAGCACTTGTGTCGCTAAACTCTTGTGTCGCATTCCTATACGACACAACCCCTGTGTCGCATACCAAACTTTTGTGTCGCAGATTGTGTCGCAGAAACCAGAATCAGGATTTTTGAAGTCAAAGTTACTGTAGAAAAGTCAAATTACTGTAGCAATCACAATTATAACATTTTGGAACTATTGTTACAAACCGTCACCAACGGGCCGTACACATTTTCAAAACACAGATCAAATAATCAACCAAATCGTAGTAATTTGGACATATATATAGTTGTGTAACAACTACAAGGGTGATCTTTTGAGATACCCAATCATGTTTATAACCATCGCGTGTCGTGGACACCCCCAGGTTACAAGTCTTTGGACTTCATTACTCGGCTAATCAACTCAAGTTTATTAAGTTAAACTCACAAGACTCAGGTGAGTCTCATAGCCCCTCTTTTTACTGCCTTTTACTCAGGGGTGTGATACAATGCTCGTTTTAACCTGTGAACGCAAGTACAACTTTTTCATATACTACATGAGTTACTCACGACTAATCATTTAAAGTCCTCCGTTAGCATAGTTGTTAATACGTTGTAGCGTGAATATTAGTATATGGTACCATATAGGATTGACCCTCCTCGTTCGGGTTAGCAAGCACTAACCGGGTAAACGGACGTACTAATATTTGGGAAGACGAGTGTTGATTAGGCACTCGTTGAGGCACCTCCCCCGGAATTTCTCTATAGGGGACCCGGCCCTCGAGTTAAGCTCAACTATGTGCTCATGACTGTATACATATACATTATCAATTGCTGGATGCAATTCATTATTTAAATCTAGCGGTTCATACTATATTAACTTATTTCAAACGTGTGAGCTCACCAGCTTTAGCTGACCCGTTTTAGCGTGTATCACAGGTACCCAGCAGTAGGTTTTGGCTGCTAGCAGGATTTCTATAGCTCGAGTCAGCATACAGACAGTAGAGATTTTCTTGCATTAGTATATTTTATACAAGTACTTATGTACTGAAATCTCATTCAATCGAACACGAGCTATGTATTAGTTGTAAATGTTGTAAACATTTAATATATTAATGTATTTTGTTAAAACGACGCATATAGAGTCGTTTGCTATATCTCTTTGTGCCTTGTATATTGATTAGTAACACCCAAATCGTGCTTCCGCAAATCATTAAAATTGGGGGTGTTACAGATTGGTATCACAGCCTAAGGTTATAGTGAACTAGGTTGCATTTAGTGGGCCTAGACTATGACCATTAGGCAGTATTTTCTTATTAGGCATGACTGGTTCAGGAATTACAGCATACGACTTTAATTTAACATAGCCTGATCAACTATGTACAATTAAGGAAAGATGATGTGAGGTCTGAAACGGTTATGTTGAACAGGAATACACTAGTTGACTCTGACCTCGAGAGAACCGAGACTTAAACTTTTCTGTGCTAGACACTCAATAGGCTATATTATATAAGTATCATATAAATATAGGCCTCACTCCTACTAACGCTTTGTCTCAGAAATGGAAAACACACCGCCCAACTCATCGCGTTCTCAATCCGGGTCGCAGAACCCACGGGTAGCTAGGAGGAACGCTAGGATGCCTCGAGCTGGCCCATGTCCCACCCACTTCAGCTTGCCGGCCTTAGCCGCTAGACTAGACCGCTACGATCAACAACTACGTACCATGGATGTCGTACTGCAGGAAACGAACGAAAACTGGAGACTTACCTCTCTCGAGCGCATCGAACAAGTCTCCGATGACCTCGAAACCACAAACAACAATATGGATGTCCTTCACAACCAAGTAGTAGAAATAAGCGTGGAAAATGCCCTCCTGCGACAAAGGATGGAAGAATGTGAACAGCTCTCACGGGAAGCAGAAGAGTATGCCCGTGGATTAACCCAACGACTAGCACTAGCAGAAGATAACGCCCGACAAGCCAGCAGACTTGCAAATACTGTAGACCGTCTTGTCACGATGATAGAACAATTCAATCTGCGTCAAGACTAGTGTAGATCTTGTCTTGTAATCTATCTTGTAACCTAGTAACTACCTAAACGCTACACTAGTAGTTCGGTCGGAAGTAATAATTCCCGACACCTTTTGTAATAAACCCACAGATGTAACTTTTGAACTCGTATTATCTATCGAATGTCACTACTGTTTCAACTCATATTACTTATCGTACTATATTGATGTTGTGTATTACCACTTACGTACATAAACGTCTGTGACAACCTTTATCATCATACGAAAATCTCACAAATTTTATTTCTTTTATTTGAAGAATCATGTCGCCGAAGACGAGACCATTCTCTGATGCTCAGCTTGCATCACTCATATCCCAGGCTGTGACTGAAGCCCTGGCTCGGAATACTCCACAGAATTCCGGGAGAAACAGTGATGCCGCTGAAACCACCACTGCTAAACCTTGTTCTTACAAGGACTTTCAGAGCTGCAAACCCTCAATCTTCAAGGGTACTGAGGGAGCCATCGGACTAATCAGATGGTTCGAAAAGATGGAGACTGTTTTCCGCGTCAGCAAATGCACGGAGAACGACAAGGTTAATTTCGCCACCTGCTCCCTCGAAGACGATGCCCACTCATGGTGGAACTCCTATACCCAGTCGGTGGGTGCTATCAATGCTTACCAAACCTCTTGGGAGGACCTGAAGGCAAAACTCAGCGCCAAATACTGTTCAATCGACAAACTCCAAAAGCCGGACGAGGAGTTCTGGAACCTAAAAGTTCAGAGTGGTGATATCGATCGTTATACCACCAGGTTCCAACAGCTCGCTGCCCTCCGCCCAGCTATGGTGAGCACGGAACCCGATAATATCAGGAAGTACATCCTTGGCCTTCCTGAACCTCTTCGGGGACACGTCGCCTCTTCAAACCAAACCACCATCGATGGTGCAATCCTACTGGCCCAAGATCTGATGGCAATGAGCCAAGATTCTGAACCACCCACTTCATCCTCCCACAACAACAAACGAAAATGGTCTGACCACCGCAACAACCTCTCAGATCATCAAAACAAGAAACCTGACACCATCAAAGCCTACAACACCACCACAGACACCAAGCGGGGCTACACTGGGGACAAACCCTATTGTTCCAAGTGCAGCCGTCACCATGAAGGTTCCTGTGGTCCCTTTTGCAACAATTGCAAGAGGTACGACCACCTCACCAAAGATTGCTGCTCTCCTACCAACAACAACCCCAACAACACCAGGCCACCCAAAGTCTGCTTTGAGTGTGGGAACCCCGGGCACTTCAGGGACACGTGCCCAAAGCTGAAGAACAAAGGCAACAACAACAACAACAACAACACTAGAAGTAGAGCCTTCGTGATCAACTCCGGGGACGCCCGTCAAGACCCTAATGTGGTCTCGGGTATGTTCCTCCTCAACAACTTAACTGCTTCTGTTCTATTTGATACTGGTGCTGATAGAAGCTTTATCTCTGATGAGTTTTGCCCACTACTTGACATCACTCATGTTGCCTTAGATGTTAAGTACACCGTAGAGCTAGCAATTGGGAAACATATAGAAACCAATTGTGTGATACCTAATTGCACATTAAACCTAGCTGATGAAACCTTTTCGATAGATCTTATGCCCGTCAAAATCGGAAGTTTCGACGTCATCATTGGAATGGACTGGTTGTCCAAACACCGGGCCGAAATCGTTTGTTACGATAAGATCATCCGCATCCCTCTCGCCGTCGGTAGAACCTTGATCATACAGGGGGAGACCGGTGGGACGAGACTAAACATCATATCTTGTTTAAAGACCCGAAAATTTCTGAGAAAGGGTTATCCTGCAATACTCGCGCACATCACAGAGAAGAAGTCGGAGGAGAAGCGACTTGAGAATGTGCCGATTGTTAGAGATTTTCCCGAAGTCTTTCCAGAAGAACTACCTGGTCTACCTCCACCTAGACATGTTGAGTTCTCAATCGATCTTGTGCCGGGTGCTGCACCAGTGGCCCGTGCACCGTACCGCTTAGCCCCATCCGAGCTGCAGGAGCTATCCACCCAACTACAGGAACTCCTGGATAGAGGATTCATCAGACCGAGCTCATCACCTTGGGGAGCTCCGGTCTTATTTTTGAAAAAGAAGGACGGTTCATTCAGAATGTGTATCGACTATCGAGAGTTGAACAAGCTAACCGTCAAGAACCGATATCCACTCCCTCGTATTAATGATCTGTTTGACCAACTTCAGGGTTCGAGTTTCTACTCAAAAATTGATCTGCGATCAGGGTATCATCAGTTACGTATTCGCGACACCGATATTCCAAAAACCGCTTTCAGAACCCGATACGGACACTACGAATTTCAAGTGATGCCCTTTGGTCTAACCAACGCACCGGCTATATTCATGGACCTCATGAACCGGGTGTGCAAACCCTATCTCGACAAGTTTGTCATTGTCTTCATCGATGAAATTCTCATCTATTCGCGCGACGAGCAAGAACATGCGCAACACCTCAAAACCATCCTAGAACTGCTTAAGCACGAGGAGCTTTACGCCAAATTCTCTAAGTGTGAGTTCTGGATACAAACCGTTCAATTTCTTGGACACGTGATCGACAGTCAAGGGATTCACGTTGATCCATCAAAAATTGAGGCCATTAAAGACTGGCAAGCGCCGACCAAGATTGTCAAGATCGGGATCTTGACAAGGATCGTTTTTGTCTTCACAAGATCGGAATCGTAAGATCGGATCGGGATCGTAAGATCCTACTTTAATAAATATTTTATATAAAAAATAATTCATTTATAAATTTTTTTAAAAATTAAAACGATCCTACGATCTTGATTACGATCTTTGGTACGATCTTACAACCGATCTTACGATCTTGTCAGCGATCCTACGATCTTACGATCTTAGATGCAATCCTATGAAATTACGATCCTATAACGATCTTGCACGTTTTTATGAAGTAGGATCGTAAGATCGTACGATCTTACGATCAAGATCGCGATCTTGATAACTATGGCGCCGACCACTCCAACCGAGGTACGCCAATTTTTGGGATTGGCGGGGTATTATCGTCGGTACATTGAAAATTTCTCAAAAATAGCCCAGCCACTCACGGTACTGACTCAGAAGGAAAAGAAGTTCGATTGGACTGATAAACAAGAGTCAGCGTTCCAATTATTAAAACAAAAGCTTTGCAGTGCTCCAATCCTATCGTTACCCGAAGGCACCGACGACTTCGTGGTATACTGCGATGCTTCCCACCAAGGTCTCGGTTGTGTGCTGATGCAAAGAGACAAAGTCATTGCCTACGCCTCACGACAGCTGAAAATTCATGAAAAGAACTACACTACTCACGACCTAGAGCTTGGAGCTGTCGTGTTCGCTCTAAAAATCTGGAGACATTATCTCTATGGCACTAAGTGCACAATCTTTACCGACCACAAAAGTCTCCAACACATATTCGATCAGAAGGATCTCAATATAAGGCAACGTAGATGGGTCGAGTTGCTTACAGATTACGACTGCGACATCAAATACCATCCGGGCAAGGCAAACGTGGTTGCCGATGCCTTAAGTCGAAAAGAACGAACGAAACCCCTTCGAGTCCGAGCTCTCAGCATGACAATTCACAACGACCTGAACCTCCAAATTCTCACCGCTCAACTCGAAGCTCTCAAACCCAAGAATGTCAAAAATGAGGCCTTGCGAGGCATGGATAAACAGTTCGAACTCAAACCTAACAGAGTTAGGTACTTCTCAAATCGAATCTGGTTGCCTAGTTTTGGGAACCTACGAGACTTGGTGATGGATGAAGCTCACAGGTCTAAATATTCTATCCATCCGGGATCCGATAAGAGGTACCACGGAATCAAGGAATTTTATTGGTGGCCGAACATGAAAGCCGAAATCGCCACTTATGTCAGCAAGTGTCTTACTTTCTCGAAAGTCAAAACCGAACATCAGAAACCTTCCGGCTTACTCCAACAACCTGAAATCCCTAAATGGAAATGGGAACAAAATTGCCATGGATTTCATAACCAAACTACCCAAGTCGTCGAACGGTTGCGATAAGATCGCCTCACCAAATCTGCTCATTTCCTGGCAATCAAGGAAAATGATAAAATGGAACGCCTCGCACAAATCTACATCAAGGAAATCGTTTCTCAACACGGTGTTCCAATCTCGATCATCTCTGACAGAGATGCCCGCTTCACCTCTCACTTTTGGCAGTCACTTCAAAAAGCATTGGGTACTCGTCTCGATATGAGCACCGCGTACCATCCTCAAACCGATGGCCAAAGTGAACGAACCATCCAAACACTGGAAGACATGCTACGAGCCTGCGTAGTTGATTTCGGTACAAACTGGGAAAGACATCTACTGTTGTGCGAATTCTCGTACAATAACAGCATCAAAGCTGCACCTTTTGAGGCATTGTACGGTCGTAAGTGCCGATCACCGATCTGTTGGACTGAAGTGGGAGATAGTCAACTCACTGGTCCTGAACTCATACACGCCACCATTGAGAAAATTGTGGAAATCCAAAACCGAATTAAAGCCGCACGTGATCGTCAGAAAAGTTACGCTGACGTGAGACGCAAACCACTTGAGTTCCAGGTTGGAGATCGAGTACTCTTGAAAGTATCGCCTTGGAAAGGCGTAATCCGATTCGGTAAACGCGGGAAGTTAAATCCCAGATACATAGGGCCTTTCGAGATCCTCGAAAGGATTGGCCCCGTGGCATACCGGTTGCAGCTGCCATCCGAACTCAGCAGCGTGCACCCCACTTTCCACATTTCTAACCTAAAGAAATGTGTATCCGATGAGACACTTATTATACCACTTGACGAGATTCGCGTCAATAACAAACTTCATTTTGTTGAGGAACCTGCTGAAATTATGGACCGTGAGGTCAAACAACTCAAACAAAGTCGTATTCCCATCGTTAAGGTCAGGTGGAATTCGCGGCGTGGTCCGGAATTCACTTGGGAACGAGAAGACCAAATGCGACTCAAGTATCCTCATTTATTTTCCGATTCTTCATCAAACGCGACTTCAACTTAAATTTCGGGACGAAATTCTCTTAACAGGGGGAGAATGTAATACCCGCCAAATTAGGACTAGTAATTAGTGCCTAATCATATGTTAATACATGTAATTAGTTCTGTGTTTGGCTAATTTATGTATCAAATTATATATTGATGAATATATACGAATTATGCGGTTTGATTAAATCGTACGCAATTTAAATTGAATGTATTTCGATTCAATTAAATACGGACGTTGGTGAAACATTTTGTTCAAATAACGCGAACGTTTTCAAATATTAATCTGACAATAATTTAAGTGTATACTACATCATACAAATAAACGCCCACACGGTTAAAATAGTTAATGCATAACTTAAAAACAAAAATAAACAAATTATTTAAGGATTTGACAAAATAATTCGATTAAATTATCCAACAAAGACTCGTAATTTAGAATGACTAATTAACACATAAAATAAATATTTAACGCTTGAAAGACGGAGAAAATGAACACCGCGCGGGAACGTAGACTGAAAAGTGGAGATAACCTCCACCTCCCCATCTTTCCTTCCTCACTTCCACCAACACACTCTCTCTCTCTCTTACTCCCTTTCTCTCTTTTTCTCTCTAAATTAAACCACCACACCACCACTTCATTAAATCACAAAATACTAACAATAAACGCTATCGGATTTCCTCGCTCGTTCGGAACGAAAGAACCACCACGACACGATCTATCTTCCTATCTTCTCGGATTTTCAATCCGACATTTTGTAAGTTTCTGACAAATTCCCGAAACCTTTCGTTTTAGCTTACTTTTACATATTTATGAGTTATTCAAGTGTATATATGTCCATTACAAAGAGTAAAACACGATTTTATAGCTTAAAAACAAGTTAGATTTAAGATTTGGGTCGGAACATGTCGACAGTCGTTGGGTACTGGACTGACGTTCATCTTTGCGACACAAGCCTTGTGTCGCATGTTGTGTCATATAAAATCCTCTATGTCGTGTTTTGTGTCGTATGAAGCCGGTTATGACGTATCTTTTGTGACACAATATTGTGTCGTACCTTATGTCGCAAATACCATGCGACACAACCACTATGTCGCTGTTAAATCAGCATCGTACGCTTATGCGACACAGCACTTGTGTCGCTAAACTCTTGTGTCGCATTCCTATGCGACACAACCCCTGTGTCGCATACCAAACTTTTGTGTCGCAGATTGTGTCGCAGAAACCAGAATCAGGATTTTTGAAGTCAAAGTTACTGTAGCAAATTACTGTAGCAATCACAATTATAACATTTTGGAACTATTGTTACAAACTGTCACCAACGGGCCGTACACGTTTTCAAAACACAGATCAAATAATCAACCAAATCGTAGTAATTTGGACATATATATAGTTGTGTAACAACTACAAGGGTGATCTTTTGAGATACCCAATCATGTTTATAACCATCGCGTGTCGTGGACACCCCCAGGTTACAAGTCTTTGGACTTCATTACTCAGCTAATCAACTCAAGTTTATTAAGTTAAACTCACAAGACTCAGGTGAGTCTCATAGCCCCTCTTTTTACTGCTTTTTACTCAGGGGTGTGATACAATGCTCATTTTAACCTGTGAACGCAAGTACAACTTTTTCATATACTACATGAGTTACTCACGACTAATCATTTAAAGTCCTCCGTCAGTATAGTTGTTAATACGTTGTAGCGTGAATATTAGTATATGGTACCATATAGGATTGACCCTCCTCGTTCGGGTTAGCAAGCACTAACCGGGTAAACGGACGTACTAATATTTGGGAAGACGAGTGTTGATTAGGCACTCGTGGAGGCACCTCGCCCGGAATTTCTCTATAGGGGACCCGGCCCTCGAGTTAAGCTCAACTATGTGCTCATGACTGTATACATATACATTATCAATTGCTGGATGCAATTCATTATTTAAATCTTGCGGTTCATACTATATTAACTTATTTCAAACCTGTGAGCTCACCAGCTTTAGCTGACCCATTTTAGCGTGTATCACAGGTACCCAGCAGTAGGTTTTGGCTGCTAGCAGGATTTCTATAGCTCGAGTCAGCATACAGACAGTAGAGATTTTCTTGCATTAGTATATTTTGTACAAGTACTTATGTACTGAAATCTCATTCAATCGAACACGAGCTATGTATTAGTTGTAAATGTTGTAAACATTTAATATATTAATGTATTTTGTTAAAACGACGCATATAGAGTCGTTTGCTATATCTCTTTGTGCCTTGTATATTGATTAGTAACACCCAAATCGTGCTTCCGCAAATCATTTAAATTGGGGGTGTTACATTGTAGGCTTTGATGGTTTCGGGTTTTTTGTTTTGGTGATTAGGGTGGTTGTTGTGGTGGTCAGACCACTTTCGTTTGTTGTTGTGGGAGGACGAAGTGGGTGGTTCTGAGCCCTCGCTCATAGCCATGAGGTCGTGGGCTAATCGAATGGCACCGTCAATAATGGTTTGGTTTGAGGAGGCGACGTTCCCCCGGACAGGTTCCGGAAGGCCAAGGATGTACTTCCTGATTTTATCGGGTTCCGTGCTCACCATAGCTGGGCGGAGGGCAGCGAGTTGCTGGAACCTGGTGGTATAACCATCGATATCACCCCCCTGAACCTTTAGGTTCCAGAACTCCTCGTCCAGCTTTTGGAGCTTTTCGATTGGGCAGTACTTAGCGGTGAGCATTTTCTTCAGGTCCTCCCAAGAGAGATGATAGGCGGTGTTAGCACCCACTGACTGGGTATGTGAGTTCCACCATGAGTGGGCATCGTCTTCAAGGGTACAAGTAGCGAAATTAACTTTGTCGTCCTCCGCGCATTTGCTGACGCGGAAAACAGTTTCCATCTTCTCGAACCATTTGATCAGTCCGATGGCTCCCTCAGTACCCTTGAAGCTCGAGGGCTTACAGTTCTGGAAGTCCTTGTAGGAACAAGGCTTTGTGGCAGCAGCAGCAGTTTCAGCAGTGTCGCTGTTTCTTCCGGAGTTCAATGAGGAATTCCGGGCCAATGCTTCTGTCACAGCATGGGATATGAGTGATACAAGCTGAGCATCAGAGAATGGTCTCGTCTTCGGCGGCATGATTCTTCAAATAAAAGAAATAAAATTTGTGAGATTTTCGTATGATGATAAAGGTTGTCACAGACGTTTATGTACGTAAGTGGTAATACACAACATCAATATAGAATGATAAGTAATATGAGTTGAAACAGTAGTGACATTCGATAGATAATACGAGTTCAAGAGTTACATCCGTGGGCTTATTAAAAAAGGTGTCGGGAATTGTTACTTCCGACTGAACTACTACCGTAGCGTTTAGGTAGTTACTAGGTTACAAGATAGATTACAAGGCAAGATCTACACTAGTCTTGGCGCAGATTGAATTGTTCCATCATCGTGACAAGACGGTCAACAATATTTGCAAGTCTGCTGGCTTGTCGGGCGTTATCTTCTGCTAGTGCTAGTCGTTGTGTTAATCCACGGGCATACTCTTCTGCTTCCCATGAGCGCTGTTCATATTCTTCCATCCTTTGTCGCAGAAGGGCATTTTCCATGCTTATTTCAACTACTTGGTTGCGAAGGACATCCATATTGTTGTTTGTGGTTTCAAGGTCATCGGAGACTTGTTCGATGCACTCGAGAGATGTAAGTCTCCAGTTTTTGTTCGTTTCCTACAGTACGACATCCTTGGTACGTAATTGTTGATTGTGGCGGTCTAGTCTAGCGGCTAAGGCTGGCAAGCTGAAGTGGGTGGGATACGGGCCAGCTCGAGGCATCCTAGCGTTCCTCCTAGCTACCCGTGGGTTCTGCGACCCGGATTGGGAACGCGATGAATTGGGTGGTGTGTTTTCCATTTCTGAGACAAAGCGTTAGTAGGAGTGAGGCCTATATTTATATGATACTTATATAATATAGCCTATTACGTGTCTAGCACAGACAAGTTTAAGTTTCGGTTCTCTCGAGGTCAGAGTCAACTAGTGTATTCCTGCTCAACATAACCGTTTCAGACCTCACATCATTTTTCCTTAATTGTACATAGTTGATCAGGCTATGTTAAATTAAAGTCATATGCTGTAATTCCTGAACCAGTCATGCCTAATAAGAAAATACTGTCTAATGGTCATAGTCTAGGCCCACTAAATGCAACCTAGTTCACTATAACCTTAGGCTCTGATACCATTATGTAACACCCCCAAATTTGATAGTTTGCGGAAGCACTATTTGGGTGTTACTAATCAAAATACAAAGCACAAGATATATAGTAAACGACTCTATATGCGTCGTTTTAACAAAATATATTAATATATTAAATGTTTACAATTGTTGAAGTTATACATAGCTCGTGTTCGATTGAGAGAGATTTCAATACATAAATACTTGTACAAAATATATTAATGCAAGAAAATCTCCATTGTTTGCATGCTGACTCGAGCTATAGTAATCCTGCTAGCAGCCAAAACCTACTGCTGTGTACCTGTGATACATGCTAAAATGGGTCAGCTAAAGCTGGTGAGCTCACAGGTTTGAAATCAGATAGTATAGTATGAACCGCTAGATTTAAGTAAATGATTTGCAATCTGCAAATAATAAAGATGGTGTATACAATCATGAGCGCATAGTTGAGCTTAACTTGAGGGTCAGGGTCACAGCCTGAGCGTTTTTGCCTCCACGAGTGCCTAATCAACACTCGTCTTCCCAAATATTAGTACGTCCGTTTACCCGGTTAGTGCTTGCTAACCCGAACGAGGAGGGTAAATCCTATATGGTACCATATACTAATATTCACGCTACAATGTATTAACAAACTATGCTGACGGAGGACTTTGAAAAGATTAGTTGTGTATAACTCATGTAGTATAAGTAAAAGTTGTACTCGCGTTCACATGTTAAAAAGAGCAGTATATCACACCCCTGAGTAAAATAGTAAAAAGAGGGGCCATGAGACTCAACTGAGCCTGAAGAGTTTATCTAAATAAACTTTGATTGATTAGCCGAGTATCGATGTCCGAAGACTTGTAACCTGAGGGTGTCCACGACACGCGATGGTTATAAACGTGAGTCGGTATCTCAAAGGACTACCTTTGTAGTTGTTACACAACTATATATGTCCAAATTACTACGATTTGGTTGATTATTTGATTTGTGTTTTGAAAACGTGTACGGCCCGTTGGTGACAGATTTATAATAATAACCTTAACTATTATTATTATACTTTGATTTATCCATTTTTGCGTATTAATCGTATCGTATTTGGTTTGGTTACTGAAAAGTGATTTTTAAACACTTAGAATGTTTTTGGTTTCTGTTTTTGGGTTTTTGCGACACTAAATGTGACATAACCCTTGTGTCACATGATTATGCGACACAACCTGCGACACAACATGTGACACAACCCTTGTGTCACATGGTATGCAACTTAATGCGACACTAAATGCGACATAACCCTTGTGTCACATGATTATGCGACACAACCTGCGACACAACATGTGACACAACCCTTGTGTCACATGGTATGCAACTTAATGCGACACTAAATGCGACACAACCCTTGTGTCACATGCTTATGCGACACAACATGCGACACAACCCTTGTGTCACATGCTTATGTGACACAACATGCGACACAAGCCTTGTGTCACATAGATGAACACCAACCCAGAACTCAGCGGCTGTCGCGATTTTTCAACCCAAAACCCAAATCTAACTCATTTTTAGGCTGTAAAATCGTGTTCTCTCCCTAGTATTGGACATATATAAGTTGTTTACACTATTATAACATGAAAACAAACAATAATTTTGATAGATCTAAGGGTTTTTATAAAAATCTTACAATTGCAATTTGGGGCCAAATGAGGTTGAAGATGATGATAACGTTGGTAGATCTTATTTCCTTAGCTCTTGGAGATTCCGAAAATGTAATTTTTGGTGTCGGTTATGCTAGATCCGAAAATTTTGGTGGTGATGGGTTTGAGAGAGTTTAAGGGTGTGTGTATATTTTGTTGAAATGAAAATGAAGGAGGAAATGGGGAGGGGGTGAGGTGTAGGTGAAAGCCTCACTTTTCAGTCCCCGCTGATGATCCCAGCTAGAGATCTTAGTATGTATTACTTTGATTGATTATTAATAAGCTTGCGGAATAGTTTATTAATAACTTGAAGAACAAACTTGTATATAACAGAATATCTAACCAAAAGCTTCAATATTATTAACAATAATACGAACACACAATCTGTGTTAGGGTTTACAACCTTGAAGCTAATAACTAGAATGAATTCCTCCTCCTCTAGGATTTTACAGGATCTCTATTTATAGCATATAGAGTCCTTTACAGAATCAAACTATTATGGAATCATATCTATTCCATAATTCTCTCTATTCGACTATATCTAACCAACAGTGGTTATCTATATCACTAACAGGGGTAGTACTCGTATATTATCAACAGTGGTTGAGTACTTGATACAAAATACAAACTACACACTAACAGTGGCACTGTTAGACAAACTACTTGACAGCGGCAGCTACTAACTAGCAGTGGCATCTACTAACAGTGGTTGTACTTCTAACAGCGGCACAATACTTATATTCTGAGCAAATCTAGCAGTGTCTCAGTTCTCAACAATCTCCCCCTAAACTTGATCATCCAGAGTAATGATTCAAGTTTCAATCCTTCTTTTCTTCTTCTTTCTCCTTCATCGTTTGCCTCTTATGCAGTTGATTAAACACCATGTATAAAGCTCTGTAAGCTCCTTCAGTAATGATGGTTGTAGATAACTTCAAATCAACCAATCTATTCAGCAGCCCTGTTCCCAGCACATAGTGTCGATCATCAAACATGTAGATCACCTGCCCATTGTTAAATACTACCATGTGTACTCCAGCTCTGGCAAAATATCTCCAGGTTATAACCCTTTGATGACAATGAAAGAATAAGTGATACATGCTGGCTGGTTCAAACAGGCTTTGCAATAACTCCATCATTTGTCTTTCAATCACAGCTTCGGAGTTCTTTCTATTCCTGATTCTGCTCACTTGATACAACTCCATAAGATCATCTCTTGTACAAATTCTGAGCAAATCAATCATACTTCCAACATGGTCATCAAATCCTCTTTCCCTTTCAATCTTGATCTCAAGGATCATTTTTCTGAAACCATAATCAATTGCTACTCCTTCCCAATTTATAATTCTAGCCTTTCTTGGTCCTTCAGAAATCTCCTTGCTATCAGTCAGAATCTTGATTCCCTTTTTCAGCTCTGGATCAAATCTTGGAATGTCAGGAATAACATTGTCTTTAGAAATCTGATTTTTCCATGAATTTCTTCTGACTTCATTCTGCTTATCCTCTAAGGCTTTCTCTGCTGCATCAGTAGCTGCTTTTTCTCTTCTTTCTTCTTCTTCTTTCAAAAACTTTACCATTTCCCTATCTGCCTTTTCTTTCTTCTCCTTCATCAATGCATTCAAATGCCTATTCTCTTCCATTTTCTTGGTCCACTCATCATCTCTTCCCATATACCTATCATATGCCTGTTGCAGCTTCTGCATATTCCATCCTTTAACAATTTTAGCTGGGGCATAATTTTCAGACAGAGCATTGATCATTTGTCTTCTCCTTTCAGCATATGGTAAAGGTTTACTCCTCTTCTTGGCTAATTCCTCTTGCTTTTTCTTTCTAGCCCTTTCCTCATTTGACCTTTTCATCAATAAAAATCCAGAAGATAACTCTTCCTCTTCATTACCTTTCTTCTTCTTTAAATAATCATGAACTCTCTGAGCAGGAAGCTTTAATCCTTGTGCAGTCTTTTCTTTAACAATCTCTGCAGCTTTCTGTGTAATAGTCACTACACTCAGATCATCCAAAATCATTTTAACATCATCACCCTCATCTTCAGCTTTAGCTTCTGCAGCTCTCCTTATCAACCTTTCCCTTTCTTCTACTTGCATCCTTAGCATATCATGAGACTCAAGATGAGGTTCTTTAATTTCTTTCACTTTTGATTTTTCTTTTAACTTTCCTTTACCTTTGTCTTTTGGATCAATCACAGGCAATTTAGACTCAGGCTTGAGTGGTGAAGTTGGTTCTCTTATTGTAACAGGTACCTCTCTTGGTCTTGTTGTTGTGGTAGTTGTGACAGGGGTTGATATGACAGCAGTGGTGATTGGTGTATCAACAGTGGTAGGTGTTGGTGTACTAACAGGGGTAGATGTAACAGTGGTAGTGTTAGTGTTGACAGTGGTTGAAATTGTGACAACAGTGGTAGAAGTTTTGACAGGGGATAAAGTATTAGTTGGCTTTCTTCTGGGAATAGATTTCTTTCTTGTAAAGGTCTGCAACTTCTTCTCTTCATCAATTGATTTTGATTGCTCCCCCTTAACCTCAACTTCTCCTTCTTTCATCTCTTTTTCAACATCATCAACCACCTCATACACTGACCTATCACTGAAACTAACTCTTTTCTTATTTTCCAGGTTAGCACCCATCACATCCCAAAAATATAATCTAAGTGCAGCTTTCTCAGGCAACCCTTTATTCAATGGAAATACCTGATAAACTGTTTCATCAGTCTGCTCTGCTCCTGCACCATCACTTGTATTAACATTTTCAGAAGAATCTTCACCAGTATATACCACCATTTTTCTGTCATCTGCAGCATTTACCATCTCATCATCTAAACTTTCATGTATCACATAATCAGAGACATTGAGCTCCTCCTCAGCCTTATTCCTGCTCTGCACATAATCATCATCTTTATCATCAAACACTAACTCCACAGTGTCTTCTGATTGTGCCTCATCACTACCACATATATTCATCTCAACTGTATTATCATCAAACTCAAGCACCTCTGTAGCTGTATTATCATCAAGCTCAAGCACCTCTGTAGCTGCAGAATCATCATTCATCTCATCAATATTTATCATTGCTCCACTCATATCATCATGAGGTTCATATGAATCATCATCATCATCATCAGCTTTTCTTGAACCATCATCTTCAGGCATATTATCATCATCTGCTTTCTTCTCCCCCTTGCCTGAAGATTCCTTTAACTTATTCGCAGGTAGAAGAATATTGTTGACAGCCTCCTCAAGCATTAACAATCTATTCTGCACATCAAGCAACTCTGCCTTCTGATGATCAATGATCTCCTTCTGCTTAGCAATTAACTCATCCTGAGCTTGAATTTTCTGTTGAGCCTCTTTTCTGTAAGCCCTTTCCCTCTCATATTTGCTCCACAGTTTATTGATATCATGTACAAGATAGGAAATCGTCAATTCATCAGTATCACTAGGCTCATCAACATTAGAGTGTGACCTCTTAGTTGAATCCTTGCCCACATCTGCCACTGCAGATGTCCCTTGATTATTGGTACTGGGACCTACATTTGAATCATCACCCATAGGCTCATCAAACATAGTTGCCTCTGGTTGGGTCTGAGTAATGTTACCACTATCCTGCCCTGCCAGTGGGCTAGAAACAGTAGTGGCAGCCCTTCCAGAATGAACATTTTCATCAAGTATGTTCACCTGTTGTTTTGGGACAGTTGACTGAGACTGTGGAGAAACAGGAATCTCCATAGCCTGTGTAGCCTTCTTGGATTTCTTGGCTTTAGATTGGGTAGGCTGTTTGTTCCCTTGTTTTCTTTTGATGCCACCTCCTGATGTGTGTTCAGAACCAACTTGTGTTATTGGTCTGTCATCATTTGGTCCAGATGGTGTTGGTAATACACCACCAGTGGCAGAAGGAGTAACTAGCATTGTTGAAAATAATGCAGTTTCCTTCTTAGAAAAAGCATTCTGATACTGATTCATAGCCTTAATAGTCCTCAAAGATAGAGTAGAACTAACAATCACACTATCCTCCGCTGGCAGATTTGACAATTGATTATTCAATAAAAGCTGAACAAATCTAGGGTACATAACGAATGTATCACCCTTTACATTCCTAACCATATTATCTAAGATAAATCTAGACATATTAAATTTAATACCCTGTGCCAAGCAGATAATAGGATATGCAATAGTAGAACTAAATTCATTAAAACTAGTTCTCTTTTGAGACAAACATACCAGAAAAGTATGAATGTAGAACTTCCATTGAGGACAAAACCATGACTTCAAGAAAGTATATTCTGATCTTGTCTTTCCTGAACCTTCATACCCCATATCCATAATGCCTTTAAACAAATCTTCTCTCGATAATTCCAGAATTCCACCTTCATCATCAAACTGTAAAAGCTCTCTTAGAACAATCTCAGTAACCATTACCTTCTGACCCTTGACAGTGGAATGAATGTGAGTAATACCATTAACATTCCCTTCCTTTGCATTCTTCCAGAATTCCTGAATATGTGATCGAATCAATCGTGGACAAACAGTAAGAGCATGTGTAACTGGACAATTACTCAAGAAATCAATAATAGGGTGAAAATACTCATCGGCAAGTTCTTTATTCAAGAAAGCCCTCATATTGTGTTCAGAATGAACACTTAGCGTAGAATGATCAGAATCAGATGACGATGAAGATGCCATTGATGTAATTGATGAACGAACGAAGAGTGAATTACAATAAACAACTCAAAGCGAGAGCGATTATTGAAGGGTTTTGAAAATTTTGAAAGCGTAATTAAAAAAGTGAAGTATTTGAGTATTTAATTGATGACAGTGCCAAGCCCTAAAAATAGAACTAGCAGTGGCACTGCTGGTTATACCCAACAGGGGCACAATTTACAAACAAATCTAACAGGGGTACCTCACTTGGTCAATTTATAGTCAACCCTTTCTAACCATCTAACAAAGCTAGCAGCGGCTGATAGTCTAGCAGGGGCATACGACAAAGGAAACGTCCAACTTAGAACTAACAGGGGCATAAACTTAGCTTAGTTAGACAACGAATTTTGTTTTTTTTTTTTTTTTTTTTTTTTTTTTTTTAACAAATAAAACATTAAATTCCAGCTCAAGTGATGTCTCTTGACAGTGGCTGAAACCTGCAATATTAAACTAAGAAAAACAACTAACATGGGTTAAATTACACACATATACAGCAGGGGTTTAAAATACATTGACAGTGGCAAAGGTAAACTAACAGTGGCACCATCTGTTATCATGATGAAGCTAACAGTGGCAACACCTGACCCTGTCACATACAATATATTTTACCCCTGTTAGTATCAAATCCAGACCAAAACACTACGTGAGATTGATCATACCAATATTAGTTATCAAAAATGTAAATCTTCCTACATCAAATGCTTTTGTAAAAAGATCTGCAAGTTGATTATCAGTATGAATTTTAAAAATATGAATCAATCTTTTATCATAACAATCTCGTATAAAATGATATCTGATCTCAATGTGTTTGGTTTTTGAATGCTTAACTGGATTCTGAATGATACTAATAGCAGAAGTATTATCAATATAAATAGGAGTGTTCATGAAAGTCAAACCATAATCCAGCATTTGATTCTGAATCCAAAGAACCTGTGCACAGCAACTGGATGCTGCAACATATTCTGCTTCTGCTGTAGAAGTGGAAACTGTGGTCTGCTTTTTACATTGCCATGACACTAATCTATTTCCAAGAAATTGACAACCTCCACTAGTCGATTTCCTATCCATATTCTCACCACCATAGTCACTATCTGTGAAGGCCTTTAGCTCAAAATCTGATCCTTTAGCATACCAAAGGCCCAAGTCTGGTTGACCTTTCAAGTATCTAAAGATCCTCTTCACAGCATACATGTGTGACTGCTTTGGATTGGTCTGATATCTAGCACAAAGACACACTGCAAACATTATATCAGGTCTAGATGAAGTTAAATACATCAATGAACCAATCATTGACCTGTATAAGTGCACATCTACTTCCTCCCCCTCAGGATCAGAATTAAGATGTTTATGTGCCTCCATGGGAGTGCTAGCTACCTTCACATCTTTATAACCAAATTTATTCAAAATATCTTTCACATACTTCCCTTGGTTAATAAAGATTCCATCTAACTTCTGCTTGACCTGCAATCCTAAAAAGAATGTGAGTTCACCCATTGAACTCATCTTGAACTTCTTATGCATTAAATCCTCAAACTCTTTGCACAATGAATCCCTTGTAGACCCGAAAATAATATCATCAACATACACCTGTACCAGCAATATATCTCTTTGAACCCTCTTGGTAAACAATGTCTTGTCAATAGTACCTCGCTTGAATCCATTCTTGAGCAAGTACTCAGATAGAGTATCATACCAAGCTCTTGGAGCTTGATGTAATCCATACAATGCTTTCTTCAATCTGCACACTCTATCTGGATATGTTGGATCTTCAAACCCTGGTGGTTGGCAAACATACACCTCATCATCAATTAGACCATGAAGAAAAGCACTCTTCACATCCATTTGATAGACTTTGAAATCCTGATAAGATGCATAAGCTAAAAATAATCTAATAGCTTCTATTCTAGCAACAGGGGCAAAGACATCATCATAATCTATGCCTTCTTCCTGTGTGTACCCCTGTGCTACCAACCGTGCCTTATTCTTGATCACTATCCCTCTTTCATCTCTCTTGTTCTTAAAGATCCATCTTGTGCCTATAGCTTTCTTTCCTTTTGGAAGATCAACCAAATCCCACACATCTTGCAGTTTGAATTGCAACAATTCTTCCTGCATAGATTCAATCCAGCTTGGATCTTTGAGAGCCTCCACTGCCTTCTTTGGTTCCATCTGAGAAAGAAAACATACATATAATGAAGTATGTACATCTTCTTCTCTTACCTTGGTTTGATGTCTTGTCTGAACAGGAGTCATAATATCACCAAAAATCAAATCCAAAGAATGATCTTTATGAACCAAATACTTAGAGGTAGAAGTATCAAGTAACTCTCTTTCCAAATTAGAACCCAATAGATTATCTACCTCAGAGTCTGAAAAAGACTCTCTTTCCTCTCTTTCTTTTGAAGGCTTTGGAGTTGCTTCAGAATCTGACAAAGAAGTCCTTTCCAAAACTTGAAATGGAGGACTTTGTTTAACAAATTTTGGAGAATCGGGCTCTCCTTCTGAATCATGCTCTGAAACTATATGAGAACCCTTTGAAGTAAATGGTTGATTTTCTGTTGGAATTGAACCATCTGCACCCTTGCTTGCACCAGTTTTACCAGGTGAACCATTTGAATCATCAGAAGAAGCATCTTTCTCTGGTTGATCCTGTTCCTGTTGAAATACTTCTGGTGGATCTGGAGTCCAAATAGGAAACAAGACATACTTCAAGTCATCCTTTTTAGTTTGACTTGAGGTTGAATTCCCATCTTTACCTGCATCATTACCTGCATCTGTATCTGCACTAATAGACAAATCTGGATATCTAAAAGCATGGGTTAGTGCATCAATATCAAACAAAACTTCTGGACCTTTTCCTTCTACATTTGATGTATGTTCATTAAAGGTCACATCCATGGTCTCATCTATGATCCTAGTCCTTTTGTTAAATATTCTATAAGCCTTGCTTTGAATAGAGTATCCAACAAATACACCCTCATCTACCTTACTCTGAAACTTACCAAGATGATCTCTGGTATTTAAGACAGTACAAGGACATCCAAATGGTTTTAAAAAGCTAACCAAAGGTTTTCTCTTAAAGAATAACTCATAGGGTGTCTTGTTATGAGGTTTAATAATCAAAATCCTATTCAAAACATAACAAGCAGTGCTAACTGCCTCTGCCCAAAAGGACATTGGAAGTTTAGCATCTGCTAGCATGCTTCTAGCAGCCTCAATTAAAGTTATAGCTCTAGATTGTTTAGATCTAATCTAGGATCAATGATAACAAAGATAATAATATGCAGCGGAATAGAACAATAACATCAAAGTTATCATAACAAAAAGCCTCAATTCTATTTGATCATGATAGAACGATTATACAAATATAACAGGATCAAGAAACCTTGATCTTGAGGCTAAACAAACCCTTAGACGTCTACATTATGTGTGCACACCAAAACCTACGTCCCTATGTCTCTTTATATAATAGAGATCTTTAGGGTTACAAGAAATCATAATTATACTAGAAGACTAATTAAAATAAAACAATTCATCTTTAGTCCCTCAACTTGCATCTTTTATTTTGTCTCATCAAATTAATAAATCCTAACAATCTTCCCCTATTTGATGATGACAAAATATCGATCTTCTTGCAAAACTTCCCCTTAACTCTTGATTTCTTGTAATCATATCATGCCTTGCGATAAGTTGCAAATCTGAATCTTCAAATTCTTCTTCCCCTTTTTGTCATAATCCAATAGGGGTCTTTTGCAACTTGTAAACACTTCCCCTCAAGTGTTACATGTAGATGATGAAACATTAAACAGTAAGCTTCCCCTTAAAATATGTTCACCATCTCTTGAATCTCGAAATCCGATTGGCTCTATGTAATGATTACTGGTCGGTGAAGAAAATAGAGTATAACAAACTTAATAAAGAAGTTAAATCTTCCAAACTTGTACCTTATATCTTGTACTATCCACGACGTCGAACTTATAATCCAATGTATAAGTAGACCGCAATCTCTTTGACAAAAATCCTTATTTTTCCAACATAAGTCACTGAGCATACCAAAACTCTTTCAAGTGATAGCAAATGTGAGCATTGAGCATCATAAGTTTAATCTCACACGTTTGCTAGATTTGTCAAGTCTTCGTCGTCTCCATACAAACCAAACAAGTTATCTTCAAAGCTCTTCATCCACCGCTTTGAGATATGATAAGATACATAGCTGTCAAACTCAACTACAATATCAAATAAGCTATAATCAATCTTCTTCGTAATCAAATCTTCAAATCATCTTAAAAACAAGCCATTAAATCAATCAGAATAGATTGTTATGAAAAACAATCCCATTCGAGATCCAAAGTAACCATAAGAACTATACGGATAACCATCCAATAATAGCAACGAAAACCATGTAGTACCATCCATGACGAGTATCACTAATTCCGCATTAGTGTTTGAAAAATGACTAACAGTGGTAATCGATATCCCAACAGTGGCAAAATTATGTTAGCAGTGGCAACAAGCTAACTAGCAGTAGCAACTACTAACAGTGGCTATACCGAACAGTGGTTACTATGTATTAGCAGCGGTAGGATTTTGTGATAGCAGTGGCAAGCTTGTACTAACAGTGGCAAGCTTATACTAATAGGGGTAAGCCTGTACTGACAGAGGCAATGTTGTACTAGCAGAGGCAAGCTTGTACTAGCAGCGGGACACTTTGTGCTAACAGTGGCTGAGCAGTGGCTAGCACATGTAACTAACAGGGGCAGCAACTTCAGAATTATATATCTCTCTGATGACGTATCTGATCATGCTCAAATTTTTACACGAAGTCGATCATTGTTTCATTAACCACATATCCAAAAATCAAGTCGATCCAATGGTTAACGAATCTACAGTAATTTTCTGACTTCAGTTGCACGAAAGAAACCATAAACCTACTGCAGCAAATTCGAATTTGAATATCTCTAAGTAGAAACATCCAATCACAACGAAAATTTTACACAATGTAGAAACATATGTCTTCTATAACATATCCAAAAATCATAAACTTTCATTGGATAACGTAGACACAATGATCGTTTTACTTCTGCCATTTTGAAAAACCCTAAACTTTCAGCAACCAATTTCGACAATAAATATCTCTTAATTAAAAGCTCAGATCAAAAATTCCTTTGGTAGGAATGTGTACCTATATGTTAAGAACCTACAGTTCAAATTTCACGACAATCTAACGGTTAACGAAGGAGATCCGAATTTTTTTTACCATGGCTGTGCAGAAAGTGACGAATTACGAATTTTTCTTGCAATCTTCTAGGGTTTCTTCGATACGGCTTCTCTTGCTTGTAAAACTTGTAGATCCTAGATCACGAGCCACCTTGCTTTGATACCAATTGTGAAAACCCAATAACGATATAGCTCTAGATTGTTTAGATCTAATCTAGGATCAATGATAACAAAGATAATAATATGCAGCGGAATAGAACAATAACATCAAAGTTATCATAACAAAAAGCCTCAATTAGTGTCCTATTCCTCCTCTCAGCTACTCCATTTTGTTGTGGAGTCCTAGGTGCACTATACTGTCTTTCTATACCTTTATCCTCACAGAACTTATTCATCTCATGATTCTTAAATTCTGTCCCATTATCACACCTGATGATCTTAACCTTTTGATTAGTTGAATTCTCAATCCTAGTTATGAATGATCTAAGTATTTCACCTGTCTCATCCTTAGTCCTAAGAAAGAACACCCAACTCATTCTAGAGTAATCATCAGTTATTACCAAACAGTAAGATTTCTTCCCTTGACTAGCTACATTGGTAGGGCCAAACAAATCCATATGTAACAGGTGTAAGGGAGTGGTATTGGTATTCACAAGCTTGGTCTTATAAGAGGTCTTGTGTTGCTTGCCTTTGAGACATGCTACACAGTGGTCACTACATTCAAATAACTTTTCAGGTAAGCCTCTCACTAGCTTATTCCTAACAAGTTTATTCATGGTCTTGAAATTCAAGTGACACATCCTCCTATGCCATAGTTCAGATTCAGATACAGTAGCTTTAGAAATGAGACAGTTAACATTTTGAGATTCCATCTTGTTTAAATCACTACAGTATACATTATCCTTTCTTGGAACTCTCATTAAAATCTTATCTTCAGGTATTTTGAGTTTTTCAGAAAGTATAAGGCATTCTGTGTCAGTGAAATATACAGGATTTTGCTTATCTGTGATTTGACTCACACTAAGCAAATTGTATCTTAATTGCTCAACATAATAAACATCATTGAAAGTGAGCTTACTGCTTTTTACTTTACCTTTACCTGTGATTTTACCTCCTTTAGGATTGCTTCCAAATGCTACATCTCCTCCATCAAACGCTTTAAAGTCCTGTAGCTTTTTCCTGTCTCCAGTCATGTGTCTTGAACAGCCAGAATCAATATGCCATAAGCTTGGTGGCTTGCCCTGCACATATATGAGAAAAACAATTAGTTTTTCTTGGGAACCCAAACCAATTTGGCTTTGGGTTTCCCATGAGCACCTTTGACATCAACCCTTTTGACAGTGATTGATCTCAGTGCTGCATTGGTTTTGGACACTTCAGATTTACACTCATTTTTATGTCTCCAAAAACAATCAATTTTTGACCTAACAGGGGTTAATGGTCTGACAGTGGTCACCTTTAAGTTTGTATTGATTACCCTGGCAGTGGTAGCTTTACTTGGTATATACATTCTTTTGAAATGTTTAATACCAGCAGAGGTACCATGCCTGACAGTGGTCAAACCCTCCCCTGTTCGTGTCTTGCCTCTGTTAGCCGTTGACAGGGGCACTGCTGTAGCATTAACAGGGGCTGCAGCCTTGCCTCTGTTAGGCTTATTTATCAACACATGACCTGTACCACTGTTCCTATTATTTTTAGGATTGTAGTAACAGTCCTGTTGAAGATGATTATATCTACCACAAATAAAACATGACTTTCTTTTCACACATTCAAACCCATTACCCAACCTTTGTGAAACCAATTGGTTCCAATTTCTTTGATTACCCCTGGGAATGGATTTATTCACATTACTTGCAGTATGTAACTCAGACTTCTTTGATTTACATGTACACTCATCACACTCAGATTTCAACTTGTCTTTTGATTCAGTATTGACCTTTTTGTGTACATACCCTAAACCTGAACTAGCCTTGTTGGTTTTCCTGACTTGATCTATTTGAGCTTTTGCTTTCTCAACAAACATCTTTTTACCCTCTTCTAGTTTAGTACTATTAAGTTCAGAAACTAGACCAGTAATAGACTTAACACTACCATCTATAGAATTACCACCTGATGAGCTATCACTATCACTCTCATCTTCCTCAGTCCAATCAGATACCTCAACTTTATCAAAATTCACATTATCAGCACAATTAACAACTGGATCTACCTTTTTAACCTCCTCAGACACACCTACCTTAAGTGTTTCTAAAACAAAATCACTTTTAGGTGGGAAATAAGTATGATTATAAGGTGGAGGAACAGCATTAAGGTTGTAACCTAATCCAAGTTTTAATTTATCATGAATTTGAGACTTGATTAAGTTTTGAACACCTTTTGAAACATTTTCCAATTCATCAACTTTCAATTTTATTGACTCCTTATCAGAAATTGCCTCAGCCAACTTAGCACTTAGCATATCAACTTTTGTTTGTAAAGCTTTCTTTTCCCAATTTAGATACTTAATATCTAAGTGAAATTGAGATTCATTCTTTTCATAAGCTTTTATCTGATTTTCTAAGTTTTCAATAGCTAAAGTGGCATGTTGACTCTTTTCCTTACAAGCTTTTAATTCATTACACACAACCATATTATGATCCCTATAAAATTTAACCATTTTCTTGCATGCAGGAGAACATAATTTAGATTGTACCTCATATGGAATGTCTGAAGGCTCTGGTTCTTCTGTGACAGCCATCAAAGCTTGATTTGTGGTTACAAGCTCTTCCTGATCACTCCAGTCAAATCCTCCCATTCCATCTTGAGCAACCAATGAATCTGAAGTGGTGTTCTGAACTGGTATCAATCTTCTTTGAGGACCAGAATTATTTCTTACAAAACCATTCTGAGATCCTCCAGCCTGTGTGCTCTTACACTCCCTAGCAAAGTGTCCCATCTTGTGACAGTTTAAACACTCCACCTTGCTCTTGTCAAAACCAGCTACACCATCTCTCTTGTAAGAAAAATTTCTGTTCCCAGAACTCTGCATAAACCTCTTTGCCCTGATTGTAATCATGGCCATCTGCCATCTTAAATCCATCTCTTCCAGGTCCTCTTCACTAACCTGCTCCAAATCTTCTGTAGTTAATGATGAATTCACATGGCTTGCAAAGAATGCTTCCAATACATTATCATTAGTACCAGATGTGCTACAACTACCAGATTCACCAACAGAAACAAAAGCAGCATTGTTAGAGCTACCATTGGACTGTTTCAACGCTAGAACTTCAGGCTCAAAATTCCTCAGATCATTGTACAGGTCTTCAATCTCTTTCTCTTCAAGATCTGGACTTTGTCTAAGTCCCACAGTGTACATATTCCAATCTGTACCAAGTGATCTTAGAAACTTCCTGTTCAAGTCATCTTTATCAATCTTGACACTATGATTTTCTAAATCACCCACAAGTTTTTGAAACCTATCAAAAGTCTGAGTCAGAGTTTCAGACTTTACACCTGCAAAGTTTTCAAACTGTTGTTTGAGAAGAGATCTCTTATTCTTCTTGGTGTTATCATTACCACCAAATCTCTTAACAATTGCTTGCATAAGAACCTGAACATCTTCACAGTTTTCAAACTTCCTTTGATACTCATTAGGAATAGACAAAAGTAGAGTACTTAATGCCTTTCACTCTGTTGCTCTTTCTTTTCTCTCTGCATCAGACTTTGGTGGTGGTCTTTCTTCCTTTTTACCATCTGCATCCTTAGTATAGTTTGGTCCATTAGTAACCACCTCCCACATCATATAATCCGTAAGCAACATGTATTGCCTAATCCTAGTCTGCCATAGCTCAAACTCATCAGGTTTGAGCATGGGAATCTTTGTAGCTTGTATACCTTCCATTGATTCAGTAGACATCTTGTTATTTGTTGAAAAAGCTGCGAAATTCAATTACCTTCTTCAAGATCAAAGTAATATCAAGCTCTGATACCACTTGATGATCCCAGCTAGAGATCTTAGTATGTATTACTTTGATTGATTATTAATAAGCTTGCGGAATAGTTTATTAATAACTTGAAGAACAAACTTGTATATAACAGAATATCTAACCAAAAGCTTCAATATTATTAACAATAATACGAACACACAATCTGTGTTAGGGTTTACAACCTTGAAGCTAATAACTAGAATGAATTCCTCCTCCTCTAGGGTTTTACAGGATCTCTATTTATAACATATAGAGTCCTTTACAGAATCAAACTATTATGGAATCATATATATTCCATAATTCTCTCTATTCGACTATATCTAACCAACAGTGGTTATCTATATCACTAACAGGGGTAGTACTCGTATATTATCAACAGTGGTTGAGTACTTGATACAAAATACAAACTACACACTAACAGTGGCACTGTTAGACAAACTACTTGACAGCAGCAGCTACTAACTAGCAGTGGCAACTACTAACAGTGGTTGTACTTCTAACAGCGGCACAATACTTATATTCTGAGCAAATCTAGCAGTGTCTCAGTTCTCAACACCCGCTCTGTGCTCCGCGCGGTGCTCGTTTACCCTATCGTTTAAGCGTTAAATATTTATTTTACGCGTTAAAATGTACGTTTTAAAATAAGGAAAATTACCCGATGTTTTGGTTGAGGAATTTCATCAAATACTGTATATTTGAGTTATAATAATTATAACTTAACTTTGTTTCGAGTGTTTGCGCGTTTAATATTTTAACCGCGTAGTTTCAGTTTGTACGATATGATTTATTTATGAAATATTATCAGAATAATATTTTGAATTTAATTGCGTTATTAAATAACCTTATATTATTTAATAAGATTGTTCACCAACGTCCGTATTAATTGAATCGAAATACACCCGATTTTGAAACGAGTACGATTTAATCAAATCGTATAATTGTATATATTCAACAATATATATATTGATACATTAATTAGCCTAATCACAGAACTAATTACCTGTATTACATAGAATTAGGCACTAATTACTAGTCCTAATTTGGAGGGTGTTACAACATCATCTTCGGATCGATAAATGAGGCAATGTGCAAGAACTTCGAGCAAATCATGAAGTCTGAGTTTGAGATGAGCGCGATGGGGGAGCTTAAATTCTTTTTAGGTGTACAAGTTGAGCAGTCTTCCAATGGTATTTACATTCATCAGTCAAAATATGTTGCTGATATGTTGACCTGGTATGACTTGCTCAATTGTAAAACCTATGGCACTACTATCGAGCTTAATCACAATCTTGGACCTGCTGTGGATGAAGAGGATTGCAAGGAAAAGGACCATCGATCAATGATAGGTTCTCTCATGTATTTGACTGCCTCTCGACCGGATATTGTGTTCGCGGTATCCATCTGCTCTCGCTATCAAGCAAAGCCCAAGGTTTCTCACTTGAAGGCGGTGAAGCGAATTTTTGGTTATGTCAAACATAGACCATCTCTAGGTCTATGGTATTCGAATGAGAAAACATTCGCTCTCACTGCCTATTCGGATTCTGATCATGGCGGCTGCAGCATAGATAAGAAGTCAACAACTAGTGGTTGTCAATTTCCTGGATCACATTTGGTCTCGTGGCAGTGCAAAAAGCAGACTACGGTTTCTTTGTTGTTGGGTCAAAACTGTTTTTGGGTTGAAGTTGTTATTGGTGAGAAGACGAAGAGTACAAGTGATTAAAACTGTTTGTGTTAAATATTAAAACTGTTTTCACAAAGTTACAACTAATAGAAGAAATCTGAAGAGAAGACAAGTTGTTACAACTGATTGAAGATCGATTTCAACTGATAGTTATGTGTGTGTAAGTAGTTGAAACTGCTTATGTATTTGTAACTGTTAGTTATATATGTAGCAGTTAACACTGATTATATATTTGTACTTAGTCTTATATTACAATTGAAGCAGTTACCACTGAATGTATAATAGTTACAACTGTTTACTTCAGAATGGTAGTTACAACTGTTTATGATTTTGTGATAAGTTTGAGTCGGTTATGGAAGTTATTTTATTCCATATTCGTAGGAGATTGTATAGGACTCTATGTGTTATAAATAGAGATCCTCTAGACCTAGATAGGTTAAGGTTTTTGCGCAGCTTCAAGGTTTTCTGTAACCCTAATACATTAAGTGTATTCGTCTTATATCATTAATAAGATTGGAGCTTTCGATATTTATTGTGTTCATAATTCTTGATCTTCATAATATTATTGATTGTGATTCCGCAACTACTTGATAATAAATTCAAAGCTTATTATTATCGATTGTTTATTAAGTTAAACAGGGACTAACAAAGTGGTATCAGAGCCTGTGAAGCTTTGAAGATAGGAAGATCTGGGATTATTTGTGTTATTATTTGAGGTTTAGTTTTCAAATTAAGTTTTGATTTTAATGGCTACTGAAGGGAATGAAGGAATTCAAGCAACTAAGATCCCAATGCTCAAACCGGATGAGTTTGACCTATGGAAGGTCAGAATCAGGCAGTACATGCTTCTCACAGATTATCAGATGTGGGAAGTTGTTGTTAATGGTATACCAGTAACTCTTGATGGTGATGGTGTAAAGCAACCAAGATCACCACCAACATCAGATGCAGAAAGAAAAATCAGATCTACAGAATACAAGGTTCTTAGCACACTGTTGATATCCATTCCTAATGAGCATCAGAGTAGATTTGATTCTTGTGAGGATCCCAAGGTTCTGATGGAGGCTATTGAGAAAAGGTTTGGTGGTAATGATAACACCAAAAAGAATAAAAGATCTTTGTTAAAGCAACAATTTGAAAATTTTAGTCATGTGAAAACTGAAACTCTAACTCAAACCTTTGATAGGTTTACTAAATTAGTTGGAGAATTGGAAAATCACAAGGTTAAGATTGACAAAGAAGATCTTAACAGAAAGTTCTTAAGATCATTAGGTGATGAATGGACAATCTACACTGTTGGATTGAGGCAGAGAACAGATATTGAGACCAAGGAGTTAAAAGATATATACAATGATCTAAGGAACTTTGAGTCTGAGGTAGAAAGTAAGAAGCAAGCATCTGGGTATAGTCATAATGCTGCTTTTATGTCTATGGCTGGAACAAAAGCAGAGTCAAGTCAAAAGGGCTCTACTTATGTTTCAGGAGGAGCAGGATCATCATCTAACAATTCTAATGATCAGATTTTAGAATTAATCTTTCTTTGCTAGTAATGTGAATTCTTCACTTACTAATGAAGATTTGGAACAGTTTGATGGTGATGATATAGAGGAGATGGACATTAAGTGGCAAATTGCTTTAATTACTTAGAGAGCAAAAAGGTTCATGCAGAGGACTGGTAGGAACAACTTTGCATACAAGAGGAATGATGCAAGTTGGTTTGACAAAATCAAGATAGAGTGTTTCAACTGTCACAAGATGGGACACTTTGCTAGAGAATGCAGAAACCCAAGACAAGAGCAGAATGGTAATGGTCAGAGAGCTGGAAGCAATGGAACTCAATCAAGGAACATACCAATTCAGGGTGCTTCAGCAAATGCTTTGGTTTCTATGGATGGCTTGGATGGGACTGGAGTGATCAAGAAGAACATGTCGTGAAGAATCAATGTCTCATGGCCATTGTTGAATCTGACAAAAAGTCAGAGGTTCCTTCTGAGGTACAAAATAAATTATGTTATGTTGTTTGTATACAAACTGTTAAACATTACAGGGATCATAATATTATTAAGTGTGATTCCGCAACTACTTGATAATAAATTCAAAGCTTATTATTATCGATTGTTTATTAAGTTAAACAGGGACTAACATTTGTCAACAGCGGAGGCTGAGTATGTTGCTGCTGCTAGTTGCTGTTCCCAAGTTCTGTGGATTCAGCACCAACTGCGTGATTATGGGTTACTTCTTACTATGACTCCTATTCATATTGATAATAATGCTGCTATATCTATTACACGCAATCCTGTACAGCACTCTAAGACTAAACACATAGAACTTAGGTTCCACTTTATACGGGATTGCTATGAGAAACATCTAATAGACCTAGTCCATATAGATACCCTTAAGCAAAACGCCGATCTGTTCACCAAAGCTTTTTCTCGTGCCCGATTTGATGAACTAGTCAATATGATTGGTTTAAGGTTTTTCCTTCCTTCTAAGTAACTTGGGACTTAGTTTGTATATTAATGTTTTTCATATTAAAAAAAAAATATCGCAACAGCCACTCTTTATACTTCTTAGTATTAAAGAAAACGCGACGTCGCTACATTTATAAAAAGACTTTTAGTTGTGTCTGTAAACAACTAGGGAAATGATAGTACATTAGGGAGCATGCACAAAATGGAAATTTTAAGGTTTATCCTTGATGTATCAGTAGGTTTATCTAGCATACTTATTACAGTTTTTATGAAAACTAGCTTCATCATATGAGGTACTGGTAGGCATGATACACACCTGTCTCTGGATTATTAAGAAGTAATTCTAATACGTGTCTATAATCTTGTGGTAAACACCTTGTGATGTACGACTGAAAGTCTTAATTCCTTTATGCAGCTTGACATACTTCTATCTTTGGAATTTTTATTTGACATCATTTGGGGGTTTATATTGATTGATTCCTCTGTTGTACGTGAGTACAGAACTGGTCTCAGTTAGTATAAACTCAAAACTAAGCAAACGTGAGTCAATGTACTTGCAAAGTCTTAAATCTTAAGGTACCGAACAAGGTCGCCACAAATTTGGTATGACTGCGTTTGGTTTTGCTTAAACCTGAATCAAGTTATGTTGCTTTGTTGTACATCAGTACAGACCTGTCACCGCTGGCTTGATTCTTAAAAATGATTTTCTAATATCTACTCTGAATATGGAAACTATGTTCTTGTCTAGATTATAGGGGTATGTCTATGGTGCGGACCACAGAGAAATATTCATACTAGCAATAAAAGGTTAACTCGCAGACACGGATGTAACATGTTTAAGTGGAAAAACAATACCAGTAATCATCTTGAAATAATTTTTATAAAAGGTGTTTTAAATATGCTAAGTAAATTTAAAGAGGTCAAATTTACTGATAATCGAGATAACACTTACTATTTGCTAATAATTGCATGTTACCCTAATATGATTCCTTAGCAGACTAAAAACTACGTCACCAAAAAGATAGTTAACTTAGATCTTCGTTTAGTATTTATTAGTTTCATTAGTATCATTATTTTGTATCTTATTTGTATAAGTCCTTAAGTTACTATCGGATCGGGTTACGGTTTAAGGCTTGAACTTACAATCAAATACTCAAACTTTTGGGTCCTGCGACACATTTTATGTCGCAGACACTTCCGAACCTTACGTCGCTTACTATGTCGCTAGTTAGGGTTGAGGTATAAATACTCCACCTCGGTCGCTATCACTGTTACCCCACACTGCGACTCAAAATCAAAAACTTGCGACATAAAATAGAGATTAGCGACACAACCGGCTGCGGCGATTTTTGAATTTGATTTCGATCTTTTGGTGTTTTTCTTGCCAATCGACTACTTGATTCTTGTTCACCTGCTTCTACTCGATCGTTAGGTACTAATTTCGCCCTCTTTCACCGTATATTTAGTGTTTAATCATCGATTTTAGGTTACGGTTTTAAGGGTTTTGGTTTTTGGGTAAATTGAACGTGAAAACAAGTGATTTTGATAGTCAAACTTATGTTTTCGTGTTCCTCGTTTGTTGCCGTACCCTAGGGTATGACTAGATTTCGAAAACCCCAAATTTAGAGTTTAGGGTTTTCTGAGTTCGGATGATGTTCGTTGTTACGACATAACCTGCGACATAAATTTTATGTCGCAGGATTCACGAAATTAATTTACGTCGCTTATTAATGCGACTCAATTTTTATGTCGCTAACCTCCCTACGTCACAACTTTTATGTCGCTTCATTCTTGCGACGCAATTCCTGCGACTCAAGTGTTATGTCGCTCCTTTCAAATAAATCGATTAAATTCGAACTAATTGCGAAAAGTGACATAACTCTGTCCGTCGCTCAATTAGTTTGCGACACAAATCGTTATGTCCCATTGATTTCGAAATCAATCTGTAAGCGACTTAATTTTTTACGTCGCTCATCGTTTGCCACACTGCATGTTTGTTCCCAACTATATGTTACCAGTGCTAACTGTTGTAAAGCTCTTTACAGCAATGGCAGGAGATTTCTTTCAACCCAAAACTGTTTACAAACACCTGTGTTCACTGCTTCTGCCCAACGGATACTAGGACACTCCACTTCTAGTTGTGGAGTCTTTTGTGCTATCTGGTGTCTTGAGAGCGTTCTTACTCGATCAAGCACCTTAGAGCTTCTATCGGATAATTGGGACCGGATCCTTTTTATCTGTCTATGTTGATGGTCTGGTGGGATCCCATCCTTGTCCTAGATCTTAGCCTTCCATGTATTAATAGCCTATGTCTTGGATCTTAGCCTTCAGTGTACACTTGGTTTAGGGTTTAGGGTTTAGGATTTGATATTTTGTACTCATCAAATTGTAACTATTTATGATGATATCAATGAAACCCTTCGTTTATGTTACTAATTGATTTTCATATTCCTGTGCTATTAACGCTAACGTCTGTCAAGTTTTACTGTGAGCTTGTGTATAGAAATGGCAGATGCTGGAGTTCTATGGGAGCCTCGCCACAATGTTGTAGTTCATTTGGATGACTCCAAAGATTCGGCTGCTGATTATCGGCCGATGGTGGCGTTTCTTCGACGTTCACGTATTTATCAGGCAATCACAAGGACTACTACAATTTACAAAGATCACGTAAGCACGTTTTGGGACAATGCTGTGATCAACGATGACCTTCCGTTTGCACGTATTCTCTCTACGGTCAATGGTGGCGAGATAATCATTTTGGAACAGTATATTCGGGATTTCTTTGGTTTTCAAGATACTACTGAAATGCCAGTTCTCTTCGGAAATCAATTCATTACTGGTGGTATGAATCGTATAGGATATCCAGGAGTTCCGACCACCCAATACCGAAAAGCGGATTTGCCTAAAGTCTGGAGGTATCTTATGCACGTAATGATCGTGTGTTTATCTGCTCGTAAAGCTGGACTCGAAGGAATGAGTTATTCTACGGCCTCTGCTATGTTAGCTCTAATTTACAACAAGCCGTTCAATTTTTCGGGCTACATTTTTGGAGCTATGGTCGAGAATGTACGAGCCGGGGACAAGAAATGGAATTTGTATCCTCGTTTTGTTGAGTTGTTTTTGGATGCTCTTCTTCCTAGCATCCCTGTTGATCCTCGAGAATTTCTTCATCCGACACCTATGACTGTCCGAATCTGGATAGTTTGCGCTCAGGGGGCCCGCGCGAATGAAAATTTTCCACTATTTAGGCATATCATCAACGAGGCTTATGTTCCTCCGCCCAATGATGGGTACTTGGACGCTCCTGCTGCCGCAGCTCCGCAACAACCGGAGCAAGTTTTTGTTGATGTTCTTATTGGTCAGGATCCTGTTGATGATATTTTACTCGATATAGAAAATTTCGAGCATGTTGAAGAACCTGCTGGTGGACAGGCTGATCAGCCTAATCTGGAAGAACCAACATGTGTTAATGTTTCTGACGGTGGTTCAACTCCAGCTACCTCTCCTGGTACTGTACCGAGACCTAATCAGCTGGCTAATATTCAATACTTCGAGCCACGATGTTTCAAACGTATTTTACGTCGCCAGCGTGCTGGGATGGTCTATGTTAGACCTGATTTGGGAAAAAGGGTGCGTGATGATGACCCTCTTGACGAAGATTGGGTTCCTCCCCAAACTATTCGTCGTACTTCTTCTTATTCTGCTGTTGCCGCAACTTCTAGTTCAAGGCCAAGGGTTGAGGTCCCACGTGTTGAATGTAAAACCTAGTCAAAAAGTCTAATTTTCGCGCCGAATTTAAAATTTATATTTGGTAATTCAAGTGAAATATTTTTATTTAAAATATTTACGAAATACTATAAACAAAATTATGAATTTGAAATATTAAATTTATATTACGATCGGGTACAAAAACACGAGCTTTTAACGCAACAAGTGAGGACAACCAACCCCCACAAAAAGTGAGGGCCGGCTGCCCCTATTTCCCCTCCCCATTTTATGTTTTCTTTTCATTTCACACAAACACATCCATATCTCTATCTCAATCTCCATCTCTCTCTCTCTTTTCCTTCATCTTCAACAACAACAACTAACAACAACAACCACACCAACACCATTTTCGGAATCATCATCATCATCATCAGGAACAACAACAACAGCCGCATCATCATCATCTTCTCCATCTTCATCATCTCCATTTTCACTTTCAAAGTAAGATTTCTCACTTCCTCTCTCTAGAAATCGTTCCTCTCACTAGATATTACTTAGATTACTTAGTAATACATGTTAGTAACTTTTTATAACATCAAAACGCCTAAAAATCGAACCAAAACTCGATTTGAAGCTTGAAATCGTCGAACAGTTCGTGATGTCGTAGGGACCAAAAACAGTGTTGCGACGTTGTCAACGTCGCAGCTCAATGTCGCAAAAAATACCACGATGTCGCCTGGTGCGACGTCAGCCACAATGTCGCATGAAATTGCGAACGTCGCACATAGCGACGTCGACCCTTATGTCGTACTAGACCCTGATGTCGCATATAGCGACTGATGTAGCGCAAAAAGTCATGTTTTTACCTGCATTATTTGTCCCATATTTAGCTCTTTTCTAACAAATACATCTTAAAATAATCATTATTCATTAACTTTTGTTAGAAACGTATAAACTTGCCGGTCCTGTGAAAATCATGCAAAAAGGTCGGAAAACTAACCGAAATAGGCACCGAATTGAGCCAAACCCTAAATCTACTGTAAACTCCATATCAAGACCTCACAATTATCTTATTTTGTAGCTATGGAGATTACGAGAACATGGATATAAGGATTGCTCAAAACGGATCAAGGATGAAGAAGTTATGCAAGATACAGCGCAGCCGAAAGCTACAAAACGTATTCTGGACACGCCTGGGCCCCACACATACAATTTCTACCAAATTTGCATCATTATAAGCGTAACGGAATTACGAAGCCGTAGGCGAAAGAATCAAGTCAAACGGACGCGAAACAAAGAAGATACGGCCTTCCGAAGTTGCGAGAAAAGTCAGAAAAATCACACGGCCAAGCACATGGCCACCACAGGGCCGTACACGGCCTCTACCAAGCCGTACACGACCTGTAGAGGGCCATACACGGCCTCTGCAAGGCCGTACACGGCCTGTTTTGCACTCACACGGCCTCTTCCTTGCTTCGTTTGCTTGTACGTGAGCTTGTGAACTTGTACTCTTGGATCCGAGGCTTGCCTATAAATAGTGGCCTCATTCACCTCATTCCACACACCAATTCTTCATAAGAATTCTCAATTTCTCTCTCACACACTCTTTCTTTCTCTTTCTAGTTTAGCTTTCTCTCTCTAGCACTACTCTTAGGAGTTAGAGGAGAAATAGTAGGGTTTTAGTTAGTTAGCTCTTGGTTAATATTTAACCAAGACTAACGGAGGGGCTACTCTTGTAATAGTGTTAGGGATATTTTGCGGGTCTTATTTGTAATATTGTCCAAGATATTGCGGAGGTTACGCTCGTGTATTCTTTCAACATTATTCAAACTACGCGTTACATTCGGTCATCTCTTTCCTTATCTTTCATAATGATGATTATTATTATTGTTGCTATGCTAGATTTAGGATTGTTTGTTATGCGTAGGGAGTAGTTACCATGTGCTTGTTATGATGTAGTTAGTTTATGTATTGCGGGTGATGTTACTTTAAATATACAATTGGGATAATATCATTATGAAACCACGGAGGTAACGTTATACAGCTTTCATTTGTATAGCGCCGGAAACATCACGAATGTGTGTAGTACGGAATGTGGAAGCTATGAAAGTCGTGGGCACAATCCGTTGTGGAATAATGTTCCCAATTGTTACATATTGAAAACCGGTGTACTGTTAATTTTACATTTATGAATTTCTAAACCTAAACGCCTTTCCTCCAATAAACGTGGTTAGAACCTGTATGACAAGGAGTCATGTACCTTGATCAACCGGTCACTACCGATCTGTGTTTTCAAATCAAATAAATCAACATGGTCTGAATTGTGTAGCTGTGGAAATACTGCCAAAACCTTTCGTATAGTACACCGTGAATCAATCAGGGATTTATTGAGAATGTAGTGAGGGCTGGTTTATATCATAGATGGTTAAACGTTAATACAAACTTAGTTAAACTAGTCCAGAGTGACCATAAAGTATGTGGCACCGGAAAGACCGTAAAACGGCACAGTACTTCGTATAGCGTTTAAATACGTGGGAAAAGCTAAGGAACTGTCGTCGGTTGAAGACTGTGTCATATCCTGGTTGAACCACACAGCTCTGGACTAAACAAAGACCATTAATGTAGAGTTAGCAGTCACCAAACCAAGTCTTAATCTTAAATGCCTTGTCTAGTCTTAGTATCCTCACAGTGTTAAGAACGGTCGGAACATTAGTGGGTCTGTTACTCTATCTCATGCGCCCAGGAATACTATTCCAAGAAGGGTCACTATTCCACCATATTGAAAGTGTTGAAGAGTTGAGCAGCCTCCTCTGATCAGAATCACCATAGCCTAGCAACCCAGTGACATACTGTCTGAGAAATCAAACAGTAGGGTGTTAGTGTTTACACTGTGAATACTTAGACGAAAGCAAGACACAAATCTTAAAAAGACGTTTTCATACTTAAACCTTAGACATCACCCCATACATAAGCTAATGAAGTCATAGCAAGCACTACCCTCCATTTTACTTTTATGTTCTTTTAGTTTTAGTAGTTTAAATAGATAAATAGATAAAAACCAAAACAATCACCTTTAAATCTGTCCAACCCTAGCTTAATTACTGATTTGTCAGAACTAGATCTGTTTCAATTCTGCCGTTGTGAGGAACAATCCTGGATCATCCTTACCGCATACTTATATCAGGTATTCGTACCTAGTATTAGTAGGTAGTTCGGAGGATTAGGCTCCCCCCGACTTTTATAAATTTAAAACCTACCACCCCAGTGGCGCCCGTTGCGTGAACGACCGTTTCGGGCGTAACGAGTTTTTGGCGCCGCTGCCGGGGATGGTAGTACGATTCGGAGCCTGTTTAGATAGATTAGTTTTTAAGCGATCCTTTTTGACTTGGATTCACCGTCCTTGTCAGAAGTTACTTTCTGCCCGTAGATTAGCGTAGTTTAGCTTAGAATAACTTCCCTCCATACCACAACTTTAATTCTCAAAACCTTCTTCTTGTGTTGTCTTCACTGATAACTTGGCAATGGCAACTTTACAACAACTAAAAGATCAAATTGATAGTCTTTTTTAAATAGTCCAAGATAGATATAGGAGTGATGCCGACTTAGAAAATGAATGGCAAAGGTGTAGGATGAATTATTCGGATAACATAGGGAACTTAGATCCTCAATTACAATATCAGTATAACCCTTATGCCTTCCAACAACACTACCATCCTGAACCATTCAGAGTCTACCCACAACCATCTTACCCTGTACACGAACCACAACCATACGAGAATTCGAACTTGAGAGAAATGTCCATGACTAATCCCAACAGTAATGTCACTTTCTCACCCTCTTTCACCCCATATGAACAACAAATAGCTGACATGCTTAATGGATATACTGATAAGCTGTCAAAAATGGAAAAAATAGTCCAAGAAAGTTGTGAGAGAATTAGGGATCAAGTTACAACCATCTATAGAGTACAGGAAGATGAGAGGCATCCACACACCACACCTACTTCACTTGACATAGACTTTCAATCTCATGAGCCTGGTTGCAAAATTCTTCCAAACCCTTCACCTACCCAATCTTCTAAATCCTCACTTCCACCTATTCTCAACCTATCTACATCCGAAACCGATGAGGAGTTCATTCTAGAGGAACTTTCCGAGTCATTGCAACTTGAAACTCTTGGCCGGAGTGACGAGGATGACGAGGTAGATGAAGAGATAGAATTAGAGAGCCCGGAGATGGAGATTTACACAGAAAACCCAGAAGGACCAGAGGAATACGCACCAACTCTGAGAAGTGATCTCATTCCAATTAAAACCGACGTGGTTGACAACATTCCGCAACAATTTATGGTTGACACTGTCCCACTTATCTTTTCGAATGAATCACCCCCTGATCTAGTTGTACCTTTTGCCTTAGACCAGCCAGTTGCCCAAGTAGTTGATGAGAATGTTGCTACAAGATTGGAGACGTCAACGGATACTGTCCCACATCCATGTCCAGAGTACAACATTCTCACCAACTCAAAGACCATAAGAAGTAAGGTGGGTTTTGCATCATGGTTGCCTTACAAACCATCTCTCCACAACATAATGACGTATACGTCCTGGAGTGGTAAGGACACCTTTGACCAACCCATTCTGCCCATCCAACTCAAGGAGGTAATCAAAGTTGAGAGATTTGTTACGCCTCCGGTAGAACAATTCCCTCACTTTGAATTATTTCCTCATATTGGACATACCCTAGCCTTAAACTGTCTTAAAATCTTAGGTATGTACCAATATTACCCCTTGTGTCTACTGATGGATGCAAGGAAGCTGCTAGGATCTCCTGACATATAGTCCTGGAGTCAAGCTAGAGACTCGAACAAAAACAAGCGCTTCTCGGGAGGCAACCCGTGTCTAACGTAGTTTTAATAGTAGTAATCATAATAGTAGTTAATTTAGGATAAGTAGTATGCTAACATCAATAAGTAGAAAAATGAAACCCTAAATTGCATGTTCAAAGTTATCAAAGTTTATATGAACTAAAAGGATGATTTTTCAAAATGGACTTCAAACTTTTGTTAAAACCTTCAAAACTTCCTTCTCCCGCTTGTTTGAACTTTATTTGCAACATCTATTTTTCATTATCTGAAGTTTTTAAATATCATTTCACTCACAAACATGTGATTAGCAACCTTAGTAATCATACACTACCCACTCACATATTTCGAGCATTTGAGGTACTTACATATAATTCTGTGAACATACATAAAAGATCTTTAAATGGTTAATCTGATAACATGATTTGTATGTCAATATGTGTATTATGCTCGAACTCGTTTAAAAATATATGATGTGAACATCTTTATACTTGGTTGCCTGATCTGTTGTTTGTGCTATAGTGAAATTATAGGCAACTAACACTTTTTTGTGTGAGATCAAACTCTAAGTCATACACTGGTTTGTTTCTTCAAAGTACTCGCTTTGATAGTTCTTTAGCAAGCCAAGTGAATCTATGATTTGGAGAATGATCACTTGTTTGTTAGATCTTGTTTGTTCTATTAAACAGGGACTGACGCCTAGGGATAAAGAGCTTTTGAGTATAATGGAAATAAGACAAGGGGAGCTTACAAGTTCATCAAATAAGGAAACTTTTGATCATTGCTTTTCAGGAGAAGAGATGGCTCTTTCTAGCACGTAGATGGTCACATTCTAGTTGTCTATGACTAGGTCATCGAGTAGATCACATCAAAATTCACCACATCCCAGAACTACACTTTACAATTTCCGTGGCTGCTAGCATGGTGTTACATGGAACCCAAAATCATCACTACCATCCACCATCACCTTATCCACCCACATTCGCCCATCCATCCACCCCTTCACATTTATCATTACCATCCGGGATCATTTGTTCGCCATGGAATCAAGGAATGAGTACAGAGTATATGGGATGTAAGCTAGAGATCTCTGCCGATTAGAACAACATCAAATTTACTTCATGAGTTTGTCGGAGAACATCTCGGAGGAAATGGTCGTCGGATTCAGCACTTTCAGATCATCTAGAGCAATTAGTCTACATCAGCAGCTCTTGATGATTAGGATCCTCGTCCATTATCTCTACCCAACATATGGTGTATCTTGGTTGATTCTGCATGTATCCAGAAGAAGACATCACTTTGGTTCACTTTCTACAATCTATCCTTTTGGTCTTAGTTATTTTCGTGGGAAAGTTAGTGACAAGATTGGATGAAGAATATGCCATTGTGAGCTCGAGTGCACTTCATGAAGACTGACTTTGATCCAGCAAACACTGGTGCCAACACAGTCTATTTTTCAGATCCTCAGCTCACCGATGTGCTGACAATTTATGAGGTTGCGAATGAAATATTGAGCAAAGAGATGACGGACATTCATGAAGAAACTGCATTCTGCAAGGAGCCAGCTAAAGAAATTCCAACCATCGGCAGATTGCGGATTCTTTCTTCAAAATATCTCTTGCCTCTATCATAGGGAAGTTCCTTTCTTTTATGTTATGTTTTTCTCCATTACCATACATCCTAATATGCCTAAATTCTAAGTGTGGGATTCAATCCCACCATCTTTTGAAAAACACTTAAAAATTGTTCTACTGTTTCAAACCCTAAGTGTGGGATTTTTCCCAAAGAAAATCCTACATCTTAGCAATGAACATTGAGGACAATGTTGTTTTAAGTGTGGGATATACGGTATGATATACCGCAAGTTTGTATTTGCCTGTCCAAAGTAATACATCTTCTTTCATTCAAAAATTTTTCAAAATTTTTTGCAAAACCAACCTAAAAGGTTGAGATTTTAACCATCAAAACATTCGAAAACCCAACCTCGACGGTGTCCGACATCCATTCGGTTGATTTCGAATATTTTTCTAAAGATTTTAGTCTTAGAAGATTCTTTCAAAGAAACGAACTTTCTGTCAAAATAAATAAGTTGCTTTGGAAAGTAAGATAAGGCAAAAATAAGAACGTATCTTAAACTGAAATTGAGAAATCCTCTAGGCATCGCATGACTTGGTGCATATGACCCTTTGATGGTGAGGTACTTGAGCCTTTAATAAGCATTCACTTTTAATGCCTCACTTTCGTTTCTGAGTGTGCGCCGATGCATGTGTCTTTGAATTAGAACTTGCTCCTGTAATGCGTTTCGAGACCATACCAATGAGTGCCATACGCGGTATAGGTGCAATTAGAGGATCTTGGCATTTACTAGGATTAACCCCTTTCTTCCATATCTTTTCAAGCCAACCCTTCCAACTTTCTTTTTAAGATTGTTGATGATCCGATTAGAAAACCCTTTGCGCCTTAGCCCATTTCATTTCTAAAACCTCAAAACCTCAAAACTTCCCCACAACACAAACACTTTCCCAAAAACACCATTCCATCTCGTGAATCTTCATAGATCATAAGTAAAGGACTGCTTGAGATATCTTTCTATTGGTGTCTCATCTTCAAACATCTCTCCGTACCTATCAAGAGTTTAAAGAAAGAAATCCAAAATGAAGATACGGTACAAAAGCGAAGTTAGTACTCATCACGAAGATATTATCCGCCAAAGACAGTACGAAAAATTGGTACTTGTCAGAAGAGAAGTCAAAGATGTCTCACTTTATGAAGGATCTCCAAAGTCATAAAAAAAAAAAAAAAAAAAAAAAAAAAAAAAAAAGACCTTGGAGAGCTCCTAGAAAAAGAAGACTACTCTCCAAAGAAGAAAAATCCGTTAGATCTCAAAAGAAACATCAAAAGAAGAGATTATTCCTCTACGAGATGAGTCTACTCTAGAAGTTATCTCAAGTGAAACTTGCTTTGATCTTTGAAAGCTCCGAGTCTGAAGTTCCAAAACCCTAAAACCATTCACCAACCTACCCTTATCCCTACACACCTTGCCCTCAATCACACAACCCGATCAAAATGCCTTGGGATAATTAGCACCATTCTCAAGGGAGTGGTGGAGATTTGATTCTCGACCAAGCCTATGACGATAAGCGCTGCATGACTGGCATTGAGCGATTTCGTTTCTATTAGATTATAGGTAACCCGATACAATTTTGAGTGAATTGAGTGAACCACTTGTGAGAATCTCCCAGTCATGTACATCTACGTTTCGAGAGTTGCAAAGTATGCCAATCAGGGTTGATCAGTTTTATGTTTAAGTATAGTTAATTTTTGTTGATACTTACTTTCTGAAAATATTTATTTAATTTGAAGAAAGTGACTTTCTGCGGAAGATACTCTAAGCATCCAAAATGATCTTTCAAAAGTTATTTTCCAAATGAGGTTTGCTTGAGGACAAGCAAAAGCTTAAGTGTTGGATATTTGATGTAGCGCAAAAAGTCACGTTTTTACCTGCATTATTTGTCCCATATTTAGATATTTTCTAACAAATATATCTTAAAATAATCATTATTCATTAACTTTTGTTAGAAACGTATAAACTTGCCGGTCCTGTGAAAATCATGCAAAAAGGTCGGAAACTAACCGAAATAGGCACCGAATTGAGCCAAACCCTAAATCTACTGTAAACTCCATACCAAGACCTCACAATTATCTTATTTTGTAGCTATGGAGATTATGAGAACATGGATATAAGGATTTCTCAAAACGTATAAAGGATGAAGAAGTTATGCAAGATACAGCGCAGCCGAAAGCTACAAAACGTATTCTGGACACGCCTGGGCCCCACACATCCAATTTCTACCAAATTGGAATCATTAGAATCGTAAGGGAATTACGAAGCCGTAGGCGAAAGAATCAAGTCAAACGGACGCGAAATAAAGAAGATACGGCCTTCCGAAGTTGCGAGAAAAGTCAGAAAAATCACACAGCCAAGCACACGGCCACCACAGGGCCGTACACGGCCTCTACCAAGCCGTACACGACCTGTAGAGGGCCGTACACGGCCTCTGCAAGGCCGTACACGGCCTGTTTTGCTCTCACACGGCCTCTTCCTTGCTTCGTTTGCTTGTACGTGTGCTTGTGAAATTGTACTCTTGGATCCAAGGCTTGCCTATAAATAGTGGCCTCATTCACCTCATTCCACATACCAATTCTTCATAAGAATTCTCACTTTCTCTCTCACACACTCTTTCTTTCTCTTTCTAGTTTAGCTTTCTCTCTCTAGCACTACTCTTAGGAGTTAGAGGAGAAATAGTAGGGTTTTAGTTAGTTAGCTCTTGGTTAATATTTAACCAAGACTAACGGAGGGGCTACTCTTGTAATAGTTTTAGGGATATTTCGAGGCTCTTATTTGTAATATTGTCCAAGATATTGCGGAGGTTACGCTCGTGTATTCTTTCAACATTATTCAAAATACGCGTTACATTCGGTTATCTCTTTCCTTATCTTTCATAATGATGATTATTATTATTGTTGCTATGCTGGATTTAGGATTGTTTGTTATGCGTAGGGAGTAGTTACCTTGTGCTGGTTATGATGTAGTTAGTTTATGTATTGCGGGTGATGTTACTTTAAATATACAATTGGAAAATATCATTATGAAACCACGGAGGTAACGTTATACGGCTTTCATTTGTATAGCGCCGGAAACATCACGAATGTGTGTAGTACGGAACGTGGAAGCTATGAAAGTCATGGGCACAATCCATTGTGGAATAATGTTCCCAATTGTTACATATTGAAAACCGGTGTACTGTTAATTTTACATTTATGAATTTCTAAACCTAAATGCCTTTCCTCCAATAAACGTGGTTAGAACCTGTATGACAAGGAGTCATGTACCTTGATCAACCGGTCACTACCTATCTGTGTTTTCAAATCAAATAAATCAACATGGTCTGAATTGTGTAGCTGTGGAAATACTGCCAAAACCTTTCGTATAGTACACCGTGAATCAATCAGGGATTTATTGGGAATGTAGTGAGGGCTGGTTTATATCATAGATGGTTAAACGTTAATACAAACTTAGTTAAACTAGTCCAGAGTGACCATAAAGTATGTGGCACCGGAAAGACCGTAAAACGGCACATTACTTCGTATAGCGTTTAAATACGTGGGAAAAGCTAAGGAACTGTCGTCGGTTGAAGACTGTGTCATATCCTGGTTGAACCACACAGCTCTGGACTAAACAAAGACCATTAATGTAGAGTTAGCAGTCACCAAACCAAGTCTTAATCTTAAATGCCTTGTCTAGTCTTAGTATCCTCACAGTGTTAAGAACGGTCGGAACATTAGTGGGTCTGTAACTCTATCTCATGCGCCCAGGAATACTATTCCAAGAAGGGTCACTATTCCACCATATGGAAAGTGTTGAAGAGTTGAGCAGCCTCCTCTGATCAAAATCACCATAGCCTAGCAACCCAGTGACATACTGTCTGAGAAATCAAACAGTAGGGTGTTAGTGTTTACACTGTGAATACTTAGACGAAAGCAAGACACAAATCTTTAAAAGACGTTTTCATACTTAAACCTTAGACATCACCCCATACATAAGCTAATGAAGTCATAGCAAGCACTACCCTCCATTTTACTTTTATGTTCTTTTAGTTTTAGTAGTTTAAATAGATAAATAGATAAAAACCAAAACAATCACCCTTAAATATGTCCAACCCTAGCTTAATTACTGATTTGTCAGAACTAGCTCTGTTTCAATTATGCCGTTGTGAGGAACGACCCTGGATCATCCTTACCGCATACTTATATCAGGTATTCGTACCTAGTATTAGTAGGTAGTTCGGAGGATTAGGCTCCCCCCGACTTTTATAAATTTAAAACTTACCACCCCAGTTGCGCCCGTTGCGTGAACGACCATTTCGGGCGTAACAGCGACGTAGATTCCAACGTCGTAGTACATCGCACTGCGACAGATGCCCCATTGTCGCACCCAATGTCGTAGGTCACAGAACCTTAAAATCCTATGTTTTTCACTAAGTGTCGGAACCAGATTTTAACACTCGATTTTACTCCTAATTTGGATTTCGGATGCGTTTTAACACTCGACCCCAACCAGGGGCTCGGCCCCTTGGACCCCGCCAGGGGTTGCCACCCCTTGGACCCCGCTACCAGGGGCGCTGCCCCCGGACCCCCGTACATGGTTCCCAAACCTGAATGACTTACTTGGTCATACTATTTGATCTCGTACTCATATAACCTCGCGTGTTTAGGACACTAGGAGGTTACCTATCGGACAACGCGCGTATTGTAGGATCGCTGAAAACTCATAGGTGAGTTTCATAGCCCTACTCTTTCAAATGTTTTACTGTTTTCGGGGTGAGACGCATGCTCAATTACTGTTTTCGAATTATATTAATAAACTTTTATAATTCAAAATTATCTATATTACTGCCATGTAATACGAAATGTGTAATACATAGGAATTACACCCACCATACTGTTTTGAAATAGTATCAATACTTAACCTAGATAGATTACAATCATACACTGTTAGATTGTTGGAAAACAATTACCACCCCATAACTTGATTCAGTTATCACCATTCATTGACTATATTGTCATGGGACAATACTATCACTTATACTAGAACTAGTTAGTTCTACTTACATTGGACAACGACCATACTTTTACAGGATTAGTCTTCCTTTTAGGAACTAATACTGCCCATACAAATCAGGATCTCTATATACTTGTTAGGCTACGGCTAGGAGTATACATTAGTATCATACGTTAGTATAGAATCCTTATACTAATACAAACAACTAGGTGATGTGATTGGATGTAAAAAGTCACGTTTTTGCGTATACAATTCCCACCCTTTTAGCCCTAAAATGGATGAAAACATTCAATATCAATACTTTTTCACCATAATTCATTACTAAGGCTAAAAATAAGGCGTTGCTTCAAAAATCAAGTAAAATGGCCAAATAACGTACAAAATAGAGCATAAACAATACGGTCACGTTCTGCAAGCACTTATTAAGCATTCTACCTTAAAATTATTCTTTGATTATCTCATTATGATCTTCAGGTGAATACGAACGCGTGCATATAAAGAACGTTGAAAACGGAGCTAGAACGAAGAAGTTAGGGCCAAACGAACTACGAGTAGGCGACAAGACTTACGATCCAGTGCACAAGGCAACGACCAAGGGCTCACCACCCCCTAGAGGGCCGTATACCCCCCTCTAGGGGCTGTATACGCCCTCCTAGAGGCCGTATATCCCCCTTTTGGGGTGGTATACCCCCTTCTAGGGGTGGTATACCCCCTCTGCAAGCCCGGATACGCCCTTTTTAGTGCCGGATACCCCCTTTACGCTACCGAATGTGTAACAACCGGCAAATTAGGACTAGAATTGGTGCCTAATTCTTTGTTAATACATGCAATTAGTTCTGTGTTAGGCTAATTTATGTATCGAATTATATATTGTTGAATATATATACGAAAATGCGATTTGGTTAAATCGTACGCAATTTAAATCGAATGTATTTCGATTCAATTTAATACGGACGTTGGTGACCAATTTTATTGAATAACATTGTTATGTCAAAAATATTATTATAATAACATTTCGTATTCATTCGTATGGTACAATCAGAAAGTTACATAATTTAAAATGTTAAAACGCGCAACTAAATAAATTAACGTACATTTTATAATTCAAATATAAATTAAACTGTAAAATATTTAAATAGAATATCGCGTAATAAATTGTATTTTAAAATGTACCAATTAATATGTAAAATAATTATTTAACGTCTAAACGACGGAGCAAACGAACACCACGCGGAACGCGGGGCGAGAAAGCTGAAAAGTGGGGATAAACCCCCACCTTCCATTCTTCTTCCCTCACTTTATCTATTTCTTCTCTCTCTCTCTTTTCTTTTCTTTCTTTCACCAACACACCACAAAAACCATTAAAAATCACAAATAACACCACGAGACGCAACCATATCATCAATATTTTTAGAGATTCACGACCACCTCACGACGATCTACATTTCTACCTTTCCGGATTTACATTTCGGCAAATTGTAAGTTTCCGACAAATCCCGAAATCTCTCGTTTTTAATCATTTTTACTAGTTTATGGTTTAAATAGGCTTAATATGTTCATATAAGGGTTGGGTAAAAGATTTGGACCGAACGGAAACCGGAAAACTCGTTTTCGGCACATTTTCCGGCCAACAGACCGCTACGTCGCACCTGGCCGGGGGCCTCTGCGACGTCGCGACCTACTTCGCACAAAAATCTCAACGTCGCACTAGCGACGCAGCCTATTACGTCGCATTAACTTGCGGACGTCGCACGTAGCGACGTAGACTTTAACGTCGCAAACCGAACCAACGTCGCATTAGCGACGTTGCCCCCTACGTCGCATTGATTTGCGAAGGTCGCATCATGCGACGTACCTGCCTACGTCGCACCTTACGTCGCTTGCAACGTCGCATGCGACGTCGCACAAACCAGAACCTTGAAAACTCACATTTTCACTAAGTGTCGAACTTTTACAACCTCAAATCTTTATATGATACGACCTAACAATCATAATAAAACATACTTTCCTATTACAATTACTCTAATTTGCGTATTGAATGATAAACTTTAAATATAACAAATCACCAACGGGCCGTATACTCTGATACGAACGCGAACAAACCAACATTTAAACACAACGGGTTGTATGAACAACTAGCCTAGATGATCTTGCGAGACATCTACTTACTTGACATTACGTGTTTAGGCATTCGGAGGTTACGGGTTCGGAGAACCAACTGTTGATATTACTTACTCGTTTATTGATATAAACGCACTTGCAAAGACTCAGGTGAGTCTTACGGCCCCACTTTTACTGTTTTAACTTATTGGGGGAGATACATGCTACTGATTTTTCTTGAACACAAGTACTAAACTGTTTACTATACCAAACGGAACTGCATGAGTTACTTACTATTTACTGAAGTCTCTCCATCATATATCGTTAGTTATGTACTTAAGCGCGAACAGTAGTTAATGGATCCATTAGGGAAATGACCCTCCCCGCCCGGGGTAGTAGCGCTACCACGAACCGTTATGTATAAATGGGCGACTATTATTTCGTTTACTTATGCTTGCTCAATTATGAGCATGTCACGGGAGCAACTGATTATTTACGGGTTAAGCTTCGATTATGAGCCTCATGGCAACGGTATAACTTGATTACTTTACTTTTGCGAGATTTGCAAATACTTGATATACGCCTACGGGCACTACTGATGAAATCTTGTGTTCAAACTGATTATTTACTGATAAACCTGTGAGATTCACCAACCTTTTGGTTGACCCTTTTTAGCATGTATTCTCAGGTACACTTACGGAGTAGGATCACTCCAGGATTACTAGCTAGAGTCGCATGATTTCCAAACTGCATTTAACGGAGATTCTTTGGCATTATCTTTTGTAACTATGGTTATGTAATAGAATCTCCCGTCACATATGCGGACTCTAGGCTTACATATTTTTGTAAAGAAAACTATATGTTTTCAAACGATTTAATTATGAAATGTAATTATTTTACAAAACGTCTCATTTAGAGGTCGTTTGCTGTATATCTTGTGCTTTGTATATTGATTAGTAACACCCAAGTATGCTTCCGCAAATCACTAAATTTGGGGGTGTTACAGAATACCCCCCTTATGGTGTCAAATACCCCCCTTATGGTGTTGATTCATGTAGCTCAAGGAGGTGTTTTAGCACAAATGGAAGTGTAAGGGTGCTGAACGTAAATTGTCAAATGGAGCCTATAAATAGAGGCTTAACCTCTTCATTTCAACACACCTCACCATACACTTCACAACACAATTTCACACACTTCACTCTCTCTCTAGAATAGTAGTAGCTTTCTCTCTCTAACACTTCTCTAAAGAGTTAGAGGAGAAATAGTAGGTTAGCAGTCAGTTAGTTCTTGGTTAATACTTAACCAAGACTAATGGAGGGGTAATATTGTAATATTGTTGAAGATACTTGGAGGGGTTATTATTGTAATATTGTAAAAGATATTCGGAAGTTCTGCTCGTTGTAATCTCTCAGCATATATTCAAACTACGCATTATCTACGGTTATCTCTTTCCTTATCTATTACAATGATGATTGCTATTGTTATTATGCTAGATTTAGGATTACTTGCCATGATTAGTGAGTAGTTATATTGTGTGTTTGTTGTGATGTAGTTAGTCGTTAATTGGGATGATGTCATTATGAAACAACGAAGGTAACGTTAAACGGCTTTCATTTGTATAGCACCCGGAAACATCACGAATGTGTGGAGTACGGAACGTGGAAGCTATGAAAGTCGTGGGCACAATCCGTTGCGGAATAATGTTTCAAACTATTATATAAATGAAAACTCGGTGCTTTGATTACGCGTTTCATCTATGAATTTAAACCAATGCCTTTCCGCCAATAAACGTGGTTAAAACCTTTTTGATAAGACGTCATATCAGGGGTAATTAATTATCTGTGTTCAATTAACATTGTGTGGTTTTAAGCTGTGGAACTACTAACCAAGTATTGTACATCGTGATTAAACTACAACTTAATTATATATGTTAAATGTCATGGTCTGGTTTCGAAGCCGTGGAATTACTAAACAAGTATTGTACACTGTGAATAAACTAGGGATTTATTGGTTAATTTTAAGTGAGGGATGGTTTAAATCATAAATGGAGAATCTTTGATCTAAAATACAAACTTAGTTTATAAAATCCAGAAAGGAACTCGAGGAATCATCTAGTATTCCAAATTCGTCTATCTCCCCTGGATTCCATAACCATTGATGGAACGTAATCAAGCACCAACTAAAGTCTTAAACTTAAATGTTTTATTCAATTGAGTATCACCGTGGTGTTAAGAACGGTCGAACATTTAGTGGGTCTGTTACTCTATTCATGCACCCAGGAATCTTCATATTCCAAGAAGGGTCACTGTTCCGTAACAGGGCAGTGTTGAGAGTTCCGATCAGAATCACGATAGCCTAGTTACTCAGTAACATACTGATTGAGCAATCAATCAGTAGGGTACTAGTGTTTACACCACAAATACTTGAAGCAAATAAAATACAAATCTTTATAAAGACGTTTTTATAACTTAAACTAAAACATCATCCCAATGCAAGGCTAACGAAGTCACAACAAATACCCCCTCTATCCTGACTGCTATCCCTTATTTTATTTTATTGTTTAGTATTAACTAGTAATATAATTTAGAAAAACAAAAACAAACTCCCAACCATTTTTAAAACTCCATCACTAGCTAGAAACGAACATCCTGATTTCTCTGTTTCACAATACCGTTGATTTTAAAGAACGACCCTAGGTCATACTTGCTGCTATAAACCTCTAGATCACATAGCACTAGTAAACTTAGGCCCCAGCTCTATAAATATTAAAACTTACCCGATCCGCGTCCCGACGGCTGGAGCAACGACCGGAGTGAAATCCGACCGACCGCTCGGGCGCGATCAAGTTTTTGGCGCCGCTGCCGGGGAATCAACTGTAAGACTCAGAGACGTCATAATGAACTTTCTTGCTAGTGAACCATTAGGATGGTTCTCTCTTCTGAAACCCCTAAAAATTCTTTCAATCCTTCCTTTCCCCAATCCTAAATCATACGTCGTACCTATCCAACGAGAGAAGCGATCATCTTCCCACAATCCTACAACCACCGCACGCATCACTCTCGCTGAATACAACAAACCCTCGATTGAAGTTCGAGGAGGACCCATTCGCTACCCAGAGATTGAAGGATCATCATTCGAACTCAAGCACGACATAGTGCAGCTGATCCTGAATCGCTGCCAATTCAACGGACAACCGAACGATGACCCCTACTCCCACCTAAACAAATTCTTCACCCTATCCGACTCTTTCAAGCAAAATAGGGTTGAGCAAGATATAGTCCGCATATATCTGTTCCCCTACTCTCGTTCCCTTTACGCATAGACTTGGTTCGAGGAATTAGAGACCAACTCTATCTCCTCATGGGCGGAAATGGAAACTAAGTTCTTAACAAAATACTTTCCCCCATCCAAACGAATCAAGTTAAAGAAAGACATCTTGAACTTCCGACAGTTTGATGATGAATCAATCTATAGTGCGTGGGAAAGATTTAAGAGATTGCTTAAAAGATGTCCTAACCACCAAATCGAACGATCAACCCAGTTATGCACGTTTTACAACGGTCTTACACCTCATCACAAGCCAATGCTCGACGCTGCTGCTCGAGGTAACTTCACGCTTTGCACGGACGACGAAGCCTGGAACCTGATTGAGAGTATGACCATAAATCACAATGATTGGAACACTGATGAGCATTCCTCATCATCGGCACCGCTTGCCCTCTCCAATCCCGTGCAAACTGAGGCGATCAAATCTCTCACGGAATCCATCGGAACGTTAACCGGGGAAATAGGAAAGCTGAAGAAATCTCCTCAACAGGTCTACCATATTCAATCTTGCCGAAACTGTACCAATTCACAAGTTGAGTACGAGAACCCTGTTGATGGTACAGCCTACTATGACCAGTTCCGAACTCATCCACAATGTCGCACCCCTAAAACACGTGGCAGCGGAAACATGAGGTGTCACGGGGGCTACGACCAAATCAAATATCACAACACAAAGATTAAAGCAAACGACCTCTATATGAGACGTTTGAAAAATGTTACATTCCATAAATAAAAGCTTACATAAGATTCTAACGTTCGCAAACATAGTCTAGAGATTTATAATACATAATCGTTGATACAAAATGTCATAATGCAATTTAAATCTCCTGTTCGAAAATATGCGACTCGAGCTATGCTTTCCAAGAGCATCCTACTGTCCTGTTTCCTGTGGGTAGTCCTACTGCGTCTGTAAACCTGAGAATACATACTAAAAGGGTCAACATAAAGTTGGTGAGTTCATAGGTTTATTCTGTAAAGTATTCATGTGAACACCATGTTTTCTGTTTGTAAAATAAGTTCTGTATCATAGTGATCCTGTATAAGTAAGTTCTGTAAAACATAGTTATGTAAAAATAGAGTTTCTGAGTAAATCAAGTTCTGCATGGATCCAGTTCTGTAAAAATAGAGTTTCTGAGTAAATCAGGTTCTGCATGGATCCAGTTCTGTATAACAGAGTTTCTGTGTGAAATCAAATTCTGCATAACAAAGTTTCTGTATAATAAAGATTCTGTATACTATAGTCTTGTATACTATAGTCCTGTTTAGTATTGCCATGAGCTCATGTATTCGAAGCTTTAACAAATTCTGTTGCCTCTATGTGTCTAATCCGGGACACATCCTGATTCAAATAATTATGCGCCCGTGGGTTAGCTGGAGCGACCAGCTCGGACGGGATTGTCAATCCCAAATAGTACTATTCACAATTATTCGCGCTTTATGAAATTAACGAACCATGAAATTGAGGTCTTATTGGTGGATTAGTTCTGCTACTCATGCAATAAGTATATGTTTTGTTTCTGTTTAAGTTTCTGTTTCTGTTTCTAGCAATCATAAGTAAAATCTGTAAAAGTTTCTGCTTCTGTTTAAGCACAAATCTGTAAAAGCATGTGTATGTATTCTCCCCCAAAACAGTTCAAAAACAAGTAAAAAGGGGGCTATGAAACTCACCTCAGATTAGCAAGTAGCAAACAAATATCAAATAAGCAAGCAAGTCGGTGTGCAACCTCCTAACGCCCTAAACGTATAAGGTTGTGTAAGTAGATGTCTTATAAGACCATCTATAGCGATTGTATAAGTGGGGGTTAATGTCCACTTAAGCCAATCGTGTAGGTGGAGGGTTAATGTCCACCTAAGGCTAGTTCATCAACTAGTATGTCCAAATAAGTTGTTCAAGTTCGATTATTAAAACGTGTATGACCCGTTGGTAAAAGTTTGTAGTAATAATTCATTTAGACATTATTATTAAGTTTGTTTTGTTGTATACTTTTCAGTAGTACAAATCGTGTCTTGCAAATAGATTATTTTAATTTGCATAAGCCTTAAACCGTAGGTCAAAGTTGGTCAACTCGTCGGTCAAAGTTGGTCAAACCTGGTCATACCTGGTCAAACTGGTCAAACCTGGTCAAACTTGGTCAAACCTGGTCAAACCTGGTCAAACCTAGTCAAACTGGTCAAACCTGGTCAAACTGGTCAAAGTTGGTCAAACTTAGCATCACTAGCAAAATGTAGCAACACTAGCAATTGTGGCATCACTAGGTTAGTGTCTCTACTTGAGACTTAGGATATTTTCAGAAAATGTAGCATCACTAGTAAAATGTAGCATCACTAGTAATTGTGGCATCACTAGGTTAGTGTCTCTACTTGAGACTTAGGATATTTTTAGAAAATGTAGCATCACTAGTAAAATGTAGCATCACTAGTAATTGTGGCATCACTAGGTTAGTGTCTCTACTTGAGACTTAGGATATTTTTAGAAATTGTTCTAAGTGTCGGTTTCTAATTCGGGAAACTTTCTAAGTTTAGTTTTAGGTCCAAGTTACTAACCAAGTCATCCAAACCCATTTTTGTTACAACTTTCCAAAAATAGTAAATTTTGTCGTTTTTAGAAACCGAGCCGTTTTTGTTGACTTGGTCAAACTTACTCGGTTTGACCCGAAACTTTCCCAAATCCATTGGATACGTTTAAAAAGTCCCAAAAAGTCCTTATTTCTATTTATAATATACCCGAGAGTGTCGGTTTTTAAAATGTAACTTTAAAGCTTCAAAATCTCACATTTTTCGGTTTTATCGGTTTGGTTCAACATTTATTTTCACACTTTCTGGTCAAAATCAGTTCTCACAAAAATTACTCATGAATCCTCTATGTTTCTAGTGTCTAACATAATTTTTCTAGCCATTACAAGGGTCATCTAAGTATACAAATAAAATCCACAAAAGTTCATATCTCAGATTCTGATTTTACACAGGTTAGTCCTACAAATCGATTTCTAGGGAAAAACACGTAAGAATATGGTAGAAACGTAAAACATAAAAGTTGTATATCTTTTCAAGAAGAAGATTTCAAAAAAAAATGCGTCTTCTAACTCTCAATATTTGATTTTATACGGATTTTTCTTCGAGTCTGACTTTTCTGGGCAGATTTGTGCATGTTCTTGAATAAAGTATAAAAACCTACTTTAACCTTTTATTTGGACATAATAGTGTTAGATAAGCTACAAAACAAGTAAATAAACATCATAAAGTCAGTTTTAGAGAGAGAGAATGGGTATTCATACTTAGAAATGATGAAGAAATGATGAAGATGATGGAGATACGCTTTGATCCTTGCTTCTAGCTCTTGTTTCTTCAAAATATGATGAATGATGGTGAGGTTTGGGTCTGGTTTTTCTCCAGAAAATTGAGAGAAAATGTGGATGGATTTTGGAGTGTGAAGTGAGAAATGGAAGAAAAGGAGAGTTGCATGAAGTGTGAGTGGTGTTGTAAGGGAATATCATCATGAAAAAGCAAGGGATATGAGAGGGGAAGATGGGAGGTGGGCATGTGCTCACATGGGGGCAGAGGGGGGGCAGGCCTAGGGGCCCCCACAAGGGGTATTTTGGTCATTTTCTTGTTCCCAATTTAGTTTGTTACGTTTTCCGTTCGTTTACCCGATTGTTTGGACGTTAATTTATACGTTAAACGTTTAATACACGCATTTAAGTAACGGTTTAAATTTCGATATTTTTGATTGAAATATTTTATCTAGATACTTGAAAGCATTTATAAAAATGTTCCGTTAATTTACCGGCCTCGATTTGCGTGCACGTTTTACGGAGGTTTAATCGCGTAACGTTTTAATTGGACGTTTTTATTGACGAATTATTATACGATGTTTTCAGTAATAATTTCATACAAAATAATATATTTTAAATTATAAAAATATATTTTGACTTTCGTTCGATTGTCGGGCGCATTCCGCGCGTTTTCGTTGCGTTTGAGACGTTTTAGCCAAAACGTCTAGGTTTTTCGTGTATTAATTCAACAAATAATAATGTATGATAAATAACTTCTAAAAAATAGATTTAAGTAATTTATAGAAAGTTTTTCACCAACGTCCGTATTTATACTGTGTCGGACTCCGTCCGGTTGTTTTGCACAATTTCACCAAATTGCGTAAGCGTAATATAAATCAATTACGGGAGTGTATATTCACATAAATATACAAATAGTTACAAGTAATTACAAGTATTTAGCCTAATACTAAACTAAACACACGTAATTAGGATTTCTAGCAGGTTAATCAGTAACCTATATCGCCGGGTGTCACACACAACCACCTGATTATACTCAAACCTCTCCTCCTCGATCCAGACCAAACCAATTCCTACCAAACCAACCACCCAACCAATTCCAATACCCAACCTACCCACAACAACCTCAACTCAGCTACAACCAACCACCCTTACTTATGAAACCTACACCTCAGATAGCCCAACCTTATGAACCTACCAGGTCAATTACTAGTCAAGACGACACCCTCGCACAAATCATCCAAATGATCACGGCTAGACAAGACAAGGTTGATCTCTTCTTAAGAGAACAACTAACCCTACTAAATACTCTTGTAACCCAAGTAGGTCGACTAGCAGAACGTATCGACACTAAACCACAGGGTAGTCTACCTAGTAATACCTTTCATAAACCACACAATGAAGTAGCCAACCAAGTAACCAACTAAGACTCCAAGGTGGCACCGAGCCAACCTTCAGTTCTTTCTCCGGTGAAAGAACGATCTCCTGTCACACAGACAGTTGAGAAAAAGTCTTCTCCAAACCCTAAGAAGGTAAGCATACCATTTCCAGGACGTCTCAAGCAGCGACCTGATGAGACCAAAACCTTCAAGTATACCAAATATGTTAGGAGACTTATGTCAAACAAAGATAAGGTACCTGAAGTACCTAATGTCCCGCTAACCGCTGAATGTTCAGCTGTCCTTCAAAATAGTCTGCCGGAAAAACTAGGAGATACCGGACGTTTTACCATTCCTTGTTTCATCAACCAATCAGGTGATATCCGCTCTCTGGCCGATCTAGGAGCGAGTATCAACCTAATGCCACATTCGTTATTCAAAAGACTAGAATTAGGAGACCTAAAACCCACCAAAATGAGTGTTCAGCTAGTTGACCAATCCATTAGATATCCTAAAGGAATAGCTTCGAACATCATGGTTAAAGTCGACAAGTTCTTTTTCCCAACTGACTTTGTGGTAATGGATATTCAGGAAGATATAAACATCCCTATAATCCTAGGTAGACCTTTTATGAACACAGCTAGAGCACTCATCGACGTACACTCTCAGACGATCAGCTTACGTGCACATGGAGAAAGCATCACATTCGAGATCGATAAGACAGACTGCACTTCGATGGAGAATGTTGAGCTATATACTGTCAAAGTTACATCGGATAGCGAGACCTCTGAATCAGCAGCTAAGAAGGAAGAAGAGATGAAAAAAGAAGCTGAGCCTCTTGCCGATGATGTTTTTGCTTGTACCCTCGAAGGAATGATTAATCCTATCTTGGATCCAACAAAGCCACTCACTTGCCCTAGACTCTGCAATATAGAAGACATCGAAAGGACTCTCTTACGCAATTTGAAGAAGATCTCGGATTTCAGAGCAAGCAGACTAACAAGTCTACAGCCACCTATACCTCCTCAAGGGATTCAAACCCTTGTTTCATCTGAACCTCAAACACAGTTTGAGACAGGAGGTATATCTGGATCCAATGATTCCGATTCACCTAAGGACAGCAAGAGAGACACTCCAAAGTTATCTTCTTCTCTAAAATCCAAGGTTACTAACGAATCTCAGTCACAGGCTGACGTAGTTGAGCTCCCTGATCTACAAAAGGTTGTTATTCCTACTACAGACGGTGACTCGGGAAATGCACCTTTGGATATTCATCCTCTTGATTCTCCAGAACTGCCTGATTCACAAAAGTTATCTCAAGAAATCATCTGCATCCCAATTGTCTCTACTCATGAGCAAATGATTTCTGTGATAGACGAATACGATGGTGATCCTCACATCATAATAGTAGCTATTAGAAATTCCACCAATGATTACTCTATACATCAAAGATGGCTAATAGCAGTTATTGAGGCAGCATCCACTATCCATCTCACAAGCAAAGGAATCCAAGATCCGCTCTGTTAGTCCCTGTTTAACTTAATAAACAATTGTGTGTAATAAGCCTTGAATATATTATTGAGAAGTTGCGGAATCACACTCAATAATATTAAGAATATCAATAAATATCAATTAATATGATGAACACAATAATATACCGAAAGCTTCAATCTTATTAATGATATAAGACGAATACACTTGATGTATTAGGGTTACAGAAAACCTTGAAGCTGCGCAATACGTTAACCTATCTAGGTCTAAAGGATCTCTATTTATAACCCATAGAGTCCTATACAATCTCCTACTAATATGGAATAAACTAACTTCCATAACCGACTCATACTTATCACAAAATCATAAACAGTTGTAACTACCATTCTGAAGTAAACAGTTGTAACTGTTACACATTCAGTGGTAACTGCTTCAATTGTAATATAAGACCAAGTACAAATATATAATCAGTGTTAACTGTTTCATATATAACTAACAGTTACAAATACATAAGCAGTTTTAACTACTTACAGACACATAACTATCAGTTGTAATCTATCTTCAATCAGTTGTAACACTTGTCTTCTCTTCGGTTTTCTTCTATCAGTTGTAACTTCGTAAAGACAGTTTTAACCTTCAAAACAAACAGTTTTAATCACTTGTACTCTGTCTTCTCATCAAGACTTCAAATCAGATCTAAAAGAGTTTTGACCCAACAATCTCCCCCTAAACTTAATCTGTCCTTCACAGCATTAAGTTTCTTCTAATCCTCCATTATGAGCTTCACAAAATTCTTTCAAAACTGTTAGTCATTTCTTCTCTTTCTTCTATCTATCTCCTCCTTCTTATGAATCTGATTCAGCACCATATATACCAATTCCAGAGCTACATCATCTAAAACTGCAGCTTGTAACCTTGCATTTCTCAAGCCCATCAAAAATCTCAGATTTATATCATAAAATCTATCTGTCAATAACCACATAAATACTGCATCATCCATAACAATCTGATGTACTCCAGGTTTGGCATGATAAATCCAATTTCTGACCTTGCTGAAAGTAGCAAACTGAAATGGAAACTCTTTTGGCTCAAACATAACCTTAATCCAATGCCATGTAACTTTCTCAACCAGATTATCAAACTTTTTCAAATCTAAATCCTTTTCCATCCCAATCTCATACATTCTTACCAAATCAGTCCTACTAATCCTCTTTATCAAATCCCTAAAAGATCTCCACCAAGATACATTTCCATCTGCTTTTTCAATTTTAATCTTGTGAATCTTAACAGGATTGACAAACTGCTCAATAGACCAATCAATGATACCAGGTAGTTCAACATTAATTACCTCAGATTCCATTGGTTGTAACAGAATAAACTCCTTTAATTCATCAACATTCCTTTCTCTATCAGGAATTTCATCTAACTCTCTTTTCTTTCTTTCAATTTCATCTTTCTTCCTCTTCTCAGCTTCTACCTTTTCTCTTTTTTCTTTTTCTTCCTTTTCCTTCAATTTCCTTTCTTTTTCAGCCTTTTTTCTTTCCTTTTCAGCTTCCTTCTTTTTCTTTTCAGCTTCTTTCTTTTCTTTTTCTTTCTTCTCAATCACATCAGGATTCATATCATCTTTATCCCATAACTCCTGCAATCTTTCTAATGTCATCTGTTTCAATGCATTCAAAGGAATATACCCACCTTTTAGCTTTGCAATTAAGTTCTTCTTCATCTGAGCTTTTGTTGGTGGTTTTGCAGCCTTTTTCTTTCTTGCTGCTTTCTTTTTCCTAATCTGATCAACAAGATATTCAATATCATCCTGTCTCTGCTCTTTCAACAAATATTCATCCCATTCTGCCACTTGCTCTTTTGTCATTTTTACAAACTTTCCTTCCTCAATCTCAACATCAATCAAGTCCTCTGCATTTAGCTCAGCCTGTAACCTTTGTGCATATTCAGTATCATGAGCTGTTACTTCTGGTGGCACTGGTTTTTGCTTTTTCTTCTTTGGTTCTTCTACCAGTTTTCCCTTGCCCTTATCTTTTGGATCAATCTTTGGCAACTCTTTCTTCTGTTGAACAGGAGCAGCAACAGGTTCTCTAATCTGAAATCCAGGCAAAGATGGTTGTTGTGTAGATGTCTTCTTTGGACTTTCAACCTTCTTTCCTGTTCCTGTCATCTTAGCAGTTTTAACTGGAATTCTCTTTTTCCTATTCTTTTCAACTTGTTGTTGAGCATCAGTTTTTGCTGTTTCCACTGCTATCTCTGGTTTATTTACTTCCTCACCATCATCGTCAATCTTCAACTCCTCAGTCTTATCTGCCATATCAACTTCTGCAGTTTTATCCACTGACCCAATAACCTCAGTATGATCAGACTTATTTTCATCTGCCACTGGTTCATTCATTTCTGTTTCCACTGTCTCATACACTGACTCATTTATTTCTGGCTCTGTTGGTGGTGTTGGAGGTGTATGCACAAACTCATCATCCACTGGTTGTTCCATTTCAATCTCTTCATCAACCTTGTCATCATCATCCACCACCTTGTCATTCTTATTCCTCTTATCACCCAAGTTTGTCCAGACCTTCTCCCCCTTTTTGAAAGCATTTTGTGGAAATTGATAAGCATCCTCAGGTTCAGAAGTATCATGAACCACATACTTCCTTCCTTTCTTTAAACATTTAATAACAATCCTTTCTAACTGCTGCACTCTCCTCTGCAACTGAGCGATAATTTCATCCTTAGCTTTATTCTTCTTCCTCTCCTTTACAAATTCAGCCCATACATAATCAACCATTTTCGTCAATTCCAAGTTAGTTCTAGCCTCAACACCTTCAGGATGTGAATCCTTTGGTGAATCATTGACATCATCAAACTCTGACTCATGCCTAGCATGATCATCAAAGTCCCCTTTGTTCTTGGTACTGGGACCACTAGGATCATCTACAGGTGTAGAATCATTTCCATGTGTTGCCTCTGATGGGGTCTTATTAATGTTACTTCTGTCCTGCTCTGCCAGTGGGCTAGAAGCAGTAGAAGCAGCCCTCTCAGAATGATCAACCTCCTCCTCATTGATCATCTGCTGTGATGAATCATTTGACTGAGACACCTGAGCAGCAGCAGCCTCAGATGCCTGTTTTCTAGCCTTTTTGGCTTTAGTAGATTTAGCGGTTGTGGTCCCTTGTTTTCTTTTATTAACCCCAACTACTGTGGGTTGAGAAATGGTGGGAGGAACCATTCTCTCAGTAGCCGGTTCAGCTTCAGTTGGTATTACTGATGCTGTGGTGGAAGGTGCAGGAAGCATTGTAGAAAATAATGCTGTAACCTTCCCAGAAAATTTAGTATCTCTCTTCATATTTACAAAAACTTTTGGTTTAAAAGAGACAATACCAATAACTTTCTCAAGTGCAGTTAAATTAGGAATTTGTTCATTTAAGAACAACTGCACAAAACGTGGATACATCAAAAATTTAATCTTTGGCTGCTCAATGTTTCTAAGCATACCAGAAAATATCAGATTTGAAAAACTAAATCTTTGACCAGTTGCAAGACAAGCAATTGCATAAGTAATGTTGCTTCCAAACTGCTCAAATGATGATCTCTTAGATGACAAGCAGTGTAAAATTGTATGTATTAAAAACCTCCACTGATGAGAAAATAAGGTTTTCTAAAAAGTAAAAACGTCAAAAGAACCCTCATAACCCATCAATCGTAAAGTATCATACATAACAGTATCATCTAAAGAAGTGATACCTGCCTCATCATCTAGTTGTAATGAAGCTCTAACAGTAGCTTCTGTAACTACAACACGTGTATCCATAACTTCTGAAACGATTCTTTTAATCCCCTGTTCCTCTTCTATTGATGCATTCAGCCAGAAATTGTTGATATGATCGTGAGATATCCTGGGTGCCACAGTGAGAGCATGACGAATATGTGAAGCACGAAGGAAATCAATGATTTCCACATACTCGTTTGCCTCAGCAGGTTTCATCAAGAATGCGATCATATTATGATCTTTTCCAATCGGTAGTTGAACAGTAGACGAAGTCGATGCCATGATAAGAAATCAAGTAATCGAAGAGAATCGAAGATGATTTTACAGAATTGAGAATCGATGAGACTTAGCGCAGTGGTTTGTATGTGTAATTTTGAAAGCGTAATGAAAAACCCTAAGTGTTGAGAGTTAAGTACTGAAATTAAATCAGGTGTAAACCCTAATTTGACCAAATCCCCAATTATAACTAAAACAGTGTTAAGAAAAATAACACGTTCAGTGATAATTGTGAAAATAACCATCAGTGGTAATCAACACTTGGTTTCTCAAATGCATCATTTATATAATAAAGCTAGCAGTGCTCACTTGTACAAGCAGTACCAACCGACCAAGGCAGTGCTAACTTAATACAAGTAGTACTTCAGATCTAGCAAAATCATATAAACAAAGCAGTGGTTGAAATTTTTTTTTTTATTTTTTTATTTTTTATTTTTTTTACCGAAAGCTAAACTCCACAAGCAGTTAAACTCCAAAGCATAGCAATATAACCTGCAGTGTTAATGCAAACAAAAAAAAAACAAAAAAATACAAGTATACAGTGTTAACTATACACTAACAGTGGTGAAATGATTATTACCACTGTTTATACTAAAAGTAGTAAACAGTGATAACAATACACATTACACACAATCAGTGTTTAATTAACACATCAGTATTAATCCCAAATGGAAAACATAGTAGATATTATTCACAGAAAGCAGTGATAAGAAAAATAACTTATGACAAATTGATCATTCCAATACTAGTAACCAAGAATGTGAATCTGCCTACATCAAAAGCTTTTGTAAACAGATCAGCAAACTGATTATCAGTATGAACTTTCAAATTTTGAATAAGTCTTTTCTCATTACAATCTCTAATGAAATGATATCTGATTTCAATGTGTTTTGTTTTAGAATGTTTAACTGGGTTATTAATAATACTGATTGCAGAACTATTATCAATAAAAATAGGAGTATTAAGAAAGGTAAAATCGTAATCTAACATCTGATTCTGAATCCATAGCACTTGAGCACAGCAACTTGTAGCTGCTACATATTCTGCCTCTGCTGTAGATGTAGACACAGTGGTTTGTTTCTTGCATTGCCATGAAACCAATCTATCTTCCAAAAATTGACAACCTCCTGATGTAGATTTCCTGTCCAGATTAGCTCATCCATAATCACTATCTGTGTAAGCTATTAGATCAAAAGAAGTAAACTTTGGATACCAAAGGCCCAATTTTGGTTGACCCTTCAAATATCTAAATATTCTTTTGACTGCAAGAAGATGTGACAGCTTTAGATTAGCTTGAAATCTTGCACATAAGCACACTGCAAACATGATGTCAGGCCTTGATGAAGTGAGATACATAAGAGACCCGATCATTGATCTGTAAAGATGTTCATCCACACTCTCCCCCTCAAGATCTGCATGTAATTTCTTGTTTGTCTCAACTGGTGTGCTTGCAACTTTAGCATCTTTGTACCCAAACCGATCCAGTATATCATTAACATACTTACTTTGATGAATAAAAATTCCTTCTTTCTGTTGCTTCACCTGCAGCCCCAAGAAAAATGTTAATTCTCCCATGGAGCTCATCTTGAACTTTTCATGCATCAATGATTCAAACTCCTTGCAAAGACTATCCTTTGTTGAACCAAAAATGATATCATCTACATAGACTTGAACCAGTAGTATATCATTCTTAATTCTTTTAGTAAACAAAGTTTTATCTATTGCACCCCTTTCGAATCCATTCTGCAACAAATAATCTGAAAAAGTATCATACCAAGCTCTAGGTGCTTGATGTAATCCATAAAGAGCTTTTTCAAGTTTGAAAACTTTATCAGGAAACATGGAATCTTCAAACCCTGGTGGTTGACATACATAAACCTCTTCCTGTATAGTGCCATACAGAAAAGCACTCTTAACATCCATCTGATATACAATGAATCCCTTGAATGAAGCATAAGCCAAAAACAATCTAATTGCCTCTATTCTTGCAACAGGTGCAAAAACCTCATCATAATCAATCCCCTCTTCTTGTGAATATCCCTGTGCAACCAATCTAGCCTTGTTTTTTATCACTATACCTCTTTCATCCTTCTTGTTTTTGAAAATCCATTTAGTACCTATTGCCCTCTTCCCTTTAGGCAAATCAACCAATGACCAGACTTCTTGAATCTTAAACTGAAGCAACTCCTCTTGCATAGCTTCAATCCAACTAGGATCTCTCAAAGCTTCAGTAACCTTCTTTGGTTCTGTTTGAGACAGAAAACAGGCAAACAAAGAAGTATTAACAGTTTCTGTATCAAGATTTACTTCATCCGCATTTGCTGAAGCTTCGAACACCTGACTTTGATTTCTTGTTTTAACAGCAGATTCAATATCTCCTATTACATTTTCAAGTGGATGATCTTTATGAGTAATGTATTTAGATGCTGCTGTTTCTTGAATCCCCACCTCCAAGTTGGTAAAATTTCCTTCTTGTCCAGACTCACTACTTGACACTTCTCTTGCAATTCTCTTTGACACAGGAGTAGAGCTCATCAAATGTAGATAATTCAATTGTTCCTGCTCCGTGTCAAGATGCTTTGTTGGTGTTTGATCAACATCCACACCTGCCTTTGTATACTTCTGTACTGGACTCATATCACTGTCTTCTGCACTGTCTTCCATAACAGGTCTATCAGAATCATCAACATGAGAAAATGATGTTTCATCTGATTTTCCTGTTTCCAAATTCTGTGATGTCTTTGGTTGATCAGTTTCAAACACTTCTGGGGGATCAGGAGACCAAATTGGAAATAATATGTATTCCAATGAATCTTTCTTCATTCCAGCTGATATTCCTGAGTCTGATCTACCTTCTCCATCACATGTTCCTGTATTTGTACCTGCACTTGTACCTGCACTAGTATCCACATTTGTATATCTAAAAGCAGTATTAAGTGCATCAATATCAAACAGTGATTCAGGACCTTTTCCTTCAGGATTAACAGTGTTTTCATTAAAAGTGATGTGCATTGATTCTTCTATGATCCTGGTTCTTTGATTGAATGCCCTATATGATTTACTTTGAATAGAGTAACCAACAAATATCCCCTCATCTGCCTTACTTTGAAACTTACCTAAGTGATCTTTGGTATTTAAGATTGTACAAGGACACCCAAAAGATTTTAAGAAACTAACCAAAGGCTTTTTCTTAAATAACAATTCATATGGTGTCTTGTTATGAGGCTTAACAACTAATACTCTATTCTGAACATAGCAAGTTGTGCTAACTGCCTCTGCCCAAAAGGACATAGGTAGCTTTGCATCAGATAGCATGGTTTTAGCAGCCTCAATCAGTGTCCTATTCCTCCTTTCAGCTACTCCATTTTGTTGAGGAGTTCTAGGTGCACTGAATTCTCTTTTAATACCTTTAACTTCACAGAATTTATCCATCTCATGATTTTTAAATTCTGTTCCATTATCACTTCTAATGATCTTTACTCTTTTATCCAATTGATTTTCCATCTTAGTTATAAATGATCTAAGTATTTCACCTGTCTCATCCTTTGTCCTAAGAAAGAAAACCCATGTAAATCTAGTGTAATCATCAATAATCACAAGGCAGTAAGACTTTTTCCCCATACTACTTATACTGGTTGGTCCAAATAAGTCCATATGCAATAAGTGTAAGGGTGTGCTATTTGTGTTCACAGATTTGGACTTAAATGAAGATTTGTGTTGCTTTCCCTTTTGACAAGAAACACAATGATCATCACATGAATAGACCTTTTCAGGCAAACCTCTAACAAGCTTGTTTTTGACAAGTTTATTAATGGTTTTGAAATTCATGTGACACATCCTCCTATGCCACAGTTCAGATTCATTCACACTTGCTTTAGAAATAAGGCAGTTTAAATCAGTTTGAGGTGTCATATTTACTAAGTCACACTTATATACATTATCTTGCCTTGGAATTCTCATTAAAATCATGTTTTCAGGTATTTTGAATTCCTTGGACAAGATAAGGCATTCAGTGTCAGTAAAATGAACTGGGTTCTTTTTATCTGTGATTTGACTCACACTTAGTAAATTATACCTCAGTTGTTCCACAAAATAAACATTATCAAAACTTAGCTTTTCACTCTGAACTGTTCCTTTCCATGTGATCCTTCCTCCTTTTGGATTGCTTCCAAAAGCTACATATCCTCCATCAAAAGATTTGAAATCCTGTAGCTTTCCTTTGTCTCCAGTCATGTGCCTTGAGCATCCACTATCGATGTGCCATAAGCTTTTTGGCTTGCCCTGCACAAACAGTCAAAAAGAGAATTAATTTCTCTTGGGAACCCAAACCAATTTGGCTTTGGGTTTCCCATGTGCATTCACATATTCAACTTTCTTGAAGATTATTGATTGTGATGCACTGTTGGAATTTGGATCTGTTAATTTATCAGTCTTAATAGGTGTCCAAATCCAACTTATTTTAGACTTAACAGTGTTCTTTGGCTTAATAGTTTTAACTGTTTTACCAATCGAAGAGTCAGTGTTAATTTTGTTAACACTGTTTTTGTATTTGGTTACCACTGTTTTAGTCTTTAAACTTTTGGCTAAATTTGTTATTACTGCTGCAGTAGATTTACCTATAGCAGTGCTTAACATGTTAGCCTTTAAGTTTATCTTCTGAACTCTGGCAGTACGATTAACTTTTGATTGAAAATTTTGTTTGTTAATCATATTTGCTTTTGTCCATGACTGTTTTCTAATCCTTTGAACATTCTCAGGATTATGATAGCAGTCATATTGAAGATGACCCATTTTTCCACATATAAAGCAAGACATTTCTTTAATCACAGTAACATTATTACCCAGTTTTTGTGAAACCATTTGATTCCAATTTCTTTGATTACCTCTGGGTTTTTGATTTTGAAAATTCTGTGAAGAAGAAGTACTTGCTTTACATTTACAATTAACACAGTTATTCACAACAGATTTAACAACAGGTTTAGTAACTGAATTAACTGTATTACTAACATATCCTAACCCATGTTTAGATTTGTTAGTATTCATGCTCACATTCTCTAAGTCCAGTTTAGCCTTTTCCTTAAACATTTTCTTACCCTCTTCTAGTTTATCAGTTTTAAGATTAAAAACTAGATCAGTAATTACTCTCCTCACACTCTCACATGTTGATTCAGACTTAGATGATTCAGATTTTACACTCTTCTCACTATCAGATGTCCTATCACTCTGATCATCTTCCTCAGTCCAATCACTAATCTCACCTTCTACAAACAGCTCATTATCTGATAAAATTTTAATTGGATCAGCCTTTTTAACCTCATCTGTCATTCCTCTTTTAAGTGAATTGATATCAATTTCACTTTTAGGAGGAAAATAGGTGTGATTATAAGGTGGAGGTACATTATTGTACCCTAATCCAGTCTTAATTTTATCATGGATCTGTGAATCAATAAGTTTATTGACACTCTTAGAAGCATATTCTAATTTATTTACATCAAGTCTTATGCTATCTCTTTCACATGTGACCTCAGTAAGTTTCTTAGATAACAACTCGACTTTATCTTTAAAAGTGTCTCTCTCCCACCTAGCATATTCAATGTCATATCTAAACTGTGTTGCATTGACTTCATATGCCTTTATTTGATTTTCCAGATTTTCAATGACTGCTATGGTATGTTTACTTTTGATTTCCCATTGTTTTAGTTCCTCACACACTTTTATATTATGATCCCTGTAATGTTTAACAGTTTGTTTACAAACAGCAGAACATAATTTATTTTGTACCTCAGTAGGAACTTCTGACTTTTTGTCAGATTCTGCAATGGCCATGAGACATTGATTCTTCACTACATGTTCTTCTTGATCACTCCAGTCCCATCCACATCCATCCATAGACACCAATGCATTTGCTGAAGCACCCTGAATTGGAATGTTTCTGGTTTGAGTTCCATTGTTTCCAGCTCTCTGACCATTACCATTCTGCTCTTGCCTAGGGTTTCTGCATTCTCTAGCAAAGTGTCCCATCTTGTGACAGTTGAAACACTCAATCTTGCTCTTATCAAACCAATTTGCATCATTTCTCTTGTATGCAAAGTTGTTTCTACCAGTCCTCTGCATGAACCTTTTTGCTCTCTGAGTAATCAATGCAATTTGCCACTTAATGTCCATCTCCTCTAGATCATCACCATCAAATTGTTCTATATCTTCATTAGTAAGTGAAGAATTCACATTACTTGCAAAGAAAGATTCTAATATCTGATCATTAGAACTATTTGATGATGATCCTGCTACTCCTGAAACATAAGTAGAACCCATTTGACTTGATTCTACCTTTGTTCCATCCATAGACATAAAAGCAGCATTATGACTATACCCAGTTGCTTGCTTCTTACTTTCCACCTCAGACTCAAAGTTCCTCAGATCATTGTATATATCTTCTAATTCCTTAACTTCAATGTCTGAACTCTGCCTCAATCCAACAGTATAGATTGTCCATTCATCACCTAATGATCTTAAGAACTTTCTGTTAAGATCTTCTTTGTCAATCTTAACCTTGTGATTTTCCAATTCTCCAACTAATTTAGTAAACCTATCAAAGGTTTGAGTTAGAGTTTCAGTTTTCACATGGCTAAAATTTTCAAATTGTTGCTTTAACAGGGATCTTTTATTCTTTTTGGTGTTATCATTACTACCAAACCTCTTCTCAATCGCCTCCATTAGTACCTTGGGATCTTCACAAGAATCAAATCTGCTCTGATGCTCATTCGGAATGGATAGCAACAGAGTACTAAGAGCCTTGTACTCAGTAGATCTGATTTTCCTCTCTGCTTCAGATGTTGGTGGTGCTCTTGGTTGCTTTACTTGTAACACACGGTCAAAAAGGCCAAATTTTCGCGCCTATTTTAAACTTTAAACAATCGTATTTAGTACGTATTACTTTTAAATAATGTGTTATTATTTTTAATAAACGTTATTTACACGGGAAGTATTAAACCATTTCAGAATATAAATCGTTTTGTTTAAAACGTATTTTAACCAGATAAAATAAAACTTAATTACTTTTGTATCATTTAAAAAATGATATTTATGAAAACTAAAAGAACTCGTACAACTTAAATTTAAACATTTTATTTTTATAAAATGTTCCAACTCGAAACCAAATTGAATTATACGAATAAATATTACGAATTTAGAAATAATATTTATTTTACGAACGGGTACCAAAACACGGGTATTTTACACTGCGGTTGAAGGCCACAGTCTACGAAGTGGGGAGCTGGAAATGGATAAAACCATTCCCACCTCCCATTTTCTCTCATTTCCACCTCACAAAAACACACACACATCTATCTATACTCTCTCTATTATCCTCTCATCACCACCACCACTCACCACCGCCACCACCGCCGGACTCCACCGCCGCCGCCACTGGACCACCACCACCGCAGCACATCACCACCGTCCCCATCATCATCATCTTCATCACGATTCATCATCTTCTTCTTCATTTTCGGATTCCATTTCATTTTGTAAGAAAACTTCCGATCTACACTTAAATACATGTTTATATCACTCTATACATCATATATTATCATTATACAAGTTTATTATTGTCGATTTTGTGGTTTTTGGCTTCGATCCGTGGTTTTGGGTGAAAACCCGTCGAGCAGACGGAAGTGTCGCCCACAGACCAAAAACAGTGTAGCGACACTTCCTAAGTGTCGCTATGTCAACGAGTCGCCCTTATAGCGACACTACCTGAGTGCCGCTAAAACACTTATACCGTCACTTCTATAGTGACGCGGTCATATAATTTTTGGCAGAAACATGCGACACTTCTCAAGTGTCGCTATCTTCAGCAGAAACCACAACTTTCGGTAGAAACGAATGGCGTCACTAAACCAACTGCGCCACTAATGAAGTGACGCTATATGCGTCACTAACCTTATAGCGGCACTATCTAAGTGTCGCTAAAATGCTGAATTTTCCTAACCTTTGAGTCACTTGCCTAGTGACGCTATAAACCTCATAGTGACGCATGCAGTGTCGCTATTATCAGTTTTTGAACTACAAACTCACTTTTAAAATGTCAAACTTATCCGGAAACATATACGCAATTATATACGAACCGAAACGCGTTTAAACGAGGTTATTTATACGAAAAACACTATAATTATATTTTCAAAATATAATTCCAATACGCCGCGAACGAACCGAACTTTCTTACAAACTTTGAAACGTAAACGCATGTCAAACACATTGAGTACGATTTAATCGATTAAGCAAACGAATTGGATAATCTATGTCTATATACTTATATGGAACCTCACGTGTTTAGGACACAAGGAGGTCTTCATTTCACTCGCGCGTAACTTAAGGGTTACTAGCTCTCCAGGTGAGTTCATAGCCCCTCCTTTTTACTGTTTTCACTGATTTTGGGGGAGATACATACTCATGATTTACTTACTTTTCGTTGATAAACGAACTTACAACTGCTTTACAAATGTTTGCAAATGACATATCAGACTCCAACGCCCTTGAGACAACCGTACATACTATGCAAACTACGTGTGCTTTAGCAAGACAACAACTAGAATTATACAAGGAACAACATTTAAACACTTCGTCACATCGGCGATTCAGTATAACTAGATTTGACTAGTTTACTCGTGAAACACAACCTAGAGACTACACTTACTAATCAAGTCACGAATTGTAGAACCGATTGATAGTATCCATCATTTAAGTGCTGTAGGTACTTTTCGACAACTAAGTGACGTGGTGCTTCATACTTAGGCATTATTTTCTATTCGGAATGGCTAGGTAACGTTTATACACATTTGGACTTGACATGCTACACCCATCTCATAAGTGATGATTAGTCACACTTAGACGCATTGTGAACACTAAACTTTACTCATAGGTGTAGATTGTTAGATTACACCTTCAACATTACCGTAGGGTAATAAACACACATAAATTGAGTGTAGTGATTATCTGTAGATAGCTTACACTAATTTATGCATACATAAACTGTTTGGCACGTTGTGCTACTACCGAGCCTGTAGGGCCATCACTGGGCGCGTTGCGCTACTTCCGGGCACGTTGTGCTACTTCCGGGTTTGCTGAACCACTACTTGGCACGTGGTGCTACTTCCGATTACATGTACATGATGATGTACACACGCTTACACTAACAAGCACGCGGTGCTTCGCTTATATTTATACATATATGTATACACCCTATTTACACCATTAAGCACGTAGTGCTTCATTAACGTTAAACAAGCATGTAATGCTTCATTTGATCACACAGTAGGCATGTTATGCTACTGCCGAGCCTGTAGGGCTATCACTGGGCGCGTTGCGCTACTTCCGGGCACGTTGTGCTACTTCCGGGTTCGCTGAACCACTACTTGGCACGTGGTGCTACTACCGATTACCTATACATGTTGATGTATACATACTACTACCTTACTAAGCACGTGGTGCTTCATATCTATACATACATATTACGTACATCAGGCACGGAGTGCCTCACTACAATTGACCTTAAGCACGCGGTGCTCTTGAACATAAAGTATGCACGTAGTGCTACTTTCATTACTTATATACTTGTAGGATAATCCGATGGATTATTGGGACTCGGGATACTTAATAAACAATCAACATATGTTGTGGTTCCTACATTGGTAGATGACTGGACTCTAGGGACCCGCACCTCCATGTAAAGACTAGTAGACGATGCATACTAAACCCCTGTATCTAGCTAACACTATGGTTAGGGTAACCTACACCCCGATATATAACTTTTGTATTGTCTTTGCAAACTCATTTAATCTAAATATACGGTGGATAACCGCTTTTTATAATACGGATGGTATTATTATCATACGATTTCATATTAAATACTCTGTGAACTCACCAGCTTTATAGCTGACCTGTTTTAGTATGTATTCTCAGGTGGCCCGCAGGATTAGGACCACTACAAGCTATGCTAGCTCGAGTCGCATGTTTTCAAACATTTGGGACAACTCTGCATTTACTTTTGTATTTCAAATTATGTATTTGAAAATCATTATCAACTTTGTAAACGTTTTATTTGGTAAATGTATAACTATTTTCAACGTCTCATTTAGAGTCATTCATTATATATCTTTGTGCTTGTGATATTTGATTTAGTAACACCCGACCCGATCGCTTCCGCAAACCGAAATTTGAGGGTGTTACAGATTGGTATCAGAGCCTAAGGTTATAGTGAACTAGGTTACATTTAGTGGGCCTAGACTATGACCGTTAGGCTGTATTCCCCATTAGGTATGACTGGTTCAGAAATTACGTCATACGAGTTTAATTTAACATAGCGTAGCTAACTATGTACAATTAAATGAAGATGATGTAAGATCTGAAAGGGGTTATACTGAAACAGGAATGCGTAGTCGACTCTGATTGTTATTGCTAGACACCCTAGGCTATTATATGTACTGTAGGTATATATGAATAGGCCTTACGTGTATATTATTCCTACATATCTGTATACATGTAGGTACGATTACATCTGACATGATTCCGCTGTAGTACTGATATATTCTTTCGAAGTGGCATATCGCCAGCTTCCCAACCTTTACAACTTGACCTCAAATTTTGACCAGGATTGGTCACGACTGATTAGTATTGCGAGGGATGATCGTAATGACTAAGTCCACGAATTACCTTCAAACTTACTGACGGCTCGAGGGCTATACTTGTGTAACACAACGGCACGTGATGCCACGATTTCACGGTATGTTAATACCACGATTTGAGCACGTTAGTGCAGTTTCCATTGCAGGTCAATACCACAAATCATAGCATGTTGATGCTACACTCACAGTACATGAGTACTGCAATTACGGTGCTACGGGCACTTCATTACGGCACGTAGTGCTGCATTTCATAGTACTTCGGTACTACAATCACAATACATTAGTATTTCAATTACTATGCTGATAGCACTGTATAATAGCACTAGGTGCTACTTCAATTATACATGTAGACTTGTTATAGTTGCATGTACGACTTACATATATGCATATACACTTACTTAACTGGGCACGAGGTGCCATACCTGACTTTTATTATGTACGTATACTTGTATAGTTACGTGTACACCATATATGTATATACGACCAATTAAGCATGTAATGCTGTAATCAATAAATACACACCCAGTTTAAACCTGGTGCTACGTATAGAAATCCCATGACTTATACACATACAGCCTTGGAGGCTACGTGCAAGAAAATATACGATCCCTACCTACCTACAGTACTTTGAGTACTGCATTTATGGTACAGTTAGTACTACACTTATAGCACATGGCGCTACACACACGGTAGGTTAGTACTGCATTATGATCTGTAGGATCATCACCATAGCATAGCCTTGAACGACTATTGAGAATAATACTACTTAGTCATGATTATGACTGCCAATCAAAACTACTTAACTAAATCCCATCATTGGGAAGGTGAACAAATGAATACCACAATTTGGGTAACTCGATAAGAACGAAAAATCGTCACTTCAAAAATCACGTAACGCGGGACGATGTCCGCCACCCACAAAAACTGGAAACCTCAACTTAGATACGGATATAGAATCCTATCTCATTCTTATAAAATACTTGGGGAAATCAACAACTCATACACTTTTGCCTTTTCTTAAAGGAACATGTCTTCGAGACAACTGACTTTCGACGAAGCTGAACTCGCCCGATACATTGCTCAAGGAGTGACCGATGCGTTACTCTCACGAAACCTACGAACAGACGGTGGGGCCACACTAAACAACCCACTCCAAACGAGACCCTGTACTTATAAAGAATTTATGAGGTGCAAACCACTACACTTCTCGGGAACCGAAGGAGCTATTGGCTTAACTAGGTGGATTGAGAAAATGGAATCCATATTCTGTCTCTGCGAATGCCCTGATGACCGCAAGGTCAGACTCTCTACCTGCACTTTTGAGGAAGGTGCACTTACCTGGTGGAACACCCAAGTTCTTTCCATGAGCACCGACGTTGCTTACAGGATGCACTGGGAGGAACTGAAACAAATGCTCAAGGAAGAGTACTGCCCTAACGAGGAAATATATCGACTCGAGGTTGAACTCTGGAACCTCACTGTGAAAGGGAATGACATCACCTCGTACACCACTCGATTCCAACAATTGGCACCCTTATGCCCGAACATAGTAAACTCAGAGTCCACGCGTATCAGAAAATACATTCTAGGTCTCCCTAAGCCTATCCGAGGGAACGTCATCTCATCCGCACCTACAACCATCCGAAAAGCCATACGTTTAGCTCATGAACTAATGGCGATGAAAGCCGACAATGAGTCACACCCTCGATCTCCTAATCCCTATAGCAAGAGGAAATGGGATGGAAATTCCAGCAATAGCCACGAGCTAACCTTAAGACCTGAACCCGTACCACTTAATATAATCAAACCCGGAGAGAAGAAATACAAGGGAAACAAACCCTTCTGCCCCAGATGCGAAAGCCACCATACGGGGGCGTGTGGCACGCCATGCAATAGGTGCAAAAGCTATGGACACCCAACTAAGAACTGCAGAGTCCCTACTACTATCTCCAACCCGAACGGCCCGAAGGTCTGTTTCGAATGCGGAGACCCTGGACACCTTAAGAGAGACTGCCCGAGACTCTACAATAACGCCTAGCGGGATCTCTAAGGTAGGAAGGTCACGTCCTTTCTCAAAAACTTAATTCTTTAACTCTTTAAACAATCTATATGTCATCCTTCACACCATTTTGGAAAATTCAAACGCTTAAGGCAAAGTTAAGTTTTGAGTTGCTTTCAACAGACTAGCTAATTTATTAGCTGCTAGATATTTGGTCCTGATAGGACTACTCACAAAACGGTCACTATGTGACAACCATCTAGTCCTTAATGGACTACGACGTAAACGGTTACCTAACAACCACAAATTAATCATACCTCGAACAAACAATATAGTCAGAATGTAACTACAACGATAAATTTCGACACCGTCATGGATTGACTGCCTCCAAACTCGATATAGACATTATATGACTACTGCCTATTTAACAAACATCTTGTACGTGCATTGCCCCCCAGACCACGCGCGACCACCACCCTACTTTAAATTTCGGGACGAAATTTTCTTAACAGGGGGAGAATGTAACACCCGGTCAAAAAGGCCAAATTTTCGCGCCTATTTTAAACTTTAAACAATCGTATTTAGTACGTATTACTTTTAAATAATGTGTTATTATTTTTAATAAACGTTATTTACACGGGAAGTATTAAACCATTTCAGAATATAAATCGTTTTGTTTAAAACGTATTTTAACCAGATAAAATAAAACTTAATTACTTTTGTATCATTTAAAAAATGATATTTATGAAAACTAAAAGAACTCGTACAACTTAAATTTAAACATTTTATTTTTATAAAATGTTCCAACTCGAAACCAAATTGAATTATACGAATAAATATTACGAATTTAGAAATAATATTTATTTTACGAACGGGTACCAAAACACGGGTATTTTACACTGCGGTTGAAGGCCACAGTCTACGAAGTGGGGAGCTGGAAATGGATAAAACCATTCCCACCTCCCATTTTCTCTCATTTCCACCTCACAAAAACACACACACATCTATCTATACTCTCTCTATTATCCTCTCATCACCACCACCACTCACCACCGCCACCACCGCCGGACTCCACCACCGCCGCCACTGGACCACCACCACCGCAGCACATCACCACCGTCCCCATCATCATCATCTTCATCACGATTCATCATCATCTTCTTCATTTTCGGATTCCATTTCATTTTGTAAGAAAACTTCCGATCTACACTTAAATACATGTTTATATCACTCTATACATCATATATTATCATTATACAAGTTTATTATTGTCGATTTTGTGGTTTTTGGCTTCGATCCGTGGTTTTGGGTGAAAACCCGTCGAGCAGACGGAAGTGTCGCCCACAGACCAAAAACAGTGTAGCGACACTTCCTAAGTGTCGCTATGTCAACGAGTCGCCCTTATAGCGACACTACCTGAGTGCCGCTAAAACACTTATACCGTCACTTCTATAGTGACGCGGTCATATAATTTTTGGCAGAAACATGCGACACTTCTCAAGTGTCGCTATCTTCAGCAGAAACCACAACTTTCGGTAGAAACGAATGGCGTCACTAAACCAACTGCGCCACTAATGAAGTGACGCTATATGCGTCACTAACCTTATAGCGGCACTATCTAAGTGTCGCTAAAATGCTGAATTTTCCTAACCTTTGAGTCACTTGCCTAGTGACGCTATAAACCTCATAGTGACGCATGCAGTGTCGCTATTATCAGTTTTTGAACTACAAACTCACTTTTAAAATGTCAAACTTATCCGGAAACATATACGCAATTATATACGAACCGAAACGCGTTTAAACGAGGTTATTTATACGAAAAACACTATAATTATATTTTCAAAATATAATTCCAATACGCCGCGAACGAACCGAACTTTCTTACAAACTTTGAAACGTAAACGCATGTCAAACACATTGAGTACGATTTAATCGATTAAGCAAACGAATTGGATAATCTATGTCTATATACTTATACGGAACCTCACGTGTTTAGGACACAAGGAGGTCTTCATTTCACTCGCGCGTAACTTAAGGGTTACTAGCTCTCCAGGTGAGTTCATAGCCCCTCCTTTTTACTGTTTTCACTGATTTTGGGGGAGATACATACTCATGATTTACTTACTTTTCGTTGATAAACGAACTTACAACTGCTTTACAAATGTTTGCAAATGACATATCAGACTCCAACGCCCTTGAGACAACCGTACATACTATGCAAACTAAGTGTGCTTTAGCAAGACAACAACTAGAATTATACAAGGAACAACATTTAAACACTTCGTCACATCGGCGATTCAGTATAACTAGATTTGACTAGTTTACTCGTGAAACACAACCTAGAGACTACACTTACTAATCAAGTCACGAATTGTAGAACCGATTGATAGTATCCATCATTTAAGTGCTGTAGGTACTTTTCGACAACTAAGTGACGTGGTGCTTCATACTTAGGCATTATTTTCTATTCGGAATGGCTAGGTAACGTTTATACACATTTGGACTTGACATGCTACACCCATCTCATAAGTGATGATTAGTCACACTTAGACGCATTGTGAACACTAAACTTTACTCATAGGTGTAGATTGTTAGATTACACCTTCAACATTACCGTAGGGTAATAAACACACATAAATTGAGTGTAGTGATTATCTGTAGATAGCTTACACTAATTTATGCATACATAAACTGTTTGGCACGTTGTGCTACTACCGAGCCTGTAGGGCCATCACTGGGCGCGTTGCGCTACTTCCGGGCACGTTGTGCTACTTCCGGGTTTGCTGAACCACTACTTGGCACGTGGTGCTACTTCCGATTACATGTACATGATGATGTACACACGCTTACACTAACAAGCACGCGGTGCTTCGCTTATATTTATACATATATGTATACACCCTATTTACACCATTAAGCACGTAGTGCTTCATTAACGTTAAACAAGCATGTAATGCTTCATTTGATCACACAGTAGGCATGTTATGCTACTGCCGAGCCTGTAGGGCCATCACTGGGCGCGTTGCGCTACTTCCGGGCACGTTGTGCTACTTCCGGGTTCGCTGAACCACTACTTGGCACGTGGTGCTACTACCGATTACCTATACATGTTGATGTATACATACTACTACCTTACTAAGCACGTGGTGCTTCATATCTATGCATACATATTACGTACATCAGGCACGGAGTGCCTCACTACAATTGACCTTAAGCACGCGGTGCTCTTGAACATAAAGTATGCACGTAGTGCTACTTTCATTACTTATATACTTGTAGGATAATCCGATGGATTATTGGGACTCGGGATACTTAATAAACAATCAACATATGTTGTGGTTCCTACATTGGTAGATGACTGGACTCTAGGGACCCGCACCTCCATGTAAAGACTAGTAGACGATGCATACTAAACCCCTGTATCTAGCTAACACTATGGTTAGGGTAACCTACACCCCGATATATAACTTTTGTATTGTCTTTGCAAACTCATTTAATCTAAATATACGGTGGATAACCGCTTTTTATAATACGGATGGTATTATTATCATACGATTTCATATTAAATACTCTGTGAACTCACCAGCTTTATAGCTGACCTGTTTTAGTATGTATTCTCAGGTGGCCCGCAGGATTAGGACCACTACAAGCTATGCTAGCTCGAGTCGCATGTTTTCAAACATTTGGGACAACTCTGCATTTACTTTTGTATTTCAAATTATGTATTTGAAAATCATTATCAACTTTGTAAACGTTTTATTTGGTAAATGTATAACTATTTTCAACGTCTCATTTAGAGTCGTTCATTATATATCTTTGTGCTTGTGATATTTGATTTAGTAACACCCGACCCGATCGCTTCCGCAAACCGAAATTTGAGGGTGTTACATTACTCCATCACCATCAAGCGTTACTGGAATACCATTAACAACAACTTCCCACATCTGATAATCCGTGAGAAGCATATATTGCCTGATTCTGACCTTCCATAGGTCAAACTCATCAGGTTTAAGCATTGGAATCTTTGTTGCTTGAATTCCTTCATTACCTTCAGTCGCCATTGAAATCAAAACTTAATATATGAACTAAAACTCAAATACTAATACTAATAATCCCAGATCTTCCTGTCTTCAAAGCTTCACAAGCTCTGATAGTTCTTTGTTAGTCCCTGTTTAACTTAATAAACAATTGTATGTAATAAGCCTTGAATATATTATTGAGAAGTTGCGGAATCACACTCAATAATATTAAGAAGATCAATAAATATTAATTAATATGATGAACACAATAATATACCGAAAGCTTCAATCTTATTAATGATATAAGACGAATACACTTGATGTATTAGGGTTACAGAAAACCTTGAAGCTGCGCAATACGTTAACCTATCTAGGTCTAAAGGATCTCTATTTATAACCCATAGAGTCCTATACAATCTCCTACTAATATGGAATAAACAAACTTCCATAACCGACTCATACTTATCACAAAATCATAAACAGTTGTAACTACCATTCTGAAGTAAACAGTTGTAACTGTTACACATTTAGTGGTAACTGCTTCAATTGTAATATAAGACCAAGTACAAATATATAATCAGTGTTAACTGTTTCATATATAACTAACAGTTACAAATACATAAGCAGTTTTAACTACTTACAGATACATAACTATCAGTTGTAATCTATCTTCAATCAGTTGTAACACTTGTCTTCTCTTCAGTTTTCTTCTATCAGTTGTAACTTCGTAAAGACAGTTTTAACCTTCAAAACAAACAGTTTTAATCACTTGTACTCTGTCTTCTCATCAAGACTTCAAATCAGATCTAAAAGAGTTTTGACCCAACACGCTCATCCTTAGATATTGCATCAGAGTATTCGCCGATGCACTCAAATCTCAGCTCAAAGAAAAAGGAAAAACGCGAAGGATCTATATTTCTACATTGAATAGAGACAAATATACCGCAAGGTATATGACACTCTCATGGGTTGAACATTTCCTTATTCCTCAAAACAAAGGGAGATTTTGTGTGCTATCAGAAGACTTATCGAATAAGCTACTGGAAATCCCAGTAACTATGCTGACATCAGGGTAATGAGCAATCTTCAGGCATTCCTTGACTTACTTGCTGCAAAAGATCACCTAAGTACCAAGGAAAGCAATCGATTTATCATAAAGTCTATTTTAGAACATCATATCAAATTGATAATCGAAGAGCTTAGGTACATCAGTTTGGATGAAAGGAGGCGTAATCACTCCATCAGTGTTAAAGATATGTCACCGCTCGATGTCGTCACTTATGTGATAACTCGATTACAAGATATATTGAATGCAGAAGACGCCGAGAAAACAGAGTTTATCTTTCACGCTGGATATCGTGAGATATTCAACAAATTGATTCATATCTTCACAAACTATGGTTTTCCTTTTAACCTTCATCAGCACCAGCTAATCGAAAGCTTGTGCAAATCTGTAGCAGTATTTGGAGGAGATCCTCACACTGAAGAATTTGAAAATCTAAAGTTGAAGTTACTGGCATTTATGGAGTCCTTCAAACTTAGGCATCCAATTAGGGAACTGATCAAGACAAGAAAAACCACGCTAATTGATCCCAATGGACCAGTTACTAAGGCGGTTGATTACATCACCCAAGGATTACTAGGTCTCTCCATAGCTGCCTCCGAACAATTTCAAAACTTCAAAATGGATACCATGGAACTAGCAAATCTAATCTCGACCATGGCTTGCCATTTCCAAAGGATCTATCCTCCGCGCTACACTTTCCCACAACCTAGGGCACATAATGTTAACATCACTCGCCCTGGGAGCTCCTTCCCCAACACCTAGTCTCGGAGGAGTAAAGTCAAGCTCTCGACTCTAAAAGCAGCGCTTCTCGGGAGGCAACCCGTGTAATAAGACGTGTTGATGGTTGTGTGTTAATAAGTGAAGAAAATCTCTTAATATCCTTCACACTTGGATATACCCAAAAATATTTTCAAAATAGTTATTTACCATAACTTACTTTTTGCAAAATCACTTGTCTCGGAACATTAGGAAAAGTTTTTAGAAAATTAGTTCATGTGTTTCGAGCATTTGAGATACTTGCATACTACTTTTATGCATTATTGATAAACGCTCAAAAGTACTATATTTTAGTAGTATTTTACCCCTAATCTTGAATGTTTTTATTGCATTTTGTTTAGAATAGATATTGATTTCGTTCATATTTGCAATTAGATGTGGAAATGGAGCGTTTATGGAAAAGGAACGGAAAACAGTCAATAATCGAGCTAAATGATGCATATTTGAAGAATAATGACAGCCGAAGTCGAAGAAAAGAATGAAATAAGAAAAGTTAAGAAATCGGCTGGAAAAAGCATCCATACGCCGTATGGAATCCATACGCCGTATGGAATCCATACGCCGTATGGATTGCAACAGTGGAGGCCCAGGTTACGCGAGTCTGGGCTGGGCTTGAAATCAATCCATACGCCGTATGGAAATCCATACGCCGTATGGATCAAAAATCACAGAAGTATAAAAACACGTAAAAACCTTATTTCGACAGTTTTAAGAGGGTTTACGTTTTCTTTCGGTTTCAGACGTATTTTAGGGTTTTAATTTCGTATTTTAGGGTTAGTTTGGAGGTACGGAAGCTAAGGAACGAGGATAATTCGCTCTAATCTTTCGTAGTTCATCGTTAATCGATTCGGTATATTTCGTTTCTTTATTTTCATTGAAGAATTTGATATAATGAATCTGAATATTTCTGTTTTGATGATGAATTGAATATCCAAAGTGATTGTGTAGTTTATTTAACTTAGATTATGATTATGGAACGATTGTTATTGCGTATTGAATAAGTTATTTGATTGAAAACGGTTATATTGCTCGTGGACACTTGTTTATTGGTAACTAGTTATTATTGTTACTTCACGTGGTTAATAATGTTGTTGAGATTGAGTTCCTTTAATGTTATTAACTATTGATGGTCATAACTTTAGGGTTTTGATTTATCACTAAATACGTTGAGTCTGATAGGTCGAGTATACAATAATAATTTACTTTAAAATGAGCAAGACAATAAGTTAATTATTGGGTATTGTTGAGTCATACCAATAGAGTTAATTATAAGGCGTTGTGAATGTTTAATGCATAATTTAGGGAAAGGCACACAATTGACTGATCATCTTGTGACATTGGAACCAGTGTTTCATGTTGGACCCTAGATTATAGGAATTAGTTGGACCCGAAACGTTGGCTAGTTCATATTCGACTTAGTATTCATTGAAGAATTTGGTATTAAGTTGATCCAAAAGAATCACAATTAGATAATCAATACGTAATCAATCGGGAAATATGAATCTAAGTGACATTAACTATACAATTACTTGTTCCTTCCAATTAGGATTTATTATTATATTTATTGGTAATTTTAAATTAAGTTTTATTAAGGTTTGTTTATTTTAATCAATTGTTTTCTAAAATGTTAGCACGGAACTAAAACGCACCCCATATTTACTGTTTTCTAGTTAATTGTTAATTTTCTATTATTAAATATTCCACCTTTTCCCTGTGTTCGAACTTGACTTACCAATCTATATTTACAAATGATCGGGTATTCTTGCCTGGTTGCTTGAAAGTATTATTTAGGTATTTCTATTTATAAATTGTAAAACAAGACGTGCTTTCACAAGCGACATCAAGTTTTTGGCGCCGCTGCCGGGGAAAGCGGTTGTGTTTATTTGAATAGAGATTAATAATTTTTAATTCTTTCTTTTTAACAGTTACTTTTGTTAATTAATTTCAGTAAAGTTGTTTTAATAAGTTAATTAAGTTTGTAATTTCTTTTCATTAATTCACTGGTTGAAACTAATTATCTTTTAATTGGTTAAACTTTTGGGGTTTTAGTTTCAACCGGCGGATGGAAATCCGTCCGCCGGTTGGAGTTACATTTATTTAAAATTGTACATGTTATTTAATTTTTGTTTATTTTGTGTGAACTAACTTATTTTTCGTTAGTGGTGTTTTGTATTTTCAGATTTATTTTTATTTAGGTTTGTCCAATGGCGAGGAGTTTTGAAAGTGATGCTAATGATAATAACATGGTTAAGAGGGATCAGTCTGTTACTTCGGATGCTAGTTCCGCCGAGAGTGTGCCTCCTTATACCCAATTAGGGTGTATTCCCGTTCCTATTACTTCATCTTGTCAGGGGTTGCTATCAGCACTTGAGGAGTTTAGAGGGGATATACCTTTCAGTTCTGAGATTATTAGCAGGTCCACTGTGGATTTTACTGATAGTCAGCGAGTTTTGGTAAATGATGTGTTAGAGGCAGCTGTGATTGAGAGTCAGTATGGGATTGATAGGCAATTCTATATTGCCCTTACTACTTTTGGGGAATCTCTAGAAACTATGATTAAAGAGGAAGAGAAATTCTACACAGCTCAGAAGAAAAGATATACGGAGATATATGAGATTTTGAGGCATTCTGCATTTCCTTATTCGGCAAATCAGACCGCGTGTCTTGGCCGTATGCTTAGGGCTCTGTATGAGGCTACTGGTCATCCAAAGGCAGAAGCAGACAAGGAATTTAGGATTGGTTTGAGAGAGTTGGTTAGATTGCTACATTCAGATGATCATTTGACGGATATTACACCTCATCGGTTCATTGTTACGAGTACTATTCATTACTATCTTCATGGAATGGTGACAAAAATGGATCGCTTTGCTAAGGAAGAGGAAGAAAGGTCACACCCGGAATTCATTCATCTTCATTGTGATATTGATTTGGCTACTTATGTGGTACTGAACTTGGATGTTTTAGTTGATAACAATAAGGTCCTAACTATGAGGGAGCATTTCCACTATGGGATGGTGGAAATATACACTAAATTGGTTGAAATCTTCAAGGATTCGGGATTAGAACTAACTTGTGTTCAGAATGAGGTAATTACAAGGATTGAAACTAGAATAAGAAGTTTAAGGAAAGAACCGTTTCTGAGTAAGCATGCTGGGATAGTGGCAGATTGTTTGGAGTTTATGAGTGAGTTTGAGAAAAATCATCCCGATCGTGAGTATAAGCTGGTAGGTGATAAGTTAGTATTAGAACCGGAGGGAGTAATTAATAAGGTGATAAAAGGAATCAGCTGGGATTTGGTTTATCTTCAACATGTTACCAATGGACATTTAGAAAGTTTTGCAACTTTTGGTAATGAGGTTGAAAATGTAGTCACTGAAATGATGAAGAGCTTCTTTGTCCTCTATCCATTGAACTAATTTCATGATTCTATTCCTTTTATATTCCTTATGGTATTGGATTATTTCTAACATTTTGGTTTGTTTTGAATTATGTTAGACTTTTGTTTGTTTGGATTTTTGTTTTTGAATGTGTGGTTTGAATATTAGTATTATTTTGAATATTTTTCTTTTCTAAGTTTGTTAATTTTTGTTATTTATTTTATAGTGTGGAATTGTGAAGATTTTGAAGTCGTGATTATCATCCAGGTTTGAAATTTAATTATATAAAGTTAGTGGTGAATTTGGGTTAAAATTTGGGTTGAAAATCGTTATTGAAAAATTCAGATTTTTCAATCCATACGCCGTATGGATTGATTGGGCTGCTGGTCTGGGCCGTTGACTGGGTTTAATGAGTTGACTTGGGCCTATTTAATCCATACGCCGTATGGATCAAAAATGCAGAAAACCGCCAGCAGCCTCCTTCTTTCTCATTTTTCATCAAAAACCCTTTTTCTAAAAAAACCACCTACGGTTTTCACTTCCACAACCCCCAAACGGAAATTCCGGCCACGCATTCATCGCCATTTTTGCATATTTGTGTTGCACGCACTTTCCTTTACAAGGTATAACTTCCCGTTTTCATTTTCGTTGTTTAATTCGCTCGTTTGGAAGTTAGGGTTTATGATAGAATTTTGGGTATTTTGGATACGCGTATGATTATTGGCATGTTTTGATTGAGTTATGTTCTAATTGCTATATGCATTGCAATGTCATATTCGTTTTTCAATTGTATTGCATATTCGAGATTATTTGGATTATTCGTTAGTGAGGAGTAATTGAGAATATGAGTTGTGCTCAATTATGCTATGTTTTAAATTAGTGCTTATTAATTTTCTGACCACATGATGATTAATGCAATTATTTGTTTGGTACACAAGTGTTTGTGATTACGGTCATGTGACAAATTGTTATATTGATTAATTGTGTTACAATAATTCATTTTGAGTTTGTATGAATGTTTGCTAGTTGCTAATACTCGAGTTTAGTGATTGTGCAATTTCGTATATTCAGAATGGTACCAAGTTATTATAATACATTTGATTATGCAATTGTCAGGAATATTTATTTAAGTATATACATGTATGCATATTGAGTAGTTTTGTTTAAATTGCAATTCAGGTTAATGAAATTGATTGTTGCGGTAGTTTTAGGCTAAACCTTTATGGTGGATTATTCAATTTTAAGCCGAAATGCTGCCGAAAATTTTAGTGATCTTTTTGCAATTAACAGCTTATTTAGTATTATTAACAATTGTTTTGTTTAGCAGTTATCATGTCTAGCAGGAGAGCACGAGGAGGTGAGACTTTGGGAAACCCATTGATTAGATCACATAGATACCTCACATTTCATGGGTCATATACTGAGACTGCTAGGATGCAGTTTGGAGATCGTATGGCTTCCAATATTGGCCAGTCTATTGAGGTGTTTGATGCTGTTAACTGGAATGTTTTGGAGCATGTGATTGCTAGAGAAGGGTTTACTAATGGTGCTGAAGCCATTAGGAATTTACTGGCTATTCCATACGTATTAGAGGATGGAAACATTGGATTTGTTTCCTATGCTTGGTCCCGGTTATTCAGTATCAGGGAGGATATCTACAGAGAGTTGGTTGTAGAGTTTTACAGCACTTTTAGGTTTGATGCCAGGTCGACTCAATGGACTGAGATCTCCATTTTCTTCCAGCTAGGGGGACAACCTAGACAGATGACTTTGGTTCAGTTTGCTTTGGGACTGGGGCTTTATGAGCCCAATGAGCTGGATAATCCTCACTTTCTAGACCACATTTCTGCAGGTGCTGTGAAGAAGCTCACTGACTTGGAAGTTGAGCAGGAGTGGCAGTTTATTGCCCAGGGTGCTTATGGTAGTTCGACGCCTTCTTACATGCGTATTCAAGATCCTCGTCATCGACTCATTCACAGATTGTTGACTTACACCATTGTGGGTCGCAAGGAGGGGCCTGAGAAAGTTTCAAGGCCTGACTTGTTTTATTTGAGCTCGATTATCAGGAAGAGGTTAGTGAATGTACCTTGGAGGTTGGCTAAGTGGATGTCGAAGAGAGCTACTGGTACTAGAGATGGTAGTAGTTTGTGTGGAGGTCACTTTGTTACTCGGTTGGCGAGATATCTTGGTTTGGCTACTCAGGATGAGATGGGCTCATGCACGATTGTTCAGCCTAGTATGGGTTGGCTGACTGCACGCCGGTTGGAGGCGTTTGCTCTCATTGAGCCATGTACCACGTATGGAGGTCCTGCAGAGATGTATTACTGGGTTCCGATTACTCCGGTGGGACAGACTTTGCAGTCGAGGCAGGCTAGGGCTAGAGGAGATACGAGTGGCAGTGATAGAGGTCGAGGTACGGCACGAGGCCGTAACAGAGGGTATGCTACAGAGTTTGATCAGTTGTCTCAGCAGATGCATCAGATGCAGTTACAGCAGACTCAGAGGTTTGATCAGATAGATCTGATGCAGAGACAGCATTTCCATCAGACCAGTGCACACTTGGACTACCAGGATGGACTGTTTGAGCAGCTGTTTGGTCAGTTTCCTTCTGGACCCACGTATCAGCCATTTCAGTACCAGATGCCACCTGAGTTCATGCCACGACCACCACCACCATCGCAGTCAGAGTATGGAGCGCCTTCTCACCAGTACCGGTATCGCCAGGATGATGACAGTGATTAGGATGATGTTCATCCTATTTGGTTTATGATTCCAGACACTATTATTATTATCGTTTTATTATTATTATTATTATGACTGTTTTTATTTTGTAGGTTTTATTAATTATGTTGGATTGGTAGTTTTAGGTTTGGTTGTTTTTAATTCGGTTGTTTTTATTTGGTATTGTTTAATTATGTTTGTTGATTGTTCCCTCAGAATTGTGTTGTGAGTACGTGTCATGCTGGCAGTAAGTTCAGCGCAACGAATAATTGAATCGAGAGGATGTGGGAAATTCGTATCATCCTTGTCATTAAACTGCACACTATTCCAGGGGAGTTTTTCTGTTCTAAGTTCTTTTCTCTTTTTCCCGTTTTCTTTTAAGAGTGTCATTATTTGTACAATGAGGGCATTGTACATCTTTAAGTGGGGGATGGGAGAGAAAAGAAGTGAAATTTCCACATTATTATTCTGTTAATAAGTATCTGATTTTGTAATTTGGTTAATAGTTATCTTATTAAGGTGAGTAACTAGGAGGTTATGAGTTGCCCATTCTTCAACCAAATTTTTGCATTTAAATTTCTTGTTTTCTAGGGATAATTATTTTGTAACTTTGTAGGTTAAATTTAAAATTTTCTACACTTTTAATTAAAAACTTAAGCTATTAAAGATATTATTTAGCTTCATTATATGATGTATTGATAGGCGATTTATATGAGAATGTTTGAGCTGTTAAGAAATGATAATTAAGGAGTAAATATTTCTTTTAGATGAATTTTAGCTATGTATGACGTATGTCTTAATTTTCATATTAGTAATGTGTGATATGCCATATTTTTGGGAATTTAATTAATAATCATTTGGGGATATACTGGGTGTTGTTTCCTTTGTTGTACGAAAGTACAGACCTGGTCTCCGTCAGTATATTTAATGAAAAAGAGCAAAAGAGTTTAAAAACTCATAATTTTAAAATGTGGTCAAATTAAGTCGCTTTGTTGTACTGAGGTACAGACATGTCACCAATGGTTTGACTAAAAACATTATTGCTAAACCAAAATCAAGTTATGTTGCTTTGTTGTGTTGAGGCACAGACCTGTCACCTCTATCTTGATTTGAAAAATGATTGTTTTGATTAAATTTCAAGATATGTAATATTGGCATATTATGAGTATGAAAGTATATAGTTTTTGGGAGTCTAAGGAAATATTTACATAAATAATAATAAGTTGAGCTCGAATATTCAATTATAGATTGTTTAAGTGGATAACAATATCAGTAATCATTGTGAACTATTTGATGTTTTAGAATAATAACTCTATGTGTAGATCAGTTTTTGTAAATCTCATAGTTTCTTAATAATTGTTTTTAGAATTAACATAATTTTAAATTTAAACATTTGGGTTGAAGACGGGTGATGTTGTGTAATCCTTACTTTAGTTGTTTAGTTTAATGGAGATGACTGTTTTCCCAAGAAGTTGATTTTTGAATTGATAGTCTACTTGAGGACAAGTAGGATTCAAGTGGGGGATGTTTGATAAACGCTCAAAAGTACTATATTTTAATAGTATTTTACCCCTAATCTTGAATGTTTTTATTGCATTTTGTTTAGAATAGATATTGATTTCGTTCATATTTGCAATTAGATGTGGAAATGGAGCGTTTATGGAAAAGGAACGGAAAACAGTCAATAATCGAGCTAAATGATGCATATTTGAAGAATAATGAGAGCCGAAGTCGAAGAAAAGAATGAAATAAGAAAAGTTAAGAAATCGGCTGGAAAAAGCATCCATACGCCGTATGGATTGCAACAGTGGAGGCCCAGGTTACGCGAGTCTGGACTGGGCTTGAAATCAATCCATACGCCGTATGGAAATCCATACGCCGTATGGATCAAAAATCACAGAAGTATAAAAACGCGTAAAAACCTTATTTCGACAGTTTTAAGAGGGTTTTCGTTTTCTTTCGGTTTCAGACGTATTTTAGGGTTTTAATTTCGTATTTTAGGGTTAGTTTGGAGGTACGGAAGCTAAGGAACGAGGATAATTCGCTCTAATCTTTCGTAGTTCATCGTTAATCGATTCGGTATATTTCGTTTCTTTATTTTCATTGAAGAATTTGATATAATGAATCTGAATATTTATGTTTTGATGATGAATTGAATATCCAAAGTGATTGTGTAGTTTATTTAACTTAGATTAAGATTATGGAACGATTGTTATTGAGTATTGAATAAGTTATTTGATTGAAAACGGTTATATTGCTCGTGGACACTTGTTTATTGGTAACTAGTTATTATTGTTACTTCACGTGGTTAATAATGTTGTTGAGATTGAGTTCATTTAATGTTATTAACTATTGATGGTCATAACTTTAGGGTTTTGATTTATCACTAAATACGTTGAGTCTGATAGGTCGAGTATACAATAATAATTTACTTTAAAATGAGCAAGACAATAAGTTAATTATTGGGTATTGTTGAGTCATACCAATAGAGTTAATTATAAGGCGTTGTGAATGTTTAATGCATAATTTAGGGAAAGGCACACAATTGACTGATCATCTTGTGACATTGGAACCAGTGTTTCATGTTGGACCCTAGATTATAGGAATTAGTTGGACCCGAAACGTTGGCTAGTTCATATTCGACTTAGTATTCATTGAAGAATTTGGTATTAAGTTGATCTAAAAAAATCACAATTAGATAATCAATACGTAATCAATCGGGAAATATGAATCTAAGTGACATTAACTATACAATTACTTGTTCCTTCCAATTAGGATTTATTATTATATTTATTGGTAATTTTAAATTAAGTTTTATTAAGGTTTGTTTATTTTAATCAATTGTTTTCTAAAATGTTCGCACGGAACTAAAACGCACCCCATATTTACTGTTTTCTAGTTAATTGTTAATTTTATATTATTAAATATTCCACCTTTTCCCTGTGTTCGAACTTGACTTACCAATCTATATTTACAAATGATCGGGTATTCTTGCCTGGTTGCTTGAAAGTATTATTTAGGTATTTCTATTTATAAATTGTAAAACAAGACGCGCTTTCACAAGCGACATCAAGTTTTTGGCGCCGCTGCCGGGGAAAGCGGTTGTGTTTATTTGAATAGAAATTAATAATTTTTAATTCTTTCTTTTTAACAGTTACTTTTGTTAATTAATTTCAGTAAAGTTGTTTTAATAAGTTAATTAAGTTTGTAATTTGTTTTCATTAATTCACTGGTTGAAACTAATTATCTTTTAATTGGTTAAACTTTTGGGGTTTTAGTTTCAACCGGCGGATGGAAATCCGTCCGCCGGTTGGAGTTACATTTATTTAAAATTGTACATGTTATTTAATTTTTGTTTATTTTGTGTGAACTAACTTGTTTTTTGTTAGTGGTGTTTTGTATTTTCAGATTTATTTTTATTTAGGTTTGTCCAATGGCGAGGAGTTTTGAAAGTGATGCTAATGATAATAACATGGTTAAGAGGGATCAGTCTGTTACTTCGGATGCTAGTTCCGCCGAGAGTGCGCCTCCTTATACCCAATTAGGGTTTATTCCCGTTCCTATTACTTCATCTTGTCAGGGGTTGCTATCAGCACTTGAGGAGTTTAGAGGGGATATACCTTTCAGTTCTGAGATTATTAGCAGGTCCACTGTGGATTTTACTGATAGTCAGCGAGTTTTGGTAAATGATGTGTTAGAGGCAGCTGTGATTGAGAGTCAGTATGGGATTGATAGGCAATTCTATATTGCCCTTACTACTTTTGGGGAATCTCTAGAAACTATGATTAAAGAGGAAGAGAAATTCTACACAGCTCAGAAGAAAAGATATACGGAGATATATGAGATTTTGAGGCATTCTGCATTTCCTTATTCGGCAAATCAGACCGCGTGTCTTGGCCGTATGCTTAGGGCTCTGTATGAGGCTACTGGTCATCCAAAGGCAGAAGCAGACAAGGAATTTAGGATTGGTTTGAGAGAGTTGGTTAGATTGCTACATTCAGATGATCATTTGACGGATATTACACCTCATCGGTTCATTGTTACGAGTACTATTCATTACTATCTTCATGGAATGGTGACAAAAATGGATCGCTTTGCTAAGGAAGAGGAAGAAAGGTCACACCCGGAATTCATTCATCTTCATTGTGATATTGATTTGGCTACTTATGTGGTACTGAACTTGGATGTTTTAGTTGATAACAATAAGGTCCTAACTATGAGGGAGCATTTCCACTATGGGATGGTGGAAATATACACTAAATTGGTTGAAATCTTCAAGGATTCGGGATTAGAACTAACTTGTGTTCAGAATGAGGTAATTACAAGGATTGAAACTAGAATAAGAAGTTTAAGGAAAGAACCGTTTCTGAGTAAGCATGCTGGGATAGTGGCAGATTGTTTGGAGTTTATGAGTGAGTTTGAGAAAAATCATCCCGATCGTGAGTATAAGCTGGTAGGTGATAAGTTAGTATTGGAACCGGAGGGAGTAATTAATAAGGTGATAAAAGGAATCAGCTGGGATTTGGTTTATCTTCAACATGTTACCAATGGACATTTAGAAAGTTTTGCAACTTTAGGTAATGGGGTTGAAAATGTAGTCACTGAAATGATGAAGAGCTTCTTTGTCCTCTATCCCTTGAACTAATTTCATGATTCTATTCCTTTTATATTCCTTATGCTATTGGATTATTTCTAACATTTTGGTTTGTTTTGAATTATGTTAGACTTTTGTTTGTTTGGATTTTTGTTTTTGAATGTGTGGTTTGAATATTAGTATTATTTTGAATATTTTTCTTTTCTAAGTTTGTTAATTTTTGTTATTTATTTTATAGTGTGGAATTGTGAAGATTTTGAAGTCGTGATTATCATCCAGGTTTGAAATTTAATTATATAAAGTTAGTGGTGAATTTGGGTTAAAATTTGGGTTGAAAATCGTTATTGAAAAATTCAGATTTTTCAATCCATACGCCGTATGGAATCCATACGCCGTATGGATTGATTGGGCCGCTGGTCTGGGATGTTGACTGGGTTTAATGAGTTGACTTGGGCCTATTTAATCCATACGCCGTATGGAATCTGTAACACCCGCCAAATTAGGACTAGTAATTAGTGCCTAATCATATGTTAATACATGTAATTAGTTCCTTGTTAGGCTAATTAATGTATCGAATTATATATATATTGTTGAATATATACAAATATGCGATTTGATTAAATCGTACGCAATTTAAATCGGAGGTATTTCGATTCAATTATATACGAACGTTGGTGACCAATTTTTATTAAATAACATTGTTATGTCAAAAATATTATTTTGATAATATTTTGTATTCATTCGTATCGTACAAACAAACCATACACAATTTAAAATATTAAAACGCGCAAATTTAATAAACTAACTTACAATTTTATAACTCAAATATAAATTAAATTGTAAAATATTTAAATATTTTATCGCGTAATAATTCGTATTTTAAAACGCACCATTAATATTTAAAATAATTATTTACGATTAAACGACGGAGCAAACGAACACCGCACGGAGCGGGAACACGGGGCGAAAAATGGGAGGATAACCTCCCATTTCCCACTCTCTTACTCTCACTTTCTCTTTTCTCTTTCTCTTTCTCCTTTCTTCTCTCTCAAATCCACCAACCACCACCACCTCCAAATTCTATCAAAAACGCCAAATACTACCACTAAACGCACGCGAATCATACCACTCTTTTGGAAGAAAACAACCACCGCGACACGATCTATCATCCTATCTTTTCGGATTTCTCATCCGACACTTTGTAAGTTTCCGACAAATCCCGAAATCTCTCGTTTTTAAGTGTTTTCACTTTCTAGTAGTTTGTAACAACTTAAAATGTCCATATATGGGTTGGGTAAAAGAATCGGACCAAACTATGGCCGGAAAACTCGTTTTTGGCTCAAAAACCCGTCAACAGCTTTAAGTGTCGCAACGATGCATGCAGCATAGCGTCACTTCGTGCGTCACTTAAGTGACGCATTGAGTGTCGCTAAAAGTCCAAATTTTGCGTCACTTGCCTAAGTGCCGCATAAAACCCTCTTTTTCCGTCACTACCTAAGTGACGCAATTTCAATACCCGTCACTAATGACCGACACTTATAGCGTCACTTGCCTAAGTGACGCCTATCCTCAAACTTGATTTCACCCGTCACTCACCTTAGTGACTCATGACCTTTATACCGACACTTACAACCGACACTTCCTCAAGTGTCGTACTCTATGCGTCACTTGCACAAGTGACGCTATTATTCAGAATCAGTCATTTCATGCGACACTTCCTAAGTGTCGCCTAAACCCATGAGTGACGCATATAAGTGTCGCATAAAACAGCAGGTTTTCTAACTAAAATTTCACTAAGGGTCGAACTTTTACAACTTCGATTTCTTATACGATACGACTTATAAAACACTTTGGGACACTTTTGTAAGTGCAAAACATCAATAACTTGATAATAGTACTTGAAGTTTATTATTTCAAACTCGTCACCAACGGGTCGTACACTTTTCAAATACTTAAACATATCAACCAAATAGTGGATATTTGGACATTATAGTTGGACGAACAACTACCGGGGTGATCTTTTGAGATACCCAATCATATTTATAACCATCGCGTGTCGTGGACACCCTCAGGTTACAAGTCTTTGGACTTCATTTCGGCTAATCAACTTACGTTTGTTTAAACGCATTCAGACTCAGGTGAGTCTCATAGCCCCTCTTTTTACTGTTTTACTCAGGGGTGTGATATACTGCTCAAACTTTTAACATGTGAACGCAAGTACCAACTTTTCATATACTACATGAGTTTTTCGAAACTAATCATTTAAAGTCCTCCGTCAGCATAGTTGTTAATACGTTGTAGCGTGAATATTAGTATATGGTACCATATAGGATTGACCCTCCTCGTTCGGGTTAGCAAGCACTAACCGGGTAAACGGACGTACTAATATTTGGGAAGACGAATGTTGATTAGGCATTCGTGGAGGCACCTCGCCCGAAATTCTCTATAGGGGACCCGGCCCTCGAGTTAAGCTCAACTATGTGCTCATGGCTGTATACACGATGATTATCATTAAATTGCTGGATGCAATTCACTATTTAATTGCTGGATGCAATTCATTATTTAAATCTTGCGGTTCATACGATATAACTGATTCCAAACCTGTAAGCTCACCAGCTTTATAGCTGACCTTTTAGCATATATCGCAGGTACCCAGCAGTAGGATGTTTCTGCTTCAGGATTTAGCTCGAGTCAGCATACAGACGATTGAGATTTTCTTGCATTAGTATATTTTGTATAAGTACTTATGTACTGAAATCTCATTTTATTTAACTCGAGCTATGTAAAGCTTTAAATGTTGTAAACATTTCAGTTATCAATATATTTTGTTAAAACGACGCATATAGAGTCGTTTGCTATTTATCTTTGTGCTTTGTTATTGATTAGTAACACCCAAATCAAGCTTCCGCAAATCATCAAATTTGGGGGTGTTACAGAATCCATACGCCGTATGGATCAAAAATGCAGAAAACCGCCAGCAGCCTCCTTCTTTCTCATTTTTCATCAAAAACCCTTTTTCTAAAAAAACCACCTACGGTTTTCACTTCCACAACCCCCAAACGGAAATTCCGGCCACGCATTCATCGCCATTTTTGCATATTTGTGTTGCACGCACTTTCCTTTACAAGGTATAACTTCCCGTTTTCATTTTCGTTGTTTAATTCGCTCGTTTGGAAGTTAGGGTTTATGATAGAATTTTGGGTATTTTGGATACGCGTATGATTATTGGCATGTTTTGATTGAGTTATGTTCTAATTGCTATATGCATTGCAATGTCATATTCGTTTTTCAATTGTATTGCATATTCGAGATTATTTGGATTATTCGTTAGTGAGGAGTAATTGAGAATATGAGTTGTGCTCAATTATGCTATGTTTTAAATTAGTGCTTATTAATTTTCTGACCACATGATGATTAATGCAATTATTTGTTTGGTACACAAGTGTTTGTGATTACGGTCATGTGACAAATTGTTATATTGATTAATTGTGTTACAATAATTCATTTTGAGTTTGTATGAATGTTTGCTAGTTGCTAATACTCGAGTTTAGTGATTGTGCAATTTCGTATATTCAGAATGGTACCAAGTTATTATAATACATTTGATTATGCAATTGTCAGGAATATTTATTTAAGTATATACATGTATGCATATTGAGTAGTTTTGTTTAAATTGCAATTCAGGTTAATGAAATTGATTGTTGCGGTAGTTTTAGGCTAAACCTTTATGGTGGATTATTCAATTTTAAGCCGAAATGCTGCCAAAAATTTTAGTGATCTTTTTGCAATTAACAGCTTATTTAGTATTATTAACAATTGTTTTGTTTAGCAGTTATCATGTCTAGCAGGAGAGCACGAGGAGGTGAGACTTTGGGAAACCCATTGATTAGATCACATAGATACCTCACATTTCATGGGTCATATACTGAGACTGCTAGGATGCAGTTTGGAGATCGTCTGGCTTCCAATATTGGCCAGTCTATTGAGGTGTTTAATGCTGTTAACTGGAATGTTTTGGAGCATGTGATTGCTAGAGAAGGGTTTACTAATGGTGCTGAAGCCATTAGGAATTTACTGGCTATTCCATACGTATTAGAGGATGGAAACATTGGATTTGTTTCCTATGCTTGGTCCCGGTTATTCAGTATCAGGGAGGATATCTACAGAGAGTTGGTTGTAGAGTTTTACAGCACTTTTAGGTTTGATGCCAGGTCGACTCAATGGACTGAGAACTCCATTTTCTTCCAGCTAGGGGGACAACCTAGACAGATGACTATGGTTCAGTTTGCTTTGGGACTGGGGCTTTATGAGCCCAATGAGCTGGATAATCCTCACTTTCTAGACCACATTTCTGCAGGTGCTGTGAAGAAGCTCACTGACTTGGAAGTTGAGCAGGAGTGGCAGTTTATTGCCCAGGGTGCTTATGGTAGTTCGACGCCTTCTTACACGCGTATTCAAGATCCTCGTCATCGACTCATTCACAGATTGTTGACTTACACCATTGTGGGTCGCAAGGAGGGGCCTGAGAAAGTTTCAAGGCCTGACTTGTTTTATTTGAGCTCGATTATCAGGAAGAGGTTAGTGAATGTACCTTGGAGGTTGGCTAAGTGGATGTCGAAGAGAGCTACTGGTACTAGAGATGGTAGTAGTTTGTGTGGAGGTCACTTTGTTACTCGGTTGGCGAGATATCTTGGTTTGGCTACTCAGGATGAGATGGGCTCATGCACGATTGTTCAGCCTAGTATGGGTTGGCTGACTGCACGCCGGTTGGAGGCGTTTGCTCTCATTGAGCCATGTACCACATATGGAGGTCCTGCAGAGATGTATTACTGGGTTCCGATTACTCCGGTGGGACAGACTTTGCAGTCGAGGCAGGCTAGGGCTAGAGGAGATACGAGTGGTAGTGATAGAGGTCAAGGTACGGCACGAGGCCGTAACAGAGGGTATGCTACAGAGTTTGATCAGTTGTCTCAGCAGATGCATCAGATGCAGTTACAGCAGACTCAGAGGTTTGATCAGATAGATCTGATGCAGAGACAGCATTTCCATCAGACCAGTGCACACTTGGACTACCAGGATGGACTGTTTGAGCAGCTGTTTGGTCAGTTTCCTTCTGGACCCACGTATCAGCCATTTCAGTACCAGATGCCACCTGAGTTCATGCCACGACCACCACCACCATCGCAGTCAGAGTATGGAGCGCCTTCTCACCAATACCGGTATCGCCAGGATGATGACAGTGATTAGGATGATGTTCATCCTATTTGGTTTATGATTCCAGACACTATTATTATTATCGTTTTATTATTATTATTATTATGACTGTTTTTATTTTGTAGGTTTTATTAATTATGTTGGATTGGTAGTTTTAGGTTTGGTTGTTTTTAATTCGGTTGTTTTTATTTGGTATTGTTTAATTATGTTTGTTGATTGTTCCCTCAGAATTGTGTTGTGAGTACGTGTCATGCTGGCAGTAAGTTCAGCGCAACGAATAATTGAATCGAGAGGATGTGGGAAATTCGTATCATCCTTGTCATTAAACTGCACACTATTCCAGGGGAGTTTTTCTGTTCTAAGTTCTTTTCTCTTTTTCCCGTTTTCTTTTAAGAGTGTCATTATTTGTACAATGAGGGCATTGTACATCTTTAAGTGGGGGATGGGAGAGAAAAGAAGTGAAATTTCCACATTATTATTCTGTTAATAAGTATCTGATTTTGTAATTTGGTTAATAGTTATCTTATTAAGGTGAGTAACTAGGAGGTTATGAGTTGCCCATTCTTCAACCAAATTTTTGCATTTAAATTTCTTGTTTTCTAGGGATAATTATTTTGTAACTTTGTAGGTTAAATTTAAAATTTTCTACACTTTTAATTAAAAACTTAAGCTATTAAAGATATTATTTAGCTTCATTATATGATGTATTGATAGGCGATTTATATGAGAATGTTTGAGCTGTTAAGAAATGATAATTAAGGAGTAAATATTTCTTTAAGATGAATTTTAGCTATGTATGACGTATGTCTTAATTTTCATATTAGTAATGTGTGATATGCCATATTTTTGGGAATTTAATTAATAATCATTTGGGGATATACTGGGTGTTGTTTCCTTTGTTGTACGAAAGTACAGACCTGGTCTCCGTCAGTATATTTAATGAAAAAGAGCAAAAGAGTTTAAAAACTCATAATTTTAAAATGTGGTCAAATTAAGTCGCTTTGTTGTACTGAGGTACAGACATGTCACCAATGGTTTGACTAAAAACATTATTGCTAAACCAAAATCAAGTTATGTTGCTTTGTTGTGTTGAGGCACAGACCTGTCACCTCTGTCTTGATTTGAAAAATGATTGTTTTAATTAAATTTCAAGATATGTAATATTGGCATATTATGAGTATGAAAGTATATAGTTTTTGGGAGTCTAGGGAAATATTTACATAAATAATAATAAGTTGAGCTCGAATATTCAATTATAGATTGTTTAAGTGGATAACAATATCAGTAATCATTGTGAACTATTTGATGTTTTAGAATAATAACTCTATGTGTAGATCAGTTTTTGTAAATCTCATAGTTTCTTAATAATTGTTTTTAGAATTAACATAATTTTAAATTTAAACATTTGGGTTGAAGACGGGTGATGTTGTGTAATCCCTACTTTAGTTGTTTAGTTTAATGGAGATGATTGTTTTCCCAAGAAGTTGATTTTTGAATTGATAGTCTACTTGAGGACAAGTAGGATTCAAGTGGGGGATGTTTGATAAACGCTCAAAAGTACTATATTTTAGTAGTATTTTACCCCTAATCTTGAATGTTTTTATTGCATTTTGTTTAGAATAGATATTGATTTCGTTCATATTTGCAATTAGATGTGGAAATGGAGCGTTTATGGAAAAGGAACGGAAAACAGTCAATAATCTAGCTAAATGATGCATATTTGAAGAATAATGAGAGCCGAAGTCGAAGAAAAGAATGAAATAAGAAAAGTTAAGAAATCGGCTGGAAAAAGCATCCATACGCCGTATGGAATCCATACGCCGTATGGATTGCAACAGTGGAGGCCCAGGTTACGCGAGTCTGGGCTGGGCTTGAAATCAATCCATACGCCGTATGGAAATCCATACGCCGTATGGATCAAAAATCACAGAAGTATAAAAACGCGTAAAAACCTTATTTCGACAGTTTTAAGAGGGTTTTCGTTTTCTTTCGGTTTCAGACGTATTTTAGGGTTTTAATTTCGTATTTTAGGGTTAGTTTGGAGGTACGGAAGCTAAGGAACGAGGATAATTCGCTCTAATCTTTCGTAGTTCATCGTTAATCGATTCGGTATATTTCGTTTCTTTATTTTCATTGAAGAATTTGATATAATGAATCTGAATATTTCGGTTTTGATGATGAATTGAATATCCAAAGTGATTGTGTAGTTTATTTAATTTAGATTATGATTATGGAACGATTGTTATTGCGTATTGAATAAGTTATTTGATTGAAAACGGTTATATTGCTCGTGGACACTTGTTTATTGGTAACTAGTTATTATTGTTACTTCACGTGGTTAATAATGTTGTTGAGATTGAGTTCATTTAATGTTATTAACTATTGATGGTCATAACTTTAGGGTTTTGATTTATCACTAAATACGTTGAGTCTGATAGGTCGAGTATACAATAATAATTTACTTTAAAATGAGCAAGACAATAAGTTAATTATTGGGTATTGTTGAGTCATACCAATAGAGTTAATTATAAGGCGTTGTGAATGTTTAATGCATAATTTAGGGAAAGGCACACAATTGACTGATCATCTTGTGACATTGGAACCAGTGTTTCATGTTGGACCCTAGATTATAGGAATTAGTTGGACCCGAAACGTTGGCTAGTTCATATTCGACTTAGTATTCATTGAAGAATTTGGTATTAAGTTGATCTAAAAGAATCACAATTAGATAATCAATACGTAATCAATCGGGAAATATGAATCTAAGTGACATTAACTATACAATTACTTGTTCCTTCCAATTAGGATTTATTATTATATTTATTGGTAATTTTAAATTAAGTTTTATTAAGGTTTGTTTATTTTAATCAATTGTTTTCTAAAATGTTCGCACGGAACTAAAACGCACCCCATATTTACTGTTTTCTAGTTAATTGTTAATTTTCTATTATTAAATATTCCACCTTTTCCCTGTGTTCGAACTTGACTTACCAATCTATATTTACAAATGATCGGGTATTCTTGCATGGTTGCTTGAAAGTATTATTTAGGTATTTCTATTTATAAATTGTAAAACAAGACGCGCTTTCACAAGCGACATCAATTATGCTCGAACTCGTTTAAAAACATATGTTCTACCAAATGATTTGTAGTAGAAAACATCTTTTCATTCTAAGATAGTGATTCCTTTTCATTGCAAAAATTTGAAGTTGAATTAAAAAGGTATATCCAACGTGTTCACATTTAAGAGATTATTTCACAAATGTGTTGGTTGAAATGGAAGGCGAGTCCCGTATTTAGAAGCAAGCCCGTAAAGCTGAATAATCCTCATGGAGTTGCCGCAAAATAAAGATTTCAAAGTTCAAGACTTCTTGTTTCTCGGCACATATTCAGATCTTCAGCTTTAACTTTGCTTTACTTAGTACTGTTAATCAATAAAAGTAATCTATACCATATCCTAAGCTTATCACTAAGTGTGGGATTCCAGCCCAAAACAAACACTTGAGAAACATTTTCTTACATGTTCAAACTCTAAGTGTGGGATTTTACTTCCAGTAAAATCTCCACTGAAGAGAACATTAGGGACAATGTTCTTCTAAGTGTGGGATAGCGGTATAGAATACATTAGATAGATTTTTATGTCCAAATAGCAACTCATAAAATGTCCCTCACTTTAAAAATTGATCAAATTTTTCAAAATTTTTGCTTTAAACAAAGAAAAACATGAGCTTAACTTCGACAGTAGATGGCTACTCATTCAGTTAGCTTTTGCTATTTTTGAATTTTAATGTTTCTAAGAGGAGCTATTTTAAATATGATTAAGTTATTTTGGAAAATAGTGTAAATAAGGTAGGAATTTCTCAAATTAAGAAATGATAATCTTAGGGGCAGCACATGACTAAGCACATGCAACCCATATTAATTGCAGTGAAGTAACTTGAGCCTATATAAGCATTCATTTTAAATGATTCACTGATTGGGTATATGAATTCCACCAAGAGTGGGCATCATCTTCGAGAGAGCAGGTGGCGAAGTTTACTTTGTCGTTCTCCGCGCATTTGCTGACACGGAAAACAGTTTCCATCTTTTCGAACCATCTGATCAGTCCGATGGCTCCTTCAGAACCCTTGAAACTTGAGGGTTTGCAACTTTGAAAGTCCTTGTAAGAACAAGGTTTAGCAGTAGTGGTTTCAGCGGCATCGCTGTTTCTGGTGGAATTTTGAGGAGTATTCCGAGCCAAGGCTTCAGTAACAGCCTGGGTTATAAGGGATGTAAGCTGAGCATCAGTGTATGGTCTTGACTTTGGCGGCATGATTCTTCAATAAAAGAAATGAAGATACGTGAGATTTCGTAGGGAAGTTGTATTTGTTATAGATGTACATGTATAAAAGCAGTAATACATGACATCAACATGGAAAAATGACAATTAATATGAGTCGAATCATCAAGGGATATTTGATATATAATACGAGTTCAAAGGTTACGTCCTACAGAGTTATTACAAAAGGCGTCGGGAATCGTTACATCCGACTAATTTATAGAGTAGTGCTTAGATTGTCATTAGATTACGAGATAGATTACAAGACAAGGACTATACTAGTCTTAACGTAGATTAATCTGTTCCATCATTTCAATGAGGCGATCCATAGTGTTTGCAAGCCTGCTAGCCTATCGGGCGTTATCTTCAGCCAACGCTAGTCGCTGTACCAATCCACGGGTATATTCATCCGTTTCCCGTGAGCGTTGCTCACATTCTTCAAGCCGGTGTTTCAAGAGGGCGGTTTCCACGCTTATCTCCACCACTTTGTTGAAGAGAACGTCTACATTGTTAACGGTGGTTTCGTGATCCTCGGTGACTTGTTCGATGCGTTCGAGAGATGTAAGTCTCCAGTTTTCGTTCGTTTCCTGCAACACGACATCCATGGTGCGAAGTCGCTGCTCGTGTTGGTTCACCCTAGCGGCTAAAGCCGGCAAGGTGAAGTGAGTGGGGTACGGGCCAGCTCGAGGCAACCTGACGTTCCTCCTAGCTACCCTTGGGTTCTGCAACCCGGATTGAGAGCGAGATGAATTTGATGGTGTGTTTGCCATTTCTGAGACAAAGCGTTAGTAAGAGTGAGGCCTATATTCATATAGTTCCTATATAATATAGCCTATTGAGTGTCTAGCATAAACATGTTTAAGTCTCGGTTCTCTCGTGGTCAGAGTCTTCTATTGTACCCTGTTCAGCCATAACTACTTTCAGATCTTACACCATCTTTGTTTAATTGTACATAGTTGATCAGGCTATGTTAAATTAAACTCGTATGATGTAATCACTGAACCAGTTATACCTAATAAGGAATACTGCCTAATGGTCATAGTCTAGGCTCACTAAATGCAACCTAGTTCGCTATAACCTTAGGCTCTGATACCAATCTGTAACACCCCCAAATTGGATGATTTACGGAAGCTTGATTTGGGTGTTACTAATCAATAACAAAGCACAAAGATATATAGTAAACGACTCTATATGCGTCGTTTTAACAAAATATATTGATAATTGAAATGTTTACAACATTTAAAGCTTTACATAGCTCGAGTTTAAATAAAAGGAGATTTCAGTACATAAGTACTTGTACAAAATATACTAATGCAAGAAAATCTCAATCGTCTGTATGCTGACTCGAGCTAACGTCCTGAAGCAGAAACATCCTACTGCTTGGTACCTGCGATATATGCTAAAAGGTCAGCTATAAAGCTGGTGAGCTCACAGGTTTGAAATCAGTTATTATAGTATGAACCGCAAGATTTAAATAATGAATTGCATCCAGCAATTAAATGATAGTCATCGTGTATACAGCCATGAGCACATAGTTGAGCTTAACTCGAGGGCCGGGTCCCCTATAGAGAATTCCGGGCGAGGTGCCTCCACGAATGCCTAATCCACATTCGTCTTCCCAAATATTAGTACGTCCGTTTACCCGGTTAGTGCTTGCTAACCCGGACGAGGTGGGTCAATCCTATATGGTACCATATACTAATATTCACGCTACAACGTATTAACAACTATGCTGACGGAGGACTTTAAATGATTAGTTTCGAAAAAACTCATGTAGTATATGAAAAGTTGGTACTTGCGTTCACATGTTAGAAGTTGAGCAATATATCACACCCCTGAGTAAAACAATAAAAGAGGGGCTATGAGACTCACCTGAGTCTGAAAGCGTTTAAACAAACGTAAGTTGATTAGCCGAGTATGAAGTCCAAAGACTTGTAACCTGAGGGTGTCCACGACATGCGATGGTTATAAACATGATTGGGTATCTCAAAAGATCACCCTTGTAGTTGTTACACAACTATATATATGTCCAAATTACTACGATTTGGTTGATTTGTTAAGTGTTTGAAAACATGTACGGCCCGTTGGTGACGGATTTGTAATAATAATCTCAACTATTATTATTTTGATTTCGTGGCGTTTTACTTGAAAAATGTGTTTTGATTATGTTTTAGAAGCCGTTACGGAATCTAAGTACGGGGGTCCGGGGGCAGCGCCCCTGGTAGCGGGGTCCAAGGGGCAGCAGCCCCTGGCGGGGTCCAAGGGGCAGAGCCCCTGGCTGGGGTCGAGCTGCCAGGTCAGCTTGGAAAATTTTTATTTCTACTATATTGCTTTGACGAAAAACGCATCTGGGATCTGAATTCGGGTAAAATCGAGTGATAAATTTTAGGTCTCGGCACTTAGTAAAAATCTGAGTTTTCTGTGTTTTGCGACACAATATGCGACACTAAAGATGTTATGCGACACAAGGGTTGTGTCGCATAGAAAATGCGACACAATGTCTATACGACACAAGGGTTGTGTCGCATAGATGCGAGATGCTGATTCAACAGCGACATAGTGATTGTGTCGTATGGTGTATGCGACATAGTGGTTGTGTCGCAGGACTTGCGACACTAATTATCGGGTACGACACAAGGTGCGACACAAGGGCTTTTATACGACACAAATGCCAAAATACGACACAACATGCGACGCAAGGCTTGTGTCGCATGGATGAACATCAGCCCAGAAAGTCCGGCTGTCAAGGTTTTTCCGGCCAAAAATCCGTTTTAAACTCGTTTTCAGGCTATAAAATCGTGTTCTATACATTGTAATGGACATATACAAGTGATAATAACAACTACAATTGAAAAATACTAAGAATCGAGAGATTTCGGGATTTTGTCGGAAACTTACAAATTGCCGAAATGAAAATCCGGAAAGATAGCGTTGTAGATCGTCGCGAGGTGGTCGTGAATCTCTAAAAATATTGATGATTCGAGCGTGTATAATGGTGTTATTTGCGGTTTTAGTGATTTGTGGTATTTTGGTGGTTTTGGAGTAAATAAGAGAAGAGAGAGAGAAAGATAAAAAGAAATGAGAGAAATGAAAGGGAAATGGGAGGTTATCCTCCCATTTTTCAGTCTCCGACTCGCGATCCGCGTGGTGTTCGTTTTCTCCGTCATTTAACGTTTTATAATTTATTTTACATATTAATTGGTAAGTTTTAAGATACAAATTATTACGCGATATTTTATTTAAATATTTTACAAATCGATTTATATATGAGTTATAAAAAGTAAGTTTGTTTATTTAGTTTGCGCGTTTTAATATTTTAAATCGTGTAAGTTCTGTTTGTACGATACGAATGAATACGAAATATTATCATAATAATATTTTTGATATAAAAGCGTTATTTAATAAAATTTGGTCACCAACGTCCGTATTTGATTGAATCGAAATACATTCGATTTAAGTCGCGTACGATTTAATCAAATCGCATTTTCGTATATATTCAACAATATATATAATTCGATACATTAATTAGCCTAACACAGAACTAATTACATGTATTAACATCTGATTAGGCACTAATTACTAGTCCTAATTTGGCGGGTGTTACATTCTCCCCCAGTTAGAAGAATTTCGTCCCGAAATTTAGCTCAAAGTCGGGTATGATGTAGAATCAGTGAAAAGTTGAGGATATTTGAGTCGCATCTGGTCTTCCCGTTCCCAGGTGAATTCCGGACCACGCCGCGAATTCCATCTGACCTTGACGATGGGAATACGACTTTGTTTCAGTTGTTTGACCTCACGGTCCATAATTTCAGCGGGTTCCTCAACGAAATGAAGTTTGTCGTCAACCCGAATTTCATCGAGTGGAATGATAAGTGTCTCATCAGACCGACACTTCTTCAAATTTGAAATATGAAAAGTCGGATGCACGCTGCTGAGTTCGGATGGCAGCTGCAATCGATAAGCTACGGGGCCAATCCGTTCGAGGATCTCAAAAGGCCCGATGTACCTGGGATTTGACTTCCCGCGTTTGCCAAAGCGGATGACGCCTTTCCAAGGCGATACTTTTAAGAGTACTCGATCCCCAACTTGGAACTCGAGTGGTTTGCGTCTCACGTCAGCATAACTTTTCTGACGATCACGTGCGGCTTTGAGTCGGTTTTGGATTTCCACTATTTTCTCAGTGGTGGCGTGAATGAGTTCAGGACCAGTGAGTTGACTATCTCCCACTTCAGTCCAACAGATCGGTGATCGGCACTTACGACCGTACAGTGCCTCAAAAGGTGCAGCCTTAATGCTGGCGTGATAACTGTTATTGTACGAGAATTCGCACAACGGTAGATGTTTTTCCCAGTTTGTACCGAAATTAACTACGCAGGCGCGTAGCATATCTTCCAGGGTTTGAATGGTTCGTTCACTTTGGCCGTCGGTTTGAGGATGGTATGCGGTACTCATGTCAAGGCGAGTACCCAAAGCTTTCTGAAGTGATTGCCAAAAGTGAGAAGTGAAGCGGGCATCTCTGTCAGAGATGATCGAGATTGGAACACCGTGATGAGAAACGATTTCTTTAATGTAGATTTGTGCAAGGCGCTCCATTTTATCGTTTTCCTTGATTGCCAGGAAGTGAGCAGATTTGGTGAGACGATCGACGATCACCCAAATGGTATCGCAACCGCTCAACGACTTGGGTAGTTTGGTTATGAAATCCATGGCAATTTGTTCCCATTTCCATTCAGGGATTTCAGGTTGTTGGAGTAAACCAGGCGGTTTCTGATGTTCGGTTTTGACTTTCGAGCAAGTAAGACACTTGCTGACATACGTGGCGATTTCGGCTTTCATGTTTGGCCACCAATAAAATTCTTTGATTCCGTGGTACATCTTATCGGATCCCGGATGGATAGAATATTTAGACTTGTGAGCTTCATTCATCACCAAGTCTCGTAGGTTCCCGAAATTAGGCAACCAGATTCGGTTTGAGAAATACCTAATCCCGTTAGATTTGGTTTCAAATTGTTTGTCAATACCCCGTAAGGCTTCATTTTTTATGTTTTCAGGTTTCAGGGCTTCGATCTGAGCGGTATGAATCTGAACGGTAAGATCGTTGTGAATGGTCATACTGAGGGCTCGGACTCGAAGTGGTTTTGGTCGTTCCTTTCGACTGAGAGCATCGGCCACAACATTAGCCTTCCCTGGATGGTACTTGATCTCGCAATCGTAATCGGTAAGCAACTCGACCCATCGACGTTGCCTCATATTGAGATCCTTCTGATCGAATATATGTTGGAGACTTTTGTGATCGGTAAAGATTGTGCACTTAGTGCCGTAGAGATAATGTCTCCAGATTTTGAGAGCAAAAACGACAGCTCCCAGTTCGAGATCATGAGTGGTGTAGTTCTTTTCGTGAATTTTCAGCTGTCGTGAGGCATAGGCAATGACTTTGTCTCGTTGCATCAGCACGCAACCGAGACCTTGGTGAGAAGCATCGCAGTATACCACGAAGTCATCGGTGCCTTCGGGTAAGGATAGGATTGGAGCACTGCAAAGCTTTTGTTTCAGAAGTTGGAACGCTGACTCTTGTTTATCGGTCCAATCGAACCTTTTGTCCTTCTGAGTCAGTACCGTGAGTGGTTGAGCTATTTTGGAGAAGTTTTCGATAAATCGCCGATAGTACCCAGCAAGACCCAAGAATTGTCGTACTTCAGTTGCAGAGGTGGGTGCTTGCCAGTCTTTGATAGCCTCGATTTTTGAAGGGTCAACGTGGATTCCCTGACTGTCGATCACGTGACCAAGGAATTGAACAGTTTGTATCCAGAACTCACACTTAGAGAATTTGGCATAAAGCTCCTCGTGTCTAAGTAGTTCAAGGATGGTTTTGAAATGTTGCGCGTGTTCTTGCTCGTTGCGCGAGTAAATGAGTATGTCATCAATAAAGACGATGATAAACTTATCGAGGTAAGGTTTGCACACCCGATTCATGAGGTCCATGAATACAGCCGGTGCATTGGTTAGACCGAAGGGCATCACTTGGAATTCGTAGTGCCCGTAACGAGTTCTGAAAGCAGTCTTTGGAATATCGGTGTCGCGAACTCGTAACTGATGATAGCCTGATCGCAGGTCGATTTTTGAGTAGAAACTTGAACCCTGAAGTTGGTCGAATAGATCATCAATGCGAGGAAGTGGGTATCGGTTTTTGACGGTCAATTTGTTCAACTCTCGATAGTCGATGCACATTCTGAATGAACCGTCCTTCTTTTTAACAAATAAGACCGGAGCGCCCCAAGGTGAAGAACTCGGTATAATGAATCCTCTATCCAGAAGTTCCTGTAACTGGGCGGACAACTCCTGAAGTTCGGATGGGGCTAAACGGTACGGTGCGCGGGTCACCGGTGCGGCACCCGGCACGAGATCGATTGAGAACTCAACCTGTCTAGATGGAGGTAAACCAGGTAGTTCTTCCGGAAAGACTTCGGGAAAGTCTCTAACAATTGGCACATCCTCAAGTCGCTTCTCCTCCGACTTCTTCTCTGTGATGTGTGCGAGTATTGCAGGGTAACCCTTTCTCAGAAATTTTCGGGTTTTTAAGCAAGAGATGATATTGAGTCTCGTTCCACCGGTCTCCCCCTGTATGATCAAGGTTCCACCGGCAGCGAGTGGAATGCGGACAATCTTATCGTAACAAACGATTTCTGCTCGGTGTTTGGACAACCAGTCCATTCCAATGATGACGTCGAAACTTCCGATTTCAACGGGTACAAGATCGATTGAAAAGGTTTCATCAGCTAGGTTTAAAGTGCAATTAGGTATCACACTATCGGTTTCTATAAGTTCCCCATTTGCTAGCTCTATAGTGTACTTAACATCTAAGGCAACAGGAGTGATGTCAAGTAGTGGGCAAAAGTCATCAGAGATAAAGCTTCTATCAGCACCAGTATCAAATAGAACAGAAGCATGTAAGTTGTTGAGGAGGAACATACCCGAGACCACATTCGGGTCTTGGCGGGCGTCCCCAGATTTTATGACGAAGGCTCTGCTTCGGGTGTTGTTGTTGTTGCTGTTGCGGTTGTTGTTGTTGTTGTTGTTGTTGTTGTTATTCTTCAGCTTTGGGCACGTGTCCCTGAAGTGCCCGGGTTTCCCACACTCAAAGCAGACTTTGGGTGGTCTGGTGTTGTTGGAATTGTTGTTGGCAGGAGAATTGCAATCTTTGGTGAGGTGGCCGTACCTCTTGCAATTGTTGCAAAAGGGACCACAGGAGCCTTCATGGTGGCGACTGCACTTGGAACAATAGGGTTTGTTCCCAGTGTAGCCCCGTGTGATGTCGGTGGTGGTGTTGTAGGCTTTGATGGTGTCGGGTTTCTTGTTTTGTTGGCTGGAGTGGTTATTGTGGTAGTCGGACCACTTTCGTTTGTTGTTGTGAGAGGACGAAGTAGGTGGTTCAGAATCTTGGCTCATTGACATCAGGTCTTGGGCCAGTAGGATTGCACCGTCAATGGTGGTTTGGTTTGAAGAGGCGACATGCCCCCGAACAGGCTCAGGAAGGCCAAGGATGTACTTCCTGATTTTATCAGGTTCGGTGCTTACCATGGCTGGGCGGAGGGCGGCAAGTTGTTGGAACCTGGTGGTATAACCATCGATATCACCACCCTGAACCTTTAGGTTCCAGAATTCCTCATCCAGCTTTTGGAGCTTGGCGATAGAGCAGTATTTGGCAGTGAGTTTTGCTTTCAAATCCTCCCAAGAGAGTTGGTAGGCAATGTCAGCACCCACTGATTGGGTATATGAATTCCACCAAGAGTGGGCATCATCTTCGAGAGAGCAGGTGGCGAAGTTTACTTTGTCGTTCTCCGCGCATTTGCTGACACGGAAAACAGTTTCCATCTTTTCGAACCATCTGATCAGTCCGATGGCTCCTTCAGAACCCTTGAAACTTGAGGGTTTGCAACTTTGAAAGTCCTTGTAAGAACAAGGTTTAGCAGTAGTGGTTTCAGCGGCATCGCTGTTTCTGGTGGAATTTTGAGGAGTATTCCGAGCCAAGGCTTCAGTAACAGCCTGGGTTATAAGGGATGTAAGCTGAGCATCAGTGTATGGTCTTGACTTTGGCGGCATGATTCTTCAATAAAAGAAATGAAGATACGTGAGATTTCGTAGGGAAGTTGTATTTGTTATAGATGTACATGTATAAAAGCAGTAATACATGACATCAACATGGAAAAATGACAATTAATATGAGTCGAATCATCAAGGGATATTTGATATATAATACGAGTTCAAAGGTTACGTCCTACAGAGTTATTACAAAAGGCGTCGGGAATCGTTACATCCGACTAATTTATAGAGTAGTGCTTAGATTGTCATTAGATTACGAGATAGATTACAAGACAAGGACTATACTAGTCTTAACGTAGATTAATCTGTTCCATCATTTCAATGAGGCGATCCACAGTGTTTGCAAGCCTGCTAGCCTATCGGGCGTTATCTTCAGCCAACGCTAGTCGCTGTACCAATCCACGGGTATATTCATCTGTTTCCCGTGAGCGTTGCTCACATTCTTCAAGCCGGTGTTTCAAGAGGGCGGTTTCCACGCTTATCTCCACCACTTTGTTGAAGAGAACGTCTACATTGTTAACGGTGGTTTCGTGATCCTCGGTGACTTGTTCGATGCGTTCGAGAGATGTAAGTCTCCAGTTTTCATTCGTTTCCTGCAACACGACATCCATGGTGCGAAGTCGCTGCTCGTGTTGGTTCACCCTAGCGGCTAAAGCCGGCAAGGTGAAGTGAGTGGGGTACGGGCCAGCTCGAGGCAACCTGACGTTCCTCCTAGCTACCCTTGGGTTCTGCAACCCGGATTGAGAGCGAGATGAATTTGATGGTGTGTTTGCCATTTCTGAGACAAAGCGTTAGTAAGAGTGAGACCTATATTCATATAGTTCTTATATAATATAGCCTATTGAGTGTCTAGCATAAACATGTTTAAGTCTCGGTTCTCTCGTGGTCAGAGTCTTCTATTGTACCCTGTTCAGCCATAACTACTTTCAGATCTTACACCATCTTTGTTTAATTGTACATAGTTGATCAGGCTATGTTAAATTAAACTCGTATGATGTAATCACTGAACCAGTTATACCTAATAAGGAATACTGCCTAATGGTCATAGTCTAGGCTCACTAAATGCAACCTAGTTCGCTATAACCTTAGGCTCTGATACCAATCTGTAACACCCCCAAATTGGATGATTTGCGGAAGCTTGATTTGGGTGTTACTAATCAATAACAAAGCACAAAGATATATAGTAAACGACTCTATATGCGTCGTTTTAACAAAATATATTGATAATTGAAATGTTTACAACATTTAAAGCTTTACATAGCTCGAGTTTAAATAAAAGGAGATTTCAGTACATAAGTACTTGTACAAAATATACTAATGCAAGAAAATCTCAATCGTCTGTATGCTGACTCGAGCTAACGTCCTGAAGCAGAAACATCCTACTGCTTGGTACCTGCGATATATGCTAAAAGGTCAGCTATAAAGCTGGTGAGCTCACAGGTTTGAAATCAGTTATTATAGTATGAACCGCAAGATTTAAATAATGAATTGCATCCAGCAATTAAATGATAGTCATCGTGTATACAGCCATGAGCACATAGTTGAGCTTAACTCGAGGGCCGGGTCCCCTATAGAGAATTCCGGGCGAGGTGCCTCCACGAATGCCTAATCCACATTCGTCTTCCCAAATATTAGTACGTCCGTTTACCCGGTTAGTGCTTGCTAACCCGGACGAGGTGGGTCAATCCTATATGGTACCATATACTAATATTCACGCTACAACGTATTAACAACTATGCTGACGGAGGACTTTAAATGATTAGTTTCGAAAAAACTCATGTAGTATATGAAAAGTTGGTACTTGCGTTCACATGTTAGAAGTTGAGCAATATATCACACCCCTGAGTAAAACAATAAAAGAGGGGCTATGAGACTCACCTGAGTCTGAAAGCGTTTAAACAAACGTAAGTTGATTAGCCGAGTATGAAGTCCAAAGACTTGTAACCTGAGGGTGTCCACGACATGCGATGGTTATAAACATGATTGGGTATCTCAAAAGATCACCCTTGTAGTTGTTACACAACTATATATATGTCCAAATTACTACGATTTGGTTGATTTGTTAAGTGTTTGAAAACATGTACGGCCCGTTGGTGACGGATTTGTAATAATAATCTCAACTATTATTATTTTGATTTCGTGGCGTTTTACTTGAAAAATGTGTTTTGATTATGTTTTAGAAGCCGTTACGGAATCTAAGTACGGGGGTCCGGGGGCAGCGCCCCTGGTAGCGGGGTCCAAGGGGCAGCAGCCCCTGGCGGGGTCCAAGGGGCAGAGCCCCTGGCTGGGGTCGAGCTGCCAGGTCAGCTTGGAAAATTTTTATTTCTACTATATTGCTTTGACGAAAAACGCATCTGGGATCTGAATTCGGGTAAAATCGAGTGATAAATTTTAGGTCTCGGCACTTAGTAAAAATCTGAGTTTTCTGTGTTTTGCGACACAATATGCGACACTAAAGATGTTATGCGACACAAGGGTTGTGTCGCATAGAAAATGCGACACAATGTCTATACGACACAAGGGTTGTGTCGCATAGATGCGAGATGCTGATTCAACAGCGACATAGTGATTGTGTCGTATGGTGTATGCGACATAGTGGTTGTGTCGCAGGACTTGCGACACTAATTATCGGGTACGACACAAGGTGCGACACAACGGCTTTTATACGACACAAATGCCAAAATACGACACAACATGCGACGCAAGGCTTGTGTCGCATGGATGAACATCAGCCCAGAAAGTCCGGCTGTCAAGGTTTTTCCGGCCAAAAATCCGTTTTAAACTCGTTTTCAGGCTATAAAATCGTGTTCTATACATTGTAATGGACATATACAAGTGATAATAACAACTACAATTGAAAAATACTAAGAATCGAGAGATTTCGGGATTTTGTCGGAAACTTACAAATTGCCGAAATGAAAATCCGGAAAGATAGCGTTGTAGATCGTCGCGAGGTGGTCGTGAATCTCTAAAAATATTGATGATTCGAGCGTGTATAATGGTGTTATTTGCGGTTTTAGTGATTTGTGGTATTTTGGTGGTTTTGGAGTAAATAAGAGAAGAGAGAGAGAAAGATAAAAAGAAATGAGAGAAATGAAAGGGAAATGGGAGGTTATCCTCCCATTTTTCAGTCTCCGACTCGCGATCCGCGTGGTGTTCGTTTTCTCCGTCATTTAACGTTTTATAATTTATTTTACATATTAATTGGTAAGTTTTAAGATACAAATTATTACGCGATATTTTATTTAAATATTTTACAAATCGATTTATATATGAGTTATAAAAAGTAAGTTTGTTTATTTAGTTTGCGCGTTTTAATATTTTAAATCGTGTAAGTTCTGTTTGTACGATACGAATGAATACGAAATATTATCATAATAATATTTTTGATATAAAAGCGTTATTTAATAAAATTTGGTCACCAACGTCCGTATTTGATTGAATCGAAATACATTCGATTTAAGTCGCGTACGATTTAATCAAATCGCATTTTCGTATATATTCAACAATATATATAATTCGATACATTAATTAGCCTAACACAGAACTAATTACATGTATTAACATCTGATTAGGCACTAATTACTAGTCCTAATTTGGCGGGTGTTACAGGTGAGTACCGTACGCGGTATAGGTGCAATTAGATGACCTTGACATTCCCTAGGAAATAAACCCATTTTCTCATATCTCTTCAAGCCTAACCCTACCGATACTTAATTTTAGTGTCGATGATCCGCCTAGTAAACCCTGTTGAGCCTTAACCTTTTCGTTTCTTGAAAACCCAAGTTTTTAAAACCCACTCACTTTCATACCCACCAACATATTATCTTGGAATTTTTAAATTTTTGAAAAATGCTATTTAGGTATTCTTTTTGCTTTCACTCAAAAATCACAAATTTCGTGTTTTACTTAAAATATCTCGTGTGCGTTTCCATTAGAAAAATTTCAAAAAGATCGAGAAAGTCTAAAGGTGTGAAAAATTGACACCAAGTAAAAATTCAAAATGTCAAAAGATTGAAAAATGAAAGTAAGAAAGGATCTCAAAAGGAAGTAAGAAAAAAAATAAAAATAAAAATCCCTTAGAAATTCTTTTGCAAAGAAATTCTAAGCCAAAAATAGAAATAAAGCTAAGTGCTTCAAATCTCTCGAAAATTCCGATCTCTGAAAAATATATATTCCATGTGTTTTCAAAAAGATAGAAGTCAAAATAGCTATCTTTTCCTCCTTACCGTTATCCGTTTCCGTTTTCATTAAAAAGCATATATCTAAATAAAATTTTTCTTAAGTTTAAAAGTTCTAAGATAAGCATAACCCTTTAAACCTAAAAATACCCACTATCCATACCCTTAACCCTCACTTCACACTACAACCCGATGAATGTCTTGGGATAATTAGCACCGTCCTCACCTAAGTGGCGGAGATTTGATTCTCGATCAAGCCTATGACGATGAATGCTGCATGACTGGCTTTTGAGCGATTTCGTTTGTTTAGAATGATAGGAAACCCGATACACTTTGAGTGAATTGAGTGACCACCGGTGAGATTGCCTAAGTCATGTGTATGCCAAAGATCACGAGAATCAGAAGCATGCCCAAAGATATTCATTTCTTATTTCTGGAACAAATATCTTATTTATCTCAATTTTCTAAAACAAGTTACTTGTATGAAGAATGGTTGTTCTGAGAAATATTTTAATTCTCAAAAAAATCGCACTTTAAACATCTTTATAAGTGAGGATAGTTGAAGTGTTGCTTGAGGACAAGCAACGTCTAAGTGTGGGATATTTGATTGGATGTAAAAAGTCACGTTTTTGCGTACACAATTCCCACCCTTTTAGCCCCAAAATGGATGAAAACATTCAATATCAATACTTTTTCACGATAATTCATTACTAAGGATAAAAATAAGGCGTTGCTTCAAAAATCAAGTAAAATGGCCAAATAACGTACAAAATAGAGCATAAACAATACGGTCACGTTCTGCAAGCACTTATTAAGCATTCTACCTTAAAATTATTCTTTGATTATCTCATTATGATCTTCAGGTGAATACGAATACGTGCATATAAAGAACGTTGAAAACGGAGCTAGAACGAAGAAGTTAGGGCCAAACGAACTACGACTAGGCGACAAGACTTACGATCCAGTGCACAAGGCAACGACCAAGGGCTCACCACCCCCTAGAGGGCCGTATACCCCCCCCACCCTCTAGGGGCCGTATACGCCCTCCTAGAGGCCGTATACCCCCCTTTTGGGGTGGTATACCCCCTTCTAGGGGTGGTATACGCCCTCCTAGAGGCCGATACGCCCTTTTTAGTGTCGGATACCCCCTTTACGCTACCGAATACCCCCCTTATGGTGTCAAATACCCCCCTTATGGTGTTGATTCATGTAGCTCAAGGAGGTGTTTTAGCACAAATGGAAGTGTAAGGGTGCTGAACGTAAATTGTCAACTGGAGCCTATAAATAGAGGCTTAACCTCTTCATTTCAACACACCTCACCATACACTTCACAACACAATTTCACACACTTCACTCTCTCTCTAGAATAGTAGTAGCTTTCTCTCTCTAACACTTCTCTAAGGAGTTAGAGGAGAAATAGTAGGTTAGCAGTCAGTTAGTTCTTCGTTAATACTTAACCAAGACTAATGGAGGGGTAATATTGTAATATTGTTGAAGATACTTGGAGGGGTTATTATTGTAATATTGTAAAAGATATTCGGAAGTTCCGCTCGTTGTAATCTCTCAGCATATATTCAAACTACGCATTATCTACGGTTATCTCTTTCCTTATCTATTACAATGATGATTGCTATTGTTATTATGCTAGATTTAGGATTACTTGCCATGATTAGTGAGTACTTATATTGTGTGTTTGTTGTGATGTAGTTAGTCGTTAATTGGGATGATGTCATTATGAAACAACGGAGGTAACGTTAAACGGCTTTCATTTGTATAGCACCGGAAACATCACGAATGTGTGGAGTACGGAACGTGGAAGCTATGAAAGTCGTGGGCACAATCCATTGCGGAATAATGTTTCAAACTATTATATAAATGAAAACTCGGTGCTTTGATTACGCGTTTCATCTATGAATTTAAACCAATGCCTTTCCGCCAATAAACGTGGTTAAAAACTTTTTGATAAGACGTCATATCAGGGATAATTAATTATCTGTGTTCAATTAACATTGTGTGGTTTTAAGCTGTGGAACTACTAACCAAGTATTGTACACCGTGATTAAACTACAACTTAATTATATATGTTAAATGTCATGGTCTGGTTTCGAAGCCGTGAAATTACTAAACAAGTATTGTACACTGTGAATAAACTAGGGATTTATTGGTTAATTTTAAGTGAGGGCTGGTTTAAATCATAAATGGAGAATCTTTGATCTAAAATACAAATCTAATTTATAAAATCCAGAAAGGAACTCGAGGAATCATCTAGTATTCCAAATTCGTCTATCACCACTGGATTCAATAACCATTGATGGAACGTAATCAAGCACCAACTAAAGTCTTAAACTTAAATGTTTTATTCAATTGAGTATCACCGTGGTGTTAAGAACGGTCGGACATTTAGTGGGTCTGTTACTCTATTCATGCGCCCAGGAATCTTCATATTCCAAGAAGGGTCATTGTTCCGTAACAGGGCAGTGTTGAGAGTTGAGCAGCCTCCTCCGATCAGAATCACGATAGCCTAGTTACTCAGTGACATACTGATTGAGCAATCAATCGGTAGGGTACTAGTGTTTACACCACAAATACTTGAAGCAAATAAAATACAAATCTTTAGAAAGACGTTTTCATAACTTAAACTAAAACATCATCCCAATGCAAGGCTAACGAAGTCACAACAAACACCCCCTCTATCCTGACTGCTATCCCTTATTTTATTTTATTGTTTAGTATTAACTAGTAATATAATTTAGAAAAACAAAAACAAACTCCCAACCATTTTTAAAACTCCATCACTAGCTAGAAACGAACATCCTGATTTCTCTGTTTCACAATACCGTTGATTTTAAAGAACGACCCTAGGTCATACTTGCTGCTATAAACCTCTAGGTCACATAGCACTAGTAAACTTAGGCCCCAGCTCTATAAATATTAAAACTTACCCGATCCGCATCCCGACGGCTGGAGCAACGACCGGAGTGAAATCCGACCGACCGCTCGGGCGCGATCATGATGATTAGTCATACCTAGGCTTATTGCAATGCACTCAATATCTAAATATCGTATATATGTATTTAGATACAATCAATCATTATCGTGTGCTACATGATATCATATTAGATGTGTTTCTGGATTCAATTCATATATATATATATATATATATATATATATATATATATATATACACATACTTGTACTTTATCTCGAGAACTTGGTGCCATCTACAATTTAACTATGTATATAGGTATACATACATTTATACAAACACAATCTACTTTAGTCGGACATGTCGTTGTACTGTCGGCTCAATTATCTCAAGTCAGGCATGTCGTAGTACTGCTGGCTCAATTACATCATTATTTGCGAGCAATCCGGTCGATGCTTGATTAGGCACAAAACGATGCCACGGTAAAGTGGGCACAAAACGATGCCACGGTATTGCAGTGGGCACAAGTACGATATTGCGGTAAAACGATACACTCAATGGATGGGCGAGCTTATGCTCGTGATCCACACTCATTCACGGATGGGCGAGCTTATGCTCGTGATCCGCAATAAGTTAACGGGTCGGTGAGGTTATCATGCGAGGCCGTTAGCTCAACCATGTCCAGGTTAGCTTACACTAACTAGTCAAACGGACACACTAAACATTTTCAATCATGTCCGGGTTAGCTCACACTAACTGGTCTAACGGACACACTAAACATTTTCAATCATGTCCGGTAGCTTACACTAACTGGTCAAACTGACACACAAAATATTTTCAATCATAGTTCTAAGGAACTACAATCATTTTCAATCATGTCCGGGTTAGCTTACACTAACTGGTCAAACGGACACACTAAACATTTTCAATCATAGTTCTGCGGAACTACAATTATTTTCAATCATGTCCAGGTTAGCTCACACGAACTAGTCAAACGGACACATTAAACATTCAATCATAGATCTGCGGGTCTACAATAAATTGTTGCTGGATGAAACACACTATATATATTCAATCATAGTTCTGCGAAACTACAATTACTTGTTATCATATGACGTGGTCGTACAATTACTCGATAGTTATTAGGCAGGTACTGCCTCATGATTATAGACTCACTTATACCTGATAGGTATCTAGGCATGGACTGCCGCCTTTCCCTATGTACTTAGGTACACTACTAAACCATTTTAGGTATGAGATACCTCAATAGATGTATACACATTGGTGTTACACCTTTACAACGATTCAAATCAAAATTGTGAACTTTGAACTACTTTTCAATACATACAAGGTTTCATACTTTATGTTTTCAACTAACAATCCTATGAACTAGCCAGCTTTATAGCTGACCTGTTTTAGCATGTGTTCTCAGGTGCCCAGCAGGATTAGGATTGCTACAAGATTATGACTAGCTCGAGTTGCATATTTTCAAACAACGGGATTTCTCTGCATAACTTTTGTATTACAAACTATGTATTGAAATTATTTTGCGAACTCGCAACTTGTATACACTTTTATTTTGGAAATGTATAACTATTTTCAAACGTCTCATTTAGAGTCGTTCATTATTTACCTTTGTGCTTGTGATATTTGATTTGGTAACACCTGACCCGACCGCTTCCGCAACCCACAAATTGAGGGTGTTACAGATTGGTATCAGAGCGTAAGGTTATAGTGAACTAGGTTGAATTTAGTGGGCCTAGACTATGACTGTTAGGCAGTATTCCCAATTTGGTATAACTGGTTCAGGGATTACATCATACAAGTTTAATTTAACATAGCGTAGCTAACTATGTACAATTAAACAAAGATGATGGAAGATCTGAAAGGGGTTATATTGGAGAAGGAATGCACTAGTTGACTCTGATTGTTATGTGCTAGACACCCTAGGCTATTATATGTACTGTAGGTATATATGAATAGGCCTTACATGTGTACTATCTTTACGTATCTGTATATATATATATATATATATATATATATATATATATATATATATATATATATATATATAAAACATAATTCCGCTGTACTACTATAAACTCGTGAAGAGGCACATCGCTGTCTTCCACATTTTCATGACTCGATCTCAACTTTGACCATGCTGGTCACGACAGGATTAGTATTGCGAGGAATGCTTGTAATGACTAAGTCCACAAAATCATACCAAACACATTTTTGGCCCTAAGGCTACACTTGAACAACATTATGTCACATGGTGCTTCGGGCATAACACACAGCACGTAGTGCAACACTCACAGTATGTTAATACTGCAATCGGCACGTTGGTGCTACACTCACAGTACATGGGTACTGCAATTACAGTGTCGCGAGCACTGCATTACGGCACATGATGCTGCATTTCATAGTACTTTGGTACTACATTCGCAGTACGTTGTTACTGCAATTCCGGTGCGTTGGACACTGCATTTCAGCTTTAGGTGCTACTTTCAATATACGTGTAGACTTGATATAGTTACATGTACGATCTATATATATACATATACACTTACTTAATTGGGCACGAGGTGCCACACCTGACTCTTGCTACGCGCGTATACTTGTATAGTTACGTGTACACCATATATGTATATACGACTACTTAGGCATGTGATGCCTCAATCGAGGAATACACACTAATGTCACCACACACGGGTTGTGTTAGTAGACCCCGCTTCAACACCCATGGCACTGTGGGTGTCACACTCACCGGCATAAATGGCCACATAGTATTTCGGTACTGCACAATTGTCCATAGAACTACTCACAACAACATAGTCTTGGCTGACTACATTAAAAACACAAATTAGTCGTCGTTACAACTACACATTGAAACTACAACCTAATTGGTCACAACACTCGAAAAACATGGAAACATGACAACTTAACTAAGGTTAACTCGACAACAGTTACTTAAACTGTTGTATCAACACCACAAAAGGGCAGAAATATGTCTATCACTCACAATATCAAAACTTCAACATCAAGGATCATAGGATCCCGTGTCCCTCAATTTAAAATTCAAGTGAACTATTCATGTCACTGTAATAATCATCATCTTTGAATAAAGATCTCACGTCTTGTCGTTTCATTCTTGTTCAAGAATCATGCCTCCTAGACGACAAACCTTCACCCAAGCTGAATGTGACCAGTTCGCGGATCAAAGAGTAGCTGAGGCTCTAGCTACTCGGGACCAAGCAAAGCCCTGCACCTTTAGGGACTTCCTGAGGTGCGAGCCACCAAACTTTGTCGGAACTGAAGGGGCTATTGGATTAATCAGATGGATCGAGAAACGGAATCTATATTCTACATTTGCAACTGCCCCGACGACTGCAAAGTCAAGTACACCACATACACCCTCCAGGATGATGCCACTACCTGGTGGAATTTCTACACCCGAACTGTAGGATTCGACACTGCTCACGAACTTCCGTGGGAGGAACTGAAACGATTAATGAGGGATAAGTATTGTCCCAGTGAGGAACTCTACAAACTTGAGGACGAACTCTGGCACCTCACCGTAAAAGACAACGACATCATGACAAACACCAACCGTTTTCATCAGCTCGCACACCTTTGCCCAACCATAGTAAACCCTGAAAGCCAACGAATCGAAAGGTACATCGGTGGACCTCCGATGCAAATTGAAGGAATGGTCACCGCCTCTAAACCCGCTACTATTCAGGAGGCTGTTCGCATGGCCTACAAACTCATGGCACAGGTGGTTCGACGCGGAACACCTGCAACTGAAAACAAATGGAATGGAGATTCCAGCACTAGTCATGGCCCAACTAATCGACCCGAACCCTTGAGGTCCTACACCACCGAACCCAAAGAAAAACGAGGCTATGCGGGTAACAAACCATTTTGTCACGGCTGTAAACGTCATCATGACGGTTCATGTGGTTTACCCTGTGAAAGATGCCAACGATTCGGACACAAAATCTGGGATTGCAGAGTTCCCGCGAATCCCGACTCACAAAGGATATGCTTCAAATGTGGTGAACCCGGTCATTACAAGAAGGATTGCCCAAAAAGGAAACGTAAGATCCACCTCATCGGCTCTGGATGAACCGAACAAATCTCCGACAAAAATGTAGGTATAACTTTCCTCAAAAACATAATCCTTCAATTTTAGATTCACTAAGCGTGTACTTTTACTCCCCAACACCACTTTTATCGATTTAATGCCGAGTACATCATAGGGCTAGCTGACCTAGGCCCACGTAGAACTCAAAGTTTGCTTTCAGCAGACTGATCGACAGAACGTTTACCAATTACTTAGTCCTGATAGGACTATTCACTAAACGGTCACTATGTGACAACTATTTAGTCCCGAGTGGACTACAATGTAAACGGTTACTCTATAACCGCGACATAACTACAACTCAACCGAAATAGTCAGTGATGTGACTACAATTATGAACTGCAACACAGTCATGGATTGACTGCTTTTCAAACCCTCATAGACATTGTGTGTCTACAATCTATTCGACAAACTTCTCGTACATACATTTCTCCCCAGACCCCACGCGATCACAACCTCACACGAAATTTCGGGATGAAATTTCCTTAACAGGGGGAGAATGTAACACCTGGTCAAAAAGTCAAATTTTCACGCCGAATTTAAAATTTATATTTGGTAATTCAAGTGAAATATTTTTATTTAAAATATTTATGAAATACTATAAACAAAATTATGAATTTGAAATATTAAATTTATATTACGATCGGGTACAAAAACACGGGCTTTTAACGCAACAAGTGAGGACAACCAACCCCCACAAAAAGTGAGGGCCGGCTGCCCCTATTTCCCCTCCCCATTTTATGTTTTCTTTTCATTTCACACAAACACATCCATATCTCTATCTCAATCTCCATATCTCTCTCTCTTTTCCTTCATCTTCAACAACAACAACTAACAACAACAACCACACCAACACCATTTTCGGAATCATCATCATCATCATCATCAGGAACAACAACAACAGCCGCATCATCATCATCTTCTTCATCTTCATCATCTCCATTTTCACTTTCAAAGTAAGAGTTCTCACTTCCTCTCTCTAGAAATCGTTCCTCTCACTAGATATTACTTAGATTACTTAGTAATACATGTTAGTAACTTTTTATAACATCAAAATGCCCAAAAATCGAACCAAAACTCGATTTGAAGCTTGAAATCGTCGAACAGTTCGTGATGTCGCAGGGACCAAAAACAGTTTTTGCGACGTTGTCAACGTCGCAGCTCAATGTCGCAAAAAATACCACGATGTCGCCTGGTGCGACGTCAGCCACAATGTCGCATGAAATTGCGAACGTCGCACATAGCGACGTCAACCCTTATGTCGTACTAGACCCTGATGTCGCATATAGCGACGTAGATTCCAACGTCATAGTACATCGCACTGCGACAGAAGCCCCATTGTCGCACCCAATGTCGCAGGTCACAGAACCTTAAAAACCTATGTTTTTCACTAAGTGTCGGAACCAGATTTTAACACTCGATTTTACTCCGAATTTGGATTTCGGATGCGTTTTAACACTCGACCCCAACCAGGGGCTCGGCCCCTTGGACCCCACCAGGGGTTGCCACCCCTTGGACCCTGCTACCAGGGGCGCTGCCCCCGGACCCCCGTACATGGTTCCCAAACCTGAATTACTTACTTGGTCATACTATTTGATCTCGTACTCATATAACCTCGCGTGTTTAGGACACTAGGAGGTTACCTATCGGACGATGCGCGTATTGTAGGATCGCTGACAACTCACAGGTGAGTTTCATAGCCCCACTCTTTCAAACGTTTTACTGTTTTCGGGGTGAGACGCATGCTCAATTACTGTTTTCGAATTATATTAATAAACTTTTATAATTCAAAATTATCTATATTACTGCCATGTAATACGAAATGTGTAATACTTAGGAATTACACCCACCATACTGTTTTGAAATAGTATCAATACTTAACCTAGATAGATTACAATCATACAATGTTAGATTGTTGGAAAACAATTACCACCCCATAACTTGATTAAGTTATCACCATTCATTGACTATATTGTCGGGGGACAATACTATCACTTATACTAGAACTAGTTAGTTCTACTTACATTGGACCACGACCATACTTTTACAGGATTAGTCTTCCTATTAGGAACTAATACTGCCCATACAAATCAGGATCTCTATATACTTGCTAGGCTGAGGCTAGGAGTATACATTAGTATCATACCTTAGTATAGAATCCTTATACTAATACAAACAACTAGGTGATGATTAGTCATACCTAGGCTTATTGCAATGCACTCAATATCTAAATATCGTATATATGTATTTAGATACAATCAATCATTATCGTGTGCTACATGATATCATATTAGATGTGTTTCTGGATTCGATTCATATATATATATATATACATACTTGTACTTTATCTCGAGCACTTGATGCCATCTACAATTTAACTATGTATATAGGTATACATACATTTATACAAACACAATCTACTTTAGTCGGACATGTCGTTGTACTGTCGGCTCAATTATCTCAAGTCAGGCACGTCGTAGTACTGCTGGCTCAATTACATCATTGCTTACGAGCAATCCGGTCGATGCCTGATTAGGCACAAAACGATGCCACGGTAAAGTGGGCACAAAACGATGCCACGGTATTGCAGTGGGCACAAGTACGATATTGCAGTAAAGCGATACACTCGATGGATGGGAGAGCTTATGCTCGTGATGCACACTCATTCACGGATGGGCGAGCTTATGCTCGTGATCCGCAATAAGTTAACGGGTCGGTGAGGTTATCACGCGAGGCCGTTAGCTCAACCATGTCCGGTTTAGCTTACACTAACTGGTCAAACGGACACACTAAACATTTTCAATCATGTCCGGGTTAGCTCACACTAACTGGTCAAACGGACACACTAAACATTTTCAATCATGTTCCGGTTAGCTTACACTAACTGGTCAAACGGACACACTAAATATTTTCAATCATAGTTCTACGGAACTACAATCATTTTCAATCATGTCCGGGTTAGCTTACACTAACTGGTCAAACGGACACACTAAACATTTTCAATCATAATTCTGCGGAACTACAATTATTTTCAATCATGTCCGGGTTAGCTCACACTAACTGGTCAAACGGACACACTAAACATTCAATCATAGATCTGCGGGTCTACAATCAATTGTTGCTGGATGCAACACACTATATATATTCAATCATAGTTCTACGGAACTACAATTACTTGTTATCATATGACGTGGTCGTACAATTACTCGATAGTTATTAGGCAGGTACTGCCTCATGTTTATAGACTCACTTATACCTGATAGGTATCTAGGCATGGACTGCCGCATTTCCCTATGTACTTAGGTACACTACTAAACCATTTTAGGTATGAGATACCTCAATAGATGTATACACATTGGTGTTACACCTTTACAACGATTCAAATCAAAACTGTGAACTTTGAACTACTTTTCAAAACATACAAGGTTTCATACTTTATGTTTTCAACTAACAATCCTATGAACTCACCAGCTTTATTGCTGACCTGTTTTAGCATGTGTTCTCAGGTGCCCAGCAGGATTAGGATTGCTACAAGATTATGACTAGCTCGAGTCGCATATTTTCAAACAACGGGATTTCTCTGCATAACTTTTGTATTACAAACTATGTATTGAAATTATTTTGCGAACTCGCAACTTGTATACACTTTTATTTTGGAAATGTATAACTATTTTCAAACGTCTCATTTAGAGTCGTTCATTATTTACCTTTATGCTTGTGATATTTGATTTGGTAACACCCGACCCGACCGCTTCCGCAACCCGCAAATTGAGGGTGTTACATTGAAGTTCCTGTTCAACCTCACCCTTCGGTTCTGGATGATTTGCTGAAGAGATAGGACTCAATGCAGCATTCTCTGGATTCTCAAGCATCAGTTCTGGAAGCTCAAGCTGCTCAAATCAAGGATCTGGAGAAGACCGCAGCTTTGGTTCTGGAGTTACAGAATAAGATTTCAATGTTAGAGTCCCTAGCTGTTGTTCCGGGGGAGTCAGGCCTGCGTGCCATTGAAACAACATCTAGGACTTCCGCCGGAACATTGACAGATGATGTAACAGATAATGTACCTATTTCTGATAATAATGAACCTTTACGTTTGGATTATTTTTCTATTACTGATATTCCAGGTCAGCCAAGACCGTTAGCTGTGGATCATTCTCATGCAGATTTATCATTTATCCAGCGTATGGTTAATGGGGAAAGTTCGACGGCTGAACCTGAATTCGATTTTGAAATAAATGAGGATGTATCAGTTGAAGATGAGCATCTGGGTGATGATCAAAATTATGATGATGCGCCAGTCATCGAGACTGATTCAAGTGATGATGAAGAGAGGTCTGCGAAAGCTACTCATGGAGAATCAAGTACTTCTCAAGCAGGGCCTACTCCGGAAACTACTTCTGTTCCTCCAGCTCAAGAGGCACCAGCCACAGAACCAGCAGTTCCCAAAACAGAATCAGCAGTACCAGAAAATGAAACTGCTGAGGAAAAGGCTGAAAGACATAAGAAATGGTGGCCTCATGGAAAAACACTTGCTAAACCTGTACCTGTAACGTGTAAATCTTACAAAGTCCGTAGAGATTATACAGGTTTGATCAAAAGCTGGAAGGTTCAAAGAAAGATGTTTATGATTAAGAGATTGGATGGGGTTTAGTACTTCAAGCTTAGGTTCAAACAATTAAGTACTTTGCCTAAAGGAGAGATCAATAGATTAGCTCAGTTGAATTTGATTAATCCTTTTGATAATCATTATGCCGATTATATTCAGAGAACCTTGCATCAAGAGGTTAGAACCAAAAGGTACAACAAATTGAAGCCGGCGCTTGGTACTAAGTATACATTCAAGAAGAAGCTGGATCCGACGACAGGTCAACCTATAGTCAAAGTTCATTATCCGCCGGCTGACTGTCTGACTGAAATACCTCTGGAGAAAGTTCCTTACGATTTTCTTCGCAGATTTGTACATTGGGAACTTGATCCACATATGGGTGAAACGGCGATCATATTTGTCCCTGATTCAGAACCGCAGCTAGAACATGGAGGTATTTGGAACTTGAGACAAGCTGCATTTCGAGTGTTCGATCTTATGAGTTTGATAAATCTTCATGAAAAGGATTTGAGAAAACTCTTCGACAATAGGATTCGGGTTAACGCAAAGAATGAGTTCAACAAAAAGCTTGCTGATATATTTCAGAAAGTTATTGAAGTTTGTGTTACTTATGGAATTCATGCAGACGGAAAGATTCCTGCGGGATGGGTTTGACTGGAGATATTTTTTGAAGACCAAGCTGAAGACACGGGGGAGTTTGTTGGTGCATCTTAGTGTGTCTGTCAGTTGGTCTCAGTCTGTAATGTGTTCGTTATGTAATTACAATAGTTTGAACATTTGTATTATTTAGTAATTACATTTTATGTTTTGGCGACACAAGGATTTGTGTCGCAAGAGTCAACTTGGCGACACAGGTTGTGTCGCATGCGTCGGTCTGGCGACACAGCTTGTGTCGCAAGGGTCAGACTAGGTTTAAAGTATAAATTGACGAGAACGGCTCATTTGATAAGGTTGACGAATTTGAGAGATTAGAGTGAGTATTGTAAGGTTTTTATTCAATATAAGATGATCGGCTATTGGTTTTTACATTATATACTTTGTGTTTGATTCGTTGTTTATTCGTTTAATGTTTGTTATCAATTGTGGGATTCCGCACTACGTTTGATAGTTAGGATTCGATTAGGTCCAATCATAAGGGATCTACAGGTACATTCTCTACCTATTCTATGCCTGATTATCATTGAACTCGACATGGCTGTGTTCTCTAGGTTGAAACATATCTCAAGAGACACGGATCGTAAGATTAGAGATAGATTAGATTCATGTTTATCCGTTAGGTATCTTTGAGAGAACTTTCGGGATATCTATGATCTGATTATTAGTTATCTGCTATGATTAGGGTTATGGTATTCTATTATGTGCTGCCCTATTGCATTTTCTTGTTTGATTGTTGCCTTAGGATTGATGCATGCTAGAATTATCCTCCTGATTCATCTCAGTAACCGTATAATTAGGGTTTTCAGATATGGAATAATGTTTTACACAGTAGATTAACATGCATGGAATAGTTGTGATGATTTATATGTTTAATGCTGAACAATTCAACTGACCGTGAGCCCGACTATCCCAACTTGTTCCGCGGGATTATTCCTGTTCATGTTTTTGTTCAATCAACAATTCATGCCACGATACAGACGTCTTTGATGACTGTGACTGGGGACCAAGATTCGAGGATAGTTGTCGGTTGAATTGGTCTGTGCATTTGGGAGAACTTCCGGTGTATTTGACATTCTATAACTGCTATCCACGTGACATACTATTTATCTGATTGCGGACAACTCTACGTTAGATATATAATAGGCTCGTAGTTATAGCTTATTAGAATATAGGATATCTAGGAGAGTAATGTGACACCTTAGTTAGTATAACGGAAAAACCGTAAAACGGCCAAATACTCGGTATAGTCCTGGAAACACCAGTTGGTGGAGTACAAACGTACGGAAGCCGCGGAAAGGTCGTAGGTATAATACTTTGCATTACCTATGTTTCCAGCCTCTCCAGATTAGTCATCACAACTAGTAGCCTTACCCTTTGACTACTCATAACATATATCGAAATCATAGTAAACACTCGCGTTATTCACTGTCGTCCGAGTCTCCGTACAAAATCCCTTCTCTTTTATTTTATTTTATTTACTTTTTAAATTAGTTATCCAAACAAAAACCCTTCAAAAGATTTTAAAACCCTAGCTAGATTACAAAAGATAATTAAACTTCCTAGACTCCCATGCCCGTTGTAGTTTGAAGAACGACACATGAGTCATACGTACCGCTTACTGCCCTTTTAGGTCTGTTAGTAGTATACAGCTTAGGATTCCCCTACTCTATAAATTTAAAACCCACTGCCGTGAGTCCCGGTTGACCGGATCGACGACCGGAGTAAAACCCGTCCGACCGCTGGGACAGCGACAGTGTGCTAGTCATGCAATTCACCCAATGAGGTTGTTTTTATGACACATCTTCTAATTAAAACAATTAAGCAAAGGGAGTGGAGATTAAGTTAAAATAAGCCATCTGAATGAGTAGGAACACCTACTGTCGAAGATTGATGTTAGACTTATTAACTTACAAGTTACTTTTAATCTAATAAAATTAATCATAAACATGTTAAGTAACCCATATCCTAAGGATAAGAATCGTCCAAAATCGTAAAATAGATTACCACTTTCTTGACCGATTATTGAAGTTCGTACCGATCTATTGATTTAAAAATCAAGATAAAAATCAGTAACAGATTCGATAATAAGCTAGAGGTATAGTAACCTATTAAAGGATTTCAATTGAATAAAGTTCAAGTGAAACACAACCCCCCCACACTTGAGTTATGCATTGCCCTCAATGCATTTAGAACAGAATATATGTAAAATAACAATGTGTGGAAGTAAAAGGGAACGAGTACTTCCCCGGAGTTAAGTGCAATAGTAGTGAAACACCATATGTGGAGCACTGAACTTACTGCCAGCATGTAAGTGCAATTTCGTGTCACTGATCACCATTCTAAACCAACATCTCACAAAACAAAATAAAACAAAACATAACATATAATAACGGGATGTAAATGTAGTTAAGCACCAACATCACACCGCTAAGTACGTGGTTCAAAAGGCTAAAAATAATAAAAGAGTTCAACGCCATAAGCAACACAAAAGTAGCATGATAAAGCAATAAAGTACAAAAGATAAGTGGCACGCGGGCCTCATAGTTTAAATAGTATGACTAGAAGAACCAGGCTGCTCTGGATTCTCATGTTGCATCTCTGCCAAAGCTGCACTCCTATCATAGCGTGGAGGGGGAAACACTGCCTCAGGAGTGCCCCACATTGGAGGTGGATGATACGGGGTCAGCTGGCACTGATTTTGGGTGCTGGACAACCTCTCAATGTTATGCTGGTTCCAGTCGGTAGTGTACTGGAGTGCACCTATCTGATAAGAAAGTCCCCGAATATCATTCCTCGTCTCTTGCTGTAGTGTAACCATATTCTCAATAGCAGTGAAAATAGATGTCAGGTTACGCCTACCTGGTGGCCAGGTGCAGCCTGTTGTGCAGGCTGCTCATCATCGGTTTCTTCATTATTATTTCCAACAGCAGCTACCTCTGGTAGACAATATGGAATCGGGTGGCCATCCTCATCAAGACTAAGAACCTCTATAAACGAAAGCGTTTTATGGTCAATATATTTCATGGGTTTCTCCTGATGTAACTGTTTCGCTGGGGCCAGGTTGAACACACCAAAATCTATATATATATATTAAACGGGGGGATTGAGCTGACGTCATGCATCAGCCCTCCCCCAATCGTTAGCTGCTATTTTCGTTGACGTGGCTTCCTTTGGTGAAAGGATTTTTCACAGAGTTTTGAATTTTAAATAATCCACCTTGCCGTGTAGATGACTTCTTTCATCTGAGAAGCTATGCATGCAATATAATGCAAATTCTAAGACAACTTACTACAAGACAAGTATTACATGCACATTCACAGAAAAACCATTTCCCTTTTGTTTCATTCATTTGTCTTTCTATGACTTCCTTTAATGGTTTCAAATACCGTGTGTGGTAATGTGATATGCATACATACAAATTCATGCAAATGGGTGGACATGGAGTTTCTTTCAGAGTTACAACTCCCTATAAATGGGTGATGTAGCTTTGCTTGAATCCTGCCATTTTTCATTCAACGATCTCTCAACTTACTTACAGCTTGCTTGCTTCCGTTTATTCTCACCTTTATTTCTCTGCTTTTTGAAGGTTTTAGACCGCAGACTATGGGTTACGATATTGCAAATTTAAGGTTTGTGTTTTTACTTTATGGTTTTATACTTTTGCAAATTTAAGGTTTGTGTTTGTACTTTATTGTTTTATACTTCATCTCCATGTTTTCACAATTCTTAATCTTCGTTTAATTTGGGTATTCGTTTATTGACAATGTATTGTTATAAATAGTATTTAATCATGTTCGTGTTTAACATTTTATCAAGTCTATCCGTTTGTTTGGTTTGGTGGCATAACACTTTGTGTGAGCTTCGTTCACATGCATTATCTTCACTGATGTTTTTATCTTCCATATTTGTTCCAGGTAATATTGAAGCTATGTACAAGTTTTGAGAATCCAACTATAAGCTGAATTTTAATCCTCCATGCGTTAAACAAGTAAGCATGCTTGAGTTTTAGTGGAATTTGAATTGGGTTTGATTCTTCGTATCATATGTGCATTTCTTCATTTTCTTTTTCAATATACTTCTAGATTTCCATTTTACCTTGAAAATCTTTAATCGACAAGGTGTTCGTATAGATTATAGGGTTTTCTTTAGTTCAAGATTTGGTTTTAATTCACGGGTCAATTTAAGGAATTATTTTTGTTTTGGTGTTGTCTGCAGAATCTTTGTGGACTGCCTTCTATTGCGACTTTGGAAAATAAGATCTGCTATTTGTTAGCTTACTTACTCTGTATGATTTGATAAAATTAAGGTTGTTTGTATATATGTGAATCTTATGTGTTGAGTGCTGCCTTTTGTTGCCCAGTTGTGACTGTTTTTGGGTTTGTAACCTCTTGGTGGGACTTTCACTTGGTTTTGGTAAAGTCTATTGCTTACAGAAAACAAGAGTTATAAATCCTTTTTTTCCCTTTCTAAATTTAAGATGATCAAGTATGGATGGGTTTAAAAAACCATTAAAAACTTCAATAGATGCATAATATGTAATATATTCATAATTTTCGTGTGAATTCCCTTCCAATTAATATGGTTATTAGTTAAAATTAAGGGCACTTCTTTTTTGCAAATAAAAATGCAAGCTATAAAATGTAATAATAATAAATTTGAAGTTTCTAATGACCACATAAAAATGCAAGTTGTTTCTTTATGATTACATGAATGTACGACTAAAAAATGCAAGCTGTTTTTTTTTTAAATATTATATGAAATAAAAAAGTTGCTATTTCGTGCATGTATGGGGGAAAATGGAAAAAGCCTAAAAAGCATAACTTTGAACACTATAAAAAAAACAAACAACTACAGATTGTTTGGCCAATAAAATGGTTCCACCGCCCATGATGTTCCTGTTTTTGTCATCTTTTACTTCTACCAATTTTTAACCAAGTTTCGATTATGTTTGTCTTTTAGTCTTTGTTCCATGTCATTTGGCATTTGGTAATTGGTAATATCAAGGAGATAACTGATTTCAAGAAGAGGTCATGCAATCATATTTGATAAATCAATAACTTTTAGTTATATATTATTTTTGATAAAAATTGTGTCTACATAAATTATAGGTTCATTTGTAAGGTCAGCAATGCTACTTGATCTCGGGGTGGTAGTCAGTTATCTAGCCAGCGTGTTAACTCGATACATGAAGAATTTCTCCATGAAACTAAGAGTACCACCATTGATGAAATTGTTGATTCAATGGAGGTACGTATGTAATTTTATATTGATAAATCGTCGGTAATATAATCGCTTAAGTAACGACATATATATGACGTTTTAGCAGAAGATGGTATGTGTTAATGATTGTACTATTAAGTATGTTGACCAGCACCACGGTTGGTTTTATGCTGCATGTCGGAAGCATAAGAGTAAGGTAGTCAAGAAGTCTGAATTCATGGACCTTGATGATATTGACACAAGTGTGGGTGATGATGATGGTAGTCTCTATTGTAGAAAATGCAAAGGCAATGCTTCATCCCCGTTTCCAAGGTTTAAGATATATATTTATTAACATATCTATTTGTTATATATATAGATTTGATATATTATTATTCTAGCTTTTTATTGTTACAGTTACAAACTTCAAATAAGAGTTCTAGATGCTTTTTCAAAACGTTTCAATTAAGTATTACGAAGGGTAAATAGTTTATTGTTTTGGACGTATGCGAGTGTATGCTGGATTAAATGGGTTGTGCATACATGTGATGTGTTGTGGTATTAGAATAGCTAAAATAGTGTCCAAGAAAGAAAAACAGAGGTTGAAGAAGTGAAGTGCATGTATGTGATGTTTTGTGGGATTTGAAAAGCTAAAATGTGTGGAAGAAAGAAAAACAGTAGTTGAAGAATTCTAGGAGTGTATGTAGAGGCAAATGGGTTTACCATGCATGTGATGTTTTGTAGTATTATAAAATAGTGTCGAAGAAACAAAAACATAGGTTAAAGAAGTGAAGTAGTTTTCAAAATTAAATCATGTGTTTCTTACATAAAGATTTGTACATTTAACAATGTGATAGCAATTGAGTCATATACTATTTGTGTAGCAATTGTGTAGGTCAACTGTCATGGAATTGAAATAATCAATTATGTATAGTTGATGTTTTTCAATGTACAAGTAAGGGTGCATTGTCCAGTTGTAATCTGATGCTTGACTTATTAATAATATATTCTTCCTTTTTTTGAAAAAAAATCAGCTACTTTTTTTTTACATATATAATAAAGTAATATGTAACTCTGATCTGTTTGAAATCACTAAAAGATAATCTTGAATTATATTCAATAATATTACAGTATTATACAAAGTTTACTACTATTATCATATACTCTTTATTATTTTTTAAAGTCATTGTCGAATTATGAGATGTCCCAAAAAGTTATGGTTAGTCACTATATAGTAATTATTTGTATGAATTCATATTTTTAGATTAGATGTAATTATTAAAAGCTTCAAATTGTATTCTTAGCTTGTGAAGGATGATGTTGTTGTTTGTTGTAATTTGTTTTCAATTAATAAAATTTTTTACTTTTCTTAAAAAAAACATATAGTAAGACATGCAATATATAATATCATACAAAAGTTAGTAATTTCATCTTAAATTATATTGCATATAACTTTACCCAACATGTACTACAGTAATTATGTAATACTAGATTATTAATTGATTATAATTTATTTTAATGCTTACATTTCATAAAAAAGATACGACAAAAAGGAACAAATTTTTTTATTATAGATAAAAAAGAGTAATAGATGTATATAGTCGTCAAACAAAAAATTATTCGACAAAAACATATTGTTATGTTTATAATACTTAGAACAATAAAATGAGTACTTTAAAATCTAACCCTACATCAAACCCGTGTAATCACGGGTCTCTTATAACTTTCTAGAAATGCAAAGAGCTTTGGGCTGGTCATTTGCTTGAAAATATGAAATTTGCTTACCACGCTCTTATTTTGATTGGGCCCTTTACCACCGCCCATTTACCCATCTGATTGGTTTTCTTCAAATTCAAATTACTTCAAGTTCTTCATATTGGTTCATTTGAACATCTCTCCTTTTTAATCACCAATTTGTTTCTCATCTTTATATTCGACTTGATTTATCGTTCCATAAGGTATGTTAATTTAACCCTTTAAAGTGAACATGTTGAATAATCTTTCAATTCTCTCTATTTTGATGAAACTGACGATGTTGAATCTTTACAAGGATGAAGATGACGATGATACCAGCCATTTTGTTTTCTGGAAATTCAAAGTGAGTATACATTTGTTCGATTACATGTGAATTTTAGGGTTTTTTGTTCGTCCTAATTTATTGAAACCCGTTTTATCTTACGATTAAGGTTGTTACTTCTTATAGATTCATAATATTTAGTTACAGATGGATTAGTTCTAGCTATTGTTGGCTTTCCATCATTAGCTTTTAAGATTGAAGAAATACAAACACCACTTTAGCGCATGACAGCTCATACTATATTTGAATGCACTCCAAGTGTTTGTTAAAATGTCTATGTTAGATTTTTGTGGTTATTTCAAGTTTCTTCTTTCTTTTTTATGTAGGTGGGTGCTCGAGGTGTTTTAATTGCTATCAGTATGTTATTCTCTCTTATGGTAATTCTACCACTTTGAATATCTAATGCATGATCATGTAGTCTCAGCTTTGAACGTCTAATAAATAGATGATTTTGTAAAGGTTTGTATGATTGTACTTTTCAGATTGTTGGCTCATGCATGTTGAAATAGCTATGACCAATTGCATTGAGTGGCGTCAACGTCGGTTTACTCTCCGGTGACCAAGAATCTGAAGAAATGGCTAGGACCATATATGTTTCAAAGTGTGTATGCATATGGTCCATTGTTTGAGTCCATGATTGAAGATATGTGCAGGTTTGTATTATTGCAATTTCTGAATATTAATGCATAAATGTTATATTTCTTGAATTAATATTCTAGAAATTGTATTTTAGGTTCTGACCATTCGTATTAATCATTTGTTTGATGCTTGGAAAGAAATTGGGTGCTATTCTTCATATTTTTCAAGTTATAAAACATTCTTTGATGTTTTTGAAAGCTTTTATGATCTCCATGTATGTGAAGCCTGACCTTGTAGGTACATGGTTCTCTTTTTCTTTTTAGTTCAGTGATATGTGAACAGAAACATGGTTCAATTCTATGATTATTAGATGGGTTCATCATGTAAAAGATTTAAGTCTGATCTCCCAAACGTGATGTATTTTTATCCTACAGTTTGTTTATCAGATCTTGAGCTTCTAATGATAGATTCAACAACTATTCAGACTAATGTTTATAGCCATTGTAGTTACCATTAGTATTCAGTCCATGAAATACCTTCTCATCATCCAAGACGGATTTTTAATTTTATAATATTGAACTTCGTATCCTAAATCAATGATTTCAGGTTCAATGAATCATTTGAGGATGTTATTTTATCTACTACAAAAGCAAATATGTTTGCTAATATTGTTGTGACTATTCCTCTTAAAAGACAACATCAACTCCACCTATCTACATATCTCTTTCTCGAAGTATTTTTTGTGGCACTCTTTCGCTAATGCCGAGATATGAAATCTGATAGGTTCGTATGTACCAGAGGTATAGTGAACGAAACTCATTGAGATACTCGCCACTTTCATGCTGTAAGGTATACATATTACACCTTTTTAATCACCTTACAGTTACTTTCAAATGGAATTGTTAAAAATACATTCTCCTTTCAAGGCTGAACCAGGAGGTTATAAGACGTATGTTATGGAAGTTAAAGGTGCTCGGGTATATAGGAAACTGAAGTATGAATCAGCTGTCCATAGAGTTCAACGTGTTCCTCAGACAGAAGCCCAAGGTCGTATTCATACATCAACTGCCACCGTGGCCATCATGCCAGAGGTAGTTAGTTAGTTAGTTACACGTGCTTGATGAATGCGCTTACAGTATGACTGACTTTTGTATGGACAGCATTTCAATGAATCATATACAACTTGTGTCACTAACGAATTAAATTTACAGTTTTAGTCGTTGGAATATTTTTTAAAGTCTTAAGACTACCAAAATTAACTCTGCCAGTCCGATTTATCAGTAAACTCTTGGTTCATTTAGTTTATAGTAAACTTTGGTTTTTACTCTTTCTAAGGTTCAGATTTAGAGCACTACCTGGTTTGTTAGCTAAGATATATGACATAGTTGTGAGATAATGAAATAGGCATTATTGCTTGCACAACTGCACCGGCCCTTCGATTTGTACTGGTATATCACAACCAAACAATCTTTTATTGTTTTTGGTTTCAAACTTGATACCATATTGGTTTCGGGCAGAAGAGGTGGATGTGGTGATTGATCTTATAAATCTTATAAAGATTTCTTAATTAAACCCGTGTAGTCACGGGTCATTGAACTAGTATTCAGCAATCTTTGTAATGTAATGTCCCCCACAAATAAGACTTTCTTTTTTATGGCCCTTTGCCCCCTTACTTAGATAAGCAGCTAAACCGTAAGGTATATTCACCCAACAGTCTCGGTTGCGGATGCACCCCATAAACCGTAAATCAGATTAAGATACCTTTTCTGTGTTCTCTCTCCGATAAGCAATGGAGAAAGCCACCAGCTTCTGAATAACTCTATCGATCTCATCCCTGATCGCGGAACTCTTAACTTTATTGGGATCAAACTTCCCATCACCAAAATGCCTCCAAACCCCGTTAAAATCAAATTTACTAGGGAAAGTCTGCATGCCCTGATTCAAGTAGGTTAAAAAATAAGTGCTAGTGAGTTGATCCTGATCATAAATTTCAAGACACTCAGCAAACTCATACAGCGACATCTTTTGGTTAACTCCTCCAAGTCTAAAGGTCATTGACTCACCATTCTTGAAATCAGTCACTTCCTTATGAAAAGCATAGGTCGAATGGAACTCTTGAACCAATTCTGTGTAAATTGTTGCACGAAGGTCAAACAATCGTACCCAATCATTAAACACAATCTCCACCCTCTCAAAATTAAAACGTTGCTGAAGGACATCTTTCACCAGATTCTCTAACTGTACAGCAGTCAAAAAAGACCAATTCATCGATTTAGGTGGCGCAATCTCCTTGTCAAGCATCACACGAAGGTTCCTAATAAATTTCTTTCGGTTCTCAACATTTAAACTATTTTGGAATCTGAGCCATTGATGAACATGTTCAGGTATCTCCAATGGGACTGCACTTTCTGATGGAGGTTCGGGATCGTCATCTCGAGGACTTTTTAGAGTAGAGGCCTTAGATTTCTGCAATTAAACAAGTATACATGTGCAAGAACAAAGAAAAGTTAACGCAATCGATAATCTGCAAATACAAACCGATAGATGCACCATAACACAATGTAAATTTATCACATTTAAACACGTATCCAACAAAGAAAACTCTGAACAACCCACTTTTGACAAACAAACACATACGAGAGCCATTGAAAAGATATATACAATAACATGAAATATAACATTCAACCACGGTTATAGCGATCAAACACAAAGCCAAAGAATTTCCTAGGAATATTTCTTAACAAACCAGCCATCAAAGTATCGTACATATCCATGAAAGTTTTCTCAAAATGATCTTTAAATTAGCAGCCCTTGAACTCACATAAATATCTAAACCAATTTACAATAATACATCACAATTAGCATCATACTCAGCGTAATAATCAACAAGTAGTCTAGCAGATTTATTATCATGACAGTAGCCCTACCACAATTGATTATTAACTTAACACCTCAAGTTGAGTGACTTGATATTTATTCTCTTTCAATGCATTAAAACAAGTTTTGGGAATTGTTGCGCCGTCAGAGTGCTGACTCTGCTGCGGTCGTTTTAAGGTGGACACAGCGGTCCTGCAAACAATGACGCAAAACGTGAACGTGTTAGGTTTTAAATTTATATGAGCTGGGGCTCAAACTATAAGTACTACCTACTTTTGGGTAGTAAGCAGTAAGTATAACTCGAGTGTCGTTCTTAAAATCGGAGCGAATGGAACTAAAAGAGACTTACCGTAAATGAGCTTTCTGATAGGATGGGTTTTATAAAAGTAGGTAGGTTTTGGTTGGTTTATCTAATACTAAATAAAACAAGGAAATAAAATAGAGAGTAGGCAACAGGTAAAGCGTGATTGCTGAAACTTCGATAATTAGGGTTTCTGGATGATATACATTATACAGATGATTGGAGACTACCTTGGGCAAATCATCAGACGGACAGTCGGTGTAAACTCTAGGACCCTACGTTTTAGTCTAAAAGTCTAAAAACATATGTCACTGAATCCTAGGTTATCGTGATTCTGATCAGAAACAGGTTGTTTAAACCCCCCTCACTTGTCCTACAAGAACTAAGCAACCTCTACGGATGATATATCATGGGTGTAGGCATAAGGTAACAAACTGCAATTATATATCTGACCTTTCTTAACACCTAAATCTATCTGAGTTTATCTAGGTATGTACTAATTGTATGCTATGTATGTTGAGCTATCGGTTATGTTGAGTTAAGCATCTTGTATTACAGCCGAATACTTGCTTTCTTTTAAGAACTCTTTTATATCAGGTTTAAGCACAATTAACTCCGTCATGAATTAGACCCTCCTTTGCTATCAGGCGTTCATCCCTAGGAATACTCACGGTGTACAGTGCATTTGGCATATCCATAGTGTTCCGGACTCAAGGTATACTTCATGATGTACAGTGCATTTGGCATATCCACAATGTTCCAGACTCAAGGCATACTAATGGTCTACTATACATTAAAGTAGTTCCACAGCTGTATGTTAACCTTGGTGTACTAACGGTGTACGGTGCAGCGAGCATTTCCACAGCTGTATTTTAACCTTGGTGAACTAATGGTGTACGGTGCAGCGAGCATTTCCACAGCTTTATTGTTCCTAGACCCATATTCTAAAAGGGTAGCTTCTAGGTATTCCACGATGAGATAGACCTACGGCAGTTCCATAGCTTCCACGTATTTGTACTCTACACGAGGTGTTTCCAACGCTATACGAAGTACTGTGCCGTTTTACGGAATATTCATAGCTTAATACTGTAATATGAGATAACTATATCTACGTAGTATTAGGGTGATCAAGTCCTATCCTAAGGCAATAGTCACGTGAAAGACTGGAAAGGGTGGAAACTTGATTAAGTCTATATTCATGTAAAACTCAACCAGATACACAGCAATACAATCACCAATCATAGCATGTTAAATATGAATTAAATATCATCCATAATCCTAATATCTACATTTCAACAATCACAGTATCAAACTACATAAATAGCATGGCAATATTCGCAGCACAAACAAAGATATCATGCAAACAAAACATAATAACTGTAAGTAAAAGAATAAGTAAGAACCAGTATTTAAGCAGCGTAACACTGAGTAGTACAAGCCAGAGTCTTGAAAATTTCGTTACAATAAAATTTCCAAGCTACAGCTATCTTCCCCACTCGAACCGTGCCTACATCTATCTAGTTCTCTAGAGAGAGAAACTACACTAAACTACTTCTAAAGAGAGAAACTACACTAAACTACTTCTAGAGAGAGAAACTACTTATAGAAAGAAAGTGAGAAATGAAATGTGAGGTGTAATTGTGTTGAAGGTGTAATTGGTGTGAATGAGGAGCTCTCTATTTATAGGCATCCAAGGAATCAAGAGTACAAGTCCACAAGCACGCACGTACAAGCAAACGAAGCAAAATGAGAACACACGGGGGGTGCCAGTCCATGTACGGCCCTATACAGGCCGTGTATGGCTCTAAATAGGCCATGTACGGACCTGTATAGGCCGTGTACGGCCCTGGGGTACCCCATGTGTTTTTCTTCGGCTTTTCGCGTTGCTTCGGAAGGCCGTATCTTCTTCGTTTCATGTCAGTTTGACTTGATTCTTTCGCCTACGGTCTCATAATTCCGTTACGCTTATAATGATTCCAATTTGGTGGGAATTGGAGGTGTGTATCCCGGGCGTGTCCAGAATACGTCTCGTAGTCTTCGGTGATCTTGTTTGTTGCTTATCTCTTTCATCCTTGATCCAATCTGAGCAATCCTTATATCCATGTTCTTGTAATCTCCATGGCTACAAAATAAGATAGTTGTGAGTCCCTGGTATGGAGTTTACAGTGGAATTAGAGTTAGGCTCAGTATAGTGCCTATTTAGGTCAGTTTTCCGCCCTTTTTGCTTGATTTTCTAAAGACCGACAAGATTATACCTTTCTATCAAAAGTTGGTTAATAATAATGATTTTAAGATGTATTTGTTAGAAAAGAGCCAAATATGGGACAAATAATGTATGTAAAAACGTGACTTTTTGCGATACATCAAATATCACACACTTAAGCTTTTGTTTGTCCTCAAGCAAACCTCATTTGGAAAATAGTTTTTTTGAAAAATTGTTTTGGATGCTTAGAGTATTCTCCTGCAGAAAGTCACTTTTTTCAAATTAGATAAATCTTTTCAGAAAGTAAACATCAACAAAAATTAACTAGCTATACTTAAACATAAAACTGATTAACCCTTTTTGGCATACTTTGCAACTCTCGAAACGTAGATGTACATGACTGGATGATTCTCACAAGTGGGTCACTCAATTCACTCAGAAGTGTATCGGGTTACCTATAATCTAATAGAAACGAAATCGCTCAATGCCAGTCATGCAGTGCTTATCGTCATAGGCTTGGTCGAGAATCGAATCTCCACCACTCCTTAGAGAACGGTGCTAATTATCCCAAGGCATTTTGATAGGGTTGTGTGAATAAGGGTAAGGTGTGTATGGATAAAGGTAGGTTGGTCAATGGTTTGAGGGTTTTGGAACTTCAGACTCAGAATTTCAAGAAGTAAGGAAAGTTTTACTTAAAATAACCACAAGAGTAGACTCATCTCCTCTGAGGAATAATCTTTGCTAAATATGATGTTTCTTTGAGATCTAACGGATTTTTATTCTTCGGAGAATTGTCTTCTAGGAGCTCTCCAAGGTCTTCTTTTTGTTTTCTTTTTCTTTTTTCTTCTTTTCTTTTTATGACCTTAGAGATCCTTCATGTAGTGAGAAATCTTTTACTTCTCTTTTTGACAAGTACCAATTTTTCGTACTGTCTTTTGCGGATAATATCTTCATGCTGGGTACTAACTTCGCTTTTTTGCACCATATCTTTCTTTTTGGATTTTTCTTTTAGGCTCTTGAAAGGTACGGAGAGATGTTTGAAGATGAGACACCAATAGAAAGATATCTTAAGCAATCCTTTACTTATAATCCTATGAAGTTCATGAGCTGGAATGATGTTTGTGGGGAAATGTTGTGTTGTGGGGAAGTTTTTAGGGTTTTGTGGTTTTAAAATGAAATGGCTAAGGCATAAAGATTTTTCTAATCGGATCATCAACAATCTTAGAAAGAAAGTTGGAAGGGTTGGCTTGAAAAGATATGAAAGAAAGGGGTTAATCCTAATATAAATGCCAAGATCCTCTAATTGCACCTGTACCGCGTACGGCACTCATTGGTATGGTCTCGAAATGCATTACAGGAGCAAGTTCTAATTCAAAGACACATGCATCGGCGCACACTCCGAAATGAAAGTGAAGCATTAAAAATGAATGCTTATAATGGTCTCAAGTACCTCACAACAAAAGGGGTTATATGCACCAAGTCATGTGATGCCTATAGGATTTCTCAATTTCAGTTTAAGATACGTTCTTATTTTTGCCTTATCTTACTTTCCAAAGCCACTTATATAGTTTGACAAAAAGTTCACTTCTTTGGAAGAATCTTCTAAGTCTAAAATCTTTTGAAAAATATTTGAAATCAATCGAATGGATGTCAAACACCGTCGAGGTTGGAATTTCGAATAATTTGGTGATTAAAAATCTCAACCTTTTAGATTGGTTTTGCGAAAAATTTCTGAAAAAGTTTGAATGAAAACGGAGGTATTACTTTGGACAGGCAAATATAAACTTCCGGTATTTATATACCGTGTATCCCACACTTAAAACAACATTGTCCTCAATGTTCATTGCTAAGACGTAGGATTTTCTTCGGGAAAAATCCCACACTTAGGTTTTGAAACAGTGATACAATTTTAAGTGTTTCTGAAAAAAATGGTGGGGTGGAATCCCACACTTAGAATTTAGGCATATTAGGATGTATGGTAATGGAGAAAATCATAACAGAAAATAAAGGAACTTCCCTACGATAGAGACGGGGAGATGGGTTTAAAGAAAGAAGCGGTGATCTGCAGGTGATTGAAGTTTCTTCATGAATGATCGGCATCTCCTTTCCTCAATTCTCATTTGCACAAACACAATTCACTTATTCTAGCTAAAGAAACAGAAATAAAAACATAATAAGTAAACTAAATAACTGATAACTAATAGATAATAAAGAGACCAATCAGACTATGTCTGGTCAGCTCATGTCCCAAAAATATAACAAAATAAACTCCACAACCACAAAATAAGTCAAAAGTATGAGGAAATAGTAAGTATGTAAATATGGGTGCACTGATCTAGGGTGCTGGTGAGCCCCGATCGAAGTCCTGAACATATGGCTGAGATTGTGGTGGAACTGAGGAAGGTTTGGCAACTGACTGCTGACCACTAGAGACTCTCTGTTCTTCTGACCTCACCTATCTGTACTGCTGTAATACATCTCTAAGGGCGCAGGTAGGGAGCTTCATCGGATCCTCTAAAGCTAACTGTCGAAAATCCTCGAAAGTCATCCCCTCATGCTCCATCTTAGATTTGTATATCTGTCTGAGCATATCCTCTGTAGGAACCTCATCAGATGGAATAGGGTCCAATGCCAATAATCCTGCAAACTCTGATAATGTGAAAGGATCAGTGCCCAAATGAACAACATCTGGTCGGTAAGAACCAGCAGCCTCTCCTCCTGCGGACCGCTGAGAAGAACGGGCTCTACGAGCTGATGTAGTGGGACGTGGATATGCAGCATCAACCGATAAGCAGTGCTCAATCGACCGTGTGGGTGGAAAGGTAGTAGTAGGTGGTATGTGGGTGGTGTATGGTGGTATGGTAGTGGATGGTGGTAGTGGCACACACTCGTACAGGAGCGACTCGGGAGCTGGTAATCCTAAAGCCCTAGCTATATGTGCCTGATGCACATTGTTGACAGCCAACGCATGCAAAGTGTAGTACTGGGTCATGGGAGTGACTGGATCTGTATAATGTATCTGAGCTCGGGGACCTGATGTCCCAACCCCAGCGTCCCTGACAGGTGTCCTGGTATTCCTAGGTACAGCCGGTACTCTATCCACTCTATCAACAACCGGAGTCTCTGCGTCTTCCTCTCTGACCCTCTTCCTGGTCATAAAGCATCCGGAAATAAGCTCCTTAGTGTCCTTCCAGTAACATTGCCTCTCAGCATCCTCAGTAATCAGCTGGATCTGCTTGCAGTAATCCAAGTCGCAAGGTAATGAGGTGGAAGACACTCTATATTCGGCCACATGACTATTTTTCAAGAGTCGCATCCCTCTCAACAATCTCGTAATACAGGCTCCCATAAACACATGCTTTGTCACGTCAAGAGTCTTCTCCTTCTTCATTCTCTCAGCAACAATGCAAGCCACGTAGATATTCTGGCGGCTAAGGATAGCATCAATGATATACAACTCATCACCATTCACCAGCCCAGTCTCCTTCTTTCCCATAATAGAACTCACAATCAACTTGTGAAGAAGACGGTACTGAGGTAGAATCAAAGATGAAGACTTGGCACCACAAGTATAGGTAGTGCCAGTCAACTCACTCCATATGACCCTATGATTCCTCTCAGGATGATGAGGAATCGTGTGATGACTATGTAGAAACCAATATGTCCCAATCTGCTCCGCTGAATACAATCCAAGATGACTCGCTAAGTCTGAAATAGATAAACTTTGGCTCTTCCCTCGGTATCTAAATCTTATCTTCTTATCATCACTAATTTCCAACTCCGGGTCAAGTTCAAAGGTCATCAAGAACTCAGTGACCACCTCAGGATAAATGGGCTCTCGTATACTGAAAAGCTGAATCCAGGCACCGAACTCTTAGCCCTGTACCTCATAACCAATCAATCGTCTCAACCTATCTTCAATCCTCAGCTTTTCCATGTCTTCCCAAACAATGTATCTATTACCCCCAAAAGACCGCTTTAACCACTTTCGGATCAAAGTCTTGCCCGGTGTAGTCGTGGCTAAGTAAGCAAGCGTGGGTGGAATCGGATCCATCTGTTTAAGAAAAACAAGGAAACAAGTCATATCAAAACAAATGGGATTAGCTAATAGTTATCCTGAATTTTTAGAAAAAATTCGAAATGTAGGCTTTAGATTTTGCAATTATCCCATTATTTTTCTATGATTTCTCCTAAACCGCAATCAACAATTCGCAATCCAACCAAATAAACAAAACCGCAACTTTCCTATTTTCTCAGCTTACTTAGAGATGAATATTGCTAAACAAGCTAAATAATCAAAATAATCAAGCAAGCATCATGATCATAAATCATATAATTACCTTACTTTGATTAAAATAAGCAAGCAACGCGATTTCACTTATTATCCATCATTTTGGCAAAGCATAAGACTTTAATTAGAGGATGATTATTTTGAAATCTTCACTAACTTTATTGATTAAAGTAGTGCTACTTCAAATATTACTAATTGCATTTTCATGAAGCAAATTACACCAAGTTTAAATAAATACCATTTAAAAGATAATGATTTTAATTAAAGTAATGGTTTTTAAATAATCTTGCATAAAAAGCTTACTTTAATTCATAAACATGTAATTTAATCAACCCTCTAAATCCTTAATAATCAATTACTTATGTAAACCAATCATTTTAAGCACAAATAATCACCGATAAGTCACACATAAGCAAATAATCATCAAAAAGTCAACTAATGCATAAACCCTTGCAAAAAGTCAACACTCAAAATCAAAATGTCGCACACCCAAATTCGTTAATCAAGTTTATCAGATGTTTTGCAGAAGCATTAGATCGAGTGGGGGCGACGACGTATACAAAGTACATGCATACATATCAGAGCATATGATTACAACAAAACATATATATTAAGATGCCAAGAGTAATAGTTACATGGCTTTACGATTCATCGAATCGTATAAGTGTAAAAGTAGTTAAGTTGTACAAAAGTAGATTTCGTAAATATGACTAAATCAGTTTAGTTATATAAAAGAAATCCCATTGTTCAAAAGTTGGCATCCTAAATTCGTCACGGGTCGCCTAGTTCCAGAAGTGCAGGCGGTCTTACATGCCCAGCTAATTCCCTGAAAAACATAGTAAAAGTCAACAACGGGGTTGAGTGAATTCACAAGTTTTAAGTTTACTTGTAAAGTTTTGTAACCAAATATGTTTGTAACGTTTTGCCATAACAATTTAAGTAGAGTTCATCAACGTGAAGTTTCGTTTGAGATGTCGCCCAAAAATATCGTTTGAAAAGTATTGTCCAAGAAGTAGGACCTATAAATGTTTGCCCAAGAAGTAGGGACTTTATATGTGTGTTTGCCCAAGAAGTAGGGACTTTATATGTGTGTTTGCCCAAGTCGTAGGGACTTTATGTGTATATTTGCCCAAGTCGTAGGGACTTTCTGTGTATGTTTGCCCAAGTCGTAGGGACTTTCTGTGTATATTTGCCCAAGTCGTAGGGACTTTCTGTGTATATTTGCCCAAGTCGTAGGGACTTTCTGTGTATGTTTGCCCAAGTCGTAGGGACTTTTGGTGTATGTTTGCCCAAGTGGTAGGGACTTTCTGTGTATGTTTGTCCAAGTCGTAGGGACTTTCTATGTGTTTATGAAAATGTTGTTTCATAAAAGTCAGTTTGTATAAAAGTCTAATAGCATTTCATGAACGGTTTGTAATATGGTATGAAATCTTTCATAAATACGGTTTAAAAGTACTCAAGCTGTAGAGTAAAACATGGATACGTTCGGAGTCAACAATCTACAAGTATAAAAGCATTTTTATATTATCATGGTGTTTGTGCGATCAGCTCGCACAAGCTAAAGATTCCCCAATTCTAATTCAGAAAGACCTCTGACCAGAGAAACCTGCAAAACAATAACACGCTACGTTAAGTGAAGTACAGGGAGGACCCCTGTAATTCACCTCCGGCGTGAGAATCAGATCTCATGACTGTGATTTAAATTAGTTTTAGAGAAATAGATGATGAATATTTTTGAAGTGTAGAAGATAACCCTTCAATGATGAAGATGAGCCTCTATTTATACTTGTCATCCTTCTTTCCCAAGTAACCTTCTATTTGGTGGATGCCGTCCATTTGGTGTGGGTCATCATTCAGTCTGATCTTGATCGTTCATCTTGATCTTAAGAATGTCCTTTGTGGTCCCCTTAAGGATACGCTGCGTCCGTAGGTCTTTATGATGCAAACATCCGGGCATATGGGTGTAGCATATTTTGTTAGCGGATTCCCTTACGGTAACATATACCACTGGGCATATGTTTTACGCTATTTAATGTTTGCTTTTTATCCTCATGGCAGGCTTGCCTAGAGGAAAACGGTGGTAACACCATTAAGTCCCCCCAGTCTAGTAGGGGATAGGTGAATTTCAAGCTAGACGTTACTAGACTCTTGGCAAACGATCCAATTTATTTTTCTAGGTACAAAGAACATCCGGGCGCGAAAAGACTCGGGGCGCGTAGGTCGTACGTCATTTCTGATTTGATTTTGACAGTTTTTCGGCTTCTTTTTAATAACTGCCATCATGGCAGCTACACGTATTCCACTCCGTTGCGACACGTGTCCGTGGAGAGAGAAGGAGCAGTTTTTAAAGATCATTTCCCCCTTTTATTGTTATTTTCCCCAATTTCGAATTTCAAAAAACCCTAGTTTCTCTCTATCTTCTCTTCCACTTCGATTTCTATTCCGGTGAACTTTTTAATCAGGTTAGTTCTTCCGATCCTTCTTCTTTCTTCTGCTTGCTTGATTTGTCGAGTTTAAAAGATGTCTGACGAAGGTGCTATTACTAAAGTGGCGTGCGGCCTTCGTCGGAATAATTTTAACCGGATTTGTAAACTGTATGGTTTGGGGTCCGGCATGCCGGTACTTCCTGATTCCGATGATGTGATCACTGATCCACCCGAGGGTTACTTTGGTTTATATACCAAAACTTTTTCTGTCGCCAATGTCCGTCTTCCATTGTCTGATTTTTTCCTTTCTATTCTTAAATATTACAAGTTGCATATTTCACAATTGGTTCCTTTGGGTGCTATTAAGATAACCGGTTTTGAGATGGCGTGCAAGGTTCATGAAAAAATCCCTTCTGTAAACTTGTTTAGGCACTACTTTTGTCTGGGTAGATCATATAGCGGGTATTTTTCTATTGAAAAGAGACCATCGGCCCGTAAGATTTTACTTGGTATTCGTGACAGTTTAAAGGACTGGAAAAAGAATTTCGTTTGGTTGAGTACTAGCCTGATTCCCGTAGCGTATAGGGAGGTTTTGGAATGGAAAAGGGATGATGAAACCTATAGTGACCCGCCTAAGTTGACCCAAGAAGAGATTGCCATTCGTACTTATCTTGACTCTAATTGTTGTATTCATGTTGATGCCTATGAGGAAGAAATTCTTGTTCTTCTTGGCATGAGTAATGTCTGGGCGGATAAGGATTCTGTACCCGTGGTTATGGATGATGGGGAGGGTGAGTGTCTTGCTTTGTGTTTGTGTATTATGTTGGCTGATTGCGGATTCCTAATTTCTTTTTTCTTTTTTGTTTTTCAGATTTGAAGCTGTTGGATGTGTTGAATTCTAGCAATAAGAAAGCCCTGCAATATGGTTCCAAAAGTGCTTCGCCTAAACCTGATGGCATTCTTCCGGCTAGGGTTACTCGTTCTTCTGTGGCCGGAGGTGAGACTCTTGACATGGCTGGAGAAGGATCAAAGGTGGGTCAGAGTGGAGTTCCAATCAGAGATGATTCACCAGAGCCTATTAGTTCTAATCCTGCTTGATGTGTCAGATGCGGCTGATGAATGAACCGGGAGCTCGAAGATTGAAAATGCTACCCAGAAGGAGGTGTTGATGGTAGTCGATGATCAGGTTACTCCGCCTTCTTCTCCTAAGTTTGGTTTTGTTTCTAAGTCTTCCAAAGGCAAAGCTCCTACCACATCTGGTCCGGAGAAAGGTATTCTTGATTATTCTTCTTTTGGTGTCTCGTCTTTTAGTATGCCTTACTCTCCTTCCGGGGATGATTTGTTTGGGAATTTTTTCACTGATATGGATCATGTACTTTATACCGTTTTTGAAGATAATGCCGAGGTTAGAACTTTGGGTACTAGGGAAGTTTACATACCTGGCTGGAACCTTTTTGTTGATAGCACTCTGGACAGTGCTAGATCTAAGCGGGAATTTCTTTCCCATGCTCTTCCCCCAGTTTGCAGTTTCAAGGTGGCAAGTTGACTTTTGCAGAGATGGTCGAAGGTTTGGATAGGGCTAACGTGGAGATGTCTTTCTATGGTAATTGTGTTTCGAAGGCCTTGATGGAGGTTAGGCAGGCCTCTTCTGAGAGCACAATGGTGACTTTTAGGCAAAAAATGGAGGCTCTTACCAAGGAGTCAAATAACATGCGGTCAGAGCTGGAGAGGCAAAAATCAAACTTGATTGCCAATGCTTCCACTATTTCTGAGAAAGACAAGGAGATAGCAGGTTTGAAAAGTCAACTTGCGCATGTCGAGGGCCAAGTTAAGTCTTCTATTGATAGGATATCTGAGCTTGAAGGTAAGGTTCTGCATCAGAAGGGAGGAGGATCCAGGCAGAAGAGCAACTTGCCAACTCAGAGTTGATCTGGGCTGATAGCGTTAGAAAAGCTTTAACACATTTCTCTGAAGGCTTGACCAATAGTGAAGAATTCTGGAATCCGGTTGCCCATGCTTTGTCGTGTTCTGGGAGGAAATCTGGGCAGGAAATGTTGTCAACTTTTACTTCAAAGTACCCGATTGATGGCTTGAACATGGAGGAGTTACCGGAATATGATCCTCAAGCCAGGTTAGATTATGATCAAGCTGTATCTGCTTTGAACGATGCACACTTCCCGTTTCTTCAGAAGCTACTCGACTCTGCTCATCTTCCTATTGACGATCTTCTCAAGGTTCAGCCCGACCAAGCTCCTGCCACCCTGGTGATGTTTGAAGTTCTTGTGATGTGTATTTGTCTGGTTGTTCTTAAATGGTTTTGAATGCTTGGAGTAGTCAGTATGTGTGTATGGCTGGATGCCTTTATCCATAACGATATGACTATTGCTTTTGTATGGCTGGATGCCTTTATCCATAACAATGTGACTATTGTTTTTGTTTTGGCTTATATCCTTTTAATGTCGATGTAATCAGGCATTTTAGATTTTCCAGCCAAGTTGTTTATGAGACTTGCTCTGTGTACGGCTTATATTAGATCAAATGCGTACATGTCATATATTCTAAGAAAACAATTTCTTGAGGTTATCATTATCCGTTAGTGTGGATTTTGTAACCTTGGTCCGGACTTATATGCCTATAGTGTGGCATATTTTTGATTGAACTATATTTCAATCCCTGTTGTGGGTTGCTATCCCATATACAGTGCTTGAGGTTTCCAAAAGTGTGGTTGCCCCGATTTCTTTTGGGCTTTATCATTGCTGTATTAAACAGTATGTAGTCGCACAAGTCTATGCCTTTGAAAACATAAGGAACCTTTCCTTTCTATTAAAGTTAACAAAACTTTCTAACCATCTTCTACATGACAAAACACGTGTCAGTAAGTGAATTGGTGCATCAAAGTATCTAAACATAATACTTCTTCAGGTTGGAGGCGTACCAAGTCCGATCCAAAACTTTGCCACTTGCGGTCTGGAGCTTGTAGGACCCATTTCTGTGTGCCTCTACCACCTTGTATGGGCCTTCCCAATTTTGACCTAACTTCCCATGATTTTCTGCCTTGCTTGCCTCGTTATTTCGGAGCACATAATCCCCTACTTTGAAGGAAATTTTGCGGACTTTCTGGTTGTAGTATTTCTCCATCTGCTTCTTATACCCAGCTTCTCTTATTGCAGCAATTTCTCTTCTTTCCTCTAGGAGATCCAAGTTTTCCCTAAGGTTTTGGTCATTGCCTTTTTTCGGTAGAGTGAAGGTATCGATGGGATGGTACGCTTATCTCTGCCGGGAGTAATGCTTCTGTCCCATAGGTAAGACTGAATGGAGTCTCCCCATTGCTTCTTTTTGGTGTGGTTCGTAGTGCCCACAGCACGTTTGGTAATTCATCCACCCATCCGGATTGATATTTACCGAGTCTCGTTTTTATTCCTTTGACAATTTCTCTGTTCATGACCTCGACTTGTCCATTGGCCTGTGGGTGGTAGACGGACGTAAATGATTGTTGTATGTGAAGCCCCTCACACCAACTTCTGAAAGGGTTCTCGGCGAATTGTTTCCCGTTGTCACTCACAATCTCCTTGGGTACCCCAAATCTACATACTATGTTATCCCATACGAAATTTACCATGTGCTTCCCCGTAATCGTGGCCAGAGGTTTAGCTTCCACCCATTTAGTAAAATAATCAACCGCCACAAGGAGAAACTTGACCTTGCCTGGAGCTTGTGGGAAGGGACCTACGATGTCGATTCCCCATTTTAGGAATGGCCAGGCAGATGTGACTGGTATTAAATCGTGCTTGGGTTGTCTTGGTATAGAGGAATGGATCTGGCAAGATTCACACCCTTGCAATTCTCTCTTTACATCTTGGTACATGGTAGGCCAGAAGTAGCCTAGGTTTTTTATTTTTATCACCACAATTCTGTGCCCGGAGTGAATTCCACACGATCCTTCATGCACTTCATGTACTACCCTTTTTGCCTCCTCCGGGCCTACACACCTTAGCCATGGTTGGAGATATGCCCTTTTATATAGTATGCCATCATGAAATGTGTAACAAGGTGACTTGGCCTGTATTTTTCTGGCTTCCTGTCTATCCTCTGGTAGGATTCCATGACAGATGTACTCTATCAGTGGTTTCATCCAAGAGTCCTCTTCCTCCCGTATGCATCGTACCTCCTCACCTCCTTCCACGGAGCTTTGATGCAATACCTCTACCAGTACCTCTTTTGTCAAGTGTGTAAACTGCATGGATGCCAATTTACTTAGTGCGTCTGCCTTTTTGTTTTGGTTTCTACGAACATGCTCGATTTGGAATTCATTGAAGTTCTTGACGCTTTGTTTTACTTTTTGTAGATACTTGATCATCTTGCTGTCTTTTGCTTCAAATTCACCTTGGACTTGCTTTGCCACCAGTTGTGAGTCTACATATGCCTTTAAATTTTTAACCTTCATCTGTATGGCCAAGTTTAATCCTGCCAGAAGGGCTTCATATTCTGCTTCATCATTTGAGGTTGGGAATTCGAACCTCAAGGCATAAGTGAATTCCTTCTTGTCGGGGTTTGTCAGGATTAACCCTGCTCCTGCGCCTTCCGAGCTTGAAGCTCCGTCCCTATGGAGGGCCCAGAATTCTTCTTCAGGTGGAGACTTTGTATTTTGCTTTTGAGATCCTGCTTCGATTGTAACTTGGCTGGTGCTTATTTCTGCTATGAAGTCTGCGAGTACCTGCCCTTTTACAGAGATACGTGGTTGGAAAAGAACATCATGTTCTCCTAGCTCGATTGCCCACTTTGCAAGTCTCCCCGATTTTTCTGGTTTTGATAGCACCTGTCGTAAAGGTTGGTCGGTTATCACTATGATTTGATGTGCCTGGAAGTATCTTCTTAAGCGCCTAGCTGCGTGAACTAATGCTAGGACAAGTTTTTCCATTGGCGGGTAATTAACTTCTGGTCCATGCAAGGCTCTACTGATGAAATATACTGGGACCTGGATGTTCTTTCTTTCAGCCAAGAGTACCGCGCTAACAGCCTCGCTGGCTGCTGAGAGATACATAAACAAATTTTCTCCAGCCATTGGGGCGACGAGGGTAGGTAATTCTGCCAATAGGTTTTTCATTTCTTGAAATGCGCCTTCAGCCTCCTGCGGCCAGGAGAAATCTTTCTTGTTGGTGCAGTCTTTCAATGTTTTGAAGAAGGGTAGTGATCTTTCGGCTGCCTTTGACAGGAATCGGCTGAGTGCCGCCAATCTTCCATTTAAGCATTGGACATCCCTTAACGTTTTCGGAGATTCCATATCTCTGATCACTTGTATCTTGGTTGGGTTGGGTCTTATTCCTTGCGCAGTGATGAGATGTCCCAGGAACTGTCCTTCCTCCACCCCAAACGTGCATTTCTTGGGGTTCAATTTCATATTGATTCTTCTAAGATTGGAGAAGGTTTCCTTGATATCATTTATCATATCATCTTCATTGTAGCTCTTGATGACCATGTCATCAACATAAGCTTCGAGGTTTCTACCGATTTGCCCCTGGAATGCCTTATCTACCAGCCGTTGGTATGTTGCCCCCGCATTCTTCAGACCGAATGGCATTTTCCGGTAACAGAATATACCCATATCAGTGTGGAAAGCCGTCTTATCTTCGTCCTTTTCTGCCATCTGGATCTGGTGGTATCCCTTGTATGCATCTAGAAAGCACTTTATTCTAAATCCAGAGAGAGATTCTACCTTCCAGTCAATTGCGGGTAGAGGATAACAATCTTTTGGACATGCCTTGTTTAAGTCTGTGTAATCCACACACATCCTCCACCCACCGTCTGACTTTTTGACCATTACTGGGTTGGCTATCCAAGTCTGATATTGTACCTCTTTAAGTATACCTGCGGCCACAAGGTCTCTCACTTGTTCACATGCCTCTTTGCTCCGCTCGTGTGCCAGGTGCCTCTTTTTCTGTTGAACAGGGGTTTTATTTGGGTGTACATTCAGATGGTGCTCTGTGATTAACTCTTTTCTCTCCCCATTAGGTTCCGTGAAGGTGATTCTCCTTGGAACTCCTGTCATATCAGCAGGGGTCCAAGCAAACACATCTACATTCTCTCTGAGCAGACTTAGAAGCTTTATCTTGATTGCTTCGGGTAGCTGACTGCCGATCGCCACTTTTTGATCTGGGTGGAGATCATTGATAGTTTCCCTCTGCTCGGAATCCCCAAAGGCGTATATGATCGTTTTCTGTTCATCTTCATCCCCATAACCTCTTTCGAATGCCTTCTTCATGTTCCTTGTTGAATACACAGTCGCCATACCATTTGGTGTTGGGAATTTCATCGCTCCGTGCACAGTGGACACTACTGCTCCTAGTAGACACATTGAGGGTCTACCCAGGATGATGTTATATGGTGATTGTGCTCGTACTATCATAAAGTCAAAGATCTCAGTTCTGACCCTTGGGTATGACCCTAGAGTCATTCTTAGACTAATCATGCCAAGTGGCCATGATACTTCCCCTGAAAATCCGATTAGAGGTCGAGTGACTTCTTTCCTGATTGCCTGTATGCCTAGAGGTAACTGCCTGAAACAGCTTTCATACATAATATCCGAGTCACTTCCTCCATCCAGGAATATCCTGTGCACTTTCCTATTTGCTATCTCCGCAGTGATTATCATTGGTGCTTCTGAGGGTACAATAGTTTGTATAGAGGGGAATGAAATTTCCTCTTCTTCCCACAACTCTACTACCTTAGATCTTCGTTTCGCTCCTATCACAGGTGATCTTATCATAAGAATTTCCTCCTTCATAGGCTTTGGTTCATCCTCCTTTTTCTTCCATCCTTTTTTCGTTTCATTGGATCTCTTTTTCCCCGTGCTCTCCTCATCTTTAAGGTCTTTTACCAAATGGGCCAGTTTGCCTACCTTAAGTGCCTTTTTCACTTCTGCTCGTAATTCTCGGCAGAAATCTGTGTCATGCCCGTAATCTTCATGATATTCACAATATCTACTCATGTTCCTGTCTTTGGCTTTTCCTTGAAGCTTTTGGGGTGTCTTGAATTCGTTTGAAACTTTTCCGTTAGCCAAATTTCCCTCGGAGATTTAATTAATCCTGCCCAGAGGTTCCTGCCTTGATCTTTTTTCGAATAAGGTGAGTACTTGCCTTCTCTTGGGGATCTGTTAAGGGTTTTTCCCCTGCCTTCATTCCTCCACTTGGAGGATCTGTTGTTATATCCTCCGTATTCGCTTTCACCTTGTCTGCCAGGACCTCCTTTAGCAGATGTCTCCGAGTGACCTCCCTTCATGGCTGTCTCTTTTCCTCTTACATAGGCGTAAACCTCATCCTGTAACTCCTGGTAAGTTTCTGGCAGGATTCTTCCCAGTTCTGCCACGAGCAATTTGTTTCTCAATCCATGGATGAACCCAGACACTCTTTGATCCTCCTGCAGACCCTCTATTTGTTGTGTTTCATTGGAATATCGTTCCATGAAATTCTTCAATCCTTCGTTTTTTCCTTGATAGATATTATGGGCCTCCAAGTGTGTTTTTGTATACTTACGTTGTTTGATAAAGTGGTATAAGAATCTTGTCTCCAATTCATCAAAGCTTCCAATACTTCCAGGAGATAACTTATCGTACCAGGCTCTGGCTGCTCCAGCCAAAGTCATCGAGAACATGTGGCATGTGACCGGCATCGTCCATTTCTTAATCTTCTCCGCCCCTCGGAATGCTCTCAGATGATCTTCTGGGTCTGTTACACCGGTGTATTCTTTGATGTTTGAGGGGAGTTCTAGGCCATCAGGCATCCCATAGTGTTCAATCCAAGGTGCCAACGGAGACTGCTTTTTCCTGATGATTGATTGGACCCGTGATCGAGTTGATCTTGGGTTGTCATAATATTCTCCTCCCATCTGTGGATAAGCAGGGTTATACCCTCCATGTGGGAAATTTATCCATCCCCCAAATTGGGGGGAGTAAACAGAATGACCTCCCGGCTGAGGGTTATATGTTCCGGGGTTCATGAATCCTGTTGGAATCTGCCCTCCAACCGGAGGATAATACCCAAGTGGGTTGAACTGCCCCTGTGTCCCTTGCTGATTACTTTGGTTGGTCACTACTTGTGCATTGGTAAAAATAGCTCGGGGTCCTGTGTTTTGATTCTGGAGTTTGGTTGGAATACTTCCAGTTGGAACCATGCTAGTTGACATGTTTGTCAGGTGTTGGCTTAATAAGGGTGGTAGATTTTGAGTTTGGATTATACCGGAATTAGGTACGAGGTATGATTGGTTTACCCAGAGATTATTATGAGCCGTCAATAAATCTCCTGGCTGGGTTTGGTAAGAGTTAAGTACATTTGCACTTGTTTGTGTGTTTTGTACTTGTTGATTTACAACTGCTGTATTAGGTGGTACTGAAGAGTTTACCTGAGTTTGGCCTCCAGATTGGCGTACGTTTGTGAGCGTAACCATTGGCTGGTTGGTTGTACCAGGCTCTTCCATTTCAATTTCTTCATGCACATCATCGTCGCTTTCATTCATATCTAAACGTGACCTCAAACTCTCCAAGTTCATTTCCCTTATCCGCTTTGTAATTAAAGGCTCCAGACATTTGATAATCGTTTCGTTACTTACTCCCGGTATTAAGCTTTCCGGAGCTCGATTTTCCGCAACGTTTTCCAACGTCATGAAACTAGTGGTGGATCTAGTCCCGGTGATGGGTGTAAAATCGGGTGGTGGTGTTGGCGGATCGCTGCCGCTTCCTCCACTTGCCGGCAACATGCTTGCCGTAATTAAAAACGACTGTTTTTGCTAAACTAGAATTGATGGGCTACTTTTTTGAGAAGATTAATCGTTACAAACTACTATTGTTTTCAGATTAATTATGATCGTGTCCCACCGGGTGTGCCAATTGTTTGTGCGATCAGCTCGCACAAGCTAAAGATTCCCCAATTCTAATTCAGAAAGACCTCTGACCAGAGAAACCTGCAAAACAATAACACGCTAAGTTAAGTGAAGTACAGGGAGGACCCCGGTAATTCACCTCCGGCCTGAGAATCAGATCTCATGACTGTGATTTAAATTAGTTTTAGAGAAATAGATGATCAATATTTTTGAAGTGTAGAAGATAACCCCTCAATGATGAAGATGAGCCTCTATTTATACTTGTCATCCTTCTTTCCCAAGTAACCTTCTATTTGGTGGATGCCGTCCATTTGGTGTGGGTCATCATTCAGTCTGATCTTGATCGTTCATCTTGATCTTAAGAATATCCTTTGTGGTCCCCTTAAGGATACGCTACGCCTGTAGGTCTTTATGATGCAAACATCCGGGCATATGGGTGTAGCATATTTTGTTAGCGGATTCCCTTACGGTAACATATACCACTGGGCATATGTTTTACGCTATTTAATGTTTGCTTTTTATCCTCATGGCAGGCTTGCCTAGAGGAAAACGGTGGTAACACCATTACATGGTAAGCTATGGCAATAGTAAAACAGTTACTATGTTTTCCACCCATGTTCAAAAGTAGCAAAGCAGTAAAAATAGGGGCTGTGAACTCACCTGGTGAGCTAAAAATGTGCGAGTGCTAGCAAAGCCTAAGCCCAAAAGTACTCCTAGTCGATAATCTCCTAACGCCCTAAACGTATGAGATTATAAGTATAAGTAGTTGGCCACATGCTAAACATGTTATTCGTTCACTCGTTGAAAGATCTTTGTTTGTTTGTAAATTCATACGTTTGGTTCGTGATGGTTTTCGTCATAATAATTTGAAATGACGTTATTATAAATTTCGTATCAGTGTATACTTTGTAAAAGTATATATGTTTATTGTTTCCGAGTGTATAGTATATATATAGTTATTCGTCGTGTATATATATATATATATATATATATATATATATATATATATATATATATATATATAGTTGTTTGTTCGTCGTATACTTTGTAAAGTTATATATATACATATACATATATATAGTGTACGAGTTATATGTCCGAAAGTATGTATTTAAATATGTATCCGAAAGTATATGTTTGTATCCGAAGTTCATTATCCGAATGTATTAGTGTCCGAAAGTGTGTATAAGTCCGAAAGTTGAAGTCCGAAAGCATAAAAATTCGAAGTTTAGAGTCAAAAACACTATTTATCCGAAAGTCAAAGTGGTCAAATTTACTATTCATCCGAAAGTCAACAAAAGTCAAAGTTCGGAGTGGAAATCAGTCCGAATTTGTGATTTTTATTTAAAATAGTAAACTTTATCGATAGGCTCCGAAATTTTTACACGATGTTCCTACATATCTTAAGTACTTCCCGTAATTTTTTCATGACTTTTGGAGGTCGTTTGATGTTTTTTAAAAAATCGAGAAATGTGCAGTACTGTTTAGTCCGAATTTAAAGTTGTTTCCATGGTTTGGATTTTCTGGAAAAATGGGTGTATTTCTAGATAAAGTGTTCAACAGGAAAGTTGTAGATAACGAAAATACGAATATTTTGGCATTAGTTTCATGCATTTATCTTACTCGAGCAATTTTATACGATTTTTACCGTGGAGCACAAAATCTGTCTCGAAAACTGTTTTAATACATGTTTTGTTTTCTTAGTTTTTGGTTATGTTTTTGCTTAAGATCTTTCAAGAGATGAACTTATAACATGTTAATGGAACTAAAAACATGTAAAATTAGTGGAGAAAAAGGTTTCCTTACAAAGCTTAGAAGGTGGAGAATGAAAGAGATGAAGATGATGATCCTTGTTGCTCGTTTTTCTTCGTTTTTCTTTGCAAGATCTTGAGGGAACTTGTGGTATTTTAAAGTGGATGATGGGAGTGATCTTGGTCTGGTTCCAGCTGAAGGAGAGAGGGAGAAATGAGTGAGAGAGAGTGGTTGATGAAAGGGAAGGAGTATGGGTGAATGTGTGTGTGTAAGGTGATGTGTTTGAGTGTAAATTTAACAAAGTGAGGGGGAGTATGGCATGGTCATATTGCAGATTTTTGTGGGTCCCATCATGTGTGGGATGGTTAAATATTGTTTCCCCAAATTTATGTTAAGTCCCGTGGCCGTTTACCCGATCGTTTTTCATTAATTCGCGTTTTATTGGTTTTGTTTGTCAACGTTATTTCGCGTTAAAATAGATCGAAGTATTATTCTAAATACTTAATATTGAGTAACAAAAATATTATTTTGGACTAGTTTGGTTGTTGAATTTGTTTTATATATTTTATTCGTGTACGTTACGTTATATAATAAACGTATAATCGTTACATTTCAATCGTTATGCTTTAATGTTTAGCATAAAACTATAAAGTAAATATCTACTATAAAAATAGTTTCAAGATATTTATAAAAATTTGTATCACCAACGTACATATTATTTTGTCGGACTCGCTCCGATTGTTTCGCGCGTAATTACTAATAATTACAATTTTTGTAATACCTCACGTACTAAATCGTTGAGCTTTGCTAGACTTATCTCCTAAAATAGTTTGTGAATTCACTTTAAGTTAGGGAATTAGCCTAAAATGCAAGTGTATTATGTACGAAAATTGTGTCCAAATTTGCGGGGTGTCACACAAAACATCAAATTTAACCATGGATTCATCAAATTACTATCACAAAGTTGTTGCCGATCAAGAATACAACACTTTTCAAGCAAAAAGCATGAAACTTGATGATCAAAATCAAAGATTCAAGTATAAATCCTAACTTTATAAAAATATTCAAAATAATGATTTTGGGTTAGAATCATACCTTAATCTTGATGTAGAAGTGATCTAAATGCGAAAGAGATGAAGAAATGGAAGATTTGAAGCTCAATTTCAAGAAAAATGATGGAAAAATGAAGGTTTGGCTATGGTGATGATGGGTTACGGTTTGGAGAAGGAAGAAGAAGGGGAAAAAGTTGCTTTTTACCTTTTGTGTTAGGTAGTGGAAGCTTCTTTTGCTTTATGCACTTTTTAAATTGCATTTTTAATTTAAACGCGAACGAAACGTATACTTGGGTTTTAAAAGTTAAAATATTTTTATGAAAATTGTCCAAGATACGTACGAAACTTTCGAATTTAAATTTCGTATTTTAAAAACGTAACATTAATTTGCGTGCGAAAACATTTGCGTTTTTAAATACGTTTTGTTAAATCTTTTTGTGTTCTTTAAAATTCAAGACCAATCCATATAGTTTTCCAAAATTTTGAAATAAAACTTTGTCAAATTTCTGAAAAGTTTGGACTGTTCGCGAAAATTCATTTAAAAACTCACGCGTTTAAACTTTAAAGAACGTTTTCTTTTGTTTTCATAAAAGTACATTAAAAGAAAATCTAATTAAAATTATTTTTGTCCTAATTAACAAAATATTCAAACCTATTTCCATCAGACCATCACCATTTATATGTCAGTGCTTATGACGGCACTTTCAGATAAGCCTGAAACATGTGAGAAAGTGTGGCGAATAACGAACGTACCTTGAAGCGCTTTAATGATACTATGAATTAGGTCAGCGGGATATATATAATAACGCTCAAATTCTCGTAAGAATTCTTTCTCTTCTTGACCTAATGCTAGTAACGCATCAATGAATTGGTTAAATGCTCGTCTTACCTTCCTCGGATTTGAAATACCATCCCTGAATCCTGTATCTATATAACATAGATCAAAGAGCAATTCTCCAATGACATGCTGAAATTCCTTTTTTTCTTCTGAATCAGGGTTTCCAGTAGTAGAATGAACTACTTGTGAAATCTCTCTGATGTAGATCCTTTATTGCTCAATAAAAGGGAATTTAGATGTTAGTAACAACTGAGTAAGCTTAACATGGATTTCTTTTCTCTGTTGAAAGAAGGCAGAATCCATGGCTTTCTTAGTAGAAACAGGGAAAATTGATCTCAGTTCATTAATCAGATAAGTAGCAGGATCAACAAAGAAAAGTTTAACGTATGGAATCAAAGTATATGTGATAGGGGCTTTTTCAATCCAAAATTCGAGCTCGTCAATCAGGGCAGCAACATAACGATTAATCCTAATCTGTGAAACAGATGGATACTCGGTGCTTGCTATTAGATCCATTAGTAGGTCTAACTCTGATTTCAGTGATAACTCGTCTTTTTGATCGTAATTAGCATGTAAACATGTTATTATCCTATCAATTACTACAAAGGTCTTTCTCTGCTCAGTTGAAAAGGGAAAAGCAGATATCTTAAGGTTTCTAAGAAAATCAGCACAAATATCTATTCTCCTACTGGGCTTATGAAAGTTTCCTAAGTGGTGTTTAGTACTTGATTCTGATGGGTTATTTCTTGATTCAGTGTTCAGTAGGGTAGGTGTTTCTAGTTCAGGATCCTCCAGATACTGGAGACGCTCATCCACTGCTACACTTTGGATAAGAGTAGTGGGGTAGGCTCGCAATATATCCGGAAGTTCATACCTAAAGTATTCATCTAAACAATGAAGTCGTTCATTCAAATCCAGCCAAGGTACGGGTGGATAGAAGAACACTTCAATGCCGAAAGGAATGTCTTCTGGTAGGGTGGCAGGTCTAACATAATGTGGGTACTTAGATAGGATTGATAAAATCTCAGGTTCAAGTGTGGGTTGACCACTTAATTCAATAGTAACAGAAGTGGGAATCTTCTGCTGAGAAGTATCAAAACCTAGGTCTAAAGATGAATATTTGTTGTTCTCAACTTCCCGGTTAACACAGACCTCTTTGTCGGAAGAAACAAAGAATTCCGCATCGTCCATAATCGTTATCTCATCCATGGGAGAAATAAGACTAGAAAGAGAATTAGGGTTTTCTAGGGTTTTCTAAATTAACTAACTACTAAAGAAATTAACTTCCTAAAGTAATGAAAATCTTAAGGAAGGGTCTCCTAAAAGTCAACTATCTACGTAACTTAAAGTTCACTACGCTCAACCGATCCCCGACAGCGGCGCCAAAAACCTGTTGCGCCGTCACAGTGCTGACTCTGCTGCGGTCATTTTAAGGTGGGCACAGCGGTCCTGCAAACAACGACGCAACACGTGAACGTGTTAGGTTTTAAATTTATATGAGCTGGGGCTCAAACTATAAGTACTACCTACTATTTGGGGAGTAAGCAGTAAGTATAACTCGAGTGTCGTTCTTAAAATCGGAGCGAATGGAACTAAAAGGGACTTACTGTAAATGAGCTTTCTGATATGATGGGTTTTATAAAAGTAGGTAGATTTTGGTTGGTTTATCTAATACTAAATAAAACAAGGAAATAAAATAGAGAGTAGGCAACAAGTAAAGCATGATTGCTGAAACTTCGATAATTAGGGTTTCTGGATGATATTCATTATACAGATGATTGGAGACTACCTTGGGCAAATCATCAGACGGACAGTCGGTGTAAACTCTAGGACCCTACGTTTTAGTCTAAAAGTCTAAAAACATATGTCACTGAATCCTAGGTTATCGTGATTCTGATCAGAAACAGGTTGTTTAAACCCCCCTCACTTGTCCTACAAGAACTAAGCGACCTCTACGGATGATATATCCTGGGTGTAGGCATAAGGTAACAAACTGCAATTATATATCTGACCTTTCTTAACACCTAAATCTATCTGAGTTTATCTAGGTATGTACTAATTGTATGCTATGTATGTTGAGCTGTCGGTTATGTTGAGTTAAGCATTTTAAGCATCTTGTATTACAGTCGAATACTTGCTTTCTTTTAAGAACTCTTTTATATCAGGTTTAAGCACAATTAACTTCGTCATGAATTAGACTCTCCTTTGCTATCAGGCATTCATCCCTAGGAATACTCACGGTGTACAATGCATTTGGCATATCCACAGTGTTCCGGACTCAAGGTATACTTCACGGTGTACAGTGCATTTGGCATATCCACAATGTTCCAGACTCAAGGCATACTAACGGTGTACTGTACATTAAAGTAGTTCCACATCTGTATGTTAACCTGGGTAACTAACGTTGTACGGTGCAGCGAGCATTTCCACAGCTGTATTTTAACCTTGGTGTACTAACGGTGTACGGTGCAGTGAGCATTTCCACAGCTTTATTGTTCGTAGACCCATATTCTAAAAGGGTAACTTCTAGGTATTCCACGATGAGATAGACCTACGGCAGTTCCTTAGCTTCCACGTATTTATACTCTACACGAGGTGTTTCCAACGCTATACGAAGTACTGTGCTGTAACACCCGACGATTTAGGGTTACTGATAATCCTACTTGAAACCCTAATTACGTGTGTTTAGTTTAGAATTAGGCTAAATACTTGTAATTGCTTGTAACTACTTGTATATTTTGTGAATATACGCTTACGTAATTAGTTGTAATTACGCTTACGCAATTTGGTGAAATTGTGCAAAACAACCGGACGGAGTCCGACACAGTATAAATACGGACGTTGGTGAAAAACTTTCTATAAATAACTTAAATCTATTTTTAGAAGTTATTTATCATTATTTATTATTTTATTAAAATAATATACGAAAAACCTAGGCGTTTTGGCTAAAACGTCTCAAACGCAATAGAAACGCGCGAAACGCGCCCGACAATCGAACGAAAGTCAAAATATATATTTTTATAATTTAAAATATATTATTTTGTATGAAATTATTATTAAAAACATCGTATAATAATTCGTCAATAAAAACGTCTAATTAAAACATTACGAGATTAAACCTCCGTAAAACGTGCACGCAAATCGAGGCCAACGAATTAACGGAACATTTTTATAAATGTTTTTAAGTATTTTAATAAATACTTCAATCAAAAATATCGAAATTTAGGTCGTCACTTAAAAACGCGTATAAAACGTTTAACGTATAAATAAACGTCTAAACAATCGGGTAAACGAACAAGAAACGTAACTAGTTAAAAGGAAAATGTGAAAATGACTAAAACACCCTTGTATGGGCCCCACTGAAAACCGGCCCCCCCCCCCACCCCCCATATTACCCTCTAACTTCTCATGCAAAATCATGATTGAGATTCTCCTATGCCCCATTTAGCTTTCATGCAACTTTCCCCTCATTTGCACTCACACTCCATCTTTTATTTCCTCCCATCTTTCTCTCTCATTTTGACTGAAAAATCAGTCATTAGACCACCACCCAAAACCACCTACAACCACCACATCACCACCAAGCACCACCACTTTAATCCTCCATCATTTTGCAAAGTTCTTCAAGAAGATTCAAGCTCACAAGTTCCTCATCATCATCTTAGCCTTCTTTCTTCAAACCACCATTGTGAGGACACATCTCTACTCTCATTTATGTTTATTTAGATGTTATTATGTTCATCTATCACTAATATGTCCAAAACTTTTGTTAAAATACGTTTTTATAACTTAATCAAGAACATGCATAATCTGCCATCAAAAAGTCAGTCTGGTAAAATGGTCATAACTTGAGTTATAGGAGGAGTTAGACGACGAATTTTTTTTTAAAAGTTTCGTATTGAAAAGAGCTACAACTTTCGTGTTTTACAATTTTTGCAAATCCCTACTTATTTTTGGCTATAATCGGATCTTTGAACCTGGTCTGGAAGTTTTCGGAAAATGAGTACGGTTCATACGCGAATTTGTTTAAATATGTAAATGGACACTATGGTTGCTGCAAAAATTATATGTTAGACTAGATACATACATGATCAGTTGGTAAAAATCCCAAACCCTAGTTTGGACCATAATTGGTAGAAATTAAATGGCGAACCAAACCGACAAAAGTCGAAAATATGAAATCTTGAATTTTTAGGTTGCATGTTAGAAACCGACACTTTGGATGAACTCCGACATGAACCGACAAATTATTTGGACTCTTTAAACTGATATATGGGTTGGGTAAAAGTTTCGGGTCAAACCGAGTATGTTTGACCAAGTCAACAAAAACGGCTCGGTTTCTAAAAACGACAAAACTTACTATTTTTGGAAAGTGGTAACAAAAATGGGTTTGGATGACTTAGTTAGTAACTTGGACCTAAAACTAAACTTAGAAAGTTTCCCGAATTAGAAACCGACACTTAGAACACTTGAACAAAATATCCTAAGTCTCAAGTAGAGACACTAACCTAGTGATGCTACATTTTGCTAGTGATGCTACATTTTCTGAAAATATCCTAAGTCTCAAGTAGAGACACTAACCTAGTGATGCCACAATTACTAGTGATGCTACATTTTGCTAGTGATGCTACATTTTCTGAAAATATCATAAGTCTCAAGTAGAGACACTAACCTAGTGATACCACAATTACTAGTGTTGCTACATTTTGCTAGTGATGCTAAGTTTGACCAGTTTGACCAGGTTTGACCAGTTTGACCAGTTTGACCAGGTTTAACCAGTTTGACCAGGTTTAACCAGTTTGACCAGGTTTGACCAGTTTGACCAGTTTGACCAGGTTTGACCAGCTTTGACCTATGGTTTAAGACTTATACAAACTAAAATAATCGGTTTGCAACACACGATATGTACTAATGAATAGTTTACAGCAAAACAAACTTGATAATAATGTCTAAATGAATTATTATTACAAACTTTCACCAACGGGTCGTACACGTTTTTAAGAGACGAACTTGAACAACTTATTTGGACATACTAGTTGATGAACTAGCTCTAGGTGGACATTAACCCTCCACCTGCACGATTGGCTTAAGTGGATATTAACCCCCACTTATACAATCGCTATAGATGGTCTTATAAGACATCTACTTACACAACCTTATACGTTTAGGGCGTTAGGAGGTTGCACACCGGCTTGCTTGCTTATTTGATATTTGCTTGCTACTTGCTAATCTGAGGTGAGTTTCATAGCCCTTTTTTTACTTGTTTGAACTGTTTTGGGGTGAGAATACATGCACTATTTTATGAACTGTGATGTGAACTGTTTTATGAACTGTTGTTAGGAAAACACTTATACGTATTGCATGAGTTACTTTCTTTTCCACTAAGGCCAATACAATCATATAAATCTGTTGATTTACGCTTGCAATATTGCGGTAAAGCAATACAAAACGATATTGCGGTAAAGCAATACAAAACGATATTGCGGTAAAGCAATACAAAACGATATTGCGGTAAAGCAATACAAAACGATATTGCGGTAAAGCAATACAAAACGATATTGTGGTAAAGCAATACAAAACGATATTGCGGTAAAGCAATACAAAATGATATTGTGGTAAAGCAATACAAACATTTCGATATTGCGGTAAAGCAATACAAAACGATATTGCGGTAAAGCAATACAAAATGATATTGCGGTAAAGCAATACAAACATTTCGATATTGCGGTAAAGCAATACAAACATTTCGATATTGTGGTAAAGCAATACAAACTATTAAATCTTGTGATTTACAATTACGATATTGGCAATAGTATACATTATTATCTTTGCATACATGCAACACACTTACTTATCGTGGTTTAGCGATACAATTTTGGTAAACTTGTGTTTCATACCAATATTTTGGACAACTGTTTAACAAACCTATGAACTCACCAACTTTATGTTGACCTTTTAGCATGTTTTTCTCAGGTTCACAGACGTTGTAGGACTTCCCACAGGAAACAAGGCAGTAGGATGCTTTTGGAAAGCATTAGCTCGAGTCGCATGTTTTCACAAACAACAAGAGATTAGATTGCATTACGATATTTTGTATCAACATTTATGTATTAGAAATCTCTAACGGTTTATGCGAACTCCGGATATTTTGTAAACATTTGAATTATGTTAATGTAATATTTTCAAACGTCTCATATAGAGGTCGTTTGCTTTAATCTTTGTGTTGTGATATTTGATTTGGTCGGCGCCCCCGTGACACCTCATGTTTCCGCTGCCACGTGTTATGGGGGTGCGACAGATTGGTATCAGAGCCTAAGGTTATAGCGAACTAGGATTGCATTAGTGACCTAGACTATAACCGTTAGGTTAGTATTCTTGTTTGGTATGACTGGTTCAGCGATTGCATCAATTGAATTTAATTTAACATAGCCTGATCAACTATGTACAATTAAAGGAGATTCGATGCAAGACCTGAAATGGTTATAGTGAACGAGAATACAGTAGCAGACATAGACCGAGGATAGAACGGGACCAACCTATATACGTGCTTATGTGCTAGGCTTTTATGTGTATATATATATATATATATATATATATATATATATGTATAACCTTACGTACACTAAACTTATTTGCCACTCTACATGGCAACCACTCCCACAACTATGTCACATGACATCGAACACGAAGCACAAACCTCATTAACTACTATAAAGATATCCATGAAACCCGCTCGCCCAACCGCACCGGGCAACGATATAATCGAATAGGACTCACTTTAGGAGAATCCACCAAAGGATTCGCCACCCAAATGAGAACACGTATAGAACTTAAACCGTACACCTACTTCCGTCACTACGCACTCATCGCTCCCACCTATATCGTAGACCCATAGAGTATGTGTGCTATACACGATTAGAAGGACAGGAACATCACTTCGAACTAGATCTTGTCCTATTCTTACCGCTACTACCGATACTTCAACCATAAGAACCGTCTTCCCACAGATGTCCGCCAATGAAATTGGCTAACCACAACACCAACACATTAAGAATAATATTTCCAACACCTGAAAGGATTCCAACAACTTACGCATAACTCGGTTTATGACTTTAACTACTCTGAACACAACTATCTTAATAACAACTAAACCACTTCGATCGCTGCCGCAATGAATGCTTGCAACCAAGGAGCAAGTCGTTACACTTATTCCACCACCAAGTTCCCCTCAGGATTAGTTTATCCCTTGACATTGTAACCTGTTGGGGCGGAACTATCTATCTTTGTTATCTTTATAAACTCTTGAACTAAGACCGGATGTAACACTGCCCGGCATATTTTGAGAACCTTCTAAGTCTGGTAATCATTTTGAACTTGCGCCTCAGTGTGGTTATATAAATTTGCTTCCTTGTTTTACTTAATTATTTCGACGTATCATAAACACCTGTTTTACTTTCCTTATACACCTGCAATGACCTTAAATCCTATTCAATGACATCTTACGTGCCTCTCATCTTCTTACTTTTAGAATCATGGCACCAAAACGTCAAATGAGCTCCGCCGATATCGAGCGACTCATCAATCAGAGGGTACAAGCGGCTCTAGAAGCTGCCAGAAACGACCTTAACCCGAACCAAGGAAACCCTGGAGAGGCAGGCAACAATCCACCCGTGCCAAAGCCCTGCACCTACAAAGATTTCACAAATTGTAATCCCCTTAATTTCAAAGGAACCGAAGGAGCCGTCGGTCTCATGCACTGGATTGAGAAAATGGAGTCCGTTTTTCGAATAAGTAACTGCCAAGAGGAAAACAAAGTAAAATTCTCTACCTGCACACTAGCTGAGGGTGCACTCACATTCTGGAACTCATACGCCCAAACCCATGGTATTGATGCTGCCCATCAAATATCCTGGGATGAACTCAAAAACCTGCTGAGGGAAGAATACTGTCCTCGTGAGCAACTCCAACAGCTCGAACAGGAATTCTGGAACCTCACAGTTCAAGAAAACGACATCACCAGCTACACAACCAGGTTCCACCAGCTTGCTCTTCTATGTCCATCCATGGTGGACCCCGAATACAAACGTATCGAAAGATACATATGGGGGCTACCTGACTCCATCCAAGGCAATGTCACCTCTTCTAAACCCGGAACCATCCAAAGTGCCGTCCGTATGGCACACGAGCTAATGACCCAAATTGTCCGTCGAGGAACACCTACTGAGAAAAGCACTGGGGACAACAAAAGGAAATGGTCTGGCAACAACAACAACCAGCAACAACAGCAAACCAAAAAGGCCGATACTGTCAAGGCCTATGCTACCGGATCCGAGAGAAAGAATAGTTATGAAGGACGCAGGCCCTACTGCCCTAACTGTAATCGACACCACGAAGGTTATTGTGGTACACCTTGCGAGAGGTGCAAGCGATATGGACACCAAGTTAAGGACTGCAGGATTCCCGCAAACCCTGATGCACAGAGAACATGTTTCAAGTGTCGTAACCCTGGACACTATAAGAAGGATTGTCCAGAACTAAAAGACAAGATCAACGATCAAAAAAACAACAACGCCCGTGACAGGGCCTAGGTGATCAACACCGGGGAAGTCGGACAAAACCCTAACAACCATATGGGTACGTTCATTCTCGAAAACTCGACTTTTCAATCTTGGTAGACACTAAATGAGTGTAGCTCATCTCTCCGCCTCATCCTAGAACTGGCTAACTAATTTAAGCCAACCGAAAAACTTAGGAATCGCGTATTAACAAACGTACTTTCCCGCACAGACTTGACAAACACTAGTAATATTTACATTCCCATTTAAACCCCACATTATCTGAGACTGTGAACTAATTTCGGGACGAAATTCTCCTAACAGGGGGAGAATGTAACACCCGACGATTTAGGGTTACTGATAATCCTACTTGAAACCCTAGTTACGTGTATTTAGTTTAGAATTAGGCTAAATACTTGTAATTGCTTGTAACTACTTGTATATTTTGTGAATATACGCTTACGTAATTAGTTGTAATTACGCTTACGCAATTTGGTGAAATTGTGCAAAACAACCGGACGGAGTCCGACACAGTATAAATACGGACGTTGGTGAAAAACTTTCTATAAATAACTTAAATCTATTTTTAGAAGTTATTTATCATTATTTATTATTTTATTAAAATGATATACGAAAAACCTAGGCGTTTTGGCTAAAACGTCTCAAACGCAATAGAAACGCGCGGAACGCGCCCGACAATCGAACGAAAGTCAAAATATATATTTTTATAATTTAAAATATATTATTTTGTATGAAATTATTATTAAAAACATCGTATAATAATTCGTCAATAAAAACGTCTAATTAAAACATTACGAGATTAAACCTCCGTAAAACGTGCACGCAAATCGAGGCCAACGAATTAACGGAACATTTTTATAAATGTTTTTAAGTATTTTAATAAATACTTCAATCAAAAATATCGAAATTTAGGTCGTCACTTAAAAACGCGTATAAAACGTTTAACGTATAAATAAACGTCTAAACAATCGGGTAAACGAACGAGAAACGTAACTAGTTAAAAGGAAAATGTGAAAATGACTAAAACACCCTTGTATGGGCCCCACTGAAAACCGGCCCCCCCACCCCCCATATTACCCTCTAACTTCTCATGCAAATCATGATTGAGATTCTCCTATGCCCCATTTAGCTTTCATGCAACTTTCCCCTCATTTGCACTCACACTCCATCTTTTATTTCCTCCCATCTTTCTCTCTCATTTTGACTGAAAAATCAGTCATTAGACCACCACCCAAAACCACCTACAACCACCACATCACCACCAAGCACCACCACTTTAATCCTCCATCATTTTGCAAAGTTCTTCAAGAAGATTCAAGCTCACAAGTTCCTCATCATCATCTTAGCCTTCTTTCTTCAAACCACCATTGTGAGGACACATCTCTACTCTCATTTATGTTTATTTAGATGTTATTATGTTCATCTATCACTAATATGTCCAAAACTTTTGTTAAAATACGTTTTTATAACTTAATCAAGAACATGCATAATCTGCCATCAAAAAGTCAGTCTGGTAAAATGGTCATAACTTGAGTTATAGGAGGAGTTAGACGACGAATTTTTTTTTAAAAGTTTCGTATTGAAAAGAGCTACAACTTTCGTGTTTTACAATTTTTGCAAATCCCTACTTATTTTTGGCTATAATCGGATCTTTGAACCTGGTCTGGAAGTTTTCGGAAAATGAGTACAGTTCATACGCGAATTTGTTTAAATATGTAAATGGACACTATGGTTGCTGCAAAAATTATATGTTAGACTAGATACATACATGATCAGTTGGTAAAAATCTCAAACCCTAGTTTGGACCATAATTGGTAGAAATTAAATGGCGAACCAAACCGACAAAAGTCGAAAATATGAAATCTTGAATTTTTAGGTTGCATGTTAGAAACCGACACTTTGGATGAACTCCGACACGAACCGACAAATTATTTGGACTCTTTAAACTGATATATGGGTTGGGTAAAAGTTTCGGGTCAAACCGAGTATGTTTGACCAAGTCAACAAAAACGGCTCGGTTTCTAAAAACGACAAAACTTACTATTTTTGGAAAGTGGTAACAAAAATGGGTTTGGATGACTTAGTTAGTAACTTGGACCTAAAACTAAACTTAGAAAGTTTCCCGAATTAGAAACCGACACTTAGAACACTTGAACAAAATATCCTAAGTCTCAAGTAGAGACACTAACCTAGTGATGCTACATTTTGCTAGTGATGCTACATTTTCTGAAAATATCCTAAGTCTCAAGTAGAGACACTAACCTAGTGATGCCACAATTACTAGTGATGCTACATTTTGCTAGTGATGCTACATTTTCTGAAAATATCATAAGTCTCAAGTAGAGACACTAACCTAGTGATACCACAATTACTAGTGTTGCTACATTTTGCTAGTGATGCTAAGTTTGACCAGTTTGACCAGGTTTGACCAGTTTGACCAGGTTTGATCAGTTTGACCAGTTTAACCAGTTTGACCATGTTTGACCATGTTTGACCAGTTTGACCAGGTTTGACCAAGTTTGACCAGTTTGACCAGGTTTGACCAGGTTTGACCAGCTTTGACCTACGGTTTAAGACTTATACAAACTAAAATAATCGGTTTGCAACACACGATATGTACTAATGAATAGTTTACAGCAAAACAAACTTGATAATAATGTCTAAATGAATTATTATTACAAACTTTCACCAACGGGTCGTACACGTTTTTAAGAGACGAACTTGAACAACTTATTTGGACATACTAGTTGATGAACTAGCTCTAGGTGGACATTAACCCTCCACCTGCACGATTGGCTTAAGTGGACATTAACCCCCACTTATACAATCGCTATAGATGGTCTTATAAGACATCTACTTACACAACCTTATACGTTTAGGGCGTTAGGAGGTTGCACACCGGCTTGCTTGCTTATTTGATATTTGCTTGCTACTTGCTAATCTGAGGTGAGTTTCATAGCCCCCTTTTTACTTGTTTGAACTGTTTTGGGGTGAGAATACATGCACTATTTTATGAACTGTGATGTGAACTGTTTTATGAACTGTTGTTAGGAAAACACTTATACGTATTGCATGAGTTACTTTCTTTTCCACTAAGGCCAATACAATCATATAAATCTGTTGATTTACGCTTGCAATATTGCGGTAAAGCAATACAAAACGATATTGCGGTAAAGCAATACAAAACGATATTGCGGTAAAGCAATACAAAACGATATTGCGGTAAAGCAATACAAAACGATATTGCGGTAAAGAAATACAAAACGATATTGCGGTAAAGCAATACAAAACGATATTGCGGTAAAGCAATACAAAACGATATTGCGGTAAAGCAATACAAAACGATATTGCGGTAAAGCAATACAAAACGATATTGCGGTAAAGCAATACAAACATTTCGATATTGCGGTAAAGCAATACAAAACGATATTGCGGTAAAGCAATACAAAATGATATTGCGGTAAAGCAATACAAACATTTCGATATTGCTGTAAAGCAATACAAACTATTAAATCTTGTGATTTACAATTACGATATTGGCAATAGTATACATTATTATCTTTGCATACATGCAACACACTTACTTATCGTGGTTTAGCGATACAATTTTGGTAAACTTGTGTTTCATACCAATATTTTGGACAACTGTTTAACAAACCTATGAACTCACCATCTTTATGTTGACCTTTTAGCATGTATTTCTCAGGTTCACAGACGTTGTAGGACTTCCCACAGGAAACAAGGCAGTAGGATGCTTTTGGAAAGCATTAGCTCGAGTCGCATGTTTTCACAAACAACAAGAGATTAGATTGCATTACGATATTTTGTATCAACATTTATGTATTAGAAATCTCTAATGGTTTATGCGAGCTCCGGATATTTTGTAAACATTTGAATTATGTTAATGTAATATTTTCAAACGTCTCATATAGAGGTCGTTTGCTTTAATCTTTGTGTTGTGATATTTGATTTGGTCGGCGCCCCCGTGACACCTCATGTTTCCGCTGCCACATGTTATGGGGGTGCGACATGTGCCGTTTTACCGAATATTCATAGCTTCATACTTTAATATGAGATAACTATATCTACGCAGTATTAGGGTTGATCAAGTCCTATCCTAAGGCAATAGTCACGTGAAAGACTGGAAAGGATGAAACTTGATTAAGTCTATATTCATGTAAAACTCAACCAGATACACAGCAATACAATCACCAATCATAGCATGTTAAATATGAATTAAATATCATCCATAATTCTAATATCTACATTTCAACAATCACAGTATCAAACTACATAAATAGCATGGCAATATTCGCAGCACAAACAAATATATCATGCAAACAAAACATAATAACTGTAAGTAAAGGAATAAGTAAGAACCAGTATTTAAGCAGCATAACACTGAGTAGTACAAGCCAGAGTCTTGAAAACTTCGTTACAATAAAATTCCCAAGCTACAGCTATCTTCCCCACTCGAACCGTGCCTACATCTCTCTAGTTCTCTAGAGAGAGAAACTAGAGAGAGAAACTACTTAGAGATAGAATGTGAGAAATGAAATGTGAGGTGTAATTGTATTGAAGGTGTAATTGGTGTGAATGAGGAGTACTCTATTTATAGGCATCCAAGGAATCAAGAGTACAAGTCCACAAGTACGCACGTACAAGCAAATGAAGCAAAACGAGAACACACGGGGGGTGCCAGGCCATGTACGGCCCTATACAGGCCGTGTACGGCTCTATATAGGCCATGTACGGACCTGTATAGGCCGTGTACGGCCCTGGGGTACCCCATGTGTTTTTCTTCGGCTTTTCACGTTGCTTCGGAAGGCCGTATCTTCTTCGTTTCACGTCCGTTTGACTTGATTCTTTCGCCTACGGTCTCATAATTCCGTTACGCTTCTAATGATGCCAATTTGGTGGGAATTGGAGGTGTGTAGCCTGGGCGTATCCAGAATACGTCTCGTAGTCTTTGGTGATCTTGTTTGTTGCTTATCTCTTTCATCCTTGATCCAATCTGAGCAATCCTTTTATCCACGTTCTTGTAATCTCCATGGCTACAAAATAAGATAGTTGTGAGTCCTTGGTATGGAGTTTACAGTGGAATTAGGGTTAGGCTCAGTATAGTGCCTATTTAGGTCAGTTTTCCGCCCTTTTTGCTTGATTTTCTAAAAACCGACAAGATTATACCTTTCTAACAAAAGTTGGTTAATAATAATGATTTTAAGATGTATTTGTTAGAAAAGAGCCAAATATGGGACAAATAATGTATATAAAAACGTGACTTTTGCGATACATCAGGAATTAAAGGACAGTAGATAGCACTTACATACAAACACAGTATAACCCAAAATTCACGATTCATAGTACCAAAATCAGCCATGAAATCAACAAACGAAAATTCATATAGTTGTGAACTACTGACAATTAAAGCATCACGTGTGTAACAATTAAATCAGAGCTCATAATCATGGAGAACGAAGCATAGCAAACACACAACCATGGCAGAATCCGAATTCACAATTTAAACATAAACACTAATCCTTTAATCTAATCAAAAATAAACACACCAAATACATTATCAGGGAGAATGAAGCTCAATAAAAACATAACCATGGAAATCAACCAGTATCAACTATCATTCTCCATTAAAAACCACACAATCCGAATCTAGGGTTTCGAAACCCTAGAAAACGGCCATGAACAAACCCCTAATTCGAGATGAAGTATAGATTAAAAGTACCTTTGGCATGATTAAAATCGAAGAACAAGTGATTCAGGGGCTAGGGTTTTGAACTTTTGAGTGTTGCGTGGTAAAAACAAACGAAAGAAAAAGGCCAGCAATGTTTTATTCTTTTTTTTAATAATTAAAATCAAAAAATAAATAAATAAAAGTAAATTTTTTTTTATGAAACAAGGTGATTCCGGTGGGATAGTTCGGGATCCCAGTGGGAACAAAATGACTGATCAAAACGCGTTATGTGATCCCTGTGGGATCGTTTCAATCATGGTGGAATGAGTTGGTCCCAACACTTAGCCAAAATTCTTGGTTTTTCAAGTGACGAGTGATCCCGGTGGGATCATTATAAACCCGGTGGGATAAAACTCCTTGAAACTTTCTGATCAAAAGTACCAATCGATCCCGGTGGGATTGCTCTTCTTCCAGCGATTTCCACTTTTTTTTCCATATAATGTACTCGTTTGAGCTTCCTAATCACCTTGCACCATTTTTTTTAAGTACTAATAAACCAAACTAAAGCAATTGACTAATCAAATAAAAACTAAATAAATCTATAAACGAAAATTAATAATCTAAGAAACAAAAACACAAGTAGCAATTAAAAATATACAATTACACATGCTTATTTATCAACGAGTCGTCTGGCTCGACTCGACTTCGAATTTAGTTAATCTTGGGGTGAAAGTTAAGATCTACATCATCGTCAACCTCTAATGGTCCATCAACATAGTGTTTAATCCTATGACCATTAACCTTAAACAACTCGCCTTTCAAATTCACTAACTCAACCGTACCGTACGGAAACACTTGTTTTACAACAAATGGTCCCGACTCCCGACCATTTCGATCTAAGTTTACCCGGAAAGATTTTGAACCTTGAGTTAAAGAGAAGTACACGATCACCCTCCTTGAACTCTTTGGAGTTTTTCAAATGGTTATCGTGCCACTTTTTGGTTTTCTCTTTATAGATGAGTGAACTTTCATAGGCGTCATGTCTCAACTCATCCAACTCATTTAACTGACTCAAACGGAGGCGACCCGCTTCGTGAGATCAAGATTGCATGTCTTAAGAGCCCAAAATTCTTTGTGCTCAATCTCAACGGGGAGATGACACGCTTTCTTATATACGAGACGGAAAGGAGTGGTCCCAATAGGTGTCTTATAGGCTGTTCGGAAGGCCCAAAGTGCATCATCTAGTTTGGTGGACCACTCTTTTGGGTTTGCACCTACTGTTTTCTCTAGGATACGCTTCAAAGCACAGTTTGTATTTTTGACTTGCCCACTAGTTTGCGGGTGATAAGGTGTTGAAATTCGATGGGTTACCCCATACCGTTTCAATGCTTTTTCCAATTGGGCATTGCAAAAATGTGTACCCCGGTCACTTATTAAGGCTTTGGGGGGTACCAAACCGGACAAATACACGTTTCAAGAAATTCACAACTACTCGTGCGACATTAGTTGGGAGAGCTTGTGCTTCTGCCCATTTAGACACGTAATCGACATCAACGAGTATGTAGAGATTAGCATGAGACTTAGGAAATGGACCAATGAAGTCAATGCCCCATATGTCAAAAACCTCACAAACCTGAATAATGTTTTGAGGCATTTCATCACGTTGTGAGATTTTTCAGCCCTTTGGCAAGAATCGCACGATTTAACGAGGGTGTGGGCATCCTTAAAGATTGAAGGCCAATAAAAACCAGCCTCAAAGACCTTTTTACCCGTAAGTTGAGGTCCGTAATGCCCACCCGTTGGACCGAGATGACAATGAAGTAAAATCTTCCTAGCTTCATTTCCAAACACACATCTACGTATCATATTGTCTGGACAACTTCTAAACAGATGTGGGTCCTCCCAAAAATAGTACTTAATGTCACTAAAGAATTTCTTCTTTTGTTGGTGTGACATACCTTTTTGGAGGACACCGCCGGCTAAGTAATTTGCAATGTCCGCAAACCATGGAATCTCATTAGTCTCGACTTTCATGAGAGACTCATCAAGACAGTCATCATCAATAGCTGATTCGTTGAGAACCTCCAACTCGGGGTTCTCAAGTCGAGAGGGATGATCGGCGGCGAGATTTTCTGCCCCCTTTTTGTCCCGGATCTCAATATCAAATTCTTGCAAAAGCAAGATCTAACGAATCAAACGGGGTTTGGCATCTTGTTTTGAGAACAAGTACCTAAGGGCGGAATGATCGGTATAGACAACCGTCTTAGCTAGCACAAGAAATAGACGGAACTTATCAAAGGCAAAGACAATAGCAAGGAATTCTTTTTCAGTGGTGGTGTAATTAAGATGGGCTCCTTGTAAGGTCTTAGTAGCATAGTAAATGGGTCGGAATCGTTTGTCGATTCTTTGACCCAAGACGGATCCTATAGCATAGTCACTAGCATCACACATGAGCTCAAATGGAAGGGTCCAATTAGGAGCAATCATGATGGGTGCGTTAGTGAGCTTTTCTTTAAGGAGGTTGAAGGCTTGCAAACACTTGTCCGTGAAGACAAATGGCGCATCCTTCTCAAGGAGTTTGTTCATCGGGGTGGTGACTTTAGAGAAGTCTTTGATGAAGCGCCGGTAAAAACCGGCATGCCTGAGAAAACTCCTCACTCCTTTGACATTTGAGGGAGGTGGAAGTTTAGAATTCACATCTATCTTAGCTCTATCCACTTCTATACCTACACTCGAGATCTTGTGCCTGAGAACAATGTCTTCTCGAACCATGAAATGGAATTTTTCCCAGCTGAGCACAAGATTGGCTTTCTCACATCTAATAAGCATTTTCTCAAGGTTAAGAAGACATGCATTAAAGGTGTTACCGAAAACGGAGAAGTCATCCATAAACACCTATATACATTCTTCTATCATATCATGAAAGATCGCCATCATGCACCTTTGGAAGGTAGCAGGGGCGTTGCAAAGACCAAATGGCATGCGTTTGTATGAGAAAGTGCCATAAGGGCACGTGAATGTGGTTTTCTCTTGGTCTTTGGGCGTGATTGGAATTTGGAAGTAGCCCAAAAAACCATCAAGAAAACAATAGAAACTATTCCCCGACAACCTTTCCAACATTTGGTCGATGAAAGGTAGGGGAAAGTGTTCCTTCCTAGTGGCATCGTTCAACTTCCTATAGTCTATACAAACCCTCCAACCCGTGACAGTCCTCGTGGGGATAAGCTCGTTGTTTTCATTAGTAATCACGGTGATACCCCCCCCCCCCTTTTTGGGCACCACATGAACGGGGCTTACCCATGGACTATCAGAAATGGGGTAAATCAAACCCGCATCAAGCAACTTAATCACTTCTTTCTTAATGACATTTTCATGTTAGAGTTATCTCCTTTGTTGTTGCACCACGGGTTTAAAATTATCTTCCATTAAAATTTTGTGAGTGCAATACGAAGGACTTATACCCTTAATGTCGTTAATTTTCCATGCTATGGCCGGTTTGTGGGCTTTTAGCACCGAAATGAGTTGAGATTTTTCACTTACAGTGAGAGAAGAGGAGATTTTTACCGGCAATTGAGACTCGCCTTGTAGATAAGCATATTACAAATGACTTGGAAGTGGCTTAAGCTCCAAAACTGGTGGTTCCTCAATTGAAGACTTGTAGCGATATCGATCCTCTTTCTTCAACTCTTCAAACTCTTCAGTCGTGAGCTCATAGCCTTCTGCCATGAGGGCGGTTAGCTCCCCCACACTGTCTTCCAACAGCTCGTCATCCTGCTCTCCAAGTGGACAAACACATGTACCCTGCAATTATAGAAATTCCTGCAACAACTCCAAATGTGTGTCTACAGTTTGTATATAATAACATGTATCATCCGTAGAATTAGAGTATTGCATGGACCGGTCAATAGAAAAAGTGACACTCTCATCTTCTATGCTTAAGATCAGTTTTCTATTAAAAACATCTATTATAGCCCTAGCCGTATTCAAGAATGGGCGGCCTAAGATGAGAGGTACTTGGTTTTCCTCTTCCATGTCCAAAATCACAAAATCAGCAAGAAACACTAAAGTACCAACTTTAACTAGCATGTTCTCCATAATACCCCTAGGATATTTAATTGACCTATCCGCTAGTTGTATGCTCATTCGTGTTGGCTTTAAATCACCTAGGTCTAGTTTAACAAATAAAGAATATGGCATTAAGTTAATACTAGTACCTAAATCCGCTAATCCACGCATTGAACTAAGACTACCAAGAAAACATGGAATAGTAAAACTTCCCGGATCTGAAAACTTTTCGGGTAGCTTGTTCAATAAAACCGTCGAGCATGTAGCATTCATGGTCACCGCTGAAAGCTCCTCCATCTTCCGCTTGTTGGTGAGTAGGTCCTTCAGAAACTTCGCATACTTTGGCATACCTGAAATCACATCAATAAATGGAAGATTGACATTTATTTGTTTGAACATATCCAAAAATTTGGATTGTTCAGCCGCAAGCTTTTCCTTCTTCAGTTGGCTCGGGTAAGGAATAGGTGGTTGGTATGGCTTCACAACTGGTTTGACCGGAACTTTACTTTGTGAACTTTTAGTGTTCTCTTGGTCATCATCCACCACCGTTTCTGGTACCTTATCCTTCTCCTTCTCCTTAGCATGTACCTGTGACAATGGAACAGAATCATCGAAAACGTTAGGCATAACAGGTGGCTCGAGCACCTTTCCACTCCTAGTGATGATCGCCTTTGCTTGCTCATTCTGGGGGTTAACTTTCGTATCACTCGGTAAGGCACCCGGTTGCCTCTCAGCTAACATCCTTGAAATGTTGGTAACCTCTTGCTCCAAGTTCTGGATAGAAGCTTGTTGATTCCTAAATGATTGAGCAGTGATCTCATTTGTCTGACTTTGAGCCGTGACAAACTTATTAACAAGATCCTCCAAACTTGAATTCTTGGCCTCTGTTTGCGGTTGTGGTTGTTGGTAATACCCGGAACCCGACTGTTGATAAGATGAATTGTAGTTCCTATTAAAGTTGTTCTTATCCCTCTGATAATTATTCGGTCTCTGATTCATAAATGAAACATTCTCCAACTGATCCATGAGTTTATCTGCATCACAGTCCTTGGTTAAGTGCATACCCCCACAAGTCTCGCAACCAACTTTGATAGCATGAATATCCTTGGTCATCTTTTCCATTTGCCTTCCAAAGGTTTCCATCTACGCAGTCAAGGCAGCAATACTATCATTGGCTTCGGCACTAGACACTTTGGATGATCTAGATTTTTCCTTCTTTTGATGCCACTCGTGAGTGTGAGCGGCTAATTCAGCGATAACGGTATGAGCTTGGGCAGCTGTCTTCTTCATTATAGAACCCCCCGCTGCAGTATCTATAGCCTTTCTAGTATCCACATCGGCTCCCTCATAAAATATCTGCAATTTCTAGAAGGTATTCAAACCATGTTGAGGACAACTTTGAAGCATCATCCCAAACCTAGTCCAAGCTTCATACAAAGTTTCTGCGGGTTTCTGTTCGAACTGGGAAATTTCTCCCTGTAGCTCAGCTGCTTTTGAAGCAGGAAAAAATCTCTGGAGAAACCTGTCAACCATGCCTTCCCAAGTGGTGATCTCTCCTTCTGGCAAGGTATCCAACCAGTCCTTAGCCTCTCCCGTGAGAGTCTAAGGAAACACTCTAAGGTATACCACGTCATTGTCTACAGCTCGCAATTTAAATAGAGTGCAAATCCCCAAAAATTTCCTCATATGTTCATTTGGGTCTTCCTTTTCAGCTCCACTAAACTGGCATTGGTTACTGATCATATGCAAAAATTGCCCCTTGATCTCAAAATCATCCGTAACTGCAGGCTGATTTATAGCTGAACCCTGACCATCACGAGTGGCCTTCATCCGAGCTTCCATTGTTCGGTTATCCATTGTGGGTTCTGGTGATTCTTCCTGTTCTGTATTTGGTTCTAACTGAAAACTGGTAGCTGAAATGTTTATCCACGCTATTCTCCTAAATTCTCTTTCCGGGTCAAAGAATGGCTCAAAAGGTGGTGATTTGGAGAAACGGGTCATACACTACCTGTGATCTGTCAAAACAAAACCAAAAACTAGTTAAAAGCACCGACACTATGAGAGTAAAATAAAAATAAAGCAAGTAACTTTCAAAGGAACTAATTCCCAAGAAAGGATCTATTAACTAAAAACTAAAAAACAATCTCAAAATGACACAACTGATCCCCGGCAGCTATGCCAAAAACTTGATGTGTAAAAACCGAGTTATAAATTTAAGTAAGAAAAGTATCTAAGAATGGACTATTACACAACTAGGCAAGTGTACCTAATTGAATAGTAGTATAACAAAGATAAGTTTACAGGTATCATCCAAGGAACAATTTAAGTATTTTGAAGTTATTTTCGATTAATAGTTAACTAAATAGAAAGCAAGTAAAATTGGGATTTTATGTCTCTTAACGACAGACAGTCGAATGGGGTTTTAAAATGACAAATAAGTAAATAAAACAATTAAAAGATAGATTTATCTCAGATTAGAGAAGTATGTTCATTTAGACCTTTTTCCCCTAGTGTTGGATATTTTGATTAAGAACTAGATTGATATAAAACTTGTGTGAATCACTAGTTGGAATACTTGTTTTCACAATGCATTCACTTAATCAAAATTACAAAATTGCAAGTTTCCTTGACATCTTAGACCTCTAGATTATAACTAGACAATTCAATTGATTTGATGACTTAATCGCGTGATCTTACTTTCATAAACATCAACAATCACACAAGACTTCTCTTAGTATGATCCACCAATATTTCAACTATCTTAATCCAAATCAATTCATTTATTGTCTCCAATCAAAAGCACAATGACTAACATACATCAATCAATGTAAATAGAATATTAAATACAAGAGTTTTCACTCATTGGAACAAATATGTTATCAATTGAATGAATTAATTAAGTTGTAATACAAATCGTTCTTTGATCAAGCATCAAATCGACACATGAATAACAATCAAACAACAAAGTTTATCCAACATCTCGGGTTATTAATCTAAATGAGCATAAAGGATTTAGCCCATGTTCATGGACACAAACAAACAAGTAACAATAATCATAGAAGAATTCATGTTTCAATAAAAACGAGAATTAACCAAGTAGAATAATGTTTCCGAATGTTTGATGATGAATCCTCACTTCCGTAATGATTAGAATGATGATTAGTAGCCTAGGATCTCTCCAAAAGCTGCTAGAAATCGCCCAAAACCGTCCAAGAATAAAGCTTACCCGATTTTAGGGTTTTATTTTCGTATATGTACTTTTCCAGATTTTGGCCTCCATCCCGGTGGGATCACAGACGATCCCGGTGGGATCGTTTCCTCTCTTTTTCACTGGCAGAATGATCCCGCAGAATTAAGGTGGGATCGCGGAATTTTCAGCTACACTCAATTTTCTTGTATAAACTCCCACTTTTTCCATCTCTTCATCATTTCTTCGATATCTTAACCTATAATCAATTTCCAACTTAATAAGTACCGAAAGTTCATCAAATTGACATAAATGAATGATAAAAGGACTCGATACTGCCGCTAAAAATATGTATAAATTAAGCAATATCAATGAAGGATGATGGTGATCTATGAAAATCTTAAGTATCATTTTGTAATAGAATAGGAACCTTGTAAATATTCCACTTTTATTATAAATGAAAGAAGCTTGCTTATGAAAAGAAATTATGCATACAAGTTAGTTCAAGTTAAAAGAATCCAAAAAGAGTAATATGGATCAAAGTATTTAATAGTCGCAGACTATGATCACTTCAAAATAACCAGTTTCTCTAAGGGAGTTTTTGTCATCATCATTTAGGGGGAGATTATTGGGTCGCTGACCTACTCAATCGCTGGTTCAATATTACACATCCACCGAAGAAATGATGAAGGCAAACTCTTGTTAGTTTGAAGTTGATCACTGATATATATATATATATATATATATATATATATATATATATATATATATATATATATATATATATATGTATGTATGTATGTATGTGTGTGTGTGTGTGTGTGTGTGTGTGTGTGTGTGTGTGTGTAATCACTGATCATGGACAGCGTGAGAAGAAATCACTTCTGTATTTACTTACTTGCTTAAAATAAAAGCTAGTCACTGAAGGTTAACTTAACAAAGTGTTCTACAAAAGTATGTTAACTCGTAGTGAACATGGAAGAAGGTTGTTCCTCTCAGTGACTTAGGAGTTTAAATAAAGCATCGCTTCTCGCTGCTCGATTAAATCTAGTGATCAAGATTCAAGCGTCAGTGATACTCAAGAATGATTTGTGTGTTTAAGAATGACATGGCAATCAACAAAGAATATGATTGGTTGAATTCAAGTCACAACATTCTCATGATCACAAGGGACCCACCGATTATTCTACCAACGAGTATAAAGCGCATATAAGGCCAATCTAGCAATGACACGTGTCATTCCAAGATCCTATTTTCTAGGAGATATTTACGGGATATTTATCCTATAAATAGAATGACATATCGTACTTAGCAAGTTGCCATTTTTCGTACTGATCACCGTATGTCAGTGATCAAGTTTGTCTGAAGTACGATTGCGCGTCAGCGACTAGAACTTAGTTGATTAGTTGAACTAAGTTCATAGTATAGTGATTGTAATAGGATAGCTCTTTTGATACTAATTTGATCTGTGCCTTGGCCAGATCATTCCGCAATCAGTCCAAGTGTAATTTGTTCGTAATAGATTTACTTTGACCTCCTATTATTGTTTTTTATTTGCAGTTTCATTACTTAGCATTTATCAATACTCTGTTTTTCAATCACTTGTGTTAATTGAACTTTAGAATATTTAAAAGTTAAAATTAAATGAGTATTTGTATCCCCCCCCCCCCACTCCCCCCCCCCCCCCCCACTCCCCCCCCCCCCCCCCCCCCTCCCCTCTACAAATCTATACTATACAAACTGAACTTGAAAACACTTAATCAATAAGTGTATTTGGGATCTACAGAAGGGTTAAAGGAAGTGTTCTTACCTTATGGATGAATAATCAAGGTGTTAGAAGCTTCAATTTCAAGAACCTAACTTCAATTTTCATTTTTCTCTCTTCCCTTCTCTTTAAACCGTCACACACACAAACATATAACTCTGGAATGTTTTTAGTTCCATATTTTGCAAGAGGGATGGAGGTTTATTTGATATTTTACACTTTCTCACCCTCAACTATCCACAAAGGCATATATAACCCCTCCAACTCACTCACATGACACTTTTAACCTCACAACTAGTTTCTCATTTACATTTTCAATCCACAAACTATGTTAGTATTTTTACACCAAATACTTATATAGTTATAATTTAAACTAGCTTATGGACCTGTGATTACACGGGTTTGACGAAAAAAAATTATCAAATTTTAACAATAACTATACATATTATGCGTTAAAGAAATTTTAAAAATGTCAATGATCTCAATACAAAATGCCATTCGCCAATAATTTTGACCACCTTGAGTAACATGGGTCAGACTTCTTTTAGTTTGACCCAATGTAACCCTCCACTTAGTTAACAACTTGCTCCTATTTTTAAACACCAACATATATTAAATTGATAGAAATAATGATGTGTAAAAACCGATTTATAAAAATTAAGAAAAGTATCTAAGTATGGACTATTACACAACTAGGCAAGTGTACCTAATCGAGTAGTAGTATAGCAAAGATAAATTTCCAGGTATCGTCCACAAGAACAGTTTATATGTATTTTGAAGTTATTTCCAATTAATAGTTAACTAAATAGAAAGCGAGTAAAATTGGGAGTTTATGCCTCTTAACGACAGACAGTCGAATGGTTTTAATTAAAAGTAAAGACTTAAACTAAGTAAAACAAATAAAGATAGATTTATCTCAGATTATAAAAGCATGTTCATCTAGACTTTTTACCTCTAGTGTTGGACAAGTTTAATTAAGAACTAGATTGAAACCTAACATATGTGAATTAACCAATTGGATTACTTGCTCTCACAATGCAATCACTTAATTAAGATTACGAAATGCAAGTCTCCTTGACACCTTAGACCTCTCAATTATAATCAATTAATCCAACTAAAATGATGACTTAATCGTGTGATATTACTCTCGTAAAAACCAACAATCATACAAGACCTCTCTTAGTATGATCCACCCATATTACAATTATTTTAATCCAAATCAACTCTTTTATTGTCTCCAATCAAAAGCACAAGATTAATAATCAAGTAAACACAACGTTAAATGCAAGAGTTCTCACTCATTGAAACAAACGCAATATCAATTGATTGAACTAAATAAATCGCAATACAAATCGTTCGATGATTAAGCATCAAGTTATCATACGATTAAGAATCAATCATAAAAGCATGTCCAACATCTAGAGTTATTAATCTAGATGAACAATAAGAGTTTAGCCCATGATTATGGACTCAAACGCAGAAACAATAATAATCAATGAAGAATTCATAGTCATAAGAACAAGAATTAACCGATGAAAACTAATGTTGTTGGATGTTTGATGATTAACTCTAGCTTCCCCAATGATTAGGATGATGATTAGTAGCTTAGGATCTCTCCAAAAGCTGCTGGAAATCGCCCAAAACCGTCCAAGAATGAAGCCTCCCTGAAACTAGGGTTAAAAAGTCGAATTTATACTCATCAGGTCGGCGCACGACATGGCCATGGCGTTTTGGAGGACATGGCCGTGGCCTCTCTCAGGTTGTAACAATGATCAGGTAAGCAGCAACATGGCCATGGCCTCTACAAGGACATGGTCGTGTCCAACATCAGAATGTTATTATCAATCAGGTACGTACATCATGGCCATGACCCATCTGAAGACATGGCCGTGGCCTTAATCAGGAACCAATATACAATCAGGTACTAGGGACATGGGCATGGCCATTGTATGACATTGGCATGGCCTCACTACTTTTGCTCGGTTTCACATATTCTTCCACTCTTTACACCATTTCTTCCATATGAACACCTGAAATCAATTTCTAACTAGATAAGTATCAAAAGTTCACGGAATCAAATGTAATGATACACAATTAGGATCGATATCGCATATAAAAATATGTATAATTTATGCGATATCAAATTCCCCCACACTAGAACTTTGCTTGTCCTCAAGCAAACTATAATTTAACAATATCAAAACAACTCCCCTTGCAAATTCCAAACGGTGGTCACGTTTTACAGAAATAATACCAACAATAATCACCTAAGTAATCATGTTAGTATAAAGTATATAATCATTAGAAAACCGGAGATGATTTATTTGTCAAGCCCGAATGCACGACTTAGCACCTCACCAAAGGATAAGTGTTTAAATCACTCAACTCTCAACCTATTCTACAAGGTAGGGAATATCAATGATAATAACACTACTCAATAAAGCCAAGTCATGATGCAATAGTTACCATAGGCTTGCAAAAGGATCAAATCTCCACCGTCTTGGCGTGAGCACCAAGTGAAGAATCAGAAGAGGCATTTCAATATGTGATGTAATCGTATAGGTGTGAATGGAATGGGTATGTTAGACTCAATAAATTGGTGTAAAGTGGTAGTCAAGATCCGCTAAAAATGTTGATGAAATGTTACCTAGAAAGTTTATGATGTGACCAAAAATAAGCTTAGGATTCTTATATGTTATCTCATTCAAATTCCAACATACTATCAAAAGTAACAATCCAATGCAACAATCTCAACAGACAAATATTTCATTAGCAACATTCATTGTAATCTATGACTTTCTATGAAACCCGTGTAGCGAACTTTCGGACCAACCATCCCAGACCGGAGAAAGACCTTAGGTGATTAGGTGACAAGCACCCCTTAGGAACTACTTGTTCGAGTTTCAAAGGCCATTTAGTTGATTACAATTTACTTTAACTTTCAATTCTATAACCTCTAATTATTCAACTTTAAGCATTAATATTTTAACTTCAACACTTTCAATTAAGCACAATTAACTTATGGAATATAACATATTTAAGAATCCTTTTCATCAAAATTTTAAAAGTCACATTTTCACAAAATCAGTTCAAAATTCTAACTAGGCAACATTAATGAAAAGATTGTTCGGGAACTGACTACATAAAAATAAGGCTAGTAGTATGATGTAATGAATGTGGAAGTGTCTACGGGTTTCTAGCACTAAAAATGAGTGCTACGACCTGGGTGAACTGGATATAAATGGTTTTAAAGAAAAAAAATAAAATAATAATCCCTAAGAAATACCTCCTCATCATACCCCTTCACCTATATCACAAAATGTGATCCCACAGCGGCCTCGAAATGTATCACTAGGGCAAGTTCTAGAACAAATTACAAACACCGGCACACTCATAGCAATACGAATTATAAACACTAAAGATAAGTGTTTCCAATAAGGCTCAACATCCTCACATATATAGTAGTGGGCCTATAAGTGTGCTAGTCATGCAATTCACCCAATAAGGTTGCTTTTGATGACACATCTCCTAATTAAAACAGTTAAGCAAGGGGAGTGGAGATTAAGTTGAATAAGCCATCTGAATGAGTAGGAACACCTACTGTCGAAGATTGGTGTTAGACTCATCAACTTACAAGTTACTTTTATTCTAACATAATTAATACTAAACATGTGAAGTAACCTATCTCCTAAGGACAAGACCAATGAACAAAGTTCAAGTGAAACACAACCCCCCCACACTTGAGTGATGCATTGCCCTCAATGCATTTAGAACTGAAAATATATGCAAAATAACCACGTGTGGAAGTAAAAGGGAGCGAGTACTTCCCCGGGGGTGCGTGCAAAGATCTTTAGACGGAGAGGAAATAATTGCAGTGGAGGCTGATCACCGACATATGCACATTTTCCACTCGATTACTCCTGCCAACCAACAAAAACAAAAACAAGGAAAAGATTTTTTTTTTTTTTTTTTTACTTACTATACAATTACACATGCTTATTTATTAAAGAGTCATAAGCTTGACTCGACCCCAAATATTGCTATTTAGTGGGGTTTAAGCTCCCCCACACTTGTTCCAACGTGAGGATCATGAGCAGAACAAGTACCACGAACTAGTGAAGTCAACCAGTCATTTGTATCTCGTGTGGTGTTGACAATCTCGAGAAGCTTTCCTTTCTCTTTCTTCGAAAGCTTTGAAACAATACGAGTACCACAAAAAGTATCACCTTTTAACGCGGCTTGATGCACCCTATTGTATATCTTTCTCACCGATTTTTCAATGACCTTATCAGCAATCTTCTTCACCTCATTCTTCAACTTGCAAGTTACACTTTTATCTTCCATACCCTTCTCATGAACCTCATGACCAACTGGCAATTTCCCTTGACTATCAATACAAACTGAATTGACAATTTCAGGTGTAGGTGATACAACCGGCTTGTTATAAAAAATCACCTCTGAATCATCAACTCTAAGGGTCAATTTACCACCCTTCATATCAACAAGTGCACTAGCGGTAGCAAGAAATGGTCTACCCAAAATGAGCGGGATTTTCGGGTCTTCCTCCATGTCAACTATAACAAAATCAACTGGAAAGAGGAAATGCTCAACCTTAACAAGAACATTTTCCACGATGCCTTTAGGATAAGTTAATGACCTATCGGCTAATCGTATACTCATGTTTATACTTTTCGGCTCACCTAGGTTGAGTCTAGCATACATCGAGTAAGGCATGATGTTTATGCTAGCCCCTAGATCGGCTAAAGCATTGCTCACTGGTAAACTACCTAATTGGCAAGGGATAAGAAAACTTCCCGGATCCTTCATCTTCGGAGGTAGTTTACCTGACATAACCGCTGAACAATCACCATCCATGGTCACAACCGTCAACCCATCCAACTTGTTCTTATTCTTTAGAAGCTCTTTCAGGAAACCCACATACTTTGGCATATGAGAAATAGCTTCAACAAATGGTATGTTGATATGAATAGATCTTAGAAGATCAAGAAACCTACCATTTTTCTCCCGAACTCGGTCTCGAAGCAATACATTAGGATATGGTACCTTTGGTTTATACTCCTTTACAACGGGTTTGGTCCGAATGATGGGTTGTGGTATTGTTGTTTGTTCTTTATCACTTTCATCCTCCACTCTCTCTTCCTCAACAACTGAATATATGGCATTCACGTGCTCATTCCGGGGGTTAACTTTCGTATCACTCGGTAAGGCACCCGGTTGCCTCTCAGCCAACATCCTCGAGATGTTGCTAACCTGCTGCTCTAAATTCTGAATGGAAGCTTGTTGATTTTTGAAAGACTGAGCAGTTATCGCATTTGTCTGACTTTGAGCTGCAACAAACTTATTAACAAGATCTTCCAAGTTTGAATTCTTGACCTCTGTTTGCGGTTGTGGTTGTTGGTAGTATCCCGGACCCGACTGTTGATAGGCTGAATTGTAATTCCCATTGAAGTTGTTCCGATCCCTCTGATAGTTACTCGGTCTCTGATTCATAAATGATACATTCTCCAACTGATCCATTGGTTTATCCGCATCGCAGTCCTTGGTCAAGTGCATACCACCACAAGTTTCGCAACCAACCTTTATGGCATGAATGTCCTTGGTCATCTTCTCCATTTGTCTTCCGAATGTTGCCATCTGAGCAGTTAAGGCAGCAATACTATCATTGGTTTCAAAACTTGCCACTCTGGATGATCTAGATTTTTCCTTCTTTTGATGCCACTCATGAGTGTGAGCAGCTAACTCGGAGATAACAGTGTGAGCTTGAGCAGCTGTCTTCTTCATTATAGAACCCCCTGCTGCAGTATCTATTGCCTTTCTTGTATCAATATCAGCTCCCTTGTAAAATATCTGAACCTGCTGAAAGACATTTAATCCATGTTGAGGACACATTCGGAGCATCTTCCCAAACCTAGTCCAAGCTTCATATAAGGTTTCCATGGGTTTCTGTTCGAATTGAGAAATCTCTCCCTGTAACTCGGCTGCTTTTGAAGCAGGGAAGAATCTCTGAAGAAACCTGTCAACCATTATTTCCCAGGTGGTGATGTCTCCTTCAGGCAAGGAATCCAACCAATCCTTAGCCTCTCCCGTGAGAGTCCAAGGAAACACCCTGAGGTACACAACTTCATTTTCAACAGCTCGCAATTTAAAAAGAGTGCAAATCCCCAAAAATTTCCTCATATGCTCGTTTGGGTCTTCCTTTTCAGCTCCGCTGAACTGGCATTGATTGTTGATCATGTGCAAAAATTGCCCCTTAATCTCAAAGTCATCTGTAATCGTGGGCTGAGTGATAGATGAACCCTGACCATCCCGAGTGGCCTTCATCCGAGCTTCCATTGTTTGGTTATCCATTGTGGGCTTTGGTGTTTCTTCCCGTTTTGTGGTTGGTTCCAATAGAAAACTGGTAGCTGAAATATCAATCCGTGCGAGTCTCCTAAATTCTCTTTCCGGGTCAAAAAATGGCTCAAAAAGTGGTGATTTAGAAGAACGGGTCATACACCACCTGTGATCTATCAAAACAAAACCAACAACTGGTTAAAAGCACCGATACTATAAAATTGAGACAAAAATAAAAATAAAAATAGAGCAAGTAACTTTCAAGGGAATGAATTCCAATGAAAGGATCAATTAACTAGAAACTAAAAACAAATTCAAAATGACACAACTGTCCCCGGCAGCGGCGCCAAAAACTTGATGTGTAAAAACCGATTTATAAAAATTAAGAAAAGTATCTAAGTATGGACTATTACACAACTAGGCAAGTGTACCTAATCGAGTAGTAGTATAGCAAAAATAAATTTCCAGGTATCGTCCACAAGAACAGTTTATATGTATTTTGAAGTTATTTCCAATTAATAGTTAACTAAATAGAAAGCGAGTAAAATTGGGAGTTTATGCCTCTTAACGACAGACAGTCGAATGGTTTTAATTAAAAGTAAAGACTTAAACTAAGTAAAACAAATAAAGATAGATTTATCTCAGATTATAAAAGCATGTTCATCTAGACTTTTTACCTCTAGTGTTGGACAAGTTTAATTAAGAACTAGATTGAAACCTAACATATGTGAATTAACCAATTGGATTACTTGCTCTCACAATGCAATCACTTAATTAAGATTACGAAATGCAAGTCTCCTTGACACCTTAGACCTCTCAATTATAATCAATTAATCCAACTAAAATGATGACTTAATCGTGTGATATTACTCTCGTAAAAACCAACAATCATACAAGACCTCTCTTAGTATGATCCACCCATATTACAATTATTTTAATCCAAATCAACTCTTTTATTGTCTCCAATCAAAAGCACAAGATTAATAATCAAGTAAACACAACGTTAAATGCAAGAGTTCTCACTCATTGAAACAAACGCAATATCAATTGATTGAACTAAATAAATCGCAATACAAATCGTTCGATGATTAAGCATCAAGTTATCATACGATTAAGAATCAATCATAAAAGCATGTCCAACATCTAGAGTTATTAATCTAGATGAACAATAAGAGTTTAGCCCATGATTATGGACTCAAACGCAGAAACAATAATAATCAATGAAGAATTCATAGTCATAAGAACAAGAATTAACCGATGAAAACTAATGTTGTTGGATGTTTGATGATTAACTCTAGCTTCCCCAATGATTAGGATGATGATTAGTAGCTTAGGATCTCTCCAAAAGCTGCTGGAAATCGCCCAAAACCGTCCAAGAATGAAGCCTCCCTGAAACTAGGGTTAAAAAGTCGAATTTATACTCATCAGGTCGGCGCACGACATGGCCATGGCGTTTTGGAGGACATGGCCGTGGCCTCTCTCAGGTTGTAACAATGATCAGGTAAGCAGCAACATGGCCATGGCCTCTACAAGGACATGGTCGTGTCCAACATCAGAATGTTATTATCAATCAGGTACGTACATCATGGCCATGACCCATCTGAAGACATGGCCGTGGCCTTAATCAGGAACCAATATACAATCAGGTACTAGGGACATGGGCATGGCCATTGTATGACATTGGCATGGCCTCACTACTTTTGCTCGGTTTCACATATTCTTCCACTCTTTACACCATTTCTTCCATATGAACACCTGAAATCAATTTCTAACTAGATAAGTATCAAAAGTTCACGGAATCAAATGTAATGATACACAATTAGGATCGATATCGCATATAAAAATATGTATAATTTATGCGATATCAAATAACAGTAGCCTTATATAATAAAAATGATAACCAAATAAATCCAATGTGACAAAGTAGTGACAACAATTTTGATTCCAAGAAGTCAACAACCTGAACCTGATATACATAAACAGCTTTTGTTTTGTGTTTCACCAAATTCCAATCTAATACCACCATTAATAAACCTCTAATCCATTAGCATATATCATGTCTCAGAAACCATATGTACCAAAATGTAAACCTCATATTTCTAACCACCAGATCAAATTCTAAGTCTTCAACAGCTACACCTTCTTTACTTCTTCCCTCTATACAAACTCTTCCATCGAACTCCCAAACCATTGTAACCATAATAAACCATTCAAGTAACCAATTTGACAATGACAACAAACTCTAATCCTACGACTGATAATTTAAACATACACAAGGTACATTTAAAGGAAACTATAAACAATAATCTTGGATCGGTCAACCCGCCCATCTTGCCACCTCTAGAAGAAGGAATCTATAAACAATACTTAATTATATCATCACTCACCAAGGCAATTTAAACTCATAAGTAGCAGCCTTACCTTTGCATAGAAGAAGCCAGCCACATCAACACTACTCTTTTGGCATTTGACAGAGTTCATGACATAAAGACCTTGCAACTTAATGAGCTTGCAACTTCACATAAATATACCTCTGACTGAAAAGTTTGTTGTACCTATGCCTATAATGAGCTTGTAACTTCACAATATACTTTAGTTTCACCAGTTGACCCCAATCCTGAAAATTAAATTAGAACAGAAATGCTAAACAACGTTCCTAGTGAAACCTGCAGCAATCAAACATCTTTAATCTTCATTTACAATCTCAAAGAAACTGAAATTCCATTAAAAATAGATTTCACTACCTGCAAAATGGGTTTAAAATTTATGTTTCATGTGACTGCAAGTCAGTGTCTATACAATTATCTTAATTATACACAATTATTATTTTCAATCTCAAAACACGACCCAAATTCGAATCCTCCATAACTTTGGCAATACCAGCAACCTAAGCAAAAGGGTAAATCATAGCAGCCTATAAATAATAGTTAAGTCAAGAAAGTTTCTTCTAATTTACAGCAGCAACACCCATACGGTGATATAGTTCAAATCCTAGATATTGTAACTACACTTTCTACATATTTAAGAATCATATCAATAAACCGAGTATCCAAATACCCATGTAGAAACTCGATCATACCAGTGTTGAACACATACTTTTTAGCTCGTTAGATGCATCTACTACCCAAATAATTAAGACCTCGTTGAATCCTACAATCAAAATCACAATTTGTCGTCGCAAGAATCTAGACACTATTGCACTAACATTAATAAAGTTTACAATTATAAGATTCAAATTACCTATGTCCATCAAAAGTAGGGCAAACACATGGGTTAATGAACACATGATCATACAATGTAGACCACTTTATAGTAGCATTCCCTTCATATATTACATGAACTTGCATTCTTTGATCCAATTTTGTCATCCACCAATACTAAAAAATCAAAAACAATACAACTACATATCACAAAAGTACAACAACAACCCAAATGTCTCTTAAAACTTGAGCATTTATTCTTAATTTTCAGAAAATTTTCAGCACTTATATCATATAATCAAACATAGTACAACTACAAATCATAAAGGCACATGTACCCATAAGTATCATGGACATTACTACCTCACCCATTTTACCACTTTCCTATAATCTAAACAAAGTAAAAAGTGTATAATGAATACTCAATATAACTTAAAACAGAGAGTATACTTATTATAATGAAGTATAGTATTGCTCCTATATAAACAGATACAGAAATACTCCTATATAGTCCACAATTTCTACTTTACACGTTCAGACATTCTTAGATAATCAATAACTTACTGTTTAATTCACCAATAAGCATTGTTGTAAAGATAAATTACAAAGCTATTGTTTTATTACTCATCATGTGTTCAAATCATAAATAACTTACAGCAACACAAGGAGCAAACGCATATTAAACACCACTTACCCTGGTTTCCAATGCAATCTGGATACCTGCAATAAATTGAACTCTTGAATCAAAAGCATCCAAAACATAAAGAAGACCAAGCTGACGTGAACACCATTAGTCCTTGTAATTCTAACAATTTCTTTTATTAAGAGTTACAATCACAAATACTGTAATGCTTACCGCTCTGTCAACTAAAGGTACTTAAACAAAAGTTAGAGAGGAGCATGTATACACAGAAAAAATGTAATCTCACTCACCCAAAAGTTACTTAAACAAAAGTTACCGCTCTGCCAAACTATGTAATCTCACTCACCCATTTGTATTTACCAGATCATAACTTAAACATCTGTACACAGTGCACAGCTATGTAATCTGACTGATACATTTGCAATCGAACACACACTATGTAGCACTCACAACCCATGAAGCAGGTTATATCATATACATATCCTAGACATACAAAGTCAAGCTTTTGGATTAGAAAACTTAACTTTAACCGTAACCAGATTGACTGGAGTAGTGATGCAGTAGTAGGTGCTACAAATTCAGTACAAAATCAGCCTATGAATCAAACCATAATCAGTACAGAACCAACCTTCATCTCAGACTCACCTATTCCCTCCCCCCCCCCCCCCCCCCCCCCCCCCCCCCAAAAAAAAAAAAAAAAAAGTAGATTGTCAAAAAGCCACAAATATTATTAGTTACAAAATTACGAAATTCTCATGCATCTTCAGTAGAACACGTTTCTTGTTCATTATTCCCGGATCTGGAATCCCATTATCTGCATAATGCTCTGTAAATAAAGTTTTTCAAAAAATCTATACTATATAAATGGACCATCAAAACTAAACACTATAAGTTGAAAATATGCCCTAAACAGCCCTAAATTGATTTATTTATTCACTTATTTGAGCATATTCAAATTACCCAAATTCAAAACCCTTATACTAATAACAAAGCAAAAATCCTAGTGAGTAGATTGTAACAAAATCATGAATAGATAAAAAGAAGATACCTTCTTTTTTTTTGCCAGACATTAGCTTTCCATCTCTTAAATAATACTTCCAGATAATCTTCAATCCTGGAACCATCACCACCACAAATCAGTGCTTTTATAAACCAACAACTACACAAGAGCTTCTAACAAAATGAGATACTCATAGCAACCATTAACAGCAACATTACTTCAGACAACCGTGTTCATCTCTCACATATTCCCGCCCCATGTATAAAATATTCATTTTTAGCATTGTGAAGTTTTTAACATATAACTTCTTAGAAAGTTGTAATATGGACTCCATTTATTGCAGAGGATATACTCATCAGCATATATAACTCATTAGGTTGTGCCATAAGATTGTTGAATATAACTTAACTACACAAACATTTCACTCAAGCCTCAAGAATAATTATTAATGATTTTTACCATGAATTATGAATTATGAGATGAATTAAGAAATCAAACCTCAGCTTACAAATTGAAAGCAATAACCTTCAAATCCATGTCTGAAACTTTCAAAATCATATAAACGATAATATCATTTTAGATGAAATATAAAGTGCTATATATCAGAATTTCAATATAAACACAAAAGCCCAGCTAAAAAACCACCCAATTAAACCCTAAAAGCAAATACAAAGAGGATATTATGTAGCAAATAAAGCCTAAAAGCACCTCTAATTGACTAATTGTGTGCTCACCTTAAAATTTCATAAATCACAATGGTTAGTTTCATTGTCATCTTCATCCTTGTAAGGATACACCATCATCATCGCTCACCTACATCTCAATTTTCCTGGAAAAAAAAACCTAACCAAAATCCTAACAAATAGATAATCATAAACAGTGTTAAACCTTCACAAAATCATGTTGGATCGTAATAGAGTATCACATAGATGAAGTATGAAATCAAAGCCTGCAGTTTCTATTTACTCATCTTTGACGAAAGGATTAGTGACTTACCTGTGACAAAATCGATTTGCAGAGCTTGAAGGAAGGTGAACCAACATAGGTTTTATTGCTGAAATCGCAGAGAAAGGAAATTATAAACCAAAAAAACCCTAATAAAATCATCAAAAACTTACCCGGATGTCACTCCCCATTTTTGTTAATGATGAAAGATAAAAACATGTATGGGAATGAGAGAGGATGAATATGGATGTGAAGAAGTTGATGAAGAAGAAAAGAGATTGGTTTAATATTATCTTTGTTATCAGTCTTGGCAACAACAATAACTTCAACTTCACTGTTCCGGTTAGAGCCTTCGGCGACATTTTCCGGTGGATATAACACCGGCGGCGAACTCAATTCCAGAAATGCGGTTATTTAGAATCATTGGAAGTTTGGAACCCTCTCAATCCTCAACATCTTTCCAGACTCCTTGATCAACACCAAGTGAATTCCTGCTTGAATCATTACAAATTACAAAAGAGGTCCTAAGAAAATGAAATACTCATTGTAACCATATGCACAAACCTTACATCAAAAATGTTTGTATACGATCTTAATTCGCAAACTGCAACTATATACTTTATTAATGAAACAAAAACACAAGAAAATAGAATATCAAAACGAAAAAGTTAAGAAACCCTAGAAACTAATATTACCTGGAACATCAAATATAGAGGATGATAGAGAAAGAAAATGATGGTAAGAACATCATGAAGAAGATAAATTACTCAATTTTAATTTTGGGTTGGAAATGGAATATACCAATTAAATTAAAGCTTTCAAATACATTTTTTTTGAAGATGAAGCTTGTCCACTTAAAAAAAAAAAGCTGCTGATAAACAACCAATAAAGTTAAAGCAGGGAGTGGCCCAATATAAATGAAAGCTTACAAATCAATAAGAGGAGGTGAGAGCAACCAATAAAAGGAAGAGGCACACGTAACTCATAACCCAATAAAATTAAAAGCGTGCAAGGAAAGTAAATTAAAGCATAGAAATCAGATCTAAAGTAAAAAATAGCTGCAACAGAGTAAAAAATTAGCTGCATGCTCTAGGAATGCTACACAAAAAACAGACCTAAAGTAATTTTAGTTTTACTTAAAAAAAATCAAAATTACCACATAATTCTCTTGATGCTTAATACATCCACGTCATCATGATCTCTTAAGCAGATTGAGTCAATACAACCTCATGACATCAGCAAAAGTTACACTTTAGTATATAGTATAGATAGATATATATATTTGATATAAATACAACTTACAAATTTTGAGATGTTACAGTTTCATACTGTATTAATGTTGTTTTTATTAAGTAATTTTTGACTTGATTCATACTGGCTATCTTTTAATTCAACTAATCGATATATTAATTAGTTAATTGGACTATTGGAAGCAGTTAAAAACAAATAATGGAAAAAGAAAAATTATACTCAATAGTCAATATGGTACAAATATTATATATCTCAAATAGCTTTTTTTAATATTTCATGAACAAATTTTAATTTTTATTAGTTATTTATGAATTTGGGTATGGTACAAGTTTGTTGTGGCCGGTGAATCGTGTCATCCCAAACTTTTTACTACCTCCATTCCAAAATAATTGTTTAGTTTTGTCTTTTTAAAGTCTTTCATTTTCAACTTTGACCTTAAATATTTTTGTTTGTGTTATATAATATTTGATGAAAATTATACCAATGAAAATACATTTAAAAGCCTATCCATTCATATATTTTGCATTAAGTATTATATAACACAAATAAAAATATTTAAGCTCAAAATTGAAAAGGAAATATTTCAAAAAGTCAAAACTGAATAATTATTTTGGAACGGATATAATATTATTTTAGTGTGTTAGTGGAAAAGGAATTACAACAAATTTGTATTGTAATCTTTGTTGAAAAGGGAAAAGTCAAAAGGTGGTCGGAGGTTTTTTTGTTTTGTTATGTTGTTCTTGGTAGTATGTGTTGATTTAGTTTTGGTTCTAGCTGCAGTCCTGGTTTACGTCTCGTAGCAAGTGCCGGCAATTTCTTTGCTGACTCAACTTGAAATCCGACACGAATTCAACACGAATATAATAAGGTTTGAGTCGGGATTTTTGAGGCGTCAACTTGAAATTCACCAACCCGGTATTTTTTTAGTCGGGTCCGGATCAGCAACTGAATTTATGGTTGAACCCGACAACCCGAAATCCTTTTCATATTATTATAAATTTATTTTAATTTAAATATCACACATAATTTTAGACCTTTTCATTTACTGATCTATAACATTATCTTTGATATCTTTATGCTTTTATATAGGTTGTAAATTAATGAAGTTTTGATGAATCCAAATGAATATAATATTTATTATGATTACTTTATAATTATTTATGCTTAAAAATGATTAGCTATATTTTTTCAAAGATCAATGTACATGTTTGACTTGAGTGATCCGAAATCGACTTGAAAACTCGAAAATAAATTGAAAAATTGCTAACAAGATTAAAAATCGGGTTAGGTGGGTTGGATCCGGATTATCGGGTTTTGGGTTGGGTTGAAATACTCGACCCGATTATAAAATCAGGTTGCCCACCAACCCAAACCCAGTAACACGATCCAACCCGAAGTCCCCAATTGTCACCTCTACTCGTAGAATGGCTTTTGGCAGCTAGTTTTTGTTGTCTTGTTCTTGTACTTTGGATGTTGGTTTTGTTATCCGATTACAACGCAACGGAAAGTTAATAAATCTTTTTAGAATAGAAACCATGTATTCATCACTTGCTTATTGTTAGCGCAATTAACTTGATGTATACACTAATTAAAACTATTTGCGATATATAAACGTGTTTATAAACTATTCTCAAAAGTACAAAGATCGAAGCATGATAATAATAATAATAATAATAATAATAATAATAATAATAATAATAATAATAATAATAATAATAATAATAATAATAATAATAATAATAATAATAATAATAATGTCATCCATATAGGGAATATTCCAATGAGAATGATTACATCGTGATAATGTAAGAATGACTTGAAAGATATCAGGAAAACCTTTTTTTTTTCGAAACCTTTTCGACGATTCATAGTAGAATAACTTTTAGAAGCACTAATTAAAATATAACTAAATATTTCTTTACTTGTTTTCGAATTACAACAACTTTTGTGATTAGTCAAATTAATCATAAAATATAGCATGCTAATCACATATAAATCACATGATTATTAAGTTATTAAATGTACGTGATTATTGAGAATAATTTTTTGTTAATTAATAATTAAAAAAAGTTTAAATTTTTTTTTTTCAAAAATAGTTTATTAAAGTTACTTAAATAATGAGCTCTGAAAAAACTTTGTGAAAAACAATGCGTTTTGAATATTAAAAAAGTATTTCTAATGTCTTTATCACGTTCTCACATTACTTAGGCTTCTCATTTGAACCCTAATCAATATATATCAAGTGAAAACAGAGAGTTAAAAAATGGTGAAAATACTTTTCTAATTGTGAACCATATATTATTATTATTATTGTTATTATTATTTTGCTTCACAAAAACTTAAAAATGAGTGGATCTTAATTTTATTTTATTTTTATATGATTTTTTAACTGTGAACATTTATTTTAATTGATGTACATAAATTATTAATAACAATGAACCTTTATTTTTTTTTCTTCACTGAAACTTTTTTACTTTTATTTAAATTATGATCAATTTTTATCATTTCAGATCATGAGTCATATTTATTTTTACCATTTCTTTATAACTTGTTGTTTTCATTGTAATTTTGTAACCCAATATATTTCTATATAAATTTTATATATAAATATAAATATTTAATTCTTAAAATGCCAACAAATTGACAAAAAGAAATAATTGTGCCATTTTCTTTTGCTATCAGCAATGCTAAGATCAGATTCAAACTTTAACACGAATGACGAACCAATACTTGATATGGATATTTTCTGAAGTCAACCAAATAAACTTACAACAACAAAAGAAAAAAAAAAAAAAAAAAGAAGAAGAAGTTAAAATTAGGGGTTTATTGTTTCATTATGTATTAAACTTTACACTTTTTACTATTGTATGCGACGTACTTTCACTTGCTTAATTGTATCTAGTTAACTTGTAAATATGGTTTATTGTATGTATTATTTCCTTTTTGGGTAAGGCCAAAAAAGGAAACTTTCATATTTGGGCTTTACCCAAAAAGGAAATTTTACACACAATAGACCATATTTACAAGTTCAATATATAAAATAGAAGTTTTCAAATACAATAGTAAAAAGTGTAAAGTTCAATACATAACGAAATAATAAACCCTAAAATTAGAAACATTAAATCAAAGCTAGTGAGGATGCAACCGGATCGGAAGTCCTTTTTCCGGCGTCGGCATCATATCTCCGGTCACCTTCTCGTTAGGATACAATACATCCCACCTATATTTCATCACCACATTGTGGACAAATGTAAGCATGGCCACTCGAGCATACTCTTTTCCGGGGCACAGTCTCGGTCCACCACCAAATGGTACATACGTATACGGGATGGGAAGCTCGCCTTCTTCGTATCTTGATGGGTTAAATTTCTCAGGGTTCGTAAAATATTGTGGATTCATGTTTGTTGTACTCACTGTCCAATACACCTACAAACATGTACATGCGCATATAAAAAAATGTAACCAACTTTAATCTTATCTGTTCTGATTTATATGAACGAGCCCGATTGGAATACAGTAAAACGTTTTAATTTGTAACTGTAAATCAAAATGTTATATATACAGTACCTTCCATCCTTTCGGAATAGTGTATCCAGCGTAAGTAAAATCAGTCAGAGCTTCTCTAAACGTTCCTTGAATAGGTGGAACGTGTCTCATTGTCTCACATATAACATTCCACGAGTATTTCATTTTTTTCATATCCTCCCAATTCAAAAATTCTCCTTGTTTCTTTGAAGACGCTACGGCCGATTGTTCTGAATATGTACATTATTGAATGAAAGAAACTTCAATTCGGTTGTAATTTTGTTTGTGATCACACTATGGTTTTGATATCTAAATGTTATATGAAAAATTCATTCTCATTATCTTTCGATCACTAAACCAATTTAACACCATTCAAGTCATAGAAAATATCGCCAACCTTTGGCCTAACAGTATCTAGGTGAGCCAACAACGAACAGTTCGGAAGTTCAATTCTCAATTGAATCACAGTGTGTGTTTGGTTCTATGCTTATCAAAAAAGGAATTAAAAGAATAGAAATATGTTAATTACCAGATCGGATATTGTCGTAAATATCCGGGTTCAATCCAACGTACTTCATGAAAAAGGTCATAGTTGTAGCCATGGTACTGTACCCGGCGACAATCAAACCCATGATGTTACCAGCGATCTCCACCTCAGGCATTGAGTTTCCGCTGGCGTCCTTCATAACAATCATATGCGACAATATATCATTCATAGGAGCTCCATTCGCAATAGCAGCCTTCTTTTCCTTGATCACAGCCAGAAACTCCTTTCTTAAGATCTCAGCTGCCTTTTTAGCACGATAAAACACGGTCCCTGGCAAATTTATAATCAATGAATGGAAACCCAAAGTTACATTGTCGAAATGAGTCACGAAGCTTGCAATCCTTTCAGGGTTATTGATTCCCATGAAAAACTGACAAGCAATCGTTAAAGTTATTGTTTTCGATAGCGAATTTGCTTGCACTTGTTGCTTTCCTTCCCAGTGAATCTTCAATTGTTGTTGAGTGATGGCGTCCATTGCTCCTAGGTACCTCATGAGAACTTCAGGTTTGAAAAAACCAGGTTGCTTAAGAACCTTCTTGGTTGCGTCGTCGCTACGTGCCTGTTTTTGAGTGGTTAATATTAGAAGTTTCAAGTACTATAAACTAAAAATGAAGTATGCTACTAAATACACTTTAGAAAACTATCATTTTCAATACATATTACAATTTTTTAACTTACTTTAAAAAAAAATTATTTCAATTAATAAAGGGTACCCATTAATAAAAAGTAAAAAAAATGGTAAATAATACATAATTATACTAACAAGTTTTATTAGAATTATACTAATACTAATCAAAACTACAAATTACATTCAATTGAATCGATCAACAGGTTATACCTGGCTAAGTCCCTGCTCCGGGGTGGTAGTTGGTTTTGGTTGTGGTGATGGTGATGTCGTAGCTTTAAATGAATTGAGTACGGCTCTAATGGAATGTGGTCGGAAGGCCGTAAAGAGTTTCTCTTCATTAGAGAAGAGAAACTTGTGGCCTTCTGGACCACATATGACGGCCGTTTTTTCACCAAGTATAGTGGTTTTGAAGATATACGGGGAGTACTTATTCATTCGATGCATGACGAATTTTTCTGGCTTGCCAAATAAGAACTCGACGGATTCACCCATGATTGGCCACCCAAAGCTACCCGGTGGAAGCTTTGAGTTGTTGGATAGTTTCTTCATGAAAATAAAGATTCCGAGAAGAAGGCACAAAAGAGTTAGAATAAAGATGAAAGGCTCCATGATGCTGAGTTGATGGGATATCGAGCCAAATGATATGGAGCTACATTTTCAGTTTTATACACAAATGAAACCAGACAGTTAATAGTTGACATTCTATGCATTTGTCTAATTAAATTTATGTTTACATTTATTTTTAGGGATAAGTATTTGTAAATGTACTCAACTGTAGTAAAAAATCTGGAGTATGTATCGAACTTATAACACTTCTATTGTATGTATTTAACTTTCAAAATTCTATATTGTATGTATTGAACGGTATTGTTATGATGTGTTAAGTTATATGGATGACATGTGGCACATTTTAGGAATGACACATCATCAAAAATACCGTTCAATACATACAATAGAGATTTAAGAAAGTTAGATACATACAATAGAAGTATTATAAGTTGGATACATACTATAAACTTTTTGCTAAAGTTGAGTACATTTACAAATATTTTTCCCTTATTTTTAAAAATAAATAAATAAATATACATATATATAGGGTCCGGTTCAATTGAGAACCAAAAAATTTGCGAGAACCGTGAGAACTACTAGATTGCATGTTTGTTCACATGTGATTAACTTGATTCACATATGCACATTGATTTAGATTAGGTTGGGAAAAAAAATTCGAAAATTGTGTCTTAAAACACGTTTTACCTGATTTGTAACATAAATTTGATTTTTTGCGTTTTTCCCTATAATTTTATGTTCACATGTGAAAAAATCAAATTTATGTTCACATATGAACAATAATATGAACAAATCAGGTAAAACGTGTTTTAAGACATAATTTTCGAATTTTTTTTTCCCAACCTAATCTAAATCAATGTTTACATGTGAATCAAGTTAATCACATGTGAACAAACATGCAATCTAGTAGTTCTCACGGCTCTCGCAAATTTTTTGGTTCTCAATTGAACCGGACCCTATACACTTAGAGGTTCAAATGAGAACCAACTAAAAGTTGAGAACCTTGAGAACTATTAGATTACGTGTTTATTCACATGTGATTAAATTCATTCATATGTAAACATTGATTTAGGTTAGATCGAGAAAGAAAAAAATGTCAAAAAATCCTAAAATTATGTCTTAAAACACTTTATAACCGTTTTGTTCACATTAACATATATTTGTTTTTTGTGTTTTTTCGATATGATTTTAAGATTTTTTTGACTTTTTTCTTTATCAATTAAATGTACATCAATGTTCACATATGAATTGAATGAAGTTAATCACATGTTAACAAACTCGTAATCTAGTGGTTCTCAAGGTTCTCAACTTTTAGTTGGTTCTCATTTGAACCTCTAAGTGTATAGTTCTTATATCTTAAGATCTTATTTATTTTTTCTCGTAATTTTCATTATTTATTTTTTGGAAATCAAAATTCCTACATCTTTATTTATAAGTTAACACCGTGATAGTAAAAATTGATTCATACTATACCTCGGAGTTCACTAACGGATGATAAACAACGATCAAAACGTGTCTATTCAAACAATAAACAACATACTAAGTGTTTCATATCTTCATAAACTATATTTTAACTATATTTCGTAATAAATTATGTCAAGATTATCACAATGTTTAACAATCTTTTTAATATCCAGTGGGTATTCATTAACCCGCTCCATCCGGCGGATATGAATGTGGACGGATGAATTGTAATTTTAATGAATATGAAACTGATTGATGTCTCAATCCATTGCCATGTATAACGTATGGTATAAAACTTAATCTCCGAAGTCTGTTGCCCTCTAAACTGACTTTTACAGTGAGCTAAATTTCTTGAATAGCTATGAGATGAATATGAAAAATGCATGGCTTGTTTACCTAAATGATCGGTCACTTCCCGAGTCTTAATTGGGACCGCACCCAACTCTTTGCATTTGTCCTCTCAAAACTTAACATTGGGTCACGCAACATTTTGTCACTAATCACGTCAACTAGTAGCTGCTGTAGTACGTGTTGACTGGCAAACCAGATTAACCGGTCCGATCCGAACGGGCGCATTAACCGGTACGATGTGGGTTTAAGGACATTGGTTTTTTCTTTATATACAAAATTAAACAAGTTTAATTGGACAAGGATTAAGAGTAATCTATGATGTGGGTTTAAGGACATTGGTTTTTTCTTTATGTACAAAATTAAACAAGTTTAATTGGACAAGGATTAAGAGTAATCTAGGATCGTAAAATTGGAGTTTAATGATTTTTTATTAAAAAATATACAATCTTTTTGAAACAAAAAATAATAATAATGTGTGCAATAAAATTGAGATGAAGAGAGAGAGTTTGAGAGCTACTGTAATGAAAAAAAAAAAATCATTGTTGCTAAGTAATGACAGATAACAAGATATAAAAACTCACTATCAAAGCTAATGTAATAGAAAAGGACATAATAAGTTAAACTGATTACCAATCAATATATAATGAAAAAAAAAAAAAGAGAGAGTATATGAAACAGCAATGCAAATACAACTTTGTCAATGAAACTTATGTTTAATGATACAAAAGTAATTTTCCATCCTCCCATTTTAAACATTAGGCAAAATTGTTAAATTCGTAATAATTAATAAGGGTAGGGGTGAGCAATTTGCGCGAAAATTGAACCTGGCCTATATATAACTGATTAAAACCAAACCAAATCATTAAATGGTTTTCCGTTTGGATTTTAACCGAAACCAAATATGATAACTGGTTTTCCGTTCGATGATTAGTTTGAACATTGTTGATTCAGTTAAATCGAAAAACCTGATTATAGCACATACTATTATACTTTATAAATATGTTACTTATTTTTAATGAATAATACTCCGTATACAATTAATTAGATGTTTATCCCAAAATATCTGATTTCGAAACAAACTCTTCATTTCCCATCTCAAATTCTTTTTATCCCTTGCATTTATCGTTTCCTCTGCTTTTATGAATATTTGCATGAGTAATTTAATCGGATCTTGGTATTATGCTTTTAGACCACTTGGAGTGGGGCTTGGTGGAGTGGCGTTTTGCCATCACCATGCCACAGCGTCGACAATGGGAGGCGCGGTGGGGCGGCGTTGTGGTAGTTTCAACGGGGCGGGGTGGGGGAAGAAGTGGGACCTGCAGGGTTTTTTTTATATCTTTTCCATTTTTTTTCTCATGCTAAAAATGTAAAATGTGGCAGGTGGAGCCTATACTTCATAACACGGTGTGGTGATATTTACCGTTGCATGTGTTATCCCATAACACCATGTTATGGGTAACGTGACACCCATAACACTCCACTGTGCCGGTTACCACTACGTGTGATCTTATGGAACGCTATAAAGCATTAACTACTGAAACTTAGTTTAGATTTGTTTTTATTTCATGGACTTAGTTGGAGCATCCATTACCCTTGTATCTAATTTGTGATGATATTGTAATGCATAACTTATAGTTCTTCATTTTATAAGTAGGTTACAAGAAATGCTATATTGTTTATTTGTTTTGTAATTCGATTTTTTCGGTTTAATCCGAAAACCAAACCGTATTGGATTATGGTCTTCGGTTTGCTTTTTTCATATTTTTAAATGGTTCAATTTGGTCTTTGGCCGGCTAGCATCTCAAAATATTTTAAACCGAGAACATCGAACCGAAAAAGCCAACAAAACTAAAAAATGAACCGATGAACACCCTAAATAAGAGTTTAATATAAGATAAGACGACTCTCTACTATTGGTGGCGGCAGTCAACTACATCCCAACGAGACAACGAGTTGATTTTTCACTCTCCACCGTTGAATCGAGCTAACCTTAAATCCTAGAAAATAAAGATTTCTTAATCAAGAGATCCGCTGGATGCGTTTTCCTTCATTTCCAGCCGTAGATTAAGGTTCGGAAACACCATGCGCAGGTTACATGCAAGTACGTGGGATGAGTTGTTTTTCCAAGGATCGTGGCAAGTGGCAACAATTGTTAACAAGCGAGCAAAAGGCATTTAGCACGTGTCTCTCTTGATTGCAACACATGATACACTATTGCTAAAGTTTCGGAATGCATGTGGTCACGTGGAGTTATCAAGAAAAAGGGGTTTCCTAGGCATAATATTTTATGATTCTAGATTTGATTGTTGGATATAATAAATCGATTAGCAGACAAAACGAGAGAAGATAGGTGAGATTTAATCGGTTTAGATAGTATTAGAGTTAGGTCAAATGAATATAAACTTTTTATGAGAATGAGATAACCAATAAGAATGCACCACGTGTTACTCAACCCTCTTTTCCCACGTTTTTAAAAATTAAATATCTCCCAAACGGTGAGTCGAAAAATCACAAAAAATTGCACCATAAAAATCCGCGTTTTATTCTCTCGATTAGAGATGTAACAACTAACAAGGTATACTTTCGACGGACTTTTTTTCCGTTTTTCGGTGAGTTTTGAAAACAACTAACACATGTGTTATCAACGGTAACACATGTGTTACCAGCTAGTAACACATGTGTTACTAATTTTGTACAATAAAAAAAAGTCGTCAAAAGTATACCTTGTAAGATGGAAAATCGAAGAGAAAAAATGCTGATTTTTATGGTGTAATATTTATAATTTTTCGACTTACCGTTTATGAGATATTTGATTTTAAAAAACTTGGGGGAAAATGGGTTTTATGACACGTGGCACATTTTTATTGGTTCCTCCATTCTCACCAAATTTTTCATTCTCATTTGAACCTCACTCTAATGTATTACGGAGTAACATACATAAGTAAGTTTCAAATGAGTACAACAACTTTTTGTAGGAATAGAGGAACCAATAGGAATGTGCCACATTTCACTAAACCCTTTTCCCCCATGTTTTTAAAAATGAAATATCTCCCGAACTGTAAGTCGAAAAATCACAAAAATTGCACCATAAAAATCAGCGGTTTATTCTTTTCGATTAGATATGTGACAAGGTATAATTTCGACGAACTTCCTTTTTCGTATTTCGGTGGGTTTGAAAACAACTAACACATGTGTTACCAGCGAGTAACACATGTGATACTACATGTGATACCAGCTAGTAACACATGTGTTACTAATTTTGTAAAACCCAAAAAAAAAATTCTTCGAAAGTATACCTTTTGAGATGTCAATTGAAGAGAAAAAAACGTTGATTTTTATAGTGTAATTTTTATAATATTTTGACTTACCGTTTGTGAAATATTTGATTTTTAAAAACGTAAGGGGAAAATGAGTTTTATGACACATGGTGCATTCCTATTGATTCCCACATTCTTACAAATATTTTCATTCTCATTTGAACCTCAATCTAACATACATTGCTATTTTTTGTTTTGTAGTTTTTGCATTTGTATCAATTTCATTTTAATAGTTTATTTCATTATAATAATTATGAATAATGATGATGATAGAAAGATCATAAAAATTATTATAGAATTAATTTTAGTGAAATGATAAATATAGATATAGATATGCATAAGTTAAAATAAGTAAATTGGTATAAATTATGCCTGACAATTGGGTCGGGTTGGGTCGGGTTTGGGTTGGGTCAGAACGGGTTTGGGTCAAAACGGGTTAGGGTTGGAATGGGTCATAAATTTTAGACGGGTCGAACGGGTTGGGTCGGATCCGGGTTAGATCTGGTTGGGTTGGGTCGAGACCTGTTTTTCTGTTAGTAAAGAAGTCTGTACTTTTACATAGCCAAATTAATTTTCAAAACTTCAAGATGATAAATAGATTTATACCAGTAGATCACAAAAATATCGATCTTTTAATTTTTAAAAGAAATCTTCAAAATATTACTTACCTTAATTTATTTATTTTCTGAATTATTTAAAGATTTGAAATCTTAAGATAAGTTTGTACGTACATTAATAATTAATGTTTATATACCTTTATTATTTTATTGATTTTCTACTCTGACATCTATTTATTTTATCAATTATAAAATTCAAAAGGTAAAAGAAACAAAATACGTGTACACTTATTAGCCGCTAAAATTTCTCTCTCTTCAACATATATATATCTTCTTCTTCTTCGTTTAATCTTCGGTAAAAAGTAAACTCGCCAGTACCGAATCCTTATGTTATTACTAAGTTATAAAAAATAATCGTTGTTTTATAATGATATACTCCGTATTTAGATATGTCGGAAATATAATAGCAACAGAAACGTGAGCAAGGTGAGATACGAGAAGTTGTTGCGATAAGTTCAATCTGCAGGTTTCAAGTTGAACGACGGTGGTGAAGATCAATTTTATCAACCTGTTCAGACCCGTTCTGACCCATTCGACCTGTTTTTATTTTCAGAGAAAAGTTTTGATTACCGATTAGACCCATAGAGACACTTGCTCTCACTTAAGAGTCGACCCAACAGGTCAAAGGAAATTACCCAACTGACCTGTATTTTATGGAATGGGTTTGGATTGCCAGGTATAGTATAAATTGATTTGATCTTGATAGTTACTATATATACGTAATTACTAATTAGTGAGAAAGGTATAAAGATAATTTTCGATCTTGGCTAAATGCTTTATAAGGGTTTAAAATTAGGTTTAGATTTAGACATAATATAATTTGAGCAATGCAAGGCTTACAAAAAAATATATACGAGATGAAGTTGACCAATCATGTGAGGAAAAAGAAATAAGAAAGAGAAAAATACATTTTATTTGATTGGTCAACCTCTCATTCCATGTCATTTTGTAAACTTTTATTTATAGAATTTGTGTAACTTCAGCATTTCTCATATAATTTAAACACATTCAGGATTAGGAGTGACCAAAAAAACCGGGTTGGGAAACCGACCCGGTCAATACCCGGGTAGACTCTACTCGATTCGGGTTTTACTAGTACCCGCCAGGTACCACACCGGGTACGCCCCCATACGTTTCAAATCGGGTTGGAGCAGGGTTGTACCCGAACCTGTTCCAAAAACCGGTTTTAATACCCGGTTTGTACCCGGTTTTTACACTAGCCGTTGTGTTTGAGCTCCTAGCCGTTTTATATCCGTTTTTTTTTCTTTTTTTTACCATTTTGCCATCCTAAAACTAGTATAAATAGATACCTTGGGTTTGGGTTAGTTACAACACTCAAACTCACTCATTCTAGTGAAAAAACAATCAAAACGCTTACGATTTACATACGAAACTCTCAAAACATTACTCTCATCCTCTCAAAACGCTCTCATAATGGCAACTCAAAGTTCCTCAACTAACGATTTTGTTAGTTCGTCAAATGCGTCAAATGCACCAACCATTGTTCAAGTCTTTACAACAAAACGTAATCCGGAGATTTGGTGTAACTTTGACAAAGTGTTGTTGTCGGATGGTTCGACTAAAGCACATTGTAAACGATGTGGGAGCTTTTTAAAAGCCGACTCCAACTCAACGTTGAGCAAACATACTTTAAAGTATTGTAGTGCAAACAAAACTAATCCGGAGGAGGGTCAAGCAACCATGTCACGGGATGGAGGTATTTTCACATACCAAGCGGATCGTTGTCGAGAAGCATTTGCCGGCTTTGTGATTCAAGAAGCTTTGTCGTTCAACCACTTCGACAACCCTCGGCTTACTAAGGTTATTCAAAATACTCTTCAACCCCGATATAATCATGTATCACGTCTTACTCTTAGACGTGATGCACTTAAATTGTGGAAAAATGCTAAAATTCAACTAATAACCGGTTTTGAAAACTTAACTACAAGTGTATCACTAACAACCGATGTTTGGTCGGCTCCTCATGGTTTGCCCGGTTCATACCTTTGTGTTACCGCACATTGGGTTGATCCCTCAACTTGGCAAATGATGAAACGTACCATTGCTTTTGAAGATTTTGAGTATCCTCACACGGGTCAAAATTTATTTTGCATGTTACGGGATGTAATGAAAATGTTTAAATTAGAACAAAAGGTTTTTTCTATTTCGTTTGCAGATGCGAGTAATAACACAAACGTCGTTCAAAAATTAATACTAAAATATAACCCACCTTTGAAAGGCATTTTCTACCATAGTAGATGTGTTGCACACATCATTAACTTGGTTGTGCAAGACGGGTTAGCGGTTCCACAAATAAGTCAAGTAAAAGACGCGTATAAAAACATGTTGCAAGATATATTTTGTAAGGGTAAGGCTAGATACAAACTTTATATGAAATTGTGTAAGGATACGGAGAACATTTTTTTAACCCCTAATTGGGACATGCCCGTAAGATGGAATTCGACATACAACATGTTTGTATGTGGTTTACGCCAACGTGAGACTTTACAAGCTTTTCATTTACAACTTGTCCAAAGGGGTTATGCTACAAACGAATTTCCAAACGGATGTTGGGATATTATTGAAAAGATAACCGAATTGCTCAAACTTTTTAAAACCGCAACTACTTTGTTATCGGGTGTTTATTATCCCACGATTCACTTGGTACTTAAGCAAATTTTTTTAATGTGTTCAAAACTAAGCGAATACGAATTTATTGATAATTTAAACGCACTAATGGTGGCTCCCATGAAAGAAAAACTAAGAAAATATTTTAAAGAAATGCCACCGATAATTAGTTGTGCCGCCGCAATAAACCCATGCTTAAACCTTTACAGGGTGGAATTGCTTATCGATAACATTTGTAACGATTTGGAATTGAATGACGAGGACCCATTTTTTTCACAAAATACAAAAAAACATTTTAACAAATGCTTTCAAGATTTATTTACTCATTATTTTCAATTATATGGTTCAACAAATCCTTCTTCTAGTTCGGCTTCCACAATGTTTGGTTCATCTTCCTCTCGCGATCCAATGCTTAACTTATATAATAGTTTAAGACAATAAAACCATAAACGGGCAAGGGGTGAAGGTAATCAAATGAACACTAGCGAATATGGGAGGTATACCGGAACCGATTTTTTAAACACTATACAACCCGATGAATTCGCACAATTTGATATTTTGGCTTGGTGGAAAGGGATGGAATCTCAATTTCCCGTTCTAACCATCATGACCCGAGATTTACTAACCGTCCAAGCTTCTACGGTATCTTCGGAATCCGCTTTTTCTCTTAGTGGCAGGGTACTATCTATACGAAGAACAAGACTCACACCGGCCTCATTAGAGATGTGCATTTGCTTGAAGGATCACTTAGACGCCGCGAAACGTATACAACACATTTCTAGTCTTGAAGGTGAAATGGAATACGAAGGAGATATACACGATATCGAGGTGCAAGCCGGTATGGCAATATCACTCTCCGATGAAGAAATTGCTCTTGATGAAGCTTCGCAAGAGGCTGCCACCGATGAAGATTTCGACCTTTGAACAATGAAGACTATGCATTTGAAGATGTTAGAAGACTTGAAGATTAATAATACTTGAAGATTTTGAAGAAGTATGAAGACTTATTTGTTTCAAGAATATTTTTATGACTATTTAGAAGACTTTGATTTAAGTAATTGTCAAGTTATGTTTCCATTCCTAAATGATGTTTTCCCATGAAGATTTTATTATTTTCATGAAGATTGTTATTTTTATGAAGATTATGAAATGATCAAGTGTTGTTGTTATGGTGAAAGTGTTGTTGTTATGGTCAAAGTGTTGTTGTTATGGTAAAAGGGTCAAAAGGTATCCAAATGGTTCATGAAAGTGTGGTTATGTCAAAACGAGCGATAGTGTAATTATGTAGCGGCTTGCAATTGCCTTAGGTGTTAAATGTATGTTAAAATGTGTTGGTAAAAAATGAAAGTCTGAATGTGAGGCGTTTGTGATTTGGTATGGTCACCAAAAGTGTCCGAAATGACCAAAAATTGGTCACACGTCCGAATTCTTCGTTGACGTGAAATTTGAAAAAGTGTAAAAATGAAAAGTTTTATTTTGTTATAGTGGAGGTGTCTGCAAAATTTCAGCCTCTAAGTATTTACGAGTCAAAAGTTATACGCATCGAAATTTCGCTTCTTAAAATTCTGCATACCAAACATTACCCGGTGCGTACACCTAGTACCCGCCGGTAACATGTTGCACCCGCCGGCTAGTTCATATTCTTCCGGGAACTAAACATTAGTACCAGCCTGGTATCATGTTGTACCCGCCGGGTACAACTTTTAATTGCTTTACAGAAAGTCAGTAGCTAGATTGCCTTGAGTACCCGTTGCGTACAAAGTGTACCCGCCGGGTACCAAGTATATACCCGTTAGTATTCACACCGGGTAGTTCATATTCTTCCGGGAACAAATCATAAGTACCCGCCGGTAATAGGTTGTACCCGCCGGGTACTCTATTTTTCCAGGTTTTCCCTGCCTTCCTTCCACTCTTTCCACACATTCCAAAACCCCATTTTCTCTCCAAAAAACGGGAGCAACACCACCAAAACCCCCACTCAACCATTTTTGAAGCAAAAACTCACGAATTAAACCGTCAAAACACTTCTACATCATGTTTAAGGTACGATTAACAACTTTTTAATTCAAAAGACTTAATTTTCATGGATTGATTGAAGTTTTTAGATTTAGGTTTTCTTGAAATTGAATGTGTGAAAGTTTTAGTTGTTTCTATTTCTGATTATATTGTGAGTTATATGCACTCACACCTTCTTATTTCATGAATTCGTGTTTAATTTACAAGATTATGAAAAATACGAATTTAGGGTTCTTTAAACAAATTTTGGGGAAAATTAATTATGTGTCATGCTATGCTTAGAATTGTAATCCATTTACATAATACTCACGATTGTAATGCTCACTTGAATCAAATTATGTGTTTAATTGCGTAATTCGAGTTTAGCTTGATATTAGGGCATTGCTTTTGAAAGAGGATAAGTTTGAGCTTTGTAGATAAAATGTGTTTACGGCTGTGTAACATTATATGATGCTAATCCTAATGAGTGTGTACATTATATGATAACATATCTAGTTACTCATAATAGTATTGGTTGGTATTGCGGGAATGATTGTATAATTGATTATGTGATGGATGAATTGGTCAAGGCAATTCTCTCATTTGTGTTGTGTTTTGCAGGGAAGAAGCAAGAAACAAAAATACAGCACCTCTGGGACTGCTAACGATGAAGAGGGTGACCGCCCTCAGCCGATGAGCATTGATGCTCTACTTGTTCCCGAGACAATTCACCCATGGCTTAAATTTAGTAATAGGTTAACAAAGTACAATACATACTGTCAGAAACTGAACTTGTTGAGGGGGAAAGACTGTGATTTAGCTAGGGTGGTCGATTGGGAACCACTAGAACAAGCAGGGGTAGCCGCCGGAATTAAGGAACTGATTAGGCAACGTTATTTCGTGGATCACATACCATTCGAATATGAAGAATGGGAAGGCATATTTCAGATTAATGAGGAGGTATACAAAGAGCTATGTGTGGAATTCCACTGCACATATGAAATGAAAGAGGATGTTGAGTCGGCGACTGATAAAAATTTCATGACTTTCCGACTAGGAGGTCAACCAAGGAAAATGAGTATGGTGGAACTTGCTGCCTGTTTGGGCATTTATACTCGAGAGCAGCTGGATGCAACTCATTTTGAGGATTATTTGATGAACAGTGATATGATCGGGCTGGAATTTTCCCCAAGGATGTGTGGCACGAATTTTCACAAATACCGTACGCTAGAGGTGGAAATTCATACAAAGATATGGAGAGCATGCAGTTGCGGGTAATCCAACGATGTCTTGCGCACACCATTTCGCATAGAAGGGAGAACACAGAGAGAGTCGGTTTCGCCGACTTATGGTATATGAGGAAGTTTGTAGCGGAGGAGAATATCAATGTGCCGTACACTGTTGCCTGGTATTTACATCATAATGCCAGCGGGATTAGAGGGGCATCCCCTATCTGTGGGGTACAATTTGTGACTAGGATTGCCAAGTCCTTCAACATCAGTTTTGAGAATTTAGAGCGAGTGACGGCTAGGCGAAAAACAGTAGGGCTAGTTCAGTTTCAGGGGGCACAGGCTGTCTCAGTTGTCAATAACCGGTTCGTGCCCTACCAGGAACCACCACCGGAGGAGAAAGCGGCTCAACCACCGAGAAGAAGAAGAAGACAACAGCAGGTGGAACATGAACAACATCAAGAGAAAGAAGCTGCATATGAGCAGGGAGGTTTCCAGCAGCAAGGCGCAGCACTGCCATCCATGCTGGATGTTATGCATGGTATTCAGGGCCTTCAGGTTAGCCATGATAATTTTTCGCAGGAAGTCAGGTATGAACATGGAGCACAGCGTTACCACAACGCTTGGTCATATCACAACATACGAAGACTTTCTGAAGCGGTGCCCAATTTCCGGCCTACAACCTACAACTACCCACCTATGTGGGGTCAGTCTGGAGCAAGCTATCCACCACCTGGTTATGACGAGGGTGCCGCCTTGGCAGAGCTGCAGGAAGAGTACCGAAGGCAGCAGGAGAGAGAGCAAGAGGAGCGTGGATTCCACTATGACTATTCCCCGTTTTGAGTGCTTGCGTGCCTGATAAGCATCAAATAGATAGTATAATTTATAGTAATTTATCCCTATTTTTATATACATTTTAGTGCATTTATATGATTTTAGATACTTATTTTGTCAATATTTGCAGAGATGTATTTTAATTGTAGATTGAATAAAAGGGAGCAAAAACTAATCCGAAACTGAAAGAAACTGAAGAAAATGAAGAAATAAAGAAAAATGAGCTTAAATCATGAAGAAATGAAGACCAAAAGTATTAAAATGAAGAATTGGGCCAAGAAGACAAAGAAGTCTGGATATGAAGATTAATAGTCCAAAAATTAAGCCCAAGCCCGAAATTAGAATATTCTGGAATTTACATTCAACCGGCGGTTGGATAAACCAACCGGCGGTTGGGATTTAGGGTTTAAAGGCGGTGCAGACACGTGAAGTTGGACCCGGATGCAAATAACTCCAACCGGCGGTTGGAGAACCCAACCGGCGGTTGGGAGGTCGGTTTTGAAAACTATAAATAGAGGCTCAAATTAGCTTAAACCATATACGATTCAAGAATACTAAAACCGAAAGTTAGGGTTTTAGGTCGACTTTAGGTGCGATTTTGGAGTCTAAAGAGCTAGGGTTTGAAGGTTTTTAACCCTAGGAAAAGCTAGTTCGTCAATTGGTTCGATTTCTTTATTCTTGTAACTTTAATAACCTTATTGAGTTATTTATGATATTGTTTATTTGATTTAATTGTGAATTAGGTTTTCATTATATTTGTTTGAATGAATGTTTACTGAGTTTATTATTTGAATTATATGTTTATGTTGGAACTATATTATTGAATGTTTATTATACAAGAATTGTCTTTATTATGATATTTTAGTGATTATTCTTGACATAATTAGACTGATTTATATTAAACTAGGATGACCATAAACTGTTTATATAAATTAAGTGATTGTGTTTATGTTTTGATCTTAACCTTATGCGATAAACTAAGAATAAATCATTAATATAAAGTAATACTGCGATTCAAGCCTAACCATAGAAATTGTATAATAAATTGATGATAGATCGTATTAATTAGTAACACTTTACGTAACCTTATGACTGTGTTGCTATGATGAGGATTTGACTTAACCCTAAGTGATCTTCTACATTAGTAAATCACCAATAATAATAGCCAGCAAAGCAAATAGACATAAGTACATATAATAAGTTTAATAAATAATAGTTTGAATAATTATAATCTTTTATCCAATTGAGTATACCTAAGTTGTTCCTTAAAACTTATCTATTAGAATCTGTATCCAAAAATATAAATATAAATATATTCGTTCGGAACTAAAACGTCCCCCTTATCTTGTAGATTATTGTAAATTGGATCCTTTGTATTTATTTGTATTATAATTGTAAATATTTGTAATTAGAATAAATAGATAATTAGTTATAAATAAGAATCACGTTTCTTGTGTTCCTTGTATTCGAATTTGGACTTACTTATTAAGCTATATTACATGAACGGGTCAATCTTGCCTGAATTGTGTGATAGTATTATTTAGTATTTCCTTAATTTAAACTTGTTATTATAATTGCCTATACTTAGCGCACATCAAGTTTTTGGCGCCGCTGCCGGGGAACACTTAACCGGATGAACTTTTGTTTTACCGGGGGAGCGGTGTATTTTAATTAAACTAATTATTTTACTTGTATAATTTATTTTTCTGATACTTTGCAAAATCGATAAGAAATATCGGCTCACCCATTGAGAATACTGACAAAAACAAAGGTATAAGGAGAGTAAAGCCCTACCTTATTGATTTATCATATAAGAGGTAAGGTGCTTCTCGAAAGAAATAGGTTTTTAATAAGCTTCGCGCTGACCTGTTTCTCCGCTTTTGTGTACTATCAATGGAGCTACCGAGATCTTTTTGACTAGCAATGTAAAGGAAATTAAATAAAAAAAAAATTTGTATAATAAGTTACTTTAGATAAAATAGGACTAGATAAGTAATCTGAACTATGTGCTATTCTTTGTGCACAGAAAAATTTAGCTGTTATTAGAATGGAGTCGATGCAAATGGACTTTGGAAATGAAAATATGGATTTCAAAGATATAGAAGTAGATTACATTCTTTTGAACCAAACAAGAAGATCAAGCTATCTAATGAAGAAGAAGACTATGAACAACCCCCTGTAGTTTCAAATAAGGAAGATATGTTCCACTACTTAGAATATCATGAAGATGAGCTCAGGTTTATTATGGAACTCATACACAAATCCACTTTAGAGTATACTGATTATCAGAAAGAGTTGATTAAGAAAATGGAAGAACAATTCACTGCTTGGGTTATATCTAATGAGACTAGAGATACAGATGATTTCATAAACTATGTAAATGAGCTGAAGTATGATATTGTAAGTGAGCATGAGATGGTAGACCCAACGTTTTGTGAAGAGCAGTTGTTGAAGTATACATATGTGCATGAAACATTTGAGAAGTCTTTGTTTCCTTATTCTGATAAACAAAGAGAAATGTTAAGAGAACTTAAGGAGATAATAGAATACGCCACTGGAAACTTGAGTAATATGGCTGACATATGTTTACTGGAAAACTTTCAAGATTTCTTCAATTCAATAAAAGCTAGAGAGCATATTGGTTCTGGAAGATTTTTCATTGATTGTGCGGTTGATTTTTATGTTCAATAAATTGTTGATGAATTTTACTATGGAGAATGGGACGAAAGAACGCGTATAATTCCTGAGTACTTTTCTGACGAACCAATGGCAAACTTGGTCACTTATGCTAAGATGGAGTTGCAGCTAGCTTACAATGGAGTTCATTATAATCAAAGAAATAACCTTTTTCATTTAGGGTTATCTGAAGTTTACTATCAGTTGGTAGATACTTTTAGGTATTCTGGTATAACAACGGAGCATCAAGAAGGATACTATAGGAGAATCTTAAAGGACATAGGAAAGGCAGTGAGAACTCATAACACATATGATTATCATGATATACATTTAGGTTTCTATGGGTTAATGGATTCATTAAGACATAATCATGTGGAGTGAGAAACAAAGGTTGAAGATAATTACATGGTCACTGATGAAGAAGGAAAAATAGCTAAGAAGGTTAAAAGGGTAGCTGACACACTCATAGAAGTAGAAGATGCTGAAAGGATTCATCATTAAAGTTTTTCTGAATATGCTTCACCAATACCCGAGATAACTAATAAGATCTATTTGCACTTTCGAAGAATTTATCCTGAGAACTTTGGAAGACCTGTTAGTGGGAATTAGGCTTAAACCTCATTTCTGAAAATCATTTGCAACCTCTTCATTTTTAATAATTAGTTAAATTCTTTCTAATTTTTGTTTTAGTTTTATAATGTTTTAGGATTTGAATGTTATTTGGATATTTAAAGTTTAATGTTTTTAGTTTTATGTTTGATTAATATGAATTTTATTGTTTTCAAAATTATATGATTATCTCATCTTTATTTGTATTAGCTACACAAATGATAGGAATTTTAAGTATTTAGAATTGATTTTTACACGAGTTGCAATAGTGATAAAAATTAATAAAATACTAAGAAGAGATTATAATAATAAGTTTTGAAATTATGCTTAACATTGTTTACAAGATTGCAGATATACAAAATATAATATTTTGGTGACAAAAAGATTGAAACAATATTCGAAATTCGATAAAGTCGACAATTGAATTTCCAAACGGTGGATGAGTCGACACAATCACCGATTGAAAAATCTATGTATACCAAGGTAAGATTTATTATATATGTTATTTGTCAACTAACAGCATTACAGGAATTTATATCAAAAGTACAAATTACTAGAACAATATTTCTTTTTATCCATGTATTATTTAAAATTTCAAAATAATTATTATCTAAAACATAAACAAATTTTATACACATAGATTATGATTTGTAGATATTTTGTAAATGTAAATTGTTATAGTACGCATTTTATTTGTAAAAATATTAGAATTATATAGCTAAGTATTAATGGGCCTAAAGCCCAACGAATTTTAATTGGGCCGAAAAAGGGTCTGGCCAAATTTTGAGCCAACCGGCGGTTGGGAAGCCCAACCGGCGGTTGGATACTTTTGCGATCAAAACCAGAAAACCATCGGTTTTCACCATTTTCACACACAAAACACACAATACACACACATACGACCGGACAAACGGATTTCGACCGGGAATCATCGCATTTTCATCCTTTCATTGATTTTTTGTGATTTACATCATCAAAGGTATTATCTAAACTCGTTTTTACGTTTTTTTCGAATTTAATCCGAATGTAATTGTTTCGATTGCGGTTTATGGATTGATTGTAAGTTTAGATGATTAGGAATGCTTAGAAATTAGTTTAGATTAGTTAGATTATGATTTTTGCGGTTTGAGGTTTGTTTGCGGATTGTTTCGGATCGAATCATTAAGATATTCGATTTTCAATTAATTAACCACACTTATATTAGGAAATGGTTCATTTTTTATTCAATAAAATTTTGAAATAAAATTCTAGTTCATATTTGAATTTGAATATAGTTTGAAATAAATATTATTACATTTTATAAATTTTTTAGAATCGATATATTTTTGAAATAAACTCTTTTAATAAAAGAGTTAAAACAAAATTTGGTAATATTTTAATTTTGAAAACATGTCGTTATAAATGATTTGAAATAACCTATCATCATAATCAAGATGATTTTGACATAATTAAAACGTGTCGTTATAAAATTCGACAGTTAAACTATATTAAATATTTATTACTACAATTTACAAACCTTGTTGGATTCGATATTATTTCGAGACAATAAATATAGTAGAATTAATGATATATTTTGATTTGCTATTTAGATTAAGTATTCTGTTTAGTTTAGATATAATATTAAGAAATTAAACAGGTGGCTATCAAAAATTAAGCAGAAATGCTGCCCAAATTTCTTTTGAATTGTTTATAATATATCTAACATAATTATTTAAAGTTTGTTTTACAGTTATGTCTACCAGGAGACAGAGAGGACGTGCATTATTAGACAGAGAGGATTTCCAGCTACATCCTTACCTACGTTTTGAGCATGAGTCGATTACACCAGAGAGGAGAGCAGAGTACGCTGATGGATTACTGGAGCATATTGCTCAGCCGGTAGAGACACCGGATGTTTTGGATTGGTCAGTTATGGAGAGAGTTATAGATCCTCGCAGAGAGGGTGAGACTGGGGATGCTACTCTGAGGAGGCTGATGACTCAGAGTTATCTGTTACCGTCAGGTGATGTTGGTTTTGTTTCTCTGGCTTGGGTTAGATTATTTCAGATTTGGAAGATTATTTATAGGGAGCTTGTGATTGAGTTTTATACTACCCTTAGGTTTGATAGTGCTTCTAGACAGTTTGACCAGCCTTTGATTTATTTTTATTTGGGAGGTCAGACTAGGACCATGAGTTTGATTGAGTTTGGGGTAGCTGTGGGGCTCTATACATTAGATGAGCTCCACAACCATTCTTTTGGAGATCATTTGATTGCAGGTATGGTAGAGCAGTATTCTTCTGTAGAGATTGCTGAGTATTAGAGACAGCTAGCGATTGTTGATTATGGAGAGAGAGCGCCTTCAGATATACATATGAGGAGCCCGGTTCATAGACTGTTACATAGGTTGTTATCATCTTCTATTTGTGGTAGGCATACTGGACCTGAGAAGGTCTATCAGCCCGATTTCTTTTATTTACATACTATGATTCAGGGGACGCTGATCAATGTTCCCTAGAGATTAGTTCATTGGATGACCACTGGAGCGACAAGGCATAGGCTTAGCAGTAGTTTATGTGGAGGGCAGTATGTTACTAGGTTAGCACATTATTATCAGATGGGAGCTGCTGATTTTTTGACTTGTACACCGGTTACACCTGGGATGTCCTTGCTAGGCGAGGACAAGTTGATTGAGTTAGGGATTATTCAGGAAGGTGTACAGGAGGGAGTTTTGTTATGGACACCAGAGGTTGCCCCTGGATAGCAGCCTGTACAGAGAGCTAGATTGAGAGGACCCCCTGTTCCACCAGCATCAGTTATACCACCAGTACCGGAGATACCAGTACCAGAGATTGATCTGCCAGTAGGTAGAGGCAGAGGACGTGGTAGAGGTCGTGGCCGGGGTGATTTGTATGAGGATATTCAGCAGAGACTGGAGAGGATTGAGATAGGGCATGGTAAGAGATTGGATACGATTGATCAGAGATTTGCCAGGATGGAGCAGAGGTTTGATAGATTTGAGAGAGAGAGTTTTCATAGATCTGATTATCAGCTTGGATTGTTGCAGCAGCTGTTGAGAGATAGGTCTATCGAGTTTCAGCCGTATATTCCTTTGGTTTATGATGGAGCTGGACCTTCGAGACAGCTAGGGTAGGAGGATTCAGATGATGATTAGATTGTCTTGGATACATTTGATACATTTATATTTGGGATGACTGTACTTATTATTATGTTTACTTTTCATTACATTTATTATTATTATTATGCTGATATGGTTGTTTATTTTTTATAGCATTAGACTGGCAGTAAGTTCAGCACTTTATTTATAAAGTTCTTACTTATTTATTATATATGAACTTTGTGGGTGTGTTCACTGGAAACCCTTACGAGACTATAACTCGTCCACTCGGGATACCGAGGGGTTTAAAGGCTTATTGCATATGCTAAATGCAATCGTGATTAACTACGAAAGTGTGGATGTTGTATATTATTTTTCAAGAGATGAAGGAATCAACCAAGCAGATTTTTCTAAGCCGGTGATGAAATTTATAATTTCAGTCAGGGGAGTTTTTCTGTTCTATTTTTCTTTCCCTTACTCACTTTTGTTTATCAATTTTTATACAATGAGGGCATTGTATAATTTAAGTCTGGGGATAGGGTTCGTAAGAAAAAGAATTTCTTTAAATAAACATTTAAGTTTCTATTGTTCTAAAATTTTTGAAAATTTAAAATTTTAAATGAATAATTAAGTATTTATTAGTTAGAATACTTTTATTAAAAGTTTTGTTTTGTATTTAAATGTTTAGACTTTAATGTGGATTAACTGTTTTGTATATATAACGTAAGCTACTTAAATAAAGGAAGTGATATATAGTTATATGATATGATGTACTAATAGGCAATCTATATGAAGATTTCTGAATTTTAATAAATTAATACTCCCTCCGTCCCGTATCTATTGTCCAGTATTCCTTTTTGGGATGTCCCAATTTAATTGTCCACTTCCATAAATGGAAAAGAATAATGAGATAAAATTCATTTATGCCCCTAATTTATATATGTAAGACAAAAAGATATGTAAAAAATAAAGGGTAAAATTGTCTTGTTACCAAAAAGTAAGAGAGATAGTGATGTTTTTCTTAAACTGCGTGTTTTCTGTCTGGGGACAATAAAATTGGGACGGAGGGAGTATAATATAACTTGTTTATTATTTTATGATACATAATATGATGTATGACATAAAAGTCTTAATTTTTAAATTTATTATGCAATAATTTTATATCTTTTTACTTATGTGAGTACATTTGGGGGTAAATATTGATAGTTTCCTCTGTTATACGAAAGTATAGACCTGGTCTCTATTAATATATACTTAAAAATTAAGCAAACACAAGTCAAAAGTACTTGAAAAGTCTTAAAAATAAAAGATACCTAATGAGGTCGCCAAAATGGTTTGACCAAGTCTGGTTTTGCTTAAACCTGAATTAAGTTATGTCACTCTGTCGCATGAAAATGCAGACCTGTCACCAATGTCTTGATTCTTAAAAATGTATTTCATATATTTAATTGGAATATAAAAGAAAATTGTATAACTAAATTTAAAGGAATATCATATATGGAAATCATAAGTAATATACATACTAATAATAAAAGTATATTCAGAAGTATAAATATAGATTGTTTAAAGTGGACAAATATATTAGTAATCATTCATGAGCTATATATTACACAAATAATAAATAATTTTATTTATACATTATAGTTATCCATGTTAATTAAATTGTTTAAATTTTTAATTTATGAAACAGATTTTTAGTATTGGTATTCAGATTTTTAAATATTAATTTGATGCTTATTTTTTTTAAATTTTATTCAGTTTTCTACTTGAGGACAAGCAGAACTTAAGTGTGGGGATATTTGATAAGCATCAAATAGATAGTATATTTTATAGTAATTTATCCCTATTTTTATATACATTTTAGTGCATTTATATGATTTTAGATACTTATTTTGTTAATATTTGCAGAGATGTATTTTTATTGAAGATTGAAGAAAAAGGAGCAAAAACTAATCCGAAACTGAAAGAAACTGAAGAAAATGAAGAAATAAAGAAAAAGGAGCTTAAATCATGAAGAAATGAAGACCAGAAGTATTAAAATGAAGAATTGGGCCAAGAAGACAAAGAAGTCCGGATATGAAGATTAATAGTCCAAAAATTAAGCCCAAGCCCGAAATTAGAATATTCTGGAATTTACATTCAACCGGCGGTTGGATAAACCAACCAGCGGTTGGGATTTAGGGTTTAAAGGCGGTGCAGACACGTGAAGTTGGACCCGGATGCAAATAACTCCAACCGACGGTTGGGAGGTCGGTTTTGAAAACTATAAATAGAGGCTCAAATTAGCTTAAACCATATACGATTCAAGAATACTAAAACCGAAAGTTAGGGTTTTAGGTCGACTTTAGGTGCGATTTTGGAGGCTAAAGAGCTAGGGTTTGAAGGTTTTTAACCCTAGGAAAAGCTAGTTCGTCAATTGGTTCGATTTCTTTATCCTTGTAACTTTAATAACCTTATTGAGTTATTTATGATATTGTTTATTTGATTTAATTGTGAATTAGGTTTTCATTATATTTGTTTGAATGAATGTTTACTGAGTTTATTATTTGAATTATATGTTTATGTTGGAACTATATTATTGAATGTTTATTATACAAGAATTGTCTTTATTATGATATTTTAGTGATTATTTTTGACATAATTAGACTGATTTATTTTAAACTAGGATGACCATAAACTGTTTATATAAATTAAGTGATTGTGTTTATGTTTTGATCTTAACCTTATGCGATAAACTAAGAATAAATCATTAATATAAAGTAATACTGCGATTCAAGCCTAACCATAGAAATTGTATAATAAATTGATGATAGATCGTATTAATTAGTAACACTTTGCGTAACCTTATGACTGTGTTGCTATGATGAGGATTTGACTTAACCCTAAGTGATCTTCTACATTAGTAAATCACCAATAATAATAGCCAGCAAAGCAAATAGACATAGGTACATATAATAAGTTTAATACTCCCTCCGTCCCATATTAATAGTCCACTATTCCTTTTTGGGCTGTCCCAAATTAATTGTCCACTTCCAAAAATGGATAAAAATGATGAGCTAAAATCCTTTTATACCCCTACTTTATATATGTAAGACAAAAAAGTAGGTAAAAAGTAAGGGGTAGAATTGTCATCTTATCAAAAAGTAAGAGAGAAGTTGATGTTTTCTTAAACTGCGTGTTTCTTGTCTGGGGACAATTAAATTGGGACGGAGTGAGTAAATAATAGTTTGAATAATTATAATCTTTTATCCAATTGAGTATACCTAAGTTGTTCCTTAAAACTTATCTATTAGAATCTGTATCCAAAAATATAAATATAAATATGTTCGTTCAGAACTAAAACGTCTCCCTTATCTTGTAGATTATTGTAAATTGGATCCTTTTTATTTATTTGTATTATAATTGTAAATATTTGTAATTAGAATAAATAGATAATTAGTTATAAATAAGAATCGCGTTTCTTGTGTTCCTTGTGTTCGAATTTGGACTTACTTATTAAGCTATATTACATGAACGGGTCAATCTTGCCTGAATTGTGTGATAGTATTATTTAGTATTTCCTTAATTTAAACTTGTTATTATAATTGCCTATACTTAGCACACATCAGTGCCTCATGTGATTTAGACACTTTTCTAGACAAATTGATTACGGTCTATTTAAGTACTTTTAATTTTCTGCTTTGATATTTTGGAATGCTTGACTAGGAATGGCGTTTGGGTACGTTTTTGTACAACGACATTGTGACACCCGTCAAATTAGGACTAGTTTTTAGTTCCTAATCATTATGTAATACATGTAGTTAGTGCTATGTAATAGGCTAATTGTATGTATCAAAATATATATTGTTGAATATATATCAATACTCGATTAGAATTAATCGTTCATTATCAAATCGGCCGAATTTCCGATTCATATATATATATGGCATTGGTGAAAAACAATATTAAATAATATAAGAATTATTATTTAATAACTCATTATGTATTATATATTATTTTGATAATATATATCAAGTATTACGTATCATACAAATCAAAACGTTCGCTACAAAACTCATAAAAGATGAATTATTATTTGAAATAATAATTACTAGTTACTTTGGTTGAATTAAAACATATTTCGTTTTACAACCTTTTACTCAAACGCGACGAAAACATTCAAATCGTGTCCGTCTCTAAAACATAAAACAATGATATATTTTTATATCTCATTAAAAGTATTTTTATTAAAATACTTCGATTAGAATACGTACGATATCAATTTTAGAAATTTATCGAATTAAAACATTTTATTACTTTTTGATCGGGTACAAAAACACGGGTATTTTGTACCACAAATGGGAGCCCACCCGACTCCAATAATTGGAGCCGGATGAATAAACTGATCAAACACCCTTATGTTTTCATTTTTCCATCTATCTATCTCGATCTCTCTCTCGGTTCTTTCATTTTCAAACAACAACAACAATTACAAAAACAAGATCAAGTATCATCCTCATCATCATCTTAGTGATCATCATCATCTTCATCATCTCATCATCTTCATCACCATTATCATCATCATCCGTTCATCAAATAAATTGTAAGGATTCGATTACGTTTTTGTTAATTTTACATGTTTATATTGAGTATATTAGCATGCTAGGATGTTTCACGAACTGATTATGCCCCAAATCGAACCCCGAATTGTTGGATTAAGCTGATGTTCGTCACAGACCTCGAAATACGGCGTATTCAAGGGAATACGGCGTATTCCCACCCAGAAAATATGAATACGGCGTATTCAAGGGAATACGGCGTATTCCCGCCCAGAAAACATGATCTACCCGGCTCGTCTTCGGAATACGGCGTATTCAAGGGAATACGGCGTATTCCCTCTATTTTTCCGGAATACGGCGTATTCAAGGGAATACGGCGTATTCCCTCTATTTTTCATGAATACGGTCGTATTCAAATGAATACGGCGTATTCCCCACAAAAGCCACCAATACGGCGTATTCAAATGAATACGGCGGATTCCCCCGTTATATTTCATGATCCAACAGATCAATAAACTAGCCCTGCGAATTCTAGCTAAAACAGAACACATAAATTTTCGAAAACGTCGACGATTTCACAACATATTTCAGGGTAGCTTCTCGATGAAAAATTTATTGTAACGGATTGGGCTCAAATTCGCTCGGTCATTCAAAAACAGCTAAATGGTCAAGGCTAAGTACCTTAGCCTAGTCAGTTTTAGGCCATCCGGAGTCATCTAGGGGTCGAAAATGGCGTATTTTAGTTTTCGGATCTCCGTTTTTCCATAAACTAAAAACTAAAGGTTTACACTAAGTGTCAGACATCGCGACATATTTCATACTTATACGATACAACATTTAAACACTTCAAATATGCTTTTATATGTTCACAACAATTGAAAGTAGTAATAATAATTGAAGAATTATTATTTCAATCAATCACCAATGGGCCGTAAACAGTTTCACAAACTCAAACATAATCATTAACCAAAGTACTTGGTCATAACTAGTTAATGGGATAACTAGCATAGATGGTCCGTAGAGTCATCTAATCAATTAAACCTTGCGCGTTTAATACGCCCGACAGGTTTCAAGAATCTAATCATTTATCAAAACCTTGCGCGTCTAAGACGCCCTGCAGGTTCAGTCGTTGTAACGACATCAAATCATTGTGAATCATCAATTGTGCTTAGTAACATCTCATAGGCTCAGGTGAGTCTCATAGCCCATTTTTAAATATATTTTCTCAGGGGTGTGATCCATTGCATGTTTTGTTTTACAATATGAACGCAAGTATCATTAAATCGAATACTGCATGAGTTATTTTCTCTAATCATTTTTAAAGCCCTCCATCAGCATAGTTTGGTAATACGTAGTAGCGTGAATATTAGTATATGGATCCATATAGGTCTGACCAGCCTCATCCGGGTTAGCAAGCACTAACTGGTAAAACGGATGTATTAATATTTGTGTAGACGAGTGTTTGATTAGGCACTCGTAGGAGGCACCTCGCTCAGGATACCTTAAATGTGGAACTGACATCTCGAGTTAAGCTCAAACTATGTGCTCATGGCTGTATAACTTTTATTTTGCTTAATTGCATTTTAAATTCAATTATCATTAAATCTTGCGGTTCATACAAATATGTGTTGACATACAAACCTGTGAGCTCACCAGCGTTTTCGCTGACCCATTTTAGCATGTATCACAGGTGCTCAGCAGCAGTAGGTCTGCCACTCAAGATGCCCATTAGCTCGAGTCATATTCAGACATCAAGAGATTGTCATGCATTACTATATTTTGTATAATTTAGTTATGCCATAGAATCTCTATCATTTGAACTCAGGAGCTTTTGTAAACTATATTATAACAGTGTAAAACTTTTATAATATCCATGTATTTTATCAAACGACGCATGTAGTGGTCGTTCATTATGTAATCTGGTGCTTTGTGTATTGATTAGTCGCGCCCCGAACCGACCCGCTTCCGCATCATAATTTGGGGGTGCGACAGATTGGTATCAGAGCCTAAGGTTATAGTGAACTAGGTTGCATTTAGTGGGCCTAGACTATGACCGTTAGGCAGTATTCCTTATTAGATATAACTGGTTCAGTGATTGCACCATATGAGTTTAATTTAACATAGCTTAGCTAACTATGTACAATTAAATGAATACGATGTGAAAGCTGAAAGGGGTTATGTTGAATAGGAATGCGATAGTTGACTCTGACCACGAGAGAAACCGTGACTAATACTTGATTAGTGTTAGACACACATTAGGCTATTATGTGATATAGGCGTATATACATACATAGGCCTCATTTATGTGCTACCTTATAGGCTATTATATATTGAAGATATATGATTAAGGCCACTCGCGTATTATCTTCTAAGCTATTATATATATCGAATATATATATAGATCACACACGATAATACACTCGTTAACATCTTCACTACCAAAGACGATGAGTATGAATTACTATCGTCTATCCTTTTTATACGCACATAACATCTCACAACACATTCCGCTGTACAATCACATATTCGCGAGGAATATATCATTTTGTATTTCCTCCATCATTCTATTTTCTTAGAATCACAAATGGACTTATTGTCAGAAGGACTATAGGTTCCCCTAAGTAGTTGCTTATCCCACCTACTCGCAAACTCGCATCTAGTATGCAACTCTGTTGTTTGTCAAATATGATTATCACTTGTGTCATTGTATATTACTTCATAAATATATATATGCATATGTGATGTATCATGTTTTGGTGCAAACAACTCATCCACTCTCTCTGCTTTTGTCAGAATCATGCCGCCAAAGAAGACTGGTTTCAGTCAAGCTGAACTCAATGCTGCGGTTACCCGAGCTGTAGCCGAAGCCATGGCTGCTCAAGAAGCTCTAAGGAATGCAGAGACAGTCAATACCTCTCGTACTCCTGTTATCAAACCTTGTTCCTACAAGGACTTTCTCAGCTGCAAGCCACTCTACTTTAAGGGCACGGAAGGTGCTATTGGCTTAATCCGATGGATTGAAAGAATAGAATCTGTCTTCAGTCTCTGTAACTGTACTGAAGATAGTAAAGTCAAGTTTGCTGCTTACACCTTTCAAGAAGGTGCACTAACGTGGTGGAACACCTACGCAAACTCTATTGGCGTCGAGATCGCAAACCAACTTCCTTGGCCTGAATTGAAGAAAAAGCTAAGGGAGAAGTACTGTCGCGAGGAAGAACTTCACCGACTGGAAGTGGAGTTCTGGCATCTGGAGGTACAAGGGAACGATATTGCTGGGTACACCACCAAGTTCCAGCAGTTCGCTCTGTTGTGCCCAGGTTTGGTTGATACGGAAAGAAAAAGTATCATGAAGTATATTCGAGGACTTCCGGAGAATATCCAGGGGAATGTCGCCTCAGCTCAACCAACCACCCTTGATAGAGCTATCGGAATTGCCCATGAACTCATGGCTATGGTTGTCAGCCGTGAGACATCTGCTCCATCATCTGGTAATAACAACAAGAGAAAGTGGTCTGGGAACACCACTCAAAACCAATCATCATCAAAGAGGTCTGAGTCTGATAAGACCACCAACACTGGTTCTGGTTCCAACAAGGGCTACACTGGAAATAAGCCCTACTGTTCAAAGTGCCACCGTCATCATGATGGTCCTTGCAGCACACCTTGTGGAAAATGTCAAAGGTATGGACATTTGACCAAAGACTGTAGGTCTACTACCGTCAACACCAACACCACCACCAGCCAACCAAAATCCTGCTATGAGTGTGGAGATACTGGACACTTTAGGAATGAGTGCCCAAAGCTGAAGAACAAGGGTAACAACACTGCAAAGGGAAGAGCTTTCGTTCTGAACTCAGGAGAGGCCCGTCAAGACCCAAATGTGGTCTCGGGTACGTTTCTTCTCAACAATCTTACTGCTTCTGTTCTATTTGATTCTGGTGCTGATAGGAGCTTCATATCTGATGAGTTTAGTCAATTGCTTAACATTGCCCCTATTACCTTAGATGCTAAGTACATTGTAGAATTAGCTAATGGCAAGTTAATTGAGGCTGACAGTGTAATACCAAATTGCACTTTAAATCTATCTGATGAAATCTTCTCTATTGACCTTATACCCGTTGAAATTGGAAGTTTCGACGTCATTATTGGAATGGATTGGTTATCCAAGTACCGAGCTGAAATTGTCTGCTATGACAAAATCGTTCGCATACCTCTTGTCACCGGTAGTACTCTAATCATACAAGGGGAGACCGGTAGGACGAGACTGAATATCATATCCTGCATGAAAACTCGCAAGTACCTTAGGAAAGGGTACCAAGCGATCCTTGCACATGTCTTGGAGAAAAAGTCGGAAGAGAAACGACTTGAGGATGTACCCATTGTTAGAGATTATCCAGAAGTCTTTCCCGAAGACTTACTGGCCTTCCACCACCGAGACAAGTTGAGTTCTCGATCGATCTCGTGCCGGGGGCAGCACCTGTTGCACGAGCACCATATCGTTTAGCCCCTTCAGAACTTCAGGAGTTGTCTACTCAGTTGCAGGAACTCCTGGAAAAGGGATTCATTAGACCGAGTTCTTCACCATGGGGAGCTCCGGTCCTGTTTGTGAAAAAGAAGGACGGTTCATTCAGGATGTGTATCGACTACAGAGAGTTGAACAAATTAACCGTCAAGAATCGTTATCCACTACCTCGAATTGATGACCTATTCGACCAACTTCAGGGGTCAAGTATCTATTCGAAGATAGATCTAAGATCAGGTTATCATCAGTTACGAGTTCGTGACATCGACATCCCAAAGACTGCTTTTCGAACTCGCTATGGACATTATGAGTTCCAAGTGATGCCCTTTGGTTTAACTAACGCACCGGCAGTATTCATGGATCTTATGAACCGAGTGTGCAAACCATATCTTGACAAGTTTGTCATTGTTTTCATCGATGACATTCTCATCTACTCGCGCAATGAACAGGAACACGCGCAACATCTCAAAGTCATTCTAGAACTTCTTAGACACGAAGAGTTATATGCTAAATTCTCCAAGTGTGAGTTCTGGATGCAAACCGTTCAGTTCCTTGGTCATGTGATTGATAGTCAAGGAATTCACGTAGATCCATCAAAGATTGAGGCTATCAAGTGCTGGCAAGCACCGACGACGCCGACCGAAGTACGCCAATTCTTAGGACTGGCAGGTTATTATCGGCGTTTCATTGAGAGTTTCTCCAAAATAGCTCAACCTCTCACAATACTGACTCAGAAGGAAAAGAAGTTCGATTGGACTGATAAACAAGAGTCAGCACTTCAGCTATTGAAGCAAAAGCTTTGCAGTGCACCAATTCTATCACTACCCGAAGGCAATGAAGACTTCGTGGTATACTGCGATGCCTCACACCAAGGTCTTGGTTGCGTGTTGATGCAACGAGACAAGGTTATTGCCTACGCCTCCCGACAACTCAAAGTTCACGAGAAGAACTACACTACTCATGATCTCGAATTAGGAGCCGTAGTGTTCGCACTCAAGATCTGGAGACACTATCTGTATGGCACAAAATGTACCATCTTCACCGATCACAAAAGCCTCCAGCATATATTCGATCAGAAGGATCTCAATATGAGGCAACGTCGCTGGGTCGAGTTACTCACTGACTATGATTGCGAGATCAAGTATCATCCAGGGAAGGCTAATGTAGTTGCCGATGCCCTAAGTCGCAAAGAACGCACAAAACCACTTCGAGTCCGAGCCCTTAGCATAACCATCCATAATGATCTCATCATTCAAATCCTTGCTGCTCAACTCGAAGCATTGAAACCTGAAAACATCAAGGAAGAGGCCTTGCGAAATATGGAGAATCAATTTGAAACCAAACCCAATGGGGTCAAATACTTCGCAAACCGAATCTGGTTACCCAAGTTTGGGAATCTTCGAGACTTTGTGATGGATGAAGCTCACAAGTCCAAATATTCTATACATCCTGGATCTGACAAGATGTATCATGGCATCAAGGAATCATACTGGTGGCCAAACATGAAAGCAGAGATTGCCACGTATGTCAGTAAGTGCCTCACATGTTCTAAAGTCAAAGCAGAATATCAGAAACCCACCGGCTTACTTCAACAGCCGGACATTCCTCAGTGGAAATGGGAGCAAATTTCTATGGATTTCATCACTAAACTCCCGAAAACATCAAGTGGTTGCGATACTATATGGGTAATAGTTGATCGTCTAACCAAATCTGCTCACTTCCTTGCCATGAAGGAAACCGACAAAATGGAACGTCTCACACGAATCTATTTGAAGGAGATCGTATCCCGACACGGCATTCCAATCTCAATTATCTCTGATAGAGACAGTCGATTCACATCTAACTTTTGGCAATCATTGCAAAAGTCATTGGGTACTCGTTTAGACATGAGTACAGCCTATCATCCACAAACCGATGGCCAAAGTGAAAGGACTATTCAAACACTGGAAGATATGTTACGCGCCTGCGTAATTGATTTCGGTGCAAATTGGGAGCATCATTTTCCATTGTGTGAATTCTCATACAACAACAGCTATCATACCAGCATTGGAGTTGCACCGTTCGAGGCACTGTACGGTCGTAAGTGCCGATCACCTATTTGTTGGACCGAAGTTGGAGACAGTCAACTCACTGGTCCTGAAATCATTCATGAAACCACCGAGAAGATCGTTGGTATCCAACAAAGGCTGAAGGCCGCACGTGATCGTCAGAAGAGTTATGCTGACGTGAGACGAAAGCATCTCGAATTCCAGGTTGGGGATCGGGTATTGCTCAAAGTATCACCTTGGAAAGGTGTCATCCGCTTCGGCAAACGTGGGAAGTTAAACCCTAGATACATCGGACCTTTTGAGATCCTTGAAAGGATTGGTCCAGTCGCATATCGATTACAGCTACCTTCAGAGCTCAGTAGCGTGCATCCTACATTTCACGTTTCTAACTTAAAGAAATGTCTGTCCGATGAGACACTCATTATCCCGCTCGAGGAAATTCAAATCGACGACAAACTTCATTTTGTCGAGACACCAGTGGAGATTATGGACCGTGAGGTCAAACAGCTTAAGCAAAGTCGTATTCCAATTGTCAAGGTTCGGTGGGATTCGCGGCGAGGTCCGGAATTCACTTGGGAACGAGAAGACCAGATGCGACTCAAATATCCACATCTATTTTCAGACTCCACTCATGCATCAACTTCGAGCTAAATTTCGGGACGAAATTCTCTTAACAAGGGGAGAATGTGACACCCGTCAAATTAGGACTAGTTTTTAGTTCCTAATCATTATGTAATACATGTAGTTAGTGCTATGTAATAGGCTAATTGTATGTATCAAAATATATATTGTTGAATATATATCAATACTCGATTAGAATTAATCGTTCATTATCAAATCGGCCGAATTTCCGATTCATATATATATATGGCATTGGTGAAAAACAATATTAAATAATATAAGAATTATTATTTAATAACTCATTATGTATTATATATTATTTTGATAATATATATCAAGTATTACGTATCATACAAATCAAAACGTTCGCTACAAAACTCATAAAAGATGAATTATTATTTGAAATAATAATTACTAGTTACTTTGGTTGAATTAAAACATATTTCGTTTTACAACCTTTTACTCAAACGCGACGAAAACATTCAAATCGTGTCCGTCTCTAAAACATAAAACAATGATATATTTTTATATCTCATTAAAAGTATTTTTATTAAAATACTTCGATTAGAATACGTACGATATCAATTTTAGAAATTTATCGAATTAAAACATTTTATTACTTTTTGATCGGGTACAAAAACACGGGTATTTTGTACCACAAATGGGAGCCCACCCGACTCCAATAATTGGAGCCGGATGAATAAACTGATCAAACACCCTTATGTTTTCATTTTTCCATCTATCTATCTCGATCTCTCTCTCGGTTCTTTCATTTTCAAACAACAACAACAATTACAAAAACAAGATCAAGTATCATCCTCATCATCATCTTAGTGATCATCATCATCTTCATCATCTCATCATCTTCATCACCATTATCATCATCATCCGTTCATCAAATAAATTGTAAGGATTCGATTACGTTTTTGTTAATTTTACATGTTTATATTGAGTATATTAGCATGCTAGGATGTTTCACGAACTGATTATGCCCCAAATCGAACCCCGAATTGTTGGATTAAGCTGATGTTCGTCACAGACCTCGAAATACGGCGTATTCAAGGGAATACGGCGTATTCCCACCCAGAAAATATGAATACGGCGTATTCAAGGGAATACGGCGTATTCCCGCCCAGAAAACATGATCTACCCGGCTCGTCTTCGGAATACGGCGTATTCAAGGGAATACGGCGTATTCCCTCTATTTTTCCGGAATACGGCGTATTCAAGGGAATACGGCGTATTCCCTCTATTTTTCATGAATACGGTCGTATTCAAATGAATACGGCGTATTCCCCACAAAAGCCACCAATACGGCGTATTCAAATGAATACGGCGGATTCCCCCGTTATATTTCATGATCCAACAGATCAATAAACTAGCCCTGCGAATTCTAGCTAAAACAGAACACATAAATTTTCGAAAACGTCGACGATTTCACAACATATTTCAGGGTAGCTTCTCGATGAAAAATTTATTGTAACGGATTGGGCTCAAATTCGCTCGGTCATTCAAAAACAGCTAAATGGTCAAGGCTAAGTACCTTAGCCTAGTCAGTTTTAGGCCATCCGGAGTCATCTAGGGGTCGAAAATGGCGTATTTTAGTTTTCGGATCTCCGTTTTTCCATAAACTAAAAACTAAAGGTTTACACTAAGTGTCAGACATCGCGACATATTTCATACTTATACGATACAACATTTAAACACTTCAAATATGCTTTTATATGTTCACAACAATTGAAAGTAGTAATAATAATTGAAGAATTATTATTTCAATCAATCACCAATGGGCCGTAAACAGTTTCACAAACTCAAACATAATCATTAACCAAAGTACTTGGTCATAACTAGTTAATGGGATAACTAGCATAGATGGTCCGTAGAGTCATCTAATCAATTAAACCTTGCGCGTTTAATACGCCCGACAGGTTTCAAGAATCTAATCATTTATCAAAACCTTGCGCGTCTAAGACGCCCTGCAGGTTCAGTCGTTGTAACGACATCAAATCATTGTGAATCATCAATTGTGCTTAGTAACATCTCATAGGCTCAGGTGAGTCTCATAGCCCATTTTTAAATATATTTTCTCAGGGGTGTGATCCATTGCATGTTTTGTTTTACAATATGAACGCAAGTATCATTAAATCGAATACTGCATGAGTTATTTTCTCTAATCATTTTTAAAGCCCTCCATCAGCATAGTTTGGTAATACGTAGTAGCGTGAATATTAGTATATGGATCCATATAGGTCTGACCAGCCTCATCCGGGTTAGCAAGCACTAACTGGTAAAACGGATGTATTAATATTTGTGTAGACGAGTGTTTGATTAGGCACTCGTAGGTAACAACCGCCAAATTAGGGCTAGTATTAGCGCCTAATTCTTTGTTAATGCATGTAATTAGTTCTGTGTTAGGCTAATTTATGTATCGGATTATATGTTGGTTAATATATACAACTTTGCGATTTGATTAAATCGTACGCAACTTAAATAGAATGAGATTCTATTCTGTCAACACGGACGTTGGTGAACAAATGTTTATAAACTGAAATAACGCAATTATGACCGAAATGATATTTTATAATAGTTAATAACTGCTTTGTACTACTCGAATAAAACTTACACAATCTAAAAACAAAAGTAATTAAATTTAACTTAATCTATTAAAGATTTAAGGAAATAATCTAAATAAATTATTTAACAAGAGTTGTGAATTTATAAATATAATTAAACGCGTAAAATAAATATTTAACGCATAAACTACGGAGAAAACGAACACCGCAAGGTGAACGGGGGCTGAAAAGTGGAGGTTAAAACCCCCACTCTTTTTCTTTTCTTTCCACTTCCCATTTTCTTTCTCTCTCCTTTCTTTTCTTCCTCTCTAATCACCAACCAAACCACCAACCAAAATACTCGCAAAATCGCTAATTACTACGTCAAAACAAGCTTGGATCATAGCCTCTCTTTGGAAGAAAACGTTCACCGCATCCCGATCTACATTCCTATCTTTTCGGATTTTCAATCCGACGCCGCGTAAGTTTCCGACAAATCCCGACACCTCTCGTTTTTGATCATTTTTACTAGTTTGCGGTTTTAATAGGCTTAATATGTTCATATAAGGGTTGGGTAAAAGATTTGGACCCAACGGAAACCGGAAAACTCGTTTTCGACAAAAATTCCGGCCATCAGACCGCTACGTCGCATTTGGCCAGGGGCCTCTGCGACGTCGCGGCCTACGTCGCATAAGAACCTCAACGTCGCACTAGCGACGCTGCCTCCTACGTCGCATTGATTTGCGAAGGTCGCATCATGCGACGTACATGCCCACGTCGCACCCGACGTCGCACCCGACGTCGCACCCGACGTCGCACCCGACGTCGCACCTGACGTCGCACCTGACGTCGCACCTGACGTCGCACCCGACGTCGCACGCTACGTCGCACATAACAGACCCTTGAAAAGTCAGATTTTACTAAGTGTCGAACTTACACAACTTCAAATACTTATGTCATACGACTTAACAAACGTCATAGAACATACTTTCTATTACAATTACACTAAATTGCGTTATAAATGATAAACTTTAATTATAACAAATCACCAACGGGCCGTATACTTTGATATAAATGAGAACGAACCAACATTTAACACAACGGGGTATGAACAACTAGCCTAGATGGTCTTGCGAGACATCTACTTACTTAACCTTATGTGTTTAGGCACTAGAAGGTTACGGGTTCGGAGAACCTACTTGCTTTACTACTACTTGCTAATTACTACTGCTCGACTCAGGTGAGTCTTACAGCCCCTTTTTACTGTTTTACTTGGGGTGAGATACTTAGCAACTGTTTTACGGATGAACACAATGTACTGAACTGAAAACATTACTGATTACAAACAAACGCATGAGTTACTTTTATCCACTGAAAGCCTCCTTATCGTAAGTTGTTAGTTATGGTCTTAAGCGCGAGTACTAGTAAATGGATCCATTTGGGACTGACAATCCCTGTCTGGGGTGGTAGCGCCACCACGTACTGATTTACACGTAGAAACAGACATATTAGTATTTGTTACATATGAGTGTGCGGATAGCACTCACGGGGGTACGTGATATATTCACACTACACGGTTAAGCTTCAACTTATGAGCTCATGGCACTGTACTGATATACTGATGAACTTACTTTGCTTGATAGCAATACGGGTACATACTTGTGGTTCATAACATTTACTTATTACTAAACCTGTGAGATTCACCAACCTTTTTGGTTGACACTTTCTAGCTTTGTATCTCAGGTACACTTACGGAGTAGGTTCACTCCAGGATTGCTAGCTAGAGTCGCATGATTTACAAACTGCATTTAACGAAGATTCTTTGGCATTATCTTTTGTAACTATGATTATGTAATAGAATCTTCCGCTATACGCGCGGACTCTAGGAAACTACATTTTTGTGTACGAAAACCTACGGTTTCCAAACGATTCAAATTATGAAATGTAACTATTTTACAAACGTCTCATTTAGAGGTCGTTTGCTATATATCTTGTGCTTTGTATATTGATTAGTAACACCCAAAGTATGCTTCCGCAACTCGTTAAATTTGGGGGTGTTACAGATTGGTATCAGAGCCTAAGGTTATAGTGAACTAGGTTGCATTTAGTGGGCCTAGACTATGACCATTAGGCAGTATTCTCTTATTAGACATGACTAGTTCAGGAATTACAGCATACAACTTTAATTTAACATAGCCTGATCAACTATGTACAATTAAGGAAAGATGATGTAAGATCTGAAATGATTATGTTGAACAGGGATACGTTAGTTGACTCTGACTACGAGAGAACCGGACCATTACTTGATACGTGCTAGACACTAGGCTGGATATGATATATGTATATATATTGGCCTCAAACTTACTAACGCTTTGTCTCAGAAATGGCAAACATCCCATCCAACTCGTCTCGTTCTCAAACCGGGTCGCAGAACCCAAGGGTAGCAAGGAGGAACGCTAGGTTGCCTCGAGCTGGCCCATACCCCACTCACTTCACCTTGCCGGCCTTAGCCGCTAGGGTGAACCAACACGAGCAACGACTTCGCACCATGGATGTCGTGTTGCAAGAAACCAACGAAAACTGGAGACTTACATCTCTCGAACGCATAGAACAAGTCTCCGACGATCTGGAAACCACTAACAACAACATGGACGTCCTTCGCAACCAAATAATAGAAATAAGGGTGGAAAATGCCCTTCTGCAACAAAGGATGGATGAATATGTGCAACGCTCACTTGAGGCAGAAGAGTATGCGCGTGGACTAACCCAACGACTAGCACTAGCAGAAGACAACGCCCGACAAGCTAGCAGGCTTGCAAACACTGTGGACCGTCTTGTCACGATGATGGAGCAGATTAACCTACGTTAAGACTAGTGTAGCCTTTGTCTTGTAATCTAGTAACTATCTAAGCACTACTCTACGTTTCAGTCGGATGTAACAATTCCCGACATCTTTTGTAATACATCTGTAGGATGTAACCTTTGAACTCGTATCATCTATCAAATATTTCTTGTTGTTCAACTCATATTAATTGCCATAATTCTCTTTCATATTGATGTGATGTATTACCATCTTTATACATGTACATCTGAAATACATACAACTTTCTTGCAAAATCTCACGTATCTCCATTTCTTTTATTGAAGAGTCATGCCGCCAAAGACAAGACCTTACACGGATGCTCAGATCACTTCACTCATAACCCAGGCGGTTACTGAAGCCTTAGCTCGGAACACTCCACCTGGTTCCACAAGAAACAGCGATGCCGCTGAAACTTCTGCTGCTAAACCTTGTTCATACAAGGATTTTCAAAACTGCAAACCCTTGAGCTTCAAGGGGATCGAAGGAGCCATCGGACTTATTAGATGGTTTGAAAAGATGGAATCAGTTTTCCGCATCAGCAAATGTGCGGAGGACGACAAAGTCAAATTCTCCACCTGCACCCTCGAGGATGGTGCCCTCTCGTGGTGGAATTCCTATACCCAGTCTGTGGGTATTGATACAGCTTATCTACTCCCTTGGGAGGATCTGAAGAAAATGCTCACTGATGAGTATTGCCCGGCCGAACAACCCTACAAACTGGACGAAGAGTTCTGGAACTTGAAAGTACAAGGAACTGACATCGTTGGATACACCACCAGATTCCAACAACTCACCGTCCTTCGCCCAACTATGGCGGGTACTGAACCCGAAAAGATCAAGAAATACATCCGCGGCCTCCCGGAACCTGTCCGGGGGAATGTCGCCTCGTCAAAACAAACCACTCTTCATGGTGCCATTCGGTTAGCCCATGAACTTCTAGCCATGAACGAGGACCCAGAACCACCCACTCCAACCTCCAACAGCAACAAAAGAAAATGGTCCGACAACCACAACAACCACCAAAACAAGAAACCTGAAACCATTAAAGCCTATACCTCCGGTACTGATGACAAGGGGGCGTATAAGGGAACCAAACCCTATTGCTCCAAGTGCCAACGACACCACCATGGTTCTTGTCCCTGTAGCAAGTGTAAGAGATTTGGACACTTGGCTAGGGATTGTAGATCAAACACCACTGACACCAACACCTCTGCACCAAAGACTTGTTATGGGTGCAACGGTACGGGGCATTTCAAGAAAGACTGCCCGAAACTGAACAACAACAACAACAGGAACAACAACAATGCTCGAGGAAGAGCTTTTGTACTGAAATCTGGGGAAGCCCGTCAAGACCCGAATGTGGTCACGGGTACGTTCCTTCTCAACAACTTGACTGCTTCTGTATTATTCGATACTGGTGCTGATAAGAGCTTTATTTCCGACGAATTTTATCCACTACTTGACACTACACCTATTGCCTTAGATTCTAAGTACACTATAGAATTGGCAAACGGAAAACTTATTGAGGCCGACAGTGTAATACCTAATTGCACTCTGAACTTAGCTAACGAGCTCTTTCCCATTGACTTGATACCTGTCGAAATCGGCAGCTTTGACATCATCGTCGGTATGGATTGGTTGTCCAAGCACCGAGCCGAAATCGTTTGTTTCGAGAAAATTGTACGCATTCCTCTCGTCACCGGTGGGACTTTGAGCATACAAGGGGAGACCGGTGGGACGAGAATAAACATCATTTCTTGCATGAAAACCCGAAAGTACTTGAGAAAAGGGTACCAGGCAATCCTCGCACACGTTATGGAGAAAAAGTCGGTGGCAAAGCGACTTGAGGATGTGCCTATCGTTCGAGACTTCCCAGAAGTCTTTCCTGAAGACTTGCCTGGCCTTCCGCCAACTAGACAAGTCGAATTCTCTATTGACCTTGTGCCCGGCGCAGCACCCGTGGCACGAGCCCCTTACCGACTAGCCCCATCAGAACTTCAGGAGTTGTCTACTCAGTTACAGGAACTCCTGGACAAGGGATTTATTCGACCAAGTTCCTCACCTTGGGGAGCTCCGGTCCTGTTTGTGAAAAAGAAAGACGGTTCTTTCCGCATGTGCATCGACTACCGTGAACTCAACAAATTAACTGTCAAGAACCGTTACCCACTTCCTCGCATTGATGACCTGTTTGACCAACTTCAGGGATCGAGTTTTTACTCAAAGATCGATCTACGGTCTGGTTACCACCAACTCCGAGTTCGTGATGAAGATATTCCTAAAACTGCTTTCCGAACTCGCTACGGGCATTATGAATTCCAAGTGATGCCATTCGGCTTAACCAACGCACCGGCAGTATTCATGGATCTTATGAATCGGGTGTGCAAACCTTACCTTGACAAGTTTGTTATCGTATTTATCGATGATATCTTGATTTACTCGCGCACTGAACATGAACACGCGCAACACCTGACAACCATCCTAGAGCTGCTCAAACACGAAGAGTTGTACGCCAAATTCTCTAAGTGTGAGTTCTGGATGAAAACCGTTCAATTTCTCGGACACGTCATTGACAATCAAGGGATTCATGTTGATCCTTCAAAAATCGAGGCTATCAAGGGTTGGCAAGCTCCTACTACTCCGACCGAGGTACGCCAATTCTTAGGGCTCGCCGGGTACTACAGGCGATTCATTGAGAACTTTTCGAAAATAGCCCTACCTCTCACTGCACTGACTCAAAAAGAAAAGAAGTTCGATTGGACTGACAAACAGGAGTCAGCTTTCCAGCTACTAAAACAGAAACTCTGCAGTGCACCTATCTTATCTTTACCCGAAGGTAACGATGACTTCGTGGTATACTGTGATGCTTCACACCAAGGTCTTGGTTGCGTGTTGATGCAACGAGACAAGGTCATCGCTTACGCCTCTCGACAACTCAAGGTCCACGAAAAGAATTACACAACTCATGACCTGGAGTTGGGGGCTGTTGTATTCGCTCTAAAAATCTGGAGACACTACTTATACGGTACCAAGTGTACAATCTTTACTGACCATAAAAGTCTCCAACATATCTTCGATCAAAAGGATCTCAACATGAGGCAACGTCGATGGGTCGAGTTGCTTACTGATTATGACTGCGAAATCCGTTATCATCCGGGCAAGGCGAATGTTGTCGCCGATGCCTTAAGCCGAAAAGAACGAGTGAAACCACTTCGAGTTCGAGCTCTTGGTATGACCATTCACAACGATCTCATCAATCAAACCCTCACCGCTCAACTCGAAGCACTCAAACCAGAAAACGTGATAAACGAGGCCTTGCGGGGCATGGACAAACAATTTGAAACCAAATCTAACGGGGCCAAATACTTCTCGAATCGAATCTGGTTACCAAGTTTTGGAAACCTTCGAGACTTGGTGATGAATGAAGCTCACAAGTCTAAATACTCTATACACCCCGGTGCCGACAAAATGTACCACGGCATCAAGGAACTGTACTGGTGGCCCAACATGAAATCTGACATTGCAAATTATGTTGGCAAGTGTCTTACTTGTTCCAAGGTTAAAGCTGAACACCAGAAACCTTCAGGTTTGCTGCAACAACCCGAAATACCACAATGGAAATGGGAGCAGATCACCATGGATTTCATTACTAAACTCCCGAAAACTTCTAGCGGTTGCGATACCATTTGGGTGATCGTCGACCGACTCACTAAATCTGCTCATTTCCTAGCCATCAAGGAAACTGATAAGATGGAACGGTTGACACGGATCTACCTGAAAGAGATCGTGTCAAGACACGGTGTGCCCATCTCAATCATCTCCGACCGAGATGCTCGGTTTACTTCTCGCTTCTGGCAATCACTACAGAAATCTCTTGGTACTCGTCTGGATATGAGTACGGCTTACCATCCTCAAACCGATGGCCAGAGCGAACGAACCATACAAACACTGGAAGACATGCTACGAGCCTGCGTAGTTGACTTCGGTAAAAACTGGGAAAATCACTTGCCGTTGTGCGAGTTTTCGTACAACAACAGTTATCACACCAGCATAAAGGCTGCACCCTTCGAGGCACTGTACGGTCGTAAGTGCCGATCACCTATCTGTTGGACTGAGGTGGGGGATACCCAACTCACCGGTCCAGAAATCATACATGAAACAACTGAAAAGATCGTCGGCATACAAAACCGACTAAAAGCCGCGCGTGATCGTCAGAAAAGCTATGCTGACGTGAGACGCAAACACCTTGAGTTCCAAGTAGGGGACAAGGTACTTCTCAAAGTGGCACCGTGGAAAGGTGTCATTCGATTCGGAAAACGAGGCAAACTAAATCCTAGATACATCGGGCCATTCGAAATCCTTGAAAAGATTGGTCCGGTGGCATACCGCCTGCAACTCCCTGCTGAGCTTAACAGCGTTCACAACACATTCCACATTTCTAATCTGAAGAAATGTCTGTCTGACGAGACACTGATTATACCGCTCGACGAAATACAACTCGATGATAAACTTCATTTTGTCGAGGAACCTATGGAAATAATGGACCGCGAGGTCAAACAACTAAAACAGAGTCGTATTCCCATCGTAAAAGTCAGGTGGAATTCTAGACGTGGTCCTGAATTCACTTGGGAACGGGAGGACCAAATGCGACTGAAATACCCACATCTCTTCCCCGACAACGCACCGACAGTGCAAACGAGCTAATTTCGGGACGAAATTCTTTTAACAAGGGGAGAATGTAACAACCGCCAAATTAGGGCTAGTATTAGCGCCTAATTCTTTGTTAATGCATGTAATTAGTTCTGTGTTAGGCTAATTTATGTATCGGATTATATGTTGGTTAATATATACAACTTTGCGATTTGATTAAATCGTACGCAACTTAAATAGAATGAGATTCTATTCTGTCAACACGGACGTTGGTGAACAAATGTTTATAAACTGAAATAACGCAATTATGACCGAAATGATATTTTATAATAGTTAATAACTGCTTTGTACTACTCGAATAAAACTTACACAATCTAAAAACAAAAGTAATTAAATTTAACTTAATCTATTAAAGATTTAAGGAAATAATCTAAATAAATTATTTAACAAGAGTTGTGAATTTATAAATATAATTAAACGCGTAAAATAAATATTTAACGCATAAACTACGGAGAAAACGAACACCGCAAGGTGAACGGGGGCTGAAAAGTGGAGGTTAAAACCCCCACTCTTTTTCTTTTCTTTCCACTTCCCATTTTCTTTCTCTCTCCTTTCTTTTCTTCCTCTCTAATCACCAACCAAACCACCAACCAAAATACTCGCAAAATCGCTAATTACTACGTCAAAACAAGCTTGGATCATAGCCTCTCTTTGGAAGAAAACGTTCACCGCATCCCGATCTACATTCCTATCTTTTCGGATTTTCAATCCGACGCCGCGTAAGTTTCCGACAAATCCCGACACCTCTCGTTTTTGATCATTTTTACTAGTTTGCGGTTTTAATAGGCTTAATATGTTCATATAAGGGTTGGGTAAAAGATTTGGACCCAACGGAAACCGGAAAACTCGTTTTCGACAAAAATTCCGGCCATCAGACCGCTACGTCGCATTTGGCCAGGGGCCTCTGCGACGTCGCGGCCTACGTCGCATAAGAACCTCAACGTCGCACTAGCGACGCTGCCTCCTACGTCGCATTGATTTGCGAAGGTCGCATCATGCGACGTACATGCCCACGTCGCACCCGACGTCGCACCCGACGTCGCACCCGACGTCGCACCTGACGTCGCACCTGACGTCGCACCCGACGTCGCACGCTACGTCGCACATAACAGACCCTTGAAAAGTCAGATTTTACTAAGTGTCGAACTTACACAACTTCAAATACTTATGTCATACGACTTAACAAACGTCATAGAACATACTTTCTATTACAATTACACTAAATTGCGTTATAAATGATAAACTTTAATTATAACAAATCACCAACGGGCCGTATACTTTGATATAAATGAGAACGAACCAACATTTAACACAACGGGGTATGAACAACTAGCCTAGATGGTCTTGCGAGACATCTACTTACTTAACCTTATGTGTTTAGGCACTAGAAGGTTACGGGTTCGGAGAACCTACTTGCTTTACTACTACTTGCTAATTACTACTGCTCGACTCAGGTGAGTCTTACAGCCCCTTTTTACTGTTTTACTTGGGGTGAGATACTTAGCAACTGTTTTACGGATGAACACAATGTACTGAACTGAAAACATTACTGATTACAAACAAACGCATGAGTTACTTTTATCCACTGAAAGCCTCCTTATCGTAAGTTGTTAGTTATGGTCTTAAGCGCGAGTACTAGTAAATGGATCCATTTGGGACTGACAATCCCTGTCTGGGGTGGTAGCGCCACCACGTACTGATTTACACGTAGAAACAGACATATTAGTATTTGTTACATATGAGTGTGCGGATAGCACTCACGGGGGTACGTGATATATTCACACTACACGGTTAAGCTTCAACTTATGAGCTCATGGCACTGTACTGATATACTGATTAACTTACTTTGCTTGATAGCAATACGGGTACATACTTGTGGTTCATAACATTTACTTATTACTAAACCTGTGAGATTCACCAACCTTTTTGGTTGACACTTTCTAGCTTTGTATCTCAGGTACACTTACGGAGTAGGTTCACTCCAGGATTGCTAGCTAGAGTCGCATGATTTACAAACTGCATTTAACGAAGATTCTTTGGCATTATCTTTTGTAACTATGATTATGTAATAGAATCTTCCGCTATACGCGTGGACTCTAGGAAACTACATTTTTGTGTACGAAAACCTACGGTTTTCAAACGATTCAAATTATGAAATGTAACTATTTTACAAACGTCTCATTTAGAGGTCGTTTGCTATATATCTTGTGCTTTGTATATTGATTAGTAACACCCAAAGTATGCTTCCGCAACTCGTTAAATTTGGGGGTGTTACATCGTAGGAGGCACCTCGCTCAGGATACCTTAAATGTGGAACTGACATCTCGAGTTAAGCTCAAACTATGTGCTCATGGCTGTATAACTTTTATTTTGCTTAATTGCATTTTAAATTCAATTATCATTAAATCTTGCGGTTCATACAAATATGTGTTGACATACAAACCTGTGAGCTCACCAGCGTTTTCGCTGACCCATTTTAGCATGTATCACAGGTGCTCAGCAGCAGTAGGTCTGCCACTCAAGATGCCCATTAGCTCGAGTCATATTCAGACATCAAGAGATTGTCATGCATTACTATATTTTGTATAATTTAGTTATGCCATAGAATCTCTATCATTTGAACTCAGGAGCTTTTGTAAACTATATTATAACAGTGTAAAACTTTTATAATATCCATGTATTTTATCAAACGACGCATGTAGTGGTCGTTCATTATGTAATCTGGTGCTTTGTGTATTGATTAGTCGCGCCCCGAACCGACCCGCTTCCGCATCATAATTTGGGGGTGCGACAGACATCCCAAAACACTTTTCTATTTCGATTTAGGTGAAATTTTGTTGAAAAATGGTCAAATGTGTTGGATCAGGGCGTTTGTACCCGGCTGTAACATGGGTACCCGACGGGTACTCTTTGAAGAATGGAAACAGAAGTGATTAAGGCTAACGTACCCGGCTGGAACTAATTGTACCCGACGGGTACACCGTACCCGGTTTGGAACCGGGTATTAGACCCGAACCGGTTCCTACCCGGTACCAACCGGTTAGTATAGGGTTGGGTTTTCCCCCACCCAAAACCGGGTCGGTTCCGGGTCGGGTTGTCAAAAACCCGGTTTTTTGACTTTGACCAATACCCGGTTCTGGTATTCGGGTCGGCCTAAAAACCGGTTTTGTTCACGCCTATTCAGGATTACTAATTTTATAAACATTAAGCATGTTGTTAAAAAAAAATTTCTTTGTTTCAAATATATTATTATTGATTCGTTTATTACTACTTTATTATATTGACCATGCTAAGTCAACTGCTTTTATTAATCGCGCAATCTTGTTCGTCGATTCATGTTACATTTCAACATGACCGCTCGAAGTATTTATCAAGGCTCCTGATTTTTCCACAGGCAGGTTTTGTATTTCCACAGGTAAATCAAGCAAAAGGACAATTATAACCCTAGCATTATTTTAACCTAAATAACTTTAATCTTTAACCCTTCCAAAATCAAAAGTAAAAAAATACAGGGAGAAGCCATCGTTATTCTCACAGGCGACTTATTGCATTCCGGCCATCTCCGGCATATCATTCTCTCGATTGTAAAGTAAATCAGAAAGTGAAAGTATAGAGAAGGTACAATTAGAAAGGTAAATAGAGTTGATTTTTGTTTCTATCTGTGTCGTCTAAATCAAATACATGGTTGCAACTTGCAAGACCAATTTAAATATTGCAGCTTAAAGTTATTCGTATCTTATCTCAATCGAACTAATCATCTATTAAAACACTAAATCATGGATTTGAACATCACAGTAGACCTATCGCCTATCCAATGGCTCTTTTCTGTCTTTTTGTGCAAGTTTGGCAATTTGTTTGTGTCAAGTATTTTGCAATATAAGCTATTTAGTCAAGATTAAACTACTAGCAATTGGCTTGATAATTTGTACTTGGGCAATAATTTGTTATCCACTTTCCAAAGTATATTTTCCTTTGTTATCGAATGGTTTGGTTTTAGTAGAGAAAAGAGGATACATTACATGTAACTTTGTTCGTCCTCCCTTTCCAAAAATGCAAAACCAGAATAAAATGAGGTATTAAAGCACGAAACCCCAATGATATCAAGAAGAGGCTTTTTATATCTGTTAGTTTTGTAAGTGCAATCCATTACAAATGTATTGGAGAAGAGTTTAGCCAATCTAATTGATAACGGGTGTGCAATGAACAGACTGGTTATATGTCCTTGTTGATCATACAAAATATCATACAAAAAGCCACCTTTTTCAAGCTCCTCAAACAAGGCACCAATCGTCGATCGACCTCCTAAATCATCCTTTTTAATTTTTGCCTTCACGTTGTATATAGTTCTAGATGTTGCTGGAAGATTTGGTGTTTGTTGACACAAGGAAGAAATAATTTGTCTTGGGGGTATCCCGGATAACGTCATGTCTTTTACCTTTTGTACATCATCAGGTTTTAGTCGACGATAAGATGGATGCCCAGACATATCTGTAGATGGATCATGGTTATGTGCCAGCTTTCTTGAAGTAAATATCCAAGCACCATCACTTCCTTTTTTACCTGAAAGTCGAAAAGGGCAATTTATCAAACGAGAGACAGTGTTCTTCCTTTTATCATCTCCATCACGCTTTCGTTTATCATATCGAGTGGACCCGCCTCGATCACATTGCAAAGTAACATACTTATCTTTTTCCGAATCACGAACAGATAATGCATATCCTTTGGTGCAATAGAATGCCCGCACACTTTTTAGTAAATCGGCACACGATTCAAACTTGGAGCTAGCAAGATAGAGTTCTTCATTCTGAATCATCGAACTTGTTGGATCACTTGAACTCATATCTATTAGACAAGCATATTGAAATGGTTTACGTAAAATTAGTCAAAACTAAAACACAATTCCATTGCTCAAAGAAACTAATGATATATGACGGCAGAAACTCAAGATCTAAGTATCTCAAAACCTTATCCATTAATAACAATGACATATAGTTGATGAATAACATGTTATCATTATTAATCAGTAAACAATAATCTAATGATAGGAAGAAAAAAAGCATGAAGCTTGCATTTCATCAGAAAGATCGACTATCAAAGAAAATAAATCCTTCACCGATAAAGAAATGGATTACATCATATTGATTACTCACCGTTAAAAGCGACAGACGATGGTTGATAACCGCCGAGTAATAATCAGGTGACGGTGGATAAGTGAATACGGGAATTGGTTCCGAATAGGAAGAGTACGTAACTGCTTATAGGTTTTTTGGAATCAGGGTAAAATAATTAAAACCTGTGTAAATATAATGTTAAGGTTATAATTGTCCATCTACTTATTATACCTGTGGAGGTACAAAATCCCCCTTTGGAAAATTCACCTGCCATTTATCAAAGACCAATCATATGATCACTAAGTGAATTTACACGTGTATTTGGTTCAATCTCCAAGATCAAAAGTGTGTATTTGTCCACGCTTCTCCATATGTGTTTCCGGAATTCCGGGTAACAAAATATTCACACTCCACAGTTAAAAAGGAGACAAGTGCACGTTTTTACAATGTATCAAACAAATGGGTTAAATGTTCACAATATTAAACGAGATAACTTTTCTTTGGTTTTACACATAAAGTTGAGAAACCTTCACGATAAAATTTAAAGCCACGTTTTAACTATGTATCAAGTGCACGTTGATTCGTTTACTGAATGTCCGTGTTTTCAGTTTGTTTTCATTGAATTAATAGAAAATTTTCCCAAGTTTAGATTTCTTTTTACGAGAATGGCTACCGTTTGAGATTTGCTATGTTCACATTAATGCGACAAACAAATTTTCACAAAATGAAGTGGACAAATAAGTGAACCAATCAAATTAGTTTGTTTTTTTCTCTTTTTTGTTTATCTCTCGTCAATTCATTGGGGTTGTGATTGTGTGGATATTCTTTTGTAAAAGTTGGGTGACTGTAACATTTCTCACCGTTTATTAGCTTATATTCCAATTGTATGCATTTTTACTTTTAATGAAAACTAGGTGAAGGACCCGCGACAACGCGGGTTACAACATTTAACTTTCTAAAATTTGCAATTAAAAATTTAAAGGTTTTAAGATAGAATAGTATGTTAAGATGTATTTTTATACACCAAATAATTATAATAATGTAAAGACAAAAGATTTTGAGAAACAATTGACTTTGAATAAATAACATATCATTGTATTACTATTGAATATCAGTTACATATAAAATCATCCATTCGATCATAATAGATAAACATTGGTCTAAAACAAATATAATACTCCGTAAATAAATAAGTTGTAAAACTGGTGCATGGTTCGATCACATTTAATGACATACAAAGTACTACAAACTTATACGTAGTAACTAAGTGGAAATGAAAACAAACAGATACTTGAGTCTAACTTTGAAATGATCTTCGACTCTGGCACAACTTGTAGTAGTTACAACTTTATAAGATTTTAAAACCTTGTAGATGGTATCCAAAACCTGCACAAAACATATTAACAGAATTTTAGGGAAAAATCAAAGCAAAACATTTTTCCTTACACCTTTTTTCAAGACCACACTTATTCTTTTCATACGACTTAGAAAGGATCAAACCTACTTAGCAACTAAAGTTTAAAAGCTAGTCATGTACATTACCTAATGTGAGAAATTATAACTGAAACAATTATATAAACTTTTGAAACCTTGTAATCTGAATTCAAAATTTGCATAAATCATATTAACAAAACTGGGTAACAGAGCTCATATAAACATGGCAAAGTTGTATTTGCCTTATTATCCTTATTAACCAACTTATAGTATGGATGCACTCCAAAACATAAATAATTAGTAGTAAAAGAAGAAAAAAATAACTATTATGAACATACCAGAGTGAATACCGTAGGACAAAAACGCCCTCGCAAGTAATGATCATCTCTTTCTTTATCTGTGAAAGGAACCCTTTTGTGATTTTTTGAACAGCTCAATAAAAGATGTACACTTTGACTTCTAATAGCATAATCAAAATTAACAAATGCATTAAGATGATTAGAATATCATATTCAGTCATTCCATTGTAGTAGTATCATGGAGATAAGTATGAAATAAAACCCAATCCTCAGTAAACCGTGTCTACTAAAAATCATGAGGTCTCTGTTCATCTATAAGCATACCTGATCGATGACATCCCGATCAATTGTTTTAGACTCTTAAGATCACCCAATCTACCTATACGCACAATTATATTGAATAAGTGAATATGATAAGGTCAATGTCAAGATGTATAAAGAAACAATTGGGTTAAATTTAAAATCTTAAGAGACCGCATGTAAGGTGATTTTTTTTGCTACTAATACCTTTTTGTTTCTCAAGGGGCTTTTTGTCATAAGTGTTTCCCTGACCTTTGTTTTCACGAGCTCTGTATGTCGTTGTCTTCCTTCTTTTGTCATTTCATGCTTTAGAGGAGGTGTACTATATTCACCTTCACCACATTTTTTTGGTTCTTTGGGAGTAGCCTGGTCTCACACGTTCAATTTTTGCTCTTAAGATCCTGTAGAAAATTTAATAGCAGTCATCTTTGGTAATTCAGCTGCTTTAGAACTTCCATCATCGTTTTTAAGTGACTCCTTTTGGTGAGGCTTGACAGTTATGGCTTTGATATGCAACATGTAGATATTCTTAAAAATCATTCAAGTTACTGAAGGGAAAAGATGAAAGATGTAAAAATAATACGCCATTTCTCGATTACAGACCTTAACCTCACGTAGGGAGGAACCTTTTTTGTTTCTTCAAGATTGCTAAGTGTTTAGAAAAGATTTCATCTTTGAAGCATTGGGTTCTGAACTTTTATAAAAAATTCCACCCTCTCTATGCGATATTAGCATGTCATTTTTCTTCTTAACTTCAAATCTGTATGAATCTGTGTTTTAATCTGTATGAATAAACCTATGTCAATCAGTGCTATAAAGCTGTGTTTTAACCTCTTACCTAAGTACATAACCCGCCCATTTGGTACCCATGACTATAACTTTGAATCTTAGACTTACAGATGAGAGTTATACATTATATAATCTAGATAGCACTAAAGAAGCTACTATAACATAACCGGCTAAGATTTGATCTACATGACAATTATGAAATATTAGTTCGTATTCAAATAACAATGCAACATATATAACAAATATAATCCCATCTTACTGATTTCTGGGTAAAGATCTCATCGCACAAGACACCTCTTATCCTTTCTCCAAGATAGCACTAAAGAAGCTACTATAACATAACCGGCTAAGATTTGATCTACATGACAATTATGAAATATTAGTTCGTATTCAAGTAACAATGCAACATACATAACAAATATAATCCCATCTTACTGATTTTTGGGTAAAGATCTCATCGCACAAGACACCTCTTCTCCTTTCTCCAAGATAGCACTAAGGAAGCTACTATAACATAACCGGCTAAGATTTGATCTACATGACAATTATGAAATATTAGTTCGTATTCAAATAACAATGTAACATATATAACAAATATAATCCCATCTTACTCATTTTTGGGTAAAGATCTCATCTTATTTTGTGGACGGTTAGAAATGGTGTAGCTATACATGTATGCCTACAATATTATTGTAATCACATCGTATTTTACAATCAATATTCGATAATACCAATATTATTGTGATATTTGTAGAATTAGCTTCAATAAAAAGTCACAATTTTGCACAAAAGTCAATTGCAACAACCTACATGCCAGCTCAAATGATATACAACTTACCCACAATTAAAGACTATATTACGGATTTAATTCGTCCCGCTTCTCCTGTTAGTAAAACGCAAAAAGCACGCACTCATCCATGACTTATCAATTGAAAATTTCACATATGCTACATCATGTTAATCAAATCTTTAAATGTCCCAAGGAATCTTTATTGATTATATAGCATACAAAAACAACCACCAATCCCCTTTAACTTAACATTAATCACTTCAATATAAACAAAACTTAATCCATCATACATTCATATACCATAGAATAAACAAAAACAAAGCACATATCATCAAGCGTTAATATAAATTTAATACAATCATCATATTATTGCAGAATATAAACCCTAATTAAAATCTTTGACATATAGTAAGTTAAAAAGTAATTGAATCAAAATAAGTCACAATTTTGCACAAAAGTCAATTGCAACAACCTACATGCCAGCTCAAATGATATACAACTTACCCACAATTAAAGACTATATTACGGATTTAATTCGTCCCGCTTCTCCTGTTAGTAAAATGCAAAAAGCACGCACTCATCCATGACTTATCAATTGAAAATTTCACATATGCTACATCATGTTAATCAAATCTTCAAATGTCTCAAGGAATCTTTATTGATTATATAGCATACAAAAACAACCACCAATCCCCTTTAACTTAACATTAATCACTTCAATATAAACAAAACTTAATCCATCATACATTCATATACCATAGAATAAACAAAAACAAAGCACATATCATCAAGCATTAATATAAATTTAATACAATCATCATATTATTGCAGAATATAAACCCTAATTAAAATCTTTGACATATAGTAAGTTAAAAAGTAATTGAATCAAAATATGTATTATTCAACAATAAGAATACCGTTTAGAACTCGAATGTTTATGACATAGCTATGCGTTAGCATTCAAATCCTAACTATCAATCAGTCCCACACTTCGCAAACAGAGGGAATTCGAAGGCCTGTAACAGAGGATCATCTTAAATTGATGACGGAGAATGGTCGAAGACGAAGGCGGTGGTGGTGGAGGAACGACGGCGGAGGAGAGTGATGTGAGGAGGAGGATGAGGTCGGAGGTGGAAGTAGACGGAGTGGGATCGGATAGTTAGAGGGGAGAGACTGGTTTGCTGTTAATCTGTGGTTCGGTTTATTGATCGAGTATAAAAAGGGGGAGTTTTGTCAGTTTCTAGGGTTTAAGGCCCGATTAATATGGTAGGCAGTTTAATAGTTGCCCAATAAAATACAAGATTTTTTAAATTATTATTATTAGGGGTGTTAAGTGTACATATTTTAAACTAATCTAAGCCATTGATATCTAATTAGAGAGCCTAATCAAGGGTCCAAACCCCTTAATGGTATCCTCTTTTAATTATATAAAAAATATTGAATAAGGTGAATTAATTTACTTTCCTCTTTTAAATTAACTTCACCTTTTTATTTTACGCATCCTCTTTGTGAAAAGAGTTGGATACCAAAAACGGATATGCACAAATACCTGGTAACTTCTATTTTACTGTATTTATTTTTATTTAAATATTCTGATCATCAACTGAACTAATTACCCAGTACGTTTTTTATACTAGTTGCAGCCTCCTACATTACCCATATTTTGATGATAAAACTTTTGGTCATATATGATAACTCGTGATTCGACTCATGATTTTAAATCTTTAATTTTAACTCTGACTTGACCCGCAAAAGTCTCCAGTTCACAATAGTGAAGTTGTTGACCGCAATCAACACAAATATTTATTGTAAAATATATACTTATTTCTTTTTGTATTTTGAGAAAATACATGTTTCAGATATTGAGAATACTATTGGTATAACTTAGAGTGCTGTTAGGTTATAAGGAAAAACTGAAAATGAACATATGTAAATAAATTAAGGGTATAAAGTATAAAATATCGTGGACATAAACAACACATAAATTTGGTGCCCTTGACAATACATATGATATCTTAATGAACCTAACTTTACACAATAATTGAACACGTCAACTCTTTAAAGTTGGCCACGTCGCTTAAAGCACAAATAATAATAACACAAAACCCACTAATTTCTCATTCACATATTGTTTTAGCTAAAAAATTGGAAAAAAAACCCATTAAATTCTCAGTTGATTAGTTTATAGTGGATTAGGATAAATAAATAAAAACTATTTTTCGCACATCTACAGAAATTGACACGTGACCTTCTCATGAATTACCACGTTTATGAGGAATTTACAAGAGACTTTCACCCAGTTTTAAACCCTACTCTGCCAAGTCCCAAATCAAACACCCCCGCGACTAAATGTTTCTCTTTCAAGGCTTGGCTACTTGAGAAATTATCAAAGATCTTGGATCGATTTTCCTCCTCTTGTATCCACCGACCATCAACTGCATGGAACAGGTTAGAAATTTTTGCATACAGTTTATCAGGGTCTCGATTTACTCTGTATTTTGATTTGGATTTTCTAATGTTGACAATCTTTGTTTGATGATTCGGTGCTCATATTTTTCTTCTATTTAACTTATCAAGTTTTGCGGTTTTGAATCCGTTGTTGTTAGTGGTAGCATGGAGGTTAAATTATAACTCCACCACTATCACAATTTAAGTTTAGTCAACCATGGTTCTTTATATAGATTTTAGACAATTATCTTGAGTCTATATGATAGTAATGAATAACCACAAATGGAACAAAGAATGGAAATAAGCTATATTATCGAGTTATGAAGACAAGTACTAATTCATATGATGACACATATCATTACATTCCACTCACTCATATTCATTTAGCAAGAAGAGTGACCCCCAAAAAAATAAAAAATATATGTCCTTTTAAGATGACGTGGATGAATTTACTATATTACGACTATGATTTATAGATTATGCTCTTTATGTTAGGCCAAGTTGATGTCTTTTTGTAGTAGGCTTCTTATTTAGTATGCTTTAGAGTTTGAGCTTACAAATACTAAAACAAAGTTATGTGTTGTTGTTTGTACTCCTTAATAAATTGTAAGATTAGTATTTTTTTTGTGTCTCGGCTAAACTGCTTGATAAGCTATAATGTAAGCATGCTTTGGAACTTTAAACATAAGTGAACCACATATTCTTACCTCTTAAAGCAATTTTTGTTATTTTATACTTCTGTTAGATGTTCTGTATTTTGTCTAATCTGTGAAACCATTCATAGTCGTGCTGAATTATCGTTTTAGTTTCTATTTGTTGATGTATTAAGGGAAAAATCGAAAGGTTGATTTTTCTCATCATATTTTGGTGCTTTTGTTGCTACGATGCCGTTATTTCTCATCATATTTTGGTGCTTTTGTTGCTACGATGCCGTTAAAGGTATTAATGGTTTGATCCTCAAAGTTTCAAAATTTTTTCCTTTTAACCATTCACGTTTGTTCTCATGCCTTTAGGAGCACTTTATTGTAGAATTTGAACTTACATCTCATATCAGATGTGTATGTCATAAATACTATCTACTTCAAAATTGCAATTCATGCATCTACGTTCTTAAATCAATATTTTAGTATTTGTTTCATGGCTTATAGTAAACTGGGGATTTTATTGATATATACAATTGGAACTTTTGGCCTAAATAACCAAATGGTTTAACCACAGTAGCATGCTAATTTCGAATATCATTAATTAGTTAGTTCTATCGATGCATAGATGTGATAATCAAACAGATAAATTTATTACTGGAATTGGCACATATGATCCTTTACTATATGGGTTTAATTTATAACTATCGTGTTAACAATTAGACTTGCAGATGAGTTGTACCACACTACATGTGGGGAAGTACCAGGAATCAGCTTATCATAAAGGTACTTTCTTTCCTTTTCTTCTTCATATACCAGTAAAAGGCCTGCATGCTTTATAGAGGTTTGGTGTTGAGATTTTCTCCACTCAATATATCTACATGAGTTTTAGCTGCAAACATCAATTGCATGCTCAATGGCATTGTAAGCAATAACTATGTTCTGAAGCTTTTCAGTCTCGTGACCCGATATTCGAGTAATGACCAACTGTTATTACGTGGCTACCGGTGGTTTTGTTCGCTACTTAACATGTCACTTTCTTTGCTGAAGTTGTAGTCACATCTTTCTATACAGAAAATCACTCTTGACACGGCAATTAAGAAGCCTTAATCCAAACGACTTACCATCATGCAGCTGGAAATTCATAAGGATAGATGAGTCAAGAGGGGAGAGCTTGGTGGGGGATAGTGATGCCGGTTGGTTACAACTTACAAACAAATGGATTTTGATGGAAACAGTCATTTATTATGTCTAGCGCAAGAGTTTTGAAGTATAGTGAAAAGGATGTGTAGATACTCCATATGTTTGTGTTAAAGTTGCTACTATTATTTATCTTTACTAAAGTAAATTACTGAACAAAACTCATGGTGGGCTGTGCGCCTGTATGCACAGCGAAAGACTTTCTAGTAGTACATACAAATACCTTATTAAGAATATTATTGTAAACAAAAGTATTATTTGTTTTCACGATACTATTTAGATGTTACTTTAAAGTGTGACAAAGTAAATAAATAAAATAAAATACTGAGAAAATGACATGAAAAAGTTTATAAAGAAATTTGTATAAAATGACATGTGCACCAATCACATTAATTCATTTTTTATCTTTCATACTTAACTCTCCTAATTCAATTGGTACATCTCATATTGTGGATGATATTTTGTAGTCCTTTCGTCCCAGTCAAAGTGTCCACTTTGACTTTGCACACAATTTTATAATTCTTCACTTGACACACATTTTACCGATCAAATAACATATCTACCCACTAAAATTTCTTTCGATTGATTGAGATATAAAAGTGTACACTTATTTAGAACAATCTAAAATAATAAGGTAGACACTTTGGATAAGACAAACCGAGTAAAAAATTTATGAGCCATTCATTTCTCAAGAATTAATATAATAAGTTAGAAAATATCAATTGCGAGAGAGAGGGAAAATAGAAAAGATGAAAGGTGACGACATAGGGAGGAGTGAGAAATATTTTATTTATTTATTTTGTATTTAAAATAAAAAAACTCATAACTTTGACCTACAATCACAAAAGGCATATATACATATTACTCCCTCCGTTCCAATTTTATTGTCCCCAGACAAAAAAACACGCAGTTTAAGAAAAGTATACTCGTTGTACTATACAATCAATAAGATTTAATCTCTCACCACATTTAAAAGTTTTGATTGGTTCAAAGTACAAAGTGGACAATAAAATTGAGACATCCCAAAATGGAAAGATGGACTATAAATTCGGGACGGAGGGAGTAGTATATTACCATGTTTTCAAAAAGCAACCTACACTCGGAATTTTCTCGATACGATTAGCCTCATGCACACCTAACAAATGCTACACGGGGAGGACCCTTGGTCAAGTCAACTGGACGACGGCTCAGGTCATCAAAATTTAGGAGCATCAAAAGTTAGGTCGTTGTTATATTGGGCTATATTCGTTTAATACAAATCTTTATGCGAGTAATGATGTTTTACTCCAAATTTTTACAAACTTACAAAAGATTCACATATACATATCTAAGTAGACTAAATTATTTAAATCGTCCGTGTGGTTTTCAATTTGTTCCATAGGTCGTCCCTCACTTCCAAAAGTTATTTAAATCGTCCATGTGGTTTTCAATTTTGTTCAACGATAGTCCAAAATGGACTACTGGTGAACAAAACTTTCCAAAAACAAATTATTTAAATAGTCCATTTTGGACTATCGTTGAACAAAATTGAAAACCACAGGGACGATTTAAATAATTTTTGGAAATGAGGGACGACCTATGGAATAAATTGAAAATCACATGGACGATTTAAATAATTTACTCTATCAAGTATAATAGTCATTTTGATGCAGAACGCATATAAAGAAAACAGCATATCCAGGGCGGAGCCAAGTTGAAGCGAGGGCTAGCTTTAGTTACGGGTCTGTTTAGCGTGCGAAGTGTATTGTTTTTGTAACAACCGGCAAATTAGGACTAGAATTAGTGCCTAATTCTTTGTTAATACATGTAATTAGCTCTGTGTTAGGCTAATTTATGTATCGAATTTTATATATTGTAGAATATATATATACGAAAATGCGATTTGGTTAAATCGTACGCAATTTAAATCGAATGTATTTCGATTCAAATAAATACGGACGTTGGTGACAAATTTTATTAAATAACATTGTTATGTCAAAAATATTATTATAATAATATTTTGTATTCATTTGTATCGTAGAAACAAAACGTACACAAATTTAGACATTAAAACGCGCAAATTAAATAAACTAACTTACATTTTATAATTCAATATATAAATTGATTAGTAAAACATTTAAATAATATCGCGTAATAATTTGTATTTTAAAACGCACCATTAACATTTAAAATAATTATTTAACGTTTAAACGACGGAGCAAACGAACACCACACGGAACGCGGGACGAAGACTGAGAAAGTGGGGATAACCCCACCTCCACCTCCTCTTTTCTTTCATTTCATATCTTTCTTTTTCTCTTTCTCCTCCCTTTTCTCTCTAAAAGTTCACCACCACAAACCCATTAAAAACGCCAAATACTACTACTAAACGAGCTTGGATCACACGTCTCCTTTGGAATAAAAGCATCACCATCTCCCGATCTACAATCCTATCTTTCCGGAATTTCAGTTCGGCAAATTGTAAGTTCCCGACAAAACCCGAAACTCTCCGTTTTTACTCATTTGTACGTTTTTATGGTTTATATATGCTTAAAATGTCCAAAAATGGGTTGGGTAAAAGATTTGGACCTAACGGAAGTTTTTCGACCGATTTTCCGGCCACCAAATTCCGATCAGACCGCTACGTCGCAGATACGCTGGGCTATCTGCGACGTAGCTCAAAACGTCGCATTAAGTGACCAACGTCGCACTTAGCGACGTCGCGACCTACGTCGCACAAAAATCCCGACGTCGCACTAGCGACGCAGCCCCTTACGTCGCATTAAATTGCGAAGGTCGCATCATGCGACGTACATGCCCACGTCGCACCCGACGTCGCACCCGACGTCGCACCCTACGTCGCATGCTACGTCGCACAAACCAGAACCTTGAAAACTCAGATTTTTACTAAGTGTCGGAACCAAGATTTTAACACCTGATTTCACCCAAATTCGGATCCAGATGCGTTTTTCGTCAAAGCAATATAGTAGAAATAAAAATTTTCCAAGCTGACCTGGCAGCTCGACCCCAGCCAGGGGCTCTGCCCCTTGGACCCCGCCAGGGGCTGCCGCCCCTTGGACCCCGCTACCAGGGGCGCTGCCCCCGGACCCCCGTCATTAAATGTTGTAAATACTTTTCACACTAAGTGTCGAACACTTACAAATAACGAAATCTGATTCAACGATACATATAATGTTAACACTTTGAATCATTATTACAAACCGTCACCAACGGGCCATATTGGTTTTCAAACTACAAACGGATTACTAAACAAACACTTGGACATAATGAGTTGTGTAAACAACTAGCCTAGATGGTCTTGCGAGACATCTACTTACTTGACATTACGTGTTTAGGCATTCGGAGGTTACGGGTTCGGAGAACCAACTGTTGACATTACTTACTCGTTTATTGATATAAACGTACTTGCAAAGGCTCAGGTGAGTCTTACGGCCTCACTTTTACTGTTTTAACTTATTGGGGGAGATGCATGCTACTGATTTTTCCTGAACACAAGTACTAAACTGTTTACTATACCACACGGAATTGCATGAGTTACTTACTATTTACTGAAGTCTCTCCATCATATATCGTTAGTTATGTACTTAAGCGCGAACAGTAGTTAATGGATCCATTAGGGAAATGACCCTCCCCGCCCGGGGTAGTAGCGCTACCACGAACCGTTATGTATAAACGGGCGACTATTATTTCGTTTACTTATGCTTGCTCAATTTCGAGCATGTCACGGGAGCAACTGAATATTTACGGGTTAAGCTTCGATTATGAGCCTCATGGCAACGGTATAACTTGATTACTTTACTTTTGCTGGATTCGCAAATACTTGATATAAGCCTACGGGCACTACTGATGAAATCTTGTGTTCAAACTGATTATTTATTTACTGATAAACCTGTGAGATTCACCAACCTTTTGGTTGACCTTTTTAGCATGTATTCTCAGGTACACTTACGGAGTAGGATCACTCCAGGATTACTAGCTAGAGTCGCATGATTTCCAAACTGCATCTAACGGAGATTCTTTGGCATTATCTTTTGTAGCTATGATTATGTAATAGAATCTCCTGCCACTTACGCGGACTCTAGGCTTATATATTTTTGATGTAAAGAAAACTATATGTTTTCAAACGATTAAATTATGAAATGTAATTATTTTACAAAACGTCTCATTTAGAGGTCGTTTGCTGTATATCTTGCGCTTTGTATATTGATTAGTAACACCCAAAGTATGCTTCCGCAAACTGTCGAATTTGGGGGTGTTACAGATTGGTATCAGAGCCTAAGGTTATAGTGAACTAGGTTGCATTTAGGGGGCCTAGACTATGACCATTAGGCAGTATCCCCTTACTAGGCATGATTGGTTCAGGAATTACATCATACGACTTTAATTTAACATAGCCTGATCAACTATGTACAATTAAAGAAAGATGATGTGAGGTCTGAAATGGTTATGTTGAACAGGAATACGTTAGTTGACTCTGACCACGAGAGAACCGGACCACTACTTGATACGTGCTAGACACTAGGCTGGATATGATATATGTACATATGTATTAGTCTTGTCTTACTCACACTCTGCCACAGGAATGGCAAACACACCACCTAATCCGACACACTCGCACTCACATGGGTCACGGAACCCACGAGTAGCCAGGAGGAACACAAGGTCACCTCGAAACAGCCCTTATCCTGTACAAAATTCTCAGAACTCGGCACATCTCACGTTGCCAGTATTGGCTACCCAATTCCGCCGTCAGGAGCAAAGACTCGAAAACCTGGAACTGGAACAACACCGAATGACCTACCTGCTTCGTCAAGCTCTTGACCGCATATCACAACTACAGCGAGAACAAGAAGACACCAACCTCTCTGTGAGCATAATTCAGGATTCCATGACCGCCGAACTGGGTGCGGATGAACTTGTAAGAGACCGACTAGCAGAATGTGAACAGCGTTCACAGGAGACTGCGGATCACTCTCGAACACTAACACAACGACTGGCCTTGGTGGAAGACAACGCCAGGCAAACCAACCGACTAGCAGAAACAGTGGACCGCCTTGTCACGCTGATGGAGCAGATTAATCTACACCAGGATTAGATCAGTCTGTATCTAGTAACCAGTTAACTACTTAAGTAGGGCCTATGTAATTCAACCGGATGTAACAATTCCCGGTACTTTTGTACTACTACTACTCTGTAATCTTTTGAAAACCGTATCTTGTATTCGACTTGTTTATCTAAATGAAATACGATTGTCACCTCATACTGTTATCGTGAATCTCAGCATTTACACTTGTGACATATCATAATTTCATGCAATTATCTTATTCCGTTTTCCTTGTCCTTTTTATTGTTCAGCATTATGCCGCCAAAGACACGACCATACACCGACGCCCAGATTACCTCCCTTATAACCCAGGCTGTTACAGAAGCCTTGGCTCGGAATACTCCACCAAATTCCACAAGAACCAGCGATACCGCTGGAACCTCTGCTGCTAAACCTTGTTCTTACAAGGACTTCCAGAACTGCAAACCTCTAAACTTTGCAGGTACTGAGGGAGCTATCGGTCTAGTACGCTGGATCGAGAAAGTTGAGTCTGTGTTTCTAATCTGCAACTGTGCGGAGGGAGATAAGGTTAAGTTCTCCGTTAGTACTTTTACTGACACCGCACTCACCTGGTGGAACACTTATGCCCAGACAGTGAGTGTTGCTACTGCTTACCAACTCCCCTGGGAGGAGTTAAAGGAAATGTTGAGGGGCGAGTATTGCCCCAGGGATGAACTGAAACAGTTAGAGCTGGAATTCTGGAACCATAAGATGCAAGGTGATGATATCACCGGTTATACCAACCGTTTCCACCAACTGGCACTTCTGTGCCCAACCATGGTCGATCCTGAATACAAGAGGATCGAGAAATACATTGATGGACTGCCCGAGAAACTTCAGGACCTGGTGACTTCATCCAAACCAGGTACTATCCAGAACGCCATCCGTATGGCACATGAACTCACGGCAAACGCTGTCCGCCGTAACACAATCTCAGCCCCACCTGCCACCAACAAACGAAAATGGGAAGGAAACCCCAACTCATCCAACCAAATCACCAACCGAAGACCCGAACCTATTAGAGCTTATTCATCGGGCTCTTCAGAAAAGAAAGGGTACAGTGGAAACAGGCCCTACTGTCCCAAATGCAATCGTCACCACGACGGTTCCTGCCCATGCACAAACTGCAAACGTTTTGGGCATCTGGCCAAAGATTGTCGAAACACCAGTGCACCGAAGACTTGTTACGGGTGCGGAAGTACTGGGCATTTTCAGAATAATTGCCCTAAGCAGAAAAACAACAACAACAACAACAACAACAACAAACGGAACAACAACCCTGCTCGTAGCAGAGCATTTGTCATCAAAGCTGGGGAAGCTAGGGAAGACCCGAATGTTGTAACGGGTACGTTTCTTCTCAACGATCTTACTGCTTCAGTATTATTTGATACCGGTGCTGATAAAAGTTTCATATCTGATGAGTTTTGTCCACTACTTGATATTACCCCTTCGGCCTTAGATGTTAAGTATACTATAGAGCTCGCAAATGGTAAACTCATAGAAACCAATAGTGTAATACCTAATTGCACTTTAAACCTCGCCAACGAAACCTTCTCAATTGATCTAATGCCTGTTGAACTAGGAAGTTTTGACGTCATCGTGGGAATGGACTGGTTGTCCAAGCACCGGGCCGAAATAGTTTGCCATGATAAAATCGTCCGAATCCCTCTCGCCGCCGGTAGTACCTTAATCATACAGGGGGAGACCGGTGGGTCGAGGCTAAACTTAATCTCCTTTTTAAAAACCCGAAAATTTCTGAGAAAGGGTTACCCAGCAATACTCGCGCACATCACGGAGAAAAAGTCGGAGGAGAAGCGACTTGAAGATGTGCCAATCGTTAGAGACTTTCCCGAAGTCTTTCCAGAAGAACTACCTGGTTTACCTCCACCTAGACAGGTTGAGTTCTCTATTGATCTTGTGCCGGGTGCCGCACCGGTGGCCCGAGCACCGTACCGCCTAGCCCCATCCGAACTTCAGGAGTTATCCACTCAGTTACAGGAACTCCTGGATAGAGGATTCATTAGACCGAGTTCTTCACCTTGGGGAGCTCCAATTTTATTTGTCAAAAAGAAAGACGGTTCATTCAGGATGTGCATTGACTACCGAGAGTTGAACAAACTAACCGTCAAGAACCGGTACCCACTCCCTCGAATCGATGATCTATTTGATCAACTTCAAGGATCAAGCTGTTATTCAAAGATTGATCTTCGATCAGGCTATCATCAGTTGCGTGTTCGCGATGCTGACATTCCAAAGACCGCATTCAGAACCCGTTACGGGCACTATGAATTTCAAGTAATGCCCTTTGGCCTAACCAACGCACCGGCTGTATTCATGGACCTTATGAATCGGGTGTGCAAACCGTACCTCGACAAGTTTGTCATTGTTTTTATCGATGACATCCTTATCTATTCGCGAAACGAACAGGAACACGCACAACACCTCAGAACCATCCTAGAACTACTTAGACACGAGGAGCTTTACGCCAAATTCTCTAAGTGTGAGTTCTGGATAAACACCGTTCAATTCCTTGGACACGTTATCGACAGTCAGGGAATTCATGTAGACCCGTCGAAAATCGAGGCAATCAAGAATTGGCAAGCACCAACCACTCCCACCGAAGTACGCCAATTTTTGGGATTGGCCGGTTACTATCGCCGCTTCATTGAAAACTTTTCAACAATTGCCAAACCCCTCACCGTGCTGACTCAGAAGGAAAAGAAATTTGATTGGACCGATAAACAAGAGTCGGCATTTCAACTGTTGAAATCCAAGCTTTGCAGTGCACCCATTCTATCTCTACCCGAAGGCACTGATGACTTCGTGGTATACTGCGATGCTTCTCACCAAGGTCTCGGTTGCGTGCTGATGCAACGAGACAAGGTCATTGCTTACGCCTCCAGACAACTTAAAGTTCACGAGAAAAACTACACAACTCACGACCTCGAGTTAGGGGCCGTGGTGTTCGCTTTAAAAATCTGGAGACATTATCTTTATGGTACCCGCAGCACTGTATTCACCGACCACAAAAGCCTCCAACACATTTTCAACCAAAAAGATCTTAACATGAGGCAACGTAGATGGGTTGAATTACTCACCGATTACGACTGCGAGATCAAATATCATCCGGGCAAAGCAAACGTGGTTGCTGATGCTCTCAGCCGTAAGGAACGAACAAAACCCCTTCGAGTCCGGGCACTCAGTATTACCATTTATAACGATCTCACCACCCAAATACATCTTGCCCAACTCGAAGCCCTGAAACCCGATAACTTCAAGAACGAGGCCTTGCGAGGCATGGATAAACAATTCGAGATCAGACCCAACGGGATTAGGTACTTTTCAAACCGAATCTGGTTGCCTAATTTCGGAAACCTTCGGGACTTGGTGATGGATGAGGCTCACAAGTCCAAATATTCTATCCACCCGGGGTCTGACAAAATGTACCACGGCATCAAGGAGTTTTATTGGTGGCCGAATATGAAAGCTGACATTGCTTTGTACGTCAGCAAATGCTTAACTTGTTCCAAGGTCAAGGCCGAGCATCAAAGACCTTCTGGATTGCTTCAACAACCTGAAATTCCTCAATGGAAATGGGAGCAAATTACCATGGATTTCATAACCAAACTACCTAAATCGGCGAGCGGTTGCGATACCATTTGGGTGATCATCGATCGTCTCACCAAATCGGCTCATTTCTTGGCAATCAGAGAAACCGACAAAATGGAACGCCTTACACAAATTTACATCAAGGAAATCGTTTGCCAACATGGTGTCCCTATCTCGATTATCTCTGACAGGGATGCCCGTTTCACATCTCGCTTCTGGCAATCACTCCAAAAATCACTGGGTACCCGTCTCGATATGAGTACCGCGTACCATCCTCAGACCGATGGCCAGAGCGAACGTACTATTCAGACACTGGAAGACATGCTACGAGCTTGCGTAGTTGATTCTGGTACAAATTGGGAAAGACACTTACCGTTGTGCGAGTTCTCGTACAACAACAGCTATCACACCAGTATTAAAACGGCACCCTTTGAGGCACTGTACGGTCGTAAGTGCCGATCACCTATCTGTTGGACTGAAGTGGGAGAGAGTCAACTCACTGGTCCTGAACTCATACATGAAACCACGGAGAAAATCGTTGAAATCCAAAACCGACTCAAAGCCGCGCGTGATCGTCAGAAAAGCTATGCTGACGTGAGACGCAAGCCACTCGAATTCCAAGTTGGGGATCGAGTACTCTTAAAAGTATCGCCTTGGAAAGGCGTAATCCGATTCGGCAAACGCGGAAAATTAAACCCCAGGTACATTGGACCTTTTGAAATCCTCGAGAAGATAGGTCCAGTGGCATATCGATTGCAGCTGCCCTCTGAACTCAGCAGCGTGCACCCTACTTTTCACATTTCTAACTTAAAGAAATGTTTGTCCGACGAGACACTTATTATACCCCTTGACGAGATTCGCATCGATGACAAACTACATTTCGTTGAGGAACCCGTCGAAATTATGGACCGTGAGGTCAAACAACTGAAACAAAGTCGTATTCCAATTGTCAAAGTCAGGTGGAATTCGCGGCGCGGTCCGGAATTCACTTGGGAACGGGAAGATCAAATACGACTCAAGTATCCTCACTTATTCACCGATTCTGCCCCTAACGCGACTTCGACTTAAATTTCGGGACGAAATTCTTTTAACAGGGGGAGAATGTAACAACCGGCAAATTAGGACTAGAATTAGTGCCTAATTCTTTGTTAATACATGTAATTAGCTCTGTGTTAGGCTAATTTATGTATCGAATTTTATATATTGTAGAATATATATATACGAAAATGCGATTTGGTTAAATCGTACGCAATTTAAATCGAATGTATTTCGATTCAAATAAATACGGACGTTGGTGACAAATTTTATTAAATAACATTGTTATGTCAAAAATATTATTATAATAATATTTTGTATTCATTTGTATCGTAGAAACAAAACGTACACAAATTTAGACATTAAAACGCGCAAATTAAATAAACTAACTTACATTTTATAATTCAATATATAAATTGATTAGTAAAACATTTAAATAATATCGCGTAATAATTTGTATTTTAAAACGCACCATTAACATTTAAAATAATTATTTAACGTTTAAACGACGGAGCAAACGAACACCACACGGAACGCGGGACGAAGACTGAGAAAGTGGGGATAACCCCACCTCCACCTCCTCTTTTCTTTCATTTCATATCTTTCTTTTTCTCTTTCTCCTCCCTTTTCTCTCTAAAAGTTCACCACCACAAACCCATTAAAAACGCCAAATACTACTACTAAACGAGCTTGGATCACACGTCTCCTTTGGAATAAAAGCATCACCATCTCCCGATCTACAATCCTATCTTTCCGGAATTTCAGTTCGGCAAATTGTAAGTTCCCGACAAAACCCGAAACTCTCCGTTTTTACTCATTTGTACGTTTTTATGGTTTATATATGCTTAAAATGTCCAAAAATGGGTTGGGTAAAAGATTTGGACCTAACGGAAGTTTTTCGACCGATTTTCCGGCCACCAAATTCCGATCAGACCGCTACGTCGCAGATACGCTGGGCTATCTGCGACGTAGCTCAAAACGTCGCATTAAGTGACCAACGTCGCACTTAGCGACGTCGCGACCTACGTCGCACAAAAATCCCGACGTCGCACTAGCGACGCAGCCCCTTACGTCGCATTAAATTGCGAAGGTCGCATCATGCGACGTACATGCCCACGTCGCACCCGACGTCGCACCCGACGTCGCACCCTACGTCGCATGCTACGTCGCACAAACCAGAACCTTGAAAACTCAGATTTTTACTAAGTGTCGGAACCAAGATTTTAACACCTGATTTCACCCAAATTCGGATCCAGATGCGTTTTTCGTCAAAGCAATATAGTAGAAATAAAAATTTTCCAAGCTGACCTGGCAGCTCGACCCCAGCCAGGGGCTCTGCCCCTTGGACCCCGCCAGGGGCTGCCGCCCCTTGGACCCCGCTACCAGGGGCGCTGCCCCCGGACCCCCGTCATTAAATGTTGTAAATACTTTTCACACTAAGTGTCGAACACTTACAAATAACGAAATCTGATTCAACGATACATATAATGTTAACACTTTGAATCATTATTACAAACCGTCACCAACGGGCCATATTGGTTTTCAAACTACAAACGGATTACTAAACAAACACTTGGACATAATGAGTTGTGTAAACAACTAGCCTAGATGGTCTTGCGAGACATCTACTTACTTGACATTACGTGTTTAGGCATTCGGAGGTTACGGGTTCGGAGAACCAACTGTTGACATTACTTACTCGTTTATTGATATAAACGTACTTGCAAAGGCTCAGGTGAGTCTTACGGCCTCACTTTTACTGTTTTAACTTATTGGGGGAGATGCATGCTACTGATTTTTCCTGAACACAAGTACTAAACTGTTTACTATACCACACGGAATTGCATGAGTTACTTACTATTTACTGAAGTCTCTCCATCATATATCGTTAGTTATGTACTTAAGCGCGAACAGTAGTTAATGGATCCATTAGGGAAATGACCCTCCCCGCCCGGGGTAGTAGCGCTACCACGAACCGTTATGTATAAACGGGCGACTATTATTTCGTTTACTTATGCTTGCTCAATTTCGAGCATGTCACGGGAGCAACTGAATATTTACGGGTTAAGCTTCGATTATGAGCCTCATGGCAACGGTATAACTTGATTACTTTACTTTTGCTGGATTCGCAAATACTTGATATAAGCCTACGGGCACTACTGATGAAATCTTGTGTTCAAACTGATTATTTATTTACTGATAAACCTGTGAGATTCACCAACCTTTTGGTTGACCTTTTTAGCATGTATTCTCAGGTACACTTACGGAGTAGGATCACTCCAGGATTACTAGCTAGAGTCGCATGATTTCCAAACTGCATCTAACGGAGATTCTTTGGCATTATCTTTTGTAGCTATGATTATGTAATAGAATCTCCTGCCACTTACGCGGACTCTAGGCTTATATATTTTTGATGTAAAGAAAACTATATGTTTTCAAACGATTAAATTATGAAATGTAATTATTTTACAAAACGTCTCATTTAGAGGTCGTTTGCTGTATATCTTGCGCTTTGTATATTGATTAGTAACACCCAAAGTATGCTTCCGCAAACTGTCGAATTTGGGGGTGTTACAGTTTTCAGGAAGAATTAATTTTATTTTAGTGCAAGGGGTCCAAACCAATTGTGCTACCGGTTCAATAAATGATTAGCCTGTTTTACATGTTATCTTTCTAAAAACTACTAGCTAGATCATTTTTTTCTTATGATGAAATCATACATGTTTATAAAAAGAAAAACTTATTTAAAACTATGAAAAAACCCGTGTTACAGGTCGCTATAAACTTTTGATCCGCCACTGCATATGTTCCTAATAGCTTTACCGGCAAATGCGTTGTGATTTGTGAATAAGAAAACTCAACTGAAAGCAAACAAAATAACAACATAAGTAGAAATTAATGTCTTATAAAAAAATAACCCATAACATATAATATCAGAGTCATCGTCTAGTATATATATATACAACATATGATGGTTGTCCTGTTTTTACTATGCGTAGGGATGACGTTTCAAGTCGATTTAACTACAATGTCTTACGATTTTATGATTCAAACTTTTGAATTTAACTGCTATATCTTATCAGACGATATTAGAATTCCGACGAGATAAGAGTAAAATACACATTTCTTTAAATTGATTAATCTCGCTACCTTCACTACTTTGATTCTTATAACACTTTATAAGAAAATAGAAAACAAATAGAATAAATGTTTGTCATAGGATATAGATGACTACACCTTTCAATACTTTGATTTTAACATGTAAGAAACTAAATACTCCGTATTATAGTTAATCACTTTCAAGTCACTCGAACTATATCATTGTAAAGTTCAAAATTAATTTAATACTAGTAGTTCAAACTTTTCAAGAACGGAAAGCAAACTTAGAGCACACGGAGTGGTGACGGCCTAAACACAGTGTTCTGAGTGAGAATTTTGTGGCGAGGATTTTGTAGAGTGGTAACAGTGTTCTGGACAGTGTTCTCGAATTTTTTATTAATTTTTTATTTATTTATTAATGTAATAAAATGTATAAATTAATATTTAAAAACATTAAATCAAATAAAATAACCTTTAATTAATTAAAACAAAATAAAAAAATGATAAAAAAAAAACTCCGACCCTTTCTCTTTCTTATTTAAAAAATTATTATTATTATTATTATTATTATTATATTATTCCCAAAAAAACAAATCTCCACCACCTCTTTCTTTCCCACTCTCACACTTCTCTTTCCTCTCTTTTATTCTCTGAAACTCCGACGGTGAAGTGGGAAAAACAAAACACTCACACAAGACAAAACACAAAAACAAACACAGTACAACACACAATTAAAAAGAAAGAAAAAGGAAAAGAAAAGAGAAAAGAAAAAGAAAACAAGAAGAACGCAGCATGTTTCGCCGTCGGGTGTGGGATGCCGATGGGAAAACGGCATCAAGAACGGCATCGAGAACGGTGCTGCGGGGTGGGAAGACGCCGTTGAACGGCGTTCTCGGAGCAAAACGGCGACAAAACGCCTCCCACTCCGAGTGCTCTTATAATATCAGGTTTTATTGTTTTTATTATTATTGTAGTGGCGGAGGCGCGGAGCTACTCTTTGAGTAGAAGGGCCAAGGCCCATCCAAGTTCTTAGCAAGCCCAGTACATATAAAACCATTTTGATTTTGCTCGAAAAGCAAACTAACTTGGTCATTCCAATATCACACGGCCCACCCAAAAAAATTTTTGGATGTAGGGGTGTTAATCTGGGTTTAGTGCGCACAAATGTATCAAACTATAGTATGACATTCATTGTATGTAGCGAACTACTCGGGCTTCCATTGTATGTAACGAACTTGTAATTTCATTACATTGTTCCTAATTTTTGGTACTTTTTTCACGTGTCGACTATAAAAGCTGACACGTGGCGTGTCTTACAACCGTTGATTTGACCAAAATACGTACAATGTAAATAAATTACACGTTCGTTACATACAATGTAAATTCGAGTAGTTCACTGCATACTGTGAATGTCAGACCATAGTTTGATACATTTGCGCATATTAAACCCGTGTTAGTCTTGATGCAACATATCACATTCAATCTATTAACATAAATCCACTTGAATTTTGTTTTTCAAAATGTGAATCAGATTAATCCAAATAAATATTGAATTCGAACCGAACCGAATCATATTACTATTTAAATAGATCAATTTTTACCATTTGACTTTTCGTTGACTGCATGAGGGTACCATTTCACTCGTAAAGAACAATGTCATTAGCGATATGAACTGCACGTATTGTCATGTTACGTTGATGGTTTATAAAAATCTGAAGTTAGTTTTTTTGTTTTTAGGATCTTAAGTTATTGACAATGACATATATTAACAATAGCTATTATATAATAAGGTTTTATACATAAAAAATAATTAGACAAATATTTAACATCTTATATGATAGATAAACAAAAGTATTACATATACATATATCTCTATTCGATTAAATTGGACAATTCGGTTATGATCATAGTAACCAAAACCAATCCAAAAACTGAAATATTAAATTTGGTTTTTGTCCGATCCAATCCAAAAAACCAAATTGTGCGGTTTTCACAGTTTAGTCCGAATAGACCATTTAAATAATTCGGTTATATCCGAATAGTGAACATTTCTAAATAAAAATTTCAACAATGGCTTAATTATACTTGAAACAATTAGTGTGGCTAGTGCTTTTGTAATTTTGTAATTAACAAAGCTAGTATAGTATGATTGGGCAACACAACTTAAACGATTATTCAATCTAGTCACAACATCCCACGTAATTCAACGATTTGATACTCCTCCGTTTCATAATTTTTTTCCTTTTCAATTTTAACCTTAAATACTTTTATTTATGATATATAATACCTAATAAAAATTATACCAATGAAAATACATATAAAACTCAATCCTTTCATATATTTTGCATCAAGTATTATATAACACAAACAAAAATATTTAAGGTCAAATTGAAAAAAAAAACTTTAAAAAATTAAAACTGGACAATTATTTTAAGACGTAGATAATTCGTTAATTGCCAATTAAATGAGTCGGCAATAGGCACCAGGTGTCTTTATGGTGCACTGTAGAATGGATTTATAGATGGAACCCGTATAGTCTATTTGATAACTTCGTTGATTCGGTTGTTTAAAATTTATAGCCAATGTTTTCTGATTAAATAAATAAATTTACACATACCTTTCGTTGACACGATTGTTTCAAAATTTATAGCCTATATATGTTACTTATTAAATTGTTACTTATCAAAAATTGAATTCTAGCTACGCCACGATATGTAATACGTAGTAGTAGTTATATGCTATATTTTTGGGTAAATACATTTTGTCGGCATCGTACCCTCCTACTTTGTTCCGAGATCAGCAACCAACCCTCAAAACTACCAATGTATACATTAAACTGGTTATTCTTGTATCGATATCGGCAATATGGTAACTTGTTACCTGGAGAACCGGTAACATTAATTATGTGTCATTTTTAAATAATAAAAAAATGAGTATGTGTAAATAAATTGCATCCGTGGAACCAGTTATCCAATTTTCATCAAGTACAATAATAAAAAATACCCTTAATTAATGGAAAATGGGTTGTACTTGCAAAAATTTGTGGAAGATCTGGGCTTGCAAGAACATCAACTACTGTTCATCATCTTCCTAATTGAACACAACAACCACCAACAAGTAAAAACTAACACGATTTAAAGTCTAGATCAACAAAAAAAACATATACGAATTAATCGGCGGGCAATGCCACCACAGTCACTTAGGATCTCACTTTTATTAATTCTAATTTTTCATTTTGTTTTTCCATTTACTTTTGTAAGGTTCTTTAACACTGCATTCTCCAGTTTTTTTTTGTGTGGAAAGGAATGGAAAGGAGCTGAAAAAAATAAAAAGGCCATTCTTGAGTTTATTTTATGGGTGGAAAGGAATGGAGTGGGATGGATTAGGGTTGAAAATTGATGGGCTTTTTTTTCTGCCCACATCTGAGCGGATTGTAACAGAAATGATTTACATGTTTATCCATTAACCATGTTACCCTATCCCTATTATTATACTACGTACTGTTCTTGTTTTCTACGGCACAACAACTACAACAAAAGCTGAAGTTTTTCTTCGTCAACAATAGGTACCTATTTTCTAACGTTGGATCAGCTTCTTTTTTTAATGCATGTGGTTCTAATTCTTCTTTCTATATCTTTTGAATGCTGAACGTGTAGATTATATACGATTGCTTTGATGTACTTGTCATTTAATATCATTGTAATGTGCACACTATTTAATATTTTGTTAACGAATAAATGTAAACCATAAAGAACTACATGTTGTTATCATTTAATTATGCAACTAGTAGGCTAGATGCTATGAACAAACAGGAAGCAGTCACGTTAGTGTTAATATTTTTATTTTGATCAATTTTGATTGATTCTATTCTTTAATAGTATATGATAGAGTTGGTACACATATGATATAGACAACTTACGAGATACACAAAGTTTTTTAATTAGTATTAATTGGGTTTTTTAGCATATTACAGTGAACTTTTTTAATTAGTATTAAATGGGTTTTTTAGCATATTACAGTGAACTTGTTGTTTCATGACTTATTGCTTTTTTTTCATGTAATTATTCGTGTTTGTAATGTTTTATTGGTTTATTTTGTTGCTTCTCATCATAATTGAATGCTTGTCATGTGTGACTAGAATTCCAATGGATGATAGTATCTTTTTAGCGGTGAAAAGTCAACATCTAGCAGCAATTCAATTGGTGTGTCTAGTTGCAGCTTTAATTGCACGTCGTAGATTTTGTAATAGAAATCGTCTGCCTGGACCAGACGAGATGTTGCATAGACAGCATGTTAGAGACGAGATATTGCATGACCTTTCATCAAGTGGTAAATGTCGTAAACTTATCCGCATGAGTGAAAACGCTTTTATGATATTGTGTCAAAAGTTGGAGAGTGACGGTGGTCTTCGTCCAACTCAGCGTATGTCAGTTGAGGAACAAGTTGCCAGATTTTTATTTATGATAGGAAATGATTTGAAAACTAGTTTAATTGCTTGGTTTTTCCGTCGTTCAGAATCATGCACAAATAGACATTTTCATAGAGTTTTAAATGCAGTATTATCCTTAGAAGATCAGTACATTCAACAACCATCAGGTGATATCGTTCCGCTAGAGATTCAAGGGAAAACAAGATTTTACCCCTTTTTCAAAGATTGTATAGGGGCAATTGATGGAACGCACATTCGTGTGAGAGTGCCTAATAAACATGCCCCAAGATACCGAGGTCGTAAGGGATATCCAACTATTAATGCATTAGTAGCATGTACTTTTGATTTAAAATTCACATATGTTTTAAGTGGTTGGGAGGGCACGGCATCAGACTCGCGAATACTAAAAGATGCTCTTACTAGAGAAGATAAGTTAATTATTCCTGATGGTAATGATCCTAAACTATACAAAATCTTATTAAATTATTTTAATGTGATATTAATTATACTTATATTTAATTATTTATAAGTAGATTTTATTTGGTTGATGGTGGCCTACCGCTTAAAAGCTCATTCATAGCACCGTATAGAGGCGTTAGATATCACTTGAAGGAATACTCGTCTCGTTCACCTGAGAATCCACGAGAATTGTTTAACCTTCGTCACGCGTCATTGAGAAACGCAATTGAACGAGCATTTGGTGTTTTAAAAAAGAGGTTCCCTATAATTAGAAGTACAGCAGAACCGTTTTACTCATGTGAAACACAATCAGATGTATTTTTGGCATGTTGTATCCTACACAACTTTTTGCTCGAGGTAGACCGTGTCAAAGCAATTGAAGATAACGTTGTACGTGAGGTGTTAGATGCAAGGCCAGATGAACACCTTCATGGTCCAAGAGACATAGATGATAGAGGAGAACAAATAAGAAACTCAATGGCAAATGAAATGTGGAATCAATACTTGTTAGATCCAGATGATGAAATTGATTATTGTTTCATTTTTTACTAGGCGAAGCCCGAAGCTGCCAAGTGGAGGAAAAAGGAGATTAATCATTATGAAGAACTGATGCAATTGTTTGCAAGAGATAGGGCAACGGGTGTTGCTGCTGCAACGCCTAAAGAGAGGACAAATCAAATGAATAGTGAGCCGGTAATAGAAAACATTGATACTATTGATCAGTTCGTAGAAACTAATGAGATTGGTTTAGAAAATCTCGATACTGCTGACGACTTTAAGACACCGCCACAAGGGAAGCTTCCAAGCAAATTGAAACCAAAAAGAAAGAAAAGGAAATTAGAAGAGGAAGATTTTACCTCAAAAGTTTTGGGCGGAATGGATAAAGTTGATGATGCTATAGACCGAAGTACGAAGGTATTAAATTCATTTACATTATATATTGTTACTATTTAATTTTAGTATTAATGTTTGTCACTCCGTACGTATTATAAGGTAATGGAAAGCTCTCGCCCACGTGTCTATTCAGAGGTAGAGATCTATAATGAATTAGAGCTCATGGGTATGGAAGATGACGAAATTGATAATGTATATCTTTTCCTGGTGGGTCATCCTGAAAGAGCACGAGCACTGTTTGGATGTCCAATGCATAGACGGATTTCTATGCTTCATAAAATGATGCAAGCAGAAAATTGAATATTTTTCTATTATGATACGTAGTATTTCATTTCTTATTAAGATCGTATTGATATTTGTTTGAATTGATCAGTTTTTTTGTTTGGATTTCTTTGTGGGTTGTGATTGCAGTTTTTGATATTTAACGTACTTGAATTAGTTTTCTTTAATTTGTTTATTTCCAGATTATTTTGCATTTACGTTGTAGAATTACAAGTATAAAATTGTTTATTTTGATTACTTTCCTTTCTTTTCCATGCAACTCAAGAATAGAGTAACTAATTACTTTCATTTCATTTCCGTCGTTTTCCTTGCAACTCAAGAATGCATATAATTTTTTTTATATTACATTCTTTTCTATTCTTTTTTACCCTTTTCTTTTCCATCCCATTCTTTTCCATTAAAAAAATCTCGAGAATACAGTGTAAATATCATCGTCATCTTCATTCGTTTTTCTTGTTTTAATTTCAACCAATCCACACAAAAACAATAATCCCCAAATCAGGAGAACGCCAACATATTATGGTAACAACACATCAGATCAACGCCAAATGGTAATAACCCACCAGATCTATTTTCAGATTTCATCCAAATCGAACCTCCAAATACCAACATTTCACACGAGGCCGTTGCGGATCTCGCCGGAGATGGAACTGTAATGTATTTCCCGTACCATTTTTGTCCGATCGAAGAACGACGAATATCTGATTTATTGGCTAAAAAAAAAAAAAAAAAAAAAAAAAAAACGTGGTTTTTAGATCTCAGTCACAGAAATATGAAGATGGCCGATGGTTCAAGTGGCGGGGAGAGAGGGAGAGGTGAAAGATCTAATTGTATGATTTGATAAAGGTAAATAATGGTAATTATATCATACACCACCATTAGAATATAGATATAACTGTATGATTTGGTAAAGAGAGATTATGGAAATCATATATGGGAAAGACAAGGGGTTCAAAAAGAATAAAAATTGATGTTGCTGTAGTTGTTCTGGACTTTTGAAGTTCTGGTTGTTGACGAATTCATAAAGATCATGTGATGATCTTGTTTTAGTTTTTTTATTAATTAAATTTATTTATTGGTGTAAATTTTAGTGAGTTGTACAACATGTATTAAAAATTGTACATATTATATACACATGGCAAAAAAATCTAGTTGGCATGTGATGTGGATGTCTAGTCAGCGTTTGGAAATTGTAACAGGTCAAAACATAATTTGTAAAGATTCTAGCACGAAACTTCCCGGTATATTGTGTAACACCCCCAAATTCGTTGAGCGGAAGCATTTAGTTTAAGTACTGGTGTGTCACAATAATAAAGCATGCATACGTATCAGAGCTTATGATTACAACAGAACATAATATATTAAGATGCCAAAAGTATTAATTACAAAAGTTACGATTCATCAAATCGTATAAGTTAAAAGTAATATGTATACAAAAGTGGATTTCTAGAATATGACAAAACAGTTTCAGTTATACTAGAGAAATCCATATGTTTTTCCAAAAAGTTGGCATCCTAAAGCTTCACGGGTCGCCTAATTCTCCATGTGTTGGCGATTCTTACATGCGCAGCTAATTCCCTGAAAAACATAGTAAAAGTCAACAACTAGGTTGAGTGAATCCACATGTTTTATTTTACAATGTTGTGTTCAAGTTTTGTAGTCACATTTGTTGGACCAAATACGTTTATAAATAGTAATTGCCATAATAGTCGAGTAATGTTTAGTGGAACGTCATCCAAAGTATAAGTTTAGGGGGTTATTCGCCCAAGAGTTTCGGTTTATGTGGGATGTTGCCCAAAATAGTTGTGTTGGGACGTTACCCAAAATCATATGTTTGAAAACGTGTTGCTGGTCGTTCTCCAGTAGTTTTAAAGTTTGAGTCGGTCGTTCTCCGACTAGTTACCAAATGTACCGGTCGTTCTCCGGTAAGATACCAAGTTTGCACCGGTCGTTCTCCGGTGAGATACATTGTTAGTACCGGTCGTTCTCCGGTAAGATGCACTGTTAGTACCGGTCGTTCTCCGGTAAGATACCATGTTGGTGTCGGTCGTTCTCCGACAAGTTACCAATATGTACCGGTCGTTCTCCGGTAGGATACCAAATAAGTTTAATAGTTTTCAGTCGTTTGCAAAACAGTTTACCGACTAAGTTATCCCATTTGTTCAGTGTATCAGTATGAAAATGTTATTTCATAAACAGAGTTCGCACAATAGTTCAAGTACTCTAAATGTTCGAGTAAACAATATGATAAATAATCATATAGTAAAAGCAGTTATGGCAATCAGTAAATCAGTAAAGCAGTTGTCTATGTTTTCCACCCCAAAAGTAATTACAAACAGTAAAAGTAGGGGCTGTGAACTCACCTGTTGAGTTAAGTAGTTGTGCGAGTGCTAGCAAACCTAAGCCCAAGTACAGTCCAGAATCTCCTAACGTCCTAAACGTACGAGATTTAATAAGTTTGTGGATGTCTAAGTTAATCATCCATGCTAGTGTTTGTACACCCATGTTATATTCAAAGTGTTTGTTAAACGTTTACATTTGTATTTCGTTGTTTGTGAAAATGTATACGACTCGTTGGTGATAGTTTGAAATCATAATTTCAATAAAATAGCGTGTTTGTATTGTTCGTAAAGTTCACATATAGCATTGTATGTAAGTATTCGTTATCGGTTAAGCTCGACACTTAGTGTAAAAATAGTTTGTGAAGTTTCTGTTTTCTGCGACACAGTATGCGACACTAATGTGGTTATGCGACACAATGATTGTGTCGCATAAGAGTGCGACACAAGGGCTATGCGACACAAGGGTTGTGTCGCATAGGCGATCGATGCTAATTCAATAGCGACACTAGCGTTGTGTCGTATGAAGTTTACGACACAAGGAAGCGACACATGATACGACATAAGATGCGACATAATATGGTTTATACGACACCACATGCGACACAAGGGTTGTGTCGCATGGATGGTTTATGCGACACAATATGCGACACAGTCGTTGTGTCGCAAAGATGAACACCCAGACAGAACCCAGCGACTGTCGCGATTTTCCGACCAAAAACCCGATTTTAACCCGTTTTCCGGCCATAAAACCTTGATTTCTTCCATTATATAGTTAAAACAAAGTTGTAGGTTCAATATTACACCCATATAACACATAAAAACGAGTAAATCTAAGTTTTTAGAAATTTCTTAAAATTGCGAATCGGGACCAAATGAGGAAGAAGATGATGATACGGCTTTTGTTAATGTTGTCCCTTAGCTCGAGAGGATTCCGAAAATGTAACTTTTGTTGATTGGTTTGCGAATCCGAAAATTTGATAGAATTTGGGTGGAGAGGGTTTGTAGGTGTTTTTGGTGTGATGAAATGAAAATGAAAGGAAGAATGGAGATGGAAGGTGGTTTTGTTCCACTTTTCATCTCCTGTGTTTTTGTCCCGTGTTTGTTTACCCGATCGTTAAATGTTACATTATTTTAACATGTATATTTTCAATTACAATGTTTCATTATATTTTTAATTAGGATCTTTTTATGAAATTAATAAATTAAGTTTTTAAGAATTTTTAGCTTTGTTTTATTTTTAAATTATACGTTTTAACGTTTTGCATTATAAAATGATATGTAAATATTATCGACATAATATTTAATTGTAAATGACGTTATTTAATAACTTTGTTTTATTAAATAAATTCGTTCACCAACAGTCGTATATTTTGTCGCGTTTGCTCAATTCGTTTTGTATGTAATTACAGATAATTACAAATAAGTAATACTACGCGTATTAACTAGTTGGGCTTTGCTAGACTTACCTCTAAAATGTGTTGTGAATTCACTCAAGTAGGGAATTAGCCTAATAATGCAAGTGATTAAAGTAATTAATCGCGAACAAATTTGCGAGGTGTTACATTCTCCCCATGTTAGAGAAATCTCGTCCCGAGATTTAAAATCAAGTCGGATCGCCCGCGGCGTATGTTCTCCGATAAGTCATGTTGTTAACAATAGTAATAGTTTGCGTGGCGTTCAATTGTTGCCATAGAAGTTCAATCAGTTTAAGTATGCTCGCGGCATAGTTCAATAAGTTGTTTGTTCGTTTAGTGGTTAAAGTTTACCAAGTGTTGTGTTCAAATCGACATTCGAATAAAACGTAGGTTAAATCGTAGCAATAGTCGCTAAAACGTACCGTGCTAGTTGAGATCTGCAACCGTTTCTGGTGCACGGAGGATGTATGCGCGGCTTGGGACGTAGCCCTTGTTAGCAACGCGATTGTTGTCGTTTTGATTGTTGCGGTTGTTGTTCGGTTGTTGGCATTGGTTTCGGTGATGTCCAGGATCACCACACCTAAAGCAGCCGGTGTTTTGTACCTCGGGGGCAGCTTGAGGAGGTAGGTTTGTCCTACAGTTCTGTGCTAAGTGACCGGGACGTCTGCAGTTTTGACAAAATGTACAATCACCATCGTGGTGTCTACCGCACTTGTCACACCTCGGTTTGTTGCCAAGGTAGGTTTTGGGTCCAGGGTTGGTGATTGCAGCGTAGGCTCGGGTGTTTCCCGGGTTTTTGTTTTGTTGAACCTGACGGTCGTTACCATCGCTGTTCCATTTGCGTTTGTGGGTTCCAGAGTCGCCCGCATCAGTACGGGTAGGTTCAGTTTTCCCTGTGATAGCTTTCAGGGTTCCAATCTCGACCGCGTCGTCGGTTAAGCTGTGAGCCAGATCCACTGCGCTCCTAAAAGTGGCGGGTTTGGAGGACATAACCATGCCTCGGATTTGTGGTGCCAAACCCCTGTTGTAACGCTCAATGCGTTTGCTCTCGGGGGTTACCATGTGAGGCACCAGACGTGCAAGCTCCTGGAATCTAGTTGTATAACCGAAAATATCAGCGCCGATCATTTGGATGTTCCAGAATTCGGTTTCAAGTTTCTGCATCTCGTTGGGAGGGCAAAATTCCTCCATCAGCATTCGTTTCAGTGTCTCCCATGAGATGGAGTAAGCAGCTGGGCGTCCCATGATTTGTACCTGAGCGTTCCACCATGTTAGCGCTTTGTCGGCTAAAGTGCAGGTGGCATATTTCACAATTATGTCGGTGGCGCAGTCGCTGATGTCAATGACTGATTCCGTTTTCTCAATCCAGTGGACCAGGCCGATGGCCCCTTCGGTCCCGGTGAAGGTGCTGGGTTTACAAGACTGGAAGGTTTTGTAGGAACACCCCTGCTGGGTATTGTTTGGGGTTTCGCTGTTAACTGGAGTGGCTCCGCTATTGTTGGTCAGGTTTTCACGATTGCGGCTGGCCTCGTATTGCGCGATGGCTTCAGCCACGCGGCGTTCGATTATTTGTTCGGTTGTTTCCGGAGGCGGTGGTGGAGGAGTATTATTTCGTCGACTGTTTTGAGTATTTCTTTGTTTAGGCGGCATGCTGACGTTCTGCGATGAAGAGATGCAGAAGTCAATGCCAATGAAAAATATGTGAGGAATAGAGTTTCACATATTTCAAGTTTCCAAGTATCAAGAGAAATTGTCGAATCCCCATCACGTATCTTACGACTATGAAACACCCATATGTACTCAGTATAATATAATCACGTTGGCCAGGCGTCATTATATGATGCCAAATACATACTTCTTTTCATCAACCGTTTAATCACGATCAGGTTCATATGAGATCAGAGTACAATGAACGAATCGAATGTGGTGAATAGTTCACGCGTATCGAGTTATCGTAACGATAGTTTAGATGTATGCAAATGTATGTATGCATGTACGTTCTAGCCAAGGCTATAGTCTAGGTCTCTAGGTTGCTAAGTCGCCTAAAGTTTCCTAGTTCGCTATAACCAATGGCTCTGATACCAATCTGTAACACCCCCAAATTCGTTGAGCGGAAGCATTTAGTTTAAGTACTGGTGTGTCACAATAATAAAGCATGCATACGTATCAGAGCTTATGATTACAACAGAACATAATATATTAAGATGCCAAAAGTATTAATTACAAAAGTTACGATTCATCAAATCGTATAAGTTAAAAGTAATATGTATACAAAAGTGGATTTCTAGAATATGACAAGACAGTTTCAGTTATACTAGAGAAATCCATATATTTTTCCAAAAAGTTGGCATCCTAAAGCTTCACGGGTCGCCTAATTCTCCATGTGTTGGCGATTCTTACATGCGCAGCTAATTCCCTGAAAAACATAGTAAAAGTCAACAACTAGGTTGAGTGAATCCACATGTTTTATTTTACAATGTTGTGTTCAAGTTTTGTAGTCACATTTGTTGGACCAAATACGTTTATAAATAGTAATTGCCATAATAGTCGAGTAATGTTTAGTGGAACGTCATCCAAAGTATAAGTTTAGGGGGTTATTCGCCCAAGAGTTTCGGTTTATGTGGGATGTTGCCCAAAATAGTTGTGTTGGGACGTTACCCAAAATCATATGTTTGAAAACGTGTTGCTGGTCGTTCTCCAGTAGTTTTAAAGTTTGAGTCGGTCGTTCTCCGACTAGTTACCAAATGTACCGGTCGTTCTCCGGTAAGATACCAAGTTTGCACCGGTCGTTCTCCGGTGAGATACATTGTTAGTACCGGTCGTTCTCCGGTAAGATGCACTGTTAGTACCGGTCGTTCTCCGGTAAGATACCATGTTGGTGTCGGTCGTTCTCCGACAAGTTACCAATATGTACCGGTCGTTCTCCGGTAGGATACCAAATAAGTTTAATAGTTTTCAGTCGTTTGCAAAACAGTTTACCGACTAAGTTATCCCATTTGTTCAGTGTATCAGTATGAAAATGTTATTTCATAAACAGAGTTCGCACAATAGTTCAAGTACTCTAAATGTTCGAGTAAACAATATGATAAATAATCATATAGTAAAAGCAGTTATGGCAATCAGTAAATCAGTAAAGCAGTTGTCTATGTTTTCCACCCCAAAAGTAATTACAAACAGTAAAAGTAGGGGCTGTGAACTCACCTGTTGAGTTAAGTAGTTGTGCGAGTGCTAGCAAACCTAAGCCCAAGTACAGTCCAGAATCTCCTAACGTCCTAAACGTACGAGATTTAATAAGTTTGTGGATGTCTAAGTTAATCATCCATGCTAGTGTTTGTACACCCATGTTATATTCAAAGTGTTTGTTAAACGTTTACATTTGTATTTCGTTGTTTGTGAAAATGTATACGACTCGTTGGTGATAGTTTGAAATCATAATTTCAATAAAATAGCGTGTTTGTATTGTTCGTAAAGTTCACATATAGCATTGTATGTAAGTATTCGTTATCGGTTAAGCTCGACACTTAGTGTAAAAATAGTTTGTGAAGTTTCTGTTTTCTGCGACACAGTATGCGACACTAATGTGGTTATGCGACACAATGATTGTGTCGCATAAGAGTGCGACACAAGGGCTATGCGACACAAGGGTTGTGTCGCATAGGCGATCGATGCTAATTCAATAGCGACACTAGCGTTGTGTCGTATGAAGTTTACGACACAAGGAAGCGACACATGATACGACATAAGATGCGACATAATATGGTTTATACGACACCACATGCGACACAAGGGTTGTGTCGCATGGATGGTTTATGCGACACAATATGCGACACAGTCGTTGTGTCGCAAAGATGAACACCCAGACAGAACCCAGCGACTGTCGCGATTTTCCGACCAAAAACCCGATTTTAACCCGTTTTCCGGCCATAAAACCTTGATTTCTTCCATTATATAGTTAAAACAAAGTTGTAGGTTCAATATTACACCCATATAACACATAAAAACGAGTAAATCTAAGTTTTTAGAAATTTCTTACAATTGCGAATCGGGACCAAATGAGGAAGAAGATGATGATACGGCTTTTGTTAATGTTGTCCCTTAGCTCGAGAGGATTCCGAAAATGTAACTTTTGTTGATTGGTTTGCGAATCCGAAAATTTGATAGAATTTGGGTGGAGAGGGTTTGTAGGTGTTTTTGGTGTGATGAAATGAAAATGAAAGGAAGAATGGAGATGGAAGGTGGTTTTGTTCCACTTTTCATCTCCTGTGTTTTTGTCCCGTGTTTGTTTACCCGATCGTTAAATGTTACATTATTTTAACATGTATATTTTCAATTACAATGTTTCATTATATTTTTAATTAGGATCTTTTTATGAAATTAATAAATTAAGTTTTTAAGAATTTTTAGCTTTGTTTTATTTTTAAATTATACGTTTTAACGTTTTGCATTATAAAATGATATGTAAATATTATCGACATAATATTTAATTGTAAATGACGTTATTTAATAACTTTGTTTTATTAAATAAATTCGTTCACCAACAGTCGTATATTTTGTCGCGTTTGCTCAATTCGTTTTGTATGTAATTACAGATAATTACAAATAAGTAATACTACGCGTATTAACTAGTTGGGCTTTGCTAGACTTACCTCTAAAATGTGTTGTGAATTCACTCAAGTAGGGAATTAGCCTAATAATGCAAGTGATTAAAGTAATTAATCGCGAACAAATTTGCGAGGTGTTACATATTGCGTACCTTGGTAGTTTTAGGGGTAGGTTACTGATCTCGGAACAAAGTAAGGGGGTACAATGCCGACAAAATGTATTTACCGTATATTTTTTAGGTGGAGTTTAGATAAGCGGTGGCTTTATGAGGGACATGGAGAACAAATTTTCAACCAACTTCAAGACTGATACGTGAGACGCGATCCCTATCTGTCATGCCGCCAAAGATTATTTTGTAATTTCAAAGTAGTTGAGGACCCGCACGAAAAATTACCCTAAAAATTGCAAAAAAAAAAAAAAAAAAAATGTCCAATCAAAGAACAATGTAATATGCAAGATACAATGCAACAAAATAAAATGTAGCGAAAATTTCACTAACACAAACATTGTTTCCTACAAAACAAAGATTATTTCCTAAACTACTTAATTTTTCTAATACATCATTTGGTAGATTTCTTCATTTCAACTTCACACTTAACTGACTTCAATTTGGTAGATTTCTTCATTGCAATATCCTTAACTGTTTTATCTACAAAATGAATAACAAACATAAGGCAACTTACACTAAAAGTAAGCTGAATAAACATATAAAAATGCTATAAAAAATTATAAAATGCAGTAATAATTTATAAAATGCGGTAAACAAGTACTAGTAATTTTTCAAATTCGGGTATAAAATCAAGCTGCAGAAACACATAAAAATGATTAAAAAAAAAATGCAAAATGCAGTAAAAATATTCAAGATGCAGTAAGTACTAGTAATTTAAACAAGGAGAACCAAACTTTACAAACACATAAAAATGCTAAAAACATAAAATGTAGTAAACAATATACAAGATTCGATAAACAAGTAGTAGCACAATAATATGCAGTAGAAGAAATGTAAAATGGAGTGGAAAATTGTAAAATGCAGTAGAAGAAATTTAAAATGCAGAAGAAGAAATGTCAAAATCAGTGAACTTTTTTACAGATCTACTTTTTACATATCTTGTAAAATGCAATGAATATCTTGTAAAATGTAGTAAATTTTTCCAGATTTACTTTTTAGATATCTTATAAATTGAAGTAGATATTTTATAAAATGCGATAGATATCATGTTAATATGCAAAACAGAGTATACATCAATCAAATAAAATCACAAACATTGATAGATATATAGATTACATACACAAATAGTTCAACTTTAACCTACTGAATATCATAAAGATTTTTATTACATATTATATTCAGATCCACTACCTTTATTACTTAAATTAGTACTAATATATAAACCTATAACACATATGCATATATATATATATATATTTAACATCACTAGCTACACATTCGTATATACATATATATATCATCTAAAAACACATGATGCAAAGCATAATAGATCTAACAATAACATAAATCATATGGAACTATACTAATTAAATATAATCATCAGATCTAAAACTGAAAATCATAAAAATCATCGGATCTAGAACTAGAATTAAAACTATTAATCTCCGATCTATAGCTAAATATCATAAAAATCATTAGATCTGAACAAAAAACAACAAAAGTTAACAAAAAACTAACAAAAAACAGTGTTGTTATGGTTGATGAAATGTGAGAATCGAGTTGGTGATAGGTTTTGGAGCCGTCGGTTGACGGAATGCACCACCAGAGTTGGTGAGGTGACGAAGTGTGACGACAAACGTAATGGTTATTGTGTGTGTGTCTTTTTGAAAAAAGAGTTTTTCGGTTAGTTTTGTCTGATGGTGTGATAGCGAAAGATAAAAAGAATCTGTCAATGTGCCCATTGCCCAATATTTTCATCCATTATGTGTAAATTGCTATTCCGTCTCTCACCCGAAAATAGTTGCGCGCATATGGGTCCTTAATTGGCATGGCTTAATCTTGACCGTTCGTAGAGGAATAGACGATTGGGATGGGGCTGCCTCTCCTTCCCATCATATCTCTCCTTCCCCTCGTATCATTTTCATTATTTTTTTCTAAAAAAGAGGAATTAAATGTTGCCCCTTTATCCTATACGTATTTTTTTTTTCATAAGATGTCCAAAAATAATACTCCCTCCGTCCCAGTTTTATTGTCCACTTTTGACTTTTGGAGTCTTTCTTTTTCAACTTTGACCTTCAATATTTTTGTTTGTGTTATATAATATTTGATACAAAATATATGAATGGATTGGGTTTTGAATGTATTTTCATTGGTATGATTTGCATCAAGTATTATATAACACAAACAAAAATATTCAAGGTCAAAGTTGTCAAAGAAAGACTCCAAAAGTCAAAAGTGGACAATAAAACGGGGACGGAGGGAGTAGTTCACTTTCAATTTCAAATTTAAAAACTGTTTAAGTGTATAATAATGCAATCTTATTGGTCAACGGTATAATTCTTGTACTTTCTTATAATTGTATGCATATTTGTAGTAGACAATTAGATTGGAATGAAAAGAGTATATCTATCCACCCTTCTATATGATTAAATCCTAAAAATTGAAAGAGTTTATTGTTTCGATATGCGCTAAACTTCAGACTTGTTAATACTGTATGCTCTCACCTTTATGACATTCTATTGTATGAGGTAAATCATCTAAAACATCTATTGTATGTTGTGTGTGACTTGCTCACAAATTGTCGGTCATGACCATGTGACATGTACATATAACCGGCAAGTCCCGGTATCAAGTCACACACAACATACAATAGAGGTTTTAAAAAATATAACTCATATGTTATATGGTTTTAAAGTTAGGACCATACAATGGTAACAAGTCTAAAGTTTAGCGCAAATGAAACAATAAATCTAAAATTAAAATATGTAAATGTAAATGTGAACTAACAACTAAATAGGCTACAAACAATTATTAAAAGCCTTAGAAAAATTCATACATATATACATAACAGTATAACACCAAAGACAAACTAAATTAAGGGAGGTGATAAATACAACACATAAAAATGATTCATGCACTACATCTATGCTACGGAGTATTATATACTTCTACTATTTGTTTCAAATGTTGTACAGTCTGTCGTATACAACAATTTATATGTTGTATTTATCAAGTCCCCTAAATTAAACACCATTAAATACGTACCAAACCTAAAATAGTTAAAACCTATTTGCGCATACGTATAGGAAAACCCAACCATAGGAGCTAGCACATGGTTTTAATTATAAAGGCATCTTAACAAGTAAAACTTCATATAATAGCTAAATTAAACATGACCTTAATTTGCAATCCAAAAAAAAAATAAAATTTCAAGCTTTTACAGCCTAACAAATAAATAATATCGAACCTTTAACAGACCTTCATAGCATAAGGGGCGAGTTGCAACAAACCGACTACATGAAAACCAAATCAAGTATTTTGTGATTCGGCAGTCACAATATACAATTAATGAAATTAATTATCACATTCGATCGTGAGCTATTTTTTAATAGTGAAACGAATGGAAAGAAATTTGAGATGGATGAAAATTACAAGGGATTCTGCATGACTACAAAAACTAATTATTAACATTTTAACCTTGATAATTGTAAAACCACATAATTAATTTCATTTTTTCATATCGTACTTCTAAAAAATATGAAAATATTATGACTTTTCACTTTTTTCTATAACGTTCAATCCAACTCGATAATAATACGTATAAAATAAACCAAATTAAGGCGGTTTGCAAGGAAAACTCCTTCGCTTTTCTGAAAAACTTTCCAAAAAAAAACCACAAGAAAATTAGAAAACGTGTATATATTGAGATTCTGCGGAAAAGTTTTCTAAGAAAAGGAGAAATTATTTATGTAAGGTTTTCTATATTCCCTATTTGAAATATGAAAACTCAATCCCTTATATTTGGACGCATTTTCTAAATTGCCACTTGAAACGCCCCAATTTTTTTTTTAAAGGACACTGAACATACTCTTATTTAGATCCTACTACATGCCATGTATAACATTTATTAGACTCACACATCTGACCTCTCGATTTTATTAAATTTTAGACAAAAACTTTCAAGATTTGCATTGGGTACCCGCCGGGTAGGCTGGGTACCCGCCTGATAAAAATAAGTATACGCGATCCCATAATAAAGAACGGATCGCGTACGAACAAGTGATTTCCCGCTGTAACCGAATTACTCAATGTTACTCGATCCCACCCATCCCACTGGATCGCGTATGTTACAATTTCAGTTGAACTACCCGTCGGGTAATGGTAGTATCCGCCGGGTACACCTACAACTACAGCAGGTCCTGAACCTGACTAAATTCTGCATTTTTCAATTAAAATACAAACTTCAATTCTACATAACTTTTAAGTCGTTGATAATTTGACTACCAAACTTTGCGAACACTTTTCATACTACAAAAGAAAGAATTCTCAATTTGCACTTTCTCAAAATTCACATTATAACCAAATCTAGGCCGCAATCCAAAATACGATCATTTCGACACTTTTCTAACTCAAACCAAATATCATTTGGTATACATTCAAACTACTAGCTTTTACAACTTTCACATACTACACAAGTTATAACCATTTACATTTGACCCGACTCATAATAATACCATTTTAATATCAACTTTCTACAAACGGGTCGAAACATACAAAAACTACACTTTTATACCCAAACCACATTCTTTCAATACATGGGGCTTTCATAAGTATATCGAGAGCATGATTTCTACAAAACAAGGGATTCAACTTACTAACTCGTAGTAAGTCCACCTCTAACCAATCCTCGTCTCCTTTACCCAAATAGACACTTTACCTGTTTTTACCTACAAAATCATACAACAACAACGGTAAGCAAACATTCTTAGTAAGTAGAGGAAAATAAAACTACAAATACAAACTACTACAAGATGTTCGTATTCATACAACTAACTTACTACAAATTATAGAACATACTCGTATATTCTATCTACAATGCTACTAGGTGATCATGTACACATAAACCACCTACTACATAGAACATTCTCAAATGATCTATCTACTTTGCTACCAAGGATCCTCTACTACATTGTTCTTCCTCAAAGAACACTACAATGGTATCAACCATTTAAACTACATACATAACATACTCATATACCATACTTACAACAAACTACTCATCATTCAACATTCCCAAACAAGTTAAATATTTAAACTATCATCCCTACTACTTACCTTGTCAATGATTACTATACACAAGCTCAAAGATTAACTCTCTACTTTTCCTTGATCACCTAATAACACAACATACAAATAAGGTTATTCAATAATCACATGAAAACCTTCTACACAACAATTTCTCACTTTCAACTAACTAGCTAAACTCTTTCTTTAATTCATACAAAACTACACTTATATTCATTCAAGAACATAAATCTCAATTTCAAGCTCAAACTCATCAAAACTACACAATTTATCGATTATTGTTGCCACATGATTACAACTAACACATAACTACTATTCATCATCTTCTTCATCAAGTTACACCAAATCCTTGAATTTGGCTAAATCATGAAAACTCAATTTTTATAACAAAACTCACTAATTTATGCTAACACAAGCTCCTTTACATACAATAATCATTGATGCTGTGTAAACGGGGCTTTAGTTTTAAAAATGGAAATACCTAACTTACTACACACAACACAGGCAAGAATACCTGGTCAGAATATAGTATAGCTCAGTAAGTCCGAGTCGAACACAGGGAACGGATGTCAACTTCTAACAAATTGGAATTTATTATAATTAATTAAAGCAGTAATAAGTGGGGACGTTTTAGTTCCGATCGAACAATTGATAAACAATTATTGTAAATGATTTTTACTAATTAAAACTAAATTAGAAAATAAAGAAGTACTAAAATAATTACTTAAATAAAAGATTTAATTCAAATGATAAAAGAAATGCATTTGCTTAGATTACTTTCCTTAAAATCTGGAAATCACTTTATTTAGAGTGCTCACGTATGGATTTTATTGTGCTATAACAAACGTATCAATTTTCCTTACAAGATAAATTGAATTAACACAATTAAGAAAGACATGAAGTTGTTTTCAACTCGCTAACAGTTCAATTTAACGTTGCCCACCTAATTGTGTTTTATATTAATTCAACACCGTTTATGTGATTTATCCTCGTAACTTGAATCAACAAAGTTTATAACAATTACTAGTTATCTTGTTCATCTATAAATATTACCAATTATTAGTCCTAACCCGTCAAACTCAATCTATTCGGTGATAATTCTCAATTAAAACCAACAATCATCAATAATCTTATAATCAAAAGGAACTCAATCTCAATTAATCATAAAACCACGTTAGGTAATTAGCAATATTCATTCAATAATCAAGGATCAACGAATAAACACATAAACTTGAATAAAATCCAATACGATTCGCACTTTTAACAATCAATCCATCAATTAAGTATTATCATCTAAGCAAACACATAAAAGAATTAGCCAATCATGCTATTACAGAAAATCAGTTTCAACATAATTCTAGAATTCATAATCAAATGAAAGATAGAAACGTAATCAAACCGAGAAACCGAAATAACGATTGAACGAATGAAAGCCTTCAATTCTTTTTGATCATTTGCCTTCAAAAGTCACTAGAATTAAGGTTTTTGATCAGAGAAACCGACTGGAAGAAAAGTGGGGGGGTTGGATGCAAAATGAGAGCAAAATGAGGTTTTTAGGGTTTCTGTCGACTCAATCGATACGCCGTATGGACTTCCATACGCCGTATGGATTGAAAAGCCCACAGATACAACCCGCGTAAACTAGCGGCCCGGCTCGCATCATCCATACGCCGTATGGATTTCCATACGCCGTATGGATTGATTTCTCCAACTTTTTAACCATCGACCACTATTCTTCATACTTCCTTTCTTTTACTTCTTTTCTTCAATTCTCGCTCGATTTCTACTACTTTTTACGATTCAAGCTCCAGCTAATTCCTAAATGCAAATATGAACGAAATGAGTATCGAATTCAAATAAAATGCATAAGAAATTAATCAAACAAAGGGGTAACTAGCGCTATAAAATAGCACATTTTGGCGTTCATCAATCATCTTCTAACACTTCTACTTTCAAAACTAACAAAATTCCACAAAACCCAATTTAGGGTTCTTCATGAACTAATCAAAACTATCAAATTAAGACATGGAATAGATTAGACTTACTTTGTAGATGATAATTATGAGCTTAGAATCTTGAAACTCACAAGAATTAAGCCTCTGTTTGGTGAATTTAAACTTTGTTCTTCCCCTCCCCTTTTCTCCTGTTCGTACGACTCAATACACACACACACACACCCTTCTAATTTTTGTTCCAGATTTTTCATGAATATGGGAAGTGATTTAACACATTTTCACTTTCTACTCTCTAGTTCTCTTTCTACTATTTTGGCCACTAACTAACTTGTCAAGTTAAAAACTTTCTACTTTGGCCACTACAATTTTCTTACCAATTATTATACTGCAAGTTATAAACATATATACATATAACAATTAAACTACTTTTCTAATTAAATATACATATACCAAACTTACAAAAATTGGGGTGTTACAACTCTCCCCCACAGATCTTGGTTCGGTTCACAGGACTCAACTCGTCTCGCCAGAATCAACTCGCCTCGCCAGAACTCAACTCGCCTCATTAGACGAACTAGGTTCTGCGAGTTTCGCCGCTGTTTACCTAATTTTCGAACCAAATCTCACCAAAAATCCAAAAACTCGGTTTCTAAAGTTTCTAATACTTTGTTAACATCAAATAACACCTAATAACAACATATCATGCTTCAATTTCAACTAAAACTCAACATCTCTCAAAACCCCATTTATGAAACACAAGAATTTCAAACTTACTTTTGAAGAAGATGAAGATGAACAAAGTAGAGATGAAGATGATACAGAGATTCAACCAAAATCACAAGTTGATTGCTAATTTCTTTTTGATTTCTTTGAAGAGGTTTGATGAGAGTGTTTTAGAAAGATAAAAACAAAAATGAAGAATTGGGAAATCTGAGTTTGGTGATGTCGGTTTGTACATAACCGACTCAATATAATACAGTGTAATTTTTATCCCCTTCTTATCCTATTGTCTGGAACCCGAAAATACCTGTAAATCAAAATATTTTATTTTACCGTCAACTTCAACTTTTTAAAACAAGTACAATTTTATTAGTCACAATAAAACCTGTGACTCTTTTACTTATTTATTTTCAAGTTAACCATTTAAAACTTAATAAAATATCATTTATTTCCAGGCCCAGAAACCGGGTGTTACAAATCTTCCCCCCTTAAAAGATTTCGTCCCCGAAATCTAATCATACCCAATTAGTCAAAATCCTAATCTTTAACAATTTCAAATTTATCACATAACCTTTCAAACGTATAAATAAATACTAAAACAAAGATATTACAAAATATACCTGTTTCAACATCCTCAATCCCAAGAGCTTCACCCACAGTCATCTAAAAAGCTCTAGCTGTCGCCGGCGGCACATTCTTTCTTTTCTGACCCACAGATGACGACGAAGAACCCGAGCCCGAACTTCCAGCCAAACCTGAACCTTGCCTCACCTTTTCCGGACACTGCCCTGCCCTGTGACCCTCTTTTTGACAATTCTAGCACACATTCCGAGGATAAGTACAATCTCTCATATTGTGTCCAAACATCCCACATTTCACACATCTAGCTGTCTCAGAGGTACACGGTCCAGCATGTCTCGATTTACAGTTCACACACCACGAAATCCTATCAGCTGAATCATCACTAAAATTCAATCTCCTGTTTTGTTGATTTCCTCTATTCCCCGAAGAACTATTCTTAGACTGCTGCGAAACTTTTTCTTTGTTCAATTTATCCCCAGCCCGAATGTCGCTATCTACCGATCGAGCTAAAGTAAAAGCATGGGTAAGTGAATTTGCCAATCTCACAGTCGTCCGGTAATGCGGAGGTAAAGTCCCAACAAAGTGTTCAATTCTAGTTTTATCATTTGGGACCCACTGTTGAACAAATCTTAGTTTCTCCGAGAATTGAGTAATAAGTTCATCCATGGTCATTCGATCCGTCAGTTTCAATTCCAAAAACTCCTGTCTAATCCTTGTCATATCAAACTCTGAACAGAACTGTTTACATACCTCATTATGAAAATCAGTCCATCGAATAGAGGCTCTCTGTTGTGGAGTCAAATGTGCAGTAATGGAGTCCCACCAAGTCATGGCCTTTCCTTTCAATAATTGTACCGCATAAGGGACTTTTAATTCTTCCTCGCATTGGCATACCTCAAACTTCCTTTCAACGTCTCTCAACCAATCCAAAGTCACTGTAGGGTTAGTACTTCCCTGAAATACCGAAGGATTACTGGACATAAAAGTTTTAAATGAGCAAACCCTTTTCTGTTGCTGTGGTGGAGGAAACACAGTCCTCTGCTGAGATGACCTAACTTGTTGATCCTGTATATATTGTTGTTCAACACCTCTAAGTCTTAATACTTCATCCTCTAACCGCAAAAGATAATCCTCTTGGTTAGTATTCTCCTGATTTACCTGTGAAATACCAGCTTGCCCATGATTACCATTAAGTGTTTCTGAAGGTGGATCATCATTTCTGGAAACATTATTGAGATTGTTGATCGGGTTCTCGTTATCTGCCATTTCTGTACTCAAACAACAAAACTCACAATTTGTTAATTGTTAGTACTAACTATACTAACCAATCAACCCCCCATTCAATAGCTAATCCCACATACCGGAATGTTTGACTAACAACAAATAGATTTGGGATTGAACATTTGCCAATGTCCAATTCGCCCAAACCTATGCTCTGATACCAACTTATAACACCCTCCTTTTGAACAAACCTATTTTATATTATTAACCAACGGAAGCGCGTCCCAAAACATATTTACCGCATTTACATATTCCAAATATAGCAAGTTTCAAAACATCATAACTATTACATAACCTATTACAAAACATTTACTTAAAACGGGTGTTATGTTAAGTTTATCAAAACATATGCTTTTCCAAAAAAGATCAGAGTCCACGCAGTCATAGTCAAACATCCCTTCTAGCATCCACGTGCTCGACCCCAAAAGCTAACCATAAACGATATCTGCAAAATGTTAAACATGGTGGGATTAGCTCACAGCTAAGTGAATGGAACTGTAACCGACAGTTCAATTCAGAAATAACAAATCTTACAACAAATAAACAATAAACACACAGCATCAAAGAGGACCGGCGGTTCCAGATTAGCCAATCAAAGAACCCTTAAACCACTGCCGGCCAAAACAGTGATCTACCGATAGTTTGAAGCTATCTTCACTGACTAGGGTTCATCCATCAACGATGTGTATCGGAAACCCCGCCAGCCAAACAATAGCAACAAACCCAACCAGCATTGACCTCTGAATAATCACATATGCCCAGTGGCCCAAATATCACATAATGCATAATCGTCATGCAGTCATGGAACAATATAAACCAATTAACCCAATTCAATTATAACAATATCTCAGTAGATCAAACAGTCAATAATCAACAACCAATATGTTCACCCGTTGTAACCAAACATGTTACAACTGAGTTGAACTGAAGACTACAGTTACCACTCACCAAAATTCCAGTCTCTGAACTCAGTTGTCTTATGTCACTGAGTTTCCTGCTGCTTATCTGAGAACACAAATAATAACAAGTCAGTATCTTGTTCCATAATCATCATTCTATCATATTTATTAAATCAGGTGATCCCTGAAGTCTAAGCAAACAAAAGTTCAATCAGATATAAAATCAGAAAATCTCGAATTGACATTTTAAAACTGAAAATTGCCATTTTCGACCCCTAGATGACCCCGAATGGCCAAAAACTGCCTAGGCTATTAGTATATAGCTTTGATCATTGAGCCGTTTCCGAGTGACCATGCAAATTGCAATCAAATCCGAGTTAATGAAATTATCATCTAGTCGCTACCCTGAAAAGACTTACACATTTTCAAAATTTGCAAAACAAAAAGTTTTAAAATCTCGATTCGCAGTGATCTGGATACGCAGGTCAACTCGGCTCGCAGAATCAACTCGATTCACATAGCGAGACTCGACTCGCAGATCTCGGTTCGGTTCACAGGACTCAACTCGTCTCGCCAGAATCAACTCGCCTCGTTAGACGAACTAGGTTCTGCGAGTTTCGCCGCTGTTTACCTAATTTTCGAACCAAATCTCACCAAAACTCCAAAAACTCGGTTTCTATAGTTTCTAATACTTTGTTAACATCAAATAACACCTAATAACAACATATCATGCTTCAATTTCAACTAAAACTCAACATCTCTCAATACCCCATTTATGAAACACAAGAATTTCAAACTTACTTTTGAAGAAGATGAAGATGAACAAAGTAGAGATGAAGATGATAAGATGATACAGAGATTCAACCAAAATCACAAGTTGATTGCTAATTTCTTTTTGATTTCTTTGAAGAGGTTTGATGAGAGTGTTTTAGAAAGATAAAACAAAAATGAAGAATTGGGAAATCTGAGTTTGGTGATGTCGGTTTATACATAACCGACTCAATATAATACATTGTAATTTTTATCCCCTTCTTATTTTATTGTCTGGAACCCGAAAATACCTGTAAATCAAAATATTTTATTTTACCGTCAACTTCAACTTTTTAAAACAAGTACAATTTTATTAGTCACAATAAAACCTGTGACTCTTTTACTTATTTATTTTCAAGTTAACCATTTAAAACTTAATAAAATATCATTTATTTTCTGGCCCAGAAACCGGGTGTTACATAGAGATTCTCCCAGTACGCTGGCATGCATCACACTCCTTCACAAACTTAAATGCATCCTTATAAATGGTTGGCCAATAAAAACCTGCCTCAAACACTTTTCTTGCAGTGTAATTAGGACCATGATGTCCTCCAGATGGACCATCATGACAATGCTCCAAAATTATGTCGCATTCCTCTCCAGCTACACACCTTCGAACAATTCCATCAGCATACTGTCTGAACAAGTACGGGTCTTCCCAGAAGTAATATCGCAAATATGAGAAAAATCTCTTTCTTTGATTGAAATCCAATCCCGACGGAAGAGTGTTTGTAACTAGGAAGTTTGTAATATCGGCGAACCATGAAAATTCATTCAGAATTGCCTTCAACAAACTTTCATCAAGAAATTTATCCTGAATCCCGTTTCGTCTAACTTATCCAGCTCTGGATTTTCTAATCGAGATAAATGATCGGCTGCCAGATTTTCAACTCCCTTCTTGTCTCTAATCTCTATATCGAACTCTTGTAACAACAAAATCCACCGCAACAACCTTGGCTTCGCATCTTGTTTACTAAACAAATATCGTAAGGCCGAATGGTCGGTAAACACTACAGTCTTAGACAAAACCAAATAAGAGCGAAATTTGACAAACGCAAACACAACAGCAAGCAATTCCTTTTCAGTCGTAGTGTAATTCTCCTGTGCACTCGTCAGAGTCTTGCTTGCGTAATAAATAGGTTGAAACTTCTTATCAACCCTCTGGCCTAAAACTGCTCCTACAGCGTAGTCACTGGCATCACATATCAATTCAAATGGGAGATCCCAATTCGGACTTATCATAATCGGCGCAGATACCAACTTTTCCTTTAAAAGATTGAACGCATCTTGGCATTCCCTTGAAAATTCAAACTTAGCATCTTTCTCCAACAACTTATTCATCGGACGTGCTATCTTTGAAAAATCTTTGATGAATCTTCTATAAAACCCATCATGTCCTAAGAAACTTCGTATTCCTTTAACATCCGTTGGATGAGGTAGCTTTGCTATGGCCTCAATCTTGGCTTGATCAACTTCAATACCAGCACTTGATATTTTATGCCCCAAAACAACTCCTTCACGTACCATGAAATGGCATTTTTCCCAATTTAAGACGAGATTTGAACTCTCACACCTCTGCAACATCTTCTTGAGATTTGCCAAACACTTATCAAACGAATCTCCGAAAATAGAAAAATCATCCATGAATATTTCCATGCTGTCTTCCACCATATCATGGAAAATCGCCATCATGCACCGCTGAAATGTTGCTGGTGCATTACACAAACCGAAAGGCATCATTCGATAAGCAAAAGTTCCGAATGGACAGGTGAAAGTAGTCTTGTCTTGATCATTAGCATCTATCGGAATCTGGAAGTAGCCGGAGAAACCGTCTAAAAAGCAATAATACTCTTTTCCAGCTAGACGTTCGAGCATCTGATCAATAAACAGCAAAGGAAAGTGATCTTTGCGTGTCGCATCGTTCAACTTCCTATAATCGATACAAACTCTCCATCCAGTGACAGTTCTCGTGGGGATTAACTCGTTCTTCTCATTAACAACCACTGTCATACCTCCTTTTTTTGGGCACAACATGAATGGGACTAACCCATGGACTATCAGAAATCGGGTATATCAATCCAGAGTCCAGCAACTTTATGATTTCCTTCCTCACTACATCCGTAACCTTAGGATTTAAGCGTCTCAATGGTTGCACAACTGGTTTGAAATAAGATTCCATGAGGATCTTGTGCGTGCAATATGATGGGCTGATTCCTTTGATATCACCGATCGTCCAGGCTATAGCATGCTTATGTTCCTTCAGAACTTTCAGCAGGGTTTCTTTCTCTGTTGCAGATAGCTGAGATGAAATGATAACCGGTAGGTCCGACTCTCCTTGTAAGTAGGCATATTCCAAATGGGTCGGTAGATCCTTTAGCTCTAATTTTGGCGGTTCTTAAAAGGAAGATTTAACGGCCAACACCTCCTCTCTAGAACAAGGAATCCCATGCATAGTGATGCGAGTCTCTTTCTTGACTAAAATACCATCAATCTCAACCGATTCTTCGCTCTCTATCGACTGATTTTCATCACTCTCTAACTCCTCATCACTTGCGAATTCTAGCTCCTCAAGCAAATTATCAAATTCTTCAATATCTCGGATTGCTTCTATGCTTCCCGTCCATCCTTCAAGAATCATGGGATCAAGGTCTTCATCTTCCATGAGACTTTGAAGGAATTCCTCATCATCAGTCATTTCTCTAGCACTCACAAAGTAGCAAGTATCGTCAACTGCCGCAGGGTATTGCATTGACTTGTTGACATCAAATACTACTTCATCATCTCCAACCCTTAAAGTGATCTTTCTATCATCAACATCAATCAATGCCCTCGCAGTGGCTAGAAAAGGTCTTCCCAAGATGATAGGTACCTTAGAATCTTCTACCATGTCCAGAATCACAAAATCGCAAGGGAAAACAAACCTATCCACCTTAACTAACACATTCTCGATCATAGCCTTAGGGTACTGGACTTAACGATCCGCTAACTCAATGCACATTCTGATTGGCTTTGGTTCTCCTAACTTGAGTCTAGCATACATTGTATAAGGCATTATTGATATGCTTGCCCCCAAGTCAGCCAATGCATGAGTAAGGTCTAAACTTCCAATCAGACAAGGAAGAGTAATAATCCCAGGGTCCTTCATCTTTGGCGGAAGTTTATTTTGCATAACTGCTGAGCATCTCTCGTTCATTGTTACCGTGGTTGCCTCCATCAGCTTGCTTTTGTTGGTTAGAAGTTCCTTCAAATACTTTGCATACTTGGGCATTTGGGCAATCGCCTCCACGAATGGGATATTAATGTGCAGTTGCTTCAGATTCTCTAGAAACTGGTGGTATTGAGCATCATCCTTTCCTCTTCTCAAAGCTACAGGATAAGGTGGCGGAGGTGCATGAACCTTAGCATATTTCTTATCTCTTGCAATTTGGTCAGCCTTAGTGTCCATCTTAGGACTTTCAACAACTTCTACTTCTTTTTCTTTTTCAGGTAAAGGTTGGGAAACAGTTTTCTTCTTGACACCCGAATCCTCATGAATTCGTCCACTTCTGGTGATCACAGCCTTAGCTTGATCACGTGGGTTGGTTTTCGTGTATCCAGGAAGAGTTCCAGGAAATCTCTCTTGAAGAACTTTAGCGATGTTAGAAATATTCCCTTCAATCTGCTTGATTGCAGCCCATTGGTTTCTCAATGCCGCATCAGTGGCATCCATCCTATGTCCAGAACTGGTAATGAATTTCTCATTTGAGGTAAGAAACTTTCCCATCATCTCTTCTAAGTTGGTTTGTTTATCTGTTGATGGTGCAGTTTGTTGATCCTTGGTATAAAAACCTGGTTGAGTTTGGCGAAACTGACGCCCTCCATCTTGGTATGGTCTCCTGAAGAAATTTCCACCGCCCTGACGGTATGGTGCTTGAGCTTCCCCATACTTAACTTCCTCAGTTGCTTCTCCCGTTTTTATCTCGGGGCAATCCTTCACTAAATGGCTTCCTCCACAGTTGTCGCATCCCACTTGGATAGCATGGACAGTCTCAGTAACCTTTTTAATATCTCTGCCCATGTTGTCCAGCTTAGCGGTGATGGCTGCAAATCCATCTTCATCATTCACAGACCTCCTTCGTCTAGAAGTACCATCATCCCATAACTGAGAGTGTTTCGCTTGGTCACGAATGGCAGTCAAAGCATCACGAGGAATCTTCTTGGGAATAGGCCCTTGGGAATCCAGTTGCTGTCTCGTGGCACGATCCACTCCTTTATAGAAAATACTTACGATTTGCTGATCGTTCAGGTCGTGCTGCGGGCACTTATGCATCAGGTCCTTATATCTCTCCCAAGCTTGGTGTAGTGACTCATCCATTTCTTGCTTGAAATTTCTGATCTCGTCAATCATCTTTGAAGTTTTGGAAGGAGGACAATACATCTTAAGAAACTTCGTGCGAAGGTCTTCCCATGTGGTGATGGACCCAGCTGGCTCGTTTTAAATCCATCTTTTAGCAGCTCCCTTGAGTGTGATAGGGAAAACTCTGAGCATGACTTGATCGCGTGTGATGTTCGGAACGTTGAACATATCGGCTATCTCCACGATTCTCTCCACATGATAGTTAGCATCTTCCCTTTCTTCTCCACGGAACGGATTCTCCCTAAGCTCCTTGAGGAATTGTCCTTTGATTTCAAACTCCACATCTTGGGCAATTGCCGGGCTTACCACTCCAGTGCCACGGTCATTACGCATCCGACTCGAATACTCCTCGAGCGTTATGTTGGCGATATCTTCTGCCATTGTGCTATCTGGTTGATCGTTAAAAAGGAATCGTAGGCACTCTCCGAAATCGCTTTCTAGATACGAACGGTAATTTCTGGTTCGCGGGGTAAAAAGGTTATTGGTAAAAACCTCGAAATCGTCGCTAAGAAAGGTGTTGATTAACGGTGAGTTTGGTGGTGCGGAAGAAGCGCGTCTTCTTTGATGAAATATGCGTTCGGGTTCTTCAAAAGGGTCGGTTGGGTCTGGAACAGTTGATCGGGTCATAAACTCCTATAACGTACTTGACAAGTCAGCAGAACAGGCTACCTAACTACCTAATTATAAACTAAAGTGAAAAGGAATTTAACTAAATAAAATACCGAACAAATAATAAACTAACTAAAAGTAATAAACAAAAGACAACTTCCAATTTATTTAATTGAAACAAACCGCTCCCCGGCAGCGGCGCCAAAAACTTGATGCTGTGTAAACGGGGCTTTAGTTTTAAAAATGGAAATACCTAACTTACTACACACAACACAGGCAAGAATACCTGGTCAGAATATAGTATAGCTCAGTAAGTCCGAGTCGAACACAGGGAACGGATGTCAACTTCTAACAAATTGGAATTTATTATAATTAATTAAAGCAGTAATAAGTGGGGACGTTTTAGTTCCGATCGAACAATTGATAAACAATTATTGTAAATGATTTTTACTAATTAAAACTAAATTAGAAAATAAAGAAGTACTAAAATAATTACTTAAATAAAAGATTTAATTCAAATGATAAAAGAAATGCATTTGCTTAGATTACTTTCCTTAAAATCTGGAAATCACTTTATTTAGAGTGCTCACGTATGGATTTTATTGTGCTATAACAAACGTATCAATTTTCCTTACAAGATAAATTGAATTAACACAATTAAGAAAGACATGAAGTTGTTTTCAACTCGCTAACAGTTCAATTTAACGTTGCCCACCTAATTGTGTTTTATATTAATTCAACACCGTTTATGTGATTTATCCTCGTAACTTGAATCAACAAAGTTTATAACAATTACTAGTTATCTTGTTCATCTATAAATATTACCAATTATTAGTCCTAACCCGTCAAACTCAATCTATTCGGTGATAATTCTCAATTAAAACCAACAATCATCAATAATCTTATAATCAAAAGGAACTCAATCTCAATTAATCATAAAACCACGTTAGGTAATTAGCAATATTCATTCAATAATCAAGGATCAACGAATAAACACATAAACTTGAATAAAATCCAATACGATTCGCACTTTTAACAATCAATCCATCAATTAAGTATTATCATCTAAGCAAACACATAAAAGAATTAGCCAATCATGCTATTACAGAAAATCAGTTTCAACATAATTCTAGAATTCATAATCAAATGAAAGATAGAAACGTAATCAAACCGAGAAACCGAAATAACGATTGAACGAATGAAAGCCTTCAATTCTTTTTGATCATTTGCCTTCAAAAGTCACTAGAATTAAGGTTTTTGATCAGAGAAACCGACTGGAAGAAAAGTGGGGGGGATTGGATGCAAAATGAGAGCAAAATGAGGTTTTTAGGGTTTCTGTCGACTCAATCGATACGCCGTATGGACATCCATACGCCGTATGGATTGAAAAGCCCACGGATACAACCCGCGTAAACTAGCGGCCCGGCTCGCATCATCCATACGCCGTATGGATTTCCATACGCCGTATGGATTGATTTCTCCAACTTTTTAACCATCGACCACTATTCTTCATACTTCCTTTCTTTTACTTCTTTTCTTCAATTCTCGCTCGATTTCTACTTCTTTTTACGATTCAAGCTCCAGCTAATTCCTAAATGCAAATATGAACGAAATGAGTATCGAATTCAAATAAAATGCATAAGAAATTAATCAAACAAAGGGGTAACTAGCACTATAAAATAGCACATTTTGGCGTTCATCAAGCATCCCCCACTTGAATCCTACTTGTCCTCAAGTAGACTATCGATTCAAACACTCAAAACTTGAGATATGAACGGCAAACAAAAGTGTATAAGGACTTACATACTACACAGCACTCAACAGACCAAATTCCCATCTTATAATCGATTCTAACTTAAAACTTAACAATCAAAAAACTCTCAATGGGAAACAATTCTAATATATTATTATTTTGCATAAAAGATAATTCACTCAGATTACCGATATTGTTGTCCACTTAAACAATCTAAAATTCAGAAATTGAGCTCAACTTATTATTATTCTAGTTGGCTTTACCCTTGATTTTCAATAGCAAAATACTCTCATACAAATAACGTGTCATAATTCTCCAAATAATGAACATCCAAATAAATCAATCATTTTTCAAACCAAGACATTGGTGACAGGTCTGTACCTCAGTACAACAGAGCGACATAACTTGGCTTTGGCTTTTCAATTCATGAGTCCTTTGTACTCTTTTCCTTTTTTTTATCAAATATACTGACGGAAACCAGGTCTGTACTTTCGTACAACAGAGGAGACAACACCCAGTATATTCCCAAATGATGATAATTAGGATCCCAGAATTATGGATTATAACACGTTATCATATAAGAATTAAGACTAACATCATACATTGCTAGAGATCCTCTTAAGATAAATCCCTACTTTAAGTATTAAATTTCTTAATAGCTCAATAACCTTCAAATAGATTGTCTATCGATACATCACAAGATGAACTATCAAATATTAAAATTTACGATTACTTCATTCCTTGTATTCCTAAAGCATGTTACAAGATTGCTAAACTTTTCATAGAATATAATTTTAAAACAAAAATTTGGGCTGAAAAATGACTAACACGTAGAATGCCCTTTAACTTTAAATTTTCAATATCTGCCATTCATATCTTAAGGACAAAAAGACTTCTTTTCCCCCATCCTCCACTTAAATTTATGCAATGTCCTCATTGCAAAAGAAAACAAAAAGAAAGGGAATGGAAAAGAAGTGAACAGAAACTCCCCTGATTTGGAAGAAAGATCCATGAAGGCATTTGTTCAGAAATAAAATACAACAGCACACTTCCGTAGGCATCACGATTGCATTTAGCATATGCAACAAGCCTTCAAACCTCTCAGTATCCTGAGCGGACGAGTTGTAGTCTCGTGAGGGTTTCCAGGGAACACACCCACAAAGTTCAAACCTGCAAACAAAAACAATCAAACAAAATGACAAAATAACGGGTTGTCTCCCGAAAGTGCTTTTGTTTATCACGTCGGTAAGCTCGACCTCTTACTTCATAACTTAATTTAAATCCAACTCCAAATCACGCTTGGAATTCCTTACATCACCATAGTACTTTTTTAACCTAGTTCCATTGACCTTGAAAGTTTTTCCAGAATGTCCTTGTAAATCAACATCACCAAATGGATAAACTTTCTCAACTACAAAGGGTCCTGTCCAGCGTGTCTTCAACTTACCAGGAAATAAATGTAACCGAGAACTATACAATAGAACTTTGTCACCCTTCTCAAACGTATGATTCGACTTAAGACGAGCATCATGCCATTTCTTCGTTCGTTCCTTGAACAGTCTCGAATTATCATAAGCATTCATTATTAATTCCTCCAACTCAGTTAGCTGTGCCATTATTTCTTTTCCAGCTAATTGCTCATCTCGATTGCACTGCTTAATAGCCCAGCATGCCTTATGTTCTAATTCAAAAGGCAAATGACAAGCCTTCCCATAAACTAGGCGATAAGGTGTCGTTCCAATTGATGACTTAAAGGCTATTCGTGTCGCCCATAACGCATCATCCAACTTATATGACCAGTTCTTAGGGTTTCCTTCAACTGAACGTTCTAAAATACGCTTCAACCCTCTATTGGTTACTTCCACTTGACCACTCGTCTGTGGATGATAAGCAGTTGAAAACTTGTGGTTAACTCCGTACTTCCGCAGCACTTTTTCCAATTGAGCATTTGTGAAATGCGTCCCTCGATCACTAATTAAAGCTTTCGGTGTTCCAAAACGTGAAAATAGTTGCTTCAGAAACTTCACCACAACTCTAGCATCATTCGTGGGTAATGCTTTTGCTTCAGCCCACTTAGAAACATAATCCACAGCCACAATGATGTATTTATTTCCATTGCTAGGTGGAAACGGTCCCATAAAGTCTATTCCCCAGACATCAAAAATCTCACTTACCATAATTGGACTTTGCAACATTTCATCCTTCTTAGAGATTCTCCCAGTACGCTGGCATGCATCACACTCCTTCACATACTTAAATGCATCCTTATAAATGGTTGGCCAATAAAAACCTGCCTCAAACACTTTTCTTGCAGTGTAATTAGGACCATGATGTCCTCCAGACGGACCATCATGACAATGCTCCAAAATTATGTCGCATTCCTCTCCAGCTACACATCTTCGAACAATTCCATCAGCATACTGTCTGAACAAGTACGGGTCTTCCCAGAAGTAATATCGCAAATATGAGAAAAATCTCTTTCTTTGATTGAAATCCAATCCCGACGGAAGAGTGTTTGTAACTAGGAAATTTGCAATATCGGCGAACCATGGAAATTCATTCAGAATTGCCTTCAACAAACTTTCATTAGGAAATTTATCCTGAATCTCCGTTTCGTCTAACTTATCCAGCTCCGGATTTTCTAATCGAGATAAATGATCAGCTGCCAGATTTTCAGCTCCCTTCTTGTCTCTAATCTCTATATCGAACTCTTGTAACAACAAAATCCACCGCAACAACCTTGGCTTCGCATCTTGTTTACTAAACAAATATCGTAAGGCCGAATGGTCGGTAAACACTACAGTCTTTGACAAAACCAAATAAGAGCGAAATTTGTCAAACGCAAACACAACAGCAAGCAATTCCTTTTCAGTCGTAGTGTAATTCTCCTGTGCACTCGTCAGAGTCTTGCTTGCGTAATAAATAGGTTGAAACTTCTTATCAACCCTCTGGCCTAAAACTGCTCCTACAGCGTAGTCACTGGCATCACACATCAATTCAAATGGGAGATCCCAATTCGGACTTATCATAATCGGCGCAGATACCAACTTTTCCTTTAAAAGATTGAACGCATCTTGGCATTCCCTTGAAAATTCAAACTTAGCATCTTTCTCCAACAACTTATTCATCGGACGTGCTATCTTTGAAAAATCTTTGATGAATCTTCTATAAAACCCATCATGTCCTAAGAAACTTCGTATTCCTTTAACATCTGTTGGATGAGGTAGCTTTGCTATGGCCTCAATCTTGGCTTGATCAACTTCAATACCAGCACTTGATATTTTATGCCCCAAAACAACTCCTTCACGTACCATGAAATGGCATTTTTCCCAATTTAAGACGAGATTTGAACTCTCACACCTCTGCAACATCTTCATGAGATTTTCCAAACACTTATCAAACGAATCTCCGAAAATAGAAAAATCATCCATTAATATTTCCATGATGTCTTCCACCATATCATGGAAAATCGCCATCATGCACCGCTGAAATGTTGCTGGTGCATTACACAAACCGAAAGGCATCATTCGATAAGCAAAAGTTCCGAATGGACAGGTGAAAGTAGTCTTGTCTTGATCATTAGCATCTATCGGAATCTGGAAGTAGCCGGAGAATGTAACACCTGCTAAATTAGGATAATTATTTATGCCTAATTGATTGTAACTAGTTGTAATTAGTATGTAATAGGACTAATTGCAGACTCTATTTGTATATATATATAAGGTGAATTATATATATATATGTGTGTACTTACGCGATTTGGATTAATCGTACGAATTAACCGGACGGAGTCCGACACAATTATTTTGACGTTGGTGACAGAAACTTACCTAAATAATGAGAACGTATTTTACTATATAAAATACACAGCGAACAAACATTATTTATAATATCGCGACGACATTTTAAATAATTTAACGCATACGTATTAAACGCGAGTTAAGAATTTTAATACTTCGACAAATGTTTTTATAATTAATTTCAAGGCATTTCATTAAAATATTCCCGTCACCTTTTAAAAATATAGCTGCTTGATTTAACGTTTAAACGACGGAGGAAACGAACACCGCACGGGGTGCGGGGACCGGAAAATGGGAGGATAACCTCCCATTTCCCCACCTTCTCTTTCATTTCATTTTCATTTCTCTCTCTCTCTCTTTCTTTTACTTTCAAACCACCAAACAAATTTCATCACTAAAATCGCAAAATAACACCACGAAACCTCGCCGAATCATACCACTCTTTTGGAGAAAAGTGACCACGACAACACGATCTACAATCCTATCTTTCCGGAATTTCATTTCGGCAAATTGTAAGTTTCCGACAAAACCCGAAACTCTCCGTTTTTGCTCATTTTTACGTTTTTATGGTTTATATATGCTTAAAATGTCCAAAAATGGGTTGGGTAAAAGATTTGGACCGAACGGAAGCTTTTCGACCGATTTTCCGGCCAACAATGTCCGATCAGACCGCTACGTCGCAGAGACGCTGGACTTTCTGCGACGTAGCTCAAAACGTCGCATTTTGTGGCCAACGTCGCATTTAGCGACGTCACGGCCTACGTCGCACAGATATCCCAACGTCGCACTAGCGACGCAGCCTTTTACGTCGCATTAACTTGCGGACGTCGCACCTAGCGACGTAGACTTTTACGTCGCAAACCGAACCAACGTCGCATTAGCGACGTCGCCTCCTACGTCGCATTGAATTGCGAAGGTCGCATCATGCGACGTACCCCCCTACGTCGCCCCCTACGTCGCATGCTACGTCGCATGCTACGTCGCACAAACCAGAACCTTGAAAAGTCAGATTTTTACTAAGTGTCGAACTTACACAACTTCAAATACTTATGTCATACGACTTAACAAACGTCATAGAACATACTTTCTATTACAATTACACTAAATTGCGTTATAAATGCTGACACTTTGAATCATTATTACCAACCGTCACCAACGGGCCCTATTTATTTTCAAACTACAAACGGATTACTAAACAAATACTTGGACATAATGAGTTGTGTAAACAACTAGCCTAGATGGTCTTGCGAGACATCTACTTACTTAACTTTATATGTTTAGGCATTTGAAGGTTACGGGTTCGGAGAACCTACGGTTGATATTACTTACTCGTTTATTGATATAAACGTACTTGCAAAGACTCAGGTGAGTCTTACGGCCCCACTTTTACTGCTTTATCTTATTGGGGGAGATACATGCTACTGATTTTTCCTGAACACAAGTACTAAACTGATTTCTATACCAAACGGAATTGCATGAGTTAATTACCATTTACAGAAGTCTCTCCATCATATATCGTTAGTTATGGACTTAAGCGCGAACAGTAGTTAATGGATCCATTAGGGAAATGACCCTCCCCACCCGGGGCAGTAGCGCTGCCACGTACCGATTTACACGTATAAACGGGTGACAACTTATTCGTTACTGATGCTTGCTCACTTACGAGCATGTCACGGGAGCAAACATATTATTACGGGTTAAGCTTCGATTATGAGCCTCATGGCAACGGTATAAACTTATTTATTTACATTTGCTGGATTGCAAATACTGATTTTACGATTGCTGGATTGCAATGGCTGATTTTACGCCTACGGGCACTACTAATGAAATCTCGTGTTCAAAGCCGATATTATTTACAAACCTGTGAGATTCACCAACCTTTTTGGTTGACACTTTTTAGCATGTTTTCTCAGGTACCCGGATGGAGTAGGATTACTCCAGGATTTTTAGCTAGAGTCGCATGATTTCAACACAACTGCATTAACGGAGATTCTTAGCATTATCTTTTGTATATTACGATTATGTAATAGAATCTCCCGCTATACGCGTGGACTCTAGGGGAAACTACTTTTGTATACGAAAACACTAAGTTTTCAAACATTATATCTATGGAATGTAACTAATTTACAAAACGTCTCATTTAGAGGTCGTTTGCTTTATCTTTGTGCTGTGATATTAAATTAGTAACACCCCAAACTATGCTTCCGCAAAACAGTGAATTTCGGGGGTGTTACAGATTGGTATCAGAGCCTAAGGTTATAGTGAACTAGGTTGCATTTAGTGGGCCTAGACTATGACCATTAGGCAGTATTTCCTTATTAGGCATGATTGGTTCAGGAATTACATCATACGACTTTAATTTAACATAGCCTGATCAACTATGTACAATTAAGGAAAGATGATGTGAGGTCTGAAATGGTTATGTCAAACAGGAATGCGTTAGTAGACTCTGACCACGAGAGAACCGAGACTCTTACTTGTTATGTGCTAGACATACGCTAGGCTATTATGTGATATACGAGTATATACATACATAGGCCTCACTCACTGACTATGCTACTAAGCTATTATATATTGAATATATATGAATAGGCCTCGCACGTAATCACACTCGCTATAGAAATAGCCGACGTTTCCCTGGTGACACTTACGAATTTCTCTCAGCGGTTTGCACCGACCAGGACAGACTTGATTACCGTCACACCACCTTGTGGCGCACTCTAATGATTCTACGAAAATCACATCTAACACCCGGAAACAACGTACTTCCAAGGACTAAAATCCTCTCTCTGTCATTTCTATAGAACTCAAGGACGCGAATTCCCAAATGGACGACCACATGTCTGATAGTGACCAAGTCCACGAGGAACAAATCCAGTACACGTATCTCGATGAGGACATCGTACCAGAAGAAGAAATCATGCTGGAGGGAAACGAAAATCAGAATTTCGGAATGACTGGCATCGACATAGAAGAATATGAAAGAGTGCGAGATCAGGCTGTGGGACTAGACGGCCGAAATTGGGCACTTAAGCGTAAGTGCATAGACTATGAACAAAGATTGAGAATCTCAAACCGATCTGTCCCTACACGAATCAAAGATAAGATCCGTTACTGGAAGAAAGTAGCCACCAACCTAACCCGTAGGACCAAAACATGGATCAAACGTTTGGGCAGGAAATCAACGGAGGAGACTAGGTACCGCTCCACGACTCAAAGATACAGGGACATGCTTGAAGCACGCTACCACCCACACGACCTGAACCTGGAGTCGGAAGAAGAATCCGAAGGCCAGGAACCCTAACTAAGAAGGAACCAATCGACTAGCAAACTGTGGACCGCTTTGTCACGCTGATGGAACCAATTAATCTACATTAAGATTAGTGTAGTTTTTGTCTTGTAATCTATCTCGTAATCTAGGGACTATCTAGCACTACTTTATAAACTAGTCGGATGTAACCATTCCCGACACCTTTTGTAATATCTCTGTAGGATGTAACTTTTGAACTCACTTTATCTATCAGATATCCTTTGTTATCTCAACTCACCTTAATTGTCGTTTTCCATATTGATGTTATGTATTACTGCTTTTATACATGTACATCTGTGACAATTACCAGCTCATACAAAATCTCATGTATCTTCATTTCTTTTATTGAAGAATCATGCCGCCAAAGACACGACCATACACCGACGCCCAGATTACCTCCCTTATAACCCAGGCTGTTACTGAAGCCTTGGCTCGGAATACTCCACCAAATTCCTCGAGAAACAGCGATGCCGCTGAAACCACTACTGCTAAACCTTGTTCTTACAAGGACTTCCAGAACTGCAAACCTCTAAACTTTGCAGGTACTGAGGGAGCTATCGGTCTAGTACGCTGGATCGAGAAAGTCGAGTCTGTATTTCTTATCTGCAACTGTGCGGAGGGAGATAAGGTTAAGTTCTCCGTTAGTACTTTTACTGACACCGTACTCACCTGGTGGAACACTTATGCCCAGACTGTGAGTGTTGCTACTGCTTACCAACTCCCGTGGGAGGAGTTGAAGAAGATGTTGAGGGGCGAGTATTGCCCCAGGGATGAATTGAAACAACTAGAAGTGGAATTTTGGAACCATAAGATGCAAGGTAATGATATCACCGGCTACACCAACCGTTTCCACCAACTGGCACTTCTGTGCCCAACCATGGTCGATCCTGAGTACAAGAGGATCGAGAAATTCGTTGATGGTCTTCCTGAAAGACTCCAAGACCTGGTAACTTCTTCCAAACCGGGTACTATTCAGAGCGCCATCCGTATGGCCCATGAACTAACGGCAAATTCTGTCCGCCGTGGTACAACTTCAACCCCATCTGCAAACAACAAACGCAAGTGGGAAGGTAACCCCAACTCATCCAACCAAACCTCCAACAAAAAGCCTGAGTACATTAAGGCTTATTCATCTGGAACTTCGGAGAAGAAAGGGTACAGCGGGAGCAGACCCTACTGTCCCAAATGCAACCGCCACCATGACGGTTCTTGCCCTTGCTCCAACTGCAAGCGGTTCGGGCATCTAGCCAAGGATTGTCGAACCAACATTCCCACCCCCAACACCAACGCACCAAAGGCCTGCTTTGGGTGCGGAAATTCAGGGCACTTCAAGAAAGATTGCCCAAAGCTGAAAAATAACAACAACCCTGCTCGCGGCAGATCATTCGTTATCAAGGCTGGGGAAGCCAGACAAGACCCGAACGTCGTGACGGGTACGTTCCTTCTCAACGACCTTACTGCTTCTGTGTTATTTGATACCGGTGCCGATAGAAGCTTCATATCTGAGAAATTTAGCCCTTTACTTGATATTACTCCCACTGCCTTAGATGCTAAATACATTGTAGAATTAGCTAACGGCAAACTGATTGAGACTGATAGTATCATACACAACTGTACACTTAACCTCACGAACGAAACGTTTCCCATTGATTTAATCCCTGTCGAGATCGGCAGCTTCGATGTTATTGTCGGTATGGATTGGTTATCCAAGCACCGAGCTGAAATCATCTGTCATGACAAACTCGTTCGCATACCTCTTGTCTCCGGTGGAACCTTAGTCCTACAAGGGGAGACCGGTAGACGGAATCTGAATATTGTATCCTGTCTGAAAACGAGAAAATACCTACGAAAAGGGTATCAAGCCATCCTCGCACATGTAACGGAGAAGAAGTCGGAGGAGAAGCGACTTGAGGATGTTCCGATCGTGCGGGATTTCCCGGAAGTCTTTCCTGAAGACTTGCCCGGACTTCCGCCACCTAGACAAGTTGAATTTCAAATCGAACTTGTGCCCGGAGCTGCACCCGTGGCACGAGCCCCTTACCGTTTAGCACCATCCGAAATGCAGGAGTTGTCTAACCAACTACAGGAACTCCTGGACAGAGGATTCATCCGACCAAGTTCCTCACCTTGGGGAGCTCCGGTCTTATTCGTGAAAAAGAAAGATGGATCTTTCCGCATGTGTATCGACTACCGAGAGCTGAATAAGCTAACCATAAAGAATCGGTACCCACTTCCTAGAATCGACGACCTGTTTGATCAACTCCAGGGATCGAGTGTTTACTCCAAGATTGATCTACGGTCGGGTTATCATCAACTCCGAGTCCGTGACAATGATATCCCAAAGACAGCTTTCCGAACTCGTTATGGGCACTACGAATTCCAAGTAATGCCATTCGGGTTGACCAACGCACCGGCCGTATTCATGGACCTTATGAATCGGGTGTGCAAACCATATCTTGACAAATTCGTCATTGTGTTCATCGATGATATCCTGATTTACTCTCGCAACGAACAGGAACATGCTCAACATCTGAAAACCATTCTAGGGCTTCTGAAACACGAAGAGTTATATGCCAAATTCTCTAAGTGTGAGTTTTGGATTCGAACCGTTCAATTCCTCGGGCACGTGATTGACAGCCAAGGAATTCATGTTGATCCCGCCAAGATTGAAGCAATCAAGGGCTGGGAGTCACCGACCACTCCAACCGAAGTGAGACAATTCTTAGGTCTTGCTGGTTATTATCGCCGATTCATCGAAAACTTTTCAAGAATAGCTGTTCCACTAACCACACTGACTCAGAAGGATAAGAAGTTCGATTGGACTGATAAGCAAGAGTCAGCCTTCCAGCTATTGAAAAACAAACTTTGCAGTGCACCAATCCTGTCCTTACCCGAGGGCACCGACGATTTCGTAGTTTACTGCGACGCCTCACACCAGGGACTTGGTTGTGTGTTGATGCAACGGGAAAAAGTCATTGCCTATGCCTCACGACAACTGAAAATCCACGAGAAAAACTATACGACCCACGACCTCGAATTAGGTGCTGTGGTCTTCGCATTGAAAATCTGGAGACATTATCTCTACGGTACGAAAAGCACTATCTTTACCGATCACAAAAGTCTCCAACACATATTCGATCAGAAAGATCTAAACATGAGACAACGTCGCTGGGTTGAGTTACTTAGTGACTACGACTGCGAGATCAAATACCATCCGGGCAAGGCTAACGTAGTTGCCGATGCCTTAAGCCGAAAAGAACGAGTGAAACCCCTTCGAGTCCGAGCACTTTCCATGACAATTCGTAACGAGCTTCCTGCTCAAATCCTTACCGCTCAACTTGAAGCACTCAACGATGGAAACTTGAAAAATGAAGCCTTGCGAGGCTTGGATAAACAATTCGAAATCAAACCCGATGGAACTCGATACTTCTCTAACCGGGTGTGGTTACCCAAATTCGGAAACTTGCGAGATTTGGTGATGACTGAAGCTCACAAATCTCGATACTCTATACATCCTGGATCTGACAAGATGTATCATGACGTCAAAGGGTTGTATTGGTGGCCTAACATGAAAGCTGACATCGCCTTGTACGTCAGTAAATGCCTAACCTGTTCCAAAGTAAAGACCGAACACCAAAGACCCTCTGGGTTGCTTCAACAACCTGAAATTCCTCAATGGAAATGGGAACAGATTTCCATGGACTTCATTACCAAACTACCGAAAACTTCGAGTGGTTGCGATACCATTTGGGTGATCGTGGACCGTCTCACGAAATCTGCTCATTTTCTGGCCATCAAGGAAACCGACAAGATGGAGCGTCTAACTCGCATCTATGTCAAAGAAATCATCTCGCGACACGGTGTACCTATCTCGATCATCTCGGACAGGGACAGCCGTTTTACTTCTAACTTTTGGCAATCGCTACAGAAATCTCTTGGTACTCGTCTGGATATGAGTACTGCTTATCATCCGCAAACCGATGGCCAAAGCGAGCGAACTATTCAAACACTGGAGGATATGCTACGAGCCTGCGTAGTCGACTTCGGTACCTCTTGGGAAAATCACTTACCGTTGTGTGAGTTTTCGTACAACAACAGTTACCATACCAGCATAAAGGCTGCACCTTTCGAGGCACTTTACGGGCGTAAGTGCCGATCACCCATCTGTTGGACTGAGTTAGGAGATTCCCAACTCACGGGTCCAGAAATCATTCAAGAAACTACTGAGAAAATCGTTGGTATTCAAAACCGGCTGAAAGCCGCACGTGATCGTCAGAAAAGCTATGCTGACGTGAGACGCAAACACCTTGAGTTCCAGGTAGGAGACAAGGTACTTCTCAAAGTGGCACCGTGGAAAGGTGTTATTCGATTCGGGAAACGAGGCAAACTAAATCCTAGATACATCGGACCATTCGAAATCCTTGAAAGGATTGGTCCAGTGGCCTATCGCCTGCAACTTCCTGCTGGACTTAGCAACGTACACAACACATTCCACATTTCTAACTTGAAGAAATGTCTGTCTGACGAGACACTGATTATACCGCTCGACGAAATTCAAATCGATGATAAACTTCATTTCGTCGAGAAACCTATGGAAATCATGGACCGTGAGGTCAAGCAATTGAAACAGAGTCGTATTCCCATAGTAAAAGTCAGGTGGAATTCTAGGCGCGGCCCTGAGTTCACCTGGGAACGGGAAGACCAAATGCGACAGAAATACCCACATCTCTTCCCAGACAACGCACCGTCCGTGCACTCAAGCTAATTTCGGGACGAAATTTCTTTAACAAGGGGAGAATGTAACACCTGCTAAATTAGGATAATTATTTATGCCTAATTGATTGTAACTAGTTGTAATTAGTATGTAATAGGACTAATTGCAGACTCTATTTGTATATATATATAAGGTGAATTATATATATATATGTGTGTACTTACGCGATTTGGATTAATCGTACGAATTAACCGGACGGAGTCCGACACAATTATTTTGACGTTGGTGACAGAAACTTACCTAAATAATGAGAACGTATTTTACTATATAAAATACACAGCGAACAAACATTATTTATAATATCGCGACGACATTTTAAATAATTTAACGCATACGTATTAAACGCGAGTTAAGAATTTTAATACTTCGACAAATGTTTTTATAATTAATTTCAAGGCATTTCATTAAAATATTCCCGTCACCTTTTAAAAATATAGCTGCTTGATTTAACGTTTAAACGACGGAGGAAACGAACACCGCACGGGGTGCGGGGACCGGAAAATGGGAGGATAACCTCCCATTTCCCCACCTTCTCTTTCATTTCATTTTCATTTCTCTCTCTCTCTCTTTCTTTTACTTTCAAACCACCAAACAAATTTCATCACTAAAATCGCAAAATAACACCACGAAACCTCGCCGAATCATACCACTCTTTTGGAGAAAAGTGACCACGACAACACGATCTACAATCCTATCTTTCCGGAATTTCATTTCGGCAAATTGTAAGTTTCCGACAAAACCCGAAACTCTCCGTTTTTGCTCATTTTTACGTTTTTATGGTTTATATATGCTTAAAATGTCCAAAAATGGGTTGGGTAAAAGATTTGGACCGAACGGAAGCTTTTCGACCGATTTTCCGGCCAACAATGTCCGATCAGACCGCTACGTCGCAGAGACGCTGGACTTTCTGCGACGTAGCTCAAAACGTCGCATTTTGTGGCCAACGTCGCATTTAGCGACGTCACGGCCTACGTCGCACAGATATCCCAACGTCGCACTAGCGACGCAGCCTTTTACGTCGCATTAACTTGCGGACGTCGCACCTAGCGACGTAGACTTTTACGTCGCAAACCGAACCAACGTCGCATTAGCGACGTCGCCTCCTACGTCGCATTGAATTGCGAAGGTCGCATCATGCGACGTACCCCCCTACGTCGCCCCCTACGTCGCATGCTACGTCGCATGCTACGTCGCACAAACCAGAACCTTGAAAAGTCAGATTTTTACTAAGTGTCGAACTTACACAACTTCAAATACTTATGTCATACGACTTAACAAACGTCATAGAACATACTTTCTATTACAATTACACTAAATTGCGTTATAAATGCTGACACTTTGAATCATTATTACCAACCGTCACCAACGGGCCCTATTTATTTTCAAACTACAAACGGATTACTAAACAAATACTTGGACATAATGAGTTGTGTAAACAACTAGCCTAGATGGTCTTGCGAGACATCTACTTACTTAACTTTATATGTTTAGGCATTTGAAGGTTACGGGTTCGGAGAACCTACGGTTGATATTACTTACTCGTTTATTGATATAAACGTACTTGCAAAGACTCAGGTGAGTCTTACGGCCCCACTTTTACTGCTTTATCTTATTGGGGGAGATACATGCTACTGATTTTTCCTGAACACAAGTACTAAACTGATTTCTATACCAAACGGAATTGCATGAGTTAATTACCATTTACAGAAGTCTCTCCATCATATATCGTTAGTTATGGACTTAAGCGCGAACAGTAGTTAATGGATCCATTAGGGAAATGACCCTCCCCACCCGGGGCAGTAGCGCTGCCACGTACCGATTTACACGTATAAACGGGTGACAACTTATTCGTTACTGATGCTTGCTCACTTACGAGCATGTCACGGGAGCAAACATATTATTACGGGTTAAGCTTCGATTATGAGCCTCATGGCAACGGTATAAACTTATTTATTTACATTTGCTGGATTGCAAATACTGATTTTACGATTGCTGGATTGCAATGGCTGATTTTACGCCTACGGGCACTACTAATGAAATCTCGTGTTCAAAGCCGATATTATTTACAAACCTGTGAGATTCACCAACCTTTTTGGTTGACACTTTTTAGCATGTTTTCTCAGGTACCCGGATGGAGTAGGATTACTCCAGGATTTTTAGCTAGAGTCGCATGATTTCAACACAACTGCATTAACGGAGATTCTTAGCATTATCTTTTGTATATTACGATTATGTAATAGAATCTCCCGCTATACGCGTGGACTCTAGGGGAAACTACTTTTGTATACGAAAACACTAAGTTTTCAAACATTATATCTATGGAATGTAACTAATTTACAAAACGTCTCATTTAGAGGTCGTTTGCTTTATCTTTGTGCTGTGATATTAAATTAGTAACACCCCAAACTATGCTTCCGCAAAACAGTGAATTTCGGGGGTGTTACAGAGAAACCGTCTAAAAAGCAATAATACTCTTTTCCAGCTAGACGTTCGAGCATCTGATCAATAAACAGCAAAGGAAAGTGATCTTTGCGTGTCGCATCGTTCAACTTCCTATAATCGATACAAACTCTCCATCCAGTGACAGTTCTCGTGGGGATTAACTCGTTCTTCTCATTAACAACCACTGTCATACCTCCTTTTTTTGGGCACAACATGAATGGGACTAACCCATGGACTATCAGAAATCGGGTATATCAATCCAGAGTCCAGCAACTTTATGATTTCCTTCCTCACTACATCCGTAACCTTAGGATTTAACCGTCTCAATGGTTGCACAACTGGTTTGAAATAAGATTCCATGAGGATCTTGTGCGTGCAATATGATGGGCTGATTCCTTTGATATCACCGATCGTCCAGGCTATAGCATGCTTATGTTCCTTCAGAACTTTCAGCAGGGTTTCTTTCTCTGTTGCAGATAGCTGAGATGAAATGATAACCGGTAGGTCCGACTCTCCTTGTAAGTAGGCATATTCCAAATGGGTCGGTAGATCCTTTAGCTCTAATTTTGGTGGTTCTTCAAAGGAAGATTTAACGGCCAACACCTCCTCTCTAGAACAAGGAATCCCATGCATAGTGATGCGAGTATCTTTCTTGACTAAAATACCATCAATCTCAACCGATTCTTCGCTCTCTATCGGCTGATTTTCATCACTCTCTAACTCCTCATCACTTGCGAATTCTAGCTCCTCAAGCAAATTATCAAATTCTTCAATATCTCGGATTGCTTCTATGCTTCCCGTCCATCCTTCAAGAATCATGGGATCAAGGTCTTCATCTTCCATGAGACTTTGAAGGAATTCCTCATCATCAGTCATTTCTCTAGCACTCACAAAGTAGCAAGTATCGTCAACTGCCGCAGGGTATTGCATTGACTTGTTGACATCAAATACTACTTCATCATCTCCTACCCTTAAAGTGATTTTTCTATCATGAACATCAATCAATGCCCTCGCAGTGGCTAGAAAAGGTCTTCCCAAGATGATAGGTACCTTAGAATCTTCTACCATGTCCAGAATCACAAAATCGCAAGGGAAAACAAACCTATCCACCTTAACTAACACATTCTCGATCATAGCCTTAGGGTACTGGACTTAACGATCCGCTAACTCAATGCACATTCTGATTGGCTTTGGTTCTCCTAACTTGAGTATAGCATACATTGTATAAGGCATTATTGATATGCTTGCCCCCAAGTCAGCCAATGCATGAGTAAGGTCTAAACTTCCAATCAGACAAGGAAGAGTAATAATCCCAGGGTCCTTCATCTTTGGCGGAAGTTTATTTTGCATAACTGCTGAGCATCTCTCGTTCATTGTTACCGTGGTTGCCTCCATCAGCTTGCTTTTGTTGGTTAGAAGTTCCTTCAAATACTTTGCATACTTGGGCATTTGGGCAATCGCCTCCACGAATGGGATATTAATGTGCAGTTGCTTCAGATTCTCTAGAAACTGGTGGTATTGAGCATCATCCTTTCCTCTTCTCAAAGCTACTGGATAAGGTGGCGGCGGTGCATGAACCTTAGCATATTTCTTATCTCTTGCAATTTGGTCAGCCTTAGTGTCCATCTTAGGACTTTCAACAACTTCTACTTCTTTTTCTTTCTCAGGTAAAGGTTGGGAAACAGTTTTCTTCTTGACACCCGAATCCTCATGAATTCGTCCACTTCTGGTGATCACAGCCTTAGGTTGATCACGTGGGTTGGTTTCCGTGTATCCAGGAAGAGTTCCAGGAAATCTCTCTTGAAGAACTTTAGCGATGTTAGAAATATTCCCTTCAATCTGCTTGATTGCAGCCCCTTGGTTTCTCAATGCCGCATCAGTGGCATCCATCCTATGTCCAGAACTGGTAATGAATTTCTCATTTGAGGTAAGAAACTTTCCCATCATCTCTTCTAAGTTGGTTTGTTTATCTGTTGATGGTGCAGTTTGTTGATCCTTGGTATAAAAACCTGGTTGAGTTTGGCGAAACTGACGCCCTCCATCTTGGTATGGTCTCCTGAAGAAATTTCCACCGCCCTGACGGTATGGTGCTTGAGCTTCCCCATACTTAACTTCCTCAGTTGCTTCTCCCGTTTTTATCTCGGGGCAATCCTTCACTAAATGGCTTCCTCCACAGTTGTCGCATCCAACTTGGATAGCATGGACAGTCTCAGTAACCTTTTTAATATCTCTGCCCATGTTGTCCAGCTTAGCGGTGATGGCTGCAAATCCATCTTCATCATTCACAGACCTCCTTCGTCTAGAAGTACCATCATCCCATAACTGAGAGTGTTTCGCTTGGTCACGAATGGCAGTCAAAGCATCACGAGGAATCTTCTTGGGAATAGGCCCTTGGGAATCCAGTTGCTGTCTCGTGGCACGATCCACTCCTTTATAGAAAATACTTACGATTTGCTGATCGTTCAGGTCGTGCTGCGGGCACTTATGCATCAGGTCCTTATATCTCTCCCAAGCTTGGTGTAGTGACTCATCCATTTCTTGCTTGAAATTTCTGATCTCGTCAATCATCTTTGAAGTTTTGGAAGGAGGACAATACATCTTAAGAAACTTCGTGCGAAGGTCTTCCCATGTGGTGACGGACCCAGCTGGCTCGTTTTGAATCCATCTTTTAGCAGCTCCCTTGAGTGTGATAGGGAAAACTCTGAGCATGACTTGATCGCGTATGATGTTCGGAACGTTGAACATATCGGCTATCTCCACGATTCTCTCCACATGATAGTTAGCATCTTCCCTTTCTTCTCCACGGAACGGATTCTCCCTAAGCTCCTTGAGGAATTGTCCTTTGATTTCAAACTCCACATCTTGGGCAATTGCCGGCCTTACCACTCCAGTGCCACGGTCATTACGCATCCGACTCGAATACTCCTCGAGCGTTATGTTGGCGATATCTTCTGCCATTGTGCTATCTGGTTGATCGTTAAAAAGGAATCGTAGGCACTCTCCGAAATCGCTTTCTAGATACGAACGGTAATTTCTGGTTCGATGGGTAAAAAGGTTATTGGTAAAAACCTCGAAATCGTCGCTAAGAAAGGTGTTGATTAACGGTGAGTTTGGTGGTGCGGAAGAAGCGCGTCTTCTTTGATGAAATATGCGTTCGGGTTCTTCAAAAGGGTCGGTTGGGTTTGGAACAGTTGATCGGGTCATAAACTCCTGTAACGTACTTGACAAGTCAGCAGAACAGGCTACCTAACTACCTAATTATAAACTAAAGTGAAAAGGAATTTAACTAAATAAAATACCGAACAAATAATAAACTAACTAAAAGTAATAAACAAAAGACAACTTCCAATTTATTTAATTGAAACAAATCGCTCCCCGGCAGCGGCGCCAAAAACTTGATGCTGTGTAAACGGGGATTTAGTTTTAAAAATGGAAATACCTAACTTACTACACACAACACAGGCAAGAATACCTGGTCAGAATATAGTATAGCTCAGTAAGTCCGAGTCGAACACAGGGAACGGATGTCAACTTCTAACAAATTGGAATTTATTATAATTAATTAAATCAGTAATAAGTGGGGACGTTTTAGTTCTGATCGAACAATTGATAAACAATTATTGTAAATGATTTTTACTAATTAAAACTTAATTAGAAAATAAAAAAGTACTAAAATAATTACTTAAATAAAAGATTTAATTCAAATGATAAAATAAATGCATTTGCTTATATTACTTTCCTTAAAATCTGGAAATCACTTTATTTAGAGTGCTCACGTATGGATTTTATTGTGCTATAGCAAACGTATCAATTTTCCTTACAAGATAAATTGAATTAACATAATTAAGAAAGACATGAAGTTGTTTTCAACCCGCTAACCGTTCAATTTAACGTTGCCCACCTAATTGTGTTTTATATTAATTCAACACCGTTTATGTGATTTATCCTCGTAACTTGAATCAACAAAGTTTATAACTATTACTAGTTATCTTGTTCATCTATAAATATTACCAATTATTAGTCCTAACCCGTCAAACTCAATCTATTCGGTGATAATTATCAATTAAAAACAACAATCATCAATTATCTTATAATCAAAAGGAACTCAATCTCAATTAATCATAAAACCACGTTAGGTAATTAGCAATATTCATTCAATAATCAAGGATCAACGAATAAACACATAAACTTGAATAAAATCCAATACGATTCGCACTTTTAACAATCAATCCATCAATTAAGTATTATCATCTAAGCAAACACATGAAAGAATTAGCCAATCATGCTATTACAGAAAATCAGTTTCAACATAATTCTAGAATTCATAATCAAATGAAAGATAGAAACGTAATCAAACCGAGAAACCGAAATAACGATTGAACGAATGAAAGCCTTCAATTCTTTTTGATCATTTGCCTTCAAAAGTCACTAGAATTAAGGTTTTTGATCAGAGAAATCGACTGGAAGAAAAGTGGGGTGAGTTGGATGCAAAATGAGAGCAAAATGAGGTTTTTAGGGTTTCTGTCGACTCAATCCATAAGCCGTATGGACATCCATACGCCGTATGGATTGAAAAGCCCACGGATACAACCCGCGTAAACTGGCGGCCAGGCTCACATCATCCATACGCCGTATGGATTGATTTCTCCAACTTTTTAACCATCGACCACTATTCTTCATACTTCCTTTCTTTTACTTCTTTTCTTCAATTCTCGCTCGATTTCTACTTCTTTTTACGATTCAAGCTCAAGCTAATTCCTAAATGTAAATATGAACGAAATGAGTATCGAATTCAAATAAAATGCATAAGAAATTAATCAAACAAAGGGGTAACTAGCACTATAAAATAGCACATTTTGGCGTTCATCAATCATCTTCTAACACTTCTACTTTCAAAACTAACAAAATTCCACAAAACCCAATTTAGAGTTCTTCATGAACTAATCAAAACTATCAAATTAAGACATGGAATAGATTAGACTTACTTTGTAGATGATAATTATGAGCTTAGAATCTTGAAACTCACAAGAATTAAGCCTCTGTTTGGTGAATTTAAGCTTTGTTCTTCCCCTCCCCTTTTCTCCTGTTCGTACGACTCAATACACACACACACACACACTTGTAATTTTTGTTCCAGATTTTTCATGAATATGGGAAGTGATTTAACACATTTTCACTTTCTACTCTCTAGTTCTCTTTCTACTATTTTGGCCACTAACTAACTTGTCAAGTTAAAAACTTTCTACTTTGGCCACTACAATTTTCTTACCAATTATTATACTGAAAGTTATAAATATATATACATATAACAATTAAACTACTTTTCTAATTAAATATACATATACCAAAACTTACGAAAATTGGGGTGTTATAACTCTCCCCCACTTGTCAGGATTGTGTCCTCACAATCCACGCTTACTGTACTTAATACTTACTCACTCTCTTCCTATCCACATACAGTACTTCACCATAAACATCTACAACTCCCTCACTTGGCTAAGTAATACTCTTTACATTAATTAATAACTTCAAACATACTAATCCAATCCATACTTACTATACTACTTGGTAATATAACAATTATAATCAAAAGATGATCGTATTCAATTGATCACTTACTACATATATTAATACTACATAAATATTAACTACAATCCATAAATGTGTCTACAATTTACTACAAAAATACCTCAAAGTTCAGGGCAATCCTTTCTCATGTGTCCCAGCTCGTGAAAATTAAAACATACTCGAACCGACTCAGGACAATCACGCATTAAATGACCTTGCCTTCCACATTGATAACATCCTTTTGTTCCTGCTAAACACTCACCCACATGCTTCCGATGACATTTCTCACATTCAGGTAGCTTTCTACTATCACCATCACTACCACTATCACTACTACTAACACTTCCACTTCTACCACCACTACTACTCCTACTACCGCTACCAGTTCCACTGTCACTATCACCTCTACTCCCACTGTCACTACCGTTGTTTTTGTCACTGTTTCTACCACTGTTTCTGTCACTGCTACTACTGTCTCTGCCACTACTATTACCACTAAATTTTATTCTTTTCGATGACTCTGAAAATTGTACCACTTTTCTTTTCAATGATCCATCATCATCTCTACTTATCTCTATCTCTCTCTTCCGTGCTTCATTAACCAAATCTTCAAACTTCATCCACCTCTCGGGTTTACAGAATTGACGTACATCCTTCCTTAACACATTATAAAAATGATTCATTAATCTCTTGGGATTTTCTGCATACTCAAGACAAAAACGTGCCCTTTCCAAGAAAATTCCTGCAATTTCATTCACAGTTTCACTAGTTTGTCTCATATGAATAAAATTTCTACGGATTTCTGTTAACTCTGCTTCTAAACAAAAGGCTGACTCAACTATTTATTTAAACTCATCCCAAGATTTTCCACTTATTACCTCCGCACCTAATGTTTGTTTCTGAAAATCCCACCATTCTTTACCACTTGATCTCAACAGACTTGCAGCATACTTTACTTTCAACCTACTTGGACATTCTGAAACTTCAAAAGCTCCCTCAACTTCTGAGAGCCATCTAATACACTTAATCGGGTCTACCTCACCGTGATACTCTGGTGGTTTACAAGCCATAAAATCTTTATAAGTTAACTTCTGCTTCTCCTCTTGGGTCTCAACTACTGGCACTTTCTCATTTACTACATTACTTACGATTGGTCTATTCTCATTGAATTCATCTTTCATACCTTGAAACTCTTCTGAAACTACCTCTCGAATTGTCTCTGCAATCCTCTTCAATAGAAAAGGAAGTACTTTCTCTATAGCTCTAGCTACCTCTTCAAAAATTAACTCTCTTAACTCACTTGTCATAACTCTACCTTTTGAACCGGTACTTCTTCTCTACTTGAACTTTCCTTTGACATTTGCTTTAATTCTCTAATTCCTGCTATAATAAGATTAACAAACTTCTCGGTTAATATAACTCATAATCTCAACCACATATCTACAAACTTACATATAACTGCTCACAATTTAGGTTCGTATTAACTTAATCCTCTTAACATACTGTGACTTCCATAACTCAATACAACATCACATGATAATTATTACGTTGGCCAGACGCACTAATTATCTCATCATGTTGTACCTAGTTAAAGTCATCACATTACGTCTTGATTCATAAGTATTTAACGATTTACTAGCTACTCTACACATAGGAATGCAATTAACTACTTTAATTCATACTCTACTAACTAACTACTACAGTACAAATTACTACATTAAATCATGCTCTATTAACAATCTACTAGGTCTAAGTTTAAGTATCCACTAACGGTGGATACTCGAATCCCTTAAACCACAGCTCTCTGATACCAACTTGAAACGTCCCAATTTTTATTTTTTTTAAAGGATACTGAACATACTCTTGTTTAGATCCTACTACATGCCATGTATAACATTTATTAGACTCACACATCTGACCTCTCGATTTTATTAAATTTTAAACAAAAACTTTCAAGATTTGCATTGGGTACCCGCCAGGTAGGCTGGGTACCCGTCGAATAAAAATAAGTATACGCGATCCCATAATAAAGACCGGATCGCGTACTAACAAGTGATTTCCCACTGTAACCGAATTACTCAATGTTACTCGATCCCACCCATCCAACTGGATCGCGTATGTTACAATTTCAGTTGAACTACCCGTCGGGTACACCTACAACTACAGCAGGTCCTGAACCTGACTAAATTCTGCATTTTTCAATTAAAATACAAACTTCAAATCTACATAACTTTTAACTCATTGATAATTTGACTACCAAACTTTGCGAACACTTTTCATACTACAAAATAAAGAATTTTCAATTTGGACTTTCTCAAAATTCGCATTATAACCAAATCTAGGCCGCAATCCAAAATACGATCATTTCGACACTTTCTAACTCAAACCAAATATCATTTGGTATACATTTAAACTACTAGCTTTTACAACTTTCACATACTACACAAGCTATAACCATTTACATTTGACCCGACTCATAACAATACCCTTTTAATATCAACTTTCTACAAACGGGTCGAAACATACAAAAACTACATTTTTATACCCAAACCACTTTCTTTTAATACATGGGGCTTTCATAAGTATATCGAGAGCATGATTTCTACAAAACAAGGGATTCAACTTACTAACTCGTAGTAAGTCCACCTCTAACCGATCCTCGTCTCCTTTACCCTAATAGACATTATACCTGTTTTTACCTACAAAATTATACAACAACAACGGTGAGCAAACATGTTTACTAAGTAGAGAAAAATAAAGCTACAACTACAAACTACTACAAGATGTTCGTATTCATACAACTAACTTACTACAAATTATAGAACATACTCATATATTCTATCTACAATGCTACTAGGTGATCATGTACACATAAACCACCTACTACATAGACCATTCTCAAATGATCTATCTACTTTGCTGCCAAGGATCCTCTACTACATTGTTTTTCCCCAAAGAACACTACAATGGTACCAACCATTTCAACTACATACATAACATACTCATATGCCATACTTACAACAAACTACTCATCATTCATCATTCCCAAACAAGTTAAATATTTAAACTACCATCCCTACTACTTACCTTGTAAATGATTACTATACACAAGCTCAAAGATTAACTCTCTACTTTTCCTTGATCACCTAATAACACAACATACAAATAAGGTTATTCAATAATCACATGAAAACCTTCTACACAACAATTTCTCACTTTCAACTAACTAGCTAAACTCTTTCTTTAATTCATACAAAACTACACTTATGTTCATTCAAGAACATAAATCTCAATTTCAAGCTCAAACTCATCAAAACTACACAATTTATCGATTATTGTTGCCACATGATTACAACTAACACATAACTACTATTCATCATCTTCTTCATCTAGTTACACCAAATCCTTGAATTTGGCTAAATCATGAAAACTCAATTTTATAACAAAACTCACTAATTTATGCTAACACAAGCTCCTTTACATACAATAATAATCTTCTAACACTTCTATTTTCAAAACTAACAAAATTCCACAAAACCCAATTTAGGGTTCTTCATGAACTAATCAAAACTATCAAATTAAGACATGGAATAGATTAGACTTACTTTGTAGATGATAATTATTAGCTTAGAATCTTGAAACTTACAAGAATTAAGCCTCAGTTTGGTGAATTTAAGCTTTGTTCGTACGACTCAATACACACACACACACCCTTCTAATTTTTGTTCCAGATTTTTCATGAATATGGGAAGTAATTAAACACATTTTCACTTTCTACTCTCTAGTTCTCTTTCTACTATTTTGGCCACTAACTAACTTGTCAAGTTAAAAACTTTCTACTTTGGCCACTACAATTTTCTTACCAATTATTATACTACAAGTTATAAACACATATACATATAACAATTAAACTACTTTTCTAATTAAATATACATATACCAAAAGTTACGAAAATTGGGGTGTTACACCACTAGTTTTCAAGGGACACTAAACTCTCGGAATATAGAAAAGGAAAAATGGAGATATTTTTTTGTATGTAAACGCATCCTAAGTTATTTTCTAAAAAGATAATTACGAAGAATAAAAAGTAAAATAGACTAGCATTATACCGGTGGTCCGACGCTATGCAACGAAATATGATGCTTTAGTTTTAATATTGACTCAACGATAGTCGTATACGTAGTATTACGTTTGTGTTTCACAAATTATTCATGATGGTGACTCAATAATGGTATTTAGCTCGTATATAGAGGGGATGGTACGGGATACAATGTTTAAGAGTGAAAACTAGAATAAATACTAAAATTAACATTAAATGAAAATTACATAAGTTAATTTCAGAAATGTTAAGTCTTGCTATTAAAAGTTTCTATATATAAAATCTAAAATGTTTTATATATTCGTATAAATATAGATATATTATTAACTACCAAGTATTAAAGCCAATTTTTTATTTGTATTATTATTAGTTAAAATCAAGGTTGTTAAGATTGGGATCTTACCTAGGACTGTTTTCTTCTTTTCAAGATCGGGATTTTAAGATCCTACTCATATGCTATAATCTCATACGACATTTGTATTATAATACAGCTAGAAGACCAAATGCATGACAAATTAATTAAATTTTTATTGTATAAACACTATAACATTAATTCAATAGTACTCATAAGAATTCGAATTACTATATCTGTTACTAAAGATATAACTTTTTACGTGTTCAACTATTGTAGTTGAAGAATTGATTAATTTTACATGTATTAAGTGACTAAATGATACGCACATCAGTCTTTTATTAAACAATGACTGATGCCAAAGGCACACGGGACCAGAGTATTCCTGCCAGTTTACACCTTTTGCGGACAAATTCAAAATATTTATATTTTGTTAACTGATTAATTCATGTTGAGTAAGATCGGATCGGATCGAGATCGTAAGATCCTATCCTCATAATCCACATAGGATCGCGATCCTAATAAGATCCTATGATTTTAAGATCTTATGCAAGATTATGATCGTTTTTGTTCATGAGAATCGTAAAATTCTAAGATCAAGATCAGAATTTTAATAGCTATGGTTAAAGATTTTCATAGTAACAAAAAATATAATTGGGCATCTTGTCACATGACAAAATAAGACATTTGAAGACGTGATAATAATAAATTAATAACACAATATTAATATTAATAATAATAATAATAATAATAATAATAATAATATAATAATAATAATAATAATATAATAATAATAAGTATCCTTTTCTTCACAATTAATTAATAAATATTAATATTGAATAATATTAATTATTAAAAATATTTTATTCAGTGTCCAGACAGCTCGCCAAGTATCTTCTGCTTACACTCAACAACTCTTTCAATCCCAATTATTTTATTCACTCATTCATTCATGGGTATCAAATTTACGCTTTCAGATCTCTAAATTTCAAGTCTTTTTTATCTTTTTTTGTGTTGAATTTTAATAAATATTTCATCACAAAAAAGAATAAAAAAAAAACAATGGCTGATGAACCCTCAATCACCCGTTGGTCATTTCAGGTAACCCCATTACTAAAGTTTATATTTTTATTGCTTCAAGATTTAGGGTTTATGGATTAGTATATTTGGTATTGTTAAAGGTAGGATTTTGATGCAAAATATGTAGTCTTTTTTTAGCTACATGCAGAAAAAATTAGGTGATGCAATTGATTTGGTAAATTGAGGATGAAACTGTAATTAATAAATGATAGATACAAATATGTAATGTGACTATGTTGGTATAATTTTGTTTGTTCTATATCTAGGATTTTAAGATGTTTTATGATATTAAGTTTGGGAGGAAAAAGGAATCCAAAGATGATGCTGCTGTTGCAAATGGTCAAACTGCAACTAATGGGAATTTATCGAATGCGATTTCGAATGGAAATGGTCGCCCGAACAATACAGCTGAATTGTCGATATACCAACAATATAGACAGGTATCCAAGATTTGTATCGTTGCACTAGCATAGTATGATTGCATTGCATCATTCTGATTTCTGAAAGAAAGATAAAAAAAGATCTTGGTTTGACCACAAATTTGTTGTTGTTGTTTGTTTATAACTTTCTTTAGGAAAGAGAGAATGCAACATTCAATGGAGTTGCATCCACGAATGGCGAGAAACCGTATGCTCCTACTTCTTGTTTCTTTTATTAAATTTGAAATGAAGTTCACTTGAAGTTTTTGGAAGAACAATACTTATGCTTATTGCAACATTTAATATATTGCTTCTACAGAAAAAAATCTCTGCTTCCTGCATTTGAATCAGCAGAAATGCGAACTTTGGCAGAGAGTTTAAGTAGGTATAGACTCAGATCTTGATGGCCTTCTTTCTTTGTATCATTTCAACTATGTTGAACTTAGTATAGTTGTTCCAAAGTATAATATAATTGCCTTCTTATGGGTTTAATATTCAGGGATATTATTAAAGGCAGTCCAGATGTAAAGTGGGAGAGCATAAAGGGGTTGGAGAATGCAAAACGTCTGCTTAAAGAAGCAGTTGTTATGCCTATAAAATATCCCAAGTAAGTTGGATACTTCAATTTTCTCAAAGAAATATCAAAGAGAATAATTGTTGATCAACGACTATCGGTCCATTATAGGTACTTCACTGGTCTTTTATCACCTTGGAAAGGAATTCTCTTATTTGGCCCTCCAGGAACTGGAAAGGTTTGCAGCTTCTTATTCCTTTTTTGTTCTGGTTAAGTGTTTCAGACTTCACCCAGAATTCTATTGTATGTATATAACCATAAAAGATTATATTGTATGTATTAAACTTTCAATTATTGCTACTGTATCTATCTGATCACTTGCAACTAGTAAACCAATGATGTGGCACCGGTTTTGATGATGTGGTGAATGATCTAGTTACTACATCAGCAAAAAATAATTAAATCCCGCTTAAGTGATGAAGAAGCCGTCAGATATGTACTATAGCAATGTTTGAAAGTTTGATACATACAACATAAACTTTTAAAGTTGCATACATATAATAATCCCGGTGAAGTTTGATACAGACACTTAACCCTTGTTTTATTTATGTCTAGCCATTTAGAGGGTGTTTCTTCTATCCTTTTACTTGTTTATCTCAATTTATAATATTTACCTCTACAGACCATGCTTGCAAAGGCTGTTGCAACCGAGTGCAATACCACATTTTTCAACATTTCAGCGTCATCCATTGTCAGCAAATGGCGTGGTATGTAACACTAAAAAGTTCTGTAAGTTCTAAGTTTTAGATTAAACATTTTCAATAGAGTTAATTCGGGAATTGGATAAAGATCAAATACATTTCATATTTTAGCATAATGGGTGTGCTCTTATCATACGATAACAGGTGACTCAGAGAAGTTAGTGAAGGTGTTATTTGAGCTGGCGAGACATCATGCACCATCCACTATATTTCTGGATGAAATTGATGCTATCATTAGTCAACGCGGTGAATCACGAAGTGAGCATGAATCAAGTAGACGTCTGAAAACAGAGTTACTTATCCAGGTTAAATTTGCTTCCTTAACTTCTTCAACTGTCAATAGATTTAATTGTTTGTTTAGGGTCAAGTGGCAGAAAATGTATCAAACTTTACCCATGTTCTATTATATGTATCCAACTTCAAAAGTTCTTTTGTATGTATCAAACTTAACTATCGATTGTATATATCAGCCTCTTATCACTTGTACATGTTTCATGGCAACTTATAATGTTGTCAAGTCTGCAGAAGTATTGATTTCTTGATGAAAAAGTAAATGGATACATAAGATAGTAATTTTTGGAAGTTTGATAAATACATTAGAAACCTTCTATTTTTCCCATTATTTTCGTCTGTGAATTGTTAACTTCAAAATTGGATACATACATTAGAACTTGGGTAAAGTTTGACACATTTTCAAAGTTAACCCCAATATTTGTGCTTCAGCCATCATTTACCATGATGTTTCTATGTTATTGCATTGAGTATGTATATTCATCATTCAAACAATTATCATTCCTTGTTTGAACGATGATAATTTAAAAGTTAGTTTGACTTGCATTTATTTCATTATGAATTTCTTTTCTTTCTTTTTTTTAATTGCAGATGGATGGTTTGACAAAAACAGATGAGCTAGTCTTTGTATTGGCAGCTACAAATCTCCCTTGGGAACTTGATGCTGCCATGCTCAGGCGTCTTGAGAAGAGAGTATCCTTGCCGTATAGCATACCAATTTCGTTTTCATTTGATTATTTAAATAGAAGTGGCAATATGGGCTGGGCGAGCAGTAGTTGGTTTTCCCACAAACATCTCGTCTTTATTTGAAAAAAGAAAAAGCAAAAAAGAAGTCAGTAATAGCTAATGGGTTAAATACGATATCAAAGTTCTATAATTCTTGTTGTAATCTGATTTTTGAATAAACAGACTCAGGAAGTACGCAATTATGCATAAGAATTACTCATAAAAGTTATAGTTTGAGCAACTTTCAACCTCTTAGACCCTTTCAATCCATTTGACCCGTTGTCATTTTTGGTATCGCCGTATCGTTGGATATATAACACATTACCCAAGTCGACCATTTCATTAATAAATGGTTGAAGTTGCAACTCTGAATCTTTATGATAATATGGATCATATATTATTTTGTGTTTCTTTAATATTATTCAAGATACTTGTACCTCTTCCAGAACCAGAAGCGAGACAGGCAATGTTTGAGGAATTATTGCCCGCAGTACCTGAAGAGGAGACACTACCATACGATTTGTTGGTGGAAAAGACCGAAGGTTATTCTGGCTCGGATATACGGTTGTTGTGCAAAGAGGCGGCTATGCAACCTTTGAGGCGCGTAATGGCTATTCTGGAAGAACAAGACTTGTTGCCTGAGGATGGTATGTTGCATTAAACATTTTTCTGGGAGTGATTGGATTTTTGTTTTGGATGTGATTATTGTGACTTCAGTAATCAGTTTTTAATGCTTGGATAAACAGATTTGGTTTTTAATCACCCAGTCATCTACAGAACCATTTTTATACTTGGTTATGCAGAACTTTTTTAATCTTTTTAACCCCTTTTCTAACACGATTCGTTTTGAGTTTTGACTCTCATATTTTTGTGTGCAGAATTTGTACATTTTTTATATAGGTCAGTTTGTCAAATATGGTTACAAAGAATATATTATTTAAGTGATTTTTATTGAATAGAATGTTTTACGAGGTATTATGTGTTCAAAGTACGCTTTGGGTGACTTTTGACCCGTTCCCTTAGTAATATATATATGTATATATATATATTGTTATACTTCTGTTACCTGTTAAAATGATAACATGTATAACTTGAAACAACACATTCATAAAGTAATGGACTAAAATTGCAAATCTCTAATTGTGGACAACATATGTGGATAACTTATTTGCAGAACTGCCAAAGGTGGGCCCAATCAAACCCGAAGACATTCAAATAGCGCTAAAGAACACAAGACCTTCGGCTCATCTACATGCTCCTCGTTACGAAAAGTTTAACTCCGATTACGGCAGTCAGATACTCCAGTGAAGGAACACTCTCAAGTATTATTCTTTTTTGTCCAATTCCTGCAAGTGTCACTAGTTACCTCCCATTTCATTTTGCACCCTTGCGAATAGGGACCCTACCGACAAAATTGAAGATTTCTGTATTTTCTCAGTTGATTAAAACTTTATTTTTTTTCTTTTTGTCACTTGTGTTGAATGTATTTTTCCACAAAAGATGGTTTGTATGGTCTAGACATGAAGGTCCAACCCATGTACATTTAGGACATGAATAATCGCATATGTGATGGAAGGTTTAAGTTTTGTGATGACTAATTGGTCTTAATCATCCTCATTGCACTTTAAGAATATATTGTTATCGATAGGAAGCCAATTTATTTGCATTTAGAACACGTAAACAATAGTATCATATCATGATACATGAATGTGTTGCATGCAATGAGAAGAAATCTGCAAACATTTGTGACCTCATTGCTAAAAGTATTAGATTGTCAAAGTAGGGTAAGCTTCAAATGAGTACACCAATTTTGAGTGAGAATGAGGGAACCAACAGATTTCTGTCATGTGTCACTTTATTCTCTCTCCTTCACAATTTATTCTCTCTCCTCCACATTTTTAAAAATTAAATATCTCACAAACGGTAAGTCGAAAAATCATGAAAATTGCACCATAAAATTCAGCGTTTTCTTCTCTTCGATTTGCCGTCCCTTAAGGCATACTTTTGACAACTTTTTTTTTTCTCATTTTTTGGTGGGTTTCACAAATTAGTAACACATGTGTTAGTGATTAGTTGTACATTTAATTTGTGGTTAAGGTTAGGGTTTACGGTTTAGTAGGGTTTATGGTTTAGGGTTTATAAGGGTTTAGGGTTTAGAAGGGGTTCAAGGTTTAGGGTTTAGAAAGATTTAGGGTTTAGCGTTTCATAAAGCGTTTAGGGTTTAGGGTTTGGGGTTTAGGGGTTAGGGTTTAGGGTTTAGGGTTTGAGGTTTGGGGTTTCGGGGAGAAACCCCAAACCCTAAACCCTAACCCCTAAACCCCAAACCCTAAACCCTAAACGCAACACTTTAACACATGTGTTAGTAAATGTGAAACCCACCAAAAAAATGAAAAAAAAAAAACTTTTCGAAAGTATGTCTTGAGGGACGGCAAATCGAAGAGGAGAAAACGACGAATTTAATGGTGCAATTTTCATAATTTTTCGATTTGTCGTTTGTGAGATAATTGATGTTGGGGGTAAATGGGTTTTGTACATGTGGAACATTCTCTTTGTACACATGGCTTGATATCATTGATTCCCTCATTCTCACACAAATTCCTATTCTCATTTGAACCCTACCCTGTCAAAGTAATCATCCTTTACCATGTGATATGCTTTCTTTCAAGCACCCTGGTATTTTCAAAATATGAGACAACGAAATAGTTGTACACTCAGCAAACCAATTTTATAAAGTTGAAACACTAAATTTGATAAGATAAAATTTACCAGAGAACGTAGTAAGACCATACTACAATATAGTCACAGAATAAATATGGTCCCAAAAAAAACAAGCATTCTTTAACATCGGCATGAAACACCATTACCAACAAAATCCCTCGTCATTCTAAACTAGAGAAAATAAAAGTACGCATAGCGTTTGTAGCCCTATCGGTAACTCTGCATAGGATCTGCTGTCTTGCCAGACCTAGCATCAGTCCAAGCTTGGGCAATCGTCTTTTTCATTTCATCATCACCTTCCTCGTACATATTCTGCATAACCATTCACTCATTTTGATTAAAATGACTTTAAGTAACAATTAACTGCAAACCAGAGGTGGCAAAACGGACGGGCTAGGTAACATGTCAAAACAGGTCACCAAAACTTAATGTGACATATAACATGCAACATAACCTGGATCAACCAGTTCTCAAGTAAATTAAAGTATTAGCAAAATGCTAGAACGAAGGATACCTTCATTAAGTCCATAATTCCTGCCATCGGGTCCCGCTCTTTGTCTAGATTTGACTTAAGCTGAGAATTAGAAATTAAAAAATGAGTACACAACACCTTTTATTTGCAAACATAGCAAGTCATTATGAAGTTGGGATAGTCGATACCTTATCCTCCTTGTACTGCAGATCCAACCAGTTACCTTTTGAAGCCTTAACCAACGTAATGATAACCTTTGTGGGTTTAACCAACACTTTGCATTTCTCAGGTACAATCTCCTTGTTTAGCTTAGGTATGGCACAACGATAATTTTTCCCTTGGACATCATGAAACTTCACATCAATTGACATGGAATTGAACTCAGCGTGAACCTTCTCCTGATCTACTCCCTCCAAAAATACATAGATCTGAAACAAGCATGAAGTTAAACCCTTACGTTTGTCGTAGGATGATTACCAAACATGGCAAAAGTAATTATCAATTGGCCAAGTTGCATAATGGGTCAAAACAGAGTTCAACTAAAAAACAGTTACTTGTATATTCTTTTCACAGGTCAGGTTGACCGTTGACCCACAAACACCTTCTCCATTTCCTCCATTTTTCATTTTTGAAATAAAAATAAAATGATACTCCGTAACAATTACATTATCAGAATATTAAAAAATTTAAGTGATATAAAAAAATTGTATGCCTAAAAATACACTTACAGAAACCTTCAACCCATGGGACCCTTTCAACCCATTTGGCTACTTCAAGTGAAAAAATTATCAACCCATTCACAGATAAATGGGTGGGAATTGCCACCTCCAACGACTAACGAAATAGGTAGGCAAACTAGAGAAGCGGCATAAAAAACAACACAAGCTAAAACAAATGTTTCTAGATACAAACTTAATAATAGCCCACCACTAAAGAAAATTGCCTTCCATCTAGAATTCAATGAGGAAGACAAGTATACCATTCGAATAAGCACACGGTAATCTGATTGGCAGACTCACCTTAACTTTGTCAGAATCTTGATCCCAGCTGAAAGATCCAAGTGTAGTGTACTTTATTGCGGGTTCAGTAGCCACCTTTACACTTGTTGAAACGGGAGTTGGAGCTGGAGTCAGATTTGGAGTTGCTGCAACTGAAGCAGCATCAAGTAATTGCTGCATAAGTGCAAACAGTACATGATTAATATATAGAAGAAACATTATGTACATGCCATTGATCATACTATCATGTCCCTACAATTGTTCTACATGAATTACCTTTCCAAAAGTCGTCCTAGAAAATATTCCAAAACTTACATGGCCAAACATATATTAAAGTAGGTACAACTGAAACAGAATGAGAAAACAGAAAGTCCAAATTCTTACTAGTATGTAACTAAAAAAATAACTCAATTGTCGGCCCGTCATCTTACTAGTAATTGTTGCTAAAGAGGCTCAAATAAAGCAACACATACGTTCTGATTTGTTATGGACAATAGTAGACTTTATAATCTACATCTTGTTACAACAAAAAGCTAAGCTAATATTACCAACTGAATGATGGATACATTGATTGAACGTAAGTAATTCTACGACCAGTGAACCCAACTAACCACAGCTGTCAATTATTGTCATCAATAATATAAATAGAAATGTGGACTAAAACTGATTTATATTAAAGAACATGTACCAATTGATCATAAACTAAATCGTCTTGAAGACATAGTCATCTCTTAACAAAGTAGTCCAGTTGCAATACAAAGCAGCAGCATAATTATTCACTTAATTTCGTTATATAACCAGATATTAACAAATATTGTGTTTAATCATACATTTCCATTTCCTTTTCCATTTTGAATTTTGATTTTTTGATTTTGTTATTACTATTTTATATATGAAGATTCAAAATGTATTATTAAGAACAACAACTTGTTGATTTTTGATTACTGAATGTGTAGTTTCAAATACTATAAAATTAACGGATTAGTAGTGACGCCAATACTTAATAATTACCGGGGATTATCACTAACAAAGTAACAATTACATTCTAATTACAAATAAAATGAAATAAAAATAACGTATATAACATATTATTGAGTCGTTTATCCAAACGTATAAGTATTAACAAAATAAAAAAAATAAGTGATTAAATTAAATTTAAATAATACCTTTTCGAGGTTACGAATCTCGGAAGTAATGAGAGAAAGAACGCGTGGCCTTTTCGCAGTGCTTTGAAGATGTTTTAGTTCTTCCAAATCAAGAGAGAACTCATTCGCCATTTTTTTTTTTTATCAAAAGTTGCAGCAACGGAAAACAATAGATACAAAAAAGTGTGTGTATATCGTATATGATGATGATGATGATGAAGATGAATTGAAGGTTTAGAAGAGGCTAGAACCTCGACTTTCCAGAATCATCCAGAAAGGCCAGTAATCCAACTCTTTTTATGGGCTTCAAGTTGGGCCAATACCCATAATGGGCTATTATACTAGCTTTTAAACCCGTCTCTACTCTCCACACACGGGTCCGTTTAAGCCATAAATACATTAGATATTAGTGAACTATCATAAAATACATTCAATATCGGGTAATGTTAAATAGACTTACTTACATAAATCTAAAAATATGCAAAATTTTCTGATTTGTGAGATTTTTCTCTCTCTTAATCTCATCTAATCAATTTTTCAAACCCCCGATCATATCTTTAGGTTTATTTTTAGTCATATAATTTTAGGTCTACCAATAATTATCCTTAACTTAATTAATCAACCATTGTGTTGTACTATAACAATAAGAGTCGCAAATAACGCAAATGAATTATTTGGTTCCTGTAACTGTATTACTTCTCGACTAAAACTTTATTTGGTAGGGAACCATTACTCATCTTAGCACCTTTGTTTGATTGGAAATTGAATATGATAAATTTAATAAAATTGAAATCGACTTAATTAACTGAATTCAACCTGTGGTACGATCGACTCTCGTGCTTTATTCATACCCTTTTTAAGTTTTAGAAACCACTAATTATTTACTTAATTATGAGAAGTTAAAGCTACAGTCAAAGTAAAAAAAAGGAATATACATTGAGTAAAACAAAAAAATATTACGGAGTACTATTTTATGATGTTCAATGAAATATAGGAATATTCGTTTAGATAAAGATGACATTGATTAATTATATCTTTTGACAGAAAATTCTTTATGTATCATGATATGCTGATGATTTATACACCATCACATTTTGACCATACACCACTAAATTTGCTTTACAATGTTATATTTATACTCTATAACACTGTAAATCATATTTAGTGGTGTATTGCCAAAATGTGGTGGTGTACAAATCACCACCAATCATGATAACATATAAGTTTTTAGTACTCTCGTGTCATTGTTTAAATAGTAAGATACAAATTTCTAAGGTGATGGTATTCATTATAGTACCAAATACATATCCGAAGATGATCGAAAGATTAAACTTTATGTCTCTCTAAAATTATGGGCCATATCGTAGGTGGTAGTCATATTACAAAAGGGATTTCAACAAAATTGACCCATATAAACATAATAAATTAATAGTAAATTAAAGGGTCTAATTGCTCAATTAAAGTTTTAATTTAATTGATGACGTCATAAAGGTGATTCTTATATTATACTCCCTCCGTCCCAAATTTATGATCCACCTTTCTATTTTGGGATGTCTCAAATTTATAGTCTATTTGTACTTTTCAACCAATCAAAACATTTGAATGTGGTGAGAGATTAAATCTTATTGGTTGTAGAGTACAACTAGTACACTTTTTCTAAACAACGTGTTTTTTGTCTGTGGACAATAAAATTGGGACGGAGGGAGTAGTTACTAGACTTTAAACCCGTGTATACACACGGACCATTGAATTTTAATATGAAATTTCGTATTTAGTATCTTGTTTCCAATAATAAAATGTGTAAGTTAATATGTATATTAAGCATTTAGTTGGATTTATGATAATATTATTTTTTATAAATGAATTTATACAAGTTAAGATTAAAAAATTAAAAGTTTTTGAAACCAAGGTAGTGAAAAAAAATTTATTTTAAGTATATATTAACCTTTTCAAGTAATTTTATTCATATTCCGTGAATTGAAAATAAAAACATTACAGATCAACTTGGATAATGTTTTAATTAATGAATTAAAAATTCTTTGTATATGTAAGTGAGTAGTTGATTAAAAATAATTTTAATAAGTTAGGGATCTTATTTTAAAATTTACTAAAATTAAAGGGCTTATTTGACAAATTGAAACTTAATTAGAATGATGACATCATAAAGGTGTTTCTTATATATAATTTAAGATATAAGATTTTATAAGTTATATATAAGTATACATTGTGAGCATAAACCAAATCCTAATCCAAAAAGGGTAATGATTTGTATACCATCAAAATTTAATCATACACCACTAACATGTATTACTTTACTATACTGTACAACACTTTAAGCAGAATTAGTGGTGTATGGCTAAATTTTGTGGTATACAAATCACCACCCATCTAAAAAACCGTAAATAATTGAAAAAACCTAACAAAAAAATCAAACTGAATGAATAAAAAACTGACGGTTAGAATTTTTTTTTATCGAAAAATTGAAACTATGGTTTGATTTTAGTTTTCTATTTAAAAACCGAACCAAACCCTTTATATTATACATATAACTTCTATTATATATATATATATATATATATATATATATATATATATAGGGTTGGGTTCTGGTGAGAACAAGGGGATTCCGTGAGAACGGTGAGAACACATCTTAGCCATCCATTTTTTGATCAAAAATCCTGATTTTGGAGGTGGCAATTTTGTAAATACTTTGAAGTTTGATTTTGGAAGGTTCACATCACCTTTGCTCATGTGAATCTTTTTTTTTTTAACTTCACATCATTTTGCTCATGTGAAGTTTTTTTTTTAAGCTTCACATCATTTTGCTCATTTGAATCTTTTTTTTTTATTTAGCTTCACATCATTTTACTCTTGTGAAGCTTTTTTTTTTAGCTTCACATCATTTTGCTCACGTGAAGTTTTTTTTTTTTTTTTTTTAGCTTCACATCATTTTGGTGAAGTTAAGTTTAATATTCTTTTTAACATAAGGTTACGATGCTATGAATTTTTATTTTTATAGATTCACATAGTTTTAATGAGATTAAGTAAATATTTTTTTGTTAACATTAGTTTTTGAAAAGATTATTTTTTATACTTATCAATTCACTACTTCAAATATGTTGATTAACAAAAATTAAATAAAACTTCACCATGTTAAAACTATTATGAAGCAAAAAAAATTAAACTTCACCTAGCAATCTTTATGTTAACCTTTCAAAATCAAACTTTAAAGTATTTACAAAAATGTCACCTTCAAAATCAGGATTTTTGATCAAAAAATGGATGGCTAAGATGTGTTCTCACCGTTCTCACAGAATCTCCTTGTTCTCACATGATCCCAATTATATATATATATATATATATATATATATATATATATATATATATATATATATATATAGGGTAGTGATCAAGAGGGAAGTGTCTTTTTGAGGGGGAAGCGTTAGTACGCATCTGGAAGCATATTACAATTATCAATCAAAACGTCAATAAAAAATTATTTTTATCGGTAAATAGTAATCAAAATCGATGCTATAAAGAATATTTTAACGAATGAATTTCATTTTTAAGTCATAACATTAATTAATGAATATTTATTTAATTAATTGTTAAGATGCAGTGTGATGCATATTAACTAAGATGCATCGCGATGCATCATAAAACTTCACATTATTTGAAAAATATTTTTATTGTTAAGATGCATCACAATGCAGATTAACTAATATGCACCGCGATGCATCTTAACGGATTTGGATCAAATATTCATAAATCGATACTATAACTTGAAGAAAAAATTTATCAAGGAAGCTTAACATTTATAACATCGATTCCGATTAACATTTACTAAATTTACTAAGAGATTAGTATAGGTGAAGGTAATATGCTTCCTGATGTGTACTAACGCTTCCCCCTTCCCTCAAAAAATGGACTTCCCTCTGGATCATGCCACTATATATATATATATATATATAGAGGAGGGATCATGTAACATCCCAAAATTTAGTATTAATAAAAGGATCTTAATATATATATATGAGTCTGATACATATTATTTATTTATCCAAAAGAAATGTATCAAAAGATAAGTAAAAGTGCTGATCTTGTAGTCAAAATACAAATAAATGCTCAAGAGATACAGAGAATGGAGATAATGTAGAAATCGAAATAACTTAAGGGCATGTCATGCAAATTTAGTAATGGACTTCGATACGTGTCCATTTAGATGGCTACGTGTCTTATTAAAGAGAAAACCACTTTATATTTGTAAAAAAATGGTTTTGTATATGTCTATCCTCCTCAAAACTAATAGTGAAATAAAATGCACACAATACATTACAAGAATAATGGATGAGCGTCCAAGAATTATTCCATAAAGCGATCAACTAGTTCAGTTTCACAAGAGTTCGAGAGATTGTGTGTGCATTTTTAACATGAAGCAACAGTTTAAGGTTTCAATCATAAATGACATTTAGGTACAATTCTAACTCTTTTCTTTATAAATATGTTAGTTTATGTTGCAGTTAATATGGGTATGTCAACTGAATTAAGGTCCAAATCTATGTTGTAATTTAGTTTAGTAAAGAACGACCAATAGCTTTACGACTCGAAATCGGAGCCTTATGCATGAATAATGGTTTTAAATTACGGGCTTTTTTTTAGAAAATCGCTAGAAACATTCATGCATGTTCGATCGGGATTTTTATAAAACAATGACCGTCTAGATATTAGTCGAGATTTAACCTCGAAACCTTATCGGTATTGGGTAAGAAATGAGTCGTTTGGTTATCAGATTTTGGGCCGATTTAGATAGAGTTCATGTCGAATATGAGGCTATGAATGATACGCAAGTCCACCATATAGACATCTAGTTTCAGAAGAAAAGAGAAGTATACCAGTTTTTAATAAAAGAAAATGAGTAATATACATTTACTTTAATCTAGATTTTTAAAGTATTTTGATATATTTTGGATATTCATGCTACAAGCCTACAATTGTTTTATGTTAGAATCTAATGCTAATTAAACAGGATCTCAATGTGTAAATTTCTTAATTGTTAGAACACAATTTGAGATTTACACCATCAGACATGCAAAATAAGAACTAAAGAGTTTTAACGAGACTTTATTGATTTGGACAAATCATGAACTTTCGCATCAATTTAAGAACATTAAAGATCATATTATATTATATGAATGAAATGAATGGTTAGGGATGAGACGTAGTATGAGATGATATATATATATATATATATATATATATATATATATATATATATATATATATATATATATATATATATATATATATATATATATATATATATATTAATTAATCACTTTAATAGTTGATTATGATTATTGACTTATGTGATCATAGAGAATGTGATTAAGTGATTGGAATGGGTAATACCCATATGTGTGGTATAATAGTATTTGCGATTGAGTTATAGCATAGTGACTTAGATAATGCTATTATTTACTTAAGTACTATCGATTTAAAATGCGTAACTGACTTGAGTTGCTCTATGGTGTTTTCAGATACGCAGAAGAACTCAGTGACATTAGACTACTGAGTGGGACGACTGAGGTAACGGTGAGTGGATCGATAACCCTCAGTTTGATTTAGTTGTAACAGGTTTGGGTTACAACGAGTAACCGTATTATTACTGTTGTTTAATTGCCATGCGAATTATGGGTTATTAGTAATAATACCGCGAATAGACTATTGCTTGACATATTGATTGAGATATGTGAATATGTGATCACTTGTTGTGTTGCCTTTGAGCATCGTTTAGTCGGAGGCCAGCATGGGGCTGGGCTTGGGTTTGCTATTTGTTTGGATAACACAGGGTCTTAGTACAAGTTTATTTGTCGTAGCCTGTGTTATTTAGGTTAATAGAACCAAGTAGTCGGTTAAACCTCTGTATTGGCCTGTAGTTGGTTTTCAATTGTTCTTTGAGAAGGTGTTCCCTCAAGAACCACCGGTCCTCTATGACACCAGTTGCTTATGTGGTTATAAGTTGTTAACAGACTTGTTGTGTTAATATGATTATTTGTTGGGCACAAGTTTGTTATACTAAGTTAAACTGTTGTTTATAGATCTTCTCACTTAGCGTTGTGCTAATCCCCCACATTTCCCTTTCTTGCAGATTATGATTAAATGATTGACTGAGCAAGAAGTTATTGACCAGGAATGGAATGTTTGAAGAACAAGCGTCAACTCTGATATCTGATTTGACTAAATCAGTACTATTTTGGAATTATATATAACACCTCGTTTTGGTTGAATTAATATTATAACACCCCTCATTTCTATAAACAATTATAATAATTATTATGACTCGGAAGCGTAGATTTCAAACATGTATCCATACTTTACATTACCCAATAATGTAGATAAACTTTTTCAAACTAAATACATGATATTTCAACAACTAGGTGTTATATAATTCAAAACATATCTTTAGTTATCAAACTAACATCAGAGTAAAAGCCTGTCAAACATTCCATTGTATCCAATAACTTCCTGCCCCGCCCAATATGTCCCATCAATTATAACCTGCAGGAAGGACTGTGGTGGGGTTAGCATAACGCTAAGTGAATGAAACTATAAGCAACAGTCCAACTTAGCACAACAATCTGTTTACATCAGCTAACAATAAACAATCAATCATCATAAGGATCGGTGGTTCTTGAGATACCCTTATACCGGTATGGTACTCAAAGAACACTTATCAATCATCTGCATTGGCCTATACAGAATTACCGATGACTTGTTGTTAACCACATACGACCTAGATCTTTAAACCAACATTTCAAGTTTCTAGATCTCCTGTCGTCTATAACAACAACCAAGTCCAACCATCCATTCAAGTTGACCTCAGAATCTTACATACTAGCTCAAACAGCCCGATAAGCAAACAATCAAACTAACATGGCAAGTTATCTCAAACCAAAACATTCTATCAAAGTAATACTACAATTTATTGTTGTAACCAAATGATTACAACTAAATCACACTGAGGTTACAGATCTACTCACCAATACCTCAGCCGCAAGCTCAGAAGTCTAATATTACTGAGCCTTCTCCATATCTGAGAATATAACAGAATACCACAAGTTAGTAACTTTTCATCATCGAATAATACTTATGTAAATTACAACACTAAACAAGTAATCACCTCATGAGTACAACTAAATCATATAATTGTTGGAAGTCTAACGTGCTTCAGACATATTACAGTACAATACCACAAGTACCATTCAATGGTGTTTCAGCTTCAACTTATGATCAGCACATTATTAACCAATCCGGTCATGAATCCGCCGGATTCTAAATGAATCCGGTGTTCATCATTTAGATGAATCCGCCGGATTCAAAGTGAATCCGCCGGATTCAAAGTGAATCCGCCGGATTCCCTTGTCCTGCACAGACCGCAGAACCTGCAACAGCTTAAATCCGAATATAAACCATACCCAAATCAATTATCCAACTATCTAATCGATTATGTACAACAAATAACGATTTCTAACAGCAACTAACATCATATAACCTTATTTCAATCATCAATTTATCATATTCGTCCCTAACCCACAATTTGAATTAATCAAACAAACTTACATGTTAATGAAGATGAAAGAATTATGATGATGAAATCAACTTAAGATCACAGCACAGACTTGATTTAACCTTGATTATGATCTCACAATTTTCTTAGGGTTTTTACTTTGAAGTTTCAAATTGAAAATAGGAAATGGGCTTCCTTTTTGGGAAATGAAGGATTTTAAGAAAACAAAGTCGGTTCCAACAAACCGACTTCAATTATACGGGTATAATTTAATACCCCTTCTTAACCCATTGTCTGGAACCCGAAAACCATTTGCGAGTCCAAACATTTTATTTTACCGACAACTTTATTAATTTACAACAATTAATAATTTATTTGTCACATTGGAATCTTTAACTCCTATTCCAATTATTTCAACTAATTCAGACAATATTATTTCCAAACACATTAAATACTGATTTAAATCAGGAAATAATATAAAACAACTAGGTCCACTTCGAGGATGTTACAAATATTGTAATAGTTTTTGAACTGTTGGATACTAGGTTTTGGTTGAAAAAAGTTTAGGTGCATTTTATATAATACTTAATGGATATGTTTTAAATCTACGCTTCCGAGTAAAATCATTATTATAATGGTTTCAAAATGAGGGGTGTTATAGATCAAGAGGGAAGCAATTTTTTGGGGGAAGTAGGGAAGTGTAATATTCATCACGAAACATCTTAAATTCGCCAATACAAATATCAAAGATAGAATTAATTTTACTCATATATAGTAATTAAAATCGATGCTATAAATAATATATTAACATATGAAAGTCAATTTTAAGTCATAACATTAGTTTATGAATAATTATTTAATAAAACGTTAATATTCATCGTGGTGAATATTAACTTAACATTCATCACGATGAATGTTAAAAAGTAACATTAATTTTATTTTAGCATTCATCGTGATGAAAGTTAAGTTAACATTCACCACGACGAATATTAACGATATGAGATATAAAATTCATCAACTGAAGTTATAGCCTACAAAAAGAATTTATCATGGAAGCTTAACATTCATAACATCCATTCTGATTAACATTTATTAAATTTCACTTTTGAATTTTCGACAAATGTATTAACGAAGTTAAGATGCATCATAATGAATATTACACTTCCCTACTTCCCAAAAAAAAAGTGTTTCCCCATGGATCCTCTCTCACACACACACACACACACACACACACACACACACACACACACACACATATATATATATATATATATATATATATATATATATATATATATATATTAGTAAGAGGATCAAAAAAGAAGATCTTCTTGGAAAAGAAGGGAGAGAAATGATCTTGACCCTACAATTTATTTGACCATTAAAGGGTATGATTGACATTTTCATTATAATCTAATTATTAATTAACATTAACATTATATATTATAGTAATTCCATACCCTTCACGTAGAATCAGGAGCAGTTTTTTTAAAATTAATTTTCAAATCACAACCATCTCTCAATAATGATGAATTCACATTTATCCATATTATCAAATGTCTTCACGTTTGACGATCTTCATTGTTTATTCGATTGAGCCATCGAGTGATACAGTAATAATATAATATTCAGCCATCATTTTTTCTTTATGTGTATACCTTTTTTATTTATTTGCAACCTTCTCCACCATTTTGCATTCTTGATTTTTGGAAAATAAGGGTATTTGAGAGTGCGAGATTTAATTTGATTGATCTTTTTTCTTTCATTGAATATACTTGATATTGATTCACAATTTAATGCATGCATTGATTCTATATATTTGTATACATATTACATACAAGGATAAAGAATTCACATATACACATATTGCATATATGTAAGGATCAAGGATTCACACATAATTAAAGATGTTGAGCTTACATTTTCATGAAGTGGTTACAAATCATTCAATATTTACAACATTGTTTGATTCGTAAATTTATAACTGTGATTCGTATATTTTATAAGTATGATTCAGAATTTTATAAGTATGATTCGAAGATTTAAATCTGAATCAATGTGATATGTTAAACTCAAGATCAATGTGTAATATGTTCAGTAGTGTTATACATTAGCATATTTATATCTTTACAAAATACTTCGTAATACATGGTATTCAATATTGCAGCTCAATGTTTTAATTAACTCATAGTGTAAAATTCAATTATAAGCCGAAATAACCGATAACAAACTGAAAATTTAGAAAGCCTTTTCACAGAGTAATCGAATGATTTTGATTTAGAAAAAAACGAAATATTCAATTCGATTCGTATTTTATCAAAAACATAATTGAATCGATCCGTGACCAAATATTGTGTAGATGTGTTTTCCAAAATTTCAATGTCGGAATGATTAGTCATACAAAAGAATTTATGTCAATTTCACCTTATTTTTTTCTATAAGCTCAAGTATATGTTGTTGTAGTATTTTATAAGTTCAAGTTTAACCTTTGGTCGACTAATTCGAGTTCACCACCACACAAACTCGAACTAGGTAAATCTATTCCAAAAGTAGATTAATGTGACCACAAAATTGCTTTTCATTCTCAATTTTTATGTCAATGTCAAGGTTTAATTCTGGAAGCTCCAATTCTTGAATACTTATTCCAATATTAATATACCACTCTACCCGTGTGGTTAGGTGAAGTAGTTTTTTAGAAGCAGTTTGAATCTAAAAAATAAAATCACATAAATACTTCTTATTTCATCATTTATCATGTCTTCTCCCTTTTTGTTTATATACACATTTTTTAGTTACAACTACTACACAAAATATTTATAAAAACTATTCCAGCTTATAGCTAGTTTCAAATATAAGCTATAGCTACCGGTTCTAATTATAAACTTTTCACATCCAACTTCTAACTAGTTTGTAAAATATACACATGATTTAATAAATATGAAAATATGTAAAATGACATGAAATTATCATGACCATACGTGCAACCAGTTTATTTATTTTTTAAAGGCAGTTGTGGAATCACTGACGGACCATTTTGGCCCACCCGATCATCTCTACAAGCGGTTACTCCCCTGGAATCGAGCAACCACCCCCGAGTTCGAAGCCAAGGCGACGCCCTAAAGGGGTTGCTCTCCCATGTCTTGAATGGGTATAGCGTCGCAGGAGTCCCCCTCACAACAAGGCTCGAATTCATCACCTTCAGGAAGAAACCTTTATGGAAAACTCCCTGACCATTGGACCAACACCCCAATGGAATTTAGGATGTCCTCCCCTGGGTTTGAACCCATGACCACTTGGATAAAATCCAAATACTCAACCAACTGAGTAGAAGGCCGGGGACTGCAACCAGTTTATTGATATCCATAATTCATAATTCATAATTCATAATTCATAATTCATAATTTAATGTTTATTAATGAATGCTATATTTATATTAACTGAATCATGTATGTAATTTATATGATGATTAGGTATAATAATTTAGGAAAATGATAACGGCAGGCCTTTAAGAATTTAAAACATGCATTAATAGTTGTACCCATACCATAATAAACTCTTTGAACTCCTGAATTTAAGTTGACCCTCATAAATATCAATCAAAATACGACCAGTTTATGCACGTTATTGACAGCCCTTAGAACTATCATTAACAATACCCAATAATTTATATGGAACTCGATCGGTAAATGGTATATTAATTAAGTCCAACCTAACACTTTACACTGCACAAAGTAAAAGAATTTCAGATGTCAACTAATTGACTTCTTCCTGTCTCATGTACAGTTTTGAATCAAAGATATTTGCAATTGGAAAGAACTACTCCGTACGTATGTAGTATATAGAATCTTATATAAATAAAAATATAAAAGATATTTATCTATAAAAAAATAGTAGTAAACTGACATTTTTTGAAAATTAATCATGCCACCGAACACCATTAATTAAATAGTTGGAAGACCCAGGCACCCAATCAAAGACATGTGAAATGAAATATTATCAATAAATTCATTCTCGTGTAAGTCAATAGTCAATCCGTGGTTATTGGCGTAAATCGATGTTATTCGGTGATCGATGTTATTCGGCGCGTAAATCGCGAGTGCAACCTAACAGAATAATATTTAAATATCGATAAGAGAAAAGATGATTAATCATTATCAAACTGGTACGATTAATATGTCTTTAGATCAAGGGATTAGTACCTGAAAATGCAACTAACTTGTACCTAATATTTATTGTGTGTACCCAACTTACGTATGCTATTTTTAATGCATCAAACTTTCAAAAAATGTGTTTTAATGTAACTTGCTGATGTGTCGCTCGTTTATGGTGACACGTGACATCCGGAGAGTTTGACACGTCAACAAATTACATTAAAACACAATTTTTTGAAAGTTTGATGCATTAAAAAATAGCATACGTGAGTTGGGTACAAACAATAGATATCGAGTACAAGTTAGTTGCATTTCCAGGTACTAATCCCTTAGATCAAACATAATAATAATTATATGACATAAAAACACTTGAAGTATATAAAATTATAAACACAAATATCATGTTATATATATATATATATATATATATATATATATATATATATATATATATATATATATGAGAGGGTTCAACATGGAAGCATTTTTTTAGGGGATGCATTTTAACTTCGATTCTCTATATTCATAATTTAAAACTAATTAAACATATTGGTGAAATTTTTCACAATATAAAAAATTACAATCTCTACTTTGTAGATCGTTACATATATTATTATTTAGTTAAACTTGGGATAAAATTTAATTTAGGTCAAAGTTAGTACCGAGACGAGAAAAAAATAAAAAACAATTACAAGCAGCCTATATAAAAATCACGAGAAATCAATCATCGATAACACAAATAATGAATGCAATTTAAATAATTCACGTGGAAACCTCAAGTTTGATGGGGGAAATGACAATTATAAAATCCAACTTGACATATAAGAAAGAATACAGAATATTTGAGCTAATTATTATACAAATACTTCAGAAATGACAATTATAAAATCCAAGTTGATGACATGTTTAAATTGAATCTAATCGCAAAACCTTAAAACTTTTATCTGAAATAACCGGGGATTAGTGCATGAATTCGTAAATTGTTTAAGCAAGTTTATCGTGAATTCTTGATGCGAATTATAGAACCGAAGTTGAAATAGCTAGTAATTGAGCATCGTTTAGGAATAACAATTATGTTGTATATCAGCAACATTCTATTCGTTGTATGTCGAGGTATGCAACTTGTTCATTCTATTCAAATTGCAAGTAACGAACTCGATCTCACATTTTTATTGATGTGTAAACATTCAACGATATTACACCACTGACCCAAAACCCCAATTTTGAGTGACCAGGAGGCTCTCTTAATCTTAACCTTAGCACTTTAACAGACTATGGAATCATGGGATAATAATGGATATGGGTTAAAAAGTGCACCAATAACTAGAAATTAACCGTAATACAATTCGATAATAATATCATATAGGATGATTCGTATACTATCAAAAATTCACCATAAAACACTAACGGGTGTTTCACATTACAATACTTTAATGCACAATTAATAGTATAGAGATAATTTTTGATGGTGTGCAAATCATTACCCTTTCATAAACCGGAGGCAAAATATAAGGGAAAAAAAAAAGTTTGTTGTCGGTGCATGGAATTTTCTCGACAAATCTCCTCATCACATTCATCTCACGTCCTCAAACGATGGGTCAAACTCAATTATATCTCCCAACGTCACCTAACATGCTTCTTGATTTATTAATCTTGTCATTTAGAAGTTTCTTTCTGTTCGTAATGATGTGTCAACGAAGCATGTATCCATGTATACCCTGCCAAATAGACAAAATTCGAATCTCAAGTACATAAATTTGCAGGGTTTGAATGTGTTTGGCAACAACTAGCTAGCTGAAACTTGTAGCTAGAGCTTATTGTTGAAGCTGAAAACTGAAACTTATATTTTTTAGAAATGTTTGACAAAGTAGTTGTAGTTGCAGCTTTTAAATGTATATTTACATAAAATGACAACAAATACATAATTACTTATGAATTAAGAGGTATTTAGGTAGTTTAATTAGATTTTCATAAGTTCTAACAGGTTCCCAAAAGCTAATTCAATTAGCTTATTTTTCCTATAGTTTATTCTTATTTTTCAATAACCTCCTACGATTTTTATCTACCAAACAAAATTGTAACTTAAGCCTTTGAAAACCGGTGGCGCGGCCTCTGTTGATTACATCAAAAACGTCACAGAGTGAAAACCGGTGGCGCGGCCTCTGTTGATGGGGTTTTTCTTATGTCTTGTTCGTAAATGGCATAAGTTTTTTCATCCTTTTTGTAGTCATAGCAGTTAAAGCCCCGGGTAGATGCTAGAGTGTGATTTAGCGGAATCTCTAGTTTTGTTTGGTTGTTTTTTTCCATGCTGCGGTTTCTTTTGTCTTTTGTAATTGTACTTTTTTGCTTCTAGCGTCTTGCTAGTTGTTATATATATATAATTCTTGCCGTTCAAAAAAAAAAAAAAAAAAAAAACTTAAGCCTTTGAAAAACACAAGATTAAGCTCTTATAAACTAAAATACAAACTTACTGAATTAAGTGTGGAAAGTTCCACTTAATAATAACAATAATTACTATAAAAGGGCTATCAGCATAACAATATCTGGATGACCATTTCAATGATATACGAAGTTGGGAGTTCAAGTCTTGAGGTTGAGACAATTATATATATTTGTGGATTAATATATGTATACGGGGTAATGTGTTGTATGAGTAATTGTCTTTCTAACAAGAAAAAGTCTTACTAAATCGTTTATGATTTTATGAATTGCACATTACTCGTATTAGTTTGTGTAGCTTAATATTATTGAGTATAGGTGGTTTCTAAATTACTAGTATTGAACAATGAAATTGATAAGTTTCGGATGTAAAACCGCACTGTACTAGTTTGTGTTGCTTATTAGATGTTTGTCGGCTTGCAACTAGACCTGTCAATGGGGCGAGGTGAGTTGGAACTTGACAAGATCTAATGGGTCACAATATCCAATTTAATAGGTCCGGATTTGGCCTATTAGTTATTATATTATGATCCGATATAAGAATCAAATAACTCAACGGTTGAATCCCAGTCGACCTATTTAATGTAAAAAATATTTATTTTCTATACTATCATTGTAGATAAAAGTTAAAATGAATAAAACTAAATTGAAATTTAGTTCTATAGTTTATATACATAATAAATATAGATACATTTACACGGGTCGTCCATGTAGTTTGCTATAAAAATAACACTCCCCGTCCCTATACTTTTTTTACCTAGATCATGCATCCTTGTGGTTTCAGTTTGTTGCGTGGAATGTGCCTTTGTCTAACTACCGTTAGTTTACTCCGTTAAAAGACTTTGAATGTAATAATATTAATGACAGGGACTTTTCGTTTAATTTTTTATTTTTCACATTTTAAATTCATATAATATTCTTTTTCTAATTGACTTAATTAATAATATATTTTTACTAAACTTTTCAATTAAATTTAATTATTTTAACTATTTTTTGTAAGAGTTATTTTTGTTTAACGATTGATATTATAAACTTATTGATTCTAGTTTGTCATAATGTTTTCATCACACGTGTTACCGATATGTCAAGGGTTCGAAGCCGTGTCTCAACACATGTGGGTGATTTGTGAACATTTGATTTACCCGGCGTTGATACTCCTTGTGAGTGGGGCAGACACGTATCATTGAAACATGGTACAAGGGGTTAGGAGTATCCTCCAAATCACCCCTTTTACACTAACTCAATAAGAATACCATAAAAAATCTTCAAACAAAACTACCAATAACCAATACATTATATCGCTCATGTAATCGCGTTACACCCACACACAATAAACGGATAGACAAATCGCTAACTAAGCAATTAACAAAGCAAACAAGATAATAAACACGAACAATACGACACAAGGTTTTAATGTGGTTATGTCCAATCTCCAACTTGGAGATTGATTTAGTCCACAGAGCCAAATCAAAGAGTTTTCATTATAATTTTCATAGCTCAAGGTTACATATACAGTAGAGTTATATTTATAGGATAAACCTAACTTAAAGAACAAGAAATAATAAATCTAGCCGACCTAATTTTTGCCAAGCGAAACACACCCTCACCAGGCAAAACATACTCTCGCCAAGTGAAACATTCTCTTGCCAGGCGAAATAGCCCCTGTCCAACTTTTCTTGTTTTCGGTTCGTTAAGCTTCACAATCCTAACAAATTGCTCATAATATAAATACAGATAATGATATATATTTTTTTAGAAAGACAACCCTACAATCCAACACACATGTTATATACAACCACCACGAATATATACACTCACTGCCTCAAGTGAGGCTTGAACCCACAACCTCCTGATAGAAATGCTCCTCTCATACCGCTAAGCCAAAGGCCATTTGATTACAAATAATGATATATGGGTTCAGCGAACGGGAAGCAAAGTCTCGTTTATAGTTTTACAGTTTTATTGAACTTTACCCATTTTACTAGCTATTTTATATGCATTTAACTTCAAAATCATTTATTGTATGTATTCAAGTTTTAAAACGTCTATTGTATGTTTTTGAATACATAAATTAACTTTTCTATATCTATACTATTATATAACACATTTTGAGTTTTTTTTAAGAGGAAAATTACCTTCTTGCCCCTAAATCACTTCTACTATCTTTTAAAATCCATCTAAAATGACAAACATGTCTCTACATTAATCTATTTAATGTCTGCATTTATTGTTCATATCCTCTCTCACATTTGGTCAAACAAATCGGACAGTTACATGTTGTCATTTAAAAACCTTACAAAACATACAAAAAACCATTATCCATATAACATATTCAATTATTATAAGATCAAAATAAATCATCATATATTAAGATTGAAGTATCAAAGTATTTCATATGGAATCTTCAATATCCTAGCATCTTTAACAAAATCAATTTAAAGATCCATTAAAAATTTTCATCTTCATTCCAAATCCCACTACATTTAATTAATTAAACAATTCAATAAGCGATAAAAATAATATTATCTACAAACTTAATGTATTCACCTAACAGGATCAGATAAATTCTAAATTTAAGAAACAAGATACATACAGGTTCTAAATCCAAACAAAATAGGTTTTAGATAAAAAAAAAAAAAGAATCAAAATTTCAGGAAAATACATACACCTTTTAAATACATGATAATGGTAGTACCGATTGGAACTTATTATAACAAAAGGATAAGTATACGGAATTTAACTCCAACAGAAAGTATGATTTTTAACGGAACCTAAAAAATGGGAATTGATTTTATAACTATAACAATTGAATATTTTAATTTCTTTTGGAAATCACCGCATGTCATACCCAAAGTATGTTAATTTAGAGTGTAATTAGATTAAAAATGAATTTGGTGGGTGGGGTTTTTTAAAATCGAGCGTTTTGAAATCCAAGAAATAGGACAAGTCAATTTTCGAAGGTATGCAAAATACCGTTTACTACGATTGGATGTCTAAATTATAATATGGAAGACCACCAAATTTACGTTCTTGACGGATGATGAGGAAACCAAACTTCTACTCTATCCCAAAGTGGCATACCAGAGAATGATAATACGAATCGAAACATGCGACTTGATAAATCTAAGAGCCCTTTAATCACTTTTTTTTTTTTTTTTTTTTGTAAAATACACATGTAAATTACAAAATTACTTTTGTTGTAGATCACCATAATGGAATTCTTACATCAATAGTATCATTATTCCCGATTGCTATAGCCGCAAACCACCATCAAATTTTACGTATAATGTTGCCGCCGCAAATCACGGGTATAATACTAGTGTACAATAGTAATAGTTTATACTACAATAGTAAGTTAAGTGCATATAATAGACGAGCTACAATATAATTTTTCAATAATGAATACATGCAATATTAAATATTAGTAAAGTTTTCCGAACTATACCAAGATATATCTATTGTGTTTATTTGTCGTACTATATATGATTTAGTCCCTATTTAAATTCAAACATTACATTTGTTATGTACAGTTTACAGTACAAACATCTTACCCTTATTGTTTGGTAACTTCCATACGAGCATACGAGTCAGAGTAATAGTATATAATTATACAAGTGTACGTACTTGTATGTGTTTAACTCTTCACATGGGTACATCACAAGTATGCGTTCCTTTCACGATTATTTCATTATATTTCTAATACTCCGTAATATTTGGAGCAGACTACTCACAGGGGTGTCTCGTTAATTTTGGGTGCTATGCATGTGCCATCAGGGTCGTCTCTGAGTTTTCAAAGGTCCTGGACGAAAATTTATAAATTGTCGAAAGGAGGCTCTACATTTGACTTAAGATGTTCCTTTTTTATTCATTTTGATACTGATCAATCAACTTTGAAACAACTATAACTTATTCTTTCCTGTTTTTGCAATTAACGATCATATTTTACGTATATATACGTACACATATATATAAGCATACAAATTTTGAGGCTCTTATAATTTGGAGGCCCTAGGCGGTGACCACCTCGTCCACCCTCAAAGACGGCCATGTATGCCATTAATAAATTATAGGCCCTTTAAAAATTAATGGAGAATTTAAAAAAAGGCCTTCTTCCTCAAACCAGATTTGTAACCACACATACTCCATTGAAACACATACAAATTACTTGACTTTTTTTCTACATTCAATAATTATTGTATTTAGCATCATAAGACTTTGTTTAATGAGATTGCAAAGTACAAAAATCAACCTACGTACAACATAAAACTTAAAATTTTGGGCTCCACGAAAATTAAAAGCCTTGTACAATAGCTCACCTTGCACACCTTCAAATCCGCCTCTGACTACTCGGATAGTTGGTGTACGTTTGTTCAAAGTTGCATGTACTGTTTTTATTGAACGTACAGCAGTTTTGTAAGAAATCCATATATAAGGTTGTCGATTTGATTGATTGCGTCTTTGCAACTAACTTTGTTAACATTATTGTGTTAATTGATGTCACATACATAACATATACGGTATTTTTTTCTCTTTTATAAATAACACACATTCCACTTTTACTTTACAAAAAAAAGTGCATTCCGATTAAGATATGATTCGATTAATTTAATTGGGCTTCTGAAAAGAACCGTAATATTGTTGGTGAATGAATAGACTTATGTTACTGATTTGATGGTATATGAACGAAGAAGATGAACGAGATACATTATCAATTCCAAGCTTCTATGCCGGAGGATATGAAGTTATGAACGAACATGTTGTTGTAGTCCTGCGCTATCGGCGGGTGATAAATTTCCGATGAAATGGAACATGATATCTTTAAGTATTATATAAGAAGATCTTATGCTTTCAAAACTTGTCACATATATATTTAAAAATTAGCCATGTGTTCTTTCCAATAAAATAAAAAAAAATCATTAACTATTACAACTTAATAATTACTCCCTCCGTCCCAATTTAATTGTCCCCAGACAAAAAACACGCAGTTTAAGAAAACATTAACTTCTCTCTTACTTTTTGATAAGATTACAGTTTTACCCTTTACTTTTTACCTACTTTTTTGTCCTACATATATAAAGTAAGGGTGAAAAAGGATTTTATCTCATCATTTTTATCCATTTATGGAAGTGGACAATTAATTTGGGACAGCCCAAAATGGAATACTGGACTATTAATATGGGACGGAGGGAGTAATAATTAATAATTAATCATTTAAAAAAAAAGTTTAAAAGGAACACTTTAATCTTTCACTCTTACTACAACTAAAGAAAAACATTTATTAACTTCATTAACTTACTAATTGATACTCCCTCCGTCCCATATTAATAGTCCACTATTCCTTTTTGAGCTGTCCCAAATTAATTGTCCACTTCCAAAAATGGATAAAAATGATGAGCTAAAATCCTTTTATACCCCTACTTTATATATGTAAGACAAAAAAGTAGGTAAAAAGTAAGGGGTAGAATTGTCATCTTATCAAAAAGTAAGAGAAAAGTTGATGTTTTCTTAAACTGCGTGTTTCTTGTCTGGGGACAATTAAATTGAAACGGAGGGAGTAATTCATTAGAAAGAAAGAAAATTAAAAAGAAATTTTAACCTTTTTTATTCTTGATTTCTCTAGATATAGTCACTACAAGAAAAAATGGCTATAGTGACATGTCGAATTTCATCACTAAAGGCTGAAAAGTCGTCACTAAGGTAATTTAGTGACAGAAATCACGTCGTCACTTTTTGTCACTATAGCTCCATCACAAACTCAAAATAGAGACCGAATTTCAAAGTCATCACTAATTAGTCACGGAACAAAAAACGTCACTAAATTTGTGACAACCAAACCTGTCACTAATTTTCGTCACTAATTAGGAAAATTCATCACTAATTGATCTGATTAGTGACAAAAACTACAAAGCACCAAATACGTCACTAATTGATCGTAGTAGTGACAGAAACTACTAAGCACCAAACACGTCACTAATTGGCAATTATTTATAACACAATGGAATTATATTAGTTCATAAATGATTTATGACAACCATACGAAAATATCGATTTCATTAACACAACGCAAATTGGATTAATCTCTAAACAACACCAAAAGTCGATATATCAACAATGTAGCAACAATTGACACAAGTCTAGTCTTTGATGTTTCCACTTAGAAAAATTGATAACGTAGTCATGAGGATCCGACACCCTCTTTTCGACATGTACATGCCTATAACCGCTCATGATAAAAATCACCGGCTTTCAAGATGAATCCACAGTTTTTGTGCTCCCCCTTAAACTCCAAGCATATTCACCTATCAATGACCAAAATCAAAATTAGTTGTACTATTATTATATTATATACAAATAATAAATATTTAAGCTGTACAACACATGTAATGAACTGTATAGGTGGCAAACTGGGTGAGCGGGTCAATATGGGCAACCAGGTATAAACAGTGGGTTCGAGTCATGCAATGATGGAAGTGCTTGCTAACTTAAACAAGTATGAGAACTACCTTTCACTTAAACAAGTACAAGAGCTTACGGTTAAAGAATATACATGCATGAATAGTAATTTATCTTTACTGATGCAGATACATGAGACTATAACCTGATCCTAATGAATAGTAGAACTGCTAAAGTTGTTTCTTAGGGACTTAAGTGGTTGTTCGCTTTAAATCACGTTGAAACCCATAGTGCTTAAGGAAGTTTTAAGATAGAGTTTAGAGATCTGCTAGATTGTTACACAATGATGCTTGAAGATTATTATGTGTTTTTCTCATTGTCTAGTTGGAGAATTTTAACCCATCACAACACCAGAAAAAGAGAGGTAAACAATGTGTATAATAAGAAAGAGAGATTTTACCTGTCTCCAAAGCGAACTACAGCTTGCAAGTTTTAAAACACAGTCATGGTACTTCTTGGCCTTTCGCGTTTACCAGAGTAGTGTACATGACATCTCATTCTAGTTGAAAAGGAATAATAAGAATAATAAGATAAGCTTACATATATAACTTAAACTGTTGTTAATGATTTGTTGAATGCTTTCATAAAAGAGATAGTAGAGTTACAAAGTTTATACTAGTCAAACATATGGCAACTTACATTACATAGCATCACATAAAGGCTTATTTAGCTGACAAGTGTTGGTATCTGCAAACAACTTTTTGCCTCTGAGTCGATATCTTATCCATAATTTGATATTATCAACATTGAAACTTCGAACATCCCCGGTTTCATATTCCCCTGTAGAAGCATTTCTTGACATTCCCCTGCATATATAAGCCATTAACAAAAGAGTATTATCTTATCCATAGTCTAAGTAGTTTCACAACATTACGACACTATCAAATTAAGTAACCTACCGTCAGGGTGTTTCATAGGTTAACCCACTTCCACAGTTGGTGCCTTCCAATAGCTTAAGGAATCTGTGTGACAAAACTGTTCTATCTTCTGCTAGGAAAGTAGTTTCCTATAACGTAAGTATATCCCATCATAAGAAGTGGTGGAGAAAATGTTTACGCAAATGCCACTGTAACCTAAACTTTAGTTCAATAACTCAACTAGCAGTAAATAAGGTCGTAATAGAGTTGTCTTACTTTTGAAAAGCAAAGGATGTATTTTGGAGCCAAGATCCCACAAATGGACTTTTTACTCTATCCATAATGCGTTAAATAATTTGGATAGATGGAATTCTCAACTCATGGCTGGCTCTTCAGCATTCCGTCAGACCCGGGCCGTTTCAAACACCACCTGTAACACATGTTGGGACTCTTACACAAATATGCTTGAGCATATCAGTCATACTTGCTAAAAACATTTTGAGAATCAGCTATACTTGGAATCAGTCATACTTGCTAAAGCATCAAGCAAGATTTCAAGTATGATTGATTTGCTTTCTTCAGGTGACTATCACAATAATATGTACGGTATGCGTGTATGCACTTTGTATAATCTTGTACAAAGCAGAATATACATGTGGATTATATTATGGATCTTGGGCTTGCAGCGCAATCTCCTTGGGCATGCTCCTGGTTAGAACCTTAAAAAAAAATCATACAGAGAATAAGGTGGCATAACAAAACACGTTAGTGGGTTTCACCAACGGGTCAAACAGGTTCTGACTGTTAGTTTTTCAAGGATTGGGATCACCCAAAAACTTTTATAGATAAATTGTGTATGAAATATGACTCCAAGAACTGTATTATTACATTATATTATATTTCTTTTTGACATAAAGCGATTATGGATTGTGTATACACTTGTTCGACCCATTTAAAGACCCATTTACAATTTCAACCAGATGTATTAATTTCACCCATTTGACCTGTTACAAAGTACAAACAAACCATAACCCGAGTTAACCTACTTAGAAGTAGATGGTTCAAAATTTTCACCTCTAAGATAATCATACAATTCATAAGAGATCTGTTTTCATGGCTCAAAATCAATGAGCTTTCTGGTTTTCAGTTACAAGTTACAATAGACTGATTCTTTGAGTATGACTCAAACCTTTGACCTTTTGTAACATAAATAGTAATAAAATGAGTGATGGCTTACTATAAATTGTTCTGCTCGCCTTTCTTTTGAAGCCATAAAGTTCAGTCTCATTGATGATACCGTATCATACTCCTTGTAAAGCATGTGAAAGATACAAAAAATAGGTAAAAATCATGTAAATATGTGTGAAAAATATGAAATTAGAAGCTATAGCCTACGATCCATTATTATAAATGAAGGCAAAAAAGAGGACATCGGGTCATTTGAGATACAAATGTCAAATGCAGGCTCTTTGAACATTATTTTCCATGCTAATTTTGTATATATCACATAAAGCATAATCATACTTCAGAGTTTTAGGTTGAACATTTAATATCGAAAACTTATCAATGTCACTTACCACCAATTCCTTACTCCGGAGAAACAAAGTTCCACCCAATACATTGACTGGAAACAAGAGTGCACAATAGTGACTGGTCCAAAAATCATTAAGCTGCAAATTCATGTAAACAAATAATTTGGACTCAAAAGGTGAAAGTGGTTCTTTTGATTGCTAATCAATATAACTAGTATCTAGTGTCTACTGAGTAGTGACAATGACAACATCGAACGAAACTATTTGAGATGATATGAGAGACTCGTATCAGCTAACAATCACAATCAACGAGTGAATCTATACAATTAGAATTAGGTTGACAACATTTTGCACTATTTATCATGTAGATTACAGTAACATTTAATGAACACATATATAATGAAGCTATATAAGGTCAAATTCATGCCAAAATCAAATCATTACTAGCAATCGGCAACAAAGTAAGAACATCACCTCCGGTACCGTTCGATTTTCCGGTTCCGACATAGATGTTAAGCAGCCATTTCAAGTCACCGATTGAGAAATCGAGTAGGTTAATTACTTATCAGAAATGATTACGATGTTGACGCATAGCCGAAAATACTCCGGCGATAGCATTTTCAGACTCTCGATAACGTCCTATTTAGGTTTTCAGGCACGTCGGTGAAGATACAGCGTACTGTACGGTCGTATACGACGGTGTAAAATAGGAAAACCTAATGACGGAACGGATCAAGCATTTAAGAAATGTGATTAATGTGTTTGAAGGATTTTGAATGGTTAACGGAGGTAAGTATACGGTTGGTTATCGAGCGTAATGGAAACGATCCATGAAATTCCACATTTGAAGATTTTAGGTAGAGCCCAGCCAATTTGGTTAACTCTCAGAAAATACACGTTTTAAATTTTATTATTATTCAACTAAAATATATTAATTGAATACATAATTGTATTCTGATTTCTAAATTTATTTTATTTATTTATATCATATCATACATTAAGTCATAAAGATGCATTTAAAGTATTTAAAGTGTTCAGAGATGAGAATGACCGCCATCTTTAAGCACGTCACAATTTGAGAGACTCACTTAAGAGCATAATTCAAGACATCACAAACGTATAATATTTATATCAAGTAATTACTAATTAAGCTCGAAATTTAGTGATGTAACTTTTTCGTGACTAACATTTATAAATTTAGTCACAATCAATTTCGTCATTGCCTATTATATTGTTGTAACAAAACTTATTTACATCACTAATTTTTGTCTCTAACATTAGTCAAATATATTTGATAAGTAATTATGTGATGGATTAATGACAACCGGTATTTCCGTCACTAATTAGTGTCAACATGTTTTTTTTGTCACTAAAATGAGGGCATAGTGATGTTAATAAAACTCGTCACTAAATTTCCATTACTAAAGGCCATTTTTCTTGTAGTGAGTTTGAGAGAAGAGTTCAATTGAGACCATTTATTTTGTGTGAGTTTGGGGAACCAACCACAATATGCCACGTGTCATTTTTTTCTTTCTCATCCACGTTTTTAAAAATTAAATATCTCACAAACGACAAGTCAAAAAATCATGAAAATTGCATCATATTTTTCAACGTTTTATCCTCTTCGATTTTCCATCCATCAAGGCATACTTCCGACGAACTTTTTTTTTTTCATTTTTGTGGTGGGTTTTACATATTAGTAACACATGTGTTAGTGATTGATTATACATTTGATTTAGGGTTTAGGGTTAGGGTTTAGAGTTAGGGTTTAGTAGGGTTTAGTGTTATGGTTTAGCAGGGTTTAGTGTTAGGGTTTAGCAAGGTTAATGGTTTAGGGTTTAGTATGATTTAGGGTTTAGAGTTTTATAAAGCGTTTAGGGTTTAAGGTTTGGGGTTTAGGGGTTATGGTTTAGGGTTTAGGGTTGGGAGTTTGGGGTTTCGGGACGAAACCCCAAACTTCCAACCCTAAACCCTAACCCCTAAACCCTAAACCCTAAACGCAACACTGTAACACACGTGTTAGTAATGTGAAACCCACTAAAAATAATGAAAAAAAAAACTCGTCGAAAGTATGCCTTAATGGACGGCAAATCGAAGAGGATCAAACGCTGAATCTAATTGTGCAATTTTCATAATTTTTCGATTTGTCGTTTGTGAGATATTTAACTTAAGGGGTAAATGGGTTTTGTATTCTCTTTGTACAAATGGCACCATATCATTGGTTCCTCTATTCTCACACAAATTTTTAGTCTCATTTGAACCTTACCCTATAGTTTGATCTTACTATTAATATAAATAAGTTATTAACACCTTCATATACATAATCTAAAAATCATCAAATTATATACTCTTAAACTCTTTTACTAAAAAATGAATAAACATATATTCATTCGATATGTATACGCTTTCTATATATATAAAAGATTCACATGATTTATTTGTAAGGACATAAACATATACATCAAGTGCATATATAATTAATCTATAATTAATTTAGAGATGTATATCCTTTATTTGTGAACACATATATAGACACATAAAACATAGAATTCACAACCTTATCACTTAAATTTGTCTTTTAAGTATACATTCTATAAATATTTCATATGAACCACATAAAAAAATTGTGAAATTAATTTTATTCCTTTAACAACTAACTTTGCTCACTTAAACTGCTTCAAGTATATTTTACGTACACATCCAAACAGAATCACAATTTTAAAATGTGAAACCCATCATATTTAGTAGAAAAGGAGTTATAAAAGTAAGAGTCATGATGCTTCTTTTAATAAAACATTTCACATTCTTATAAAAGGAGTTATTATAATCAATAGAGCAATGCTTATGAAGGCATAACTAATACTCCCTCCATCTTAAAATTATTGTCCACCAACAAAAAGCACACAGTTTAATAAAAGTGAGACCACAACAGTTTTCAACCACTCAAATAGAATCTGCACCCACTAAACTCTCTTCTTATTGGTTGAAATGAGAAGTGGACAATTATTTTGAGACATCCCAAAAAGAAAAGATGGACTATAATTTTGGGACGGAGGTAGTAGCTATTTGGTCATATGAAAGAGTATATCGTTGAGCATGAGACTCATTGTTATCATTTCATTCCTATGCGTTCTAAATTTATTATAGGGTTTTAAAACTCATTTTTCTTTCTACATAATCCAGGATTTAAGGTGTATCAGAACGATGCACTAATAGAAGTATCGGACTGTCGGTGTTTGGTGCACTAATAGAAGTATTGGACTGTCGGTGTTTGGTAATAGTTTGGGATAAGAAATAAGGATTAATTTTTAATAGTTTCAATCAATGATCATATTAAAAGATATTATACACGTAACATCAAAAAATATGACCATTAAATTTTCTGGAGGGCCGTGAACTAGTATATAAATGAAACAGTGCATGATGATTTTCTTTGACACATATAATAAATTAAAACAGGTTGTTCATTTAAGTAAAAATAAACATAAATAAACTGATGACAAAAAGTTAAAATGATGTGATATGATAGATCAAATATTACAATAAAACTAATTTTCCAAAAGGACGATACATGCATTTAACTTGGGGGGTTTATCTTTCCATACCATTTTTTATTTCTTATCATACCATTTATTGCTTAAAATAATAGAAAAAGTACAGAAAAAGTACGGAAATGTACAGAATGTAAGAAAGAATGATTTGAAAAAGTACAGAAAAAGTACGGAAGAGTTAATTTAATAATAAATAAATGGTATGTATAGTAGGACCCGAAAATTTGGGACTACCAAAGAACGATCCGAGTAATACGCACTCATAAATCATACTTCCTCCGTCACAATTTTATTGTCCCCAGACAAAAAACACGCAGTTTAAAAAAACATAATCATCTCTCTTACTTTTTGGTAAGATGACAGTTTTACCCTCTACTTTTTACCTACTTTTTTGTCTTACATATATACACTAGGGGTAAAAAAGAAACTTTATCTCATTATTCTTATCTATTTATGGAAGTGTACAATTAATTTGGTACAGCCCAAAAAGGAATACTGTACAATAGATATGTGATGGAGGGAGTAATTATTACGAGGTTGGACTAGGAATCTATTTTTATTAATTTTTAAATAGTGACACTCAACCATTAGAAATTTAGAATGACTTAGATTCGAATATCGATTAGAAAATCATGTGCCCAACAGTCATATATCATACTCCCTCCGTCCCAATTTTATTGTCACCAGACAAAAAGACACGCAGTTTAAGAAAATATAACTATCTCTCTCTTACTTTTTGATAAAATGACAGTTTTACCCTCTACTTTTTACCTATTTTTTTGTCTTATATATATACACTAGGGGTAAAAAAGAACTTTATTTCCTTAAACTTTCTATTTATGGAAGTGGACAATTAATTTGGTACACCCCAAAATGGAAATAATGGACAATAGAAATGGGACGGAGGGAGTATATATTTAATAAAAATACAAATTAATAATTTGTCCTATGTTAGTCGGTCAATCAACATTAGGTTAAATTAACCTTGGTTCAATAAATATATGCATGGGATTATATGCAAGTTGATGAAAGTTCTTATGTCAGTTGAACACTACACCAATAAAGCTAGAACATGACAAAATATTCAGAAAAATAAAAAATATCAGCCACATGTAAAATAATTCTGGCAACTCTCGATCAAAATTTGAACGTACTAGATTTTTTTTTTTTTTTTTACAAAATATCGAAGTTTGAAATTTTATTTATCATGGTAATCATCAAAATTGATAGTGACAATATATAAAAGATAAACATACAAATTTTCTAAAATTAACTCAAACTTTTGTTGAAAAACTGAAATCACATGTAATTTCCTGGGTTTTTTGCCGAAAAAGGAACAACTTATTCTCGTTTTTGTGTTTAGGGGTATCAAATATTTTTAACTTTTTAAAATGAACAACTTATTTTAAAATTAGGATTAAAGGGTATATGGCTAAAAAGTTCGGAATATTTGATACGTGAAAACACGCTAATGTCAGTGATTCGGTAAATATGACAAAGATCGAAGAATGGTTAAATGCTTCTTTGGGAAAAACGAGAATTATTGACTCATTAATCTTACACAAATGCTTAAAAATTCCGAACTTTTTGGCCATATACCCTTTAATCCTAATTTTAAAATAAGTTATTCATTTTAAAAAGTTAAGAATATTTGATACCCAAAACACAAAAACGAGAATAAGTTGTTAATTTTTTGGCAAAAAAACCCTAATTTCCTATACACCGATTATTTATATCTTATCTATTGTAAATACACAAACGTCATCTAAATGAATTATCTCTTACTCAATTCATCTCTTGTAATGAATATCACCATAAATACCCTATATTTCAACCCTCTGTTAGAACAAATCAAATCACGTGTTCGAATTGTGCTGACCATTTTGGGACCTTTCGTATTCTAATAAAGCCAAATGTGACATTTATATTAATTACCCTTTGAGGACTTAGTCTAATGTTTTGTTTTTGTTTGAAAGTGTAAAAAACTCATAGTACTTTCCAAAATGTACACATATGAGTAATGTACTTTGTAAATATTTAATGTGTGTAACGAAGTAGCAATTTTTATCTCAATGTGCACAAATACTTTTGAATTTTGTTACAAGGTGCACAACGTATGATCAATAAAACATAATTTATAAGCAAGATAAATCAGTAAAAGATTCTGAAACACCTATACTCAATTTATTTGTTTGTAGATTATGCACCTCAGAACGAAATTTGAAAGTATTTTAGCCGGTTTGAGTATTTAGAGAGTAAATTGGTACGCGCCATTTAGGATCGTCTCCGAGTTTTCGGGGGCTCTGGGCAAAAATATGAATAATTACCGAAATGGGACCTTATATATATCGAGCTGTAAGATGTTTTTATTATCTTTTTGTCGCGGCTTAATCAGCTTTGAACCAATAGAACATATTTTTCTTATTGCAATTAACAATCTACGCACACACATGTTTGTATATATATATATATACATATACAAACATACAAATTTGAGGCCTCTATAATTTGGAGGCCCTGGGCGGTCGACCACCTCGTCCTCCCTCCAAGACGACCATAGCGCCATTATACTACTACATTCAATGAGTTTTTATCTTTTTGCGTTTACCCTTTTGTTTTTAGTGCCATTTGTGTAATGGCAGGCCGGAAATTAACGAAAAAGTCCTCTAGGTAAATTTTATTGTTGAAGGTACAAATGTGAATAAAAAGAAAGTATGAGGGCCAAGCTATGCCCTTTTGATAGATTAGGTTTTTGCAGTTGGTGTTGTAGAGAGGTTTTCATGTTGCCCACAGGTTTTGATTCTTGATTGGTTTTAAATTTGAAATTTATGCGAGAAAAATTTCAGGTTCTGAGGAGAGAGGAATATGAAAGAGAGGCGTAACTTTTCTAATCCACCTTATATTCACGTCCGTTTGTATATATTTGTTTGTAAACATTTTGTAACTCTAAGTCGTACTAGGTATTACTCTTTATTTAAAGTCCACTATGAATAAATATAAAGGTATGAAGTCGTCCTTTTTAAAAGAAATACTACTAGGAACATTCGTGACTGTGCATACGCACTGCCCAGTCCTTACGTTAATATTTTCTTTAGTAGATATTTGTTTAAAAGTTACTTTTAATATTAAGTGTTGAATGATAATTACATAGTTGTTAAATTATTACGATTCACGAGTCGGTCATTGGGAATCGAGTCAAAAATTTTAAAAACCAGGTGACTCGGACCTCGACACGTAAATGACTTTGACTTTTATGAGTCGTTTAGTGACTCTTTCGAGTCGTGTGTGACTCTTACGTGTCTTATGCGACTATTACGAAAGGCGAACAAACCTTTAATGCAATGTACGTAATACACAAAATAACATGAGAAAATAGAAAAGGAATTGACTATAACCTAATTTAAATTAAACATTTGTGTTAATTGTCAGTCAATGACTTAATTAAAGACTTTCGTCATGTTTTAATTCACTTAGGAACAAAATCTTGAACAATAATATACATATTATGTGGCAATATTTGAAGCCATCTTATTAGTTTTATAAGTAATAAATAAATAATTATTACATGTTAGGATTTTTTCCTTAATTAATTATCTCAAATGTCAATAAGATTAAAATTATGATAAGTATAAAATGGACATGTGTTAAATTGTAAAATAATGAAGTGTTAAATTAAAGCATGTGAATGCTAAAAAGAAAAAATACAATAAAAAATTATAATGATAATACAGATAATAATAATACTAATATACTCCCTCCGTCCCAAAATAAGTGTCTCATGTAAAAATGCACACAGTTTAAGAAAAGTCACTATCTACCAATAACATCTCATCTATACCCACTAAAGTCTTTTCTGATTGGCTGTAACGGAATCTGGACATTTATTTTGGGACGTCCCAAAATAGTAAGTGAGACACTTATTTTGGGACAGAGGGAGTAATATTTTATTATTAATTAATAAAATATAATTATAATTGGGTATGAAGTGGCATGCTAATAGTAGTGGGTTTGAGCTTTCTTTATATATTAATAGAAGAAATATTAAGTCTATATAAATTAACTATAGAACACTAACACACACACTCAAAAATATTTAAAGAACCAAAAAAAATGTGGAAGTTGAAGATAGCAGAAGGGAATGATCCTTATTTGTATAGTACCAACAACTTCGTTGGTAGACAGATTTGGGAGTTCGATCCCGATGCTGGAACTCCAAGTGAACGACAACAAGTGGAAGATGCTCGTCAACAGTTTCGAAACAATCGAAAGGAAGGTGTTCATCCATGTGGTGATTTGCTTATGCGCATGCAGGTTGGTTAGTAAACTCAGATCTTGCTAGTTTATTTTTATATAGTTTTTATATATGTAATGTGATTTCCTGTACGTAGATAGTGGCGGAACTTCATCGAACAAGTTTATGGGGAGCTTGAAATAGTTTGATAGCTTCAAATGCGATTCATGATAGTAATGCACATATGTAATTATAAGTTATATAGAAAAGAACAACAAGAGATCGAAAACGATAGATTAAAGAACATAAAATCAAAACTTAACTTGACCATGTTAATATTGTTATACTTCATTAAATTAGATTAATTTTACTTAACTAAATTAATGACATATGATAATGCCGACCGGCCGGCTAAGAGTGGGCTACGAGATTCAGAAGACATATTTGTATTCAGTAATTAACTTGTTCTTGAAGTGGTTAGAAAATCATAACAATATCACTAAAATTTGGAGTATACGTACCCGTAAGATGTAACAGTTCTCAACGGATTCAAGTTATTTTTATTATTTTTTTTTATAAAGACAACCATACACTACATATCTCACAAATACAATCACCACGAATATATATAAATTGCCTCCCATGAGACTTAAACCTCTAACCACAAGGTTGATAGGTTCCTCACATATATACCGCTAAGCCATATACCCTTTAATCGGTCATTCAAGTTATGCACTTCATAGTATATCTCAACAGTCCAGAAAATTAGCTCTATGTTAAATTCAACGAAAAAGACAACACATTTAGGGTATATACCTTGTCACATCTCTAATTAGAGATGGTTGGTCCATCGTAGTTCTTTTATCAATCACAAACTTAGGTAAGATAGTTCTGTTAAGAGATAAACTCAATTTACTTCTCAGGATATGTATGTATGTTTTGTAGTGAAAGGTTCAAATAAGAAAGTAAAATTTGGTGAAAATTTGGGAAACAATAAGAATGCGTCACGTGTCATAAAACTCATTTTCCCGTACGATTTTAAAATTTAAATATCTCACAAACAATAAGTCGAAAAATTATAAAAATTACACCATAAAAATCAGCATTTTTTTCTCTTCAATTTGTCATCTCACAAGGTATATTTTCGACGATTTTTTTTTTTAAGTTTTACAAATTGTACAAAATTAGTAACACATGTGTTACTAGCTGGCATCACATGTGTTACTATGTTGGTTACACATGTGTTACAACGCTGGTAACACTTGTGTTACTACGCTGGTAACACTTGTGTTAGTTGTTTTCAAAACTCACTGAAAAATAAAAAAAAAAATTCGTCGAAAGTATACCTTATTACATCTCTAATCGAAGAGAATAAAACGCTGATTTTTATGGTGCAATTTTAATTTTTCGATTTACCGTTTGAGAGATATTTAATTTTTAAAAACATGGGGGAAAGAGTGTTTAGTGACACGTGACGCATTCCTATTGGTTCCCTCAATCTCACAAAAATTTATGTACTCATTTGAACCTTACTTATGTTTTGTAATATCAAGAATTGTTGAAGTTTTAAAACATTTCAAATTTTACCAAAAAAAAGACATAATAACAGTTCTAATCTGTGTTGAATAATAATTCGAAGATCAATCCTATGTTTGTTATATATATATATATATATATATAGAGAGAGAGAGAGAGAGAGAGTAAATTATTTAAATCGTCCATATGGTTTTCAATTTGTTCCATAGGTTGTCCCTGACTTCCAAAAAGTATTTGAATATCCATTTTCTGAAACTTTTGTTCAACGATAATCCAAAATGGATTATTTAAATAATTTATTTTTGTGAAAGTTTTGTTTACCAGTAGTCCATTTTGGACTACTGATGAACAAAAGTTTCAAAATTTGGACTATTCAAATACTTTTTAAAACTTAGGGACGACCTATGGAATAAATTGAAAACCATGGGGACGATTTAAATATTTACTATATTATATATATATATATATATATATATATATATATATATATATATATATATATATATATATGCATACATATATATTTTGAACCTTACTTATGTTTTGTAATATCAAGAATTGTTGAAGTTTTATAACATTTCAATTTTTACAAAAAAAAAAAAGAAGACATAATAACAGTTCTAATCTGTTTTGAATAATAATTCAAAGATCAATCCTATGTTATATATATATATATATATATATATATATATATATATATATATGCATACATATATATATTTTGAACCTTACTTATGTTTTGTAATATCAAGAATTGTTGAAGTTTTATAACATTTATATATTTTGAACCTTACTTATGTTTTGTAATATCAAGAATTGTTTGAAGTTTTATAACATTTCAATTTTTAATATATATATATATATATATATATATATATATATATATATATATATATATATATATATATATATAATTTTCCTTAAATATAAAGGTAAAACTAAAGTTATCCAATTTATCCTGAATCGAACAAAAAATATTGGGGGACTATTTTTTGGACGGAAAGAGTAATAATTTTCTTAAAGTTATTCATAACAGTTTAAGAAAATTTGCCCCTCAACATGATGAGATATAAAATTTTTTTTGTCCTATCACATATCACATTCTCGCTCCGTTCTTGAATTACCTGATGGAGCACGACCCACTGATGAGAAATAAAATATATGGGTATTTGGACCACCCACTAGAGTCGCTTCATATTTCAATGAAGCACGACCGAACCTCCCACAAAAACCAACATCACCAGGCAAATCACCTCCATCACATATACCACAACGTCTGAGCCGGAGCTCGCACGGATTAAGCCTTAACGTTGTGGGTCATGTCCCATTGGTGGTATGTACCTTTATGATTAATAATACACATAACATGTTTCGAACCATGACCTCAAAGAACTCATGAGCTGCTCTTACCGCTAGGCTATTTAGTCATTGATAAAATTCACGTATACCAAGAGTTATTGGTAAAAACAATAATAATAAGTATAATATATTGCCCCCTTAAATTAAGTACTACCCAAATTAAGAATTATAAACCATTAAGATGTCACGTTTCCATTGAAGACCCGCATGTAAATAAAATATAATATTAAAATAATAGTGGCTATATATTACATTTTTTATATTTCATCACTATAGTATAATAATTAATACTAGATATCCAGTGCGATGCACGATAATATCGAATATACAATCGTAACAATTATTCAATCTTAATAAATGTAAAGATTATGTGGGTTACAATGATCATACATGCCTCAAAAAGTAGAAAACAAAAACGCAATCGACTTCAAAGTAACATAAGAAACATCGATGCATAAAAACATAATGAAACGATGTCTATCTATATTTATTTTTATTTATAATATAGGGAGATATAAAGTATAACATTATTAATTAATATTAATAATTAATAATTAATTAGTATTATTTGAGAATTCAAAATCCTACAAAAATAGGCTACTCCTTTTGGATTTAAACAAAGATTTAAATACAAAATATATAAATAATGGGTGATGATATATCCACCAAGAATTTTGATAAATCCACAAAAACTACGCATCTCTGAATTGTACAGTACAAATTTTAATTGCATAAGTATGGTGGATCTATCAAAATGTTTGGTGGAAATATCACCACCCATAAATAATCTGATACTAATACCAAATCCCGCTGCAATTATTTTATATTTGTATAATGTTTTTGCCGAGTAAACAATTCATAAGGAATCTTGTAAATTAATTTCAATTGATTTTTTTTAATATCTTATCTTAAATTATATATAGGAAACATGGTTATGACATCATCAATTTAAATCAAACTTAATTAATCAATTAAGTCCTTCTATTTTAGTTAAATTAAAATTAAAACATTTAGTTTAATTAATCAATCAACACCCGTGTGTATACACGGGTTTGCGATCTAGTAAATTATATATGGGAAGCAGATAATAACATCATTAAAATCCCAATTAACCAATTAAATACTTTAATTTTGTCCAATTAGCTAAAATTTAGGATGAGATGATGTCATAAATACATATTTTGTATTGAAATATTTATATATATATATTTATCAATATAATTATTATTATTTTAGATTCCTAATTTCATTAGGAGACTTACAGAAGGAGGATTTTAACTTTAAATAAGTACGGTAATAAATAAATATAATCTTAATCTTAATTCTTTGTATTTTATTACAACTATTAATTAATATACGCAATCAATCTATTATGCTACCGGACTTTTGAACTTCATTGCATATCTTTTTTAACCTTTACGAAATAGAATTTTATCGTATACATAATTCGCTTAATTATAAAAATCAAATTCACATTCAATGGCCATTGTGTATACACAGGTTTGATGTCTAGTTATCATATATAATCGTGGATTCAATGTTAATGCTAATTTTTTCTAATTTTTTTATTTTGATAACTATTAAAATTATTTAAACTTATTTTATTTTATATATTGAAAATTTTGAGATATTGCCACGTAGCGTTTTTGCCTATATGGCAAATTCTGGAGCAACTTTTTATACTCGCATAGTAAGTATATAGATAGATATAGATATAGATGTACCATATATATATATATATATATTACTAGGCATTGAGCCCGTACGATGCACGACCGTTTGAAAAGTGCAGTTATATAGTAATTCGTAAGTAGCCGAATATATTAGTGGACATATAATCAGTGTTATCGATAGCACAATTAATTTGTGGAGTTGACCAATTAATTTACGTTTACTTCAATAATATTTTTCATATATATCATTCCTTTACTTTTCAGAATAAAGTTATAAATCAAACTTCTTTGCAAACAATGTTCAAGAGTTTGTAAATTAATAACATGTAATCGTTAACTAACATAATACACTCTAATAGGTAATTAGAAAACTTTATTTTATATATAAAAACTAAGCATTGAGTCCGTGCGATGCACGACCATTTATATAATACTATTAAATTAGTTTGTATGTTATTATGTTTAAGTTTGAATACATAACATAATTAAATTAATTTGTAAGTTATTTTGCTAAGTTTTAATACATTTATTGAGCTTATTCAATGTAAGGTAATTAAAAAAATTAAAATTAATCATATGTCTTTTAGGTTCAACTGTATCTTAATATTGTTGAAAGTTTAAAATTTATTACTGAAATTCATCTATCTATCTATACATATAAAACAAAGATTTTTCCTTGAATTTTAGACATGTCACATCATAACATTTCCTTTTCTTTAAAGCCTCCTAATTTGCCACATCATCATATTATTTTTTCCTTAAAAACCTTAATTAATAATTATTAAAACTATTATTTATCAATTATACTTTATTATAATTGCCTTTAAAATTCTAATATTATATTTAATATATAACAATCTTTACCTACATAAAAAAAAAGATTCATTTTCTAATCCATATCTTATACATTGCAATTAAAAAATATTATCATCATCAACTACCATGTTTTAAGAAAATTAGTTTTAATAAAGATATATGAAATTGATTATTTTCTATACATTTTGGTATATATTAATATTGAATTTCAGTAATAAATTTTAAACTTTCAACAATATTAAGATAAAGTTAAACCTAAAAAACATATGATTAATTTTTATTTTTTTAATTACATTGCATTGCATAGGCTCAACATATGTATTAAAACTTAAAAAATAACTTACAAATTAATTTAATTATATTATGTATTCAAACTTAAGCATAATAACATACAAACTAATTTAACAGTATTATATAAATGGTTGAGCATGGCACGGGTTCAATACATATATATTCGAATGGGATCCTGTGAAAACAAGGGCATAAAAAAAACGGTGAAAACAGATCTCGACCCTTGATCTAATCTAGCTTGATATATATATATATATATATATATATATATATATATTATATATATATATATAGAGAAAGAGAGAGAGAAAGAGAGAGAGAGAGAGGAATGGGATCCTGTGAAAAACAAAGGGATAAAAAATGGTGAAAATAGATATCAACCCTTGATCTAATCTAACATATATATATATATATATATATATATGTGTGTGTGTGTGTGTGTGTGTATAAAAAAGGGGTGGAGATATAAAAAAACGGTGAAAACGAAGAAAAAAAAAGGTTCATATTTGATAATTTATGTGAAGTAAAAAATAAAGGATCACACAAAAAAAATGTTTTTGTGAAAAAAAATAAAGTCAAATCCTTAAACCAAAACAAAAAAATTAAGGTTCACAATTGAAAAACTTAAAAACTTCTGTGAACCCAAAACAAAAAAAAATAAGGTTCACAACTGAAAAGGTTAAAAACTTCCCGTGAACCCAAAGAAAATTAAGGTTCACAATTGAAAAAGTTAAAAACTTTATGTGAACCTAAAAAAAAAAAGTTCACAATTGAAAATGTTAAAAAACTTTCCGTGAACCAAAAAAAATTAAGGTTTACAACTGAAAAGGTTAAAAACTTCCCGTAAACCCAAAAAAAATTAAGATTCACAATTGAAAAGGTTTAAACTTTCCGTGAATCTAAAAAAAAAATTAAGATTCACAACTAGAAATGTAAAAAAATTTATGTGAACCAAATTTTAGTTATAAGGTTCACAATTAAATAAGTTGTAAACTTTCTATAAACCCAAACAAAAAAATTAAGCTTCACAATTAGAAAAGTAAAAACGATTATGTGAACCAAAAAAAAAAGTTTCACAGTTAGAAATTTTAAAACTTTTATATGAAAAAAAAAATTAAGGTTCAATATAAAAAACTTTAAAAAGTTTCGTGAAAAAAAAATTAAGTTTCACAAAATAATTATGTGAAAAAATAAGGTTCAAACTTAAAAAGGTTAAATATTTTGTGTGAAGCAAAAAAAATATTAAGGTTCATGATGAAAAAATTATGTGAAACAAAAAAAAATATAAGGTTTCACAATTAACAACATATGTGAAGCAAAAAAAAATAGTTCACAACTTAAAAAAATTGTGAAGCAAAAAGTGTTTCACCATTTTTTTTTATCTCCACCCCTTTTACATATATATATATATATATATATATATATATATATATATATATATATAAATATATATATAAGGTAGATTCAATCAAAGACTAAGATCTGCTTTCACCTTTTTTTTTATCACCTTGTTTTCATCGGAACGCATCTATATATATATATATATATATATATATATATATATATATATATATATATATATATATATATATATATGTGTGTGTGTGTATGTGTGTGTGTGTGTGTGAAATGGGTAGAGATAAAAAAAAAATGGTGTAAACAAAAAAAAAAGGTTCATATTTGATAATTTATGTGAAGTAAATAAAATAAAGTCAAATCCGTAAACCAAAACAAAAAAAATAAGGTTCACAATTGAAAAGGTTAAAAAAAAAATTGTGAACCCAAAACAAAAAAATTAAGGTTCACAATTGAAAAATAAGTTTTACAATTTAAAAAGTTAAAAACTTTGTGTGAAAATAAAAATTTAGGTTCATGATGAAACTTTTATGTGAAACAAAAAAAAAATATAATGGTTTACAATTAAAAACATATGTGAAGCAAAAAAAAAATAAAGTTTACAACTTAAAAAAATTTTGAAACAAAAAATGTTTTCACCGTTTTTTTATCTCCGCCCATTTCACACACACACACACACACATATATATATATATATAAGCAAGATTAGATCAATGGCTGAGATCTGTTTTCACCGTTTTTTTATCCTCTTATTTTTATTAGAACCCATCCCTATATACATATACATAGACATAGACATAGACATATACATATACATATGTATTATTTTTACCAGCACTTATCCCTATATACATATACATATTCCTATATAGGGATGGGTTCTGGTGAAAACAAAGAGATAAAAAAAAATGTTGAAAACATATCTCAGCCCTTAATCTAATCTACCTTATTTATATATATATAAAAGGGGTGGAGATAAAAAAAACGGTGAAAACACTTTTTGCTATTATTCTTTTAATTTGTGAACTTTTTTTTTTTTTTTGCATCACATATGTTTTTAATTGTAAACCCTTATACTTTTTTTGTTTCACATAAATTTTCATCATGAACATTAATTTTTTTTACTTCACACAAAGTTTTTAACTTTTTTAATTGTGAACCTTATTTTCACATAAATTTTTTGTGAAGCTTAATTTTTTTTCACGAAACATTTTTTTTTTAATATGAATCTTAATTTTTTTTTTTCACATAGAAATTTTAGAATTTCTAACTGCGAAGCTTTTTATTTTTATTTTTTTTGGTTCACAAAATCGTTGTACTTTTCTAAAAATGAAGCTTGATTTTTTTGTTTGGGTTCACCAAAAAGTTTACAACTTTTTCAATTGTGAACCTTAAAAAAAATTGGTTCACATAAATTTTTTTACTTTTCTAATTGTGAACCTTAATTTTTTTTGGGTTCACGGAAGGTTTTTAACTTTTTCAATTGTGAACCTTAATTTTTTTTGGATTCACGGAAAGTTTTTAACTTTTTCAATTGTGAACCTTATTTTTTTTTTGTTTCGGGTTCACATAAACTTTTTAAGTTTTTCAATTGTGAACCTTAATTTTTTTGTTTTGGTTTACGGATTTGACTTTATTTTATTTTATTTTAAAAAAAAATTTATTGTATGAACCTTTATTATTTTTTACTTCACATAAATTATCAAATATGAACCTGTTTTGTTCGTTTTTACCGTTTTTTATCTCCACCCCTTTACATATATATATATACATATACATATACATATACATATACATATAGATATATATATATATATACATATGTATATATATGTATACATATACATATGTGTATATATGTATACATATACATATGTGTATATATGTATACATATACATATATGTATATATATATATATCTGTGTATATACATATATGTATACATATACATATGTGTATATATGTATACATATACATATATGTATATATATATATATCTGTGTATATACTATATATATATATATATATATATATATATATATCCGCTCTTCCCTTTGAACCTCCTCACCAAACCTAAGATAACTCCTATATTTATATATAGTCGACGTTCAACTTGTCCATCAATATATATTTCTACCATAGGTTAACGTGATTTTCAAGAATACTCCTAATTTGAAATCAACAAGATTTATCATGCTCACGCTTCGCATCGGGAAGATATAATTTTTATCGTCATATTTATTTAGCATTTGGTTATATACGGAGTATTTCTATAAGTTCAATTATAACTAAGATAAATAAGTAAATGTATAATTATTTATATTTATAAAACGTATTCGTTATAGCCTATATTTATAATTATTACCTAAAATTTTATTAGTGTTAGTATAGAAGAAGAAAAAATCGATTAAAGTAAACCTAGAAATATCCATTTGGTTTGAACTTGGGTAGCCTCCTAATAAACTTACCACTAATCTAGATTGACTTTATTGTATATATTTCATTTAATAAGCAATTTATTATATCATATAAAGTTAAACCTAAAAAGGGACAAAACAACTTACTATTCATAGTTGTTTGATAATTGATATTAGGTGATAATGTATATAATTCATTTAATAAGTAATTTATTACATCATATAAAGTTAAATTTAGATTAGGTTAAACAACTTACTATTCATAGTTAGGTGACAAATCGTATATAATTCATTTAATAAACAACTTATTAGATCATATAAATTTAAATTTTGGAAAGGGACAAACAACTTATTATTTATAGTTTGTTTGATAATTTGATATTAGGTGATAATTTTAGGCGATAATACCAAATTTAAACACAATTTTAGGTAATTAGAGTTGCATCCTATTAAATTCCCACTTGAGTCAAATTCCTTAAGAATTAGCGTTGCTGTGGATCTCTTTTCAACAATAAAAAGTGTGATCATATCAATTTGTAGTGCCGATCCGCTACCGGAAAATGCCACCCAACCATCTCGATCAATATCACGAAAACTTTTTGACACAAGGAACCCTATGATCAACCGGCTCCACCGAGCCTCATCATATCATCATTAAAACACAAATCATTCACTTATTAAATCAGTTTCATCAACTCGATTGTGTTCCTCCAAAACGTCAATTTGTTCAAAAAACCTCTCTTCAACGTCATCAAAAGTATGGCAGCAAATATGAACATCTTTATCTCCCTTTCTGAATATCCGATCACAAATCCCTCTGGTGAAAAGGTAGATTTGTGTATCTTAAACCCCATTGCCAACTTTGTCGAGCCAACATTCCAACAAATTACCAACTTTGTCGAGCCAACATTCCAACAATTAACGAGCCTGCAACGTTCGATTTTCCACAACTATGTTGAAACTGACTTAAATCTTACAGCTAACTTTGAGAGCAAATATCTATTATATGGTCTCACGGTTAACGAATGCATACTTTCTATTCTCGTCGATCCGTATAATTTGACCAACAAATTTATTCTACGTACAATTTTACTGTTTTCTCTCGTATTGACTCCCTCTCGGTTGTGTGATTTTTCTCCACGAACATCTCTCTAATACCATTTATTAAGAATTAGGAGATTCAGTTATATGTTATCTTTTTATATACAAAAATTGAAATGTAAATTACTTTTAACATAAGAATTTTGGAACTTCGGTTACCTATGTTATTTGAAATATTTTCACAATTAACATGAAATGCATCCTAGTACTTGGTCCCATTATATGTTTATGTAAGGGTTTATTATTTCGTTATGTATTGAACTTTACATTTTTTTATTACAAAACATACTTTCATTTATTCTATTGTATGTATTGAACTTATATAAATCGTCTATTGTATGTGAATTTTCCGATTTGGTTAAGGCAAAAAAAGGAAACTTTCTTACTTTAGTTTTACCTAAAAAGGAAAGTTTGCATATAATAGACGATATTTACGAGTTCAATACACACAATAGAAGTTTTCAAAGTTCTGACTCATACAATAGTCAAATGTGTAAAGTTTAGTACAGTACAAAACAATAAACCCTTTCTTTAATGGGAAAAAAATTGAGACATTTATTAAATTAAAAATTTTCTTTTTAATAGAAAATATCATTTAACGCATCTTAAATAATAGGAAAATTTTCAATATATTGAATGTAAATCACAAGTGTAGTGAGTATTATTTTGAATTAAAAAGGGAAGACTGATATTAATAATACACTTGCATTACCTTTTGTTTTTTTAATGACGATTGCTTTTAAGGCTGTCATTATCAATATATTTAATCTTAATAAATAAATATAATATAGGAAACGGAGTTATGACATCATCAATTAAAATCATATTCAATTAATCAATTAGGTGATTCTACTTTAATTAAATTTAATTTAAAAGCTCTATTTTAATTTAAACAATACATCTCATGTATATGCACGAGTTTGAATTCTAATTAATTAATAACTACTCATAAATCTTAAATGTCCGACAACAAAAAAGAATATATATATATATATATATATATATATATATATATATATTAGTACCAGTTAATCTATATTTGAATCATATATTTTGCTATGTCAAATACTCACATGGTCAGTTTGATAATGTTTTTAATATATATTTATATATGATCGAATGCTAGATGGTCAATGTACATTGTTGGACCTTCTTTTACCGAAGAGAACAAGAAAAACTTGGTATTTTCTATTTTTATTTTTTGTAGTCCATTATTAAAAGTTTCATGATGCATAATGTACGTTATGGTCTGCAGTTGATCAAAGAAAATGGAATTGATTTGTTGAGCATACCACCATCACGATTAAGAGAGAACGAGGAAGTGAACTACGACGCGGTTACAACAGCAGTGAGAAAAGCACTTCGATTGAACCGTGCAATTCAAGCAAAGGATGGTCATTGGCCTGCTGAAAATGCTGGACCTATGTTCTTTACTCCTCCCCTTGTAAGTTCGTCTTGTCACGTATCAAGTTCACGATGCTTTACGACTACATGGAAATTATTGCTGAGACTATTACTACTTCAATAACTAAGATTATATCTTTATACATATACCCTCAATAATCAGTTTCCCTGCTGTAACTAATTATTTAAAACATGTTTATCCAAATCCCATTATTTTGGTGCTAAGACCGCTCCCAACCGTGACAGAAACTGACAGAAACCGACGGGCCACGTCTGCGTCACGTCAGCTTTTTTACACAACTGACAAAAACTGACGGACCCCTGCCATCAGTGACTCCGTCACTTTATTTTTTGGGCCCACATTTAACAATTTTCCTTTAGTTATACACACACAAAAAGAAAAAGAAAAAAAAAAAAAAAAAACGACGATCTTCGGAATTCCGACGAAGGAAAACCGACGGACAAAGTGACGGAGTGCTCCCATCGGTGTCACCAAACTGACGGGAAGTGACATGCAAACCGACGCTCCCGATGGGAGCGGTCTAATAAGTTAGAATCAGTATGGTAACACCGTACCCATCAGGGGTTATATATAGGACATGGACAAAGTGATATAAGGCCAATTCACATCATGTATGCTCAATGTGCAGCTTATTGCAATGTACATAAGTGGAGCCATTAACACTCATTTAACCAAAGAGCACAAGAAAGAAATGATACGTTATATCTACAACCATCAAGTAAGAATCATCCCCCTACAAAATTTTAACATTATGGCATATAGTTGAATATTTGTTCACACAACGATATTAAGTTAACATATGAAAACCTTTGTAACAAATTTGTCAGAATGAAGATGGAGGGTGGGGATTTTATATCGAGGGACATAGCACCATGATCGGGTCTGCATTGAGCTATGTAGCCCTAAGGTTGTTAGGAGAAGGACCAGATGATGGAAATGGTGCAGTGGACAGAGCTAGGAAGTGGATACTTGACCAAGGTGGTGCAGCCTCCATTCCCTCTTGGGGAAAAACTTATCTCTCGGTAAAATGTTCTCACAATTCTGTCGTTGCATCACAATAACCCATATACTGATTTTTTGTATATTTGTGCGCAGGTGCTAGGAGTATACGAATGGGAAGGGTGCAATCCACTTCCACCAGAATTTTGGATTTTCCCTGAAGCTTTACCATATCATCCAGGTACATAAAATAAGATACATATATGCCCATGATGTATCGAATATGTGGTACTACTAAATAAAAAAATATGGTCGATCTCACAAATTTTCTTACCCGTGATGTAGCAAAAATGTGGTGCTATTGTCGGACAACCTATATGCCTATGTCATACTTGTACGGGAAAAAAATTCATGGTCCAATAACCGATCTTGTTTTGCAACTTCGAGAAGAAATTCATCCTATTCCATATGATGAGATTGATTGGAATAAACAACGCCACAACTGTTGTAAGGTTGTTAGAATGATCTAAGTTATAGACTATCCACAGTGAAATTTATAAGACTTTATTAGTAGTTTTTGGGAACTGTTAATATAAAGTTTTTAACTAATATATACTCCCTCCGTCCCAATTTTATTGTCACCAGACAAAAAGACACGCAGTTTAAGAAAATATAACTATCTCTCTCTTACTTTTTGATAAAATGACATTTTTACCCTCTACTTTTTACCTATTTTTTTGTCTTATATATATACACTAGGGGTAAAAAAGAACTTTATTTCCTTAAACTTTCTATTTATGGAAGTGGACAATTAATTTGGTACACCCCAAAATGGAAATAATGGACAATAGAAATGGGACGGAGGGAGTATATAGTACTTCCTCCGTCCCAATTCTATTGTCCCCAGACAAAAAACACGCAGTTTAAGAAAATATAATCATCTCTCTTACTTTTTGGTAAGATGACAGTTTTACCCTCTACTTTTTACCTACTTTTTTGTCTTACATATATACACTAGGGGTAAAAAAGAACTTTATCTCCTTATTCTTATCTATTTATGAAAGTGGACAATTAATTTGGTACAACTCAAAATGAAATAGTGGACAATAGATTAGGGACGGAGGGAGTAATATGTATGAATCTAATGGAGTGTAGGAAGATCTCTATTACCCTCATTCAAGAGTCCAAGATTTGTTGTGGGACGGTCTTCATTACGTGAGCGAGCCAATTCTCAAGTATTGGCCTTTCACCAAGATAAGAGAAAGAGGTCTTAGAAGAGCACTTGAACTAATGCGCTATGGCGCCGAAGAGAGTAGATATATAACCATTGGATGTGTAGAAAAGGTAAGCTGGTTTTGACTTGAATCCATTGTCAACTTTTTAGCATGAAACTATCAATCTCAGCTCTTGTACTAATGAATAGGGTGTTCTGGGTTTTGTTAACGGGTCATATGGGTCAAACCGGTTAAGACTCGCCCAAATTTTTATTGCGTACTACCTTTTTAAATCATTTAATTCAGACAATTAAATCATTATTTTCATAATATTGTTTTTAGGACATATTTAAAACATTAAACATTTATTGAAAATTTTCATTATAGACTAAAAGTGTTTGTTGGTTGAAATATCTGACCCGTTTTGACCCATTATCGAATATGGAACTTCTAGTGAAGTACCTAACTTGTTTTTGGTTTAATTTTCACTGCAGAGCTTGCAAATGATGTGTTGGTGGGCAGAGAACCCAAACGGAGATGAGTTCAAGCATCACCTTGCTAGAGTGCCTGATTATTTGTGGCTAGCAGAAGATGGAATGAAGATGCAGAGTTTTGGGAGCCAAGTATGGGATTGCGCACTCGCAACTCAAGCAATAATCGCTAGTGATATGGTTGAAGAATATGGTGATTCACTCAAAAAGGCCCATTTCTATCTCAAAGAATCTCAAATAAAACAAAATCCTTCTGGAGATTTTAGTAAAATGTGCCGGAAGTTTACTAAAGGGTCATGGACTTTCTCTGACCAAGATCATGGTTGGGTTGTCTCAGATTGTACAGCAGAATCATTAAAGGTAGTACTATAACCACTTTTATGTTTTGTATTTACAAATTGTGAAAAAAAATGTTCTCATTGTAGAATTGTTTATTTTATCCTGCAGTGTCTTCTAATATTATCCCAAATGCCAGCGGAAATATCTGGACAAAAAGCTGATGATGAGCGTTTATATGACGCTGTTAATGTCCTTCTCTACTTGCAGAGTCCTATAAGTGGAGGTTTTGCTATTTGGGAGCCACCTGTCCCACAACCATATTTACAGGTAGATCAAATATCGACCCCCTTTAAAGATCAAAATTAGAGGTGACCATTTTCAACCAATTATTTGGGTGGATTTGGGATATGTTTAATCTCTATCTTGTCAAACTGGTAGAATGGAAAAGTTAGATAAAAAGGGAGCTAGTCACGTATGTTGAAGTTGACTAAAGTGTAATTCTAACACATAAAACATCCCAGTTCACTTTACTCAAATCATTAGACTATTAATGAGATATAAATATACCAAACAAAGAATAAAAATAAGAACTTGGACAAAAATTGAGGGGTAAACCCGGCACATTTAGACTCGTTAGACAAATATACCTGTCATGACTTGTCTTGTCTACTCAATATGCGATGACAAGAAGGTAAGGGGCTGGGCTGGGTCATGAAAATCGCCTCATCTATCTCTGTTCTAAGAGATGATGACATTTTTGGCAGTTCTCTAGACATCTAAATATGTTGATTTCATATTCTGTATAAAATTTCTGCAGATGTTAAATCCTTCTGAAATTTTTGCGGATATTGTTGTAGAGAAAGAGTAAGTCCCTTATGAATCTTCTATTCATGTTAAGCTGCCAGACAATTATGGAAATGTACGGGGAACTGGAACAGACAATTAGATGCTAACATTTCTTGTTTTGGGTAATTTAATCAGGCATGTTGAGTGCACATCATCAGTTATCCAAGCCCTTCTAGCTTTCAAACTCTTGCACCCGGGGCACAGGGAAAAAGAAATAGAAATCTCAGTTGCAAAAGCAGTTCATTTTCTTGAGGAAAAACAATGGCATGATGGTTCATGGTAAGCGAATAACCTCTAAGCAAAGATGGACCTACGAATTAGAAAGCAAACGGTATTCTGAAAATTCTATGAAACTCAACAGGTATGGTTATTGGGGAATATGCTTCATATATGGCACATTCTTTACGCTAGGTGGCTTAATTTCTGCTGGAAGATCCTACAACAGTAGTGAAGCAGTTCGTAAAGCAGTCAAATTTTTCCTTTCGACACAAAATGAAGAGGGTGGCTGGGGAGAGAGCATAAAGTCTTGCCCCAGTGAAGTATACACACCGTTGGATGAAAATCGAACGAACTTAGTTCAAACATCATGGGCTATGCTTGGTCTTATGTTAGGTGGACAGGTCAGTGTATCTTTAATAAATAAGCTCATTCCAACTAATAGCTAATGATATTCATGGGCTAAACATGATATACATTTGCTTATTTCCTTATACTAGGCTGAAAGAGATCCTACACCCTTGCATAAAGCAGCAAAGATATTGATTAATGCACAAATGGATAATGGAGATTTTCCTCAACAGGTAAGTTCTTATATCTTCCCGTTTGATTCATTTCCTATCCCCCCTCTCCCATTCTCTTCAGTCACCTTACTATCGTCATTGAGTTTGCATTTATTAGCAATTTATATATGTAAACACAATATCAGGGCCCCTAACAATTTTTCCAGAACTTCTATTAACATGTTAACATGAACTTTGCAGGAGATTACTGGAGTGTACATGAAGAACTGCATGTTGCATTATGCAGAATATAGGAATGTTTTCCCGCTCCGGGCACTTGGCGAATATCGCAAACGAGTTTGGGTCAAGTAAAATCAATAAGCTGAAGTGTCGGTTAAAGCATAAAAAGAAAATATGTGAAGATGATATGTCAGCTTCTGAAATCTGTATCTTTTGCTCTTGTGTCTATATGTTGTATGTTCTGTAATTGCATTGCAGCATTGGAATGTAATACTCTAATTTACCAAGGTTGTGAACAAATAAAATTCCCCTAACCATTTGATGTAACACGTACATTTCAATTTGTGGCAATTTTATGTAAAAGTATATTAAAGAGAAAATTACATAAATCATCCTTATGGTTTGCTCCAAATTTCACTCACAGTCCTTTAATTAATTTAATTACATGGATCATCCTTTATTTTAAAACTTGTTACGTTAATAGTCCTTTATACTAACGACTGTTAACTCTCCGTTAAATTAGGATCGTGTGTGTAAGAGTTTTTAATCTTTTAAATTTTTTGAGTAAAATATAAATTATAAAATCTAAGATATGTATAGATGTATTATTAGGTGTAGGTAACATTATTTTCATTTTCCTCATTTTATTCATCATCAAATTTGGTCATATACTCCTCTAAAACAAAAAATTTGATATTCCACTAACCAAATTAACCATCATCTTTATTCATCTAAATATATTTGTGGCTTAATTAGTTCTCACTTTTCAACGCGGTTTTACTTTGAAGCTAGGGTCATTGAAGTGGATGCAATAGAGAAGAGATAGTGGTCACCAATGTCATGACGAGATAAGATAAAATGGTGACAGAGGGTCCTTGAGTGGCGAAAGACGGTTGTGAATTATAAAATTTAACGTTTCAATGAAGAAGAGGAACAATTTGATGATGCATTTGCTAAGTGAAATGTGAAAGATGAAAATGTTTTTTGTCCTAATAATTGTATATATATATATATATATATATATTAGATTTTGTAATTTATATTTCAAAAAATTCTAAAGAATAAAAAAAACTTCACACTTGGTCCTTTTTAACGGAGAGTTAACAATGTTAGTGTAAAGGACTATTAACGTAACAAGCTTTAAAATAAATGATGATCCATGTAATTAATTTAATTTAAGGACTGCGAGTGAAATTTGGAGCAAACCATAAAGATGATTTATGTAATTTTCTCTTAAAACTATTAAAATTTATAATGTAATATCGTTTTTTTCCCATATTGCATCAGAGACCACCAATCAGCGGATACAGTTGGACAGTGAGCCATACGGCCAACACCTTGGTACCGTATCAGCATATTTCGCCCAACGAAGTTGATATGATCAAGTACAATCGAAAATCAAGCTATTCTTATGGAGGACTATTACAAATTCCATTGCAACTAAGGAGAATCTTTATAAGAGACGATGCTCCCCCTGTTCTTCTTGCCTGATTTGTAATGCCTCAGACTAATCCATTTGAACACTTATTGTTTGAGTGTGCCTGGACACGACTTATATGGTTTGGTTCTTCCTTAAGCTTTTGTCGTTATCCATTTGGCATTAGTATTTATCGTTGTATTCAGAGCCTGATTGATATGTTACATGTGTTGGGTTAATCGGTTTGTTATAGTTAACGTGATATGCATGGTGATTTGACGTAAAAAGACATGTTTTACACACATCTTTTACCTCATATTTAACACTTAATTAACAAAAATATGCCATTAAAGCTCACATTTACCACATTTTGTTAAAAAGGTCTTAACTTTATAAATATTTCAAAAACGACGGTAAATGGATGAAAAACACACTTAAATAGGCATAATTCGTTCGACACGCTATTTTATCGTAAAAACTCTGATCTGGGACTTAATAAATATCTTAAAATGTAGGTCTGGAGAATACGAACGCGTGGATATAAAGAACGTTGAAAACGGATCAAGAACGAAGAAGTTAGAGCCAAACGAGTACGATCCAGCACACAAGACTTACGATCCAGCACACAAGACCACGGACCAAGGGAATACACCCCCCCTAGGGGCCGTATACCCCCCTATAGGAGCCGTATACCCCCTCTACAGGGCCGTATACCCCCTGTTTGGGGTGGTATACCCCCTTCTAGGGGTGATATACCCCCTCTACGCTGCCGGATTCGCCCCGTTTGCTACCGAATACGCCCTATTTGCTACCGAATACGCCCTATTTAGGGTGGTATACCCTTTTTACGGTGTTGAATTCTATAGCTAGGGGGTGTATTTCAGTGTTAAATTGGAGCGAGGGTGCTGAGTGTAACTTCGTGTATTGGAAGGCTATAAATAGAGCATTCAACCTCCTCATTTCACAACCTACACCATTCACAACACAATTCACTTTCACATACACTTTCTCTTGTAATTTCACTTCTTAGTTAGTTTCTCTCTCTAGTTTCTCTCTCTAGCACTACTCTTAGGAGTTAGAGGAGAAATTAGAGGGTAGCTAGTAGATTAGAGGAGGGATAATCGTTGTAATAAAGGAGTATTGCTGTTCAAGCTGGTATTCAAGGATTGCAATTGTTTTCTTTCTGTTACGCTGCTCTATTATCCGGTGATTTCTATTCCCTCATACTGTTATTATGTCTGAATTATCCATGCGTAATATTATGGTATGTGCTTTATTTGTTGCCATGTTTATTGAGTAGTGTAATATTGTGATTGTTGGAATGTAGATATTTAGGAGTAGGGATGATGTTAAATTAATCTTTAATTAAATATGTGATTGGAAATTGTTATGTTATGTATCGGGTTAAACTTTTCAAGCGGTAGATCTAAACCACCATATACACCCTTTCCAAGCTTTCACGTGGCTATTACTTTAGTATTAGGACCTGCTCAACCCTAATATCGGTAGATAGTTATCTGTGTTATTGTTGAAGCTGTGGACATGCTGTAAAACGGCCTAGTACTTAGTATAGCGCTGGAAACACCTCTAGTGGAGTACAAATGCGTAGAAGCTACGGACCGGTCGTAAGCATATGACATCGTGGATACCTGGAAGTCACCCTTCCTGAACATGGTCTAGGTATATACAAAGCTGTGGAACTGCTGAAAAACGTAGTATACACCGTGAAACAAACCTTGGGATGAACGTTTGATCGCAAAGGAGGGTCTACACCTTGACGGAAGTACTTGTGCTCCTCAACTAAGTTTAAGGGATCTGGAAAAGAAAGCAAACATTCAGCTGTAGTGTAAGATGCTTAAACCCCCTTATCCAACATAACCGACAGTTTAACATACAATAGCAAGCAATTAGTACAAACCTTAATAAAATCAATTAGAACTAGGTGTTAAGAATGGTCAGAAATTAAATATCGGTCTGCTACCTTATTCATGCACCCAGGGTTAATCCCAAGAAGGGTCACTTGTCCTCATCGGACAGTGTTGGGGGTTGAGCAGCCTGATCTGATCAGAATCATGATAGCCTAGTACTCAGTGACATAGGACTTAGGGTTTCCGCTTTAAATCGTAGGGTACTAGTGTTTACACCAAACCTCTGTTGATTTATTTAAGGCAAGTCTCCAATCATCTTTTATAATGAACATCATCCCGAAACCTGAATATTGAAACTTCAGCAATCACAACTCTATCTATCTGCTTACCCTATCCGTAGTGTAGTATGTACTTTCCTGCATTTTAGTTAAATTAGAAAATACCAAAACAAAAACCCTACCTGCTCTATTAAACCCATCCTATTAGCAACTATTCTCTGAGATATTTAATTCATTTCGATTCGCTCCGATTTTAAGAACGACACCTGAGTCAGACTTACCGCTTACTACCCTAATACCCTTAGAGCAGTAGGTAGTAATAAAACTTAGGCTTCCCAGCAAAATATAAATTTAAAACCCTCTGATCACCCGCCTCGTGAGGTCCGACGACGACAGGAAGCGATTCCTGTACCGACCGTTCGGGGTGCGATCAGGTTTTTGGCGCCGCTGCCGGGGATCGCAGAGCGTTGTGATTTGATAAACATACCTTAGAATTAGAAGCCCTTAGGAGAACCTTTCGTTTACGCCTATCTTTTTCGGAAGTTACTGCTTTCTTAGAATAGTATAGTTATTAAAAAACCATAAAAATATGAAAAATCAAAAACCATCTGATTTCGTTTCTAGCCCAGTTTCTCTGTTCTCTCACAAGACAGCAGATGAGATGATGGCAATGGATGATTCTGAATTTTTTGATTTTATGGAAAAAGAATTAGAGGATAACTCTTCTTGTTCTTCATTCCCCGAAGTCAAAGAAATCTCAAACGTCCAAGAAATTGATATCAGGCAAAAACACTTTGACCTAGAATTAGAGGAATCTCAGCAGAAGATATCAACTTCTGTTACTCACACTTTAAGTAGTTAACTTACCCTTGATCCTGAGATTTCTTCACTTCTGGCCAAATACCCACACTATGTTAGGCCACCTGACCTTCCCAAAGAAATACCATTCGGCACTGAGGTTTACTTTTATCCACCCATGTTAGGATTAGATAGAAATGAACGTCTTCATTGCTTGGATGAATACTTTGAAAATGATCTCCCTGACATTTTGGGAACCTATCCCTCATGTTCAGATGATCATGCACTCAAATCAGGAGCCACCTACATAGTTGAACCATTTCAAAGATGTCCAGTCCAACCTAGGAACACCATAGCTAAAACTATATTGGAAGGACCACCCACTGACATCATTGAAATCACATATATTCCACCCGAGACTGAAACCGAGCGTCATGTCAGAAATTCTTTTAAACCAGATAGGAGAATAGATATATGTGCCAATTTTATGAAATATCTTAAAATATCTGATTTCCCTTTTTCGGTTAACCAAAGAAAGACCTTCGTGATTATCGAACACAGAATTTTAGGACTTCGCGCTAATTATACTAGAAAAGATGAGTTATTACTAAAATCAGATCTAGACCTGTTAATGAATTTACTTGCTAATACAGATTATCATCCTGTTTCATCAACACGGATTAATCGGAATATTGCAGATCTAGTTAGTGAACTCGAATTTTGGATAGAGCGTGACCCTATAATTCTAACCTTACTTCCTGGGAAAATACCATTTTTCGTTGATCCTGCCGTCTATTTAATCAATAAACTGATAGAAATTTTTCCAAATGCAACTGAGGCAGCTATTGAAAAATCTTTCTGTATTAAACGGAAAGATATTCACATTAAGCTGATTCAGTTATTTCAAACATCAAAATTTCCTTTCACGCTTCAACAAAAATTACTTTTTAAAGAATTGTCGGTAGCAGTTCACGCTACTACCGGAAATCCTGATTCAAAAGAAGAAAAGGAATTTTTAAAAATATTGGAAAAATTACTTCATGATCTTAATTTTTTAGACGACGGACCACGAAATGGCATTTCAAATCCCAAGAAAGTTAAACGGGAATTTAATAAATTCGTTGATGCACTTATGACATTAGGATACGAGGAGAGAAGTTTTCTAAACGAATTTGAATTATTTTTCTTAAACTCCGCCGACCTAATCTATCACATCACTAAAGTGCTACGATTTTCATTTATTCCTCGTTACACTTTTCCTCAGCCTCGGGCCCCGAATTAATCTTTTTGGAAAAGTCGAGCCGTTGACTTTAAAACAAAGCGCTTATTGGGAGGCAACCCAATTTTATTAAATAAATCAAGTAGTTAATTTAGTTAATCGCGTAGTAGTTTAAATTCTCAGTTTATCTATTTTCTGCGTAAAAGTTAGGATTTTAAATTTTAAATTTTTAAACGTTTTAAAATTATTTTTGAAAACGTTCTTTAAAATTTTGTCTCATCATTTATCACTAAATGCTTAAGTTTTGTTTAAATATTTAACTTCAATTAAACAATTGGCAAAATTTAGCAACTTTTAAATGAGATTAAAATTTTAAAACACAAAAATATTTTAAGTTTTTAATAAAACCCTTTTTGACCTAATTACCATTTTTTACCATTTACTTTCACTAATTTACCTCAAAGGGTAAAAGGGTAAAAAGTAAAAATGGAGAGGAGGTTAAAAAGCAAAAATGAAAAACATTTTCACTCATCTCCTTCCTCTCCTCTCTCTTGTTCGGCCGAAACCCAACTGTTGGGATATAGATTGTGACAACAGATCTAGCTTGAAATAGGACTGGTGTAATTATTATTACGTTTGTATATTGGTTTAGATTTGTAAATAAATATTTGTTTTGTTAGTAATATTCGTTAAACATATTATTATTGTGCTAAGTTAGACGAATTATTAAAGACGAAATAAATAATAGACGTTTAATGCGAGGCGAGTCGAGATCTCAGGTCGCAGCGAGTTGAGCTGTGAGGTGAGATCTGAACTCGCGTAGGTTGAGTCTGGCGAGCCGAGTCCTTTATTGGGCTTGGGCTGCGAGTTGGACCGAACTCGCAGGCCCATGCGAGCCGAGCCGAGACTAGAGTATATAAAGTTTTTCACTTCGTGAAAAACAAAAACTTTTGGCATTCTTTCTGATCGGCGAACTCGAAAAATCCAGAGAAAAACTGAAACTAACGACTAGGCTTTGACAATTCATTGTTTAAAGCTAAGTCTTATTAAACGCAATACGAACATATTCGTTACTATTAAGATAACACCGTATTGAGGGATTCCGCACCTTAATACTACAGATGACGAAGTTATCGATCCTAAAACTAGGGGACTTACATCTGGTATCAGAGCTTTCGGGCTAAATACGAGTGTGTTCATAAGTTTTAGTGTTATTGCGTTTTTTATTCGGGTCATTTTTACGTGCATTCTTGCAATACTAACGATCAAAATCATTCTCTGGACATTTTAGGGTTTGTTTACTGTCGAAATTTTAAGTTTCAGTCGTAAAAATACCTTAAAAATTCGTTTTCGGGTTTAACAGCCGTTTCGCGAGTCGAGATTAGGGTTCCAGCGTAGCCTGCGAACCGAGTTGAACTAGCGAGTCGAACTGAGGCTTGCGAGTCGAACCGAGATCCCTCGCGAATCGACATCACTTGCGAATCGACATCTTTCACAATCCGAATTGAGGCTTGCGAATTGACCAATTCTGCGAGTCGAGCTGAGATTGCGAGTTGAGCTGAGTCTTGCGAGTTGAGTTTTCTGAATTCGCTGAAACAGTTTAATTTTACGTGTTTAAGATGTCTGACTTAAGTAGAATGATCGAAATGGACCATGAGGTGGGAAAGTCAAACGTTCCACCTAAGTTGTTAAGAATCGAGGATTACTACAACTGGAAGGACATATTTGAATCTTACTGTAGATTCCATGACCTGTCAATCTGGATGTGTATCAAGAGTGGATACACCCCACCTACTCAAACTGTTCAAAATGCTACTATGGTTCTTACCTATGCGAACATGAGTGATCAAGAGAAGGAAGCTTACAGAAATGAAAATAAATCACATTCATGCATAAAGATGTGTCTTCCTAAAGAGATTGCACATCAACTCAAGTCTTTTCATACTGCTAGAACGCTCTGGGAAGCTCTAGAGAAAAGAGGTGAGGTAAGTCCACAGGTGAGAGCTGGCAAGAGGAGTCTTCTTAAAAAGCAGTTTACTATGTTTAAAGCTTTAAAAGGAGAAGATCTTGATGCCTATGTCATGCGTTTCTACCATCTGCTAAGTGAATTAGAATACCATGAGATTGTTGAAGAAGAAGTATCTAAAACCGACAAGTTTCTTGAGGGTTTGCCTTCTAAATGGGAAATGTATGGTGTTATGATTAAGGATAACGAAACTAGGTATTCTACTATGACCTTAGAGCAAGTCATTGACAAGCTGAAAGGTTATGATTTCTCCAAGAAGTCAAGAGATAGTGATTCTGATCAGGTTCAGAACCCTGGGTTGTATCATGGAAAGTCAAGTCTTTCGACTGCGTCATCTAGTTCGACCACTGCATTGTTAGTTGGTGATACTAGTGAAAATGGAGAACTGATTTCTGAAGATCTGTGCTTTATTTCCTCCTCTGGTGATGAGACAAAGGGAAAGAATTCTGAGAAGTCACCTCAAGAGCATCAGAAGATGCCGATGAGTGTGAAATCTGCTGAACAGCAACTGTCTGTTCTTGCTTCCTTTGTGGCATCATATGAGAACTACATAGAGGGAAAGATTAATGATCCTATTCTGTTTGATGAGGATTATGAGCAGATAGATTCTGATTATCTTGAGGAATTGGAGCTTCAAGATCAACTAGCGTTGATATCTAGAAAGGTGAAGAATTTCCTCAAGAGAACTGGTAGAAAAGTGTTGGGTAATAGATCAGGGTTTGATAAAACCAAGGTCAGATGCTTTAACTGTCAGGGTATTGGTCATTTTGCTAGAGAATGCCAAAGACCTAAAGTAGAAGCACAAGGAAAACAAGGTTCGGGAAGTACTCTTGCTTCCAAAGCCTTAGTGGTAAAGCAGTTGGATGGCTCTTATGATTGGCAAGCTCATTCCGAGGAAGCTTTGATGGCCGAGATTGAAGAGACAACTGCTGGATCAGTTTCCTACATGCCCACTGATATGGAACAGAGAGTAGAGGTGCCTAAGTCTGAAGTGAAGGCAAGTGATGATGATGTGCTATATATGGATTCAGTTCCAGATATGAGTCCTGAGGAATTCGTGGCACGCATGGCTGAATTACAAACTGACAAGAAGAAGGTATGTTTAGATATTCTTAATCTTGCTGATGTTTGTTACTTAGTTACTGATTTACAATCTCAGAATAGTGTCTTAACTGTGTCAAATAGCAATTTGTCATCACAATTAAATATGGATAAGGAATCATATAAGACTGTTAGATATGAACTTGATCAAGCTATTATGGATATTCGTAGATTAAGTGATGATAAACAGGTCTTAAAAGATAAAATTAAGTCTGATGCGTCGGATAGAACAAAACTTAGAGATACCATAAGTGAAAAATCTGTTGTCATAGATGGTCTCTATATGAATATCAAAGACTTAAATGAGACGATTGCTAGTAAGGATCAGGAAATAGTGAACCTTAACTTAAGGTTAATTGAGCAAAATCGTAAACTTGAGAACTATAGGACATCTCAAATGGACAAAATGTTAGATGCTCAACGTAGTATAAAGGACAAGACTGGGTTAGGTTACAATGATGTATCCCCGCCTTTTAATGCCAATTACACTCCTATTCCTGAAGACTCTGAGATGACTGAAGTTAATCCTGAGAGTTCAGTAGCTGATAAACCTGAACAGTCAGAGGCACAGAAAAATGTTATTAAGAACGTATCATTAGATAATAGCAAGGATTCTCAGTTCACCAAAATACAATTTTTATCGGGTGGACTGATTAACGATGCTAAGACTGATGATACGGTTAATAAGGAACAGCCTAAACCTTTAGTGCCTAAGACTCCGGATGAGAAAGCAAAAGTGAGTAAATCACGCAAGCAGATGTCATGTTTCAAGTGTCATCAAAAGGGACACGTGGCTTCGTGTTGTCCTAACAAAAAGCCTGAAACACCACATAAGCTTGTGATGGATGAAAAGACACAGACTGACTCTAGTATGACTGTAGATGGGTTAGATACCAAACCTAAGTTAGGTAATAAACCTGTTAACATTCTTAAAAGAGATGGTAAGCATAGTGTCTCCCCACCTAAACCTAAACGGTCATATACTCAAAGTGATAATGTTATCCATAAGTCTAGAGATGTGACACCGTCGAGGTTTAGAACTACAAGTAGAGGCCATAGTCATTATGAGAATGGTACTACTTCGCGATCACATGAGTTTAATTATAATAATAGAGCTCATAATTATGTGCTTGAGAGGTTCTCCTCAAATTCACCTCTTAAGGCTGATCTTCCACAAACTAAAGCTACTTCGAAAGTAACCAAAGCTCCTGATGGGAAGGATGGTTATTTTAAAGAGCTTAAGTTTGTTGATGATAAGGGACAAACTAAGACCGTAATGGCTTGGGTCCCTCTTGATAACTGATCGTGTTTTGTGTTATTTGCAGGAGCATGCTGTGAACAAGGACAGCTGGTGGTATGTAGACAGTGGATGCTCGAGGCACATGACCGGAGAAAGAAGTCTACTGAAGGACTTCAAGGAGAGTCTCAAGCAAAAAGTAAATTTTGCAGGAGATAAAGGAGGAGTAATTTTGGGAAAAGGAAAAGTTTCAAATGGAACTTTGACTCTTGAGGATGTGAACTATGTTGAAGAACTTACTCACAACCTAGTGAGTGTTTCCCAAGTCTGTGATAAAGGTCACCCAATTTATTTTAATGAAAAGGAGGCCTTATCCTGAAGCCAGGTTTTAAAATTCCTGATGAATGGATATTGATGAGGGCGCCAAGGAAGAAGGACATCTATGCTATCAACATGGGTGTTCCTAACCCTTCAATGGTGTCTACATGTTTATTATCCAAGGCTTCGGAAACAGACGCATTATTATGGCATAGGAGAATGGCACACCTGAACTGGAGAAAGATGAATTATATAACCAAAAATGGTTTGGTTCTAGGTGTACCACAAAAACGTTTCGAGTCTGAGGATAAGTGTGTTCCTTGCATGAAAGGAAAGCAGCACAAGAAACCACACAGACCTAAGACTGAAAACTCTATCTCCTCGCCATTTGAATTGCTACATATGGATCTCTTCGGCCCTATAAGCAAGAGAAGTATAGGTGGCAAATGGTACTGTTTGGTTGTCACAGATGATTACTCTAGATTTTCATGGGTATTCTTTTTGGGATCAAAGGATGAGACTCCTGGAATTCTAATTGAGTTCTTTGATCTAGTAGAGAATGTCTATAAAAAGAGAGTTAAGCGTATTCGTAGTGACAATGGAACAGAATTCAAGAATTCAACGTTGAATATCTATTGCTTAAGCAAAGGGATATTACATCAATTCAGTGCACCTTATGAACCTCAACAGAATGGTGTTGCTGAAAGGAAAAATAGAACGTTGATTGAAGCTGCTAGAACAATGCTTGCTGATTCAAAGCTTCCGGTCATCTTTTGGGCAGAAGCAGTGAATACAGCATGTTATGTTCTTAATAGAGTTCTTACGGTTAAGAGACATAACAAGACTTGTTATGAGCTTTTGAACAATAAGAAACCTAACTTAAAAGGGTTTGAACCCTTTGGAGTTTCATGCACCATATTAAAGACTGGACATCAAGCAAAATTTGGTGAGAAGGCTGACGAAGGATTTTTCCTAGGTTATATGCCCAATTCGCCAAACAAGAGAGTCTTTAATAAAGTCACAGGATGTTTGGAGGTAGTTTATAATATTGAGGTTACGAGCTACTCACCTGATGTTCAAAAGGGCTTAGATTGGCAATTTGATTATTCTGATCTTTTTGCATCATTTAAAGTTCCTATTAGTGACTATGTCAGTGATTCAGAGATAGCTGAACATTTAGTGTTTGAAGATGAGAATATTGGTTCCGCTTCAACATCAAGTGTTAAGCAGTCTGGAATTAAGACTAATGTTGACTCAGATAAAGCTTCCACAAGTGAGTCACAACAACCTTCAGAGGATAAGTCTCAAGAAACAGAAGATCCTGATGATCTTTCTACAAAGTTTGATGATATACTTACTCCTTTGAAACATTTAAGGATATCTTCAGCATGTACGGACGATGTACCTGAATTGGAAGAGATTGGTACTAATTTGGAAGATGAAATACAGGTTGAACCAGTTACTACAACTAGAACGAGTAAGAATCATCCCGTTGAAAACATCATCGGTGATATTAATACTCCGGTTCAAACTAGGCATCAATCCAGAGCTAGTACGTCTGAGAATTCTGAATACCAAAGCTTGTATACTGCAATGAAAGAGACAGGGATTCCTAATTAATGTCTATATTCATGCTTTATCTCACAAGTTGAGCCAAAAAATGTTCAAATGGCTTTAAAAGAAAGTTCGTTGGTAGAAGCAATGCAAGAAGAACTATCTCAGTTCTCTAAATTACAAGTATGGGAGTTGGTTGACCTACCAAAGGGAGAATATCCAATTGGAACTAGATGGGTATTTAAGTGCAAGAGAGATGATAAAGGAATCGTTACTCGCAATAAAGCTCGTCTGGTGGTTCAAGGTTTTAATCAACAAGAAGGTATATATTACAATGAAGTGTTTGCACCAGTTGCTAGGCTAGAAGCAATTAGAGTGTTCTTAGCATTTGCATCTTATTTTGGTATAAAAGTGTATCAGTTGGATGTTAAGAGTGCCTTTTTGTATGGCAAAGTAGAAGAATTGGTGTATGTTTCACAACCGCCAGGGTTTGCTGATCCTAAGTATCCAGATAGAGTATTTCGTTTGAATAAGGCTCTATATGGATTACATCAAGCACCTAGGGCATGGTATGGAACACTATCAACGTATCTACTTGAGAATGGATTTACAAGAGGATCGATTGATAGTACACTATTTGTGAAATGGAAAAAGAAAGACTTTCTTCTCGTACAAGTTTATGTTGATGACATTATCTTTGGATCATCTGATGAAAAGATGTGTCAAGAATTCGAGCAAGTCATGAGAAAAAGGTTTGAAATGTCTGCAATGGGAGAGTTGAATTTCTTCTTAGGATTACAAGTTGATCAAAAGAAGGATGGATTCTTTATTCATCAATCTAAATATACATATGAGCTATTAGAACGCTTCAAGATGGATGAAAGTAAGGTCTACAATACTCCAATTCCAGTCAATCATGGACTAGGTCGAGATACATCGAGTGATAACGATGTGGATCCAACTCTTTATAGAGCCATGATCGGATCACTAATGTATCTAACAGCCTCTAGGCCTGACATAATGTTTGCTGTTTGTTTATGTGCAAGATATCAGGCTAATCCGAAAGAGTCACACATGCAAGCTGTTAAACGAATCTTTCGTTACCTCAAAGGGAAACCTAAGCTTGGTCTTTGGTATCCGATTGATGGAGACTTAGATCTCGTAGCTTATACTGATTCGGATTACGGAGGATGCAATCAGAATAGGAAATCTACGACCGGAGGATGTCAATTCCTAGGAGGTAGATTAGTATCCTGGCAGTGCAAGAAGCAAACCTCGGTAGCCATTTCTACATGTGAAGCTGAGTATGTTGCAGCTGGCAGCTGTTGCTCACAAGTTCTTTGGATTCAACAGCAACTGCGGGATTACGGGTTAAATATAACCAATACTCCTATGATGATTGATAACGAATCTACTATGTCGATCACTAATAATCCGGTGAAGCACAGTAAAACTAAGCATATTGATATTAGACATCATTTTATTAGAGATTGTGCTGAGAAGAAGTTGATAAAGTTAGTTAAGGTTCCATCATTGGATAACTTAGCAGACTTATACACAAAGGCGTTCGACAGAGCAAGATTTGAGACGTTGGTTCAACTGAACGGAATGAAAAATCCAGAGTGATTGGTCTTCCAAGGATATTTTTGTAATAGTTAGTATTTCTGTATTCATTTAAAAAAAAAAAAAAAAAAAAAAAGGCGTATGGCATTCATTTGCTTGTTACCTAAGGGGAATCGCCTTCATTTAAGTTTTTTTTATTTGCAAAAACTAAGGGAAATGATAGTACATTAGGAGAATAAGTTTCACAATAATAAGCTTAAGTCCTAAGTATGATATGGTAGTAGGTTCAAATAAAGTTGCTTTAGAACTACAGCGGTTCTATCAGGAATGTGTTTATATTTATTTGATTATACACCTATATCCACAAGTTATAATTTGTCTATTTTTAGTAAAACTTTAGATGGCTTCATTATATGATGTACTGGTAGGCAAATTATATGAAATTTTCTAAGTCTTAAGAAGTAAATTAACTACTTGGTTATTATCTTGTGTTACTATTCTATGATGTATGACATTAAGTCTTAAATGTTGAATGATGGTATTACTATACACTGTTATCATGCATATTAATTTAAAGTGACAAATAGTAGCAATATGGGTATTAACTTAATTACTGGTAACTTTGTTGTACTAAGTACAGAACTGAAACCTTTAATTAACTTAATATTCTCAAATATATTTTGAATTATGCTAGAAGGGATCTTTTGTTGTACTACGTACAGACTTAGATAACATAGCATATTCAAAGTATGTTTGATATTTGTCTAACCTTAAAAATTCAAGTGTATGTTATATGTTTCGAAAAGATACATCATTTAGTAACCGCTACCTTGAAATTTAATGATACAGTGTTATGAGCTTTACTTGAATTCTTCAATATGTCATATAACAGGAAGCATTTGATAATACTCATACTAACAATAAAGAGTTTGCTTAGAAAATTGAGTATAATTTGTTTATATGGATTATAATACCGGTAATCGTCTTGGACTGTCTATAATAAAATATTCACTTTATGTGAGTAATGCATTTATTAATTATGCTATGTGGATAAAGGTACCTAAGATATAGTTTTATAAATATAAATGTATAAATGATAAATTTAGTTGTAATTTTACAATAATTTATTTGAATTTCATGAGGTATGTATACTACCAATCTGCTTAGACTTTTAAATATATGCTTAATTGCTTATTCTTACTAATATGATCCCTAAGCAGATAAAATCTTATTTACATTGTATATTTACTTTGTTTCAAGTGATTAATAAAATGGTACTTGATACCAATGTTTATATAGTTGTATTTTTATCGTATGTTTATTAATTTTTAATTTTTAATTTTTGTGTTTATTATGGTTACCCTTCGGAATTCAATTATACTGTATATTTTTGAGTTGAACAACGTGACAAATACGAGTGAAAATTAATTATAATTTAGACTTGTAAATTATCGGGTTTTTATTTATACTTAGAATTAAATTCGCGTTTTTAATTGTTTCTGCGAGTTGACATCAACTTGCGAGTCCACTTAAAATCTCGCGAATCGGATATAAAGTATAAAGGGGGTCAAACGAGTCAAACGAACCCACCGAACCCACACATATTTCGCGAGTTCACTAAACTTTGCGAATCCGTCACAAAGGCGAAACGAGGCGATTATTGATTTTCGTTTGATTTCGAATTTTGGATTACGGGAACGAGTTTTTCAATCCGTAGATTATATTCAAGACTTATTTGCGCTCATTTTGAGGTATATATCAACGGATTTCACCGTTTAAATTGCACGAAATCGAAAGTTTTTATAAACTTAGGGTTTCGGTTTGAAGTTTAAACGATTTGAGTCGATTACGATGTTATTGGACATAGATCTTTAGGGTTTATGTTAAACTAACATTAATGAACGTAAATCAATTGATAGATCATGTTAAAATCAACAGATGAATCGATTTTAAGTGTAAATTCGCGACGGCAGTTCATCGAACGAGTTGACATTGTAAATCAACTCGCAGCGAGTTGACTAGCGAATCGGTGTGATTAGCGAGTTCACTTCCTATCAGATTAGTATATCGAGTTGATCAATGTAGCGAGTTGATAAGCAAAACGAGTTGATCTCACCTCGTTAGGCCAGTTTATGCGAGTCCGGAATTTACAACCATTTTAATTTTTTTTGTTTTGTAATAACTTTTATTTAATTAATTTAAATTAGACTTAAGACTTTTTAGTTATAAGTTAAATTTTTATATACGACTTGAGACTATTTTTGTAACAAGTTATATATAATTTCAATTTTAAACTATGATGTTTGATGAATCTCGATTCATAATACGTAATAGTTTAAATATTTTTAATCGTGCATTAAATTATATCTGTTGTTTGTGTTTATTTTACAGATATGGCTAGAGCATTTGATAAGGGTCACAACATTCTGGTTGATCTGAACCTTGAGGCCAAGAGGGCTGACAGGGTTGCTGATATTCTACGTTTTCTAGCACGATCAAGAATTAGATACGCCATTACGGCCAATCCTCCGATATCTCAGGCTATTCTGAATGATTTTTGGACAGATATAGTATATGACGAATCTGTCACCCCACCTGAGATTCGAGCTACGGTTAGTGGACGACCTGTTACCTTTTCAGCCGGTAATCTCTGTGAGATTTTGCATCTAGGTACCGTAGAACAGGAGAACGGGGATATTGAGTATCCTATGGATTTTATTGAGGGTGCTATAGGTCGTATGGGATATACAGGAGACAGACGCAGACGTCAGTTCCAGAAGCCTCTGGTTATTGGTCAGTGGAGGTTTCTTTGGCACGTGATGAATATCGTTTTTGCAGCAAAGAAGGGTGGTTTTGATGAGTTAAGCCTTGCGATTTTATCGGCTGCACTGTCACTGGTTTATAATAAACCATACAGTTTTTGTGATTATCTTTTTGGTGAGATTGCGAAACAGATATCGGGGTCTGTTAGATCAAGATTTTTGGTTTACCAGCGATTTTGCATGCTGATTATTCGTGCGCGTCTACCAGATTTGGCTATACCTGAACCACATCTAGTGGTTAATACGATTGACCATCGTGGGTATAATGCCATGTTTATGCAGACAGTTAGGAAAGAAGGAGTGGTGAAACCGGAAGTTAGACCACTTTTCGGATATATTGTTGATCCGAACTACGTTGCACCGCCAAATCATGGGTGGTTAGACGTAGCTCCTGCTGCTGTTGCTGCTCCTGCTATTGCTGATGTTGTACTAGAACCTGCAGCTGAGGAAGCTCAACCTGAAGATCCACAAGGGCTCCTTGAGGATGTTCTTATTCAGGTTGGTCAGGTGGATCAGCAAGTGAATCCAGATGTTGCTGCACAGGTTGTGCAAGAGGTTTTGGAGCAGAATGATGATGCGACAAATCCTTTTCTTCAAGACATTGAGAGTTATTTAGCACCACCTGAGGTAATCTTTTATTTATGTAATAATATAGATGCTTAGTTGATAGATTGTTTTATTAATTATAGATGCATAATATTATTATATAATGATTCTGATATTAGATATTTAGTAAATTGGATATTATTTCTGATTTTAAAATATAAATATCATTAACCGAACAGGAAGCTGAAGCTGAGGCTGCAAATCCCGAAGTTATATTACTTGAGGATGAGCAGATACAGCTTGATAGATCAGTTGAAGTACCGACTGAGGTATTATATCTGATTAATCTTAAATATATAGAACTTGTATGATAGAGCTTACGCTAATCATAAATGTTTAATATATTTAAACTTTAGGATCCTGTTAGATCATCTAGAGGTCGTGATGGTGAGACGGCTTCAGATGAAGATTCTGAGAATACACCTTCTCCTTCTCCATCTGCTTCTGAAAGGAAGAGAAAAGGAAAGGATATTCTGAAGGAAGGTACTGAGGAAGTTGAGATTCCTTTGATGAAGCGTCCGAGAACGCTTACTATTCGAGAAGGTTAGTATTGATTATAAAAGTTAAATAATCTTAACTTGTTGTTTATCAGGAGTTGAACTGAGACAGTTAATTCTGTATACAGTTGCTCAGGATACACCACAGGTGGAGATGGATGCACCAGTGGTTACTGAATCGATGTCTTCAGGTATGAGATATAAGTTCTATAACTATGAGTGTTATGCAATTAATTAGAGTTTGAGACGGAGTAATCTGTAACAATAACTGATTTTAATTGTGTTTAACTTTACAGCATGAGGTTGCTGATCTAGTTCGTGGAGCTAATTTTCCAACGAACAAAGCAGCTAGATTTGCGACAAGTTTGCTTACGCAAGCTTTGTCGCAACCTCATACACCGCTTACCAGAGACTGGCATATTGAGTCTCTCACACCACCTGGACCAACAACGATACCTGTTATTCCAACGACTGATGCTGAAAGGATTACATCTTTAGAGTCGAGGGTAAAGGATTTAGAGAAGCTTACTTCTCAGATTCTAGAGCTGGTGTCGAGCAATCTTCTTCTTTCACAGCAGATACTCAAGCAGAGTGAATCGTACAATCTGTTGATGAAGACTCATGAGACGTTGCTTGCGGACTTCACTGTACAGAGACTGAAGTTATCTTCTTTGGAGAGTCTGGTCTTGAGATCGCATTCAGGACAGTCTACTCAGGGAGAGATATTGGTATATCTGGAGTCTTGCAGAGAAAATGAGTTGAAGAGGAAGAGAGATCAAGACAAGGACGATGATCCCAATGCACCGAGTGGTGAGCAGACTGGTCCTTCAAAGACTGGTGAGCAAGCTACAACTCAGGGGGAGTCTGGTGCTGGTGCTAGTGGTTCTGGAGTGGATACAAGTGCAGATAAGACTGTACCGGGTGATACTGAAGCTGGTAAGATAGCTTAGTATTATCTTAGTACTGTAATATTTGTAATAGTTTGTAGTGAACAAATGTAAACTTAATTTATTGTGTAAATATATTCGACTTAGGGTTATTATTATTTTAAGTAAAATATGTTTGATGTAATTTAAGTTTACATAATTATGTTAAGATAAAATAGTGATCGAAAGTCTTCTGACTCTTTGAGTAGTCGAGCGGCGTGTTTCGATTAATTTCGGCGGTCAAAATTTTATAATAACATATGCATTTTAGATTTGATTATGGACTTAAGACCGTAAGGTATATAAGTAATTAACAAGTTAAAAATGTATTCGTATTAACTAGACAAATGATATATAATTTAAAGGTTAACTTGATAATGAATGAGATCAATTAACACTTGAAAATTATATAAGGTAATTAATAGTAAATTTAAATGTTTGGTGATTATTCACATTGCATTAGAATTTAAAATTTATTAATATTTGTTAAGTAGACTTAAGAAATTTTAGATTGATTCAGGGTAATCAATAAAAGATTTTATAAGTTATATGTAAATTGCGTTTATATGTTAGGTTAAAATATACAAAAGAATTAATAAAGAAATTCTTAGATTGGTTCAGGGAAATCAATGAAGAATTTGAATTATTAATATATTTGTATTTTTCTCTAGGAATGGAAATGCTTAATCTATCAGATTCAGAAGATGATATTTTGGATGAGATAGATGAAGAGATTGATTATGATATTGAAGAAGGAGAGTTCAAACTTCCTGAAGACTGGACTGCAATATTTGAATCTGTGATAGATGAAGGTGTTGATCTGGATGCAAATGTAGATGAACATGTTGTGAATCCATCAACGACTGAATTTGTTTTTGTAAATGAATAAGGAGAATCAGTTATTGATTTAGAAGCTTTTGAGAATGCTTCTGAAGATTTGGATATTGAAGTTGAAGAAATAGAAGACAAATACAAACATATGGTTGGTAATCCTATGTTTATCCAAGAAATGCTGAAGAAGAAAAAGGAAAATAAACCACGCATTTTAAAAGAAGTTGATATTACTGGAAAGCGTGTACTTAAAACTGGCATTATTGGATGGTATTATGACTCTGACCTGAAGCTCTTCGCGATCAAAAGGTTTGACGGGGTTCAATATTTTGAGAAGAAGCTTGCAGTGTTTAGTTCGTTGCCTCGATATGAGATTCTAGACTTGGCTAGATTAGATATGATAAATCCAAGTGATGATGACTATGCTAAGTATGTTGAGCGTATCATTAGGACTGAAGGATTATCTATGAAGTTTTCAAAGATTAAGCCAAGGAAAGGAAAAACGATAAAACTGAACGAACTTAGTCAGAGAACTGGAAGAAGAAGAAGAAAGAAGGTTTATCCAGCGATTAACTGTATTAAGCAAATACCTATGAAGACTATGCCTCAGAATATTTTGGGAAAATTGAAATATTGGGGGGTAGATGCTGGAACAGGAGAAGCCTTTATGATTGAAGCTGATGATGATTATCCTGATGGTGAAAAAGAGATTCTTCGTGTATATGATCACAGACATTTGATGAACTTATCAAAGGAAGATCTGATTATGTTATACAAGAACAAGATCAAATCTACTATTGGTTGGGGTGATTTAGCACGAGATTATCACAGGATGGTTAAAACATGCATTAAGCTTAAAATTTTTGCAGGAAGTAAGATTTACAAATGAAGACCAAAGACAGCGTGAAGATAAAGATGCTAGAGCTATTGTCAAGGGGGAGTCTGTTGGGACATAGATTGTGACAACAGATCTAGCTTGAAATAGGACTGGTGTAATTATTATTACGTTTGTATATTGGTTTAGATTTGTAAATAAATATTTGTTTTGTTAGTAATATTTGTTAAACATATTATTATTGTGCTAAGTTAGACGAATTATTAAAGACGAAATAAATAATAGACGTTTAATGCGAGGCGAGTCGAGATCTCAGGTCGCAGCGAGTTGAGCTGAACTCGCGTAGGTTGAGTCTGGCGAGCCGAGTCCTTTATTGGGCTTGGGCTGCGAGTTGGACCGAACTCGCAGGCCCATGCGAGCCGAGCCGAGACTAGAGTATATAAAGTTTTTCACTCCGTGAAAAACAAAAACTTTTGGCATTCTTTCTGATCGGCGAACTCGACAAATCCAGAGAAAAACTGAAACTAACGACTAGGCTTTGACAATTCATTGTTTAAAGCTAAGTCTTATTAAACACAATACGAACATATTCGTTACTAGTAAGATAACACCGTATTGAGGGATTCCGCACCTTAATACTACAGATAACGAAGTTATCGATCCTAAAACTAGGGGACTTACACCAACCCACCACCATGCCACCATCAAATTTCCACCATTTTTGAAGATTTCAAGCTCTATATTCTCCATTTTCATTACTTGTGTGCTTCATCTATCATCATTGCATCATTTCTAAGGTAAATCACTAACTTAAAATCTCCGGTTCATGATTTTCCCCAAAAGTTTAGGTTTCAAATTGAAACTTGAAATTTAGGGCTAAAGATTGGGGCTTTTGGTGTTATTACTTACTTATGATGATTGAATGATGATATATGATAGTAATCTAGTGATTTCATGTAAGATTTGTGAACTTTGATTTTCAAAGTGATGAACTTTGACTTTTTAGCTAGAATTGCCTATGTTTGACTTTTATTGATTAAATGTGCTTACAATGATGTGTTTAACATAAGTAAACTAGTTTGAATAAGTTAATTGATTGGTTTAATGACTTTTGAAAATTAAAGTAAGCATTTTTATGAATATTTGTGGAGTATCATTATTTTAATTAAAAACTTTCAAACTAAATGATACTTATGCAAATATTAACTTTAAATGGTTGCTTGAATTTTCAAAACCGTGCTTTAATGGTATTAAACGACTAGTTTCAATTTTTCAAGAAGCATCATTTTAATAAATAAAATGCATAAATCTTTTAAAATGACTAGTCATGTTTCTAAATAAACCAATATCAAAATTATGTTATTTGTAGATTAAGCATTAAGTTGTTGGTTGATTTTATTAATCATTTTGCAAAAAACTTGACTAACGTTTAATGTTAAAATCTTTAAATACATAATATGGTCAAAGTTTCATCACTAGTTTTCTAAGTCTATGTTAAAATGCAAAGTTTTGATTAAAGTAAGGTAATTACAAGGTTTCTTTTAAATCTTAATGCTTACTTAGTTACTTAACAATGCATTTTCGGGTGTTTTGAGCCTTTTCTAGGAATCATTTATATAGTAAGATCTTTTGCCCTAGAAACATGCTTGTGACATTTACCATAGCTTAAGAAACTTATTGATGTGAAATTTGAGGTTTGGTGATTGCGGTTTGGTTGAATATGTATCTTTCTAGGTTATGAATTATTCGATTTTTAAAGCCTACATTTCAAATTTTTGTTAAAAATTTGAAATGACTTAATGAATTCATATACCTATGATCATGATGCACACTAATTACCTCTTTATCTTAATAGATGAGGTCTGATTCTACAGCTATCCATCCTACTTTGGAATACTTGGCCACTTCCGCCAAAAAGAAGAAATTGATTAGGGATTGGATGAGCCGACCACTTGGTAAAAACAGATTTATCGTTTGGAGAGATGTAAAGGCGATTGGTTATAAAGAGAGTTGAGAAATCTAGTGAAGTTCAAGATCAATCATGAGAAAATGAATGCTTGGTACTAAATGTTCGCCCTCAATGAAGACATTTATCGAGAGCTAGTTATTGAGTTCATGTTGACCTATGAGTTCAACCCCTACATCAGCAATGTTACTGATAAGCGGTTGATTAGTTTCAATTACAGAGGGGTGAAGCAACATGTGTCTTTGGCTGAGCTAGCGGTATATCTTGATTTCTACACTGAGGAGCAGACACATTCTCAGTTATTCTTCGATAGTTCACGGGGTATTTCGAGTAATGAAGATCATGGGCTGATTTGGGATAATCTAACGGGTACTAGTTTTCATTCAAATGTGAAAGCCTCCGCGTTCTTCAAAGTTGAGCATCGACTTCTGCACAAGCTACTAGCTATATCACTACATGGGAAGAAAGAAACAGGAGGAGCTGATGATCTCTTTGTGATGAATGCCATGATTAAGAAGAAGAATGTGAATGTGGCCTTCTTAGTAGCTGAGAGGATTCAGAGAGAGACAAAATTTGAGATGACAAAGTATATCTATATGGGAGCTTTCATTACTAGGATTTGTAGCCGTATGGGTTTGCTCACGAAGGATCACATGAGTGAGTATACCAGCTCACCTTATGTTAGATCCCTGCCGTTCGACTTGGATTATTTTCGGACTATCTGGTTGATCACTACTGATTCGAGCGGGCAGGCATTCTGGAAAGCTACCAAAGAGGCTATTCCTGGTTGTGTTCTGAAGAGGAAGGGAAGTAAGAGAGACAGGGATGTTGAGGATGATGAGCCGATTGAGATACAGGATGATGACAGTGATGTTAGAGCGCCACAGGTTGATACTAGGGCATCTGACTCTACATCTAGGGTTCAGAGTATTGTTGACTGGACTACACCAGTGACTCCACTTTCTCAGTATTGGACTTTTCATGCACTTCAGGTTAGACATGCTCATGACATCAATGTAGCACGTAAGTTTGGATTGCCGATACCAGAGCCACTGATGTACAGATGTGAGACACCACCAGCAGTCTTTCCCATTCCACCAGTCACCACCACTATTCCACCATACACCATGCCCACCACATCTCACCACGAGCCGGTATACTCTGTACACATCTCAGCTGCTCCATCCACTTCACGACAGCCACCCCCAGCTACCCATGTCTTATCTCCAACCTATGAGATCCCGAGACCTGATGACCCACATGTCTATCACCCAGCTATGACCACCACTAGTGCACTGTAACACCCCCAAACTTATTGTTTAGCGGAAGCACGATTTGGGTGTTACGAATCAATAATCACAGCATAAAGATATATAATGAATGACCACTATATGCGTCGTTTTACATTTGTATTGATAAAACCAAAAGTTTACATCAAAAATATTGTTTACATAAGCTCGGTTGAAATTGAGAGATTTAAGTACATAATTAATCTATACAAAATATAATAATGCAGCTAAATCTCTGATTGTTTGCATGATGACTCGAGCTAATTGATCCTTACTTGAGCAGTCCAACCTACTGCTGGTCACCTGTGATACATGCTAAAATTGGTCAGCGAAACGCTGGTGAGCTCACAGGTTTGTATGTCAACACATATGTTTGTATGAACCGCAAGATTTAATAATTGAATTTAAAATGCAATTAAGCAAAATAAAAGTTATACAGCCATGAGCACATAGTCTGAGCTTAACTTGAGTTATCAGGCCCACTTAAGGAAACCTAACTTGAAATGCCTCCTACGAGTGCCTAATCTACACTCGTCTTCCCAAATGCTAATACATCCGTTTGACCAGTTAGTGCGTGCTAACCCGGATGAGGATTGTCAATCCTATATGATATCATATACTAACATTCACGCTACTACGTATTACCAGACTATGCTATGGAGGGCTTTAAATTGATTAGCTTGAAACTCAAGTAGTATTTGATTTGATTTGTACTTGAGTTCAACTTGTAAAACAAAACGAGCAATAATATTACACCCCTGATTGAAAAGCAGTAAAATAGGGGCCATGAGACTCACCTGAGTCTTGAAGTGTTTAGATAAATAAAATTGATTTGGCTTGACTTGTATTGACGTCCGAAGACTTGTAACCTGAAGGTGTCCATGACACGCGATGGTTATTAATTGTTTAGGTATCTCGAAAGACTACCTTTGTAATTGTTTGCCCAAATTACCCCAATTTGGTTGATTGACTTGTCCAAATTACTACGATTTGGTTGATTGAATTGTATGTTTGAAAACGTGTACGGCCCGTTGGTGATTAATTGTAATAATAGTTTTGATGTTATCACATTGATTTTGAAGCGTTATACTTGAAAAGCAAATTCCATTATGTTTGAAAAGTTGTATCGTATAAGCGTTTTGAAGTTGTACAAGTTTGACACTTGGTGAGAAATGTGCTTACGGATTCTAAGTACGGGGGTCCGGGGGCAGCGCCCCTGGTTAGCGGGGTTCCAGGGGTGGCAACCCCTGGCGGGGTCCAAGGGGCTGGCCCCTGGCTGGGGTCGAGATGCCAGGTCAGCTCGAAAATTTTTTATTTCTATTAAATTGCTTTGGTGAAAAATGCATCTGGACTTGAATTTGGGTGAAATCAAGTGATAAAATTTTGGTCTCGACACTTAGTAAAAAGTTGTAAATATTCTGTTTTATGCGACACAATATGCGACATAATAATTTGTTATGCGACACAAGGGTTGTGTCGCATAGAAGTGTGACACAAGAGCTTAGCGACACAAGGGTTGTGTCGCATAAGCGTACAATGCTGATTCAACAGCGACATTGCGATTGTGTCGCATGGTATTTGCGACATAAGGTACGACACAATATTGTGTCGCAAAAGGACCGACATAACTGAGTTTTTACGACACAAAATACGACACAAGGGCTTTTATGCGACACAACCTGCGACACAAGGCTTGTGTCGCAAAGATGAACACCAAAACAGAACCCAGCGACTGATGATGTTTTCCAACCCAAAACTCAAATTTAACCCGTTGTTAAGCTGTAAATTCGTGTTTCACTTGTTTAATAGGCATATATATACTTGAATAACCCAATAATATGTGAAAATAAGCTAAAACGAGAGGTTTCGGGATTTTGTCGGAAACTTTCAAAGTGCCGAAATGAAATTCCGGAAAGATGAGGATGTAGATCGCGTCGAGGTGGTTCCTTTTTCGTAATTATTTTGCCGATTTGGTTGCGTTTTGTGGTAGTTTATAATGGATTTAGGTGGTGGTGTGGTATGGTGATTGTAGAGAGAAAAGAGAGGAGGAGAGAGGTGAGAATGATGATTATGGAAGAAATGGGGAAGAGATCCCCACTTTTGGGGCAGATTTTCGGTGGGGTCCACGGTGTGGGCTTCACCAAATTTTGCTCCGTGTAGTCGCGCTACGTACTGTGTTCGTTTTCCCGATCGTTTAAACGTTAAATAATTATTTTATACGTTTAATATACATTTTAAAAATACGAATATTTATTCGATATTTTTGTTGAAGTATTTCATAAAATACTTAATAGTTGTGTTATAAAAATATAACGTTATCTCGTTTTGTCTGTTTGTGTGCTTTAACATTTTAATCGCGTAATCATCGATTGTATGTTAGGAATTGTGTACGAAATATTATAAAATAATATTGTGGATTTAAGTGTATCTTTAAATAACATTGTATTATTTAAATTAATTTGTTCACCAACGTCCGTATTTAATTGATCGAAACACGTTCGGTTTGAGACTTGTACGATTTAATTAAATCGTATTCTTGTATATATATTCAACAACAAATATATTGATACATTAATTAGCCTAACACAGAACTAATTACATGTATTACAACTTGATTAGGCACTAATTACTAGTCCAAATTTGTCGGGTGTCACATTCTCCCCCTGTTAGAAGAATTTCGTCCCGAAATTTAAGTCGAAGTCGTGTTTGATGTTGAATCAGTGAAGAGTTGAGGATACTTGAGTCGCATTTGGTCCTCCCGTTCCCAGGTGAACTCCGGACCACGCCGCGAATTCCGTCTGACTTTGACAATGGGAATACGACTTTGTTTGAGTTGTTTGACCTCACGGTCCATAATTTCGGCGGGTTCTTCAACGTAGTGAAGCTTGTCGTCAACTCGAATCTCATCGAGTGGAATGATAAGTGTCTCATCAGTCAGACACTTCTTCAAATTTGAAATGTGAAAAGTGGGATGCACACTGCTGAGCTCGGCTGGCAGTTGCAATCGATATGCCACTGGACCAATCCTCTCGAGGATCTCAAATGGTCCAATGTATCTGGGATTTAACTTCCCTCGTTTGCCGAATCGAATTACGCCTTTCCAAGGCGATACTTTGAGTAGTACTCGGTCCCCAACCTGGAACTCGAGTTGTTTACGTCTCACGTCAGCATAGCTTTTCTGACGATCAAGTGCGGCTTTGAGTTTGTTTTGAATCTCAAAGATTTTCTCGGTTGTTTCGTGAATGATTTCTGGACTTGTGAGTTGGCTGTCCCCAACTTCGGTCCAACAGATAGGTGATCGGCACTTACGACCGTAAAGTGCCTCGAAAGGTGCAGCCTTGATGCTGGTATGATAACTATTGTTGTACGAAAACTCGCACAATGGTAGATGTTGTTCCCAGTTTACACCGAAGTCAACTACGCAGGCCCGTAGCATGTCTTCCAGTGTTTGAATTGTTCATTCACTTTGGCCGTCGGTCTGAGGATGGTATGCGGTACTCATGTCAAGACGGGTACCCAGTGATTTTTGAAGTGATTGCCTGAAGTGAGATGTGAAACGACTATCCCTGTCGGAGATAATCGAGATTGGAACACCGTGTCGGGTTACAATTTCTTTCAGATAAATTCGGGTAAGGCGTTCCATTTTGTCGGTTTCTTTGATCGCCAGGAAGTGAGCAGACTTGGTGAGACGATCGACGATCACCCAAATGGTATCGCAACCGCTCGATGACTTTGGTAGTTTGGTTATGAAATCCATGGCAATTTGTTCCCATTTCCATTCAGGAATGTCGGGCTGTTGAAGTAAACCAGAAGGTTTTTGATATTCGGCTTTGACTTTCGAGCAAGTAAGACACTTGCTGACATACGTGGCGATTTCGGCTTTCATGTTCGGCCACCAATAAAAATCCTTGATGCCGTGATACATTTTGTCGGATCCCGGATGGATGGAATATTTAGACTTGTGAGCTTCATCCATCACCAAGTCTCGCAGGTTCCCAAAACTAGGCAACCAGATTCGGTTTGAGAAGCACCTAACTCCGTTAGGTTTGATTTCAAATTGTTTATCCATGCCTCGCAAGGCTTCATTTTTGATGTTATCGGGTTTCAAGGCTTCGAGTTGAGCAGTGAGAATCTGAATGTTCAGATCGTTATGAATTGTCATGCTGAGGGCCCGGACTCGAAGTGGTTTCGATCGTTCCTTTCGACTGAGGGCATCGGCAACAACATTTGCCTTCCCTGGATGGTATTTGATTTCGCAGTCGTAATCGGTAAGCAACTCGACCCAGCGACGTTGTCTCATGTTGAGATCCTTTTGATCGAATATGTGTTGGAGACTTTTGTGGTCGGTGAAGATTGTGCACTTAGTTCCGTAAAGATAATGTCTCCAGATTTTGAGAGCGAACACGACAGCTCCAAGCTCGAGGTCGTGAGTAGTGTAGTTCTTTTCGTGGATTTTGAGTTGTCGTGAGGCGTAAGCAATGACCTTGTCTCGTTGCATCAACACGCAACCGAGACCTTGATGTGAAGCATCGCAGTACACCACGAAGTCATTGGTGCCTTCGGGTAAAGATAAGATTGGAGCACTGCAAAGCTTTTGTTTCAGAAGTTGGAATGCTGACTCTTGTTTTTCATTCCAGTCGAACTTTTTGTCTTTCTGAGTCAGTGTAGTGAGTGGTAAGGCTATTTTTGAGAAATTTTCGATGAACCGACGATAATACCCCGCCAATCCCAAACATTGACGTATCTCGGTTGGAGTAGTTGGCGATTGCCAGTCTTTGATAGCCTCGATTTTCGATGGATCAACATGAATTCCTTGATTATCGATAACGTGCCCAAGGAATTGAACGGTTTGCATCCAGAACTCACACTTAGAGAATTTGGCGTACAGCTCCTCGTGCTTAAGTAGTTCAAGGACGGTTTGAAGATGTTGTGCGTGATCTTGTTCGTTTCGCGAATATATGAGGATGTCGTCAATGAAGACAATGACGAACTTGTCGAGATAAGGCTTGCACACCCGATTCATAAGGTCCATGAATATAGCCGGTGCATTGGTTAGACCGAATGGCATCACTTGGAATTCGTAATGACCATAACGGGTTCTGAAGGCGGTTTTCGGAATATCGGCGTCGCGAACACGCAATTGATGATAACCTGACCGAAGATCAATCTTTGAATAACAACTCGATCCTTGAAGTTGGTCGAACAGGTCATCGATTCGAGGAAGTGGATATCGGTTCTTGACGGTCAACTTGTTTAACTCTCGATAGTCGATGCACATTCTGAAAGAACCATCTTTCTTTTTGAGGAATAGGACCGGAGCTCCCCAAGGTGAAGAACTCGGCCTAATGAATCCTCTTTCCAGGAGCTCCTGTAACTGGGCGGACAACTCCTGAAGTTCGGATGGAGCTAAACGGTATGGTGCTCGGGCCACAGGTGCAGCACCTGGCACAAGATCGATTGAGAACTCAACCTGTCTTGGTGGTGGTAGACCAGGTAGTTCTTCGGGAAAGACTTCTGGAAAGTCTCGAACGATTGGCACATCCTCAAGTCGCTTTTCCACCGACTTTTTCTCCATGATGTGTGCGAGGATTGCTGGATAACCCTTTCTCAGAAATTTTCGGGTTTTCAAACAAGATATGATATTGAGTCTCGTCCCACCGGTCTCCCCCTGTATGACCAAAGTTCTATCGGCGATGAGAGGGATTCGAACGACCTTGTCGTAGCAAACGATTTCAGCGCGGTGTTTAGACAACCAGTCCATACCAATAATGACGTCGAAACTTCCTATTTCAACAGGCATCAGATCAATTGAGAAGATTTCATTGGCTAGGTTTAGAGTGCAATTAGGTATCACACTATCGGTTTCTATGAGTTTACCATTTGCAAGTTCTACGGTATACTTAACATCTAAGGCAACGGGGGTGATGTCAAGTAGTGGACAAAACTCATCGGAAATAAAGCTTCTATCAGCACCAGTATCAAATAGAACAGAAGCAGTTAAGTTGTTGAGGAGGAATGATGCGTGTGAAAGCGCGTCTTGTTTTATTATTTAGAAATGGAAATACCTTATTAATACTTTCACACAACCAGACAAGAATACCTGATCGAATGTTAGTATAGACTTGGTAAGACCGAGTCGAACACGAGGAACGGGTGTCAATATTAAATAAATTGGAAATTAATACAAATAATGAAAACAATGAATATTGGGGGGCGTTTTAGTTCCGATCGAACAATTGGCTAACAGTTATGAAATGCAATTGAAAATTAAATACTTGAAATAAAATAAATTACTTTTAAGAAAATAAGTAATTAAATAAAAATATCAAATTCAAATGATAAAAGAAATGTATTTGCTTGGATTACTTTCCTTAGATTCCGGAAATCATTTTATTGATTTGCTAACTTATAGATTTATTGGTGATTTGACAAATGTTACCAATCTTCTTTACGAGATAAATTGATATAAACACAATTAAGAAAGACACAAGGTTGTTTTCAACACGCTAACAGTTCAATTTAACGTTGCCCACCAAATTGTATTCTAGATTAAACCAACACTATTTATGTGATTTATTCTTTTGACTTGAATCAACAAAGTCTACAACTATTACTAGTTATCTTGTTCATCAATGATCATTACCAATTATTAACCCTAACCTGTCAAACTCAATATATTCAGCAACAATCGTCAATTGAAATAAACAATTATCAATAATCTTATAATTAAAAGGAAATCAATCTCAATTAACCATAAAACCACGTTAGGTAATTACTAATAACCATTCAATAACCAAGGATCATCAAATAAACACATAAACTTTCAATAAATCGAATTAAATCCGCAAATCAATAATCAATCCATAATCTAAGTATCATTATCCAAGCAAATACATGAAAGGTTTAGCCAATCATGATAATACAGAAAATCAGATTCAATAACATATCAATAGTCATAATCAAATGAAAGAAAGAAATGTATTCGAACCGAAAAACCGAAAGAATGATTGAACAATCGAAAGGTCTTCAATTCTTCTTGCTTTCTACCATCAAAATGCTCCAAAATGAGGGAAAAACCCCCTCTGGTCGTCTCTGGTCGAACTCGGGTTTAGGTATTGAAGTTCTGAAGTGAAAACCCTAAAATCGGACTTAAAATGCTGAAAAAGTCATCCATACGACGTATGGAATTCCATACGGTGTATGGATGTAAAAGCCCAACAGTCTAGCCCGCGAAAACTTGATTCAGCCCAGTTTTCAATCCATACGGCGTATGGACATCCATACGCCGTATGGATGCATTTTCACTTAAAGCACCCAAAACGAAAGTTGTAGCCCCGTCTGTTAGCTAAATTCTCCAAGTTGAATCACCTCAATCGGAGTTCGTATGAAGAAGTTATGGCCAAAATACTAACAGCATGTCCGAAAACTCAGCTTTTACACTTTTCTTCATTTTCAGCTCATCTTTCGTTCTTTTTCCGATTCGAGCTTTATTTACACTTATTCCAATCCAATATTGCCTATCTTCACTCTCTTAGCTTCTTTTCCTCGATCCAATCTTCTCTTGTCCAATGTTTTATTCTTTTAGCAACTTTTCTTCCAAATAAGCTCGTTTTCCGTTCCTTTTCGATCCAAGCTCCATTTAAACTCCTAAATGCAAATATGAACGAAATAAGTATCTTATTCATACAAAATGCATTAGAAACCTATCAAACACGGGGGTAAATAGTACTATAATTTAGTACATTTTGGCGTTTATCAAACATCCCCCACTTGAATCCTACTTGTCCTCAAGTAGACCATCAGTTGAAAATTCAAAACTTTAAATATGAACGGCAAACAAAAGTGCAAAAGGACTTACATACTACACAGCATTCTACAAACCAAATTCTTACCTTAAAATAGATTCTACCTTAAAGCTTCACAATCAAGAAACTCTCTAAGGGAAACAACTTCTAATACATTATTATTAGGCATAAACGATAATTCACTCAGATTACCGATATTGTTGTCCACTTAAACAATCTAAACTTCAGAGATTGAGCTTAACTCATTATTATTCTAGCAGGCTTTACCCTAGATTCACAATAGCAAAATACTCTTATACCAATAACGTGTCACAATTCTCCAAATAATGAACATCCAAATAAATCAATCATTTTTCAAACCAAGACATTGGTGACAGGTCTGTACCTCAGTACAACAGAGCGACATAACTTGGCTTTGGTTTTTCAATTTATGAGTCCTTTATACTCATTTATTTTTATCTATTTTGATATCAAATATACTGACGGAAACCAGGTCTGTACTTTCGTATAACAGAGGAGACAACACCCAGTATATTCCCAAATGATGATAATTAGGATCCCAAAATTATGGATTATAACACGCTATCATACAAGAATTAAGACTAAGGTCATACCTTGCTAAAATATCCTCATAGGATAAATCCCTACTTAATGCATTAAATTTCTTAATAGCTCAACAACCTTCATATAGATTGCCTATCGATACATCACAAGATGAACTATCTAATATTTAAAAATATTCATTTCATTCTTTGCATTCCCAAAATATGTTACAAGATTCGCTAAACTTTAACGCAGAAAACAATTTTAAAAGAAAAATTTGGGCTGAAAAATGACTAACACGTAGAATGTCCTTTAGTTTTTTAATTTGCAAACATTTACCATTCATATCTTAAGGACAAACAGACTTCTTTTCCCCCATCCCCCACTTAAAAGTATGCAATGTCCCCATTGCAAAAAAAATAATAATATAGGGAATAGAAAAGAAGTGAAACAGAAAAACTCCCCTGATTAAGAAGAAAAATTCATGAATGAACTGGTTCTGAAATAAAATACAACAGCACACTTCCGTAGGCATCACGGTTGCATTTAGCGTATGCAACAAGCCTTTAAACCCCTCAGTATCCTGAGTGGACGAGTTGTAGTCTCGTGAGGGTTTCCAGGGAACACACCCACAAAGTTCAAACCTGCGAACAAAAACAATAAAACAAAATAACGAAATAACGGGTTGTCTCCCGAAAGCGCTTTTGTTTATCACGTCGGTAAGCTCGACCTCTTAATGCATAACTTAACTCAAATTCATCTCCAAATCATGCTTGGAGTCCCTAGCATCACCATAGTATTTCTTCAACCCACTTCCATTAACCTTGAAAGTTTTTCCAGAATGACCTTGTAGATCAACAACACCAAGAGGATAAACCTTTTCAACTATAAAAGGTCCTGTCCAACGAGTCTTCAACTTTCCAGGAAATAGATGCAGACGAGAACTGTATAGGAGAACCTTATCACCTTTTTCAAATAAACAATTTGATTTAAAGCGTGAATCATGCCATTTCTTGGTGCGCTCCATATATAGTCGAGCATTAACATAAGCATTCATCCCTAACACTTTCTCCAATTGTGCATTCGTAAAATGCATTTCACTATCAATGATCAAAACCTTCGGCGTTCCAAATCGTGAAAACAATCGCTTACGGAACTTCACCACAACCCGTGCACCTTTTACATGTAATGCCTTCACCTTCAACATCTTTCGCGACGTGTAATTAGGTTCCTTATTCCCTCTAGTAGGACCATTGTGACAATGACTTAGAATTCGCGTCTCCATTTTGATCGAAATTCCATTCGTCAAAGTTGACTCTTCACTCTCCCTTAACTTAATGCCTTCATTTTCTGAATCTTTCTCATACGTTGTCTCGATCTTCACAAGCAATTTATCGAACTTGTCGATGTCACGGATTGTCGCGAGGCTTCCCTTCCATCCTTCAAGAATCATTGGGTCTAAATCTACGTCATCCTTCAAACTTTGCAAACTCTCGTCATCCTCAGATAATTCTCTCATGCTAGCAAAGTAACAAGTCTCATCCACTGATTCTGGATATTGCATAGATTCATTCACATTAAATACAACCTTCTCATCCCCCAATCTCATGGTTATTTTCCTATCAAAAACATCGATCAATGCTCTGGAAGTGGCAAGGAAGGTTCTACCTAGAATAATCGGCACCTTAGGATCCTCTACCATGTCGAGAATCGCAAAGTCACAGGGAAACAGAAACTTATCTACTTTGACTAAAACGTTCTCAACCATTCCTTTGGAGTATTGAACAGAGTGATTAGCCAACTCGATGCACATTCGGATGGACTTAGGTTTTCCTAGCCCAAGTCTAGCGTACATAGTATAAGGCATAATAGATATGCTAGCCCCGAGATCCGCTAGTGCATTCGCGATATCTAACTTACCAATTAAACAGGGAATAGTGATACTCCCCGGATCCTTCATTTTTGGTGGTAACTTGTTTTGCATCACGGCCGAGCATCACTCATTCATTGTTATAGTGGTTGCTTCAGGAAACTTGCTCTTATTAGTCAAAAGCTCCTTCAAATATCTTGCATACTTAGGTATTTGAGCAATGACCTCCACAAACGGAATGTTAATGTGGAGTTGCTTCAAATTCTCAAGAAATTGATGGTCATGAGCTTCATATTTTCCTCTCCTCAAAGCTGCTGGGTAAGGTGGTGGTGGCGCATGATCCTTCGCATATTGCTTATCCTTAGCAATTTGATCAGCTTTTGTGTCCACCCTTGGACTGTTGACAACTTCCGCTTCCTTCTCTTTCTCGAGCAAAGGCTGAGGTGCAGGCTTCTTCTTAACAATTGGATCTTCGTGAACGTTTCCACTTCTGGTAATCACAGCTTTCGCCTGATCACATGGATTGGTTTCAGTGAATCCGGGAAGAGTTCCCGGGGGTCTCTCTTGGAGAACCTTAGCTATGCTGGAAATGGTTCTCTCAATTTGCTTGATCGCCGCTCCCTGATTTCGAACCAATGCTTCGATGGTGTCCATCCGTTGTCCAGACCTAGCAATAAATTTCTCGTTGGCGGTCAAAAACTTCCCCATCATTTCTTCCAAATTGGATTTCTTCTCGGGGAAGGTTGCTGAGGGTTGTTCCTTAGTGAAAAGACCTGGCTGAGTCTGGCGGAACTGGCGACCTCCTTCCTGGTATGGTCTTAGGAAAAATTCCCCATTGCCTTGGCAGTAGGTTCCGTGAGTTTCCACACATTTAACTTCCTCTCTCACTTTTCCAGAATTCATTTCGGGACAATTCTTGACTAAATGCGTTCCTCCACAGTTGTCACACCCTACTTGGATTGCATGGACAGTCTCGGTCACCTTTTTTATGTCTCTTCCCATGCTGTCCAGTTTGGCAGTTATGGCGGCGAGTCCATCGTCATTGCTAATTGACCTCTTTCTCCTAGAGGAACTATCATCCCATAACCGAGAATGCTTTGCTTGGTCGCGTATAGCAGCTAAGGCGTCCCTAGGAATCTTCTTCGGGATATGTCCTTGAGCATCTAATTGACGTCTTGTAGCACGATCCACTCCCGTGTAGAATACCATTATAATTTGCTGGTCATTTAGGTCGTGCTGTGGACATTTATGCATCAAGTCCTGGTACCTTTCCCACGCTTCGTGTAGCGACTCATCAACTTCTTGCTTGAAATTCCTAATCTCGTCGATCATCTTCGAAGTTTTGGATGGCGGGCAGTACATCTTTACAAACTTTATGCGGAGATCTTCCCACGTGGTGATGGATCCAGCTGGTTCATTAGTAATCCATCTTTTTGCGGCTCCCTTGAGTGTTCTTGGGAACACGCGGAGCATGACTTGATCGCTTGTAATGTTAGGGATGCTGAACATATCGGCAATCTCCTCAATCTTTTCCACGTGCTCGTTAGCATCTTCTCTCTCCTCTCCTCGAAACGGGTTTTCCCTAAGCTCTTTTAGGAATTGTCCCTTTATCTCGAACTTGACGTTTTCTGCAATTGCGGGCCTCACAACTCCTGGGCCAAGGTCGCTACGCCTTCTGCTCGAATATTCCTCGAGAGTCATATTGGCAATGTCGTCTGCCATTTCTAAATCTGGTTCCGATTGATCGATGGGTGGTTCAAAGAGAGCTCGTAAATATTCTCCGAAATCGTCCTCCAAATACGAAGGGTAGAATAAGACTCTTAATATAACACAAATTATAAACTAATTCTATACATAGATAATACAAATAAACATGTAAATAAAGATTAAATTAAAACTGATAATTTACAGAAAACAAATTCCAATTTATCAAATTGAAACAAACCGTTCCCCGGCAGCGGCGCCAAAAACTTGATGCGTGTGAAAGCGCGTCTTGTTTTATTATTTAGAAATGGAAATACCTTATTAATACTTTCACACAACCAGACAAGAATACCTGATCGAATGTTAGTATAGACTTGGTAAGACCGAGTCGAACACGAGGAACGGATGTCAATATTAAATAAATTGGAAATTAATACAAATAATGAAAACAATGAATATCGGGGGGCGTTTTAGTTCCGATCGAACAATTGGCTAACAGTTATGAAATGTAATTGAAAATTAAATACTTGAAATAAAATAAATTAATTTTAAGAAAATAAGTAATTAAATAAAAATATCAAATTCAAATGATAAAAGAAATGTATTTGCTTGGATTACTTTCCTTAGATTCTGGAAATCATTTTATTGATTTGCTAACTTATAGATTTATTGGTGATTTGACAAATGTTACCAATCTTCTTTACGAGATAAATTGATATAAACACAATTAAGAAAGACACAAGGTTGTTTTCAACATGCTAACAGTTCAATTTAACGTTGCCCACCAAATTGTATTCTAGATTAAACCAACACTATTTATGTGATTTATTCTTTTGACTTGAATCAACAAAGTCTACAACTATTACTAGTTATCTTGTTCATCAATGATCATTACCAATTATTAACCCTAACCTGTCAAACTCAATATATTCAGCAACAATCGTCAATTGAAATCAACAATTATCAATAATCTTATAATTAAAAGGAAATCAATCTCAATTAACCATAAAACCACGTTAGGTAATTACTAATAACCATTCAATAACCAAGGATCATCAAATAAACACATAAACTTTCAATAAATCGAATTAAATCTGCAAATCAATAATCAATCCATAATCTAAGTATCATTATCCAAGCAAATACATGAAAGGTTTAGCCAATCATGATAATACAGAAAATCAGATTCAATAACATATCAATAGTCATAATCAAATGAAAGAAAGAAATGTATTCGAACCGAAAAACTGAAAGAATGATTGAACAATCGAAAGGGCTTCAATTCTTCTTGCTTTCTACCATCAAAATGCTCCAAAATGAGGGAAAAACCCCCTCTGGTCGTCTCTGGTCGAACTCGGGTTTAGGTATTGAAGTTCTGAAGTGAAAACCCTAAAATCGGACTTAAAATGCTGAAAAAGTCATCCATACGACGTATGGAATTCCATACGGTGTATGGATGTAAAAGCCCAACAGTCCAGCCCGCGAAAACTTGATTCAGCCCAGTTTTCAATCCATACGGCGTATGGACATCCATACGCCGTATGGATGCATTTTCACTAAAAGCACCCAAAACGAAAGTTGTAGCCCCGTCTGTTAGCTAAATTCTCCAAGTTGAATCACCTCAATCGGAGTTCGTATGAAGAAGTTATGGCCAAAATACTAACAGCATGTCCAAAAACTCAGCTTTTACACTTTTCTTCATTTTCAGCTCATCTTTCGTTCTTTTTCCGATTCGAGCTTCATTTACACTTATTCCAATCCAATATTGCCTATCTTCACTCTCTTTGCTTATTTTCCTCGATCCAATCTTCTCTTGTCCAATGTTTTATTCTTTTAGCAACTTTTCTTTCAAATAAGCTCGTTTTCCGTTCCTTTTCGATCCAAGCTCCATTTAAACTCCTAAATGCAAATATGAACGAAATAAGTATCTTATTCATACAAAATGCATTAGAAACCTATCAAACACGGGGGTAAATAGTACTATAATTTAGTACATTTTGGCGTTTATCAAGGAACATACCCGTGACCACATTCGGGTCCTGACGGGCATCCCTGGAGTTGAGAACGAATGCTCTTCCCTTGGCATTGTTGTTGTTGTTGTTGTTGTTGTTGTTGTTGTTGTTGTTGTTGTTGTTGCCCTTGTTCTTTCGTTTGGGACATGCATCTCTGAAATGTCCCGTCTCTCCGCATCCATAGCAGGATTTGAGTTGTTGGGTATTGTAACACCCTCAAATTTCGGTTTGCGGAAGCGATCGGGTCGGGTGTTACTAAATTAAATATCACAGAATAAGATACATAATGAACGACTCTAAATGAGACGTTTGAAAATAGTTGTACATTTCCAAAATAAAAGTAATTACAAATTGTAGGTTTGTAGAATAATCCCAAATACATAAGTTGAAAATACAAAAGTAATGCAGAGTTGTCCCAAATGTTTGAAATCATGCGACTCGAGCTAGCATAATCTTGTAGTAATTCCTAATCCTGCTGGGCACCTGAGAACACATGCTAAAACAGGTCAGCTATAAAGCTGGTGAGTTCATAGGTTTGTTAGTTGAAAACATAAAGCATAAATCTTGTATGTTTTGAGAAGTTGTTCAGAATCCACGATTCTGATTTGTGGCAAATTGTAGATGTAATTACCAATGTGTAATTCGAAAGTTTAGGTATCTAATACCTAATCAATTTTAGTCCGTACCTAAGTACACAATAATTGAGGCATACCGAGCCTGAATATCTATCTGGTATGAGTAAGTGTATAACGGGAGGCAATACCTGCCTAAGTTGTAACCAAATAACTGTATGACCACGTCATATGATAGTAAGTAACTGTAGTCCCGCAGAACTATGATTTAATATATGAGGTGTTGCATCCAGCAACAAATGATTGTAGATCCGCAGATCTATGTTTGAATGTTTAGCGTGTCCGTTTACCCGATTAGCATAAGCTAACCCGGACATGAATTGAGTTAACGGCCTCGCGTGGCAGCACCACCGATCCGTTAACTTATTGTGAATCCCGAGTATAACTCGCTGATCCATTGATTGAAGTTTCGTCCACTGCAATACCGTGGTTTCGTTTTGTGCCCACTTTACCGTGGCATCGTTTGGTGCCCGCTGCAATACCGCGGCATCGTTTTTGGAATTGCTCGCAGCAATTTGTGATTGAGCCGGCAGTACAACGACATGCCCGACTAGGTTGTTTGAGAGCCAGCAGTACTCGACATGCCTGACTAAGTAGATCGCATAATAGTATGTAGATATTCATCAGGTGACACCCCTACGGTTGGATTACATCCTGGGCCGGGGGACCATCCCTGGTTGGATTACATCCTGAGCCAGAGTCGTCACCAGTTGAGTTGTAATGATATACGAAGTCTGTACTAATCGTGTGATGCTATTGTATACTCCTAGTCTAAAGCCTAGCAAGTATATTGTAACACCCCCAAATTTAATGGTTTGCGGAAGCGAGTTTTGGGTGTTACTAATCAATAATCACAAGCACAAAGGATACAGTGAACGACTCTAAATGAGACGTTCGAAAAGTTATTACATTAATACATAAGTAGTTCAAAATACAAGCTCGAGTTTCGTATAAATTCCTAGAGATTCTAATACATAACAACTAGTACAAAAGTAATGTAATAAAATCTCCAAGCTTGTAAATGCATGCGACTCGAGCTAAATGAGTTTATCCTGCTGGGCATCCCTACTGATGCTGTGTACCTGAGAAGCATTACTAAAACGGTCAACCAAAAGGTTGGTGAATCTCACAGGTTTATAAGTAAACAGTTTGAACACACAAGTAGTAGTTGTAAATCCTTTACTAGCCATTATGTATGTGGTGGTTGCAGGTCTTGCTAACCGTTATTAAGTGGGTGGTTGCAGGTCATGCTAACCGTTTGATACCCTTGCCATGAGCCACCATAGTTGAAGCTTAACGTACAGTAAATAAAGTACCTCCGTGAATGTTAATCCAAAACATCCGAAACGAGTAAGAAACGCCCGTTTATACAGGAACGGTTCGTGGTAGTGCGTGCTACCCCGGGCGGGGATTGTCAGTCCCATATGGATCCATATACTAAAACTCGCGCTTATCCCATAACTAACAACTATGATTAAGGAGGCTTTCAGTGGATTAGTCGTAAACTCATGCAATTGGCATATCCGTAATTCAGCAAAGTTTGTAAATCGTTGGCAGCAAGTAAGTATGTGTGTTCATGTAAAGCAAGTAATGCATCTCCCCCGATGTAAAAGCAGTAAAAAGTGGGGCCGTGAGACTCACCTGAGTCTAGCAGATGATGCAGTAAGTCAAGCAAGTGTAGTACTCTGTACTAGCAACCCTTGGCGTCCTAACACGCACAAGGTTCAGTAAGTAATAAGTAGGTTGGTGTCCCGAAGGATCACCCATGCTAGTTGTCCACTCAACTAGGAAATGTCCAAGTATTTGTTTGTACGTTTGTAATTGTTTTGTAAATAAGTGTGGCCCGTTGGTGACGGAGGTGTAATAATAATCCAACTATTATTATTATGTAATTCATCGCGTTTGTATACCTTGTAAGTATATACATAAGTTGAGTAATTGTAATGCGACGTGTAAACATTGTTCGAGTGTAAGCTCGTGCGAGTGTAATCTCGTCTTGTTTTCAAGTGTCGTTGCATGAGTGAAGTAGTTCATGTATACATTACTATGTATATGTATTGTATAAGTATCATTGTATAATGTTTGGTTGTTGTATGTATTCAATACTTAGTGTAAAAGTATTTTCCAAGGTTCTGTTTCATGCGTCACTCCATGCGACACTTCACAGTTTAGGCGACACTTAGGTAGTGTCGCATAGTTCAGTAAGTATCGTGATATTAGCGTCACTAGATGCGTCACTTGCATTAAGGTAGCGTCACTGAGGTCAGTGACGGTATAAGTGACGGTTTAAATTGTATGGCGACACTTGTCAAGTGTCGGTTGTTAAGCATCACTAAAGTATGCGTCACTCAGCTAGTGTCGGGTATTAGATTTAGTGCGTCACTAGTTTAGTGTCGCTATAGGATTTGGTCCTCTAGCGACACTAGCAATCTGTTTGAATTCAAGGCTCGGGTTTGTGGTCAAACGACTCCGGTTTGACCCGAAACTTTTAGGGAAGCCCTAACTATGTTAAATAAGCCTTATAAAATTGTCGTTACGTTTTGTGGTCGTCTCGAAGGGTCGGTTTTATAAATATACCAAAACAGTCCCCGGGTTAAGGTTTTCCAGTTTTTGTCTCAACGAAACCCTCGTTTTCTCTAACGGTTAGTCCGAATAAAGTCCCACAAAAATTACCAACTGTTCTCCTATGTCTCTAGATCATTTCTTTATTTTCCCGAGAACTTTAGTGTCCATCTACTATTTTTAACAAAAATTAAGAAATGATATATGCAAATTCCGGCCAAAACAGTGATATGTCCAAAGATCAAGTAATAGCCGATAATGGGTGTATTTCTGGAGGTAGCTAAAGAAGAACTTTTTATTCTTGACATTCACACGGTCATTTTGGTATAAATTTTGTTTGTTGATTCGCCCTACATCTCGAGTTATAGTCGTTTTAGTGAGGTCGTTTTTCTGATCAGAAAACTGTGTATGTATATGTGTTTCAAAAACGAGTTTTGATCAAAGATTTGGACATTTCTTTGTTGGATAAGCAACCTAACATGTGTATAAACATTATAAAAGTATGTTCAAGAAAAGTTTGAGGTTCTTACAATAGTCGGTTTGAAAAACCGAGAAGATAGAAACGTAGGGAATCGCGAGGTGATCGTTTTCTTTCAAAGGCTCCAAGCAATCCAAGGCTTTAATGTGGTGTTTTTGTGATGATTTAAGGGTGGTTTGGGGCTGTTCTTGGGCTCTCAAAAACGCAGCAAACAAGAGAGAGAGAGAGAGTTGGAGTGTGAGAATGGTTGATTGAAATGGAAGAGGTATGGTGTTGATGTTTGTTTATCACTTCAAGCAAGGGCAAGAGTAGGTATGGGAGGCCATACTCTTGCTGCAGATTTCGTGGGTGGGGGCCCACCAAGTGGGTGTGTAACTTGTTCCTCCAATTTACGCTAAGTCCCGTGTTCGTTTACCCGCTCGTTTTGCGTTTTAGTTAATCGTATAACGTTTTATATATTACGTTTTGTTAACGATTTAAAATCCGATATTTTAAGTAATTGTTCCACTCAAATAACATATCTTAAGTTGTTAAAATAATATTCGAGATTTCGTTTAGTCATCGGGCGCGTTTCGTGTACTTTCGTCGCGTAAAGTTACGTTTTAACAAAACGTATAATCGTGTAATATATTTTCGTAATATATTAAAGTAAATAATGTTTGTTTGGATAAATCCACATTATTCTAAAAGTTTGTCACCAACGTCCATATTTTGTACCGAATCGTATACGTGTATATATATATATATCACTCATATATATAGTAAGTAAGTAATGTATTTAATCCTATTTCATATTAAATACAAGTAGTAAACACGTAATTAGGAAAATTTTAAATTTACCCTAATTTTGGGGTTGTTACATTCTCCCATTGTTATGAAAATTTCGTCCCGAAATTTGTTTGAAGTCCTAATCGGTCTCGGTTGGGATGTTGGGAAAAGTATCGACCATTTGTCCACGGGACATGGTCAGTCGGAAATTTGACGTTCGACGTATAGCTACAATGTGTACTAGTAGCCTATAGTAGTAAGGTAAGTTCTATAGTATTCGTAGTAAGGCAGTTGTCAGGTAGTGACGTACCCTTAGTTTTGTTGCCTAGAGGTAGTGGGCAATTGGCCTTGAGGTGACGAGCACTCCCACAGTTGAAGCACAGGTCCGCCTTAGGAGGGTTCGTACTTTTAGTGTATGATTTGCATCGACCGATAGGTGTAGCACACGGTCCTTCATGATGTCGAGTGCATTGAGAACAGAAAGGCTTCTTTCCCTTGTAGTTTCCTGCAGTGTTGGTTGGGGAGGTCTTCACCCTTTTAGCTGGAGGCGGTGTGCAATCAGTGTCGGTATCCTCGTCAACAGAAGTACTGTGGGAAATTGGTGGTGAAGTAGAGTTCTCTAAGGCTATCACACGTAGTTCGTATTCACGTATACGCGCATCATTTCGGAAGACAATTTGTCGCAGATCCTTGATGTCTTCCCGTGCTTCGTTTAGTTGCTTTCGTACCGAGTTAAGAGCTTTGCTGAGGTGATTGACCAATTCTGTACTCTGGTCCACAGTGATGGGTGCTTTGGCAACAGTTAGAGCAGCAGGAGGGGTAGGTGCTGTTGCTGATTCAGCGGAATGTTCTGTATCACTCTCGAGTTCGAGAAGGTAAGGAAACATCATTGGTTCCTCGTTGAGTGGTTCATCATCCAATGTAGGGTTGTTGACGGAGTGAGTCGTCATTTCCTACGAAATAAGTGTTCTATTTAATAATTGTCTCAAGTAAGTGAAGTTCTATTGGATGACCTGTTTAAAATAACGAATAGTAGGCGAGTTCCCGGTCTCAACCAGTGTGAGATAATTGGGAAGGAAATTTGGTTGCTGTATTTAAAGTGCATCGTAAGTTACGCTGTCAGGATTTCAAGTGGTCGGTCGTTCTCTAATCCTATTGGGTACTTAGGATCTAAGAGAGTATACATGAAACATGAGACAATCAGATAAAAGTTATTTGATGAGAAATTTTTAAGAAGTTACTCGAAGTAAATCAGATTGTCTAAGAATGAACATACCCTAATTCGCATTCGGGTCTTGATAGGTTTTGTTCTTATAAAGTAAGGAGGTCATTGTATACTGTGTAATTTTGTTGACTATCCAGAGTTTGAAATTTGTTTAAAGTTGTGTACTATAAGTAAGTTTACACGGTTTTGAAATTTTGAGAATTTTATAAAACATTTCGTAAGAAATTTTGTAACATGTTTGGTAAAAATACATTTGTTAGAAAATTTTGATGGTGAATGTCGGTTGAAACATTTGAAGTCTGATGAAAACTTGAGTCGAAAATGGTTCGGTTGAAATTCTAGTCAGCGACAAAGTTTTGAAATTTTTGTTTAACAAAATCTGTTCAAAAACAGGAATTATGAAAAAGTTTCGGGGTAAAAGCATGTTGAAATTTGTTGAAAATGGTTTTCCTAGGATACACCTAACGGTACAGTGGAGTACGTTGTAGAATGTTATAGACGTAGAATTAGGTAGGTGGTAGCGAATGAAAACATAGTCTCGATCTTCATATCGAAGGACGTTGGAGTAGCTATGTTTGTCGGTTATGTGAAATCATAAGAGTCGACTAAGAAATGAAATGACGGAAATCAGGCTGTCGTTATTCGGTGTAAGCCGTAAAGAGAATTTCGTAGGTGTCGAGAGGGAGTATTTCGTCGATGAATGAGGCCTATATATGTATATGTACGTATATCACATAATAGCCTAGTGTGTGTCTAGCACAAACAAGTAAAAGTCCCGGTCCTCTCGAGGTCAGAGTCAACTATTGCATTCCTGTTCAACATAACCCCTTTCAGAACTCACATCATCTTCATTTAATTGTACATAGTTGATCAGGCTATGTTAAATTAAACTTGTATGATGTAATTCCTGAACCAGTTATACCTAATGAGGAATACTGCCTAACGGTCATAGTCTAGGCCCACTAAATGCAACCTAGTTCACTATAACCTTAGGCTCTGATACCAATCTGTAACACCCCCAAATTTAATGGTTTGCGGAAGCGAGTTTTGGGTGTTACTAATCAATAATCACAAGCACAAAGGATACAGTGAACGACTCTAAATGAGACGTTCGAAAAGTTATTACATTAATACATAAGTAGTTCAAAATACAAGCTCGAGTTTCGTATAAATTCCTAGAGATTCTAATACATAACAACTAGTACAAAAGTAATGTAATAAAATCTCCAAGCTTGTAAATGCATGCGACTCGAGCTAAATGAGTTTATCCTGCTGGGCATCCCTACTGATGCTGTGTACCTGAGAAGCATTACTAAAACGGTCAACCAAAAGGTTGGTGAATCTCACAGGTTTATAAGTAAACAGTTTGAACACACAAGTAGTAGTTGTAAATCCTTTACTAGCCATTATGTATGTGGTGGTTGCAGGTCTTGCTAACCGTTATTAAGTGGGTGGTTGCAGGTCATGCTAACCGTTTGATACCCTTGCCATGAGCCACCATAGTTGAAGCTTAACGTACAGTAAATAAAGTACCTCCGTGAATGTTAATCCAAAACATCCGAAACGAGTAAGAAACGCCCGTTTATACAGGAACGGTTCGTGGTAGTGCGTGCTACCCCGGGCGGGGATTGTCAGTCCCATATGGATCCATATACTAAAACTCGCGCTTATCCCATAACTAACAACTATGATTAAGGAGGCTTTCAGTGGATTAGTCGTAAACTCATGCAATTGGCATATCCGTAATTCAGCAAAGTTTGTAAATCGTTGGCAGCAAGTAAGTATGTGTGTTCATGTAAAGCAAGTAATGCATCTCCCCCGATGTAAAAGCAGTAAAAAGTGGGGCCGTGAGACTCACCTGAGTCTAGCAGATGATGCAGTAAGTCAAGCAAGTGTAGTACTCTGTACTAGCAACCCTTGGCGTCCTAACACGCACAAGGTTCAGTAAGTAATAAGTAGGTTGGTGTCCCGAAGGATCACCCATGCTAGTTGTCCACTCAACTAGGAAATGTCCAAGTATTTGTTTGTACGTTTGTAATTGTTTTGTAAATAAGTGTGGCCCGTTGGTGACGGAGGTGTAATAATAATCCAACTATTATTATTATGTAATTCATCGCGTTTGTATACCTTGTAAGTATATACATAAGTTGAGTAATTGTAATGCGACGTGTAAACATTGTTCGAGTGTAAGCTCGTGCGAGTGTAATCTCGTCTTGTTTTCAAGTGTCGTTGCATGAGTGAAGTAGTTCATGTATACATTACTATGTATATGTATTGTATAAGTATCATTGTATAATGTTTGGTTGTTGTATGTATTCAATACTTAGTGTAAAAGTATTTTCCAAGGTTCTGTTTCATGCGTCACTCCATGCGACACTTCACAGTTTAGGCGACACTTAGGTAGTGTCGCATAGTTCAGTAAGTATCGTGATATTAGCGTCACTAGATGCGTCACTTGCATTAAGGTAGCGTCACTGAGGTCAGTGACGGTATAAGTGACGGTTTAAATTGTATGGCGACACTTGTCAAGTGTCGGTTGTTAAGCATCACTAAAGTATGCGTCACTCAGCTAGTGTCGGGTATTAGATTTAGTGCGTCACTAGTTTAGTGTCGCTATAGGATTTGGTCCTCTAGCGACACTAGCAATCTGTTTGAATTCAAGGCTCGGGTTTGTGGTCAAACGACTCCGGTTTGACCCGAAACTTTTAGGGAAGCCCTAACTATGTTAAATAAGCCTTATAAAATTGTCGTTACGTTTTGTGGTCGTCTCGAAGGGTCGGTTTTATAAATATACCAAAACAGTCCCCGGGTTAAGGTTTTCCAGTTTTTGTCTCAACGAAACCCTCGTTTTCTCTAACGGTTAGTCCGAATAAAGTCCCACAAAAATTACCAACTGTTCTCCTATGTCTCTAGATCATTTCTTTATTTTCCCGAGAACTTTAGTGTCCATCTACTATTTTTAACAAAAATTAAGAAATGATATATGCAAATTCCGGCCAAAACAGTGATATGTCCAAAGATCAAGTAATAGCCGATAATGGGTGTATTTCTGGAGGTAGCTAAAGAAGAACTTTTTATTCTTGACATTCACACGGTCATTTTGGTATAAATTTTGTTTGTTGATTCGCCCTACATCTCGAGTTATAGTCGTTTTAGTGAGGTCGTTTTTCTGATCAGAAAACTGTGTATGTATATGTGTTTCAAAAACGAGTTTTGATCAAAGATTTGGACATTTCTTTGTTGGATAAGCAACCTAACATGTGTATAAACATTATAAAAGTATGTTCAAGAAAAGTTTGAGGTTCTTACAATAGTCGGTTTGAAAAACCGAGAAGATAGAAACGTAGGGAATCGCGAGGTGATCGTTTTCTTTCAAAGGCTCCAAGCAATCCAAGGCTTTAATGTGGTGTTTTTGTGATGATTTAAGGGTGGTTTGGGGCTGTTCTTGGGCTCTCAAAAACGCAGCAAACAAGAGAGAGAGAGAGAGTTGGAGTGTGAGAATGGTTGATTGAAATGGAAGAGGTATGGTGTTGATGTTTGTTTATCACTTCAAGCAAGGGCAAGAGTAGGTATGGGAGGCCATACTCTTGCTGCAGATTTCGTGGGTGGGGGCCCACCAAGTGGGTGTGTAACTTGTTCCTCCAATTTACGCTAAGTCCCGTGTTCGTTTACCCGCTCGTTTTGCGTTTTAGTTAATCGTATAACGTTTTATATATTACGTTTTGTTAACGATTTAAAATCCGATATTTTAAGTAATTGTTCCACTCAAATAACATATCTTAAGTTGTTAAAATAATATTCGAGATTTCGTTTAGTCATCGGGCGCGTTTCGTGTACTTTCGTCGCGTAAAGTTACGTTTTAACAAAACGTATAATCGTGTAATATATTTTCGTAATATATTAAAGTAAATAATGTTTGTTTGGATAAATCCACATTATTCTAAAAGTTTGTCACCAACGTCCATATTTTGTACCGAATCGTATACGTGTATATATATATATATCACTCATATATATAGTAAGTAAGTAATGTATTTAATCCTATTTCATATTAAATACAAGTAGTAAACACGTAATTAGGAAAATTTTAAATTTACCCTAATTTTGGGGTTGTTACATATATATAACGGAGTCTTGGGAAATATTCACTTAAGTTTGGTTCCCATTATAGTGATAATGAAGTGTGTCGACAGTTTTAGTTCTTAAAGAATAACTAAACTTGTAACAGTATAGACGTTGTCCAGGGTAGGTAGAACTAACTAGTTCTAATGTATTCAATGATATTGTCCCGCGACAATATGGCCGAAGGATTGTGATAACTAAATCAAATTATGTATTGGTAATCGTTTTCCACACCTAACAGGGTACGATTGCGACCTATCTAGGTTAAGTATTGATATTGTTCTTAAAACAATATTACGGGTATAATTCCTAAGTATTACACATTTCGTATTACATAAAGTAATATAAATAAGTATGAATTATAAAAGGTTATTAATATAATTCGAAAACGGTTATTGAGCATGTGTTTCACCCCGAAAATAATAAAACAGTTGAAAGAATGGGGCTATGAAACTCACCTGTGAGTTGTTAGCGATACGATGATACGTGCGTCGTCCGAATGGTAACCTTCTAGTGTCCTAAACACGTGAGGTTATATAGGTATGAGACAAATCAGTTTGTCTAAACGAGTTGTTCATGTATGCATTTGTTGTTGAAGTCTGGGAATGGTGTACGGGGGTCCGGGGGCAGCGCCCCTGGTAGCGGGGTCCAAGGGGTGGCAACCCCTGGCGGGGTCCAAGGGGCAGAGCCCCTGGCTGGGGTCGAGCTGCCAGGTCAGCTTGGAAAATTTTTATTTCTACTACTTTGCTTTAAAGAAAACGCATTCAAAATCCAAATTCGGTTAAAATCGAGTGGTAAAATTTGGTTGTCAATACTTAGTGAAAAACATAGGTTTTTAAGGTTCTGCGACGTCAGATGCGACGTCAGCTGCGACGTCAGATGCGACGTCAGAGGCGACTTAGAGTCCTGCGTCGCTATGTGCGACATTCGCAAGTCAATGAGACGTAAAAGCTTGCGTCGCTAAATGCGACGTTGAGGTTTTGTGCGACGTAAGGGTCGGCGTCGCTATATGCGACGTTCGCAATTTCATGCGACATTGTGACTGACGTCGCACCAGGTGACGTCATGGTATTTGCGACGTTGAGCTGCGACGTTGGCTGCGACGTCGCAGCACTGTTTTTGGTCCGAATGCGACGTCGTCGTCTGTTCGACGATTTCAAGATCCAAATCGAGTTTTGGCACGATTTTTGGGTGTTTTGATGTTATAGAAAGCTTCTAGCATGTATTTTGAAGTAATCTAAGTAATTTATAGAAAGAGAAACAATTTCTAGAGAGAGAAAGTGATAAATCTTACTTTTTGATGAAAATGGAGATGGAGATGATGGTGAAGAAGATGAAGGTGATGATGATGGTCCGGTGTTGCTGCTGATCCCGATCTTGTCGTTGTTGTTACCGATTTGTTGTTGTTATTGTTATTGTTTTTGATTTTGTTGTGGTTGTTGTTATGATGAAAAAGAGAGAGAGATAGAGATGAGAAAAAGAAGAAGAAAATGGAAATGAAAGAGTGGAATGGGGGTGGGTTGGTTTAGGCCGGCTCATCCCCAATCATGTGGGTATCTTGTCCACAATCGCAGTATAGAATACCCGTGTTTTTGTACCCGAAGGTAAAATAAATTTAATATTTTACTTTCATAATTTTGTTTATACTAATTCGTAAATATTTAAAATAAAAATATCTTACTGGAATTACAAAAATGTAATTTGGTTATAATTGTTTATAAAAATACAATTATTCACAGTATTAAATTTGGAGCGAAAATTGACTCTTTTTGACCGGGTGTTACAGGTATTGTTGTTGGAGGTGTTGTTGTTGGATTTGGGTGCTCGGCAGTCTTTGGTCAAATGCCCGTACCTCCTGCAGTTGTTGCAGGGAGTACTGCATGGACCGTCATGATGGTAATTACACTTGGAATAGTATGGTCTGTCTCCAGTGTAGCTACGTTTGGTTTCAGTATTGGTGTTGTAGACTTGGATGGTGTTGGTTTTCTTGTTCTGGTGGTTGTCGTGGTGTTCGGAGGATTTACGTTTGTTGTTGGAGGAGGTGTTTGGTGTTCCACGGCTGACAACTAGAGCCATAAGCTCGTGTGCTAGCCGGATAGCACTTTCAGTAGTGGTTGGCTTAGATGAAGCGACGTTCCCCTTAATGCTCTCAGGGAGGCTGCGGATATATCTTTTGATGCTCTTCTCCTCCGGATCAACTAAACCCGGGCATAACAACGCAAACTGCTGGAATTTGGTGGTATACCCAGCAATGTCAGTTCCCTGCACCGTCAAATGCTAGAACTCTTCCTCTAGACGGTGCAGTTCTTCTTCGGGACAGTACACCTCCCTCAACTTCTTCTTCAGCTCGGCCCAAGGTAGCTGATTAGCTATCTCAAGACCTACGGAGTTGGCGTGGGTATTCCACCACGTAAGAGCACCTTCCTGAAAGGTGTATGCAGCGAACTTGACTTTGTTGTCTTCAGTGCAGTTGCAGAGGTTGAAGACAGATTCCATACGTTCGATCCAACGGATCAGACCGATAGCACCTTCCATGCCTTTGAAATATAGTGGTTTGCAACTCAGAAAATCCTTGTAAGAACAAGGCTTGATGGCAGGGGTATTACTGGGAGCTTCACCAGTATTTCGGGAGTTTCTAGGTGATGCTGTGTAAACAGAGTCAAAGTTTAACTATTTATAAATGGAAATATCTTACTGACTATACACAACTCTGGCAAGAATACCTGGTCATAATATAGTATAGCTTGATAAGTCCGAGTCGAACACGAGGAACGGATGTCAATATTAAATAAATTGGAAATTAATACAAATAATGAAAACAATGAATATTGGGGGGGGGGGGGGCGTTTTAGTTCCGATCGAACAATTGGCTAACAATTATGAAATGTAATTGAAAATTAAATACTTGAAATAAAATAAGTGACTATTAAGAAAATAAGTAATTAAATAAAAATTTCAAATTCAAATGATAAAAGAAATGCATTTGCTTGGATTACTTTCCTTAGATTCCGGAAATCATTTTATTGATTTGCTAACTTATAGATTTATTGGTGAATTGACAAATGTTTCCAATCTTCTTTACGAGATAAATTGATATAAACACAATTAAGAAAGACACAAGGTTATTTTCAACACGCTAACAGTTCAATTTAACGTTGCCCACCAAATTGTATTCTAGATTAAACCAACACCATTTATGTGATTTATTCTTTTGACTTGAATCAACAAAGTCTACAACTATTACTAGTTATCTTGTTCATCAATGATCATTACCAATTATTAACCCTAACCTGTCAAACTCAATATATTCAGCAACAATCGTCAATTGAAATCAACAATTATCAATAATCTTATAATTAAAAGGTAATCAATCTCAATTAACCATAAAACCACGTTAGGTAATTACTAATAACCATTCAATAACCAAGGATCATCAAATAAACACATAAACTTTCAATAAATCGAATTAAATCCGCAAATCAATAATCAATCCATAATCTAAGTATCATTATCCAAGTAATTGCAATTAAAGTTTAGCCAACCATATTGCTACAGAAAATCAGAATTGAAACCGAAATCACAATCATAATCAAATGAAATAGAATAGCGTATTCAAACCGAGAAACCGAAGAATTGATTGAACGAGTGAAAACCTTTGATTCTCTAAGCTTCTAATGCTTCAAAAAGCTCCCAAAATGAGGGAAAAACCCCCTCTGGTCGTTTTTAATCGTATTAGGTTTTTTGTATTGAAGTTATGAAGTGAAAACCCTAAAATCGGACTTAAAATGCTGAAAAAGTCATCCATACGGCGTATGGATTCCATACGGCGTATGGATGCAAAAGCCCATCAGTCTCGGCCCGCGATTTCAAGTTTTGGCCCAGTTTTCAATCCATACGGCGTATGGACATCCATACGCCGTATGGATGCATTTTTAGAAAAAGTACCAAAAACGAAAGTTGTAGCCCTCTGAGTTAGCTAAATTCTCCAAGTTGAATCACCTCAATCGGAGTTCGTATGAAGAAGTTATGGCCAAAATACTAACAGCATGTCCAAAAACTCAGCTTTTACACTTTTCTTCATTTTCAGCTCATCTTTCATTCTCTTTCCGATTCGAGCTTCATTTACGCTTATTCCAATCCAATATTGCCTATCTTCACTCTCTTAGCTTCTTTTCCTCAATCCAATCTTCTCTTGTCCAATGTTTTGATTCTTTTAGCAACTTTTCTTCCAAATAAGCTCGTTTTCCGTTCCTTTTTGATCCAAGCTCCGAATTAACTCCTAAATGCAAATATGAATGAAATAAATATCTTATTCATATAAAATGCATTAAAAACCTATCAAACAAGGGGGTAATTAGTACTATAAAATAGCACATTTTGGCGTTCATCAAACATCCCCCACTTGAATCCTACTTGTCCTCAAGTAGACCATCTGTTGAAAATTCAAAACTTTAAATATGAACGGCAAACAAAAGTGCAAAAGGACTTACATACTACACAACATTCGGCAAACCAAATTGCTAACTTAAAATCGATTCTACCTTAAAGCTTAGCAATAAAGAAACTCTCTAGGGAAAACAACTTCTAATACATTATTATTATGCATAAAAGATAATTCACTTAGATTACCGATATTGTTGTCCACTTAAACAATCTAAACTTCAGAAATTGAGCTTAACTCATTATTATTCTAGCAGGTTTTACCCTAGATTCACAGATAGCAAAATACTCTTATACCAATAACGTGTCACAATTCTCCAAATAATGAACATCCAAATAAATCAATCATTTTTCAAACCAAGACATTGGTGACAGGTCTGTACCTCAGTACAATAGAGCGACATAACTTGGCTTTGGTTTTTCAATTTATGAGTCCTTTGTACTCATTTATTTTTATCTATTTTGATATCAAATATACTGACGGAAACCAGGTCTGTACTTTCGTACAACAGAGGAGACAACACCCAGTATATTCCCAAATGATGATAATTAGGATCCCAAAATTATGGATTATAACACGCTATCATATGAGAATTAAGATTATCATACCTTGCTAAAAGATCCTCATAGGATAAATCCTACTTTATTCATTAAATTTCTTAATAGCTCAACAACTTCCATAAAGATTGCCTATCGATACATCAAAAAATGAACTATCTAATATTTAAAATTAAAATTATTTCATTCTTTGCATTCCCAAAATATGTTACAAGATTCGCTAAACTTTAACGCAGAAAACAATTTTAAAAGAAAAATTTGGGCTGAAAAATGACTAACATGTAGAATGCCCTTTAGCTTTAAAATTTGCCAATATTTACCATTCATATCTTAAGGATAAATAGACTTACTTCTTTTCCCCCATCCCCCACTTAAAAGTATGCAATGTCCTCATTGCAAAACTAAATAAAAATAAAGGGAATAGAAAAGAAGTGAAACAGAAAACTCCCCTGATTTGAAGGCAACTTGCTTGAAGGACTTCATTCAGAAATAAAATACACAGCACACTTCCGTAGGCGACACGATTGCATTTAGCACATGCAATAAGCCTTTAAACCCCTCGGTATCCCGAGTGGACGAGTTGTAGTCTCGTGAGGGTTTCCAGAGAACACACCCACAAAGTTCAAACCTGCAAGCAAAAACAATAAAACAAAATAACAAAATAACGGGTTGTCTCCCGAAAGAGCTTTTGTTTATCTCTTCGGTAAGCTCGACATCTTGCTTCACCACTTAATTCAAATCCATCTCCAAATCACGCTTGGAGTCCCTTGCATCACCATAGTATCTCTTCAAACGACTTCCATTAACCTTGAAATTTTTTTCAGAATGACCTTGCAGATCAACAGCACCAAAAGGATAAACCTTTTTAACTATCAAAGGTCCTGTCCAACGAGTCTTCAACTTTCCAGGGAATAATTGCAGACGAGAACTGTATAGGAGAACCTTATCACCTTTTTCAAATAAACAATTTGATTTAAAGCGTGAATCAAGCCATTTCTTGGTGCGCTCCATATATAGTCGAGCGTTAATATAAGCATTCATCCCTAACACTTTCTTCAATTGTGCATTCGTAAAATGCGTTTCACTATCACTGATCAAAACCTTCGGCGTTCCAAATCGCGAAAACAATCGCTTACGGAACTTCACCACAACCCGTGCACCTTTTATAGGTAATGCCTTCGCCTTCAACATCTTTCGTGACGTGTAATTAGGTCCCTTATACCCTATAGTTGGACCATTGTGACAATGACTTAGAATTCGCGTCTCCGTTTTGATCAAAATTCCATTTGTCAAAATCGACTCTTCACTCTCCCTTAACTTAATGCCTTCATTTTCTAAATCTTTCTCGCACATTTTCTCGATCTCCACAGGCAATTTATCAAACTTGTCGATGTCACGGATTCTCGCGAGGCTTCCCTTCCATCCTTCAAGAATCATTGGGTCTAAATCTACGTCATCCTTCAAACTTTGCAAACTCTCGTCATCCTCAGATAATTCTCTCATGCTAGCAAAGTAACAAGTCTCATCCACTGATTCTGGATATTGCATAGATTAATTCACATTAAATACAACCTTCTCATCCCCCAATCTCATGGTTATTTTCCTATCAAAAACATCGATCAATGCTCTGGAAGTGGCTAAGAAGGGTCTACCTAGAATAATAGGCACCTTAGGATCCTCTACCATGTCAAGAATCACAAAGTCACAGGGAAACACAAACTTATCAACCTTGACTAAAACATTCTCAACCATCCCTCTGGGGTATTGAACAGAGTGATCAGCCAACTCGATGCACATTCGGATGGATTTAGGTTCTCCTAGCCCAAGTCTAGCGTACATAGTATAAGGCATAATAGATATGCTAGCCCCAAGATCCGCTAGTGCATTCGCAATGTCCAATTTACCAATTTTACAGGGTATAGTGATACTCCCTGGATCCTTCATTTTTGGTGGCAACTTGTTTTGCATCACGGCTGAGCATCGCTCATTCATCATTACTGTGGTTGCTTCTGCTAACTTGCTCTTATTAGTCAAGAGCTCCTTCAAGTATTTCACATACTTAGGCATTTGGGCAATGGCTTCCACAAACGGAATGTTGATGTGAAGCTGCTTCAGATTCTCTAGAAATTGATGATAATGAGCTTCATATTTTCCTCTCCTCATCAAAGCTGCTGGGTAAGGTGGTGGTGGCGCATGATCCTTCGCATATTGCTTATCCCTAGCAAATTGATCAGCTTTTGTGTCCACCCTTGACTTTTTGGCAACCTCAACTTCCTTCTCTTTCTCGGGCAAAGGCTGAGGTGCAGGCTTCTTCTTAACAATTGGGTCTTCATGAACGTTTCCACTTCTGGTAGTCACTACCTTTGCATGATCTCGTGGGTTGGTTTCGGTGCATCCAGGTAAAGTTCCCGGGGGTCTCTCTTGGAGAACTCTAGCTATGCTGGAAATGGTTCTCTCAATTTGCTTGATCGCCGCTCCTTGATTCCGAACTAATGCTTCAATGGCGTCCATCCGCTGTCCAGACTTAGCAATAAAATTCTCGTTAGCGATCAAAAACTTCCCCATCATTTCTTCCAAATTGGGTTTCTTGTCAGGGAAGGTTGCCGAGGGTTGTTCCCTAGTGAAAAACTCTGGCTTAGCCTGGCTGAACTGGCGACCTCCTTCCTGGTATGGTCTTAGGAAAAATTCTCCTCTGTCTTGGTAGTAGGTTCCATGAGTTTCCACATATTTAACTTCCTCTCTCACTCCTCCAGAATTCATTTCGGGACAATCCTTGATTAAATGCGTTCCTCCACAATTGTCACACCCTACTTGGATTGCATGGACAGTCTCGGTCACCTTTTTTATGTCTCTTCCCATGCTGTCCAGTTTTGCAGTTATGGCGGCGAGTCCATCATCATTGCTAATTGACCTCTTTCTCCTAGAGGCACCATCATCCCATAACCGAGAATGCTTTGCTTGGTCGCGTATAGCAGCTAAGGCGTCCCTAGGAATCTTCTTCGGGATATGTCCTTGAGCATCTAATTGCTATCTTGTAGCACGATCCACTCCCGTATAGAATACCATTATAATTTGTTGGTCGTTTAGGTCGTGCTGTGGACATTTATGCATCAAGTCCTGGTACCTTTCCCATGCTTCGTGTAGCGACTCATCAACTTCTTGCTTGAAATTCCTAATCTCGTTGATCATCTTCGACGTTTTGGAGGGTGGGCAGTACATCTTTAGAAACTTCATGCGGAGATCTTCCCACGTGGTGATGGATCCAGCTGGTTCATTAGTAATCCATCTTTTCGCGGCTCCCTTGAGTGTTCTTGGGAATATTCGGAGCATGACTTGATCGCATGTAACGTTAGGAATGCTGAACATATCCGCGATCTCCACTATTCTCTCCACGTGCTCGTTAGCATCTTCATTCTCATCTCCTTGAAACGGGTTTTCCCTAAGCTCCTTTAGGAATTGTCCCTTTATCTCGAACTCAACATTTTCTGCAATTGCGGGCCTCAATACTCCTGAGCCAAGGTCGCCACGCCTTCTGCTCGAATATTCCTCGAGAGTCATGTTGGCGATGTCGTCTGCCATTTCTAAATCTAGCTCCGATTGATCGATGGGTGGTTCAAATAGAGATCGTAGATATTCTCCGAAATCGTCCTCCAAATACAAAGGGTAGAAAAAGGATTTTAAATATAAAATAACTTATCAACTAATCTCTAACACAAGATAATACAAAATAACAGGAAAACAAAACTAAATTTAAACTAATAATATATAGAAAACAAATTCCAATTTATCAAATTGAATCAAACCGCTCCCCGGCAGCGGCGCCAAAACCTTGATGCTGTGTAAACAGAGTCAAAGTTTAACTATTTATAAATGGAAATATCTTACTGACTATACACAACTCAGGCAAGAATACCTGGTCATAATATAGTATAGCTTGATAAGTCCGAGTCGAACACGAGGAACGGATGTCAATATTAAATAAATTGGAAATTAATACAAATAATGAAAACAATGAATATTGGGGGGGGGGGGGGGGCGTTTTAGTTCCGATCGAACAATTGGCTAACAATTATGAAATGTAATTGAAAATTAAATACTTGAAATAAAATAAGTGACTATTAAGAAAATAAGTAATTAAATAAAAATATCAAATTCAAATGATAAAAGAAATGCATTTGGTTGGATTACTTTCCTTAGATTCCGGAAATCATTTTATTGATTTGCTAACTTATAGATTTATTGGTGAATTGACAAATGTTACCAATCTTCTTTACGAGATAAATTGATATAAACACAATTAAGAAAGACACAAGGTTGTTTTCAACACGCTAACAGTTCAATTTAACGTTGCCCACCAAATTGTATTCTAGATTAAACCAACACCATTTATGTGATTTATTCTTTTGACTTGAATCAACAAAGTCTACAACTATTACTAGTTATCTTGTTCATCAATGATCATTACCAATTATTAACCCTAACCTGTCAAACTCAATATATTCAGCAACAATCGTCAATTGAAATCAACAATTATCAATAATCTTATAATTAAAAGGAAATCAATCTCAATTAACCATAAAACCACGTTAGGTAATTACTAATAACCATTCAATAACCAAGGATCATCAAATAAACACATAAACTTTCAATAAATCGAATTAAATCCGCAAATCAATAATCAATCCATAATCTAAGTATCATTATCCAAGTAATTGCAATTAAAGTTTAGCCAACCATATTGCTACAGAAAATCAGAATTGAAACCGAAATCACAATCATAATCAAATGAAATAGAATAGCGTATTCAAACCGAGAAACCGAAGAATTGATTGAACGAGTGAAAACCTTTGATTCTCTAAGCTTCTAATGCTTCAAAAAGCTCCCAAAATGAGGGAAAAACCCCCTCTGGTCGTTTTTAATCGTATTAGGTTTTTTGTATTGAAGTTATGAAGTGAAAACCCTAAAATCGGACTTAAAATGCTGAAAAAGTCATCCATACGGCGTATGGATTCCATACGGCGTATGGATGCAAAAGCCCATCAGTCTCGGCCCGCGATTTCAAGTTTTGGCCCAGTTTTCAATCCATACGGCGTATGGACATCCATACGCCGTATGGATGCATTTTTAGAAAAAGTACCAAAAACGAAAGTTGTAGCCCTCTGAGTTAGCTAAATTCTCCAAGTTGAATCACCTCAATCGGAGTTCGTATGAAGAAGTTATGGCCAAAATACTAACAGCATGTCCGAAAACTCAGCTTTTACACTTTTCTTCATTTTCAGCTCATCTTTCATTCTCTTTCCGATTCGAGCTTCATTTACGCTTATTCCAATCCAATATTGCCTATCTTCACTCTCTTAGCTTCTTTTCCTCGATCCAATCTTCTCTTGTCCAATGTTTTGATTCTTTTAGCAACTTTTCTTCCAAATAAGCTCGTTTTCCGTTCCTTTTTGATCCAAGCTCCGAATTAACTCCTAAATGCAAATATGAATGAAATAAGTATCTTATTCATATAAAATGTATTAAAAACCTATCAAACAAGGGGGTAATTAGTACTATAAAATAGCACATTTTGGCGTTCATCACTAGGCGAGTCCCGAGCAGCCAAGGCATCGGCCACAGCCCGAGAAACGATAGCATTGATTTCCGCATCGCTGTAACTTTTCTTCTTGGGCGGCATGAATCTTCAAAAAAGAAAGAAACAAAAGGTACATAAGAAATTGTACCAGAATGAAAATTACAATAGATGCATATATGTAAAAGCGGTAACATACGACATTACAATGTAAAATCAATATTATAGAATAATTGAGGGAAATTGTCAATTGATATTACAAGTTCAAAAGATGATAAACAATTCCAAATTACGAGTTCCAAAAGTTACAGGATTAGATGTTTTACAAAGGTACCGGGAATTGTTACATCCGGTTGAATTACATAGGTCCTACAAAAGCATATTAGAGTACAGATTCAGCCTAAGCTAATTCTGACGTAAGTTGAGTTGTGGCAGCAGTGCAGTGAGATGATTCACAGACTCGGCAAGTCTGTTGGCAGTTCGGAGGGCGTCTTCGGTTTCCCTTAGACGTGTCTCGCACTGATGTAGCCTTGATTGTAGGACAGAGATTTCATTTCGGTTGCCAATCACTTGGTTGTGGACAACCTCCATGGTTTCGATTGTTTCTTCCACTTGATTTTGAAGAGTGTTCATGGTGTTGACAGTGTGCTCGTGATCTTCAGAGACTTGCTCGATTGGTTCCATAGCTGTGAGTCTCCAGTTTTCGAGAGTTTCTTGGAGTTCGATATCCATAGCGTTAAGTCGTTGTTCGTGATGATGTAGCCTAGCGGCTAAAACTGGTGGAGTAAGGTGAGTGGAATATGGGCTAGCTCGAGGCAACCTGGTGTCCCTCCGGGCTACCCTTGAGGTTCGTGATTCATGTGGATAAGAGCGTGATGAACTTGGTGGTGTGTTTGCCATTCTGAGACAAAGCGTTAGGAAGAATGAGGCCTATATCCATATAATAACTTATATAATATAGCCAAATATTGCAACGAGGCCTATCTATGTATACTTAGTATCACATAATAGCCTATTGGGTGTCTAGCACAGACTTGTTTGAGTATCGGTTCTCTCGAGGTCAGAGTCAACTAGTGTATTCCTGTTCAACATGATCGTTTCAGACCTCACATCATCTTTCCTTAATTGTACATAGTTGATCAGGCTATGTTAAATTAAAGTCGTATGCTGTAATTCCTGAACCAGTCATGCATAATGAGGAAATACTGCCTAACGGTCATAGTCTAGGCCCACTACATGCAACCTAGTTCACTATAACCTTAGGCTCTGATACCAATCTGTAACACCCCCAAACTTATTGTTTAGCGGAAGCACGATTTGGGTGTTACGAATCAATAATCACAGCACAAAGATATATAATGAACGACTACTATATGCGTCGTTTTACATTTGTATTGATAAAACCAAAAGTTTACATCAAAAATATTGTTTACATAAGCTCGGTTGAAATTGAGAGATTTAAGTACATAATTAATCTATAAAAAATATAATAATGCAGCTAAATCTCTGATTGTTTGCATGATGACTCGAGCTAATTGATCCTTACTTGAGCAGTCCAACCTACTGCTGGTCACCTGTGATACATGCTAAAATTGGTCAGCGAAACGCTGGTGTGCTCACAGGTTTGTATGTCAACACATATGTTTGTATGAACCGCAAGATTTAATAATTGAATTTAAAATGCAATTAAGCAAAATAAAAGTTATACAGTCATGAGCACGTAGTCTGAGCTTAACTTGAGTTGTCAGGCCCACTTAAGGAAACCTAACTTGAAATGCCTCCTACGAGTGCCTAATCTACACTCGTCTTCCCAAATGCTAATACATCCGTTTGACCAGTTAGTGCGTGCTAACCCGGATGAGGATTGTCAATCATATATGATATCATATACTAACATTCACGCTACTACGTATTACCAGACTATGCTATGGAGGGCTTTAAATTGATTAGCTTGAAACTCAAGTAGGATTTGATTTGATTTGTACTTGCGTTCAACTTGTAAAACAAAACGAGCAATAATATCACACCCCTGATTGAAAAGCAGTAAAATAGGGGCCATGAGACTCACCTGAGTCTTGAAGTGTTTAGATAAATTAACTTGATTTGGCTTGACTTGTATTGACGTCCGAAGACTTGTAACCTGAAGGTGTCCATGACACGCGATGGTTATTAATTATTTAGGTATCTTGAAAGACTACCTTTGTAATTGTTTGCCCAAATTACCCCGATTTGGTTGATTGACTTGTCCAAATTACTACGATTTGGTTGATTGAATTGTATGTTTGAAAACGTGTACGGCCCGTTGGTGATTAATTGTAATAATAGTTTTGATGTTATCACATTGATTTTGAAGCGTTATACTTGAAAAGCAAATTCCATTATGTTTGAAAAGTTGTATCGTATAAGCGTTTTGAAGTTGTACAAGTTTGACACTTGGTGAGAAATGTGCTTACGGATTCTAAGTACGGGGGTCCGGGGGCAGCGCCCCTGGTTAGTGGGGTTCCAGGGGTGGCAACCCCTGGCGGGGTCCAAGGGGCTGGCCCCTGGCTGGGGTCGAGATGCCAGGTCAGCTCGAAAATTTTTTATTTCTATTAAATTGCTTTGGTGAAAAATGCATCTGGACTTGAATTTGGGTGAAATCAAGTGATAAAATTTTGGTCTCGACACTTAGTAAAAAGTTGTAAATATTCTGTTTTATGCGACACAATATGCGACATAATAATTTGTTATACGACACAAGGGTTGTGTCGCATAGAAGTGCGACACAAGAGCTTAGCGACACAAGGGTTGTGTCGCATAAGCGTACAATGCTGATTCAACAGCGACATAGCGATTGTGTCGCATGGTATTTGCGACATAAGGTACGACACAATATTGTGTCGCAAAAGGTCCGACATAACTGAGTTTTTACGACACAAAATACGACACAAGGGCTTTTATGCGACACAACCTGCGACACAAGGCTTGTGTCGCAAAGATGAACACCAAAACAGAACCCAACGACTGATGATGTTTTCCAACCCAAAACTCAAATTCAACCCGTTGTTAAGCTGTAAATTCGTGTTTCACTTGTTTAATAGGCATATATATACTTGAATAACCCAATAATATGTGAAAATAAGCTAAAACGAGAGGTTTCGGGATTTTGTCGGAAACTTACAAAGTGCCGAAATGAAATTCCGGAAAGATGAGGATGTAGATCGCGTCGAGGTGGTTCCTTTTCCGTAATTATTTTGCCGATTTGGTTGCGTTTTGTGGTAGTTTATAATGGATTTAGGTGGTGGTGTGGTATGGTGATTGTAGAGAGAAAAGAGAGGAGGAGAGAGGTGAGAATGATGATTATGGAAGAAATGGGGAAGAGATCCCCACTTTTGGGGCAGATTTTCGGTGGGGTCCACGGTGTGGGCTTCACCAAATTTTGCTCCGTGTAGTCGCGCTCCGTACTGTGTTCGTTTTCCCGATCGTTTAAACGTTAAATAATTATTTTATACGTTTAATATACATTTTAAAAATACGAATATTTATTCGATATTTTTGTTGAAGTATTTCATAAAATACTTAATAGTTGTGTTATAAAAATATAACATTATCTCGTTTTGTCTGTTTGTGTGCTTTAACATTTTAATCGCGTAATCATCGATTGTATGTTAGGAATTGTGTACGAAATATTATAAAATAATATTGTGGATTTAAGTGTATCTTTAAATAACATTGTATTATTTAAATTAATTTGTTCACCAACGTCCGTATTTAATTGATCGAAACACGTTCGGTTTGAGACTTGTACGATTTAATTAAATCGTATTCTTGTATATATATTCAACAACATATATATTGATACATTAATTAGCCTAACACAGAACTAATTACATGTATTACAACTTGATTAGGCACTAATTACTAGTCCAAATTTGTCGGGTGTCACATGCACAGGGCATCACACTCTCAGGACTCTCTTGGATGTCCAACATCGAGCCTATCCCTGACTCTGAGATCCCAAATGAGAGCGACATCAGGAGAGGATACCAGATTTTACTTGAGGAGACACACATGACACAGCAGTGTTTGCATGAGTGGGGATTTGACAGCACAGAGGACTTGCCTATCCATGTTATGCAGGCCATCCTCAGACAACACAGAGTTATTATATCAGAGTCTGTATCTGGGAGAGCTGCTAGCGGGGAGCACTCAGCTACGGGCATGCATCCCTCCACTTCTGTTGTTGATCCTCGTGTGACTGATCAGGGGTCCCCTCGTCCTTAGACTTATTTTTCATCTCCAGTACTTTATCATTATCATTACTATTGGTCTGTATTAACACTAACTATTTGGGATGATTTGTGGACTTGTTTACTTTTTGGAACCATCCATCCAGCTTGCTACTCAGCTGGATGATCTATCTATCTATCTTTATTATTATGCTTACGTTTTCTTTGTTTATTTTAGTAGAATAAAATGTGGTTGAATTGATTGTTGAGAATGATGGGAACAGTTCACGACTAGATGACGCGCACTAAAACGGAAGGCTGTTCTTAGACTGAAGCATGCTGAAATCTCTAGCAAGCCAAAACATCTTCTTCAGCCAAATCATTTTCATCTCGTGAATCCGTGAGGGGAGTTTTTCGTTCTTTTCCGTTGTCTTCCCGAAATATTCATACCATATCCTTTATGCCTAATCTCTAAGTGTGGGATTTTTAATTCCACCATCTTAAAAACACAATAAAGTGAGCATTCCCTATAATCAAAACTCTAAGTGTGGGATCCCCCAAAAAGATCTACGCCTTAGTAGTGAACATTAGGGACAATGTTCCTTTAAGTGTGGGATACACGGTATGTTATACCGTAAAGTTTTCTGACCTTTTGTCCTCTAAAGATAACTTGTAACTCGTTTTCTGCTCAAATTTTTGAAATTTTTTTCGAAAACTCGACTGATTTATCAGTCAACTTTTGAAAAATTCTTTGATCTTTTGGTAAGAATAATACTTTTTAAGGATAATCACTTTTTCAGAATAAATAAGTTACTTTGGAAAGTACGATAAGGCAGAATAAGAATCCCTTAAAAATGAAATGGTCATCTTCGAAGCATCGCATGACTTGGCACATACACCCTATATTATTGTGTGAGGAACTTGAGCCTTTAATAAGCATTCATTTTTAATGCTTCACCATTCATTTCTGTGTGTGCGCCGATGCATGTGTCTTAGAATTAGAACTTGTTCCTGGTATACGCTTCGAGACCATACCAAAGAGTACCGTACGCGGTATAGGTGCAATTAGAGGATCTTGGCATTTATTAGGATTAAACCCATTTTTCTCATATCTCTTCAAGCCTAACCCTCCGATACTCAATTTTAGTATCGATGATCCGCTTAGTACACCATGTTGAGCCTTAACCTTTTCATTTCTTAAAACCCAAATATTTTAAAACCCATTCCGTTCCCTACCCACCAAAACCTTATTTTAGAGTTTTTAAATTTTTGAAAAAATGCTATTTAGATATTCTTTTTGCTTTCACTCCAAAAATCACAAAATTCGTGTTTTACTCAAAACTTCTCATGTGCGTTAGAAATTAAATCTCCAAAGATCGAGAATCTTGTGGTGCGAAAAATTGGCACCAAGTAAAATTCGAAATGACAAAAAGTGTGAAAAGTGAAAAAAATATGAAAGGATCTCAAAGAGGTAGTAAGAAAATAAAAATTCCTTAGAAATTCCTTGGCAAAGAAATTCTAAGCCAAAAATATATATATCTAAATAAAGCTAAGTGCTTCAAAATCTCCCGAAAACTCTGATCTTTGAAAGATATAAATCCTCCAAGTGTTTTCAAGAAGATAGAAGTCATAATAGCTATCTTCCTCCTTTCCGTTATCCGTTTCCGTTTTCATTAAAAAGCATATCTAAATAAAGTTTTTCATAAAGTTTGAAAATTCCTGAGATAAGCATAACCCGTTTTAAACTTTAAAAATGACCCTTTTCCATACCCATTTAAACCTCACCCAAACACTACAACCCAACAAGAAATGCCTTGGGATAATTAGCACCGTCCTCATTTGGAGTGGTGGAGATGCGATTCTCGACCAAGCCTATGATGATAAGCGCTGCATGACTGGCTTTGAGCGATTTCGTTTGTTTAGAATGTTAGGAAACCCGATACACTTCTTGAGTGAATTGAGTGTCCACCTGTGAGGATCGCCCAGTCATGTACTTCTACATCCCGAGAGTTGCAAAAGTATGCTAAAGGGACAACCAGTTCAGTTTTAAGATTTCTTATTCTACTGATGCTTACTTTTTAAATAATTTACTTATTTTGAGGAGCTGATGTCCTTAGGAAATATTTGTTCTCGTCAAAATGGTCTATTTTCTCTAAAAACCTGGAGCAAAATGAGATACGGTTTGCTTGAGGACAAGCAAAGTCTAAGTGTGGGATATTTGATTTGACGTAAAAAGACATGTTTTACACACATCTTTTACCTCATATTTAGCACTTAATTAACAAAAACATGCCAATAAAGTTCACATTTACCACATTTTGTTAAAAAGGTCTTAACTTTATAAATATTTCAAAAACGACGGTAAATGGACGAAAAACACACTTAAATAGGCATAATTCGTTCGACACGCTATTTTATCGTTAAAACTCCGATCTGGGACTTAATAAATATCTTAAAATGTAGATCTGGAGAATACGAACGCATGGATATAAAGAACGTTGAAAACGGATCAAGAACGAAGAAGTTAGAGCCAAACGAGTACGATCCAGCACACAAGACTTACGATCCAGCACACAAGACCACGGACCAAGGGAATACACCCCCTAGGGGCCGTATACCCCCTACAGGGGCCGTATACCCCCTCTACAGGGCCGTATACCCCTATTTGGGGTGGTATGCCCCCTTCTAGGGGTGATATACCCCCTCTACGCTGCCGGATTCGCCCCGTTTGCTACCGAATACGCCCTATTTGCTACCGAATACGCCCTATTTAGGGTGGTATACCCTCTTTACGGTGTTGAATTCTATAGCTAGGGGGTGTATTTCAGTGTTAAATTGGAGCGAGGGTGCTGAGTGTAACTTCGTGTAATGGAAGGCTATAAATAGAGCATTCAACCTCCTCATTTCACAACCTACACCATTCACAACACAATTCACTTTCACATACACTTTCTCTTGTAATTTCATTTCTTAGTTAGTTTCTCTCTCTAGTTTCTCTCTCTAGCACTACTCTTAGGAGTTAGAGGAGAAATTAGAGGGTAGCTAGTAGATTAGAGGAGGGATAATCGTTGTAATAAAGGAGTATTGCTGTTCAAGCTGGTATTCAAGGATTGCAATTGTTTTCTTTCTGTTACGCTGCTCTATTATCCGGTGATATCTGTTCCCTCATACTTTTATTATGTCTGAATTATCCATGCGTAATATTATGGTATGTGCTTTATTTGTTGCCATGTTTATTGAGTAGTGTAATATTGTGATTGTTGGAATGTAGATATTTAGGAGTAGGGATGATGTTAAATTAATCTTTAATTAAATATGTGATTGGAAATTGTTATGTTATGTATCTGGTTGAACTTTTCAAGAGGTAGATCTAAACCACCATATACACCCTTTCCAAGCTTTCACGTGGCTATTACTTTAGTATTAGGACCTGATCAACCCTAGTATCGGTAGATAGTTATCTGTGTTATTGTTGAAGCTGTGGACATGCTGTAAAACGGCCTAGTACTTAGTATAGCGCTGGAAACACCTCTGGTGGAGTACAAATGTGTGGAAGCTACGGACCGGTCGTAAGCATATGACACCGTGGATACTTGGAAGTCACCCTTCCTGAACATGGTCTTGGTATATACAAAGCTGTGGAACTGCTGAAAAACGTAGTATACACCGTGAAACAAACCTAGGGATGAACGTTTGATCGCAAAGGAGGGTCTACACCTTGACGGAAGTACTTGTGCTCCTCAACTAAGTTTAAGGGATCTGGAAAATAAAGCAAACATTCAGCTGTAGTGTAAGATGCTTAAACCCCCTTATCCAACATAACCGACAATTTAACATACAATAGCAAGCAATTAGTAAAAACCTTAATAAAATCAATTAGAACTAGGTGTTAAGAACGGTCAAAAATTAAATATCGGTCTGCTACCTTATTCATGCACCCAGGGTTAATCCCAAGAAGGGTCACTTGTCCTCATCGGACAGTGTTGGGGGTTGAGCAGCCTGATCTGATCAGAATCATGATAGCCTAGTACTCAGTGACATACGACTTAGGGTTTCCGCTTTAAATCGTAGGGTACTAGTGTTTACACCAAACCTCTGTTGATTTATTTAAGGCAAGTCTCCAATCATCTTTTATAATGAACATCATCACGAAACCTGAATATTGAAACTTCAGCAATCACAACTCTATATATCTGCTTACCCTATCCGTAGTGTAGTATGTACTTTCCTGCATTTTAGTTAAATTAGAAAATACCAAAACAAAAACCCTACCTGCTCTATTAAACCCATCCTATTAGCAACTATTCTCTGAGGTATTTAATTCATCTCGATTCGCTCCGATTTTAAGAACGACACCTGAGTCAGACTTACCGCTTACTACCCTAATACCCTTAGAGCAGTAGGTAGTAATAAAACTTAGGCTTCCCAGCAAAATATAAATTTAAAACTGTGACCCCCCCAAATTTGATTGATTTGCGGAAGCTCGATTTGGGTGTCACTAATCAATATACAAAGCACATAAGATAATAATGAATGACCACTATATGCGTCGTTTTAAACTTGTATAAATAAAGTAAACGTTTACATCAAAACAATGTTACATTAGCTCGGTTCCTGAAATTGAGAGATTACATGGCATAATTACTTTTACAAAATATAATAATGCAATCAAATCTCTAGTTGTATGTATGCTGACTCGAGCTAATAATCCCTGCTTGTGCAGCCAACCTACTGCTGGGTACCTGTGATAAATACTAAAATGGGTCAGCGAAAACGCTGGTGAGCTCACATGTTTGTATGTCAATGTATAGTTGTCAGAACCGCAAGATTTATATTGAATTTAAAATGCAATTAAGCAAAATAAAAGTTATACAATCCATGAGCACATAGTCTGAGCTTAACTTGAGTGCTAGGTCCAATTAAGGAAACCTAACTGGTTTGCCTCCTACGAGTGTCTAATCCACACTCGTCTTCCCAAATGCTAATACATCCGTTTGACCGGTTAGTGCGTGCTAACCCGGATGAGGATTGTCAATCCCATATGATATCATATACTAACATTCACGCTAAAATATTAGAGACTATGCTATAGAGGACTTTAATTGATTAGCTTGAAACTCATGTAGTATTTGAAGGTTGGCACTTGCGTTCTACTTGTAAAACAAAATGGAGTAGTAATATCACACCCCTGGTAAAAGTAGTGAAAATGGGGCCATGAAACTCACCTGAGCCTTGAGTGTTTATTGGGATAAACTTGAATTGATTAGCTGTGATGTGTTGTCCGAAGACTTGTAACCTGAAGGTGTCCATGACACGCGATGGTTATTAATTGATTAGGTATCTCGAAAGACTACCTTTGTAGTTGTTTGTCCAAATTACCCCGATTTGGTTGATTGCCTTATCCAAATTACTAAGATTTGGTTGATTGATTTTAGTATTTGAAAACGTGTACGGCCCGTTGGTGACGGATTTGTTATAATAATCTCAACTATTATTATTTTGATTTCATAACGTTTCACTTGAAAAATGTATTTTGATTGTGTTTTAGAAGCCGTTACGGAATCTAAGTACGGGGGTCCGGGGGCAGAGCCCCTGGCTGGGGTCGAGCTGCCAGGTCAGCTTGGAAAATTTTTATTTCTACTATATTGCTTTAAGGAAAAACGCATCTGGACTTGAATTTGGGTGAAATCAAGTGATAAAATTTAGGGTCTCGACACTTAGTAAAAATATGTGTTTTCTAGTTTCTGTTTTGTGCGACGTTGGGTGCGACGTTGGGTGCGACGTCACAGGCCCTGACTGCGACGTTGAGCATGACGTCGCTATGTGCGACTTTCGCAATTTAATGCGACGTTGTGGGTGGCGTCGCTATACGCGACGTCGCAATTTAATGCGACTTTGTGTCTGACGTCGCATCATGCGACGTCACGAGGGGTTTTGCGACGTTGAAGCTGACGTCGCATAAATCTGGGTCCAAATGCGACGTTACGGTCTGATGGCCGGAAAATGAGCCAAAATCGAGTTTTCGAGTTTCCGATCGGTCCAATATTTTTACCCAACCCCTTTATAGACATATTAAGCTTATACAAACAATAATATATGAAAAGTAAGTAAAATCGAGAGATGTCGGGATTTGTCGGAAACTTACAAAGTGTCGGATCAAAAATCCGAGAAGATGAAAGTGTAGATCGTGATGAGGGGAACGTTTTTCTCCAAACGAGTATGGTGATTCGAAGTCGTTTAGTGTATTTATTTTGTGATTTTGATGATGAGGTGGTGGTTTGTAATTGAGAGAAAAAGAAAGAAGGAGAGAGAAAGAGAAAGTGAAAAATGAAGAAAAGAGAAAATGGGAGGTGGTTTTAGGTGGAAATCCCCACCCTTTCCAGTCTACGCACCGCGCCCCGTGTGGTGTTCATTTTCCCGATCGTTTGAACGTTTAAATTATTATTAGTTAACTTTCAAATGTAAGTTTTGAAATATAAATAGTTGTCCAAAAATTTTGGTTGAAGTATTTTATAAATTACCTTGTGTTTACGTTATAAATATAACTTCTTTTTGTTTTGTCGGTTGGTCGAATTTTGTAGAGTTCGGTAACGTTTTAAACCGAACGCATGTGTTTATTATATTATCGACATAATATAAAGTACTTATTTGTGAAATTAAATTATTCCACATAGTTTATAATTGCATCACCAACGTCCGTATTTATTGTATCGAAATTCATTCGATTTGAAACGCATACGATTTAAACAAACCGCATAATTGTGTAGATATATATTCAACAATATATATAATAATTGATACATTAATTAGCCTAACACAGAACTAATTACATGTATTAAAACTTGATTAGGCACTAAATTCTAGTCCTAATTTGACGGGTGTCACATTCTCCCCCTGTTAGAAAATTTCGTCCCAAAATTTATGTTGAAGTCGTGTTTGATGTTGAGTGTAACACCCCCGAAATTCACTGTTTTGCGGAAGCATAGTTTGGGGTGTTACTAATTAAATATCACAGCACAAAGATAAAGCAAACGACCTCTAAATGAGACGTTTTGTAAATTAGTACATTCCATAGATATAATGTTTGAAAACTTAGTGTTTTCGTATACAAAATGTAGTTTCCCCTAGAGTCCACGCGTATAGCGGGAGATTCTATTACATAATCAAAATATACAAAAGATAATGCTAAGAATCTCCGTTAATGCAGTTGTGTTGAAATCATGCGACTCTAGCTAAAATCCTGGAGTAATCCTACTCCATCCGGGTACCTGAGAAAACATGCTAAAAAGTGTCAACCAAAAGGTTGGTGAATCTCACAGGTTTGTAAGTAATATCGGCTTTGAACACGAGATTTCATTAGTAGTGCCCGTAGGCGTAAAATCAGCCATTGCAATCCAGCAATCGAAAAATCAGTATTTGCAATCCAGCAAATGTAAATAAATAGGTTTATACCGTTGCCATGAGGCTCATAATCGAAGCTTAACCCGTAATAATATGTTTGCTCCCGTGACATGCTCGTAAGTGAGCAAGCATCAGTAACGAATAAGTTGTCACCCGTTTATACGTGTAAATCGGTACGTGGCAGCGCTACTGCCCCGGGTGGGGAGGGTCATTTCCCTAATGGATCCATTAACTACTGTTCGCGCTTAAGTCCATAACTAACGATATATGATGGAGAGACTTCTGTTTGTAAGTAAACTCATGCAATTTCGTTTGGTATAGTAAACAGTTTAGTACTTGTGTTCAAGGAAAAGTAGTAGCATGTATCTCCCCCAATAAGATAAAACAGTAAAAGTGGGGCCGTAAGACTCACCTGAGTCTTTGCAAGTACGTTTATATCAATAAACGAGTAAGTAATATCGACCGTAGGTTCTCCGAACCCGTAACCTTCAAATGCCTAAACATATAAAGTTAAGTAAGTAGATGTCTCGCAAGACCATCTAGGCTAGTTGTTTACACAACTCATTATGTCCAAGTGTTTGTTTAGTAATTCGTTTGTAGTTTGAAAACAAATATGGCCCGTTGGTGACGGTTTGTAATAATGATTCAAAGCGTTATCATTTATAACGCAATTTAGTGTAGTTGTAATAGAAAGTATGTTCTATGACGTTTGTTAAGTCGTATGACATAAGTATCTGAAGTTGTGTAAGTTCGACACTTAGTAAAATCTGACTTTTCAAGGTTCTGGTTTGTGCGACGTAGCATGCGACGTAGCATGCGACGTAGGGTGGTACGTCGCATGATGCGACCTTCGCAAATCAATGCGACGTAGGAGGCGACGTCGCTAATGCGACGTTGGTTCGGTTTGCGACGTAAAAGTCTACGTCGCTATGTGCGACGTCCGCAAGTTAATGCGACGTAATAGGCTGCGTCGCTAGTGCGACGTTGGGATATCTGTGCGACGTAGGCCGTGACGTCGCTAAATGCGACGTTTTGAGCTACGTCGCAGAAAGTCCAGCGTCTCTGCGACGTAGCGGTCTGATCGGAATTTGGTGGCCGGAAAATCGGTCGAAAAGCTTTCGTTCGGTCCAAATCTTTTACCCAACCCATTTTTGGACATTTTAAGCATATATAAACCATAAAAACGTAAAAATGAGCAAAAACGGAGAGTTTCGGGTTTTGTCGGAAACTTACAATTTGCCGAAATGAAATTCCGGAAAGATAGGAGTGTAGATCGCGAAGTGGTGAACGTTTTTCCCTAAAGAGGTGGTATGATCCGGCGTCGTTTAGTTGGTTTATTTTGCGGTTTTGTAGGATTTTTGGTGATGAAATTTGAGAGAAAAGAAAAGAGAGGAGAGAGAGGAAAAATGAAATAAAGAAAGAAAAGGGTGGGGAAATGGGAGGTTATCCTCCCATTTTCCGGTCCCCGCACCCCGTGCGGTGTTCGTTTCCTCCGTCGTTTAAACGTTAACTCAAGCAGTTATATTTTTAAAAGATGACGGGAATATTTTAATGAAATGCCTTGAAATTAATTATAAAAACATTTGTCGAAGTATTAAAATTCTTAACTCGCATTTAATACGTATTCGTTAAATTATTTAAAATGTCGTCGTGATATTATAAATAGTGTTTGATCGCTGTGTATTTTATATAATAAAATACGTTCTCATTATTTAGGTAAGTTTCTGTCACCAACGTCCAAGTAACTGCGTCGGACTCCGTCCGGTTAATTCGTACGATTAATCCAAATCGCGTATGTACACACATATATATATAATTCACCTTATATATATACAAATAGAGTCTGCAATTAGTCCTATTACATACTAATTACAACTAGTTACAAGTAATTAGGCATAATTAATTATCCTAATTTAGCAGGTGTTACATTCTCCCCTTGTTAAAGAAATTTCGTCCCGAAATTAGCTTGAGTGCACGGACGGTGCGTTGTCTGGGAAGAGATGTGGGTATTTCTGTCGCATTTGGTCTTCCCGTTCCCAGGTGAACTCAGGGCCGCGCCTAGAATTCCACCTGACTTTTACTATGGGAATACGACTCTGTTTCAATTGCTTGACCTCACGGTCCATGATTTCCATAGGTTTCTCGACGAAATGAAGTTTATCATCGATTTGAATTTCGTCGAGCGGTATAATCAGCGTCTCGTCAGACAGACATTTCTTCAAGTTAGAAATGTGGAATGTGTTGTGTACGCTGCTAAGTTCAGCAGGAAGTTGCAGGCGATATGCCACTGGACCAATCCTTTCGAGGATTTCGAATGGTCCGATATATCTAGGATTTAGTTTGCCTCGTTTCCCGAATCGAATAACACCTTTCCACGGTGCCACTTTGAGAAGTACCTTGTCTCCTACCTGGAACTCAAGGTGTTTGCGTCTCACGTCAGCATAGCTTTTCTGACGATCACGTGCGGCTTTCAGCCGGTTTTGAATACCAACGATTTTCTCAGTAGTTTCTTGAATGATTTCTGGACCCGTGAGTTGAGATTCTCCTAACTCAGTCCAACAGACAGGTGATCGGCACTTACGTCCGTAAAGTGCCTCGAAGGGTGCAGCCTTTATGCTGGTATGATAACTGTTGTTGTACGAGAACTCGCACAACGGTAAATGATTTTCCCAAGAAGTACCGAAGTCAACTACGCAGGCTCGTAGCATATCCTCCAGTGTTTGAATAGTTCGCTCGCTTTGGCCATCGGTTTGCGGGTGATAAGCAGTACTCATATCCAGACGAGTACCAAGAGATTTCTGTAATGATTGCCAAAAGTTAGAAGTAAAACGGCTGTCCCTATCCGAGATGATCGAGATAGGTACACCGTGTCGCGAGATGATTTCTTTGACATAGATGCGAGTCAGACGCTCCATCTTGTCGGTTTCCTTGATGGCCAGAAAATGAGCAGATTTCGTGAGACGGTCCACGATCACCCAAATGGTATCGCAACCACTCGAAGTTTTCGGTAGTTTGGTAATGAAGTCCATGGAAATCTGTTCCCATTTCCATTGAGGAATTTCAGGTTGTTGAAGCAACCCAGAGGGTCTTTGGTGTTCGGTTTTTACTTTGGAACAGGTTAGGCAGTTACTGACGTACAAGGCGATGTCAGCTTTCATGTTAGGCCACCAATACAACCCTTTGACGTCATGATACATCTTGTCAGATCCAGGATGTATTGAGTATCGAGATTTGTGAGCTTCAGTCATCACCAAATCTCGCAAGTTTCCGAATTTGGGTAACCACACCCGGTTAGAGAAGTATCGAGTTCCATCGGGTTTGATTTCGAATTGTTTATCCAAGCCTCGCAAGGCTTCGTTTTTCAAGTTTTCATCGTTGAGTGCTTCAAGTTGAGCGGTAAGGATTTGAGCAGGAAGCTCGTTATGAATTGTCATAGAAAGTGCTCGAACTCGAAGGGGTTTCACTCGTTCTTTTCGGCTTAAGGCATCGGCAACTACGTTCGCCTTGCCCGGATGGTATTTGATCTCGCAGTCGTAGTCACTAAGTAACTCAACCCAGCGACGTTGTCTCATGTTTAGATCTTTCTGATCGAATATGTGTTGGAGACTTTTGTGATCGGTAAAGATAGTGCTTTTCGTACCATAGAGATAATGTCTCCAGATTTTCAATGCGAAGACCACAGCACCTAACTCGAGGTCGTGGGTCGTATAGTTTTTCTCGTGAATTTTTAGTTGTCGTGAGGCATAGGCAATGACTTTTTCCCGTTGCATCAACACACAACCAAGTCCTTGGTGTGAGGCGTCGCAGTAAACTACGAAATCGTCGGTGCCCTCGGGTAAGGACAGGATTGGTGCACTGCAAAGTTTGTTTTTCAATAGTTGGAAGGCTGACTCTTGTTTATCAGTCCAATCGAACTTCTTATCTTTCTGAGTCAGTGTGGTTAGGGGAACAGCTATTCTTGAAAAGTTTTCGATGAATCGGCGGTAGTAACCAGCAAGACCTAAGAATTGTCTCACTTCGGTTGGAGTGGTCGGTGACTCCCAGCCCTTGATTGCTTCAATCTTGGCGGGATCAACATGAATTCCTTGGCTGTCAATCACGTGCCCGAGGAATTGAACGGTTCGAATCCAGAACTCACACTTAGAGAATTTGGCATATAACTCTTCGTGTTTCAGAAGTCTTAGAATGGTTTTCAGATGTTGAGCATGTTCCTGCTCATTGCGAGAGTAAATCAGAATATCGTCGATGAACACAATGACGAATTTGTCAAGGTATGGTTTGCACACCCGATTCATAAGGTCCATGAATACGGCCGGTGCGTTGGTTAAACCGAATGGCATCACTTGGAACTCGTAATGCCCATAACGAGTTCGGAAAGCTGTCTTTGGGATATCATTGTCACGGACTCGGAGTTGATGATAACCCGACCGTAGATCAATCTTCGAGTAAACACTCGATCCCTGGAGTTGGTCAAACAGGTCATCGATTCTAGGAAGTGGGTACCGATTCTTTATGGTTAGCTTATTCAGCTCTCGGTAGTCGATACACATGCGGAAAGATCCATCTTTCTTTTTCACGAATAAGACCGGAGCTCCCCAAGGCGAGGAACTTGGTCGAATGAATCCTCTGTCCAGGAGTTCCTGTAGTTGGTTAGACAACTCCTGCATTTCGGATGGTGCTAAACGGTAAGGGGCTCGTGCCACGGGTGCAGCTCCGGGCACAAGTTCGATTTGAAATTCAACTTGTCTAGGTGGCGGAAGTCCGGGCAAGTCTTCAGGAAAGACTTCCGGGAAATCCCGCACGATCGGAACATCCTCAAGTCGCTTCTCCTCCGACTTCTTCTCCGTTACATGTGCAAGGATGGCTTGATACCCTTTTCGGAGGTATTTTCTAGTTTTCAGACAGGAGACAATATTCAGATTTCGTCTGCCGGTCTCCCCTTGTAGGACTAAGGTTCCACCGGAGACAAGAGGTATGCGAACGAGTTTGTCATGACAGATGATTTCAGTTCGGTGCTTGGACAACCAATCCATACCGACAATAATATCGAAGCTGCCGATCTCGACAGGGATTAAATCAATGGGAAACGTTTCGTTCGTGAGGTTAAGTGTACAGTTGTGTATGATGCTATCAGTCTCAATCAGTTTGCCGTTAGCTAATTCAACAATGTATTTAGGATCTAAGGCAGTGGGAGTAATATCAAGTAAAGGGCTAAATTTCTCAGATATGAAGCTTCTATCGGCACCGGTATCAAATAACACAGAAGCAGTAAGGTCGTTGAGAAGGAACGTACCCGTCACGACGTTCGGGTCTTGTCTGGCTTCCCCAGCCTTGATAACGAATGATCTGCCGCGAGCAGGGTTGTTGTTGTTTTTCAGCTTTGGGCAATCTTTCTTGAAATGGCCTGTATTTCCGCACCCAAAGCAGGCCTTTGGTGCATTAGTGTTGGGGGTGGGAATGTTGGTTCGACAATCCTTAGCTAAATGCCCGAACCGTTTGCAGTTGGAGCAAGGGCAAGAACCGTCATGGTGGCGGTTGCATTTGGGACAGTAGGGTCTGCTCCCGCTGTACCCTTTCTTCTCCGAGGTTCCGGATGAATAAGCCTTAATGTACTCAGGCTTTTTGTTGGAGGTTTGGTTGGATGAGTTGGGGTTTCCTTCCCACTTGCGTTTGTTGTTTGCAGATGGGGTTGAAGTTGTACCACGGCGGACAGAGTTTGCCGTTAGTTCATGGGCCATACGGATGGCGCTCTGAATAGTACCCGGTTTGGAAGAAGTTACCAGATCTTGGAGTCTCTCAGGAAGACCATCAACGAATTTCTCGATCCTCTTGTACTCAGGATCGACCATGGTTGGGCACAGAAGTGCCAGTTGGTGGAAACGGTTGGTGTATCCGGTGATGTCATCACCCTGCATCTTGTGGTTCCAGAATTCCACTTCTAGTTGTTTCAATTCATCCCTGGGGCAGTACTCGCCCCTCAACATCTTCTTCAACTCCTCCCACGGGAGTTGGTAAGCAGTAGCAACACTCACAGTCTGGGCATAAGTGTTCCACCAGGTGAGTGCGGTGTCAGTAAAAGTACTAACGGAGAACTTAACTTTATCTCCCTCCGCACAGTTGCAGATAAGAAATACAGACTCAACTTTCTCGATCCAGCGTACTAGACCGATAGCTCCCTCGGTACCTGCAAAGTTTAGAGGTTTGCAGTTCTGGAAGTCCTTGTAAGAACAAGGTTTAGCAGTAGTGGTTTCAGCGGCATCGCTGTTTCTCGAGGAGTTTGGTGGAGTATTCCGAGCCAAGGCTTCAGTAACAGCCTGGGTTATAAGGGAGGTAATCTGGGCATCGGTGTATGGTCGTGTCTTTGGCGGCATGATTCTTCAATAAAAGAAATGAAGATACATGAGATTTTTGTATGAGTTGGTAATTGTCACAGATGTACATGTATAAAAGCAGTACTACATAACATCAACATGGAAAATGACAATTAATGTGAGTTGAGATAACAAAGGATATCTGATAGATAAAGTGGATTCAAAAGTTACATCCTATAGAGATATTACAAAAGGTGTCGGGAATGGTTACATCCGACTAGTTTATAGAGTAGTGCTAGATAGTCTAGATTACGAGATAGATTACAAGACAAAAACTACACTAATCTTAATGTAGATTAATTGGTTCCATCAGCGTGACAAAGCGGTCCACAGTTTCTGCTAGTCGGTTGGTTCATTCTTAGTTAGGGTTCCTGGCCTTCGGATTCTTCTTCCGACTCCAGGTTCAGGTCGTGTGGGTGGTAGCGTGCTTCAAGCATGTCCCTGTATCTTTGAGTCGTGGAGCGGTACCTAGTCTCCTCCGTTGATTTCCTGCCCAAACGTTTGATCCATGTTTTGGTCCTACGGGTTAGGTTGGTGGCTACTTTCTTCCAGTAACGGATCTTATCTTTGATTCGTGTAGGGACAGATCGGTTTGAGATTCTCAATCTTTGTTCATAGTCTATGCACTTACGCTTAAGTGCCCAATTTCGGCCGTCTAGTCCCACAGCCTGATCTCGCACTCTCTCATATTCTTCAATATCGATGCCAGTCATCCCGAAATCCTGATTTTCGTTTCCCTCCAGCATGATTTCTTCTTCTGGTACGATGTCCTCATCGAGATACGTGTACTGGATTTGTTCCCCGTGGACTTGGTCACTATCAGACATGTAGTCGTCCATTTGGGAATTCGTGTCTTTGAGTTCTATAGAAATGACAGAGAGAGGATTTTAGTCCTTGAAAGTACGTTGTTTCAGGGTGTTAGATGTGATTTTCGTAAAATCATTAGAGTGCGCCACAAGGTGGTGTGACGGTAATCAAGTCTGTCATAGTCGGTGCAAACCGCTGAGAGAAATTTGTAAGTGTCACCAGGGAAATGTCGACTATCTCTATAGCGAGTGTATTTACGTGCGAGGCCTATTCACATATATAATAGCCTAGTAGTATAGTCAGCGAGTGAGGCCTATGTATGTATATACTCGTATATCACATAATAGCCTAGCGTATGTCTAGCACATAACAAGTAAGAGTCTCGGTTCTCTCGTGGTCAGAGTCTACTAACGTATTCCTGTTTGACATAACCATTTCAGACCTCACATCATCTTTCCTTAATTGTACATAGTTGATCAGGCTATGTTAAATTAAAGTCGTATGATGTAATTCCTGAACCAATCATGCCTAATAAGGAAATACTGCCTAATGGTCATAGTCTAGGCCCACTAAATGCAACCTAGTTCACTATAACTTTAGGCTCTGATACCAATCTGTAACACCCCCGAAATTCACTGTTTTGCGGAAGCATAGTTTGGGGTGTTACTAATTAAATATCACAGCACAAAGATAAAGCAAACGACCTCTAAATGAGACGTTTTGTAAATTAGTACATTCCATAGATATAATGTTTGAAAACTTAGTGTTTTCGTATACAAAATGTAGTTTCCCCTAGAGTCCACGCGTATAGCGGGAGATTCTATTACATAATCAAAATATACAAAAGATAATGCTAAGAATCTCCGTTAATGCAGTTGTGTTGAAATCATGCGACTCTAGCTAAAATCCTGGAGTAATCCTACTCCATCCGGGTACCTGAGAAAACATGCTAAAAAGTGTCAACCAAAAGGTTGGTGAATCTCACAGGTTTGTAAGTAATATCGGCTTTGAACACGAGATTTCATTAGTAGTGCCCGTAGGCGTAAAATCAGCCATTGCAATCCAGCAATCGAAAAATCAGTATTTGCAATCCAGCAAATGTAAATAAATAGGTTTATACCGTTGCCATGAGGCTCATAATCGAAGCTTAACCCGTAATAATATGTTTGCTCCCGTGACATGCTCGTAAGTGAGCAAGCATCAGTAACGAATAAGTTGTCACCCGTTTATACGTGTAAATCGGTACGTGGCAGCGCTACTGCCCCGGGTGGGGAGGGTCATTTCCCTAATGGATCCATTAACTACTGTTCGCGCTTAAGTCCATAACTAACGATATATGATGGAGAGACTTCTGTTTGTAAGTAAACTCATGCAATTTCGTTTGGTATAGTAAACAGTTTAGTACTTGTGTTCAAGGAAAAGTAGTAGCATGTATCTCCCCCAATAAGATAAAACAGTAAAAGTGGGGCCGTAAGACTCACCTGAGTCTTTGCAAGTACGTTTATATCAATAAACGAGTAAGTAATATCGACCGTAGGTTCTCCGAACCCGTAACCTTCAAATGCCTAAACATATAAAGTTAAGTAAGTAGATGTCTCGCAAGACCATCTAGGCTAGTTGTTTACACAACTCATTATGTCCAAGTGTTTGTTTAGTAATTCGTTTGTAGTTTGAAAACAAATATGGCCCGTTGGTGACGGTTTGTAATAATGATTCAAAGCGTTATCATTTATAACGCAATTTAGTGTAGTTGTAATAGAAAGTATGTTCTATGACGTTTGTTAAGTCGTATGACATAAGTATCTGAAGTTGTGTAAGTTCGACACTTAGTAAAATCTGACTTTTCAAGGTTCTGGTTTGTGCGACGTAGCATGCGACGTAGCATGCGACGTAGGGTGGTACGTCGCATGATGCGACCTTCGCAAATCAATGCGACGTAGGAGGCGACGTCGCTAATGCGACGTTGGTTCGGTTTGCGACGTAAAAGTCTACGTCGCTATGTGCGACGTCCGCAAGTTAATGCGACGTAATAGGCTGCGTCGCTAGTGCGACGTTGGGATATCTGTGCGACGTAGGCCGTGACGTCGCTAAATGCGACGTTTTGAGCTACGTCGCAGAAAGTCCAGCGTCTCTGCGACGTAGCGGTCTGATCGGAATTTGGTGGCCGGAAAATCGGTCGAAAAGCTTCCGTTCGGTCCAAATCTTTTACCCAACCCATTTTTGGACATTTTAAGCATATATAAACCATAAAAACGTAAAAATGAGCAAAAACGGAGAGTTTCGGGTTTTGTCGGAAACTTACAATTTGCCGAAATGAAATTCCGGAAAGATAGGAGTGTAGATCGCGAAGTGGTGAACGTTTTTCCCTAAAGAGGTGGTATGATCCGGCGTCGTTTAGTAGGTTTATTTTGCGGTTTTGTAGGATTTTTGGTGATGAAATTTGAGAGAAAAGAAAAGAGAGGAGAGTGAGGGAAAATGAAATAAAGAAAGAAAAGGGTGGGGAAATGGGAGGTTATCCTCCCATTTTCCGGTCCCCGCACCCCGTGCGGTGTTCGTTTCCTCCGTCGTTTAAACGTTAACTCAAGCAGTTATATTTTTAAAAGATGACGGGAATATTTTAATGAAATGCCTTGAAATTAATTATAAAAACATTTGTCGAAGTATTAAAATTCTTAACTCGCATTTAATACGTATTCGTTAAATTATTTAAAATGTCGTCGTGATATTATAAATAGTGTTTGATCGCTGTGTATTTTATATAATAAAATACGTTCTCATTATTTAGGTAAGTTTCTGTCACCAACGTCCAAGTAACTGCGTCGGACTCCGTCCGGTTAATTCGTACGATTAATCCAAATCGCGTATGTACACACATATATATATAATTCACCTTATATATATACAAATAGAGTCTGCAATTAGTCCTATTACATACTAATTACAACTAGTTACAAGTAATTAGGCATAATTAATTATCCTAATTTAGCAGGTGTTACATTGAGTCAGTGAAGAGTTGAGGATACTTGAGTCGCATCTGGTCTTCCCGTTCCCAGGTGAATTCCGGACCGCGCTGCGAATTCCACCTAACTTTGACAATGGGAATACGACTTTGTTTAAGTTGTTTGACCTCACGGTCCATGATTTCGGCGGGTTCCTCAACAAAGTGAAGTTTCTCGTCAACTCGAATTTCATCGAGTGGAATGATAAGTGTCTCATCAGACAGACACTTCTTCAGATTTGAAACATGGAATGTGGGATGCACGCTGCTGAGTTCCGATGGCAGCTGCAATCGATAAGCCACTGGACCAATCCTTTCGAGGATCTCGAATGGTCCAATGTATCTGGGATTCAACTTCCCTCGTTTGCCAAAACGGATTACGCCTTTCCAAGGCGATACTTTGAGTAGTACTCGATCCCCAACCTGGAACTCGAGTGGTTTGCGTCTCACGTCAGCATAACTTTTCTGACGATCACGCGCGGCCTTGAGTTTGTTTTGAATTTCGACGATTCTCTCGGTCGTCTCGTGAATGATTTCTGGACCCGTGAGTTGACTATCCCCAACTTCGGTCCAACAGATAGGTGACCGGCACTTACGACCGTACAGTGCCTCGAAAGGTGCATCCTTAATGCTCGTATGATAACTGTTGTTGTACGAGAATTCGCACAATGGTAGGTGTTTTTCCCAGTTTACACCGAAGTCTACTACGCAGGCCCGTAGCTTTTCTTCTAGTGTTTGAATTGTTCGTTCACTTTGGCCGTTGGTTTGAGGATGGTATGCGGTACTCATATCAAGTCAAGTACCCAGGGATTTTTGAAGTGATTGCCAAAATTGTGAAGTGAAACGACTATCTCTATCAGAGATAATTGAGATTGGAACACCGTGTTTGGTCACGATTTCCTTCAGGTAAATTCTGGTGAGGCGTTCCATCTTGTCGGATTCCTTGATTGCCAGGAAGTGAGCAGACTTTGTGAGACGATCCACGATCACCCAAATGGTATCGCAACCGCTCGAGGACTTGGGTAGTTTGGTTATGAAGTCCATGGCAATTTGTTCCCATTTCCATTCCGGAAGACTGGGTTGTTGAAGTAAACCAGAAGGTTTTTGATATTCGATTTTGACCTTGGAGCAAGTGAGGCACTTGCTGACATAGGTGGCGATTTCAGCTTTCATGTTCGGCCACCAGTAGAAATCCTTGATACCGTGGTACATTTTATCGGATCCCGGATGGATAGAATATTTGGACTTGTGAGCTTCATCCATCACCAAGTCTCGTAGGTTCCCAAATTTAGGCAACCAGATTCGGTTTGAGAAATACCTAATCCCGTTAGATTTGACTTCGAATTGTTTATCCATGCCCCGCAAGGCTTCATCTTTGACATTTTCGGGTTTTAAGGCTTCGAGTTGAGCAGTGAGAATTTGAATGTTTAAATTGTTGTGAATGGTAATACCGAGGGCTCGAACCCGAAGTGGTTTCACTCGCTCTTTCCGACTGAGGGCATCAGCAACAACATTTGCTTTGCCTGGATGATATTTGAGTTCGCAGTCGTAATCGGTAAGCAACTCGACCCATCGACGTTGCCTCATGTTGAGATCCTTCTGATCGAATATGTGTTGGAGACTTTTGTGGTCTGTAAAGATTGTGCACCTGGTGCCATAGAGATAATGTCTCCAGATTTTGAGAGCGAAAACGACGGCCCCCAACTCGAGGTCGTGGGTGGTGTAATTCTTTTCATGAATCTTGAGCTGTCGGGAAGCATAAGCTATGACTTTGTCTCGTTGCATAAGCACGCAACCGAGACCTTGATGTGAAGCATCGCAGTATACCACGAAGTCATCGGTGCCTTCGGGTAATGATAGAATTGGAGCACTGCAAAGCTTTTGTTTCAGAAGTTGAAATGCTGACTCTTGTTTATCGGTCCAATCGAACATTTTGTCCTTCTGAGTCAGTACCGTGAGTGGTTGAGCTATTTTGGAGAAATTTTCGATGAATCGCCGATAGTACCCAGCAAGACCCAAAAATTGACGTACTTCAGTTGCAGTGGTGGGTGCTTGCCAGTCTTTGATAGCCTCGATTTTTGATGGGTCAACGTGAATCCCCTGACTGTCAATCACGTGACCAAGGAATTGGACTGTTTGAATCCAGAACTCACACTTAGAGAATTTGGCATAGAGCTCCTCGTGTTTAAGTAGTTCGAGGATGGTTTTGAGGTGTTGCGCGTGTTCTTCTTTGTTTCGTGAATATATGAGGATGTCATCGATGAAAACAATGACAAACTTGTCAAGGTAAGGTTTACACACCCGATTCATAAGGTCCATGAATACAGCCGGTGCGTTGGTTAGGCCGAATGGCATCACTTGGAATTCGTAATGCCCATAGCGGGTTCGGAAGGCGGTTTTTGGAATGTCGGCATCGCGAACACGCAATTGGTGATAACCGGATCAGAGATCAATCTTTGAATAACAACTCGATCCTTGAAGTTGGTCGAACAAATCATCGATTCGAGGTAATGGGTATCGGTTCTTGACGGTCAACTTGTTCAACTCTCGATAGTCGATACACATTCGAAAAGAACCGTCTTTCTTCTTAACAAATAGGACCGGAGCTCCCCAAGGTGAAGAACTCGGCCTGATAAATCCTCATTCCAGGAGTTCCTGTAATTGGGTGGACAACTCCTGAAGTTCGGTTGGAGCTAATCGGTATGGTGCTCGGGCCACAGGCGCAGCACCTGGTACAAGATCGATTGAGAACTCAACCTGTCTTTGCGGTGGTAGACCAGGTAGTTCTTCGGGAAAGACTTCTGGAAAGTCTCGAACAATTGGAACATCCTCAAGTCGCTTCTCTTCCGACTTTTTCTCCATGATGTGCGCGAGGATTGCTGGATAACCCTTTCTCAGAAATTTCCGGGTTTTTAGACAAGATATGATGTTGAGCCTCGTCCCACCGGTCTCCCCCTGTATGACCAAGGTTCTACCGACGGCGAGAGGTATGCGAACAATTTTGTCATAGCAAATGATTTCGGCGCGATGTTTGGATAACCAGTCCATGCCCACGATGACATCGAAACTTCCTATCTCAACAGGCATAAGATCTATGGAGAAGATTTCGTCGGCTAGATTTAAAGTGCAATTAGGTATCACACTATTGGTTTCTATCAATTTGCCATTTGCTAGCTCTACGGTGTACTTAACGTCTAAAGCAACAGGTGTGATGTCAAGTAGAGGGCAAAATTCATCGGAAATAAAACTTCTATCGGCACCAGTATCAAACAGAATAGAAGCAGTTAAATTGTTGAGGAGGAACATACCCGTGACCACATTCGGGTCCTGACGGGCGTCCCCTGAGTTGATCACGAATGCGCTACTTTTGGCGTTGTTGTTGTTGTTGTGGTTGTTGTTGTTGCTCTTATTCTTCAATTTTGGGCACGTATCCCTAAAGTGTCCTGGGTTCCCACATTCAAAGCAGGACTTAGGTTGTCGGACATTTTTGTCAGAGGGGTTGTTGTTGGATCTAGGGGCTCGGCAATCCTTAGTCGAATGCCCGTACCTCCTGCAGTTGTTGCAAGGAGTACCGCACTGACCAAAGTGGTGATAGTTACACTTGGGACAATAAGGCCTGTCCCCGGTGTAGCTGCGGTTGGATTCAGAGTTGGTGGTGTAGACTTGGATGGCGTTGTTTTTCTTGTTTGAGTTGTGGTGGTGTTCAGTGGATTTGCGTTTGTTGTTGTTAGGGGATGAGGTGTTGGAAGCCCCACGGCTGACAACTAGGGCCATGAGTTCGTGGGCCAATCGAATGGCACTTTCAGTGGTGGTTGGTTTGGATGAGGCGACATTTCCCTGGATGCTCTCAGGGAGTCCGCGGATGTATCTCTTGATACCCTTACTTTCCGGTTCAACCAAACTTGGGCATAGTAAGGCAAACTGCTGAAATTTGGTGGTATATTCAGCGACATCATTTCCCTGCACCGCCAGGTGCCAGAATTCTTCCTCCAGTCTATGCAGCTCTTCTTCAGGACAGTATTTTTCTATCAGTTTCTTCTTCAGTTCGGCCCAAGGAAGCCGATTTGCAACCTTAAGGCCTACAGAGTTTGCGTGGGTTTTCCACCACGTGAGTGCACCTTCCTGAAAGGTGTAAGCAGCGAATTTGACCTTTTTGTTCTCAGTGCAATCGCAGAGACTGAAAACAGATTCCATACGCTCAATCCAACGGATCAAGCCAATGGCACCTTCCGTGCCCTTGAAATACAGTGGTTTACAGCTGAGAAAATCCTTGTAGGAACAAGGCTTGACAGCAGGAGTGGTGGTGGTACTGACTGTTTCCTCAGTCGTTCGGGTTGAATCCCGAGCAGCCAAGGCATCGGCTACGGCCCGAGTAACGGCAGCAGCGAGTTCAGCTTCACTGTAACTCTTTTTCTTCGGCGGCATGATTCTTCAAGAAAAGAAACAATAGGTACGTAAGAAATTGTACCAGAATGATAATTGTGGTAGATGTACGTATTAAAGCGACAATATACACATCACAAGTGTAATAGTTCCATAATATAGATTTAAATCGAAAGAAATTGTCAATTGATGTTACGTTGTTAAATGATTACAGACAATTTCGAGTTTGTCGAATTCAAAAGTTACAGACTTAGATATTGTGCTCAAAAGTTTCCGATAATTGTTTCATCCGGTCAAATTACATTAGTCCTACGAAAGCGTTATGGAGTGCAGATTCAGCCTAAGCTAATTCTGACGAAGATTGAGTTGTGACATTAAGGCAGTGAGACGGTCAACGGACTCTGCAAGTCGGCTAATCATTCTGAGTGCCTCCTCGGTTTCCCTCAGGCGTGTCTCACACTGAGTCAACCTTGATCGCAGGACAGTGATTTCATTTTGATTGTCAGTCACTTGATTGTGGACGATCTCCATGGTCTCGATGGTTTCACCCACTCGATTTTCGAGAACGTCCATATTGTTGATAGTATTTTCATGGTCCTCAGAGACCTGAGCAACTTGTCCCATTAGGGTGAGTGTCCAGTTTTCTCGGGTCTCTTGCAACTCGATGTCCATGTCATGCAGTTGTTGCTCGTGACGGTGTAGCCTAGCGGCCAAATCTGTTAGTGTGAATTGATTGGGGTATGGGCCTGCTCGAGGCAACCTGGGGTTCCTCCTAGCTACCCTTGAACTTTGTGATTCGTACGAATGGGAACGAGATGAGTTTGGTGGTGTGTTTGCCATTCTGAGACAGAACGTTAGCAATTGTGAGGCCTATATTCATATAATACATATATAATATAGCCTAAGCTTGAATTGAGGCTTACTTATGTATATAGAGATATATCACATAGCCGCCTATTGAGTGTCTAACACAGACAAGTTTTAAGTCCCGTTTCTCTCGAGGTCAGAGTCAACTAGTGTATCCTGTTCAGCCATAACTTCCCTCAGATCTTACACCATCTTTGTTTAATTGTACATAGTTGATCAGGCTATGTTAAATTAAATTCGTATGCTGTAATCCCTGAACTGGTTATACCTAATAGGGAATACTGCCTAACGGTCATAGTCAAGGTCCACTAAATGCAACCTAGTTCACTATAACCTTAGGCTCTGATACCAATCTGTGACACCCCCAAATTTGATTGATTTGCGGAAGCTCGATTTGGGTGTCACTAATCAATATACAAAGCACATAAGATAATAATGAACGACCACTATATGCGTCGTTTTAAACTTGTATAAATAAAGTAAACGTTTACATCAAAACAATGTTACATTAGCTCGGTTCCTGAAATTGAGAGATTACATGGCATAATTACTTTTACAAAATATAATAATGCAATCAAATCTCTAGTTGTATGTATGCTGACTCGAGCTAATAATCCCTGCTTGTGCAGCCAACCTACTGCTGGGTACCTGTGATAAATACTAAAATGGGTCAGCGAAAACGCTGGTGAGCTCACAGGTTTGTATGTCAATGTATAGTTGTCAGAACCGCAAGATTTATATTGAATTTAAAATGCAATTAAGCAAAATAAAAGTTATACAATCCATGAGCACATAGTATGAGCTTAACTTGAGTGCTAGGTCCAATTAAGGAAACCTAACTGGTTTGCCTCCTACGAGTGTCTAATCCACACTCGTCTTCCCAAATGCTAATACATCCGTTTGACCGGTTAGTGCGTGCTAACCCGGATGAGGATTGTCAATCCCATATGATATCATATACTAACATTCACGCTAAAATATTAGAGACTATGCTATAGAGGACTTTAATTGATTAGCTTGAAACTCATGTAGTATTTGAAGGTTGGCACTTGCGTTCTACTTGTAAAACAAAATGGAGTAGTAATATCACACCCCTGGTAAAAGTAGTGAAAATGGGGCCATGAAACTCACCTGAGCCTTGAGTGTTTATTGGGATAAACTTGAATTGATTAGCTGTGATGTGTTGTCCGAAGACTTGTAACCTGAAGGTGTCCATGACACGCGATGGTTATTAATTGATTAGGTATCTCGAAAGACTACCTTTGTAGTTGTTTGTCCAAATTACCCCGATTTGGTTGATTGCCTTATCCAAATTACTAAGATTTGGTTGATTGATTTTAGTATTTGAAAACGTGTACGGCCCGTTGGTGACGGATTTGTTATAATAATCTCAACTATTATTATTTTGATTTCATAGCGTTTCACTTGAAAAATGTGTTTTGATTGTGTTTTAGAAGCCGTTACGGAATCTAAGTACGGGGGTCCGGGGGCAGAGCCCCTGGCTGGGGTCGAGCTGCCAGGTCAGCTTGGAAAATTTTTATTTCTACTATATTGCTTTAAGGAAAAACGCATCTGGACTTGAATTTGGGTGAAATCAAGTGATAAAATTTAGGGTCTCGACACTTAGTAAAAATATGTGTTTTCTAGTTTCTGTTTTGTGCGACGTTGGGTGCGACGTTGGGTGCGACGTCACAGGCCCTGACTGCGACGTTGAGCATGACGTCGCTATGTGCGACTTTCGCAATTTAATGCGACGTTGGGGGTGGCGTCGCTATAATCGACGTCGCAATTTAATGCGACTTTGTGTCTGACGTCGCATCATGCGACGTCACGAGGGGTTTTGCGACGTTGAAGCTGACGTCGCATAAATCTGGGTCCAAATGCGACGTTACGGTCTGATGGCCGGAAAATGAGCCAAAATCGAGTTTTCGAGTTTCCGATCGGTCCAATATTTTTACCCAACCCCTTTATAGACATATTAAGCTTATACAAACAATAATATATGAAAAGTAAGTAAAATCGAGAGATGTCGGGATTTGTCGGAAACTTACAAAGTGTCGGATCAAAAATCCGAGAAGATGAAAGTGTAGATCGTGATGAGGGGAACGTTTTTCTCCAAACGAGTATGGTGATTCGAAGTCGCTTAGTGTATTTATTTTGTGATTTTGATGATGAGGTGGTGGTTTGTAATTGAGAGAAAAAGAAAGAAGGAGAGAGAAAGAGAAAGTAAAAAATGAAGAAAAGAGAAAATGGGAGGTGGTTTTAGGTGGAAATCCCCACCCTTTCCAGTCTACGCACCGCGCCCCGTGTGGTGTTCATTTTCCCGATCGTTTGAACGTTTAAATTATTATTAGTTAACTTTCAAATGTACGTTTTGAAATATAAATAGTTGTCCAAAAATTTTGGTTGAAGTATTTTATAAATTACCTTGTGTTTACGTTATAAATATAACTTCTTTTTGTTTTGTCGGTTGGTCGAATTTTGTAGAGTTCGGTAACGTTTTAAACCGAACGCATGTGTTTATTATATTATCGACATAATATAAAGTAGTTATTTGTGAAATTAAATTATTCCACATAATTTATAATTGCATCACCAACGTCCGTATTTATTGTATCGAAATTCATTCGATTTGAAACGCATACGATTTAAACAAACCGCATAATTGTGTAGATATATATTCAACAATATATATAATAATTGATACATTAATTAGCCTAACACATAACTAATTACATGTATTAAAACTTGATTAGGCACTAAATTCTAGTCCTAATTTGACGGGTGTCACAAAAACCCTCTGATCACCCGCCTCGAGCGTGAGGTCCGACGACTACTGGAAGCGATTCCTGTACCGACCGTTCGGGGTGCGATCACATGGCTGGAAACTTGATTAATCAAGTATTTATTATTTAATATGTTATGTTTTAGTTAATAGTTATTAGTTGGAATTGGTATTTGTTTGACCAATTTATTAGGAGAAATACATGGATAGTGGTTATGCTTCCAAAAGTTTAGGTTGATAGTTGGCTTTGCTGGTTTATTTAAAGGGCAATTATGCTCAACGAATGTAATCGGTTTTCTTTCATTATTATAATGTGTGTGTCTCTCCAATTTGGTTTCATTTTAGATTGTTCTTGTTGTTCTTAATACCTCCGATTTCCTACATTTGGTATCAGAGCCTAGAGTTCGTGAAGACATAGTGTAACACCCTCAAATTTCGGTTTGCGGAAGCGATCGGGTCGGGTGTTACCAATTTAAATATCACAGCATAAGATACATAATGAACGACTCTAAATGAGACGTTTGAAAATAGTTATACATTTATGAAATTTAAGTATTTACAAGTTGCGAGTTCGCATAAAAGTAATATTACATTTTACTAGTACTGAGTAAATGCAATAAATATCCTGAGTATTGAAAACATGCGACTCGAGCTAGAATCCTGTAGTCCAATCCTACTACAGCAGTGTACCTGAGAATGCACACTAAAAGGGTCAGCTGAAAAGCTGGTGAGTTCACAAGTAATTTTTAGAAACAAGTAGTTCGAGTAATAAATGTTTCATTCAGAAATATCAATCAAGTTTAGCAGTTTAAATAACAACAGTTGCCCCTCGAGGCAGTTATAAGTAATTTATGGTAAGCAGGTGAACCTAATCCATAGGTTTCTAGTCAAATAAAGGGGACCAATCCCCATCCTGTGTGTTATCCGGTAAGATATTGCTACCTGGCAATATGTATACGGGAGTAGCGTAAGGTGACTATCTGTCGTGCTACTGGCCGAAAGCAATCAAGCAAGAAAGTCCTTAGGCGATCGGTATTGCTCCCCGGCAATACGGTACGGATAGTTTGTACGGTTTCAAGTATTAGTACTACGGTTACTAATAGGTCACGATGCCACCTGGCATGAAAGGTTGCACCCCGGCAACGTTATCAAGTTATCTGTTTTGTAGTAGTGTCATATCGGTACGGTTTATAAGCACATTCAAGTGAGAAAAAGCTCGTAATTTCCTGAGTCTCCGACTCGTAAGCATCTAGTAATCACCTACAGTGATGGTAATGGTTTCGTAATCACGGTCAAGTGAGCAAAAGCTCGTAATTTCCTGAGTCTCCGACTCATAAGAATCTAGTAATCACCTACAGTGATGGTAATGGTTATCCCCCAAGGGAAGTGTCAAGTTATGTCCCGCAGGACCATGTTTAAGTAAATTAACCAGTTATAGAGCCAACGACCCCGACCGTAATAATTCGTAGGTCCGTTGCTGAAAGTAAGTGAAGCATAATCCATATGCTGAGTATGAGTAACCGTGCAGTTCCGCAGAACTACGATAGAGCATGAATCCACATGCTGAGCCAACGACCTCGACCGTAATAATTCATAGGTCCGTTGCTGGAAGTAAGTTGTACCACCCACCGTGGTATCGTGAGCAATCCAGCTCGCAAGTAAGTTGTACCACCCACCGTGGTATCGTGAGCTCGTTTGTAAATCCGCAATACCAATCACATTGGTATCGTGTTTGTACCACCCACCGTGGCATCGTTTTGCTTCACATATAGTGACAGCGTCCGTTATTCTCCCGCAGGAGATGCAAGTAATCGTTTTGGCAGTACACGACATGCCCGTAAGTAAGTTTAGCCCAAAGCTAGTAAAATGTTACAGGCACTCAACAGTACCTCAAGTTGTTACGTGATTCACAGTAGTATATCATACTAAGAAATGTAGGAGCGTCATCTGGATGTAAGGGATAATCGTAATCAATAGGTAGGTACGTATCTACGTCACCTAGTTTGCCTGAAATAATGTGTAAAGTCAAGTACGTTAACACGTCACTTAACTGTAAGGAAGTACTTACAGTACTTATTCAAAGTCATCCGCTAGTTCGTAAAGGTAGTCAATGCTAACTAGCAAGTCGGTGCCTACAGTTGGTGTTCATAAGTTCACTAATCATTATTAGTACTTAGCAAGTCACTGATGTAGTGAGGCGTCTATTCCCAAGATATCATATGTAATATAATTCTAGGTGTTACTGTCACAGTCATACTTAATATCCCTAAGTATGGTCAAATGGTTCGTAGCTGTCGCGGTCTAGCACCGTTACCATAAACTATAGTAAAACGTTTGTAACGGTTTGAACAGTTGAAAGTAGTAAAACAGGAGTATGCATTCCCACCCCGAAATCAGTTGGAAAACAGTAAAAGAGTGGGGTGATGAACTCACCTGAGGAGCTAGCGTCCTAGCGTAACGAGTCGTGCCAAGTGAAATCTCCTAATGTCCTAAACACGAGAGATTTCGTACGTTTGTAAGTGTGGTCCGTTATGGATGTTCGTAATAATAATTCATATTATTATTAGGTTTGAGTTTTCGTATACTTCATAAAGTATATTTGTTTTGGAGTGCAAGTCGTATCGTATTTAAATTGTCTTTTGAAAACGTTTTCCGACACTTAGAAAGATTTGGCAAATTTCTGTTTTCTGCGACATAACATGCAACACAAAAATGTGTCGTGCGATGCAAGGGTTGTGTCGCATAATGCGACACAAGAGTTCTGCGACACAGTGGTTGTGTCGCATAATGTGTGCGATGCTAAATCAATAGCGACATAAGGGTTGTGTCGCATGGAGTCTGCGACACAAGGTACGGCACAAGGATACGACATAAGGGTTGTGTCGCATAGATAGTTTATGCGACACAGTATGCGACACAAGGCTTGTGTCGCACTCAAGAACACCAGCCCAGAAACCTTCGGGTTTCGCGTTTTTCAGGCCAAAATCGCAAATCAAACGTATTTTCAAGCTGTAAAATCGTGGTTTCTTGGTTGTTTAGGTTATAAGCAACTTAGGTAAACATTATTTCACTAAAACATTACCCCAAAATGATTAAATCTAAGAATTTGAGAAATTCTTACAAATGCGAATCGAGGCCAAACGAGAAAGAAAACGATGATGTTGCCTTTGTTAATGTTGTTCCACTCGTGAAGGTGATTCCGAAAATGTATGTTGATGGTGGTGGTGGTGAAGTCCGGTGGTGGTGGTGGTGGTTGGTGGTGATTATTTTAGAGAGAAAATAGGATGGAGAAGATGATGAAAAATGGGGAGGGAGTTGAGTTTTGTCCAACCCAGATCCCCAGTGCGCGGACTGTGGTCTCCAACCACAGTACAAAATACCCGTGTTTTATTTGTCCAGTCATAATATAAAATAAAATCTTATTTATATTATTTAAAAAATGTTTTCTAATGAAAGTATTTTATAAAAATACTAATTGGGGATAAAAGTTAAATCGTTTATTTGAAGTTTAAATTCAGCGCGAAAATTGACTTTTTGACGAGGTGTTACACATAGAAGGCCAGTTTGAGAGTCGGTTCAAGAAGTTGTGCTGCCTTTCACTGCAGGTAGATGCAGCAGGAAGAAAATCGGGTTTTGTCTTGAAGGAAGGTTCCATCCTTGATCAGATTGTTTGTGAGTTTAACCAAAGGCGCGGAAAAGACGAGTGGAAGAAAATCAAAGCAGGTGGCTTTGAGTTCGGTTTGTGTTACGGTTGATAGAATACGGTAAAGGTGGTGGTCACTTTGTGTTCTTGAACGGTGGAAGAATCTCTCGGTATAGCATTGATCGGTAAAGGTGGGGCTGTCAAGACAAGAAGAAGGGTATGAAATTACAACACGGTTTGAGCATTATGATGGGTGGCGGTTCAAATCGGGAAGGTTTTGGACGTGGCCGGGGAAGAGGTCGAGGGTTCGGGAAAAGTCGTGATGTTAATGAACATGTCCAATGGGATGCCATGTTACATGTTACCAGTGTTGTGAAAAAAACGGGGGTTGACTTAGAAAACTCTTTGAATGTGACCGAGGTGGAGGTCGGGTGTCCAAGAAAGTTCGAGTATCGAAGGAGCCGGCATTGTTGTGAACGAGTATTATGAAGAAACCGATTAAGGGGGTGATTGTTGGGTTAATCGGTTTGTTATAGTTAACGTGATATGCATGGCTGGAAACTTGATTAAATAAGTATTTATTATTTAATATGTTATGTTTTAGTTAATAGTTATTAGTTGAAATTGGTATTTGTTTGACCAATTTATTAGGAGAAATACGTGGACAGTGGTTATGCTTCCAAAAGTTTAGGTTGATAGTTGGCTTTGCTGGTTTATTTAAAGGGCAATTATGTTCACCGAATGTAGTAAGTTTTCTTTCGTTATTAAAGTATGTGTTTCTCCAATTTGGTTTCATTTTTAGATAGTTCTTGTTGTTCTTAATACCTCCGATTTCCTACAACATGTTCATTATACTCCTCGAGTGTTATCCATTCTAGCTACTACATGATTGTTAATTTGGCGATCACGAAATAACTTTGTTTTTGTTAACATGGGCTTATCCCCAAAAAGCACGTTAGCTTTCATTTCTGCCCTACTTGCTGAGTTTGATCACCTTCTCAATTCTAGCTCTGTGTTAGTCCCGGGATTGGTGCCTTTTAACTCTTGGTTCAACCTCACAAACTTCTCTGCAGTGGATTCCTACACAGCTTTACGGTGAAGTTAAATTGTGACGCTGCTTTCAAGGAGTTGAAGGCTTCATACGGTGTTGTGGTTCGTGATTTCACAGGTTCTCTCATTAATGTCTTCGGAAACTCTTACTTCGCTTTATCTCCCCTTCATGTTGAGATACTTGCAGTGTATTCTGTGTGCTCTTTGACATCCCATCGTAGATGATCTCATGTTGTTATGGAATATGATTCTCAAACCGCAATCTCTCTATCATCTACAGAAACTATCCCTCCATGGAGATCAGCCTCTCTTATAGATGACATTCGCTCATGCCTCATGGTCGTTTAACTTGCCGATTTCATTTTCTTGAGTTAATCGAAAGAACAACCAAGCAGCTCATTGGGCTGCTCGTTGTGCTATTTCTTCACCCGGATGTTTTAGTTGGGAAGTTCTTTTCCTTCAGAACTTACCTCTATTTCGAGGTGTGATATGTACGGATCTTAATCTGTTTTAATGCATGTTCTTGTTAATATATATATATATATATATATATATATATATATATATATATATATATATATATATATATATATATATATATATATTGGAAGGTTCAAATGAGAACCAACCCAAAATTAAGAACCATATGAACTAAATTTGAGCTGTCAGATTGCTTAGATGAATAGATCCACGGCCAAAATGATTAATGGCAATAGAGTAATTAAATAGAAGATTAAGGAGGTTAAATTAAAGGAGCATGGGGTATTATTGGTAATTCATCACATCCCTCCCCATGAAACGTAAAATCCCCTTTTATTTCTCTCTCCTCCAGATGAAATTGTTTTACTTTTCTCCTCTCATGAATCATATCTAAAGAAATTCGTGATGTTTTTGGTTGTCGGGAAAAACGGCGAAGACCGTATTTCCGGTCTAACTCATATCTCTACCGGTTCTTTACGCCTCTCGTTGATGGTTTTAGCGCCGCTAATTTTCACCATTACATCGCCAATTCATTTCATCATATATGACTAAGCCCGATTAATAGACAATAGGGTTTGCAAGGATGAAGATGTTGGTTTATTATATTTGTTCACATGTATACAATTTAGGGTTGTGTTTTTATTTTTAAAAATTTTCCAGTCGTTTTTAACATTTGTAGATTTGAAAAACTGGATCTTCTTTATGAATTTATATATTCATTTTATTCTTATTTTTTCCTTAACTTATATGAAATGGGTAATGAGTTATATGTATGTTGTTTAGAAGATCCGATTAATGTGCAAGTTTACTTGTTCACATGTAAACACTAGTTGTTCACAAGTGCACAATGTAGGAATCTTTTAATACTTTTTCATTTGGTCTACTGATAGATGGCCATTGTGTTTGTGTAGCCCTAGTGCAACAATCCAAACCAAAATACCATGTGAAAAACTATATAAAAAAGGTGTGTGCATATGCGAATCTAAAAATTTTTAAGGTTTGAACTTGTGAACATTTGCGTATGCACAGGTAAAGCTTAATGGTTGTCTATCTTTGACGTTTATGTGTTTAAATAATCAAGTAACTTAAAATGAAATACACCAAAAAAATAACATTACGTCACATTTCAAAATCTGAACAAAAAAGAGTAAACAAAAGTTATGTTCACATGTGCACATTCATTCTCATGTTAATTGATGATGATCGAATACCGAAAATGGATTGACGGGCGGAAAGATTGGGTAATGTGCGATTCTAGTTATTTAAATTGCCAAATTGGGACAAATTAACAGGAGAGAGAACATCGTATTTGTATTTTTAAAATAATTGAAAATGTGTATTTAAGCAATTTACCATTGTGCCCTTTTCAGTTCAGTGTATAAATTAAGTTCTTTGAGTTCTCAATTTTGGGTTGGTTCTCATTTGAACCTTCCCCTATATATATATATATATATATATATATATATAGGCCTCCCTCAAAAGAACCAGTCCAGACAATCATCTGACTCCCCGGCGCGGTTAAATGCCAAATATTTATAACGCTCTGGTAGTTAAGGGTCAAGATACTGATGGTAAACCAATTAAAGTGACTTGTGAGGTACAACAATAATTAGGAAACAATCGAGTTAGGGCCGTAGCTATGAGTGCTACAGGGGTCTAACGAGAATATATATATATATATATATATATATATATATATATATATATATATATATATATATATATATATATATATATATTTAATATGCATGAATCAACCTTATAAACTAGGTTAAACTAATTTTTTGAAATATTATGTTTATCTATTGAGAACAACATAATTCATTCATCTTAAACAACAACAATATAACACAAAAAAAAAAAAAAAAAAAAAAAAAAATTCAATAAAGTAAACCTTACATGAGACAATAGGATTTGATCATTTGAGAGCCAAGAACAACAAATATATTAGTAGAATATTTGAGTCAAGCTTTTTCACTATGATTGTATTAATAGTTTAGCCTATTAAAAGTTAAAAAATATCTCAAGTAGCTGATAATTGAAGGTATGTAAGTTTATTTTATATATTCTTGGAGGGCTGATATATAAATATATAAGATAATTTAGTTTATGCCCTCTTATTACATGCATTTTTGCAATTTCACCTTTCAACTACAGGAGGGGTCGGAACCTGCCCCCCACACTCATTATTTTTCACCCCTACTCATATATTTGCATACGATTGTTTGGTTGCTTTGATATTCATCTACTAGTATTAAACCCGTCCATTGGATAGTTAAAAATAATAAATAGTACTGATAACAGCGTTTTTAAAAACTAAAATGAAATGTTCATACAATATTCGATAAAAAGAAATCCATAAATGGTAACAAATATATTATAATTAAATTTTAAATAATAGGTATTGTTAATCTGTCAATAACGTGCGCATAAATTGATTATACTTCAAGTGATATTTAAAATTCAGGGGGTCAGCGATTTTATTATGGTATGAGTACCAGTATTAATGCGTGTTCTAAATTCTTATTGACGACACTTAGGACTGTTATCATTTTTAATAAGTAAATTACAAATGTCTATAATCCTCCAATATTTTCTTCAAATCAGACTCACCCTACATCAAAATAAGAAGCCTTAAAATAATGTCGAACATAAAAATTAATAAATTAGAGAATATCTCATAACATCTCATTGTGTGAATCATAAACCTCAATCACTTCATCAGATTTTAATTGTTTAGTGTTTTCTTCACGCTTTCTCTTTTTAGTTTGCAATGGACAAATGTTAGTGAAAACAAATTATGTGTGTGAAATCGTGCTTAAATATTTATATGAAAATGGATATTACTAAAGTTATTACTATCACACAATACATGTAAGAATACCCGATCATATAATAATATAGCCAAAGTAAGTCCGAGTATCGGACACATGGAACGGTAGTTTCATCTAATTAAATTGGAATTTATAATGAAACTAATAAAAATAGTTAAAGAATGAGCGTTTTGGTTTCGAACGAACGTATTTATAAAACTAACTTTTATCGAATTAAAAATTAAACAATTAAAGTAACTAATTAAATAGAAAGAAAATAACGAAAGTTCGAAAAAAATTAGAGATAAACATGTATTCATTTAGACTACTTTCCCTAAATTCCGGTTATCGTATTTACTTAGTTGCTCATTTTGTTTGTTCTATGGTGAATAAGCTAATGTGGATTAGTCTCATCTCAAGGTTAACTAATTCTATAATTATCGGAAAGATACAGAACTCTATTAAGTACGCTAGGTGTCCTCCACTCCTACACGTTGTCCACCTCAAATTATGCTTTTAAGATTCTCACAGTTAATTATGATTTATTCTAGCGACTTCACGTCAACGATAATCTTATAATTGTCCTATTATTTTAGTAATAATTATCATGTTCGTGATGGATTAATTGATTGCTTTTGTTCTTAACCTATCTCCGGTCACAGTTTCAAGCTATAATTATCTAACAAGTTAAACAATTATAAATAACTAACAAGCCTAAGCGAATTTCCGTTATGACTTAGATTCATTAATCACGTTAACACTAGTACATATTTGGGCTTTGGTCACACCAGAAAAGCGTGACGATATGCTTACGATCACACTTGTTTTTCAACGTGTGTGTGACTAAAGGTCCGGCGACCATAGGGTGCATACGGCCACATTAAATCGTTAGTGGCCGTATCCATTTAAAAGAGTGACCAAAACCATAAAAGGTGTGACCATATGCTCTTTTAAATCAAGTAAAGGTGCATCCAATGGCCACTTGAATTCTATGTTTGTGTGGCGTTATGTAACATGTTGTCACAGAACGAGTGTTTTAATTTGGAGATATGGTCACATAAAATGAAGCCAAAAGTGGCCATAGGTGTTAATAAGCGTGACCAAATGCTCCTTAAAGCCAAGTAAACGTGGATTTTGTGTGGCGATTGTGCCTCCAATGGCCACGTGAATTCTATCTTTGGGTGGCGTTATGTAACATTTAGTCACACAACGAGTGCTTTTCTTTGGGATTTGGTCACACAAAAGTAAGCCAAAAGTGGCCATAGGTATTCATATGTGTGACCAAATTCTCTTTAAAGTCACGTAAACCTATATTTTGTGTGACTATTGTTCATCCAATGGCCACTTGAATTTTATGTTTGCGTGACGTTTGGTATCATTTAGTCACACAATGAGTGTTTTATTTTTGGATTTGGTCACATATATAGAATTAAACCAAATATGGCCATAGGTGTGTTAATATGTGTGACTATATGATCTTTAAAGTCACGTAAACCTGTATTTTGTGTGACTATTGTTAATCCAATGGCCACTCGAAATTTATGTTTGCGTGACGTTTGGTATCATTTAATCACACAACGAGTGTTTTATTTTTGGATTTGGTCACATATATAGAATTAAACCAAATGTGGCCGTAGGTGTTAATATGTGTGACCATATGATCTTTAAAGTCACGTGAACCTGTTTTTTGTGTGACTATTGTTCATCCAATGGCCACATGAATTTTATGTTTGCGTGACGTTTGGTATCATTTAGTCACACAACAAGTGTTTTATTTTTGGATTTGGTCACATATATATAATTAAACCAAATGTGGCCGTAGGTGTTAATATGTGTGACCATATGATCTTTAAAGTCACGTGAACCTGTTTTTTGTGTGACTATTGTTCATCCAGTGGCCACTCGAATTTTATGTTTGCGTGACGTTTGGTATCATTTAGTCACACAACGAGTATTTTATTTTTGGATTTGGTCACATATATAGAATTAAACCAAATGTGGCCGTAGGTGTTAATATGTGTGACCATATGATCTTTAAAGTCACATGAACCTGTTTTTTGTGTGACTATTGTTCATCCAATGGCCACTCGAATTTTATGTTTGCGTGACGTTTGGTATCATTTAGTCACACAACGAGTGTTTATTTTTGGATTTGGTCACATATATAGAATTAAACCAAATGTGGCCATAGGTGTTAATATGTGTGACCATATGATCTTTAAAGTCACGTAAACTTGTATTTTGTGTGATTATTGTTAATCCAATGGCCACTCGAATTTTATGATTACGTGACGTTTGGTATCATTTAGTCACACAATAAGTGTTTTATTTTTGGATTTGGTCACATATATATAACTAAACCAAATGTGGCCGTAGGTGTTAATATGTGTGACCATATGATCTTTAAAGTCACGTGAACCTGTTTTTTGTGTGACTATTGTTCATCCAATGGCCACATGAATTTTTTTTTTTTTGTGTGACGTTTGGTGATGTCGCTAGTGAAAGCGCGTCTTGTTTTATAATTTATAAATAGAAATACCTAATAAATACTTTCAAGCAACCAGGCAAGAATACCCGATCAATTGTAAATATAGATTTGGTAAGTCAGATTCGAACACAGGGAAAAGGTGGAATATTTAAAATAAAAATTAACAATTAACTAGAAAGCAGTAAATATGGGGGGGCGTTTTAGTTCCGTACGAACAATTTAGAAAACATTTAATTAAAATAAACAAACGTAAATAAAACTTTAAATTAAAATTATAAATAAATAATAACGACAAATCCTAATTGAAAGGAATAAGTAATTGTATAGTTAATGTCATTTAGATTCATATATCCCGATTTATTACGTATTGATTATCTAATTGTGATTCTTTTAGATCAACTTAATACCAAATTCTTCAATGAATACTAAGTCGAATATGAACTAGCCAACGTTTCGGGTCCAACTAATTCCTATAATCTAGGGTCCAACATGAGACACTGGTTCCAATGTCACAAGATGATCAGTCAATTGTGTGCCTTTCCCTAAATTATGCATTAAACATTCACAACGCATTATAATTAACTCTTTTGGTATGACTCAACAATACCCAATAATTAACTTATTGTCTTGCTCATTTTAAAGTAGAATACTATTGTATACTCGACCTATCAGACTCAACGTATTTAGTGATAGTTCAAAACCCTAAAGTTATGACCATCAATAGCTAATAACATTAAAGGAACTCAATCTCATCAACATTATTAACCACGTGAAGCAACAATAATAACTAGTCACCAACAAACAAGTGTCCACAAGCAATATAACCGTTTTCAATCAAATAACTTATTCAATACGCAATTATAATCGTTCAATAATCATAATCTAAATTAAATCAACTACACAATCACATTAATATTCAATCCATCATCAAAACAGAAATATTCAGATTCATTATAACAAATTCTTCAATGAAAATAAAGAAACGAAATATACCGAATCGATTAACGATGAACTACGAAAGATTAGAGCGAATTATCCTCGATCCTAAGCTTTCGTACCTCCAAACTACTCCTAAAATTCGTAATATAAACCCTAAAAGTTGTCTGAAACCGAAAGAAATCGAAAACCCTTCAAAAACTCTCGAAATAAGGTTTAAAACGCGTTTTTATACTTCTGTGGTTTTTGATCCATACGGCGTATGGATTGATTTCAAGCCCAGCCCAGACTCGCGTAACCTGGGCCTCCACTGCAGCAATCCATACGGCGTATGGATGCTTTTTCCAGCCGATTTCTTGACTTTTCTTCCTTTTTTCTTTTCTTCGACTTCTCATTATTCTTCAAATATGCCTCATTTAGCTTGATTATTGACTGTTTTCCGTTCCTTTTCCATAAACGCTCCATTTCCACATCTATTTGCAAATATGAACGAAATCAATATCTATTCTAAACAAAATGCAATAAAAACATTCAAGATTAGGGGTAAAATACTACTAAAATATAGTACTTTTGAGCGTTTATCAAACATCCCCCATTTGAATCCTACTTGTCCTCAAGTAGACTATCGATTCAAAAATCAAATTCTTAGGAAAACAGTCATCTCCATTAAACTAAATAACTAAAGTAGGAATTACACAACATCACCCGTCTTCAATTCAAATGTTTAAATTTAAAAATCTGTTAATTCTAAAAATAATTATTAAGAAACTGTGAGATTTACAAAAACTGATCTACACATAGAGTTATTATTCTAAAACATTAAATAGTTCACAATGATTACTGATATTGTTATCCACTTAAACAATCTATAATTGAATACTCGAGCTCAACTTATTATTATTCGTGTAAATATTCCCTTAGATTCCTAAAAACTATATACCTTCATACTCATAATATGCCAATATTACATATCTTGAAATTTAATCAAAACAATCATTTTTCAAATCAAGACAGAGGTGACAGGTCTGTGCCTCAACACAACAAAGCAACATAACTTGATTTTGGTTTAGCAATAATGTTTTTAGTCAAACCATTGGTGACAGATCTGTACCTCAGTACAACAAAGCGACTTAATTTGACCACATTTTACAATCATGAGTTATTAAACTCTTTTGCTCTTTTTCATTAGATATACTGACGGAGACCAGTTTTGTACTTTCGTACAACAGAGGAAACAACACCCAGTATATCCCCAAATGATGTTAATTAAATTCTCAAAAATATGGCATATCACACATTACTAATATGAAAATTAAGACATATGTCATACATAGCTAAAGTTCATCTACAAGTAACATTTACTCCTTAATTATCATTTCTTAACAGCTCAAACATTCTCATATAAATTGCCTATCAATACATCATATAATGAAGCTAAATAACATCTTTAATAGCTTTAGTATTTAATTAAAAGTGTAGAAAATTTTAAATCCAACCTACAAAGTTACAAAATAATTATTTCTAGAAAACAAGAAATTTAAATGCAAAAATTTGGTTGAAAAATGGGTAACTCATAACCTCCTAGTTACTTACCTTAATAAGATAACTATTAACCAAATTACAAAATCATTTACTTATTAACAAACAATTATGTGGAAATTTCACGTCTTTTCTCTCTCATCCCCCACTTAAAGATGTACAGTGCCCTCATTGTACAAATAATGACATGCTTAAAAGAAAACGGGAAAAAGAGAAAAGAACTTAGAACAGAAAAACTCCCCTGGAATAGTGTGCAGTTTAATGACAAGGATGATACGAATTTCCCACATCCTCGCGATTCAATTATTCGTTGCGCTGAACTTACTGCCAGCATGACACGTACTCACAACACAATTCTGAGGGAACAACCAACAAACATAAGTAAATAATACCAAATTAAAATATCCTAATTAAAAACAACTACTACCAAGTCCTAAAATTACCAATCCAACATAATCAAGAAAACTTAAAAAAAAAAAAAAAAAAAAAAAAACAGTCATAATAATAATAATAAAACAATAATAATAATAGTGTCTGGAATCATAGACCAAATAGGATGAACATCATCCTAATCACTGTCGTCATCCTGGCGGTACCGGTACTGGTGAGAAGGCGCTCCATACTCTGACTGCGATGGCGGTGGTGGTCGTGGCATGAACTCAGGTGGCATCTGGTACTGAAATGGCTGATACGTGGGTCCAGAAGGAAACTGACCAAACAGCTGCTCAAACAGTCCATCCTGGTAGTCCAAGTGTGCACTGGTCTGATGGAAATGCTGTCTCTGCATCAAATCTATCTGATCAAATCTCTGAGTCTGCTGTAACTGCATCTGGTGCATCTGCTGAGACAACTGATCAAACTCTGTAGCATACCCTCTGTTACGACCTCGTGCCGTACCTCGACCTCTATCACTGCCACTCGTATCTCCTCTAGCCCTAGCCTGCCTCGACTGCAAAGTCTGTCCTACCGGAGTAATCGGAACCCAGTAATACATCTCTGCAGGACCACCATACGTGGTGCATGGCTCAATGAGAGCAAACGCCTCTAACCGGCGTGCAGTCAACCAGCCCATACTAGGCTGAACAATCGTACAAGAGCCCATCTCATCCTGAGTAGCCAAACCAAAGTATCTCGCCAATCGAGTAACAAAGTGACCTCCACACAAACTACTACCATCTCTAGTACCAGTAGCTCTCTTCGACATCCACTTAGCCAACCTCCAAGGTACATTAACTAACCTCTTCCTGATAATCGAACTCAAATAAAACAAGTCAGGCCTCGAAACTTTCTCAGGCCCCTCCTTACGACCCACAATGGTGTAAGTCAACAATCTGTGAATGAGTCGATGACGAGGATCTCGAATACGCGTGTAAGAAGGTGTCGAACTACCATAAGCACCCTGGGCAATAAACTGCCACTCCTGCTCAATCTCCAAATCAGTGAGCTTCTTCACAGCACCTGCAGAAATGTGGTCTAGAAAGTGAGGGTTATCCAGCTCATTGGGCTCATAAAGCCCCAAACCCAAAGCAAACTGAACCAAGGTCATCTGTCTGGGCTGTCCCCCTAGCTGGAGGAAAATGGAATACTCAGTCCATTGGGTCGACCTGGCATCAAACCTAAAAGTGCTGTAAAACTCTACAACCAACTCTCTGTAGATATCCTCCCTGATACTGAATAACCGGGACCAAGCATAGGAAATAAATCCAATGTTTCCATCCTCTAATGCGTATGGAATAGCCAGTAAATTCCTAATGGCTTCAGCATCATTAGTAAACCCCTCTCTAGCAATCACATGCTCCAAAACATTCCAATTGACAGCATCAAATACCTCAATAGACTGGCCAATATTGGAAGCCAGACGATCTCCAAACTGCATCCTAGCAGTCTCAGAATATGACCCATGAAACGTGAGGTATCTATGTGATCTAATCAATGGGTTTCCCAAAGTCTCACCTCCTCGTGCTCTCCTATTAGACATGATAACTGCTAAACAAGACAATTGTTAATAATACTAAATAAGCAGTTAATTGCAAAAAGGTCATTAAAAATTTCGGCAGCATTTCGGCTTAAAATTGAATAATCCACCATAAAGGTTTAGCCTAAAACTACCGCAAAAACCAATTTCATGAACTTAAATTGCAATTTAAACAAAAACTACTCAATATGCATACATGTATATACTTAATTAAATATCTCTGACAATTGCCTAATTAAATGTATTATAATAACTTGGTACCATTATGAATATATGAAATTGCACAATCACTAAACTCGAGTATTAGCAACTAGCAAACATTCATACAAACTCAAAATGAATTATTGTAACACAATTAATCAAAATAACACTTTATCACATAACCGTAATCACAAACACTTGTGTACCAAACAAATAATTGCATTAATCATCATGTGGTCAGAAAATTAATAAGCACTAAATTAAAACATAGCATAATTGAGCACAACTCATATTCTCATTTATTCATTACTAACGAATAATTCGAATAACACAAAATATGCAATTCAATAGAAAAACGAACATAACATTGCAATGCATATAGCAACTAAAACATAAATCAATCAAAACATGCCAATAATCATTCGCATATCCGAAATACCCAAAATTCTATCATAAACCCTAACTTCCAAACGAACGATTTAACCAACGAAAATGAAAACGGGAAGTTATACCTTGTAGAGGAAAGTGCGTGTAACACAAATATGCAAAAATGGCGATGAATGCGTGGCCGGAATTTCCGTTTGGGGGTGGTGTTAGTGGAAACCGTAGGTGGTTTTTGAGAAAAAGGGTTTTTGATGAAAAATGAAGAAGAAAGGGCTGCTGGCGGTTTTTCTGCAGTTTTGATCCATACGGCGTATGGATTCCATACGGCGTATGGATTAAATAGGCCCATGTCAACTCATTAAACCCAGTCAACGGCCTGGTCCAGCTGCCCAATCAATCCATACGGCGTATGGATTCCATACGGCGTATGGATTGAAAAATCAGAATTTTTTCAAAAACGATTTTCAACCCAATTTTTAACCCAAATTCACCACTAACTTATTATAATTAAATCTCAAACCTGGATGATAATCACGACTTCAAAATCTTCACAATTCCACACTATAAAATAAATAACAATCATTAACAAATATTAAAAAGAAAAAAAAATATTCAAAATAATACTTAATATTCAAATCACACATTCAAAAACAAAAATCCAAGACAATCAAAAGTCTAACATAATTCAAAACAAACCAAAATGTTAGAAACAATCCAATAGCATAAGGAATATAAAAGGTGGAACGATGAAATCAGTTCAATGGATAGAGGACAAGGAAGCTCTTCATCATTTCAGTAACTACATTTTCAACCCCATTACCAAAAGTCGCAAAACTTTCTAAGTGTCCATTGGTAACATGTTGAAGATAGACCAAATCCCAGCTGATTCTTTTTATCACCTTATTAATTACTCCCTCAGGTGCCAATACTAACTTACCACCTACCAGTTTGTACTCACGATCGGGATGATTCTTCTCAAACTCACTCATAAACTCCAAACAATCTGCCACTATCCCAGCATGCTTACTCAGAAACGGTTCTTTCCTTAAACTTCTTATTCTAGTTTCAATCCTTGAAATTACCTCATTCTGAACACAAGTTAGTTCTAATCCAGAATCCTTAAAGATTTCAACCAATTTAGTGTATATTTCCACCATCCCATAGTGGAAATGCTCCCTCATAGTTAGAACCTTATTGTTATCAACTAAAACATCCAAGTTCACACATAAGTAGCCAAATCAATATCACAATGAGGATGAATGAATTCCGGGTGTGGCCTTTCTTCCTCTTCCTTAGCAAAGCGATCCATTTTTGTCACCATTCCATGAAGATAGTAATGAATAGTACTCGTAATAATGAATCGATGAGGTGTAATATCCGTCAAATGGTCATCTGAATGTAGCAATCTAACCAACTCTCTCAAACCAAACCTAAATTCCTTGTCTGCTCCTGCCCTTGGATGACCAGTAGCCTCGTACAGAGCCCTAAGCATACGGCCAAGACACGCGGTCTGATTTGCCGAATAAGGAAATGCAGAATGCCTCAAAATCTCATAGATCTCCGTATATCTTTTCTTCTGAGCTGTGTAGAATTTCTCTTCCTCTTTGATCCTAGTTTCTAGAGATTCCCCAAAAGTAGTAAGGGCAATATAGAATTGCCTATCAATCCCATACTGACTCTCAATCATAGCTGCCTCCAACACATCTTTCACCAAAACCTGCTGACTATCAGTAAAATCCACAGTGGACCTGCTAATAATCTCAGAACTGAAAGGTATATCCCCTCTAAACTCCTCAAGTGCCGATAGCAACCCCTGACAAGATGAAGTAATAGGAACGGGAATACGGCCTAATTGGGTATAAGGAGGCACCCTCTCGGCGGAACTAGCATCCGAAGTCACAGACTGATCCCTCTTAACCATGTTATTATCATTAGCATCACTTTCAAAACTCCTCGCCATCGGACAAACCTAAATAAAAATAAATCTGAAAATACAAAACACCACTAACGAAAAACAAGTTAGTTCATACAAAATAAACAAAAATTAAATAACATGTACAATCTTAAATAAATGGAATTCCAACCGGCGGACGGATTTCCATCCGCCGGTTGAAACTAAAACCCTAAAAGTTTAACCAATTAAAGGATAATTAGTTTCAACCAGTGAATTAATGAAAACAGGTTACAAAATTAATTAAACTCCTTAAAACAACTTTATTGAAACTTAATTAACAAAAGTTACTTTTAAAAAAGAAAGAATTAAAAATTATTAATTTCTATTCAAATAAACACAACCGCTTTCCCCGGCAGCGGCGCCAAAAACTTGATGTCGCTAGTGAAAGCGCGTCTTGTTTTATAATTTATAAATAGAAATACCTAATAAATACTTTCAAGCAACCAGGCAAGAATACCCGATCAATTGTAAATATAGATTTGGTAAGTCAGATTCGAACACAGGGAAAAGGTGGAATTTTTAAAATAAAAATTAACAATTAACTAGAAAGCAGTAAATATGGGGGGGGGGGGGGGGGGGGGGTTGTTTTAGTTCCGTACGAACAATTTAGAAAACATTTAATTAAAATAAACAAACGTAAATAAAACTTTAAATTAAAATTATAAATAAATAATAACGACAAATCCTAATTGAAAGGAATAAGTAATTGTATAGTTAATGTCATTTAGATTCATATATCCCGATTTATTAGGTATTGATTATCTAATTGTGATTCTTTTAGATCAACTTAATACCAAATTCTTCAATGAATACTAAGTCGAATATGAACTAGCCAACGTTTCGGGTCCAACTAATTCCTATAATCTAGGGTCCAACATGAGACACTGGTTTCCAATGTCACAAGATGATCATTCAATTGTGTGCCTTTCCCTAAATTATGCATTAAACATTCACAACGCATTATAATTAACTCTTTTGGTATGACTCAACAATACCCAATAATTAACTTATTGTCTTGCTCATTTTAAAGTAGAATACTATTGTATACTCGACCTATCAGACTCAACGTATTTAGTGATAGTTCAAAACCCTAAAGTTATGACCATCAATAGCTAATAACATTAAAGGAACTCAATCTCATCAACATTATTAACCACGTGAAGCAACAATAATAACTAGTCACCAACAAACAAGTGTCCACAAGCAATATAACCGTTTTCAATCAAATAACTTATTCAATACGCAATTATAATCGTTCAATAATCATAATCTAAATTAAATCAACTACACAATCACATTAATATTCAATCCATCATCAAAACAGAAATATTCAGATTCATTATAACAAATTCTTCAATGAAAATAAAGAAACGAAATATACCGAATCGATTAACGATGAACTACGAAAGATTAGAGCGAATTATCCTCGATCCTAAGCTTTCGTACCTCCAAACTACTCCTAAAATTCGTAATATAAACCCTAAAAGTCGTCTGAAACCGAAAGAAATCGAAAACCCTTCAAAAACTCTCGAAATAAGGTTTAAAACGCGTTTTTATACTTCTGTGGTTTTTGATCCATACGGCGTATGGATTTCCATACGGCGTATGGATTGATTTCAAGCCCAGCCCAGACTCGCGTAACCTGGGCCTCCACTGCATCAATCCATACGGCGTATGGATGCTTTTTCCAGCCGATTTCTTGACTTTTCTTCCTTTCTTCTTTTCTTCGACTTCGACTTCTCATTATTCTTCAAATATGCCTCATTTAGCTTGATTATTGACTGTTTTCCGTTCCTTTTCCATAAACGCTCCATTTCCACATCTATTTGCAAATATGAACGAAATCAATATATATTCTAAACAAAATGCAATAAAAACATTCAAGATTAGGGGTAAAATACTACTAAAATATAGTACTTTTGAGCGTTTATCATTTGGTATCATTTAGTCACACAACGAGTCAATCAAAGTGTGACCGTATTATGTGAGCGCATCATTTAGTCACATATAACAAATCAATATTTCGTGTGACAATTGGAATTATATATATATATATATATATATAACACGACAAATTAAAATTGGAATAATATATATGTAAATAATTAACTCCATACATGTACCCAAACTAATATTGGAATATTGTTTTACATGATAATAATAACCGAATAAATGTATTAAAATGATAAAGTAATTATACATGATCACAGTTGCAAGGCCTTTTGACTCTTGAGTTTCATCTTCGCTTGCTTTTGCACACTATCACTAGATACAAAAACCGATGTTTTGCACCTTTTCTTTGATACTTCTGGTGCAGTTTTGTTTTCCGCATACGCCAATTGACCTGAAGTAGGTGGTGTTACCTGTAAAAGACAAAAGCTGCATATATATGTATCAAACATCAATATTAATATATGAAGAATTATATATGTATACGTAGGTAGATATAGGTTGTTAAAAACGTATACGTACTGTATGTAACTCCTCCTCAAATACCACTTGCTCCTTAGGCCATGCATAAAAACCACCTACTACCTGCTTAGCAGTTTTGACACCATTGTCTCCAACGTCCGGTAAAAAAGCTGCATCCACCAATGATGTACCAACAGACACTTTGTAGCAATCCTTTGGGAGTACTTTGTTATGAAGCATCTGTTTTCCACTCGACACGTGTACGGTACCCAAAGCAATAGTGTTTGACTTCTTTAGCTTCCACAGTTTACACTTGAATACCTAAACAAAATGATATGATGACGATTAATATAAATATATATACTAATTATAACTAAAGCATAAGTCTCTGTCTTAAACGGTGAAGATTTCAGATATGCACAGAGAACAACTCACAATAAATACCCTGTAATTGCATTCTAATTAAATTCAGAATTGTATAAACCAATATTTCAACAAATAATTAATAGCACTTCATATTTACCGATTTCAATATTTTCCAGCAGCATCATATCATGTATATATATATATATATATGTATGTATAAAATATCAGAATTAGATGAAACTTAATTGAATAATGTTTCAACATGCTGAAATACATATATATTCCTGCAGCGTTGGTGGTGTTGGAGACTGTTTCTTTTGTGATCGGGACGACCGGTTAGGTTCAACCGTGTTCTCTTGTGAATCAGGCGTCCTGTTTGCTGACTTGTTAACTGCTTTTTCAACAGTCTCCTATATAAAACAAGGCAAACAAGTAATTATTGTAAATGACAGTGACAAATATTAAAATCAATGTAATTCTAATGTTTTATTACTTAATTACCAATTTGTCTTTTTGGTTGATCATGCTAGTTGCAAGTCCATTAGGAATGTCAAAACTAGCTTCCTGCCCACTTCCAACCACACTTGATGACCTTATTTGGCACTCCTGATCTACAGTTTTAATGGTTGCTTTAGAATTAACGTCCACTGATGGAGACACCTGCAATATATATAAAGAAATATATATATCCGTTAGCTGCAATATAAATTAATGAATAATATGTTAGCATAATTACTTAATTAATACAAGAATTAAATGTCTTTCCTCCGATGGCAGGTTTTGAGTTGACATTGAATTAATTTTCGCCTCTTGTGCAGTCAACTTGGCCATCACTACTGACACCTGGTTGGACAACGTTTCTATAACTTTGTCTTTGTCTTCACTGGCACGTCTCTTAGCTGCAAGTTCTGCTTGAAGTAATTTTACCTGTTCGTCATCTGCTGCTTTTCTGCTTCGACCTGCTGGAAGATGAAAATACTTGTTGATTGTCACTCCCCTTCCTACTCCTCTGGCATACCCTCCCTTTTCCTTTCCAAATACCTCTGTCATTGCATCGTTGCCATGAGGAAGCTGTAAGGTTCCGGTTTTGATCTTCTCCTGAGTGTCTATCTGCATTATAGATTCCAACAGCCAGTAGTTAATTGATTTATCGAAAGTAAACTACATGAACTATTTAAACGGAAAATTTGCATGTCAAATTAATGCTTACTAGTTGTTGTCCCTTATCTTTAGTCATTTCGTCTAGAAATAACCCGGCTTTGTTTTGCCTTCCTCTCAACCACAGTATACCACGTGGGGGTTCTTCATGTGCTTCAATTACTTTTTCTTCGATCTTATAATCATCAAATCAACACACATGTAAATTAGTCAAATTACCAATTAACATGTAAGCATATAAAATTGAAAACAGAAACAAAGTACACTAGCTTTCTGTGTATTTTACTTTGATCTTATATATAATTGATACATATAATGTACAAAATAGAAACATACATTATATATGTAAATGTAATTACCAATTTCTTTTTCACATGTACGTAGCCACCTCGTCCCATGGTATGCGGATAAACCGACTTGGAGCGCGCCTCTTTTGATGCATCTGACTTTTTCTAATTACAGAACAAAATGATTATTAGATGGCATTAATGTGCAAACACAATAATCTTAAATTATATATATATATATATATATATATATATATATATATATATGCACTATAATATAAATGACTAAACCTGGTAATCCTCCGTGCTCGTATACTCTACAAAAGAGTTCCATTCCGGGGCATGGACAAATGCACTATATTTCATTGGGACTTCATTTACTGCTGGTGTGTTTAGGTTGGGCAGTATGTAGGATTCCCTCAATTTCCTTCTGAAATTCCTAAGATGGGCACCAAGACGATTCATTACTAGCTTTCTGTTTGTCTCATCAACATCAAAATATCGCTGCAAGATCAATATTAACAAGTTAAATGTATATATATATATGTATATATATTTATATATATATATATATATATATATATATATATGTATATATATATATGTATATATATATATATATATACATGTATATATATATATGTATATATATATATATATATATATATATATATATATATATATATATACATGCAGTTGCATATATAATGTATTGTAAACATTTTTAATTAATAAAGGAAATTAATCAAGGGAGCATGGAGTGGGTTACAAATACCATGATTTCATCTCACAGTTTATCTCTTTCTTCTTTATCGACCTTCTTCCAGGATAGAATCTTCAAACCAATATGCTCACGAACAATGTCTCCCAAAAAACTCGAAAACAATGCTCTATTGTCCCCTATTAGCCTATCCATTTGATCGAAGGTTACCTTGAGCTTTTGTGCACCGGGTCTGCCATACTTGTTGCGAAACGCAAATAATCTTGTTATGCCCCTCGGTGGAACTATTTTGGGATTTGCATTATTGTCGTTTTCATCGGCTTCATCATCTTGTACATCATCGTAACCCTCCGATTCATATCCTAAATCGTGATCGTCATCATTATAATTATTTAGAGGATGATCGGCTTCGTTATCCATGATATATACTTTAATTGAGATTAATTGAGATTAATTGAGAGTTGTAAATTCTTTGATATTTTGGTTGGAGATTAATTGAGAGTTGTAAATGCTTTGATCGGCCTAAAAGTTAAAAAAACCTAGTATTAAGATGTTTTGGAATGTAAAAGGTCACTTGAAATTCAAAATTTTCAGCTTGGCTCTAATTAGTCAGTTTAAATTTTTTGGGGAAAAATTTGGCTCCAAAATGAAGGAAATAATATTTAGAGTTAAAATTATGAATAAGGTTGATTATGAATTTATGATTGTACAGGGGGAAAACAGCAAATCAAACAATATTGAGCTCAAAAAAACAAAATGTAGGTTAGGGGACTCGAACCCGGGATTGCTAGGTTAGCTCCTCTGCGAAATGACCAACTCAGCTATCAATACATTTGATTTACTTTTCCCACGATAAGTATATAATATTATGTTGTTAAACCCTGAACGCTAGGCCCTAAACCCTAAAGTGAAATGACCAACAGGTTCCTAGCATCTTGTTTCCTTTCCTGACCTTCCATTAACAAAAGCATATAATGCACATATATATAACACATCATTAACTTGACTACAAAAGATTTATATATATATTTATAAGTAGCAAAAATTATGAACATATATATATATATATATATATATATATATATATATATATATATATATATATATATATATATATATATATACATGCAGTTGCATAAGTATTAAATATTACAACCCAATTAGCTAATTGATCATAAGTAGTTAATATCCCAAATTTCTTTAAACCGCATATAACAAGCATCCCATAGACATACTATACACTGGAACATCCAATCAGCACGGTTCAACCACGCCACGTCTAACATACGCCTGTGGAGGATGCGGTGATCTGTACAACAAAGGAGGCAGCCAGCGAATTCCCTACGGCGTAAGGCTCTGCGGTCAGCTGCCAACAACCTCGCAACCTTGGTGACGGTTCGTTCCACGTTCCAAAGACCTCCTGACCGTCTTAATTCATCATTCAACAGTTGCTTGGCCTCCTCCCTGTTATCTTGACTTTGTGCCATCAGCAGCATCCCCATCAAAAACTTAGCATCACTAACTCCCTGGCTCGCTACCTGATCTAGCATCTCTTTACCAGCAGCCTCATCACCCAAAAAGAATAACTTGTTCTGATCAACACATTTAACAAATTAAAGGTAAATATGTATGTAGAATTGAAGAGTACAGAGCATTCACAATCCATGTACTTTTGAAAGTTTAATACACTGCCACATCATCATCGTACTTCATTATACAAACACCTACAATGCATTAAGTTTAACACCATTTGACTAACTAACACATCAGCATTATCTTTTCAATTAATTTTAAATGCATATGAGTTGTTACAGAGATCAAAAGTAAAAGAAATACATGTCTCTTATATTCAGACTCCATGTACTCTTATTGACTTGATTAACTTTCTATTTACTTTTGCCACCATGTATGATTGTGGATGCTCAATTAAACAGTTAAATATATGATGTAATATAAAATCCACGTACCAATCCATCCCTAAACGTCATGTTTGGGTTTCCAATCTCCTGCATTTTGGCAAGCAGTTCAATCTTCCTCATCCTCATTATATAAATTGGAAAGAGGTAATCAACCTCCAGCTTTCGATAGACCTCATCTGAATCAACTGCACTTCTGAAGGTCTTGCAACTGTAATGCACATAAACGACGTCATAAACACAATCTAAGTCACTTGATCATAAAAGGTGATTTCTCAAATACTGTACATGCACAATATAATAATTTAAATATTCCTAAATCAAGCCCTAATAATTGCGCTACATTTTTTAAAAATTACAGAAAATACAAGGCTTATATTGACAAAACGTCAAGTATGTAAGTTGAAACGAGAATCCAAACTAGAAACTAGGGTATGGATCGAGACTTACAGAGTCCTCAATTTAAAAACTTCCTTGGCGTTGCAAGCCCCGACACGGGCCAGTACGTTAGAAACGACGCCGTCCGAACGGTCAGCAAGAGTTCGATCATCTTCCAAAGCAGGTTTCTTTCGTTTAGAGCTTTGGGAATCCATGGTTTAGATGATTTGTTGATGCTCTGTTTTGAGTTTCTTTGGAAGTTGGTACGCCGGGAAAGGTGTTGTTCAGATGTCTGAATTATTACTTTTTACGCCTCACAAGCCTACTTCCTAGTCTTTAAGTAAATTACCTAAATGCCCTTACTAATAAAATCCTTCTTATTGTATTGGTAATGGATTATTAAGGGTATTTATGTCATTCAACCTTTAAGGGTTAGTATTAGCAGACGTAATTACCAAATGTGGTAACAAGATAAACTATTTTTACTCTTGATATACACAATTTCACAATAACATATTTATATACAATATTATAAAAACAATTTTATAAAAATGTTATAAAAACGTATTTATATAAACAAATATGGTAAGAAGATAAATTATATTTTTACTCGGTACACAATTTAACAATAACATATTTATATTTATACACACACAAACAAAAATATGAAAATCTTATACTTATAATAAGTAGAATTATGTCGTATATCATACATTTGACTATTAACCTTAGGACAATGTCACATACATATGCCGAAATGACGAATTACATAACACCCTAAGTTCAATAGTGGCGTGTGTGATACCGCAACTGCCGTATATCATACATTTGACTATTAACCTTAGGACAATGTCACATACATATGCCAAAATGACGAATTACATAACACCCTAAGTTCAATAGTGGCGTGTGTGATACCGCAACTGCCGTATATCATATATCTAATAATTAACCTTAGGACAATGTCACATACATATGCCGAAATGACGAATTACATAACACCCTAAGTTCAATAGTGGCGTGTGTGATACCGCAACTGCCGTATATCATATATCTAATATTTCACTATTGGCGTATGTGATTATTTGTATCAATGTTATTATTTGCATATAATATTTCACAAATGGTTTTTTGTTCATTCTGCTTTGATTAATTTATTTATTATTAGTTGAGGTTACATTTATATAATAAATTTTAGAATTGTATGTGTAAATACATATAAGAACCATAAACACAGTACATAATTGTTTAGAAACATAAACATAATTATTCATTTATTCAAGTTTGACGAAGTTTAAAATGTTGATTAAGTTTGACTTTGACTGTTTTTGACCGATTAATCATGATTTAGATTGAATAATCCTGACTATTGACCCATTGACCTGTTGACCATAAACACAAACATAATTGTTTAAAAACATTAACATAATTATTCACTTATTCAAGTGAAACGAGGCCGTGCGGAAGGTCGGCAAGAGTTCGATCATGTTCCAAAGCAGGTTGCTTTCGTTTAGAGCTTTGGGAATCCATGGATTTGGTGATTTGGTGATGCTCTGTTTAGAGTTGCTGTGGAAGTTGGTACGCCGGGAAACGCCTTGTTTGGGTATGTAGCGTTACATTTTCCACCGTCACAAGCCTCCATCCTCTCTATTAGTAAATTACCTAATTGCCCTTATTAATAAAATCCTTCTTATTGGATAGTAAGGGTATTTCTGTCAAATACACCTTTAATAATGTAATTATATCATACTGATGTGACGTAAAAAGTCATGTTTTTGGAAGCGTTATTCCTCACATTTTGGACCTTTCTTTAGTAAAAACATTCCAAAACATTGATTATTTATCAAAATTCACTAAAGTGGTTCAAAAGTAGACGTTGTGGTAAAAATAACTGAAAACACTCTGAAATCGCACAAAACACAGCATTTTAATACAGGCCGATTCTTCCGACCTCATTTTCCTGTCATGGCACACCTCCTAACTTCTACCATCTGTTTTATAGGTAAAATCGAGACGGAAAAATCTGGAATCAAGTGAAACGGCCAAAGGACGGAGAAGACACTGCACTTTCAGAGCCACTAAAAGTCATTTCGGCTACGCCTGAGCTCTACACATCCAATTTCTATGAGATTGGCATCATTAGAAGCGTAACGGAATTACGAAACCACAGGCGAAAGAATCGAGTCAAACGGACGCATAACGAATGAGATAAGGACGTTTTAAGCAACGAACGAAATCAGACGGAGCCCGTATACGGCCCTAGGCACCGTATACGGCCCTATACAGACCGTATACGGCCTTGTATAGACCGTATACGGCACTTACAAGGCCGTACACGGCCCTCCCTGCCCCATATCGTGCTTCTTTTGCTTGTACGTGCTGCTTCATGAGTTGTACGCGAGATTTGATGCTTTGCCTATAAATAGTGGATACACCTCCAACCTCAAACATACCATTTTTTCTCATTTCATTTCTTCCTTACACTTTCTCTCTCACACACATCACTCTCTCTCTAGTTTCTCTCTCTAGAGATTTTCTCTCTCTAGAATTGGGCTAGTTAGAGAGATAGTTAGGTAAATGTAGCTTTTAGCTTTTGTACGGAGTCACTCCAAGACATTGAATTTGCGAAGATCTGTCTGTAATAAATTCGTATCAGGTTCTATTTATATATCTCTTACTTTCCAGTTTTAAACATATGTTGCTTTGTTTGTGCTTGTTTAGGATTGTATGCTAGATATATAATGTTAGGCTAGACATTTCTTTGTGTTTACTATGACGTAGTTATGTTAGAATAGTCAAAATGTTTATGCCATGCTGTTACTCTGCCCGTGTTACTTTAAACTGTGTATGAACTCATAAACTGAATATCGAATGTTTATCTATCCAACTTATGCTGTGGTTAGAAACTTCCTGCTAGAACTTGGCCAATTACTAGTGGTACGTTCTCTACCTATTCTATACTTGATGATCAATGAACTTGGTATGGCTGTGTTCTCTAGGTTGAAACAAATCATAAGAGACACGGAGCGTAGGATTAGAGATAGGTTAGATTCATGTTTATCTGTTATATATCTTTGAGAGAACTTTCGGGATACCTATGATCTGATTATTGGTTATCTGCTATGCTTAGGATTATGGTGTTCTGTTATGTGTCACCCTATTGCATGTTCTTGTTTGATTGTTGCCTTAGGAATGATGCATGCTAGAGTTATCCTCCTGGTTCATATCAGTAACTGTATAATTAGGTTTTCAGACACAATATATTGGTTTACACAGTAGATTCACATGCATGGAATAGTTGTGATGATTTATATCTGTAATGCTGAACAATTTAACTGATCGTTAGCCCGATTATCCCAACCTGGTCCGCGGGATTATCCCCGTTCGTGTTCTTGTTCAATCAACAATTCACGCTACGATACAGACGTCTCTGATGACTGTGACTGGGGACCAGGATTCGAGGATAGTCATCGGTTAAATTGGTCTGTACATTTGGGAGAACTTCCGGTGTATTTGACTTCTATAACTGCTATCCACGTGACATGTTATTTATCTGATTGCGGACAACTCTACGTTAGATATTTAATAGGTTCGTAGTTGTAGCTCATTAGGATATAGGAAATCTGCGAGAGTAATGTGGAACGCTAATTAATGTAACGGAAAAACCGTAAAACGCCCTATTACTCGGTATAGTGCTGGAAACACCAATTGGTGGAGTACAAACGTATGGAAGCCGTGGAACGGTCGTAGGTACAATACTTTGCATTAATTATGTTTCTATCCTCTCCGGATTAGTCATCACATATGGTAGCCTTACCCTTGACTATTCATCAATAACATATAACGAAATCATAGTAAACACTCGCTTATCCTCTGTTGACCGAGTCTCCGTACAAACCTCTTTTATTTTATTTTCTTTATTTAAATTAATATTTAGTTATAAAAACCAAACCTATCCAAAAACTTTTAAAAACCCTAGCTAGATTCCCAAAGATAATAAAACTTTCTAGACTCCCATGCCCGTTGTAGTTTGAAGAACAACACCTGAGTCATACATACCACTTACTGCCCTTTTAGGTCTGTCAGTAGTATACAACTTAGGATTCCCCTGCTCTATAAATTTAAACCCTGTCCGCGCATCCTGTTTGGTTGGTTCAACGACCGGATTAAAACCCGTCCGACCACTGGAGGCACGACAAGCTTTTGCCGCCACTGCCGGGGACTACAACGACCGATTTTAGGAATTTTGTTATCTTAGTTATTTAGCGATCCTTACGGAAGATCAATATCATCCGGAAGTTACAGTTTTTATCCCTAGGTTAGTTAGTTTTTAATTTCCCGTTCTTAGTTAAACCTATCCTTTCCAAAACCCTATTTTCTTCTAAAACAAGTTATGGCGGATCGTATCACTCTCGCCTCATCAACCCAACCACTGCTAGAGGGACGAGGAGGACCAATCGTATCACCAACCGACGAAACCATTGAAATCAGACCACACTTCATTAAATTACTTAAATCGCAGTGTCAGTTTCATGGTCTTTCGGTTGAAAATCCAAACGCCCATCTTAACAAGTTTATCAACCTTTCCGACTCTTTCGAACAAACCGGATCCAGTGTCAAAGTCACCCAACTTCACCTGTTTCCTTATTCTTTAGCTTTCCGAGCTCAGACATGGTTTTATGAACTCGAACCCAATTCGATTCATACATGGGAGGAGAATCTTCCAAAGCCCCAGAAGTAGTTAAACCTTCAGACGAGCCTTCTAGTTCTTCTCTACCCACTGATTCAGTACCTGTTGACACTCCTGTCACCTCTCCAGAACCAGAATCTTCCAAAGCCCCAGAAGTAGTTAAACCAACACGTATACCTTTCCCTGGTAGGCTTAAGAAAGAGAAACAAGAAGCCCAGTTTAGAAAATATCTAGAGATGTTCAAAAGCGTACACTTAAACATTCGATTATTAGATGCTTTAGTTGAAATGCCTAGTTGTGCCAAATTCTTTAAAGAACTTATATCCAACAAAGAAAAACTCAGACAAATAGTTAACTTGCCCTTAGATGCAGAATGCTCTTTAATTATGCAATAAGGACTACCCCCAAAGCTAGGAGACACTGGCCGTTTCACTATTCCTTGTTACCTTCAGGATGTTCAAATAAGTAACGCCTTAGCTGACTTAGGAGCTAGTGTAAACCTTATGCCATACTCGCTTTATAGGAAACTACGATTAAGCGAACTTTTACCAACCCGTATGACCATCCAATTGGCTGATAGATCAGTTAAACTCCCTTGAGGAATTGCTGAAGATATTATGGTACGTGTTGATAAATTCGTCTTTCTCGTTGATTTTGTTGTTATGGATATTGAGGAAGACGCTCAGGTACCACTCATCCTTGGTAGACCTTTCCTAAATACTGCCAAGGCCGTCATTAACGTGAATGAAAAATCTTTAAAACTTAGAGTGGGAACTGAGGAAGTCACCTTCAATGTCGATAAACTAATGAAACTTCCTATGGGAGAAGACCTTGGTCTTGTAGATTCTATGCAGGAAATAATTGAAGAACACTTGGAAGAAATCCTCGCAGTAAGCAGCATTAATCCCCTTCGGAACACTGTCATCATAACAAGGAAAATCTGTGAAGAAGGTGCGGGTCTATGCTCATCTATCTCGGATCCATCCATTGCATCAAAGGAAGTGCTATTATCTTTAAAGAATTCCAACTTACAGCCCAATAGATTTATCACTGCTGTACCACTTGGACATGGCACTCCCGTCACTCTCTTGAGAAGAAACCCTAATTCTGAAGTTCCTGATTCATCACTCTCAAAAGAAGAAATTCTGAAGACTCTCAAGGAAATGGAGTCAATGCTTAAACCATCCGATCTGCAACTTTCTGAAAGTTGTGAAAACTTGAATCCAGAGATTACTTTTAGCACATCTTCTTCAGCTCAGTTTCAGAGATTCGCATTCACAAGGGACAACAAAGAAATAATCACTGAAGATAATGCAATCTCTCAATCTTCCCAAGTAAAATATGAGCTGAGAAAAAATGAGCTTTACAACAATACAGAATGGGTTGAAATAGCATCAGCCAACATTCTAGCACCTGCAATTGAGTCAGATTACCATACAACATACGATGAGCTTAAGAGAGACGAGGTTGCAAGGATGAAGCCTTCCACTGAAGAACCACCCGAATTGGAGCTGAAGGAACTTCCCTCACACCTTGAATATGCTTTTCTCGAAGGAACTTCGGACTTACCGGTTATCATATCCAAAGATCTGAAGCCTGAAGAGAAAGCACTACTCATTGAGGTTCTAAAGTCACATAAGAAAGTGATTGCATGGAAAATCTCTGACATACAAGGGATCAGCCCAAATTACTGCACTCACAAGATCTTAATGGAAAATGACTTCAGGCCCTCTATTCAAAGGCAAAAGAGAGTTAACCAAAAGATTCAAGACGTGGTGAAAAAGGAGGTTATCAAACTCTTGGATGCTGGTTTAATTTACCCTATTTCAGATTCCCCATGGGTCAGTCCAGTTCAAGTCGTCCCAAAGAAAGGAGGCATGACAGTCATCGCTAACGAAGACAACGAGTTGATTCCAACACGAACCGTCACCGGTTGGAGGGTATGTATCGACTATCGGAAACTAAATGAAGCTACACGCAAAGATCACTTCCCCCTACCATTCATTGATCAGATGCTTGAAAGATTGTCAGGAAACGAATTCAATTGCTTCCTCGATGGTTTCTCCGGCTATTTTCAGATACCTCTCGATCCAAAGGACCAAGAAAAGACGACGTTCACTTGTCCATACGGAACCTTTGCCTACCGACGTATGCCGTTTGGCTTATGTAATGCACCAGCGACATTTCAAAGGTGCATGGTAGCAATCTTCCATGACATGATTGAACAATGCATGGAAGTTTTCATGGATGATTTTTCGGTTTTCGGAGATTCGTTCACCACTTGTCTTTCTAACTTGAACAAGATGCTCACCCGATGTGAAGAATCGAACCTAGTTCTGAATTGAGAAAAATGCCATTTCATGGTAAAAGAAGGCATAGTTTTAGGACACCGTATATCCAAAGCTGGAATTGAAGTTGACAAAGCAAAAGTCGAGACTATCTCAAAACTTCCACCACCTACCTCTGTCAAAGCCATCCGAAGTTTTCTAGGACATGCCGGGTTCTACTGTCGCTTTATCAAAGATTTCTCTAAGATATCCCGACCTATGACTCATCTCCTCGAAAAGGATACTCCGTTTGTCTTTACAGACGAATGTCTCAAGGCCTTCGATCATCTGAAAGATCTGCTTGTTCATGCACCGATCATGGTTGCTCCAGACTGGAGTCTCCCATTTGAAATCATGTGCGACACCAGTGATTTCGCAGTCGGAGCAGTTCTGGGACAGCGGAAGGAGAAACAGTTTCAACCAATATACTACGCCAGCAAAACGCTCACTGACGCCCAAGAGAATTATACAACCACAGAAAAAGAGCTGCTAGCGGTAGTATTTGCTTTTGATAAATTTCGTTCTTATCTAATCTTGTCCAAAACTATTGTCTATACAGATCACTCAGCTCTGAAATATCTTTTTAAGAAGCAAGATGCTAAACCTCGCCTTCTACGATGGATTCTACTCCTTCAAGAATTCGACATCGAGATCAAAGACAAAAAGGGAGCAAAAAACGTCACGGCGGACCATCTCAGCCGATTAGAGAATCCTTCAATGGATAAGTTGCACTAAAAAGACATTCAAGACCAGTTTCCAGAAGAACAGCTCATGCATGCTGGTAAATACTATCAAGGGTCACGATCTACAAATAATCCCTGGTATGCTGACTATGCCAATTATTTGGTGGGAAAAATTGTACCTAAAGGAATGCCAACCTCTCGAAGACAAAAATTCTTCCGCGATATAAAATATTACTATTGGGACAACCCTTTCCACTTTAAGGTTTGCCCTGATCAAATCATTAGAAGATGCGTTGATGGGAAAGAGGCAGAACATATCTTACACCAAAGCCACCATGGACCTACTGGAGGACATCACGGTACCAACATGACCGCAAGAAAAGTGTACGATGCCGGCTTTTTCTGGCCAACCATATTTCGAGATGCGTACGATCTGGTGAGACGCTGCGATATCTGCCAAAGACAAGGCAATATAACAGCCCGGAATGAAATGCCCCTAACAAACATCCAGGCCGTGGAAATCTTCGATATCTGGGGATTAGATTTCATGGGACCATTCCCTAAATCTAACGGTAAAGAGTACATCTTGGTTGCAGTCGACTACGTCTCTAGGTGGGCCGAGGCCCAAGCTCTCCCAACAAATGACGCTAAAGTGATAACCAAATTTCTCAAAAAGCTATTTAGTCGATTTGGAACTCCAAAAGCAATAATCAGTGATCGTGGTACACACTTTTGCAACATTCAATTCATGAAAGTTCTGCAACAGTATGGTGTCACTCACAAGACATCAACAGCTTATCACCCCCAGACAAATGGGCAAGCTGAGGCAACAAATTGAGCTTTGAAAAGAATCTTGGAAAGAACTGTTGGTAATCATGGGTACAAATGGGCTGAAAAATTAGATGATGCATTGTGGGCATTCAGAACCACCTATAAAACACCATTAGGAACCACACCGTATATTCTAGTTTATGGCAACCTATGTCACTTACCAATTGAGCTGGAATATAAAGCATACTGGGCTTTGAAGAACTGCAACTTAGATATTTCTAAAGCTGGAGCAAATAGACAAATGCAGTTGAATGAGTTAGCCGAACTAAGGGATCAGGCATATGACAGTTCGTTAAGCATCAAGGAACGAACTAAGAGAATTCACGATGCTAAGCTGAGGCCCTCAAGATTCAAAACAGGAGATAAAGTGCTGCTCTTCAACTCGCGTTTCAAGAAATTCTCTGGAAAGTTTAGAATCAGGTGGAGCGGACCATTCATAGTTTCAAAGGTATTTCCTTACGGTGCAGTCGAACTCGAGGCACCAGAAGGTAATTTTAAGGTTAATGGTCATCGCTTAAAGCATTACTTCGAAGAATTTCCCATCAGGGAAGATGTCTTTATCTTTGAACCACCGTGAGTCGACGAAAAGGTACAAAGAGTCAAGCTAGAGACTCGTAAAACAAGCACTCTTGGGAGGCACCCCAAGCCTATCTTTATTTCTATCATTTTATTTCTTAGTTTATTTTTATTAAGTATGGTTATCTCTTAACTAATAAAATTGTAGGCTTGCCACTTATCTGACTTCGAATTGCAAAATCTGAGATAAGTGTTGTTCATTAACTATCACTGTTAGCATTACCTGTTTATTTTATCTTGTTTCAGGATGGACGCTGTTGACGCTGATCATGTAGCTGCGAGACCACGCAGACGACACAGACCTCGTAGAAGCAGAGCGCAGAGAGCGGCTATGCTGACCATCACTAAGGAGGACCTGACTGATGTCCCGATCACTCATGAGGAGTTGCCCAATGAGAGGCCCTCATCACCTTTGACAGCCCCCGTACCTACTTTCGAGTACGGTATCACTACGGCTGACCCAGCTGCTTCGTGGGCCCTCTTTCGGACACTCTCCATCCAGCATGACATCATGTCCTCTATCTGTGAGCAGCTCGAGATTCCGAGACCTGCTGCCATTCCCTACAGGCTTGGCCCGGATCCAGGACCATCTAGCCTTCCATGGTTCTTCTGTCCTCCTGCAGATCCACCTGTTGTCTCTACTGCTGGACCTTCCACTGGCCCCACTGCTGCAGCTGCTGATCCTGATCCAGCATTGCCCACAGGATTTGCATCACCAGACCACAGCCTCACAGAGCAGCTTCTGGCTGTTTTTGATGCTCACACTTCTGTCACCCACACTTCCACTGACGAGATTGTGAGTCAGGCTGTGGCTACTATGGATTTCTCCATCCCATCTCCGACTTCCATCTTTGATAGGGATGCTATGGAGGAGTTTGATCCTGATACTGATGACCTGCTTGATGATTACTAGATTTTATCTTAAGTATTTACTTTCTGTATTATGACTCTGTACTTACGCTTTAGACATGCTACCTAGATGAGATACTGTGATATGTGTGTTGTTGTTTATTGCAGAATTCAACTTTGTGTGGAATGGATGATCTTAAACGAGCCTGGTCCTTAAAATCCAGCAATTCACTAACACCACTCCTGCACAAACCTGGTCTATTCCAGTAAACACAAATGGGGAGTCTCTCTGTTCCTTTCTCCCCGTTTCAATTATGTTTATTATGCCTATGTTAGTGCGTTTAATTTCTGTGCCTCATCCTAAACTTATCACTAAGTGTGGGATTCCAGCCCAAATTTAAACACTTGAGAAACATCTACTTATATGTTCAAACTCTAAGTGTGGGATTTTACTAGTAAAATCTCTACTCAAGAGAACATTAGGGACAATGTTCCTCTAAGTGTGGGATGGTAGGTATAGAATACCTTAAATGGTGATTTTTATGTCCAATAGCAATCTTTCTCTCAAATTTTTTTCAAAAATAAGGTCAAAATTTTTTCAAAATTAATGAGTCTAACTCAGTTTTTGAGTCTCAGATACTACTGAGAGAAACCATTTTCAAAATATAAGTATGATATTTCTAAAAGCCTAAAGGAAATAAGGTAGAAATTGCTCAAGAAAGAAGTGATAATCAAAGGAGCATAACTAGACACATACAACCCTTTGCAGTGAGGTATCTTGAGCCCAAAAGCATTCATCTTTAATGCTTCACTTTCATTTCTTGTGTGTTTGCCGATGTCTGTATCTCTGAATTAGAACTTGCTCTTGACATACGCTTCGAGACCATATTGGTGTGTACCGTACGCGGTATAGGTGCAATTAAATGACCTTGACATTCCTTAAGACTTAACCCGTTTCTTACATATCTTTTCAAGCCTAAAACCCTTTCCGATGCTCATTTTTAGTATCGAAGATCCGCCTAGTATACCCTGTAGAGCCTAAACCTTTCGTTTCTTCAAAAACCCTAATTTTCACCCACTTCCCAAAATTACCCCCCAAACTTATCTTGGAATTTATGAGGTTATGAAGAACACCTTTTAGAATATCTATTTCATATATCCTACTCATTCGCATTCTCCAAAATCAAGTTTCTCAACAAATGGTGCGGGAAAATTAGCACACAAGAGAACTGGAAGGACGATGGTGCGGGAAAAATTAGCACCTGGAAAAGAATCAAAACGATCAAGATAGAAGAAAAGATTTCTAAAGGATCCAAAATATAAAATTCCTTGGAAATTCTCTGACAAAGAAATTCTGAAGAAAAGAAAAAGAAAAAAAGAAAAGAAAAAGAAAAAGAAAAAAGAAAATAGCTCCGCAAATAAAGCTGAAAGTTTCAAAACATAGCTCTTCATGGAAAATCCGACAGAAGCTGAAACAGCTACCAACTCTCCGTTCCTCTCCGTTCTAAATAAAGTTGTTCATAATCTCAGTGATTTTAAGATAAGCTAAACGCCCTCGCAACCCAAAATTACCACTATTCATACCCTTCACCCTCACTAAACATTACAACCCTCTGAATGTCTTGAGATAATTAGCACCGTCCTCACCTAAATGGTGGAGATCCGATTCTCGATCAAGCCTATGACGATGAGTGCAGCATTTGAGCGATTTCGTTTGAGCTAGATTGATAGGAAACCCGATACACTTTGAGTGAATTGAGTGACCACCTATAGTGAGATCGCCTAGTCATGTGTACTCCAAGATCATGAGATTTGGATGTATGTCTAAGAGAATCTCTTCTTGTTTATGGAAGGATCATCTTATCTTCCTCCACACTTTTAGAAGTAACTTGCTTATATGAGGAAATGCTAAATCTCGGAAAATATTCTCTGACTCGCCCCTAAAAACATGACTTAAAACATTTTTCAGAGAGTTGTTGCTTGAGGACAAGCAACGTCTAAGTGTGAGATAACTTGATGTGACGTAAAAAGTCATGTTTTTGGAAGCTTTATTCCTCACATTTTGGACCTTTCTTTAGTAAAAACATTTCAAAACATTGATTATTTATCAAAATTCACTAAAGTGGTTCAAAAGTAGACGTTGTGGTAAAAATCACTGAAAACACTCTGAAATCGCACAAAACACAGCATTTTAATACAGGCCGATTCTTCCGACCTCATTTTCCTGTCAAGGCACACCTCCTAACTTCTACCATCTGTTGTATAGATAAAATCGAGACGGAAAAATCTGGAATCAAGTGAAACGGCCAAAGGACGGAGAAGACACTGCACTTTCAGAGCCACTAAAAGTCATTTCGGCTACGCCTGAGCTCTACACATCCAATTTCTATGAGATTGGCATCATTAGAAGCGTAACGGAATTACGAAACCACAGGCGAAAGAATCGAGTCAAACGAACGCATAACGAATGAGATAAGGACGTTTTAAGCAACGAACGAAATCAGACGGAGCCTGTATACGGCCCTAGGCACCGTATACGGCCCTATACAGACCGTATACGGCCTTGTATAGACCGTATACGGCACTTATAAGGCCGTACACGGCCCTCCCTGCCCCATATCGTGCTTCGCTTGCTTGTACATGCTGCTTCGTGAGTTGTACGCGCGATTTGATGCTTTGCCTATAAATAGTGGATACACCTCCAACCTCAAACATACCATTTTTTCTCATTTCATTTCTTCCTTACACTTTCTCTCTCACACACATCACTCTCTCTCTAGTTTCTCTCTCTAGAAATTTTCTCTCTCTAGAATTGGGCTAGTTAGAGAGATAGTTAGGTAAATGTAGCTTTTAGCTTTTGTACGGAGTCACTCCAAGACATTGTATTCGCGAAGATCTGTCTGTAATAAATTCGTATCAGGTTCTATTTATATATCTCTTACTTTCCAGTTTTAAACATGTGTTGCTTTGTTTATGCTTCTTTAGGATTGTATGCTAGATATATAATGTTAGGCTAGACATTTCTTTGTGTTTACTATGATGTAGTTATGTTAGAATAGTCAAAATGTTTATGCCATGCTGTTACTCTGCCCGTGTTACTTTAACTGTGTATGAACTCATAAACTGAATCTTGAATGTTTATCTATCCAACTTATGCTGTGGTTAGAAGCTTCCTGCTAGAACTTGGCCAATTACTAGTGGTACGTTCTCTACCTATTCTATACTTGATGATCAATGAACTTGGTATGGCTGTGTTCTCTAGGTTGAAACAAATCATAAGAGACACGGAGCGTAGGATTAGAGATATGTAAGATTCATGTTTATCTGTTATATATCTTTGAGAGAACTTTCGGGATATCTATGATCTGATTATTGGTTATCTGCTATGCTTAGGATTATGGTGTTCTGTTATGTGTCACCCTATTGCATGTTCTTGTTTGATTGTTGCCTTAGGAATGATGCATGCTAGAGTTATCCTCCTGGTTCATATCAGTAACTGTATAATTAGGTTTTCAGACACAGAATATTGGTTTACACAGTAGATTAACATGCATGGAATAGTTGTGATGATTTATATCTGTAATGCTGAACAATTTAACTGATCGTTAGCCCGATTATCCCAACTTGGTCCGTGGGATTATACCCGTTCGTGTTCTTGTTCAATCAACAATTCACGCTACGATACAGACGTCTCTGATGACTGTGACTGGGGACCAGGATTCGAGGATAGTCGTCGGTTAAATTGGTCTGTACATTTGGGAGAACTTCCGGTGTATTTGACTTCTATAACTGCTATCCACGTGACATGTTATTTATCTGATTGCGGACAACTCTACGTTAGATATTTAATAGGCTCGTAGTTGTAGCTCATTAGGATATAGGAAATCTGCGAGAGTAATGTGGAGACCCAATTAATGTAACGGAAAAACCGTAAAACGCCCTATTACTCGGTATAGTGCTGGAAACACCAATTGGTGAAGTACAAACGTATGGAAGCCGCGGAACGGTCGTAGGTACAATACTTTGCATTAATTATGTTTCTATCCTCTCCGGATTAGTCATCACATCTAGTAGCCTTACCCTTGACTATTCATCAATAACATATAACGAAATCATAGTAAACACTCGCTTATCCTCTGTTGACCGAGTCTCCGTACAAACCTCTATTGTTTTATTTTCTTTATTTAAATTAATATTTAGTTATAAAAACCAAACCTATCCAAAAAATTTAAAAAACCCTAGCTAGATTCCCAAAGATAATAAAACTTCCTAGACTCCCATGCCCATTGTAGTTTGAAGAACGACACCTGAGTCATACATACCACTTACTGCCCTTTTAGGTCTGTCAGTAGTATACAACTTAGGATTCCCCTGCTCTATAAATTTAAACCCTGTCCGCGCATCCTGTTTGGTTGGTTCAACGACCGGATTAAAACCCGTCCGACCACTGGAGGCACGACACATACCTTTACCATTACAAATATGGTAACAAGATAAACTATTTTTATACTTGATACACAATTAAAAAATAATAACATAGTTATGTACACTCAATAAAATTTATAACCATTATATATATTTTAAAGGGTAAATTACATTCCCTACCACTGTGGTCTTTCATTTTCTCATTCCTTATCCCTCCCAATTTTTTATTACATTCCCTGTACTCGAGGTTTCATACACTTAAAATACTCCGTAATTCCATAAATGTATCACTAGCAGTAAAATTATTTTGATATATTACACACAAACACTGATTTAAAGAGTAAATCACTAAAATTTGATAGGCAAATCAATATGTATTCGATCATTGAATTGTTAAAAACGTGTTTTCTCGTGTTGCACATGGCTAGTAATCCACTAGTTAGCTAGATAATGTCTTATGGGTATTATATATGGATCTAGTAGATTGATATATCGTTATTAACCTTTTAATCTAATCTATCTAATATAAATACATATATAAATGTGTACTAATAATAGAAAGCAAAACATGGTTTATAGTAATTTCATAAACGTGCTTTTGCAAAAGTAAACATTACATTCATACTTAATTCTTGCCATGCCATGTTACCATACACCCACCAAACATGATACATATAGCTACTTAAAAGAACCATTAAACACACCATTAAATGAAACTTAGTTCATAACAAGAACAAGTATAACTACACACAACATCACTACAACACCAATTAAAAGTGCAAACACTTGGTCAAACATCTTCAATTTTGACTTCATGAGAGTCAACTCTTCAACCTTCTTGTAACACCCCCAAATTTGATGATTTGCGGAAGCTTGATTTGGGTGTTACTAATCAATAACAAAGCACAAAGATAAATAGCAAACGACTCTATATGCGTCGTTTTAACAAAATATATTGATAACTGAAATGTTTACAACGTTTAAAGCTTTACATAGCTCGAGTTTAAATGAAAGAAGATTTCAGTACATAAGTACTTATACAAAATATACTAATGCAAGAAAATCTCAATCGTCTGTATGCTGACTCGAGCTAAATCCTGAGCAGAATCATCCTACTGCTGGGTACCTGCGATATATGCTAAAAGGTCAGCTATAAAGCTGGTGAGCTCACAGGTTTGAAATCAATTATATTGTATGAACCGCAAGATTTAAATAATGAATTGCATCCAGCAATTAAATAGTGAATTGCATCCAGCAATTAAATAATGAATTGCATCTAGCAATTTAATGATAATCATCGTGTATACAGCCATGAGCACATAGTTGAGCTTAACTCGAGGGCCGGGTCCCCTATAGAGAATTCCGGGCGAGGTGCCTCCACGAATGCCTAATCAACATTCGTCTTCCCAAATATTAGTACGTCCGTTTACCCGGTTAGTGCTTGCTAACCCGGACGAGGAGGGTCAATCCTATATGGTACCATATACTAATATTCACGCTACAACGTATTAACAACTATGCTGACGGAGGACTTTAAATGATTAGTTTCGAAAAACTCATGTAGTATATGAAAAGTTGGTACTTGCGTTCACATGTTAAAAGTTGAGCAGTATATCACACCCCTGAGTAAAACAGTAAAAGAGGGGCTATGAAACTCACCTGAGTCAGAATGCGTTTAAACAAACGTATGTTGATTAGTGAGTAATGAAGTCCAACGACTTGTAACCTGAGGGTGTCCACGACACGCGATGGTTATAAATATGATTGGGTATCTCAAAAGATCACCCCCAGTAGTTGTTCATCCAACTATAATGTCCAAATCTCCACTATTTGGTTGATAAGTTTAAGTGTTTGAAAAGTGTACGGCCCGTTGGTGACGAGTTTGAAATAATAATCTTTAAGTATTATTATCAAGTTATCGATGTTTTGCACTTACAAAAGTGTCCCAAAGTGTTTTGTAAGTCGTATCGTATAAGGATTTGAGGTTGTAAAAGTTCGACACTTAGTGAAATTAAAGTTTGAAAACCTGCTGTTTTATGCGACGTCGGGTGCGACGTCGCAGGTAGGATTGCGACGTTGTGCATGACGTCGCTAAAGGCGACGTTTCGCAATTTAATGCGACGTAGGGTGCTGCGTCGCTAATGCGACGTAGGTGATTTCTGCGACGTAGGGGCTTGCGTCGCTAAATGCGACGTAGTGAGGTATTGGCGACGTTAAGGCTGACGTCGCTATATGCGACGTCGAAATTTAGTGCGACGTTGCGACTGACGTCGCACTATGCGACGTCACGAGGGGTTTTGCGACGTAGAGGCTGACGTCGCATAAACTCTGGGCCAAATGCGACGTAGCGGTCTGTTGGCCGGAAAATGTGTCGAAAACGAGTTTTTCGGTTTCCGTTCGGTCTAAAACTTTTACCCAACCCTTATATGGACATTTTAAGTTGTTACAAACTACTAGAAAGTGAAAACACTTAAAAACAAGAGATTTCGGGATTTGTCGGAAACTTACAAATTGCCGGATGAGAAATCCGAGAAGATAGGATGATAGATCGTGTCGCGGTGGTCGTTTTCTTCCAAAGTGATAATGAGATTCAAGGTCGTTTGATGTTGCTATTTGCGATTTTTAGTGAGTTTTGGTGATGAAAGTTTGAGAGAAAAAGATGAAGGAGAGAGAGAGGAAAGGAAATAAATGAAAGAAAAGAGGAGGTGGAGGTGGGGTTATCCCCATTTCCAGTTTTTCGCCCCGCGTTCCGTGTGGTGTTCGTTTGCTCCGTTGTTTAGACGTTAAATAATTATTTTACGTTTTAATTATAAGTTTTAGATTACGAATTTTTACGCGATAGTTTGTTTAATTATTTTACTAATCACTTTATTTTGAGTTATAAGTTGTAATTTATTTTATTTGGTTTGCGCGTTTTACGTTTTAAATTATGTAATTCCTGATTGTACGATACGAAATATTATAATAATAATGTTTTTGACATAAACCGTTATTTAATAAAATTTTGTCACCAACGTCCATATAAAATAGAATCGAAATACATCCGATTAATTTGCGTACGATTTAATCAAATCGCATTTTCGTATATATTCAATAATATATATAATTCGATACATTAATTAGCCTAACAAAGAACTAATTACATGTATTAACATATGATTAGGCACTAATTACTAGTCCTAATTTGGCGGGTGTTACATTCTCCCCCTGTTAGAAGAATTTCGTCCCGAAATTTAGCTCGAAGTTGTGTTTGATGTGAAATCAGTGAAGAGTTGAGGATATTTGAGTCGCATTTGGTCTTCCCGTTCCCAGGTGAATTCCGGACCACGCCGCGAATTCCATCTGACCTTGACGATGGGAATACGACTTTGTTTCAGTTGTTTGACCTCACGGTCCATAATTTCAGCGGGTTCCTCAACGAAATAAAGTTTATCGTCAACACGAATTTCATCTAATGGAATAATAAGTGTCTCATCAGACAGACACTTCTTCAAGTTTGAGATATGAAAAGTGGGGTGTACGCTGCTGAGTTCGGATGGCAGCTGCAATCGATAAGCTACATGACCAATCCTTTCGAGGATCTCAAAAGGCCCGATGTATCTGGGATTTAACTTCCCGCGTTTGCCAAAACGGATGACGCCTTTCCAAGGCGATACTTTTAAGAGAACTCGATCCCCAACTTGGAACTCGAGTGGTTTGCGTCTCACGTCAGCATAACTTTTCTGACGATCACGTGCAGTTTTGAGTCTGTTTTGGATTTCCACAATTTTCTCAGTGGTGGCGTGAATGAGTTCAGGACCAGTGAGTTGACTATCTCCCACTTCAGTCCAACAGATCGGTGATCGGCACTTACGACCGTACAGTGCCTCAAAAGGTGCAGCCTTAATGCTGGCGTGATAACTGTTATTGTACGAAAATTCGCACAACGGTAGATGTCTTTCCCAGTTTGTACCGAAATCAACTACGCAGGCTCGTAGCATGTCTTCCAGTGTTTGAATGGTTCGTTCACTTTGGCCATCGGTTTGAGGATGGTATGCGGTACTCATGTCTAGGCGAGTACCCAAAGCTTTTTGAAGTGATTGCCAAAAGTGAGAAGTGAAACGGGCATCTCTATCAGAGATGATCGAGATTGGAACACCGTGATGAGAAACGATTTCCTTGATGTAGATTTGTGTAAGGCGTTCCATTTTATCGCTTTCCTTGATTGCCAGGAAATGAGCTGATTTAGTGAGGCGGTCAACGATCACCCAAATGGTATTGCAACCGTTCGATGACTTGGGTAGTTTGGTTATGAAATCCATGGCAATTTGATCCCATTTCCATTCAGGGATTTCAGGTTGTTGGAGTAAACCAGGAGGTTTCTGATGTTCGGTTTTGACTTTCGAGCAAGTAAGACACTTGCTGACATAAGTGGCGATTTCGGCTTTCATGTTTGGCCACCAATAAAATTCCTTAATACCGTGGTACATCTTATCGGATCCCGGATGAATAGAATATTTAGACTTGTGAGCCTCGCCCATCACCAAGTCTCTTAGGTTCCCAAAACTGGGCAACCAGATTCGGTTTGAGAAGCACCTAATCCCGTTAGGTCTGATTTCGAATTGTTTGTCAATGCCCCGCAAGGCTTCATTTTTGATGTTTTCAGCTTTCAGGGCTTCGATCTGAGCTGTATGAATTTGAATGGTAAGATCGTTATGAATGGTCATACTGAGGGCTCGGACTCGAAGTGGTTTAGGTCGTTCCTTTCGACTGAGGGCATCAGCTACAACATTAGCCTTTCCTGGATGGTACTTGATCTCGCAATCGTAATCGGTAAGCAACTCGACCCATCGACGTTGCCTCATATTGAGATCCTTCTGATCGAAGATATGTTGGAGACTTTTGTGATCTGTAAAGATAGTGCACTTAGTGCCGTAGAGATAATGTCTCCAGATTTTGAGAGCAAAAACGACAGCTCCAAGCTCGAGATCATGAGTGGTGTAGTTCTTTTCGTGAATTTTTAGCTGTCGTGAGGCATAAGCAATGACCTTGTCTCGTTGCATCAGCACGCAACCAAGACCTTGGTGAGAAGCATCGCAGTATACCACGAAGTCATCGGTGCCTTCGGGTAGTGATAGAATTGGAGCACTGCAAAGCTTTTGTTTCAGAAGTTGGAACGCTGACTCTTGTTTCTCGGTCCAATCGAACCTTTTGTCCTTCTGAGTCAGTACCGTGAGTGATTGAGCTATTTTGGAGAAGTTTTCGATAAATCGTCGATAATACCCAGCAAGACCCAAAAATTGTCGTACTTCAGTTGCAGAGGTGGGTGCTTGCCAGTCTTTGATAGCCTCGATCTTTGATGGGTCCACGTGAATTCCCTGACTGTCGATCACGTGACCAAGAAATTGAACAGTTTGAATCCAAAACTCACACTTAGAAAATTTTGCATAAAGCTCCTCGTGTCTAAGTAGTTCAAGGATGGTCTTAAGGTGTTGCGCATGTTCTTGCTCGTTGCGCGAGTAAATGAGTATGTCATCGATAAAGACAATGACAAACTTATCGAGGTAAGGTTTGCACACCCGGTTCATGAGGTCCATGAATACAGCCGGTGCGTTGGTTAGACCAAAGGGCATCACTTGGAATTCGTAGTGCCCGTAACGAGTTCTGAAAGCAGTTTTCGGAATATCGGTGTCGCGAACTCGTAACTGATGATAGCCTGATCGCAGGTCGATTTTTGAGTAGATACTTGAACCCTGAAGTTGGTCGAATAAATCATCAATGTGAGGAAGTGGATAACGGTTCTTGACGGTCAATTTGTTCAACTCTCGGTAGTCGATGCACATTCAAAATGAACCGTCCTTCTTTTTGACAAATAAGACCGGAGCTCCCCAAGGTGAAGAACTCGGTCTAATGAATCCTCGATCCAGCAGTTCCTGTAACTGAGAGGACAACTCCTGAAGTTCGGATGGGGCTAAACGGTATGGTGCGCGGGCCACCGGTGCGGCACCCGGCACGAGATCAATTGAGAACTCAACCTGTCTAGATGGAGGTAAACCAGGCAGTTCTTCTGGAAAGACTTCAGGAAAGTCTCTAACAATCGGCACATCCTCAAGTCGCTTCTCCTCCGACTTCTTCTCTGTGATGTGTGCAAGTATTGCAGGGTAACCCTTTCTCAGAAATTTTCGGGTTTTTAAGCAGGAGATTATATTGAGTCCCGTCCCACCGGTCTCCCCCTGTATGATCAAGGTTCCACCGACGGCGAGTGGGATACGGACGATCTTATCGTGACAAATGATTTCAGCTCGATGTTTGGACAACCAGTCCATTCCAATAATGACGTCGAAACTTCCGATTTCAATGGGTATAAGGTCGATCGAAAAGATTTCATCAGCTAGGTTTAGAGTGCATTTAGGTATCACACTATCGGTTTCTATGAGTTCGCCATTTGCTAGTTCTACAGTGTACTTAACATCTAAGGCAACAGGAGTGATGTCAAGTAATGGGCAAAAATCATCGGAGATAAAGCTTCTATCAGCACCAGTATCAAATAGAACAGAAGCAGTTAAGTTGTTGAGGAGGAACATACCCGAGACCACATTCGGGTCTTGGCGGGCGTCCCCAGATTTGATGACGAAAGCTCTGCTGCGAGTGTTGTTGTTGTTGTTGCTGTTGTTGTTGCGGTTGTTGTTGTTGTTGTTGTTCTTCAGTTTTGGGCACGAGTCTCTGAAATGCCCAGGTTTCCCACACTCAAAGCATACTTTGGGTGGTCTGGTGTTGTTGTTGGAATTGTTGTTGGAGGGTGAGCGGCAGTCTTTGGTGAGGTGGCCGTACCTCTTGCAGTTGTTACAAAAGGGACCACAGGAACCCTCATGGTGACGGCTGCACTTGGGACAATATGGTTTGCTCCCAGTGTAACCCCGGATGATATCAGTGGTGGTGTTGTAGGCTTTGATAGTGTCGGGTTTCTTGTTTTGTTGGTTGGAGGGGTTGTTGTGGTAGTCAGACCACTTGCGTTTATTGTTTTGGGATGATGAAGTGGGTTGTTCAGAATCTTGACTCATAGACATCAGGTCTTGGGCCAATGAGATTGCACCGTCAATGGTGGTTGGTTTGGAAGAGATGACGTGTCCCCGAACAAAATCAGGGAGACCAAGGGCGTACTTCCTGATTTTATCAGGTTCAGTGCTCACCATAGCTGGGCGGAGGGCAGCTAGTTGTTGAAACCTGGTGGTATAACCATCGATGTCACCACCCTGAACCTTCAAATTCCAAAACTCCTCATCTAGCTTTTGGAGTTTGGCGATCGAACAGTATTTGGCAGTGAGTTTTGCCTTCAATTCCTCCCAAGTGAGTTGGTAGGCAATGTCAGCACCCACTGATTGGGTATATGAATTCCACCAAGAGTGGGCATCATCTTCAAGAGAGCATGTGGCGAAGTTTACTTTGTCATTCTCCGCGCATTTACTTACACGGAAAACAGTTTCCATTTTCTCGAACCATCTGATCAGTCCGATGGCTCCTTCAGAACCCTTGAAGCTCGAGGGTTTGCAGCTTTGAAAGTCCTTGTAAGAACAAGGTTTGGTGGTAGAGGTTCCAGCGGTATCGCTGTTTCTTGTGGAGTTTGGTGGGGTATTCCGAGCTAAGGCTTCAGTAACAGCCTGGGTTATGAGTGACGTAATCTGAGCATCAGTGTAAGGTCTGGTCTTTGGCGGCATGATTCTTCAATAAAAGAAATGAAGATACATGAGATTTTGCAAGAAAGTTGTATTTATCTCAGATGTACATGTATAAAAGCAGTAATACATAACATCAACAGGAATAATGGCAATTAATATGAGTCGAAAACAGCAAGAATACTTGATAGATGATACGAGTTCAAAGGTTACATCCTACAGATGTATTACAAAAGATGTCGGGAATTGTTACATCCGACTGAATTATAGAGTAGATTACAAGGCAAAGACTACACTAGTCTTAACGTAGATTAATTTGTTCCATCATCGTGACAAGACGGTCCACAGTGTTTGCAAGCCTGCTAGCTTGTCGGGCGTTGTCTTCTGCTAGTGCAAGTCGTTGTGTTAGTCCACGCGCATATTCTTCTGCCTCAAGTGAGCGTTGCACACATTCATCCATCCTTTGTTGCAGAAGGGCATTTTCCACCCTTATTTCTATTATTTGGTTGCGAAGGACATCCATGTTGTTGTTAGTGGTTTCAAGATCGTCGGAGACTTGTTCTATGCGTTCAAGGGATGTAAGTCTCCAGTTTTCGTTGGTTTCCTGCAACACGACATCCATGGTACGAAGTCGTTGCTCGTGTTGATTCATCCTAGCGGCTAAAGCCGGCAAGGTGGAGTGAGTGGGGTACGGGCCAGCTCGAGGCAACCTGGAGTTCCTCCTTGCTACCCTTGGGTTCTGCGACCCGGATTGAGAACGAGATGAATTTGATGGAATGTTTGCCATTTCTGAGACAAAGCGTTAGTAAGGTTGAGGCCTATATTCATATAGCTCCTATATAATATAGCCTATTGAGTGTCTAGCATAAACATGTTTAAGTCTCGGTTCTCTCGAGGTCAGAGTCTTCTATTGTACCCTGTTCAGCCATAACTACTTTCAGGTCTTACATCATCTTTGCTTAATTGTACATAGTTGATCAGGCTATGTTAAATTAAACTCGTATGCTGTAATCACTGAACCAGTCATACTTAATAAGGAATACGGCCTAATGGTCATAGTCTAGGCTCACTAAATGCAACCTAGTTCACTATAACCTTAGTCTCTGATACCAATCTGTAACACCCCCAAATTTGATGATTTGCGGAAGCTTGATTTGGGTGTTACTAATCAATAACAAAGCACAAAGATAAATAGCAAACGACTCTATATGCGTCGTTTTAACAAAATATATTGATAACTGAAATGTTTACAACGTTTAAAGCTTTACATAGCTCGAGTTTAAATGAAAGAAGATTTCAGTACATAAGTACTTATACAAAATATACTAATGCAAGAAAATCTCAATCGTCTGTATGCTGACTCGAGCTAAATCCTGAGCAGAATCATCCTACTGCTGGGTACCTGCGATATATGCTAAAAGGTCAGCTATAAAGCTGGTGAGCTCACAGGTTTGAAATCAATTATATTGTATGAACCGCAAGATTTAAATAATGAATTGCATCCAGCAATTAAATAGTGAATTGCATCCAGCAATTAAATAATGAATTGCATCTAGCAATTTAATGATAATCATCGTGTATACAGCCATGAGCACATAGTTGAGCTTAACTCGAGGGCCGGGTCCCCTATAGAGAATTCCGGGCGAGGTGCCTCCACGAATGCCTAATCAACATTCGTCTTCCCAAATATTAGTACGTCCGTTTACCCGGTTAGTGCTTGCTAACCCGGACGAGGAGGGTCAATCCTATATGGTACCATATACTAATATTCACGCTACAACGTATTAACAACTATGCTGACGGAGGACTTTAAATGATTAGTTTCGAAAAACTCATGTAGTATATGAAAAGTTGGTACTTGCGTTCACATGTTAAAAGTTGAGCAGTATATCACACCCCTGAGTAAAACAGTAAAAGAGGGGCTATGAAACTCACCTGAGTCAGAATGCGTTTAAACAAACGTATGTTGATTAGTGAGTAATGAAGTCCAACGACTTGTAACCTGAGGGTGTCCACGACACGCGATGGTTATAAATATGATTGGGTATCTCAAAAGATCACCCCCAGTAGTTGTTCATCCAACTATAATGTCCAAATCTCCACTATTTGGTTGATAAGTTTAAGTGTTTGAAAAGTGTACGGCCCGTTGGTGACGAGTTTGAAATAATAATCTTTAAGTATTATTATCAAGTTATCGATGTTTTGCACTTACAAAAGTGTCCCAAAGTGTTTTGTAAGTCGTATCGTATAAGGATTTGAGGTTGTAAAAGTTCGACACTTAGTGAAATTAAAGTTTGAAAACCTGCTGTTTTATGCGACGTCGGGTGCGACGTCGCAGGTAGGATTGCGACGTTGTGCATGACGTCGCTAAAGGCGACGTTTCGCAATTTAATGCGACGTAGGGTGCTGCGTCGCTAATGCGACGTAGGTGATTTCTGCGACGTAGGGGCTTGCGTCGCTAAATGCGACGTAGTGAGGTATTGGCGACGTTAAGGCTGACGTCGCTATATGCGACGTCGAAATTTAGTGCGACGTTGCGACTGACGTCGCACTATGCGACGTCACGAGGGGTTTTGCGACGTAGAGGCTGACGTCGCATAAACTCTGGGCCAAATGCGACGTAGCGGTCTGTTGGCCGGAAAATGTGTCGAAAACGAGTTTTTCGGTTTCCGTTCGGTCTAAAACTTTTACCCAACCCTTATATGGACATTTTAAGTTGTTACAAACTACTAGAAAGTGAAAACACTTAAAAACAAGAGATTTCGGGATTTGTCGGAAACTTACAAATTGCCGGATGAGAAATCCGAGAAGATAGGATGATAGATCGTGTCGCGGTGGTCGTTTTCTTCCAAAGTGATAATGAGATTCAAGGTCGTTTGATGTTGCTATTTGCGATTTTTAGTGAGTTTTGGTGATGAAAGTTTGAGAGAAAAAGATGAAGGAGAGAGAGAGGAAAGGAAATAAATGAAAGAAAAGAGGAGGTGGAGGTGGGGTTATCCCCATTTCCAGTTTTTCGCCCCGCGTTCCGTGTGGTGTTCGTTTGCTCCGTTGTTTAGACGTTAAATAATTATTTTACGTTTTAATTATAAGTTTTAGATTATGAATTTTTACGCGATAGTTTGTTTAATTATTTTACTAATCACTTTATTTTGAGTTATAAGTTGTAATTTATTTTATTTGGTTTGCGCGTTTTACGTTTTAAATTATGTAATTCCTGATTGTACGATACGAAATATTATAATAATAATGTTTTTGACATAAACCGTTATTTAATAAAATTTTGTCACCAACGTCCATATAAAATAGAATCGAAATACATCCGATTAATTTGCGTACGATTTAATCAAATCGCATTTTCGTATATATTCAATAATATATATAATTCGATACATTAATTAGCCTAACAAGGAACTAATTACATGTATTAACATATGATTAGGCACTAATTACTAGTCCTAATTTAGCGGGTGTTACACTTCTTCATCAACACCATCTTTGAGTCTGAATCTTCTTCCGTTTCATTCCTGATGGACTTGTTTTTTCATTCCATTCTTAATTGATACATAATCTTCCTGTAATACTCTGGAAGCTCCGAATCAAGAAAGCGATATCTTGTACAATAACGGGTTTTAACCTAAATCACAACAAAATAACAAAATTAAAGCATTTTTGAGTCAATATTTAACATAATAGCATCATCAATTGCAGATACCAACAACAATAAAAAAAATAAGGTTAAAACTAACATCTGGGCATTTTACGAATCTGCGTGCCAGGTTGATCTCAGTCCATGATGTGCGAACATACATCTTGGCTCCGCAATGACAGTAATAAAATTGTGGTTCCAAAACTTGATTTTGAGAAGATGATGATGACGCCATGTTACAGGGAGAAAAATGAGCGGGAATAAAATGAGGATGGTAATGGAGGGAAATAGCAACTGGACGATGTAAAGGAATGGGGAAGAAAGGGGATTAAAAAGGTAGGTAGGAAAGGAATTTTACAAAAATACCCTCATGTGCAGGGCACATGGGTGTATTTAACGGAAATAAGTTAACTTTCGTTAGGAGAAGGGTATACTTGGGACGAAAATAGCAACCACGGGTATAGGGATTGTAATAAAAAATTGAGAGGGACAAGGAATGAGAAAACGAAAGACCACGGTGCATGTGTGATACCGTTAGTGCCGTATATCATATATCATCTATGTCACTATTACCCTTATGACAATGTCACATATGCCGACATGACGAATTAATGTTATCCTAAGCTCAACAGTGGTGTGTGTGATACCGGTAGTGCCATATATCATACATTTCACTATTAAACTTAGGCTAAAGTCACATACATATGCCGAAATGACGAATTGAACTAATGATATATATCCTAGGTTCAATAGTGGCGTATGTGATACTGGTAGTGACATATATCATATATATTACTATATTAACCTTAGGACAATGTCACATATGCTGAAATGACAAATTAATGTTTTGCTAAGTTCAATACTAGCATGTGTGATACCGTTAGTGCCGTACACCTTGAAGCTAATCGTAACCTATGTATCGAACTATCTAACTAGGTTACCAGGATCTCTATTTATATCGTATAGAGTCCTATACAATCTCTAGTTATTATGGAATACGTATTTATCCCATAAATAACTCTAACAAACTAACCGACTCATTAATTACATTAACAGTGGCTACGCCATGTTTTCCACTAACAGTGGCTACAATATACTTATCACAATATTCACCAAGTATATATCTAACAGTGGCTATCATACAATTACACTAGCAGTAGCTAGTCTTCACTTCCTCTAGCAGTGGCACTCTTCAACACGAACAATGGTAAACACTTCCACACAGCCAAATCAGCTCAGATCCCAACAATCTCCCCCTAAACTTAATCAATCTGGAATTGCATTAAGTTTCTTCATTCAGCCTCAGATTCTTTAGAAGATTTGGACCCTTTCTTGCTTGATTCTACCCTCTTGTTGTACTGATTCATGATTTTATAGATTATATCCTTTCCTTTATCAGATTTGACAGCTACAAGTAACTTTCTTTCAATTAGCTGTTTCAACAGTGAGTTGCTCAGAACATAATCTCTTTCTTCCAACATATAGATGTATTTACCATTCATCAGTCGTATGCACTCCTGCTCTAGCAAAATGTCTCTAATCATTAATAGCTTCAAAACCCAAAAATAGTTCACCATACTGTTCTGGTTCAAACATCATTCTTAACCATTCCCATACATGTCTTTCAATATCAATATTCACAAGATTCATATCCTTTTCCATTCCAACTCTATACATATCATACACATCCATTTTCTTTACTTTTCTCAAAATATCACCCATAGACTTATGAAAACTCACATCTCCATTTCTTCTTTTAATTCTGAGTTCATAAGACACAGTGTTTGACTCTATGAAAATTACTTGCCATTCAACAATATCTGAGAGATCTTCATCATTAAGATTTGTATTTTCATTCCTATCTCTCTTTTCAACCATCATCTCTTCTAAGATTTCTTCATCTCTATCCAAATCATATATCTGATCATCAGAGTCTTGAATCATTTGAAATGACCTTCTATGACTTGCAACTTTTAATCTCAAATCTTCAGCCTTTTGGTCTTCGATTTTCTTTTGTTCAAGCTCCTCATCAATCTGTTGATACCTTAATTTCAGCCTTCTCTGTATCTCTTCATCCTCTCTCCTTTTCTTTTCAATTCTTTCTCTTGCCTCAGGATTAACATTAGATTGTTATCATACAATTTCTGCAATTGCTCTAATGTCATTCTCCTCAACTGCATTGTAGAATATCTATCTCCTCTTAACTTGCAAACCAATTGATTTTTCAATTCACCTATTGTTGGTTTCTTAGCTTTCCTTTTAGCTTCTTTCTTTTCAGCATCCTTCTTTCTGATCCTATCAATTTCCACTTGCAGAGGGTTACCCTTGGTCTTTTCAACATATGCATTATACATAATGTCATCCTCTATTTTCAAACCCTTTGACTTCATTTCTGCATACACTCTGCTAGCTTCTCTGGTCATCTTCACAATTCTTCCAGATGGTAGCAAAACATCTACTTCATCAGATTCAGATGCAGATTTCTGAATAGGTACTGACCTCTGAATAGGTAGCTTGGAATCAGGTTTAGGCACACTACTAGGTTCATTGATTTTAAATGGTATTTCAGGTTTCCTGGCAGTGGTTGATTTTTTAGCAGTGGGTGGTTGTGGTATATCAACAGTGGGTTGATTTATAACAGTAGGTTGAAGATCTGGTTCTTTGGTAGCAGTGGCTTGAGGTTCTGTTGGAACAGTGGTAGTAGGTGTTGTAGCAGTGGTAGGTTCAGTTGGTATAACAGTGGTAGGTTTACTACTAGCTGTACTTTAAATACAACTAGCAGTGGCTGGTGTTGATTTTGCAGTAGCAGTGGGAGTGACTCTTGAACTAGCAGTGGGACTACATGACTTAGCCCTTTAAGTACTTCAATTCTACTAGCTTTAGCACTTGCATATGGTATTGATTTCTTTCTTCCCATTGTCATCTTAGGCTCTATTCTAACCTTTGACTCCCCCTCAGCCTCTGCATCATCTCCATCACCTTCCACCTTCTCAGTTTCAACACTACCTTCATCTACATTCTTTGATTGATCAACATTTTCAACACTTTCAACATCCTTAGGCTGCACATCATCCATATTGACCTCAGGTGCCTTTGCAGTCTCCTCAGCCATATCATCATTCTGCACCACTTTTTCAACATTTTCATCCATATCAGGCATGACTTCATCATCATCATTATTCTCCCCCTTGTTGAAAGTGGTCTTAACCAGCAAAGCTTCAAGTACAACAAGCCTGTCTTTGAGATCCTCAATCACTTTTTGTTTCTCATCAATCTTAGCAGCCTGCTCTGCTATTTTCTTATCTTGAGCCCGATTGATATTTTTCTCCTTCTTTAATTTCTCCCAAATTATTTCCACAGCTTCTGTCAGTTGTACATTCGTCAATTCAATGGTAGGTCTAGCCTCATCATCATTAGAGTGTGACCTCCTAGATGAATCATTGGCAACAGTATCACTTACCTGTTTAACTTTCTTTTTCTTAAGATTAGATGTGGTAGGCTGTTTGGTCCCTTATTTTCTCTTTTTACCCCCACTTGGTGTGTGTTCAGGCACAACTGGTTCTGCTGGCCTGTCACCAAGTGGTTCAGATGTAGTTGGTGGTACTACATCTGTGGTGGAAGGAGCAGGAAGCATTGTTGGAAACAATGCTGTTTCCTTCCCTGAGAACTTCTTATTGGTATTTTTACTCATCTCTGTGAATGTTCTAGCAGAGAGAGTAGCAACACCAATGACAAGTTCTTGTGCAACCAAATCAGTAATTTGATTGTTTAAAACAAGTTGCACAAATCTTGGATACATTATAAAAAGATCCTTTTTACCCTTTGTGATGTTTCTGATCATGCCATCAAGTATGTATTTGGAAAAATTATATTTCTGACCCTTAGCTAAACACACAAGAAAATAGGCTAATTGTGTTCCAAATTCATTGTAAGCAGTTCTCTTAGATGACAAGCAATGAAGAATTGTATGAATTAAAAATTTCCATTGTGGGCTAAAGAGTGATTTAAAAAATGTAAAACGTGTATAATCACCCTCATACCCCATTAATCTTAAATTATCAAACAATTTTGTGTCATCTAAGGAAGTTATACCTGTGGCATCATCAAGTAAAAGAACATCTCGTAAAATTTCCTCATTAACCACCACTTTGGTTTCTTGAACCTTTGAAACTACTTGATTTACACCAGCAACCACTTCTAACCGTGCATTCTTCCAGAATTCATTCAGATGACCCTTGAAACCCTCGGAGATACTGTAAGCGCGTGATAAACATAACTAGCATGAAGAAAATCAACTATTTGAGTGAAATTCTGTGCAAATGGGGGTTTCATTAGAAAAATCGATCATATTGTGTTCTTCATGAACACTAAGGGTCAAATCAGATGAAGAAGAAGAAGCCATGATCGTCAAATTAATTGTAGAAGAAGAGGCGGTTGTATTTTGAATTGTAATTGCAGTGGTTAGATGAAAACGTAATGAAAAATTGAAGTGTTTGAAGGTTATATACTGTTAGCAGTGCCAAGCCCTATAAAATAGAACTAACAGTGGCACTGTCCAGAATAACTGACAGTGGGAAGGTATGTAAAATACCTAGCAGTGGCACTCTTCAACACGAACAGTGGTAAGCACTTCCACACTTAGCCAAATCAGCTCAGATCCCCTAATTGCATTTATCAGATCCGAATAAATTCCCCTAATTGAATTAATCAAGGCGCTTCCTAAAATATTTCATACCCTAATCAATTACAGTACAAAACACGCCGACACAACTAATTGAATTTTTTAAACCCTAAGTAATGGACAAGTCTTGGATGGGAACAAACAGGATGAGCAGAATTTATAGAGATTGAGTAGAAGCATTTATTAATTATGCAGTAGACAACTTGAAGAAAATGAGTAACATCGACCCACAGGGTAATTATCCACATCTTCTAATCCCATGTCCATGTACCAAATGTTTAAACCATGTAGTTCGTAAAACGGAGGAAGTGCATTTCCATTTATTCAGCAATGGCATTGATCAAAACTACACACAATGGACTTATCATGGAGAGAAGGATGAGCCAGTTGTTACAATAGAATATGGTGACAACCATATGGATTTTGATGCAGAACTCCCAACACATGCGAGTGAAACAGTGGAAATGGTTAATGCTACAAAAGATAATTTTGATGATGAGGATCCGGATGACCATGCCAAGCTTCTAGAACTGCTATCAGATGCAGAGAAGCCACTTTACAGTGGGTATCCTAACTTCACAAAGTTGTCAGCCATAGTTCACCTACTCAACTTAAAGAGTAAGTATGGCTGTTATGATCAATTCTTTACTGAACTGCTAGGATTGTTAAAAAAGATGCTACCTGATGGTAACGAATTGTCGGAAAACACTTATCTGGCAAAGAAAATTTGAAATTGCTGGGATCAGGATACAAAAAGATATATGTATGTATCAACAATCGCCTTCTTTACTGGAAAGAGGACAAGGAATTGACCGTGTGTCGTACCTGTGGGACATCAAGATGGAAGGTGGATAAGAAGACAAAAAAAGTGTATGAGAAGACTCCAGTAAACGTAATGTGGTACTTTCCAATAATACCAAGGCTGCAACGTCTCTTTAAGATAACAAGTATTTCAGAAGATTTAAGATGGCACGCGACAAGGAGTGTTAGTCCCTGTTTAACTTAATAAACAATCTTACGTAATAAGCCTTGAATATATTATTGAGAAGTTGCGGAATCACACTCAATAATATTAAGAAGATCAATGAATATTAATTAATTTAATGAACACAATAATATACCGAAAGCTTCAATCTTATTAATGATATAAGACGAATACACTTGATGTATTAGGGTTACAGAAAACCTTGAAGCTGCGCAAAAATCATTAACCTATCTAGGTCTAAAGGATCTCTATTTATAACATATAGAGTCCTATACAATCTCCTACAAATATGGAATAAAATAACTTCCATAACCGACTCATACTTATCACAAAATCATAAACAGTTTTAACTACCATTCTGATGTAAACAGTTGTAACTGTTACACATTCAGTGGTAACTGCTTCAATTGTAATATGCGACCAAGTACAAATACATAATCAGTGTTAACTGTTTCATATATAACTAACAGTTACTAATACATAAGCAGTTTTAACTACTTACAGACACATAACTATCAGTTGTAATCTATCTTCAAACAGTTGTAACACTTGTCTTCTCATCAGTTTTCTTCTATCAGTTGTAACTTCATAAAGACAGTTTTAACCTTCAAAGCAAACAGTTTTAATCACTTATACTCTGTCTTCTCATCAGAATTTCAACTCAGACCTGAAACAGTTTTGACCCAACAATCTCCCCCTAAACTTAATCTGTCCTTCACAGCATTAAGTTTCTTCTAATCCTCCATTATAAGCTTCACAAAATTCTTTCAAAACTGTTAGACATTTCTTCTCTTCTTCCTATCAATCTCCTCCTTCTTATGAATCTGATTCAGCACCATATATACCAATTCCAGAGCTACATCATCTAAAACTGCAGCTTGTAGTCTTGCATTTCTCAAACCCATCAAAAATCTCAGATTGATATCATAAAATCTATCTGTCAATAACCACATAAACACTGCATCCTCCATAACAATCTGATGTACTCCAGATTTGGCATGATAAATCCAATTTCTGACCTTGCTAAAAGTAGCAAACTGAAATGGAAACTCTTCTGGCTCAAACATAGCTTTAATCCAATGCCATGTAACTTTTTCAACCAGATTATCAAACCTTTTCAAATCTAAATTCTTTTCCATCCCAATCTCATACATTCTCACCAAATCAGTCCTACTAATTCTCTTTATCAAATCCCTAAAAGATCTCCACCAAGATATATTTCCATCTGCTCTTTCAACTTTAATCTTGTGAATCTTAACAGGATTGACAAATTGCTCAATAGACCAATCAATGATACCAGGTAATTCAACATTAATTACCTCAGATTCCATAGTCTGTAACAGAATAAACTCCTTCAATTCATCAATATCCCTTTCTCTATCAGAAATTTCATCTAACTCTCTCTTCTTTTTCTCAAGTTCATCTTTCCTCCTCTTCTTAGCTTCTATCTTTTCTCTTTTTTCTTTTTCTTCCTTTTCTTTCAATTTTCTTTCCTTTTCTTTCAATTTTCTTTCCTTTTCCTTTTCAACTTCCTGCTTTTTCTTCTCAGCTTCTTTCTTTTCTGTTTGTTTCTTTTCAATCACATCAGGATTCAACTCATCTTTATCCCATAACTCCTGCAATCTCTCTAAACTCATCTGTTTCAAAGCATTCAAAGGAATATACCCACCTTTCAACTTTGCAATTAAGTTCTTCTTCATTTGAGCTTTTGTTGGTGGTTTTGCAGCTTTTTTCTTTCTTGCTTCCTCTGCTTTCTTTTTCTTAACCTGCTCTACAAGATATTCAATATCATCCTGTCTCTGTTCTTTCAATAAATATTCATCCCACTCTGCCACTTGCTCTTTTGTCATTTTCACAAACTTTCCTTCCTCAATCTCAACATCAATCAATCCCTCTGCATTTATCTCAGCCTGTAACCTTTGAGCATACTCAATATCATGTGCAGTTACTTCTGGTGGCACTGGTTTTTGCTTTTTCTTCTTTGGTTCTTCTACCAGTTTTCCCTTGCCTTTATCTTTTGGATCAATCTTTGGCAATTCTTTCTGTTGAACAGGAGCAGCAGCAGGTTCTCTAATTTGAAATCCAGGCAAAGATGGTTGTTGTGAAGATTTCTTCTTTGGAGTTTCAACCTTCTTTCCTGTACCAGTCATTTTAGCAGTTTTAACTGGAATGCTCATCTTTCTAGTCTTCTCAACTTGTTGAGCATCAGTTTTAACATCAGTCTTTACTTCTTCTTTTTCAACTACTATCTCAGGTTTACTCACCTCTTCACCATCATCCTCATCAATCTTTAACTCCTCAGTCTTATCATCCAAATTCACCTCTTCAGTTTGCTCCACTGACCCAATGACCTCAGTATGATCAGACTTATCTTCATCTGCCACTGATTCCTTCATTTCTGTTTCCACTGTCTCATATACTGATTCATTTATCTCTGGCTCTGGCTCTGTAGGTGGTGTTGGAGGTGTATGCACAAAATCATCATCCACTGGTTGTTCCATTTCAATCTCTTCATCAACTTTTTCATCATCAGACACAACCTTATCATTCTCATTCCTCTTATCACCCAAATTTGTCCAGACCTTCTCCCCCTTTTTGAAAGCATTTTGTTTAAAGTTATAAGTCTCCTCAGGTTCTGAAGTATCATGAACCACATATTTCCTTCCTTTCTTCAAACATTTAATAACAATCCTCTATAACTGCCGCACTTTCCTCTGCAACTGAGTAATAACTTCATCCTTAGCCTTATTCTTCTTCCTCTCCTGTACAAACTCAGCCCATACATAATCAACCATTTTCGTCAATTCCAAGTTAGTTCTAGCCTCAACACCTTCAGGATGTGAATCCTTTGGTGAATCATTGACATCATCAAACTCTGACTCATGCCTAGCATGATCATCAAAGTCCCCTTGGTTCTTGGTACTGGGACCACTAGGATCATCTACAGGTGTAGAATCATGTCCATGTGTTGCCTCTGATTGGGTCTTATTAATGTTACTTCTGTCCTGCTCTGCCAGTGGGCTAGAAGCAGTAGAAGCAGCCCTCTCAGAATGATCATCCTCCTCCTCATTGATCATCTGCTGTGATGAATCATTTGTCTGAGACACCTGAGCAGCAGCAGCCTCAAATGCCTTTTTTTTAGCCTTTTTGGCTTTAGAAGGTTTAGCTGTTGTGGTCCCTTGTTTTCTTTTAGTACCCCCAACTACTGTGGGTTGAGAAGTGGTGGGTGGAACCATTCTCTCAGTAGTTGGTTCAGCTTCAGTTGGTAGTACTGATGCTGTGGTGGAAGGTGCAGGAAGCATTGTAGAAAATAATGCTGTAACCTTCCCAGAAAATTTAGTATCTCTCTTCATATTTACAAAAACTTTTGGTTTAAAAGAGACAATACCAATAATCTTGTCAAGTGCAGTTATATTAGGAATTTGTTCATTTAAGAACAACTGCACAAAACGTGGATACATCAAAAATTTAATCTTTGGCTGCTCAATGTTTCTAAGCATACCAGAAAAAATCAGATTTGAAAAATTAAACCTTTGACCAGTTGCAAGACAAGCAATTGCATAAGCAATGTTGCTTCCAAACTGCTCAAAAGATGATCTCTTAGATGATAAGCAGTGTAAAATTGTATGTATTAAAAACCTCCACTGATGAGAAAATAAGGTTTTCTGAAAAGTAAAAATTTCAAAAGAACCCTCATAACCCATTAATCTTAAAGTATCATACATAACAGTATCCTCTAAAGATGATATACCTGCCTCATCATCTAGTTGTAAGGAAGCTCTAACAGTAGCTTCTGTGATTACAACACGTGTATCCATAACTTCTGAAACGATTCTTTTAATCCCCTGTTCCTCTTCTATTGATGCATTCACCCAGAAATTGTTGATATGATCGTGAGATATTCTGGGTGCTACAGTGAGAGCATGACGAATATGTGAAGCACGAAGGAAATCAATGATTTCCACATACTCGTTTGCCTCTGCAGGTTTCATTAAGAATGCAATCATATTGTGATCTTTTCCAATCGGTAGTTGAACAGTAGACGAAGTCGATGCCATGATAAGAAATCAAGTAATCGAGAAGAATCGAAGATGATTTTACAGAATCGAAAATCAATGAGACTAAGCGCAGTTGTTTGTATGTGAAATTTTGAAAGCGTAATGAGAAACCCTAAGTGTTGAGAGTTAAGTACTGAAATTAAATCAGTTGTAAACCCTAAATTGACCAAATCCCCAATTATAACTAAAACAGTGTTAATTAATAAATATAACACGTTCAGTGATAATTGTGAAAATAACCATCAGTGGTAATCAACACTTGGTTTCTCAAATGCATCATTTACATAATAAAGCTAGTAGTGCTAACTTGTACAAGCAGTACCAACCGACCAAGGCAGTGCTAACTTAATACAAGTAGTACTTCAGTTCTAGCAAAATCATATAAACAAAGCAGTGGTAATTTTTTTTTTTTTTTTTTTTACCGAAAGCAAACTCCACAAGTAGTAAAAACTTCATAAACACCTGCATAAGTTAGACTCCAAGACATAGCAATATAACCTGCAGTGGTAATTTCAAACAATAATACAAGTATACAGTGTTAACAATACACCAACAGTGGTGAAGTGATTATTACCACTGTTTATAATAAAAGTAAGAAACAGTGATAACAATACACATTACACACAATCAGTGTTTAATTAACAAATCAGTATTAACCCAAATTGAAATCACAGTAGATATTATTCACAAAAAGCAGTAACAAGAGAAATAACTTATGACAAATTGATCATTCCAATACTAGTAACCAAGAATGTGAATCTGCCTACATCAAAAGCTTTTGTAAACAGATCAGCAAACTGATTATCAGTATGAACTTTCAAAATTTGAATAAGTCTTTTCTCATTACAATCTCTAATGAAATGATATCTGATTTCAATGTGCTTTGTTTTAGAATGTTTAACTGGGTTATTAATAATACTGATTGCAGAGCTATTATCAATAAAAATAGGAGTATTAAGAAAGGTAAAACCATAATCTAGCATCTGATTCTGAATCCATAGCACTTGAGCACAGCAACTTGCAGCTGCTACATATTCTGCCTCTGCTGTAGATGTAGATACAGTGGTTTGTTTCTTGCATTGCCATGAAACCAATCTTTCTCCCAAAAATTGACAACCTCCTGATGTAGATTTCCTGTCCAAATTAGCTCCTCCATAATCACTATCTGTGTAAGCTATCAGATCAAAAGAATTAAACTTTGGATACCAAAGGCCCAATTTTGATTGACCCTTCAGATATCTAAAAATTCTTTTGACTGCTAGAAGATGTGATAGCTTTGGATTAGCTTGAAATCTTGCACATAAACACACTGCAAACATGATGTCAGGCCTTGATGAAGTGAGATACATAAGAGACCCAATCATTGATCTGTAAAGATGTTCATCCACACTCTCTCCCTCAAGATCTGCATGTAATTTCTTGTTTGTCTCAACTGGTGTGCTTGCAACTTTAGCATCTTTGTACCCAAACCGATCCAGTATATCATTCACATACTTACTTTGATGAATAAAGATTCCTTCTTTCCGTTGCTTTACTTGTAGCCCCAAGAAAAATGTTAATTCCCCCATGGAGCTCATCTTGAACTTTTCATGCATCAATGATTCAAACTCCTTGCAAAGACTATCCTTTGTTGAACCAAAAATGATATCATCTACATAAACTTGAACCAGTAGTATATCATTCTTAATTCTTTTAGTAAACAAAGTTTTATCTATTGCACCCCTTTTGAATCCATTCTGCAACAGATAATCTGAAAAAGTATCATACCAGGCTCTAGGTGCTTGATGTAAGCCATAAAGAGCTTTATCCAGTTTGAAAACTTTATCAGGAAATTTAGAATCTTCAAACCCTGGTGGTTGACATACATAGACCTCTTCCTGTATAGTGCCATACAGAAAAGCACTCTTAACATCCATCTGATACACAATGAATCCCTTGAATGAAGCATAAGCCAAAAACAATCTAATTGCCTCTATCCTTGCAACAGGTGCAAAAACCTCATCATAATCAATCCCCTCTTCTTGTGAATACCCCTGTGCAACCAATCTAGCCTTGTTTTTGATCACTATACCTCTTTCATCCTTCTTGTTCTTGAAAATCCATTTAGTACCAATTGCCCTCTTCTCTTTAGGCAAATCAACCAATGTCCAAACTTCTTGAATCTTAAACTGAAGCAACTCCTCTTGCATAGCTTCAATCCAACTAGGATCTCTCAAAGCTTCAGTAACCTTCTTTGGTTCTGTTTGAGACAGAAAACAGGCAAACAAAGAAGTATTAACAGCTTCTGTATCAAGATTTACTTCTTCCTCATTTGCTGAAGCTTCAAACACCTGACTTTGATTTCTTGTTTTAACAGCTGATTCAATATCTCCTATTACATTCTCAAGTGGATGATCTTTATGAGAAATGTATTTAGATGCTGCTGTTTCTTGAATACTCTCCTCTAAGTTGGTAAAATTTCCTTCTTGCCCAGACTCACTACTTGACACTTCTCTTGCAATTCTCTTTGACAAAGGAGTAGAACTCATCAAATGTAGATAATTCAATTGTTCCTGCTCTGTGTCAGGATGCTTTGTAGGTGTCTGATCAACATTCACACCTGCCTTTGTAGACTTCTGTACTGGACTCATATCACTGTCTTCTGTACTGTCTTCAATAACAGGTCTATCAGAATCATTAACATGAGAAAATGATGTTTCATCTGATTTTCCTATTTCCACATCCTGTGATGTCATTGGTTGATCAGTATCAAACACTTCTGGAGTATCAGGAGACCAAATTGGAAATAATATATATTCCAATGAATCATTCTTCTTTCCAACTGATATTCCTGATTTTGCTCTACCTTCTTCATCACCTGTTCCTGCATTTGTACCTGCACTTATACCTGCACTAGTATCCACATTTGTATATCTAAAAGCAGTATTAAGTGCATCAATATCAAACAGTGATTCAGGACCTTTTCCCTCAGGATTAACAGTGTTTTCATTAAAAGTAATGTGCACTGTTTCTTCTATGATTCTGGTCCTTTGATTGAATACCCTATAAGATTTACTTTGAATAGAATAACCAACAAATATCCCCTCATCAGCCTTACTCTGAAACTTACCTAAGTGATCTTTGGTATTTAAGATTGTACAAGGACACCCAAAAGATTTTAAGAAACTAACCAAAGGCTTTCTCTTAAACAACAGTTCATATGGTGTCTTGTTATGAGGCTTAACAACTAATACTCTATTCTGAACATAACAAGCTGTGCTAACTGCCTCTGCCCAAAAAGACATAGGTAGCTTTGCATCAGATAGCATGGTTCTAGCAGCCTCAATCAGTGTCCTATTCCTCCTTTCAGCTACTCCATTTTGTTGAGGAGTTCTAGGTGCACTAAATTCTCTCTTAATACCTTTAACTTCACAGAATTTATCCATCTCATGATTTTTAAATTCTGTTCCATTATCACTTCTGATGATCTTTACTCTTTTATCCAATTGATTCTCCATCTTAGTTATAAATGATCTAAGTATTTCACCTGTCTCATCCTTTGTTCTAAGAAAGAAAACCCATGTAAATCTAGTATAATCATCAATAATCACAAGACAGTAAGACTTTTTCCCCATACTACTTATACTGGTTGGTCCAAATAAGTCCATATGCAATAAGTGTAAGGGTGTGCTATTCGTGTTCACAGATTTGGACTTAAATGAGGATTTGTGTTGCTTTCCCTTTTGACAAGAAACACAATGATCATCACATGAATAGACCTTTTCAGGCAAACCTCTAACAAGCTTGTTTTTGACAAGTTTATTAATGGTTTTGAAATTCATGTGACACATCCTCCTATGCCACAGTTCAGATTCATTCACACTTGCTTTAGAAATAAGACATTTAAATCAGGTTGAGGTGTCATATTTACTAAGTCACACTTATATACATTATCTTGTCTTGGAATTCTCATCAAAATCATGTTTTCCGGTATTTTGAATTCTTTGGACAAGATAAGGCATTCAGTGTCAGTAAAAAGAACTGGGTTCTTTTTATCTGTGATTTGACTCACACTTAGTAAATTATACCTCAGTTGTTCCACAAAATAAACATTATCAAAACTTAGCTTTTCACTCTGAACTGTTCCTTTCCCTGTGATCCTTCCTCCTTTTGGATTGCTTCCAAAAGCTACATATCCTCCATCAAAAGATTTAAAGTCCTGCAGCTTTTCTTTGTCTCCAGTCATGTGCCGTGAGCATCCACTATCAATATGCCATAAGCTCTTAGACTTGCCCTGCACAAATAGTCAAAAAAGAGAATTAATTTCTCTTGGGAACCCAAACCAATTTGGCTTTGGGTTTCCCATGTGCATTCACATAATCAACTTTCTTAAAGATTATTGATTGTGAAGCACTGTTGGTATTTGGATCTGTTAATTTATCAGACTTAATAGGTGTCCAAATCCAACTAATTTTAGACTTAACAGTGTTCTTTGGCTTAACAGTTTTAACTGTTTTACCAATTGAAGATTCAGTGTTAATTTTGTTAACACTGTTTTTGAAATTAGTTACCACTGTTTTAGTCTTTGAGCTTTTGGCTAATTTTGTTATTACTGCTGCAGTAGATTTACCTGTAACAGTGTTTAACATGGTAGCCTTTGAGTTTATCTTCTGAACTCTGGCAGTATGATCAACTTTTGATTGAAAATTTTGTTTGTTAATCATATTTGCTTTCATCCATGACTGTTTTCTAATCCTTTGAACATTCTCAGGATTATAATAACAGTCATATTTAAGATGACCCATTTTTCCACATATAAAGCAAGACATTTCTTTAATCACAGTAACATTATTACCCAGTTTTTATGAAATCATTTGATTCCAATTTCTTTGATTACCTCTGGGTTTTTGATTTTGAAAACTCTGTGAAGAAGAAGCACTTGCTTTACATTTACAATTCACACAGTTATTCACAACAGATTCAACAACAGGTTTAGTAACTGAGTTAACTGTATTACTAACATATCCTAACCCATGTTTAGATTTGTTAGTATTCAAGCTCACCTTCTCTAAGTCCAGTTTAACCTTCTCCTTAAACATTTTCTTACCCTCTTCTAATTTATCGGTTTTAAGATTAACAACTAGATCAGTAATTACTCTCTTCACATCCTCACATGTTGACTCAGACTTAGATGATTCAGATTTCACACTCTTCTCACTATCAGATGTCCTATCACTCTGATCATCTTCTTCAGTCCAGTCACTAACTTCACCTTCTACAAACAGATCATCATCAGATAAACTTTTAATTGGATCAGCCTTTTTAACCTCATCTACCATTTCTCTTTTAAGTGAATTGATATCAATTTCACTTTTGGGAGGAAAGTAGGTGTGATTATAAGGTGGAGGTACATTATTGTATCCTAATCCAGTCTTAAGTTTATCATGAATCTGTGAATTAATAAGTTTATTTACACTCTTTGAAGCATGTTCTAATTTACTTACATCAAGCCTTATACTATCTCTTTCACATGTGACCTCAGTAAGTTTCTTAGATAACAAATCAACTTTATCTTTTAAAGAGTCTCTCTCCCACCTAGCATATTCAATGTCATACTTAAACTGTGTTGCATTGACTTCATATGCCTTTATTTGATTTTCCAGATTTTCAATGACTGCTATGGTGTGTTTACTTTTGATTTCCCATTGTTTTAGTTCCTCACACACTTTTATATTATGATCTCTGTAGTGTTTAACAGTTTGTTTACAAACAGCAGAACATAATTTATTTTGTACCTCTGTAGGAACTTCTGACTTTTTGTCAGATTCTGCAATGGCCATGAGACATTGATTCTTCACAACATGCTCTTCTTGATCACTCCAATCCCATCCACAGCCATCCATAGACACCAAAGCATTTGCTGAAGCCCCCTGAATTGGAATGTTTCTTGTCTGTGTTCCAGTGCTTCCAGATCTCTGACCATTACCATTATGCTCTTGCCTAGGGTTTCTGCATTCTCTGGCAAAGTGTCCCATCTTGTGACAGTTGAAACACTCAATCTTGCTCTTATCAAACCAATTTGCATCATTCCTCTTGTATGCAAAGTTATTTCTACCAGTCCTCTGCATGAACCTTTTTGCTCTCTGAGTAATCAATGCAATTTGCCACTTGATGTCCATCTCCTCTAGATCATCTCCATCAAATTGTTCCAGATCTTCATTAGTAAGTGAAGAATTCACATTACTTGCAAAGAAAGATTCCAATATTTGATCATTAGAATTATTTGATGATGATCCTGCTCCCCCTGAAACATGAGTAGAACCCATTTGACTTGATTCTGCTTTTGTTCCAGCCATAGACATAAAAGCAGCATTATGACTGTATCCAGTTGCTTGCTTCTTACTTTCCACCTCAGACTCAAAGTTCCTCAGATCATTGTATATATCTTCTAGTTCCTTAACTTCAATGTTTGAACTCTGCCTCAATCCAACAGTATAGATTGTCCAGTCATCACCTAATGATCTCAAGAACTTTCTGTTAAGATCTTCTTTGTCAATCTTAACCTTGTGATTTTCCAATTCTCCAACTAATTTAGTAAACCTATCAAAGGTTTGAGTTAGAGTTTCAGATTTCACATGGCTAAAATTTTCAAATTGTTGTTTTAACAGAGATCTTTTATTCTTTTTGGTGTTATCATTACCACCAAACCTCTTCTCAATTGCCTCCATTAATAACTTGGGATCTTTACAATTATCAAATCTGCTCTGATGCTCATTCGGAATGGATAGCAACAGAGTACTAAGTGCTTTGTACTCAGTAGATCTGATTTTCCTCTCTGCTTCAGATGTTGGTGGTGCTCTTGGTTGCTTTACTCCATCTCCATCAAGCGTTACTGGTATACCATTAACAACAACTTCCCACATCTGATAATCCGTGAGAAGCATATATTGCCTGATTCTGACCTTCCATAGGTCAAACTATTAAGGTTTAAGCATCGGTATCTTTGTTGCTTGAATTCCTTCATTGCCTTCAGTCGCCATTGAAATCAAAACTTAATATCTGAACTAAACTCAAATACTAATACTAATAATCCCAGATCTTCCTGTCTTCAAAGCTTCACAAGCTCTGATACCACTTTGTTAGTCCCTGTTTAACTTAATAAACAATCTTACGTAATAAGCCTTGAATATATTATTGAGAAGTTGCGGAATCACACTCAATAATATTAAGAAGATCAATGAATATTAATTAATTTAATGAACACAATAATATACCGAAAGCTTCAATCTTATTAATGATATAAGACGAATACACTTGATGTATTAGGGTTACAGAAAACCTTGAAGCTGCGCAAAAATCATTAACCTATCTAGGTCTAAAGGATCTCTATTTATAACATATAGAGTCCTATACAATCTCCTACAAATATGGAATAAAATAACTTCCATAACCGACTCATACTTATCACAAAATCATAAACAGTTTTAACTACCATTCTGATGTAAACAGTTGTAACTGTTACACATTCAGTGGTAACTGCTTCAATTGTAATATGCGACCAAGTACAAATACATAATCAGTGTTAACTGTTTCATATATAACTAACAGTTACTAATACATAAGCAGTTTTAACTACTTACAGACACATAACTATCAGTTGTAATCTATCTTCAAACAGTTGTAACACTTGTCTTCTCATCAGTTTTCTTCTATCAGTTGTAACTTCATAAAGACAGTTTTAACCTTCAAAGCAAACAGTTTTAATCACTTATACTCTGTCTTCTCATCAGAATTTCAACTCAGACCTGAAACAGTTTTGACCCAACAAGGAGGAAAACAGATGGTGTGTTACGTCACCCCGCAGATTCACAGGCATGGCGAACCATAGATAACGAATTTCCCAAAATTGCAAATGATCCAAGGAATCTAAGGCTAGGAATATATGCTGATGGTGTTGATGTCAATAGAGGAAATAGGCATCACAGTGTGTGGCCAGTTTTATCTGTCATCTATAACCTTCCTCCATGGTTGTGTATGAAAAGGAAGTTTATCATGCTATCTGTATTGATATCGGGATACCCGGGAAATGATATCGATGTTTTTTTAGAATCGTTGGTTGATGATCTGCAACTCTTATTCGAGACAAGGGTCGATACATATGATGCTTTCACAAAGCAAATATTTAATCTACGTGCGGTGGTGTTATGGACAATAAATGATTACCCTGCACTTGGTACTTTATGTGGCTGCCCAACCAGTGGATACAAAGGTTGTGTGGTATGTGGGAAAGATACATATTGTATTAGACTTCCTGCGTCATCCAAGCAGAGCTATGTAGGTCACAGAAGATATCTACCATATAACCATGCGTTCAGAAAGCAAAAGAAGGGGTTTAATGGAAATCAAGAATTTGGCACGGCTCCAATTCCAATGACCGGTGAACAAATATACAACGAGGTAAAACATATTGAAAATAAGTGGGGACGCGTAAAACAAGCAAACCAAGAAGATGCCAGAGGCAGAGGTGGGAAGATCCGAGAAGAGGAAAAGATCAGGAAAAGAAGATGGTACTTCAAGCAAATCAAATGAACAGAATGGTGCGTATTGGAAGAAATTCAACATTTGGTATCGAAAGCTAAAGTATTGGAGGCACAATGAAGTTCAACATTGTATCAATTTCATGCATATAGAAAAGAATGTTGGTGAGAGTCTAGTCGGGACTTTGCTAAATGTGCCAGGAAAGACGAAAGATGGAGAGAATGCTCGATTGGATCTTAAAGAGTTGGGAATAGACAAACCAGAGTTGTTTGTTAGGAAAGACGACCGAGAAATAACAGTAATACCACCAGCAGGTTACACGTTAACGAATGCCGAAAAGGACATCTTTTGTCAGACGTTATACAACATGAGGGTACCGCAAGGATATTGTTCAAATTTCTCTAGTTTAGTCAGCCTAACAGATAGGAAGCTCATCGGCCTTAAATCACATGACTATCACATGCTAATGCAGGAGTTTTTTCTCATTACAATACGTTCAATAATGGACGAACCCACACACAAGGCTATTATCAGGTTTTGCTTTTTCTTTAAATCTATATGTAGCAAAGAGATCATATTAGAGGAACTAGATAAGATGCAAGAAGAACTTTGTGTCACACTGTGCCTACTCGAAAAGTTCTTTCCTCCCTCATTTTTTGATATTATGGTCCATTTGACTGTGCACCTAATTAGGGAGGTAAAATTATGTGGTCCTGTATGCTTTCGGTGGATGTATCCCTTCGAACGATGTATGAAGGTTATTAAAGGACATGTGCGAAACAGAAATAGACCAGAGGGATGCATTGCTGAGGAGACTATTGCAGAAGAAACAATAGAGTTTTTCGGAGAATATCAAAAATCCATGAAAACTATTGGTATCCCAAATGATACACATGAAACTGATGAAAACGAGGACGGAAAGCAATCGTCGGCTGGCAAATCAAGTGAAGTTTCTGCAGAACTCTTTCAGAAAGCACATTTGTATGTAATACTGAATACAGATGAGATTGTACCGTATATCGTGTAAGTATTAATTACTAACACATGTCTAGCTATTTCGTTACTTTAATTAATGTTCTATCAAATATAATAACAAAATACCTTGTTTCAGGCGACACAAGGAGGTTTTGGTAACACAAAACCCTGGTAAACGAAAAGCATGGCTGCAGAATGAGCACGTTAAATCTTTTGATAAGTGGTTACGCGAAGAGGTAATTGTTATTTAATCGTATATTATTTACTCCTTACAATTGTCCAGGTTTTACCAATTGGAGATCGACTTAATTAACTGTAGTTTCATTAACCAAAGTTACTACTATTAAGCCTGTTACTACTGTCAGAGTTGAAGAATAAAGTCAAACTAAAAGCTGGACAATTGTTTTTTTCTATCACTATTTGTGTTTTGTTAATTCGTTCAATTTCAAGCTCACACACACACACACACACACACACACACATATATATATATATATATATATATATATATATATATATATATATACTTGTAATGAGATTCTGCAGGTTGAGAGAGAGTTAGCGATCTCCAAAGACAGTGTATCCGAAACCGTAAGGTGGATTTCATATGGACCACGAGCCAGCGTAGTGAAATACACTGCATATAACATCAATGGGTATACATTTCGTACTAAATGTAGTGATGGCAGAGTTTACCAAAACAGTGGGGTTAGTGTTGAGATAGAAGATATTCACATATCCAAAGAAGTTGCAACCACTAGACGCGCATTTTATTATGGGGTTTTGCAAGAGATATGGGTACTTGATTACCACTTCAGGCAACTTCCTCTTTTCAAATGTGATTGGGTTAACCGTAAAGATGGCGCGGTTAAACGCGATACTAATCTTGGTTATACATTGGTTGACCTGAATAATGTAGGCCACAGGGTTGATCCATTCGTGTTAACCTCACAAGCACGACAAGTGTTTTATGTGAAAGACCAGCTAACTAGGAATTTATCAATTGTCCTGAAAGCACCTCCCAAGAATTACAAAGATACATATGATGAAATCGATGAGGAATTTAGCACGGTCATTCACCCGCACATTGATAACATATTGCCACGTGTGGATAAACGTGACTTGGGTAATGAATCACGAGATGATTACTTTCGAACCAACTAGAGTTTAGGTATTGTTATACCAAAGTCCAAGTGATCAACATATATGTAATGCTGGAACACTAGCTATATTAATTGTAGTACAGTAACTTTGTAAATTACCTTTTGATTATTTTATGGAATGATTACTTATATCTTAATTTCTATGACTTCCATTTTTTTAGTACATGCATTAACTTTGTAAATTACAACATAAATACTTAAGGATAAATGTCATATATAACATCAATTTTATGTAACCAATAACTAATCACAACCATATTACAATAACCATTTAATTTGACCATACTAATGTAGCGTAAAAAGTCACGTTTTTACCTACATTATTGACCCCATATTTAGGCCTTTTATAACAAAAACATTCTTAAAACATCATTATTCATCATATTTTGTTATAAAGGTAAAAACTTGACGGACTTTCCAAAACTATACGAAAAGGGCAGAAAATACACTGAAATAGGCACCAAATTGAGCCAAGCCCTAAATCTAATGTAAACTTCATACCAAGACCTCACATTTATCTTATTTTGTAGCTATGGAGATTACGAGAACGTGGATATAAGGATTGCTCAAAACGGATCAAGGACGAAAAAGTTATGCAAGTTACAGCGCAGCCGAAAGCTACAAAACGTATTCTGAACACGCATGGGCCCCACACATCCAATTTCTACCAAATTGGCATCATTAGAAGCGTAACGGAATTACGAAGATGCAAGAAAAGTCAGAAAAATCACACGGCCTAGCACACGGCCACCCCAGGGCCGTACACGGCCTATACAGGGCCGTACACGGCCTGTACAGAGCCGTACACGGCCTGTATAGGGTCGTACACGGCCTCTTTTGGTCACACATGGCCTCCGTCTTGCTTCGTTTGCTTGTACGTGTGCTTGTGTGCTTGTACTCTTGGATCCATGGCTTGCCTATAAATAGAGAGCTCTCCAACCTCATTTCACACACCAATTCTTTCATAGAATTTTCACTTTCTCTCTCACACACTCTCTCTCTCTCTCTACTTTCTCTCTCTAGCACTACTCTTAGGAGTTAGAGGAGAAATAGAAAGAGCAGCTAGTTAGCGTAGCGGTAGTTGTAGCGTCTGTACGGAATCAATCCGAGACTTTGGTCACGAAGATTTGTCTGTAATAAATATTCAGGTTATATTTATATCTCTTTTCTTTATTTCGTAAATATGATTTGCTTATATTATGTTTGCGTTATATTGCTTACTAGAGATGCCATGCTAGGCTAGACAAATCTGTGTTTGCTATGATAATGGTTATGCTTAAGTAGTTATGATTTAATATGCAATTGGGATGACCACATTATGAAACAACGGAGGTAACGTTATACGGTTTTCATTTGTATAGCGCCGGAACCATCACGAATGTGTGTAGTACGGAACGTGGAAGCTATGAAAGTCGTGGGCACAATCCGTTGTGGAAATAATGATTCCCAATTGTAACATGCTGTTGCTCTATCTATGTGAATATTAAACTGTATCTGAATTTATGAATTGAATCTCAATTGTTTACCTATCCAACTTATGCTGTGGTTAGAAACTTCCTGCTAAAACCTGGCCAGTTATTAGTGGTACGTAATCTACCTATTCTATGTATGATGAAGCATTTGAACTCGACATGGCTGTATTCTCTAGATTGAAACTATATCATAAGAGATGCGGAGCATAGGATTAGAGATAGGTTAGATTCAAGCTCATATATTAAATATCTTTGAGAGACCTTTCGGGATATTTATGATCCGATTATCTGGTTATATGAAATGGTATGAAATAGGAATAGTTATCTGCGTGCCTTTCTATTGCATGTTCTTGTTTGATTGTTGCCTTAGGAATGCTGCATGCTAGAACTGTACCTCTGATTACTATATGTAACTACATGATTAGGGTTTTCAGATATTAAGTTGATGTTTATACTATAGAGTGATATGCATGTAATAGTTAAGGTGATTTATATGATTAATGATGAACAATTTAATTGACCGTTAGACAAGTTAATCCAACCTATTCCGTAGGGTAACTCCTGTTCACTTTATTGTTTATTCAACAATTCGTGCCATGATACCGACACACATTTGTCAGAGATTGGGGAATAGGATTAGAGAATAACTGTTGATTGAATTGATCAGTACATTTGGGAGAACTTCCGGTGTATCTGACACTATATAATTGCTATCCATGTGACATATTATTTATCTGATTGTAGAGACCTTTACGTTAGTTATTTGATAGGATCATAATAATACATCATTAATAATATAGGGTATCTAATGAGCAAACTGGTAATTTGAATCAATGCTAAGGAAAAACCATAAAACGGCACAGTACTTCGTATAACGTTTAAATACGCGGGATAAGCTAAGGAACTGCCGTAGGTATAATACTTCGTGTTAATTTAAGTTCCGGTTACTTAACGGATTAATCATCATAACTAGTGGCTTTAACACCCATAACTACTATCCAAAGCATATACCAGCATCATAGTAAACACTCTCGTATCCACTGTTCTCTGAGCCTCCGTACAAACATCTTTTCCTTTTCTGCATTTATTTTCCGTAGATTAGTTATAAAACCAAAACAAACCAAATCTTATTTTAAACCCTAGCTAGATTACAAAAGATAATTAGAACGCCTAAGATCCCATGCCCTTTGTAGTGTAAGAACGACACCTGAGTCAACATACCGCTTACTACCCTAGTAACCTAATTAGGGCTGAAAGTAGTATTAGCTTAGGATTTCCCCAGCTCTATAAATTTAAAACAACCCACTGTTGTGCCCGCTTCGATAACGACCGTTTCGGACGCAACAAGTTTTTTGGCGCCGATGCCGGGGACTACAACGACCGATTTTAGGTTTTTAGTTATCTTAGTTATTTAGCGATCCTTTCGGAAGATCAATATCATCCATAAGTTCATTTTCTGTCTTTAGGTTAGATTTCCTTTTCCGTTCTTAGATTAGTTAAACCCATCCTTTCCAAAACTCTACTTTCTACCAACAAGTTATGACGAATCGTATCACTCTCGCCTTATCAATCAAGCCACTGCTAGAGGAACGAGGAGGACCAATCGTATCATCTGCTGACGAAAACCTTGAAATTAAGCCTCGCTTCATCAAAATGATTAAATCTCAGTGTCAATTTCATGGTCTTTCGGTTGAAAATCCAAACTCTCATCTTAACAAGTTCATCAACCTTTCTGACTCCTTCGAACAAACGGGATCCAGTAATGAAGTTACCCGACTTCACCTGTTTCCCTATTCTTTAGCTTCTCGAGCACAAACATGGTTTTATGAACTCGAACCCAATTCGATTCATACATGGGAGGAGATGGCTACCAAATTCATGGCTAAATATTTCCCTCCGTCCCTACAAACCAAGCTTAAGAATGAAATCACTAACTTTCTCCAAAAGAATAATGAATCATTAAGCTCTGCTTGGGAACGCTTTAAGAATTTGCTCGGAAGATGTCCAAATCATCAGTTTGCTGAAACGAATCTGGTCTGCACGTTCTACAATAGTTTGAATCCTCATCATCAACAAACCCTCGATGCTGCTTCATCCGGAAATTTCATGCTACATACTTCAGACGAAGCGTGGAAGTTGATCGAGACGATAACGATGCATCAACATGACTTGGAGCAAGATGAATCAACTTCGGAGGAAAGGAGTACTTCTAATGCCTTGGACACTTTGAAAGCTCAAATTGAATCAATCACTAAAGTTGTCAAGGACATGCAAGAACCTTCTAAACCCAAACACGAGAAGAAACCTCAAAGGCTATTCTCAAGCCAAAGGTTCAAAGAAGACATTCTTGCCACTACTGGAGAGACCTCTGATCAAACACATTATTCAAAATCTTTCATTCAGAGGCCAACCAGTAGACCTTCTTCTCAATCGTTAGTTCTTTCTTCACCCTCTACGTCATCTCATTTGACTTCTCGTCTAAACACCCGAAATTTTCAATAACTTCATGGTTAATCAAAATAATATTAATAAACAAATTGTTGATTTTCAAAACCAAATTGATAGTTTGCTTAGAATTTCAAACGATTTAGTTAAAAACATGGAGGATAATGTAAAAAGGTTGTTTTTAAAAGTTGATGAGAAGCAAAGAGAAGAAGCGATTAGCAAAGCTATTCATCATTCATCTTATGATTATGATGATATCCTTGTGGTCACTAAAGGAGGAAAAGAGACTAAGAATGAGAAATCGATAGATATTTCAACAAACGAACCTTCTATTTCTTCACCTCTCACTGACTCAGTACCAGTTAAGACACCTGTCACTTCTCCTGAGCCAGCACCTTCTAAAGCCCCAGAAGTCATTGTTCCTACACGTATACCTTTCCCTGGTAGGCTTAAGAAAGAGAAATAAGAAGCTCAGTTTGGAAAATATCTAGAGATGTTTAAAAGCTTACACTTAAATGTCAAACTTTTAGATGCTTTAGTTGAGATGCCTAGTTGTGCCAAATTCTTTAAAGAACTCTTATCAAATAAAGAAAAACTTAGACAAATAGTTAACTTGCCTTTAGATGCAGAGTGCTCTTTGATCATGCAACAAGGACTACCCCCAAAGCTAGGAGATACTGGCCGTTTCACTATACCTTGTTATCTACAGGATGTTCAAATAAGTAACGCCTTAGCCGACTTAGGAGCTAGTGTAAACCTTATGCCGTATTCCCTCTATAGGAAATTAGGATTAAGCGAACTTTTACCAACTCGTATGACCATCCAATTAGCCGATAGATCAGTTAAACTCCCTCGTGGAATTGCTGAAGATATTATGGTACGTGTTGATAAATTCGTCTTTCCTGTGGATTTTGTTGTCATGGACATTGAGGAAGACACCGAAGTTCCACTCATCCTTGGCAGACCTTTCCTAAACACTGCCAAGGCCGTCATTGACGTAAATGAAAAATCTTTAAAACTTCGAGTTGGAACTGAGGAGGTCACCTTCAATGTTGATAAACTAATGAAACAACCTATGGGAGAAGACCTTGGTCTTGTAGACTTTATGCAGGAACTAATTGAAGAACACCTGGAAGAGATCCTCGCAGTAAGCAGCAATAACTCTCTTCCAAACACGGTTATCACTACTAGAAGACTTTGCCAAGAAGATGGAGGTCTATGCTCAGCTATCTCGGATCCACTAACTGCATCTAAGGAAGTGCTATTTCCTTTAAAGAAATCCAGCAATCAGCTTAACAGTTCTATCACAGCTGTTCCGCTTGGATCTGGCACACCTGTCATTCTCCTAAGAAGAAACCCTACTCCGGAAGTGCCTAATTCATCTCTCACAAAAAACCAAATTCTGAAGACTCTCGAAGAGATGGAGTCAATGCTTAAACCACCTTATCTACAATCTGAAGGATCAAATCCAGAGATCACATTCAGCACATCTTCTTCTGCTCAATTCCAGAGATTTGCATTCACGGAGAACAACGATACCATAATCACTGAAGACAATGCAATCTCTCACTCTTCAAAAGCAAAATACGAGCTAAGAAAAGATGAGCTCTCCGATAAACCAGAATGGGTTGAAATAGCATCAGCCGACAGTCCAGAGATCCCTGTAGAAGATTCTGAATTTCAAACGAAGTTCGACGAGCTTAAAAGAGACGAAATTGCAAGGATGAAACCTTCCATAGAAGAACCACCAGAATTGGAGCTGAAGGAACTACCCTCACACCTTGAATACGCTTTTCTCGAAGGACCTTCACACTTACCAGTTATCATATCAAAAGACCTGAAGCCGGAAGAGAAGGCAAAACTTATTCAAGTTTTGAAGTCACATAAGAAAGCAATTGCTTGGAAGATTTCTGACATACAAGGGATCAGTCCGAACTATTGCACTCACAAGATCTTAATGGAAAACGACTTCAGACCATCAATTCAAAGGCAGAGGAGAGTCAACCCGAAGATTCAAGAAGTGGTTAAGAAGGAAGTTATCAAACTCTTGGACGCTGGCCTGATTTACCCTATTTCAGATTCCCCTTGGGTCAGCCCAGTTCAAGTTGTCCCAAAGAAAGGAGGAATGACGGTTATCGCTAACGAAAACAACGAATTAATTCCAACACGAGCCATCATCGGTTGGAGGGTGTGTATTGACTACCGAAAACTAAATGAAGCCACTCGCAAAGATCACTTCCCTCTATCGTTCATTGATCAGATGCTGGAGAGATTGTCAGGAAATGAATTGTATTGTTTTCTTGATGGATTCTCCGGTTATTTTCAGATTCCTCTCGATCCAAAGGACCAAGAAAAGACAACATTCACATGTCCATATGGAACTTTCGCTTACCGACGTATGCCGTTTGGCTTATGTAATGCACCTGCTACATTTCAGCGATGCATGGTGGCAATTTTCCATGACATGATCGAACAATGCATGGAGGTATTCATGGACGACTTCTCAGTCTTTGGAGATTCCTTCTCTACTTGTCTTTCCAACTTGGATAGAATGCTTGACCGATGTGAAGAATCAAACCTCGTTCTGAATTGGGAAAAATGCCATTTCATGGTAAAAGAAGGAATAGTTTTAGGGCACCGCATATCAAAAGCCGGAATTGAAGTTGACAAAGCTAAAGTTGAAACTATCTCAAAACTTCCTCCACCTACTTCTGTTAAAGCCATCCGAAGTTTTCTAGGTCACGCCGGATTCTACCGTCGCTTCATCAAGGATTTCTCCAAGATCTCTCGACCTATGACTCATCTTCTTGAAAAAGATACTCCGTTTGCCTTTACAGATGAATGTCTCCAAGCTTTTAACTACTTGAAAGATCAGCTTGTACATGCACCGATAATGATTGCCCCAGATTGGAGCCTTCCATTTGAGATCATGTGCGACGCCAGTGATTTCGCGGTTGGAGCTGGGACAGAGGAAGGATAAGCACTTTCAACCAATATACTATGCCAGCAGAACGCTCACAGACGCTCCAGAAAATTACACAACCACAGAAAAGGAGCTGCTTGCGGTAGTATTTGCTTTCGATAAATTTCGTTCCTATCTTATGTTGTCCAAAACTATCGTCTATACAGATCATTCAGCCTTGAAGTATCTTTTCAAAAAGCAAGATGCAAAGCCTAGACTGCTGAGATGGATTTTACTCCTGCAAGAATTCGATATCGAGATCAAAGATAAGAAAGGAGCAGAAAACGTTGCAGCAGATCATCTAAGCCGATTAGAAAATCCTACGCTACAGCAGCTTAATTAAAAGGATATTCAAGACCAGTTTCCTGAAGAACAACTCATGCACATCGGCAAATACCATCAAGGATCCACATCCAAAGATCCTTGGTATGCTGATCATGCTAATTTCCTGGTAGGAAATATAATACCCAAAGGAATGCCGACATCTCAGAGACGAAGATTCTTCCGCGACATAAAGAATTACTATTGGGACGATCTTTCCTCTTTAAGGTTTGCCCTTATCAGATCATTAGAAGATGCGTCGATGGGAAGGAAGCTGAACAAATCCTTCGACAAAGCCACCATGGACCTACTGGAGGACATCACACAGTTAACCTAACAGCACGAAAGGTGTATGATTCTGGCTTTTACTGGCCAACCATCTATCGAGATACTTATGACCTGGTGAAACGCTGTGACATTTGCCAAAGACAAGGCAATGTGTCAGCAAGGAACGAAATGCCACTCACTAATATCCAGGCTTGTGAAATCTTTGATATATGGGGGTTAGATTTTATGGGACCTTTCCCTAAGTCTAATGGAAAAGAATACATCCTAGTTGCTGTCGATTATGTCTCCAGGTGGGCCGAAGCACAAGCTTTCCCAACAAATGATGCCAGAGTAGTGACAAAGTTTCTCAAACAACTATTCTGTCGATTCGGAACTCCAAGAGCTATCATAAGTGATCGTGGCACTCACTTCTGCAACACTCAATTCATGAAGGTTATGCAGCAGTATGGCGTCACTCACAAGATGTCCACCGCTTACCATCCACAAACAAATGGACAAGCTGAGATCACGAACAGAGCTTTAAAGAGAATCTTGGAGCGAACAGTCGGAAGTCATGGGGATAAGTGGGCTGACAAATTAGACGATGCGTTGTGGGCATTCAGAACTGCTTACAAAACACCTTTAGGTACCACACCATATCGTCTAGTTTATGGCAAGGCATGTGATAAACGCTCAAAAGTACTATATTTTAGTAGTATTTTACCCCTAATCTTGAATGTTTTTATTGCATTTTGTTTAGAATAGATATTGATTTCGTTCATATTTGCAATTAGATGTGGAAATGGAGCGTTTATGGAAAAGGAACGGAAAACAGTCAATAATCAAGCTAAATGATGCATATTTGAAGAATAATGAGAGCCGAAGTCGAAGAAAAGAATGAAATAAGAAAAGTCAAGAAATCGGCTGGAAAAAGCATCCATACGCCGTATGGAATCCATACGCCGTATGGATTGCAGCAGTGGAGGCCCAGGTTACGCGAGTCTGGGCTGGGCTTGAAATCAATCCATACGCCGTATGGAAATCCATACGCCGTATGGATCAAAAATCACAGAAGTATAAAAACGCGTAAAAACCTTATTTCGACATTTTTGAGAGGGTTTTCGTTTTCTTTCGGTTTCAGACGTATTTTAGGGTTTTAATTTCGTATTTTGGGGTTAGTTTGGAGGTACGGAAGCTAAGGAACGAGGATAATTCGCCCTAATCTTTCGTAGTTCATCGTTAATCGATTCGGTATATTTCGTTTCTTTATTTTCATTGAAGAATTTGATATAATGAATCTGAATATTTCTGTTTTGATGATGAATTGAATATCCAAAGTGATTGTGTAGTTTATTTAACTTAGATTATGATTATGGAACGATTGTTATTGCGTATTGAATAAGTTATTTGATTGAAAACGGTTATATTGCTCGTGGACACTTGTTTATTGGTAACTAGTTATTATTGTTACTTCACGTGGTTAATAATGTTGTTGAGATTGAGTTCCTTTAATGTTATTAACTATTGATGGTCATAACTTTAGGGTTTTGATTTATCACTAAATACGTTGAGTCTGATAGGTCGAGTATGTAAGTCCCCTAGTTTTAGGATCAATAACTTCGTTATCTGTAGTATTAAGGTGCGGAATCCCTCAATACGGTGTTATTTTACTAACAACGAATATGTTCGTATTGCGTTTTAACTAGACTTAGCTTTAAACAACGAATCGTCAAAGCCTAGCCTTAGGTTATGTTTTTCTCTGGTTTGTTGAATTCGCAGCAATTGAAATCAGAATGCAAAAGTTATGTTTTTCACCGATTGAAAAACATTATATATGTCCAGCTCGTCTCGACTCGCAAGGGCCTGCGAGTTCGGTCCAACTCGCAGCCCAAGCCCAACTCGGAACTCGGCTCGCCAGACTTCCACGAATTCAGTTCTCATCTCGGCTCGTTAATCTCGCGACCTGAGAACTCGACTCGCACAGAATTTATTTATTTCGTATTTAATAATTCGTCTAACTTAACACAATAATATGTTTAACGAATATTACTAACAAAACAAATATTTATTTACAAATCTAAACCAATATACAAACGTAATAATAATTACACTAGTCCTATATCAAGCTAGATCTGTTGTCACAATCTATGTCTCAACAGACTCCCCCTTGACAATAGCTCTAGCGTCTTTATCTTCACGCTGTCTTTGGTCTTCATTTGTAAATCTTACTTCCTGCAAAAATTTTAAGCTTGATGCATGTTTTAACCATCCTATGATAATCTCGTGCTAAATCACCCCAACCAACAGTAGATATGATCTTGTTCTTGTATAACATAATCAAATCTTCCTTTGATAAATTCATCAAATGTCTGTGATCATATACACGAAGAATTTCTTTTTCGCCATTAGGATAATCATCATCAGCTTCAATCATAAAGGCTTCTCCTGTTCCAGCATCTACCCCCCAATATTTCAATTTTCCCAAAATATTCTGAGGCATAGTCTTCATTGGTATTTGCTTAATGCATTTGACCGCTGGATAAACCTTCTTCCTTCTTCTTCTTCCAGTTCTCTGACTAAGTTCGTTTAGCTTTATCATTTTTCCTTTCCTTGGCTTAATCTTCGAAAACTTCATAGATAATCCTTCAGTCCTAATGATACGCTCAACATACTTAGCATAATCATCATCACTTGGATTTTTCATATCTAATCTAGCCAAGTCTCGAATCTCATATCGAGGCAATGAACTAAACACGGTAAGCTTCTTCTCAAAATATTGAACCCCGTCAAACCTTTTGATCGCGAAGAGCTTCAGGTCAGAGTCATAATACCATCCAATAATGCCAGTTTTAAGTACACGCTTTCCAGTAATATCAACTTCTTTCAAAATGCGTTGCTTATTTTCCTTTTTCTTTTTCAGCATTTCTTGGATAAACATAGGATTACCAACCATATGTTTGTATTTGTCCTCTATTTCTTCAACTTCAGTATCTGAATCTTCAGAAGCATTCTCAAAAGCTTCTAAATCAATAACTGATTCTCCTTGTTCATTTACAAAAACAAATTCAGTCGTTGATGGATTCACAACATGTTCATCTACATTTGCATCCAGATCAACACCTTCATCTATCACTGATTCAAATACTGCAGTCCAATCTTCAGGAAGTTTGAACTCTCCTTCTTCAATATCATAATCAATCTCTTCATCTATCTCATCCAGAATATCATCTTCCGAATCTGATAGATTAAGCATTTCCATTCCTAGAGAAAAACATAAATACAAATATATTAATAATTCAAATTCTTTATTGATTTCCCTGAACCAATCTAAGAATTTCTTTATTAATTCTTTTGTATATTTTAACCTAACATATAAACGCAATATAAATATAACTTATAAAATCTTTTATTGATTACCCTGAATCAATCTAAAATCTCTTAAGTCTACTTAACAAATATTAATTAATTTTAAATTCTAATGCATTGTGAATAATCACCAAACATTTAAATTTACTATTAATTACCTTATATAATTTCCAAGTGTTAATTGATCTCATTCATTATCAATTTAACCTTTAAATTATATATCATTTGTCTAGTTAATACGAATACATTTTTAACTTGTTAATTACTTATAAACCTTACGGTCTTAAGTCTATAATCAAATCTAAAATGCATATGTTATTATAAAATTATGACCGCCGAAATTAATCGGAACACGCCGCTCGACTACTCAATAAGTCAGAAGTCTTTCGATCACTATTTTATCTTAACATAATTTTATAAACTTAAATTACCAAACATATTTTACTTAAAATAATAATAACCCTAAGCCAAATATATTTACACAATAATTAAGTTTACACTTGTTCACTACAAACTATTACAAATATTACAGTACTAAGATAATACTAAGCTATCTTACCAGCTTCAGTATCACCCGATACAGTCTTATCTGCACTTGTACCCACTCCAGAACCACTAGCACCAGCACCAGACTCCCCCTGAATAGTAGCTTGCTCACTAGTCTTTGAAGGACCAGTCTGCTCACCACTCGGTGCATTGGGATCATCGTCCTTGTCTTGATCTCTCTTTCTCTTCAACTCATTCTCTCTGCAAGACTCCAGATATACCAATATCTCCCCCTGAGCAGGCTGTCCTGAATGCGATCTCAAGACCAGACTCTCTAAAGAAGATAACTTCAGTCTCTGTACAGTGAAGTCCGCAAGTAACGTCTCATGAGTCTTCATCAACAGATTGTACGATTCACTCTGCTTGAGTATCTGTTGTGAAAGAAGAAGATTGCTCGACACCAGCTCTGGAATCTGAGAAGTAAGCTTCTCCAAATCCTTTACCCTCGACTCTAAGGATGTAATCCTTTCAGCATCAGTCGTTGGAGTAACAGGTATCGTTCTGGGTCCAGGCGGTGTAAGAGACTCAATATGCCAGTCTCTGGTAAGCGGTGTATGAGGTTTAGACAAAGCTTGCGTAAGCAAACTTGTCGCAAATCTAGCTGTTTTGTTCGTCGGAAAATTAGCTCCACGAACTAAATCAGCAACCTCATGCTGTAAAGTTAAACACAATTAAAATCAGTTATTGTTACAGATTACTCTGTCTCAAACTCTAATTAATTGCATAACACTCATAGTTATAGAATTTATATCTCATACTTGAAGCGGTAAAGACATCGATTCCGTAACCACCGGTGCAACCATCTCTACCTGTGGTGTATCCTGAGAAACTGTATACAGAATTAACTGTCTCAGTTCAACTCCTGATAAACAACAAGTTAAGATTATTTAACTTTAATTAATACTAACCTTCTCGAATAGTAAGCGTTCTCGGACGCTTCATCAAAGGAATCGCAACTTCCTCAGTACCTTCCTCCAGAATACTCTTACCCTTCCTCTTCTTTTCAGAAGCAGATGGAGGAGGAGAAGGTGTATTATCAGAATCTTCATCTGAAGCCGTCTCACCATCACGACCTCTAGATGATCTAACAGGATCCTAAATTTTAAATATATTAAACATTTATGATTAGCGTAAGCTCTATCATACAAGTTCTATATATTTAAGATTAATCAGATATAATACCTCAGTTGGTACAACAACTGATCTATCAAGCTGTATCTGCTCATCCTCAAGTAATATAACTTCTGGATGTGCAGCCTCAGCTTCAGCTTCCTGTTCGTATAATGATATTTATATTTTTAAAATCAGAAATAATATCCAATTTACTAAATATCTAATATCAGAATCATTATATAATAATATTATGCATCTATGATCAATAAAAACAATCTATCAACTAAGCATCTATATTATTACATAAGTAACAGATTACCTCAGGTGGTGCCAAGTAACTCTCAATGTCTTGAAGCAAAGGATTTGTCTCATCATCATTCTGCTCCAAAACTTCTTGCACAACCTGTGCAGCAACCTCTTGATTCACCTGCTGATCCACCTGACCAGCCTGAATAAGAACATCCTCAAGGAGCCCTTGTGGATCTTCAGGTTGAGCTTCCTCAGCTACAGGTGCAGGTACAACATCAGCAACAGCAGGAGCAACAACAGCAGCAGGAGCTACGTCCAACCACCCATGATTTGGCGGTGCAACGTAGTTCGGATCAACAATATATCCAAAAAGTGGTCTAATTTCCGGTTTCACCACTCCTTCCTTCCTAATCGTCTGCATAAACATGGCATTATAACCACGTTGATCAATGGTATTCACCGATAAAAACGGCTCAGGAATAACCAAGTTCGGTAGACGCGCACGTATGATAAGCATACAAAACCTCGGGTAGATCATAAATCTAGATCTAACAGAACCCGATATCTGTCTAGCTATCTCTCCAAAAATGTAATCACAAAAACTGTATGGTTTATTGTAAACCAGTGACAGTACAGCCGATAGAATCGCAGGGCTCAACTCATCAAAGCCACCTTTCTTTGCTGCGAAGACTATATTCATCACGTGCCAAAGAAACCTCCACTGACCAATGACCAGAGGCTTCTGGAACTGACGTCCACGCCTGTCTCCTGTATATCCCATACGTCCAATAGCACCCTCAATAAAGTCCATAGGATACTCAATATCCCCGTTCTCCTGTTCTACCGTACCTAGCTGCAAAATCTCACGAAGATTACCAGCTGAAAAGGTAACAGGTTGTCCACCAACTGTAGCTCGAATCTCTGGCGGAGTGACAGATTCGTCATAAACAATATCCGTCCAGAAATCGTTCAGTATAGTCTGTGAGATAGGAGGATTGGCCGTAATGGCATATCTAATCCTTGATCGTGCTAGAAAACGTAATATATCAGCAACCCTGTCAGCCCGTTTGGCCTCAAGGTTCAGATCAACCAGGATGTTGTGACCCTTATCAAATGCTCTAGCCATATCTTTAATAAATACAAACAACAGATATAATTTAATGCACGATAAAAAATATTTAAACTATTATGTATTATGAATCGAGATTCATCAAACATCTTAGTTTAAAATTGTAATTATATATAACTTGATACAAAAATAATCTCAAGTCGTATATAAAAATTTTACTTATAACTAAAAAGTCTTAAGTCTAATTTAAATCACGTTAGGTACTTGTTATTTTAATAAAAATCTCAAGTCGTTAACGTTAAAAATTATACCGCTAATGTGAAATTAGGACACGCCACTAATTTTCTTCTTAAATTAGTAGACTTTCGATATAATCATATAAGAATTAACACAAATCCATTTCATAAAAGTTATTACTTAAAAAGTCTTAACATTTATATCACTACTTTAAAAAATAAAATTTTTCTAAGTACTGGACTCGCATAAACTGGCCTAACGAGGTGAGGTCAACTCGTTTTGCTTATGAACTCGCTAAACTTATAAAGCAGCTATTGAAGTGAACTCGCTAAACTTATAAAGCAGCTATTGAAGTGAACTCGCTAATCTCATGGATTCGCTAGTCAACTCGCTGCGAGTTGATTCACAATGTCAACTCGTTTCATTCAATCAGGGAGTCGAGGTAAAATCTCAACTCGTTCGATGAACAGCCGTCGATAATTTTTAATTAAAATCGATTAATCTGTTGAATTTAACATGATCTATCAATTGATTTACGTTTATTAACATCCATTTAACATAAACCACAAGGATTTATGTCCAATAACATCGTAATCGACGCAAATCGTTTAGTTTTTAACCCGAAACCCTAAGTTTTATAAAAACTTCAATTTCTTGTTATTTACACGGTGAAATCCGTTGGTTTATACCTCAAAATGTTCGCAATATGAAGGTGTATAAAGTCCTCGGATTGAATAACTCGTTCCCGTAATCTAAGAATCGAAATCAAACGAAAACAATAAATCGCCTCGTTTCGCCTTGTTGACGGATTCGCAAGCTTTACTGAACTCGCGAAGTATGTGGGTTCGGTGGGTTGGTCTGACTCGTTTGACCACCTTTATACTTTACATTCGATTCGCGAGATTTGAAGCGGACTCGCAAGTCGAAGTCAACTCGCAGAAATAATTAAAAACGCGAATTTTAATTCTAAGTATAAATAAAAACCCGATATTTTCACAAGTCTAAATTATAATTAATTTTCACTTGTATTTGTCACGTTGTTCAACTCAAAAACATTCAGTATGATTTAATTCCGAAGGGTAAGCATAATTAACACAAAAATTAAAAACTAAAACAAAATTACATAATCATAGGTATCAAGTACCATTTTATTAAACACTTGAAACAAAATAAAATACATACACAAAATGAATAAGAATTTATCTGCTTAGGGATCATATTAGTAAGAATAAGCAATTCATGATATATTTAAAAAGTTTAAGCAGATTGGTAGTATACATACCTCATGAAATTCAAATAAATTACTATAAAATTACAACTAAATATATCATTTATACATTTATATTTATAAAACTATATCTTAGGTACCTTTATCCACATAGCATAATTAATAAATGCATTACGCACATAAAGTAAATATTTTAATTATAGATAGTTCAAGACGATTACCAGTATATGATCCACATAAACAAATTATACTCAATTTTCTAAGCAAACTCTTTATTGTTAGTATGAGAATTATCAAGTGCTTCCTATTATATGACATACTGAAGAATTCAAGTAAAACACATAACACTGCATCATTAAATTTTCAAGGTAGCGGTTACTAAATGATGTATCTTTTCGAAACATATAACATACACTTGAATTTTTACGGTTAGACAAATATCAAACATACTTTGAATATGCTATGTTATCTAAGTCTGTACGTAGTACAACAGAAGATTCCTTCTAGCATAATTCAAAATATATTTGAGAATATTAATTTAATTAAAGGTTTCAGTTCTGTACATAGTACAACATAGTTACCAGTAATTAAATTAATACCCATATTGCTACTATTTGTCACTTTAATTAAAATGCATGATAACAGTGTATGGTAATACCATCATTCAACATTTAAGACTTAATGTCATACATCATAGAATAGTTACACAAAATAATAAACAAGTAGTTAATTAAATTCTTAAGACTTAGAAAATTTCATATAATTTGCCTACCAGTACATCATATGATGAAGCCATCTAAAATTTTACTAAAAATAGACAAATTATAACTTGTGGATATAGGTGTATAATCAAATAAATATAAACACATACCTGATAGAACCGCTGTAGTTCTAAAGCAACTTTATTTGAACCTACTACCATATCATACTTAGGACTTAAGCTTTATTATTGTGAAGCTTATTCTCCTAATGTACTATCATTTCCCGTAGTTTTTGCAAATAAAAACTTAAATGAAGGCGATTCCCCTTAGGTAACAAGCAAATGAATGCCATACGCCTTTTTTTTTTTTTTTTTTTTTTTTTTTTTTTTTTTTTTTTAATAATAAACACATAAATACTAACTATTACAAGAATACCCTTGGAAGACTAATCACTCTGGATTTCTCATTCCGTTTAGTTGAACCAACGTCTCAAATCTTGCTCTGTCGAACGCCTTTGTGTATAAGTCTGCTAAGTTATCCAATGATGGAACCTTAACTAACTTTATCAATTTCTTTTCAGCACAATCTCTAATAAAATGATGTCGAATATCAATATGCTTAGTTTTACTGTGCTTTACTGGATTATTGGTGATCGACATAGTAGATTCGTTATCAATCATCATAGGAGTATTGGTTATATTTAACCCGTAATCCCGCAGTTGCTGTCGAATCCAAAGAACTTGCGAGCAACAGCTGCCAGCTGCAACATACTCAGCTTCACATGTAGAAATGGCTACCGAGGTTTGCTTCTTGCACTGCCAGGATACTAATCTACCTCCTAAGAATTGACATCCTCCAGTCGTAGATTTCCTATTCTGATTGCATCCTCCATAATCCGAATCAGTATAAGCTACGAGATCTAAGTCTCCATCAATCGGATACCAAAGACCCAGCTTAGGTTTCCCTTTGAGGTAACGAAAGATTCGTTTAACAGCTTGCATGTGTGACTCTTTCGGATTAGCCTGATATCTTGCGCATAAACAAACAGCAAACATGATGTCAGGCCTAGAGGCTGTAAGATACATTAGTGATCCGATCATGGCTCTATAAAGAGTTGGATCCACATCGCTATCACTCGATGTATCTGGACCTAATCCATGATTGACTGGAATTGGAGTATTGTAGACCTTACTTTCATCCATCTTGAAACGTTCTAATAGCTCATATGTATATTTAGATTGATGAATAAAGAATCCATCCTTCTTTTGATCAACTTGTAATCCTAAGAAGAAATTCAACTCTCCCATTGCAGACATTTCAAACCTTTTTCTCATGACTTTCTCAAATTCTTGACACATCTTTTCATCAGACGATCCAAAGATAATGTCATCAACATACACTTGTACAAGAAGAAAGTCTTTCTTTTTCCACTTCACAAATAGTGTACTATCAATTGATCCTCTTGTAAATCCATTCTCAAGTAGATACGTTGATTGTGTTCCATACCATGCCCTAGGTGCTTGATGTAATCCATATAGAGCCTTATTCAAACGATATACTCTATCTGGATACTCAGGATTAGCAAACCCTGGCGGTTGTGAAACATACACCAATTCTTCCACTTTGCCATACAAAAAGGCACTCTTAACATCCAACTGATACACTTTTATACCATAATATGATGCGAATGCTAAGAATACTCTAATTGCTTCTAGCCTAGCAACTGGTGCAAACACTTCATTGTAATCAATACCTTCTTGTTGATTAAAACCTTGAACCACTAGACGAGCTTTATTGCGAGTAACGATACCTTTATCATCTCTCTTACACTTAAATACCCATCTAGTTCCAATTGGATATTCTCCCTTTGGTAGGTCAACCAACTCCCATACTTGTAATTTAGAGAACTGAGATAGTTCTTCTTGCATTGCTTCTACCCACGAGTTTTCTTTTAAAGCCATTTGAACATTTTTAGGCTCGACTTGTGAGATAAAGCATGAATATAGACATTGATTAGGAATCCCTGTCTCTTTCATTGCAGTATACAAGCTTTGGTATTCAGAATTCTCAGACGTATTAGTTCTGGATTGATGCCTAGTTTGAACCGGAGTATTAATATCACCGATGATGTTTTCAACTGGATGATTCTTACTCGTTCTAGTTGTAGTAACTGGTTCAACTGGTATCTCATCTTCCAAATTAGTACCAATTTCTTCCAATTCAGGTACATCTTCCGTACGTGCTGAAGATATTCTTAGATGTTTCAAAGGAGTAAGTATGTCATCAAACTTTGTATGAAGATCATCAAGATCTTCTGTTTCTAGAGACTTATCCTCTGAAGGTTTTTGTGACTCACTTGTGGAAGCTTTATCTGAGTCAACAGTAGTCTTGATTCCAGACTGCTTAACACTCGATGTTGAAGCGGGACCAATATTCTCATCTTCAAACACTAAATGTTCAGCTATCTCTGAATCACTGACATAGTCACTAATAGGAACTTTAAATGATGCAAAAAGATCAGAATAATCAAATTGCCAATCTAAGCCCTTATGAACATCCGGTGAATAGCTTGTAACCTCAATATTATAAACTACCTCCAAACGTCCTGTGACTTTATTAAAGACTCTCTTATTTGGCGAATTGGGCATATAACCTAGGAAAAATCCTTCGTCAGCCTTCTCACCAAATTTTGCTTGATGTCCAGTCTTTAATATGGTGCATGAAACTCCAAAGGGTTCAAACCCTTTTAAGTTAGGTTTCTTATTGTTCAAAAGCTCATAACAAGTCTTGTTATGTCTCTTAACCGTAAGAACTCTATTAAGAACATAACATGCTGTATTCACTGCTTCTGCCCAAAAGATGACCGGAAGCTTTGAATCAGCAAGCATTGTTCTAGCAGCTTCAATCAACGTTCTATTCTTCCTTTCAGCAACACCATTCTGTTGAGGTTCATAAGGTGCACTGAATTGATGTAATATCCCTTTGCTTAAGCAATAGATATTCAACGTTGAATTCTTAAACTCTGTTCCATTGTCACTACGAATACGCTTAACTCTCTTTTTATAGACATTCTCTACTAGATCAAAGAACTCAATTAGAATTCCAGGAGTCTCATCCTTTGATCCCAAAAAGAATACCCATGAGAATCTAGAATAGTCATCTGTGACAACCAAACAGTACCATTTGCCACCTAGACTTCTCTTGCTTATAGGGCCGAAGAGATCCATATGTAGCAATTCAAATGGCGAGGAGATAGAGTTTTCAGTCTTAGGTCTGTGTGGTTTCTTGTGCTGCTTTCCTTTCATGCAAGGAACACACTTATCCTCAGACTCGAAACGTTTTTGTGGTACACCTAGAACCAAACCATTTTTGGTTATATAATTCATCTTTCTCCAGTTTAGATGTGCCATTCTCCTATGCCATAACAGAGCATCTGTTTCCGAAGCCTTGGACAATAAACATGTAGACACCATTGAAGAGTTAGGAACACCCATGTTGATAGCATAGATGTCCTTCTTCCTTGGCGCCCTCATCAATATCCATTCATCAGGAATTTTAAAACCTGGCTTCAGGACTAAGGCCTCCTTTTCATTGAAATAAACTGGATGACCTTTATCACAGACTTGGGAAACACTCACTAGGTTGTGTGTAAGTTCTTCAACATAGTTCACATCCTCAAGAGTCAAAGTTCCATTTGAAACTTTTCCTTTTCCCGAAATTACTCCTCCTTTATCTCCTGCAAAATTTACTTTTTGCTTGAGACTATCCTTGAAGTCCTTCAGTAGACTTCTTTCACCGGTCATGTGCCTCGAGCATCCACTGTCTACATACCACCAACTGTCCTTGTTCACAGCATGCTCCTGCACATAACACAAAACACGATCAGTTATCAAGAGGGACCCAAGCCATTACGGTCTTGGTTTGTCCCTTATCATCAACAAACTTAAGCTCTTTAAAATAACCATTCTTCCCATCAGGAGCTTTGGTTACTTTCGAAGTAGCTTGAGTTTGTGGACGATCAGCCTTAAGAGGTGAATTTGAGGAGAACCTCTTAGGCACAAAAGTATGAGCTCTATTATGATAATTATAATTAAACTCATGTGATCGCGAAGTAGTGCCACTTTCATAATGACTATGGCCTCTACTTGGAGTTCTAAACCTCGACGGTGTCACATCCCTAGACTTATGGACATAATTATCACTTTGAGTATATGACCGTTTAGGTTTAGGTGGGGAGACACTATGCTTACCATCTCTTTTAAGAATGTTCACAGGTTTATTACCTAACTTAGGTTTGGTATCTAACCCGTCTACAGTCATATCAGAGTCGGTCTGTGTCTTTTCCTCAATCACAAGCTTATGTGGTGCTTCAGGCTTTTTGTTAGGACAACACGAAGCCACGTGTCCTTTTTGATGACATTTGAAACATGACATCTGCTTGCGTGATTTGCTCACTTTTGCTTTCTCATCCGGAGTCTTAGGCACTAAAGGTTTAAGCTGTTCCTTATCAACTTTATCATTAATCTTAGCATCGTTAATCACTCCACCCGATACAAAGTGTATTTTGGTGAACTGAGAAGCCTTGCTATTATCTAATGATACGTTCTTAATAACATCTTTCTGTGCCTCTGACTGTTCAGGTTTATCAGCTACTAAAATCTCAGGATTAACTTCAGTCATCTCAGAGTCCTCAGGAATAGGAGTGTAATTGGCATTAAAAGGCGGGGATACATCATTGTAACCTAACCCAGTCTTGTCCTTTACACTACGTTGAGCATCTAACATTTTATCCATTTGAGATGTCCTATAATTCTCAAGTTTACGGTTTTGCTCAATTAACCTTAAGTTAAGGTTCACTATTTCCTGATCCTTACTAGCAATCGTCTCATTTAAGTCTTTGATATTCATATAGAGACCATCTATGACAACAGATTTTTCACTTATGGTATCTCTAAGTTTTGTTCTATCCAACGCATCAGACTTAATTTTATCTTTTAAGACCTGTTTATCATCACTTAATCTACGAACATCCATAATAGCTTGATCAAGTTCAGATCTAACAGTCTTATAAGATTCCTTATCCATATTTAATTGTGATGACAGATTACTATTTGACACAGTTAAGACACTATTCTGAGACTGTAAATCAGTAACTAAGTAACAAACATCAGCAAGATTAAGAATATCTAAACATACCTTCTTCTTGTCAGTTTGTAATTCAGCCATACGTGCCACTAATTCTTCAGGACTCATATCTGGAGTTGAATCCATATATAGCACATCATCATCACTTGCCTTTTTTTCAGACTCAGCCACCTCTACTCTCTGTTCCATGTCAGTGGGCATGTAGGACACTGATCCAGCAGTTGTTTCTTCGATCTCGGCCATCAAAGCTTCTTCAGAATGAGCTTGCCAATCATACGAGCCATCCAACTGCTTCACCACTAAGGCTTTGGAAGCAAGAGTACTTCCCGAACCTTGTTTTCCTTGTGCTTCTACTTTAGGTCTTTGGCATTCTCTAGCAAAATGACCAATACCCTGACAGTTAAAGCATCTGACCTTGGTTTTATCAAACCCTGATCTATTGCCCAACACCTTTCTACCAGTTTTCTTGAGGAAATTCTTCACCTTTCTAGATATCAACGCTAGTTGATCTTGAAGTTCCAGTTCCTCAAGATAATCAGAATCTATCTGCTCATAATCCTCATCAAATAGAATAGGATCATTGATCTTTCCTTCTATGTAGTTCTCATATGATGCCACAAAGGAAGCAAGAACAGACAGTTGCTGTTCAGCAGATTTCACACTCATCGGCATCTTCTGATGCTCTTGAGGTGACTTCTCAGAATTCTTTCCCTTTGTCTCATCACCAGAGGAGGAAATAAAGCACAGATCTTCAGTGATCATCTCTCCATTTTCATTAGTATCACCAACTAACAGTGCAGTGGTCGAACTCGATGACGCAGTCGAAAGACTTGACTTTCCATGATACAGCCCAGGGTTCTGAACCTGATCAGAATCACTATCTCTTGACTTCTTGGAGAAATCATAACCTTTCAGCTTGTCAATGACTTGCTCTAAGGTCATAGTAGAATACCTAGTTTCGTTATCCTTAATCATAACACCATACATTTCCCATTTAGAAGGCAAACCCTCAAGGAACTTGTCGGTTTTAGATACTTCTTCTTCAAAAATTTCATGGTATTCTAATTCACTTAGCAGATGGTAGAATCGTGTAACATAGGCATCAAGATCTTCTCCTTTTAAAGCTTTAAACATAGTAAACTGCTTTTTAAGAAGACTCTTCTTGCCAGCTCTCACCTGTGGACTTCCCTCACCTCTTTTCTCTAAAGCTTCCCAGAGCGCTTTAGCAGTATGAAAAGACTTGAGTTGATGAGCAAGGGATTTAGGAAGACACATCTTTATGCAAGAATGTGATTTATTCTCATTTCTGTACGCTTCCTTCTCTTGATCACTCATGTTTGCATAGGTAAGAACTACAGTAGCATTTTGAACAGTTTGAGTAGGTGGGGTGTATCCACTCTTGATACACATCCAGATAGACAGATCATGGAATCTACAGTAAGATTCAAATCTGTCCTTCCAATTGTAGTAATCCTCGATTCTTAACAACTTAGGTGGAACGTTTGACTTTCCCACCTCGTGGTCCATTTCGATCATTCTACTTAAGTCAGACATCTTAAAAACGTAAAATTAAACTGTTTCAGCGAATTCAGAAATCTCAACTCGCAAGACTCAGCTCAACTCGCAATCTCAGCTCGACTCGCAGAATTTGTCGATTCGCAAGCCTCAGTTCGGATTGCTAAAAGATGTCGATTCGCAAGTGATGTCGATTCGCGAGAGATCTCGGTTCGACTTGCAAGCCTCAGTTCGACTCGCTAGTTCAACTCGGTTCGCAGGCGACGCTGGAACCCTAATCTCGACTCGCGAAACGGCTGTTAAACCCGAAAAAACGAATTTTAAGGTATTTTTACGAACGAAACTGAGAAATTCGACTGTAAACTAACCCTAAAACTTCCAGAGAATGATTTTGATCGTTAGTATTGCAATAATGCACGTAAAAACGACCCGAATCAAAAACGCAATAAACTAAAACTCACGAACACACTCGTATCTAGCCCGAAAGCTCTGATACCAGATGTAAGTCCCCTAGTTTTAGGATCAATAACTTCGTTATCTGTAGTATTAAGGTGCGGAATCCCTCAATACGGTGTTATTTTACTAACAACGAATATGTTCGTATTGCGTTTTAACTAGACTTAGCTTTAAACAACGAATCGTCAAAGCCTAGCCTTAGGTTATGTTTTTCTCTGGTTTGTTGAATTCGCAGCAATTGAAATCAGAATGCAAAAGTTATGTTTTTCACCGATTGAAAAACATTATATATGTCCAGCTCGTCTCGACTCGCAAGGGCCTGCGAGTTCGGTCCAACTCGCAGCCCAAGCCCAACTCGGAACTCGGCTCGCCAGACTTCCACGAATTCAGTTCTCATCTCGGCTCGTTAATCTCGCGACCTGAGAACTCGACTCGCACAGAATTTATTTATTTCGTATTTAATAATTCGTCTAACTTAACACAATAATATGTTTAACGAATATTACTAACAAAACAAATATTTATTTACAAATCTAAACCAATATACAAACGTAATAATAATTACACTAGTCCTATATCAAGCTAGATCTGTTGTCACAATCTATGTCTCAACAGAGTATACAATAATAATTTACTTTAAAATGAGCAAGACAATAAGTTAATTATTGGGTATTGTTGAGTCATACCAATAGAGTTAATTATAAGGCGTTGTGAATGTTTAATGCATAATTTAGGGAAAGGCACACAATTGACTGATCATCTTGTGACATTGGAACCAGTGTTTCATGTTGGACCCTAGATTATAGGAATTAGTTGGACCCGAAACGTTGGCTAGTTCATATTCGACTTAGTATTCATTGAAGAATTTGGTTTTAAGTTGATCTAAAGGAATCACAATTAGATAATCAATACGTAATCAATCGGGAAATATGAATCTAAGTGACGTTAACTATACAATTACTTGTTCCTTCCAATTAGGATTTATTATTATATTTATTGGTAATTTTAAATTAAGTTTTATTAAAGTTTGTTTATTTTAATCAATTGTTTTCTAAAATGTTCGCACGGAACTAAAACGCACCCCTTATTTACTGTTTTCTAGTTAATTGTTAATTTTCTATTATTAAATATTCCACCTTTTCCCTGTGTTCGAACTTGACTTACCAATCTATATTTACAAATGATCGGGTATTCTTGCCTGGTTGCTTGAAAGTATTATTTAGGTATTTCTATTTATAAATTGTAAAACAAGGCGCGCTTTCACAAGCGACATCAAGTTTTTGGCGCCGCTGTCGGGGAAAGCGGTTGTGTTTATTTGAATAGAAATTAATAATTTTTAATTCTTTCTTTTTAACAGTTACTTTTGTTAATTAATTTCAGTAAAGTTGTTTTAATAAGTTAATTAAGTTTGAAATTTGTTTTCAGTAATTCACTGGTTGAAACTAATTATCTTTTAATTGGTTAAACTTTTGGGGTTTTAGTTTCAACCGGCGGATGGAAATCCGTCCGCCGGTTGGAGTTACATTTATTTAAAATTGTACATGTTATTTAATTTTTGTTTATTTTGTGTGAACTAACTTGTTTTTCGTTAGTGGTGTTTTGTATTTTCAGATTTATTTTTATTTAGGTTTGTCCAATGGCGAGGAGTTTTGAAAGTGATGCAAACAATTACAATTTGGTTGGTATTTATGATTCTGAGAGTTTGGTGTCAAGGGTAGAAAGTGCAATTCCATCATTCACTCATTTAGGCCGCAAGGTTGTGCCTATCACATCCTCATGTGAAGAATTATTGGGTGCGATTGCGAATGTGAGATGGGACATTCCTTTTACAGCTGAACTAATCAGGATATCCCATGTTTATTTCTCAGATTGTCAACTGGCATTAGTACAGAACTTACTAGATAGTGCAGAAGTGGTAAGACAATTTGGGGATTCTCAGCAGTTTCTGGATGATCTTTTTGATTTTGAGGAATCTATAACTTTAAGGATTGAGGATGAGAAAGTATTCTTTGTAAATCAAAAGAGGCGATATGTTGAGATTTATGAAATTTTAAGACAACATTCGTTTCCTTATTCGGCTAAGCAGGCCGCATGTCTTAGCCGTATGGTTAATGCTTGTTATGAGTTAACAGGTCATCCAACTTCCGAAGCTGATAAGGGATTTTTAGCTGGTTTAAAGGATCTGGTTCAATTGTTAAAGATAGATGATCATCTCAAGGATGAGACACCTCATTGTTTTGTAGTGAGTAACACTCTTCACTATCACATGAATAGAATGGTTGAACAGTTAGATCGTCTTGCTAAGGAAGAGGAAGGAAGACCACGCCCGGATTTTATTCACCCAACTGGTGAAATTGATTTAGCAACATATCTAGTGGCCAATATGAGAGAGTTAGTGGATGAGACTAAGATTCTGTACCCAAATGAACATTTCCACTATGGAATGGTGGAAATCTACATGAGATTTGTTGAGATATTCAGGAGTTCAGGTTTGTATTTTAACAGACTTCAAGAGCAAGTTTTGAGGGAAATTGAAGGCTTAATCAGAAGTTTGAAGGAAACTCCATTGATGAGCAAGCATCATCAGATTGGAGAATCATGTTTAGAATTTATTGGTGAGCTTGAGGATGACAGTCCAGAGCGAGAGGTTAAGTTAGTTGGTAATGATGAAGTGTGGGATGAAGAAGGAGAAGTAACTAAGTCAGTATTGAAGATCAGCTGGGATTTAATTTATCTGCTTCCTGTGGTTAACGAGCATTTGGCAACTTTTCCAACTTTTGGTCATGGGATCATTAATATCCTTCCCATTGTCACTGAGCATTTCCTTGCTATCTATCCGAATCAGTGATTCTATTCCTTCTATATTCCTTATGCTATTGGATTATTTTTAACATTTTGATTTGTTTTGGATTATGTTAGACTTTTGTTTGTTTGGATTTTTGTTTTTGAATGTGTGGTTTGAATATTAGTATTATTTTGAATATTTTTCTTTTCTAAGTTTATTAATTTTTGTTATTTTATAGTGTGGAATTGTGTTGATTTTGAAGTCGTGATTATCATCCAGGTTTGAAATTTGATTATATAAAGTTAGTGGTGAATTTGGGTTAAAATTTGGGTTGAAAATCGTTTATTGAAAAATTCAGATTTTTCAATGTTGGTACATGTTTAGTGTCTGTCAGTTGGTCTAGCTCGTAGTTTGTAATTAGATTGAGTTTCCTGACTCCTGCGACATAGCGCGTAACGTCGCAGGTGCGACGTCAGGTATTGGGCATGCGACGTAGTCTACGTCGCATGGGCTTGGGCCTGCGACGTCGTGTGCGACGTCGCAGGTGCCAGATTTTGTATTTAAGCAATTTACGTTTTCTGTTTTAGGGTTGACGAAACCCTAAACGCTATTTGTCGAAATCCCTGTAATCTGATCGATTATAATACAATATAATACGTTTCGTTTGATATTCATTGAGTATTTGATTATTCGTGTGATTGTTAGTGATCTAATTGTTATTTCCGCTAGCGATTAGATTGACTCGGTGCCGTATAGATCCAAGGTTAGGGACAAACAACTCGTATCATAGCAGAAAGTGCTCGTTTTGGCGATTCGGATCGAGTTTGGGATTTAAAAGGACGTGATATTCGTGAGTTTTCGTGTTTATCACGTTTGTTTTGTGTTTTTACAGGTTTTCGATCATTATTACTGGGATTATTGAAGGTTTCTGTCGTTCGACATTCGTGGTTTTGGTTTTAGGGTTAAAAATTCGTTTTTTAGGGTTTGTGGCCGCTGCTCAGCGCGTTTTGCGACGTTACCTGCGATGTCAGCTGCGACGTCGCGTGTGACGTAGTGTTTTGGACTTTAATTAGTCTGTGCGACGTACTGTTGCGACGTCATCTGCGACGTCACTATTTTGACTTTAATTAGTCTTCTGCGACGCTGTGTTGCGACGTCTTGTTGCGACGTAGTGTGTTTCTGCGACGTCCTCTGCGACGTCATCTGTGACGTACCTCTCAACGTCGCATATTTCTGATTCTTAATTGAATCCTTTGCTTTTTGCGACGTACCTATCGCCGTCGCATAATCTTTGTGCAACGTACTAACCTACGTCGCTAAGATCAGAAGCTTGTTTTCGATTAAGTAATTACAATGGCAGCTGATAAAGAGGATATTAGAGGTCTAAGAGAAATGATTAAACAAAGTAATGACATAGGTTCAAGTAATAAACCTCCACTATTTACTGCGGACATGGATTACGTGTACTGGAGAGACCGAGTTGAGCAATATATTGACTTTCACTGTCTAGAATTATGGGGACCATTACGTGAGCGTTATGTACCTCCTTTAGCTGAAGGGGAATACCGTGGTATTCGTCCTGCTAAGACCTATAAAGCTATGTCTCCCGAGGAGAAGAAAGATTTTGATACTGAGAGAAAGTCATTTTCAATGATTAAAATGTGTTTAACTAAGGATGTTCTATGGCTTTTCAGAACTCATGAAACAGCCTTTGATTTATGGAAGGCAATTGAAACTCGTTGTGGAGGAAATGATAAGTACAAGGAAGCCAAGCTTGAACTAATTAAGAAACAGTACGATATCTTTGACATCCTTCCTGATGAAGACTCAACTTCTTTATTCACTAGGTACTCACGGTTAGTAGGTGAATTGTTTGAAGGGGGTTATACTTTTCCTGCAATTGAAGTCAATAAGAAGCTACTGGATGTGTTGCCGAGTTCTTGGGATGTTAAAGTCCAATTTTTAAAAGAAAATGAAGAACTTGTAAACATGTCTTTGGATACTTTGATAGGGGATCTTCAAGCTCACGCGATGGAGATTAAGAAGAAAGAAACTAGGTCTGGTGCTGCTGTTCAGAATCCTAGTGTCTATGGTGTTCAACTTAACTCTGGAAAGACTTATGGATCTGGAGTCGCCTTTGTAACAAATACAAATGCTTCATCGACTTATTCTTCTTCTGATGGGATTCATTCTGTTTTCATGTCTGGACCTTCTTCAAATCAACAACAGGTTCAAGTCTCACCTGCTATTCAGGAGCAAGCTGCAATTTATACAGCTTTCTTAAGCTCATACAAGGATTTGGTTACTCAACCGAATCTTACTTTGGAATTGACTAAGGAAGACTATGCTCAGCTTGATGAAGATGATCTGGAACAAATGGATCTAACTTGGAATGTGGCAATGATCACCCGAAGAATTCAAAAGTTCTTGCAGAGGACAGGGCGTAAAAGCTTGGAAGGTGATGGAAAAACTGGCTTCGGATTTGACAAGAGTAAGGTCCGATGTTACAATTGTCAAAACTTGGGTCACTTCGCCAGGGAATGCGAGAAACCCAAAATGCCAGCATCAGGATTCACAACACCTTCTACTCCTCAAAAGACCAAAGAAAAGGAAGTTTCTAAGAAAGGGCCTGCTGATAATGCCCTGATTGTTTTCGAGCCCACAAGTCAGGATTGGACGGCTGTCTCCCAGCATTACCAACAGTGTCTGATGGCTCACATTGTGAATGAGGTACCTGATGAACCGTTAAATTGTATTTCATGCATTAAGTTAACTGAATCTCTAAAGGCATATCAGACAGACACCGCTGAGTTGAGGAAAAAGAATGAAAAACTAACCGAATCAAATAATTTCTTAAAAGCTAATGAGAAACTTTATGAAAAACATCTTGAGGCATCGGTTAGATACTCAGAAATATAAATCTAAGGTTTTTAGTCAAGAAGATGCCATTAAAAGCTATCTTGTTGAAATTGAGCTGCTAAAGAAAGAACTTACAGATTTAAAAAATGAGTATGAGAATTATAAGAGTAAAATCTTAGGTTCAAATTCCTCAACGGTTGTCTTTAATGAAATTCTTAGCAAGCATGGTACTAGTGGGAAAAAGAATGAGGGATTGGGATACCACTCAGTCCCTCCTCCTACTACTCACTGTCCCCTGCCTGTTAAGAAAGGCTTTGAAGAGATTCCAGTTGATTGGTCAAAGCTTTATGGTATAAAAGCTAAAGATGCTAAAGAGACCAAACACAACAAATCGGCAAAGGAGAAAACCAAGCGGCCAGAGTACCCCTTGCCAACGTTTGTTAAGTCTGTGCATGAATCTCCTGTTAGTGTTAAGGAGAGTGTTGAGTTAAAGAATGAATCTCCTGTAAGTATTGAGGAGATTGTTGAGATTGAGGATATTACGGATCAGGAGTATCCTGAGGTTAAGAAGGTTGCAGTTAAACCTGAAAAAGTGATTTCAAAGGTTGAACCTGAAATTAAGGTTCAACCAAATAAGGGAAAAGCCAAGGTTTAAACTCGAAACAACAAACTTTACAGTCACCTGTAAAGATTTTGCAAAGAAAATTATTAAATGAAAATGTTTCGTATGATAAACCATCAACTTCAACCTCTCAACCAAAACAAACATCTTCTAAGACGTGTACTCAATGTTCATGCTCTAGAAATGTTTCTCCACCTCCTGTGGTAATTCCTCAGCCTCAACCGTTTGTTGAGACTCGTTCTTGTTTCTACTGCAAGAAACAAGGACATTTAATCCGTGAATGCCCAAAGCTGTCAAATCAGCGCTATGGGAGAGAGATGCCTAGGACATCTGTTTATAGAAATTCTTTTTCAAAATCTCCACCTAGGCGTCACTCAAACTCTCCCAAGCCTGTTTTAAAGCCAAGTAATGTTGAACAAAAATCTTTGTCAATTCAAAAGCCCAACATTACTTCTAATATCAATTCCGAACCTTCTAAAGTTTGGAAACGAAAAGAGTCTGATGTTGACTCTTCAGTCATCAACAATAACACATCAGATAAAAATTCTAATTTGTTTAAAGATAAAATCCTATCTGACGTGCTTATTGTTGATGACCACGGTCGACCTAAGTCTGTAAAGGCTTGGGTCACCGTTTCTCACTAATCTCCTTCGTTTGTGTGTTGCAGCAGTCAGAACATGTTAAAGATAGTGAATGGTATTTAGATAGCGGCTGCTCGCGACATATGACAGGCGATGTATCTCTTCTTGTGGATATTAAACCATACGCAGGAGGATATGTTGCCTTTGCTGGAGATACTGGGGGAACAATTTCTGGAAGAGGAACGCTAACTAACGGCAATGTTAGCTTTGAAAATGTGAACTACGTGGAACAGCTTACGCACAACTTGCTAAGTGTTTCACAGGTCTGTGATAAAGATTATACCACTGCGTTCACAAAGTCAGAATGTGTGATACTGAAGCCTGGGTATGTCATTCCAGAAGAATGGGTGTTACTGAGAGCACCAAGAAAGAATGACACATACATTCTGAACATGAGAACTGTTGAGACCTCGAACGAGTATACGTGTCTCTTGTCTAAGGCTTCTGAAAAGGTATCACTGCTTTGGCACAGACAAATGGGACATATTCATTTCCGAAAAATGAATTTCTTGACCAAAAATGACCTAGTGCTAGGAGTTCCGAAACAGTCATTTGCTCTAAAGGATGACTGTATCTCCTGCCAAAAAGGAAAGCTACGTAAGAAGTCCCATAAGTCTAAGCATGTGAATTCTATAAATGTTCCATTGGAACTACTGCATATGGATCTTTTCGGTCCAGTCTCTACAAAGAGCATTGGTGGTCGGTCTTACTGCTTGGTAGTTACTGATGACTACTCAAGGTTTTCGTGGGTTTACTTTTTGACCACAAAGGGGAAACTCCTGAGATTCTGGTGTATTTGTTGGACAAGTTGGCAAATCTGTGTAACTTGAAGGTGAAAAGGTTACGAAGTGACAATGGAACTGAATTCAAGAACTCAACTCTCGAATTGTTTTGTGCTACAAGAGGTATTGAGCATCAATTTAGTGCTCCGAGAACTCCACAACAGAATGGAGTTGCAGAAAGGAAGAACAGGACAATCATCGAGACAGCTCGGACTATGTTAGCTGACTCTAAGTTACCAATTATCTTCTGGGCTGAGGCAGTTAATACTGCCTGTTATGTTCTCAACAGAGTACTCACGGTTAAGAAAAAGAACAAAACGTGTTATGAACTTTTCAATAACCGTAAGCCAAATCTGCAGTTCCTAGAACCATTTGGGTGTCCATGCCTGATCATGATTACAAAAGATAAGGTCTTTAAGTTTGGAGATAAAGCTGTTGAAGGGATTTTTCTTGGATATTCAGTCAACTCTCCGAACAAAAGAGTCTTTAACAAATCAACAAATCAGATTGAGGAACATTTTGAAGTGAAATGTTTAAGGTATACGGAACCTCCTCAAGGAACGGGTCCGGATTGGTTTTTCAACTATGGAAACCTCTTCAACTCTTTCAATATTCCGGAAGAAGATGAAACGGAAGAATTGGTTTCTATAGTTCATGAGCTTGATCTTACTCAAGATACACCTGTAAATAATAAACCATCCGACCCATCTCCCAATGCAACACCCGCACCTCCACCGACTAATCCTACACCTCCACAAACTACACCTACACCTTCACAAACAACACCCACACAACCACAACCAACAACCAAATCACCACCAACTACACCATCTCCTACTCCACCATCTTCGGCTGGTCCTTCTAAAACAGTTTATAACTACACAAAGGAGCTTCCATATGATCCAAACATGCCTCCTTTAGAGGAACCTCAAGAAGAAGATGAAATGGAAGAAACAATGGCCTACTCTCACTTATTTTCTCCTGAAGATGAAGGAGAAGAAGAAGAGTTAGCCTCTCCTGAGTCTGCTGCTACTCCTGAAACTGAGGGAGATTTGAACAATCTGGGTGTGGATCTTGTGCCAAGTGCCATACCAGAAACTCGTATACATACGGATCACCCCATTGATAATATCATTGGTGATCCTCATGCATCTGTTCAAACACGACAGCAAGCAAAGCAGACTTCAGCTCAGCAACTTTTGGGACTTATAGCTCATATCGATTCATGTCATTTGTCTCAAATTGAACCTAAAAAAGTTGAACAAGCCTTAAAGGATCCATCTTGGGTCGAGGCTATGCAGGAGGAACTACAGCAAATAAACAAGATGAATGTTTGGGAAATTGTTCCTCTACCCAAGGGTGCTCACTTGACGGGTACTCGTTGGGTTTACCGTAACAAAATGGATGATCTTGGGGCGGTTATTCGAAATAAAGCCCGTCTGGTAGTTCAAGGATATAGTCAATTAGAAGGTATTGACTATGATGAAGTTTTCGCTCCTGTTGCTCGTTTGGAATCAATTCGGATTTTTCTAGCCTATGCTTCTTTTAAAGGATTCCGTGTGTATCAACTTGACGTGAAGTGTGCCTTTCTATATGGAGATGTCGACGCAGTGATTTATGTGTGTCAGCCTCCTGGTTTTGAAGACCCAAAGCATCCTAATCATGTTTGCAAGCTGAAGAAAGCTTTGTATGGTCTTCATCAATCTCCTCGACTTTGGTATGAGCGACTTGCCAAGTACTTGCTGAAGAATGGTTTTGACAGATGACAGATTGATAGCACACTTTTCATCAAACGGGAAGGAGCGGATTTGTTACTTGTGCAGGTCTATGTGGACGACATAATTTTTGGATCAACTAATGATCAGTTGTGCAAGGATTTTGAAAGACTGATGAAATCTGAGTTTGAAATGAGTGCTATGGGGGAACTCACGTTCTTTCTGGGACTACAGGTTGAGCAATCTGACAATGGAATTTATATCCACCAGTCAAAATATGTCACTGATATGTTAAAGCGATATGAATTGCTCAACTGTAAACACTACGGCACTCCAATTGAAGCAAGACACAATCTTGGACCTAATGAGGACGATGAAGATTGCAAGGAGAAAGACTATCGCTCAATGATAGGCTCTCTCATGTACCTGACTGCCTTAAGACCAGATATAGTGTTTGCTGTTTCACTCTGCTCACGATTTCAAGCAAATCCAAAGGTGTCTCATATGAAGGCAGTAAAACGCATTTTTGGATATCTCGCTTTTAGGCCATCTCTGGGTCTATGGTATTCAAACGAGAAAAACTTCGAGTTAACTGCCTATTCGGATTCGGATCTTGGTGGCTGCAAGATAGATATGAAGTCAACTACTGGAGGATGTCAGTTCCTTGGATCGCGCTTAGTTTCTTGGCAGTGCAAAAAGCAGACTGCGGTTGCTATTTCCACAGCTGAAGCCGAGTATGTTGCTGCTGCAAGTTGCTGTTCTCAAGTTCTCTGGATTCAGCATCAGCTGCGTGATTACGGGTTTAATCTCTCTATGACTCCTATTTACATTGATAATACAGCTGCTATATCTATAACACACAATCCCGTACAGCACTCTAAGACCAAACATATTGAACTTAGGTTTCACTTCATACGGGATTGCTTTGAGAAACACCTTATAGATGTCGTACATATAGAGACCCTTAAGCAGTGTGCGGACCTTTTCACAAAAGCCTTTTTGCGATCATGTTTTATTGAACTGGTCAATCTGATAGGTTTAAGGTTCTTTCAGTCAAAGAAATGATTTGTGACTTGGATTTTTAAGTTTTTAAATTCAATTTAAAAAAAAAATAATAATAAATAAATGGCAACAGCCACTCTTTATACTCTTTAGTATTAAAGAAAACGCGAGGTTGCAATATTTTTAAAATAAACGTTGAAGTTGTGTCTGTAAATAACTTGGGATATGATAGTACATCGGGTGACATGCACAAAATGGAATTTTAAGGTTTATCTTGGATGTGTTAGTAGGTTTATCTGACACACTTAAAACAGTTTCTATCTAAATTATCTTCATCACACGATGTATTGGTAGGCATGATACACACCGGTTTGTGAGTAAGTAAAAAGTAATATTAAAACTTGTCTATTATTTTGTGAAAATTGTTATATGATGTATGACATAAGTCTTAATTGATAAATGGAAGTACTGTCATACACTGTCATAATTACTATGTAAATATAAAATTGGCATATAGTAATAATATGGTTATTCGCCTAACTAATGGTGACTATTGTTGTACTCTCGTACAGACCTGAATCCATTAGTTATGCAAATAGTCTCAAACTTGTTATGTTCATACTAAGGGACCCTCTGTTGTACTAAGTACAGATCTGGGGCCACTAGTATCTTCATAGTTGGTTTGATGTATGCCTAAAATTGAAGGGCAAGTGTATGTTACAAGAGAGCCGAGAAATCTTGGTCTTGTAATCTCTACCTTGCGAAAATATGCAGTGTTTTGTGTTTTACTAAAGTTTATCAGTATATCATATAATAGGTTTCACAAAATTAATATTCATACTAACAATAACAGTTAGCTCACAAATACGAATGTAACATGTTTAGGTGGACAAACAATACCAATAATCGTCTTGAAATAATTTTTATAAAAGGTGTTTTAAATGTGCCACGTAAATTTAAAGTGGACAAAATATACTGATGATCGAAATAACACTTACTATTCCTAATAATTGCATGTTATTCCGATATGATCCCTAATCAGACAAAACAACTCCATCACTTAAAATAGAGTGTTAGTAATTTTATTTTGTTATACTTTTACTTTTTGTGATATTAAAGAAAATACCAAAAAGATTTTTTAGTTTACTTATTTCATTTTATGCTTTATTTTATTCTAAGTTATTTTTCCCAAGTCATAAGTCATTTGAATAATCATTGCTAAAATAACGAGTAAACGGTTCTTAAAATTCGAAATCGACTCAAATCACATCCTAACTGCTTTATGCGACGTCCCACTCAACGTCGCCTGCGACGTCCCAGACTACGTCGCACATAGGGTTAGACTATATATAGTCTCAACCGCGACGTAACACGTCACACTATTCAATATACACCTGTGACGTAGCCTGCGACGTACCATTTGGTGATTTGCGACGTAGCAATTCTTCGAGCATTTTCGTGATTTGTAGCCGTTTTCACTCCGATTCACTCTCGTAGTTTTCTTCTACTCGTTATTCCGCACATTTTGGTACCAATCTTACCCTTTTTCACCGTGTATTTTAGCTTTAATCGTTAAATGTATATTGCGGGTTTTAGGGTTCTCGGTTTGGGTTGATTTAGTTGTGTAATCGTGATCTAAACATCGTATAATTTATGTTTTCGTGATCACCGTTTAAAGCCGCACCTTGTGGTGTGTTTTGTTTTGAAAACCCCCAAATTCGAAAGTTAGGTTTCTGGGTTGGGGATGAATGTTCGTCAGTGCGACGTACACTGCGACGTCGTGGCCTACGTCGCTCTAAGTAGTTATTCTTACTTGCCTACGTCGCCCTTCCCTACGTCGCCTTCACCGCGACGTCCTACGCGACGTCCCGCACTACGTCGCTACTTTTATTACTGTGATTAAATTCACAATAAATAGCAAAATGCGACGTCCCCTTTCACGTCGCTCAAATTTTTGTGCGACGTCACGGGCTACGTCGCTATTGTTATTATTCTGATTTTCTGCGACGTCCTTTACTACGTCGCTATTTGAAATGCGACGTCATCGCCTACGTCGCTTATTACAGAAAAATGACATTTTTTGTTAACAATTAAATGTTACGTTTTTCTGACTTTTAAATTCTGTCCAGCAATGGCGAGTGATTTCTTTCAGTTCCTAGCTGAACGATAAAGATAGTGCTTACTGCTTCAGCCCAAAAGAGTGTCACTACTCGCCCGTCCGCGGCTAGAAGGATCTTCTTCCGGTCGTGGATTCTTTTGCGCTTTCTGGTGGTCCAGCACCTTAAAGTTTTTATCTGGTCACTTAGATATGACTATTTTTGTCTCAGTTGGCTAATGATCCGGTGGAATTCTCTCTTTGTCCTGAATCTTGGTTTTCTGGTCTGGAGGAATCCCTTTACCGTTATGTGGAATTCTCTCTTTGTCCTGAATCTTGGTTTTATGGTCTGGAGGAATTCCTTTATTATCCTGGATCTCGGCCTTCTGGTCTGGTGGGATATCATCCCTGTCTTGGATTTTAACCTGACCTTGTCTTGGATTTTGGCTGTATTCGTTTAACCAGGATCTTCGGTCTAGGTTTAGGTTTAGGGTTTAGGGTTTAGGATTTGATATGTGTGTTTGTAACTTTGTACTTATTTAACATATCAATGAAACCTTTCGTTTGTGATAAGTTTGGAATACTTTGTTTGTTCTAACGCTTTTCGAGAATATCTTGTATGTTTTTGTTTTTGCAGATATGGCTCTTGTTTTCGAAGCGCGTCATAATACTGCTGCTTACCTTGATGATACTTCTGATAAAGCTGCACCGTATCGTCAGATGATTGCGTTTTTGAGACGTTCAAGGGTATTCCACGCCATTTCGGATAACACTGTGGCTTTTGGAAATCTGATCAACCCTTTCTGGAGAAACGCAAATGTTGTTACTGATAACGACATTCGAAGACTGGTTTCAACGGTTGCTGGTACGGAAGTCACTATTACAGAACAGAGTATTCGAGAACTGTTACAGCTGAACGATCAACCGAATATGCCAGTCGGTTTTGATCATGTTTTCGTTTCGGGAGCTATGCAAAGGATTGGATATCCCAGGATTCCCACTGATCAGTATAGGAAAGCGAACCTCACACGTGTTTGGAGATATCTGATGCATGTGATTATCGTTTGTTTGGGAAATAGGAAAGGTGGAACGGATGGTATGAGCCGAAGTTTGGCTTCTACTATGTTAGCATTAGTGTACAACAAGCCGTTCAACTTCTCGGGTTTTATATTCAAGGCTATGGTCGACAATGCAAATGCCGGGGATCAGAAATGGATCTTGTATCCGAGGTTTATTCAGTTGCACATCAATCGCTATCATCCAGATCTTCAGGCACAGGGTGATATTGATCAACAATTAAAGATTTCACCGATGATGAGTCGGATCTTTACCATTTGTGTAGGTTTTGAGAAAGGGGTTCAGGCGGCAAGGGATGTTCCCTTATTTGGTGCTATTGTGGATGAGAACTATGTACCGCCACTGGAACCTCAGTATATGGACATTCCGGCACCCCAACAACCGCAGCAACCATTTGTGAACGTTCCTGTTCAAGCTGCGGGGGAGAATGTAGATGCTCTTTTGGAGAATATTGAGCAATTCGGGCACGTGGACTCGGACAATCCAGCATCTCATGACACGGTTGAAAGTTCTGATTCTGAAGAAAATCCTGTTCAACAACCTGATGATGGCGGGCCAACGCCTTCGGATTCTGATGGTGCGGTCCCGCACCCGTCTCAGATGGAAACAATTCGACGTCAGTTTTCTCAGAGGTACAAAAGAATTCAGCGTCGTTTGAAACAGGGGCGTGTGTATGTTCCAAAGAATACTGGCAAACGTATTCGAGACGGTGATGATCCTAAGGATGTAGACTTTGAGCCTCGTCGTCGAGTTCGTCGTTCCTCGTCCGCAAGAACTCCAGTCAACCCATCGCCGCAAGCTGATTTTGAGATTCAACCGACTCCAGCATTCATGCAAAAGATTATGGAAGATATGCAGAAGATGAAGCAAAAGCTGGAGGCTCAAGACGAAAAGATTGCTGAACAAGCTGCGCTGATCGAGGTTCAATCTAAGGAGCTTGAGGAAACGAAGATTAGGGTTAATGTTTTGGAAGGCAGGTTACTTGCCTCGGGGGAGTCTGGGTCTGGGATACCCACTTTAGAGTCAAGTGAACCTGCGTCTATAAATCCCAACCCTGTACTTGAAACTGTTAATGAAAATATTTCTGTTTTGGATTACTTTTATGTTGATGATATTCCAGGGCAATCGAGACCGCTGGCTGTTGACTATTCATTTGCGGACTTATCGTTTATTCAAAGAATGGCTAGTGGAGTTGGCTCTGAGGAAGAAACGGATAATGATTTTGAGATGAATGAGGATGTTTCGATTGAAGAGGAACAGTTGAATTCAGATGAAACGTATGATGATGCACATTCTGGGGAAGCTTATGATGATGCACCTATTATAGAATCTGATTCAAGTGACGATGAGAGACCTGCTAAAGCTCAACATGGAGAATCTAGTTCTGCTGCAACTCCAGCTCCAGAGACACAGGCACCGAACTCAGCAGTTCCTGAAACTGAATCTTCAGATATTCCTAAGAAGAAATTAACTGCTGAAGAAAAGAGAGAAAGAAATAAGAAATGGTGGCCTAAGGGACGAAATCCAGTTCCTATTCCAGTTAAATGTCAAGTGTACCGGGTTAGTCGAAATTATACCGGAGTTATTAAAAGCTGGAAGTGTCGGAGGAATCTTTTTATGATTAAGAGAGAAGATGGAGTTCAGTACTTCAGAATGCGTTTTGATAGATTGAGCACGTTGCCAAAAGGAGAGATTAATCGATTAGCTCAGCTTAAATTGATTAATCCGTTTGAAAATGATTATGCTGAGTTCATTCAGAGAAATTTACGTCGGGAAGTGTTATCGAAAACATATTCTAAATTGAAACCGACGTTGGGCACTCGGTATACATGGAAAAGGAAGATTGATCCAGTCACTAGGAAGCCTATGGTTAAAGTTCATTATCCGCCTGCTAACTGTTTGACTGAGATACCTCTGGAACCAGTTCCTTATTATTTTCTGAGAAGACTTGTAAAATGGGAACTTCATTCACAGACTGGTGAAGCGGTTATTACTTTTGTACCAGATTCAGAACCGTGGCCAGAAGTTGGAGGTATATGGAATTTGAAGCAAGCAACGTTTAGACTGTATGATCCGATGAGTTTGATTAATTTTCATGAAAAAGATTTAAGAAAACTCTATGATGATCGGATTCGTGTTGGTCAGAAGAATGAGTTCAACAGACGTTTAGCCGAGCAGTTTTACAATGTTGTTACTGTTTGCGTAGCTAATGGAATTCATGCTGACGGCCAATTTCCTGCGGGCTGGGTTTAAAGAAGATTTTTGAAGACCAAGCTGAAGACACGGGGGAGTTTGTTGGTACATGTTTAGTGTCTGTCAGTTGGTCTAGCTCGTAGTTTGTAATTAGATTGAGTTTCCTAACTCCTGCGACGTAGCGCATAACGTCGCAGGTGCGACGTCAGGTATTGGGCCTGCGACGTAGTCTACGTCGCATGGGCTTGGGCCTGCGACGTCGTATGCGACGTCGCAGGTGCCAGATTTTGTATTTAAGCAATTTACGTTTTCTGTTTTAGGGTTGACGAAACCCTAAACGCTATTTGTCGAAATCCCTGTAATCTGATCGATTATAATACAATATAATACGTTTCGTTTGATATTCATTGAGTATTTGATTATTCGTGTGATTGTTAGTGATCTAATTGTTATTTCCGCTAGCGATTAGATTGACTCGGTGCCGTATAGATCCAAGGTTAGGGACAAACATTCAATCCATACGCCGTATGGAATCCATACGCCGTATGGATTGATTGGGCCGCTGGACTGGGCCGTTGACTGGGTTTAATGAGTTGACTTGGGCCTATTTAATCCATACGCCGTATGGAATCCATACGCCGTATGGATCAAAAATGCAGAAAACCGCCAGCAGCCTCCTTCTTTCTCATTTTTCATCCAAAACCCTTTTTCTAAAAAAACCACCTACGGTTTTCACTTCCACAACCCCCAAACGGAAATTCCGGCAATGCATTCATCGCCATTTTTGCATATTCGTGTTACACGCACGTTCCTCTTCAAGGTATAACTTCCCGTTTTCATTTTCGTTGTTTAATTCGCTCGTTTGGAAGTTAGGGTTTATGATAAAATTTTAGGTATTTTGGATACGCGTATGATTATTGGCATGTTTTGATTGAGTTATGTTCTAATTGCTATATGCGTTGCAATGTCCTATTCGTTTTTCAATTGTATTGCATATTCGAGATTATTTGGATTATTCGTTAGTGAGGAGTAATTGAGAATATGAGTTGTGCTCAATTATGCTATATTTTAATTCAGTGCTTATTAATTTTCTGACCACATGATGATTAATGCAAATATTTGTTTGGTACACACGTGTTTGTGATTACGGTCATGTGATAAATTGTTATATTGATTAATTGTGTTACAATAATTCATTTTTAGTTTGTATGAATGTTTGCTAGTTGCTAATACTCGAGTTTAGTGATTGTGCAATTTCGTATATTCAGAATGGTACCAAGTTATTATAATACATTTGATTATGCAATTGTCAGGAATATTTATTTAAGTATATACATGTATGCATATTGGGTAGTTTTGTTTAAATTGCAATTCAGGTTAATGAAATTGATTGTTGCGGTAGTTTTAGGCTAAACCTTTATGGTGGATTATTCAATTTTAAGCCGAAATGCTGCCGAAAATTTTAGTGATCTTTTTGCAATTAACTGCTTATTTAGTATTATTAACAATTGTTTTGTTTAGCAGTTATCATGTCTAGCAGGAGAGCACGAGGAGGTGAGACTTTGGGAAACCCATTGATTAGATCACATGGATACCTCATATTTCATGGGTCATATACTGAGACTGCTAGGATGCAGTTTGGAGATCGTCTGGCTTCCAATATTGGCCAGTCTATTGAGGTGTTTGATGCTGTTAACTGGAATGTTTTGGAGCATGTGATTGCTAGAGAAGGGTTTACTAATGGTGCTGAAGCCATTAGGAATTTACTGGCTATTCCATACGTATTAGAGGATGGAAACATTGGATTTGTTTCCTATGCTTGGTCCCGGTTATTCAGTATCAGGGAGGATATCTACAGAGAGTTGGTTGTAGAGTTTTACAGCACTTTTAGGTTTGATGCCAGGTCGACTCAATGGACTGAGAACTCCATTTTCTTCCAGCTAGGGGGACAACCTAGACAGATGACTTTGGTTCAGTTTGCTTTGGGACTGGGGCTTTATGAGCCCAATGAGCTGGATAATCCTCACTTTTTAAACCACATTTCTGCAGGTGCTGTGAAGAAGTTCACTGACTTGGAAGTTGAGCAGGAGTGGCAGTTTATTGCCCAGGGTGCTTATGGTAGTTCGACGCCTTCTTACACGCGTATTCGAGATCCTCGTCATCGACTCATTCACAGATTGTTGACTTACACCATTGTGGGTCGCAAGGAGGGGCCTGAGAAAGTTTCGAGGCCTGACTTGTTTTACTTGAGCTCGATTATCAGGAAGAGGTTAGTGAATGTACCTTGGAGGATGGCTAAGTGGATGTCGAAGAGAGCTACTGGTACTAGAGATGGTAGTAGTTTGTGTGGAGGTCACTTTGTTACTCGATTGGCGAGATATCTTGGTTTGGCTACTCAGGATGAGATGGGCTCATGCACGATTGTTCAGCCTAGTATGGGTTGGCTGACTGCACGCCGGTTGGAGGCGTTTGCTCTCATTGAGCCATGTACCACGTATGGAGGTCCTGCAGAGATGTATTACTGGGTTCCGATTACTCCGGTGGGACAGACTTTGCAGTCGAGGCAGGCTAGAGCCAGAGGAGATACGAGTGGCAGTGATAGAGGTCGAGGTACGGCACGAGGCCGTAACAGAGGGTATGCTATAGAGTTTGATCAGTTGTCTCAGCAGATGAATCAGATGCAGTTACAGCAGACTCAGAGGTTTGATCAGATAGATCTGATGCAGAGACAGCATTTCCATCAGACCAGTGCACACTTGGACTACCAGGATGGCTTGTTTGAGCAGTTGTTTGGTCAGTTTCCTTCTGGACCCACATATCAGCCATTCCAGTACCAGATGCCACCAGAGTTCATGCCACGACCACCACCACCATCGCAGTCAGAGTATGGAGCGCCTTCTCATCAGTACCGGTATCGCCAGGATGACGACAGTGATTAGGATGATGTTCATCCTATTTGGTTTATGATTCCAGACACTATTATTATTATTGTTTTATTATTATTATTATTATGACTGTTTTTATTTTGTAGGTTTTATTAATTATGTTGGATTGGTAGTTTTAGGTTTGGTTGTTTTTAATTCGGTTGTTTTTATTTGGTATTGTTTAATTATGTTTGTTGATTGTTCCCTCAGAATTGTGTTGTGAGTACGTGTCATGCTGGCAGTAAGTTCAGCGCAACGAATAATTGAATCGAGAGGATGTGGGAAATTCGTATCATCCTTGTCATTAAACTGCACACTATTCCAGGGGAGTTTTTCTGTTCTAAGTTCTTTTCTCTTTTTCCCGTTTTCTTTTAAGAGTGTCATTATTTGTACAATGAGGGCATTGTACATCTTTAAGTGGGGGATGGGAGAGAAAAGAAGTGAAATTTCCACATTATTATTCTGTTAATAAGTATATGATTTTGTAATTTGGTTAATAGTTATCTTATTAAGGTGAGTAACTAGGAGGTTATGAGTTGCCCATTCTTCAACCAAATTTTTGCATTTAAATTTCTTGTTTTCTTGGGATAATTATTTTATAACTTTGTAGGTTAAATTTAAAATTTTCTACACTTTTAATTAAAAACTTAAGCTATTAAAGATATTATTTAGCTTCATTATATGATGTATTGATAGGCGATTTATATGAGAATGTTTGAGCTGTTAAGAAATGATAATTAAGGAGTAAATATTTCTTTTAGATGAATTTTAGCTATGTATGACGTATGTCTTAATTTTCATATTAGTAATGTGTGATATGCCATATTTTTGGGAATTTAATTAATAATCATTTGGGGATATACTGGGTGTTGTTTCCTTTGTTGTACGAAAGTACAGACCTGGTCTCCGTCAGTATATTTAATGAAAAAGAGCAAAAGAGTTTAAAAACTCATAATTTTAAAATGTGGTCAAATTAAGTCGCTTTGTTGTACTGAGGTACAGACCTGTCACCAATGGTTTGACTAAAAACATTATTGCTAAACCAAAATCAAGTTATGTTGCTTTGTTGTGTTGAGGCACAGACCGGTCACCTCTGTCTTGATTTGAAAAATGATTGTTTTGATTAAATTTCAAGATATGTAATATTGGCATATTATGAGTATGAAAGTATATAGTTTTTGGGAGTCTAAGGAAATATTTACATAAATAATAATAAGTTGAGCTCGAATATTCAATTATAGATTGTTTAAGAGGATAACAATATCAGTAATCATTGTGAAATATTTGATGTTTTAGAATAATAACTCTATGTGTAGATCAGTTTTTGTAAATCTCATAGTTTCTTAATAATTGTTTTTAGAATTAACAGAATTTTAAATTTAAACATTTGGGTTGAAGACGGGTGATGTTGTGTAATTCCTACTTTAGTTGTTTAGTTTAATGGAGATGACTATTTTCCCAAGAAATTGATTTTTGAATTGATAGTCTACTTGAGGACAAGTAGGATTCAAGTGGGGGATGTTTGATAAACGCTCAAAAGTACTATATTTTAGTAGTATTTTACCCCTAATCTTGAATGTTTTTATTGCATTTTGTTTAGAATAGATATTGATTTCGTTCATATTTGCAATTAGATGTGGAAATGGAGCGTTTATGGAAAAGGAACGGAAAACAGTCAATAATCGAGCTAAATGATGCATATTTGAAGAATAATGAGAGCAGAAGTCGAAGAAAAGAATGAAATAAGAAAAGTCAAGAAATCGGCTGGAAAAAGCATCCATACGCCGTATGGAATCCATACGCCCTATGGATTGCAGCAGTGGAGGCCCAGGTTACGCGAGTCTGGGCTGGGCTTGAAATCAATCCATACGCCGTATGGAAATCCATACGCCGTATGGATCAAAAATCACAGAAGTATAAAAACGCGTAAAAACCTTATTTCGACATTTTTGAGAGGGTTTTCGTTTTCTTTCGGTTTCAGACGTATTTTAGGGTTTTAATTTCGTATTTTAGGGTTAGTTTGGAGGTACGGAAGCTAAGGAACGAGGATAATTCGCTCTAATCTTTCGTAGTTCATCGTTAATCGATTCGGTATATTTCGTTTCTTTATTTTCATTGAAGAATTTGATATAATGAATCTGAATATTTCTGTTTTGATGATGAATTAAATATCCAAAGTGATTGTGCAGTTTATTTAACTTAGATTATGATTATGGAACGATTGTTATTGCGTATTGAATAAGTTATTTGATTGAAAACGGTTATATTGCTCGTGGACACTTGTTTATTGGTAACTAGTTATTATTGTTACTTCACGTGGTTAATAATGTTGTTGAGATTGAGTTCCTTTAATGTTATTAACTTTTGATGGTCATAACTTTAGGGTTTTGATTTATCACTAAATACGTTGAGTCTGATAGGTCGAGTATACAATAATAATTTACTTTAAAATGAGCAAGACAATAAGTTAATTATTGGGTATTGTTGAGTCATACCAATAGAGTTAATTATAAGGCGTTGTGAATGTTTAATGCATAATTTAGGGAAAGGCACACAATTGACTGATCATCTTGTGACATTGGAACCAGTGTTTCATGTTGGACCCTAGATTATAGGAATTAGTTGGACCCGAAACGTTGGCTAGTTCATATTCGACTTAGTATTCATTGAAGAATTTGGTATTAAGTTGATCTAAAGGAATCACAATTAGATAATCAATACGTAATCAATCGGGAAATATGAATCTAAGTGACATTAACTATACAATTACTTGATCCTTCCAATTAGGATTTATTATTATATTTATTGGTAATTTTAAATTAAGTTTTATTAAAGTTTGTTTATTTTAATCAATTGTTTTCTAAAATGTTCGCACGGAACTAAAACGCACCCCTTATTTACTGTTTTTTAGTTAATTGTTAATTTTCTATTATTAAATATTCCACCTTTTCCATGTGTTCGAACTTGACTTACCAATCTATATTTACAAATGATCGGGTATTCTTGCCTGGTTGCTTGAAAGTATTATTTAGGTATTTCTATTTATAAATTGTAAAACAAGACGCGCTTTCACAAGCGACATCAGCATGTCACCTACCAGTGGAGTTGGAATACAAAGCATACTGGGCGCTGAAGAACTGCAATCTGGACACTTCTATAACAGGTTCCCATCGGAGTATGCAACTAAATGAATTGGCCGAATTGAGAAATCAAGCATATGAAAGCTCCCTGAACTACAAAGATAGAACCAAGAGAATTCATGATTCCAAGCTTAAACTCTCAAGGTTCAAACCAGGAGATAAAGTGCTTCTCTTCAATTTGCGCTTCAAAAAGTTCTCTGGAAAATTCAAGATCAGGTGGACCGGACCATTCATAATCTCAAAGGTATTCCCTTATGGTGCAGTCGAACTCGAATCACTAGAAGGTAATTTTAAGGTAAATGGTCATCGGTTAAAGCATTACGTCGAAGACTTCCCCATTCGTGAGGATGTCTTTATCTTCGAACCACCCTGAGTCAGCCAGAAAGGTACAAGAGTCGAGCTAAAAGAATCTTTAAACAAAGCGCTCTTGGGAGGCACCCCAAGCTTATCTTACTTTTCCTGTCCTTTTTATTTCTTAGTTTATTTTTAATCTAGTATTGTTATCACTGATCTAATATATATGCAGGCTTGCGACTTATCAGACAATCAAATAGCTTTATCTGAGATAAGTTTTATTTACACAAGTGCGAAAAGTTCAGATGACATTCCATCTGTCTTTTCTGCATTTGTCTACTTTCTATTAGCATTACCTATTTTATGTTTATTTCAGGATGGACGCTCGGATCGAGACTGAGGATCATGTTGCTGAGAGGCAACCTAGACAGAGGAGACAATACAGACCTAGACAGAGGAGACACAGGAGAGCTTTACCTGTTATCCCTGAGGAGGGACTTGTAGATGTTCAGCTAGAACATGAGGAGGAGGCCACATCACCTGCAGCCCAGCCTGTGCCACCACAGACTACTCCAGCGATCAGACAGCCACCTACTCTTGAGTATGGCATTACCTTGTATGATCCCGCTGCTACTTGGGCCTTGTTCTAGACTTTCACTGCACATCATCAGATCCTTTCAGCACTATGTGAGGTAGCCGGATTGCCGAGACCTGCGGGACCACCTTTCAGGATTGGGACCAGACCCAGGACCATCTCGACCACCCCCCGTCTTTCTTCCCTGCTGCTGGATCTTTTGTTGGACCTGCTGCTGGACCATCTACTGGACACCCTACTACTCCTGCTGCTGAGCCTGCTGCCTCTGGGACCTCTGCATCTACGGATCCAGTTCTTCTTGAGCAGCTTTATGCCATGCTTGATGTTTCGAGCCCAGCTACTGCACCAGTCTATGACAGGACTGCAGAGGATGAGTTTGATCCAGATAGCGATGACTTGCTAGATGACTATTATTAGTTTACTTTATCTTTACTTTATTTTTATTATTTCATGTTATTACTCTGTACTTATGTTTTGACTACTAAGACGTGATACTCTGATGAGGTTGTGATTACTGCAGAACTAGCTTCGTATGGAATGGTTGAGCCTAAACTTCGGAAATCATTTGCACCACTTCTGCACGAACCTGGTCCAACTCCAGTAACCACTATTTATAGGGAAGTTCCTATTCAGTATTTTCATTATAAATATTTTGCCATGACCCCCATTTCAAACTCTAAGTGTGGGATTAGCAACCCCATTCTTAGAGAATACTTGAAACTAAAAATTGTTCAATAAAATCATTAAAACCCTAAGTGCGGGATTCTCCCTACTTAGTGGCACAAACATTGAGGACAATGTTTATTTTTAAGTGTGGGATAGCAATATACCCTACTTCGTATAATAAGCTTAAATTTTTCAAAAATGTCCTCAAATTTTTCAACTTGTTCTCGCATAAAGCCAATATGTCATTACTTTACCCTAAACTTTCAAAACCATTTTGAGTCAACAATATATGTAAGGCTACAAAATTTTCAAATAAACTCAAAGGTTAAGCAGAAAGAGGTAGAATCAGGTCAGATTCCAACTTTTTCTTAATGAAAGTCTAAGAGGGGCATCACATGGCTGGGCACATACAACCCAATAAACTTGCGGTGAGGTACTTGAGCCTAATAGCATTCATTTTTAATGCTTCACTTTTCGTTTCTTGTGTGTGACCGGTGCATGCGTTCTGAATTAGAACTTGCTCCTGACATGCGTTTCGAGACCATATTGACAGGTGCCATACGTGGCATAGGTGCAATTAGATGACCTGGACATTTTTAGGAATAACCCTTTTTCTCATATCTTTTCAAGCCAACCCTTTTCTGACACTTTTAGTGTTGAAGATCCCCTAGAAAACCCTGTTGAGCCTAAGCCTTTTTGTTTCTTTCAAAACCCTAAAAAAACCACATTTCCACTCACCACCAAAACGTCTTGATAAAAGAAATTTCTAAGGAAGTGAGAAACAGCTATTTGGATGTCCTTACCCACTCGAGCAATTGCTCCCTCAAGTCATAAATTCCTGGTGACGAACTTCAAAAGAAGAATATCAAAAGAAATCACCCGAAGCTCCCAAAAGAATCATTCATGGAGCCATGAAAATTATCTTGAAGAAACTGCAAAAGCAGAAAGAGGATGAGGCATCTAAAAAAGCAAAAGAAAAAAAATAGAAAAGAAAATGCCTCAAGAAAATACAAAAAGAAAGAATAAAAGATCCAAGGAAGTTCAAGAATCATCCAAAAAGAAGAAATTCTCGGTGGATTCCCCTTTCTATAGGATTCAGTCAAATAAAGGTTTCTCACGACCTTAAGAGTTTCTGGAGTCAAGATCAGTCCTTCCTTCCATACCCTACCAACCTTCCCTTTTTCAAAATATTTCCCTTTTTACCCCCAAAATACAACCCAATCAAATGTCCTGGGATAATTAGTGCCGTCCCTGTCTAAGTGGTGGAGATTCGATTCTCGATCAAGCCTATGACGATGAATGCTGCATGACTGGTATTATGAGCGATTTCGTTTGATCTAGATTATTAGGAAACCCGATACACTTGTGTGAATTGAGTGACCACCTAGTGAGGAATCGCCCAGTCATGTATATTCCAAGATCACGAGAATTGAAAGCATGCCTAAGATGATCATTCTGAAAAGTTGGATACGTCGTGTGCATATCTCCTATGTTACACCTGAGGGATTGTTTGATTATTTTCGTATTTTTACTTATATTTACGACTCCCTTAAAAACATTTTTTCAGAAAAAGTTTCTAGGTATAGTTGACAGGCGGAATTGCTTGAGGACAAGCAAAACTCTAAGTGTGGGATATTTGATGTAGCGTAAAAAGTCACATTTTTACCTACATTATTGACCCCATATTTAGGCCTTTTATAACAAAAACATTCTTAAAACATCATTATTCATCATATTTTGTTATAAAGGTAAAAACTTGACGGACTTTCCAAAACTATACGAAAAGGGCCGAAAATACACTGAAATAGGCACCAAATTGAGCTAAGACCTAAATCTAATGTAAACTCCATACCAAGACCTCACATTTATCTTATTTTGTAGCTATGGAGATTACGAGAACGTGGATATAAGGATTGCTCAAAACGGATCAAGGACGAAAAAGTTATGCAAGTTACAGCGCAGCCGAAAGCTACAAAACGTATTCTGAACACGCATGGGCCCCACACATCCAATTTCTACCAAATTGGCATCATTAGAAGCGTAACGGAATTACGAAGCCGTAGGCGAAAGAATCAAGTCAAACGGTAGCGAAACGGAGAAGATACGGCCTTCCGAAGATGCGAGAAAAGTCAGAAAAATCACACGGCCTAGCACACGGCCACCCCAGGGCCGTACACGGCCTATACAGGGCCGTACACGGCCTGTACAGAGCCGTACACGGCCTGTATAGGGCGGTACACGGCCTCTTTTGGTCACACATGGCCTCCGTCTTGCTTCGTTTGCTTGTACGTGTGCTTGTGTGCTTGTACTCTTGGATCCATGGCTTGCCTATAAATAGAGAGCTCTCCAACCTCATTTCACACACCAATTCTTTCATAGAATTTTCACTTTCTCTCTCACACACTCTCTCTCTCTCTCTACTTTCTCTCTCTAGCACTACTCTTAGGAGTTAGAGGAGAAATAGAAAGAGCAGCTAGTTAGCGTAGCGGTAGTTGTAGCGTCTGTACGGAGTCACTCCGAGACTTTGGTCACGAAGATTTGTCTGTAATAAATATTCAGGTTATATTTATATCTCTTTTCTTTATTTCGTAAATATGATTTGCTTATATTATGTTTGCGTTATATTGCTTACTAGAGATGCCATGCTAGGCTAGACAAATCTGTGTTTGCTATGATAATGGTTATGCTTAAGTAGTTATGATTTAATATGCAATTGGGATGACCACATTATGAAACAACGGAGGTAACGTTATACGGTTTTCATTTGTATAGCGCCGGAACCATCACGAATGTGTGTAGTACGGAACGTGGAAGCTATGAAAGTCGTGGGCACAATTCGTTGTGGAAATAATGATTCCCAATTGTAACATACTGTTGCTCTGTCTGTGTGAATATTAAACTGTATCTGAATTTATGAATTGAATCTCAATTGTTTATCTATCCAACTTATGCTGTGGTTAGAAACTTCCTGCTAAAACCTGGCCAGTTATTAGTGGTACGTAATCTACCTATTCTATGTATGATGAAGCATTTGAACTCGACATGGCTGTATTCTCTAGATTGAAACTATATCATAAGAGATGCGGAGCATAGGATTAGAGATAGGTTAGATTCAAGCTCATATATTAAATATCTTTGAGAGACCTTTCGGGATATTTATGATCCGATTATCTGGTTATATGAAATGGTATGAAATAGGAATAGTTATCTGCGTGCCTTTCTATTGCATGTTCTTGTTTGATTGTTGCCTTAGGAATGCTGCATGCTAGAACTGTACCTCTGATTACTATATGTAACTACATGATTAGGGTTTTCAGATATTAAGTTGATGTTTATACAGTAGAGTGATATGCATGTAATAGTTAAGGTGATTTATATGATTAATGATGAACAATTTTATTGACCGTTAGACAAGTTAATCCAACCTATTCCGTAGGGTAACTCCTGTTCACTTTATTGTTTATTCAACAATTCGTGCCATGATACCGACACACATTTGTCAGAGATTGGGGAATAGGATTAGAGAATAATTGTTGATTGAATTGATCAGTACATTTGGGAGAACTTCCGGTGTATCTGACACTATATAATTGCTATCCATGTGACATATTATTTATCTGATTGTAGAGACCTTTACGTTAGATATTTGATAGGATCGTAATTATACATCATTAATAATATAGGGTATCCAATGAGCAAACTGGTAATTTGAATCAATGCTAAGGAAAAACCATAAAACGGCACAGTACTTCGTATAACGTTTAAATACGCGGGATAAGCTAAGGAACTGCCGTAGGTATAATACTTCGTGTTAATTTAAGTTCCGGTTACTTAACGGATTAATCATCATAACTAGTGGCTTTAACACCCATAACTACTATCCAAAGCATATACCAGCATCATAGTAAACACTCTCGTATCCACTGTTCTCTGAGCCTCCGTACAAACATCTTTTCCTTTTCTGCATTTATTTTCCGTAGATTAGTTATAAAACCAAAACAAACCAAATCTTATTTTAATCCCTGGCTAGATTACAAATAATAATTAGAACGCCTAAGATCCCATGCCCGTTGTAGTGTAAGAACGACACCTGAGTCAACATACCGCTTACTACCCTAGTAACCTAATTAGGGCTGAAAGTAGTATTAGCTTAGGATTTCCCCAGCTCTATAAATTTAAAACAACCTACTATTGTGCCCGCTTCGATAACGACCGTTTCGGACGCAACACATACCACTAAGTCTGCTTGCATACATTAAACCTTTTGGTCAAAATGACATTTATATTAAAAAACATTCTGAGAGTGGGGTTCGAACTTGGTGTTGAGGTTGTCAACGGGTGGTTTTAAAATTTATAATTGCTGGGGTCTAAGTGTGACTTACTAGTACTGAACCAAAGGGTTAGTAGGCGGTAAGTTGGACCTAGAGTCGTTCTTAAAGAGAAACTGAATTGAAACGGAGGTGATCCAATCAATCTTTCTTTTCTAGTAAATGTTTTTAAAAAAGAGTGCGTTGGGGGTTTTGGTTCAGTTAATTAAGTAAACTAAATAAAGCGAATAAAATGTAATAAGATGTCAGATAATGCAAAGTAGTATTTGTTGTGAGTTCGTTAGTTAATAATCGTGGGATGATAACTCTTACGGGAAAATGATTAACTAAATTGGGTTGCTTATAAGATTCATTAACTTATGGTATAACCAATAGATTCCTTATTAGTCGGTTATCAACTAGTATGTCACGAGGAACTAAGGTATCATGATTCTGACCAGACAGACAATGCTCAACTCTCCACACTCTCCTGTGAGGGAGTCAGTGGCCCATATTATTGAACGTATTCGCTCGTGGGCGAAGGAATAGAGTAGCAAGTCCATTACATGTCTATCCGTTCTTAATACCACAATGATTATGAATCCATTAAACAACTAACTTAGAACTTGTGTCCAGACTTATTTAATCAATTTCTATCCATGAAACTTAAGCGTGGTAAACGATGGAAAACATTTAGGTTTCTTGCATACCGTACTTTAGGTTTCATGGTTTTAGGAAAAAGTATCGGTTTAAGTTGGATTTCAAACTTGCCTTTCTCAATACAATTAACAAATCCCTAGGTTTTTGTAAATGACCATTTAGCCTAAAGCCTACCTAATCTAATCTAATCTAAACTAAAACAACGAATTAAAATGCTGACGGCTTTTTACAGAAAGTCAAACCCAGACCATGTCGGAAAATACTATGGTAGCTCACATCGTATTTAATCGTTTACCGATGTTTCCGTTGTGAGTTTAATTGCTTCGCGATGTTTACATGATAAGTACATTGTGATCGGAAGTGTACAATACTCATGGCAAGTCCACGTAATCACATTGCATTTTATAATGCTTGCATGACGTTACAATTAAAACATAGTTTTTACACAGATAACTATTGACAGAGTATTGAGGTTCGCAACTCCTCTTTACAAGGTTACAATCACGTTTGTTAATTGAAAGGCGAATTTAAGTTTTAGGTTTAAAATCACAAGATAAGTCCGTTCACAAAGTTTCCAATTTTATAACGTCGATCCATAATACAACTACCTTCGGTCGTTACTGGCTTCCATATATTTGTACTATGCTCAAAAGCATTTCCAATACTATACCGAGTAATCAGTCGAATTGGGGCCATCGTATTATTTCACGACGTATTTAAAGTCATCCCACAATTATATATAATAACTACATTACAACAAATACAATAGTAATCTACTCGCTAATCATGGCATAAACGATATCTAACATAATTAAAGTAAACATATTTAATTAAGATAGATAAGGATAGAAATAACCGAGATTAATATGCGAGAAGGAATAGACTTGAATTAATGAGCGTAACTCCAAGTGTACACCAAAGATTACAAAACGTTCCTAGCTTTCTTTCTACTCTAAACAAAGTGCTAAACTAATCTAATGCTAAATTTAAAGTAAGAAAGTAGAATGAGAAAGTAAGAAAGTAATATGACTAGTGCATATGGGACATTTTGAAATGGAGCCTTAAGCCTCCTATTTATAGGTGAGCTTTGGCTCACATTAGCACCAAGAGGTGCATGTTAGAAAAAGATGGCCAAAAGGGTGCACCGGGTACCGTACAACACGAAAAGTAGGCGCACCGGGTACTGTACAACACGAAAAGTAGGAGCACCAGGTACCAAAAGTTGCCAAAAACGGAAACCGAGATGGGTACAGGGTGGCCGGCGGCGCCCCTGTGGTGGCCGGCGGCGGCTGGTGGGTGGCAGGCGGCGGCTGGCCCACCCCCGCCCTGTTTCGCCGTCTTTTGCTTCATTTCTCGACTCGTACGTGTTTTCTTCGTTATGCGTCCGTTTGCGTCGATTCTTTTTTTGTTGGATTCTTAATTCAAAAACAAAGATTTTGACATAGGATAGGCCCTGAGATGAGGTCCCTAGCTCCAGATATTGCGTACGAATCATTTGGATCTTCCGGCGGGCGTAGAATCTTCATTCTTTATCCGTTTTAGTTGATTCTTCTTCTGTTGGATTCGTATTTTGAAAATGAACATCTTGGACATAATGGATGTTGATGGAGGGCATTTTAGTCTTGAAATCTCGTTTTGATGCCTTGAATCTTCAAACGTGTGTGGAATCTTCGTTTTTCATCCGTTTTGCTTGATTTTTATCGTGCAACCTTATTTTGACCATCTTGGCATAATGTTACAGATTTGTGCTATATTTGAATTAAAATGCCAAGAATCGTTCTAGAATGTGAGAGATATCGGTAGTAAAAACATGACTTTTTATGCGATATCAAGTATCCCACACTTAGAACTTTGCTTGTCCTCAAGCAAACTCATTTTCAACATGGCTAAAGATAAGCAGATAATGAAATATTTTAAGACGGAATTTTTTTACTAAAGGGGTTTTGGAAAAATAAAGATATTTGATTTTTTTGAAAGCAAGGTTGTAATCTTTAGGAGCATGCTTTTGATCTCTGATCTTTGATACATGACTAGACGATCCTCTCAAGGTGGTCACTCCAATCACTCAAAGTATTTAGGGTTTCCTATTCTAGCATTTATCAATCACTCAGAACGCCAGTCATGCATCGTTTATCGTCATAGGCTTGATCGAGAATCAAATCGTTATCTTTTGGGTGAGCGTGAAGCCGATCTAGCCACAATCATTCTAGGGGAGTGATGTAGGGTTTTGGTGATGTGAGAGGGGGCTTTGTTGGGTTTTTCATATGTTTTCTTTTTGGTGAAGCGGAAAGCTGAAATTTTTAAATTTTCAGGAGGATTGACGCTTTTTCTTTTGAAAGGAGTCTTCTTCTCCATTTGACTTTCTTTTCTTCAAGTTTTCTTGGGTAATTTTGACTTCGTATCCTTGTAGCTTTTCTTCTTTTCATCTTTGAAACTCTTTATAAAGTTTGAGGGATGCTTTTCGAGTAGGTACGGGATGACGTGTTTATTTTGGGGTGTATAGAAGGGTTCAAGAATGATGTGATTCGATCTCCTTTTTACTCACTAGTTTGGCTTCGAAATGCATTACATGAGCAAGTTCTGATTCTAAACGCATACATCGACACACTCAAGAATCGAAAAAGTGAAGCATTAAAAGTGAATGCTTTTCATATGGCTCAAGATACCTCACGAATCGAAAGTTGGTTTGTTGTGTGCTTAGTCATGCGATGCTCTTTATGGGATTTTTAAACCTGTTTTTCAAAAGAATTTTTATTTTATTTTTTTCTTCTTCCCCAAAGTAAATCATTCCTTAAAATTTTTCATTTTCAACATATTTTTAACTTAATTTTGAAAAATTTTGTTTACTTTTATGGAGAAGCAAGGTCTTATAAAGAGCAACGATTTTAGAATCAAGCATATACCAATGTCCATTTAACAGTAGTGCAACTACTGCTATCCCACACTTAAAGGAACATCGTCCTCGATGTTATACTAAGCTCTGAATGGGGTAAAATCCCACACTTAGGGTTTTAAACATCTAAGACTCATTCTTTCAGTGTGTGTGTTGGGTTTGAATCCCACACTTAGTGATAAGCATAATGGTTATGGCATATTTAAAACGAATGAAAGAGATGGCATAGAAGTACTCCCCGGTAGTTGCAGTATTCCTTTTGGTTGCATCTGCCGGTCTTTGTCTTCTTTGGTGCATTCTTGATCAAGTCTTCTTGTGATTGGTCTCGTGAGTGTGAACACGTCGGATATACTATTCTTTGATTGTTGATGCTTCCTTGCAGGCTGGAGTATTCTTTGTATGATCCGAGTGTGAAAAATAGGCGGAGATTTCATCACTTCTTGGAAAGTAAAATTGCGGAAATGTAAAAACAAACACGGGTTGCGTCCCGAGAAGCGCTCTTTTAAAGTCGAGAGCTCGACTTAGTCCTTTTCTTCTTCAGATGATGCTTGATGCATCAGTAGTGGCGGCGTGGTCACTGTGGTTTCTTGGTAGAGAGTATCGTGGTGGATAGTATTGTAGGAATTGCTCTATCATGTCAGCAATGAGAGTTGGTGGGTTGGTGGATAGCATTCTGAAGCTTTTGAAGTGATCGGTGGCGAGTCGGTCGAGAATTGCCATTCCATAGCAGATGTATCGAACTGCCCTTGTGACTGGTCCGTTAGGGTCAATTCAAGTGCAGGTGTAAGTTCGAACGATTTCACGCTGTGGGTGGTTTCTTCCTATCGAGGCGATTAAAGCCATGAATTCGGTTTTCACTTCTTCAAAATCATTAGCCCAAGGGTCTCCTCCGAAAGATCTAGTTGCTTGGCACACTTGTCTGATTAGTTGATGTTGTTCACGGTTGAAGGGAAAATCCGAGTCGGTGAAGATGCAAATTAACTTGCTGAATATCTCGCGATATCCATTCCGATAGACGTCGAGTTCTACGTCTTCTTCTTGGTACATTCCACGTAGTCGGGTAGTCACATAAGTGGCTAAATTGATTTGCGACATGTGCGGGATGAATCTCGGTACCTCACGAGTTTCCTCTTCATAGGCTGGCTCATTCAGCTCATCAATCATTAGTTCAACGTGGTACCCAATGGTGGATTGAATGACGATCCTGCAGTTCTCTGATGCTGTGAGGTGCTCTCCAGTTTCGATGAGATCTAGAAGAGTTCTAAGATCTCCCACCATTCTAATGTCGGCATAACTTCTTGGGTTCCCTGTGGCTCTCTCCAGATTGGTTCTCATTGATGCAAGAATAGCTTTTTGACTTGATGAGTACGGAAAAGCTGATCCGGCTAAGGCACAATATACTTTTTGGTATATTCGCCTTTGGTTTCCGTAGAATTCGATTTCTCCCATTGGGTAGTTGGGTCTTTCTCGCTGTCGAGCTTCTCTGGTGAGTTGTTCTTGAAGCAGATCAGAGAATGCTCGAATGTTTCTCCAAAGAGTGCTAGGCTCTGGTTCTCCATAATTGGCGAGGTATGAATCGTAGTCTCGTATGATTGCCCTTATCATGTGTCTCTGGGCAGTGTTGTAGTCGTTAGTTGACTCTTTGATAGCTTCTACGATGATCCGGACATCATCATATTCGTCAATCAGCTCAATCATGTCTTGATGAGTATCTATCAGAGGAATTTCTAGTCTCTCAGTTGCGACAGCAGGGGAATTAGGGGGAGCAAGAGGTGTTGGCGGAATAGAGCGTTCATCAAGAGTGATGTTGACGTAATCGTCATCGCATTCATTGTTGCAGTCGGAGTCCTTGTCACGTGAATCGGGAAATTGGTGGAGTTCTTCGTCGGAGGGTGCGTTGTTGAAGGGTCGAGAACTATCGATTTCGATGGTTCGGACTTCGGTTGTTATGTCATGAAGGTTCTATTGGGCAAAGCTTCCTGGTTGACGTGCCTTATATGCTGAAATTCTCTGTAGTAATTTAGCATACTGGTCTGGGTGTGGTGATGATCGGAGTCCTTCTTCAAAAGTTTCTATGTCTCGGAGTCGGGTTCTGGTGAAGGGTTTTGATGGATCGAGATAGGAATTTAGGATGTTTCCCATTCTTTTAAGATGAGAGGATCTGAGCTCTTGACGGATGACTCTGTAATCAACTGATTCTTCAGATGAAGAGTAATCATCGCAGTTTTGTATCCTTTTAACTTCGGCCATTTGTGGCGAATCATTGTGATCTTCATCTTCTTCCATTTCTTCCTCTTCCTCTTCTTCTTCCTCCTCAGGATCAGATTCAATTTCTTCATCTGCTTCCTCGTATTCTTCCTCTTCTGGGTCGTATTCGGTGTCAGAAATGAGAACTGATGATCGGGTGAATTGCGGTTCTTCCTCTGATTCTGATTTATCATCGGAACAGACTTTTCTTGTGGATATAGCACAACATTCTTCCTCTTCTGAGGTGCATTCCGGTTGGTCGATCTTGTAAGTGATGCTTTCACCATGCGATCGTAAAACAATCGTGTGGTTATACACATCAATCACCGCTCTAGCTGTATTCATGAATGGTCTTCCAAGGATAATTGGGATGTTTATGTCCTCGTGGATATCCATTACCACGAAATCCGTTGGAAAGAAAAATTTGTCAACTTGAACAAGGACATTCTCAGCTATTCCCTTGGGGTATCTAACAGATTGGTCGGCTAGCTGGATGGTCATCTTAGTGGGTTTCAAGTTTTCAAGTTCTAGCCTCTTAAACAGAGAGTAGGGCATAAGGTTAATGCTGGCTCCTAAGTCGGCTAAAGCGCTCATATTTCCGGAATTGTAGATAGAACAAGGGAGTGTAAATCTACCAGTATCTCCTAATTTTTCGGGAAGGCTATTTTTAAGTAGGGCTGAAGTTTCAGAACTAAGGGAAATGTTGTTCACTTCAGGCAATTTATCTTTGGTGGATATCAATTTTCTAATATACTTATTACGACCAGGAACTCTAGACATGGTATCAAGGAATTTTCCATCTAACTTAAAGGATGACAGTTTCTTAGGTTGAACTTTAAGTCTAGCGGGGTAAGGGATTCTAACCTCTTTGTTCATTGTTTCCACAGCTGGTATCTTGACCTTTTGTTCTTCCTTTACTGGAACAGCAGCAGGTTGAGTAGTAGCTCCTTCCTTTGGTGTTGTAAGTTGCTTTGCTTCCTCAACATGCGGATTTTGAACTGTGTTGCTAGGCAAACTTCCTCGGGGTCTATTCTCAAGACGTTGTGCCAATTGTCCAATTTGAGCTTCCAAATTCTTTAGCACAACCAATTGATTTCTCATGAAGAGGTCGGCTTGGTCTTGTCTAGCGGACGTCTTTTGGTAGAGCAGGTGTTGACCTTGCATGAATTGGGTGAAGGCATCGTCTGAACTTGAAGCTGGAGCATTTGTCTTGGTGGTTTGTTCAGTGGTTTGGTTTGTATCGGAAGTGGGTGCAGGAAGTGCAAGGGGTTGATTATAAGAAAGTTGTGGTTGTTGTTGGTAAGGTGGATATCTAGGTGGGTATCGGGGTTGGTATGGTTGTTGGTTGTTTCTCGGCGGAAAGGGAGGTCCTCTAGGTTGGTTGTTGTTCTGGTTGAAACCGGGTGGTCGAGCTAGAAACTGAGCATAGTAGACGGTGCCATCTGCTTCTTCGTATTCAACTTGGTATTCGCCAGATGGTTGCGGGTTGGTGCAGTGTTGACAGACTTGCACTTGGTGTACTTGGTGCTGTTGTTTCTTAAGTTCTCCAAACTGTTTGACGAGCGAGTCCATTTTCTCCGTCAGTGTCTTAATTGCTTCGATTGGAATCGGGTTTGCAGCAGCGATAGGTGTGGAGGATGCTGAATGATCTCTAGAATTCCAATCGTGGTGATGCATGGTCATGTTTTCTATAAGGTTCCATCATTCTTCGTCGGTCTTTGCCATGAAGCTTCCTTGTGCAGCAGCATCGAGGGTAGTTCGGTGGTTAGGATCTAAACCATTGTAGAAGGTGCACAATTGTGCAGACTTATCGAGTCGGTGATTAGGGCATTTCTTCAAGGCTCCTTTGAATCGTTCCCATGCGGTATATAATGACTCATCGAAAGCTTGTCGAAAGTTCATGATGTCATTTCGGAGTTTGGTTTGTTTAGAAGGCGGAAAGTACTTGGTTAGAAACTTTGTCGCCATCACGGTCCATGAAGGGATAGAGCCGGTCTCTAGACCTTCAAACCATGTTTGCGCATGATGGGTGAGCGAATAAGGGAAAAGGTATAAACGGATTGTATCTTGGCCAATTCCGTTTTGCTTGTAGGAATTTGAGAGAGAGATGAACTTGTCGAGGTGAGAGTTTGGGTCATCACTGGGCAATCCATGGAATTGACAGTGGTTTTGGATTAGTTGGATGATGTGGTGTTTAAGCTCGAAAGATTGACCAGGGGTTTCAGGGTAGAGAATTGGTCCTCCTCTTCCTTCAATAGAGGGTTTGCTATTGTCAGCGAGAGTGATGCGTTCATCCATTGCTTGCTTAAGTGCAGATTGCTTCTTTTCTCGTCGAATAGTGCGTATTATAAGTTCTGGATCGGGAAAGTTAAACAGTGGTGCAGATCTAGGGGAACAGGTCATAAACTAAAAGAAAAGACAATAAAGAAAATAGACAATAAAGGAAATGTTTTTGTGTTTTTTTTTAGAGGGTTTTATCCTAAGGGTTTACTAGAATTGGGATTGGTTGGGCCTCTGGATCGGCCAGTTAGTCTCCCCGGCAGCGGCGCCAAAAACTTGTTGAGGTTGTCAACGGGTGGTTTTAAAATTTATAATTGCTGGGGTCTAAGTGTGACTTACTAGTACTGAACCAAAGGGTTAGTAGGCGGTAAGTTGGACCTAGAGTCGTTCTTAAAGAGAAACTGAATTGAAACGGAGGTGATCCAATCAATCTTTCTTTTCTAGTAAATGTTTTTAAAAAAGAGTGCGTTGGGGGTTTTGGTTAAGTTAATTAAGTAAACTAAATAAAGCGAATAAAATGTAATAAGATGTCAGATAATGCAAAGTAGTATTTGTTGTGAGTTCGTTAGTTAATAATCGTGGGATGATAACTCTTACGGGAAAATGATTAACTAAATTGGGTTGCTTATAAGATTCATTAACTTATGGTATAACCAATAGATTCCTTATTAGTCGGTTATCAACTAATATGTCACGAGGAACTAAGGTATCATGATTCTGACCAGACAGGCAATGCTCAACTCTCCACACTCTCCTGTGAGGGAGTCAGTGGCCCATATTATTGAACGTATTCGCTCGTGGGCGAAGGAATAGAGTAGCAAGTCCATAACATGTCTAGCCGTTCTTAATACCACAATGATTATGAATCCATTAAACAACTAACTTAGAACTTGTGTCCGGACTTATTTAATCAATTTCTATCCATGAAACTTAAGCGTGTCTCACACTGTTGTAGTCTTGATTGCAACACGGAGATCTCGTTTCGGTTACTGATTACTTGATTATGAACGATCTCCATGGTTCAAGTGGTATCTTCCATTTGATCGTGAGTACGGTTGACAGTTATAGATAGATCTTCCTGATCTAAGTATATTTGCGCAACGCGGCCCTGAGCCGTTATCATCCAGTTTTCCCGAGTTTCTTGAAGTTCAATTTTCATGTCGTGCAACCGGCGTTCATGACGGTGCACGCGAGCAGTTAACACTGGTACAGTGGGGTGTGTCCGTTCTTGAGTGTACGGGCAGATATCCATAGGTGAATATCCTCCGACATCGTCAGGGATTTCGATGTGTTCCTCAATCCTCCAGGTGGCCATAGCCGCAGGTAACCAGCTCCATTGATGAGCAAATGCTCGATGGCGAGCTAAAGTAGGTGTGTTACTAGTAGTGGCAGGATTGGCATAGGGGCTAGCTCGGCGCAAGCTACCAGTGCGTCTAGCCACTAAGGGTTCTGAGTGGCTGCGACGTGAGCGAGATAGAGATGATGGAGTATGTGTAGTTTGCCTAGATGATGAGTCTGCCATTTCTGTGGCAAGAACGTTTAATGAGTGAGGCCTATCATATACATATATATACATATATCATATAATAGCCTAATGTGTTTTAGCACAAACAAGTATAAGTCCCGGTTTCTCTCGTGTTCAGAGTCAACTAGTGTATGCCCGTTCAACATAACCATTTCAGACCTCACATCATCTTTCCTTAATTGTACATAGCTGATCATGCTATGTTAAATTAAAGTCGTATGCTGTAATTCCTGAACCAGTCATACCTAATAAGAAAGTACTGTCTAACGGTCATAGTCTAGGCCCACTAAATGCAACCTAGTTCACTATAACCTTAGGCTCTGATACCAATCTGTCGCACCCCCAATTTCGGGTTGCGGAAGCGAATCGGGTCGGCGCGTGACTAATCAATAATCACAGCACAAAGATATAATGAACGACCACTATATGCGTCATTTTACAATTGTATTGATTAAGCAAAAGTTTACATCAACATTTATAAATTACATTAGCTCGGTTTGAAATTGAGAGATTTACATACATAATTAATTTATACAAAATATAATAATGCAGCTAAATCTCTGAATGTTTGTATGCTGACATGAGCTAAAGTATCCTGATCGGGCAGTCCAACCTACTGCTGAGTACCTGTGATACATGCTAAAATGGGTCAGCGAAACGCTGGTGAGCTCACAGGTTTGTATGTCAGAACATATTGTATGAACCACAAGATTTAATTGAATTTAAAGTGCAATTAAGCAAAATAAAAGTTATGCCATGAGCACATAGTTTGAGCTTAACTTGAGGGTCGGGTCCACATTTTAGGAATTCCGATCGAGGTGCCTCCTACGAGTGCCTAATCTACACTCGTCTACCCAAGTGCTAATACGTTCATTTGACTAGTTAGTGCTTACTAACCCGGACGAGGATTGTCAATCCTATATGATATCATATACGAACATTCACGCTACAGATGTATTACCAAACTATGTTTGTGGAGAACTTTAAATTGATTAGTTGAAAACAACTCATGTAGTATTTGATTTTGATTGTACTTGCGTTCACATGTAAATAAATCGAGCAATGTATCACACCCCTAATGAAAACAGTAAAATAGAGGCTATGAGACTCACCTGAGTCTTGAAGTGTTTAACTTAATAAACTAGATTTGATTCGCCGAGTATTGTTATCCGAAGACTTGTAACCTGAGGGCGTCCAATACGCGCGATGGTTATTTATTATATATATGTATCTTAAAATACTACCTTTGTAGTTGTTCGTCCAACTAGAATGTCCAAATGACTACGATTTAGCTGATTAACTTGTCCAGATGACTACGATTTGGTTGATTAGATTGAGTTTTGAAAACGTGTACGGCCCGTTGGTGATTGATTGTAATAATAACCTCAACATTATTATTTTGATTTCAAGCGTTATACTTAAAAAGTATGTCCCAATGTGTTTTAGAAATCGTATCGTATAAGTGTTTGGAGGTTATACAAGTTTGACACTTAGTATAAAAATAGTTTGAAAACTTCCAGTTTTTAGGGACACTTATAGCGACACTTAATGGTTTTGGCGACACTCAAGAAGTGTCGCGTAAAATAGTAAGTTCTGAATTATTGGCGTCACTTAAGGAAGTGACGCATAAGGGGCGACACTTAGGCAAGTGTCGGGTATATTGCAAATCGATTTCGGGGTGACACTTAAGCAAGTGTCGGGTACAAGTGCCGGGTATTGAATTTGAGACACTTAGGCAAGTGACGCAAAAAGAGGGTTTTTAGCGGCACTTAGGCAAGTGACGCAAGATTAGGGTTTTTGGCGACACTTAATGCGTCACTTAAGGAGGTGACGTTATACTGTTTTTAGCCCTAGCGTCACTTACTTTTGGTCAGATCCGAAATTTGTCGAAAATTTGTTTAACGACCACCACTTGGTCTGATTCTTTTACCCAACCCTTATGTCAGTTTATAGAGTTGATAAAATTTATTACTTTGAGTTGGTTGCGCTTCTAGGTGTCGATTTCATAAAATGGTCAAAACTGACATTTTCCGACAAAGGTTTCGAAAACGAGTTTTAAACATATATTTGGACATTACGAGCTTAGATTAACATCATACAAGCAAAATAAATGAAATCGAAGAGTTTTCGAGATTTGTCGGGATCTTACAAATTAACGCGAGATGAAACCGAAAAGATAGGATTGTAGAGCTCGTTCCCGTGATCGTTTTTCTCTAAATGAGTCTTGAAATTTGAGGTCGTTTGGTGGTGCTTTTTGGTGGTTGTAGGTGGCGGTGGTGTGGTGGTGGTATTTTAGAGAGAAGATGAGAGAGTGAGAGTAGAGTGTGTTTTGGATGAAACAAAAAAAATGAGGTGATGGTTTGTGGGGGGTAAGGGGCCGGCCCACATGGGCCCCACCCATGTGTGGTTGGCTCCGATTTTCAATCCCCTGCTTTTGCGTTCCGTGCGGTGTTCGTTTCCCCGGTCGTGTAAACGTTTAATTAATATTACGCGCGTTTAAATGTGTGTTTTAAAATACGAACAATTGTTCGATATTTTTGTTGAAGTATTTCATCAAATACTTTATAATCGAGTTATAAAATATAACTTATTTTTGTTTCAATTATTTGCCCGTTTAATGTTTTAATCGTGTAAACGTTATTTGTACGATACGAATCAGAATTTGAGATATTATCAAAATAATATTCTGGATATAAAAGCGTTATTAAATAATGGTATATTATTTAATAAAATTATTCACCAACGTCTGTATTAATTGATTCGAATTACATTCGACTTGAATTGCGTATGATTTAATCAAATCATATAATTATGTATATTCAACAATATATATATATATATATATATATATATATATATATCAATACATTAATTAGCATAACATAGAACTAATCACACGTATTAAAGAAGATTAGGTACTCATCACTAGTCCTAATTTGACGGGTGTCACATATAAACAGAGAGATATAATTAAATAAATGCAATCGATGTGACTATATCAACAAAAAAAATCAAATAATCATATTGATCATAAACACGAATAAATTGTAGATTTAGTCATACAACTTCATCGTGTAAACCATAAATCTCAATTACTTCTTTTTCATGATTTTTCTCCGTGTTGGTCTCTTTTTTGTTTAACGTACCTACAAATCATCATAATTTACACATATATTAGTAAAAAATGAATAAATTTAATTTGATTATAAGGAAGAAATTGTACCTTAGAGTTGTTAGACATGTTGGTTATTCTTAAAATATATGAAAAAATAATGAATATGACGAAATGATGGATGTTTACTATTTATAATATAGAGAATGTAGGCTATAATTTTTAGAAGATTATGATATAATTTGTGACTTTTAATTGTATTATATAATTATTATTCGAATTTGAAGTTTAAATCATAAAAGAATAAAAAAAATTTACTTGTTAACAAAGTATATATTAAGATGATCCTAATTACCTTCTACAATTATAGGTCAATTGACTTATTTATAATTTATAACAATATGAATTGTAGTTTGGAACCATAAAATAGTAAATTTTTTCATTAGACAATATACATTAACATAAATATATATATAGCTTCTAAATATATATGTCAACTTTTGAATCGTGGATGAGGTTTTGCGTTTTATGATAGTAAATATATATATGTTGCCTAACACGTTATCAAGCTAGAAAGCTTAGCATGTTGATATGAAAATTATAAATAAAATCATGAAATACATATGTTTTGTATCAGTTTTTAGTATATGTATAAACACAATAGTTCTCATATAATAGAATTTTTCAATACATATTCGAATCAGAAAATAAATTTTATATAATGAAATGAATGGTGTGATGTAAGCTTATACCAACTTCTGAAATGAATGGTGTGATGTAAACACATGAGGCTTGCGCCAAAATCTTTTGAAATATGTTAACTTTAAAACGTTCTTCTATAGCGTTTCTTGAAAATACACGGATTTTGCTCGGTAAATATGTTTATACACTTGTGTCCGGATTGGTCGATTTTGGACCTCGGGGGACTTACCATTTTATTTGACCGACTTGTAGATGCCTAAAAATTCTGGAAAAATTACACAAAGTAGTTAAGACATAGCTGATGAACCGTGATTTTTCTTAGAATTTTTCTCGGACTTTATATTGGTGAAATCAAGCCTAGAAAACGACCCAGAAACTGACCTGCGAGTCGAGTTGACTTTTTGACCAGCGAATTGAGACTTGCGAGTTGACTTTTTGACTTGTGAATTGAGACTTGCGAGTTGACTTTTGACCTGCGAATTGAGACCTTTTGAGCTGACCTGCGAGTTGAATAAGCGATACGAATTTAGTTCAATGGTCTGTTAGCAACCTAAGTCCATTAACCAAGAATCAAATCCACGTAACAAGAAATATGCTATATACGACACTACTTGAACACGCAAACACATATACTTTTATAAGTATACAACGAAACAAACATAATAATGATATTTTCAGAAACTATTACATAACGTCACCAACGGGCAGTACACGTTTTCAAACTACAAACAAAAACACTAAACAAACACTTGGACATTACCTAGTTGAGTGGACAACTAGCCTAGATGGTCTTTTGAGACATCTACTTACTTAACCTTATGCTTTTAGGGCGCTAGAGGTTACGGGTTCGGAGAACCTACTTGCTTGATTAGTGCTTTACGCTACTAGACTCATGTGAGTCTCATAGCCCCGCTTTTTACTGTTTTTACCTTGGGGTGAGGATACATACTTTGTTTTACATATGAACACAAGTACTACTACTGATTTACCTTTATACGGATTGCATGAGTCATGACATAATCCACTGAAGTCCTCCCATCAAAGTTGTTAGTTATGGAACTTAAGCGCGAGTATTAGTAGGATGGATCCATTCAGGACTGACAATCCCCTCCCGGGGTAGCGCGCACTACCATGAACCGCACTGTAGAAACGGGCGTTTGATACTTGTTTATATGGGTGTTTTGGATTAACACTCACGGGGGCAAATATACGGTACTTGGTTGTACCATTCTTACTGTTAAGCTTCGACTATGAGCTCATCGCAATTGTATAATACTATTTTACAACAACTGATAAATCTTGTGGTTCATAACGATTACTTTACTGATAAACATGTGAGCTCACCAACCTTTGTGTTGACCTTTTTAGTATGTATTCTCAGGTACACTACAGGAGTAGGATTTACTCCAGGACTTTCTAGCTCGAGTCGCACGATTTGCAAACATTGGACATTTTATTGCATTACTTTTTGTAATAATAGTTATGTACTAGAATCTCTAGGATTACTTTGCGAACTCGCAGCTTATGTATACATTTGGATATAAATGTAATATTTTGAAACTATTTTACAAACGTTGCATATAGTGGTCGTTCAATGTAATCTTGGTGTTATGATACGTAATTAGTCACGCCCCGACTCGACTTCCGCTGCATAGTAAATTTGGGGAGCGACAAAGAAGATATGGTTTCTTGGGTTTGAGTAGGCTTTTCAAGTGGGGTAACAAAATTAGAATGGGCTATTAAAAATTAGAGTGGATCATTAAAGTGGACTAATAAAATTAAATTGGGCTATATTATTGGGTCAAAACCATTAGATTTAAATAATGTTTTTGTTAAATATTTTATAAATGACTTTTTTATTTGGGTTTTATTTATTTTATTTGTTTTTAAAAATTAATTTATTTAATTAATTGTCTTTAAAAAAATTAAAAATCAAAAACTCATTGTCCAGAACACTGTCTACCACACCACAAAATCCTCAATAACAACATTCTCGATCCCCAGGACGCTGTGAAAACAGTGTCTCGACACCCTGTGCTCTAATTACATTCTAAAATTAAGGGAATCTATGATGTGGCAATTAGATTTAGCAAGTTCATGAAATGACGCAAACATAGGACAAATGATTAGGTATAGAAAGGATAAATATTGACAAATAGGAGAAAAGCTACTCTATTAGTTATATATAGCAAAAATAATCTATATCTATACTATATAATATAAGGGAGTTAACGCTGATGTCATCAAGCTGATTTGGCCCAATCTTAAGCTGAATTCTTGATGATGTGGCATAGGTGAGGAGCAATATAAATCAGCTTATTAATTAAATCAAAATTAATGATGATGTGTCATAGGTGAGGAGTAAAATAAATCAGCCTATTAATTAAATCAAAATTACTATATTAACATTAATAATATAAATACGGTTGAGTATTAACGTTTTCCAATGCCAGAGACTCATGCTGCCCAGACACAATTCACTGCACAATAAGGATGTCTACTTTGGAAAAAGTTTTGCTCTTCAACCAAGAATTCAAATTTGTAAAATACTTTTATGATTTTATCTAATAAATCTCCATACATCCATTCAAAATTCACGAATTATCATATTCTCAATCCTCATCTTTCTCCAGGTTTTTTCTGAATTTCTTTGAGCTTCTTCACGGATCTATGTAAAGTAAATCAATATAATAACTTCAACTCTCAAACGTCATCATCATCATCATGTTATTCTACAAATTAGGGTTTCTGTTTGCGATTTGAAAAAAAATGTTATGTATCCATTTGGTCATAGTAATATTCAGACGAATGGTGCTTGTGGTCATTTTCTATTAATTAGAATTTCGTTAATTGACAACATATTTATTTAGCTGATAACGTGTTTATATCGATTATAGGGTTTTGTTGGATGTAAGATACTATTTTAATTCGAGAGTCGCTTTAGCATATTGTTTTGATTTTGGTTTTGGCTGCAGGCCTTCCACTTCGATTTCACAAGAAAATGTATGCTTTACTTTTCAACAATTCTACACGATTCATTCATATTATTCAGCTACTATACTCATTCTATTTCTTTTTACTCTAATTGGTAGTATATGTTTCAAATATGTATTTTGAATTTGAGAACACATGTTTTTGTGTTTGTGTGCTCTAATTTCATGTTTAATTTTCTTTGCTTTTTAGGTATATGTCTTTGTTTCAGATGAATAACTAGAAGACGATGATGATAATGAGAAGAATTAGAACTTTTCGTTACTGCACACCTACTGCTCGATTAAATACCACAAAGAAGTTCAAGAACCAGTAACAAAGATGATCAACGTTATACACATTCATTCGGTGTGTATAATCGAGCAAAGTCAGGTAGGTACATATATACAGACAGTTTGTTGTATTTTGTACGATATATAATGAATCTACCATCATTTAGTGTGCAGTTTATATATCTATCTATAGTTATGATCATTTGGTTATTGATTCCGTCCAACATCTGTTGATTATAGGAATAATGGATTTGTGTTATGTAGTGTTAGTATTGAATTATTTGTTTGAATTTGTATATAATTATTTGAGGCATTTTGTCAAGCAATTGATATAGTAGTTGTAGACTGTGTGTTTTGTGGTAATATTATTGTTTGGAATGATATTTTCATTTGTTTATTGCATTTTGCTGAACCGATGACATTGTTACTGTGACCTTGTGTTCAAGCAGTTAATTTTCTTGTGCTCCTAGAAAAGTGTGGCACATCTATAATGTCTTGCCAAGGTGGTTGGATATTGAAATTCTTTTGTTATATATTATGCCTATGTTATGTTGCTTACAAAGGAGCAAAGGATCCACATGTCACATGGCTAATTTTGACTATAAGGTAAAGTATCCATCATTATAATATACATGGCCTGCTAAGAGATGGTATGTGTTGTGGTGATTCATTTTTTCATTCAGGGTACTAATTATCAGACACAATTTCAATTGGGAAATTGAGGATTGCTATAAGCTAATTGTATACAGGTAACATATATTTCACTTTTTGTTACCTTCTTACGTTTGTACAGCGTGATCTTAGACAGATATAATAAACTTACTTCCAAGATTGAAGCTACAAGATGTGATTTGACATTTTAAGTTGCTTAACATCTATCATCAGTGTTTTATAGATGGGGAGGACAGGCTAACCATGTATTTAGAGTCATAGCAGGAGACTTCTTTAAGCTAAGAATTGCAGAGGTATGTTTTTCCATGTATATCATGGTTTTTCTACTACTGTGTTTACGTGTTTGTGCATGTTTTTCAATCTATATCAGTTCTGGGTTAGCATTTATGTGGTGTTTGTGTTGACTTTTTATGGTTTTTGTTTTGTCTTATTACATCTTGTGAAATTATGGTTATTCACGAAACCTTTTTTGGATGTTATTGTGTTAAATAAGCTTTTAAATAGGTTTAATCAAAAAAATGCCCCCAGATATGATTAAAAAAATGATGCGGCTTTCAACCCATTTCCTTTTTAGCAAATCTTCAGTTTGGTCCGTTAGAGAGAAGGTTATTGTGCTAATTATAGTCACTTTAATAGTAGCTCCTCTAATAGGCCGAACTTGCTATCTATATACATTTTACGTACTTGCGTTTAAAAAATTGACTGCTTTTGGTCTATTAGTTATTTATGGTCTATTAGTTATTTAGTTGGTGTTTTGCGATTATAGATAAAGTTGTTGCTGCACTTGGAGCTATGAACTTCCTTGGTTGATGGATAACTCTGTCATTTTTTCTCAATGGTGCTTGCAGGTTTAGGTGGGTTCAGATTAAGATGGATGAGATTCGATCTCAAGTATATTTTTCACACAATGGATCACTAACAATTGAAATTGCCCTCAAGATGGAATTTAGTGAATATTATTCTATTAGTCCAACCATATAAAGGAACCCATATGTTTTATACATGAACCAGTGTTACTTTCTTCTCTGTTACATGTTATTGTCGCATGTACAAAGCTTCGGCTCTGAATTTTGATGCCATTATACTGTTGAAATATGTGTATGAAGTGGATTCTGGATTTTTGGTGATGTGTTTGACCTACTTTTCTACATATAAACTATTTGATGAAATACAAGAAATATTTATTTTGTTGTGTATTGTATTACTGTACCCTGTCTTACAAAATAATTTAACTTATTTATCATTATAATATTTAACTTATCGGCTGCCAGTTTGATTCCATAACGCATATGTTATGTCTTACAAAAGTTTATTGATTTATTTGTCAATTAACTCTTACATAGGTGTATCACTGAAATGGCTACATGATGCACTAAGGTAAAAAATCTAATACATTAAACTTATTCCACATTTGTTATAGTTGCAAACTACACCAATTACTTTTATCATATATTTTTTATCAAACCCGTGTATACACGGGTCAATAAACTAGTTATATAAGAAATGGCACTTGAAGCTGGTGTCATGAAGCTGATTTGGCCCAATCTTAAGTTGTTATCATGATGACATGGCTTCATGAGGTGCAAGAAATTTTGTGGTAATTTTGAATTTTTTTAATAATTCATAGTATAATATTTTGGTCTCAAGTTTGGTCATTTCCTAGATATGGTGCACTGTACAATAAGCTGCTTAAATTTTCGGGTGTGGTGCATGTTATACAATTGACCAATGCTTAATTTCCTCCAGTTTTTTTAGTTTTAAAAAATAATAATCTGACAATATCTGTGTGAGTTTCTAGATAATAATTAAGGTTTATCTTGCTTTGCAAGCTTTTCTCTATGGATTGTAGCTCTTCAATCAAGAATTAAAATTTTTACTCTTAATATCCATCTGCACAACTGATTAATATATCCTCGTCAATTAAAAATTGTCACTTGTTTATCATCTTTATCTATCTGCCTCCATCCGTATCATTCTCCATATTTCTCTTAATTTTCATTTCGTTTGAGAAGTTCTTCCAGGTATTTTACCCTTAATTTTCTTTTACTTCTCATTATCTTTTTTGCTTTTGTGTTTAAATTAATGGGTTTTTATCAGAACTTTTGTGTGTTTATCAAACTTCAATTGATAAGAAAGTATGCTTAATCACTTTTTACGATCATATATGAATAAAGCGACTGATTCGAAGGGTGTTTTATAAGGTTGTGTTTCGCATTCAATTTGTTTTGTTGCTTACCTGTTTCTAAGATCAATTTTCATTTTTTTATGTGGATAAAATGAAGGTGCCTAAGTTACATTTAAATGGACATTATAAGAGTGCATGAAAGGTGTTCGATGAAATGTCTGACAGAAATAAAGTTATATAGTATAATTTCTGTTACACATGTTTTTATTTCGAGATTACTGAATAGTATTATGAATCATTTGTTGGGTATCATATGTTGTAATCTTTTATTATCAATTTTTTGTTTATTATTATATTATTATTAACTTTGTGTATGACTGTATGCATATGGATGATATCAAGTTGCTCATTCATTTATCGCTGATGATCTGATTTTTGATTTGTTTGTATTTTTGCCTATTCTTGATTAGATTATCAATATTGTTACAACTGGGTTATCTAAAAGTGTTAATTAATTTGAAAAGGATGAGAAAGTGAGAACTAACGATGCTGGAGTTGGCTCATGATTGTCAAACTAATAGCAGCAAGACAACGACGTTGTATAGATCATTTCTATCGACTGCATTTTGGTCTAAACATTGTGATGATATTAGCTATAATCTGCTAGATTCTCACATTTAAAATATTGCAAGTTGATCAGATAGATTCTCACATGCAAATAAAAGGTAAACTTCAGTAGGTTTATGTTTGGATTGATAGCTATATCGGTAATTATGTTAGGTCCTATGTGCAGTCCATGATTAAGCATACTCAAGTGTCATTTAAAATTTAAATTGTTAATGGTTATCCTTAATGAAACAGTAGGAAGCAGTGGCGGATCCAGGAATTCGAATCGTGGGGGGCAAAATAATTACACATTAACTATAAAATTCTACATAAAACAATAATTATATGTTTGAATACAAGCACCAAAAACTGCATAAATTTACATCCCACTGCACTAAATTCTGCACAAAATGACACCTAAATTACACATAATACAACGACTAAACGAATGTAATCTAGCATCAAACACTGCTGCAAAACAGCAGCAAAACAGCTCCAAAAATAGCAGCAAAAAAGGCTTCGAACAGCTCCACAAACAGCAGTGAAAAAGGCTGCGAACAGCTCCAAAAACAGTAGCGAAAAAGGTTGTGACAGCACCAAAAATAACAGCGAAAACAGTTATTAAAAAACTGCACTAAAGGATATCATACTACAATTGGCCTCTACGTGTTTTCTTCTTTAGCCTTTGAAGAAGAAGGCTTTGAGGAAGTAGGAATTGGTCTTGGAATTTCTTATGCAACGTTTCTATTTGAAGTTTTTTCATTGTCATCATGATTTACAAATGGTTCTACCTTTCTAAAGAACTTCAAAATTCCTAACAAGACATGTATAAATAAAATTTTAGTAAGATAATGGAAATAATGGATATATAACAAACACAAGAAAACAAGACTTTCACCAATTTTTTATACAACCACAAGGTTGAACCTCTTATAATTTACCATATTTTATTCACCAAACAATCAATGCTTTTAAATAAATAAAGTTATATGCCCACATTTAAAACATAACCCACTAATCTACCATTAACAATTAACAAATTAAAAATCAAAAACTAGGGCTTACAAATAAAATAAGAACGAAGTTACCTTCTTGTGCTTCCATATGGTGATTTAAACAATGTAAGACATGCTCGAGACAAGTTGAATCACCAATTTTATTGCTAGTTTGCTACAGCTTGAATTTTGGATCAATCAGAAACAACTGAAATAGGCAAAGAGCGATGGATGGATGACTCGATAGAAGTATCTGATTGTACGATCAGTTTTTTTTTAACATGAATTGGGCTAGGAAAATTTTAGTAGTGGACTATAATTAAAGATGGGGCCAAATAATACTTGGGCTTGGGGGCCAAACAATGTTGGGCTAGGGGCCAAGTGAAAAATACACTTAATTTTACACTAATTGGGCTTGGGCCATGGGGTTCCACGGCCCCCATCCTCCTGCATTACATCCGCCCCTGGTAGGAAGGATACTTTTAGCTTTTAGTGATTATATCCTATTGCTTTTGCAATCATATTTTCTTTCAGTATATATGTGCATTTTGTAAGCTTATGTGTATGAATATTAATGCATGGGTTCGTATGTAATATTGTCCAACATAATTTGATTGTTTGTGTATTTAAAAAAAGTAGCCTCAATTTTTACTCTTCAGTTGATGTTTTGCTTGACAAGCTTATATAGTAAGGTTCATTGTTGCTTGATATTATTGTTGCTATAAATATCTTATTTTATCATAAGCTCTTTTGTTAATGATAGGTTTATATGGTTTTTGAAGGTTTCGTCAATGTATTTGCAACAATAATTCCTTGCACCAATCAATTTGCTTGTGGATAAAAGGTACTTTTGCTAATTTAAAATAATGATTAGGTGAGAAACTTCAACTAAGTTGGCAATGAGAACATCTCTTTTGACTAATACAGCTTTGCTCTTGCGTTTTCTTTATGGATTGAGTTTTCCGAAACGGTTTTTATTTATTTCGATATTAGAAAGTCACTATTTGATTGCATAGGTTATATTATCTATTGGTATTAACAATTAGTTTAAAGTTTCATATTGTTTGTCATAAATTCTGCTTCTACATCTTCACAAATGGTTGGTGGACCATCTAAAGTTCTAAACGGACCGTTTATATGGATCGTTTCGATCAAGTGGCACTACTTTTTAATGCCTTCTATATTCTTTCATTCTATTTAGTCCTTTTTAACGATTGATTGCAATATTGATTAGTGATGTCAATTCCGTACCAATCAAAAGCCTAATGCAGAAATTTTAGTAAACTTGAATCCCATCATGAATGGTTTAAATGGTTAATGGTTAAAGACATGACAAGTAAAGGGCATGGAGAAAAAGAATGTTATAGCAGAGTGGTAAGACATGACAAGTAAAGGGCATGGAGAAAAAGAATGTTATAGCAGAGTGGTTTCAATCAAATGACACATCTAATTTTTTTAGATGGAAAGTAATTTTGTTGTTGATTAATGTCTCTTTTAATGTTTGTTGGTTTCAAATCTTTAGAAGCACCATGATCTTTTTAGTATCTGCTATTTTATTCCCTCCATATGTGGGTTAAGTTACATATGAGTGCTAATTTCTTCTTTGTATAATCTACGAAGCCTAATAGGTAGTACATCATATGTACGTGTTTAATCCTCTACTAATGTTGTAGTAACATATTTTATTCCCTCCATGATAGTAGCAAGTAAAAAATAATTTAATTTACTTTTTGATTTTCTTTTATTATGTAGGTTGATGATCGACTTGAAAGATGTGATTGTTTTAAGGCCTCTCCCAATGGTGCGTCAGTGAGGAGCATCACTTTCCATCAGTTGACTGACACCATAGGCACCAAAACATCAATTTCCATTGGTTGAGGGTTCCGTCGCCAAACCGAAGTGATTTTCACAGTGTCAGTTTTTTTTACTTTTTATTTTTTTATTTGTTTAGTGTATAGAATTAAAGGTATATTGGTAAATGCGGGTCCAGAAAAAACTGAAGTGATGTTCACTATTGGCAGGGTAGTATCAGTTTGTGTCAGTTTTGGAAAAAGCTGACATGGCGCTGATGTGGCACCAACTGATGCGTCAGTTGGTGTTCACCATTGGGAGAGGTAGACTCCTTCCAACGGCAACTTCGGCTAGCGTCGGTTTGGCACCGACGGAACCGACGCCATAGGCATGGTTCGTCGGTTGCCCGGCGTCGGTTGGCATCTTCGGTTTGGCGACGGAGAGGGGGCAAGGCGTGGGACCCGAGTCGGTTTTTTTTATTTTTATTAAATGTGTGTCTAACGGTAAAAAAAAAAAAGGTATCCATTGCACCTCCAATGGCTAATAAAAAAATTTTAATATATTTTTTTTCCCTTTTCCCACACACTATAAATAAACACATATCCACACTCATATTTCATACACAATCTCTTCTCATTTTACACATCTTTACCAATATTTATACAACAACTTTATCAATATTCACACACATCTTCAAATAAATTACATCCAATATTCACATACTACTTTCAACCAATTTACTTATCCAACTTTCATACCAAAATCAACTTCAAAATGAGTCGACGACATCAATCAACAGAACAAGATATGTGGAACAACCTAATAAACAATCCCATATCGACCTCAACCCATAATCCAACTTCACCAACGGCCACTTCTTCAGCTCAGTCGAGCAACTCGTCACCAAGTCAACCGTTCGGTTTTTCACCATACGCAAATCCATCCACACCATACCAAAGTTATCAAACCTACCCAACGCAACAACATTTTAACATTTTTCACCACAAATTCCATTTCACCAATCTCCAGCGGCGTTTGGAAACCCACATTATATGCACCAACCACAACACTCGGCTTTCGCAACATATCCACCATCACCAATTAGCTACCCACAATTCGGAAACATCAACACTCCACCCCAACCCGAACCCCTAACCCGAACCCGACCCCGTAGCCGAAACCGAAGACGAAGCCGAGACCGTAGCCGAAATCGAAGCCGAAGCCGTAGGAAGAAAAGGAAATCAAAAGGAAAAGCAAGAGGATAAACAAAAGGAGCTCCAACAAGGGTACAAGTTAAATGGTCCACCGAGGAGGCAGTTATATTAGCCGAACGTTGGATCCACCGTTCCGAAAAAGATAAAAGGGGCGTTTCACAAAGCTACGACACTTTTTGGGACAAAGTTGAAGCCGACTATAATACGGTGACACCTAAACCCCGTACCTTGAGTCAAATTCAAGGAAAATGGAACAAGATTCGCAGCGATTGCAAAAATATTATTGCAATCCACAAAGAGCTTACGAATCCTCGTCAAAGCGGGGCAAGTGATGACAACATTGTTAAGGCATGTCATAAAGTGTTCAAGTTGCAACAAAAAAGAGTATTCATATATGAAAATTGTTGGCACGTAGTCAAAAATCATCCAAAGTTTCTTGAAAATGATGGAGTCATGGACAACCGACAAGTGCCATCCCAACCCGAGCCCGAACCGATAAATCTTAGTGACGACATGGCTACTTCCAATCCTCTTGCGACTAACATGGAACAGTTGTTCCAAAACGACATGCTTCGTCGCCCACCCGGTCGTACTTCTTAAAGAAAAAGTCAAAAAAGCTCGGGCTCAAGTGACGCCGCTATTGCTTCACACTCTTTGAAGGAACAAGAACGTTTGGCAAACATAGAAGCTGCGAAATCACAAAAAAGAACATTTGTAACACCCACCAAATTAGGACTATAGATTAGTGCCTAATCTTGTGTTTATACTTGTAATTAGTACGATTTTAGGCTAATTAATGTATCAGATTATATATTGTGGAATATATACGATAATGCGATTTGATTAAATCGTACGCAACTTAAATCGAATGTAAATCGATCCAATAACCGCGGACGTTGGTGAAACATTTTAATCTAAATTATAAAACATTTTCGACTACGCTTTAATTTATAATTCTTAGTCGTTTCGCATTACACGATTCAAAAACGATAAATACGCAAATTAGCATAAGATACATTATATAAACGACACCTACCAAAGATTTAATAAAGTAAATTAAGTAAAACATTCAAATAAATATTCGTATTTAAAATGGGGAAATAAACGCGTAAAATATATATTAAACAATTTAACGAACGAGAAAACGAACACCGCAAGGAACGCGATTGCACGGAGTTAAAAAGTGGAGACCCACACCCGGTGGGCCCCCACCGAAAATCAGCCAAGGTGAGGGCCATCACCTCCCTCACCCTCACTTTCTCATCTCACCTCTCTCTCTTTCTCTCCATTTTCTTTCAAAATAAACAAAACCTACCACTTCACTAAATCACAAAATAACACATCGAAACGACCTCGAATTTCAAGACTCATTTAGGGAAAAACGTCCACCACTTCGCGATCTACAACTCTATCTTTCCAGAATTTCATTTCGGCACTTTGTAAGTCTCCGACAAAACCCGAAACTCTCCGTTTTTACTCATTTTTACTTGTTTGTTGTTTATACATGCTCAAAATGTCCAAAAATGGGTTGGGTAAAAGATTTGGACCAAACGGAAGCCTCACAACCGACTTTCCGGCCACTGGAATCCGAACAGACTCCGACGTCGCATCTGGCTTGGCCCAATTGCGACGTCAGTTGCAACGTCGCAATACCAATCACCATGTCGCACATAGCGACGCCACCCACAGCGTCGCACTAAATTGCGAAAGTCGCACATAGCGACGTCATACTCAACGTCGCAGTCAGGGCTTGCGACGTCGCATGCCACGTCGCATGCCACGTCGCATAAAACAGAACCTGAAAAACCAGAATTTTTAAGAGATTTTCACTAAAACAAGGTGGTAAATATGAATTTTTCCCTCCGAGCTGACTCGGCAGCTCGACCCCGACCAAGGGCTCTGCCCCTCGGACCCCGCCAAGGGGTTGCCACCCCTTGGAACCCCGCAACCAGGGGCGCTGCCCCCGGACCCCCGTCATAATGAGTTTGTAAATACATTTCATACTAAGTGTCAAACTTATAAAACACTTCGAAATCAAAATAATAATGTTAAGATTATTATTACAACCATTCACCAACGGGCCGTACAAACTTTTGAAACTCAAACAATCGAAACAAATTATGGGAAATTGGACATTCTTGTTGGACGAACAACTTCAAGGTATTCTTGGTAGATACCGACTCATATTTAACCAACGCGTGTCGTGGACACCCTCAGGTTACAAGTCTTTGGACTTCATTACTCGGCTAATCAACTTCAGTTTATTAAGTTAAACTCGCCAGACTCAGGTGAGTCTCATGGCCCCTCTTTTTACTGTTTTACTCAGGGGTGTGATACAATGCTCGTTTTTAACATATGAACGCAAGTACAACTTTTTCATATACTACATGAGTTACTCACGACTAATCATTTAAAGTCCTCCGTCAGCATAGTTGTTAATACGTTGTAGCGTGAATATTAGTATATGATACCATATAGGATTGACCCTCCTCGTCCGGGTTAGCAAGCACTAACCGGGTAAACGGACGTACTAATATTTGGGGAGACGAGTGTTGATTAGGCACTCGTGGAGGCAAAAACGCTCAGGCTGTGCCCCTGACCCACGAGTTAAGCTCAACTATGTGCTCATGGCTGTATACATTTACATTATCAATTGCTAGATGCAATTCAATTACTTAAATCTTGCGGTTCATACAATAATATTTGATACTCAAACCTGTGAGCTCACCAGCTTTTAGCTGACCCATTTAGCATGTATCGCAGGTACCCAGCAGTAGATTCGGACTGCATCAGGATATCAATAGCTCGAGTCAGCATGCAAACATTTAAGATTTTCTTGCATTAGTATATTTTGTACAAGTACTTATGTACTGAAATCTCTCATTTAATCGAACACGAGCTGTGTACAGCTTCAAATGTTGTAAACATTTCTTATATTCATATATTTTGTTAAAACGAAGCATATAGAGTCGTTTACTATATATCTTTGTGCTTTGATTATTGATTAGTAACACCAAAGTATGCTTCCGCTAAACAGTAAATTTTGGGGGTGTTACAGATTGGTATCAGAGCCTAAGGTTATAGTGAACTAGGTTGCATTTAGTGGGCCTAGACTATGACCGTTAGGCAGTATTTTCTTATTAGGCATGACTGGTTTAGGAATTACAGCATACGACTTTAATTTAACATAGCCTGATCAACTAGTACAATTAAGGAAAGATGATGTAAGGTCTGAAACGGTTATGTTGAAAAGGAATACACTAGTTGACTCTGACCTTGAGAGAACCGAGACTTAAACTTGTCTGTGCTAGACACTCAATAGGTTATATTATATACGTATCATATGAATATAGGCCTCACTCCTACTAACGCTTTGTCTCAGAAATGGCAAACACACCGCCCAATTCATCGCGCTCTCAATCTGGGTCGCAGAACCCAAGGGTAGCTAGGAGGAACGCCAGGTTGCCTCGAGCTGGCCCGTACCCTACCCACTTCACCTTGCCGACCTTAGCCGCTAGGGTGAACCAACACGAGCAACGACTTCACACCATGGATGTCGTGTTGCAAGAAACGAACGAAAACTAGATACTTACATCCCTCGAGCGCATCGAACAAGTCTCCGAGGATCACGAAACCACAGTTAACAACGTGGATGTCCTTCGCAATAGGGTGGTGGAGATAAGTGTAGAGACCGCCCTTCTGCAACAAAGGCTAGAAGAATGTGAGCAACGCTCACGGGAAGCGGAGGAATATGTTCGTGGATTAGTACAACGACTGGCCCTGGCAGAAGATAACGCCCGACAAGCCAGCAGACTTGCAAACACTGTGGATCGCCTCGTTGTGATGATGGAACAAATTAATCTACATCAAGACTAGTGTAGTCCTTGTCTTGTAATCTATCTTGTAATCTAATAACTATCTAAACGCTACTTTATAATTTGGTCGGATGTAACAATTCCCTACACCTTTTGTAACACATCTATGGATGTAACCTTTAAATTTGTATTATCTATCGAATATTCTCGCTGTTTCAATCTATACTAACTGCCATTTCCCTGTTGATGTTATGTATTACCGCTTTTATACATAAACAACTGTGACAATTACTGCTTCATACAAAATCTCATGAATCTTCATTTCTTTTATTGAAGAAGCATGCCGCCAAAGACAAGGCCCTACTCAGATGCCCAACTTGCATCTCTCATCTCCCAGGCTGTAGCAGAAGCCTTGGCCCGGAATTCATCACAGAACTCCGGAAGAAACAGCGACACCGCTGAAACCGCTGCTGCCAAGCCTTGTTCCTACAAGGACTTCCAGAACTGCAAACCCTCAAGCTTCAAGGGTACTGAAGGAGCCATTGGACTGATCAGATAGTTCGAGAAAATGGAAACCGTTTTTCGCATCAGCAAATGTGCGGAGGACGACAAGGTCAAATTTTCCACCTGTACTCTTGAGGTTGATGCCCTCTCCTGGTGGAACTCGTATGCCCAGTCCGTGGGTATCGACACTGCCTTCCTACTCCCTTGGGAGGAGCTGAAAAACATGCTCACTGCCAAGTATTGCCCGATCGAACAACTCCAAAAGCTGGAGGAAGAATTTTGGAACCTAAAGGTGCAGGGAACTGACATCGACAGATACACCACGAGGTTCAACCAGCTTGCCATCCTTCGCCCCGCAATGGTAAGCACCGAGCCCGATAAAATCAGAAGGTACATCCGCGGCCTTCCGGAACCTGTCCGGGGGAATGTCGCCTCTTCAAATCAAACCACCATTGATGGTGCTATCCGATTGGCCCATGAACTCATGGCCATGAACGAGGATCCCAAACTACCCACTTCATCCTCAACCCAACACAAACGAAAGTGGTCCGACAACCACAACAACCACCCGAACAAGAAAACCGACACCATTAAAGCCTATAACACCACCACTGATAACAAACGGGGCTACATTGGGAACAAACCTTACTGTTCCAAGTGCAGCCGCCACCATGAGGGTTCATGTGGTCCCTTTTGCAACAACTGCAAGAGGTACGGCCACCTCACTAAAGATTTCTGATCTCCTACTAACAACAATCCCAACAACAACACTAGGCCACCCAAAGTCTGTTTTGAGTGTGGAAATCCCGAGCACTTCAGGGACGATTGCCCAAAACTGAAGAACAAGGGCAACAACAACAACCGCAACAACAACAACAGCAACAACAACAAAGCAACAGGTAGAAACATTTTAATCTAAATTATAAAACATTTTCGACTACGCTTTAATTTATAATTCTTAGTCGTTTCGCATTACACGATTCAAAAACGATAAATACGCAAATTAGCATAAGATACATTATATAAACGACACCTACCAAAGATTTAATAAAGTAAATTAAGTAGAACATTCAAATAAATATTCGTATTTAAAATGGGGAAATAAACGCGTAAAATATATATTAAACAATTCAACGAACGAGAAAACGAACACCACACGGAACGCGATTGCACGGAGTTAAAAATTTGATACCCACACCCGGTGGGCCCCCACCGAAAATCAGCCAAGGTGAGGGCCATCACCTCCCTCACCCTCACTTTCTCACTTTCTCATCTCACCTCTCTCTCTTTCTCTCCATTTTCTTTCAAAATAAACAAAACCCACTACTTCACTAAATCACAAAATAACACATCGAAACGACCTCGAATTTCAAGACTCATTTAGGGAAAAACGTCCACCACTTCGCGATCTACAACTCTATCTTTCCAGAATTTCATTTCGGCACTTTGTAAGTCTCCGACAAAACCCGAAACTCTCCGTTTTTACTCATTTTTACTTGTTTGTTGTTTATACATGCTCAAAATGTCCAAAAATGGGTTGGGTAAAAGATTTGGACCAAACGGAAGCCTCACGACCGACTTTCCGGCCACTGGAATCCGAACAGACTCCGACGTCGCATCTGGCTTGGCCCAATTGCGACGTCAGTTGCAACGTCGCAATACCAATCACCACGTCGCACATAGCGACGCCACCCACAGCGTCGCACTAAATTGCGAAAGTCGCACATAGCGACGTCATACTCAACGTCGCAGTCAGGGCTTGCGACGTCGCATGCCACGTCGCATGCTACGTCGCATAAAACAGAACCTGAAAAACCAGAATTTTTAAGAGATTTTCACTAAAACAAGGTGGTAAATATGAATTTTTCCCTCCGAGCTGACTCGGCAGCTCGACCCCGACCAGGGGCTCTGCCCCTCGGACCCCGCCAAGGGGTTGCCACCCCTTGGAACCCCGCAACCAGGGGCGCTGCCCCCGGACCCCCGTCATAATGAGTTTGTAAATACATTTCATACTAAGTGTCAAACTTATAAAACACTTCGAAATCAAAATAATAATGTTAAGATTATTATTACAACCATTCACCAACAGGCCGTACAAACTTTTGAAACTCAAACAATCGAAACAAATTATGGGAAATTGGACATTCTTGTTGGACGAACAACTTCAAGGTATTCTTGGTAGATACCGACTCATATTTAACCAACACGTGTCGTGGACACCCTCAGGTTACAAGTCTTTGGACTTCATTACTCGGCTAATCAACTTCAGTTTATTAAGTTAAACTCGCTAGACTCAGGTGAGTCTCATGGCCCCTCTTTTTACTGTTTTACTCTGGGGTGTGATACAATGCTCGTTTTTAACATATGAACGCAAGTACAACTTTTTCATATACTACATGAGTTACTCACGACTAATCATTTAAAGTCCTCCGTCAGCATAGTTGTTAATACGTTGTAGCGTGAATATTAGTATATGGTACCATATAGGATTGACCCTCCTCGTCCGGGTTAGCAAGCACTAACCGGGTAAACGGACGTACTAATATTTGGGGAGACGAGTGTTGATTAGGCACTCGTGGAGGCAAAAACGCTCAGGCTGTGCCCCTGACCCACGAGTTAAGCTCAACTATGTGCTCATGGCTGTATACATTTACATTATCAATTGCTGGATGCAATTCAATTACTTAAATCTTGCGGTTCATACAATAATATTTGATACTCAAACCTGTGAGCTCACCAGCTTTTAGCTGACCCATTTAGCATGTATCGCAGGTACCCAGCAGTAGATTCGGACTGCATCAGGATATCAATAGCTCGAGTCAGCATGCAAACATTTGAGATTTTCTTGCATTAGTATATTTTGTACAAGTACTTATGTACTGAAATCTCTCATTTAATCGAACACGAGCTGTGTACAGCTTCAAATGTTGTAAACATTTCTTATATTCATATATTTTGTTAAAACGACGCATATAGAGTCGTTTACTATATATCTTTGTGCTTTGATTATTGATTAGTAACACCAAAGTATGCTTCCGCTAAACAGTAAATTTTGGGGGTGTTACAGATTGGTATCAGAGCCTAAGGTTATAGTGAACTAGGTTCCATTTAGTGGGCCTAGACTATGACCGTTAGGCAGTATTTTCTTATTAGGCATGACTGGTTCAGGAATTACAGCATACGACTTTAATTTAACATAGCCTGATCAACTAGTACAATTAAGGAAAGATGATGTAAGGTCTGAAACGGTTATGTTGAAAAGGAATACACTAGTTGACTCTGACCTTGAGAGAACCGAGACTTAAACTTGTCTGTGCTAGACACTCAATAGGTTATATTATATACGTATCATATGAATATAGGCCTCACTCCTACTAACGCTTTGTCTCAGAAATGGCAAACACACCGCCCAATTCATCGCGCTCTCAATCTGGGTCGCAGAACCCAAGGGTAGCTAGGAGGAACGCCAGGTTGCCTCGAGCTGGCCCGTACCCTACCCACTTCACCTTGCCGACCTTAGCCGCTAGGGTGAACCAACACGAGCAACGACTTCACACCATGGATGTCGTGTTGCTAAAAACGAACGAAAACTAGATACTTACATCCCTCGAGCGCATCGAACAAGTCTCCGAGGATCACGAAACCACAGTTAACAACGTGGATGTCCTTCGCAATAGGGTGGTGGAGATAAGTGTAGAGACCACCCTTCTGCAACAAAGGCTAGAAGAATGTGAGCAACGCTCACGGGAAGCGGAGGAATATGTTCGCGGATTAGTACAACGACTGGCCCTGGCAGAAGATAACGCCCGACAAGCCAGCAGACTTGCAAACACTGTGGATCGCCTCGTTGTGATGATGGAACAAATTAATCTACATCAAGACTAGTGTAGTCCTTGTCTTGTAATCTATCTTGTAATCTAATAACTATCTAAGCGCTACTTTATAATTTGGTCGGATGTAACAATTCCCTACACCTTTTGTAACACATCTATGGATGTAACCTTTAAATTTGTATTATCTATCGAATATTCTCGCTGTTTCAATCTATACTAACTGCCATTTCCCTGTTGATGTTATGTATTACCGCTTTTATACATAAACAACTGTGACAATTACTGCTTCATACAAAATCTCATGAATCTTCATTTCTTTTATTGAAGAAGCATGCCGCCAAAGACAAGGCCCTACTCAGATGCCCAACTTGCATCTCTCATCTCCCAGGCTGTAGCAGAAGCCTTGGCCCGGAATTCATCACAGAACTCCGGAAGAAACAGCGACACCGCTGAAACCGCTGCTGCCAAGCCTTGTTCCTACAAGGACTTCCAGAACTGCAAACCCTCAAGCTTCAAGGGTATTGAAGGAGCCATCGGACTGATCAGATGGTTCGAGAAAATGGAAACTGTTTTTCGCATCAGCAAATGTGCGGAGGATGACAAGGTCAAATTTTCCACCTGTACTCTTGAGGTTGATGCCCTCTCCTGGTGGAACTCGTATGCCCAGTCCGTGGGTATCGACACTGCCTTCCTACTCCCTTGGGAGTAGCTGAAAAACATGCTCACTGCCAAGTATTGCCCGATCGAACAACTCCAAAAGCTGGAGGAAGAATTTTGGAACCTAAAGGTGCAGGGAACTGACATCGACAGATACACCACGAGGTTTAACCAGCTTGCCATCCTTCGCCCCGCAATGGTAAGCACCGAGCCCGATAAAATCAGAAGGTACATCCGCGGCCTTCCGGAACCTGTCCGGGGGAATGTCGCCTCTTCAAATCAAACCACCATTGATGGTGCTATCCGATTGGCCCATGAACTCATGGCCATGAACGAGGATCCCAAACCACCCACTTCATCCTCAACCCAACACAAACGAAAGTGGTCCGACAACCACAACAACCACCCGAACAAGAAAACCGACACCATTAAAGCCTATAACACCACCACTGATAACAAACGGGGCTACATTGGGAACAAACCTTACTGTTCCAAGTGCAGCCGCCACCATGAGGGTTCATGTGGTCCCTTTTGCAACAACTGCAAGAGGTACGGCCACCTCACTAAAGATTTCTGATCTCCTACTAACAACAATCCCAACAACAACACTAGGCCACCCAAAGTCTGTTTTGAGTGTGGAAATCCCGAGCACTTCAGGGACGATTGCCCAAAACTGAAGAACAAGGGCAACAACAACAACCGCAACAACAACAACAGCAACAACAACAATGCAACAGGTAGAAACATTTTAATCTAAATTATAAAACATTTTCGACTACGCTTTAATTTATAATTCTTAGTCGTTTCGCATTACACGATTCAAAAACGATAAATACGCAAATTAGCATAAGATTCATTATATAAACGACACCTACCAAAGATTTAATAAAGTAAATTAAGTAAAACATTCAAATAAATATTCGTATTTAAAATCTCATGAATCTTCATTTCTTTTATTGAAGAAGCATGCCGCCAAAGACAAGGCCCTACTCAGATGCCCAACTTGCATCTCTCATCTCCCAGGCTGTAGCAGAAGCCTTGGCCCGGAATTCATCACAGAACTCCGGAAGAAACAGCGACACCGCTGAAACCGCTGCTGCCAAGCCTTGTTCCTACAAGGACTTCTAGAACTGCAAACCCTCAAGCTTCAAGGGTACTGAAGGAGCCATCGGACTGATCAGATGGTTCGAGAAAATGGAAACCGTTTTTCGCATCAGCAAATGTGCGGAGGACGACAAGGTCAAATTTTCCACCTGTACTCTTGAGGTTGATGCCCTCTCCTGGTGGAACTCGTATGCCCAGTCCGTGGGTATCGACACTGCCTTCCTACTCCCTTGGGAGGAGCTGAAAAACATGCTCACTGCCAAGTATTGCCCGATCGAACAACTCCAAAAGCTGGAGGAAGAATTTTGGAACCTAAAGGTGCAGGGAACTGACATCGACAGATACACCACGAGGTTCAACCAGCTTGCCATCCTTCGCCCCGCAATGGTAAGCACCGAGCCCGATAAAATCAGAAGGTACATCCGCGGCCTTCCGGAACCTGTCCGGGGGAATGTCGCCTCTTCAAATCAAACCACCATTGATGGTGCTATCCGATTGGCCCATGAACTCATGGCCATGAACGAGGATCCCAAACCACCCACTTCATCCTCAACCCAACACAAACGAAAGTGGTCCGACAACCACAACAACCACCCGAACAAGAAAACCGACACCATTAAAGCCTATAACACCACCACTGATAACAAACGGGGCTACATTGGGAACAAACCTTACTGTTCCAAGTGCAGCCGCCACCATGAGGGTTCATGTGGTCCCTTTTGCAACAACTGCAAGAGGTACGGCCACCTCACTAAAGATTTCTGATCTCCTACTAACAACAATCCCAACAACAACACTAGGCCACCCAAAGTCTGTTTTGAGTGTGGAAATCCCGAGCACTTCAGGGACGATTGCCCAAAACTGAAGAACAAGGGCAACAACAACAACCGCAACAACAACAACAAAGCAACAGGTAGAAACATTTTAATCTAAATTATAAAACATTTTCGACTACGCTTTAATTTATAATTCTTAGTCGTTTCGCATTACACGATTCAAAAATGATAAATACGCAAATTAGCATAAGATACATTATATAAACGACACCTACCAAAGATTTAATAAAGTAAATTAAGTAAAACATTCAAATAAATATTCGTATTTAAAATGGGGAAATAAACGCGTAAAATATATATTAAACAATTTAACGAACGAGAAAACGAACACCACACGGAACGCGATTGCACGGAGTTAAAAAGTGGAGACCCACACCCGGTGGGCCCCCACCGAAAATCAGCCAAGGTAAGGGCCATCACCTCCCTCACCCTCACTTTCTCACTTTCTCATCTCACCTCTCTCTCTTTCTCTCCATTTTCTTTCAAAATAAACAAAACCCACCACTTCACTAAATCACAAAATAACACATCGAAACGACCTTGAATTTCAAGACTCATTTAGGGAAAAACGTCCACCACTTCGCGATCTACAACTCTATCTTTCCAGAATTTCATTTCGGCACTTTGTAAGTCTCCGACAAAACCCGAAACTCTCCGTTTTTACTCATTTTTACTTGTTTGTTGTTTATACATGCTCAAAATGTCCAAAAATGGGTTGGGTAAAAGATTTGGACCAAACGGAAGCCTCACGATCGACTTTCCGGCCACTGGAATCCGAACAGACTCCGACGTCGCATCTGGCTTGGCCAAATTGCGACGTCAGTTGCAACGTCGCAATACCAATCACCACGTCGCACATAGCGACGCCAACCACAGCGTCGCACTAAATTGCGAAAGTCGCACATAGCGACGTCATACTCAACGTCGCAGTCAGGGCTTGCGACGTCGCACCTTACGTCGCATGCCACGTCGCATGCTACGTCGCATAAAACAGAACCTGAAAAACCAGAATTTTTAAGAGATTTTCACTAAAACAAGGTGGTAAATATGAATTTTTCCCTCCGAGCTGACTCGGCAGCTCGACCCCGACCAGGGGCTCTGCCCCTCGGACCCCGCCAAGGGGTTGCCACCCCTTGGAACCCCGCAACCAGGGGCGCTGCCCCCGGACCCCCGTCATAATGAGTTTGTAAATACATTTCATACTAAGTGTCAAACTTATAAAACACTTCGAAATCAAAATAATAATGTTAAGATTATTATTACAACCATTCACCAACGGGCCGTACAAACTTTTGAAACTCAAACAATCGAAACAAATTATGGGAAATTGGACATTCTTGTTGGACGAACAACTTCAAGGTATTCTTGGTAGATACCGACTCATATTTAACCAACGCGTGTCGTGGACACCCTCAGGTTACAAGTCTTTGGACTTCATTACTCGGCTAATCAACTTCAGTTTATTAAGTTAAACTCGCTAGACTCAGGTGAGTCTCATGGCCCCTCTTTTTACTGTTTTACTCAGGGGTGTGATACAATGCTCGTTTTTAACATATGAACGCAAGTACAACTTTTTCATATACTACATGAGTTACTCACGACTAATCATTTAAAGTCCTCCGTCAGCATAGTTGTTAATACATTGTAGCGTGAATATTAGTATATGGTACCATATAGGATTGACCCTCCTCGTCCGGGTTAGCAAGCACTAACCGGGTAAATGGACGTACTAATATTTGGGGAGACGAGTGTTGATTAGGCACTCGTGGAGGCAAAAACGCTCAGGCTGTGCCCCTGACCCACGAGTTAAGCTCAACTATGTGCTCATGGCTGTATACATTTACATTATCAATTGCTAGATGCAATTCAATTACTTAAATCTTGCGGTTCATACAATAATATTTGATACTCAAACCTGTGAGCTCACCAGCTTTTAGCTGACCCATTTAGCATGTATCGCATGTACCCAGCAGTAGATTCGGACTGCATCAGGATATCAATAGCTCGAGTCAGCATGCAAACATTTGAGATTTTTTTGCATTAGTATATTTTGTACAAGTACTTATGTACTGAAATCTCTCATTTAATCGAACACGAGCTATGTACAGCTTCAAATGTTGTAAACATTTCTTATATTAATATATTTTGTTAAAACGACGCATATAGAGTCGTTTACTATATATCTTTGTGCTTTGATTATTGATTAGTAACACCCAAAGTATGCTTCCGCTAAACAGTAAATTTGGATGTGTTACAACATTGGCCACGATCGAAAAAAATGCGACCAAAAAAACCATATCTAAATCGTGGAAAATGTTATATAAACCAATATCGTCTTTTCTAAAGGGCAAGGAGAAAAAAATGCTCGAACAAGTCCGAAAAACCATGGTTGACAATTATGAGACGGATTACAAAACGGTTTTTGGTCACAAAGCGGGTTCGGGTTCATTCCAAGTTGACGATTCGAACGAAGACAAGAACGAAAATGAAGACGGGTCAGAGTAGACGACTAGTTATGTTTTTAATTTTCAATAAATGTATTTTTTTTTTAGGAATTGTAATCTTTAATTTTATATTAATGTAATGTTTTTTTATTTATAAAATAAATGTTTTATTTAAGTTTGGGTATTAAATAAATAAAGAAATTAGTGTGTGGGGTCCTGAAAAAAAGAGAAGTGATGTTACTGTAGAGAGTGAAATGTCAGTTTGTGTCAGTTGGGAAAAAAGCTGACGTGACGCAGATGTGGCACAAACTGACCAGTCAGTAAATTGTCACTGTTGGGAGCAGTCTTACAAGTTAAAACAAGAGGGCGAGCTTGTGGATCTACAACCACATAAGTAATATATATATTACACTAAAAGTTTAAAAACCAACTTTATAAAAGATATCAGTTGTTTGATGCATCTATATCTATATCTATACTATATTATAAAAAGTTTGAGACATTGTCTTAAAAAAAGAATAATAGTAAATTACTATTATACCCTTTTAACTATTATTCTCAACTTTTGAGCATTTATATTAAATGCAATCTATTATATATTATAAAAAGTTTGAGACATTGTCTTAAAAAGAGTAATAGTAAATTACTATTATACCCTTTTAACTATTATTCTCAACTTTTGAGCATTTATATTAAATGCAATCTATTATACAATTTAATATCTCATAATTATTTATTTGTTACAAATGTACCCCCATTAATATTTATCTTTTTCATAACTTATATAAACATTAATGAATATTTAAATGTATGTTAAGATTGTTTTAATATAAATATCAATGAAAAATCATATATTATTTACGAATTATACTTCACCTTTATTTTATATATATTTTATACTAATATATTAAGAATCCGTCACCAAGTTTTAAACTATAAAAAGTAAATACTTAAATTTATTTAATTCACATTTGAATATGTTATTCAACACTTAAGCATTTAAAGTGACTTCAAGTAATTATAAAAGTTAATATATTGCTGCTATATAACGGATTTGACCATTTGATTTTGAAAAAAAGTAGAAATTACTATATTAGTTATACAACTTTAAATGTATAACTGAAAGCATTTTATAACTATACTAGATATTTGTATCTTAATTTTCTTTAACTTTCAATTATTATAATTAGGGATTACGAAGTGGGTCGAGTTAGGTTTCCGGGTCTAAAGTTCACAATTTAAACCTGTAAATAATTTGATAAACGGGTTAACGAGTCAAAAGTAACCAACTCAAATACAACCTGCATTGTTTTGGTTGGTCTGCCACCAGCCCGTTGATCTGGATCGTAACCCAAACCCAATATGATAAATAAAACGAGTTGGCAGATTAAGAATTGAGAATACAACTATTCCTCATTAATTGTCGTATAAAATTTTAAGCTCTGTCGAGAATTATCACCACCATGAGAATCATTTGAAATATAATGTATATAAAATAATTGTCAAATTGGAATAGTATTATTGTTTTACCCTTTACTCAAGTACGACATGTCGTTAAATAAACCTATTATGAGTAAAATCTTTTATCGCCGCTGCATTGCGCGGGTAAAATGCTAGTTATTATTTAGTGTTTTGATAACATATTAAAACATGGATTTTGTAGAGATAAGTTGGCTCTCACTTAGAGATTTTGTAGAGGTATTTTCATGACTTAAATGATACGTAGTACTATTTACTCAACATTTATAACACATGGAATATATTTTAGTAATTTTAACATGAAGTAAGTTGTTACTAAATTTATTTTAAAATGAATTCTTTAATCACACATAATTTATAATTAGAACGAAATTATATTTGTAAGTATTAATGGAAGTACGCTTTTTAATGAATAAATTTGTTGTTGGTAAAAATAAATCGTAATTGTAAATATGCATCTATAATTCTTCCTCATACTATAAATATTCATAGTTAACTTGACATTATTACTAAACATGATACAAAACGTGATAAACGAAAATAACCACATAAAACCCGTTTGTATAGTATTATAGAAACTAATCTAACAAATATTTTGTAGTAAAACACATGTATATACAGACCATTTACCTTACATATACCAACCAATCTTATAAATTTATTTTCATCAAACCCGTGTATACACGGGTCAATAAACTAGTAAGTCCATATATAGCTCCTGACATACTTTAATGCTCTTTTATATGGAAATTGTAACCAAAGTATATCACGTGTGTTAAAATTTCTAATCAACTAGATATTACTTACCAGGGCTTCACATCGGGATGTTAATTCGATCAAGAATGATTCATATTTTTCATTAAACTTATGATTGAATTTAATAACTGTTACTAATTGGCAATACGTATCTATTCATATTGATTCATTTTATTTTTATTGTATGATTTCAATAATGAAATATAACACATGATGATTTTTGTTTAAATTGAAATATTGTATTAAGTTTATTAAAAAATATTCAAGTAAATTTAAGTTTATTTGGTTCGGTTATTATCGGTTCGATCTTTATGTATAATCAGAATCGAATCGAAATATGTCGGTTATTAACGATCCGGTTATTAACGGTTCGGTTTTACCATGGGTTCAATTTGTTTTAGTCGGTTATTTCGGTTATTCAGTTACGATTCGATTGTTTCAGTTTTTCTGCTCACCCCTAATTTGTATATTACTAGGCTAGAAAATGTCTCATACAATTTATAAGATAGGCATGAGCTAACTAATAAATTTAGCAAGTGATTACTTTTCTTAGGTTTTACATGTTAATTGTTTCATTTTTATTGTTTCATTTTTAAATATTTACAACTCGTATATAACTAGACTAGATGAATGAAAAACTTAAAATTTAGTCACGGCAACGAAGTGCGGACTAACTTCCTTGTTGATTCAAATACGTTTTTCGAAACAAACACATAAAATTCAGATTCAGATAATTTCTTATAAGAAATATGTAAATGTAAATAAATGTAAATTGTCCCAAAAATAAAACCCTAAAATTCCTTACTCTAATTTAGTTTTGATATTTGGACACATCCAAACACCCCCCTCAAATAAGTCTTTAGTTTTAACCCTTGACAAAATATACATTACACATAACATGAATGGTTCATAAAGGTGTGTGTAATTCCACAATTCTTAACTCATTCCTTCCTTCTTCTTCTTCCACATCTTCATACAACAAACACACAAATATATATATTTATACAAATCATTTATTTAATATGATTTTTTAATTTCAATTTTAATTTCTTATGTCGCAACCCTTGCACAACAACCGCAAGCGTTCATCTACCACCGTCACATCACCACCACAATCAACCACCGGCGGCGGCGCCGGACCTCACTTCACGGCGATGAAGAAAGCCAAATCACAAGCCGTATCTTGCTCTCTAGATAACAAAAACGGATTTCAATTTGATAATAGTAATATGAATAATTCATCTTCTTCTTCTTCAATGATCGAAGATCCAACTGAAATCGATGCTGGCCGTATCTCATCTGCCGGTGGATTCACCGCTAATTTATCTCGGAAAAAAGCTCAGCCGCCTCAACCTGCTAAGAAGTTCGTAATCAAGCTACTTAAAGGTTGTCGATTTGATTTCTTACCTAAATTAATTTATTTACTTTAAATTATGGTGTGTAGCTGCTATATTTATGTATCTAATTCGTTAGGAATCTTATATTGTTTTAAATTAGGTGTTTTGTTGCTGAATTGTAGAGGTAGGGTTTTGGATTTATGGATTGGTTTATGTATAGTGTACGGATGATTATGTATGTTTAAGCTGAAATTGAGTATCTAATTACTAGAGGTATCAATCTTTAGGTATTAATTGTTGAAATTAGGTATGTATCTTAGTTATTAATATCATGTTATTATTATAAGGATATAGGAAGTTTTATCTCTTTTGTTTACGTAGCTTATTTCAAGTACTGTAGGTGTAGACGTGTAGTGAACTGAAAGAGATACTGAAGATGCAGGTAAATAGGTACATGAATAGTATCCATTATCAGGATTTGTTTAGTCGGGAGAATATATCTTGTAGATGAGAAGAGCTATATCGAATGTTAATTAGTGTACATTCAGAATTTATTGTATTTTAGACACGATAAGTCGAAAACAATGTTGAACTTATGATGCGGATGTTGGGGCTTTTTACTGTATGTTTAACTTGAGTATGTGGCTGGTTCCTTTGTAATGATAGTCAAAATTATGTTATTTCGGGTGTTGTTTGGGTGGCTTGGGAGCAAGTGGGCTATTACTTACGTTGTCAGTCTATAATGCTACTTTTATATGGAAGGGTAGTACATTATAACATGCTGCAACTTTTGCTTGAGACTTGTCTACTCAACCTGTTTCCCGCCTCTTCTTCTTAAGAACTTCAATCATTTAATGTCACTGAAAAAATTATCTTACACAGCTCATGGGGCATGAAACACCTTATTTTATGTCTTCTTGTTTTTTGTTTGTTTAGCAAAGAAGAATACAGAACATAAGAGTAATGTGAAGATCTATGACCTGTGTATGTTTTATAAAACTACATGAATGTTTCCCGTTTTGTTCATCCTTATTTCCAATCATTAGAGTCCTACCTCATTGTTCTTAATATTTTAAGCACGGTGATCAAACAGTTCTAAATATCTGTGTTGTTTTACCTATTTAATGTTGTACGGTTTATAAACTATATTAACTGAGTTCCTTTTTTTGTATTTTCTTTTGAAGGCAAGCCAACCTTGCCAACAGACTTTGAGGAGAATACATGGGCAGTCTTGAAGTCAGCAATTAGTGCCATATTCTTGAAGCAGCCAGATCCTTGTGATTTGGAGAAGCTTTATCAAGTGAGTCGTGCCTCTTTATTCTTCATTACAGTGAAGTATTAATCTGACCATCCCTTCTTTGTTCTCCTTTATCATAGGCGGTCAATGATCTTTGCCTCCACAAGATGGGAGGAAGTCTTTATCAGCGGATTGAGAGGGAGTGTGAAGCTCACATATCTGCTGCTATACATTCATTAGTTGGTCAAAGTGAAGATCTTGGGGTTTTCTTATCACTTGTGCAGAAAACCTGGCAAGATTTTTGTGACCAAATGTTGATGATTCGTGGCATAGCGTTGTATCTTGACCGTACATATGTGAAACAAACTCCAACTGTGCGGTCGTTATGGGACATGGGCCTTCAACTTTTCCGGAAGCATTTATCACTAGCTTCAGAAGTTGAGCACAAAACAGTTTTCGGCCTGCTAAAAATGATAGAGAGTGAGAGGTAAACTACCCAATCTTTTGACAGAGTATGCTTAATAAACATTGAATACTCGTGTTTTTAAATTACTGACATTTTCTTATTTTTTACTTGCCAGATTAGGCGAAGCAGTTGATAGAACACTCCTTAGCCATCTCTTGAAGATGTTCACCGCCTTGGGCATTTACTCTGAGAGTTTTGAGAAGCCCTTCCTTGAGTGTACATCAGAGTTTTATGCTGCTGAAGGAGTAAAATACATGCAATACTCGGACGTACCAGATTATCTGAAACATGTGGAGGTGCATATCATTCCTCTCTTCCCTCATTGTACATATCAGTGCTAGGTCAAACTCTACCACAGGCGCTGAACAATGGGCGAGTTGGGGTGAAACCACAATTTTTTTTGGATATGTGGATACGTATACCCAAAACACTTTTTGTCCAAAAAGTTTAAATATATAAATAGTTATTGTGCCGAGTATGATTTCAAAATTTATACATATCTACAAGGGTTCTGATAATGACAGCTCCAAGGGCTGTGTTCAATACTTAAAGTTTTAAACCAGTGGTACTTCATTGGTTTTGGATAACTGATGTTTGGTGGTTGAGGTCACTACTAACACATAAAAACCATTGTTGACATTGTTTTTTTTTTCATAAACTCTATTTTGAATAATAATAATTACCTTTTATTAATAAAATGATTTAGGATGTTTGATGATTTAACAAATACACTTTGGGCTAATCTCGTTCATTTTATCTGTTTGACCCGATCATTAGTACTTGTGTTGCAAGTTCCACCTCTACATTGAGTCATCATATTTTCAAATTCTATTTATGTTACAAGACAGGATACTCTCCTTGTCAGTAGAACTTATACTTCGATCTTACTTTCCATACATTATAATTTTTACTGGTATTTGATGTGTTCATAATCGCAGGCAAGGTTGCATGAAGAACATGACAGATGTCTACTCTATCTCGATGTTAGTACAAGAAAACCACTGGTAGCAACCGCTGAAAGGCAACTGCTTGAACTCCATATTTCTGCAATACTTGATAAGGCATGAATAATCCTACACTCCCTATTCATTTTTTTTCTTCAAATTTCTTTTCTGATTCTCAGTTTATATAAGTTTAGTGTAATCATTAATGTATGTTTTAACTAAATCCAGGGTTTCACAATGTTGATGGATGGTAATCGAACCCAAGATCTTCGAAGGATGTACACACTTTTCTCTAGAGTAAGTGCCCTTGAATCTTTACGACATGCCCTTAGCTCATACATCCGGAAAACAGGGCAGAGCATTGTAACCGATGAAGAGAAGGAAAAAGATATGGTGTCCTCCCTTCTAGAATTTAAGATGTCGCTTGATAAAATATGGGAAGATAGCTTCTCGAAGAATGATGTTTTCTGCAACACAATCAAAGAGGCTTTTGAGCATCTCATTAATCTCCGTCAGGTACCATTTTTGTTAGTATTATTTTGAAACTATAGTTTTTACGTAAACTCATGTAGGTTTCTCAGTAGGCCTTTTATTGTTCCAAAACTATCGTAATGTATATGTGTGTTGTCTGCAGAATCGTCCTGCCGAATTGATTGCAAAGTTTCTGGACGAGAAACTTCGTGCTGGAAATAAGGGTACATCCGAGGAAGAATTGGAGGGAACTCTTGATAAAGTCTTGGTTCTGTTCAGATTTATACAGGTACCTGGATATTTTAATTAGAGGTGGCAAAAATGGCCAGGCTGGGACGCTGGGTAAAGGGTCAAAATGGGTAACTTCTGGCATAGGTCGAAATGGATCGGGTTGACCTAATACTCTTTGTCCAAAGTGATCAATGTCTCTTTAAATAGTACCTCAATTACTCTAAACAAATCTATATCATTTCAATAATAATATAACTTTTTTGATGTATGCTAATATGCTATATACTTTCATTAATAAAAGTCACCTTTGGTGACTTTTGGCCCGTCTGACTCAATTTTTTTTTATAGCCTTTTGTTCACACGTATGACTTGTTCACTAAAACATAAACCGGATTGACTTATTAATAAGTGAATGAGTCTTAATTGCACCTCTACGGTAGCATAAATTACAAATCTTTGCATGCTAGTAGCTCTTATTATAAGCTTATTCGTCTTATTTTGCTGCTCATGCTTCACAATTTCTTTGTTGCTTTATGCAAAGAAGTTACATATATTTATATTTCATTTTGTAATATAGGGCAAGGATGTGTTCGAAGCTTTCTACAAAAAGGATCTCGCAAAAAGGCTTCTTTTGGGGAAGAGTGCATCTATCGATGCTGAAAAGTCTATGATCTCCAAGGTTCCAAATTTACACTTTTTGACCTGCTGTTTTAGTCTAGTTGATGTTCTGATCATTAACTAGTTTGTCCAATTGTTTTAGTTGAAAACTGAATGTGGTAGCCAATTCACCAACAAGCTTGAAGGCATGTTTAAGGTGTAAATCTTTAACTTATAACAAGTTAATGGAAATGCAACAACGGTACACCATTTTTCTGAACATTTTACTTTTAATTCTGCTCTTTTAGGATATAGAATTGTCAAAGGAGATAAATGAATCTTTCAAGCAATCATCTCAAGCGAGGACGAAACTTCCTTCAGGAATCGAGCTAAGTGTGCACGTGTTAACAACTGGGTATGCTTTACAGTTCTGACCTTACTTCGTGAACAAATCACCTTTCTATTGCCAACAATAGTAACATGGGTAAATGAACGCAGGTACTGGCCAACATATCCACCAATGGATGTCCGCCTTCCCCATGAGTTAAACGTTTATCAGGTATGACATGAAGGAAATTGAATTCTATTTAGAGGTTGCAATATGGATGGGTTGGGTAACAGTTTGAAATGGTTATATTGTGTGATGGGTTTGAAACGGCTGGGGTTGGGTTGAACTGAGACAATTTTTTGTCAATGTTTTTAATGATCAATCAGTGTCACAAGTATCATTACTAAAATTATAATTATTTCAGTACTAAGCTGATTTTTGGCATTAAAAGATTTTGGAGGTTGTATGTGACAAAAAAAAAAAAAAAAATCACACAATTTGGTGACCTTTAAAACGTTTTGACCCTTTTTCTGGTCAGACTTTTAAATTTTCAAGTTTTATCTGTTCGAGCAGTTAGAGATGTAAAATGTAACCTGAATAGACTCATACATAAGTAAATGGCCCTATCTTGCCACCTGAGTTCTATGATCCTTTTCAACTCTTGATTAACTATAAGCTAAAACTTGTTCATTGATGCAGGACATTTTTAAAGAGTTTTACCTGAGCAAATATAGTGGTAGGCGATTAATGTGGCAAAATTCTTTGGGTCACTGTGTCTTGAAAGCAGAATTTCCGAAGGGTAAAAAAGAGCTGGCGGTTTCCTTATTTCAGGTTAGTCTCTTTCTCCGATCTTGCATATTTGGTCCACACATATAATTCCATGAGGTTTTCTTCTTGTTCCAATTATGTAAGTGGTAACTACTTCCTTTCAGACTGTTGTTCTGATGCTGTTCAACGATGCACAAAAGCTTAGTTTTCAAGATATTAGGGATGCTACGAGCATAGAGGACAAGGAACTGAAAAGAACTCTGCAGTCCCTTGCTTGCGGAAAAGTCCGTGTCCTCCAAAAGGTGATTGTTAACTTGATTTGATTTAAGTACAGTTTACTTCCTACCCTGTAGCGAAACAACTGATCTCAATCTTTTACCCAGATTCCAAAAGGTAGAGATGTGGATGATACTGATTCATTCATGTTTAATGATGGATTTACTGCTCCTCTTTATCGTATAAAGGTGAGACCGACAAAACATATGCAACATATATCGTCATTTACACAAATAATCATGATATTATATTATGTCTTATGCATCTCATTGTGCTAGAGGTTAGGTAGCAATTTCTTCCCATTTACTTATAACTGGGCAATTTCTCCCTTTCACTTTTCATCCCCTTAAATGGGTGATTTCATATTGCTTAAAATAGAACTGCTAAAAGTCGCTTAAGGTGTTTTTAAATGTATAAATAATAATATTATTGAAATACTACGTAATATAATTTTTGTTATAGTATATGTAACACACTGTTATAAAAAATTTAGCAATTTTGGATGAAAAGTTACCCATACAAAAGTTACCTGTTTTGACTCATATTCCAACTCGCCCCATTTTGTCATCTCTACATTGTGCTACAGAAAGCATGTCTTGATGAATATTATTGTGTGTACAGGTTAATGCTATCCAGTTGAAGGAAACTGTGGAAGAAAATGCAAGCACTACAGAGAGAGTATTCCAGGATCGTCAATATCAGGTCCAAGATCTTACGCAATCATTTAATTGTGATGGTTCATTTAAATCGTCTTAATTCTGTAACATGATGCATTTGAGCTTGTACACCATTTATTGGAGTCCTGATCACACTTTTATGTAATAAATTGCAGGTTGATGCTGCTATTGTTCGGATTATGAAAACTAGGAAAATTCTGAGTCACACACTTTTAATAACCGAACTCTTTCAGCAGGTAAACCATCAACCATCTATGTGCCATCTTTGTTTGAAAGTATTTTAAATGCATTAAAATGACGTTGTAACAAGTAGGAAGCACACAAACAGTGTGTCCCCTTCACTCCACATATTGAATGTGCATAGCATATGAACTGAAAGTAGATGTGGCAAAGTGGCCAGGTCAGGCTGTTGGGTAATGGGTCTAAAGAGGTTCGGGTAAAAGCTCTTATAGTAATGTTTTATAAAAGGTTATTCTTAATGTCAGTGTATCAAATCTTTTTGGAGGTTTAATACAATTAAAATACACTTCTGAAGGCTTTGGACCCATTTGATCCATTCGATCTTTTTCCTTGAAGCATAAACTGAGTCTACCCATTAATAGTTACATCTGTTGAAATTCCAGAGATGCGTAAAACCTGTTTAAAGATTTTAGCCTGATTAAGGTTATGGAACCTGTGTTTTTTGTTTTTGGAACAGCTCAAATTTCCTATAAAACCAGTTGACTTGAAGAAGAGGATTGAAAGCCTGATTGACAGGGAATATTTGGAGAGAGACAAAAGCAACCCACAGATATACAATTACCTAGCATGAGCATCAATTAAGTATGTTTTGTTGCTTGTACATGGCATGGAGATTTGTTCTTGTACGATTTCCGTGTCAGTTATGTACAGTGATAGCGTTTTTTTTTCCATTGTAAAGTCTTATTTGTCACCATGTTTTAAAACTTCAATTGTAGTATTGTTGAACACTGTTACATGTTACACTACACTCGAGACTTATCGGTAAGTTATCTTAAAACATATGCAAAGCATATGCTCTATATCGTGTAGCAGATCTACCAGGTAACTTAACTCCTCCTGAGGTGTCTTAGGGTTCTAATCCATTTAGGTGTTCCGAGTCCTCATGATCGCCAAACGTCTAGCCTTTTGTCCAAGTTATTTAGACTATTATAATGAAAGGTTGCATGAGATCATGTATGAATGGGGCTTAACTCTTAAGATACCCCCATGTGTTCATCAGAAGTGAAAGCAGCTTGTTATGAAATCCTCCTACATGTTTATTCTCGTGAAATCAGCTGTTATGAGACCCGCAGAAATGTATAATCTTGTGAAATTGGTTTTTATATGTTTAGGACCAACCCTATGTTTAAAATCTTAATCTAGCTTTTCATGGTTAAGGTTTATTTAAGTCAGCCACAGCATGCCTTTTCCGTCTATAGCGGATAGGTGTTAAGCGCTTCAAGCAAATCCATGAATCCAATAACCAGTAACACTCAATGTCTGGGATTTCTTATTTATAAATACTTCTCTGTTTAAAAAATAAGTATGTGTGAAAATGTTTATGTTTAAGTGTTTTTTTTAACAAATAAGGTGATAAACAATTTTTCATATAAGCGCTGAATTAAGCAATCCCAAAAGTCATGCATTTATATTTGATAAAAAATTCAATTGGTTTGTTATCTACTTATCCTCCATATGTTGTTTACCCACATGAACATCATATGATAGCTATTCAAACAATACTATACAACATAAATTCAAACTCATGATATTTAGGTTTTCTTGCTTGCCAAGTACTAACATATTAGGCTTTCTCTAATCATCTACATTTCTCCATCTTCAAATATGCATAAAAAAACATAATCTTTTTGGAATATTCTTCCTTCAAAACTTTTCTTCTCTAATCATCATACTCCAAAATCTCAACTCCAAAAACCTTTATATTAAAATAATCTAACTTTTATACAATACATTAATAAGAAGAGGATAAACATTTAAATATTTTTTCAAGATTATAATTAATAACGATATTGAATACAAACAATAACCGTTACATTATACTATAACATTATCTTCTATTCCTAAATTACCATATCGATCCCATAAGTGTTCGATAAGTACATTTCGAAGTTCAAACTGAGCATCTTTATCTCTAATTAATAAGTATTTTGATATAACACTACTATATTAAGTCATTATTTACATGTTATTAGTGACCAATAGAAATAAATATATAATATAAGTATATAAATGTTATTGAGTTCATTAAAATAATAGTTTATATTGATAAAATGGTTTTAGAGGAGGGGTATAATATCTCCAAATATGGAGTAAAATTTTAATCCTCCAAAAATTTCTCCATATTTGGAATATTGGAGATGATTTTCTTCAAATATCTTCCTCCAAATCTCCATATATGGAGTAAAAGGTGATTTAGAGTATGCCATTGGAAAAGGCGGCTTCAAATGAAGAATTTCCAACACATTTTGACATTGATCCTTGACGACGACTTATGCTGCAATTAAGGCATAATTTCAAGTGAAGTTGTAACTTGTAATCAATTGTTCCAATTACAGTTGTCAAAATGGGTGTGTTGGGTAACATAATTGGGTGAAACGGGTCCAAACACAAATACACAATACGAGTCAATATGAGAAGGCTGGGCTGACCCAAAACTCTGCATTATTATGTATAACTAACCCATTAGAGATATACTTCATGCAAATGCAACCATCAACCTTTTGACCGGTCCAGTCCATTTGATACATTCCCTCTAACTATTTTTCTTTTATGTGTTTGAGACTGGAAACAACATTAACTACCCATTCATAAGTGCATAGGTCGAAATTGTCACCGCCACAGCAATGTCAAATGGTCATAAGGCATTTATCCAGGGAACTACTTTCATCTACGCAGTCTCAAGTTCATACAACGGTGCCAAATAATTGACAAGCGTTTTGGCAACACTAGAATACAGTTTTTATGATCAGAAATTGAAAAACACTCAGAGTCTCAGGGTTATGGCTTACAAGTGTATTCTATATAAAGCATATGGGATAAAACAAATAAAGTATTTGTTCTACATTACTGTCTCAAAGTAGGGGTAACCCACCCCTGGATGGTTCCCACAACCCTCAAGGAATAGCGTAAAGTACCTGAACCTGGACTTCAGCTCTACACTACATATCCCTGACCGCTAAGCTACCATCAGAAGACCAATTGATTTAAAGTAATAGGCCTTCTATGCAAATTATACTTTAACCTATGAGAGCAAGCAAGAATAATCTTTTCTATGGGAAATTTAACTTTAAGGACCTCGAAATTCCTAACTTCATCCACTTTGCTAACTCCAATTCTATCATTCAGCTTCCAGCATTCAAATCTAGATGCTATGTTAAATACAGTACAGTAAAAATCAGTGTTTTGCATCCAACTGTTTTATGTATTTCACTATTTCATATACAAAATTTACGCCAATCGGGATGACTTTCTCAACAAAGGATGGTTGACAGAATGTGGAGATGCAGTTGTCTCAACGCATAATATATAGCATAAACAACTAATAACTTTCTAATAGTCAGTGACGGTCTCAGAACCCTTAAGGCCTTAACGTCGGTATTTAAATAACAACATTATCGATCTCAAATTGGTATTTAAATAACAACATTATCGATCTCAAATCATCCGTATCGAACATCCCTGCGACTTCTATAGCCTCTTTAACACAAATGTGATGTATCTGTACTAAATACTACTACTAATACTTAAAGTAAAATTTTGAGTCCTTAATCAAAACATTCTGCGTTAATAACATACTAATCGAATCCGTTTATACTATCAGTTAACATTCAACTGTGGACACTAAATATTAATGCAAATTGAGTTCAAATTCAACCATAGGTTAATGGCATACATACTATTTTCTCTATAATTTCTGTTCTAATGATATATAAACAGATGAATACTTCATAACATAATTCATCACTTCGACAATCAAAAATCATAATTGAACAATTAATTTAGGTAAAACCTAAAAGATACGCAATAAAACAACGAACAGAAAGCATGTCCGTTAAATTAGAGCAACAAAGCGTTAAGACGATAACAATTTAAAAAAAGAAAAAAAATACAGGAAACACGTACTAGACGAATCAAAAAGAAGATCGAAAGGGATCGATTATGAGGGAAAAATTAAACGATTTTAGCAACTGTAGAGGAAACGGAATCAGCGGCGGTTTGATCTGAAGGAGTAGGGTTTGGATTAAGAGGTAATCGAGGATCATCATCGTCATCCGGATCGTAATCAGGATTGAGATTACGATCAATTGCTTCACGGCCTCTTTCTAGACAGGGTTTACAAGCAATTTCGATGGTGATCCAACCTAAGGCTAAACCTGCAATTGCTATCAGTGATGCTGTTAATGCCCCCATTTTAATTGAGTTTGTATCTGTCTCTTTGGAGTTGTATTGTCAGTGAACAAACTAATACTGTAATTTACCCGTATAATACGAGTAGTAGAAAAAGAAAATAAAGAAATACCTTTCCGTATTTGGATTTAGGGTAAATATATTTTGTCGGCATCGTACCCCCTGTTTGTTCCGAGTTAAGCAACCTACCTCTAAAACTCCCAATGTATGCAGCAAACCGGTTATTTATGTGCTACAATCTTTGCAAACTATGTTTTTACCCGTTACAACCTACAAAATGATGACATGGCAACCACATCATGTGGCCTAAAAAATGACACGTAAGTAATTTTACCGGTTCTCCCGGTTACCATATTGCCGATATCGATACAACATTAACCAGTTTACTGCATACAATGGGAGTTTTAATGGTAGGTTGCTTAACTCGGAACAAACAGGGGGGTACGATGCCGACAAAATAATTTACCCTTGGATTTAAAGTATACCATTTTATATTTTATGATTTAAGGTATCGAACAGACGAATTATCACTGAATCTCTTCTTTACAAGTAACGTATTTAATTAGTTGATTGATATTCCTCAATCAATTTTAAAAATATTAAGTGAAAAGAGATCAATTAAAGTTAAAGGTGATGATGAGTTTTTGTTAATTTCTTTCTTTCTACTCAATATTTTTTTAAATTGATCAAGAAACACTAATCGATTAATTAGATATGTTACCTATAAAAAAAATTAGGTGGCAACTTGTCATTTGTGCAATTTCAAAAAAAAAAAAAAAGTCATTAACTTAATTACATATTGAAAGTTCTATACCTTAAAACGAAAGATCTAAATTTTGTACCTTAAATCAAAATAGGTGAAAATTATATTACATTTAGTTTTCCCAAAAATAAAGTTTAATTGACCCTTTCTCATTTATATTTAGGGTAAATTCATCAACATGGTATTTACGAAAACGGCTTTATACTTTCATTTTCCCGTTTTTCGGTCCAACAAATTTACATTTTGATCGAATATGGACACTGTTAGGATCATACTTTAGCCCAACATATAAGCCCACTGAAGTTTCATTCTAAAATCAATTGATGATAGGAAGTAGCCCATGAGCTTATATGCAAACGTAATTATCTTTCACTTTCCGATGTGAGATTGGGTTTGCACCCAACAGACACTACTCCACTTATAAAATTACTAAATGTTGGGACATGTATTTGTGACAACAGATCTAGCTTGTAATAGTACTAGTGATTATTGTAATCAAGTTTGTACAATTGATTTTGAATTGTAATAATTGATATGATATTAGTTTGTTGTTAATATTCGTTAAATATATTAGTAAGATAAAGTGTTAGACGAATATCGAGAATGAAAATGCAAACTAAAGTCTGTCTGCGAGATGAGATCTCAAGTCGCAGGATTGAGTTCTGCGAGTCGAGATCTGGGCTCGCAGAGGTGGCAACGAACCGAGACCAGAATGGGCTTGGTTTTGGGCTGCGAAGTCAGTCGACTCGCAGAGCCCATCGGGATGCGAGTCGAGTCGGCAGAAATCTTATATATACAAAATTAGGGTTTAAACAAAAGAGACTTTTGCTAATTCGTTTTCCAGAGCTTATTATTGATATTCTAAGCATTCTAAGGTTAGGTATTGATCGATTAACATTAATTAATCGATACAAAACCTTTTTGATAATCAATTCGCTATTATCTTGCGAAACAATTCGTTCACAATCTGTGAACCAAGTATTAAGGAATTCCGCGCCTTAATACCTAAAGATAACCTCGTTATCGATCCATAATACACGGGACTTACAATTGGTATCAGAGCTTTCGGGCTAAATACGATTAAGTTCGAGGTTTTTGGATAATAACGGTTGATTTAGGGTTGTTGGTACGTGCAATAGTACGTAAAAACGATCAAAATCAGTCTCTGGAAGTGTTTTGGTTCGAATTCGACCGAAATCTTAGGGTTTAGTCGATCAAAAACCTAAAATTTTCGTTTTTGGGGTTTTCAGCCGATCCTACGAACCGAGTTCAGTTTCACGAACCGAGTTCAATCCTACGAACCGAGTTCAATCTCACGAACTGAGTTCGACCCTACGAACCGAGTTCAATCTCAAGAACTGAGTTCGACCCTACGAACCGAGTTCCGTTCTGCGAACTGAGTTTCTGTTTTGCGAGTCGAGTTTCTACGAACTGAACTTTCTGATTTTTCTTTGTGATTGTTAATTTTTGAAACAATAAGATGTCTGATCTTAGTAAAATGATCGAGATGGAACACGAGGTGGGAAAATCAAACGTTCCACCTAAGTTGTTGAAGATCGAAGATTATTATAACTGGAAGGACAAATTTGAATCTTACTGTAGATTCCATGATCTGTCAATCTGGATGTGTATCAAGAATGGATACACGGCACCTACTCAAACTGTTCAAAATGCTATTGTGGTACTTACTTATCAGAACATGAGTGACCAATAGAAGGAAGAATACAAGTCTGAAAATCGAGCTCATTCTTGTATTAAGATGTGTCTTCCAAAGGAAATCGCTCATCAGCTGAAGTCTTTTCATATTGCAAGAACGCTCTGGGAAGCTCTTGAGAAAAGAGGTGAGGGTAGTCCACAAGTGAGAGCTGGCAAGAAGAATCTTCTCAAGAAGCAGTTTACTATGTTTAAAGCTTTGAAGGGAGAAGATCTTGATGGTTATGTTACTCGTTTCTACCATTTGCTAAGCGAGTTAGAATACCATGAGATCACTGTAGAAGAAGTTGATAAAACCGACAAATTTATTGAGGGTTTGCCTTCTAAGTGGGAAATGTATGGTGTTATGATCAAGGATAACGAAACCAGATATGCTACCATTACCTTAGAGCAGGTCATTGACAAGCTCGGAGGTTATGATTTCACCAAAAAGTCAAGAGATACCGATTCTGATCAGGTTCAGAACCCTGGGTTATATCATGGAAAAACAAATCTTTCGACTTCGTCTTCTAGTTCGACCACTGCTTTGTTAGTTGGTGATACTTGTGAAAATGGTGACATGATATCTGAAGATCTGTGTTTTATTTCCTCCTCTAATGATGAATCTAAAGGAAAGAGTTCTGAGAAGTCATCCCAAGAGCATCAGAAGATGCCTATGAGTGTGAAATCTGCCGAACAGCAACTGTCTGTTCTTGCTTCCTTTGTTGCATCTTATGAGAACTATATTGAGGGAAAGATCAATGATCCTGTCCTGTTTGACGAGGATTATGAACAGATCGATCCGGACTACGTTGAGGAATTGGAACTTCAGGAATTACTAGCATTGGTATCCAGAAAAGTTAAGAATTTCCTCAAGAGAACTGGTAGAAAGGTGGTGGGCAATAGATCAGGGTTTGATAAAACCAAGGTCAGATGCTTTAAGTGTCAAGGTATTGGTCATTTCGCTCGTGAATGCCAAAGACCTAAAGTAGAAGCTAAAGGAAAACAAGGTTCGGGAAGTACTCTTGCTTCCAAAGCCTTAGTGGTAAAGCAGTTGGATGGTTCTTATGATTGGAAAGCACAGTCAGAAGAAGAAGCTTTGATGGCTGAGATTGAAGATCAAGAGACAACTGCTGGATTAATGTCCTACATGCCCACTGATGTAGAACAAGGAGTAGAGGTGCCTGAGTCTGAAGTGAAGACAAGTGATAAGGATGTGTTGTACATGGATTCAAATGCTGAGATGAGTCCAGAAGATTTTGTGGCACACATGGCTGAAGTACAAACTGACAAGAAAAGGGTATGTTTGGATATTCTTACTCTTGCTGATGTTTGTTATTTAGTTACTGATTTGCAATCTCAATTAAGTGTTTTATCTGTTTCAAATCAAAATTTGCTATCCCAAGTTAGTGCTTTAACTGATTCTAATAGGTCTATGATATCTGAATTTGAACAAGCTAAATGTGATGTCCTAAGGTTAAGTACAGATAAGGTAGATCTTAAGAATAAGATTAAGTCTGATGTTTCTGATAAGATTGAACTTAGAGATACCATTAAAGAAAATGCTGTAATCATAGATGGACTCTACATAAACATCAATGACTTAAATCAAACAATAGCTAATAAGGATAGAGAGTTGGCTGAGCTTAAACAGAAGTTAGTAGAGCAAGATCGTAAGATTGAAAACTACAGAACTTTAGAAATGGACAAAATGTTAGAAGCTCAACGTAGTGTAAAGGACAAGACTGGGATAGGATACAATGATGTGCCTCATCCTTTTAATGCTAATTACACTAGTAACTCTATAGATTCTGAAATAACAGATGCTAATCCTGAGATTTTAGTAACTAATGACCCTGAAAACTTAGAGGCACAGAAAGATGTTGTTAAGAACCTATCACCAGATAATAGTAAGGTTTCTCATTTCACCAAAATACAGTTTGTATCGGGTGGAGTGATTAATGATATTAAGACTGATGATAAGGTTGATAAGGAACAAAGATCTAAACCTTTAGTGCCTAACACTCCGGATGAGAAAGCAAAAGTTAGTAAATCACGAAAACAGATGTCTTGCTTTTAATGTCACCAAAAGGGACATGTTGCTTCGTGTTGTTCGAACAAGAAGCCAGAAGCATCACATAAGTTAGTGATTGATGAAAAGACACCGACTGACTCTAGTACGACTGTAGATAGGTTAGATACCAAACCTAAGTTAGGTAATAAACCTATTAACATTCTTAAAAGAGAAGGTAAACATAGTGTCTCCCCACCTAAGCCTAAGCGACCATATCCTCTAAGTGATAATTCTTTCAATAAACCTAGGGATATGACACCGTCAAGGTTTAGAACTCAAGGTAGAAGCCATAGTCATTTTGAGAATGGTTCTACTTCGCGATCACATGGGCTTAATTATAATTATCATAATAGAGCTCAGAATTCAGTGCCTAGGAGGTTTTCCTCAAATTCACCTCTTAAGCTTGATCGTCCACAAGCTCAAGTATCTTCAAAAGTAACCAAAGCTCCTGATGAGAAGGATGGTTATTTTAAAGAGCTTAAGTTTGTTGATGATAACGGACAAACCAAGACCGTAATGGCTTGGGTCCCTCTTGACAACTGATCGTGTTTTGTGTTATGTGCAGGAGCATGCTGTGAACGAGGATAGCTGGTGGTATGTAGACAGTGGATGCTCAAGACACATGACAGGAGAACGAAGTCTATTGACTGGCTTCAAGGAAGGTCTCAAGCAAAAAGTCAATTTTGCAGGAGATAAAGGAGGAGTGATTACAGGAAAAGGAAAAGTTTCAAATGGAACTTTGACTCTTGAGGATGTGAACTATGTTGAAGAACTAACACACAACCTAGTGAGTGTTTTCCAAGTTTGTGATAAAGGTCATCCAGTTCATTTTAATGAAAAGGAAGCCTTAGTCCTGAAGCCAGGATTCACAATTCCTGAAGAATGGATATTGATGAGGGCACCAAGGAAGAAGGACATCTATGCAATCAACATGGGTGTTCCTAACTCTTCAATGGTGTCTATATGTTTATTATCCAAGGCTTCGGAAGCATATGCATTATTATGGCATAGGAGAATGGCACACCTGAACTGGAGAAAAATGAATTACATAACCAGAAATGGGTTGGTGTAACATCCTCTCCAATGGCCTGGTAATTTCTAATTTAAATTGATTATTTAATTGTTTTAGAGATTATTTGATATTAATTGTTTAATTGCGAAACTTAGATAAATAGGTCCTCAAGACTTATTGTGAATAGTAAATTATTGTTTGTTTTAATTTACTATAGTTAACGGTATCATAAAATAAGTTTCTCGCGATTGGTATTTAGGTACCAGACAATAGATTTAAGACGGATATAAAATACCCGTAGAATTGGGTCGGTTAAATAAAGAGGCCGACCTCCTCTTTTGTTTATTTCCTAACTTTCAGAAACCTCAAGAACTCACACACATATCCTTCAAATTCAAAGTTAAAATCAAAACCATAATCAAGATCATTTAGAACTGAAGCTGTGAATTAATCTTGTTGAGCTAGCATCTCCCTGATTCTCATCATCTTCTTCATAGGGTAAGTATCATGGCTCATGAACTTGGTTATAATGAAATTAGGTTAGTAATTGAATTTGGTAATCAATTGATGTTTGGATGTTGATATATAATGATATGTAGTGTTATTTCAGTCGTTTATAACTTTAGAATCGAGTTTGATGAGATTGAATGATCAAAAATGGTTTTAGGGTTCTAGCTGGGCATTTACAGGTTTGGGTTTGAGCTGTAATAAGCTCAAACGCGATCCCCACTTATTGCACGGATCGCGTTCCATAGTTATATTTCGTCATAGTCAATTTTCTTCTAACAAACGCGATCCAGCCCTTCCTTTCCGGATCGCGTTTGCATGAAAAATTTTGAAGGATTTTGCAAATTTTGAAAATGCATTTTCAGGGTCACGGTTTAGTGACGAATTTCACCAACTCGGATTGAGTTGAAATTAGTTAGTGAAATTCGCATGGTCACTTGGAAACAGCCCAATGATCAAAGCTATATACTATAGCCTAGTCAGTTTTTGGCCATTCGGGGCCATCTAGGGGTCGAAAATGGCATTTTTTAGTTTTAAACGTCATTTCGGGAATTTTCTGGTTGAACTTTTGTTTGCTTAGACTTCAGGGATTTACCTGATTTGGATAAATATGTTATGATAATGATTATGAGACGAGTTACTAACTTGTGTATTATGTGGTGTTTCAGATACTCCAAAGACTCAGTGATTAGAAGCTGAGTGTTGCGACTTCCGAGGTATCGGTGAGTGGATTTATAACTCACCTTTGATTTAGTTGTAACTATTTGGTTGCAACAAGTAAACGTAGGTTGATTATAGACTGTTTAGTCTTTGTTACTGATTATAAATCTACGTGATATGTGAATCTATGTGTACAGTTTATTGAGGTCAACGCGTAGTTGGACTTTTTGGTTATTATGTGAATTACACAGGTTTTGATTCATCTGTTGTGTTTGAGACCTGTGTATGAGTTTAATAACCAATAGTTATTGGTCTATTCTGTAATGGCCATACAGATTGACGTTAAGTGTTCTTGGAGAATCCCCGGGTATTATGATATCTCCAGAGCCACCGATCCTCATTGAAATTGAAACAGAAATGTGTTTACGTTTAATTGCTGTAAACAGATTGTTATGCTAAATTGAATTGTGTGTGATAAATTCATTCACTTAGCTTCGTGCTAATCCCTCATTTTAACTTTCTGCAGATTATGTTTGATATGTGGGTGATCAGGAAGTGGATGCTTTTGCAGGGAAAATTTGACAGCTTGTAAACTCTGATATGGTTTTGTTATAAACCTTGTTTTGTAATATATAATACCCCGTAGTGTGTAGTTTTAAACAGTTTAATTTTGGTGTGTTCTGAACATGTAACTGTTTATGTACATTATCTTAATGTACAGTATATAAATATGTTTTAAATTTATACGCTTCCGAGGAAAATAATAGAATATTATTGTAAAGAAAGAGGGGTGTTATAGTTGGTTCTAGGTGTACCACAAAAACGTTTCAAGTCTGAAGATAAGTGTGTTCCTTGCATGAAAGGAAAGCAGCACAAGAAACCACACAGATCTAAGACTGAAAACTCTATCTCCTCACCATTTGAATTGCTACACATGGACCTCTTCGGCCCTATAAGCAAGAGAAGTCTAGGTGGCAAATGGTACTGTTTGGTTGTCACAGATGATTATTCTAGATTCTCGTGGGTATTCCTTTTGGGATCTAAGGATGAAACTCCTGGAATTCTAATTGAGTTCTTTGATCTGGTAGAGAATGTCTATAAAAAGAGAGTGAAGCGTATTCGTAGTGACAATGGAACAGAGTTTAAGAATTCAACGTTGAATATCTATTGCTTAACTAAAGGGATATTACATCAATTTAGTGCACCTTATGAACCTCAACAGAATGGTGTTGCTGAAAGGAAGAATAGAACGTTGATTGAAGCTGCTAGAACAATGCTTGCTGATTCAAAGCTTCCGGTTATCTTTTGGGCAGAAGCAGTGAATACAGCATGTTATGTTCTCAATAGAGTTCTTAATGTTAAAAGACATAACAAGACTTGTTATGAGCTTTTAAACAATAAGAAACCTAATTTAAAAGGGTTTGAACCCTTTGGAGTTTCATGCACTATATTAAAGACCGGACATCAAGCTAAATTTGGTGAGAAGGCTGACGAAGGATTTTTTCTAGGTTATATGCCCAATTCGCCAAATAAAAGAGTCTTTAATAAAGTCACTGGACGTTTGGAAGTAGTTTATAATATTGAGGTTACGAGCTACTCACCTGATGTGCATAAGGGAGTTGATTGGCAATTTGATTATTCAGATCTCTTTGCATCATTTAAAGTTCCTATTAGTAACTATGTCAGTGATTCAGATATAGCTGAACATTTAGTGTCTGGAGATGAGATTCCAGTTGAGCCTCTTGCTTCAACAAGAACGAGTAAGAATCATCCCGTTGAAAACATCATCGGCGATATTAATACTCCGGTTCAAACAAGGACTCAATTAAAAGCTAGTACGTCTGAAGATTTAGAATACCAAAGCTTGTATACTCCATTGAAAGAGACAGGGATTCCTAATCAATGTCTACATTCATGCTTTATCTCACAAGTTGAACCAAAAAATGTTCAAATGGCTTTAAAAGAAAGCTCGTGGATAGAAGCAATGCAAGAAGAACTATCTCAGTTCTCTAAATTACAAGTATGGGAGTTGGTTGACCTACCAAAGGGAGAATATCTAATTGGAACTAGATGGGTATTTAAGTGCAAGAGAGATAATAAGGGAATCGTTACTCGCAATAAAGCTCATCTAGTGGTTCAAGGTTTTAATCAACAAGAAGGTATAGATTACAATGAAGTGTTTGCACCAGTTGCTAGGCTAGAAGCAATTAGAGTGTTCTTAGCATTCGCATCATTTTATGGTATAAAGGTTTATCAGTTGGATGTTAAGAGTGCCTTTTTGTATGGCAAAGTGGAAGAATTGGTGTATGTTTCACAACCGCCAGGGTTTGCTGATCCTGAGTATCCAGACAGAGTATATCGTTTGAATAAGGCTCTATATGGATTACATCAAGCACCAAGGATGTGGTATGGAACACTGTCAACGTATCTACTTGAGAATGGATTTACAAGAGGATCAATTGATAGTACACTGTTTGTGAAATGGAAGAAGAAAGACTTTCTTCTCGTGCAAGTTTATGTTGATGACATTATCTTTGGATCGTCTGATGAAAAGATGTGTCAAGAATTTGAGAAAGTCATGAGGAAAAGGTTTGAAATGTCTGCAATGGGAGAGTTGAATTTCTTCTTGGGATTACAAGTTGATCAAAAGAAGGATGGATTCTTTATTCATCAATCTAAGTATACATATGAGCTATTAAAACGCTTTAAGATGGATGAATGTAAGGTCTACAATACTCCAATTCCAGTCAATCATGGACTAGGTCCAGATTCATCAAGTGATAGCGATGTGGATCCAACTCTTTATAGAGCCATGATAGGATCACTAATGTATCTAACAGCCTCTAGGCCTGACATAATGTTTGCTGTTTGTTTATGCGCAAGATATCATGCTAATCCGAAAGAGTCACATATGCAAGCTGTTAAACGAATCTTTCGTTACCTCAAAGGGAAACCTAAGCTGGGTCTTTGGTATCCGATTGATGGCGACTTAGATCTCGTAGCTTATACTGATTCGGATTATGGAGGATGCAATCAGAATAGGAAATCTACGACCGGAGGATGTCAATTCCTAGGAGGTAGATTAGTATCCTGGCAGTGCAAGAAGCAAACCTCGGTAGCTATTTCTACATGTGAAGCTGAGTATGTTGCAGCTGGCAGCTGTTGCTCTCAAGTACTTTGGATTCAACAGCAACTGCGGGATTACGGGTTAAATATAACCAATACTCCTATGATGATTGATAATGAATCAACAATGTCGATCACCAATAATCCGGTAAAGCACAGTAAAACTAAGCATATTGATATTCGACATCATTTTATTAGAGATTGTGCTGAAAAGAAAATGATAAGGTTAGTTAAGGTTCCGACTACGGATAACTTAGCAGACCTCTACACCAAGGCGTTCGACAGAGCAAGATTTTAGACGTTGGTTCAACTAAATGGAATGAGAAATCCAGAATGATTAGTTTTCCAAGGGTATTTTTGTAATATTTAGTATTTCTATGTGTTAAAAAAAAAAAAGGGCGTATGGCATTCATTTGCTTGTTACCTAAGGGGAATCGCCTACATTAAAGGATATATATATAATATTCTTTAAAATGTTTAAGTTTTTATCTGCAAAAACTAAGGGAAATGATAGTATATTAGGAGAATAAGCTTAACAATAATAAGCTTAAGTCCTAAGGATGATATGTTAGTAGGTTCAAATAAAGTTACTTTAGAACTACAGCGGTTCTATCAGGTATGTGTTTATATTTATTTGATTATACACCTATATCCACAAGTTATAATTTGTCTATTTTTAGTGAAAACTTTAGATGGCTTCATCATATGATGTACTGGTAGGCAAATTATATGAAATTTTCTAAGTCTTAAGAAGTTAATTAACTACTTGTTTATTTTCGTGTGTTACTATTCTATGATGTATGACATTAGTCTTAATTGTTGAATGATGGTATTGCCATACACTGTTATCATTCATTTTAATTGACAAATAGTAGCAATATGGGTATTAACTTAATTACTGGTAACTTTGTTGTACTAAGTACAGATCTGAAACCTTTAATTAAATTAATATTCTCAAATATATTTTGAATAATGCTAGAAGGGATCCTCTGTTGTACTAAGTACAGACTTGGATAACATAGCATATTCAAGGTATGTCTGATATTTGTCTAACCTTAAAATTCAAGTGTATGTTATATGTTTCGAAAAGATACATCATTTATTAACCGCTATCTTGAAATTAAACGATGCAGTGTTATGATTTTTACTTGAAATTCTTCAGTATGTCATATAATAGGAAGCACTTGATAATATTCATATTAATAATAAAGTGTTTGCTTAGAAAGTCGAGTATAATTTGTTTATGTGGATTATAATACCAGTAATCGTCTTGAACTGTCTATAATTAAAAATATTCACTTTATGTGAGTAATGCATTTATTAATTATGCTATGTGGATAAAGGTACCTAAGATATAGTTTTATAAATATAAATATATAAATGATAAATTTAGTTGTAATTTTATGGTAATTTATTTGAATTTCATGAGGTATGTATACTAACAATCTACTTTGACTTTTTAATAAATTTTTAAATCGCTTGTTCTGTCTAATATGATCCCTAAGTAGTTAAATTCTTATTCAGTTGCGTTATGTATTTTATTTTATTGAAGTGATTAATAAAATGGTACTTGATACCACTGTTACTTTTTATATTTCGTATTTTTATTTTTAAAGTATTACCCTTTGGAATTAAATTATGCTGAATAATTGTCTCTATTTATTGTTGAACAAATGTTACAATTACAAGTGAAAAATATTTTTATTTTAGACTTGTAAAAATAAATGAGTTTTATTTTATACTTAGTTTTTTATTTCGCTAAGATTGCAAGCTTGACTAGTCAAATCTGCAAAGTGAGTCAACCTGTGCGAAATTGAACAAAGGGTATAAAAAGGGACAACTCAACGAACCGAACTCACATTTTTCACATTTCTCACGAATCGAACCTAGATCCTCTACGACTCGATTTCTGACGAAACGAACCGAACATTATTTTCGGTTGATTTTTCGAATTTTTAGAACGAGGACGGAATTTTTGATCCGTGGAACTTATTCATCTTGTTATTACGCATCTTTTGACGTAAGTTTCATACGATTTCACCGTCTAATTTGTGAGATATCGATCGGTTTATGTTTTCGAATGTTTCGGTTTAATTTTTCACGGATTATGCACAAATTAGTGAGTTATGAAAACTGAAAAACGTTTATAATGATTAATCGATGCTAATGGAACATGTTTTAAGTGTTTAATTGCTTCAAAACACATCTAATCGATGATTTAAGCGTTGATCTCGTTAAATCGTTCATCCTACGAATCGAGATCTAAACTCGCTTCGTAGCCCGCTCCAACGAACCGAGTCGAGTGCTTTCGTTTGATTTTAGTTTAACGAACCGAACACTTTTTGGTTGACTTCAATTGACTGAAACGAAACGAACTCGATTCGTTTGACTTCGTTTGACCTGAGCGACTCGAATTCAACTCGTGGAAATTCTGCGAACCGAGTTGAACGATTTATTTAATTCACTTTGTTTGACTTTGAGAACTGAATTAACGCTGTTGACTTCAGTTGACTTTGTAAAATTTAGTAAATTTTATAAGTTTTATATAATAACTTGTTTTCGATTTGCGAATCATTTGATTCCAAATAATTAACAAGTTACTTGTTTTTACACTTTTAGACTTACGAACTTGTGTTTATAAGTTAAAATTGTATTAACATTTAACAATTTCAGTTATTACATATCGAAAGTCTTTCGACTCATAATGTAGTCGAGTAGCGTGTTCCGATATTTGTCGGCGGTATGATAACTTAAATTGTGTTTTAACTAACAAACTTTATATAATTAATCGAATATAACTGAAAAGTTAATAATTTTTAATTGGTTCAATTAAGATTCAATGAATTAAGCTATTAGTTAATAGTAGCCTTAGACGTTTGATGATCTTTTGATCATGATACATAAAAGGTTAAATTGATTAATGCTTGTTTAGTTAATCTTTTTGCTTTGTGGGTAATTTTGTATTACAGATATGGCGAACAGATCTTTCGAGAAGGGTCACAACATACTAGTGAACCTAGATCCGAACGAGCGCGGTGCTGAGCGCTTTGAGCAGATTCTGACTTATCTAGCACGATTGAGAATTCGATTTGCTATTACCGAGTCACCGCCGCTGAACAGAGATCTACTTACACAGTTTTGGAGAAATATTGTGTATGATGCTGCTGCGAATCCTCCAACGATTCGTACCACGGTGAATCAGCATCCTATCTCTTTTACTGCTGCTGATCTACGACAGCTTTTACGTTTAGGAACAGTAGAACAAGACGCGGGTATTCATCCTTATTCTGCTGATTTCATTGAGGGTGCTTTGGGCCGTACTGGATATTCTGGACCCAGGAGAGGACGCCAGTTTGTCAAGGCGTTTGTTTTAGGACAGTGGAGATTCCTGTTTACGATAATTGTTTCTATTTTTGGGAACAAGAAATCAGGATTAGATGAGCTCAGCCTAGAGCTTATGTCTACTGTACTGTCACTGGTTTACAATAAACCATACAGTTTCTCTTCTTACATCTTCAATTCTTTCATCGGACAGATTACAGGAGCTGTGCGAACGCAGTTTATTCTTTATCCCCGATTCTGCATGCTTCTGATTCGCAATCAAGTTCCGAACCTACCTGCTTATCAAGCTGATTTTCATGTGGAGACAATTGGGTTGAGAGGTAACAACGCTTGTTTTCTCTTATCCAAGCGTAAAGATGACATCAAACCGGAGGCTGCTGATCTTTTTGGGCATCTTCTAGATGCTGATTATGTTGCTCCACCAAACAATGGTTGGATGGATGCAGGAGCTCAACCTCAAGCTCAAGCTCAACAGCAACAGCAAGCTCAACAACAACCTCCAGCTCCAGTTCCAGAAGCAGCTGAGCAACAAGAGCTCATTGAGGATGTTATACATCAGGCTGCACAACAAGGGGAGCAGATTATACCTGAGCTAGCTGCTGAGGTTCTACATGACGTCTTAGTACATAATGATAACGCTCATGATCCAGTGTTGGTTGCAATTGAACAGTTTAAGGTAATGTTTGTTATATATAATAATTCAATTGTTAAATTTTTTTATCTTTCTTATCATCATATGTGCTTACTCGTGAATAGGATACTGAAGTTGTTGACCTAGAGGTTTTTCAACCTGGGGGTTCACAAGGTCAGAGAGGTGCTGGTTCATCTGTTCCTTTTAGGAAAGATGGTGATACAGCATCTGATTCAGATTCTGATGATACCACAGATGATGATACGTCGAGGGTTTTAGAACCGACTGAGCGTGGAAAGCGAAAGCTTGTAGATGAGGATGATGATGAAGAGGTTCAACCTCTTAGGACTACACGTCTTAAGCGTGTTAGGATATCTACACCTGAGCTTTTGATTGGAAACATGCCAGGTTATTTATTTTATTATTAATAGTAGGTTGTAAATTGTGACTTAGAGACTGAGATAGATTTTTTCTATAACAGTTGCTAGGGAACGACAGCCTGTTAGGTCAAAACCTACGATGCAACGACCGACTGCTCGTATATCTGAAATCTCAGAGAAGGTTAGAGATATGAGTATTGTTATTGCAGTAGAACTTAATTAGAAATTGAGACAGTTAATTCTGTTACTGTTACTAATTTAAGTTGTATATAGGTGTCTGGTATGACTGGTCAGTTTACGACAAACAAGGCTGCTCGTATTGCAGCTGGTATGTTGAGTGATACGTTTGATAAGATGGTCCATCAAGTGGGACAATCTTCTTCTGCTCAAACTGCACAACAAACGCCACCGCCAGTGAAAGCTTCTGAGAGGATTTCTAGCTTGGAGTCTCGAGTTCAAACTCTTGAAGCTCATAATGTTGTTCTTGCGAAGGAGTTTACTGAGCAAGGTCTGGCTTATACTGCTCTGCTGAAGGCACACACGATGTTGATTAGAGATGCTGAGGATAACCGGAGAAAGCTTGATCGACTTGAGCGATTGGTGCTAGAGTTGACGAAGGACAAGCCGTCTCAGGGGGAGATTCTGGCATATCATGAGGCCTGCAGAGAAGATGAGCTTAGGAAGAAGCAGAGACGAGATGAAGATGATGATCCCAGTGCTCAGAGAGAGAGTGAGCCGACTGGTCCTTCAAAGACTAGTGATCGAGCTACTACTCAGGGGGAGTCTGCGTCTGCTGGTGATGGTGTTGGTACAAGTACTGGTACAGGTGAAGCTGGTAAGACAGCTTAGACTTATGTAGTTATTTGTACTTAGAATTTATTCGAATTATGATTGTATATTATAATTGTAATTGAATAATTGTTTTGTAACTTAATATTTTGGTAATATATTCGGCTTGAGATTAATATTACAAGTTAAATATATTAGATATTATTTAAGTTAGTTGATTTTGAAAAGTTAAATAAATTAGTGATCGAAAGACTTCCGACTCATTGAGTAGTCGTGCGGCGTGTTCTGATTTAAATCAGCGGTCAAAATTTATTTCAACTTACACATTTTAGACTTGAGAGTTTTTATAACTGACAAGTTAAATATGTAATATTTTTGCTAGACAAATGATATATAATTTAAAAGTTAGATTGATAGTTCAAATAAATCTTAGAAATTATATAAGATAATTAATAGTAAATTTAAATGCTTGGTGATTATTCACAATGCATTAGAATTTAAATTTAATTAATATTTGTTAAGTATTTTAATAAGACTTAAGAATTTTTGGTTGATTCAGGGTAATCAATAAAATTTTATAAGTTATATAATATGGTTATATCACACAATTGAGATAAATAAAAGGATTCTTAGATTGATTCAGAGAAATTAATAAAGAATTTATATTATTAATTTGATTTGTGTAGGTATGGAAATGCTAGAATTGAGTGACTCTGGAAGTGATCTTTTTGATGAAATCGATGAAGAAATTGATTTCGATCTTGAAGAAGGAGAATTTTTACTATCTGAAGATTGGACTGCTGTACCTGAGAATGTGCAAGACATTGGTGTAGATCCAGATGCAAATATTGATGAACACCATGTGAGCCCATCTAGGACAGAAGTTGTTATTGAAAATGATCAAGGTCCAACAGTTGTCGATGTAGATGAAGAAATCGATGACTCAACTGATTCTGAAGATGATGAAACTTTGATTCCTACCAAGAATCCAGCTGTTTTTCTTAGAAAACTTCCAAAACAGAAGAAGAAGGTTGGAGTTTCTGAAGTTGATATAACTGGGAAACGGGAACCTAAAAGAGGGATTGTTGGATGGTGTTTTGACTCTGAACTGAAGCTTTTCGCTATCAAAAGATTTGACGGAGTTCAATATTTTGAGAAAAAGCTTGCAGTATTTAGTTCGTTACCAAGATTTGAAATTATAGATTTGGCTAGATTAGAGTTGAATAACCTAAGTATGTTGAAAGAATAATCAGAATTGAGGTTAGAACAAAGAATTTTGAAAAGATTAAGCCAAGGAAAGGAAAGACAATCAAATTGAAGGAACGAAGTCAAAGGACTGGAAGGAAAAGGAGAAAGAAGGTTTATTGTAACACCCTCAAATTTCGGTTTGCGGAAGCGGTCGGGTCGGGTGTTACCAAATTAAATATCACAGCATAAGATACATAATGAACGACTCTAAATGAGACGTTTGAAAATAATTATACATTTTCCAAAATAGAACGTTTACAACGTTGCAAGTTTAATAGAAATTTCAAATACATAATTTGAAAATACAAAAGTAAATGCAGAGTAGTCCCAATTGTTTGAAAATATGCGACTCGAGCTAGCATAATCTTGTAGCAATCCTAATCCTGCTGGGCACCTGAGAACACATGCTAAAACGAGTCAGCTATAAAGCTGGTGAGTTCATAGGATTGTTAGTTGAAAACATAAAGTATAAATCCTTGTATGTTTTGAAAAGTTGATCAAAATCCACGATTTTGATAAGTATCATGTTATAGTTGTAACACCAATGTGTATACGTCTATTCGAGGTATTTCATACCTAAACGGTTTGAGTCGCGTACCTAAGTACATATATATGTTTGGCAATCCATGCCTTGATACCTATCAGGTAGTAGTTGTGTCTATATACGTGAAGCGATACATGTGTTGTTCTCACACCGTGTCGTTGTTTTTCAAATGATGATGCGAGCGCAGCAGGGGTTTTAAATTTATATTTTGCGGGGCTTAAATTAACCGTACTACCTACTTGATTAGTAAGTGGTAAGTATAACCTAAGATCGTTCTATGAATCCAAACGTGTGGGCGATTAAAGTTGACACTTTCAGTAGAGAAGTATTTAGGATGGCACAAAGTAGGTAGGTTTGGGGTTTAAAGACAGATAATTAAATGCAGGAAAGTAAATTGCAGGAAAATAAAATGCAGGAAAGCAGATAAAGATAAAGATGTGATTGCTGAGATTTCGATAATTAATGTTTCAGGATGTCAGAACAAATAGGGTTGATACGTAATATGGCAGTTAAACTACTAGGTGTAAACTCTAGAACCCTACCAACTCAGTTTCCCATTGGCATGTCACTTGGAACTAGGTTATCGTGATTCTGATCGGAGCAATACGCAAACTTCCAATACTCATCTAGTTGAAAGATGAGCAACCTATTTTGGTGTTATACCGAGGTGCATGAATCAGTAGCATATCGTCTCATAGGTCCGACCGTTCTTAACCCCTAAGGTAGTTTACTACTCTATTAGCACGAAGATTAATAGCTTTGTATGTTTGGACTGCCGATTATGTAAGACTTAGTGTTTCATGAACTCTAGGTAACTAGGACTTTGTTCTATTCCTAAGTCTCGTCTTTGTTTAGTTAAGTTCTAATTACTTCGACTTATGACTTAAGTTCTCCTTTTCAAACAGTTATACATCTCCAGATTATCCGCAGTTTGATAAAACGTGTTTCATATGAGGACCATGCCTTTCAATAATAGACAGTGTACTTTACATGGGATTTCCACTGCTTCTTATATCCAACACGCGGTCAAGAGTAATTGACAGTGAAAGTGGCACTCTAACTAATTAAATGTAAAGCAGTGCAGAAATGTAAACCTAATATATACAACGAGTGGTTTCATTGTGTCTTACTTATTGCATGTCATGGGCACAGATAACTACTTACCATAATTAAGGTTGATCAGGTCCTAATTACTAGGTTGCAGTCACGTGGATAACTGGAAAGGGTGCTCCATAAATTAAACTCAAATTCATAAAGTCCTAACAGTACAAAGATTATTATCTCCTATTTTATCTGAACGTGTTTTACGAACATAATTTTATAATGCATTGATTCTCGTAGGATGCACCAGTTAGTTGTGTAGTTGTGTTGTCCTTTCGGAGTTCCAACTTTTGAACCAGAGCTGATTCTAATGATATAACTACCTTCGGTCGTTTATCGGCTTCCGTACGTTTGTACTTTGCATAACGCATTTCCAGCACTATACCGAATAAACAGTTGAATAGGGGCCGCTATATCATTTTACGATTATCGTGCATTGATTGTGTAATGACATCCTTACTAATAATTATCTACATCATCAGCAATCACAATAATAAACTACTCGCAATTCATGGCAACAAATAAATCACATACCAGGCAATAATACATATTCAAAATATGAAATGAGCCAAGTATAATAAAAGTTTAGATATCACCGGGAATTAAATGCGTAGCAGCGTATTATTATAATTGACAAACTCTTTCACACGTACAAAGATTGATCTCCGAATCCCTAGCGTTCGCCCTAGCTTCTACGTTAGTCCGTGGACTAATTACAATATCCCTAGAATGAGAAAGACTAAAAGACTACGTAAGATTTTCTAGTGAGAAAGAAAGAGTGAAATATGCTAGAATGTGTGCATATTTTGTGTGTGTTTCAAATGAACCTAAGCCTCCTATTTATAGGTGAACTTTGGCTCACATTAGCACCAAGAGGTGCATGTTAGAAAAAGATAGCCAAAAGGGTGCACCAGGTACCGTACAACACGAAAAGTAGGCGCACCGGGTACCGTACAACACGAAAAGTAGGCGCACCAGGTACCAAAAGTTACCAAAAACGGCCGAGACGGCGGCAGGGTGGCCGGCGCCGCCCAAGGTGTGGCCGGCGGCGGTGGGCCCAGGGCCGGCGGCGGCTGGCCTGTGGCCGCCCCGTTTCGCCGTCTTTTGCTTCGTTTCTTGATTTGTGCGTGTTTTCTTCGTTATACGTCCGTTTGCATCGATTTTTTTTTTGTTGGATTCGTAATTCAAAAAAGACGATTTTGACATAGGATATGCCCTGAGATGAGGTTCCTAGCTCCAGATATTGCGTGCGAATCATTTGGATCTTCCGGCGGGCGTAGAATCTTCATTCTTTATCCGTTTCAGTTGATTCTTCTTCTGTTGGATTCGTATTTTGAAAACGAACATATTGGATAGAATGGATGTTGGTGAAGGGAATTTTGGTCTTGAAATCTCATTTTGATATCTTGAATCTTCAAACGTGTGTGGAATCTTCGTTTCTCATCCGTTTTGCTTGATTTTTATCGTGCAACCTTGTTTTGACCATCTTGGCATAATGTTATTGATTTGTACTGTATTTGAATTAAAATGCCAAGAATCGTTCCAGAATGAGAGAGATATCGGTAGTAAAAACGTGACTTTTTGCGCGATATCAACATGCCTATAACTATTTATTAATTGTATGACCACGTCATAAGATAACAAATAATTGTAGTTCCACAGAACTATGATTGAATGTTTAGTGCGTCCGTTTGACCAGTTAGTGTAAGCTAACCCGGACATGTTTGAAAATGTTTGTTGTGTCCGTTTAACCAGTTAGCATAAGCTAACCCGGACTTGAATTGAGCTAACGGCCTCGCGTGAAAACTCCACCGACCCGTTAACTTATTGTGAATCCCGAGTATAACTCATTGATCCATTGATTGATTATGAGGATCACGAGCATAAGCCCGCCCATCCATTGATTGTATTGTAATTGTGCCCACTGCAATACCGTGGCATCGTTTTGTGCCCACTTTACCGTGGCATCGTTTTGAATCACTTTATCGTGATCTCGTTTTGTGCCTAACTGGCATCGATCGAATTGCTCGCAAGTAAAGTTTGAAATTGAGCCGGCTGTACTACGACGAGCCCGACTGGTGAAATGTAGAGCCAGCAGTACTACGACATGCTAGCTAAAGTAATTGAGCCGACAATATAACGACATGTCCGACTAGGGTGAATGAGAGTCGACCTGTCGCACCCCCAGAACACGTGGCAGCGGAAACATGAGGTGTCACGGGGGCGCCGACCAAATCAAATATCTCAACACAAAGATTACAACAAACGACCTCTATATGAGACGTTTTAATAAAAAGTTACATTTCCATAATTCAAAGTTTACAATATCGGGAGTTCGCATAAACCGTTAAGAGATTTCTAATACATTACTAAATATACAAAATACAGCTAAGTGCAATCTAATCTCTTGATGTTTGAAAACAATGCGACTCGAGCTAAGCTTTCCATAAGCTTCCTACTGCGGCGGGTTACCTGAGAAATACATACTAAAAGGTCAACATAAAGTTGGTGAGTTCATAGGTTTGTAAACAATCGTTTAGTTATGATCCACAAGATTTCAAGTTAAGTTGTATCATTCAACAATGATAAGTAAAAGTATCGTTAGCCAACGATAAGTAAAAGTATTGCATAATGCAATATAAGTATACCGTTTGCAATGAGTCTCATAGTCGAGCTTAACGTTGTTTGCCTCCGGTAAGTGTACTAATCCGATACACTTCTGAATCACAAATAATATTGCATCCGTGGGTTAACTAGCGCGACTAGTCCGGATGGGGATTGTCAATCCCCGATAGTACTATCCAATAATATTCACGCATATATTAACGAACTATGATGGGTAGAGGGCTTTAATGGATTATTCAGGCCTCATGCAATCCGTACGAAAAGTTGTTTACAGTTACTTGTGATCATATAAGCAGTTGTATAAAACAGTTGTATGTATTCTCACCCCAGTTGAAAAAAAGTAAAAAGGGGCTATGAAACTCACCGGAGTTAAGAGGGTAGCAAGCAATAATCAAATAGCAAGCAAAGTCCAAAGCGCAACCTTCTAACGTCCTAAACGTATAAGGTTGTGTAAGTAGATGTCTTATAAGACCATCTATAGCGATTGTATAAGTGGGGGTCAATGTCCACTTAAGCCAATCGTGTAGGTGGAGGGTTAATGTCCACCTAGAGCTAGTTCATCAACTAGTATGTCCAAATTCGTTTATTAGAAATATGTACGACCCGTTGGTGAAAGTTTGTAATAATAATTCATTTAGACATTATTATTAAGTTTGTTTTGTTGTATACTATACATTAGTACATAACATGTGTTGCTAACAGATTATTTAGTTCGTAAAGACCTCAAACCGTAAGTCAAAGTTGGTCAAACCTGGTCAAATTTGGTCAAACTTAGTCAAACTGGTCAAACTTGGTCAAACTTGGTCAAACCTGGTCAAACCGGTGTCTCTAATTGAGACTTAGGATATTTTCAGAAATTGTAGCATCACTAGCAAAATGTAGCAACACTTGTAAATTGTGGCATCACTAGGTTAGTGTCTCTACTTGAGACTTATGATATTTTCAGGATTTGTAGCATCACTAGCAAAATGTAGCAACACTAGTAAATTGTGGCATCACTAGGTTAGTGTCTCTACTTGAGACTTAGGATATTTCAGGATTTGTAGCATCACTAGCAAAATGTAGCAACACTAGTAAATTGTGGCATCACTAGGTTAGTGTCTCTACTTGAGACTTAGGATATTTTCAGGATTTGTAGCATCACTAGCAAAATGTAGCAACACTAGTAAATTGTGGCATCACTAGGTTAGTGTCTCTACTTGAGACTTAGGATATTTGGTTCAAGTGTTCTAAGTATCGGTTTCTAATTCGGGAAACTTTCCAAGTTTAGTTTTAGGTCCAAGTTACTAACTAAGTCACCCAAACCCATTTTTGTTACCACTTTCCAAAAATAGTAAGTTTTGTCGTTTTTAGAAACCGAGCCATTTTTGTTGACTTGGTCAAACCGACTCGGTTTGACCCGAAACTTTTACCCAACCCATATATCAGTTTATAGAGTCCAAATAATTTGTCGGTTCGTGTCGGCGTTCGCCCGAAGTGTCGGTTTTTAACATGCAACTTAAGATATCAAGATTTCATAATTTTCGACTTTTGTCGGTTTGGTTCGCCATTTAATTTCTACCACTTCTGCTCCAAATCAAGTCTCACAAATTTTACCCACTGATTATCAAGGTTTCTGGTCTAACATATAATTTTTACAGAAACTATAGTGTCCATTTACATATTTAAATAAATTCGCGAAGGAACCGAACTCGGTTTTCGAAAACTTCCAGACCAGACTCAAAGATCAGATTATTCACAAAAATGCGTACAGATCTGGAAAAAGTGTAAAACATGAAAGTTGTAGATCTTTTCAATACGCAAATTTTAAAAAAAAATTCGTTGTCTAAGTCTTCCTAGAACTCCATATACGATCATTTTTGTAAGCTGTGTTTTTGAAGACAGAATCTGTCTTCTTACCTATGTGTTACAAAAACGTATTTTAACCTTTTATTTGGACATAATAGTGTTAGATGATCATAATAATATCTAAATATACATTATACAAGTATGTAAATGAGGAGTTTAGGTGATTTATACCAACAAAATGATGGAGAAACAAGAGGAAATGAAAGTGATGATGTCTTGAGCTTGGTCCTAGCTTTCTCCTCTTGTTCTTGATTAAAATGGAGAATTGTGGTGGATTTAAAGATGGGAAAGAAGGCTGATATTTCCAGTATTTTGAGAGAGAAATGGGTAAAAGAAAGTTGAGTGAATGAGTGGTGAAGAGAAAAGTGAGTTGCATGTATCAAAAGTGGGGAAGTGTAAGAGGATGTAATCATGTAAATGCATGAGGCATAAGTGGGTGAGGGGAGGGGTGCCACATGGGGTGGCCGGCCCCCATATGATCCCACAAGGTGTATTTTGGTCATTTTTCATTCCTAGCTTAATTTGTTGCGTTTTACGTTCGTTTACCCGATTGTTTGGACGTTTATTTATACGTTAAACATTTAATACGCGTATTTAAATCACGAATTTAGTTTCGATATTTCCACTTGAAATATTTAATATAGATACTTTAAAACACTTGTAAAAATGTTCCGTTAATTTATCGGTCTTGATTTGCGTGCACGTTTTACGGAGGTTTAATCGCGTAGCGTTTTAAATAGACGTTTTTCATTGACGAACTATTATATGATGTTTTCAATAATAATTTCATACAAAATAATATATTTTAAATTATAAAAATATATTTTGACTTTCGTTCAGTTGTCGGGCGCGTTCTGCGCGTTTTCGTTGCGTTTGTGTTACCTTATACCATTTTAATAATTCGTTAAATATTATCACCATAATATTTGTAAGTTTTTGAGTTTATTAAATAATTTCATATTATTTAATGTTTTGTTCACCAACGTCCGTATTTATACTGTGTCGGACTCCGTCCGGTTGTTTCGCACAATTTCACCAAATTGCGTAAGCGTAATTACAACTTATCACGTAAGCTTAATATAAATCAATTACGGGAATGTATATTCACATAAATATACAAATAGTTACAAGTAATTACAAGTATTTAGCCTAATACTAAACTAAACACACGTAATTAGGGTTTCTAGCAGGTACATCAGTGACCCTAAATCGTCGGGTGTCACATTCTCCCCCTGTTAGAAGAATTTCGTCCCGAAATTAGTTTGTGGCCGCAGTCTGAGGGGTATCTAAAAATAGATGTGGGTGTTTCAGTCGCATTTGGTCTTCCCATTCCCAAGTGAATTCAGGACCGCGCCTAGAATTCCGCCGGACTTTAACGATGGGAATACGACTTTGCTTCAAGTGTTTGACCTCACGGTCCTTGATTTCTATCGGCTCCTCGATGAAATGGAGTTTATCATCTATGTGGATTTCATCGAGCGGGATTACAAGCGTCTCATCAGACAGACATTTCTTCAAGTTAGAAATGTGGAATGTGTTGTGCACGCTACTGAGTTGGGGCGGTAGCTGCAGTCGATATGCCACCGGACCAATTCTTTCAAGAATCTCAAAAGGTCAGATGTACCTAGGGTTTAGTTTACCGCATTTACCAAAACGAATGACATCTTTCCAAGGTGACACTTTTAGAAGTACTTTGTCTCCGACCTGAAATTCGAGGGGTTTGCGTCTCACGTCAGCGTAACTCTTCTGACGATCACGTGCGGCTTTTAGCCGGTTTTGAATGGTCACGATTTTCTCGGTCGTTTCATGGATGATTTCAGGACCAGTGAGTTGGCTATTTCCGACTTCGGTCCAACAAATGGGTGATCAGCACTTTCTACCATAAAGTGCCTCAAAGGGTGCAACATCAATACTGGTGTGGTAACTATTATTGTAGGAAAACTCACACAAAGGTAGGTGGATTTCCCAACTATTTCCAAAGTCGATTACACAAGCTCGAAGCATATCTTCAAGAGTTTGAATGGTTCGTTCACTCTGACCATCGGTTTTCGGATGATAAGTAGTACTCAAATCAAGGCGAGTACCAAGGGCTCGTTGAAGTGTTTGCCAGAATCGAGAGGTGAAGCGGCTATCTCTATTGGAGATGATTGAGATGGGTATACCATGTCGAGCCACAACCTCTTTGATGTAGATGCGAGCCAAACGCTCCATCTTGTCGTTTTCTTTGATAGCTAGGAAATGGGCAGATTTCGTGAGACGATCAACGATCACCCAAATGTTATCGCAACCGCTCGGTGTTTTTGGTAGTTTGGTGATGAAGTCCATGGTTATGTTTTTCTCATTTCCATTGAGGTATTTCGGGTTGTTGCAGCAGCCCAGAGGGTTTCTGGTATTCGGCCTTAACCTTGGCGCAGCTTAAACATTTGCTAACATAGGTGGCGATGTCAGCTTTCATGTTGGGCCACCAATACAGTTGTTTGATGTCATGATACATTTTGTCGGAACCAGGATGTGTGGAGTATCGAGATTTGTGAGATTCATCCATCACCAAATCTCGTAGGTTTCCAAAGTTTGGTAACCAGATTCGGTTAGAGAAGTATCGAGTTCCATCGGGTTTGATTTCGAATTCTTTTTCCATGCCTCGCAAGGCTTCGTTTTTGATGTTTTAATCGTTGAGTGCTTCGAGTTGAGTGGAATGGATTTGAGAAATAAGATCATTGTGTATGGTTAAACCAAGGGCTCGAACTCGAAGGGGTTTCACTCATTCTTTTCGGCTTAGGGCATCGGCAACAACGTTAGCCTTGCCCGGGTGGTATCGGATTTCGCAGTCGTAGTCGCTAAGTAACTCGACCCAACGACGTTGTCTCATGTTTAGGTCCTTCTGATCAAAGATATGTTGAAGGCTTTTGTGGTCAGTGAAGATAGTACATTTTGTGCCATACAGGTAGTGTCTCCAGATTTTGAGTGCAAAAACTACAGCTCCCAATTCGAGGTCATGGGTGGTGTAGTTCTTTTCGTGGATTTTCAGTTGTCGTGAGGCATGGGCGATGACTTTATCACGTTGCATTAACACACAACCTAGTCCTTGGTGTGAGGCGTCGTAGTAAACTACGAAATCATCGGTGCCTTCGGGTAAGGACAAGATTGGTGCACTGCAGAGTTTATGTTTCAACAGTTTGAATGCTGACTCTTGTTTATCGGTCTAGTCGAATTTCTTATATTTCTGAGTCAGGGAGGTCAATGGCAGGGCTATTTTGGAGAAATTCTCAATGAATCGCCGGTAATACCCAACGAGACCTAAGAATTATCGGACCTCGGTTGGAGTAGTTGGTGCTTTCCAGCACTTGATGGCCTCGATCTTGGATGGATCAACATGTATCCCCTGACTGTCAATGACATGCCCTAGGAACTGTACTGTTTGCATCCAGAACTCACACTTGGAGAACTTGGCGTATACTCCTCGTGTCTGAGTAATTCCAAGATAGTTTTCAGGTGTTGGCTATGATCAGTTTCGTTGCGAGAGTAGATTAGGATGTCGTCAATGAATACGATGACAAACTTATCTAGGTAAGGTTTGCACACTCGGTTCATGAGGTCCATGAATACAGCCGGTGCGTTGGTTAAACCGAATGGCATCACTTGGAATTCGTAATGCCCATAGCGAGTTCAGAAAGTGGTTTTCAGAATGTCGGCGTCTCGAACGCGAAGTTGGTGATAATCGAATCGTAGATCGATCTTTGAGTATAGGTTCAACCCCTGAAGTTGGTCAAATGGGTGATTGATTCTAGGAAGTGGGTATCGGTTTTTTATGGTAAGTTTGTTTAGGTTTCGCCTACCAGTCTCCCCCTGTATGAACAAGGTTCCACCGGTAGCGAGAGGTATGCGGGTGATTTTATCAAAACAGGCGATATCGGCATGATGTTTGGACAACCAGTCTATGCTTATGAAGATATCAAAGTTTTAGTTTTTAACGGTTATTAGGTTTATGCGGAAAAGCTCGTTTGTGAGGTTTAGAGCGCAGTTATGCAAGTAGTTTATAAATTTTGACATTTATATATAAACAATTTGTGGAGGAGCTGATGTAAAATCTGTCGAAAATTTTCTATGTTAATACTTTGTTTGAGAATTTAGAGTCCGTTGAAAATTCTAGTTAATCAAATATATTAGAAAAATCTGGCTGTCAGTAAGACGTTGAAAATTTATGCCTAACCAAATTTGCTGAACATTAGGAGTTATAAATGATTCCGTGTATATGTTTGGTGAAAATTCTTTAAAAACTGATTTGTTAGATACATGCTGAAAAACTCTTGATATTGGGAAGTGTTGTGAATTCTCATTGATTCTCATGGTGATGTATCCTTAACGAAAGGGGAATAAAAGAATGAATTAGATTTTTGTATGAGAATTAAGATTATTGTAGACGTGTTCGGAAGTAAATCGCAGATTAAGTCGTCATTAGATGAATAGTCGTTCACAGTGGAGTTGGCCATCACTTTCGAGAGAGAGTTCTTTCAAAACCGCGAATTAGTAACAAGTTTCAGAAATAGTCATGATGATGACCGAATAGTGTTCTCAAAGTAGTTAATCATGACTATGGTATCATTTCGAAATGAACAAATGTTTAGTAAAGATGTTTGGTAAAGATGCTTGGTAAAGATGGCTAATAATTCTGTAGTTGCAAATAGCCCATGCAGGAGTGTTTAGAATGTTCAAGTCATAATCTGAAGCAGTTTGTGGACTTAGTCATTGTGAGTATCCTTCGCAATGCTAATTCGCTGATGTTTGGAGTAGTCAAGGTCATGAATCAAGTTACGAATCAAGTTATGAGCAAATCATTTGGCAAGCGTGTTGAAAAGGTGACCAATCATGATCACGTAGTAAGTCTCGTGTCTTGAACGAATTGTTGACATACAAGTCAAAGAATGATCTATCATGATCAAGTGAAGAGTTTTGTGAATCGTCGAAATCCATACGACTGTTGGAGGAATTTATTCCAATATGTAGGTGTTGTGGTTTACCAAGTTCACCAGCGGACCCCTGTATGACAACGGGTCCTAGTGGTTAGAGTGTCAGTAGTAGTGGTAAGAGTAAGACAAGGTCTATTTGGAGGTGGTGTGTCTGTCCTTCTAGTCGTGTGTAGCACGCGCGCTCCATGGGTCTATGATAAAAGTGAGAACGATGAGTGCGTAGTGAAGGAAGTAGGTGTTGTTTGTTTAGGTGACAAAGTATCGTACAGTTTAAGTTCTATACGTGTTCCCGAGTGAATTAGTTGCGAACGGGAATAAGAGAGTGAAGTAGGTGTCACTCATTTGGGTGGCGAATCCTTTGGTGGATTCTCCTCAAGTGAGTCATATTCGATTATATCGTTGCACGATGCAGTTGGACGAGCGGGTACCGTAGAAATCTCCACAGTAGTGAGTAAGGCTAGAGCCTCGTTTTCAGAGTTGGGTGACGTAGCTGTGGGAGTGGTTGACGTGAATAGTGGCAAATAATTTCGTATACGTAAGGTTAAGGTTATATATAGAAACATAATAACCTAGCACATAAGCACGTATAAGGTCGGTCCCGTTCTATCCTCAGTTTATGTTTCTACTGTACCCTCGTTCACTATAACCGTTTCAGGTCTTGCATCGATTCTCCTTTAATTATACATAGTTGATCAGGCTATGTTAAATTAAATTCAAATGATGCAATTGCTGAACCAGTCATACCAAAAGAGGAATACTAAACTAACGGTCATAGTCTAGGTCACTAATGCAATCCTAGTTCGCTATAACCTTAGGCTCTGATACCAATCTGTTGCACCCCCAGAACACGTGGCAGCGGAAACATGAGGTGTCACGGGGGCGCCGACCAAATCAAATATCACAACACAAAGATTACAACAAACGACCTCTATATGAGACGTTTTAATAAAAAGTTACATTTCCATAATTCAAAGTTTACAATATCGGGAGTTCGCATAAACCGTTAAGAGATTTCTAATACATTACTAAATATACAAAATACAGCTAAATGCAATCTAATCTCTTGATGTTTGAAAACAATGCGACTCGAGCTAAGCTTTCCATAAGCTTCCTACTGCGGCGGGTTACCTGAGAAATACATACTAAAAGGTCAACATAAAGTTGGTGAGTTCATAGGTTTGTAAACAATCGTTTAGTTATGATCCACAAGATTTCAAGTTAAGTTGTATCATTCAACAATGATAAGTAAAAGTATCGTTAGCCAACGATAAGTAAAAGTATTGCATAATGCAATATAAGTATACCATTTGCAATGAGTCTCATAGTCGAGCTTAACGTTGTTTGCCTCCGGTAAGTGTACTAATCCGATACACTTCTGAATCACAAATAATATTGCATCCGTGGGTTGACTAGCGCGACTAGTCCGGATGGGGATTGTCAATCCCCGATAGTACTATCCAATAATATTCACGCATATATTAACGAACTATGATGGGTAGAGGGCTTTAAAGGATTATTCAGGCCTCATGCAATCCGTACGAAAAGTTGTTTACAGTTACTTGTGATCATATAAGCAGTTGTATAAAACAGTTGTATGTATTCTTACCCCAGTTGAAAAACAGTAAAAAAGGGGCTATGAAACTCACCGGAGTTAAGCGGGTAGCAAGCAATAATCAAATAGCAAGCAAAGTCCAAAGCGCAACCTTCTAACGTCCTAAACGTATAAGGTTGTGTAAGTAGATGTCTTATAAGACCATCTATAGCGATTGTATAAGTGGGGGTCAATGTCCACTTAAGCCAATCGTGTAGGTGGAGGGTTAATGTCCACCTAGAGCTAGTTCATCAACTAGTATGTCCAAATTCGTTTATTAGAAATATGTACGACCCGTTGGTGAAAGTTTGTAATAATAATTCATTTAGACATTATTATTAAGTTTGTTTTGTTGTATACTATACATTAGTACATAACGTGTGTTGCTAACAGATTATTTAGTTCGTAAAGACCTCAAACCGTAAGTCAAAGTTGGTCAAACCTGGTCAAATTTGGTCAAACTTAGTCAAACTGGTCAAAGTTGGTCAAACTTAGTCAAAGTTGGTCAAACTTAGTCAAACCTGGTCAAACCGGTGTCTCTAATTGAGACTTAGGATATTTTCAGAAATTGTAGCATCACTAGCAAAATGTAGCAACACTTGTAAATTGTGGCATCACTAGGTTAGTATCTCTACTTGAGACTTAGGATATTTTCAGAATTTGTAGCATCACTAGCAAAATGTAGCAACACTAGTAAATTGTGGCATCACTAGGTTAGTGTCTCTACTTGAGACTTAGGATATTTCAGGATTTGTAGCATCACTAGCAAAATGTAGCAACACTAGTAAATTGTGGCATCACTAGGTTAGTGTCTCTACTTGAGACTTAGGATATTTTCAGGATTTGTAGCATCACTAGCAAAATGTAGCAACACTAGTAAATTGTGGCATCACTAGGTTAGTGTCTCTACTTGAGACTTAGGATATTTGGTTCAAGTGTTCTAAGTATCGGTTTCTAATTCGGGAAACTTTCCAAGTTTAGTTTTAGGTCCAAGTTACTAACTAAGTCACCCAAACCCATTTTTGTTACCACTTTCCAAAAATAGTAAGTTTTGTCGTTTTTAGAAACCGAGCCATTTTTGTTGACTTGGTCAAACCGACTCGGTTTGACCCGAAACTTTTACCCAACCCATATATCAGTTTATAGAGTCCAAATAATTTGTCGGTTCGTGTCGGCGTTCGCCCGAAGTGTCGGTTTTTAACATGCAACTTAAGATATCAAGATTTCATAATTTTCGACTTTTGTCGGTTTGGTTCGCCATTTAATTTCTACCACTTCTGCTCCAAATCAAGTCTCACAAATTTTACCCACTGATTATCAAGGTTTCTGGTCTAACATATAATTTTTACAGAAACTATAGTGTCCATTTACATATTTAAATAAATTCGCGAAGGAACCGAACTCGGTTTTCGAAAACTTCCAGACCAGACTCAAAGATCAGATTATTCACAAAAATGCGTACAGATCTGGAAAAAGTGTAAAACATGAAAGTTGTAGATCTTTTCAATACGCAAATTTAAAAAAAAAATTCGTTGTCTAAGTCTTCCTAGAACTCCAGATACGATCATTTTTGTAAGCTGTGTTTTTGAAGACAGAATATGTCTTCTTACCTATGTGTTACAAAAACGTATTTTAACCTTTTATTTGGACATAATAGTGTTAGATGATCATAATAATATCTAAATATACATTATACAAGTATGTAAATGAGGAGTTTAGGTGATTTATACCAACAAAATGATGGAGAAACAAGAGGAAATGAAGGTGATGATGTCTTGAGCTTGGTCCTAGCTTTCTCCTCTTGTTCTTGATTAAAATGGTGAATTGTGGTGGATTTAAAGATGGGAAAGAAGGCTGATATTTCCAGTATTTTGAGAGAGAAATGGGTAAAAGAAAGTTGAGTGAATGAGTGGTGAAGAGAAAAGTGAGTTGCATGTATCAAAATTGGGGAAGTGTAAGAGGATGTAATCATGTAAATGCATGAGGCATAAGTGGGTGAGGGGAGGGGTGCCACATGGGGTGGCCGGCCCCCATGTGGTCCCACAAGGGGTATTTTTGTCATTTTTCATTCCTAGCTTAATTTGTTGCGTTTTACGTTTTTATACGTTAAACATTTAATACGCGTATTTAAATGACGAATTTAGTTTCGATATTTCCACTTGAAATATTTATATAGATACTTTAAAACACTTGTAAAAATGTTCCGTTAATTTATCGGTCTCGATTTGCGTGTACGTTTTACGGAGGTTTAATCGCGTAGCGTTTTAAATAGACGTTTTTCATTGACGAACTATTATATGATGTTTTCAATAATAATTTCATACAAAATAATATATTTTAAATTATAAAAATATATTTTGACTTTCGTTCAGTTGTCGGGCGCGTTCTGCGCGTTTTCGTTGCGTTTGTGTTACCTTATACCATTTTAATAATTCGTTAAATATTATCACCATAATATTTGTAAGTTTTTTAGTTTATTAAATAATTTCATTTTATTTAATATTTTGTTCACCAACGTCCGTATTTATACTGTGTCGGATTCCGTCCGGTTGTTTCGCACAATTTCACCAAATTGCGTAAGCGTAATTACAACTAATCACGTAAGCGTAATATAAATCAATTACGGGAGTGTATATTCACATAAATATACAAATAGTTACAAGTAATTACAAGTATTTAGCCTAATACTAAACTAAACACACGTAATTAGGGTTTCTAGCAGGTACATCAGTGATCCTAAATCGTCGGGTGTCACACGACCGTACTACGACATGCCCGACTATATTGATTTTATTTGTATGTGTGTACGTAATCTACATACATAGTTAATTGTAGTTGGCACCGAGTGCTCGAGGTGAAGTACAAGCATATATATATATATATATATATATATATATATATATATATATATATATATATCTATACATATATATTTATAAGTCGAATTAGTAAACACCTTAAATTGGGCATCATGTTGCACATGAAATTGATTAATTGTAGTTAAGTGTGTATATACAGTACTTAACTATTTGTTGTATCACAATAAGCCTAGGTATGACCAATCATCACCTAGTTGTTTGTATTAGTATAAGGTTTCTATACTAACGTATGTTACTAATGTATACTCCTAGCCTCAGCCTAGCAAGTATATAGAGATCCTGATTTGTATGAACAGTATTAGTTCCTAAATGGAAGGCTAATCCTGTAAAAGTATGGTCGTTGTTCAGCTAGGTAGAACTAACCAGTTCTAGTCCATTCGATAACATTGTCCCGTGACAACATGGTGACAATATGGTCCAAGTATAGTGATAACTTAATCAAGGTATGTATTGGTAATTGTTTTCCAACACTCTAATGGTGTACGATTGTAACCTATCTAGGTTAAGTATTGATATTGTTCCAAAACAATATGATGGGTGTAATTCCTAAGTATTACACATTTGTATTACATAACAGTAATATAAGTAAGTGTGAATTATAAAAGTTTATTAATATAATTCGAAAACAATAATTGAGCATGTGTTTCACCCCGAAAATAGTAAAACGGTTGAAATAGTGGGGCTATGAAACTCACCTGTGAGTTGTTAGCGATTCTACGATACGCGCGTCGTCCGATAGGTAACCTCCTAGTGTCCTAAACACGTGAGGTCATATAAGTATGAGGAAAATCAGTTTGTTTAAGCGAGTGGTGTAATTATCTATTTGTCGTTCAGGTTTGGAAACCTTGTACGGGGGTTCGGGGGCAGCGCCCCTGATAGCGGGGTCCAAGGGGTGGCAACCCCTGGCGGGGTCCAAGGGGCAGAGCCCCTGGTTGGGGTCGAGCTGCCAAGTCAGCTTGGAAAATTTTTATTTCTATTATGTTGCTGTAGTGAAAACGCTACGAAATTCCATTTCGAAGTAAAATTAGCTGGTGAAATTTGAGTCTCGACACTTAGTGAAAAGGTGTATTTTCTGTTTTAGGCGTCACTAGGCAAGTGTCGCTATAGGCGACACTAGAGGGCGACACTAGGGTTAGTGTCGGTTGAAATCAAAATTTGATTATAGGCGACACTTAGGCAAGTGTCGCTTGAAGCGTCGGTTGGGGGTGTTGGGCGTCACTTGACTAGTGACGGATGTAAGTGTCGGGAAAAAGGGGTTTTATGCGGCACTTAGGCAAGTGACGCAAAACTAGGATTTTTAGCGACACTCAGTGCATCACTTAAGTGACGCATGAAGTGACGCTACGCTGCAGGTCTGTGGGCGACACTTACGTCTGTCCGACGATTTTCAACACCAAATCGAGTTTCGGCTCGATTTTGGGCGTTTTGATGTTATAGGAAGCTTCTAACATGTATTTTGAAGTAATCTAAGTAATTTCTAGAAAGAGAAACAATTTCTAGAGAGAGAGTGAGGAAATCCTTACTTTTTGATAAAATGGAGATGAAGATGATGGTGAGGAAGATGATGGTGATGTTGTTGGTGTTGTTACTTGCTTCCACTTCCTTGAGGTGATGATGATGATTCCGATTTCTTGGTGATGATGATATTGTTATTGATGTTGTTTGGTGGTGATGAAATAGAGAGAAAAGAGATGAGATGAGAAAGAAGAAAAAGAAGATGAAATGAGGGTGGAGGTGGTTGGATCGGCTTATGTTTGGTTTAGGGGACATTGTCTCCCAAATCGCAGTACAAAGTACCTGTGTTTTTGTACCCGATCGTAATTTAAAATAATATTTTAAATTCTAAAATTTATTTATATTCTTTCGAAATGTTTTTGAACCAAAATATTTTATAAAAATATTATTTTGGAATTCAAAGTTTAATAAGTTGTTTTCGCGCAGTTTCAGATAATTAAGATGCGTTTTAAACTAAAACGACTTACATTTTCGAATGTTTAATATTTTTCCCCAAAGTGTATAATGTTAAATCTATATAATAAAACATTATGTATAAAATTTTTGTTACCAAAATTTGGTCGCGCTATTCTGAGTTCTATTAGATTCTTTTAATTGCGATTACAAAATAATCATTGTGTATTATATACATAAATATATAAATTTTCGATTACTTGGTTATAATTACATATAATAATACAATTATTCAAAGTTTAAATTTGGCGCGAATTTTGACTTTTTGATCGGGTGTTACATTTATCCAGCTGTTAGGTGTGTTCAGCAGATTCCACTGAAGACAATGCCACAAGATATTATGGGTAATATGAAGAGATGGCACGTGGATTCAGAGAATGGAGAAGCTGTCATGGTTGAAGCTGATGATGAGGTTGAAGGTGGTGAAAGAGAGATCTTCAGAGTTTATGACCATCGACACCTAAAGAACATATCGAAGAAAAATTTGATAAAGTTGAATGAAAATAGAATCTTGACGACAGAAGCATGGGGTGATTTAGTGTAACATCCTCTCCCGCGGTCTGGTAATTTCTATTATTTTAATTGATTATTTAATTGTTTTAGAAATTACTTGATATTAATTGTTTTATTGAGAAAGATAGATAAATAGGTCCCAGAACTTATTGTGAATAGTAAATTAGTGCCTGTTTTAATTTACTATAGTTAACAGTACAATAAAATAAGTTTCTCGCAAATGGTTTTTAGGTTCCAGGTAATAGATTGAAAGGGGACTAGTTTTAAGTGAATACGGGTCGGAGGAAATAAAATGGGCCGACCTATTTACTTTCCCCAAAAAGGGAAAGTTTCTTATTTCCTTTGAAACTTCAAAAACTCAAAACCTAAAACTTCAATATTCAAACCAAAGTGAAAATCAAAGATTTTGTTGTGATTTTAAGCTGTGATTTGATCTTATTACCATCATCATCTTCACCATAAAGTGTAAGTATTATGGTTTCATGAGCTTAAATATGTGTTAGGGTAATGGTGAAATTGAAGATTTGGTTAGTTGCTTGAGATTATAGGATGATTAGTAGTGTTATACCATGCCTCCGAACTAATTTAATAGTTGAACTAGTGTGTTATGTTCTTGAATTATGAATTTGAATCAAGTAGATGAACTAAATGGGTTTTATGAATTTGGCATGAAATTGAGGTTCTTTCATGTTAATTAAAGTTGTTTGATGTTAACTTGTTGTCATATGATACTCCTTGAAGGTTAGAAACATGATTTGTTTGATTTGGCACTGAAAAGTTGAGAATTTAGAGATTTGTTTCAAGCTGAAATTCTGCAGAAAAGAAACTGGGTTGCTGAATTAACTAGGAAAGCCGATAGGCTTCTCTTAGCCGATTGGCTTCTCTTAACCGATAGGCTAAGATAGTTCAAAATCATGACAGAACTTGACCTTTTGAACCAAAGCATGAAATTAACTAGGAAAGCCGATCTGCTTTACAAAGCCGATCGGTTAACATGAAATAAAAGCTAAACGGCTATAATTAGCCGAACGGCTATTGTAGTTTAATTTCTATGCCGAGTATTGCATTTGATTGAGAGTTTGGAAAATAATGGCTAAAGCCGATCGGCTAGGATGCCAAGCTGAACGGCTATGACTAAGATCAGAACCAAATCAGTTAGCATCTTATATGTTCTTTTGTCATGTTTAGATAAATTGGTAGTGATACTTGAATGCTATGTGTAATACCATATAATTCAAAGACAATGAACTCTCAGAAAATGAAATTATTACTTGTGTAATGTGTTTGTTTACATAAGTATTATTCTTTGATTACAAGTTATTAACTTGTGTGTTTTGTGGTATTTCAGATACCCCAAAGACTCAGTGAGTAGAAACTGAGTGTGGAGACTACCGAGGTATCGGTGAGTGGATTTATAACTCACCTTTGATTTAGTTGTAACTATTTGGTTGCAACAAGTAAACGTAGATTGATTATAGACTGTTTAGTCTTTGTTACTGATTATGAATCTACGTGATATGTGAATCTATGTGTACGGTTTATTGAGGTCAACGTGTAGTTGGACTTTTTGGTTATTATGTGAATTACACAGGTTTTGATTCATCTGTTGTGTTTGAAATCTGTGTATGAGTTTAATAACCAATAGTTATCGGTCTATTCTATAATGGCCATACAGATTGACGTTAAGTGTTCTTGGAGAATCCCCGGGTATTATGATATATCCAGAGCCACCGATCCTCATTGAAATTGAAATAGAAATGTGTTTACGATTATTTGCTGTAAACAGATTGTTATGCTAAGTTGAATTGTGTGTGATAAATTCATTCACTTAGCTTCGTGCTAATCCCTCATTTTAACTTCCTGCTGATTATGTTTGATATGTGGGTGATCAGGAAGTAGATGCTTTTGCAAGGAAAGTTTGACAGCTTGTAAACTCTGATATGGTTTTGTTATAAACCTTGTTTTGTAATATATAATACCCCGTAGTGTGTAGTTTTAAATTGTTTAACTTTGGTGTGTTCTGAACATGTAACTGTTTATGTACATTATCTTAATGTACAGTATATAAATATGTTTTAAATTTATACGCTTCCGAGGAAAATAATAGAATATTATTTTATAGAAAGAGGGGTGTTATAAGTTGGTATCAGTGCATAGTTTTGGGTTAATTGAGCATTGTAAAGTGTTCAATCCTAATTCTGAAGCATGTTTTGTCAAACATTCCTGAGTATGGGATTTAGCATTGGATATGAATTGTTAGTAGTTAGGTGCTAACGATTAACAATTGTTGTGTTATTGTGGTGAAAGCAGATATGGGAGATAACGAACAAACGACCGCCAACCTTAACAATGCCTCAAGAACCGATGCTCCTCCTTTGTACATTCAGAGTGAACCACCGGCTCATGATGGTACTTCTGCTCGTGTTGGTGAAGAATCAAATCAGGATGAGTATATGCACGAAATAGAAAATGAATTGATTTCCCTTAGAGAATTCAAAAGACAAACTGAAGCTGCGTCATCTCAGCAACGGTTTCAACAACCTATCTATCCATTTGGTACCATTCCCTCATCTCAGACTAATAAGACATGTTCTTTCAAGACTTTTATGGCCAGTAAACCTCCTGAATATTCTGGTAGTCCTAATCCGACTGTTACTTTAAATTGGTTAAGAAACATTGAAAGAAAGTTTGAAGTGACTTGTTGTGAGGAAAAGTTTAAAGTTCCATATGCAGTACAGTGTCTTAAGGATGAAGCTATGGTCAGGTGGGATTCTATTACCGGCCATTTGACCCAACAACAAAAAGAAACTATCCAGTGGTCTGAATTTCATCAAGCGGTTCGAAATCAGTATTGTTCAGATTTTGAAATGGCTCGGATCAGACGGGAATTTGTAAATCTTCAATTGACTGATTAGATGACAATGGATGAGCTAATAATCCAGTTTACCTAGAAGTTGAGGTTTGTTCAACAGTGGGTCCCTGATGAGAAAACAAAAATTGAACAGTTTGTTGATGCTTTACCTTCAAATTATCGTACTACGGTGAGATTAGCAGGTACTTTATCTCAAGCTTTTAATCTCGCACGTTCAGTTGATAGTGATATGAGAGGTTCAGTTTTTCCAGCTAAGGATAGATTTGATTAGAAATCTAGAAATGAATCTTCGGGAAAAGGGAAACAAAGGTGGCAGGGTAACCGACAAGGTCAGAAAAGTGGCAGTAAAAGTGTTTCTTCTGGTAGTTCCAATTGGTGTAGTACTTGCAGGTCTAAACATACAGGGCCGTGTACACCTCAGACAAATAAATGTGTTAAATGTGGTGAGCTTGGTCATGAGTTTAAGAATTGCAAGTTTCCTAATTATGTGTGCTGGCATTGTAAGAAAGAAGGGCATCGTGTCAGTCAGTGTCCAGAGGTGGGAAAACAGGGTTCGGTTTCGGTCGGGAGTTCGTCATCTTCCGGGCAAAAGCGGAAGAATCCTCCGCCAGCTACGAGTAGGGCTTTTCAGATGACAGTCGATGAGGCTGTCCACACAGATGATGTGATTACTGGTACTTTTCTTATAAACTCAGTACCAGCACGTGTTTTATTTGATTCTGGAGCAAACTGCTCTTTTATATCTGTGTGTTTCTGTGATAAGTTGAAACTGATTCCTACTGTGATAACTAAGCCCTTAGAAGTAGAGATTGTTAGTGGCAAGTTAGTTCCTGTTACCACCTCGGTGACTGGAGCTAATATTGTAATAGATGGCCAGACTTTTCCAATTTCGTTTCTGTTAATGCCGATTCCAAGTTTTGATGTGATTATTGGCATGGATTTGTTGAGTCAGTTTAAAGCAAGTATAGATTGCCACCATAAGTTGATTAGAATCCCAATCTCTGAAGAGTCATATGTTGTGGCTCGAGGAGAAGGGGAAGGTGAGTGTATACCTCTTATTTTCATGATGAAAGCTAGGAAGTCGTTATCTAAAGGCTGTGAGTCTTACCTGGCTTATGTGATTGATGTAAAATTAGAAAAGAAATCCATTTCTGATGTTCCGGTTATTTCTGAATATCCGGAAGTGTTTCCCGATGAACTGCCTGGTTTGCCACCGGTTAGGGAAGTTGAATATCAGATTGATCTTGTTCCTGGCTCATCGCTTGTAGCTAAAGCTCCCTATAGATTAGCTCATTCTGAAATACGTGAAATGATGAATCAGATACAGGAGTTATTGGATAAAGGATTCATTAGACCTAGTTCCTCTCCTTGGGGTGCCCCAGTTTTGTTTGTGAAAAAGAAGGATGGGTCTTTTCGTATGTGTATTGATTATAGAGAACTGAATAAACGAACAGTTAAGAATAAATATCCACTGCCTCGCATAGACGATTTGTTTGATCAGTTGCAGGGATCTTCATTTTATTCTAAGATTGACTTGAGATCAGGTTATCATCAAGTTCGTGCTCGTGAACAGGATATTTCTAAAACTGCTTTTCGAACCAGGTATGGTCATTTTGAATTCCTGGTTATGCCTTTTGGTTTGACTAATGCTCCAGCAGTTTTTATGGATTTGATGAACCGTGTTTGTCGGTCTTTTCTCGATAAATTTGTTATTGTGTTTATCGATGATATTCTGGTATATTCTAAATCTGAATCAGAACATGAAATACATTTGAGAATAGTGTTGGAAACTTTGAAAAGAGAACACTTATATGCCAAATTTTCTAAATGTGAGTTCTGGATTCGGGAGGTACAGTTTCTGGGTCATATTATCTGTAATGATGGTGTCAAAGTTGATCCTGCTAAAATTGAAGCTGTTATGAATTGGAATGTTCCAAAGAATCCTTCTGAAATTAAAAGTTTTCTTGGGCTAGCTGGATATTATAGAAAATTCATTAAAGACTTTTCAAAGATTGCTGGTCCATTAACCAAATTGACAAGTAAAGATGTTAAGTTTCAGTGGGATGAGTCACAGGAGACAGCTTTTCAGACCTTAAAGCAGTTATTGTGTCAGGCACCTGTGTTAGCTTTACCAGATGGCTCAGATGATTTTATTGTTTATTGTGATGCGTCCTATGCTGGTTTGGGTGGTGTTCTTATGCAGAGAGACAGAGTTATTGCTTATGCTTCTCGGCAATTGAAACAGCATGAAAGAAATTACCCCACTCATGATTTAGAACTGGCCGCTATTGTGTTTGCTTTGAAAATCTGGAGACATTATCTTTATGGCGCGAAATGTATTATATATTCTGATCACAAAAGTCTTCAGTATGTGTTTTCACAGAAAGAATTGAATATGCTTCAGAGACGATGGTTAGAACTAATCAAAGATTATGATTGTGAAATTCGTTACCATCCAGGAAAGGCGAACGTGGTTGCTGATGCGTTAAGCCGAAAAGGTACTTCTGATCGCATTTATTATTTGAAAGTTGATGTTTCTTCTGACTTAGTGGATAAAATTAAAGATGCACAGTTAGAAGCTTTATTAGATCCTAATTTAAATTCAGAAATCATGTTAAAAAGAAAAGATTTGTTAGTTGATGATTCTAGAGGATTAAAGACTTTTCAGTCTCGTGTATGGATTCCTATGATTGGTGGTATTCGGGATATGATTTTGACTGAAGCCCATAAGTCACGTTTATCTGTTCATCCCGGTAGTACCCGAATGTATAATGACTTAAAACCCTTGTATTGGTGGCCTACAATGAAAACCGATATTGCAAAGTTTGTTAGTGCTTGTCACATTTGTGCTCAGGTCAAAGCTGAACACCAGAAACCGTATGGGTCATTGAAACAGTTAGAAATTCCAGAGTGGAAGTGGGAACATATCACTATGGATTTTGTAACTAAACTTCCGCGTACGTCTCGAGGTAATGATATGATTTGGGTCATTGTTGATCGATTGACAAAAAGTGCTCATTTTCTGGCTACCAGTGAAACTGCATCTCTGAGTAAGCTTGCACAGTTGTATGTAAATGAAATAGTTTCGAGACATGGAAATCCTTTGTCGATTGTGTCAGATAGAGATTCTCGATTTATTTCTCATTTCTGGCAGAGTTTGCAACAAGAATTGGGTACACGTGTAAATCTTAGTACAGCATATCATCCTCAGACCGACGGTCAGTCAGAACGTACGATTCAGACGCTTGAGGATATGTTAAGGGCTTGTGTCTTGGAATATGGAGGTTCTTGGGATTCTCATTTACCGTTAGTGGAATTTGCTTATAATAACTCCTATCATTCCAGTATCGGTATGCCTCCCTATGAGATGTTATATGGTAGACGTTGCAGAACGCCTACTTGTTGGTTAGAAGCTGGTGAGAAACAGTTTGCAGGTCCATACATTGTTCAGATAACGGCTGAGAAAGTGGCAGTTGCACGAGAAAAGTTAAAAGCTGCACGTGACAGACAGAAACAGTATGCTGATCCACGTAGACGACCAGTAACTTTCTCGGCAGGTGAGTTAGTTTATCTTAAAGTTTCTCCGTGGAAAGGTGTTATTAGATTTGGAAAACGAGGTAAATTGGCTCCACGATACATTGGACCGTTCAGAATCAGTCAAGTAGTTAATGATCAGTCGGTTATGCTTGATCTTCCTTCGGAACTTGCTGGTATTCATAACACATTCAATATCTGTTATTTGAGAAAATGCAATGTTGAAGATCAATCCCAGATTCTCCCTTTAAAAGACTTGAAAGTGGATCAAAGTCAAAAGTTAGTTGAAGAACCTATTGAAATTGTTGACCGTAAGGTTACTAAACTTAGGAAGAAACAAATTCCTATGGTTTTAGTGAAATGGAGACATAGTTTAGGTTCTAATTTGACCTGGGAGACCGAGGAGTCTATGAAATCCAGATATCCTGGATTGTTTGATCGTGATGAGATTTCGAGGACGAAATCTTCTTAAGGGGGAAAGATTTGTAACATCCTCTCCCGCGGTCTGGTAATTTCTATTATTTTAATTGATTATTTAATTGTTTTAGAAATTACTTGATATTAATTGTTTTATTGAGAAACTTAGATAAATAGGTCCCAGAACTTATTGTGAATAGTAAATTAGTGCCTGTTTTAATTTACTATAGTTAACAGTACAATAAAATAAGTTTCTCGCAAATGGTTTATAGGTTCCAGGCAATAGATTGAAAGGGGACTAGTTTTAAGTTAATACGGATCGGAGGAAATAAAATGAGCCGACCTATTTACTTTCCCCAAAAAGGGAAAGTTTCTTATTTCCTTTGAAATTTCAAGAACTCAAAACCTAAAACTTCAATATTCAAACCAAAGTGAAAATCAAAGATTTTGTTGTGATTTTAAGCTGTGATTTGATCTTATTACCATTATCATCTTCACCATAAAGTGTAAGTATTATGGTTTCATGAACTTAAATATGTGTTAGGGTAATGGTGAAATTGAAGATTTGGTTAGTTGCTTGAGATTATAGGATGATTAGTAGTGTTATACCATGCCTACGAACTAATTTAATAGTTGAACTAGTGTGTTATGTTCTTGAATTATGAATTTGAATCAAGTAGATGAACTAAATGGGTTTTATGAATTTGGCATGAAATTGATGTTCTTTCATGTTAATTAAAGTTGTTTGATGTTAACTTGTTGTCATATGATACTCCTTGAAGGTTAGAAACCTGATTTGTTTGATTTGGCACTGAAAAGTTGAGAATTTAGAGATTTGTTTCGAGCTGAAATTCTGCAGAAAAGAAACTGGGTTGCTGAATTAACTAGGAAAGCCGATAGGCTTCTCTTAGCTGATTGACTTCTCTTAGCCGATAGGCTAAGATAGTTCAAAATCATGACAGAACTTGACCTCTTGAACCAAAGCATGAAATTAACTAGGAAAGTTGATCTGCTTTACAAAGCCGATCGGTTAACATGAAATAAAAGCTGAACGGCTATAATTAGCTGAACGACTATTGTAGTTTAATTTCTATGCTAAGTATTGCATTTGATTGAGAGTTTGGAAAATAATGGCTAAAGCCGATCGGCTAGGATGCCAAGCCGAACGGCTATGACTAAGATCAGAACCAAATCAGTTAGCATCTTATATGTTCTTTTGTCATGTTTAGATAAATTGGTAGTGATACTTGGATGCTATGTGTAATACCATATAATTCAAAGACAATGAGCTCTCAGAAAATGAAATTATTACTTGTGTAATGTGTTTGTTTACATAAGTATTATTCTTTGATTACAAGTTATTAACTTGTGTGTTTTGTGGTATTTCAGATACCCCAAAGACTCAGTGAGTAGAAACTGAGTGTGGAGACTACCGAGGTATCGGTGAGTGGATTTATAACTCACCTTTGATTTAGTTGTAACTATTTGGTTGCAACAAGTAAACGTAGATTGATTATAGACTGTTTAGTCTTTGTTACTGATTATAAATCTACGTGATATGTGAATCTATGTGTACAGTTTATTGAGGTCAACGTGTAGTTGGACTTTTTGGTTATTATGTGAATTACACAGGTTTTGATTCATCTATTGTGTTTGAAATCTATGTATGAGTTTAATAACCAATAGTTATCGGTCTATTCTGTAATGACCATACAGATTGACGTTAAGTGTTCTTGGAGAATCTCCGGGTATTATGATATCTCCAGAGCCACCGATCCTCATTGAAATTGAAATAGAAATGTGTTTACGATTATTTGCTGTAAACATATTGTTATGCTAAGTTGAATTGTGTGTGATAAATTCATTCACTTAGCTTCGTGCTAATCCCTCATTTTAACTTCCTGCTGATTATGTTTGATATGTGGGTGATCAGGAAGTGGATGCTTTTGCAGGGAAAGTTTGACAGCTTGTAAACTCTGATATGGTTTTGTTATAAACCTTGTTTTGTAATATATAATACCCCGTAGTGTGTAGTTTTAAATTGTTTAACTTTGGTGTGTTCTGAACATGTAACTGTTTATGTACATTATCTTAATGTACAGTATATAAATATGTTTTAAATTTATACGCTTCCGAGGAAAATAATAGAATATTATTTTATAGAAAGAGGGGTGTTATATTTAGCACGTGATTATCAAATGATGGTTAAGACTTGTATCAAATTGAAGATTTATGCTGGGAGTAAGGTTTACAAGTAAAGATCAAAGACAACTTGAAGACATAGTAGCATAGACGCTAGAGCTATTGTCAAGGGGGAGTCTGTTGGGACATGTATTTGTGACAACAGATCTAGCTTGTAATAGTACTAGTGATTATTGTAATCAAGTGTGTACAATTGATTTTGAATTGTAATAATTGATATGATATTAGTTTGTTGTTAATATTCGTTAAATATATTAGTAAGATAAAGTGTTAGACGAATATCGAGAATGAAAATGCAAACTAAAGTCTGTCTGCGAGATGAGATCTCAAGTCGCAGGATTGAGTTCTGCAAGTCGAGATCTGGGCTCGCAGAGGTGGCAACGAACCGAGACCAGAATGGGCTTGGTTTTGGGCTGCGAAGTCAGTCGACTTGCAGAGCCCATCGGGATGCGAGTCGAGTCGGCAGAAATCTTATATATACAAAATTAGGGTTTAAACAAAAGATACTTTTGCTAATTCGTTTTCCAGAGCTTATTATTGATATCCTAAGCATTCTAAGGTTAGGTATTAATCGATTAACATTAATTAATCGATACAAAACCTTGTTAATAATCAATTCGCTATTATCTTGCGAAACAATTCGTTCACAATCTGTGAACCAAGTATTAAGGAATTACGCGCCTTAATACCTAAAGATAACCTCGTTATCGATCCATAATACACGGGACTTACACTAAAGGGTGATTTGGAGGGTACCACTGACTTCCGTAACATATTTCAATGGTACGCGTCCGCCCCACCCGCAAATAATGCTGGACAAATCACATGTTCACAAATCACCCATATAAGATGAGGCATGCATTCAAACCTCTGACCTATAGGTCATATATATGCGGTCTGGGCGTTTGCTATAACGGTACCATTTCGGCAAAGGGTACTTTAGTCATTTAGGTCAACGAGCGACTATTTTCAATTAAAATATAACCTTATTGGACTCTTAAAGTGAAAAAAAGTTATAGAGACGATTTTCATAAATCTGTACACACTACATGGACCACTTATAAAATTTACTTTTTATCTATCTGTCTAGATAGATAGATTTATAAGGTGAAGTCCGGTCTTTTCTTTTTTTAATCGTTATATAACTCCAACATTGAATATATGGTTGGATTGATGATAATTATAAGATAACAAACTTTCGAAAGTGTAACATCCTCTCTGCTTGTCCGGTAATTTCTAATTTTAATTGATATAGTTAATCGTATTAGAAATTATTTGATATAATGTGTTTAATTGTGAAACTTAGTTAAATAAGTCTCAGGATTTATTGTGCTTAGTAAATTATTGTTTGTTTTAATTTACTATAGTTGACGGTGCAATAAAATAAGTTTCTCGCAAACGGGTTTTAGGTTCCAGGCTATAGATTGAAAGGGGACTAGTTTTAAGTGAATGCGGGTCGGTGTTAAAAATATGAGCCGACTTATAAAATCTTTCCATTTTAGGAAAGTTAGTAACTTTCCTCTTTTAGAAAATCTTCAAAAAACCTAAACCTCTAAAACCCTTGCAAAAACAAAGATTGAAACCAAGTGATCCTTGAGCTGTGATTGTGAGTCCTGACTTTGTAACATCATCATCATCACTAGTAAGCTTTGATTTTGAGTTTTTGATCTTGTTTTGAATTCATGATTATGATTAAGTGTAATCTTTGAATGAATTGATAGTGAAAAGATGTTTTAAGCATGATATGGTATGCCAAAGTGATGATATATGATTGAAGTATGCTGCTGAAACTGTATCTGTAGTTAATTTGTATAAAATTCGTAGCTGGGTTTTGAGCTGGGCGAAGCTTGCTGGTGCAGGGGAGGAAGCCAGCGGCTTCTATTCCCTAGCCGGCGGCTTCGTTGTGTAAACAGGGAAACCGGCGGGTGAACTACCCTAGCCGGCGGCTTGACAGCCATAGCCGGCGGGTTGAATGCTTATCCGGCGGCCAATAGAGGCTTTAATATGCGATTCGTTTCTGTCACCACCCAATTTAATTCACCCGGTGGCTGGAGAAGGTGAGCCGGCGGGTTGTAGGTGGAAGCCGGCGGCTTCCCTAGTGAAGCCGGCGGCTTGGGGTGTGTTTCAGCAAATGTTTTGTTTAACTTTTAAGACTTGTTCTAACTTGTTGTTTACAATGTAAATTGTACTTATTAGCATAATAATACATGATAGTTGTTGTATTTAGGAACTTATGATATTTGTAATGTTAATTGAGTTAAGTTCCTAATGATTTAAATTGATGTAATTCAAGTGTTACGATCTTGATTTCTAACTTCTACCTGATTGTTGATTCTCAGATAAGCAAAGAGCTCAGCGAGATAAGACAGCTGAGTAAGTGAAACGAGATAATCAGGTGAGTGGATTTGAAACTCACAGTTTGATTTGGTTGTGTCAGTTTGATTTCAATCAGTAATTATAGGATTACTATTGATAGTATGTTAACCTTGAAATGATATGCCATTTGATTGGTTGTTTGATGAACATTGAATTGAAATGTATAATCCAGAGGTCAACTAGATTGTTGGTTGGACTTGATTGCTAATGTTGGTCAACACAGGGTTGCGTACATGTGTTGATGGAGATTAGCATTTAGTTAGCGGTTAATCACTGTTTTGGCCTACAGTTGATGTAAGTGTTCTGATGGGGCCACCCGGCACAGGGTCCTTAGGAACCACCGTTCCTCTTGACGATATTTGTTGCATTATTGATTGTGAACAGATTGCTAGCTAAATTGAATTGTAGTTGATAATTCATTCACTTAGCTTTGTGCTAATCTCTCAATATACTTCCTGCAGGTAATGTATATTATGTGGGTAGTCAGGAAGGATGTTTTGATGCTGGGAATGTTTGAAACTTGCAACTCTGATCCAGTTTGTAATAAATAATGTTTTATAGCATATAATGCCCGGGTTTGTAAACATGTTAACTATGTTTGGTTAGTAGTTAAACATATTGTATAAAGGTTTGAGAAATTTTCTAGCAGGTTTTCAATAGAATAAGTAATTATAATAGTCGCTTCCGCCAAACTTAATATTATATTGTTGTATTAAATGAGGGGCGTTATAAGTTGGTATCAGAGCAATAGTTTGGGGCAATTGAATATGATTGTATGTTCAATCCTAAACTTTGATTGTGTTATGTCGAACATTCTTGGAAATGGGATTATGTACTGGATATGAATCGGTTAGTAGGATAGGTGCTAACGATTAACGATTTGTGAGCTGTTGTTGTGTTTACAGATATGGCGGATAACGAGCAACTACCTGTTAACCCTAATAATGCCTCAAGGCCTGAAGTTATTGCTGAGACTCATGATGACCGTAATGAACATGCTGGTACTTCTTCTCATGCTAGAGAGGAGGTAGAAAGAGATCAGTATTTGCTTCATTTGGAAGAGGAAAACCAAGCGCTTAGAATGTATAAACAACAAAAAGAGGCTGAATCTTCTCATCCTGTGTTTGGTACGATTTCACCGCCAAAGCAAAAGGTGTGTTCTTTTAAAACCTTTATGAGTAGTAATCCATCTGTGTATTCGGGTAGTACGAATCCTTCTGTAACTCTGGATTGGTTGAGAGATGTTGAAAAGAAATTTGAAGTCTGTCAATGTGAGGAAGAACTAAAAGTTCCATATGCAACTCAACTTCTAAAAGGAGCAGCTATGAATTGGTGGGATTCGATTACTTCTGTATTATCTTCTTTTCAGAAAGCTTCTATCCGATGGTTTGACTTTCGTAATGAAGTTTGTAAGCAGTATTGTTCAAACTATGATATAGCTCGAATTAGAAAGGAGTTTATGGAATTGCAATTAACTGATAATATGTCAATGGATGATTTGATAAATCAGTTTACAGAGAAACTCAGGTTTGTTCAGCAGTGGGTTCCTGATGAGAGAACTCAAATAGAACAGTTTGTGGGTACTTTACCTAATCATTATCGAACTTCAGTGAGATTAGCTGGCTCTCTTTCTCAAGCTTTTATGTTAGCTCGATCTGTTGATAGTGATTTGAAACCTCAACAAGCACCAAGTAAAGAAATGGTTTCTCAGAAATCTAAGAGTGAATCTTCTGGTAAAGGTAAGCAACGGTGGCAAGGAAATCAGCAAGGTAAGAAACAAGAAAGTCGTGGTGGTACTTCTGATCATCCCAATTGGTGTATTAAATGTAGAGCTAGACATTTTGGGCCGTGTACTGTGCAAACCACTAGATGTGTGAAATGTGGCGTGATTGGTCATGAAGCCAAAGATTGTGTTTTTCCTACTTATGTGTGTTGGAATTGCCATAAGGAAGGTCATCGTTCAAATCAGTGTTCTGAGGCTAAGAGACAGGGTTCGGGGTCAGTTGTTGGTTCATCAGCTTCTTCCGGTCAGAAGCGGAAGACTCCGCCATCTGCAGTTAGTAGAGCTTTTCAAATGACAGTGGATGAAGCTGTCCATACAGATGACGTGATTACGGGTACTTTTCTTGTAAATTCTGTACCAGCTCGTGTTTTGTTTGATTCTGGTGCAAATTGTTCTTTTGTATCCATGTACTTCTGTGATAAGTTGAAAATGATGCCTACTGTGATTACAAACCCTGTTGAAGTAGAAATAGCTAGTGGCAAGTCAGTTCATGTTACCACTTCGGTAATTGGAGCTAGTATTATGATAGATGGCCAGACTTTTCCAATTTCCTTTCTGTTGATGCCAATTGCTAGTTTTGATGTGATTATTGGTATGGATTGGTTAAGTCAGTATAAAGCAAGTATAGATTGTCACAATAAGCTGATTAGAATTCCAATCTCTGAAGAGTCATATGTCGTGGCTCGAGGAGAACGGGATAACGTTTGTATACCTTTGATTAGTATGATGAAAGCTAGGAAATCTTTGTTCAAGGGCTGTGAATCGTATCTAGCTTATGTGATTGATGCTAAGTTACAAAAGAAGTCCCTTTCTGATGTACCGGTTGTTTCTGAGTATCCGGAAGTATTCCCTGATGAATTACCTGGTTTACCACCGGTTAGGGAGATTGAATACCAGATTGATCTTGTTCCTGGCTCTTCACCTATAGCCAAAGCCCCTTATAGATTAGCTCCATCTGAGATACGTGAAATGATGAATCAGATACAGGAGTTGTTGAATAAAGGGTTTATTAGACCTAGTTCTTCTCCCTGGGGTGCACCAGTTCTATTTGTGAAAAAGAAAGATGGGTCTTTTAGAATGTGCATTGATTATAGGGAATTGAATAAACGGACAGTAAAGAATAAATATCCTCTGCCTCGCATAGATGATTTGTTTGATCAGTTGCAGGGATCTTCGTATTATTCAAAGATTGATTTGAGGTCAGGTTATCATCAAGTTCGTGTTCGTGATTGTGATATTCCTAAAACTGCATTTCGAACCAGGTATGGTCATTTTGAATTCCTGGTTATGCCTTTTGGATTAACGAATGCTCCAGCAGTTTTTATGGATTTGATGAACCGTGTTTGTCGACCTTTTCTTGATAAATTTGTGATTGTATTTATCGATGACATTTTGGTATATTCTAAATCCGAATCAGAACATGAAATGCATTTGAGGTTAGTATTGGAAACCTTAAAGAGAGAACATTTGTATGCAAAGTTTTCGAAATGCGAATTTTGGATTCGAGAAGTACAGTTTTTGGGTCATATCATTTGTAATGAGGGTGTTAAAGTTGATCCTTCGAAAATTGAAGCTGTAATGAATTGGAAAGCTCCAAAGTCTGCTTCTGAAATAAAGAGTTTTCTTGGTTTGGCGGGTTATTACCGGAAGTTTATTAAAGATTTTTCTAAAATTGCCGGTTCATTGACTAAACTAACCCGTAAGGATGAAAAATTTGTATGGACTGAACAACAGGAAGCTGCTTTTCAGACTCTGAAACAGTTGTTATGTCAGGCTCCTGTGTTAGCATTGCCAGATGGGTCCGATGATTTTGTTGTTTATTGTGATGCATCGATTGCTGGTTTGGGTTGTGTTTTAATGCAGCGAAATCGGGTGATTGCTTATGCTTCTCGTCAGCTCAAACCTCATGAAAGAAATTATCCTACCCATGATTTAGAGCTTGCAGCGGTTGTGTTTGCTTTGAAAATCTGGAGGCATTACTTGTATGGTACCAAATGTGTTATTTGTACAGATCACAAGAGTCTTCAGTATATATTTTCACAGCAAGAGTTGAATATGCGTCAGAGACGATGGTTAGAGCTAATCAAAGACTATGATTGTGAGATTAAATACCATCCAGGGAAAGCCAATGTGGTTGCTGATGCTTTAAGCCGCAAGGTAACTTCTGATCGAGTTTATTTTATGCATTTAGAAGTTTCCTCTGATTTAGTGGCTCAGATAAAAGCTGCACAGTTAGAAGCTTTGTTAGATCATAATTTGAAGTCTGAAATTATGCTGAATCGAAAAGAATTGTTATTGGATGATTCGAGAGGATTAAAAACCTTTCAGTCTCGTGTTTGGATTCCTTTGTTTGGTGGTCTTCGGGATGTTATTCTGAATGAAGCCCATAAGTCCAGATTGTCTGTACATCCTGGAAGTACAAAAATGTATAATGACTTGAAACCTTTGTATTGGTGGCCTACAATGAAGATGGATGTAGCAAGGTTTGTTAGTTCTTGTCATATTTGTTCTCAAGTGAAAGCTGAACACCAGAAGCCGTATGGGTCATTTAAACAGCTTGAAATTCCTGAATGGAAGTGGGAACATTTGACTATGGATTTTGTTACCAAGTTGCCTAGAACTGTCCGAGGAAATGATATGGTTTGGGTCATTGTTGATCGATTGACTAAGAGTGCTCATTTTCTAGCTACCAGTGAAACTGCATCTCTGAGTAAGCTTGCACAGTTGTATATGAATGAGATTGTTACTCGGCATGGTATTCCATTATCGATTGTATCTGATAGAGATCCGAGGTTTGTATCTCATTTTTGGCAAAATTTGCAGCATGAGTTGGGCACCAGAGTGAATCTTAGTACAGCTTATCATCCTCAAACAGATGGTCAGTCAGAACGTACGATTCAGACATTGGAGGATATGTTGAGAGCTTGTATTCTAGAGTATGGTGGTTCTTGGGATTCTCATTTGCCATTGGTTGAGTTTGCTTATAATAACTCTTATCATTCTAGTATTGGCATGCCTCCATATGAAATGCTTTATGGACGCCGTTGTAGAACTCCAACTTGTTGGCTAGAAGCAGGTGAGAAACAGTTTGCAGGTCCAGATATTGTTCAACTGACAGCTGATAAAGTTGCAGTGGCTCGTGAAAAGTTGAAAGCTGCACGTGATAGACAGAAACAATATGCTGATCCTAAACGTCAACCAGTTACTTTTGTTGAAGGTGAACTTGTTTACTTGAAAGTTTCACCTTGGAAAGGGGTAATTCGGTTTGGGAAACGTGGCAAATTGGCTCCTCGGTATATTGGACCGTTTAGAATTCGTCAGATTGTTAATGATCAGTCTGTTACATTGGATCTTCCTCTAGAGTTTGCTGGTATTCATGACACGTTTAACATTTGTTATTTGAGGAAATGTAACGTTGAAGACCAGTCTCAGATTCTTCCTTTGAAAGATTTGAAAGTAGATCAGAGTCAGAAGTTAGTAGAAGAACCAGTTGAACTTCTTGACCGAAAAGTGACCAAACTTAGGAAGAAACAGATTCCCATGGTGTTAGTGAAATGGAGACATAGTTTAGGTGAAAACCTAACATGGGAAACTGAGGATAGTATGAAATCCAGATATCCTGGATTATTTGATCGTGATGAGATTTCGGGGACGAAATCTTCTTAAGGGGGGGAGAGTTGTAACATCCTCTCTGCTTGTCCGGTAATTTCTAATTTTAATTGATATAGTTAATCGTATTAGAAATTATTTGATATAATGTGTTTAATTGTGAAACTTAGTTACATAAGTCTCAGGATTTATTGTGCTTAGTAAATTATTGTTTGTTTTAATTTACTATAGTTGACGGTGCAATAAAATAAGTTTCTCGCAAACGGATTTTAGGTTCCAGGCTATAGATTGAAAGGGGACTAGTTTTAAGTGAATGCGGGTCGGTGTTAAAAATATGAGCCGACTTATAAAATCTTTCCATTTTAGGAAAGTTAGTAACTTTCCTCTTTTAGAAAATCTTCAAAAAACCTAAACCTCTAAAACCCTTGCAAAAACAAAGATTGAAACCAAGTGATCCTTGAGCTGTGATTGTGAGTCCTGACTTTGTAACATCATCATCATCACTAGTAAGCTTTGATTTTGAGTTTTTGATCTTGTTTTGAATTCATGATTATGATTAAGTGTAATCTTTGAATGAATTGATAGTGAAAAGATGTTTTAAGCATGATATGGTATGCCAAAGTGATGATATATGATTGAAGTATGCTGCTGAAACTGTATCTGTAGTTAATTTGTATAAAATTCGTAGCTGGGTTTTGAGCTGGGCGAAGCTTGCTGGTGCAGGGGAGGAAGCCGGCGGCTTCTATTCCCTAGCCGGCGGCTTCGTTGTGTAAACAGGGAAACCGGCGGGTGAACTACCCTAGCCGGCGGCTTGACAGCCATAGCCGGCGGGTTGAATGCTTATCCGGCGGCCAATAGAGGCTTTAATATGCGATTCGTTTCTGTCACCACCCAATTTAATTCACCCGGTGGCTGGAGAAGGTGAGCCGGCGGGTTGTAGGTGGAAGCCGGCGGCTTCCCTAGTGAAGCCGACGGCTTGGGGTGTGTTTCAGCAAATGTTTTGTTTAACTTTTAAGACTTGTTCTAACTTGTTGTTTACAATGTAAATTGTACTTATTAGCATAATAATACATGATAGTTGTTGTATTTAGGAACTTATGATATTTGTAATGTTAATTGAGTTAAGTTCCTAATGATTTAAATTGATGTAATTCAAGTGTTACGATCTTGATTTCTAACTTCTACCTGATTGTTGATTCTCAGATAAGCAAAGAGCTCAGCGAGATAAGACAGCTGAGTAAGTGAAACGAGATAATCAGGTGAGTGGATTTGAAACTCACAGTTTGATTTGGTTGTGTCAGTTTGATTTCAATCAGTAATTATAGGATTACTATTGATAGTATGTTAACCTTGAAATGATATGCCATTTGATTGGTTGTTTGATGAACATCGAATTGAAATGTATAATCCAGAGGTCAACTAGATTGTTGGTTGGACTTGATTGCTAATGTTGGTCAACACAGGGTTGCGTACATGTGTTGATGGAGATTAGCATTTAGTTAGCGGTTAATCACTGTTTTGGCCTACAGTTGATGTAAGTGTTCTGATGGGGCCACCCGGCACAGGGTCCTTAGGAACCACCGTTCCTCTTGACGATATTTGTTGCATTATTGATTGTGAACAGATTGCTAGCTAAATTGAATTGTAGTTGATAATTCATTCACTTAGCTTTGTGCTAATCCCTCAATATACTTTCTGCAGGTAATGTATATTATGTGGGTAGTCAGGAAGGATGTTTTGATGCTGGGAATGTTTGAAACTTGCAACTCTGATCCAGTTTGTAATAAATAATGTTTTATAGCATATAATGCCCGGGTTTGTAAACATGTTAACTATGTTTGGTTAGTAGTTAAACATATTGTATAAAGGTTTGAGAAAATTTCTAGCAGGTTTTCAATAGAATAAGTAATTATAATAGTCGCTTCCGCCAAACTTAATATTATATTGTTGTATTAAATGAGTGGCGTTATAGAAAGTTCGTGTCCAATATATGTTTCAAGTTAGGTAACGAACTTTCGAATTATGTTTCGAGTTAGGTAACGAACTTTCAAATTATGTTTCGAGTTAGGTAACTCGAAAAGTTCGTTACCTAACTCGAAACATAATTTGAAAGTTCGTTGCCGACCTGTATAATAAATTGGGTTTATACCCTAACTCGACAAAAAAGGGAAAGTTCGTTGCCGATCTGCGCCATTTACCCTATACATAATTGATTCACTATTCAAATTTGTTACGCATCGATAGTAGATAAATAAAAGTGTTAGAGGTTGTACCTAAAACAAGTGTTATACTTAAAAGTGTAGAAATGCGTATGATTTATAATGGACAAAAGTTAAATAGATCAGTGAGAGGTACAAAAATAAATCGGTTCAAAATAGACAAATAATAATAAGGAAAGATATTATGTGCAACAAAATGCACATAAGAGTATGTGCTCATCGCTTTGGAGGTGGGGCTATGACTGGCGCCAACGGCCTTCGTCGGTTGGGAACCGACGTACATCGGTCAACTAATACCGTTGGCACGGTTTCGTCGGTGGGGCTCATCAATGGGTTATGTCGGTATATCGATGAAGGAAGCAACAAAAAAGTAGGGCTAACTCAATTTTTAAATGTTCTTATTTTATTTTTTATTTAGTGTATGTAAAAGTGTATGTAAAAGAAGGTACATTGATATAGGGGTGTCAATCGGGTGAGTTAATCGGGTTTCGGGTTATTCGGGTCGGGTTATTCGGGTTTCGAAGTTTATAATCTAACCCGAAACTCAATTCAAATAAGGTCGGGTTATTCGGGTTACCTATTCGGGTTATTCGGGTTATTCATTTAACTCAAATAAGATGATATTTCAAATTTTCGTATTTTAAATAAACTTAAACTTTACAAAATGACAGTAATAGCTTGTATAAATCATAATGAATTACTTATATATGTATATTATATATGTATAAACCATAAATAACTTATATATATAATTATATTTTTTAAAATAAATAATTTATTAGCTTATTTGGGTTATTCGGGTTACCCGAATTGAAAAAAATTTATCCGAAACCCGACTCAAATAAGAAGCGGGTTATTCGGGTTATTTGGGTGGCCAAATAAGCTTGGAATTCGGGTTGAGTCGGGTCGGGTTTCGGGTTACCTATTCGGGTCGGGTTTTTTTGACACCCCTACATTGATAGGTGTGAGAAATAAAAATTAAAGTGACATTGTTGACACTCAAATGTCAATTGTGTGCTAGTTCGGTGTGAGAAGGTCTAATGGGTTAATCTCATAGAGGAAAGTTTGCAAATTTGCAAATAATACAAACGACTTTCCAGTTTCCACCACTTTTACCTCCAAAAAAATAAATAAATAATTCGGTTCAATGTCTTCTCCGGACAAATGATCAAGCGGCCTTATACTCGTATTCTGCATCACGCAATTTGTTGTATAACATTCAATTTGTTACTCTTTATTCCAACTGACCTATCGAAGTCGATCGAGAAGCTGCTCTGTGAAGCGTTTTTCATATTAATTCGCCGTTGCCGTTGTTGATTATACCTTATCGGAACTCTTCCTCCAAATTCCGGGAAATAACTCATTTGTTCACTTGTCTGATTACGTATTTACGTCACTCAACAACAATGGCCCTTTCATCTACCTTCAAACACAGACTTGAACAAATGGAACATTCCAGAAACCAACGCCTCTTTCTTCTTCAGGTACCAATGTCCTCACTCTCTTACACACACTCACATTTCCTGTATCTATATATTGATATATATCGATATCTTTAACAGGCTGAAAAAGAACTCCAAAACAAAAAATCAGAAACCCTAGCTTCAAAGCTTTCAAGTATTAGATACATTGAACAGAGGTGTTTGAAACTTGAACACAAAATCACGTCACAACGATTTATTATTTCGTCAATTAAGTCTCAGCTCGATCGCCTAGATTCAATCTATCTTAATCAAATTAATCAATTCAGGTATGCATTATTGATTTATCGCTTGATTTTTGGTAAGTAATGTTGCTGATGATTTTTGTGGATTCAAATTAGGGCTTTGAGTAGTGAAGTGGAACATCTAGAGGCGTTAGATAGGGATAAGGATAAGTATTTCGCGTTGAAAGCTCACCATATCGATGAATTTAGGGCTCAAGCGAAGAAATTCGAAAGCGAATGTGAAGGTCGTGTGGAGGATCTGCTGAATTGTGTTAATGAGGTAAGGTGGTTATACTACCAGTTCATAATAATCAATTCATATATATAATAAACCTACATATGTATATATAATCAATATTTGCATTGTGTGTTTGGTTCATACTTGTATTGATCATTCGGCCAGTTGAACTCGACTTTCGTGCAACTTCAACATGGTGTGGGGTATTCAAACAATTCTGATATAGCTTCAGTTGAAATTAGAAAATCTGAACTTGAAGCTGTGAAAGAGAATTTAGATAGAACGTTGGCTTCTAATTACGAGATAAGAGAACAGTTGCGAAAGCAGCTAAAGAGTATGCTCATTTCGCAAAAAGAACGGGGGAAACCGTCTAAGACTCTAAGTCTAATGTAAAGTTAGGATATGCCTAGAGCGATCTCTATGTGGACTTATAAGTAGATGAATATGAAAGCAAACAAACAATTTTATGCAAGAATATTGAGTAAATAATAATTCAGATATTGATGACATTTCTCATATCTATCTTATATATTAAAAGAAAAATCTTGGAAGATTTATGTCCCTTGGATGGGAGATCAACTTGCTAGATCTAATCATTAATCCATTTAATGACATACTTAATCCAATTTATTAATGGTAAAAAGACAAATCTACCCTCAATTATTTTCAATTTTAATCCTTAATGTTTGCCCCATTAATGTAAATCACCCCTTCAACTATTTAAGCAATGTTTTAAATTTTGAATTATTTGACATTATTATTTTTACTATACCTATATTTGTTAACTATGACTTTTGTTATATTTTGATTTTTTTAACAGAAAAATCTTGGAAGATTATGTCCCTTCGATGGGAGATCAACTTGCTAGATCTAATCATTAATCCATTTAATGACATACTTAATCCAATTTATTAATGGTAAAAAGACAAATCTACCCTCAATTATTTTCAATTTTAATCCTTAATGTTTGCCCCATTAATGTAAATCACCCCTTCAACTATTTAAGTAATGTTTTTAATTTTGAATTATTTGACATTATTATTTTTACTATACCTATATTTGTTAACTATGACTTTTGTTATATTAATTTTTAGTTTTGCATGATTTGAAATTTTTATATATGTAAAACATGATTCATAATTAAAAATTTATTTATAATCTAATGATACATATATTAATTTATTCTATACATTATAAGAAAACCATTGAAAGAACAAAGGTAATTACATTGAGATCAACTTTTATGATCTAACCCAGAATCTATTTAATGACACATTTAATCCTATTTTTTATATGGCTAATTAATAATATACTGTGGTATATTTATAATATTAATCCTTGGTGTTTAATCTATAATTGTAACTGCCCTCTAACACAAGTTACACTATTTAATATGTACCAAAATAGGAGCTATAATCTAGAATTAGATCCCCATATATTAATGGTATGTGTCCATCCCACCCGCATTGAGCATCAATGTCGACCAAATTATATGTCCACTAATCACACACATGTGTTGATCAACGGAATTGAACTACTAACATGTTGGTCACACATGTGAGGTCTGAGCGTTTGCGATGACAGTACCACTTGAGGTATGCCCAATTGGTAACTTTAGATCTATATAATTATATGTATAAATGTAAATATAAATATTGTGAATCATAGTTTGTATGAATGCGTAGTCTTGGGCATGAGGCCGGTTAGTTAGTATTTATTATATGTCTAAATTAGAGTTGAGGTGACTAAAATATGGATGCTTAAACATAGGTGTTTGTGATGAAAACAAGTGAGAAAAATGAATTTTACCAACTTTTGACATATATATAATAAATAAGTATATAATTAAATATTATGAATCATAATTTGTAAGTATACGTAGTCCATCCCAAGGGAATTTTTGTGATTCATTGTCATTCTATTAATTATTTGTGTGAATAAGATATGGATGCTAAAAGATAGATTTTTATAACGGAAACAAGTGAATAGTTGAGTTTTCACTAACTTTGTATCTATATAACTATATGACTATATAATATTATGAATAATAATTTGTATGGACATATAGATCGGGGCATGGGATTCGTTAGGATTTATTGAATGTCTATAGTAGAGCTTACATGAATAAGATATGGATAGTCAAAGATAGGTGTTTGTAATGAAAACAAGTGAAAAAATGAGTTTTCCCCCAACTTTGGACTTAAATAATACATTTATAAAAATATAAAGAATCAAGACATCATGTGAAAGGGGTACTTAAGGATTCATTGTATGTCTATAATAGAGTTTCGGTTAATAAGATATGGATACTCAAAGATAGGGAAGAAGTGAAAAACATGTCAATAATAGAGTTTCAGTAAAAACATGCATTTAAACGCAAATACCTATGTTAGGATGAATTTTAGGTGTATGTTTTAGGTTGGTTTAGATAGCTTGATATGAGTTCCATTTCCTGGTTGCATCCCATAGCGTCTCATCGCCGTTAAAAGAAAAACTATTGTCTCATTCCACAAATACAAAAACACTTATTACATCACTAAAACAAACATTAATATGCCATCCCGCAAATTTTGCGGGTCTTAAACTAGTATATATATATATATAAAATTATATGTACTTTTCTTATAATTATGTCTAAGCATTAGTTTAGTTACAAGAATATAAAATAACGCTGTATACAGATTACAGAGGCTGACGTATCATCTGCACATATTTTCTTGATTTTGTTTAATTTGGCTAACGCTTCAGCCTATTGGTTTATTTGACCCAAACTCGTTTGCGATATTCCCCTAGTGCCCAAAGCGGGAAGATGTTCCTGTATTCTGCATAATGTAACATACAATTCTTCATGTAGACTCCAGTAATCTCCTGCAAAGGTCATGTCAGCATGTTAATAGAAATGATTGGCCGAAAGTTATTACGAAGATTCTAAAACAAGTTCCATCTAAAAATTTTTAGGGGCCTTAACTTTCTGCTTATAAAATCAAAATTAGGGAGATCAAAGAGGATGGGATGCCAAAAAACATCAAACAGGAAAATATTAGAAGTTACCTGTTGAGGAAAATCTCCGTTATCCATCTGTGCATTAATTAATATCTTTGCTGCTTTATGCAAGGGTGTAGGATCTCTTTCAGCCTAGTATAAGAAAAAAGCATATGTGTATCATATTTAGCCCATGAATATTATTAGCTATTAGTTGGAACTTGGAATAATCTTATAATTAAATAAATACTAACCTGTCCACCTAACATAAGACCAAGCATAGCCCAAGATGTTTGAACTAGGTTTGTCCGATTTTCATCCAACGGTGTATATACTTCACTAGGGCAAGACTTTATGCTCTCTCCCCAACCACCCTCTTCATTTTGTGTGGAAAGGAAAAATTTGACTGCGTTACGAACTGCTTTACTGTTGTTGTAGGATCTTCCAGCAGAAATTAAGCCACCTAGCGTAAAGAATGTGCCATATATGAAGCATATTCCCCAATAACCATACCTGTTGAGTTTCATAGATTTTTCAGAATACTGTTTGCTTTCTAATTCATAGGGCCATCTTTGCTTAGAGGTTATTAGCTTACCATGAACCATCATGCCATTGTTTTTCCTCAAGAAAATGAACTGCTTTTGCAACTGAAATTTCTATTTCTTTCTCCCTGTGACCTTGGTGCAAGCGTTTGAAAGCTAGAAGGGCTTGGATAATTGATGATGTGCACTCAACATGCCTGATTAAATTACCCAAAATAAGAAATGTTAGCATCTAGTTCCCTGTTCAACGTTTCTTAAATTATTCCATTAATGGTGTGTTAGCTTAACAATTTATAATGATTCAAGGGTCTTACTCTTTCTCGACTACAATATCTGCGAAAATTTCTGACGGATTCAACATCTGCAAAAAGAAAAGTTGTAGAATATGTAATCAATATCTTTAGATCATCACTCAGAAGCACCATCATCTCTCAGCATGTGATGGATGATGCAGTTTCCATAACTCGATCCCCTTACCTTCCCCCTTCCAGTCTTATCATTTTGATTAGAGGTGGCAAATAAGTGGGTCTGGCTGGTTGGGTAATGGGTCAGAAAGGGTAAAGTTTTGCTACGAGTCTAAGTTGGCCGGGTTGACCCCTTGCATTTTCTGTCCAATTAATTTTTATTATTATCATTTTTTCTAAAGTCAGCTTGTCACATACGATTACAAAAAATTTATTATTTCAATAATAATATAGTTAAAAAATGCACCAGACGGTTTTATGCGATAGAAATACACCCAACGACTTTCACTGTGATTGACTCACTGCCTTTTTACCTAACGTTTTAATTTTACCCGTTTTACCAGCTAAAGATTAGACATCACCCAAGTAGACCCATCAACCCATAAATAAGTAAAATGGGTTGTCACCTCTAATCTTTAGAAGGTTGATTTATGACGTTTACCTGTAAATATGGTTGTGGGACGGGTGGCTCCCAAATAGCAAAACCTCCACTTATAGGACTCTGTAAGTAAAGGAGGACATTAACAGCCTCATATAAACGCTCATTATCTGCTTTTTCTCCGGAAATTTCCTCTTGCATTTGGGACAGTAATAGGAGACACTGCAGGGAATAAGTAATTTATGATTGAGAACAGTATATTACACAAATATAAAAACATAAAAGATGTGGTTATAGTATTACCTTTAACGCTTCTGCTGTGCAATCAGAGACAACCCAACCTTGATCTTGGTCAGAGAAAGTCCATGACCCTTTAGTAAACTTCCGGCACATTTTACTAAAATCTCCAGAAGGATTTTGTTTTACTTGAGATTCTTTGAGATAGAAATGGGCCTTTTTAAGTGAATCACCATATTCTTCAACCATATCACTAGCTAGTATTGCTTGAGTTGCGAGTGCACAATCCCATAGTTGGCTCCCAAAACTCTGCATCTTCATTCCATCTTCTGCTAGCCACAAGTAATCAGGCACTCTAGCAAGGTGATGCTTGAATTCATCTCCGTTTGGGTTCTCTGCCCACCAACACATCATTTGCAAGCTCTGCAGTGAAAATGAGAAGTTCCAGATTGGTTAACGGGTCAAAAAGTCAAAGCGGGTCAGATAATATGACCGGCGAAGATTTTTAGTCTATTTTGACGATTTATTATAATTATTCAATATTTCAGTTATGATTTGAGAAACAATTATGACTATAATGATGTAGTTCTGTGAATAAAACGGTTCAAGAGGTTTTGCAATAAACATAGAATTTGGGTGAGTTTCAACTAGTTTGACCCATATGACCCGGAGCCCTTTTAGTTGAAGTTTTCATTTGACCCGTTTGAGATGAAACAAAAACCAAGTTAACTCATAAGTATAAGGTCCGAAATTGCCACCTGTAACTACCACTAAGAGTTGAGATTGATAGGTTCATGCTAAAAGTTGACGATGAATTTATTTCCAAACAAGCTTACCTTTTCTACACATCCAATGGTTATATATCTACTCTCTTCGGCCCCATAGCGCATTAGTTCAAGTGCCCTATTAAGACCTCTTTCTCTTATCTTGGTGAAAGGCCAATACTTGAGAATTGGCTCGCTCACGTAATGAAGGCCGTCCCACAACAAATCTTGGACTGTTGAATGAGGGTAATAGAGATCTTCCTACACTCCATTAGAATCAGACAAATTAGTGTAAATTTTTATTAGCACTTCCCAACAACTACTAATAAAGTCCTTATAAAATTTTACTGTTGATAGTCTATAAACTAGAGTAATTCTAACAACCTTACAACAGTTGTGGCGTTGTTTATTCCAATCAATCTCATCATATGGAATAGGATGAATTTCTTCTCGAAGTTGCAGAACAAGATTGGTTATTGGACCATGAAATTTTTTCCCATACAGGTATGACATAGGCATATAGGTTGTCCGGCAATAGCACCACATTTTCGCTACATCAGGGATAAGAAAATTAGTGAGATCAACCATAACTTTTTATTTAGTAGTACCACATATTCAAATACATCATGGGCATATATGTAAATCCTTTTTGTAGGTTATAAATAAATATGTACCTGGATGATATGGTAAAGCCTCAGGGAAAATCCAAAATTCTGGTGGAAGTGGATTGCATCCTTCCCATTCGTATACCCCTAGCACCTACAGATAAAGGTACAAATACTTAGTTTATCGGGTCATATCATCATTGTCATGTGATGTAACCTTAGATTCGCGAAAACATTTTACCGAGAGATAGGTTTTTCCCCAAGAGGGAATCGAGGAAGCACCACCATGGTCAAGTATCCACTTCCTAGCTTGGTCCACTGCACCATTTCCAGCATCGGGTCCTTCTCCTAGCAACCTTAAGGCTACATAGCTCAATGCAGATCCAATCATGGTGCTATGTCCCTCAATATAAAATCCCCACCCTCCATCTTCATTCTGACACACACATCATTAAAACTTAAAAGTTGGATCCTTTAACTATATATCGATGTTTGAACAGACGTTTATATTTTAAAAGGCGGATGGTTCTTACTTGATGGTTGTAGATATAACGTATCATTTCTCGCTTGTGTTCTTTGGTTAAATGTGTGTCGATGGCTCCACTGATGTACATTGCAATAAGCTGCACATTGAACATATATAGTGTGAATTGGCTTTATATTTCCCATAATTCCTTTGTTACAACAGGTATTCGATGTTTTGTGATAGTGATTATGGCAACTTGAAGTTAGAATGCTGCTAGCTTATTATGATGGTCATTGGATGTATAATTATCATATCAACGTAATTTTATTGAAGTAGTAATAATCTCAAAACAAAAATTTTCATGTAAAAAAAGATGATGCACAAATTCAAGTCCATGGCCACTATCAGTACTGAACAAACTGTATAACCTCTAAGGTTACTGTTAGAGGTCACAACAAATCATGATAATCGTAAAGCGTCACGAACATACTACACTTAACGATATGAACTTACGAGGGGAGGAGTAAAGAACATAGGTCCAGCATTTTCCGCAGGCCAATGACCATCTTTTGCTTGAATAGCACGGTTCAATCTAAGTGCTTTTTTAACTGCTGTTGTAACCGCTTCGTAGTTCACTTCCTGGTTCTCACTTAATCTCGCTGGTGGTATGCTCAACAAATCAATTCCATTCTCTTTGATCAACTGCATAACATAATATTATGGATTCATGTGAATTAGAAAAAATGTGAATAACCACAAAGCTTTACTAGTTCTCATCGGGGTAAAAGACCAAGGTCCAATAATATGCATAACCATGCATTAACATTAAAAACATTATCCCAGTCAACATCTATTTCTACCAATTGGTCCCTCCCCGATTGTGACAACCAACAATTTTATTTATTTATTTATCTTTATTTTATTATTCTTTTTTATTTTTGCTTTTGTCTATTTTCTTTTTGTCTTTCCAAAACCATCTTTTCTCATCTCCTTCCATCGTCGGCAACCCCAAAGGTGTACTTGTCTTAATTCGGGTGCTATCTTTCTACGAGTATATATATAGATGAGATACAAAATAGACATATATAATATTATCTGCTTTTAACATGTAACGTGAATTATTATTGCTTGATGTTAGAACAAAAGAAAAGGTCATATATGCACAACTAAAAACTACTTTGAAAGATTTATATGTTAATCTATAATACAAAAGTTAGCTCGAACTAAACTTTGTGTTATTCATTAAATTCATACATTACATACATCGTATACTTAATACAGTAATTATTATTATTATTATTATTATTATTATTATTATTATATGTTACATTCTTGAAAGAATAGAAGTATCAAAACATCATCTTACATTCTTACCCGTCTAAGGGAAAACGACCTCCGTCCCCTTATTTTAGAGATAAGATATAAATAAACAACTAGATATACCAAAGGTAATATAATCTTGAAATTGTAAGTCTTAGAGCATCTCCAATGTAAAAAGTCTTTCAAAAGCTTTTTTACATTCCACCTCAAATTTTGCATAAAAAGCTATTCAAAAAAGCTTTCACTCCAATGTTAAAAAGCTTTGCAAAGCTTTTTTAAGCACAATGAGGGGTTAATGTGAAAAATTATATAACATAAAATAGCAAAAAAGCTTTACACCAAAAGCTTAAGAAATCTCAAGCTTTTAGTTAAAAAAGTTTTTACTCAAATGAAGAAAAGCTTTTCTAAAGCTTTTTTGTACAAAAAAGCTTTAAAAAAAACCTTCATTGGAGATGCTCTTAGTCATTTAATGAGAGATGAATGACTGTCAGTAAATGGACTGAACCGTATCAAATTCGATTCAAAGACTAAGAATGAAATAATTTACTCCCTTAAGTGTTAAGCATCGTAATATGTTTGCTTTTTCTTTATAAAGGAAAGCACACACGATGAAGCCTGGAATGATTAGGTAATTAAGATTGACCAAGTCACTAATTACTGTTGACCTCTGGTATTCTTTTTACATATTTTAATAAAAATATATCATGTACAAATGGAATAATTGGTCAACAGTCAGATATGATATTCGTATGCCCCTTTCTTTATTACTATTATGAACAAGACCTTAGGACATAAAAATGAAATAATTGATCTTATAATAATTAATGACCCACTTAGGGTACAACGTTGTTCTTAAAAGTCAAATTTCCGAAAGTCCATTTTCACATGCCCATAATTCTATAAAAACAAAAAGAAATGATTATGTTTGTGATTATATTAATTATTATGAGTAACTAGCAAGGTACGACTTAATCCCAATAACTAATTAATGAGTTTGTACTATTATTAACTAGCAAGTTACCTATGCGAAGTAGCGAGGGTACTTATTCCATTTAATCTTGTTGTATGAATACATAAATTGAAATTCATATCATTATGTAGTTACATATTTATAGATCATTAAATTCAATTGTTATGTATATTTTCATCCTCGTAAATCAAGTTTACATGTCTCGTTTTTAGAGTGAAAATTCACAAATTACATCGAGGATATTGTATTGAAATATTGATTTTTAAGAATATGCATAAAAATATTTCAATACTAAAAGTAGAAGATAAAAATTAGTATCATATGTGGAGTGAAATAAATCATTGTGATTTTATATGATTATTAGGACATAAATATATAGTTAGTGTAAAATTGAGCGCAATTAAGTGATTTTAATTAAACTTTAAGAACTAAGATTCAACCTAGCTATGTCCATGCATTTTAAATAGTATAGATATAGATATGTTGTAGATACAGATTAAGTAGTAGGATAAAAGCTATTGATTGTTTATAGGCCGGCTAAATGTTCAATCTCAAATTTCACTTATAATCAATTCAAATTTTTAGAATATATGTTTGTATGTATACTCTTTATCATTATAATATAAGATATTTTTTTAATAAATACATCAAAGAAATTGATGCATATATCAGAGTTATGTTTTGTATTATAAGCTTTATTTAAGTGTTCTTTTTGGTGTACGCATTAATTTATCACCATTATTGATTATTTAGTAGAAAGAATGCTAAATTTATTATTAGGTTTGTGACTTGTGAGTTATTAAGTATTATCTATCATTTTAATTTTGTACAATATAATGCCGTATTTGACTCCCCAAATCACAAGTCCCACATCCATTTGAGACACAAATCAACGTACGTTCACCGACCAAGGTTATCTCATTATTCACATAATAATAATTGATAATTGGGAAGTGGTAATACTAACAAATTTTAAGGACATTAAATTTAAAGTTTCATTTTCAATAAAAAATAATATACGCTCTAAAAATAATGTCTCTCAAGAAAAAATATTTGATTTATGATACTTTGATAAAATGTCAACTTTATTCAAGACAAGTTTAACTGAAAATATTTAAAAAAAAAAATAGTTATTGAGAGTAATAAATGAAAGTAAATTTAAAGATTTGATGAATTTTGAAAATGGATAATAATTTTTTGACAAACAAATAAGTTGGACATTTAAATTGGAACGAGAGAGTATAATTTTGATTAATAAGGAAATTTTCAACTTCAATAAATGCAATTAATTTAACTTAATGAAAACCCTTGATTATTCGGCCTTTGGTTTGAGTAGGTAGTACTAACTATAAGAAAGCTCGAAAAATGCATGATTTTATAGGATATTCGTTTATTGTCCCCACCCTCTGAATCAATATCACTCACCATATATCAGTGTGTTAAAAACCGGTTTTTAAGTTGAATTGTATGGGTTCGGTTTCGATCGAAGCATCGGTTCAACCAGTTTTCAAAAGATTGCTATACATACAAACAAGCTATATATCATCGTTAATGATTGATTCATTTGTAGTGTGGAAAAATACACGGGACCTGGAAGGGCTAGGAAAGGAGAGTGGCCCCTTCAAAATTTTTGTTGTATGGTTGTAATTTTGTTAATAAATTTAACGAGAAACTTGTTTTTAATGTGTTTTGAGCCTTCCAAAAAGTTTGAAACAAAACTGGCCTCTCAATATCATAGCCCATTTCTAGCCGGCCGTCAATTATCTCGTTAATTTAGATTCATTTTCTGGATTTAAGTAGTTTTAACAGAGAAATGATAAAGTCACATAATATTTACAAAATTTTGTTCACGTGTACCAATGTGATGAAGTAGAGAGAATTTTTTTTTTTATGTGATTGGTTTATCTCATTTGCCACATCATTCTGTGAGTTTTTGTTTGTAAACTTTGAGTGAATGTAGCATTGCTCGTTTTAATACCCATGTTTCTATTTCAGCTTCAATCTTAACAAATATTATGTGTATATATATTTTTAGGGTTTTGCTAAATTAAACAAAGCCCGGTAATCGTTAAGATGTTAGGACATGGATAAAAAAAATGTACATTAACAAAAATTCAGGGACAGAAAAATGCAATTGTTTGAGTACATACCTTTATGCATATTATAACGTCTTAACATAATACCTTAGGTTTTTTTTTTTTTTTTTTTTTTTTTTTTTGACAAAATCCTTATTTTTAATGATATATAATAATATATATTTTATATACTTTTCATCTTATATTATTTTCCTTTCTACATGACTATAAGGATCGCTAACATCGAACTACATTTACAACTGTTGAATCATGCAAACTCACGAGTATGTTCAAGTTTTGTCATTGCATGAAACTTATGATAGTATATCAAAAGAATAATAAGTGTATGAAAAAATGTAATTAATTAATCATAACCCAAAATCTATTTTTTATCTTTCAAACCTCTATCAAACTTTTAGTTCACTACTATGTTTATATATGTCGACTTACTCATCCGGTAAGCCGATGTAAATAATTGTTTGGTAACCACATAATTTGCCACGTCATCAAAAACGAATGGTACGACATCATTACAAGTAAATAAGAGGTCTTATACATACAATACAATAACAATAAGTCACACACAAAGAATCATATTTACCTGCATACAAAGACACTAATCACTATATTAAAAAATATCTAACAATCAATAAAAATGTTTCAAGAGAGTTTTTTCAAATACAATCCAGAAAATAGTTTATATATATAGCAAATTAAAGGAAACAATCTAACCTGCATGCGCATAAGCAAATCAGCACATGGATGAACACCTTCCTTTCGATTGTTTTTAAACTGTTGACGAGCATCTTCAACTTGTTGTCGTTCAGTCGGAGTTCCGGCATCGGGATCAAACTCCCAAATCTGCCTACCAACGAAGTTGTTGGTACTAAACAAATAAGGATCATTCCCTTCTGCTATCTTCAACTTCCACATCTTCCTTTTGTTTTGTGAAATGGTGGTATGAAAGGAAATTGTGTTTTATGGATGGTTTATACTTCGTGTATATATAGACTTCATGTGTGTACCTAGCAGGTCAAGTTTATTAAAGTCAATAATAGATTGAATATTAATATTATCTATTCCATCATTTATATATATATATATAATATAGTGGTCGACTTTTTAGGATATATATCAAGAATTTTTGTTATACCTTTTAATTTATTACAAAGTCGTTTGATAAAGCAACTCCGTTGTTAGTCGTAGTGGACTATTAACAATAATGCGTAAACGTTAGAGGTAAAAGTACATATTTAAATTAGGTGGACAAATGGAAAACGGGGATTTACATGGTCCTTGCGGCAAGTCACGGACCGATGTGACTTGTGATGCTATTAAATTTACCTCATTCACTTGGATTTATAGTAGGTAAAAAAATTTATCAGTTAATTGGATATGTAACCCTAAAACTTCACATTTTAATATTTTGTAATCTTTATATGCTACTAGTGGCTTGCCAGTATTTTTGATAAAATTTATGCCGTTTTTTTTTTTTTTTTTTTTTCCATAATTAAACTATTAAAAAATCTATCTTTATATTGATTGAGTAATGCTATATAGAAAGGAATATTTATATGGACCTAAAACTATACCTAATTTTCTTATTAATTAAATTTTCTATTTTAATTTGTTTGCTTTTCGTCTAATCAATTTTTCATACTTATCCGTCACTATTTTGAGAAAGGTTCACAGGGGAAGGGAAATGAGGTGCATGGACTATTTTGCAATTTTGACAGTTTTGGATCTGCCCGAAAAAATTCCTAAAAATTGTTCAAAATTTTGTTTAATTAGAAAACTTGATAATATGCAGGATTCAGTCATAAATGCTAATATGCGTAAGATGCAGTAAAAAAATATACATGATGCAGTAAGAAAATATACAGAATGCAGTAAAGAAGTAACAGTAATATTTTAAACTCAAGAATAAAACAAAGATTTACAAACACGTAATAATGTTTTATAACCATAAGATGCAGTAACAATATACAAGATACAGTAAATAAGTACTAGTAGTTTTTTTTTTATTTCAACACATAAAATGCTAAAAAACATAAGATGCAGTAAACAAGTACTAGTAATTTTTCGATTTTAAAAATAAAATCAAGCTGTAGAAACACACATAAATGCTGAAAAATCATAAAATGCAGTAACATCATACAACATGCAGTAAAAAAGTAACAACATAAATATACATTAATTGCATTTAAGATGCAGTAACATAAGATGCAGTAGAAAAAGCGTAGGATACGGCTGGTTTTTTCAAATCTAAAAAGTAGATCTAGATCTAAAAAGTAGATCTACTTTATCAAATATTCAGATCTAGATCTATAAAGTGGTGATAGTAGCTTGTAAAGATGATGACGTAAGCGGTGGTGACGGTGGAGCGACGGTGGTGGTGGTGGAGAGGTGGTGATGTGTAAAATCTAGTTATAAAATAAACAAAGAAATACCGCGACTTTAACTATTACACAACTAGGTAAGTATACCATATCGTGTATAGAATAGCTACAGTAAGTTCAAGTTCGTTCCACGGGGACTGTGTATTTAAGAATTGTAATTAAAATGCAACTAATTTAAACAAGAAAGTAAATTTGGAGATTTTGTGACCGAATTGTCACGTTGCTTAAAAACTACTAAAATCGTAAGACAGGGGACTCATGAAGAGTCAAATTGATTGATTGTACTTTTAGATATTAAAAACGACACTTACTTGGGTTATTTCACTAATGACTTCGGGGTGTTTAGTTAAAATCAGTTGATTTGTGTTGTAAATGTAAATCTTATTAAGCTAGGATTAGTGTCTATTTTTTCTACACGTTAAATCCAATTCACTAATTACAATTTAATCTAGTGAAAGACATTCGCCAATATTAATATCTTACACATTTCAGTTTAATTGTCTAACTTATTCCTTATCTGCGTTCGCAATCAAAGTCCAATTATTCATAGACAAACAACTGATAATAAACATCTAAGTGACAAACATCCGCTATAATCACTTATTCATTTACCAAATAAATTAGAACCGTTAATTTAACCCTATATGTAAGGTTCTCGATTAAAATGTAATTTAAATCAACATAAACATCAAATAATAACACCCCTAATCACTAGTTATTTTATCCAAGCAAGCGTTAGGGTATTTAGCTACTCATAACTAAATAAGAGCAATCACAATAAATAATTGAAACCGAAGAAAACATTATTTAATAGATAAATAATGCAAACCGAGTTATTACAATTAATTGTTGACGATTGCTTGTAACCGAATGATGGAATACAATGAATGATCTCCAAATAATGAAAAACCCTTCAAAAATACTCTGAAATTCGTCCCTTGCCGTTTTGTGTAGCCAAAGTTAGGTTAAAAGTAAATAAAACACCAATTTATATGATTTCCAAAAATGTTGGAACCGCCCGTTTACGCGATCCCAGAGATCATACACGATCCTAGAGGCTTCAAAATATCTTCACACTTACGCGATCCAGAAATTTAAGTAGGATTGCGTACTTGCTCTTATTTTCCTTCTGTAACCATTTCACGCTTTGTTACGCGTTCCTAAATGATGGCATCGGATCGCGTATTTAGGCTTGAAACAGACTGTAACCATTTTGCTCTTTGTTACACGACCCAGGATTAAGACTGGGATCGCGTACTTTGCCTGAATTTGTGTCTTTAGCTCATTTCTTCACCGTTTGCACCTGAAATTTTCCAATCAAATAAGTATCGAAAGTTCACAAAATTGACTCAAAACAAACACAAAAACAAAGATATCGCGCGAAATATATATATATATATATACGAAATGCACGATATCATGCGGTAGAAACGATCACGGTTGGTTACGTCCGGTGGAGGCCGGTTCACCAACCGTGGTGGTTCGCATCAACTCTCAGACCACAAATTCGTCGTCGTTTCTCCGCCTCTTTTCTCCGGTCACGAAGACGGTGGTGGTGGTGGAGCGGCGGTGGTGGTGGGCTGGTGGCGATGGTGGACGGTGACAGAGGTGGTGGACGGTGGTGGTGGTGGCGGTGGTGGACGGTGTCGGAGGTGGTGGTGGTGGTGTGCTAGTGTGTGAGTGTGACACTCGGTCAAAAAGTACAAATTTCGCGCCCAATTATGACTAGACCAGACTGTAAGGAAGCATATTGGAAAGAAAGATTTATAGCAGGATTACCAAAATTATTTGCAGAAAGAATTAGAAATAAATTCAGTAATGATTATAATAATGAAATTCCTTATAAAGAATTAACTTATGGAGAAATAATTAATTATGTTAATAAGGAAGGATTAGCTATATGTTCTGATTTAAAATTAAAAGCTAAGATTAAGAAAGAAGGTATAAGTGGAAGACATGAATTAGGAAACTTCTGTGAACAATATGGTTACGAACCTTTAATTTTACCTCTTTCAAATACTAAGAAAATAAAATATAAAAGAAAATATAATAGAAAACCTATTAAAAATAACCAAGAATATTACAAAAACGGAGAATACAAAAGAAAAAGAAAAACATCTTACAAAAATTATAATAATAAATATAAAAGAGAAAATAAAAAACAAAAGGATATAATTATTTGCTATAAATGTGGTAGACCAGGACACATGTCAAATGACTACTATGCTAAAACGAAAGTTAATGAACTAGAGATGGAAAATCTTAGACAAAAAATAAATGAGTTACTTAAAAACAATGAATCTAGTATTACTGATTATAGTGAAAACGATTTAAATAAAATTAATAATGAATTATCTGAAACCAGCAGCAGCTCAGAAAATTATGAATGTATAGGAACATGTAATTGCAATTATAAAGAAATTAATGTTATTACTAATAATGACGAATTACACTCTCTAATTGATATGATAAGTAAGATTTCTGATAGAGACACTAAAACTCTATATTTAAAACATTTAGAAGACAGGTTAAACAAACAAGATAGTAATAAGGAAGAAAATTATGAAGTATATAATTTTAACGAAATATGTAAAAGATTCAGTAAAGCTAAACCTATAACCATACAAGAATTACAAGAAGAACTTAATACTGTAAAAATAGAAATAAGAATTTTAAAAGAAAAGGTTAAAATTATTGAAGAAAATAAAGACAAATAGGTTTCAACCACTATTGAAGACCCTTTTGAACCCATAATTAACGAAATTCAATATACTAAATATCAAAGATGGCATACAAAAGTAAATATAATGATAAACGGAGAATTTAGAATAACTTTAATCGCTTTAGTTGATTCTGGTGCAGATTTAAATTGTATACAAGAAGGACTAATTCCAACTAAGTATTTTGAAAAATCTACTCAAAGATTATCCACTGCTAGTGGATCTAAGTTAAATATATGCTATAAATTATCTAATGTTCATATATGTAAAGAAAATTATTGCTTCAAAACACACCTTATATTAGTAAAAATTTAACTTCACAAATTATTTTAGGATTACCGTTTATAATACAATTATATCCTATAAATGTAGATGAAAAGGGAATTATTACTAAGGTATTAAATAAAAAAATAATATTTGAATTCACTAAACCCATGGTTACTCATAAACTACATTTAATCAAGAATAAAAAAAGACAAGCTGAGTTTTTAATTAATGAAATAAATGATAAAAGAATATATAATCAATTAAAAGATAAAACGATACAAAATAAAATAAAAGCTATAGAAGAAAAATTTAAAAATAATATATGTTCTACTATTCCTAGTGCCTTTTGGAAAAGAAAATAACATATTGTAGGATTACCATATATTAAAGAATTTAGCGAAAAGAATATACCTACTAAATCAAAATCTATACATATGTCTATTGAACTTGAACAACATTGTAAAAAAGAAATAAAAGAGTTATTAGAAAAGAAACTTATCAGACCATCAAAATCTCCATGGTCATGTTCAGCCTTCTATGTTATTAATAATGCTAAGATAGAAAGGGGAGTACCAAGATTAGTTATAAATTATAAACCTTTAAATAAAGTATTAGAATGGATTAGATACCCAATACCTGATAAAAGAGATTTATTAAAGAAACTATATGATTCAAAAGTATTTTTAAAATTCGATATGAAATCTGGATTTTGGCAAATCCAAATTAAAGAAGAAGATAAATATAAAACTGGTTTTAATGTCCCGTTTGGACATTTTGAATGGAATGTTATGCCCTTCGGATTAAAAAATGCCCCTTCGGAATTTCAAAATATAATGAATGACATTATTTTACCAATTGGTGAATTTGTAATTGTTTATATTGATGACGTCTTAATATTTTCAAAAAATATTGATCAACATTTTAAACATTTAAATATATTTTATGATACTATTTATAAAAATGGTTTGGCTGTTTCACCCACGAAAATATCTTTATTCCAAACAGAAATACGATTCTTAGGTCATAAAATTATTCAGGGAACTATAAAGCCTATTGAAAGAAGTCTTGAATTCATTAATAAATTCCCTGATGAAATAAAAGATAAAACTCAATTACAAAGATTTTTAGGATGCTTAAATTATATTCATGATTTCTTTAAAGATTTAGGAATTATATGTAAACCACTATACGATCGATTAAAGAAAAATCCAAAACCTTGGACTGAAGAACATACAAAAATTGTCAAACATATTAAAGAAAAAATAAAATTTCTTCCATGTCTAAATATATCACATCCTAATGCTAGTCTTATTGTTGAAACTGACGCTAGTGACTTAGGATTTGGAGGAATATTAAAACAAAAATTGGATAATGGAGAAGAAAAATTAGTAAGATATTACTCAGGATCATGGAATGATACACAAAAAAAAATTATTCTACCATTAAAAAAGAAATTTTAAGTATTGTTTTAAATATTAAAAAAATTGAAGATGATTTATATATGAAAACTTTTCTATTAAGAATTGATTGCTTATCTGCTAAATATATTTTAGAAAAAGATGTCAAAAATTTAATTTCAAAACAAGTTTTTGCCAGATGGCAGGCTATCTTAAGTAATTTTCATTTTTCCATTGAATTTATAAAAGGGAAAAACAATTCTTTGCCCGACTTTTTATCCCGAGAATTTTTACAGGGAAAATGAGTGACTCAAAGAAAAAGATTATATTATCCAGACAATCCATCAGTCAGACCTCACCTTCCACACCAGCTTATAATACGAGAGAATTTCCAGACCTACCTATACACCCAAACAGATTTGGACCCATCGCACCCAGAGCCAGACCACCTTATTCTGTCCTGGCACAATCTATTCCTACCAAAACACCTATATTACCAACCGTTTCACCAAAACCTCAAATATACCTTCCACCAGTACTCCAACTAATAATCCGGAATATTTTATAAATCTAAATAAACAGATTGTAAAGATTTTGGAACCGTTAGAAGAACAGAAATTAGATCAAAATTTCAAGACCTTGATAGAATATCTTTATCCAAAAGATTCTCATTTTTATGTTGATGATTACAAGACAAGAGAATATTATCAAACTGTTCTTGTTGACAGTGGATCCGTGATTATTGAACATACCCCAAACCAGAAGAATCCAAGTTATATTGATTGTAGCAAAGTAAAAATTCTAAAGGTTATCACCCTAGAAGAATGGTCATCAAAACCCTATAGTCACAAACCCCTTGCTACTTTTCCACATTATCCGATTTATAATTATTATGATTACCAAGAAGCTTGGTTTTATGCTTTTTTATTAAGAAATTTCAACCATACCTGGTTCTTTCATTTCTCAGAAAAATTCCCCAGAAATTATCCCAAATGGTTTATAAAACGGTTTAGATATTTTGGAAGCATTCCAGCAATTTTCCCCAACAGAATTCTTGATGGTTTTTACAGATACAAAGATTTCTTTTTAGACGACCAAATATGTCCTGAAGAATACACACTCCAATTCTCCATTATATTCAAATTACCATGGATTATTTTGTTCACTTATAAGAAACAGGAAGCTCGAGATACTTCTCCACCACTTTTATACAGACAGTTCAGTGTCAAATGGTGGAAAAAGATTGATGACGGTCAAGCTGATGTGAAGGTTGTTACCAATTACTATCAAAAGCTTATTTCTGATAAAGATAGCAGTTCGAGTTCTTCCCCTATTATTCAAGATAAAGACTTTATAAGAAGATTACAGGCATGTTCCTCTCCAGAAGAAATGCAGAAAATTATTAATGAGATCAAGAGTTCCCCTACTCCGAGTGAAGACTTATTACAAGAAGCCCAAGATCCATACGAAGATATAACTTTATAATATTTTGGTTTATATTCTGTATCCCAATGAGAGTCTATAATAAAGACAGATACAAGTTTAGAGTGTGTTTATATTAGAAGGAAATATACTTATTAACCAGAAAAGGTGTTTATGCGAAATATATTACCAAAAGAGTTTATTATCCGTATGAACTAGAAAATGCGTAATTACTAAAATTGCAGGATTATTAGAAAAGAATGATAATAGAGACATTCAACAATATGAAGATTATTAAAGAAGACAAGAGACGTGATGATCAATTATTAAGGAAGAAGACAGAAGACCCTATAAAAAGAAAAGATGCCGTGTCCTCAATTTTCAAAGATCAAAATTATTAAAGAGAAGATATATATATATATATATATATATATATATATATATATATATATATATATATATATATATATACATACATAGTCGTACTCAATCTCAAGCACTCAGTGCTACCTACGATTTACTTATGTATATTGATATACATACACTTATACAAACACAATTACTCAAGTCGGGCATGTCGTAGTACTGCCGGCTCAATTACTCAAGTCGGGCATGTCGTAGTACTGCCGGCTCAATTACTCTAGTTGGGCATGTCGTAGTACTGCCGACTCTCAATTACATACATTGCTTGCTAGCAACACTGTTCGATGCCACGGTAAAGTGGGCACAAAACGATGCCACGGTAAAGTGGGCACAAAACTAGATCACGATAAAGTGATTCAAAACGATATCGTGGTAAAGCGATACAACTCGATATTGTTGTGATGCAATACAAATCCATATCACAGTTGGTGATACAAATCATGAACACACGAGTTGATATTCGCACTCATTAACGGATCGGCGAGCTTACACTCGAGGTCGTTAACACAGTATTTGGCTAAATACTCAATCATAGTTCTGCGGGACTACAATTACATGTTGCTGGAGGCAACACACTATGCCAGGTGGCCCACAAATACCTTACTACTAAATAAGTAATTTTATTACTTGTTATCATATGACGTAGTCATGCACACACACTCGAATTGTACTTAGGCAGGTATTGCCTCACATTGGTAGACCTACTCATACCTGATCGGTATCTAGGCATGGATTGCCACACCCTCTATATAACTCGGTCATACCCTTACGCGATAGTACTTAGGCATGTAGTGCCTCACGTCTGTAGGCTCACTAATACCTGATAGGTATCTAGGCATGGATTGCCATATTCTCTATGTACTTAGGTACACACCTCAACTACTTAGGTATGGGATACCTTGTTAGATGTATACACACTGATATTACAACGATATAACAATACAATTCAAAATCGTGGGTTTGAATCATTTTTCAAAACATACAAGGTTTATACTTTATGTTTTCAACTAACAATCCTATGAACTCACCAGCTTTATAGCTGACTCGTTTTAGCATGTGTTCTCAGGTGCCCAGCAGGATTAGGATTGCTACAAGATATACTAGCTCGAGTCGCATGTTTTCAAACATCTGGATTTCTCTGCATAACTTTTGTATTACAAATTATGTATTGAAATTATTTTTGCGAACTCGCAACTTGTATACATTTTACTTTTGGAAATGTACAACTATTTACAAACGTCTCATTTAGAGGTCGTTTGCTATATCTTTATGCTTTGGTTATTGATTAGTCGCGCCCCGACCCGACCGCTTCCGCAACCCGAATTTGGGGATGCGACAGTGAGTGTTTGTGTTTGTTTTGTGAAGAGAGGGAGATGAGGTTAGAGAGTTTGTGTGTGTTTTGTGAAGTGAGAATGAGAGAAAGATGATGACCAAATGTGCCCCCCTTTCATCATATTTACCATAAATTGCACTTTAGTCCTCCAAAATACACATGCTCCTCCTAGCTCTCCCAAACATGCCTTCCCCTCTGATCTGAAATCCACCATTTTAGATCTAGATTGCAATTATCATATTTATTTTAAATTTTGTTTCTGTCACTATATATAATCAGGTTTTTATCATTTGTACTTTTGTGAATGCACGTCACAAACATTTTATTTGCTAATTCATTGGGCACTTGGTAACTATGGGGCCTACTATACATACCCACATTTCCCCTTTTTTCCATCACATACCCTCTTCAACCATCAAATCAATCACGTCATGCTTTTTCTTTTTACTTTCTATCCCTTAGACTCCTCCCAACAGTGACTAATTACTGACGCGTCAGTTTGTGCCACGTCTGCGCCACATCAGCTTTTCCCACAACTGACACAAACTGACATTTACTGACATTTCACTCCCTACAGTAACATCACTTCACTTATTTTCAGGGCCCTACACACTATTTCATTTATTTATTTAATACAAAAACACTTATATTTGCAAAATAAAAAACATTACATTAATATTAAACTAAAGATTAAAATTCCTAAAAGTAAAAAAAAATACATTTATTGAAAATAAAAAAAACATTACATTAATATTAAATAAAAGATTACAATTCCTAAAAAATAAAAAAAATACATTTATTGAAAACTAGAAATATTATTAGTCATCTACTCCGAGCCGTCTTTGTTTTCGTTGTCGTCCTCGTCCGGTTGTACTGCGTGACCAAAAACCGTGTTGTAATCCGTCTCATAATTATCAACCACGGTTTTTCGGACCTTTTCGAGCATTTTTTTCTCCTTGCCCTTGAGAAACGACAGTATTGGTTTATATAACATTTTTCACGATTTAAGAATGGTTTTTTTGGTCGCGTTATGTTTTATCGCTTCCAATGCTTGTTTTTGTGATTCCGCGGCTTGTATGTTTGCCAAACGTTCTTTTTATTTGAGAGATCTTGAAGAAGTGGCGGCGTCACTTGAGCCCGAGCTTTTTTGGGATTTTCGTGAAGAAGTACGACCAGGCGGGCGACGTATCAAGTCGTTTTGGAACAACCGTTCCATGTTAGCTGCAAGAGGCTCGGAAGTAGGAATGTCGTCACCAAAATTTATCGTCTTGAGCTCGGGTTGGGTTGGCACTTGTCGGTTGCCCATGATTCCACCTGTTTCAAGAAACTTTGGATGATTTTTCACTACGTGCCAACAATCTTCGTATATGAATGCTCTTTTTTGTTGGTCCTTGAATGCGGCCTTACACGCCTTAATAATTTGTTCGTCACTTGCACTGCTTTGACCAGGATTCGTTAGACCTTTGTGGATTGCAATGAAGATTTTGCAATCGGTACGAATCTTGTTCCATTTTCCTTGAATTTGGCTCAAGGTACGGGGTTTAGGCGCCACCGTATTATAATCGGCTTCGACTTTGTCCCAAAAAACTTCGTAACTTTGAGAAGCGCCTCGTTTATCTTTTTCGGATCGGTGGATCCAACGCTCGGCTAATATAACCGCTTCCTCGTCACTCCATTTGACTTGTACCCTTGTTGCCGGAGCTTTTTTGTAACATCCTGTTTCTGGGCCTAGAATTATTCGAATATTTTAATGACGGAAATTAATTTATTCGGGTTATCTGAAAATAAAAGGTTAAAAGAATCACCAATTTTATTGTGATAAATAAAATATTGCTCGTTTTAAATAAACAAAGTTGACGGTAAAATAAAAGTATGTTGACTTACGAGTATTTTCGGGTTCCAGACAATAGGCTAAAAGAGGGTATAATATTACAATTAAAAGATGGAGCAGTGGGTGAGAACCGACTCATTTCTTCACCACCTAATTACTTTATCTCTTTAAAAACTCTCTCTCTAATTCTTTCAAAGAAATCAAAGGAACCAAATTATAAGCTTGTGTTTCTGGATTCAAATTACTTGAAAGAAGCTAGTAATTATCTTGTTCATCATCTCATCTTGTTGAAGTATGTTGTAAGTGCTCTTCATTTTGATGTTCTTGAGGACTAAATTGATTATTAGGGCTTATGTGAAATTGAAGCTAGAAATTGGTTTTAACATGATTATAGGATGATGATTGATGATTGTATGAAGCTTTTACCTAAGAATTTGTTTGTGTTCTTCATTTGAGTGGATTAAGTTAGGGTTTGATGAAATGGAAATTTGATGATGATGCATGCTTGAAATAGATGTTAGATAGCTTGCTTGTAGTTAATATATGTTTGTAGTTGAAGTTTGTTGTTGACTACTTGAGAAATTTCGTGTTTATAAACTGGTTTTGTGGAAAATTGGGTTTTAGATTCGTGCTGTAAGTTGCAGGAACAAAACTGGATTCTGGGTTCGAGCTATATAGCAGATCGGCTTCTTAAAGCAGATCGGCTATGAAAGCAGATCGGCTTCTTTTAGCCAATCGGCTAATATAGTTCAAAACCAACACATCATCTTGCCTTTTAACCAAAAGTCTGAAAATTAACTAGGAAAGCCGATCGGCTAAGCTAAAGAAGATCGGCTAAGCTAAAGAAGATCGGCTAATCTAAGAAGATCGGCTTATGTAGTTCAAATTCAGGACAACTTTTAAAATAGTCATAAAAGATGAACCATAACTCCAATTTTTATGTTCTTTATATCGTTGGAAAGGTAAAAGAGTCTACTTTATGATGGTTACATCCTTGGAGTCTAAATAGAAAAGGAATTAATAAAGGAGTTTTGGAACTATGGTTTGGTTTAGCTAGTATGGTTAATATTGCATCTTTATGTTATATATTGGAATATATTATGAAATAGCATATGAGTTTTTAGTTATGTGATAAATTACTGACTTGTTGTTGTTTGTAATTCCAGATAAGCAGGCAGCAACTCAGTAAGATTAGACCGCTGAGTTGAAGATCAGATAATATCGGTGAGTGGTTATCGTAATCCTCGGGTCAACACAGTTGTAACGGGTTTCGGTTACAACGGGTAAACCAGGATAGTTCATATTATTAGGTTGTTGTTAATAGTCGTACTGGTACCAGCTTGTTTATTATGTTGTTGGATATATATATATGAGTTGTTGTGTGATTATTGTTTTGTTGCTCAGTTGCTATCAGTTGTTGAACTGTTGTTAGTTGTTGGTTGCTATTGCATTGTTGCTTGCAATATGGTTGATTTCAGAGGTCAACATTGGTCGGTTGGGTTTGGGTACTATTGTGTAGCTGTCTACGTTTCTTTGATACACATAGTTGAGAATAAACCTAGTCAGTGAAGGTAGTACTCAGGCTATCGGTAGATCACTGCGAATGGCATACAGTGGTCGTGGTTTCTGGGTTGGTTGTATACCAGGAACCGCCGGTCCTCTTGACGCTATGTGCTTATGTGTTTTCCTTGTTGTAATTTATCTTGTTGTAAGACTTGTTATGAATGGGTTGAACCGTCGGTTACGGTTCCATTCACTTAGCAATAAGCTAATCCCTCGTGGTTTAATGTTTTGTAGATTGTGGTTAGTTGATGTAGATGTTCGGGTTGTAGATGATGATGGGAAGTTTGACTAAGCTTGACGCAACTCTGATTTTTATTTGATGTTGTTTTGGAAAACGTTTATATATAAGGCCCATTTTGTGTTCATATGGGTTGAAATTAATATGGTTGTAATTACTTAACTTATGTAGTTATCTTTTGTAGTCGTTAAACTTGGAAGTATTGTAAGTCGGTAAATATTTTGGGAACTTGCGCTTCCGATTTCGAAATATAGTATTCTAATGATATGTTTTGGTTTGAAAATATTAAAATATGTTATTTGAAAAAGGTCGGGTCTTACATTTTTCTTTTGATTTTCCTTTCTTCACCACGGGTTCGGGTTCGGGCTCGGGAACGGGTTCGGGTTCGGTTTCGGGAATCGTTTCGTCGTCGATATCGGGACGTGGCGGCGTGTTGATGTTTCCGAATTGTGGATGGCTAATTGGTGTTGGTGGGTATGTTGTGTAAGCCGAGTGATGTGGTTGGTGCATATAATGTGGGTTTCCAAATGGCGCGGGAGTTTGGTGGATTGGAATATGTGGTGAAAAATGATGATACGTTGAGTAGTTTTGGTAACCTTGGAATGGTGGCGATGGATTTGAGTATAGTGCAAAGCCGGGTGGTTGACTAGGAGAAGAGTTGCTCGATTGAGCGGAAGAAGTGGCACTTGGGGAATCGTGATTGCGGGTTTGATTCGGTATTGGATTGTTGATTAAGTTGTTCCACATATCGTCGGCGGTTGAGTGACGTCGACTCATTTTTGTATTTGTGTTTGATATGAGAGGAGTGGTATGAATATTATTTTATGAGTTGTATATTGAATTTGGTTTGAATATTGGTTAAAAGGTTGAAAAAATGTTAGATAAAAGTATAAATAAAGTGTGAAATGAGGTGGGTTTTTGTATGAAATTTGGGGTTGGGTTAAATTGGTATTTATAGGGGATGAAAATTGGTTTGGATAAAAAAAAATAATGTTTTTTTTTGTAGCCGTTACCCCCAACGGTCCTCAAAAAAAAAAAAATTTTAAAAAATCGTCACTTTTCAGCGAAAAAGAAAAAAAATATAAAATAAAATAAACTGACGCGGGCCCCACGTTCTCACTCCCTTCGTCACCAAACCGAAGCCTCAAACCGACGCCGGCCAACCGACGGGCCGTGCCTATGGCGTCGGTTCCGTCGGTTGTAACCGACGTCCGTTGGGACGAGTCTTACCCCCTTCTTTTTCTAATTCATACCCCCTTATTAGTCTAAAATTGAACTGGTTCTGAACTAGACGTGGACTAATATTAAAAAAGACTGGACTGGAAAAGGACCCAACTGGGCCCAGACTGGGCCCATGGGTATGAGATAGTAAAAAAAGGGGGTAGGAATAGAATTTCTCGGTAACTATTTGTGACTTTTAGCAATATATAGTATACTAATTTTACTGAAATTTTTTCATATTTAGTGACCAACTATTTCTATATTAATCCCACAGTATTTATGGGCGGACCCGCGTTATAACTAGCGATGACATATATTATCGGTCAATTAAGCCGCACTTAATGTAAAATTAATTGAAAAGTTATTGGTTTTCTTAGAGTGTCATCATTCATATTTAGCTGTCGATAAGTGTGTAAATAAACTTAATAAACTACGAAATTGAATGAGTTTCAAATTTTTTGTGACATCGAAATGATGATTAAATTTTCTGAGTCCACACTTTTATTGGTAGGGATGGCACCCGCGGGTTGTGGGTACGGATATGCCAAATCCATCACCCTCTTGCGTCGGGTGTTTTTGACCTGCAAAAACCCGCTAGTGGGTTTATTTTTACACTCGTACTCGCGACCCGCGGATATCCATGGGTCGCGGGTAACCCGTAGGAGGGTTTAAATAATATAAACATTTTATCATAATATCAAAAATATAATTTTAATGTATTAAAATGTTTTATAACATGTTCAAATCAATGGATTGTAATTTAAACGAATTAAATTGTTAAAATTTAAGACATGCGGACTAATAGTTCGACAACTATCAATTTATTTGATTATTTTTTCTTGATAATTTGATAAGATTTCTATTCGAAACACGAAAATTATACTTTTTAGTCTCTATATGAATAATTTTATCATATTATTCAGATTAACCATTATATATACATATATGTAATAAATTATACAAATTCACTTGTAAATATATATAATGTGTTTTGTATGTTTGCGGGTCGGGTTTACCCGCAGGTATAAGTCCATACCCATCACCCGCCCGCGACCCGTCAACGAGTAATAGTTCATACCCGTAACCCACCCATGGGTAAAAATTTCACGGGTTTACCTACCCACGATGGACGAGCACCCACGGGTCGCGGGTTTTTTCTCGTCCATTGCCATCCCAATTTATTGGTCGGTATGTGCGTGGCTCAATTAATAAAGTGGTTGAATGATAGACTACATTTTATTCATATAACCGTACCTACGTAGTAGTACTTTGATCTAAGGTATTCTAACGATTGAGTGTGACAATTAATAAATATACGTCCAAGTCCAATTACAGCTCAAGTTTAATCGGAAAGGAGTGACGTGTAGAACTCGATCTACATACGTTCAATTTCACACATGCAGCCATTCAGGTACGATATATACAGGTGCATGTGTATTCAATTTCATCATATCACATTAATAATTAACTCTCACACTAGCTTCTGTGTTTTGCTTGCAACTAATTATATATATATATATATATATATATATATATATATATATATATATATATATATATAAACGTCCTACCATTATTGATTAGTCTACTATCACTTGTAACTATCCAAAGTTTATTTAGTTTACTATGTACATTTTCCGTAAGAAATTTGGTTTATTGTCGTGGATGCAGCTAGCAATTAAATTTACTACGTACACTAGCTTATACTCCCTCGATCCCATTATAAGTGTTCAGTTTTGACTTTTGAAAGTTTTTCTTTTACAACTTTGACCTTAAATATTTTTGTTTGTGTAATATAATACTTGATGCAAAATATATGAATTGATTGGGTTTAAAATGTATATTCATTGATATAATTTTCATCATGTATTATATAACATAAACAAAAATATTTAAGGTCAAAGTTGAAAAAGAAATGTTTCAAAAAGTCAAAAGTGGACACTTGTAATGGGACGAAGGTAGTAGTATGCATATATTTATATGTATTCAAGTTTTAAAACTGTCTTTAATATACTTTTACGTTACCATTGTATGTATGTATTGAACTTACAAAAAATATGTCAATTTATATAGATAAAAACCGACAAAAAATATACGATTGACAGATTCAAATTTTAATATGTACAATATAAGGTTTTTAAGTTGTATACATATATTTTATAAAAAGTGTAAAATTCGATATATAAACAACAATAAACCCAAAAATTAATGCCTATAAGGAAGATTTAGATAGAATGACAATTATGTCCCTCTTAATGGTATTGCAGAATGGGTAATTAAAAGTATTGCATAATCAATGAAAAAAATATTGCAGAATCAAAAGTGGCTCTAGTCATCGACGATAAATGGATAATGGTTGGTAAAGTGGTCGAGGCGGTGGGACGGTTGTAGCAGGAAAATAGGTGGTTAGTTGGACTTTGGACAAACATGGTAAAATAATATAAGGACATAATGGTAATTTCCATAACATACTCCTTGCGGTCAATGTTTTGAAAACCGTTTTTCAAATCGAACCGGAAAGGCTCCCGGGTCCAGTCGAACCGGTTGGACCGGCCGGCCGTCGGTTAGCAGAAAACAGGCAAAAACACATATTTCCCATATAAAATTGATAAGTCAAATAAATGGGGTCAGTTTAAAAAAATAATAATAATAAAATAATGGGGCCATCAATTAAATAGAGGGTCACGTGAGGTGTTTCAATTTTCAAGAAAGAAAATAAAGCAATCTCTCCACATCCACACATTTACCTTCACCTTTTGGCTTTTTGTATGTATACACACTTCATCTTCTCTGATACTTCATTACTTCCAAATACCCTTTTAATTTCCTTCTTTTGAATATCTTCTTAATTCATTCATCTTCCTCTTATATGTTTATACTAAACTAAATTTGCTACTGTAACATGTTGTCACAGCCACCACTTCCGACGTCAGTTACTCCGGCGACTCCGTCGGAGATGAAGCAAATCGGCTGGATGTGGACGGATTTTGTTTAGGCTTGCGATTCAGGGTTTATTGCTTTAGCATCGTGCATGATTTGATTTTGGAATTTTGTTTTAAAAGTGTTTTTGTAAACTCATCTCACGTATGATATATGTCGATTTCTATTTTTAAAGAATGGAAAAAGTGAAATCCGGTCCAAAGCAGGTTTATATCCGGTTCAAACGATTTCCGGTTTCCGGTTCAAACGATTTCCGGTTTCCGGTTGGACCGGGTTAAACCGGAAAATCGGCCGAGTTACCCATTTTCTCTTTCTTCTCGAAAACCGTTTCTCACTAGCTCGTTTTTCTCTCAAAATTCGGTCGGACCGGTTCGACCGGTCCGGCTCAACCGGTTTTATAAACATTGCTTGCGGTAATGAAATCATTCCTTGCAAGAATTAGGACATTTTTTTGTCGACAAACAAATTAATCCATATATCAAATAGTACTAGTAGAGTACCCGTTCGATGCGGCGGTACCGAATTTATAAAATAACATTAATTCGTGACGGGGATATTAGTAGCCAACATGTCAAACTGAGAATGCATATATGATGTAATTTACAAACATAGTGTCTAATTTTATTGTCATCATAAAGATATACTATAGAAACACTTTCCTTTGAAAGTTAAAGTAGCGTAGACACAATTTTATTGTCATCATAAAGATATTCTATAGAAACACTTTCCTTCGATCAAGGCTACCACAATGCCGTCTATAATCTTCAGACAGTGAATCGAAATGATCATTTCATAACTTTCTAACATCTCTGGGCTCGCAAAAAATGAGTATAGTTGCGAATAGACTTCTCAAAGCACTTGGAAACTGGAAATCAGAGGCATCTGTTAGACACTGCGAGATTCTGTCGTCGTTCTCTATTAATAGAGGCATCGCTCTCCATCAGCCGGGTTTGCAAAAACCAGGCGCCCTTTCATTTTCTGACCTCCTCAAAGATGCCAACGACGTTTCCCAGCATCCCACGTGAATTGTCTTGGAAAATCTTTATATAGACATTCCCTCGCAACGGTATTCACTTTATTCATATCGAAAAATGCAGTCAACATTGATCTTATTTATATAGACCACCCATCGATTATCGATAGTTTTAGTCCGTACGTTGACCGTGATTCCATTGTCTCTCCTACGATACAATGGATATGAGTCCTCACCTTGTATCGTGGTTTCATTGAATTGCCTAGGATATTTCCAACGACACTACTTTGAATCACCCTGCATACATGAGCAATCAGGACCCAAATTGCCACACGGACCGTGAATCATATGCTTCACAACCAGCTCATGCATTTTTGGATGCTTTATTGGATTTGGAATTTCAACGCAAACCATCTTGTCGTAGTCGTCCGGACTGGTAATCTTGTGCCCTTGTTTCATTATAAGAAGAAAATGTGCATGTGGCAAACCACATTTCTGAAATTCCAATAGTTTTGTGATATTTTCTATGTGTTTCTATAATTGCCGGTAATTCATGTTGTTTTTTCATGTATTCGATTCAGTTCTGATAGTTCTCCTTTTGTTGATATATATAGTCATGGGGAATGCAGATCGCTTTTCATGCTTTTCACGTGTCAAACCGCTATAGTTGAAGAATTAATTAATTTACATGTATTAATAGACCAAATGATAAGCACATTAGCCTTTGCAAAACATAATAGAATTCAAACACATTATGACTTAAATTTGATCAACTTATTTAAGGTAGAAAAACCAAGGATTTGAGTTTATTTTATTAAGCTAAAAAATATATAAAAATTATAGTAAAAAAAAAAAAAAAGCGTTTGATTTTTGAAACTTCCAAATAATTAAAAAACTTAAAGTTCAAATGTAATCAAAAAACATCTCGAAACACATACTGATATCTTAAAGTTCAAAACTGAAAATATAACATAGATTTTTATTTTATCAGAAGTCTTAAGATAATGTGATAAAAAAAATATAGGTTTCCAATATCGATACCTTTTTCTCTTGCAAATAAATCAGTACATTAAAATATAAGGGTTAAATTATACTCTTACAAAACTTAAGGGATAATAAAGAACGAAAAGTAAATTTTACATAACCCTCCTGTCATCTTCTTCCCTGTCAGTACACATATCACGATTCCTCCATTGGAATTAGATCTGACCTTTTTTCTTTTTTCCTGAAACTCCCGGACATATATATTACTTGCTTAGAATTTTGGAGGGGGCCACGACACCTCCGTGCCACTTTAAAGATCCGCCTATGGGTGGCGGTTGTACGCAAATCACGAATTAGAGAAGAATCTACAATTTTGTGTAAAGAAAAATGGATCTGCTCGAGTTGGTGAGTACCAAAACGATTGGAGCTTTTATTCTAGTGAACGCCGACGAATTCAGTGGCCGGAGCTTTTATTCCGTCGCCGTAAATCATTCTTCTATCGATCCTTCGCTGCTGTCCATCGTTGTTGCTGTCCTCGAGTTGGTGAGTATGAAAACGAACGGAGCTTTTATTCTAGGGTTTTAAATTACGATCCAGATCTGTAGAAACACAAAAGACAAAAGTTGTGTTATATTTCTTTAGATCTAGACGTTTTTAGACGGATTTTAAAGTTCTTTTGATGATGTTATTTTCGTTTTCTAAACACTTTCTTGGATAATGTTCTCGTTTTAAACCAACTTCTTTGGTGTGTTAAGAATTTCACCGGAAACTATTGTTTTGGCCGGAACTTCGATGTCGTTGAATCGATGATTTTATGTAAATATGTTCTTGTTCGTTTTCTAAATATGGTCCTGTTCGTAATTGTTATTGTTTACAATTCATTCTTCTGCCATGGACGTGGAAAACCTGCAAAAGAAATCAAAAAAAGAACGTTAGTATTATATACATTTTATTTGGAAAACCCTGCAAACAAGAAAAACAATCAAATAAATTTTTTTCGAAGTCAAAAATTATAGATCTGAGATTAAAATAATAGATTTCATAGCCTAACATAAAGGCAAAATGCAGAAGCTTAACCAAAATATTAAAAAAAAAAAACAAGAACTTACAGGTTCGACGGTGGTCGTCCGGATTTGTGTGAATCTATCGTTTGTGCTTCAGATTTTTGTAGATTTGGCATTTCGTGTGAGTTGGTCAGGATTTCCTAGCGGCACAGGTTGTCCAATTCAGAGATGACGGTGGCTGTAATGGTGGTGACTGCTAGTGGTGGTGGGTGTCGGCGTGGGGGCTGACCGGTGGGTGTTGGCGTGGGGGCTGACCGGTGGGTGTCGGCGTGGGGAGAGAGATGAGAGAAAATAATTGGTGTGTGTGTTTTTTCTTTGTGTATATTATGTGTTTTAGTGGTTAATGCGTGTTTATATATGATGGTAAAAGGTATGGTGTATGGTGATTGGTGGATATGGTTTCATCCGGATTACATATAATCTAATGGCTAGAATTCAAGTGGAGAAATGAATGGCCAGGATTTGAGGGTGGCTGAATTTTAAGAATGATGAAATGCATTATATAGTAGTTAAGATAATCGTTAAAGCTCACAGTACAAACATATTCAAGCATATGTTTGATGTATGAATAGAACTAGGTATTAAAGCCGCGCTACACTGCGGAACTCATAATATGATAGTGTATTAATATTTAGTATTAACTTACAATTTAAATTTATATGGTTTTAGTCATTACACAACTATCTACATTTATGTTAGACCAAAAATCATATTACGTAGTCTATTATAATTACAAGTATATATAACTAAAATACAGTCTAGAAATTGAATAAAAATTTCGCTAATAAAAAGTAAATATTCAATAGTCAGTGAATATATTTTAAATATTTGACGATACAGTAATATAATAAAAGGATTAAATTAGCTACTGTGTTAATTTGAAAAACTTAAACTTTGCATTGATTAAAAAATATATTATTTATTTAGAATTGTAAGTGTGTAATAGATTGTTAATTATGGAAAGAATTAGTAAACTAAAAAAAATGTGTTAATATGAAAGATTTAAAGTTTAAGGTCTATCTAGTGAATTTTCTAAAAACCAAAATATGTAAATTTGACTTTAGAATTTAACAACTTAATAATAGTATTATATGATTTGCATTGATCCCAAAAATATACTCCATATAATTTTTAAATTAAAATTGTAAACATGATAAAAGGATCTACTTATAGTGAGTTAATTTTAAGAATTATAAGTATTTTTGTAGTAACAAAGTAGATAAAGTTTTGATATGCAATATAATTAAAGATGGGGGTCTAAATTAAATATTAGTTGAAAGTGGAGGGGGCGGAAGTGAAACTTCCTTATGAACAGTAAAAGTACGACGCCTATTGATATATACAAGGATTATTGCTTGCGCTCCACTGCAATATAATTTGAAAAAAAAATCCGTCGATCGTTTAACATGTTTAATATGAATAGCAAAATATTTCATTACAATGATATACTACTACATCTGTCCCATTTAAAATGTCCACATTACTATTTTGTGATGTTCCATTATAAGTGTCAACTTTAATATTTAACCAATTAAAAAGACTTTAGTGAGTAAATTTAATATTTGATTGGTGAAAAATGTAGTTAGTGGAGAATCCTAAAACTACATGCAAAGTCAAAGTGGACATTTTAAATGGGACGGAGGGAGTATATCAAATCAACTACTAACAGAAAATAAAAAAAAGTCTACTTTATTAGAATAACAAAATAAATTTTTTTTATAATTTGTAATATCATTACAGATGACGATCTAAATTAAATATTAGTTAAAAGTAAAGGGGCGGAAGTGAAAATTATTTATGAACAGTAAAAACACCTCGCCCACTATGAACAGTAAAAACACCTCGCCTATTGAGTATATGTATAATAGTAAATACATATAGTAATTTAGTAATTCCTAATTATGATAAGAGTTAGCAAAGTTAAAAAATTATTGATATGTAAAATGTTTAAAGATGAGGGTTTGAATTAAATATTAATTCAATATGTAGGAGGTAAAATATGTAATATGATTAAAGATGAAGGTTTAAATTAAATATTAGTTGAATATGTAAAGGTAAAAACTATAATTAAAGATGGGGTTTTAAAGTAACATTAATTGAATATGTAGGGGACGGAAGCGAAAATACTGTTATGAATAGTATTTTTGCCTCGCCCATTGATATTATATGTAATATTTTGTTATATTTATCATCTCCGTCTCACTTATCATCAAAAATATACTCCGTATATATTTTGACCTTTTCAACGTCATGTGAAAATTCAAAATTATCAATCGTGTCAAAAGCTTAACCTAGCTAACATTTTGATGGTAAGGCTTAGAGCATTGTCAATGATAGCTTCTTTTAAAGTTTTTTTTGTAAAGAAAAACTTTTGAAAAAACTTTTTACCATTGGAGTATAAAACTTTATTGTTGTAAAGCTTGATAAATCTCAAGCTTTTGAACAAAAGTTTTTTCCATATTTCCGTGTGTAAGTTTTGAAAGAAAAGCTTTGCAAAAGTTTTTTTTATTAGAGTTAAAACTTTTCTTTTAAGTTTTTTTAGAAGTTAATGATGTGTCTAAAAAAAAAGTTTTGCAAAGCTTTTTACATTTGGCATGCTCTTATCAACCGATAGATTATTAGGCCATGTATTCCTATACATTAGATATACTACATATAAAGCATTTTAATAATTGTTTAAATTAGATTTGATACATTATCTATACTACATATAAAGCATTTTAATATTGGTTTTAAATTAGATTCAACTAGGGGAAAAGTTCAGATTGTCCTTAACTCATTTATAACATTTTTCAATTAATATATAAGAACGATTTCATATTAATTATCTATAATTACTACTACTACTACTAATTTACTATACATGAATTCAATTTCTTCTTATCAAAATAAATTAAGGGAAAATAGATGGTGCTGCCAACAACATGTGCTTTTGAATTTTGATTATATATAGGGTTAAACTTGTATTTTTAGAAAAGTTAAAAGGTGTAAAATGTGAAATAAAAATTTATACTTGCTTATCTATTGGTCAATTGCACCTTTTAATTGTGATGCCAACATTACAATTGATATCCCCATAAATTAATACTCTATAGAAATTACATACTCTCTCTGTTCGAGTCAAAGTGTCCACTTTGACTTTGCACACGGTTTTAGGATTATTCACTAACTACACTTTTCACTAATCAAATAACAAATTTACTCAATAAAGTCTCGTTCGATTGGTTGAAACATGAAAGTGGACACTTATTTGGGACAACCCAAAATAGTAATGTGGACACTTGTGATGGGACGGATGGAGTACAATAAATTTCACCATCACTACCACGGTATCACTACACTGCCACCTACCATCGTCTTTTTTACCGTCTCATTTGCGCGGATGTTATCCTAGTGTAAAATAATGTTTGATGTAGTTATAATTTATGATAGGTTGTAAGCTTAATATTTTTCTAAAAAATATATATTTTTAAAAAATATATTTTTCTAACTATCATCAACAAAGTTACTAGTTACATAATGACTAAGTCATGCATAAGGTATATCAAACAACAAAAAATTGGAAGTTTTTAACATATGATAGTAATAGATAATTCTGGACATATACATTTAAAAAACCAAACATTCTCGAGCAGCTAGGAAAATGATCATTTAGAGTGCAACTCGGTTGCACCCCATCATCCTTCTAAAAGAGGACGCTATTACCATCACCATTCGATTTACTCGATTTAGAGAGGGATCTTTTATAAAGTATATCAACCACTCCCGCGACTAACAATCTCCTCATAGATGCCATTATGCAGCCCCTGAACCCACCACCCTATTTAACCCGACACTTCTACCATAAATAGATTTAATAATCTTCACTGGCCCGAAGCACATTTGGCTCGAATTGACTAGAACCACCACCACCATTTCCCAATTAAGTTTACGATTTTCGCCTTCAAACTCCTTACATTGGGGCCCACACAATCCTTCGGAGAAAGTCCCATATGACCCATCCAATCCCGCTTGATTCAACATTAATATTGCGAAAGAACTGTTTGCTTATGAACTCGAGAATTTAAGACTCTTTCAGGGGCACGAAAGAATGAGAAGAAAATATAGGGAATTTATTATTCAATGTGATGAATGTAAAATTTAGTTGAATTCACATGCAATGCAATTAAAATGCAGTTGTGTTGAAATGTACTCTTTTCTGACTAGTAACATTTGTTGTATGTAGAACTTGATCATATGATACAGTAAAAAGTTACTATGATGCAGTATAAGACAATGAATTTAAAATAACCAGTGCGTCATGCTTTTATAGTAAACACGCTACATCATCATTCAATAAAAAAACGTTGCATCATGCTTTTTCAATAAAAATACATCATCGATAAAATGAACATTGCATCTTGCTTCTAAACTAAATGCGTGCATCATGTTATATAGATAACATACTACATTAGCGGTAAAAAAGACATTGCATCATCGGTAAAAAAAAGCATTGCATCATGCTTCAATAAAAAGACACTACATCATCAATAAAAAGACATTGCATCTTGCTTCTACATTAAACGAACTACAGCATCGGTCAAAAGACATTGCATCTTGCTTCTAAATTAAGCACACTACATCATCGGTCAATAAAATCATTGCATCATCATTCTTTAAAGTAAACATATTGCATCTGGTTTATGGAAAACAATTGCATCATAGTTGTATAATTCAATTGCTAAAATTTTTGAAAAATAACAAAAGCTAATCAAAAATATAAAACAAGTTGTTTAATGGATAACTAAACTAAAAAGAAAATTTTTAAACAAAATAAAAAACAATTAAAAAAGATTTTAAAAAGCTTTAAAAAAAAGTATGCATTTGAGTTTTAAAAAACAAAATAAAGAGAAGGTTATAAGAAAAGATTAAAAAAGGTAAACACAAGTTAAGAGAAATTATATAGATAAAAAAAGAAGAAGCAAAAAAGAAAAAAAATATATTTTAAAAAAAGCAAAAGAAAATAAAAAAATCTGGTCGTCAGAATCAGGTGGCCGGCGGTTGCCGGTATCCAGAGACGGTAGGCTGATGGTAGCATGAGTGAGGGTGGTGGTGAGGATGGGAAGGAGGAAGGAAGAAGGAAGGAGGAAACAAGATAAAAAGTGGAGGAGGTAAAAATAAAAATAGGAAGAATGTGGTGGGAGAAAATGAAAATAGGAAGAATGTGAAGGGAGTGCAAGCGAAAAATGGTGGTATGTTTATTTTCTTAACTTTTATCCTCACTTTTCCATATTATTACAATATTACCGGTTTTTTAAAATCCCATTCTCTTTCCCTCTATAACATCCATTCCTCTGCGATCACACACCAATATATTTTATATTAGTTTGATAAAGAATTGATTACTCCTACCATCTCAAATTTTTAGTCCATCTATACATTTTGAGATATCTCAAATTTATTGTCCACTTTGTACTTTCAACCAATCAAAACATTTTAATGTAGTAAGAGATTAAATCATATTGATTGTACAGTAAAATTAGTACACTTTTCTTAAACTGTGTATTTTTTTTATGTGGACAATAAATTTGGACGGAAGGAATATTATTAACGTAGTTAACAACAACCGTTCTAATATTATAAAACTATATAAAAGGATAAAATATTTTGATTTAAAGATGAAATCCTTACATAAAAAATATTTAGACATTGTGTGTGACAACTCTCCAAATTAGGTAATAATTAACATCTAATCACGTGCATTCTTACGCTAATTTCCTGATTAAGTTTAAACAAAACTTTTCGATGTGATTTAAGCCTAGCAAGCCCAGTACTTTTAAAACAAAAAGTATTACAATTATGTGATTAATTATAATCGCGTACAAATGTATCGGAACGAACCCGACAAAAATAAATAACAAAAGTTCATGACACAAAAATAATTAATAATTCAATTATTAATTACGAGTATTAATATATCTATAACATATAGATGAAACGACTTAGATATACGTTTTATATAAAACATATTATAAGACGAACAGAAATAATTATAAAACGTACCCAGAGATCACAAATCATAAAAGTTCTATTTTTCTCGTTCGTTTGAAAGTATTTGAAACAATACCTCAAAATATGAATTCGTAATTTAACTGAAATTTGACGCCCAATTGACTGCGCGCAGTAAAATGTACAAAAATGTACAACTATCAAAAATAATGATAATCTCATTATTCTGAATTTATATAACGAACCAGGAGAGCATCTACAAAATAAAAATATAAAATATTATATTTTATATTGCTATAATTATACCCGTACCCGAAATTAACGAGCCTAAAAATAACACCTAACTTCAATTATTTGTGAGACATACTCCTGTACTATACCATACCGTTGAAATTAAAATGATATATGCTCCTACCTCTTCCTTCGCCTGATCACTTATCAACCGCGCCTCAATTATTCATCACTCTATTCTCTGTGTTCTTCAATCCTGGAAGCAAGCATCAGGAAGCTAGTAACAATATAAACTAAATAACAATAACAATAATAATCATCATCTTCAGCTCATACCTTCATCATCATCTATATCATCATTGTAAGGAACTTCAAATCTCCAAACTTTATACTTCAATTTCGTTTTATATCATGTGTATACATCAAAATCTAAACATATAACATAATAATTTGAGGATTAAATGGATGTTCATGAGATTGGGTTTTAAAACATAAAACTCTAAATTTACAAATTATATATATATGAACTTGTTAAAACATGATGAAAGGTTATATTATGATGATATAAACATGTGGGGATCGATTATAACTCGAAACCATTTTTGATTCGGATAAAAAAAAAAAAAGAAACAGATTCGAGATGCAAGGTTTGAACCATTCGGGTGTTGGTTAATATAGTACGAAACACATAAATATATATATTTACACATAAATGATAGATTGAACATACTAGCTGAGTTGTTAACACCTTGTGTTTCAAGGGGATGGTCACAGGATCGAATCCTGTGACATGTTATAATTTCATTTCTTATTTTTTTGAGTAACTCTATTAAATAGATATAGATATATATTTAGTAATTAAGTCAACAAATTGTAACAATGGCCTAGTGTTAAGGCATGAAGTTTGAAGCGGAAGGTCAGGGGTTCAACCCCCATGACCTGTTTTGACCATATATATATTTTTAATTATCACCACATACCATTATAAATATATATAATTATTACATAAAATAAGTAAGAATGGCATAAGTGGACTAGTGGTTAGAGACGTTGGTTTGGGAGCAAAAGGTCACAGGTTCAAAACCTGTGACTTGTTTTGTTTATATATATATATATATATATATATATATATATATATATATATATATATATATATATATATATATATATATATATATATATATATATATATTTTTGCCTTTCTTTCCATATTCTAATCATGAAAATATTTGGTACAAGTTATGTCACTATTAGTATAAATAATACGACTAAGTGTACATGACTACTTTGGAGACGAATATTTGTATTGGATGTATAAACGGCGATTTTGAAAACGAAAACGGAAACAATGCGAAAAGTATAAAAGTAAAATGACGTGAAAGATCGTTTTAAATTTTTTCTTTATATATATATAACGGTTGACAAACTTTTCATATATACCCATACGTATACGCTCAACATGAGGTTGGATATATCATATTCACAAATGGACGTTTTTGTTTACAAACGACAACTTATGTATTTTATAAACGTAAACTACGTATTAAAAACTTACTTACTTATATATATATATATATATATATATATATATATATATATATATATATATACACACACGACCATAACATGTCTATATATACTTAACAAAACATATGACGTGTGAGAAATAATAACAATATTTCGACATAACGTCAACAACTAGTTGTACAAAATAAGAAATCCACAATTTCTTCAAAACAGGCAAACTATTAACATAAATTGATTTAACAAATCAAAGTACTTATGTTAATACAATTATTGCGTATAGGTTGACATACCTCGGGCGACGCGACTTTCATTTGCTAGTATTCACATCATCACTACTACTACTACTGTGAGTTCACAGCCCCTACTTTACAAATGTTTTATGCTTTTAAACATAGGGGTGTAAAAATAGAAACTGCATGCAAACACGTGCAGCAAATTATATAAATGCTTTATTTGCTTTATACAACTGTTTGATATGAAATATTATTTCACAACTGTTTTGGGAATTAGACAACAAATCCTAGTACGGACCAGACTTGAGATGTGTGCATGAAAGACCTTATGTCATGCAAACTATAACCATTAGCTAGGTGACTCTAGCCACTGAGTATACGAATAGTACTATTGCCGTGACCAGTGGCGGAACTGGGGGGGGTGACTGGATGGTGCCAAGCACCCCCTATTGGGCCTAATTGATCCAAAGTTTTAATAGTCTAGTCCACCAAAATTTGATCCGGCACCCCCTTATTTTTTGTTTGACCAACCCATATTCTTTCTCAGCCCAATAAAACTTTAAGATAAGCCCCCTTAATAAAAAATTTGGCCCAGCACCACCTTATTTTTTTGTTTGCCCAACCCATGTTCTTTCTCAGCCCAACAAAATTTTAAGGTAAGCCCCCCCTAATGAAACATCCTGGTTCCGCCTCTGGCCGTGACGACCCTCCTGTGGATGGAGCGTATACTTAATTGTCCTTCAGGCAAGTAACATAAGTTTTGGTTGTGGTTTGGTTATAGGGTTAGGTCGCGTTACTTCAACCTGAGAGGTTTAGCTCACCTTTCAGGGGATTATAGTCTAAGCATTCCCACTTACTATTTAGGATGAACTTATCCTACAACTGTTTTATACCGGTATACTTACTGGTTATATTTATATGATGGTAAATTACCAGATATACATTTTGGGTAACAACCCACATAAAACTATATTTTAGGGTAATTATCCCTACAATCTTATAAATTGCAAAACCTGCAAACATTTATGTATTGATTAACAATTCAATAATCTAAACATAAATGGTTTAACATACCTTACATTTATACAAAACCTGTGAATTCACTCAACATATTTGTTGACGACTTTCTTTCTATGTTTTACAGGAAATTAGCTACGTAAGTAAGGATCGCATGCATTCAGTATGGACATCCCTGGACTACTTAGGATGCCATATATTTTGGGACAGCTTTTGAGGATTTCCTCTGTATTACTGCAGACATTGCAGTTATACTCATGAAATCTTATCTTAACATATGTATTGTAAAACCTAAATGTTTTAAACTTTATTACTACTGTACGACTTACATAGTCGTACTACTTTTGTAACAACTGTTTAAACTGGCATCCTTAATATATTATGTTCTGTATGATCATATGCTCTGATACAATGAATGCACAATTGTAACGTCATCACCCCCGCTGTTAAACTGTTTACACATGATGCTTCCGCTAAATATAACTTGCTTCCGCTAAACATTAAATAATCACAATTATGGATTTTGGGGGTGTGACAGACTTGGTATCAGAGCCATTGGTTATAGCGAACTAGAAGTCTTTAGGTGACTGAAAACCTTAGAGACCTAGACTATAGCCTTGGCTAGAACATTCATGCATTCATACATACATACGTTTGCATACATCTAACATACGACTGACACGTCACCCACAATTTCCCTTGTCACAGTATGTCTAGTCAATCACTTTACCATGTTTATGCTTCGGATGAAGAGCCGACCGAGGCTACTTTTGAGGGTCCCGCGATCACTGTAGGGGATGAGTCATCTGTTCATTTGAGAGACATGTCAGATGACACTAGTGACGCTTACATCGCGCCACCACCGACAGCACATGAGGTTACCCCTATTACTACATGTATTCACCATCAGGCTGCTGAGACTTCTCGCAGGCCTGTGTATAGGAGGACACCGAGGATGTGTGTCCGAGATCTTCCTATTGGTCCGTTAGCACCAGCAGACGAGTCTGTTGAGTCTCCACAGAGGGCACCCAGAGTTGCTCATCTAGAGTGGATGACTCCTATGTTGAGGCACTGGAGGTCATTAGAGGGTTTTCCCTCCACATTTAAGACAGGAGAGTCCTCACGACCCCCAGCACCACTGCCTACCACTGGAGAGCCGATAGAGCAGACTCTCCCTACATTAGTTGCTGTTATGCGTACATTGTTCTGTATTATTTCTAGCAGGGGTTCTCACCTTGGACAGGTACAGGATGAGGTCTCCCGTCTGTATGGGGACATGGCTGGTATGCATGAGCGTCATCACTTTCTGTTGAACCATGTGTTTACTGCCCAGGAGATAGCTGAGTCCGCACGTGCTCGTGTGAGGACACTTGAGAGACTTGTTAGGATTGCAGGACTTGTGGTTGGTGCTTGTGTGGTGATGGCTGTGTTGAGGACAGCTGTGGGAGCATTTCTACCGTATTTCCGTTAGACCTATGTAGGGCGGGTTGTGCCTACTTAGGATTATATATATTATGTATTAGACTTGGAACTTTGGTTCGACGGGTATAGACAGACCTGTCATGTTTTGTATATCATTTGGATCGACGGTGTGTAGACAGACCCGTCATGCTTTGATTAGTCTTTGGACCGATGGATATCTAGGATAGATCCATCCTGTTTTGTATAAAAACTTATGAACTAACTATGATCAGTTATATGATATGACATATGTATTTGGTTTATTATTATTGTTTATGTTACTGTGCGTCGTGATTGGATTATATATTGACAATAGAGACTACATAACTGTGGATAATGAAATATGTCTTTGTAACCTATAGATCTCTTGAAACTGGAAAAATGGCAGAACCTGTCATAAGTGAATACTCATCAGATGAGGACATAACCATCGACGAGCAGATACAATATGTATATGTCGATACCGAAACAATTCCGATAGTGGAACTTGTGGAAGAAGAAATTGAAAACCACCAATTCGGCATGGTCGACATAGAGGAGTACGAAAGAGTACGAGATTAGGCTGAAAGATTGGATGGTCAATATTGGGAGCTTGTGTTCAAATGTAGGAACCGTGAGCTAGAATTGAGAATCCTAAAGAGGCCTATGATTGTCCGAGTTAAGGATAAAATACGCTTCTGGAAGAAAGTGGCTAGTAATCGCAAGAAAAGAGTTAAGTCATGGATCAAACGTTTGTGCAAATGCTCAACTGAGAATGATCTGGGCTATTATCCGACTCTGCGATACAAAACTATGCTGGAAACACGCTACTTCTCTCCCAATCTGAATCAGGAGTAAAAGTGAAGGATCTACACTGCGACAGAGAATATAGCTAAGGATAGCTTAATAATGAACTGATGAAGAACTGTCGTAGGAATATAACTATTTTGTTAAGATCTAGGTATAGCTAAGTTTAGTCTAATTAGTACTGTAGCAACTCGTGTTGTATTGGAAACCACTCTTGATGGATATAGAAGATATCATCAAGTTTTGTATGAAACGATGTAAGAATGTTTCAATTAATGTATATTATAACATAGGTTCGATTCGAAATTTCGTGCGAATTATATTCATTTCTATATATACATGTGATAGAAAATTTACCACGTGATAATTGTTTGGAACCATTTCCTGCAAACTTTGAAAACCTACTACACTTTGAATTATTGATTTTATCTTGAATTCCCTAAAACATTGTTTGCGCTTGATCGATGATGAAAAGAAATATGTATTTGGCACTATATAATGACGCCTGGCCAACGTGATTATATTGTACAAAGTACATATGGGTGTTTCAAAGTCGTGCGACATGCAATGTGAAACCTTATTCTTTCAAATTCTCCATACTATTCATTTGATGGACAATGTGAAATCTTGTTCATCACATTCATTATTTTGGCATTGACTTCTGCATTTTATTCATCGCAGAACTGAACTATGCCGCCAAAACGACGAATTACTAGGAACAGTCAGAAGACAACTGTACCCCCTACATCTGAAACAATTCCACCCCCTAACACTGAGGAAACTACTGAGCAGTTGATAGCTAGACGCATAGCTGAAGGTATTGCCGAGTATGAGGCAAGTCGAAACCGTGAGAATGGGATTAATAACAGTGGATCGACCCCTGTTAATGCTGAGACTGTTGTGAATACTTGCCGAGGATGTTCATATAAGACATTTCAGGCTTGTAAACCACCTCCCTTCTGTGGCACTGAAGGTGCTATTGGTATTATACACTGGATAGAAAAGATGGATTCTGTGTTGGACATCAGTGATTGTCTACCAGACACTGCGGTGAAATATGTCGCCTGCACACTAGCTGATAAAGCTTTGACTTGGTGGAACAGTCAAGTCCAGTCGATGGGACGACCAGCTGCTTATTCCATGACATGGGAAACATTGAAGCATATGATGATGGAAGAATTCTGTCCTCGCAGTGAAATGCAGAAAATTGAGACTGAGCTGTGGAACATTGTTATGATTGGTGCTGATATCACTGGCTATACCACCAGGTTCCAAGTACTAGCTCGTCTTGTGCCACATATGGTAACACCTGAGTACAAGCGTATTGAACGCTATGTGTATGGACTGGCACCACAGATCAGGATTTTAGTTACGTCCTCCAAACCTGACACCTTCAGGAGCGCTGTTACCCTAGCGCAGAGTTTGACTGATGAAGCAGTTAGAATGGGGACGCTGACACAGAAAACTGTGCCGGCCAAGGTTGAGCCGATCAGTACTGAAGCTGGTAGTTCTGGAGGTAAGAAGCGTAAATGGAATGACCGCCAGAGTCAATCCAACAAGAAAGGATCTGGAAATCCTAAGTCTTACGCTGCCACCATTGTGGAACCGAAGCCATACTTGGGTAACAAACCTAAGTGTGATAAGTGTAGCAAACACCATGAGGGTGAGTGCTGGTTTTGCGACAGTTGTAAGGGATGGGGTCACAAAACCCAGAATTGTAAGGTAAACCCTACCCCTAAGGGAAACACTGCTCGCCAAAACCAGGGTTGTTTTGAATGTGGCGACACAAGGCATTATCGAAACCGATGCCCTCGACTCAATAATCAAAACCGCAACACCAACAACGCTCGTAACCGCAACAACAATGGAAACAACCGCGGAAACAACAACAACCGAGCCAACAACAACAACAATCGGGCAAACAACAACATCGACCAACCAGCTCGTGGACGTGTGTTCATGTTAGGAGCACCAGAGGCACGTCAGGATCCTAACACAGTCACTGGTACGTTTCTTGTAAACAACCACTTTGCTTCTGTGTTATTTGATTCCGGTGCTGATTTAAGTTTTGTGTCCACTGAGTTTAGACCACTATTAGAGATCGAATCCCTTAAACTAGATAACAAATACACTGTAGAGCTAGCCGATGGTAAGTTGATTGAATCAGGAGAAATAGTACAAGGATGCACCTTAACGTTAGAAGGTCATTCTTTCAAGATAGACTTACTACCGGTAGAACTAGGGAGCTTCGATATAGTGGTTGGCATGGATTGGTTATCCCTAAACCGCGCGGAAATCATCTGTCATGAGAAGATTGTACGGTTACCTTTACCATCAGGAGAAATGTTGTTAGTTCAAGGAGAAAAGAGTAATCGTGCGATGAAAACGATTACATGCATGAAGGCAAATAAGTATCTACGAAAAGGGTACCAAGCATTTTTGGTACATGTTGTGGATAAGAAACCCGAGGAGCGACGCATAAACGACGTGGCCGTAGTACGCGATTACCCAGGAGTATTTCCTGACGAGCTACCAGGGTTACCACCTCCACGACAGGTTGAATTTCATATCGACCTAGTGCCGGGAGCTGCACCAATTGCTCGTGCACCTTACCGTTTAGCTCCATCAGAAATGCAGGAACTGTCTGCACAGTTGCAAGAACTGTTGGATTTAGGATTCATCCGACCGAGCTTTTCACCGTGGGGAGCTCCGGTTTTATTCGTCAAAAAGAAGGATGGATCAATGCGGATGTGTATAGATTATCGAGAACTGAACAAAGTGACCATCAAGAACCGATACCCATTGCCACGTATCGACAATTTGTTTGACCAACTGCAAGGGTCAAGTTATTACTCAAAGATCGACTTGAGATCGGGCTACCATCAACTGAAGGTACGGGATGAAGATATCCCTAAGACTGCGTTTAGGACTCGATATGGTCATTACGAGTTCCTGGTTATGTCGTTTGGACTAACAAATGCGCCAGCAGTGTTCATGGATCTAATGAATAGAGTATGTAAACCCTACCTTGATAAGTTCGTCATAGTGTTCATTGACGATATCTTGATATACTCGCGAACAAAGGAAGACCATGAACAGCATCTGAGATTGATTCTTGAATTACTGGAGAAAGAGAAGCTTTATGCAAAGTTCTCTAAATGCGAGTTTTGGATGCGTGAGGTCCATTTCCTTGGTCATGTGATCAATAGCAAAGGAATTCATGTAGACCCATCCAAAATTGAGGCAATTAGAAATTGGGAAGCCCCAAAAACCCCAACTGAGATACTACAATTCCTTGGGCTAGCCGGTTACTACCGAAGATTCATCGGGAATTTCTCGAAAATAGCTCAGCCACTCACCGCCCTAACGCAAAAAGACAAGAAGTTTGATTGGGGCGAGAAGCAAGAGAATGCTTTTCAACAGCTGAAAGAGAAATTGAGTACCGCACCTATCCTATCCTTACCAGAAGGAGTAGAAAACTTTGTTGTCTACTGTGATGCTTCACATCAAGGATTAGGTTGCGTGTTGATGCAAAACGACAAGGTCATTGCATATGCGTCTCGTCAATTGAAGATTCACGAGAAGAACTATACGACGCATGACTTAGAGCTGGGAGCAGTCGTTTTTGCCCTTAAGATTTGGAGACACTACCTATACGGTACGAAGTGTACGATCTTCACTGATCACAAAAGTCTCCAACATATATTTGATCAGAAAGAACTCAACATGAGACAGAGACGTTGGGTTGAATTGCTGAATGATTACGACTGTGAAATCAAGTATCATCCAGGCAAAGCTAATGTAGTAGCGGATGCCTTAAGTCGTAAGGAAAGAGTGAAACCTCGAAGAGTTCGAGCTTTAGGACTGACAATCCACTTGGAGCTGATTTCCCAAATTCGTGATGCTCAACAAGCAGCCTTTACTCCAGAACGTATGAAAGACGAATCCCTCAAAGGGATGGAGAAACAACTTGAGTCTAAGGAAAATGGAGTATTATACTTCATGAAACGAATATGGATTCCTTGTGTTGATGAGCTACGTAGCCTAGTATTGGACGAAGCTCATAAGTCCAATTACTCGATACATCCTGGTGCAGATAAGATGTACCACGATCTGAAAGGATTTTACTGGTGGCCTGGCATGAAAAGAGACATTGCCACCTATGTTAGTAGATGTCTGACTTGCGCAAAAGTTAAGACCGAGTACCAAAAGCCGTCCGGGCTTTTGCAACAACCTGAGTTGCCCAAATGGAAATGGGAACACATCACGATGGATTTCATCACGAAGCTACCGAAAACATCATCTGGGATGGACTCCATATGGGTGATTGTCGACCGACTGACAAAATCATCTCACTTTCTAGCCATCAAAGAGACAGATAAGATGGAAAAGCTGGCTAGAATCTACATAAAAGAAGTTGTTTCTAGACATGGAGTTCCATTATCTATCATCTCTGATAGAGATGCCCGTTTCACCTCTCGCTTCTTGCAAACACTGCAGCAAGCTTTAGGCACTAGACTCGACATGAGTACAGCCTACCATCCACAAACCGATGGTCAAAGCGAGCGAACGATACAAACGCTTGAGGACTTGCTACGAGCCTGCGTGATTGATTTTGGAGGAAACTGGGATGTTCATCTTCCTTTAGCCGAATTCTCGTACAACAATAGTTATCATACGAGCATACAAATGGCACCTTTTGAGGCGTGGTACGGACGCAAGTGCCGATCCCCACTCTGTTGGGCAGAGTTGGACGACAGACAGTTATCAGGTCCTGAGATAGTCCAAGAGACAACGGAAAAGATATCTCAAGTGCTTAATCGATTAAAAACAGCCCGAGACCGACAAAAGAGTTATGCAGACAATAGACGGAAACCTTTGGAGTTTCAAGTAGGTGACAAAGTCCTACTCAAGGTATCTCCTTGGAAAGGAGTTGTACGATTTGGAAAACGCGGTAAACTGAACCCACGATATGTTGGACCATTTGAAATCCTAGCAAGGATTGGTCCTGTAGCTTATAAGCTTAAACTGCCGCAAGGACTTAGTAATATTCACGACACGTTTCACGTGAGTAACCTTAAAAAGTGTCTATCGGACGAGACACTAATTATCCCTCCTGACGAAGTTTTCATTGATGCAAAACTCAATTTTGTGGAAGAACCCATCGAAATAATTGATCGGAAAACACATAAACTCCGACGCAGTCGGATCGAACTAGTCAAGATTCGATGGAACTCAAAACGCGGTACGGAGTCTACATGGGAACGTGAGGATGAAATGCGAAAGAAATATCCTCACTTATTCGAGAGCGTAACCGCGACTCACGACACAACTTAAATCTCGGGACGAGATTTCCCTAACGGGGGGAGAATGTGACAACTCTCCAAATTAGGTAATAATTAACATCTAATCACGTGCATTCTTACGCTAATTTCCTGATTAAGTTTAAACAAAACTTTTCGATGTGATTTAAGCCTAGCAAGCCCAGTACTTTTAAAACAAAAAGTATTACAATTATGTGATTAATTATAATTGCGTACAAATGTATCGGAACGAACCCGACAAAAATAAATAACAAAAGTTCGTGACACAAAAATAATTAATAATTCAATTATTAATTACGAGTATTAATATATCTATAACATATAGATGAAACGACTTAGATATACGTTTTATATAAAACATATTATAAGACGAACAGAAATAATTATAAAACGTACCCAGAGATCACAAATCATAAAAGTTCTATTTTTCTCGTTCGTTTGAAAGTATTTGAAACAATACCTCAAAATATGAATTCGTAATTTAACTGAAATTTGACGCCCAATTGACTGCGTGCAGTAAAATGTACAAAAATGTACAACTATCAAAAATAATGATAATCTCATTATTCTGAATTTATATAACGAACCAGGAGAACATCTACAAAATAAAAATATAAAATATTATATTTTATATTGCTATAATTATACCCGTACCCAAAATTAATGAGCCTAAAAATAACACCTAACTTCAATTATTTGTGAGACATACTCCTGTACTATACCATACCGTTGAAATTAAAATGATATATGCTCCCACCTCTTCCTTCGCCTGATCACTTATCAACCACGCCTCAATTATTCATCACTCTATTCTCTGTGTTCTTCAATCCTGGAAGCAAGCAGCATGAAGCTAGTAACAATATAAACTAAATAACAATAACAATAATAATCATCATCTTCAGCTCATACCTTCATCATCATCTATATCATCATTGTAAGGAACTTCAAATCTCCAAACTTTATACTTCAATTTCGTTTTATATCATGTGTATACATCAAAATCTAAACATATAACATAATAATTTGAGGATTAAATGGATGTTCATGAGATTGGGTTTTAAAACATAAAACTCTAAATTTACAAATTATATATATATGAACTTGTTAAAACATGATGAAAGGTTATATTATGATGATATAAACATGTGGGGATCGATTATAACTCGAAACCATTTTTGATTCGGATAAAAAAAAAAAAAGAAACAGATTCGAGATGCAAGGTTTGAACCATTCGGGTGTTGGTTAATATAGTACGAAACACATAAATATATATATTTACACATAAATGATAGATTGAACATACTAGCTGAGTTGTTAACACCTTGTGTTTCAAGGGGATGGTCACAGGATCGAATCCTGTGACATGTTATAATTTCATTTCTTATTTTTTTGAGTAACTCTATTAAATAGATATAGATATATATTTAGTAATTAAGTCAACAAATTGTAACAATGGCCTAGTGTTAAGGCATGAAGTTTGAAGCGGAAGGTCAGGGGTTCAACCCCCATGACCTGTTTTGACCATATATATATTTTTAATTATCACCACATACCATTATAAATATATATAATTATTACATAAAATAAGTAAGAATGGCATAAGTGGACTAGTGGTTAGAGACGTTGGTTTGGGAGCAAAAGGTCACAGGTTCAAAACCTGTGACTTGTTTTGTTTATATATATATATATATATATATATATATATATATATATATTTTTGCCTTTCTTTCCATATTCTAATCATGAAAATATTTGGTACAAGTTATGTCACTATTAGTATAAATAATACGACTAAGTGTACATGACTACTTTGGAGACGAATATTTGTATTGGATGTATAAACGGCGATTTTGAAAACGAAAACGGAAACAATGCGAAAAGTATAAAAGTAAAATGACGTGAAAGATCGTTTTAAATTTTTTCTTTATATATATATATATAACGGTTGACAAACTTTTCATATATACCCATACGTATACGCTCAACATGAGGTTGGATATATCATATTCACAAATGGACGTTTTTGTTTACAAACGACAACTTATGTATTTTATAAACGTAAACTACGTATTAAAAACTTACTTACTTATATATATATATATATATATATATATATATATACACACACGACCATAACATGTCTATATATACTTAACAAAACATATGACGTGTGAGAAATAATAACAATATTTCGACATAACGTCAACAACTAGTTGTACAAAATAAGAAATCCACAATTTCTTCAAAACAGGCAAACTATTAACATAAATTGATTTAACAAATCAAAGTACTTATGTTAATACAATTATTGCGTATAGGTTGACATACCTCGGGCGACGCGACTTTCATTTGCTAGCATTCACATCATCACTACTACTACTACTGTGAGTTCACAGCCCCTACTTTACAAATGTTTTATGCTTTTAAACATAGGGGTGTAAACATAGAAACTGCATGCAAACACGTGCAGCAAATTATATAAATGCTTTATTTGCTTTATACAACTGTTTGATATGAAATATTATTTCACAACTGTTTTGGGAATTAGACAACAAATCCTAGTACGGACCAGACTTGAGATGTGTGCATGAAAGACCTTATGTCATGCAAACTATAACCATTAGCTAGATGACTCTAGCCACTGAGTATACGAATAGTACTATTGCCGTGACCAGTGGCGGAACTGGGGGGGTGACTGGATGGTGCCAAGCACCCCCTATTGGGCCTAATTGATCCAAAGTTTTAATAGTCTAGTCCACCAAAATTTGATCCGGCACCCCCTTATTTTTTGTTTGACCAACCCATATTCTTTCTCAGCCCAATAAAACTTTAAGATAAGCCCCCTTAATAAAAAATTTGGCCCAGCACCACCTTATTTTTTTGTTTGCCCAACCCATGTTCTTTCTCAGCCCAACAAAATTTTAAGGTAAGCCCCCCCTAATGAAACATCCTGGTTCCGCCTCTGGCCGTGACGACCCTCCTGTGGATGGAGCGTATACTTAATTGTCCTTCAGGCAAGTAACATAAGTTTTGGTTGTGGTTTGGTTATAGGGTTAGGTCGCGTTACTTCAACCTGAGAGGTTTAGCTCACCTTTCAGGGGATTATAGTCTAAGCATTCCCACTTACTATTTAGGATGAACTTATCCTACAACTGTTTTATACCGGTATACTTACTGGTTATATTTATATGATGGTAAATTACCAGATATACATTTTGGGTAACAACCCACATAAAACTATATTTTAGGGTAATTATCCCTACAATCTTATAAATTGCAAAACCTGCAAACATTTATGTATTGATTAACAATTCAATAATCTAAACATAAATGGTTTAACATACCTTACATTTATACAAAACCTGTGAATTCACTCAACATATTTGTTGACGACTTTCTTTCTATGTTTTACAGGAAATTAGCTACGTAAGTAAGGATCGCATGCATTCAGTATGGACATCCCTGGACTACTTAGGATGCCATATATTTTGGGACAGCTTTTGAGGATTTCCTCTGTATTACTGCAGACATTGCAGTTATACTCATGAAATCTTATCTTAACATATGTATTGTAAAACCTAAATGTTTTAAACTTTATTACTACTGTACGACTTACATAGTCGTACTACTTTTGTAACAACTGTTTAAACTGGCATCCTTAATATATTATGTTCTGTATGATCATATGCTCTGATACAATGAATGCACAATTGTAACGTCATCACCCCCGCTGTTAAACTGTTTACACATGATGCTTCCGTTAAATATAACTTGCTTCCGCTAAACATTAAATAATCACAATTATGGATTTTGGGGGTGTGACATTGTGAACCGAAGATGATTGGACAAACGTAACACGCATTGAACAAATATAGATGTACCCCAATAAAAAAGGGTTGGCTTGGACTTTTTGACTTTATATGAGAGCGAACTTATTTGACATAATTTCATTTCACACCTCTTTTGGCTTTTGCTACCCGGTCCGTATCCAAATCTATGTCAACGACCGACTACTTATTAAAGTCCGATTTTTGTATCTATTATAATAAGATAAGATTCAGTATTCTATATAATTTGTGTCCCTTTCTAATGCAATATCTTCAAACAGATGTGTACAACAAGATGTGTACAACAGAGGGGATTGAAGAAGTCAACTAGTTTCTATATGTTCTTTTTCATGGTGCTAAAATGAAGCGTAAAATTTGAATTATTGTATACTCTTGGATTTGTTGATATTTTTCATTTTTTGGAGACCGAATAATGGATATCATATAAAGTTGTAGTACCGGTTAGGAGGTGCGAAGTGCATATGAACTTATATGGGTCCGGTTTCGAACATGGCGGGGGAGTCAATATTCGTGTTGTGATTGTGTAGGAAAAACACCGAATGGATGCAATGTAATTCAGTGCTTCTTACCCGATTAAACAATTTGCTTACAAAATGACATGCCCAACACCAATCGAAAGTATATTCATTCGATGCTGCTAGGATGGGTAGGAGCAATTTGCGACTTTTCACAGATCATTATGACTTTTCTTGTTGTCTTACTACCATAAAATATTTGGTCTTACAAACACAAACAATCAATACAATCGCTTTGTTTAATCTCTTATTTTGAGTGCCTAGAATCAAGAGTAACCAAATACATAATAGGGAGGAAATACTTCAAAATTAAAGTGTCCAACACAATTCAAAATATAAATACAAATTCTACGTTGATTATCATTCACCCTGTACGCACCATTTTTCAAACAAGTGTTTCTTTTCTTCTTGTAAAAGTAGTCCATTATAGCAATAAAAAGTGGTGCATCCTAGTTATCAAATTTTTGATGCACTATTTTTTTCTTTTGAAGTATCTATCATTTTAATTATGGAATTGATAATGACATGACTGTAAATAAGAGAAATATATTGCATTTATTGAATTTCAAAATTTTCTGATTTATTTTAAATTATAATTAATACACTAACGATTTACATTTAATTTATTGTAACTTTAATTTTTTGTTTTGTTTATGACGTATTAATTATAAGTTTGAATAAATAAGCAAACTTTATATTCAATTAATGCATTATATATTTCTTATTAACATCCTAAGAGTTGTTATTATCGGTTCCTTTTTAATTATACAATAAACTACGTCATAATATAATTTATGCTACATCACCGGTTTTAAATTTACATATAATATTTACATATCGTAATAACTTTCTAAAGAAATTTGAGATGAACATTTAAAATGTTAAAAAAAAAATTAAAAAGTTACAGTACATGGTGAAGATGATGACAAAGGTGCATAAATAACATCAAAGTTGTTCCAGATCTAACAAATTCAACATTAGTTGAAATCATGGCAACCCCGATCGATCCACGCAACACCGCCTTAGGCGCATCACGTAAGAGAGACATCCGCTTAGATGGTGCCCAACTAACTTATCAAACAACACTAAGGAATTTTTATAGTAGATTAGGTTGCGGTTATTGAACCTTTGTGCTTTATAAATGCCCCCATCTCTGGAACAAATAACTAGACTACACGCCGAAGGTAAATTAAACATTAGTTGGTGTATATGTATTTTCATAATTCTACATTATCTTCTTCTTATTTGAATTTTGTATATTGGTGATATGGATAGGAAACGATGACTACAACGTGAAGATAATGATGAAGTGGTGGTGGTTGATCGAAAGTTCGCCGGAAATCATCATCGGGCCAAGAACAGGAATTGAGAGTAAGAAGGTGCATGAAGAATGTGAGACCTGGGAGAATTAGAGTGAGATTTAATCTATTATTGTTAATCTATATATTTTTATTTATTTGATAATTAAAGTAAGATGCGATAATTAGAGTACAAACACTTTTCTAAAATATGGGAGAACCAGTGACATTGTACCATTTGTACAAAAATCCATTTACCAATTTTTTCAAAATTAAATATCTCACAAACGACTTCAATCAGAGATTCCACACGGTATACTTTTGGACAACTTTTTTTTTTTATCGTTTTTTGGTGAGTTTACAAATTACTAACACAAATTATTTGATTTTTTTTTCCTTCCCTACTACTAAATCCCTGGATTCTTGAACCAATTCCAAAACTCATTAACAAACATGTGATATCATACACCTTATACTAAGAGTATCTTAATTGATAATTAACCTTTAACCTTATTACTAGCACTATTTTTATATATTTGTCTGGTTGTCCGTTGCAAAACGTGAGTTGGCATACAATGAGAAGCGGAATCTTCAGTAAGCCTGTTATTACTTGTATGGTTTCATTCGTTTGACATTCGTTTCTTACTATAAATGACTTATCGACATCCATTCTCCTAATGTCACTGTTTATGAGTCACTCCTGAACTCTGCCTGGTTACCTAACTTGCAAGGTAAAATTTCGCAATTCGACCCATTTACTGCAGAGGGTGACCTATAAAGAACTGTTCGGGTTAAAAATCACCCCAAATTTAACGCACTAGGCCTCCTAAAATGAGTTTATAGTTCAACATGATCTGACTTGGCCTGGCCCGACCCGTTTCTACTATACAAAATGACCCGTTATGAAGTGTATCCAACCCACCCATCTGTCCACATGCTTAGAATGAGTCATGAATTTCAGAAAATTCGATCATTTAATAATAATGGATATTGTGGTTGTGTTTTATCTTAAATGGGTCAAATAAAACAAACTAACTAAAAATGAATGGGTCAAAATGTCAAATAGGTTGAGCTATTGAAACTTGCCCAAAGTTTATTTTTAATACACACGGTCTCCTAAACAGGCAAATCGCCTTTCAACTGTACTCAAAATGACCTATCACTCAACGCGCCCATATTACCACATAAGTTGTAAGTTGTAACACACCAACAGAACATAAACCTTTTTTTTTTTTTTTTTTTTTGTGTGGTTCAGATGCTAGTGGAGGAAGTCATGGATTTAGTTGAACTTAACCTGTTAGGGAATGCAATACTTGGTCTTCTAGGAGTAGACGATCTCTCGACTGAACATAGAAAGAGACTTACAATAGCCGTAGAGTTAGTAGCCAATCCATCATTTATATTCATGGGCCGTGGGCGAACCCACATCAGGACTTGATGCAACAGCGCGCTGCTGCTATTGTGATGAGTACTGTTAGAAACAATGTTGATACTGGTCAAACTGTTGTCTGAACCATTCACCAACCCAGTATTGATATTTTTATAGCTTTTGACGAGGCAAGTAATCTAAAACTAACGGAATTCATTGAAATCAGTTCTCTTGAAAACAAACTCCTTACTTTCTTACAGCTACTTGTTATGAAATGAGGTGGTATGGTCACTTACACAGGACCTCTCAGGCATCATTCTCACCTTAATTAAATTTCTAGTTTATTCTAGGGGTAAACAGAATTAAAGAAGGCCAAAATCCGGCTACATGGATGCTCGATGTTAGTTCTTCAGCAGTTGAAATCTATGCCAACTCTGATCTGTATGATTAGTAATCGCTCATTCCCTCCAAGTTTTTGCCGTTTAACATTTCTTTTCCGTTATGGAGAAACCAGTAGCTCATTAACGAGCTCAGTACACCTACACCACGGTCCAAAGATGTTACTTCCCAACAAAGTACTCTCAATCTTTTGGGACACAGTGCTTAGCTTGCTTATGGAAAATATTTTGGTCTTACTGGAGGCGTCCACAGTATAACGCATTCGGTTCTCAATGGCTACAGTGATTGGAATTCTCTTTTGACTGTTCTGTTATGAAGGCCAAGAAACGTAACAATCTAACACACATTTTTATCCTTACACATAAAATTCTGAAATTTTTCAGGTTGTTTTGACAGAGACCAATAACAAGGTGTAATGAATCTGCTGGGAGCTATGTATGCTGCTGTCTTGTTTCTTGGTGTAACGCTGTGCAGTGTTGTGTGTAGAACTAACAGTTATCTAAAGCAGCAGGGATGTATTCAGCAATCTCCTACGCATTTGCACAGGTATGAGAAAAAAGATTTAAAAGCTGGTGCGTTTAGTTGTAGAAAAAGTGGAGGTACTTTTCAGTTTTCTGAAAAGTTTTCATAAAAAAGTCAGAATTTTTTTTAGAAAGCGTGTTCAAATATGACAATTCTAGAATATAAACTTTAAATTTAACTGAAAACCGATTTCTCTAATTTATATGTACATTTCTGAAAATAAAAACATTTAAACGCGTTTGTAAAATTTACTCTAGTTGTCAAGCGATAAAATTATATACCTTTCATAATCATTGATTATTAAATTTTTATTTTATAATCTATTGGATTGCTAGAAAACTGAAAGTAGATGACTATTTTGCCTACAGATGGCAATAGAGGAAACGTTCATTTACAGTCTTCTGATTCACTCAATGATCGGGTTCCATTGGTTTGCTGACAAGTTTTTCTTGTTCTACGTACTTCTACATGTTCATGTCCTTTGTCTGCTTCACATTATACAGCATGATGCTTGTAGCCCTCACACCAATAGCCTCCATCCCACAATTACTATGTCGTTCTTCCTCACCTTTTGGAACTTGTTTTCTGGTTTCATGATCACCAGGACGGTACAAGTAACAACTCCCTACAACACTAATTATATAACGATTCCTGTAGCCAAAAAAATTATTGAGCTGGTTCATGATCAAAATTAGTAATTTATGTATATTAAAAGTTACTGAGATTAGTCTAAGATTGGCTCTATTCCACGCCACAGCTAGGACCAAGTTGACCGTACTAAGTACACATTGGCTCTATTCCATGCCACAGATTGATTAGTCAATTTTATTTGCCACCCTCAATCTTTAATTATATCATAGCTCCGCCCGTGATCACATCTCAACTTCGTCAAAACGAAAAAGTTGTGCCTGGCAAGGATTCTGTCACAGTGAAGCAGTTCATTAAAGATTACTATACGTAGGCTTAGAGTATGATCTTCTTGTCTCATGTTGCTTGGCTGTCATCTTCGGTCTCGTTTTTCGTGTATGGCTATAAGTGTTTAACCTTCCAATGAAGACAAAAGGACTGTAAATGGTGTAAATGACTTTAGAGATGTAACAGAATAAAAAACCTTATAAGGTTAGTTTTGCATAAAATGTTTAATTATATATTTGTTTAATCTTAATTGTTTGTGCATCATAAAAGGCCGGAGCACATGATTGTACTAAGAACAGTCTTCTAATAAGGCCGGCACATGCTTCCACAACATCGTAGGATGAAAACTAATAAACTGCAAATTGCATTATATTTATTAAAGAATATATACACGCTACCATGTAGTAGTTACAAATGTTAAACAACGTCAACTTCTACCTTTTTATTCCCCGTATTCTTCGTTCATCTAAATTTAAAAATGTTAGAATAATAGTAATTACAAGAGGGAATCTTAAACTATTTACTCTTTTCATTAATCAACTTCAAGTATAGCAAATCAGATCTTACTTCAAGGTGCAGCTCAAGAAATCTACCCCCATTGGCCATTGGATAAACTCTGTATACAATGTCAGCTGCCTAGAGATTTAACAGAGTAATCTTCTATTTAAAAAGCTCATATTTTTATATCTGTTTGATTCATTTTATGATGTGGGTATTGCTTATATCATGTTAAAGTATTCAGGTTTAAATTGTATAAGATGGTTAACGTTCTTGTTTTCAGTTGGAGTAGTTTTTAGTTCAAGTCAATCCAAATCCTAATAAAAGATATAAAGTTAAAGTTTAAAAAAAGTCGAAAGATTAGTCATAAGATTTGCTTTTTTCTAGTTTTTGTATCATTTAGTGAAATGGGTATGTGTAAAGACTAAAATCAATTGGCTTTGATAGAATGACTATAGTTAGTTACTTAATTATGTTTTCAGTTGTGCTTTTCTGAAGTCCTGATACAAGATTTGGGGTAATTGAGTAGCTTGTATAACATCCAACTCATAATTAAAGAGAGCCTGTTATAGAGAATTCAAAGAACATACAAGATTTTATACAATTTAAGCGGTGGAGATTAAACCACGTAGAAGATGGAGGCATTTTTCGCCGGAGATGACCTTGAAAGGTCGCCAAGCAGGCGAACGAGTATTTCTTCACCCAGTAGGAATTGGGCTTCAGCTAGTATCAGAGAAGCTTTCTCAGCCGTACCTGCAGGTGATGCTTTTGCAAGAAGTGGTATGGAGGAGGATGATGAAAAAGAACTAATATGGGCTGCAATTGAGAGGCTTCCAACATATGATAGATTAAGAAAAGGAATCTTGAAGCAAGTTCTTGATGATGGAAAAACTGTGCATGAACAGATCGATATTGCAAAGCTTGGACCTCAAGATAAAAAGCAGCTTATGGAGAGCATACTCAAAGTTGTGGAAGAAGATAATGAAAAGTTTCTTATTAGGGTTCGAGCAAGAACCGATAGGTGAATCTACTAACCATCATATGATTTCTGTTCGATCTTTTGAGTTATGTATACATAATATTATTCGGGTTGAACAGGGTGGGGATTAATATTCCAAAGATTGAACTACGCTACAAGAACTTGTCGGTTGAAGGAGATGTTCATGTTGGCTCCAGGGCTCTTCCTACTTTACTAAACTTCACCCTCAACACTTTGGAGGTTTGCTAATTTCTAATTCTCGAGCCTCCTGAAAATTCATGAATCCTATGGATGATGTGATAGTTTCTAAGCTTTGTGTACCGATTAATATCAATAGGGATTTCTTCAATTATTTAGGCTTGTTCCATCCAAAAAAAGGGTTGTCAAAATCTTGCATGACGTGAGCGGGATTGTGAGGCCATCAAGGTACGCCATTTTAACTTGTAAGAAAACAATAGAAGTGGAAAAATGGACATGTTGGGAAGTTTGTTAACGTGTTGAAATGGGTAATTTTCAATACAAGTCAAAAATGGGTCGGGTTGACCCGAATCATACTTTTCCAAAACATCTGTTCTTTTTGTGTATAAATAATGTGAATATGTTCGTAAAAGTGATATTATTTCAATAAAGAACTTTGTATGAAAGTGATTAGTTCATAAGGTTTTATGTATTAAAAGTATATGTTGGCAGCTTCCTGCTTACTTGACCAGTTTTCGTTTTACACTGATGTTTTGGTTCTACCTTTGAAACGTAAATACATAACCCAAATCACCCAATTCATAAGTAAGTCTGTCAAGATTATCTTGTATGGAAAACGATTTAAATTAGTTACTCATTAATTCCCGAGTTTTCCGTTTTTAGGATGACACTACTTCTAGGGCCCCCAGGTTCAGGGAAGACTACATTTCTTAGGTCCCTTGCCGGAGTACTGGATTCCGATCTAAGAGTCACTGGGGACGTTACTTACTGCGGTCATCAAATGTCAGAGTTCATTCCTCAAAGAACTTGTGCGTACATCAGCCAGCATGATGTCCACAATGGTGAGATGACCGTTCGAGAGACTTTTGATTTTTCTGGTCGTTGTCTCGGTGTAGGGACCAGATACGACCTCCTGGCAGAACTTTTGCGGCGTGAAAAAGAGGAAGGGATCAAACCTGACCCAGATATTGATGCTTTTATGAAAGCCACAGCAGTGGCTGGTCAAGAATCCAGTTTGGTTACAGACTATGTTTTAAAGGTTTAGCTCAAACTCTCATAGTCATAGTTTTATTTCGAAATTTCTTTAGTTTCTGGAGTTAACTGGAAGTGAATGTACATAGATTCTCGGATTAGATATATGTGCCGATATCATGGTGGGTGATGAGATGAGAAGAGGAATCTCCGGTGGACAGAAAAAGCGTGCTACTACTGGTATTGTTCGATATTTTTGTTTTTCTTTCTTCGAATGACTTAATAACTTTATGCTGATTATGTGTACATGTGGTTGATTTGGGATTTGTCTTATCCGTAACAGGTCAAGTGACTTCAATAAAAAATCTAGCAGAAAAATAAACGAGTCAAACAGGCTTAGAGTCGTCTAAGATGCAGTAGTTTTTAAAAGTTAAACTATTACATTTGCACAGCTGTTATAAGTTATGATCATATCATATTTAACACATTAACTATTAAAATAACATAAAAAGACCAACAAGAAAAATTGTTGGTCAACCGGCTTACCCCACCAGTTTCGAGTCGGATCTGTTTTGATCCGTTACCCAACCCTCTCAGCCAGCCCATTTTATCAAGCCTAACTATTTGTTTTTCTGTAACTTTAGGAGAAATGTTGGTTGGGCCTGCAAAAGTGTTCTTCATGGATGAAATTTCAACTGGTTTGGACAGTTCTACCACTTTTCAGATGGTCAAATACATGAAACAGATGGTTCATATCATGGATGTAACCATGATCATCTCACTGCTTCAGCCCGCACCTGAAACATTCGAATTATTTGATGAAATTATACTGCTCTCCGAGGGTCAAATCGTCTACCAAGGCCCACGTGAAGACATTCTCGGTTTCTTCAAGAGTGCAGGGTTCAAATGCCCCGAAAGGAAAGGAGTTGCTGACTTTTTGCAGGAAGTTACTTCAAAGAAAGACCAAGAACAGTACTGGTCCAACAAAAATGAACCTTACCAATACGTTTCTGTACCAGAATTTGTTCAAATGTTCAGTAGGTATCATGTCGGCGGACGTCTTTATCATGATCTTTCGAATCCTTATGACAAAACCAATATGCATCCTGCTGCTTTAGTGACTGAAAAGTACGGTATATCAAACATGGAGCTTCTTAAAGCAAACTTAGACCGAGAGTTGTTATTGATGAAACGGAACGCCTTTTTGTACATATTTAAGACCACTCAGATCTTTATAATGTCGGTTATTGGTTTCACAGTGTTCTTTAGAACTGAAATGAAAGTTGGTCGAATTGAAGATGGTGGGAAGTATATGGGTGCATTGTTTTTTAGTCTCTTAACTGTCATGTTTAATGGTGCTGCTGAGCTTGGGATCACTGTTATGAGGCTGCCCGTTTTCTTTAAACAAAGGGATTCGTTATTCTACCCTGCGTGGGCGTTTGCAATCCCTATATGGATTATGAAAATTCCTATATCGATCATGGAATCTGTAATATGGATTCTTCTAACGTATTACACCATCGGATTTGCTCCTTCAGCTAGTAGGCAAGTACTTGGGGGATGTGTAGGATTGCTTATTTTAAAGTTCTTTATGTGCTTAGAATATAAGTAATTACCAACCAGCTTACTTTTAAGTGTTTAATCATTTATAAGATAAGTAGATAAATAGTTTTCCGAAGTGTATTTGGTATTGCTTATCTGCCATAAAAATGAGCAAGAAGCACATAAGCACGTACATCTGATATATGAAGTAAACACTTAAATAAATCTAACATGTTTATGGATATACATTTTGTCAGGTTTTTCAAACAGCTTTTGGCTTATATCAGCTTAAGTCAAATGGCGTTCTCCCTTTTTCGTTTCATTGCTGCTCTTGGAAGAACGCAGGTTGTAGCTAATGCTCTCTGTACCTTTGCGTTACTACTAACTTTTGTACTCGGCGGATTCATTGTTTCAAAAGGTCTGTAATGTTCTGCATATTTTTCCCTTTCTTGTAGCCTGTATACTGAGAACATTTTTCGTTCCTTGCAGATGACACTAAGCCATGGATGATATGGGGATACTATATCTCTCCCATGATGTATGGACAGAATGCCATTGGAATTAATGAATTTTTAGATGATAGATGGAACACTGTAAGCTCGATTGATACTACTTTTACTTGAAATCCAATTTTTTCGCTTTGTCTCGATTTTTTTAGTTTTTTCCCCCTTGTGTTACAGCCCAACACAGATACACGAATCAATGAACCGACTGTTGGGAAGGCTCTACTCAAGTCCAGGGGTATGTTCACAACAGAGTATATGTATTGGGTTTCTGTTGCTGCGCTCTTAGGGTTTTCACTTCTGTTTAATCTCTTCTTTGTGTTGGCTCTGACGTACTTAAATCGTAAGATTATGCATTCTGTTAATTCTGTAATCTTACTATACAGCACAATTTCTTCCATCTTACATATATACGCTTTGATCCAAATTCCAGCTCTTGGAGATTCAAAAAGCGTTATTCCAACAGATGATGAGCAGAATCAGAAGCGTCCCCAAACAGGAATTGAAATGATAGCAAGAGACAGCAATAAGAAAGGAATGGTGCTTCCGTTTCAGCCATTATCACTTGCATTTGATCATGTCAATTACTATGTAGACATGCCTGCTGTAAGTCTCAGATATACCAACAATAGAACTTAATATCCTAATGGTTTATGAATAAATGACATGTTTTTAAATTATTTTATCAGGAAATGAAAGCGCAAGGAATCAGAAAGGCTCGTCTGCAACTGCTACAAGATGTCAGTGGTGCATTCAGGCCCGGTGTACTGACAGCACTGGTTGGTGTAAGTGGGGCCGGAAAGACTACATTAATGGATGTGCTAGCCGGAAGAAAGACCGATGCTTACATTGATGGAAGTATCAGCATCTCAGGTTTCCCTAAAAAGCAGGAAACTTTTGCTCGTGTGAGCGGTTACTGTGAGCAAAACGACATCCATTCTCCCAATGTCACGGTTTATGAGTCACTTGTGTACTCTGCCTGGTTACGTCTTTCTCCAGATATAGCCAAACAAATTAGCCAGGTATATTTTGCAAAATTCAACATATTTACCTATAAGCAAGTCAACTTGGTTTGTGTTTATCTTTAATTGGTTAAAAAAAATCAAATGAGCTTAAAAGGAACGGGTCAAACAGGTCAAATTTACCCATGAGTAAATAGACAAAATGAGTTTGTAGGTCACCTGACCGGCCATTTTTACTATACAAAAAATGAACGTTTTGGAGAGTTAACCAACCCACCCGTCTTGCCACCTACTTGGTTGTAACATACCGACAACTACGTTTTCTTTATGTGCTTCAGATGTTTGTGGAGGAAGTCATGGATTTGGTTGAACTTAACCTGTTAAGGGATGCAATAGTCGGTCTTCCAGGAGTAGATGGTCTCTCGACAGAACAAAGAAAGAGACTTACAATAGCCGTAGAGTTAGTTGCCAATCCATCAATTATATTCATGGACGAGCCAACATCGGGACTTGATGCAAGAGCTGCTGCTATTGTGATGCGTACTGTTAGAAACACAGTTGATACTGGTCGAACTGTTGTCTGCACCATTCACCAACCCAGTATCGATATTTTTGAAGCTTTTGACGAGGCAAGTAATCTTAAACTAACCGAGTTCACTCAGGATCAATGCTCTTTAAAAATTAATCCATACTTTCTTGCAGCTATTGTTGATGAAAAGAGGTGGGAGAATCACTTACACTGGACCTCTGGGACGCCATTCTCATCTGTTAATAGAATATTTCGAGGTAAGTAAATCTAGGGGTGGCAATTCGGGTTGACTGGTTCGTGGCTCAAAAACCCCAACCCAACCTGCTTATATTCTAGTCAGTTTCATGTCCCCATTCCCGGTCGTGTCTGAAATTGTCATCCCTAAGTAAATCCATTATAAAAATGAGTAAAACTTGGCCTTATCCCACTTGGAATTTATCTATAAATTATAGTATGAGGAAGTGGGTACTATTCAAGATTTAGCATATGAATGACACTAGGCATGAGGCCAATATATCGTTTCTCATCCCTATATTAATCTCAGATTTCAAGAAAGCGTAGAAACTAACATGAACAATTTTCACAGTCTATTCCAGGGGTTAACAAAATAAAAGAAGGTCAGAATCCGGCTACATGGATGCTCGACGTTAGTTCTTCAGCAGTCGAAGCTAAACTTGGTGTTGATTTTGCCGTGATCTATGCCAACTCTGATCTATATAAGTAAGAATCCTTCAGTCCCTCCTAGTTCTCTGTCATTTGACATACTAAGCATATCGACTATGGATTCTCGCTAACAGGAGAAACCAGGAACTCATTAAAGAGCTCAGCACACCCACACCACAATCCCAGGATCTTTACTTCCCAACAAAGTATTCTCAATCCTTTTGGACACAATGCTTAGCTTGCTTATGGAAACTGCATTGGTCTTACTGGAGGCATCCACAGTATAACGCTGTTCGATTCTTAATAACTATAATGATTGGGATTATCTTTGGAGTGATTTTCTGGGATAAAGGCCAAAAAACGTAAGAATCTGACGCACCCTTTTCACCATTAACAAATAATTCTGAAAGATTTTTGTGTTTTTTTTTTTCACAGGCACAAACAACAAGATGTGATGAATCTGATGGGAGCTATGTATGCTGCTGTCTTGTTTCTGGGTGGAATAAGCACGTCAGCTGTGCAGACTGTGGTGTCTGTAGAACGAACGGTTTTTTATCGTGAGAAAGCTGCAGGAATGTATTCGGCAATCCCATATGCATTTGCACAGGTTTGATAAAATTTGATAATAAATTACCTTTCATTTTGTAAAGAAGTGGAGATGAAAAATTCTGATAAATATTCAGCAACTAAACGAATCCTTATATTCCATTAAAGGTACTAGAAAACTGAACGTAGATGACTATTTTTCCTACAGGTAGCAATTGAGGTGGCTTATATAGGCATTCAAACGTTCATTTACAGTCTTCTAATCTACTCAATGATCGGGTTCCATTGGTCTGCCGACAAGTTCCTCTGGTTCTACTTCTACATGTTCATGTCATTCGTCTACTTCACATTATACGGAATGATGCTTGTAGCCCTCACACCAAATTATGCTATAGCCGCCATTACTATGTCATTTTTCCTCAACCTCTGGAACTTGTTTTCTGGTTTTATGATCGCCAGAACGGTACAACAACTACATACATCACTAATATATAATAATTCATGTATACAGGGACGGACCAGAAAAATGATTAAGCTGGTTCATGATCAAAATTAGTAATGTTTGTATATAAAATCAGCAGATTCATAACTAACATTATACTAAAAAACACTAAATTACACCTATTTTTACGCTAAAATAACAAAAATGCTCTGCCTTGCCTGTATGCATAATACTAAAAAAAATTGCTAACGAAACTAATTAAACTTTGTTGCAGCAAATTCCTATTTGGTGGAGGTGGTACTACTGGGCTTCACCCGTGGCGTGGACTCTATATGGGCTGATTACATCCCAACTTGGTCAAAATGAAAGCCTCGTGGCAATACCTGGTCAGGATTCCGTCACAGTCAAACAGTTCATTAAAAATTTCCTAGGCTTTGAGTACGATTTTCTCGGGTATGTAGCTTTGGCTCATGTTGGTTGGGCTGTCCTCTTTTGTCTCGTCTTCGCTTATGGCATCAAGTTTCTAAACTTCCAACGAAGATAGATTATGTGAACAAGCTGAACATTGTAAATTGGCTTTGAGAATTATAGAAACTTCTTGGTTAGTTTTCTTGAAAATTTGTTGTTTGGGTATATGATAATCATGAACAAATAGGATAAAACCTATAAATGTGTAAAAGTTACCATTTCAGATTGTAGTGTTTCGACTTACTATTGTCTCGGGTTCAAGGAAATTAAAAATCCGATAAGACAAAGTCATACTCAAATTTTAGGCAATGAAAATGTAGAAGAACATATAGTTGGTTTTGTATTTGTTCATTAATTCATCAAGAATGATCCGTCATGAAAGACCTGATCTTGTCTTGTTTATTATATATATATAAACAAAAAAAATGACTATGGGTGCCATGATTAATGTAGTACCTTTAGGACATGTTTGGTTGGAGGAAATGGTAAAGAATGAAATCGAAGTAAAGAATGGAATGGAAGAGAAAGGGAATGCGTTTTGAGAAACACAATTCATTCCATTCTTTGGTACGAATAGAGAATTAAAATAGAGAAATGGGATGCACATGTTAAAGGAGTATTTATGTTCACACTTATTTATTTCTATTCTTTTGATTCACACGTAAAGTGACACGGATACTAGATCCCTTATAAAATCGTCATTCCTCTCCTTTCTCTAGCTTTTTATGTGGAATTAAAAACCGAGAAAGAAGCAACCCCTTGTTTCCATTTCCGTTACAAGCAAACAAGGAAAGTGTTTCTCTTTCCCTTTCCCCCTCCCTTTACATTGTACCAAACATACCCTTAGTTAATAGTCACAACAACCTCTTCTTCAGAGGTAATGACATTCTTCAAAGTCCTATCGTTTCTAGCATAAGTACACACGTGAAGTCGTTTGTATATATATATATATATATATATATATATATATATATATATATATGTGTGTGTGTGTGTGTGTGTGTGTGTGTGTGTGTGTGTGTGTGATCTAAAATAAGTTTCCACAATCAGTTTTCACGTATTTTAAAAAATTACATTGTCTGATAATGAAGATGTCATTATTACCCTTACTTTTTTGTAACACCCCAAATTTTGTAAGTTGCGATTTTAATATTTATAAGAATTAGTTTATAAATATTGTTTTATATTGAGTATTTGCTTTCCTATTGAGCTAGGAATTTAAATTTCATAAAATGAGCCTTCAAATTAAATTAAGTGGTACCGAGACTAAAAGGAGGTATTGTGTCTATAGTTTTAATCGGTATACTGCTACCCACACCCAGCTAACCCCAATAATAGAGGTATGGCCTCTATTTTCTGTGTCTGGGTCGTGAGAAAGAAAGAAAACACGGAATGAGAGAAATCGTGAGAAACAAGAGCCAAAAACAAGTGGAGATCATTAAATTAAGCATCAATCCTTGGAGATTTTAGCTAGATTTTTACATAATCGTGATCTACAAGGTAAGCACTACACACTACTACTTTCAATTTCGCGATTTGGTGATTTTGAGATAAACCCCATTTTTGGGTTTTAATGAAAATGAATGATTCTTGATGTGTGAAGAGATTAGAGATAACAAATGGGTGCAAGTGAACACCATTAAGTGAATATATACCATTTTTATCTTGATTTTGAGTAATATTGAGTTATGAACTCTTGATGGGGATTTTTGTTAAAAATTAAGTTAGAGATTTGTGTTTTAGTGTTGTCATGGTTGCTAGCATGGGGTATCTCCTTAGAAAACATGCTTGGAACCTTAAGAGATTAGAACCTTAGCTTAATAATGAGAAATCACTTTTAATGGTGATTGATGATATGTTGATTATGTGTTAAGGTGATTCCAAAGAGAAACCGAGAACTTGATTGAGCTAATTATTCTCGACACTCATATAAGGTAAGTAATGGGAATGGGTGGGATTAAGAGGGTTTAATTAAGAGAAGTTAGACATATGAGTGTGTGCAACTTGGTTGAACACTTGAGTTTCGAGTGTGATTATGAGACAGAGAGAATGTCATCTTTATGATGATAACGAGTTACGAGTTCCTTTGAGTAGGGATGCAAGATTTGAGTCATCGAGGATCCTTGAACTTGTGTTAAATGATCATTTGTGTATGGTCAATCATTATAGAGAAGTGTTTACAAATCACTTGTGTGTGATATTGCAGAGAATTGTCATGTTGTTTTAATTATTGTTCATAATTAAATGTATATCCATTACTTGCTAAGCCGTGAGCTTACCTCCCTTGATGTTGTTGTGTTTATAGGTACTAGTAGCGGGGTAAGGGGAAGTTTGGGCAAAGAACCCAAGAACGAGTAGCGGTGGAGCTTACTATTTCGGTAGTAAGTGATAAATCCCTTTTTGCTATAAATCATGCTCGGGATACGGTTGGAAAGCACCCTTTTGTGTAAATGATCATTTATGTATGGTCGTACTTTGATAGTTGAAAGTGTGATATATTTTATAAACTAACTAGTGAAAGGAACCAAATTGTCTCATGAGGGGTCGAGGACCAAAAAATTAGTTTGATGACGTATATTGTGAAATGACAATTTGTAACCTTTCATGGTATCCGTTGGACATATTAATACAATGGTTATGGTTGCTAAAAGTGTTTCTTGCTAAATGGGTCAAGAGGGTCCATATGGGTCGGTTTTTGATCATTGTGTTAAAATGAGTTGGATACAGGGTATGGACTAGGTGTTGGTTGTTTTAAATTCCGTTTGGGTCGTTGGTAATGTGGGCAAAAAGTTGGGACCAAATTGCATATGGTTTGGAATTTGGATCGTCAAGAAAATGGCCCAAAATAGTCGTTTTTAGTCACAAGTCAAAACTCGCGATTTTTGAGAAAATTGAAAAATGTCAAAAAGGGAAACATTCATTTTGATGATTTGAAGGTGTTCGCCAAACGACGAATCTCTTTATGATAAACAAATCCGTTTTGCAAGTTCGTTATTACGGGTAGTTCCTACAAAGGATCAGACTAATGACGTACACAATACTTGAATATGACCAAGAGTGGTTCGAATATATATATAAAGAATTTCTTTTTTTATACTTCTTACTATTAGATAGTGTCCATAAATCTCGATTCTTTTTAATGAATAGATCCGATCGCAACTTCGAATTCGTGACCTAACTCATATCGAGTAGGAAGTTACGCGACTTTGAAATCCGTACTAATTTTATGAGGGTGCAGGGTTTAGCTTCTACAGTTTCAACTGAGAAAGCGGGTTACCCGGCGGGTAGAGTGTTTATCCGGGCGGGTATCTGTCGGGTAAAGAGGGTGTGTGTGTGTGACCGGGTAAACTTAGTGTGAAACTGTGAATTTTGACAACAAACGAGGGCGTGTGTTTTCCTTGTTACCTGGCGGGTACCCGGTTATTTTAGGTCTTACCCGGCTGGTTATTGTGTTACACGGCGGGTATAAACCAAAACATTTGCAAGGGTTATTTTGAGTTCATTTTTAACCATACGTTTTAACCACAGGTATTCATGTGTTATATATACAAGTTGTAAGACACGAATAGTAGTAAAAAAAAAAAGTCGGAGCGTTTCAAGTTGGTATCAGAGCTATGGTTTAAGAGATTCGAGTATCCACCATTAGGGGATACTTGGACTTAGACCTAGGGGATAAGTAATTGAGCATGATTTAGATTGCCTTGCTGTGATAATTATGATTTAGATGTATATGAACAGTCGAAAACTTGTGATTACTAATGTTGCGTGAAATTTATTTAGGCATATGATGTGTTGTGGTAATTGTTGCGGCTGGCCAACGTGATAATCGTCACAGGATTTCATATGAAGCTATGAGGGTCACGTGATGTTGGGATGACTAAGTTAAGCGAATTCAGATTTATGAGTAATTAAAGGTGGAATTTAATTTGAGTATTCTATTATTGAGTTTTAGAGTTAATTAACCGAGAACGTTTGACTCTTATTATAGTAAGGAGCTAGTGATTTCGCACCATCATGTCAGCATAGAACTCAGATAGAGAGGAATCACCGATTCGTTCAGCTAGAACCACTGTCGGTGAATTGAGAGGGTTGATTTCCGAGGAAGTGGCTAAAGCCCAAGAGAAGTCCCTTCCTCTTCTGTTAAAAAGAATTACTGAGACAATTAGGGAGGTGGCATCGGAGGAATTTCATAGGAAGGAAACTGTGATAATTACGAATGACGAGACTGATGATGAAATTCCCGTGATTAATAATAAAAAGGAACAAAAGTTGTCTTTCAAGGACTTCATGGCTTGTAAGCCACCCGAATAGCAAGGTGAGACTGATCATATCAAGTGTATGAGGTGGATATCTGAGATTGAAGGGGCTTTTGATGTGGCGGATTGCCCAGATAAATTGAAAGTGAGATATGCCGCAAGCCTCTTGAGAGCACAAGGCAAAGGTTGGTGGGATGTACAAAAACAATTTCTGGGTGCGGATGTAGCTAATGGAAAGTCATGGGAAGAATTCAAAGAGATGATTCAATCGGCTTTTTGTTTAGAAGCCGAGCTAACAAAAATTCGGAGGGACTTTCTACATATGAGGCAAACAATGGAGACCGTTCATGAACTAGCGGGAATTTTTTTGGAAAAGGCTCGTGTTTGCCCCGAGTATGCAGGAAACCCTAAGATGCTTAAGAGCCATTTTCATGATACACTAAAGAAGGACATTAGGCAATTCTGTGATCCGGTTCGATGGAAGAAGTTTGAGGACTATGTCAATGAGGCTCGTAAGCGTGAAATTGAATTGAGTAGGGATGATGATGGGTCATCTAAGAGAAAGGTAGAACAATCTTCTGGATCGTCAAAGAGGTTCAAGCCTGGCGGTCATGTTGGTGGAAGTGGAAGTGGAGGTGGTAGGAGAGAGCCCCCGGAATGTAGAAAGTGCCACAAGAAGCACTTTGGTGAGTGTTTGGCGGGGAAAAAGTCTTGCTACCAGTGTGGAAGGGAGGGGCACTTTGGGCGTGATTGCCCCGAACCAATACGAATTTGCTTTGGTTGTTATGAACCGGGACACATGAAGTCCGAATGTCCCAAGCTTAAAAGTCTTGCCGCTCTTCCATCACCAAAGAAGAACAATGACAAGAGAGGTGCGGAACAATCTAAGTCAAGAGGCCGTTCATTCCAACTCACTGCAGATGTTGCCAAGAGCGCCAATGATGTTATGACAGGTACCTTTATTGTAAATAACAAACCTGCATATATACTGTTTGTTTCAGGAGCTTCTAGGTCCTTTGTATCGGAGAGGTTCTCCCAGGGTTTCTCAATTCCATTGAGTGAGCTTGATACCCCAATAGACGTTGAGGTTGCTGACGATCGAGTTATGTTTTTAAGTAGTGTCTATCGTGGGTGTCACCTAGAAATTAGCGATCAAATATTTATGATTAACCTTGTTCCTATGAGGATGGGCTAGTTTGATGTTGTTGGTGGAATGGATTGACTTGGTAAACACGAAGCCATTATTCAATGTGATAGGAAAATTATCCGTGTAACCTCGTCAAGTGGGGGAGTTGTTGACATGTACGGAGAAAAGTCAAAATCATCTTTAGTAGTTTGTTCTTATGCTCGAGCGAAGAAGTATTTAGCACATGGTTGCCAATCCTTTTTGGCGCATGTCATTGATACTCTTAAATCTTCACCAAAACTTAAGGAAATCCATATTGTAAATGAGTTTCCTGACCTTTTTCCCGAGGAGTTACCGGGTATTCCGCTTGAGAGGCAAGTTGAATTCCGAATTGACCTCATGCCCGGAGCAACCCCGATTGCTAAAACTCCTTACCGACTGACACCGTCTGAAATGCAAGAATTGATGAGTCAATTGCAAGAGTTGCTCGACAAGGGTTTCATTCGTCCGAGCAGTTCACCTTGGGAAGCTCCAGTCTTATTTGTGAAAAAGAAGGACGGGAGTATGTGTATGTGTATCAACTATCGTGAATTAAATAAGGTCACCATCAAGAATAGGTATCCATTGCCTAGGATTGACGATTTATTTGACCAACTCCAAGGTGCAAGTTATTTCTCAAAGATTGATCTTCGTTCCGGATATCACCAATTAAAGGTTCGGGATGAGGATGTGCCCAAAACAGCGTTTAGAACTCGTTATGGCCATTATGAGTTTGTGGTTATGCCATTCGGGCTAACAAACGCCCCAGTGGCTTTTATGGATCTCATGAACCGAGTATGTCAACCTATGCTTGATAAGTTCGTGATTGTATTCATCGACGATATTCTTATTTATTCCAAATTCGCAAGTGATCTTGAGTTCCATATGAGACAATTATTGCAAAATTTACGACGCGAGAAGCTCTATGCAAAATTTTCTAAATGTGAATTCTGGTTGCGGGAAGTACAATTCCTTGGTCACGTGGTTAACAAGAGTGGTATTAAAGTGGATCCTTCGAAGGTTGAGGCGGTGATGAAGTGGGATCCTCCTAAGAGCCCAACTTAAGTTAGAAGTTTTCTTGGTTTGGCGGGCTATTATCGACGATTTATACAAGATTTCTCTAAGATTGCTACCCCTCTCACCAAACTCACCCTCAAGAACATTAATTTTGTGTGGGAGGAGCTACATGAGCGCGCTTTTCAAACACTCAAGGAGAAACTTAGTCAAGCACTGATTCTTGTGCTACCCGAGGGCACCGATGATATGGTGGTGTATTGTGATGCCTCCCACAATGGATTGGGTTGTGTGTTGATGCAACGAGGGAAGATTATAGCTTATGCTTCACGACAGTTGAAGGAACATGAGAAAAACTACCCAACTTACGATTTAGAGTTGGCGGCGGTTGTCTTTGCCCTCAAGATTTGGCGACATTATCTCTATGGGGTTGAGTGCACCATTTACACTTATTATAAGAGTCTTAAGTACTTCTTTGATCAGCGAGACCTTAACATGAGGCAGAGAAGGTGGCTTGATTAGGTGAAGGATTATGATTGCGAGATCCTCTAACACCCAGGAAAAGCAAATGTGGTGGCGGATCCACTTAGTAGAAAGGCAACTCACCATGTACTGACGTTTAAGTCGCTTAAGATGACGGTTACTCCTAACCTTCACGAGCAAATAGAAGAAGAACAACAACAAGCATGGCAAAAGGGTGACTTTAATGCCGAGCGCATAAAAGGTCAAGTTCAGCACATTGTTGTTGATTCGCGGGGTTTAAAGACTCGCTATGGGAGGATTTGGATTCCCAATTCTCCGGAGTTGAAAAAGTTGTTGTTAGATGAGGCACATAAATCGATATATTCCATTCATCCTGGTGCCACCAAGATGTACCGTGACTTAAAAGTTGATTATTGGTGGCTGGGTATGAAGAGAGATGTAGTTAAATACGTTGAGAAGTGTTTGACTTGTTTGCAAGTGAAAGCGGAACATCAAATACCCTACGGGAAGATGCAACCCTTGGAGATACCCATTTGGAAGTGGGAGCATATCACGATGGTTTTAATCACCAAATTGCCGCGAACTCCGAGACATCATGATGCAATTTGGGTGATTGTTGATCGTTTAACTAAGAGTGCCTTATTCTTGCCTATTAGAGGAGCGTCTTCATCTGAGGTGATAGTTGATTTATACATGAGAGAGGTTGTGGCGAGACATGGTGTACCTGTGTCCATTGTCTCGGATAGAGATACACGTTTCACATCAAGATTTTGGTCTAAGTTTCAAGAAGAATTGGGCACGCGTTTAAATTTGAGCACGGCTTATCATCCTCAAACGGATGGTCAGAGTGAGCAGACTATCCAAACCTTGGAGGACATGTTGAGAGCATGTGTGATTGATTTCGGTGGGAGTTGGGATACACATCTATCATTAGCCGAGTTTTCTTATAACAACAGTTACCATTCGAGCATTGGCATGCCACCTTATGAAATGCTTTACGGAAGGAAGTTTCGAACACCAATTTGTTGGGGTGAGGTTGGCCAAAGAGAATTGGCAAGCACCGAGATTGTATTGAAAACTACGGAAACGATTGATCAAATTCGAGCCCGATTAAAAGCGGCTCAAGATAGGCAAAAGTCTTATGCGGATAAGAGACGACGCCCTATAGAGTTCCAAGAAAGAGATCGAGTTATGCTTAGAGTGTCTCCATGGAAAGGAATCATTCGATTCCGGAAGCGAGGAAAGTTAGGTCCAAGATTCATCGGGCTGTTTAAAATCTTGGCAAGGGTGGGAAAAGTTTTTTATCGCTTAGAGTTGCCCGAAGAGTTAGAGGGAATTCACAACACTTCCCATGTTTCGTATCTAAGGAAGTGTTTAGCGGATGAGGCTGCTTATGTGCCACTTGAAAAGATCGAGGTGAATGATAAACTGAACTATATTGAGGAATCGGTGGAAATTTCTGACATGCAAGTGAAAAAGTTGAGGAACAAGGTGATAAGGATGTTGAAGGTGCAATGGAAGCATCGCAAAGGATCCGAGTTCACGTGGGAACCGGAAAAGGAGATGATTCGTTACTATCCAGCGTTGCACCAAGCATGGATTGTGAGGACACAATCCTAATAAGTGGGGGAGAGTTGTAACACCCCAAATTTTGTAAGTTGCAATTTTAATATTTATAAGAATTAGTTTATCAATATTGTTTTATATTGAGTATTTGCTTTCCTATTGAGTTAGGAATTTAAATTTCATAAAATGAGCCTTCAACTTTAATTAAGTGGTACCGAGACTAGAAGGAGGTATTGTGTCTATAGTTTTAATCGGTATACTGCTACCCACACCCAGCTAACCCCAATAATAGAGGTATGGCCTCCATTTTCTGTGTCTGGGTCGTGAGAAAGAAAGAAAACACAGAGTGGGAGAAATCGTGAGAAACAAGAGCCAAAAACAAGTGGAGATCATCAAATTAAGCATCAATCCTTGGAGATTTTATCTAGATTTTTACATAATCGTGATCTACATGGTAAGCACTACACTCTACTACTTTCAAATTCGCGATTTGGTGATTTTGAGATAAACCCCATTTTTGGGTTTTAATGAAAATGAATGATTCTTGATGTGTGAAGAGATTAGAGATAACAATTAGGTGCAAGTGAACCCCATTAAGTGAATATATACCATTTTTATCTTGATTTTGAGTAATATTGAGTTATGAACTCTTGATGGGGATTTTTGTTAAAAATTAAGTTAGAGATTTGTGTTTTAGTGTTGTCATGGTTGCTAGCATGGGGTATCTCCTTAGAAAACATGCTTGGAACCTTAAGAGATTAGAACCCCAGCTTAATAATGAGAAATCACTTTTAATGGTGATTGATGATATGTTGATTATGTGTTTAGGTGATTCCAAAGAGAAACCGAGAACTTGATTGAGCTAATTATTATCAACACTCATATAAGGTAAATAATGGGAATGGAAGGGATTAAGAGGGTTTAAATACGAGAAGTTGGACATGTGAGTGTGTGCAACTTGGTTGAACACTTGAGTTTCGAGTGTGATTATGAGACAGAGAGAATGTCATCTTTATGATGATAACGAGTTACGAGTTCCTTTGAGTAGGGATGCGAGATTTGAGTCATCGAGGATCCCTGAACTTGTGTTAAATGATCATTTGTGTATGGTCAATCATTATAGAGAAGTGTTTACAAATCACTTGTGTGTGATATTGCGTAGAATTGTCATGCTGTTTTAATTATTGTTCATAATTAAATGTATATCCATTACTTGCTAAGCCGTGAGCTTACCTCCCTTAATGTTGTTGTGTTAATAGGTGCTAGTAGCGGGGTGAGGGGAAGTTTGGGCAAAGAACCCAAGAACGAGTAGCGGTGGAGCTTACTATTTTGGTAGTAAGTGATAAATCCCTTTTTGTTATAAATCATGCTCGGGATATGGTTGGAAAGCCCCCTTTTGTATAAATGATCATTTGTGTATGGTCGTACTTTGAGAGTTGAAAGTATGATATGGTTTATAAACTAACTAGTGAAAGGATCTAAATTGTCTCATGAGGGGTCGAGGGCCAAAAAATTAGTTTGATGATGTATTTTGTGAAATGACAATTTGTAACCTTTCATGGTATCCGTTGGACATATTAATACAATGGTTATGGTTGCTAAAAGTGTTTCTTGCTAAATGGGTCAAGAGGGTCCATATGGGTCGGTTTTTGATAATTGTGTTAAAATGAGTTGGATACAGGGTATGGACTAGGTGTTGGTTATTTTAAACTCCGTTTGGGTCGTTGGTAATGTGGGCAAAAAGTTGGGACCAAATTGCATATGGTTTGCAATTTGGATTGTCAAGAAAATGGCCCAAAATGGTCGTTTTTAGTCACAAGTCCAAACTCGCGATTTTTGAGAAAATTTAAAAATGTGAAAAAGGGAAACATTCATTTTGATGATTTGAAGGTGTTCGCAAAGTTTCGTGACCTAACTCATATCGAGTAGGAAGTTACGCGACTGAGTAGGAAGTTACGCGACTTTGAAATCCGTATTATTTTTATGAGGGTGCAGGGTTTAGCTTCTGCAGTTTCAACTGAGAAAGTAGGTTACCCGGCAGGTAACACTCCTACCCGACGGGTAGAGTGTTTACCCGGGCGGGTATCCGTCGGGTAAAGAGGGTGTGCGTGTGACCGGGTAAACTTGGTGTGAAACTGTGAATTTTGATAACAAACGAGGGCGTGTGTTTTGCTTGTTACACGGCGGGTACCTCGCCTTACCCGGCGGGTACCCGGTTATTTTAGGTCTTACTCGGCTGGTTATTGTGTTACACGGCGGGTATAAACCAAAACATTTGGAAGGGTTATTTTGAGTTCATTTTTAACCATACGTTTTAACCGCAAGTATTCATGTGTTATATATACAAGTTGTAAGACACTAATAGTAGTAAAAAAAATCGGGGCGTTCCATTTTTGCACAGACTCCCGGGTATCAGTTTTGAGAAAAAAATATATCGTGGGTTAAATGGTGAAGTTAATATGCTATTTTTAAAAGTGAACACTTACTTTGAGACGAACTAAAATAGATATGTGGACACTTATATTAGAACGGAGGGAGTAATAATTTTACATGATATAATAATAATAATAATAATAATAATAATAATAATAATAATGAATATACGTGAGTGCTTATATATTTTTATTTGGATTTGGATATGTGTAACAAATAATTTTGAAATTATAGTTTGAAAGATATATAAAAAGGGATATTGTTAATGACATTCTAAGAGGTGTTAAATAACGTGTATAAATTAATTGTATATTAAGTGATATATACGAAGGTCAACTTAAGTTTAGGGATCAAAAAGTTTATTATTGTATGAGTACACACATTAATGCGTACTCTAAATTTCTAATATATTACCCACATATTAGTCATAATTATCGTATCATGTATATTTGACCAATATATCATCGCTTCTATTATGTATAGTTTGTTACAAGTTGTTAGGACATCAATTGAGTTTCCGTATGTATAGGGATTCTCCGCTGTATAGATATTGAGATTTCACATACTCACATTGTTGACAATTCTTAGAGCTGTCGTTATCATTTTCCTATAAAAAATAATTAGAAATTTGTAAACACTATATATTCCCATTAAACATCACTGTACTTCCAAAATAGATTTATCCGAGACAAAACAAAACAGGACCAATGAGTTTGTGGTTCTGCTAGACCCGTTACTAAATTTGGGGCTAAATATACATAAACCATAGCCTTTTAAGGCCCAAGTTATATATTTTAAGGAATGGGTTCAGTTTTGATCAATGACAAAGCGTAGTAAAAAATATATTTTACGGGATTTTTGCGGGTGACGGGTCCGGATACGAGTAACTCGTGGGTTTTATTACTTTATATGATACAAATAATCTCGCGAATAGACAAAAGGTTTGATTATCAAAATGATAAATAATTTTCATCTAGATATGTGTTTTAAAACATGTTCAAAAATCGTACTTGAGTTAATTGTTAAAATATAAAACTAACAACTAAATAGTACGATAACTATCGATTCATTGATTTTTTTTCCTTCATCATTTTGTAAATTTGCTATTCAAAATAGCAATACTATACATTTTATTACCTATATGAATATATTGTTGAAATTAACCATTATATGTAAATATATATTATAAATCATACGAATTTACTCTCGTGTAATTGTAATGAGATTCATGAGTTCGCGGATTGGGTTTTTCTGAGAATAAAAGTACATACCCATCACCTCCACGACCCATCAATAGGTACTAATTTTCACACATACCTCTACTCACGAGTAAAATTACGCGTGTTTATCATCCATGACGGGCGAGTACCCATGTATCGCGGATATTTTCTCCCCCGTTATCATCCATTTTTATGGGTATACATATATTTTTAGGGTAATGATTCGTACACCACCTCAATTTATCCATTCACCACCAAATGTGCTTTATAGTGTTGTACACTACAACACTGTAAAGCAGGTTTAGTAGTGTACGGATAAATTTTGGTGGTGTACGAATCAGTTCCCATATTTTTACCAATATTTCATGAAGGGGAATAAAATAATTTAAATACATGTCTCAGATGAGATTGGACCACAAACCATTTGGTTAGAAATAAAAACAACTGAACAGTGAAACAATTGGAAGATAAGGTGAAATACGTATTTCATTGAAGGGGCAAATGTCAATTACAATCGTTTTAGTAAATTTGACGAATATAATAAGGTTAATAACTAAATCATAATCAAAACACGAAATATGATGACCAAATGTATTCTGTATCCGAAGTTCCGAACAAATTTGACGATTTTGTGAATTTATCCCATATGAATTCTCAACAATATTGAATCAAAAAGCTAGTGGTGAGGATTTAAGGATGCTTTTATATTATATGGTCAGGATAGGTTGTAAAAATAGAATTATTTGGTGACATTTTGTGGTTTGTGACCCATTGGCAGCTCAAACAAAGGTAACAGCAGTCCACTTGAACACTTTTACTTGGATGATGTTTGCTACACATGATGATAGTCATATTGTTCCACAAAGTTGGTGTCTTATTGTACCAACTTGCTATATAGTTATTGCATGCCAACAATATAACAAAGAAAAACCTTGTTTTTCAAAATCTAGAACAATTTTATACGCCCTCCGTCTCATATTTATAGTCCACGTTTCCGTTTTAATACCCTCAAATTAATTGTCCACTTCTGAAAGTAGTAATATATAATTAACTAAACTTACTATGTTACCCTTACTTTATATGCATGTCATAAAAATGTGAGTAAAAAGTAAGGGTAAAATTATCACAGTACACAAAATTATAATGTAATAATTATGTTTTCTTAAACTGGGCGCATTTTGTCTATAGACAATAATATTGAGACGGAGGGAGTATATATTTAGTTGTACACCACGTACTAATTTGTAGCCGTATACCAGTAAATATGTTTTAAACTGTTTTACTAGTCTAGCAGTGTAATACACATTTGATGGTGTACGTACAGATCTAAAAAGTGGTTTACAAATCATAACCCTTATTTTTATAACCATATTTGTACGTAGAATAATTATTACATATATATATTTCTGGAGAATAAAAAGCCTTTACAAAGTATATTTTTTCAAACCACTCAAGTTATTATATTTTCTTTTTGCAATATAAATAATTATCAAAACTTCTGGATTTTTTTCAACATAAACAACAAATCAAAGTGTACATATATACGAGGCTAAATTTAATAATCTGCTAATTAATTTATCAGTTAATAGATTATATATTTTCATTTGGTGATGTATATAATATAATTTGTCGAGTGTTTGTTTAATCAATAATTATAAGACTAATACTCACTTTATTTAGGCAGATCGATAGCGTTTAGATAACTTCCACGAGTTGGCGTGCAAAACTCTAAAATATGAGTGACGATTGACGAATACACATCACCATATATATGACTAGTGGGTTTTTAGTATTACACTCCAATACTCCATTGATTCTCAAACCCTGATGAGTGATGACCCCAAGAATATTAGACGTTGACTACATTTGTCAAAGTCAAACCGACAAGAGAGAAGTTAATTTTGCCTTTTGTGGTAGGAGTGTAGGACCCATCATCATAATTCCACGAGATTTTGCATGGTTAAAAACTTGTTTTCTACTTTTCCATATCTTTTTTACCGTGTGATCAGTCATTGCATAACCCTTAATTATTTACGAGTAATGCTATAGAGGTTTAATTAGATAGATCTAAAAATAACTTCTCTGATTGGTTGAATTTTTTATCTCTCCTAATCTCACCCAATCAATTTTTTACATCTATCAATCACATTTTTAGATGTAGATTTAGGCCTACAAATTTGGGTCTTCCAATTATTTTCCGTTACTTAATCATGTTTCATTAGGTATCCTAACAGTTCAAAGCTTAGGATTCTCAAATGTAAACTCTAGTTCAATTCTTATGGTATATACGTAACTTTGGGATCTGCGCCTTAAGACGTGTAGATCAGTTAATTTTATAAGAAATAACGATTTTAGATTTTTTTTCACAAGATAAAGATATCAAACGTAATTACTTATTAATGTGTCGTTGTGCCAGTCAAAATACTACCATTCACATACTACATTGATAATGGATGTGTAAACTAGTCAACATTTAACGAATTCAAACATATTTTGAACACAACTAAATGTATTGTGCATATTACATTGTCTATAGAAATATACTTGAACATGATCATGGGTCCAAAAACAAGCCAAAATCATGTCACATGAAGAGACCAACTTAACCCATATCCATGGTCCACCTTCGCATTCACATTTCATCCAAAAAAAAAAAAAAAAATTCTTTAAAAAAGTTAAATAAATAAAAAACTTAACCTAATTGATGCATGAACTTCATTAAGCACTGAAATCGACATGATCTAGAAGTAATTGACTTTCTTTTTGAACTTTATGATTTACATACACAAGATCTTGCCACATAGCCAAAGTAGGAATGAGCTTAAGAGCTATATAAGTTCATACTAATAAGAAGACAACTTTATTAATCACCATTTTATTAAATAATGTGGAATTAATTAAAAAGGTTGTGGGATCAGTTGGCCTTTTTATCGTAATTTTCCATAAGGTCGGTCACTGCGAAAACATAGTTAATTAATTAACTTTTTATTATTGTTAGGATAAGATATCATTTTATATATGAATCAGGTGATCGAAACAGGTTTTCATATATTCTAAAGAAATCGTAGAAGACATGAGTAGATGCAAAGAACCTAAAAGAACAGTCAATGAAAGTGATGAATTAAGCAACAAATTAAATTAATAAATGTGGATATATCATTTAATAACATAGGTATAGAGTACGTGGAACTAATTAATAAAAACTCTCGACATAACACAGTAAATAAATGGGTTAATTGTTTCATTATGTATTTAACTTTACCTCTTTTACTATTGTATGCAACCAACTTTCAAACGTTCTATTGTATGTATCGAACTTTTCAAAAATGTCTATTGTATGTATTGAGTGACCTTTTTGCTGACGTGGCACCGGTCATGCTGACGTGGCGCTGATTTGTCATCCTACGTGGAGCTGATTGTAAACACAGAAAAACCGGCAACCTGCTGAACAGGTCACCCAATACATACAATAGACATTTTTGAAAAGTTCGATACATACAATAGAACGTTTGAAAGTTGGTTGCATACAATAGTAAAAGAGGTAAAGTTAAATACATAACGAAACAATTAACCCTAAATAAATCAAACGTCGATCTAGTAAATATTTCGAGAACCGTTCGACGGAAAGTTCGTTTACATTCATTGGTTTAGCTAAGAACGTATACGAATATGATTTTTCGTTTGGGTAGTAACGAATCGTTTGTTCAATTACATTCGTGAATGTCCGTCAAGGTCCGTTCATTTTAATTATATATCTTTAATTATTATATAAACTATGTAACTTGATAGAAATATAAAAACTTTTTTTTATCTAAAATATCAAATATACTTTATTAATTTTATATTTCTTGATAATGATATTCATATTAGGGATGTTTTTCAATAGTTTAACTTCATATATATTCGTTCGTTGGCGTTAATTCGTTTATGTTCATGAACAAACATATTTTCGTAATGAACGAACTTGAACAGGAAAACTCGTTCCTTTATATATTCGTTTTCGTTTGTTTGTTTGTTACAACCTTAATGATCGAACGTGAAATGCTACGTTGTTCGTGTTTGTTTGTTTCGTTTACGGGCATACAACAAATCAAATAAGATGTATGCATGCAACATTACAACTTATATGATCATGCATATATACATGCATGTATACATTCACACATACTTGACTATCATGCCTAATTTATTCTATGAATTTAATATTAATTGATTCGACGAATGTGATTTCTCCGACGATGTTAGACCTTGTGGAGGGTTCAGTCGTGCTTCATTAAAATATGAAGCGACTTCAGTGGATGACCTAAATACCCATTAAATGATTCGATGTTATAATTGTTACACAAATATTATTTCATTTTACTTCATAGAAATGTCTATTTAATTTAATCCTTATTAAAGAACATTTACTAATATTACATATCTATTAGTAATATTAAAGGTATAGTCAAACATGATAATTTCCATGAAATAAACTTGATAAAACACATTTCAATCCATGACTAATAAACATATGCATCCATAGAAACGTTAAATGCATGTTTTATGAAACAAAAGTGATCAACATGACATAAGAATTTTGAGGAGAACGAATTGAAAATGGTTACCGTTCAATATATACGTATATAAAAACTATCTAATCGATTTGTACCGGTACGTATTACATGCATGTATACATCTTCAAACATAACTTTGAAGCGTTTTACATGTGGTATATATCGATCGAATATATATCGTACAAGTAAGGAAGTTTTACGATATACTTTAGAGGAGGGAGATATAGATTTGGTAAGGAATTGTTACAAGTGTTTGACCACACTATTCGTGTCGTGTTGCTTTCTTCCAAAAGTGCATGTTTGCTTTGTGACCAAATGAATGTTGGTAAATGTATGATTTAAAGGATCATGCATGTATTAGATGACTACAAAGTTTAATTTAATTGGCATCACTACCATTTGGGTGAATGTTGCTTTCTATACAAAACTTTCCAATAGATATTCATATGCTTAATCTTGCCTGCCAAACAAGTAAAAGAAAGTTGTGACTTAATTCAATTCGTTAATCTCCAAATATAAAATGTCTTCCCTGCAATCACAAAAGTCGTATATAATTCTACAATATAGTTTATTTCACACGAAAGGGCCTTTGGACTAGGTGTATGAGAAGAACTCATAGACCAAGAGGCTATGCGTGTAATTTTCACTTGATGACTCGAGACAGTTAATGTATATATTCGTAGTAGATGTACATAATATGTGTTATATTGTAGATTTGCAGCTCTATAAAATAAAGGGATTAGTGCGTGGAAATGCACTTAACTTTAACTGAAACTCTATAGTGTGTATACAACTTCATTATGGTCTACTTTGTGTATCCAACTTTCAATTATGATATATTGTGTGTATTGTGTATTAATTTTGATGTTGTGGCATCTTGTATGGATGTCACGTGACACATTACACGGATGACACGTTTATTAAATACACACAATAGACCATAATTAAAAATTTGATACATACAATATACCAAAATGAAGTTGGATAAATACTATAGAGTTTGGGTTAAAGTTGAGTACATTTTCACGTACTAATCTCTAAAATAAATTAAAATTATTCGCTAATATATTCTAAAGTTATACTAGTCAGAATTTTAATTTGATATGAACAAGTTTGATCAATAACCGAATTGTACATATCATATCACATGATTGAATTGAGATTATTGGTTGTTAATATGTTTGGAGGTGAAGGAAAAAGAAGATTTTTCTGTTTAACTAGCACTTTCATGATTTCGTAATTTGAATTTCATTAATTTGGTCTTCATGTTGTCGCCAAATTAAATAAGTTGGACAATTCGATTCAAAAACGATATTAGAAATTGTGACGCCATCCAATCGCAGAAGCAAATTAAAAAAAAAAAAAAAAAAAAAGATCAATTTTAAAACATATGCAAAATTCATCCTTTTACACGTACCAATTCTGAGATTAGAGGCATACTTTCGAGTTTTTAAACAAAATAAGAGAGAGAAATGATAAACTCAAATAATATTTACAAAATTTTATTTATACAATGAGGTTGACCAATGAGATGAAGTGAGAGAGTGATGAGAGAGAAACAATATTTTGATGTGATTGGTTTATCTCACTTGCCATATCATTGTGTGAGTTTTTGTTTGTAAAATTTTAGTGAACGCAACAATGCTGATAAGAGAAAGATCGATATAAAAAGGAAAAAAAAAAGAGTTTCATAATTTTTATTTTTTATTTTCACAGAGTTGAATGGAAAACAAATAAAGGTATATAAACATCACACATTCTCTACAAATCTTTCGATTTGAGAAGAAAACTGAGAGGGAAAAATTAAAAGAATTCTTATCTAAATCTCTTTTCTAAAAAAAAAAATCTTATACAACTTTCTTCTTTACACTTCATTCTCTTATGTTCAAAGTCAAATGGTTTGACCGTTGTTAAAATTTCCAATATTGTTTGGTTTAGTTTTTCAAAATTAACAGAGTGTACCAATAAAAAGTAAAATATTAATTTATTTACATTCATAAATATTGTATCAAAATAAATTCATGATTACTTACAAATGATATACGGACTATTGTAACAATTTTGGTCTTAAGACGTTTTTTGCAAACGATTATTTGAGTCTATTGAAGCTTAAACTTATTTTTTTCATAAGCTAAGCTTCGAGTATTTTCAACTTTCAACTTTATACGTAAGCTATAGCTACTATCTAGCTTTGCCAAACGTACCCTTAATAAGTTTTGCAATTTAATTTTGCCAAATAACCATTAGGATTATTTCAAAGCCACAAAGAAATCGTCAATTTTAGAAAATAATCGATCACATACAATTTAAATAGTAAATTTTGACATTTTGAATTATTTAACTTATATTATACCAGCTGAGAAGAGTTCAATTGAGACCATTTATTTTGTGTGAGAATGGGGGAACCAACCACAATATGCCATGTGTCACTTTTTTCTCTCTCATCCACATTTTTAAAAATTAAATATCTCACAAACGACAAGTCGAAAAATGATGAAAATTGCACCATATTTTTCAGCGTTTTATCCTCTTCGATTTGCCGTCCATCAAGGCATACTTCCGACGAACTTTTTTTTTCATTTTTTTGGTGGGTTTTACATATTAGTAACACATGTGTTAGTGATTGATTATACATTTGATTTAGGGTTTAGGGTTAGGGTTTAGAGTTAGGGTTTAGTGTTAGGGTTTAGCAGGGTTTAGTGTTAGGGTTTAGCATGGTTTAGGGTTTAGGGTTTAGCATGATTTAGGGTTTAGAGTTTTATAAAGCGTTTAGGGTTTAGGGTTTGGGGTTTAGGGGTTAGGGTTTAGGGTTTAGGGTTGGGAGTTTGGGGTTTCGGGTTGGGAGTTTGGGAGTTTGGGGTTTAGGGTTGGGAGTTTGGGGTTTAGGGGTTTGGGGTTTAGGGTTTGGGGTCTAATGGTGCAATTTTCATAATTTTTCGATTTGTCGTTTGTAAGATATTTAACTTAAGGGGTAAATGGGTTTTGTATTCTCTTTGTACACATGGCACCATATCATTGGTTCCTCTATTCTCACACAAATTTTTAGTCTCATTTGAACCGTACCCTATACCAGCTACCTATTAGTAAAAAATAATGATTCATGCACCACTAAAAATTATTCTATCACCACCCATTAATTAATAAAACTAGACTCTTATCAAAATGCTTCGAATGAAAATTGAAAAGTGTATCATCAAGAATTCGTTGAAAAACTAACACGAGCCTAGAATGCATTAACATGCATACTTATTTACTTAATCTATATTAAACCAACACTACACGAATTCAACATAATCAAAAATAGATGCAATTACGAAAGTACTCTATTTATGCATTAATGACAAATCTTCGTTAACGTTCTTTTAAAGAGAATGAGAAAATAAATGACTATATTATATATTGTTAATCAAATGATCGTTACAAGCTTGTTTATATCGCAAAATGTCGACCCATGTTCGCCGTCGTCAGTGGAGGGATTATGTAAGACGACACTAATTATTATTGTCTGCAACGATATGATATTAGTTAAAACAATATATATCGATGAGATAATTCCAAAGTTTGATTCTTGATTCCATGTGCAAACTACCATAACGGCTTAGTTACCAAACTTCAATCTCTAAAAGGTCCTTTTTTTTCAATTGATTTTTATTTTATATTTTAACTAGCCTCTATACCCGTGTATTACACGGGGTTAGACGAAAACAAATAGATTTTAAAAATGTTAATATGAAGGATTAAATCTCATCAACGCATCATCAGGTGGTGATATGATAATAGTCCCAATGTATTACGAATACCTATTGTGATATGATAATAGTCATGATGTATTACGAATACCTATTTGGATAAAGTTATCATAATTAATTGTCTTTATATTAATAAATAATTAATGATTTATGATGTCACTAAATCCTATAATTTAGCTAATTGGACAAAATTGAGTAATTCTATCGGTTGATTAGATTTTTGATGACATCATCAATTGTTTCTTATATATAATTGAGGAAATTACTACAATGGTCGGTCAAACGAACCTTTTACATACAATAGACGTTGTCAGAGAATTTTTTACAAAACTAGTCAAGCATTTCGCCTAAAATGAATTTATGGGCGAATACGGCTAATGCAATATATGAACGACACGTGTTAATATTCTTCGCCGGTCAACCCTTTATTCGCCGGTCAATGCCATATTCGCCTAAATTAAAAATGGTACAAAATTCGCTTAAATGCTAATTCATGGTAGGCGAAGTAGGCAAAGTATTGAAATACTCGATATACGTGCAGATGTTGTTACCAGAGATGTGTGGGAGTATATGTCTTCCATTGTTGATCTGTATGTCTTCGGCTATGCTTATGTATATTCCGGGAGGAAAATTCCGGCCATCATATTCGGGTAGTTAGCGTGGGTATATTCTCCCTCATCGTATTTCCGGGCAAAAACCGTCGATTGTGAAATCCGGCCAAACCCGAGCTAAAAGAGAAGGAGAACCTCTTCCCAAAATCGAGCTAGAAGAGGTAATCTTCCTAGCTAACTGTTTTCGTTACTTTGTTGAAGTTGGTTAAGTTTGCAGGTTCTTTTGTGTTTATTTACCCTAATATGATAAGTTTAGAATATAAATGTGATTAATGCATTTTGTATCCTTAAATTGTTTGCTTGTTGTGGAGTTGTTTCACAACATTTCGGGAAAATGTGAGTAATTTAGTCTTCCGTTCTTTCTGCTCTATTTTCCTGGTTGGATGGTTGCAAGGTAGTAGCTCCAAGTAGATAGTTCTAATCCTTAGAATAAGATGAAACAAGTTAATAGTTGATAATTTTTCGCAAACATTGTGGTTGTTTGTAGTGATTATACTAATTTTGTAGTTCTAATCTTTAGAATAAGCAGAAGCTACTGGACCATTGAAACTGAAAGGATAGATTATTATTTATTGGGATTTTAAGTATTGAAAATCAGTAAAAGTTGTTGCTTTTTAAGTGTTTGATAAGAATGGTGAAGTATGTTAATGAAAACAATTTTGAATCTTTAGTTGCTACTGGAATTCAGTTTGATCTGTATATTCAAAACCCGTTGGTGCCTTTAAGGTAGATTATATTCCGTCTACCCGCCTTGTCAATCGTGTTGATATTTTATAGGTAATTGATGTATTGAACAGTTGATGCCAGGTTAGTTTGGAACTGTTTATACAGTTTGACATCGGTTTACGATGCAAGATAACTGACATCCTTTAAGCCTTTCATAATAAGTTGGTTAAAATTGCAGTTTCTAAAAATAAGGCATGAAGGCTCAAAATGTTGTTGCCTGGGACTGTCAAGGATGGTTACTGGTAGGGTGTTTGAGTGATCAAGTGAAAAGTATTGTTTACCATCAACACATGAGAGTTAGGCATTGGAAATGATAATAATAGAAAGATTTGTTGAGTACAAAGTTTCATTATGTATGCACAAACTTCTTCCTGCTACTTTTAGGCTATTGGTAACTATAGTAACCAAGTTGTTATATTTTTTTTTGGGATAGATGATTTCTTTATAAACTACAAATGTTGAGTGCTTTACATGTATTGTTTAGTTGTGAACTTGAATGTAATAGTTCTTGTATGTTATTTCCAGCATGAAGTCCTTTGCTATGATGACAATAACCGATGAAGGTATATGAGACCGCTATGAGACTGTATTAACAATGAAGATAGTAAGTTTTGTAAACTACTTATTGTATTTAAAATTTTAGTATACAAGTTAGTAAATTATTTAGTTACATGTCTAGGGTAAGTATTATTATGCGGATGTGACTGTGAAGAGCAGATTTGATATTCTTCAAGATATAGAGAAGAAGGTGAAGGGGATAAAGGGATGTTATATACCATTTAGTGGAACTTGCTTTGGTCAAATATGGTTTTATACCGAGGATTGTAGTTTACAACCTGAGTTGTTGCATTTTATGCTTTTGAACCTTTGTGTGGTGAATAAAGCTAAAGAGGAGTTGGTTTTTCAATTCGGTGGTAAAACATTACATTTTGGGCCGGAGGAATTTTGTCTGATTTCTGGGATGAAGTTCGGTGTTCTTCCGCTAATACCTGGCACTGGAGGGGGGTTGTTTAGAGAGAGAGTATTCGGCAACGGGAGGGTTGTGACACAAAACGTCTATGTGCGTGATCTCCATCACACTTTTACCCACCAACTTGATCGGTATACCACCCTGGATGTTGTGCGAATTTGTTTGTTAGAACTTTTGCAGGTTGGTTTTATTGATGGGGATAAAGATGCCGTTGTTGAGGATGAGTTACTACGGTTGGTTGAAGATTTAAATGAGTGGAATAAATTTCCATGGGGTTCGTACGTTTGGCGTCGCACATACGAGTCACTTAGTGTGGATATGAAAAGCTGAGTAAGGTATGATCCAAAGGGTGAAAGACCCCCGACGTATTCACTTAGGGGTTTCATGTTTGCGTTCAAGGTAGTAAATATTTGCACTATTATTTAATACTTCATTAAAAGTTCTCATATAAGTGTGTTTAATATTTTTTATACTTTTCTTTAATAGATATGGATTTTGGAAGTACTACCGTGCTTCCAATTGTATCATGACAAAGATAAAACTTGGCATGTACCAAGAGGTGTCGCTTGGACCCAAAAGAAAGTTTATGATTGGTCGATTTGTGTGAAGTTCGATAAGATGTCTAGGCAGGTATATCTGGAAAATAAATTGATAAATAATAATGTTTGTTCAATATTTCAATGTTTACCTGGTTTCCCTCTGTTAATTGTTTATATTTAAATACAAGAGCAGGCGAAATAAATACCGAGCGATATTAAAACGACACCTTCGGAGAGCCAAAGGCCTTGGTATCAGGATACAATAAGGTTCCTTGAGGTAGATTCATTATTGGCTAGGTTTGAAAGGCGTTTCAAGATTGTGGAATGTATGCAACAAGGTAGGCGTTTTGTGGATGTGCAATGTAGGCAACAGAGGCGTTTTGGTAATATTGGGGAGTTAGTTGAGGTATATGATCTTTCATATCCATTTAATATATTTAAATTTGTTGTGCTTTCACACCTTTTTTAAATTGATATATATAATAGGTGTTGTGGAATAAAGCATACCCGAATTATAATATGTCTGAGTTAGAGTTTACCGAAGAAGAGTTGGCGACAATTATGGTTTAGGATCAACCAATAATTATAGAACAACCTGATGTCGGTAATGACTAACCAACAATCAGGAAAGAACAACCAAGAATTAGCAAAGAACAACGAGTGATTGGTAAAGAAAAGGGTTGTGCTGATAATGAACATTCTAAAAAGATTAGAGAACAACCAAGAAGTAGTAAAGAATGTAGGGGAGTTGGTAAAGAACCGGCACGTGTTGGTAATAAACAACCTAATGAACAACCGTTAAGTAGAAAAGAACACCCTAGTTTTGATAAACCTTTAGAGCTGTGAACAAATGAAGAATTTCGTATGTTTCTGCAAAGTTGTGCTGACGACGAGGATGATGAAGAAGAAGTGAGTAAATTCAAACAACATTTAATTTTTTAATCAAAGTTGTTGTACATGCGTCTTCTTCTAACAACATTTTTTTTTATCAAAGCAAATGATGGATATTGATGGTAGTGCTACTTGCCATAAAGTGATAGTATCATCTACAACGCGCAATTGTGAGACTTTTTTTGAAACCACAACACGTGAGTTCTGTCAACGGTGGCTTGACCATGGAAATCCCAGCGATCATTGTTTATTTCTCACAGGTTATCCCTACCCTTTGAGTTTAGACTTTTGGGGTAGGCTTCTTAATGCCAGCGGGGATGGTTGGCTAGAAAGTGAGGTACGATTTATGGGCACAAATGTTTCTTTCTTGCATGTGTGATGCTAACATTTATCCGTGTGTTATCACATACCCTATGCTTAATTAAATATTTGATATATTTGTAATTGACTGTAACTTACTATAGCAATTTTGTATCAATGTAATTCTTACAACCTTATTTTGTGATGATGTAGCACATTGACATTTGGTCAAATATAGTAGCTTCATCACGTAACAAGGATGAACGGTGTGGCATCTTACCCGTTGATTTTCATTATATATCGAGGACGATGTTCCTTTAAGTGTGGGATAGCAGTAGTTGCACTACTGTTAATTGGATATTGGTATATACTTGATTCTAAATCGTTGCTCTTTATTAGACCTTGCTTCTCCGTAAAAGTAAACAAAATTTTTCAAAAATCAAGTTAAAAATATGTAGAAAATGAAAAATTTTAAAAGAACGATTTACTTTGGGGAAGAAAGAAAAATAAAATATAAGTTCTTTTGAAAAACAAGTTTGACAATCCCATAAAGAGCATCGCATGACTAAGCACACAACAACCCAACTTTCGATTCGTGAGGCATCTTGAGCCATATGAAAAGCACTCACCTTTTAATGCTTCACTTTTTCGATTATTGAGTGTGCCGATGTATGCGTTTAGAATCAGAACTTGCTCTTGTTATGCATTTCGAATCCGAACTTGTGAGTCAAAAAGGAGATCGAATCACATCATTCTTGAACCCATCCATACACCCAAAATAAGCACGTTACCCCTTTACCTACTCAAAAACATCCCTCAAACTTCCTACAAAGTTCCAAAGATGAAAAAGAGAAAAATCAAGGATATGACGTCAAAGGGAAAGAAAAATTCCCAAGAAAATCCAAAGTAAAGAAAGTCAAATGGAGAAAGAAGACTCCACCCAAAATAGAAAGAAGGCGTCAATCCTCCCAAAAATTCAAAAATTTTCAGCTTTCCGCTTCACCAAAAAGAAAACCCAACAAAACCCCTCTCACATCACCAACATTCCATTCCAAAAACCCTACATCACTTCCCTTAGAATGATTGTGGCTAGATCGACTTCGCGCTCACCAAAAAGGTAACGATTTGATACTCGATCAAGCCTATGACGATAAACAATACATGACTGGCGTTCTGAGCGATTGATATAATAGAATAGGAAACCCTAAACACTTTGAGTGATTGGAGTGACCACCTTGAGAGGATCGCCTAGTCATGTATCAACGATCAATGATCAAAAGCATGCTCCTAAAGATTACAACCTTGCTTTCTAAAATATCAAATATCTTTATTTTTCCGAAACCCCCTTAGTAAAAAGTTCCCGTCTTAAAATAATTTCATTATCTACTTATCTTTAACCATGTTGAACGTTAGTTTGCTTGAGGACAAGCAAAGTTCTAAGTGTGGGATACTTGATATCGCGTAAAAAGTCATGTTTTTACTACCGGTATCTCTCTCATTCTGGAACGATTCTTGGCATATTAACTCCAATATAGCACAAATCAGTAACATTATGCCAAGAAGGTCAAAACAAGGTTGCACGATAAAAATCAAGAAAAACGGATGTGAAACGAAGATTCCACACACATTTGAAGATTCAAGACATAAAAATGAGATTTCAAGACCAAAGTGCCCTTCACCAACATCCATTATTTCCAAGATGTTCGTTTTCAAAATTCGGATCCAACAGAAGAAGAATCAACTGAAACGGGTAAAAAATGAAGATTTCGAGCCCGCAGGAAGATCCAAATGTTCCGTACGCAATATCTGGAGCTAGGGACCTCATCTCAGGGCCTATCCTATGTCAAAATCTTCGTTTTTGAATTACGAATCCAACAAAAAAAGAATCAACTCAAACGGACGTATAACGAACAAAACACGCACGAATCAAGAAACGAAGCAACAAACGGCGCAACGGGGCGGGGGTGGGCCCACCACCGCCGCCGACCACACAGGTGGCGCTTCCGGCTGGCCTGTACCCGCCTCGGTTTCCGTTTTTGGTAACTTTTGGTACCCGGTGCGCCTACTTTTCGTGTTGTACGGTACCCGGTGAGCCTACTTTTCGTGTTGTACACACCATTTTTTGCAAGCTTTCTAACATGCACCTCATGGTGCTAATGTGAGCCAAAGCTCACCTATAAATAGGAGGCTTTAGGCTTCATTTCAAAATGTCCCATATGCACTAGTCATATTACTTTCTTACTTTCTCATTCTACTTTCTTACTTTAAATTTAGCATTAGAATAGTTTAGCACTTTGTTTAGAGTAGAAAGAAAGCTAGGAACGTTTTGTAATCTTTGGTGTACGCTTGGAGTTACGCTCATTAATTCAAGTCTATTCCTTCTCGCATATTAATCTCGGTTATCTCTACCCTTATCTATCTTAATTAAACATGTTTGCTTTAATTATGTTTGCGATCGTTATTACCATGATTAGCGAGTAGATTACTATTGTATTTGTTGTGATGTAGTTAGTATATATAATTGTGGGATGACTTTGAATACGTCGTGAGATAATATGACGGCCCCTATTCGACTGATTACTCGGTATAGTATTGGAAATGCTTTTGAGCATAGTACAAATATATGGAAGCCAGTAACGACCGAAGGTAGTCGTATTATTGATCGACGTTATAAAATTGGAAACTTTGTGAACGGACTTATCTTGTGATTTTAAACCTAAAACTTACATTCGCCTTTCGATTAACAAACGTGATTGTAACCTTGTAAAGAGGAGTCGCGAACCTCAATACTCGGTCAATAGTTATCTGTGTAAAAACTATGTTTTTAATTGTAACGTCATGCAAGCATTATAAAATACAATGTGATTATGTGGACTTTCCATGAGTAATGTACACTTCTGATCACATTGTACTTATCATGTAAGCATCGCGAAGTAATTAAACTCACAACGGAAACATTGGTAAACAATTCAATACGTTGTGAGCTACCATAGTATTTTCCGACATGGTCTGGGTTTAACTTTCTGTAAAAAGCCGTCAGCATTTTAATTAGTTGTTTTAGTTTAAATTAGATTAGATTAGGTAGGCTAAAGGCTAAATGACCATTTACGAAAACCTAGGGATTTGTTAATTGTATTGAGAAAGGCAAGTTTGAAATCCACCTTAAACTGATACTTTTGCTTAAAACCATGAAACCCTAAAGTAAGATACGCAAGAAACCCAAATGCTTTCCCTCGTTTATCACGCTTAAGTTTCATTGGTAGAAATTGATTAAATAAGTCCGGACACAAGTTCTAAGTTAGTTGTTTAATGGATTCATAATCATTGTGGTATTAAGAATGGCTAGACATGTTATGGACTTGCTACTCTATTCCTTCGCCCACGAGCGAATACGTTCAATAATATGGGCCACTGACTCCCTCACAGGAGAGTGTGGAGAGTTGAGCATTGTCTGTCTGGTCAGAATCATGATACCTTAGTTCCTCGTGACATATTAGTTGATGACCGACTAATAAGGAATCTATTGGTTATACCATAGGTTAATGAATCTCATAAGCAACCCAATTTAGTTAATCGTTTTCCCGTAAGAGTCATCATCCCATAATTATTAACTAACGAACTCACAACAAATACTACTTTGCATTATCTGACATCTTATTACATTTTATTCGCTTTATTTAGTTTACTTAATTAACTGAACCAAAACCTCCAACGCACTCTTTTAAAACATTTACTAGAAAAGAAAGATTGATTGGATCACCTCCGTTTCAATTCAGTTTCTCTTTAAGAACGACTCTAGGTCCAACTTACCGCCTACTAACCTTTTGGTTCAGTACTAGTAAGTCACACTTAGACCCCTGCAATTATAAAATTTAAAAACAACCCGTTGATATCGACATCAACAGCGGCTTCCATACGTTTGTACTCCACCAATTGGTGTTTCCAGCACTATACCGAGTAATAGGGCGTTCTACGATTTTTCCGTTACATTAATTAGGGTTCCATATTACTCTCGCAGATTTCCTATATCCTAATGAGCTACAACTACGAGCCTATTAAATATCTAACGTAGAGTTGTCCGCAATCAGATAAATAACATGTCACGTGGATAGCAGTTATAGAAGTCAGATACACCGGAAGTTCTTCCAAATGTACAGGCCAATTTAACCGATGACTATCCTCGAATCCTGGTCCCCAGTCACAGTCATCAGAGACGTCTGTATCGTAGCGTGAATTGTTGATTGAACAAGAACACGAATGGGGGTAATCCCCCGGACCAAGTTGGGATAATCGGGCTAACGATCAGTTAAATTGTTCAGCATTACAGATATAAATCATCACAACTATTCCATGCATGTTAATCTACTGTGTGAACCAATATTCTGTGTCTGAAAACCTAATTATACAGTTACTGATATGAACCAGGAGGATAACTCTAGCATGCATCATTCCTAAGGCAACAATCAAATAAGAACATGCAATAGGGTGACACATAACAGAACACCATAATCCTAAGCATAACAGATAACCAATAATCGGATCATAGATATCCCGAAAGTTCTCTCAAAGATATATAACAGATAAACATGAATCTAACCTATCTCTAATCCTACGCTCCGTGTCTCTTATGATTTGTTTCAACCTAGAGAACACAGCCATACCAAGTTCATTGATCATCAAGTATAGAATAGGTAGAGAACGTACCACTAGTAATTGGCCAAGTTCTAGCAGGAAGCTTCTAACCACAACATATGTTGGATAGATAAACATTCGAGATTCAGTTTATGAGTTCATACACAGTTTAAAGTAACTCGGGCAGAGTAACAGCATGGCATAAACATATTGACCATTCTAACATAACTACATCATAGTAAACACAAAGAAATGTCTAGCCTAACATTATATATCTAGCATACAATCCTAAACAAGCATAAACAAAGCAACACATGTTTAAAACTGGAAAGTAAGAGATATATAAATAGAACCTGATACGAATTTATTACAGACAGATCTTCGCGAATACAATGTCTTGGAGTGACTCCGTACAAAAGCTAAAAGCTACCTCTACCTAACTATCTCTCTAACTAGCCCAATTCTAGAGAGAGAAACTAGAGAAAGAGTGATGTGTGTGAGAGAGAAAGTGTAGGGAGAGAATGAAAATGAGAGAAATGGTATGAATGAAGTGTTGGGGTTGTCCACTATTTATAGGCAAACCCTAAAATCGCACGTACAACTCACGAAGCAGCACGTACAAGCAAACGAAGCACGATACGGGGCAGCAGGGGCCGTATACGGCCTTGTAAGGGCCGTATACGGTGTAGTAAGGGCCGTATACGGTCTCACAAGGGCCATATACGGTGTGTGGGGCCGTATACGGGCTCTGTCTGATTTCGTTCGTTGCTTGAAACGTCCGTATCTCCTTCGTTATGCGTCCGTTTGACTCGATTCTTTCGCCTGTGGTTTCGTAATTCCGTTACGCTTCTAATGATGCTAAACTCACAGAAATTGGATGTGTAGATCTTAGGCGTAGCTGAAATGACTTTTAATGGCTCTGAAAGCGTAGTGGTTTCTCCGTCCTTTGGCCGTTTCACTTGATTCCAGATTTTTCCGTCCCGATTTTACCTATACAACAGATGGTAGAAGTTAGGAGGTGTGCCTTGACAGGAAAATGAGGTCGGAAGAATCGGCCTGTATTAAAATGCTGTGTTTTGTGCGATTTCAGAGTGTTTTCAGTGATTTTTACCACAACGTCTAATTTTGAACCACTTAAGTGAATTTTAATAAATAATCAATGTTTTGGAATATTTTTACTAAAGAAAGGTCCAAAATGTGAGGAATAAAGCTTCTAAAAACATGACTTTTTACGTCACATCAGGGTGCACCACATTTTTTGTTTCACCACCGGATCCACGAAACACATACTCCCAAACAACAAGCAAACACACACGCACAGCATCCAAGTCGGAGAGAGTGTCAAACGCCTCCCCCTCGTACAGTTTACGCAAATCACCCACGTGAACAGACTCGACTGCTCCAAAAACGCGAGTCTTAAACGATTGCTCCTTCGCTTTCTTTCCAGGCCAATCTAAGTTCCCAAAACGTAATCCCGTGATTAGGTAAAACTGTTCAGGCCCGAACTCAAGGTAATCACCTCCAATCATATATTTCAACGAATCAAACTCATAACTATGGTGATCTTTACATTTAACATGCGTCTCTAGTATCAAATGTACCAAATGGCCTCTCTAGTCGGGTATCAATAATATCCAACAATTTTCCAAAACATGAAGACCTAAATATTGCATCTTTGGTTGTACCCTGTAACTTCTTTTCATAATTGGAAACATAGACATCCTGCTCCTCATAGTCACAATGGCATAATACCTCTGAATTTATAGAATAGGCAACATATTAAAGACTTATTAGCATCAATGAATATTAATGCAAATCTATCGGTATACACTTTCATGAAAACAAAAATACAATTAAACAATTTATACGATCACATTTACAAATATAACACCCGAAGTTCTAGGAGGACTGTTTATTTAATTAGATGTACAATACGACTTGAATCGCTTAAATGTATAAGGAAGCACCAACAGGAAGCACCAACAGCACAAACAGAAAGCACCAACAGGAAGCACCCGTATACATTAATAAAATGCTAGAAAGCACCAACAGCACAACATGAAGCACCAACAGGACACCTGTATACATTAATAAAATGCTAAAAAACAGGAAGCACCAACAGTACAAACAAGAAGCAATCGATACACAACTAAATTTGACACACTTATACATAAACAACCTAATTTCTGTGTTTTCGATACCTGAACTTACCACAACCAACCAGCCTATTTCGACACATATAATGAACACAACAAAAAATCCTTGCAATATCTCGGCCTTAACTTCGACATACAATTTATGAGTTTTAGAGACTTAAACTTCAACAGATTACCAAGCATATGTGACTAGTCTTAATCAATTTATTCGAATTACAATTAGCAAACACACAAAACTCAACAATCAACAAGTATCTCGGACAAAATATATATGCAGCCCGCAAGCAAACATAATTTATATATGCATTTACAAGACTTAATTCAACATAATACATTACAAACCATGTAACTGTTAATCTACTCGAACCGAAAGTAATACAAGTATAGAACTATGGATCCATACCTGATCGCTATTGAATATCGCCGCCATTTCTTTGACCCGTTGGACTAAACTTTAAACACCAACGCAAACATCAACAAAGTTATGACTAAAGGCAACCACCAAACCACTGAAAGCAACCACAAATCCACTGAAACACCCTCTGCTACCACAAACCTAGTGCCACCACCACCAAATGCCGTCTCAGAAGCAACCACGACCAACCTCTGCTACCGCAAAAAAATATTACAATTACAGTACAACTTCTACGAATTATAATCCAATCATACTAGTCTAGCCATACAACTTCTTTTTTGTCAAGTGTAACATTTCATTTTGTTCTTCTACCTCATTTTGTTCTTCATTTAATTTTTTTCCATTTTGTTCTTCTACCTGATAATGCAACGATTTTTTCATTTTCATTTTTTTTTCATTTTTTTCATCATGTAAGACAATATGGATAAAAATAGCTAAAAATAGATAGTTTATACATGTTAAGATAGACTGACTCACTATGAGATGCGCACGTTAAAAATCATTGGCTTGGTTGATATCTAAGACATTAAAACAATATGATAATTTAATTAAAAGTTATACCTTTTAAAGCTGGAACATGTTACTGACTACCACAGCCACGACAATCTACACCCACCACCTCCAAACGCCGACACACAAAAAGCCCGTGCTTTACCCACTGCCATCGGCACCAAAAGCCGTCAAAACCAAGGACCGATGAAAACCCTAAAAATCGCAGAATTATAAAACAATACTAAACCCTAGCAATCGACGCCGCAATGGCAAATAAGATGACCACGTATCGCCGCCGCCGGAAGTGAAGGAAAGTGAATCGGCAAAATTTTTGGTTAGTTGTGGTAGATGGGAAAGTGAAGCAATTTAGGCGGATGAAACGGTTCCCAAGATTTCAAAATATGTCACCATCTTCGCCTAAAATACGGATTTAGGTGAACTTTTTTTACCAGGTGTCGTACGTATAGATGCTTCGCCTGTTTCGCCTAACCCATAAATACATTTAGGCAAAATTGTTGACCAGAATCGAAATTTTTTGTCTGACAGCGACTACTGCATGTAATGGATAGGGTTGACTGACCATTGAGGTAAAAATCCTATAATTTAAGATTACTTTGACACCTAGATTTAATTTTTATTGACATATATAGAGTTCAAATAAAACAAGACAAAATCTCATTGAACAAAAGCAACCTATCTATCTACATATAAGTAGTCATCACTATCTATCTTATATAGTTGAATTAATTTAAGAGTTGGTAACTTGGTAAGTGAGGTATTAATTACCCTTTAAGCAAGGGTTTATTGTTTGGTTATGTATCGAACCTTACACCTTTTATTATTGTATGTATCAAACTTTAAAACCTTCTATTGTATGTATTCAAGTTTCAAAACCGTATATTGTATGTTTTTTGCCTTGTTTTGGCTACATAAATTGATGTGTTTTTTGTAAGTTCAACACATACAATAGTAAGTTAAATGCATATAATAGACGGTTTTGAAACTTGAATACATACAATAGAAGGTTTTAAAGTTAGATACATACAATATTAAAATGTGTAAAGTTCGATACATAACCAAAATATAAACCCTTTAAGCAATTATCTTTTAACTTTACACATCTTTTTTGTAAATGAAACCGGTTAGAATTATAATAATTAATAGAAATACATGATACAAGTGGAATTTTAAAGCCCTTCAAGCTACGTACGTGTTATGTGGCCTTTCGAGTTCTGTGAAGAAAGAGCAACAACGTACAATAATTTAAGTGCTTAGAAAATGTCTAACTGGTGCTTGCAAGTAGAAGCTTAAAAGTATATTATTAGTAATAGCAGTTTTTTTAGTTAGTAGCAAGTAATGTTGTTAAGATCGATATTTTACCTGCGATCGTTTTTTCTTTACAAGATAGAATCATGATATTAAAATGCTATTCAAATATTCTAGTATCTTGCATTTGTTAATTGTGAGGAATGAACTATTATTAGGTTGGAGAAAAATTCAAAAAAGAATGACAAAAAAATGAAGAATGGAGAAACAAATAGGATTGATCTATTTCAAAAACTCATTTTCATATTCTTTTTTTAAAACTAAATATCTCACAAACTGTATGTCTATAAATTATAAAAATTACATATTTGGAATCAGCGTCTTTTTCTCTTCGATTATGATCGTACAAGCTATACTTTCGACAACGTTTTATTTTCATTTTTATTGGAATTTAAAAATTTGTAATGTGAAATCACATGTGATTTAACACTAAAAAATAATCACGTCCGCTTATATCTCCGATTAAACCTTAAATTCAAATCATTGATGATTTAAAAAGATTTAAAAAATGAAAAACTAAGTTGTAATCACATGCGATTGAACATCAAAGTATCAATCACATGTGATTAAAGAGTAATCAAATACGGATATTCAAATCATTTACTATAATTATACAATCAAGTAAAAATCAAGTTGAAATCAAGCATGAATTATCATATATCGGTAAGTTGCTCATCAAATATCAATTTCTAAATGAAAATCATATGTGATTATATACAAAATCATGATATAACAAATCACATGTGATTAATTGTACAACTAGAAATCACATGTGATTTTTAATGAACACAAATGCAATTTTTAAAATTCTTTTTATAATTATTAATGCATATGAATATTAAGTTGTAATCATGTGTCTATTAACATATTCCATGAATAAATAATCGTGAACAAATTTTAACTTTATATCATAAATCACATGTGATTATGTTGTAAAACCCGGCAAAATAAAGAAAAAAATTTCGTCGAAAGTATATCTTGTGATGTCTCTAATCGAAGAGAAAAAATATTGATTTCGAATATGTAATTTTTATAATTTATGGACATACGGTTTGTGAGATATTTAATTTTAGGGGTAAAAGTGAAAGTGAATTTTGTGAAGAAATGAAGCAATTCTGTTGGTTCTTCCATTTTTCATCTTTTTGGCATTCTTCAATGAACCACCTCTATTAGGTCATCACTTAAATTGATGAGTTACCCATTTCTTTGTACGCGTATAATGCAAGTTTATAAGAATGAGGGAATGATCTATTATAAGTCACCACTTAAATTGCTAATTTATATGTATGTAAAATGTAGACAATCATACTTTTAAGTTTTAACCTAAGGTGGAGAGATTGCATTCGGACATACCGGCAAATGAGTGTATATATGTATATAAAAAACCAATATATATATATATATATATATATATATATATATATATATATATATATATAAACATATATTTATATTACTCCAAAATCCTCAACTAATTAGTATATTAGTTAGACTCTTCCCAACCCTGTCCGTCGGTTTGCTTCGGTTGGTAAGTGACAAAGAGTGACGAAGTGATGGGGATGGCACCACCTTTGTCACTTGTCCGTCGGTTTGCTCCTCGTCACATTTTCGATGAGTGTCGGTTTGTTTTTTTTTTTTTCTTTTTCTTTTGTGTGTATAAAATGAAAGGTAAATTGGTAAATGCGGGACTCAAAAATTAAAGTGATGGAGCAGGGATGGGAGTGGTCAGTCAGTTTCAGTCAGTTTTTGAAAAAGATGACGTAGCGATGACGTGACTCTGTCAGTTTCAGTCAGTTTGTTTTAGGGTTGGGAGGAGTCTTAATTACACAAGGTGTTTGACCAAATATAATCGGGGCCTTAAGGTCTTACTACTTTAACTATTTATATGAAATGATTATTATAAGGGGGAAAAAAAGGTACTACTAGTATTATTAATCTAATACAAAATGGCCAATGGGTAATAATTGATTTGGCAACTGCCAACAACGAACAACACAACAACCTCTTGAATTTGGCGATTATGTGATCAAAAACCTACATAAAAATATTATCTGCTTTATGATTGGAAATCCCATTTCAGATAAATATAGATTAATTATTTAATAATTAATTGAATTGGGTGCAAACCATGTGGTCTCATCTCTATCGTTTGCCCAAAAGCAAGGATGCCACAAGCCCGCATATGTGGTGCCAACACTAGCTTATTTGTGTTGGGTTATTGGTAAGATTATAATCTTATATTATCTCATTTTACCCGATTAATCGATTGGTTTTGGTAGGTCGTTTTAGGATGATAACGTTTATTTTATATAATATATTAAGATTGATTGGTTTATTTAGTACTTAAAGGATTTGATGCAATGATTATACTAGATCAATCTGCAAATGTTGGTTCAAGATTCAATAATATAAACTCAAAACACAACTATATTTTGGACCGTTAAACTAAAGTTTCAAACTTCAAAAGATTCAAGAAAATCATGAACACTACATAGACATTTGCCTATAAATATCATGACACCGCGAAAGTTAGGAAGAAGAAATTAACGTACATAACGACAAAACACACGATAATACGTATAACGACTTTGGAGGTTCTCCACAAACTCAATCGAGAGTGAACCGAGACGTGTTGTTTGGTGCATTTCATTTCATTGTAATGGTTGGTTGGAAACTTGTATGGAAGAAAAGTAGATGAAAACATTGCTGAGTGATTTAAAAAGGTGGGTACGTTATTACCTAGTGACACTTGAAATATGATCAAGTATCTCATGAGCCACTAGGAAAGAGTTGACACAACGATAGGCTAAAAGGTCCTTTTTACACATCCAATCCGATGGCCGGTGTCTTGTTTATGGAGACAAATGTACCGTTTTTGCATCAAATGACTTTTTTTGGGTCCAACAAATTGTGGTGTACGTTAAGTTATGTATGTCTACATCGATTGAAACCACAAGGGAAACTTTTCGTCCGATTAACCGGATTTTTTTAGATTAGACAATGTTAACGTTGCTTTTATGTAAATTTCAATTGATTTGTGAGTTAATCTTTTTTCAAGTATTAACAACGATCATCAAAGCAGCATAAGTTTATGTAAAGGAAAATGATTGACAGGTCTAAATTTGTGGGACTAAAAATAGGCCTAAAAATTTGATTGGTGGGTTTGAAAAATTGATTGGATGAAATTATGAGAGAGAAAAAGTTCAACCAATCAGAAAATTAGACCTACTTTGAGGTCTGTGTAAGTAGACCTATTTAGCATTACTCGTAAAGGAAAATGATTGAATTACTCTTACTACTATAATGGCGAGGCATATAATATAACTAGCCAGTTACTTTATTGATAGATTGACTATAATGATGCATGAAAAATCAATATAGAAATTTTTTTGCAGGTAATTTGTGGCAAAAATTGTTACTTGTCAATGGAGATGCATGCGATATGAATAATGTGGTGTCTGCAATAAGCCAACTTTGATCGTCAAATACTTTTGAGCTTTTTAGCTTATTGATGCTAGCTAGACTTGCTTAATTTTATGAAACCGAAGAGTTGATCGAAGGCTTATTGATGATGACTTTTTAAGCTCATGAACTAATAAGTTAAAACACATAAGGTCATTACGATAAGCTAAGCCAAACATCCCTAAGTCAGGTAATACTTTTGTTTAACTTTTATACAGGATGCATGATTTATTTGTTATAATTATACTATTTTATAGTATAACTAATTAAATAATTGTGACAATTCAAGTGGGACACATATATATAGTTTACTATCAAACACAATAGCAATAATTTAAAAGGCTCAATTATGTCTGGCAATCCAAACCCGTTTCATAAAAAGTAGTAGGTCAGTTGGGTTTATATTTTTCACCTGTTAGGTCGACCTCCGGAGTGATCTCAGGTATCTCTATGGGTCTTATGGGTAATTATAACTTTTGTATGAAATTGAAAGCAGGTCAGAACGGGTCTCAACGGGTCATGTTCAGGTTGTTAACTCAAAACTGATATTCACCTTTTCCGATCAACTTGAAAGCCGCAAACATGAACTTCGCCGGAACAACTTGTCGTCTCTCACCTTCATCAATGTTTCAATCACTTTTACATATTCAACGTCGTTTAAATTTTATTATAAAATATCAAGTTAATTTAAAACTTATTGGTAACTTAGGGTGAGAGATTCGTTAATGGTGGTTTTTTAATTACAGAAAAAAAGGGAAGAATATGTGATGTAAAGACTAGAGAGAAATACTAGTGGTTAATACTCGCGCACGTAATTGGTTTCCTTTCCTTTTTGACTTTTTATTTTCTGAATTATATAATTCGTAAACTTAATATCTGACTAGAATAAATAAAAAAAATATAAATATTACTCCTGTAATTAATAGAATAAAAAAGGCAAGTAAACACTTACTTTTTAAATACACAGACTTATTTTAAGATATTCATATGTTAAAATAATTAAATTAAAAATAAGTTAAGGTAAGTAAAATAGAACTATTAATAGCATGAGTTTTTAAAATTGGTTACAGTAAATAACAGAATAGATTTATTGCATGTAATTTTAATTAATATGAAAAGAATACTAGGCATACTGGAAAATTTATATTAGTCGGTCTCATACATGTGTGTAGAATGTTTTTAGGGACTAAAGTTAAAATATTCAAAGGAAAAATGGGTCTAGACCCAACCCGAGTTTGATCCAACCCGTTCGACCCATTTGAAAAATCTACCCATTTCGACCCAAACCCGTTCCGACCCAAACCCATTTTGACCCGACTCAAACCCAACCCAACCCGACCCAATTGCCAGGTGTAGGCTCAATGAAATATGTAACTCTAAGAATTTAGTTTGATTATTGTTTGTGCTTGCAAAATGGCCCCTTCGATTATCAACTAATAAATATTTTGTTCTTTTGATCTCACATGCACTTTAATTGATAAATCTTGTCCTATCGTTTTGTCATACTCGATCAACTTTATTTTTTTAATTTATTTTGTTTTTGCTTTCCACTTTCACAAGTGAATCAATTTTTTCTATTTTTTTTTTTGTCGTAACTTAATTATTCATCTATGCAAACCATAAATTTTAATCCAATAGTTTAAATAATTATATCTCAGTGTGCTATTTATTTTGTTGTTCATATTTACCTGTATGTCTCACAAGTTACAATCTTTTCTCTCAGTTTCTACTAGTACTACAACTCATAATAATAAAGAATTTTCATCCTTCAAATTAAATAAAGTTAATAATTAACAAGAGTAAATTACAATCCTCACAGTGTGATATTTCATCCATTTCACTCTTAGTTACTGGTGAAATTTTTTGCGAGTTCACTTGAATTTTCATTTCGCTCTCAATTTATCATCACTCATGAAATGACTAAAATACTCTTTAATTAAATACTGAAGACTTTTTTTCCCCTTTGAAGGACTAGGAGTGAAATGAAAATCGTGATTAAGAGACTTCACGAAAAACCCATTGAAAGAATCATGAGTGAACGGTTAACATACCACATGAACGGAAAATGTAATTTATTCTAATAACAAGAAGGTAATATTGGTATGTTGCCACCACATAAAGTTATTATGCACTATCTCCTTCGAATGATGGAAATTGGGCACAAATGAGTATGATCGATTTGATTCTTCATGTGCATTAGATATTTTGACGTTTGACGCGGAAGCTAAAAGGAAACTGAAAACGAGTTGTCAACACAACAAAAATAAAAAGTCAGCGTTATGTTTTTAAGTACATATATATAAGAAAAACAGTGTGAGCAACACTCACATCATATATCTTTAGTTGTGTGTGATGCAATTTAGGCATTATGGGATCTAACTCGATCACATATTTTATTGTAACAACAAATGAGGATTATTAGAGGTTAAATTGTATATTGTTCTATTATACAAAGAGGAATTATATCGTTTTAATATGGAAAAAGGATCTCTAGTTGTCTAATTGTAATTAGTCGATCATGACATGTATACAATTGATTCACGATGATTATGGCTTTATTGGCGTTTGGTTTGATAAAACGTACATATTGTTGTTTGAGTTCCTTTCTAGTACACACTTAACGGTTTTAACCGTAAACATAATACTAGATCAATAGGGTCTTCTTTGAAAACAAAATGATATTTGCTTATAAGCTACGTAAACTAAGAGACGGCCCTAAAGATAAACAAAAGTTAAACTATATATTAAAATTTTGTTTCACCCTTAACATTACCTAACAACATTGCCAATCTTATCATATACTTCATTTGTGATGCCAACACCAAATTTAGATGTTGTTAGGCTGGTTAATATAATATATATGTGCATATGAGAAATCTTAAGGGGTAATTACATGCAAGTGTAAGAAGAAATTTAAATATTTGTCTTTGATTAGTGAACAATATAAAGCATGTATACAGTTAGCATATATAACACATATATATTTCATATCCTGATAGCGTACTAAAACAAACATGAGGCACATCATATCATATGAAAATGGATTACATAACAAATTCCACAATATTATTGGCCGGGGATGAGATCGAGTGGTGATTAAGTGGTTTAATTTCATTTAATTATATATGTACACAAAAAGAGACGTATACTTCATTAGAACCTCATCGATAATTAACTCCATTAGCATATCAAGAATCACGTTATTTATTAAAACTTCCAATTTCCTTATTTATAATCAAGTAGAGGGTTTCACGCTAGTTACGTTAGTAAAATAAGTTACGTTAATAAGATAAGTTACGTTACAGATTAATTAAGATTACATACTAATCGTATCCTTAATTTCCATTACTGATAACAAATAGAATTAGACACGCATATCACAAGAACAAGATATATAACCTTTTTTTTTTAACGGCAGAATTATATAGAATAAAAAGCTACTAGCAAGAAGCTAGAAGAAAAAAATATACAATTACAAATCTAGAAAACACACAAAATTACAACTTCTAGATTCTTCCCGAAACTTTAGCTGCTAAGACTGTAAAAGGGATGAAAAAACTCTTGCCGATTACGGAAACCAAGACAAGAGAAAAACCCCCACCCACGGAGGCCGAGCCACCGGTTTTCACTCCGTAGTATTTTTGATACAGTCACATACAAACCCCGGGGAAGATACAGTAGAAGAAAAATCATGATCAAAAAAGGAATCATGATATCAGAAAGTTCCGGTCCTTTTGAGGAGCTCGATAATCCGCATCAAGACATGAAGACACTAATCCCATTAAACGAATTATAGAGGATTTTTAATCCATTCATCCCAACAAATAATCTTCTTCTTATTTCTGTGACGATACCACTTGAATGAAAAATTGATAATCGAATCAACCAATACGAGATTTCTCTTTTTATGAGGTTGAAAGATCGTCTCATTTTTAAATCTCCAAAGATCCCACCATGTAGCATAAATAATCGTAATAAGGATATCTTTCGCATAAGAATTCAGTTGAAGATTATTAACATCATCAAGCATTTCAACCTGTGTAAGATGATAAGGCAACGAGACCCCAAGCCATTTTATGATCGACATCCACACCTTTTTTTTGCCATGCTACAAGATAACTTTACTTGGAATCCAAAAGTGATTTAAAATTGATAATTTTCACCTAAACAAATTAAATTATATCTTAAATTAATTTGGTCCATGTCAGCTAGACGAATCTTTCTTCATTTTAGTTAGACATAGTCATACAATTACGTACTTCACTCTCAATTTGTGATACAATATAAGCATATTATATATATATATATATATATATATATATATATATATATATATATATATATATATATATAGTTTGTGCAAAATGATATAAGCATATTAATTGTTTGAAATAATTAAACGAATTTATCGTATTTGCGTAACGGATTATCTGAATTAAACTAATTTGCAAGTTAGACATTTTTAGAAAATAAAAGGAACATTAAGTCCATGAAAACAAGACTAAAAGCTAAAGAACGTACCAGTCTAGCTCTTATGTGAAAACTCATGATAAGAACTAAAACAAAACTACTTGATCTTTGATATTAATTTTTGAATAGTGATAAAAATAAAAGTTTCACTAAGGTCATTTTTAAAGTAAAAAGATATATGAAACCTTTACAACGACTTAATAATAAATCCATTCGAAAACAAAAATGAGCAAAGTGAGCGTGTGGGGTATGAAAAGATCGACCAAAATCTTCCCTGATTAGAGAATTGTCACGTGGATCGTATATATATATCCCAATAAATGCAACAAAAAATAATATAATATAAATATGATTTTTGTTTAGAGAAATGTTGTATAGTTGTATAAATAAATCCAATAAATGAATCCTATTTAAGCAATATCAATTTCAAAAGCATGCATAACACAAGGTTTATATGATTTTTGAGTCGATCATGGTCTTAAGATGTCTTAATGATAATGATCGATAAGAGGGTTATTTATAATTATAATTTTTTTATTAGGATGTGTAAATTAGCGGTGAATAATTCTTGACACGACACAAAAATAAATACAACAATATAGTAAAGAGTGGGCAGATTGACATGATTAAGTAGTTAACACATAACCGAGTTTAACACGTAATAAATTAAATGGCTCGGGTTACAATTAAGTTTTCAGCCTGTTATCGACTTGTAAAATTTTTCTTAGGATGTATTACAGGGTGTTTTCTGATTGTGACATGATGAACTTTCATCATGGTATATGAAAATGGCAAAATCTCACGACAAAATATATATTATTTTGTCACCTTAATAATACACACAATTTTTGCTGGACGGTTATATAACACTAAAATAACAACTTTTGCTTTTAAAACTCTTAGCTCAATGTCCATCGAAATTGTAATGGGTAGTGATCAATAAAATACTAAGAATTAACCATACACCACCAACTATTTAAAATATTGTACGATATAACAGGATAATGCAAAAAAATAATGAATAACTAATTTTTAATGGTGTATAAATCACCGTTCAATTGTAATCGGTTGTAATAAAATAAACCAATGACGTGTGCTAGAATGCGTTTAAAAAGTTTTAGATTTATGATAAGGAAATACTCAAGTAATACTATCATATAATACATGCAAGAATACCCGATCGAACAATAGTATAACTTTGGTAAATCCGAGTATCGAACCACAGGAAGACGATGTTATTAAATTGAATTAATTAATTAAACTATTAAAAGTAAATGACAGATAAGGGGGGCGTTTTAAGAAAACTGATTTTTAAACACTAAAGCAAACAAAGTAATTTAAACAGTTTAAAAACAATCAATGGAGAAAAGATGTATTTACTTAGACTATTTTTCCCTAGATTCCGGTTATCATTTATGTTTATTAGTTCGTTGGACTATTCTATGGTGAATTAACAAAAGTGGAAAGTTTTCCCATTAAGGTTAACTATTCCTATAAATTTCAGGAAAGTCACAAGATTCGTTTTGAATATACTAGAAGTCATTCTACGTGTTATCTACCTAATCTTTATTTAATTAACACTTTCACAGTTTATTGTGATTTATTCTAATAACTTCACGTCAACGATAGTCTAATAATTATCCTAAGACAATTATCACATTAATTATAGTTTAATAATTGTTAATACCCTTAACCTATTACCGGTCACAGTTTCAAGCCACAGTTATTTAATAAATTATCTAACTGCAAATAACCAATTAACCCTAACAAACGTCCGTTATAGCAAAAGTTAATTAATCACATTAAGTAACAGCTATAAATCACATAATCAACATGGATCTTTCAGATAAACACAATAAACATTCATAAAATTAAATCCAACGTAAACATACATTCAAACCATCATCTAGGTATCATTCATCTAAGTAAATACAATAGAAAATTAGTTCATTACTAAAGATATAAAATTCAGATCCACAATTAAACAAATAAACATTGTCTAAGAGAATTAGGAATTGAAAATCAAACCAAAAGCCGAACTAAATGTTCACAAGGTTGAAAAGCTTCAAACCCTAGCTTCCCTTGCTCCAAATTCGTGCTTCTAGCAGCTGGAAAACCCCTCTGGTCGAATTAGGTTTTGCCAATTCGTAAATAGAAGTATGGGGTTAAGGGCTCTATTTATAATATTCTTAGCCGACCTCCCAACCGGCGGTTGGTCCCACCAACCGGCGGTTGGTCCCACCAACCGGCGGTTGGGTTTCTTTTCGCGCAAGTCTGGCCCGCGATCAACCGACTTAAGCCCAATAACCCCCAACCGGCGTTTGACAAAGCCAACCGGCGGTTGGGCTTCAGATCCACAAAAATCTGCTTCTCGATCCAGCTTCTCATCTTTAGGCCCAATTAGCTTATAACCCAATCAGCTTGGTTTTCTTATGTCGCACCCCCAAATTTACAGTGCGGAAGCGATTCGGGTCGGGACGCGACTAATCCGGTAACCATTGCACAAAGATACAGTGAACGACTCTATATGAGACGTTTGAAAAATATATCAAAATACTACATTGATTCTCATATAAAAAGTTTACAAAAGTAGTTGGAGTTCGCAAATGACTTTAGAGATTTCAATACATAACTAGTAATGCAAAAATAATGTAAGGAAATCTCCAAATAGTTGTATGCATGCGACTCGAACTAGGATCCTGATGGGCCAATCCTACTATAGCAGTGTACCTGAGAATACATGCTAAAACAGGGCAGCTATAAAGCTGGCGAGTTCATAGGTTTTATCAGAAAAGTAGTAGTCTGTATGATGTGAATTTTAAAGCATTTCATGACGTATGTAACCTATACGTCTGTAAAATCAGCGAGAGAGAGATTATAAATGAAATCTTGTATAAAAGTATAAACCAAAGAGTTTCTTGATATTCTATTTCCTATTTCTTGCATTCTTGATTTCTTGAGTTCTTGCATTCTTGATTTCTTACATTTCTTGAATTCTTGCACATAAGTTTCTTACATTCTTGATTTCTTAAGTTCTAGTTCTATTGTATTCTTGATTCTAAGATTCTAGTATTCTTGTATTCTTATCTTGTAATATCCTTGTATTCTAGCCCAAAGTATTCTTGTATTCTAACCTCAAGTATTCTTGTATATCTTAGCTATAGTGTTCTTGAATTCTTAACCATAGTATTCTTGTACTCTAACCTCAAGTATTCTTGTATTTCTTGTATTCTTGAATGGTAATCTATAGTTTCCTTGTAATCTTGTAATTGTAGCCTAAAGCAATATAGTATTCTTGAAATTCTATGTAAGAGTTTACAGAGGTTCTTGTACACATAAGAGTTCATACATTGATAAAGTAGATCAAAATAAACATCTTGTAATAGTTGATAGAGTCTAAATCTAGCTTGCATGTGATTAATAGTTATAAAACATTTACAATATTGTTTTTATAAATAAAGATTTATAAAAATAGTGTGCATGCATTCTCACCCCAAAAACAGTAAAACAATTTAAAAGTGGCGCTATGAAACTCACCTGTGGGAGCTAGCGTTCCTAAAATACACGTGTTGTCCAATTAGTAACCTCCTAGCATCCTAAACGCGTGAGGTTATATATATGAGTAAGTGACTAATCAATCAGTCTAAGCTAATCGTCCACTCAACTAGTAATGTCCAAGTACCCGTTTGTTGTTTAAGTTTAGAAATCATGTACGGCCCGTTGGTGACGGTTTGTAATAATAATCCAAAAGTATTATTATTAATATGTTTTGTTGAATACTTATTAAGCTGACGTGGTAGAAAACCAAATTTTCTTTTTCTGGATAATCCAATTTCATTTTGATTTAAAATTAAAGAAGGTTTACTCTACCATGCTATTTCAAATGGGACCCATTTTACTTACATTAAAGAAAATGTTTCATATCTTTTGTTTGTTACTTGTTGAAACAATATTTCAAATCTATAATATTAGAGATTTCAATTAAGGATTCCAAAAATTTTAACTCAAATAAGTTAATTTAGTATTGTAAAATGTTTTTTTCAATAACAAAGTTGAAATACCAAATAATATAAATCAAACTTTATCTAAGAATAATCAATTTTCAAATAATTAACTAATTTCTAACCTGAATAACGTACGTGCATCACAGCTTCGTTTAAATATTATTATCAAGTAAATCACTTTGCTAGAAGGAATAATCACTTTGATGAACACACATCCAATATAATTTAAAAGATGACCAAAAAAACAAGGGTTAATTGTTTGGTTATGTAACACCCCAAATTTCAGGAAATTAATATCGTACGCGGATATATTTTTATTACGAAATTTATTATGTAGATAACGAGATATAGTGAAAAACGTAAACGGTTTTACCAGTTCCAGACTGTAAGAAATAAAGAGAATAAATTAATTAAACCGACTTGGATATATATGTACGTATGAATGAGTTTATCTCATTCATGTTCCAGAGACAAAGTAAGAAAACACGGGGACGATTCATATATCAATTCCAAGGTTTCAATCATCAAATTTAATCTTCAATTCAAGGTTTCTAAGGTTTAATTCATCTCTTCTAATCATCAAGAACATCAAGTAAGTTGAATTCTTCATGGTTTTAACCTAGGGTTTTAAGCTTTCATGGGGTTTTGATGGGTTTTGTAAAAGTGAGGGTTTTAATCCGAAATTTAAGCTAGAAATTGATTGAATTGTTGTTTATTAGTGTTATTAAGCTTGTAGGTAATTATATAACATGTTGAAAGTGATGAAATCATGATTTAGTGTTTATGAGAAATTCTAGGGTTTATGCTAAATTGTATGGAATGATGAAATAAGTTTAATTAAATACATGATTAGTAATGCTAATAGAGTATAATTATGAAGATAGAACATGAATTCAAAGTAGTAAAGTTGATAAGTGATGAGTTATTAAAAGAGTGTTCATGGTGATTCATGTGTATTATGTTAAGATTATGTTAATGAGTTTAATTATGAAATTAGTGATACTTATAGAGTATGATTATGATGATGTGTAACACCCCCAAATTCACTGTTTAGCGGAAGCATACTTGGGTGTTACTAATCAATATACAAAGCACAAGATATACAGCAAACGACCTCTAAATGAGACGTTTTGTAAAATAATTACATTTCATAATTTAATCGTTTGAAAACATATAGTTTTCTTTACAAAAATATATAAGCCTAGAGTCCGCGTATGTGGCGGGAGATTCTATTACATAACCATAGTTACAAAAGATAATGCCAAAGAATCTCCGTTAAATGCAGTTTGGAAATCATGCGACTCTAGCTAGTAATCCTGGAGTGATCCTACTCCGTAAGTGTACCTGAGAATACATGCTAAAAATGGTCAACCAAAAGGTTGGTGAATCTCACAGGTTTATCAGTAAATGATCAGTTTGAACACAAGATTTCATCAGTAGTGCCCGTAGGCGTATATCAAGTATTTGCAAATCTCGCAAAAGTAAAGTAATCGAGTTATACCGTTGCCATGAGGCTCATAATCGAAGCTTAACCCGTAAATAATCAGTTGCTCCCGTGACATGCTCGAAATTGAGCAAGCATAAGTAACGAAATAATAGTCGCCCGTTTATACATAACGGTTCGTGGTAGCGCTACTACCCCGGGCGGGGAGGGTCATTTCCCTAATGGATCCATTAACTACTGTTCGCGCTTAAGTACATAACTAACGATATATGATGGAGAGACTTCAGTAAATAGTAAGTAACTCATGCAATTCCGTTTGGTATATTAAACAGTTTAGTACTTGTGTTCAAGAAAATCAGTAGCATGCATCTCCCCCAATAAGTTAAAACAGTAAAAGTGGGGCCGTAAGACTCACCTGAGTCAAGCAGTGGTAAATAGCAAGTAGTAGTAAAGCAAGTAGGTTCTCCGAACCCGTGACCTTCTAGTGCCTAAACACGTAAGGTTAAGTAAGTAGATGTCTCGCAAGACCATCTAGGCTAGTTGTTCATACAACCCGTTGTGTTTAAATGTTGGTTTGTTCGCGTTCGTAACAAAGTATACGGCCCGTTGGTGATTTGTTATAATTAAAGTTTATCATTCAATACGCAATTTAAAGTAATTGTAATAGGAAAGTATGTTTTATTATGATTGTTAGGTCGTATCGTATAAGGATTTGAGGTTGTAAAAGTTCGACACTTAGTGAAAATGTGAGTTTTCAAGGTTCTGGTTTGTGCGACGTAGCATGCGACGTAAGGTGCGACGTAGGCAGGTACGTCGCATGATGCGACCTTCGCAAATCAATGCGACGTAGGGGGCGACGTCGCTAATGCGACGTTGGTTCGGTTTGCGACGTTAAAGTCTACGTCGCTACGTGCGACGTCCGCAAGTTAATGCGACGTAATAGGCTGCGTCGCTAGTGCGACGTTGAGGTTTTTGTGCGACGTAGGTCGCGACGTCGCAGAGGCCCCTGGCCAGGTGCGACGTAGCGGTCTGTTGGCCGGAAAATGTGCCGAAAATGAGTTTTCCGGTTTCCGTTCGGTCCAAATCTTTTACCCAACCCTTATATGAACATAATAAGCCTATTTAAACCATAAACTAGTAAAAATGATCAAAAACGAGAGATGTCGGGATTTGTCGGAAACTTACAAAATGTCGGATGAAAAATCCGAGAAGATAGGAATGTAGATCGTGTTGTCGTGGTCACTTTTCTCCAAACGAGTGGTATGATTCGGCGATGTTTTGTGGTGTTATTTTACGATTTTGGTGATGAATGTGGGTTGATGATTGAAAGTAAAAGAAAGAGAGAGAGAGAATGGAATTTAGAAATGAAGAAAGAAAAGGAAATGGTGGGAGGTTAAATCCTCCACCATTTTCAGTCTGCGCACTGCGCCTCGCGCAGTGTTCGTTTACCCCGTCGTTTAAACGTTAAATAATTATTTTAAATATTAAATGGTACGTTCTAAAATACAAATTATTTGCGATATTTTATTTAAATATTTTTCTAATCACTTTATATTTGAATCATAAAAAGGTAAGTTTGTTTATTTAATTTGCGCGTTTTAATATCTAAACTTGTGTACGTTTTGTTTGTACGATATAAATGAATACGAAATATTATCATAATAATATTTTTGACATAACAATGTTATTTAATAAAATTGGTCACCAACGTCCGTATTAAATTGAATCGAAATACTTTCGATTTAGAGTGCGTACGATTTAACCAAATCGCATTTTCGTATATATTCAACAATATATATATATAATTCGATACATAAATTAGCCTAACACAGAACTAATTACATGTATTAACAAAGAATTAGGCACTAATTCTAGCCCTAATTTGCCGGTTGTTACATTCTCCCCCTGTTAAAAGAATTTCGTCCCGAAATTTAAGTCGAAGTCGCGTTAGGGGCAGAATCGGTGAATAAGTGAGGATACTTGAGTCGTATTTGGTCTTCCCGTTCCCAAGTGAATTCCGGACCACGCCGCGAATTCCACCTGACTTTGACGATTGGAATACGACTTTGTTTCAGTTGTTTGACCTCACAGTCCATAATTTCGACGGGTTCCTCAACGAAATGTAGTTTGTCATCGATGCTAATCTCGTCAAGGGGTATAATAAGTGTCTCGTCAGACAGACATTTCTTTAAGTTAGAAATGTGAAATGTAGGGTGCACGCTGCTGAGTTCAGAGGGCAGCTGCAATCGATATGCCACTGGACCTATTTTCTCGAGGATCTCAAAAGGTCCAATGTACCTGGGGTTTAATTTTCCGCGTTTGCCGAATCGGATTACGCCTTTCCAAGGCGATACTTTTAAGAGTACTCGATCCCCAACTTGGAACTCGAGTGGTTTGCGTCTCACGTCAGCATAGCTCTTCTGACGATCACGCGCGGCTTTGAGTCGGTTTTGGATTTCAACGATTTTCTCTGTGGTTTCATGTAGGAGTTCAGGACCAGTGAGTTGACTCTCTCCCACTTCAGTCCAACAGATCGGTGATCGGCACTTACGACCGTACAGTGCCTCAAAAGGTGCAGCTTTAATGCTGGTGTGATAGTTGTTGTTGTACGAGAACTCGCACAACGGTAGGTGTCTTTCCCAATTTGTGCCGGAATCCACTACGCAGGCTCGTAGCATGTCTTCCAGTGTCTGAATAGTTCGTTCGCTCTGGCCATCGGTCTGAGGATGGTACGCGGTACTCATATCGAGACGGGTACCCAGTGATTTTTGGAGTGATTGCCAGAAGCGAGATGTGAAACGGGCATCCCTGTCAGAGATAAACGAGAGAGGGACACCATGTTGGCAAACGATTTCTTTGATGTAAATTTGTGTAAGGCGTTCCATTTTGTCGGTTTCTCTGATTGCCAAGAAATGAGCCGATTTGGTGAGACGATCGACGATCACCCAAATGGTATCGCAACCGCTCGCCGATTTAGGTAGTTTGGTTATGAAATCCATGGTAATTTGCTCCCATTTCCATTGAGGAATTTCAGGTTGTTGGAGCAATCCAGAAGGTCTTTGGTGCTCGGCCTTGACCTTGGAATAAGTTAAACATTTGCTGACGTACAAAGCAATGTCAGCTTTCATATTCGGCCACCAGTAAAACTCCTTGATGCCGTGATACATTTTGTCGGATCCCGGGTGGATAGAATATTTGGACTTGTGAGCTTCATCCATCACCAAGTCCCGAAGGTTCCCGAAATTAGGCAACCAGATTCGGTTAGAGAAATACTTAACTCCGTTGGGTCTGATCTCGAATTGTCTGTCCATGCCTCGCAAGGCCTCGTTCTTGAAGTTATCGGGTTTCAGGGCTTCGAGTTGGGCAAGGTGTATTTGGGTGGTGAGGTCGTTATGAATGGTAATACTGAGTGCCCGGACTCGGAGTGGTTTTGTTCGTTCCTTACGACTGAGAGCATCAGCAACCACGTTTGCTTTGCCCGGATGATATTTGATCTCGCAGTCGTAATCGGTGAGTAATTCAACCCATCTACGTTGCCTCATGTTAAGATCTTTCTGGTTGAAAATGTGTTGGAGGCTTTTGTGGTCGGTGAATACAGTGCTGCGGGTACCATAAAGATAATGTCTCCAGATTTTTAAAGCGAACACCACGGCCCCTAGCTCGAGGTCGTGAGTTGTGTAGTTTTTCTCGTGAACTTTAAGTTGTCTGGAGGCGTACGCAATGACCTTGTCTCGTTGCATCAGCACGCAACCGAGACCTTGGTGAGAAGCATCGCAGTATACCACGAAGTCATCGGTGCCTTCGGGTAGAGATAGTATGGGTGCACTGCAAAGCTTGGATTTCAACAGTTGAAATGCCGACTCTTGTTTCTCGGTCCAATCGAATTTCTTTTCCTTCTGAGTCAGCACGGTGAGGGGTTTGGCAATTGTTGAAAAGTTTTCGATGAAGCGGCGGTAGTAACCGGCCAATCCCAAAAATTGGCGTACCTCGGTCGGAGTAGTTGGCGCTTTCCAGTTCTTGATTGCTTCGATCTTTGACGGGTCTACATGAATTCCCTGACTGTCGATAACGTGTCCAAGGAATTGAACGGTGTTTATCCAGAACTCACACTTAGAGAATTTGGCGTAAAGCTCCTCGTGTCTAAGTAGTTCCAGGATGGTTCTGAGGTGTTGTGCGTGTTCCTGTTCGTTTCGCGAATAGATAAGGATGTCATCGATAAAAACAATGACAAACTTGTCGAGGTAAGGTTTGCACACCCGATTCATAAGGTCCATGAATACAGCCGGTGCGTTGGTTAGACCAAAGGGCATTACTTGGAATTCGTAGTGCCCGTAACGGGTTCTGAATGCGGTTTTTGGGATGTCAGCATCGCGAACACGCAACTGATGATAACCTGATCGAAGATCAATCTTTGAATAACAGCTTGATCCTTGAAGTTGATCGAACAGATCATCGATTCGAGGAAGTGGATATCGGTTCTTGACGGTTAGTTTGTTCAACTCTCGGTAGTCAATACACATTCGAAATGAACCGTCTTTCTTTTTAACAAACAAGACCGGAGCTCCCCAAGGTGAAGAACTCGGTCTGATGAATCCTCTATCCAGGAGTTCCTGTAACTGCGTGGACAACTCCTGAAGTTCAGATGGAGCTAGGCGGTACGGTGCTCGGGCCACCGGTGCGGCACCCGGCACGAGGTCAATCGAGAACTCAACCTGTCTAGGTGGAGGTAAACCAGGTAGTTCCCCTGGAAAGACTTCGGGAAAATCTCTAACGATTGGCACATCTTCAAGTCGCTTCTCCTCCGACTTTTTCTCCGTGATGTGTGCGAGGATTGCGGGGTAACCCTTTCTCAGAAATTTTCGGGTTTTTAAACAGGAGATTAAGTTTAGTCTCGACCCACCGGTCTCCCCCTGTATGATCAAGGTACTACCGACGGCGAGAGGAATTCGGACGACCTTATCATGGCAAACAATTTCGGCCCGATGCTTGGACAACCAGTCCATACCCACGATGACATCAAAACTTCCTAATTCAACAGGCATTAAATCGATTGAGAAGGTTTCGTTTGCGAGGTTTAAAGTGCAATTAGGTATCACACTACTGGTTTCTATGAGTTTACCATTTGCGAGCTCTACAGTGTACTTAACATCTAAGGCCGAAGGGGTGATATTAAGTAGTGGGCAAAACTCATCAGATATGAAACTTTTATCAGCACCGGTATCAAATAATACTGAAGCAGTAAGATCGTTGAGAAGAAACGTACCCGTTACAACATTCGGGTCTTCCCTAGCTTCTCCAGCTTTGATGACAAATGCTCTGCTACGAGCAGGGTTGTTGTTCCGTTTGTTGCTGTTGTTGTTGTTGTTGTTGTTGTTGTTGTTGTTGTTTTTCTGCTTAGGGCAATTATTCTGAAAATGCCCAGGACTTCCGCACCCATAACAAGTCTTCGGGGCACTGGTGTTTCGACAATCCTTGGCCAGATGCCCAAAACGCTTGCAGTTTGTGCAAGGGCAGGAACCGTCGTGGTGACGATTGCATTTGGGACAGTAGGGCCTGCTTCCAACGTACCCTTTCCTTTCTGAAGTGCCAGATGAATAAGCCCTAAGAGGCTCAGGCTTTCGGTTGGTGATTTGGTTGGATGAGTTGGGGTTTCCTTCCCATTTTCGTTTGTTGTTTGCAGGTGGGGCTGAAGTTGTGTTACGGCGGACAGCGTTTGCCGTGAGTTCATGGGCCATACGGATGGCGTTCTGGATAGTACCTGGTTTGGATGAAGTCACCAGGTCCTGGAGTTTCTCGGGCAGTCCATCAACGTATTTCTCGATCCTCTTGTACTCAGGATCGACCATGGTTGGGCACAGAAGTGCCAGCTGGTGGAAACGGTTGGTGTAACCGGTGATATCATTACCTTGCATCTTATGGTTCCAGAATTCCAGCTCCAGTTGTTTCAGTTCATCCCTGGGGCAATACTCACCCCTTAACATCTCCTTCAACTCCTCCCACGGGAGTTTGTAAGCATTGGCAACGCCCACAGTTTGGGCATAGGTGTTCCACCACGTGAGTGCGGTGTCAGTAAAAGTACTAACTGAGAACTTAACTTTGTCCCCCTCCGCACAGTTGCAGATAAGAAATACCGATTCAACTTTCTCGATCCAGCGTATTAGACCGATAGCTCCCTCGGTACCTGCAAAGTTTAGAGGTTTGCAGTTCTGGAAGTCCTTGTAAGAACAAGGTTTAGCAGCAGTGGTTTCAGCGGCATCGCTGTTTCTCGAGGAATTTGGTGGAGTATTCCGAGCCAAGGCTTCAGTAACAGCCTGGGTTATAAGGGAGGTAATCTGGGCATCGGTGTATGGTCGTGTCTTTGGCGGCATGATTCTTCAATAAAAGAAATGAAGATACATGAGATTTTTGTATGAGCTGGTAATTGTCACAGATGTACATGTATAAAAGCAGTAATACATAACATCAACATGGAAAATGACAATTAATGTGAGTTGAGATAACAAAGGATATCTGATAGATAAAGTGAGTTCAAAAGTTACATCCTACAGAGATATTACAAAAGGTGTCGGGAATGGTTACATCCGACTAGTTTATAGAGTAGTGCTGGATAGTCCCTAGATTACGAGATAGATTACACGACAAAACTACACTATTCTTAATGTAGATTAATTTGTTCCATCAGCGCGACAAGGCGGTCCACGGTTTCTGCTAGTCGGTTGGTTTGCATGGCGTTGTCTTCAACCAAGGTCAGTCGTTGTGCTAGTGTTCGAGAATGATCAGCAGTCTCCTGTGAACGCTGTTCACATTCTTCTAATCGGTTTCTTACAATTTCATCTGCACCTAATTCGGCGGTCATGGAATCCTGAATTATGCTTACAGAGAGGTTGGTATCCTCTTGTTCTCGCTGTAGTTGTGATATGCGGTCAAGAGCTTGACGAAGCAGGTAAGTCATTCAGTGTTGTTCCAGTTCCAGGTTTTCGAGTCTTTGCTCCTGACGGCGGGATTGGGTAGCCAATACTGGCAACGTGAGATGTGCCGAGTTCTGAGAGTTATGTACAGGATAAGGGCTGGTTCGAGGTGACCTTGTGTTCCTCCTGGCTACTCGTGGGTTCCGTGACCCACGTGAGTGAGAGTGTGTCGGATTAGATGTTGTGTTTGCCATTCCTGTGGCAGAGTGTAAGTAAGACGAGGCTAATATATATAAATATATATCATATCAAGCCTAGTGTCTAGCACGTATTAAGTAATGGTCCGGTTCTCTCGTGGTCAGAGTCAACTAACGTATCCCCGTTCAACATATTCATTTCAGACATTACATCATCTTTCCTTAATTGTACATAGTTGATAAGGCTATGTTAAATTAAAGTCGTATGCTGTAATTCCTGAACCAGTCATGCCTAATAAGAAAATACTGCCTAACGGTCATAGTCTAGGCCCACTAAATGCAACCTAGTTCACTATAACCTTATTCCCTGATAGCAATCTGTAACACCCCCAAATTCACTGTTTAGCGGAAGCATACTTGGGTGTTACTAATCAATATACAAAGCACAAGATATACAGCAAACGACCTCTAAATGAGACGTTTTGTAAAATAATTACATTTCATAATTTAATCGTTTGAAAACATATAGTTTTCTTTACAAAAATATATAAGCCTAGAGTCCGCGTATGTGGCGGGAGATTCTATTACATAACCATAGTTACAAAAGATAATGCCAAAGAATCTCCGTTAAATGCAGTTTGGAAATCATGCGACTCTAGCTAGTAATCCTGGAGTGATCCTACTCCTTAAGTGTACCTGAGAATACATGCTAAAAATGGTCAACCAAAAGGTTGGTGAATCTCACAGGTTTATCAGTAAATGATCAGTTTGAACACAAGATTTCATCAGTAGTGCCCGTAGGCGTATATCAAGTATTTGCAAATCTCGCAAAAGTAAAGTAATCGAGTTATACCGTTGCCATGAGGCTCATAATCGAAGCTTAACCCGTAAATAATCAGTTGCTCCCGTGACATGCTCGAAATTGAGCAAGCATAAGTAACGAAATAATAGTCGCCCGTTTATACATAACGGTTCGTGGTAGCGCTACTACCCCGGGCGGGGAGGGTCATTTCCCTAATGGATCCATTAACTACTGTTCGCGCTTAAGTACATAACTAACGATATATGATGGAGAGACTTCAGTAAATAGTAAGTAACTCATGCAATTCCGTTTGGTATATTAAACAGTTTAGTACTTGTGTTCAAGAAAATCAGTAGCATGCATCTCCCCCAATAAGTTAAAACAGTAAAAGTGGGGCCGTAAGACTCACCTGAGTCAAGCAGTGGTAAATAGCAAGTAGTAGTAAAGCAAGTAGGTTCTCCGAACCCGTGACCTTCTAGTGCCTAAACACGTAAGGTTAAGTAAGTAGATGTCTCGCAAGACCATCTAGGCTAGTTGTTCATACAACCCGTTGTGTTTAAATGTTGGTTTGTTCGCGTTCGTAACAAAGTATACGGCCCGTTGGTGATTTGTTATAATTAAAGTTTATCATTCAATACGCAATTTAAAGTAATTGTAATAGGAAAGTATGTTTTATTATGATTGTTAGGCCGTATCGTATAAGGATTTGAGGTTGTAAAAGTTCGACACTTAGTGAAAATGTGAGTTTTCAAGGTTCTGGTTTGTGCGACGTAGCATGCGACGTAAGGTGCGACGTAGGCAGGTACGTCGCATGATGCGACCTTCGCAAATCAATGCGACGTAGGGGGCGACGTCGCTAATGCGACGTTGGTTCGGTTTGCGACGTTAAAGTCTACGTCGCTACGTGCGACGTCCGCAAGTTAATGCGACGTAATAGGCTGCGTCGCTAGTGCGACGTTGAGGTTTTTGTGCGACGTAGGTCGCGACGTCGCAGAGGCCCCTGGCCAGGTGCGACGTAGCGGTCTGTTGGCCGGAAAATGTGCCGAAAATGAGTTTTCCGGTTTCCGTTCGGTCCAAATCTTTTACCCAACCCTTATATGAACATAATAAGCCTATTTAAACCATAAACTAGTAAAAATGATCAAAAACGAGAGATGTCGGGATTTGTCGGAAACTTACAAAATGTCGGATGAAAAATCCGAGAAGATAGGAATGTAGATCGTGTTGTCGTGGTCACTTTTCTCCAAACGAGTGGTATGATTCGGCGATGTTTTGTGGTGTTATTTTACGATTTTGGTGATGAATGTGGGTTGATGATTGAAAGTAAAAGAAAGAGAGAGAGAGAATGGAATTTAGAAATGAAGAAAGAAAAGGAAATGGTGGGAGGTTAAATCCTCCACCATTTTCAGTCTGCGCACTGCGCCTCGCGCAGTGTTCGTTTACCCCGTCGTTTAAACGTTAAATAATTATTTTAAATATTAAATGGTACGTTCTAAAATACAAATTATTTGCGATATTTTATTTAAATATTTTTCTAATCACTTTATATTTGAATCATAAAAAGGTAAGTTTGTTTATTTAATTTGCGCGTTTTAATATCTAAACTTGTGTACGTTTTGTTTGTACGATATAAATGAATACGAAATATTATCATAATAATATTTTTGACATAACAATGTTATTTAATAAAATTGGTCACCAACGTCCGTATTAAATTGAATCGAAATACTTTCGATTTAGAGTGCGTACGATTTAACCAAATCGCATTTTCGTATATATTCAACAATATATATATATAATTCGATACATAAATTAGCCTAACACAGAACTAATTACATGTATTAACAAAGAATTAGGCACTAATTCTAGCCCTAATTTGCCGGTTGTTACATGATGAATATTATGTGGTAAGAGTTTGATTAGTGAAAGCTAATAAGTGATCATATGATGAAGTCTAGTGTAGTTAATTAGAGAATCAAAGTAAGTGTAATCAAAGTGGGGGAGGGATTGAATATGATTGAAGTTGATAATTATTAGTGTCTAAAAGTGTCGTTATGATTATGTGTTTATGCAATAGGTGACTAGAGACATGGAGGCTTATGATGATCAAGATGGAGAAATTGTCATCTAAGAGATTGTGGTGAGTGATACGGGGGTTAAACAGGTGATTTGATTGTGTAGTACCGTATAGCTTGAGGGCTAGAGGTTTACACAATCAAGGAATAAGTTATTTGTTTATGCTTGTTTAATTATGTTTATTGCTTAATTTAGTTGTTGTGTTAAATTACTTGTTTATGTTTATTTGTTATGTGATTAAATGATATTTGGTAAGAAAAGTAGTGATTATCTCATTAACTTGATGATAGCCAATTAATGAGATTGTCACTTTCTTAAAGGCAAAGGAAACGAATTGGTGATAAATAGTGTATGATTCGATTGTGTTTGTGACAACTCTCCAAATTAGGTATTAATTTACATTTAAGCATGTGCATTCTTACGCTAATTTCCTGGTTAAGTTTTAACAAAACTTTTGTCGTGGTGTAAGCCTAGCAAGCCCAATACTTTTAAACAAAAAGTATTACAAAATATGTAATTAACTATAATTACGTACAAACGTATCGGAACGAACCCGACAAAAATAAATGACAAAAGTTTCGTGATACAAAAATAATTAATAATATAATTATTAATTACGAGTATTTATATATCTATAACATATAGATATAAAGGTCTAATTTTACGTTTAACATAAAACGTATTATAACACGAACAGAAATAATTCTAAAACGCGCATACGACGTCAAATCATAAAAAGGCAAATTTTCTAGTTCATTCGATAACATTTAGAACATTACCTCAAAATATGAAATCCTAAATTAACTGAAATTTTGCGCTCAATTAACTGTGCGCAGTAAAATGTACAAAATTGTACATCTCTTTAAAATAATGATAACATCATTATACTGACTATAAATTACGAACCAGGAGAACACCTACATAATAGAAATATAAATTGTTGATTTTTATATTGCTATAATTATACCCGTACTCGAAATTGAGGTACCCAAAATGGGCACCTAACTCAAATAATTGAGGAAGCAGGCTATTTGAAGCCATACTCCCTCCCATTTCTCTCTGTGATCCATCGACATACTCACACACACCTCCAATAATTCTTTCAACAAAAATCTCACCTTCAATCTCCTTCTTCTTTGATCATCTTGACAACAACAACAACATCAGGAATCAAGGGCATCACCAAGATCATCATCTTCATCATCATCCGTTCATCATCATCTCCACCATTTTCGTTTGTAAGAAAAACTACAAACCTTTGATTTCTTTACTTTAAATTCGTGTTCTAACATGTTTATATAACTTAATCTATGCATATAACATATATATATGAAGGATTGAAGGTTTGATCATGAAAATGTTTACAAAACCCAAAACTATAAATCTAAAATCAATACGTGAAAACGTGTTATAATGATGTAATAAGTGGTTAAAATGATATATGTGGACTGTATAAACGATTTGGTTAAACAATGTAAAGAATTTGGAACCAAAATTTTCGAGCCTATGATTGCTCTGTTACGAACAGGTTCTGTGAACAGCATGAATCCGGCGGATTCATGATGAATCCGGCGGATTCCCCCACGAAACTCGCACACCCCGTAATCGGTTTACACCTTGTGAACGAGTAAAAGACACGCTCGAATCCGGCGGATTCACTTGAATCCGGCGGATTCCCAAAGCTTCACTGGAACGAGCTGTGAACACAAAAGAATCCGGCGGATTCAATTAAATCCGGCGGATTCACCTATTCTTGACCCGACCCGACGGCTTGATCCGAAGATCCGGCAACACCTTTTCATTTAATCAGAATCCGGCGGATTCAATTAGAATCCGGCGGATTCCCCATCTGGTCAACAACTTGACTTTTAATTTTAAATACAAACGATTTCGTTAACGATTAAAATTATTAGTAGACATTTACGAGACATTGTAAACTATTGATAATACATTAATGTGGTATATCCGAGACACGGACTTTGGACTTATTTATTTCGTACAAACAAACGATATGGGAATGAACACGTATATGATATATATATATATATATATATATATATATACGAACTTTGTAAATTATACGATTTGAATACGATTACGCAATCGGGACATTTAAACTTTTTAACACTTATTAAACAAACGTAACAATATTAAAGGCAAATGATATTTATTAAACGGAATAAATATATTATCAAGTTTTATATAACAAATAAAACTCGACACGTTTTAAATCCGAAACAACGTATTACAATATATATACATATATTCGAGGACACACGATATATATAGACACAAACGTATACGTTTTCTTAAACAAATGGAAACTTATATATATTTTAATATACGAGAACAACGTATTGATTAAATAAATATATACGACACTTAAGGAATATATATTCACAAATATATATATGTACACAATAAACTACACGTTTAACCAACGTATAATCTAATAATATACAACAAGTATATTACTTAAGTAGACATATATAAAACAAATATATGTACTTACAATGATTTTTGAATAACATACGTACGACTGTAAACAAAGTATATGTACAAATGAAACAAAACGACCTTCCGTTAAATAGACAATTACATATTGGTTTATATACTTAACCAAGTATACGATGAAAGAAATAATAACAATATTTCAACGCAATGTCATTAATAAAGTCAACAACTTATATTACTAAGAAATCAACCATTTCTTCAAACAAACAAACTGTTAACATAAGTGATTAAAACAAATCAAACGTACTTATGTTAATATATTTGTTGTATAGGTTAACATACCTTGGGCTGTTATCTGTTTGGCTGCTAGCTTTCCTACCGAGCAAAACTACTGTGAGTTCACAGCCCCTACTTTACAAATGTTTTATGTTTTAAACATAGGGGTGTAAACATAGAAACTGCATGCAAACATATGCAGCAAATTATATAAATGCTTTAAATTGCTTTATACAACTGTTTGATATGAAATATCATTTCACAACTGTTTTGGGAATTAGACAACAGATCCTAGTACGGACCCAGACTTGAAATGTGTGCATGAAAGACCTTATGTCATGCAGACTATAACCATTAGCTAGGTGACTCTAGCCACTGAGTATACGAATAGTACTATTGCCGTGACGACCCTCCTGTGGATGGAGCGTATACTTAACTGTCCTTCAGGCAAGAAACATAAGTTTTGGTTGTGGTTTGGTTATAGGGTTAGGTCGCGTTACTTTAACTTGCGAGGTTTAGCTCACCTTTCAGGGGATTATAGTCTAAGTATTCCCACACATATTATTTAGGATAAACATATCCTACAACTGTTTTATGTCAGTATACTTACTGATTATATTCATATACTGGTAAACAACCAGACATACATTTTGGGTAACAACCCACATAAAACTATACTTTAGGGTAATTATCCCTAACATCTTACAAATTGCAAAACCTGCAAACATTTATTTATTGAATAACATTTCAATAACTTTAACATAGATTGGTTAACATACCACATATTTATACAAACCTGTGAATTCACTCAACATATTTGTTGACGACTTTCTTTCTATGTTTTACAGGAAATTAGCTATGTAAGTAAGGATCGCATGCATTCAGGATGACAACCCTGGACTACTTAGGGTGCCATACTTTATGGGACAGCTTTTGAGGATTTCCTCTGTATTACTGCAGACATTGCAGTTATACTCATGAAATCTTATTTTAACATATGTATTGTAAAACTTAAATGTTTTAAACTTTATTACTACTGTACGACTTACACAGTCGTACTACTTTTGTAATAACTATTTAACTGGCATCCTTAATATATTATGTTCTGTATGATCATATGCTCTGATACGATGAATGCACAATTGTAACGTCATCACCCCCGTTGTTAAACTGTTGAAACAAGATGCTTCCGCTAAATCTTAACTTGCTTCCGCTAAACATTAAATAAGCACAATTATGGATTTTTGGGGTGTGACAGACTTGGTATCAGAGCCATTGGTTATAGCGAACTAGAAGTCTTTAGGTGACTGAAAACCTTAGAGACCTAGACTATAGCCTTGGCTAGAACATTCATGCATTCATACATACATACGTTTGCATACATCTAACATACGACTGACACGTCACACACAATTTCCCTTGTCACAGTATGTCTAGTCAATCACTTATTCATGTTTATGCTTCGGATGAGGAGCCGACAGAGGCTACATTTGAGGGTCCCGCTATCACTGTGGGGGATGAGTCATCTGTTCATTTGAGAGACATGTCAGATGACACTAGTGACGCTTACATTGCGCCACCACCGACAGCACATGAGGTTACCCCTATCACTACAGGTATTCACCATCAGGCCGGTGAGACTTCTCGCAGGCCTGTATATAGGAGGACACCGAGGATGTGTGTCCGAGATCTTCCTATTGGTCCGTTAGCACCAGCGGACGAGTCTGTTGAGTCTCCACAGAGGGCACCCAGGTTTGCTCATCTAGAGTGGATGACTCCTATGTTGAGGCACTGGAGGTCATTAGAGGGTTTTCCCTCCACATTTGAGACAGGAGAGTCTTCACGACCCCCAGCATCACTGCCTACCACTGGAGAGCCGATAGAGCAGACTCTCCCTACATTAGTTGCTGTTATGCATACTTTGTTTTGTATTTCTTCTAGCAGGAGTTCTTACCTTGGACAGGTACAGGATGAGGTCTCCCGTCTGTATGGGGACATGGCTGGTATGCATGAGCATCATCATTTTCTGTTGAACCATGTGTTTACTGCCCAGGAGATAGCTGAGTCCGCACGTGCTCGTGTGAGGACACTTGAGAGACGTGTTAGGATTGCAGGGCTTGTGGTTGGTGCTTGTGTGGTGATGGCTGTGTTGAGGACAGCCGTGGGATCATTTCTACCGTATTTCCGTTAGACCTATGTAGGGCGGGTTGTGCCTACTTAGGATTGTATATATACTATGTATTAGATTTGGAACTTTGGTTCGACGGGTATAGACATACCTGTCATGTTTTGTATATCATTTGGATCGACGGTGTGTAGACAGACCCGTCATGCTTTGATTAGTCTTTGGATCGATGGATATCTAGGATAGATCCATCATGTTTTGTATAAAAACTTGTGAACTAACTATGATCAGTTATATGATATGACATATGTATTTGGTTTATTATTATTGTTTATGTTACTGTGCGTTGTGATTGGATTATATATTGACAATAGATACTACATAATTGTGGATACTGAAATATGTCTTTGTAACCTATAGATCTCTTGAAACTGGAAAAATGACAGAACCTGTCATAAGTGAGTACTCATCAGATGATGACATAACCATCGACGAGCAGATACAATATGAATATGTCGATACAGAAACAATTCCGATAGTGGAACTGGTGGAAGAAGAGATTGAGAACCACCACTTTGGATTGATTGACATAGAGGAATATGAGAGAGTTAGAGACCAAGCTGAAGAGCTAGATGGTCAAAACTGGGAACTTGCATCTAAATGCAAGAACTATGAAACTGAGTTGAGAATCCTAAAGAGGCCTATGTCTGTCCGAGTTAGGGATAGAATTCGCTTCTGGAAGAAAGTAGCTAGTGATCGTAAGAAGAGAGTCAAGACTTGGATTAAACGTCTGAGCAAATGCTCAACTGAGAATGATCTGGACTATTATCCAACTCTACGATACAAGACTATGCTAGAAAGGCATTACTCCTCTCCTAACCTGGACCAGGAGTGAAAGAAAAAGAACTGCACTACGACAGAGAACATAGCTAAAGATAGCTTAATAAAGAACTGATGAAGAACTGTCGTAGGAATATAATCGTTTTGTTAGGATCTAAGTATAGCTAAGTTTAGTTTAATTAGTACTGTAGCAACTCGTGTAGTATTGGAAATCACTCTTGATGGATATAGGAGATATCATCCAGTTTTGTAATGAAACGATGTATGAACGTTCTAGTTAATGTATAATATAACTTAGGTTCGATTCGAAATTTCGTGCGAATTATATTCATCTCCATATACAAGTGATAGAAAAGTTATCACGTAATAATTGTTGAAACCATTTCTTGCAAACTTTGAAAACCTACCATACTATGAATTATTTATCTTATCTTGAATTCCATAAAACATTGATTGCACTTAAACGATGATGAAAAGAAATATGTATTTGGCATTATATAATGACGCCTGGCCAACGTGATTATATTGTACAAAGTACATATGGGTGTTTCAAAGTCGTGCGATATACAATGTGAAACATTATTCTCTCAAATTTTCCATACTATTCATTTGATAGACAATGTGAAATCTTGTTCATCACATTCATTATCTTGGCATTGACTTCTGCATTTTATTCATCGCAGAACTGAACTATGCCGCCAAAACGACGAATTACTAGGAACAGTCAGAAAACAACTGTACCTCCTACATCTGAAACCATTCCACCACCTAACACTGAGGAAACTGCTGAGCAGATGATAGCTAGACGCATTGCTGAGGGTATTGCTGAGTATGAGGCAAGTCGAAACCGTGAGACGGGGGTTAATAACAGTGGATCGACCCCTGTTATTGCTGAGACTGTTGTGAATAACCGCCGAGGGTGTTCATATAAGACATTTCAGGCGTGTAAGCCACCTCCTTTCTGTGGCACTGAAGGTGCTATTGGTATTATACACTGGATAGAAAAGATGGATTCTGTGTTGGACATCAGTGATTGTCTACCAGACACTGCGGTAAAATATGTTGCCTGTACACTTGCTGATAAAGCTTTGACTTGGTGGAATAGTCAAGTTCAGTCGATGGGACGACCAGCTGCTTATTCCATGACATGGGAAACATTGAAGCGTATGATGATGGAAGAATTCTGCCCTCGAAGTGAGATGCAGAAAATTGAGACTGAGCTGTGGAACATTGCTATGATTGGTGCTGACATCACTAGTTATACAACCAGGTTCCAAGAACTAGCTCGTCTTGTGCCACATATGGTAACACCTGAGTACAAGCGTATTGAACGCTATGTGTATGGACTGGCACCACAGATCAGGAGTTTAGTTACGTCCTCCAAACCTGACACCTTCAGGAGCGCTGTTACACTAGCGCAGAGTTTGACTGATGAAGCAGTTAGAATGGGGACATTGACACAGAAAACTATGCCGGTCAAGGTTGAGCCGAGCAGTACTGAAGCTGGTAGTTCTGGAGGTAAGAAACGTAAATGGAATGACCGCCAGGGTCAATCCAACAAGAAAGGATCTGGAAATCCTAGGTCTTATGCTGCTACTATTGTGGAACCGAAGCCATACTTGGGTAACAAACCTAAGTGTGATAAGTGTAGCAAACACCATGAGGATGAGTGCTGGTTTTGCGACAGCTGTAAGGGATGGGGTCACAAAGCCCAAAACTGTAAGGTAAACCCTACCCCTAAGGGAAACACTGCTCGTCAAAACCAAGGTTGTTTTGAATGTGGCGACACGAGGCATTATCGAAACCGATGTCCTCGACTCAATAACCAAAACCGTAACGCCAACAACGCTCGTAACCGCAACAATAATGGGAACAACCGCGGTAACAACAACAACCGAACCAACAACAACAATGCTAACAACAACAACAATCAGCCAGCTCGTGGACGCGTGTTCATGTTAGGAGCACCAGAGGCACGTCAGGATCCTAACACAGTCACTGGTACGTTTCTTGTAAACAACCATTTTGCTTCTGTGTTATTTGATTCCGGTGCTGATTTAAGCTTTGTGTCCACTGAGTTTAGACCACTATTAGAGATCGAATCCCTTAAGCTAGATAACAAATACACAGTAGAGCTAGCTGATGGTAAGTTGATTGAATCAGGAGAAATAGTACCAGGATGTTCCTTAACTTTAGAAGGTCATTCTTTCAAAATAGACTTACTACCGGTAGAATTAGGGAGCTTCGATATAGTGGTTGGCATGGATTGGTTATCACTGAACCGCGCAGAGATCATCTGTCATGAGAAGATTGTACGGTTACCTCTACCGTCAGGAGAAATGTTGATGGTTCAAGGAGAAAAGAGTAATCGTGTGGTGAAAACGATTACATGCATGAAGGCAAATAAGTATCTACGAAAAGGGTACCAAGCATTTTTGGTACATGTTGTGAATAAGAAACCCGAGGAGCGACGCATAGACGACGTGGCAGTAGTACGCGACTACCCAGGAGTATTTCCTGACGAGCTACCAGGGATACCACCTCCTCGGCAGGTTGAATTCCATATCGACCTAGTGCCGGGAGCTGCACCGATTGCTCGTGCGCCTTACCGTTTAGCTCCATCAGAAATGCAGGAACTGTCTGCACAGTTGCAAGAACTGTTGGATTTAGGATTCATCCGACCGAGCTTTTCACCGTGGGGAGCTCCGGTGTTATTTGTCAAAAAGAAGGATGGATCAATGCGGATGTGTATCGATTATCGAGAACTGAACAAAGTGACGATTAAGAACCGATACCCATTGCCACGCATCGACGATTTGTTTGACCAGCTGCAAGGGTCAAGTTATTACTCAAAGATCGACTTGAGATCGGGTTACCATCAACTGAAGGTACGGGATGAAGATATCCCTAAGACTGCATTTAGGACTCGTTATGGTCATTACGAGTTCCTGGTTATGCCATTCGGGCTAACGAATGCGCCAGCAGTGTTCATGGATCTAATGAATAGAGTATGTAAACCTTACCTTGATAAGTTCGTCATCGTGTTCATTGACGATATCTTGATATACTCGCGAACAAAGGAAGACCATGAACGACATCTGAGGCTGATTCTTGAATTACTGGAGAAAGAGAAGCTTTATGCAAAGTTCTCTAAATGCGAGTTTTGGATGCGTGAGGTTCATTTCCTGGGTCACGTGATCAATAACAAAGGAATTCACGTGGACCCATCCAAAATTGAGGCGATTAAGAATTGGGGAGCCCCAAAGACCCCAACTGAGATACGACAATTTCTTGGGTTAGCCGGTTACTACCGAAGGTTCATTGGGAATTTCTCGAAGATAGCTCAGCCACTTACCGCCCTAACGCAAAAAGACAAGAAGTTTGATTGGGGCGAGAAGCAAGAGAATGCTTTTCAAATGCTGAAAGAGAAATTGAGCACCTATCCTATCCTTACCAGAAGGAGTAGAAAACTTTGTTGTCTACTGTGATGCTTCACATCAAGGATTAGGTTGCGTGTTGATGCAAAACGACAAGGTCATTGCATATGCGTCTCGTCAATTGAAGATTCACGAGAAGAACTATACGACGCATGATTTAGAGCTAGGAGCAGTCGTTTTTGCACTAAAGATTTGGAGACACTACCTATACGGTACAAAGTGTACGATCTTTACCGATCACAAAAGTCTCCAACACATATTTGACCAGAAAGAACTCAACATGAGACAGAGACGTTGGGTTGAATTGTTGAATGATTACGACTGTGAAATCAAGTACCATCCAGGCAAAGCTAATGTAGTAGCGGATGCCTTGAGTCGTAAGGAAAGAGTGAAACCTCGAAGAGTTCGAGCATTAGGACTGACAATCCACTTGGATCTGATTTCCCAAATTCGTGACGCTCAACAAGCGGCCTTTACTCCAGAACGTATAAAGGACGAATCCCTCAAAGGGATGGAGAAACAACTGGAGTCTAAGGAAAATGGAGTATTGTACTTCATGAATCGAATTTGGATTCCTTGTGTTGATGAGCTACGTAGCCTAGTATTGGACGAAGCTCATAAGTCTAATTACTCGATACATCCTGGTGCAGATAAGATGTACCACGATCTGAAAGGATTTTACTGGTGGCCTGGCATGAAAAGAAACATTGCCACCTATGTTAGTAGATGTCTGACTTGTGCAAAAGTTAAGACTGAGTACCAAAAGCCATCCGGACTTTTGCAACAACCAGAGTTGCCCAAATGGAAATGGGAACACATCACGATGGATTTCATCACGAAACTACCGAAAACATCATCTGGAATGGACTCCATATGGGTGATTGTCGATCGACTGACAAAGTCAGCTCACTTTCTTGCCATTAAGGAAACGGATAAGATGGAAAAGCTGTCTAGAATTTACATAAAAGAAGTTGTTTCTAGACATGGAGTTCCATTATCCATCATCTCTGATAGAGATGCACGTTTCACCTCTCGCTTCTGGCAAACATTGCAACAAGCTTTAGGCACTAGACTCGACATGAGTACCGCCTACCATCCACAAACTGATGGTCAAAGCGAGCGAACGATACAAACGCTTGAGGACTTGCTACGAGCATGCGTGATTGATTTTGGAGGAAACTGGGATGTTCATCTCCCTTTAGCTGAATTCTCGTACAACAATAGTTATCATACGAGCATACAAATGGCACCTTTCGAGGCGTTGTACGGACGCAAGTGTCGATCCCCACTCTGTTGGGCAGATATGGATGACAGACAGTTATCAGGTCCTGAGATAGTCCAAGAGACAACGGACAAAATATCTCAAGTGCTTAATCGATTAAAAACGGCACGAGACCGACAAAAGAGTTATGCAGACAATAGACGAAAACCTTTGGAATTTCAAGTAGGTGACAAAGTCCTACTCAAAGTATCTCCTTGGAAAGGAGTTGTACGATTTGGAAAACGCGGTAAGCTAAACCCACGTTACATTGGACCTTTTGAGATCCTAGCAAGGATTGGTCCTGTAGCTTATAAGCTTAAACTCCCGCAAGAACTTAGTAATATTCACGACACGTTTCACGTGAGTAACCTTAAGAAGTGTCTATCTGACGAAGCGTTAATCATACCTCCCGACGAAATTTATGTCGACTCAAAACTCAACTTCGTGGAGGAACCGCTTGAAGTAATGGATACGAAAACACAGAAACTCCGAAACAGTCGGATCAAACTTGTCAAGATTCGATGGAACTCGAAAAGAGGCCCAGAGTTCACCTGGGAACGTGAGGATGAAATGCGCAAAGAATATCCTCAACTATTTAAACCCGTAACCACGACTCACGACACAAATTAAATCTCGGGACGAGATTTCCCTAACGGGGGGAGAATGTGACAACTCTCCAAATTAGGTATTAATTTACATTTAAGCATGTGCATTCTTACGCTAATTTCCTGGTTAAGTTTTAACAAAACTTTTGTCGTGGTGTAAGCCTAGCAAGCCCAATACTTTTAAACAAAAAGTATTACAAAATATGTAATTAACTATAATTACGTACAAACGTATCGGAACGAACCCGACAAAAATAAATGACAAAAGTTTCGTGATACAAAAATAATTAATAATATAATTATTAATTACGAGTATTTATATATCTATAACATATAGATATAAAGGTCTAATTTTACGTTTAACATAAAACGTATTATAACACGAACAGAAATAATTCTAAAACGCGCATACGACGTCAAATCATAAAAAGGCAAATTTTCTAGTTCATTCGATAACATTTAGAACATTACCTCAAAATATGAAATCCTAAATTAACTGAAATTTTGCGCTCAATTAACTGTGCGCAGTAAAATGTACAAAATTGTACATCTCTTTAAAATAATGATAACATCATTATACTGACTATAAATTACGAACCAGGAGAACACCTACATAATAGAAATATAAATTGTTGATTTTTATATTGCTATAATTATACCCGTACTCGAAATTGAGGTACCCAAAATGGGCACCTAACTCAAATAATTGAGGAAGCAGGCTATTTGAAGCCATACTCCCTCCCATTTCTCTCTGTGATCCATCGACATACTCACACACACCTCCAATAATTCTTTCAACAAAAATCTCACCTTCAATCTCCTTCTTCTTTGATCATCTTGACAACAACAACAACATCAGGAATCAAGGGCATCACCAAGATCATCATCTTCATCATCATCCGTTCATCATCATCTCCACCATTTTCGTTTGTAAGAAAAACTACAAACCTTTGATTTCTTTACTTTAAATTCGTGTTCTAACATGTTTATATAACTTAATCTATGCATATAACATATATATATGAAGGATTGAAGGTTTGATCATGAAAATGTTTACAAAACCCAAAACTATAAATCTAAAATCAATACGTGAAAACGTGTTATAATGATGTAATAAGTGGTTAAAATGATATATGTGGACTGTATAAACGATTTGGTTAAACAATGTAAAGAATTTGGAACCAAAATTTTCGAGCCTATGATTGCTCTGTTACGAACAGGTTCTGTGAACAGCATGAATCCGGCGGATTCATGATGAATCCGGCGGATTCCCCCACGAAACTCGCACACCCCGTAATCGGTTTACACCTTGTGAACGAGTAAAAGACACGCTCGAATCCGGCGGATTCACTTGAATCCGGCGGATTCCCAAAGCTTCACTGGAACGAGCTGTGAACACAAAAGAATCCGGCGGATTCAATTAAATCCGGCGGATTCACCTATTCTTGACCCGACCCGACGGCTTGATCCGAAGATCCGGCAACACCTTTTCATTTAATCAGAATCCGGCGGATTCAATTAGAATCCGGCGGATTCCCCATCTGGTCAACAACTTGACTTTTAATTTTAAATACAAACGATTTCGTTAACGATTAAAATTATTAGTAGACATTTACGAGACATTGTAAACTATTGATAATACATTAATGTGGTATATCCGAGACACGGACTTTGGACTTATTTATTTCGTACAAACAAACGATATGGGAATGAACACGTATATGATATATATATATATATATATATATATATATATATATACGAACTTTGTAAATTATACGATTTGAATACGATTACGCAATCGGGACATTTAAACTTTTTAACACTTATTAAACAAACGTAACAATATTAAAGGCAAATGATATTTATTAAACGGAATAAATATATTATCAAGTTTTATATAACAAATAAAACTCGACACGTTTTAAATCCGAAACAACGTATTACAATATATATACATATATTCGAGGACACACGATATATATAGACACAAACGTATACGTTTTCTTAAACAAATGGAAACTTATATATATTTTAATATACGAGAACAACGTATTGATTAAATAAATATATACGACACTTAAGGAATATATATTCACAAATATATATATGTACACAATAAACTACACGTTTAACCAACGTATAATCTAATAATATACAACAAGTATATTACTTAAGTAGACATATATAAAACAAATATATGTACTTACAATGATTTTTGAATAACATACGTACGACTGTAAACAAAGTATATGTACAAATGAAACAAAACGACCTTCCGTTAAATAGACAATTACATATTGGTTTATATACTTAACCAAGTATACGATGAAAGAAATAATAACAATATTTCAACGCAATGTCATTAATAAAGTCAACAACTTATATTACTAAGAAATCAACCATTTCTTCAAACAAACAAACCGTTAACATAAGTGATTAAAACAAATCAAACGTACTTATGTTAATATATTTGTTGTATAGGTTAACATACCTTGGGCTGTTATCTGTTTGGCTGCTAGCTTTCCTACCGAGCAAAACTACTGTGAGTTCACAGCCCCTACTTTACAAATGTTTTATGTTTTAAACATAGGGGTGTAAACATAGAAACTGCATGCAAACATATGCAGCAAATTATATAAATGCTTTAAATTGCTTTATACAACTGTTTGATATGAAATATCATTTCACAACTGTTTTGGGAATTAGACAACAGATCCTAGTACGGACCCAGACTTGAAATGTGTGCATGAAAGACCTTATGTCATGCAGACTATAACCATTAGCTAGGTGACTCTAGCCACTGAGTATACGAATAGTACTATTGCCGTGACGACCCTCCTGTGGATGGAGCGTATACTTAACTGTCCTTCAGGCAAGAAACATAAGTTTTGGTTGTGGTTTGGTTATAGGGTTAGGTCGCGTTACTTTAACTTGCGAGGTTTAGCTCACCTTTCAGGGGATTATAGTCTAAGTATTCCCACACATATTATTTAGGATAAACATATCCTACAACTGTTTTATGTCAGTATACTTACTGATTATATTCATATACTGGTAAACAACCAGACATACATTTTGGGTAACAACCCACATAAAACTATACTTTAGGGTAATTATCCCTAACATCTTACAAATTGCAAAACCTGCAAACATTTATTTATTGAATAACATTTCAATAACTTTAACATAAATTGGTTAACATACCACATATTTATACAAACCTGTGAATTCACTCAACATATTTGTTGACGACTTTCTTTCTATGTTTTACAGGAAATTAGCTATGTAAGTAAGGATCGCATGCATTCAGGATGACAACCCTGGACTACTTAGGGTGCCATACTTTATGGGACAGCTTTTGAGGATTTCCTCTGTATTACTGCAGACATTGCAGTTATACTCATGAAATCTTATTTTAACATATGTATTGTAAAACTTAAATGTTTTAAACTTTATTACTACTGTACGACTTACACAGTCGTACTACTTTTGTAATAACTATTTAACTGGCATCCTTAATATATTATGTTCTGTATGATCATATGCTCTGATACGATGAATGCACAATTGTAACGTCATCACCCCCGTTGTTAAACTGTTGAAACAAGATGCTTCCGCTAAATCTTAACTTGCTTCCGCTAAACATTAAATAAGCACAATTATGGATTTTTGGGGTGTGACAGTGTTGGATCCGGATTGCTTTGGAAGATGACTTGTTGATATATGTGGATTAAATAGTGATTATGTAGTGAACAGTGTATGAATTGGTTGTATGTGTTTTCGGATAGCTTCCGAGCTAGAGGATCATACAATCACGTGAAGGGTGTTTGTTATATGTTTTGTTTCTTATATGTGTGTTTAAGACTATGTTAAAAGATGTGTTGATTAGTAAATTGATTGTTGTTGGTTAATGATTATGTGTAAAGGATTAGTGGTGATCAGAGAGTTAACTGCGGTTAACACAGTGTTCAGTGTTTAGTGTTCAGTGTTCAGAGCCCAGTGAATTTGTGCTTATGTATTGTGTTGATATGTGCTAAGTGTTATGTGTATTGCTTGTTTGATTGCCTGTGTACTCACTAAGCAGTTGTGCTTACCCGTTTCAGTGTTTATGTTGTAGGTTGATGTTTTGATCGAGACATGTGGATAGAAGGGTTATGAGAAGCTAGTGACATGGATATGGAGCATGCTTATGGTTAGAATATGCTTCTTTCTTTTAAATTGTTGTTTTGATGCTCAATTGTGTAAATCGCACAAACAATGAGTTTTCGAATTAAATATGTTGGTCAATGTATAGTAGTTGACTTTGAAAGTCAAACAGAGTTATGGTGTCTAGTGTATGTGGTTGTCAAGTGTATGAAGTCATATGATTGGTTTGGTTTGAGTTAAAGTGTTGAATTGTAGAAAAAGGTCAAAAGTGATTGATTGGTCAAAGATGAAGTTGACAAATAGTCAACAATGTTGTAATAGTCAAACATATGTGGTATTGGGTAGAGTTGTGGTTGTATATGGTAGATTTGGTAAAAGTGTCCAAATGGACATCAAAACGGGTCAAAAGGGTTAAATCGGGTTTGAATGTAGTTATGTGGGTTTGGACAAGTGTGTTAGACTTGTTTTGGTAGGTTGATAATGTGTGCAAAAAGTTAGAGTCGAAGTTCTTATGGTTTGTGATTTGGGTTGTAGTCAAAAAGTGGTTAAAATGGTCAAAAAGTAGTTATACGTCCGTTTTCTCGTAAAACGTGTATTTTGGAAAAGTGCAAAAATAGAAAGTTTCATTTTGGCATTATGGAGGTGCTTGCAAATTTTCAGGGCCTAAGTGTTTACGAGTAAAAAGTTATGCGCGTCGGAAATTCGTATTTTGGTATTAGTTTGTGTGCAGCCCTGATTCCTGGGGAATCGGAGTCATTCCTGAGGAATATGAAATTTAGTTCTAACAGCAACCCTGATTCCTGGGGAATGAGAGTCATTCCTGGGAAATCCGAATCCAAGTGTTAACAGCATGCCTGATTCCTGAGGAATGGGAGTCATTCCTGGGGAATCTCTTGTAAATTCAACATTTTGTTATTTGAGTCATTATTTGATTAAGGGAACGATATAACGAGTCTATAATGTCATATTTTAGATGTGGGACCTAATAGAGTATGTTTCAGTGAGTTAAAAAAAAATGGTTCTGTTTTCAGGGCGTTTCAAGTTATGCATCTAACTTTGCCCTTTTTACTATTGTATGTAACAAACTTTCAAAACATCTATCGTATATAATAAACTTGTAAGAAATGCTTTTGTATGTAACAAACTTTCAAAACATCTATTGTATGCAATAAACTTGTAAAAAATCGCTATCGTATGGTGCGGTAGTCAATGATCTGCTAGAGTTTGCTCGTGCCGCCACAAACCAATGTTAAAGAGCCATTTTCAGTTTGACATGTACACATGGTAACCCGCAACATACAATAGAGATTTTTTACAAATTCATTGCATACAATAGATGTTTTTAAAGGTTGTGACATACAATAGGGATTTTTATAAGTTTATTGCATACAATATATGTTTTGAAAGTTTGTTACATACAATAGTAAAACGAGCAAAGTTAGATACATAACCAAACAATTCACCCTAAAAACAATCACATATTAAGAATCTTAGTAACATGATCACACTTATAAAATATAGAGTAATCAAATTTGATTAAATAAGGTATCACCATAATTCCCCTTCCTAATTCCTTTACCTACAACTACAAGCAGGGGTGTTCACTATTTGGACAAACCGAATTGACCAATCGGACAATTTGGATTGGACTATTTGGTTCGCATAATTTGGTTTTTTTGGATCGGTTTGATTCAAAACCAAATATTTATTTTAGTTTTTGGATTGGTTTTGGTTACCAATGTAAAAACCGAATAGCCCAAATTAACCGAATAGTAATATATATTGGTAATACTTAAAAAAATATGTACAAATTAATTAGGTTAATCACTCAATATTATACATACTTATACCATTATTAACTTTATTCATCGTTTATCACAAATTTCTCAACTATATCTTAGTTTTGTTTTGCAAATTATTACATTTTTGTCATGAACTTAAGAAACGTTCTAATTAGTTTTGTTTGATAATCAAGTTTTTGATTTTGTTCGAATGTTTTTATTATTAATATACGAAAGCATAAACCGAATAGTAAAAACCGAATTATAATTAGGGTCGGTTCGGTTTGGTTTTTTATTTGTTCGATTTTGTTCAGTTTCAATTTTTCAAAATCGAAAATCAATCGGTTTCATCTATTAGGTTCGGTTTAAATCGAATTAACCAAATGAACACCCAAAAGGGGTAATCCCACATTTCCACACAGACAACTACATTGTATATTTGTCATGTCATATGTCATATCTCATATTATTTACACGTGGTTTTCTCTTTAGATGTTCCCGTTGTCGACCCCACCACTCTTCCCCACCCCTATTTAACCCCCTTCACCAAAAAAACATTTCATTCCATAAATTTCACAAATAAAAAAAACACACACACACACTCAAAAACACATACAAAATGGCTACAAATCCTTATACATCAACATTACTACCATCTTCATTCTCATCATCAAAACTCCATAATAAAACCACAAAATCCTTCAACAACTTTCATAAAACAACAAAATATACAAAAAACCATTCATTAATCACATGTGCTGCTTTACAATCTTCTCATCTACTTCATTTCCCAACGACAGTTACCAACGAAGAACACCAACCGTCACAATGGAATTTACTCCAACGAGTTGCATCGACAGCATTAGATTTATTCGAAAACGTATTAATCTCAAACGAAGCCAAGTTTTCTCTCCCGAAAACTTCGGATCCACGTGTCCAAATCTCCGGAAACTTCGCACCGGTACCCGAACAATCAGTTAAACACAACTTAACTGTAACGGGTTCCATTCCGAACTGTATAAACGGCGTATACGTTCGAAATGGAGCGAACCCGTTATTTGAACCAACAGCTGGACACCATCTGTTTGATGGTGACGGGATGGTTCATGCCGTTACAATTAACGGGAATTCCGTTAGTTACTCGTGTAAGTTAACGGAAACTGAACGGCTCGTTCAGGAAAGGGAGTTAGGACGACCGATTTTCCCGAAGGCAATCGGTGAACTTCATGGGCATTCTGGTGTTGCTCGACTAGCTTTGTTCTATGCTCGTTCGTTAATGGGGTTAGTTGATCATAGTAAAGGTATGGGTGTCGCTAATGCGGGTTTAGTTTATTTCAACAACCGTTTGTTAGCGATGTCCGAAGATGATTTACCGTACGAAATTAAGATTACGTCGAATAACGATATTGAAACTGTTGGGAGGTACGATTTTTCGAAGCAACTTGATTCGACGATGATCGCGCACCCGAAGTTGGATCCGGTTACTGGGGAAATGTTTGCTTTAAGTTATGATGTTGTGAAGAAGCCGTATCTAAAGTACTTTAAATTTGGTAAGGATGGAAAGAAGTCGAAGGACGTCGAGATTCCACTCGACGTCCCGACAATGATGCATGATTTCGCGATCACGGAGAATTTTGTGGTGGTTCCGGATCAACAAGTTGTGTTTAAGCTTCAAGAAATGGTGAAAGGTGGATCGCCCGTTAGTTATGATACGAATAAAATGTCGAGGTTTGGTATCTTGGCGAAAAACGCGGAGACATCCGATGATATGATTTGGGTTGATTCGCCCGAAACGTTTTGTTTTCATTTATGGAATGCGTGGGAAGAACCGGAGACGAATGAAGTGGTTGTTATTGGATCATGCATGACGCCACCTGACTCGATCTTCAATGAATGTGACGAGAATCTCGAGAGTGTTCTATCTGAAATTCGGATCAACTTGAAGACTCGTAAGTCGACGAAACGAGCTATCCTTAAAAAGTCGGATCAAGTGAATTTGGAAGCGGGTATGGTGAACCGTGACAAACTTGGTCGAAAAACACAGTTTGCATACCTAGCCATTGCCGAACCGTGGCCGAAAGTTTCAGGGTTCGCTAAAGTCGACTTGGTTACTGGAGAAACTAAGAAGTTCTTTTACGGAGACACCAGGTACGGTGGTGAGCCGTTTTTCCTTCCTAGTGGTCCAAACTCTGAGAGAGAAGACGACGGCTATATTCTGGCATTTGTCCATGACGAGAAGACGTGGAAGTCAGAGTTCCAGATCATCAACGCCATGACTATGAAGATGGAAGCTTCCGTAAAGCTTCCATCGAGAGTCCCATACGGGTTTCATGGGACATTCATAAGTTCGAAAGATTTGGCACATCAAGCGCATCAGTAAGTCGTACAAAAACTGTAATTATCATCTCCTTGTTACATTTTGGTATTTTATACCGTTTCGATTGCCCATATTCGAAACTGGTTATATCAATATGTGTGTGTGTGTATATACAGGAGTGGTTAAAAAGGTTAGATTCAGAGAGATTATCAGAGGGATTTTCGTATCCCCGCAATCTCCTCAGCCTTCTTAACTTAGAATGCCGATTGACGATTATTAGATTTTTTTTATTTTATTTTGGATTAGTTTGTATTGTATGGTCTGTGGAGGAACCAAGCATGTAGCTTTTGGATTGAAGCTCAGCTGGTTTCTGCTGTTATCAGCTTCCGATTATTAATGGAAAAATTATTGTGCTTTTTTCATCTCTTCCTATAGCTATAGTATGTTTCTGTTCCTGTTCCTGGTCCTCTATACTTTTGTTTGATTTACCATAATGATTATTAAAATAATAATATATTCGAGATATTTTACTAAGAATTGAAGAACGAATATGTATTTAACATTATGTAAACATGTTACAACAATACTAAAGGAGTATAATTTCACCAATCTGTAACAACTGACACTAGTTATTGACTTGTTGGACAAAGTTTGATAACCGGTTTCATGAGTTCTTTTTGACTACACGTGTATATATAAGTGTATTTTAGGAGCATGAAATACTTATATATATGTTGACCATATAATTAAGACTGTTACTTTAATTATATATGGTGACATAAAAAGTAATTTGTCAACACGTACATATATACGGAGTAACTTTGTACTAGTATAATGGGGTCTGGACCTCTAGAGGTATGTCGCACAACACGGTAAATGATCCAAACATGGTCCATTTTTGGATAAATTCTTAGTAAAAACGTACGTAAACCATCACCAATGTGATCTAATGCTAACAAGAGGTCTCAGGTTCGAACCTCACCAGCTGTAATGGAGTGGTCAAGAATACGATCAAAAACAATCACATGATATCCAAATTAAACCGCGTACATTTAAGTCAAAAGACTCGTCATCCCCGAATAACCGTTTATACAAGGATAATACTACTAGTCGGCTATAAAGTTTATCTTAGAACTTTTATTTTATGATATTGATATTATATTTATTTTGTTGAATCAACTATTCGTATACTATATGTACAAGGACAATGATTAAATGATTGTTTCTATTCATCCTAACTTAATCCAAGAGTTTGTTTGTCCATCTTTGATTGAAAAGGTTTTCACAAGTCTAGTGGTGCATTCAAAATTTGCCTTTTATAGGTAAGTTTTACTTTTATGAATTTGACTAAGTTACTTTAATTTTATTGGTACGTACACTTGACGTTGGGTAATACAGTGTAGGTTTTTTATTTTTTGTTATTCCATCTTCCATAACTTTATATGTTATAATTTTTAAATAATGCTGTAACATGAATTAATTGAAGAAAATTGTAACTTCTCAAAGAAGCATTTAATTATATGAATTACAACTTGCACATGTAGTGTTCGATCAACGTTCAAACTACAGGTTGTTGTATACAATTGTAAACCAACTTCTCCTAGCTAGGTGTAGTACTATATTTGCATAATTTTCAACAAAATTACCAAAACTTGGTGGTCCAAATGTTACTTTGTGAGGAAATTTATAAAGTCAAACCTAACGATATATATATATATATATATATATGTTTGTCAACCATAAAATATATATATACTTATCAATGAGAAGTCAAATATAAGCAATTTAACAACGTGTTTTTCTTCTACATAAGTGTTCGGGAACGATCGTACGTACATCCACTATGGATCGTTCCCTTACAATATAATTGTTCCTACTTCTTCGTTATTTTTTCATGGCCATGTTAATTTCTTGTTATTTTACTTGGAAATATGTTAGTTATATGTATAACGATGGTTTTAAGAGTAGTCATCACTAATTATAATTTCAAATTAAGCATAAAGATATTATGATAGTTTTTGAAGTTGTCGTTATCATTTCCATGTTTATAGTAATATCAAATCATAGAAATAATAAAAAGTCGAGTACGTAGAAAACAAGATCGATAAAGGAAAATGTGATATCTCATGACCATCTGTGATGACTACGAAGCTTCAATTTTCAAATCAAGATAACGACACTACATAATTACACTACGACAAATATATAATTTATCCGTACTTTTTTTCCACACTTTTTATAAATGTGTAGAATTATGTTAAATTATTCACATTTATAATTGTGTAAAACATTGTTACATCAATAAGTGTGAAAATCACCACAATCTTCACATATATTATAACACCCCTCACATTCAAACCATTAATTTAATGAATTTAACTCGGAAGCATAGAATTTAAAACATATTTCATTACTATACATTATATAAAATGTACATAAACTGTTTCTCAAAACATAATACACCATAGTTTAGAATTTCTTAAACCATAGTACAACAAACGAGGTGTTATATAATTCTAACATCATTATTATTATCAAAATATATCAGAGTTTCACATTGGTCAAACATTCCTTCAAAGTATAACTTCCTTCCCGCCCTATCTCAAAACATGACCTGCAGGAAGTAATATGGGGGGATTAGCACGACGCTAAGTGAATGAATATGTCACAAACAATTCGACTTAGCATAACTATCGGTTTACATCAAATAACCGTAAACACGTTAATAATCAATGAGGATCGGTGGTTCTTGAGAAACCCTACTGCCGCGGTGGCTCTCAAAGAACACTTACCGTCTACCTGTATGGCCAATACAGAAGAGACCGATAACTAGTTGTTATTTTCACCAACACCGGTTCTACACACAACACATGTACAAAGTCCCGGTGTTGTATACACAATAACAAACTAACCCAACAAAACTGTTGACCTCAATAACAATGGTGCCTGAAGGCCAGATAGCACGTAGATTTATAATCAACAATTCAGACTAAACAGTCTAACAATCATATCTACGCTTACTTGTTGTAACCAAATAGTCACAACTAAATCAAACTGTGAGTTCCAGATCCACTCACCTGTCAATCTCAGTCCAATCACTCAGATGTCTAATATCACTGAGTGTTCTTCTGATCTGAGAATGAAATCAAATATAAGTTAGTAACTTGTTCCATAAACACTTAACTTATATCCATACATAATTTAAGAACTAAATATTATTTACATAACAATAATATGTTCCTAATTATGTCTAATTATTCATATACCTACATATTATCATTAATGTAATAAGAGTTGAATATATATTGGATAAAATCAAAATCCACAAAACAGCAGAAGAAGCCGTCGAGTTCAAGAAGAACCCGTCAAGGTTCTCTAGAGAAGCAGCCGGGTTCTTTGACAAACAACCGGGTGAATTAGCATTTGGTGGTAATAGAAATAAAATGTGTTTTAAACACTAGAGGAGCAGCCGGGTGAGCAAACAAGCAGCCGGGTTCCATGAGAACCCGCCGGCTTCCCATAAAAACAGCCGGGTTCTACCATTTTGGCACACTACCCGCCGGGTACCCCCTCTTCACCTGCAACCTTCCATCAGCCACAAAACCAAATCCGAATTTCAATCCAAAACACTTCACAACATACATTTCTAACTATTTTTGTACAATAAACCTCATTTATAATCATCATATATTGTTTCACAACATCTAACCACTACTTCTAACTTCAATTCTATGTAATTTCACATAACCATAACATAAACCCTAACCATTTTACTCAATTTAGACTTAAAGAACACCAAATACTTGACTTATTAACATCATGAAATCAACCAATATCATTATATAATCAACAAGTATACTACAACCTCTTCCCAACTATTATAAGTTCCAAATTCATGTATAATTCAAGAACTCAACCAACTTTCAATTAAACAAAAGTATGAGCTAAAAGAACACTTACAATCAAGAAGAACAAGTGGATGATAATGATAATCTTTGAAACCCAAGCTGATTATAGATTAACTTCACTTTCACTTATGATTTCTTGTGTGTTTAGTGTTTACTTAGAGGAAGAAATGAAGTACCATACTATTTGGGAAAGTTAAAATATAAGGTCGGTATTTACTTTCTAAACCGACCCAACTCTCATTTAAATTTATTCATATTCTTAACTTATTGTCTGGAACCTAAAAACCATTTACGAGAACTATATTTTATTTTACCGTGAACTATAATAATTTAAAACGAGTACTAATTCATTATTCACAATAAGTCAGTTTTGACCTATTTTCTACTTTCACAATTAAACAAAATGATATCAAATTATTTTTAACGCATTTAAATAATCAATTTAAAGTAAAAAATTACCAGACCCTTAGGAAGGATGTTATATATATAAGTGTGAGAAAGAAAAGTTTACACTTAAAAGTGTGGAAAAAAAAATTGTAACACCCAATATATCTACACTTTTTCTTGTGTGGAAAAATTATGTGTAACAAATGTTTTTCACACTTTTAAGTGTTGAAAAGTTGTAAATTCTCCACACTTATAAGTGTGAATTTTTCTTTCTTACATATATAAGTGTGGAAAATATTTATCTTTTTCAAAAAGTTTTACACACTTTCTAAAAGCGTGGAGAAAAAAGTGTGGTAAAATAACATTTTTTGTAGTGTAACTAGATTCAACCGGAAAGAGATTATTAACGAATTGAATCGATTTTAATCTACACTCGTGTTGTTCTTAGGATTAAGATCGCAACACGTTTTCTCAGATCCAAACACCTAAGTAAGTTTGTATCTACCTTTACTTTATTTATGTTCTTTCTCCATAAATGCATTTTTTAACGGCTTCAAGATCTTATATATGTACAGAAAACCACTCAAATTAAGCAATTAAGTTACTTGAAGCTGAATAACTCTATCTTCCCTATATATTAGAAGGCTATCCCCCATCCTATGTGAAAGCCTCTCACATTACTAATTCATTCAAAATTCAACGTGTCAACACCATTTTATTCTTTGTCTTTTGATATGCCATGCCACCATGATGATTTGGCTCTTAAATTAAATTCTAATCCATAAGATGAAAAGACATCATTTTTAACCTACATGAATTCCTAACTTAAGCATGATTCATATTCTACCATATGGTTTTTATACGTTGGTGTTACAAATAAAATATGATCGTTTACTTCTCTACATTCTTTTAACCTTTGCTTTATAATACGTAGTACATCTACAATCAACAATATATGTTTATAATTTCTTTTGTTTGTTTATTTTTTATTCGTAGGGTGGTTTCATCCATTCTATTTTGAAACAAGCAGTTAAGTATCGCTAATTAAGGTGAAAAATATAAATTTAACAGATGTCATAAGGATGTGCGCATAAGGTTTATGTTTTTTTCTTTTGATGATTTCATCAATTCAATGATTATTTGGAGTAGCTACATGATTGGCTCACCCATTTTTATAAACTTATTCAAATAGTTACAAAATTTCTAGAATATATAAATTTTCAACGGAGATGCTTTTATGTCCGTTATAGTAATTGGTTTGTCTTCAACGGTATAATCGTACTATATTTAATTTACTAAACGTTCACTAGTCATTAATTGTACAAATAGTCAAATAGTGTTGAATAAGTATTAGACATTGTTCTATATATAATTCTTTTTATGCATATAAAATATTAAAATTTATCATTTAGCAAATATTAATAAATGTATTAGTGAAACCGTGTATCGCACGGGTTATCACACTAGTTCTGTATATTTAGCATAATATAATGGGTTTATTGTTTCGTTATGTATTAAACTTCACGCCTTTTACTATTGTAGGAGTTGAACTTTGAATACTTCTATTGTATGTATTGGACTTGTAAGTATCGTCTATTGTATGTAAACTTTCCTTTTTGGGTAAGGCCAAAATAGGAAAGTTTCCTTTTTTGCCTTACCCAAAAAGGAAAATTTAACGATATTTACAAGTTCAATACATACAATAGAACAAATGAAAGTATGTCACATGCAATAGTAAAAAGTGCAAAGTTTAATACATAACGAAATAATAAAACCTAATACAATAGATAACTATCATTATATCTAGTTTTAAGGTCAATTACATAAAGTAATTACTATTGATAAACCATGCATCACTAAGATAAAATTAGCTTTATAATAACAAACACTAAACTTGTAAAGTCCTATAATGAACAGCCTTATTATGTTCATTTTCGAAAGTGACACCCCACTTTTACACTTGATCAACATTTTTTTTCTTTCTCCACTAGCAACATGATGATCGGGTTGAATTGAAGTCAATATATATAAAATTGAAGCAAATAAAATAGGAATTTGCCGGCAAATGAATGTGTACCATAAGTTTGTAAAAGGTGTTTATTACGTATATGCTGTTGTAAGGCCAAGTAGGTAGGGTAGAGTAGGAGCTAGCAATTTAAGCTATAGAGCTAGGGATGGGTGTATGTTTGTTGTTGTTGTTTCATTTAGTGAATACAAGTGGGGTTAATTGCACGTACCCAACTTGGAGCTGGAGTCGTAGTTGTGACTCCTGCCCACAAAAGAACACTTTTGTCATGGCTCACCGTCTACTTAATTCCACCGACCACCATCCTTTGTATGCTATTTGTTTGTCCTTCTGGTTTAATTTGCTTCATAAGTTCATAATTTTAGATTTTGTGTTTTATCGCATTTAGTAACAAGCATCATGCATGGTTTTCGTATACGATAAACAAGTTATCCTATGCATGACTTTTGTTGTATAGTACAGCTTAATTTTTTGCGTTTTGGTCGATACACTTTTTTTGTGAGATAACTTGTTCTAGTTTCGTACAAAAGCAGATTAAACTCGTTTTCATGTGTAATGAATGTATGCTTAACATGAAAGTGATCAGCTGATCGATATCATTAATAGACGCGCGTGATTGAATCAGTCGCTTTAAACCAATTAATATGAAACATTCTCCTCTTAATTAATTAAGTTCCAACCTTTCTGTAATCGGAAAAGGAGATTAGGAACTGATATAATTGCCTGAAAACACACTCTCTAGCTAGCTCTTCACATTGAACATTGCTAAAATGACATGCAGCCATCTTGACATTTAATTATTTGATTGATTGACTGATTGATTGAGATGTTTAGTTTGTAATATTACTACTACTATTTATTAGTAGTCAAGAAATTAATGTTTTTATATATTATGTGGAAGATGTTTGATCCCTCTTTAACAAGGCATCTAAACCACTGTGGCTAGACGTGGAGGACGGAGAAATACGGATTTAATTTTGCTAGCTTCCATATGACCATATCTCAAGACCAATTGAACAAACAAAGGGAAAATAAATAAATAAAATATCTCGAGACCAAACAGACGAGCTAGCTAGGTAGGGCGCACACCACATGTTTCCAAACATCTTTAATTCCTTATTGTCGTCATCCTATGTGTAGCGTATTTTGAGGGAACCAACAAGGATCTAAGTATCTAACCAATTATAACAACGTAACTAGCATCGTATCCAAGCAATGCGTAGACGGTGGCAATTGTGGTGATGATTATATATTATGTCGTTTTATGAGACTTTTCCTATGCGTTAATAATAAGGGTTAAGTGTCTGAAAATATATCAAACTTTATCAAAATATCTATAGTATGTATCAACTTATAAAACCTCTATTGTATGTATTCAACTTTCGATTTATGCTAATTTTATGTAATTTTTCTACGTGGCGCTCTATGTAAATGCCACGTGGGTGCTAAGTATGGATGACACACCAGTCATATTATATACAATTAGCAATAATCGAAAGTTTGATACATACATTAGAGGTTTTGAAAGTTGATACATACAATAAAGATTTTGATAAATTTTGATACATTTTCAGACACTTATCCCTAATAATAAAGGGTCATTTTTATTTCTTGTTGTGAAATGCTCTACGATATACGACAGTTATGAAAGACAGGATTGGAAAGATTATTAATATAGAGTTTATTGTTTCGTTATGTATTATACTATACAACTTTTACTATTGTATGCGACATAGTTTCATTTCTTCTAATGTATGTAGTGAACTTGTAAAAATGGTCTATTATATGTATTACCTTTTTGGGTAAGGCCAAAAAAGGAAACTTTTCTATTTGGGCCTTACCCAAAAAAGAAATATTACATACAATAGACCATATTTACAAGTTCAATATATATAATATAAGTTTTCAAAGTTCGACTCATACAATAGTAAAAAGTGTAAAGTTAACAAAACAATAAACCCATTAAAATATGATGTACCTAGCATATATAGTTAATTATTATTCGTAGTTTTTTAATTTTTTTTTGTATATATAAGACAATGACGGTCGATTAAGTTTAACTTTAGTATGAGTGGGTGCTTTCAGTGCGCCGGCTTGTGGCCATTGTATGTAGTGAGCTAGATATTATTTTTAAACTAACAACAAATAAAGATGGCAAGTTATCTATAGAATTTTCCGTTTATTATGAATAAATGATATTTCTTTCCCTGTTCGCTAGCTTTACATTTTAAAATAATTACTTGATTAATTTATTGAGTTTATTGTTTGGTTATGTATCGAACTTTACACCTTTTACTATTGTATGTATCAAACTTTAAAACCCCCTATTATATGTATTCAAGTTTTAAAACCGTCTATTGTATGTTTTTGCCTTGTTTTGGCTACATAAATTGACGTGTTTTTTGTAAGTTCAACACATACGATAGTAAGTTAAATGCATACAATAGACGGTTTTGAAACTTGAATAGACACAACAGGAGGTTTTAAAGTTTGATACATAAAATAGTAAAATGTGTAAAGTTCGATACATAACCAAAATATAAACCCTAATTTATTTATATGTTTAGGGTTAATTGTTTCATTATGTATTTAACTTTACCTCTTTTACTATTGTATATATGCAACCAACTTTCAAACGTTCTATTGTATGTATCGAACTTTTAAAAAATGTCTATTGTATGTATTGGGTGACCTTTTTGCTGACGTGGCACCGGTCATGCTGACGTGGCGCTGATTTGTCATCCTACGTGGCGCTGATTGTAAACACAGAAAAACCGGCAACCTGCTAAGCAGGTCACCCAATACATACAATAGACATTTTTGAAAAGTTCGATACATACAATAGAACGTTTGAAAGTTGGTTGCATACAATAGTAAAAGAGGTAAAGTTAAATACATAACGAAACAATTAACCCATATGTTTATAAGTATCAAACAAATGGACACCCAAAAATATATATTTAACACATATTTATATGTTTATGGTTTCGTTATGTATTAAACTTTACACTTTTTACTATTGTATGCGACATACTTTTATTTGTTCTATTGTATGTTGTAAACTTGTAAATATGTTCTAGAACGTACTTACGTACCCTTGGGATGCATGGCAACAAGCTATTAGTATGTGATACGAGAAGTGAGCAATCTGGTTTTTCCACTTGAGTTCAATTAGTAATTGTATAATACTCCGTATATATAAGTTTTAATTTGCTTATTAAGGATAATTTGGAATGGTTTAATAATAATAATAATAATAATAATAATAATAATAATAATAATAATAATAATAATAAGGATTATTAATCAATATATAAAGGTTTTCCCTTTTCATTGCAGTGGGGGACCTAAGAAAACACTTGCCCATCCAATAGCTTAATTAGCCATATTCTTAATTAATTTGTGCCTAATTACCTTTTGAAAGTCAAATACTATTTATATATATTCTTTCACAATTTCACTCACCTCGCTCGCATTTTAACTCTTTAATTTGCAAAAACCTTTTCCGAAACCATAGAGACCACGTACGTACATATATGTGGGTCTATATCGATTAAAAAAATATTTTTAGTAAATTAAGTATTCGTTTTTTATACTCGGGTTTATTGTTTCGCTATTTATTAAACTTTACACTTTTTACTATTGTATGCGACATACTTTCATTTGTTCAATGTATGTAGTGAACTTGTAAATATGATCTATTGTATGTATTATTTTCTTTTTGGGTAAGTTCAGAAAAGGAAAATTTCCTATTTGAGCCTTACCCAAAAAGGAAATTTTACATACAATAGACCATATTTACAAGTTCAATACATACAATAGAAGTTTGAATTTCCTATTTGAGCCTTACCCAAAAAAGGAAATTTTACATACAATAGACCATATTTACAAGTTCAATACATACAATAGAAGTTTTCAAAGTTCGACTCATACAATAGTAAAAAGTATAAAATTTAATACATAACGAAACAATAATCCTTTGTATATATTATATATTGTGGCTTCTGTAAAAAAATGTATCATGTAGGAATTAGCTTAAACAAAAACACACACACACACACACACACACACATATATATATATATATATATATATATATATATATATATATATATATATATGGCTAGTTTTGTAGTTCATTTCAAGTTGTATAGAGGTAGCTTGATCAATGTATATGTAATTTTAACAAATTCAAGTTTTAACAGCAATCAATGTCATGGAAATATAATTAACGACTTTGAATTCTTTTATGTATATAATTTTAATGACTAATGCAAGGTTCTCGTCTTCCTTTAAGCTAGCGTAATCTCACTCAGATCTTTCGAAAACCTTTTTCAATAATCGTGTTGTCAAAATACTCTACATACCCTACGTACCTACTTTATCGACATCTCAAATAAAAAATAAAAAAAGTATATTCGAAAATAATAATTATTCATACGTATTTTCCAACAACTTATTAGTTATCATATATGCAAGATATATGATGTACTGATGTACACTTGGGTGATGATGATGTCGTAGTTATCGTTCTAGCTATGAGATATTTTTGGTGTACTTACCTAGATTAGTAATTTTACGGGTTTATTGTTTCGTTATGTATTAAACTTTACACTTTTACTATTGTATATGACATACTTTCATTTGTTCTATTGTATGTAGTGAACTTTTAAATATCGTCTATTGTATGTATTATTTCATTTTTGGGTAAGGCCAAAAAAGAAAACTTTCCTATTTGAGTCTTACCCAAAAAGGAAATTTTACATACAATAGATCATATTAACAAGTTTAATACATAAAATATAAGTTTTCAAAGTTCGACTCATGCAATAATAAAATGTGTAAAGTTAATACATAACGAAATAATAACAATTAGCTCCTCATCATCCATGCACGACTAATTTCTTAACATATATACACGTACCCATTTTCCAAAATCCATACAAACATTTACAACCCTTAATTTATCTTCTTAATTAGTTTATATGTTATTATAGCTTGTTAACGACATCCTTATTTTAATATAGTCTATATAATTGTGTCCAAAGTATCGATCTATTGTGAAATAGCTCCGACCGTAATGATCATCCCCTGATATTAAATATAAAAGTCATTCTTATTTTAGTTTACAGCTTCCTCTTTATCATAATATACCAAATTTAACAAAGGTTAACAGACCTTCTGGCATCATGTTGGTCGTGAACCGATCGACGACCAACATGTGGGAGATAATCGTGTAACCCGCGGTTAAAGTAATATGAAGATGGAGATTGAACCCGTTACCTCCGTCTTTATCGCGGGGACATATTTAAAACATTTAATCAATGGTTGAACATTGTTTTAAAGGTGTATGTATGTGCTTACATCCTTTTTTTTAACGGCCATGATTGTACGATATATTAAAAAAATAGCGAGACACTACGGAATACAAAACCTCCTATCAAGCAACCTAAAATAAAAGCCTAAACACCATCCTAGTGCACGATTGAAAGAAGGGTTTATTATTTCGTTATGCGCTCAACTTTACACTTATTACTATTGTATGCTCCCAACTTTCATACCGTCTATTGTATGAGATGAACTTTCTAAAAGTTCTATTGTATGCTTTCAACTTTCATACATTCTATTGTATGAGGTGAACTTTTCTAAATGTTCTATTGTATGGTCTCAGAAGTTTTTAGAAAAGTTCACCTCATACAATAGAGGATATGAAAGTTGGGAACATACAATAGAGTTTTTAGAAAAGTTCACCTCATACAATAGAAGGTATGAAAGTTGGGAGCATACAATAATAATAAGTGTAAAGTTAAGCGCATAACGAAACAATAATCCCTTGAAAGAAAACCGACTCCTAAATTAAACAAAACTAAAAACCACCTACAATCTAGATTATCCCAAACTAGACTTATCCCAAATTATACTGGGTTAGGATGTATTTACATCCGAACCCAGTATAGTATATATGTCCGTGTATACAAGTTCTTTCCTAGTTAAAAAGATTTGAACGCACAATTTCTTGACTGATGAACTCCGCTAATATGACTAAAACAAAAAACCTTTTGGTTAAACATCTATATTCGTATAGATGTTAAATCAAGCATTTCATAGTCATTTGTGTACATTCTCCTCTTTAGGAAAGATACTATACTTCCAATATTAACTTGAATTGGATTGAGTGGCCGGTCTAGTGATCCATGCTAGTCAGTGTCGTCGTTTGTAAAATTGTTCTTTCTTTCTAGCTTCTGGCCATTTTAAATAAAATTTTCATCGTTAAAACATATACAAGCTAGTAGAATATATTAATAATTATTTTTCTATTAATAGGAACAAATTAATAACTAGATGAAGACATTAATTTTTCATCCTTGATTATTATATATCGTTTCGTTTATGTATATAGCTAAGAGTACTCCGATCCGTAGTGGATAAGATGAAGGTGTTATGTATATTTTGTTGATGTGACAAAACTTGCCTTTAAATTGGGACAATATATAAGTATCACGTGGAGGGGGTATGGGTTAGTCACGTGACAAACTACCTTTGATGTGCACTTATTTCAAATTCCTTTTAACATAATTAATTACGAGAAATGATACGTTCACTCAAATTTTACAAAAACAAATTCACAAAATAATATGGCAAAGAAAGTTAACCAATCACATCAAATTATTTTCTCTCTCTCATGTTTCTCTCTCATCATTCTATTGGTATAAGTAGGCCTGTGCAAAGTGCTAGAACCGACCCGAACCTGCCCGAACCGAACCGCGAACCGTGAAACTACAAATATTAGAACCGAGAACCGTACCGTGGAGAAGCGGTTCGGTACGGGACGGTACGTTTCTGGTACGGTTTGCCGGTTCTCACGGTTCGAATCGTGTTTTGCACACCCGTAAGTGTAGAACCGGCCCGAACCGAACCGAATCGCGAACCGTGAAACTACAAATATTAGAACCGAGAACCGTACCGTGGAGAAGCAGTTCCCCGGTACGGGTCCGGTACTGTTTGCCGGTTCTCACGGTTCTAACCGTGTTTTGCACACCCCTAGGTATAAGTCATTTTGTGGACAAAATTTTGTAAAAATTATGTGATTTTATTATTTCTCTATAATTATTTAGCATGCAATATATAACTTTCGACACATCTACGTCACCAAATTAAACCCAATTCTAAATTAGACCCAATTCTACTCGTCATATATGCATTGTCAATCGATTCCTTCAATCCTGTGTTTCTATTTATCATAAACTTTAATTTGTGTCAAAAGGTCGATAACCTACAACAGACCAAATTAAGCCCAATTCTACTCGTCAAATATGCATTATCAATCGATTCCTTCAATCCTCTATTTTTAGATATCTTAAACTTTAATTTGTGTCAAAATGTCGATAACCGACAACTCAGGCCAAATTAAACCCCATTCTACTCGTCATATATGCATTATCAATCGATTCCTTCAATCCTCTGTTTTTCTTAAACTTTAGGGTTAATTGTTTGGTTATGTATCTAACTTTGCTCGTTTTATTATGGTATGTAACAAACTTTCAAAACATATATTGTATGCAATAAACTTGTAAAAATTCCTATTGTATGTCACAACCTTTAAAAACATCTATTGTATGCAATGAACTTGTAAAAAATCTGTATTGTATGTTACGGGTTACCATGTGTACATGCCAAACTGAAAATGGCTCTTTAACATTGGTTTGTGGTGGCACGAGCAAACTCTAGCAGATCATTGACTACCGTATCATACGATAGCGATTTTTTACAAGTTTATTGCATACAATAGATGTTTTGAAAGTTTGTTACATACAATAGTATTTTTTACAAGTTTATTACATACAATAGATGTTTTGAAAGTTTGTTACATACAATAGTAAAAAGGGCAAAGTTAGATACATAACCAAACAATTAACCCTAAACTTTAATCTGTGTCAAAAGGTCAATAACCAGCAATTCAAATCGGCTTACAATTAGCTGCCCATCTACAATATGATATACTCATCGGTTACGACTATAAAGGCGCTAAAGCTCAAACACATTACCTTGTGCCTCTAATTAATTATTCCTCCGGTACAAAGCAGCCAAATGTTTGAATTAACAGATTATATGCAACAAATTAATACGAATGAATTGAGAAAATAAAGTGCAACTATTTAATTCCACACGAAAATATCAGTAATGAACTAATGATGGAGGATGTATGAGATGAGGGTATATGAGTTATATATATTATTAGGGTTTATATTTTGGTTATGTATCGAACTTTACACATTTTACTATTGTATGTATCGAACTTTAAAACCTCTTATTGTATGTATTCACTACTAGAAAACTGCCCATTTCCAACGGAATTTTCTCACGTGAGAAATCTGTGGGAGATTTACCACGGATTTACCACGAATTTCCGACTAAATGTCTTTTAATTCAATATTGGAAGTTATCACACGGATTTCTCACGGGTCTCCCACGGTATCATAATCCGTGGGGAATTCATGAGAAATCCGTGGAAACTTCTCACAGATTACCCACGGAACTTCAAAGTCCGTGAGAAATCCGTGGGCGGCGAGGTTATTTTCATTTTTCTAATTAAAAATTATTATATATGTGAAAAATCCGTGGATAATGTTCACCCCTTTCCACGGATTTCCCACAGATCATTTTATTATTATTTATTTATAATTGATTTTAACATTCCATGGGAAATTCGTGGAAAAATTAAATGTGTGACGAATTTCTCACAGATACAAATTCGCCTAAAGTTAGGTGTTGGGAATCTATGGGAAACTTATATTTGTCTGTGGAAAACAAATTTACACAGTGTGAAATTCACAAAGTTTAGGGATTAGAGTTTTCTTCCGAAATCCGAAAGAATACATAGTTTTAATTTGAAAATTATACATATGTGTACATACACATATAGATATTCATATATAATACTATAAGTACACTTCGAGACAAACACATATACACGCATACATACATAAATTATGCATATAGACCTATATGCATATGCATACAAACACATTCAAGCTTATATCACACACACTATAAACGTCTACAAGTAATAATACGTACAATGTCTAGATACATACTATGTACCTATACCGACTCGTATACATACATACACCAATACAACTATAGTATGTGTATATATACATACATAATATATTATAGATGTATACAAATACACGTAGAGCTTTAGCCTTCCATTAGCTTTGTATTTACCGGAGAGCTTTAGCCTACTGGGTGGTTACAATTTGGTCACTTATACAATGAATATGTCGAACAAGAGAGAATAAACTAACATACAACAATAGTTTACGAAGATAGGCGAGCGAGTGCTCTCGTTTACTCCTGTATGTACGAGGTAAACATGTGGAGGGAAGAAAAAGGGAAGACATGAACACGTTACATATGAATATACTCTTTACATATATGCATACATACACCTAGTCATATATACACCCAGACATGTACACATTACATATAAATAATGTTTGGACATGGATCCGGTATGACCTGAATTCAACCCTCCCACAAACCTCCTTATATGTGTTAAGGAATATATTAATACCCATCATGTAGTGATTTCTTGGTTTAAAAAAGCGCGCCTAGGCGCTAGCCAAGGCACTTAATTTTAGGCTAGGCGCTAGTTTCACAATTGGCGCCCTATAGGCGGTGCCTAGGCGTCTGAGGTGGTGCCTTGGGCGCCTTGGATTTCTGCTGGACATTTGTTGACTTTTGTTGACTTTTGGACCTGCATTTGACGTTTGGACCTACAGTTGACTTTTGTTGACTTTTTGAAATCAGGTAATTTCCCTACGTGAGGCGAGCCCCTTAGCGCCTAGCGCCTCAGATCGCCTAGAGCTTTTTTAAACCAAGAGTGATTTATTATTGTTAATCTTCCATCACCTTTGTGTTTACCGGAGAACTTTAGTCAACTTGATGGTTACAATTTGATCACTTGACAAGGGAAATTTATGTAGCTTAATCTCCGTTTGGCACTAGTATGTCTAAGGCATACATGACAATGGGATCTTAAGATGATTTCCGTTTGCGTTTGCTCTTCTCGACCAGCGATTAGAACAGCAGTTCGTTGTTTCCGCTTTCGTATTAGTGTTCGGGGACGTTCCGACTCTTATTTCTAACACACACATAAACATATATGATTATACATTATGAAATATATACATGTACATACATCTATACAGATGTACAAAGTAAATATAAAAGAAAATATGTTTGATAATTGACAATCTTATCATGATTTTGAATATTTGTTGCCAATTAAAGTATCGGTAAATTTTTATAACTATACATTTGAAAGTTATATGATTATTAATTAAGTTAGTTTTGTGTGTATTTAAAAACTATATACTCTTTAACGTTCTGAAATTAATTAAGATCGTAGTGTTTATATATAGATATTTATATATAATATATTAAATGAAATTTTAGAAACACTTTAACAAGAAATTTATTATTGTTAATCTTCTATTTAAATAAATGTTTTTTTTATCTCTTGTATATAAGAAAAAACTTGTGATTGTTTCCTTGAACCCACATTTCCCCCCAAATATCAGACATTCCCTCCCAATCCCAATTAATCCCGCTCATATATCCCGCCCCTAAATCTGGCTCCCATTTCCCGCCCCCAATTTGAGACAATGACTTAACAAATCTAGGGTTTCCATCTTCACTTCCTCACCATTTCTACCATCATCATCTTCTTCTTTTGCTACTCTACCTATTGCTACTACTGCGTTGCTGCTCTTTCTCTGTTCATCTTCATCTAAATTAGGTATGCAAAATTCTTACTTACTATGTGTTACAAGTTAGGGTTTGTAAACTTGGTGAAATTATTTGGTAATTTTTGCGTTTATATGTAGTATGTGTGTGTATTTGTAACCTACTATGTGTATTTATACACTTTAAGGGCTAATTCAAGAGGTAATTTAAGGTATAACACAAGCTCTGATTTTATACGAATTTAGGGGCTGTGTTTATACATTTTATGGCTCATTTGTACATGTTTAAGGGCTAATTTATACATTTTTAAAGGCTGATTACAGAGATGATCTAAGGGTTGGGTTTATACATTTTGTGGCTGATTTGTACATGTTTAAAGGGTGGTTCAAGGGCTAATTTATACATTATTAAGGGCTGATTACAGAAGATGATTTAAGCGTTGAGTTTATACATAATATGGCTAGTTTAAGGGTGGAAAAGGGCTGGTTTAAGGGCTGATATTATACATCTTGAATGACTTATTTATACATGTTTAAAGGGTAGTTCAAGGGCTGATTTGTACATTATTTAGGGCTGATTACAGAAGACGATTTAAGGGCTGATTACAGAAGACGATTTAAGGGCTGAGTTTATGCATAATATGGCTTGTTTAAGGGTGGTTTAAGGGCTAGTTTAAGGGCTGATATTATACATCTTGAAGGACTGATTTACACATGTTTAAAGTGTGGTTCAAGGGCTGATTTAGACATTATTAAGGGCTAATATAACACCCCTCATTTGATATAACAATATTATATTAAAAACACGGAAGCGTAGAAATTTAAACAACTTTATAACTTTACATTACATTAATTTACATAAACAGTTTATAAGTTAAAGTCACACTGACTTGAAACAGTTCCAAAGATTACATAGGTCGGGGTATTATATAAAACCAACTAGTTTAGTACAAAAAGGATCAGAGTAGCTTGCTGTCAAACTATCCTTGCTTCCAAAAGCATCCCATTCCTGCTACCCATTAAGCTACAAAATCTGCAGAAATTATAGATGAGGGATTAGCACATAGCTAAGTGAGAGAGTTCGTCACCCAACATTCAACTTAGCATAACCATTAACTACAACAATCAACAACACTTAACAATGAGGATCGGTGGTTCTGGGGATAACCATAATACCCGGGCGGCTCCCCAAGAACTCTTATCCAACCATATCCGTATGGCCATAAGGACGAGACCGATAGCTAGTGGTTATCCTACTCAGATACAGTTCAATACACACAACATATGAAGCATATCCCTGTATCATTCACATGATAACCAACTAACCCAACCAACAGTTCATCAACTCGTCGACCTCATTGGCAACCAATATCCAAAGATCACATATATCACATAGTGATACAATCAACAATAACGATTAAACAACTCTATAATCATATATACAATTACCCGTTGTAATCAAATGATTACAACTAAACCAAATGGTGAGTTTGAATCCACTCACCGATACCTCAGAAGTCGCTACACTCAGCTTCTAATCACTGAGTCTTTGGGGTATCTGAAATACCACAAAACACACAAGTTAGAATTTGTCATAAATAAGTAGTACTTAAATAATCAACGACTTTACACAAGTACTTATTCTACTACACCATCACTAATACAGTTAGATCATAACATAATTAACTTGTATTGTTGGTTTCCAAATATAGTTATACATTGCAATTACAACTCAAATGATCTAACTATTTTATTTCTATATTTGATCATAGCCGTTCGGCTTTAACATCCATAGCCGATCGGCTTGGATAGCATAACCGATCGGCTCAGCCATAGCCGATCGGTTTCCGCAGTTATTTTCAGACTATAGTTCAAGGTCCAAGTTCTGTGATAATTTTGAACTAACAAAGCCTATCGGCTACCAGAAGCCGCTCGGCTTTTATAGTATAACCGATCGGCTTTGGCCTTGCCGATCGGCTTTGACATGAAACCCAGCAAATCCAGTTCATTTCTGCAGAATCCCAGCTCGATCATGGCACAACCCATAAAACCAAAACCATAAAAACCAAATACGAACCAAATATGCAGAAAACTCATATCACTAGTTTCTAACTTGATCAAAACATGTTTCTTATGACATATTAACATCAAAACATCACCTATAACATCAAACCAACAAGATTTTCACCAAAATCATAAAATCTCTTAGGTTTCTAACTAAGTTCAATCATAGTTGAAGAACATGGATTTACTCTATATCATCAAACAATAATCATCATATAGCATCTCATATTACAAGAAATCATCATTCAAACTCAAGGAATCAATTCAATTCATCCAATTCCTATCTAACCTATTTTCATGAAATAAGCTCAATTACCTTTCAAAGTGAAGAAGATGATGATGAATAGAAGAAGATGATAGCAACTAGCTTGAATCACACTTCAACTTGATTAGTTCTTGATTAATGATTGATTTGAACTGTAAAGATGTAAATCTAGGGTTTGATCTTGGTTCATAAAATGAAATTGGGGAAAGTAACCAAATTAAAAGGTCGGCCATTATTTTTAACCGACTTAACATTGTGGGTATTTTATACCCGCTCTAAATCTATTGCCTGGAACCTAAAAATCAATTGCGAGAAATTTATTTTATTATACCGTCAACTTTAATATTTTAAAACAAGCAACATTTCACTAACCACAATAAGTCCTGAGACCTATTTTACCAACTTTCACAATTAAACAGTTATATCAAATAAATTTCCAAAACAACTAATTTTTCAATTAAATCAGAAAAATACCAGGCCACTGGAGAGGATGTTACAAATCTCCCCTCCTTAGAGAGATTTCGTCCCCGAAATCTCAACATCAACAAACAATCCAGGATATCTGGATTTCATCAACTCTTCGGTCTCCTTGGTCAAATTAGGACCTAAACTATGTCGCCACTTTACTAGTACCATAGGAATTTGTTTCTTCCTAAGTTTAGTAACCTTCCTATCTAGGATTTCAACAGGTTTTTCAACTAACTTCTGAGTTTGATCAACTTTTAAATCCTACAAAGGAAGAATTTGCGACTGATCCTCAATATTGCATCTTCTAAGATAACACACATTAAACGTGTCATGAATACCAGCAAGTTCAGGTGGAAGATCTAATGAAACAGACTGCTCATTTACAACTTGGCGAATTCTGAATGGCCCAATATATCTAGGCGCCAACTTTCCACGTTTTCCAAAACGGATTACACCTTCCACGGAGAAACTTTGAGGTAAACCAAGTCACCTTCGGAAAATACAACTGGTCGCCTTTTCGGGTCTGCGTATTGTTTCTGTCGGTCACGTGCGGCTTTTAACTTTTCACGTGCAATTGCAACTTTGTCAGCTGTCATCTGTACAATGTCGGGTCCAGCAAACTGTTTCTCACCGGCTTCCAACCAACAAGTAGGTGTTCTACAACGTCGACCATACAACATTTCATACGGAGGCATACCAATACTGGAATGATACGAATTATTATAAGTAAATTCAACCAATGGGAGATGTGAATCCCATGAACCTCCATATTCCAGAATGCAAGCACGAAGCATATCATCTAAGGTTTGAATTGTACGTTCTGACTGACCGTCTGTCTGAGGATGATAAGCTGTGCTAAGATTTACACGTGTACCCAACTCTTGTTGCAAACCTTGCCAAAAACGAGAAACAAAACGAGAATCTCGGTCTGACACAATTGACAAAGGTATACCATGTCTAGTGACAATTTCATTTATGTACAACTGGGCAAGCTTAGTCAACGAGGCAGATTCGCTAGTAGCAAGAAAATGCGCGCTTTTAGTCAACCGATCAACTATGACCCAAACCATGTCATTACCTCGATTAGTGCGAGGAAGTTTAGTCACGAAATCCATCGTTATATGTTCTCATTTCCACTCGGGAATTTCCAACTGTTTCAATGATCCGTACGGCTTTTGATGCTCAGCTTTAACTTGGGCACAAATGTGACAAGTACCAACAAATCTAGCAATGTCCGTTTTCATTGTAGGCCACCAGTACAACGGTTTCAAATCATTATACATCCGAGTACTTCCAGGATGAATAGATAGTCTAGACTTATGTGCCTCATTCAAAATCAAATCACGAATATTACCAAGTAAAGGAATCCATACTCGAGATTGATAAGTTAGTAATCCTCTCGAATCTTCCACCAATTCATCTTTTCTTTTCAACATGACTTCGGATTTCAAATTAAAATCCTTCAAAGCTTCTATTTGTGCAACTTTAATCTGAGAAATCAAGTCAGAAGAAACATCCACTCTTAAGTAATAAACTCGATCAGAAGTACCTTTTCGACTTAAAGCATCAGCGACCACATTAGCTTTGCCGGGGTGGTATTTAATTTCACAGTCATAATCCTTGATTAACTCTAACCACCGCCTCTGTCGCATATTCAACTCTTTCTGAGAAAACACATACTGCAGACTCTTATGGTCAGTACAAACAACACATCTAGTACCATATAAGTAGTGTCTCCAAAGCTTTAAGGCAAATACAACCGCTGCAAGTTCCAAGTCATGTGTTGGATAGTTCCTTTCATGTGGTTTCAACTGTCGAGAAGCATAGGCGATAACTCTATCCCTTTGCATAAGTACACAACCCAAACCAGAATAAGAAGCATCACAGTAAACTACAAAATCATCTGTACCATCTGGTAAGGCTAAAACAGGTGCTTGACACAACATTTGTTTTAAAGTCTGGAAAGCCTGTTCCTGTTGATCAGTCCACATAAATTTTTCATCTTTTCGTGTCAATTTAGTTAATGGACCGGCAAGTTTAGAGAAGTCTTTTATGAATTTCCGGTAATAACCCGCCAAACCAAGGAAACTCTTTATTTCAGAAGCAGACTTTGGGGCGTTCCAATTCATCACGGCCTCAACTTTCAATGGATCCACTTTCACACCATCATTACAAATTACATGACCCAAAAATTGCACTTCCCTAATCCAAAACTCACATTTAGATAATTTGGCATAAAGCTGTTCTCGTTTCAACGTTTCTAGAATCAGTCTTAAATGCATAGCATGCTCAGCCTCAGATTTCAAATATACAAGAATATCATCTATGAAGACAATAACAAATTTATCCAAGAAAGGTCGACAAACCCGGTTCATTAAGTCCATAAACACTGCAGGTGCATTCGTCAAACCAAAAGGCATAACCAGGAATTCATAGTGACCATACCTGGTACGAAAAGCAGTTTTAGAAATATCTTCATCACGAACACGAACCTGGTGGTAACCCGACCTTAGATCAATTTTTGAATAAACTGAAGAACCCTGCAACTGATCAAATAAGTCATCTATTCTGGGCAGAGGGTATATATTATTTATTGTTCTCTTGTTCAGTTCTCTATAATCGATACACATACGAAAAGACCCGTCTTTCTTTTTCACAAATAACACCGGTGCACCCCACGGCGAAGCACTAGGTCTAATGAAACCTTTATCCAACAACTCCTGTATCTGATTCATCATCTCACGGATTTCAGATGGAGCTAACCTATAGGGAGCTTTAGCAATAGGCGACGAGCCAGGAACAAGATCAATACGGTATTCTACTTCCCTAACTGGTGGTAAACCAGGTAATTCATCAGGGAACACCTCTGGATATTCACAAACTACCGGAACATCGAAAATAGTCTTCTTTTTAAGTTTGGCATCAACTACATAGGCTAAATATGATTCACAACCTTTGGACAACGACTTCCTAGCCTTCATCATAGAAATCAAAGGAAAGACCAAACTATCCCGTTCTCCTCGAGCCACAACATGTGACTCTTCAGAGATTGGGATCCTAATCAACTTCTGATGACAATCAATGCTAGCTTTATTCTGACTCAACCAATCCATACCAATTATCACATCAAAACTAGGGATTGGCATTAACAAGAAAGAAATAAGGAAAGTCTGGTCATCAATCACAATGTTAGCTCCAGTTACCGAGGTGGTAACAGGAACCAAATTACCACTAGCAATTTCTACTTCTACAGGCTTTGTTATTACAGTAGGCACTAATTTCAACTTGTCACAGAATTTCACAGATATAAAAGTACAATTAGCACCCGAATCAAATAACACACGCGCCGGTACAGAGTTTATAAGAAATGTACCAGTTATAACATCTTCAGTGTGCACAGCCTCATCGACTGTCATCTGAAAAGCTCTACTGGTTGCTGGTGGAGGGTTTTTACGTTTCTGACCTGTAGATGCAGAGCTCCCAACCGAACCAGACCCCGACTTCCCTGCTTCCGGACATTGACCCACTCGATGTCCCTCCTTCTTGCAAGACCAACACACAAAATTTGGGTACCGACAACTCTTTATCTCATGACCCAGTTCTCCACATTTCAAACATTTATTTGTTTGCACAGTACAAGGCCCATCATACCTAGATCTACACGAACCACACCAGTTAGAACTGCCCGACGAACCACTTTTACTAACATACTTCTTATTCTGTCGACTGCCCTGAGAACTTGACTTTCCTTTGCTAGAAGAATCACCTCTAGACTTTGCAGCATTATCTCTAGATCGTGCTTCACGAAAACCTCTAATATCACTGTCAACCGATCGTGCAAGATTAAAAGCATGTGATAAACTATTAGCCAATCTTACAGTAGTACGGTAATGATGAGGTAAGGTATCCACAAACTGCTCAATTCGAGTTTTATCATCAGGAACCCAATGTTAAACAAACCGAAGCTTTTCTGTAAATTGGGATATTAGATCATCAATGGTCATATTATCTTTCAACTGAAGATTCACAAATTCTCTCCTAATCCGCGCCATGTCAAAATCAGAGCAGTATTGATTACACACTGCTTGGTGAAAATCTTTCCATTTGATAGAATCTTTTTGTTGTTCGGTTAAATGACCTGTCACTGAATCCCACCAAACCATTGCTTCATCCTTCATACACTGGACAGCAAACATAACCTTGGATTCTTCATCACAACGAGTCACACTAAATTTGCGTTCCATATCTCTTAACCAGTTTAAGGTCACAGTTGGATTTGTACTTCCATGAAACACTGGTGTAACAACCGGCGAATTAGGACTATAATTAGTGCCTAATTCTTTGTAAATACATGTAATTAGTTCTGTGTTAGGCTAATTTATGTATCGGACTATATATTGGTGAATATATACAACTTTGCGATTTGATTTAAATATTACGCGACTTAAATAGAATGAAATTCTATTTGATTAATACGGACGTTGGTGAACAAATGTTTATAAACGAAAATAACGCAATTCTGACCGAAATGCTATTTTATAATAGTTAGTAACTGCCTTGTACTACCCGATTTAAAACTTACGAGATTTAAAGACGAAAGTAATTAAATTTAATTTAAACTGTTAAAGATTTAAGGAAATAATTTAAATAAATTATTTAACAAGATTTGAAATTTTATAAAAATAATTAAACGCGTAAAATGGATATTTAACGTTTAAACGACGGAGAAAACGAACACCGCACGGAGCCCGATCGCGGGGACTGAAAAATGGGAGGATAAACCTCCCCATTTTCCCTTTCTTTCTCATTTTTCACTCACTCTCTCTCTCTCTTTCTTTCTTTTCTCTCTAATTCAAAAACACCACCAACCTCATAAATCATCAAAATAACACCATCAAACCTCGCCGAAACATACCACTCGTTTGGAGAAAAACGACCACGACAACACGATCTACATTCCTATCTTTTCGGATTTTCAATCCGACACTTTGTAAGTTTCCGACAAATCCCGACATCTCTCGTTTTTTATCATTTTTACTAGTTTATGGTTTAAATAGGCTTATTATGTTCATATAAGGGTTGGGTAAAAGATTTGGACCGAACGGAAACCGGAAAACTCATTTTCGGCACATTTTCCGGCCAACAGACCGCTACGTCGCACCTGGCCAGGGGCCTCTGCGACGTCGCGACCTACGTCGCACAAAAACCTCAACGTCGCACTAGCGACGCAGCCTATTACGTCGCATTAACTTGCGGACGTCGCACGTAGCGACGTAGACTTTAACGTCGCAAACTGAACCAACGTCGCATTAGCGACGTCGCCCCCTACGTCGCATTGATTTGCGAAGGTCGCATCATGCGACGTACCTGCCTACGTCGCACCTTACGTCGCTTGCAACGTCGCATGCTACGTCGCACAAACCAGAACCTTGAAAACTCACATTTTCACTAAGTGTCGAACTTTTACAACCTCAAATCCTTATACGATACGACCTAACAATCATAATAAAACATACTTTCCTATTACAATTACTTTAATTTGCGTATTGAATGATAAACTTTAATTATAACAAATCACCAACGGGCCGTATACTTTGTTACGAACGCGAACAAACCAACATTTAAACACAACGGGTTGTATGAACAACTAGCCTAGATGGTCTTGCGAGACATCTACTTACTTAACCTTACGTGTTTAGGCACTAGAAGGTCACGGGTTCGGAGAACCTACTTGCTTTACTACTACTTGCTATTTACCACTGCTTGACTCAGGTGAGTCTTACAGCCCCACTTTTACTGTTTTATACTTGGGGTGAGATACTTAGCAACTGTTTTACGTATGAACACAATGTACTGAACTGAAAACATTACTGATTACAAACAAACGCATGAGTTACTTTTATCCACTGAAAGCCTCCTAATCGTAAGTTGTTAGTTATGGACTTAAGCGCGATTACTAATAGATGGATCCATTTGGGACTGACAATCCCTGTCTGGGGTGGTAGCGCCACCACGTACTGATTTACACGTAGAAACAGACATATTAGTATTTGTTACATATGAGTGTGCGGATAGCACTCACGGGGGTACGTGATATATTCACACTACACTGTTAAGCTTCAACTTATGAGCTCATGGCACTGTACTGATTTACTGGATTACTTACTTTGCTTGATAGCAATACGGGTACATACTTGTGGTTCATAACACCTACTTATTACTAAACCTGTGAGATTCACCAACCTTTTTGGTTGACACTGTTTAGCTTTGTATCTCAGGTACACTTACGGAGTAGGATCACTCCAGGATTACTAGCTAGAGTCGCATGATTTCCAAACTGCATTTAACGGAGATTCTTTGGCATTATCTTTTGTAACTATGGTTATGTAATAGAATCTCCCGCCACATACGCGGACTCTAGGCTTACATACTTTTGTAAAGAAAACTATATGTTTTCAAACGATTCAATTTATGAAATGTAACTATTTTACAAACGTCTCATTTAGAGGTCGGTTACTATTAATCTTGTGCTTTGTATATTGATTAGTAACACCCAATGTATGCTTCTGTAACACCTGCATAATTAGAATAATTAATTATGCCTAATTGTTTGTAACTAGTTGTAATTAGTATGTAATAGGACTAATTACAGGCTCTATTTGTATATATATATAAGGTGATTTATATATATGTGTGTGTACTTACGCGATTTGGATAAATCGTGCGAATTAACCGGACGGAGTCCGACACAGTTTACTTAGACGTTGGTGACAGAAATTTACTTAAATAATGAGAACGTATTTTGTTATATAAAATACGCAACCGAACGAGCATTATTTATATATTATCGCGACGACATTTTAACTAATGCAACAAAACGTAATGAACGCGACTAAATAATTAAAATATTACGATAAATGTTTTACTATTAATTTCAAAGTATTTTTATTTAAATACTTTAGTTACATTTTAAAAATATAAACGTTTGGTTAAATATTAAAAACTAGTGATTAAACGATTAGGACACGGAGTCAACACTGTGTTTTGGGGAGTATTTCCCCCTCCTTCCTTGGTGGATCAGCCAAACCCCACCCCCACACCCACTTTTCTCTTTCATTTTTCATTACCACAAAAACACACACAAACCAAACTCTCTCAACCTCAATTCACACCAAATTTTCGGAATCAAATCCCGACCACGAAAATTACATATTCGGAATCACCATCACGAGTGGAGCAAGAATATCAAGACCGTTTTCATCGTTTCATCCTTCATTTGGCTCGATTCGCAAAAGTAAGAAAATTCTAAAATCTTAGATCTATTCTATTTGGTGTAATGTTTTGATGTTTTGATGTGTACACAACATAGTTATAACCTAATACTAGAAGAAAACACGATTTTATAGCTCAAAAGTGGGTTAGATTTGCATTTTTGGTCGGAAATTCTTGAAACCCGAAAGTTTCTGGGCTGGTGTTCATCTTTGCGACACAACGTTTGTGTCGCATGCTATGTCGCATAAACCATTTAGTGTCGCATTTTGTGTCGTACGTTATGTCGCACTATTGTGTCGCACTTTTATGCGACACAACCCTTATGTCGCTATTAAATTAGCATCGCAAGCTTTTGCGACACAACCACTGTGTCGCAGAGCTCTTGTGTCGCACTTTATGCGACACAACCACTGTGTCGCATACCAAACTTTAGTGTCGCAGATTGTGTCGCAAAAACACAGAAAACCAGAATTTTAAAGTCAAAGTTACTGTACAAAAAAGTCAAATTTTACTGTAGCAGTACTGTAGCAAATCTACTGTAGCAAAGTCAACATTTTAGAATTTTTGCTACAAACCGTCACCAACGGGCCAAACATGTTTTCCAACAAACAAACAATTACAAACATACGGACAAACACTGGATATACTAGTTGTGTACATCTAAACGAAACGTCTTGTGAGACGCATACTTACATAACTTCATATGATTAGGCATTTGAAGGTTACGGGTTCAGAGAACCTACTTGCTTTACTTACTACTTGCTAATTGCAACTGATTACTACAAGACTCAGGTGAGTCTTACGGCCCCACTTTTACTGTTTTATCTTACTGGGGGGGATACATGCTACTGATTTTCTTGAACACAAGTACTAAACTGTTTACTATACCAAACGAAATTGCATGAGTTTACTTACAAACAGAAGTCTCTCCATCATATATCGTTAGTTATGGACTTAAGCGCGAACACTAGTTAATGGATCCATTAGGGAAATGACCCTCCCCACCCGGGGCAGTAGCGCTGCCACGTACTGATTTACACGTAGAAACGGGTGACTACTTATTCGTTACTGATGATTGCTCAACTACGAGCATGTCACGGGAGCAAACTTATTACTTACGGGTTAAGCTTCGATTATGAGCCTCATGGCAACGGTATAAACTTACTTATTTATATTTGCTGGACTGCAAATACTGATTTTACGATTGCTGGATTGCAATGGCTGATTCTTACGCCTACGGGCATTACTAATGAAATCTCGTGTTCAAAGCCGATATTACTTACAAACCTGTGAGATTCACCAACCTTTTGGTTGACACTTTTTAGCATGTTTTCTCAGGTACCCGGATGGAGTAGGATTACTCCAGGATTTTAGCTAGAGTCGCATGATTTCAACACAACTGCATTAACGGAGATTCTTAGCATTATGTTTTGTATATTTTGATTATGTAATAGAATCTCCCGCTACATGCGCGGACTCTAGGGAAACTACATTTTTGTATACGAAAACACTAAGTTTTCAAACAATATATCTATGGAATGTAACTAATTTACAAACGTTGCATATAGATGTCGTTTACTTTATCTTTGTGCTGTGATATTTGATTAGTAACACCCCAAACTATGCTTCCGCAAAACAGTAAATTCCGGGGGTGTTACAGATTGGTATCAGAGCCTAAGGTTATAGTGAACTAGGTTGCATTTAGTGGGCCTAGACTATGACCGTTAGGCAGTATTTCCTTACTAGGCATGATTGGTTCAGGAATCACATCATATGACTTTAATTTAACATAGCCTGATCAACTATGTACAATTAAGGAAAGATGATGCGAGGTCTGAAATGGTTATGTTGAACAGGAATGCGTTAGTTGACTCTGACCACGAGAGAACCGGACCATTACTTGATACGTGCTAGACACTAGGCTGGATATTATATACTTATATATATTAGCCTCGTCTTACTTACACTCTGCCACAGGAATGGCAAACACACCACCTAATCCGTCACACTCTCACTCACATGGGTCACGGAACCCACGAGTAGCCAGGAGGAACACAAGGTCGCCTCGAAACAGCCCTTATCCTGTACATAACTCTCAGAACTCGGCACATCTCACGATGCCAGTGTTGGCTACCCAACTTCACCGTCAGGAGCAAAGGCTCGAACATCTCGAACGGGAACAACTCCGAATGACCTACCTGATTCGCCAGGCACTTGATCACATATCCCAACTCCAGCGAGAACAAGAGGATACCAACCTCTCTGTAAGCATAATTCAGGACTCAATGACCGCCGAATTAGGTGCGGATGAACTTGTAGGAAACAGACTAGAGGAATGTGAACAACGTTCACAGGAGACTGAGGATCACTCTCGTGTACTAGCACAACGACTGGCCTTGGTGGAAGACAACGCCAGGCAAACCAACAGACTAGCAGAAACCGTGGACCGCCTTGTCGTGCTGATGGAACAAATTAATCTACATGAAGACTAGTGTAGTCTTTGTCCTGTAATCTATCTTGTAATCTTTTGACTATCTAGCACTACTCTATAAACTAGTCGGATGTAACAATTCCCGACACCTTTTGTAATATCTCTGTAGGATGTAACCTTTGAACTCACATTATCTATCAAACTTCCCTTGATATTTCCACTCATAATAATTGTCATTTTTCCATGTTGATGTTATGTATTACTGCTTTTATACATGTACATCTGTGACAATTACAAGTTCCTACAAAATCTCATGTATCTTCATTTCTTTTATTGAAGAATCATGCCGCCAAAGACAAGACCATACACCGATGCCCAGATTACCTCCCTTATAACCCAGGCTGTTGCTGAAGCCTTGGCTCGGAATACTCCACCAAATTCCACGAGGAACAGCGATGCCGCTGAAACCCCTACTGCTAAACCCTGTTCATACAAAGACTTTCAGAACTGCAAACCTCTAAACTTTGCAGGTACTGAGGGAGCTATCGGTCTAGTACGCTGGATCGAGAAAGTCGAATCCGTATTTCTGATCTGCAACTGTGCGGAAGGAGACAAAGTTAAGTTCTCCGTTAGTACTTTTACTGACACCGCACTCACCTGGTGGAACACCTATGCCCAGACTGTGGGTGTTGCTAATGCTTACAAACTCCCGTGGGAGGAGTTGAAGGAGATGTTGAGGGGCGAGTACTGCCCCAGGGATGAATTGAAACAGCTGGAAATGGAATTTTGGAACCACAAGATGCAGGGTGATGACATCACCGGATACACAAACCGTTTCCACCAACTGGCACTTCTGTGCCCAACCATGGTCGATCCTGAGTATAAGAGGATCGAGAAATTCGTTGATGGACTTCCCGAGAGACTACAGGACCTGGTGACTTCATCCAAACCGGGTACTATTCAGAGCGCCATCCGTATGGCCTATGAACTAACGGCAAATTCTGTCCGCCGTGGCACAACTTCAACCCCATCTGCAAACAACAAACGCAAGTGGGAAGGTAACCCCAACTCATCCAACCAAACCTCCAACAAAAAGCCTGAGTACATTAAGGCTTATTCATCGGGGACTTCGGAAAAGAAAGGGTACAGCGGGAACAAGCCTTACTGTTCCAAATGCAGCCGCCATCATGACGGTTCTTGCCCTTGCTCCAACTGCAAACGGTTCGGGCATCTAGCCAAGGATTGCCGAACCAACATTTTTACCCCCAACACCAATGCACCAAAGGCCTGCTTTGGGTGCGGAAATTCAGGGCACTTCAAGAAAGATTGCCCAAAGCTGAAAAACAACAACAACCCTGCTCGTGGTAGAGCATTCGTTATCAAGGCTGGGGAAGCCAGACAAGACCCGAACGTCGTGACGGGTACGTTCCTTCTCAACGACCTTACTGCTTCTGTATTATTTGATACCGGTGCCGATAGAAGCTTCATTTCTGAGAAATTTAGCCCTTTACTTGATATTACTCCCACTGCCTTAGATGCTAAATACATTGTAGAATTAGCTAACGGCAAACTGATTGAAACTGATAGCATCATACACAACTGTACACTTAACCTCACGAACGAAACGTTTTCCATTGATTTAATCCCTGTCGAGATCGGCAGCTTCGATATTATTGTCGGTATGGATTGGTTATCCAGGCACCGAGCTGAAATCATCTGTCATGACAAACTCGTTCGCATACCTCTTGTCTCCGGTGGAACCTTAGTCCTACAAGGGGAGACCGGTAGACGGAATCTGAATATTGTATCCTGTCTGAAAACTAGAAAATACCTACGAAAAGGGTATCAAGCCATCCTTGCACATGTAACGGAGAAGAAGTCGGAGGAGAAGCGACTTGAGGATGTTCCAATCGTGCGGGATTTCCCGGAAGTCTTTCCTGAAGACTTGCCCGGACTTCCGCCACCTAGACAAGTTGAATTTCAAATCGAACTTGTGCCCGGAGCTGCACCCGTGGCACGAGCCCCTTACCGTTTAGCACCATCCGAAATGCAGGAGTTGTCTAACCAACTACAGGAACTCCTGGACAGAGGATTCATTCGACCAAGTTCCTCGCCTTGGGGAGCTCCGGTCTTATTCGTGAAAAAGAAAGATGGATCTTTCCGCATGTGTATCGACTACCGAGAGCTGAATAAGCTAACCATAAAGAATCGGTACCCACTTCCTAGAATAGATGACCTGTTTGACCAACTCCAGGGATCGAGTGTTTACTCAAAGATTGATCTACGGTCGGGTTATCATCAACTCCGAGTCCGTGACAATGATATCCCAAAGACAGCTTTCCGAACTCGTTATGGGCATTACGAATTTCAAGTGATGCCATTCGGGTTGACCAACGCACCGGCCGTATTCATGGACCTTATGAATCGGGTGTGCAAACCATATCTTGACAAATTCGTCATTGTGTTCATCGATGATATCCTGATTTACTCTCGCAACGAGCAGGAACATGCTCAACATCTGAAAACCATTCTAGGACTTCTTAAACACGAAGAGTTATATGCCAAATTCTCTAAGTGTGAGTTCTGGATTCGAACCGTTCAATTCCTCGGGCACGTGATTGACAGCCAAGGAATTCATGTTGATCCCGCCAAGATTGAAGCAATCAAGGGCTGGGAGTCACCGACCACTCCAACCGAAGTGAGACAATTCTTAGGTCTTGCTGGTTATTACCGCCGATTCATCGAAAACTTTTCAAGAATAGCTGTTCCCCTAACCACACTGACTCAGAAAGATAAGAAGTTCGATTGGACTGATAAACAAGAGTCAGCTTTCCAACTATTGAAAAACAAACTTTGCAGTGCACCGATCTTGTCCTTACCCGAGGGCACCGACGATTTCGTAGTTTACTGCGACGCCTCACACCAAGGACTTGGTTGTGTGTTGATGCAACGGGAAAAAGTCATTGCCTATGCCTCACGACAACTAAAAATCCACGAGAAAAACTATACGACCCAGGACCTCGAGTTAGGTGCTGTGGTCTTCGCATTGAAAATCTGGAGACATTATCTCTACGGTACGAAAAGCACCATCTTTACCGATCACAAAAGTCTCCAACACATATTCGATCAGAAAGATCTAAACATGAGACAACGTCGCTGGGTTGAGTTACTTAGTGACTATGACTGCGAGATCAAATACCATCCGGGCAAGGCTAACGTAGTTGCCGATGCCTTAAGCCGAAAAGAACGAGTGAAACCCCTTCGAGTTCGAGCACTTTCTATGACAATTCATAACGAGCTTCCTGCTCAAATCCTTACCGCTCAACTTGATGCACTCAACGATGAAAACTTGAAAAATGAAGCCTTGCGAGGCTTGGATAAACAATTCGAAATCAAACCCGATGGAACTCGATACTTCTCTAACCGGGTGTGGTTACCCAAATTCGGAAACTTGCGAGATTTGGTGATGGCTGAAGCTCACAAATCTCGATACTCTATACATCCTGGTTCTGATAAGATGTATCATGACGTTAAAGGGTTGTATTGGTGGCCTAACATGAAAGCTGACATCGCCTTGTACGTCAGTAAATGCCTAACCTGTTCCAAAGTCAAGGCCGAACACCAAAGACCCTCGGGGTTGCTCCAACAACCTGAAATTCAGCAATGGAAATGGGAACAGATTTCCATGGACTTTATTACCAAACTACCAAAAACTTCGAGTGGTTGCGATACCATTTGGGTGATCGTGGACCGTCTCACGAAATCTGCTCATTTTCTGGCCATCAAGGAAACCGACAAGATGGAGCGTCTGACTCACATCTACATCAAAGAAATCATCTCGCGACACGGTGTACCTATCTCGATCATCTCGGATAGGGATAGCCGTTTTACTTCTAACATTTTAGCATGTTTTCTCAGGTACCCGGATGGAGTAGGATTACTCCAGGATTTTAGCTAGAGTCGCATGATTTCAACACAACTGCATTAACGGAGATTCTTAGCATTATCTTTTGTGTATTTTGATTATGTAATAGAATCTCCCGCTACATGCGCGGACTCTAGGGAAACTACATTTTTGTATACGAAAACACTAAGTTTTCAAACAATATATCTATGGAATGTAACTAATTTACAAACGTTGCATATAGATGTCGTTTACTTTATCTTTGTGCTGTGATATTTGATTAGTAACACCCCAAACTATGCTTCCCAAACTATGGTAACTTTTGGCAATCATTACAGAAATCTCTTGGTACTCGTCTGGATATGAGTACTGCTTATCACCCGCAAACCGATGGCCAAAGCGAGCGAACTATTCAAACACTGGAGGATATGCTACGAGCCTGCGTAGTTGACTTCGGTACTTCTTGGGAAAATCACTTACCGTTGTGCGAGTTCTCGTACAACAACAGTTACCATACCAGCATAAAGGCTGCACCCTTCGAGGCACTTTACGGGCGTAAGTGCCGATCACCTATCTGTTGGACTGAGTTAGGAGATTCCCAACTCACGGGTCCAGAAATCATTCAGGAAACTACTGAGAAAATCATCGGTATTCAAAACCGGCTGAAAGCCGCACGTGATCGTCAGAAAAGCTATGCTGACGTGAGACGCAAACACCTTGAGTTCCAGGTAGGGGACAAGGTACTTCTCAAAGTGGCACCGTGGAAGGGTGTCATTCGATTCGGAAAGCGAGGCAAACTAAATCCTAGGTACATCGGACCATTCGAAATCCTGGAAAGGATTGGTCCAGTGGCATACCGCCTGCAACTTCCTGCTGAACTTAGCAGCGTACACAACACATTCCACATTTCTAACTTGAAGAAATGTCTGTCTGACGAGACACTGATTATACCGCTCGACGAAATTCAAATCGATGATAAACTTAATTTTGTCGAGGAGCCTATGGAAATCATGGACCGTGAGGTCAAACGATTGAAACAGAGTCGTATTCCCATCGTAAAGGTCAGGTGGAATTCTAGGCGCGGCCCTGAGTTCACCTGGGAACGGGAAGACCAAATGCGACAGAAATACCCACATCTCTTCCCAGATAACGCACCGTCCGTGCACTCAAGCTAATTTCGGGACGAAATTTCTTTAACAAGGGGAGAATGTAACACCTGCATAATTAGAATAATTAATTATGCCTAATTGTTTGTAACTAGTTGTAATTAGTATGTAATAGGACTAATTACAGGCTCTATTTGTATATATATATAAGGTGATTTATATATATGTGTGTGTACTTACGCGATTTGGATAAATCGTGCGAATTAACCGGACGGAGTCCGACACAGTTTACTTGGACGTTGGTGACAGAAATTTACTTAAATAATGAGAACGTATTTTGTTATATAAAATACGCAACCGAACGAGCATTATTTATATATTATCGCGACGACATTTTAACTAATGCAACAAAACGTAATGAACGCGACTAAATAATTAAAATATTACGACAAATGTTTTACTATTAATTTCAAAGTATTTTTATTTAAATACTTTAGTTACATTTTAAAAATATAAACGTTTGGTTAAATATTAAAAACTAGTGATTAAACGATTAGGACACGGAGTCAACACTGTGTTTTGGGGAGTATTTCCCCCTCCTTCCTTGGTGGATCAGCCAAACCCCACCCCCACACCCACTTTTCTCTTTCATTTTTCATTACCACAAAAACACACACAAACTAAACTCTCTCAACCTCAATTCACACCAAATTTTCGGAATCAAATCCCGACCACGAAAATTACATATTCGGAATCACCATCACTATTGGAGCAAGAATATCAAGACCGTTTTCATCGTTTCATCCTTCATTTGGCTCGATTCGCAAAAGTAAGAAAATTCTAAAATCTTAGATCTATTCTATTTGGTGTAATGTTTTGATGTTTTGATGTGTACACAACATAGTTATAACCTAATACTAGAAGAAAACACGATTTTATAGCTCAAAAGTGGGTTAGATTTGCATTTTTGGTCGGAAATTCTTGAAACCCGAAAGTTTCTGGGCTGATGTTCATCTTTGCGACACAACGTTTGTGTCGCATGCTATGTCGCATAAACCATTTAGTGTCGCATTTTGTGTCGTACGTTATGTCGCACTATTGTGTCGCACTTTTATGCGACACAACCCTTATGTCGCTATTAAATTAGCATCGCAAGCTTTTGCGACACAACCACTGTGTCGCAGAGCTCTTGTGTCGCACTTTATGCGACACAACCACTGTGTCGCATACCAAACTTTAGTGTCGCAGATTGTGTCGCAAAAACACAGAAAACCAGAATTTTAAAGTTAAAGTTACTGTACAAAAAAGTCAAATTTTACTGTAGCAGTACTGTAGCAAATCTACTGTAGCAAAGTCAACATTTTAGAATTTTTGCTACAAACCGTCACCAACGGGCCAAACATGTTTTCCAACAAACAAACAATTACAAACATACGGACAAACACTGGATATACTAGTTGTGTACATCTAAACGAAACGTCTTGTGAGACGCATACTTACATAACTTCATATGATTAGGCATTTGAAGGTTACGGGTTCAGAGAACCTACTTGCTTTACTTACTACTTGCTAATTGCAACTGATTACTACAAGACTCAGGTGAGTCTTACGGCCCCACTTTTACTGTTTTATCTTACTGGGGAGATACATGCTACTGATTTTCTTGAACACAAGTACTAAACTGTTTACTATACCAAACGAAATTGCATGAGTTTACTTACAAACAGAAGTCTCTCCATCATATATCGTTAGTTATGGACTTAAGCGCGAACACTAGTTAATGGATCCATTAGGGAAATGACCCTCCCCACCCGGGGCAGTAGCGCTGCCACGTACTGATTTACACGTAGAAACGGGTGACTACTTATTCGTTACTGATGCTTGCTCAACTACGAGCATGTCACGGGAGCAAACTTATTACTTACGGGTTAAGCTTCGATTATGAGCCTCATGGCAATGGTATAAACTTACTTATTTACATTTACTGGACTGCAAATACTGATTTTACGATTGCTGGATTGCAATGGCTGATTCTTACGCCTACGGGCATTACTAATGAAATCTCGTGTTCAAAGCCGATATTACTTACAAACCTGTGAGATTCACCAACCTTTTGGTTGACACTTTTTAGCATGTTTTCTCAGGTACCCGGATGGAGTAGGATTACTCCAGGATTTTAGCTAGAGTCGCATGATTTCAACACAACTGCATTAACGGAGATTCTTAGCATTATCTTTTGTATATTTTGATTATGTAATAGAATCTCCCGCTACATGCGCGGACTCTAGGGAAACTACATTTTTGTATACGAAAACACTAAGTTTTCAAACAATATATCTATGGAATGTAACTAATTTACAAACGTTGCATATAGATGTCGTTTACTTTATCTTTGTGCTGTGATATTTGATTAGTAACACCCCAAACTATGCTTCCGCAAAACAGTAAATTCCGGGGGTGTTACAGCTTCCGCAAATCGTTAATTTGGGGGTGTTACAGATTGGTATCAGAGCCTAAGGTTATAGTGAAATAGGTTGCATTTAGTGGGCCTAGACTATGACCGTTAGGCAGTATTTCCTTACTAGGCATGATTGGTTCAGGAATTACATCATACGACTTTAATTTAACATAGCCTGATCAACTATGTACAATTAAGGAAAGATGATGTAAGGTCTGAAATGGTTATGTTGAGCCGGAATACATTAGTGACTCTGATCTCGAGAGAACCGAGACTTAAACATGTTTATGCTAGACACTCAATAGGCTATATTATATAGGAACTATATGAATATAGGCCTTAATCTTACTAACGCTTTGTCTCAGAAATGGCAAATACCCCATCCAATTCATCTCGTTCTCAATCCGGGTCGCAGAACCCAAGGGTAGCAAGGAGGAACAACAGGTTGCCTCGAGCTGGCCCGTACTCTACTCACTTCACCTTGCCGGCCTTAGCTGCTAGGGTGAACCAACACGAGCAACGACTTCGCACCATGGATGTCGTGTTGCAAGAAACCAACGAAAACTGGAGACTTACATCACTTGAGCGCATCGAACAAGTCTCTGAGGATCACGAAACCACCGTTAATAATGTGGACGTTCTTTTCAACAAAGTGGTGGAGATAAGCGTGGAAACCGCTCTTTTGAAACACAGACTTGATGAGTGTGAACAACGCTCACGGGAAACGGAAGAATCTAACCGCGGATTGGTACAGCGACTAGCATTAGCTGAAGACAATGCTCGACAAGCCAGCAGACTTGCAAATAATGTGGATCGTCTCATCGAAATGATGGAGCAGATTAACCTACGTTAAGACTAGCGTAGTCTTTGTTTTGTAAACTATCCTGTAATCTAGTAACTATCTAAGCGCTACTCTATGTTTCAGTCGGATGTAGCAATTCCCGACATCTTTTGTAACACATCCGTAGGATGTAACCTTTGAACTCGTATCACCTATTAAATATTCCTTGCTGTTTCGACTCATATTAATTGCCATAATCCTTTTCCATATTGATGTTATGTATTTCCATCTTTATACATGTACATCTTTAATAAATACAATTTTCTTACAAAATCTCATGTATCTTCATTTCTTTTATTGAAGAGACATGCCGCCAAAGTCAAGACCTTATACTGATGCTCAGATCACGTCACTCATAACCCAGGCCGTTACTGAAGCCTTGGCTCGAAATACCCCACCAAACTCCACAAGAAACAGCGATGCCGCTGAAACCTCTACTACTAAACCTTGTTCATACAAGGATTTTCAAAACTGCAAACCCTTGAGCTTCAGGGGGACCGAAGGAGCCATCGGACTTATCAGATGGTTCGAAAAGATGGAATCCGTTTTCCGCATCAGCAAATGTGCGGAGGACGACAAAGCCAAATTCTCCACAAGCACCCTCGAAGATGGTGCCCTCTCGTGGTGGAATTCCTATACCCAGTCCGTGGGGATTGACACCGCTTACCTACTCCCTTGGGAGGACCTAAAGAAAATGCTCACGGATGAGTATTGCCCGTCCGAACAACTTCACAAGCTGGACGAAGAGTTCTGGAACTTAAAAGTGCAAGGAACTGATATCGTTGGATACACCACCAGATTCCAACAACTCACCGTCCTTCGCCCAGCTATGGCAGGTACTGGGCCCGACAAGATTAAGAAATACATCCGCGGCCTCCCGGAACCCGTCCGGGGAAACGTCGCCTCATCAAACCAAACCACCCTTCATGGTGCCATCCGGTTGGCCCATGAACTTCTAGCTATGAATGAGGACCCAGAACTACCCACTCCATCCTCCAACAGCAATAAACGAAAATGGTCCGACAACCACAACAACCACCAAAACAAGAAACCTGAAACCATTAAAGCCTACACCTCCAGTTCTGATGATAAGGGGGCGTACAAGGGAACCAAGCCCTATTGCTCCAAGTGCCAACGACACCACCATGGTTCGTGTCCCTGTAGCAAGTGTAAGAGATTTGGACACTTGGCTAAGGACTGTAGATCAAACACCACTGACACCAACACCTCTGCACCAAAGACCTGTTATGGGTGCAACGGTACGGGGCATTTCAAGAAAGACTGCCCGAAGCTGAACAACAACAACAACAGGAATAACAACAATGCTCGAGGAAGAGCTTTTGTGCTGAAATCTGGGGAAGCCCGTCAAGACCCGAATGTGGTCACGGGTACATTTCTTCTCAACAACTTGACTGCCTCTGTATTATTTGATACTGGTACTGATAAGAGCTTTATTTCCGATGAGTTTTATACATTTCTTGACACTGCACCTATTGCCTTAGATTCTAAGTACACAATAGAATTGGCAAATGGAAAACTTATTGAGGCCGACAGTGTGATACCTAATTGCACTTTGAACTTAGCTAACGAGCTCTTTTCCATTGACTTGATACCTGTCAAAATCGGCAGCTTTGACATCATCGTCGGTATGGATTGGTTGTCCAAGTATCGAGCCGAAATCGTTTGTTTTGAGAAAATTGTACGCATTCCTCTCGTCACCGGTGGAACTTTGAGCATACAAGGGGAGACCGGTGGGACGAGAATAAATATCATTTCTTGCATGAAAACCCGAAAATACTTGAGAAAAGGGTACCAGGCAATCCTCGCACACGTTTTGGAGAAAAAGTCGGTGGAGAAGCGACTCGAGGATGTGCCTATTGTTCGAAACTTCCTAGAAGTCTTTCCTGAAGACTTGCCTGGCCTACCGCCAACTAGACAAGTCGAATTCTCTATTGAACTTGTGCCCGGTGCAGCACCCGTGGCACGAGCCCCTTACCGACTAGCCCCATCCGAACTTCAGGAGTTGTCTACTCAGTTACAGGAACTCCTGGACAAGGGACTTATTCGACCAAGTTCCTCACCTTGGGGAGCTCCGGTCCTGTTTGTGAAAAAGAAAGACGGTTCTTTCCGCATGTGCATCGACTACCGCGAACTCAACAAATTAACTGTCAAGAACCGTTACGCACTTCCTCGCATCGATGACCTGTTCGACCAACTTCAGGGGTCGAGTTTCTACTCAAAGATCGATCTACGGTCAGGTTATCACCAACTCCGAGTTCGTGACGATGACATCCCGAAAACTGCTTTCCGAACTCGCTACGGGCATTATGAATTCCAAGTGATGCCATTCGGCTTAACCAACGCACCGGCTGTATTCATGGACCTTATGAATCGGGTGTGCAAACCTTACCTTGACAAGTTTGTTATCGTCTTTATCGATGACATCTTGATTTACTCGCGCAACGAGCCAGAGCACGCGCAACACCTGAAAACCATCCTAGAGCTGCTCAAACACGAAGAGTTATACGCCAAATTCTCTAAGTGTGAGTTCTGGATGCAAACCGTTCAATTCCTTGGACACGTCATTGACAATCAAGGGATTCATGTCGATCCTTCAAAAATCGAGGCTATCAAGTGTTGGCAAGCACCTACAACACCAACCGAGGTACGCCAATTCTTAGGACTCGCCGGATACTACAGGCGGTTCATTGAGAATTTTTCGAAAATAGCCCTACCTCTCACTGCACTGACTCAAAAAGAAAAGAAGTTCGATTGGACTGACAAACAGGAGTCAGCTTTTCAACTACTAAAACAGAAACTCTGCAGTGCACCTATCTTATCTTTACCCAAAGGCAACGATGACTTCGTGGTATACTGTGATGCTTCACACCAAGGTCTTGGTTGCGTGCTGATGCAACGAGACAAGGTTATCGCTTACGCCTCTCGACAACTCAAGGTCCACGAAAAGAATTACACAACTCATGACCTAGAGTTGGGGGCTGTTGTATTCGCTCTAAAAATCTAGAGACACTACTTATACGGTACCAAGTGTACAATATTTACTGACCATAAAAGTCTCCAACATATCTTCGATCAAAAGGATCTCAACATGAGGCAACGTCGATGGGTCGAGTTGCTTACTGATTACGATTGCGAAATTCGCTATCATCCAGGCAAGACGAATGTTGTCGCCGATGCCTTAAGCCGAAAAGAACGAGTGAAACCACTTCGAGTTCGAGCTCTCGGTATGACCATTCACAACGACCTCATCAATCAAACTCTCACCGCTCAACTCGAAGCACTCAAACCAGAAAACTTGATAAACGAGGCCTTGCGAGGCATGGACAAACAATTTGAAACCAAACCTAACGGGGCCAAATACTTCTCGAATCGAATCTGGTTACCAAGTTTTGGGAACCTTCGAGACTTGGTGATGAATGAAGCTCACAAGTCAAAATACTCTATACACCCCGGTGCCGACAAAATGTATCACGGCATCAAGGAAATGTACTGGTGGCCCAACATGAAATCTGACATTGCAACCTATGTTGGCAAGTGTCTTACTTGTTCCAAAGTTAAAGCTGAACACCAGAAACCCTCCGGTTTGCTACAACAACCTGAAATACCACAATGGAAATGGGAGCAGATCACCATGGATTTCATCACTAAACTCCCGAAAACTTCTAACGGTTGCGATACCATTTGGGTGATCGTTGACCGACTCACTAAATCTGCTCATTTCCTAGCCATCAAAGAAACTGATAAGATGGAACGTTTGACACGAATCTACCTGAAAGAGATCGTGTCAAGACACGGCGTGCCCATCTCAATCATCTCCGACCGAGATGCTCGATTTACTTCTCGCTTCTGGCAATCACTGCAAAAATCTCTTGGTACTCGTCTGGATATGAGTACTGTTTACCATCCTCAAACCGATGGCCAGAGCGAACGAACCATACAAACACTGGAAGACATGCTACGAGCCTGCGTAGTTGACTTCGGTAAAAACTGGGAAAATCACTTACCGTTGTGCGAGTTCTCGTACAACAACAGTTATCACACCAGCATAAAGGCTGCACCCTTCGAGGCACTGTACGGTCGTAAGTGCCGGTCACCTATCTGTTGGACTGAGGTGGGGGATACACAACTCACCGGTCCAGAAATCATACATGAAACAACTGAAAAGATCGTCGGCATACAAAACCGACTAAAAGCCGCTCGTGATCTTCAGAAAAGCTATGCTGACGTGAGACGCAAACACCTTGAGTTCCAAGTAGGGGACAAGGTACTTCTCAAAGTGGCACCGTGGAAAGGTGTCATTCGATTCGGAAAACGAGGCAAACTAAATCCTAGATACATCGGACCATTCGAAATCCTTGAAAGGATTGGCCCAGTGGCATACCGCCTGCAACTTCCTGCTGAGCTTAGCAGCGTTCACAACACATTCCACATTTCTAATCTGAAGAAATGTCTGTCTGACGAGACACTGATTATACCGCTCGACGAAATTCAAATCGATGATAAACTTCATTTCGTTGAGGAACCTATGGAAATCATGGACCGTGAGGTCAAACAACTAAAAGAGAGTCGTATTCCCATTGTAAAAGTCAGGTGGAATTCTAGACGTGGTCCTGAATTCACCTGGGAACGGGAAGACCAAATGCGACAGAAATATCCACATCTCTTCCCAGACAACGCACCGACCGAGCAATCGAACTAATTTCGGGACGAAATTCTTTTAACAAGGGGAGAATGTAACAACCGGCGAATTAGGACTATAATTAGTGCCTAATTCTTTGTAAATACATGTAATTAGTTCTGTGTTAGGCTAATTTATGTATCGGACTATATATTGGTGAATATATACAACTTTGCGATTTAATTTAAATCGTACGCGACTTAAATAGAATGAAATTCTATTTGATTAATACGGACGTTGGTGAACAAATGTTTATAAACTAAAATAACGCAATTCTGACCGAAATGCTATTTTATAATAGTTAGTAACTGCCTTGTACTACCCGATTTAAAACTTACGCGATTTAAAGACGAAAGTAATTAAATTTAATTTAAACTGTTAAAGATTTAAGGAAATAATTTAAATAAATTATTTAACAAGATTTGAAATTTTATAAAAATAATAAAACTCGTAAAATGGATATTTAACGTTTAAACGACGGAGAAAACGAACACCGCACGGAGCCCGATCGCGGGGACTGAAAAATGGGAGGATAAACCTCCCCATTTTCCCTTTCTTTCTCATTTTTCACTCACTCTCTCTCTCTCTCTTTCTTTCTTTTCTCTCTAATTCAAAAACACCACCAACCTCATAAATCATCAAAATAACACCATCAAACCTCGCCGAAACATACCACTCGTTTGGAGAAAAACGACCACGACAACACGATCTACATTCCTATCTTTTCGGATTTTCAATCCGACACTTTGTAAGTTTCCGACAAATCCCGACATCTCTCGTTTTTTTATCATTTTTACTAGTTTATGGTTTAAATAGGCTTATTATGTTCATATAAGGGTTGGGTAAAAGATTTGGACCGAACGGAAACCGGAAAACTCATTTTCGGCACATTTTCTGGCCAACAGACCGCTACGTCGCACCTGGCCAGGGGCCTCTGCGACGTCGCGATCTACGTCGCACAAAAACCTCAACGTCGCACTAGCGACGCAGCCTATTACGTCGCATTAACTTGCGGACGTCGCACGTAGCGACGTAGACTTTAACGTCGCAAACCGAACCAACGTCGCATTAGCGACGTCGCCCCCTACGTCGCATTGATTTGCGAAGGTCGCATCATGCGACGTACCTGCCTACGTCGCACCTTACGTCGCTTGCAACGTCGTACAAACCAGAACCTTGAAAACTCACATTTTCACTAAGTGTCGAACTTTTACAACCTCAAATCCTTATACGATACGACCTAACAATCATAATAAAACATACTTTCCTATTACAATTACTTTAATTTGCGTATTGAATGATAAACTTTAATTATAACAAATCACCAACGGGCCGTATACTTTGTTACGAACGCGAACAAACCAACATTTAAACACAACGGGTTGTATGAACAACTAGCCTAGATGGTCTTGCGAGACATCTACTTACTTAACCTTACGTGTTTAGGCACTAGAAGGTCACGGGTTCGGAGAACCTACTTGCTTTACTACTACTTGCTATTTACCACTGCTTGACTCAGGTGAGTCTTACAGCCCCACTTTTACTGTTTTATACTTGGGGTGAGATACTTAGCAACTGTTTTACGTATGAACACAATGTACTGAACTGAAAACATTACTGATTACAAACAAACGCATGAGTTACTTTTATCCACTGAAAGCCTCCTAATCGTAAGTTGTTAGTTATGGACTTAAGCGCGATTACTAATAGATGGATCCATTTGGGACTGACAATCCCTGTCTGGGGTGGTAGCGCCACCACGTACTGATTTACACGTAGAAACAGACATATTAGTATTTGTTACATATGAGTGTGCGGATAGCACTCACGGGGGTACGTGATATATTCACACTACACTGTTAAGCTTCAACTTATGAGCTCATGGCACTGTACTGATTTACTGGATTACTTACTTTGCTTGATAGCAATACGGGTACATACTTGTGGTTCATAACACCTACTTATTACTAAACCTGTGAGATTCACCAACCTTTTTGGTTGACACTGTTTAGCTTTGTATCTCAGGTACACTTACGGAGTAGGATCACTCCAGGATTACTAGCTAGAGTCGCATGATTTCCAAACTGCATTTAACGGAGATTCTTTGGCATTATATTTTGTAACTATGGTTATGTAATAGAATCTCCCGCCACATACGCGGACTCTAGGCTTACATACTTTTGTAAAGAAAACTATATGTTTTCAAACGATTCAATTTATGAAATGTAACTATTTTACAAACGTCTCATTTAGAGGTCGATTACTATTAATCTTGTGCTTTGTATATTGATTAGTAACACCCAATGTATGCTTCCGCAAATCGTTAATTTGGGGGTGTTACAACTGGTGGCTTACTAGACATGAAAGTTTTGAAAGAACACACCTTGCTAGTTTGAGACGATGGATTAGCACCAAAAACAGAAGTTTGTTGTTGAGCAAGTAGTCTAGCTGCATCTTCCTCAGCTTTCTTTTTAAATTCTCTAAGAATTATCAACTCATCCTCCATTTCGTGTATATACTCATCCCTATTTGCTTCTTCTCCAACCGCATGAGAAACACCTTCATGATCATGTTGCTCAGTATTAGTCTCAAAAGGCGGAGCTTCAATCCGGGAAGCATTATTGGGATTGGTGGTCGGTTGCTCATTATCTTCCATTTCTGAAATCAACACAACACTTGAAATATATTAATCGTTAGTACCTATCTACTAACAATTATCAACAATGCTAAATCCCATAACCAGAAAAGTTTGACATACCATGCTCCAGTTTTGGGATTGATCATTCTTCAATGCTCAATTACCCCAAAACCACGCTCTGATACCAACTTATAACACCCCTCATTTGATATAACAATATTATATTAAAAACACGGAAGCGTAGAAATTTAAACAACTTTATAACTTTACATTACATTAATTTACATAAACAGTTTATAAGTTAAAGTCACACTGACTTGAAACAGTTCCAAAGATTACATAGGTCGGGGTATTATATAAAACCAACTAGTTTAGTACAAAAAGGATCAGAGTAGCTTGCTGTCAAACTATCCTTGCTTCCAAAAGCATCCCATTCCTGCTACCCATTAAGCTACAAAATCTTCAGGAATTATAGATGAGGGATTAGCACATAGCTAAGTGAGAGAGTTCGTCACCCAACATTCAACTTAGCATAACCATTAACTACAACAATCAACAACACTTAACAATGAGGATCGGTGGTTCTGGGGATAACCATAATACCCGGGCGGCTCCCCAAGAACTCTTATCCAACCATATCCGTATGGCCATACGGACGAGACCGATAGCTAGTGGTTATCCTACTCAGATACAGTTCAATACACACAACATATGAAGCATATCCCTGTATCATTCACATGATAACCAACTAACCCAACCAACAGTTCATCAACTCGTCGACCTCATTGGCAACCAATATCCAAAGATCACATATATCACATAGTGATACAATCAACAATAACGATTAAACAACTCTATAATCATATCTACAATTACCCGTTGTAATCAAATGATTACAACTAAACCAAATGGTGAGTTTGAATCCACTCACCGATACCTCAGAAGTCGCTACACTCAGCTTCTAATCACTGAGTCTTTGGGGTATCTGAAATACCACAAAACACACAAGTTAGAATTTGTCATAAATAAGTAGTACTTAAATAATCAACGACTTTACACAAGTACTTATTCTACTACACCATCACTAATACAGTTAGATCATAACATAATTAACTTGTATTGTTGGTTTCCAAATATAGTTATACATTGCAATTACAACTCAAATGATCTAACTATTTTATTTCTATATTTGATCATAGCCGTTCGGCTTTAACATCCATAGCCGATCGGCTTGGATAGCATAACCGATCGGCTCAGCCATAGCCGATCGGTTTCCGCAGTTATTTTCAGACTATAGTTCAAGGTCCAAGTTCTGTGATAATTTTGAACTAACAAAGCCTATCGGCTACCAGAAGCCGCTCGGCTTTTATAGTATAACCGATCGGCTTTGGCATAGCCGATCGGCTTTGACATGAAACCCAGCAAATCCAGTTCATTTCTGCAGAATCCCAGCTCGATCATGGCACAACCCATAAAACCAAAACCATAAAAACCAAATACGAACCAAATATGCAGAAAACTCATATCACTAGTTTCTAACTTGATCAAAACATGTTTCTTATGACATATTAACATCAAAACATCACCTATAACATCAAACCAACAAGATTTTCACCAAAATCATAAAATCTCTTAGGTTTCTAACTAAGTTCAATCATAGTTGAAGAACATGGATTTACTCTATATCATCAAACAATAATCATCATATAGCATCTCATATTACAAGAAATCATCATTCAAACTCAAGGAATCAATTCAATTCATCCAATTCCTATCTAACCTATTTTCATGAAATAAGCTTAATTACCTTTCAAAGTGAAGAAGATGATGATGAATAGAAGAAGATGATAGCAACTAGCTTGAATCACACTTCAACTTGATTAGTTCTTGATTAATGATTGATTTGAATTGTAAAGATGTAAATCTAGGGTTTGATCTTGGTTCATAAAATGAAATTGGGAAAAGTAACCAAATTAAAAGGTCGGCCATTATTTTTAACCGACTTAACATTGTGGGTATTTTATACCCGCTCTAAATCTATTGCCTGGAACCTAAAAATCAATTGCGAGAAATTTATTTTATTATACCGTCAACTTTAATATTTTAAAACAAGCAACATTTCACTAACCACAATAAGTCCTGAGACCTATTTTACCAACTTTCACAATTAAACAGTTATATCAAATAAATTTCCAAAACAATTAAATATTCAATTAAATCAAAAAAATACCAGGCCACTGGAGAGGATGTTACAGCTAATCACAGAAGATGATTTAAAGGCTGAGTTTATACATAATATGGCTAGTTTAAGGGTGGTTTAAGGGCTGGTTTAGGGCTGATCTATAAATGTTAAAGGGCTGACTCTCACTTATTTATTTGCAGAGATAATGGCACTGGAGGTGAAAAGACATGGCGTAGAGATGAAATCTGTCGGGGTCGGGGTCGAGGCCGAGGTCGTGGTAAAGGTAGCGGTAGTGATGGAGGTAATAACACAACTAGGCGCTGTAATCTAGAGGCTGGTGAGACCCTTCCATTACCTGTTAGAGGTGAAATTGAGGCTGGATTGGAGGCTGAAATCGAGGCTCAGAGTGAGGAGATTCCACCTATGGTTGATGTTGATGTCTCAACTGAATCTACACATCCTATGATGAAGTCGAACAGATCACAACAGCCTCATTCACATGAACTATCTCAATCATCACACAAGACATACCTTGTACCAATTGGGAATATGTATGTAGATATACACTTTTGACATGTATTTTCATATAATGAAAAATAGTCTAACGTTTATCATGCATCGTTTAAATTGTGTAGGTTTGATGAGCAAGATGTAATGAAATCAATTTCCAATATCCTTAAAGAGATGTTCAGTGGTTGTTGGCCAACTTGGACCAAAGTTCCGAATTCTGATCGTGAGTTGATGTGGCAACGATTCCAGGTGTCTACTATCTATTGTTCTTACCTTTAAACGTAAAGTTATTTGTAAACTGATATGTATTTGTTGTTGTTGGGTTAGGCTGCCGTTGTTTGGTCGGGAATAGTTAATACTTAAGACAACTAGTCTGCATATATGAAAGTAATGAAATCATAACATGATAACAATTTGGTATATGTATAATAACAGTAAGTGACGTGTTTGCAGGGACTGTATGAATGGGATTCAATATATGATGCGAAGGCTAAACATAATTGGGATTTTATGACTGGTCAGCGATACCGTGATTTAATGAGGGGTGCTCGGAATGTTTCAAAAGGGAAATATAAAGCTGCGACGGGTTTGAATGTTGCGAATGATTTATCAGTTCTTAAGCCATATTTCCCAGAGTGGATCGATGAAGATAACTGGGCAACCATGATAGACAGTGTTTGGAATACTAAAAAATGGAAAAATGTATCAGTCGTGAACCAACAAAACTGTGGCGTGTCAGAAGGTGTGAAGACGGCAACTCATTCAGGTGGATCGCGTAGCATGCTTCATACGCAATTGAAGATGGTAACCTATTTTTAAAATAATCAACATGTTTTCAAGATCCATTATATTTATATCTATAACTTTTTAGAACCGAATGTTGTAGGAAAAAGAAAAAGGCAGTCCGGTGGCATTTATTGAAGTTTACGAGGAATATCATACTAAGAAAAGGAAGATGTCTGGGGAGCCTTTACAGTTTACGACTCAGAGAGCTGCGACTGTTGATGTATATTCGTTTTTCCTTTGTGATTAGCTAGTACTTTTTTGCTGATCATAATTGCCAATTATTGATTAATTATTATTTGTTATAGTGTGAGTATATGAAACTTTCATTGGAGAAGGCTGAGAAGATTCCAATGAACATTGATGGAGTTCTATGGGAGAAAGCATGTGGAGGGAAGAAAAAGGGAAGACTTTTCGGGGCAACCAAAGATATTATGCACCTATCTTCATTGCGCATGTCTGGTGCTAGTTCATCCACGAGTCGTGTGGCCAGGGATGATGAGGTTAGTTTATTCATGATCTCACGGGTTCGAATGGGTTGCTGTTTATTTGGGCAGTTTCTTGAGACTTAAATATTGACACTCACAAATAAGGCTATCACTCATTTTTTTTAGTAGGATGCTTAATGCAACCTGTTACCACCTTTTGCTAGGTAGGAACCTAGATCTAGTTAAACTTGTTCACTTGTTAGTACCCTTAAGAACAAAATGCCACAATAAATAGAGTTGCTGTTTGAGATCCCGAATAGTATCATTATCAGTTTGTTACAGATCGAGTTGGGCTGCTGATGGGTCAGGTTGCCAGTTTGTATAAAGATATGCATGTGTATGTGTAAATTTATGTATGCAAAGACGATTTTAGATGGAGTTGCAAACATTTATAAGTGATAAACTATATGTATATATGTATGCTTATATAATGGTTTAAGGTTGTTGGCTTGCGTGGGTTAGGTCGGGCTAGGGCTGTTGGGTCAGGTCGAGGTGTGTTGTTGGCTCGGGTTGGGCTGCTGTTGTGTTGAGTCTGCTTTTAATATATTCATGTGTGTCGATATGTAAATGTATGCATGTGTATATATTATAAGTGTATATACATGGTTTTTTGCAACTGTGTTTGGTCAGGACTGGCTCATTTTTGGTCGGGTCAGGCTGGGAGGTTGGGTTGGGCTGTATTGTATGTATACGTGTATTGTTTATCTACTACAAGTGTTAATTATGACTATGTGTTTCATGTTGTAGGTACAAAAGTTAAAAGAACAACTTTTCGAAAGTCAAGAGCGAGAACGGGTGAGAGAAGCGGATTTGATTCGTGTGCAAGAACAAGTTTCAACTTTAACCAAAGCTTGGAAGGAGAAGTTCCCACCATCACCGCCTAGCTAGTGTTTATCCGGTCATCGGGTTTATTTTTGAACAACAAATACAATGTTAAGTAACATATAACTAGTATTTTGGTACTTAACGAATTATGATATTTGTTGTATATTTAGGATGTTTAATTGATGTAGATGTATGTTATTAGGATGATTGAAGTGAAACGCCCCGAAAACCAGAACCAATTTTTTTTTTTTTTAACTCACTTATTTTATAAGCTATAACGCACTCTGTTAGGTCCCATTATTTATACAACACGTACAAAATTCATTTAAACTTCTACTTCCTAAGAAAACTAATATGACTCGCCTAATATGACGCGCTAAAAACAACCGCGTCAGAAAACTTAAAGTGTTACTTTGTTAAACAGATATAACTAATATGACTCGGCTAATATGACGCGCTAAAAACAACCGGGTCATAAAGCTATTTCAAAAACTCAATTCCAAAAGAACTGACAGCATCCCCGCCGGGTACAGGGGTTACCCGCCGGGTAAACCCCCTGTACAGCAGACCCTGGACCTGTTTTCACTATTACCAAAACACGAATTTTCAATGCGCATAAAATCTAAACCGCTTCAAGTTAGACCTTAAAAATTTGCAGTCATCTCCATATCGACAAAATGAAACTTTCTACTTTTTCACTTTTTCAATTTTCCCAAAAACGCGGGATTTTGGCGTATGACTCTTTTCGGCACTAAAATGACCATTTTGAGAGCATACTAATTCACAAACCATAAATCTTTTGACTCTAACTTTTTATACACTATTTCAATACTTCAAAACAAACTTAAAGCAATTGAAACCCAATCCATAGCACCACCACACATTAAATTTACCACGTGACCACTTTAAACCCGTTTTGACACTATTATGACCCGTTTCATGATGTAACCACTTTTCAACCAATTCAACAACCAAAACCACTTATATTTAACTATTTCAACTCTGTTGACTATATGTCAACTTCACAATTGACCAACATATTAAAATCCAAAAATCTTTATTTGGGCGATTTACACAATCGTATATCAAAACAACAATTCACAGAGAAGGAGCATTATCTAACCACATAGCTAGCTCCTTATCCACGTCACTAACATAAGCACATTCTTTATCCACGTATCGCTAGCCAAACCTCAACCTACATAATAAACACTAAAACGGGTAAGCACAACTGCTTAGTGAGTACACAGGCAATTAAGCAAGCAATTCCACATAACACTATAACACATATCAACACATAACTACTTAAACATATAATCACTGAACTCTATTTCTCTGAACACTGTACACTGAACCCTGAACACTATGCTAACCGCAGTTAGCTCTTTAATCACCACAGTATCTGTACACATAATCATTTTATCATTTCATTAACCGTATTTACAACACTAATCAACAACAATCACAACTTCTAAGAAAATCTTAAATACACATAATAAGAAATCAATCATATATCAAACAACTTCCACCCGATTATGTAGTCTCTTGCTCAACTGCAATCCGAATCCAACACAATCGAATCGTATACTATTCATCACATAATCATTATTTAATCCACATATATTAACAAGTAACCTTCCACCCAATTGTGTAGTCTCTTGCTCAACAGCAATCCGAATCCAACACAATTGAATCGTACACTATTAACAAATAACTTTTCATTTACCTTCAAGCTAGTGACATACTCATTACTCGCTAATGAGTAATCACTACTGACTTTTCCAAATAACATGTAATCACATAACAATTAAATATAAACAAATAATTTAATACAACAAACTAAGTAAACATACATAAACAAATAACTTTTCATTGATTGTGCAAACCTCTAGCCCTCAAGCTATACGGTACTACACAACCAAATCACCTGTTTAACCCCCGTATCACTCACCATAACCTCTTAGTTGATTTCACCATATTGATCATCATAAGCCTCCATGTCTCTTACACCTACATAATTATTACACAACAATATAACAACTTCTTAGACACTAATCATCATTAACTTCTCTTTTTAAATCATACATGGTTTCTCCCCCACTTTGGTTAATCTTGTTTTAAATCTTTTAATCACTAACATAATCATTTGCTCTATCATCATAATTATACTTTATTAAGATTTCTATTTTCATCATTAATCTCATTTCATCAATTCATACTCTTTTATCATAATCTCACTCTATTTACATCATAAATACTTCCTTAAACTCATTAACATCATTACACAAGAATTAGCATAAACTCTAAGATTATTCATAATCACCAAATCATAATTACCAAATCATAATTTCATCACTTTCTATCATGTTATATCATTATTAACAATCACAAGAACACTAACTACTATTAATTCATCATTTTAAACACTAGTTTTATATCAAAAATCACTAATTTCATAAAACCCATCAAAACCCCATTTTGATCATATGCTACATACTTCAAATTAATCACTTATATGATGATACATAGTTTATAATCATAATCAAAGCACTAACTAACACTAATTTAAACAAACCCAAACCCTAATTTCGTAGTTAAATTCACCAATTTCACAAAACCCCTAAAAACTTCATAACTAGGTTAAAACTATAAATAAATCACTTACATATGATAAAGGAAGTGAAGAAGATGAAGAACTAAGGATTAAAACTTAGATTGAGAATTGAATTTAATGATTTTTGAGATGTTGCTTTGCCTCTGCGATTTCAACTCTCTGTCTGAAACTCACTGGAAGTTTTTTTTTTTTTAGAATGAAAATAGGATAACTCTGGACATCCACGTACATATCTATCTATTTTAATACCTTTTTAAACTTTACAGTCTGGAACTGATAAAATCGTTTACGTTTTTCACTATATCTCGTTATCTACATAATACTATTTCATAATAAAAATATATTCGCGTACGATTTTAAAACCTGAAACTTGGGGTGTTACAACTCTCCCCCACTTATTTCATTCGTGTCCTCACGAATGGCACTCGTACTACTCAGTCTTGACACTATCTCTGTCCTTGTACACAAACACTTAATCATACTCTAAGCACTTCACGTAGTTCTTCTTAAACACATTATCAACACTAACTCTACAAGCTCTTAATCATATATCCCTTACATATTGGTTTCACATAATAAGTGAAATACGTATCACTAAATACAAATCTATTTATCTTATTTTCTTTATTATCTTTGCCTATCATAATATCTAACCCGTAATTCACATATGTTAAACACCTCTTCCCTTACACTCTATTCTAACAATCACATTAAATCACTTTGATATTTGATAACTCCAACAATTCCATGTGAACTAGCATAATACAACTACGGTGATCAGGCGTAGACATATTATGTTATACACACTTCATTCTCAAGTTATCTCATATCATCGTTTTTCAATGTGATTCCCACACAAACACATAACACATAACCCATTCAACAGTTAACACACAATAACTATTTAACAATTAAGCACATAATCAAAACTACTTTACTACTTATTCAATTCGAACTCATACACACAACTACAACAATTAATTTCACACAAACACTTACTCTTACCTCTATCAATCCATCTCTGCACTTATATATCAATTATATCATAGAATCAATTTCACTGTTAAACATAATCATAATCATAGCAATTCAATAATCATAAATGGTTTAAGTTTAAGCAATCCTATCATGGATCACCTAACTCTCTTAAACCATTGCTCTGATACCAACTTGAAACGCCCCGAAAACCAGAACCAATTTTTTTTTTTTAACTCACTTATTTTATAAGCTATAACGTACTCTGTTAGGTCCCATTATTTATACAACACGTACAAAATTCATTTAAACTTCTACTTCCAAAGAAAACTAATATGACTCGCCTAATATGATGCGCTAAAAACAACCGCGTCAGAAAACTTAAAGTGTTACTTCGTTAAACTGATATAACTAATATGACTCGGCTAATATGACGCGCTAAAAACAACCGGGTCATAAAGCTATTTCAAAAACTCAATTCCAAAAGAACTGACAGCATCCCCGCCGGGTACAGGGGTTACCCGCCGGGTAAACCCCCTGTACAGCAGACCCTGGACCTGTTTTCACTATTACCAAAACACGAATTTCCAACGCGCATAAAATCTAAACCGCTTCAAGTTAGACCTTAAAAATTTGCAGTCATCTCCATATCGACAAAATGAAACTTTCTACTTTTTCACTTTTTCAATTTTCCCAAAAACGCGGGATTTTGGCGTATGACTCTTTTCGGCACTAAAATGACCATTTTGAGAGCATACTAATTCACAAACCATAAATCTTTTGACTCTAACTTTTTATACACTATTTCAATACTTCAAAACAAACTTAAAGCAATTGAAACCCAATCCATAGCACCACCACACATTAAATTTACCACGTGACCACTTTAAACCCGTTTTGACACTATTATGACCCGTTTCATGATGTAACCACTTTTCAACCAATTCAACAACCAAAACCACTTATTTAACTATTTCAACTCTGTTGACTATATGTCAACTTCACAATTGACCAACATATTAAAATCCAAAAATCTTTATTTGGGCGATTTACACAATCGTATATCAAAATAACAATTCACAGAGAAGGAGCATTATCTAACCACATAGCTAGCTCCTTATCCACGTCACTAACATAAGCACATTCTTTATCCACGTATCGCTAGCCAAACCTCAACCTACATAATAAACACTGAAACGGGTAAGCACAACTGCTTAGTGAGTACACAGGCAATTAAGCAAGCAATTCCACATAACACTATAACACATATCAACACATAACTACTTAAACATATAATCACTGAACTCTATTTCTCTGAACACTGTACACTGAACCCTGAACACTATGCTAACCGCAGTTAGCTCTTTAATCACCACAGTATCTGTACACATAATCATTTTATCATTTCATTAACCGTATTTACAACACTAATCAACAACAATCACAACTTCTAAGAAAATCTTAAATACACATAATAAGAAATCAATCATATATCAAACAACTTCCACCCGATTATGTAGTCTCTTGCTCAACTGCAATCCGAATCCAACACAATCGAATCGTATACTATTCATCACATAATCATTATTTAATCCACATATATTAACAAGTAACCTTCCACCCAATTGTGTAGTCTCTTGCTCAACAGCAATCCGAATCCAACACAATTGAATCGTACACTATTAACAAATAACTTTTCATTTACCTTCAAGCTAGTGACATACTCATTACTCGCTAATGAGTAATCACTACTGACTTTTCCAAATAACATGTAATCACATAACAATTAAATATAAACAAATAATTTAATACAACAAACTAAGTAAACATACATAAACAAATAACTTTTCATTGATTGTGCAAACCTCTAGCCCTCAAGCTATACGGTACTACACAACCAAATCACCTGTTTAACCCCCGTATCACTCACCGTAACCTCTTAGTTGATTTCACCATATTGATCATCATAAGCCTCCATGTCTCTTACACCTACATAATTATTACACAACAACATAACAACTTCTTAGACACTAATCATCATTAACTTCTCTTTTTAAATCATACATGGTTTCTCCCCCACTTTGGTTAATCTTGTTTTAAATCTTTTAATCACTAACATAATCATTTGCTCTATCATCATAATTATACTTTATTAAGATTTCTATTTTCATCATTAATCTCATTTCATCAATTCATACTCTTTTATCATAATCTCACTCTATTTACATCATAAATACTTCCTTAAACTCATTAACATCATTACACAAGAATTAGCATAAACTCTAAGATTATTCATAATCACCAAATCATAATTACCAAATCATAATTTCATCACTTTCTATCATGTTATATCATTATTAACAATCACAAGAACACTAACTACTATTAATTCATCGTTTTAAACACTAGTTTTATATCAAAAATCACTAATTTCATAAAACCCATCAAAACCCCATTTTGATCATATGCTACATACTTCAAATTAATCACTTATATGATGATACATAGTTTATAATCATAATCAAAACACTAACTAACACTAATTTAAACAAACCCAAACCCTAATTTCGTAGTTAAATTCACCAATTTCACAAAACCCCTAAAAACTTCATAACTAGGTTAAAACTATAAATAAATCACTTACATATGATAAAGGAAGTGAAGAAGATGAAGAACTAAGGATTAAAACTTAGATTGAGAATTGAATTTAATGATTTTTGAGATGTTGCTCTGCCTCTGCGATTTCAACTCTCTGTCTGAAACTCACTGGAAGTTTTTTTTTTTTAGAATGAAAATAGGATAACTCTGGACATCCACGTACATATCTATCTATTTTAATACCTTTTTAAACTTTACAGTCTGGAACTGATAAAATCGTTTACGTTTTTCACTATATCTCGTTATCTACATAATACTATTTCATAATAAAAATATATCCGCGTACGATTTTAAAACCTGAAACTTGGGGTGTTACATGAAGCAAGTCTGAATCTTGATTATGTGTTGCAGTATTGCCTCGTATTATATATGAAAAAGTAGTGGTTTTGGAAACGTGGAAAATCTGTGAGGAACTATTTATTGTAGCAAAACATATTCTATTGGTATTCAATGGGAAACATCTTGTGAGAAATTCGTGGGAAATCTATGGGAGAGTTTTCCATGGGAAATCCGTGTTAAACCTCTTCCATGAGAATCCCGTAGCAAATCGAGCCGTGAAAAATCTGTAGGAAATTTCATATTTCCCACGGACCGTTGCAAAAGTTTTTGAATCAATGACCCCACAGATTATTGACGGATAATTCCATGGGTGGCTCAAATTCTGTGGGAAATCCGTGGGATAATTAGTTACCCACGCCACTTTTTACCTCGGAACAATTCTGTGGGAAATCTGTAGCAGATGACGTTTTGCCACAGATTTCCCGTGAATTTGACCGTGGGGAATCAACTGTTTTCTTGTAGTGATTCAAGTTTCAAAACCGCCTATTGTATGCATTTAGCTTACTATCGTATGTGTTGAACTTACAAAAAACACGTCAATTTATGTAGTCAAAACAAGGTAAAAAACATACAATAGACGGTTTTGAAACTTGAATACATACAATAGGAGGTTTTAAAGTTTGATACATATAATAGTAAATGGTGTAAAGTTCGATACATACCCAAACAATAAACCCATATTATTATTATTATTATTATTATTATTATTATTATTATTATTATTAATTATTAATTATATGTACATATAGTAATAATAATAATTTAATAATAATAATAATAATAATAATAATAATAATAATAATAATAATAATAATAATAATAATAATAATAATAATATATACTAAGGGGCCGGTGGGCACTTAGTTTCTCCACTGATTAGGCATTTGGTGTAATGGTGTTAGCTAATTTAGGTTGATATTTAGGATAACTACAATCGATTTTAGTTACTAATTAAGTACATGTTTCGTGAAGACTTTGCCTTCCTATAAAGTGAGACAACATTTTAAAAACACTTCCTCTATCACCATAAGTTTTTAATTAATGATCAAATTAATAAGTTATTATTAACCTTTAACCGACTTCAGCAATAAGTTTAATTACATAAACTACCTTAAGCACTATCACTATTTTTAAGCATATCTCAAGTCTCAGTCATGTCATTAGTAATTAATTAATTAGTTACTTTTTCTAAATCTCCATCCTTTTCTTTTTCGGAATAGAAAAATTGCATTAAACTAATACAAGTCGTTTTTACTCTGTTTTTTTCTATATGTGAATGTGAATGCATACGTGATTATATACGTCAACTAACCTAGTCTATATCACGAACTTTAATTATTTTATTGATTTGGAACTAATAATTACGAGGGTAGAGATCAGAGGAGCACAAGGAATAAGGTGAAGGGACCTTTTTGCAATTTTGATAAATTTGTAAAAAGGAGGAGGGACTTTATTGCAATTTTAACAAAGTTATGGATCCACTTGCAAAATTTCATGAAAAAAATTCCTAAAAATTATCAAAAAAATTGTTCAATCATAAAAGTATTTAATATGTAAGATTCAGTCAAAAATAATAAAAAAACGTAAGATGCAGTGATAAATATATAAGATGCAGTAACAATAAAATACATGATGCAGTAACAAAATATACAAGATGCAGTAACAAATATACAAAAGACGTAGTAAGGAAAAAATACAAGATGCAGTAACAAATATACAAGATGTTGTAAACAAAGTAATACTAATTTTCTAAATTCAAGAATAAAATTAAAGATTTACAAAAACATCAAAATGCTAAAATATACATAAGATGCAGTAAAAATATCAAAAAAATGCAATAAAAAGTACACATAGTTTTTTATAAATCCACAAAGTACGATGCAGTAAAAAAATGTAAGATGCAGTAAATAAGTACTACTCCATAATAGTTTTTTTCAGAACTAAAAAAGTACGATGGAGTAGAAAATGTACGATGCAGTAGAAAATGTATGATACAGTAGAAAATGTACGATGCAGTGAAAAATATACGATCGTAAGAAACGTTTTTTACATTACAAGGAAATAATAGTTTGATCACGACTCCTTTCCAAATTAACAAACATTTCAATTCATAATATTAAACTAAAATTAAATTAATTTCCACATATTAAAATCATAATCTTATTTAAAAGCATCTTCGAATCTCTGTTTGTTGCTACGAAATAAAATGGTCCCTCTCTCAGCTCTACAAACATACACATACCGCGTGTTAAATCTCTACTTCTAAAAATTCATATTCAATTTCTCATTTCAACATATTTTCGAATTATCAAAGGCGGTGGACGTCATGAACGTCGGTGGGCTTCCGACACCGTACCAAACAATATGTTATCCGGCAGTTCATCACCGGCGTACACCTACACGTCATCAGTTAATCCTAATGAAGAATTTGTTGAAGTCACTTTAGATCTTCAAGATGACGACACTATCGTATTACGCAGCGTCGAACCAACAACAATTATTCAAATCGATCACGAATTCGGTACGGATACACCGTCGTCGTCTCGAACACCTGTCAACTGTACGACGCAGTTCGTCTGATCGATTACGTCAGTTTTCACAGGAGTTGAAAGATGAAGCGGTTGCGAAGTGATAATTATAAAAATGGATAGGACGGATCCGGTGATTTTTAAGTAACGGCAGTAGTCGGAGTGGGCGGAGGCGAGGTGGTGGCGGGCGTAGACGGCTTCTTTCATTAGACGGCGGCGTTCTTTGCAGCATCTGACGGAGTTTTCGTTGCCTAACTTGGAGGCGGTGCAACCCATGGCGGCGGCCGACGGTGGCGAAACTGGCGCCTGATTTGAGCTATGTTTTGTAAAAGAGAGGGAGAGATAGACGAGAGTATTAATGTGTGTTTTGAGTTTGGTGAGAAATGAAAGTATATGAGTTCCCCCTATTGTTATTTTGAGAAATTGCAAAATAATCCCTTGCCTTCCTTGCCCTCTTTAACCCTTGTTCCCCTCTGATCCTGAATCTAATTACGATTCATAGTATTTTTTGATAAATAATGTCGACTTAAGTTTCTAAATGGGATTTGTTAACGACAGTCGTGAGAGCTTCTACAAAAATTCCGGACATGAATAAGTTAGGGTTTATTGTTTCGTTATCTATTAAACTTTACACCTTTTACTATTGTATGCGACATACTTTTATTTGTTCTATTGTATGTATTGAACTTGTAAATATCATCTATTGTATGTAAACTTTCTTTTTTGGGTATGGCCAAAAAATGAAACTTTCCTATTTTGTCTTTACCCAAAAGGAAAGTGTACATACAATAGACGATATTTACAAGTTCAATACATACAATAGAAGTTTTCCAAATTCGACTCATACAATAGTAAAAGGTGTAAAGTTTAATACATAACGAAATAATAAACCCAATAAGTTATTGTACCTTGACCGATTATCATGGAGTCATGGAGGCCAATCAGTTAGTCATAATTAATCTGAGAATAAATTTTTATGCATGACTTAAAGCTTTAACACAGAGTCATAAGTTTGAATCGAGTTGTGCATGGAATTCATGTGACAAATACATGCAAATCGTCACCCGTTTCCCTCCACGAGGATAACTAGTTTTGTTTAGTTCATAGAAAATTAATAAAACTTAGCTCCTATATTAAAGATTTTATTATTATGTCTTTTTCAGAATTGATCAAGCGTCATCGTCGAGTTCGTAATCCAACTATATCTCATATATCGTGAAAGTGAGATATATCAACATCACCCTTTAATTTATCAATGAAATTCCCATCTATAATTATTGATTGCTTCTGAATTCTATAGATAAGTTATAACAAAGCAGGGATGAACAACTTGAAATATATATAAATTAATGTAAAATGTGACCTAAATCAAGTAGTTAATAACTTAAGATGCTTGTGATATCAAACTAATCGATCAATATCTCTCATGCAATCAAGTATTTTGTGGCCAAGTTCAAATCTTAACACCAGATCGACATCCATTGTGGGATCCTTTATGTAGTGTTATCCACTATATTTGTTCAATGGGTGGATGGCAACCTCTCTTTAGTTCCTACATTGTTGCTTTCATCCTTCTAATTAAGTTTTCTTAAAAAAGAAAATTAGTAATGATCATATAAAAAAGTTGAGGATTAGGATCCACTTGGCATGTGTTCAACATGAAAAGTCATATTCGATCTCTAACAAAAATAAAGTTGGTTAAATTCGAGGTCCGCTTTAACGAACCTTAAGTTAATCGTGAGACTCGATCATTCATATTTTTGTGACGGAACATATATCACCTCTAAAAGTTACGTCAGTTTTAGAAACATCGTATAGACATATTCATATGGGTTTATTGTTTCGTTACGTATTAATTAAACTTTACACGTTTACTATTGTATGCGACATACTTTCATTTGTTTTATTGTATGTAATGAATTTATAAATATGGTCTATTGAAAAATGATTCACCAAAGAATCAAATAACATTTATATATCACATCAAATCGACCTGTACGAAACTCATAACTTATATTTTGAGTTAACGTGTTGCTGCGAACATGTACATATGTGCTTCTGATATCGTTCATAAAGATTCATAAACATATGGACACTGCCTTTTACAATGACACGATAATATACATGGTTGGAAATGAAAATGAGAATTTTGTATTGCTTGCACTAAATTGAGATAATTCGGATTTATACGACGGGTTTTTTGCCGAAAAATGCATCAATACTTCAGTTTTTTACATTTTCGGGTATCACTTATTTTTTTTGCCAAAAAATGAACCAATAATTTAAAAGTTATCATTTTCAGGTATCACTTATTTTTTTTTGCCAAAAAAATGTACCAATAATTTAAAAGTTATCATTTTCGGGTATCACATATTGATTTGAAATTGGACCAAAAATAAGTGATACCCGAAAATGATAACTTTTAAATTATTAGTTCATTTTTTGGCAAAAAAAATAAGTGATACACGAAAATGCAAAAAACTGAAGTATTGACGTATTTTTCGGCAAAAAACCCTTATACGACCCTTAAATAAATTTGTTTAACTAGGTTTTATTGTTTCATTATGTATTAAACTTTACACTTTTTACTATTGTATGAGTCGAACTTTAAAAACTTCTATTGTATGTATTGAACTTGTAAATATGGTCTATTGTATGTAAAATTTCCTTTTTGGGTATGGCCAAATAGGAAAGTTTCCTTTTTTGACTTACTCAAAAAGGAAATAATACATACAATGGACTGTATTTACAAGTTCACTACATACAATGGAACAAATGAAAGTATGTCGCATACAATAGTAAAAAGTGTAAAGTTTAATACATAACGAAACAATAAACCCGTTTAACTATGAGTAACGTAGTAATAATAAATGACCCCTGATGCGATGAACTTCTTGATTGTAAATCTTTTGTAAATTTATTATATATGTCTAGCTAATAATGTTCTTGTGAAAGCCTACAAAGCAAATAAAATGGAACATATCTATAAATCGATCGATATTATATTAATCGTAATAGATTTCTATGAGACATAGGAAAAACATACGACCAAAGTGCACCTTGTGATGCTTGGACTCAATCATTAATATAGAGACACAATTAAGATTAGTTGGGTCCAAAAGACAAATACAACATATACTTAGGATATGGTCGTTTTGAAGTTGGGAATGTAGGTGTATATATCACATGGTACGTGAGGATTTTGCAATACAAATTGATTGAGCATATTTATTATACAAGTATATAATATAACAGGTTTGACCAGGAGGGTTGGTGAGTGTGGGGTATACATACTAACTAACATATATACACACACATACACATATAATTTTCCTGATCAAGTTTATCAAATTCAGAAATTCTTGATAAATGTATGCCAAATTTCTTGGTTATTATTGAATGTATGTGTTTATTTTTTTAAAAGTTCTCGCTATTTGGTAATGTGTACGCTTTCAAGGCTTGTTCTGATCCTTTCGTGAAGTAATTAGTTGATCTTTTTTCATAGAAAGACGAGTCGCATGTTTATAATCCAAAATGAGATGTTTGGTATCGATCAATCATTTTTGTCCGATTAGTTAGTTTAGATGAATGATCGTATTGAATGAATGAATGTGATTTGTACGAAAACAATGTGAAACTTTTGACAAGGGGACATACAAACACAAGTGGAACTTTATGTTGGTTAACACTTGCTATTAAGTCTATATAAGATGTATGGGTCAATGTTCTTGTCAAGTTTAGATAAATGCATTTAATTACAAGAGCAATATTCAATCATCATCAATATTAATAACGTAGTGTTTGGAAAGGCCTTGGCATCACCATGTTCTTTCAAATAGCTACCAACATAAACAATAATCAGTTAGAATTCAATTTTTATAATCAAACGATATCCTACGACAAATTAAACTTTAATTCAGCATCAGATTCCAGACTTTGGTTCGATCTCATAATTGCATTGCCAAGAATCTGCAGGCAATATGGATCTCTAACGACTACATAATCCTCTTGTATGTGCATCATATATAGGAAGAGATCTACTTCAATTAGAAGAACCGGCCTCCTCGACTTAAACTATTGGAGAACAAAATTAAAGTTACAGATCATCACAAGCTATAAGGAGAGGCCAATGGGTAGATAACTTTATATCCTGATTCAAGTCTTAAATACTAATACCAACTGATAACTATAGAGATTTTGGTTAGAAAGTTTGAAGACTTGGAAAATGTTGTTAACATGATCACCTTTGATGGTTTGATTTGGTTATCGATCTATACGAAATAATTAATCAATCTCAGGGAATGCAATTTGTGGTAACTACCCTACTACTTTTGTATTGCGGAAATGATCTGTACAGCTAGTTGCACTTAAACTTTTGTACGTGTTAGTGATCACTCGATCAAATCGCAAAGAAAGGTTATTAGAAAGTTAAGTAACATAGTTGTAAGTATCCGGTTAAAACTTGTCTTGTCAACTTATACTTAGGTAATGTATCTAACTTTAATTGATAGTAGCACGCATGTTATGCCTTTTTCTAAAACATCATATGCGCTAACACGCGAAAATACACAACCTTGCAAAGTGTTAGTAGGTGTGGGTGCATATATATCCGAGCATAACTTTTGAAGATCGGGTTCAAGACAAATTAGTGGAACAAAAATATGTTGTGAACATGCAAATATTTGCGTAGTGCTTAAAAAGAATCTTCTAATCATTTTATAAACCTCAAATCGACCAAAGCATAAGAGAGATTTTTACAAGTGATATATCCTTAAAATTAAGCACATGGAAGCCACTGACAAATCAATCACATGGGGATCGAGTGTGTATGTGTATATGTTAGATTCCTTGATAATTAGGTTATATATATATATTTAATCAATTACAATATCAATCTTTTTTTTTATTTATTTAAAAAGGTAAGAAACAGAACAGGGGGTTGTATTTGGCTCGATTATATTTGACACGCTAAATATGAGTAATGCGTGTGACAATTCAAAGAACTTGGACTACCTAGGCAGGGGACACATAACACAACCATCAATTCCTTTACTTATAATTTGTCTAGCTGCTTTTTGTTGATCCCATATGTTTGTCATTTTTATAATTATGACAAATTTACCTTTAAGGAAAGTCCACTATATATATTTACCAACTACTAGAAAAATGCTATGAATCAATGATATTTTACCTGGACATTACAATCCAATCACAATAAATGGACAGCAAATATATTGGCAAGAACACTAATGTTAAAAAAGTGATGGAGTTGATCAGGACCCTGAGTTTTAGTGTCTATAAAATATATTCACAGCATCCCGGACCGGGTGCCGTTCGAGAACGCCAAGAGGAACACAAGGAGTGGAGGAATGCTTCCGCTCCACATGTTGTAATAGACAATAGGATAACAGATATATATATTCAAGTATACCTTTATTATTTCTAGTTCGACAACATAAAAACTACTATTTTTGATATATGCGTTTATATATACTTGATGTATTTGTATATAAATGCTGGGGGTTTTATGTTTTAGAACTGTAAAAAAACAAAAACAAAAATATAACTTCTTCCTTTATTAGCTTCTAGATTCAAAGAGATTATTTACATGTAACAATGACAAGTTGTTAACGTGCCGGTGGACCAACCAATCAATCAACTTGAGCCCAACCCAAACCATTTTACAACGGCGGCTATTAGTCCATAAAATCGATCTTATCTGAAAAACATGTGAGAATTCGTTCTGTGCTAAATGTAATTTGACCAACGGAATGTTAAGGTTTTACTGTAACTTACATAATTAACAGTATAAACTTATAGTTAGCAACGACTTACATTTATATAGCTGTGTTGCATATGTAAGAGGGTAGTACAGAGATGTAAAAACATGCTTAAAAACTTGATTCCAACAAGCAGTGTTATCGAAATTTCTCGATGAAACATGGCACAATCAAGTAGATGGACCAACTCGTCAAGCTTATACAGAGTTTATAAAGATGCTAAATGTGAGAATACCATGATGGCAAGAAGCAACTGTATAACGATACTAAGAGAAAATACTATTTGATCGAAATGGTTTCTAAGTTCAAGCAAACGCAAATCGTATCAAGCAACAAACATGTTGAAAGAAAGTACAAACTCACCTTCATAACGAACCTTAACCGGCATAATCAAAAACAAAAAACAATGATAACAAAACGAGTCTGTGAATTACAATACTTTCAAGATATTTAATCAAAGCAAAGTTACGATTATCTGAATTGATGCTTATCGGCAAAGCTGCTCGACTGCAGCAACGATTTGAGGTGGCTGAACCACGGTCCATTCTTCTAGAGTCCCTGCATACGGTGTTGGCACATCTTGTGACGATAAGCACACAATTGGTGAGTCCAAATAATCTTGAAAGTTTTCGTTAATAGCTGCTGTCAAACTAGCACCAATTCCACCAGTACGCATACATTCCTCGACAATAAGCACACGGTGAGTCTTTTTAATCGAGTTCCCAATGGTGTGAAGATCAAATGGTTTCAAAGACCTAATGTCGATAACTTCAGGGTCGTAGCCTTTGTTGACTAAAGTTTTTGCAGCCTGCATTACATGATACCTCATTCTTGAATAAGTAAGAATGGTAACATGTTCTCCCGGTCTCACCATTTCCGCTTCTTCAAGATTCAAAACGTATTCCTCATCGGGAATTGTTTCTTTGAGGTTGTAGAGTAACACGTGCTCAAAAAGAATCACAGGGTTGTCACTACGAATAGCGGCTTTCATTAGTCCTTTAGCATTGTAAGGAGTTGAGCAAGCTACCATTTGGATACCGGGAATGGATTGGAAATACGATTCCAAACGTTGAGAATGTTCGGCACCGAGTTGACGCCCGACACCACCGGGTCCACGGATAACCACCGGGATTTTGAATTGACCACCGGACGTGTAATGAAGCATACCACAGTTATTGGAGATTTGGTTGAAAGCAAGAAGGAGAAATCCCATGTTCATCCCTTCGATAATTGGCCTCAGTCCCATCATAGCGGCTCCGATACCCATTCCTGTGAACGAATTTTCGGCAATCGGGGTGTCGAGAACCCTTAGATCACCGTATTTTGGGGCAAGACCTTTAGATACTTTGTATGATCCACCATAGTGACCGACATCTTCTCCCATAATGCATACACGGGCGTCTCTTTCCATTTCTTCCTCGAGGCCTTCTCTCAGGGCTTCAAAGAGTAATAACTCGTGCCTGTGGAATGATTATGAGAAACAAAAATATTAGAAACAAACTTATGATTCTAAATAAAATACGAGAAAACACAATAAGTCATCTTATATTCGGATGTAGTTGGACGTGCCTCTAAAGTGACTATGATTCTGATATATTGATTATTGAGGGTAAAAATAATTCGACGAAAATCATACAAGGAGTAGCACTAAGGAAACTGAAATAAATGAGAATTATATACTATCCCAAACTTTATTTCAACTGGTAACATTTTCCACAGCAAGAGTATAACTTTTGGCACCAAGTAAGAATATTTGTGCACTTTCAGGACACAAGTCGACAGAATGTGACTAACTTTCAATTAATATTGCAGTTCAAAGATAATACTATCAACAAATATCAACCTGTTTGGTAGATTGTTTAGGCAATTATCTGGGATGGTGGTTCGAGTTTTGGTTTTGAGCATATGTGGTCATTACTTATAAGCATAACTGATAACTGACTGGAAATAAAGCACACCTTCAAACAAATAAGCTTTGAAATGAGATGTGCATCCTCAAGTAATTAAACACGTCTAAATCATAAAAGTTCAGAACTTATTCTCAGGCAAATCGCATAAAAAAGATACATACTTTCATTTTTATTTCAATTTCAGAAACATACTTTCAAAATCAATGATGTTATACATCTTTTTCTAGAACAATCTATAAGGACGATATTGAACTCAACCAATGAGATACCAAAGGTTGATTACACATACTCTTGACCACTTTTTCACCATGAAGTAATAGTTTTCAGGGATGAAATCTAATAAATTAACTTTACGGGTTAGTCTGATGAAATCGGATAACTGACTATGATTTCGATTTCTGATTATCTAGGGTCAAATTTAATCATATTAGCATCGTGAATAGTATAAAAGGTATCAAACTATCGCTAGCTCACTCACTCTATCAGCTAAATATCCATTCTTTTAATCCATTCATAACGATCACTCCGAAACATACATCCATTAGATCCATAAAGAACGATGACAGTCGAGTAATTTGCATTATCTTATCAATTGCCCACCAAAGGAAAAAACACCTGATTACTTTCAAGTTTAGCATTCACCATAAAATTTACACACAAAACACCCCCTAAAGGCCTAAATCGCAAAATTTTTCACCTTCCCCAATTTTGTCATTGCAACAGTTAGATATCAAATGCATATTAGACATAAATCACATACCAGGCTTCCTTACATAACACCGATGTAATCAACAAACAAAATAGACTAACTAAACAGCTAGTACAAGCTAAATACAATTCATACATTTACATATACATATACATATACATATACATATGCATATACATATACATATACATATACATACATATACATTTTCATATACATATACATATACATAGGAGCGGAGCCAGGAAATTCTAATGGAGGAGGCGGAAAAAAATTATTTTAATTTATTCTATAGTTTTGTGGGGGGCGGAAATTTTAAAATGTCATTAATACCTTAAAAATTTTCTTTTTTATGTAATTTAATATATTTTGTGGGGGGACTGCCTACACTAACCCCGCCCTGTCTCCGCCCCTGTGTCTCCGCCCCTGCATATACATATGTAAAGTATATACACATACCCAGGTTTGGATGCAGTAGAAGCTGCAGCAGCATCAGGTTTTGTCTGCAACATTTAAACAATTCAAAACTTCAATACACAAATTATATACATACATATAAATAATATATTTATTATTAGAGGATAAGTATAGCCCGGCCCGATTGTATAGATGGGCTACTTATCCTCTAATATTTATATATAAAATTTACAAGACTATAGAGAGAGATGATTTACAGCAACAGCATTTGTAACCAAATGATCAGCTCTACCCCCAACTTTACTGTTCAAACCACCATTCATCTTATTAGCACCATCAGATCTAACCACAACATTACTCACTTTCCTCACTAAGATCACAATTTAACAACCAAATAAAAACACAAATCAGCACCAATTAATAAAAAATGTGATGATTAAATCAAAGTAAGTAAAGATTACCAATCAGGGATCTGCGAGAAGAAAGATTGAACTTTTTGGTATCGAATGAGGATGATGATGAAAGGGAAGTAGCAGCTCCGATTCTTTGTAAAATCGAAGCCATTATTGATTAATTTTCTTGAAAATGATGAAATTAATTGAATAGAATGTATGAATTTGTGAAAGAATAAAAAGATGGGTAAATAGGAAACGAAAAAAAGATGTGATTTTTATAGGGTTTTTAATTTGTTTAAAGAGGGCGGAGAAATTGAGGATTTTATTAGTTGTGTTCGTGTTGGTCGATTTGATTGAGAAAGATTTTGAGAGTGTTGCAAAGTGTTTGGACTTTGTTTTTAACGCCTTTTTTTGTTTGTAATTTTTAAACCAATTGGAATTTAACAAATAAGGATGTGGAAGTTACTAAAACACCCTTGCACTAATTACATACTTTTTAATTTTTAATGCGCTATTTTATTCTTTATACTCCTATAGTCCTATGTACTTTGAAATTTGAATGAATGTGTTGTAGACTTGTAGAGTAATAGAGTTATAGGTAAGACCACTCGCAGTCATAACACTAGAACGTCCCTTTTTCCCCTGCCACGTCAGCACAACACCACAACACCAATTTAACCCATGCAATCATAATATCAGAACGCCCCTTTTTCCCCCTCCTAGCCCCACTAATTTCCACCTCATTTCCACTTATTTAATAATACAAATACAATAAAATTAAAAACAATACATTTCAATAAAATTAAAATACAATACAATTTAACAACTAAAATACATTACGATTAATAATTTAAAATACAATACGATTAATAACTTAAAATACATTACGATAACTTCCTAAAAATACATTACGATAACTAATTAAAAGACAACACACTAAAATAATAAAAATACAATACGAGTTAATAATTAAGCCTCTTCATTATTCGGGGCGTTTAGTCTGCGAAAATTTGGTGGAAGCGCCCATATGTGCTCTGTGAGATCGTCTTGTAGTTGGTCGTGCACCCGTTTGTCACGTATTTCTTTTATTCTTGAAGCTCTGTCTTCTACACGTCTCCTAAAATCCCGCCGAGGCCGGTTAGCAGGGTTGTCGATCATCTCCTGCTCGATTGAAGATATTGCAAACCCGTTATCTTCTTGTATCATGTTATGCAATATTACACAAGTGTACAACTGTCGCCGCATCTTGTTAACACTCATAGCTCTCCCCGCAATCTTTAAAATTGCAAACCTTCCTTGCAATACACCAAACGTCCGTTCTACATCTTTTCGTGTACTTTCTTGAAATTTCTTGAACATGGCTCGTTTGTCATCAGTAGGGGTGTGAGGGGCTTTGACAAGAGTACACCAATCCGGATAAATACCATCGGCAAGATAATACCCTTTTGTGTAGGGACATCTGATGTGACCCGAAAAGTCATGTTTTTAAGTACTTATTTCCGCACTTTTTGGACTATTCTTTGGTGAAAACATTTCAAAACAATCATTTATCATCAAAAATCACCAAGGGAGTCTAAATACGGGCGTTGCTATAAAAATCAGTTAAAATATCCGTTTTGCACGCAAATCGAGGCAAAAACAATCACCTTAAATATTTCATTCTTGATTATCCTATCAAAGTAGATCTTAATGCATGTTTTATTATTCAATAGGAAAATCCAAGATCGGAGGTGAAAGAATCAAGAGAAACGGGTAAAGAACGAAGAAGATGTGCAGTCTGGAAGCCCGCCGATCGTCATCCGGAACACGCGAAAGTCAAACACTTCCAAATTTGGAAAACTTAGTGTTATTAGAAGCGTAACGGAAAAACGAAGCCAACGGCGCAAGAATCAAGCAAATCGGAGCCCAAACGAAGAAGATACGGACGAACCAAGCAACCGAGAAACAAGCGGAGGCCAAACCAAAGCACCAACCCCCCCCCCCCCCCCCTTGGCACTAGGTACCGTATACGGGGTTGGTTGGCTTGTGAGGTCGTTTCCCCCCCTGGTCCGCTTGCCCCGTATGCTGCTTTGATGCTTGTATTTCGTGCTTCAAGACTTGTACCAAGGCTTTCCCACTTTCCCTATAAATAGTCACCTCCATTTCTCATTTTCACACACCTCTCATTTCACATACTTCTCTTTCTCTCTCTAGAATTCTCTCTCTAGCACTACTCTTAGGAGTTAGAGGAGAATTGTTCTTGTAATTAGTTCTCTCTCTAGTTTCTCTCTCTAGCACTACTCTTAGGAGTTAGAGGAGAACTAGAGAGATATAAGTTAGCGGTTAGAGTTAGAGGAAAGTTGTAATTGGGTAATCAAGCTGTAGCAAGGTTATTCAAGTCAGACTGTTGTAATCCTCAGTATTACTCTTCTAATCCGGTGATATTATCTTACTTTCTTACTGTTATAATGTTTACTTTGCATATTATTCCAGTACGATCTATGATTGTTGCCATGCTGATTAGCTAGATTAATATGTGATTGTTGAAATGTAGATGTTAGGATTAGGGATGATGTTTAATTAATATATCTTATATATGATTGGTAGTTGTTATGCTGCATACATGTTTAGACTTATCCTGGATGTAGACTTAATTAATCACCCTTTCTGGTCTCTCATGTGACTGTTGCCTTAGGATAGGATCTGATCAACCCTAACTACGAATACACAGTTATCGTTTGTATGAAACTGTGGGATCGCCGTAATACGGCAGAATACTTGGTATAGCGTTGGAAATACCACTGGTAGAGTACAAATACGTGGAAGCCAAGGAAATGCCGATGGACTATCTCACCGTGGATTACCTGGAAGCAACCCTTCTAGACACGGGTCTAGGTCTTGTTAAGCCGTGAAAATGCCATAGTACACCGTTAAACTACCTCTGGTTATAAAGCTGTGTAAAGATACATTAGCTCTTTAAAACACCGTAGATATACCTAGGGTTAGAGTACTGTGGAAAATAAGGTCACTATACACTGTACGCATGCCTAGGGATGAACGACCGATGGCAAAGGAGGGTCTAATCCATGACGGAAGTATTAAAACTTAAACAGATAAAACAAGAGTTAGGAAATGAAAGCAAGGATGCCGGCTGTGTTCCCAGATGCTTAAAACCCCTAAACTCTACTCAACCGATAGTTTAACTTATTCAGCATACAACCAGTATTACTCTGTTAAAATTGGATAGACATAGGTGTTAAGAAAAGTGGGTGTTGTGGACTGTCGCCTTATTCCTTAACCCCATTCAGAGGGTCGTTTAGTCTCCGAAAGAGACAGTGAGGTGGGTCTGAAGACAGTCCCATCTGACCAGAATCAGGATAGCCTAGGATTCAGTGACATATGCTTTAGGGTTACACCTAGACATAGGGTCCTAGTGTTTACACCAACCGTTTAGAAGATTCTTAACTAGAGTAATCACCTATCATCAATATAATGTCATCCCGAAACCCTAATCGTCAAAGTTTCAGCAATCACTCTCTACCTGCTGCTTATATTCTCGTTTACTTTTCTGCACTTTAATTTCTGTCTTTAGATTAGATTAGATAAAACCAAAACCCATACCTACCTTGTTTTAAACCCATCCTATTGTCAAATCATCTTTGGTAGGTTCCAATTCAATTCAATTCGTTCCGATTTTGGACGACACTCGAGTTATACTTGCCACCTTACCCACAAGGTAGGTAGCTTGCATAGTTTGAGCCCAACAAATATAAAATTTAAAACTTCAACAGTCGTCCGCCTCTGTTGCGGTCAGAGCAACGATTCGGGGTAAAAACCCGACCGACCGACGGGGGCACGACAACGTCCATTGACATCAAAGGCTGCGGGTGGACCGGTGTCATTTTGTAACACCCCCAAATTCGTTGATTTTGATTAGCGGAAGCATTTAGTTAAGTATGGGGAGTGCCACAATACATAGTACATGCATACGTATCAGAGCATATGATTTCAACAGAACATCAATATATTAAGATGCCAAAGTTAACAGTTTACAAAAGTTGACGATTCATAGAATCGTATAAGTGTAATTAATGTTATACAAAAGTAGATTTCTGAAATATGACTAAAACACTTTAGTTATACAAAAGAATTCCAGATGTTTCAAAAAGTTGGCATCTTAAGAGCTTCGCGGGTCGCCTAAGTTCCATGTGTAGGCGGTTCTTACATGAGCAGCTAATTCCCTGAAAAACATAGTAAAAGTCAACAACGAGGTTGAGTGAATTCACAGGGTTTTTTTTGTTTACAATAGTTGAACCAAGTTCGAGTAAGTTTGTTGACTCAAAAGTCAAATAGTTGCATTTATGTCATTTGTTCAAGTATAATCGTGGTGGGATGTTTCCCCAAATATGTACTCATTGTTGCTGTGGGATGTCACCCAAATATTCTGTTAGAAAACATGTTGTAGGAAAGCAGTATCCTAGTAGTTATGTAGGAATGTAAGTATCCTAGTTGTTGTTCGTAGGAATGTCAGTATCCTAATTGCTGTGTAGGAACATAAGCATCCTATTAGTTGTTCGTAGGAATGTCAGTATCCTAATTGTTATTCTGTGGATCCATGTCAGTAGGATCCAGTGCCCATGTCAGTAGGGACTTTTCAACAGTTTAGTAACAATAGTAGATCCATGTCAGTAGGATCTAGTGCCCATGTCAGTAGGGACTTTCCAGTAGTAGGGAGTGTCAGTGTCCCGTGATCCATGTCAGAAGGATCTGGTAGTTACCCAATCAGTTTTGTGAAAGCATTGATGGTCGTTCTCCAGTGTTTTCAAATTAGTACCGGTCATTCTCCGGTTTATCAAACGAGTTTTATACGTTTACAGTGTTGTGGTATGAAAACGTTATTTCATAATCGTCAAATTTGTGTAATGGTTTAACGGTTCAGTGTACTCTAATCGTTTGAGTAAAACAAGTATACAACCATGTTTGTATAAAAGCGTTTGACTATGTTTTCCACCCCTGTTCAAAAGCAGTTAAAACAGTAAAAGTAGGGGCTGTGAACTCACTTGTTGAGTTGAAAGTGTTCAAGTGCTAGCAAAACCTAATGTCCAAGTCTAGTCCGGAATCCCCTAACGCCCTAAACGTATGAGATTTAATGAGTATGTGGATGTCTAAGTCGACCATCCATGCTAGTGTTCATACAACCAAGTTATGTCCAAAGTGTTCGTTTAACGTTTACGTTTGTATTTCGTTGTTGTGAAAATGTATACGACTCGTTGGTGATAGTTTTGCACAAATATCTCAAAGTATTATTGGCAGTTTCGTTGTAATATCATAAAGTAGGAAATCGTGTATGGGGGTCCGGGGGCAGCACCCCTGGTAGCGGGGTCCAAGGGGTGGCAACCCCTGGTGGGGTCGAGCTGCCAAGTCAGCTTGGAAAATTTTTATTTCTACTACATTGCTTAAGCGAAAATGCATTCGAAATTTCATTTCGGGGTAAAATCAAGTGGTAAAATACTTAGTGAAATCATGTGTTTTTAAGAGTCTGGAACCTGCGACGTTAAGTGCGACGTCGCGTGCGACGTTGCGTGCGACATTAGGGTCTACGTCGCTATATGCGACATCAGGATTTGGTGCGACGTAAGGGTCGACGTCGCTATGTGCGACTTCGCAACTTAATGCGACATTAGGTGTTACGTCGCTATGTGCGACGTTGTGGGTCCTTGCGACGTTGTGACTGACGTCGCATTTAGCCAACCCATATGCGACGTAACGGACTGTTCGACGAACAGCTCGAAAATAACGAGTTTCGGGTCAATTTTTGGACATTTTCAGTTGATAGAACACTAAAGCATGATAATCTAAGTATTATAAACGAGAAATATTGAAGGAAACGTCAAAATCTAAGAGTTTACGAAGATGTCGGAAACTTACGAAGTGTCGGTTTTAAAATCCGAAAAAGTAGAAGGGTAGATCGTGATCCCGTGAATGTTTTTCTCCAAAGGAGCTCGGTGATTCGGTGCGTTTTTGGTGTAGTTTTTGTATGATTTGTGTGATTTTTGGTGTATTTTAGAGAGAGAGAGAGATGAGAGGAAAAGGGAGTAGAGAGAGAAAGGAAAAATGGAAATGAAATGAAAGAGGGAGGTGGAGGTGGGTATGAGGTGGTGATTTTTGTCACCACTTTGTGGTATTTAGCCCGTGTTCGTTTACCCGATTGTTAAATGTTACAATATTTTAAATAATAAATTTTTAAATACACTTTTTATTATATTTTTAATTGAGATGGTTTATAGAATTTATAAAATTTATTTAGTTGTGTTTCTAAATTTTAAACTTTGTTTTATTTGAATGAACGAATTAAACGTTTTTCATTACGAAATAATTGTAAATATTATCGACATAATATTTATTATTTGTTAACGTTATTTAATAACTTTCGTTTTATTAAATAAATTTTGTTCACCAACAGTCGTATATTCTTGTCGCGTTTGTTCCAATCGTTTTGTACGCAATTACAACTAATTACGAAATGTTATACTACGCGTATCAACTAGTTGGGTTTTGCTAGACTTACCTCTAAAAGTAGTTGTGAATTCACTCAAGTAGGGAATTAGCCTAATAATGCAAATGATTAACGTTTATAGTCGCGTTTAAAATTTGCGAGGTGTCACACATTTTATAACACCCCTCTTTCTATACAATAATATTCTATTATTTTACTCGGAAGCGTATGAATTAAAACATATTTATTTACTGTACATTAAGATAATGTACATAAACAGTTACATATTCAGAACACACCAAATTTAAACTGTTTAAAACTACACAGGACGGGGTATTATATATTACAAAACAAGGTTTATAACAAAACCATATCAGAGTTTACAAGCTGTCAAACTTTCCCTGCAAAAGAATCCACTTCCTGATCACCCACATATCAAACATAATCTGCAGGAAGTTAAAATGAGGGATTAGCACGAAGCTAAGTGAATGAATTTATCACACACAATTCAACTTAGCATAACAATCTGTTTACAACAATTAAACGTAAACACATTTCTGTTTCAATTTCAATGAGGATCGGTGGCTCTGGAGATATCATAATACCCGGGAATTCTCCAAGAACACTTAACGTCAATCTGTATGGCCATTACAGAATAGACCGATAACTATTGGTTATTAAACTCATACACAGACCTCAAACACAACAGATGAATCAAAACCTGTGTAATTCACATAATAACCAAAAGTCCAACTACGCGTTGACCTCAATAATCTAATACACATAGATTCACATATCACGTAGATTCATATTCAATAACACAGACTAAGCAGTCTTATAATCAATCTACGTTTACTTGTTGCAACCAAACGGTTACAACTAAATCAAAAGGTGAGTTCTAAATCCACTCACCGATACCTCAGAAGTCGTAACACTCAGCTTCTACTCACTGAGTCTTTGGGGTATCTGAAACATCACACAACACACAAGTTAGTAACTCGTCTCATAATCATCATCATAACATATTTATCCAAATCAGGTAATCCCTGAAGTCTAAGCAAACAAAAGTTCAACCAGAAAATTCCCAAAATGACATTTAAAAACTGAAAAATGCTATTTTCGGCCCCTAGATGACCCCGAATGGCCAAAAACTACCTAGACTCTTAGAATAGAGCTTTAATCATTGGGCCGTTTTCGAGTGACCATTCGAATTTCAACCCAATCCGAGTTAATGAAATTCGTCACTAAACCGTGACCCTGAAATTACTTATGCATTTTTAAAATTTGCAAAACCCGTCAAAATTATTCATGCAAACGCGATCCGGACTAAAGGGGGCTAGATCGCGTTCACATTTAGAAAACATTCTGTCACCGTTTTACACTTGGGAACGCGATCCGGGAACTAGGGCTGGATCGCGTTCGTTAGAAGAAAATCGACTGGGACCAAATATAACTATGGAACGCGATCCGGAAACATTGATGGGATCGCGTTCAGCTGTTTTTCAGCTCAAGAACAAACCTGCAACAACATATCAGCTCGAACCAAATTTCACCATCTCTAAATTTTCATATAGCAATTTGACCAAGCATCATTTTCAACATCAAGGAAGTGTTATATTACATCTATTAGGTACAAACAACTTCTAAAGACACAATTTCCTTGCCAAAATCATAAAACCCATTTCTAAACCATTAGGTCACTTATTTGAAATCAATTCACATTTCAAACATATAAACACAAGATTCAAGCTAGACAATCAATTCATAGCATCATATATTACCACAAAATCATCATATAAACTTAAGGAATCAATCAATTCACCAATTCCTACTTTAACCTAACTAAATCTTGGGTTCATGAAATCACTTACTTACACTTTGAATGATAGAAGATGATGATGATGACTTTCAAGAAGAAGATAAGCAATAATCACAGCTCCAAGTTAGGTTATCTTGATCCTGGTTTTTAATTTTAATTTTTGAGTTGAATGATATGTGTAAGTTCTTGAGGTTGCAGGGAGTTTGAGAAATAAACAAAAGAGGAGGTCGGCCTCTTTTAAACCGACCACAACATTTTCATTATTTTGGGTATTTTATACCCGTCTCAAATCTATAGTCTGGAACCTAAATACTAATCTCGAGAAACTTATTTTATTTTACCGATAACTATAGTAAATTAAAACAAGTACTAATTTACTATTCACAATAAGTCCCGAGGACCTATTTATCTAAGTTTCGCAATTAAACAATTAATATCAAATAATTTCTAAAACAATTAAATAATCAATTTAAATTAGAAATTACCAGGCCATTGGAGAGGATGTTACACATTTTTAATTGAATCGAACAACGGAGAGTGGTTTAAAACATTGATGTCATTGTTCGACCCCGCCATGCCAAAAAAAGCATGCCATATCCAAATGTCGTATGAAGCAACAACTTCAAGCATGATGGTCGGGTGTCCTTGATCACCCCTGGTGTATTGGCCTTTCCATGCATTGGGGCAATTTTTCCATTGTCAATGCATACAGTCAATGCTCCCAAGCATTCCTTTAAACCCGTGTTTCTGCTCGTGTGCCGCGTATAAGCGAGCAATATCTGTAGCCGTGGGCTTTCTCAAATACTCAACTGAGTATAAATCGAAGACACACTTACAAAAGTTGTTAAGACAGTCAATTGACGTTCTTTCACCCATTTATAAGTATTCATCGAACATATCAGGGGATGTTCTATACGCCAATTGGCGTATGGCAGATGTGCACTTTTGTAGTGCGGTAAAACCAAGTCGACCTACTGCATCTGGTTTTGGTTTAAAATATTCAAAGTGTTCAGGAATAGGTTCAACAGAGTAATCGGATATACATTGTACGATTCGAACAAATAACTCTCGACGCATACGAAAACGCCGCTTGAACAAGTTTGGTGGATACTTTGGGTTCTCCGTAAAGTAGTCGTCCCACAAACGTTGTTGGGCACCTTCACGATCTCTTTGAATGTATCTTCGATTACGTGGTGGTCTTGAACTTTGCCCGACCTTGCTATTTTTTTTATCGCGGTAAGCTCGGAGAAGTTCAACTATAACTTCATCTTCCAAAGATGAATCGCAAATAAGATTAATCGAATCCATTTTTGCAATTTAATCAAGAAATATTTTGGTATAAAAGGGGAGAAGTGAATTGTATGGATTTGTGTTGGTGTAAAAATGAAATGGTATAGTATGGTTTATATAGGAAGTGGGGTGGTTTAAAAAAATATATATATATATATATATTTTTCATATATCCGTTGCCCAACGGTCATCTCTCTCTCTCCCATTTATTTACCTTTTTTTTTAAAAAAAGCAAAAAAGGACGAAAAATTAAAAAAAAAAAAATCGTGTGGGTCCCACCTTCCTCCCGTTCTCCCACAACTGAAGCCCAGAATCCCCCGCCGACAACGCCCCGTTGAGGACATTCTGGGCGTTGTCAAGCTCCAAAACGGACGTTTTTTGCCCCATTGCGAATGGTCTAATTGGTTGGTTCGAAAATGTGCATTTTAAATTTCATGGTCGCTTAATTTAAGAATATTTATGAAAAGCTTAAGTATATTCTTGTTATTTATATATTTAGATCAATAGATTACTATAAGATGGTTAGGGCATCTCTAATACATTCACTAAATACGGTATTAAAATTGGTATAAAAATGAGTCTTTGGTAATATGACTATACCAAATATTTTTCTCCTTTTCACTTTAATTGTTCGTATTTCCTTTTGTGATGTTCTAAAATAATTTGTCAAAAACTTTCAACTTCATTTAATCAAATGTTGTTTATATGAATAAAGATAAAATTTTATTGATCATCAATGTAATAATTGCCATTTTTTTAAACTGTATGCAAATTGAAAGTAAACAATTAAATTGAGACAAATGCATTGTGATTTATCTCTAAAGTCTGCACAACATTTGTACACCAAATAAACTCTTAATATTTACATATTACCCCTGAACTATTTTTGTTCTTAACAACTTGATTAATTATTGAGTATTTTTTAAATTCAATTAATCTTTCTAGGCTAACAATTGTAACTCTTATTTAATCACTGTCATAAAGTCTCAATTATTTAACTTCTTTATATGAATCGATGTTTTATTTATCAATTATATAAAATATTTAAACGAAGAATAAAAGAAATATATTTTTGCACGTTTAATACGCAAATACTAAAAAATAAATAAACAAATGGCTTAAAATAAAACATTATAAATTTGATTTAGTATTTATAGTTGCATCAAATTTGATGCAAAATCTTAAAAAATATTGGTGTACACCAAACTTTACATTAAAGAGGTATTTTGCACCAATATATCAAATTTGATGTTTTGATCCATACATTAAAGATGGTCTTATGATCATTGTAACGTTTTAATTGACAAAATTGCCAATAACTTTAACAAATCATACGGTGCTTATCATTATCTCTTAATATCATTTAGTAAAGTGTTATGAATAGTCATTTTTTTTATTCTTTTCTAAATTAAGGATTGTAAATGAATATTATGTATATACATTATCCCTTAATATCAATTAGTAAAGTGTTATGAATAGTTATTATCCCTTAATATCAATTAGTAAAGTGTTATGAATAGTTATTTTTTTGTCATTTTCCAACTTAAAGATTGTAGATAAATAATATATATACTAAAAATCTAACTATTGAGTAGGTAGATTAAGTGGTCATCAACCCATATACTCTAAGCGTTTGATGCAAGTTCAATCTTGGTGATGGATACTTTCATTTACTTTAAACTTTTCTGTATTTCAAAACATGTGAATTTTACTTTTTTCAGATTTTTGTCGTTTATTATTGGATAATAATGTGGACTTATAAAACAAAACTAGTTTAAGACCCGCAAAATTTGCGGAATGATTTAATGATTATCTCTTTTAAGAATATAATAATAAAAATTTATGCTTGAGGGATAGACACATTGTAATGTGTTTAAGGAAACAAAAAGCATCAGACAATTTTGAATTTACTCATGAATTTTCAATGTTATCTTGGCACTATGTTCATATAAGCACACTATGACTATACCAACAAAACTTGTTAATACTAATAACCCTGTGAAACAATAAAACTTTCGGCTAATCAGATCCATATACTCTTGCAATTCCTTCTTTTTACAAATGTAGTAGTACCAAAAGTACACCATATTACCAAAAATATTTCGTTGACTGCATTTAGTTAAACTTAACCACCGGTTCTCTTTTGAATAAAGTTCATTAGCCTAAATGATTAAAGTATCATTTTTTGGGCTAATCTTCATAGTATTATAATGATTCACTGTAACACTTTTTAGCCCCGAAGGCCAAAACATCATCCAAACTTCAAAACCAAATGATAGTTGACTTCCCTTTTTGACACAAGGAAGTCAAGCCTATAACATATTTGTACAAGTTTTTTTACTTTTTTTGCCATTTTTTTTTTCCCATTTTTTGCTTGCATCCCACATGCAATTCCCGTTTCATTGTTTTAAGTTGACATATTTGTGTCTTTGACATTGCAGAAATATTTTGAATGGAAGGAGATATGTATGTCTTAACGTATTTTATTATATGGTATAATAAAATACAATAATTGATGGTTGTATTTTTAATGAAGACATTTATACGGATAAGTAAGGATTTGAGTTGTGAATGGTGTCGTTTAAATGTGGGTGTAGTTATTTCAATCTATTCAAAGTTGGATATGTATATAAACATGTTATTTTGTTATTGAACGGAGTAGTAGATTGCATAATTATCTTGTTGTCATGTATATGTTCTTCTACTCCATATGGTAAAACCATGTGATGCACGGAAGTATGAATATCATGACATATGACATAAGTGATCATGCAAAGTAATGAAGAAAAATGTTGGCTAACAATTTCAACGGAACAAACAGAGTAAAACTTGCCGAAGGTTTAGGCCAATGGTTAATTCATCCGAATATATTTACTCAGAAAATGATATTTCCATTAGTACACGAAAGATAATGTTATCAAAACGAACTTTTGTACACGAAAGATTCTTCAGTTGGACATGTCATGAGGATCAGAACTGCCAAATCCGTCCTTTCAGAAATGCAGATGGGTATTGTTGTGATACAACAAACTTAACGGATACTGTTGATCAATTTCTAGACTTTATTAAGGCATTTGGTGGAGCATGCATGTGCCACCCAAGTGTGCATGATATGTTACTGAGACTTTATTTCAGTTTCTACTCAAGCTCGTGCATCATTATTCAAATTCCAAGACAAGAACTCAAAAGAGGTTGATAGAACCAGCAAACTCTTTTTTCTCCCCAAATGCCATTTTTTCTTGAAAAAGGTGGTCTCATTTCCCTTCATCAACCTCTATGGATTCTCCCATGTATTGTTTCTTTTGTTACATCCATACATGTTTACCTGCAAAAGATTTTCAATTCAACCGGTTCAGATAGGTTTATTATGTAATCATAATTGGTAGATTCAAATCATAATTGATTTCCACAGTTTCATACTCATTCGTCGTCGTTGAGGAAATCATTGATGTTTGAAGCGGGTTGTTCTAGCACGCCCAAACCTACAAAATTCACACATTACACTCATGCCAAAGGCGTTATAACACAAACACGAACAAAGAAAGAGGGGTCACTCGGCATACAACATGCTCGATGTGGCCCAACTACATCCTATATATTCATACAAATGCCTATTGTAGTTAACTCTCCGTTGTGCATAACCATTTTTACTATTCCTTGAGGATTAACATAAAGCCAATCCATTTGCAGCATATCCCACGTCAATGTAAATCATAGTTAATATTACCTAAGGGTGCGTTTAGTATGTTGTCGAAGGAGGATCATCAAGGGAAATGGGGTTTAATGTGAATTCCTTTGAGTGAAGAAACTTGGTGAGTTCTAATTCATTTCATTTCTGAACCACGCATGCTGCTTATGGAATAGAATTGAGATTCCAATTCCATCTAATTCTATGAAAATTCTGCGAACAAAACGCAACAACGTCTATATTAAATTGAGTAAACTTTCATGAGACGCGTTCAGGGATCCTGAAGTTATAATTTACATCCAGATTCTCCGATTGGAACATTGTCCATAAGTGCAGTTCTGAGATAATAGCCCTCTGTTTTAAAAATGCCTGGAACTTGTTCACATGTCGTGTGTAAACAATCTTTTGCATAGAAATTTGTATAATGGTTGATGCCAACGAAGTCTAAATCATTCTTTAGCTTATCTAAATTATCACTTGAGATCAGGTAATAAAGATCCTGCAATGTCGTTCATTTCTCATGCAAATTTCCCAAGTATAATTGGGTCTTAGAACCTACACAACATATGTAGTATAATATTTCCATTGAAACCATGAATATGAGAAATGAAGTATGATTTATATAGTGATCTAACCAATTCAGGTATAAGGATTGAGCTTTCTCGGCAGCTTGTCCGTCTTGAGCAGAGTTGCTAATGGGTTCTATATGCTTATGAATGAGTGACGTGGGTTAATTTTGGTTGTGTGGTATCTCACATGGGCCAAATAATACAAATACAGATTAGCTTAATAGGAAAATGGAGGAAACGGGTCTCTTTAAGTGTAATTTTAAATGCTTAAAACCCGCTATAATTTGTGTAAACATATCTAGCGGGTTAATCATTTATAGAAAATTTAAAATATTACACAAGACAAAAAAGTAATCAAAGCTCAGCTCAACCTGAACCCGACCCATTTTAAATTACTCATTGCACAACTCGCACTTTTTGCCAGCGGTAATTAAAGCCCAACTGAGTATAAAATTGGGTAAACCCCAAAATGGAGAGATTAATTTGCGTGTGGTTTATGATATTTTTTTTCTTAATCAATGTTTAGAGAGTACCTGATATATGGTCTGGTATATTCCAACTTCTGCGGCATGGGATATAATCATATTATGAGGACCAATAATGGCTCCCTCTCAGAATCTCACTGGAGGGTAAAATACCAGAACTATAACAATGAATGGCAACAACATTTGGTTCATTGAAGGTGATCCAATAATTGACTCGATCGCCATAGTACTTAAAACATATAGGTGGTATAGTAGTATAGTTTTATGATCGAATGAGATGAATTTTTTTTTAAAAAAATGTTGAATTTAGAGGACAAAAAACATTTTTACGTGTCAAAACAGGCCAGTCCGACCCGACCACTTTTACCAGTAACCAAACATGCCTGACTTGTACATATATAGCCACATGCAGTCCCCAAGACATCGTTATTGTTGGGATCAATTACATGTATTTCAGCACCCGTGATTTCAGCCATATGCAGTTTTTTTACAGCCTGAAATCATGAAGAAAAATAAATATAATTGTGGGTCAGCTGTAACCCAAACAATCCGTACCCTCTAAACAACATATGTCAAGCTATATCAGCACACATTCCATATTATTATGAATAAAAATGCAGGTTGTCAAAGTCAGTAGAGGTGGTAATTTCAACCCATTTAGTTTTATTCGGGTTGATTCAGATTGTGTACTATCTCCAAAGGGTCAAATAACAATAGCTTTATAAACGGGTCAAATGTGAGCAAAGTCGCCTAAAGTGTATTTTCAATCACAAGAAAACCACAAACAATAAACAAAAATAGAAATTAAAAGGAAAATTCTAGAAAAATAGAACCACTTACAATCAACGCAACTTAAGTGTGAATTAAATTGAATTGGAACGTTTGTAAACGTGAGGGTCTTGCTCAATGCCCTTCTAGAAATGGTCACCAATAATGCCTCTTCAAGCACATGCTCTTGCTTTCTTGGTTTCTCCAAACACTTATAATGTACACCCTCATGTATAAATGTGCATAACTGCATACACAAACCCGCATAACAACGTTGATCCTATATAGAGTTAAGCGAATCACTTTAGTTCTTACTTATACAGTTTAACATTAAAAACAATCATTTCTATATAATACTCATTTGATTTAAAAATAGTTACGTATGTGTAAACATGGGTGTTGGTTGTCTCATATCAGCAAAAACTGAAAACCGAATAAAGAGATCTTTACATTTTTGTGGGCAACCATTAACAGCATATGCCTTGTCCTGTTTCGACAGTCCATTTTGATTTGCACTTGGTGCATTTGATAGAGCTGCTTCCAATGTATCCTTACACTCAAATTAATCCTCTGATTATTTCAGCCTGAAAGAAAATATATACCATATAGGAACTTAGCATACAAGTATAGCTTCTTGCGACCACTTTCTTTTATAAGTAAAGAGAGATGCAATGATTTTTACTTTATTTTTGAAAGAGGTAAGTAATGACATTATAGACCCAAGCCTCTACAATAAACCCATTCAAATTGGACTAACTAACAGATTAAGAGCTTCAAGTTCATGGCAAGATAGCAGTTTAGCGGAACACAAACAGAACCCATTTAAATAAGACTGAATAGCTTTAATTCTTATTAAATAGGAAAAAAGCACCATCACAAACCTACAATAATAATACAAATGAAAGTAGCTTTACACAATTAGGGGGTTGTGGTTTCATGGTTTAAATACAGAATACACTTTAGGGATTTCGTGTTATAAAATTAAATGACCCGTTTATAAAGCTATTGTTTGGGTTAGCTGTAACCCAAACAATCCGTACCCTCTAAACAACATATGTCAAGCTATATCAGCACACATTCCATATTATTATGAATAAAAATGCAGGTTGTCAAAGTCAGTAGAGGTGGTAATTTCAACCCATTTAGTTTTATTCGGGTTGATTCAGATTGTGTACTATCTCCAAAGGGTCAAATAACAATAGCTTTATAAACGGGTCAAATGTGAGCAAAGTCGCCTAAAGTGTATTTTCAATCACAAGAAAACCACAAACAATAAACAAAAATAGAAATTAAAAGGAAAATTCTAGAAAAATAGAACCACTTACAATCAACGCAACTTAAGTGTGAATTAAATTGAATTGGAACGTTTGTAAACGTGAGGGTCTTGCTCAATGCCCTTCTAGAAATGGTCACCAATAATGCCTCTTCAAGCACATGCTCTTGCTTTCTTGGTTTCTCCAAACACTTATAATGTACACCCTCATGTATAAATGTGCATAACTGCATACACAAACCCGCATAACAACGTTGATCCTATATAGAGTTAAGGGAATCACTTTAGTTCTTACTTATACAGTTTAACATTAAAAACAATCATTTCTATATAATACTCATTTGATTTAAAAATAGTTACGTATGTGTAAACATGGGTGTTGGTTGTCTCATATCAGCAAAAACTGAAAACCGAATAAAGAGATCTTTACATTTTTGTGGGCAACCATTAACAGCATATGCCTTGTCCTGTTTCGACAGTCCATTTTGATTTGCACTTGGTGCATTTGATAGAGCTGCTTCCAATGCATCCTTACACTCAAATTAATCCGCTGATTATTTCAGCCTGAAAGAAAATATATACCATGTAGGAACTTAGCATACAAGTATAGCTTCTTGCGACCACTTTCTTTTATAAGTAAAGAGAGATGCAATGATTTTTACTTTATTTTTGAAAGAGGCAAGTAATGACATTATAGACCCAAGCCTCTACAATAAACCCATTCAAATTGGACTAACTAACAGATTAAGAGCTTCAAGTTCATGGCAAGATAGCAGTTTAGCGGAACACAAACAGAACCCATTTAAATAAGACTGAATAGCTTTAATTCTTATTAAATAGGAAAAAAGCACCATTACAAACCTACAATAATAATACAAATGAAAGTAGCTTTACACAATTAGGGGGCTGTGGTTTCATGGTTTAAAAACAGAATATACTTTAGGGATTTAGTGTTATAAAATTAAATGGCCTCAAGAATTCAACTTCTTAACGTGATGAAATAGAAGCATATTCGATTTCATTCGAAACACAAATAGCCAAATTCCATGCTCTTAAAAATTAATTTAGTTCATCTTATAAAAGACAACCCCATTACAATTTCCAAAAAGATAGATAAATAGATAAAGCCTTTTGTAAAGACCCAAACCTATTTCAGATTGTTCAAAATGGGCACAATTGTTTAAGTTTTGAGTATAATTGGTGACTCACAAGTATAGCAAAAGACCCAAGCCTTTTGCTATATCAATGTTCTGTTGAATGCCATAATCCAACACTGACATGTTCAACCAAACTTATATTGAGTTTCCCGGACATTTAGTGGCCAAGCCGTATTCTCCCTCCAAACATCTTTAAGTAATACTTCAACAACTGAGCAATTACAACATATAACCACAAACTTTAAACCATGAAATGAAAAAAATACGAACACAGAATATTTATAGAAATCACTCAAACAGTTCATACTTACAACCATATCAATGCTATCATCAAGGATGTCAAATATTATATCTCTCCAAGAATATATACCGTATAAATAATAAGTAATGACATATGTGGTTTAAAAGTTATGTCCATACTAAAAGGAAGCACAATTATAAGCTCAATGACTTCTGAACCTGGATTATTAGTGTCTTCAATAACTTTTCTGAACTCATCATTAGTCCTAGTCTTTGCCATGTTGATTATTAGTGTCTTCAATAACTTTTCTGAACTCATCATTAGTCCAAGTCTTTGCCATGTTGCCAGTAAACTGTGAATTCCTCAAGGTCCCACCTTGCAACAATATACAATCTAAACATCATAAGCAGCAACTTGAGTATTGAATCAAGAAAGGGACCAATAAACAAATATAAGGTTATACCTTGAGTATCTATTATTCGCCAATTTCTCTTAAACATGTGCTGCTATATATCAATATTAATCATGGTTGGAGTATTCGACCATTAGAGCTTTCTCAATTGCAATATAAGTATTCATTCAAAAACAGAGCTAAAACTATAAATTGATTGTCAGTGTCAGGGTTGAAACAGGTTGGGTTGACTGGATTAGCTGTGAGCATCACCTGTTGAGCATCACGAGTTTTTCATAGTGTGAGCTCAGTGAACGGGTATGACTGAAATCATCCGCAGTAGAAAACATGAGGACTACTATAGGAGATTGTGAAACATAGTTCATGTCATTAGTTCCTGACATGAATGGCGTCAACAATCACCCAAAGCATACATGGCTTCCCCGTTGGCTTTGACGACAGAGATGCCAAGTATGAACTTCTTCTTTTTTTGTGACTCACGTCCAATGATGATAAACTATGGACCGGGTGATATGGGTTGGGTTCAGCATTATTAGTTTCATCTGTGCAACAGGGCATGATTGGTTAACTATTGACTGACAAAGAGACGGGTTACTGATGAAACTTTAGTAACATGTCATATCCAAAATCTGTTTTTTACGAAAGTTAAAAACTGATTATTCAGATAATTAGATAGGATATCAGAACCCATATACCAAACAAACAATGAAAGTTAATTTTCAAACTGTAGATAACAACAATTACATTGCCTGATCTGCATGTTAAAAAACACATAGGATTAGAGTTAGTAAAATTGCCTACAAAATCACCAGCATAATTAAATGATTCTGAAAAAAGATCATAAATCTAATCCCTATGTGGCTGATACAGTAATTCTAGATATTCGATTATGAAAATGAAGAATTACACAACGAGCTATTAGGAATCTCAATAACAGAATGAAATTCGAAATAAGATCGTAATCGAATGAATTCGTATAGGTTTACAACTGAATGACAGAAAGAACAGGAAGAAAATTACAATTCCAAAGCTAACAGTAATTAAAATGCCCAAATTGGTATTTATTCACCAATACAATCAACGACCTCTTCATGTCATGAGCTTCTCAGGTGCAGTTTGTTATAACTCTGTTAATGAGACATATGCGGGTCACGTGCTCTATTAATTCCGTATAAGTGGCTAATACATATAACCTCATAAATCACCAGCATAAGTGGCTAATACATATAACCTCATAAATCTGTTTTCTCAAATATATAAAATTTAAACGTAAAGTCAGAAAGATCGTCAGATTGTAAAAAACTGAACTCATATAATATTCCTTGCACCGTCATTTGTACTCAACACAAAAACAATATATATATATATATATATATATATATATATATATATATATATATATATATATATATCAGCTTTATATACTCATACGCTTAGATCTATGTTAATCCAGACTTTTATAGAGATTACAATAATACCTCCTCCCTACTACTGTGTTAAGTATGGTCGCAATAACTTCATCTTATCACTTATTTTCCCAAGGCTCACCTGAATTACAACTACCAGTGAATAAATTTTCCGTTAGTTGTTGTTTAGCTAATTAAGAATTTGTAAAAATTAAAAGCAAGTTAACACTAAATCAACCACAATCAACTTTTTCAAAATTCATATCCAAAAATAATATATATATCTAACATTTTAAGAAAGAATTCAGCTTGACATTTCATCAAACATGTGGTGTGCGTCATGTTGATCTTCAATAAACATGATTATAACAATCAAGCAATATTCTTTAAAACAAACTCAAATCAAAACCACACATATATTTGTTTTTTAGTTTCTTATATGGCGATGATGAAGACTCATTGATCAGAGGTAGTGAAGCTCTATAGACAATCAATAATCAAACATTCTATCTATTCCTTAGATTAGGTGAAAATTAAAATTTTATGAACTTACAAATTTCATATCCGTATCAGAATCAGATAAATTAGATATTGAGTTGGGAGAGGTTTTCTGTTCAACATTCGACAGTTTGATCCCCGATTGACATCCATGTCCGGTTCTCTCTCTTTTTATCCCTCAACATTTTTTTCACAAAATGTATTTGTACGAAATTTTGAGTAGTAAATCAAAGGGAAGAAACCATGTTGCCGGATCGGATGTCTTGCCGTCAACTCCGATTGTCGGTCTCTTTCTCACGTACATTTACACAAAGTTGATGTGGATTCCCTTAAAGGTGTTTGACGAAAACTTAAATCTGGGTTTATGATAATTTATTTGATTATATTAGATAATAAAATGTATTTTTGAAAATTGAGAAAAGGGTGATGTTCATTTGAATTTTGAAAATAGCAGAAAATATGGAAACTAATATTGCAGAATTATAGCAATTGAAATTAGGGGCATTTTAGTAATTTGGAATACAGTTAATAGGTCAAATGATGTCATGGTTTAATCTAACGGTGGCTTAAAGAAGGATTATCTCCAAATAAAGGGGGGAGATTCTTCCAAGGGTTTTCTTTTATATATATATATATATATATATATATATATATATATATATATATATATATGTAGATATATGTAGACATGTAGATATGTAGATGGTGGAATAATAACCGAACATCATTAATCCTCATTGTTTAGGCTCTTTACATTTTAAAGAGCATCGTCCAAAGCACTCTATGCAACCTCAGTTAAAGAAAAGAAACTAAATAATGCAGATTAGAATATAATTGAACTAAAATAATGAAGTAAAAATACAAGAAATGAAAAAAAAAAGATATTTTTTTAGTTAAAAAAAAAACACCTTATTGGTAATCAATTTTAGAAAGACACCATACGAGTAAATATGTTTTTCCATCCCACCATGTTTTTTTTTTTTTTTTTAGAGGCAGAATTGAATATATAAAATCTACTAGCAAGATACTAGTGGAACACCCAAGTACATCTTTACAAACACTAATAGTAAAGACTCATTATAACTAAATGATCACAAAAAAAAAAAAAAAAAAAAAAAAAAAAAAAAAAAAACCCAAGCTCTAGATCCGAACTGCAAGGGTACTAAAAGGGATGAAAAAAACCTGAAAATTTCAGGAAAAAATCCCCGATAATAGGGGCCGAGCCACCGGTTTCCATCCCACCATGTTAACTCCCAATAAATATATTTAGTTTATTAGTGATTCCAACACGCGCAAAGCGCGGACAACAAAAACCTTATCTAAATCACTTTTAATAATTAGTAATAATAGTAATATTCATTCATATGAGGGGGAGAAATCAACATCTCATATGTCATTTAATACTCCCTCCGTCCCATTTAAAATGTCCACTTTGACTTTGCACGTAGTTTTATGATCCTTCACTAACTCTACTTTTCACCAATCAAATATTAAATCTACACACTAAAGTCTCTTTTGATTGGTTAAATATCAAAGTTGACACTTATAATGGGACATCTCAAAATAGTTGTGTGGACATTTCAAATGGGACGGAGATAGTAGTTATTTTACAAACTACTTTGCTTTATATGGATTGACGGGTGTCAGGTGTAAATGAAAAGGTAAGAAAGACTTGTATAACCTATGAAATTGTTTCATGGGAAAAAAATCAAAAATAAAAATAAAAAAACTTTAGTTTTTCTTGAAAGCTTGAATAGCACTTACACACATCATCTCTGTTTACATAATTTTATGGCCTAAAACGGCTAACCAGGTTACATTTCTTGTAATTTTATTGTTATGGAACTATGGATTAACGTTGGAATGTTGGATGGGCTAAAGAGTTTTACTACCGGGCTTACTTTTACAATGGAAAATATGGGCTTTAGTAGGTACTCCGTATAAGACAATAAGGCCCAAAAAGGGCCCAAAAGGAATTATGTTGACCGTTTACACAAACCTCGATATTTATCAATTATCAACGTCGTCTTTAAAATTTTTTAACGAGTGTTCAGAATGTGTACTGGAAACAACTTTTTAAGTGTTTTGTAGTTCTAAATATAAATAAATTTGTAAATGATGATTTGAAATACCATTACTTGATTCAACCCTGATACGATTCATGAATATTTATATTAATATTAATATTTAAGAAATGTGTTTAAATAATATTCCCATGTGGTATTTTGTAGAAGAGTGTTGATAACGTAAAGAATATTTGTACGTTCCTTTTCACAACCAAAAACTGGTCAAAGATTTGGACAAATCTTCAAAACCGAAGAACGGCCTTATTATTATTATTATTTTATATATTTTTTTAAGAAAAAAACCTTTATATTTCAAATACTGTCTCCTACTCAAAGTGTCCACTTTAACTTTGCACACTGAAATCGATCTAATCTACTATTATTGATGAATCAAATAAGAACATAGATGAAAAACCAATCGGCTATGATCTTGAAAACACGTACGTATAGCGAATAGTTTAGCCAAAAGATTAGTGATGGTTAGGGTTGAGACACTTATTTATACCATAACCATCTTACATGAAAAATTACCGAAGCACCCTTAAACAAGTCACAAGTATTAAAGCATAAAGTACTAATAAACTAATCTATGTAAAATCTTTTTATATAATAATATTGCTAACACACACAGTTTTAGAATTATCAACTAACTACACTCTTCACCATTCAAATAACATCTCTACCCACTAATATCTCTTTCGATTGATTGAAACATTAAAGTGTACACTTATTTGGAACATCCCAAAGTAGTAATATGGACATTTTGAATGGGACGGAGGTAGATTAAGGTGTATTCTAATAATATATATGTGGTATGATTTATATACTTTAAAAACATTAAATTTTCTTTAAGATTTATTGGTACACTCGGGGACTATCGAGTTAAAAAAATCTATTTTTTTTTAAAGGCAGTTGTGAAATCACTGACGGACCTTATTTTGATCCACCCGTTCATCTCCCACAAGCGGTTACTCCCCTATATGAGAACCGCTTCATAGTTCGAAATCTCGGCGACGCTCTAAAAGGGTTGCTCTCCCATGTCTTAGATGGGTATCGCGTCGCGGAGTCTCCCCCTCCCCCAGGTATGCCATGGGCGAGATTCGAACTCATCACCTCCAGGAAGAAACCACATTAGTGGAAAACTCCCTGACCACTGGGCTAAGACCCCAATGGAATTTAAGATGTCCTTGCCTAGGATTGAACCCAGGACCTAGTGGATGGAGACCACTTTGCTCAAGGAAAAAATAAAATATGAGGCTTTGAGCACGTGACTTGGAAGACCTGAAGGATCAATTCAAACATTGATTTGCCATTAACAATATTTAATTATTTATGCTGTCAATAACAATTAGTTTTATACGTACGTTGACGACGGTGATATAGTAATCGTCAAATTATTGATAAATATAACACTTAAGTATCGAATAGTACAAATACTTTATACACGTAATAATCTCTTCTGATTCATACAAACCAAAATATCGTTTTCGTAAACCAAATCTTCCTTTTGAAGAGGACATATTGGGTTGGCTTAGATTCTTTAGAACGTAAATATAATATCAAGTAAAACTAATAATTATTCGAAATAATTACATCTCTAAACTCGTTTAAAATGTCGATTTAGACTATTGATTTCAACAGCATATTTAACTCATGTTTAATAATTCTTAAGCTTCATAATAATGATATCTTAATTGTTGTTGTTCCGATTCATCTAGATTTTCAAATTTATCATAGTTTTATATCGATGGACTAATTAAGAAGCATAAATCAAAAAATTTAGTCGGCCAAAACTTAAATTACCCGTAAAGAATATATCGATGGACTAATTAGTCACTAAGACCCATAAATCAAATTTATAATCAGTTTAGTCGGCGAAAACTTCAAATTACAAAGAATTGAAAATCATATAAAATATCAATTACTAAATTTTAATTCGAAATGATCATAATTTAATAATCTCATTTTTTATATAATAAGCACAAATATAAGGAATGCATTTAACTCGTGTTGGTATGATCGATGAGACATTTACATTGTAATTGCGTATAAGCACGTACACAAACTAACATGCACTTAGCTCCTTATGTCAATTAACAACACATAAACCATGCATGTTCCGTTTCTTAACGTGGTTTGCGTGCGTGAAGTATTAACTAACGTATTTGCATATATTAAACAATTCATTACTTGTAGTTATTTGACTAAATACTTGTGATTTGAAATATATTATTAGAAAAAAAAATAATTCGTACAAGTCGTTAATATATAATTTATTGCACGTTTGAATGGATTTTGTCAATATGATGACAATGCTTCAAATGGATGCTGATTTGAACGCTAATTGTTGTTTATGAAATGACGATGGTGTGTATTGGACGGAGTATGTAATATAAGATGATTGAAGTCGTCGAAGAAGATTACTAGCTGGTCATGAATGGTGATGCAACGGCTAAATTTTTTACCGGAAAATATTCTATACGCCGAATTGCACGGATGTTTCTATGTAGCAAGAGCAAATGGTGGGCTGATTATGTATATTTATAAAAGTTATTACATTGAACTAGTTTGGTATTCAGTATTTATAATAGTATTCAAAATGAGTGTCTTAGCAATTCTAGAAGAGTAAATGACTAAATGGTCAAAAAATGAGAATTTATAGGTGCCATTATCTATAATATATCTATTATGATTTGATTTTAGTTAAGATTTATTTAAACCTGTTTTCTTTCGATTCGTAATGGTGTTTGTTTAGGATTGATTTCATTTCTCCAAGTTATAGTTAGGTTTATGACTACTAAACTATACAAGTATTAGTAGCTTATTTAGGTTTTCGAATACCTGATTTATCGAATTACCGTTCTTGTTTATTTGCATATAAAGTAAAATCCTAATTAGGCGTACTCAAGAACACAAGAATACAGCTTTCAATTCACAGCCATCACGTCATTAAAATCTTAGTTTAAATTACTTTTGGTGTTTCAAATAATACTATCGAATCCAGAGAAGCTGAGAAGCGATATCACGAATCTGTACGTACCTTTGGATCGTATGAAGTTTATATATAGCATTGTGACTATATTATGCGGAAACATGGAGTTAAAGATGATCTACTCGTATATTTAATTATTCTTTGAACTAACTTATAAAAGGAAGTTAATTATACACCAATGCATGCCATGTAATATACCCCCTCACCAACAAGTACATTTTTACTGTTTACCTAAGAGCACCGGGTGTGGGATGAGCTGGCACCACCGTTCGGGGACGAGAACGCTGGGCATCGGCGTTCTGCCAGCCCGTGCCGGCGTTCTCGCCAATTTTTGAAGCCGCCGTTCGTATGCAAACGCTGGGGAGCACCACCGTTCAAGGTTTTTTTTGTTTTTCTATTTATTTTCCATGCATAAATCACCACACCACAATTAACTAATATTTTCCAGAACACTGAGAATTCAGCTTCACCACACCACAAAATCTTCACTTTCAACATTCTCCAGAACACTGTCCCAGAACACCGACACCACACCTTGTGCTCTAAGTTATATGAGAGTTGATATACACAACACAAAAATTGATGTTTACACCACACTGTATAAGTATTTCAGCACACAGTATAAGTACATCATAGCACAGTTTTGATGTATGCATCAAATTGTGTGTTGTAGATATCATCGCCCAAAATATATAGGACCAATTAAAGAGCAAATGATATGATTTACGGAGTAATTATTAATAGGGATTGAGCGAGCCCCACTTTCCCAACCTTTTGTTTGCTCATCGCGTATAAATATTATCAAGAAAATATCTTATACCCCGTATATATGTTCTACTGATGATTTCCTTTTTCTTATCTCTATCTCTACTATATATAAAGCATTTCTTGTTATTCTCTACAATTAGACTCAACAGCAAGAAAATGTCTAAATTACCCTTAAACAATTGCTTTTAATACGTTTGGAGTGTACATGTATATTTATGGTAACTATATATGTGTAATGCCTGCATATCCATCCATACATTGAGGTAAAAAAATGACATAGATTCATAGAGCCTCCATATTGTGATTAACGCGTTTTTAATCAGGATCTCTAAAAATTCAAAGACGACCTTGAATTCACATAGCTAGTATCTTAATAAGCAGTCCAATATAATAGCCTCAAAATAATGGTAAAGCTAAAATAAACTAGTTTATAAAGCTGAAAAGTATTTAACAATTGGTAAAACGGAGGATGATACATATATATATTCTAACTTGACAAGTTACAAAATTTCGTCAAGACCTCAGGCCCACCTCTAAGCATCATAATTTCCCCAATTTGGTAAAATTACTATCTAAATTTCAACTACACTCCCAATTCTCACCTATCTGGTTGATTGATGGGCATTTCACCTAATAAAAAAAAAGGTTTACTTTGGGTAAACTTTTGTTGACCATTTCTGGGAAGAGTCCATAAGAGAAAAGTCATAATTAGTTATCAAACCAACATGTTTAATCAAGTATATGTTATCATCATAACCAAAAAGAACTTAGCAACGTATATAAATAACAAAACTTTTTTTCTTCAATAAGACTTAGAACACTATACAATACTGTAATAGTTACTATTAATTTCTCACGATACGCATACACCAACCGGAAAACTCTATATGTTATGTTAGCATCAATGATTTATCAACGGCAATAGGTGGTGGGCTTGAAGTCTTGAAGGTTGTCGATCTTCAAAGAGAAACCTAGCTGGATTTGAGGTTCATTTAAGGAAAGCGGTAAATACGTGTTAGTCTTCATCGATCATTAGTTCATTTTACAACGAGATAGCTCATAATGTTTTTATTCAAATAACGTTAACGTAGTCAACTAAAGATCAAATAACATGCGCAATGCGCCGCAACATATGCATACGTGTGATGGACAATTATTCACTCTTGGTAAATTAAAAGTGATTAATTCTAGAAAGTTATAGATGTTTGTTATCCTTAGAGACTTACATAAGATGACCATCGTTACTTAATAGCAAAAGTAACAAAATAACATACATTGAATATTCAAATAAGATTAATTATTTGTAATAGAGATCTTAATTAAAGAAATAATTAAATTGGTCGACAAGTCGTGCACGTGATATGACAAGAGAACGTGGCTATATTGGTATGGACCCATAACTTATGTATATGGTGGCGGTGTTAATAACTTAATGGGTTGTTGTTTGTAGCAAAATCATTTTACACGTGCTCTTTCCTATTTTTTTATTATTATTTTTTATCTTTTTCATATGTTTATTTTTGTTTTCTCATTTTCAATTTTCTCACACAGCCGTTGTCTCTTTTTAGTGCATTTCGTGTTTATAAAGATCAAGATATATAAATATTATGCATCTTATATTCTCTTCCCTGTCATCACAAATATGAGGAGAAATTGTAACTTAGAACTCCGCCTTGTGCCGCCGTCCGCGTTTGATTATTCCGACGACCACCACCGTCTAGAAAACACTAGGTAAGTTTTTTGCCGCTCTTAAAATAAACATACGTTTCTCATCGTGAGACTAGCTAGGTTAAGTTTTTTCATTGTGGGCATTATTTTTCGCACATATATATATAGCTGTTTAATTACTACTCGTACTATTATCTATGTATATAATGCAAATAATAGGCATGTTTATTTGTCTTAGAAACAACTTACATGTAATCCAAATACGTCTTCAATCTGTGTTAATCATGCGAAGAATAACTGCAGTTGTGCGTGCTATTAAAATTATAGTCGAAGAAGGTGTTAAATTACTGTAAACTCTTCTTTTGGAGAAAAATGAAGTTTTGTAGCAATGGTGGTTTGGTATGAGATGGCCTTAGTACGCACGCATCAACTTTATTCAACCCTGTTAAACTAGTTGAAAATTCTACGAGTTTTTCTTCCAATACGTGACTAACGTCTCTTATATTTGTTTGTTTGATACTAGCATTTTATTAATTTGATCTAACTGACTAATTGTGACATAGTTTTACAGAAAAATATAAGATTATAGAGGAAGTCCATTAGATGCGGCTAAATTTTCAGAACTTTGAAATCCATATTTGAAAGCACGTTTAGCTATGAAAAACTCATATTGTTTCTAACGAATTGTCAAAGAAAATTTAAAAATTAGAAAATTGCGAAGGAGTTTTTAAAGAAAAGGGAAATATGTGTTTTCTTTTTATAACAACAAATGTGAAAAATATTATTAATAGGTTTCATCCATTCTTTGATTTGGAATATCAAAACTTCTCCCCATACATATCTCTTCCAAAATGCTGATAACCGGCAATCCTGACTAGTTAATTAACACGCCACACCCCAATGACAATACGTGGAAGACAATATTAAGTATATGCTTCAAACTAACCTGATGGCCCGCTAAGAAGAATGCCCGCCTATTTTTGGGAGACATGATCATTTTATTGCAAAGTCATCACCCCTCCGAAACCAACTGGGCTACGTGCCTAAAAGCTTACTACAAATTGCAGCTAGTCAGGCCCGGCCTTTGGGGTGTTCAAACAGTGCCACTGAACAGGGCCCATTTATGGTTAGGGGCCCATCTTTATTATTCCAATAGTCCAATATATTATATATTCAGGTCCAGCCCACAAGATGAAACTGAGTCCAATCCACTTTATTAATTGAAATTTACTTCACTAAATTGTTAACTGACCAAGTATTGTTCAAAATTAATTTTAGATCGTTATTGTTCTTTGCCCAATTAACAGGCTCTTAATTCTCACTTTCAAATCCTCGAAGTGCCATCAATTTACAAACATGTGTATGTATTCTTAATATCTTATCTATTGAATTTTTTTTTTTTTTTTTTTTTTTTTCATTTCTTTATACTAGTTTAATCATTCAATTTATTTATTCATTACGGTTCCAACTATTTGACATTTTTATATAATATGAATTTAATTGTTAGTTTTGGACGCCATATGAATAAGATCTAGACATTTGTTACTTATTGTTTAATCGTGTTAATATAAGAAATTCTACCTCTTCAACAAAACAATTCATAGATTATAAACTTTTTACGTAGTACTACGTAATATATTTAAGATTTCGCGTTTAAAGGAGGGGCCCTTTCTTTCTCATCTCACTGAGCCACCGAATTCTATGGGCCGGGCCTGCAGCTAGTGGTGATTGAATTTGAGTTTCATTTCTCCCAAACCTTGGTCGTGGGTCGTGTGACTCGTGTCTACAACTTGGATTCCATCCATCTCTTAATGTGAACATGTCTTCTAAATTTTCATTAGCTTTTAAAGGGCACAAACATCAAAAAGAAAAAAGAAAATGTAAATATTTTGCTAATTTTCATTAGCTTTAAAGGGCACAAACATCAAAAAGAAAAAAAAAAATGAAATTATTTTGCTAAAACTAGACGCACCTTAAATTATTGGATCAAAAGATTATAGCTTCGGAAAAAAAATCACATGCGATCGAAAATGTTATCATTCATGATTTTAGATTATGTTCTAACTTCTAAATCGCGTATGATCATAGTTAATCTGTATAATATATATTATCTAACGCTACATATTAACTTTTACCTCGGAAAAAGATGTCATTACATGAGTATTATTTATCTGTTTATGTATGTTAATCTTAAACTCAGATCATTCCTTTTGTTTTATGAGTCAGCTCTAATATAATGCGTACGATGTTTGTTAAAATGAGTTTAATTAATTTGTGATAATATATTTATAGCTATTAATAATAAATCACTAATTAAGTATTAATTTTAATGTTTTAGTGAGGAAATAAATGGAGATTCAAAGGAAAAGCAAAACCAGCAGCTGACGATCTTTTATGATGGAAAAGTCAGCGTGTGTGACGTTACAGAGCTTCAGGTAATTTTCAACACATTTACTTTGCTTCTTCTCGATCACTTTAGATATAAATTTCTCCTTAATTAATTGGTACCTACTGTACTGCTTTTCCTTAATTCAAATATTCAATGCCTGCCTAACTTTGCATATATATACTCTTTTAAAATTCATACATGAAAAAGTTATTACCAAGAAATATAATAATATATATTTCATCACATGCTTAAACATACAAAATTGAAAATTCAAAGGTACGAGTCAAACTTAAAAAGTTGTGTAGTTAAAGCTTGATTACTAATTAAAATTGTATTTTTTTTTCCTTTCATTTTTGGTCGAAAAGGTGGTTAGAAACAGTGTTTTAAAAATCGGTTTTTTTCCAACTCGGATTGCTGATCGATCCCGGTTTAATCCGGTCCGACCGGACTCCTTTCCGGTTGAACCGGGAATATTACACTACATTTGTCGAACCGCTTTCGTTGCCGATTCCGGTTTAACCGGCCGAGTTAAACCGGTTTTTAAAACATTGGTTAGAAATAATCATCATCATCATATATGTATTATATGCTTCATATGCTTGTGAATTACTCTAAGGTCTTTAGTATAAACAGAATTTAATTGTTCCTCACACGTTGCATGTTATTTTTAGCTCTTTTCTTTAACCATTTTCTAAAACTAAACTAATCACGAAACGTTGATTTTATACAGGCAAGATCACTCATAAAGCTCGCAAGCGAAGAGATGGAGAGAAAAACACCACGTTTAACTACTTCTTCAGTGCCATCGTCACCATTGATGCTATCTCCATCTCCAAGCGGGCTTTCAATGAAGAGATCTTTACAAAGGTTCCTTCAAAAGAGAAAGCATAGAATTCAAGCAACTTCTCCTTACCATCCCTAAATTTTGACATCTTTATGATGATGATGATGATGATGATACAAATAGATGTTCCACTTAACAATTTCAATTAATTTCCATTGTTTAATTAGTTTAAAAGCGGTGGCATGAGACGTGATAGAGTCGCTTCATGAGTTATGCACGTCTTGCTTGTAAGACGTTTGAATTATGTATTAGTATCACTAAAAATGGTTGAAATTAGAGGTTAGCTCATCCACCTTGTATTGGCGCGCATCCATGATATTTGTTTGTTAGTTTGTTTGTGTTCAAATATGTATGAGGTGGGTTAAAGACCTTAATATATACTACTTATTGCTGTTGGTCTTGTTCACAAAAGTTTCACATGTGATATTACTGATATATGATAATACTAATATGACTTTTGCCTAGCGAGCGGTATCTATATGGTAGTAAGGTGTCTCTATACGCTAGTGGCCGAGCATTTTATGTAGGTAGAGTACGTATGTATGTCAGCTCAACGTTAACAAATTAAACACAGTACAGTATAGAAATCGTCCATTTGAATTGCTGGTTTATACATATATATGAACTCTAGTAAGATGTAACAAGTAATTAAAATACTGGTCATCCATGTAGTGATGTAGTATGCAATTTCGATTAATTTCGAATTTTGGGCAAACGCCGTTAGTATAATTAGCCTTTAAGATGGAGATATGTATAAAACATGCAAAACACGTGAACAATTTATATAATCTACTACTCAATTAAGCAAAGCCCATATGGAAAGTACAGTCCAATTAGAATTAGAACTACAAATATAACCCAAATTGGAAGTTTACCCTACATGACTAAATGAGTTATTGTTTGTTGTCTATCTCACTTTGCAGGTGGGCCCAATCGGGAAATAAAACTTCTTTAATTTTTTTTCAATTACTCTCTCATTTTTTGTGAGATCGAGGGGGTGTTTGGCCCGGCTTTTTTAGGGGGTTTTGTAGCTTATTACGTTATGATACAGCTAAAAAGATATTTTGAAGGTGTTTTGATGAGCATTTCTGAAGGAGCTTTTCAGAATATAAGGGGCTGAAAAGCCAAAAACTCTAATTTCCTGGCTTTTAGATAATACAGAAGCTGAAAAGCATAAGCTAAGCCAAACACCTTCTAAAATAAATTATGCGAATTTCAATTTTGTCCTTATAATTAAAGGAAAGTTTGACTGAATTTATTTAATAAATAAATGATTTATAGTAATAAAATGAGGGTAATATGAGGATTTTAAGAATTTTTAATAGTTATTTTTTTGTAAGTGGACAATTATTTTGAGACATATATAAATAGTAACGTGGACATTTATTTTGGGACGAAAGAAGTTATTGATTGATTGATAATGAAGTATCAACAACATTAAAACACACCTAGCATATATGATGGCCACTAGAAGGCTAGCTATGCATCGAAAAGTAATCATAAAATACACTACTTTCTAATTCTAGTAATTAAAAAGATGTGTAAATGTGAAGATTTTAGTAAGTCCCCTATTTGAAAACAAATAAACACATGTATTGAAACATCCAATTTTGGGACCTCAATGCCATGTCAATTGTCACTCAAATACATCGATCATTATCTATCAGCAGATTAAGGACATTGATTGTTTATTGTTGTCTGTCTACATTTACAAAGAATTTAAGCTTAGTAAAAACCACCATGATTTGGCAATCACTAAAGACTTCTGTTATATTACTAAACATAGGAAATTGATACCCACGTTTCACTTTTAAATTTACTGACTTTTTAATTTTTATGAGCAATTCCTCACAAAATTCAGGCTTTTCTGGAGAAGGTAAAAAAGCTTAGTTAAAATTAGAAAAAATGATTCGTATGGATATATAAATAATATTCGCTTAAATTTAGTTATGTAGATTTGATCGGTGAATATGACAGAATAATTGGTAGAGAGTTGGATAGTATTTTAAGTGATATTCACACGCCATGTCGTTTATGAATTAGACATATATTTTACGCACATTCAAAATTACTCTAAAACTAATATCGAGATTTTTAGTCCCAATCATGAACACTTTCGGGATCTTTAATTGTTTACTTCGATTTACGTAATTATTTAAATAGCTTTGTTATTTTCTTTTTCAAGAAAGTACTACCATGTGTGCTCCTTAAATGTATTTAAGTTTGGAAAACGTATATTTGTGTGTTTTCTATTACATAAGAGGGTTTTCAATCTTTCGTTAACGTTCATTATCTTTCGTTTGGTTTAAAAACCGTTCAAGATTCAAGAAGCTGTCATGGGAAAATTGGAACAATTTCAATCTTATTTAGATAACATGTTTTGATGTTATAGGCTTCTTTTGGCGTTTTGTAATTGGTGCTTGTAATGGTTTTCGGATTCTCAACGTTTTGTTGTGAATCCATATAATGAAATTTGAGTTGGTTGGTCGTTCAAAAAAACATAAGAGGGTTTTGCTAACGTGTGCCCCCGTGGCACACATTAAGCCACATTTAATGAAGTCTAAATTTTCCTAAATATCAGAATTTGCATTTAATACTCATTAATTCAATTTAATATTTGTCTTTTTTATACACATATTAATTACAAATTCTGATATTTAAGAAAATTTAGACTTCATTAAATGCGGCTTAACGTGTGCCACGGGGGCACACGTTAGCAAAACTGTGACAACAGTAAAAATTAGGACTAGTTTTTAGTTCCTAATCATTTAGAAATACGTGTAATTAGTTCTATGTATTAGGCTAATTGTATGTATCAATATATATTGTTGAATATATATATATATATATATATATATATATATATATATATATATATATATATATATATCAGTACGCGATTATATTTAATCGTGCATTTTTAATCGACCGAATTCCGATTTATCTATACGGCGTTGGTGAAAACAAGTATTAAGTAATATAGAATTTTTATTTAATACAACTCATTATTTATTACACATTATTTCGATAATATTTCAAAAGTATTTCATATTGTATAAATAACGTCTACGCGACCAAAAATACGTGAAACGCATGCAACAATCGAAATAAACTAAAGTTATATTTTATAACACATTAATAAGTATTTTGATAAAATACTTCAACTCAAAATATCTAAAGTTCATTCGTTATTTAAAAACATACGTATGATATATAACGTCTAAATTATACGTTTAAACGATCGGGTAAACAAATACGGGTATAACATCAATAATTGGAGACAAAATGTAACAAAAATTCACCCCCTTTGACCTTAAGAAAAATCAGGCCAAACATGATCCACATTTTGTGGATCATGCTTTTGACTAACACATACCTACATACATTATTGCATCAATTTGTTCCTTCACTCTTTCACCACCTCTCTCTCCCTAACTCGTCTCTCTCTCTCTCTCTCTAAACAACCAAAACCGCCACCTTAAACCACCAAGAACTACCATCAAAACACCTCCATTTGCAAAACGGCTAGGAGCTAAACGAGCACCACGCGATCCTCTACGACTCTATCTTTTCGGTTTTCAAAACCGACACTGGTAAGTTAACGACACCTTAAAACTACTTTAATACATTTATTTACTTGTTTTGTAGCTCATCAAACTATAAAATGTCCAAATCAAAACTTGAAACTCGTTTTTACAAACTCAAAAATGGTAACAGTTTCTGTCTTCGTAAAAACAGCCCACAAAAACGTCTATATCTTGAAAACTAGGAAGAACCAACTCTCGACATCTAAACGAAAAATGTTCACTAAGATACCAGCTACAACTTTCATTTTTGGCTCTCGGACCAGATCCTCACGGATCATGGTGAAAAACGTGAGTCTTTGGACTGAACTCATAATCGAACCCGATCCGACCACTCCTCATGTTTATTTTTGTTAAAAATAGTAAATGAGCTTATAAAATCTCCATAAAGTGCAGATTTACACTAGATTCTTAGGTGAATAAGTGTGATTTTTGGTTAGACTTGAATCGGTCTAGAAGTTGGTTAAATAGAGTGTTCATCGAGTTCAAAATCTAGAAACTATAACCTTCGGCAGAAACTATAACCTTTGGCAGAAACTATAACCTTCGGCAGAAACTATAACCTTCGGCAGAAACTATAACCTTCGGCAGAAACCTTAACCTTCGGTAGAAACTATTCGGCAGAAACCATAACTTTCGGCAGAAACGTATAACTAGCAGTTTTAACTATAACAATTTAAATACGATACAACAATCAAAGTATAATAATAATAGTTGAGATTATTATTACCAAAAACTCAATAACGGGCCGTACACATCTTTCAAAAACTCAAATCTAATCAGTTAAACCAAATCATTTGGACATTACTAGTTGGATGAACAACTAGCATAGATGATATGATAAGACATCTAATCATTTTAAAACCTTGCGCGTTTAATACGCCCGGCAGGTTTTAGTCGTTGGAGACGACATCATTACTCTTGAACAACATCATTATTGCGTGTTAGCAACTCATTAGGCTCAGGTGAGTCTCATAGCCCCTTTTTAAATACTTTTACCTAGGGGTGTGATTTCATTGCTCTGTTTTGTTTTACAATATGAACGCAAGTACCATCAAATCAAATACTACATGAGTTATTTTCACTAATCATTTTAAAGCCCTCCATCAGCATAGTTTGGTAATACGTAGTAGCGTGAATATTAGTATATGGTATCATATAGGTTTGACCAGCCTCATCCGGGTTAGCACGCACTAACTAGTAAAACGGATGTATTAATATTTGTGTAGACGAGTGTTGATTAGGCACTCGTAGGAGGCACCTCGATCAGGATACCTTAAATTTGGACCTGACATCTCGAGTTAAGCTCAGACTATGTGCTCATGGCTGTATAACTTTTATTTTGCTTAATTGCATTTTAAATTCAATTATCATTAAATCTTGCGGTTCATACAAATATGTGTTGACATACAAACCTGTGAGCTCACCAGCGTTTCGCTGACCCATTTTAGCATGTATCACAGGTACTCAGCAGCAGTAGGTCTGCCACTCAAGATGCCCATTAGTTCGAGTCGCATTCAGACATCAAGAGATTGTCATGCATTACTATATTTTGTATAATTTAGTTATGCCATAGAATCTCTATCATTTGGACTCAAGGGCTTTTGTAAACTATATTATAACGGTGTAAAACCTTTATTTTATCAATGTATTTGTAAACGACGCATGTAGTGGTCGTTCATTATGTAATCTGGTGCTTTGTATATTGATTAGTCGCGCCCGAACCGACCCGCTTCCGCATCATAAATTGGGGGTGCGACAGATTGGTATCAGAGCCTAAGGTTATAGTGAACTAGGTTGCATTTAGTGGGCCTAGACTATGACCGTTAGGCAGTATTTCTTATTAGATATAACTGGTTCAGTGATTACACCATATGAGTTTAATTTAACATAGCTTAGCTAACTATGTACAATTAAATGAATACGATGTGAAAGCTGAAAGGGGTTATGTTGAATAAGAATGCATTAGTTGACTCTGACCACGAGAGAAACCGTGACTAATACTTGATTAGTGTTAGACACACATTAGGCTATTATGTGATATAGGCGTATATACATACATAGGCCTCATTTATGTGCTACCTTATAGGCTATTATATATTGAAGATATATGATTAAGCCCCACTTGCGTATTATCTTCTAAGCTATTATATATATCGAATATATATAGATCACACACGATAATACACTCGTTAACACTCTCACTACCAAAGACGACAAGTATAAATTACTTTCTTCTATCTCTTTAATACGCACATAACATCTCACAACACAATTCCACTGTACCATCCTATTTTCACGAGGAGTATATCATTTCGTATTTCCTCCATCATTCTATTTCCTTAGAATCACAAATGGAACTTATTGTTTGAAGGACTATAGGCTCCATACGTAAAACCATACCCCACCTACTCGCAAACTCGCATCTAAATCATGCCGCCAAAGAAGACTGGTTTCAGTCAAGCTGAACTCAATGCTGCGGTTACCCGAGCTGTAGCCGAAGCCATGGCTGCTCAAGAAGCTCTAAGGAATGCAGAGACAGTCAATGCTACTCCTACTCCTGTTATCAAACCTTGTTCCTACAAGGATTTTCTTAGCTGCAAACCATTGTATTTCAAGGGCACAGAAGGTGCCATTGGCTTGATCAGATGGATTGAAAGAATTGAATCTGTCTTCAGTCTCTGTAACTGTGCTGAAGATAGTAAGGTCAAGTTTGCTGCTTACACCTTTCAAGAAGGTGCACTAACGTGGTGGAACACTCATGCAAACTCTATTGGCGTCGAGATCGCAAACCGACTTCCTTGGCCTGAATTGAAGAAAAAGCTAAGGGAGAAGTACTGTCGCGAGGAAGAACTACACCGACTGGAAGTCGAGTTCTGGCATCTGGAGGTACAAGGGAACGATATTGCTGGGTACACCACCAAGTTCCAGCAATTCGCTCTATTGTGCCCAGGTTTAGTTGATACGGAAGGAAAAAGTATCAAGAAGTACATCCGTGGACTTCCAGAGAATATCCAGGGGAATGTCGCCTCAGCTCAACCAACCACTCTGGAAAGAGCTATCGAAATTGCTCATGAACTCATGGCCATGGTTGTCAGCCGTGAGACATCTGCTCCATCTTCTGGTAACAACAACAAGAGAAAGTGGTCTGGGAACACCACTCAAAATCAATCATCATCAAAGAGGTCTGAGTCTGATAAGACCCTCAACGCTGGTTCTGGTTTCAACAAGGGTTACACTGGAAATAAACTCTACTGTTCAAAGTGCCGCCGTCATCATGATGGTCCTTGCAGCACACCTTGTGGAAAATGTCAAAGGTATGGACATTTGACCAAAGACTGTAGGTCTACCACTGCCAACACCAACACCACCAGCCAACCAAAGTCCTGCTATGAGTGTGGAGAAACTGGGCACTTTTGGAATGATTGCCCAAAGCTGAAGAACAAGGGTAACAACACTGCGAAGGGAAGAGCTTTCGTTCTGAACTCAGGAGAGGCCCGTCAAGACCCGAATGTGGTCTCGGGTATGTTTCTTCTCAACAATCTTACTGCTTCTGTTCTATTTGATTCTGGTGCTGATAGGAGCTTCATATCTGATGAGTTTAGTAAATTACTTAACATTGCCCCTATTGCCTTAGATGCTAAGTACATTGTAGAATTAGCTAATGGCAAGTTAATTGAGGCTGACAGTGTAATACCAAATTGCACTTTAAATCTATCTGATGAAATCTTCTCTATTGACCTTATACCTGTTGAAATTGGAAGTTTCGACGTCATTATTGGAATGGATTGGTTATCCAAGCACCGAGCTGAAATTGTCTGCTATGACAAAATCGTCCGTATTCCTCTTGTCACCGGTAGTACTCTAATCATACAAGGGGAGACCGGTAGGACGAGACTGAATATCATATCCTGCATGAAAACTCGCAAGTACCTTAGGAAAGGGTACCAGGCGATTCTCGCACATGTCTTGGAGAAAAAGTCGGAAGAGAAACGACTTGAGGATCTGCCCATTGTTAGAGATTATCCAGAAGTCTTTCCCGAAGACTTACCTGGCCTTCCACCACCGAGACAAGTTGAGTTCTCGATCGATCTCGTGCCGGGGGCAGCACCTGTTGCACGAGCACCATATCGTTTAGCCCCTTCAGAACTTCAGGAGTTGTCTACTCAGTTGCAGGAACTCTTAGATAAGGGATTCATTAGACCGAGTTCTTCACCATGGGGAGCCCCGGTTCTGTCTGTGAAAAAGAAAGACGGTTCATTCAGAATGTGTATCGACTATAGAGAGTTGAACAAATTGACCGTCAAGAACCGTTACCCACTTCCTCGTATTGATGACCTATTCGACCAACTTCAAGGGTCAAGTATCTATTCGAAGATAGATCTAAGATCAGGTTATCATCAGTTACGAGTTCGTGACATTGACATCCCAAAGACTGCTTTCCGAACTCGCTATGGACATTATGAGTTCCAAGTGATGCCCTTTGGTTTAACTAACGCACCGGCAGTATTCATGGATCTTATGAACCGAATGTGCAAACCATATCTTGACAAGTTTGTCATTGTCTTCATCGATGATATTCTCATTTACTCGCGCAATGAGCAAGAACACGCGCAACATCTCAAAGTTATTCTAGAACTTCTTAGACACGAAGAGTTATATGCTAAATTCTCCAAGTGTGAGTTCTGGATGAAAACAGTTCAGTTCCTTGGTCATGTGATTGATAGTCAAGGAATTCACGTAGATCCATCAAAGATTGAGGCTATCAAGTGCTGGCAAGCACCGACGACGCCGACCGAAGTACGCCAATTCTTAGGACTGGCAGGTTATTATCGGCGTTTCATTGAGGATTTCTCCAAAATAGCTCAACCTCTCATAATACTGACTCAGAAGGAAAAGAAGTTCGATTGGAATGATAAATAAGAGTCAGCATTTCAGCTATTGAAGCAAAAGCTTTGTAGTGCACCAATTCTATCATTACCCGAAGGCAATGAAGACTTCGTGGTATACTGCGATGCCTCACACCAAGGTCTTGGTTGCGTGTTGATGCAACGAGACAAGGTTATTGCCTACGCCTCCCGACAACTCAAAGTTCACGAGAAGAACTACACAACTCATGATCTCGAATTAGGAGCCGTAGTGTTCGCACTCAAGATCTGGAGACACTATCTGTATGGCACAAAGTGTACCATATTCACTGATCACAAAAGCCTCCAGCATATATTTGATCAGAAGGATCTAAATATGAGGCAACGTCGCTGGGTCGAGTTACTCACCGACTATGACTGCGAGATCAAGTACCATCCGGGCAAAGCAAATGTGGTTGCCGATGCCCTAAGTCGCAAAGAGCGTACAAAACCACTTCGAGTCCGAGCCATTAGCATAACCATCCATAATGATTTAATCATTCAAATTCTCACTGCTCAACTCGAAGCATTGAAACCTGAAAACATCAAGGAAGAGGCCTTGCGAAATATGGAGAATCAATTTGAAACCAAACCCAATGGGGTCAAATACTTCGCAAACCGAATTTGGTTACCCAAGTTTGGGAATCTTCGAGACTTGGTGATGGATGAAGCTCACAAGTCCAAATATTCTATACATCCTGGATCTGACAAGATGTATCATGGCATCAAGGGATCATACTGGTGGCCAAACATGAAAGCAGAGATTGCCACGTATGTCAGCAAGTGCCTCACATGTTCAAAAGTTAAAGCTGAATATCAGAAGCCCACCGGTTTGCTACAGCAACCGGATATTCCAGAATGGAAATGGGAGCAAATCGCTATGGACTTCATCACTAAACTCCCGAAAACATCAAGTGGTTGCGATACTATATGGGTAATAGTTGATCGTCTAACCAAATCTGCTCACTTCCTTGCCATGAAGGAAACCAACAAAATGGAACGTTTCACACGAATCTATTTGAAGGAGATCGTATCCCGACACGGCGTTCCAATCTCAATTATCTCTGATAGAGACAGCCGATTCACATCTAACTTTTGGCAATCATTGCAAAAGTCAATGGGTACTCGTTTAGATATGAGTACAGCCTATCATCCACAAACCGATGGCCAAAGTGAAAGGACTATTCAAACACTGGAAGATATGTTACGCGCCTGCGTAATTGATTTCGGTGCAAATTGGGAACATCACTTGCCATTGTGTGAATTCTCCTACAACAACAGCTATCATACCAGCATTGGAGTTGCACCGTTCGAGGCACTGTACGGTCGAAAGTGCCGGTCGCCTATCTGTTGGACCGAAATTGGAGATAGCCAACTCACTGATCCGGAAATCATTCATGAAACCACTGAGAAGATCGTTGGTATCCAGCAACGGCTGAAGGCCGCACGTGATCGTCAGAAGAGTTATGCTGACGTGAGACGCAAGCATCTCGAGTTCCAAGTTGGAGATCGAGTTTTGCTCAAAGTATCACCTTGGAAAGGTGTCATCCGTTTTGGCAAACGTGGAAAGTTAAACCCTAGATACATCGGACCTTTTGAGATCCTTGAAAGGATTGGTCCAGTCGCTTATCGATTGCAGCTACCTCCAGAGCTTAGTAGCGTGCATCCTACATTTCACGTTTCTAACCTAAAGAAATGCCTGTCCGACGAGACACTCATTATCCCGCTTGAAGAAATTCAAATCGACGACAAACTTCATTTTGTCGAGACACCAGTTGTAACACCCTGAATTGGGCCCAGTAGAATCAGGTATTTATTTAAATTTAAATACGTACATTTAATTGTTTGAATATGTTTGATTGTGAAATAAATAGTTAAATAAGTCTCAGGAGATATTGTGACTAGTAAAATATTATTTGTTTTAAATAATCTTAGACGACGGTAAAATAAAATAATTTTCTCGCAACTAGTAATTAGGTTCCAGACAATAGATCAAAAGGTGGTATAATATGGTACTGTGATTTAAATGGGCCGGTTTAATAAAAAGGAGGGGATCGATCTTATTTTTCCCCAATCCCTCATTTCATCTAGTTTCTAAACCTAACTCCTATATCCATTAAATCCTTTCAAACCAAAAGCTCAAATCAAATCGATTGAAGATTGAAACTTGAATTCTTGTGTGATCATCATCCTCATCATTCCATTCTTGATTTCCTCTCTATCTTGTAAGTTATATATATATATATATAATGAATTTTAGGTAAATTATTGATTGTTATGATTTGAAGTTTGATGAGCTAAATTGGTGGTTGTATAATGTTACCAAGTGTTATTGTACATTAAAAACGATAGAAAATTGAGTTACAAGCTGAGTTTTAGTCGATTTTGGGTTTTTGGTTCGTGCTGTGTAATTACAGGTTTCAGTTTCTGCTGAAAAATTGAGGAACGCGATCCTGCATCATTACCCGGATCGCGTTGCCATGTGTTATTTGTTTACCGCATGTTTTGTTCCTATGAACGCGATCCTGAAGCCCCTTACCGGATCGCGTTGATCAGTAGAATATTGTGTTCGTTTGGATTTGTTCTTGTGAACGCGATCCAAGCTCTTTTTCCGGATCGCGTTTCACAGTGTATTTTGGTGACAGAATATTTTCCTTAAGAGGAACGCGATCCCAACCCAATAGCCTGGATCGCGTTTGCCTTTATAATTTTGAAGATTTTGATAGTTTGTGAACTTATATGAATCTACCATTTACCTTATTTAATTATCGATATTTCTTGATTATTAATGTATGTAATTGAGTATAGTCATAATTAGTTATGAGACGAGTTATTAACTTGTGTTTTAATTGTGTGTACAGAGACACCGAAGACTCAATAAAATAAGACTTTTGAGTTGGAGAAGAAGACTAACAGGTGAGTGGACTTTGATCTCTCACTATGTTTGGTGATCACTCATGTGGTCACTTCAAGTGTTAATTATGCATTCTTGTGTTAAGGCATATTGTGAAATAGAAGCAAGTGTTAAGAAACCTATTGGTGATTGTGTTAAAGAGGTCAATTTTGTTGGACGTTTTGCTACAGGTTAGTCAACACGAGAGTTGTGAACATGTGTTGTGAATGGAGCTTGTGTTGACTAAAGGTAGCAAATCGTTATCGGTTAACCACTGTATTGGCCTGCAGTTGGTGTAAGTGTCGCTTGGTGGGCCACCGCGGCTGAGGGTGCCACAAGGGCCACCGATCCTCTAGTGATGTTGAGTCAATGTGTTTATTTGTTGTAGACTCATAGTGTTAAACTAAGTGTAGTGTTAGTGATGAGTTAACTCACGTAGCTTCGTGCTAATCCCTCGTTGTTTACTCCTTGCAGGTTAATATATTTTGTTAAGGGCGGGTCTCGGAGTAAATTGAAGGAATGTTCGACAATGATAGAACTCTGATGACTTTTGTACAAATTCAAATGTTTTGTTAAAGTAACGCCCAACTAGTTGTGTAATTGTATAACGAAATACTTATGTAAATGATCATGTATATTTTGGTTAATCCAATGTTTTATATATGGGATATTGCTTCCGCGATGTTTAAAAAAAAAAAAAAATATATGTTCTAAACTAGGGGCGTTATAAGTTGGTATCAGAGCTTAGATTTGGGCGAATTGAACAACTTAGGATGTTTAATCCCAAATCTAGTGTCGAGATTGTCAAACATTCTGGGTTGTGGGATTAGCTATAGTGTGAAATGTGTTAGTATGTTAGTACTAACAATTAACAAGTGTTGAGATGTGGTTTTATGACAGATGGCAGAAAATGAGCAACCACCCCGTACTCTCTATAATGTCTCGACTGTTCACTCCGCTCCAGAAGACGGGGATCATAATGGTACTTCGAACCCGACAAATACAGAAGTTGAAACTAGTCAAGATTATATACTAAGATTGGAGAACAGGGTAGTTGAACTTGAGAGAGAACGTGCAGGGTCATCTCAGAGATCCATTCCTATTTATTCGCATGTTGCTACTACTACTCCTCCCATTACTGCTTCTACTCGGATTCCGGTTACTTATCCTCATGTTTCACAACAACAGCAACAGGGTTATGATTTTCAGACATCATTTCCGTTTCCTTCATTTGGATCGACTGGTTATCATGCACCATTTTTTCCACCTTTTCAGTTGCCGAAGAAAGGATGTTCTCTTAAAACCTTTATGTCTAGTAAACCATCCTCTTACTCTGGAAGTCCTGATCCTACGGTTACTTTGGACTGGTTGCGTGATGTGGAAAGAAAGTTAGAGGTTTGCCACTGTGATGAGGAAGACAAAGTTCCCTATACTGTCCAATTGTTGAAAGGTGAAGCTATGTCGTGGTGGGATTCGATAACTGCTCATTTCACTCCACAACAAAGGAGTTCTATTAAATGGCAGGATTTTCATGCCGAGGTATGCAAACAATTCTGTTCGGAATATAATCTTGATTGTGTCAGACAGGAATTTATGGATTTACGGAAGACTGATGAGATGTCAATCGATGAACTTATCCGGCAATTTTCTGAGAAGTTAAGATTTGTGCAACAGTGGGTTCCGACTGAAAGAAATAAGATTAGTCATTTTGTGAAAACCTTACCTCCAGATTATCGTACCACCGTGCGAATGGCTAGTAGCATTTCTCAGGCTTTTGAGTGGGCACGATCCGTGGATAGTGACGTTATGGCTAGGAGGTTGCAAAATAAAGAAAGGTTTGCACAAAAACCGAAGAGTGATTCTTCCGGTAAAGGAAAACAAAGATGGCAACCTTCCCAATCAAACAAGAAAACTAGTTATGGTGGTGTTCCGATGGATAATTCTTATTGTGCAAGATGTCGATCAAAGCATACCGGGCCTTGTTCTATTCGGACGTCAAGGTGTATGAAATGTGGGGTGTTGGGTCATAATGCGATTGATTGTACTTATCCAAATAATGTGTGTTGGACGTGTCACAAAGAAGGACATCGAGCGGGTGATTGTCCTGATGCAAGGAAGCAGGGTACGGGTACGGCAAGAGGTTCCTCATCTTCTGGCCAGAAAAGGAAGATTCCACCAGCTGCTACGGGTCGAGCTTTTCGAATGACCGTGGATGATGCTGTGCTTACTGAAGACGTGATTACTGGTACTTTCCTTGTTAACTCTGTACCAGCCCGTGTATTATTTGATTCTGGAGCGAATTGCTCGTTTATATCTGTGCAATTTTGTGATAAACTGAAATTGAGGCCTTCTGTGATTTCTAATCCCTTAGAAGTTGAGGTAGCTGATGGTAAGACAGTTCCTGTTACCACATCGGTAGCCGGAGCTAGTATATTAATAGAGGATCATGAATTTCCAGTGTCTTTCCTATTGATGCAAATTCCTAGTTTTGATGTGGTTCTTGGTATGGACTGGCTGAGTCAAAACAAAGCCGACATCTCTTGTCATAAGAAGTTAATAAAAATTCCAGTTTCCAATCTATCTTATGTTGTGGCACGTGGGGAACGTTCAAAGGGTAGTATTCCGGTAATATCTATGATAAAGGCTAGGAAGTCTTTAGTTAAGGGTTGTGAATCCTTTGTGGCCTATGTTGTAGATGTCAAAGTAGAAAGGAAATCCATCTCTGATATTCGGGTGGTTTCTGAATATTCGGATGTGTTTCCGGATGAATTGCCTGGTCTTCCCCCTGTAAGAGATGTAGAATACCAAATTGAATTAATTCCTGGTTCGTCTCCAGTAGCAAGGGCTCCTTATAGATTAGCTCCTTCAGAAATCCGTGAAATGATGGGGCAAATTCAGGAATTGTTAGATAAGGGATTTATTAGGCCGAGTTCATCGCCGTGGGGTGCTCCCGTGTTATTTGTGAAGAAGAAAGATAGTACTCTCCGTATGTGCATCGATTATCGGGAATTAAATAAGAGAACGGTGAAAAACAAATACCCGTTGCCCAGAATTGATGAATTGTTTGATCAATTACAAGGATCCTCGTATTTTTCGAAAATTGATTTGAGATCGGGATATCATCAAGTCCGAGTTCGTGAGGAAGATATTCCTAAAACCGCGTTTCGCACGAGGTATGGTCATTATGAGTTTTTGGTAATGCCGTTCGGGTTAACGAATGCTCCTGCAATCTTTATGGATTTAATGAATCGGGTGTGTCGTCCCTATCTTGACCAGTTTGTGATTGTGTTTATCGACGATATTTTGATTTATTCCAAGTCTGAAGCGGATCATGAAATGCATCTGAGATTGATACTTGAAACTTTGAGAAGAGAGCAGCTTTATGCAAAGTTTTCGAAATGTGAGTTTTGGTTACGTGAGGTGCAGTTTTTGGGACATATCATTTGCAAAGACGGGGTTAGAGTGGATCCATCTAAAGTGAAAGCTGTTATGAATTGGAATGCGCCTAAGTCTCCGTCAGAAATTAAAAGTTTCCTTGGATTAGCAGGATACTACAGAAAGTTTATCAAAGATTTTTCCAAAATTGCGAGTTCGTTGACTAAGTTAACTCGGAAGGATGTGAAATTTCAGTGGACCGAACTACAAGAGGCAGCTTTTCAGACATTAAAGCAATTATTGTGTCAATCCCCGGTGTTGGCATTACCTGATGGGTCGGATGATTTCATTGTATATTGTGATGCATCGCATACCGGATTAGGTGGTGTGTTAATGCAAAGAGATCGTGTAATTGCGTATGCTTCAAGACAGCTTAAACCACATGAAAAGAATTATCCGACGCATGATTTGGAACTTGCGGCTGTAATTTTTGCCTTGAAGATTTGGAGACATTATTTGTATGGTACGAAATGTGTAATTTGCACGGATCATAAAAGCCTTCAGTACATGTTTTCGCAAAAAGAATTGAATATGCGTCAGAGGCGATGGTTAGAATTGATTAAAGATTATGATTGCGAGATCCGTTATCACCCGGGTAAAGCAAATGTGGTTGCGGATGCATTGAGTCGAAATATATCTAGTGACAAGATTTGTTTTATGCGATTAGAGGTGTCCTCTGATTTGATTTCTCAGTTAAGAGTCGCACAGATTGAAGCTTTATTGGATGTTAATTTGAAATCCGAGATCATGTTGAAACGAAAGGATTTGTTAGTTGATGATTCACGTGGGTTGAAAACTTTTCAGTCTCGGGTTTGGGTTCCGTTAATCGGTGGACTTCGTGAATTGATTTTGACGGAGGTTCATAAATCGAGATTATCTATTCATCCCGGTAGTACGAAAATGTATAACGATTTGAAACCTCTTTATTGGTGGCCAACAATGAAAACGGATGTAGCAAGATTTGTGGAATCATGTCATATTTGTTCCCAAGTAAAAGCCGAACATCAAAAGCCTTATGGTTCGTTGAAACAATTGGAGATACCTGAGTGGAAATGGGAACATATCACTATGGATTTTGTCACCAAGTTACCGCGTACGCAGAAAGGCAATGATATGATTTGGGTTATAGTTGATCGTTTAACTAAAAGCGCCCATTTTCTTGCGACCAGTGAAACCGCTTCTTTGACCCGTTTGGCTCAATTGTATATTAATGAGATTGTATCGAGGCACGGAATACCATTATCGATTGTGTCAGATCGAGATTCCAGGTTTGTGTCAGGTTTTTGGCAGAATCTTCAGAAAGAGTTAGGTACTCGAGTTAATCTTAGCACTGCATATCATCCTCAGACAGATGGACAGTCAGAAAGAACCATTCAGACTCTCGAGGATATGTTGAGGGCGTGCATATTGGAGTATGGGGGTTCGTGGGACTCTCACTTACCTTTGGTAGAATTTGCATATAATAATTCGTATCATTCGAGTATTGGTATGCCGCCATATGAAATGCTTTACGGACGTCGTTGTCGAACGCCGACTTGTTGGTTAGAGGCAGGAGAAAAACAGTTTGCGGGTCCAGATGTTGTTCAGATTACGGCCGATAAAGTTGCTATAGCTCGCGAGAAATTGAAAGCCGCCAGAGATAGACAGAAACAGTATGCTGATCCGCGTCGTCGACCAGTTAATTTTGTCGAAGGTGAATTGGTTTATTTGAAAGTGTCACCTTGGAAGGGCGTGATTCGTTTTGGTAAGCGTGGGAAATTGGCTCCGAGATTTATAGGTCCATTCAAAATTCGCCAAGTAGTTAATGATCAAACAGTTGCCTTAGATCTTCCTTCTGAATTAAGTGGTATTCACGATACCTTTAATGTTTGCTATTTGCGGAAATGTAATGTGGAGGATCCAACCCAAATCCTTCCTTTACAAGATCTTAGAGTGGACCAAGGTCAGAAATTAGTAGAAGAGCCCATTGAGTTAGTTGATAGAAAAGTGACTAAATTACGCAAGAAGGAGATACCTATGGTTCTAGTGAAATGGAAACATAGTTTGGGAGAAAATCTTACTTGGGAGACCGAGGCGAGTATGAGGGCCCGTTACCCTAGTTTATTCGAGTCTAGTTAGATTTCGGGGACGAAATCTTTCTAAGGAGGGAAGATTTGTAACACCCTGAATTGGGCCCAGTAGAATCAGGTATTTATTTAAATTTAAATACGTACATTTAATTGTTTGAATGTGTTTGATTGTGAAATAAATAGTTAAATAAGTCTCAGGAGATATTGTGACTAGTAAAATATTATTTGTTTTAAATAATCTTAGACGACGGTAAAATAAAATAATTTTCTCGCAACTAGTAATTAGGTTCCAGACAATAGATCAAAAGGTGGTATAATATGGTACTGTGATTTAAATGGGCCGGTTTAATAAAAAGGAGGGGATCGATCTTATTTTTCCCCAATCCCTCATTTCATCTAGTTTCTAAACCTAACTCCTATATCCATTAAATCCTTTCAAACCAAAAGCTCAAATCAAATCGATTGAAGATTGAAACTTGAATTCTTGTGTGATCATCATCCTCATCATTCCATTCTTGATTTCCTCTCTATCTTGTAAGTTATATATATATATATATATAATGAATTTTAGGTAAATTATTGATTGTTATGATTTGAAGTTTGATGAGCTAAATTGGTGGTTGTATAATGTTACCAAGTGTTATTGTACATTAAAAACGATAGAAAATTGAGTTACAAGCTGAGTTTTAGTCGATTTTGGGTTTTTGGTTCGTGCTGTGTAATTACAGGTTTCAGTTTCTGCTGAAAAATTGAGGAACGCGATCCTGCATCATTACCCGGATCGCGTTGCCATGTGTTATTTGTTTACCGCATGTTTTGTTCCTATGAACGCGATCCTGAAGCCCCTTACCGGATCGCGTTGATCAGTAGAATATTGTGTTCGTTTGGATTTGTTCTTGTGAACGCGATCCAAGCTCTTTTTCCGGATCGCGTTTCACAGTGTATTTTGGTGACAGAATATTTTCCTTAAGAGGAACGCGATCCCAACCCAATAGCCTGGATCGCGTTTGCCTTTATAATTTTGAAGATTTTGATAGTTTGTGAACTTATATGAATCTACCATTTACCTTATTTAATTATCGATATTTCTTGATTATTAATGTATGTAATTGAGTATAGTCATAATTAGTTATGAGACGAGTTATTAACTTGTGTTTTAATTGTGTGTACAGAGACACCGAAGACTCAATAAAATAAGACTTTTGAGTTGGAGAAGAAGACTAACAGGTGAGTGGACTTTGATCTCTCACTATGTTTGGTGATCACTCATGTGGTCACTTCAAGTGTTAATTATGCATTCTTGTGTTAAGGCATATTGTGAAATAGAAGCAAGTGTTAAGAAACCTATTGGTGATTGTGTTAAAGAGGTCAATTTTGTTGGACGTTTTGCTACAGGTTAGTCAACACGAGAGTTGTGAACATGTGTTGTGAATGGAGCTTGTGTTGACTAAAGGTAGCAAATCGTTATCGGTTAACCACTGTATTGGCCTGCAGTTGGTGTAAGTGTCGCTTGGTGGGCCACCGCGGCTGAGGGTGCCACAAGGGCCACCGATCCTCTAGTGATGTTGAGTCAATGTGTTTATTTGTTGTAGACTCATAGTGTTAAACTAAGTGTAGTGTTAGTGATGAGTTAACTCACGTAGCTTCGTGCTAATCCCTCGTTGTTTACTCCTTGCAGGTTAATATATTTTGTTAAGGGCGGGTCTCGGAGTAAATTGAAGGAATGTTCGACAATGATAGAACTCTGATGACTTTTGTACAAATTCAAATGTTTTGTTAAAGTAACGCCCAACTAGTTGTGTAATTGTATAACGAAATACTTATGTAAATGATCATGTATATTTTGGTTAATCCAATGTTTTATATATGGGATATTGCTTCCGCGATGTTTAAAAAAAAAATATATATATATGTTCTAAACTAGGGGCGTTATACCAGTGGAGGTCATGGACCGTGAGGTCAAACAGCTTAAGCAAAGTCGTATCCCAATCGTCAAGGTTCGGTGGAATTCGCGGCGTGGTCCGGAATTCACCTGGGAACGGGAAGATCAGATGCGACTTAAATATCCACATCTATTTTCAGACTCCTCTCACACATCAACTTCAAACTGAATTTCGGGATGAAATTCTATTAACAAGGGGAGAATGTGACAACCATAAAAATTAGGACTAGTTTTTAGTTCCTAATCATTTAGAAATACGTGTAATTAGTTCTATGTATTAGGCTAATTGTATGTATCAATATATATTGTTGAATATATATATATATATATATATATATATATATATATATATATATATATCAGTACGCGATTATATTTAATCGTGCATTTTTAATCGACCGAATTCCGATTTATCTATACGGCGTTGGTGAAAACAAGTATTAAGTAATATAGAATTTTTATTTAATACAACTCATTATTTATTACACATTATTTCGATAATATTTCAAAAGTATTTCATATTGTATAAATAACGTCTACGCGACCAAAAATACGTGAAACGCATGCAACAATCGAAATAAACTAAAGTTATATTTTATAACACATTAATAAGTATTTTGATAAAATACTTCAACTCAAAATATCTAAAGTTCATTCGTTATTTAAAAACATACGTATGATATATAACGTCTAAATTATACGTTTAAACGATCGGGTAAACAAATACGGGTATAACATCAATAATTGGAGACAAAATGTAACAAAAATTCACCCCCTTTGACCTTAAGAAAAATCAGGCCAAACATGATCCACATTTTGTGGATCATGCTTTTGACTAACACATACCTACATACATTATTGCATCAATTTGTTTCTTCACTCTTTCACCACCTCTCTCTCCCTAACTCGTCTCTCTCTCTCTCTCTAAACAACCAAAACCGCCACCTTAAACCACCAAGAACTACCATCAAAACACCTCCATTTGCAAAACGGCTAGGAGCTAAACGAGCACCACGCGATCCTCTACGACTCTATCTTTTCGGTTTTCAAAACCGACACTGGTAAGTTAACGACACCTTAAAACTACTTTAATACATTTATTTACTTGTTTTGTAGCTCATCAAACTATAAAATGTCCAAATCAAAACTTGAAACTCGTTTTTACAAACTCAAAAATGGTAACAGTTTCTGTCTTCGTAAAAACAGCCCACAAAAACGTCTATATCTTGAAAACTAGGAAGAACCAACTCTCGACATCTAAACGAAAAATGTTCACTAAGATACCAGCTACAACTTTCATTTTTGGCTCTCGGACCAGATCCTCACGGATCATGGTGAAAAACGTGAGTCTTTGGACTGAACTCATAATCGAACCCGATCCGACCACTCCTCATGTTTATTTTTGTTAAAAATAGTAAATGAGCTTATAAAATCTCCATAAAGTGCAGATTTACACTAGATTCTTAGGTGAATAAGTGTGATTTTTGGTTAGACTTGAATCGGTCTAGAAGTTGGTTAAATAGAGTGTTCATCGAGTTCAAAATCTAGAAACTATAACCTTCGGCAGAAACTATAACCTTCGGCAGAAACTATAACCTTCGGCAGAAACTATAACCTTCGGCAGAAACTATAACCTTCGGTAGAAACTATAACCTTCGGCAGAAACCTTAACCTTCGGTAGAAACTATTCGGCAGAAACCATAACTTTCGGCAGAAACCTATAACTAGCAGTTTTAACTATAACAATTTAAATACGATACAACAATCAAAGTATAATAATAATAGTTGAGATTATTATTACCAAAAACTCAATAACGGGCCGTACACATCTTTCAAAAACTCAAATCTAATCAGTTAAACCAAATCATTTGGACATTACTAGTTGGATGAACAACTAGCATAGATGATATGATAAGACATCTAATCATTTTAAAACCTTGCGCGTTTAATACGCCCGGCAGGTTTTAGTCGTTGGAGACGACATCATTACTCTTGAACAACATCATTATTGCGTGTTAGCAACTCAGGTGAGTCTCATAGCCCCTTTTTAAATACTTTTACCTAGGGGTGTGATTTCATTGCTCTGTTTTGTTTTACAATATGAACGCAAGTACCATCAAATCAAATACTACATGAGTTATTTTCACTAATCATTTTAAAGCCCTCCGTCAGCATAGTTTGGTAATACGTAGTAGCGTGAATATTAGTATATGGTATCATATAGGTTTGACCAGCCTCATCCGGGTTAGCACGCACTAACTAGTAAAACGGATGTATTAATATTTGTGTAGACGAGTGTTGATTAGGCACTCGTAGGAGGCACCTCGATCAGGATACCTTAAATGTGGACCTGACATCTCGAGTTAAGCTCAGACTATGTGCTCATGGCTGTATAACTTTTATTTTGCTTAATTGCATTTTAAATTCAATTATCATTAAATCTTGCGGTTCATACAAATATGTGTTGACATACAAACCTGTGAGCTCACCAGCGTTTCGCTGACCCATTTTAGCATGTATCACAGGTACTCAGCAGCAGTAGGTCTGCCACTCAAGATGCCCATTAGTTCGAGTCGCATTCAGACATCAAGAGATTGTCATGCATTACTATATTTTGTATAATTTAGTTATGCCATAGAATCTCTATCATTTGGACTCAAGGGCTTTTGTAAACTATATTATAACGGTGTAAAACCTTTATTTTATCAATGTATTTGTAAACGACGCATGTAGTGGTCGTTCAATATGTAATCTGGTGCTTTGTATATTGATTAGTCGCGCCCCGAACCGACCCGCTTCCGCATCATAAATTGGGGGTGCGACAAAAACCCTACATAAAAAGACGTTTTTCATATTATTTGTAAGTTAAATGGATCCCGTTTGACATATTTAGAACTCGAATAATAAATATAATAAAAAAAAGGTATTGTTAATGACAGGCTTTAGGGCTGTTAATAACGTGCATAAATTGGTTGTACCTCAGGTGATATTTATTTGGGTCAACTAAAATTCAGACGGGTCAAAGAGTTTGTTATGGTATGAGTACAAGTATCAATACGTGTTCTGAATTTTTATTTTTTTATTTTTTTTTTGAAAACGGCAAATGAAATATATAAAAGCCAACCCTTAGCAAGAAACTAAGAGAGGCGAAATAACAATACAATTACAATTAAGAATAAATGGAAAATGGAGAACAATTCCATGATGCCACCATATTCTTTAAATTACCCCTATGTTTACACCATAAAAATGTTGTAGATATGATTTCATCCACGATCGAACTTGGAGATTTGACAATTTTGTTGAAAATCAAGTCATTTCTCGCCTTCCAAATACTCCATAGCATTCCATAAAAAATGACCATGCCTATTTTCCTTTGCCTCGGACCATTACCCCACTTTGCACCAAAGTCTAACAAGCCCCTTACCGACTGAATGTTAGACAGTTGAATGCCACACCAATCGGAAATGCGACTCCTCGTTTCACAAGCATTTTGACAATTTTTGAGCGCATGATCCACGTCTTCAACTTCACGATTACACACCACACAAATGTTTGAACCCATCGCAATACCCCTTTTCATTAATTGTTTCGCCACCGGAATCCTTCCTAAACCCGCCTTCCATATAAAAATTAATTTTCTGAATTTTTATTGATAGCCCTTTATATTTTCTTTAAAAAAAACATTTGGAAAATACTTTATATTACATATGTTTTCGGAAAATATACATATGCAGGAAAGAGAAGAAAAAACAAAAAACTGTGATGTCGTTGTCAACAGTCGGCAACTTACCCCATGTGTAAGAAAAACGGAAACAAGAAAGGAGTTAATGAAGATGCGATATTTTTGAAGGATATATGAATTCAAAAAACGTTTCACACGTTTTATAAATACATTATTTTTTTCATTTATTTAATTAAATTATGGGCTTATGTTATCTTCTCTTTTTAAGTCTTTGTTTTTATTTGCATTCATTTTTCAAACCAATATCTCCATCTCTTGATTCCCTGTTTTTCAAAATGAAGAGGAAGAGTAATCTAACGCTCCGCCTTGTGCCGCAGAGCTTCGACTGCCATCTCAACCGTGAACAACAACAATTTACGTAAGTAATTTCTATACAAAGTTACAGTATAACCAACATTGTACTTATTGCACAAATATAGTATATGATATTTTCTCTTGTAAGGAGAATAAATTTGTATTTGAATGATTTAGTGACGAAACGAGTGAGAATGGAAACCACAACCAAAATCAGCAGCTGACGATCTTTTACGGCGGGAAGATTAGCGTTAGTACCGTTACTGACCTCCAGGTAAAGCTTTTGGATTTCATCTTGCTTTCTTGTAACTATAATGTTATGGTTCTCAATTGTAACGTTTTTGTGACTTCAAACTAAGTAATATGCTTTAGCATTGGGAATTTGGCTAAGTTCAGTTGATCGTCGTCGCCAAAGATACAATGTTGCTAATATCGTTGCTAACTGTACTTTTTTGTAGCTGTGAAATACACACAACGATAATTATAAAAGAAGAAAAAAAACATGAAATTACGTTTTTTAAAGTATATGTGATTGGAGTCGATCTGAACCACTCAAAATTTATCTGAAATCACAAGCATCGTCTCTTTCGCCACCAGTTTCGCCCTCATCGTCTATATAATGATACGAGTGAACTAATAAAATGCAGGCAAGAGCAATAATAAAGCTAGCAGGTGAAGAAATGGAAGAAAAATGGGGAAGTACAACAACACCAGGTTCAGCAACTTCACCATTCATGCCATCTCCATCTCTATCTCCAACTACTCAACTTTCCATGAAGAGATCTCTACAGAGGTTTTTCCAAAAGAGAAAACATAGGATTCAAGCAACTTCTCCCTACCATCATCAATAGAACCAATGCGCGGTTTACCTATATTTTCTAACGAATGTAAATTATGTATTAGTAGTTTATCAATGTCTTCCAGTGTACTCCGTACTGTATGACTTTAGTTAGCAGATCATCACACTATCATTACATAGATCATAGTGTGTGAGGTTATTGGATTGATATAAAACTCAACTTTTGGTTATCATGCCAAAATACCTCTATTTCCTCTTCTTTTCTACAGAATTGTTGGATTGTCAAAATCTCCTTAACGCATCAAGCTTTGATTTGTAATATACCCCATTAACTCAAATGAATAAATAGTAAGTACGAAAAGACATAAAAGAAAAGGTTAAAAAGATGGAACAGATCAACGCGCAACGTAAAGGGGATAACTAATGTTACAAGGCCTTTCGCCAACAGTTCAACTACAATGGTACATACATATGACATCGTATTATGAATCATAAAAGCTACATGTATCCTCAATCTAACACCTATAAAACTAAAAAATGTGAAATGATCTAAAGAAGAAAAGATGTGCGGTACAGAAATGTAGTTGTGATCCGTTGTAGCAAAAATCCCGACGAAAGTAGAGCTGCTTGGAGGGAAAGGTCCTTGAAGCGAATATTTTACAGAAATGGGGTTATGTTGCACTAGCATACAAGCTCTATAAGTTATCTTCCAATTCATCTGGTACATGTAATTTCTCAATGGCCGCCTGTGGGATCCATACAATAACATTGTAAGTGAGACATGAGTTTTATGCTTTTAGTTTTCAAGTTTATTGGACGTGATAAAATGGGCAGATTGGTAACAGGTCAAAAGGGTTTTGGTCAATAGTAATTAGCTAAAAAGAAGTAAACATTTAATCCATTTGACTGTTGGTAAAATACTAAAACACGACACGAAGTGACCCTATGCTTAAAAGGGTGATGATAAATACAACACAATTTTAATGCTTACACCAAATGTTATGCATTAATATACAGTACCATGTGCATTGATACTTATATATTTCGGTGTAAGCATCAAAAGAAATGGTGTGTATATCATCCTTTATAAGATATAATCACAATTACCACATCTGAAGTTTATGTCTATGGAATATGAAATACTGGTGAGGACTACGTCCTTCCCATCTCCAAAGATATGGCTTCCTCCAACCCATAAACATTGCACATTTATAGATTTCGAGCTCAAGGGTACACATTTGGGTCAAGAAGCTACTCTTGTCTCATATTTAACTATTGCCATCAGTACTAAAAATCATGCAAATTTATTGCCACGACTATTTTAGTTCAAAAACATAGAAGCAATGTATTCAAACCAAGTTATTTGTTAAATTGTCTATTCCATCCCTCTAATGACATGTTTAATTCAGGAAGTTGCATATGTTAATGAATGAGGTATCACTACTAAGTACTTACAGAATCCCCGCCATTTTTCAAGTTAAATTACAATGGAGAGAATTTCAGTAAGTTGCAACGCCACATCAGAGCTTGTGATACCACTTCATAAGGCTCAAAAAGATGGCTTTGAAGGTTTGTCAACTTACGTATGATTTTTTGGAGGATCAAAAACTAAAATAGTAGTGGCATTGACGGTTTTTACGCAATAACTTTACGGAAAATGACTAAGAGAAAGGGGAATTTGACCTTGATAGTAGCCACATCTGTTGCAGAAGGCTTCAAATCCAAAGCTAGACCAAAATGAAGCATGGCCTTGTCATACATAGATCGACGTTTGTATATCTTTCCCATCAATGCATATACACTACTTTCATGAGGAGCATATTCTTTAAGCTCTTCTAGAACTTGTAACGCACCATCAAAATCCTCCAGACTTGCAAGAATGTTAGCCTTCTGATACATCGGAAGAGGGTTCATCTTATCTGCTATTATAGCCTTCTCCATCATCGATAAAGCTTCTTCGTTTTTCTGACAATTTAATTTCGCAAAGTAGAAGATAAATTTCAATATTAGTAACGCGATAATCATAATTTTGTCCGTAAATTGCAATGTTTGACTATTGGTAAGAATATTTAAACTTATTCATACTTAAGGGACTTTTATGGTGGTAAATCAAATAAAATCAATGTATTCTATTCTGATACACAAGTTGTGTACGGGGTCAACTGCTACAAGTTTAGGTTGGGTCAAAATGAGTTTGGTTGACCTGTCCCAAAACTTTTTTGCCTTTCTAACTTTCTAAGTAGATAGATTATGAATATACTGTGAACTTGATAACGAAAGAATAATCAATATAGTAATCTAACAGTTATATATGTAAAGCAATTTAATAGGATCCAAACACTTGGGGTATACTTTGACGACTTTAACGCTTTTACCCATTTGACCTACTACCAACAATATATAGCCCACATCAAACGAGAAAAAAATTGACACCTATAGTAGTGAATTTGTAATGATAGATACTAAGTGGAATTGTCACAAACAACCTAAACAGTGGGGAGTGATTTTCATGTGCAAGAATTAGATATAATAATACCTTCAATGCATGCAAGGAGGTCCCAAGATAACACATTATAACAGAAGATCGAGGGTTTATTTGTAAAGCCCTTCGAAAGTGATGCTCTGAGAACTGGTATTTCTCCTGGCGAAGATATATCATTGCAAGGCCATACCAGGCATTATAATGTCTTGCATCAATCTGAAGGGCATTCTGGTAACTCTTAATTCCATTCTCAAAATCCTCCAGTGCTACATATCTGAAGTTAAAAACATATTCAAGCATGGATCATCGAAGGGCTAAATATTATATCGAAGAATAGAGAATCATAATGTTGTAATCTTGTAACGTAAGAGGAAACCCATACTCATGACCACAAAGGGTGTGTGCATAGGCAAATCTTGAATTTAGCTGCACAGCTCGTTGAAAGTTTTTGAGAGCAGTTTCATGGTCTTTCTGCATGCTATAGCAATTTCCCATAGCACACCTGCCACATTTGGATTATAAAAAGTAGAAAGTGAAGCTATGACACATATACTTGCAGAGCATCCTTCAAATATTTAGTTTAGAATGCTTACCATGACTGAGGGGCTAATCGATCCGTTGATATGAGCTCCTGTGCCAGATAACTCAACCTCATATCCTCCTTTAGGTGCTACAACATAAAAGACCAAGATTATGGAAAACTAACTCAACATTTCTGTGGCAATATGAATTTCAGAGGTGAATCTTTATAATATTCAGCTTCTAATACAGCTAGAGAGAAAACCATTGCCATAGCTTGATTAATATTGTAAAGAGTAGGTAAGTGTAAGAGCTCACATATAACACAGTAGAATATATATCCATTCCTTCTAAGCTATAAGGAGAAGCCAATCGAGCATTGCTAAAGGCACGCTCGGCTTCTAAATAGTCGACCAATTCAAAATGAGCTTTTCCAACCTGCAATTAGAATTGCCTCAATGCGGTAAAATCGGAAATCCATTAATATCAACTTAAGCATATTATAAAGTAAAAGTATGAAAGATAGAAACTATGGCAATATTTACATAAGCAACCCAAGATAAGGTGCAAGTTACACCACTACCATAAAATTTATTTTACCTGAGAAAGAACCCAGCCTGTATTATAATGCTTATGAGGAAGTTGCAGAAATACATCAAGTGCGTCCTGTTTGATAAGACTCAGTGATCAGCAAAGAACTTCAAACAGCAAAATAGTAAAAGTTTGTTACTTTTAGGGCTGTGGCACAGAAGCAAACCGCACAGGACCAGTACTGAACACGAACCACAAATTCAAAAATATCAGAACCAAGACTAGAACCTATTGTAATGGTTCAGTTGCAAACTGGCACGTGAACCAGACTCAAACTTTGGGTTAGTGATTCAAGCTGAAATCCTTACATAGACCACATTACGTGCTTCAGGTAAAAGAGAGAGACAAAATAACAAGAACTGGTATAGAGCAGACAAAGAACTGGCTTTTGCAACAATTTGAACCGAGTATACAGGTTCTGGTTCAGTATAGTTCCAGTTCGGTTTACAGGTTCTAAAGTTTTGTCGTCTTACAATACCTTACACCGGTAAAGACAGGAAAGTCTGTAACCTTCCCCAAGAATTTTAAGAAGAGATAACACTTCAGAAGCACCACTAGCAACTTTGGATACACTCATGGAAGCCCGAGTCATTGCCATCACTGAACCATCACGTTCACAAGATCTAGTATCAGGTGATGGCGATGAACCAGAAGTGGTCGTAGTATTTGACCGAGCGTCATCAAGCTCGGACCGATTTTGACCTTCATTAAGACTTTCAGTAGACCAGGATGGTCCTTTCCTAACTGTAACTGAACGAAATGCTGCAGAACCTAATTTAGAAGCAGTAGGATATTTAGAAGAGTGATTCGTTCCGTTCCCAGCTACATTGATACTACTTAAATTTGCTATAGAACCCGTTTCTCCTGCAAGTCTGGTGCTTCTTCTAGGACCAGAATCAGAGAACAATCTTCCTGATATCTGTAACACACAAAACATGCCGAAGACATAGCATAAAGAACATGACCAGTATATTAACATTAAAGGTGGCAAAACGGGATAAATTGGGCTTGGGTTAAACAGGTCTTTATTGGTGGTGGTCGATACGGGCCAGGTTGGGATAATCTGAAATGCATTTTGTCGCTTATATTTAGTGACTCATATATAATACAAATAAGACAAATTGAGCAGTTTTATGCATTCAATATTCACTTTGAGCAACTTTCAATCCCATATTACTCCATTCATTAAATCTAATTTTCTTACTCACTTGACCCATTAATAATAAAACATAACCCAGATCCAACCTGTTGATAAGTAAATGATCGATACTGCAACCTTGAACTAACATCATGTGGATACAACATACAAGATATAGAACGAAACCAATATAAACATTGTACACAATTAATAACCTTTCTTAGCTTCCCCTCATCTACAAACTTTCTTCTAGGAGCTTGAATGGTAGATTTCACAGTTGATCTTGGGGATGCATCAGCACTTGTAGAAGTCGAGCTTGGACCATTTGGGAGCATATTTCTACAGATTGGTGGAGGGGCCACACCTGACAGCTACAAAATACCATATAATTTAAGATGGTGATACTATAAGTTAGGAAAGGATATAAATAATACAAAAATAACTTAGTAAGATACAAGGTCAGTTCAGTAGCTATTCATACCTGGGTAGCCATTGGGGAAGGGGTATTATAAAATGATATGTTAGCGTGAACGCCATTATTATTAGCGTGGTTAGCAGAAAAAACTGCACCATTATGATTTAAGGAATTATCCTTAGCGTTATTCCCATGCAAATGTCTAAGTTGTCTTGGGCTAACACTTTCAGCTGCTTGTCTCCCAGGAACTAGATTATGATCGTCATTAGATGCCTGCAGCAGGGGACCCACATCATGACTCAAGTATTGCTTTTGAATGCATTCAGAAGCGGATTCCCCAAATACTGCTGTTGCTTCTCCAGCAGCTCCTGAAACATAAGATGGAGATTAACTACTTCGAATCGTTGATAGAAATTATGATCTACACATATACAAAAAGATAAAATAATTAAATAAATAGCTCGGTTGAGCAACAAAAGCACTTATAACCCATACAGGTAGAAAACATTGGCACACCTAATTTACACAACTCTTCATATGCAGCCCATAACAGAGGATCTATTGATAAAGCCTGGTTGAATTGATCAGCAGCACTTTTCATTCTATCTGTGTATCTGAAAGACATTGTAATCCCATGAATTTAGATTTAGATATTATAATATTTAACAAACCAAATGCAAAGCACATAATACAGGACAACAGAAATGACACATGAATAAGTAGATCATTTAGAGCATAGAATCAAAATCAAGATAATCGAGTTGATCTCCGTCCAAGAAATAAGAAGACTATGGTCATATACCTGTATATGAGCCCTAGAAGATAATGACCAGCTGCACCATTTGGAACCTGGAAAGAAAAAGGAAATACAATGAGGAAGTGGACTTCGATTATATCATTACTTGTATTATCACTTAAAGTCATCAACCATTAGTTCATTACTTGAAAAAAAAAAAATATAACAAAAACTGTAAAATAAAGAATCAGTGGTTTGCCTCTGCACTAGGCTCATTAGATGGACATAAAGCCATTTCAGCTTCATTCAAAAGATCCATCTGAAAGCATGATAATGCAAACAAGTATCTGGACTGAGGCATTTGTGTTCCTGCGCATTAAATCAAATGAGGAACAAAAAAAGACAATCAATTCACTTATTTGATAGCTGCTAATAATCTTTTAGATAAAGTATCTAAAAAAAGGGTAACATTATTTGGTCCATAACTAGCAACATGCAAAATGCTAGTTGAACAAATAAACTTTAGATACATCAACCATAGGCCTTCAGTACACAGCCAAAGATATATAAAAATGGATTGTCTTACTGACTTACTGTTATAAGTTTCCTTCTTGTGATTCAAAATCCATTTTATAACTTCTCAGTGCAGCTAATTTTTGAGTTCTTTTCAATCATAAAGAAGCAAAACTTTAAAGATGCACAGACAACTAATTCAAGAAAGATCCAGCAATTCCTATTGACCTGTTTTGTTATTTTTCCTAAAATTACAATTAACCTCTTCATCGAGAGAATAAAATAGTATCATTCAATCATCAGACTGTAAGGATGACAAGGGTCACCACCGTAACAGACTAACAGGCATAAATCATATTTGTGCAAGCCCTCAGCTACAATTATGACGTTCAGTCATGCACTGGCCTAAGTTAGAATCTCATGAAGCTTTCAGAAAATTCATCTACATGCATGACAAGGACATGAAACTACAATAACATGAAGAAGAAAGAAACTGGTTGCACATACCTTTCAAGATATGGTAAGCCGAGTAAGATTTATTGCTTTGTAAGTAACATGCGGCTAACAATTGCAAGTTTGCCTGCATTTGTAAAAATTAGCAAGAAAAAAATAACTTGAAAGAAAATGAGACATTATAGGTGCACTGTGGAAACGAAATTAATACAGTTAACTTTTCACTTAAGGCAACTTCATTAAAGACAATTCACTTGTTTTTTTTAAAGCTGAAAAGATAAGAAGGAAATTAAATCTTAAAATCATTTAGCTTATTATCCTCTTTTAACTAAAATTTCCGCCAAAACTTCTCCGCGACTACACCTGAACTAATTCTTTGTTGACACAGATACAAAATTTATTGATAAGAAAGCCATGCTAATCGTTGCTAGCTACAATTCCTCGTCATAGATTTTTCATAAAATAATAAATATACCAGCTAGTAACAGAGGCTACTTACGCAGAGCAATTATTTTAGTACAACACTATACATAAAGCGGTATTCAATTTCAAAAAACGACATTAATAGATTCAAGAATAAACTACATACCTCAGAGGGAAACTCGGAGCAGAGGCGTTCACACATAAAAATAGCATTGCGGTATAATAGATGCCGCAGACTGTTCTGTACACAGTCAATTAACACACTCTCCATTGAAAACTCACAACTAATATACGCCAAATTCTCACTAATTTTCTGCAAAATCATACATCATATACAGTTATTAGCCACCATATAAACACCGTCTCATTGATAACATAAATCAGACAGATTTCCACTTTAATATGACATTTCAAAACCCTGGAACAAAAATTGGACATCAAAACCCTAGAAATACTTCATCTTGCCAGCTATATACATTCAGTTCCTAATACATTAACATCATTACACGCATGTAATTCGCATGATAGAATTAATATCCGATAGATATAAATAAACACATAAATTAAATTAGATCAAATTAAGAAGAGAATAAAAAAACATCAGATACCTGAAAGTGCGATAACGGATCGAAATTTGAAGTGATTTCAGAAACAGCGAGTTATTATTGCTTTCATTACAACAATTTAATGCAATCGGATACGAAAAAAATGGAGTACAGATTGAAAGATGAAATTGGTGTGAGATGCGAACACCGTGAGTGTGTGTTTTTGTGTTTGAAAACGTGATAGAGAAAGAAAGAGGGGATTCAAATTTGTGATTGAGTCAGCGAGACAGGGTTTTTGGGGGATTTTGAATTTCGACTCAATATTTTTAACCTAACAGTAAATCCAAGAGGGTGTTATGATTTTTTACGGTAAATAAAAATAGGCATAATATACACAAAACTCACATAGGAAGGAAGTATCTCTCCTGTCTAACAAATAAAAGGGGTTTATGCTGATGTCATTCTATTGATTTGGCGAATTCTTAGGTGGCTTATCATGATGACGTAGCTTGATGTGGTGCAAGAAATTTTGTGGTTATTTTGAGTTTTTATTAATTAATAGACTCAAAAGTTAGTTAAAATTAAAATTAAAATTTTGCATGAATTTTTAGATATGCAGAGACCTTTGGACCGCCCAATTTCTTGAAAATGATAAATGTATATTGCACGCCTCATATCACCATTAAACCGCTATGCACGCCTCCCTTCCCACTGGTACCTCGACGAACAAGAATTCAAATTCATCACATCTATTCAAACTCTTCATCTAATTTTTCCATTCCTCTACTAAAAATCTTTCTCTCATCATCTTCTCAACACCATCATTTTATGGGTATCTTCTTTGAGCTTTATCTTACCTATTGTTGTGTTTGTACATTCTATATGTTGATTACAAACTTGATTTATTAAGTTAATGCTTTGATTTTTGTTGTTTTAGGGTTTCCTTTTTGCTCGATTTTGTTAGTTTAGGGTTTTAAGTTTTATGTGTTTGGGTTCAGGTAAACAGTTATTGATTTTTTTTTATATAATTATTTGTTGATTAGCCATCTTCATCAAGGGGTTCTCATAAGTAGATGTAACCATCTTGATCAGACGTTTTCGAGGTAATTATGTAAGCAGATAAAATATATTTGATTGTATTCTATTTAGTTTTGTTACCTGAATTTTGTTATAAAAGGCTTAATAATGAGTATAATATGAGTTTTTCCTTGAGGTATTTGGTAGTCAACTAATCATGGAACGGTTTTTAGATGCCCCGAAGGTGTTCGATAAAATGACGCATACAAGTTATAATATTGTCCTATTCAGGTATCTGTCATCTTTCTTCGAACATAAGGAACGATTTTTGTGTGCAAATTATTAAATTTATAGCTATTCAAACATGTGCCAAAGAGTAAGGGTTTTATGATTAAATATTTTGGAATTTGATTTTTTTATTTTATGAGTTTCTGTATCAGTTGTGGAGAGTAGAGCCGGTGATGATATAATGTCTGAAGAAAAGTAGAAAACTAATATAAGAAATCAAAGGTATGTAGTTTTCAGTTTCCATATGGTTTTTATTTCTAATTTCTATGAATGTAGCAGTGATTTGTGTGAATAAACGTGTGTTTTGATCAACAGTGATGACGGTGAATCCGGATTTACTCTTATATTATGCTCCTGTTGTTGATGGGTATCTATTGTCTTGGGTGAGTTTTTTTAAATATCAGTATTTCAGGATTCTTAAAGATGATACTTATATTAGTATTAATAACCAATGCTCTTGAGATTCTTCTCAGGTAATTGTAAACAGATGGTAGTTCTATCTGTATATGAACAACATGCCATTTTTTTCGTTTGGTCTTTTTGGTAGTTCTAGACATTTCTTACTTATTCATATACAAAACTGCTTCATTTGACAAGCATTATAATGTGTGGTGTCAATAAGATAAATATGTGTATGAAAAGGATTGTCTTTGAGCTACATATTCATTAGTTCCTGAAAGGAAATCTTAGTTTTATAATTCTTAATGTAGACTATTTTAAATTCTTTTAGAATGAGAAAAAATCTTGCCCATTTTAAAAGATTGGTTTTTTTTATCAATGTAATTCTTGTGATAACAGATGCCACATGTAGCAGTGGCATAAGTGAAGGGTTGAGATTGCCACATGCATTTATTCTTATCAGGTTTTCTATGGTAGTTATTGACTTCTCCCTTTATATGGCATGCACATGTAGAAAATATGAATTGCTTCTCCAGAGCAATAGTTGGATGTAAGTATTGTTTTTAGCTTTAAATATGAAGGTTAAGATGACACTCTTTCTAATTTATAAGTTCCCCTTTGTTCATGTGTCTCTAATTATAAGTGTAACACCCCAAATTTTGTAAGTTGCGTTTTTAAAATTTATAAGAGTCAAATTAGTAATATTATTTAATATTGAGAAATTATATTCCTATTGAGTTAGGAATTCTAAATTAAATAAAACGAGCCATACGTTTTAAAACTTTAATACCGAGACTAGAGGGGTGTAATAGGGCAATAGTCCAAGTCGGATACACCTAATTAAACCCCCACCCCAATAATTGAGAGGGATGGGGCGTGGTTTTATTTCTCTAGACCGAGAGAAAATAGAGAACGAGAGAGAGAGAGAGAGATCAAGCTAGGGATTGAAACAAGAAGAAAATCATCAAATCGAGCTTAATTTCTTGAAGACTTAAGCTTTATTCTTAAGTTTTCTTCATCTATGAGGTATTACCTACCTTCTAATCCCTTTAATTTGATGTTTTGATGAGTTCATGAGATGAACCCTAAGTGGGGTTTTGAGATAATGGATGATTCCTATGTGTTTATGAGTTAGAGGATGTTAGTTTAACCTAATTGAATTAGTTGAAGTTAGATAAAATAAGTTTATGATTAATAATGAGCTTTTGATGAGATTACAGTGATTGATGATGATGATCATAATTGTGTTATTGTTCTTGAGATGAAATTATGAGAAAATTGTGTGATTTGATTACATATTAGTGATTCAATCCTATTTACAAAAGTTATAATGAGAATTCTTCGACTCATGATGAGAATGTAGCTAACGAATAATGTAGAACACGATTATAAGTGATAAATTGAGAACTAGTAATGAGTTTAAATACGTCGTGTGCCATTTAGATGATTATACATGTTCATGCTAAATGTGAGAATGAGTTAATGATGAATGAGAGTGTTGGATTGTTTTGATTGATCATTTGGAGTAATGAGTAACCATATATGTGTATGATTTATGATTAGGTGCTATAAGAGTTGGAAAACTTGCTAATCACTCTTCAAATTCAAATTCAAGGTAAGTAACGGTTCCCTGAGTTTGATACATATATGTGTGTCTTGTATGAGCTTAAATGTTGAGTATAGTTGATTAGTGTTTTTATATAACGAGAATTACGAGAATGCAAATGAGCACAATTGAGTAATGGCATTGATACATGTGAGAGTGTTCAATGTTTACACTTTAAACGGTGGAATTCAAGGGTGATATTGAGATTTGAGAAATCTCAGTGATTATGCGTTGACACCGCGAGGTTGGACTCATTGAGTCAATGAAATGAGTATATATTTGGGTTGTTTATATTTTTAGTTAATAATGAGTTGATACTAATTGTGAGGTGTCGACATTGTTGAGAAATTGTCAATATTATTGATGAGTAGTTTATGTCGATAAAGATTTGGAAATAATGTTAGAACTAGCGTTGAAAGAGTGAAAATCCCATACTAGTCAAAAAGTATCCATTTGTGTTGAAAATGAGCACTTATATTAGATTGGGTTGGATTTATATTATGGTTGATGGATTATGGGTTTTAAACTCCATTTGAGTTGATTATTAAGCGTGAAAAAGATCCAAACCAGATTGTATATGGTTTGTGATATTGGTCGTCATCCAACATGGCCTAAAATGGCCGTTATTTAGCCACACGTTCAAATCCGTCATTTTTGTGAAATTTTGAGAAGTGTAAAAAGAGAAACATTCATTTTAGTATTGTGGAGGTGTCTACCAAGTTTTGTGTCATAACCTTAAACGAGCAAGAAGTTATGCGCGCCCGAAGTTGGGCTAAAAACCTGAGTTTTGCTGCAGTCCTGAACTACTCGGCGGGTAAGTGTTGGAATAGTGTCCAAGGTCATAACTAAATTGGTAAGACTATCGTTAAAAGTGGAGTCCTTTTTGGGTCGCCCTCAATGAACAGTAAGAGAAATAAATGAGAGATAATATTAATTGAAATTAATATTATGATTAGTTTATTAATTGGATATTAATTAGAAACTAAAAGAAAAAGGAATTCTGAAATCTCCTTCCATACGCCGTATGGAAGTTCCATACGCCGTATGGATGCTAGGGTTTGTAAGGCGGTGGAATCACCATCCATACGCCGTATGGATGTCTGTCCCACATCGGCTGGGATATGAAACTCTAGGCATTCCTCATCCCCTATAAATAGGGGCCTACCCCTTAGGTTTTCCTTATACCTTTTGAATTGAATAGTTTCAATTCTTCTTCTCTCTTTCTTACTCCTGCTCCTTGTAAGAGTTTTACAACTTAAAGTCATGACCTTAGGAGACTTGGAAATTCTCTTTGTTCGTGGGTGTGAAGCATTAGAGGTGTTCTAGTTTGGGCACTCGCCTCCAACTTACGAAGGTTCTGCAAGGTGGTCTACGCGTGAGAAATTGTTTTTCTCAAAGGTTAGTAATTTCCTATTTATCTTATTTGTTTTATTGCTTTTATTTACTCAAGTTAAGATCCCTTAGGGTTTAGTTTCCTAATTGCCTTAGATTAATTTTGTTATAATTCCGCTGTGCATATTAATCTAGTTAGGGAATAGAAAACCCAACAGTGGTATCAGAGACATAGCTTAATAAATATTAGCATTTAATTATCTGCAATAGTATGTAGGTAAAGATAAATTCGAAATTGGCTTGTCTAAATTGGTAAAAAGAATTTACACTTTAGACCCTATATTTTAAATTGTTTTAAAATATACCCTCAAATTTTAAAATGTTTTAAAATAGAACCGTGGACTTTAAGCGTTTAAAGAGAGACATTACATATATTATGAGCTATAAGTATATGTATCATTAAGGTTAAATACATCGTTAGTCAATTGATAAATCGGCTCACCCATAGTGAACAAACTATAAGAGAAGTATAAGGCAGGTCGCTCAGCTTCCCTAAAGAAGTCAGGTTTTTAATAGGCTTCGCGCTGACCTGCTTCTCCGCTTCTTTGTGCGTTCGATGGAGCTACCGAGGACTTTTGATAGGATGATGTCAAGATTAAAAGTATGACCTAAAAGTACTAAAACAAAATCCCGTTCTAGATACTAAAAACGTGAATAGTATGCTAATCCATGAAAACCGCACATCTTTCGTATGGACTGTTAATGAAGCGTGTGTGGTTTACCGGCACATTAATATGAGAACATATTGAGAGGTGATGTGGAATTCGCGATTCTCGAGCGTACTCGGGCCGGGGACCACGCGGGTTTTGCATGGTTAAGTTCACAATCTTGTTCATGATCCTCGGTATACCAGTCATGAATGGTAGATGAGCATATCCGAGATTAACATGCCGTTGATAAGAATCAATGAATCTCAAAAGAACTAGGAGTTTCATAGAGAATGAAATTGACAAAGGCATTGTCTACCTAAAATAAATTCGCAATATGATTACAGCAAACCTTTTCATAAAATGAATCTATAAAATGGATCCTAGCCTTAATTTTGTAATTGGGTAATTAATTAAGGAATATTCAAACTAACTAAAACTATTTATCTTATAGATGTCTTCTACAAATGGTAATAATCCTCCAGTCCCCAAACCCGCACATAACTCGAGCTTCTCACTACTCTCGGTTCTTGGAAGGGAAAGACTGACTGGTCCAAACTATATGGATTGGATGCGTAACCTAAGGTTTACCTTGAGGTACGAGAACAAGGAGTATGTTCTCGATGAACAAATTCCCGTGATTGATGAAAATTCAACCCAAGAGGAGATTGAGGCACAACGAAAACATTATGATGATGCAAATAAAGTGTCATGTATCATGGCATCCTCCATGAGCCCCGAGTTGCAAAAGACTTTTGAGAATATTTGGGCTTATGAAATGAACCAACAACTTAAGGAAATGTTTCAGGCAAAAGCAAGCAAAGAACGCCTTGATGTGCTTAAGTCACTCATGGCTTGCAAAGCCAAACCTAGAGCATCTATCTGTGCTTTCATCTTGGAGATGAAAGGGTACTTTGATAGTTTGGAATCATTGAATATGATGTTTGACACAGAGTTTTCCATTGCCATAATTTTGTCTAGTCTGCCAGCTGTCTACAATCAGTTTGTAATCTCATATAAGATGAATATGAATAAGAGAGAAGGCTCAATAATGGAACTCCATAATTTGCTGCAAACCGCTGAGCAAGGAATCAAAAATGATGATGTGTCCTCTAGCTCAGCAGCTCCTGTGTTGGCAATTGGTCAGAATGCAAAGAAAAGAAAGAGGTCAAATTGGAAAGGAAAGGCTACGAATGGAAAGTTCAATCATGGATCCAAAAGAAAGACCGACTCTGATATTGCACCAGCAAGTGATCCAAAGGAAGCAGTGTGCTTTTACTGCAACACAAAGGGGCACTGAAAGCGTAGCTGCCCAAAATACCTGAAAGACCTTGAAGATGGCAAGGTCGAAAAAAGTGTTCAATCAGGTATGTTCATGATCGAACTCCATAATACTACAACTTCTAATTCGTGGGTTCTGGATATAGGGTGTGGTACTCACATTTGCACTGTATTGCAGGGTCTAAAGGAAAGTAGGAAGTTGAAGCATGGTGAGCTTAATCTAGTCATGGGAAACAGAGAAATTACGCCTGTTACCGAGATTGGAAAGTATGAGCTCGTGCTGAACTCTGGAGTTATGATAGATTTGAATAATTGCTGTTATTCGTCAGAAATGACTAGAAACATTATTTCATTTTATGCTTTGTTTAAGGATGGATATCGGTTTTCATTTGACAATGAGAATGGTGATATTTTGGTTTATTTAAATGGTTGTTTTGTTTTTAAAGCTTCTCCTTACAATGGCATATATGAAAATGTTGAATGTGTTAGCAGTATAATTTTAAATGTTGATTCGTCTAATGAGCTTGATAAATCCAAATTGTGGCATTATCGTCTTGGGCACGTAAACAAGAAACGCATCGGCCAACTTCAAAAGGATGGAGTGTTGGAATCATTCGACCTCAAATCGGATGATGTATGCGAATCTTGCTTATTGGGCAAGATGACTAAATCACCATTCACAAGGTCATGTGAAAGAGGTGAAGGACTATTGAACTTGGTACACACAGATGTTTGTGGACCATTCTGATGTGCCACAAAAGATGGAAATCGTTACTATGTTACATTTACCGATGACTTCAGTAGATTTGGACATGTTTATCTGATTAAGCATAAGTTAGATACTTTTGAGGTGTTCAAAAGATATCAAAGCGAAGTAGAGAATCAACTGGGCAGAAAGATAAAGGTACTCTGATCCGATAGGGGAGGAGAATACCTTAGTATCGAGTTTCTCGATCATCTTAGAGATTGTGGAATAGTTTCACAATTAACTCCTCCTAGAACTCCACAGCTTAATGGTGTTGCTGAGAGGAGAAATAGAACCTTGTTGGACATGGTTCGGTCTATGATGAGTCGGGCTACACTTCCGATAAGTTTTTGGGGTTATGCATTAGAAGCAGCCGCTCGCATCTTAAATCTTTTACCCACCAAGAAGGTTTCGAAGACACCTTATGAGATGTGGAAGGGAAAACGTCCTTCTCTTGGTCACATCAAAATCTGGGGTTGTGAAGTTTTCGTTAGACGAGAAACTCAGGACAAACTAGACTCCAGATCTGAAAATTGTCATTTTGTCGGTTATCCACAAGAGTCATTTGGATATCTATTCTACAGACCCACGGATAATGTGGTCTTTGTAGCTCGAAGAGGAGTGTTCCTTGAGATAGAAATGATATCTAAAGAGGACATTGGGAGTAAGATTGATCTTGAAGAAATTCAAGAGTCGACCGATAAAGAACCTACAGTAAACACTAACGTTCAATAAGAGGTGGAAACAACTGTTGAACCTGAAGACATATCCTTACCCGTTCGCAGATCTAGTAGAGTTAGCAAGCCTCCTGAGTTCTATTATGGTTTCCATATTGAAGAAGAGGATAAAATTAGTGATGGTACACTAAATGACTTAAATGAGCCTGCTAACTACAAGGAAGCGATGGCAGGCCCTGAGGCTGCTAAGTGGAAGGAAGCTATGAAAAACGAAATTCAGTCTATGTATGACAACCAAGTTTGAGATTTGGTTAACGCTGCACCCGGTCTTAAGACGGTGGGTTGCAAGTGGATCTTCAAAAAGAAGACAGACATGGATGGGAAAGTACACACTTATAAAGCTAGGTTGGTAGCGAAAGGTTATACTCAAACTCATGGAATTGATTATGAGGAAACCTTCTCACCAGTAGCTAAGATAAAATCAATTAGGATTATGCTAGCCATAGCTGCATTTCATGATTATGAAATTTGGCAGATGGATGTCAAAACCACTTTCCTTAACGGGAAACTGATAGAGGATGTGTTTACGGCACAACCAGAGGGTTTTGATGTAACATCCTCGAATTTGGCCTAGTAGTATTTTAGTTTTTCCCCAATTATTAAATTGATCGTTTTAGGTGTTGGGGATAAAGTTTAAAATTATTATTTATTAGATAAAAGAATAAAGTGGTCAAATAAATAATGGTGATTAGTAACTTATTAATCAATTTAAATTAATAAGATTGAAAGAATATTAAAAGTTAGTTTCGCAAAATGGGTTCGGGTTCCAGACAATAGATGTAGAAGGGGACTAAAATTAAATGGATGTGAGGTCGGTTATGTGTGTAGACCGACTCCCCTTTCTATTACTTTCCCAAATCAATTGGGTTTCTTTTATTCTCCTTTGCATAAACTCATCCACTGTAAATCCACAACAAGGAATCATAAGTAAGAGAAATGAATTAAAAAAAAAACTATATCAAGCTAGGCTGTGAATTATTTAAGCCCATCGTCGTCATCATCTTGATTTCCATATCTCCCCCAAAACTTGTAAGTATTTCGATTTTAATCGTATGTGAACTTGGTTTAAAATTCGAAGTAGATAAATGATAGTATATGCTTGAAATCGAAACCTAATTAGTTATTATATGTTGATTGATAACTGATTCCATATTGTTGATTATAAGTTCTTGATTTGATTATACCTAAGTATATGATTTTGTATGCCATATGGGTTATTGAATTAAAAAGTTGAATACAAGACTGAAAGTGATGATTTGTTGTTATATGGAGTTAATAAATGATATGGGATGTCCCTTTATTATTATCAAGTTTGTAATGTCGATTGAATGACTAAGTTTGTAAGATTTTGGGTTATGTTAGTATTCGGTCTGCTGTGTATTGTTGTCGCTCGAATGGTACCCAGAAAATGGCCTAAGACCAGCGGTCCAAGGGACCAAGCCGGCGCCTCTATTTGGATTGGAAAGTCGGCGGTCTATGACCAAGGCCGGTGGGCTCTGTTTGGTTGTTAAAGCAGTCGGTCACAGAACCCAAACCGGCAGCTTTTAATAGCTTTAAAAACTCGTTTTGTTTATGTTGTAGTGCAGGTTTAAATCGCTCGGCGGTTATTGGGTTAAAGCCGATGGCTTTGGACCTTGATCCGCCAGCTTGCTCAAGTGAGTCGGCTGCTTGGTTCTTTGTTTATACTTCGAGTATTTGATCCTCAAATTAATTGAAGGTTAACATATATGATAATAAGGGAAGTTAGATCCCGACTAGTGATGCTAAGTGATATAATAGAATGGTCACTTGTAGATTGTAGTACAACTTATTATGTATGATGATGTCTTAAGGATACATCATGGAATTTGTAATTACACATTGCTTAAGTGCGCATGATTACTTGAAATCTGGTATGATGAGACTTTATTTTGGTTATTGCTTTAAGATTTATTTATAAATATAACAATAACCTAGAACTAGTAAAAAGGGAAGTTATTGAATATATAAGTGCCTAAAAGGAAATGATATGATCTATCCATGAAACTTTAGTGCACTTGAGAAATAATAGTGAAGGACATCGATTGAAATGAATGATATTTGGTGTATCAAATTGATAAGTACATAATAATATTTAAGTACTTGTGATCTAGTAATTATGTTGATAATAAAGATCATTACTTGAATTGAGTGATTATGTAAATCATGATTAAATGACAGAAAAGATTAGTACTTTTGTGATTAGTATAAATAGTACTTGTAATTGATTAAGAGCACGATGGCTCGAGCAATGCTATTATTTACATAAGTACTATCACTGGAACTAAGTAACTGACTTGTGTTACTTGATTGTGATTTCAGATAAACAGGAGACTCGGTGACATTAGACTACTGAGTGGACGACTGAGGTATTGGTGAGTGGATCGTTAACCCTCAGTTTAGTTTAGTTGTAACAGGTTTGGGTTACAACGAGTAACCGTATTATTACTATTATTTTAGTTGCCACGATTATGAGCTATTAGTAATAATACTGTGAATAGATTATCTTTTGACATATTGATTGGAATATGTGAATATGTGATCACTTGTTGTGTTGCCTTTGGGCATCGTTGAGTCGGAGGCCAGCATGGGGCTGGGCTTGGGTTTACTATTGTTTGAATAACACAGGGTCTTAGTACAAGTTTAATTGTCGTAGCCTGTGTTATTTGGGTTAATAGCACCAAGTAGTCGGTTAAACCTCTGTATTGGCCAACAGTTGATTTTAAAGTGTTCTTTGAGAAGGTGTTACCTCAAGAACCGCCGGTCCTCTATGACACCAGTTGGTTGTGTGATTAAAAGTTGCTAACAGACTTGTTGATTGAATATGATTATTTGTTGAACACAAGTTTGTTATGCTGAATTAAACTGTTGTTTATTGATCTTTCTCATTTAGCATTGTGCTAATCCCCCACATTTACCTTCCTTGCAGATTATGACTTAATATTGGACTGAGCAAGAAGATATTAGCATGGTATGGAATGTTTGAAGCGCAGGCAACTACTCTATTATCTGATTTAACTAATCAGTGTTGTTTTAGTTTTAAATAACACCTCGTTTTGTTAGTAAGTTACTATAATAGTTTTGAACTGTTGAATACTAGGTTTTGAAATGGAAAAAGTTTATGTGTATTTTTATATCTTATATGATTGAATGTCATTTGGGACTTGTGCTTCCGAGTAAAATCATTATTATAATGGTTCCAAAATTAAGGGTTTTATAAGTTGGTATCAGAGCATAGGTTTGGGTGAATTGGACGTGGTAAGTGTTCAATCCCAAATCTATTTTTGTGTTAGTCAAACATTCCATGATGTGGGGTTTAGCTAAGTTGAGAAGTAGTTAGTTTATTGAGTACTAACGATTAACAAATTGCAAGTTTTTGTTGTTTTGAGTACAGATATGGCAGAACACGAGCACCCGACCAGTACCCTTGACGGTTTCCCTAGATCGGATGCCCCTCATACAGAGAACAGTTGTTCCTTTGCAACTTTTATGTCCTGTAAACCTTCAGAGTATTATGGAAGCTTTGATTCAGCTGTTACACTTGATTGGTTGCGGGATACTGAGAGAAGATTTGAGATATGTCAGTGTAAGGAGAAATTTAAAGTTCCTTTTGCAGTTCAGCTTTTGAAAGGGCAGGCTATGTTTTGGTGTGATTCAGTTACAGCAAATCTGACATCACTACAGAAAGCATCTATCCAGTGGAGTGAATTTTATAATAAGGTATGTCTACAATATTGCTCTGAGTTTGATATGTCACGTGTTAGACAGGAATTTATGGGATTAAAGTTAACTGATGGGATGACGATTGATGAGCTGATTACCCAGTTTACCGAGAAATTGAGATTTGTACATCATTGGGTACCTAATGATAGAACAAAGATAGATCAATTTGTTGAAGCTTTACCACCTGAATAACGTACTACAGTGAGATTGGCAAATTCTCTGGCAGACGCTTTTGCTTTAGCTCGTTTAGTGGATAATGATTTACGAGTTCAGAATAAACAGAATAAAGAAAAGATGTTATATCCAGTTGAAAGTGAATCATCGGGTAAAAGTAACTATAAAAGACGAAATAGAAAATCAAAGAGTCAGAGTATTATAAATGATCGATCTCCCTAGTGTAACGATTGTAAAACTAGACATACGGGAAAGTGTACATCTCAAACTATCAGGTGCGTTAAATGTGGATTGATTGGACATAAAGTCAGAGATTGTGATTATCCCAAGAAAGTGTGTTGGAATTGTCAACGAGAAGGTCATCACGCGGGGCAATGTCCAGAAAAGATAAGTCAGGGTTCGGGTTTGGTTGGTGCATCGTCTTCTTCTGGCTATAAGCGGAGGAATCTGCAGTCAGCAGCTGGCAGATTTTCTGATGACAGTTGATGACACTGTCGAGATAGATGACGTCGTTACAGGTACACGTGTATTTACCCTGTGCTAGCATTTATTTATTTGATTTGGAACTAGTTGTTTCCTTGATGCTTAATTGTTGTGTGATAAAGTGAAAGTGACCCTAGTAATTTCTATTCTTTTAGAATAAAGATTGTTGATAAAATATTTTCTGTTATTGTGTTAGTGACTGAAATTGAGTACTTGATTGAGGGTCATTGTATTTGATAAACTTTGTTGTGTCAACCCTTAGTTGAGATAGGATTGACTTGAATTGGATAAATAAAAGTGATTATTAAAAAGAAATTGATAAATATCCTTGTTGCATGAGTTGTGTGATTGGCTCGAAGGACTTGATGAAAAAGAGGTTAGGTTATGGAGTTCAGAAAGGCGGTGTGGATTTTATAAATCTGATGAATGGCATATGTTGACATTTGAAAAGAGTTATTATCGTCTGATGAGATTGTCGGTATGATTATCAGTACTTGAAAGTGTAGGTTCCATATGATACGGACCAAATCGAGTAGTTCAACTAGTTTGTTAAAGCGGAAATCAAACAAACTAATATAAGCTAGATTAACACGATAAATAACCACAACACAAAGTGCGTATGTATATATATATGAAACACTAACAACAATACATACACTTGGACACAAACACACAAAGATCAAATTCTGTGATAATGAGAGTGTTATGTGTGTGTAAAATGTGGTACCAAAACAGAAGCTGGCGAGCTTCTATTTATAGCCTGATCCAAACTTTATGCGACACAAGCCTTGTGTCGCATAGACTCTTTTGCGACACAATGCTTGTGTCGCATGGAATGTTTCTGCGACACAATTCTTGTGTCGCATAGAATGCTTCTGCGACACAATGCTTGTGTCGCATGGATACAAAAATTGTAATTAAACTAAAGCTAAAACTATACAAAACGTAATTACAATTTCGACACGATTACAGACTGAGACCAACTGACAGACACACATAGATGTACCAACAAACTCCCCCGTGTCTTCAGCTTGGTCTTCAAAAATTCTTCGATTTTCTTCAGTCTTCAGATATCTGGTCTTCAAACCCATCCAGGTGGAAAGTTTCCACCAGCGTGTATGCCGTAGGTGAAGCATATATCAACAATTTTCTGGAATCGTTTCGCTAAAACAGAGTTGAACTCGTTTCCTGGATTGTAGCGAATCCGATTGTCGAATAGCTTCTTCATGTCACTTCTGGACAGATTAATCAAGCTCATTGGGTCAAATATTCTGAAGTTGGCTTTTCGTAGACCCCACAAAGATCCTGTCTGAGGCTCTGAATCTGGTACAAAAACTAAGACGGCTTCGCCAGTGTGAGCATCCAGTTCCCAGTAATGAAAGCGTTTCAGTAGATTGAATGGGACTGTTTCCAGAGCGATTTTAGTCAGACATTCAGCAGGCGGATAGTGAACCCTTACAATTGGCTGCTTTGTCTTGGGATCGAGAATCTTCTTGAACGTGTACCTTGTACCCAGTACTGGTTTAACATAATGATATTTCTTTCGTTTAATTTCCTCACGCATGACCTTTTGAATAACGTCAGCTACTCCGTCTTCGTAAGGATTTATCAACTGAAGTTGAGAGAGACGAACGATGTCATGCTTTGGCAATGTACTCAATATCCTCAGTGATCGACGAAAGTACTGGATACCGTCGAGTCTTTTAATCATAAACCTTCCTTTGCTCACCTTCCAGCTTTTTATCAGGCCTGAATAATCACCACCAACCTGATATTTCTTGCATGTAACTGGAGCAGGTTCTGGATTTTTACCTTTTGGAAACCAGTTATCCCTTTCTCTGATGGGCATTTCCTTGTCAAAAGATACACATTCGGATGTATCGAGAGGAAAAATGTCATTATAATTTGTCGATTCTCGAACAGGGACTGGTTGTGCTTGTGAAGAACTGGATGGTACAGACGATTCTTGAGCAGGATCAGTTTGAGAAGTAGATCATGGTACGTAATTGAACGCTGGTCCTGACTCATCGTCTGAAGAATCAGATAATACAACACCCTCTTGAGGATAAGCTGGACAATCAGTATATTCTTCATCAGGATTAAGCTCTTCTCGTTCAACATCAACATCATCGTCATTATCAGCGGAGTTGAAGTCAAAAGGTTCTTCAGGCGCACGACCGTCATCATCAACCGCAGATTGAAAGTAAGTTAGATTACAATACGTGTAATCTACAGCTAACGGTTTTGGTTGCCCTGGTTGCTCAATAATGTAATCCAAAATAAGTGTTGTTTCATTAATACCAGAATTTGTTACATCATCAGGAATTACATTTTCTTCGCCCTCGGCGGAAACCCTAGGAATTGATTCTAAGGCCGGTTGGGCTGTCTCCCCCGAAGCAATGGCTTGGGTTTCCAGCTGCAGAATCTTTGACTTCAGTTCTTCGTTCTCTTTTTCAATGCGAGAGATTCTGGCATCCTGAGCTTCAAAAACTGATGCTTGAGCTTCCATAGACTGCTGCATCTTTTCAATTTTTGCCAGGAGCTCCTGAATGATGGCTGGATGAGGAGTGATCGGAGTTTCAGTCGCCGGGAGCTCAGAAGATGTAGACGTGGAAGTACGGGAGCGTCTGACCAAAGGATTCGGATCAGCAACGTCCGAAGAGTCTCGAGGCCTTTTTCCTCGGTTAGAAGATTCAGGGCGTGGAGAAGGTGGTCGATAAGCATCGATCTCACGATCGAGATCCACCAACTCCGGATCCTCGACAGCTTGCTGAACTGGCGGTTGTTGAGCTAGAGGTTGTTAAACCGGAGGCTGCTGCACTGGAGGCTGAGGGATAGGTTGTTCAGGTGCTGGATCATTGAATTGCTCACCAGGAGGAGCAACATAATCAGGATCCACAATGTGACCAAAAAGAGCAACCTCACGTGCTGGTGGTTGACCCTGCTTCGCAAAAGTAGTACAAGTAATGTAGATCCTTGTATTCATCGGTGTCTGCTTGAAAGTGAAAGATGCGACCACCAGAAGATCTGGATGAAGATGATTGAGCAGCAACTGAGTGAACCTAGGATACAGAGCCCATTTATCTTTAGTATCCAAGGCATTGTTCACAAAACCCCTGAAGATATAACCGGAGAAGTTGAAGGGTTTGTTGTATATCAGGGCAAGAATAGCAGAGGCAGTCGAAAATTTCATCCCTTCGAGACCTGCCTTGCGACTGGATAGGCAGACAATGACGATGTGAGCCAGATACCTCCAAACCTTTGTCATGTAGGTTTTCTTGTACTGATCAACTGGAATGTCTTGATAACCAATCGATCGCATGCCCTGAGCAATAGCAGCTGAAGAAAACTGGGTGATCATGTCAGAATTATCACCGAATTCGAAGAAATCTCGAATAAGCTGCTCAGAAAAGATGACTTGGCGGCCACTGACAGAAGAGATGATGCGAGTATCTGCTTCATCATAATTGACCACCGCATTGTCCCAAAACTCGGTAATGTGATTTGTCAGGATCCGAGTATCTGCAGTGATAGCTTTGTGAATACGCGAGCGTCGAAGAAAGGCTATCATTGGGCGGTACGGGCTGGAAGTCTCGACCGTTGTATTCATGAACGCCACAATGTTGTGACGTGGCTCCCAGAAGTATTTAGAGATATCGATCTCTGGGAGTGCTGGAGCAGCTGGAGCAGCTTGAGCAGGTTGTTCAGCCATTTCTACAAAAATAACAGTAATACAGCCAAAACTCGAAATGCGTTAGCGTTAGTACCAAAAATAATTTGCGTTTTATTTTTACAAATGTTCTGCGACACAACAGTTGTGTCGCACGAGAACCATACGACATAAGGACTATGTCGTATAAGTACAATACGACACAAGCCTTGTGTCGTATGACACGTGTCACGCGGACAGCATTTCCCCTGCATTTAGCATTATTTGAGAAATTAATCTCGAATGCGACATAGGCACTGTGTCGTATGGTTGTGTCGTATAACATGGATACGACATAACATTTGTGTCGTATAAAGATACGACATAAGCACCTGTGATCAATACGACATAAAAACCACGAATCTATACGACACAACGACTGTGTCGTATGTTATGTCGTAAAGATGAACATCAAAGAAACCCAGATTCGATCGATGAAACATTTTGGGGTTTTCGAAATCTAGTCATACCCTAGGGTTCGTACACAACAGGGGATCAATAATATGCAATTATCTAACCCTAGAAACCCCTAAACCCTAATTAATTTTGGGAAAAACCGTAACCCCAAACCCTTAAAACTGGACGATTCAATCGAAGGCATAATATCAGATAAAAACATGAAATATTTATACCTACGGATGCGCAAAGTGATGAGGAATAAGAATCGAGCAATGAAATCCGGTGAAAAGCCTTCAAAAACACGAATCCGATCGAAAAACGCTTATGTCGCAAAATCGCACTTATGTCATATATTTAGTGTCGTGAAAGTTTTGAAAACGTAAATGATTATGTCGTATGATGTGAATAGTTAACCCCTGACCCGCATACGACATAACATACGACACAAAGTAACGGACAAATACGACACAAGTGTTGTGTCGTATAACTGGAATGCGACACAGTGGTTGTGTCGCAGAAGACACAGAAGGCAAAATTTTGAAGATTTAAAATTTTGATTTCGATGCCGATTCGGATTTTGATTTTAGAGATTTCGCAATAAAGATGATTTGTGACTTAAAAAAAATAAAATAAAAAGAAAAATACAATATAAAGAATATTAAAGAGATAAAACTAAATATAAACATAAAAGATAAGAAACAAATACAACTAAAGGCGAGAAATTTATAAAATCGTTTAGGTGACGGAGTTGAGATTCTGATTAGGGATCATACCGAAATAACATGCAATTATTAGGAATAGAAAGTGTTATTTCGATTATCAGTATATTTGTCCACTTTAAATTTACGTGGCACATTTAAAACACCTTTTATAAAAATTATTTCAAGACGATTACCGATATTGTTTGTCCACTTAAGCATGTTACAACCGAGTCTGTGGAGTTAACTTTTTATTGTTAGAATGAATAGTTCTCTATGGCCCCCACTAATGATATACCCCTATAACCCAGACAATAACATAGTTTCCATATTTAGAAAGAATAAAGAAAGATCATTTTTAAGAATCAGGCTAGAGTTGACAGGTCAGTACGAAAGTACAGCAAAGCAACCTAACGTGATTCAAGTGTAATCAACACCAATCGCAGTCAAACTGAAGTTGGAGTTTTCCCAAACAGCGACCTTGTTTAGTGTGATTTAGGATTAAGCAAAACCGATCGCAGTCAAACTGAATTTGGAGTTTCCCAAACAGCGACCTTGTTCAGTATAGTCAAGATTTGCAAGTGCGTTGACCTGTATTTGCTTAACCCCAAGTTTATACTAACTGTTACCAGTTCTGTACTTTTGTACAACAGAGGCAACAACCAGCATAAACTCCCAAATGATTTCAGATAAAAGTTCCAAAGATAGAAATATGTTAAGCTATGCTAAGGAATTAAGACATTGAGTCGTACATCACACGGAGTTTACCACAAGATAGTAGACACGTATTTAAATGACTTCTTAATAACCCATAGACCGTTGTGTATCATGCCTACCAGTACATCGCATGATGAAGACAATTTTCATAAAAACAGTTTTAAGTGTGTCAGATAAACCTACTGACACATCAAAGATAAACCTTAAAATTCCATTTTGTGCATGTCACTCGATGTACTATCATATCCCAAGTTGTTTACAGACTCAACTCAACGTCTATTTTAAAAATGTAGCAACCATTGCATTTCTTTGATACTAACGAGTATAAAGAGTGGCGATTGCCCCCTTTTTTTTTTTTTTTTAATCCAAAAACAATAAAGCAAATAAACTGTACAGAAATTAAGTCACAAATCATTTCTTGAGATCAAGAGAAATCATCCCTATCATATCCACAAGTTCGTCGAAACGAGCACGCGAAAATGCTTTAGTGAACAAGTCGGCTTTTTGCCTAAGGGTATCAATGTGAATGAGGTCAATTAAATGTTTCTCATAGCAATCTCGTATGAAGTGAAACCTAATCTCTATGTGCTTGGTCTTAGAGTGTTGAACGGGATTGCGAATAATAGATATAGCAGCAGTATTATCAATATGAATAGGAGTCAAAATAAGAAGTAACCCATAGTCACGCAATTGATGTTGAATCCACAAAATCTGTGAACAACAGCTTGCAGCAGCAATGTATTCAGCTTCCGCTGTTGAGGTGGAAACTGTGGTTTGCTTCTTACACTGCCAAGACACCAATCGAGAACCGAGATATTGACATCCTCCTGTAGTTGACTTTTTATCCGAATTGCAGCCGCCATAATCAGAATCAGAATAGGCAGTGAGAGCGAAATTTTTCTCATTTGAGTACCATAGACCAAGTGATGGTCTATATTTGAGGTAACCAAAAATTCGCTTCACAGCCTTCATGTGAGAAACCTTGGGCTTTGATTGATATCTGGAACAGATAGACACAGCAAACACAATATCGGGTCTGGATGCAGTGAGATACATCAGAGATCCTATCATAGAACGATAGTCCCGCTCCTTGCAATCTTCTTCGTGCTCAGCGGGTCCGAGTTTGTGATCAGTTTCAATGGGAGTACCATATGGCTTACAGTCATGGAGTTCATACCGAGTCAACATGTCATTGACATATTTGGACTGATGAATGTAGAAACCCTTGTCAGACTGCTCAACTTGTACACATAGAAAGAACTTAAGTTCTCCCATGGCACTCATTTCAAACTCGGACTTCATAATCTTCTCGAAGTCTCTGCACAAAGAATCATTTGTTGAACCAAATATGATGTCGTCCACGTAAACCTGCACAAGTAACAAATCTTTTCCAACCCTTTTTATGAAGAGAGTGCTATCAATTTGGCCTCGTGAGAAGCCATTTCTCGTGAGATGATTTGCCAACCTCGCATACCAAGCTCTTGGAGCTTGATGAAGACCATATAATGCCTTGCCTAACTTGCACACATAATCAGGATGGTTTGGATCTTCAAAACCAGGAGGTTGCAAGACATACACATCCTTCAAAACCTCTCCATACAGAAATGCGCTCTTGACATCGAGTTGATAAACCCGAAAACCTTTAAATGTCGCATAAGCCAGAAAAATGCGAATGGACTCCAATCTTGCAACTGGAGCAAACACATCATCATAGTCCAAACCCTCAATCTGAGTAAAACCTTGAACAACTAGCCGAGCCTTATTCCGAATAACTACGCCTCTGTTATCTTTCTTCACGCGATAAACCCAGCGAGTTCCAATTGGATCGACATCTTTCGGTAAAGGAACCAACTCCCAGACATCAAGCTTTTTGAATTGATTCAATTCTTCCTGCATAGCCTCAACCCAGTATGGATCTTTCAAAGCTTTAGCAATTTTCTTTGGTTCATTCTGAGACAAGAAGCATTCTTCCAATTCTTCTTCAACACAGGCAAAAGTGGCAGATGAAGATTCTTCACGGACTTCATTAGCAGCAGTTTGATGCCTAGTTAAAACACCTTGTTGAAGCTCACCAATGATATTTTCAGTGGGGTGAGTAGAATGAATTCTAAGCTGAGGAATCGGATCATGCACAATGATCGAATCCAAATTTGACTGATCACCTCCTTGACTTTCAATTTCAACTGAGCTATCAGTGGCAGTACCCTCATTGTCAATTGGTATGACAATATCAGTTTCAGTTTGAGGATTAGAGTCAGAAGCCAGTTGATCAACATCGGATGGATCGTCATCATTGACAATATTCTCAGGAGGTACTACTCTAGAATTGGAGATTGAGTCGTCAGAAGTAAGATCCAATCCATGAAGTAGAGACACCACCTGTTCTTCTTCACTAAATTTGGGAAGATTGAAAGAGTCCACCAACTTATCATACTCAAACAAGGACTCAGGTCCCTTGCCTTTTGGAGAATCAGTATATTTCATAAACCTTACTTCAAAATGTTCCTCTATTCTCCCAGTAGACTTGTTGAACACTCTTTTATTCGGCGAGTTCACAGAATATCCCAAAAATAACCCATCGACTGCTTTTTCATCAAATTTGCCTACCGAGTCCTTAGTGATTAAGATTGTGCAAGGACACCCGAAAGGCTCAAGAAACTTCAAATTTGGTTTGCGATTATTCAGCAATTCGTAACATGTTTTCTTTCGCTTTTTAACAATCGAAACCCTATTTAACACATAGCAGGCAGTGTTAACAGCTTCTGCCCAAAAAGTGGTTGGCAGATGCACATCAGACAACATGGTTCTTGCTGCCTCAATGATTGTCCTATTCTTTCTTTCAGCTACTCCATTTTGCTGAGGAGTCCGAGCAGCACTAAACTGATGAAAGATTCCCTTTCGAAGACAATACATTTCCAAGGTTCTGTTCTTGAATTCGGTTCCATTATCACTGCGCAGTTTCTTGATTTTCAGATTACACAGATTTTCCAGTCTATCGAACAAGTAAGTTAAAGTATCAGCCGTTTCATCCTTTCCAGCCAAGAAATACACCCAAGAAAACCTTGAGTAATCATCAATAACAACCAGACAGTATGATTTTCCTCCAATACTTTTCTTATTCATAGGACCAAACAAATCCATGTGAAGCAGCTCCAATGGAGATTCAATAGAGTTCACCTGCTTAGACTTATGGAACTTCTTGTGTTGTTTCCCTTTGAGACAGGAAACGCATTCATCATCTGTTACAAATGACTTTTTAGGCACACCTATCACCAGATCATTATTAACAAGATAATTCATTCTGCGAAAATGAATATGTCCCATTCGTCTGTGCCAAAGCAGTGAATCTTTAGAAGATGCTTTTGATAGCAAACAAGTATGCTCCTTGGTAACCACAGTTTGCATATCCAAAATGTACGAGTTGCGTACACGGGGTGCTCTCAGTAACACCCATTCCTCGGGAATAACAAATCCCGTTTTCAAAATTAAACATTCAACATCTGTAAATGCGGTAGTGAACTTCTTGTCGCAGACTTGAGAAACACTGATCAGATTGTGTTGCAGTTCCTCGACATAGTTCACTTTATCAAAACTCACTTGCCCATTTGAAAGAGTACCCTGACCCGTTATGTTACCACCTGTATCTCCCGCAAAAGCAACATGTCCTCCGCGATATGGTTTCACATCAGACAGAAGAGACATGTCACCAGTCATGTGCCGTGAGCAGCCACTATCCACATACCACTTGCTTCTTTGTATATGATCTGACTGCTACAGCACAACATAGAGAGAGTTAGTTAGAAATGGAGACCCAGGCCTTTACAGACTTGGGTACTCCTGAGACCTCATCAATAATAACTACATCAGTTAAAACTTTGTTTTTCAATAAATCAGGTGTAATTCCTGATGCAGTATTACTTGATGATGAGTCATTTAAAGACTCTTTTGGTCTCCAAATTTTTACAGGAACAATAGTGGGTTGCTTGTTAACATTGTTAGGCTGTTTAACCAGAGGTTTACTAGGCCTAGCAGCATTAACTTTCGGGATAGAAGTATGAGAAAGTGAACCCTTCTTTGAAAAAGATTTAACAGATGAATTTTTGTAAATAGAATTTCTGGGAACACCTTTTGAAAACTTCTTTCTCAAAAGCAACGGGCATTGATTAATCAAATGACCTTGTTTCTTGCAGTAGAAACATGATCGTCTTTCCTTAAAGGTTCGGTCGTTACTGCCTAAAAATTGAGGTGAGACAGGTAACTTATGTGAGCATGTTGAAGTGGATGCCCCAGAATGTGAAACAGAAAGTTTAACAGAATTCTTAATTGATTTGTCATTAATATTCTGTAAATCTTTCCTTTTATGTTCAGCCTTAACCTTAGTATTCATTGGAAAAGTTTCATCATCTATTTCAGTAGTGAGAATGTGATGTTCAGGCTTAATGTTTTTCTTTTCACATTGAGGCACAAACTTACAGGGAACATCCTCAACCTCGACCTCTTCTTCAATAGTTTTTAAGGGAGTAGGCGAAAAACTACCAAAGGGGGTAAACTTGAGGGTTCCTGAGGGGGTAAACCTAACAGGTTCAAAAGGCTTCACAGGTTCAGCCTTAATTGTCTTAGGTTTCTTCTTATCATGGTTTACTTCTATGTTGGCTTTATAGAATTCAGGCAACTTAAAAGGATTCAAACTAACAGGTTCACATACAGGCATAACTACTTTCTTAACAACAGGCTCATTAACTGATATTTTAATGGGCTTTGCATCTACTAACGCAGTAGGCACAAAATCTTTAATTTCATCCTTAGACGGTCTACACAAATTCACATCTAAAGACGGAGGCGGTTGATGATGATAACCATAACCGGACTTATCTTTAGAACTAGTTCTACCCGTCTGCAGGATATCAGTAAAGACCAAGGCTGAAGTGTTGATATTCTTGAGTTTTCGTTGCAAATCAACAGCTTTGGCTTGAGAGTCAGCCAATTCCTTTTTTAAATGAGCAATCATTTTTAAGTAACTGTCAATTTCATCTTGATTACTGAAAATTAGAGCTTTCAGCTCCTTTTTATCTTCAATAAGTTGATTAATGTTACTTTCAAAATGTTTCTCATTATTTTTTAAAACTTTGTTTGCTTCCATCAAATTCAAGATATCTGACTTCAAGTTGTCATTATGTTCCATAAGCCCATTTACTTTACCAGTTAAACTAATACATGAATCACAAGTAAATTTAGCAAATGGTACCTCATTGTTGATAGCCATGAAGCATTGCTCTTGAGTTTCATGAGCAGAAAAATCATAAGCATCTCCATCCTCAATTAACAATGCAGCCTTAGCAGTAGTATGCTCAATCTGTTTTGGAGCAGCAGATGGTTTAGTGAAACCCGAAGCAGGCTGTCGTCCTTTCTCACATTCGCGGGCAAAGTGTCCAAGATTCTGACACTTATAACACTTGATTTTGCTTTTATCGAATCCCGTTGGTGTTCGGTCAGCTGTATCTTCAAGAGATCTCTTTCCAGTTCGTCTTAGATAGTTTTTGGCTCTACGAGTGAGCATAGCCATATTCCATCTAATGTCAATCCTTTCTAACTCATCGGGATCAACCTGATTGAAGTCTTCATCAGTCAGTTCCAATGTACTGACTCTTTTAGAAAGAAAGTCTTCATATGATGACAAGAAAGCAGTAAACATGGCTGCATGTTCATCGGTGGTTGCTGAAGTAGGAACAGATGATGATGAACATGTACTGCTTGAAGAAGCATTATAAGCTGGCAGGGCTGAAAATGTTCCTACAGTAGGATTACTGTAAGAAGAGAATCTCTGAGAATTTGACTCAGCTGAGATGAAAGCTGTTCCACCATGACTTGATTATGATGCACGAGCAGTAGATCTTGTTTCCTTCTTTTCAATATCCAATGCCCCAGCTTCAAGTTTTCCAACGAGATCATCCAGAGACAATTGCTTTGTCTTTGGATCGCTTTCTAATAACAAAACTCGTGTTTCCCAACTTGATGGCAGAGCAGCTAAAGCCTTTTTGTTAATCTCAGAATTTTTGAGATTATATCCGCCAGCTTGCAGTTCATTTACTGTGCGAGTAAATCTGCAAAGCATGTCTCTGACAGTTTCATTCTCCTGGATATAGAAATAATCAAACTGAGTTTTGACTAATTCCAATTTGCTTTCGATGTACTCAGTGTTGCCACAAAATCTTTTCTCAATTGCAGTCCAAAGATCATAAGCAATAGTTTGTGGAAACATATCCAAAACGTCAGTTGGAAGCGACATAGTAATAGCAGAATGAGTCTTCCGCTCAATTTCCCATGCTTTACGTTCTTCGGGAGTGTATGAGCGAATGGGTTTGGGTGGAGGAACACCCATGTGTTCTCCAAGAGCAACAGGCGGAACATATCGTTCAAGAAGGGCCAACTCCATATCAGGATCGGTGAATAAAACAAATGACATGAACCGTTGTTTCCATGCTCGAAATGGTAAACCCGGTGCAAAATAAGGAGGTATATTTGCACTACCAATCGTAGCATTATGTTGTAAAACTGCATCAACGCTTTGAAGAGACATGATGAAAATCTGCAAAACAAATCAGAAAAATACACACAAAACAAACTGATTTTTGTCTAAGTCTGGAATTATGCGACACAGTGTTGTGTCGCAAAGTATCAATACGACACAGTCTTTGTGTTGCAGAGAAGCAATACGACACAGATGTTGTGTCGCTGAAGTAAATCAGACAGAAGACAAAAATGCGACACAACCGTTATGTCGTAGGTTATGTCGCAACTTGTGTCGCAGACCAGTCAAGGTCAAAATAAGTTGTGTCGTAGGCTTATGTCGCACGTTATGTCGCAGACAATTTAATGTCGTATGGTTGTGTCGTATGAACAGTGGATACGACACAAATATTGTGTCGCAAAAGTGCACGTGCAGACAGTTTTTGATCCCACAAAAAGTTTCAATTTTCAAAACAAATCATTACAAACCAACCCCATGCTTTACTTCAGACTGAAAGGTGATTTTTGAAGCAAAATGATTACCACTTTTTACCAAACAAATCAACAACACCAAACTTTGAAGATTAATAACCACAATATACTCAAAAACAAACTTTTTGAACCAAGAACATCAATAACACCAAGAACATAAAATGTGAAAATAATATTTTTAGACCAAAATCTAGCAAAAACTAACTCGAAACCGCAACTCAAGAGTATGCGGCTCTGATACCAATTGTAGGTTCCATATGACACGGACCAAATCGAGTAGTTCAACTAGTTTGTTAAAGCGGAAATCAAACAAACTAATATAAGCTAGATTAACACGATAAATAACCACAACACAAAGTGCGTATGTATATATATATGAAACACTAACAACAATACATACACTTGGACACAAACACACAAAGATCAAATAACACTTGGAGAGTAATATGTGATAATGAGAGTGTTATGTGTGTGTAAAATGTGGTACCAAAACAGAAGCTGGCGAGCTTCTATTTATAGCCTGATCCAAACTTTATGCTACACAAGCCTTGTGTCGCATAGACTCTTTTGCGACACAATGCTTGTGTCGCATGGAATGTTTCTGCGACACAATTCTTGTGTCGCATAGAATGCTTCTGCGACACAATGCTTGTGTCGCATGGATACAAAAATTGTAATTAAACTAAAGCTAAAACTATACAAAACGTAATTACAATTTCGACACGATTACAGACTGAGACCAACTGACAGACACACATAGATGTACCAACAGAAAGTTATTGATGAGACTATTAAATTAATCTGTTGATTGGTAGACAACCGGATTGATATGATTCCAGTGATTGATTTAAAAGAGGATATACCATGATTACTTAGTATATCGTGTATGATGATTATTATGACCTTTGATTATATAAATGGGATTAACAGATGATCGTGAGGTTAAAGGATTTAATAATCCGGATGTGGCAATTTGCTAGTTGACATTGTAATTGCTTGATTGAAGTTGACTGATTTAGTCTATGACTTGAATTGAAATATGAACCTGTGTTGGGAATGGTTTTGGAAACTTTGAAAAGTGGATTATATCTGTGATGGACTGTCAATGAGTTGAATTTAACTTTAAAAGATAGAAATTTTGAGATATATTAAAAGCAGAAATGAAATTAAAAAAGTGGATCATCTATGATTGAGATTATGATTTATTGAGAGTATAAATAAGTTTTCTTGGGTTAATTTTGAAATAACCAGCAGAAAATAATCTTGCGAGATTGAAACATCTTTTGCATTTGACCTTATACTGTTGACGGGATGTGATGATTCCGTAAGAGTATAGTAATGAGAATGAATTGTGTCTATGAAGTAATAAGATTGAGTTGTTGCTATGCTTTATTGACTCAAGTCTTATAAAGGAATTATCTTAACCATGACTTGGAATCGCGATTACAGTGTTGCGATAAATTTAAAGATATTATTATATGTCTTGGACAAGACTTGTGATATAACTGATTTTATGTTGTTGAAGTACCTTTAATCTAGTGGATTAATTGGTAACTGTTTAGCTGGAAACTTTGATGGATTTGATGATTTTCAAGGTAATGTTATGGTAATCATCCTGTGTGATAAAAGACTTATGACAGGATTTATTGTATTTGGAATCCATTCATTAGTGGATAAACCAAAAGTTGTTTGGTTGAAATTGATGGATTGTGACTAAAATCCGAGGACTTGTTGTGAACCATGATAGAAGATTAAAGATTAATTAATCTTGTATCCAGGTTTTGTGAGATTAAGAATCTTGAATTTGACCGTGGTAGAGATCTATCATCGAGTTTTGACTATCGACCATGTTATGGTTTGAAATCCTTATGTTAAAGGATATAACTTATAAAAGAGTTAGTGGATCATACTTTTGAAAGTATATAGTGATTAATGACTCGAAGTCGTCATAAGAGGATTTTAATTGATGCTCACAGGTCTTGGCTATTGAATCTTTGAGATTCTAGAGGATAAATCACGAATTGAAACCAGGATATTGATGGGTGATCAGGAAGGCAGATATAACTTTGTTGTGGTTTCTGCTTGTATACGACTTGGGAAAGTTGGAAAATCAAATGCATGATGGATTATTGTAATGCTAATGATAGAGTTTACCTATATTTTAGCGGATGTCAACGGTTGATGACACATGTTATAGTGACAGTATGATGGAAGCAGAGTTTTGGATTTGATATCAGATACGAAGTGTGAATTAGATATAACTATGTTACCTTGGGTTATCTGGTAAGATTAGATTTCGAGGACGAAATCTCTTTAAGGGGGAGAGATTTGTAACATCCTCAAATTTGGCCTAGTAGTATTTTAGTTTTTCCCCAATTATTAAATTGATCGTTTTAGGTGTTGGGGATAAAGTTTAAAATTATTATTTATTCGATAAAAGAATAAAGTAGTCAAATAAATAATGGTGATTAGTAACTTATTAATCGATTTAAATTAATAAGATTGAAAGAATATTAAAAGTTAGTTTCGCGAAATGGGTTCGGGTTCCAGACAATAGATGTAGAAGGGGACTAAAATTAAATGGATGTGAGGTCGATTATGTGTGTAGACCGACTCCCCTTTCTATTACTTTCCCAAATCAATTGGGTTTCTTTTATTCTCCTTTGCATAAACTCATCCACTGTAAATCCACAACAAGGAATCATAAGTAAGAGAAATGAATTAAAAAAAAAAACTATATCAAGCTAGGCTGTGAATTATTTAAGCCCATCGTCGTCATCATCTTGATTTCCATATCTCCCCCAAAACTTGTAAGTATTTCGATTTTAATCGTGTGTGAACTTGGTTTAAAATTCGAAGTAGATAAATGATAGTATATGCTTGAAATCAAAACCTAATTAGTTATTATATGTTGATTGATAACTGATTCCATATTGTTGATTATAAGTTCTTGATTTGATTATACCTAAGTATATGATTTTGTATGCCATATGGGTTATTGAATTAAAAAGTTGAATACAAGACTGAAAGTGATGATTTGTTGTTATATGGAGTTAATAAATGATATGGGATGTCCCTTTATTATTATTAAGTTTGTAATGTCGATTGAATGACTAAGTTTGTAAGATTTTGGGTTATGTTAGTATTCGGTCTGCTGTGTATTGTTGTCGCTCGAATGGTACCCAGAAAATGGCCTAAGACCAGCGGTCCAAGGGACCAAGCCGGCGCCTCTGTTTGGATTGGAAAGTCGGCGGTCTATGACCAAGGCCGGCGGGCTCTGTTTGGTTGTTAAAGCCGGCGGTCACAGAACCCAAACCGGCAGCTTTTAATAGCTTTAAAAACTCGTTTTGTTTATGTTGTAGTGCAGGTTTAAATCGCTCGGCGGTTATTGGGTTAAAGCCGACGGCTTTGGACCTTGATCCGCCTGCTTGCTCAAGTGAGCCGGCTGCTTGGTTCTTTGTTTATACTTCGAGTATTTGATCCTCAAATTAATTGAAGGTTAACATATATGATAATAAGGGAAGTTAGATCCCGACTAGTGATGCTAAGTGATATAATAGAATGGTCACTTGTAGATTGTAGTACAACTTATTATGTATGATGATGGCTTAAGGATAAATCATGGAATTTGTAATTACACATTGCTTAAGTGCGCATGATTACTTGAAATCTGGTATGATGAGACTTTATTTTGGTTATTGCTTTAAGATTTATTTATAAATATAACAATAACCTAGAACTAGTAAAAAGGGAAGTTATTGAATATATAAGTGCCTAAAAGGAAATGATATGATCTATCCATGAAACTTTAGTGCACTTGAGAAATAATAGTGAAGGACATCGATTGAAATGAATGATATTTGGTGTATCAAATTGATAAGTACATAATAATATTTAAGTACTTGTGATCTAGTAATTATGTTGATAATAAAGATCATTACTTGAATTGAGTGATTATGTAAATCATGATTAAATGACAGAAAAGATTAGTACTTTTGTGATTAGTATAAATAGTACTTGTAATTGATTAAGAGCACGATGGCTTGAGCAATGCTATTATTTACATAAGTACTATCACTGGAACTAAGTAACTGACTTGTGTTACTTGATTGTGATTTCAGATAAACAGGATACTCAGTGACATTAGACTACTGAGTGGACGACTGAGGTATTGGTGAGTGGATCGTTAACCCTCAGTTTGGTTGAGTTGTAACAGGTTTGGGTTATAACGAGTAACCGTATTATTACTATTATTTTAGTTGCCATGATTATGAGCTATTAGTAATAATACTGTGAATAGATTATCGTTTGACATATTGATTGGAATATGTGAATATGTGATCACTTGTTGTGTTGCCTTTGGGCATCGTTGAGTCGGAGGCCAGCATGGGGCTGGGCTTGGGTTTACTATTGTTTGAATAACACAAGGTCTTAGTACAAGTTTAATTGTCGTAGCCTGTGTTATTTGGGTTAATAGCACCAAGTAGTCGGTTAAACCTCTGTATTGGCCAACAGTTGGTTTTAAAGTGTTCTTTGAGAAGGTGTTACCTCAAGAACCACCGGTCCTCTATGACACCAGTTGGTTGTGTGATTAAAAGTTGCTAACAGACTTGTTGATTGAATATGATTATTTGTTGAACACAAGTTTGTTATGCTGAATTAAACTGTTGTTTATTGATCTTTCTCACTTAGCATTGAGCTAATCCCCCACATTTACCTTCCTTGCAGACTATGACTTAATATTGGACTGAGCAAGAAGATATTAGCATGGTATGGAATGTTTGAAGAGCAGGCAACTACTCTGATATCTGATTTAACTAATCAGTGTTGTTTTAGTTTTAAATAACACCTCGTTTTGTTAGTAAGTTACTACAATAGTTTTGAACTGTTGAATACCAGGTTTTGAAATGGAAAAAGTTTATGTGTATTTTTATATCTTATATGATTGAATGTCATTTGGGACTTGTGCTTCCGAGTAAAATCATTATTATAATGGTTCCAAAATGAGGGGTGTTATATTTGAGAATGCAAAGTATCCTGATAGAGTGTGCAAGCTTCAAAAGGCTATTTGTAACACCCGCCAAATTAGGACTAGTAATTAGTGCCTAATCATTAGTTAATACATGTAATTAGTTCTGTGTTAGGCTAATTAATGTATCGAATTATATATATTGTTGAATATATACGAAAATGCGATTTGGTTAAATCGTACGCAATTTAAATCGAATGTATTTCGATTCAATTTAATACGGACGTTGGTGACAAATTTTATTAAATAACGTTTTATATCAAAAATATTATTATGATAATATTTCGTATTCATTCGGATCATACAAACAAAACTTACACAATTTAAAATGTTAAAACGCGCAAACTAAATAAACAAACTTACATTTTATAACTCAAATATAAATGGATTTGTAAAATAATTAAATAAAATATCGCGTAAGATTTGTAATTTAAAACGTACAATTTAATATGTAAAATGATTATTTAACGTTTGAACGACGGAGCGAACGAACACCACACGGAGCGGGAATGCGGGGCGAAAAATGGGAGTTTAACCTCCCATTCCCCACCTTCTCTTTCATTTATTTCTTTCCTTCTCTCTCTCTTCCACCTTTTTCTCTCAAATTTTCATCACCACCAACCTCACTAAATCGCAATTTACTACTATCAAACGGCCTTGGATTTCCTTACTCCTTTGGAATAAAAGACTCACCGCATCACGATCTATCATCCTATCTTTTCGGATTTTTGATCCGACACTTTGTAAGTTTCCGACAAATCCCGAAATCTCTCGTTTTTAAATGTTTTCACTTGTTAGTAGTTTGTAACAACTTATAATGTCCAAATATGGATTGGGTAAAAGATTTGGACCGAACGGAAGCCTTTCGACCGATTTTCCGGCCACCGGAATCTGAACAGACTCCGACGTCGCATCTGGGTTGGCCCAATTGCGACGTCAATTGCAACGTCGCAATACCAGTCACCACGTCGCATATAGCGACATCGTCATTAACGTCGCATTAAGTTGCCGACGTCGCGTATAGCGACGCAGGCCCTTACGTCGCAGAAATCAACAACGTCGCATATAGCGACGCCACGCACAACGTCGCATTAAATTGCGAAAGTCGCACATAGCGACGCCATATTCAACGTCGCAGTCGGGACCTGCGACGTCGCACCCAACGTCGCACAAACCAGAACCTCAAAAACACAGATTTTTACTAAGTGTCGAGACCTAAAATTTTAACACCCGATTTTACCCAAAATTTTAACACCCGATTTTACTAAGTGTGATATATTGCTCATTTTTAACATGTGGACGCAAGTACAAACATTTCATATACTACATGAGTTTTTCACATCTAATCATTTAAAGTCCTCCGTCAGCATAGTTGTTAATACGTTGTAGCGTGAATATTAGTATATGGTACCATATAGGATTGACCCTCCTCGTTCGGGTTAGCAAGCACTAACCGGGTAAACGGACGAACTAATATTTGGGAAGACGAATGTGGATTAGGCATTCGTGGAGGCACCTCGCCCGGAATTCTCTATAGGGGACCCGGCCCTCGAGTTAAGCTCAACTATGTGCTCATGGCTGTATACACGATGACTATCATTTATTTGCTGGATGCAATTCATTATTTAAATCTTGCGGTTCATACCATATTAATTGATTTCAACCTGTGAGCTCACCAGCTTTTTGCTGACCTTTTAGCATATATCGCAGGTACCAAGCAGTAGGATGTTTCTGCTTCAGGACGTTAGCTCGAGTCAGCATACAGACGATTGAGATTTTCTTGCATTAGTATATTTTGTACAAGTACTTATGTACTGAAATCTCCTTTTATTTAAACTCGAGCTATGTAAAGCTTTAAATGTTGTAAACATTTCAATTATCAATATATTTTGTTAAAACGACGCATATAGAGTCGTTTACTATATATCTTTGTGCTTTGTTATTGATTAGTAACACCCAAATCAAGCTTCCGCAAATCATCAAATTTGGGGGTGTTACACTATTTATGGACTTAAACAGACCTCTCGTAGCTGGAATCTCTGCTTCTATAAAAAAAGTCAAAGAGTTTGGATTTTCTAGAAGCAAAGATGAGTCCTATATATATGTCAAGTTCAGTGGGAGTGTTGTAGTCTTCCTAGTATTATATGTGGATGATATACTACTCATAGGAAATGATATCCCAACATTACAAAGTGTAAAGGATTGGTTGGGAAAATGTTTCGCTATAAAAGACTTGGGAGATGCAGCATATATTCTTGGTATAAAGATTTATAGAGATAGGTCGAGACGTCTCATAGGATTTAGCCAGGACACATACTTAGATAAAATTTTGAAAAGATTCAAAATGAAGAACTCTAAGAAAGGGAATCTACTCTTACATCATGGCATTAAGATCAGTAAGGATCTTAGTCCGAAATCTAAGGAAGAATCAGATAGAATGAGTCGAGTCCCATATGCTTCGGCTATAGGATCGATCATGTATGCCATAACGTATACGAGACCTAATGTCTCATTTGCTTTGAGCTTAGTGAGTCGACATCAGCAGAATCCTGGTGAAGGTCATTGGACAGCTGTAAAGAATATTCTTAAGTATTTGAGAAATACTAAGGACAGGTTCTTGGTTTATGGTGGAGAAGAAGAACTCAGAGTAACGGGTTATAGTGATACAAGTTTCCAAACAGATAGAGATGATAGCCGTTCATAATCTGGTTAGGTATTCTTACTGAATGGGGGAGCAGTGACATGGAAAAGTTCCAAGCAAGATACGGTGGCAGACTCAACGTGCGAGTATGAGTACATAGCGGCTTGCGAGGCTTCAAAGGAAGCTATCTGGATTAAGAATTTCATTGGATATCTTGGAGTTGTTCCAATGGTTCAAGACCCCATTGAAATATTCTGTGATAACGAAAGTGCGGTCGCCTTGAGTAGAGAACCCAAGGATCACGGAAAGTCAAAGCACATTGAAAGAAAATACCATTTTGTTCGGAGAAAAGTAGAAGAATGACACATGATTGTGAAGAGCATAAGATCAGAGGACAATCCGGCTGATCCGTTCACAAAGCCACTTGGAAAGTCCAAACATGATGAACATGCTAGGAGCATAGGCTTAAGAGATAATGTAAAGTTTTAGTTGTTAGTTTGATTTTGAAACATTGTAAACAATGATGGAAATTGATATATACTTGGTGATTAAATAATGGAGATTTATTTGTTGGAAGGAGTTCTACCATTTACTATTGTTTGTCATTGTGTTTCTGTTTTGCATGTTTAGACACCACTTCCCGAGTAAAACAGTTTTTATTCAAACCTCCTTAGTCGTTCACACTCTTAGAAGTAAGTGGTGAATCAAGACTGTCATGGAGTGTTAGTAGATTGTCTATGGAGATTGGACATTGCATGGAGAATGCTGCAACACTCATGGGTACTTAATGGGGATTTAAGTATAGGAGAGACCCGTACTTAAAGAGATCACTTCATGGATTAAATCACGAGTGATTTTAAGATGATAATATCCTCTATTCTTGAAATTGAGATACATTGAGTTTCTAGTTTTTCAAGTCTGTTACACTTTAGCCTATTCAAACGCTGTGCGTAAATGCCAGTCATAAAGGGTATGCTAGGTATGACATGATGAGTTGACTAGTACTATGTAGTCGAAATTTATTTGTTCCTTTTTTCCTAAAAGGGAAAAGCGATATCTTGGGCCCTCTGATGATTAAATATTGACTCTAAAGTGCTAGGCCGAGACTAAGTTGATAGTTCAATAGTCTCATAAAGTCAATGTAATCGGAAATCAGAAAACTAATTATGAATCTTTAGATTGATTAAAATCCATGTCTCGATTCATACGATATCAGTAGAACAAAGGAATAGTTGATCACTTATCTAAAGGGCTAACTCTAAGATAAGATTCAGAGTTCGACAGTTGCGTTGGATGGCACTCTCTGCTTAGTTAATGAAATAGGCTTAGACCAATAGTAGTTGATGACTTTTCCAAGTGGGAGACTGTTTGTAACACCCCCAAATTAACGATTTGCGGAAGCATACATTGGGTGTTACTAATCAATATACAAAGCACAAGATTAACAGTAATCAACCTCTAAATGAGACGTTTGTAAAATAGTTACATTTCATAAATTGAATCGTTTGAAAACATATAGTTTTCTTTACAAAAGTATGTAAGCCTAGAGTCCGCGTATGTGGCGGGAGATTCTATTACATAACCATAGTTACAAAAGATAATGCCAAAGAATCTCCATTAAATGCAGTTTGGAAATCATGCGACTCTAGCTAGTAATCCTGGAGTGATCCTACTCCGTAAGTGTACCTGAGATACAAAGCTAAACAGTGTCAACCAAAAAGGTTGGTGAATCTCACAGGTTTAGTAATAAGTAGGTGTTATGAACCACAAGTATGTACCCGTATTGCTATCAAGCAAAGTAAGTAATCCAGTAAATCAGTACAGTGCCATGAGCTCATAAGTTGAAGCTTAACCGTGTAGTGTGAATATATCACGTACCCCCGTGAGTGCTATCCGCACACTCATATGTAACAAATACTAATATGTCTGTTTCTACGTGTAAATCAGTACGTGGTGGCGCTACCACCCCAGACAGGGATTGTCAGTCCCAAATGGATCCATCTACTAGTACTCGCGCTTAAGACCATAACTAACAACTTACGATTAGGAGGCTTTCAGTGGATAAAAGTAACTCATGCGTTTGTTTGTAAACAGTAATGTTTTCAGTTCAGTACATTGTGTTCATACGTAAAACAGTTGCTAAGTATCTCACCCCAAAGTATAAAACAGTAAAAGTGGGGCTGTAAGACTCACCTGAGTCAAGCAGTGGTAAATAGCAAGTAGTAGTAAAGCAAGTAGGTTCTCCGAACCCGTGACCTTCTAGTGCCTAAACACGTAAGGTTAAGTAAGTAGATGTCTCGCAAGACCATCTAGGCTAGTTGTTCATACAACCCGTTGTGTTTAAATGTTGGTTTGTTCGCGTTCGTAACAAAGTATACGGCCCGTTGGTGATTTGTTATAATTAAAGTTTATCATTCAATACGCAAATTAAAGTAATTGTAATAGGAAAGTATGTTTTATTATGATTGTTAGGTCGTATCGTATAAGGATTTGAGGTTGTAAAAGTTCGACACTTAGTGAAAATGTGAGTTTTCAAGGTTCTGGTTTGTGCGACGTAGCATGCGACGTTGCAAGCGACGTAAGGTGCGACGTAGGCAGGTACGTCGCATGATGCGACCTTCGCAAATCAATGCGACGTAGGGGGCGACGTCGCTAATGCGACGTTGGTTTGGTTTGCGACGTTAAAGTCTACGTCGCTACGTGCGACGTCCGCAAGTTAATGCGACGTAATAGGCTGCGTCGCTAGTGCGACGTTGAGGTTTTTGTGCGACGTAGGTCGCGACGTCGCAGAGGCCCCTGGCCAGGTGCGACGTAGCGGTCTGTTGGCCGGAAAATGTGCCGAAAACGAGTTTTTCGGTTTCCGTTGGGTCCAAATCTTTTACCCAACCCTTATATGAACATAAAAAGCCTATTTAAACCATAATCTAGTAAAAATGATCAAAAACGAGAGATGTCGGGATTTGTCTGAAACTTACAAAGTGTCGGATTGAAAATCCGAAAAGATAGGAATGTAGATCGTGTTGTCGTGGTCGTTTTTCTCCAAACGAGTGGTATGTTTCGGCGAGGTTTGATGGTGTTATTTTGATGATTTATGAGGTTGGTGGTGTTTTTGAATTAGAGAGAAAAGAAAGAAAGAGAGAGAGAGAGTGAGTGAAAAATGAGAAAGAAAGGGAAAATGGGGAGGTTTATCCTCCCATTTTTCAGTCCCCGCGATCGGGCTCCGTGCGGTGTTCGTTTTCTCCGTCGTTTAAACGTTAAATATCCATTTTACGCGTTTAATTATTTTTATAAAATTTCAAATCTTGTTAAATAATTTATTTAAATTATTTCCTTAAATCTTTAACAGTTTAAATTAAATTTAATTACTTTCGTCTTTAAATCGCGTAAGTTTTAAATCGGGTAGTACAAGGCAGTTACTAACTATTATAAAATAGCATTTCGGTCAGAATTGCGTTATTTTAGTTTATAAACATTTGTTCACCAACGTCCGTATTAATCAAATAGAATTTCATTCTATTTAAGTTGCTTACGATTTAAGCCAAATCGCAAAGTTGTATATATTCACCAACATATAATCTGATACATAAATTAGCCTAACACAGAACTAATTACATGTATTCACAAAGTATTAGGCACTAATTCTAGTCCTAATTTGCCGGTTGTTACACTGTTGGAATAGTGTCCAAGGTCATAACTAAATTGGTAAGACTATCGTTAAAAGTGGAGTCCTTTTTGGGTCGCCCTCAATGAACAGTAAGAGAAATAAATGAGAGATAATATTAATTGGAATTAATATTATGATTAGTTTATTAATTGGATATTAATTAGAAACCAAAAGAAAAAAGAATTCTGAAATCTCCATCCATACGCCGTATGGAAGTTCCATACGTCGTATGGATGCTAGGGTTTGTAAGGCGGTGGAATCACCATCCATACGCCGTATGGAAGATCCATACGCCGTATTGGATGTCTGTTCCACATCGGCTGGGATATGAAACCCTAGGCATTCCTCCTCCCCTATAAATAGGGGCCTACCCCTTAGGTTTTCCTTGTACCTTTTGAATTGAATAGTTTCAATTCTTCTTCTCTCTTTCTTACTCCTGCTCCTTGTAAGAGTTTTACAACTTAAAGTCGTGACCTTAGGAGACTTGGGAATTCTCTTTGTTCGTGGGTGTGAAGCATTAGAGGTGTTCTATTTTGGGCACTCGCCTCCAACTTACGAAGGTTTTGCAAGGTGGTCTACGCGTGAGAAATTATTTTTCTCAAAGGTTAGTAATTTCCTATTTATCTTATTTGTTTTATTGCTTTTATTTATTCAAGTTAAGATCCCTTAGGGTTTAGTTTCCTGATTGCCTTAGATTAATTTTGTTATAATTCCGCTGTGCATATTAATCTAGTTAGGGAATAGAAAACCCAACAGTAAGATGGGTACCCGGCGGGTACCTTTATTTTGGAAGTGCAGACCTGCAGAATGGAGGAACTACCCGGCTGATTTGCAGTTTACCCGGTGGGTAAATACTTACCCGACGGCTAATGAGGGAAACCGGCTGCTACTAGCGGCTCAACACGAAGATTTCATTCTGTTACCGAAATATTAATCCACCCAGCTGTTAATCAAACTACCCGGCTGCTGGACATGGTTACCCGGCGGGTAACCTCTGTACCCGGCAGGTACTTGCCTGTTGTGTTGAATACTTTGTTCTGAGTCCAGATTATGTGAGGAAGATTCGTAATTAGTTTATATTAATATAATTGAGTTGCAGGGCGTTGTTAAATGAGTTTACGAGTCGATAAACTATGTGAAGTGTTGTATTTATAAAAGAGTATTTACCCTAATTGAGTGCGTTAATTGTTGTACGAGAACTATTAATAAGAGTAGAGTTATAACTAGGATGAGCTACCTAGTGAAATGAGTGGTCACTTGAGTGTGATCAGCATCGGATATTAGTTGAGACACTTGAGGGTGACCAACAATTTTGATTATCAACCTTTTGAGTAAGAGCAATATCTTGTTATGGCTTGATCGGTTGCGTATGATCAATACCTAGTTGTGAGTGGTCATTAGAGTATGATCACTATATTTATATTGTTGTATATACATTACCATTACCTACTAAGCATTATAGATTATTCCTTTACTATTGTTGTGTGTTGTAGATGACCGCGGAATAATGGTATCAACCTGGGATATAGATTTAAGGACGACTCCTGGTGGGACTTGCTATACAACTAGTAAGTCAATCCCTTTGCGTGAGTGTTGTTTAAAAAAAATCGGGACGTTTCAATAAGTTATTCTCATTTGTTTTAATTGATATAGTGACCATATTGTTATAGGGTGCATAAGAGGTTGGAATGGGACATTGGGTTTTAAAATAATATCTACTATTGAGTTGAGTTGTTCTAGGAATATATAATTGTCGATGATATTGATCATAGTAATTCATGTAGGAAATAAAGGATTTGGAACTTACCCGAATATGATAGTGGAAGCGATCGAACCAACGTTTAGATCACCGGTCGGTAAAGCAATCACAATCGGAAAGCTTTCATGGTTCACAACCTAGATTCCCCATATACTCGGTTGCATTTCTCATACATGAACCGTACGAGTACTAACTCGTCTCTATCGATTTCTCTCAAGTGCTTGTGGTGTGGATCGATTTGTCATATGTGCTAACCCTTTCACATATAATACTCCCACTATATATAGGCAGAATATGTAACCACTGAGAAAACGAATAGACTCCATTAAGTACTACCTTAATGGCTTTATTGATTAGCATTTATTTTAATTAGTTAGTGGGCGGGTTGAATCCGGGTCGAACCGGATCCATGTTCCAACATCTCCCACTACTCATCACATCTCGAGAGATCAATCGTGTAACTTGCAAACAATTCATACTGGAAAAATAGGTCGTGCGACCGGCATACTTCGAGAGCTCAATTGCTATACATCTGTTAGGAGTATATAGCAGCTCAATAAACATTTGGCAAGAGTAGATTTAGTATGTAATATCCTAGATCATTAATCACATTACAAATTCTCATGATCTCAGTTTCACTTATAAAATTCTTTGTATTCACAATTATCTTTTATCGCTAAGATATGTCACTAAGACGAGATAACTAGTCGACCGGTGAATACAACTTAATACAAACTTCAAATGATCTTCCCATTTCTTAGGTTCTTTCGGACTTAACTCAACTCGCATTTCTAAAAGAGCCCTGCCAGGTCGAATCAATCGTAACCCTTAAGCAACGCCTTAAGATAGCAAACATCAAGCTAATTCTCGAGAGACAAGATAAGGTCATAAGGATACTAAAATTGAGGTTACTCATATATCAGGGACTCACATAAAATAGAAGTAGAGATCGTTTCTTCTATTTCCCTTATTGGTCATCTTATACACATGTGGTATGAATCACATGCTGCAACATTTCTCCTTTCCCATGGAGGTATGCCTTTCAATGAATGTTGCACAGATGATAATTCAAACATACTCAATGTTCAAACCCGAGTTCACTCATCTACTCGTAAAATTCAGTTATCTCACTAGAACTCGCATCTGGTATCATAGACAGATTATGTGAAACTAAGTAATTCATCAATAGTTGTAAACCTTACAACTGTAGCCCCAAAAGATTTTAAGTTTGTGCTCTCAATTGTCACTTAGACAATATACTTAAAATGCGCTACTTCTCCACTTATTACTAAAATATTGGAGTCGATCACCCATGTGAGTAGGCTGATCTTCAATCTGTCCGACATACTTTACAAATTAAGAATGTTGAGCACAACATTCCTTTGTATATAGGATGCGACAAACAAATTGTCATGGATATTAAAACTTAAATATGTTTGGGAAACTTTAAGTTAGTACATTTTTGACTTTACACATCCTTGAGCCTTGATATGCTACATAAACACATCTCTCTAGGTATTGGTTTTCTGAATGATCTGCTACATATGTAGATATGTACTATATATTTACCCATTTTCTTGTAACCATGTCTCATATCAATTTGTACTTGATATCTATGTGCTTGGTCTCAGGATAGAGACTTAGGGTCTTTCAAATATGCTACACAAGCAATACGATATGACCATATCAATACTTAATTGACTAATTAATAATAACTCGCAAGTTATTTGGAAAGTGGTTAAGCCACACAACTTGTGGAACCACAACTGAAATTTCCAAATAAAATCAGCTTCCGATTTATACGAGGCTTTATGAGACTATTTCTTGTTACTCTAAGAGATAACAACTCAGTCAGCATATCTATAGCCATCCTTTTAAGCAGATCAATTTTTCACAGCACAACAAATTAAAGTACTATCTGGATACCTTAGTATCTTTTTCACGTTATTGTAGCATTTTGCCACAAACCGAGTTTTGTGTCATTTGGGAAGCTCAACTAATTCCAAGAATGATTTTGTCTCATAAAATAATTTATTCGTGCATTGCATTAATTCATTTTTCTTTATGGGATATTGGGGAGTTTCATATGAACCACAATGTATACCTTTTCGATCTCGTATCGAAAACTAGGTTCTCTTTTTGGCAATTAATATAACCTTGAAACAAATTCTTGGTTTCTCAAATTGCTCCCACGTGGGTTGAGATTTCCTTGAAACGAATTCTTGGATTCTCATGTTATTCCACTCGAATTGAGATTTCCTTGAAACGAATTCGCGATTTCTCAATTTTCTCCCACTCAAATTAGAATTACTTTCATTCGCAATATGTTGAGGAATTGCCATCAAGAAACATATTCTTTTCCTTAATTCCTCAAATTCTCCCACTCGAATGAAGTTATTCTATATGTTCACAAATAAGGACTAATCTTTATTTTTATCCCTTCTCTTGGAAACATATTTTCCAATAATGTGGTATCCGAGATTCAAAAATGGTTACACTACCACTTTCGTGTTCACCTATAAACATATAATCTTTGGATTGTTCAAAGTATTTAACAAAAAACACATTTTCTTTCCTCGTGGTTTAAAGTTTGTGGAAAAATAAAAAAATGAGGAATGTAATATATACTTATACAATCTCAAGGTATATAAGTCGTACTTACAACCTATCCACAACTCATATGGAGTGGGAGATACTAATTGGAAGACACTTGATTAAGTGCGAATAAGATAACTATAGATCACCCCAAAGATGATAGACATAGTTAACTCAACCTCGCCAACGTAACCATTTCAAGAAGCGTTATGTTCCTTCTTTCCGCAACACGACTTGTTGTGGAGTCATAGGAAAACCAAGTTAAAAAATTTAAATACCCTAAGCATCGTCGAGTGCTTTGAACTAATCATACGGGTTTTCATTTCCTCGATTAATTAAAATTTCTTCAGTTTTATTTTACAGATTTTCAAGAAAACTATTTTTTTTTGAAAAACTTCAAAACGATTCATATTCGTAAAGAATCAAAAAGACATAATCATATCGAGGAAAAATTTAATAGAAATTATACATAATAAAACGCTTCGTGCCTTACTCGGATATTTGAAAGGACCACATATATAATAGATCGATCGCAATGGATAACTATTTCATATGGTTTTCTTCAAGTTTTACCTACTAAATATTATGCATAAGCGAACTCATCCACTTAATCAATATTTCTACATCAAACTCAAAAATTATTTAAAGATGTATCTAGAAAAAACTTGGGTTATAACGTTAATAACCAATATCCATAATGTCATTATCATTTAGGATATAAGCATAATTATAAGAGTTTGTTGAATGATACAATTTAATAACATTACCTTGGAAGTACGAAAGGAGAATTATACCCACAAAGGATAAAAACAATGAAAACATAACTATGAACACAATGTTTGTAGGTTTGGAACCATATGGTTAAGCCTTATTAGAGCTAGGTCATGCCACATACCACTTAGCAACATAATGCGAGCAATGATGTTCTTATGACCTTCCTACCCTTAATTCTTCCATTAATGTCATATGAGCATTTGAGCCTTTTGCTCTTCCAAACATATTGGATTTTATGCTCCCATAAATTCAACAAAGTCTTAATATCGTGAAAACCATTATTGAATACTAAGTTCTATTGAACACATAATTCAATTATAATTAAGTTTGATTGGATACGAAGTTTATTGAATTTAAAGTTCGATTGAACATAAACTTCAAGTTGAATACAAAGTTCTACAAAGCTCAATTAAATATGAACATGAAGTTCTATCAAACACAAAGTTCGATTAAATATGAAGTTATGGAAAAATTATTGAACATAAAGTTCTAAACGGAGACAACAATGCAAGATTTTTTTTTTAATATCCATTCGTATATACAAAATACTCTGCAAATAATTTATTATGCCAATTATAGTTCACAATAGGTTATAGAGAAAAAGGTCACTACGTTTCCAATTATCGCCTATAAAGCCTATCATGAAACTATAATCAACATAACCAATTAAGATGCGAAGTCATCAAATAAGAGCACTTACGCATATTATTTCCAATTTCACTAAGAAACATAACTCTCATACGTAAAGAAAGTTTAACATAATCATTACACTAAGAATGATCAATTAATATGCTCTATATTTCACACAGATATTTTGTTACTTTCAAACGAAATGAAAGATCATAATCATTACATAAATGATTGACTAATATGTTCAAAATTTCTCAAAGAAATATAACTTTCAAACAAAAGATAAAGTATGATATAATCATTTACACTAAAAATGATTAACTACTAGCACAATACCCGCGCAATGCAGCAGTGAAAGTGGTGACGGTGAATAGAGGAGCATGTAAATGTTTTAAAATTTAAACATATTGTACTCCGTCCGTTTCATTTAAGATATCGACATTACTATTTTGGGTGGAAAGTGTAAATTTAATATTTAATGGATGAAAAGTGTAGTTAGTGGAGAATAAGTGGTAATTAAAAATAGCAGATAGTGGGATAGGGGTATTAATGGAAGTGTAGTTAGTGGAGGATAAATAGTAAAAGATAATAGAGAATGGGATAGGGGTAGTTTAGGAAATATTTGAATTTTAAGAAGTGTTGAAATTGAAATGTGGAGATGTTTTATAAGTAGTTATAGATGCTCGGTATTTGACAATGATTACAACTTTCAAACAAATAGATAGTGCAATACAATCATTTCACTAAAAAATGATTAACTTATATTGATCAAGATTTCACAAAAAAAATTTAAAAAATGAAGAAAGTTTAATACGATCATTTTTACCAAAGAAAATGATCAACTAATTTTGATGAAATCTAAATTTATGAAACTTTCAAACAAAATTATTTTTGTGCAATCATTGCACTAAGAATGATTAACGAGCGTTTTGATCAAATTTCACAAATAAATACCGAGTACAATGTTGAACATATCACTATAATCAGTATACTAAATAATGATTAATCAAAGTGCTCATATTTTCACAAAGAAATTGATTTTTCAAACATATTGAAAATTCATTATAATCATTTGGCACAAAATGATTAACTAAAATTGATACAATAATCATTATACTAAATAATGATTAACTTAGGTGATTACAATTTCACCAAAAAACAATTTTTGTGTCAAGGTAAAACTTATTATGATCATTATACTTAAAAACGATCAACTAAAGGGCTTATTATCAACTTATGACAGTTCCTTATAATAATTACACAAAATAACGATTAACCAAAGGACTAGTACTTTCAAAAGAAATTGGACTTTCAAACGACGAGAAAGTCATTAGAATCATTTACTCTAATAAATGATTGAATTAAATCTTGCCCTTATATTATTTTTCATTTAAGCGTAGAGTTTTTGTTTTATTCTCATTTTGTAACTGATACAAAAACTTAAAAAAAAAAAAACTCCATAAAAAAACAGTTATCACAAAGATAATATATGAAGTCATAAAGATCAAACTCGTCTAGGATCATATTCTCAATTGGTTTGCCATGTTTCATGATTCACAACACATATGAATTATATAAGTTAATTATTACAAAAATAAATGACTTACTGAAAGTTTTTAAATATCACTAAGATATATATGTAACTTTAAAATCAAATGATCCAAACCTTATATGGTTCATCATTTAGTACTATGAATGCTCAATAATTATTATTCAAATAATAAATTTAGCACCTTTTACGAAACTAATTCGATAGTACAATTATACAAACCAAATTGATCTTATTATAACCAATTCAAAACATGCAAAACTTATTTCATGTATAAACGGTTCATTTCAAAAACTTCTATAAATACTTATACTCGTCCAATAACAATATGACAAATTAAATATCCCGTTAATGAGCCCATAACAAGTACGATATACTTTCAACAGATGAAAGATTGAGGATGACATACACAAATTCATAATCATCCTTTATAGATACAAAAATGGACACATAAGTATTAATCCAATATGCCATTAATTAAAGTTGTACATTTAACAAACTAGAGCATAACTCAAACTCCATATAGTACAACCATAGGATTATTTGATTTTTAGATACATGTGGCTTAGGCTATTAAATTCTAGTCTTTAAGGAATAAACCGATTGATAAATCCCTTAAAAAAACTGACATTTTTTTATTTCCATTAATTCACAAAGAATTATTTTATCCACATGCATGCATATCGTTATGAATTCAACGAGACAGTCAACAGTCGATTGAAATTCCTATCACCGTGTGATGTCATATTTCAATATCACATTAATTAACTCTAAAATACGTTTGGATCTAATACCCCGAAAACGACCAAATTAAAAACTCATATCTCAATTGAGTTTCTAACTAGTTTGTGAACATACACGTATACATTAAAAGTTTAACTGTTAGAAACTCGAAGGGAATAGATCACGATCATCATACAAATTATATTTGCAATTCAGTCAAATTGTCTCGACATTTTTAGCTAATAAAAATAATATTTGACCTTTATATACGACGGTCCATGTATTAAGCAAGCTAGAGCAATTGTCACATAATATTTACATGGAGATGTACAGGTGCATCATTGTACAAATAGGCACATATATATTACATATAACATATTCTTATCCATGCAACATGTAAACATATATTCACACACGCAGCTTACATAAATAACTACATATACTTGCGTGCATCAAGAAACTGACCAAACTATATGGTCCGTCCGATTTCAAGTCAATTCAGTTTGCATATTAAACAAAATACGTATCATCATCAAACATAAAATTGACTAGCATTTAACCGGGAAATAAACATATAGTTCTGATACCAATGTAGGAAATAAAAGATTCGAAACTTACCCGAATATGATAGCGGAAGCGATCGAACCAACATTTAGATCACCGGTCGGTAAAGCAATCACAATCGGAAAGCTTTCATGGTTCACAACCTAGATTCCCCATATACTCGGTTTCATTTCTCATACACGAACCGTACGAGTACTAACTCGTCTCTATCAATTTCTCTCAAGTGCTTGTGGTGTGGATCGATATGTCATATGTGCTAACCCTTTCACATATAATACTCCCACTATATATAGGAAGAACATGTAACCACCAAGAAAACGAATAGACTCCATTAAGTACTACCTTAATGGCTTTATTGATTAGCATTTATTTTAATTAGTTAGTGGGCGAGTTGAATCCGGGTCGAACCGGATCCATGTTCCAACAATTCACCTACTATTTATACGTATTTGCGTATTTATAGATCATAGTGGCTTTGATTTTGCTTATTCTGAGATCTTAGCAGTTAACAGCTTAAACGATCTATGAATCATCAAAAGTTTAGATTTTGGTACAATGTTCTTTGTATTGTTCTGTTCTTTCACCCCCAACAACAAAAGTAGAAGCATTAGGTTACTTGTAATGGCACTTCATATGGAACTTTCACTCCATAATCGAAATATATATTATTGCTTAGAAGCACAATATGTTTCTTACAAAACACCTAGAATTTCAGAAAATAACATGTTAACAGCTAATATCTAACAGATTGACTTACTGAATGATATTATCTTCATTGGGCTGTAACGTTGTGCTTTTACATAGAAAGGAAATGGAATATTTGGTTGCATTTGGAAGTCTTAAGAAGGAGCCATCATTCCAGGTCAAGATATGAATATTTATATAACGTTTTATATGATGACCCGTTGATTGCAGGCATTCAATCTTGGTTCAAGCAAAAAAAGCCTGCACCACTTGAATGAGGGTGTAGAATTGAAGAATTTGTACAAGAATGTGGATACTCTAAATCAAAATAGAGTAAAAATGATGTTGATTATTAGAGGTGGCAATTTTAACCCATATCTAATTAGTGGGTTATTACAGGTTATCTATTATCTCATACGGGTCAAACATGTAACGTCATCTAAGCTAATAAGGATATAGGTCAGTGTACATTATATTCATAGAACCTTTCGAATCATTTTATTGTCGAAACTATTTATCGAAATGATACATTTAGTTATATCTGACACACTAATTGTGAATGCAAAAAAATCAGTATCAGTGGACAAAAAGTGCTTAGGGAACTGATTTGGCTCGACCCCTGTTGACCTCTACTATAACTTACCTGCTCTGTAAAATACTCAACAATACTAGTCTTACCAATTTTAACATATGTTTGCATACATTTTCTTTTTTTTTAGCAAATATGGTTAATACATACAGTGTAGGATGTAGGTTCTAGCCTTCTAGGCAATCTCCTCGTATCACCGCGCTCAGATACCCACTCATTTGATGCTTCCTAGATAAATATGTCGCACACGATTTCTAGCTTTAACTTTGGTAAGAAGGTCACTCCAAGGATGATTAGTGATCTTAAGCGACTGCGACCTTATATTAAAATCCATGACACAAAATTATTATAAATGATTTGTGTTTCAAATATTGTGACCAATACTATATTATTTTTGTAAAAATATAATTTATAAATATAAATGTACCAATCTAAAATGGAGATAGAGCAATATCCTCAAGTTGTCAAGACTAAGCTAATGAGTTCATCTCATCATGTGACACTCCTCCAAATTAGGTATATATTTATACTTAATTTCACATGTTAATTACGATAATCCCTTACGAATTTAGACTAAACCCTTGATGTGAGATAAGTCTAGCGTGCCCAAAACTTTTGAACAAAAAGCATTACGAAAACTTATAATTATTTAAAATTATAAATTAAATGAAGCGAAACGATATCGGAAATGAATCCGACTCAAAAACAAATACAATTGTTGGTGATACAAAGTTCTGAAATGAACTAAAAAATAATTTTAAATATTTTCATTCGAAAATATTATAAGAACTAGTTGAAATAAAAATGAAACGAAAACTATTACACGTTTTATATAAAACGTATTGTACGAACAGAAACAATTACAAAATGTATCCAAAGGTCAAAAATGATAAAAGTATTATTTTTCCTATTCATATTTAATCATTTGGAGAAATACTTCAAAATATCATTGCAAAATTTAAATGTAATTTGGCACATAATTGGACCCGTACCTGAAATTGACGGGTTAAAAACCCAAACATTTAACCAAAACAAAAATATCTAACGACAAAGGGTACTGAGGCCCTTACCTCCAGTTGAAAATTTTGGTTAAATTCTATATTATAAAACTCCCTCCTCACATTTGGTGTATCACCAAACATCAATAATTGAAATACTCAATCCTTCCTCTCTGATGCAACCAACGACGGAAGCAGAGCAACAAGAAAAATCAGTGACAACCTTTCTTCATCTTCAACTCACTTTCAAACAATCATCTTCCTTAATAACAAATAAAAACACTTACATAATCATCATGTTCAAATCGGCATCATCATCCACGCAGCTACATCATCATCTCATTTTGAAATCACTGTGAGGAAACTTTCTTACAAATTTCTTACATAAATTTGTTGTTATATTGTAATTTTCGAAGATTATGATAGATTGAAAACGAGAAACGAATTAAAAACCAAGTAAAAATGGAAGGTTTGGTGATGATAATTTTTGGAACCAAAAATGTGTCTGTATAAAATTTTTGAGTATATTTATAGTTTAAATAAAGGTATAAAAACCTTTGTAAAAGCTAAAAGATTGTGTCCTAAAACTTGGTGAAAAACATAACTCAAAATCATAGCTAAATACTAAGAATGATACGGATGAATTTTTTTTTGTTTCGAACAGAGCACAGAATTGAAACAACTATACCCGAACGGGTGAAGTACCATACCCGAACGGGTGAGGTACCCGACCCGAACGGGTGGGATCTCACACCCGAACGGGTGTCATGTTAGACCCGGACGGGTCGGACATCAAAAGTACTCGGACATCAAAAAGCCTGAAAACGATTTTTGTTATTAAATTTCCATGGCCATGTGCCTAAATATAGGTATTGCTAAAAATAGAAATTTTCATTAGTATTAGTATTATATTATTATTATTATTATTATTATTATTATTATATTATTATTATTATTATTATTATCATTATTATTATTATTATTAATATTACAATTAATCATATATATATTTATATATATATTCACAACGACAATTAATACGGATAAATATGTATACTACAACGACAAATAAAACGGGTACCGACACCCATACCCAAATACTGTGTACTCATACCCGAATGAAATATATTATTACGACAACTTTGGGGACAATATTTTTTAGATAATGACTAACTTTATCTCTATATATATATATATATATATATATATATATATATATATATATATATATATACATGTACACGTAATGTATATACACACTCGACTACAACCTTGGTACGGATAAAACGATCGGATAAATAATAATTCTAACTTATGGCTTATATATATATATACATATTTTCATACGACAACTTATTCAATGTATATATATTGGTATATATATTTATACAACAACAAGGAACGATTTATATATAAGTATATATGTATATGTAGATATACATACGTATAACCAATGACACAACTCGGAACACAAATGTTTTCAACTCTGGAGACATTAATAATTCTCAATATATCATCACCAACGAATCGTACATATTTGAAAATCAATAATCTTTCAAACAACCGAATTGTTAACACAATTTGACGAGTAGTCAAATACTCATAACAATATCCTTTTCGTTTAGGACGTTAAAGGACATACGTCTGGGCGACAATCTTACTTTTAACCGCTAGCTCTCACATCACAGTCACACGTCAGACTCAGGTGAGTCTCATAGCCCCACTTTTACTTGTTTGAACTATTTTGGGGTGAGAATACATGCTCAATTTGTTTTCGTACTACGCAAGTATCAAATCATTACTTTGTACTGCATGAGTTTGTTTATCTAATCACTCAAAGCCCTCCACAACATAGTTTGGTAATACGGTTGTAGCGTGAATGTTAGTGTATGGTACCATATAGGATTGACAATCCTCGTCCGGGTTGGAAGCCCCAACTGGTCAAACGGACGCATTAGCATTTGTTCATTAGAGTGTAGATTAGGCACTCTCAGGGAGGCACCCTCGATCAGGTCCTTGAATGCGGATCCTGACACCACAGTTAAGCTCAGACTATGTGCTCATGGCAGTGATATATATACATTGTTTATTTGCTTGGTTGCAAATCAATTTACTAAATCTTGCGTAACATACATTAAACTGTATCAATTAAACCTGTGAGCTCACCAGCTTTTAGCTGACCCGTTTTACATGTATTCTCAGGTGATCAGCAGTAGTAGGACTGCCCACTCAGGATCTTAGCTCGAGTAACATGCAAACACTGTTGTCAAGAGATTTCATTGCATTTCTACATTTTGTATAATTAGATATGTGTTAAAATCTCTCAAATCAATCATGTGAACTCAATGCGCGCTTTTGTAAAACTTATGTATTATTATTATTTTAATGTATCTATCAAAACGACACATGTAGATGTCGTTCATTATTATCTTATGTGCTGTGATTATTGATTAGTAGCACCCCAAAGTATGCTTCCGCCAACAGTAAATTTGGGGGTGCTACAGATTGGTATCAGAGCCTAAGGTTATAGTGAACTAGGTTGCATTTAGTGGGCCTAGACTATGACCGTAAGGCCGTATTCCTCATTAGGTATAACTGGTTCAGGGATTTCGTCATACGAGTTTAATTTAACATAGCCTGATCAACTATGTACAATTAAACGAAGATGATGTGAGATCTGAAAGGGGTTATGTCGAACAGGAATACACTAGTTGACTCTGACCACGAGAGAACCGGGACTTATACGTGATTTGTGCTATACACACACTAGGCTATTATGTGATATACGTTTATATACATACATAGGCCTCACTCACGTACTACTTCTTAGGCTATTATATATTGAATATATATGAATAGGCCTCACACGATAACACACTCGCTATCGCTCACACCACCTAAGACGACAAGTATAGCTACTACAATATCACTCGATGTAAAGAAAGAGACTTGTCCTCACCTACTACCGTCTATTTGTTTATACACGTGCGACGAATAACAACACATTCCGTTGTACCGTCATGTACTCACGAGGAAGATATCCCTTCGCTTTCTTCCCACCATTCTTATCCTTTGAAATCACGACTGAAACTTACTACTAGAAGAACTTCTAGGTCTCCATAAGCTAATCCTTATTCCGCGCACACTGTTAATAGCATCACTTTCATCCGGACGAATTCCGAATCTCGATGTACTAATTTTCGACATTTTTTGTAACTCTATATTCTGCAATCTTTTGAAAAACTCGTACCTTGTAATCTAAACTTTATTATCTAATGAAATTATGATTATCACTTCGTGCTATTGTGTATTATCACATATATACATACATCTATGATAGTCATTCCACTTGTACAAAATCTCACGTTCCTTCCATTTCTTTTCTTGAAGGAACATGCCACCAAAGAAACAAACCTTCAGCGCTGCTGAACTCGCACGATTCGTTTCTCAAGGAGTAGCCGAAGCTCTGGCTGCTCAATCATCACGGAGAAACAACGGAAGAAGTGATGACACTGTTAACGATGCTCCTGTCGTCAAACCTTGCACCTATAATGACTTTCTCAAGTGAAAACCTCTGAACTTTAAGGGCACGGAAGGTGCCATTGGACTAATCAGGTGGTTTGAAAGAATGGAGTCAGTTTTTAGAATCAGCAATTGCACAGAAGACTGCCAAGTGAAATATTCCACCTGTACTTTCCTGGAAGGTGCTCTGACATGGTGGAATTCCTATGTGCAATCTGTGGGAATTGATGCTGCATATCAACTTCCATGGGAAGATTTGAAAAAGATGTTGAGGGACGAGTATTGTCCCAATGAAGAACTCCAGAAACTGGAAGATGAATTCTGGCATCTGAGTGTGCAAGGAACCGATATCACTGGTTATACCACTCGCTTCCAGCAACTTGCTCTACTTTGCCCATCCATGGTTGACCCTGAACGCAAACGTATAGAGAGATACATCCGCGGACTTCCTGAGAACATTCAGGGAAACGTCACTTCGTCAAAACCTGGAACAATTCAGAGTGCCATTCGTATGGCTCATGAACTCATGGCTCAGGCTGTTCGTCGTGGAACACCTGCACCATCTACTGGAAACAACTCTGGGAGTAACAAAAGAAAATGGTCTGGAAACTCAAACCAAAACCAACAAATCTCAAAGAAGCCTGAGACTATTAAGGCTTACACTACTGGGTCTGGAGAGAAGAAAGGCTACATTGGGAACGAGCCTTACTGTTCCAAGTGTAACCGTCATCATGATGGTCCTTGCAGTACTCCTTGCAACAACTGCAAGCGGTACGGACATCTTACCAAGGACTGCAGATCACCCAAAACCAATACCAACAACAACACCAACCAACCACGAGCCTGCTTTGAGTGTGGCAACACTGGACATTTCAGGAATGAGTGTCCAAAGCTGAAGAACAAAGGCAACAACCAACCAGCTAGTGGAAGGGAATTCGTGATCGGAGCACAGGAGGCACGCCAGGACCCTAACACCGTCACTGGTACGTTTCTAGTAAACAACCATTATGCCTCTGTGTTAATAGATTCGGGTGTTGATTTAAGTTTTGTGTCTACTGAGTTTAGACCACTATTAGAACTTGAATCCCTTAAGCTAGATAACAAATACATTGTAGAATTAGGCGATGGTAAGTTGATCGAATCAGGAGAAATAGTACCGGGATGCACCTTAGAGTTAGAAGGTCATCTCTTCGAAATAGACTTACTACCGGTTAAGTTGGGAAGTTTTGACATTGTAGTCGGTATGGATTGGTTGTCGAAGAACCGCGCTGAAATTATCTGTTTTGAAAAGATGGTACGCATACCACTACCGACAGGAGAAACTTTGGTGATACAAGGCGAGAAACGAAAGAGTGCTACTAAGATGATTACTTGCTTGAAAGCTAGTAAGTATCTCAGAAAGGGATACCAAGCATTTTTGGCACACATTGTGGAGAAGAAACCCGAAGAGAGACATATAGACGATGTACCTATTGTGCGTAACTACCCGGGAGTGTTTCCCGAGGAATTACCAGGATTACCACCCTCACGGCAAGTTGAATTTCATATTGATTTGGTGCGCGGAGCCGCACCAATCGCACGCGCACCTTATCGTCTCGCTCCATCAGAGATGCAGGAGTTGTCTTCGCAGTTGCAAGAACTCCTAGACCTAGGATTCATCCGGCCGAGCTTTTCGCCTTGGGGAGCTCCGGTTTTGTTTGTCAAGAAGAAGGATGGATCCATGCGAATGTGCATAGATTACCGAGAACTAAACAAAGTAACCATCAAGAATCGATACCCGTTACCACGCATCGACGATTTGTTTGACCAACTCCAAGGGTCAAGCTATTATTCGAAAATTGATCTACGATCTGGTTACCACCAACTGAAAGTTCGAGAAGAGGATGTACCGAAAACTGCGTTTAGGACTCATTATGGTCATTACGAGTTTCTAGTCATGCCCTTTGGACTGACAAACGCACCAACAGTGTTCATGGATCTCATGAACAGAGTATGCAAACCGTACCTGGATAAGTTCGTCATTGTGTTCATTGACGATATCCTGATTTACTCGCAAACGAAAGAGGACCACGAACAACACCTGAAAACAATCCTCGAATTGCTTGAGAAAGAGAAGCTGTATGCAAAGTTCTCTAAGTGTGAATTTTGGATGCGAGAGGTTCATTTCCTTGGTCATGTGATCAACGATAAAGGAATTCACGTAGACCCATCTAAAATTGAGGCAATCAAAGACTGGGAAGCACCGAAAACCCCATCTGAGATCAGACAATTTCTTGGTTTAGCTGGCTATTACAGACGATTCATCGAGAACTTTTCAAAAATAGCCCAACCTCTTACCACTCTAACTCAGAAGGACAAGAAATTCGATTGGGGTGAGAAACAAGAAAATGCTTTCCAGTTGCTGAAACAGAAATTGAGCACCGCACCCATCCTATCATTACCAGAAGGAGTAGATAATTTTGTTGTCTACTGTGATGCTTCACATCAAGGATTGGGTTGTGTATTGATGCAAAATGACAAAGTCATTGCTTATGCTTCACGTCAACTGAAGGTACACGAGAAAAACTATACGACTCATGATCTAGAATTGGGAGCAGTTGTGTTTGCATTGAAGATTTGGAGACACTATTTATATGGCACCAAGTGTACGATCTTCACTGATCACAAGAGTCTCCAACATATATTCGACCAAAAAGAGCTAAATATAAGACAACGACGTTGGGTTGAATTGCTAAATGATTACGACTGTGAAATCAAATACCACCCGGGCAAGGCAAATGTAGTAGCAGATGCCCTGAGTCGTAAGGAGAGAGTCAAACCCCGTAGAGTTCGAGCTTTGGGATTGACTATCCACTCGAACCTCATTTCTCAAATTTGTGACGCGCAACAAATTGCCCTCACTCCAGAACAAATGAAGGACGAATCCCTGAAGGGGATGGAAAAACAACTTGAAAAGAAAGACAACGGAATGTTGTATTTTATGAACCGAGTTTGGGTTCCATGCGTAGACGAATTACGCAAGCTGATTTTGGACGAAGCTCATAAGTCCAACTATTTGATACATCCTGGTGCAGACAAAATGTACCACGACTTGAAAGGTTTCTACTGGTGGCCTGGCATGAAACGGGATATTGCCACCTACGTTAGTAAATGCTTGACGTGCTCAAAGGTCAAGGCTGAATATCAAAAGCCGTCTGGGCTTTTGCAACAACCTGAGATGCCTAAATGGAAATGGGAACAAATAACGATGGACTTCATTACGAAGTTACCCAAAACAGCATCAGGAGCTGACACAATATGGGTGATTGTCGATCGACTAACGAAATCAGCCCACTTTCTTGCTATTAAGGAAACTGATAAGATGGATAAGTTGACTAGAATTTATCTGAAGGAAATCGTTTCCAGACATGGTGTGCCATTATCTATTATCTCTGATAGAGATACCCGATTCACTTCTCACTTTTGGCAATCACTTCAAAAGGCACTTGGTACTCGATTAGATATGAGTACTGCCTACCATCCTCAAACGGATGGCCAAAGTGAGCGAACGATATAGACGCTCGAAGACTTGTTGCGAGCATGTGTGATAGACTTTGGAGGTAGTTGGGATACTCACCTCCCTTTAGCAGAATTTTCATACAACAATAGTTATCACACTAGTATAAAGATGGCACCATTTGAAGCATTGTATGTACGCAAATGCCGATCACCACTCTGTTGGGCAGAGTTGGGTGACAGACAGCTGTCTGGACCTGAGATTGTCCAGGAAACCACTGAAAAGATAACTCAAGTACTTCAACGATTGAAAACGGCGCGAGATAGACAGAAGAGCTATGCTGATAACCGCCGAAAACCTCTTGAGTTCCTAGTAGGAGACAAAGTCCTACTCAAGGTATCGCCCTGGAAGGGGATAACACGTTTTGGAAAACGGGGAAAACTAAACCCTCGTTATGTCGGACCGTTTGAAATCCTTGCAAGGATTGGTCCTGTCGCTTATAAACTCAAACTGCCACGAGAGCTCAACAATATTCACGACACTTTTCACGTTAGTAACCTCAAAAAGTGTCTTTCGGATGAAACCTTAATCATTCCTCCTGACGAAGTTTTTTATTGACTCGAAACTCAATTTTGTGGAGGAACCTATCGAAATAATTGATCGGAAAATGCATAAACTCCGACGCAGTCGGATCAAACTTGTTAAAGTTCGATGGAATTCGAAACACGGCCCAGAGTCTACATGGGAGCGCGAAGATGAAATGCAAAATAAATATCCTCATCTTTTCGAGCACGCGGCTGTGACCCACGACTCAACTTAAATCTCGGGACGAGATTTCTCTAACGGGGGAAGAATGTGACACTCCTCCAAATTAGGTATATATTTATACTTAATTTCACATGTTAATTACGATAATCCCTTACGAATTTAGACTAAACCCTTGATGTGAGATAAGTCTAGCGTGCCCAAAACTTTTGAACAAAAAGCATTACGAAAACTTATAATTATTTAAAATTATAAATTAAACGAAGCGAAACGATATCGGAAATGAATCCGACTCAAAAACAAATACAATTGTTGGTGATACAAAGTTCTGAAATGAACTAAAAAATAATTTTAAATATTTTCATTCGAAAATATTATAAGAACTAGTTGAAATAAAAATGAAACGAAAACTATTACACGTTTTATATAAAACGTATTGTACGAACAGAAACAATTACAAAATGTATCCAAAGGTCAAAAATGATAAAAGTATTATTTTTCCTATTCATATTTAATCATTTGGAGAAATACTTCAAAATATCATTGCAAAATTTAAATGTAATTTGGCACATAATTGGACCCGTACCTGAAATTGACGGGTTAAAAACCCAAACATTTAACCAAAACAAAAATATCTAACGACAAAGGGTACTGAGGCCCTTACCTCCAGTTGAAAATTTTGGTTAAATTCTATATTATAAAACTCCCTCCTCACATTTGGTGTATCACCAAACATCAATAATTGAAATACTCAATCCTTCCTCTCTGATGCAACCAACGACGGAAGCAGAGCAACAAGAAAAATCAGTGACAACCTTTCTTCATCTTCAACTCACTTTCAAACAATCATCTTCCTTAATAACAAATAAAAACACTTACATAATCATCATGTTCAAATCGGCATCATCATCCACGCAGCTACATCATCATCTCATTTTGAAATCACTGTGAGGAAACTTTCTTACAAATTTCTTACATAAATTTGTTGTTATATTGTAATTATTCGAAGAATATGATAGATTGAAAACGAGAAACGAATTAAAAACCAAGTAAAAATGGAAGGTTTGGTGATGATAATTTTTGGAACCAAAAATGTGTCTGTATAAAATTTTTGAGTATATTTATAGTTTAAATAAAGGTATAAAAACCTTTGTAAAAGCTAAAAGATTGTGTCCTAAAACTTGGTGAAAAACATAACTCAAAATCATAGCTAAATACTAAGAATGATACGGATGAATTTTTTTTTGTTTCGAACAGAGCACAGAACTGAAACAACTATACCCGAACGGGTGAAGTACCATACCCGAACGGGTGAGGTACCCGACCCGAACGGGTGGGATCTCACACCCGAACGGGTGTCATGTTAGACCCGGACGGGTCGGACATCAAAAGTACTCGGACATCAAAAAGCCTGAAAACGATTTTTGTTATTAAATTTCCATGGCCATGTGCCTAAATATAGGTATTGCTAAAAATAGAAATTTTCATTAGTATTAGTATTATATTATTATTATTATTATTATTATTATTATTATTATATTATTATTATTATTATTATTATTATTATATTATTATTATTATTATTATCATTATTATTATTATTAATATTACAATTAATCATATATATATTTATATATATATTCACAACGACAATTAATACGGATAAATATGTATACTACAATGACAAATAAAACGGGTACCGACACCCATACCCAAATACTGTGTACTCATACCCGAATGAAATATATTATTACGACAACTTTGGGGACAATATTTTTTAGATAATGACTAACTTTATCTATATATATATATATATATATATATATATATATATATATATATATATATATATATACATGTACACGTAATGTATATACACACTCGACTACAACCTTGGTACGGATAAAACGATCGGATAAATAATAATTCTAACTTATGGCTTATATATATATACATATTTTCATACGACAACTTATTCAATGTATATATATTGGTATATATATTTATACAACAACAAGGAACGATTTATATATAAGTATATATGTATATGTAGATATACATACGTATAACCAATGACACAACTCGGAACACAAATGTTTTCAACTCTGGAGACATTAATAATTCTCAATATATCATCACCAACGAATCGTACATATTTGAAAATCAATAATCTTTCAAACAACCGAATTGTTAACACAATTTGACGAGTAGTCAAATACTCATAACAATATCCTTTTCGTTTAGGACGTTAAAGGACATACGTCTGGGCGACAATCTTACTTTTAACAGCTAGCTCTCACATCACAGTCACACGTCAGACTCAGGTGAGTCTCATAGCCCCACTTTTACTTGTTTGAACTATTTTGGGGTGAGAATACATGCTCAATTTGTTTTCATACTACGCAAGTATCAAATCATTACTTTGTACTGCATGAGTTTGTTTATCTAATCACTCAAAGCCCTCCACAACATAGTTTGGTAATACGGTTGTAGCGTGAATGTTAGTGTATGGTACCATATAGGATTGACAATCCTCGTCCGGGTTGGAAGCCCCAACTGGTCAACCGGACGCATTAGCATTTGTTCATTAGAGTGTAGATTAGGCACTCTCAGGGAGGCACCCTCGATCAGGTCCATGAATGCGGATCCTGACACCACAGTTAAGCTCAGACTATGTGCTCATGGCAGTGATATATATACATTGTTTATTTGCTTGGTTGCAAATCAATTTACTAAATCTTGCGTAACATACATTAAACTGTATCTGTAACACCCCCAAATTTAATGATTTGCGGAAGCATACATTGGGTGTTACTAATCAATATACAAAGCACAAGATTAATAGTAAACGACCTCTAAATGAGACGTTTGTAAAATAGTTACATTTCATAATTAATAATCGTTTGAAAACCGTAGGTTTTCGTATACAAAATGTAATTCCCTAGAGCCCACGCGTATAGCGGGAGATTCTATTACATCACCATAGTTACAAAAGATAATGCCAAAGAATCTCCGTTAAATGCAGTTTGTAAATCATGCGACTCTAGCTAGTAATCCTGGAGTAATCCTACTCCGTAAGTGTACCTGAGATACAAAGCTAAAAAGTGTCAACCAAAAAGGTTGGTGAATCTCACGGGTTTAGTAATAAGTAGGTGTTATGAACCACAAGTATGTACCCGTATTGCTATCAAGCAAAGTAAGTAAATCAGTAAACCAGTACAGTGCCATGAGCTCATAAGTTGAAGCTTAACCGTGTAGTGTGAATATATCACGTACCCCCGTGAGTGCTATCCGCACACTCATATGTAACAAATACTAATATGTCTGTTTCTACGTGTAAATCAGTACGTGGTGGCGCTACCACCCCAGACAGGGATTGTCAGTCCCAAATGGATCCATCTATTAGTAATCGCGCTTAAGTCCATAACTAACAACTTACGATTAGGAGGCTTTCAGTGGATAAAAGTAACTCATGCGTTTGTTTGTAATCAGTAATGTTTTCAGTTCAGTACATTGTGTTCATACGTAAAACAGTTGCTAAGTATCTCACCCCAAGTATAAAACAGTAAAAGTGGGGCTGTAAGACTCACCTGAGTCGAGCAGTGGTAACTAGCAAGTAGTAGTAAAGCAAGTAGGTTCTCCGAACCCGTAACCTTCTAGTGCCTAAACACGTAAGGTTAAGTAAGTAGATGTCTCGCAAGACCATCTAGGCTAGTTGTTCATACAACCCGTTGTGTTTAAATGTTGGTTTGTTCGCGTTCGTATCAAAGTATACGGCCCGTTGGTGATTTGTTATATTTAAAGTTTATCATTCAATTCGCAAATTAGAGTAATTGTAATAGGAAAGTATGTTTTATTATGATTGTTAGGTCGTATCGTATAAGGATTTGAGGTTGTAAAAGTTCGACACTTAGTGAAAATGTGAGTTTTCAAGGTTCTAGTTTGTGCGACGTAGCATGCGACGTTGCAAGCGACGTAGGGTGCGACGTAGGTAGGTACATCGCATGATGCGACCTTCGCAAATCAATGCGACGTAGGGGGCGACGTCGCTAATGCGACGTTGGTTCAGTTTGCGACGTTAAAGTCTACGTCGCTACGTGCGACGTCCGCAAGTTAATGCGACGTAAAGGGCTGCGTCGCTAGTGCGACGTTGAGGTTTTTGTGCGACGTAGGTCGCGACGTCGCAGAGGCCCCTGGCCAGGTGCGACGTAGCGGTCTGATGGCCGGAATTTTGGTCGAAAACGAGTTTCCGGGTTTCCGTTGGGTCCAAATCTTTTACCCAACCCTTATATGAACATATTAAGCCTATTTAAACCATAATCTAGTAAAAATGATCAAAAACGAGAGATGTCGGGATTTGTCGGAAACTTACAAAGTGTCGGATTGAAAATCCGAAAAGATAGGAATGTAGATCGTGTGATGGTGAACGTTTTCTTCCAAAGAGAGGCTATGATTCGAGTGCGTTTAATATATTTATTTGTTGATTTTGTGAGAGTTTTGGGTGGTTGTGGTTGAGAGAGAAAAGAAAGAAAAGTGAAGGAGAGAGAGAGAGTAAGTTGGTTGAATGAGGAAAAAGGGAGGAAGAATGGGGGTTTTGGTGGAAGCCCCCATTTTTCAGTCCACGCGCCGCGCTCCGTGCGGTGTTCGTTTGCTCCGTCGTTTAACGTTAAATAATTATTTTACATTTTAAATGGTAGGTTTTAAATACAAATAATTACGCGACATTTCTATTTAAATATTTTACAATTAAGTTTGAATACTTTTGTTTTTAAATCGTGTAAGTTTTAATCGTGTAATACGAGGCAGTTACTAATTGTTATTAAATAGCATTTCGGTCATAGTTGCGTTATTTTAGTTTATAAACCTTTGTTCACCAACGTCCGTATTAACCGAATAGAATTTCATTCTATTTAAGTTGCGTACGATTTAAGCCAAATCGCAAAGTTGTATATATTCACCAACATATAATCTGATACATAAATTAGCCTAACACAGAACTAATTACATGTATTCACAAAGTATTAGGCACTAATTCTAGTCCTAATTTGCCGGTTGTTACATTCTCCCCTTGTTAAAAGAATTTCGTCCCGAAATTAGTTCGATTGCACGGTCGGTGCATTGTCTGGGAAGAGATGTGGATATTTCTGTCGCATTTGGTCTTCCCGTTCCCAGGTAAATTCCGGACCACGTCTAGAATTCCACCTGACTTTCACGATGGGAATACGACTCTATTTTAGTTGTTTGACCTCACGGTCCATGATTTCCATAGGTTCCTCAACGGAATGAAGTTTATCATCGATTTGAATTTCGTCGAGCGGTATAATCAGTGTCTCGTCAGACAGACATTTCTTCAGATTAGAAATGTGGAATGTGTTGTGAACGCTGCTAAGCTCAGCAGGAAGTTGCAGGCGGTATGCCACTGGGCCAATCCTTTCAAGGATTTCGAATGGTCCGATGTATCTAGGATTTAGTTTGCCTCGTTTTCCGAATCGAATGACACCTTTCCACGGTGCCACTTTGAGAAGTACCTTGTCCCCTACTTGGAACTCAAGGTGTTTGCGTCTCACGTCAGCATAGCTTTTCTGACGATCACGAGCGGCTTTTAGTCGGTTTTGTATGCCGACGATCTTTTCAGTTGTTTCATGTATGATTTCTGGACCGGTGAGTTGTGTATCCCCCACCTCAGTCCAACAGATAGGTGACCGGCACTTACGACCATACAGTGCCTCGAAGGGTGCAGCCTTTATGCTGGTGTGATAACTGTTGTTGTACGAGAACTCGCACAACGGTAAGTGATTTTCCCAGTTTTTACCGAAGTCAACTACGCAGGCTCGTAGCATGTCTTCCAGTGTTTGTATGGTTCGTTCGCTCTGACCGTCGGTTTGAGGATGGTAAGCCGTACTCATATCCAGACGAGTACCAAGAGATTTTTGCAGTGACTGCCAGAAGCGAGAAGTGAATCGAGCATCTCGGTCGGAGATGATTGAGATGGGCACGCCGTGTCTTGATACGATCTCTTTCAGGTAGATCCGTGTCAAGCGTTCCATCTTATCAGTTTCCTTGATGGCTAGGAAATGAGCAGATTTAGTGAGTCGGTCAACGATCACCCAAATGGTATCGCAACCGTTAGAAGTTTTCGGGAGTTTAGTAATGAAATCCATGGTGATCTGCTCCCATTTCCATTGTGGTATTTCGGGTTGTTGTAGCAAACCGGAGGGTTTCTGGTGTTCAGCTTTAACTTTGGAACAAGTAAGACACTTGCCAACATAGGTTGCAATGTCAGATTTCATGTTGGGCCACCAGTACATTTCCTTGATGCCGTGATACATTTTGTCGGCACCGGGGTGTATAGAGTATTTTGACTTGTGAGCTTCATTCATCACCAAGTCTCGAAGGTTCCCAAAACTTCGTAACCAGATTCGATTCGAGAAGTATTTGGCCCCGTTAGGTTTGGTTTCAAATTGTTTGTCCATGCCTCGCAAGGCCTCGTTTATCAAGTTTTCTGGTTTGAGTGCTTCGAGTTGAGCGGTGAGAGTTTGATTGATGAGGTCGTTGTGAATGGTCATACCGAGAGCTCGAACTCGAAGTGGTTTCACTCGTTCTTTTCGGCTTAAGGCATCGGCGACAACATTCGCCTTGCCTGGATGATAGCGAATTTCGCAATCGTAATCAGTAAGCAACTCAACCCATCGACGTTGCCTCATGTTGAGATCCTTTTGATCGAAGATATGTTGGAGACTTTTATGGTCAGTAAATATTATACACTTGGTACCGTATAAGTAGTGTCTCCAGATTTTTAGAGCGAATACAACAGCCCCCAACTCTAGGTCATGAGTTGTGTAATTCTTTTCGTGGACCTTGAGTTGTCGAGAGGCGTAAGCGATGACCTTGTCTCGTTGCATCAACACGCAACCAAGACCTTGGTGTGAAGCATCACAGTATACCACGAAGTCATCGTTGCCTTCGGGTAAAGATAAGATAGGTGCACTGCAGAGTTTCTGTTTTAGTAGCTGGAAAGCTGACTCCTGTTTGTCAGTCCAATCGAACTTCTTTTCTTTTTGAGTCAGTGCAGTGAGAGGTAGGGCTATTTTCGAAAAATTTTCAATGAACCGCCTGTAGTATCCGGCGAGTCCTAAGAATTGGCGTACCTCGGTCGGTGTAGTAGGTGCTTGCCAACACTTGATAGCCTCGATTTTTGAAGGATCGACATGAATCCCTTGATTGTCAATGACGTGTCCAAGGAATTGAACGGTTTGCATCCAGAACTCACACTTAGAGAATTTGGCGTATAACTCTTCGTGTTTGAGCAGCTCTAGGATAGTTTTCAGGTGTTGCGCGTGTTCTTGTTCAGTGCGCGAGTAAATCAAGATGTCATCGATAAAGACGATAACAAACTTGTCAAGGTAAGGTTTGCACACCCGATTCATAAGGTCCATGAATACAGCCGGTGCGTTGGTTAAGCCGAATGGCATCACTTGGAATTCATAATGCCCATAGCGAGTTCGGAAAGCAGTTTTCGGGATGTCATCGTCACGAACTCGGAGTTGATGATAACCTGACCGTAGATCGATCTTTGAGTAGAAACTCGACCCCTGAAGTTGGTCGAACAGGTCATCAATGCGAGGAAGTGGGTAACGGTTCTTGACAGTTAATTTGTTGAGTTCACGGTAGTCGATGCACATGCGGAAAGAACCGTCTTTCTTTTTCACAAACAGGACCGGAGCTCCCCAAGGTGAGGAACTTGGTCGAATAAATCCCTTGTCCAGGAGTTCCTGTAACTGAGTAGACAACTCCTGAAGTTCGGATGGGGCTAGTCGGTAAGGGGCTCGTGCCACGGGTGCTGCGCCGGGCACAAGATCAATAGAGAATTCGACTTGTCTAATTGGCGGTAGGCCAGGCAAGTCTTCAGGAAAGACTTCTGGGAAGTCTCGAACGATAGGCACATCCTCAAGTCGCTTCTCCACCGACTTTTTCTCCAAAACGTGTGCGAGGATTGCCTGGTACCCTTTTCTCAAGTATTTTCGGGTTTTCATGCAAGAAATTATATTTATTCTCGTCCCACCGGTCTCCCCTTGTATGCTCAAAGTTCCACCGGTGACGAGAGGAATGCGTACAATTTTCTCAAAACAAACGATTTCGGCTCGATACTTGGACAACCAATCCATACCGACGATGATGTCAAAGCTGCCGATTTCGACAGGTATCAAGTCAATGGAAAAGAGCTCGTTAGCTAAGTTCAAAGTGCAATTAGGTATCACACTGTCGGCCTCAATAAGTTTTCCGTTTGCCAATTCTATTGTGTACTTAGAATCTAAGGCAATAGGTGCAGTGTCAAGAAATGTATAAAACTCATCGGAAATAAAGCTCTTATCAGCACCAGTATCAAATAATACAGAGGCAGTCAAGTTGTTGAGAAGAAACGTACCCGTGACCACGTTCGGGTCTTGACGGGCTTCCCCAGATTTCAGCACAAAAGCTCTTCCTCGAGCATTGTTGTTATTCCTGTTGTTGTTGTTGTTCAGCTTCGGGCAGTCTTTCTTGAAATGCCCCGTACCGTTGCACCCATAACAGGTCTTTGGTGCAGAGGTGTTGGTGTCAGTGGTGTTTGATCTACAGTCCATAGCCAAGTGTCCAAATCTCTTACACTTGCTACAGGGACACGAACCATGGTGGTGTCGTTGGCACTTGGAGCAATAGGGCTTGGTTCCCTTGTACGCCCCCTTATCATCAGAACTGGAGGTGTAGGCTTTAATGGTTTCAGGTTTCTTGTTTTGGTGGTTGTTGTGGTTGTCGGACCATTTTCGTTTATTGCTGTTGGAGGATGGAGTGGGTAGTTCTGGGTCCTCATTCATAGCTAGAAGTTCATGGGCCAACCGGATGGCACCAAGAAGGGTGGTTTGGTTTGATGAGGCGACGTTTCCCCGGACGGGTTCCGGGAGGCCGCGGATGTATTTCTTAATCTTGTCGAGCCCAGTACCTGCCATAGCTGGGCGAAGGACGGTGAGTTGTTGGAATCGGGTGGTGTATCCAACGATATCAGTTCCTTGCACTTTTAAGTTCCAGAACTCTTCGTCCAGCTTGTGAAGTTGTTCGGACGGGCAATACTCATCCGTGAGCATTTTCTTTAGATCTTCCCAAGGGAGTAGATAAGCGGTGTCAATCCCCACGGACTGGGTATAGGAATTCCACCACGAGAGGGCACCATCTTCGAGGGTGCAGGTGGAGAATTTGACCTTGTCGTCTTCCGCACACTTGCTGATGCGGAAAATAGATTCCATCTTTTCGAACCATCTGATAAGTCCGATGGCTCCTTCGGTTCCCTTGAAGCTCAAGGGTTTGCAGTTTTGAAAATCCTTGTATGAACAAGGTTTAGCAGCAGAGGTTTCAGCGGCATCGCTGCTTCTTGTGGAGTTAGGTGGAGTATTCCGAGCCAAGGCTTCAGTAACAGCCTGGGTTATGAGAGACGTGATCTGAGCATCAGTGTAAGGTCTTGACTTTGGCGGCATGATTCTTCAATAAAAGAAATGAAGATACATGAGATTTTGTAAGAAAGTTGCATTTATTTCAGATGTACATGTATAAAGGTGGTAATACATAACATCAATATGAAAAGAATTATGGCAATTAATATGAGTCGAAACAGCAAGAAATATTTGATAGATGATACGAGTTCAAAGGTTACATCCTACGGATGTATTACAAAAGATGTCGGGAATTGTTACATCCGACTGAAACATAGAGTAGTGCTTAGATAGTTACTAGATTACAGGATAGTTTACAAAACGAAGACTATGCTAGTCTTAACGTAGGTTAATCTGCTCCATCATTTCGATGAGACGATCCACAGTATTTGCAAGTCTGCTGGCTTGTCGAGCATTGTCTTCAGCTAATGCTAGTCGCTGTACCAATCCGCGGTTAGATTCTTCCGTTTCCCGTGAGCGTTGTTCACACTCATCAAGTCTGTGTTTCAAAAGAGCGGTTTCCACGCTTATCTCCACCACTTTGTTGAAAAGAACGTCCACATTATTAACGGTGGTTTCGTGATCCTCAGAGACTTGTTCGATGCGCTCAAGTGATGTAAGTCTCCAGTTTTTGTTGGTTTCTTGCAACACGACATCCATGGTGCGAAGTCGTTGCTCGTGTTGGTTCACCCTAGCAGCTAAGGCCGGCAAGGTGAAGTGAGTAGAGTACGGGCCAGCTCGAGGCAACCTGTTGTTCCTCCTTGCTACCCTTGGGTTCTGCGACCCGGATTGAGAACGAGGTGAATTGGATGGGGTATTTGCCATTTCTGAGACAAAGCGTTAGTAAGATTGAGGCCTATATTCATATAGTTCCTATATAATATAGCCTATTGAGTGTCTAGCATAAACATGTGTAAGTCTCGGTTCTCTCGAAGTCAGAGTCTTCTATTGTACCCTGTTCAGCCATAACCCCTTTCAGATCTTACATCATCTCTGCTTAATTATACATAGTTGATCAGGCTATGTTAAATTAAACTCGTATGATGTAATCACTGAACCGGTTATACCTAATAAGGGATACTGCCTAATGGTCAGAGTCTAGGCTCACTAAATGCAACCTAGTTCACTATAACCTTAGGCTCTGATACCAATCTGTAACACCCCCAAATTTAATGATTTGCGGAAGCATACATTGGGTGTTACTAATCAATATACAAAGCACAAGATTAATAGTAAACGACCTCTAAATGAGACGTTTGTAAAATAGTTACATTTCATAATTAATAATCGTTTGAAAACCGTAGGTTTTCGTATACAAAATGTAATTCCTTAGAGCCCACGCGTATAGCGGGAGATTCTATTACATCACCATAGTTACAAAAGATAATGCCAAAGAATCTCCGTTAAATGCAGTTTGTAAATCATGCGACTCTAGCTAGTAATCCTGGAGTAATCCTACTCTGTAAGTGTACCTGAGATACAAAGCTAAAAAGTGTCAACCAAAAAGGTTGGTGAATCTCACGGGTTTAGTAATAAGTAGGTGTTATGAACCACAAGTATGTACCCGTATTGCTATCAAGCAAAGTAAGTAAATCAGTAAACCAGTACAGTGCCATGAGCTCATAAGTTGAAGCTTAACCGTGTAGTGTGAATATATCACGTACCCCCGTGAGTGCTATCCGCACACTCATATGTAACAAATACTAATATGTCTGTTTCTACGTGTAAATCAGTACGTGGTGGCGCTACCACCCCAGACAGGGATTGTCAGTCCCAAATGGATCCATCTATTAGTAATCGCGCTTAAGTCCATAACTAACAACTTACGATTAGGAGGCTTTCAGTGGATAAAAGTAACTCATGCGTTTGTTTGTAATCAGTAATGTTTTCAGTTCAGTACATTGTGTTCATACGTAAAACAGTTGCTAAGTATCTCACCCCAAGTATAAAACAGTAAAAGTGGGGCTGTAAGACTCACCTGAGTCGAGCAGTGGTAACTAGCAAGTAGTAGTAAAGCAAGTAGGTTCTCCGAACCCGTAACCTTCTAGTGCCTAAACACGTAAGGTTAAGTAAGTAGATGTCTCGCAAGACCATCTAGGCTAGTTGTTCATACAACCCGTTGTGTTTAAATGTTGGTTTGTTCGCGTTCGTATCAAAGTATACGGCCCGTTGGTGATTTGTTATATTTAAAGTTTATCATTCAATTCGCAAATTAGAGTAATTGTAATAGGAAAGTATGTTTTATTATGATTGTTAGGTCGTATCGTATAAGGATTTGAGGTTGTAAAAGTTCGACACTCAGTGAAAATGTGAGTTTTCAAGGTTCTGGTTTGTGCGACGTAGCATGCGACGTTGCAAGCGACGTAGGGTGCGACGTAGGCAGGTACGTCGCATGATGCGACCTTCGCAAATCAATGCGACGTAGGGGGCGACGTCGCTAATGCGACGTTGGTTCAGTTTGCGACGTTAAAGTCTACGTCGCTACGTGCGACGTCCGCAAGTTAATGCGACGTAAAGGGCTGCGTCGTTAGTGCGACGTTGAGGTTTTTGTGTGACGTAGGTCGCGACGTCGCAGAGGCCCCTGGCCAGGTGCGACGTAGCGGTCTGATGGCCGGAATTTTGGTCGAAAACGAGTTTCCGGGTTTCCGTTGGGTCCAAATCTTTTACCCAGCCCTTATATGAACATATTAAGCCTATTTAAACCATAATCTAGTAAAAATGATCAAAAACGTGAGATGTCGGGATTTGTCGGAAACTTACAAAGTGTCGGATTGAAAATCCGAAAAGATAGGAATGTAGATCGTGTGATGGTGAACGTTTTCTTCCAAAGAGAGGCTATGATTCGAGTGCGTTTAATATATTTATTTGTTGATTTTGTGAGAGTTTTGGGTGGTTGTGGTTGAGAGAGAAAAGAAAGAAAAGTGAAGGAGAGAGAGAGAGAGTAAGTTGGTTGAATGAGGAAAAAGGGAGGAAGAATGGGGGTTTTGGTGGAACCCCCCATTTTTCAGTCCACGCGCCGCGCTCCGTACGGTGTTCGTTTGCTCCGTCGTTTAACGTTAAATAATTATTTTACATTTTAAATGGTAGGTTTTAAATACAAATAATTACGCGACATTTCTATTTAAATATTTTACAATTAAGTTTGAATACTTTTGTTTTTAAATCGTGTAAGTTTTAATCGTGTAATACGAGGCAGTTACTAATTGTTATTAAATAGCATTTCGGTCATAGTTGCGTTATTTTAGTTTATAAACCTTTGTTCACCAACGTCCGTATTAACCGAATAGAATTTCATTCTATTTAAGTTGCGTACGATTTAAGCCAAATCGCAAAGTTGTATATATTCACCAACATATAATCTGATACATAAATTAGCCTAACACAGAACTAATTACATGTATTCACAAAGTATTAGGCACTAATTCTAGTCCTAATTTGCCGGTTGTTACAGTATCAATTAAACCTGTGAGCTCACCAGCTTTTAGCTGACCCGTTTTACATGTATTCTCAGGTGATCAGCAGTAGTAGGACTGCCCACTCAGGATCTTAGCTCGAGTAACATGCAAACACTGTTGTCAAGAGATTTCATTGCATTTCTACATTTTGTATAATTAGATATGTGTTAAAATCTCTCAAATCAATCATGTGAACTCAATGCGCGCTTTTGTAAAACTTATGTATTATTATTATTGTAATGTATCTATCAAAACGACACATGTAGATGTCGTTCATTATTATCTTATGTGCTGTGATTATTGATTAGTAGCACCCCAAAGTATGCTTCCGCCAACAGTAAATTTGGGGGTGCTACACATCACTTGATCAAGGATTATGTGTACACCGTTATGATTTATAATGGTTTCATATGTATCCAAAATCACAACTGATTACGACATCATCCATATGCTTCACAGAATTATGATTTGATGGGCTCGAGATTCGCTATGCCTTTTGAGGGAGGCATGAAGTGAGAATTTTTACGTCAATTTGTACTATATTTTTGGCTCCACAGAATGGGTATTTGGGCCACCCACTGGAGTCGCTCCATATTTCAATGGAGTACGACCGAACCCCCAGAAGGTCCAACATCGCTAGGTAAATCACCTCCATCACATATACCACAACGTCCGAGCTGAAACTCGCACCGACTAAGCATTAACGTTGTGGGCCATGCGTTTCATTGGTGGTAGGTACCTTTATGATAAATAATACCCATTTCAGGATTCGAACCCATGACCTGTAGAAAATCATGGGTTGCCCTTACCACTAGGCTATTTAGTCATTGATTTGGCTCCATAGAATGGTAGAAGGGAACCTATCTTTTTTCACATTCTCAGTGTTATTATGCAGATGTCGCAATTGTGACACGTTTAGTGATGTGTTCGAATATCTCCCTTTAATCTCAAACGTGCTAGCTTAAAAAGTTTAGCTACATGATGAAAATTTAAGCATTATTTTGGTCACAAGTTCTTTGATCTATTGATACAATTCCAAAAACTTTCATAACACGTCTACTCATATCATTCAAATTATATCTTATATATTGATTCTTTACTAAAATTCGTAACTAATTAACGATTACTTACACTAGATAACAGACTTTAGTCCAGACGTATATATATGATGCAATATAAAAAAAATTCTTGGATAATTCTGCGAATTTCGCAAGTCCTAAACTAGTAATTTATAAAAAATTATCATGTACAATACTATTATGCATTTTAATGACAATTTTAAGGGTTACTTTTAGAACAATTCTTTAATTATATACTCCGTAGTACGGAGTATGAGTGTATGACTTTAGCTATTCTTTCCTAGTTGATCATGCCAATTTCCATTAATACATTTTCACCCTCATATTTGAATTTGTTCACATTCATAAATTAAGTTATGGAGATGTGGCGTAAAATTACACTTAATCAACGTAACATTAGTTAACAAAATTGAATTCATTTCGAATTTTATCTAGAAAAATAATTGATTGAACAAAATTGTTGACCTATCTATTCTCTATTCTCCCTTATAAAGGGCTTTAGTGTTTTCTTTTATGCCTTAGTCTTTTCAAGATGTGAAATGACGAAACTAACCTCCACTATATTGGGCAACATTTTTTAATTAGAAATAAAGTACAAGTCAAACCAAATTAACTAGCACAACTTCCTCTAAAATTGCTAGATTGGAAAAGATTTACACAGACAATTTATTTTAGGAAGATCATTGAAGTATTGGACAAATCGAGACTTATGTTCATTTTTTTCAACGTTCGTGTAAAGTTTACAATATTATTTGTAAAATTGTTATTTATGCTCTATGCTTATCTAAGTGTCAATGTTCATCTAACTTCAACTAATGTTTCAAACTTCATCATTTTAGTACAAATATGATATGTTGGTTTCAACATAATTTTACATATTCTTTATGACTCACTAAACTAACCACTTTTTAAGTGTCATGTACCGCTTCATTGCACGGGTGACATACTAGTAGATATACAATAAGTACGTGTCAAAATCAACGTTAACAAAAGATAGAGAAAAGTGTCTTACGTGATTTATTAAATATTAAATGCAATAAGTCCATATTTAAATTTATATTTTAAGTTTACATAGCAATAGCAATACTCTTTATTCTAACATGACTCGGTATGTCTCACTGTTACGGATAAAAATGTTATCGTATACAATGATCAAACTTTGTGATTCAAACTCGTTAGTATGTGTGTATTATTATCACTATCAATGTCAATCAATTATTTTTCTCTAACGGTGTGTTTGGTTCATGAATTTTATTTTAAGGAATTGGAAGTTATCAAAAAAGAAATAATTTCAATTCCTTTAGTGTCACACCCCCAAAACGGTAATTGTGGTTATCAAGTGATTAACGGAAGCATTTGTGTGTACAGTGGGGGTTGTGACGTCAACATTGGACATTCACGTACAGAGCATATGATTATTGCAGAACAAGTAATTAAGATGCCATACATAAGTAGTTTGTTACAAAAGCTACGACTTATCAAAGTTGTAGAAATAGTATCGTTAATAAAATACAACCGTTTCGTAAATACATAATTCAAAAGGAGATTTCGTAAGTATAACTAATATGTATTAGTTATACTAAAGAAATCTCATTTGTTTCAAAAAGGTGACATCCTAATTCGTCGTGGGTAGCGTAGTTCCGATATGCATGCAGTCTTACTTGAGTTGCTATTCTCCTGAAAAACATAGTAGAAATCGTCAACAAAATTGTTGAGTGAATTCACAGGTTTAGTATATAGTAGTCAAACCATGATTATGTAATTGTTTGTAAATCGTTGGATCGCAATCCAAAAGTAATAGTTGGAAAACCTTCCAATAAGTAGTGGTTAGAAAATATTTAATGTAATCTAATATGTGACACCCGTCAAATTAGGACTAGTTATTTAGTCCTAATCATTTTGTTAACACATGTAATTAGTTCTATGTTAGGCTAATTTTGTGTATCATTACGTGTATTGTTATATATACGTATTAACATGATTAATGAAATCGTGTCACTTTATATAGGCCAAATCCCGATTCATTTATATGGACGTTGGTGAACACAATTTATTAAATAATATGAAATTATTTAATAAACATATTGATTTCTAAATATTATTTCGATAATATTTTATAAATAGTTTGTATCGTATAAAACTCACCGTACGTGACAAAAACGCGCGAAACATGCCCGACAGACAAAATAAATCAAAGTTATATTTTTATAACTCAAAACTATTTATTTTGATAAAATACTTCAAGTAAAAATAACGCGGTTACACGCGTATAATTATAACGTTTAAAAACGTTACACAATTCAAACGAACACACGATTCGTAACCAACGACCAACAAACATTATTTTGGTAACTCAAAATATAACATTTTGGGTGAAAATATCATTTAAATATATCGAGTTTTAAAACGATATCGAAACATATTATATATAACGTTTAACGTATAAACGAACGACGAAACGACCAGGGAAACGAACACCGCACGGGGCGCAAACTTGGGGAACAATATTGGGAGACCCACACCCTTAGTGGGGCCCCCTTACCAGATTTTCCAGCTCCAACAAGTTCCACAAATTGTGAATCTTGTTGTAACTTCTTTTTGACTTAAAACCACAAAATATGCAACCTTGTTCCTCATTCATCATCATCCTTTTATCTCTCTATCTCTCTCTTTCTCTCTCTAAAAACATTTTTGACCAGCCACAAGACCACCACAACATCACCCTACAACCACCATATCACCACCATAGTGCCACCACGAGCCGCCACGCCGGAATTCAAGAAAACGCACCAAAACGAGCACAACGATTTCTTCTTCTTCTCTACGGTTGTACAATTATTGTAAGGGTTCCGTTTCTCTTCTAAAATACTTATATTAATTACATGTTATGTAGCTCATTTAACTAGGAAATTTCCAAACTTGGTGTTAAAAATCATTTTTGAAGAACATATATAAACATGCATGATCTGTCCCAGATTAGTCAGCCCACTAAATCGACCATAACTTGAGTTCTACTTTGAATTAGACCATGAAACACATACCAAAATCTTCGTATGGAAAATCTCTACAAAAAGTTCTTCTTTAGCTGTTTCCATAAATATACGAATTTTTAGTTATAATCTCATCTTCACAGGACAGTATGTTTTTGTCGAAAACTGAGTTCGGTTCTTTTGCGAAATTATTTACCTAACAAGATGGACACTATAAATCATGAAAAAATCACGTTAAGTACTAGACACATAGATGACCAGTTGGTAAAAATTGTGGACCTAAACTCGGACCAGAACTAGTCGAGAATGAGAGGCGAAATGAACCGACAAAACCAAAAATGTAATTTAAGGACTGTTTTGGAAATAACTATAAAACCGACACTTCGGGTTAACCCCGACACGAAACATAACAACAATTTTTATGAACTTATTTTACCATTTTAATGGTTGGGTAAAAGTTGCGGGTCAAACCGAGACCGTTGACCACATTTTCGACATTGACCAAAAACTATTAAGTGTCGCCAAACATTGAATACTTATAACTTATTTTTACACTAAGTGTCAAATGACATAATACCTTCAATACTTATACGATACGAATACTAAACATTTCAAATATACTTTATAAGTATATCATTACAACATTCTAATAATAATGTTTTAAGATTATTATTACAATTAATCACCAACGGGCCGTACATATTTTTCCAATCATACCTAATCAAATCAAATCATTGGACATTACTAGTTGGATGAACAACTAGCATAGATGATCTATTAGGACATCTAATCATTATTATAACCTTGCGCGTCTAAGACGCCCATCAGGTTTCAGTCGTTGGAGACGACATCATTTCTCTTGTATACCATAATTAGTGCTTGATAGCATCTCATCAGACTCAGGTGAGTCTCATAGCCCCTCATTTTATTGTTTTAACCCAGGGGTGGGAATACATACTTGTTTTGTTTTACATGTGAACGCAAGTATCAAAATATCGCTATATACTGTATGAGTTGTTTTCTCTAATCAATTTAAGTCCTCTAACATAGTTTGGTAATACTTCTGTAGCGTGAATATTAGTGTATGATACCATATGGGATTGACAATCCCCTTCCGGGTCAGCAAGCACTGACTGGTCAAACGGACGCATTATCATTTGTTCATACGTGTGTTGATTAGGCACACGCATAGAGTGTCGCACCCCAAAATTCGGGTTGCGGAAGCGGTCGGGTCGGAGCGCGACTAATCAATAACCAAAGCACAAAGATATAGCAAATGACCTCTAAATGAGACGTTTGAAAATAGTTATTACATTTCCCAAAATAAAACATTTACAACGTTCGCGAGTTCGCAAAATGTGATCCAATACATAAGTTGTAGTACAAAAGTTATGCAAGGAAATCCAAGTGTTTGAAATCATACGACTCGAGCTAGCATATCTTGTAGCAATTCTAACCCTGCTGGGCACCTGAGAACACATGCTAAAACGAGTCAGCTATAAAGCTGGTGAGTTCATTGGTTTGTCAGTTGGAAACATGAAGTATAAACTGTGTATGTTTGAAAAGTAGTTCAGAAACTACTATTTAGATTTGCAGTATTATACAGTTGTGGTGTGTACCTAAGTACATCGAGGGAAAATGGCATTCCATGCCTAGTTACCTATCAGGTATAAGTATGTCTACATATGTGAGGTATTACATGCCTAAGTACTAATCGAATATGAGTATGACCGAGTCATATCGATGAAGTGGAAATCCATGCCTAGATACCAAATTAGGTATAAGTAAATCTACAAACGTGAGGCATTACATGCCTGAGTACAAATCGGGTAAGTGTATGACCACGTCATATGATAACAAGTAATAGCATTACTTAATTATTAGTAAGGTACTAGTGTGCCACCTGGCATAGTGTGTTACCTCCAAGCAACATGTAAGTGTAGTCCCGCAGAACTATAATTGAGTATTTAGCCAAATACTGTGTCAACGATCTCGAGTGTAAGCTCGCCGATCCGTTGATGAGTTCGAGTATCAACTCATACGTTTATCGATGTTTTGTATCGCTTTACCGCGATATCATTTTGAATCACTTTACCGTGATCTCGTTTTGTGCCCACTTTACCGTGACATCGTTTTGTGCCCACTTTACCGTGGCATCGTTTTGTATCACTCTAACCGTGATATCGAACAGTGTTGCTCGCAAGCAATGTATGTATATGAGAGCTGGCAGTACTACGACATGCCCGACTAGAGTAATTGAGAGCCAGCAGTACTACGACATGCCCGACTTGAGTAATTGAGAGCCAGCAGTACTACGACATGCCCGACTTGAGTAATCGTGTTTGTATATCAATATACATAAGTAAATCGTAGGTAGCACCGAGTGCTTGAGATTAAGTACGAGTATGTATGTATGTATGTATGTATGTATGTATGTATGTATGTATGTATATATATATGTATATATCTATATGTATATATGTATGTATATCTATATGTATATATATATATATATATATATATATATATATATATATATATATATATATATATATATATATATATATATATATATATGTAAGCCTGATCAACAAAGACATCCAACAAAGTATCATGTATCACATGAAATGATTTAACGTATCTAGGTATGTATATACAATACTTAGATATTAGGTGTATCGCAATAAGCCTAGGTATGAATAATCATCACCTAGTTGTTTTGTATTAATATAAGGAACTATACTAACATACGTCACTATCGTATACTCCTAGCCTCCAGCCTAGCAAGTATATTGAGGTCTCGGGGTAATGTTCACTTAAGTACAAGTCCGTTTGAGTAATCCTGTGATATATTGACAGTCTTAGTTCCTAAAAGGAAAACTAATCCTGAAAAGAGTATAGTTGTTGGCCAGCTTAAGTAGAACTAACCAGTCCTAGTATATTCGATAATATTGTCCCGCGACAATATGGCCAAAGTATAGTGATAACTTAGTCAAGTTATGTAGTGGCATTTGTTTATCAATAATATGATAATGTACAACAGTAACCTATCTAGGTTAAGCAGTGATATTGTTCTACAACAATATAATGGGTGTAATTACTAAGTATTACACAGTTTGTATTACATAACAGTAATATAGTTAAATGTGAATTATAAAAGTTTATCAATATAATTAAAAAAAAAGTAATTGTGCATGTGTCTCACCCCGAAAATAGTAAAACAGTTGAAAGAGTGGGGCTATGAACTAACCTGTAGGAGCTAGCGATCCTACGATACGCGCGTCGTCCGATGGGTAACCTCCTAATGTCCTAAACACGTGAGGTCATATAAGTAGGAGACAAATCAGTTTGTCTAAGCGAGTTGTGTAAATATTCATTCGTCGTTCAGGTTTGAAAACCGTGTACGGGGGTCCGGGGGCAGCACCCCTGGTAGCGGGGTCCAAGGGGTGGCAACCCCTGGTAGCGGGGTCCAAGGGGTGGCAACCCCTGGCGGGGTCCAAGGGGCAGAGCCCCTAGCTGGAGTAAAAATGCTCCAAAATTTTATTTCGGAGTAAAATTAGGTGGTAAAATTTGAGTCTCGACACCTAGTGAAAAACATGTTGATGTGACTCAAAAATTCATGTTTTTAAGTACTTATTTCCGCACTTTTTGGACTATTCTCTGATAAAAACATTTCAAAATAATCATTTATCATCAAAAATCACCAAGGTAGTCTAAATACGGACGTTGCTAAAAAAATCAGTTAAAACATCCAATTTGCACGCAAACCAAGGCAAAAACAATCACCTTCAATATTCCATTCTTAATTATCCTATGAAGTTAAATCTTAATGATTATTTTATGATTCCATAGGAAAATCCAAGACCGGAGGTGAAAGAATCAAGAGAAACAGGCAAAGAACGAAGAAGATGTGCAATCTGGAAGCCCGCCGATCGTCATCCGGAACACGCAAAAGTTAAATATCTCCAAATTTGGAAAAATTAGTTTCATTAGAAGCGTAACGGAAAAACGAACCCAACGGCGCAAGAATCAAGCAAATCGGGCTTAAAACGAAGAAGATACGGACGAACCAAGCAACCGAGAAATCAGCGGAAGGCAAATGGAGCACCAACCCCCCCCCCCCCTCACTCTAGGTACCGTATACGGTACCTATAGGTCCGTATACGGTAGGTGGGGTGCCATTTGTGCCTCCATTTACCTTGATAAATGGTACCTATGTGCCATTTGTCGCACCCCCAAATTATGATGCGGAAGCGGGTCGGTTCGGGGCGCGACTAATCAATATACAAAGCACACAAGATTTCATAATGAACGACCACTACATGCGTCGTTTACAAATACATTGATATTATAAAAGTTTTACACTATTATAACATAGTTTACAAAAGCTCCTGAGTTCGATTGATAGAGATTCTATGGCATAACTAAATTATACAAAATATAGTAATGCATGACAATCTCTTGATGTCTGAATGTGACTCGAGCTAATGGGCATCTTGAGTGGCAGACCTACTGCTGCTGAGTACCTGTGATACATGCTAAAATGGGTCAGCGAAACGCTGGTGAGCTCACAGGTTTGTATGTCAACACATATTTGTATGAACCGCAAGATTTAATGATAATTGAATTTAAAATGCAATTTAAGCAAAATAAAAGTTATACAGCCATGAGCACATAGTCTGAGCTTAACTCGAAATGTCAGGTCCACATTTAAGGTATCCTGATCGAGGTGCCTCCTACGAGTGCCTAATCAACACTCATCTACACAAATATTAATACATCCGTTTTACTAGTTAGTGCGTGCTAACCCGGATGAGGCTGGTCAAACCTATATGGTACCATATACTAATATTCACGCTACTACGTATTACCAAACTATGCTGATGGAGGGCTTTAAAATGATTAGTGAAAATAACTCATGTAGTATTTGATTTGATGATACTTGCGTTCATATTGTAAAACAAAGCAGAGCAATGAAATCACACCCCTAGGTAAAAGTATTTAAAAAGGGGCTATGAGACTCACCTGAGCCTATGAGATGCTACTAAGCACAATTGATGATTCACAATGATTTGATGTCGTTACAACGACTGAACCTGCAGGGCGTCTTAGACGCGCAAGGTTTAATTGATTAGATGACTCTACGGACCATCTATGCTAGTTATCCCATTAACTAGTTCTGACCAAATACTCTGGTTAATGATTATGTTCGAGTTTGTGAAAATGTATACGGATCGTTGGTGATTGATTGAAATAATAATTCTTCAATTATTATTACTACTTTCATTTGTTGTGAACTTATAAAAGCATATTTGAAGTGTTTACATGTTGTATCGTATAATGAAATATGTCGCAATGTCTAACACTTAGTGTAAACCTTTAGTTTTAAGTTTATGGAAAAAAAGGAGGTCCGAAAACTAAAATATGCAATTTTCGACCCCTAGATGACTCCGGATGGCCTAAAACTGACTAGGCTAAGGTACTTAGCCTTGACCATTGGGTTGTTTTCGAGTGACCTTGCGAATTTGAGCCCAATCCGTTACAATAAATTTTTCATCGAGAAGCTACCCTGATCGTCGACGTTTTCGAAAATTTACATGTTCTGTTTTAGCTAGAATTCGCAGGGCTAGTTTATTGATTCGTTGGATCATGAAATAGGACGGGGGAACTGCCATTTAAAGGACGCGCCGCGTACATTAGTACACGCCGTGTTCTTTAGTTTTCCAAAGGACGCGCCGCGTACATTAGTACACGCCGTGTTCTTTGGTTTTCCAAAGGACGCGCCGCGTGCATAAGGACGCACCATGTTCTTCGGGTTTTTAAAAGGACGCGCCGCGTGCATAAGGACGCACCGCGTGGATCATATTTTCTGGGGTCTGGTTCGACTCTGTTCGTTTCAAAATTCACCCAAACCAAATCTAATCCGTATTCTAACCATCAATCATCAATCCTAACGTTACTATATGATAATACAAGGTATTTAAACACGAATTTACAAAGTAAAAGTTAACGATTTTCCTTACAATGATTTATGATTGAAAATGAAGATGATGAACGGATGATGACGATGATCACGATGATGATAATGATTTCCAGCTGATGATGATAATGATCTTGTTGTTATTATTTGTTATTGTTGTTGTTTGATAAATTGAAGAGAAATGAGATGGAGAGATAGATCCGAGAGATAGATAGATAGAAATAAAATGGATCGGCCATCTCCAATTATTGGAGGTGGTTGATCCGAGCTTCGATCCGTTCCGTGGTATTTTGACCCGTGTTTTGGTACCCGATCGAAAAGTAGTAAAATGTTTTAAATCGATAAATTTCTAAAAATGAATTCGTTTATACTTTTATTGGAAGTATTTTATAAAAATACCTTTAGTGAGATATAATAATATATCTTTGTTTTACGTTCTAGAGACGGATACAATTCGAATGGTTTCGTTGCGTTTGAGTAAAATGTTATAAAACGAAATATGTTTCATTTTAATCCAAGTAAATAATAATTATCATTTTCAATAATAATACATTATTTATAAATGTTGTCGCGAATGATTTGATTTTGTACGATACGAATACTTTATATATTATCAAAATAATATATAATAAATAATGAGTTATATTAAATAATAATTCCTATATTATTTAATATTGTTTTTCACCAACGCCATATATATATGAATCGGAAATTTGGCCGATTTGATAATTGCACGATTTAATATAATCGCGTATGGATATATATTCGACGATATATATTTTGATACATAAAATTAGCCTAACACATAGCACTAATTACATGTATTTCTAAATGATTAGGAACTAAAAACTAGTCCTAATTTGACGGGTGTCACACCATTTGACCCCCCCTGTTGCTTGCTCGCCCCGTGTAACGTTTTGGTGCTTGTTCTCTGAGCTTAAAGGCTTGTACCATAACCAACTCACTTCTCCTATAAATGCCTCACTCATTTCCTCATTTCAACATCACCTTACACCTCTCTTCTCTCTCTCTCTAGAAATTCTCTCTCTCTCTCTAGATTTTCTTTAGTTTTGTAATTAGTTTAGCTAGTTTCTCTCTCTAGTTTCTCTCTCTAGAGAACTAGAGAGATATAAGTAGTGGTTAAAACTAGAGGAAAGTTGTAATTGGGTAATCAAGCTGTAGCAAGGTTATTCAAGTCAGACTGTTGTAATCCTCAGTATTACTCTTCTAATCCGGTGATATTATCTTACTCTCTTACCGTTATAATGTATACTTTGTATGTTATTTCAGTACGATCTATGATTATTGCCATGTTGATTACGTAGATTATTATGTGATTTTTGAAATGTAGATGTTAGGATTAGGGATGATGTTTAATTAATATCTCTTATATACGATTGGTAGTTGTTATGCTGCGTACATGTTTGAACTTATCATGGATGTAGACTTAATTAATCACCCTTTCCGGTATCTCACGTGACTGTTGCCTTAGGATAGGATCTGATCAACCCTAGCTACGAATACACAGTTATCTCCTGTTTGTATGAAAATGTGGGATCGTCGTAATACGTCAGAATACTTGGTATAGCGTTGGAAATACCACTGGTAAAGTACAAATACGTGGAAGCCAAGGAAATGCCGATGGTCTATCTCACCGTGGATTACCTGGAAGTAACCCTTCCAGACACGGGTCTAGGTCTTGTTAAGCCGTGGAAATGCTATAGTACACCGTTAAACTACCTCTGGTTATAAAGCTGTGTAAAGATATATAAGATCTTTAAAACACCGTAGATATACCTAGGGTTAGAGTACTATGAAAAATAAGGCACTATACACTGTACACACACCTAGGGATGAGCGCCCGATGGCAAAGGAGGGTCTAATCCACGGTGGAAGTATTAAAGCTTAATCAGATAAAACATGAGTTAGGAAATGAAAGCAAGGATGCCGGCTGTGTTCCCAGATGCTTAAAACCCCTAAAACTCTATTTAACCGATAGATTAACGTACTTAGCATACAACCAGTATTACTCTGTTAAAATTGGATATACATAGGTGTTAAGAAAAGTCAGTGTTGTGGACTGTCGCCTTATTCCTTAATTCCAATCAGAGGGTCGCTTGGTCTCCGAAAGAGAAGGTGAGGTGGGTGTGAAGACAGTCCCATCTGACCAGAATCAGGATAGCCTAGGATTCAGTGACATATGCTTTAGGTTTGCACCTAGACGTAGGATCCTAGTGTTTACACCGACCGTTTAGAAGATTCTTAACTAGAGTAATCTACTATCAACAATATAATGGATATCATCCCAAAACCCTAATCGTCGAAGTTTCAGCAATCACTCTCTACCTGCTTCTTATATTCTCGTTTACTTTTCTGCACTTTATTTCTTGTCATTAGATTAGATATAACCAAAACCATACCTACCTTGTTTATAAACCCATCCTATTGTCAAATCATCTTTGGTAGGTCCCAATTCAATTCAATTCGTTCCGATTTTGGACGACACTCGAGTTATACTTGCCGCCTTACCTACAAGGTAGGTAGCTAGCATAGTTTGAGCCCCACAAATATAAATTTTTAAACTTCACTGTTTGCCACCTCTATTGCGGTCGGAGCAACGATTCGGGATAAAACCTGACCGACGGATAGGGTGACAACACATGTGTTTTTCAAGGTTCTGTGTTTTGCGACACAAGGCGCGACATAGGTAAATGCTTCGCTATGTGCGACGTCCGCAATTTAGTGCGACATAGTGTGTTGTGTCGCTATGTGCGACGTTCGAATTTGCTGCAATATAATGGCTCGTGTCGCACCATGCGACATAGAAATGATCCTGTGACATTAACCTGCGACACAGGCTATGTCAAAGCACTGTTTTGGTCCAATGCGACACAACAAGCTGTTCGACGATTTCAGTATTCAGAACGAGTTTTGGTTCGATTTTTGGGCGTTTTAATGTTATAAGAAGCTACTAACATGCATTCTTGTAATATCTAAGTGATTTCTAGTAATTGAAACGATATCTAGAGAGAGAAAGAGAGAATCTTACTTTTTTTAGGAAAAATGGAGAGGATGAAGATGATGTGAAGAGGATGATGATGGTGAAGCTGCTGTTGTTGTTCTTGATGTTGACAACGACGAGATGGTGGTGATTCCGGTGGTGGCGGTGGTGTGATCCGAGAGATGAGAGCAAAAGGGATGGATGGGGTTTGGTGGTGGTGTGTGGTTTGGTGAAAAATGAAAATGAAAGGGGAAAGGGTATGGGGGGTTGGGAATGGATCGGCCAACAAAATGGGGGATGGGAAAATACTCCCGTTTGTCTTCAATCGTAGTATAAAATACCCGTGTTTTTATACCCGATCGTAAAATAAATTATCATTTTTAATTTCTAAAATTCATTTGTTTATTTCGATATGTTTTCGGGTTGAAACATTTTATAAATATAAAATGTTTGGGTTAAAGTTTTATAACCAAATTTTGCGCGGTCTAAACTTAATAAAATACGTTTGGAACTGAAACGAGCTGCATTTTCGAACAATTAATATTTTTGCCCAAATGTATGATGTTTACTCTAACTAATAAAATATTAGTTATGAAATTTTGTCACCGAAATTCAGACTTGAAATTCTGCGTTCTCTCAGATTCGTTTATGTTGTCTATATATATAATCATATATATATAATTTTTGAATACTTAAAGTATTAGTGCGTACTAATTACGAACGTTTGAAGTTTAAATTGGGCGCGAAAATTGTACTTTTTGACCGGGTGTCACATAGAGGCTCCCTCGCTCAGGCACTTAATTGTGATCCTGACACCTCAGTTAAGCTCAGACTATGTGCTTATAGCAGTTATATATATCATTTATCATTTACATTATTTGATTGATTTCAAATCATTATACTAAATCTTGCGGTTCATACATTATACTTTATCATTAAACCTGTGAGCTCACCAGCTTTTAGCTGACCTTTTAGCATGTATTCTCAGGTTCGCAGCAGCAGTAGGTCTGCTCACTCAGGATGCCCATTAGCTCGAGTCTCATGCAAACATCAGGAGATTGTCATGCATTACTATATTTTGTAAAATTAGTTATGCCATAGAATTTCTTTCAGTAATCTTGAGCTTTTGTAAACTATTATAACAGTGTAAGACTTTTATAATATCAATGTATTGTAAACGACGCATATAGAGTCGTTCATTATATCTTATGTGCTATTGATATTTGATTAGTCGCACCCCGACCCGAATCGTTTCCGCATCATAATTTGGGGGGGGGCGACAGATTGGTATCAGAGCCTAAGGTTATAGTGAACTAGGTTGCATTTAGTGGGCCTAGACTATGACCGTTAGGCGATATTCCTTATTAGGTATAACTAGTTCAGGGATTTCATCATACGAGTTTAATTTAACATAGCATGATCAACTATGTACAATTAAATGAAGATGATGTAAAATCTGGAATGGGTTATGTTGAACAGGAATACAATAGTTGACACTGACTACGAGAGAAACCGAGACTCTTACTTGTTTTGTGATAGACACGCACTAGGCTATTATATGTACTGTAGGTATATATGAATAGGCCTTACCCGCGTACTACCTTCAACGCTATTATATATGGTGAATATATATGGACCTCACATGATAATATACTCACTAACGCTCACACCACCAAAGACGACATGTATAGTTACTACAACATCACTCGATATAAAGAACGGGATTTTGTTCTCAACTAATACCGTCTACCTATTTATACGCGTATAACATTTTGCAACACATCCCGCTGTACCATCATGTGCTCACGAGGAAGATTATCATTTCGTATTCCTTCCACCATTTCTATCCTTCGGAATCATGATTGAAACCTATTGCTAGTAGAACTTCTAGGTCTCCATAAGCTAAGCGTTACCCCACTCACACTGTCGATAGCTTCACTTTCATCCAGACGAATTCCGAATCTTGATACACTAATTCCCGGCATCTTTTGTAACTCTATTATAACAACCCTCATTTAAAGTCATTTTTTTATAATACTCGGAAGCGCAAATCTCCATATTATTAATTTACATAACATAACCAATACATAACAAAATTAAAGTGTATTAAACATTATACAACAACTGGGTGTTATAGAACCTTTCAAAACACAACACAACATAAGTTTAAAACAATATCAAAGTACATCGTCGTCAAACATTCTTCCAAACACAACTTCTTGTCCAAAACATAGCAAACATAACCTGCAAGAGTTTAGTGGTGGGATTAGCACGAAGCTAAGTGAATAGACAAGTAAATAACAATCTAACTCAGCTTAACAATCTGTTTACAATGATTAACCATCCCCACAAACATCTTAGAGGATCGGTGGTCCTTGAGGAACCCTCATTGCCGCGGTGGTCCTCCAAGTAACACTTATAACCAACTACAGGCAACGCAGTGGTTTTACCGATAACTCATTGCTATTTTCAATCAACATAGGATCCATTCACAACATATGTTCACAATTCCTATGTTGACTAACCTATAGCAATCAAGTCCAATAAAAGTTGACCTCCCATCACATCATGCCTCAAAGGCCAAGTATCACATAGTCACACGTGTCAAATCAGGCTAACAGTCTATAACCAAGTTTACTCGTAGTAACCAAATATGTTACACCAATTTACACTGAGAGTCACAAGTCCACTCACCTGAGTATAACGGGATCCAACTCAGAGTTCTTATATTACTGTGTCTTTGGTTGATCTGAAAACACAACAGAATCACAATTAGTAACTTATTCAATAATCGTACATTTTATTTAAAATGTAACATTAACTTAATATCAGTAAATATATCAGTTGTCAAGTACAATTTAGTATTACAGTAAGCTATCATGCATAAACTAATCACAATTATAACTATTAAGGCTAACACATGTAGTTACATGTTAAAAACTTAAAATTCAGGAAACAGGGGAGTTACCCGCCGGTTTCCACTTCTACCCGCCGGGTGCCCCATTAACCCGATGGGTTCCCTGGTTATCAACCGGGTAATTTAAGTTTTGATGGTAACAGAACTAATTCGCGTTTTAAAGGCTGGAGAAGCCGCCGGGTGGCTTTTTCACCAGTCGGGTACCCAATTGGGCACACTACCCACCGGGTAGTACCCTTCTTCCAGCGACTTGCGCCTGAACCAAAACCAGACCCAATTTTTGATAACAAAACTCAAGAATTCAGCTCAATGATCATTTTAATACAGCAAAACTAGTACAAAGCATCATATATCATCAACTAATTCGTTATATATACCATAACACATCAATGTCAATTAACTCAAATTCATAATCATGCTAAAGAAACAATCAACAAACTTACAATCACAACTAGATGATGGTGATGATTTTAATGAAGAACAAGATCAATCACAGCTTCAAATCTTTGATTTTCAAGTTATCGTTTATAGTTTTAGGTTATTGTTCTTAGGGTTTTAGTTTAGAAAGAAATGAAAACCTTTCCTTTTTAGGAAGGTTATAAACAAGTCGGCCCAAACTTTTAACCGACTCCGTATTCACTTAAAACTAGCCCCCTTTCAATCTATTGTCTGGAACCCAGAAACCATTTGCGATTCCAACACTTTTATTTTACCGTTAACTATAGAAAGTTAAAACAAATAATAATTCACTTATCACAATAACTCAAATTGAGCACAATATTTCTAACATAATAAATAACAATTTAAAACTAAGAAAATTTACCAGAATACCCTTGGTCCTTATGATGGATGTTACATCTATACTCTGTAATCTTTTGGAAAACTCGCAGCTTGTATTCAACTTTATCATCTATGGAATTATGATTATCACTTGTGCTATTGTATATTACCTCATATATATATATACATATGTGATATATCATTATTTTGTACAAACAACTCATTTATTCTTTCTTTGCCTTTTTCAAGAATCATGCCGCCACGACGAACGTACTGAAGACTTTCCCCGGATGATATCGGATTTCACAATCATAATCTTTGATTAATTCCAACCATCGGCGTTGTCGCATGTTCAATTCTTTCTGAGTAAACATATACTGAAGACTTTAGTGATCAGTACAAACAACACATTTGGTACCATACAAGTAATGTCTCCATATTTTCAACGCAAAAATAACTGCTGCAAGCTCTAAGTCATGAGTAGGATAATTCTGTTCATGAGTTTTCAACTGACGAGAAGCATAAGCAATTACACGATCCCGCTGCATTAACACACAACCCAATCCAGCATACGAAGCATCACAATATACCACAAAATCATCAGAACCCTCAGGTAGTGCTAACACTGGAGCCTGACACAACAACTGTTTCAAAGTTGAAAAGCTGATTCTTGCTGTTCATTCCACTGAAACTTAACATCTTTACGAGTCAATTTGGTTAACGGACAAGCAATCTTTGAGAAATCCTTAATAAACTTTCTGTAATACCCTGCTAATCCAAGAAAACTCTTAATTTCAGAAGAATTCTTTGGAGCATTCCAATTCATTACAGCTTCTACCTTAGATGGATCAACTTTTACCCCATCTTCACAAATCACATGACCCAGAAACTGAACTTCCCGAAGCCAGAATTCACATTTAGAAAACTTAGCATATAAGTGTTCTCTTCTCAAAGTCTCAAGAATCACACGCAAATGCATTTCATGTTCAGCTTCTGACTTAGAGTAAATCAAATTATCATCGATAAAGACAATCACAAACTTATCAAGAAAAGGCCGACATACCCGATTCATCAATTCCATGAAAATAGCAGGAGCATTTGTCAAACCAAACGGCATAACCAAGAATTCATAGTGTCCATACCTGGTGCGAAAAGCTGTTTTAGAAATATCTTCTTCACGAACCCGCACCTGGTGATAACCTGATCTCAAATCAATCTTAGAAAAGTAAGAAGATCCTTGCAACTGATCAAACAATTCATTAATTCGAGGCAAGGGATACTTATTCTTAACAGTTCTTTTATTCAGTTCCCGGTAATCAATACACATACGAAGGGTACCATCTTTCTTTTTCACAAACAGAACAGGTGCACCCCAAGGAGAAGAACTGGGTCTAATGAAACCCTTATCTAATAATTCCTGAATTTGGTTCATCATTTCCCGGATTTCAGAAGGAGCTAATCTATAAGGAGCCTTAGCTACAGGGGTTGAACCAGGAATCAAGTCAATTTGATATTCTACCTCCCTAACTGGTGGTAAACCAAGCAATTCATCAGGGAAAACCTCCGCGTATTCAGAAACCACCCGGACATCAGAGATATATTTCTTTTCTAACTTAGCATTAACAACATAAGCCAAATAAGAATCACATCCTTTAGCTAGAGATTTTCTAGCTTTCATCAAGGAAATCAATGGAATACTACCTTTCTCCCGATCCCCTCGAGCCACGACATATGACTCATCAGAGACATGAATCTTTATCAACTTTTTATGACATGAAATATCAGCTTTATTACAACTCAGCCAATCCATACCAATAACCACATCGAAACCAGGAATTGGCATCAAAAGAAAAGAAATCAGAAAACTATAACCCTCTATCAGTATATTAGCTCCAGTCACCGTTGTGGTAACAGGAACCAATTTACCATCAGCTATTTCAACTTCTAGGGGATTAGCAATCAAGAAAGGAGTCAATTTCAACTTATCACAGAAACATACAGATATAAAAGAACAATTGGCTCCAGAATCAAATAACACACGTGCTGGTACAGAATTAATGAGAAAAGTACCAGTAATGACGTCCTCAGTGGTGACAGCCTCATCGACTGTCATTTGAAAAGCTCTCCCAGTAGCAGGTGGCGGATTCTTCCGCTTTTGACCTGAAGATGATGACCCACCGACCAGACCCGTTCCAAATTTCTTAGCCTCTGGACAAGCTCCTGATCGATGCCCTTCTTTATGATAGTTCCAGCACACAAAATTTGGATACGTACAATCTTTCACAGCATGTCCAAATGCACCACATTTGATACACCTAGAAGTTTGTAAAGTACAAGGTCCAGAATGACTGGATTAACATCTAGCACACCAAGGTCTATCACCCGAACCACTACCGTTATTAGATCTCTGGCTCGGATGATTATCTTGACTTTTCTGTTTACCTTTACCTGAATCACTTTTGGATCGTTGCAAGGCTTTCTCTTTATTTTGCAAGGTTCGAGCTCGAATGTCACTGTCTACTGCCCGAGCTAAATTAAAAGCATGGGGAAGAGAACCTGCTAATCTTACAGTAGTTCGGTAGTGTGGAGGTAAGGTTCCAACAAAATGCTCAACTCTAGTTTTATCATCCGGAACCCATTGGTGTACAAACCTCAACTTTTCAGAAAACTGGGTAATAAGATCATCAATCGACATTTGATCGGTCATGTGTAAATCCTTGAACTCACGTCTAATTCTAGACATATCAAATTCAGAACAGAACTGTTTGCACATTTCATTGTAAAAATCTGACCACCGGATTGATTCCCTTTGTTGTGGAGTTAGGGATGCAGTTATGGAATCCCACCATGTCATGGCTTGCCCTTTCAAAAGTTGAGTAGCATATGGAACTTTAACTTCTTCTTCGCACTTGCAAACCTCAAATTTTCTTTCCATATCTCGTAACCAATCCAAAGTCACGGAAGGATTACTGCTACCAGAATATTCCGAGGGTTTACTGGCCATAAAGGTTTTAAAAGAACACACTTTTTGTTGTTGCTGAGGTAACGGTGGAAACATTGGTAACTGATAACTGTAAGGCCCAGACGATGCTAATGGAGTAGTAGTCTGAAAATAAAACGGTAAATATACAGGAATCTGAGAAGAGGATACCACAGGAGGTGGAATACTTGTCTCAACTGGCTGTGAGGATTCAGTCTCCAATGTTCTCTGTCTAAATCTGCGAAGTTCTTGCAGTTCATCTTCTAGTTGCAACATATAATCATCCCTATCAGTTTCTCCACCAGTTGGAATAGAAGTACCAGAATGCCCAAGTCTCTCATTATGAGTTTTAGAATGAGGAACATCGATTCTAGAGGCGTTGTTGAGTGTATTGGTCGGTTGTTCATTATCTGCCATATCTGTAATCACAACACATCTCATAGCTCGTTAATTGTTAGTACCTAACATACTAACCAATTATCATTTCATAACTAATCCCACATCTCAAAATGTTTGACTGACTCAGATAGATTTTGGGACTGAACAACTTACAACTGTTCAATTCGCCCAAAACTATTTTCTGATACCAAATTATAACACCCCTCATTTGAAGTCATTTTTTTTATATAATACTCGGAATCGCAAATCTCCATATTATTAATTTACATAACATAACCAATACATAACAAAATTAAAGTGTATTAAACATTATACAACAACTGGGTGTTATAGAACCTTTCAAAACACAACACAATATAAGTTTAAAACATTATCAGAGTACATCGTCGTCAAACATTCTTCCAAACACAACTTCTTGTCCAAAACATAGCAAACATAACCTGCATGAGTTTAGTGGTGGGATTAGCATGAAGCTAAGTGAATAGACAAGTAAATAACAGTCTAACTCAGCTTAACAATCTGTTTACAATGATTAACCATCAACACATAAACATCTTAGAGGATCGGTGGTCCTTGAGGAACCCTCATTGCCGCGGTGGTCCTCCAAGTAACACTTATAACCAACTACAGGCCACGCAGTGGTTTTACCGATAACTCATTGCAATCTTCAATCAACATAGGATCCATTCACAACATATGTTCACAATTCCTACACTGACTAACCTATAGCAATCAAGTCCAACAATAGTTGACCTCCTATCACATCATGCCTCAAAGGCCAAGTATCACATAGTCACACGTGTCAAATCAGGCTAACAGTCTATAATCATCATAACCAAGTTTACTCGTAGTAACCAAATATGTTGCACCAATTTACACTGAGAGTCACAAGTCCACTCACCTGAGTATCACGGGATCCAACTCAGAGTTCTTATATTACTGAGTCTTTGGTTGATCTGAAAACACAACAGAATCACAATCAGTAACTTATTCAATAATCGTACATTTTATTTAAAATGTAACATTAACTTAATATCAGTAAATATATTAGTTGTCAAGTACAATTTAGTATTACAGTAAGCTATCATGCATAAACTAATCACAATTATAACTATTAAGGCTAACACATGTAGTTACATGTTAAAAACTTAAAATTCAGGAAACAGGGGAGTTACCCGCCGGTTTCCACTTCTACCTGCCGGGTGCCCCATTAACCCGCCGGGTTCCCAGGTTATTAACCGGGTGATTTAAGTTTTGATGGTAACAGAACTAATTCGCTTTTTAAAGGCTGGAGAAGCCGCCGGGTGGCTTTTTTACCAGCCGGGTACCCAATTGGGCACACTACCCACCGGGTAAGGGTACAACCCGCCGGGTAGTACCTTTCTTCCAGCGACTTGCGCCTGAACCAAAACCAGACCCAATTTTTGATAACAAAACTCAAGAATTCAGATCAATGATCATTTCAATACATCAAAACTAGTACAAAGCATCATATATCATCAACTAATTCCTTATACATACCATAACACATCAATTTCAATTAACTCAAATTCATAATCATGCTAAAGAAACAATCAACAAACTTACAATCACAACTAGATGATGGTGATGATTTTAATGAAGAACAAGATCAATCACAGCTTCAAATCTTTGATTTTCAAGTTATAGTTTATAGTTTTAGGTTATTGTTCTTAGGGTTTTAGTTTAGAAAGAAATGAAAAACTTTCCTTTTTAGGAAGGTTATAAACAAGTCGGCCCAAACTTTTAACAGACTCCGTATTTGTAACACCCCCAAATTTATTGTTTAGCGGAAGCACGTTTTGGGTGTTACGAATCAATAATCACAGCACAAAGATATATAATGAACGACCACTATATGCGCCGTTTTGGACTTGTAATGATAAAATAAAAAGTTTACATCAAAAATATTGTTTACATTAGCTCAGCTTGAAATTGAGAGATTTAGGTACATAATTAATCTATACAAAATATAATAATGCAGCTAAATCTCTGATTGTTTGCATGCTGACTCGAGCTAATTCGCCTTGATTGAGCAATCCAACCTACTGCTGGTTACCTGTGACACATGCTAAAATGGGTCAGCGAAATGCTGGTGAGCTCACAGGTTTGTATGTCAACACATATGTTTGTATGAACCGCAAAATTTTATAATTGAATTTAAAATGCAATTAAGCAAAATAAAAGTTATACAGCCATGAGCATATAGTCTGAGCTTAACTTGAGTTGTCAGGCCCACTTAAGGAAACCTAACTTGAAATGCCTCCTACGAGTGCCTAATCCACACTCGTCTTCCCAAATGCTAATACGTCCGTTTGACCGGTTTGTGCGTGCTAACCCGGACGAGGATTGTCAATCCTATATGATATCATATACTAACATTCACGCTACTACGTATTACCAGACTATGCTATGGAGGGCTTTAAATTGATTAGCTTGAAACTCATGTAGTATTTGATTTGATTGGTACTTGCGTTCAACTTGTAAAACAAAACGAGCAATAATATCACACCCCTGATTGAAAAGCAGTAAAATAGGGGCCATGAGACTCACCTGAGTCTTGAAAGTTTGAATTAATAACTTGGATTGATTTGCCTTGAAGTGTGGTCCGAAGACTTGTAACCTGAAGGTGTCCATGACACGCGATGGTTATTAATTGTTTAGGTATCTCGAAAGACTACCTTTGTAATTGTTTGTCCAAATTACCCCGATTTGGTTGATTGACTTGTCCAAATTACTACGTTTTGGTTGATTGAATTGTATGTTTGAAAACGTGTACGGCCCGTTGGTGATTAATTGTAATAATAGTTTTGATGTTATCACATTGATTTCGAAGCGTTATACTTGAAAAGCAAATTCCATTATGTTTGAAAAGTTGTATCGTATAAGCGTTTTGAAGTTGTACAAGTTTGACACTTGGTGAGAAATGTGCTTACGGAATCTAAGTACGGGGGTCCGGGGGCAGCGCCCCTGGTAGCGGGGTCCAAGGGGCGGCAGCCCCTGGCGGGGTCCAAGGGGCAGAGCCCCTGGTTGGGGTCGAAAAACGCATATGGGATTTGAATTTAGGTAAAATCAAGTGACAAATTCCAGATCTCGACACTTAGTAAAAATCTGAGTTTTTAAACATTCTGTTTTATGCGACACAAAGTTGATTATGCGACACAATGGTTGTGTCGAATAGAAGTGCGACACAAGAGCTTAGCGACACAAGGGTTGTGTCGCATAAGCGTACGATGCTGATTTAACAGCGACATAGTGGTTGTGTCGCATGGTATTTGCGACATAAGATACGACATAATATTGTGTCGTAGAGGATCCGACATAACTGGGTTTATACGACACAAGATACGACACAAAGGGTTTTATACGACACAACCTGCGACACAAGGCTTGTGTCGCAAAGATGAACATCAAAACAGAACCCAGCGACTGTCGATAATTTTCGACCCAAAACTCAAATCTAACCCATTTTTAAGCTATAAAATCGTGTTTTACCTTTTGTAATGGACATATATAAACCCAAATAACCCGTAAACATGTAAAAATAAGCTAATACAAGAGGTTTCGGGATTTTGTCGGAAACTTACAAAGTGTCGAAACGAAAATCCGGAAAGATGGAAATGTAGAAAGAGAGAGAGAGATGAAAAGATGGTGATGATGAAAATGAGATGGTGGGGAGGGGGTTTGTCCCCTTTGTTGACCGGTTGGGTGGGGCCCACGGGTGTGGGCTTCACCCGTTTTTCGTTCCCCGCGTTTGTGCTCCGTGCGGTGTTCGTTTTCTCGATCGTTTAAACGTTAATTATTTATTTTTATGAACAAATATGCGTTTTAAAAATACGAATATTCACTCAATATTTTCGTTGAAGTATTTTACCAAATACTTAATAACTATGTTATAGAATGTAACTTGTTTCGTTTGTTTGCGAGTTTAACATTTTAATTGTGTAATCGTTGTTGTACGATATGAATCAAAACTGAAATATTATAAAAATAATATTTTGGATATAATAGTGTTATTAAATAATGTTACATTATTTAATTAAATTATTCACCAACGTCCGTATTTAATTAACCGAATTACATTCGATTTGAACTTGTACGATTAATCAAATCGCATAATACTTGTATATATATTCAACAATATATATATATATATTGATTGATACATTAATTAGCCTAACACAAAACTAATTACATGTATTAACAGTTGATTAGGTACTAATTACTAGTCCTAATTTGACCGGTGTCACAGTATTCACTTAAAACTAGCCCCCTTTCAATCTATTGTCTGGAACCCAGAAACCATTTGCGATTCCATCACTTTTATTTTACCGTTAACTATAGAAAGTTAAAACAAATAATAATTCACTTATCACAATAACTCAAATTGATCACAATATTTCTAACATAATAAATAACAATTTAAAAGTAAGAAATTTTTTCCAGAATACCCTTGGTCCTTATGATGGATGTTACATCTATACTCTGTAATCTTTTGGAAAACTCGCAGCTTGTATTCAACTTTATCATCTATGGAATTATGATTATCACTTGTGCTATTGTATATTACCTCATATATATATACATATGTGATATATCATTATTTTGTACAAACAACTCATTTATTCTTTCTTTGCCTTTTTCAAGAATCATGCCGCCACGACGAACGTACTGAAGACTTTCCCCGGATGATATCGGATTTCACAATCATAATCTTTGATTAATTCCAACCATCGGCGTTGTCGCATGTTCAATTCTTTCTGAGTAAACATATACTGAAGACTTTAGTGATCAGTACAAACAACACATTTGGTACCATACAAGTAATGTCTCCATATTTTCAACGCAAAAATAACTGCTGCAAGCTCTAAGTCATGAGTAGGATAATTCTGTTCATGAGTTTTCAACTGACGAGAAGCATAAGCAATTACACGATCCCGCTGCATTAACACACAACCCAATCCAGCATACGAAGCATCACAATATACCACAAAATCATCAGAACCCTCAGGCAGTGCTAACACTGGAGCCTGACACAACAACTGTTTCAAAGTTGAAAAGCTGATTCTTGCTGTTCATTCCACTGAAACTTAACATCTTTACGAGTCAATTTGGTTAACGGACCAGCAATCTTTGAGAAATCCTTAATAAACTTTCTGTAATACCCTGCTAATGTCAAAGGTATGGGCGTCAATGTGGTACTCCTTGTGGAAAATGTCCAGCAATCTTACGAGTCAATGTGGTACTCCTTGTGGAAAATGTCAAAGGTATGGGCGTCTGGCCAAAGACTGCATATCTATCAATGTCAACACCACCACTGGCAAACCTAAGTCCTGCTATGAGTGTGGAGACACAGGACACTTTAGGAATGAGTGCCCAAAGCTAAAGAACAAGGGCAACAACACTGCTAAGAGAAGAGCTTTCTTGCTGAACTCCAAGGAAGCCCGTCAGGACCTGAATGTGGTCTCGGGTACGTTCCTTCTCAACAATCTTACTGCCTCTGTTCTGTTTGATACTGGTGCTGATAGGAGTTTTATATCTGAAGAGTTTAGTCCGTTGCTTGACATCACTCCTATTGCTTTAGATGTTAAGTACATGGTAGAGTTAGCTAATGGTAAACTCATAGAGACCGACAGTGTAATACCTAATTGCACTTTAAATCTATCCGACGAGCTCTTTTCTATCAACCCTATACCTATCGAGATCGAAAGTTTCGACGTCATTGTTGGCATGGACTGGCTGTCCAAGCACCGCGCTAAAATCGTCTGCTAAGATAAAATTGTTCGCATTCCTCTCGCCACCGGTAGTACTTTAGTCATACAAGGGGAGATCGGTGGGACGAGATTGAATATCATTTCCTGCATGAAAACCCAAAAGTATTTGAGAAAGGGTTATCAGGCAATCCTCGCCCACATCATGGAGAAAAAGTCGGAGGAGAAGCGACTTGAGGATGTTCCCATTGCTCGAGACTTTCCAGAAATCTTTTTCGAAGACTTGCCTGGTCTTCCACCACCGAGACAAGTTGAGTTCTCAATCGACCTTGTGCCTGGAGCATCACCTGTGGCTCGAGCACCTTATCGCTTAGCCCCATCCGAATTGCAGGAGTTGTCCACTCAATTGCAGGAACTTCTAGACAAAAGATTTATTAGACCGAGTTCTTCACCTTGGGGAGCTCCGGTCCTGTTTGTGAAAAAGAAGGACGGTTCATTCAGGATGTGTATCGACTACAGAGAGTTGAACAAATTAACCGTCAAGAACCGCTATCCACTACCCCGTATCGATGATCTGTTCGATCAACTACAGGGGTCAAGTTTCTATTCGAAGATAGATCTACGATCAGGTTATCATCAGTTACGAGTTCGCGACATCGACATCCCAAAGACTGCTTTTCAAACTCGTTACGAACATTATGAATTTCAAGTGATGCCATTTGGTTTAACAAACGCACCGGCTGTATTCATAGACCTTATAAACCGAGTGTGCTAACCATACCTCGACAAGTTCGTCATTGTCTTCATCGATGACATTCTTATTTACTCGCGCAGTGAACAGGAACATGCGCAACATCTCAAAACCCTCCTAGAACTTCTTAGACACGAAGAGTTGTATGCTAAGTTCTCCAAATGTGAGTTCTGGATGCAAACCGTTCAATTTCTTGGTCATGTGATTGACAGTCAGGGAATTCACGTAGATCCATCAAAGATTGAGGCTATCAATTGTTGGCAAGCACCGACAACGCCGACCGAAGTACGCCAATTCTTAGGACTGGCTGGTTACTATCGACGTTTCATAGATAACTTCTCAAAAATTGCCCAACCTCTCACGACACTGACTCAGAAGGAAAAGAAGTTTGATTGGACTGATAAGCAGGAGTCAGCATTTCAGCTATTGAAACAAAAGCTTTGCAGTGCACCCATTCTATCATTACCTGAAGGCAACGATGACTTCGTGGTATACTGCGATGCCTCACACTAAGGTCTTGGTTTCGTGTTGATGCAACGGGACAAGGTTATTGCCTACGCCTCCCGACAACTCAAAGTTCACGAGAAGAAATACAGCACTCATGATCTCGAACTAGGAGCCGTAGTGTTTGCACTCAAAATCTGGAGACACTATCTGTATGGCACAAAATGTACCATCTTCACCTATCATAAAAGTCTTCAACATATATTCGATCAGAAGGATCTCAACATGAGGCAACGTCGCTAGGTCGAGTTGCTTAGCGATTACGTGTGCGAAATCAAGTACCATCCGGGCAAAGCAAATGTTGTTGCCGATACCCTAAGTCGAAAAGAGCGCACCAAACCACTTCGAGTCAGAGCCCTCAGTATTACCATTCATAATGATTTTATCGTTCTAATCGTCGCCGCTCAAATCAAAGCATTGAATCCCGAAAACTTGAAAAATGAGGCCTTGCACAACATGGAGAAACAGTTTGAAACCAAACCCAATGGGGTCAAGTACTTCGCGAACCGGATCTAGTTGCCTTATTTCGGAAACCTTCGAGACTTGGTGATGGATGAAGCTTACAAGTCCAAATACTCTATACATCCTGGATCGGATAAGATGTATCATGACATCAGGGAGTTACACTGGTGGCCAAATATGAAAGCTGAAATCACGACCTACGTCAGCAAGTGTCTCACCTGCTCTAAAGTCAAAGCTGAATATCAGAAACCCTCCGGCCTACTCCAACAACCAGACGTCCCCCAGTGGAAATGGGAGCAAATCGCTATGGATTTCATCACAAAACTTCCGAGAACATCAAGCGGTTGCGATACCATTTGGGTGATCGTGGACTGGCTCACCAAATCTGCTCATTTCCTTGCCATCAAGGAAACCGATAAAATGGAACGTCTCACACGAATCTATTTGAAGGAGATCGTATCCCGACACGGCGTTCCAATCTCAATTATCTCTGATAGAGACAGTCGTTTTACATATCACTTTTGGCAATCATTACAAAAATCCTTGGGTACTCGTTTGGATATGAGTACAACCTATCATCCACAAACCGACGGCCAAAGTGAAAGGACAATTCAAACACTGGAAGATATGCTACGCGCCTGCGTAATTGACTTCGGTGCAAATTGGGAACATCACTTTCCATTGTGCGAATTCTCGTACAACAATAGTTATCATACCAGCATTGGAGCTGCACCATTCGAGGAAATATACGGTCGTAAGTGCCGATCGCCTATCTGTTGGACCGAAGTGGGAGACAACCAACTCACTGGTCCTGAAATCATTCATGAAACCATCGAGAAGATCGTTGGTATTCAGCAACGGCTGAAAGCCGCGCGTGATCGTCAGTAGATTTATGCGGACGTGAGACGCAAGCATCTCGAGTTCCAGGTTGGGGATCGAGTATTACTCAAAGTATCACCTTGGAAAGGTGTCATCCGATTCAGCAAAAGTGGAAAGCTAAATCCTAAATACATTGGACCTTTTGAGATCCTTGAGAGGATAGGTCCAGTGGCATATCGATTGCAATTACCACCCGAACTTAGCAACGTGTATCCCACATTTCACATTTCTAATCTTAAGAAAATGCCTGTCTGATGAGACACTCATTATACCTCTCGATGAGATTCAAATCGACAACAAGCTTCATTTTGTCGAGACACCAGTGGAGATCATGGATCGTGAAGTCAAACAGCTTAAGCAAAGTCGTATCCCCATTGTCAAACTTCGGTGGAATTCACGGCGTGGTCCGGAATTCACCTGGGAACGGGAAGACCAGATGCGACTCAAATATCCACACCTATTTTCAGACTCCATTCACACGCCGACTTCGAGCTAAATTTCAGGACAAAGTTCTCTTAACAAGGGGAGAATGTGACACCCGTCAAATTAGGACAAGTTATTAGGTCCTAATCATTTTGTTAACACATGTAATTAGTTCTATGTTAGGCTAATTTTGTGTATCATTACGTGTATTGTTATATATAAGTATTAACATGATTAATGAAATCGTGTCACTTTATATCGGCCAAATCCCGATCCATTTATATGGACGTTGGTGAACTCAATTTATTAAATAATATGAAATTATTTAATAAACATATTGATTTCTAAATATTATTTCGATAATGTTTTATAAATAGTTCGTATCATATAAAACTCACCGTACGCGACAAAAACTCGCGAAACACGCCCGACAGACAAAATAAATCAAAATTATATTTTTATAACTCAAAACTAAGTATTTTGATAAAATACTTCAAGTAAAAATAACACGATTACACGCTTATAATTATAACGTTTAAAAACAATACACAATTCAAACAAACACACGATTCGCAACCGACGACCAACAAACATTATTTTGGTAACTCAAAATATAACATTTTGGGTGAAAATACCATTTAAATATATCGAGTTTTAAAACGATATCGAAACATATTATATATAACGTTTAACGTATAAACGAACGACGAAACGACCGAGGAAACGAACACCGCACGGAGCGCAAACTTGGAAAACAATATTGGGAGACCCACACCCTTAGTGCCCCCCCCCCCCCCCCCCTTACCAGATTTTCCAGCTCCAACAAGTTCCACAAATAGTGGATCTTGTTGGAACTTCTTTTTGACTTAAAACCACAAAATATGCAACCTTGTTCCTCATTCATCATCATCCTTTTATCTTTCTATCTCTCTCTCTCTCTCTAAAAACGTTTTTGACCAGCCACAAGACCACCACAACATCACCCTATAACCACCATATCAACACCATAGTGCCATAATGAGCCGCCACACCGGAATTCAAGAAAACGCACCAAAACGAGCACAACGACTTCTTCTTCTTCTCCACGGTTGTACAATTATTGTAAGGGTTTCATTTCTCTTCTAAAATACTTATATTATGTGTAATTACATGTTATGTGGCTCATTTAACTAGGAAATGTCCAAACTTGGTGTTAAAAATCGTTTTTGAAGAACATATATAAACATGCATAATCTGTCCCAGAAAAGTCATCCCACTAAATCGACCATAACTTGAGATCTACATTGAATTAGACCATGAAACACATACCAAAATCTTCGTATGAAAAAGCTCTACAAAAAGTCCTCCTTTGGTTGTTTCCAGAAATCTACGAATTTTTAGTTATAATCTCATCTTCACAGGACAGTCTGTTTTTGTCGAAAACTTAGTTCGGTTCTTTTGCGAAATTATTTACCTAACAAGATGGACACTATAAATCACGGAAAAATCACGTTAAGTACTAGACACATAGGTGACCAGTTGGTAAAAATTGTGGACCTAAACTCGGACCAGAACTAGTCGAGAATGAGAGGCGAAATGAACCGACAAAATTGAAAATAAAATTTAAGGACTGTTTTGGAAATAGCTATAAAACCGACACTTCGGGTTAACCCCGACATGAAACATAACGACAATTTTTATGAACTTATTTTACCATTATAATGGTTGGGTAAAAGTTGCGGGTCAAACTGAGACCGTTGACCACATTTTCGACATTGACCAAAAACTATTAAGTGTTGCCAAACATGGAATACTTATAACTTAATTTTACACTAAATGTAAAATGACATAATACCTTCAATACTTATACGATACGAATACTAAACATTTCAAATATACTTTATAAGTATATCATTACAACTTTCTAATAATAATGTTTTAAGATTATTATTACAATTAATCACCAACGGGCCGTACATATTTTTCCAATCATACCTAATCAAATCAAATCATTGGACATTACTAGTTGGATGAACAACTAGCATAGATGATCTGTTAGGACATCTATTCATTATTATAACCTTGCGCGTCTAAGACGCCCAGCAGGTTTCAGTCGTTGGAGACGACATCATTTCCCTTGTATACCATCTTTAGTGCTTGATAGCATCTCATTAGACTCAGGTGAGTCTCATAGCCCCTCATTTTACTGTTTTAACCCAGGGGTGGGAATACATGCTTGTTTTGTTTTACATATGAACGCAAGTATCAAAATATCGCTATATACTGTATGAGTTGTTTTCTCTAATCAATTTAAGTCCTCTAGCATAGTTTGGTAATACTTCTGTAGCGTGAATGTTAGTGTATGGTACCATATGGGATTGACAATCTCCGTCCGGGTCAGCAAGCATTGACTGGTCAAACGGACGCATTATCATTTGTTCATACGTTTGTTGATTAGGCACACGCATAGAGGCACCCTCGCTCAGGCACTTAATTGTGATCCTGACATCTCAGTTAAGCTCAGTCTATGTGCTCATGGCAGTTATATATATCATTTATCATTTACATTATTTGATTGATTTCAAATCATTATACTAAATCTTGCGGTTCATTCATTATACTTTATCACTAAACCTATGAGCTCACCCGCTTTTAGCTGACCTTTTAGCGTGTATTCTCAGGTTCGCAGCAGCATTAGGTCTGCTCACTCAGGATGCCCATTAGCTCGAGTCTCATGCAAATATCAGGAGATTGTTATGCATTACTATATTTTGTAAAATTAGTTATGCCATAGAATTTCTTTCAGTAATCTCGAGCTTTTGTAAACTATTATAACAGTGTACGACTTTTATAATATCAATGTATTGTAAACGACGCATATAGAGTCGTTCATTATATCTTTTGTGCTGTTGATATTTGATTAGTTGCGCCCCAACCCGAATCGCTTCCGCATCATAATTTGGGGGTGCGACATAATATTCCGTTTGTAAATGACCCACAGGTGATATATTGAGTAGTTTCGTTGATGACTCACAAGTGATCAATAAGTAGTTGTAGATGACCCGTAGGTGATCTATAATATAGTTGTGTTGATGACCTGAAGGTGATCAAATAGTAATTGTAGATGACCCGTAGGTGATCTAATAAGTAGTAGTTGGAAAACATTTACTGAATTCCAATAAATTGTTATCGTTATAGTAGGAAAGACAATCCAATAAGTTGTAGGAAAACTTATAAGTTATTCCAAGTATAGTATGTGGAAAAACATTTCCAATATAGTTGTTTGTAGGAAAAACATTTCCAATATAGTTTCGTAGGATAAACATCCAATTTGTGGTTCGTAGGGAGACATAGACGATGATCCCCTGAAGGTGAGCTAAACCTTGCAGGTTAAAGTAACGACCCCTAGTGCTATAACCAATCCACGACTTGTGTAATATTTTTGCCTCAGTAACAGTTTAAATATACGCTCCTCATTACGACTGCCTTCGTGAGGTTGGCATGACCACCAAGTTATAATAGTGGGAGGGCTGTCAACTCGATAATACTATCTGTATATTCAGTGGCTAGAGTCACCAAGCTAATGGTTATAGGTTGCAAGCACCGGGATAGGGGTGTTCATTCGGTTTAAACCGAAAACCGAATAGTTGATTTCCGTTTATTTTTAACGACGAAAGATAACGGTATTTAATACGTTATTTAATTCGTTATTTATTACTCAACTTTATATTCAATGCTTTCCACTTTCTCTTTAATGCTCTTTAATACGATTTATTACTTAATTAGCCGTTTCGGACATGCTTTCTAGATTAAGTATTAATTCATCTATACTATATGCGGAATTGTTTTCTATTTTTTCTTCTAACACTTTTACCTTCTTATTTAATTTTTCCAATTCTTGTTTCAACTTATTATTTTCTTCTTCTTGAGTTACTATATATTTTCTTTTTACCTTTTCTAAACAATCTAAAGATGATTGCACATCTTCTATTATTCTAGTTCTATATGAACTTATTGAAAATTTTTCTTTTATATGTTTTCTAAATTTTCTTAACTCTTCTATCATTTCTATTATTTCCTCATTTGTTGATTTTCTTTCCTTTCTTTTTCTATAAGGACCTCTTTTATTTATATCCTATTATTTAAATCTGTTACTACTGAATTTAATTCCATAACTTGATCCTTTAATTTATCTAATTGGTTTTCTTTGTATAAATTAGTTCTTCTAACTGGTGCTTCTATTTCTGTATTTATTCTAGGTATCATCGAATTGCTTGACTCACCGATTATATTTCCTAGTTTTAGCTGTTTAAATCTTTGACTATGATTTCTTAAGAATTCTCTTTGTATCTTATCTTCTTGTATTAAAGTACTTGTCTTATTAAATAATTTTTCCGTATATAATCTATCTAAGTTTTTATATTGTATACTTAATGAACTATTTGTTAGTGCATATGCTATTCGATAGTTTACTGTTAAAGGTATATCTCCTTGTTCCATTAATCCTTTATTTTTGAAATCACATGTTATTCCTATACAATTATTTATACTTTTTGTTTCTAACGGTATTGGGTATTGTAATGTAACGTTGAACTTAATACATCCATATCCTAGATCTCCATCTATTCTTCCTAAAATACTATATTCTTTTTGTTTTATCCTATTATCATCTACTTGTAATTCTACTGGTGTTTTAATTCCTTCTCTAAAGGTTGATCTTATTATTATTTGTATAACATTTATGTGTATATATCCAATTTTTTCTAATCTTTTTGCTATTTGTTCTATTCTTACTATAGGTGCCTGAAATCTTTTATTAGCTTGTTCTATCATAACGTTTTGCTCTCCTTGCATGATTCCATAATATATTATATTTTCTCTATTTAATCTTTCGATTAACGTTCTACTTATACCTTCTGATTCTTTTAGACTAAGAACTCCATGATTTTTAACTTTTGTTACTAGTTTTTTATCTAATAATACATCTGATAGATAATTTCCTGCTTCTTCTTGATTTTCTATATCCTGATATTCTTCAGACATTATTAATACTTTTTTCTATATCTTCATAGTATAAGTTTATTCTTGGTATTCTAAATTCATTTAATATTAATTCATTATTATTTATTTGATAGTTAAATTGTTCTAAGAAGTCTATTCCTAGTAAAACACTTCTTCTTTCTGGCTTCTTTCTATTATCTACCATTATTTCCATTTCTACCTTTAATTTCTTACTAAATATTATATCTATCGTTGTGTACTTAGTATTAGTTACTTTTTTATTATCGTATTTAATTTCTTCAACTAAATCATATACTTCTGTTACTATATCTGGACTGATATGACTATTACATGCTCCTGTATCTATTAGTATAACAATTATTTGATTATTTATGCTTCCTATTACGTGATACTGACTGTAATTTTGTATATCTAATTGAATTTTAAAACTTTTCATTTTTATAATGTTTCTAGTTATGAATGATAAAATTTCCTCTAGAATTTAACAAGGTTACAAGAGTTATTAATATACCTGACTTTCTTATGATGACTGTTGTTTGAACGGAAACTCCAACCCAATACCGGAATTTGTCCTTGACGCTCTCCTAGCTTTGACGGACTTCTCAACGGCTTTCCAGGGCTCCAGGAAATCTTTCCTTCTTCAAACTTAGACTCATAAACAAGTAGTATTTTTTCTTGTTTCTTGTTAAATCCTTGCGGATTTGTTTTAGTGACACATTATTGTACTAGATAATAATTTTTTTTTATTTGGACTTGAGAAATATTTTACAAGAGAGAATGAGGTTACAATTGAATACTAAAATTGAGCACACCTTACAATGAGAGATTTCCTCTCTATTTATAGACTTGTGAATGGAATGCTATTCACGCCATTCGACTCAATTTACCGCTAAGATGATAAGGAATCTTATCTCTTAGTACAATTATTGATATAATAATACATAAAGTGGACCATCTGGCCCCATTTTTGCTAGCTGGCTACATCTTTGCTTTTTGTGACGTGAGCGCTTACGTTTATGCTTCAATTATTACTTCTTCATCACTACTTTTCTTTTCACATTCTTCACACGTATGCTCTTCTAGAAATTCTTCGAATAACTTGTGGCATATATATCTCTTGACTTCTTTGCTGTAGTTAAACTTGTTATACATCATTTTAGACATAAAATCTTTTAAGATTCTTTTATCTAATTCTGATGGAGGTTTGGATTGGTGACTCCATATGATTGTTGAACTTGCTGCATAATTAATCCTTCCTTCAATTTTAAAACTTTTGTGAAGAATTAAAACATAATTGTTGCCTAAATGATCTAATTCATCGCCTTGCATGTCCGCCTTTCCTATTGCTGGATAATTTTGATTACTAACTCCGATTTGACATAATTGTATGGCTGGCTGAGTTACCTCGCCATCTTCATTGAATTCTGGAATTGTTCCAAAGATCCTTAGAAATCCTTCTTTTTCTTTTATTATTTTGCTGATGAAATTAGTGATTGCCGTCCTCATTTTTGATGGAAAATGTCTGAACATTTCTGCTCCATTAAAGTAAATACAACTGACTAGTCCTGCTTGAAACATCATGTATGCTTTTATTGGTTCTGCTTCTGGAAGTATTATTGCCTTAGGACCTTGATAACCAGTATCTATTGGGTAGACACTAGTTTCTTTATCTTCTTCTTTATAGTTTAAAAGGAAATTGTATTCCTTTTCCATGATCTTCTTTGTTAGCCGATTATTTTCTTCAATTTGTTGCCTGGTTTGAATGCCACTGATTGTCAAGCTTGGTTTTTTAATTGTCCCCAAACTATGCATTCTTCGTTTTTGTGGAATTGCTCATTTTGCTGCTTCAACTGGACTTGTTACTTTCTGAGCATAACTTTCTGTCTTTTTGTGATCTTCGAGTGCCTTCTTTGCTTCTACTAGACTTAAGTATTTTTTGTGTATAATACCTGTTTGCCCAGTAATGAATATTGCTGCTTTACTCCATTGATCAAAGATACCTTGATTTGGACCATTAAATATTACATAGTATGCCTTTGCTCGTTCTTCTTCGTCCATTTCTTGCTTTATTACTTCAGTCTTCATTTGTTTTGTTGAAATTGTTGTTGTTGTACTTGAACTCTCCCCCACCAATGAAGGAAAAGATTCTTTTATTCCTAATAGACTGATAACTTCATTTATTTTTTCGTACTCTTTTTGAAGAGCTGCTGCTTCTTTCTGCATTTGTCTAATAGCTTCATGCTTTTGCTGAATCTGATCTTTGAGTAGCTTTTGTTTTTCCATAATGGTTTGGTTTAATGCTTCCATTCTCGTGTTAACGTATCTGCCAAATAGTTTTGACTTCCTGGTATGTGTACTGCAACAAAATCAAATTGTTGTATAATCAAACTCCATCGTAAGAGTCTGCCCTTATTGTATGATTCTTTTAGCTTGATATTTATAAAATCTTTCACATAAGTATTGTCTGTTTGAAAAATAAATTTTACTGGTTGTAAATCCAGTCGAAATTTCTTTAATGCGTTTATAAATGCTAAAAGTTCTTTTTCATGGACTGTATAATTTTGTTCTGCTGGTTTAAACGTTCCAGATGTCCATTTTGATAATAAAACTTTTTGTTTGATCCCGAGGGATTCTTGTTGCATAACAGATTGTTCATCCGTTCCTTGTTGCCTTATTTTTGACCGATTGGTCCTTATTGCATCCAATCCGTCAAAATTCTTAAGAAAATTCTTAAGATCTGATGGCTTGTTGTTCGTGACATATTGCTTAAACTCTTCATATGCATACGGTACTGCTTGTAAGATTGCTCCCCAAGTAGTACTACTTGCATCAGTGTTTAATATTAGCAAGTCACTAGGCTTTGTTACATACAGCCTTGGTAAGTTTTTACAAATTGCTTTTAACCGTTGAACAGCTAAAGTGGCCAAATCATCCCATTTCCATGGAAGTTTTACTGAAATCATTTTTTGCAATTTTTCTCTTTCTTTTGCTAAATGTTTTATAAAACCCTTTTCTCCAATGTAATTTAAACATCCGAGAAATCGTTGTATCTGCTGTCGATCACTTAATTGATCGGGAAAATCATTTATTTTTTCTAACAAATGTTTTTGAGGTTCAATGAATCCTCCTTTCAATATTTTTATTCCTAAAAATTCTGTTTCTTGTAACGCGACCTTTGCTTTTTCCTTATTTAAAACAACTCCTTTTTCACCAAGTTGAATTAAAACCTTAGCGACATTTTGTAAATGGTTTTCTTTAGTTCCTGGTGTAAAGATAATTATATCATCGATATATGCAAGACATATTGATTCTAATCCTTTTAAATTAAAATCCATAAATCTTTGAAACTGACTTGGTGCTTGTTTTAATCCCATTGGCATTACATTGTATTCTAAATGCATTTGTGGTGGACAACTAAAGGCTGTTAAGGGTTTTGTTACCTCATCTAACCTTAGTTGAAAATAACCTGATTTTGCATCCAAAGTGGTAAACCAGTCTGAATTTCTTATTTTATTAAAAATGTAATCTTGTCTTGGTAATTTGTACGCATCACCTTTTGTTGCTGCATTCATTTCTTTGTAATTAATTACCAATCTTCGTTTTCCTCTTTTTATTTCGTTATGATTTTCTACATAGAATGCTGGTGCACTATGTGGACTTTTTGAATGTCTAAGTATTCCTAATTCTAGTTGTTTATTAGTTTCTTCTCTAAATTCTTCAACATCTCTTTCTGTATATGGTATCGTATTTTTTACATTTATTTCTTGTGTTGGGTCTTTTAATTCTATATGAACTAGGACATTATTTTTATTCTTTTCTGGGTCTAGAGGATTTTGACTACTAATTGATTCTAACATAGTATCTATTTGTGATTCTATATTCATGAAAATTACATTTGATAAAAAACTTTTTACATTGCTCATAATTCTCCCCCTTAGAAAATGCATTGTTGTATAGATTTTTGTTGTTACCTGCTTTTGTTCTTGGTTCCTTAATGGTGGACATGTTAAACTAACTGTATCCAGTGTTTGAATAAATGGTTGGTAATCTTTTAAGAAATTATTTCCTATAATTAACGGTATTCCTGTATTTTGCTTATAAATTCCTGATAAAGGAAATCTTTTTCCTTCTATTAGTATTACTAAGCTTACTGATTTTTCTTTAATTAAAATTGTTTTACCATTTGCTATTTTTACTATTAATGGTTTTTCTAATTTCTTCCAGTAACTAGTAGGTAATAATTTTTCCATTCCTAGACATATTGTTGCTCCAGTGTCTAAATATGCTAATACGTTTCTATTATATAACCTTACTTTTATAAATGTACTATTTTTACTCATCTTCACTTTCACTTGAATAATATTCTTCTGATTCACTTTCAGTTTTTAAACTATATGTATCGAAATCAATTGATTCATTTTCACTATATTCTTCCTCTATAGGTTCGAATCCTATACTATATATCATTTTAAGCTTTGCATCTTTTGTTTTATCATTTTTAGGGCATTCATTAGCATAATGACCTATTTCTTGACACTTCCAACATCTACAATTCTTTTTTCCCTTCGGACATATTTTGCTTTTATCCTGATTATATCTTTTTCTAAATCTTTGCTTATATTTAGGTTTCCATTTTCTTCCTAAATATCTTCTAGGTGTATACTTGTAGTATTTCCTTTTATTCTTCTTATAATACTTTTTATAAGGTTTTGTACATCCATATTCTTGTGGTACATTGTCTAGTTGTTTACAACATTTTGGGTTGACACTTTTAACATAAGACTTTTCTATTTTTCTTAAGCATAATTCTTGCCTATATTCTTTTGCAAATCGTTCTATTAATCCTAATGTTTGAACTCTTCTCTTTCTTGTTGGGTCGGATATTTGTTTTTCTATGTATTGTGTCATAGGATATGGTAATTTACTCAAGACTATTTCTAATAATCCTGTTCTATCTGTTGCTTTATAGTAATTTTCTTTTACTTGACAGAAAAAGTTTTCTATATAACATGGATCACATATTTTCATATTACTTAATATTCTTATTATATCCGGTTTGTCTTCTTGTCTAGCTTCCTCTGGACCATATCCAAAGAACTCAGTAAATATTTCTTGAGCTAATGTATTTAAAAATACTAATTTTACTTCCTTTGATGTATCATTACTTTGTGCATTTACTATGATTACTGTATTTGTTAACCAGTCTGCTAGTGTTCCCGTCGTCTTATATTTTACATATATCATAAAGTTTCCTAGTGTTAAATTACTTATTGATTCTTCTCCTGTTTGTATTAGTAATTTTAATTTATTTATCCATATTAAAACTAGATCTTCTGCATTTATTGCGCAATCTATATTTAGTATACCTTCTATTATACTTCGCTCTTTTTCTTGAAATTTTGATGGTATGTTTCTTTTTAATTTTTCTTCATTTTCGAAATATCCATTTCCATAAGTGTAGTCTTTATAACTTTTTTCTAAGTTTTGACTAAATGTATTACTTGGACCTTCTTGTTTTGGTGATCTAGGTCTTTTTGGGCTTGGAGGATTTTCATCATCTGCCATTCTATATGTTGGATCTTCATTGTCACTATCTATCCCATAAATTATTCCCTGTGTGTCTTCATCATCTATCTTAGCCATGTGTGTGTTATCTATTTGTAGTTTTTCTACTAATTTTGTTAATTTATCTATGTCATTCATTTTAAAATGGTGGTTCTAGAGTGTAATTAATTGATTGTTTTCTTTTAAAGAAATTTGTTAAATCTTCTTTTATTAATAGCTTTTGTAATAATATTAATGCTTCATTCAATTCTAAACATTGTGTAGATGAACCTTCAATATTTTCTTTAATTTGCTTTATACTAGTTTCTAGCCTGTTTAATTTACTATTTATTTCATCCGTACTTTTCCTTAATAATTCAAGTACTAATTTCATTTGCTCTGAGACTCGCAATTGATCGCTCATTTCGTTTGATGCTTAACTTATTGTCTAGGCTCTGATACCAAAAACTGTCCCTTGATTTGTTTTTTAAAAACTTAATAAGTTTAGGCGGAATGTATTCTTTGTTTATAAATTCTAAGCCTTTCTTTTAGATCTAAAATTTCGTCTTCGTATCTTAGTTTTGATTGCAAACATAAATTAATTTGATTTATTTTGACATTTATTGTATTTTGTTCAACAAAAGTTTGGTACATTAACCATAAATGTTCTTTATATATTTTTATACTAATTTCAATTAATTTTATATTTCTTTTTATTACTTCTAAATTTTCTAGAGTGGTTCTTATTAGACTTTGTGTATAAGAATTTGCTAATCCTAATGGACCTTTTTCCATTCAAAACTTTTATATTTTCTTTTTATTTGAAATAGTGACGATTTTAGCGACGCTTTTCTTCCGTTACTGTTGCAAGTTAGGACTCCTAACTAGCAACAGTAACGGAAGAAAAGCGTCGCTAAAATCGTCACTATTTCAAATAAAAAGAAAATATAAAAGTTTTGAATGGAAAAAGGTCCATTAGGATTAGCAAATTCTTATACACAAAGTCTAATAAGAACCACTCTAGAAAATTTAGAAGTAATAAAAAGAAATATAAAATTAATTGAAATTTGAATATAAAGTTGAGTAATAAATAACGAATTAAATAACGTATTAAATACCGTTATCTTTCGTCGTTAAAAATAAACGGAAATCAACTATTCGGTTTTCGGTTTAAACCGAATGAACACCCCTAGCACCAAGTCAGTTTCAAAGATTTATGGATTTTAATTTAAAAGGATTAGAATCAATATGTCTTGCATATATCGATGATATAATTATCTTTACACCAGGAACTAAAGAAAACCATTTACAAAATGTCGCTAAGGTTTTAATTCAACTTGGTGAAAAAGGAGTTGTTTTAAATAAGGAAAAAGCAAAGGTCGCGTTACAAGAAACAGAATTTTTAGGAATAAAAATATTGAAAGGAGGATTCATTGAACCTCAAAAACATTTGTTAGAAAAAATAAATGATTTTCCCGATCAATTAAGTGATCGACAACAGATACAACGATTTCTCGGATGTTTAAATTACATTGGAGAAAAGGGTTTTATAAAACATTTAGCAAAAGAAAGAGAAAAATTGCAAAAAATGATTTCAGTAAAACTTCCATGGAAATGGGATGATTTGGCCACTTTGGCTGTTCAACGGTTAAAAGCAATTTGTAAAAACTTACCAAGGCTGTATGTAACAAAGCCTAGTGACTTGCTAATATTAAACACTGATGCAAGTAGTACTACTTGGGGAGCAATCTTACAAGCAGTACCGTATGCATATGAAGAGTTTAAGCAATATGTCACGAACAACAAGCCATCAGATCTTAAGAATTTTCTTAAGAATTTTGACGGATTGGATGCAATAAGGACCAATCGGTCAAAAATAAGGCAACAAGGAACGGATGAACAATCTGTTATGCAACAAGAATCCCTCGGGATCAAACAAAAAGTTTTATTATCAAAATGGACATCTGGAACGTTTAAACCAGCAGAACAAAATTATACAGTCCATGAAAAAGAACTTTTAGCATTTATAAACGCATTAAAGAAATTTCGACTGGATTTACAACCAGTAAAATTTATTTTTCAAACAGACAATACTTATGTGAAAGATTTTATAAATATCAAGCTAAAAGAATCATACAATAAGGGCAGACTCTTACGATGGAGTTTGATTATACAACAATTTGATTTTGTTGCAGTACACATACCAGGAAGTCAAAACTATTTGGCAGATACGTTAACACGAGAATGGAAGCATTAAACCAAACCATTATGGAAAAACAAAAGCTACTCAAAGATCAGATTCAGCAAAAGCATGAAGCTATTAGACAAATGCAGAAAGAAGCAGCAGCTCTTCAAAAAGAGTACGAAAAAATAAATGAAGTTATCAGTCTATTAGGAATAAAAGAATCTTTTCCTTCATTGGTGGGGGAGAGTTCAAGTGCAACAACAACAATTTCAACAAAACAAATGAAGACTGAAGTAATAAAGCAAGAAATGGACGAAGAAGAACGAGCAAAGGCATACTATGTAATATTTAATGGTCCAAATCAAGGTATCTTTGATCAATGGAGTAAAGCAGCAATATTCATTACTGGGCAAACAGGTATTATACACAAAAAATACTTAAGTCTAGTAGAAGCAAAGAAGGCACTCGAAGATCACAAAAAGACAGAAAGTTATGCTCAGAAAGTAACAAGTCCAGTTGAAGCAGCAAAAGGAGCAATTCCACAAGAACGAAGAATGCATAGTTTGGGGACAATTAAAAAACCAAGCTTGACAATCAGTGGCATTCAAACCAGGCAACAAATTGAAGAAAATAATCGGCTAACAAAGAAGATCATGGAAAAGGAATACAATTTCCTTTTAAACTATAAAGAAGAAGATAAAGAAACTAGTGTCTACCCAATAGATACTGGTTATCAAGGTCCTAAGGCAATAATACTTCCAGAAGCAGAACCAATAAAAGCATACATGATGTTTCAAGCAGGACTAGTCAGTTGTATTTACTTTAATGGAGCAGAAATGTTCAGACATTTTCCATCAAAAATGAGGACGGCAATCACTAATTTCATCAGCAAAATAATAAAAGAAAAAGAAGGATTTCTAAGGATCTTTGGAACAATTCCAGAATTCAATGAAGATGGCGAGGTAACTCAGCCAGCCATACAATTATGTCAAATCGGAGTTAGTAATCAAAATTATCCAGCAATAGGAAAGGCGGTCATGCAAGGCGATGAATTAGATCATTTAGGCAACAATTATGTTTTAATTCTTCACAAAAGTTTTAAAATTGAAGGGAGGATTAATTATGCAGCAAGTTCAACAATCATATGGAGTCACCAATCCAAACCTCCATCAGAATTAGATAAAAGAATCTTAAAAGATTTTATGTCTAAAATGATGTATAACAAGTTTAACTACAGCAAAGAAGTCAAGAGATATATATGCCACAAGTTATTCGAAGAATTTCTAGAAGAGCATACGTGTGAAGAATGTGAAAAGAAAAGTAGTGATGAAGAAGTAATAATTGAAGCATAAACGTAAGCGCTCACGTCACAAAAAGCAAAGATGTAGCCAGCTAGCAAAAATGGGGCCAGATGGTCCACTTTATGTATTATTATATCAATAATTGTACTAAGAGATAAGATTCCTTATCATCTTAGCGGTAAATTGAGTCGAATGGCGTGAATAGCATTCCATTCACAAGTCTATAAATAGAGAGGAAATCTCTCATTGTAAGGTGTGCTCAATTTTAGTATTCAATTGTAACCTCATTCTCTCTTGTAAAATATTTCTCAAGTCCAAATAAAAAAAAAAATTATTATCTAGTACAATAATGTGTCACTAAAACAAATCCGCAAGGATTTAACAAGAAACAAGAAAAAATACTACTTGTTTATGAGTCTAAGTTTGAAGAAGGAAAGATTTCCTAGAGCCCTGGAAAGCCGTTGAGAAGTCCGTCAAAGCTAGGAGAGCGTCAAGGACAAATTCCGGTATTGGGTTGGAGTTTCCGTTCAAACAACAGTCATCATAAGAAAGTCAGGTATATTAATAACTCTTGTAACCTTGTTAAATTCTAGAGGAAATTTTATCATTCATAACTAGAAACATTATAAAAATGAAAAGTTTTAAAATTCAATTAGATATACAAAATTACAGTCATTATCACGTAATAGGAAGCATAAATAATCAAATAATTGTTATACTAATAGATACAGGAGCATGTAATAGTCATATCAGTCCAGATATAGTAACAGAAGTATATGATTTAGTTGAAGAAATTAAATACGATAATAAAAAAGTAACTAATACTAAGTACACAACGATAGATATAATATTTAGTAAGAAATTAAAGGTAGAAATGGAAATAATGGTAGATAATAGAAAGAAGCCAGAAAGAAGAAGTGTTTTACTAGGAATAGACTTCTTAGAACAATTTAACTATCAAATAAATAATAATGAATTAATATTAAATGAATTTAGAATACCAAGAATAAACTTATACTATGAAGATATAGAAAAAAGTATTAATAATGTCTGAAGAATATCAGGATATAGAAAATCAAGAAGAAGCAGGAAATTATCTATCAGATGTATTATTAGATAAAAAACTAGTAACAAAAGTTAAAAATCATGGAGTTCTTAGTCTAAAAGAATCAGAAGGTATAAGTAGAACGTTAATCGAAAGATTAAATAGAGAAAATATAATATATTATGGAATCATGCAAGGAGAGCAAAACGTTATGATAGAACAAGCTAATAAAAGATTTCAGGCACCTATAGTAAGAATAGAACAAATAGCAAAAAGATTAGAAAAAATAAAAGAAGTACATAGAAGGAAGATTGGATATATACACATAAATGTTATACAAATAATAATAAGATCAACCTTTAGAGAAGGAATTAAAACACCAGTAGAATTACAAGTAGATGATAATAGGATAAAACAAAAAGAATATAGTATTTTAGGAAGAATAGATGGAGATCTAGGATATGGATGTATTAAGTTCAACGTTACATTACAATACCCAATACCGTTAGAAACAAAAAGTATAAATAATTGTATAGGAATAACATGTGATTTCAAAAATAAAGGATTAATGGAACAAGGAGATATACCTTTAACAGTAAACTATCGAATAGCATATGCACTAACAAATAGTTCATTAAGTATACAATATAAAAACTTAGATAGATTATATACGGAAAAATTATTTAATAAGACAAGTACTTTAATACAAGAAGATAAGATACAAAGAGAATTCTTAAAGAATCATAGTCAAAGATTTAAACAGCTAAAACTAGGAAATATAATCGGGGAGTCAAGCAATTCGATGATACCTAGAATAAATACAGAAATAGAAGCATCAGTTAGAAGAACTAATTTATACAAAGAAAACCAATTAGATAAATTAAAGGATCAAGTTATGGAATTAAATTCAGTAGTAACAGATTTAAATAATAGGATATAAAAATGGAAAATACAAATAAAAGAGGTCCTTATAGAAAAAGAAAGGAAAGAAAATCAACAAATGAGGAAATAATAGAAATGATAGAAGAGTTAAGAAAATTTAGAAAACATATAAAAGAAAAATTTTCAATAAGTTCATATAGAACTAGAATAATAGAAGATGTGCAATCATCTTTAGATTGTTTAGAAAAGGTAAAAAGAAAATATATAGTAACTCAAGAAGAAGAAAATAATAAGTTGAAACAAGAATTGGAAAAATTAAATAAGAAGGTAAAAGTGTTAGAAGAAAAAATAGAAAACAATTCCGCATATAGTATAGATGAATTAATACTTAATCTAGAAAGCATGTCCGAAACGGCTAATTAAGTAATAAATCGTATTAAAGAGCATTAAAGAGAAAGTGGAAAGCATTGAATATAAAGTTGAGTAATAAATAACGAATTAAATAACGTATTAAATACCGTTATCTTTCGTCGTTAAAAATAAACGGAAATCAACTATTCGGTTTTCGGTTTAAACCGAATGAACACCCCTACACCGGGACTTTTATGCACTACAACTAACTCATGTAAACCTAGGTCCGTAACAAGATTCGTTGTCATGTTCCCAAAATAGTATTAAAATCATTTCATAATAAACAGTTCAAGTATTCGTATGAAAGCATTCATATACAGTGTTCGCATAAAGTAGTAAAACAGTTGCTATGTTTTTCACCCCTAGTTTGAAAGCATTTAAAACAGTAAAAGTAGGGGCTGTGAACTCACCTCGTGAGCTAAACGTGAGAGCTAGCAAAGCGTATGCCCAAGAAAAGTCTCTAAACGTCCTAAACGTAAGAGATAGTTATATAAGTAACTGGCTAATCGCCAAACCATGTTAGTTCGTTCATTTGTTAAAAGATCATCGTTGTTTTAAAAGTTTGTACGATCCGTTGGTGATGTTTTCGTAATAATAACTCGTAATGATATTATTATTATGTTTCGTTTCGCTGTATACTTTGTAAAGGTGGATATATTTATGTTGCGCGTACGAGTGGTATTATATATAGTTTAGTTGTCGTCACCCGAACTCGGTACTTGGTTAAAGAACATAGTTGCTAACAGTCAGTTCGGTTCGCAAGTTCTCAGATCGCAGGGTTAAGTCTTCTCGCAAGTCAAGTCGCAAAGCTTCCCAACTCGCAAGTCAAATAGTCTGAGGTTTTCAACTCGCAATGCAATTCTCATCTCGCAGGTCAAAAGTCGAGTCACAGCTTCAACCCCCAGCATGGTGTGCGAACTGAGATTGAGCTCAGTTCGCAGGGGACGGTGAAGTTTTTTCGTTTTTGGTAACGTGGTCAAACGAGTTCGGTTTGACCCGAAACTTTTATGAATGTCTTAAATATGTTTTTAGAGCTCGGGAAAATTGTCGTTGCGTTTTGTGGTTTACCCGAAAGTGTCGTTATTTAAACTATGCCAAAACACTCCCGAAATCAATTTTTCCAGAAAATAGGTTCGTTTCCGAGCTTGTTTTCGTTAATCATACGTTCATGAAAAATTCCGAAAATTTTACACAACATTCTCACATATCTTGGCTACTTACCATAAATTTTCCATAATTTTTAGCTAAGTGAAACTCGATAAATAAATTCACAAATGGACCTGCGTCAAACAGTTAACAAACTCGACATGTACACACAAATCAGTTTATATCTCGATTTTGGCGTATTTTCAGGAGATGAGTTCTAAACGAAAAATGAAGTAAACAAACATACCAAAGATTTCCAAGTGTTTCACACGTTTATTTTACTCACACATCAAGTTATGAATTTTTAACCATCACGCAAGAATCTGTCCAGAAATCGATTAACACCATAGTTATGTTTTTCTTAGTTTTCATTACATTTTTGTGTAAGATCTTTCATGAGATGAACATTTCACATGTTAACAAGCAACAAGCATGAAAGATTAGTAGAAAATGAGCGACCCTTACAAAGCTTTGAAGATGGGAAATGAAAGAGATGAAAGGTGGTGATCCTTGAGACTTGTTCTTCCTTTTCTTTGCTAGAGGATGATGAAGATGATTATGGTGATTATGTTGGGTGATGATGATGATGATCCTATGCTGCTGATGCCGTGGGATGAGGGGAAAGAAGAGAGAAAAGTGGGTGGAGATTGAAGTTGAATAATTAGAGATGTTGTGTATGTGCGAGTTTGAGTGTAAGAATCAACAAAAGAGTGAGGTGTGGGGTGAGGGTCTCTTGGCCGATTTTCTTGGTCAAGGGGATGGCCTCACTTACATCTTGTTCCCTCAATTATTTGCTAGTTAAACACTAGACATTTACCTGTTAATCTCGTGTACGTATTAGTCATTAAACGCTCGTTTGTTTTCGTTTAGTTAATGTTCGATACACGTTAATATTTTTCGTAGTATTATTTCAAATACTTTATTTTGAGTTTCAAAAATATAACTTTTGACTCGTTTGGTTGTCGGGTTTGTTTCGTGTATTTTTGTCGCGTATGTTACATTTTAAATCAAACGTATAAACATTTATTTTCAATCGTTATGCTTTAACGTTTAGCATAATTTCTAAAGTAAATAACTACTATAAAATAGTTTTACGTTATTTAAAATTTTTCGTATCACCAACGTACGTATATTTTAGTCGGACTCATTCCGATAGTTTTGTACGCAATTATAAATAACTACGAAAATAGTAATACTTTACGTATTAAAATAATGGGCTTGGTAGACTTATCTCATAAAAATCGCTTGAATTCACTAAACAGAGAATTAGCCTAAGACATGTATATGATTATCGTACGGAATCATACCGTAATTTGAGGAGTGTCACATTTAGCCAAAGGAATTTAATATACTCTAACTTTATCAATTACTTAACCAAACAAACTAATAGCTAATTACTCAATTCTACCGATTTCCAATCAGTTTCGTGAACCAAACCAAACACAACCGAAGTGGTCTATCTTTTTCCATCCATTTAATGAAAAACAAATATCGGTTGGGTCCTAATAAAGATACCCCTTTTTCAGTTTTTCCCCTTTTTCTCATCTCATACCCCCTCTAATCCATCTAATCAATCACATCATGTTTTTTTTTTTTTTTTTTTTTTTTTGGTATATGGCCATCTTTTTCTAATTCCTACCCCTTGGGTAGTCTAAAACTGAAAATGATTCTGTACTGAACTAGGACCGATCTTAGATAAAACTGAACTGGAAAAGGACTGGACTTGGAATGAAAAAGGTCCGGAGGTATACCTAGACACCCAAGGGGTGTCTTTAGAATTTCCCTATCTTTTTCCATCCATTTAATGAAAAACAAATATCGGTTGGGTCCTAATAAAGATACCCAAAGATACCCCCCCCCCCCCCCCCCCCCCCAAATTACAGGGATACCCTCTGGCCCACCTCCAGTTTCCGTTTAGTCATTTTTCAGTCCAGTTTTATCTAAGATCAGTCCAGATCGATAAAAAATCAGTTTCAGTTTTAGAATAAACAGGGGTTAGGAATTAGAAAAAGAGGAGTGTATATCCAGAAAATAAAAAATAAAAGCATGATGTGATTGATTAGATGGGTGGGAGGTAGGAGATGAGAAAAAGTACAAAAATGGGGGTATGTTAATATGGACCCTAGGGAGTAGGGAGTAGGGACTACATAAAGATACCCCTTTTTCCCTCTCCTACCCCACCTTACCAATCAAATCAATCACTTCATGTCCCATTTTGTATATATCTTTTTCCCTTTTTTTCTATCTCTAGTCTAAAACTGAAACTGATTCTATACTGAACTAGGATCAATCTTAGGAAAAACTGAACTGGAAAATGACTGGACTGAAACTCGAAATGAGCCGGGAGGTATCTCCTGTAATTCAGGGGTGGCTTTATAACCCACCTATTGGTTGAAACTCCTGGCACTTGACTTGGCAGTTAGTTATTACCGGGCCTATAAATTATGTGGGCCAGATGTTGCAGCTAATGGGCCTGACGATAATGTTAGTGGGCCTGTAGACAAAATATGCCTCTCGTGAACATATAATCCGGATGCAAAAAAGGACTCGATTGATAATTTGCTAAATCAAACCATGTACTTTTATAATTTTTTATCGTGTTATATCTAAGTGAAGAAGGTAATACTGTATATCGATTATTAGCAGATTAACAAAATGGGCAAAATCTTCCCCTGATATTACACTTCAGTTGACCATATACTCCATCAAGAGATGATTATGATATATTTGGATCTAGGTTGAAAGTGAAGTGCATTTATTTTTTTTACCACAAATATATACATCTATACGTGAAATTGTAATATATTACCCTTTCAGTACTTAAACCCACAATCTCATTATTTACGTAGAATAAACGAGATTCCATAAAAGCTTATTGCATTTTTATAATTAAAACATAACATTTGGCCATTTGAAGCATAATTACTTACAAAAGGTTACATTTCAGGTTATCAATCAAGTTAAAATTATACTAGATCAAACTGAATCACCTCTAAATTGAAGCATGCATCCAAATTCAGGAAACCGAAAACCAAACCAAACCAACTTCATTCTGTTCAACGTCGTCATTTAAGTTCTTGTTTTGTAAACTACACATCTCATGATTCATATCAAGAACTTTAATTTATAAAATTGTTTTTTAAAGATAAAAGAATGTAGAACAACAAATTGATAAACCAGACCAGAATGCAACAAATTCCAATGTGGTCCGCACCAACTTAACGTTTTGTACGTCGACTCCTGTTATTATTCGGTTATTAGTACCATATGCTGTAACTGTTGTACATCATCCAATACTATCCTTTTCTGCATGGGATGTCCTTTATGTCTCCCACAATGTTGCCAATTAATCACCTCAATATCATGCAATTCTCACCTCATCCAATTATATTTGACCAAACTTCAAATGTTTAATTATAATTAAACTCATTCTAATCTTTAAAAGTAATAACAAGCACTTTCAAAATGTTAATTTGATTAATAAAACTGCACTTTAACTTATGTTAACACATAAACATATAACACATTATTTTCAAAAGGTTAAAATTCCGGCAACCTCAACCGGCTCACGTCAAACCGCTTTAGATCGTCACCAAACATATTATTCTAATTAAGGTTCCATAAACATTTTAACATATATATACAATCTCAAAACATCCACGTAATTATACCCACTTAAGATAACATAGAACAACTTTAGTTCATATAATCAACTTATATATATAGTTGGCTTAAACTTGTGTATGTATGTGAGTATGTTGCTTCTTGTTTCATAGCATATTTCTTAATAACACCGTGAAAAAAACAAACAAAATACAAGTAGTTACGGATTAGCCGAGCCAAATACCATTAATTAATAACTATAACTTCATAACTTATATTATTAACAAGAACAACAACATTATCAAGCTAAATAATGTTCCGATTAACACCTACGTAGAACAACGGGATCGGATATCGTATATCTAAAGCCAAAGAGCACCCGCATCCTTCAAAAGAGGAACGAGCGTGCCATTAATATGACACGCAATAAGCGTTTCAATTCCACCTAGAAACTTTCCACCAACAAAAATAGCGGGAACGGGCTGTTGTTGCTCGTTCCCAGCCGCAAGGCGGTAAAGCAAAGCATGAATCTCCATCCCCGCTGTCTCTCGGTCCAATTCCACGACCGTAGGACCCACACCAAGCCCAAGAAGAAGCTGCTTTGCTACATGTCCCATACAACATCCGCTAACCGAGAACACGACAACTGCGTTCCCGTTAGCGAGGTTGTGCACCCTCTCGTAAACCGTCTCCATTTTCGTTGTCACCGTTGTAACATCGGTGGTTCTTTCCATTACAATACTTGATGATTGTGAGTTATTCATCTTCATTTTTCTTACAAAAGACTTAACTTTCAGAAAGAGAGTATTGTGTGTGTGATGTTTTTTAGGGTTTGAAAGGTGTAACAAGTGTTTGTATATATAGTGTGTTTTTTTGGTTTTTAATTTGCTGGAGAGATAAAAAAGGGAATATTTGTGACCGTTGGAAGATACATTCTGTTAAAATTATAACAGCTTTAAAAGCATGCTTATTATATATAGATGATAGAATAGATGATGATATATCCTATAACTAATTCTGTAACAGGAGAGATGTGTCATTGATTTACTATATATCATGTGAGACTTCAGAGTATTTGGAGGTACAACTTCAGATGCAGGAGGTACAAGGACAACTTATGATGCAGGAGAACTGTTTGATTAAATTAAAAGGTAAAGTTTTTGTTTTGGTAAAATTAATATGCCATGGACTCAATGTTCTGAAAACCGGTTGACTCGGACCGGGAATTTTGGGATTTCCGGCCGGTTGAAAATCGGTTTTGGGTATGGTTTGACCAGTCAACGAACCGACGATTTTTCCGGTTTTGGACCGGTTTTTGAATTTTTTTTCCTTCGGGTTTTGACCGGTTTTGGGATGGCGGTCGGGCCGGTTGAACCGGAACCGAACCCCTCACCGCTCTGAGTTTAAAAAACGGTTTTCAAAACATTGCATGGACTACATGAAACTTGTGGTTTAATTGACATGAGTCTTTAAATTTGTTGGTTAATTTTGTGAGACTTCTGTAAATAGAACTCATTATAATGTTACACTGCTACAAACTAAGCATAAATTTTAAATAAATAAATCAGAAGAACAACACAAATAAACGCCAAAGTTACGTTCACCGCGATATTAATTAAAAATACCTTTTTTGCCATCTTAAATACAATTTCATTTTGCCCGCTTTGGAGCCTATTTTATGAGAGAATTGAAGAGAAAAAAACCGCAAAGAAGTAAAATAAGTTTGAGTTTCCGAGTTTCTCTTATGGAGAAAAAAAAAACAAGTGAAAGAAAAATTGTCCAATATGTTCTCTCGTAATCTTCTCTTGCAGATTTCTCAATAATTAGGTTGGAAGCTAATTGTGGCGTGAGAAACTTGCTTTACGAGAAGTGACGAGTTCTTCAAATATGATGCTATTTTTTTTATAATAACTTGTAGACATGGTAATCTACTTGTTAAATTGATAAATTCTACTTTATAATTCAATCCATACCCACTTTCACGTGTCACTGATTGTTTTAACGAAAGAATTCATTCCATTAACTCTCCGGGGCGGAGTTAGAAGGAGAGCGGGGCAGTCGTCTCCCAAGAAATCTAAAAGTACCAAAAAAAAAAATATTTTTTTAGGTAATTAGCAAAAAAAAAAAATAATAAACAAAAAAAAATTGACTCCATACAAAAAATTCCTAGTTCTAACTCTTTAAAAATCTCTTCTCTAAGAGCAATATAGAGAAAATAATTACGTGCATGTTACTTAGCTTGTTGCTCTTATTTATTTTAACAACGTTCATTCTTGATTTTCTTTCATACTATTATAAGTTATTACTGCACATATCAGCATATATAACATACCAACTTACCAAGTAAAGGAAAAATGATCTATAATGTTGATATTGTGAAAGTTTACGGTAATGTTTATTGTTTAATTTTAATTTTAACATTTCCTAACATTTACCCTTTGTTACCCTTGATAATAAAATACGGAGTAACTTTTTTACAGTTTATAGGAAACCCATTTGGAAGGGACTCCAATGAAGCGACCAAACCCGACAGGTAGCAGATCACGCGCCGTCCTAACAGAAAGACCATGACAGTATGACACCACCTTCACAACTGCAAATCCCAACAGAAAAAAAATGACAATTCGGATCCAAACTTAATTACCTGATTTATATATAAATTTGAATAAAAAAGGAGCTACCTCACGTTGAATACGACTGTATGTGTACGGAATGGTGAAAGGACTAAGAGGCGTGAGCACCGTACGGTCTGCGTTCAACGCCATATCGGAACTACAAACTAACTGCACATTTCTGAATTCCTTTAATTTCTACGAGTATATATTAAATTCTAATCTTATACGGAGTACTTTGATTAAATTTTTAGTTAAAATGAGTATATATGTGCTTTATGAATGAAAGTTAATGTTTTAGTGATGAAGAAGCGCGGGAGACAAACAAACCGACAGATGACCGTGTTTGACGCCGCCGATTGGCAGTCTCCTTTTCAGGGAATGTATATAGAGTTATGGTTTAAAATTTTAAATACATCAATTTTGTTGGAAAATTCAGGTTATGACAATAAATCCAACTTATTCAAGTGTAATTTTTGCAATAAGATAAATGACAACGTTAACAAATGCGTGTTTAGTTACGCAAATTATTTCAATTTTTCTTTTTAAATTTTTACTTTCTCCGGTCACAGTTAAAGTGTCCACTTTGACTTTTCACACAGTTTTAAGATTGCCACTAACTACACTTTTCACCAATCAAATAACATATTTACCCATTAAAGTCTCTTTTGATTGGTTAAAACATGAAAGTAGACACTTATTTGGAACAACCCAAAATAATAAAGTGGACATTTGTGGTGAAACGAAAGGTGTATAATTATGTGTTCCTTAATACACTACTAGAAATCATGCCAATACCAACGACTATTTTCCAACGAACAGAGAGTCGTTGGTAAATATGGACTATACCAATGACTTTACCAACAATTTTTGTTTAACAGACTTTTTTGAATTCCAACGACATAATCGTTGGTAATGTCGTTGGAATATTGATGATTTTTGGAGGGAAGATTCCCACCACTTTTACCAACAATATAATTGTTGCTAAATTTGTTGGAACTTAAATGGTTTTTGGAGGGAAAGTTCCCTCCACTTTTAGCAACGATTAAAAGTTGTTGGTAACTATTTTAACAACAAAAAGCTTCCAACAATATTTGAGTAGTTGGTAATAAGTTCATTTACCAACGTTTTTACCAATGACTTTTTATGAAAATTTATGTATATTTAACATTTTTTGGAGGGAAAAATCCCCCCCTCTTTTACCAACAAACATATATTTATTTATCAACTACTTTTAGTCGTTGGCAAATATTTTGGTTAAAAATAACAATTAAATTTGTTAGAAAATCTATATGGTGGGCTTATTTAAGTGAAACAACTTGAGAGAAGTGCTTTATACGACGCATACAATGTGAATGACGCTCGACACAACAACTCGTTCAACGACAAGAAGGTGATCATATCAAACCCGTTTATAAAAGTTACAAACATAATAAACCACTATTACATACACACATAATGTATATAATAATAGTATACACACAAGGAAATTGCTAGTACAAGCACAAGTATACTACTTGTATACATACTCATGGATGCATACACACACAGTTATACAATATACTCGTAGAGACATACCCTTCTATTGTTGGTATATACGTATAGACATACACTCATAACATACACCGCATATACACGATTGTATATGTACATGTAAAATGATGCAACCTAGTCCAATTCGAAAGTAAATACAAACTGGAACCGGTAAACTTACAAATCATATCAACTTTGGAGTCATACAAAGGAATTGATGTAGGCCCAAGCGACGGGTGGAGCTTGTGGTTTAATTCATATGCAAAGTGAAGCACTGATTCTTATCTAGTTGTCTAATTACGTCTACTTTTGATGAAATGAGATTCAACGCTCCCCTTAATTATAGTAACAACGACCGATCCCCATCACTTTCGAGACATCCGAACATCTCTCGTGACAAAATTAATAACACATTCATAAGGAGGAGGTGATCACAACCCTTACAAGCATTAAGCATATGATTAAATACATATACATACAACACCAATATATATATATATATATATATATATATATATATATATATATATATATTGTTATACAACTGCCATATACATTAGGAGTGTAATCGAGTAGAGTCGATACAGTGTCAAGCTCGAGTAGATTAGAAAACTCCGAGCGTGAAGCTCGACCGAGCTTGTATTTTAAAGCTTGACTTGACTAATATAAAGTGACACTTTTAACAAGCTTGTATTTTAAAACTCGACCGAGCTTGTATTTTTAAACTCCGAGCTCGGCTTGACTCGATTATCGATTAAAAAAATAATATTATTAAATAATTAAAATTTAAATATTAATCGACTCGTTCAAGCTTGACTCGACTCAAATCGATGCTTTCGTACTCGAATCGAATCAAAGTTTATTAAATAATATGATAAATAGTGCAAGCTCGATTAGGCCGCGAGCCTCTCGAGTCGAGTATTGTAATACTCAAGCTCGCCTCGAAACTCTACTCGAATATCTTGAGCTCGACTCGACATATTCTGAAACTCTATATATAAAACATATTATATGAAATTTGTTTTATATCTATAATTTATAATTGGGATAAGTGTCCCGAAATGCTACCAATTTTGAACGAATATCTATTGTGTGTAACTAACTAAGCGATGGGTGTAAGAATGCAACAAACTTTCAAAAAGAGTGTTTTAATGTAATTTGCTGACATGTCACTGCGTTGTCAAACTCTCCGGATGCCACGCGGCACATCCGTACGTCACGTGTCACCTTCAACGAGCGACACATCAACAAATTACATTAAAACACCCTTTTTGAAAGTTGGTTGCATTAGTTACACACAATAGATATTCGTCCAAAGTTGGTAGCATTTCAGGACACTTATCCCTTTATATTTCAATATATTTTAAAATCATTGAAAAACAAAAATAAATTAAAGTCAAGTAAATTGGATGACGTTGTATCAATAGACCAAAAGTATTTATAATTTTATAATCATAAATTAAAAGGATATAAAAGATTAGTTATTTACTTCTACTTTTAATACGGAGTATATCTTACAAAAAAGAGCTGGTACCTAACTAATCCATCGCTATCTTCTTATCCACTCCAGCGCCTCTCTACTCCCCCACATTTGATGCGTCAAAATAGACACTTCAAACCATAATCTGGCCATCGCAATCGCAACCTTGTTGTAGCATTCACGGTTTGTTTTTTATCTCAATTTTTGTAGATGTCGTATTTCTATTTTGGGGTTTTTATATCTCGATTTATTGGATTTAGTTCCGATTATGTTTTTTACCTTTCTTGTATGCTTTAAAAATCTTATGTATAGTTCGATTGAAGATACAAATTGTGCTCATTTTTGTTTTTGTCTGCTAATGAAAAGCGCTTATTTTTGTTTTTGTCTGCTATCAAAAGTTTTTTGATGGTCCCAAGTTTTTGCGTTGTGTTTCTCTTTGTGCTTCGAGATCTATATACTAGTAGTATTTTTTTGTTTGGCATAAAAAGTTTTTGTTTGGATCTGTGTCTGTATATAAAGTGAATATAAAATTGATACTTCACCACATCGACATGTATATAATATAAGCCAAATTTTAATGTTGTTGACCTGAATATAATATTGACTTGGTCTATGATGTTTATAAGATTATGCTAACATTTTTATATTTTAATGTTTTCATGATTATTGTTGCTTAGGTACATATTTATGCATATATAATTGCTTACATATACATTATACATAAGTGTAATAAGTGTACAATCAAGCATACCACTTTAAAATTGTTTTGGTGTTGTTTTGTGCATTTACATTTGGGCAGCAACCTATTGTTGACTTATTTAGGCTATTCATAACCTATAGAGCTCTTAAAGCACAACAAGATGTCAGTTGATCGAAGTTGGATGAAGCGTCGACTAGACCCTCAAGATTGCTCATTAACAGAAGAGTTTAAAACTAGAGCTAATGAGTTTTTAGATTTTGCGTTTAACCATCCACGAGCTCTAGGTCGTGAAGTAATCAAATGACCTTGTCTCAAGTGTCAGCTTTTAAAGTTTCATAATAGGGACACAGTTACTGAACACCTTTACCAATGGGGTTTTCAAAACTTTTATACTACGTGGTTCGCACATGGGGAGACAACGACGCAACAAAATCATGAAGATCAGGTTACAAATGATGATGTGCAGGGAGTGACTGAGAACCGTTATAGAGATATGGTGATTGATGCTGTTGGTCCTGACTTAAGGGGCGAAATTACGAGAGAAGCCCCAAACTCTCAAGCAGCAAAGTTCTTTGAATTGCTACGATATGCTGATGAGCCATTATGGAATGGTTGCAAGACTCATACAAGGTTGTCAGCGGTGTCTCAACTAATGAATTGCAAGTCAGAGTACAACATGAGTGAAAGTTGTTACAATCGTGTCGCTTCTTTAGTGAGGAGCATGTTGCCACAAGATGCGGTGACACCTTAAGATTTTTACAAATCAAAGAAAATGGTGAAAGAGTTGATAATCGCGTATGAGAAGATTCACGCATGTCCAAATGATTGTATGTTATACTGGAAAGAGCATGAAAATAAGATTAAGTGTATTGTTTGTGGTCATCCTCGTTTTAAAGAAGGAAGATGAGGTAAAGGAAAACGTAACTAAGTGCCTTTCAAGGTGCTGCGTTATTTGCCACTTACACCACGACTTCAAAGGCTTTTTATGTCCAATAAGTCAGCCCAATACATGTCTTGGCATAAACAAAATCGTCGTCCAGAAGGTGTACTCACTCACCCGTCTAATGGAGAGGCTTGGAAACTTATCGATCGAACTTATCCATCATTTGCTGCTGATGGCCGTAATGTTAGGTTGGGTCTCTCTACAGATGGTTTCAACCCTTTTGGGCACTCAAGTATATCATATTCATGTTGGCCGGTATTTGTTACACCATACAATCTACCACCATGGATGTGTATGAGAGAAGAAGTCTTATTTCTTACTCTAATCATCCTTGGTCCTAACAATCCTGGTAATAATATTGATATATACTTGAGGCCGCTCATTGAAGAATTGAAAATGCTTTGGAACGTTGGTGTTACAACCTATGACGTCTCCAAAGAACAAAACTTTAAAATGAGAGCTACTCTTTTGTGGACTATCAATGATTTTCCAGCTTATGGCATGGTATCTGGTTGGAGTACGCATGGAAAAATGTCATGTCCATATTGCATGGAGAATACTAAATCATTTTTTCTACAACATGGTGGGAAACCTAGCTTTTTTGATTGTCACCGCCAATTCTTACCTCTTAATCATCCATATAGAAAAGACAAAGAAAACTTTTATGTTGATAGGGTTGTTCAAGATGACCCTCTTCCTCGTTTAGCAGGTGAAGTCTTACTATCTCGATTGAATGAGTTTCCTAAAATCACTTTAGGGAAAGGTGCAACAAAATGGCTAGATTATGGAAAAAAGCATAATTGGACAAAGAAGAGTATCTTTTGGGAGTTGCCTTACTGGAGTACAAATTTGATACGACATAATTTGGATGTGATGCATACAGAAAAGAATGTCTTTGAAAATGTTTTTAATACTGTTATGGATGTGAAGGGGAAGACAAAATACAATGTTAAGTCTCGACAAGATTTGAAAAATTATTGTAAAAGAGCTCATTTAAATCTCTTTAAGCAAGGAGAGAAATCAATGAAGCCAAAAGCACAATTTGCTTTGTCGAGGCCAGAAGTAAAAATGATATATGAGTGGATCAAACAGATAAAATTTTCAGATGGCTACGCCTCAAACATTTCTAGATGTGTGAATTTGGATGATTGCAAGATGTATGGAATGAAAAGCCATGATTGTCATGTGTTCATGCAACGTTTGCTACCAATTGCTTTTCGAGAAGTATTACCCAAGTCTATATGGGATGCATTAACCGAGCTAAGCCATTTTTTTCGTGACATATGTTCAACAGTCATGTAAGTGAAACACATAGAGACATTGGAGAAAAACATAGTGGAAACATTGTGTAAACTAGAGAAGATATTTCCACCTAGCTTCTTCGATTCAATGGAACATCTGCCTGTTCATTTAGCATATGAAGCTAAAGTGGGTGGACCTGTGCAATATCGATGGATGTATCAATTTGAGAGGTAGTATACTTAAACAACACATCTTATTCGTGAATCATTTATATTTTGTTCTTACAGTCTTAACATGTTGTCATTAGGTGTATGATGAGCTTGAAGAAAAAGGTTCGTAATAGAGCACACATTGAGGCTTCTATATGTGAAGCATACCTCATTCAAGAAACCGCTACGTTTTGCGCTCTTTATTTTGAACCCCATGTTCAAACGAAGTTAAATCGCGTTCCGAGAAATGATGACGGGGGTCATGTGGGTGACAAATGTAACCTTCATGTGTTTGGTTATCCTTGTCGTCCATTTGGAAAATCAACAGAAAGATTATTGAATGAAATTGAGTTCAAAGCTGCAGAAAGATATGTTCTTCTAAATTGTGTAGATATCATACCATTTGTGAAGTAAGTAAGCCAAGATTATGTACTTAAACACAAATCCATATGCTGTTTTCTCCACTAAGTTCATTCTTGATACAGAGAATTTGATAATATCAAGATCACCAATAATCCAAATATCAGAGATGGAGAACTAGACAGGCTACGTGACTTGGAGTTCTCTAAATGGGTTAAAGGCAGAGTGAGTATCTATATATAGAGTCATAGACCAAGTAGATCTACCATATTGACATTAATTATCTTTTTGGTAGGTTCGTCAAGACTTGACAATTAATGGTCAAATACGCAATCTTTGCAACGGTCCTAATAAATACGCGACATGTTACAATAGTTGTTTCGTCAATGGCTACAAGTTTCACACGAAGGACTACTCTGAAAACAAGACAACAATAAACAGTGGTGTGTGCATCAAAGGAAGTTCTTATAATGAATTTGAGATGGACTACTTTGGTGTTCTACTTGATGTCGTACAATTGCATTATGTTGGAAGTAATAGGGTCACTTTGTTCAAATGCCACTGGTTTGACAATGAAAAAGGTGTTAAGGTTGATGGTAAGCATGGCTTAGTAGAAATCAACTCAAAGTCAACACTTGGTGGGGACGATCCATTTGTGTTAGCTGAACAAGCTCAACAGGTTTACTATACTTCATATCCTGGTAGAAAGAGAGGACGGAGTGAGTGGTTGGCAGTGTGTAAAACGAAAGCAAGGAATACTTACAATGCCATCTCTAATATCGTGCAAGAAGATGAGACAATAACTGAAGTAGAAGGATTTTACCAGGAGGATGAAATGCCTCCGCCATGTATAGTCGAGGTCGATGTTGATTTGGATGAAATTGTTACTTTACCATCAACGGAAGCAGAAGTAGTGATACTTGACCAAGTTCCCACATGCACTGTTACCACATCAAACAATGACTCGGATCTTGATGTCGAGGAAGAGTTAGACGAGGAAGATAGTGAGGAAGACGAAGAAGATTATGATTCATACAGTAGTGAAACCGAGTGATCAGATTGCATAAATTTCCATTTAGAAAATAAAAAAAATAAGAAACGACTTTATTTTAGCTAATTTGTATCTTGTAGTAAAACAGATAATTTTTCGCCTCTTAATTGTTTTAGCTTTATTGTATATATTTGATTTATTGGAATAGTGTTTGCAGTGAGTGAATGGTGCATTAATTTATCATGTATATATATATTTCTTTATTAGTTATCACTTTTTTCACTAATATAGATCTTGTAGTGAGTTATCCATAACGAAATTACCTGATGGCTGATTTATTACATTACAGATGGTTCGAGGAACTTCATATAAAGGAAGTAGAGGTAGGGGCTTCCGTGGAACGAGGACTAGTTCAACAACTCCATCAACTCCACCCCCAACATTGGGGGCACCTCAGATCCTAGTCGAAGATGCATTGCTATCTAATCCACCTGAATCTGAAACACCACCCGGGACTGGAGAAAGTTGTGCACGTTCTTCTAGCACAAGTAAAAAAGTTGAACACCCTATTATTCTTATTAACTTTGATGGCCCAACTTTGATTATTGCTTGTTATAATGATTGCATGTTTTTTGTTACTTATATAGATCAAGAATCGTCTCATCAAAAAAGGGGACCTAGGGGAGCACACTTAAGCAAAAATATACCGACAAACCCAGCTGATCGTCAAGTGATACGTATTTCTGGTTTGCAGTAAGTAGTATGCTCAATTTCTATTTCTAATTTCAATGAGATGTAAATAATCACCACGTGCATTCTGAATTGTATAGCTATTTGGAACAAGATGTTCCTGGAATCATTTCAAAGGATTACAAGGGAAATTTCTGTGGAAAAGAAAGCCAATGGAGCAAACTCGATCCAGATTTAGTTAAACACTTGTACAAGTGCTTTCAGGTTATTACTTTGCATATGCGTTTAAGGTTTTGATATTTCTAAACTATATACTGAGCCATCATGTTTTGTAGGACCGCTTTCAATATGTTGAACCAGTATGCCCCGTGCTAGCTAAAGACGTGTGGTTAGCAAGGTCAAAGGCTCATTCTCGAGGTACATGGAATGGGATTAGGGCAGCTTGTAAGAAAACGACAAAGAGTGACAACCCGGCTGATTGGAAAAAGTGCTGCCCCGAGTTCATTTACCAAGATGATTGGGAAGGTATCTTGAAGACTTGGATGACACCTGAATGGCAGAGGAGATCAGAAGTTGGAACAGAAAATAGGAAAAAAGGTTCCTGGGGATGATACAGGTACCATGTCGTATGTTAGACACACTGGAGGGTCATGCAACTTTGGGATACATCTTATGCGATTGGTACGTACACTTGAATCTCAAATATTATACCATATAAACTAAAAATATGCATTAAATAAGGGCTGATGGTTCACAAGTATGCAGATCTGTAGCATAAACGTGTATTAGATGGGTCACATGTTACTTGTCGGAAGTATGAAGTACTAAAAAATGATTGGGAAATGGGTCGGATGGGTTATTTATATGCATGGTTGGCTTGAAATAGGTCTAGTAGGTTGTATAATTGTATATTGGCTTATAAAACAGATTTGATGCTTACATTTGTGTATAAAGGGCTGGAACATGTGCACAAGTCATTATGTGATTAACAGGTCGAATGGGTTATTTATATTTATACTTGGCTTGAAAGTGTGTTTGTCGTGTTGTATTGATGTACTTGTGGTTAAAGGGTTGGAACAGATGCACAAGTCATTATGTGATTAACGGGTCAAATGGGTTATTTATATTTATACTTGGCTTGAAAGTGTGTCTGCTATGTTGTATTGATGTTCTTGTGGTTAAAGGGCTGGAACAGATGCACATGTCATTATGTGATTAACGGGTCAAATAGGTTATTTATATTTATACTTGGCTTGAAAGTGTGTCTGCTATGTTGTATTGGTGCACTGTCAATTTGGAAAACTAGTATGATGACTGAGTTATATATATAGTCAGACGAGTCAGTAGCATAACCATATGTGTTAACCACCTGTGTTAAATTACTCATTGTTGCACTCTTATTTTTCTGAGCAGGAAGAAGAATTAGGAGGGCCAGCGTCGAAAGTTCAATTGTATGAGAGGGTTCACAAACGAAATAAAGGTAAAGGCGAGTGGTGTGATAAAAGAGCTGAGAATGTTGTAACCAAGTATTTTGAGAAAGCTAAAGAAAATCTCCCTTCAGTCGAACTAGATGATGAAGTCGAACTAGATGATGAAGTCCAAGTGGATGTTGATGTCGAGTTAGCTGATGATGTCAACCTACCTGCTGATGATGTCAATCTACCTTCTGAGCTACCATTTGACCCAAAAGCGTGGGTAGATGCAATTGGGGTTCCTACCAAGGATGGTGTATATGGGTTCGGGACTTTTAAAGAAGCTGTCATGATTCGTAATCAGGCACGTGCAAATTTCACCAAGGAGCCTATCATCTATACAACGACTGTTGACAACAAAGAAGAAATTATTATTCTAAAAGAAGAGCTTGTTTCTCTAAAAGAAGAAAATGCAGTGAACAAAGAAGAGAATGCTAAGATGAAAGCTGAAGTTGAAGCATGCAAGCTTGAAATGAAGGAGATCAAGGAAATGTTTATGAATCGACAAGGTTCTATGCCGCAAAGTGAGTAATTTGTTCTTGTCTAACCCATCCATGGTATATGATTACTAATCTTTTGGTAGCTGCTTTTGTAATATTTTTGTATACTTCAACTTCAGCTACCTGTTTTGATGGGTTATTGTGGAACAAATTGTAGATGGATCGTATCGAATCATATGTTGTAGTTTGTGTTGTAGTGTGATGATATTATTATGGATAACGATTTCCTTATGCTATATATTTTTGGAAAACGATTTCCTTATGCTATATATTTTTGGGTTTAATCATTTGTTCAGGATCTGTAATTTATGTTTGGTAGACAATTTAGCAACGATGACGACAATTTAGAAGTCGTTGGTAAATGATTTATGCAATGAAAATAATGGTTGTTGATGATTATACCAACCACTCATATACGTTGGGCTAGTTGTTGCTATTTTTACCAACGACTTAAGTCATTGGATAGGTTGTTGATGTTTTACCAACGATCTATGGATGTTTGCCAACAATGTTAATATCGTTGCTAGTTTCTAAAATACCAACGACTTAAGATTGTAATGAAAATTTTCAACAACTTTGTATGTCGTTGGTATGTTGTTGGTAATACACCAACGACTAGTGCTAGTCGTTGGTATTATTAGTTTAGCGACGAGCATAATTCCCTTGACCATGTTTCGTTGGTAAGTTCGTTGGTAACACCCATTACCAACGAAATATGGTCCTTTACCAACGACTTTTGGTTGTTGGTATTGGCAGTTTTTCTAGTAGTGATAAAAAGGTAAAAGAAAATTAAGAAGATACAATAGAAATGTAAAGAATGAAATTTTCACTTTTCATAATATGAAAATGTAAGAAATCATTTACTAGTATATAGATACTTTTTACTTTGAAAACTTACTCAGAAAATTACATTTTATAATTTTACAGTTTTTTTGAAAAATTTTTAAAAAACTTAAAAGAAATTTTACGTAACTAAATGCGCCCTAAACTTCTTGCATGCTCTTTAATTGGAGCTAATTTAACGACCATTTTAATTTAATACTTTTTAATATATTAAAACTACACATTTGAATAATAAAATACACAGAATTATGCTAAAGTCGTGAAGTATGTTAGATATTGTGTACATTTGACCACATGAACTATTCAGAATAACACAAACATACATAATGATACCAAAGGCGCCTAGCATTATCGATGTATTCATCAAATTTGAGGTTGTGGGTTCAAATCTGAAGTGAGACTATTTTGTAAATATTTATGAATTAATGCATATATTCGTGATATGAGTTAATTTGTGAATATGATATATGAATGATTTCGTCAATCATTCTAAAGTTTCTACGTAAGCAAATGTTGTGTGTCTACCACAACAAGACCTTTATAAACAACGGAAACAAATACTCCATTTAGATCAGTTTGTATGCACCCTGCGTATATTGTCAACGAATGAAATATCAAACGATATGATCGAGCTAATATAACGAATTAATAAAGTGCTAATGAATCAAATACAGTCGTTCTTAAAAGGCCTAACGAACCATATATCGAGCCATATGTACAAACTTGCCGATGTCACTAAACTCTAAAACAAGAAATGGATAAAGAAATACCATATCATAAAGAGCTAAAACCGAATACATGAATTAATTAATTCGGTCAACCCTTACGATATATTGATCCTATGTCTAAATCTATGAATTCCATCAATCATATAATGAAAAAACTTAAAAACTACACGAAAGCAAGCATCTAAAGGTTTCGTAACGTAAATGTACCAAACTGATCCACAATACGCCGGATCTCTAATCCTTTCCAAAAGGGTCTTTAAGCAATCCGTGTCCCGTTGTGCAAGAAAGGCTGACTGGACATATGCAGATGCCGCGTGCTTCACAAGAACGTTTTTAATTGAAATATTCGAAGAATTGATGAATTGATTTTCCTCGCTGTTAATCGCATAACAACTTGATGAAGAACGTGTCAAAACATCTTTCAAGCTTGTATAACCACGATAATCAATATCAGGATCTTCTTTGTTTACGCTTGAACCAGCTCGTTGTAACTTAAATGAATGTAGATGTTTTAACTTTCGATTTTCGGTATCCATAACGAAAAATATGATTTTGTTTATCAAGAAATGTGAAAGGGTTTGAGGTTTTTGATGCTCGTGTTTTTGCAAATAGTTAGGTTTTGTTTTTAATTAAGATAAATTCAGTTTCTTTTCTTGTTTACAGGAGAGATTATAGTTTTGTTTGTTTATTTGTCTAAAAAACACAAGTCTAAAATAATTTGTGATCGACCTTCAATGTCGGATCTTGACAGCCGTTAGAATCGTTTTAACTGTTAAAATATAAATACACATGTGTAAGTTATGTAATCTTGTTCATTAGGTGTTTGTATTATGTAATTTCAAAGTTTTGATGGCCCAAAGCCCAATTTGAAACGAAAGTGTAATCCAAGTTTAAACAGTCCGGCCCAAAGCCCAATCACTTTTACCCTGAACGAGTGAACGAATATCAAAAACAAATTTAGTTACAATTTTTTATGAATAATTGACAAAAAATAAACTTTGGAAGACCCTTATAAGTTATACCTAGAAAATCCATGGTTATCTATTTCATTTTCCCTTGCCATTCATTCATACATACATACATAATAGATAAATAAATAACTAAAGTCGGACCAAAACGACAACTCACTATGAGTTTGCCCGTGTTAGGTTTTTTGGACGTTCAGATCATGATTGACATCCTTGGATCAAGCTTGAACAAAGAGTTACACTACGCTATATGACAAATCCAGATTCCGCTGTTAGTTATCAATGACATTCACGTTTGGTTTACTGAATGGATAGGTCAGGTGTTGGTAAGCATAAATCACATCCGACTATGGGAAATCAGAAAACTTGTCGAATATATACAGAGATAACGTGTTGCAAAAAACACATGGAGTAAGGAATCGAAATTGCCGACACCATAATACAAAAAGGAAATTGACAAGATTCATAGAAAAAGGATTGAATGTTATGAAGTTGTGCTTGACATATACTCCGTAGCAAAGTTCATAACATCATATGTTAATTAGATAGATTAGATTCTGTTATTTCTTTTAGGCCCAAACCAATATTAAAGATGTGCTTTCAGTATCATTGCAAAAGGAAAGGCCTACTTTGCCCCCCCCCCCCCCCCCCCCCCCCCCCCCCCCCCCCCCCCCCCCCCACCACTTTGGTAAAGGCCGAAATAATTGAAAACACTGGTCCTTAAAAAATTGTCAAATCAAACTGACTTCATCAGACCGCTTTTTATATCCATTATGGTATTATCCATATATTACCCCCGTCTCAAAATTATATGTAACACCCCCAAATTTAACAGTTTGCGGAAGCGATGTTTTGGGTGTTACTAATCAATAATCACAAGCACAAAGGATACAGTGAACGACTCTAAATGAGACGTTCGAAAAGTTATTACATTAATACATAAGTAGTTTCAAAATACAAGCTCGAGTTCGAGTAAATTCCTAGAGATTCTAATACATAACAGTAAGTACAAAAGTAATGCAATAAAATCTCCAAGCTTGTAATGCATGCGACTCGAGCTAAGTAAGCTTATCCTGTTGGGCATCCCTACTGATGCTGTGTACCTGAGAAGCATTACTAAAACGGTCAACCAAAAAGGTTGGTGAATCTCACAGGTTTGTAAGTAAATAAATAGTTTGAACACACAAGTAGTATTTGTAAATCACAGCTAGCCAGTATGTAACGATCACAAGTCATGCACATCGTTCACATAAGTTTTAATAAGTGGGTGGTCGCAAGTCATGCAAACCGTTTGATACAATCGCCATGAGCCCCCATAGTTGATGCTTAACGTACAGTAAATATCGGTACCCCCCTCATGAATGTAATCCAAAACATTCATACGGAACGAGTAAGAAACGCCCGTTTCTACAGGAACGGTTCGTGGTAGTGCGTGCTACCCCGGGCGGGGATTGTCAGTCCCATATGGATCCATATACTAAAACTCGCGCTTATCACATAACTAACAACTATGGTTCAGGAGGATTTCATTGGATTAGTCGTAAACCCATGCAATTGGCGTATCGTTAATCTCGTACAGTAAGTAAATCATGGCAGCAAGTAAGTTTTGTGTGTTCATGTAAAACAGTAATGCATCTCACCCCTGAGTATAAAACAGTAAAGTAGGGGCTGTAAGACTCACCTGAGTCTGGCAGACGATGTAATAAGTAAGCAAGTAGTAATCCCAAACTAGCAACCCTTAGCGTCCTAATACGCATAAGGTTTAGTAAGTAAATGGAATACTTGTAAAGTATCCATGCTAGTTGTCCACTTAACTAGGAAATGTCCATTTGTTTGTTTGTAAGTTTGTAATTGTTTGTAAATCGTAGTTTGTATAAAAGTTGTACGGTTCGTTTGTTATCGGTGTATAATAATAATTCCATCCATTATTATTATGTATTCATAGTAGTTGTACAGTTGTAAAGTATACTCGTATGATCGTTTGTTTGTATTACAACATGTATCGTTTGTGTACGTTCCAATGGGCTTAGTCCCCAAAGGGTACGAGTAAAACCTCGTAAGTATTCGTATGTAAGTTCGTATCAGTTAACGTGTAATCCAGCACGTAACTAGTGGGTGAACTTGTAAGTTCATATCGGGTGCAATCCCGTGTAGTCGTACAAGTGTAAGTTTGTTGGAGTGTAGTCTCCTAAGTAATTCCAGGTGCGTGTGTGAGTGAAATCTCACGTTCAATTTAAGTATAATGGTGTACGTATTCGAGTATTGTTGTATACTTCCAAAAGTATAGTATTTTCATGTATAAATCGTATCGTATTTGATTCCGTATTTGAAAAGTGATTCCAACACTTAGAATATATTTTGTTTTCTGATCTGGGCTATCTGCGACACAAGACTTGTGTCGCAGACCATATGCGACATAAGGTCTGTGTCGTAAGGATTGGTTTCTGATTTAGTGTTTATGCGACACAATGATTGTGTCGCAGACAAGGGTACGACACAACGGTACGACATAGTCGTTGTGTCGCAATCAAGCGATAGGTAAACTTTGTGTCGTAAATGATACGACATAACGTGCGACATAAGAGTTGTGTCGCATACATTGCGACATAATATACGACATAGCATGCGACATAGGTGTTGTGTCGCATGAACTTTTGGTCCGATGCGACACAAAGGTCTGTTTATGATTTTGGCTCGGTTTTGGGGTCAAACGTTCGAGTCTTGACCTGAGGCTTTTATCTAAGTTATATTATGGCAAAATAACACTTAACAACTTATTTTTACGTTCTAGAGGTTCTCGAGGTGTCGGTTTTTATGAAATTACCAAAACAGTCCCCGGGTTAAGGTTTTCCAGATTTTGTCTTAACGAAACCCTCGTTTTCTCTAACGGTTAGTCCGAATAAAGTCCCGCAAAAATTACCAACTGTTCTCCTATGTCTCTAGATCATTTCTTTATTTTCCCGAGAACTTTAGTGTCCATCTACTATTTTTAACAAAAATTAAGAAATGATATATACAAATTCCGGCCAAAACAGTGATATGTCCGAAGATCAAGTAATAGCCGATAATGGGTGTATTTCTGGAGGTAGCTAAAGAAGAACTTTTTGTTCACGACGAAAATACCAAACTTTTCCAAGTGGTCTCACCCGTTTATTTAGTCTACAACTCGAGTTATGGTTGTTTTCGTGAGGTCGTTTTTCTGGGCAGAAAACTGTGTACATATATATGTTTACAAAACGTGTTTCAAGTTTAGATTTGGACATCTCTTTGTTAAATAAGCAACACAACATGTTAATACACATATTAAAAGTAAAATATATGAGTAATGAGGTTCTTACAAAGCGTATGAAGAAACGGAGACGGTAGAAGTGATGTACACGCGTAGGTGATCGTTTTTGTGTCTTCGGCTTCGTTTTCCGTCAAGAATGAGGTGGTGGCCGATGGTGGTTGATGGTGGATGAGGGTGGTGGCTGGATTTCGTGGGAGAGAGAAGGAGAGAGGGTGAGGATGGGTTGTTTGAGTGTAGTGAAAGTGAATGAGAAAGAGGGATGGGAGGTAGAGTGTGTAAGGGTGTGTTTGTGTATTTCATAAGGCAAGAAACCATGGGAGGCCTTACCCCTCTCCCATGGCCGGTTTTGTGGGCCCCAAGGGGTGTGAGAGGTGTTAAATTTTGTTCCCCAAAGTTACGTTAAGTCCCGTGTTTGTTTCCCCGTTCGTGTTGCATTTTATTAAATCGTATAACGTTTTATATATTACGTCTTGTTAACGATTTAAGATACAATATTTCTAATAAAAGTTTTACTCAAATAACATATTTTAAGTTACTAAAATAATACTCGAGGTTTCGTTTGGTCATTGGTCGCGAATCGCGTGTTTATTCGAATTGTGTAATGTTTCTAAACGTGTTACCCGTACGCGTGCAATCGCGATATTTTTACTTGAAGTATTCTACCAAAATACTAGTTTTGAAGTTATAAAATATAACTTTGTTTTGTTTTGTCGGTTGGTCGAGTTTTCGGAGAGTTCGGTAACGTTTTGTTTAAAAACGTACGTTTTCGTTATATTATAAACATAATATAAAGTAATAATTGGAGTAATTAAATAATTTCAAATTATTTAATAATTGTTTTACCAACGTCCGTATGTTTGTACAATTGTAGTTTTATACGATTTAAACGTATCGTATACGCGTATATATATACATATATTCCATCCATATATATATATATATAAGTAAGTAATGTATTTAATCCTATTTCATATTAAATACAAGTAGTAAACACGTAATTAGGAAAATTTTAAATTTACCCTAATTTTGGGGTTGTTACATTCTCCCCTTGTTATGAAAATTTCGTCCCGAAATTTGTTCGAAGTAGTAATCGGTAGCTCGATATTCGTCAGGTAGCTACAATAAGTACTAGTAGCCTATAGTAGTAGGGTAGGTCCTACAGTGTTTGAAATTAAGAAATCGTTAGGTGGTAACGTACCCTAAATTTAGTTGCCTGGAGGTAGTGGGCATTTGGCCTTGAGGTGGCCGGCACTCCCACAGTTGAAGCAAAGTTTCGCTTTGGAAGGGTTCGTACTTTTAGGGTATGATTTGCATTGACCAGTGGGTATGGTACACGGTCCTTCATGATGCCGAGTACATCGGGAACAGAAAGGTTTCTTTCCCAAGTAATTTCCTGAAGAGTTGGTCGGAGTGATTTTCGCCCTTTTTGCTGGAGGCGGGGTACAGTCAGTGTCGGTATCCTCTTCAGTAGAAGTACCATGTGAAGTTGGTGGTGAAGTGGGGTTTTCTAAAGCTATTAAACGTAGCTCATATTCACGCATACGCAGATCATTTTGGAAGGCAATTCGTCGTAGGTCATCAATGTCTTCACGTGCTTCAGTTAGTTGTTTTCGCAGCGAATCGATAGTTTGGTTGAGGTGGCTGACTGATTTAGCAGTCAAGGTTACATCAACTGGTGCTTTTGCAGCAGTTGGATCAGCAGGAACAGCATGTGCCATTGCTGATTCAGCGGAGTGTTCTGTATCACATTCGAGTTCAAGGAGGTAAGGAAACATCTTCGGTTCCTCACTTAGCAGTTCATTTTGCAGTGTAGGGTTGTTGACGGAGGGAGTTGTCATTTCCTACGAAATAAGTGTTCTATTTAAGAATTTGCCCCAAGTAAGTGAAGTTATATTAAATCATCTGTTTAAAGTAATGAATAGTAGATGAGTTCCCGGCCTCAACCAGTGTGAGATAATTGGGAAGGAAGTTTGGTTACTGTATCTAATTTGTAAGGCAAATTGTGTTGTCGGGATTTAAGTTATCGGTCGTCTCCTAATCCTATTGTGTACTTAGGATCAAAGAAAACACACAGACTAAAATACAGTTATACATCAATCATTATGCGAGAGATTTATGAGAAAACAGATTCGGGTAGTCAAAGAATGAGCGTACCCGGGTTGAGTAAATCGCAAAGTCTCGGGTTCGGGTCATCCTCCCTGGCGTTAATCACATAAGCTCTGCTCCTCGTATTGTTGGTTCGGAGTTTCAGTTTTGGGCAATCTTTCCTAAAGTGCCCGGTACCATTGCACTCATAGCAGGTCTTGGGTGCAGGAGTATCAGTACCAGTGGGGTTGGTTTGACAGTCTTGGGCCAAGTGCCCGAATTTCTTGCATTTGGAACAGGGACAGGAGCCGTTATGATGACGACTACATTTGGAGCAGTAAGGCTTGCTCCCCTTGTAAGCCCTTGAGTCATTGGCATTGACAGTTGCAGGCTTTTTGTCAGAGGTAGAGTTGGATGAGTGGGGAATCACTTCCCATTTACGTTTGTTATTCGCAGGTGGGGTCGAAGTCGAGCCACGGCGAACAGAATTAGCCGTTAACTCATGAGCCATACGAATGGCGCTCTGAATGGTTCCCGGTTTAGACGAAGTAACTAAGTCTTGAAGTCGCTCGGGCAGTCCATCAACGTATTTTTCGATCCTTTTGTATTCAGGATCAACCATGGATGGGCACAGAAGTGCCAGCTGGTGAAAACGGTTGGTGTAACCGGTGATATCGTCGCCTTGCATCTTGTGATTCCAGAATTCTAATTCCAACTGTTTCAGCTCGTCTCTTGGGCAGTACTCGCCTCTCAGCATATTCTTTAGTTCATCCCACGGTAATTTGTAAGCATCGGCAATACTCACCGTTTGCGCATAAGTGTTCCACCAGGTTAGGGCGGTTTCAGAAAAGGTGCTGGCGGCGAATTTGACTTTATCCTCTTCCTTGCAGTTGCAGATGAGGAACACTGATTCGATTTTCTCGGTCCAACGAATCAGACCAATCGCTCCTTCGGTTCCTTGAAAAGTCAAGGGTTTGCAGTTATGGAAGTCTTTGTAGGTGCAGGTTTTGGGTTGCGGTCCGTTAGTAGCTGTATCTTCGCTACCAGGGTTTGATGTTCGGGTAGCTAGGGCTTGGGCCACACTACGGGCAATTAGGCCCGCGACTTCGGCTTCAGTAAGCATAATTTGTCGTCGAGGAGGCATGTTCCTTGAAACAATAAATAAAGAACATGTGAAGGTTTGAACAAGAATTATGATTGTGATGATTTAGTAAGTTCAAAAGAATTTCGTCAAAGGTTGAAATTTGTTCAAAGCTGTGAATTAATAATAAGTTATATAGTTTTGAAATTTTGAGAATTTTATAAAACATTTTGTAAGAAATTGAGTAATAATTTTGATAGTAAGAATTGGTTGAAAAGTTTTGAAGTCTGAAGGAGACTTGAGTTGAAAATGATTTTATTAGGATACATCTAACAGTACGGTGGGTACGTCGTAAAATGTTATAAACGTTGAATTGGGTAGAGTTAGTGAATAAAACAGAATCCCGATCTTCATATCAAAGGATATTCGATTAGCTATGATTGTCAGTTATAACGGTGTAGAAGTCGTCAGACGTATGAATTCGTAAAAGTTGAATAAAAATAGAATGACGAGAATCGAGATGTCGTTTGGTTAATGTAAGTTGAGAATAAATTTCGCAGCAGTTGAGAGAGAGCATCGTGTCGGGAAAAAGGCCTATGTATATATATATATATATATATATATATATAACACATAACCGCCTAGTTCGTGTCTAGCACAGTCAAGTAAAAGTCCCGGTTCTCTCGAGGTCAGAGTCAGCTATTGCATTCCTGTTCAACATAACCCCTTTCAGAACTTACATCATCTTCATTTAATTGTACATAGTTGATCAGGCTATGTTAAATTAAACTTGTATGCTGTAATTCCTGAACCAGTTATATCTAATGAGGAATACTGCCTAACGGTCATAGTCTAGGTCCACTAAATGCAGCCTAGTTCACTATAACCTTAGGCTCTGATACCAATCTGTAACACCCCCAAATTTAACAGTTTGCGGAAGCGATGTTTTGGGTGTTACTAATCAATAATCACAAGCACAAAGGATACAGTGAACGACTCTAAATGAGACGTTCGAAAAGTTATTACATTAATACATAAGTAGTTTCAAAATACAAGCTCGAGTTCGAGTAAATTCCTAGAGATTCTAATACATAACAGTAAGTACAAAAGTAATGCAATAAAATCTCCAAGCTTGTAATGCATGCGACTCGAGCTAAGTAAGCTTATCCTGTTGGGCATCCCTACTGATGCTGTGTACCTGAGAAGCATTACTAAAACGGTCAACCAAAAAGGTTGGTGAATCTCACAGGTTTGTAAGTAAATAAATAGTTTGAACACACAAGTAGTATTTGTAAATCACAGCTAGCCAGTATGTAACGATCACAAGTCATGCACATCGTTCACATAAGTTTTAATAAGTGGGTGGTCGCAAGTCATGCAAACCGTTTGATACAATCGCCATGAGCCCCCATAGTTGATGCTTAACGTACAGTAAATATCGGTACCCCCTCATGAATGTAATCCAAAACATTCATACGGAACGAGTAAGAAACGCCCGTTTCTACAGGAACGGTTCGTGGTAGTGCGTGCTACCCCGGGCGGGGATTGTCAGTCCCATATGGATCCATATACTAAAACTCGCGCTTATCACATAACTAACAACTATGGTTCAGGAGGATTTCATTGGATTAGTCGTAAACCCATGCAATTGGCGTATCGTTAATCTCGTACAGTAAGTAAATCATGGCAGCAAGTAAGTTTTGTGTGTTCATGTAAAACAGTAATGCATCTCACCCCTGAGTATAAAACAGTAAAGTAGGGGCTGTAAGACTCACCTGAGTCTGGCAGACGATGTAATAAGTAAGCAAGTAGTAATCCCAAACTAGCAACCCTTAGCGTCCTAATACGCATAAGGTTTAGTAAGTAAATGGAATACTTGTAAAGTATCCATGCTAGTTGTCCACTTAACTAGGAAATGTCCATTTGTTTGTTTGTAAGTTTGTAATTGTTTGTAAATCGTAGTTTGTATAAAAGTTGTACGGTTCGTTTGTTATCGGTGTATAATAATAATTCCATCCATTATTATTATGTATTCATAGTAGTTGTACAGTTGTAAAGTATACTCGTATGATCGTTTGTTTGTATTACAACATGTATCGTTTGTGTACGTTCCAATGGGCTTAGTCCCCAAAGGGTACGAGTAAAACCTCGTAAGTATTCGTATGTAAGTTCGTATCAGTTAACGTGTAATCCAGCACGTAACTAGTGGGTGAACTTGTAAGTTCATATCGGGTGCAATCCCGTGTAGTCGTACAAGTGTAAGTTTGTTGGAGTGTAGTCTCCTAAGTAATTCCAGGTGCGTGTGTGAGTGAAATCTCACGTTCAATTTAAGTATAATGGTGTACGTATTCGAGTATTGTTGTATACTTCCAAAAGTATAGTATTTTCATGTATAAATCGTATCGTATTTGATTCCGTATTTGAAAAGTGATTCCAACACTTAGAATATATTTTGTTTTCTGATCTGGGCTATCTGCGACACAAGACTTGTGTCGCAGACCATATGCGACATAAGGTCTGTGTCGTAAGGATTGGTTTCTGATTTAGTGTTTATGCGACACAATGATTGTGTCGCAGACAAGGGTACGACACAACGGTACGACATAGTCGTTGTGTCGCAATCAAGCGATAGGTAAACTTTGTGTCGTAAATGATACGACATAACGTGCGACATAAGAGTTGTGTCGCATACATTGCGACATAATATACGACATAGCATGCGACATAGGTGTTGTGTCGCATGAACTTTTGGTCCGATGCGACACAAAGGTCTGTTTATGATTTTGGCTCGGTTTTGGGGTCAAACGTTCGAGTCTTGACCTGAGGCTTTTATCTAAGTTATATTATGGCAAAATAACACTTAACAACTTATTTTTACGTTCTAGAGGTTCTCGAGGTGTCGGTTTTTATGAAATTACCAAAACAGTCCCCGGGTTAAGGTTTTCCAGATTTTGTCTTAACGAAACCCTCGTTTTCTCTAACGGTTAGTCCGAATAAAGTCCCGCAAAAATTACCAACTGTTCTCCTATGTCTCTAGATCATTTCTTTATTTTCCCGAGAACTTTAGTGTCCATCTACTATTTTTAACAAAAATTAAGAAATGATATATACAAATTCCGGCCAAAACAGTGATATGTCCGAAGATCAAGTAATAGCCGATAATGGGTGTATTTCTGGAGGTAGCTAAAGAAGAACTTTTTGTTCACGACGAAAATACCAAACTTTTCCAAGTGGTCTCACCCGTTTATTTAGTCTACAACTCGAGTTATGGTTGTTTTCGTGAGGTCGTTTTTCTGGGCAGAAAACTGTGTACATATATATGTTTACAAAACGTGTTTCAAGTTTAGATTTGGACATCTCTTTGTTAAATAAGCAACACAACATGTTAATACACATATTAAAAGTAAAATATATGAGTCATGAGGTTCTTACAAAGCGTATGAAGAAACGGAGACGGTAGAAGTGATGTACACGCGTAGGTGATCGTTTTTGTGTCTTCGGCTTCGTTTTCCGTCAAGAATGAGGTGGTGGCCGATGGTGGTTGATGGTGGATGAGGGTGGTGGCTGGATTTCGTGGGAGAGAGAAGGAGAGAGGGTGAGGATGGGTTGTTTGAGTGTAGTGAAAGTGAATGAGAAAGAGGGATGGGAGGTAGAGTGTGTAAGGGTGTGTTTGTGTATTTCATAAGGCAAGAAACCATGGGAGGCCTTACCCCTCTCCCATGGCCGGTTTTGTGGGCCCCAAGGGGTGTGAGAGGTGTTAAATTTTGTTCCCCAAAGTTACGTTAAGTCCCGTGTTTGTTTCCCCGTTCGTGTTGCATTTTATTAAATCGTATAACGTTTTATATATTACGTCTTGTTAACGATTTAAGATACAATATTTCTAATAAAAGTTTTACTCAAATAACATATTTTAAGTTACTAAAATAATACTCGAGGTTTCGTTTGGTCATTGGTCGCGAATCGCGTGTTTATTCGAATTGTGTAATGTTTCTAAACGTGTTACCCGTACGCGTGCAATCGCGATATTTTTACTTGAAGTATTCTACCAAAATACTAGTTTTGAAGTTATAAAATATAACTTTGTTTTGTTTTGTCGGTTGGTCGAGTTTTCGGAGAGTTCGGTAACGTTTTGTTTAAAAACGTACGTTTTCGTTATATTATAAACATAATATAAAGTAATAATTGGAGTAATTAAATAATTTCAAATTATTTAATAATTGTTTTACCAACGTCCGTATGTTTGTACAATTGTAGTTTTATACGATTTAAACGTATCGTATACGCGTATATATATACATATATTCCATCCATATATATATATATATAAGTAAGTAATGTATTTAATCCTATTTCATATTAAATACAAGTAGTAAACACGTAATTAGGAAAATTTTAAATTTACCCTAATTTTGGGGTTGTTACATTATAGTTCAGCTTTCCTTTTTTTGGATGTTCTAAAATAATTGTCCATTTCTCATCTCAACCAATAGGAGGAGACTTTAGTGGGTGAAGATTCTATTTGATTGGTTGAAAGGTATTTTTTGTTGGTGGACAATAATTTTGGGACAGAGGGAGTATCTTCTTTGTTTCCAATTGTGGTCGGATATAAACTTAAAACTATAATGATAAAATAAAAGAAAATAAGATAGTGCGATTGTTACACGATTAAAAAGTTTACATACATCACTAACTGTATTTTATGGTGTTGTACAATACAACATTGTAAAACACAATTAGTGGTGTACGACGAATTTTTAAAGTGTACGAATAATCGTTAATATTAGTAAGTGATAACATGTGTTCTAAGTTCTAACCATACAAATATTACCATGTGATATTGCATTGTTGTGTGTAAAACTACACTTTTAGTCCTCTAAGTAAAGATATTCATGTTTTAGGTTTTTTCTTTAAACCTAACAGCACCTAACTTGGTGTTGTTAGCTGCAGGACACATTTACCAATGAAATAATCCTAAAAAGTATATTAAGTAGTTATAGCAGGCATTTACCTTTTGCCTAATCCTATCGTGGTAAACAATCAATCAAATGTTGTAAGTTCCGTGCTATTGGATTTTATTCTGTATATAATGTGTAAGTAACATATAGGTGAAGAATGTGTATTATATTGCGGTTTATAAACAAAATTTATTGTGCACATTTAAAATTTAATAAAAGTGTACATTGGTTAACTTCTATTACTTGAGCTCATTTTATTTTAATTTCTAATTATCTAAGTTTTATGAAGATATAGGATAATTATTATTGACTTGTTTAGGGAAAAAAAAAAAAAGGTATGTAATTGACAAATTCTAGTTATAAAAACAGTTTCAAATAATAAAACACACACACATATATAAGCCAAATAGGTAGTTTTATGCTCATTAATTGTCTATACATATATAGATTTTTTATTTTGTTTAAAATATTTAACATAAGTTGTCGATTTAATAATAATACGAAAAAGAATATTTTGACATGAAATTATTGAAAGATGTATATAATGTTTAGTTAAATAAAGTCAAATATAACATATATAATGCGTTTAATTCGGGAAACTCCTCTAGATTTTCCGGATAAAATTTTAGGATAATTGAAAAATAAGAAAACATGTTCAAGTTATGATTTTTTAAAGGAGTTTTAAGAAAGGGAATCTATGATTTATGGTTTCTTTATTTATTTATTTTTTTTTTTTGAAAAATAAAAACTGTATAACTTACATTTGAATATGTATTCTGAATTTCTTTTAAATTTTACGGGACATATATATAATTCTAGAAAAATATAAAAAAAAATGAAAATAATTTTACGTAATTAAAAAAGTCATAATGATGACAACAACTTTATTGTGTTTTCAGGTGCATTGATATCTCTTGCGGAAATGTCACATGCAAATAATATCCACATTTATATTATTATAATAGTAGGGACAAGTGGTGGTGGAAAATGGAAGAAAATGGCGAATTCAAGACGAAATTTTTAGCTGCGAAGATTGATGGAAAGTTGCTACACAGAGGGTTTACTAATCGTGAAACAATGCGGAATAAATTACTTCCTTTAAAAGTGGGTGTGTTTGTATGGAGAACGATGAAAGGACGGTTACCGGTTCGAGTTGAGCTAGATAAAGAGGTATTGATCTAAACTTGGTTAGGTGCCCTATGTGTAATGATGATATAGAATATGTGGAGCACTCGTTAATATTCTGTAAGTATGCTAGGGAAGTATGGGAAAGGGTATATAAGTGGTGGGGGTATGGAAGTGTGGCTAATATAAGTTTAGCATAATGTTTTCAAGGGAACGGGGGAAATGTGAGATAAAAAATAGGACACATGTTGTGGCAGGCTGTTGAGTGGGTTTGCGGATACTTGATATGGAAGAACAGGAATCAAAAGGTATTTGGAAAGAAGTGGTGGAGTGTACTGGTAATGTTTAATGAGGTGCATGTTAGAAGCTACGAATGGGTGTCGAAGAGGATGAATAACGGTATTATTGGATGGCATCAGTGGCTACAAGATCCTGGGGCATGTGGTTTAAATGTGATTGACAAAAGTGAGGTTGGTTGAGTTAGATTTGGGGATCAAATCTGTGCAAAGATCGTGGAGTAGGGAGTGATCGATTGTGTCTTCTGTAATGGTTCGGGTATTATGATGATTACATGTAGTTTCAGAGGCTGGGTTTTAGTTTGTATATAGTTTGTACAGAGGTGTGTTTTTTGGTTCTCCTTGGTATCTCCATGGGCTGTTAGCCCAATCATGGGTCTGAGTATATATCTATGTATGTATTCGATGTTGTTTTGTGATGTTTGGTAATAAAATTGCTGCTTTTCTAAAAAAAAATTATTATATTATTTTCTACTTATCTTGTGGGAATAAAAATAATATAATATCTAAGATGAAAAGAAGACGTGAATTTTTATATCGACTTGAATGGGGAAATGGGATGATTAGCAATTTGAAAAGGAAATAATAATGATGAAGAATCGTTGAATTGTTATAGTCCTTGAAGAAGTTAATGATGACTTGATTAATAAAAGTTAACGCATGCTTAACATTCCCTTAATCCCTTTAAGATTTTATAATCCGATCTAAGTGTATGCACCATTTATTAACATTTTCAATCATCAACATTTTATTTTATGAGCAATTATAGACGGAGTATATATATTATTATGTAGCCAAAGACTTAAACTAGGAAAAGAACCTTAATGGAAGCATCGTCACTTGCGCTGCGTTACAATGAAATCACGACACATGATAAACTTGATACGAAATCGAGTGACAATGATAAGGGACTCATTCTGCAAATGTTTTCAGCTTTAGAACTTTACAATAAAATCGATCAATTCCCATAATAAAAACAACAACATTACATCATTTGGTCTATTCAATCTCCAATGCACAACACTTCCTAGCGAACCTATAGTACTATTCCTGTTTTTATATTTTGCAAATAAAAACAATATATGTGTACCTACGGGCTACATCACTTGTAGTGAACTCGAGGTGTCCATGTTGTGCGACTCACCAGTACTGGCGTTCCACTAGGTCTGTTGTGATGGCGTGACGACTGGTGTTGTTTGATATTACTCCGTACTATTTTTTTCTTCCTGTAACAAATATAGGTCCAGTTAGTTAGTGATGCGTAAGCGATTAATATATGAGCGTTTTTGCAGATTTAAGTTGTGAATAAGATGTGCAGACGTATCGCTAATATTCAATAAAGTTGTGGTCACGACTCAATTACCACAACGAGTGCCTTAAAGAGATATGCAATCATAGCCACGATCGAACGTTAAGCTAGTACATCATATCAAATACAGGAATGGTTTATGAATTTCATGAATCTTAATTATTTAATCCTTTTTAAATCACTATCAATTAAATTTTTAATCATTCTAATAATAGTGATCGAAAAGCAAATACGAACATTAATTAGTTTTAAATATAAAAAGTATAGATTATTGTAGATGGAAGATATCATAATTTTAATAATAATATAAGGTACATACTTCACTATATATACTTTTGCTTTTTCAAGGAACACGTATTAATTATTGAAAGATTTGTACAAACTAGGAGTATAAACTAGCCAGGTTCACAGAATGAAAAAAGTGACAATAATCATTAAAGTTTTCTAGCTTGTAAAGTTGTAATATACGGATCGAGTATGCGAGTCAAAACTCAAAGGAATCTACTAACCATATAAAGCTCATATTCAAAATTTATTTTCCCGACATGTAAAATGACAAAAGCTATAAAACGTTCGCATGTAATGAGAATATTTAGGGTGTGTTTAGTTGCGGAAAAAAGGGAGTGTTTTCTAGATAATTTTTCCAAGAAAAGTGGAAAAATGGAAAACGCGTTCAAAATGAATTTTTCTGAGAAAATTTTCCAAGAAAATGGAAAATCCACTTTTCCAAAATATAACTTGGAGGTGGAAAACACTTCTCCACACTTTTTCAAATTTTCCTTTATACAATTCCCCTACACTTTTCCAAATTTTTCAAGATATAACTAGTTTTCCCAAATCCACTTTTCCAACGTTTGAACGCGTTTTCTAATTTTTCTAACACTTTTCTGGAGAATGATTTTCTATAGAAAATTGGAAAAGGAAAATTGTGGAAAATTTTCCACAACTAAACACACCCTAGTATCTAAGATTATTCTTACGTATTTAATTGTCTAAAGACATGTAAGCAACGACGGAGTTAAGAATATATATATTGAGGGCAATGTTTTTTTTCTTTTTCTTTTGAGGGTCAAAATTTATAAACTGCCAATAATTACATCAAAAAAATCTAATTTTTTTTTTATAATTTTAGATTTTTTAGGGGCGACTGCTCGCCTCTTTCTAAATCCACCCCCTAGTGTAACATCATATTTAAATATCAATTTGGTAATTACCGATTCGATTATAACCCGAATCAGACAAACACTTCACTTATTGTATTAGCTTAAACAGCTGGTTTCTCCTTGAATTCATTTTAATTCAGTTCTTTTAATTTGATTTTTTCAAATACGATTCAATCTATACTACTATATACTCCCTCCGTCCCATATTTATTTTCCGGTATTCCTTTTATGGATGTCCCAAATGTATTGTCTACTTCCATAAATATATAAGAATAATGAGATAAAGTTCTTTTTTACCCCTAGTGTATATATGTAAAACAAAAAAGTAGGTAAAAAGTAGAGGGTAAAACTGTCATCTTACCAAAAAGTAAGAGAGATGATTATGTTTTCTTAAACTGCGTGTTTTTTTGTCTGTGGACAATAAAATTGGGACGGAGAGAGTCATACATTTAATAATCTCTCTTCTCAAAAATTTTTAAGACTAAGTAAAGTGGGTCCCACTTACTACTTTTCATAAATCAAATATAAAATCTACCCACTAAAATTTTTTTTTATTGATTAAGGACACTTATAATGGGATATCCCAAAATAGTAATGTGGACATTTTAAATGGGACGAACGGAGTACAATATGTTTTTAATATAAAACATTCTTTCGCACCTCCACCCACAGTCACCACTTTTACCGCTGCATTGCGCAGGTATAATGCTAGTTTTTCATAATTCATATTTACTACACACCCCTAAATTAACATATATGAGGTTCTTTTATCTCCCCTAATAATAAATATACCCGCTTCATCATTATTAGTGTTAACAAGATCCACTGTAGAAATTTGTAATCGAAGTAAAAGGATTAAATTACGGTCTTTTTTAGTTGATTATATGATGATTATATATAAGATAATACTTTCGTTCACCATTACAGTATTATTTTTACGGTCATCATTGTTTATGTATTTAGCGTACAACTAGAAAACACGTCACACGGTTTATTTCAGATAAAAAAATCTAAATTGTACGATATCGTATATATCTTAAGCACCAAAAACACATTCCTGTAGACTCTAGGAAACTCGACTACGACATAGGACCAAAGAAGATATGATGCTCTTTTCATTAGCTAAAACACTCTGTCTATGAAAAATGATATACGGTGGTCCAAAGCGATAGAATTATAGAGACTGTCAACCAACTTAAAAAATAGTAAAAACCAAATCGTTATTTTGGGTCACGTAGTGTAACTTATATATTCTAGTTATGAGTCGATTACATGTATCTACCTTTAGTATTCGGAATCTTTTTATTTGTGAACCATTTTAACGTTTTTGCCAAACACGTCAAATATCGAACCTTTCTGTATTTCAAATTCAAATGCCAATTCCGTCACGATTAATCGACTGCTAACAGAAAATGGTGACATTAACGGCTATATATTCGTTCATATATATTGACAAAACACATAAAATGGTCATCAATATTACTCCATATATGTATAGTTTTGGTAACAAATTATCACATGCCTAGCTCAATGACCTATATATATATATATATACTCTGTATGCTTATAACTTCCAAATTGAAGAACGTCTTGTTTTAATTTCTACATCCAAATTAATTTTGAACATTTAATATAATCAATAATCTTAATTATATCATTCAACAAGGTGTCTTATGGAAAATTCACATATCGAAGTATTGATACATCACTTTGACACCACCGAACAAGCCAGCATGGTCTAATATTATGTTGTAAATAATCACAAAATCTCTTTATGATATTGATGATCGAGGAAATGTGATATTAATTTAAGAAAATAATATAGCAAGTAACATGTAGAAGCGCCAACGGTATCTCTTTTAAATATTCGTATTCATACATGAATAAATGATAATTGAAGTATGAGGAGTGATGATATCGGTTTTTCGGTGTTTTGTGAGCACTGATACTGAAAAAGTGATCGAGAGAGTGAATTATATTGTTTTTTATAGTGTTTTGAGTAAAAAAATAAAATTATGTATAGAATACATCACAAGGCAACATCCTGAGCTGGACATTGTTTTTTATAGTCTCAACATTGTTTGAGTTCGGTGTAAACCGTATCTCATATTAAAATAATAAAATGCAAAACATACATATATATATACTAGATATAGACCCGTGCGATGCACGGTAATTTATGTGGTGATAATTCTAATAATGCAATATCTATATACATTAAGTTTTAACGGTAGTTTAGATGGTAATTAATTGAATAATGCAATATTTATGTACTTGTAATTCTAACTATGAACATGCATGCATTATTATAAGTTACTAACGAAGACATGCATAAAGAAATCTATTTTAATCTACAAAGCAAAGAATGGTAATCACTAACTTAGTTTTAAACTTTTATGCATAAAATGATAAAATCCACTAAAAAGCGAATGATGGGAATCACAAATACTAATTAGTATTCAAAAGTAATTCAAATAGAATGCAACAACTTAGATACATATATCAAAAACATGATCTTTATATGAATAATTAGTAGTTGTACCTTGACATTGATATAATGTGTCAATTCAAAATCCAAAGATGAATTGATGGATTGGCTCATCAATGTATTGCACCTTTAATAATCTTTTTGATGTTATTCCTGTGGATAAATAAAACCATTGGAGAACTTCAAAATAAAATTCAATAACAAATAAGTACTACAATAACAATAATAATAATAATAATAATAATAATAATAATAATAATAATAATTCAACCTTTATTCTCATAAACATGAAAAATATACATATAAATAAGATAAAGCAAGAAATAAAAACCATTTAAACCGTAATATAAACATCTAGTTCCTTTAAGTTGTACGTAGACATTAGATATATTAACTATCCTAAGATATTATCTTTGAGAATTATTGGCATAAAAGTGATAATACGGTTGGAACCCCACAAAATATTATGCATATTTTGCTTTTGAGACTAATAAGCATTTAAATAGAATTGTAATTTAAATAGAATTGTAATTGTAATCATGTAGGATTTATTTATTGATTGAATTTATACATCGAGCTTCTAATATTTGGCCTATTTGACCTTTGACGTTTGTAGAATTAAATATTTACGTATTCAAGTTTTTATTTATCCGTAGTTGATAACTTGAAGCTTTATCCTATCATAACACATATATTTAAAGGTGGGTAACTCGTATGATTAATTTTATATTTTAATAATTACAATAAATAAATTGAATTGATTATATTAATTGTAAATTATTAGAATTCGCTACATGGCACTCAATCCTACATGGTGAATTCTAAAGCCTTTTCTTATACTCGCTTAGTATATACATAGATGTATTACTTGTTAGCATAGTTTTATATCTTTTATTATTATTATTATTATTATTGTTATTGTTATTGTTACTACATGAAAAATGTTAAAGATAGCCGTAGTGTTATGTTTGAAAAATTCAGATACGCATAAAGTATTTATATTCTTATAATAACCACCCACTCCTTGAAAGCCTGAATTTTACTTCTCCCAACCTTAATGTACCAACACTTTATACATTACGGGGTAATATAAAATCTTATACATATATAGCCTTTAGAGCTACATTTAGCAAAACCATTTCTTTTACAAACATCGTAATAATATTCAATCATGTCAATATCTAAAATTTCTAAAATTTTTATAAGATTTCAATAACAGAACATACATATAACCTGAATCGCGCCCCCATAAAATTTCAAACCCGAATTAAACCTAACAAATTGAAAAATCACAACTCCTAATCAATCAAGAACATCTACATGATTTTCTATTTAAGACGCTAGCTTTCCATGAGAAACATCTATTACTTTGCACCGGACATGATAATAGTATAATAATATATATGGAGTATAATATAATGTTACTATGAGTTATTGAAACAAAAGGTTTTCTATGTAAACCTCTCATCATTTTTAAAATGAATTGAAAGAGGATAGATTCGATTGACCCAAATAACTCACAAAATTGACCTCATCGACATTCTTTTGGGGTTCTCCCTTTTCATGGAAAGGCCTTTAGTCGATTCTTATAGGTAGCAGTCCAAAATTTGATAATTACCATCTTAAGATTCGATATTCCACATCTATATCACCATTTCTAAATGAATTATCATTTTAATAAACAAAATCGTTAAAATTGAAAAGTTAAAATAATATACATTTTCACTAAGAAAGATAGATTTTTTCTAAAGAAGAGTATCTTACGTACGTAATTATACCTATTTTATGATCAACGAACCTATGAGACTAAACTGAAACAAGGAAGTGTTAGAACTACATCATAATTTTAGCGTACTAAATTATTTTTGTAATAACTCCGCACGTACATCCAAAAAATAAGGAAACTAAAGATTTAACTAGTGATCGAAAATGTTTCATATGCCACATTGATATAAAGATCGAAGGACATGAATATTTGTGGCTTAGCCTAAGTTTGGATTAAACTGGAAATTGATATATCAAAATCATCGATAAAAGGATATAATATTATCTTCCACGATAACGGGTTACATATTCGATTTTTTTACTACAAAAAAAGGCTCGTGCACACGTCAAGCTTTTCTTAACACTAAAATGAAAAACTTACTGGTAACATTTAGGCAATTGATATTTTGACCCTTCAAATTGATAAATCCATCACAAATGTGTATTAACAGATTGTATAGTACAACCTGTTTATACGTATTTGTAGTGGATTTATCAAATTGAGTAGTAGATTAATTTATCGCCACCCTAACATCTAACCATCTTACTTTGCAAAATTAAACATGAAACCCACTTTTTTTGTGCAAAATGGAACACGAAACCCTTTTGTTGTACAACATTTTATGTTACGTTTATGTATTATTTCAATTTATCATATTCTTTTCTTATGAAATCTGTCATAATATAGAATATCAATTAAAAGTAACAACATATGTCGTTTTAAGTATGATTTTCATTTTTCAGAATCTTTGGCGATGAAATTGAATGCGTTTAGAATTATGTTTGTGAAGTAAAAGAAGATAAATATTTGGTGGTCGAAAAGGATGTGTGAGAATAATGTGAGAGATAACTCTAATGATTCATTAAATATTCAATATCAACACATAGCATTATCGGGTTTACTATTTTGGTAGCGACAAAACATGATTTCCTCGATTAAAAGTCTACGTCATTAAGAGATTGATTAAAATTGTAACATGGGATTAATCATTGAACTCTCTTTAATATTATTTTTTAGGTGACATTTGTTAACTACTCGTATTTGATAGTAAACAAACTTGGTTGTAAATATAAAAAAGATACCGGACCTTATTTCAATCTCGGTTACTTTGTAGGTCGGTGATGTATTACGATTCTAGCTACTCACTTCGTTATAAATTTATTGTTCAGAGACAAAAGCATGCAGTTTGAAAAACATATGTATTCCATTACTTTTTGATAAGATTATCGTTTTACCCTTAAAAAATTTCGCACCTTTTAGGTTATATTTACACACTTAGGGGTGATTTTGTAAATTTAGTTAGTTATACCCACCTATTTTTAGATATCGACAATTAATTTGGGATAAATAAAAAAGAAAACGTGGACGAAAGAAGTATTACTAAATAAATGTATGAGATGAGATGGTAATAAATCTGGACACTTATCCGATAGCCATTTGAATTTGTAAAACGAACAATAATCCATTTGATTTGAGGCATTCAAATTTAAGATAAATACAATCAAAATATTTTGTTTTTTTGGTAACTAAGATAAGTTACCAAATTTATTAATAATCATTACTTGGTAAAATTGTATTTCTGATTACAATAAAAATGAGTAGGATGAAAAGTATACACTCTCATGCTCTGTATTAATTTGACTAAAAGCTATAAAAGATAGATAGGATAGAAAATAACTAAATAAGTGAAGAATATATGTCACGTACGTGATAAATGAATTAGATATATTGTTAAACACGTCTTTTTTATCATATACATATCGTTATTACTCGGAAAAATTGCCAAAATAAAATAGTATCTTATCTTATATAAATTATATATAAGAAATACCCAATGATATCATCAAAATTTTAATTAGCCAATCAAATTCTTCAATTTTGTCCAATTAACTAAAATTTAGGATACGATTATGTCATAAATAATGCTAATTAATATTTAATATATTAGTTATAATCAACTACAAATACAAGATGTCAAAGGATTCACTCTGGCCGTTTATATCTCCTATCCTTGCTATGTTTTCCTATTTTTGTAGTTATTTATTTAATATATTTTTACTATTATTGTTTTTATATTAATCCCTATGAATCAAGAATCCTAATACTATTATTTGAAATATTAATATATGTATGGAATCGCTAGGATAATTTCAATTTTAAGAATAATGTCATCATAGATTTACATTACATAATTAAAGTTTTAACATGATGTTAAATAGTTTTGATTCAAATCTTATGTTTTATTAAGAAACACCTTTATCTTTATGATGTCATCATCTTAATTAAGTTTTAATTTGTCAATTAAGTCCTTTTAGTTTAGTAAATTTTATAATAAATTCCCCAACTTATTAAAAAGGTAATTTTTTAATCAAATAAAATTACTTGAAAAGATTAATATAGGCTTATAAAATTTAATTTTTTCACTAATTTGGATTCAAAATCTCTTATTTTATAATTACTACATATATAAATTCTTATACATATGGTAATATTATCATGAAACTAAGTAAATGCTTAATATAAATATTAATTCACACAATTTACTATTGGAAACAAGATTCTAAATACGAAATTTCATATAAACAGTCAGCACCCGTGTATATACATGGGTTTAAAATCTATCTAGTAGTATTTAAAGGAAAACAGCAACAGATGTTGGAAACCATATCTCTGTTTTCCCAATGAAACTTACATGTTTGTTTCCTATTAATATGGAGTACAATACTTGATATGTATTTTGATACTAATACTTGATTAGTTATTTACATACTTTATGCATTTTTAACAATACATAAAAAATAATAATCAAGATTACTATTTATAGATTGTTAGCCAGTTAGCCTCATCTTACTATCACATGCCTTACTAGAAGTTTATAAATATAAAAGGAAATGTTATTGGTGCAAATAATTAGGGCTTTCGAAAACATGTTCTCGATTCAATTTCAACTACTTGTGATATTACAGGAAACAACCGAACATAACATTAGATGCAGTCTTTGAGAATGGCCGCATCGGATCCAAAGAATCCCTACTGAAATAACCTTTTTGGAAAAATATATACACATATAACTGACAATATTTACAGAAGCAACAAATCAAAAGTAATAATAAAGAACAACTTATTTTAATAAGAAAACAATTTTTAAAAGTGTCACTTAGTCGAGGGGCATAATTACTACGGAACAAGGTGGTGGGGTGACACGTCTTTATCGTCAACGTGTTTTGTGTGATGTAGATGTTTTAAGAAAAATGTTTAATATACGATAGTGCAACCGAAATATTATGATTTAGCGTGTCAAAAAATTGAGTTTATCTATATACAGTACTACTCCCTCCGTCCTAATTTAATTGTCACCGGACAGAATTACACGCAGTTTAAGATAAACACAATAATTATTAGTTACTTTTTGCACAATGACATTCTTACCCATAACCAATTAATTTGAACTTCCTTTCACTTTTGTAATTTAATTTTTAAAGTAGGGACAATATAGTAAAAAGAATCATGTTACCTTTCTATATTTGGTAATGGACAATTAATTTGGAACATCCCAAAATGGAAATAATGGACTATTAAACCGGGACGGAGGGAGTATAAAACATTTGGGTACAATTTGTTTTTTTCTTATTACGTGTTGTTTGTATAGCGTGTCTGTGTGAATAATGACATATATGAAAAATAAGTAGGTAGATAAATAATTAGTGTTTGTTGTATGTGCTGAATATCTGAATTATTAAATTACCAAGTCAACCCTCTCTATGGGTGGTTGATACTTGATAGTAAACTTTGAAAATGTCATGGACTTATATAGAATTTTACATTCACGTGATTTTTTTTAGATTAAGACACGTGTTATCCAATAAGTTAAAAAAATACACCCCTAAATGACTCAGATTACCAAGTTTTAAACCATTAAGTTTATTGAGTTGAAAACAAATAGTCTCTTACCTAATTTTACAAATCTTAATTTCAACGTTTGAATACTTGAAATTAGCAATTTATATATCGATAAAATTTCCAATTAACTCATTTATCCACTTTCTTCACTTTCAATACCATTAATTCGGTATAGTCAATTCCCCAACTTGATACCCTCATTGATTGTTTGTTTTATTTGATTGCATAACACATATATAACCGAATCTATCAGACTTTACTTAAAAAAATGAATCGACGACATCGATTAATCCTTTTCAAAATACCATCACCGCATTGTGTGGATACAATGCTAGTTTAACTGGCTAAAGTTGATAATTATATACTTATCATAAATTTACTCATTTTTAGTTTAATCGTATATTATTTAGTTTAACGAGATAATTTGCGCTACTAGTAACATTTTGGTTAGAGAAAATTTCTGTGGAGGTCAGTCAAAGGGTGTGTTTTCACGTGGTGGTCTGTGTCAGACGTTTTTCATTGGCAGTGGACACCATTGTCGCATAATTAGCCAGCGGCCAGCGACATATTAAATGGCCAATTAAACGACGCCACGTGTACTCGAAATCACGCGGTCAACGCAATATGTCGCAGGTCAAACAAAATTGTCGCAGGGTTATTTTTTCAAAGGAATATGTAGCTGTATATCTATATATGTCGCCGTATTCACAAAAATCACGCAGGTTTTTCTATTTCATCATATGTAGCTGTATTTTTCCAATTCACGCAGTATTGTGATAAAAATGTCGCGGGGTCCCCTCTAATACTTCGAAAGGCCGCGTCAATTTTTGAAAGCGACTGCGATCTTGTTCCTTTCATCATCGGAGAAAAGTTTTCCTCTCGCCGGCGTTCTAAATTCCGACCATTCCATTCCTCTCGCCGGAGTTCTTTTTGTTGCCGGTGTTAGGGTTTTTGGGCGGTCGGGATTTTCTTCATCAACGTTTTGTGGGTGGGAATTAGGGTTATAAATCCGTGACCGAGTTAGTATTTTTCGGTGGTTAGGGTTTATAAATCGGTGTTAGGGCTGTTGGGTGGGGTTATTGTGAGGGTTTCGGGGTGGTGGTGACTGCGGTGGTTCCGTGGTGGGGTTAGGCATAGACGGTGGTTGTGAGCGTTTCTGTTGGTGGTGGCTGCGATTACAGACCCATTTCAGCAAATAGAGGCACTTTCAAAAACTTTAACGGAATCAGGCTTTGGTACGTACACGAACTCATTCTTCTAGTTTTATTATGGTTTTAGCAATATATCGCATAGCATAGATAAGCAGACAAAGACAACTGATTGTAGTTTTATTGTAGGGGCAGTTTGGTGTACTTTATGTGCGTTTGATGTTGAATGATCTCACAATGGTGGACCTGGATTTCGATAGAAGTGTGGTATGTAACGGTTTACTGATTGTAGCAATATAAATTGTGAAAGTCAAATGCATCATAATCTGAATTTTTTACCGAACTAGTACGATTTCAAAACAAATTATCGGTTCTAGTAGCATTTGGTAAAAGTTTTCAAAACTAGTAGAATCATGTTTTCCAAACCCGACTCCACATTTGAGTTATTTAGAAGTCGGGTTTGCTAAACCCGTCTTTGACCAAATTCCGACACACCACAGGGACCCATTGTACTTTGCTGAGAGAGAGAAAGTGGAGTCGGGTTTGGCAAACCCGACTTTACTTTTTCAAGAGAGATAAGCTAGTTTGCCAAACCCGACTCTTATTTTACTTTTGCTTTCCAACATCCGGATACAGTTACTAGTCTTCCACTTGTATATAAATTCATAAGTCATTGTATCTAAATTCCTAAGTCACAATTGTACATACACTTTTAATTTTTAAAATTCTAGTAGCTTACTAGAATATATATTTTAAAAATTAACATTATTAATTCTTAAAAAATAAATTCTTAAACAGTTTTCCTTGTTTCCTAAGTCACAATTGGATTACTAGAATATAATTTTTAAATCACTATGTTATAGACTTGACGTATACATAAAATTATTACTAAATTTATTTTTAAATTTTCTTAATTAATCAACCACTAGGGAACAAGGAAAACTGTTTAATTGTCCATGAAACCTTCCCTGACACGGACCATAAGGTGAAAACCGACCCGTTGACTGACCATGTGAGATATTTTCTCTGGTAAATAACATATTGGCGAAGAAATCTTCAAAGGAGTCAAATTGTATTTCATTTTATATACTATCCGTATAAAGTTAAATACAAATCGCATAATGATACCCGACCCTTTTCTTTCTACTAATTATGATTTTTGATGAATGTAGAGGTATTCGGCTGGTGTTACTCTTCGTAGTAGGTTCGCTATGTTGAATCGTATTAGAGAGAGGTTACAGAATACTCCGAGAGAGGCGATATTCAAGCGTACATGTTTCGGACATTGGTTTGATTATGAGGAAAATAACGGAGACGGTCAGGTGGTGCATTTGATCTTGCAGGCACAGTTGCCTCTAGAGGATGGACATCGGGAAAACGTTGATCCCCTCAAATATGATGTGGGTGGTCCTATTTTAGAATTTGGGCCGAAGGAGTTTTGCTTGATTACTGGATTTAGGTTCGGCACAATTGATGGGAAGGCATACAAATCAGTTGATCTCCCGTTTCAACAACGTGTTTTTCGAGCCGTTACCGGAAAGGTTTGCATAGATGATGTGAGAGATGCTTTTGACACCGAAAAATCATTTGCCAAACTATCAGACGAAGATCAAGTACGCGTGTGTTTGGTTTTGATGGTGGTGTACATATTTATAGGTCTTGGTGGTGATAAAAACTCATTGGTGGATCCTATTGTCTTGTATTTAGCCGAGTCTTTCGAAGAATGGGACCTATTTCCATGGGGTAGCTACATTTGGAAGAGCACTTTCAAGGCTCTTAAAGACGTTATACCAAAAAAGAGAAATGATCATTTAAAAATGAGGAGTGAAAATAAAAGACCAACTTACTCGTTAATGGGATTTCCTCACGCTTTTAAGGTAAGATAACTAAATAATTTTGATACTTTTATTCTATCTATATAGTTTATACATCTTTATTGTTGTTTGTTTTGCTTTGTAGGTTTGGATTTTCGAGACTTTCCCTGTTGCTCGCGACTTTTGGAAAGTGGATCTCAGTAAGAATCCAAGGGGCGTTGCATGGTCGAAGAAGAGCGGGTTTAGCCAAAAATATTATGATTACTTTTATGCACCGTTTCATGAGAAGTTAGTGCCTGGTAAAATGCGTGCAACGACTGATGCTGAGTCCCGCATGCCTGGGTGGATTGCAAGCATTCCTTATTTTGAGTCAAATGGTAACTTGCCTCGTCCACCTCCTCCCGGTTCACGTCCTCGACCTCCGCCTGTGTCATGTGATGTACCGCCACCTGGGGCACCACCATTCATAAGTACTACTCGTAAGGACGGGTTCCCTACTAAAGATGGTATACATATGGAGAAACCAGCCAACGGTGGCACAGGTATTTCGGAACATCAATTTTGGGAGTTACAGTCAACGCTAAACAATGCAATTGATCGTATTAAAGTCTTGGAGCAAAAGGTAATTGTAATACACACACACAACAATATATTTGTATATAAATATATATATATATATATATATATATATATATATATATATATATATATATATATATATATATATATATATATCATGCATTTAAACGACCGACCGTAAACCCGTTTTAATCCTAAATTGTTTGAACATAGGTTCATGTTCCCGGGTATCATAGTAATCCGATTTATGGTTTTGGTGGGTTTTCTACTTTGGTGAGAAATCCTGAGGTGCGTTTCTATTATCATACATTTTAGTTTAATACTCCGTATGTCACTGTAAATACAAAGACTGTATTACAATTCGCAGTTAGTAGTAAACTTACGTAATTAATATTTTGTCATTGCAACGTAGGGTTTTCCTAATGAAAAAAACGTGAATTCAAATATCGTTGTTGGAGGGTTTTCTAGTTTGTTGAGAGATGCGGAGGTGCGTTTCTGTTGTAATCCTTATAAGTTACAGTTTAATTTGTTGCTTGTTATTTAAATTATTGTATACACATCACAGTCGGTACTGCATAACATAATTGATGTTTTGTTATTGAAACGTAGGCTGCTGTACCGAATGATAGGACCGTGAACCCGAATAACAGTTTCGGTACTTTATTTAGAAATGCCGAGGTACGTTTCTATTATGATAAATATGGTTTGTTGAAGACTATGACTTGTAGCATTTGTTTTGGGTAATGCAAACCCCTTTTCTTCTGCTGTAAATCTGATGTGTGATGAACCATGGTGTAATGACCAATCTGACTTGTATAGAACAGAAAGTAATAATACGATGATGATGTTTAAACCAAACAGAGAGTATATTATAGAATACACATAAACACGAATGGGTTACTTGTTTCTGCTCTGATACCACTGATGCGAATTTACAGGGCTTCGCATACCCTTTGTAACCTGCTTACCTGCTTGTAATCTGGACCAACCATCCTTCTGATAAGCAATCTGATGTTATCGGATGAACACAGAAAAACACTTGTACCCAATGATAATAACCGTAATATAAATTGTAGAGTAATATACACGAATGGTTACTTTGTTTTGATTACAGACATACATATATATATAGGTTGCAGAACGGTTTGTATGAACCGTTGCAACTGATCATAAACGACACATCTATTGGAGTAGGGTTACATCGGTTTATCTATAACCGATTCTGCAGTAATAATATTTACCAACTGCACCCCTTTATTTATTAAAACATACAACTAGTACTTATACTATTAATACTTTGTTATTAAAGGTCCAACATGACTTTAAATAATCGTATTTCCTTAATAGGTGGACTGTGCTATTGATGAGACTGGCACACAACCGAGCATTGGCAACTATCTCGGGGACTTGTTTGTCGATTTGGTAATTGATGGTTTTTTCATGTTACATTAGAAATTTTATACTATATGTATTGTAACTTAATACACCTTTATATGCCACAGGACCGGAATGGTGGGAGTATGCGTGGTGTACCGGACCTGAATGCTATGTCTGACCCCAATAACGACCTAAATTTTTACTTCGTAGATGAGCAGAAGGTGCCTATCGAGCCATTGTATCCAGGGGAGACGCAAGCCTCACAAAATACTCATGCATCACCAAATAACTTGGAGGACACGGATCAATGTCAGGAGGTATGAATTGTAGTTTTAAGCTTATATATATCTCTATACATATAAAAAACAATGCTTATGTAAATAATCAGTCGTTTACAAGCCATATTCTGCTTATGTGTATCATATAAAATTACAGTCTTCTGTTTCGTGTTTAGTGTAGTGATTCGTTTATGACACCATATTCTGTATGCGGTGTATGAGATGATGAAATTTTATCTTTTTATTAAGGATTATGTGGTAAGGTTTATGGGATACACTATTTAATAATTTAATTATGATATAGGATCAGGAGCCTCCTCAAAAGAGGGCGAGAAAACTGGGACCGAAGTTATGTTCACCATGGATGGGCCTACCTGAAACGACACCGGTTGGGGTCGAGCAAAAGAAGCACGATCCAATGACACCTGTCAATCTTATAATGGTGGACGACGAAGACAGTGTTGAAAACAAACTCGAGGTACAAGTGAAGTACTATTTACACTTTTGCGAATTATTTTGTATCAAAGTTCTAATATATGACGGTTGTGTTGTAGGATGGTAAACCCCCGCAAAAGAAGTTTATAGAACGAGATGCTTCAGCCGTGAAGTTTTCAATGCGGCTACTCGAAGATAAGCCTCGCTGTTGGGTCGAGGTAGAACATGTTTCTGACTGATGCTCGGTTATATCAGATTAAATGCAATATTGCACAATTATGCATTATATAGCTTGTATAAAAATCCTCGTCGCTGTTTTGTTTTGGTTATTAAATTCTACCTAGCCTGTTTAAAGTTACATATTAAGGTTAAAGTCGTCCACTTCTTTAGGATCTGAAAATTGATATTGTGTTAAAGTGATGTAGGCTTCTAGCTATATTGATAATTTGCGGTTTTGCTAACACTGAACACAGAATACATAATTCTGTATTTAGTATAAGAACACCATATTCTGTTGTAGGCAATGAGCACAGGAAAACAGAAATCTGTTAAGTGTAGTGATAATTTGCGGTTTTCATTACAATTAACACAGGAGACCAATAAACTGACGTTCCGCCACTCACTCTATTTGATGGTCTTATAGGATTATGTGCGGCTGCATGGAGACGATCCCATTCCTGCAATGAGCAATGAATTTATGGACTGGGTAAAGTCGGATGATGCAAGCGTTAATTTTGTGGCATTTGATCGTGGAGTTACAGTTGTAAAAGAATTCTGGTACACACTGATAAAGATAGCAGGAAATTTTGGACCTGAGGTGAATACGGCGCGTGGTTGGTTAAGTGATGAGGTAAGACATGTTTATAGTACGTCTAAACACAGCTAAATACCTATGCAATTGTACTTATCTTATTTGTTTTATGAACAGCATATTGTACTTTGGATAAAATACCTAAAGCTATTTAGACAAGAAGATGCAGATTGGGATGCGGTTGACCCTGTATTTTTTACTACGTTCTCATTCAGTTTACCATGTGCAGGGTATGCCCTAGGCAAATGGAAAAATGTTAGACGGGTTAGTACTTTTAACTTTTTTAATGCACATCAACTTATATTATTATGGGGTGTCATTGAGCAATGTTGTCTGTCTCCTGCTTGTTTAACGAGTCAAATGATTCAGGAGTATGTGTGTGATATAAATGATTCAGGAGTAATGTCAAATTGGTAATCTAGTTATATTATTATCTACATTCGTGTAGTAGCTTATTGGTAAACTTTTTCCCAGGTATTCATTCCGGCAAATGAGGAAAACTGCCATTTCTGCCTCCTTGTTTTTGACATTGAGACTGGCGTTTTTACGTATTATGATAGTATGATAAACCAGGACGATAAGACTAAGGAAGTTATTAGAGGGGTTCATTGGACAGGTGTGGAAAAGGACCTCAAGGAAAAGATGCCTTTATATCTAGATCTATTGGGTGTGTTCGATCACAGGCGTATAGATAGGTCTACTTATAAGATCACATTTACCACTCATCCGAAAGATAAGACTGCCCAGCAGGATCCAGGATCCGGGGATTGTGGGGTTTTTGTATGTATGTATTTATATCGCCTTGCTAATGGCTTACCAGTGACATTGCATAGAGATGCTCGACATACCGGCTTGTGGTATCGCGAGAGTTTGGCTACTCTTTTTTATGACTATCGGGTATGATTTTGTAGTGTCTATATATGACGGTCACTTTATGTTTGAACTTGTTCTACAAGGAATGAACAGGTTTTTAGCTACAGAAAAAGGGGGATGGATATATTTTATTAAGTGCAAGTGATATATTTTATGTTTTGGTGCGTTTCTATTATGTAGTTGTCTTTTGTTTATGTTTTTGTTGTTTTCTTGTTTAGTTGTTTTTGGTTATGTTTCTTGTACTTTTTTGTAGGTTGGCATTTTTTAGTAATGAAAAATATATAAACACGTGAACATTTGCTTACCAAAGGGAAAAGATATAAACAAGTGAAAGAACTTAAGATAAAAACAACAGCATTACATTAAGACGTCCACGAGAGTTAAACATTACACAAGTGAAAGAACTTAAGAACCACACATTACATTAACACGACAGCATTACAACAACATCATTACATTAAGACGTACACGAGAGTTAAACATTACACAAGTGAAAGAACTTAAGAACCACACATTACATTAACACGAAATAAAAGCTGAACATTGCGTAAGTTAAATGGTTTAACAAATACGCATTACATTTCTTTTAAATCAACAGCGTCGTCTTCAAAAGCGAATGAGTTCGTAGAATGCATCGGGACACGACATGTGTTTTTTTTATGATCGTGACCACCGCATCGTGAACAACCATTCCAGGTCGGAACCTCTCCCTTTGAAGGTATGCGAGCAGTTGCGTTTTTCTTTGGTCGACCTGAATTGCGTTTACCCATTACTGGTGGTAGAACTCTTTGAAGGTCGGTTGGAATGACCCAATCAGGTACATCTCCTACAAATTTAACTGGCTCCGCATACGTTGCCTTATAAGTCGACAGCGTGAACCAACGTTCTGCTTGGTAAGCACAATCAGTAATATTTAAAAACTTCAAAACAGCTATCACGTGATTGCAAGGTAAACCCGACTGAAACCATTTCATACACGAACACTCTTTTGTCTGCAAACTTACTAAAAAGTGCCTCTTTTGATCTCTTACCTCGAAGCGTACCGCGTCAATCCCAAACACCTTGCACCTCTTAGATTTCAACACTCTCTTACCAACTTTTTTCTCCGCCCAAGGGGTAAGTTGACAGGTAAACTGTTCTGTGAATCGATGAAAATATCTAATCTATATTCTTGTGTATAATTAGCCCAAAAATAAATTGTAAAGTGATATTTTAAGATGACATACCTGCTAATAAGTTTCGTTCGTAGTACCACTCTTGTACCTTCGCTCGAAAAAACTCAAGTAGCATCGTAATGGGCAATTTTCTTGCCGGCGCTGTTAGTGCATTCATCGACTCTACACTGTTTGAGGTTGAATAATTATATCGAGCTATAGGACAATGAGCCCTAGACCATCTTTCAGCATTAGCTTTCGAAAGGCCTTCGTGTGCTTTTGGTTTAATGCCCTGAAGAAGATTCATGTATTGATCAAAGTCGTCAACTCGGTGAGCTTTACATATCTTCCAATACAACCCATTGGTTTTGCTGTTCTTTAAGCCGAGGTTCATTTCTAGATGCCGACAACATATCAAATGAATGGCGCGTGGCATAACACACCTTACTGCCAATGCGATTGAAGCATGCCTATCAGAAATGACTGCCAGATTTGGAATATCACCTATGCATTCCCTCAACTTGGTAAAAAACCAACTCCAAGCAGGCCCCGCCTCACCTGGAGAGAGCCCGTAAGCAAGTGGTACAATCTTATTATCCCCATCCATTGCTACCGCTACCAGATTAGATCCAATGTACTTCCCCTTTAAGTGTGCCCCATCAACAATTATCAAAGGTCTCAAATGATTGACAAAACTTCGAACCTGCGATGATACATTAAACCATGAATAAGTGACTTATTTAATAATACTATCATATGGAAATCTTTGTGCAAAGTCAATAAAAGTACATAACTTACCACAGCATCGATAGCGACAAAACACATCTCGAAACGTCCGTACTCATCTGTCTTGATATCGGTAAAACTTCCAGGATTTGAGAGCTTCAAATTGTGTAAATAACAAGGCAACTTGTTAAACGACTCTTCATGAGTACCCATCAACTTCTCCAAAGCGTTAGCCTTGCCTCTCCAAGCTTGTAGATATGTAATATCAACATGGAAATTTGCACCAATATCATGAACTATATCTTTCGGCTTGTAAAGTCGGTTGGGATCTCTTAACTGTTCCATAAGAATATCACCGAGCACTTCTTTGGTAGCATTTCGATGCTTGGGCTTTACTTGTGTTTTTGAACATGTGTGGTGGTCGTGCACAGTCGTAACGTGAAATCCAGGGCCATCAATCGCCCCGTGGGTCAGTATTTTCCATGGACACCCTTCGTTCACACATATAACATCGTACCTCTTCTGGTCCGATTTTCTAACTTTGTACTCATATCCATCGTCCATGGATTTGAGAGAAATTGTCTTCTTGCAATCTTTTTTGTCTAAAAACCATTGACCTTCCCAAATGATTGTTTTGCTGCTACTTTTGGGCTTTTTTTGTTTGATATCGGAACTTGATGTTGGTTTTCGGGTGGGCATATGACAAAAAGTATTTTTCTGCCAATCTTGCGGTAATACATATTTGAATTTAATGTTGTCTTCATCACCATCCGACCATTGTTCATTTTCCGCCCCACTTTTTCCTCCCAAATCTTCTTCAATATGTTCTTCCGAATCCGCATTATCTTCCATACCGTCTCCTCCGTCAAAGGCCCATTTTTGGGAGGTCCCGGCATCATAGGTATCTGGTACGCAGGTGTAATGTTGTACATCAGGGTTGTCTTGAAAAACTTGTTTACTATACTTTTGGGTTTCATTGTCATGGTTTTCAAAGAAGTTGTGAAAAACTGGAGCATTTACTTGTGAATTGAAAGGTGCGCTTTGATACTGAGGAGGTGATGAAAATAAAGGTGCATTTAAATATTGTTTCCACGTTTGTTGTTCCTGCGGGTTTGTGTATTGCTCATCAATATGATAAGGATGGTGATATTGAGCCGATTGATGAAATTGAGCTGAGTTGTGATATTGTGAAGGGTGATCATGCAAATGTGGATGTAGGCTAGAATGTTGAGAAATTGGAAGATAAGTTGTAGGAATGTGTACACGAGCATTTTGCTGGCTTGTAGAAGACTGATGAACTAACAACTCGAGTGGTTTGCCATCCACATTTGTAGCAGCTTCTATAAAAAAATTGACTTCTTCATCATCAGTAATTTCCATCAGATCATCGTTAAGTGATAGTTTGTAACACAAACTATAGCCCGCATCAATATCTAAATCAAACTTGTTCCTCACTTTTGTCAACAAGTTGAGGTAACTTATATCAGTTGGCAAATAAATACCACGTCTGGTAGTAGACGACACAAGAACAACCTTAACCTTTTCATTTTGTGACGACATGATATATTTGGAGAGGGTTTCTACTTTTGCATAAAGCTATATGATCAATATATAGGTGGATGATCAATATGTAGGCAACAAGCAAATTCAACTATCCAACGTGAATTGGTACAACGTACAAGCGGAAATTAGTACAACTGACAAGCAAATTCAACTATCCAGCGTGAATTGGTACAACGTACAAGCGGAAATTAGTACAACTGACAAGCAAATTCAACTATCCAGCGTGAATTGGTACAACGTACAAGCGGAAATTAGTACAACTGACAAGACAATTCAACTATCCAGCGTGAATTGGTACAACGTACAAGCGGAAATTAGTACAACTGACAAGACAATTCAACTATCCAGCGTGAATTGGTACAACGTACAAGCGGAAATTAGTACAACTGACAAGACAATTCAACTATCCAGCGTGAATTGGTACAACGTACAAGCGGAAATTAGTACAACTGACAAGACAATTCAACTATCCAGCGTGAATTGGTACAACGTACAAGCGGAAATTAGTACAACTGACAAGACAATTCAACTATCCAGCGTGAATTGGTACAACGTACAAGCGGAAATTAGTACAACTGACAAGACAATTCAACTATCCAGCGTGAATTGGTACAACGTACAAGCGGAAATTAGTACATATTTTCCCTTATAAGTTAAACCATCTCGTTCGTTCATTACAGCATCAAGCCAACAAGTCAACCGTTATCGATGTCTTCATCATCTTCTGTTTCTCTCAATTCGAATCGCAGGGGTGAAATTCCAACCCATTATAACTGCAATCCTCCCCTCCTGTTGAAGCAACGAACGTCATGGACCCAAACTAACCCTGCACGTCGTTTCTTAACTTGTCCGAATTCAATGGTGAGTTTTCTAAGAAAACATTAACCCATCGGTTGTTTTAATGGTAACTTATATCGTTTTTTTTGTGTAGTGTGCTTCGAAAAGGTGTAAGGCGTATTGGTTCGTTGATGATGAGCTAACAAATGAATGGTACAAACTAAACTTGTTTGAACTGTACCATTACTTGAATGGAGATCAAAGGGAGATGTTTGCAGAAAGCATTAAGAACAAAGAAAGGTTAGCAAATTTGAATGATGAATATGAAGTCTACAAGTCAAGAAAGGAAGAAGAAATCATGCTGATGCACATGGAGATGAATACGGTGAAGGCAAATTGTGGTTTGCTGAAGAAATGTGTTATTTGTTTGTTGTTTCTTGTTGTTCTTTTAGTAGTTTGCAAATAGTAATAAAGAGTGTTGTAGTTGTAGTATTGTAGTGCAGTCATTGTGGCCGCAAACTGATTGTAGTTGGATCAAGTTAATGCAAGCGACATTTGTGCCAAAATTGAATCTCTGAAATTTGAACTTAATATAAGCGGCAATTGAATCTGCTTCAAATACAACATTTAATTAACTAAATAAGACTTCATATATAACATATAAACTCTTATCTCAAATGCACTGGAAAAAATATATAAAGCTCTTCATTACATTAATTAATAATTTCTTCATTACAATAATTAAACAGTTATTCATTACATAATTAAGACCATATATTACATTCATCAAATCACCAATTAACTAAACGACGATTAAAAACCTACATGACAGAAAAACGAAAGATAGTGGTGATTTGCATTACGGAGAGTAGGAATAATTGGGAAAATGTCTTAAGTAATGAGTGTTGCTGTCATCACTATCATAGTCACTCTGATGAACGTCAAGTTCTTCATTCATCTCTATAAGGTATAACTCAATTCTTTTACCAGAAATCTGAGCCTCCTTTTTTACCTCTACCCAAGTTTCAGCCCACAGCAGAAAGCGAGCACCATCAATTTCGAGTTTGTCTTGTGCACAGTACAATACTTCATCATGCCTAGTATTTATTTTTTCCTTTAAAAATGCAAACAACATTTTCAAATCATAATCAGTGACATCAATATCGAATGTTTCTTTCATAGCATTCTCGTATGCCTTATAGTCGAATCTAAGAACGCCACCGTGAAACACATCAATTGTAACGACCGTCGGTTCCATATCGGTTGGAAAATATGATATTATTAAAGTATTTATGCTGAGAAATATAAAATAAAGTGACCAACAAATGGGAGTTAGTATTGTGCATTTATAGTAAACAATCCAGCGTGAATTCGTACTACGAGTGACATTTGCATTCAACTATCCAGCGTGAATTAGTACGACTGACAAGACAACTCAACTATCCAGCGTGAATTAGTACTACGCGTGACAGGACAATTCAACTATCCAGTGTGAATTAGTTCGAGTGACAAGACAACTCAACTATCCAGCGTGAATTAGTACTACGCGTGACTGGACAATTCAACTATCCAGCGTGAATTAGTTCGAGTGACAAGACAACTCAACTATCCAGCGTGAATTCGTACTACGCGTGACAGGACAATTCAACTATCCAGCGTGAATTCGTACTACGCGTGACAGGACAATTCAACTATCCAGCGTGAATTAGTTCGAGTGACAAGACAACTCAACTATCCAGCGTAAATTAGTACAAGTGCTGTGATATTCAAATGTATCTATATAAACTTGAAGAATAACCTATGTCATTAGGCAGAATTTGCACTAGAAAAAACAATATGTATCAACACTTCTTTAGATCTCCGAATGAGCCTAAATTCACTGCAAAGAAGTACCGTAAGTCAATTTTAATTTTAACCGTATTGTTGAACCACATATTCATTATTGCACGATACAAATAAACAAATTATTAATGCAGGTGATGATCCTCTTTTGTTTACAATAAAGCTTCACCACTATGGAGCGTTTTCAAGCACACCTAATAGGAGTTACAAAGATGGTGTTGTCACTTACGTTGATTGTTTGCATTTTTCAACATTTTGTATTGACCAATTAGATCGCATACATTCGGAACTAGGTTATGATAACATTTCTCCAAGATTTTACTATTTTAAGAATCCTAACCTAGACTTAGATTATGGACTACATGCATTGCATGATGAAGTTAATGGTACAGTAGAAATGTTGATGCACATCGGAGGAAGGACGAGAGAGATAGAAGTTTACGTCTCACGGGTCAAAGTAACTTCAAGTAACGCCGATTCAACCATGAACATTAAGTTTGTACCAAATGAAAATGAACCTTCGGGTTCAAGAAGAAGGTTGTTTGATTAGGTCATTTGGAATGTATAGGCAATATTGACTATTAGGTCATTTTTCATTATGTACCTGTAACATCAAGGATTCGTTGTACTTTCTGCTTTCAATATTATGTCATTGTTGTTATCAATCAGTAATATCAATCATTACCTACACCTTCATATCTATATAATACCATTTTCAAATGAATAATGAAGCAAAATGAGAATGGCCCGGCAAATTAGTTGTATTTTACAACATTTTTCATCAGCATAAATATATTGTTTAACCACATCGTTTGGAATAAATAGTGCTAGTCATAAACTCTCGGTAGCTCTCTTCAAAGACCTTGGTAGGGCATTGTAGATGAATCGGCTGATGATGTGCTAACTTTTCAATAAAATGACATGCATAAATCCCACAACTTGAACCATCACTTTGTTGTGGCGCATCGATCCAATCATAGTCCAATTTGACTTGTAAGTTATTCACTCGTGAAACTCCTGCTTTTTCCCAATAATCTAGGTTGTCTAAAAATTGAGGAATTAGTTGTTGAAGTTTATCGTGGATCCCTTGTAGAAACCTCGTCCTCGGAGTTGGTACTAACGGGTCATGTTGAAACCGGCTATCATAAATTGTAACAACCCAAGAAGTCATATCCAACTCTGCAACCATCCAATGCACATTAGGTTGATTCAATGGGAAAAGGACCTACAAAACATAGTTACTTTGATCAAAATCTAAGTGTTTACTATACGTAATTTTATAGATTTATATTACTTACCCGATCTAGAGTCCACCAAGGAGGGCAAGGTCCCTCGGTGCCGTTTGCCAAGTCATATATCCGTTGACAATCTTCCAATATTTTATGGAAAAGTACGGGAAGGATGCCACACCGTTGATCCTTTCGTGGTGATAAAGCCACCATATTGCACCAAATGTCAATATGCTGCAGCACATCTTAGATTAAATAACTACACATAATATATATATATATTAACTTTTAAAAATGTTATATTATACCTCGTCTTCTAGCCAACCATCATCACGTCGATCGAGAAGTATACCCCAAAATTTTTTATCCAAGTCGTACGGGAAATTATTGATACGCAAATAACCCCCTGAAGCAGCAGATTCATAGAACTCGAGTGCTGTGGCCTCAAAAACTCTCGCCGGGACTATCACTGCAGGTGGAGGAGTAACCTTATGCCCACTAATATCGACATCCTCATCCATCATTGACTAATTAATAAATCATTTTAGAACACTTTTTTCATAATAATTATGGTAAAAATTGTATAAAAAGGTATTTACCGGTTGTTTTTTATTTGCGATTTCGCAAAGTTTGTCAAGTTGAGTCCACTCTTCTTCGGTATATTCTGCAAATTCATCATCAATCATAGGATCACCGTGCATCTCTTCATCTGGATACGCTTTCTTCCACAACACCTATTATATATAACAATAGCAAAAGGGAATCAATGTTTAATTATCTTATAAATATTAGACGCGAACTAGTTAGATGACATACATCAACTAGTTGCTCGATGTTGCCAAATCGTGTCTCTTCCTGCCCACCCTCCTTAAGATTGAATCGCATTTGAAATTTAGCCAATAATGAATCTAGATCTTCATTGGGGCCCTTGAGGAATCGCATGGTATCTTGATACCAAGGTCTTTCCTTTTCAAGACCTGTAGCCTGAATATCTTTCGGTCTATACTTGGCCTAAAATTACAACTATTGTGAATAGAATAACAAGTTTAAACAAGTACATCAAATGAATATAGATTTATGTGCAGTTTAATCAAGATATACCTGTGTAGACATCGTATCGAATTCTACACACGCCAACCACCCGAAATCTTTGTCTTGACTCCAAGCAAGACCTCTAGGCACTCGAAAAAGTCCATCCTTCTTAGCAAGCACTCTAGAGTAAGGTAGCACTTCAAAGATCCATATCTATTAAATGACCATTATACAAAATTTATAGTAAGTACTATATGAATAGTTTAAGTATATAATAACGATCAACTGAATAATAGTGCAAACGAAATTTACCTTGAAAGCAAACATGAAACCTTCAAGTCGATACTTGGGATCCTTTTTTGGAATCTTAGGATAATATGATACATTGCTATCAAGTCGACTTTCACATAGTGACTGAAACGTATGGCGCCAAATATAGGAGCCCCATGGAAAGTTATTCCACATATCCAAATCCTCAACTAATCTAAGTAACTCGTCTTCAACAACAAACTCGTCACATCCATTAAGAAATCCCACGTGCAAAAGTTGTAATAAACAAATTCGAGCAATATCCAAATCAGTGTAGCCATAAAGGTAATTCTTAAAAATATAATGGATATCTTCCACAAACACGTGTGCTTTCCTTCGTCTTAAATTCCAACCCTCCCCGAGTGGTCCTGCAGCCTTCCCGAATAACCGCTTTACAAAAGGACCACCACCTCGTCCCGGTATTCGCGGTAAAACTCCAAACTTCATCCCTGTAATTAAACAAAACTGCTCTGGCCCGAAATGTAGTTTTGTGCCAGCAACTGCAAAAACTAACTCCTCTTTAACCTTATCCACTTTAACCAAGTTCGAAAGCATAAAGTGTAACAAGCACGGTTCTGTTCTACAATCCGGCGCGTAAAACCATTTTCCAAAACATGATTTGCTGACTATGGAAAAACTATCTTTCTTATCCATCAACTTCTCACTTATTTCAAAGATAATATCAAAAGTCGACAACAATCTCACATCAGCATAATAGTACTTACCCTGCAAAAGATCAATAATATTACTAACTTATAATGTGTAATATAATCATATTCATTCGAGTACAAAGTTAAAAGTTGTGTCAAAAGAACTTACTATATTCATTGTAGAAGCCATTGGAATACTCACATCAGATTGATCTTACAACATATATTCACGAACATGACATGAACAATATCACTTCATATACCTAATTCAAACAAAAACGATACAGTTAAAAGACATAACTTCATTCGAGAAATGTTTATGGTTTGTAAGTGTATTGAACTTGTAGGTCATTTTCATGCTAAAAAGCAAGTTTATGAGTTACATAAGTATGTGTTCTGATTATATGGTAAAGTCGAGTGATTCGGCCAAAAGATGAAAAACCACTTTCGGTGATCTTTAAGGGGCTGTAGCTTTTTTTATATGGTGTTCCGGAAATAACTGAAAGTATATGGTTAATGTATGGTCGAATGTCTTTAAAATGATATAAGTTATGCTGAAAATGGGTGTGTCTAAGTGGTAGAAAAGTTGGGCACAAAACAGCGTATTGGGGCTGATTTCTGCACTTTCAGCATCCAAAAAGGGTTTTGGCCAGTTTTCAAAGGGTTATAAGTGGACGTGTATTGCGTTGTACAAAAAGGTAAAAATTCTACATTAAAGTGTGGTATGTAACCTTCTTAACGGTCTATTATATGTATGTTATGGAAAGGCTTAGAAGGTCGGAAAGTGGCATCTAAAACAGAGGTTTGATGGTGTGGTGCAGATATAAAAAATGTACAACGATTCTTTTGTATTTCGAGTTTTTAAATTAATGAACCATCGACCTCCTAGTTTAAGTCAACTAATAAACTAATAAATATGTATGTATTCATGTAACTAGCGAGCTATTTACAAAACGGGTGTAACATGCATAGTAGCTACCACGTGAATCCTACAAATCATGAAGCATATATCCGTCTTTTATATAGTTTTTTAGAAAATGCAAAATGCCCCCACAAAGAAAAACAAATACAAAGCAGTTCCTATATAAAAACTATTATGTTTCTTGATCCCTAACTTTGAATTATAATCAACTAACAGTAACTGAGAAACAGCTAACCACAAGTATATGATGACAACCGTAAAATTGAAATAGAAAACCGTAAAATTGAAGGGAGGAAAAAAAAAGCTCACCGAAGACAACTATTGGGTTTAGTCGTATTCCTTTAATTAAGTTGTAGTAAAATTGAAATGTGAGCAGATAGTTGTAGTACCCATCTACATTCAGTAAACCCACCTGTACCCACCCGTCCAGCAAATGAAAACTTATCAAATAGAAAACTATTACGTTGTTGTATGGTACAACATAGTAACGCAATTAACTTTTTAAACACTAAACATGATGACAGTCGTATTATTTGTGTTACCTGTGATGAAAATTGCCCACATTAGGAATATAGAAACGGTTGAGCGAGTTCCCACAATATATAAGTACAATTGGTCCTATGTTACAAAAGCATTTTTGCGATTGCGATTGAGTCGCCGGAAATCTCTACATCCCGGAATTGCAGAGAAAAAAAGGAAGGAGATCGGAGTTTCCCATTGAAAATCGCAAAAAGTAAAGGAGAAAAAAAGTAAAGCTTTAATTGGAAATATAAGTCAAACATGCGACACACATAAAATACAGCTACATATTGATATAATACTGCGTGAATATGAAAAAAATACAGCTACAATTATGTTTTTGAAAATCCTGCGTGATTTTGTTTGGATCCTGCGACATATATAGATATACAGCTACATATTCCTTTGAAAAAATAACCCTGCGACAATTTTGTTTGACCTGCGACATATTGCGTTGACCGCGTGATTTCGAGTACACGTGGCGTCGTTTAATTGGCCATTTAATATGTCGCTGGCCGCTGGCTAATTATGCGACAATGGTGTCCACTGCCAATGAAAAAACGTCTGACACAGACCACCACGTGAAAACACACCCTTTGACTGACCTCCACAGAAATTTTCTCTTTTGGTTATAATTCCACCTTCAGTCCTTCACACAACGATTTATCAATTTAGATGTCCACGTCGGTTATTAAGTGTGAACATGTTTAATAATCAATGTATTGGGATTTGGGACAGTTATAAATTTGGATAATACAGTTAAAGCTTTATATGTTTTATTTTAGTTATCGGGGAAGGTTCAAATAGAAATACTTATAATGGTGGAAATAGTAGGAACGAATATTATTTTTTTTAATTTCAGGATTAAATAATTTTTTGATAGAAAATTTATATAAAAATTATTAGAATTTTATGCTCTATAATATGAGGTAAATTTTTTAAAAAATATGCGATACACATCACAAAAAATTTAGTATGTATCATAGTATACACATAAAAGTTGTGATACACAACTTTAATTTATGTATTATATATTTTTTAATTTATTTAATCGATCTAATATTAAAAAGGATAAAATTTTAATAATCTTGGCATTCTTTTTTGCAAAAAGTATACATGTGTTGAAATTGAAAGTAAAAAAGTCGTTCCTACGGTTCTTACCATAAGGAATGATTCTACAATAACCATCCCCGTTAGTTCTTTTCACAGATTTTATAAAGATAAATAATACACATACACGTAATGACCCGAAACTGCTAGTTGAATCGCAAATTGGAGATCAAAGATGCTTTGTAGTAAACACACTTTGCATAAGCAAACAAATGTCTTGTAGTCTTTGTAAGGGATTAGTGTCTAAAAACACATTACATTTGCTATTTGTAACATATGTTTTAATGTACTATGTAGTACTTCTTATAATATGTCAATCTCTGCGAGTGCCACGTAATACCTTAAGTAATAACACATCAACAAAACACACTAAAACACATATTTTGAAAAGTCGCATGCATTAAAAATAACAAACGTAAGTTAGGTATGCAAAATAGAAACTTGATATAAGTTGAGTGTTAATTGTATTATTGATAGTCCCGTAATCACTATTACTAAGTGATTTGGAATCTCAATAAGTAAAGTTTAATTGTAGAAGGGGGATTGAATGCAATTAAAAACATTTTCTGATTTTTATCAAGGTTAATTATCAAGTTTTTAATTGTAATACATAAACAGAGTATATAACAGATAGATATGACAGTAGAAGTAAATGAGCAATAGTAGCTGAAATATGATCTTTATTAGTCATAAAGTCACAGAGTGTTGATTGCGGAATGAATTAGCCAAGGCTAATTCAAATCAAACACTTAGCTAAAACTATTATAGATAAGAGTAGAACAGTTGCTGACACACAAGCAAACTACTTACTAGTTGCTCGCTGATACGTATTTAGTCAAACTGTATTCACTGACAGACAAGCGAATAATACGTATTCACGGCTAACCTCTACAAGTACAATATGCTGAACTATTTATACTACAAGCGTTCCTAAAATATCTCCTAGAAAATAGGATCTTGGAATGACACGTGTCGCTGCTTGATTGGCTTGATCTCTGATGAACCGACATTCTGCGGGTCCCAATTCTGTTACCACAAATATATCGTTTCCTTAAAACCAATCACTTGCTGCCACGTAATTCTTCAGACATTCTTCAAGTACGAGGAACTCTTGCTGATGTATATAAGTGCAGTACTTTTGTACTTGTAGTTTAAGAGGCTTTATTAAATAGTCACTGAAGATGCATTAATTCTCCTTACTCACTGCGAGCTAACATGCTCTTGTAGAATATCTTGAAATATTGTTCTTCAGTGACTAGCTATTATTTGGGCAGTGACTTTTGCCTTTATTCCTTCTGAAGATATAAGACTCTCGCTGTTGGTTCTGAATCAGCGACACACGGAGGTGAGTCTTAATCTTTATCAGCATATCAAATCCTTGAGTAGAATGAATAGCGATCAGTGATTATCAACTTCAGCAACAGGAGCTTTGACTTAAATCATTTCTTTCATCGACTGGATCATTTCTTTTATGAGCAGTGTTTTATTGAGTTGGTCAGCGACCAGTAACTTGTCATGGTCAGCGACCAGTGACTCAACAATTATGCAATGGGATTACACAAAATGTGATTGGCAAACTTAAGTACTAATCCCATTATATATATAATGCTAACTAGATCATAACCCACAAAATTTACGGGCTACAACATTTAAAAACAATAAGGTGATTACTTCGAAGTGAATTTTGAAAGTAATGAAGATATTGTATCATAATGCAAACACCCAAAATAATATTATATATATATATATATATATATATATATATATATATATATATATATATATATATAATCATTTAGGTAATGGTCCTTTAAGGCTTTTTTAAAACAATAACAATCTAAACGCCTTGCTAATCATCTTAGTTATTGTTTGCGCTTTAAAGTTTTACAATAAATAAAAACATGTAATGTTCTCCACTGCCTTTCAAAAAAAAGATATATCTTGAACTTTTAATATTTAAATAGGCCGGTTAAAAAAGTAGGCCTAGATAAATTAGTAAGAAAAATAATTAGTAAACCCAGGGTGTTATACAATTGGAGTAATATAAATAATATTGATTAAAAACCATATTATGGATCTCAAAATATATTCCAATATAGATTAATCTTAGAGATTGGTTTCTTTGCATATAACAGTAACCAAATAAAATACAAAACTAATCAAGGTAGATGCAAACATTCACGGGAATTATAATAGGTAACAAGGGTTTTAATCTCATTTTAACAATAACACACATCACTATTTTGCCTTTTTAAGGGTTTTAGTCATCGATTCTTATCCGGAAAGAGATACACATCCTTGAAGTGTTATTCACATTATGTAATAACTGTTACGTGCATGCTAATAGGTCAGCTTTCCACTGAAAGTTGTGATCTTATGCACATTGTGGCATTGAGGATGCAATCAAGTTCAATTAACGTGTTCCTCTTGTTCATAGATTTCACAAGGTTACACATGTTTAAGATTGCTATTGATGAAAATTGATCTAGTATTATATGCTCTATCGTTTGATCTTGTGATCCTAAATGTTTTTTTATCGGCTACGTGTTTTTGTATGTTGTGTTTAGCGTATAATCTTTTGATTGTGTATCGATTTTAGATTTGTAAATAGAAATTTCGAATGTGTATGCAAGTGGTGGGGAAAGTTCGCAAAACAAATTAAAATTGTGTATCTATTGATATGTGTGTTTTAACTTATCAAATATGTTTGGTCAAAAAAAAGTTTATCAAATACGCTGAAGTCAGATTAATCAAGACGTGTTAATCAAGTCCTACATTTTGTTGATGTTCATGAGAGTAAACCCCAATGAGCTAGCTGGGACCACAAACTCAATCACTTGCAAAAGTGTCAGCCACATACATAAACAAATTTTCATAGTGATGTTTGCTGTAAATGATGTATTATGCTTGCCCACATACATAAACAAATTTTCATACATTTCATCAATTTTAGCAAAGGCTTTAACAACCATACATAATTGTACAAAAATGCTTTAATTGGAGTGTTAGGATATGAGTAGTTCCTTTCAAAAGATTAAACATATTAGAAACAAAAATTCAATCGCAACATATAAAGCAAATTTTCAGACCCCCACATGTTGTCACCTATTAATTCAAGTGTATTTAACCAGAGAGTTGGTTCGAAGAAGCGTATAGAAATCCGTGATGATAAAATGCGTACTCCCAGACTTCATCAATGTCGTGTGTTGTCCCTGCTATACACAAAATGTTGCCTTGAACGAAATGTTTCATGCCCACAATTGTAAATGGCGTTAGTACAAAAGCTCGAACTATCCTTATCTCTCTACCAAAACAGTTTTAGGCCTGAAATAAAAAGTTGCATCATGTAATTCGAAAAACAAAACTTGTAGTAGCCATCTACTAATAAGAGCTTAAGGGAACACTCTGTTAGCCAACTTCTAATATTTCAACTTTTCACATCGTATTAAAAACTAAACTACTCTCATCTAGCGATGGCAAAAACACCCAAAACCGACGGGGAAAACCGAACCCGAAATATTTGAGGCGGGTATGGAGGGGGGTTAGCAGGTTTGGATGCAGGTTTGGGTATAAATATTTTTATTTCGCGGGTTTGGATTATCAGAACGAACCAATGTTTCGAGTTTCATTCTACCTGAAAATAGCCCTGGAAACTACAAATTTTAAACCGAGTAGGAGGCATATCAGACATTTGACAAGTTAAAAAAGAAACGGAAAAATATTTAATAAATAAATGGGTTGCTTTCATCAACATTGAAAACTTGTGTACGCTCAAACTCAAAAACTGCAAGTCTGTACAGATGAGCATTTGTCTAGCTTCTCCTCAACCTTAGGACAAGTAAGCTTTATAAGAATGACTTGCATATCCTCAATGACCTTAATAGTAGTATCATTTGTGTAAGAAGTCATGAGTTAGTCACATGGTGTAGTCAACTTTAGTATGTTATAATTCAAGCAGAAGATTGTGAAGTACAAAGATTTTTAAACTTGATTAAATGTGACTGGTAGACCAAGCTCATCAACTTGAGCCAATCAAAGGCATTGAGGCAGCTCCAAATAAACTCTTGTGAGGAGAAACATATACATTTGATAGAACCACATAATGTATATTCTATATATATAACTATTTACCAATCTTGCTTCATTAATTACGTACAAATGAGTCTTGAAGAAGGGAAACCTTCATATGTGAATAACCTATTGTCTGCACAAGAATCTCCATGTAAGAAGTTAATGAAAATTAGATATGGCAAGTTAGAACCACTTACTTATAAATGGGTTAATTCATGTTCACATTAGCATTTATATGTTTCCTTTTACTCTAGATATAGTTTGAAATAGCTGCCGATTTGAATGCTAAAGTAAACAGCAATTAAGTAAGTTATGTCATAGAAATCCACAAAAAGAACTCTGTAATATATCTTCATATATGTCAATAATTATCCATTTTTGGTAGTAAATGATAGATTTTCTCTCTTTTTCAATTTACCTGCTTGACACATACATAAAGGATAACTTTGACGTCCGAGATCCAACTTAAAGTTCATATTTATATGGGTTTTGTTATAAGCTTTGGTCCAACATATCTCGGATCTGGTACTCATTGTAATAAAGCTTTATGAGTACATATCGCAGATCTGGTACTTTTTGTAATACAGCTTGATCTTACATTTGTTAAGTTTCACAAGGAATTCAGATCGATTTAACTTGACCTTAAATCAAAGTGCTTAATAGATTAGTACAAATGATTATTTATATATGTTGTGCTACGGTCGTTACGCAGCAACAACAGGGTTTTAAATTTATAAAAAGTTGGGGCCTAAATTCTACTTACAGTAGTAAGTATAAATCAGGGTCGTTCTTAAAAATCAACTGTATTGTGAAACAGAGAAATCAGAATGTCCAAAACTTGCTAGTGAAGGAAGGTTTTGAAAAGAGTTGAATTTGCTTTTTGTTTTGTTTTGTTTTTCTAAATTATACTACTAATTAAACTAAACAAATAAATTATACTACTACTAATTAAACTAGGCAATAAAATAAAGAGATAGCAGTCAGGATAGAGGAGGTGTTTGTTGTGACTTCATTAGCCTTTCATTGGGATGATATTTTAGTTTAAGTTATGAAAATGTCTTTCTAAAGATTTGTATTTTATTTGTTTCAAGTATTTGTGGTGTAAGCACTAGTACCCAACTAATTGATTGCTCCATTAGTATGTCACTGAGTAACTGGGCTATCGTGATTCTGATCGGAAGAGGCTGCTCAACTCTCAACACTTCCCTGTTACGGAACAGTGACCATTTTCTGGAATACAAAGATTCCTGGGTGCATGTATAGAGTAACAGACCAACTAATGTTCCGAGCATCAACACCACAGTGATACTCAATTGAATAAAACATTTAAGTTTAAGACTTGGTTGGTGTTTGATTACTTTCCATCAATGGTTTTGTAGAATCCAGGGGTGATAGACATATTTGGAATACTAGACGATTCCTCGTCTTCCTTACTGGACTCATAAACTAAGTTTGTATTTTAGATCAAAAGATTTTCCATTTATGATTTAAACCAGCCCTTACTTGTAATTAACCAATAAATCCCTAGTTTATTCACAGTGTACAATACTTGGTTAGTAGTTCCACGGCTTCAAAACCATACCATGTCATTTAATATATATAATTAAGTTGTAGTTTAATCACGGTGTACAATACTTGGTTAGTAGTTCCACAGCTTAAAACCAGACAATGTTATTTGAACACAAATAATTAATTACCCCTGATATGACGTCTTATCAAAAAGGTTTTAACCACGTTTATTGGTGGAAAGGCATTAGTTGAATGCGGCTTAAAATCATAGATGGAACGTGTAATCAAAACACCGAATTTTCATTTATAAGATATAATAATATATATGGAACATTAATCCACAACAGATTGTGCCCACGACTTTCATAGCTTCTACGTTCTGTACTACACACATCAGTGTTTCCAGCGCTATACAAATAAAAGTCATTTTACGTTACCTCCGTTGTTTCATAATGACATCATCCCAATTAACGACTAACTACATCACAACAAACACACAATACAACTACTCACTAATCATGACAAGTAATCCTAAATCTAGCATAACAACAATAATAACATGCATCATGATAGATAAGGAAAGGTATAACCGTAAATAGCGCGCAACTTGAATATATGCTGAAAGATTACAACGAGCGGAACTTCCAAAATATCTTTGACAATATTATAAATGAACCCCTCAAAGTATCCTCAACAATATTACAATATTAACCCTCCGTTAGTTTTGGTTAAATATTAACCAAGAACTAACTGACTACTAATCTAAAACTAACCCTAAAAACTAGAGAGAGAAACTAGAGAGAGAGAGAGGGAGTGTGTGAGAGAGAAAGTGAAGGATGAAAAAATGAGAGGAGAGGTGTATGTAATAAGGAAATGGAGGCCTCTATTTATAGGCAAGGCATAGGATCAAGCGTACAAACTCCAAAGCATCAAGATACAAGCAAACGAAGCAAAACGAGAACACACAGGGGGGGTCTGAGGTAGTACACGGCCTGGAAAGGGCCATACACGGCCTTCCCAGGTCCGGACATGGTCTGGTGGGTGGCCGTGTGGTACCTGTGTGCTGTTTTTGGCTTTTCTCGTTGCTTAAATCGCGCGTATCTTCTTCGTTTCTTATCCGTTTGCTCCGATTCTTTTGCCTGTGATCTTGTAATTCCGTTACGCTTCTAATGATGCCAAATTTGTCAAATTTGGATGTCTCTAGGTCAGGCGTGTTCGGAATGCTCTCGGTTAGTGCTCAGACGGCTCCATCTTCCTCGTTCTTTATCCGATCTGCATGATTCTTGATTCTCTACTCTTGTAATAACTTGTGACATCATATGAGACTAATTAAGAACTTTGTATCATCAGGTGACTAAAAGTAAGTAAGAATCAGTGTTTGAATAATCTGCCTCGATTTGCGTGCCTTTTGGACGTTTTTAGTACCTTTTATAGCAATGCCTATTATTTGACCTACTTTGTGAAATTAAGTAAATAAATGTTCAATTCAAGTGTTTTTTTACCAAGAATTAGGTCAAATGTGCGGGAAATAGGTGTATAAAAATATGACTTTTTGCTACACATCAATATACCTCAGAGATATTTATTTGCATGGTTGATTTTTGAGCCTTTACCTTCTCGAAGCTATTTGCTGAGACGTTGTAGTTGTTGTTTGCCTCCTCCACATCTGAAAGTTTTTCATGAATAAATATTAATATTAGACACATAGTATGTTATCCAAACATCACAAACTTATTACAACTGTAACATCCCAAAATCTAAAAGTAATATTGTGAATAAAGTAATAGTAATTGTTTTAAATTATATTTACTTTAGGTGAAATAAAATAGGAATAATTGTATGTCGGCTTTAAAGTTCCGGGCAATGATAATCAAGGGAAATAAAATTAAAACACATATATATCTACACATATGTGTCTGTATGTATCATATATTCATTCCTTACACCCCAGAAGCCTCGAAAAGGAAGAAAAACACACGGGAATATCAAACCCTAAACCAAAATTGAATCCTAACATGAAATTGAAGTTAGAGAATCCAAATTCATCAATGAATAATCATTTCCTAACATGAGGTAATCCTTGTTCTTGATTCCCTTAACCTAGAAAATGGGTTTTCAACGAGTTTAAGAAATTGACGGATTCTAATATGAAATTTAGGTGTATTATGATGAATTAATGATACATAAGTGTGTATATGATGGTGGTTAACATTAATTCAATGTAGAAATGGATTATTTGAATTATGTGACTAATGATCAAAATGGGTTTTGATCAAAGGAGGGTGTTTTTATGTTAATTCACTTTAATTAGTGACTAGAGATGTTGTTGGAATAAAATTAGTGAAAATTGAAGTAAGGAATCAAGAGGTTAAGCAATATGATTAATTATGATTATAAGAATGATTATGATTAAGTGAATTAAAGTGATTATGGTGATCACTAGTGATGATCAAAATGGAATACAAGTGATCAAGTTATATATATGTGATTATGGCATAAGTAATAAAATAATGAATTTAATGAATTAACGATGTTTGGTGTAATTCTTCATAACCTTGGAATTGGTTTATGATGAATCTTGAATTTTAATAAGAAATAATCATTAAAGTAGTAATGCAAACAATGAAATATTGAAACGAAGAGAATCATGAAATAAGAGATTTTGGGTAGCATGATCAATCCAAAAGGGTGATGGATTGATAATGTTGATGCATTGATTATGATGATTTCTAGTTATTAAATGTGTTATTGTTTCGATAGGTTATATGCTAAGTGATCAAGAACGGTGGTTTAGCTATTTGGATGTGACATCATGTATTCGCCTAAAAAACAAAGGTGGGTGTTATGGGAATTAAATGGGTAATGATTGTATGTTCCGGATTGCTTACGAGCAAGAGGTTCATACAATCAAGTGGTAGTTATTTCTATCTTATCTTGTTTCTTAATTGTGAATTATAATGGGTGTGTATTACCGGATTGCTTCCGAGCAAGAGGTTTGCATGACCCAATGGATTATTAATGATTTCGTATCTTGTTTCTAAATGTGATTATTAGGATATGGATTATACGTGTTGTAGTGATGTCATGTTTGTGTTTCGTGCTAAGATGTTTGGCTGTTGATTAAGTGATGGTTATGTGGAGTAATATGATGATTTCGTGGATTTTGTGGAATGAACAAATTGTAGAGATTGGATCATTACGAAATAATTAGTGATTACGAAATAAGTGCCTAGCACTACTTGCATCTATTAAGCTTGGTATCCATTTTGATGAGAATTGGTGCTTTGCTTACTTGTGTCCATTGGACCGCGGATCCTTATAAAATAAAGAGAATCTCTACAATCGTTTCGTAGTATTTTTGGAAATCAGATAAGTGGTTTTGATAAACGAAATATGTTATTGTATTTGTGGATTATTCATTTAATTGCTCATAAGCTCACTAAGCTTTATGCTTACCCATTTTAGTGCTTTCATATTGTAGGTGCTCGATTTGGTAGAATCAATTGGATGAAATATGATATCAAGGAAGTAGCGTGGATTGGAGCTTACAATGTGGTTAGGCAAGCTTCTCTTCCTTTTGAATTATCGTTATGAATTATCATTATGAATTATCACTTGTGTAAATCGTCTAAAAAGACACCTTTGAATTAATGTTGATTAATTAAAGTCTAAAGTTTCAATTGGTTGAAAAGTGTGTCTTTGACTTGGCAAAGTCAATGTGGAACATGATGGTGTCAAATTGGGTAATGAGAATATTGTATAGTGATAATGTGGTTAGGTGTTGAAATATGTGGGGATTGATCATAGTTTTGGTAGAATTATAATCAAAGTATCAATTGTGGTATTTTTGTACATTTGAGTGACCATGAATTAATAAATATGATATGTTGTTGAAATGAATTGAATTCCAGTGTCAATTGGTTAAAATGGGTTAGATTTGGTGAAAGTGTCCAAATGGACACCAAACGGGTCAAAGGAGTCAAAACAGGTTAGAGTGGGTGTATGATGTTAATGAATACGCTCACACGTGTGAAATGTATCATAGAATATGTGGGTAAAAGTTAGGAATCTGAAATCAAGCAATTTGGAATATGACTTGTTCATCAAAATGGCTTAAAATGGTCAAACATTAGTCATACGTCCATTTTCTCAATAAACGCATATTTTGAAAAGTGTAAAAAGGGAAAGTTTCATTTTGGCATATTGGAGGTGCCTGCAAAATTTGGTGGTCTAACTCGTAATGAGTAAAAAGTTATGCGTGTTTCAATTTCATAAAATTACAAGTGTTGCTGAGCAGACATGCCATGGCCATGTTATATAAACGCCATGGCCATTTCCCTTAACAGTAGGCTCACTTTCTATCAGCACGATGCCATGACCATGTCATATAAACGTCATGGCCATGTCTCTTCACCATGTCTTAAAAATGATGTTCTAACTTATGTGTCGAGTTTATATGTATAAAATAAAGTTATGGGACATTATAAGGAATAAAAAAAATGTTCACGAATTTGGAGCGTTTCAACAACGCCTACATATCACAACAATCAGTTTCAACCACATATCCAAACACCCCCTAAAGCAAATTCGCCACCATATCTCATACACGAGAAGTATATGGTAAACTTGAAAGGTTAGTGAGACCTGTATAACATTCGTATAAATTGATTCTTCTTAAATGTCAGATTTCGTGTGGTCTCGCATCATGAAATCTAAAACTAAATATTAGTTCTATTGATGCGTGCAGATTTTTTCAATGTCCCCATTTAGCTTCCTATTTAGTCCTACATACTAAATAAATAATCTTAATTCAATAAAGCCAAATGTAAGTCTTTTCTGAAAAAATAAACAGAAGAAATCTAAATGTGGAAATCAAGATTACTGCACTTGATTTAGACACCATGTTACTAAATAAGCATCCACAATGCCATGAACGGTCCACCTACAGTCCTACCAGAATTGGTTCCTCCATGGTACTATGAAAATGCGAGAAAAATGAACTACGTTTTAGTTAACATTATTAGGGCACAAGATGATTAAAAGAAAAAGTTATCCCATTGAATTAGATAAGAACTAAAATCATTAATAAAACTAACACAAGTCAATAATAAATTGAACATAATGACAAAAAGGAACGCGAAGTAATATAATGGGCTTACAATGAGATCATGGCACCATCTTGCTTGCACATTATCCATGGGAATCTAGTGTCTATACCTAACGCCATCTTACCCGTCCATTCTGAATAGGCTCAACCGGGTCTTTGAGTTCATACTCCATCATTCCAAATTCATTCCCAATATTTCACAATTATACCTCACTGTTATGCTAGTGGCAGACATTTTCGACCCATTCACCTATAAATGGGTCGGTATGAGTTGTACTAACATGTAAATGGGTCATTTGAGTCAAACAGGTTAAAAGTCAGGTACAAGTATATTCAAATTATTACATCATGCAAAATTGTCTTGTTAAAAAGAGCACACCTTATATTAAAAAAAAAAAAAAAAAACAGCTAGATTAGTTACAAAAAAAAAGTGTTGGCATGTCAATATAATTCATTTTTCATATACTAAAAACTGCATATTGACAATTGTGCTACCCCTAATTAATACTGCTACAAAAGTAGAGGAACAAAGTGACTTAACTACCTACGATAAATTAGTGAACAACCTTGATTCTCATAGAACCTTTTTGATTCATCATATTTACCATCTACCTTGTGAATCTGTCGATACCTGCTTTGAAGATTTCAAATTATGAAATCAGGCTATGGACCTTCTATCTGTACATCAATTAAATAAAATAAAGTAATAACTAAATTAAGAGTTAGATGACAGTCTCGTCTCTCCTATCTCTTAAAAGATTTAGAAAGAGAAAGGAGATGGAGGCAAAGAAGATCTAAGGAGAGGGACTAAGACTATACGTGGACAATACACATCAACGCTTCCATCTATGTGAAAGCCTACATTAATAAGCTATAAAACTCAACTAAAAAATCAATTACCTTTAGTTATGATCCACCCAAGTCCATCACTCTTTACTACAGTCCAACATGCTCCCAGATTTCACAATTGATCCATAGACGTCATTACAATTTTCCCATAAAACCCTTGCCTGCTAAATGCCCTGCAAATTCAACCCAACACATGCCAATTAGATACTTTACTAACTGTTTTGTTTATAATGCCGAATGCCATGCAAATTTTATATACGAATTAGTTAGAAAATGGAATACGTTACAAATTGCTACGAATATAGAGAGAACGCACACCATTACATAGTTTCAAACATCAATTTTTGTAACAAATGTCATTTAGACTACAAACAAATATATATTCATCTATACTTTCTCGATAAACAGTAACATTGATCTAGAAAAGGACATACAATATCTAGGTACTAATTTATGTAAGAAACTTACATGATCATTCATATACAAATTTACATGTACCTAGGTCAAATAGTAAGTGTATAATGCATTATAATTTAACTTGGATTTTTGTTTTTTAATATCATAATACATAGGACCAATTTTCACCTTTCCAAAATTTTGAATCCTTTTGTATAGGTTGCAGTACTCAAGTTAAATAAAATGGAACTACTCTAGTGGTAAATGGGTCAAAATTGCCAACTCTAGTAGTTAATTTCAATTTGTAACAAATCAAATTTGTCTGCATGATGATAGGACTCACGTGATATTTTCTCGAAAGCAACCAAACTATTAATGAAATACAAAATAAACATGCTTGATTGGTGTCATACCTCAACATGTGTCATACCTCGAAAGCAACCAAACTATTAATGAAGCGATTCGGGTCGGGGCGTGACTAATACAGTAATCACAGCACAAAGATATATAATGAACGACTCTACATGCGTCGTTTAACAAAATACATTGATACGTTAAATGTTTACATCATCTGAAGCTATTACAATAGCCCGTGTTTTGAATATGAGAGATTTCAATACATAATTATTTTTACAAAATATAATAATGCAAGAAAATCTCTGATGTTTGCATGATGACTCGAGCTAAAAGTATCCCGATGGGCAGTCCAACCTACTGCTGAGTACCTGTGATACATGCTAAAAATGGTCAGCTAAAAGCTGGTGAGCTCACAGGTTTGTATGTCAAAACATATCGTATGAACCGCAAGATTTAATATAATGATTTGCAACCAAGCAAATATATGATGTATATACAGCCATGAGCACATAATCTGAGCTTAACTGAGGTGTCATGTGACACCCGTCAAATTATGACTAGAAATTAGTGCCTAATCAAGTGAAATACGTGTAATTAGTTCTGTGTTATTCTAATTAATGTATTGAAATATATATTGTTGAATATATACAATTATGCGATTTGATTAAATCGTACAAGTTTCAAATCGAATGTACATCGATTCAATTAATACGGACGTTGGTGAACAATTTAATTAAATAGTATAAACGTTATTTAATAACACGATTATATCCAAAGTATTATTTTTATAATATTCATATTCATTTTGAATCATACAATCAATGGTCACGCAATTAAAATAATAAACGCGCAAATAAAACAAAATAAGTTAAAAGTTATATTTTATAACGTAATTATTAAGTATTTGGTAAAATACTTCAACAAAATATTGGGTAAGTATTCGGATTATAGAATGCAAATTCAAACGAATAAAATAAATATTTAAACGATTAAACAATCGGGAAAACAAACACCGCACGGAGCGCAAATGCACGGGAACAAAAATTGGTGAAGTCCACTCCGCGGACCCCACCAAAATCAGCCCCAAAACGGGGTGAGGGGGTCAAATCCCCACCCATTTCCCATTCTCACTCTCTCCCTCCATTTCTTTTCTCTCATTTCTCTCAACAACACATCACCACCACCACCACAAATCATCACATTAACACCATAAAACGCACTCGGATCATCTCGTCCATTTGGAGGAAAAGAACCACCACGCAACGATCTACAACTTCATCTTTTCGGAATTTTGATTCGCCACTTTGTAAGTTTTCGACAAAAACCCGAAACTCTTCGATTTCACTCATTTTTACATGTTTGTTGTTTATATAAGTTGATAATGTCCACATATGCGTTGGGTAAAAGATTTGGGCCGACCGGTGGCCGAAAATCTCAATTTTTGACAAAAAGTCCGTCATCAGACTTAAGTGTCGCAACGATGACTGCAGTATAGCGTCACTTCGTGCGTCACTTAAGTGATGCATTGAGTGTCGCTAAAAGCCCTAATCTTGCGTCACTTGCCTAAGTGCCGCATAAAGCCCTCTTTTTCCGTCACTACTTAAGTGACGCATTTCAATATCCGTCACTAAAACCGACACTTGTTTAAGTTACGCCTATAATCGAGAACATATTTCATCCGTCACTAACCTTAGTGACTCATGACCTTTATACCGACACTTACAACCGACACTTCCTTAAGTGTCGCCCTCTATGCGTCACTTGCACAAGTGACGCCATTAGATCAGAATCCGTCATTTCATGCGACACTTCCTATGTGTCGCCTAAACCCTTGAGTGTCGCTATAAGTGACGCTGAAAACAGAACGTTTACAACTCATTTTTACTAAGTGTCGATACTTAAATTTTATCACTTGATTTCACCCAAATTCAATTCCAGATGCGTTTTTCACCAAAGCAACTTAGTAGAAATAAAAATTTTTCGAGCTGACTTGGCATCTCGACCCCAACCAGGGGCCAGTCCCTTGGACCCCGCCAGGGGTTGCCACCCCTGGATCCCCGATAACCAGGGGCGCTGCCCCCGGACCCCCGTCACCTAAAAGTTTGTAAACACTTTTTAAGTACAACACTTCAAAATCAAAATAATAATGTTGAAAATTATTATAACAAACAATCACCAACAGGCCGTACACCCTTTCTAAACTCAAGTTAATCAACCAAATCGTAGTAATTTGGGCAAGTCAATCAACCAAATGGGGATAATTTGGACATTATAATTGAACGAATAACTACAAAGGTAGTCTTTTAAGATACCTATTCAATTAATAACCATCGCGCGTATTGGACGCTGATATTGCGTAAAAAGTCATGTTTTTACTACCGATATCTCTCTCATTCTGGAATGATTCTTGGCATTTTAACTCAAATATAGCACAAATCAGTAACATTATGCCAAGCTGGTCAAAACAAGGTTGCACGAGAAAAATCAAGCAAAATGGATGTTAAATGAAGATTCCACACACGTTTGAAGATTAAAGGCACCAAAACGAGATTTCAAGACTAAAGTGCCCTTCACCAACATCCATTCTATCCAAGATGTTCGTTTTCAAAATACGAATCCAACAGAAGAAGAATCAACCGAAACGGATAAAGAATGAAGATTCTACGCCCGCCGGAAGATCCAAATGATTCGTACGCAATATCTGGAGTTAGGACCTCATTTCAGGGGCTATCTTATGTCAAAATCTTCATTTTTGAATTATGAATCCAACAAAAAAAGAATCGACTCAAACGGGCGCATAACGAAGAAAACACGCACGAATCAAGAAACGAAGCAAAAGACGGCGAAACGAAGCAAAAGACGGCGAAACGGGGCGGGTGGCAGCCACCAGCCGCCGGCCTACCACCAGCCACCGCCGGCCAGCTGGTGGGCGGCGCCGGCCTGCCGTCCCCTGCCCCGGTTTCCTTTTTTGGCTAATTCCCGTACCTGGTGCGCCTACTTTCCGCGTCGTACAGTACCCGGTGCACCACCTTTCCGCGTTGTACAGTACCTGGTGCACCTTTTAACCCACGTTACGCTAATGTGCACCCCTTGATACTAATGTGAGCCAAAACTCACCTATAAATATGGGGCTTTAATTCATTTGCAAAACACACCTTCCATATCTTGGAAAAACTCTTTCTTTCTTACTTTCTCACTAGAAAATCTCTTGTAGTCTTTTAGTCTTTCTCATTCTAGGATTATTGTAATTAGTCTACGGACTAACATAGAAGCTAGGGCGAACGCTAAGGATTCGGAGATCAAATCTTTGTACGTACGAAAGAGGTGTCAATTATAATAATACGCTGCTACGCATTTAAATTCCGGGTGATATCTAAACTTTTATTATACTTGTCTCATTTCATATTTTGAATATGTATCATTGCCTGGTATGTGATTTATTTGTTGCCATGAATTGCGAGTAGTTTATTATTGTGATTGCTGATGATGTAGATAATTATAAGTAAGGATGTCATTACATAATCAATGCACGATAATCGTAAAATGATATAACGGCCCCTATTCAACTGTTTATTCGGTATAGTGCTGGAAATGCTTTATGCAAAGTACAAACGTACGGAAGCCGGTAAACGACCGAAGGTAGTTATATCATTGGAATCAGCTCTGGTTTAAAAGTTGGAATTCCGGAAGGATAATACAACTACACAACTAACTGGTGTATCCTACGAGAATCAATGCATTATAAAATAATGTTCGTAAAACACGTTCAGATAAAATAGGAGATAATAACCCTTGTACTGTTAGTACTTTATGAATTTAAGTTTAATTTATGGAGTACCCTTTCCAGTTATCCACGTGACTGCAACCTAGTAATTAGGACCTGATCAACCTTAATTATGGTAAGTAGTTATCTGTGCCCATGACATGCAACAAGTAAAACACAATGAAACCACCCGTGCTAAATATTAGGTTTACATTTCTGCACCGCTTTACATTTAATTAGATAGAGTGTCACTTTCACTGTCAATTACTCTCGACCGCGTGTTGGATATAAGAAGCCGTGGAAATCTCCTGTAAAGTACACTGTCTATTATTGAAAGGCATGGTCCTCATATGAAACATGTTTTAACAAACTGCGAATAATCTGGAGAAGTATAATTGTTTGAAAAGGAGAACTTAAACCATAAGTCGAAGCAATTAGAGCTTAATCGAGCAAAAACAAGACTTAGGAATAAGAGTAAAGTCCTAGTGACCTAGAATCCTTAAAACAATAAGCCTTACACAATCGACGGTCCAAACATACAAAGTTATTAATCTGCGTGCTAATAAAGTAGTAAACTACCTTAGGGGTTAAGAACGGTCGGACCTATGAGACGATACGCTACTGATTCATGCACCTCGATATAAAACCAAAATAGGTTGCTCATCTTTCAACTAGATGAGTATTGGAAGTTTGCGTATTGCTCCGATCAGAATCACGATAACCTAGTTCCAAGTGACATGCCAATGGGAAATTGAGTTGGTAGGGTTCTAGAGTTTACACCTAGTAGTTTAACTGCCACATTAAGTATCAACCCTATTTGTTCTGTCATCCTGAAATATTAATTATCGAAATCTCAGCAATCACATCTTTATCTTTATCTGTTTTTCCTGTACTTTATTTTTCTGCAATTTACTTTCCTGCATTTTAATTATCTGTCTTTAAACCCCAAACCTACCTACTTTGTTCCATCCTAAATACTTCCCTACCGAAAGTGTCAATTTTAATCGCCCACACGTTTGGATTCATAGAACGATCTTAGGTTATACTTACCGCTTACTAATCAGAGTAGGTAGTACGATTAATTTAAGCCCCGCAAAATATAAATTTAAAACCCCTGCTGCGCTCGCATCATCTTTTGAAAAACAACGACACGGTGTGAGCACAACAAGTTTTTGGCGCCGCTTCCGGGGAATCACAAACGTAGATTTAAAACCACCTTAAGTAATAAGTATTTAGGAAACCCTTCCGAACGAAACCTTTTCGGGTATCTTTAGAAAGTTAATTTAAGTAATTTAGTTAATTTAATGTTAATTTAGTTAATTAGGATAATATTAGTTTGAAAATGACAACTCGAAAACCCACTTCTTGCCTCATTTCAAAAAATGAACTGATGGCGATGGACGATACAAAATTCTTTGACTACTTAGTAGGAGAATTAGGATCTGATTTCTTTTCACCTTCCTCCTCTAAAGCTAAAGAAACTTCCGAAACCCTAGAGGAATTTAGGACCTCACCTTGTATTCCAAAACATTGCCTGGACTTTGATAATACGGATCAGTTACCTGACCTAGCATCATCTCTAGAAGATCACTCTCCAACTTTGCAAATGCCTGAATTACCAAATTCTGTCCACTTCGATTATCTTCCCGAAGAAAATCATGAAGTAGAACCTCCGAAAACGTGTGACCTAATTACCCTCATTCCTGAAACTTCAGTGTATGAAAACACTTTGTCAAATTCTCATAATGACGGCATCTCTCCATTCTTTTCATATGGACACAAGTACACCATTTATCGAGTGGTGGACAAAGTTCCATCAGTCGAGCCAGAAACCCCTTGTTCTGAAGAACGCCTCCTGGGCGCATCTTTCAATCCTTCTCGTAGAATAGACGTTTATAGGACATTCGTTAGAAAATTAAACTCCTCCGATCTTCCCTTTTCATACGAACAACGAGAAAAGATCACCGATCTTAGCAAACAAGTAGAATTTCTATTTCGCCTGTCAAATCATGAATGTGAAAGCACTCTCACCAATTTCAGAGACCAAGTGCTAAAGTTTATAGCGGATTTAGATCCACTTTTTGAATCAATTGCCGACATGGATTTCCTTCCAATATCCATGATATTAATCCATCACAATGTCACCGCAATGATCAATGAACTCGAGCTCTGGATAGAACGGGACTCGATGATTCCTATCATCATCCCTGGTAAAATTCCATTCTTTGTTGACCCCGCTTCCTACTTGATCTCAAAATTGCGAGACGTTTTTCCTGACCCCACCAAGGAAAGAACCGACACAGCCCTCCTCTCCAAGAGAAAAGACCTTCAGGTCAAGCTTGTTCGAATCTTCTCCTTCACCAAATATCCTTTCACTTCCTCACAAAAAAACACTAATCAGCAACCTCTTCAAGATGGTAGATTCTACAACCGGAGACCCTGATTCGTCGGAAGAGAAAGCATTTCTGGAAGTCATCGATAAACTCACTCACAATCTCAATTATAAAGACCAAGGACCACGTGACGGTTTGTCAAACCCTAAAAAGATAAGAAAGGCATATAATAGGTTAATTAGCGATCTTGTCAATTTAGGATACGAAGAACGAGAAGTCCTAGGGAACATAGAGAACAGTCATTTCCATTTAATTTACAATGTCATCTTGGAACTTTCAAAATGTTTTGTTCCTAACCATGTTCACTTAAGGGAGCAAATCTCGACCCTTTCCCTTTGGAGGGATCGGAACGAATCATAAAACCATTCTCTCCGAAAAGGTCGAGGCTCGCGACTTTAAATGAAAATATTAATACGTATATATATATATATATATATATATATATATATATATATATATATATATATATATATATATATATATAATAAATTTTTGAAAGTTTCCCCTAATAGAAAACGTTTTTAAATTATTGTCTGAAGACACACGCGTCTAAGAGAACGTACGCCTCTTAAAGCATTTTACTTAAATAGTTGTACATTCTATAAACCCGCGTCAGACAAAGATTTTTAAACACCAAAAATAGCTTAAGTTTAATGTTTTAAGTTGATTTTAATTGTCCCGCAAAAATTTGCGCGTTTCTTAAATTGTTTATAACGTAACAAGAAACTGACAAGTAACTAGTTACAGGTAATACGTTTAAGACTCATCACCATTATTAGTAGGACATTAGGAATTAACCTAGGACATTAATACTTGACATTTAATTTATTTTAGGGACCATATGAGTACCATAGTACTTAGGGTAAGTACATGTACCCTAAAGGACCACTATGAGCCTCCTTAACTCCCCATAATTCAAACCAACCAACTAACATCTTCTTCCTCCCCTTTCCTCTCCAAAAATTCGGCCACACCATGACCACCATGAATCCACCATCAAAACTTCATCAAATCATGTAAATTTGTGTCCTTTCGAGCTCCTTGTTGCATATACTTCTCGGTTGTACTTTCGTTTTTGCATTTCATTCACTAAAAGCAAGGTATGATCACAAAACCCACTTCAAATTTGAAAAGAACTTGTTTCTTGTAGTTATCTAAGTTAGTAGCTTGGAAATAGAGCTTTTCTTGATTAAATGCTTAGGTACTACATTTTCCTTCCACTTACCCATGCGAATTCCCATATGTTTGACTTTTTCAATAGAAATAACTTTGATCAATTGATTTAGTCTAGAACTTTGCTTGACCTAAGTGTTAGTATGCTAAGTGTCTTAGTAATTTTGGTGTTTTGTATAATCACTCTATGTTAATTTCTCTATGTGAACAAATTAGGGTTAGTAAGTTTGACTTTTGAAAGTCATCAACAAGTTGGCTAGCCTGCATAAAAAAGATGATAAGTTGAATTTGCTTGACCATCTTTGCTTACTAGGACACTTGTACTTGCTTGACTAGTTAAACTAGGTAATATAACTAGAGAACCATCATCTTTGAATATGAAGTCTTGGACCACAGCAAATACATGGGCATGATAACTTTTTGTGCACAACCTAGTTTGTTTACCAATTAGGGAATGCTTGAAATAAGTTAGATCATGTATAGGTTACAATCATGGCATGCGGATATTTGAAAATATCATTTGAAGAGAAGTTTGACCTAAAAAGTCAACTTGAAGTATTGAAATTTTAAGACAAAACATTTTATTCAAAAACCTTACTTCAACTTGTACTCCCAAAGTCAAACCCCTTTCGGTAATGATGTTAGCATTAATTGTGAATTCTTGACATTTCAAACTTGGTTAACGCCAAGCTTTGCAATACTTCACAATAAAGCAGTTGCCATTTCATGACTATATATTTCTGAATGATGATATTACCTTGTTAGATTTAATTGTTCGTTGCTTGAGAACATTATATGTTCAATGTTATCTTTAGATTGTCTAGAAATTAAAGCCCTCAGTTCGAAATTCTTCGAAGCGTGCTTAAAATTTCTCTTTCTTAAAAGATCCATTACTTTAAATGTTCTCAGGTACAATGCCACCAAAGAATCAATTAAACCCAGCACGACCCCTTGCAGGATTTTTAGCGTGTCTGAGTGCCACACCAGCTTACGACAAAATGGCACGTATCTGGAGAGATAAGAAATTTGGGCGTCTCAGATATATTGATTGGGATATTATGCAAGCATTGGGATTCAAGCAAAGACTCGAGAGCATACTTAGTTACACGGTTGATGGACGGCAGTTCGAGTCATTCAAGAGATTGTTTAGTATTGATGAGCCTGTATACGTGGAGATGGTTACCGAGTTTATGGCTACCTACAAATTTCAGAAAAAGCTGAGAGTTGAAGATTGTTCCATCTCATTCCAATACATGGGCAGCTTGCACACCTTGTCACTTGCCCAGTTCTCACAGCACCTAGACTTGTACACACCAGAAGAAATTCGATCCCCTCTGTTCACTGATGGAGCCACCTCTGTTTCTATCGCGATAACACACGCTGAAACATGGAGTCAATGGTCACCTACAACATACTTCTCGGGTATTAAAGCAACCTGACTCAGAGACCCAGTCCTACAGATCCTACACAAGCTCATAGCTTGCTCATTTGATGGGAAGCATACGACTAGCGGTCGAGTTTTTAGATTTGATGTTGCTCTTATAGCATGTATCCTCGAAAAGAGAAACATGCAGGTCGCCCATCTAATTGCCCAGCGACTTCTGGAAGAAAAAGGTTTTGGTAAGAAAAGATCGTATTTGGGCTCAGTGATTACCAGATTGATCCGAAAAATGGGATTACTTCGGACATCAGATGTCGAGAAATTTAAATCAGGATGGAGTTCTAAGCCATTAGACTACTATTTTCTTAAGAGTATGGAAATACTCCAGATCACAAGAGATGGCGCTGTTTATATCAAAGCACGAGCAGTGGATCCTGACAGCGTTGACACATTGGTACCAGACCTGGTTCTGCCGAAAGAAACAAGGAAAATGAAGCATTCGCAAGAACCTAATGATTCGGATATAGGTGATGATGATGAGGATGATGATGGTGATGATGATGATGATAACATACCACCACCACCACCACCAGCAATGCCACCACATACTAGGGTGGGACCCTCTACTCCTGCCCCCAGACCACGAGTGCCCGCATACATCTACCATTACGGGACACCTCCGGGTTCAGATTATTGGTATTGGCTGATGCAGATGCAGATTAGGTGCTATACAGCCGTCAGACAGCAGGCAGCTGGGATGCCCGTGAGCCCTCTCCCGGTTATACCATGTGGGATGGGCCGAGCACCACCACACATATATCCACGAGCAGTCCCTACTCCAGCACCTCGACCGCAGCCAGGCCGTGGACATGTTATACCACCTCGGATTGTCATCCCTAGAGCACAGCCACCCCCAGTGCAGATACCCATCACAAGACAGACTGTTTCGTCAGTTGTTGGATCTTTCAGAGTACACACATCGAGAGGCAGCAGGACATCTAGAGTCTTTGCACGGACTGTCACCATTCAAAGTCCCAGGACTGGCAGACATACCATCCCTTCAGCCGCTGTACCTGTATCGGTTTCTTCTCATAGACAGACAGGCCTCTTCCAAGACAACACACACCAAGGATCAGCCATGTTCCCGCTCGACAGCTTTGAAATACCATCAGGGCCACTAATCGATCAGCTTGTACACCAAGGAGCCTTTACAATCGGTACGCCAGAAGCAGAAGCCGTCCATGATGCATCAAACGAAGGAACCAACGATTAGCATGATGACGCCTCATCAGACGAGACTTCTCCTGGGCCTACCACATCTACCGCAGCAGTATGACCATCAGTAGAGTAATGGATTGCTTTACCTTCTTACTTCTCTCTACTTTCTACCAAAACTCTATTTGCTATTTTATTATTGTCTGTATTGATGTACGATTGATGCCTCGACATCACACCTATCTATTTACTGCTTTATTATGCTTTCACTTTATTTTTCTTATTAGCAGCTATTATTTGATTGTTGAGTGGATTGTTTGTTTGACCAAACGGCTATTTATCGAAGACCAGATCAAAAGAAGCAATGGACCCCACGGTGGAGAATTCTGGAGCCATAAGCTACAAGCCACGGACCAGTAAACTCCTAACAGTTCGCAAACAACGCGCACAGCAAAAGTGGTACACCGTTCCAAAACCCTCTATCCGTTTAAAGCTTCGATTATCTCACCCGATATCCCAAAACTAAGTGTGGGATCCTTAATACCGCACAACACTTATGAAACAATCCAAAGATAAGTAGAATCTCTAAGTGTGGGATACTTCAACAAGAGGTGTTCAACAAATAGATTCGAACATTAGGGACAATGTTCCTCTAAGTGTGGGATATTTGGTCTACAACCGCAAGTTTTACCTCTTGTCCGTAAGCCAAACAATATTTTCATCAAAAGGCTAAAAATGGAAAAAATTTCAAATTTTTTGGATTCAAAAACATCGCTCTCTAGAAATCCTATCTTTCAAAACTATGAATTACAGCGAGAAACGAGTTTTAACAAAGAAACAAAACTGTTTTAGAATAAGATACGGACGAAAAAGGCAACACATGGCTAGGCACATACTAACCAAAACATTCGATTCGTGAGGATTGAGCCCATAATTAGCATTCATCTTTAATGTTTCACTTTTCGTTTCATGTGTGTGCCGATGTATGCATTTGAATTAGAACTTGCTCTTGTAATGCATTTCGAGATCACATCGATGAGTGCCACATGTGGCATAGGTACAACCTATCTTGATAGATTCCAAGAAATCCAAAACACCTTTCCACCATCAAACATCCACCCGCTCAACACCCACTCTTCGCACTTAATAAAAGATCTCCTGTCATTTATCCCGAACCTACAAAAGTCTCGTCAACCCACAAACCTTCGAAGACACTCCCAAATTCCTAGGACCTTTGCAAGAAAAGCCAACATCATTAGAAACCTTCCAGGCCACAAAGTACATTATTAAGATCGGCAGAGTAGAAGAAAAGAAATCGAAAGAATCACGCCGGCACAATCATGAAAAAGGCCAAGAAAAAGGAAGAATCCAAAGAAAAAAGGCTATATAGTCCTTTCAAAAAGCTAAGGAATTTCAAAGAAAAGCTTCAAGAAAGTACAAGGAAAACCATCACACCACTTACCTTCTTCAAACCAAAAACCCGATTCCTTCCAAGATATCTCGAAAGGTTAGTACCGTCCTCATCAAAAGTGATGGAGATTTGATTCTTTATGTGTTCAATCTAGTTATAAAAATTTATCGTTGATAAGTAAACCAAAAAGTACCAAGCTAGACCAAAACACAACCGGGCAGTGGACCCTGTCGAGTGGTAGTAAAGTATGGCAAGTTCGGGTTCGAACACAGGGAAGTAGATTGGATGATCAATGTAAGTGTGAGCAATTTAAAGAAAGAAAGTAAAATGTGGTTGGTTGTGTGACCGAATTGTCACAATGCTTAAAACTACAATTTTTAAGTTAAACTAGGCAAGTGGACTCTTAAGATTCAAAGTGATTGATTTGGAACTTTCAAATATTAAAAACTATACTTGCTTGGATTAGATCGTTAGTGATTTCGGGGTGTAAAGTTAAAACCGGTTATTATACGCAAACAATTTTCCATCAAACCTAGGCTTAACATTCGCCATCACCTAATGATTCAACTTCAATTTACAAACCCATGATTTAATCAAATAACGGACATTCGCCATAGGTACCTACTTGCATATTTGAGCTTAACTTGTTAACCCATTCCAAAACCACATCCGCAATCAAGTTCAACAATTTATAGACAAAAAGTTGACAACAATTCACTAGATAGAAAACATTCGCTATATCTATTAGCAAATTATCAAACAAGTTGATTAATTGACATCAAGCTCAAATACACAAGTTGGAGATTAAACATAGGTTCAAGCTACAAGAGTTTATTATTTATCCACACAAAAGCGTTCGCCAATTTGCTAACTCATATCATGCTAGCTATCTAGTTTTACTTGTAAAATCATCCACGTTCGCGGAAGAAGATTCATTCATATATTTCGTACGAATAACAAGTATTTTTATTAAACAACAAACATTCGCTATAGTTGTTTAGCCAAAATACCGACAAGTTTAACAAATCAACTAGTTTCATACAAATTTGTGGATGAATCTTAAACTCTAAGCATAAAACTAACAACAAAATGTAACACCCCTAATCACTAACTAGTTCATCCAAGCAAGTATACAAATCTAGCTAACCATCATAATCATATCATCATACACACAAATCATCACAATTATGAAAGGAAACATGATTTTATTTGAATAAAAGTGCAAACCTAGTGCTTACAAAGGTGAGATGAAGTTTGTTAGTAACCGAGAGATGCTACACGAAAGGAAATCCTCAAGAATATGAAAGAAAACCTTCTAACCCCTAAAAATTGCCAAAAATAGCTGAGTTTCGAGTGTGTTTTTTGTTAGATGAAAAGTTGGTGGATCCAAAAAGCAAAAAGTACTTTTGAGGGCAAAAAGTGGCTGCCCGCCCACCAAGCCGGCGGCTTCAGCAATTTTAAACGAACCGGCTGGTCTTTGCTTCCAAGCCGGCGGCTTCGCTTAAGAAAACTGTAGCCGGCGGGTGTTGCCTCCTAGCCGGCGGCTTCAACCTATTTTCCAGCAGACCAGCTTTAAGCTCAAGACTTCAACACTTTACAAACTTGCTCGAATCATAACCAAAATGCAGTCCAAACGACGATTCTTCAATATTGACGCCTAAAATTCAATTTAAGCTAAATAAGTACCAAAAGTTCATAAAGTCCACTTAAAATGAATGCAAAAACAATGATATCACTAAAGATAGACATGTACAAAATGAGCGATATCAATTCTCGATCAGCCTATGACGAGAATGCTGCATGACTGGCTATCCGAGTGATTGACACTAGTAAGTAGGAAACCCTAAACACTTGAGTGATTTGAGTGACCCACTTGTGAGGATTGCCTAGTCATGATCACCATATAAGTTGCCCGAAGAAGGTATCAAGTTCTATAAACCCTTAGTTTCCATTAAAAACTCTTTCATAACCACAGTTCTATATTTTCTGAGAATAGTATTTCTAGCAAATGATGCAATTAGAATCCCTCCTGAAGCTTTTTTATGAATGAGTTTGCTTGAGGACAAGCAAAGTTCTAAGTGTGGGATACTTGATATCGCGTAAAAAGTCATATTTTTACTACCGATATCTCTCTCATTCTGGAACGATTCTTGGCATTTTAACTCAAATATAGCACAAATCAGTAACATTATGCCAAGCTGGTCAAAACAAGGTTGCACGAGAAAAATCAAGCAAAATGGATGTAAAATGAAGATTCCACACACGTTTGAAGATTCAAGGCACCAAAATGATATTTCAAGACTAAAGTGCCCTTCACCAACATCCATTCTATCCAAGATGTTCGTTTTCAAAATACGAATCCAACAGAAGAAGAATCAACCAAAACGGATAAAGAATGAAGATTCTACGCCCGCCGAAAGATCCAAATGATTCGTACGCAATATCTGGAGTTCGGGACCTCATTTCAGGGGCTATCTTATGTCAAAATCTTCGTTTTTGAATTATGAATCCAACAAAAAAAGATTCAACTCAAACTGGCACATAACGAAGAAAACATGCACGAATCAAGAAACGAAGCAAAAGACGGCGAAACGGGGTGGGTGGCAGCCACCAGCCGCCGGCCTACCACCAGCCACCACCGGCCAGCTGGTGGGCAGCGCCGGCCTGCCGTCCCCCGCCCCGGTTTCCTTTTTTGGCTAATTCCTGTACCTGGTGCGGCTACTTTCTGCGTTGTACAGTACCCGGTGCACCACCTTTCCGCGTTGTACAGTACCTGGTGCACCTTTTAACCCATGTTACGCTAATGTGCACCCCTTGATGCTAATGTGAGCCAAAACTCACCTATAAATATGGGGCTTTAGTTCATTTGCAAAACACACCTTCCATATCTTGGAAAAACTCTTTCTTTCTTACTTTCTCACTAGAAAATCTCTTGTAGTCTTTTAGTCTTTCTCATTCTAGGATTATTGTAATTAGTCTACGGACTAACATAGAAGCTAGGGCGAACGCTAAGGATTCGGAGATCAAATCTTTGTACGTACGAAAGAGGTGTCAATTATAATAATACGCTGCTACGCATTTAAATTCCGGGTGATATCTAAACTTTTATTATACTTGTCTCATTTCATATTTTGAATATGTATCATTGCCTGGTATGTGATTTATTTGTTGCCATGAATTGCGAGTAGTTTATTATTGTGATTGCTGATGATGTAGATAATTATAAGTAAGGATGTCATTACATAATCAATGCACGATAATCGTAAAATGATATATCGGCCCCTATTCAACTGTTTATTCGGTATAGTGCTGGAAATGCTTTATGCAAAGTACAAACGTACGGAAGCCGGTAAACGACCGAAGGTAGTTATATCATTGGAATCAGCCCTGGTTTAAAAGTTGGAATTCCAGAAGGATAATACAACTACACAACTAACTGGTGTATCCTACGAGAATCAATGCATTATAAAATAATGTTCGTAAAACACGTTCAGATAAAATAGGAGATAATAACCCTTGTACTGTTAGGACTTTATGAATTTAAGTTTAATTTATGGAGTACCCTTTCCAGTTATCCACGTGACTGCAACCTAGTAATTAGGACCTGATCAACCTTAATTATGGTAAGTAGTTATCTGTGCCCATGACATGCAACAAGTAAGACACAATGAAACCACCCGTTGTATATATTAGGTTTACATTTCTGCACCGCTTTACATTTAATTAGATAGAGTGTCACTTTCACTGTCAATTACTCTCGACCGCGTGTTGGATATAAGAAGCCGTGGAAATCTCCTGTAAAGTACACTGTCTATTATTGAAAGGCATGGTCCTCATATGAAACATGTTTTAACAAACTGCGAATAATCTGGAGAAGTATAATTGTTTGAAAAGGAGAACTTAAACCATAAGTCGAAGCAATTAGAGCTTAATCGAGCAAAAACAAGACTTAGGAATAAGAGTAAAGTCCTAGTGACCTAGAATCCTTAAAACACTAAGCCTTACACAATCGACGATCCAAACATACAAAGTTATTAATCTGCATGCTAATAAAGTAGTAAACTACCTTAGAGGTTAAGAACGGTCGGACCTATGAGACGATACGCTACTGATTCATGCACCTCGGTATAAAACCAAAATAGGTTGCTCATCTTTCAACTAGATGAGTATTGGAAGTTTGCGTATTGCTCCGATCATAATCACGATAACCTAGTTCCAAGTGACACGCCAATGGGAAATTGAGTTGGTAGGGTTCTAGAGTTTACACCTAGTAGTTTAACTGCCACATTAAGTATCAACCCTATTTGTTCTGTCATCCTGAAATATTAATTATCGAAATCTCAGCAATCACATCTTTATCTTTATCTGTTTTTCCTGTACTTTATTTTCCTGCAATTTACTTTCCTGCATTTTAATTATCTGTCTTTAAACCCCAAACCTACCTACTTTGTTCCATCCTAAATACCTTCCTACCGAAAGTGTCAATTTTAATCGCCCACACATTTGGATTCATAGAACGATCTTAGGTTATACTTACCGCTTACTAATCAGAGTAGGTAATACGGTTAATTTAAGCCCCGCAAAATATAAATTTAAAACCCCTGCTGCGCTCGCATCATCATTTGAAAAACAACGACACGGTGTGAGCACAATAGACGCCCTCAGGTTACAAGTCTTCGGACATCAATTCACAGCTAATCAATTCAAGTTATTTTGATAAACACTCAAGGCTCAGGTGAGTCTCATGGCCCCTATTTTACAGCTTTTCAAACAGGGGTGTGATTACATTGCTTGTTTTATTTACATGTTGAACACAAGTACAAATCAGACAAATACTACATGAGTTGTTTTCAACTAATCACTAAACCCCTCCATAGCATAGTCTGGTAATACATTTGTAGCGTGAATGTTAGTATATGATATCATATAGGATTGACAATCCTCGTCCGGGTTAACACGCACTAACTGGTCAAACGGACGTATTAGCATTTGGGAAGACGAGTGTAGATTAGACACTCGTAGGAGGCACCTCGGTTGGGTTTCCTTAATTGGACCTGACACTCAAGTTAAGCTCAGACTATGTGCTCATGGCTGTATAACTTTTATTTTGCTTAATTGAAGTTTAAATTCAATTATAAATCTTGCGGTTCATACAATTATGTGTTGACATACAAACCTGTGAGCTCACCAGCGTTTCGCTGACCCATTTTAGTATGTATCACAGGTAACCAGCAGTAGGTTGGACTGCTCAATCAGGATCAATTAGCTCAAGTCAGCATGCAAACAATTAGAGATTTAGCTGCATTATTATATTTTGTATAGATTAATTATGTACTTAAATCTCTCAATTTCAACCGAGCTAATGTAACTATATTTTGATGTAAACTTATGTTTTTGTCAATACAAGTTCAAACGACGCATATAGTGGTCGTTCATTATATCTTTGTGCTGTGATTATTGATTAGTCGCGCCCCGATCCGAACCGCTTCCGCATCATAATTTGGGGGTGCGACATGTCAGGATCCACATTCAAGGACCTGATCGAGGGTGCCTCCCCACGAGTGCCTAATCTACACTCGCTTAAACAAATGCTAATGCGTCCGTTTGACTAGTTAATGCTTGCTAAACCGGACGAGGATTGTCAATCCTATATGGTACCATACACTAACATTCACGCTAAAGAAGTATTACCAAACTATGTTGTGGAGGACTTTAAAATGATTAGTTGTAAGAAACTCATGTAGTATAAAGCGTTGTTTGTACTTGCGTTCACATGTAAATAAAACGAGCAATGAATCACACCCCTGAGTGAGAAAAAGTAAAATAGGGGCTATGAGACTCACTGAGTCTGATGCGCTTATCTCAATAAATGTGCGTTGCTTAGCCAAGCAATGATGTCCAAAGACTATAACCTGAGGGCGTCCAAGACGCGCGTTGGTTAATATGAGTGAGTAGATGTCTCAACAGACCATCTATGCTAGTTGTCCACCAACTAGTTATATCCAAATGTTTGATTGTTTTTTTGAGTTTTGAAAATTTGTACAGCCCGTTGGTGATAGTTTGAAATAATAATTCAAAGTATTATCAAGGTATTATTCTTATGTTTCATTGTGTTGTATACTTCTCTAAGCATATGTGTTTCATGTGCCAATATTGTTGTATAAGGTTTGGTTGTCGTATTTATTCAACACTTTGTGAGATTTGAGTTTTCATGATTCTGTGATATGCGACACAAGGGTTTGTGTCGCACCATGCGACATTCGCAATTTAATGCGACATAAGATGTTAGCGTCGCTATATGCGACTTCCGGATTTATTGCGACATAGTGACTTGTGTCGCAGGTTCGAAGTCGCTGATGGTTCTGCGACATAAGGGTTTGTGTCGCAGGTTATCGCTGCTAGTTGTGGGTGCGACATAGTGGTTGTGTTGCAAGTTATCACTCATGGTTAAGGGTGCGACATAGAGACTTGTGTCGCAATAGGCCAGAGCCTTATGCGGCATAGCAGGCTGTTGAAAAGTTCAAGTGTCGGGTTTGTGGTTAAACAACTCCGGTTTGACCCGAGACTTTTACACAAGTCTTAAAATAGTTACTAGAGTTTATAAAAATTTTCGGTTCGTGTCGGGGTTATCCCGAGGTGTCGGTTTTTAAATCGCAACTTGAAACTTCAAGATTTTATGATTTCGGTTTTGTCGGTTTGTTTCGCCATTTATTTTCTACTAGTTCTAGTCCACATCAATTCTCAGTTGATCAACTATGTGTCTAGTCTATTACATAATTTTTCCGGTAATTATAGAGTTCATTTAGATTGGTAAATAAATTCGCGAAGGGACCGAACTCAGTTTTTGCCAAATTCTGACAACAGTCTAAAGATTCATTTATAACTAAAAATCCGTAGATTTCTGGAAAGATCCAAAGAAGAACTTTTTGTAGGACTTTTCCATACGAAGATTTTGGTATGTGTTTCGTTGTCTAATTCAAAGTAGAACTCAAGTTATGATCAAATTAGTAAGCTGTGTTTTTCTAGACAGATTTACCACTTTTATATATGTGTTACAAAAACGTGTTTTAACAATGATTTTGAACATATGCAAGTTAATGGAGCTAGATAACATGTAAGTAATGAACATGCAATAATTTCTAGAGAGAGAAAGTGTTAGGTCCTTACAAAGAAGATGGAGAAAAAGAAGGAGGTGATGATGATGATGATGAACTTGTTTCCTCTTGTGTCTTCTTTGCTCTTGATAATGATGATGAAGAATGTCGATTATGATGATGATTATGGGGAAGTTTTGGTGCAGATTTTTAGAGTGAGAAGAAGGTAGAGAGAGGTTGGAGCTTTTGTGTGTGAATTTGGTGAATGGTGAAATGATGAATGAAAGAATGGAAAGGTGTGGGTTTGGTTATGTTAGTCAAACAAGAAAGACCATGTGAGGACTTCCCCCACATGGGGTGGCCGGTCACCATGGGGCCCCACCAAGTGTGGGAGTCTCCAACTTTTTCTCCATAATTTGTGCTCGGTGCGGTGTTCATTTCCTCGTTCGTTTCGGTATTTATTTAGACGTTAAACGTTTAATAAACGCGTTTTAAATGACGATTTAATTTCGATATTTTCACTTGAAATATTTAATATAATACTTGAAAACACTTATAAAAATGTTCCGTTTATTTATCGGCCTCGATTTGCGTGTTCGTTTTGTGGAGGTTTAATCACGTGACGTTTAAACTAAACGTTTTTGTTATCGATTCCAGGTACGATATTTTAAATGAAAGTTTTACTCGAAATGATATATTTTAAATTTATAAAATATATTTTGGTTCTCGTTCGATTGTCGGACGCGTATCGCGCGTTTTCGTCGCGTTTGTGTTATTTTATACGATACGAATGATTTGTTAAATATTATCGACATAATATTTATAAGTTTATGAGTTTATTAAATAATTTCATATTATGTAATATTTTATTCACCAACGTCCGTATTTATGATGTCGGAATCCATCCGATATGAAACGTGCACGATTTAACCAAATCGCGTATGTGTATATATTCAACAGTATATATAAAGGATACATAAATTAGGCTTATCAAAGAACTAATTACATGTATTAACAGATGATTAGGCACTAATCAAAAGTCCTAATTGGGCGAGTGTCACAACATGTGACACCCGACAATTTAGGCCACCATTTGTACTTAATCATAACGTTATTACATGTATTTAGGTATGATTTAGGCTAATTACTTGTAACTATTTGTATATATGTATATGTATATATACACGTACGTAATTAATTGTAATTACGCAAAACTATCGGATAGAATTTCGACTTACATGGACGTTGGTGACGCATTTTCATAAATAACATGAATCTATTTCGTGATAAAATAGTCATTATTTACTTTATATTATTATTGTAAAATAATATACAAAACATATTACGTTTTTTAATAAACATAACAAACGCAAAGTAAACACGTGAGTCGAACCTGACAACTAAACAAAAACCGACAAACATTTTAATGATGTAAAATAAAATATTTCAAAGTAACTCGAGTGTCGCCGTTAACGACACTAACTCGAGTGTCGCCACTTACCAAAACTTCATACCTTGCGACACTGAACTCAGTGTCGCAACCCATACCGAGTGTCGCTCCTAGTGTTGCCATTAACAGTCTGACTGAAACACTTATTTTCACCAAGTATCGACTACGTGTAACAACAACTAAACTATATACGATACTATCGGAATACGTAGTACATATACTTTTATAAGTATACAATGAAACGAAACATAATAATAATGTCTTTGAAAATTATTATTACAAAACGTCACCAACGGGCCGTACACGTTTTCAAATACAAACGACTAACATTGGACATAACTAATTAAGTGGACAACTAGCATGGATGGTCTTTTGAGACATCTACTTACATATAACCTTATGCGTTTAGGGCGCTAGAAGGTTATGATTCGGATATTTGTTTATTTTTATAAACGTAGCTTGCAAAGACTCGGGTGAGTCTCATAGCCCTATTTTTACTGTTTTTACTTTGAGGTGAGATACATTGCTTATTTTTCATTAACACAAGTACCGATTTACTTTTATACGGATTGCATGAGTAATTACATAATCCATAGAAAGACCTCTCAGCATAGTTTCGTTAGTTATGGACTTAAGCGCGAATATTAGTAAATGGATCCATTTGGGACTGACCATCCCCGTCCGGGGTAGTAGCACTACCACGAACCGTACTGTAGATTCGGGCGTTTGATATTTGTTACTTATGAGTGTTTTGGATTAGGCACTCACGGAGGCATTTTACTTATTTACGGTTAAGCTTCGACTATAAGCTCATCGCAATTGTATATACACTTTTTGCATACGTGCAACGCTGATAAAATCTTGTGGTTCATAATTACTGTTTTAACTGATAAACCTGTGAGCTCACCAACATTCGCGTTGACCCTTTTTAGCATGTATTCTTAGGTACACAAACGGAGTAGGATTACTCCATGACATCTTAGCTAGAGTCGTATGATTTTACAACCGCATTAACGGAGATTCTCTCGCATTACATTTTGTATACTTTATGTAATAGAATCTCCCGTCATGGACGTGGACTCTAGGAACTGTATTTTTGTAACAATAAATGATATGTTTCCAAACATTTCATTCATGAAAATGTAATGATTTCAAAACGACTCATGTAGAGGTCATTCGTTATAACTTGGTGTGATGATTTATGATTAGTCGCGCCCCGACCCGACTTTCGATGCATCATAATTTGAGGGTGCGACACAACATTTTCAAGATAGCATATGTTACTCCTTTTTCATTTACATGTAAGAGATGTTTACTACAAGAATCCAACCGATCACCCACGGACCGAATTCGTGGGTAAATGATCGAAACTCGTGGGTAATAAGCCAATACACACGAATTACCCACAAATACAAGAATATGGGTAAACCCTTCGAGGATAATTGTTTATCCATGACTTTTTGAGTCGGTGGGAGACGCGCCACCAGCGGTCGGTCAGGTTTTACCCTGTCATTGGACCTGCTACTAGTGACGTGTCGGTGGAGTTTTATAATTATATTTAAATAAACTGTGGAGTTTTATATTTATATTGTGAAACAAAGTAATTATGATGTCCGATTCTAGCTAGTGAAGGGTTATTCTAAAATAGTTGGGAATTTGTTTTTGCTGAATTTTTAATTATATTACTAATTTAAACTAAGCAATAAAATAAAATAAAGGGATAGCAGTCAGAATAAAGGGGGTGTTTATTGTGACTTCGTTAGCCTTGCATTGGGATGATGTTTTAGGTTTAAGTTATGAAAACGTCTTTATAAATATTTGTATTTTATTTGTCTTAAATAATTATGGTGTAAGCACAAGCACCATACTGATTGATTGCTCAATCAATATGTCACTGAGTAACTAGGCTATTGTGATTCCAATCGGAGGAGGCTGTTCGACTCTCAACACTGCCCTGTTACGGAACAGTGACCCTTTTCTGGAATACAAAGATTCCAGCTTGTGCATGAATAGAGTAACAGACCAACTAACGGTCTGATCGTTCTTACCACCTCAGTGATACTCAAATGAATAAATCATTTAAGTTTAAGACTTGGTTGGTGTTTGATTACTTTCCATCAATGGTTATGTAGAATCCAGGGGTGATAGACATGAGTTAGAATACTTAATGATTCATCGTCTTCCTTTCTGGATTCATAAACTAAGTTTGTATTTTAGATCAGAGTTTCTCCATTTATGATTTAAACCAGCCCTCACTTAAGATTAACCAATAAATCCCTAATTTATTCACAGTGTAATAATACTTTTTTAAAATAGCTTTTCCACGGCTTCAAAACCAGACCATGTTATTTAAACCCAGACATTTAATCCACAGTTTATTTACAGTGTACACTACTAGTTTAGTATTTCCACAGCTTTAAAACCAAAACACAGATAGTTAATTATGAAACACCCCCTTTTTTTATCACAAGACTCAAACGATTCTATTTGTAAAATCATAATATTCAAAACATATCCCATTTACAATTTTGGTCCCATATAAAATCAATCACAACCTGCATCATCTGACATCACTATTTAACTTTACAAAATCAATCATATTTCATTTACAAACCAAAGACTAACTTAACATTTTAAATACAATTCCATCATTCACTAAACTCTTTATAGTTTAATCAACTTATGTCACTAATACATCTTTTTGGGCGATTTATACAAGCAATAACCACAACGATAATTCAAAAGAAATGGAGCTTATCTAACCGTAAAGCAAGCTCCACATCCACATAACCTTATAGCAAACACTGTTTATCCACTTGGTTCAACCGAACCATTCACCTACAACATAAGACAACAGAAGGGGTAAGCACATCGCTTAGTGAGCATATAGGCAATTATATGAATAATCCACATAATCAACACTAAAACAACACTTGTCACATATATTGTAAACAACACTATGCTAACCGCAGTTAGCTCTCATATCTACACTGAGACAACATTTATCACATATCAATTACATATCTACTTACACACAAAACTACTGAGCACTGTAGAGATTATTCTGAACACTATGCGGATCCACGGCCATAATCACTTAGTACTAGCTACGTCAGCATGAGTACTAACAACATATCTCTCAGTATCATACCAGCTAAGTCAGCATGAGTATACATACCAAGGTCATCATAACGTGCAAGCACGTATTCATATACAACACTGAATCTATACAAATTCTCATTCCACATAATTCCATATAATTCAACAACTAATCAGCAATCAACAACAATGGTCAACAACAATGGTCAACAACAACTTTAACGAAAGATACAAACACTAGATACACGCATATGAAACAAGTATAAGAAACACGCTTAAGAAACAAGTAATACACCACCCAATTGTATGATCATCTTGCTCGGAAGTAATCCGGAAACACATACAACTGATACAATCATAAGAAACAAGTATAATCCACTTGATTGTGCAAACCTTTTGCTCGGAAGCAATCCGGCACATACACAACCATTACTCATTTAAACCCCATATCACTCACATTTGCCTTTTAGACAATTTCACAATAATGATCACAAAGCGTCCATGTATTTAGTCACCTATTACATAAACACATAATCATTAAGACACTTTTAGTTCCTAATAATCATTAAAATCAACTAATCATAATCGTAAATGCATAACTCCCATGAAACTATCAAATTTAACCTTTTAAACCTAACTACATAATTATACTTTTCATAATAATCTCATTAACTTTTAATCATTTGTTACCTTGATTAACACTTGAACTCATTTCAGAATGACCAAGACATTCCACAACTCACTTTAAGCATCACCTTGTTTAATCGTTACTACTCGATCAAATTATGCCTTTAATAACTATAAACGACTCAAAGATTCACCTCAAGTTTCCATTTAATTTTACGTTGTAATACCTTTTTATGACATTGTATTACCTCTATTCAGATTTGTATATTAACAGCATAACTAGATCAATTAGACACGAAAACAGATTCTGAGTAATATAAAAAATCGGCCATAAACTCTAAATCGCGTCACTATTACTCCCATTTCGCGTCGCGATTCTATATGATCGCGTCGCGATTTCCTTCGTTTCACAGACATGTACTTTCTGTTTAACCATGGCAGCTCAAATTCTTTACAAACAAACATAATTTCAGATTGCTAATTGTTACTACAAGCTAGAAATCATCAACTTATCATCATATAAAGCCTAATTTCATATCAACTCATAAACCCACAAAAATCAAACTTTTAGGTTAAAACAAAAGAAGAATTATACTTACAATTGAAGTAAAGAGGAGGTGAGGAAGATGAAAATATTGATTTTAATCTTGAATTGGGATCAATTTTGATGGTTTCTTGTTTCTTGGTTACATCGCAAGTCACAGGGACGATTTTCATGTTTCTATTTCTTTCTGTGTTTTTTGTCTAGAACAAATGAGAAGGGAGGGAGTATATATCTGTACACATATTAATAATTTAGTCCCCTTTAACACTTATTGTCTGGAACTTAAAAAACATTCACGATTTCAACTATTTTATTTTTCTTACAATCATAATAACTTAAAATAATTATTTATTTATTCGCCACAATAATACTTTTTAGATTTTGGGGTGTTACAAATTACCCCTGATATGACGTCTCATCAAAAAGGTTTTAACCACGTTTATTGGTGAAAAGACATTAGTTGGAATTGTGGTTTAAAATCATAGATGGAACGTGTAATCAAAGCACCGAGTTTTCATTTATTAGATATAATAGTTTGGAACATTAATCCATAACGGATTGTGCCTACGACTTTCATAGCTTCCACGTTCTGTACTACACACATTGGTGTTTCCAGCACTATACAAATGAAAGCCGTTTAACGTTACTTCCGTTGTTTCATAATGACATCATCCCAATTAACGACTAACTACATTACAACAAACACACAATATAACTACTCACTATGCATGGCAATAAATCCTGAATCTAACATAATAACAATAACAATCATCATTATAATAGATAAGGAAATATATATCCGTAGATAATGCGTAGTTTAAATATATGCTGAAAGATTACACGAGCGGAACTTTCGAAATATCTTCGACAATATTACAAATAAGCCCCTCAAAGTATCTTCAACAATATTACAATACTACCCATCCGTTAGTCTTGGTTAAATATTAACCAAGAACTAACTGACTACTAACCTAATACTAACCTAAAACTAACTAGAAAGAGAAAGCTAGAAAGAGAAAGCTAGAGAGAGAAAGAGTGTGTGAGAGAGAAAGTGAAGAAAGAAATGTAATGAGAGGTGTGGAATGAATGAGGAGGGAGCCTCCTATTTATAGTTGAAGCTAGGATGACCATGTACAAGCCATAATGCATAGAAAACAACCAAAGAATAAACGATTGGGCCAATTGGGCAATTGGCCCTTAGTAATTGACACCTAGGTACCAATTAGCAAGAAAAAAGAGGTTGTAATTGGCCTTTAGGTGCCGTATACGGCCCTAGGGGGTGGAATTTACTTTTGTTGCTCGATTCATTCGTTTGTTGCTTATTTTGTTCGTATCTTCTTCGTTACTAGCCCGATTGACTTTATTCTTTTGCCGATGATCTCGTAATTCCGTTACGCTTCTAATGATACCAAAATCAGGTAATTTGGAGGTGTATATCTCATACGTGCTTCGGAATACGATCGGTTGATCTCTAGACTTCATATCTCTTCGGTCTCTTGTCCGTTTCGATTGATTCTTGATTCTTTGATCTTGTAATTATCTATGCCATCATATAAGAGTGGTTAGAATGTTTGTCTCATAATGTAAATAAGATTGGAGGAATCGGTTGTTATTCATTTGCCTCATTTTGCGTGTTAATTGGACGTTTTTAGTGATTTTTGCAGCAACGCCTATAATTTGACCACTTTGGTGATTTTTAGTAAATAAGCGTTGTTTTAAGATGTTTTCACCATGTATTAGTCCAATAAGTGAGGAATAATGTGCGTAAAAACATGACTTTTTACATTACATCACTGGGTGACTTTACCCACGACATTTTTAGTGGGTCATTATGCTAGGGTAAATATGTCGTGGGATTTCATAGATGAACACAAAATACCCATAGATATAGTGCGGGGTAATCCGTGGGAACGGTTACCCGTGGATACAGTCATGTGTAAAAGTCGTGGGTAAAGTTTTTGAAATAAGCCGTGGGTGAAATTACCACGGATATAATCGTGAGTATTATGCGTGAATAAATACTTAAATTGCATCCAACACACACACAAAAACCCACTTATATACAATGATCAAAACCCATCAATAAATCATCAACATATTAAATTCAAAAACATAAAATTAATGTGCAAAATCAAAACCCTAGAATTGAAATTGTGGATATGGAAGATTGATATATGGATTTGAGGAACAAAAACATAAAAATATTTAATGGAGTATCGATATCAAAACTGCAAAACATACATAATATAAAATGCTCCCCTATAGATTTGTAAAATTAGAAGCACACATACAAAGTATGAGTGATTGAAATCGTCGTGGCTTTTCCTTCAATAATTTTCCGATATATATAGAATTACTTAGAGGTATTTGATATTGATTGGATGTACCGTATAATGTGGTATCTGAATACAGACCGGAGGATGGTAGAGGGAGGCGGATGGAGTTCTCGTGTTTTAGAAGTATGGCAGGGCTAAAGGGATTCTATTTATATGTATTTATTTATATATTTACAGCTAATTTGATTGATGATTTGAATTTGTGAATGGATTGAATGAAAGATATATTGAGCCAATGAAAATCCTGGATTTTGAGGATTTGAAAAGTCATCCGAAATAACTGTGATAAATATTAGTAATCAATTGAATTAAATTAGTTTGAATTTTCAATTTTTAATTTTCAATGATTATTTAATGGTATTAATGATCTATTAATCAATTGCAATCGTTAGTAATTATATATTTTAATTAGAGGTTTTTATAAATTATATATTTCTATTCTTTTACTTTCAACTACTAATTAAGAAAGGGTTTATTAGTCTTTTTTAATAAGGGAAAATCTAATTAGTGCCCTTAGACGGTTCCCAACCCACATAGTCGGCTCTCGTCGGATTCAAACCGACGAACCGACGGGGATGGGACGGGTTCGTCGGCTTCCATCGTCGGTTGGGGGCTTCGGATAACCGAAGTGCTCCATCGGTTTTTTGTGGGTTTTTTGTGGGGCCTATTTATTTTTTGTGTGTATAAAATGTAAGGTAAATTGGTAAATGTGGGACCCAAAAATTAAAGTGACGGAGCAGGGATGAGAGTGGTCAGTCAGTTTCAGTCGGTTTCGGTCAGTTTTCTTAAAAAGCTGATGTGGCGCTGACGTGTCTCTGTCAGTTTCAGTCAGTTGGGTTTAGGGTTGGGAACGGTCTTAGAGCATTAGTTAAGAATCATTTAATGAAGTGAATTTTCCATAAATAATATAAATCATAATTAATATTCATGTATAATAGGAAATTAATGAGTTTAATTAATGATTTTTGTGATATAATTGGAATGTTTTAGTAAATTTAATGAGGCATAACATATGCCCTTAGGGCTTAAGGCACAAGTTAGTTTTTTTTTTGGAAACGGCAAATTATATTATAGAAAAACACCTCAAACTTAGCAAGTAACTAAGAAGGAGCGGAAGGAAAGGTACATATTACATAAGAATGGAAAACGGACAACAGTTCCAAACCGCCAAAATACAAGAAATATTACTTCTATGTTTCATCCATAAGAACGAAGTGGAAATGACTTCATCCGCAATTGTTGAGCATGACTTAACCAAATTGTTAAAGACCAAATCATTTCTTCTCTCTATAATAACCAAAGAGTATTTAATTGCTAATCATTTTTCTAAATCTTGATTAATGGTTATAATTAATTGTGTTTTCAAAATGAGTGGTCAAGATTATAGCATTTAAAATTATTTGAATTTTGATTAGCCTAATATGTCTCTCTATAACGGTTGAGTTCTTCGCCAAATGGTTTGGTTATAAGAGAGAAGAGAAATTGCTAAAAGCCTGAAATATATCTAGCAAAATATAATCGATTTACTTATTTATATTTATTGTAGTAATTGGTGTAACAATCAAACAATAAATGGATACCTCAGACAGTCATACATTCCAAGACAATTTCATTGCGTGATTTAGGAGCCGTTAAAGTTTTCTGGCATCATCAAAACCCGTAAAACCGTTATTCTACATTTTTTTTTTTTTTGAACAACAAAAGTGAGAACGGGGAGGGAGCTTCGGCACCGCCATCACCCCCAAAACCCGAACCCAAGAATATATTAATACCACAAGCTAGCAAGATGCTAGAAGTACACAAAGTATCACCAATTACAATAATATAAGCTATAAACAATACATAGACTACCACATTAACACCCCAAAGGATTAGAGCACCAATCAACCCACTGAATCTTTGGATACTTTCCATCACTCCTATTGTTGATCCAAAAATATGATTTCCCCATCAATTGCATCGGAATATTAGAAGACTCATTCATGCTTTTATCTCTAAATATCACTTCATTACGAAAGCTCCATATAATCCAAAGATAGACATACACTACACCCGCAAACAATTCTTTCGATCTCCCTTTCAAACCATTTGATTCGGTCCAAAGCAATAAATTGCCCAATGATGGGATATTAACTACATCTATCTTCCACCATTTACTAATCCACCCGAGCACCTCTTTTGCAAATCTACATTCGATGAATAGATGCTCCTCCGTCTCTGCGTGATTACCACAGAAAGGGCACGATCCGTTTCTTACTTGTATACCCCTTTTAACCAAATTGGACCTAGTAGGCAGTCTTCCTAACATTGCTCTCCATACATGGATATTGACTTTTTTCGGAATCAGACTTACCCATTTAAATTGCAAATTTATACCCGCCTTAGTATACAATTCATCCATTACCTTCCTTAAGGACGCTACGTTAAACACCCCAGTTGAGTCCCATCTCCAGCTCCATTTGCGGTTATCGTTTTCTGCTTCTAGCTGATACATACTCGAAAAACATATATTGTGTTTTGCAAATTCTGAAACAATTTTCAGAATGTTGTTCCAGACCCCAGGACATTTACCCCTTGAAATACTATCTCCCAACCCCCCATCATCCCCATGTATCTTCGTTATTATATCCCTCCACAAACTATTTCTTTCTACTAACATACGCCACCACCATTTACTTAATAACGCAATATTTTGAGCTTTCAAACTACCAATCCCCAAACCACCCATATCCTTACCAGCCACAACTTGGTTCCAAGAAACCCAATGTATTTTCCTCTTTTCTTTATTGCCCCCCCAAAAGAAATTGGCCCTTAAACTTTCAAGCTTTTTCAAAAATTTTTCAGGAGCTTTGAATAAGGACAGAAAGTATGTACCTAGGCTGCCAAGAACACTTTTACATAGTTGAAGCCTCCCACCAATTGATAAAGTTTCAGCTTTCCATGATGATAGTTTGTTTTGAAACTTCCGAACCAGAGGATCCCAATGTTCCACTTTATTCATTGATGCACCAAGAGGAAAACCGAGATATTTAAATGGCATACTCCCGACTTTGCACTTTATTTCCGAAGCCAGTGATATCACAGCAGATTCCTCCACCCCGATCCCAAATAAGCTACTTTTTGCATAACTAATTCTCAAACCAGAAGAAAGATAAAAACACCTCAACAACCTTATGAGATTCTTTATGTTTCTATGCGACCATTCCCCCACAAAGATTGAGTCATCCGCATACTGTAAATGAGAAACTTCAAGACCACGATCCATCATTTTAATACCATGAAATATCCCAATATCTCTAGCTTTGTGCATTATTTGATTTAACCCTTCAGCAGCAATCAAAAACAACAAAGGAGCCATAGGGTCACCTTGACGCACCCCCCTTCTTGGATAAAACTGTTTCGTTGGTGCACCATTAACCAACACCGAAATGGATGAAGATTTTAAACATTCTGCCACCCATCTCCTCCATTTTAACCCAAATGTCATTTGATCCATAACCTCATCTAGAAATTCCCATGAAACCGAATCAAAAGCTTTATCAAAGTCCACTTTTAAAACAAACGATTTCATTTTCTTCTTTTTTACCCAGGATATTAACTCGCTCAAAATCAACGGACCCTCTAAAATACTTCGGTTTTTCAAAAATCCCGTTTGCTCCTTACCAATCAAATCATTTATTACCCCTTTCAATCTCGAAGCCAGTATTTTTGCTATCACCTTATAGAAAGACCCAATCAAGTTAATCGGCCTAAAGTCTGAAAAGTTTAGTGGGTTATCTATCTTTGGAATCAAAGATAAAAAAGACGCATTGCATCCCATATCAATATTACCTGTCAATTCGAAATGTTTTATGGCCTTCATTAGATCTGATTTTATCGTCCCCCAAAATACCTTGTAAAAGCGCAAGGTAAATCCATCTGGTCCAGGTGCCTTTTCATCCCCACAATCCCATACTGCTTGTTTCACTTCCGCTTCTGAAATTGGTCTTTCCAAGTCTATCATCTGGTTAGATGACAATTTCTTAAAGCTATTACATACAAAAGATGGCCTGGCACCTATATTCCTGTCGAATTTCTTAGAAAAGAAATCCCACGCCCCTTCTTTTATTATCTCCGGATCCATTACCCATACTCCATTAATCGAAATTCCATGAAGAAAATTCCTTTTGGCGTTACAATTGATGACACTATGAAAATACCTTGAGTTTTCGTCACCATCCACGGCCCATTTTATTTTTGCCCTCTGCCTTAGCTTTGCCTTTTCTTTTCTTTCCAATTCCCATCTCTTTATGTCAACCTCTAGACGCGTTTTACACTCATCATCATTGAGGCCCATATTCTCTGCCTTGATGTCCAATTCTAGTGCTGTTTTGTCCAATTCCAAACGATCACCACAAAGATTCTCTTTATCCTTCGCCTGCCATTTTTTCGCTACCTGCTTCACACACCTTAATTTATGCATAAACGTTTGTATCCTTGTACTACAATCTCTACTCCCTACCTTGCCCCACGTATCTTTGACTTCTTTCTGGAACATCTTGTTATCAAGCCACGTATTAAACAGTTTGAAATACGTTGCACCAAAATTTCTTGACTCCGTATTAAAAACAAGTGGACAATGATCCGAAAGATGTCGTGGCAGAATAACCACATTCGGATTTTGCCAACTATCAGACGCCCTATTATTTATCAAAAACCGATCCAATAAGCTTAGTTTATCACCATTTTTACTAAATCGGGAGAACCGTCTGCCACCACATTTTATCTCCAATAAACCATTATCATGTATGAATTCATTGAATACCTTTGCACCAGCGTAACAAAAATTCGACCCCCTTCTTTCATCTGCATTCCTGACTTCATTAAAATCTCCAAACACCACCCAACACACCTCCAGTTTTTGCTCTAAAATCAATCCAATTTCTTCCCATAATTGCCTCTTCTTGACTAATTCTTGAGGCGCATATACATTTATAAATCCATACGAATCCCTGTTTTCTAACCAACTACCCCAAATAGCAATTAAACCTTGCTTAATTATGCATCCTTCTTTCTTAAAGCACGCCGGATCCCATATTGATAGAATACCACCCGAAGCTCCTATTGCCTCTGCTTGAATAAATTCCAAATTATTTCCGCCCCAAAACCTTCTAACGTTTACAAAATCCATAACTCCAGACTTTGTCTCCTGAATTCCAAGTATATCGATTTTATTCATCTTTCTCAAACCCCTAACCCATTCCTGCTTGTCCACCACCCCCGCCCCATTAATATTGATTGATAAAATCTTCATGTAAAACCATTCTCATCGCCTGCCTCATCAATTGCTCTCCTAACCTCCTCTTCCTTGCCATCCATGTCAAAACCTACCATTTTCCCAATCTCCAAAGTTTCTTCAATTTCGGTTGATGCCACCGAAGCACTATGACCACTCGACCTATGTTTACTTTTCCTTCCCAATACACCTGAATACGATGATGATTTAGAAACCATGTGTGTAAAGTGTGAGCCTGCAATCTTATTAAGATCAATCATACCCCTCCTCCCTTTCTTTGATCTTTCCTTATTACCAAACCCTACATCAATCGATTTTCCTTTCTGGACCACATCTGCGCTTTTTAACATATTATTATCATTTAAATCAAGCCCATCCACTTGATCCAGCCCATTTGAAACCGGATCCATAGACTTCCCAACATCCTCAATAATGGGCCCTATTTCCTTGACTTGGCCCATATTACTATCTTGGGCCATATAACCAGCCCTATTATTTGTATCCCCCACGTTTCCTTCCAAGTTATCATTGGACGGCGTATCTACCTCGTGCCCCGCAAAATTTAAATCCCCACCGATTTTCGAAGCATCCTCACCGATTTTCAAAACATCACCCGACTCTTCATGTTCCAGTTCATCATTCACATTTGCCTCTTCATCTTCTTTCTCCCCTGAACCTTTTTCCGGCGAGTTGTCACCCATCTCCTCATCGTAAAAAGATCCCGTATCCGATTCATTACTAACAAAATCATTTTCCGATTCATTATCCACCCATGATTTATCGGTACTCAATCCACCTGGAATTAGTTTGGCAGATTCCACTTGATCTTCAAACACCCTAATCTGGAATACATCCTCATCAACAATTACAGAGAGACCCACATCAATCTTACATGGATCCTCCGTTAATATAACCACCTTACCCATGGACCAGTTACGTTCATCCGATGCACACACTTCCGATACCACCACTTCACCAAAATACCCAGATATTTCATCAAATGCCTCCGTACTCCATGCATGCAATGGGAGACCACAGACATTCAGAGCCGCAAATCTTTTGGGTACCTTAAAGTCTTTATGCCATGCAAACAAATCATCAAACCAGTTCATCCATATTCTACATTTAACTATTCTTTTTTTATCTTAAAGAAGATACTCTAATACTCTATACCTTAGTAAATTAACACCGGCGATATAAAAGACACGTAGCAAAAAGTATGGGCGTAAACGATTTGAGTTTTAATTCGATTAGTCTTAACCTCGGTTCATTTAAAATTCAAAAAGTTCGAGCTCGAGTTTAATCGTTGAATATAACAAGGTATTTGAGCATTTCCAATGTATGCACCATTTGTACCCTTTTGCACTATAATAGTGCAAATGTGAAAAAAATGCACTCCACTAAACCTTACACTATTATAGTGCAACCAAAAGTTAATGCAAATTTACACTATATTTAGTGTAGCACTAAACTTAGCACTAAAATACTATTCACATTAAATAATAATATATATAATAACTAAAATGCATTATCATCATGCGTGATTAATAAATTTATGATTACTTTATTTAAAATTACTAAGTACAATGTTTACTATCATATTCATCAAAGAAATTTCAAAATTATTATAAAATTTTCATTTATAATATTGAAATTCTTAAATATAATGATTATTATTATATCTCGTATTATAATTTAATAGTTATATAAAAGTTTTCGTATTATATTGTTGAATTGTATTTTTTAAATCAATTTAAAAAGATTTAGTGTAAAGATTTAGTGCAACACATTGCAGCAACTTATTTTTAGTGCAAACATATTCTCAAAAAGATTCTATTTTTACACTAAAATAGTGCAATTTGATGCACTATAATAGTGCATACATTGGAGATGCACTTAAAGCCGCGCTACGCTGCGGAGCTTACATTATATAATAGGGTATGAAAATATAGTATTACCCTACAATACAAATTTATATGGTTTTAGTCATTACACAACTATCGACATACATGCATGTTAACCAAACATCATAATATATTACCCAATCTGTTATAAGTATACATAGCTATAATACAACCTAATACACGGAATAAAAATCTCGCTAATGAGGAGTAAAAACTCGGTCATCAATCAGTATATTTCAAATATTTGACGATACATTAATATAGCGAAAGTATTGAATTATGTAGTATGTTAAATAGAAAAACCTAAAAGTTAGGGGCTGTCTAGTCACTTCAAAAAGTTTAATTATGTAAATTTTACTATAGAATCTAACAGCTTAATAATAGTTTTATGTGATTTGCATTGATTTAAAAAAAATATTAGTTAGAAGTTGTAAATGTAATAAAATGATCTACTTAGTGTGTTAAATATGAGAATTATATATATTTTTCTATGTATTATTATATTGCTAATTACGATACGAGTTAATAAAGTAAAAAAAATATTCTTGATATGTAATATGATTATAGATGAGGGTTTAAATTAAATATTAGTTGAAAGTGTAGGGGGCGGAATTGAAATTCTTTATGAATAGTAAATACTCGTAAAAAAAATATTCTTGATATGTAATATGATTATTGATGAGGGTTTGAATTAAATATTAGTTGAAACTGTAGCGGGCGGAATTGAAATTCTTTATGAATAGTAAATACTCCGTGTCCATTGAGAGTATGTATAATATACTACGTATAAATTATTGTATTAATATTTTTGTTTATATATAATTTTTAATTTCTTTTATGTAATCTCTTTAAAGGGATGATTCTTCTAAGTTTTGATCTTTAACTTTGAATATACATATTTACCATTTTACCTCATCACTCATAATAACTTTAACCGGCCATATATAGGATCGTAAAATAAGAAATAAATTGTAGAGCTCAGTTTGTCTAAACTAAAATTAGTGACACGTCATTTATACCCAAAAATTTGTAAAATATTTATAACCGACCATCTTATCCTTCATTATCCTCATAACGACCTTAAAAGTATCAAAATTAAAATTTATTAAAAAATAAAATATAAAAAAACGGGATTTGGCACATTATTTCGTCAGTTACTGCCTATAAATAACCCATTAGCCCACCTCTTTATTGCACTCATCTCATTCCCATAAGCTCGCTCTCCCCCTCTCTTCTCTACTTATTATATATACATCGCGTGTATATAAATATATATATCTCACGCATAACTACTTGTACGTGACGCAAAATCAAGTTGTAAATTGTTGTGTAGAATGGAAGGTGGAATACATCCAACGGATCCGTCAGCGTTCAGAGATTGTTTTTCGCTGGCATGGAAGAATCCATATGTTTTACGTCTTGCGTTTTCTGCGGGTATAGGTGGACTCCTGTTTGGATATGATACAGGTGATTATTACTTACTCTCGATATATCTATACTATGTTGATTTTTTTAAGGTTAATTAATTAATTCCTCGTACTTGTGTTGGTTAATTATTAATGATGGTTTTTGGTGGTGTGATCGTGTAGGGGTGATATCTGGTGCGTTACTTTACATCAAGGAAGACTTTGAAGCTGTGGATAAGAAAACCTGGTTACAGGTTAGTTTCTGCCAATTTTGTTTATCCTATCAGCGTCTACACAAAATCCCATGTGCTTTAATAATGGTCAAATAGTCAAATAAATGCATTTATTTTTATTATTTTTATTTTATATGACTAATTTAATGACTTAAATTTAAAAAGAGAAGTATAATTTGATGAATGTTGTTATAGTGGACTATTTAAAAAAGTTACGTTTTTAAAAATAAAAGAATTGTGGTAAAAGGAATTTTAAATGATACATTTTATTTTATGTGATGGTTTCTTCTTTTTTTTTTTTTACCTTGTTTTGTTGGTTTTATAGTAGCTTTATTTGTTGAATAATTATTTTACAAAACAGAAAAATGTTTAGTATGATAATATTGGTGGAATACTATACTATTTGTAATAATGCCATAATGGTAATGGATAAAGATGGAGATTAGTTTAAACGGTTTTTATTGTTATAATGTTTTTTTAAAATAAAACATAAAAAATTCAAACAGTTTTATCAATATGGAAACCTTTTTGAATCTTTTTAGTAGTTATCATTAAGAATTGTTTTTGGGATTAGAATTATCAATTTTTTATTGAATAATCATGATTTTTTTTTCCGAATTTTACGGATTCTTAAAGGAAAATAAAATTTGATGGTGTTGCTGAATTAAAGTTTCCTTTATTAAAATTTTCAAGATAAGTATTTCTTAATTTTAATGTATACGTTATTATTAAAAACTACTATAAAAATATGTAATCTTAAATGACATGCGAAATTGATAATATAAAATATAATAACTATATGAAAAGGAGATATTCGGTATTTATCCTTTTGTTTTCTATTGAAAACTATCTCGTTTCATGTGTATCACATAAATTCGCAAATAATTGAATCATATATTTATTTTTCTGATCCTAGTTAAAAGAAGAAAAGCTCTTTTTTTATACTATCTTTTTCTTTTTAGTGTCACAAAATATGTTGTTTTGAAAATATGTTAGTAGTAAAATACGTAGTATTGGAGTATTATATTACAATACTATGGATCGATATGGTAAGTTTGTTCCAAAAAAACTAAACAATGTCGTTTTCAAGATACATTAATTTATTTGGATTTTTTATTTCCTTTGGGAAGAGTCCAATTTTGACACTTCCAAGTGAACAAAAGGTCAAATAAAGGTATAAAGAAATACGCATGCAAATAGACAAAATACCAACTTTTAATCAAGAAAAAGGGAATTGATAATTACAACATGGAATTTGATTGATGCAACAAAACTGTGCATTACTGACTTGTACTGTATGCATTAATTATGTATATTTGTGTTGTATGTATTAAAACTTGTGTTACATTTATCAACACCCAAGAAAAAAGGTGAACATTTTATTTATTCAGATGTGTTATTATAATCTTAATTAATAATTAGTTCTTTAATTAACATGTATACAGTATACTCATCCCCTAATCTGGGCATAAGACACGGAACGTCCCCCGATTCTTTTATGTTGAGTTTAATTTAAATTTAGATTAAATTAAATATCTATAATAATAAGTTAATTAAAAGAATTTTTCATATATTCGGTGGATTAAACTATATGTAAAATTATAACCTGTATAATTAAATTTCACTTTATATGTTAGTATAGTTTCATGTTATTTTCATATAATTTTATTACAAACATATATTAAATTTTGTTTAAATTAAAATTCTCGTTATCTTATGTTAATAAAAAATGCCGAAAATACCCCTTATGATTGAGAGGCGTGGGAGAAAACAAAGCAGAAATAAAACACGTATGACCCCTACCAATATAACAACAAGCTAGTGGGTTCTAGTCGCTTCCTTTTCGAAGTCTTGGTTTAATTTGTATCCAGACTGTGACACTCAAAATCGACCACTCGAGTGTTACTAACATTGATAGTGAAATAGTGATAAAATAATGGGAGTTAATAAATACAACAAAATAAATGATACATGCAACAAACTGTACAACAGTTTTTGCTTACAGTACGAGTGTACTATAGTATAAATTTGTTGTATGAATAACGTTTTGTGTTGTATTTATCAGCTCCCTAAAATAATAGTTACATAGCCATTTATTTTATACTGTTTTAATTTTTTAAGTATTTTAAAATGATTATAGATATATAAATAGATCAAATAAAGTCACTTGTATTGGTTTGAAAATGTTACACACAAAAAACGACAAATAAAAGTATACAAAATGACATGAACATACAAGCTGAATCGACAAAAATGCAATTTTGGTACTTTCTTACTTATGTTTATTTAGATAAATAAATAAATAAATGAATTATAATCTACGTGTTGCCGTTCAAAAAAAATAAATAAATAAATAATAATAATAATAATAATCTACGTGTTTATGCACTTGTGATCGGTGTTATGACAAGTTTTGTTATGATGGATTTAACAGGAGAGCATAGTGAGCATGGCTATTGCTGGAGCAATTATCGGTGCGGCAATTGGAGGGTGGCTAAATGACCGTTATGGACGAAGATTCACACTTCTTTTTGCAGATTTTCTATTCTTTATTGGAGCCGTCCTCATGGCAGCTGCACCCAACCCTAGTGTCCTCATCACCGGTCGTATTTTTGTTGGGTTTGGTGTGGGAATGGCATCAATGACCTCCCCATTGTACATATCGGAAGCTTCTCCGGCTAAGGTCCGAGGTGCTTTGGTTAGCACCAATGCCTTCTTGATCACTGGAGGCCAGTTTCTTTCGTACCTCATCAATTTAGCCTTCACTAAGGTTAGACAAAACATGTTACATTATTTCTTATTATTATTTCAAGTGTGGCATTAATTATTACTACGTATAATATTTGTTTTGTATATAAAGTTACTATTGCATATTTTAACAACTGTCTATTCTCTTGTGAGTAAATTAGTTATTATATTCTTTATGATTAAATATTTCATAAACATCATATCTTTACATTTTCAATGAGTTGGGTACATTTAGAAAATGCTCGATTTATTATCATGATTATCGTACTTGATACTTGTTTGTAACATCGATATTTTTGTCCCAAGTTGATACGAGTACAGTGCTTAAAAAAGGAAAATTACATACAATACACGAAAACATTAAAGTTTCACTAGCACATATTGTTACTTTTACCAACTATATCAAATTCTTTTGATACGATACGTCGATTAATTGTTATAAAAACAAAAAGTAGTACTTTATAGTTTTAAATTTCCTAATTTCAAAATTCAAATTTACCAAAAGAAGTTATGGTGGTTATATAAGGTTTCTTCATACACATCATAGAAAATGATTGCTTGCAAGAACCTCTTCTGTATATGTTGATTAGGTAAGCATGTGAAATAAGGCCTTTATGCCCCCACCCCACCATTTATTTCCCCATCTTGTGGAAACAAATGTACATTGGCCACGTTTGTAATATGGCCCACACAATCAACCCAATAACATATAGATGGGATCATCTTTCTATACCACTAATTTCCAATTTCATACCACTTTTAATATTAAAAAAATAGAAAAAGTACAGAAAAGTAAGAGAAAGTGATTGGTAAAAGTACAGTAATGATTGTGTTTGAAATAAAAAATAGAAAATGGTGGTATACAAAGTAGCCCCCCATATAGATACATCTTTATATATCTATCTTTTTATGCACCCATCTAGTAAAAGTCACTGCAATGAATCGAACCGATAGTTTGGTAAATTTGCATCTTTAACTAACTGAACATGCACATATTTGCAAATATTAACCTAATATTTTGTTATTGATTAGAAATTAGAAATTACATTAATTAAAAAAACTCAATATTGTTTTTTGATGATTGAACAGGCGCCCGGAACATGGCGTTGGATGCTTGGTGTTGCTGGTCTACCCGCCCTCTTGCAATTCGTACTCATGCTTGCCCTTCCCGAGTCTCCTAGATGGCTTTACCGCAAGGTCCGCCCCTTCTCTTTCTCTGTGTAGACACTAGACACACATATACACACGAAAATACGTATTTATTGTGCATATTTATATGTGTTTAGTAATATCCACTTCTTATCCATATATTAAAAACTATAATCTCACTAATATAAAATTAGTATTCTACCCCTTGTAATCTGCGATAACTAACCAACCAATGATCTACTGATTATAAATAGCTCGTGTATTACGCTAATAAATGTATGTATCAACTTGATGGCAGGGGAGAGAGGAAGAGGCGATAACAATTCTAAGAAAGATATATCCTGCAGAAGACGTTGAAGCGGAAATTGAAGCTCTCAAGGAATCAGTTGAAAAAGAGGTCGAGGCAACCGGGTCATCAGAAAAAATCGATGTTGTCCAACTAATGAAAACCAAAACTGTAAGAAGAGGTCTTATAGCTGGGGTCGGGCTTCAAGTTTTCCAACAATTTGTAGGAATCAACACCGTTATGTACTACAGCCCAACTATCGTTCAATTAGCTGGCATTGCTTCAAACCAAACTGCACTTCTACTTTCACTTGTGATTGCTGGGCTCAACGCATTAGGGTCAATTGTTAGCATTTACTTCATTGATAGGACTGGTAGAAAGAAGCTTTTGGTGATCAGTTTGATCGGTGTTATACTCTCGTTAGGGCTACTTTCTGCTGTGTTTCACAATACAGAGTCACATTCACCACCTGTTAGCCTTGCGGAAACGTCTAACTTTGGGAACTTCACCTGCCCAGCTTTCGGGTCAACCACACCTTCTACTAGATGGGATTGTATGAAATGTTTGAAGGGTTCTTCTTGTGGATTCTGTGCTTCATCTACTAATAAGGTAACAATATACACTTTGATATTACTAGTCAATCCAACTAATTTAACTTCACAGATCGTCGAAAGTTTGAATATTTCTAAAGATTAAACACCTCCCTTTATTTGTAGTTAAATGAAATCAAATTTGTATTAAAAAAATAACCGTCTAAAACCAATTCTGATTGTGATAAGTTCACATACATAACTTGTATATATATATTTGACTACACCGTTTTGTTATGGTTACAGTTTGACTTCAGACGTCAAATAAACTAAACTTTAACTTAATACTCGTTATTGAATTTGAACTTTTTGAATTTTTCACAAAACCCCTCTAACTAAAATTAAAATACAATTGGTTTGGTGTTTGGTTTTCAATCTCTAATCTACTTTATATACCTGTTTCGAATTCTGAAACTTGTTCGTTTGACCTTAATATCTCCTGGTTGTCATCACAGTTACTACCTGGTGCCTGTTTGGTTGCGGATAAGACCGTTGGGGACACATGTCATGGAGAGGGTCGATTATGGTACACTCATGGCTGTCCAAGCAAACTCGGATGGCTTGCATTAGTCGGTCTAGCCCTTTACATCATATTCTTCTCACCAGGCATGGGCACAGTCCCATGGACCGTGAATTCAGAGATTTATCCATTACGATACCGCGGTGTTTGTGGTGGCATTGCAGCAACTGCGAACTGGATTTCAAATCTCATTGTGGCACAATCCTTTTTATCATTAACCGAGGCCATTGGGACCGCGTGGACTTTCCTTGGTTTTGGGGTGATATCAGTGGTGGCAATGTTGTTTGTGATCATTTTCGTTCCCGAGACTAAAGGTTTACCTATGGAAGATATTGAAGAAATGCTCGAAGAACGGGCATTTCAATTGAAGTTCTGGAAGAAAAGGCCAGAGGTTGTGAAGAAACAGAAACAGTCTGATGTTTGAGAGAAAGGTTGCACTATGGGATCGATGCGTATAGTAGATAGTTCTGAAGCGTTTGGATGTTCGAATTAGAGTTTGGTTCTCGTAGTATTATTATTGGGATTGTGTTTTTAGGTATCCCGTTGAATGAATAGTGTTTAATGAAGTGCGTTTGTGTGCATAATGTAATGTGCCCAGATGCCTGAAACACTACTGATGTTAACTATGAAGTGGTATTCATCGTTTGAGACTTTGAGATACCCTAAGTTATCTAATTAATAATATATAATGCGAATTTATCGTAAAGTGCAATAAGTGTATTTTGTTTTCTGCTCTATTGCGTGGTTATTTTGCTAGTGATCGAGTTATGATACATGCCCTTTATCTACTTTTAAAAATAGATTCGCATAGTTTGTATGTAGGCTAGAGCATATGCATGAAATTTAAAGGACTACAGTATACATTAAAATCATTTATTTTTCCTTTTTATAAAATGATCATAATTGTCGACTCGTTACTCGTACCGTGTCTTGTTTTCCCTGATTTTTGACTCGTGTATCGTATTGTGACTCAACTCGTAAGAGTCACGATCAAACATTTCAAGTATACAAATTTATGATATATACGTAAAAAGATAGTATTAGTTGATAATATTAGCACATTTTTACTATAATATTACAATTTCCCTAGTTTTGAGTCATAGACTCATAATTCAAGCACCACAAAGTAGCAAAAAGGTGACTTTGAGATAAGAAAAACTATTATTTAGGTTTTATTGTTTTTTAGATGAAAAAACTTCGGACTTTGAGATAAATCAAAATCCCAAAATTAATCTTCCTTTTTCTAAAATATCTTTTCTAGATCTACTTTCTTATTTTTTAATTTGTTTAAGTTGATTTTTAGTAGTTTTGGTGTGATTTGATTAATAGCCGAGTAAAAAAGTATACACATCACGAATCGTACGAGACACGATTCGTATCGACTCGATACGATATGGTCAATTTTTACGAGACAAAATACGAGTCAGAGTAATCTCCGAGACACATTACGAGTCGTATCTTTTTCCTTCCATTATATCTCGACTCGTACGAGTCGTCTCGCGTCTCGTACGAGACTAACAACTATGAAAGTGACAAGAACTAGAAATTTGTTATCCTACTACCTCTTCTAAAACATTACATTCCAAATAGTGCACATCTATCATGGAAGAAAAAATGTATCAATCAAATGCATAATCAATGTTACTTCGGAAGCGATAATACATAAAGACGATAGTATACATAGAAATAAAGATGAAGTGATAATACATAAAGACGAGAAAAGGCAAAGTAAGGAGAAAGTTTGATAGCCATAGAAATAAAGATGAACAATGTGGCTACGTTTGGCCGTCGCAAAGTCATGTCATGTGGCGGAGGACCATAATCATTTGACGACTACATAAAGGTCTTGTTGCTGGTACTTTAAAAAGGAAGTATGATTGTGAGCCAAGAGACAGTACAAAAGTGACTTGCAAGACATTTTAAATCGTTCATGGAGAATATATACGTTGCTTTTAGATTTGTATTTGGGTCCTGGATCGATATTTAAATTGGTGAACTAAATAGAACCCAATCATTTTCGTGTAGAATTCAATGTGATGTTTGTTGTCATAGACTCATAGTGGGTTCAGGCCCAATATGAGTTGAAAGAGTATCAGCCCATGCCAGCTACTTGGGCTTACAGCTAACGACACCTGAAAAGGCCTAGGCCTCTTTTCATACTTTTTTGTTTTTGCCATCCATTATATAAAACACAAATCGTCTTAAGTTTAAGATTTCCGTTAGTAATTTGCATCAACAACTTCTGTATCACTTAGTTTTAACATTAATTTCTTTATGTGTTACTCTAATAATAGGTAAAAGATAACACCCACCAATTTAAATTAATTTCAGTCTGTTCCAATTTAATTGTGCACTTCTAGTTTTAATGATATATACTACAAATCATGATATGTAACTCATCAAATTTTAAAATAGCCATAGGTGATTTATTATTGTCGAAATAAAACTTTATGATTAATTACTTACTAAATTATAATCCACGTCAAAATGATTGTTCATTTTTAATAAGGTACTCATGAAGTATTTAATTATATCTAAAAATCATTATGCCTACCAAACACGGTATGAAATGGAATTCAGATTCTATTCCGGTCAGATTTCTACGCATTTTGCAAACTAAACGAGTCCTTACAGTGTGTTGGTTTGTGAAATGTTTTCGATGAAATCAGATTTTAGGAAAGGGATTATTGTTTCAAAGAATGTGAATTCTTTTGACTAAATGATTTTATGATTTTTAATTCAATTTAATTATACTTTGACATGAAATTGAGATTTCCCAAACTCTACATTGAAGTTTTTAAACTATTATATTATAGGGCAAATTACCTAAAATAGAAACGAAGTATTACTGTATTTTGCATTCTAGAAACGAACTATCAAAAGTTTTAATATTAGAAATGAAGTTTCAATTTAGTTTGTATTCTAGCAACCTGTTAACTTTTAACCAAACTTCCGTTAACTCAATGCTGACGTGTCACATCCTTCGTCCACGTGGCAGCTGACGTGACGATATCGCTGACGTGGCAATCCACGTGGCTGCTGACGTCAGCGAGAGAAAAAAAATTTTAAAAAAATATTTTTTAAAAAAATATATATATATATTTTTTAAAAGATTAATTTAAAAAAAATAAATTTTTTTTTTTACAAAAATGTCTTCAAATCGACGATCTTGGATCTTAGATACGGGAGCTTCTTCACACCTTACTTCAGATGCATGTAATCTCAATTCTCGTTTTAATTCTAGCTTGATATTGTAGGTGATGGATCCCCAATTCCTATTACCTAAATGGAAAAGTAATAGTTCGTGTCTACTTTAGGTAATTTGCCCAAATTTTTTTGTTGACTATTATATCATTTTTCTTGAAAAGTGTATCCTTCATCTTCAAAGAACCCAGGTGTGAAGTATGGGTTTGAAATATTTAAGGTATAGTGGACGATATGGATCTGAAATTTAGCTATGTCCCATTTGGGTAATAGGAATTGGGGATCCATCACCTACATTATCAAACTGAATAAAACTAGAATTAAAACGAGAATTGAGATTACCTGCGTCTGAAGTGAGGTGTGAAGAAGCTCCCGTATCCAAAATCGTCGATTTGAAGACATTTTTTGAAAATGATAACAATAAGAATTTACAACACGCATTAATACTTGTACCTATACCGTAATAAACTCTTTGACCTCCTGAATTTAAGTTGACCCTCATAAATATTAATCAAAGTACAACCAATTTATGCACGTTATTGACAGCCCTTAAGGATGTCATTAACAATACCCTTTTTAAAAAAAAAAAAAAATTTAAATTTCCTTTTTATAAAAAGTTAAAAATTTTAAAATTTCTTTTTAATTTTTTCTCTCGGTGACATCAGCAGCCACGTGGATTGCCACGTCAGCGATATCATCACGTCAGCTGCCACGTGGACGAAGGATGTGACACGTCAGCATTGAGTTAACGGAAGTTGGGTTAAAAGTTAACAGGTTGCTAGAATACAAACTAAATTGAAACTTCATTTCTAATATTAAAACTTTTGATAGTTCGTTTCTAGAATGCAAAATACAGTAATACTTCGTTTCTATTTTAGATAATTTGCCCTATATTATATTCCGTACTAAACTACTCATGATTAAAGAGGAAAAAGGAGATCTCTAAATTTGCACAGAACTTCAATAAATTCACCACCATCCGAAATGGAAACAAGCCTACAATTGCTTAAAATGGTAAGCAATGCTGCAATGGTGTATTTTAGGACCCTGCAATATAGACAATTATTCACTCATACCCTCCATGATAAAAACTACCTTATCTAAGAAACCCCCACTTTAATTGCCTTCTTAATTTGGAATATATAAGAAGAAAAAACTGATTTGACTCATACTTGCACCATGAGTCCATGACCATGCACCTAACTAATCGTAGCAAAACGTCAAAAAGTGATTTTTGCTATAGTTAGTAACGAGCAATATTTGAGATTATATCCACGACCAGAAGTTCTCATCAAACAAAAAAATTTATGTTTTAAGAGTTGTCGATTGAATGGAGTGATTTCAATTCACAAGCCAAGTTTAACAGGCTAATATACGAGATGGTTTGTCTAATAGCTCGTTTAGTTTAAAGCTAAGCGAGATAACAACTTAACAAGTCAAACGACCTTAATTTATAGAACAAATTTGTGTCATACAAAATGAATGTAAATAAAAATATTAGAATTCAATACTTCCAAGTGTAAACGAGTTTATGTGATCTATTAATGGAATTATGAAGAAAAAAAAAGGTTCATCGAAAATGAATTCGGAATGAACCATTTGACCTATAGATACACAATCACAAACAAAAACTAAAAATACGTACTTGAAGCTATTGTTCAAATTGTCGAATGCAATTGAATAAAATTAATTCATGAAATACATTTGTGGTAAGACTAAGAGGGGTTGAATCGGTATCCAATAAACGTTGAGGGGCTGAGTTGGACTGTATTGATAGTTCTGTGGGCGTAAGTGTAATGAAGTACGAAGGCAATTCAAGAAGGGCGCGACACGTGCAGGGGTAGTGCATCGATAAATCGTTCACATGCCTGACCTTTCACTCTTTCTCACACAAGGACACGTGCCCCTGCTTTTCATTTTATTTTTACTTTCTGCTTCAATTTTCTAATTTACTTATGATATTATTATTATAACTAGTTTAAAACCCACAAAATTTGCGAAGTTGTCCATGAAAAATACTTAAGTCGTCTCATATATATGTATGTCCGGACTAATTTACATTATTAATGTATGTTAACGGTCAATTAGTAACGTGTTTTTAGTATATGAAGCAAAATGTAAGATGTAATTCGAATGATACGACTATATGTATACCTAGGGTAAGGTTCAAATGAGAATGGGATTTTGTGTGAGAATGGAGGAACCACTCATAATGCGTCACGTGTTACAATAATCCATTTCCCCCCTTTGTTTTTTAAAATCAAATATCTCACAAACGGTAAATCGAAAAATCATGAAAATTGCACCATATTTTTCAGCGTTTTATCCACTTCGATTTGCCGTCCCTCAAGGCATACTTTCGACGAATTTTTTTTTTGGGGTTTTGTAAATGGTACAAAATTAATAACACATGTGTTAGTAGCTGGTATCACATGTGTTACTCGCCGGTAACACATGTGTTACTCGCCGGTAACACATGTGTTACTCGTTTTCAAAATCTACTACTCGACGGTAACACATGTGTTATTCGACGGTAACACATATGTTACTCAACGGTAACACATGTGTTAGTTGTTTTCAAAACTCACCGAAAACGAAAAAAAAAAAGTTCGTCGAAAGTATTCCTTGTCACATCTCTAATTGAAGAGAATAAAAAGCTGATTATTATGGTGCAATTTTTATGATTTTTCGACTTACCGTTTGAGAGATATTTAATTTTTAAAAATGTGGAGGAAAGAGAAAAAAGTGACACATGACATATTCTGGTTGGTTCTTCCATTCTCACTCAAAAATGTTGTACTCATTTGAACCTTACTCTGTATAGCTAACATGTTTATGGATTGCATTAGTAGATTAAAGAACTTTTGACCAAAAGACTGTTCAAATGTTGAGCGTCTCAATTGGACGACTTAATATAATTATTAGTGAAGCACGACCATCTTGTGAAATCATTTACTTTGATTTTTGTTTGAAGTATAATAAGATAAATTCGGGTATATATTATTTGTTAAAATTTGTAACACCCTCCCCCAAAGCCCATCCGCAGATGCAAGCCCAGGAAGGAATGTTAATATAAGCCATTGGGCCAGGTCTGCAGCCCAATGCACCCCAACCACATCGCATGACATCTCATGCAGGTTGTTGGATTCGAACATGAATCCCTTTAAAACACCCGCTAAATACAAGGACATTTTTTTTTAAACATATCGGAAGCGCATGATTAATAGAAACCAGTGGATTGCATACATACATTTCAAATAGCAATCCACTTATATACAAACCTTTAAAACTAGATTATTCTAATCATTACACACATTAAGTTTAGGTGTTATAGAAATCCCAATGTGTTGTTAAATCATTAACGTATTATCCATTTCAGAGTAAGCCTGTCAAACATTCCATTCCATATGTACTTCTTGCCCACCCACATACAGAAGTAAACCTGCAAGAAGTAATGAGGGGTTAGCACGAAGCTAAGTGAATAGATCCCAAGCTATCAATCTAACTCAGCTTAACACATGCCTATAACCAAGCAATGCACAATCAACATAGAAGGATCGGTGGTCCTTGAGGTACCCTCATGCCGCGGATGGTTCCCCAAGTAACACTTAAACCAACTGACGGCCAAATCAGAGGTTAAACCGATAGTTTGGTACTATTACTACACACGACGCAATTTCAGTGTCCAACACATGTACAAGGCACTTGCGAAGTCCTAGTAATAGTATCCAAACCCAACACATTAGTTGACCCCCACCAAATCAAATAGTCCACAACTATCATAGCACAATGGACGCCAATAATAAATCAAGGTTTAGCCAACATGCCAATATAATATTAATGCAATCATTGCAATAAACCAAGTTTACCAGTTGTAACCATGTTGTTACAACTAACTTAGACTGAAAGTCCAAGATCCACTCACCAACAATCATAGTCGTCCACTCAGTAGTCTAATGTCACTGAGTCTTCTCCACATCTGAGAATACAATAACACAACACAAGTTAGTCATTTGACACTTGCCTCAATATTGATATAATATCATACAATTGTAATTACATCAAACCATTTATCATTAACTTGTATTAATCCAACATTCATCTCCATCATTGTTAACTAATATAATGAAACCATTAACAAGATTACTAACTTTCCACATCAATTATTCATCAAAACATCAATATTTGATCTAATGAATACTTAACCAACTAATTTCACACCGTCCTCTTTAATTATCAATTAAGGGTTCTTATTAGCAAATCATACTACTTTCTTCATATAAACCATCAAACTCATCATGATTATCAAAATTCTCATGAACACTTAATCAATTTCACAACCCTTAACATAACCAATGTAAATCATCATCTTTAATCAATACTTATAAATCATACATCATTATTCTAAGCATAGAATCTCAAATTCTTGAATTATCAACTAAACACATGAACTCCATTAATGATCATATATAATGTCCATCATTTCTAAGTTAGTATTTCACTTACAATCAAGAATTACTTATCAATTAACAATAATATGATCATTACAAGCCTAGATACAAGATTAATCATGCCAATAAAATCAATTATCCAAAACCCCATTTCTAGGTTAACATGAAAATCATGAATTAACAATTATAACATGTTTATAATGATAATAGAATGATTAATACTTGTTATTGAAGCTTAACTAACATAAATATCACATAATCAAACCCTAAATTCGGATTTTTACTCAAGAACATCAAACCCCCAATTTCTAGGGTTTATAACTCAAAGATTAAGAACTTACAAGTTGAAAAGAAGGATTAGAAGATGATAATCTTCATGCTAGAAGCTTGAATCCGAATTTGTGACCTTCAATTTGATGATTTCTTCATAATTTTGTGGATTTGATCATATGTGTGTGTGCATTTGTTCATACGTACATATGTATGTATTTGTGGGAGATAAAACCGACCCAAACATATAATATACCATATAAGTGTTAGTTTTCGTTCCCCGTATTTATTATTGTCTGGAACTTAAAAACCACTTGCGGGGAAATACAATTTTATTTTACCGTCAACTAAATAAATTTAAAACAGGTAATATTTTAATATTCACAATAAGTCATTTAACTATTTGACCTATTATTTTTACAATCAAACACATATAACAAATTTAAATTGTATTTAAATTTACTGGAAATACCTATTACTCCTAGGCCCAATTTGAGGATGTTACAAATCTCTCCCCCTTAAAGAGATTTCGTCCTCGAAATCTAATCATCCTAAATTAATCTAGGGAATTTAATCACATCATACCTCGTGTGAAGTTTGGTTCACACTTTATTTCCGATTCCCTAACTACATAACTATTTATCACTAAATGCACATAAGGTATATGTACAATTTAAATTACTTATGCATATCATCTCTATACGTATCTTAATCACTAATCACACATACACAAAATATGTATACATTTAATCCATTTTAAGATATATGTTTTCAGCCTAATTACACATGCACATATCCAATGTACATGCTTCAATTTCTCATTTCAGCACATATAATGTATCCAAATCCTTTTTTTTTTTTTTTCATATACACAATGAACGTTTTAAAACAAGTTATCACTTAACATAAGTAAATCATTTAACTAAGTAAAGTAATATACTCTCATAACCAGAATCTTGCGACATGCTAGATCTTTAAAATTTGTATATGAATTCTATCTTTTTCAATAACGAAAACAGTGGTTATGGTAACCACAATACACATATCATCAATGAAGTTTAAATTTCAATTATAACTAGCATCCACGCTAATATCCACATATCACTGAGGTACATGAAACCCATTTTTATTAAAATATCTCGGAATCATATAACACTAACCACGTATTGATAAGCAAAGTAGAGGTCAAATCCTATGGTTACTACCATAATCATGTAATTACACAATCACTTAGCACCAAATCATATTGGATACATGCTAAGTCTCAATCAATGGGTACCTTGCTATACTAGCACACGTACCACATTATTAAAATGTGCTAATCATCAACACATTTTTCAACAATATTCACCTATTTAATCCACTTTAACCGACCTCTACTTAACTTTTCTCATCACATAACTTTTTCAAATTACAATTTACCACTTTATCTAGTCATTAGATATGCAGAAATCCGAAAGATTATATGTAATTCGCACGTAATTATAATAACATTATCAATCCAACAAGTAAAACTCTTATTTTCCTGACTATTTTACTTTTTCCCAAGGACATAGTTTCACATAATTTTCTAATACTAGGCTATCCGGCTATGCTAATCTTCACTAAGCCTCAAACATTGCAACAAATAATCACATACTCATTTTTAACAAGTAGTATAACCCGTTCAAAATTTTCCTTTACAATGATATCACATTGAACAATAATTTTAATAGTCTGCTACTACCTTAATTTTAGTCAATCAATAACTATTTCATAACTGTGGGTCAATACATGTTACCGTTAATTTAAAATCATTTAACTTCATTTGGTACTTAGTAACCTCAACAACTCCATGTGAAATGGCATAATATGAATACGTTGGCCAGACGTCATCATATTATGTCAGTCACACTTTATTCTCAGGCTAGTTCATACCATTAATCTCTCAAAATTTATTAGTCTTTACCCTTAATTATATCATAACCATGATATCAACCATTTGCACAATTATAACTACCCATAGTAGCAGGTATATCATCAAGTATAAGTTTACTACCGTTTTCAACTTATCATTTTGAATGTACATTACACATATCATCAAGTTTACACAACCACACAGACATTCAATACCTCTTTTTATTATATCCTTAACTCAGGTGTAATGTCTAACACCATTATTACAAACAACTTCTTTATTACCTAATTCAATGTCATTTACTAATTACATCACTCAACATTAATTGTACATCTGGTACTAAACACTTCATCCATACTACTTGTAATATTCAATATGTTCTCTCCAATCTTTACCTCTTTAGTTGTAATATAAGTAAAACTTTTCATGCCACACATGCGAATTATTACTCTACTTTCAAATATCAATAAGTATAGACCCATGTGTTTCTTTCAATCTCTAAGAATACTTATTTTAACCATTTCCAATATTTTAGATGACTCATTTACTTCATCTTATTTCACTTAGTCCATATCACACAAGAATTTAAATCACCACCAACAACAGTTGGCCACAATCTACAATAAGACAAATACACAGCTTTGAAAATAACTTATACTCAATAAAATATGAGGACCTCTTAAAACAACATTTAATATTGCATATAGTCATAGGAATGATCCCTGGGCTCAAAGGAACAAAAGCCCAATACAAATCGTAAGCTAAAAGTTCAAAATAAAGTCCGAAAAACAATAAAACGCGATTTTCGGGCCCCAAACGACCCCGAAGTGCCGAAAACTGACAGGGCTTATGCCGAGGCTATGAGCTTTGACCGTTAGCCCGTTTTTGAGTGGACATGTAAATTTCGTCTGAATCGGACACCGAAATTTTCTAGCGGAAATTTCTACGTCAAACGTTACGTCGAACGTCGAAAAACGTAAAAAAAAAATATTTTAATCCTGTAATTACCCACAAACCGCCGGCTAGGCTACATGAGCCGCCGGCTAACATATCTAGCCGCCGGCTAAATGTCTTGACCCGCCGGCTACCCGAGTCGAAACGCCGGCTAACACCAATTTTTGCAAACAGAACAAAAGTGCGTTCTAAAGCCAAAAGAAGCCGCCGGCTTGGGGCATCCAGCCGCCGGTTTGGACCTCCAGCCGCCGGCTATAACCTCCAGCCGCCGGGTCCCCTGTCTGCACAGCAGACTGAACATCTTAGTGCAAAAATGCGAATTTCAAACGCGCATATCTCACAAACCGTAAGGAGTTAGGTCATGAAATTTTGCATGCACTTACACTATACCAAAATACAACTTTCCCTTTTTACACTTTTTCAATTTTCACATTTTACGAGAAAACGGACGTGTAACTCATTTTTGACCATTTTCGACCATTTTGGTTGACACGCTATATTTCAAACGACTTGGTTTCTAACTTCCACCTTTTACCAACATGTTTCTATATACATTAGTGACGTGTGGGCATATTCGTCACCTACAAACACTCATTCTACATTGTTTTGACACGTTGACCCGTTTAGGGGTCCAAATGGACATTTTTGCCAATTTCATTCATAATGACCATATTAACACTTTTAATCCACATTTTATCTATACTTATGACTGTAAGTCACTTTAAAAGTCATCATACACAAACCACATCAAGTTTTAACCGTTTTATCACTAAGTGACCCATTTGGGCACCTAAATGACCCGTTTGGGTTTATGACCATATAATCACTATTCTATCACTCATTCCACATAACTTTGACTAATTTAAGTCAAACCCAACCATTATCACTATTGGTGTCACAACATAATCTTAAAACACCAATTTCACATATTATCATCACATTTACACAATTTACATCAAGTATTCAACATTGACCTATTCTAAAACTTGTCAATACATTTAAAAACATCATTGACCACTTTGACTTTTTAGGTCAAACACACATCTTTCAATTAATGTACACTTTCTAATTTAAACCACCACGACTTTAAACATTTTACTTGAGGTATACCATCACCTCATTAATTTCCTTATGGAAATTTTTTATCAATTCAATATATCAAGATTTACTACTAAGCACATAATCAACTTATGCTAAACACATAGGCAAAATCAACTTACTCATAAATGAGAAATCATATCAATCTAATTCAATTTACTTCACTAATCATAGTCCTCATAGCAAATAAACAATTCAAACTTATTTAATTTAAACAAGCTTATAGAGAATTACCTGATGCTTTTACACTAACGAATATAGAGGAATCATTGAGAATACCATTCGGTTCCTCATATTCCTCCGTCTCTGCAACCACAACAACAATCTTGCAACTTGTTATAGGTTAGTACACATTCACTAACAACTTTCTCATGCAACCACTAATCCCCATCCCTGGAATGCTTGACTTGACACAAACCTAAGTTTGGGATTGAACACCATACAATGTCCAATTCACCCAAACCTAGGCTCTGATACCAATTTAAAACACCCGCTAAATACAAGGACATTTTTTTTAAACATATCGGAAGCGCATGATTAATAGAAACCAGTGGATTGCATACATACATTTCAAATAGCAATCCACTTATATACAAACCTTTAAAACTAGATTATTCTAATCATTACACACATTAAGTTTAGGTGTTATAGAAATCCCAATGTGTTGTTAAATCATTAACGTATTATCCATTTCAGAGTAAGCCTGTCAAACATTCCATTCCATATGTACTTCTTGCCCACCCACATACAGAAGTAAACCTGCAAGAAGTAATGAGGGGTTAGCACGAAGCTAAGTGAATAGATCCCAAGCTATCAATCTAACTCAGCTTAACACATGCCTATAACCAAGCAATGCACAATCAACATAGAAGGATCGGTGGTCCTTGAGGTACCCTCATGCCGCGGATGGTTCCCCAAGTAACACTTAAACCAACTGACGGCCAAATCAGAGGTTAAACCGATAGTTTGGTACTATTACTACACACGACGCAATTTCAGTGTCCAACACATGTACAAGGCACTTGCGAAGTCCTAGTAATAGTATCCAAACCCAACACATTAGTTGACCCCCACCAAATCAAATAGTCCACAACTATCATAGCACAATGGACGCCAATAATAAATCAAGGTTTAGCCAACATGCCAATATAATATTAATGCAATCATTGCAATAAACCAAGTTTACCAGTTGTAACCATGTTGTTACAACTAACTTAGACTGAAAGTCCAAGATCCACTCACCAACAATCATAGTCGTCCACTCAGTAGTCTAATGTCACTGAGTCTTCTCCACATCTGAGAATACAATAACACAACACAAGTTAGTCATTTGACACTTGCCTCAATATTGATATAATATCATACAATTGTAATTACATCAAACCATTTATCATTAACTTGTATTAATCCAACATTCATCTCCATCATTGTTAACTAATATAATGAAACCATTAACAAGATTACTAACTTTCCACATCAATTATTCATCAAAACATCAATATTTGATCTAATGAATACTTAACCAACTAATTTCACACCGTCCTCTTTAATTATCAGTTAAGGGTTCTTATTAGCAAATCATACTACTTTCTTCATATAAACCATCAAACTCATCATGATTATCAAAATTCTCATGAACACTTAATCAATTTCACAACTCTTAACATAACCAATGTAAATCATCATCTTTAATCAATACTTATAAATCATACATCATTATTCTAAGCATAGAATCTCAAATTCTTGAATTATCAACTAAACACATGAACTCCATTAATGATCATATATAATGTCCATCATTTCTAAGTTAGTGTTTCACTTACAATCAAGAATTACTTATCAATTAACAATAATATGATCATTACAAGCCTAGATACAAGATTAATCATGCCAATAAAATCAATTATCCAAAACCCCATTTCTAGGTTAACATGAAAATCATGAATTAACAATTATAACATGTTTATAATGATAATAGAATGATTAATACTTGTTATTGAAGCTTAACTAACATAAATATCACATAATCAAACCCTAAATTCGGATTTTTACTCAAGAACATCAAACCCCCAATTTCTAGGGTTTATAACTCAAAGATTAAGAACTTACAAGTTGAAAAGAAGGATTAGAAGATGATAATCTTCATGCTAGAAGCTTGAATCCGAATTTGTGACCTTCAATTTGATGATTTCTTCATAATTTTGTGGATTTGATCATATGTGTGTGTGCATTTGTTCATACGTACATATGTATGTATTTGTGGGAGATAAAACCGACCCAAACATATAATATACCATATAAGTGTTAGTTTTCGTTCCCCGTATTTATTATTGTCTGGAACTTAAAAACCACTTGCGGGGAAATACAATTTTATTTTACCGTCAACTAAATAAATTTAAAACAGGTAATATTTTAATATTCACAATAAGTCATTTAACTATTTGACCTATTATTTTTACAATTAAACACATATAACAAATTTAAATCGTATTTAAATTTACTGGAAATACCTATTACTCCTAGGCCCAATTTGAGGATGTTACAAAATTCATATATTATTTTCATTCTTCATAAATTTGTTAGGTTATGCTTGTTACAACAGTGAAAAATCGTCCGAACAATTACTCGAACAATGTATATATGTTATATTCAAGAAATTAGTGAGGACTTTTGGGATATACTTTTATAGAACAGTGTAAGTTATATTCAAGAAACTCGCTAAAGCTTTGAGATTGTTATCATATTTTCAAAAACTTTAACATGCACTTATTTTTTAACATAGATCCGCGTGATAGTATAAGTAAAAATACAAAAGCCAAAAACTTGATATTTTGAAAATAGAAATTCATATCAAAATTTCATTACACTTCTATTGGCAATCATGTCATGTGATCAACTTTGTTTGTATCATAATCATTATCAATAATAGCATTATCATTCTTTGCCTAACAGATTTCACCGTTTTTGAACATATAATTTAAAGAGTAGTCTCGGGACCAAAGCTAACTCAAGAAGCTACCTACTCAAGAATATATACTTTATCGTCATCCAAAGGTAACTCAAAATTAAGCTTTTTTATCATAATTTATGACCCTCAAAGCTAAACACATCATCCTATTCTGTAAAGTGTCCCTGCATTGCATAATCTGGTGCAAGATACCCATTTTATACTAAATCAAGAAGATCATGTTAGGCTAGGTACATACAGTTACAAAGTTGGTAAATGGAGAGTATTTCTCCTTAAAGACAAGGCACACACAGTTTTAAGTTTGGCTTATTGATCAAAGAAGGGACACCCAAGAAGAAGGTGTCCTGGAAGTTCATTGTAAGACAGATTGTAACATCCAAGGCGTATCCCACATCGGTCGTGGTGAGAGATGCTGGGTTCGTAAGTAATATCCTGGACTTACCAGACACAACGTGTTGTAGGCCACAAGCACTGCAGATCCCATGAGAACTCTGTAGTTAAGCATGCTTGGGTGAGAGTAGTACCAGGATTGGTGACCTCCTGGGAAGTCCTCGCCACACCTTCAAAAACAAACCCGTGAGCCTGCGGGCAAAGCGGACAATATTGTGGTCGTGGAAGTCGGGATGTTACAAGTGATATCAGAGCAACTCATGTGCCGTTCGGGATGTGGGGCAAACCTCATCGAGGACGATGAGTCTCAATGAGGGGTGTTTGTAACATCCTAGGCATATTCCACACCGGCCGTGGACATGAGAGATGTTAGGTTCATAAGTAATATATTGGCCTTACCAGACACAACGCGTTTTGATGCCACAAGCACTACAGATCCAATAAGAACTCTGTAGTTAAGCGTACTTGGGCGGGAGTAGTACCAGGATGGGTGACCTCCTAGGAAGTCTCCGCCAGGCCATCAAAAACAAAAACGTGAGCTTGCGGGCAAAGCGGACAATATTGTGGTCATGGAAGGACCGTGCATACCATAAAAAGAAGAAGAAAAAAACTGATACCAATAGCCATATACAAAAATTTAATCATCACATTACTTGATTCACATAGTAATGGCTTATTTAAAATCGAAATTGAAATCTAAATCGTAAATTACGTAATCCTTTCTCCATAATCCCTTATCCCCCAAAATTAAAGATGTAACACCCCCAAATTTAGTGATTTGCGGAAGCATACTTGGGTGTTACTAATCAATATACAAAGCACAAGATATACAGCAAACGACCTCTAAATGAGACGTTTTGTAAAATAGTTACATTCCATAAATTAATCGTTTGAAAACATATAGTTTTCTTTACAAAAATATGTAAGCCTAGAGTCCGCGTATGTGGCGGGAGATTCTATTACATAACCATAGCAACAAAAGATAATGCCAAAGAATCTCCGTTAAATGCAGTTTGGAAATCATGCGACTCTAGCTAGTGATCCTGGAGTGATCCTACTCCGTAAGTGTACCTGAGAATACATGCTAAAAATGGTCAACCAAAAGGTTGGTGAATCTCACAGGTTTATCAGTAAATAATCAGTTTGAACACAAGATTTCGTCAGTAGTGCCCGTAGGCGTATATCAAGTATTTGCAAATCTCGTAAAAGTAAAGTAATCAAGTTATACCGTTGCCATGAGGCTCATAATCGAAGCTTAACCCGTAAATAATCAGTTGCTCCCGTGACATGCTCGAAATTGAGCAAGCATAAGTAAACGAAATAATAGTCGCCCGTTTATACATAACGGTTCGTGGTAGCGCTACTACCCCGGGCGGGGAGGGTCATTTCCCTAATGGATCCATTAACTACTGTTCGCGCTTAAGTACATAACTAACGATATATGATGGAGAGACTTCAGTAAATAGTAAGTAACTCATGCAATTCCGTTTGGTATAGTAAACAGTTTAGTACTTGTGTTCAAGAAAATCAGTAGCATGCATCTCCCCCAATAAGTTAAAACAGTAAAAGTGGGGCCGTAAGACTCACCTGAGTCTTTGCAAGTGCGTTTATATCAATAAACGAGTAAGTAATATCAACAGCTGGTTCTCCGAACCCGTAACCTTTAAATGCCTAAACATATAAAGTTAAGTAAGTAGATGTCTCGCAAGACCATCTAGGCTAGTTGTCTACACAACTCGTTATGTCCAAGTGTTTGTTTAGTAATCCGTTTGTAGTTTGAAAACAAGTATGGCCCGTTGGTGACGGTTTGTAATAATGATTCAAAGTGTTATCATTATTTGTATCGTTGAATCAGGTTTCGTTATTTGTAAGTGTTCAACACTTAGTGTGAAAAGTATTTACAACATTTAATGACGGGGGTCCGGGGGCAGCGCCCCTGGTAGCGGGGTCCAAGGGGCGGCAGCCCCTGGCGGGGTCCAAGGGGCAGAGCCCCTGGCTGGGGTCGAGCTGCCAGGTCAGCTTGGAAAATTTTTATTTCTACTATATTGCTTTGACGAAAAACGCATCTGGATCCGCATTTGGGTAAAATCCGGTGTTAAAATCTTGATTCCGACACTTAGTAAAAATCTGAGTTTTCAAAGTTCTGTTTTGTGCGACGTTGGGTGCGACGTCGGGTGCGACGTCGCAGATCCTGACTGCGACGTTGAGCATGGCGTCGCTATACGCGACGTCGCAACTTAATGCGACGTTGTGACTGACGTCGCACAATGCGACGTTACGAGGGGTTGTGCGACGTTGAGGCTGACGTCGTATGGATCTGGGTCCAAATGCGACGTCGCGGTCTGTTGGCCGGAAAATGTGCCGAAAACGAGTTTTCCGGTTTCCGCTCGGTCCAAATCTTTTACCCAACCCATTTTTGGACATATCAAGACATTATAAACCATAAACAAGTAAAAATGATCAAAAACGAGAGATGTCGGGATTTTGTCGGAAACTTACAAGGTGTCGGATCAAAAATCCGAAAAGATAGGATGATAGATAGTGATGCGGTGGTCGTTTTCTTCCAAAGGGGTAATGAGATCCAAGGTCGTTTGGTACGTTTATTTGGTGATTTTGTGAGGTTTTTGGTGATGAAACTTTGAGAGAAAAAGTGAAAGAGAGAGAGAGAGAAAGAGAATAATGAAAGAAAAGGTGGGGGAAATGGGAGGTTATCTCCCATTTTCGCTCCGCGTTCTCGTTCCGTGTAGTGTTCGTTTGCTCCGTCGTTTAAACGTTAAATAATCGTTTTATATATTAATTGGTACGTTTTAAAATACAATTTATTACGCGATATTCTATTTAAATATTTTACAGTTTAATTTAATTTTAGTTATAAAATGTACGTTAATTTATTTAGTTGCGCGTTTTAACCTTTCAAATTGTGTAAGGTTTGTTTGTACGATACGATTGAATACGAAATATTATTATAATAATATTTTTGACATCAAAGCGTTATTTAATAAAATTGGTCACCAACGTCCGTATTAAATTGAATCGAAATACATTCGATTTAAACTGCGTACGATTTAACCAAATCGCATTTTTGTATATATTTAACAATATATATAATTCGATACATAAATTAGCCTAACACAGAACTAATTACATGTATTAACGAAGAATTAGGCACTAATTCTAGTCTTAATTTGCCGGTTGTTACATTCTCCCCCTGTTAAAAGAATTTCGTCCCGAAATTTAAGTCGAAGTCGCGTTAGGGGCAGGATCGGTGAATAAGTGGGGATACTTGAGTCGTATTTGGTCTTCCCGTTCCCAAGTGAATTCCGGACCGCGCCGCGAATTCCACCTGACTTTGACGATTGGAATACGACTTTGTTTCAGTTGTTTGACCTCACGGTCCATAATTTCGACAGTTTCCTCAACGAAATGTAGTTTGTCATCTATGCGAATCTCGTCAAGGGGTATAATAAGTGTCTCGTCAGACAAACATTTCTTTAAGTTAGAAATGTGAAAGGTAGGGTGCACGCTGCTGAGTTCAGAGGGCAGCTGCAATCGATATGCCACTGGACCTATCTTCTCGAGGATCTCAAAAGGTCCAATGTACCTGGGGTTTAATTTTCCGCGTTTGCCGAATCGGATTACGCCTTTCCAAGGCGATACTTTTAAGAGTACTCGATCCGCAACTTGGAACTCGAGTGGATTGCGTCTCACGTCAGCATAGCTTTTCTGACGATCACGCGCGGCTTTGAGTCGGTTTTGGATTTCAACGATTTTCTCTGTGGTTTCATGTATGAGTTCAGGACCAGTGAGTTGACTCTCTCCCACTTCAGTCCAACAGATCGGTGATCGGCACTTACGACCGTACAGTGCCTCAAAAGGTGCGGCTTTAATGCTGGCGTGATAGCTGTTGTTGTACGAGAACTCGCACAACGGTAGATGTCTTTCCCAATTTGTACCAGAATCAACTACGCAGGCTCGTAGCATGTCTTCAAGTGTCTGAATAGTTCGTTCGCTCTGGCCATCGGTCTGAGGATGGTACGCGGTGCTCATATCGAGACGGGTACCCAATGATTTTTGGAGTGATTGCCAGAAGCGAGATGTGAAACGGGCATCCCTGTCAGAGATAATCGAGAGAGGGACACCATGTTGGCAAACGATTTCTTTGATGTAAATTTGCGTAAGGCGTTCCATCTTGTCGGTTTCTCTGATTGCCAAGAAATGAGCCGATTTGGTGAGACGATCGACGATCACCCAAATGGTATCGCAACCGCTCTCCGATTTAGGTAGTTTGGTTATGAAATCCATGGTAATTTGCTCCCATTTCCATTGAGGAATTTCAGGTTGTTGGAGCAATCCAGAAGGTCTTTGGTGCTCGGCCTTGACCTTGGAACAAGTTAAACATTTGCTGACGTACAAAGCAATGTCAGCTTTCATATTCGGCCACCAGTAAAACTCCTTGATGCCGTGATACATTTTGTCGGATCCAGGGTGGATAGAATATTTGGACTTGTGAGCTTCATCCATCACCAAGTCCCGAAGGTTCCCGAAATTAGGCAACCAGACTCGGTTAGAGAAATACTTAACTCCGTTGGTTCTGATCTCGAATTGTCTGTCCATGCCTCGCAAGGCCTCGTTCTTGAAGTTATCGGGTTTCAGGGCTTCGAGTTGGGCAAGGTGTATTTGGGTGGTGAGGTCGTTATGAATGGTAATACTGAGTGCCCGGACTCGGAGTGGTTTTGTTCGTTCCTTACGACTGAGAGCATCAGCAACCACGTTTGCTTTGCCCGGATGATATTTGATCTCACAGTCGTAATCGGTGAGTAATTCAACCCATCTACGTTGCCTCATGTTAAGATCTTTCTGGTTGAAAATGTGTTGGAGGCTTTTGTGGTCGGTGAATACCGTGCTGCGGGTACCATAAAGATAATGTCTCCAGATTTTTAAAGCGAACACCACGGCCCCTAGCTCGAGGTCGTGAGTTGTGTAGTTTTTCTCGTGAACTTTAAGTTGTCTGGAGGCGTAAGCAATGACCTTGTCTCGTTGCATCAGCACGCAACCGAGACCTTGGTGAGAAGCATCGCAGTATACCACGAAGTCTTCGGTGTCTTCGGGTAGAGATAGAATGGGTGCACTGCAAAGCTTGGATTTCAAGAGTTGAAATGCCGACTCTTGTTTATCGGTCCAATCAAATTTCTTTTCCTTCTGAGTCAGTACCGTGAGGGGTTTGGCAATTTTTGAGAAGTTTTCGATGAAACGACGGTAGTAACCGGCCAATCCTAAGAATTGGCGTACCTCGGTGGGAGTGGTTGGTGCTTGCCAGTTCTTGATTGCTTCGATTTTTGACGGGTCTACATGAATACCCTGACTGTCGATAACGTGTCCAAGGAATTGAACGGTGTTTATCCAGAACTCACACTTAGAGAATTTGGCGTAAAGCTCCTCGTGTCTAAGTAGTTCTAGGATGGTTCTGAGGTGTTGTGCGTGTTCCTGTTCATTTCGCGAATAGATAAGGATGTCATCGATAAAAACAATGACAAACTTGTCGAGGTAAGGTTTGCACACCCGATTCATAAGGTCCATGAATACAGCCGGTGCGTTGGTTCGACCAAAGGGCATCACTTGGAACTCGTAGTGCCCGTAACGGGTTCTGAATGCGGTTTTTGGGATGTCAGCATCGCGAACACGCAACTGATGATAACCTGATCGAAGATCAATTTTTGAATAACAGCTTGATCCTTGGAGTTGATCGAACAGATCATCGATTCGAGGAAGTGGGTATCGGTTCTTGACGGTTAGTTTGTTCAACTCTCGGTAGTCAATACACATTCGAAATGAACCGTCTTTCTTTTTAACAAACAAGACCGGAGCTCCCCAAGGTGAAGAACTCGGTCTGATGAATCCTCTATCCAGGAGTTCCTGTAACTGCGTGGACAACTCCTGAAGTTCAGATGGAGCTAGGCGGTACGGTGCTCGGGCCACCGGTGCGGCACCCGGCACGAGATCAATCGAGAACTCAACCTGTCTAGGTGGAGGTAAACCAGGTAGTTCTTCTGGAAAGACTTCGGGAAAGTCTCTAACGATTGGCATATCTTCAAGTCGCTTCTCCTCCGACTTTTTCTCCGTGATGTGCGCGAGTATTGCGGGGTAACCCTTTCTCAGAAATTTTCGGGTTTTTAAACAGGAGATTAAGTTTAGTCTCGACCCACCGGTCTCCCCCTGTATGATTAAGGTACTACCGTCGGCAAGAGGGATCCGGACGATTTTATCATGGCAAACAATTTCGGCCCGGTGCTTGGACAACCAGTCCATACCCACGATGACATCAAAACTTCCTAGTTCAACAGGCATTAGATCGATTGAGAAGGTTTCGTTTGCGAGGTTTAAAGTGCAATTAGGTATCACACTACTGGTTTCTATGAGTTTACCATTTGCGAGCTCTACAGTGTACTTAACATCTAAGGCCGAAGGGGTGATATTAAGTAGTGGGCAAAACTCATCAGATATGAAACTTTTATCAGCACCGGTATCAAATAATACTGAAGCAGTAAGATCGTTGAGAAGAAACGTACCCGTTACAACATTCGGGTCTTCTCTAGCTTCCCCAGCTTTGATGACAAATACTCTGCTACGAGCAGGGTTGTTGTTCCGTTTGTTGTTGTTGTTGTTGTTGTTGTTGTTGTTTCTCTGCTTAGGGCAATTATTCTGAAAATGCCCAGGACTTCCGCACCCATAACAAGTCTTCGGGGCACTGGTGTTTCGACAATCCTTGGCCAGATGCCCAAAGCGTTTGCAGTTTGTGCAAGGGCAGGAACCGTCGTGATGACGATTGCATTTGGGACAGTAGGGCCTGCTTCCAACGTACTCTTTCCTTTCAGAAGTGCCAAATGAATAAGCCCTAAGGGGCTCAGGCTTTCGGTTGGTGATTTGGTTGGACGAGTTGGGGTTTCCTTCCCACTTTAGTTTGTTGTTTGCAGGTGGGGCTGAAGTTGTGTTACGGCGGACAGCGTTTGCCGTTAGTTCATGGGCCATACGGATGGCGTTCTGGATAGTACCTGGTTTGGATGAAGTCACCAGGTCCTGGAGTTTCTCGGGCAGTCCATCAACGTATTTCTCGATCCTCTTGTACTCAGGATCGACCATGGTTGGGCACAGAAGTGCCAGCTGGTGGAAACGGTTGGTGTAACCGGTGATATCATTACCTTGCATCTTATGGTTCCAGAATTCCAGCTCCAGTTGTTTCAGTTCATCCCTGGGGCAATACTCACCCCTTAACATCTCCTTCAACTCCTCCCACGGGAGTTTGTAAGCATTGGCAACGCCCACAGTTTGGGCATAGGTGTTCCACCACGTGAGTGCGGTGTCAGTAAAAGTACTAACAGAGAACTTAACTTTGTCCCCCTCCGCACAGTTGCAGATAAGAAATACCGATTCAACTTTCTCGATCCAGCGTATTAGACCGATAGCTCCCTCGGTACCTGCAAAGTTTAGAGGTTTGCAGTTCTGGAAGTCCTTGTAAGAACAAGGTTTAGCAGCAGAGGTTTCAGCGGCATCGCTGTTTCTCGAGGAATTTGGTGGAGTATTCCGAGCTAAGGCTTCAGTAACAGCCTGGGTTATAAGGGAGGTAATCTGGGCATCGGTGTATGGTCGTGTCTTTGGCGGCATGATTCTTCAATAAAAGAAATGAAGATACATGAGATTTTGTATGAACTTGTAATTGTCACAGATGTACATGTATAAAAGCAGTAATACATAACATCAACATGGAAAATGACAATTAATGTGAGTTGAGATAACAAAGGATATCTGATAGATAAAGTGAGTTCAAAAGTTACATCCTACAGAGATATTACAAAAGGTGTCGGGAATGGTTACATCCGACTAGTTTATAGAGTAGTGCTAGATAGTCCCTAGATTACGAGATAGATTACAAGACATAAACTACACTAATCTTAATGTAGATTAATTTGTTCCATCAGCGCGACAAGGCGGTCCACGGTTTCTGCTAGTCGGTTGGTTTGCCTGGCGTTGTCTTCAACCAAGGCCAGTCGTTGTGCTAGTGTTCGAGAATGATCCGCAGTCTCCTGTGAACGCTGTTCACATTCTTCTAATCGGTTTCTTACAAGTTCATCTGCACCTAATTCGGCGGTCATGGAATCCTGAATTATGCTTACAGAGAGGTTGGTATCCTCTTGTTCTCGCTGTAGTTGTGATATGCGGTCAAGAGCTTGACGAAGCAGGTAAGTCATTCGGTGTTGTTCCAGTTCCAGGTTTTCGAGTCTTTGCTCCTGACGGCGGGATTGGGTAGCCAATACTGGCAGCGTGAGATGTGCCGAGTTCTGAGAGTTATGTACAGGATAAGGGCTGGTTCGAGGTGACCTTGTGTTCCTCCTGGCTACTCGTGGGTTCCGTGACCCACGTGAGTGAGAGTGTGTCGGATTAGGTGGTGTGTTTGCCATTCCTGTGGCAGAGTGTAAGTAAGACGAGGCTAATATATATAAATATATATCATATCCAGCCTAGTGTCTAGCACGTATCAAGTAATGGTCCGGTTCTCTCGTGGTCAGAGTCAACTAACGTATCCCCGTTCAACATAATCATTTCAGACATTACATCATCTTTCCTTAATTGTACATAGTTGATCAGGCTATGTTAAATTAAAGTCGTATGCTGTAATTCCTGAACCAGTCATGTCTAATAAGAAAATACTGCCTAACGGTCATAGTCTAGGCCCACTAAATGCAACCTAGTTCACTATAACCTCAGGCTCTGATACCAATCTGTAACACCCCCAAATTTAGTGATTTGCAGAAGCATACTTGGGTGTTACTAATCAATATACAAAGCACAAGATATACAGCAAACGACCTCTAAATGAGACGTTTTGTAAAATAGTTACATTCCATAAATTAATCGTTTGAAAACATATAGTTTTCTTTACAAAAATATGTAAGCCTAGAGTCCGCGTATGTGGCGGGAGATTCTATTACATAACCATAGCAACAAAAGATAATGCCAAAGAATCTCCGTTAAATGCAGTTTGGAAATCATGCGACTCTAGCTAGTGATCCTGGAGTGATCCTACTCCGTAAGTGTACCTGAGAATACATGCTAAAAATGGTCAACCAAAAGGTTGGTGAATCTCACAGGTTTATCAGTAAATAATCAGTTTGAACACAAGATTTCGTCAGTAGTGCCAGTAGGCGTATATCAAGTATTTGCAAATCTCGTAAAAGTAAAGTAATCAAGTTATACCGTTGCCATGAGGCTCATAATCGAAGCTTAACCCGTAAATAATCAGTTGCTCCCGTGACATGCTCGAAATTGAGCAAGCATAAGTAAACGAAATAATAGTCGCCCGTTTATACATAACGGTTCGTGGTAGCGCTACTACCCCGGGCGGGGAGGGTCATTTCCCTAATGGATCCATTAACTACTGTTCGCGCTTAAGTACATAACTAACGATATATGATGGAGAGACTTCAGTAAATAGTAAGTAACTCATGCAATTCCGTTTGGTATAGTAAACAGTTTAGTACTTGTGTTCAAGAAAATCAGTAGCATGCATCTCCCCCAATAAGTTAAAACAGTAAAAGTGGGGCCGTAAGACTCACCTGAGTCTTTGCAAGTGCGTTTATATCAATAAACGAGTAAGTAATATCAACAGCTGGTTCTCCGAACCCGTAACCTTTAAATGCCTAAACATATAAAGTTAAGTAAGTAGATGTCTCGCAAGACCATCTAGGCTAGTTGTCTACACAACTCGTTATGTCCAAGTGTTTGTTTAGTAATCCGTTTGTAGTTTGAAAACAAGTATGGCCCGTTGGTGACGGTTTGTAATAATGATTCAAAGTGTTATCATTATTTGTATCGTTGAATCAGGTTTCGTTATTTGTAAGTGTTCAACACTTAGTGTGAAAAGTATTTACAACATTTAATGACGGGGGTCCGGGGGCAGCGCCCCTGGTAGCGGGGTCCAAGGGGCGGCAGCCCCTGGCGGGGTCCAAGGGGCAGAGCCCCTGGCTGGGGTCGAGCTGCCAGGTCAGCTTGGAAAATTTTTATTTCTACTATATTGCTTTGACGAAAAACGCATCTGGATCCGCATTTGGGTAAAATCCGGTGTTAAAATCTTGATTCCGACACTTAGTAAAAATCTGAGTTTTCAAAGTTCTGTTTTGTGCGACGTTGGGTGCGACGTCGGGTGCGACGTCGGGTGCGACGTCGCAGATCCTGACTGCGACGTTGAGCATGGCGTCGCTATACGCGACGTCGCAACTTAATGCGACGTTGTGACTGACGTCGCACAATGCGACGTTACGAGGGGTTGTGCGACGTTGAGGCTGACGTCGTATGGATCTGGGTCCAAATGCGACGTCGCGGTCTGTTGGCCGAAAAATGTGCCGAAAACGAGTTTTCCGGTTTCCGCTCGGTCCAAATCTTTTACCCAACCCATTTTTGGACATATCAAGACATTATAAACCATAAACAAGTAAAAATGATCAAAAACGAGAGATGTCGGGATTTTGTCGGAAACTTACAAGGTGTCGGATCAAAAATCCGAAAAGATAGGATGATAGATCGTGATGCGGTGGTCGTTTTCTTCCAAAGGGGTAATGAGATCCAAGGTCGTTTGGTACGTTTATTTGGTGATTTTGTGAGGTTTTTGGTGATGAAACTTTGAGAGAAAAAGTGAAAGAGAGAGAGAGAGAAAGAGAATAATGAAAGAAAAGGTGGGGGAAATGGGAGGTTATCTCCCATTTTCGCTCCGCGTTCTCGTTCCGTGTAGTGTTCGTTTGCTCCGTCGTTTAAACGTTAAATAATCGTTTTATATATTAATTGGTACGTTTTAAAATACAATTTATTACGCGATATTCTATTTAAATATTTTACAGTTTAATTTAATTTTAGTTATAAAATGTACGTTAATTTATTTAGTTGCGCGTTTTAACCTTTCAAATTGTGTAAGGTTTGTTTGTACGATACGATTGAATACGAAATATTATTATAATAATATTTTTGACATCAAAGCGTTATTTAATAAAATTGGTCACCAACGTCCGTATTAAATTGAATCGAAATACATTCGATTTAAACTGCGTACGATTTAACCAAATCGCATTTTTGTATATATTCAACAATATATATAATTCTATACATAAATTAGCCTAACACAGAACTAATTACATGTATTAACGAAGAATTAGGCACTAATTCTAGTCCTAATTTGCCGGTTGTTACAAAAGACATCATCATTTTCTGTAAAGTGTCAGTGCATTGCATACTCTGGTGCAAGATACCCACTTCATAGTAAATCAAGAAGACCATGTTAAGCTAGACACATACAGTTACAAAGTTGGTAAATGGTGAGTGTTTTTCCTTAAAGATAAGGCATACATAGTTGCAAGTTTGGCTCATTGATCCAAATAGGGACACCCAAGAATGAGGTGTCTCGAAAGTTCATTGTATGACAAATAACTGTGCAGACCATAGAAACAAGAAAAAACAATTACTTAATGATTGATTGTATTCGGAACGCGTCTTTATCATAAATTCATAATTCAGGTTATAGTGTGTAACACCTGCCTAATTAGGATAATTAATTATGCCTAATTATTTGTAACTAGTTGTAATTAGTATGTAATAGGACTAATTGCAGACTCTATTTGTATATATAAGGAGATTTATATATATGTACGCATGCGATTTGATTAAATCGTAGGAATTAACCGGACGGAGTCCGACACAAGTTATTTGGACGTCGGTGACAGAAACTTACCTAAATAATGAGAACGTATTTTACTATCTAAAATACACAGTTGAACGGACATTATTTATATTATCGCGACGACATTTTCAATAATTCAATAAAAATATATTAAATATCTCGGCAAGTATTTTAATATATATTCGCAGAGTAATTTCGTTAAAATACTCTAAACAATTTTAAGGTATATCCATTTGGACGGATGTTAAAATAAACGATTAATCAATTAGGACACGGAGTAAATACTGTATTTTGGGAAGTGTTTTCCCTCCTTTGCCCTTGGAATCAGCCAACATCACCACCACCACCTCTCCTTTTCTCTTTCATTTTTACTAAACAAAAACACACACAAAACTCAAACTCTCTCTAAAAATCTCCACCAATTTTCGGATTCACAAATCGACCCACAAGAATTACATTTTCGGAATCACCATCACAAGAGGAACAAGATTTACAAAGGCACCATACTCGTTTTCTTCCTCCTTCGGTCTCGATTTGCAATTGTAAGAAAATATCTAAATTCCTAGATCTATTCATTTTGTTGTAATGTTTGGATGTTATAATGTTTACACAACTTAGTATTGTCCATATGTATGATTAGAACACGATTTTACAGCTTAAAAATATGTTAGATTTGCGTTTTTGGTCGAAAAATCATGACAGTCGAAACTTTCTGGGCTGGTGTTCATCTTTGCGACACAACGCTTGTGTCGCATGTTGTGTCGCATAAACCATATTGTGTCGTATTGTGTGTCGTACCAGTATGTCGCAACTTTGTGTCGTAGACTTTATACGACACAACCCTTATGTCGCTATTGATTTAGCATCGAACGCTTATGCGACACAACCCTTGTGTCGCTAAGCTCTTGTGTCGCATTCCTATGCGACACAACGCTTGTGTCGCATTCCTATGCGACACAACGCTTGTGTCGCATACCAAATCTTTGTGTCGCAAATTGTGTCGCAGAATCAGAAATTTTGAAGGATTTTCACTATAGCAAAGTCAAAGTTACTGTAGCAAAGTCAAATTTTACTGTAGCAATTCACTGTAGCATATTTACTGTAGCAAAGTCAACATTTTAGAATTATTATTACAAACCGTCACCAACGGGCCAAACATGTTTTCTAAAGACAAACGATTACGAACACCTAAACAGACATCGGGCATACTAGTTGTGTACAACTAAACGAAACGTCTTGCGGGACACATACTTACATAACCTCATATGTTTAGGCATTTGAAGGTTACGGGTTCGGAGAACCTACTTGCTATACTTACTACTTGCTATTTGCTACCGATTACTACTCGACTCAGGTGAGTCTTACAGCCCCACTTTTACTGTTTTACATACGGGGTGTGATACATTGCTTACTTTTCTTGATCACAAGTACGAACTATTCATTTTACTATACGGGATTGCATGAGTTACTTACTTTCTACTGAAGTCTCTCCATCATATATCGTTAGTTATGGACTTAAGCGCGAACACTAGTTAATGGATCCATTAGGGAAATGACCCTCCCCGCCCGGGGTAGTAGCGCTACCACGAACCGTTCTGTATAAACGGACGACTATTATTCGTTACATATGCTTGCTCAGTTACGAGCATGTCACGGGAGCAACTTATTACTTACGGGTTAAGCTTCGATTATGAGCCTCATGGCAACGGTATAACTTACTTACTTACATTTGCTGGATTGCAAATACTGGTTTTACATTTGCTGGGTTGCAAATACTGATTTTACGCCTACGGGCACTACTGATGAAATCTTGTGTTCAAAACTGATATTACTTACAAACCTGTGAGATTCACCAACATTCGTGTTGACCTTTTAGCATGTTTTCTCAGGTACCCTAACGGAGTAGGATTACTCCAGGACTTTAGCTAGAGTCGCATGATTTCAACACAACTGCATTAACGGAGATTCTTAGCATTATCTTTTGTATATTTCGATTATGTAATAGAATCTCCCGCTATACGCGTGGACTCTAGGAAACTACATTTTTGTATACGAAAACATTAAGTTTTCAAACATTATATCTATGGGAATGTAACTAATTTACAAACGTTGCATATAGATGTCGTTTGCTTTATCTTTGTGCTGTGATATTTGATTAGTAGCACCCCAAAACTTGCTTCCGCCAAACAGTGAATTTGGGGATGTTACATAGAGTGATTGAACGAATCAATCAAGGATATCAATTACACCCAAGAAGATGTTGTCATGGAAATTCATTATATGACAGATAACCTTGCAGACCATTGAACTAAGGCTTATTGAAATTGATTTCTAAATGGTAAATTACGTAATGTTTTATCGTATTCAAAATGCATCTTTATCACGAATTCAGAATTTAGATTTGGCTCATTAATCCAAGAATTGGAAAGTAAAAATTGATAGTAAAAAAAACCAAAAAAAAAAAAACCATCGTATAGGAATTTAGATTACCGCGTGATTGAATGAAGTCATTAATTTCTTAGAATTGTAAAAAATGTATTAAGATTTTTTTGAGAAAAAAAATTAAAAAAAGATTGAAGGAAGAATTTGAATGATGCAAGAAATAATGAAGTAATTATTAAATTAAAGTTTTTCTAATATTTGGAAGGGTAATCTACAATTAAGAAAAACAAATGATTTATATTGTAAATATAGAAGGGTGTGTATTGTAAATTTAAATGGGTATATTAGTCTTTTTATCACTAATAAATAGGAATTAGTATGCCATGTTTTTATTCAATGGTGAATTTATATATAATACACTTCCATCTAAAGGTTAATATTCTTCAAGACTTTTTCTTTTATATATTAAGATAGATAGATTAAATATATTCTAATCCTAGTATTCATATGTATTAATTAAAATTTTTCTCTTTATATTTCAATTAAAAGTTATTGCTTATTAGGGTGTATTTGACATTAACATTAATGGAGATTATAGTAGTTGAAGCTTCTATTTTTTGATAATCTCAATTCTTCATGCTTGTTTGACAAGAAAATATAGAAGATATTATTAGAAAAATAATTTTTGAAAATTCCTTTTTAGAGAAGCTTTTCTAATTAGCTTGAAAAAAAAAAAAAATCTAAACTTTAGCTTCAGGTACAATCTCCAATTCCAACTAGTTTCTACCATATATAGCCTTTGTTTATTTTTGAAAGACAAAACACCACACATTTCACATAGTCATAATTATTAGACCACTCCCAACAGTGATAGAAAGTGACAGAAACTGACGCGCCATATCAGCGCCACGTCAGCTTTTTCACAAAACTGACAGAAACTGACAGCCCCATGCCAACAGTGGTCCGTCACTTTTATATTCAGGGACCCACAACTAATAAATTAATTAAACAATACACGATTAATTAAAATAAAACACATTTTATTCAAATTAAAAACGTTACAATAATTAAAAAAACGTTACAATACATAGAAAAAACGTTACAATAATTCAAAATAAAAGATTACAATAATTAACGACTACGTTACAATACTTAGAAAAACATTACAATAATTTAAAAAAAAACGTTACAATACTTAAAAAAAACATTACAATAATTCAAAATAAAATATTACAATAATTAACGACTACGGTAATTTGGAGGGAGTTGCGAAATGTGGTCGATTAAAGCATTCCGAAGTCGATGATGAACCTCCCGATCGCGTAATTCCTTGTCCATACGCAAATGAGTCTCAACCTTTTCTTGCCACGAACGTCTTGGTGGGATATCCGGATATTGCTCCTCCAGTTCACACACATTTCGTCCGTTATCCTCGGTTATAATATTAACCGCTTGCACGTCTTCAATATCCGAATCGGAAGAAGACATTTTTTTGTGTATGAAATTTTTAGAATTGTAGGTTGAGAAAGAGATGTGTGTATGAGGTGTCGATTGTTTGGAAATAGAGGTATGTATTTATAGGGAAAAAAGGAAAAAAAAAAAAAAAAAAAAACAACGACTTGATGACCGTTAGTTTTTTTTGTTTTTTTTTACCCAACGGCTCCTTTTTTTTGTAAACATTTAATGTTTTTTTTATCTCTCTCGCACCTACACACCAAGCGACGAACGTCGCCAAACCGACAGCATCAACCGACGAGGTGAAATCGACGGACGGTGCCATCGGTGTCACACTCGTCGGTTGAAACCGACAATGAAGTGACGAAGGCGTTGGGACGGGTCATAGTAACTAGGCATCCATGTAGGCATGTAATCCCCAATATAACATTTTCATGTTCATTAATTAAGGTTTTCATCAAACAAATGAGTTGAACATGAACGAATTTTCTTGTTCATGTTTATTCAGGGGCGGAGTTAGGATTTGTTAATTGAGGAAAATATTTTTTTCTTTTATCTACTTTTGAAGGGGCAAAATATATAATATACCATAAATATCCATAATTTTTTTTACGGAATTTGTAAACTTTTGTGGAGGCAGCTGCCCCATTCTAGCTCCGCCCCTACATTTATTCACAATGAAAATATGTTTGTTAATAAACATAAATGAACGCGAACAAACAAATATATAAATTAATGCATTCATGCATTAATATATCAAAAGAACACACACAAACAGAAAAGAACACAAATAAACCTACGAGAACACAAATTAACGTCAACGTACATATACATATTAACCTTGAAGCACTACAATACGTATTTGAAGTATAACATTATAGAGGGTTTAGTGCATAGGAATGCATCCAACTTGTGCACGAAGTCTATTGTATATACTCAACTTTTTTTTAGTCTATTGTGTGTATCAATCTTCAACTTTGGTCTATTGTGTGTATTGGGCTGACATGGCACCCGTTTTTGATGATGTGTCAACGACGTGTCAAATGACGTTGCAAATTATACGTTTGACATGTTATCAAATTAGTCATTGGAATACACACAATAGACCAAAGTTGAAGATTGATACATACAATAGACCAAAAAAAAGTTGAGTACATACAATAGACTTCGTGCACAAGTTGGATGCATTCCCCTGCACTAATCCCCATTACAGAATGACCAAAATGTGATACTTGCTTGATTCTGACAAATGAACAAGTTTTATAAAACATGATAACATCTTAAGGTTTAATATTATTATATTTTGATTTAGCTTGGATAAAAATGAATATACAAATTAGCATTAATTTAATTTAATATCAGTAGACAACCTTAAACAAACTAATATAAATGAACGAGAACGAACCTTTATCAAATGTTCACGAACTTAAACGTACGAATGAGGACATATATTCAAGTTCATTCGTATAATAAGACGAACGCATATTTTTGTTCATGTTTGTTTGTATAATTAAACTAACGAACATAAACAGATTAACTTCTCGTTAAACCGTTGATAAATTGTTCGTTAATGTTTGGTTATTATAGGCCTAAATGGGGGTTTTCCCCAAAAAAGAACCACTAACTCACTTTTTTACATTTGTGGGTATCGATTAATTTTTTCTCTTAAAAATGAACCACTAATTTAAAAACGAACAAAAAAGGGTATCACTACCAAAAACAAGAAAAAATGTATATGTCATCCGGTGGATTTGTGCCACGTAGATAATTAAGGTTGTATTATCAAGAGAGTAATAGTGATGGTATTCTAGTCAAATCCACCCAGTGACATATACATTTTTTTGTTCGTTTTTTTAATTAGTGGTTCATTTTTCGGAGAATTTTTTTTTTGATACCCACAAATGAAAAAAAGTAAGTTAGTGTTCCTTTTTTGGGAAAACCCGGCCTAAATCCATGTATATTTATGTAAATTTGCTTGTCACAAGACGTATAAGTGAGTTCCTCACGTACATACCGCTAGGAAATATAGGGATTATAGGCACTTTGGTGAAAGAAGTATATATAATGTAGTTTTTTTTTTATGTTTCGATTCCAATTAGCTGCAACACATTTATCCAATTAGTTGAATTGTCGAGCTTGCTTCATAACTTGGTATTTAATGAGAAACAAGACAGTTGGAAATGCATTTTGAACACCGATAGGAGGTTCTCGGTAAAAGCAATGAGGAAGTTGATAGACGAAAAATCTTTATGCTCAATAAGAGAAGAGGTGACATGGAATCCCTTGGTTCCAAAAAAGGTGAACATATCAATCTGGAGAATCAAGCAAGACCGTCTTCCAACCAGAGGAAATTTGATTAAAAAAGGCATCCAAATTATGTCCACAAACTGTCTAGTCTGTAATCAAACGTTCGAAACTATGAATCATGTTTTAATGGAGTGTAAGGTTGCGAAAGATATGTGGAGATCGATCTCACAATGGTGGAACACAAACTCAGATTTCTTCAGAGATCTTGCTTCCATGATTAATGGCGTTGACGTTTATAACCATTCAAACACCCATGAAAAATGTTTCGATGTAGTCATCAAAACAGGTATGTGGATTTTATGGAAACATCGGAATGCCATCATTTTCAATAACAAAAAACCAAGGGCGGCCACCTTGGGTGATGAAGTCAAGGCGTACTCGTATAATTGGATCTCTAATTGCAACTCTAAGTTTAAAGTTAATTGGTTTGAATGGATATGTAACCTGATTAGTGCTATTCAGATGTAATCTTTATGCCTCTAGTTACTTGCTAGAGTGCATTTTCTAATTTAATCCTTCTAATTTAATCCTATAATTGCTGTTTAAAAAAAACACATTTATGACTGTGAAATGATATCAGTGCATTTGCATTAACTAAACAATGTGTCCACTAAATTCTATATGAATTTTTCGTGATGAAAGAAATACTTCGTTACTACGATCTTGAATTAGTAGGTGTTACGTTGGTCACATCAACCAACCAACTAACCTACGCAAAGTGAGTGTTTGAGCACCGAATTCCTATCGTCGCTCTCAATTAATTAGTACCATTCGCTACATTACCAAATCACTTCGTAAATATTTAGGTCGATCCTTTAAATGAGTACGTACCCTATATACATAGTTGCATACAATATGATACGTTAGAAATACTAAATAATTAAATATATTATTTTATCACACTTTTCTTCACACTTCTAAAAAGTTTGTACAACTTTTTGTTAAAGGTAAGGTTTTTCACACCTATATGTATAAGGAAAAAAAAGGTTCAAACTCGTAAGTGTGATTAAATCACAACTCGTCAACACTTAAAATTGTAGAATTAATATTTGACACATGACTTTCATATGCAAGAGGAAGCGTAAATAAATTGGGTGTTACAAATTGAAGTCCACACCTATAAATGAGAATAAGTTTACATTTCTCCACACTTTTAAGTGTAAACTTTTTTTTTTCACACTTATATATGTGAAGATTGTGATGATTTACACACTTATTGATTTAACAATTTTCCACACAACTATAAGTGTAAATAATTTAACATAATTCTACATCTTTCAAAAAAGTGTGAATTTTTATTTTTTTAATAAATAACATCTTTGTTGTATGTTGTAGTGAATGAAATAGTGTACATGTATGTTTAGTGACAAATCAATAGTATGTCCGGATAATTATTACTACGTAATTCTTATAAGCCCGATCATATTAACACAAGGGTCGATAATTTAAACAAGTACTCATGTTCTACGTACCCCCGATTGACCTTTGCAAGGTCGGCTCTCGGTGTATTAGCTTGCGTCCTTGATATTAGCTAGGTTGCAACTTAAATATCATACTCGATCCGTAATCTGTACAGTAATAGAATTTGATTTGATATGAAATTAAGTCTATTAATTTCAACTAAAGTTCAGTTGTATAAAATGAAGGGTTAAGTATTTGTAAATGTATGTAACTATGTGTTGACTTCTTTAGTGTGTAGGTAACTAAATTGACCTCCATTGTATGCACGAAACTATTTATTGTCGTACATTGTATGAATTTTGGTGACTTATCAACTGGTAAAGATGCCACTTGTTACCTTATATTTGATAACACGTCACCAAAATACATACAATGTACGACAATAAATAGTTTCGTACATACAATGAAGGTCAATTTAGTTACGTACACACTAAAGAAGTCAACACATAGTTATATACATTAACAACACTTAACCCTAAAATGAATTGATTGAAATTTATTCGATCACTAGCTTGCATAATAGTTGAGTGGTAAATATTGTTACATAATATTTGGAAACTAATATACATATAGTTGTATTGTACATGATTACATTAATTATGCCTTTGTTAGTGGTTTTAACCTCAAAGTTGGTGCTATTATTACTCATTGTAGCTTCGCGCGCATGTTTGTGTTACCAGTAAGAACATAAAGCAAGTTAGGCAAAAAAAAAAGTTGTTGGAAGAAAACGACCGTGAGAGTAAGTGGCGGTTGGCTGAATTAAAGATAAAATTTCACTTAAAAATTAAACATCTCAATTGGTTATATTCACATGTCTATTGAACTTATAGTATTGACAATTGGACAACTTAGGTCGTAATATGTTAAAAAGGAAAAGAAAAAAACGCCCCCTGTCCTTCTCCTTAGTTTCTAAACTAGCAGAATCGCATGACATCAAAAGTTACATTATTTATAAACAAATAAGTTAAAAATTTGAAGTTTATTTTGAGACTTAGAAATTCCCTACTAAATAAGCAAATAAACATAGCAAATAAGCTTTCGCACCACTCACACTTGAGCTTATTATATTACATTAAGCAAATGAGCTTTCAAAATAAGCCTCTAAACACCCTCTAAATATATGACTAATTTATAGTAGAGAATGCCTACATCGTCGAATAATAGGTGTATCTAGCCTCTAAGTTTAAGTTTTTTTTAATATTCAAGTAGCAGAGAATTTAAAGATACATCTTGTATGCTAATTATCATTGAAAATGTGTGTTTATATAAGTTGGATTACATCAGATTATTACGATACACTTTATAACTCTTTGATTTTTATCTATAGATTTATACAATTGAAAGGTAAAAATTTTGTTATTTAAGCTTGCATTAATTAACTGCTTTTTATTGTTTGAAAGTTTCATTATTCAAGTTGCTAATTTATTTAAAATCTTTAAGCTAAATTGTTTCAAACTAACACAAAAATAACGGAAACAACAATATATTGTATATTAAGTTATTAAGAAGTACATGTTTTAAACCATATTTCTCTCTACAATTACTCTGAGTAACTCATTTATTCTGCGTTTATGGACAATATTTATTTATATCTTTCATATAAAACTAAAATAAAAGGGGAAAAAAAGGTTAGTGTTGTAAATTGAGATCGATCCAAAGGGTTTGTACTTGTAATTTGTGTTTTGGGAAGGAGACAACAGCCTCCATCTCCACCCAATATAAATCAAGTGGAGTATTATTATTTTGTATTTTTAAGATCTCATAATTGTACTTTCTTATCTTTAACCCTAACTTTAACCAACAACTTTTATTATATACAATTCCATTAATTACTACTCCGTAATTGTTTGATGACATATATATGATACAATTACTAAGAAAGCAATTCAACGTAGGATATAGTATGTTTGTTCTTCTAAAAACTACCAAAACCATCTTCGATTGACACATTAAACAATTAAACTACCAAATATGATGTTTTAGTAGTAAAAATCATCTTCAATCAACTCACTAAATTTAGTGCAATTTTTAGTGCACACTAAATTTTTCTAAGAGATTTTCCATCAAATTTAGTACAAGATCAAACATTTCAACAAATTTTTAATTTTTCATATCTTTTTGTTGAAAACCTTATTTATTGTATTATTTGTTTAAGTGTGTTATAGCAAATTAACCTTGCTTATTAGGCTTAATCCTACGTGTCATAAATCTATAAAATATACTCCTTGATTAAGCTAGCGTGTCCCCACTTCTTTTGATAATGCAACTAAATTAAATGATAGATTCAAATCATGATTTGAGGATGATCACCTTTACATAATTATCTCCCACTCTTGTCAAACGTTCTCTCCTTGCTTTTTGGAGCATTAATTTTGATAGTTATCACCTTACCATGTTAACATTGTCAAATGTAAATCATATATAAAAACAATTTATGTTACACGTATGATTATCCTTAAATTTGGTCACCATTGTCAAACTCCAGTGGCTGAATTTTAATTATTATCCGAGAGAATCAATACTATGTTGTATCCAATAACCATAGAAGAATTGATATCTCATGCATTCTTTTGCCTCTACCACCACATTGAATCCAACAACCATGTTAGTATCAAGGATATAATGGTATAGTTATTCTAAATTAATAATCAATATGTTACATTGATGTGAATTCCGATTTCTTAGGTTTGTGTTCAACTTTTATGTATGATATATCTTTTGATGTGAAAACACAATAATTTTAATGTTGAATTGATTTCGTTTTTTCTAGCGGAGAGTGTTGAAAATGTTTGACCACTCAAAAGTAATCCAATTGAAGTTTATGCTCAATGATCATTTTCGCACCATATGATTTTTATAAGAAATCAAGCAGGGTGACAATTTTCTTTATGGTCTCCGTTTGTACTTTGTTCCGACTTTTACTATAATTTTGATTTTTGATCAAAGCATAAGATGGAGATCACTGTGAAAACTATTGCCACCACATTTTAGTTGTATTGTTGTTGGTACAAGCATTGGTGTTGATGAGAAATTCATTTGACCTAACGTTCTTTTATGATATACAACACGTGTTCGAATATATACTTGGGAAATCTCTACCATATATCAAATAGATTCATTGAATTTTACAGGAGTTCAGTAGGTATCTTTGACTTTGTATTTTATATTGTTATACTCAAAATGCACGTTGAGTCAACCTCTGCTAATTGTTTGTGACACCCGGTCAAAAGTACAATTTTCGCGCCCAATTTAAAATTCAAATAATCGTACTTAGTACGCAGTTATAACAAAGTACTCGGAAATTTTATATATATATAATTATATATATATATATGTAATACACAATGATTATTTAGTAATCACATTTGAAAGGATCTGAAAAAACGCATAATTTCAAATCTGAATTTCGGTGACAAAATTTCATAACTAATATTTTATTAGTTAGAGTAAACATTATACATTTGGGCAAAAATATTAATTGTTCGGAAATGCAGCTCGTTTCAGTTCAAAACGTATTTTATTAAGTTGAGACCGCGCGAAATTTGGTTATAAAACTTTAACCCAAACATTTTATTTTTATAAAATGTTTCAACTCGAGAACATTTCGAAATATACAAATGAATTTTAGAAATTAAAAATGTTAATTTATTTATACGATCGGGTAAACAAACACGGGTATTTTGTACTACAATTTGGGAGACAGTGTCCTCCCCACCAAACCAAAAAGCCGATCCACCCACCCCTCCATATCATTTTCATCTTTTTCTTCTTCTTCCTTTCTTCATCTCATCTCTTTCTCTCTTAACAACAACAACTAACAATAACAATAATCAACAACAACAACAAATCGGCAACAACAACAACAAGATCGGGAACAGCAGCAACACCGGATCATCATCATCATCTTCATCCTTATATCATCATCATCATCTTCATTCTCTTAATTTTTCCTAAAAAGTAAGATTCTCTCTTTCTCTCTCTAGAAATCGTTTCTATTACTAGAAATCACTTAGATATTACAAGAATGCATGTTAGTAGCTTCTATTAACATCAAAACGCCCAAAAATCGAACCAAAACTCGATTTGAAACTTGAAATCGTCGAACAGGTCCTGATGTCGCAGGGACCAAAAACAGTGCTGCGACATTGTCAATGTCGCAACACAATGTCACAAAAATCTAATGATGTCGCATGGTGCGACGTAAACCACAATGTCGCAGTAAATCTGAACGTCGCACATTGCGATACAACACACAATGTCGCATTAAATTGCGAACGTCGCACAAAGCGACACAAGTCCTTATGTCGCACATGGTGTCGCACGCAATGTCGCAAGTCACAGACCCTTAAAAACACATGATTTCACTAAGTATTTTACCACGTGATTTTACCCGAATTCAAATCTCAAATGTGTTTTTAGTAAAGCAATATAAGCGTAAATAAAAATTTTCCAAGCTGACCTGGCAGCTCGATCCCAGCCAGGGGCTCTGCCCCTTGGATCCCGCCAGGGGTTGCCACCCCTTGGACCCCGCTACCAGGGGCGCTGCCCCCGGACCCCTGTACACGGTTTCCAAACCTGAACGACGAATGAATATTTACACAACTCGCTTAGACAAACTGATTTGTCTCGTACTTATATAACCTCGAGTGTTTAGGGCACTAGGAGGTTACCATTGTGACGACACGCGTATTGTAGGATTGCTCGCTCCTACAGGTGAGTTCATAGCCCCACTCTTTCAACTATTTTACTATTTTTGGGGTGAGACGCATGCACAAATACTGTTTTCGAATTATATTGATAAATTTTTATAATTCACAATTAACTCTATTACTGTTATGTAATACAAACTGTGTAATACTTAGCAATTACACCCATTATATTGTTGTAGAACAATATCACTATTTGACCTAGATAGGCTAACATTGTACACTGCTAGATTGTTGAAAAACAAATGCCATTACATAACTTGACTAATTTATCACTATACTTTGGCCATATTGTCGCGGAACAATAATATCGAATATACTAGAACTGGTTAGTTCTACTTAAGCTGGCCAACAACTATACTCTTTACAGGATTAGTTTTCCTTTTAGGAACTAAGACTGTCAATATATCCCAGGATTACTAGAAGGAACTTGTACTTAAGTGAACATCACCCCGAGACCTCAATATACTTGCTAGGCTGGAGGCTAGGAGTATACGATAGTAACATATGTTAGTATAGTTCCTTATACTAATACAAAACAACTAGGTGATGATTATTCATACCTAGGCTTATTGCGATACACATAATATCTAAGTATTGTATATACATACCTAGATACGTTAAATCATTTCATGTGATACATGATACTTTGTTGGATGTGTTTGTTGATCAAGCTTATGTGTGTGTGTGTATATATATATATATATATATATATATATATATATATATATATATATGTATATACCTATATATATATATGTATACCTATATATATATGTATACCTATATATATATATATATATATACATATACATATATATATATATATATACATATACATATATATATATATATATATATATATATATATATATATATATATATATATAGGTATACATAGGTATATATAGGTATATGTATACCTATATATATGTATATATATATATATATATATATATATATATATATGTATACCTATATATATATATATATATATATATATATATATATATATATATATATATATATATATATATATATATGTATACCTATATATACCTATATATATATATATATATATATAGGTATACCTATATATACCTATATATATGTATATATATACATATATAGGTATATATAGGTATATATATATATAGGTATATATATATATATATATATATACATATATAGGTATATATAGGTATATATATATATAGGTGATTCGAAATTGACTAAGTGATTTTCTCGGGTACGTCGAAATTGGCTTGTCTTTTACTCGGTTATCGTTTGGGTCGCCGGTCGCATGCTGCGACCGGCGACCGGGTGAGGTAAATCCGCAATTTTTTTTAAAAAGTGGCAAATCGAAATAAACTTGTAAAAAAAAGTGCATTTCGATTAATTTCCCTAACTTTTGTACTACAACTTATGTATTGGATCACATTTTGCGAACTCGCGAACGTTGTAAACGTTTTATTTTGGGAAATGTAATAATTATTTTCAAACGTCTCATTTAGAGGTCGTTTGCTATATCTTTATGCTTTGGTTATTGACTAGTCGCGCCCCGACCCGATCGCTTCCGCAACCCGAATTTGGGGGTGCGACATTGTTCCATCCCATTCTTTTAGTTTATTGTGTTTTATTGAATTGCAGTTGTGATCAGAGGTACTAATTGCTTTCGGTAGTCAAACGGTCATCTTTTGCCATCGTTGAAGGAGAATACAGAAAGGTACAATCGTTGCTCAGTCTGCAAACAAATAACATTTTTCAATATAGGTGTAGATATGGAGTTGATGCTGATTGTGGGAATCAAATATGAGTGGATTGCGAGACATATAGATTAGTGATATATCTATCTGTAGGGGTTTTTTTTTCTTGTACAGGTTGTTAGTTGGGGTGCCGTAGGAAGAGAAACGTTGTAACCATATCGTTTGTACCTATAGATAATCACGAAGCACATGTTCGGTTTGCTCTTGAACGAGGTGTAGCCATTTATACATCTAAAGGTTTAAACTTGGCCCACTGCTCTAGGTGCTTAACTCCCTGCGATAAAATGGTAATCCCATTGTTAGACCATCAAACTTCAAATTAAAGTGTTACATTTCAAATTGTCGTTGTCCCATATTACTTGCAGAATGTGAGATGTCAATTTTGACCCAAATGATTTTTATTTCTTTTGTTTTTTGTTTTTGTCTCTACACAGGAATTTTAGCTAAATAAAAAACAAGTTAAATAAGTTGCTCAAAATGTATTTTGATGCATACAACCTTTTAAAACGTTTTAGCTAAAATATTATATTACAGTAGATTATAATTTTGTGAGCTTTTATTACATGAATAGATAGACATCTTTGGCCTGAATACTGTTTACTACATATTAACATTTATATGTCTATTTACGCATCGATTAACATAATCTACATAATATAAACTATAATTTATGGGTGTTGATATATACAACCACCTTTTTGATTCATACAACAAAGATATGCATTGCAGTGTTGTGCAGTACTGCAACATGATGCATAAAGATTGGTGTATAGATCAAAAGAGTTGTTGCATTTATCACTAGCCATAATTTATAATTACTCCAACGCATTATAACGAAGCCACAAAACTACATTAAACTTATATAGCCGTGCATCGTACGGGTCTAACACTAGTTACTTAATATTATACGATAATTAAAGCATACGATAGTTAAAAACATAAAAAATTATTTTATGACAACAAGATATGTAATTAAAACTAAACAAAGTAAAGTAATAAAATTTACAGTAAAGTTAATTCTTTGAAAATTATTAAATTAACATAAAGTAATGAATAAAGTAATGAATTGAGGTAAAGTTGAACCTAAAAATAGTTTATCGGGGTAATATTAAAATTAAATGTTGAAAGTCTTCTTACCGAAGAAATTTGATGCAAACATATTCCTGAAGAATTATGTTATTTCATTAAATTTGATGTACCATTTTGTGCATACATTGAGATGCCGTAAGTTAAGCATCATAATGTTGTTATATTAGTAAACGACTAAATGTACCTATACTTATCTAGAATACTTTATGATTAAGGATAATATTTTCACACGGCAAAGCTTAACGTTATTCGAGTTCATGTGATAGTGAACTCGAATCTCGTAGATTAGTCAACTAGAGCTTAAACATCACAATTATAAAATAAAATACAAATAATTTGAAACGGAGGTAATAATTAATACACCATAAAGATTGCTTTATACATCAAAATTATAGGGGTATATTGAATTGCTATATATTTGTAGAGTAAGGTTCAAATGAGTACAACAACTTCATGTGAGAATGAGAGAACCAATAGGAATGAGTCACATGTCACTTTACCCTCTTTCCCCCACGTTTTTAAAGATTAAATATCTCCTAAACGGTAAGTCAAAAAATCACAAAAATTGCACCCTAAAAATCAGCATTTTATTCTCTTCGATTAGAGATATGACAAGGTATACCTTCGACGAACTTTTTTTTTTTTTTTTCATTTTTCGGTGGGTTTTGAAAACAACTAATATATGTTACCAGCGAGTAACACATGTGTTACCATCGAGTAACACATGTGTTACCAGCGAGTAACACATTTGTTACCAGCTAGTAACACATGTTGTCGCACCCCCAAATTATGGTTGCGGAAGCGGTTCGGGTCGGGGCGCGACTAATACGGTAATCACAGCACACAAGGTATACAATGAACGACTCTATATGCGTCGTTTAACAACTTGTATTGATTAAACAAAAGTTTACATCAACATTTATAATTACATTAGCTCGGTTTGAAATTGAAAGATTTACATACATAATTAATTTATACAAAATATAATAATGCAGCTAAATCTCTGAATGTTTATATGCTGACACGAGCTAAAGTATCCTGATCGGGCAGTCCAACCTACTGCTGAGTACCTGTGATACATGCTAAAATGGGTCAGCGAAACGCTGGTGAGCTCACAGGTTTGTATGTCAAAACATATTGTATGAACCGCAAGATTTAATTGAATTTAAGTTGCAATAAAGCAAAATAAAAGTTATACAGCCATGAGCACATAGTCTGAGCTTAACTTGAGGGTCGGGTCCAATGAAGGAATTCCGATCGAGGTGCCTCCTACGAGTGCCTAATCTCCACTCGTCTACCAAAATGCTAATACGTCCGTTTGACCAGTTAGTGCTTGCTAACCCGGACGAGGATTGTCAATCCTATATGATATCATATACTAACATTCACGTTACAGATGTATTACCAAACTATGTTTGTGGATGACTTTAAATTGATTAGTTGAAAACAACTCATGTAGTATTTGATTTTTGATTGTACTTGCGTTCACATGTAAATAAATCGAGCAATGTATCACACCCTTGATGAAAACAGTAAAATAGGGGCCATGAGACTCACCTGAGTCTTGAAGTGTTTAACTTAATAAACTTGATTTGATTTGCCGAGTATTGTTGTCTGAAGACTTATAACCTGAGGGTGTCCACGACACACGATGGTTATTTACATGAGTAGGTATCTATAAAGATCACCTTTGTAGTTGTTCGTCCAACTAGAATGTCCAAATGACTACGATTTGGTTGATTAACTTGTCCAAATGACTACGATTTGATTGATTTGATTGAGTTTTGAAAACGTGTACGGCCCGTTGGTGATTGATTGTAATAATAATTTCAACATTATTATCTTGATTTCGAATGTTATACTCAAAAGTATGTTCCAATGTGTTTCAGAAGTCGTATCGTATAAAGGTTTGAGGTTATACAAGTTTGACACTTAGTATAAAAATTAGTTGTAAACACTCTGTTTTTAGCGTCACTTATAGCGACACTTAAGGGTTTAGGCGACACTCAAGAAGTGTCGCATAAAATGGTAAGTTCTGTGTTGGTGGCGTCTCTTGAGGAAGTGACGCATAAGAGGCTTCATTTAAGCAAGTGTCGGGTACAAGTGTCGGGTAAATTGCAGTTCGATTTCTGGGCGTCATTTAAGTAAGTGTCGGAAAAATCATAATTTGGTTTTGGGCGGCACTTAGACAAGTATCGCTTGGAGTGTCGGGTAGTACAGTTGCCGACACTTAAACAAGTGTCGCAAAAAGAGGGTTTTACGCGGCACTTAAGCAAGTGACGCAAAATGAGGGTTTTTGGCGACACTTAATGCGTCACATAAGGAAGTGACGCTATACTGGATCTGGCCGTGCGACACTTAAGTCTGTTTGATTTCTAAAGTTGTCGAAAACGTGTTTAACGACCTCCGTTTGGTCCAAATCTTTTACCCAACCCTTATATCAGTTTATAGAGTTGATAAAAACTATTACTTTGTGTTGATAGTCATTTTAGATGTCATTTTCACAAAATGACCAAAACCGCGATTGTTCCGACAATGTTCCGAAAATGAGTTTTAACCACATTTTTGGACATATCTAAGTTAGATTAACAATATACAACCAAAATAAATCGAAATCTAGAAGTTTTTCGAAAGTGTCAGGAATCTTACAAGTTAACGTGAGGAGATTCCGAAAAGATGGAAATGAAGCTCTCGTTGCCGTGATCCTTTTCCCCTAAACGACTCTTAAATTTTAAGGTGGTTTCGAGGTAGTTTTTGATGGTTTAATGAGGTGGTTTGGATGTGGTTTTTAGAGATAGAAATGAGAGAGAATTAGAGATAGAGAGAGAGTGAATAATGAAGAAGAAAATGATGACGGTGTGATCTTGGGGGTGGTAGGGGCCGGCCCACATGGGCCCCACCCATGTGTGGTTGGCTCCAATTTTAACTCTCCGTAATTGCGCTCCGTGCGTTGTTCGTTTTCCTGATCGTTTAAATGTTTAAATAATTTTACACACGTTTAATATATACGTTTTAAAATACGAATAATTACTCGATATTTTTGGTTGAAGTATTTCATCAAATACTTTATATTTGAGTTATAAATATAACTTAACTTTGTCTTGATTGTTTGCGCGTTTAATATTTTAATCGCGTAACCGTTAATTGTACGATACAAGATAAATACGAAATATTATCAAAATAATATTTTGGATATAATAGTGTTTGATGTCACCCCAGCGGTCGGTCGGATTTTACTCCGGTCGTTAGTCCGGCTAACTAGGGGAGCACCAGTGTTTTATATTTATAATGCGGGGATCCTAAGCTTTATACTACTTATAGACCTAAAAGGGTAGTAAGCGGTACGTATGACTCAGGTGTCGTTCTTCAAACTACAACGGGCATGGGATCTTAGGTGGATTAGTCGTCTTTTGTAATTTAGTTGGGATTTTCAAAACTTTTTGATAGGGGTTTTGGTTTTCCTAATTAACTACTAAATTAAAAACTAAATTAAAAGTGGGTTGTACGGAGAACGTAGAGAAATCAAGATAAGAAATGTGTTTACTGTGACTATGGCAATGTTATTTAACGAATAGTTATGAGGGATAAGGCTACTAGTTGTGGTGACTAATTCCAGTGGGATCGAGTTCTCGGAAACTTAGCTGATATAAAGTATTATGCCTACGGCCTTTCCTCGACTTCCACGTGTTTGTACTATACCAGAGGTGGTTCCAACGCTATACCGGATACTGGGACATTTTACGGCTTTTCCGTTATACCAATTACGGTTCCATATTACTCTACTAGACGTTTACTATATTTCTCAATGAGCTATAACTATGATCCTATTAAGTACCTAACGTAGAGTTGTCCGCAATCAGATACAAAATATGTCACATGGATAACAGTTATAGAGTGTACATTACACCGGAAGTTCTCCCAAATGTACAGACCAATTTAACTGACAACTATCCTCAACTCCAGGTCCCCAATCTCAGACATCAGAGACGTTCGTATCATGGCATGAAACATTCAGTGAACAAGAACATGAACAGGGATTAACCCGCGGAACCGGTTGGGAAAGTCTGTCTAACGATCAGTTGAATTGTTCATCATTAATAATATAAATCATCACAACTATTGCATACATGTCACATGTCTGTATTGAATCTAAATCATTCATGAAAACCTAATCATTCAGTCGGTGACAGTGGAGATATCTAGCATACAGTACCTAAGCAACAATCAAACAAGAACATACAATAGAACTGTATACTAGCATCATATCAGCTGACCTAAAGATTAGATCATGGATATCCCAGAAGTTGTCCCAAAGATATGCAACAAACAAACATGAACCTAATCTATCTCTACTCTTATGCTCTGTGTCTCTCAGATGTGTTTCAATCAAGAGAACAGCAGCCATGTTGAGTTCATTGATCATCATACACAAAATAGTTGGAATTCCTACTTCTAGCAATTGGCCAGGTTCTAAGGAGGAGGATTCAAACCACAGCATAAGTTGGATAGATAAACGGGCAGAGGTTCAGCTTATAAGTTCACAAACAGTTTATATTCAAACAAACAGAGTAACAGCATGGTAATTAAATCATAACTATTCTAACATTGCATACATCACAGCAAACACAGATTTGTCTAGCCTAGCATAATTCTAACATTCATTCCTAAGCATGCATAATAAGATAACATGATTATAAGAATAAATACGAGAGATTGTATCAAACCTGAATAGAAGAGTAATACAGACAAATCTTCACAAATCTGAAGTCTCGGAGTATCTCCGTTCAAAAGCTAAATAAAATTCCTAAACTAACTCTAACCTGCTAGCTTCTATTTTAGAGAGAGAAAGCTAGAGAGAGATAGAGAGAAAGAAATGAGAGAAGTGTGTGTTTTTGAAGGTGTTTTTGTGTGTGTTGGTGTGTGTAAAAATGAGGGGAGGAGGTGGGTATTTATAGGTGAAGAGGTTAGGGTTTGGTACAAGTCACAAAGCAACGAGTACAAGCTTCCAAGTGCGACTAGTGACTCACAAACACATGGGGGGTCAAAGGCTAAAAGGGTACCAAATATCAAGGCAAAATCCCCAAATTTGGGGTCATAAGGGCCGTATACGGCCACTACTAGTGCCGTATATGGCACTTGCAGGAGGGGGGGTCAAGTGCCAAATATTTTGCTTGCTTGATCCGCGCTCCTGTTTCGTTGCTTGTTTCACTTGTATCTTCTTCGTTTAAAGTCCGTTTTGCTTGATTCTTGCGCCGTTGGATTCTTCTATTCGTTACGCTTCTAATGAAACTAAATTTGTCAAATTTGGAAGTGTAGATCTTTTGCGTGCTCCGAACAACGATCGGTTGGCTTCCAAACCGCATATCTTCTTCATCTTTCGTCCGTTTCGCTTGATTCTTTCACCTCCGGTCTTGTATTATCCTATAGAATTATAAAATATGAATTAAGATGTGATTACATAAGAAAATCAAGAAGGAAATATTTAAGGTGATTGAATTTGCCTCGATTTGCGTGCTAATTGGACATTTTTACCGATTTTTGTAGCAACGTCAATATTTAGACTACCTTGGTGATTTTTAGTGAAAAGTGATTGTTTTGAAATGTTTTTACTGAAGAATAGCCTAAAAAGTGTAGAAATATGTATGCAAAAACATGACTTTTTGCGTTACATCAAGTATCCCACACTTAGACGTTGCTTGTCCTCAAGCAACACTCATCAAACATCCCTGTGAAAACATTTTTAAGTCTGGTTTTAGAAGAGATTTGATACTTCCAAAAGTCACCAATTCCTCATACGAGTTGGAGGTTTCAAAAATTTAAGGAAGGCCAAAATGATCCTCTCAGAAACAAGTAATGACTTTCTTAGGCATACTTCCAACTCTCGGGTTTTGGAGTATACACGACCAGGCGATCTCACAGAGGGTGGTCACTCAATTCACTCAAAGTGTATCGGGTTACCTATTCAATCTAGTACAAAATAAATCGCTCAATAAGCTAGTCATGCAGCACCCATCGTCATAGGCTTGATCGAAAATCGGATATCCACCACTTAGGTGAGGACGGTGCTAATTATCCCACGACATTCAGAGGGTTGTAATGTTTGGTGAGGGCTAAGGGGTATGGATAGAGGAATTTTTCAGTTGTAAGGGTTTCGCTTATCTTAGGCCTTCCAAGAATCATGAAAAACTTATTTGTATAATAGCTACTCGTCTTCTATCGGATCTTTCTTTGAATGGTTGATACTTTGAAGCACTTGAGCTTTATTTTCTTTTTCTTTTATTTTCTTTCCTTTTTCTTTTTCTGCTTTTTATTTTTCTTTTTCTTCTTTCAGAAATCCTTTCTTTTATCTTGATCACTTCAAGTCTTTTCTTATGTGCTAATTTTCCCGCACCATAGTCCTTTTGTCTCTCTTGTGTGCTAATTTTCCCGCACCATTTTTCGAGAGGTTTGATCTTTTTGGAGAACACGAACGAGTAGGATAATTGACTTGGATATTCTTCAAGATATTTTTCATAACCTCAGAGATTCTAAAATAAGGTTTTGGGAATTTGGGAAAGTAGGTTTCAATATTTAGGGTTTGGAAGAAATGAAAGGTTTAGGCTCAAAAGGGTTTACTAAGCGGATCATCGATACTTAAAATGAGTATCGGAAAGGGTTTTGGGCTTGAAGAGATATTTGAAACGAGGTTAATTCCTTAGGAATGTCAAGGTCATCTAATTGCACCGATACCGCGTATGGTACACACCAATGTGGTCTCGAAACGTATGTCAGGAGCAAGTTCTAGTTCAGGGATACATGCATCGGCACACACACAAGAAACGAATAAGTGAAGCATTAAAAATGAATGCATTATAGGCTCAAGGTACCTCACTGCAAATTGGTTTGTATGTGTCTGGTCATGCGATGCCCCTCTTAAATTATCATTCCTTGTTTAAGAAATTTCTACCTTAATTTCCTTAATTTTGAAAAATCTTTTCCCATATTTTGAAAAAGGTTTCTTTCGGGCATACCAAAACTCAAAAATTTAGAGTTAATCGCAAGAGTTAGCTCATGTTTTTAGTTTTATTGAAAAAGATTTTGAAAATTTTGAAAAATTTTAGGGAACTTTTTCTGAGATATACTCTTGGATATAAAAATCGTTACCCAATCTATACATCATCCCACACTTAGAAGAACATTGTCCCTAATGTTCTCTTGAGTTGAGATTTTACAAGTAAAATCCCACACTTAGAGTTTGAACATGTAAGTAGATGTTTCTTAGGTGTTTATTTTGGGCTGGAATCCCACACTTAGTGATAAGTTAGGATGAGGCACAGATTGTAAACACACAAACTAAACAAATAATGAATCGTTAAAAACGGAGAGAAAAAGATATAAATACTCTCCCAATCTGTTTACTGGACAGGACCAGATTCGTGTAGAAGTGGTGTGCATGATTTGCTGGATTTTGAGGACCAGGCTTGTTTTAAGATCGTCCATTCCACAAAAAGCTAAGTTCTGCAATAAACAACACCACAACATAAAATCTCTCAAAGTAAAGTAAAAGATAGAAGGTTAATAAACTAAACAAAATAATCTAAAAATCATCTAGTAAATCATCGCTGTCAGGATCGAAGGCAGCAACAGCAGCATCTAGGACAGATGTGGGTGAAGGAGTAGGCTGCTCCATCATAGCCCAAAACTGCTCAACAGCAATGCCAGGGGCAGAGGCAGGAGGCGGGGTAGGTACATCCAGTATAGCCATTAGCTGCTCAGTAAGTGAATGGCCAGTGGATGAGCTCCCTGGAGATCTGGTGGGGTCAGTAGCAGCAGTAGAATGAGCAGTGGAAGGTCCAGCAGTAAATGGTCCAGCAGGTGGGAAGAATGACCATGGTGGGCGAGACGGTCCTGGGTCCGGAACAAGATGGAACGGACGGGCAGAAGGCCTTGGGAATCCCACATGCTCACAGAGGGCGGACATGTCATCATGCTGGATAGAGAGTGTCCGAAAGAGGGCCCATACTGCGGCAGGGTCAGCTAGAGTGATCCCGTACTCGAAAGTGGGTACAGGGGCTGACTGACGGCCAGGTGATGGGGGCATCTCAACGGGTGGCTCATCATGAATAATCGGGATGTCAACCAAGTCCTCCTCAGGTATGGTGGGCATGGTCCTCCTCTGTCTGCGTGCTCTACGTCTCTGTCGGCTTGGAATGGGGTCTCCCTAACTCTGATCTCCACGTCTGCGATGTTTGCGACGCCGGGGTAGTCTCTCAACAATGTGTTCTCGAGTGTCACTGTAACTGTCGATCCTGAAACAAAATGAACAGGTAATGCAAAATAATGATAGGTACAAATGCACAGAGTACGGATGACATTTTAAGATATGGTTATAAAGATTTTCTGTCATCAGAGTTCTAGCATTTGCATAATCGAAACTTATCATGAAAATGTAGTTTGTAGTCTGATAAGTGGCCAATCTGTAATATTTGTCAGAGATAAACATACTAAATTAAAATAAACTAAGAAGTAAAATGACAGGAAATAAAATAAAGATAAGCTTGGGGTGCCTCCCAAGAGCGCTTGTTTTACGAGTCTCTAGCTTGACTCTTTGTACCTTTATCGGAGACTCATGGAGGTTCAAAGATATAGGCATCCTCCCTGATGAGAAGTCTTCCATGTAATGCTTTAAGCGGTGACCGTTAACCTTAAAATTACCTTCTGGTGCTTCAAGCTCGACTGCACCATACGGAAATACTTTTGAGATCGTGAACGGTCCGCTCCACCTACTTTTGAATTTTCCGGAGAATTTCTTGAATCGCGAATTGAAGAGCGGCACCTTGTCTCCTGGTTTTAACCTAGAAGGCTTCAGTTTAGCGTCATGGATCCTTTTGGTTCTTTCTTTGAAGCTCCGTGAACTGTCGTATGCTTGATCCCGTAATTCGGCTAACTCATTCAATTGCATTCTCCGTCTTTCTCCAGCTGCTGAAATATCCAAGTAGCAGTGTTTTAATGCCCAGTATGCCCTATACTCCAACTCAATCGGAAGGTGACACGCCTTGCTGTAGACTATCCGATACTGTGTGGTTCCTAATGGTGTTTTGTAAGCAGTTCTGAATGCCCACAACGCGTCATCTAATTTTTCGGCCCACTTGTGCCCGTGACTTCCGACAGTTCATTCCAGAATCCTTTTCAAAGCTCGGTTTGTTGCTTCGGCTTGCCCATTTGTTTGAGGGTGATAAGCCATCGAAGTTTTATGGGTAACACCATACTGCTGTAGCACCTTCATGAATTGAGTATTGCAGAAATGAGTACCACGGTCACTAATTATAGCCTTCGGATTTCCAAATCGACTAAACAGCTTTTTGAGGAACTGGGTTACTACTTTTGCGTCATTTGTCGGAAGTGCTTGAGCTTCGGCCCACCTGGAGACGTAATCAACTGCGACTAAGATGTACTCTTTGCCGTTAGATTTAGGGAATGGTCCCATAAAATCTAATCCCCATATATCAAAGATCTCCACGGCCTGGATATTGGTAAGTGGCATTTCGTTCCGTGCTGAGATATTGCCTTGCCTTTGACAGATATCATAACGCTTCACCAGGTCGTAAGCGTCTCGAAATATGGTTGGCCAATAAAAGCCAGCATCGTTGATGTGCCACCAGAGGTCGGTTTAGGAATTTCGTCCTGTCGTTGGACCTTCCGCTGGCAGCAACACCGGTGTAGTAGTTTTAAAATTTGTAATAGTCGGGGGGAGCCTAATCCTCCATACTACCTACTAGAACTGGTATGAATACCAGATACGAGTAAGCGGTAAGAATGATCCAGGGTCGTTCCTCACGACGGCAGAATTGAGACAGAGCTAGTTCTGATAAGTCGGTATTTAAGCTAGGGTTTTTATAACTGTTTGTTTTTGGATTTTTATCTAATTAAACTACTAAACTAATAAAACATAAAACTAAAGGGAGACTAGCATATATAACACTTAAGGATAACGAAGATGTGGTTCACCATGACTTAGGATAGCTGTGATGATGTTTTAGTTTGAAAACGTCTTTTAAAGATTTGTGTCTTGCTTTCACGTAGATATCTTGTAGTGTAAACACTAGCACCCTACTGATCAGGTTAACCGATCAGTATGTCACTGAGTACTAGGCTATTGAGAGTATGGTCAGATCGGACTGCCTTGAAACCTCCCTTACCATCTCTTGTGACGAGATCAAGTGACCCTCCAGATGGGGTGCAGGAATAAGGCGACAGTCCGTGATTTATCCACTGACCTTTCTTTAACACATACAGAGATATCTAAGCTGGGCGAGGCATTTAAGATTAAGACAATTGGTGACTGCTAACTTATACATTAATGGTTGTGATTAAGTTCAGAGTTATTCGGCTGTGATACAGTCATCAACCTACATGGTTTTCCACGGTTTCCACGTATTTGTACTCCACTTAAGGTGTTTCCAACGCTATACCGGATATTCACCCGTTTTATAGTCTTTCCTGGATCACAGACTACACCAGGATGTAATACAGTGTTCAGCCTACGACCTTTCCACGGCTTCCACGTATTTGTACTCCACCAGAGGTGTTTACAACGATATACCGGATACTTGGACGTTTTAGGGCTTTATCCTGGATTACATACTTTACGGCTATCTGAACTAAATATATCTAAGCTTGTATTACAGTAAAACCATCTATGATAGCTAAACAATCCGTTCACTTAATAAATCCCAGCCCAATAAATCCCTGATTAATTCACGGTGTACTATACGATAAATTTAGGCAGTATTTCCACAGCTTCAGAATCAGACCATGTTTATTTTGGAAAACATAGATAGGTAGTGACCATTTGATCAATGGTTCATGACTCCTTCGTCACAAAGGTTCTAACCACGTTTATTGGAGGAAAGGTGATAGTTTAGTTTAAAATCATAAATGTATAGTTAAACAGCACCACAAGTTTTCAATCGTAATATATAATAATTGGGAACATTATTCCACAACGGATTGTACCCACGACTTTCATAGCTTCCACGTTCTGTACTCCACACATTAGTGATGTTTCCGGCGCTATACAAATGAAAGCCGTATAACGTTACCTCCGTTGTTTCATAATGATATTATCCCAATCATATACTTAAAGTAACATCATCACTACTATCTAAATCATGGCAAACATACAAGCACAGTACTCACAATGCATAGCAATAAACATTTCTAATATTAATAAATCACATACATCAAACAAGAACAATATGACAAATTAATAATAGAAAGGATAGAAAATACCGATAGGAATTGTGAGCAGAATAACACTTGTATTTCTTCATTAATATCCAAGCATTACATAAGCTAGCCTTTACTAATTAACTACATAACTAATCTACTAGAAAAGGAAAGGTTTCCCTCCCTAATCATCTCACTAGTCCAAGGGTTTAAAACCCTAGCAAGAAACTAGAGAGAAAGATTAGAGAGAGAACCTAGAGAGAGAAACTACTAAAGAAAACCTAGAGAGAGAGAATTCTAGAGAGGGACAGAGAATTTGTGAATGAGAGGTGTGTTTTGAAATGAGAAATGGATGGGGTATTTATAGGAGAAGGCTAGGGCTTGAGGTACAAGTCTTTAAGCATCAAGAACAAGCACCAAAGCATCATACGGGGCAAGCGGACCAAGGGGGGGTCAAACGGCACCTCACAAAGCAAACACCCCCCATATACGGCACCCTAAGGGCCGTATACAGCACCTAGGGTACCGTATACGGTACCTAGTGCCAGGGGGGGTTGGTGCTCCATTTGGCCTCCGTTGACTTCTCGGTTGCTTGGTTCGTCCGTATCTTCTTCGTTTGGAGTCCGTTTTGCTTGATTCTTGCGCCGTTGGCTTCATTTTTATGTTACGCTTCTAATGACACTAAGTTTGCCAAATTTGGAAGTTTTTGACTTTTGCGTGTTCCGGATGACGATCGGCGGGCTTCCAGACTGCACATCTTCTCCGTTATTCGTCCGTTTCTTCTGATTCTTTCACCTCCGGTCTTGTATTTTCCTATGGAATAATAAAATATGAATTAAGATCTAATTACATAAGAAAATAAAGAAGGGAATATTTAAGGTGATAGTTTTGCCTCGATTTGCGTGTTATTTGGACGTTTTTACCGATTTTTGCAGCAACGTCTATATTTAGACTACCTTGGTGATTCTTTGTAAATAATGATGGTTTGGAAATGTTTTCACCAAATAATAGTCCAAAAAGTGCGGAAATATGTACTTAAAAACATGACTTTTTAGGTCACATCAGTCGTAAACCTTTCGTGCAGTCATGTGGGTACCATGGTGTCCTCCAGTAGGTCTGTGGTGGCTCTGGTGTAAAATTTGGTCTGCCTCCTTTCCATCGACACATCTTCTAATAAGTTGATCTGGACATACCTTAAAGAGATAAGGATCGCTCCAGTAGTAGTTCTTTACGTCCCGGAGGAATTTTCGTCTTTGAGAGGTGGGCATCCCTTTTGGTACTATGTTTCCTACCAGATAGTTGGCGAAGTCAGCATACCAAGGGTTGGTTGTGAATTATGATCTTTCTTGGTATCCTCCAACAGTCATGAGTTGTTCTACGGGAAACTGGTCTTGAATGTCGTTCTCGTGCAACTTCTCCATAGATGGATTTTCCAATCGGCTAAGATGATCAGCCGCGACATTTTCTGCTCCTTTCTTGTCTTTAATCTCGATATCAAATTCTTGTAGGAGTAGGATCCATCGTAGTAGGCGTGGCTTAGCATCTTGCTTCTTGAAAAGGTATTTCAAAGCGGAGTGATCTGTATAGACAATAGTTTTGGACAAGATTAGATAAGAACGAAATTTATCAAAAGCAAATACCACCGCGAGCAGCTCCTTTTCTGTGGTTGTGTAGTTTTCTTGAGCGTCCGTGAGCGTTTTGCTAGCGTAGTAAATTGGTTGAAAGTGTTTCTCCTTCCGCTGTCCTAGTACAGCTCCAACAACAAAGTAACTAGCGTCGCACATGATTTCAAATGGAAGACTCCAGTCTGGAGCAACCATGATCGGTGCATGTACAAGCTGATCCTTCAGGTAGTTGAAAGCTTGGAGACATTCATCTGTAAAGTCAAACGGAGTATCTTTTTCGAGAAGATGAGTCATAGGTCGAGATATCTTAGAGAAATCCTTAATAAAGCGACGGTAGAATCCGACGTGACCTAGAAAACTTCGGATGGCTTTCACAGAAGTAGGGGGTGGAAGATTTGAGATAGTTTCAACTTTTGCTTTGTCAACTTCGATTCCGGACTTTGATATGCGGTGTCCAAGAACTATGCCTTCTTTCACAATGAAATGACATTTCTCCCAATTCAGAACAAGGTTTGATTCCTCACATCGAGCAAGCATTTTATCCAAGTTAGAAAGACAAGTGGTGAATGAATCTCCAAAGACTGAAAAATCATCCATGAACACTTTCATGCATTGTTCAATCATGTCGTGGAAGATTGCCACCATGCATCTTTGAACAGTCGCCGGTGCATTACACAACCCAAAAGGCACGCGTCAGTAAGCAAATGTTCCATAGGGACAAGTGAACGTCGTCTTTTCTTGGTCCTTCGGATCGAGGGGTATTTGAAAATAGCCAGAGAAACCATCAAGGAAACAGTAGAATTCGTTTCCAGATAATCTTTCGAGCATCTGATCAATGAACGGTAGAGGGAAATGATCTTTGCGTGTCGTTTCATTCAGTTTCCGATAGTCGATACACACCCTCTAACCGGTGACTGTTCGTGTTGAAATCAACTAGTTGTCTTCGTTAGCGATGACCGTCATACCTCCTTTCTTTGGGACGACTTGAACTGGGCTAACCCATGGGGAATCTGAGATAGGGTAGATCAAACCAGCATCCAGAAGCTTGATGACCTCCTTTTTGACCACGTCTTGAATCTTCAGGTTGACTCTCCTTTGCCTTTGAACTGATGGTCTGAAGTCGTTTTCCATTAAGATCTTGTGCGTACAGTAGTTTGGGCTGATCCTGTGACACCCGTCAAATTAGGACTTGTAATTAGTACCTAATCAACCGTTAATACATGTAATTAATTCTGTGTTAAGCTAATTAATGTATCGATATATATATTGTTGAATATATACAATTATGCGATTTGATTAAATCGTACACATCTCAAATCGAATGTAATTCGGTTCAAATAATACGGACGTTGGTGAACAATTTTATTAAATAATATAACATTATTTAATAACACAATTATATCCAAAAATATTATTTTGATAATATTTCGTACACAATTCGTATCGTACAAACAATGATTACACGATTAAAAGATTTAAACGCGCCAACTAACAAAACAAAGTTAAGCTATATTTATAACTCAATTATAAAGTATTTGATAAAATACTTCAACACAAATATCGGATAAATATTCGTATTTTAAAACGTATGTTTAAACGCGCGTAATATTAATTAAACGTTTAAAGGACCGGGGAAACGAACACCGCACGGAGCGCGAACACAGTGAATTAAAAAGTTGGAGACCCACACTTTGGTGGGCCCCCATAAAATCGGCTACACCAACAACAACAATGATCATCATCATTATTTTTTTTTATCAAACACCAAAAACACACACAAACTAAAACTCTCTCATCTCTCTTTCAAACCACACCACCACCGCCACCTTCCATCCCCAAAAAGCACCACCAAACGGAATTTAATCGCAAGACTCATATGGAGAAAAAGAACCACGGTGTCGAGCTCTACAACGCTATCTTTTCGAAATCTTCTTGCGTTAATTTGTAAGAAACCCGACAACTTTCGAAACTCTTAGATTTCATTTATTTTTGCTTGTTGTTGTTAATCTAGCTTAGAAATGTCCAAAAATATGTTCAAAACTCGTTTTCGGAAACTTTGTCGGAAGAGTTCGGTTTTGGCCACTTATAAGAAAACGACTCTAGAAACGCAACCAACTCAAAGTAATGGTTTTTATAAGCTCAATGAACTAAAATAAGGGTTGGGTAAAAGAATCAGACCATGTGGCGGTCGTTAAACATGTTTTCGACAAATCTAGAAATCGACCAGACGTAAGTGACGCACGGCTAGATCCAGTATAGTGTCACTTCCTTAAGTGACGCATTAAGTGTCGCTAAAAGCCCTAATTTCGCGTCACTTGTCTAAGTGCCGCTAAAAGCCCTCTTTTCCCGTCACTTCTTAAGTGTCGCGAATTCCATACCCGTCACTTGTACCCGACACTTGCTTAAGTGTCGCCCCGAAATCGATTTGCAATCTAATGACACATACACCGACACTCATACCCGACACTTGCCTAAGTGTCGCCCCTTATGCGTCACTTCTCCAAGTGACGCTACTGATATAGAAAATCACTATTTTATGCGACACTTCTTGAGTGTCGCCTATACCTTTAAGTGTCGCATTAAGTGACGCTAAAAACAGAAAGTTTACAAACTATTTTTATACTAAGTGTTCCCAAAACCTTATCTTAGAATTTCTAAGGTCGTGAAAAACATCTTTTGGAACATCCTCTTCAATTATGCTCTAAAAGTCTTCCTCTTCTGTGTACTCTAAAAAGTCAAAGTGCGAAAAATTGGCACGACAAAAGAAATTGAGGTTCAAGATCAAAGATCATAGTTCCAAAAAGGATTTCTGAAAGGATCAACATAAAATATCCTTAGAAATTCTCTGGCAAAGAAGTTCTGAAGAAGAAAAGAAAAATAAAAAGTAGAAAAATCAAGAAAAGAAAAAGAAACAGTTCCACCAAATAAAGCTGAGTGCTTCAAGTATCACCTTCTCAAGAAAAATTCGATAGAAAACGAGCAGCTACAAAATCCTCCGTTCCGTTCTGAAATAAAGTTTTTCACTATCTTTGAGTTTTAAGATAAGTCAAACCCTTACAACCAAACATATACCACTACCCATACCCTTAAACCTCACCAAACACTACCACCCGTTGAATGTCTTGGGATAGTTAGCACCGTCCTCACCTAAGTGGTGGAGATCCGATTCTCGACCAAGCTTATGACGATGAGTGCTGCATGACTGGCTTATTTGAGCGATTTCAATTGTTCTAGATTGTTAGGGAACCCGATACACTTTGAGTGAATTGAGTGACCACCTATAGTGAGATCGCCTAGTCATGTGTACTCCAAGATCACGAGAATTGGTAGTATGCTTGATGATAATTGCTTCTTGCTTCTGAAAGGATCATCTTATCCTTTCCCTTATTCTTAAACAGTCTTAGTCATATTAGAAGTGGTATCATTTTGAAATTATTTTGACTCACCCCTTAAAAACCTCATTTTAAATGTTTTTCTAACTGAGTGTTGCTTGAGGACAAGCAACGCCTAAGTGTGGGATAACTTGATGTGACTCAAATAGTCATGTTTTTAAGGGCAATATTCCGCACTTTTTGGACGTAACTTTAGTGAAAACATTCCAAAATGATCATTATTTACTAAATTTCACTAAAGTGGTCTAAATATAGGCGTTGCTGCAAAAATCACCTAAAACGTCCAAATAACAAGCAAATCAGGACGAATAAACGTGCACAAAATCACCCGGCCTCATTTACCTTATATAGATCACATTCTAACTTCATCATATGATAAAACAGGTAAAATCGAGACGGGAAAATCAAGAATCATGCAAATCGGATAAAGAACGGAGAAGACTGAGCAGTATCAGACCCTATAAAGTCATTTCGGCTATGCTTGAGCTATACACATCCAATTTCAGTTAAGTTGGCATCATTAGAAGCGTAACGGAATTACGAAACCACAGGCGAAAGAATCGGGTCAAACGGACGCATAACGAAGGAGATACGCGCGTTTTAAGCAACGAACGAAATCAGACGAACAACGTATACGGCCCTGGGAACCGTATACGGCCCCACAGAGACCGTATACGGCCTACCGAACACCGTATACGGCCCTACCAAGGCCGTATACTGCCCCCTGTACCCTGTATCGTGCATCGTTTGCTTGTACGTGCTGTTTCGCGAGTTGTACGGCTGATTTTTGAGCTTTGCCTATAAATAGGGGATCACTCCTCCTCATTTTACACACCTCAACACATTCACACATTTCTCATTCTCTCACTTTTCTCATTTCTCTCTTTTCTTTCACTTTCTCTCTCTAGCACTACTCTTAGGAGTTAGAGCAGAAAGGTTAGGGTTGAGCTTACGGTTCGAGTCTAGAGGAAGTTTAGCTTGGTAATCTTGTTGTAACGAGTTTTTCAAGTTCAGACTATTTGTAATCCTCAGTATTACGCTGCTGTATTCCCGGTGATATCTAAACTTTACTTACTGTTATAATGCTTGTGCTTTATGTTATTTCAGTTTGTATTCTGCATATTGCCATGTTTATAGAGTAGTTTAATATTGTGATTGTTGAAATGTAGATATTAGGAGTATGGATGATGTTAAATTAATGTTTCATATATACGATTGGAAATTGTTATGCTGTGTATCTGGTTAAGCTTATCCTGAATATAGATCTAGTCTCTCATCACCCTTTCCAGACTTTCACGTGACTGTTGCCCTAGGATAGGATCTGATCAACCCTAATACTATGAATATACAGTTATCTCCAGTTACAGTATGAAACTATGAACTTTCCTTTAAAAGGCACGGTACTTCGTATAGCGTTGGAAACACCTCGTGTGGAGTACAAATACGTGGAAGCTAAGGAAATGCCATGGATTGTTTCATCGTGAATTACCTAGAAGTGATCCTTCTAGAACTGTGGTCTAGGAATCAAAGCTGTGGAAATGCTTGTTGCACTGTACACCGTTAGTACACCTAAGATCTGGAACACTGTGGAAATGCTTAAATGCCCAGTACACCGTCAGTACATCTAGGGTTTGGAACACTGTGGAAATGCCTAATTGCCCTGTACACCGTGATTATTCCTAGGGATGAACGCCTGACTGTAAAGGAGGGTCTATATTTATGATGGTTAAGTATGTGCTTCAATAGAAACAATACAGGGTAGTGTCAATCATATACCTAGACATGCAAAACCCTAATCACACCAATAGTTTAACATACACAGGATACAATTAGTATTTGCTATAATGAAAGTAAATAGACGATTAGGTGTTAAGAAAGGTCAGTAAATACAATTGCGGTCTGTTGCCTTATGCCTGATCCCTAGAACATTTAGGGTGACTTTGTCTTAGTTAAGCAAAGGCTCAGGAGGGTTTAAAAACAGCCTGATCTAATCAGAATCATGATAACCTAGGATTCCAGTGACATATGTTTCTAGGGTTTCACCTGAACGTAGGGTCCTAGTGTTTACACCGAAAGTATGTCTACTCTTTATTCGGTGAATCTCCAATCAATTTTATAATGAACATCATCCCGAAACCCTAGTATCCAAGTTTCAGCAATCACATCTCTACCTGTCTGCTTAAACCCTAATTTCATTTCTCGTTATTTACTTTTCTGCATTTAGGATAATTAGAAAACCAAATCAATCCAAAATCTATCCACCTACCCACATCCTAATTGCGACCATAATCTTTGGTGACCCACTTTATTTCAATTCGCTCCGATTTAAGAATGACCTCGAGTTATACTTACTGCTTGCTCCCAAGGTAGGTAGTACTTATAGTTTGAGCCCCAGCTCATATAAATTTAAAACTCACTGTCCGCCGCTTCTGTTGCTGTTGGAACAACGACCGGAGTCAAATCCGACCGACCGATAGGGGTGACGACAAGTTTTTGGCGCCGCTGCCGGGGATCGAAGAGCGTTACGATTTGAAGCCGCCTTAGATAATCTAGCTTTTAGGAGACCCTTTCCAATTAGGTTTTCCCAAACTTAGTTGGTAGTTATTTGCTTTCCTTAGAATAATTTAGATAGTTTAATTAAAAATGAAAAATACAAAAACATCTTTCTATGATTCATTTCCGTCTAGCCCCATTTCTCCACTCGCCCTCAAGACGTCCGAAGAAATGATGACCATGGATGACGCTGACGTCTACTCTTCATCTTTATCCTCTTCCGAAGTTATCTCCGCTAATTCAGACGATGAATCTAGAACCATAGGGCAATTCTTAGATCTTGACTTAGGAACCCATGATTCTCATCAGAAGATCTCAACTTCTGCATCTAGCATTCTAAGCTATCAGGTTATACCTGCTCCTGAGATTTCATATTCCTTAGAAAATTTCTTTCAATTCCCTACCTCATCTGGTTTTGTCGAGAGTAACTCTGAACATCTTCAACCCTTTCGTTTTCCACCCATTGAAGAACGTCTTCCACCATGGGACGAAGAAGTTTACGGATACCCTCCAAAATCACCTATCTTTTTGAACCTCGTACCCGAACCCGAGTACACCATCTATCGTGTTGTTGATAGGACTTTACCAATCAAACCTGAAGAAAATATCCGCTACGTAGGTAACTCTTTTGATCCTGATAGGAGATTGGATGTTTGTCGGGCATTTGCCAGACAACTCAAAACGTCTGACTTTCCTTTTTCAGTTGAACAAAGAGAAGTCGCTCGTAGGATAAAGAAACAGGTTGGTATTCTCCACCATCTTCCAAATCAAAAGGAGGAAGGTATCTTCACACATTTTCGAGAGCAAGAACTAAAGCTTAAATCAGAAATAGACCTACTAATGGACCTATTCGCCTGCACCGATTATCAACCGGTTTCCCAAACCCTAATTAATCGTCATGTTGCGGCTATGATTTATGAGCTTGAGTTCTGGATCAGCAAAGATCCCGCTATATCTCTCGTCATTTCTGATAAAATTCCATTTTTCGTTGACCCCGCTACTTATATGATCGACAAGTTGTTAGAAATATTCCCTGGAGCCACTGACGATAACATGGAAGCTACTTTCTTTGCTGGAAGAAAGGATATTAACGTCTCACTCACTTTGTTATTTGCTCAGTCAAAATTTCCTTTCACCATTTCACAAACATCTTTAATCGAAGAAATCACGGAGTCAGTTCACACTACCACCGGAGATCCCGATTCAAGAGAAGAATGGAAATTTCAACAAACCCTAGGAATGCTTCTTCATGACTTAAACCATATAGATGACGGATCACGAAACGGAATTTCAAACCCTAAGAAAGTTAGAAAGGAATTTAACAAGTTTATTGACAATCTTCTAGATTTAGGAAAAAAGGAACGTATGTTTCTCACTGAACACGAACGATTCTCGTTACATCCCGCAGACCTAGTTGATTCTGTCATTAAGATTCTCACTTGTGACTTTATTCCTCGCTACACTTTCCCTCAACCAAGAGTACCAAATTCACTTAAACAATTGCTCTTGGGCAATATTCAATAAATTTGTCCAAAAGTCGAGCTACCGACTTTAACCAAGCGCTTTTTGGGAGGCAACCCAAACTTTAGTTAATTTAGTTTTTATTTTAAGTATTTAGGCTAAGTAATATTAGTGGTTTATTTTTAAATTTAAAAGCTTGCATTTAAAAATACAAGAAAACGTTCTTTTAAGATTCAAATTCGCACAACACAGTAACGAATTTCAGATATTTTCAGAAAGTTCGAAAAAGTTTATTTTTAAATTTTGAAAAATTTATTTTGAATTTGTCTTGAATTTTAAAGAACACAAAAAGATTGTCTTGTTTTAAATAAAAAACGTATACGATTTCGCATACGATTCGCAATATCTTTTCAGACTGCGCGTAAAGATTCAGAAAATTACGAACATACTTTTTAAAATTGTTTTATTAAAAATTTTTAAACTTTGAAATTTTACTTGTATGTTTCGTATCTTTCGCAAATTTTAAATCGCGTACGTTTGGAAGGATATAAAAGGGACTTTTGGCCACACACATAAGACAAAACATTAAAAACTTCATCTTCTTCCTCCTCCCCACACCCAAACCGTCGGCCATCACCTCCATCACCACCAAACCTTCATTACTCAACCATTTTGCATGTTTCCAAGCTCAAAATTCATCATTTTATGATCTTTCTTGCATCCACAACATCATTACATCAAGTTTAAGGTAATTCTTGACCTACTTTTGTGATTTCCATGAAACTTTAAGAATTAGGGCTTGTAACTCATTTTCATAGATTTCATGGTTAAAAGTTGCAATCTTTAGTGTTATTTCATGCTTATCTTGATGCTTAACATGATTACAAGCTTAATCTAGTGATTTGTTGGCTTGATTGCAAGATTGGGAATTAAAGTGTTGATTTTTTGATGAACTATGGCTAGTTTGACTTTTTGGTTGATTAATTGCTTATGTTGACTTTTGTTGATTGAGTTATGCTTAAATGAGATAGGTTAATATGTTTTGATTGATCATTTGCGATTAGAAAATGGTTAAGCTAGTTTTTGGTAATTAAAGTAAGCTCATTTTTAATAAAATCATCATAAACATTATTTTTACTTAAAACTTTTATTTTTAAAACCATGTTTATGACTTTTCTAAACTTAAAAAAGCTTACAAAATTATCAAAACAAGTTTCGGTTCATTTAATCATTTTTAAGTTTATCACTTTAATTAATAAAGTGTATGACTTTGAAATGAAACCAACAAAAATGCCATTTTCTAAAATATACCATTTTGTCAAATAAGTTACTTCCATTCTTTGCTTGAAATCGTGTAAAATACGGCTTTATGTCTTTTGGAAATTGCGGAAAGTTGGATTGCATATTTAATTGGTAATATGCCCTTTTATGATTAATTGATTTACTTGAGGTAATTATATGACCTTGGACTTAATCTCATTTAGATTGATTAACCATGAACATGAAGTATTTAAGTTTTTAGTGCTTGGGATAATTAAGTTAGGTAACTTGTTGACTTGCTTTAATTATGCTAGGAACTTGAAACTTTGTGCCACTTACCCTTATTTAGACATAAGTTGATAAAAGTTTTTGGATTTGTGATTGGTTGCGGTTAGGTTTAGCAATTTTAAAATTTCTGGATATGCCCATTTCTAAAGCCTACATTTCCAATTTTTTCTGAAAATTTGGAAGTACTTTATGGCCTAATCTTTTCTTGTCTTTTATCACAGATGGAAAATTGCCCACCTTCACTCAGCTACTTGGCCAAATCTTCAAAGAATAGGTCGCTCATTCGCCAGTGGTTGCAGCGACCGATAGGCAGTAATCGGTATGTGGTATGGAAAGACATGATTAAGCTAGGGATCAGGGATGAGTTGAAGAGTTTGTTGATGTATGAGACCGATGGTCAAGTGAACAATGCCTTTCTCCGTCTCTTCGATATAGATGAGTATGCATACCGAGAAGTAGTGACAGAGTTCATGATGACTTACCAGCTGAACCCAAAGATGAGCGTATCCGACAAAAGAAAGATTTCATTCAGGTTTCAGGAACAGATTCATCATATCTCAGTTGCCGACTTGGGAGTGTATCTTGGTTTATATACAGAGTCTCAGGTCAACTCTGCATGGTTCAGGAACAGTGTTCAAGACATCTCCAGCCTACCAAACAGGAACCATAAGGATATTTGGATGGATTTAGCAGGATCAAACTTTAGGAGCTGTGTTAAGTCGTCCACTTTCATCAAGCCGGTTCATCACATCCTTCACAAGTTGCTAGCATGTTCTATATTTGGAAAGAAGGAAGGTGGTGCTGTGAGTGCCGAAGAGTTGAAGTTCATGGAAGCAATCATAGGAGGAAAGAATCTGAATGTTGCTTTCTTGATCGCTGAGAGACTTGGAGCTGAGACAGACATGGATAGGCACATGTTCATGGGGTCGATTATTACTAGATTGCTTTATAGTATGGGATTGTTGACTGAGGCCCACACTGAGGAGTTTACTGTTTGTTCTCGTTCTTTGCCATTCAACTTGGACTACTGCAAGTTGATCCATCTTGTTGAGGTAGATGAGCAGAGACAGTGCCTATGGAAGAACACCAAACAGATCATTCCAGGATGTCGTCTCCCTTGGAAGCGTGTTAGAGGATCCTCACCTGTTGCAGATACTGAGGATGGCCCATCTGATAGAGCCCGATCACCTACTACTCATGCTAATGTCCCGCATAGAGGAGCTGAGACAGCCGAGCCACCAGCTCAGGCTACTGTTCACTACACAGATCCAGTGACCTCGCTGACACAGTATTATCTTTTGCATGCTCTTCAGGATGCTATTAAACTTAGGACCGATCTCTTCCTCAGCTGTACCGACAGAGACTATGCTACGCCAGGCTTACATGACCTTACTAGAGCAGGCAGGGGTTACTTCGGCTATTTTGCTAGAGTGGGGCTACACTGATCCGATGAGACTGCCAGCAGCTACCCTCAGAGACATATTGATTCAGCTCAAACTGATCAATGCTGAAGAACAGGGACAAAGAGTATCTAGTGGCCAGCAGTCAGTCGTAGGACCATCTACAGCACCAGCTCCTACTCAGCATACTGATGCGCCTGACCAAGGATCCCCAGCCTCATAGTTCTACCCCATTTGCATCATCTGACTTTGGTTTCAGACATTATTATTATTATTATCTTGTGTTTGTTTGGCTACTGTTAAACCTTACTTTTGGAACTTATTTGTATCAGCCACTAGTCGGTTGATCACTCTATCCGTATTTACATTATGCTTTTACTTATTATGTTTTATTTTCTTTCTGTTTAATAAGTAGAAATGTTGTGGTGTATGAACGTGGAAAAAGGCGAGATGACGCACTTTCAAGAAGAAAATCCGTGAAGTCACAAGGCAACCCGAACCAGTTTTTAATATTTGCAGACTAAGGAACATTCAAACATCTCATGGAGGGGCCTCGTTCTTCTCAAAACTTCCTTGTATCCAAGCACTTCAAAGAACTAAGTGTGGGATCACTCCCCACACCGCAAACACTTATCAAAATCACTCCAACTTCTTCAAAACCTAAAGTATGGGATTCTACACCATAAGGACCCCACTTAAAAGAATTGAAGTTGATTTATGATAACATTGGATACATGACACCGGATAACCCCGTATGAAGCTTGATGTCCTTCAAGAAGAATGCAGAAGAAATCTCACTTCGACTCTCTCTCCTGCAAAATTTCACATGCTTCAAAACGTTATCGGGGGAGTTTCTTAACCTTCTATCCATTTCATGATCACATATATTCTGTCTCGTTAGCTTGTTATATTCTATACCCTATCCTGAGCTTATCACTAAGTGTGGGATTCAAACCCAAATTTAACACTTAAGAAACATTTTCTTACATGTTCAAACTCTAAGTGTGGGATTTTACCTCCAGTAAACACTCAACTCAAGAGAACATTAGGGACAATGTTCCTCTAAGTGTGGGATAGCAAGGTATAGAATACCTTGGATAATTTTTAGGTGATTTTTATATCCAAAATAGCATTACTCAGAAAATGTTTTCCCAAATAACGAATTTTTCAAACAATTTTTTTCAAAAATTTAAAATTATGAGTTAAATTATGAAACTAAACTCTAAGTTTTCGAGTTAAATACTTTCGAAAAGAATCATTCTCGAAATATGAGTAAGATATTTTGGAATATAGGGAAAATAAGGTAGAAATTTCTCAAGCAAGAAACAATAATCTGAAAGGAGCATGGCTAGGGACATACAACCCTATTTTGTAGTGAGGTATCTTGAGCCTAAAAGCATTCATCTTTAATGCTTCACTTTCATTTCTTGTGTGTGCCGATGCTTGCATCTCTGAATTAGAACTTGCTCCAGACATACGTTTCAAGACCACATTGGTGTGTACCGTACGCGGTATAGGTGCAGCTAGATGACCTTGACATTCCTTAGGATTTAAACCCAATTTTTACATATCTCTTCAAGCCCAAAACCCTTCCGATACTTACTTTCAGTATCGATGATCCGCCTAGTAAACCCTGTTGAGCCTAAAACTTTCATTTCTTAAAAACCCTCGTACAAAACCCCTACTCACCCAAAATTCCCAAAACCTTATCTTAGAATTTCTAAGGTCGTGAAAAACATCTTTTGGAACATCCTCTTCAATTATGCTCTAAAAGTCTTCCTCTTCTGTGTACTCTAAAAAGTCAAAGTGCGAAAAATTGGCACGACAAAAGAAATTGAGGTTCAAGATCAAAGATCATAGTTCCGAAAAGGATTTCTGAAAGGATCAACATAAAATATCCTTAGAAATTCTCTGGCAAAGAAGTTCTGAAGAAGAAAAGAAAAATAAAAAGTAGAAAAATCAAGAAAAGAAAAAGAAACAGTTCCACCAAATAAAGCTGAGTGCTTCAAGTATCACCTTCTCAAGAAAAATTCGATAGAAAACGAGCAGCTACAAAATCCTCCGTTCCGTTCTGAAATAAAGTTTTTCACTATCTTTGAGTTTTAAGATAAGTCAAACCCTTACAACCAAACATATACCACTACCCATACCCTTAAACCTCACCAAACACTACCACCCGTTGAATGTCTTGGGATAGTTAGCACCGTCCTCACCTAAGTGGTGGAGATCCGATTCTCGACCAAGCTTATGACGATGAGTGCTGCATGACTGGCTTATTTGAGCGATTTCAATTGTTCTAGATTGTTAGGGAACCCGATACACTTTGAGTGAATTGAGTGACCACCTATAGTGAGATCGCCTAGTCATGTGTACTCCAAGATCACGAGAATTAGTAGTATGCTTGATGATAATTGCTTCTTGCTTCTGAAAGGATCATCTTATCCTTTCCCTTATTCTTAAACAGTCTTAGTCATATTAGAAGTGGTATCATTTTGAAATTATTTTGACTCACCCCTTAAAAACCTCATTTTAAATGTTTTTCTAACTGAGTATTGCTTGAGGACAAGCAACGCCTAAGTGTGGGATAACTTGATGTGACTCAAATAGTCATGTTTTTAAGGGTAATATTCCGCACTTTTTGGACGTAACTTTAGTGAAAACATTCCAAAATGATCATTATTTACTAAATTTCACTAAAGTGGTCTAAATATAGGCGTTGCTGCAAAAATCACCTAAAACGTCCAAATAACAAGCAAATCAGGACGAATAAACGTGCACAAAATCACCCGGCCTCATTTACCTTATATAGATCACATTCTAACTTCATCATATGATAAAACAGGTAAAATCGAGACGGGAAAATCAAGAATCATGCAAATCGGATAAAGAACGGAGAAGACTGAACAGTATCAGACCCTATAAAGTCATTTCGGCTATGCTTGACCTATACACATCCAATTTCAGTGAAGTTGGCATCATTAGAAGCGTAACGGAATTACGAAACCACAGGCGAAAGAATCGGGTCAAACGGACGCCTAACGAAGGAGATACGCGCGTTTTAAGCAACGAACGAAATCAGACGAACACCGTATACGGCCCTGGGAACCGTATACGGCCCCACAGAGACCGTATACGGCCTACCGAACACCGTATACGGACCTACCAAGGCCTTATACGGCCCCCTGTACCCTGTATTGTGCATCGTTTGCTTGTACGTGCTGTTTCGCGAGTTGTACGGCTGATTTTTGAGCTTTTCCTATAAATAGGGGATCACTCCTAATTGCGACCATAATCTTTGGTGACCCGCTTTATTTCAATTCGCTCCGATTTAAGAACGACCTCGAGTTATACTTAATGCTTGCTCCCAAGGTAGGTAGTACTTATAGTTTGAGCCCCAGCTCATATAAATTTAAAACTTATTGTCCGCCGCTTCTGTTGCTGTTGGAACAACGACCGGAGTCAAATCCGACCGACCGATAGGGGTGACGACAAGCAACCAGGCAAGAATACCCGATCAATTGTAAATATAGATTTGGTAAGTCAAGTTCGAACACAGAGAAAAGGTGGAATTTTTAAAATAGAAATTAACAATTAACAATTAACTAGAAAACAGTAAATATGTGGGGCGTTTTAGTTCCGTACGAACATTTGAGAAAACATTTAATTTAAAATAAACAAACTTAAATAAATACTTTTAAATTAAAATAATAAATAAATAATAACAATAAATCCTAATTGGAAGGAATAAGTAATTGTATAGTTAATGTCACTTAGATTCATATTTCCCAATTTTTTACGTACTGATTATCTAATTGTGATTCTTTTAGATCAACTTAATACCAAATTCTTCAATGAATACTAAGTCGAATATGAACTAGCCAACGTTTCGGGTCCAACTAATTCCTATAATCTAGGGTCCAACATGAAACACTGGTTCCAATGTCACAAGATGATCAGTCAATTATGTGCCTTTCCCTAAATTATGCATTAAACATTCACAACGCGTTATAATCAACTCTATTGGTATGACTCAACAATACCCAATAATTAACTTATTGTCTTGCTCATCTTAAAGTAGATTATTATTGTATACTCGACTTATCAGACTCAACGTATTTAGTGATAGTCCAAAACCCTAAGGTAGTACTAGCAATAATCAATAATCTTAAAGGAACTCAATCTCATTAAAATTATTAACCACGTGAAGCAACAATAATAACTAGTTACCAATAAACAAGTGTCCACGAGCAATATAACCGTTTTCAATCAAATAACTTATTCAATACGCAATTATAATCGTTCAATAATCATAATCTAAGTTAAATCAACTACGCAATCACTTTAAATACTCAATTCATCATCAAAACAATATATATCAGATTCAATAAATCAAATTCTTCAATGAAATAAAGAAACGAAAATATACCGAATCGATTAACGATAAACTACGAAAGATTAGAGCGAATTATCCTCGTTCTTCACCCTTCGTACCTCCAAACTAACCCTAAATTACGAATTTAAAACCCCTAAGGTCGTCTGTAACTAAAAGAAAACGAAAACCATGGAAAAACTATCGAAATAGGGTTTTTTCGCGAATTTATACTTCTGTGGTTTTTGATCCATACGGCGTATGGATTTCCATACGGCGTATGGATTGATTTCAAGCCCAGCCCATGTCCGCGTAACCTGGGCCTCCACTGCAGCAATCCATACGGCGTATGGATTCCATAGGGCGTATGGATGACTTTTCCAGCCGGTTTCTTGATTTTTCTTCCTTTCTTCTTTTCTTCAACACCGGCTTCTCATTATTCTTCAAATATATATCATTTAGCTCGTTATTTAACTGTTTTCCGTTCCTTTTCCATAAACGCTCCATTTCCACATCTATTTGCAAATATGAACGAAATCAATATCTATTCTAAACAAAATGCAATAAAAACATTCAAGAATAGGGGTAAAATACTACTGAAATATAGTACTTTTGAGCGTTTATCAAACATCCCCCACTTGAATCCTACTTGTCCTCAAGTAGACTATCGATTCAAAAATCAAATTCTTAAGAAAACAGTTATCTATATTACTCTAAATAACTAAAATAGGAATTACACAACATCACCCATCTTCAACTCAAATGTTTAAATTTAAAAATCTGTTAATTCTAAAAACAATTATTAAGAAACTATGAGATTTACAAAAACTGATCTACACATAGAGTTATTATTCTTAAACATCAAATAGTTCACAATGATTATTGATATTGTTATCCACTTAAACAATCTATAATTGAATACTCGAGCTCAACTTATTATTATTCGTGTAAATATTCCCTTAGACTCCCAAAAACTATATACTTTCATACTCATAATATGCCAATATTACATATCTTGAAATTTAATCAAAATAATCATTTTTCAAATCAAGACAGAGGTGACAGGTCTGTGTCTCAACACAACAAAGCAACATAACTTGATTTTGGTTTAGCAATAAAGTTTTTAGTCAAACCATTGGTGACAGGTCTGTACCTCAGTACAACAAAGCGACTTAATTTGACCACATTTTACAATCATGAGTTTTTAAACTCTTTTGCTCTTTTTCATTAGATATACTGATGGAGACCAGGTCTGTACTTTCGTATAACAGAGGAAACAACACCCAGTATATCCCCAAATGATATTAATTAAATTCCCAAAAATATGGCATATCACACATTACTCATATGAAAATCAAGACATACGTCATACATAGCTAAAGTTCATCTACAAGTAACATGTACTCCTTAATTATCATTTCTTAACAGCTCAAACATTCTCATATAAATCGCCTATCAATACATCATATAATGAAGCTAAATAACATCTTTAATAGCTTTAATATTTAATTAAAAGTGTAGAAAATTTTAAATTTAACCTGCATAGTTACAAAATAATTATCTCTAGAAAACAAAAATTTTAATGCAAAAATTTGGTTGAAAAATGGGCAACTCATAACCTCCTAGTTACTTATCTTAATAAAATAACTATTAACCAAATTACAAAATCATCTACTTATTAACAGAACAATTATGTGGAAATTAAACTTCTTTTCTCTCCCATCCCCCTCTTAAAGATGTACAATGCCCTCATTGTACAAATACTGACATACTTAAAAACGGGAAAAAGAGAAAAGAACTTAGAACAGAAAAACTCCCCTGGAATAGTGTGCAGTTTAATGACAAGGATGATACGAATTTCCCACATCCTCTCGATTCAATTATTCGTTGCGCTGAACTTACTGCCAGCATGACACGTACTCACAACACACTTCTGAGGGAACAATCAACAAACATAATTAAATAATACCAAATTAAAACAACCGAATTAAAAATAACTACTACCAAATCCTAAAACTACCAATCCAACACAATTAATAAAACCCAAAAATAAAAACAGTCATAGTAATAATAATAAAACAACAATAATAATAGTGTCTGGAATCATAAACCAAATAGGATGAACATCATCCTAGTCACTGTCATCGTCCTGACGGTACTGGTACTGATGAGAAGGCACTCCATACTCTGACTGCGATGGTGGTGGTGGTCGTGGCATGAACTCTGGTGGCATCTGGTACTGGAATGGCTGATATGAGGGTCCAGAAGGAAACTGACCAAACAGCTGCTCAAACAAGCCATCCTGGTAGTCCAAGTGTGCACTGGTCTGATAGAAATGCTGTCTCTGCATAAGATCTAACTGATCAAACCTTTGGGTCTGATGTAACTGCATCTGGTGCATCTGCTGAGACAACTGATCAAACTCCGTAGCATAACCTCTGTTACGGCCTCGTGCCGTACCTCGACCTCTATCACTGCCACTCGTATCTCCTCTGGCTCTAGCCTGCCTCGACTGCAAAGTCTGTCCTACCGGGGTAATCGGAACCCAGTAATACATCTCTGCAGGACCACCATAGGTAATGCATGGCTCAATGAGGGCAAACGCCTCCAACCGGCGTGCTGTCAACCAGCCCATACTAGGCTGAACGATCGTGCATGACCCCATCTCATCCTGAGTAGCCGAACCAAAGTATCTAGCCAGTCGAGTAACAAAATGACCTCCACACAAACTACTACCATCTCTAGTACCAGTAGCTCTCTTCGACATCCACTTCGCCAACCTCCAAGGTACATTCACTAACCTCTTCCTGATAATCGAGCTCAAATAAAACAAGTCAGGCCTCGAAACTTTCTCAGGCCCCTCCTTGCGACCCACAATGGTGTAAGTCAACAATCTGTGAATGAGTCGATGACGAGGATCTCGAATACGCGTGTAAGAAGGTGTCGAACTTCCATAACTTCCCTGGGCAATAAAATGCCACTCCTGCTCAACTTCCAAATCAGTGAGCTTCTTCACAGCACCTGCAGAAATGTGGTTTAAAAAGTGATGATTATCCAGCTCATTGGGCTCATAAAGCCCCAATCCCAAAGCAAACTGAACCAAGGTCATCTGTCTGGCCTGTCCTCCTAGTTGGAAGAAAATGGAGTTCTCAGTCCATTGGGTCGACCTGGCATCAAACCTAAAAGTGCTATAAAACTCAACAACCAACTCTCTGTAGATATCCTCCCTGATACTGAATAACCGGGACCAAGCATAGGAAACAAATCCAATGTTTTCATCCTCTAGTGCATATGGAACAGCAAGTAAATTCCTAATGGCTTCAGCACCATTAGTAAACCCCTCTCTAGCAATCACATGCTCCAAAACATTCCAGTTAACAGCATCAAACACCTCAATGGACTGGCCAATATTGGAAGCCAGTCGATCTCTAAACTGCATCCTAGCAGTCTCAGAATATGACCCATGAAAAGTGAGATATCTATGTGATCTAATCAACGGGTTTCCCAAAGTTTCACCTCCTCGTGCTCTCCTGTTAGACATGATAACTGCTAAACAAAACAATTGTTAATAATACTAAATAAGAAGTTAATTGCAAAAAGGTTACTAAAAATTTCGGCAGCATTTCGGCTTAAAATTGAATAATCCACCATAAAGGTTTAGCCTAAAACTACCGCAACAACCAATTTCATGAACCTAAATTGCAACTTTTAGACAAAAACTACTCAATATGCATACATGTATATACTTCATTAAATATCCCTGACAATTGCCTAATCAAATGTATTATAATAACTTTGTACCATTATGAATATACAAAATTGCACAATCACTAAACTCGAGTATTAGCAACTAGCAAACATTCATACAATATCAAAATGAATTATTGTAACACAATTAATCAAAATAACAACTTATCACTTAACCGTAATCACAAACACTTGTGTACCAAACAAATATTTGCATTAATCATCATGTGGTCAGAAAATTAATAAGCACGAAATTAAAACATAGCATAATTGAGTGTCTCATATTCACATTTTATCATTACGAACGAATAATTCGATTAACACAAAATATGCAATACATTTGAAAAACGAGCATGACATTGCAATGTATATAGCAACTAGAACATATATCAATCAAAACATGCTAATAATCATACGCATATCCGAAATACCCAAAAAATCTACAATTAAACCCTAACTTCCAAACGAGTGATTTAACCAACGAAAATGAAAACGGGAAGTTATACCTTGTAGAGGAAAGTGCGTGTAACACGAATACGTAAAAATGGCGATGAATGCGTGGCCGGATTTTCCGTTTGGAGGTGGTGGGAGTGAAAGCCGTGGGTGGTATTGAGAAAAAGTTTTGGGTGAAAAATGAGGAAGAAGGAGGCTGCTGGCGGTTTTCTGCATTTTTGATCCATACGGCGTATGGATTCCATACGGCGTATGGATTAAATAGGCCCAGGTCAACTCATTAAACCCAGTCAACGGCCCGGTCCAGCGGCCCAACCAATCCATACGGCGTATGGATTCCATACGGCGTATGGATTGAAAAATCAGAATTTTTCAAAAACGATTTTCAACCCATTTTTAACCCAAATTCATCACTAACTTTATATAATTAAATCTCAAACCTGGATGATAATCACGACTTCAAAATCTTCACAATTCCACACTATAAAATAAATAACAATAATTAACAAACATTAAAAAGAATAATATTCAAAATAATACTTAATATTCAAATCACACATTCAAAAACAAAAATCCAAAACAAACAAAAGTCTAACATAATCCAAAACAAATCAAAATGTTAGAAACAATCCAATAGCATAAGAAATATAAAAGGGATGAAACGATGAAATTAGTTCAATGGATAGAGGACAAGGAAGCTCTTCATCATTTCAGTGACTACATTTTCAACCCCATTTCCAAAAGTCGCAAAACTTTCCAAGTGTCCATTGGCAACATGCTGAAGATAGACCAAGTCCCAGCTGATTCCCTTTATCACCTTATTATTTACTCCCTCAGGTGCCAATACTAACTTATCACCTAACAGCTTGTACTCACGGTCGGGATGACTCTTCTCAAACTCACTCATAAACTCCAAACAATCTGCCACTATCCCAGCATGCTTACTCAGAAACGGTTCTTTCCTTAAACTTCTTATTCTAGTTTCAATCCCTGCAATTACCTCATTCTGAACACAAGTTAGTTCTAATCCTGAATCTTTGAAGATTTCAACCAATTTAGTGTATATTTCCACCATCCCATAGTGGAAATGCTCCCTCATAGTTAGAACCTTATTATTATCAACTAAAACATCCAAGTTTAGTACCACATAAGTAGCCAAATCAATATCAAAATGAGGATGAATGAAATCCGGGTGTGGCCTTTCTTCCTCTTCCTTAGCAAAGCGATCCATTTTTGTCACCATTTCATGAAGATAGTAATGAATAGTACTCGTAACAATGAACCGATGAGGTGTAATATCCGTCAAATGGTCATCTGAATGTTGCAATCGAACCAATTCTCTTAAACCAAACCTAAATTCCTTGTCTGCTTCTGCCTTTGGATGACCAGTAACCTCGTACAGAGCCCTAAGCATACGGCCAAGACACGCGGTCTGATTTGCCAAATAAGGAAATGCAGAATGCCTCAGAATCTCATAGATCTCCGTGTATCTTTTCTTCTGAGCTGTGTAGAATTTCTCTTCCTCTTTAATCCTAGTTTCTAGAGATTCCCCAAAAGTAGTGAGGGCAATATAGAATTGCCTATCAATCCCATACTGACTCTCAATCAAAGCTGCCTCTAACACATCATTTACCAAAACCCTCTGACTATCAGTGAAATCCACAGTGGACCTGCTAATAATCTCAGAACTGAAAGGAATATCCCCTCTAAACTCCTCAAGTGCCGATAGCAACCCCTGACAAGATGAAGTAATAGGAGCGGGAATACGGCCTAATTGGGTATAAGGAGGCACCCTCTCGGCGGAACTAGCATCCGAATTAACAGACTGATCCCTATTAACCATGTTATTATCATTTGCATCACTTTCAAAACTCCTCGCCATTGGACAAACCTAAATAAAAATAAATCTGGAAATACAAAACACCACTAACGAAAAACAAGTTAGTTCACACAAAATAAACAAAAATTAAATAACATGTACAACTTTAAATTAAATGGAACTCCAACCGGCGGACGGATTTCCATCCGCCGGTTGAAACTAAAACCCCAAAAGTTTAACCAATTAAAGGATAATTAGTTTCAACCAATGAATTAATGAAAACATGTTACACAATTAATTAAACTTATTAAAACAACTTTACTGAAACTTAATTAACAAAAGTTACTTTTAAAAAGAAAGAATTAAAAATTACTAATTTCTATTTAAATAAACACAACCGCTTTCCTCGGCAGCGGCGCCAAAAACTTGATGTCGGCTATGAAAGCGCGTCTTGTTTTACAATTTATAAATAGAAATACCTAATAAATACTTTCAAGCAACCAGGCAAGAATACCCGATCAATTATAAATATAGATTTGGTAAGTCAAGTTCGAACACAGAGAAAAGGTGGAATATTTAAAATAGAAATTAACAATTAACAATTAACTAGAAAGCAGTAAATATGGGGGGCGTTTTAGTTCCGTACGAACATTTGAGAAAACATTTAATTTAAAATAAACAAACTTAAATAAATACTTTTAAATTAAAATAATAAATAAATAATAACGATAAATCCTAATTGGAAGGAATAAGTAATTGTATCGTTAATGTCACTTAGATTCATATTTCCCAATTTTTTACGTATTGATTATCTAATTGTGATTCTTTTAGATCAACTTAATACCAAATTCTTCAATGAATACTAAGTCGAATATGAACTAGCCAACGTTTCGGGTCCAACTAATTCCTATAATCTAGGGTCCAACATGAAACACTGGTTCCAATGTCACAAGATGATCAGTCAATTATGTGCCTTTCCCTAAATTATGCATTAAACATTCACAACGCGTTATAATCAACTCTATTGGTATGACTCAACAATACCCAATAATTAACTTATTGTCTTGCTCATCTTAAAGTAGATTATTATTGTATACTCGACCTATCAGACTCAACGTATTTAGTGATAGTCCAAAACCCTAAGGTAGTACTAGCAATAATCAATAATCTTAAAGGAACTCAATCTCATTAAAATTATTAACCACGTGAAGCAACAATAATAACTAGTTACCAATAAACAAGTGTCCACGAGCAATATAACCGTTTTCAATCAAATAACTTATTCAATACGCAATTATAATCGTTCAATAATCATAATCTAAGTTAAATCAACTACGCAATCACTTTAAATACTCAATTCATCATCAAAACAATATATATCAGATTCAATAAATCAAATTCTTCAATGAAATAAAGAAACGAAAATATACCGAATCGATTAACGATAAACTACGAAAGATCAGAGCGAATTATCCTCGTTCTTCACCCTTCGTACCTCCAAACTAACCCTAAATTACAAATTTAAAACCCCTAAGGTCGTCTGTAACTAAAAGAAAACGAAAACCATGGAAAAACTATCGAAATAGGGTTTTTTCGCAAATTTATACTTCTGTGGTTTTTGATCCATACGGCGTATGGATTTCCATACGGCGTATGGATTGATTTCAAGCCCAGCCCATGTCCGCGTAACCTGGGCCTCCACTACAGCAATCCATACGGCGTATGGATTTCATACGGCGTATGGATGACTTTTCCAGCCGGTTTCTTGATTTTTCTTCCTTTCTTCTTTTCTTCAACACCGGCTTCTCATTATTCTTCAAATATGTATCATTTAGCTCGTTATTTAACTGTTTTCCGTTCCTTTTCCATAAACGCTCCATTTCCACATCTATTTGCAAATATGAACGAAATCAATATCTATTCTAAACAAAATGCAATAAAAACATTCAAGAATAGGGGTAAAATACTACTGAAATATAGTACTTTTGAGCGTTTATCAACTACAAAGGTAGTCTTTATAGATACATGCTCACGTTTATAACCATCGCGTGTCGTGGACACCCTCAGGTTACAAGTCTTCGGACATCTCTACTCGGCTAATCAACTCAAGTTTATTAAGTTAAACTCTCAAGACTCAGGTGAGTCTCATAGCCCCTATTTTACTGTTTTACTCAGGGGTGTGATACATTGCTCGATTTATTTACATGTGAATGCAAGTACTATTCAATATCAAATACTGCATGAGTTGTTTTCAACTAATCAATTTAAAGCCCTCCACAAACATAGTTTGGTAATACATATGTAGCGTGAATGTTAGTATATGATATCATATAGGATTGACAATCCTCGTCCGGGTTAGCAAGCACTAACTGGTCAAACGTGTTGATACATGTTTGTGTGTCTGTCAGTTGGTCTATTGAGTTGTAAGTGTCGTTAGTTAGTTTTATTAGAAAAGTCATTTTCTGTATTTGCGACACTTAAGTTTAGCATTAGGCGACACTTGCCCTAGTGACGCATAGCGACACTTGGGTAAGTGACGCATGAGGGCGGCGACATGCGACACTTCCCAAGTGACGCATGTCTGCCGATTTTGTTTTAGTATAAATTGAAACCTACGGGTTTTCGGCTAGGGTTGACGAAACCCTAGCACCATTTGTCGACTAAGCACTTCTGTAAACAGTTTCAATACGATTTACAAGCTAATATACTCGTTTACTTTGATTAATCATTGTTTCGGTTTGAGTTTATTACTTGTTTGTGTAATTGATTGATTCCGCCAATCTATTACTTTCGATCAACACTTAGATCCACATCCAGGGGGCACTCTCAACTGGTATCAAAGCCTCGGAGTTGATTTGATCGACGTGTGTACGCGTATTGAAGTGTTTTCGGTTCGATTTTGTGAAGATCAAAGATATTCTAGCAAGTTTAGGATCGATTTGGTGCTATTACTGTGTTTTGATTAAAGATTTACAGGTTTCGTACGATTGGGACTCAAGAATTTTCGTTAGGTTTACGAAAATTCGATTTTTAGGGTTTTTGGGTGTTCACAGCCGTTTCTGCGTCACTCAGAGCGTCACTTCGACACTTTGTGCGGCACTTCGAGCGACACTTCTGTAAGGAATAATTAGGGTTTTTACGACACTCAAGTGCGTCACTTGGTAACGTCACTTGAGTATTATACGTCACTTACGTTAGTGACACCTACTGTTCATTCCGACACTTAACAGCGTCATTTGATACGACACTTGTGTATCATCCGTCACTTACTATAAGTGACGCGTTACTTCTGTCAGTCACTTAAAGCGTCACTTACCTTAGTGACGCCTGTTATTGCTAAGCGACACTCAAGTCCGTCACTTGAGTACGTCACTTACGCGTTTATAAGACACTAATCTCTAGTGTCGTTCTGTTTATTTACCCGTCACTCGATAGCGTCACTTATCAAGTGCCGCTACTCTTTGCGACACTAAGGTGCGTCACTTACCAAGTGACGCCTTTGTTACTAATCAGCTTCCAAATTGTTTTTTTTTTAAGTTGATTCTACAGGTACGCTTCAATGTCTGATAAGGAAGATATTAGAGGAATCAGAGAGATGCTCAGACAGAGCAATGATATTGGATCCAGTAATAAACCTCCGTTCTTTGGACCAGATTTAGATTATGTGTATTGGAGAGATAGATATGAACAGTATATAGATTTCCACTGTCCTGAACTGTGGGGACCTTTAAAAGAACGATATGTTGCTCCAGTGGCTGAAGGAAATTATCGTGGTGTTCCTCCAGCTAAAACATATAATGCTATGTCACCTCAAGAGAAAAAGGAGTATGAAACAGAAAGAAAGGCTCATTCTTCTATCTGTATGTGTTTGCCAAAGGATGTTATGAGACTCTTTAAATCTCATGACACAACTTATGATCTGTGGAAGGCAATTGAGACAAGATGCGGAGGAAATGAAAAGTACAAGGAGGCTAAGCTAGAATTAATCAAAAAGCAGTATGATTTATTTGATATGATTCCAAATGAGCTGACTTCCAGTCTATTCACTAGATACTCACATCTGGTTAGTGAGTTGAATGAAGGAGGATACAATCTCCCTGCACTTGAGGTAAACAAGAAGTTGCTGGACGTGTTGCCAAGTGCTTGGGATGTGAAAGTCCAATTTTTAAAGGAAAATCCAGAATTACAAAGGATGACTCTGGATCAATTGATAGGTATTCTACAAGCTCATGCGATGGAATTGAAGAAGAAAGAATGTAAGTCAGGTGGATCTGTACAGAATGCCACAACTGGTGGTGTTGGACTAGTAAATTCTGGCAAGAGTTACGGTGGAGTAGCATTTATAAAGGATACTAATTCATCTTCTGCTTCTTCTGGAGTTCATCATACAGCTTATCTTTCTGGTACATCTCAAGGAAATCAACAACAACAGGCTTCAGTTTCACCAGCAATACAAGAGCAAGCTGCAATTTATACAGCTTTTCTGAGCTCTTATAAAGATTTGGTTACTCAACCAAATACAACTTTGGAACTGATCAAGGAGGATTACGGACAATTGGATGAAGATGATCTAGAACAGATGGACTTGAACTGGAACATTGCTATGATAACAAGAAGGGTTCAAAAATTCTTGCAACGAACTGGACGCAAGAGTTTAGAAGGCAATGGGAAGTCAGGATTTGGTTTTGATAAAAGCAAGGTCCGTTGTTATAACTGCCAGAATTTGGGTCATTTCGCTAGGGAATGCGAGAAACCCAAGATGCCACCGTCGGGCCTTACTAAACCTGATCCTCCGAAAACGAAAGAAGAGGGAAAGACGTTAGTTGTGGACAATGCTTTGGTGGTTTTTGAGCCAACTACTCATGACTGGAATGCGGAGGCTACAAAGTTTCAACAGTGTCTCATGGCTCATATTACACCTGAGGTACAAAATGAATCACCTGAACCTTTAAACTGTATCTCATGCATTAATCTAACTGAATCTCTAGAGGCTTTTCAAAAGGATAACCAAGAGTTGCGAGATAAAGTTGCAAAACTTAATGAGTCAAATAAGTTTTTGAAAGAAAATGAAAAACTCTATGAAAAACATATTGAAGCTCATAAGTTAGATACTCAAACTTATAAAGCTAAAGTTTTTAGTCAACAGGATGCAATTAAAAGTTATCTTACTGAAATTGAACTGTTGAACAAAGAGCTTTCAGACTTAAAAAGTGAGTATGGTAATTATCAAGATAAAGTCTTGGGGTCAACTTCTGCGACAATGATCTTTAATGAAATTATTAGCAATCATAAGCAGGATAAGAAAAGTAAGGGAGGAAAAGGAATAGGTTTTGTTGAAATAGCACCTCCTACTACTTATACTCCTTTACCTGTTAAGGAAGGCCTTGATGAAATTCCAGTTGATTATGCTAAGTTGTTGGGTATCAAGGGTAAAGTGGCTAAATCTAACAAACAGGAGAAGGAGAAAACCACGAGGCCAGAGTATCCCACTCCTAAGTTTGTTAAGCCACTGAATGAATCTCCTGTTAGTGCTGAGGAGATTGTTAAGCAAAAGGATGTATCTCCAGTTTGTTTTGAGGAGATCGTTGAGATTGAGGATATTACGGATCAGGAGTATCCTGAAGTTAAGAGAGTTGAAGTTAAACCTGAAAAGGAAATTTCAAAAGTTGAACCTGAAATTAAGGTTCAAACAAATAAGGGTAAAGCCAAGGTTTTAAACTCAAAACAACAAACTTTACAGTCACCTGTAAAGATTTTGCAACGAAAATTAGTAAATGAAAAAGTTTTGTCTGATAAACCTTCAACTTCGACCTCTCAACCAAAGCAAACATTTTCTAAGACATGTACTCAATGTTCATGTTCTAGAAATGTTTCTCCACCTCCTGTGGTAATGCCTCAGCCTCAACCGTTAGTTGAGACTCGTTCTTGTTTCTACTGTAAGAGACAAGGACATTTGATCCGTGACTGTCCCAAGCTGTCAAATCAGCGCTATGGGAGAGAGATGCCTAGGACATCAGTTTATAGAAATTCTTTTTCAAAATCTCCACCTAGGCGTTACTCAAAGTCTCCCAAGCCTGTTCTGAACCTAAGTAATGTTGAGCAAAAACCTTTGCCAATTCAGAAGCCCAACATTATTTCTGATATCAATTCCGAACCTTCAAAAGTTTGGAAACGAAAAGAGTCTGATGTTGACTCTTCAGTCGTCAACAATAACACTTCAGATAAAAATTCTAATTTGTTTAAAGATAAAGTCCTATCTGATGTGCTTATTGTTGATGACCATGGAAGACCTAAGTCTGTAAAGGCTTGGGTCTCCGTTACTCACTAATCTCTTTCTTTGATGTGTTGCAGCAGTCGGAACGTGTGAAGGATAGTTTATGGTATATGGATAGTGGCTGCTCACGACACATGACTGGCGATGTGTCTCTTCTGACGGATATTACACCATACTCGGGAGGATACGTTGCTTTCGCGGGAGATTCAGGAGGAACGATTTCGGGAAAGGGAACGCTAACAAATGGAAAAGTTAGCTTTGAAAATGTGAATTATGTGGCTGAGCTGACTCACAACTTGCTGAGCGTTTCACAAGTTTGTGACAAGGATTACACCACTTTATTCACAAAGACGGAATGTGTAATATTGAAGCCGGGGTATGTCATTCCTGAGGATTGGGTATTGATGCGTGCACCTAGAAAGAATGACACCTATGTGATGAATATGCGAACTGTGGAGACTACAAGTGACTATACTTGTCTTCTTTCAAAGGCTTCAGAAAAGGAATCACTCCTTTGGCACAGACGGATGGGACATATTCATTTCCGTAAAATGAATTTTCTGATTAACAATGATTTAGTGAGGGGAGTTCCAAAACAGTCATTTGCTCTAAAAGATGACTGCGTTTCTTGTCACAAAGGAAAACTCCACAAGAAGTCCCACAAGTCTAAGGTTGTGAATTCTATTGCAGCTCCGTTGGAACTACTGCATATGGATCTGTTCGGTCCAGTTTCCACAAAGAGCATTGGTGGTCGGTCTTACTGCTTGGTAGTTACTGATGACTACTCAAGGTTTTCGTGGGTATATTTCTTGACTACAAAGGGGGAGACTCCTGATATTCTGGTGTATTTGTTGGATAAGTTGGCAAATCTATGCAACTTAAAGGTGAAAAGGATTCGAAGCGACAATGGAACTGAATTCAAGAACTCAACTCTCGAATTGTTTTGTGCTACAAGAGGAATTGAGCATCAATTTAGTGCTCCAAGGACTCCACAACAGAATGGAGTTGCAGAAAGAAAGAACAGGACAATTATAGAGACAGCTCGGACTATGTTAGCTGACTCCAAATTACCAATCATCTTCTGGGCTGAGGCAGTTAATACTGCCTGTTATGTTCTCAACAGAGTGATCACGGTTAAGAAAAAGAACAAGACGTGTTATGAACTTTTCAATAACCGTAAGCCAAACCTTCAGTTCTTAGAACCATTTGGGTGTCCATGCATGATCATGATTACAAAAGATAAGGTCTCTAAGTTTGGTGACAAAGCTGTTGAAGGGATTTTTCTTGGATATTCAGTCAATTCTCCGAACAAAAGAGTCTTTAACAAATCAACGAATCAGATTGAGGAACAGTTTGAAGTAAAATGTTTAAGGTATACGGAACCTCCTCAAGGAACAGGTCCGGATTGGTTCTTCAACTATGGAAATCTCTTTGACTCTTTCAAAATTCCTGATGATGATGAAACGGAAGAGTTAGTTTCCATGCTACATGGACTTGATTTTTCTCAAGATACACCAGTTAGTAAACCATCCGACCCATCTCCTAATGCAACACCCGAACCACCACAACCTGATACTACACCAATTGATACTACACCCACACCACCATCAACAACACCTACTCCGACATCTACTTCTCGAGTTACACCATCGAAAGATGCTCCTTCTACCTCTAAAACAGTGTATAACTACACCAAGGAGCTTCCGTATGATCCAAACATGCCATCATTAGAGGAAGGAGGAGAGGATGAGGTAAGTGATGAGGGAGAGGAAGCAGAAAATATGAATTATTCTCATTTATTTTCTCAAGGAGATGAAGATGATGATGCTTCTCCGAATATTTCTGCAAATGAGGGAGATCTGAGTAATCTGGAACAGAATCTTGTGCCAGATCAAATTCCAGTGACTCGGATACATAAGGATCACCCCATTGATAATATCATTGGTGATCCTCATGCAAAGGTTCAAACAAGACATCAAGCGAAACAGACTGATACTGAACAACTTTCGGGTCTGCTGGCTAATGTTAATTCATGTTATCTTTCGCAAAATGAACCTAAGAAAATTGAAGAGGCCTTAAAAGATCCATCGTGGATCGAGGCCATGTAAGAGGAACTACAACAATTTGAAAAGTTGCAAGTCTGGGAAGTAGTTCCATTACCCAAGGGTGCCCACTTGACTGGCACTCGTTGGGTTTTTCGTAATAAGATGGATGATCGGGGCGTTGTAATTCGCAATAAAGCACGTCTAGTAGTTCAAGGCTTCAGTCAAATTGAGGGGTTGGACTATGATGATGTATTTGCCCCGGTTGCTCGATTGGAATCCATACGCATCTTTCTGGCATACGCGTCCTTCAAGGGATTTCGCGTCAATCAACTTGATGTGAAAAGTGCGTTTCTGTATGGAAAGGTCGACAACGATGTGTACGTTAAGCAGCCTCCTGGTTTTGAAGATCCTGCGCATCCTGAATACGTCTGTAAATTGAACAAGGCGTTGTATGGTCTTCACCAAGCACCAAGACTTTGGTACGAGAGGCTAACTACACATCTGATTAAGCATGGTTTTGTAAGAGGGAACATCGATAGCACGCTATTTATTCTTCGTGAACAGTCAGAGGATAGGGAAGATTTACTACTTGTGCAGGTTTACGTGGACGATATTATCTTCGGGTCTACAAATGAGGCAATGTGTAAGAACTTTGAGAAAATCATGAAGTCTGAGTTTGAGATGAGCGCAATGGGAGAACTCACTTTCTTTTTAGGTGTACAAGTTGAGCAGCTTGCAAAAGGTATTTATATACATCAGTCAAAATATGTCAATGACATGTTGACTAGGTATGACCTGCTCACTTGTAAAACCTATGGGACTCCCATCGAGCTTAATCACAATCTCAAGCTTGCTGAGGAAGATGAAGATTGCAAGGAGAGGGACTATCGTTCAATGATAGGTTCTCTTATGTATTTGACTGCCTCAAGACCGGATATTGTATTTGCCGTGTCGATTTGCTCACGTTATCAGGCTAAACCAAAGGTGTCACATATGAAGGCAGTAAAAAGAATTTTTGGTTATCTCAGAGCTAGACCTACCCTTGGTCTTTGGTATTCAAATGAGAAGACTTTCGCTCTCACAGCCTATTCAGATTCGGATCATGGAGGTTGCAGTATCGATAAGAAGTCTACAACGGGTGGATGTCAGTTTCTGGGATCGCGTTTGGTCTCGTGGCAGTGCAAGAAGCAAACTACAGTCTCTCTTTCTACAGCAGAGGCTGAGTATGTTGCTGCCGCTAGTTGCTGTGCTCAAGTTCTCTGGATTCAGCACCAATTACGCGATTACGGGTTACTTCTTACTATGACTCCCATTCACATAGATAACACTGCTGCTATTTCTATCACACGCAATCCCGTACAGCACTCTAAGACAAAACATATTGAACTTAGGTTCCACTTCATACGGGATTGCTATGAAAAACACTTGATAGACCTGGTCCACATAGACACCCTTAAACAAAATGCTGACCTATTCACCAAAGCCTTTTCACGTGCTCGATTTGATGAACTGGTCAACATGATCGGTTTAAGATTCTTTGGGTCTAAAAAGTAATGTGTGACTTGGATAGTTAACGTTATTTGCTTTTATGTGTGTTTATTAAAAAAAAAAAAAAAAAAAAAAAAAAAAAAAAAAAAAAAACAACTTTGCAACAGCCACTCTTTATACTCCTTAGTATTAAAGAAAACGCAAGGTTGCTACATTTTTAAAATAGACGTTGAAGTTGTGTCTGTAAACAACTTGGGATATGATAGTACATCGGGTGACATGCACAAAATGGAATTTTAAGGTTTATCTTGGATGTGTCAGTAGGTTTATCTGACACACTTAAAACAGTTTTTATCTAAATTATCTTCATCATACGATGTATTGGTAGGCATGGTACACACCGGTCTCTGAGGTATTAAGAAGTAATTTACATACATGTCTATGATCATGTGGTAAACACCTTGTGATGTACGACTTTAAGTCTTAATTCCTTAGCATAGCTTGACATACTTCTATTTTTGGATCGTATATCTGAGATCTTTTGGGGGAGTATGCTGATTGTTTCCTCTGTTGTACGAATGTGCAGACCTGGTCTCAATTCAGCTTACTCTCAAAACTAAGCAAACGTGAGTCAATGCACTTGCAAAGTCTTAAATTTAAGATACTTCACAAGGTCGCCACAAATTTGGTTTGACTGCGTTTGGTTTTGCTTATACCTGAATCAAGTTATGTTGCTCTGTTGTACGCAAGTACAGACCTGTCACCGCTGGCTTGATTCTTAAAATTGATTCTCTTATATTCCTTCTAATTTTGGAAACTATGTTCATGTCTAAGTTATAGGGGTATATCTATGGTGGGGACCATGGTGCAATATTCATTCTAACAATAAAAGGTTAACTCACAGACACGGATGTAACATGTTTAGGTGGACAAACAATACCAATAATTGTTTTGAAATAATTTTTATACAAAGTGTTTTAAATGTGCCAAGTAAATTTAAAGTGGACAAATATACTGATGATCGAAATAACACTTACCATTCCTAATAATTGCATGTTATTCCGATATGATCCCTAACTAGACTTAACCAACTCCGTCACCAAAAAGAATGTATTTAGTTTAGTTTTATATTTGTAATTTTGTGTCTTTAAATTTTATTTATTTTTTTAACCAAGTCACATTTACTGTCAAATTGAGTACTTCGCAAAAGATCGATAAAATTTTAAATTTTGTTAAAAACTGTCGATATGCGTCACTTCCTAAGTGACGCTCATAGTGACGCATACAAGTGACGCTTTAAGAGTCGTTCTAAGTGACGCTGATTAGGGTTTTGGTATAAATAGTCCGTATCCGGCACTTATTTCTACCACCAACACTATTCACTACGCGTCACTTCCACTACCCTTGCGTCACTTCTCTCGTCGCTGCGTCACTTCGACTGTTCGTGCTTTTCGATCGATCTACGGCTTTTCGTGTATTTTGCGTGCAATCGGCCTCCGTTACCTTGTTCATATCACTCATACGCATCATTAGGTACCATTTTTATCTATTATAATTGCGTATTCATGATTTAATCGTGGATTGAAGTTTCGGGTTTTTAGGGTTTATGAAATCATGATTATTGGGGATCGTTTTGTTATTGTTTTGTGTTAATAAACGGTGTGTTTTACTCGTCTTTACTTGCCGCACCGTTTGGTTAACTCGTTTTCAAAAAACCCCAAAATTGGTTCGTCGTGATTTCTGGGCTTGAACAGTGACACGATGATCTTCATCGTTGCGTCACTTCAAGCGTCACTTCCTTAAGTGACGCTTAATGGTAATTTCACAGGTTAAGTGTCACTTCCACAAGTGACGCCTTTAAACGTCACGTTGCTGAGTGACGCCTTTATGCGTCACTCCCACGTCATACTTACCGAGTGACGCTTTGATCCGTCACTTTCTTAACTGACGCTGTCAGTGCCGCTTTAACTGACCGTCACTTTCTAAATGACGCATACCCGTCACTTGTTAAGTACCGCTTGAATGATATATGTTACGGCAACGTCACTTACACCAGTGACGCTTTCAATGCGTCACTTACCTTAAGTGACGCATCCTTCTGATTTCTGATTTTCATACGGCACTCCTTAAGTGTCGGCTGTCTTACGCGCGTCACTTCTTCAGTGACGCTATAAATCAGATTTTTCGATTATGTTTTTGAGCTTATTCTGTAACGATTTTTCGTGTTCTTGTCTGGTTTATAGTTACAGATGGAGCATCTTCATGATTATTATCGTCGCACAAACACCAGGCACAACATTGTTGCATTTTTGGAATCTACGCATAAGAACTCATTGCCTTTTCGGCCGATGATCGAGTTTCTTAGACGTTCGAGGATTCATTACGCTATTACAGCTTCAGTACCAGTGTATATGAATCAAATCGAGGAGTTTTATGACCACGCATTTATCAGAACAGACAACGACACTCCGAGGATTGTGACCACGATGTTTGGTCGTGAGATTCAGATTACACAGGATTCAGTTCGCCGTGTTTTGCAGTTTGATGATGCAAATGATATGCCAACCGTTTTTGAGACCACTTTTATCTACGGGGGTCTTCAGAGATTGGGTTATCCGGCTGATCAGCTTACTGATTTTCGTAAACAGTATCTTTGTCGGGTTTGGAGATACTTAGCTCACATTGTAATTGTGTGTTTATCTCCGCGAAAAGGAGGATACGATGCTGCAAGTCACATGACTTTATCTCTGATGCTGGCGTTAGTTTATAACAAGCCGTATAACTTCAGCGGTTATATTTTCGGGAATATGGTTGATAATGTTCGAGCTGGAAAAGAAAAATGGCTGTTATATCCTCGTTTTGTTCAGCTGTTGTTAAATGATTTGAATCTGGGAATAGCTCCGGATCTACGATCGTTACTATTTCCAACGCCCATGATGTTACGTGTTTTCAATGACTGTAAGCTGCCACCAAAAGATTCTCAGATCTTACCTGATCGTGAGTTATTTGGGCACATAGTAAACGAAAACTATGTTGCGCCGCCCGGGGATGGTTATGAGGATGTTGTTGCTCCTCTGGTCAATGAGGCAGATTTAGTTGATGCTGCTGTAGCTCAAGATTTGGAGGATATTGAGCAAGTTGGAGAGGTTCCAGCTGAGGAATCTGATGGTGGTGTTACACCACCTGATTCTCCGGGTGATGTACCACCTCAGGATGCATTGGATGGAATACAGTTGGCTGATCCTCGACGCTTTAAGCGTATTTTGCGAAGGATTTCTGCGGGGCGTGTTCATGTACCGCCTAATCTTGGAAAGCGACCAGCTGGGTCTTCTCCGTCTTATGCTAATTTACCATTGAGAAGACGCCAGCGAACAGGAATTACCATTCAGGAGCCTGATCACCAAGATCAACAACAACAGCAACAACCGCCTACTGCGATGCTTCAGCAGTTACTTGATCAGATAACTCAGATGAACAAGCGTTTTGATGATCAGGCTGCCGTGATTGAAGCTCAAGCTGCTCAAATAAAAGATTTGGAGATAAAAGCAGCTCATGTGCAGGAATTGCAGCTAGAATTGAAAGATGTGCAGTCTAGGTTGTTAGAATTGGAAGCGGTTACTGTTGTTTCGGGGGAGGAAGGTCAGAGAACCTTAGAAACAAATGTAACCCCTCCCCCAGAATCCGAAAATGTAAATCCAGATTCTATTAATGAAAACATTGCTTTGGATTATTTCGTTGATGTTCCAGGACAACCGAGACCCATTTCGGTTGATTATTCGAATGTTAATCTCACATACATTCAGAGTTTGATAAATCCGGATAATGAAGAAGATAAATCAGTTGATCCGGATGATATAGAGATGGATGCTGAGGTTCCAGGGTCAGACGAAGAATATTTGGTTAATCCTCATCAGGAACCAGCACCTGAGCGAGAATCGGAACCAGTTCAGAAACAACCGGCTCAACCGTATGATTTTGATGCACCGATCATTGAGTCCGATGATTCTGATGATGACCAAGAGCCTCAAACAGATACTACTCAGGAACAACCAACTGCTGAATCTGTTCCTGAACAAGCGCAACCGTCTACATCTTCAGAGCGCCCGATGTTTCGAAAGCTCAAGCCTGAATTGAAGATTTGCAAAACATATCAGGTTCGAGGTGATTTGACTGGATTAATCAGAAGTTGGAAGTTTGATGAAGTCAACTTTCTGATTCTTATTAAGCGAAGAGATGGAGTACAGTATTTTCGGCCGAGATTTAACTGTATTAGCACGCTGCCGAAGGAAGAATTGAATCGTCTTGCTCAACTGAACATTGTTAACCACACTGATGATTTTCGTGGTAACATGTTTCAGAAGATTCTTAGAAAAGATATCTACAGCAAGAAGTATTTGTGGGTTAGACCAGAGCTGGGAGTTCGTTATTCATACAAGAAAAAGTTGGATTCAAGAACTCAGCAACCGATTGTGAAGTATCATTATCCTCCAGCTGCTAGTCAGAAAACTGTGCCTTTGCAGTCATTACCACTTGATTTTCTGAAAAGATTACGATATTGGTGGTTTGACTCTGTTACTCAAGAAGCAGTCATTGAATATCTTTCGGTTGAAGATCCAGTGATTGAGAAGGGTAATTGGAGTTTATCTGCAAAGTATGGAAGAACTCTTCGTGTTTTTGATCCGATCAGCCTTATCAATTTGACGAAGAAAGATTTGAAAGCTCTTCACAAAAGTAAGATGGAGTATCATCGTTATGATCAAGAAGAAGCTTCAAAGTTCGAGAAGGTGGTCGAGATTTGTGTTCGAGTGGGTATTCATGCTGGTGGAGTATTTCCACCAGGTTGGGTTTAAACTGAAGATGTTTTTGAAGACCAAGCTGAAGACACGGGGGAGTTTGTTGATACATGTTTGTGTGTCTGTCAGTTGGTCTATTGAGTTGTAAGTGTCGTTAGTTAGTTTTATTAGAAAAGTCATTTTCTGTATTTGCGACACTTAAGTTTAGCATTAGGCGACACTTGCCCTAGTGACGCATAGCGACACTTGGGTAAGTGACGCATGAGGGCGGCGACATGCGACACTTCCCAAGTGACGCATGTCTGCCGATTTTGTTTTAGTATAAATTGAAACCTACGGGTTTTCGGCTAGGGTTGACGAAACCCTAGCACCATTTGTCGACTAAGCACTTCTGTAAACAGTTTCAATACGATTTACAAGCTAATATACTCGTTTACTTTGATTAATCATTGTTTCGGTTTGAGTTTATTACTTGTTTGTGTAATTGATTGATTCCGCCAATCTATTACTTTCGATCAACACTTAGATCCACATCCAGGGGGCACTCTCAAAACGGACGTATTAGCATTTGGGTAGACGAGTGTAGATTTGGCACTCGTAGGAGGCACCTCGATCGGAATTCCTGCATTGGACCCGACCCTCAAGTTAAGCTCAGACTATGTGCTCATGGCTGTATAACTTTTATTTTGCTTTATTGCAACTTAAATTCAATTAAATCTTGCGGTTCATACGATATGTTTTGACGTACTAACCTGTGAGCTCACCAGCGTTTCGCTGACCCATTTTAGCATGTATAACAAGTACTCAGCAGTAGGTTGGACTGCCCTCAGGATTTCTGTAGCTCGAGTCAGTATGCAGATATTAGAAATTTCCTTGCATTAATATATTTTGTAAAAGTATTTATGTATTGGAATCTCTCATTTTCAGAACACGAGCTATGTATAGCTTCAAATGTTGTAAACATTTCTTACATCAATATATTTTGTTAAAACGACGCATATAGAGTCGTTTACTATATATCTTTATGCTGTGATTACCGTATTAGTCGCGCCCTGACCCAAATCGCTTCCGCATCATAATTTGGGGGTGCGACGGATCCTGATGTGCAAAAATCGAGTTATAAAGTTAAGTAGAAAATATCTAAGTATTGGCTATTACACACATAGGCAAGTGTACCTAATCGAGTAGTAGCATAGCAAAGATAACTTCCAGGTTATCGTCCATGGAACTGTTTATGAGTATTGTGAAATTGTTATCAACTAATAGTTAACCTTTATTGAAAACATGTAAAATTTGGGGATAGTACCTTTTAACGACCGACAGTCGAATGGTTGCATTGAAAGTAAAGACAGAAATAAATAAAGCAAGTAAAGATAGATTCATTACAGATTAAACAAATGTATTTACCTAAACCTTTTACCTCTAGTGTTGGATGATTTAATTAAGAACAATATTGTTACTTAACGTAAGTGAATTAACTAGTTGGATTGCTTGTCCTCACAACGCAATCACTTAATCAAGATTACATAGTGCAAGTCTCCTTGTCACCTTAGACCTCATTGATTATAACAAGTTAGTTCAACAAACTAGATTAATTATTAACGTACGTGGTTTAACTAATCGATTCCCTTGCTCTCGCAAGCCAAATATGAAACTAAGATTACATAATGCAACTCTCGTTGTCATTTAAGACCTCTTAATTATGATTAATGAACCCAACTAATATGAAGTATTAATCTTGTGACTTTACTCTCGTAATAATCAACAATCACACAAGATCTCTCTTAGTATGATCCACCCACATCACAGTTTAATTACTTTGATCCAATTCTTTGCTTATCTCTAATACAAATCACTAACTGTCACTTTAGTAAATACAATGCTAAATCCACAAGTTCTCACTTAGTGAAACAAACATAACATTAATTGAATCAAATATAAATAAACCACAATACGAATCGTTCAGTGATTAAACAAACATATTATCATACGAATCAAATCAATCTAATAATTATATCCAACAATCTAAAGTTATTAATCAAGATAAACAACAAGTCTTCAAACAATAAATAAATAAAGCAATAAAGATAGTATGATCTCTATGGTATGAACAATGTTTACTTAGATTTACTCGCCCTAGACTTGGATGTATAGATTAAGTACAAGACACGATCGATAATGTGCAATTAACAAAACAATCACTTTGTTGTCACAAAACCAATTGAATGATTAACCTTTCTTAGTGCAAGTGTCCTTGACACCAATAGTTATTAACCACCTATTGTTAATTCTAGTAACTTCATGATTTGATAGTTAACCTTACCGTCGTAAGTGTTACAACCACACAAGGTGTCCCTAAATGTGATACACGAACAATCAAGATTTCCAATTTCAATTCAAAACCTTTTATTTGGTAAAATACAAAGATACAATCATCAATTTCTCAATAGATTGTAAACAAGTACATGATAAACACAAGTTTTCACTTAATGCAACAAATACTTATCAATTGAATCAAAATCAAAACCTAGATCACTCATGGTTCTTTAATCAAACATAAAATTAACACATCAATTAATCCAATCATGTACAATACATCCACAATACTAGGGTTCACAAAACTAAATAAACATAAGAATCCAACCCTTGAAAGGAACAAACATCAAACAATCAAAACTCAAGATAAAAATCCATAACAATGGTTATGTAATCAAACCGAAAAGAGTAATGAAACCGGATGATTATGGCATGATCCTTTGTTCCGGAATGATGGAGATCATGTTGGAGGACTTAGGATGTCTCCAAAATCCTCTGGAAATCACCTCAAGCCGTCACCATATGAGATAACCCTAAAAATGGCTTAACACACGTATTTATACTCATCAGGTCGGCGCACGCCATGGCCATGGCGTTTTGGATGACATGGCCATGGCCTCTATCAGGATGCAATAATGATCGGATACCAGTAACATGACCATGTCGTGTACAAGGACATGGCCATGGCCTTTCTCAGAAAGCACTTATCAATCAGGTACTAACACCATGGCCGTGGCCCATTTGAGGACATGGTTGTGGCCATAATCAGGAAGCAAAGAACAATCAGATACCAGGGACATGGGCATGGCGATTGTATGACATGGGCATGGTCTTCCTACTTTTGTCCGGTTTCACATATTTTTCTCACGTTAATCTTGTGTTTCCATCTTTTCACCATTTCTCCAGCATTAACACCTGAAATCAATTTCAAACTAAATAAGTACCTTAAGTTCATGAAACCAATTCAAATAATACATAATTAGGACCGATATCGCATCTAAAAATATGTATAAATTAAGCGATATCAAAATCCCCCACACTTGAACTTTGCTTGTCCTCAAGCAAACTATATTTTAACAATACCAAAACAACTCCCATTGTATATTGAAAAATGGTGGTCAGGTTATACAAAAATAATACCGACAATAATCACCTGAGCAATCATGTTAGTATAAAGTATATAATCATTAGAAAACCTGAGATGATTTATTTGTCAAGCCCGAATGCACGACCTAGCACCTCACCAAAGGATAAGTGTTTAAAATCACACAACTCTCAACCTATTCTACAAGGTAGGGAATATCAATGATAATAACACTCGATAAAGCCAAGTCGTGATGCAATAGCTACCATAAGCTTGCAAAAGGATCAAATCTCCACCGTCTTGGCGTGAGCACCAAGTGAAGTATCAGAAGAGGCATTTCAGTATGTGTTGCAATCATATAAGTGCGGATGGAATGGGTATGTCAGACTCAATAAATTGGTTTAAAGTGGTAGTCAAGACCCGCTAAAAATGTTGATGAAATGTTTCCTAGAACTTTTATGATGTGACTAAAAATAAGCTTAGGATTTTTTATATGTTATTTCATTCAAACTTCAACATACTATCACGGTTCACAATCCAATTCAACAGTCTCAATTTACAGATATTTAATTAACAAACTTTATTGTAATCTATGACTTTCTATGAAACCCGTTTAGCGAACTTTCAGACCAACCATCCCAGACCGGAGAAAGACCTTAGGTGATTAGGTGACAAGCACCCCTCGGGAACTACTTGTTCGAGTTTCAAAGGCCATTTAGTTGATTACAATTTACTTTAACTTTCAATTCTATAACCTTTAATTATTCAACTTTAAGCATTAACATTTTAACTTTAACACTTTCAATTAAGCACAATTAACTTATGGAATATAACATATTTAAGAATCCTTTTCATAAAAATTTTAAAAGTCACATTTTTACAAAATCAGTTCAAAATTCTAACTAGGCAACATTAATGAAAAGATGGTTCGGGAACTGACTACACAAAAATAAGGCTAGTAGTATGATGTAATGAATGTGGAAGTGTGTACGGGTTTCTAGCACTAAAAATGAGTGCTACGACCTGGGTGGACTGGATATAAATGGTTTAAAAGAAAATAATCCCTAAATAATTAAGATTCCTTGACCTATTATTGAAATTAGTACCGATCAAATTAGATCTATACGGTCCCGATAATTGGTTAGAAGATCAAAATTATTAGGCTTCAGCATTATCCTAAGAAATACCTCCTCATCATACTCCTTCACCTATACCACAAAATGTGATCTCACAGCGGCCTCGAAATGTATCACTAGGGCAAGTTCTAGAATAAATTACAAACACCGGTACACTCATAGCAATACGAATCATAAACACTAAAGATAAGTGTTTTCAAGTAAGGCTCAAAAAGATCTCACATATTTAATAGTGGGGCTATAAGTGTGCTAGACATGCAATTCACCCAATGAGGTTGCTCTCATTTTTGAAAAAATTTCGGCCACGAGGGAGATTAGTTACCAATTATACTAATATTTAATCTTATATGAATAATGCAACTAATCTCATGAGGACAAATGAATTTCTAGCGAATTATCACTCCTTGACCCGTTATTGAAATTCGTAAAGTTCTATTGGTTAAATCAAGATCAATAACAGATTCAATAAGTGGCTAGGAATAATAATCAACTAGGAAAGAAAATTCAAGTGCAAATATATACCAGTACATATAAACAACCCCCCCCCCCCCCCCCCCCCCCACACTTGAGTTGTGCATTGCCCTCAATGCACCAAAATAAATACATAACAGAAATCAAGTGGGAATAGTAAAAGAGAGCGAGTACTTCCCCGGGGGTAATTCCTCAAAGCAATAGATTGTTAGAAGGTCGGATAATGGATGTTGTTGAAACTAGTGCCAACATTTTCATGCAGTTTTATTCGAGCTCATCCTTGAAGCAAAACACAACTTCACAAAACTTATTAGATACTACTTAACCACGGGCTCGAGATGTAACTTCATAGAAACAAGCCGTGCACTGCCTGTAACCATAAACTCACAAAAACAACCCGCAGCAAGCACAAAAATAGCAAAGCAAACTAAACAAACTAAAAAGCAAAGCATAAACACAAATACATACTTGAAACTAAGCATAAAAATAGCAAAACAAACTACAAAAATAATAAAGCATTTAGCTCTCTAAGGAATAAATTCCAAAGAAAGGGTCGATTAACTAATAGATCAAACAACCTCAAAATAAAAACTGTTCCCCGGCAGCGGCGCCAAAAACTTGATGTGCAAAAATCGAGTTATAAAGTTAAGTAGAAAATATCTAAGTATTGGCTATTACACACATAGGCAAGTGTACCTAATCGAGTAGTAGCATAGCAAAGATAAGTTCCAGGTTATCGTCCATGGAACAGTTTATGAGTATTGTGAGATTGTTATCAACTAATAGTTAACCTTTATTGAAAACATGTAAAATTTGGGGATAGTACCTTTTACCGACCGACAGTCGAATGGTTGCATTGAAAGTAAAGACAGAAATAAATAAAGCAAGTAAAGATAGATTCATTACAGATTAAACAAATGTATTTATCTAGACCTTTTACCTCTAGTGTTGGATGATTTAATTAAGAACAATATTGTTACTTAACGTAAGTGAATTAACTAGTTGGATTGCTTGTCCTCACAACGCAATCACTTAATCAAGATTACATAGTGCAAGTCTCCTTGTCACCTTAGACCTCATTGATTATAACAAGTTAGTTCAACAAACTAGATTAATTATTAACGTACGTGGTTTAACTAATCGATTCCCTTGCTCTCGCAAGCCAAATATGAAACTAAGATTACATAATGCAACTCTCGTTGTCATTTAAGACCTCTTAATTATGATTAATGAACCCAACTAATATGAAGTATTAATCTTGTGACTTTACTCTCGTAATAATCAACAATCACACAAGATCTCTCTTAGTATGATCCACCCACATCACAGTTTAATTACTTTGATCCAATTCTTTGCTTATCTCTAATACAAATCACTAACTGTCACTTTAGTAAATGCAATGCTAAATCCACAAGTTCTCACTTAGTGAAACAAACATAACATTAATTGAATCAAATATAAATAAACCACAATAAAAATCGTTCAGTGACTAAACAAACATATTATCATACGAATCAAATCAATCTAATAATTATATCCAACAATCTAAAGTTATTAATCAAGATAAACAACAAGTCTTCAAACAATAAATAAATAAAGCAATAAAGATAGTATGATCTCTATGGTATGAACAATGTTTACTTAGATTTACTCGCCCTAGACTTGGATGTATAGATTAAGTACAAGACACGATCGATAATGTGCAATTAACAAAACAATCACTTTGTTGTCACAAAACCAATTGAATGATTAACCTTTCTTAGTGCAAGTGTCCTTGACACCAATAGTTATTTAACCACCTATTGTTAATTCTAGTAACTTCATGATTTGATAGCTAACCTTACCGTCGTAAGTGTTACAACCACACAAGGTGTCCCTAAATGTGATACACGAACAATCAAGATTTCCAATTTCAATTCAAAACCTTTTATTTGGTAAAATACAAAGATACAATCATCAATTTCTCAATAGATTGTAAACAAGTACATGATAAACACAAGTTTTCACTTAATGCAACAAATACTTATCAATTGAATCAAAATCAAAACCTAGATCACTCATGGTTCTTTAATCAAACATAAAATTAACACATCAATTAATCCAATCATGTACAATACATCCACAATACTAGGGTTCACAAAACTAAATAAACATAAGAATCCAACCCTTGAAAGGCACAAACATCAAACAATCAAAACTCAAGATAAAAATCCATAACAATGGTTATGTAATCAAACCGAAAAGAGTAATGAAACCGGATGATTATGGCATGATCCTTTGTTCCGGAATGATGGAGATCATGTTGGAGGACTTAGGATGTCTCCAAAAGCCTCTGGAAATCACCTCAAGCCGTCACCATATGAGATAACCCTAAAAAATGGCTTAACACACGTATTTATACTCATCAGGTCGGCGCACGCCATGGCCATGGCGTTTTGGATGACATGGCCATGGCCTCTATCAGGATGCAATAATGATCGGATACCAGTAACATGACCATGTCGTGTACAAGGACATGGCCATGGCCTTTCTCAGAAAGCACTTATCAATCAGGTACTAACACCATGGCCGTGGCCCATTGAGGACATGGTTGTGGCCATAATCAGGAAGCAAAGAACAATCAGATACCAGGGACATGGGCATGGCGATTGTATGACATGGGCATGGTCTTCCTACTTTTGTCCGGTTTCACATATTTTTCTCACGTTAATCTTGTGTTTCCATCTTTTCACCATTTCTCCAGCATTAACACCTGAAATCAATTTCAAACTAAATAAGTACCTTAAGTTTATGAAACCAATGCAAATAATACATAATTAGGACCGATATCGCATCTAAAAATATGTATAAATTAAGCGATATCTGATCCCTTGTATGTCAGAGGTCTTCCAAGCAATCGCTTTCTTATGTGACTTCAGAACCTGTATGAGTCGTGCTTTCTCTTCAGGCTTCAGATCTTTAGATATGATAATTGGTAAGTGCGAGGTTCCTTCGAGAAAAGCATATTCAAGGTTCTGGGGAAGCTCCTTAAGTTCCAATTCGGGTGATTCTTCAGAGGAAGGTTTCATCCTTGCAATCTCATCTCTTTTAAGCTCATCATACTTTATCTGGTACTCTGACTCAACTGCAGGTGATTCTGGAATGTCGGCTGATGCTATCTCAACCCATTCTGTATTGTTGGATAGCTCATCTTTTCTCAGCTCATATTTTACCTTTGAAGATTGAGAGGTTGCGTTGTCTTCAGTGATTATTTCATTATTATCTTCAGTAAATGCAAACCTCTGAAACTGAGTTGATGAAGACATGCTGATGGTGATTTTTGGATTCAGGTTGTCACAACTTTCAGACAGTTGCGAAGCAGGTGGTTTAAGCATTAACTCCATGTTTCTAAGAGTCTTCCGTATTTCTTCTTGCGAGAGGGATGAATTATGCACTTCAGGAGTAGGGTTTCTTCTTAAGAGAGTGACTGGAGTGCCATGTCCAAGCGGAGCAGTCATGGTGGGTTTCTTGAGATGCGGGCTGGAATTCTTTAAAGGTAATAGCACTTCTCCTGACGCGAGGGAAGAATCCGAGATAGCTGAGCATAGTCCCGCATTTACTTCACAGAGTTTCCTTTTCGTAATGATGGTATTGGGAAGGGGGCAGTGCTGCTTACTGCGAGGATCTCTTCCAAGTGTTCTTCAATTATTTCCTGCAAAGAATCTACAAGACCAAGATCTTCTCCCATAGGTTGTTTCATTAGTTTATCAACATTAATGGTGACCTCTTCAGTTCCAACTCGGAGTTTTAAAGATTTTTCGTTAACGTCGATGACGGCCTTGGCAGTGTTAAGGAAAGGTCTGCCAAGGATGAGTGGAACTTGGGTGTCCTCTTCAATATCCATAACATCAAAATCAACTGGAAATATGAATTTATCAACATTGACCATAATATCTTCAGAAATTCCACGGGGGAGTTTAACTTATCTATCTGCTAACTGGATGGTCATACGAGTTGGCAAGAGTTCATTTAATCCTAGTTTCCTATAAAGCGAGAATGGCATGAGGTTTACACTAGCTCCTAGGTCAGCTAAGGCGTTACTTATTTGAACATCCTGAAGATAACAAGGAATAGTGAAACGGCCGGTATCTCCTAGCTTGGGGGTAGTCCTTGTTGCATGATTAAAGAGCACTATGCATCTAAGGGTAAGTTAACTATCTGTCTAAGTTTTTCTTTGTTGGATAAAAGTTCTTTACAGAATTTGGCACAACTAGGCATCTCGACTAAAGCATCTAATAATTTGACGTTTAAGTGTAGGCTTTTGAACATTTCTAGATATTTTCCAAATTGAACTTCTTGTTTCTCTCTTAAGCCTACCAGGGAAAGGTATACGCACTGGTTTAGTTACTTCTAGGCTTTAGAAGGGTCTGGTTCAGGAAAAGTGACAGGGGTGTCAACTTGTACCGCGTCAGTGGGTAGAGAAGTAGAAGGTTCATATGAAGGAATATCTATGGATTTCTCGTTCTTAGTCTCTTTTCCTCCTCTAGTGACCACAAGCATGTCATCGTGCTCATAGGATGAGTGGAAGACAGAATTGTAGATCGCTTCTTCCCTTTGCTTCTCCTCAACTTTTAAAAACAACCTTTTAACATTATCCTCCATGTTTTTAATTAAATCATTTGAAATCCTGAGCAAACTATCAATTTGATTTTGAAAATCAACAATTCGTTTGTTTGTATTATTTTGCTCAACCATGAAGTTATTGAAAATCGTATTGTTTAGACGAGAAGTCAATTGGGTAGAAGTAGAAAGAACTAAAGATTGAGAATTGGGTGGTGTGGTTAACCGCTGAATGAATGGTTTAGAATGAAAATCTTGGTCAGGGTTTTTATCGGTTGTATCAAGAATTTCTTCGTTGGCCCGTTTGTTTGGGAAGGTCCTTTGAGGTTTCTTCTTTTGCATGGGTTTAGAAGATTCTTGCAAGTCCTTGACAACTTTGGAGATGGATTCGAGTTGATTTTTCAAGGTGTCCAAGGCTTGATCGGAAGTACTCCTTTCCTCTGAAGTGGATTCATCTGGCTCCCAGTCATGATGATGCATCGTTATCGTCTCAATCAACTTCCACGCTTCGTCCGAAGTATGCAGCATGAAATTTCCTGATGAAGCAGCGTCGAGGGTTTGTTGGTGCTGAGGATTTAAGCTGTTGTAGAACGTGCAGACCAGATTCGTTTCAGACAACTGACGATCTGACATCTCTCGATCAGATTCTTAAATCGTTCCCAAGCCGAGCTTAGTGATTCAGTAATTCCTTGACGGAAATTGGCGATGTCGGTCTTAAGCTTGGTTTGTAGGGAAGGAGGGAAGTACTTAGCTAGAAACTTAGTAGCCATCTCCTCCCATGTATGAATCGAATTGGGTTCGAAATCATAAAACCATGTTGAGGCTCGAGAAGATAAAGAATAAGGAAACAGATGGAGTCGTAGAAGGTCTCTATTGGTTCCTATTTGTTTGAAAGAGTCGGATAGGTTGATGAACTTGTTAAGATGGGCGTTTGGATTTTCAACCGAAAGACCATGAAACTGACACTCAGATTTAATCATTTTAATGTAGTGAGGCTTAATTTCAAGGGTTTCATCCGTTGGTGCTACGATCGGTCCTCCTCGTCCCTCTAGCAGTGGCTTGATTGATGAGGCGAGAGTGATACGTTCGTCATAACTTGTTCGGATGAAATTAGGGTTTCGGAAAGGAAAGCTATATTAACCTAATTAACCTAAGGATAAAGCAGGTAACTTTCGGATGATATTGATCTTCCGAAAGGATCGCTAAATAACTAAGATAACTAAATACCTAAAATCGGTCGTTGTAGTCGCCAAAAGCTTGATGTCACCCCAGCGGTCGGTCGGATTTTACTCCGGTTGTTAGTCCGGCTAACTAGGGCGAGCACCAGTGTTTTATATCTATAATGCGGGGATCCTAAGCTTTATACTACTTATAGACCTAAAAGGGCAGTAAGCGGTACGTATGACTCAGGTGTCGTTCTTCAAACTACAACGGGCATGGGATCTTAGGTGGATTAATCGTCTTTTGTAATTTAGCTGGGATTTTTAAAACTTTTTGATAGGGGTTTTGGTTTTCCTAATTAATCACTAAAATAAAAACTAAATTAAAAGTGGGTTGTACGGAGAACGCAGAGAAATCAAGATAAGGAATGTGTTTACTGTGACTATGGCAATTAATATCGCGCAAAAAATCATGTTTTTACCACCGATATCTCTCTCATTCTGGAATAATACTTGGCATTTGGACTCAAATAATACACAAATCAATGAAACTTTTCCAAAAAGGTCAAAATGAAGTTGCACCAGAAAAATCAAGCAAAACGGACGGAAAACGAAGATTTCACGCGCAGTTAAAGATTCAAGACATCCGAGACAAGATTTGAGATAAAGTGCCCACCACCATGATCTATCTTATCCAAGATGTTCGTTTTCAAAATACGAATCCAACAGAAGAAGAATCAACAAAAACGGATGAAGAATGAAGATTCTACGTACACCGGAAGATTCAAACGATTCGCACGAGACATCTAAAGATCAGAGATACTTTTCAAGGATTTATTTTCATCAAAGTCTTCATTTTTGAAAAACGAATCCAACAAAAAAAAGAATCCAACAAAAAAAGAATCGACGCAAACGGACGCATAACGAAGAAGACACGCACGAATCAAGAAACGAACAAAAGACGGCGGACCGGGACGGCAGCATGCCAGCTGCCGCCAGCCACACTGCTGCCGTCGCCGGCTGCCCCTCCCCCGTCCATCTGGCACTTTTTCGTCCTTGCCCGTACTCACTTGGTACATATGCTAGCACTTTACGCAACTTTATGGTACATGTGCTAGACCTTTACGTGCTTTAGGGTACATGTGCTAGCAACTTTTCCACCTTTTGCTAACGTATGCCCCAAGTTGCTAAAATGCACCGGATTTCACCTATAAATAGGAGCCCATGGATCATTTGCAAGATACACCATTCTTATCACACCTTTCATAGAAAACGCACCTTCCTAGCTTATTTTCTCTCATTCTAGAAATAAGCTCCAACTTTCTCACTATTCATTCTTTTTCTAGATTAGTTTTAACTAGTATTTAAACTAGTTTAGAAGTTTAATTAGGAATAAAAGGAAAGTGCGGAACGCATTGTAATCTTCGGTGTATGCTCGGAATTGTGTCAATTAATTCAAGTCTATTCTCTCTCGCATTTAATCCTGGTTCTTTCTATCCATATCTACTTAATTAATTACGTTTATATTGATTATGCTAGATTTAGTTATTGCCATGATTAGAGAGTAGTACGCTTGTTGTGTTTGCTTGCGATGTAATTAGTTAATTATGGGATGATTTATAATTAAATATTAAAGATCGGAAGTATTGCTTTGATCATCTTATTGCATGTTCTTGTTTGATTGTTGCCTTAGGATCATCATAGTAGTAAAATATAAACGGTCTTAATTATCGTGAAATAATATGACGGCCCCTATTCGACTGTTACTCGATATAGTACTGGAAATACTTCAAGGTGGAGTACAAATGTATGGAAGTCGAGGAACGACCGAAGGTAGTCATACTACGAAACGGTACATTATTACGAAGTAATATGACGGCCCCTATTCGACTGTTATGCAGTATAGCGTTGGAAACACTTTAGGTGTAGTACAAACACATGGAAGCTGTGTAACGACCGAAGGTAGTTATATTACGGACTAATATATAAAATGAGAAACCTAGTTTAATTAACCTTTCTAAATAGACTTTTAAACTTCAAATTAATCTATCGCCTTTCCACCAATAAATGTGATTACAACGCCTTTTTAACGACGTCCAATTAAAAGGTAGTCAGTCATCTGTGTCAATATAATTTGTCAAAGGTATGAAACTATGAAACTGCAAGGCTACATGGGGGATTATCGTAGGACAAGACATGGCCAAGGTTTGAAGCGGTGGAACCACTTAAATTGAGGAACGCTGTGAATAACTAGGGGATTTATTGGGTAGTCTTAAGCAAGGGCTGGTTTAAAGTCATATATGAACTTTTTAAATATACGGATCTGTTAGGATGATGAGGAATCGTTATATGATTCAGTTATGTCTAGTACCTTAAGATTTTGTTCCCGTTCATATGAAAGTATTATTAAACCATAATTAAGATCTTGCTTATTATTCTAAATACTTTGTAATGTTACCATAACCTAGCTCCTGGTGTGACATGCTAATGGGATTTTAATTAGTAGGGAATCTAGTGTTTACATACAAGTATTCAAGAATGATAACTAACTAATATCTTTCAAAACAGTTTCTCCAAATATCATCCCATAACTTAATTAACGAAGTCTCAGCAAACACTATCTTTATCTTATCTGCTTTATCTTTTATTTTAATTTCACTTTTATTTATTTACTTGCCTAAGTTAGTTAATAGAAAAAAAAAACTCCCTCAGTATTTTATAAACCCTTCACTAGTTTGAAAGCCCTCATCTGCCACACCTTAGTTTCAATTCAGTCGGTTTGAAGAACGACTCTAGGTCATACCTACCACTTGCTCACCTTTAGGATTAGCATTGTTAGGGAAAACTTAGGCCCCGCAATTATAAATTTAAAACACCCACTGATGCCCGTCGCTAGTAGCCGGTGCAACGACAAGGGTAAAATCCTTAACGACTACTGGTGGCGCATCAGCAATGTTATTTAACGAATAGTTATGAGGGATAAGGCTACTAGTTGTGGTGACTAATTCCAGTGGGATCGAGTTCTCGGAAACCTAACTGATATAAAGTATTATGCCTACGGCCTTTCCTCGGCTTCTACGTGTTTGTACTACACCAGAGGTGGTTCCAACGTTATACCGGATACTGGGACGTTTTACGGCTTTTCCGTTATACCAATTAGGGTTCCATATTACTCTACTAGACGTTTACTATATTTCTCAATGAGCTATAACTACGATCCTATTAAGTACCTAACGTAGAGTTGTCCGCAATCAGATACAAAATATGTCACATGGATAATAGTTATAGAGTGTACAGTACACCGGAAGTTCTCTCAAATGTACGGACCAATTTAACTGACAATTATCCTCAACTCCAAGTCCCCAATCTCAGACATCAGAGACGTCCGTATCATGGCATGAAACATTCAGTGAACAAGAACATGAAAAGGGATTAACCCGCGGAACCGGTTGAGAAAGTCTGTCTAACGATCAGTTGAATGGTTCATCATTAATAATATAAATCATCACAACTATTGCATACATGTCACCTGTCTATATTGAATCTAAATCATTCATGAAAACCTAATCATTCAGTCGGTGACAGTGGAGATATCTAGCATACAGTACCTAAGCAACAATCAAACAAGAACACGCAATAGAACGGTATACTAGCATCATATTAGCTGACCTAAAGATTAAATCATGGATATCCCGAAAGTTGTCCCAAAGATATGCAACAAACAAACATGAACCTAATCTATCTCTACTCTTATGCTCTGTGTCTCTCAGATGTGTTTCAATCAAGAGAACAGCGGCCATGTTGAGTTCATTGATCATCATACACAGAATAGTTGGAATTCCTACTTCTAGCAATTGGCCAGGTTCTAGGGAGGAGGATTCAAACCACAGCATAAGTTGGATAGATAAACGGGCACAGGTTCAGCTTATAAGTTCACAAACAGTTTATATTCAAAAAAACAGAGTAATAGCATGGTAATTAAATCATAACTATTCTAACATTGCATACATCACAGCAAACACAGATTTGTCTAGCCTAGCATAATTCTAGCATTCATTCCTAAGCATGCATAATAAGATAACATGATTATAAGAATAAATACGAGAGATTGTATTAAACCTGAATAGAAGAGTAATACAGACAAATCTTCACAAATCTGAAGTCTCGGAGTATCTCTGTACAAAAGCTAAATAAAATTCCTAAACTAACTCTAACCTACTAGCTTCTATTTTAGAGAGAGAAAGCTAGAGAGAGAGAGAGAGAAAGAAAGAAATAAATGAGAGAAGTGTATGTTTTTGAAGGTGTTTTTGTGTGTGTTGGTGTGTGTAAAAATGAGGGGAGGAGGTGGGTATTTATAGGTGAAGAGGTTAGGGTTTGGTACAAGTCACAAAGCAACGAGTACAAGCTTCCAAATGCGACTAGTGAATCACAAACACAAGGGGGGTCAAAGGCTAAGAGGGTACCAAATATCAAGGCAAAATCCCCACATTTGGGGTAATAAGGGCCGTATACGGCCCCTGCTAGTGCTGTATATGGCACTTGTAGGGGGGGTGTCAAGTGCCAAATATTTTGGTTGCTTGATCCGCGCTCCTGTTTCGTTGCTTGTTTCGCTTGTATCTTCTTCGTTTGAAGTTCGTTTTGCTTGATTCTTGTTCCGTTAGATTCGTCTCTTTGTTACGCTTCTAATGACACTGAATTTGTCAAATTTGGAAGTGTAGATCTTTTGCGTGCTCCGAACGACGATCGGTTGGCTTCCAAACTGCATATCTTCTTCATCTTTCGTCCGTTTCGCTTGATTCTTTCACCTCCGGTCTTGTATTATCCTATAGAGTTATAAAATATGAATTAAGATGTGATTCCATAAAAAAATCAAGAAGGTAATATTTAAAGTGATTGAATTTGCCTCGATTTGCGTGCTAATTGGACATTTTTACCGATTTTTGTAGCAACGTCAATATTTAGACTACCTTGGTGATTTTTAGTGAAAAGTGATTGTTTTGAAATGTTTTTACCGAAGAATAGCCTAAAAAGTGTAGAAATATGTATGCAAAAACATGACTTTTTGCGTTAAATCAGTGTTATTAAATAATGTTATATTATTTAATAGAATTGTTCACCAACGTCCGTTATAAATTGAATCGAATTACATTCGATTGAAAAGTGCACGATTTAGCCAAACCGCGTAATTGTATATATTCAACAATATATATATAGATACATTAATTAGCCTAACACAGAACTAATTACATGTATTGACGGATGATTAGGCACTAATCACTAGTCCTAATTTGACGGGTGTCACACATGTGATACTAGCGAGTAACACATGTGATACCAGTTAGTAACACATGTGTTACTAATATTGCCAAAAATAAAAAAACTCGTCGAAACTATACCTTGTGAGATGGCAAATCAAAGAGAAAAAAATGCAGATTTTTATGGTGCAATTTTTATAACTTTTCGACTTACAGTTTGTAAAATATTTGATTTTATAAAACGTGGGGGAAATTTGGTTTTATGACACATGACACATTTCTATCGGTTCCCCATTCTCACCAAATTTTCCATTCTCATTTGAACATCACTCTATATTTGTATTTGTACTACATATTCTAATTTTTGGTATATAAATCAGTTTATTTAGGTATTTATCACTTTTCAACCAAATGGTCATTATATCGATCTAGCAGTATCTTGGTAGATTTTCAATCAAAAGGGTGAGGATTAAAGTTTAATGGTGAACAATTATATATATATATATATATATATATATATATATATATATATATGAATGAGAATCTGTGAAAACAATGAGATAAAAAAAAACGGTGAAAACAGATCTCAGCCCTTGATCTAATCTAGCTTATATATATATATATATGTGAAAGGGGTGAAGATAAAAAAACGGTGAAAACACTTTTTCCTTCACAAATTTTTTAAGATGTGAACTCTTTTTTTTTTTTTTGTGAAGTAAACTGTGACACCCGCCAAATTAGAACTTTAATTAGTGTCTAACTATCTTGTAATTACGTGTATTTAGTTTTGTAATAAGCTAGATATATGAAACATTTCGTATAATAATATATACGCGTACGCGATTTGGTTTAAACGTGCGATTGATAACCGGATGGATATCCGACAACACAAACACGGACGTTGGTGACAAATTATTTAAATAATGTGGAAATATCTAAACAAACATTATTTACTTAATAATATTTTTAGAATATATTACCCGTATTTCATATCATATAAAACACACCGTACGCGACAAAAATGCGCGAAAACGCGCCCGACAAACGAACGGAGCCCAAGTTATAATTTTATAACTAATAATTAAGTATTTTGATAAAATACTTCGAGTAAAATATCGCGGTTACACGCGTGCAAATAAATCGCTTAAAAATGTTACACAAATAACTAAAACGTAAAACGAATCGGGTAAACGAACACCGCACATTATGTAAAATAGGGGAACAAATTGGTGAAGCCCACATGCGGTGGACCCCTTCTTTTGACCGGCCTCCATACCCAAGTATGGGCTCCCATACTTTTGCTTCCTGCATTCACCAAACACACACATAGCTTCCCACCACCCCACTTTCTCTCTTCCCTCTCGGGCCAAACTCTTAGACCCCAAACAACCAAAGATCCACCATCACCCACCACCAAACACTACCTAAGACTCATCATCTTGCAAGGATTTTCAAGGATAACGATCACGAGGAAGTATGCATCATCATCACCAACTTCGTTTCTTCATTAACCTCACTTGTAATATGTATATTATCATGTTTTAGTAACCACTCAACAAGATTGTGTCCAAAAACCGAATTAAAAATCGTTTTCCAAACAATTTTACACGAACAGACCACTGGATAAAACTGTATTCGACGGACAAAACAAATACGCGATCGCGTAAAAATAAAACCAGGATCGCGTATTTTTGATAGATTTTGGTGAGGAATTGATTTGTTACGTATAACATGCGACCGCGTGTTTTATATCACGATCGCGTATAATTTCTTTCACGATCGCGTGATATTATTTTTCATGATCGCGTACTGTGATGAGTTTGGATAACACGCGGTCGCATGCTTTCCAATAGGGGATCGCGTGTCTGAAAATAGGTGATCGCGTGTTAAGTGCTTCGAATGGGCACAACCTGTTACCCTGCGACACTAACCTATTGTCGCTAAAAATTAATCAATGTGGCATAATGCGACACTTACCTTGTGTCGCCAACTTATCAAGTGTCGCAGACTGCGACACTAATCTCAGTGTCGCTCTCAGTGTCGCTATCCCATATCAAGTATCGCTAAAAAAAGAAACCCTACAATTACTTTTTGCACTAAGTGTTGAAACTTAAATTTTGTCACTTGGCGACACTCCGAATTTTTTCACTTGGCGACCCCAGCCAGGGGCTCTGCCCCTTGGACCCCGCTACCAGGGGCGCTGCCCCCGGACCCCCGTCATTCAAGGCTTCGTCGCGCGTCGCACCCTTATGATTTCTTATTTCTGCGACACTATCTCTAGTGTCGCTAATAGCAGAAGCTGAAATTACTTTTTACACTAAGTGTTGAACACTTACAACAACCGAACTTTATACGATAATACTTGAACGTGCAAATACATATACTTTATAAAAATACAAGGAAACAAACATAATAATAATGTCTTCGGGAATTATTATTACATAACGTCACCAACGGGTCATACACGTTTTCAAACTTCAAACGAAATACTAAACAAACACTTGGACATTTCCTAGTTGAGTGGACAACTAGCTTAAGTGATCTCTCGAGACACCAACTTATTTACTTACTTACTTACAACCTTGTGCGTTTCGAACGCCAGAAGGTTGTAGGGTTCTGAGAACCAACATACGGAATTATATCCGACACATACTTACGGAATTACATCTGCTATACTTGTTTGATTTCACTAACATAGCTTGCTAGACTCAGGTGAGTCTCATAGCCCTCTTTTTACTGCTTTTCTTACTTTGGGGTGAGATACCTTGCTTGTTTTACACGTGAACGCATGTACATGACTACTTTTATTGACTGTTTTACACACATTGCATGAGTATTTTCTTAATCCACTGAAAGTCTCCTATCGTAAGTTGTTAGTTACGGACTTAAGCGCGACTACTAGTAAATGGATCCATTTGGGACTGACAATCCCCGCCCGGGGTATTAGCAATATCACGGATTACACTGTAGAAACGGGCGATTAGTATTTGTTACATATGAGTGATTCTGGATTGCATCACGGGGGTACATTATATGATATACTTGATTGAATCATACTTACACACTGTTAAGCTTCAACTTATGAGCTGATAGCAACTGTACTGACTTACTTACCTTGCTTGGTTGCAAGACTTGTACTATACTTGCAGTTCACACTAATACTTTACCTTTAAACCTATGAGATGCACCAACCTTTTGGTTGACCCTTTTTAGCATTGTATCTCAGGTCTACAGCAGCAGTAGGGCTGCCCACCCACATGATTGATAGCTCGAGTCGCATGCATACAAACTTTTGGAGATTCTCCTGCATTACTTTTTGTAATATCAGTTATGTTTTACAATCTTTAGGAATCTTACTTACGAACTCGCAGCTTTGTAAACATTTAATGATACCAATGTAATATTTTTGTACTATTTTACAAACGTTGCATATAGATGTCGTTTGCTTTATCTTTGTGCTATGATTACTTGATTAGTCGCGTCCCGACCCGAATCACTTCCGCTGTACGAATTTGGGGGTGCGACATAAACCATAAAAAATAAAGGATCACAAAAAAAAAATTTATGAAAAAAAAATAAATTAAAGTAAAATCCGAAAACCAAAAAAAAAAAATTAAGGTTCACAAATTAAAAACATAAAAATTTTCTGTGAACCCAAAACAAAAAAATAATAAGGTTCATAATTGAAAAGGTTAAAAACTTGCCGTGAACTCAAAAAAAAATTAAGGTTTACAATTAAAAAAGTTAAAAACTTTCCGTGAACCAAAAAAAAATTAAGATTCACAATTAAAAAAGTAAAAACTTTCCGTGAACTCGGAAAAAAATTAAGGTTCACAGTTGAAAAAAAGGTTCACAATTGAAAATTTTAAAACTTTTGGTGAACCTAAAAGAAAAATTACGGTTCACAGTTGGAAAAAAAAAGTTTGTTAAAAACTTTCCGTAAACTAAAAAAAATTAAGTTTCACAGTTGAAAAAAAATAAAAACTTTTCGTGAACCAAAAAAAAAATTTTAAAATTCACAATAAAAAAAAACTTAAAAAATTTCGGGAAAAAATTTACAAACAAATTTATGTGAAAAAGGTTCACAATTAAAAATGTTAAAAACTTTATGTGAAGCAAAAAAAAAAAATTAAAGGTTCATGACGAAAAATTTATGTGAAACAAAAAAAATATAAGGGTTTACAAAAAAAATTCATATGTGAAACAAAAAAAAATGAAAGTTCACAACTTAAAAAAATTGTGAATCAAAAAGTGTTTTTACCTTTTTTTTTATCTCCACCCATTTTATATATATATATATATATATATATATATAATTTAGATTAGATTAAGGGTTGATATCTGTTTTAACTGGGGTTTTTTTATCCTCTTATTTTTACCAGAACTCATCCATATATATATATATATATATATATATATATATATATATATATATATATATATATATATATATATATATATACTAGTGTTAAACCCGTGCGATGCACGTAATGTTTATTTTTACATTTGTATTTTTGGAGTACTTCTATATATGTGATTAGAAATACTATTTCTGTCGCAATTTATTTGTTCATCTTCCTATTTTGATATGTCTCAATATAATTCTCATCTTCCAAAGTAAATGCACTTTCTTTAAAGTGTGTGATTTTTGTCTGTTGAAAATAATTTGGACGTAAGGAGTACATAACAAATTTTACTTATAAAATGTGTCCATTTAAAGTGTTGAGTGTATTGTTTAGTTTGTCAACACTTTTTTAAGCTTTTACTCTTTAATTGATATAGATAATAATAAAACAGGTCAGGAGATGTAACACAAAATTTGTAGGAACGACATACACAATACACACTACCATAAATATAGTTTGGGTCAAACCGTGTATAATTCTACCATCAAGAATTGAATGTTACAAAAAGAATCTACCTCAATCTTCTAATTTCCCATGCCACTTTCATGTAGAGCTTTTCTATAAAATTGAGGTCAAACACTATTAAATTAAATGCTACTAATAACCCAACATCTGATAACGTTTAGTAAAGACGACATACACTTGGACAATCTCACAATGCCTTGCTTCATGAATCTCATTAATATTAACGTGGTTTATTATAAAACTAAAAGAAACATAAATGCCCAACTTACTTGTGTTAACTATAATTATGAGACAACTTTTTGACCAGGTTCATGGATACTTTTTCTCCAACCATCTTCCTTCTCCGTGCTACTACCGTAAACAGCGAACAAATTAAAGTTAGCAAGATGGACATCATATCCTAAATAACCCACAGTAAACAACAGTAGCATACAACTTTACAAGTTACAACACAAAACTCACGTAATATTATCGAACACCTGCATGCACTCCTTAGATCATAAGGCCGGCTTGCTGTATATATCATCACAGAAGAATGAAAGTTAGTGAGATGGAAATTATATCATATCCATTTGTAAAAGAAAAAAGAGAGTTTTTGTAGATCGAAAACTATTTTGTAAACATGACGTGAAACACAAGGTTAACGGAAAATTAAAAATTCCGGGTTTATGAAGATGCCAAACAGCATACATAGAAGTTTGATAAATAGAGGAAGAATGGGAAATCGTTGATGTGTAAATAACAATGGAATACGATTTATTATGCAAAAGCCTATTGTTTCCCTATACATATCCTAATTTTTTTGGTGTTTATAAATGGTAATTATTCATTCATTACATATTGATATCTTGGTTTTTTTTTAATACTCCGTAATAATCAACGGAGGAAGGCAATAAGAATGGTAAAATTAACAGCCTAGCCTACTTATTCTTGGTAGTCATTTATCACTTGACTATTACCTTATTATGCTATAGTCCTATGTACACGTAGGATATTGAGGTGTGATATTAGACCACTCGCAGTCATAACACCAGAACGCCCCTTTTTCCCCTGTCACGTCAGCACAACACCACAACACCATTTTAACCCATGCAATTATAACACCAGAACGCCCCTTTTTTCCCCTCTTGGCCCCACTTATTTCCACCTCATTTCTATTTATTTAACACTACAAATACAATTAAATTAAAAACAATACATTTCAATAAATAAAAACAATACATTTCATTAATAATAAAAATAAAAACATTACATTCCTAAAAATAAAAAAGTTACATTCCTAAAAATAAAAACGTTACAATCCTAAAAATAAAAACGTTACAATCCTAAAAATAAAAATACAATAATTTAAAGTACGCGGTTATTGTCCTAAAAATAGAAAATTACAACCAATTAATAACTAAACTACGCGTCGTTCTCCGAATCTTCATCTTCGGCCTAGTAGAACTCCCGAAACTCTTGGCGAAACTTTTTCTTCATCCTCTGAACTGCTGCGCGGTCATGTGGATCCTGGATGTCTGAGGTGTTGATTTGGAGAAATTGCACACCTAGTATAGCAGTTCGAAGTCGTTCCTGGCGGGTGATCGTCTCAATTGACTGTCTTTTGGCGAGTAACATGTCGGCCTTATACTTGGCCATACTCTCTATCGCCTCCTCCACCCTGTCGCTTCCTGCTGATGCTCGTGATGATGTCGCCGCGTCGGAAGAACCGGAACTTCTAGCCGCTTTTCGGGCCCTGTCCCGACCCATGGGCCTTGAAAGTGGGTCGGGCCCAAATAGCTCATTTTGTTGTGATGGAGTGTGGTCGGCAGAGAGATCAACGGAATCATCAAAAAAATCTTCTTCTTCGTCGCGTAATCCGGTTCCACCAACCGACGGTGGTGCTTTCCATTTTGGGTGATCTTTCACCACGTTCCAAGCCTCTTGCATGTTCCAGTGTTTTCTGTACGTGTCGTAGTATTCGGAAACGGACAGTTCGTACACCATTTTGTCATCTCGCCCGCTTCCCCAAGCCTTGTATTGCAATTCGTAAATCGCGTTTGCAATTATTATTAACAGTACGCCACTTGGAGGAAAGTTGGTCGGCGCCGCGTTCCCATCCACGACTGTTGTTGTTAAACTTCTCTTGCACCGTACCCCACAAAGTACCTCTCTTTTGAGAGTTTCCTCGATCCGAGTCTTCCGATGTGTCGCACCCACATGTAGCTAACCACGCTAATTCGCTAGGGTGCCATTGCCGTTTGTTGCACGTTTTCTTTCCACCGTCACCTTTTTTTTGTGGGATCTTTTGCTTGGAGATTGAGCCACTTGTTTTCCGGCTCGTTGGGAGGATTCTTGCTCGGGTTGTTGGGGTTGTTGTTGGGGTTGTTGAGGAGGTTGAAAAAATGGTTGTAGTTGTTGTTGGAAGTACGGGTTTTGATATTCGAATGGTGGTTGGTGATAGTATGGATACATTCCGTATTGTGGCATTAGTGGTGGATGGCGGATTGAGGGAGACGAATTCGGGCCGGGTGCGTTTGATGTCCCGAATAACATGAGGTTGGTGTATGATAAGTTATCCGGGTTTGGGTTAAAATTTGAGTTGGGATTTTTGTTTGAATTTGGAGATTGAGACATGATTTTGGGTGAGAAGTGTAGAAAGAATTTGAGTTTGTAGTGTGTTTTGGTGTGAAAATAGGTTAGATATATGTATGTATATATAGTGTAAAAAGGAGTTGAGTTTAAAAAATAAAAAAAAAATTTTATCCCTGCTTTTCTTCCTACCGTTGCCCAACGTCTCTTTGTTTCTTTATTTTTTTCTTTTTTTTTAATACCGTTGGAAGTGGAAAAGGAATTAAAAATCGCGTGGGGCCCACGATTCTTGCCGTACTGCTGCCATTCTCCAACACCACAACGCCCCGCCGAGAACGCCCCGTTGCGGGCGTTCTGGGCGTTCTCGAGCTCCACAACCGGCGTTCACGTTACCATTGCAACCGGTCTTAGAGTTGGATAGTTAATTAGCAATTGACACGTAGGATAATGGTTATTAGGAGGCTTAATATGCTGACACATTGGCTGAGAGTCTCCTCCTTTAGTTATAAGAGGATATATATATATATATATATATATATATATATATATATATATATATATATATATATATATATATATATATATATATTCGTGGAAAAAAATAAAAAGTTATGATTGGTGTGTGTGAATTTTATTTTTATTTTTATCACTTTTCAAATTCAAATAGAAAAGCTAAACCAGAGTCCATGTAATTTTAACCTGCATTATCTATACTACATTATAAAGTGTTTAGTCTTTTTCTTCATTGCCTTACAATATTCAAGATGGAAAATTACATCTCTACCCCTAAAGTTACTAAAATGGAAACATTTAATAAACAAATCTTTCAATTTAATGTTCACATTAATTTAAATTGTTTCTAAAAACTAACCATTTATCATTTTTGGCGATAATCTTAAACTATTAAACAACGAAAACATACTTGAAGTATTCAAATATTGTTAGCTATCAACGTTAACCATCACTACATTTTTTTCATTTGTCACCGCTACAAAGTGCGGGTAATTCACTAATATGGTTAAATCCTTTCCATGTCAACTTGTTAATTAATTTAATTATTTAATTATCTATAATAAATCAACTTTTCATTGTTAATAACTAACAAAAATATAAACTCCCACCAAGTGCTCACAATTATTGGCTTTAAAATGTTTAATTTTTATCAACTCCAACTGCTTCGTCAATACTCACTCTCCTTTTTCGATCTCTGATAAAATTTGTACAGTCTTTATTTTGTTTGTATGACTGTAAAAAGATAAGCTTTAAACGGAGCTTCCCTGACAAAAATTCCGGTCTGCAAAACATATACATACTAGGGGTGTTCAAATTCGGGTACCCGGTATTTCGGGTACCCGAACTTCGGGTACCCGAACGTTTCGGGTAGTGATTTTCACTACCCAATTCCCGTACCCGAAATTTCGGGTACGGATATCGGGTAATCCGATACCCGAAAAGGTTTTTTTTTTTTGTTGTTGTTGCAAGATTGTCTTCGATTTACTACCTCCTTGATGGCTTTAATCTTGATTTGGTAGAGTTTTGCATGGTGTGTATGTTCTTCACGTATGCATGCATGTGTATGTTCTGTGTGTTTAGCAAGAATGCACCAGGGTCAAGGTTGGCATGGGTCGAAATGGGTCAAGCCTTGGGATAAAATCCAAAGTTGATCGACCAGTTACAGTTAGTTCACTGGTTACATTTATCTATCATCCCTTTGTTGATTCTATCAGGCAACCATTCTGTTGTTTTCCGAAGGAAATTAACCAATTAATGTAAATTGACTCATATACATAAATGAACTAGATGGTAAAAACCTTGACTCCGCGATATTCGTCACAAGACAATTACATGATTAGTTATGAATATATACTTATACTTTAGACTTTAAAGGCCAACTTTAAAAATTGATATTATTACCAATAAACATTAGCAAGGGACTTGTAATACCTACACTCCTAGTAAAACAATAATCAGATTCACTAATACTTTAAGCAAAATTAATACATTATATTTGCAACTAGTAATAAGATGTATTACATATATATATGTATAAAATGTTGGAAATAAAAGCCAAGCTAATGTGTTTTATGTGTTTGCGTTCCTGGGATACACATGAATACGCAAGGTAATAATGACAAGAAACCAATTATACCCAATATAAAAATATTATATTAAAAAAAATTTGGAATTTTCGGGTATTTCGGGTACCCGAATACCCGACTTTTTTTATTTTCACTACCCAATTCCCGAACCCGAATTTTCGGGTACCCGGATTTCGGGTATCCGAAATTTCGGGTATTTTCGGGACGGGTATTTCGGGTATTTGGGTATCGGTTTCGGGTTCGGGTATTTTGAACACCCCTAATACATACACACATCTATATCTATATCCTTCCACAACACTGCTGTATGCTTTTTTTCATGTCATAAACTACACCACTTTCTCTCTCTGATTAAACATAGATCTATGAAAGAAGGATATGGAGGTTCATGAAATCCAAACAACTAAATTCCAAAGAATTTGTTATAATAATAATAATGGTAGTAGTAATGATAATTCTTCAAACCCTAATAAACTAGCTACTGACGGCGTTACTGATACTAACGGCGTCAACAATGATTTCATTCGATGGCCGTTATCGAGAATCGTTAGGGTTTCAAGGTCTTCAGGTGGAAAAGATAGACATAGTAAAGTTCTAACCTCAAAAGGGTTAAGAGACCGCCGTGTTCGATTATCGGTATCAACCGCGATCCAATTTTATGATTTGCAAGATCGATTAGGTTACGATCAACCGAGTAAAGCAGTCGAATGGTTAATTAAAGCTGCCGCGAATTCGATCGATGAACTTCCTTCTCTTGATCCTTGTTTTAATCATCACGTGAATGATAATACTAATACTAATAATAGTAATAGTAATAACAATGATAATAAGGTTTCGGTTGCATCCAAATCTTCGGCGTGTAGTAGTACTTCCGAAACGAGTAAAGGTTCAGGACTTTCGCTAGCGCGATCTGAAAATAGAGTTCGAGCTCGTGAACGAGCTCGAGAATTGACTGCAAAGAAAGAAAAAGAAAAAGGTTCGTCTTTTACGGATCTTCTTACGGGCGGGCTTAATAGCACGACCGTAAGTCCTAACAGTAATTCAAATCATGAAAATAGTCCTGAATCAACAAACCATATGAATTATTTTCAAATGCCACAATTTAATGTATCAATTGGAAGTAATTGTAACGAAGAGGAGGAGCAGCAGCAGCAGCAACAACGACATCATGAGTACTCGTTTGTTCAAGAGAATTTGAATCTCGTACCGGGTTTGAATAGGGGGACCCTTCAGTCCAATGTAGTGTCCATTTTGCCGCATAATATGAATCAGCTTCAAAGGTTTCATCAACAACCTATGGTGGATGGATCTACGAACTATCCGATATTTATGGCAACAAATATGGGAGGTCATGAGCAGTTTCAGGCAGCTGGGTACGATTCGCAATGTTTGCAATTATACGGTGGAGGGCGAAACTCTAATCATCACAAGGAAAGATCAAAGAACTAAAACGTCTAGCTACATCTTTGGTTAGTTCTCTTGTAATGACATTTCTTAATTTCTTGCATGATTTTGTTTAATTACCTTAATTATATATTTATATATCGAACATTTGTGTTTGTTTTTTTATGCTAATAGAAATATGAGATAAAACCTTTTTTGTTACTTAGACAAGAAATATGTTCTTTATGAACTTATAAAAAGGTCAACATTGTAAGTTCAAATCCATTAATGGTTGTAGTATCTTAGTTATTGGGACTTCAAATCAGTCAAAGATTGTTTAATTGAAGGGTGTTTGGGGGAGCTTAATTGATTTGCTTATTGCTTATAAACAAATAAGCTAGGAATTTCTAGCTTATTTTGAGTCTCCTCACAAAGAACCCAAAATAAGCAAATAAAGCTTCACAAAATGAGCTTATCCAAACACTTATAGTTGAGCTTATTAAGCAAATAAGCATATGAGCAATCAAAATAAGCCCCCCAAACACCATTTGAGTGGTACCAATCAACAAAAGGCTGTGTATTAAAATCAGGTATGTTAATTGTACAATAATGACATAATCAGTATTTATTGTTAACTTGGTTAAAATTGCCTTTAACAAAAAGGAAAGACCATGTTGGACAAAAGTGGAATGCGTGTTTTTTTTATTCAAATCTGTATACATATAGAATCACATTTCTTGGCAAACTATTTGGATCAAGCATGGGGTATATAAAAGCAACAGATATAAATATTACTGTACATGTTTGACTATATATATTTTTACTAATGGATTAATGTGGCCTAATAATAACAAGTACTCCGTATAAATTAGGGATATAAGATAAGGGGGAAAATCACAAATTTGATCCATTTACCAAACCAATTTAACAAAAATAATCCATTGACTTTGCTTTTTAACAAAGTAATCCACCGATTGGCGCCGAAAATGGCGCCCCGGCGCCCCTGACACAACGAACCACACAAAAAATGCCACGTGTACGAGGATTGCTTTGATTAAATAAACGAGGGGCGCCAATTAAAAGTTGATGGGGCGCTGGCGTCGATTAAACATATGAGGGGCGTCAAAGAAGGGAGAAAATGAAGGAGATGGGGCGCCAAAAAAATTAATGGGGCGCCGGGTTTATTTAATCAAAGCAATCCTCGTACACGTGGCATTTTTCGTGTTGTTGGTTGTGTCAGGGGCGCCGGGGCGCCATTTTCGGCGCCAATCGGTGGATTACTTTGTTAAAAAGCAAAGTCAACGGATTATTTTTTTAAATTGATTTGGTAAATGGATCAAATTTGTGATTTTTCCAAAATAGATTTGTTTAGGTTGGTTTGTGTTTGGTTTCCTTAATATCAAGCATGTTATGTCTAGAAACAAAGACAGGTGTTAAGCACTGAGATTAAAAGGAGGCCACTTTCACTAAATAATCCGACAAGCTTCCTAATATTAAATTAATTAGTACTCCAGTAATTAGCAAATGGCCAATGGCAATAATGTTTCACTGAAACCGAAATTTATTTTTTTCTGGTTGGGTCAGCCTCAGCACACCTACCGGGATTCTGATCTCGAGCAATGGGAATATGGCAGGCACGCAGCTCACCCCATTTCACCCCTAGGGCTATGACTAGCTAGGCCTAGTGTTCATTAGTGGGCCCCTTTCATCTTCGTCTAAAGTTACTTTTAGATTTAGGTCAAACCACTATGCACGTACGGATTATAATTAATTATTTGATTAATTACACTGCTCATAATTGCACCCAGACCTTGTGACTTTATGAGGTGTCCATGAGTTGATTTAGAAGCTTTTTTTACCATCCTCACCACTTCATCAAATTGACATATAACTGGATGTAGTCACCTCAAATTGTGGACCTTACATTTATCAAATATACATTTATATATATACACTATATATATATATATATATATATATATATATATATATATATATATATATATATATATATATTTAATATTTAATATTGCTGACCTCACCCCTTTCGTCCACTAACTTTTCGCCTAACCGACCAAACCAACCGACGCCGCCAAGCGACGGGCTAGTGCCAACGGTGTTGGTGGAACCGATGCGCATCAATTTCCAAACCGACTAATCATTGGGAGTGGTCTTATTGGTTTTTACCTTAAACTGTTTACTCTCATTGTCCCATTTTAAGGTTGTGTTTGGCAACAACCAGCTGAAGTGTAGCTTGTGACTGGAGCTGAAAATGATGGCAGGAGATTCTTTAAAAGCTAGTTTAAAAACCTTTTTGTTTAGGAGATTTCTGTGGATTATTTTTTCAGGAATCCTCACCTATCTATTGTTAACACACAAAACTTTTCACTCATAGATGATGGAGATTATCAAAATTATAATTTCAATCTCCTATAATCTCTGAAAATCTCTTGTGGCAAACACACCCTAAACCTTCATCTATTTCTATTTTGATATGATAGGTCTCAATACAATTATATACATGTTATTAATCAGAAATATTCACTAGTGAGAATGCATGTTTCGAAATAAAAATAACTATTATCTTATTATAAATAATAGAAATTATAACCAAATTGAGCACTAATAGAACCTACTCTCAATTTTTACCATACCCACGTTATATATTTATTCGGATGACACATATATTACTTTATGAAGAAATTGATGTTTTCATATCTTTGGTGGTTGGTTTATGAAATCAATAATAATCAGACAATAGTTTATTTTTATTTTGAACAATTTGCGCTTTACTTTTAGTAATAATGGAATTGACATAGTAGATGCAATTTAGCATTTAGTATCCTCTTATGCACCCTAAATTATAAGATGTACACTACGGTAATAGGGCCTTACAAACATGTTTCAAGTGCTATAGTTTTACTTATAAGTGACAAAATCAATGAGTCGGGTTGTGTTACGGGTTTAGATGGCGGGTTTGGGTCTAAATAGGTCCAGGTCTAGATGGGTCATTTAGGAGGATGGGTCTAAATGGGTCCGAGTCAAATGGGTCTTGAGTCGGGTCGACCATCGGGTTTCCACCAAACTTTTTTTTTTGTTTGAGTGACAAATGAAAAAAATGATATGAGGTGGAAAAAAAAATTACCCGCTAGACACGTTGGTTAATTGTAATACAATTGGAAGTTAACCATCCCATTTAGATCCAACCAAAAAATGGGGGGAAACCCAACAAATCAATCCCCTCATATATATTAACCAAGTTGATCCATAAATAACCAATGGGTCTAAAATTGACACCTCTAGTTTTACTGTACTTAAAACCAACGTGAACAAATAAGTGACAGTCTCAGTTTATTTTAGAAGCAAAATTTCACTTGTCTTTTAATAAATCAATATGTTGAATGCATTTTTAGTGATATGCTCAATTAGCCCACTCGTCTTATTATGCACTAGACGCTCCGCTAACTCCCTAGCTAGCTTGATGTAGTTGGTGCCTTTGCGCAATACTGTTTTGTAAAACATTTAGGGATACTTGTATTTGGTACATCTTACCCTTTTGACCGCAAAAGCTAAAGGGATGGGTCATCTTATTCTTAACAAAAGAGAGAGTTTCTAAATAGTACATGTATCTTTTTTATTTGAATGGTGACAAAATCAATAGATGTAGAGGAACAACTAAAAGATTAACGATAATGAGGTGATCTTAGCGACATTACTTAGGGTGACGTACTGACGTTTGTGTGTGACATAATGGCTCGAAGGTCATATTCAGTACGACTTATAGGTTGCTTATATATGTTTTGTAACTCATGTCGTAAGTTATTAATTAAGAGTTTTCTTTCCTATTAGAGCATGATTTCAAATAATACTTCATGTCCACACTAACCTTATTAACGTGCTTGTTTATAACTATTAGAACCTATAAATTCATCAAAAGTTTCATGAATTAACATAATTAATAGGCGTGTTATTAATTAGTAGCAATGTGATAGAGAAAAATCTATTGATTGAGAAAAGTTAAATGCATAGCATTTAGAAGATAGTTAACTGTGAGTTCGAAATCTGCCCAAACTGTAATTTCTGGAAATGTATGCGAATAGTTATTTATTAAAAAACCAAATTTCTCGTGATTCATTCAAAATTATATTTTGTAGTTTGATGATCTTTGCTTTTGTACTTCTAAATTTGTAGAGTTGTAGTGTTTGCTTTTGGAATTGACATGTAGTTTGATGTTATGCATGCAGAAGGCGGAAAAGATTGCAGGGTCACAAGTACAACTACAATCTAAATTATGAAGCTTCCTTCATATGGCAAATCATTTGTGTTGTTTGTAAAAGTAACAGTATTGTATTAGTGTGGCCGTGCAAAATTAATCAAGGAAGATCAAACAGTAATCCTTCTTCGTCACGTTTAATTTTTTGCTGTGTTTTAATATTCGAAACTCAAATTGTTGAGTATCCTGTAAAACTTATGATTATGGCCTTAATTGTAAGTGTTTGATTCTTTGTTTTTAGGGTTAATCAACAAAATCGGCATTGAACTGCCACATTTTGTTGCAAGTAAGCAACCAACCCAAAGTATTATTCATGTACGCAACAAACTGGTTGGTTTTGTACTTATGTAAGCAACATGATAACTAGTTACCGGCTCAGCCGGTAAACTTATATATTAAAGTATTTTTTTTTTAATGTGACATGGATAAAAAAAATACGTGGCATTTGTAATAAAACTTCAAATTGTTATTAAAATGTAATTTACGAATATAATTATCGATTCGATCCGTATGGCATGATTTATCGGAAATCGAGTTCATTTATCCGGCGTACGGTCATGAGTACATTTTGAAAGGATCGGAGCTCTTCGACGTCGTCGGAACCGGCGCTGACGCATCGTTCGGTTCAAAATCCGATCGATGAAGCTCAATCAACAGTTTCAAGAAAATCATCGGCGAAATTACTTGACGAATTTGATTTACACGAGTACAAAATTTAGTCGGGAGAGTTATCGTCCGGAAGAATCGCTGCAACTCAAACCGATGAAACTTGCCGGCGCCGGCGAGCGGTAGTTAACGAACTCGACGAAGAAGAAGAGGAAAGCATGAGCTCCGTACTGAGTCGGCGCTGTAATTTGACTAACCTGTGTTAATCGTAGCGGGCGAATTGGAAGACGATAAGCATCGCCGAAGACAGATTGATTTCTTGAAAATTGTATTTGAAGGTTTTAGAACTCGGAAAACATTGCCGGCATCCATGGCCGATGGGTGTTCGTTGAGTTAATTTGCCAACGTGTGACTCAGTAAAAAATCTTATTTGCCAACGTCGAGTTAAAAGTCCATGGCCGATGTGAATGCCATCGGAAAAATATTCATCTTGTTTATAAATTGTTATTTAATTATTTTTTATTATTATTAAAAGGTGTGAATGCCAACGTGTAATATACAAGTGGCAAATTAATCTAGTTGGCACGTTATGTGGCTACCTAGTCAATCTTTCTAAATGTTGGCAGGTAAAAATAGAGTTTGCAAGGATTTCAACACATAATTTTCCGGTTTAATGCATACCTAAATAATACTTTAGGTTGGTTGCTTACTTGCAACGAAATGTAACAGTTCAATGCCGATTTTGTTGATTAACCCTTGTTTTTAAATGTGAGTATTTTAGGTAACCATATACTCCCTCCGTCTCAAATTTATTGTCCACAGACAAGAAACAAGCAGTTTAAGAAAACATAATATTAAACTGTACTTTTCTGTACTATGACAGTTTTACCCTTACTTTTTACCTACATTTTTATTACATATATATAAAGTAGGTGTATAATAGGAAATTTAGTTAATTATACCCTCCTACTTTTTTAAGTGGACAATTAATTTGGGACTTCCAAAAAAGGAAACATGGAATAAAAATATGAGACGGATAGACTTTAAACCCGTGTATAGACACGGGTCATTGATTTTAAATATGAAATTTAATATTTAGATCTTGTTTCTAATATTAAAGTGTGTAAGTTTATATGTATGTTAAACATTTAGTTGAATTCATGATAATATTAATTTATATAAATGAATTTATATAAGTAGAGAATAGAAATTAAAATATTTTAAATCCAAGTTAGTGAAGAAAATTAATTATTTTAAGTCTAATATTAACATTTTCAAGTAATTTTATTTCTACTTGATGAATTAGAAATAGAAACATTACAGATCAATTTGGATAATGTTTTAGTTATGAATTAAATTTTCTTTTATATGTAATTGAGTAGTTGTTTAAAATATTTAAACCATTGCATGTTTCGTCTATGGGAGAAACTAACCAAGTTCTTAACTAACGGAGTTGAAATTGATCCTCATTATACACATCCCTTTAAAACACAATTTAACAATATCAATATCAATGTTTACCGAGAAGAACCCCACCCCACTCTTGAAAAATGTCAATGCCCGTATTATATTATGTCATTTGATTGGATTGGTAATATCTCACTTTGTGAATACATTTTTAACGATTTTATGGATGTGATATTACGGGTACGTTTATTTACAGAAAAAAAATTTAAATTTTTTTTTATTTATTTCTCTAAAGAATGAGAACTGTTTTACCTCTCTAGAGTAGCATGAAAAATCTAGAAAACGTGTTTAGTTCAAGGGGTAGAGTTTTCCTTTTTTCCAAGGAAGAGTAGAGATGGAAAACTTAGAAAGTCATCAAAAGTAGTTTTCAACTTTGTAGATATAAAAAGGAAAACAAGGCTTTTCCTTTTCTAAGATATTTTTTTTATACAACTCGAATTTGAACACGTTTTCTAATTTTCTTGTTTTCTTAGAGAATTTTTAAGAAAAAGTTGGAAGTTTTCCGTAACTAAGCGCACCATCTATTTCTCTTTGCTAATTTTTTCTTTTTTGTTACAACCTAGTTTGAGAATGTTTAAAGTTAACTAATCAATCAAGAAATAATAAACATGAGTCAACTCACAATGGAGTTGTTCAATATTTAGTTTGAAACCATTTAATTCAAATACCGAACTTAATTTTAATTTGGTTTTCGCTTTTGAGTTTTTCGAATTCAGTTAAACTGAAAACCAAATTCGAATTCGGTTTTCGATTTTGAATTTTTCGAATTTGACTTTTTTAGTTTCACATATATCAAAGTCAACATTTGTCTTGACTCTTGAGCAATTTTTTACTTTTTATCTACAAAAGTTCCTAGGTTCTCTCTCCGTCTAATTATTATTATTATTATTATTATTATTATTATTATTATTATTATTATTACAAGAATTTAAACCCGTTTATACACAAAGACCGTTGAATTTAAATATGAAATTTCATATTTAGTATTTTTAATAATAACATATGTAAGTTAATATGTATATTAATCATTTAGTTGGAATAATAAAAACATCACTTTATGTAAATGATTTATAGAAGTAGAGATTAAAAAATTAAAAAAAATTTAAACCAAATTAGTGAAAAAATTTAATTATTTTAAGTCTATATTATGTTTTTCAAGTAATTTTATTCATACTCAGTGAATTGAAAATAGAAACATTACAGACCGATTTGGATAATATTTTAATTAATGAATTAAATTTCTTTTTATATGTAAGTAGGTAGTTGATTAAAAAAAATCTTTTCTAATAAGTTAGAGATCTTATTTTAAAAATTACATAAATTAATGTACTTAATTGACAAATTGAAAATTAATTAGAAAGATGACATCATAATAATGTTTCCTATATAAAATTTTAGATTAGATTGTTTCACATTTTTTTATTGTTTTTACTTTTAATCTATTTCTAAGTATATAAGTATATCTCAATACTATGAGCAAAACAAGGACAACTAAGACTGATAAATAAATTATCTCAGTAATATATACATGCTAATAAATTGAATTATTAATGACATCACACATAATTCTAGGTAGTTAATGTTGGGTTTTCCATTCCCTAATTAGATTAACATATGCAGCAGAAAATAACAATTAACCTATATCAACTAGGAAACTAAAACCTAAAGGACCTTGACTTAATAAACGAAAGCGATAATACAAAATAAATAGATAAATGGGAAAATACTAACCTTTGAGAAAACCAATTTCTCATGCGCAGACTCCTTGCTCAACCTTCACGAAGATTGTGACACCCGTCAAATTAGGACTAGTGATTAGTGCCTAATCATCCATAATACATGTAATTAGTTCTGTGTTAAGCTAATTGATGTATCAATTAATATATATTGTTGAATATATACAACTTGGCTAAATCGTGCACTTTTAAATCGAATGGAATTCGATTCAATTAATACGGACGTTGGTGAACAAAATTATTAAATAATATAATATTAGTTGATAACACTATTTTATCCAAAATATTATGTTGACAATATTTCCTAACTATCTCGTATCGTACAAACAAGGTCTACGCGATTAAAATATTAAACGCGCAAACAATTGAAACAAATCTAAGTTATATTTTATAAGCCAATTATAAAGTACTTGATAAAATACTTTAACAAAAATATCGAATAATTTTTCGTATTCTAAAACGTATATTTAAACGTGTATAATATTATTTAAACGTTTAAACGATCGGGTAAACGAACACCACACGGAGCGCAAACGCAGAGAACAAATTTTAGGACACACCCACTTGGGGTGGGCCCCACTAAACCGGCCCTAGGTGAGGGTCATCACCTCCTCACCTCATTTTTTTTTTCATCCACAACACATACACACTCAAATCTCTCTCTAAAAACCACCACACCACCACCACCCTTTAACCACCAAAAAGCACCGCCAAACAACCTCGAATCACCTAGCTCATTTGGAGAAAAAGAACCACGACGTCGAGCTCTACACTTCTATCTTTTCGGTTTCGTCTCGCGTTAACTTGTAAGATTCCCGACACTTTCGAGAAACTTCTAGATTTTGATTTATTTTAGTTGTAAGTTGTTTATCTAGCTTCGTAATGTCCAAATAAGTGTTTAAAACTCATTTTCGGAACATTGTCAAAAAATTTGCGGTTTTGACCATTTTATGAAATCGACACCTAGAACCGCAACCAACTCAAAGTAATAATTTTTATCAACTCTATAAACTAATATAAGGGTTGGGAAAAAGTTTCAGATCGAACGGAGGTCGTTAAACACGTTTTCGACAAGTTTTGGGTCTGGTCAGACACGAGTGTCGCCGAGACCAAAAACAGTATAGCGACACTCAGTCGAGTGTCGCACAGAACACGAAAACTCGTTATTAGCGACACTCCTCATAAGTGTCGCCAAACAACTAAACTTTATCCCCAGCGACACTTCATAGAAGTGACGCCTATCTCTGGAACAGTACACCTGCGACACTGCCTTGAGTGTCGCCGAAAACTATCAAGTGTCTCCAATAATACTGAACTTGCCTTTTATGCGACACTACCTTGAGTGTCGCCAAAAACTATTAAGTGTCGCTACAAGTGTCGCTAAAAACAAAAAGTTTATAACTCATTCTTATACTAAGTGTCAAACTTGTGTAATTTCAAACACTTATACGATACGACTTCTAAAACACATTGGGACATACTTATAAGTATAACACTTCGAAATCAAAATATTAATGTTGAGATTATTATTACAAAAAATCACCAACGGGCCGTACACGTTTTCAAATACTCAATCAAATCAACCAAATCGTAGTCATTTGGACATTCTAGTTGGACGAACAACTACAAAGGTAATCTTTTAGGATACCTACTCACGTTTATAACCATCGCGCGTATTGAATGCCCTCAGGTTACAAGTCTTCGGACAACAATACTCGGCAAATCAAATCAAGTTTATTAAGTTAAACACTTCAAGACTCAGGTGAGTCTCATAGCCCCTATTTTACTGTTTTCATAAGGGGTGTGATACATTGCTCGATTTATTTACATGTGAACGCAAGTACAATCAAAAATCAAATACTACATGAGTTGTTTTCAACTAATCAATTTAAAGTCCTCCACAAACATAGTTTGGTAATACATCTGTAGCGTGAATGTTAGTATATGATATCATATAGGATTGACAATCCTCGTCCGGGTTAGCAAGCACTAACTGGTCAAAAGGACGTATTAGCATTTTGGTAGACGAGTGTAGATTAGGCACTCGTAGGAGGCACCTCGATCGGAATTCCTTAAATGTGGACCCGACCCTCAAGTTAAGCTCAGACTATGTGCTCATGGTTGTATAACTCTTATTTTACTTAATTGCACTTTAAATTCAATTAAATCTTGCGGTTCATTCAATATGTTTTGACATACAAACCTGTGAGCTCACCAGCTTTTAGCTGACCATTTTAGCATGTATCACAGGTACTCAGCAGTAGGTTGGACTGCCCGATCAAGATACTTTAGCTCGTGTCAGCATACAAACATTCAGAGATTTAGCTGCATTATTATATTTTGTATAAATTAATTATGTATGTAAATCTCTCGATTTCAAACCGAGCTAATGTAATTTTAAATGTTGGTGTAAACTTTTGTTTAATCAATACAAGTTGTTAAACGACGCATATAGAGTCGTTCATTGTATACCTTGTGTGCTGTGATTATTGATTAGTCGCGCCCCGACTCGAATCGCTTCCGCATCATAATTTGGGGGTGCGACAGATTGGTATCAGAGCCAAAGGTTATAGTGAACTAGGTTGCATTTATGGGCCTAGACTATGACCGTTAGGCAGTATTCCCTTATTAGGTATGATTGATTCAGGGATTACATCATACGAGTTTAATTTAACATAGCCTGATCAACTATGTATAATTAAATAAAGATGATGTAAGATCTGAAATGGTTATGTTGAACAGGGATACACTAGTTGACTCTGACCACGTGAGAAACGGGACTCAAACATGTCTGTGCAAGACACATTAGGCTATTATATGATATATATGTATATGATAGGCCTCACTTGTGACACCCCCAAATTTGATGATTTGCGGAAGCTCGGTTTGGGTGTCACTAATCAATATACAAAGCACATAAGATATAATGAACGACCACTATATGCGTCGTTTTAAACTTGCATTAATATAGTAAACGTTACATCAAAACAATGTTACATTAGCTCGGTTCCTGAAATTTAGAGATTACATAGCATAATTACTTTTACAAAATATAATAATGCAATCAAATCTCTAGTTGTATGAATGCTGACTCGAGCTAATAATCCCTGCTTGTGCAGCCAACCTACTGCTGGGTACCTGTGATACATACTAAAATGGGTCAGCGAAAACGCTGGTGAGCTCACAGGTTTGTATGTCAATGTATAGTTGTAAGAACCGCAAGATTTATATTGAAGTTAAATTGCAGTTAAGCAAAATAAAAGTTATACAATCCATGAGCACATAGTTTGAGCTTAACTTGAGCGCTAGGTCCAATTAAGGAAACCTAACTTGAAATGCCTCCTACGAGTGTCTAATCCACACTCGTCTTCCCAAATGCTAATACATCCGTTTGACCGGTTAGTGCGTGCTAACCCGGATGAGGATTGTCAATCCCATATGATATCATATACTAACATTCACGCTAAAATATTAGAGACTATGCTTATGGAGGACTTTAATTGATTAGCTTGAAACTCATGTAGTGTTTGAAGTTTGGCACTTGCGTTCTAGTTGTAAAACAAAACATAGCAGTATTATCACACCCCTAGTTGAAAAGCAGTGAAAATGGGGCTATGAAACTCACCTGAGTCTTGAAGTGTTTAAGCAATTAAACTTGAAGTGTATTGATATCCAAAGACTTGAAACCTGAATGTGTCCACGACACTTGATTTGTTATTAATTGTACTGGTATCTCGAAAGACTACCATTGAAGTTGCTATTTAACTATATATATATATATATATATATATATATATATATATATATATATATATATATATATATATATATATATATATATATGTGTGTGTCCAAATTACTACGATTTGGTTGATTGTTTTGTTACAAGTTACTACGACTTGTTTGATTGAATTGATACAAGTTACAACGACTTGTTTGATTGTAAAGTATGTTTTGAAAACGTGTACGGCCCGTTGGTGATTTAGTTGAAATAATAATCTCGACATATCTATATTTGTTTGAAGTGTTAGGCTTGAAAAATAAATTCCATTATGTTTGAAAAGTTGTATCGTATAAGTGTTTTGAAGTTGTTCAAGTTTGACACTTGGTGAAGAATGTGCTTACGGAATCTAAGTACGGGGGTCCGGGGGCAACGCCCCTGGTAGCAGGGTCCAAGGGGCAGAGCCCCTGGCTGGGGTCGAGCTGCCAGGTCAGCTTGGAAAATTTTTATTTCTACTATATTGCTTTAAGGAAAAACGCATCTGGACTTGAATTTAGGTGAAATCAAGTGATAAAATTTTGGTCTCGACACTTAGTAAAATTGTAGTTTGAAAACCTGCTGTTTTATGCGACACAATCATGCGACACAAAAGTGGTTATGCGACACAAGGGTTGTGTCGCATATAGGTGCGACACAATATCTATGCGACACAAGGGTTGTGTCGCATAAATGTGAGATGCTGATTCAACAGCGACATAGTGATTGTGTCGTATGGAGTTTGCGACATAGTGGTTGTGTCGCAGGACTTGCGACACTAATTATCGGGTACGACACAAGGTGCGACACAGAGGCTTTTATACGACACAAGTGCCAAAATACGACACAACATGCGACACAAGGCTTGTGTCGCATGGAAGAACATCAGCCCAGAAAGTCCGGCTGTTTAGATTTTTCCGGCCAAAAACCCATTTCAAACCCGTTTTTAAGCTATGAAATCGTGTTCTATACTTAGTAATGGACATATACATGTTATATAACTCGTAAATATGTAAAAACAAGCTAAAACGAGAAGTTTCGGGAATTTGTCGGAAACTTACGCGGTGTCGGATTGAAAATCCGAAAAGATAGGATTGTAGATCGTAGCGTGGTGGTTCCGTTTTTGTAAAAATCTTGATGATCCGAGGTCGTTTTGTATATTTATTTTGGTGATTTGTGAGTTGGTGTGGGTTTTTGATTTAGAGAGAAAAAAAGAAAGAGGGAGAGAGAAGATGAAAAAGGGAAATGGAGAAAGAAGAAGAAAAGGAGGTGGTTTTGGTGGAACTCCTCCATTTTCAGTCCACGCAAAGCGCTCCGTGCGGTGTTCGTTTTCTCGATTGTTTTAACGTTAATTAGTATTTAAAGGCGTTTAATTATGCGTTTTGAAATACGAAATATTATTCAATATTTTTGTTGAAGTATTTTATAAAGTACTTAATAATTGCGTTATAAAACGTTATCTCGATTTTGTTTGTTTGCGCGTTCACATTTAATCGCGTTGTTCTCGCTTGTACGATATGGAATGAATACGACATATTATAAAAATAATATTATTGAGATATGATAGTTTCATTAAATAATCTTTATGTTATTTAATTAAATTGTTCACCAACGTCCGTATTAAATTGAACCGAATTACATTCGATTTGAAACTTGTACGATTTAAACAAACCGCATAATTGTGTAGATATATATTCAACAATATATATAATAATTGATACATTAATTAGCCTAACACAGAACTAATTACATGTATTAATACTTGTTTATGCACAAAGTTCTAGTCCTAAATTGACGGTTGTCACATTCTCCCCCTGTTAGAAGAATTTCGTCCCGAAATTTATGTTGAAGTCGTGTTTGAGGTTGAGTCAGTGAAGAGTTGAGGATACTTGAGTCGCATTTGGTCTTCTCGTTCCCAGGTGAATTCCGGACCGCGCCGCGAATTCCACCTAACCTTGACAATGGAAATACGACTTTGTTTAAGTTGTTTGACCTCACGGTCCATAATTTCGGCGGGTTCCTCAACAAAGTGAAGTTTCTCGTCAACTCGAATTTCATCGAGTGGAATGATAAGTGTCTCATCAGACAGACACTTCTTCAGATTCAAAATATGAAATGTGGGATGCACGCTGCTGAGCTCGGATGGCAGCTGCAATCGATATGCTACTGGACCAATTCTCTCGAGAATCTCGAATGGTCCAATGTATCTGGGATTTAACTTCCCTCGTTTGCCGAATCGAATTACGCCTTTCCAAGGCGATACTTTGAGTAGTACTCGATCTCCAACTTGGAACTCGAGTGGTTTACGTCTCACGTCAGCATAACTTTTCTGACGATCACGCACGACTTTGAGTTTGTTTTGAATTTCGACGATTCTCTCGGTCGTCTCGTGAATGATTTCTGGACCTGTGAGTTGGCTATCCCCAACTTCGGTCCAACAGATAGGTGACCGGCACTTACGACCGTACAGTGCCTCGAATGGTGCAGCTTTAATGCTGGTATGATAACTGTTGTTGTACGAGAACTCGCACAATGGTAGGTGTTTTTCCCAGTTTACACCGAAGTCTACTACGCAGGCCCGTAGCATGTCTTCTAGTGTTTGAATTGTTCATTCACTTTGGCCGTCGGTTTGAGGATGGTATGCGGTACTCATATCAAGTCGAGTACCCAGTGATCTTTGAAGTGATTGCCAAAATTGTGAAGTGAAACGACTATCTCTATCGGAGATAATTGAAATTGGAACACCGTGTTTAGTCACGATTTCCTTCAGATAGATTCTGGTGAGGCGTTCCATTTTGTCGGATTCCTTGATTGCCAGGAAGTGAGCAGTCTTTGTGAGACGATCCACGATCACCCAAATGGTATCGCAACCGTTCGCTGACTTGGGTAGTTTGGTTATGAAGTCCATGGCAATTTGTTCCCATTTCCATTCAGGAAGATCGGGTTGTTGAAGTAAACCAGAAGGTTTTTGATATTCGATTTTGACCTTGGAGCAAGTAAGGCACTTGCTGACATAGGTGGCGATTTCAGCTTTCATGTTCGGCCACCAATAGAAGTCCTTGATACCGAGGTACATCTTGTCAGATCCCGGATGGATAGAATATTTGGACTTGTGAGCTTCATCCATCACCAAGTCTCGTAGGTTCCCAAATTTAGGTAACCATATTCGGTTTGAGAAATACCTAATCCCGTTAGGTTTGACTTCGAATTGTTTATCCATGCCTCGCAAGGCTTCATCTTTGACATTCTCGGGTTTTAAGGCTTCGAGTTGAGCAGTGAGAATTTGAATGTTTAAATTGTTGTGAATGGTCATACTGAGGGCTCGAACCCGAAGTGGTTTCACTCGCTCTTTCCGACTGAGGGCATCAGCAACGACATTTGCTTTGCCTGGGTGATATTTGAGTTCGCAGTCGTAATCGGTAAGCAACTCGACCCATCGACGTTGCCTCATGTTGAGATCCTTCTGATCGAATATGTGTTGGAGACTTTTGTGGTCTGTAAAGATTGTGCACCTAGTGCCATAGAGATAATGTCTCCAGATTTTGAGAGCGAAAACAACGGCTCCTAACTCGAGGTCGTGGGTGGTGTAATTCTTTTCATGAATCTTGAGCTGTCGTGAAGCATAAGCTATGACTTTGTCTCGTTGCATAAGCACGCAACCGAGACCTTGATGAGAAGCATCGCAGTATACCACGAAGTCATCGGTGCCCTCGGGTAATGATAGAATAGGAGCACTGCAAAGCTTTTGTTTTAATAGTTGGAATGCCGACTCTTGTTTATCAGTCCAGTCAAACTTTTTGTCTTTCTGGGTCAGAGTCGTGAGTGGTAAGGCTATCTTGGAGAAATTTTCAATGAATCGTCGGTAATACCCGGCAAGACCCAAAAATTGGCGTACTTCGGTCGGAGTGGTGGGTGCTTGCCAGCCCTTGATAGCTTCAATTTTTGATGGGTCAACGTGAATTCCCTGACTGTCAATCACGTGACCAAGGAATTGGACGGTTTGAATCCAGAACTCACACTTAGAGAATTTGGCATAGAGCTCCTCGTGTTTAAGTAGTTCAAGGATGGTTTTGAGGTGTTGCGCGTGTTCTTCTTTGTTTCGTGAATATATGAGGATGTCATCGATGAAGACAATGACAAACTTGTCAAGGTAAGGTTTACACACCCGATTCATAAGGTCCATGAATACAGCCGGTGCGTTGGTTAGACCGAAAGGCATCACTTGAAATTCATAATGCCCGTAACGAGTTCTGAAAGCGGTTTTTGGAATGTCGGCATCGCGAACACACAATTGGTGATAACCGGATCGGAGATCAATCTTTGAATAACAACTCGACCCTTGAAGTTGGTCGAACAAATCATCGATTCGAGGAAGTGGATACCGGTTCTTGATAGTTAACTTGTTCAACTCTCGGTAGTCGATACACATTCGAAAAGAACCGTCTTTCTTCTTGACAAATAGGACCGGAGCTCCCCAAGGTGAAGAACTCGGCCTGATAAATCCTCGTTCTAGGAGTTCCTGTAATTGGGTGGACAACTCCTGAAGTTCGGACGGTGCTAAACGGTATGGTGCTCGGGCCACAGGCGCAGCACCTGGTACAAGGTCGATTGAGAACTCAACCTGTCTTGGTGGTGGTAGACCAGGTAGTTCTTCAGGAAAGACTTCTGGAAAGTCTCGAACAATTGGAGCATCCTCAAGTCGCTTCTCCTTCGACTTTTTCTCCATGATGTGCGCGAGGATTGCTGGATAACCCTTTCTCAGAAATTTTCGGGTTTTTAGGCAAGATATGAGGTTAAGCCTCGTCCCACCGGTCTCCCCCTGTATGACCAAGGTTCTACCGACGGTGAGAGGTATGCGAACAATTTTGTCATAGCAAATGATTTCGGCGCGATGTTCGGATAGCCAGTCCATGCCTACGATGACATCGAAACTCCCTATCTCGATTGGCATAAGATCTATGGAGAAGATTTCGTCGGCTAGGTTTAAAGTGCAATTAGGTATCACACTATCGGTTTCTATCAATTTGCCATTTGCTAGCTCTACTGTGTACTTAACGTCTAAAGCAACAGGTGTGATGTCAAGTAGAGGGCAAAATTCATCGGAAATAAAACTTCTATCGGCACCAGTATCAAACAGAATAGAAGCAGTTAAATTGTTGAGGAGGAACATACCCGTGACCACATTCGGGTCCTGACGGGCGTCCCCTGAGTTGATCACGAAGGCGCTACTTTTGACGTTGTTGTTGTTGCGGTGGTTGTTGTTGCCCTTATTCTTCAATTTTGGGCACGTATCCCTAAAGTGTCCTGGATTCCCACATTCGTAGCAGGACTTAGGTTGTCGGGCATTTTTGTCAGAGGGGTTGTTGTTGGATCTGGGGGCTCGGCAATCCTTAGTCGAATGCCCGTACCTCCTGCAGTTGTTGCAAGGAGTATTGCACTGACCAAAGTGATGATAGTTACACTTGGGACAATAAGGCCTGTCCCCGGTGTAGCTGCGGTTGGTTTCAGAGTTGGTGGTGTAGACTTGGATGGCGTTGTTTTTCTTGTTTGTGTTCTGGTGGTGTTCAGTGGATTTGCGTTTGTTGTTGTTGGAGGATGAGGTGTTGGAAGTCCCACGGTTGACAACTAGGGCCATGAGTTCGTGGGCTAAACGAATGGCACTTTCAGTGGTGGTTGGTTTGGATGATGCGACATTTCCCTGGATGTTCTCAGGGAGTCCGCGAATGTATCTCTTAATGCCCTTACTTTTCGGTTCAACCATGCTTGGGCATAGTAAAGCAAACTGCTGAAATTTTGTTGTATAATCAGCAACATCGTTTCCCTGCACCGTCAGGTGCCAGAATTCCTCCTCCAGTCTGTGCAGTTCTTCTTCAGGACAATATTTTTCTGTCAGCTTCTTTTTCAGTTCGGCCCAAGGAAGTCGATTTGCAACCTCAAGGCCTACAGAGTTTGCGTGGGTTTTCCACCACGTGAGTGCACCTTCCTGAAAGGTGTAAGCAGCGAATTTGACTTTGTTGTTCTCAGTGCAGTCGCAGAGACTGAAAACGGATTCCATACGCTCAATCCAACGGATCAAGCCAATGGCACCTTCCGTGCCCTTGAAATAGAGGGGTTTACAGCTGAGAAAGTCCTTGTAGGAACAAGGCTTGACAGTATGAGTGGTGGCGGTGGTATCGGCTGTTTCCTCGGACATTCGGATTGGATCCCGAGCGGCCAAGGCGTCGGCTACGGCCCGATTAACGGCAGCAGCGAGTTCGGCTTCACTGTAACTCTTTTTCTTCGGTGGCATGATTCTTCAAGAAAAAGAAACAATAGGTACGTAAGAAACTGTAACAGAATGATAATTGTGGTAGATGTACGTATTAAAGCGACATTATACACATCACAAGTGTAATAGTTCCATAATATAGATTTAAATCGAAAGAAATTGTCAATTGATATTACGTTGTTAAACGATTACAGACAATTTCGAGTTTGAGAATTCAAAAGTTACAGACTTAGATATTGTGCCAAAAGTTCCGGGAATTGTTTCATCCGGTCAATTTACATTAGTCCTACGAAAGCGTTATAAAGTGCAGATTCAGCCTAAGCTAATTCTGACGAAGATTGAGTTGTGGCATTAAGGCAGTGAGACGGTCAACGGACTCTGCAAGTCGGCTAACCATTCCGAGTGCCTCCTCGGTTTCCCTCAGGCATGTCTCACATTGAGTCAACCTTGATCGCAGGACAGTGATTTCGTTGTGATTGTCAGTCACTTGATTGTGGACGATCTCCATGGTCTCGATGGTTTCACCCACTCGATTTTCGAGAACGTCCATATTGTTGATAGTATTTTCATGGTCCTCAGAGACCTGAGCAACTTGTCCCATTAGGGTGAGTGTCCAGTTTTCTCGGGTCTCTTGCAACTCGATGTCCATGTCACGCAGTTGTTGCTCGTGACGGTGTAGCCTAGCGGCCAAATCTGTTAGTGTGAATTGATTGGGGTATGGGCCTGCTCGAGGCGACCTGGGGTTCCTCCTAGCTACCCTTGAACCTTGTGATTCGTACGGATGGGAACGAGATGAGTTGGGTGGTGTGTTTGCCATTCTGAGACAGAACGTTAGCAAATGTGAGGCCTATATTCGCATAATACGTATATAATATAGCCTAAGCTTGACTTGAGGCTTACTTATGTATATATATGTATATCACATAATAACCTATTGAGTGTCTAGCACAGACTTGTTTTGAGTCCCGTTTCTCTCGAGGTCAGAGTCAACTAGTGTATCCCGTTCAGCCATAACTTCCTTCAGATCTTACATCATCTTTATTTAATTGTACATAGTTGATCAAGCTATGTTAAATTAATTTCGTATGCTGTAATCTCCGAACTGGTTATACCTAATAGGGAATACTGCCTAACGGTCATAGTCTAGGTCCACTAAATGCAACCTAGTTCACTATAACCTTAGGCTCTGATACCAATCTGTGACACCCCCAAATTTGATGATTTGCAGAAGCTCGGTTTGGGTGTCACTAATCAATATACAAAGCACATAAGATATAATGAACGACCACTATATGCGTCGTTTTAAACTTGCATTAATATAGTAAACGTTACATCAAAATAATGTTACATTAGCTCGGTTCCTGAAATTTAGAGATTACATAGCATAATTACTTTTACAAAATATAATAATGCAATCAAATCTCTAGTTGTATGAATGCTGACTCGAGCTAATAATCCCTGCTTGTGCAGCCAACCTACTGCTGGGTACCTGTGATACATACTAAAATGGGTCAGCGAAAACGCTGGTGAGCTCACAGGTTTGTATGTCAATGTATAGTTGTAAGAACCGCAAGATTTATATTGAAGTTAAATTGCAGTTAAGCAAAATAAAAGTTATACAATCCATGAGCACATAGTCTGAGCTTAACTTGAGCGCTAGGTCCAATTAAGGAAACCTAACTTGAAATGCCTCCTACGAGTGTCTAATCCACACTCGTCTTCCCAAATGCTAATACATCCGTTTGACCGGTTAGTGCGTGCTAACCCGGATGAGGATTGTCAATCCCATATGATATCATATACTAACATACACGCTAAAATATTAGAGACTATGCTTATGGAGGACTTTAATTGATTAGCTTGAAACTCATGTAGTGTTTGAAGTTTGGCACTTGCGTTCTAGTTGTAAAACAAAACATAGCAGTATTATCACACCCCTAGTTGAAAAGCAGTGAAAATGGGGCTATGAAACTCACCTGAGTCTTGAAGTGTTTAAGCAATTAAACTTGAAGTGTATTGATATCCAAAGACTTGAAACCTGAATGTGTCCACGACACTTGATTTGTTATTAATTGTACTGGTATCTCGAAAGACTACCATTGAAGTTGCTATTTAACTATATATATATATGTCTAAATTACTACGATTTGGTTGATTGTTTTGTTACAAGTTACTACGACTTGTTTGATTGAATTGATACAAGTTACAACGACTTGTTTGATTGTAAAGTATGTTTTGAAAACGTGTACGGCCCGTTGGTGATTTAGTTGAAATAATAATCTCGACATATCTATATTTGTTTGAAGTGTTAGGCTTGAAAAATAAATTCCATTATGTTTGAAAAGTTGTATCGTATAAGTGTTTTGAAGTTGTTCAAGTTTGACACTTGGTGAAGAATGTGCTTACGGAATCTAAGTACGGGGGTCCGGGGGCAGCGCCCCTGGTAGCGGGGTCCAAGGGGCAGAGCCCCTGGCTGGGGTCGAGCTGCCAGGTCAGCTTGGAAAATTTTTATTTCTACTATATTGCTTTAAGGAAAAACGCATCTGGACTTGAATTTAGGTGAAATCAAGTGATAAAATTTTGGTCTCGACACTTAGTAAAATTGTAGTTTGAAAACCTGCTGTTTTATGCGACACAATCATGCGACACAAAAGTGGTTATGCGACACAAGGGTTGTGTCGCATATAGGTGCGACACAATATCTATGCGACACAAGGGTTGTGTCGCATAAATGCGAGATGCTGATTCAACAGCGACATAGTGATTGTGTCGTATGGAGTTTGCGACATAGTGGTTGTGTCGCAGGACTTGCGACACTAATTATCGGGTACGACACAAGGTGCGACACAGAGGCTTTTATACGACACAAGTGCCAAAATACGACACAACATGCGACACAAGGCTTGTGTCGCATGGAAGAACATCAGCCCAGAAAGTCCGGCTGTTTAGATTTTTCCGGCCAAAAACCCATTTCAAACCCGTTTTTAAGCTATGAAATCGTGTTCTATACTTAGTAATGGACATATACATGTTATATAACTCGTAAATATGTAAAAACAAGCTAAAACGAGAAGTTTCGGGAATTTGTCGGAAACTTACGCGGTGTCGGATTGAAAATCCGAAAATATAGGATTGTAGATCGTAGCATGGTGGTTCCGTTTTTGTAAAAATCTTGATGATCCGAGGTCGTTTTGTATATTTATTTTGGTGATTTGTGAGTTGGTGTGGGTTTTTGATTTAGAGAGAAAAAAAGAAAGAGGGAGAGAGAAGATGAAAAAGGGAAATGGAGAAAGAAGAAGAAAAGGAGGTGGTTTTGGTGGAACTCCTCCATTTTCAGTCCACGCAAAGCGCTCCGTGCGGTGTTCGTTTTCTCGATTGTTTTAACGTTAATTAATATTTAAAGGCGTTTAATTATGCGTTTTGAAATACGAAATATTATTCAATATTTTTGTTGAAGTATTTTATAAAGTACTTAATAATTGCGTTATAAAACGTTATCTCGATTTTGTTTGTTTGCGCGTTCACATTTAATCGCGTTGTTCTCGCTTGTACGATATGGAATGAATACGACATATTATAAAAATAATATTATTGAGATATGATAGTTTCATTAAATAATCTTTATGTTATTTAATTAAATTGTTCACCAACGTCCGTATTAAATTGAACCGAATTACATTCGATTTGAAACTTGTACGATTTAAACAAACCGCATAATTGTGTAGATATATATTCAACAATATATATAATAATTGATACATTAATTAGCCTAACACAGAACTAATTACATGTATTAATACTTGTTTAGGCACAAAGTTCTAGTCCTAAATTGACGGTTGTCACATCACTCATTAAACGTTCTTGCCACAGAAATGGCAGACTCATCATTTAGGCAAACTACACATACTCCATCATCTCTCTCTCGCTCACGTCGCAGCCACTCAGAACCCTTAGTGGCTAGACGCACTGGTAGCTCGCGCCGAGCTAGCCCCTATGCCAATCCTGCCACTACTGGTAGCACATCTACTTTAGCTCGCCATCGAGCAGTTGCTCATCAATGGAGCTGGTTACCTGCGGCTATGGCCACCTGGAGGATTGAGGAACACATCGAAATCTCTTACGAAGTCGGAGGATATTCACCTATGGATATGGCCACCTGGAGGATTGAGGAACACATCGAAATCTCTTACGAAGTCGGAGGATATTCACCTATGAATATCTCCCCATACACTTAAGAACCGACACACCACACTGTACCAGTGTTGACTGCTCGCGTGCACCGTCATGAACGCAAGTTGTACGACATGGAAATTGAACTTCAAGAAACTCGGGAAAACTGGATGATAACGGCTCAGGGCCGCATTGCACAAATATACTTAGATCAGGAAGATCTATATGTAACTGTCAACCGTACTCATGATCAGATGGAAGATACAACTCGAACCATGGAGATCGTTCATAATCAAGTAATCAGTAACCGAAACGAGATCTCTGTGTTGCAATCAAGGCTACAACAGTGCGAGACACGTCTAAGGGAAACCGAGGACGCCCTCCAAATGGTTAACAGACTTGCTGAATATGTGGACCACCTCACCGTACTACTTCCTCAACTGAACCTACGTCGAGATTAGTATTGTATCAAGCATGTAACCTACTAGCTATCTATGTAGAACCTTTGTAATTCGACCGGATGTAACAACTCCCGGTACCTTTTGTAAAACAGATAAGGCTGTAACTTTTGGAACTCGTAACTAGAAATTGTCTGTAATCTCTTGACTTCGTAATACCAATGGACAATTTCTCTCGAATATTCTACATTATTGATTTCTACATTGTGATGTTGTATATTACCGCATTTATATATACATCAATAATAATCATTCTGGTACAATCTCTCATGTACCTCTTGTTTCTTTCTTGAAGAATCATGCCGCTAAAAAGGAAAAGTTATAGTGATGCTAACCTTAATGCCATCATCTCTCGAGCTGTAGCCGATGCCTTGGCTGCTCGGGACAAACAACGAACCAGTGATCAAACTGTCGATACCACCCCTGTTGTCAAACCCTGTTCGTACAATGATTTTCTCAGTTGCAAACCATTGAATTTGAAGGGCACGGAAGGTGCCATTGGGCTAATCAGGTGGATGGAAAGAATGGAATCGGTCTTTAGCCTCTGCAACTGTACCGAAAATAGCAAAGTCAAATTCGCTGCGTATACCTTTCAAGAAGGTGCACTCACGTGGTGGAATACTCATGCCAGTGCTGTGGGCATTGAGGTAGCAAACCAACTCCCATGGGCGGATTTGAAGAAGATGCTGAAGGATGAATACTGTCCCAACAAGGAACTTCACAGGTTGGAGGAAGAGTTCTGGCCCCTGACTGTTCAGGGAACTGATATTGCTGGATATACCACCAAATTCCAGCAACTTGCTCTATTATGACCGGGTTTGGTTGATCCGGAAGAAAAACGAATCAAAAAGTACATCTGCGATCTCCCAGAAAATATCCAGGGGAACGTTGCCTCATCTAAGCCAACAACCATCCAGAGTGCTATCCGCCTAGCACACGAACTCATGGCATTGATTGTCAGCCGTGAGACACCCATTTCATCCTCCAACAACAACAACAAACGCAAACCTTCTGAACACCCACAATCAACCAGACAAGAAACCTAACGCCATCAAAGCTTATAACTCCAACACTGAACCCAAACGTGGGTACACCGGGAATAGACCCTATTGTTCCAAGTGTAACCACCACCACGAGGGTCCATGTAGTACCCCTTGCAACAACTACAGGAGGTACGAACATTTGGCCAAAGATTGTCGAGCCCCCAAAACCAACAACAACTCTTCCAGCAACAACACCAAACAGCCCAGATCTTGTTACGAATGTGGAGACACCGGACATTTCAGAAATGAGTGTCCTAAACTGAAGAATAAGGGCAATAACAACTACGCGAGAGGTAGAGCCTTTATACTCAACTCTGGGGATGCCCTTCAAGACCCGAATGTGGTCTCGGGAATGTTCCTCCTCAACAACTTATCTGCTTATGTTCTGTTTGATACTGGTGCCGATAGGAGCTTTATCTCTGACAAATCTTACCCACTGCTTGACATCACCCCTGTTGCTTTAGATGTTAAGTACACTGTATAACTAGCGAACGGTAAACTCATAGAAACCAATAGTGTAATACCTTATTGCACTCTAAACCTTGCTAACGAACTCTTTTCAATCGATCTCATGCCTTTCGAGGTAGAAAGTTTCGACGTCATCATTGGTATGGATTGGTTGTCCAAACGTCGAGCCGAAATCATCTGTTATGATAAAGTTGTTCGCATTCCGCCCGCCGCCGGTAAAACCCTAATCATACAAGGGGAAACCGGTGGGTCGAGACTAAACATCATCTCTTATTTGAAAACTCGTAAATTTCTAAGAAAAGGTTATCCGGCAATCCTCGCGCACAACATGGAGAAAAAGTCGGAGGAGAAGCGACTTGAGGATGTGGCAATCGTTCGAGACTTTCCTGAAGTCTTTTCCGAAGAACTGCCTGGTCTACCACCATCAAGACAGGTTGAGTTCTCAATCGATCTCGTGCCAGGTGCTGCACCTGTGGCCCGAGCACCATACCGCTTAGCCCCATCCGAACTTCAGGAGTTGTCCACCCAATTACAGGAACTCCTGGAGAGAGGATTCATTAGGCCGAGTTCTTCACCTTAGGGAGCTCCGGTCTTATTCGTGAAAAAGAAAGACGGTTCTTTCAGAATGTGTATCGACTACCGAGAGTTGAACAAGTTGACCGTCAAGAACCGATATCCACTTCCTCGTATCGATGATCTGTTTGACCAACTTCAAGGATCGAGTTTTTATTCAAAGATCGATCTTCGGTCAGGTTATCATCAACTACGTGTTCGTGACACCGATATCCCAAACACTGCTTTCAGAACCCGTTACGGGCATTACGAATTCCAGGTGATGACATTCGATCTAACCAACGCACCGGCTGTATTCATGGATCTTATGAATCGGGTGTGCAAACCTTATCTCGACAAGTTTGTTATCGTCTTTATCGATGACATTCTCATTTACTCGCGTAACGAACATGAACATGCGCAACATCTGAAAACATTCTAGAACTACTCAGACACGAAGAACTTTATGCTAAATTTTCCAAGTGTGAGTTATGGATGCAAACCGTTCAATTCCTTGGACATGTTATCGATGGTCAAGGAATTCATGTTGATCCGTAAAAAATCGAGGCTATCAAGTGCTGGCAAGCACCAACAACTTAGACCGAAGTACGCCAATTTTTGGGTCTTGCAGGGTACTATCGGCGTTTCATTGAAAACTTCTCGAAAATAGCCCAACCACTCACAACACTGACTCAGAAAGACAAAAAGTTCGATTGGACTGATAAACAAGAGTCAGCATTTCAACTTCTGAAACAAAAGCTTTGCAGTGCTCCTATTCTATCATTACCCGAAGGCACCGATGACTTCGTGGTATACTGCGATGCTTCGCACCAAGGTCTCGGTTGTGTGCTGATGCAACGGGACAAGGTCATTGCTTACGCCTCACGGCAGTTGAAAATTCATGAAAAGAACTACACCACTCATGACCCTCGAGCTTGGAGCTGTTATCTTTGCTCTCTAAATCTGGAGACATTATCTTTATGGCAATAAGTGCACAATCTTTACCGACCACAAGAGTCTCCAACACATATTCGATCAGAAGGATCTCAACATGAGGCAACGTCGATGGGTCGAGTTGCTTACCGATTATGATTGCAAAATCAAATACCATCCAGGGAAGGCAAATGTTGTGCCGATGCCCTCAGTCGAAAAGAACGATTGAAACCACTTTGAGTCCGAGCCCTCAGTATGACCATTCATAATGATCTCACCATTCAGATTCTCACCGCTCAACTCGAAGTTTTGAAACCCGATAACATCAAAAGCGAAACCTTGCGAGGCATGGATAAACAATTTGAAATCAAACCTAACGGAGTTAGGTATTTCTCTAATCGAATCTGGTTGCCTAGTTTTGGAAACCTGCAAGACTTAGTGATGGATGAAGCTCACAAGTCCAAATATTCTATCCATCCGGGGTCTGATAAAATGTATCATGGCGTCAAAGGGTTCTATTGGTGGCAAAACATGAAAGCCGAAATCGCCACATACGTCAGCAAGTGTCTTACTTGCTCAAAAGTCAAAGCTGAATATAAAAAACATTCCGGTTTACTCCAACAACCCGAAATTCCTCAATGGAAATGGGAACAAATCTCAATGGAATTCATAACCAAACTACCAAAGACATCGAGCGGTTGCGATACCATTTGGGTGATCGTCGATCGTCTCACAAAATCTGCTCATTTTCTTGCAATCAAAGAAACCGATAAAATGGAACGCCTCACACGAATCTATCTCAAGGAAATTGTATCCCGACACGGCGTTCCCATTTCGATCATCTCTGACAGAGATAGTCGTTTGATGTGCTATGAAAGCGCGTCTTGTTTTATAATTTATAAATAGAAATACCTAATAAATACTTTCAAGCAACCAGGCAAGAATACCCGATCGAATGTAAATATAGATTTGGTAAGTCAGATTCGAACACAGGGAACGGTGGATTTATTAAAAATAGAAATTAACAATTAACTAGGAAAACAGTAAATAAGGGGGCGTTTTAGTTCCGTACGAACATTTGTTTAGAAAACATTAAATTGAAATAATTTAACTAAATAAAAACTTAAATTAAAATAATAAATAATTAATAACAAATACTAATAGGAAGGAATAAGTAATTGTATAATTAACGTCACTCAGATTCATATTTCCCGATTCATTACGTATTGATTATCTAATTGTGATTCTTTTATATCAACTTAATACCAAATTCTTCAATGATAATTAAATTGAATGTGAACTAGCCAACGTTTCGGGTCCAACTAATTCCTACAATCTAGGGTCCAACATAAAACACTGGTTCCAATGTCACAAGATGATCAGTCAATTGTGTGCCTTTCCCTAAATTATGCATTAAACATTCACAACTAATTATAATTAACTCTATTGGTATGACTCAACAATACCCAATAATTAACTTATTGTCTTGTTCATTTTAAAGTGAATAATTATTACTTTCTCAACCTATGAAACTCAATCTATTTAGCAATGATCAAAACCCTAAGATTATAACCATCAATAATTAATAAAATCAAAGGAAAACAATCTCATCAATCTTATTAACCACGTTGAGAACTAATAACTACCAGTTACCAATAAACAAGGATTCACGAGTAATATAACTGTTTTCAATTAAATAACTTAGCCGATACGTAATAGTAATCGTTCAACAATCATAATCCGAGTTCAATCAATTACACAATCACTTTGGATATTCAATTCATCATAAAACAGTAAAACTCAGTTTATTCAAAGTCAAATTCTTCAATGAAATCGAAATAAAAGAAGTTATACCAAATTATAAAGACGAATCACGAAGAATCAACACGAACTACCCTCAATCTTGACTCCACGTGCCTCCAAAAAGCTAAACTAATTCGTAACTAAACCTAAATATTCGTATTTTATCGACTGAAAACGAAAACTGTGATTTTAGGGTTTTTTACGCGTTTTTATACTTCTGTGCTTTTGATCCATACGGCGTATGGATTTCCATACGGCGTATGGATTGATTTCAAGCCCGGCCCACGTGCGCGTAACCTGGGCCTCCACCGTTGCAATCCATACGGCGTATGGATTTCCATACGGCGTATGGATGCATTTTACAGCCGGTTTCTTCATTTTTCTTCTTCTATTCTTTTCTTCAACTTCGGCTTTGCTTTATTCTTCAGATATGCATCATTTAGCTCATTTATTGACTATTTTCCGTTCCTTTCTTCATAAACGCTCCATTTCCACATCTAATTGCAAATATGAACGAAATCAATATCTAATCTTAATTAAATGCAATAGAAACATCCAAGAATAGGGGTAAAATACTACTAAATTATAGTACTTTTGAGCGTTTATCAAACATCCCCCACTTGAATCCTATTTGTCCCCAAGTAGACTATCGATTCAAAAATCAAACTCTTAAGAAAACAGTCATCTCCATTAATCTAAATAACTAACAAAGGAATTACACAACATCACCCATCTTCAACTCAAACGTTTAAATTTAAAAATATGTTAATTCTAAAAACAATTGTTAAGAAACTACGAGATTACAAAAAATGATCTACACAAAAAGTTATTATTCTCAAAACATCAAATAGTTCATGATGATTACTGATATTGTTGTCCACTTAAACAATCTATATTCAAATAATTGAGCTCAACTTATTATTATTCACGTAGATATTCCCTTAAACTCCCAAAAGCTATATACTTTCATACTCATAACATGCCAATATTACATATTTTGAAAATCTAATCAAAACAATCATTTTTCAAATCAAGACAGAGGTGACAGGTCTGTGCCTCAACACAACAAAGCAACATAACTTGATTTTGGTTTAGCAATAATGTTTTTAGTCAAACCATTGGTGGCAGGTATGTACCTCAGTACAACAACGCAACTTAATTCGACTACATTTTAAGATCATGAGTTATTAAACTCTTTTGCTCTTTTTCATTAGATATACTGACGGAGACCAGGTCTGTACTTTCATATAACAAAGGAAACAACTCCCAGTATATCCCCAAATGATATCAATTAAATTTCCAAAATTATGGCATATCACACATTACTCATATGAAAATTAAGACATACGTTATACACAGCTAAAGTTCATCTAAAAGGTAATATCCACTCCTTAATTTCATTTCTTAAAAGCTCAAAAATTCTCATATAAATCACCTATCAATACATCATATAATGAAGCTAAATAACATTTTTTCAATTTAATATTTAATTAAAAGTGTAGAAACTTTTTCAAAATAACCTACATTGTTACAAAATAATTAGCTCTAGAAAAACAAAAATTAAAAATTAAAAATTTGGTTAAAAAATGGGCAACTTATAACCTCTTAGTTACTTATCTTAATAAGATACCAGTTAATCAAATTACAAAATCATCTACTTATTTACAGGACAATTATATGGAAACTTAACTCTTTTCCCTCTCATCCCCCACTTAAAGATGTACAATGCCCTCATTGTACAAAAAATGAAATACTGAAACGGGAAAAAGATAAAAGAACTTAGAACAGAAAAACTCCCCTGGAATAGTGTGCAGTTTAATGAGCATGACAAGGATGATATGAATTTCCCACATCCTCTTGATTCAATTTTGTTGCGCTGAACTTACTGCCAGCATAACACGTACTCACAACACAATTCTGAGGGAACAACCAACAAACAGAATTAAACAGTACTAGATTTAAACAACCTAATTAAAAAATAAACACTACCAAATCCTAAAACTACAAATCCAACATAACAATTAATAATCCTACAAATAAAACAATCATAATAATAATAAAAAATAATAATAGCGTTTGGAATCATAAACCACATAGGATGAACATCATCCTAATCGCTGTCATCCTCTCGCTGGTACCGGTACTGATGAGAAGGCTCTCCATGATCTGGTTGTGGTGGTGGTGGTCGTGGCATGAACTCTGGTGGCATCTGGTACTGGAATGGCTGATAAACAGGTCCAGAAGGATACTGACCAAACAGCTGCTCAAACAGGCCATCCTGGTAATCCAAGTGTGCACTGGTCTGATGGAAATGCTATCTCTGCATAAGATCTATCTGATCAAACCTCTGAGTCTGGTGTAACTCCATCTGGTGCAACTGCTGAGATAGCTGATCAAACTCCGTAGCATAACCTCTGTTACGGCCTCGTGCCGTACCTCGACCTCTATCACTGCCACTAGTATCTCCTCTGGTTCTAGCCTGCCTCGACTGTAAAGTCTGTCCCACCGGAGTAGTCGGAACCCAATAATACATATCCGCAGGACCAACATAACTAATGCATGGCTCAATAAGAGCAAAAGCCTCCAACCGGCGTGCAGTCAACAAACCCATGCTAGGCTGAACAATCGTGCATGACCCCATCTCATCCTGAGTCGCCAACCCAAAATGTCTGGCCAACCTAGTTACAAAATGACCTCCACAAAGACTACTCCCATCTCTAGTACCAGTAGCTCTCTTCGACATCCACTTCGCCAATCTCCAGGGCACATTCACTAACCTCTTTCTGATACTCGAGCTCAAATAAAACAAATCAGGCCTAGAAACTTTCTCAGGCCCCTCCTTGCGACCAACGATGGTGTAAGTCAACAATCTGTGAATGAGTCGATGACGGGTGTCGAACTACCGTAGCTACCCTGGGAAATATACTGCCACTCCTGCTCAATTTCCAAGTCAGTGAGCTTCTTCACAGCACCTGCAGAAATGTGATCTAAAAAGTGAGGATTATCCAGCTCGTTGGGCTCATAAAGCCCCAACCCCATAGCAAACTGAACCAAAGACATCTGTCTAAGTTGTCCCCCTAGCTGGAAGAAAATGGAATTCTCAGTCCATTGAGTTGACCTGTGCTCAAACCTGAAGGTGCTATAGAACTCTACAACTAACTCTCTGTAGATGTCCTCCCTGATACCAAACAACCGAGACCAAGCGTAAGAAACAAACCCAATGTTTCCATCCTCAAGTACGTACGGAGTAGCAAGCAAATTCCTAATAGCCTCAGTACCATTAGTAAACCCCTCTCTAGCAATCACATGCTCCAAAACGTTCCAGCTGACTGCATCAAAAACCTCAATTGACTGGCCAATATTAGAAGCCAGACGCTCTCCAAACTGAAATCTGGTGGTCTCAGAATATGACCCATGAAAAGTGAAATATCTTTGGGCTCTGACCAACGGTCTCCCAAAGTTTGACCACCTCGTGTTCTCCTGTTAGACATGATAACTGCTAAACAAAACAATTGTTAATAACACCAAATAAGCAGTTAATGCAAAAAGGTTACTAAAATTTTTGGCAGCATTTCTGCTAAATATGGAATAATCCACCATTTTGGTTTAGCCTAAAACTACCGCAACAATCAAGTTCATAAACCTAAATTGCATCTCTAAACAGAATTACTCAAATTGCATACATAAATATACTTAATTAAATATTCATGACAATTGTCCAATCAAATGCACTACAATAACTTGGTACCATTATGAAAATACGAATTTGCACAATCACTAAACTCGAGCATTAGCAACTAGCAAACATCCTTACATTCTCACAACGAATCATTATAAACACATTTAATCAAAATAACAATTTATCACATAACCGTAATCACAAATACTTGTGTACCAAACAAGCATTTGCATTAATTATCATGTGGTCAGAATATTAATAAGTACTAAATCAAAACATAGCAAAATTGAGTTCATCATATTCACATTCCATACTCACTAACGGATAAATCGAATCACACAATATATGTAATATATTAGAAAAACGAGCATGACATTGCAATATATATATTAACAAGAACATAAATCAATCAACATATGCCAATAATCATACTCAAATTCAAAATACCCAAATTACTAACATAAACCCTAACTTCCAAATACGAAATTTAACTAACGAAAATAAAAACCGGAAGTTATACCTTGTAGAGGAAAGTGCGTGTAACACGAATATGCAAAAATGGAGATGAATGCGTGGCCAGAATTCGTGTTTTGGTGGTGTGGTATTAACAGCCGTGGGTATTGGTGATGGTGGGTTTAGGTTTGAAATGAGAAAGAAAGGAAGCTGCTGGCGGTTTATGCATTTTTGATCCATACGGCGTATGGATTAAAAAAGCCCAGGTCAAACGGATTTAACCCAGTCAACGCGCGGCCCAGTACCCAAACCAATCCATACGGCGTATGGATTTCATACGGCGTATGGATTGAAAAATCAGAATTTTTCAAAAACGTTTTTCAAACCATTTTTAACCAAAATCCTACACTAATATAATTAAATATCTAACCTGGAGGATAATCACGACTTCAAAATCTTCATAATTCCACACTATATAAATAAATAACAAAAATTAACAAACTTTAAATGAAATAAATAATGTTAAAAACCAAACACACATACTAAATAAATGTTCAAAATCCAAACACACCAACAATACTAAAATCCAAAATAAACAAAGTCAAACATAATAAGAAATAACCAAAATGTCAGAAGTAATCCAATAGCATAAGAAATGAAAGATATGATAATATGAAATTAGTTCAACGGGTAGAGGTTAAGAAAGCACTTCATCACTTCGGTAACTACATCCTCAACCCCATTACCAAAGGTCACAAAATTGGCCAAGTGCTCATTGGCAATCGGCTGAAGATAAACCAAGTCCCAACTGATTTCTTTTATTGCTTTATTGTTCACTCCCTCAGGTGCCAATACCAGTTTATCACCTTCCAACTTGTACCCACGGTCGGGATGATTCTCCTCTAACTCGCTCATAAACTCCAAACAGGCCGCTACTATCCCATCATGCTTACTCATAAATGGTTCTTTCCTTAAATCACTTATTCTAGCCTCAATCGTTTCAACAACCTCATTCTGAACAAAACTAAATTCTAACCCCGAATTTTTGAAGATCTCAACCAATCTAATGTATATTTCCACCATTCCATAGTGGAAATGCTCCCTCATAGTTAGAAACTTATTATTATCAACTAAAACCTCTAAGTTTAGTATCAGATAGGTAGCCAAGTCAATATCACTATGCGGATGAATGAAATCCGGATGAGGCCTATCTAATTCTTCCTTAGTTAAATGATCCACTTTCGTCACCATTTCTTGAAGATAGTAATGAATAGTATGCGTCACTATGAATCGATGAGGTGTAATATCCGTCAAATGGTCATCTGAATGTAGCAATCGAACCAATTCTCTTCAACCAAACCTGAATTCTTTATCTGCTTCTGCACTAGGATGACCAGTTACCTCATACAAAGCCCTAATCATACGACCAAGACACGCAGTTTGATTTGCTGAGTATGGAAATGCAGAATGCCTTAGAATCTCATAAATCTCCGTGTATCGTTTCTTCTGAGCAGTGTAGAATTTCTCTTCCTCCTTAATCCTAGTTTCTAGAGATTCCCCAAAAGTAGTAAAGGCAATATAGAATTGCCTATCAATCCCATACTGACTCTCAATCAAAGCTGCCTCTAACACATCATCAACCAATACCAGTTGATTAACAGTAAAATCAACTGTGGACCTCCTAATAATCTCTGAACTGAAGGGGATATCCCCTTTAAACTCCTCAAGCGCCGATAGCAAACCCTGACAAGATGAAACAATAGGGACGGGAATGCCGCCTAAGTGGGTATAGGGAGGCACTATCTCAGTGGAACTAGCATCAGATTTAGCAGACTGATCTCTCTTAACCATGTTATTATCATTTGCATCACTTTCAAAGCTTCTCGCCATTGGACAAACCTAAATAAAAATAAATCTGAAATAAAAAACACCACTAACGAAAAACAAGTTAGTTCACACAAAATAAACAAAAACTAACTAATATATACAACATTAAATAATTGGAACTCCAACCGGCGGACGGATTTCCATCCGCCGGTTGAAACTAAATCCCCAAAAGTTTAACCAATTAAAGGGTAACTTATTTCAACCAGTTAATGAAAAACAACTTTTAATCACGATAAATCAATCTACTTAAACAAATTTACAAAAATCTATTTAACCAATTTAAAAAATAAAAAGAATTTTCAATTAATAATTCCTATTTAAATAAACAACGCAACCGTTCCCCGGCAGCGGCGCCAAAAACTTGATGTGCTATGAAAGCGCGTCTTGTTTTATAATTTATAAATAGAAATACCTAATAAATACTTTCAAGCAACCAGGCAAGAATACCCGATCGAATGTAAATATAGATTTGGTAAGTCAGATTCGAACACAGGGAACAGTGGATTTATTAAAAATAGAAATTAACAATTAACTAGGAAAACAGTAAATAAGGGGGCGTTTTAGTTCCGTACGAACATTTGTTTAGAAAACATTAAATTGAAATAATTTAACTAAATAAAAACTTAAATTAAAATAATAAATAATTAATAACAAATACTAATAGGAAGGAATAAGTAATTGTATAATTAACGTCACTCAGATTCATATTTCCCGATTCATTACGTATGGATTATCTAATTGTGATTCTTTTATATCAACTTAATACCAAATTCTTCAATGATAATTAAATTGAATGTGAACTAGCCAACGTTTCGGGTCCAACTAATTCCTACAATCTAGGGTCCAACATAAAACACTGGTTCCAATGTCACAAGATGATCAGTCAATTGTGTGCCTTTCCCTAAATTATGCATTAAACATTCACAACTAATTATAATTAACTCTATTGGTATGACTCAACAATACCCAATAATTAACTTATTGTCTTGTTCATTTTAAAGTGAATAATTATTACTTTCTCAACCTATCAAACTCAATCTATTTAGCAATGATCAAAACCCTAAGATTATAACCATCAATAATTAATAAAATCAAAGGAAATCAATCTCATCATTATTATTAACCACGTCGAGAACTAATAACTACCAGTTACCAATAAACAAGGATTCACGAGTAATATAACTATTTTCAATTAAATAACTTAGCCAATACGTAATAGTAATCGTTCAACAATCATAATTCGAGTTCAATCAATTACACAATCACTTTGGATATTCAATTCATCATAAAACAGTAAAACTCAGTTTATTCAAAGTCAAATTCTTCAATGAAATCGAAATAAAAGAAGTTATACCAAATTATAAAGACGAATCACGAAGAATCAACACGAACTACCCTCAACCTTGACTCCACGTGCCGCCAAAAAGCTAAACTAATTCGTAACTAAACCTAAATATTCGTATTTTATCGACTGAAAACGAAAACCAAACGAAAACTGTGATTTTAGGGTTTTTTACGCGTTTTTATACTTCTGTACTTTTGATCCATACGGCGTATGGATATCCATACGGCGTATGGATTGATTTCAAGCTCGGCCCACGTGCGCGTAACCTGGGCCTCCACCGTTGTAATCCATACGGCGTATGGATTTCCATACGGCGTATGGATGCATTTTACAGCCGGTTTCTTCATTTTTCTTCTTCTATTCTTTTCTTCAACTTCGGCTTTGCTTTATTCTTCAGATATGCATCATTTAGCTCGTTTATTGACTGTTTTCCGTTCCTTTCTTCGTAAACGCTCCATTTCCACATCTAATTGCAAATATGAACGAAATCAATATCCAATCTTAATTAAATGCAATAGAAACATCCAAGAATAGGGGTAAAATACTACTAAATTATAGTACTTTTGAGCGTTTATCATCGTTTCACATCTCACTTTTGGCAATCACTCCAGAAATCATTGGGTACTCGTCTGGATATGAGTACTGCATATCATCCTCAAACCGATGGCCAAAGTGAACGACCAATCCAAACACTGAAAGATATGCTACGAGTCTGCGTAGTTAATTTCAGTGCAAACTGGGAAAACCACCTACCGTTGTGCGAGTTTTCGTACAACAACAGCTATCATACCAGCATTAAGGCTGCTCCTTTCGAGGCACTATACGGTCGTAAGTGCCGATCACCGATTTGTTGGACCGAAGTGGGAGACAGTCAACTCACTGATCCTGAACTCATACACGAAACCACCGAAAAGATTTTCGAAATTCAAAACAAACTCAAAGCCGCACGTGATCGTCAGGAAAAGTTATGCTGACATGAGACGTAAACCACTCGAGTTCCAGGTTGGGGATCGAGTACTACTCAAAGTATCACCTTGAAAAGGTGTCATTCGTTTCGTCAAACGCGGAAAACTGAACCCTAGATACATTGGGTCTTTTGAGATCCTCGAGAGGATTGCTCCAGTGGCATATCGATTGCAGCTGCCACTCGAGCTCAGCAGCGTGCACCACACTTTTCATATTTCTAACTTAAAGAAATGTCTGTCGGATGAGACACTTACTATCCCACTCGATGAAATCAGAATTGATGACAAGCTTCACTTTGTTGAAGAACCCGCCGAAATCATGGACCGTGAGGTCAAACAACTCAAACAAAGTCGTATTCCCATCGTTAAGGTAATGTGGAATTTGCGGCGTGGTCCGGAATTCACTTGGGAACAGGAAGACCAGATGCGACTCAAGTATCCTCAGTTATTCACTGACACTACTTCAAACACAACCTCGAGCTAAATTTCGGGACGAAATTCTTCTAACAGGGGGAGAATGTGACACCCGTCAAATTAGGACTAGTGATTAGTGCCTAATCATCCATAATACGTGTAATTAGTTCTGTGTTAGGCTAATTGATGTATCAATTAATATATATTGTTGAATATATACAACTACGCGATTTGGCTAAATCGTGCACTTTTAAATCGAATGGAATTCGGTTCAATTAATACGGACGTTGGTGAACAAAATTATTAAATTATATAATATTATTTGATAAAACTATTTTATCCAAAATATTATGTTGATAATATCTCCTAACTATCTCGTATCGTACAAACAAGGTCTACGCGATTAAAATATTAAACGTGCAAACAATTGAAACAAATCTAAGTTATATTTTATAACCCAATTATAAAGTACTTGATAAAATACTTTAACAAAAATATCGAATAATTTTTCGTATTCTAAAACGTATATTTAAACGTGTATAATATTATTTAAACGTTTAAACGATCGGGTAAACGAACACCGCACAGAGCGCAAACGCAGGGAACAAATTTTAGGACACACCCACTTGGGGTGGGCCCCACTAAACCGGCCCTAGGTGAGGGTCATCACCCCCTCACCTCATTTTTGTTTCATCCACAACACATACACACTCAAATCTCTCTCTAAAAACCACACACCACCACCACCCTTTAACCACCAAAAAACACCACCAAACAACCTCGAATCACCTAGCTCATTTGGAGAAAAAGAACCACGACGTCGAGCTCTACACTTCTATCTTTTCGGTTTCATCTCGCGTTAACTTGTAAGATTCCTGACACTTTCGAGAAACTTCTAGATTTCGATTTATTTTAGTTGTATATTGTTTATCTAGCTTCGTAATGTCCAAGTAAGTGTTTAAAACTCATTTTCGGAACATTGTCGGAAAATTTGCGGTTTTGACCATTTTATGAAATCGACACCTAGAACCGCAACCAACTCAAAGTAATAATTTTTATCAACTCTATAAACTAATATAAGGGTTGGGAAAAAGTTTCAGATCGAACGGAGGTCATTAAACACGTTTTCGACAAGTTTTGGGTCTGGTCAGACACGAGTGTCGCCGAGACCAAAAACAGTATAGCGACACTCAGTCGAGTGTCGCACAGAACACGAAAACTCGTTATTAGCGACACTCCTCATAAGTGTCGCCAAACAACTAAACTTTATCCCCAGCGACACTTCATAGAAGTGACGCCTATCTCTGGAACAGTACACCTGCGACACTGCCTTGAGTGTCGCCGAAAACTATCAAGTGTCTCCAATACTGAACTTGCCTTTTATGCGACACTACCTTGAGTGTCGCCAAAAACTATTAAGTGTCGCTAAAAACAAAAAGTTTATAACTCATTCTTATACTAAGTGTCAAACTTGTGTAATTTCAAACACTTATACGATACGACTTCTAAAACACATTGGGACATACTTATAAGTATAACACTTCGAAATCAAAATATTAATGTTGAGATTATTATTGCAAAAAATCACCAACGGGCCGTACACGTTTACAAATACTCAATCAAATCAACCAAATCGTAGTCATTTGGACATTCTAGTTGGACGAACAACTACAAAGGTAATCTTTTAGGATACCTACTCACGTTTATAACCATCGCGCGTATTGAACGCCCTCAGGTTACAAGTCTTCGGACAACAATACTCGGCAAATCAAATCAAGTTTATTAAGTTAAACACTTCAAGACTCAGGTGAGTCTCATAGCCCCTTTTTTACTGTTTTCATAAGGGGTGTGATACATTGCTCGATTTATTTACATGTGAACCCAAGTACAATCAAAAATCAAATACTACATGAGTTGTTTTCAACTAATCAATTTAAAGTCCTCCACAAACATAGTTTGGTAATACATCTGTAGCATGAATGTTAGTATATGATATCATATAGGATTGACAATCCTCGTCCGGGTTAGCAAGCACTAACTGATCAAACGGACGTATTAGCATTTTGGTAGACGAGTGTAGATTAGGCACTCGTAGGAGGCACCTCAATCGGAATTCCTTAAATGTGGACCCGACCCTCAAGTTAAGCTCAGACTATGTGCTCATGGTTGTATAACTCTTATTTTGCTTAATTGCACTTTAAATTCAATTAAATCTTGCGGTTCATTCAATATGTTTTGACATACAAACCTGTGAGCTCACCAGCTTTTAGCTGACCATTTTAGCATGTATCACAGATACTCAGCAGTAGGTTGGACTGCCCGATCAAGATACTTTAGCTCGTGTCAGCATACAAACATTCAGAGATTTAGCTGCATTATTATATTTTGTATAAATTAATTATGTATGTGAATCTCTCAATTTCAAACCGAGCTAATGTAATTTTAAATGTTGGTGTAAACTTTTGTTTAATCATTACAAGTTGTTAAACGACGCATATAGAGTCATTCATTGTATACCTTGTGTGCTGTGATTATTGATTAGTCGCGCCCCGACTCGAATCGCTTCCGCATCATAATTTGGGGGTGCGACACAGACTCCTTGCTCGACTTTCCATGCTTTGGAGGCAAGTACCCAAACCTGAATACCTCTAATGGTTTACACCCATGAACCAAGAGAAACTCCAAATCCTAAGGTCCCGACTTTAAGTCGTAAAGACTCTTACAAGGATTAGGAATGAGAAAGAGAGAAAGAATCGAACTAAATTCGAATCTGGGATCATTGGAAAGCTTAGGGATGGCCTCTATTTATAGGGGAGAGGTTGACTTGGGGTTTGGTTTCTAGCCGATGTGGGACAACTGGAATCGACCTCCAACCGCCAGTTGGAGCTTGCAGCCGGCGGCTGGACTAACCTGTTGACCCAATAACCCTCGCGTTCCATCGCCTTTACACATTTGACCTCCAGCCGCCGGTTGACCTTCCAACCGGTGGTTGGATTCGCTTTCAAGAATATTCCGTTTAGTTTCTTATTAATATTCAATTAATAAACCAATTAAATATTCTTATAGTTTATGTTAATTTCTTTTAGCTTCTAATTATTTTACCAACTGTAGATAAATTAATAAACTAATTAATATTATCTCTCGTTTTGTTTCTCTTACTGTTCATCGAGGTAGGGGTGTCACAAATAACCGAACCCGAATAACTGTAACACCCGCCAATTTAGGGCTTTAATTAGTGCCTAAACTACTTGTAATTACGTGTATTTAGTTTTGTAATATTCTAAGTATATGTAACGTTTTGGTGTAATTACATATACGCTTACGTGATTTATTGAATCGTACACTTACAATCCGGACGAGGTCTGACATTAATTATAATACGGACGTTGGTGACAAAACTTTTAAATAATGTGGAATTATACAAACAAACATTGTTTGCATTAATATATCATGAAAATATATTACACGTATTTCGTATCGTTTAAAACACTCCGAACGTGGCGAAAACACGCGAGACGCGCCCAACAAAGGAAAATAGTGCAAATTATATTTTTATAACTTATTACGAAGTATTTTGGTAAAATACCTCGGTTAAAATATTACAGATACACTTTATCATATAACGCGAAACAACATTTAAGTAACTACGGGACTTAACCTACTACGACTTGTGATACAAAATTTGGAAATACAAACCCGCGAGCCGAGACCCAAACGGGTCGACCCTGACCCGCGGACCCAACCCAATCGACCCACCTCCTTAAAACCCCATTTTCTTTTGATTTCACCTCATTTTACCATCACCTATTTCTCTCTCTACCACTCTTTTCCTCCCACCCTCTCTCTCTCACTCTAAAACGGCAGCAGCAGCTGTTGCTACCACCACCAACATCGAGCATCATCATCAACCGCAAGCACGAGGATCACCATCACGAGTTCTACCTCTCCATCTTCTTCGTTTTTCATTTTTGAGGTAATAAACGTAAAAACCCCTTTTAAATCACTTGTAACACTTTTATTTACATGCTAGAACGTTTCCCCAACGAGTTTATGTCCAAAAACCGACTTAGAATGCAAATTTTAAAGTTAAGATGCGAACAGCCCGTTTCGAGAGCCGAGATCTGTTCGTCCAACGAGTCAAACCGAGATCTCGACTCGCGAAGCCAAACTGCGAATCGAAATCACCTACGAACCGAACTGACCCGCGAGTTGACCTGCGAGTCGAAGTTGACCAGCGAGTCGAGTTGACCTGCGGGTCGAATTGGCTTGCGAGTCGAGTTCTATGCTGCGGATCCAACTCGGTTCGCAGCCCACTTTGTCTTGCGAACCCAAATTCAGTAATAAAAGCACTAATATGGACTAAGAATTATCACTTGATTTTACACCGAAATTAGATTTCAAATGCGTTTTCGATAAAGCTATATAGTAGAAATAAAAATTTTCCAAGCTGACTTGGCAGCTCGACCCCAACCAGGGGCTCTGCCCCTTGGACCCCGCTACCAGGGGCGCTGCCCCCGGACCCCCGTCATCCAGGAACTTATAAATACTTTTTACACTAAGTGTCGAATACTTACATATAACGATACATATAATAATAACACTTCTGGATTATTATTACAAAACCGTCACCAACGGGCCATACTTGTTTTCAAACTACAAACGAATTACTAAACAAACACTTGGACATATCCTAGTTGAGTGGACAACTAGCGTGGGTGATCTTTTAAGACACCAACTTATTTACTTAATTACTTACAACCTTGTGCGTTTCGAGCGCCAGAAGGTTACAGGGTTCGGAGAACCACATACGGACTTACATCCGCGTTACTTGTTTGATTTCCCAGACATACTTACTAGACTCAGGTGAGTCTTACAGCCCCACTTTTACTGTTTTTATACTTTGGGGTGAGATACTTAGCAACTGTTTTACAAATGAACACAATGTACTGAACTGATTACATTACTGTTTACACATAACGCATGAGTTACTTTTTATCCACTGAAAGCCTCCTATTCGTACGTTGTTAGTTATGGACTTAAGCGCGATTACTAGTAGATGGATCCATTTGGGACTGACAATCCCTGCCTGGGGTGGTAGCGCCACCACGTACTGATTTACACGTAGAAACAGGCATATTAGTATTTTTTACATATGAGTGTGCGGATAGCACTCACGGGGGTACGTGATATATTCACACTACACGGTTAAGCTTCAACTTATGAGCTCATGGCACTATGCTGATTTACTGATTTACTTACTTACTTTGCTTGATAGCAATACTGGTACATGCTTGTGGTTCATAACAATTATTTACTGTTAAACCTGTAAGATTCACCAACCTTTTTGGTTGACACTTTTTAGCTTTGTATCTCAGGTACACAGACGGAGTAGGATCACCCCTGGACACTAGCTAGAGTCGCATGATTTCTACTTTGCATTTAACGGAGATTCTTAGCATTATCTCTTGTATATTATGATTATGTAATAGAATCTCCCGCTATACGCGTGGACTCTAGGGAATTACATTTTTGTAACTGAAAACCCTATGTTTTCAAACATTTACATATATTGAAAATGTAACTATTTTATAAACGTTGCATATAGATGTCGGTTGCTTTACTTTGTGCTGTGATATTTGATTAGTAACATCTCAAAGCTTGCTTCCGCCAACAGTGAAATTTGGGGGTGTTACAATAACTAACCCGAACCAAAACCCGAATAACCCGAATTCGAAGCTTATTTGGCCACCCGAATTCGAATAACCCGAGTCTTATTTGAATCGAGTTTCGGATAAATATTTTACAATTTGGGTAACCCGAATAACCCGAATAAGCACATAAGTTATATAATATACAAATATAACTTTATATGTACAAGTTTTTTATGATTTATATGAATACATCCATATATTATATACATATAAGTTACTTATGATGGTTTATATAAACTTTTAGTGTTCCTTTGTAATATTTAAGTTTTGTTCAAGATGCGAAAAATTTAGAATATCATCTTATTCGGGTTTAAATGGATAACCCGAACCCAACCAGAATCTAAATAACCCGAACCCGAATAACCCGACCTTATTTGAATCGGGTTACGGATTAGATTATATATTTGAAAAACTGAATAACCCGACTCGAATAACCCGAAACCCGATTAACCCGACCCAATAACACCCCTACATCGAGGGCAACCCAAAAAAGGCTCCACTTTTAACGATAGTCTTACCAATTTAGTTATGACCTTGGACACTATTCCAACAGTTAATATCTCATGTCAATTTAAAGTTCTCTTTTACCTTTTTAGATCAAGTTAGTATGTTAATGTAAGATCCATTGGTCAAATGGTAAATTGAATCGATCATTCTTAACACTAATGACAGTACATCTGTTTGGACCAAGATTCACAACATTAAGAAGGATATATCAAATCTCGATATCTCCTTCTCACACCTATTTAAAAGAAAAGTAGGATCAGGAAGCATCACACATTTCTGAACAAATAGTTGGCGTGGACATGCAGCCCTATCTTCCTAGTATTCACGACTATATGCCTTGGATTCTGACCCAAGTTGTCACTTCTCACATAGAATTATCACAATATGGGACCCTCAAATTGTTTGGAGCTGGCGCAGGCCTATACGAAACGCGTGAGAAGAGGCTGAGATTGCCAATTTAACTGCTGAAATCAGAGAGGTGTCTCTCACAAAAGGGGGATGTCACTTAGATTTGGGGTATGGGAAGCACCGGCAAGTTCACAGTTGCTTCGTTACGTTCCCTTGTCTACTCAAAGTTACTTTGTAATATTATGGCTGTCACACATTGGAATAGTTTGGCTCCAATCAAAGACAATATCCTTTCCTTGCGGGTTCATATAAATCGTGTCCCTACCCGTGTCAACTTAGATAAGCGCGGAATTGATATCCGCTCGTTACTTTGTTCACTGTGTGAAGAAGATATCGAATCATCTAAGCACCTATTTGCTTCTTGCACTCACTCGAAAATCATCTTCAATAAGATACGGAAATTGTGAAAATTGTTGCCAAAAACATATTATGATGTGGCAACAATTATGGACACGGAAAAATCAATATTCTTTTTTGAATGTCACTGAGACTAAGATGTTGGATGCGGTTATCGTTTATGCTATATTGACGATTTGAAGGTATCGAAATGATAAGGTGTTCAAATGAGAGCAATGGAACATCTTGAATATAGTAGATGACATCATTACTAACTCTTTCAATTGCATTATTAATAGATCCAAATCTTATAAATACTCTTGGACACAATGGTGTTGTAATTCCTGAGTTGTATGGTAAGGGGGTCTTCATATTGTACTCATTTATGCGTCACTAGCTTCTTATTAGTAGACGTTCTTATCTCAATAAAATCAATCTTGCTGTCCAAAAAAAAGTATGTTTAATGTTATATAGAACAAAATAGATAGATAGATTTCTCATTTACAATTTTAAAAGATTTATGTTGCTAATAATATCAATAGTAATCTAATTTATTTCTTTTCCTCAAATGATTCAAATTAACAATCAGATGCCATTTCTTGTGTTTTTCGAATTCCTTTGGATTTTTTAATATATTTTTTTCAAATTTTAATGGATATCATATCGGTGTTTACTTATCACAAGTTTCTTTATATTTAAATTATACCCAAAAAAACGAATTTTGAACAAATCATACAAATTAAATTTATTCAGCACAAAATATACAAACGTTTAAATACTTTTTTTTAAGTCATAGTGTTGTTTCAGAATAGTTATTATTATTATCAAACAATGAATCACTTCTCTAGAACTTTAAATCGTTTCGTTTTTAATAGTAATATATATATATATATATATATATATATATATATATATATATATATATATATATATATATATATATGAGGAAAGTTCATTAGAGAACCATAAATAATTAGAGAATGGAGGAATCATCCTCCACCATTGGATCCTCCCAATCAATGGACAAGATGCATTCTGCTGCTGTGGTAATTCTTTAACTATAATGCAATCGATATAACACTAGGGGTATTAAGGTCATTTTGATTTAATGCTTCTTGAACTCTATGTTCGGTATTCGTGTGCATTCCACGTCTCTGGCCTTTCTTCGGCAACTCCGACCGTCAATAATAACAATAATTCGTCAATTCGTCGCCGTCAGCTTCCATCGTTGCCGAAAACATGAACCTCCATTGACGTCACTAACACCCTCCGGCAGGTGGTCAACACCGGAATCAACCTCCGCCGCATCCTTTCACTGCGCTCTTTGGAGTTACCGTTCACCGTTAAATACGTACAGAATTCCGAGAAAAGGAACGGAAGGATAATACATCGTTGTCGTTTCCAGTCACCGGAGATGATTCGTTACCGTCCGCTCATATGAAATTAATTTAATATAATTGCTTCATTTTTTGGGTGATATATGAAATTAAGTTGGTATACTAATGTTATATACATATTTACTTGTGTACTAATGAATGAAAGAAAGAATTGAAAAAAGGTGATGCAAACTAGTTGCAGGTTAAACAGAGCATGGCTAGTAACGTTCAACGAAAAAGAAGATAAATTTTTCATAAAAGCCCCTCAATTTTATGCCAATTAATCTTACGGATAACAAAATACGTACATTAGCCCTTATAGTTTTATAATATATTCAATTTAAACCATAAAGGTTAGTGTACGTGCATAAATATGATTTTTATTGACGTTTTATCATATGCAACTATAGATGTAATTGAATATGAACTTTACACATGAAATTATTTAATCAAATGTGATTACAACTATATATAGTCACATTTATTATTGTTTGGTGTTTAAATACATGTGATTGTTTTTTGGTGTTTAATTGCACGTGATTAATCGCTCGTAATTTAATCACACATGATTATAGGTATAGTTAAATGTGCATTCCAAAACCAAAACTATTTAATCACATGTGATTATAACTAAAATCACATGTGATTACAACTAAAAGTATCGGGGTTAATATAATCACAATTATAATCATGTGTGATCATAACTAGTACCTTTTAGTGTCTAATCACATATGATTATAGTTGTAATCATTTGCGAAATCTTGTATGGCTATTCAAAAAACAAGATAAATTTTAGTTGATGTTTTAATCACACATGATTATAGGTATAGTTAAATGTACATTCCAAAACCAAAACTATATAATCACATGTGATTATAACTAAAATCACATGTGATTACAACTAAAAGTATCGGGGTTAATATAATCACATGTGATCACAGTTATAATCATGTGTGATCATAACTAGTACCTTTTAGTGTCTAATCACATATGATTATAGTTGTAATCATTTACGAAATCTTGTATGGCTATTCAAAAAACAAGATAAATTTTAGTTGATGTTTTAATCACACATGATTATAGGTATAGTTAAATGTACATTCCAAAACCAAAACTATTTAATCACATGTGATTATAATTAAAATCACATGTGATTACAACTAAAAGTATCGGGGTTAATATAATCACATGTGATCACAATTATAATCATGTGTGATCATAACTAGTACCTTTTAGTGTCTAATCACATATGATTATAGTTGTAATCATTTGCGAAATCTTGTATGGCTATTCAAAAAACAAGATAAATTTTAGTTGATGTTTTAATCACATGTAATCGACATATGAATTATGGAGTAGTAATCACATGTACCTGATATTAGATATTATCGGGTGGTATTTAATCACATGTAATCGAGATATGAATTATGGAGTAGTAATCACATGTGATATTAGATATTATTGGGTGGTATTTAATCACATATAATTAGTTTTAGTGTTTTGTTCACATGTGATTGATGATAAATGTATTAAGATGTAAATTTCAATCCTATAATTTTTCAATCATATTTGATCATAACTACTATTTTTAAAGTTTAATCACATGTGATTATAGCTATTATCATATGCGAATTTCAATTCACCAACTTCAATCACATGTTAATATTTTAATTGGACATTTAAAAAAAAATTGTTTTAATAGAACCTATTTGTAATCACATGTGATTATCATAGGAAGCAACAATCACGTGTGATTATAATACAACCGTATGTAAATTTCAATTTGGGATTATTATCAACATAAAATTGTCATTGTTTAATACGGAATAATATACATCATAAATTACGTACATACATGAATCAATAACCAGTTGTATCGTAAGTGGAAGAAGTTTTCATTAATCACTTGTGAAATAAAATCACGTCTTAAATCACATGTGATTATGCAACGGGTATAAGCAAAAACGTTAAATATTTTGCTAAAAGAGATAGAATGATAACATTAAAATCACACTCCATTCAAATTTTACTATCCTTTGACATTAAATAAAACTTAAAAGAATTATTTAAAACATATAAATATTCATAAAATTTTGTTCAAGTATCAATCACATTTATAGTCACCATGAATTTCAAAACTTTACAAATCTTTTTTGTTTTGTGTGTCAGCCTCTCTTCATAACTCACTTTTGCTCATCAAACTATCTTCAGTTGCCTTTTGTTTTTGTTACAAGCCAACATCTAACATTAAATTATTTTAGATTGTATACATTAAATTCATGAAAAATCATATGTGATCAATTTATACTGTACATTTTAATCGTCTAACGAAATAAACTAATAATGCATATGGCATAAGAAATGTGTAGCATTTGTTTGGAAAGCAAAATTTTAAAGACATATGATTTCGTTATAAACTTCACCATACACATTCATGTTGAAAATAAATCAATTGTGAATGAATCACATGTGATTATCACATGAAAATCACATGCGAAAATTAACTGGGCATTTCATTAAACACATGTTGTGCAACAAAAAGCTTTACGAATTTCAGGAAAATAAATGAGTTTGTTTCATTCCTATTGTCAATTCAGCCACCTTCATGAATGTTTGATGACGAATATGTGATTTAGTTTCATGTTAATCATCTAAATCGCATCCAGATTAATCAACTTTAACCTGTGATTGGATGAAAAACAGTCCGTTTTTTTTCTTTTCAATTCGGTCATCGTAACCATCTAACGATTCTGCTAATTGTTTATTGATGAAGATCATGCGATTCAGGTGTTGTTTTAAAGCTTCAATCGCATTCGAATTGCACGTTCATCATCTCCGATTTCAAGAAAATTGTGTTTTTTTCCCAATTCGATGACGATCACGACCAAATTGCTACTGATGAATGATTTTAATGAAAAACGTATCATTCTTATGATGTTTTAAAGCTTGAATCACGTTTGAATTAGGTGTTAATCGTGTGTTTATTGTATCTTGATGTTTGAATTTGAGAAAAAATTGAAACCCAATTTTTATAATAGAAACGGAACGTGATTTGAAGGTGCAATACATCATACTCTTATTTTATCTTATTATTTATTTGCTATTTTGGTGATTTACCAAATGACTATCTTGCCCCTCCCTACTTAATTAGAATGGAGTCATGTGATTGGTTCTCCCATTCTTTAAATATTTGTTAGTCCTTGTTGAACTCACCTCATATATATATATATATATATATATACTCCACGTGTCTCAAAATTAGTGTCACCCAATATAAAATACGCAGTTTAATAAAATCATAATCATTACTGTTTTCTCTTTCTTACCTTTCGCAGAATGACCGTTTTACCTTTAGCCAAATAATTAATGCTTTCTGAAAAGTGTGTAATAATGATTTCAATCAAGGGTAATATGGTAACCACGACCAAACTTCACTATCGATTATTGGAAGTAGATAATTAATTTGGGACGTCTGAAAAAGAAAACAACAAAAACAACAACAATACACAATCCCGTAATTTCGGGGTATGGGGGAGGTAAGATGTAGACAATCTTTCCTCTATACAAGGTAAAGAGAGTTGTTCCTCCACCCGAGGGTAAAGAAAGATCATCTCTTATCCGAGGGTAAAGAGACTGCTTCACAAGGGACCTCCGGCCAACAAGAAAGAGAAAAAAACAAAAATTGCAAAAGATATACAAGCAAATAGTATTAGCACATACAAGTAATTGATACTAAAACAACTAAAAATATAGGATGTAAAAAGGGATATATGGGATGCATGTTTGAAAAAGGAAACATGAACTATAATAATTTTAGGAAGCATGGAGTAATATATAATAATAATTATATATATATATATATATTTCCTCTGTAAGATATATCATCTCATCAACCAAATAGGCCGGCCCAATTATTTACTTCAAGTGGCCCGCTGAACAAAAAGTTATAAAATCCCAAATTTGGGGATGTTTTGAATGAAGCGCTTATTATATCCGGGCATAATAAACCCATCAGAACCCGTTTTTGTTACGATCTCAGGGCCACGACGCTCGTGAAATTTGATCCTTCGTCTCCACAATCAAAGGTTACGTTAAACCTTATCTTCTTGCTGTATTATGTTTATGTATATGTGTATTCATATGTGTTTTGATTTAATTATATAAGCGGATAGATGAAATTCTCACATTCTAGGGTTTAAAAAAAAAAACTTTAATCGTCTATGATAAATTTTTGTAGTTGATTGTTGTACTTTGAGTCTTTGACTTGTTTTTATGTTAATCTGAACACCAACTGTTTGATAAAAGCTGTCAATTAGCTTACTTAATTGTTAATTAAATTCTTGTTTCAGACTTCAGAAGGAATCAGAAGACATTTACAACAACTACAACGTTTCAGTCTTTAATCACCCGATTTGTACAAGTAACTGCGTTTCAATCGTCCGATGGCATCGAGAAAGAAGGAATCAGAAGGTATTTCTCTTCTGTCTATGTATGGTGACGATGAAGATGATGATGATATGGAAGAACAGAATGTAGATTTTGGACAGGATGAGATGGCGGTATCACCTAAGGCGGAGGTAATTAATATCTTTTCTTTTTGTGTTTATGTTTTTATATATCTTTATTTATTATATCAGCTTTTGATTTATGTTTTGCTTGAATAAAGACTATTTGTGAATTATTTGAGATCTTAAATATAAATATTCGTGGAATAAGTACATTGGTGGTAAATGTGCGTACTTACATAATGAAGAAAGTCTTTATATTGTGAGCTTCTTTATCAAGGAGGTTTGATTTTGTTGCAAGTTTCTACAACTCGGCATACTTACATACATGATATATCTATGCCTATGTGAATAAGACCAAATCAGCCAAATCTTTATGCTGCTGCAAAATTGGTACCTTTTAACATGCTTGCCATGATTTCTAGGAGTTGAGGCGTTGAGCAATATAGACTTGATTATTTAGGTTTGGACTTGTTAGTTGGAGAAAGTTTCATTTCAAATAGATGTAACTGTTAACTTGTTCATAGTTTGTTACTCAACTTGATTTCGATTAGCTGTTTGGTTGTTTAACAAATATGGCTTGATATAAAATCAGGTTACCCGTAACTTAGTGATGCAGTATTTTATAAATATTCTTTTGATGTGTTATATTTTTCTGAATTGTCTTGTTTGTTTCTTGGTTTACTGAAAATTGGTTGCAGGAAGGGGAAATAGCAGCAACAGGTCGTGTAATGTTCGGTTCAGAACTTCAATCTGTTAATGGTACGTACTTGTAGTTTTTCAATGTATCTCTTGCCATTGTTCTTTTTAATCTAGTATCTGATCTAACAGAGGCTGACATATCATATCATTCTAGTAATTCGTTGTCACGTGTGGGCTCGTAATGAAGTAAAAAGAGCTACTCGAAATTCTGTGAACTTAGACTGTTAATTTGAACTACAGAACATCTAGGTACCAACACTCAACTTCAACTTTTTTGGCTCTGTGTCAAAGTAAATTAATTTGCTACTGGAAATTTGACATGAAACTTTCCTTGCTACATTTGCATGCCCTTTTTGTACCCTAATGAGATTTTCCCCCTCTCCTAGTTGTGTGATGTTATCTTACAACTTTCTTTAGCTATCCTATCATGTTGGTTTAGTATTGATGACCTTGACCAACATAGTTACTTCACTAAGTTAATGAACGTCTTCATTGGCACTTAATTTGAAACCTTGGCGTCTGACTATTCTATTGTTGTGTGTTTAGCCTGTGACTATGTCCTTGTGTAAGTTTTCATTCTTAATAAAGTGAGGGAACCTCAACACCTGCTGCAATCTTGTTTCTTTGAATATGTTGAACATCCATATACTATCTAAACATGTAGTTGAGTGTAATTTTGGATATCTGTTACTAATGTTGTCCAGTCTTGGCTAAGTTGATTTAAAATATTTCATCTAAATTTTCATTATGTGTAGGAACAGGGACAGGAACGGTACAGCTATTGACACCGAGCACGCAATCAACTCCTCGTCAATCATCCGAACATGCCGATCAAGCACAATCTGATGCAATGGAATATAATGAAGGAAACGAATTAGAATCTGCAGAGCCTGAAGCTGTAGATACCACTGAAGATGTTCAGAAGGAAATGGATCCCTTGGACAAGTTTCTCCCGCCACCACCGACGACGAAGTGCTCTGATGAGTTACAAGTAAGTGCCTGTAATATGTGTAGATGTGTAAGGTGTGTTTTTTTATGATTTTCAGTAAATAGTTATTTTATGTATTTTGCTGCAGGAGAAGATAATTAAGTTTATCTTGTTGAAGAAGAAAACTGGGAGAAGCTTTAATTCTGAAGTGCGTAATAGGAAAGAGTATCGCAACCCCGACTTTTTACTACATGCAGTTACTTATCAGGACATTGATCAGATAGGGTCTTGCTTTAGCAAAGATGTTTTTGACCCCCATGGTTATGACAAAAGTGACTATTATGATGAGATAGGTTTGTATATTACTAGATTTACTTCTTGCTACATATTTTAAATCTTTTTTGATCTCCATGAAACTAGGTCTTCATAAGATGCCGATTATTATCTTCTAACCATTTATTTCAACAGAGGCTGATTTGAAAAGGGAATTGGAGAGAAAAGAGCAAGAGAAAAAGAAAAACCAAAAGATTGATTTTCTTTCTGGTGGAACACAATCTGCAGTGGGTATATCTATACCAAACGTTGTGCCAATTCCAGGTAAACACATTGTTTCTGTTTTCTTTTCCTTTAACTTGTGTGTATTTTGTTTTCCTTTCCTGTCTAATGCCTTCGGATTTTCAATGATTGGTGTTTGACTGTTTGCTATATCTGCAGCTGTGCCACCGATAGCTGGTGGTAGATCAAACCAGGTTTCAGCTGCCGTTGATATTGGGACCCGTGAAGGTAGACCAAATAAGAAATCTAAATGGGATAAGGTATCATTTGTACTTGTTGCATGTTAGATGTTTTTTTTTTTGGGTTAGTTGCAAATATAGTAGAGAATTCCTTAAACCTAGATTCTCCGCTTTGTTTTTATAGGTAGATGGAGACAGAAGGCATCCTTTGACCACCAGTGGACAGGACTCTGTATCAAGTAGTGGGTCACATGCAGCGCTTATGTCCGCTTCTAATGCTAGGTCTGGGTACACAGCCTTTGCGTGAGTCTTCGACACTAACCGGGAGAATTGTTATTTTCATCTGTTTACAAGCAATTAAAGTTCGATGATATGCAGCACCGCCCTAATTATATTTAGACAGATCTTACACATTAAAATCAATATCTGATGGGATCTTTTTATTCATCACTCATCATCATTATAATCATTTTGTTGTGTATTCTTATATCATCTAATCAATCCACATGGAAATGTACATGAAAATTCAAAATTGGATTTAAGAGATGACAAATACTACTTTTGGAGTTGATCTACAAATCACTTGTAGGCCACTAATAGTGCCGTAACAGGCTACAATTAAATAGTCGGCTAATAGTGCCGGACAGTATGATGTACACGGGCCCACTGACCAACCTTGCTACAATCTGATTATCCTTTTATTAAAGGTGGTAAATTAGATGAGTTGGTCGGGCTATGTAATGGGTCAAAACAAGTGATTTAGTCATTTAGATATGGGTCGGAAGCTGTCTTGTCCAAAAGATACATTTTATTATATAATTAGGGTGTTGAATATGATTACCAAAATAAATGTAGATTTTTGGTAACATATATTAGGAGGTTATATGCATTAAATTGCACTTTGGGCGACTCTCTGCCTGTTTGGCGCCTTTTGTTTTTTACCATTGATCTGTTGAAGATATAAGTAAATGGTTCGAAAATTGTCACCTCACTCTCGTTTAATTCTCTCATACATTAACATAGGCTTCTTGAATGTCTGTGTTGCTCTTCAATCAGGCACTTTTTTGAACTAGGCATGTAAATGGCGTACTCATATATAGATGCTGTATTTTTTCAAATACATCATTGAATGCAATTGTTGTGGTTTGCTGCAAATGTTTAGCTTTTGATGTTTTATAGCTGGATGAATTACAGGCAACAAAGACGGAGAGAGGCAGAGGAAAGAAGATCAAGTGACAATAGATAATAAGGCTAAGGTACTCGGCTTAGGAACTTGAAGAGTTGAAGTATCCGCTGGATGTAGACTATGGTTCACAGTCAAGTATAACCACATAACTAGTCACTCCTAATGATGAAAATTCTTCGTGTTTTTTCGTTTGCTGTTATATATGTACCTGTTTTATATTTGATCTTGCCAGTTGTATGTACTTGTTATTAATTTAGTTTTTAAAAGTAAATGGGTTTAACAATTTAGACTTACATTGCCTTCTATCTTAATCCACAAAGCAGAAGTAATTGTAAACTCTTGAGATATCAAGTGCTACCACCGAGGGTGAGGTAATCATACTGTCAGTTACAATGTTGGGGGAAAAACCACAAATGAACAGCAAACTATTTGGTCACCTCAAAACCAAAATGTATGTCGTTGTTGATGTTGACATAAGCAGCTTTGCTATCTTCATTTATTTTTGTGATAATTTCTGTAAATAAAAGCTGCTAATTGTCGTTCAGTGTTTACCCTGTCGCTATTATGATATTTGAGTCGTCGGGTACCGTTAATGTGTTTTAACTTGAAACGCGGAATATTGTCTAAATGCGGCTACAAAATGGTAAATGTAAAATATGGTGCCTTTTCTGGTGAATATATTGCTGCAACTATGATGTATCAGTGACATACAGATACTAATGGTAAACAGGGAGATCAATGAAGAGAGATTGTACATGTGGTGCATATCCAATTATTCCGTCCTGAGTCACATGAAAAACACTTAATATTGTGTAAAACACATTTGTGAGCATTGATCATCGTCAACGAGTGACGTTTCACTTTCCAGTTCTCACATTTATGCGCTCAATGTGCCTGCATCACATTTCTTTCATGACGCGAATCTATCCAGTCAGAAGCCACTACAAAGTATATCTCATATAATTCATGTGACGCCGAGCTTGAAAAAACACATGAGGTACACACGGATGCATGTCTTGGCATACCTGATAATTGACCATCCATGTGATGTAGTCACAACTTCAATCAGCCCATGGTCACTATTTATATATGTATTAAGAGCTCATCACTGTAATTCTTTGTAAGTTGTGAAGTCTATCAAATGGAGAACTTTATAAAGTTCCCTTTAAACACTACAGAACCTTGTACTGATTTTCAAAATGAGTCAAGTTATTTATATGCACAACATGATGATTCTGTGACTTCACAACCCCTGCAAACAAGTCCGTGCTATTTAGGCAATGCAAGTGGAATGAGTCCCTCTAGGTCCACTGTATGGCTAAAATCAGATCCTTCTAGTGGTCCCATTGAAGTAAGTTCACAATCTATCGAATCACTACAAACTCCTCAATGTGACGAAACCAAAAGTTTACGAGCGAAGATAGCAAGAGCAAACAGAAAAAGGGCACGACAAATTCGTGCTATCAAGAAAGCATCTTCATGTGGATCTTCAAATAAACTAAGCAAGACAACATATACAAGAAACAACACGAGTAATAATCAAGACCCCCGTATCCTTTATACCCAAGATAATGTGGTAAGTTCACGTTTGGATATATGGTCCAGGGATGGCACCCACAGGTATTTGTTAATGGGTTTATATTTACACCTATACTCGTGACCGGCCGTAGATACCCACCGGTATAGGTAAACACGAGTTATATATAATACAAATATTTTATCAAATAGTCAAACGATTTTATTATCAAAATATCTCCATAAATACTTTTCATCTAAAAGGGTGTTTTAAAGCACGTTCACACAACGCACCGTCATTTTAAACGAGTTAAATGTTAAAATTTAAGACATATGAACAAATAATTCAATAACTATCAATTTATTTGATATTTTTTTCCTTGATCGTTTTACAATTATGCTATTCGAAACATAAATCACTATATGTATAATTTTATTATACATTATGATAATTAACCATTATATATAGATATATATTTGATATTGGATATTGGATATATCTTATGAATATACGCACAGGTAATTGTAATATGTTTTGTGTTCGTGGGTTGGGTTTACCCGAGGATGAAAGTGCATACCCATCATCTGCCCGCGACCCGCCAATGGGTATTGTTTTCACCCATACTTGTACCCGTGGGTAAATTCTTACGGGTTTACCTATCCACGATGGACGGGTATCCTCGGATCACACACTCTTTCTCACCCATTGTCATCCCTATATATGGAAGGTTAATAACTGAATTACGTTGTGTTCCCTTTTTTGTGTTGCTAACCTTTCCATTTTGTATGGTTATAGAAGCTTAGTATCGTATTGCGGAAAATGCTAACATGTAGCGATGTCGGTGATCAAGGAAGAATTTTGCTACCAAAAGTGAGTCTGATACCTTGAAAGAACTCTAATTACAAAGTTATATACGAGTACAAGTATAAAGAAGACGCAGTTATGCTAAAAAATCAATCTTTCTCCAATATCCTTCCAAAGAAGTCAAATTACAATCTGGAAAATTATACAGTACGCGTGAAAAGTATCGATTTTTTTTAATACCTAAACTCCTTACGAATGATCTGATCATTTTGTTTGTCTAATTTTATTTCTAAACAATTTATGGTATCTACGGATGAAAAATCTAATTAGATATTATTGTGATAATCATATTTATGGCATCAGTGGGAGGCAGAGGATTATTTACCAGATCTTTCATCTAAAGAGGGAGTTGAAATATCAATGAAAGAGGTTTATTCCAATACAGAGTGGAGGATGAAATACAGGTGATGCATAATGTTACTGTTTTCGTTCCTACAGTGTAGGCGTTTTCATGATTGAAAATATGACATGTTTTTGTGTTGTTGTTTATGAAGGTTTTGGGCAAATCATAAGGGTAAAATGTATTTATTTGACCATTGTGGTAAGTACTAAATAGATTCATTTGAGACCAACTCGTTTCGTAGAGTTAATAGCTAGGCATCTCTGGTATTTTGCAGGCGATTTTGTAAGAAAAAATTTGTTGGAATCTGGGGATTATCTCGAACTTTACCAAGATGAACAAAAAAATCTTGTAAGTTACATTGTAACCTTTTAATACAAATAATATCATAAAGTGACAAAAGGTAGTACTATTAATTGCTTCATGTTCCGTTCTCGTTATCATATCCTTGAGTGTTATTATACGTACAGCTGTACAGGAATGCTAATTCTAATTACTCCATTTATCATTTTTTAATTGCCATTCTGCAGTATTTTACTATTCAGAAGAAAGGAAAGCATGCAGCAGAACCTTCCAATGTAGTAAACAATCATATATTTCTGACGTCGGAAGCAACAGAAGAGGAAGACATGTCTCTGAGGGTACTAATGGAAGAACTCAAGCCCAACGAAGAGGAGGAAGCTAACACACTGAATTTTTAATAAAAAGTGGCAGTTCTTGGGCCGTATGGAATTACTCTTGATAATGTACTTTGTGATGGATTATATCAAAAGCGTAGTTTCCATTGGGGGGTTATCGAACTCCATTTGTTTTCTTAGACTTGTTTCAAGACAAAAACAATCTATTTGTTATGCAATCACTTCTGGGTGAGTGTAAAATATGTAAGAACTTCTAAAAACTGCAGAAGAATGTTTGGTCAGCAGTGACAACGAACAAAGCTATATGCTGTATTATAATTCACCCTGTTATATGAATGAGTTTAAAGATAGAATTGGTATGATTTAAAAAGACAAAGGCAGGTTTTTATAGTGATGTAGGATGTAGATATGTTTAGCTCCTTAAGTTAGCACTCGTTACTGAAATTCATTAAGATACTTGCAAACCGAAAGTAAAGACTGTTAATCGCCAGTTCCATATGTACTATATGTTTCTCCACTTAATAAACATCAATTCCAATCTATGCCTATATTCATTGCAGAAACCACACTTTGATGTAAATAACTTTTCTTGAAAAGTGAGAGCTAAGCGCACAATAAATTCCTTAAATTGGTGATTTTGAAGCCCACCGTGTACTAGTAGATTCGCAAGCACACCGGGAACAAAAATATTTTCAAAATGTATAATGTTAGTATCCGTGTCACCAACAATTTCAAATTTTAATAACTGTATGCATGTAATAGAAACTTACTTTTGCAATCATTCATTGGTGTCCATGTTTCTTTTTGTTGGAAGTTGGAATACAAACTTATGGCATTTTGATTGCTGGAATACGTGCAAGTACTAAACATATGATATAAACGAACTGTATAGTTTGGACCATTTGTTGAGCGAAAGATAAGGCGAAAATCATTTTAATTGTTTGCATATCACTCTAGCAGTGATATAGTTAATATGTTTCTCTGTTTTTCTTTAATTGCTATTAATAAAATTCTTATTTTGATATGCCCTCATTTGAAACCACATTCCATAATCCATAGTCATTAAGTTGGTGATTTAAAAATATTTAGCTGAACAGTATATGTTGCCTTTTGGGGTTTGACACACAAATCGATCGATATTGATATAGTTACAATTTACAAAGAAAAACAGGGAAATTGTGTACATTTTGTATCAGCATATATCCATCATTCCAGATTGGGTCACATGAAAAAAATAACAGGTTATAAAAACATGTTTATGAACATCATTTGTCATGTAGTAGTAATGTATCGAATTTTACAGTATATTAGTCACGTGATCTGCATAATAAGGCAGTGCTTCACATGCCTAAGATGCCCATGTCACATTTCTTTCGCTACTTCGATCTTTTAAGCTCGTAGTTTACAATGCCTACCTATTCATGTAAATCTTGTGACACAACACATGAGGAAAAAAAACCGGTATATGCGCTCAGAGAGTACAAGGTTACCTACTTTAGAAATTGTAAGAGTAAAAAAATGTGATACACGCATATTAAACATGTGAGCGTTGAGCCTGATAACTTTGAAACTAATGTAATTGTGCATGTGATTTTATATGATATTTCATGTGTTTCTAGTGACAGCCGCTTTTTTCACGCATTTCTTGTGACACCTAAATCGAGAAAGAAATATGGGATGTTTACTCGCAGGTTCAATTGTGTTGTCACGATTCGCTTATCATTAGAATAGAGGCTTACAACTATGACTTGCATATGGACTAAACCAACATCCAAGCTTCATATTAACGCTTCCACATCATGATATCTGCGTTACTTTCAGAGAACCTTTGTCCAAATAAAGCTTTCAACAACCCTGATTCCGTATGCACATTTTCCTTGATATGACTATCGTCGTATACATTGGAAAAATCCAAGTCTTAAAAAAAGTCATATACTAAGTGCCTCAATCTATGGTCCAAATCCAACTCAGATTCCCTATTCTTATTTGTAAAACCGGAAAACTAATCAGCAATAATCACCAATAAGATCCGCACCTCGTACTCTATGGAAAAAGAAACTAATGACGAAGATGTTTCATATCCGGTATTACAACCAACACAACAATGTGAATTTTCTTCTCATGGTTCCGTTGGACAATGTGCACATCACTTACACCCTTCAGAAAATAAATTGAAAACAAGAATCACTAGGTCAAAGAGACACACTGCAAGGCAAGTGAGTCGTCATTTAAAAGCATCATTTGCAAGTGTCCCATCTCCTACCCCACCCTCAAATTCTGCTAGATCAAGAAAAACATCACGTTCTCGATCTACTTCTAAAAGCAACAAAAGTAATGAAGAAGATCTCCATACGATTTATACACATGATAATGTGGTAAGTTTGACTATATATGTATCAATGTGTAATAAATGATCTTCATGTCACTCACGTAGGTTGTTCAATTTGTTTGGTTATAGAAGTTGGTATCAGTACTAAAAAAAGTATTGACTCCTAGCGATGTTACTGATCGAGGACGAATTGTACTTCCGAAGGTGAGTTTTTTCCATTCTAGATTTTGTCTACAATATATATGGTAATATGTTGTTATTTGAGACACACCATTCTTGAACAAATTTATCTTTCAAAGAAACAATCCAAACAAGGAATGAAACTTAACTATATTGTAACTTGATCCAATCTTAATCACCTATGTCCAATTCAATTTACTGTGATTTGTAACTGTAGAGAGAGGCAGAGGAGTATTTACCGTGGCTCTCTACTAAAGAAGGAACTATATTCATAATGAGAGATATCTTATCAAATACAGAGTGGCAGTTGAGTTACAGGTGATGTAGTTTCAACATGTATAATAATTTTTGTAAAACAAATTCCTGCTACAAGTAATAGATCGTAACATAACTACCTTTCTCTAAAAACAGGTTTTGGGATAACTATAGAGGTAGAATTTATGTTCTATATCATTGTGGTAAGTATATGGGATATAACCGCGTTAAATTTATTTATTTATGTTGTTGTCACAGTCTTTAAGAGCTGTATATGTCGCGTGTAAAGTTAGACTAGAGATCATTTGATTTTTCAGGGGATTTTGTGCGCAAAAATAATTTGGAAGCAGGGGATAAGTTAATTCTTTACCAAGATGTATTCAAAAATGTTGTAAGTCATTCTCCCTACTACAAGTACCTTATTTATGTTTCTAGGTAAGATGCAAAGTTTAATCTACATCATACAATAAGTTATGATGTAGATTGAATCATATAACAATTATATGTGTAAAAGATTGTTCAAAGAAAACTTTTTTTGTTTAAAGAGGCAATGTGTATTTGAAAGGGAAAATATTCGGTGCATTAACTAAGAATCTTAATTTTATAAATTCTCAGTACTTCACAATTACAAAGAAGAAAAAGAAAATGCAATCACGAGAGGAAGGTTCATCTTCAAAGATATTTGTTGACGAACCATGTGAAGCTACCGAGCGAACAACTTCAAACGCAGATGGTACTTGCAGAAGAGATAAAGTACCAGCCACAATCCAGTTTTTCTAGGATATATATTACTTGAGTTTATGTGACATCTATCCTCATTGTGATTTCATTTTATCTCTCTTGTGTTTAAGATTCATAAACTTCATTTATGATACTACTCGTACTACATTTCCTAAACAAACAATATCAATTTCATAGATCTTGAAATGATATAGTTACATTACTCTGTTGTTATTAATAGGAGTTAGATATTTATAGTCTTGATTAAGGAAGAATAAGATAAAACAACAATTGTGAAACAACCTTTGTATATTATAAATTATGAAGTCTATCAAATGAATAGCTTAAATGTGTTCCCCTCTTAAAACTAAAGATCCTTTCACTGGTTTCCAAAATGAATCAAGCTTTTTACAAATTCAAAGGAAATACGGTGAAATAAGTTATTTATATACACAACACGCTTCTCCATTTTTGTAACCCTTGCAAACATGCAAGTCCATACTTAGGCATGCAAGTGGAATGAGTCCTTTTGGATCCACTATATGCATAAATACGTACATTTCCTTTTTAGGCTCCTTCTAGTGACCTCATTAAAGTAAGTGCACACTCCGCCGAGTCAATACAAACTCCTTAGTACGATGAATACTAAGGTCTAAGAGCGAAGACAGCATGAGTAAACCGAAAAATGAAACGAAAACTTCGTGATATCATGAAAACAAATCCATCATCAAGCTCGTCGATATCTAGACCAAAATCTCTATTTGAATCTTCAAATAACACAACTTAGACAACATACATATATATGAGAAGCAATACAAGTAGTGATTAAGACCACCCAATCTTTTATACACAAAATTATGTTGTGAAGTTTCCTGAAACTGAGAATAATAAGAATGTTTCTAATTACAGTAACAATTGTTTTTGCATAAGAATGATATAGTTTGACTTTTGAAGTCAATATGATTAGAATGCTAGATTCAAAGCCGATATGCAGTCTAACAATGTAGTAGAAAGATGAGTACTGACCTCCAATAACGATATACGTAGTATATGAGAGAAGTATTAAAAAAAGTTAACCCTGTACCTTTTCGAGTGAAAGTTGCAGTATTAACACCGATAACATGGCCATGGGAATCAAACAAGGGTCCACCCGAATTCCTGCATAAACAGTTCCACTTCAATAATGTCATACAATATCATAGTATAATTTGGGATTAGACTTATTGTTCTGCATTTAAATTTGTTTACCTGAATTAAAAGCTGCATCTGTTTGAATGGCTCCTCTAATGGGGCGCCACCGTTTGGTGACGATATCTCTCTTTCTAGCTCACTGACTACCTGAAATTGTTCAATGTCTGTAAATAATCCTCCAAGTTTCCACCAGGAGACCAGTTGGTTCCTATAGTTTGATGGATTATTTGAATTTCAGAGTCTTACCCCTGTTGTTAACGTGCTCCCATATTGTGTGACAACTCTCCAAATTAGGTATAAATTAACATTTAAGCATGTGCATTCTTACGCTAATTTTCTGGTTAAGTTTTAACAAAACTTTTTGATGTGATGTAAGCCTAGCAAGCCCAGTACTTTTAAACAAAAAGTAATACGTAATACGTAAGTATTAAAAGTTACGTACAAATATATCGGAACGAACCCGACTAAAATAAATAACAAAAGTTCGTGACATAAAAATAATTAATAATGAAATTATTAATTACGAGTATTTATATATCTATAACATATAGATAAAATGGTCTAAATATACGTTTAACATAAAACGTATTATAACACGAACAGAAACAATTTTAAAACGCACATAAAAGGTCGAATCATAAAAATTCCAATTTTGTGGTTCATTTTAAAGTATTTAGAACATTACCTCAAAATATGAAATCCTAAATTAACTGAAATTTTGACCTCAAATAGTTGCGCGCAGTAAAATGTACAAAACTGTACAACTATTTAAAACAATGATAACATCATTATACTGATTATAAATAACGAACCAGGAGAACACCTACAAAATATAAATATAAAAAGTTTACGTTTATATTGCTAAAATTATACCCGTACTCGAAATTAACGGGCTTAAATAACCCACCAACCTCAAATAATTGAGGAGGCAGGTTATTTTAAAACCATACTCCCTCTCTTTCTCTCTGTGATCTTCGACACACACACACACACACCCTCCAATAATTCTCTCAACAAACCTTCATCCTCAATCTTCTTCTTTTTGATCATCTGAACATCAACAGCAGCAGGAAATGGAGTAGAACAACAAGCCAGAGGCTTCATCATCTTCACCATCATCATTCATCATTTTCATCTCCATTTCTTTGTAAGGAAAAACTCTCATTTTTCGATTTCTTTACTTTGATTTCATGCTATAACATGTTTATATCACGTAATCTATACATAAACATACACATAAAATATAAAGATTGATGATTATGATGATGAACATGAAAATGGGTTTTATAAAACCATAATCTATAAATCCAAAATTTATAAACAAAAACATGTTAAAGGTTGATATTAAGTTGTAAAAATGCTATATATTGATGTTATAAACGTTTAGAATTAACAGACAAAAGATTAGAACTAAAAACCATGAAGATCATGTTTGATCAGCTCGAACAGAACCCGGAAAAACACGAGGACGCGGCGTGTCCTAAGACTACGCGGCGCGTCCTTTGCAAACTTATGATCCACGCGGTGTGTCCATGTACTACGCGGCGTGTACATCGCAAACTCAAAGTACACGGCGCGTATAGGTAGTACGCGGTGCGTACTTTGCATATATATTGTACACGGTGCGTCCGTATGGACGCGGTGCGTTCTTTGTAAAATGAATAGGACGCGGTGCGTACTAAAGAACACAGCGCGTACTTCTTCTTGTTGTAGCCCTCTGAGTCGCGGTCGTTTCGCCAGCTTGATCGCCCAAATCCGAGTCCGTATGAGAGAGTTATGGCCAAAACGGTGCAGCATAGCTAAATCTGAAAACATTAAACATTATATATATGTCTATATATATATATATACAAAAACGACACTTTCGGGTTAACCACAAAACACAACGAGTATTGAAACGATAAACTTTATAATGATACGATGTGAATAAAAGTTATAAACTTTGATAAATATATCTAGACAAAATGCGATTCAAAAATCATTAACAATGATTCAACTAAACGTACACGACTAATTTGAAGAAGTAACAAGATTTATTTTATAAACGGAAATGAAAACGACAATTAAAATGTAACGACGTATCATATCGTTTACAAACATTATTTTGTATATATATAACAAGTAACGAACCTTCATATATATACACTTACACTTGATCAACAAGAGCTCGAGATTGAATATATGATATTCACAAACGAATGTTTTTATAAATAAAAACTTATATCCTTATACGTAAACAACGTATCAACTTATATATATACATTGGTAATATATAAACACATGACACTTATAATCATATATTTACATATATATGCAAATGGATTAAAAGTTTAACAAACGTATAACCTAATAATATACAACAAATATATTACTTAAGTATACATATATAGAACAAATATATGTACATACAATGATTTTGGAATAACATTCGAATCACACGTACAACTATATACAAAGTATATGTACAAATGGAAACAAAACGACCTTCCGTTAAATAGACAATTACATATTGGTTTGTACACTTAACAAGTGAATGATATGATAAAATAATAACCATATTCCAACACAATATCACAAATAAATTCAACGACTTATATTACTAAGAAATCAACCATTTCTTCAAACAAACAAACTGTTGACATAAGTGATTAAAACAAATCAAACGTACTTATGTTAATATATTTATTGTATATAGGTTAACAAACCTTGGGCAATTATCTGTTGGCTGCTAGCTTTCATACCGAGCAAATCACCGTGAGTTCACAGCCCCTACTTTGCAAATGTTTTATGCTTTTAAACATAGGGGTGTAAACATAGAAACTGCATGCAAACACATGCAACAAATTATATAAATGCTTTATTTGCTTTATACAACTGTTTGATATGAAATATTATTTCACAACTGTTTTGGGAATTAGACAACAAATCCTAGTACGGACCAGACTTGAGATGTGTGCATAAAAGACCTTATGTCATGCAGACTATAACCATTAGCTAGGTGACTCTAGCCACTGAGTATACGAATAGTACTATTGCCGTGACGACCCTCCTGTGGATGGAGCGTATACTTAACTGTCCTTCAGGCAAGAAACATAAGTTTTGGTTGTGGTTTGATTATAGGGTTAGGTTGCGTTACTTTAACCTGCGAGGTTTAGCTCACCTTTCAGGGGATTATAGTCTAAGCATTCCCACTCATTATTTAGGATGAACTTATCCTACAACTGTTTTACTTCAGTATACATACTGATTATATTTATATTCTGGTAAACAACCAGACATACATTTTGGGTAACAACCCACATAAAACTATATTTTAGGGTAATTATCCCTACAATCTTATAAATTGCAAAACCTGCAAACATTTATTTATTGAATAACAATTCAATATTCTAAACATAAATGGTTTAACATACTACATATTTATACTAAACCTGTGAATTCACTCAACATATTTGTTGACGACTTTCTTTCTATGTTTTACAGGAAATTAGCTACGTAAGTAATGAATCGCATGCATTCAGGATGGACAACCCTGGACTACTTAGGATGCCATATATTTTGGGACAGCTTTTGAGGATTTCCTCTGTATTACTGCAGACATTGCAGTTATACTCATGAAATCTTATATTAACATATGTATTGTAAACTTAAATATTTTAAACTTTATTACTACTATACGACTTACATAGTCGTACTACTTTTGTAATAACTATTTTAAATTGGCATCCTTTATATATTATGTTCTGTATGATCATATGCTCTGATACGATGAATGCACAATTGTAAAGTCATCACCCCCGCTGTTAAACTGTTTACACATGATGCTTCCGCTAATTATAACTTGCTTCCGCTAAACATTAAATAAACACAATTACCGATTTTGGGGGTGTGACAGACTTGGTATCAGAGCCATTGGTTATAGCGAACTAGAAGTCTTTAAGTGACTGAAAACCTTAGAGACCTAGACTATAGCCTTGGCTAGAACATTCATGCATTCATACATACATACGTTTGCATACATCTAACATACGACTGACACGTCACACACAATTTCCTTTGTCACAGTATGTCTAGTCAATCACCTTACCATGTTTATGCTTCGGATGAAGAGCCGACTGAGGCTACTTTTGAGGGTCCCGCGATCACTGTAGAGGATGAGGCATCTGTTCATTTGAGAGATATGTCAGATGACACTAGTGACTCTTACATTGCGCCAACACCGACAGCACATGAGGTTATCCCTACTACTACAGGTATTCACCATCAGGCCGCTGAGACTTCTCGCAGGCCTTTGTCTAGGAGGACACCGAGGATGTGTGTCCGAGATCTTCCTATTGGTCCGTTAGCATCGGCGGACGAGTCTGTTGAGTCTCCACGGATGGCACCCAGGTTTGCTCATCTAGAGTGGATGACTCCTATGTTGAGACACTGGAGGTCATTAGAGGGTTTTCCCTCCACATTTGAGACAGGAGAGTCATCTCGACCCCCAGCTCCATTGCCTACCACTGGAGAGCCGATAGAGCAGACTCTCCCTACATTAGTAGCTGTTATGCATACGTTGTTCTGTATTGCTTCTAGCAGGGGTTCTCACCTTTGGCAGGTACAGGATGAGGTCTCCCGCTTGTATGGGGACATGGCTGGTATGCATGAGCGTCATCACTTTCTGTTGAACCATGTGTTTACTGCCCAGGAGATAGCCGAGTCCGCACGTGCTCGTGTGAGGACACTTGAGAGACGTGTTAGGATTGCAGGGCTTGTGGTTGGTGCTTGTGTGATGATGGCTGTGTTGAGGACAGCCGTGGGATCATTTCTATCGTATTTCTGTTAGACCTATGTAGGGCGGGTTGTGCCTACTTAGGATTGTATATATACTATGTATTAGACTTGGAACTTTGGTTCGACGGGTATAGACAGACCTGTCATGTTTTGTATATCATTTGGATCGACGGTGTGTAGACAGACCCGTCATGCTTTGATTAGTCTCTGGATCGATGGGTATCTAGGAAAGACCCATCCTGTTTTGTATAAAAACTTGTGAACTAACTATGATTAGTTATATGATATGACATATGTGTCTGGTTTATTTTTATTGTTTATGTTAGTGTGCATTGTGATTTGATTATGGATTGACAATCGAGACTACATAACTATGGATACTGAAATATGTCTTTGTAACCTATAGATCTCTTGAAACTGAAAAAAATGGCAGAACCTGTCATAAGTGAATGCTCATCAGATGATGACATAACCATCGACGAGCAGATACAATATGTATATGTCGATACCGAAACAATTCCGATAGTGGAACTTGTGGAAGAAGAAATTGAAAACCACCAATTCGACATGGTCGACATAGAGGAGTACGAAAGAGTACGAGACCAGGCTGAAAGATTGGATGGTCAAAATTGGGAGCTCGTGTTCAAATGTAGGAACCGTGAGCTAGAATTGAGAATCTTAAAGAGGCCTATGATTGTCCGAGTTAAGGATAAAATACGCTTCTGGAAGAAAGTGGCTAGTAATCGTAAGAAAAGAGTTAAGTCTTGGATCAAACGTCTGTGCAAATGCTCGACTGAGAATGATCTGGACTATTATCCGACTCTGCGATACAAAACTATGCTGGAGACACGCTACTTCTCTCCCAATCTGAACCAAGAGTAAAAGTGAAAGATCTACACTGCGACAGAGAACATAGCTAAAGATAGCTTAATAAAGAACTGATGTAGAACTATCGTAGGAATATAATTGTTTTGTTAGGATCTAAGTATAGTTAAGTTAAGTCTAATAAGTACTGTAGCAACTCGTGTTGTATTGGAAACCACTCTTGATGGATATAGAAGATATCATCAAGTTTTGTATGAAACGATATAAGAACGTTCTAGTTAATGTATAATATAACTTAGGTTCGATTCGAAATTTCGTGCAAATTATATTCATCTCTATATACATGTGATAGAAAAGTTACCACGTAATAATTGTTGAAAACATTTCTTACAACTTTGAAACCTACCATACTTCGGATTATTGATTTTATCTTGAATTCCATAACACATTGATTTCGATTGAACGATGATGAAAAGAAATATGTATTTGGCATTATATAATGACGCCTGGCCAACGTGATTATATTGTACAAAGTACATATGGGTGTTTCAAAGTCGTGCGACATTCAATGTGAAACCTTATTCTTTCAAATTCTCCATACTATTCATTTGATAGACAATGTAAAATCTTGTTCATCACATTCATTATCTTGGCATTGACTTCTGCATTTTATTCATCGCAGAACTGAATCATGCCGTCAAAACGACGAATTACTAGGAATAGTCAGAAGACAACTGTACCTCCTACAACTGAAACCATTCCACCACCTAACACTGAGGAAACTACTGAGCAGATGATTACTAGACGCATTGCTGAAGGTATTGCCGAGTATGGGGCAAGTCGAAACCGTGAGAATGGGATTAATAACAGTGGATCGACCCCTGTTAATGCTGAGACTGTCACACCCCCACCTCAGGGCGGAACCATGGGGGCGTGAGAGCGACAGCATGGAATCACAATCACACATTATAATCAACAACTTGCATTTCATAAAAGAAAGTAGTTTAACACATTGGAGTTTACAAGTTTTTAAACAACAAAAGTCGCTGAACATGGAAAATGATATCCGTAAACTCCATGCTTTTATTTGCTTCACACTGTGATTCCAAAAGGTGGATGCATCCAAAACCATGCACTTAATTACCTGAGAAAACACACTAAAAGACGTCAACAAAATATTGTTGGTGAGTTCATAGGTTTATGACCAAACCAATATAAAGTGGACCACAAGATTTCAGTTTATAAGATAATGCATTACTAATTGCCATATGCCTTGAGTACCGCTGCCTTAACTGTAAAAGTAACCCCATATGAACTAGTGTCCTATTTCATACACTAATAAACCTCAAATATTAAACGCCCGGTTCCCGGGTCCAGAACAGCCGAAAACCCCCGGACGGGATTGTCAATCCCGATAGTACTATCTTTAACATTCGCGCATAAGATTAACGGCTCAAGCATGAGGAATTTATGTTTAGTCATAAGCAATTTAGTAACAAAGTTTAACACTTGTGTCCATGAAAAGTAGTGTGTAATCTCACCCCAAAACAGTTAAACAGTTTAAAAATGGGGCTATGAAAGCTCACCTTGTAGCAAGTGATAAAAGTTGATGACAAAAGACTTAAGCGAGGTCTCGAGTAGTCTCGAACCCTATATAAATTAAAGAAGTGTTTTAATGACCATGTTAAATATATTAATCTTAAAATTAATATGTTTCTTGTACATCTTTAAGTGTTTTAAACCTTATTAATCAACTTAATTATATACTTGTTAATAGTCATTTTAATTTATCTACTTTTAATAACACTTTAACATTTTTAATAAGATACTTCAAATAGTTACATTTTTGGTTAAAGTAATTATCTATAGTTTCAATATATAATTACCAATTGATTAGCTTGTTTACTACATTTATAGAGATGTTCATTTTTATAATAAATACTTAACTAGTCAATTTATTATCACTTCTAATTATATTTTATTTTGATGGCTATGTCATCATAACTATTATTATGAATTATTACTATATCTATTAGTAACATCTTTTAACATTTTAAGTCACTTTTAATACAATACTTTAATGTGTCATTCTCCATATCACTTTTCAAAAATGTTTTTTTAATTACCTAATAGTTACATGAAAATTTTAGTATCCTTTCTATTTATATAGTATCCAAAGATTATTTCTATCCAAATTTGTTATAACACTTTTATTATATCAACTTTGTAGATAACTTTGCTAAACAATCTTTTAATATATATAATATGTCATGAAAATAAACCACATTCTACTATATTCCAATTTAGTCATAGTAAGTTTATATAATTTATAAAACACATTTTATATGTCAAACTTTTCTTGATTAACAAAGTTGTAGTAATGACATGTAATATGCCATTAAAATGCTAGTTTAAAATGATGACAAAGTTTATAGTTTAGAAATAGTTTTGAGATCAATATTTCTATGGTTTATCTATCAACACCAAGCCCACATAAATAGAGTTTTATTGAACAAGGAAAGTGTTTTCCTTACAAAGGAAAGAAATGAGTAAGAACACTTGGTGTGTAGAACACTAAGTTGAGAAAATGGCAAGTAGAATGGATGAGCTTGTGAGCTTCACTTCTTGGACACTTGAAATCTTGAATAATCCTTCCAAAACCAGCCCTATACCACCCTAGTTACCCCTTAAAATCAGTTTTTAAACCTCCTTGAGCATCTTTTATTATAGCTTTCTTGATTTAGCATAACACTAGCTAGATAACTCTCTTTGTTTTTGATCAAAGGCCTTTATTATTTTGATACATATATGTTAAGTAGTATTAGAGGGTTCATATTTTTGCAAGTAGGTGTAAGTGTATTTGTGTAGTAGAGTGTGATTAAAATGAGAGACAATACATGAGTTTTTTTATATTTAAAGTGAAGTCTTGCCTTGTTCTTTTGAGTTGGTCGTTTTTTAGCAAGTGAAAAAGGGAGTTCTCATGCATTTTTGACAAGTGTTTAAATGACTCACATACTTGATAATGACTCATATATTTTAGGGGTTAAAATTGCTAAGAGTTAGACATGTGTATAAGGTTAAAAAAAAATGTAAATGTTGTTGCTTTTGTTGTAGAGAATCGGCCAAAGGAGACCAAAATGGACAAAAGGAATTTGTGAAATGTTTTTAAGTGTCTACTAGTGCTTTCATGTCTCATTGTTGTTGGTCAAATATGTAGGCTAAGTGAAATTAATGTTAAGTATGTTTATGAGTAATGAATCATCCATTTTCCTTGTATAAATTATAGATTTCTTGTGGATGAGTAGAATTGCTCTTTTACTTGTATCAACTTATACTATATGTATGATAAATTGTAAGATGTTTTTATTAAGTGTTTGTAGGATTTTTATAAAGTTTAAGGATGTAATTGATAAGTTAAGGTCATTAAAATTTTGTGAACAATTTAGACAAATTGTTTTTTTTTTTTTTTTTTTTTTTGCAAGTCTTTTCGTCTTTCGTCATTGATAAAAATGTCACTCTAAGGTGCTAAAAGGCATTCTAAAATGCTAACTTATTGAATATAGAAGAAATGAACAAGCTTATATTCATGAATTTAAAAAAATTACATGTCCTAGCTCAAACGTTAAAACCCTAGTCATAGAAGAATGTTAATTCGAAAAATTGCAATTGTTATAGTATTTACCCGTTAATGAGAGTTTCGTCCCGAAACTCATGCTGTGGCTCCTTCTAGAGAAGGGAATAAATGCGGGTATTTTAGTTTAAATTGATCTTCGCGTTCCCAAGTGAATTCGGGTCCGCGCTTGGAGTTCCACCGAACTTTGACTATTGGAATTTTGCTTCGTTTTAATTGTTTGACCTCTCGGTCCATGATTTCAACGGGTTCTTCGATGAAACGAAGCTTATTGTTTATTTGAAGCTCTTCTAATGGTATGACGAGGTTTTCATCAGACAGACACTTTTTGAGATTTGAAACGTGAAATGTGTCATGAATGTTGCTGAGTTCTTGAGGCAATTGAAGTCGATAGGCCACGGGGCCTATCTTTTCGATTATTTCGAAGGGTCCTACATATCTAGGAGATAATTTTCCCTTCTTGCCAAAGCGTACTACTCCTTTCCAAGGCGAAACCTTGAGTAGTACCCGATCGCCTATATTGAATTCTAAGGGTCTCCGTCGGTTATCAGCATAACTCTTTTGGCGGTCACGAGCAGCTTTTAGTCTTTCCTTGATTTGGATTAACTTATCAGTAGTCTCTTGAATGAGCTCTGGTCCGATAATTTGGCTTTCTCCTATCTCAGTCCAGCATAAAGGAGATCTGCACTTCCGTCCGTATAGTGCTTCGAATGGAGCACATTTAATGCTGGCATGGTAGCTATTATTGTAAGAGAATTCGACAAGCGGTAAATGACTGTCCCAATTACCACCAAAGTCAATCACACATGCTCTAAGCATGTCTTCCAGGGTTTGAATAGTACGTTCGCTTTGCCCATCCGTTTGAGGATGATAAGCCGTACTCATGTCCAATCGCGTGCCTAATGCCTTTTGCAGTGACTGCCAGAATCGTGATGTGAAACGACTATCACGATCAGATATGATGGATATAGGCACTCCATGTTTTGTAACGATTTCATTTATGTAGATTTTGGCCAATTTCTCCATATGGTAATTTTCACGGATAGCCAAGAAGTGAGCAGATTTGGTTACCCGATCAACAATAACCCAAATGGAGTCATGACCACTAGTGGTACGAGGTAATTTAGTGATAAAATCCATGGTAATATTTTCCCATTTCCATTCAGGGATTTCTGGTTGTTGTAAGAGACCAGAGGGTTTTTGATGTTCTGCTTTGACTTTGGAGCATGTTAAACATTTTCCAACATAGATGGCTATGTCCTTCTTCATTCCAGGCCACCAATATAGATCCTTAAGATCATGATACATTTTATCTGCTCCTGGATGGACAGAGTACTTGGATCTATGGGCCTCAGATAGGATTAAATCTCTAACACCTCCTGATAATGGTATCCAGAATCGTTCTACAAAGTATAAGATACCATCTTCCTTCTTTTCCATTTGTTTCTCCATCCCACGCAGCATTTCTTTGGATAGATTTTCTTCTTTGAAGGCTTCTAATTGAGCTTTGAGTATCTGATCCTTGACATTTGATTGGATTGTCATACTCATTGCCCGAACTCGTTTTGGTTTAATTCTTTCTTTTCGGCTCAGGGCGTCAGCCACCACATTTGCTTTGCCTGGGTGGTATCGAATCTCGCAGTCATAATCTGAGAAAAGTTCGATCCAACGCCTTTGCCTCATGTTGAGTTCTTTTTGATTGAAGATGTGTTGAAGGCTTTTATGATCAGTGTAAATTACACTCTTAGTACCATACAGGTAGTGCCTCCAACATTTTAATGCAAACACTACAGCTCCAAGTTCCAGATCATGTGTGGTATAATTCTTTTCATGTTTCTTTAGTTGCCTGGACGCATACGCAATCACTTTCCCCTTTTGCATTAGAACACATCCCAGTCCTTGATTCGAAGCATCACAGTATACCACAAAATCATCAGATCCATCTGGAAGAGCTAAAATTGGTGCATCACATAGAGAGTTCTTCAGTGTTTGGAATGCAACTTCTTGATCTTCACCCCAGGTGAATTTCTTGTCGTTTTGAGTGAGTAGGGTGAGAGGTTTGGCAATCTTTGAAAAGTTAGCAATAAATCTTCGGTAATATCCCGCTAGGCCAAGAAATGAACGAATTTCTGTTGGCGAAGTAGGAGCCTTCCAATTCTTTACTGCTTCTACTTTACTAGGGTCCACGTGGATACCGTGTTGGTTAACCACATGTCCGAGGAATTTAACTTCCTCTAACCAGAATTCGCACTTAGAAAACTTTGCAAATAATTTCTCCCTTTCAAGTAGTTCTAGAACAGCTTTCTAGATGAACTTCATGTTCTTCCTTGGATTTTGAGTAGATCAGAATATCATCGATAAATACAATAACGAATTTATCGAGATATGGCTTGCACACACTATTCATTAAGTCCATGAATACTGCTGGTGCATTGGTCAGTCCGAATGGCATGACGAGAAATTTGAAATGTCCATAACGGGTACGGAAAGCAGTCTTTGGAATGTCAGCTTCTTGAATTCGGAGTTGGTGATAACCAGATCGGAGATCTATTTTAGAAAAATAACGGGCACCTTGAAGTTGATCAAATAGATCATCGATGCGAGGGAGAGGATATCGGTTTTTGATGGTAATTTTGTTCAGCTCTCGGTAGTCTATACACATACGGAATGCTCCGTCCTTCTTTTTAACGAAGAGCACAGGTGCTCCCCAAGGAGAATGACTCGGGCGAATAAATCCCTTGTCTTGGAGTTCTTGAAGTTGGGTTGATAACTCTTGCATTTCTGATGGCGCTAGGCGATATGGTGCCTTAGCAACGGGTTTTGCATCTGGAACAAGATCGATGCGGAATTCAATTTGACGTTGTGGGGGTAACCCCGTCAAATCTTCAGGAAAAACTTTAGGAAAATCGCGAACAATAGGGATGTTTGATAGTTCATTTCCGACGTCCTTCATGTTCATGAGGTGTCGTCTTTCAAATTTGGTTCTTTCACCGTGTATTTCCAGTACTTCACCATGAGGTAAGGGTATACGCACGATTTTGTCATGGCAGATGATTTCGGCTTTAGTTTTGGACATCCAGTCCATGCCAATAATTACATCAAAACTCCCGAGATCGAAAGGAATTAAATCTATCTCAAAAGAGTAATTGTTTAATTCGAGTGTACATCCGCACACAACTGTGTTGGGCCTTTCAAATTTACCATTTGCCATTTCGATAAGGAGATTATAGTTTAAGTCACTAGGTTCTACATTCAATGCTGACATGAATTTAGTAGATATGCAACTATAATCTGCTCCAGAATCAAACAATACAGTAGCATAGTGATTATTGAGAAGAAACGTACCCGTAACAAGGTTCGGGTCCTGATGTACTTCTCCAGCATTGATCACAAATACTCTGCCCTGATTGTTGTTCTGGTTTTTGAGTTGGGGACAGTTTTTCTTGAAATGACCAGGGTTTCCACATTGATAGCAGTTCTTGGTATTTCCGGCATTGTTGTTTGGTTTTGGGATTGGGTATTGATTTTGTCTAGGATTTGGATTTGGATTGGGATTGGGATTTGGATTAGGATTCTGAACTCTGCACTGATTGGCTTGATGACCAACACGATTGCATCGTCCACACTTTTCAGGACAGGGTCCATTATGATGGTACGAGCATACATTGCAGAGAGGTTTTGGCCCATGATAAGCTTTCTTGTTTGCTGGACCTGCAGTGTAAACCTTGACGGTATCGGTCCTTGATTGTTGATTTCCAGGGTTTCCAATCCATTTCCTTTTGTTGTCTGAATTCTTTGATGCTTCTCCTCTTTCACTGTTTCTCCTGATGATTTGGTCCATCAGAGTGTTGGATAACTTGATTGCATCCTCAACAGTCTTAGGATTAGCAGTAGTTACCATCCCTTGAATCTGTCCGGGAAGTCCCCAGATGTACCTCTCAACACGGATTTCATCATTTGGTACCATGTATGGACATAGTACAGACAGTTCATGGTATCTGTTGATGTAACTAATCAGATCAGCTCCTTTGCATTTCAATGCCCACAACTCAGCTTCCATCTTCTGCACTTCACTCCTTGCACAGTATTTAGACCTCATTTTCAATTTTAGATCATTCCACGGCATTCGGTAAGCTGCATCAGTGCCTACTGAATGAAGATGTGCATTCCACCAGGTTAATGCCTGGTCTTGTAAAGTGCAGGTGGCATATTTGACCTTGCAATCTTCTAAACAACCACTGATATGGAATACCGATTCCATCTTTTCGAACCATCTGAGAAGACTAACAGCTCCTTCTACACCTTTGAAATTTAGGGGTTTGCAGTTTTGAAACTCTTTGTATGAGCACCCCTTTGGATTAGTTTCAGGATTAGGTTGGATTATTGGTCGGGCATTTGGCTGTCTAGTTGCCGGCTGTTCTGTTTCAGTCCTCCTTCTTTCTGCTGCAAGTGCATCAGCTACTCGTTGAGCGATGATATGCTCCATTCTAGCAGTGATTCTTGGAGAGTTTTCAGTTTCAGCATTTGTTTGCGTCGCTCTTTTCTTTTGTGTTACATTCCTCTTAGGTGCCATAGTTCTATAGAAATATATATATATATATTTTAGTTAGTGATTTGTATGATTCATTTATACTTTAATATTATAAGGTGAAAATAGATCAAACAAGTTTACACATTGCACATAAATAAATATCACATTGCATATATATATATACTAATTTTTTTTTTACATCCGGTTATATCCCCCGGTTAGGAAAAATTACAACACTTAGGAAGGAAAATTGAACTATTATGTTCCTGTGTTTCTACTAGGGTTCCTATTATTTCTTAACACAACACACTACAACGATTGACCCTTATTTAGAGTCGTCCTTCTTTCCATCAATTAGTTTTTGAACTAGTTCCTCCAAATTAGCCATTTTTGCATCCATTTCACCTACCTTTTTCCTTAACACATTTAGGTCGACTAAGTTGTCATTGACCTCATGCATTAAACCCCCAAGCGACTGACGGGTTTCAATTAACTTAAGATGTAGATTATTAACCTCCTGATCTCTTGCTTCTAATGTTGTCATGGTAGGCATATCCATAAGGGTATCCTCAATGAGATCAAGTCTATCATCTTGTCTTGCTCCATGAGCAACCAAGATGGGAATAGTATAGTGAGGAGGTTCATGGGTGATCGGAAATTGAGCCTTGGATGATTCTCCTAGTTCTGGTTGGGATGGAAATATGTCTAGTTTTCTCCATTTTCCAAGGATTTCTTGAACTTTATTGAATTTAGTATCTGGTGGAGGAATAGGCTCTTTTAATGGATCACTAGATGGTGCAGATTTTACCGGTGCTTTACCCCGGTTATTTGAGTCAGCAGTTCTTTTTAGTGGAATCCTAAATTTGAGAGTTCCAGGAATATGGTATGGTGATGGTAATGGTGCCTCTACTCTTGATTCTTCTGATTCTACTTCTGGTTCAGATTCTGGTACATATTCTTCAGGCTCAGAGGATGATGAATTATGGTTTGGTGAAACTGGTGGTGAAACTGGTGCTAATTCCATTTCATCCTCGGAATCAGAGAGTATGATGATAAGTGGAATCGACATGGTCTGTATTTAAAGTCTTGGTTAGTATAGCTTAATCTTAAGTATAACTTAAAACTTAAGTATATAAAACACATAATAGTATAATAAGCACATATAATTTCTATGACTTAACACGTAGAGCATATATCCTAGGGCATGTATTTCATGAATGCATGTGATGAGATGCTTGTTTGAAAATCTTTTCCTTTTTGTTTGAAAAAAAACTGTTATAGTTTAAGTTCATTAAATCAACTTAACGAAAATCCATTCTTAAGTTTAGTTAATGCAACTTAGTTCACTATAACATGTGCTCTGATACCAAGTCTGTCACACCCCCACCTCAGGGCGGAACCATGGGGGCGTGAGAGCGACAGCATGGAATCACAATCACACATTATAATCAACAACTTGCATTTCATAAAAGAAAGTAGTTTAACACATTGGAGTTTACAAGTTTTTAAACAACAAAAGTCGCTGAACATGGAAAATGATATCCGTAAACTCCATGCTTTTATTTGCTTCACACTGTGATTCCAAAAGGTGGATGCATCCAAAACCATGCACTTAATTACCTGAGAAAACACACTAAAAGACGTCAACAAAATATTGTTGGTGAGTTCATAGGTTTATGACCAAACCAATATAAAGTGGACCACAAGATTTCAGTTTATAAGATAATGCATTACTAATTGCCATATGCCTTGAGTACCGCTGCCTTAACTGTAAAAGTAACCCCATATGAACTAGTGTCCTATTTCATACACTAATAAACCTCAAATATTAAACGCCCGGTTCCCGGGTCCAGAACAGCTGAAAACCCCCGGACGGGATTGTCAATCCCGATAGTACTATCTTTAACATTCGCGCATAAGATTAACGGCTCAAGCATGAGGAATTTATGTTTAGTCATAAGCAATTTAGTAACAAAGTTTTACACTTGTGTCCATGAAAAGTAGTGTGTAATCTCACCCCAAAACAGTTAAACAGTTTAAAAATGGGGCTATGAAAGCTCACCTTGTAGCAAGTGATAAAAGTTGATGACGAAAGACTTAAGCGAGGTCTCGAGTAGTCTCGAACCCTATATAAATTAAAGAAGTGTTTTAATGACCATGTTAAATATATTAATCTTAAAATTAATATGTTTCTTGTACATCTTTAAGTGTTTTAAACCTTATTAATCAACTTAATTATATACTTGTTAATAGTCATTTTAATTTATCTACTTTTAATAACACTTTAACATTTTTAATAAGATACTTCAAATAGTTACATTTTTGGTTAAAGTAATTATCTATAGTTTCAATATATAATTACCAATTGATTAGCTTGTTTACTACATTTATAGAGATGTTCATTTTTATAATAAATACTTAACTAGTCAATTTATTATCACTTCTAATTATATTTTATTTTGATGGCTATGTCATCATAACTATTATTATGAATTATTACTATATCTATTAGTAACATCTTTTAACATTTTAAGTCACTTTTAATACAATACTTTAATGTGTCATTCTCCATATCACTTTTCAAAAATGTCTTTTTAATTACCTAATAGTTACATGAAAATTTTAGTATCCTTTCTATTTATATAGTATCCAAAGATTATTTCTATCCAAATTTGTTATAACACTTTTATTATATCAACTTTGTAGATAACTTTGCTAAATAATCTTTTAATATATATAATATGTCATGAAAATAAACCACATTCTACTATATTCCAATTTAGTCATAGTAAGTTTATATAATTTATAAAACACATTTTATATGTCAAACTTTTCTTGATTAACAAAGTTGTAGTAATGACATGTAATATGCCATTAAAATGCTAGTTTAAAATGATGACAAAGTTTATAGTTTAGAAATAGTTTTGAGATCAATATTTCTATGGTTTATCTATCAACACCAAGCCCACATAAATAGAGTTTTATTGAACAAGGAAAGTGTTTTCCTTACAAAGGAAAGAAATGAGTAAGAACACTTGGTGTGTAGAACACTAAGTTGAGAAAATGGCAAGTAGAATGGATGAGCTTGTGAGCTTCACTTCTTGGACACTTGAAATCTTGAATAATCCTTCCAAAACCAGCCCTATACCACCCTAGTTACCCCTTAAAATCAGTTTTTAAACCTCCTTGAGCATCTTTTATTATAGCTTTCTTGATTTAGCATAACACTAGCTAGATAACTCTCTTTGTTTTTGATCAAAGACCTTTATGATTTTGATACATATATGTTAAGTAGTATTAGAGGGTTCATATTTTTGCAAGTAGGTGTAAGTGTATTTGTGTAGTAGAGTGTGATTAAAATGAGAGACAATACATGAGTTTTTTTATATTTAAAGTGAAGTCTTGCCTTGTTCTTTTGAGTTGGCCGTTTTTTAGCAAGTGAAAAAGGGAGTTCTCATGCATTTTTGACAAGTGTTTAAATGACTCACATACTTGATAATGACTCATATATTTTAGGGGTTAAAATTGCTAAGAGTTAGACATGTGTATAAGGTTAAAAAAAAAATGTAAATGTTGTTGCTTTTGTTGTAGAGAATCGGCCAAAGGAGACCAAAATGGACAAAAGGAATTTGTGAAATGTTTTTAAGTGTCTACTAGTGCTTTCATGACTCATTGTTGTTGGTCAAATATGTAGGCTAAGTGAAATTAATGTTAAATATGTTTATGAGTAATGAATCATCCATTTTCCTTGTATAAATTATAGATTTCTTGTGGATGAGTAGAATTGCTCTTTTACTTGTATCAACTTATACTATATGTATGATAAATTGTAAGATGTTTTTATTAAGTGTTTGTAGGATTTTTATAAAGTTTAAGGATGTAATTGATAAGTTAAGGTCATTAAAATTTTGTGAACCATTTAGACAAATTGTTTTTTTTTTTTGCAAGTCTTTTCGTCTTTCGTCATTGATAAAAATGTCACTCTAAGGTGCTAAAAGGCATTCTAAAATGCTAACTTATTGAATATAGAAGAAATGAACAAGCTTATATTCATGAATTTAAAAAAATTACATGCCCTAGCTCAAACGTTAAAACCCTAGTCATAGAAGAATGTTAATTCGAAAAATTGCAATTGTTATAGAGACTGTTGTGAATACCCGTCGAGGGTGTTCATATAAGACATTTCAGGCATGTAAACCACCTCCTTTCTGTGGCACTGAAGGTGCTATTGGTATTATACACTGGATAGAAAAGATGGATTCTGTGTTGGACATCAGTGATTGTCTACCAGACACTGCGGTGAAATATGTCGCCTGCACACTAGCTGATAAAGCTTTGACTTGGTGGAATAGTCAAGTTCAGTCGATGGGGCGACCAGCTGCTTATTCCATGACATGAGAAACATTGAAGCGTATGATGATGGAAGAATTCTGCCCTCGTAGTGAGATGCAGAAAATTGAGACTGGGCTGTGGAACATTGCTATGATTGGTGCTGATATCACTGGTTACACAACTAGGTTCCAAGAACTAGCTCGTCTTGTGCCACATATGGTAACACCTGAGTACAAGCGTATTGAACGCTATGTGTATGGACTGGCACCACAGATCAGGAGTTTAGTTACGTCCTCCAAACCTGACACGTTCAGGAGCGCTGTTACCTTAGCGCAGAGTTTGACTGATGAAGCAGTTAGAATGGGGACACTGACCAAGAAGACTGTGTCGGTTAAGGTTGAGCCGAGCAGTGCTGAAGCTGGTAGTTCTGGAGGTAAGAAGCGTAAGTGGAATGACCGTCAGGGTCAATCCAACAAGAAAGGATCTGGAAATCCAAAGTCTTACGCTGCCACCATTGTGGAACCAAAACCATACTTGGGTAACAAACCTAAGTGTGATAAGTGTAGCAAACACCATGAGGGTGAGTGTTGGTTTTGCGACAGCTGTAAGGGATGGGGTCACAAAACCCAAAACTGTAAGGTTAACCCTAACCCTAAGGGAAACACTGCTCGTCAAAACCAAGGATGTTTTGAGTGTGGCGACACGAGGCACTATCGAAACTGATGCCCTCGACTCAATAATCAAAATCGTAACGCCAACAACGCTCGTAACCGCAACAACAATGGAAACAACCGTGGAAACAACAACAACCGAGCCAACAACAATCGGGCCAACAACAACAACGATCAGCCAGCTCGTGGACGCGTGTTCATGTTAGGAGCACCAGAGGCACGACAGGATCCTAACACAGTCACTGGTACGTTTCTAGTAAACAACCACTTTGCTTCTGTGTTATTTGATTCCGGTGCTGATTTAAGCTTTGTGTCCACTGAGTTTAGACCACTATTAGAGATCGAATCCCTTAAGCTAGATAACAAATATACTGTAGAGCTAGCCGATGGTAAGTTGATTGAATCAGGAGAAATAGTACCAGGATGTTCCTTAACTTTAGAAGGTCATTCTTTCAAGATAGACTTACTACCGGTAGAGTTAGGGAGCTTCGATATAGTGGTTGGCATGGATTGGTTGTCACTGAACCGTGCAGAAATCATCTGTCATGAGAAGATTGTTCGGTTACCTTTACCGTCAGGAGAAATGTTGATGATTCAAGGAGAAAAGAGTAATCGTGCGGTGAAAACGATTACATGCATGAAGGCAAATAAGTATCTACGAAAAGGGTACCAAGCATTTTTGGTACATGTTGTGGATAAGAAACCCGAGGAGCGACGCTTAGACAACGTGGCCGTAGTACGCGACTACCCAGGAGTATTTCCTGACGAGTTACCAGGGTTACCACCTCCACGGAAGGTTGAATTTCATATCGACCTAGTGCCGGGAGCTGCACCAATTGCTCGTGCGCCTTACCGTCTAGCTTCATCAGAAATGCAGGAACTGTCTGCACAGTTGCAAGAACTGTTGGATTTAGGATTCATCCGACCGAGCTTTTCACCGTGGGGAGCTCCGGTTTTGTTCGTCAAAAAGAAGGATGGATCAATGCGGATGTGTATCGATTATCGAGAACTGAACAAAGTTACCATCAAGAACCGATACCCATTGCCACGCATCGATGATTTGTTTGACCAGCTGCAAGGGTCAAGTTATTACTCAAAGATCGACTTGAGATCGGGTTACCATCAACTGAAGGTACGGGATGAAGATATCCCTAAGACTGCGTTTAGGACTCGATATGGTCATTACGAGTTCCTGGTTATGCCGTTTGGGCTAACGAATGCGCCAGCAGTGTTCATGGATCTAATGAATAGAGTATGTAAACCTTACTTGGATAAGTTCGTCATAGTGTTCATTGACGATATCTTGATATACTCGCGAACGAAGGAAGACCATGAACGACATCTGAGGCTGATTCTTGAATTACTGGAGAAAGAGAAGCTTTATGCAAAGTTCTCTAAATGCGAGTTTTGGATGCGTGAGGTCCATTTCCTCGGTCATGTGATCAATAGCAAAGGAATTCACGTGGACCCATCCAAAATTGAGGCGATTAAGAATTGGGAAGCCCCAAAGACTCCAACGGAGATACGACAATTTCTCGGGCTAGCCGGTTACTACCGAAGATTCATTGGGAATTTCTCAAAAATAGCTCAGCCACTTACCGCCCTAACGCAAAAAGACAAGAAGTTTGATTGGGGCGAGAAGCAAGAGAATGCTTTTCAACTACTGAAAGAGAAATTGAGCACCGCACCTATCTTATCTTTACCAGAAGGGGTAGAAAACTTTGTCGTCTACTGTGATGCTTCACATCAAGGATTAGGTTGCGTGTTGATGCAAAACGACAAGGTCATTGCATATGCGTCTCGTCAATTGAAGATTCACGAGAAGAACTATACGACGCATGACTTGGAGCTAGGAGCAGTCGTTTTTGCCCTTAAGATTTGGAGACACTACCTATACGGTACGAAGTGTACGATCTTTACCGATCACAAAAGTCTCCAACATATATTTGATCAGAAAGAACTCAACATGAGACAGAGACGTTGGGTTGAATTGCTGAATGATTACGACTGTGAAATCAAGTACCATCCAGGCAAAGCTAATGTAGTGGCGGATGCCTTGAGTCGTAAGGAACGAGTAAAGCCTCGAAGAGTTCGAGCCTTAGGATTGACAATCCACTTGGATCTTATTACCCAAATTCGTGAAGCTCAACAAGCGGCCTTTACTCCAGAACGTATGAAGGACGAATCCCTCAAAGGGATGGAGAAGCAACTGGAGTCTAAGGAAAATGGAGTATTGTACTTCATGAATCGAATTTGGATTCCTTGTGTTGATGAGCTACGTAGCCTAGTATTGGACGAAGCTCATAAGTCCAATTACTCGATACATCCTGGTGCAGATAAGATGTACCACGATTTGAAAGGATTTTACTGGTGGCCTGGCATGAAAAGAGACATTGCCACCTATGTTAGTAGATGTCTGACTTGTGCAAAAGTTAAGACTGAGTATCAAAAGCCGTCTGGGCTTTTGCAACAACCTGAATTGCCCAAATGGAAATGGGAACACATCACGATGGATTTCATCACGAAACTACCGAAAACATCATCTGGAATGGACTCCATATGGGTGATTGTCGACCGACTGACAAAATCATCTCACTTTCTAGCCATCAAAGAGACAGATAAAATGGAAAAGCTGGCTAGAATCTACATAAAAGAAGTTGTTTCTAGACAGGGAGTTCCATTATCTATCATCTCTGATAGAGATGCACGTTTCACCTCTCGCATCTGGCAAACACTGCAACAAGCTTTAGGCACTAGACTCGACATGAGTACCGCCTACCATCCACAAACCGATGGTCAAAGCGAGCGAACGATACAAACGCTTGAGGACTTGCTACGAGCCTGCGTGATTGATTTTGGAGGAAACTGGGATGTTCATCTCCCTTTAGCCGAATTCTCGTACAACAATAGTTATCATACGAGCATACAAATGGCACCTTTCGAGGCGTTGTACGGACGCAAGTGCTGATCCCCACTCTGTTGGGCAGAGCTGGATGACAGACAGTTATCAGGTCCTGAGATAGTCCAAGAGACAACGGACAAGATATCTCAAATGCTTAATCGATTAAAAACGGCACGAGACCGACAAAAGAGTTATGCAGACAATAAACGAAAACCTTTAGAGTTTCAAGTAGGTGACAGAGTCCTACTTAAGGTATCTCCTTGGAAAGGAGTTGTGCGATTTGGAAAACGCGGTAAACTGAACCCACGTTACATCGGACCTTTTGAAATCCTAGCAAGGATTGGTCCTGTAGCTTATAAACTTAGACTGCCGCAAGAACTTAGTAATATTCACGACACGTTTCACGTGAGTAATCTTAAGAAGTGTCTATCCGACGAAGCATTAATTATACCTCCCGACGAAATCTACGTCGACGCAAAACTCAACTTCGTGGAGGAACCGCTCGAAGTAATGGATACGAAAACGCAGAAACTCCGGAACAGTCGAATCAAACTTGTCAAAATTCGATGGAACTCGAAAAGAGGCCCATAGTTCACCTGGGAACGTGAGGACGAGATGCGCAAGAAGTATCCCCACCTATTTGAACCCGTGACCACGACTCACGATACAAATTAAATCTCGGGACGAGATTTCCCTAACGGGGGGAGAATGTGACAACTCTCCAAATTAGGTATAAATTAACATTTAAGCATGTGCATTCTTACGCTAATTTTCTGGTTAAGTTTTAACAAAACTTTTTGATGTGATGTAAGCCTAGCAAGCCCAGTACTTTTAAACAAAAAGTAATACGTAATACGTAAGTATTAAAAGTTACATACAAATATATCGGAACGAACCCGACTAAAATAAATAACAAAAGTTCGTGACATAAAAATAATTAATAATGAAATTATTAATTACGAGTATTTATATATCTATAACATATAGATAAAATGGTCTAAATATACGTTTAACATAAAACGTATTATAACACGAACATAAACAATTTTAAAACGCACATAAAAGGTCGAATCATAAAAATTCCAATTTTGTGGTTCATTTTAAAGTATTTAGAACATTACCTCAAAATATGAAATCCTAAATTAACTGAAATTTTGACCTCAAATAGTTGCGCGCAGTAAAATGTACAAAACTGTACAACTATTTAAAACAATGATAACATCGTTATACTGATTATAAATAACGAACCAGGAGAACACCTACAAAATATAAATATAAAAAGTTTACGTTTATATTGCTAAAATTATACCCGTACTCGAAATTAACGGGCTTAAATAACCCACCAACCTCAAATAATTGAGGAGGCAGGTTATTTTAAAACCATACTCCCTCTCTTTCTCTCTGTGATCTTCGACACACACACACACACACACACCCTCCAATAATTCTCTCAACAAACCTTCATCCTCAATCTTCTTCTTTTTGATCATCTGAACATCAACAGCAGCAGGAAATGGAGTAGAACAACAAGCCAGAGGCTCCATCATCTTCACCATCATCATTCATCATTTTCATCTCCTTTTCTTTGTAAGGAAAAACTCTCATTTTTCGATTTCTTTACTTTGATTTCATGCTATAACATGTTTATATCACGTAATCTATACATAAACATACACATAAAATATAAAGATTGATGATTATGATGATGAACATGAAAATGGGTTTTATAAAACCATAATCTATAAATCCAAAATTTATAAACAAATACATGTTAAAGGTTGATATTAAGTTGTAAAAATGCTATATATTGATGTTATAAACGTTTAGAATTAACAGACAAAAGATTAGAACTAAAAACCATGAAGATCATGTTTGATCAGCTCGAATAGAACCTGGAAAAACACGAGGACGCGGCGTGTCCTAAGACTACGCGGCGCGTCCTTTGCAAACTTATGATCCACGTGGTGTGTCCATGTACTACGCGGCATGTACATCGCAAACTCAAAGTACACGGCGCGTATAGGTAGTACGCGGTGCGTACTTTGCATATATATTGTACACGGTGCGTCCGTATGGACGCGGTGCGTTCTTTGTAAAATGAATAGTACGCGGTGCGTACTAAAGAACACAGCGCGTACTTCTTCTTGTTGTAGCCCTCTGAGTCGCGGTCGTTTCGCCAGCTTGATCGCCCAAATCCGAGTCCGTATGAGAGAGTTATGGCCAAAACGGTGCAGCATAGCTAAATCTGAAAACATTAAACATTATATATATGTCTATATATATATATATATATATATATATATATATATATATATATATATACAAAAACGACACTTTCGGGTTAACCACAAAACACAACGAGTATTGAAACGATAAACTTTATAATGATACGATGTGAATAAAAGTTATAAACTTTGATAAATATATCTAGACAAAATGCGATTCAAAAATCATTAACAATGATTCAACTAAACGTACACGACTAATTTGAAGAAGTAACAAGATTTATTTTATAAACGGAAATGAAAACGACAATTAAAATGTAGCGACGTATCATATCGTTTACAAACATTATTTTGTATATATATAACAAGTAACGAACCTTCATATATATACACTTACACTTGATCAACTAGAGCTCGAGATTGAATATATGATATTCACAAACGAATGTTTTTATAAATAAAAACTTATATCCTTATACGTAAACAACGTATCAACTTATATATATACATTGGTAATATATAAACACATGACACTTATAATCATATATTTACATATATATGCAAATGGATTAAAAGTTTAACAAACGTATAACCTAATAATATACAACAAGTATATTACTTAAGTATACATATATAGAACAAATATATGTACATACAATGATTTTGGAATAACATTCGAATCATACGTACAACTATATACAAAGTATATGTACAAATGGAAACAAAACGACCTTCCGTTAAATAGACAATTACATATTGGTTTGTACACTTAACAAGTGAATGATATGATAAAATAATAACAATATTCCAACACAATCTCACAAATAAATTCAACGACTTATATTACTAAGAAATCAACCATTTCTTCAAACAAACAAACTGTTGACATAAGTGATTAAAACAAATCAAACGTACTTATGTTAATATATTTATTGTATATAGGTTAACAAACCTTGGGCAATTATCTGTTGGCTGCTAGCTTTCATACCGAGCAAATCACCGTGAGTTCACAGCCCCTACTTTGCAAATGTTTTATGCTTTTAAACATAGGGGTGTAAACATAGAAACTGCATGCAAACACATGCAGCAAATTATATAAATGCTTTATTTGCTTTATACAACTGTTTGATATGAAATATTATTTCACAACTGTTTTGGGAATTAGACAACAAATCCTAGTACGGACCAGACTTGAGATGTGTGCATAAAAGACCTTATGTCATGCAGACTATAACCATTAGCTAGGTGACTCTAGCCACTGAGTATACGAATAGTACTATTGCCGTGACGACCCTCCTGTGGATGGAGCGTATACTTAACTGTCCTTCAGGCAAGAAACATAAATTTTGGTTGTGGTTTGGTTATAGGGTTAGGTTGCGTTACTTTAACCTGCGAGGTTTAGCTCACCTTTCAGGGGATTATAGTCTAAGCATTCCCACTCATTATTTAGGATGAACTTATCCTACAACTGTTTTACTTCAGTATACATACTGATTATATTTATATTCTGGTAAACAACCAGACATACATTTTGGGTAACAACCCACATAAAACTATATTTTAGGGTAATTATCCCTACAATCTTATAAATTGCAAAACCTGCAAACATTTATTTATTGAATAACAATTCAATATTCTAAACATAAATGGTTTAACATACTACATATTTATACTAAACCTGTGAATTCACTCAACATATTTGTTGACGACTTTCTTTCTATGTTTTACAGGAAATTAGCTACGTAAGTAATGAATCGCATGCATTCAGGATGGACAACCCTGGACTACTTAGGATGCCATATATTTTGGGACAGCTTTTGAGGATTTCCTCTGTATTACTGCAGGCATTGCAGTTATACTCATGAAATCTTATATTAACATATGTATTGTAAACTTAAATGTTTTAAACTTTATTACTACTGTACGACTTACATAGTCGTACTACTTTTGTAATAACTATTTTAAATTGGCATCCTTTATATATTATGTTCTGTATGATCATATGCTCTGATACGATGAATGCACAATTGTAAAGTCATCACCCCGTTAAACTGTTTACACATGATGCTTCCGCTAATTATAACTTGCTTCCGCTAAACATTAAATAAACACAATTACCGATTTTGGGGGTGTGACACATATCCATAAGGGTTCCCAATAGCAGAGCATCTTTGACCCACATCCAGTTGACGGGCACTGCCTAAATTTACTGGCTTTACTTCAATCCCTTCAACATCAACCTAGAAAACATATCTACCTTGTACTAGAAAATACAAGAGAGCTTTAGAGTTTTTTACACTATAAAGCAATTGCTTCTAAAGATCATGTGGTATATGTTTAGGCCATTTAGCAGTTTCATTTGTGGGTTTTGTTTATCTGACTTGTGAAACAGAAATCAAGATGGGACCCATGAAAAGTATGCTTGACTCGTCGTGTATTTTAATGATCGTGTATTTTAATGTATTAATTAGTAGATTGAGAACGATATCCTACAATGGGACCAAACTTATCCCAAATGAAGCCAGAACCGGTCCCTTCAACTTTTACCTTCTGATCATCTACCATCACAACCTCATCAGAGGTTTTCGGGATGTCCGCAGATGCTGATAATTCCTACAACCATCATATGAATGTATGTTAGTAAGAAAATAACGACTCGTTGTTCACATACGTACTGGCATAGTCTTAAAGAAGTCACATTTGAACTCCTAAATTAATATGAAACCACCATATATGGTAATAAACATTACCACCACACAAGACAATATGGTTCAATAAAGTAAAGCAATTCATGTAACTACAACTTTCTATTGTTGGTCCAAAAGTCAAACATGATTACTCTATTCTAAAACCAATGCATATTGCATTGCATAATTATCAATTTCACTACATGTAACAAATGCAATATTTGATCCAATTTCTATGGCCAAAACGATAATTTATGAGAGTCTACAACATCAAAAAATATATTTATTTAGGCTATATATTGATTTGAGCAACTAACCATTACTTCAATTCACTAAATAATTATATCTACATCTAAAATCCTTTTTTTTTTAATTGGAATCAACACACTTATAAATTATCATGAACAGAAAAGGGTAGGGTTGGTCTAGAGTGAGAAATATGGTAGTATTATTTGGTTATTTTGTTTATTGAGTATATATACATTTTGCAAGCTATTCATTCAATAGTTGATAAATAGTACATTTGCTGTTATTTTTTTTTTATTCTTCATATGTGTTCGATTACTAATATTTGTATACTTTTTTTCTTATAATTATAGTATTCGAGCATGATTTTCAAGGTTTATAATTTGAGAGTATTTTTCGAGCATGATTTTCAAGGTTTATAGTTTGAGAGTGTATGCAAATTTACAGATTTTACTATTGTATGTTTTTTTTTATTTTTAAAACGTCTTTTGTATAAATTATTAAATATTTTATGTGGGACTACATGTAGTTACATCAGTGAAAGTATGCACTAAATAAAGTTTCAAATAACACATTTGTGGATATAAGTAAGTATCAATAAGTGAGAGTCAACTGTTAGATCATAGTTCGAGATGAGCTCATCATTTAATTTGGAGACTTGGTGTTGAGAAATTGAATTTTTCATTTTCTTTTAAGTGAGGTTAATTAGTTGGTCTAATTTATCTTTAACATCTTTGAAATTTGTGTAGTTTATACGTTTTAATTTTTAAATTGTTACTTTATTTTAATGTGATATCGATTTTCTACATTGAATAGTAAAGATTCAAAAAATGAATTCTAGATGAGTTCATGAGGCTTTTCAATAATTTTGAATTTACATAGTATGGTCAGTTTAATAAATAAATATTTGTCGTCTGTTAGATGTTTGTCTTATTGATTATTGATCCGTTCTTATATCATTAAGTGAATGAGATTAGCTAGAATATATGATCATGAAGTTGTAAACATAATGACACTATAAAACTTTAATGACATTCCAATCAAGAGTTAAAAATGTTCAAAGCAATTCGTTTAATTTGTACAATTGAGTAAGTTGAAAATCTTAGTAGAAGAGCAATAAATGACTTAAGTGCATGTAATTGATTGCATTATCAATTAATAAAATCAGTGCATATACAATATACACTTTTAGATGCAAAATCAACTTTGTATTAATTTAAGTTATTTCAATTATACACATACATGTTGGTATAATCGAATAAATAAACCATATAGAGATGATATTTTATTCAAGTAAAAATTTAATATTTCATATCGGAGTTTAAAATTGTACTTTTTAGCTCCCGCCGCAACGCACCGACTAAAAAAACTTGTTTAATTTATGCATGCAGGGCTTATTTGTAAAAAAAACTTGTTCAAAACATTGATTTGGATCTTCTTATTCATGTCGTCTGAAAAATAAAACCCTAACATGTCGTCTGAAGTTAACGATTCATCTTCAACCACCATGGACGCCTAAGTATCTTGTTTATCGATATATATTATCATATATTCTTTTTATTTCTGCTATCATCAATTAAATTTGTATTTTTTTTAAAATTAATTAATTAATTAATAAATTAAACCTAATCCGCAGGCTATAATGATCTGTATGGACACCAGTACGTGGATGGAAAGCACAGAATCACCTAGGTTTAAGGATCAAGTTGAGGCTATTAAACTCTATTGTACCGAAAAATTTAAGGTAGTTTCGTTCCCTTTTGATTCGATATTTAATTTAATTTTTGTTATTATCAACTGACCCTTTTTGTTGTTGTTACAGTCTCATCCGGAGAGCGTTGTGGGCTTATGTGGAATGGGTCACAGATGTATTACACATCTGATTGCACCTACTAGAGAGCTTTCACACATCATCAATGCTGCCGTTAATGGTTAGCTTCTTTAATTCATTGGCCTGACTCTTTGTATGTATAATGATCAAGTCTATTGTTGTTACTCAGGTGTAACAATAGGCGTTTATTTGCTGTTATTAAAGGCGGTCGTGTATGCTCATAACATTTGGTTCGGTTGCTCAGGCACTGCACTAGGCACACATCTGCAAAAAAGGATTGTTGTGTTTGCTGGAGGGTATGTATCTATGTTTATATTTGCTACATAATGCAACTTCTTAATCAAAAACTTATATGTCTGTGTCTGTTTCTTGGCTTTCAGTCCTGTATATGATGAAAAGGGTGATGCCCAGATGTTAGGAAAAGCGATGAAAAATAGAAATTTAGCTTGTGATGCCATCAACTTTGGTGACCCAGACCGAAATTAGGAGGAACTTTTTGACACCTTGATTGCTGTTGCAAATAATAATGGCAATTGCAACGTTCTTCATGTTCCACCTGAGTCTTCTGTCTGTGATGCCCTATCGAGGTTTATAATAATCTGTTTGCCTAAATGGACTCGTATTTTTTTTATTTTTTTTCAGGTCTTTTTCTCTGCAAAAGGTGTAATTTGGCGGGAACACCCTGGTCCCGTGTGACTTTGGCATCAGTCATTATCCACCCCACAAGGATGACTCTGGGCAAATCCCCTGGCACAGTGGGGGCGTCTGGAGTTGAAATGAACCCTTATCTATGTTTTACGGGTGTGGGTACCTAACATGATAAATGTTTACCCAGGGCAGAATCGAACCCTGGCCTCAAGGAAGCCAGGAGAACTCCTTACCAGTGGGCCATTTCAGGTATATTTGATCTGGCTTATCATATATCTTGTAAACATTTGCTATCAGGTCTCAAATCATCCCTCGAGTTGGAGAAAGTGGTTCAACACCACTTGCTAGTCTTTCGGTGCTGCAGGACAGTGCCAATCAGAAGAAAAAGGCTGCTGCAAGTTTATCTAAAAATGTTAGTCCACATTATCATCCAGCCAAAATCAACGCATTATCTCAATCGGTTGTAGACCTAAAACTAGAGAATGTGGAAAGCCAAACTTGCAGCGATTGAAAAGGAAAGTTAGAATCGTTGATTATGCAGAAGAATGGTATTAGAACCTTACAATGATGTCGTCCCTTTTGATCCGTAGCCAACTTTTCAACATGTTAATTCGTCACCTGCTATACATTCAATGCAATAAATAAAATGTACACTTCTGCCTTGTACCAGAAAACATAAAGATGCTATTCTGTTTAGGCCATTATGCAGTTCCATTTTCCGGGTTCTGTTAATACTATATGATTTGTGGGACAGAAATTAAGATGAGACCCATCAAAGAATATGGTTGACTACTCGTATATTCAAATGAATTCCGTAGATAGGGAATGATATCCTACGATGTGACCAAACTTATCCCTTCAACTTTTACTTTTTGATCATCTACCATCACAACCTCATCAGAGGTTTTTGTGTTATCAATAATCCCAAGGTCTTTGATGAAAATCACAGACGGTGATATTTCCTAAAAGATTATATGAATAAATGTTAGTAACATCAAAATAAAAACGACTCATTATTCACATTCGTATTGGCATAGACTTTGTAAAGTCAACATTGCAGTGAATTAGCACAATACATAACATCAAAACCATGAATGTCTTCAAAATGGAACAGTACTAAAAAAATGAATGTTCAATAAGTTCATAGACCTTCACATTTCTCAAAATGCAAATTTCATTCAAATGGAAGTAGGAATGTTTAATATATGGAGAGACGAAAAAATTTGGTCGATCTGCTTTTTTTGGATTCCAGTTTGAGATGCACGTTGAGAGCATTACACAGAGCCCCTATATCGTCCATGTTTAACTTTTGAAAGTATAAACTTCCAAATCAATTTAATACTACCATATTAATAAACATTACCAATTTACCACCATACAAGACAAGATGGTTTAAAAAAAAAGTAAAGCTCTTCATATAACCACAACTTTTTGTTGTTGACTTCCAAAAGTCAAACATGATTACTCTATCCTAAAACAGGACACATTGCAATATGATCAATTTCACTGGATTTTACAAATGCAAATTGTGATCCAATTTTCACAATTTTTATTGCCCAAATGGCAAGTTTAACAGAGATTGCAACACCAAAATTATATTTTTGTTAGGCTATATCCAAATTTGATACATCCATAACTTCAATGCACTAAGTAAAGGGATTAATACCTGGAAATGCAACTAACTTGTACCCGATATCTATTGTGTGTACCCAACTTACGTATGCTATTCTTAATGCATCAAACTTTCAAATAAGGGTGTTTTAATGTAATTTGATGATGTGTCGCTCGTTTATGCTGACACGTTGTATCCAGAGAGTTTGACGCGTCAGCAAATTACATCAAAACACCATTTTTTGAAAGTTTGATGCATTAAAAATAGTATACGTAAGTTGGGTACACACAATAGATATCGGGTACAAGTTAGTTGCATTTCCAGGTACTTTACCCCTAAATAAATGATCATTACTTTTACACTAAACCATCAACAATCTACATTGTTTGACATGTAGCATTGAAATTTTGTATCTATCTCCAAATCCTTTTTTTTTTCAATACACTAACAATAAACAATCAATCAAACATGCAATTCTTAAGGGGACAAAAAGTAAAATTTAACTATAAATCTTGAAACCCAAATCCATTAATAACTAAAGAGTGAAAAATCTCAAGCAGTTGTACAGCGCGGTCTTCTTCTTGTTGTCTTGTTGAGTTTCATCAAGAAGTTGTTGAGCAAGTGCAACAGATTGAGTTATTGAACACGTACTTTGTAAACTTTGATGTCACTGCTGTGAAGATTATTGTTCTACGTGTTGTAAGTATATGAGATCGATGGCAGAACAGAAGATGATGATGAAGGGTACTTGGGTATGGGTATGAGTATCGATACGGGTATGGGTTCAGGTTTGGATTTGTAAGAAGAAATGGGAATGTGAATGGGAATGGAGATGGAGTGACCACCACAAGACAACACCTCCATTATCTTTCACACTATCTATTTCTCCGTCCTTACTCACATATTTTCTTTACTATATGTACATTATAGAAATTAATTACTCTTAAATTATTGTGAATAAATCATAAGGATTGTAAACCCAATCAGATCATTATAGTTTATTATTAGATAAGATGATAGATTAATTGTAACATATCATTGTAATATGTGTTATTGTCGGTTTACATTTTTAGAGGTTCCAAATACGCAATGATACTACTTTCGCCAAACATGCCAACTTTATGTCTTATGATCTATAAGTTCTTGATATCTAGATAATAATTATAAGAATTAAGAAAGCTCAAGCATCTGAACAAGTGCAGCTAGATCTCTAGATTTTCTCTTTCTGTTTTTTTCTTTTTCTTGGCCTTGAAATAGTCAACCTATAAGTTATGATTTACAACTATAGCACATGAACAAAATGTTATGTAATGAGCTGAATGAGCTGTATATATAATACTAAATAGTAAGTATTGAAAAGATTTCAATGCTTACAAAGAGGACAATAAATACATAGTCAAAGACTCAAAGATATCAATTAAAGACTGGTCCATATGTAAACACTTGGCACCATTTTTTTCATCAAATTATCTTCTATTATTGATTTCCAAAGGGCAATTAATATGAAAAGCAAGAAATAGCACAAATAGTTAGAATATGAATAATCTGCCTTTAAGATCAGATCAATGTGATCCAGTCACAGCCACATCAAGTTCCCTTTAATATATGTCATCCAATTTCTTTCAATAAACCCCCCTCCAAATTAAAGAACTCTATCTTGATCACTCAACTTTTTCTTAAGACTTCATGCAATCATGCATAATGATAAATTGGACTAAAGATAACTTTATTAGATTAAGGGAATTGAAAGGTTTTGAATGGACTTGCAATAAACTTCAGGGAGTGTCCTGAAACTTGAACAAACCTTATTTCCCCTATAAATTCCAGAGCCAATTTTCTGATTTTGTACCATACCTTCACACACAACATTTCACCTCTTTAAAGACAAACGTTTTTGTCTCTCTAACAAATATGGCAAGTTATTCAAGAATGGCTAGGTTTGTAAGTGAGGTTGCACCGCCACAATTTGTGAGTTTGATGAGGCAGCGCACAAGTAAAATGTTGGAGACAATAAAAGAAGATGAGAAAGAAGTTTCTATGTATATGAGGGAAGCGAAAAAAAGTGTTGCTAGCTCATCGCTTTCTTCTACCTCGACTCGTCAAGCAACTAGTGGTAGTTCCATGCACTTCTTAAAACAATCGCACATGCAGTGTTCAGTATATGGAAATTGATGTATTCTCACCATGCTTGATTGTTTTCTGATAATTTTGTCCCTTTTTTATTAAAAGACCCGAGTTTAGTTGCACTCTCTTTAGACCACATTTTTATAGTCTTTTGAGTAGTGGGCTATTATAATTTGGCAGGCTTTATCAGCTAATGTAGTAAGAAATAAATATTTATGTGTACTAAGGAACTTATATATTGAGTTAATAATAGCAAAAGCCTTCATGTGACAAACTAAAAGAGAACTGTGCAGCATTTGGTTCTCCTTGTTTTTTTCAGAATTGTTAATTGCTTCATACTTGTTCAGTTTTTGGTCCTTCATTAAGCCTTTTATTTACCATTAATTAGATCTACTTTAACTGGAGATGGCCAACAATATATGATAATATTAATAAGTGAACCATTAAGGAAATGGTCAAAACGGGTCGAAAGTCTTGTAAAGTGTATTTAGAAGTGTTTAACCTCTTGAATAGTTTTGTTTGAAGAGATTTGATTATTATTTTCGAATTCACAACACAATTTATTTAGTAATATTTAACCTGCTAAATTAATGACTGCAAACCCCACAAATAAATAGACAAAAAAGTGTTGACAAGTGAAGACAACCCAATCCGGCTTTAACCCATTGTGGCCTATTAACACGACCCGCAGTCTCACCCTTTTGTCACCTCTCGAAGGTTCTAACTTCAACCATACAGGAATTATTCTGGTTTTCGCCGTGTTTCATAATTAATCCTTTCCCTTCTCTATATTTTTACTTCTTACAACAAAAGTGTCAATTCTCCACGTTTTTTTCTTCACGCTTTTATAAAGTGTTAACTTATTTGCTAAGTTATTCACACTTATAAGTGTGTACAAAATATTCACGCTTTTAAGTGTGAACAAATTGAACAAATAATAATATTTATCACAATGTTGACGCTTACAAGCGTGAAAAAATGTTAGATTTGCAACACTTTAAAGCGTGAAGATTATTCTTAACACCCAAATTCTTCACGCTTAAGAAGCGTGAACAAATTGAGTGTTAGCAATAATCTTCACACTTTTAGGTGTGGACTTTGTTCAATTTTTTCACACTTATAAGTGTGAACATTGTGATAGAGATTGTTATTAGTTCAATTTCTTCACGTTTAAAAGCGTGAACATTTTGTACACACTTATAAGTGTGAATAAGTTAGCAAATAAGTTAACACTTTATAAAAGTGTGAAGAAAAAAGCGTGAAGAATTGACACTTTTTTTGTAGTGTACTGAAAAGCAATTCACATGAAAATGAAAGAAAACCATTTAATCATATTAAAATTGGCTTTTTAAGGTTGCAAAGTTAATTTTATATTAGAAGGGCAAACCTACACATATATCACATGTTATATGTAACCGTAAACATTATTTACACATTGTCTTTTACATGGCTTGAACTCATAACCTATAGGTTAAATGGTTTCTCATATACCACTAGGCCATACGCCCTTTGGTGTTGCAAAGCTAATTTACTACTCGTATTACTCAATATATAAGACCATCACACGCAACTTTATAAAATGAGTTTTCGTCTCTCCTGTTTCCATATTCTTAATTATGATTGGTTTTGTACATAGTTTTTTGAGCAAAGGTTCTTTATAATATTTTTAACAAGACTTTTGGATTTAAAATGAAATTAATAAAGCATAATGAAGCTTTGGACTTCAAATGTGAGTTTTCAAGCATCAGAACTGATTACCAGTGCAGAGTTATATATACGCATAAATGAAGCTTTGGTACACTATTTTCACGAAAACAGATGGTAATTACACGCAAATAATGCTTAACTGGGCAAAACAAGAATCAGTCCAACAAGAACTATCATCCATATATAGTTTGGGGTTCACAAATAATTCTGAATCTGTATGCATGTGATCTGTTTTCAAAGTAATAAAAACTATGGCCTCTAAAAGAACTTACACCAATATGAAGAGGACATTCAACATTCACTACAATAAAAGTGTCAATTCTCCTCGCTTTTTTCTTCACGCTTTTATAAAGTGTTAACTTATTTGCTAAGTTATTCACGCTTATAAGTGTGTACAAAATGTTCACGCTTTTAAGTGTGAACAAATTGAACTAATAATAATATATATCACAATGTTGACGCTTACAATCGTGAAAAAATATTAGATTTGCAACACTTTAAAGCGTGAATATTATTTCTTAACACCCAAATTCTTCACGCTTAAGAAGCGTGAACAAATTGAGTGTTAGCAATAATCTTCACGCTTTTAGGTGTGGACTTTGTTCAATTTTTTCACACTTATAAGTGTGAACATTATAATAAAGATTGTTATTAGTTCAATTTCTTCACGCTTAAAAGCGTGAACATTTTGTACACACTTATAAGTGTGAATAACTTAGCAAATAAGTTAACACTTTATAAAAGTGTAAAGAAAAAAGCGTGGAGAATTGACACTTTTTTTGTAGTGATTACTCCCCAGAGGGTGATATACAGCTACAATTTTGTCACGACGTGATTAGTAACCAAAATATATATGTTTGTGATCACAAGTGTCTTGACTAGATGCAAAAAGTCAACACGTACTTTACCAAGTCCAAGTGGTCACAAAATTGTGACAACCTTGGTGTCAAAATGTCTCACTAATATAACAATGAAAAATTATAGTCACTAACTATGTGAGAGTTTAACAATGTTCTTAACACCTATGTATATAATGGTTACAATACTATACACTAAATCAGTCTATCAGATGTTCAGTTTATGGTAACTAACAATGAAGTTGTGGCACAAATTATCAGTGTAAATTCTAGCACTCATCTTTGAGGAATTTAAAAGAAAATTCACTGGAATCTACAAGTTTAAGAAATCTGGAAAGATTATCAGAAAAAGAAATAAATTCAATGAAGTACCACCACTGATGAGCCTGAGAATAATCTTGTTCTTGTTCATGAATTAAGGAATACAACACTTAATTTGGATATTCTTGAATACATATATAAATTACATAAACACAAATGCAACACCAGGGATGCACAAAAAGTAATAAAACAAACAAACAACAAGCTAGTCACATCAGTTGTATAAACAACATAGAACATAAGATGAGAGGTTCTTAATTCTGAAGTTATGAGGAACTTAACAGATGCCAAATGAAAGATGAGCAAGGAAGAAAGCCGCGAAGCTAAAAAAGACGACACCAACTCAATGTGAAGTTCCCATAATGAAAAATAGATACCCTTACGTACGATAATTGACACCCTTTTCTGAACTAAAATATACCCTTAACCCGTACTAATGAACCAATAGAAATACATACTAATCAATGAATTAAGTACTTCCATAAGCACATCGGAAGTTATCAGAGTTTTTAGCTAAGTGCTTCTGCATTTGACCAACGCATGTTGATCTGTTGGACAGCAAAAAAGAAGTTGAAATTGAAGGCAAATTAGATGAAGCACTTGTGAGTACTTCTGCAACCCCTTCAAGGCCTTCAGTACTTATATTGGTTTCTTCTTCATAAATTGTTTCTAGAATTCTAGAAGTTTGGAGTTTTGAAATATGAAGAAACTGAGATACTGCAACAGCAGAAAACGGAGTGCGGTGTTGTGATGGTTTGGTCTTTGGCTGAGTTTTGGGGACTGAAGCAGCTATTAGCCTTGTTGCCATGACTTTGGTTTGGTTTGGTTTTATTGAGTATATATATATGGAATATAAGAGGAGAGGAGAGGGAATGAAGAGAAGGATAGTGAATATTTCATGAGTGTTTGGATTATTTATAGGCCTAACGATGAACACATAGATAACTCCCTAAATTTATTTACGGACAGCACTTCCTCGATGTTTCAGTTAATATCTTTTCTTTCTCAAAAAGTGTTACTTAAAACTTTAGTGTTATCATAGGTATGACGTCATTGTAGTCTTCATCTTCGTCTTATACTAGTATTTCCTCATCGTCATCATATCATCATCACTTAGCTTTTACAATATTTAAGTTATAGATTTGGTCTGTGGACTATTCCATTTTCTATAAGTTTAGTCCATTAGCCATTTTGCTCATAGCTCAAAATATTAGCTTTCTTAGCAATTTTGTTTCCAAATTAGTATTTAGGGCATCATTGGGTTAGCTTATGTGAAACGGGTTATGCTTATTAGCTTATTAACTTATGGGTTTCAAATGCTCCATTTACTAAACACCACTCACGTGGCTTCGAGCTTATTCGCCTCAAATAAGCTAGAAGGATAAAAGTTGCTTAATTGGCAACTAAAATGACCGAGCTTATTGTATTTACTAAATTCAATAAGCTTAAAGGGCCTGTAAAAAAGGTAATACATCTCAGTCAAAAACTACATCTTATCTAATGATGAAATATTGACAGAGGAGTTATCTTGATCCAGCATTTTGTGGTTACTAGCTTTTTGAAATAAATTCTAGCGACTCATTAATTATCAGGACAAAAATGGGCATGCAAATCCAATATTGTGCTTTCTGGAATGGAGAACGATTGAACATTGACATACATCTGCTTTTGTCCCTTTATCTAGACACCCTTTTTTATACGTCAATTGTTTCTTATTTTGATATAGCGATCTAGCATGACTGATGATGTAGACGTACTACAATTAACGAAACAAAGACTAATCATGTTGATTCCCTGAATACCAGGAATGATCTCTTCTAACATACGTTGATTCAACGAATACCGTGGTTAGGATCGATTTCAACTCAATTGATAGCACCAAATCGAGAGAAAATTTCAAACTTTCATAAAAACCAAAAACTGAATTGTTTCCATCACATAGAAACCTTTAAAGGGAAGCAGAAAATTAAAATGGGCCTAAAAATGTAACGGCCATACAGAAAGTCCAAAATAAAAGTCCAAAATAAACTTAAAAAACATAAAATAGCCAATAACTTATTCTAGGAGGCGTTTTTGGGCTTCGAAATTGGGTAAATTGGCATTTTATCAAGTTGTGGGCCTCGTTCCAAGCTTCGATTCGACAGTTCGTAGGCCTGAAAGCTAAGAGAGCCACGTAGCCCAAGTTATGGCCTTTTTCGTGAAGCCCCTTTAGTCACACGATAATGGGCTTCGATAAATATAAGGGCCCGATCCTCCACACTTGAGCCCGCATCAACTGATGACTTGGTCGTGGTGGTTTCAGGAGTCATCGTCAAGGTCCCATTTTCTGCAATGGTAACAAGACTTTTCATATAGTATATTGGCTGGTTGTATTTTTGTCAGTATCCAATTTCAAATACATTAGGTGCATATCACTAGCTTGTTAGCTCTTGCTGGATATAATTAGTTCCTAATTTATATGTTAATCATCTTGGTAAAGTTAATTAGCTGGTGTGTAACCATGGCACTGTATGTGAATTAAAGAAGACAAAAATGTCGGATTTGCGTGTGTTTTACGCCACAGTATATATGCATATATCACAAAGTGATGCAATATATAATAGATAAAAAAATTTTGAAAGGCAGTTGTGGAATCACTGACGAACCTTTGGCCCACCCGATCATCTCCACAAGCGGTTACTCCCCTAGGATCGAGTAACCGCCCCTGAGTTCGTAGCCAAGGTGACACACTAAAGGGGTTGCTCTCCCATGTCTTGGATGGGTATAGCGTCGCAGGAGTCCCCCTCACAACAAGGCTCGAACTCATCACGTCCAGGAAGAAACCTTATGGAAAACTCCCTGACCATTGGGCCAAGACCCCAATGGAATTTAAGATGTCTGAGCGGTCCCTTTTTAAACCCCAAGCATAAGAAGTAGAACATAATAAGAACAAAGAAGATTTTTAAATACCAAAGCTCCAATCTTATTAATAAAAAATATTAAAAGACGGATACACTAAACTTGTATCGGGGTTGTAAACAACCTCGGAGCTAAAATAATAACTCTCTAATCTTGTTAAAGAATTAACAAGACGGATACACTTAATTTGTATCGGAGTTATGCACAACCTTAGAGAGCTAACAAAACTATTATACGCGTATACATGGGGAACGATCTCAAGTTATGAGATCGTGGTGTGCCTGAAGATACAACCAGGAAAACACACTCTGTAAATGTCTATGGGTCTCTTTATTTATAGAGACCCACAAGACTTACATTGGAAACACCATTTCTTTAAAATCAAACCTAGCACATGTCTCCATACTTCTAAGGACAAGGAAATATATTTATAAATATAGATTTGTCCTTTACAAGATTTTCTAATAAATATATGGAAACAAATCTATCTAAGTGGTCTGAGACTTTAAAGCATGGTGTGAGTTACTGTATGTATACTATTACTATTACAGATTAGGTAACTGACACACCCACTTGACATCATTATCTTGTATTTAACACCAGCAGTGGAAACGAAGGAATTGATACCAGCAGTGGAACGAAGGAATTGATACTAACAGTGGAAACCATTACCAGTAGTGGAGACTTTGTAAATGGGCGAGCAGTGGAAATCTATCTTGAACTAGCAGTGGAAACAGAGCTCCATCCTCCCAATTTATATTTCCATCCTCCCATTATTTGTGCTAGCAGTGGAAACTATGAAAAGCTCCATCCTCCCAATTTAGTTCCATCCTCCCATTTCTACCATTTTTACTACTTTTAGGATGCAAGAATTTCAACTTGTGTTTCCTTAATCAGTTACATTTTGTCTCATCAAATCTATTATTATGTGACATAAAAATTCATGTCACATAATTTTCCTAATAATCTCCCCCTATTTGATGAAGACAAAATAATTTCTGTAAACTGATTACAATTTTCCCTTTTAACAAGTTTCTTTATAAACTTCAGAACATGCCTTTTTAACTTGAACAGTTTGAACTCTGAGTTATGTTCTCATTATATTTGTACCTTTTTAACCACTGGTTGCAAATCTTGAGGGGGAGAGTGTTGATGAACACTTATACAGGTCTATGATTGGATCCCTTATGTACTTAACATCAAGCAGACCAGACATCATGTTTGCAGTATGTGTATGTGCAAGATTCCAAGCAAATCCCAAGCAATCACATCTTTATGCTATCAAAAGGATCTTTAGATATCTCAAAGGTAAATCAAAATTGGGCCTATGGTATTCAAAAGATACTGCATTTGAGCTTATTGCTTATACTGATAGTGATTATGGAGGTGCAAATGTGGATAGGAAGTCCACATCAGGAGGATGTCAATTTTTGGGAGATAGGCTAGTCTCATGGCAATGCAAAAAGCAAACCACTGTATCCACTACAACAGCAGAAGCAGAGTATGTTGCTGCAGCAAGTTGCTATGCTCAGATCTTGTGGATTCAAAATCAATTGCTGGATTATGGTTTGCAATTTTTAAATACTCCCATGTATATTGACAACAACTCTGCTATCAGTATCATCAATAACCCTGTTAAACACTCAAAAACTAAACACATTGAGATCAGATATCATTTTATTAGAGATTGCAATGAGAAAAGATTGATTCAGATTTTCAAAGTCCATACTGACAATCAATTTGCAGATCTATTCACTAAAGCGTTTGATGTGAGTAGATTTACATATTTGATTACAAGTATTGGAATGATCAACTTAACATAAATCTTTTTCATTAATATCATTTTGTATAATATATCTCATAAAGTGTTTAAAAAGGGTTAATTGTTTTATCTGAGATGTTAACACTGCCGGCATTTATGTTAATACCGTCAGTTCACAAGTTAACACCGCTAGTGCAAATATAACCACTGCCAGTTCAGTTGTTATGTTAACACTGCCAGTTCTAATTTGTCATCACCGGTTATAACTGGTACTTGTCATATTTTTGGAACTTTTGTTTTGTGTGTATATACATTTTGTGTGCAGGTTGCAGGTTTAGTTTAAATGTGTGGCTGATTTTTTTCAAACTAAAATTCAAAAGTTTTATCACCACATATTTTTCTGTAAGAAAGATTCCAATGTGTTTAAGTACAACTTATTCACATCTTTTTAGGAGAATAGTAATATTTTCAGTCTTTCAATCTTTCTTATTTTCAAGATTCTAATCATAGCTTTGGGTTCTATAACTTCGTGTTTATCAAACAAAAATGTCATTCATTATTTCAAAGTTTTTCAAGAAACTCAAATCTTTCAAGGCAAAAATGAACCCAATTGCAGAACAAGCTGTGATTGTTAATGAAATTTCAACTTCCTACTTGTTTGACAATTATTATTCTCCAAGAGACCATTTTTCTACTGAAACATCTGGAAATACAACTTCTGGAACTTCTGACAATGAGATTCAAGAAGAACCAAATCCGGAGCTGATCAGTTTGGATGAATACCATCAAATGGAGGCTATCCAAGAGTATGAACATGATCATGTAGTTGAAACACTACAAGAGCAGATTCAGCAACTGGATAACTACAACTGGGGATTAATGCATCAATGTCGAGAAACTGAGACTAGGCGACGCATTGCTAAAAGATCTCTTCCACGGAAAATAAAGGACAAATTACTTCATTGGAAATACTTGGCAAAAAGAGCAAAAACCAAAGCCAAGATATGGATCAAGTGTAAACTGGATCCATCTAATGAAGCCAGATATAACTATATTCCTCCTTACACTTCCCATAGAGATCATCTGATGAATCGTCATTATGCTCAAGACTTGGAATTTCCGGATCTCCAAGATCCTGAATTGTTTTAAAAAAAAAAAAATGTTACAACCGCTAGCTATAGTTACAACCGCTAGCTATACTAGTTATAGTTACAACCGCTAACTATACTAGTTATTCTGTTAACACCGTCAGTCTAACTATCTGTTTTACACTGCCAGTAATATTGTTACAGTTAGTACTGCTGGTGTCATTGATACTGTTTTAAATTAGGGCTTGTAACTACCGCTAGTTTATAACAAGAAAAAGGGGTGAAAATCTTTCATTTTCACATACAACTCTTACTTGCTCTCAAAACTTGAAATCCTCGACCAAAATCATCAAATCTTCGCACTCAATTTCAAGTTTAAATCGATCATGGCTTCGTCTTCTTCATCTGAAACTCTTGCAATCGCAGAGAAACACAATGTTCTCGCATTTCTGAAGAAAACTCAAGGGTCAGATGATTATCATGAGATGATTGATTTTCTGTTACACAGCAACCTTAAAGAAGCTCTTACTGTAAACCCCATCATCTATGTTTCTCATCTAAATGATTTCTGGACATCTGCAAAAAGAACAGAAATCGACGGGGTCACTACTATTGTTGGAAAGGTTACTGGGAAAGAGATCAAAATTTCTGAATTCGTGCTCACTTGTTATTGCAAGATGCAGATGGTATGGATTGTTATACTCTTTCTGAAATTTTTGATAAATTAAAATTGTTAGGGTATGAGGGGGAGAATGATGGCAAGTTAACATTTTTCAAATCAATGTTTTACCCCCATTGGAAATATTTAATTCATACCCTACAACAATGCATTTCTCAAAAAAGGACTTATTTTGATCAGTTTAGCAGCAATATTGCAACTGCAATAATCTGCTTAGCTAATGGAGAGAAGTTCAATTTTTCAAAATTAATTTTTACTGGCATGTTGTATAATCTGGAGCATCCCAAAGATAAATTTTTAATGTATCCAAGATTTTTGCAACATTTTTTCAACAAAGATTTGAAAGATTTGCCAACTACTGGTGAAAAAATTGTTATCTCTTCTCATTCTAAAAAGGTTTGTATGATTTGGTTTGAACAGATTTCAAGCTCTTACCCTCAACAACACTTATAATGTTAACAGAAAATTTTCAACTGGTTTGAACATAAGAATGCTAACCCGTCACAAAATGTCAACCCACCATTCTGAACGTATAAATGTATGAACATACAAGTTGAACACTTTATCTTCAACTTCATAACTATTGATTAGGCTTGAGCTTACCTTTGGATCTGATAAGGAAGTGACCTTCTTTTGGGTCAGAGTTCTTGTGAAACTTGTTTTCTTCAATCTTCTTAAATAAGATATCTTTTGCTTGGAGCGGATCTGTGCGAATCTGGGAAGATCCGGCTTATGGCTCTGATACCAATTGAGCAGTCCCTTTTAAAACCCCAAGCATAAGAAGTAGAACATAATAAGAACAAAGAAGATTTTTAAATACCAAAGCTCCAATCTTATTAATAAAAAATATTAAAAGACGGATACACTAAACTTGTATCGGGGTTGTAAACAACCTCGGAGCTAAAATAATAACTCTCTAATCTTGTTAAAGAATTAACAAGACGGATACACTTAATTTGTATCGGAGTTATGCACAACCTTAGAGAGCTAACAAAACTATTATACGCGTATACATGGGGAACGATCTCAAGTTATGAGATCGTGGTGTGCCTGAAGATACAACCAGGAAAACACACTCTGTAAATGTCTATGGGTCTCTTTATTTATAGAGACCCACAAGACTTACATTGGAAACACCATTTCTTTAAAATTAAATCTAGCACATGTCTCCATACTTCTAAGGACAAGGAAATCTATTAATAAATATAGATTTGTCCTTTACAAGATTTTCTAATAAATATATGGAAACAAGTCTATCTAAGTGGTCTCTATCTAAGTGGTCTGAGACTTTAAAGCATGGTGTGAGTTACTGTATGTATACTATTACTATTACAGATTAGGTAACTGACACACCCACTTGACATCATTATCTTGTATTTAACACCAGCAGTGGAAACGAAGGAATTGATACCAGCAGTGGAACGAAGGAATTGATACTAACAGTGGAAACCATTACCAGTAGTGGAGACTTTGTAAATGGGCGAGCAGTGGAAATCTTGAACTAGCAGTGGAAACAGAGCTCCATCCTCCCAATTTATAGTTCCATCCTCCCATTATATGTGCTAGTAGTGGAAACTATGAAAAAGCTCCATCCTCCCAATTTAGTTCCTTCCTCCCATTTCAACCATTTCTACTACTTTTAGGATGCAAGAATTTCAACTTGTGTATTTTGTCTCATCAAATCTATTATCATGTGACATAAAAATTCATGTCACATAATTTTCCTAACAATGTCCTTGTGTGGGATTGAACCCACAACCTTGTGGTTTAAACCCAATATTTAATTTTCACTTGTTTTAGTCTTTATAAAGCTTGCTTATAGTACCACAAAAAATATGAACATAATGAACCTTACTAAAGTCACACTGTCACACCGTAAGAAATACAGATAACACTCACATCACAGGAAAAGATAGAGAAGAAATAAACAGCATGTGGTCCATCCAAATCCTGAAAATGGGATCATGCCTTGGATACGAGGTCACTTATATATGAACGAAACGGAGACGTACACTTTAAAGAGTTACGGAGATATATATGTATGGTCTTTTTATAGTGGTAAACAAATTTACCGACACTGGTGCCGGCCCTTTGTATTTTCTTTACATTGTAATGTTAGTAGTTTTTCTTTGAAAAGGTTGATAAGTGTCTATAATGATGTACGCCATCTGATCAGCTTACACCACATAGGGTGGCTCAGTTCCGGACCGGGCCTGGGCTCGGATAATATCCGCTGACAGCTCTACTAACTTTCGGTACGGACGACAGACTGCAGTAGGTATCACGACCCCGGATCCGTTCCGAACATAGACCCGGATAACATCTGAGCCCAACTCTTTTAGCTCTCATCTCGGACACTAATACCCAGGTCAGGACGCGAACTCGGATTGGTACACTCAGCACGGCGCCTGCGCCGGTATTTTCAGGGTCATCCGGTCACGGTCCTCACAGACCAGCCAATCAAGCAAGTGCTCTCAAAGCCGGAAATCTCGGGCCGGCTAGCCAAATGGGCAATTGAATTGGGCGAGCACGAAATCACGTTTTGCCCCCGAAGCGCGGTCAAGGGTCAAGTAATGGCTAATTTCCTTGCCGAGCTTCCAGGGGGTAGAGGCTAGGTGCACCTCGACCGCCCCTAGCCGTGAAAAGCCAGCCACATGGGAATTGTTTACTGATGGGGCCTCAAGCTCAGAAGGCGCCGGTGCCGGACTCATACTCATCAGTCCTGATGGGGAAGAGCACACTTACGCTCTCCGTTTTGGCTTCCCCGCCTCCAACAATGAGGCCGAGTATGAAGCGTTGCTGTCTGGTATCTGGGTTGCAGTTGAAATGGACATCAAGGACCTCAGGGCGTACGTTGATTCTCAGCTGGTGGCCAACCAGTTCAACGGTACATTCGAGGCAAAAGACTCGACGATGAAGCAGTACCTGGTACTCGTACAGGAGGCGGTGAAGCAATTCAGAACGTTTGAAATTGAGCAGGTCCCAAGAAACAAGAACAAAAAAGCCGACGCTTTGAGCAAGCTGGCATCGCTTACCTTTGCCCACCTCACCAAGAAAGTTCTGGTGGAGGTCTTGGAACAGAAATCAATCGACCCAACCAGCTCAGTTGCCCAGGTTGAAGAAATAGGGGATAACTGGATGACCCCGATCATGTCCTGCATCCGGTCCGGCGTCCTTCCACAGGACCCGATCGAGGCGAGGAAAATTCGAATGAAAGCACCAATGTTTTTTATTGAAAAAGGCGAACTCATGAAGAAATCATACCTGGGGCAGAACTTAAGGTGTCTGGGCCCGAAACAATCTGAGAATGTCATTCGCGAAGTGCATGAAGGGACATGCGCCCTGCACTCCGGCCACAAGACTGTCGTGGCAAAGATCATGCACATGGGCTATTTCTGGCCATCCATGTACAGGGATGCCGCTGAGGTCACCAAGCACTGCACTTCCTGTCAGATTCACGCGCCTATTGCTAAGGCGCCAAGGCATGATCTGATCCTCATTTCATCGGCATGGCCTTTCTTCAAGTGGGGCATTGACATAGTGGGACCCTTCCCACCGGGGCCCGGAAACGTGATGTTCTTGATCGTGGCTATTGATTACTTCACAAAGTGGGTTGAAGCCAAGCCGTTGCGCCAATTCAGTGGTAAACAGGTTCGCAACTTTGTATGGGACAACATCGTGTGTCGGTTCGGCATACCACACGAAGTCATCACTGACAACGGAAAACAGTTTGCGCAGAACCCGTTCAAGGCATGGTGCGAAGGACTCAATGTGAAACAAACACTGACCTCGGTATACCACCCACAGGCCAACGGCCAAGTTGAAGTCACAAACAGAGATCTGGTAGCCGGTATCAAAGCTAGGCTTGGCGAGAGTCGTACCGGTTGGGTGGATGAACTTCCCAACGTGCTATGGGCACGCCGCACAACTCCCAAAGAAAGCACCGGCGAGACCCCCTTTAGCCTTGTCTACGGCTGCGAGGCGGTCATACCGGCCGAGATCAGCGTTCCCAGTGAAAGAATCATTAACTTCACCGAGGATGGAAGCCTGAAAGCCCAGCAGCAGAACGCCCACATGCTACAGGAGCGCCGGGAAATGGCAGCCATTCGCCAAGCTGTGAACAAGCAGAAAATGGCTCGCTACTATAACAAGCGCGTTCGCCCATTGTCCTTTCGGGTCGGAGACCTAGTCTGGCGCAACAATGAGGCCAACAAATCTGAGAACACAAGAAAACTTGGGCAGCGTTGGGAAGGCCCGTACCAGGTCATGGAAGCAAACACAAACGGTTCCTACGTTTTGGCCACTCTGGATGGCAAGTCGGTGCCGCGCACATGGCATGCGACAAATCTAAAGAAATGTTATATGTAATCAAACTTTATAAAAGCTCGGGCCGGACTGATCCCCCGCCTTCGTAGCATCTATCCTTATCAATAAAAAGTTTCTGATTGCATATTATTCTTCTGTTTTACAAGTCCATTACTTTTACACAATACGCTGTACATAACATTATATATAAAAAAAAAATGTCGTTCTCAGGCGTCGTCGCCACGACTCCGGCCTATGACTGCTGCAGTCAGTTAAGCCCGGAGGCGTTGCGAGCCTGCCCCCATAAGGGAATGCCTTCTAGCTTCCTGAAGACAGAGGTCCCCCCGAGCTCGTGCTCATCGCCGGGGTGCGACCGGAACAAATTGGTCAAGCCGAGGTACGCCTCCGCCACACACCAACTCATAAAGTAGTCTAGAAATCTACTAAGTCATGACAACAAATATTAAACGCACTCAGAACTAGTTCAAACACGTGCAATTACAAGACTAACGTTGCATTAAAATCATGTATTTACACAAACGGAAATGCCGGCCTTATACAAACCTATCAATCTATGGGCGCATCCCCAAAACATCATCAACAGACAACTCCTCCTCACTACCTATTCTTTCTATGAATGGGATGGAGACTGTCTTCAGCGCATCACCCGCCCGCTGAACGCGCGCAAAGCAGTCCTGGTTTACTTTGGACGAAATGGCATCAGGAAGTGGAGCTGGGAGTTCAGGAACGTGCTCTGCAATGAGGTTGATCGTTTGCAGCACCTCCACTTCCTAGACAGCAGCTACGAACTCCTTGAACGGAGCCGTCACGTCGTCCGATGCCAAGGCCAGCTTAACCAAGCCAGGAATACCCTTCCGGAGTCGTTCCAGGTCACCTGCTAACTCCGTCTTCTGGATTTCCAAATCATTATAATCTTTGATATGGAGATCGCAGGCGGCCTCCAGCTCCGTCACATCCTTCTTGGTGGCGGCCAAATCCGCAGCCAGGTCCTCAAACCTGCACACAAGCTTAACCAATAAGCATCGAATATATTTCAAGTATAAATAAATCGTTATTTTACCTGCTCTGGAGCTGCCTATCTTTCTCAACAAGCGCAGCGCTCTCCGACTCTACATCCCGCACCCGATCCTGCAGCGGTGCGAGCGCTGACTCCGCCTCCACCCGCAGAGCCCTCTCCCTCTGGACCTCGGCCTCAGCTTTCATTCTTGCTTCATTGGCCGGTCCCACCACCCCTTCCAGCTCTTGCACTCGAGCCTTCAGCATGCCGATCTCCTCCTCCTGGCGCTGGAGCACGGCAGCGTTCATCCTCCACTGCTCCGCCATCTTTTCGGAGCGCACCTGCTCGTCACATTGCAGCGCATAGTCCCATAAAGACATGAGCAGGCGCGCCTTCTTGGCATCTGCAGGAGGCAACCGGGAAAGTTTGTCCGAGACGGCTGGCGGAATGGCATGGCGGGCAAACTCTCGTAGTGAGTGTGCATCCACGGCCAGATTGTCAACCTTTAAATCCCAGGCCAGGATGAAGACATCAGCTCCGGAGTCTGCAGGTCCAAAAGCGGGAACCTTCAAGAAGCGCTCCGGAACAAACTGCTCCGGAAGCATAGACCTGAGAATAGCTATTCTATCAGACCTGGTTAAAAAGTCAAGTTAAAAAGCTATACACACCAATGTATAGGCACAGTGAGGTCCAATAAATACCTCATGCTGTCTGGGCGCGGTGGCGTAGCCGCCTTCGGAGGACTCTGTGGGCCGGGCTCGACCGGCGACTCCTGCGGTGGGCTGTCCAACACCGTCACCGGCTCCTCAAGGCGCGAGCCAGTCTCATCACCTGAGAGCACCGTGCCGGAAGAGGTGGCAGCAATACCTGAAGACCGGCTGCGGCGAACCAGCCTGTCGCCGTCACCCTCCTCCTCCTCCTCCTCGTCCTGGAGAACAAGTACACTGCTGACCTGCTCCGTAGTGGCAAGAAGTGGATCCATCTCCGCTGTACAGACAACAAACAGTTAGCACAAAAATACCACTTGCCAGCATAGAATAGGGCAGCATTACGGACCGTCCTCGGGTATAATGTAGCCCCCACCTGTGCTCAGCGCAGACTGGAAGTTCGCAAGGTTGGCCTCAGCAACCTCTCCCGCCGTCTTCTTCTTCTTCTTCGCAGGGGCCCCGGATGCCCTCTTACCAGCCTCCGGACCCTTGCATTTGGCAAGTGGCTGGGCACCAGACGCCTCCACATCAGCATAGGCCATCAGCGGAACGGCGGTGGTGATCACGGGCTCGGCCACGGTAACCGTCGCCCCGGTCACCTTGCCGCTGTCAGGAATATCCTCCACTGACCTCCGGACATATTTGAGGCCGGACAAACTAGGCGTCTTCAGGATCGAGTTCAAATCCATATCTGTACCAATGGAACGCAAACAATCAGTAAACAGGGCATATGTACAAAAGTACTAAAATAAGAAAACAACCCCCACCCCATACCATGGCCACCCTGCTTGACGACGGGTATCTGACCGTCATGCGACCAAAACGAGCTGATGCAACCCATAACGAGCACAAACGAGTGATACTCGCGCATCTCCAGGCTCACATCTCGGCACGCCGCCAGTAACTCACTCTCCTCCCCTTCTAGTTTCGGCGTGAGGATGACGTTCTTTGGGCGCTCATACTGCCACACCAACGTCTCCACAGCGTTATCAGGGATGACAGTCTGATCAATGAAGAAGAAGGTGTCACGCCAGTCGTGCAAAGACGACTCGCCAAAACCTACGAAGTTTTTACTACCGATATCTCTCTCATTCTGGAACGATTCTTGGCATTTTAATTCAAATATGGCACAAATCAGTAACATTATTCTAAGATGGTCAAAACGAGGTTGCATTATAAAAATCAAGTAAAACGGATGTGAAACGAAGATTCCACACACGTTTGAAGATTCAAGGCATAAAAACGAGATTTCAAGACCAAAGTGCCCTTCACCAACATCCATTATTTCCAATATGTTCGTTTTCAAAATTCGGATCCAACAGAAGAAGAATCAACTGAAACGGGTAAAAAAATGAAGATTTCGCGTCCGCCGGAAGATCCAAATGATCCGTACCCAATATCTGGAGCTAGGGACCTCATCTCAGGGCCTATCTTATGTCAAAATATTCGTTTTTGAATTACGAATCCAACAAAAAAAGAATCAACGCAAACGGAAGTATAACGAAGAAAACACGTACGAATCAAGAAACGAAGCAAAAGACGGCAAAACGGGGCGGGACCAAGCCAGCCGCCGCCGGCCACAGTGGTGGCGGCGCCGGCCTCCCCTACCCCGTCTCGCTTTCCGTTTTTGGTAACTTTTGGTACCTGGTGCGCCTACTTTTCGTGTTGTACGGTACCCGGTGCGCCTACTTTTCGTGTTGTACACACCATTTTTGGCAAGCTTTCTAACATGCACCTCATGGTGCTAATGTGAGTCAAAGCTCACCTATAAATAGGAGGCTTTAGGCTTCATTTCAAAATGTCCCATATGCACTAGTCATATCACTTTCTTACTTTCTCATTCTACTTTCTTACTTTAAATTTAGCATTAGATTAGTTTATTACTTTGTTTAGAGTAGAAAGAAAGCTAGGAACGTGTTGTAATCTTTGGTGTACGCTTGGAGTTACGCTCATTAATTCAAGTCTATTCCTTCTCGCATATTAATCTCGGTTATCTCTATCCTTATCTATCTTAATTAAACATGTTTGCTTTAATTATGTTTGCGATCGTTATTGCCATGATTAGCGAGTAGATTACTATTATATTTATTGTGATGTAGTTAGTATATAATTGTGGGATGACTTTGAATACGTCGTGAGATAATATGACGGCCCCTATTCGACTGATTACTCGGTATAGTATTGGAAATGCTTTTGAGCATAGTACAAATATATGGAAGCCAGTAACGACCGAAGGTAGTTATATTATTGATCGACGTTATAAAATTGGAAACTTTGTGAACGGACTTATCTTGTGATTTTAAACCCTAAACTTATATTCGCCTTTCGATTAACAAACGTGATTGTAACCTTGTAAAGAGGAGTCGCGAACCTCAATACTCGGTCAATAGTTATCTGTGTAAAAACTATGTTTTTAATTGTAACGTCATGCAAACATTATAAAATGCAATGTGATTACGTGGACTTGCCATGAGTATTGTACACTTCTGATCACATTGTACTTATCATGTAAACATCGCGAAGCAATTAAACTCACAACGGAAACATTGGTAAACAATTCAATACGTTGTGAGCTACCATAGTATTTTCCGACATGGTCTGGGTTTAACTTTCTGTAAAAAGCCGTCAGCATTTTAATTAGTTGTTTTAGTTTAGATTAGATTAGATTAGGTAGGCTATAGGCTAAATGACCATTTACGAAAACCTAGGGATTTGTTAATTGTATTAAGAAAGGCAAGATTGAAATCCAACTTAAACCGATACTTTTTATTAAAACCATGAAACCTAAAGTACGATACGCAAGAAACCTAAATGCTTTCCCTCGTTTATCACGCTTAAGTTTCATTGGTAGAAATTGATTAAATAAGTCCGGACACAAGTTCTAAGTTAGTTGTTTAATGGATTCATAATCATTGTGGTATTAAGAACGGCTAGACATGTTATGGACTTGCTACTCTGTTCCTTCGCCCACGAGCGAATACGTTCAATAATATGGGCCACTGACTCCCTCACAGGAGAGTGTGGAGAGTTGAGCATTGTCTGTCTGGTCAGAATCATGATACCTTAGTTCCTCGTGACATATTAGTTGATAACCGACTAATAAGGAATCTATTGGTTATACCATAAGTTAATGAATCTCATAAGCAACCCAATTTAGTTAATCGTTTCCCCGTAAGAGTCATCATCCCATAATTATTAACTAACGAACTCACAACAAATACTACTTTGCATTATCTGACATCTTATTACATTTTATTCGCTTTATTTAGTTTACTTAATTAACTGAACCAAAACCCCCAACGCATTCTTTTAAAACATTTACTAGGAAAGAAAGATTGATTGGATCACCTCCGTTTCAATTCAGTTTCTCTTTAAGAACGACTCTAGGTCCAACTTACCGCCTACTAACCTTTTGGTTCAGTACTAGTAAGTCACGCTTAGACCCCAGCAATTATAAATTTTAAAACAACCCGTTGATATAAACGTCAACAAACGGGGTCGGCGGCATACGGAGATTGCCTTTCTCCATAGTTTTCCAGTAGACGGCCACCTTGCCCTTCGGTGGCGCGTCGGCACGTTCCTCGGGGGTGGGCGCTACGGGGTTAAACATCTCAAGGCATCTGAAACGCCTCAAAATATCCGGAATGTCCTTCGGCTTCACCGAGCTGACCTCATAAGCCACGTTCGGGCCTTTGCTGGGTCCGGCCGCGGCTACACGGACCTCTGCTACGTTCTCAGGAGCAGCCATGGTATGTATATATGAGTGAAAGAAGGAAAAGTTTGAAGATACGAGTGACGGACCTGGGTTTGTTTGAGAATAATCGGAATCTGGGTTGATAAGCCGGAACAGTTGACGGAACGTTTGAACTTGCCGGAATGCTCTCGAAATTTTTCACTGGCGTAAAAAAATGAAGTAAAAACGAGGCTTTGCTATTTATAGGCAAATGTTCATGGGCCGGGCCTTGTGGGCTTTGATCTCCGCCCTACACGTGTCGACAGATCTCACAAACAAGAAGTTACCGTTTGCCCGCCACGTCTCGCACTGCCACGTGTCGACAGATCTCACGTCTGGCAAACGAACCGTCGTGTATCCAGCTGTATGATGACGCAGCGTCTGTAAGCCGTCCCATCGCATTCCAGCTGTGACATCTGAAAGGACATGCATTTATTGCACGCCGCCAAGACTGAAAGGCCATCATCACTGCACCACGTCATTTATTCTAAGTCCGCCATCATACCCCTGCCCGGAATATAATAACGGACTGGGGGGACTTAATGATGTACGCCATCTGATCTCAGCTTACACCACATAGAGTGGCTCGGTTCCGGACCGGGCCTGGGCTCGAATAATATCCGCTGACAGCTCTACTAACTTTCGGTACGGACGACAGACTGCACTAGGTATCACGACCCCGGATCCGTTCCGAACATAGACCCGGATAACATCTGAGCCCAACTCTTTTAGCTCTCATCTCGGACACTAATACCCAGGTCAGGACGCGAACTCGGATACGTTCCGTGCCGGACCGTAGCACTGGCCACTCTATCAACATAACGAAGGAACGGCTGCAAGATGACAAAGCAAGCCCGACATTCTCTGACAGAAGTACAATCTGCAACCGTTATATTCAGGTACGACTAGCATGGCCTGGCCATTAACCTGGTCGGGGCATTTGATTGGTCCACGTCAGCCGGCACACAGTAAATGTCATCTTCGCCCACGACCGAGCTTCCACGTCAGCGATCCACGCAGGAAGTGTCGTGCTCCCCACGACCAAACCCTCCACGTCAGCTTAGGGTTTGAGTATAAATTCCAGTGTTATGCTTTCATTTCAGGCCAACACCTCATAAATCTACAGAGTTATTCCTCACAAATTGCTCTCAAAGAATTAGGCTTTCACCACCCTCGATTGACTTAGTCTCGACTCTGGGTTTGCACGTTAATCGGAGTGTGACAAGCTTAATGCCTCATAAATCATCATCATCATCATTGTACTTAGGCGTTTTTACGCTTGAACAGTCTATTGATAGTATTTGTAGCATACAGAAAAAGGCAGCCAAAGTCTTCAATCCCCCTTGAATAGGAAAGTCTTGCGATCCCAATTTTTATTTTTTTCGTTACTTTTAACACCCAAATTTAGTTTTTTCCACCCCTTTTGGCACTTTGGTTGAACCTCTTGAAATGACATGTCCTTCCTCTCTAAATATAAGCCGTTTCTCGGCGTTTCTCGCATATCTAGTAAAGTTGTATGCATCTTTTAACCAATATTAGTTGCTAAGTTGGTGTGTTAACTCAACCTTGCTGTATGATGTTTGACCCTACGTATGAGCTAAAAAGTGCAAAATAATGAATTTTCGATGTCAACAAAAACCATATCTTTCAAAGATATTAGCATACCATCTGATACAGTGGCACTTGCCACAATTTGTTGAGCTGTCATATTCTTTTTCATCATGTAATTACTTCCAAATGCAATTAATACAAAAAGCAAGAGTCGGCAGAAAACTTTAAACCTGAATTTATATCGAATGTTACCGATCACGACAAGTGACCGAACTTGAGCCTTAACAAGTTCCCTTAACTCAACCTCTCTCATTCGGGTGTTTACTGCAAACCCCTAAAGTTGAGGGTTAACTCCATTAAGACCACAAATTAATAGTTAATAATTAAGCTCTTCAACTCATTGATACAGAGTGATGATATTTCTATTTGATCATTTCATTAATGTAATACAACTATACGTAGAAAATACGAAACACTAATCTAATAATGGGTCGAGCCCAAGTCTATAAATTGATGTTGGCGGATATATTAGCTTAGCCTATTAATGAAAAGGGTTTAGTGTTTGTAAATGTATATAACTAAGCGTTGACTTGTTTAGTGTGTGTACAACTATATTGACCACCATTGTGTATATATAAATATTAATTTCGACCATTGTATATATAAGACGGACTATATCAGGTCATTTGCTTATCTGTATCCGGTTACCATTTTATTTTATTTTGGTAATTCCACGTAATTATGACTTTTTAGAAAGAATTAAAAACCAAAAGAAATATGTTGCCAAAAAATAAAAATAAAATTAGATTATCAACAAATCTTAAATTATATATAGGAAACAGTTTATGATGTCATCAAAAATCTAATCAACCAATAGAATTACTCAATTTTATCTAAGTAGCTAAATTATAGGATTTAGTGACATCATAAATCATAAATTATTTATTATATAAAGAAAAATAATTATGATAACTCTATCCGAATAGGTATTCGTAATACATTAGGACTATTATCATATCACAATAGGTATTCGTAATATATTATGACTATTATCACATCACAATTTGATTTGATGATGCGTTGAAGAGATTTAATCCTTTATATCAACAACTTTTAAAATCTATCTGTTTTCGTCCAACCCCGTGTAATACACGGGTAAAGAGTCTAGTACAAACTAACCGACGAATAGATTATGAAATCAAATTCAAACCCCAATTTCATCAATTCTCTATAGCCATCAAAACACTATTTCGTCAAATTCTTTTAAGTTATCATATTAAATCCTAAACACATGAGCATTACAATAGCAAAAACATAAACTAAACACCCATCAAATTTACAATCACAAACATAAATTAGATCGCTGGAACATAAATTTACATAAACTAAACGCAAATCTGAAACTTTTTTTTATGCAAATCGCTGGAACATCGTATAGCGGAAGAATTAGATCACACAAGGAGGTTGTAGACCAAGTTCAAGACCGCCTTTTCGTCGGAGGTTATAGGTGGTGATGGCCGGAAGTTGCAAGTTTCTGGCCAAGGGTGTACAAAAAAGACGACACAGGGGTGTTTAGAAAACGACAATGGAATAGAATATATGCATACATTTGAAATCAAATACACTAGAATTGGTGGCTCTAACGAGTAGATCCGGCGAGTAGATCAGAAGCTGTCTGGTGGTTAATGGTGGTCCGGGTGGATGGTGGTTGTGTTAGTATTTGAATGATTTTATCAAGTATGTGTCCGTAAATGTGTGAGCATTTGGGAACGCACACATCGATATTGAGATATTGCTTATTTGCCTAAAGTTATTAATTATTAAGTTAAATGTTAAAAGTTAATAATTAAGTAACTAGAGGGATTAATTATTAAAATAATAAACTTAGGGACCAAGAATTACCTATCTATAAATATACCTTTATAGATTAGGTTTAGATAATTTTCTAATTAATTCATTTATCACCTCTTTTGTTTTGGTTTTGGTTCTCGTACGACGCAACAAAGAAAAAAACCCCAAAGTGGATTTTGAGTTTGTTTGTCGACATACAAACCAAAAGCAATTTTGGTTTTCAAAAATAAAGGAAGGAAGTCAAACTAGTTGACTAGATCGGGCAAGTACTAGCATACAAGCATATTGATAAAGACGGTGTCGTGTACGTCACCAAAGAAAGATCTTGCACTTAGATCTAAAAGTTTTTCTTGCAAATAATTCAAGGCAATAAGGTACTACTTATCCGATTTAATTATTCCTATGTGATCATGTTTTCCGCTGCCATGTATTGTTTGACAATGTGACTCGTGTTGTTTACCTATAGTGGTATCAGCCAAAACATAGGTTAATTTTTATTTTGGATATAAAACATCAAAAATTGTGGGGGATTAAGGGTTGGTTTAATAAAAAAAAAAAAAAAAAATTCATTCAATCCTTTACTTGGCTATTTCGTACGAAGAAGAAAAGTAAAAAAAAAAAAAACCCATCGATGATTTCTATGGTAACTTGAAAGTAAAATTGTTTTGTTCTTGGGATTCGGAAGACAAGAAAACGACAGGTTGACATATAAGGTCAAGGAAAAAAAGTGATTAATTTTTTTTTTTTTTCCTTTTTCGGTTATATTAATAATATAAAGGTATAGTTAAAATTGTTAAAAACTAATTGGTTAAAAGTTAATAGATTATTAGTTTAAACCTTTATGTTTATAAAATTAAGGAGTTAATTTGAAACCAATCTACCTTGCAATATTTGATGTTTATAATTGTTACCTCTTTGCCATATTTAATTTTTATGCAAATTATATTTGTAAAGTTACATGCATAACTTTATGGATATAATTAGATATATTGATATTGTAAAGAAAATTAAAATTGAATTAGTGACATAATATTAATTGTTAATTGATTATGTGCGACACCTAAAGATTTTGGATTAATAAAAAGTTGTGTGTGGTTTATTTGATACATGAATTGTTCACATATTGATAGCTTACGCAATCCAAACTTGTTTATTTGAACGGATGTATGTGGTCCGTTTCCTTTGAAACGGGAGTTAATCAATATGTGAACAATGACCATAGAGATTTTTTGATTTAGGGCTCACCCAATTTGTTGTGTAGATTAATTCTTTACTTCATGTTATTATATTTGTCAAATGGTTTTGAAAGAGATAATCTTTAATGTGACTAAAGAATTATGTAACGGATTTAATAAAACGTGTGATTGGTAATTCATAATTAAATGCACATCCTCAGTGTATAATTCCCAACTAGGCTCACCTACATAAAGGACGATGTCTAGGAAAGTTATGCGGATGTATTCTACTCCAAATGAGGTCAGGTTTTAAGAGATGCTTTGTCATCCCCTACCCTCACATGCTTTCCTGGTCGTACCTTTTGTAGAGCTACCGAAAGGGTTTTATGATGACGATGGTACATTTGATTATTATATACACTTGGTGTATAGGAATTAGGCAATCATAGAAACACGTTTAAAAACAAGTAATAAAAACATTTTGTTTTTAAAACATCAAAATTATGTAACGAAGTTGTATGCATGCCTCTTCGTACATAAATATTTTGTCACCCATGAAATTAAGTCATATTGCTATCCATATTGCTAAGACAACTTGTACTTGCTCGTCATTCTGCGTGAGACGTGGGTGAAGGGTATCCAAGGTGGATTACCACTCATCGTGAGACGGTGGTGGATTATCTGCAGTCTTCAGTTGGACTATTTAAATCGGGTTATGCAGTGAGACTGTAAACGCCGATGGCAATAAGATGCGACGAAACATGATTAATGTCACGATCACCATTTTTGATGCTTGATCGAGTCATGATATTAAGTCCCATAATCTAGGAATTGCATCGGTAAATGTGACACTCCTCCAAATTAGGTATATAATTATACTTAATTACATGCATTTCTTACGCTAATTCCCTGATTAAGTGAATTCAAACTATTTTGTGTATAAGTTCTGTGTAACTTACTATGCATTATGTGTATATATATATAATTACGCACGAGATAAATATATCAAACTCTATGAATTGAAAACGATAATATTGGTGATGCAAAATAATTAATAATTCGAAAATTATTAATTACAACTATTATATAATTATATTATTGATATAATATAACAAATTATACGTTTTATATTAAACGTATTAAATAGCGAATAATAAAGTTCCGAAATGAACTTCAATATACTTTTGAATAATTTTTAGTTTGAAATTATTACATAAAAGTATTACCACGAAAAGAAAACGAAAGATTTAGACGATTTTTGTTACACGTAGTACGAACAGAAACAAATTTAAAACGCGCCTTGAGGTTCTAAATAATAAAAGTATTATTTAGTAAGTTACTGTTTTAATGTGTAGAACATTACCTCAAAATATGATTTCCAAATTTAACTGAAATCTGGCACGCGTTTTACTTGTACAGTACTTTTGCTGTAAATAATTATAAGATACTTTTGACAAAGTATTTCGAATATATGACTATCAATTACTGAGTTTAAAACAATGAGAAACAAAACGCTAAATTTTATTTTGACTAAAGTACCACAAATTTTACCCGTACACGAAATTAACGGGCTAAAAACTACCAATAATACTCCTAACCAAAATATCTGGCGACATTTTATCACTCCCTCCATACCTTGTTTGAAAAACACGACCAAAAATCTTCTGCTATACATTTCTTACCATCTTCAATAATTCATTTCAATCATCAAACACTTTCTTCTCCATTTGTATGTGTGTGTGAACTGGAAGCAGAAAGAAGCAGCAGCAACACCATCTTCATCTTTAAACCTTCAACTTCAAACACACAAACAATCAAACACAAAATCAAACTCATAAACAAAATGATCACATAATCATTCTCATCATCATCGATCGTCATAATCATCATCATCAACATCAGAAATCATCATCATCTTCATCTTAACATCATTGTGAGGAAATTCTCCATTTTTCTTCATTTCTATAATTTTCTTAAATTATTATGATTGTTGATGATTGTTGTTGTAAACTTGTTAAAACATGTTATAATAAGTTTATATAACATATTGTGATGTTTGATCATGTTAAAATCGGTTATATATAAAAACCCTTACGTATTTGTCATAACAGAGAACGAACCAGAACCTGCAAAACCTTTGAATCCGGCGGATTCAAGCGAATCCGGCGGATTCCCAGCCGAAGCTCAGATGAATCCGGCGTATTCACGGGAATACGGCGGATTCCCATTACTAAACCAGTCGAATACGGCGTATTCCTTCGAATACGGCGTATTCCTCCGTTTTTACTCTTAAACCAGTTTCTAAACAAGTCGAATACGGCGTATTCCGTTGAATACGGCGTATTCCCACCTTTGACCCGCACACAAACTTTCGGCTAAAACGATGAACGAGTAAAAGACACGCTTGATCCGACGGATCATCGGTGATCCGGTGGATCCTTTTTAAACTCGAATGAATACGGCGTATTCACCAGAATACGGCGTATTCCCCTATTTTCGAATGAATACAGCGTATTCACCAGAATACGGCGTATTCCCCTGATTTGGCCCGAATCTGGCGTATTCACCAGAATACGGCGTATTCACCCTTTTTGGTCCAGTCACTGACTTTTGCATTGTAATATAATGTACAAACAATTAATGGTACAGAATGCTACGACATGGGACTTAGAACTAGACAGACATATTATTGAGACATTTTGAATACGGACAAGTAGAACACAACAAAACTTAATACGATAACGAATAATATATATATACTAACGGACAATGTATATATACAACTAGACGTATAAAAATGGAACGATTTAAATTATCTAGTACAAACTATACGACAAACGTAAACGACAACCAAGTTTTATTCGCGACAATTAACAACGACGACAACTAATATATATATTAGAATATATATATATATTCAACTAAAATATATATACGAGAATATATGTATTCACCTATATAAGTATATGTATATATGCTTACACCTTTCGGACAATTCAACAAACGAACAATACTTGGATAATATTATATATTTCCAAACAACAATTATCAACGAAATACACAAACTTCAGAAATTGATAATTTCTTGAAACAAACGAACTATTAACGTAAGTAAACATAGTACTTATAGTTAATACATTGTTGTGTATAGGTTGACTACGTTTGGGTTTCGTTATCTTATCTCGCTAGCATTCACATCCGAGCACTCACTGTGAGTTCACAAACCCCTTTTAAATGTTTTAATGTTTTAAAACTTCGGGGTGGAAAACATAGAAATCGTATGTATAATTGTAACACCCGCCAAATTAGGACTAGTAATTAGTGCCTAATCATATGTTAATACATGTAATTAGTTCTGTGTTAGGCTAATTAATGTATCGAATTTTATATATTGTTGGATATATACGAAAATGCGATTTGGTTAAATCGTACGCAATTTAAATCGAATGTATTTCGATTCAATTTAATACGGACGTTGGTGACCAATTTTATTAAATAATGTTGTTATATCAAAAATATTATTATGATAATATTTCGTATTCACTCGTATCGTACAGACAAAACTTACACAATTTAAAATATTAAAACGCGCAAACTAAATAAACAAACTTACATTTTGTAACTCAAATGTAAATTGATTTGTAAAATGTTTAAATAAAATATCGTGTAATAATTCGTATTTTAAAACGTACCATTTAATATGAAAAATATTTATTAAACGTTAAAAGACGGAGAAAACGAACACCGCGCGGGGGACGGAGACGGAAAAGTGGAGGATAACCTCCACCTCTCCACCTTTCTTCCTCATTTCTCCAACCCACTCTCTCTCTCTCCTTTCCCTTTTCTCCCTTTTCTTTCAATTTCACCATCCACCACCACCTCATTAAATCACATAATACTACCACTAAACACGCTCGGATCTCCTCGCTCGTTTGGAACAAAAGAATCACCACCTCGCGATCTATCATCCTATCTTTTCGGATTTTTCATCCGACACTTTGTAAGTTTCCGACAAATCCCGAAATCTCTCGTTTTTAAATGTTTTCACTTGTTAGTAGTTTGTAACAACTTATAATGTCCATATAAGGGTTGGGTAAAAGTTTTGGACCGAACGGAAACCGAAAAACTCGTTTTCGACACATTTTCCGGCCAACATACCGCTACGTCGCAGTTGGCCCAGAATTTATGCGACGTCAGCTTCAACGTCGCAAAACCCCTCGTGACGTCGCATGGTGCGACGTCAGTCACAACTTCGCATTAAATTGCGACGTCGCATATAGCGACATCAGCCTTAACGTCGCCAATACCTCACTACGTCGCACTTAGCGACGCAAGCCCCTACGTCGCAGAAATCAACAACGTCGCATATAGCGACGCCACGTACAACGTCGCATTAAATTGCGAAACGTCGCCTTTAGCGACGTCATGCTCAACGTCGCAATCCTACCTGCGACGTCGCACCCAACGTCGCATAAACCAGAACCTCAAAAACACAGATTTTTACTAAGTGTCGAGACTCGAAATTTATCACTCGATTTTACCCAAATTCAGATCCCAGATGCGTTTTTCGTCAAAGCAATATAGTAGAAATAAAAATTTTCCAAGCTGACCTGGCAGCTCGACCCCAGCCAGGGGCTCTGCCCCTTGGACCCCGCCAGGGGCTGCCGCCCCTTGGACCCCGCTACCAGGGGCGCTGCCCCCGGACCCCCGTACTTAGATTCCGTAACGGCTTCTAAAACACAATCAAAACACATTTTTCAAGTAAAACAACACGAAATCAAAATAATAATAGTTGAGATTATTATTACAAATCCGTCACCAACGGGCCGTACACTTTTCAAGTACTTAAACTTATCAACCAAATAGTGGAAATTTGGACATTATAGTTGAACGAACAACTACAAGGGTGATCTGTTGAGATACCCAATCATGATTATAACCATCGCGTGTCGTGGACACCCTCAGGTTACGAGTCTTTGGACTTCATACTCGGCTAATCAACTTACGTTTGTTTAAACGCACTCAGACTCAGGTGAGTCTCATAGCCCCTCTTTTTACTGTTTTACTCAGGGGTGTGATATATTGCTCAATTTTAACATGTGAACGCAAGTACAAACATTTCATATACTACATGAGTTTTTCGAAACTAATCATTTAAAGTCCTCCGTCAGCATAGTTGTTAATACATTGTAGCGTGAATATTAGTATATGGTACCATATAGGATTGACCCACCTCGTCCGGGTTAGCAAGCACTAACCGGGTAAACGGACGTACTAATATTTGGGAAGACGAATGTTGATTAGGCATTCGTGGAGGCACCTCGCCCGGAATTCTCTATAGGGGACCCGGCCCTCGAGTTAAGCTCAACTATGTGCTCATGGCTGTATACACGATGACAATCATTTAATTGCTGGATGCAATTCATTATTAAATTGCTGGATGCAATTCATTATTTAAATCTTGCGGTTCACACTATATTAACTAATTTCAAACCTGTGAGCTCACCAGCTTTTAGCTGACCTTTTAGCATATATCGCAGGTACCAAGCAGTAGGATGTTTCTGCTTCAGGATTTTAGCTCGAGTCAGCATACAGAAGATTGAGATTTTCTTGCATTAGTATATTTTGTACAAGTACTTATGTACTGAAATCTCATTTGATTTAAACTCGAGCTATGTAAAGCTTAAATGTTGTAAACATTTCTATTATCAATATATTTTGTTAAAACGACGCATATAGAGTCGTTTACTATATAGCTTTGTGTTTTGTTATTGATTAGTAACACCCAATCCAAGCTTCCGCAAATCATCAAATTTGGGGGTGTTACAGATTGGTATCAGAGCCTAAGGTTATAGTGAACTAGGTTGCATTTAGTGGACCTAGACTATGACCATTAGGCGGTATTCCTTATTAGGTATAACTGGTTCAGTGATTACATCATACGAGTTTAATTTAACATAGACTGATCAACTATGTACAATTAAGCAAAGATGATGTAAGATCTGAAAGTAGTTATGGCTGAACAGGGTACAATAGAAGACTCTGACCTCGAGAGAACCGAGACTTAAACATGTTTATGCTAGACACTCAATAGGCTATATTATATAGGAGCTATATGAATATAGGCCTCAATCTAACTAACGTTTTGTCTCAGAAATGGCAAACACACTATCAAATTCATCTCGCCCTCAATCCGGGTCGCAGAACCCAAGGGTAGCTAGGAGGAACGCCAGGTTGCCTCGAGCTGGCCCGTACCCCACTCACTTCACCCTTCCGACCTTAGCCGCTAGGGTGAACCAACACGAGCAGCGACTTCGCACCATGGATGTCGTGTTGCAAGAAACAAACGAAAACTGGAGACTTACATCCCTTGAACGCATCGAACAAGTCTCCGACGACCTGGAAACCACAAACAACAACATGGATGTCCTTCGCAACCAAGTAATAGCGATAAGCGTGGAAAATGCCCTCCTGCATCAAAGGATGGAAGAATGTGAACAGCGTTCACATGAAGCAGAAGAGTATGCCCGTGGACTAACACAACGACTAGCACTAGCAGAAGATAACGCCCGTCAAGCTAGCAGACTTGCAAACACTGTGGACCGTCTTGTCACGATGATGGAACAAATTAATCTACGTTAAGACTAGTGTAGTATTTGTCTTGTAATCTATCCTGTAATCTAGTAACTATCTACGCGCTACTCTAAAATTCGGTCGGATGTAACAATTCCCGACACCTTTTGTAATAACTCTGTAGGATGTAACCTTTGAACTCATATTTGCTATCAAATATTCCTTGTTGTTCAACTCATATTAATTGTCATTTTTCCATGTTGATGTCATGTATTACTGCTTTTATACACGTACATCTATAACAAATACAACTTTCCTACGAAATCTCATGTATCTTCATTTCTTTTATTGAAGAATCATGCCGCCAAAGTCAAGACCATACACCGATGCTCAGCTTACATCGCTTATAACCCAGGCTGTTACTGAAGCCTTGGCTAGGAATACCCCCCAAAACTCCACCAGAAATAGCGATGCCGCTGAAACCACTACTGCTAAACCTTGTTCTTACAAGGACTTTCAAAGCTGCAAACCCTCCAGCTTCAAGGGTTCCGAAGGAGCCATCGGACTTATCAGATGGTTCGAGAAAATGGAAACTGTTTTCCGTGTCAGCAAATGCGCGGAGAACGACAAAGTAAACTTCGCCACCTGCTCTCTTGAAGATGATGCCCACTCTTGGTGGAATTCATATACCCAATCAGTGGGTGCTGACACTGCCTACCAACTCTCTTGGGAGGACTTGAAAGCAAAACTCACTGCCAAATACTGCTCAATCGCCAAACTCCAAAAGCTGGACGAGGAGTTCTGGAACCTAAAGGTTCAGGGTGGTGATATCGATGGTTATACCACCAGATTCCAGCAACTCGCTGCCCTCCGCCCAGCCATGGTAAGCACAGAACCTGATAAAATCAGGAAGTACATCCTCGGCCTTCCTGAGCCTGTTCGGGGGCATGTTGCCTCCTCCAACCAAACCACCATTGACGGTGCAATCCTATTGGCCCAAGATCTGATGTCCATGAGCCAAGATTCTGAACCACCCACTTCATCCTCCCAAAACAACAAGCGAAAGTGGTCTGACTACCACAACAACCACTCCAACCAACAAAACAAGAAACCCGACACCATCAAAGCCTACAACACCACCACTGACATCACACGGGGCTACACTGGGAACAAACCCTATTGTTCCAAGTGCAACCGTCACCATGAAGGCTCCTGTGGTCCCTTTTGCAACAATTGCAAGAGGTACGGCCATCTCACCAAAGATTGCAATTCTCCTGCCAACAACAATTCCAACAACAACACCAGACCACCCAAAGTCTGTTTTGAGTGTGGGAAACCAGGGCACTTCAGGGATACGTGCCCAAAGCTGAAGAATAACAACAACAACAACAACAACCGCAACAGCAACAACAACAACAACAACACCCGAAGCAGAGCCTTCGTCATCAAATCTGGGGACGCCCGCCAAGACCCGAATGTGGTCTCGGGTATGTTCCTCCTCAACAACTTAAATGCTTCTGTTCTATTTGATACTGGTGCTGATAGAAGCTTTATCTCTGATGACTTTTGCCCACTACTTGACATCAATCCTGTTGCCTTAGATGTTAAGTACACTGTAGAACTAGCAAATGGCGAACTTATAGAAACCGATAGTGTGATACCTAATTGCACTTTAAACCTAGCTGACGAAACCTTTCCAATCGATCTTGTACCCGTTGAAATCGGAAGTTTCGACGTCATCATTGGAATGGACTGGTTGTCCAAACACCGAGCTGAAATCGTTTGTTACGATAAGATCGTCCGCATTCCACTCGCTGCCGGTGGAACCTTGATCATACAGGGGGAGACCGGTGGGACGGGACTCAATATCATCTCTTGCTTAAAAACCCGAAAATTTCTGAGAAAGGGTTACCCTGCAATACTCGCACACATCACAGAGAAGAAGTCGGAGGAGAAGCGACTTGAGGATGTGCCAATTGTTAGAGACTTTCCAGAAGTCTTTCCGGAAGAACTACCTGGTTTACCTCCGCCTAGACAGGTTGAGTTCTCAATTGATCTAGTGTCGGGTGCCGCACCGGTGGCCCGTGCACCGTACCGTTTAGCCCCATCCGAACTTCAGGAGTTGTCCTCTCAGTTACAGGAACTTCTGGATAGAGGATTCATTAGGCCGAGTTCTTCGCCTTGGGGAGCTCCGGTCTTATTTGTTAAAAAGAAGGACGGTTCATTTCGAATGTGCATCGACTACCGAGAGTTGAACAAATTGACCGTCAAGAACCGTTATCCACTTCCTCGCATTGATGATCTATTCGACCAACTTCAGGGTTCAAGCTTCTACTCAAAAATCGACCTGCGATCAGGCTATCATCAGTTACGAGTTCGCGACACCGATATTCCAAAAACTGCTTTCAGAACTCGTTACGGGCACTACGAATTTCAAGTGATGCCCTTTGGTCTAACCAACGCACCGGCTGTATTCATGGACCTCATGAATCGGGTGTGCAAACCTTACCTCGATAAGTTTGTCATCGTCTTTATTGATGACATACTCATTTACTCGCGCAACGAGCAAGAACATGCGCAACACCTCAGAACCATCCTTGAACTACTTAGACACGAGGAGCTGTATGCAAAATTCTCTAAGTGTGAGTTCTGGATCCAAACTGTTCAATTCCTTGGTCACGTGATCGACAGTCAAGGAATTCACGTTGACCCATCAAAAATCGAGGCTATCAAAGACTGGCAAGCACCCACCTCTGCAACTGAAGTACGACAATTCTTGGGTCTTGCTGGGTACTATCGGCGATTTATCGAAAACTTCTCTAAAATAGCTCAACCACTCACGGTACTGACGCAGAAGGACAAAAGGTTCGATTGGACCGATAAACAAGAGTCAGCATTCCAACTTCTGAAACAAAAGCTTTGCAGTGCTCCAATTCTATCCTTACCCGAAGGCACCGATGACTTCGTGGTATACTGTGATGCTTCTCACCAAGGTCTCGGTTGCGTATTGATGCAACGAGATAAAGTTATTGCCTATGCCTCACGACAGCTGAAAATTCACGAAAAGAACTACACCACTCATGATCTCGAACTTGGAGCTGTCGTTTTTGCTCTCAAAATCTGGAGACATTATCTCTACGGCACTAAGTGCACCATCTTTACCGATCATAAAAGCCTCCAACATATATTCGATCAGAAGGATCTCAATATGAGGCAACGTCGATGGGTTGAGTTGCTTACCGATTACGACTGCGAGATCAAGTACCATCCAGGGAAGGCTAATGTTGTAGCCAATGCCCTCAGCCGAAAGGAACGACCCAAACCACTTCGAGTCCGAGCTCTCAGTATGACCATTCATAACGATCTTACTATTCAAATTCATACTGCTCAGATCGAAGCCCTGAAACCTGAAAACATCAAAAACGAAGCCTTACGGGGTATTGACAAACAATTTGAAACCAAATCTAACGGGATTAGGTATTTCTCAAACCGAATTTGGTTGCCTAATTTCGGAAACCTACGAGACTTGGTGATGGACGAGGCTCACAAGTCTAAATATTCTATCCATCCGGGATCCGATAAGATGTACCACGGCATCAAGGAATTTTATTGGTGGCCAAATATGAAAGCCGAAATCGCCACTTACGTCAGCAAGTGCCTTACTTGCTCGAAAGTCAAAACCGAACATCAGAAACCTTCTGGTTTACTCCAACAACCTGAAATCCCTGAATGGAAATGGGAACAAATTGCCATGGATTTCATAACCAAACTACCCAAGTCGGCGAGCGGTTGCGATACCATTTGGGTGATTGTCGATCGTCTCACCAAATCTGCTCATTTCCTGGCAATCAAAGAAAACGATAAAATGGAACGCCTTGCACAAATCTACATCAAAGAAATCGTTTCTCATCACGGCGTTCCAATCTCAATCATCTCTGACAGAGATGCCCGCTTTACCTCTCACTTTTGGCAATCACTTCAAAAAGCATTGGGTACTCGTCTCGATATGAGCACCGCGTACCATCCTCAAACCGACGGCCAAAGTGAACAAACCATCCAAACCCTGGAAGATATGTTACGCGCCTGCGTAGTTGATTTTGGTACAAACTGGGAAAGACACCTACCGTTGTGCGAATTCTCGTACAATAACAGCTATCACGCCAGCATTAAGGCTGCACCTTTTGAGGCACTGTACGGTCGTAAGTGCCGATCACCGATCTGTTGGACTGAAGTGGGAGACAGTCAACTCACTGGTCCTGAACTCATACACGCCACCACTGAGAAAATTGTGGAAATCCAAAACCGACTCAAAGCCGCACGTGATCGTCAGAAAAGTTATGCTGACGTGAGACGCAAACCACTCGAGTTCCAAGTTGGGGATCGAGTACTCTTAAAAGTATCGCCTTGGAAAGGCGTCATCCGTTTTGACAAACGCGGGAAGTTAAATCCCAGATACATCGGGCCTTTTGAAATCCTCGAACGGATTGGCCCCGTAGCTTATCGATTGCAGCTGCCATCCGAACTCAGCAGCGTGCACCCCACTTTTCATATCTCAAATTTGAAGAAGTGTCTGTCTGATGAGACACTTATTATTCCACTAGATGAAATTCGGGTTGACGATAAACTTCAGTTCGTTGAGGAACCCGCTGAAATTATGGACCGTGAGGTCAAACAACTGAAACAAAGTCGTATTCCCATCGTCAAGGTCAGATGGAATTCGCGGCGTGGTCCGGAATTCACCTGGGAACGGGAAGACCAGATGCGACTCAAATATCCTCAACTTTTCACTGATTCTACATCAAACCCGACTTCGAACTAAATTTCGGGACGAAATTCTTCTAACAGGGGGAGAATGTAACACCCGCCAAATTAGGACTAGTAATTAGTGCCTAATCATATGTTAATACATGTAATTAGTTCTGTGTTAGGCTAATTAATGTATCGAATTTTATATATTGTTGGATATATACGAAAATGCGATTTGGTTAAATCGTACGCAATTTAAATTGAATGTATTTCGATTCAATTTAATACGGACGTTGGTGACCAATTTTATTAAATAATGTTGTTATATCAAAAATATTATTATGATAATATTTCGTATTCACTCGTATCGTACAGACAAAACTTACACAATTTAAAATATTAAAACGCGCAAACTAAATAAACAAACTTACATTTTGTAACTCAAATGTAAATTGATTTGTAAAATGTTTAAATAAAATATCGTGTAATAATTCGTATTTTAAAACGTACCATTTAATATGAAAAATATTTATTAAACGTTAAAAGACGGAGAAAACGAACACCGCGCGGGGGACGGAGACGGAAAAGTGGAGGATAACCTCCACCTCTCCACCTTTCTTCCTCATTTCTCCAACCCACTCTCTCTCTCTCCTTTCCCTTTTCTCCCTTTTCTTTCAATTTCACCATCCACCACCACCTCATTAAATCACATAATACTACCACTAAACACGCTCGGATCTCCTCGCTCGTTTGGAACAAAAGAATCACCACCTCGCGATCTATCATCCTATCTTTTCGGATTTTTCATCCGACACTTTGTAAGTTTCCGACAAATCCCGAAATCTCTCGTTTTTAAATGTTTTCACTTGTTAGTAGTTTGTAACAACTTATAATGTCCATATAAGGGTTGGGTAAAAGTTTTGGACCGAACGGAAACCGAAAAACTCGTTTTCGACACATTTTCCGGCCAACATACCGCTACGTCGCAGTTGGCCCAGAATTTATGCGACGTCAGCTTCAACGTCGCAAAACCCCTCGTGACGTCGCATGGTGCGACGTCAGTCACAACTTCGCATTAAATTGCGACGTCGCATATAGCGACATCAGCCTTAACGTCGCCAATACCTCACTACGTCGCACTTAGCGACGCAAGCCCCTACGTCGCAGAAATCAACAACGTCGCATATAGCGACGCCACGTACAACGTCGCATTAAATTGCGAAACGTCGCCTTTAGCGACGTCATGCTCAACGTCGCAATCCTACCTGCGACGTCGCACCCAACGTCGCATAAACCAGAACCTCAAAAACACAGATTTTTACTAAGTGTCGAGACTCGAAATTTATCACTCGATTTTACCCAAATTCAGATCCCAGATGCGTTTTTCGTCAAAGCAATATAGTAGAAATAAAAATTTTCCAAGCTGACCTGGCAGCTCGACCCCAGCCAGGGGCTCTGCCCCTTGGACCCCGCCAGGGGCTGCCGCCCCTTGGACCCCGCTACCAGGGGCGCTGCCCCCGGACCCCCGTACTTAGATTCCGTAACGGCTTCTAAAACACAATCAAAACACATTTTTCAAGTAAAACAACACGAAATCAAAATAATAATAGTTGAGATTATTATTACAAATCCGTCACCAACGGGCCGTACACTTTTCAAGTACTTAAACTTATCAACCAAATAGTGGAAATTTGGACATTATAGTTGAACGAACAACTACAAGGGTGATCTGTTGAGATACCCAATCATGATTATAACCATCGCGTGTCGTGGACACCCTCAGGTTACGAGTCTTTGGACTTCATACTCGGCTAATCAACTTACGTTTGTTTAAACGCACTCAGACTCAGGTGAGTCTCATAGCCCCTCTTTTTACTGTTTTACTCAGGGGTGTGATATATTGCTCAATTTTAACATGTGAACGCAAGTACAAACATTTCATATACTACATGAGTTTTTCGAAACTAATCATTTAAAGTCCTCCGTCAGCATAGTTGTTAATACATTGTAGCGTGAATATTAGTATATGGTACCATATAGGATTGACCCACCTCGTCCGGGTTAGCAAGCACTAACCGGGTAAACGGACGTACTAATATTTGGGAAGACGAATGTTGATTAGGCATTCGTGGAGGCACCTCGCCCGGAATTCTCTATAGGGGACCCGGCCCTCGAGTTAAGCTCAACTATGTGCTCATGGCTGTATACACGATGACAATCATTTAATTGCTGGATGCAATTCATTATTAAATTGCTGGATGCAATTCATTATTTAAATCTTGCGGTTCACACTATATTAACTGATTTCAAACCTGTGAGCTCACCAGCTTTTAGCTGACCTTTTAGCATATATCGCAGGTACCAAGCAGTAGGATGTTTCTGCTTCAGGATTTTAGCTCGAGTCAGCATACAGAAGATTGAGATTTTCTTGCATTAGTATATTTTGTACAAGTACTTATGTACTGAAATCTCATTTGATTTAAACTCGAGCTATGTAAAGCTTAAATGTTGTAAACATTTCTATTATCAATATATTTTGTTAAAACGACGCATATAGAGTCGTTTACTATATAGCTTTGTGTTTTGTTATTGATTAGTAACACCCAATCCAAGCTTCCGCAAATCATCAAATTTGGGGGTGTTACAGATTGGTATCAGAGCCTAAGGTTATAGTGAACTAGGTTGCATTTAGTGGACCTAGACTATGACCATTAGGCGGTATTCCTTATTAGGTATAACTGGTTCAGTGATTACATCATACGAGTTTAATTTAACATAGCCTGATCAACTATGTACAATTAAGCAAAGATGATGTAAGATCTGAAAGTAGTTATGGCTGAACAGGGTACAATAGAAGACTCTGACCTCGAGAGAACCGAGACTTAAACATGTTTATGCTAGACACTCAATAGGCTATATTATATAGGAGCTATATGAATATAGGCCTCAATCTAACTAACGTTTTGTCTCAGAAATGGCAAACACACCATCAAATTCATCTCGCCCTCAATCCGGGTCGCAGAACCCAAGGGTAGCTAGGAGGAACGCCAGGTTGCCTCGAGCTGGCCCGTACCCCACTCACTTCACCCTTCCGACCTTAGCCGCTAGGGTGAACCAACACGAGCAGCGACTTCGCACCATGGATGTCGTGTTGCAAGAAACAAACGAAAACTGGAGACTTACATCCCTTGAACGCATCGAACAAGTCTCCGACGACCTGGAAACCACAAACAACAACATGGATGTCCTTCGCAACCAAGTAATAGCGATAAGCGTGGAAAATGCCCTCCTGCATCAAAGGATGGAAGAATGTGAACAGCGTTCACATGAAGCAGAAGAGTATGCCCGTGGACTAACACAACGACTAGCACTAGCAGAAGATAACGCCCGTCAAGCTAGCAGACTTGCAAACACTGTGGACCGTCTTGTCACGATGATGGAACAAATTAATCTACGTTAAGACTAGTGTAGTATTTGTCTTGTAATCTATCCTGTAATCTAGTAACTATCTACGCGCTACTCTAAAATTCGGTCGGATGTAACAATTCCCGACACCTTTTGTAATAACTCTGTAGGATGTAACCTTTGAACTCATATTTGCTATCAAATATTCCTTGTTGTTCAACTCATATTAATTGTCATTTTTCCATGTTGATGTCATGTATTACTGCTTTTATACACGTACATCTATAACAAATACAACTTTCCTACGAAATCTCATGTATCTTCATTTCTTTTATTGAAGAATCATGCCGCCAAAGTCAAGACCATACACCGATGCTCAGCTTACATCGCTTATAACCCAGGCTGTTACTGAAGCCTTGGCTAGGAATACCCCCCAAAACTCCACCAGAAATAGCGATGCCGCTGAAACCACTACTGCTAAACCTTGTTCTTACAAGGACTTTCAAAGCTGCAAACCCTCCAGCTTCAAGGGTTCCGAAGGAGCCATCGGACTTATCAGATGGTTCGAGAAAATGGAAACTGTTTTCCGTGTCAGCAAATGCGCGGAGAACGACAAAGTAAACTTCGCCACCTGCTCTCTTGAAGATGATGCCCACTCTTGGTGGAATTCATATACCCAATCAGTGGGTGCTGACACTGCCTACCAACTCTCTTGGGAGGACTTGAAAGCAAAACTCACTGCCAAATACTGCTCAATCACCAAACTCCAAAAGCTGGACGAGGAGTTCTGGAACCTAAAGGTTCAGGGTGGTGATATCGATGGTTATACCACCAGATTCCAGCAACTCGCTGCCCTCCGCCCAGCCATGGTAAGCACAGAACCTGATAAAATCAGGAAGTACATCCTCGGCCTTCCTGAGCCTGTTCGGGGGCATGTTGCCTCCTCCAACCAAACCACCATTGACGGTGCAATCCTATTGGCCCAAGATCTGATGTCCATGAGCCAAGATTCTGAACCACCCACTTCATCCTCCCAAAACAACAAGCGAAAGTGGTCTGACTACCACAACAACCACTCCAACCAACAAAACAAGAAACACGACACCATCAAAGCCTACAACACCACCACTGACATCACACGGGGCTACACTGGGAACAAACCCTATTGTTCCAAGTGCAACCGTCACCATGAAGGCTCCTGTGGTCCCTTTTGCAACAATTGCAAGAGGTACGGCCATCTCACCAAAGATTGCAATTCTCCTGCCAACAACAATTCCAACAACAACACCAGACCACCCAAAGTCTGTTTTGAGTGTGGGAAACCAGGGCACTTCAGGGATACGTGCCCAAAGCTGAAGAATAACAACAACAACAACAACAACCGCAACAGCAACAACAACAACAACACCCGAAGCAGAGCCTTCGTCATCAAATCTGGGGACGCCCGCCAAGACCCGAATGTGGTCTCGGGTATGTTCCTCCTCAACAACTTAAATGCTTCTGTTCTATTTGATACTGGTGCTGATAGAAGCTTTATCTCTGATGACTTTTGCCCACTACTTGACATCAATCCTGTTGCCTTAGATGTTAAGTACACTGTAGAACTAGCAAATGGTGAACTTATAGAAACCGATAGTGTGATACCTAATTGCACTTTAAACCTAGCTGACGAAACCTTTCCAATCGATATTGTACCCGTTGAAATCGGAAGTTTCGACGTCATCATTGGAATGGACTGGTTGTCCAAACACCGAGCTGAAATCGTTTGTTACGATAAGATCGTCCGCATTCCACTCGCTGCCGGTGGAACCTTGATCATACAGGGGGAGACCGGTGGGACGGGACTCAATATCATCTCTTGCTTAAAAACCCGAAAATTTCTGAGAAAGGGTTACCCTGCAATACTCGCACACATCACAGAGAAGAAGTCGGAGGAGAAGCGACTTGAGGATGTGCCAATTGTTAGAGACTTTCCAGAAGTCTTTCCGGAAGAACTACCTGGTTTACCTCCGCCTAGACAGGTTGAGTTCTCAATTGATCTAGTGTCGGGTGCCGCACCGGTGGCCCGTGCACCGTACCGTTTAGCCCCATCCGAACTTCAGGAGTTGTCCTCTCAGTTACAGGAACTTCTGGATAGAGGATTCATTAGGCCGAGTTCTTCGCCTTGGGGAGCTCCGGTCTTATTTGTTAAAAAGAAGGACGGTTCATTTCGAATGTGCATCGACTACCGAGAGTTGAACAAATTGACCGTCAAGAACCGTTATCCACTTCCTCGCATTGATGATCTATTCGACCAACTTCAGGGTTCAAGCTTCTACTCAAAAATCGACCTGCGATCAGGCTATCATCAGTTACGAGTTCGCGACACCGATATTCCAAAAACTGCTTTCAGAACTCGTTACGGGCACTACGAATTTCAAGTGATGCCCTTTGGTCTAACCAACGCACCGGCTGTATTCATGGACCTCATGAATCGGGTGTGCAAACCTTACCTCGATAAGTTTGTCATCGTCTTTATTGATGACATACTCATTTACTCGCGCAACGAGCAAGAACATGCGCAACACCTCAGAACCATCCTTGAACTACTTAGACACGAGGAGCTGTATGCAAAATTCTCTAAGTGTGAGTTCTGGATCCAAACTGTTCAATTCCTTGGTCACGTGATCGACAGTCAAGGAATTCACGTTGACCCATCAAAAATCGAGGCTATCAAAGACTGGCAAGCACCCACCTCTGCAACTGAAGTACGACAATTCTTGGGTCTTGCTGGGTACTATCGGCAATTTATCGAAAACTTCTCTAAAATAGCTCAACCACTCACGGTACTGACGCAGAAGGACAAAAGGTTCGATTGGACCGATAAACAAGAGTCAGCATTCCAACTTCTGAAACAAAAGCTTTGCAGTGCTCCAATTCTATCCTTACCCGAAGGCACCGATGACTTCGTGGTATACTGCTAAACCTTGTTCTTACAAGGACTTTCAAAGCTGCAAACCCTCCAGCTTCAAGGGTTCCGAAGGAGCCATCGGACTTATCAGATGGTTCGAGAAAATGGAAACTGTTTTCCGTGTCAGCAAATGCGCGGAGAACGACAAAGTAAACTTCGCCACCTGCTCTCTTGAAGATGATGCCCACTCTTGGTGGAATTCATATACCCAATCAGTGGGTGCTGACACTGCCTACCAACTCTCTTGGGAGGACTTGAAAGCAAAACTCACTGCCAAATACTGCTCAATCACCAAACTCCAAAAGCTGGACGAGGAGTTCTGGAACCTAAAGGTTCAGGGTGGTGATATCGATGGTTATACCACCAGATTCCAGCAACTCGCTGCCCTCCGCCCAGCCATGGTAAGCACAGAACCTGATAAAATCAGGAAGTACATCCTCGGCCTTCCTGAGCCTGTTCGGGGGCATGTTGCCTCCTCCAACCAAACCACCATTGACGGTGCAATCCTATTGGCCCAAGATCTGATGTCCATGAGCCAAGATTCTGAACCACCCACTTCATCCTCCCAAAACAACAAGCGAAAGTGGTCTGACTACCACAACAACCACTCCAACCAACAAAACAAGAAACACGACACCATCAAAGCCTACAACACCACCACTGACATCACACGGGGCTACACTGGGAACAAACCCTATTGTTCCAAGTGCAACCGTCACCATGAAGGCTCCTGTGGTCCCTTTTGCAACAATTGCAAGAGGTACGGCCATCTCACCAAAGATTGCAATTCTCCTGCCAACAACAATTCCAACAACAACACCAGACCACCCAAAGTCTGTTTTGAGTGTGGGAAACCAGGGCACTTCAGGGATACGTGCCCAAAGCTGAAGAATAACAACAACAACAACAACAACCGCAACAGCAACAACAACAACAACACCCGAAGCAGAGCCTTCGTCATCAAATCTGGGGACGCCCGCCAAGACCCGAATGTGGTCTCGGGTATGTTCCTCCTCAACAACTTAAATGCTTCTGTTCTATTTGATACTGGTGCTGATAGAAGCTTTATCTCTGATGACTTTTGCCCACTACTTGACATCAATCCTGTTGCCTTAGATGTTAAGTACACTGTAGAACTAGCAAATGGTGAACTTATAGAAACCGATAGTGTGATACCTAATTGCACTTTAAACCTAGCTGACGAAACCTTTCCAATCGATATTGTACCCGTTGAAATCGGAAGTTTCGACGTCATCATTGGAATGGACTGGTTGTCCAAACACCGAGCTGAAATCGTTTGTTACGATAAGATCGTCCGCATTCCACTCGCTGCCGGTGGAACCTTGATCATACAGGGGGAGACCGGTGGGACGGGACTCAATATCATCTCTTGCTTAAAAACCCGAAAATTTCTGAGAAAGGGTTACCCTGCAATACTCGCACACATCACAGAGAAGAAGTCGGAGGAGAAGCGACTTGAGGATGTGCCAATTGTTAGAGACTTTCCAGAAGTCTTTCCGGAAGAACTACCTGGTTTACCTCCGCCTAGACAGGTTGAGTTCTCAATTGATCTAGTGTCGGGTGCCGCACCGGTGGCCCGTGCACCGTACCGTTTAGCCCCATCCGAACTTCAGGAGTTGTCCTCTCAGTTACAGGAACTTCTGGATAGAGGATTCATTAGGCCGAGTTCTTCGCCTTGGGGAGCTCCGGTCTTATTTGTTAAAAAGAAGGACGGTTCATTTCGAATGTGCATCGACTACCGAGAGTTGAACAAATTGACCGTCAAGAACCGTTATCCACTTCCTCGCATTGATGATCTATTCGACCAACTTCAGGGTTCAAGCTTCTACTCAAAAATCGACCTGCGATCAGGCTATCATCAGTTACGAGTTCGCGACACCGATATTCCAAAAACTGCTTTCAGAACTCGTTACGGGCACTACGAATTTCAAGTGATGCCCTTTGGTCTAACCAACGCACCGGCTGTATTCATGGACCTCATGAATCGGGTGTGCAAACCTTACCTCGATAAGTTTGTCATCGTCTTTATTGATGACATACTCATTTACTCGCGCAACGAGCAAGAACATGCGCAACACCTCAGAACCATCCTTGAACTACTTAGACACGAGGAGCTGTATGCAAAATTCTCTAAGTGTGAGTTCTGGATCCAAACTGTTCAATTCCTTGGTCACGTGATCGACAGTCAAGGAATTCACGTTGACCCATCAAAAATCGAGGCTATCAAAGACTGGCAAGCACCCACCTCTGCAACTGAAGTACGACAATTCTTGGGTCTTGCTGGGTACTATCGGCAATTTATCGAAAACTTCTCTAAAATAGCTCAACCACTCACGGTACTGACGCAGAAGGACAAAAGGTTCGATTGGACCGATAAACAAGAGTCAGCATTCCAACTTCTGAAACAAAAGCTTTGCAGTGCTCCAATTCTATCCTTACCCGAAGGCACCGATGACTTCGTGGTATACTGTGATGCTTCTCACCAAGGTCTCGGTTGCGTATTGATGCAACGAGATAAAGTTATTGCCTATGCCTCACGACAGCTGAAAATTCACGAAAAGAACTACACCACTCATGATCTCGAACTTGGAGCTGTCGTTTTTGCTCTCAAAATCTGGAGACATTATCTCTACGGCACTAAGTGCACCATCTTTACCGATCATAAAAGCCTCCAACATATATTCGATCAGAAGGATCTCAATATGAGGCAACGTCGATGGGTCGAGTTGCTTACCGATTACGACTGCGAGATCAAGTACCATCCAGGGAAGGCTAATGTTGTAGCCAATGCCCTCAGCCGAAAGGAACGACCCAAACCACTTCGAGTCCGAGCTCTCAGTATGACCATTCATAACGATCTTACTATTCAAATTCATACTGCTCAGATCGAAGCCCTGAAACCTGAAAACATCAAAAACGAAGCCTTACGGGGTATTGACAAACAATTTGAAACCAAATCTAACGGGATTAGGTATTTCTCAAACCGAATTTGGTTGCCTAATTTCGGAAACCTACGAGACTTGGTGATGGACGAGGCTCACAAGTCTAAATATTCTATCCATCCGGGATCCGATAAGATGTACCACGGCATCAAGGAATTTTATTGGTGGCCAAATATGAAAGCCGAAATCGCCACTTACGTCAGCAAGTGCCTTACTTGCTCGAAAGTCAAAACCGAACATCAGAAACCTTCTGGTTTACTCCAACAACCTGAAATCCCTGAATGGAAATGGGAACAAATTGCCATGGATTTCATAACCAAACTACCCAAGTCGGCGAGCGGTTGCGATACCATTTGGGTGATTGTCGATCGTCTCACCAAATCTGCTCATTTCCTGGCAATCAAAGAAAACGATAAAATGGAACGCCTTGCACAAATCTACATCAAAGAAATCGTTTCTCATCACGGCGTTCCAACCTCAATCATCTCTGACAGAGATGCCCGCTTTACCTCTCACTTTTGGCAATCACTTCAAAAAGCATTGGGTACTCGTCTCGATATGAGCACCGCGTACCATCCTCAAACCGACGGCCAAAGTGAACAAACCATCCAAACCCTGGAAGATATGTTACGCGCCTGCGTAGTTGATTTTGGTACAAACTGGGAAAGACACCTACCGTTGTGCGAATTCTCGTACAATAACAGCTATCACGCCAGCATTAAGGCTGCACCTTTTGAGGCACTGTACGGTCGTAAGTGCCGATCACCGATCTGTTGGACTGAAGTGGGAGACAGTCAACTCACTGGTCCTGAACTCATACACGCCACCACTGAGAAAATTGTGGAAATCCAAAACCGACTCAAAGCCGCACGTGATCGTCAGAAAAGTTATGCTGACGTGAGACGCAAACCACTCGAGTTCCAAGTTGGGGATCGAGTACTCTTAAAAGTATCGCCTTGGAAAGGCGTCATCCGTTTTGGCAAACGCGGGAAGTTAAATCCCAGATACATCGGGCCTTTTGAAATCCTCGAACGGATTGGCCCCGTAGCTTATCGATTGCAGCTGCCATCCGAACTCAGCAGCGTGCACCCCACTTTTCATATCTCAAATTTGAAGAAGTGTCTGTCTGATGAGACACTTATTATTCCACTAGATGAAATTCGGGTTGACGATAAACTTCAGTTCGTTGAGGAACCCGCTGAAATTATGGACCGTGAGGTCAAACAACTGAAACAAAGTCGTATTCCCATCGTCAAGGTCAGATGGAATTCGCGGCGTGGTCCGGAATTCACCTGGGAACGGGAAGACCAGATGCGACTCAAATATCCTCAACTTTTCACTGATTCTACATCAAACCCGACTTCGAACTAAATTTCGGGACGAAATTCTTCTAACAGGGGGAGAATGTAACACCCGCCAAATTAGGACTAGTAATTAGTGCCTAATCATATGTTAATACATGTAATTAGTTCTGTGTTAGGCTAATTAATGTATCGAATTTTATATATTGTTGGATATATACGAAAATGCGATTTGGTTAAATCGTACGCAATTTAAATCGAATGTATTTCGATTCAATTTAATACGGACGTTGGTGACCAATTTTATTAAATAATGTTGTTATATCAAAAATATTATTATGATAATATTTCGTATTCACTCGTATCGTACAGACAAAACTTACACAATTTAAAATATTAAAACGCGCAAACTAAATAAACAAACTTACATTTTGTAACTCAAATGTAAATTGATTTGTAAAATGTTTAAATAAAATATCGTGTAATAATTCGTATTTTAAAACGTACCATTTAATATGAAAAATATTTATTAAACGTTAAAAGACGGAGAAAACGAACACCGCGCGGGGGACGGAGACGGAAAAGTGGAGGATAACCTCCACCTCTCCACCTTTCTTCCTCATTTCTCCAACCCACTCTCTCTCTCTCCTTTCCCTTTTCTCCCTTTTCTTTCAATTTCACCATCCACCACCACCTCATTAAATCACATAATACTACCACTAAACACGCTCGGATCTCCTCGCTCGTTTGGAACAAAAGAATCACCACCTCGCGATCTATCATCCTATCTTTTCGGATTTTTCATCCGACACTTTGTAAGTTTCCGACAAATCCCGAAATCTCTCGTTTTTAAATGTTTTCACTTGTTAGTAGTTTGTAACAACTTATAATGTCCATATAAGGGTTGGGTAAAAGTTTTGGACCGAACGGAAACCGAAAAACTCGTTTTCGACACATTTTCCGGCCAACAGACCGCTACGTCGCAGTTGGCCCAGAATTTATGCGACGTCAGCTTCAACGTCGCAAAACCCCTCGTGACGTCGCATGGTGCGACGTCAGTCACAACTTCGCATTAAATTGCGACGTCGCATATAGCGACATCAGCCTTAACGTCGCCAATACCTCACTACGTCGCACTTAGCGACGCAAGCCCCTACGTCGCAGAAATCAACAACGTCGCATATAGCGACGCCACGTACAACGTCGCATTAAATTGCGAAACGTCGCCTTTAGCGACGTCATGCTCAACGTCGCAATCCTACCTGCGACGTCGCACCCAACGTCGCATAAACCAGAACCTCAAAAACACAGATTTTTACTAAGTGTCGAGACTCGAAATTTATCACTCGATTTTACCCAAATTCAGATCCCATATGCGTTTTTCGTCAAAGAAATATAGTAGAAATAAAAATTTTCCAAGCTGACCTGGCAGCTCAACCCCAGCCAGGGGCTCTGCCCCTTGGACCCCGCCAGGGGCTGCCGCCCCTTGGACCCCGCTACCAGGGGCGCTGCCCCCGGACCCCCGTACTTAGATTCCGTAACGGCTTCTAAAACACAATCAAAACACATTTTTCAAGTAAAACAACACGAAATCAAAATAATAATAGTTGAGATTATTATTACAAATCCGTCACCAACGGGCCGTACACTTTTCAAGTACTTAAACTTATCAACCAAATAGTGGAAATTTGGACATTATAGTTGAACGAACAACTACAAGGGTGATCTGTTGAGATACCCAATCATGATTATAACCATCGCGTGTCGTGGACACCCTCAGGTTACGAGTCTTTGGACTTCATACTCGGCTAATCAACTTACGTTTGTTTAAACGCACTCAGACTCAGGTGAGTCTCATAGCCCCTCTTTTTACTGTTTTACTCAGGGGTGTGATATATTGCTCAATTTTAACATGTGAACGCAAGTACAAACATTTCATATACTACATGAGTTTTTCGAAACTAATCATTTAAAGTCCTCCGTCAGCATAGTTGTTAATACATTGTAGCGTGAATATTAGTATATGGTACCATATAGGATTGACCCACCTCGTCCGGGTTAGCAAGCACTAACCGGGTAAACGGACGTACTAATATTTGGGAAGACGAATGTTGATTAGGCATTCGTGGAGGCACCTCGCCCGGAATTCACTATAGGGGACCCGGCCCTCGAGTTAAGCTCAACTATGTGCTCATGGCTGTATACACGATGACAATCATTTAATTGCTGGATGCAATTCATTATTAAATTGCTGGATGCAATTCATTATTTAAATCTTGCGGTTCACACTATATTAACTGATTTCAAACCTGTGAGCTCACCAGCTTTTAGCTGACCTTTTAGCATATATCGCAGGTACCAAGCAGTAGGATGTTTCTGCTTCAGGATTTTAGCTCGAGTCAGCATACAGAAGATTGAGATTTTCTTGCATTAGTATATTTTGTACAAGTACTTATGTACTGAAATCTCATTTGATTTAAACTCGAGCTATGTAAAGCTTAAATGTTGTAAACATTTCTATTATCAATATATTTTGTTAAAACGACGCATATAGAGTCGTTTACTATATAGCTTTGTGTTTTATTATTGATTAGTAACACCCAATCCAAGCTTCCGCAAATCATCAAATTTGGGGGTGTTACAATAATTGCATGCGACAACTGTTTGAATACTTGATGTATTTACTTAAACTATTGATGAAATGAGATTTCATGTTGTGACTGATTAAATACTGTACGTATTTGCTTAAACTGTTTATGAAGGGGTACTTCATACTTGAACTATTTGTGAAAGGGTATTTCACACAACTATTTGAACTATGTTTTTTTATGAAATGTTTTTCATAACTATTTTGGGAATTTAGGCAACGAATCTTGGTACAGATCTAGGCTGAACGATGTAGTGCATAAAAGACCTTATGGCTACAGACTATAACCATTAGCTAGGTGACTCTAGCCACTGAGTATACGGATAGTACTATCGCCGTGACGACCCTCCTACGGATTTGGGAGCGTATACTTAATTGTCCAGCATGGCAAACAACAATAGATTAGGGTTGTGGTTTGGTTATAGGGTTAGATCGGGTTACCTTACTCGACAGGTTTAGCTCACCTTTCGAGGGATCACCGTCTAAATATTCCCACTAAACTATTGATTAGGAAAGGATTTCCTACGTACACTGAATTTGGAAATGTTAATCTTTATTTAGGTTAACTTGTGTTTCCTACTGATAACGGATTTAGGAAATGTTATTTGTTAATAACTTGTGTTTCCTACATAACAAACAAACTTGTGAATTCACTCAACAATTTTGTTGACGTTTTACTCTATGTTTTTCAGGGAATTAGCAGTGTAAGTAAGATCTGCATGCATTATCAGGACGGACTACCCTGGACTTGTTAGGATGCCACCACTTTTGGGACACATGGATTTCCTCTGTATAACTGCAACTACTGCAGTCATACCTATGAAATCTACTTTTGATATTATGTATTTTATGAAATACTGATTTCAACTACTACTATTACTGTTACCACTTTTCAAGTGGTAATCTTTTGTAAAATTTTAACTAATGGCATCTTAATCTATTTCGTTCTGCAATAACCATATGCTCTGAGTATGTATGTATCTGTTGGTAGTTTTACTGCTCGCACCCCCGCCACGTCACTAAGCTTCCGCAAACCACTCTATGTAATTGTAATTACCGTTTGGCGGGGTGTGACAGACTTGGTATCAGAGCCATTGGTTATAGCGAACTAGAAGTCTTTAGGTGACTGAAAACCTTAGAGACCTAGACTATAGCCTTGGCTAGAACATTTGTGCATTCATGCATACATACTTTGCATACAACTAACATACGACTGACACGCCACACTCAATTTCTTTTGTCACAGTATGTCTAGTCAATCACATTACCATGTTTACGCTTCGGATGAAGAGCTGACCGAGGCTACTTTTGAGGGTCCCGCGATTACAGTAGGGGATGAATCATCAGTTCATGTGAGAGCTATGTCTGATGACACTAGTGATGCTTACTTAGTACCACCTCCGACCGCACCTGTGGTCACTCCTACCCCTACACCACCTGTTGCGAGTACCTCTCGTGTGCCTGTACCTCGGATGACAGCTAGGATCTGTGTTCGGGATTTTCCCAGGGGACCACTCGCGCCGCGCGATAAGGCGCCAGTGACTGAGTCTGAGGTTCCAGTTGTCGAGCCGCCACAGAAGAGGCTCCGACCTTCTCATCTGGACTGGATGCCTCGAGTATTGAGAGAGTGGAGATCACTAGAGGGTATTCCCTCGACCTTTGAGTTTGGAGAGTCCTCCCACTCACCACCATCTGCATATCTCACTGGTGAGCCTCTGGAGCTCACTGTGCCTACCCTTGTGGCTGTGGTCCACACCATGTTTAGGATATCATCTAGCAGGAGCAGAGATTTGATGGAGCTACTGAGTGATGCCTCCCGCACTGACATGGATATGGCTATGCTCCATCAGAGGATGGATTTTGTGGAGACTCACCGTCAGACAGACTGGCAGAGTCTAGCATCCACCCATGCACGCGTTGCAGCTTTAGAGAGGCGTGCTAGGGTGTCAGAGATTGTAGCTAGTGTTTGTGTGATGACTGCAGCAGTGATGGTTGCGGTTAGGATGTATTTACCATGGTTCCGTTAGGCCTGTGTATGGCGGTTGTGCCTACACCATATTAGACTATTACTTTTGGGGAAATATATGTATGTATTAATTATGGACTAGCTGTATGTTGGATGGAACTTTGTTAGTAGAATGGGTATATGTATAGGAAACCCATCATCTATTGTATAACGCTAACCATCGATGGGTATATTAGAAATCCCATCTCATTTTGTACTAAACTCATGTAATAGCGTTATGATCTTTAATATATAATGTATGCTTGGTTTACGTCTCGTATTCATTATGCTTATTATCAACCATGTTATTTCCTCTTACAACTGTCGACTTGTGATTAAACCTATACTTTATCGACACTTTGTGACCAACTCTTGTAAACCCTGAAACATTTTACAGCTTGATGATTGATTATTCTTGAGAACCTCTGAAATTTACAGTGTTAAACGACAATGAAAAGAAATATGTATTGGACATTATATAATGACGCCTGGCCAACGTGATTATATTATGCTGGATACATGTGGGTGTTTCGAAGTTGTATGGCACGTGTTGTAAAACTCTATTCATTCATCTCTTCATGTCATTCATTTCTATCAAATGTGAATCTTTGATCTATTCACATTCAACATCTCAACATTTACACTCTGCATTTTATTCATCGCAGAGCTGAATCATGCCTCCCAGACGACGAGCTACTAGAAACAGTCAAAAGACGACTACGCCTCCACCACCACCTACTGAAACCACCGAACAAATGATCGCGCGAAGAATAGCTGAAGGTATTGCTGAATATGAGGCAAGCCGAAATCGCGAACCCGTAGTTAACAACAGTGGATCTACCCCTATTAATACCGAGACAACCGTGAATGCTCGCAAAGGGTGTTCATACAAAACATTTCAAGCTTGTAAGCCGATTTCTCTCCGTGGCACCGAGGGTGCAATTGGTATGATTCATTGGATAGAGAAAACTGAATCAGTATTAGACATTAGTGACTGTGCACCTGACTGTATGGTGAAATATGCTACTTGCACTTTGGCTGACAAAGCGCTTACTTGGTGGAACAGTCAGATCCAATCACTTGGTCGACCAGCTGCTTATTCAATGTCATGGGAAACATTTAAGAATTTGATGTTGGAGGAATTCTGCCCTCGCAGTGAGATGCAGAAAATAGAAACAGAGTTGTGGAACATCACCATGATTGGTGCTGATATTGCTGGGTACACCACTAAGTTTCAGGAACTTGCACGTCTAGTGCCACATATGGTGACACCCGAGTATAAGCGTATTGAGCGCTACATATTTGGTCTAGTACCACAAATCCGCAGTCTGGTGACATCATCTAAACCAGACACTTTCAGGAGTGCTGTTACTCTAGCACAAAGTTTGACCGATGAGGCAGTCAGGATGGGAAATCTGACTAAGAAAGCTGTGTCGGGAAAAAGTGAGCCGAACAGTACTGATGGTAGTAGTTCTGGTGGTGCAAAGCGAAAGTGGAACGGTAGTGGTGCTGATCGTCAGGGTCAGCAGAACAAGAAATCTTCTGGAAATGCGAAAGCATATGTTGCCACTACCACCGAATCGAAACCATATCTGGGTAACAAACCCAAATGTGATAAGTGCAACCGACACCACGAAGGTGGGTGTGGGTATTGTGGAAACTGTAGGGCATGGGGACATAGAACCCGAGACTGCAAAACTAACCCTCCCCCACGGGCAAACACTGAGCGTCAAAACCAGGGATGTTTTGAATGTGGTGAGCAAGGGCACTACCGCAACCGATGCCCTAAGCTTAACAACAACAATCATAACCGCAATAACAACAACAACCGCGGTAACAACAATAACCGAGCCAACAACATCAACAATCAACCGGCTCAAGGAAGGGCATTTGTGATTGGAGCACAAGAGGCACGCCAGGACCCTAACACCGTCACTGGTACGTTTCTTGTAAACAATCATTATGCCTCTGTGTTAATTGATTCGGGTGCTGATTTAAGTTTTGTGTCTACTGAATTTAGACCACTATTAGAACTTGAATCCCGTAAGTTAGACAACAAGTATACCATAGAATTAGCCGATGGTGAGTTGATCGAATCAGGAGAAATAGTACCGGGATGTACCTTGGAGTTAGAAGGTCATCTCTTCGAAATAGACTTACTACCGGTTAAGTTGGGAAGTTTTGACGTTGTAGTCGGTATGGATTGGTTATCTAAGAACCGCGCTGAGATCATATGTCATGATAAACTGGTACGATTACCACTGTCAACAGGAGAAACACTTGTGGTTCAAGGTGAGAAACGAAAAAGTACCACAAAAATGATTTCGTGCTTGAAGGCCAGTAAGTATCTCCGAAAGGGGTACCAAGCATTTTTGGCACACATTGTAGAAAAGAAAACTGAGGAGCGACGTATAGACGATGTGCCCATTGTACGCGACTATCCAGGAGTATTTCCTGATGAGTTGCCGGGATTGCCACCCCCACGACAAATTGAGTTTCACATTGACCTGGTGCCAGGAGCCGCACCTATCGCACGAGCACCTTATCGTCTAGCTCCCTCTGAAATGCAAGAGCTGTCTACGCAAATACAAGAACTTCTAGACTTGGGATTCATCCGACCGAGCTTTTCCCCTTGGGGAGCTCCGGTTTTGTTTGTTAAGAAAAAGGATGGATCTATGCGGATGTGCATCGATTATCGGGAACTGAACAAGGTAACTATCAAGAACCGATACCCGTTACCACGCATTGACGATCTGTTTGATCAACTGCAAGGATCGAGTCATTATTCAAAAATTGACCTGCGATCTGGTTACCACCAACTCAAGGTACGAGAAGAAGATGTACCGAAAACTGCGTTTAGGACTCGTTACGGTCACTACGAGTTTTTAGTCATGCCTTTTGGGCTGACCAACGCACCAGCAGTATTCATGGATTTGATGAACAGAGTATGCAAACCCTATTTGGATAAATTCGTCATTGTGTTTATTGACGACATCTTGGTATACTCACGATCGAAAGAGGATCACGAGCAACATCTGAAGCTTGTTCTCGAACTACTACAAAAAGAGAAGCTTTATGCAAAGTTCTCTAAGTGCGAATTTTGGATACGAGAGGTTCAATTCCTTGGTCATGTGATAAATGACAAGGGAATTCATGTAGACCCATCCAAAATTGAGGCAATCAACAACTGGGAAGCACCGAAAACCCCAACGGAAGTACGACAATTTCTTGGTCTAGCTGGCTATTACAGGCGATTCATCGCAAACTTTTCAAAGATAGCCCAGCCACTTACCACATTAACTCAAAAAGACAAGAAATTTGAGTGGAATGAGAAACAAGAGAAGGCATTCCAAATATTGAAACGGAAACTGAGCAGCGCACCCATACTATCTCTACCTGAAGGAGTAGATAACTTTGTTGTTTACTGTGATGCATCGCATCAGGGATTGGGTTGCGTACTGATGCAAAACGAAAAGGTCATTGCTTATGCATCACGACAACTAAAAGTGCATGAGAAAAACTATACGACTCATGATTTGGAGTTGGGAGCCGTTGTTTTTGCACTGAAGATCTAGAGACACTACCTATACGGTACAAAGTGTACGATCTTCACTGACCATAAGAGCCTGCAACATATATTCGACCAGAAAGAACTTAACATGAGACAACGACGTTGGGTCGAATTACTTAATGATTACGACTGTGAAATAAAGTATCACCCGGGTAAAGCTAACGTGGTAGCAGATGCCCTGAGTCGTAAGGAACGAATCAAACCTCGAAGAGTTCGAGCTTTGGGATTGACAATACACTCGAATCTCGTTACTCAAATTCGTGAAGCCTAAGAACTTGCTTTCACTCCCGAACGTCTTAAGGATGAATCCTTGAAGGGAATGGAAAAACAACTCGAGAAAAAGGACAACGGGGTGTTGTACTTCATGAACCGAATTTGGGTACCATGCGTAGATGAGTTACGCCAGCTGATTTTGGATGAGGCACATAAGTCCAACTACTCGATACATCCTGGTGCTGACAAGATGTATCATGACTTGAAAGGTTTCTACTGGTGGCCTGGAATGAAACGTGACATTGCCACCTACGTGAGCAAATGCTTAACTTGCTCGAAGGTAAAGGTTGGATACCAAAAGCCGTCTGGACTTTTGCAACAGCCTGAGTTGCCCAAATGGAAATGGGAGCAGATAACAATGGACTTCATTACGAAGTTACCTAGAACGGCATCGGGAGCAAATGCCATATGGGTGATTGTCGATCGGTTGACGAAATCAGCCCACTTTCTCGCTATTAAGGAAACGGATGGAATGGAGAAACTAGCTAAAATCTATATTAAAGAGATTGTTTCTCGGCATGGTGTGCCATTATCCATCATCTCTGATAGAGATGCGCGATTTACTTCTCTCTTTTGGCAAACATTACAACAGGCAATGGGTACTCGACTTGATATGAGTACTGCCTACCACCCGCAGACTGACGGCCAAAGTGAGCGAACAATACAGACGCTCGAAGACTTGTTGCGAGCATGTGTGATAGACTTTGGAGGTAACTGGGATACTCACCTACCTCTAGCTGAATTCTCTTATAACAATAGTTATCACACGAGTATACAGATGGCACCATTTGAGGCGTTATATGGACGCAAGTGCCGATCACCACTCTGTTGGGCAGAGTTGGACGACAGACAACTATCTGGACCCGAACTTGTCCAGGAAACCACTGACAAAATAACTCAAGTATTGAGTCGACTGAAAGCGGCACGAGATCGACAAAAGAGTTACGCTGATAACCGCCGTAAACCTCTTGAGTTTCAAGTAGGGGACAAGTGTAACACCCCCAAAATTCGTTTAGCGGAAGCATTTTAGTTTAAGTACTGGGGTGTCACAATAATAAAGCATGCATACGTATCAGAGCTTATGATTACAACAGAACAATATATATTAAGATGCCAAAAGAGTTAATTACAAAGTTTACGATTCATCGAATCGTATTAGTTAATAGTAGTAAGTTTACAAAAGTAGATTTCTGAAATATGACTAAAACATTTCAGTTATACTAAAGAAATCCATATGTTTCCAAAAGTTGGCATCCTAAGCTTCAAGGGTCGCCTAGTTCTCCATGTGTGTTGGCGATTCTTATATGCGCAGCTAATTCCCTGAAAAACATAGTAAAAGTCAACAACTAGGTTGAGTGAATTCACAGGTTTTAAGTTTACACAAGTTGAATCAAGTTTGTATCACAGTTGTTATCCAAATATGTTCACAAATAGTATTGCCATAATAGTCGAGTATAAGTTTTGTAGGATGTTATCCAAATACCAGTTTTGTGGGTTGTTCGCCCAAAGTTCAAGTTAAAACACGTGCTGGTCGTTCTCCAGCGAGTTACAAATACACAGTACCGGTCGTTCTCCGGTCAAATACGCACGGGTCGTTCTCCCGTTCAACAAACGCATGGGTCGTTCTCCCATCCAAGACGCACGGGTCGTTCTCCCGTCCCTTGGCCAGTCGTTCTCTGGCACTAAAATACGTGGCTGGTCGTTCTCCAGCGTTTTACACAAAAGTACCGGTCGTTCTCCGGTATACCAAACAAGTTTAAAAGTTATGTTTGTGTCGGTCGTTCTCCGACAAGTTACCAAATGTACCGGTCGTTCTCCGGTAAGATACCAAGTTAGTGTCGGTCGTTCTCCGACAAGTTACAAATATGTACCGGTCGTTCTCCGGTAAGATACCAAAATAGTTTACAGTCGTTTGCAAAACAGTTTACCGGTCGTTCTCCGGTCTAGTTAAAACAGTTTGTCGATAATTTATCCCATTAGTTCAGTGTGTCTATATGTAAATGTTAATTCGCAAACACCAGTTTGTTCAACAGTTAAATAGTTCAAAGTACTCTAATAGTTCGAGTAAACAAGTATGATAAACAATCATATAAGTAAAAGCAGTTTATGGCAATAAGTAAAATAGTTGACTATGTTTTCCACCCCTGTTCGAAAGCAGTTAAATCAGTAAAAGTAGGGGCTATGAACTCACCTGTTGAGTTTAAGTAGTTGTGCGAGTGCTAGCAAACCTAAGCCCAAGTACGGTCTGAAATCTCCTAACGTCCTAAACGTACGAGATTTAATAAGTATGTGGATGTCTAAACTAATCATCCATGCTAGTGTTTGTACAACCAAGTCACGTCCAAATCGTTCGTTTAATGTTTATGTTTGTATTTCGTTGTTTGTGAAAACGTATACGACTCGTTGGTGAAAGTTTGAAATCAACATTTCGATAAAACAAGTATGTTTGAATTGTTTGTAAGGCTCGTGAATCGAATTTGTATAAAGATATGCGTTTCCGGTTAGTTCGACACTTAGTGAAAACAAGTTTTTAAACTTCCTGTTTTTAGCGACGTAAGGTGCGACGCTGGGTGGTTATGCGACGTAGGGTGCGACGTACGGGTCTACGTCGCATTCTGGTTTTGCGACGTCATGGGTTGCGTCGCATAGGCGACGCTCGCAATTTAATGCGACGTAGTGGTCTGCGTCGCTATGTGCGACGTAAGGAAGGGTAATGCGACGTAAAGGCCTACGTCGCAGTACTGTTTTCGGTCCCAATGCGACGTAGTCGCCTGTTCGACGAACAGCGAGAAAAAGTCGGATTTTTGGTTGATTTGGAACGTTTTCGGTTGTATAAAACACTAACACATGTTATTCTAAGTATGTTAAACACTAAGTAGCAATTATAACTTGGAAATCTAAAGATTTGCGGGATTTGTCGGAAACTTACGAGTGTCGGATTTGAAATCCGAAAAGGTAGAAAGATAGATCGTAGTCTCGTGGTCGTTTTCCTCTATTTTGTTTGTTGATTCGGCGTCGTTTGATGGTAGTTTTGTGGTGATTTGTGTGGTGGTTTTTGGTAGGTGGTGGTGATAATAGAGAGAAAAGAGAAAGAGGAAAGAAAGAAAGTGAAAAGAAATGGAGAGAAAATAGGGAGGTGGAGGTGGTTTTGTTCCACTTTCTGCCTCCGTGGTTACACTCCGTGTTTGTTTACCCGATCGCTAAATGTTATTTTATTTTAACTAATATGTTTTTAATTACATTTTTCATTATATTTTAATTGGGCTCTTTTTATGAAACTAAATTAATAAATTTTATAAATCTCAAATCTTGTTTTATTTTAATTTATACAAGTTAAAGTTCCGCGTTCTAAAATAATATGTAAATATTATCGACATAATATTTAATTGTTAACTACGTTATTTAATAATTTCGTTTTATTAAATAATTTTGTTCACCAACAGCCGTATATTTTTGTCGCGTTTGTTTTCAAATTGTTCTGTACGTAATTACAACTAATTACGAATACGTAATACTGCGCGTACTAACTAGTTGGGCTATGCTAGGCTTACCTCTAAAATGTGTTGTGAATTCACTCAAGTAGGGAATTAGCCTAATAATGCAAGTGATTAATATAATTAATCGCGTTTAAATTTGCGAGTTGTTACATTCTCCCCATGTTAGAGAAATCTCGTCCCGAGATTTGAATCAAGTCGGATCGCCCGCGGCGTATGTTCTCCGATAAGTCATGTCGTTACAATAATAGTAATAGTTTGTGTAGTGATCTATGTTTGCCAATATAGTTTTAACTGTTTAGTATACTCGCGGTATAGTTTGATAGTTCAAGTTCGTTTCGTGGTTAGCGTTTACCAAGTGGTGTGTTCGAATTGACATTCGAATGAAAGAAACGTTAAATCGTAGCAAGAGTTGGTAAGACATACCGTGTTTGCCATAGTCCGCAACAGTTTCCGGTGCACGGAGGATGTATGCGCGGCCACGAGCCGGTGGGATGGTTGCGATGTGGTTGTTGTTTCCGGGGTTGTTCTGGTTGTTGTTCAGTTTCGGACATTGGTTTCGAAAATGTCCGGATTCACCGCACTCGTAACACGCGTTTGATCGAGGAGGAGGGTTGGTTTTACAGTTTTGGGCCAAATGACCCCAGTTTTTGCAATCTTGGCAGAAAGCACAGTTGCCATTATGATGCATCCCGCACTTGTCGCATTTTGGTTTGTTGCCAAGATAGGTTTTGGGTCCAGAGTTGGTGATTGCGGCAAAGGCTCGGGTGTTTCCCGGGTTTCTGTTTTGTTGACCCTGACGGTCGTTACCATCATTGTTCCATTTACGTTTGTGGGTTCCAGAGTCGCCCGCATCAGTACGGGTAGGTTCAGTTTTCCCTGTGATAGCTTTCAGGGTTCCAATCTCGACCGCGTCGTCGGTTAAGCTTTGAGCCAGGTCTACTGCGCTCCTAAAAGTGGCGGGTTTGGAGGACATAACCATGCCTCGGATCTGTGGTGCCAAACCCCTGTTGTAACGCTCAATGCGTTTGCTCTCGGGGGTTACCATGTGAGGCACAAGACGTGCAAGCTCCTGGAATCTAGTTGTATAACCGGAAATATCAGCGCCGACCATTTGGATGTTCCAGAATTCGGTTTCAAGTTTTTGCATCTCGTTGGGAGGGCAAAATTCCTCCATCAGCATTCGTTTCAGTGTCTCCCATGAGATGGAGTAAGCAGCTGGGCGTCCCATGATTTGCACCTGAGCGTTCCACCAGGTTAGCGCTTTGTCGGCTAAAGTGCAGGTGGCGTATTTCACGATCTTGTCGTTGGTGCAGTCGCTGATGTCGATGACTGATTCCATCTTTTCAATCCAGTGGACCAGGCCAATGGCCCCTTCGGTCCCGGTGAAGGTGCTGGGTTTACAAGACTGAAAGGTTTTGTAGGAACACCCCTGTTGGGTATTAGTTGGAGTTTCGCTGTTGACGGGGGTAGCTCCACTGTTGTTGGTTGGGTTTTCACGATTTCTGCTAGCCTCGTACTGAGCAATAGCCTCAGCCACGCGGCGTTCGATGATTTGTTCGGTTGTTTCTGGAGGTACAGGTGGAGAATTTCGTCGACTGTTTCGAGTCTTTCTTTGTTTAGGCGGCATGCTGACGTTCTGCGATGAAAAGACGCAGAAGTCAATGCCAATGAAAAATATGTGAGGAATAAAGTTTCACATATTTCAAGTTTTCGAGTATCAAGCAAAATTTGTCGAATCCCCATCACGTGTCTTACGACTATGAAACACCCATATGTACTTAGTATGATATAATCACGTTGGCCAGGCGTCATTATATGATGCCAAATACATACTTCTTTTCATCAACCGTTTAATCACGATCAGGTTCATATGAGATCAGAGTACAATGAACGAGTCGGATGTGGTGAACAGTTCACGCGTATCGAGGTATCGTAACGATAGTTTAGATGTATGCAAATGTATGTATGCATGTACGTTCTAGCCAAGGCTATAGTCTAGGTCTCTAGGTTTCTAAGTCACCTAAAGTTTCCTAGTTCGCTATAACCATTGGCTCTGATACCAATCTGTAACACCCCCAAAATTCGTTTAGCGGAAGCATTTTAGTTTAAGTACTGGGGTGTCACAATAATAAAGCATGCATACGTATCAGAGCTTATGATTACAACAGAACAATATATATTAAGATGCCAAAAGAGTTAATTACAAAGTTTACGATTCATCGAATCGTATTAGTTAATAGTAGTAAGTTTACAAAAGTAGATTTCTGAAATATGACTAAAACATTTCAGTTATACTAAAGAAATCCATATGTTTCCAAAAGTTGGCATCCTAAGCTTCAAGGGTCGCCTAGTTCTCCATGTGTGTTGGCGATTCTTATATGCGCAGCTAATTCCCTGAAAAACATAGTAAAAGTCAACAACTAGGTTGAGTGAATTCACAGGTTTTAAGTTTACACAAGTTGAATCAAGTTTGTATCACAGTTGTTATCCAAATATGTTCACAAATAGTATTGCCATAATAGTCGAGTATAAGTTTTGTAGGATGTTATCCAAATACCAGTTTTGTGGGTTGTTCGCCCAAAGTTCAAGTTAAAACACGTGCTGGTCGTTCTCCAGCGAGTTACAAATACACAGTACCGGTCGTTCTCCGGTCAAATACGCACGGGTCGTTCTCCCGTTCAACAAACGCATGGGTCGTTCTCCCATCCAAGACGCACGGGTCGTTCTCCCGTCCCTTGGCCAGTCGTTCTCTGGCACTAAAATACGTGGCTGGTCGTTCTCCAGCGTTTTACACAAAAGTACCGGTCGTTCTCCGGTATACCAAACAAGTTTAAAAGTTATGTTTGTGTCGGTCGTTCTCCGACAAGTTACCAAATGTACCGGTCGTTCTCCGGTAAGATACCAAGTTAGTGTCGGTCGTTCTCCGACAAGTTACAAATATGTACCGGTCGTTCTCCGGTAAGATACCAAAATAGTTTACAGTCGTTTGCAAAACAGTTTACCGGTCGTTCTCCGGTCTAGTTAAAACAGTTTGTCGATAATTTATCCCATTAGTTCAGTGTGTCTATATGTAAATGTTAATTCGCAAACACCAGTTTGTTCAACAGTTAAATAGTTCAAAGTACTCTAATAGTTCGAGTAAACAAGTATGATAAACAATCATATAAGTAAAAGCAGTTTATGGCAATAAGTAAAATAGTTGACTATGTTTTCCACCCCTGTTCGAAAGTAGTTAAATCAGTAAAAGTAGGGGCTGTGAACTCACCTGTTGAGTTTAAGTAGTTGTGCGAGTGCTAGCAAACCTAAGCCCAAGTACGGTCTGAAATCTCCTAACGTCCTAAACGTACGAGATTTAATAAGTATGTGGATGTCTAAACTAATCATCCATGCTAGTGTTTGTACAACCAAGTCACGTCCAAATCGTTCGTTTAATGTTTATGTTTGTATTTCGTTGTTTGTGAAAACGTATACGACTCGTTGGTGAAAGTTTGAAATCAACATTTCGATAAAACAAGTATGTTTGAATTGTTTGTAAGGCTCGTGAATCGAATTTGTATAAAGATATGCGTTTCCGGTTAGTTCGACACTTAGTGAAAACAAGTTTTTAAACTTCCTGTTTTTAGCGACGTAAGGTGCGACGCTGGGTGGTTATGCGACGTAGGGTGCGACGTACGGGTCTACGTCGCATTCTGGTTTTGCGACGTCATGGGTTGCGTCGCATAGGCGACGCTCGCAATTTAATGCGACGTAGTGGTCTGCGTCGCTATGTGCGACGTAAGGAAGGGTAATGCGACGTAAAGGCCTACGTCGCAGTACTGTTTTCGGTCCCAATGCGACGTAGTCGCCTGTTCGACGAACAGCGAGAAAAAGTCGGATTTTTGGTTGATTTGGAACGTTTTCGGTTGTATAAAACACTAACACATGTTATTCTAAGTATGTTAAACACTAAGTAGCAATTATAACTTGGAAATCTAAAGATTTGCGGGATTTGTCGGAAACTTACGAGTGTCGGATTTGAAATCCGAAAAGGTAGAAAGATAGATCGTAGTCTCGTGGTCGTTTTCCTCTATTTTGTTTGTTGATTCGGCGTCGTTTGATGGTAGTTTTGTGGTGATTTGTGTGGTGGTTTTTGGTAGGTGGTGGTGATAATAGAGAGAAAAGAGAAAGAGGAAAGAAAGAAAGTGAAAAGAAATGGAGAGAAAATAGGGAGGTGGAGGTGGTTTTGTTCCACTTTCTGCCTCCGTGGTTACACTCCGTGTTTGTTTACCCGATCGCTAAATGTTATTTTATTTTAACTAATATGTTTTTAATTACATTTTTCATTATATTTTAATTGGGCTCTTTTTATGAAACTAAATTAATAAATTTTATAAATCTCAAATCTTGTTTTATTTTAATTTATACAAGTTAAAGTTCCGCGTTCTAAAATAATATGTAAATATTATCGACATAATATTTAATTGTTAACTACGTTATTTAATAATTTCGTTTTATTAAATAATTTTGTTCACCAACAGCCGTATATTTTTGTCGCGTTTGTTTTCAAATTGTTCTGTACGTAATTACAACTAATTACGAATACGTAATACTGCGCGTACTAACTAGTTGGGCTATGCTAGGCTTACCTCTAAAATGTGTTGTGAATTCACTCAAGTAGGGAATTAGCCTAATAATGCAAGTGATTAATATAATTAATCGCGTTTAAATTTGCGAGTTGTTACAACAAGGTCCTACTCAAAGTATCTCCTTGGAAAGGAGTAGCACGATTTGGCAAACGAGGAAAGCTGAACCCACGATACATCGGACCGTTTGAAATCCTTGCTAGGATTGGTCCTGTCGCTTATAAGCTCAAACTACCGCAAGAGCTTAGTAGCATACACGATACTTTCCACGTTAGCAACCTCAAAAAGTGTCTTTCTGACGAAACACTTATCCTTCCTCCTGACAAAGTCTTCATTGACTCAAAACTTAACTTTGTGGAGGAACCTGTTGAAGTCATGGATTCTAAAACGCAGAAACTTCGACACAAACGAATCAAACTTGTTAAAGTTCGTTGGAACTCGAAAAATGGCCCAGAGTTTACCTGGGAACGAGAGGATGAAATGCGAAAGAAATACCCCAACCTATTTGAGAGCGTGACCGAGACTCACGGCTCGACTTAAATCTCGGGACGAGATTTCACTAACGGGGGGAGAATGTGACACTCCTCCAAATTAGGTATATAATTATACTTAATTACATGCATTTCTTACGCTAATTCCCTGATTAAGTGAATTCAAACTATTTTGTGTATAAGTTATGTGTAACTTACTATGCATTATGTGTATATATATATAATTACGCACGAGATAAATATATCAAACTCTATGAATTGAAAACGATAATATTGGTGATACAAAATAATTAATAATTCGAAAATTATTAATTACAACTATTATATAATTATATTATTGATATAATATAACAAATTATACGTTTTATATTAAACGTATTAAATAGCGAATAATAAAGTTCCGAAATGAACTTCAATATACTTTTGAATAATTTTTAGTTTGAAATTATTACATAAAAGTATTACCACGAAAAGAAAACGAAAGATTTAGACGATTTTTGATACACGTAGTACGAACAGAAACAAATTTAAAACGCGCCTTGAGGTTCTAAATAATAAAAGTATTATTTAGTAAGTTACTGTTTTAATGTGTAGAACATTACCTCAAAATATGATTTCCAAATTTAACTGAAATCTGGCACGCGTTTTACTTGTACAGTACTTTTGCTGTAAATAATTATAAGATACTTTTGACAAAGTATTTCGAATATATGACTATCAATTACTGAGTTTAAAACAATGAGAAACAAAACGCTAAATTTTATTTTGACTAAAGTACCACAAATTTTACCCGTACACGAAATTAACGGGCTAAAAACTACCAATAATACTCCTAACCAAAATATCTGGCGACATTTTATCACTCCCTCCATACCTTGTTTGAAAAACACGACCAAAAATCTTCTGCTATACATTTCTTACCATCTTCAATAATTCATTTCAATCATCAAACACTTTCTTCTCCATTTGTATGTGTGTGTGAACTGGAAGCAGAAAGAAGCAGCAGCAACACCATCTTCATCTTCAAACCTTCAACTTCAAACACACAAACAATCAAACACAAAATCAAACTCATAAACAAAATGATCACATAATCATTCTCATCATCATCGATCGTCATAATCATCATCATCAACATCAGAAATCATCATCATCTTCATCTTAACATCATTGTGAGGAAATTCTCCATTTTTCTTCTTTTTTATAATTTTCTTATATTATTATGATTGTTGATGATTGTTGTTGTAAACTTGTTAAAACATGTTATAATAAGTTTATATAACATATTGTGATGTTTGATCATGTTAAAATCGGTTATATATAAAAACCCGTACGTATTTGTCATAACAGAGAACGAACCAGAACCTGCAAAACCTTTGAATCCGGCGGATTCAAGCGAATCTGGCGGATTCCCAGCCGAAGCTCAGATGAATCCGGCGTATTCACGGGAATACGACGGATTCCCATTACTAAACCAGTCGAATACGGCGTATTCCTTCGAATACGGCGTATTCCTCCGTTTTTACTCTTAAACCAGTTTCTAAACAAGTCGAATACGGCGTATTCCGTTGAATACGGCGTATTCCCACCTTTGACCCGCACACAAACTTTCGGCTAAAACGATGAACGAGTAAAAGACACGCTTGATCCGACGGATCATCGGTGATCCGGTGGATCCTTTTTAAACTCGAATGAATACGGCGTATTCACCAGAATACGGCGTATTCCCCTATTTTCGAATGAATACGGCGTATTCACCAGAATACGGCGTATTCCCCTGATTTGGCCCGAATCCGGCGTATTCACCAGAATACGGCGTATTCACCCTTTTTGGTCCAGTCACTGACTTTTGCATTGTAATATAATGTACAAACAATTAATGGTACAGAATGCTACGACATGGGACTTAGAACTAGACAGACATATTATTGAGACATTTTGAATACGGACAAGTAGAACACAACAAAACTTAATACGATAACGAATAATATATATATACTAACGGACAATGTATATATACAACTAGACGTATAAAAATGGAACGATTTAAATTATCTAGTACAAACTATACGACAAACGTAAACGACAACCAAGTTTTATTCGCGACAATTAACAACGACGACAACTAATATATATATTAGAATATATATATATATATATATTCAACTAAAATATATATACGAGAATATATGTATTCACCTATATAAGTATATGTATATATGCTTACACCTTTCGGACAATTCAACAAACGAACAATACTTGGATAATATTATATATTTCCAAACAACAATTATCAACGAAATACACAAACTTCAGAAATTGATAATTTCTTGAAACAAACGAACTATTAACGTAAGTAAACATAGTACTTATAGTTAATACATTGTTGTGTATAGGTTGACTAAGTTTGGGTTTCATTATCTTATCTCGCTAGCATTCACATCCGAGCACTCACTGTGAGTTCACAAACCCCTTTTAAATGTTTTAATGTTTTAAAACTTCGGGGTGGAAAACATAGAAATCGCATGTATAATTGCATGCGACAACTGTTTGAATACTTGATGTATTTACTTAAACTATTGATGAAATGAGATTTCATGTTGTGACTGATTAAATACTGTACGTATTTGCTTAAACTGTTTATGAAGGGGTACTTCATACTTGAACTATTTGTGAAAGGGTATTTCACACAACTATTTGAACTATGTTTTTTTATGAAATGTTTTTCATAACTATTTTGGGAATTTAGGCAACGAATCTTGGTACAGATCTAGGCTGAACGATGTAGTGCATAAAAGACCTTATGGCTACAGACTATAACCATTAGCTAGGTGACTCTAGCCACTGAGTATACGGATAGTACTATCGCCGTGACGACCCTCCTACGGATTTGGGAGCGTATACTTAATTGTCCAGCATGGCAAACAACAATAGATTAGGGTTGTGGTTTGGTTATAGGGTTAGATCGGGTTACCTTACTCGACAGGTTTAGCTCACCTTTCGAGGGATCACCGTCTAAATATTCCCATTAAACTATTGATTAGGAAAGGATTTCCTACGTACACTGAATTTGGAAATGTTAATCTTTATTTAGGTTAACTTGTGTTTCCTACTGATAACGGATTTAGGAAATGTTATTTGTTAATAACTTGTGTTTCCTACATAACAAACAAACTTGTGAATTCACTCAACAATTTTGTTGACGTTTTACTCTATGTTTTTCAGGGAATTAGCAGTGTAAGTAAGATCTGCATGCATTATCAGGACGGACTACCCTGGACTTGTTAGGATGCCACCACTTTTGGGACACATGGATTTCCTCTGTATAACTGCAACTACTGCAGTCATACCTATGAAATCTACTTTTGATATTATGTATTTTATGAAATACTGATTTCAACTACTACTATTACTGTTACCACTTTTCAAGTGGTAATCTTTTGTAAAATTTTAACTAATGGCATCTTAATCTATTTCGTTCTGCAATAACCATATGCTCTGAGTATGTATGTATCTGTTGGTTGTTTTACTGCTCGCACCCCCGCCACGTCACTAAGCTTCCGCAAACCACTCTATGTAATTGTAATTACCGTTTGGCGGGGTGTGACAGTAAATGCAATTACTGAACATCACTTACCTTTTGAGTATCATTTAGTTCCTAGCAGATCAACGGATGGAACGGTGATATGTCATTTGGATCCTAGACTTAACGGAAAGTAAACCATGGGTTTTATATTTCTGTTGAGAAATTTTATGTCAAAAGTACTAATGAGAACTTTCTTTCTGTTTTGTAGAAATGGCATAAAAATCCACTACTGATGAGATTTTGAATGAAACCAAAACAGCGTTAAGAAGCAATAAGCTTTCTGGACCAAACTTTAATGATTGGTATCGATCACTGAGGATTGTCCTAAGAGTGATGGAAAGACTTGATATCGTTACTACACCTATGATCGCTGAGCCAAATGCCACTGCTTCTCAAGCAGAGCGTGACCAGTATAAGGCAACTTATAAGGTTCATAATGAAGTTGCTTGTCTCATGCTTAGCAGTATGACTCCTGAGTTATGTAAGCAATTCGAGAATAAATGGCCCGATCAGATGATCACTGAGCTGAGTGCATTGTATGAGAAACAAGCCGGCCTTGAGCTAAATGACTTGATTCGAGATGTACATGCATGTAAACATGTATCTGGAACACCAGTGGGGACTCATGTTCTAGTCATGAAAAGCTTGTTTGATCGCTTGGATAGAATGCAATACTCATATCATAACCCTGTGGCTGTAAGCATTGTCCTCAATTCTCTTTCACATGAGTTTGATGAGTTTACACGCAGCTATAATATGCAGGGTATGAAAAAGTCAATTAACGAACTCCATGCTATGTTAGTGGAATTCGAAAAGAGCATTTCCAAGAATAAGGTGAAAGACAACCAAATCCTTGCGATTGGTGGTGGTCAGGCCCAGAAAAGGAAGAAAAAGCAACCGCTACAAGCTAAGGGCAAGATTGCAAAGACTAGTAAAAATAAGCAAGCTGTTGTTTATTCTTCCAAGCCTAAGCAAACCCCTCCAGCTAAAAAGGTGCAGGTCTCTAAAGATGATGGGTGTCACCATTGTGGTCAGATTGGACACTGGAAGAGGAATTGTCCTAAGTATTTATCCGAGGTGCAAGAAAAGAAGAGAGTCGGCAATGCCGGATCTTCAGGTATCTTGACTATCGAATTATTTTCTTTCTCTAAAACAAATACTTGGGTATATGACACTTGCTGTGGTACTCATATTTGTAACTCCTTGCAGGGGTTTAGAGCAAAGAAGAAGCTGAAGAATGGATCCTTGTATGTGTACGTCGGCAACGGCATACGTGTAGCAGTGGAAGCCATCGGAAGTTATGACTTACATTTACCCTCGGGCATAATTCTTGTATTAGACAATTGTCATTATGTTCCTTCTATTGTTAGGGGAATTGTTTCAGTTTCAGTATTGAAAGATTGTGGTTTTAAGAATACATTTACAGATTTTGGTATTTCAGTTTCAAAGAATAATGTTCATTATTTTAATAGTATTGCTATTAATGGAATTTTTGAAATTGATTTGCATGATCGTTTTTCATATACTAATAATTCAATGTATAATATAAGCACTAAACGAGCCAAGTGCAACTTGGACTCATCCTACCTATGGCATTGTCGTCTTGCACACATAGGCAAACACCGCATTGAAAGGCTTCAACGTGAAGGGCTTTTGAAACCAAGTGATGATTCATTTGATAAGTGTGAGTCTTGTGTATCGGGCAAAATGGCAAGGAAACCATTCTCTCATGAGAATCAAAGGGCAACCGACCTACTAGGAATCATACATAGTGATGTATGTGGTCCCTTTAGGCATATGTCTAGGAAAGGAGCTTACTACTTCGTAACATTTACGGATGATTTCAGCCGTTATGGTTATGTTTATTTACTTAAACATAAACATGAGGTGTTTGAAACATTCAGAGTGTTTCAAAATGAGGTAGAAAATCAACTCAGAAAAACCATCAAGATTCTCCGATCGGATCGAGGTGGTGAATACTTAAGCCTAGAGTTTAAGGATCATCTAAAAGCGCGTGGAATTGTCCAACAGCTTACTCCTCCCTATACACCACAACATAATGGTGTATCGGAAAGGAGAAATCGAACCTTGCTTGACATGGTACGATCTATGATGAATCTTACAACTTTACCATTATCTTTCTAGGATTATGCATTAAAGACTGCCGTACGCATTCTCAACATGGTTCCCACTAAGAAGGTTGATAAGACACCATATGAAATATGGCATGGGAAAGCCCCCAATCTGTCTTACTTAAAGGTCTGGGGATGTGAGGCACTCGTTAAACGCGATGCGCCTGACAAACTCGAACAAAGATCTATTAAGTGTATTTTCGTAGGATACCCAACGGAAACGATGGGTTACTACTTCTATAATCCTTCTGAAAATACTGTGAAAATTGCTCGGTATGCTGAGTTTTTCGAAACCAGGCTTATCGGTGATGGAAACAGTGGGAGGGTTGTGGAACTTGACGAGGTTCAAGAGGAAGATACATCACCTTCTACTCATACTGGCGATCAACAATTTGGGGGGGACAGAATTGAGCCTCATGATATGCCTCAGTCTCAAACTCAAATTGCTGATGCTCCAATTCGTAGGTCCGAAAGGACGGTACGTGCACCTAATAGATTGAACTTAAATGTTAATCTAGAGGAGGATGGCGTATCCGGGATTCTTGATGAACCTCGAACCTTGAAAGCTGCATTATCAGGTCCTAATGCTGAAAAATGGCTTCAAGCTGCGAATATGGAGATGCAATCCATGAAAGACAACGAAGTTTGGACTTTGGAGGATAAACCTCAAAATGCTAGAACTGTCGATTGCAAATGGCTCTTTAAAATAAAGACCGACATGGATGGCAATATACACATCTATAAAGCTCGTCTCGTGGCAAAAGGATTTACTCAAGTTTATGGTATAGACTATGAAGAAACCTTTTCCCCAGTGGCAGACATTAGGGCTATTAGAATTCTCTTAGCCATAGCGGCGTTCTATGACTATGAGATATGGCAAATGGATGTCAAGACAGCCTTCCTGAATGGTTATCTAGACGAAGACGTCTATATGAATCAGCCAGAAGGTTTTATTGATCCATTACATCCCAACAAAGTGTGCAAGCTTAAAAAATCCATTTAGGGACTTAAGCAAGCATCACGGAGTTGGAATAAAAGATTTGATGAAGAAATCAAAAAGTTTGGTTTCGTTCATAATCTTGATGAGCCATGTGTATATCAAAAAGCCAGTGGGAGTAATGTTACTTTCCTAGTCTTATATGTAGATGACATATTGCTAACGGGAAACAACATTCCAATGCTTGAAGATGTAAAATCTTATCTTGGAAAATGTATTGCCATGAAAAACTTAGGAGAGGCAACATTTATTTTGGGAATCAAGATCTCAAGAGATAGATCTAAGCGGTTGATAGAGTTAAGTCAGAATGCTTACATTGATAAAATACTGAAGCGTTTTAGTATGGAAAATTCTAAGCGTGGGTATTTACCAATGCAAGATGGACTTAAACTTAGCATCAAGGATTGTGCTTCTACACCTCAAGAGGTGGAACGTATGCAAAGGATACGTTATGCTTCGGCAATAGGGTCTATTATGTATGCGGTTAGATGCACAAGACCTGATGTTGCTTTTGCTCAAAACGTTGTTAGCAGGTTTCAACAGAATCCAGGTGAAAGACACTGGATTGCTGTAAAGAACATACTGAAGTACCTTAGGGCTACTAAAGATATGGTTCTAGTGTATGGTGGAAATCCTGAGACTGAACTAAAAGTTAATGGTTATTGTGATGCGGGATTTCAAACTAACCATGATGACACCAAATCTCAAACTGGATATGTGTTCACCATGAATGGAGGAGCAGTAGTTTGGAAAAGCAAGAAGCAATCCACTACAGCCATGTCTGCGACAGAATCAGAGTACATAGCAGCTGCTGAAGCTGCAATGGAAGCTGTTTGGATCCGGAAATTTATTTCTGGACTTGGTGTTGTTCCCACAGCCAAGTCTCCTATGGATATGTATTGTGACAACACTGGTGCAATTATCATAGCCAACGAACCTGGTGTTCAGAAAGGAGCTAGACACTTTCAGAGGAAATTTCACTATGTTCGTGAGCAAGTCAATCAAGGTGAAATTCAAGTACTCAAAGTTCACACGGATGACAACTTAGCAGATCCCTTTACGAAGGCTCTGCCAAAGACGAAGCTAACTCACTTAATTGAGGGCATAGGACTTCGTTTGTCTAGTAATCACATGTAAATCCGTGGATTTAGTTTTTGGATATATGGATGTAATAAACAATTTTATTTATTAATGAAATTTTTATTGTGAAATTTTATTTTCATAAATCCTATTTTTCATGTTTTATCCTTGAATAATGTTGTGTAATATTATTCTAAATATCCGTTGTCAGTTGATCATATGGGAATATGATTGAATTAAGACAATATCTGAGTGCTTAGTCAGCTTGGCTCACTAACTCACATAATATTCATTCTGATGCATATTGGATTATCCCACATGAATTATTACTTATGGATCCTTGTCATTAAGTATAATTCATAAAGTTTGTTGTCCTTAGACTTGAGATGCAAATTGCTACTCATGTACGTAGTGCATTATTTGATCATAGTCAATACTACTCCTGGATAAGGGTGGCAAAAAAGGCTATTTTTGGTAATGTTGCGAAATACGATGACTACCAGTTGTATTCAATAAAGGATTTGTTCCTTCAGTGGAAAACTGGAGTTAGATACTTACTGGGCCACTCATGAATACTAAAGATGTTTGTCTGGCCAGACCCTAATAAGTCTATAACTGTCTTGACTATATTCGGTAATCTTAAGTGATTCGCGAAATGAGAAACAGAAGTTAAAATGGAATGACCTTGATCCATCTCCAAGTTTTAACTAGAGTATCTGTAACAAAAGGATATAAACTGAACATAGACTCACAGTGACATTGGTGAAACTTCACTCGTGCATTTATGGGAGCATTGATATGTTGCTAGACATTAATCAATGTTATCATATTTGTTTGAAAAATTATTCAAAAGTGGGAGCTGTTAGTATTTGAATGATTTTATCAAGTATGTGTCCGTAAATGTGTGAGCCATTGGGAACCCACACATCGACATTGAGATATTGCTTATTTGCCTAAAGTTATTAATTATTAAGTTAAATGTTAAAAGTTAATAATTAAGTAACTAGAGGGATTAATTATGAAAATAATAAACTTGGGGACCAAGAATTACCTATCTATAAATATACCTTTATAGATTAGGTTTAGATAATTTTCTAATTAATTCATTTATCACCTCTTTTGTTTTGGTTTTGGTTCTCGTACGACGCAACAAAGAAAAAAACCCCAAAGTGGATTTTGAGTTTGTTTGTCGACATACAAACCAAAAGCAATTTTGGTTTTCAAAAATAAAGGAAGGAAGTCAAACTAGTTGACTAGATCGGGCAAGTACTAGCATACAAGCATATTGATAAAGACGGTGTCGTGTACGTGACCAAAGAAAGATCTTGCACTTAGATCTACAAGTTTTTCTTGCAAATAATTCAAGGCAATAAGGTACTACTTATCCGATTTAATTATTCCTATGTGATCATGTTTTCCGCTGCCATGTATTGTTTGACAATGTGACTCGTGTTGTTTACCTATAGGTTGGTGTTGGTCTGATGGGTCGTGGTTGGTGGCTATTTGTAAATGTGAAGGTGGTGATGGTAAACATCTACGGTCCATTCATAGTTTAAAGTTATGCCACATCATTATCCTACTTATTATTTTCTTTCAAATTTATTTCTATATATATATTTATACACTAGTATATGTGTTTCTTTTTTTTTAATCAAATAGGAAATAAAGAATGCTAGCATAATAATCGAAAAATATATTAATAGGAAAACTTGCTACAAACTACGTAAATAGTAGAGAGTAACTTAACGCTACAATACTTAAAACTATGATAATCCGAATTGTTGGAATATGACTTAAACTTTAAGGGTTTGTTTGGTAAAATTGGTATATGATTTGTATTAGGATTAATATTTGGACTTTGTTTAGAATTAAGTTTAATTAGTTCTCTCTATAAATAGAGATCATTAGTTAGATTATGATTAGTAATTTAATCTCCACCGTGACTTGAACTTCTTCAAACTTCGAACCAAGCATTATCCAAATCAAAATTTCAAACCAAATTCCAAATTTTCAAACGCTAGAGATACTAGCCAAATTCAAATTTCCAAACAAATCAAACGATCAATTTTCAAAAACGATCCAAATCAAATGCCGACGACTTCAAACCAAACAATTAAACGCTAACCGACAAATTCAAAACGGTTAACCAAACAAAAACCAAATCAGCTTCAAACTATCTTCAAAACAAATAATCAAACTCGGACAACAAATTCAAAAGCTCGACAAACGAAAATCTTCAAACTAACAAATTCCAAACTATCGAACACAATCCAAACGACATGATAATGATCAAGTTTTCAAACACCAAATCGATCTACAAATTCCCAATTTCAAATTCAAACGTGATCCAAAACCTAATGATCTAATCACAATTAGATCCCAAAACCAAAGATCACTCCACCAAAAACCAAACAATAACTCAAACAAAATTCAACATACGAAACCCAAATCTGGACAGCCATAATCGACAAGCTATATCTCTCTACTCAAAGCTCCAATCAAAGATCCCAACGGTCAGGTTGTAGACTTATGTGTTTAGAATCTACCGTTCAAATTTCAAGACGATCCAACGGTAAACGAACCCGGTACAATTATTCTCCCACAGCTGTGCAGAAAACGACGAACGAAAACAGCAGGAAATTCGACTGACTTCTGCAGGTTTATCAAAACTCCAAATCCAAATCCGAACGGTCAAATGATAGAACCATATGTCAAGAAGTTACGGTACGAATTTGGAGATGATCCAACGGTTAACAAATACAAAATCACGATTTTCCCAAAGCAACGCAAATTATGACGAACCAGAAACAAATCAAAGAAAAACCAAACGAACTCAAAAACAAACAGGATCCCTCCGGATCGCCAACAATTAGTCGACAACCGGAGGATGACTAATTCAAAGCGTCGAACCTAGCTCTGATACCACTTGTTAGAGATATATCGAACAAATACCAAGAAAGAAACAAATACGAATACGAAGAACTAATGATATCTATTTATAGAGATCATATGATCATATGATCGATGCTTAAACTGACGATAACTCGATCTAAACATGTAATACCTAAAAACTAGAATACCTATATGTTATATTTTAGTTTAATCTCCGCACAACGGCGGTTCCAACTCTCTAGATTTGATTCGGACATCGCTCGGATGAAGGAAATGCGATTAGTGATTGGGCGGATGATGTTGATCCTCCAATACATGTGAACTGAGGACCTACCGATGAAATTCGATACCAAATCGAAAGAAACGCTGAACTACGTGATCGTAGGACACATCGAGAGTTTCGAGATGATTTGACTTAACATATTTGGAATCGCTTTTTGAGCTAAAGCAATCCAAACAAATGTAATAGAAGCGTATGAGTTTGGGGTGTTACCCTTCCATCTCACGAAAAAAATATTATGAAATTAGTTAGTGTCCAATTATTTTACGAAGTTTTATGTATTGCGAGAAAGTTAATGTAATTGTTATCAAAAATTAAATCGCATGAGTTTATAGTAAATGCATGAGTATATAGTAAATTCAATGTGCAACAAATAAATATATATATTATGTACTCTCATTCAATAAACAAATAGTACGGAGTATATTATAAGAGAGGAATCAAATGTGGGTCCACTTTTGCGTATAAACAGGAACTCAAAGTTCTTTGTACTCAACTTTGTATGCATGTACAATGCATTTTTTTAACTTTGAACGATGACTAGGAAAACTTTGAACCCTCCACCTAAGCCCATTGGAGATGCTCTAAGAACATATAGTACAAAAGGTCTAGCCGGGAGTACAAACGTTTCAAGCAGGTGAAAACATAATTAGTACTTTTTAACACACAGCTAAAATAATAACGTGTCATGAATATAATGACAAAGATGCTTACGTGGATGTCTACGTGGATATTGATGTTAACAAAAGACATAAAAAAACTGGTTACCTGTTCAATAGGTTACCTTGTACATACAATAGTCGAAATTAATAGTTATGTACATACAATGGTGGTCAATATAGTTTTGTACACACTAAAGAAGTCAACGCATAGTTGTATGCATTTAAAGACACTTAACCCTAATGAAAATTCTTTTAGAACGGTGATGGTTATGGTGATGGTGATTTTGTTGTCAGACATTGATGACAAACTTATGTAGGTGAAAGTTTTATTTAGATGTGCAATTAAAGTTTATTAATTACTACGTATGATTTTTTTAACTGTAGAGAGGAAGAGGACTAATTACCAAGGCTCTCTTCTTAAGATCACTCCCAACAGTGAACAGTCCTTTCGTCACTTCCTTCTTCCCTTGTGTCAGCTCAGCGTCACGTCAGCACATTCAAAACTGACGAAAGAGTGACAAAGCACTACCAACAATCCTTTCTTCCTTTAATTTTTGGGCCCCACATTTAACATTCCATCTACATTTACATATACTAAACAAAAAATAACAATACATTAATATAAGCTGGGACCCACGAAATACACCTCTCCTTTCTTCGGTTTACCGAAGAAGGACCAAGTGACGAAAGGAATGAAAGGGCCGTGCCAATAGGTGACGAAAGGAAGGGCTCGTCGGTTCCCAAACCGCACAAACCGTTGGCACAAGCCTAAGAAGGGACTTTGTTTATGACGAAAGAGGTGCTATCAAATACATGAGTGATAGTTGACTTTGTTTATATTCAAGTAAATATATTCATGTTGTGTTATATGTCACATGTAGAAATCATTTTAGCTTTGCAGGTGAATTTGTGAAATTAAAATATTTGGAAGCAGGAGATAAGTTAACTCTTTACCAAAGATGTATTCAAAAATTGTTTTAAATTATTTCCCTATAACAAGTAATTTATTATATTGTTTCTATGCGAGGCATAATTTATTTGTTAACGTGATTTGATATTGAATTCAAATTAAAATGAAAATTTTGATGAGAATTGAGGAATTAATCTCAGAAATATGAGTTTGAGAATGTAAATTTTGATGAAAATGGATGAATCAAATCTCAGATGTTCATTTTCATCAAACCCCACACTCTTCACGTTTTTTAAAATCGGTATATCAAAAACCGCTAAGTGAAAATTTAGAAAAATTATACCATAAAAAGCAACGTGTTTTTCTCTTCGATTAGACATTTCACATGGTATACTTTCGACGATTTTATTTTTTTCATTTTTTGGTGGTTTTTCCAAATTGTACAATATACTATCACATGTGATGTTTTGGAGTATCACATGTGATAGTCTGGTATCACATGTGATACTGTGTAATACCAAATGTGATACTCGTTGGTATCACATATGATACTCGTTGGTACACATGAGATACTCGTTGGTACACATGAGATACTCGATTGTATCACATGTGATAGTTGTTTTCAAAACCCAAGAAAAATAATTCGTCGAAAGTATATTATGTAACATGTCTGATCGAAGAGAAAAAAACGCTGATTTTTATGATGCAATTTTTATAATTTTATAACTAGCTGTTTTTTAGATATTTAATTTTTATAAACGTGTGAGATTTAGAAGGTTTTTTCAATTGGATCTCTCTATTTGTTCCTCCATTTTTAGTAAAATGTTTTCTACTAAATTGAACCTCACCCTCTTAATTGAATCACATGATCGATAATTGCTTGTACAAACATGTTCAAAGACAATATGTATTAAAATCGTGGAGTTAACTAATCATCTCATCTTTATCACTAATTGCTTGTACAAACATGTTTCAAAGACAATATGTATGTATTTTGCTTTATTGAAGGTAATATGCAGCATAATGAGGATATAAGGGGCTTTATTGCAGATTTTGTACCCGTGGTGATGGATATCAAGAAGAAAAGTGGAATCACAGAGTATTGCCTTTTATAAAGGATTTGACTGTAAGAAGTCAAAAAATCAGTTTTGAAGTTAATAGATACTCTATAAATTATACCAATAGTGCGTTTATGTTATGTCTTAGTTTTAATGTTGAGATTGCAATAGTTGTTTTGATAGAAATATATTGTATTAAAGTTTGGGTGGAACACTAAAAAAACCCCTAGAGGTATGCCTCTAGATATGTTTGTACATATTTTATTTTTATAGAATTTTGCTGGGTATCGTCCCTCTATCCAAAAAAAAAAAAAAAAGACAATATGTATTTAAATCGTGGAGTTAACTAATGATCTCATCTTTATCAATTTGTAGTACATCACAATTACAGAAGAAGAAAATGCAGATGTAATCACGAGAGGAGGGTTCATCTCCGAAGACACTTATACACGAACCATGTGAAGCTAACGACTTCAAATACAAATGGTACTTACCAAAGAGATAAAGTACCGCTCACAATACGTTTTTTTTTCTGTGAAATATATTTAGTGATTTCGTCACAACATTTCGTGAACTAAAAAGCTTAATTTTATGAATCTTTGAGATGATATTGTTACTTACTTTTTTTTAGTTTCTTGTTTTAAGTGGTGGTACATTTTTAAATTTTTTATATGACTTTATTTCTGTTGAATTAAAAAAAAATGTGCAACGTGTTTTTTTAAAGGTAAGGGACTGAAAACGAAGGAGTATAAACATGAGGGACCAATAACGTAGATTCTAAACCTAATCGTTTCCCCCAAATTGCATTCAACATTGACATTGCTCATTGTATATGAAGTTCAATTCGATGTTCGATTAAGAAAATAAATTGCAAAATATCTGAAGATTGGTGGAATTAAGCAAAATCAGTTTCAATTTTACGCGTTTAATCAACCAATTTCATTCCAGGTGATACGCTACTCTTTAATCAACACTATTATATTTTCTGTATCGTAAATTCATACTATTACCAGCTAATAACAAAAAACAAATTATTTATTATTTATTTCTGTACGAAACTTGTATCAAGTGACTGAATTCGATGCAATAATCTATGTCTGTCTTCTTTATCTTTGTTTTTTTTTTTTTTTTTTTGTAATTGTATGGAATTTGCAGAACCCCCGTTGGGCGTTAGGTGTTTGATCAAATGCCTAAGTGAAGAAATGGGTTTGCATCATATTAAAAAAGTGTTTCTGGGTTATGTTTAATTTGATGTTGGTACATTGTTAAAAAGATTTTCTTACTTCTTGTTTTCTTAATCAAATTTATTCACTGAAATTAAAGGAAGTTTCGAAAGACATGCACTTTCTTTTTCAGTTTGCTGATGTATATGTGTTCGTTTATGTTTCTTGTTAGAAATGGAGAATGCAATACAAGCTGCTGTACAAACTTCTTTCGGAGGCGAATCGGACATTTCTCATGTGAAGAAACTGTTGTTTAGGCGAATGCTGGTGGGTGTAAGCGATGGGCGCTTTTTCATGGGCGCATTTTACTGCATGGATAAGCAAGGAAACATTATTCTTCAAGATGCTGTTGAGTATCGTAGTACAAGAAGATCGTCTCCTTCACCTATGGAACAGCGGGGTCTTGGTCTTATACTAATCCCGTTCACTTGTAGGACGTCTTGTCATGTTGATTGCTCGATTGATGAACAACTTTCATTACTGTCACTTCAGGCTCAAAAGTAAGCCAGTTATAGAGACATATCGCCAAATATCTGTAACCAAACATTGTTTTTTTATATTCAATTCTAGTTAGAAATTATGTGTTTGAGATATTCGATTTTATAGATAATGATTTGATAATACAACATTCCATTAAGAGATTCAGACAATACAACTATTGTTATTGCCAGAAGAATATTGTGAATGAGTTTCTAATTACAGTAACAATAAGGGTGATGGAAGCCATTATTGTTGTAGTAGACTCACTGTCAAAACCTGTCTCGATAAGCAGTGCCGTAAACAATCAAGTATGGTACGGTCCGCACTACAGTATCGATTGGTATTGCAAAGTTAACCCCAGATGACATCCCACTCCCTACAACAAATTATGCAAATATTAGACAATCATGATGATCAGATAAACAGATTTCAGGTCATCTTGTAAATCACTGAAGTCATTAAATATATGTTTTGACTTTTGAAGTCAAACTGGTTAAAATTAAAAATTAAAAATCAATATGCAGTCCAACAATGCAGTATTAAGATGAGTAGTAACCTTCAGTAAGATATATGTGGATGAAGTATCAACAAGAGTCAACTCTTTACCTTTTCGAGTGAAGGTTGCAGTATTAACACCGATAACATGGCCATGGGAATCAAGCAAGGGTCCACCCGAATTGCCTGCGTAACTCAATTACAATCCTTAAATGTCATACAATATCATATAACCTGGCAGTAAAAATAATTGTTCTTGATTTCAGTTTTACCTGAATTAATTGCTGCATCTGTTTGAATGGCTCCTCTAATGGCACCTCCGTTTGGTGACGGTATCTCCCTTCCTAATCCACTGACTACCTGAAATCGTTCAATCTAAATGTAAAGAATCCATCAAGTTTCTGAAACCAGTTGACGTATTGATTGTTATAATTTGATAGATTATATATATTTTATGGTCTTACCCCTGTAGTTAATGTGTTCTCATATCCATAAGGATTCCCGATAGCATAGCAGCTTTGACCCACATTTAGTTTACGGGCACTGCCTATATCCACGGGCTTTACCTCAATCCCTTCAACATCAACCTGCAAAGGGGAGTGAATAAATTATTAACGAACAAACGGCTTTTTAGTTTTTTATGTTGCTTTCTACCTACCTTTAGAACAGCCAAATCACTGGATGGATCAACACCAATAATCTTTCCATCTCTAGATAAACTGTTGCCACTTTTGTCAATGAGGAATACCTGTATAAGCAATAACCAGCATATAATCGATGAAATAATGTATATTAGCAGTCGTACCAACATATATTTTCTTCAAACAATTGATTAAATCAATCATGATATAATTGTCTCTAGATAGTAATGAGGGAAGTAGATAGTAGTGTTCATCTATCATTCCAGTAGAATAGTCTTGGAACCTTACAACGCTGTCGTCCATTTTGATCAGTAGCCAACTTTTCAACAACATGATAATTAGTCACCTGCCATACATTAAAAGCAATTAATAAAATGTGCACTTCTGCTTTGTACCAAAATACATAAAAGAGAGCTTTCTAAATTTTGCCGGGGGTAGATCTTTTAGCCAAAAGTAGAGCAATAGCAGATAGCTGCTAAAGATACATGTTTAGGACACTGTTCATATTATCTGATTTGTGGGACAGAAATTAAGATGGGACCCATGAAAGAATATGCTTGACTCGTAGATAGAGAACGATATCGTACGATGTGACCAAACTTATCCCAAATGAAGCCTGAACCAGTCCCTTCAACTTTTGCTTTCTGATCATCTACCATCACAACCTCATCAGAGGTTTTTGGGTTATCAACAATTTCAAGGTCTTTGATGAAAACCACAGATGGTGATGTTTCCTAAGAGATCAAATGAATGTACATTAGTAACATCAAAAGAAACTAACGACTCACATACATATTGGCATAGACTTTGAAGAGTCAAAATTGCAGTGAATTGGCAAAAGTCAACAATAACTGTATACAAAATGCAACACTAAAGAATGACTGGTTAATAAGTTCATACACTTTCACATTGCTCAGAATACAGGTTTCATTCAAATGAAGAGACCGAAAGATATGGTTGATGTGCTGTACTTGGATTCCAGTTTGAGATGCAATATACAGAAACCTTATATCATAGCCCATGTTTGACTTCTAAAAGTATAAATTTTTCATAAATGTACTCCCAAATAGATATGAAACTACCATGTCAATAAAAATTACCACCACACTAGACAAGATGGTCTAAAAATAGTAAAGCAATCTATATAACAACTTTATACTGTTGACCTCCAATAGTCAAACATGATTATTCTACAACCAAAAGACTAAAGGGGGCGTATTCAGGAATATTGCAAAATAGACAGTTTCACTGCATTTAACAGATGCAAATTTGATCCAATTATCACAATTTTTATGGTCAAATGACAAGTTTATGAGAGATTACGGTGACAAACATATATATTTAGCCTAAATTATTGATCATTACTAAATTATCCTGCAACAATCTACATGTTTTGGGATGTGATATTGAAATTATATATCTATCTCCAAAATCCCCTTTTTGTGTTACTGAAATCAATACACTAAACAAACAATTCACAAGGGACTAAAAAGGAGTACGCTTTAACTGTAATTCTTGAAACCCAAATCCATGAACTAATAAAGAGTGCAAAACCTCAAACAGGTGAACAACACGGTCTTCTTCTTGTTGGGTCTCATCAAGAAGTTGTTGAGCAAGTGCAGCAGATTGAGTTATTGAACTTTTTGTGAAATATGATGTCACTGCTGTAAAGACTATTGTTCTACGTGTTGTAAGTAAATGAGATGGCAGAACAGAAGATGAAGATGAAGATGAAGAAGGGTGTTTGGTTATGGGTTTGGGAATGGAGGTGGAGTGACCACCACAAAACAATACCTTCATTATCTTTCACACTTTCTATCTCTGTTTCCTTATTAACATATTTTCTTTACTATATTATATTATTGTGAATGAATTATAAAGCCTATGATAGATTGTAATGAGATTAGTTGCTACAAATGATATTAGGATGTGTTTTTGTTAATTAATAGTTAACCATTTTTTTTAAGTGTATAGGTTCTAATTACAGAATGCTACTAATTTCACCAAACATGCAGGTTTTAAGATATGAGCTCATGATCTCTAGATAATAAAGAAAGCTCAAACATTAGAATAAGTGCATCTACATATCTGAATCTTTTCTTTCTTTTTTTTTGGCCTTGAAGTAGCAAACCTCACATTTTGATTTACCAATAGCATATGAAAAAGGTGTATGCAATGAGTTGTATAAAATAATTTTAAAAGGACTCGATGTTGACAAAGTGATAATATTCAAAGATATCTTAGTAAGACTGGTCCATATGTAAACACTTGGCACCATCTGTTTCATCATGTTATCTTCTATTTATGACTTGATCAAAAGGGCAATTAATATGAAAAGCAAGAAACAGCACAAACGGTTAAATTATGAATAATATGCCTTAAAGATCAGAGCAATGTGAGCCAATCACAGCCACATCAAGTTCCCTATATTATACTTCATTCAGTTTCTTACAATACACCCCCCTCAAATTAAAGACAACTCTATATATCTTGAGTCTTGACCACTCATGTTCTGTTATGACTTCATGCACAATAAGAATTTGAACTATAGAGAACTTTATTGACTAAGGGAAACACAAGGTTTTAAATGGATTTACAATAAACTTCAGGGGGTGTCCTGAAACTTGAACAAACTTTAGATCCCTATAAATTCCATAGCCAATATTCTAATTTTATACCATACCTTCATACACAACATCTCACCATTTAATAACCAAACATATTTTTGTCTTTCTACCGAAAATGGCAAGTTCAAGAATGGCTAGGTTTGTGAGTGAGGTCGCACCGCCACAATTTGTAAGTTTAATGAGGCAGCGAACAAGTAAAATGTTGGAGACTATTAAAGAAGATGAGAGAGAAGTTTCTATGACTGAGAGGGAAGCGAAAACAATTGTTGTTAGCTCATCGCTTTCTTCTACCTCGGCTCATCAAGCAACAAGTTGTAATACCATGCAATTCTTAAAACAATCGCACAGAAAGTTCTCAGTATATGGAAATTGATGATGTACTTGCACCCTGCATGGATTATGTTTTGTGGGATTATGTCCTCTTTTTATAAAAAGACCCAAGTCTAGTTGCACTCTCTTCAGACCACTTTTTTTATAGTCTTTTGAGTAGTGGGGTAATGTAATGTGGAAGCCTTTATCAGTTTCAGTAGCATGAAATAAATATTTATGTGTACTAAGGAGCTTATGTATTGAGTTAATAGCAAAAGCCTCTATATGACATATCAAAAAGATAAATGGGAAGTTTTTTAGTTCTCCTTCTTTGTTTGAGAATGTAAATTGCTTATTGCTTCATATTTGTATATCAGTTTAGGGTCCTTATAGTTAATTAGCTTTTTGTTTACCATTAAGTAGATCTATAAAGGAAGTGGTCAAAATGTATCGAAAGTCTTACAAAGTGTTTTAAAAAATGTTTAGCATCTTATAATTGCTTTATTAAATAAGATTTGATTATCATTTTTCGCAATACAATTCTTTTGGTAATATCTGACGTGCGAATTTTAAAACAACAAAAATATATCAAATTATACTAAATGGACGAAGGAGTGCTGGCAAGTCAAGAACTCAAGATAACCCATCCGCCATCCGGCTCAAACCCATTGTGACCTGTTACACGACCAGTTGTCTCACTCTTTTGCCACTTCTAACTTCAACCTTAGAGGAGATATTATATGGTTTTTTTCTTGTTTCACTTTTAATCCTTTTTGTACTCAACAGTCCACTCCGTGGATAGTGCACACAGATTCTTCTATCATTTGCAATTCCTTTCGGGTCGGAAACGTGGGCTGCTGGTGGGGATGTGATTTCTATATTTTTTTTCTTCTTTTGTAGAGAAAAGCAATTCAAATGACATAAAAAGAAACCAGTAATAAGAAATTGCATTTAAGGCTGCAAAATTAAAAAATCTAAGTTTTACCTAATGTTGAAGCCATCATACACAATTTTATAAATTAATTTTGGTCTTCCTTCAAACTTGGTTTTGTATAATTGTATTATATTTAGCAAAGTTTATTTTTATTTTTTCCAAGTAGAACTTTGGATTCTAAATTAATTTGATAGGCATAAATGAGGCTTTTGACTTCAAATGAGAATTTCGAGACATCATAACAGATTACCAGTACAGAGTCTATCCTTCACCATCTACTATGTCGGAGTAACATAATTTCTAAGAAGTTTGGTCTAAACTTTTGGTACACTTAACACTATCTCCGCGAAATCATGTACAGTAGTAGTTATGCATGAATGATGCTTAATTGGGCAGAAAAAAGAATCAGATCCAACAAGGACTATCATCCATATTTAGTTTGGCCTTCAAAATTAACTTTGAATCTTTATGTGATCTGTTTTCCAATTTAATAAAACTGTGATCTGTAAATGAACTTACACTAAGTCACCAATATGAATGGAACATTCAACATTGCTTTGGAAATGGTGAAAGAACTGGATATGGCTAAATTTCATCACTGCGTAATTAGTTACCAAAATATATTTTGTCCTCACAAGTGTCTTGACTCTTTACTAGATGAAAAAAGTCAACATGTTCTTTATCAAGACCAGGGGGTTACAAATATGTGATAACTTTGATGTCACAAGCTCGGCACGAGAATGACAGAAGTGGTCACCAGTCTCTTGCATAATAAAGTAGATATTGTCACCAATTGGGCGAGGTAATGTCCTTAACACCTACATGTATAATGGTTACTATAGTTTAAGTTGGTATATGAAATGATCAATTTTTTGGTAACTGATTCAAAGTTGTCACAAACACCATCAGTGTAAATGTTTGCATTCTATAAGGAAATTAAAAAAGAATCCACGTGATTCTATAATCTTAAGAAATATGGAAGGATTATCGCGAAAAATAAATGAAATCAAATAATTTTCCATCTCTGATGAGACTGACATTAATTTTGTTCTGGGTCCCTATATAATGGACACCGGTAAGTAATCCTTGTCTTTAAAAAATTAACTTATAATCTCAGATTATAAAAGGTTACTTATGTATGCACTAATACAAGAAAAGAGTACGATTATAATAATAAGTTAATAAGTTACATAAACAGAATGCAACACGAAGGAGGCACAAAAACTTGAAGAAAAACAGCAGCAGCTAAATAAATAACGAACAAACAACATAGATACTCCCATCAGTTGTAAAACAACATAAAACATAAGATGGGATTCTTTAATCTGCAGTTGGGAGGAACTTGTCACACGCCAAGTCCACGACCAGAGTGAAGCCACCAAGCTTAAAAAACACCACCACCTTGCGAAGTTTCCATAACAAAAAATAATTAATTACCCTTATGTACGAGAATTTATAGCCTTCTCCAAAAGTACAGACTTCTAAAACATACCCTTAACCAATACTAATGAACCAGTAGGAAAAAGTAATTAATCAAGTACTTCCATAAGCACATCGGAAACTATCAGAGTTTTTAGCTAAGTGCTTCTGTATTCGACCAACGCATGTTGATCTGTTGGACAACAGAAAAGAAGCTGAAATTGAAGGCAAATTAGATGAAGCACTTGTGAGTACTTCTGCAACTCCTTCAAGGCAACCACTAGTACTAATAATGGTTTCTTCTTCATGAATTGTGTCTAAACTTTTAGAACTTTGGAGTTTTGAAATATGAAGAAACTGAGATACTGCAACAGCTGAAAATGGAGTGCGCTGTTGTGATGGTTTGGTCTTGGGCTGACTTTTGGGTACTGAAGCAAAGAGTAGTCTTGTTGCCATGGATATGATTTTTTAAGGAATATAAAAGGAGAGGAGAGGGAATGAAGAGAAGGATATAAGTGAATATGTCATGAATGAGTGTTCTCAACTATTTATAGGCCTAAGGATGAACACATAAATAACCTCCTGAATTTATACATTGTACTTCCTCGATGTTTCTGTTAATATCTTTTCTCTCAAAAAGTATTACTTCTAATGTCATTGTTATCATCGGCATGACGTCACTCTTCATCTACACCTTCCACTAGTATTTCTTCATATCGTCATCATATCGTCATATCATCATCATTAACCATCTTTTAGCATATTCAAACATTTTTAATTTCTTAGACCTTTTGTATCCAAATTAATATTTAGGGGATATTTGTTATAGCCTATGTGAAGCAGCTTATACTTATTAGCTTACAGGCTTCCAAAACTGCTTTTAATAAGCAAAATTTACCTGGCCAGCATCCAGCTTATTCAACTCAAATAAGCTAAAAAGAGTTTAGTTGTTTGATAACTAAAAAGAGTGTGCGCTTATTGTAATTGTAAATTGTTTAATGCAATAAGCAAATAAACTAATAAAAAGCCATGTACAAAGCTAATCCAAACACTCCCTTATCATGGATATATATTTGTCACATACACACGAAACTGGCTGTCGAATGATACACGTCTCATAAGTTACTAAAAGTTGAGATGACAATCTATAACCTCTACTTAGTAGTAAATTAGTCCTTTTTATGCATCTCAGTCAAAAACTACATTCAATCTAAAGAAGAAATATTTACAGAGGGGTCATCTTGATCCAGCATTGATTGGTGCTAGCTTTCTGAAAGAAACTTTAGTGACTCAATAATTACTAAGACAGGAATGGGCATACAAATCCAAGATTGTGCTTTATGGAATGGAGTACGACTGAATATCGATATACCTCTGCTTTTTAACTTTAATCAGACACCCTTATTTGTACGCAAATGTTTCTAGTTATGATAGAGCTTGAGAGATCTGGCATGACTGCTGACCTGGTCGTGGTGGTTACAGAAGTCATCGTCAAGGTCCCATTTTCTGCAATATAACAAGACTTTTCATATTGTACTATTGGCTCAATGTCATCATTGTCCGCAGGCAATCAAAACCAATAACATTAGGAAAAGACTTGCTAGGTCTTTCGATTAATGTTATCTTGCGGGTTAATTAATTCTATGTATGTTAATCATCTTGGTAAAGTTAGCTGCCTTGTAACATTGTCAGTGTGGGTGTGACTTAAGGAATCAGATCGAAATGGTGAATTTTCATGTATTCTATGTCGCAGTATACATGCATGCACTTAGTCATAAACTGATGCAATAATCGATACGATGTATTTAAGTTTTACTTGTTTTGGTTCTTTATAAATCTTGCTTACAGTATCACAAAAGTATGAACATAATGAACCTTATTAAAGCCACACCATAAAATCAGATAAGACGGAAAAAGGTTAAGCAAAAATGAATAGCATGTGGTCCATCCATATCCTGAAAACGTGATGATGCCTTGGATACCAGGTCACTTATATATGAACCGAAAACCAGATCCAGACGTACACTTTAAAGAGTATAAGGCGCTGGACATGCATGTATGCGCTTTTATATATGGGAAAACAAATTTATTGACATTGGTGGGTGGTCTTTGTATATCTTTACATATTACATATATAGTAATGTTAGTAATGAAATATGTTTCCTTAATTGATAGTATTTGTTGCACACACTTGCAATCTTGTGTTCTAATAGACACAAATTAATATCAATAATATTGTCTATTGATGATCTGGATAAGTGATGTGTTAGCAAACTCATTTATGGAACAGGGGAGCATGGCAAGCTGGTTTGAAAGAATGACAGCTTCGAAAGACCATAACTCTTAAACCTTTAGGAGTTACAGGCTCGCATATCCAACCGTTAAGAGACGACCCCATTTTTCTTTCTTCACCAATTTAACTTTTTTATTTGTCTCTGTTATATAAAGTTAGACCTAATGCTAATTGTTGTTCACCATAACTCTTTAGGTCTATCGTTATGCCAACGTATCATTTATTTATCTAATATGTAACTACGTGGTTTCTTAGCGATTAGGATCCTCTCATTTTAAAGGCAACACGAGAGTTCATGTTCTTTCACAAAATAAAAAGAGGGTTCTCTAGTTTTGAATAGAAATGAATTATTCTAAAATTTAATTAATTTACCATTGTGAGATAACATGACTGTCTCATGTTGATTTCCATATGAGAGGATCTTAATCCTATCTTACCTTTGTAATTCCAATTTTGAATTTCACTATTCTGGTTGAACGGGCCTGCGAAAATAGACCCGTCCTTTCTGTCTTTTAAAAAGCCGTTCCCCGCACATCTAGTAAACGTTTTATGCCTCCTTTACCCTACATTAACTCTTAAGTTGATGTGTTAACTCAACCTCCATGTATGATGTTTGACAACATGTACCTACTAAAAGGCGAAAAGTGCAAATTAGGGAATTTTCGATGCCAACGAAAACCATATCTTCGAAGATATACGCATACCACTGATACGCAGACACTTGACACATTATGAAATGCCATATTGCTTTCCATCATGTAATGAATTCCAAATGCAATTAATACGAAAAGCAAGAGTCGGCACAAAAGTATAAACTTGAATATATAGCAACTCTTAATGATCACGACAAGTGACTAAATTTGAGCCTTAACAAGTTTCCTTCAACTTATCTCATTCAGTTGTTTACTACAAAAGTTAAGGGTTAACTCCATTTACACGTACTACAAATCGTTAGTTATTAAGTTCTTCGACACGTTCAGAATAAGGATATATAGGCCTCATTCACAAACATGTTACTTTATGAGTGACTTATAAATTACATATTTGTCATATGATTTTTTTTTGAAATTTTTATTTTATTTTGTTTGAAACGTAAGTACTCACATCACACAGACCACGAATATTTAAATTAATCCACAAATATGAAACTTTTCAACATTTCATACACACATGCATAACTCTCTCTGAGTCTTTTGTCCCTAATTTATTAAGATGATTAAATTGTTCGAGTAAGCAAACTGCTAAATAGACATAACTAAATAGGTTGAAAAATTAGTCTATCATTGTAAGCATGAATCATGACAAGTTGCATATATGTATAAGATTATAAAAGAGATATTATATCAATTAACTAGACTTTAAACTAGTGTATATACACGGACCGTTAATTTTTAATATGAAATTTCGTATTTAGTATATTGTTTCTAATAATAAAGTGTGTAAGTTAATATGTATATTAAGCATTTAGTTGAATTTATAAAATATTATTTTATGTAAATAGATTTATATAAGTAGAGATTAAAAATTTAAAGTTTTTGAAACCAAGTTAGTGAAAACAATTAATTATTTTAAGTCTATATTAACATTTATAAGTAATTTTATTTCTACTAGGTGAATTAATAATAGAAACATTACAGATGGATTTGGATAATATTTTAATTAAAGAATTAAATTTCTTTTTATATGTAAGTGAGTAGTTGATTAGAAAAAATTCATTTTTAGTAAGTTAGGGATCTTATTTTAAAATTTACTAAAATTAAAGGACTTAATTGACAAATTGAAACTTAATTAGAATGATGACATCATAAAGATGTTTCTTATATAAATTTATTATTATTATTAAGATTAATGAGTAGGTTGCGTTTGATAAAACTATTGGTGCTGAATGATTCAAACACTCTAAATTTGAACGACAAAAATTGTGTGATAAGTATTCTCCATAAACAATATAGGAGTAATATAACATTATTACTTGATGAAGTAACTATGTAGTAATATAAGCCATTTGTCATTCTTAAATTCAAATTTAAAATGATGATTAAGATACTTTACATGTAATTATAGATTATAGATAAGGCACGATAACTAAACTTTAGTTTATATTATTATTATGGGAATACCTTCGCTGCACTTAGTTGTAGCCAACTCCCTACACCAATAACATTCAATGTTGTATTCGATGTTTACATTCAATGCAGCAATTGATAATTGTAGTGCTTGTTTGACAAAATTTTATTTGGGACACCCCAAATGGTATCAGAGCCATGTTGCTCTCTAAAATATGATGAATAATCATATAAACGATTTTATAAAAATGATTATTTTTAATCAAATTATGAGATTGATAATATATTTTATCGAAAATTTCGATATGCTTGAAGAAGATAGAAATGCTTACTTCGCCACTGATACGTATGAGGATGATAATGATTATCCTTGGGATGATGAATCCCTCCAAAATATATATCAAGATTAGGTCTAAATTATGAATTTTGATGACCTAAGTAAATTAATAAAAATACTTCTAGATAGCACAGAAGAAGTAAAAATGCTTATGCAAAACCTAGTTGTAGAAATACAAACTGCTAGACAAGACATCCAACTTCTCAAGCTAGAAGTTAAAACAATGAAAGATACTCTTAAGAGTATAAAATTCGAAAAGGGAAAACAGGTTATAGAACCTAGACCTTTTAAGAAACAAACTAAGTTAGAAAACTTAGAAAAACCACGTAATCTACAGCCCAATACCTTGGAATATGGAATATGGAATGAAGTCTTACCCAACCTCCTTAAAAAAGAAAAAGAAAAACTAGAAAAGTTGAAAAAAGATGAGTCCGAAAATTAGGAATAAGAGAAAAGAAGTCATAAAATATGAAAATAGACTAGATGAAACTAGTAAACAAGATGCATTCCATCTATACTTAGCCTTAAATACGTTTAGATTAAATCTAAAAACCTTTTGGCCAAAGTCACTATTAAGATCTAGAGTCTTAAGAAACCTTGAGGATGAATTACATTTTCTCAAAAGAACAACTGAAACTAAAAAGTTTAAAGAACCTAAGGGAAAGGAATTAATGATATTAGAAAAATCATTAGATGAAATAGAAAAAAGAAATAACGGTTTATCAGCCATATTAAAAACACCCATACCTGAAAGTCAAGCCTCTACAAGTTTAAAACCTATTTTCGACATAGAAAATGACGATTTCTTTAATGAAATATTAACAAACATAGAGTTACCCTCTACGTATGACTTGTTTTTAGAAAATGGAGAATTTAACTTTTGAATTTTCTAAAATTGACCTCACTTCTGATGAAGAAGTAAATGTTAAAATGAATAAAACTGAAAGCTCTGGAGCTGGCAGTGTTATTACTAATAGGCCACCTAGTACATGGGATGAAGAATATTTAGAAGGCACTTCAAATTACACTACCACTAGAGTTATACCAAACTCTAAAAACCCCGAATACAAGTTTTCTATGAAGGATAAGTATATTCCATTAGAAAAACCATTAGAACCACTTAGTTTTGCTGGAGCAAAATTAAATATTGATTGTGTCCTAGACCCTGTAAAGGTAATAGGAAAATTTTATGATGCCATGGTACAATTTTTTATTTACCATGATAGAGATAATTGGACATCTGTATATAAAACAGAATTAATGACTACTGCCTTAGACGGAAAGACTAGCAACTGGAATGAAAATCTAGAAATAGATACAACCAATATAATTTTACAAGCTACGAAAGCAGCTTTTGATGAAGGAAACAACCAAGGGGTTAATGTTTTCTTAAATTTTATTTCTAATGAATTTGTTGGTCAAAATTGGAGCACAACACTCCAAGAACAGGAAAAAATTTATGAAAGAGAAAAATTAGTTATGCTAAATTCTATTAAATTGTGTGATATTTGCTATCTGCCACAATATACTTGTCAATTTGAAGAAATATATTATCATATTTTTAAACAAAATATGCCAAAAGAAATCAAAGATTTATATTTTTACAAATTACCACACCCATGGAATACTTTGATAACTGAGTTTTATCAAAAACTTGCAAATAGAGAAATCCTAACGGATACTCTAGGAGCTCGAATAATGTTTATAAAACAAAAGGTATCAACTGCTTGCTACAATCAGCAGTTAAATAAATCTGGTGCTAAAGGTATAAGAGCACAAAAACGATTATGTTGTGACACCATTGACTATCCAGTAGAATGGGGTTGTGAAAAGGTTTATAAGCGAAAGCTTAAAAAGAAATTGAAGAAATTCAAAAAACAAAAGTTTTTGAAAAAGAAACGTTTTACAAGAAAACCTGGTTTTCAGGAAAAACGATATTTCAAAAGAAAAACTCATTACAAGAAACCACCAGGAAAACCTTGTAAATGTTGGAATTGTCAAGAAGAAGGACATATGTCATACGAATGTCCTAATAAAAAGAAAAGTAACAAAATTGATATAAGAGAGTTTTCTTATAATAAAAATGAATTCGGAAAAATAAATGAGCCGATAACTGATGATGAATATTTTGAGTTATCTGAAACAGAGTCCTCTGAAACTGATGAATCAGATTCAGAATGAGTGAAATTGAGGAAAGAATTCCTAGAGGAATTACTCAGTTTCAACAAGATGATGAAACTGCATATGCTGGGATGCTTATGTTCAATGAAGAACAATTTAAGCAAATCAAAGATGCAAAGTTTAATCTTAAACCTGAGGATAATCTTCTACAAAAATGTTCTAGATTTTTAAATAGAAAAAGACATGTTTTTCATCATTATATGGAAGTCGAAGTCCCTGTTAGTATTGAAAATACTAGAGGAGAAGCAAGACTAACAGTTATTGATAAAAATACAATAAACTCTTTACTTCAAAGAATTGATAAAAAAACAAAGAGAAAAGTTTAAATATGTTTACCTATCAGGTTTACAGATTATGTTTTGTTCTTTATTTAAAGAAGGAATTGATTGCCCATTAGTTGTTCACCTTACAGATCAAAGAATGACTAATATACGTGATGCTCACTTAGGAAGTATGAAAGGAAACTTAGCATATAAAAAGTTACTTTTTACTTGTTATCCTAAATATTGTGTTGCCTTAGGAGATCAAAATATAGAAAGATCAGTCACCCTAAGTTATAATCTTTCTAGAAAAGATATTGTTAAAAATGGATCGTTTCCTTTTACTATCCATTATGCCTGTTTGTATAGTTTAAGCAATACTAATACAAATGATCCTTTTGAGGATAAACCTATCATAGAAATTCATGAAAAATGTATAGGTATAGCTGAAGCAATTCAACCACTTATAGGTAACATATCAATACCTGAAGAAGAAGAATTCAGTATGCCATTATTGACTAATAATACACCAATTAAAAGTCAAATTGAATATGATATTAGTCGTAATAGCCTCACACTTAGAGCACCATCATTTAAAATAAATGAAGGCCCCTCTAGTAGTAATAATGATCAGCACCTAGCTGATCAATGCTTTGTTGAAATAACAATTTCAAATAATATAAGTACCATAGAAGGCAAAGCCTTAATTGATACAGGAGCTTCTATGAACTTATTTCCAAAAGGAAAAATAGGAACACTACCGGTTAATAAAACCCAACAAGTAGAATATGAAGGAATCATCAAGAATGCAAGAGAATTCTGTGATGAAGAAGCTAGTGTTTTAATTGAATTTAAAACAGATAAAAGTCAGATACTACATCATGAGGTAAGATGTCTAATTACGCCAAATGTAGATAATAGAGAATATCTAATTATTCTAGGTGGATCATTTCTCAAAAGTTTTGAGAAATATAAGATAACTGAACAACGAGTTTGTGTTCAGAAAAATGGTATTTGGTACATGATGCCAAGAGTCTAGTATGCCTCAACATACTAAGTTTGATACAACTGTATATATACAGTTAACTCTTTTAAAAGAAGATATTACAACTTGTGCTATTGTAGATACAGGTTCTCAAGCTACTTTGATAAATGAAAGTTTATTAAAAAATTGGCAGGTGATGGATAAACCCATCATTGCTACTGGTTTTGATGATCATCAAACTAAAATAAATAAGATTGCAAACAATGTCGAAATTATCTTAGGATCTAAGATATTTAAGATAGAATATGTATATCCACAACCATCAATGAAAATTGATATTTTGTTAGGAAATGATTTCCTACAACAGTTTAAATATTATAAACAAACGCTTTATAATATATCTTTACAAACAATTTGTGATCATACTATTACAGTTGCTAGATTATATAATCCTTTCAGAGTTACGCTGGAAAGTCGTGGTGAGAAGGTTATAAAAAAGCAAATTCCGGTCAAAAATTTGACCATTTCTGATGTTCGAAAACATTTTTCAATAAAGAAAATTACTCTCGAACAAATTAAAGAAAGTTTTCAAAAAAATTATGGAGAAAATCCTTTAGAAAAATGGGAAAAGTCAAAAGTCTATGCTGAATTACATGTTAAACTTGAGTTAGATGAAAATGGTATGGAAAAACCCATAAGAGTTAAACCAATTATTTATTCGCAAGAAGACAAAATTGAATTTGAAAAACAAATTAAAGAACTTTTGAAAATGAATTTAATTCAGCCTTCAAAATCCCCTCACAGCAGTCCTGCATTTATGGTTAGAAATCATGCTGAAAAAGTAAGAGGAAAAGCCCGAATGGTTATTAACTATAAAAGGCTTAACCAACCAACAATCTTTGATGGATATTTTCTTCCAAACAAAGAAATTTTGATAAATACTGTTAGAGAAAAAAACTTTTACAGTAAATTTGATTGTAAATCAGGATTTTGGCAAATAAAGCTACATCCTAATTCGATAAAATATACTGCTTTCAATACACCACAGGGACATTACGAATGGTTAGTTTTACCATTTGGTTTAAAAAATGCTCCACAAATCTTTCAAAGAAGAATGGATATATTTTCAAATTAAAAAATACGGTTGTTTATGTTGATGATATCTTGATAGCATCAAATGCCTTAGAAGAGCATCAAGAAACTCTAATAAAGTTTCGAGATCTTGTTTTAAAAAATGGAATTATACTTTTTGAAAAGAAAGCTATAATAGCTAAAGAATCAATTGAATTCCTTGGATTAATTTTAAAATGGTATGGAAAAACCCATAAGAGTTAAACCAATTATTTATTCGCAAGAAGACAAAATTGAATTTGAAAAACAAATTAAAGAACTTTTGAAAATGAATTTAATTCAGCCTTCAAAATCCCCTCACAGCAGTCCTGCATTTATGGTTAGAAATCATGCTGAAAAAGTAAGAGGAAAAGCCCGAATGGTTATTAACTATAAAAGGCTTAACCAACGAACAATCTTTGATGGATATTTTCTTCCAAACAAAGAAATTTTGATAAATACTGTTAGAGGAAAAAACTTTTACAGTAAATTTGATTGTAAATCAGGATTTTGGCAAATAAAGCTACATCCTAATTCGATAAAATATACTGCTTTCAATACACCACAGGGACATTACGAATGGTTAGTTTTACCATTTGGTTTAAAAAATGCTCCACAAATCTTTCAAAGAAGAATGGATAATATTTTCAAATTAAAAAATACGGTTGTTTATGTTGATGATATCTTGATAGCATCAAATACCTTAGAAGAGCATCAAGAAACTCTAATAAAGTTTCGAGATCTTGTTTTAAAAAATGGAATTATACTTTTTGAAAAGAAAGCTATAATAGCTAAAGAATCAATTGAATTCCTTGGATTAATTTTAAATTCTACAGGAATACAAATGCAGCCTCATATAGGCAAAAAGATTTCTGAGTTTCCAGATAAACTTGAAAATAAAGAACAAATTCAAAGTTTTTTGGGTCAGTTGAATTATGCTGAAACTTTTATAAAAGATTTAGCAGTTAAAAAACTACCAATTCAAAAATTACTTAGAAAAAGTAATAAAAGTGGATGGACTGAGGAGCATACTTCTATAGTTCGAAAATTAAAGAAGAATGTAAAGATCTACCTGATCTAACTTTACCATCTGAAACGGATAATTTAATATTACAAACTGATGCAAGTGATCTTGCATGGGGAGCTGTTTTAAAAAGTGACATTGGTCAAATCTGTAGATATACTTCTGGAACTTTCAAACCAGCAGAAGTAAATTATAGCATTAATGAAAAAGAATTACTTGCTATTTTAAAAGGAATTAAGAAATTCTCTATTTTCTTATTACCTAAACGATTTGTTGTTCAAACAGATAATACCCAGGTTAAATCCTTTATTTTTAATGAATTAAAAGGGGAACCTCAAAATAAAAGACTGATCCGTTGGCAAACATTTTTTGGATATTATGATTTCACGATTGAATATATCAAAGGTCGTGACAATTACTTGGCTGATTATCTTAGCAGGAACCATGTCAACCAGTGACATATGTTTAAAGCTTCACAGCTTAATGATACTAAAAGGAGTTGTCGAAAGGCAAAAAGAAGAATTCACTAACAAAATGGATGAAGTTTATTCACTTGTTAATAATCTCAATACGCAGGTGGATTCCATGATGGACTCATACATTGAGTATACAAAAACCTTTGAGGAAATCGAAAAAATCTTCGATGAAATTCCCAAAGTAACTTCTCTTTTAAAAGAAAATGAAATTTTGCGTAGCCAAGTTGGTTATGAACCAATAGAATCTTTTAAGAAGGTATTGGTAAAAGAAAGCAAACTGGATGAAAGCAAGCCAGTAAAATATACATCTTTGGGTTTTATTCCAAAGCAAAATCAGGATTCAAAATCTGATAAAAGGTTATTTGATCAACCTTCCTCGTCGGGAAAGATCAATGAAAACAAGGATAAGAGTGATCCTTCCGAAACTACTTCGGTAACCACTCAATCTGAAGTTGGAAAACCAACTAAAAGATTTCAAGATACGGTAAAACGTATAAATTCAGAGACACCATTTATGGATGAATATAGAATGATACATCAATCAACTTATTCATTTATGGTCCAAAATGCTTTTGTTACGTATGATTCAATTTATCCTAGGATCATATTTACAAAAAATGCCGATCCAATTGACATTGGAAAATACACAAAATTTGGTTATACCGATGTAATTCAACCAAATAAGGGATTCAAAAATCTTGAATATATTGATGATTTTCTACCAGACACATTAGAAGAACAGTTTGGGGAAAGTTACAAGTCCATGGAGATATCTGTCGTCTCCGTTTCACCAGAACCAAAAGGTAAAGAATATCTTGTTTTCCTCTTCAGACCAAGAAGAAAATATGTTGGAAAACAAAAAGTACCAGAAAAGACTCATGTCTTTAATCTCAAATTCTTAACCTATCGACGGGCGTTAGGAAGAAAGGTTGCAGTTTGCACTCTCATTCGAGAATACCAAAGAGGAGCAAAGGTCTTTGCTATGAGTCAAAATTGGATTGCTATCACACAAGGAAAAAATCCAAATGAAAGAAGCATCACCCTGGCCCAGCAGGTACAATGGTTGCTGTCAAATAATTTTCCACAACAAGAAGCGGGAATTGCTCACTTTTCCAAGTTAATGGAAAAAGAATATATTCCAGAAGATATCACAATGTGATCGCGGGAAATTAAAAATAGTGGGACCACCACTATAAAAGAAGATTCCCATTATGGGAAATAATAAATGAGGAGCCTAAGACCTTATCAAGGAAAAGTCACGAGAAGTACTTTTTCCACAAAAGAAGGCTACACCTACTCCTCAATTAGCAACAAAAGATGGCGTAAAAATAATGCGGGAACATCTTTTGCTTTACAATAATTGTACGCGTTTTCTAAACGCCTATATATAGTGTGTAATAGAGTATGCAGAAGGATATCACATCTTCACATATCTCTTTGTATAATTAAGTGTGTAATCATGAGTGAGTAGTTCTCTTAAGGGTAGAAGAAGGATTTCAATCCTTCGACTACTTATGTTTGTAAAATAAGTTTGTTATCAATAAAACATATCTCGAAGTTTCACTAAAGAATAAGCGTTTTATATATTGTATTATGGGAAAATATTATGGTGTGTAATCCGAACACAGTGAAGTCTTTTAAGTTGCTAGAAGCCATGAATGACGAGAGGTCTGTTGGTTGTGCAAGGTAGACGAAGGTGACCTAAAGATTACAACCCAGAGGTATAATCTCATACTATAATCTATCTTTATGCTTAAGCGTGGTGGACCTACTTTGTATGTTTTAAAGATAAAATTCAGATTTTATTAAACATAAGTCAGTATAAGGATATTCCAGACTCCGAACCCATTTTAATCCGCATATATTTTCGTCACAAGCATTCTACCCTGTAGACATTAAATGATAGATGTTAAATGTTGATATTAAATAGCTATGTTTTATTCATTAGAGCAGCTAGTTACCTGCACCACGGAGCAGCTAACATTTTCCCTATTATTATTTATTATTTATTTATGTAATTATTTAGCAAGGCACAATAACTAAATAAGAAATTCATCAAGATTCAAGAAGAAAACAAGGGGATGGGCTTTACTACCCAATGGGCTGCTTCGAGGTTAGAAAATAATTCACATTCCATGAAGTTGCAGTTCATTTGATTAATTTCATTTTCCTCATCAACATTCCGCAAACCAAACGCACATTAGTATCTCTAGTGGGTGAATTTTATATTAGACAATGTAAATGTGAATTTTTAAGTTTTTGTACATGTTTGACCCAACAAACAAAGCCTGAGAATAAATTATTAGTCACAAAAGATTGAGTGACTATTAATTAATCTTTTATTCAATGAAATGAAACTATAATATCAATATATTTCTTATTTACGAAAACAAATTTCTAATTTTACAATAGAAAATTTATGATGACGTACATATGCTGAATAAAGTTGAATACATATATAGTTGATTTTCCAAATATTTGACTTTAATTTATTCCCTCAATTATATGAATAATTGAATTGAATATGGTGTACACTATGGAGGGTTAAGGGAAGCCTTGAAAATTAAGCTTAACCTGATGAATGGTCAATAATTGAAAGTATTTTAGGATGTAACAATTGTCAATGTGTTTACTGTATTACACTGGTTTGAGCCCTCGAGGTGACTTTTTACGCAAATGGTTATGATTCGTAAACCATAAAAAATGTTATATACATCACTAATAGTGTTTTACAGCATACAACACCATAAAACATAATTAGTAATATACGGAGAATTTTTGTTGATGTACGAATCGTTAACGTTTACCCGAGAAAAATGTTCATCATAGTGTGTTTGAAAAGTTATATGGAGACAAATTGTTAAATTCAACAACCTAAAAGTCAAGCATGTCGATTCGCATGTTTGCTTACAAACTAAAGGTGTCACTTGTTTCTACTTTTCACCATTATAGTGATTTGGAAAGTGAGGATATAACAATCATCATATCATAACTATATATTAATTATTATTTCTAACTAGAAGATTGGATACTTGTCAAACACCATAATAGATCTAGAACAACTATTTTTGTCTTTTTCTTTTTTTAGATCGTGGTGTCTAATATCATCCAGATCCACTAAGACCAAATACAGCACCACACGAATCAAATTAAACCTCTCTTTAAAGGGAGAGCGACATTACCAGATAGATATCTTTTATTCTCTTTTTTGTTCAGCGCCTAATTTTTTAACTTTGGACCTCTCATTCTTCGTCCCACTATTGATATATCTATCACTTTAACAACATTTGGTTCTTTGATTCAACGAATATTAGAAAGTAAAGTAATAAATAAATCCAGAACTTGGCATTATATTTTCATTTGGGGTAAATTGTCCAGAATATAAACGAACTATTATCTTATTATTGATTCTAAAAATCAACTACCAACATTATCAGTGGTGCAAACTAACTCTTTACTTCGGAAAAATAAAAGTATGTGACGGGTAATACATTAATAGGGTAAGGTTCAAATGAGACTAAAAATTTGTGTGAGAATAGAGGAACCAATGATATGGTGCCATGTGTACAAAGAGAATACAAAACCCATTTACCCCTTAAGTTAAATATCTCACAAATGACAAATCGAAAAATTATGAAAATTGCACCATTAGATTCAGCGTTTGATCCTCTTCGATTTGCCGTCCATTAAGGCATACTTTCGATGAGTTTTTTTTTCAATTATTTTTAGTGAGTTTCACATTACTAACACGTGTGGTACAGTGTTGCGTTTAGGGTTTCGGGACGAAACCCCAAACTCCCAACCCTAAACCCTAAACCCTAACCCCTAAACCCCAAACCCTAAACCCTAAACGCTCTTTACCAAAAAAAAACCCTAAACGCTTTATAAAACTCTAAACCCTAAATCATACTAAACCCTAAACCCTAAACCCTGCTAAACCCTAACACTAAACCCTGCTAAACCCTAACACTAAACCCTGCTAAACCCTAACCCTAAATCAAATGTATAATCAATCACTAACACATGTGTTACTAATATGTAAAACCCACCAAAAAATGGAAAAAAAAAATTCGTCAGAAGTATGCCTTGATGGACGGCAAATCGAAGAGGATAAAACGCTGAAAAATATGGTGCAATTTTCATGATTTTTCGACTTGTCGTTTGTGAGATATTTAATTTTTTAAAACGTGGATGAGAGAGAAAAAAGTGACACATGGCATATTGTGGTTGGTTCCCCATTCTCACACAAAATAAATGGTATCAATTGAACTCTTCTCTACATTAATATTTAATAGAGTAATAAAAAAGTTAAGAGTTTTGCTATTTGTTAAGATTTTGATGGTTGATATTTACATTTACAATCTATAGTCAAACACTAATTCGTTTATATTTTGAACAATTTATCCTTTTCACTTGGGCAATGTATAGGTCGGGGGTTTTTAATACCAAGTCTAGGAGCAACGGTTGAGTTAGGATTCGTTGGTTGAGCGGATAAAAATAATTTTTATTTTCTTTTTTTTGTACTTTTCAGGAGGTAAAATATACAATCTCTTTTATATATTATAAATAGAGTGTTAATTAGGTAGTCATTTAATTTTTAGAAATCCTTAAGCTAATCTCCACCATTAATAAATTAGAATTATTAATTTAGACCATTGATTTTTGTTTGGTAAAATGATTACCTAATTAGTGGGAAGGAGTTGATCAAATGTCTATATTACCCCAGAACAAATTTATTAATCAAATGTATATCTAATACAAACATAAATGCCAAAATGTGTTTTTTTAAAATATATACCGATTTCATGTATTTATATTTAACTTTTACGTTTTAGAATCACTAAATGTAAACCTTTTTTAATCACAATTTTATCATCCACACCATCACTTAAATTAACTACCTATGTATATTTAATAATTAAAAACATCACAACTATTTTATAATAACGCATTTTTCAATTTTTCCTTTTTTTTAATAAACAATGAAGTAACATTTCTCTAAACAACATTAATTCAATTTGTAAACAATACAGTCTTTCAAGTTGTAAATCGATTTCAACTGAAAACTGCGGACATATTCAATTTATTTCTAATAGTTGGATGTAGTTACTCTGTCAATCAAAACCGACTTTTAAGTTCTACAATTAGTGGCACTAAAGAAATAAAGGGTTAATGCACTACACGATCACTGTACTCTTCAAAAAAGTTCATTTGGGTCACTCAACTTTCTTTTTGCAAAATAAGAATACTATACAATGGTTAATGCACTGTAGGATGATTGTACTCTTCAAAAAAGTCCATTTGGGTCACTCAACTTTCTTTTTACAAAATAAGATTACTCAACTTATGGATCTGAAAATTTGGATGACTAAACTTTTAAACATTTCATTTAAATCACTCCGAACACTAACTACCTAGTTAATCCTAGTTAGCCCGTTAAAATTGTTTCCACGTCATTATTTGCTTTAAAAATACCCAGATCATATATTACACATTAAATAGAGTTTGAAGTTCCATTATTTATGTAATGACAAGAAACTTTTAGTCTCTAATGTGTGTGTCACAAACATTACTCATGTATCATACATTTAGTGCTCAAAACAACCAAAATAAGCATGCTTTCTTAATTAGAATGCTTATTTTCATATATTACACATTAGATAACTTTAACGTAATTGATCAATACTTTAATTAACTAAAAATAAGCATTCTAGATTGTTTGGGGCACTAAATGTATGATACAGGAGTAATGTTTGTGACACACATATTAGAGACTAAAAGTTTCTTGTCATTACATAAATAATGAAACTTCAAACCCTATCTAATGTGTAATACTAGTTTTTTTTACCCGCATGTAAAGAAGTAAAATCTTAATATTTCTTAAAAACATGCTTAGAGAGTTTAGTCATCCAAATTTTCAGATCCAGAAGTTGAGTAATCTTATTTTGCAAAAACAAAGTTGAGTGACCCAAATGGACTTTTTTGAAGAGTACAATGATCCTACAGTACATTAACCATTGTATAGTATTCTTATTTTGCAAAAAGAAAGTTGAGTGACCCAAATGAACTTTTTTGAAGAGTACAGTGATCCTGTAGTGCATTAACCCAGAAATAAACAATCAAAATAAAGAAAAACTTTTAAAATTAAGCGTGACTAAGCACAAAATCAATGATCATATTTACCAAAATTGAATTGATAAGACATCTAAAATTCACGGGGTAAATGAATCCGAGATGTCAGCATGGAAATAAGTGGCGGACGCAAGCTGACAACGACAATATAAGGGTGTTATAAGGTTGGGTTATCGGGTTTTTACGTTCGGGTTCGGGTTTTGGTTCATTCAGGTCGGGTTGAAGTACTAATCGGGTTAGACATTGACTTTTCTTAGAGCACATACTCATAGATAATTTGATCATACAAGTACTAAATATCAAAAAATTTGATCATACAAGTACTAAATATCAAGATCTACAAGTAAAAAGTAAAAACATGATAAGAGTGAGATATATGATCCCCATAAAAACCACTATTTTGTACAAAAACAAATTTGGACATGTTTTATGATAAATATGTTGGAATAGTGTCCAATATCATAACTAATTGGTGAGACTATCATTAATGGTAAAGTCCTTTTTGGGTTGCCCTCAATAAACAGTCAAGAGAAAAATGAAGGATAATATTAATAGTATTAATATTATAATTAATTGGTTGATTTATTAATAATCAAAAGTAATTGAAAAGGTGAAAAAATCTGATAGACGGATTTAGCCAGCGGCTAAAAGGTTTAGCCAGCGGCTAAATGGTTTAGCCAGCGGCTAAATTTGAAGTCGGTCAAAATGCGGATCGGATCTCGGATTCTTGGGTAAAAAGTTAACCCGACCGCCGGCTAAAGGTTTTAGCCGGCGGCTAAATGTCGAATCTGTCAAACCGTGGGGTTTTCCTCTCCAGTATAAATAGGGGTCAAACCTATACCTTATTCCATACGAATTTCATACGAATTTTTGAGGGTTTCGAAAATTCGACTTTCTCTTGGGTTTTTGGGGGTGAAGCATTAGAGGTATTCTACTTTGGGTACTTGCCTCCAAGTGACGAAGCTCTGCTCGTTGGTCTGCGCGTGAGAAATAGGTTTCTCTAAGGTTAGTGTTTTTCCTTATTTTCTCTATCTAATTTATTTATTGTACTATGTTGTTAAAGTTAAAGATCCCTTAGGGTTTTAGTTTCCTAATTGCCTTAGATTATTTAAAGTTTTGTTATTCCGCTGCGTATATGATAATCTAGTTAGGGAATAGAAAACCCAACAATGGTATCAGAGCCATAGCTTAACAAATAGTAGCATGCAATTATCTGCAATAGTATGTAGGTAAAGATAAATTGGAAAGAGAATTATCTAAATAGGTAATATGTTTTTACAATTTAGATATTGATAATTTTTAATTGTTTAAAATAGACCACTAATTTTAAAAGGTTTAAAATAGAACCCTAAACTTCAAGAAATATTATATGTATAATATGATTTATATATAAGTATAATAAAAGTCTAAATACATCGTCAGTCAATTGATAAATCGGCTCACCCATGAGGAACTAACTATAAGAGAGGTATAAGGCGGGTCGCTCTGCTTCCCTAAAGAAGTCAGGTTTTTAATAAGCTTCGCGCTGACCTACTTCTCCGCTTCTTTGTGCGTTCGATGGAGCTACCGAGGACTTTTGATAGGATGATGTCAAGATTAAAAGTAGACTTAAAATAGTAAAACAAAATCCCGTTTTAGCTATAGGAAATGATGAATAGTATGCTAACCCATGAAATCCGCACATCTCTCGTATGAACTGTTAATGGAGCGTGTGTGGTTTACCGGCACATTAATATGAGGACATAATGAGAGATGTTAGAGACTCGCGATTCTCGAGCGTACTCGAGCCGGGGATCACGCGGGGTTTGCATGGTTAATTCACCATCTTGTTCATGATCCTCGGCATACCAGTCATGAATAGTAGATGTGCATAACCGAGATTAACATGCCATTGATAGAAATCAATGAATCTCAAAGACCTAGGAGTTTCATAGAAATGAAATAGATAATGGTATTTTAGTTATATGATTACGGCGACCCTTTTCATAAAACTGAAAATATGGATCCTAGCCTTAATTTAGAAAATTGGGTAAATAATTAAGGAATATTCAAACTAACTAAAATTGTTTTATCTCATAGATGGCAAATATAAATGGTGCAAATCCTCCCGTCCCCAATCCCGCACATAACTCGAACTTCTCACTACTCTCAGTTCTTGGAAGGGAAAGACTAACCGGTCCAAACTATATGGACTGGATGTGTAACATAAGGTTTACCTTGAGGTACGAGAACAAGGAATATGTTCTCGATGAGCAGATTCCCATAATTGATGAAGAATCAACCCAAGAGGAGATTGAGGCACACCGGAAACATTATGATGACGCGAATAAAGTGTCTTGTATCATGGCATCTTCCATGAGCCCTGAACTGCAAAAGACTTTTGAAAACACTTGGGCTTATGAAATGAACCAACAGCTGAAAGAAATGTTTCAGGCTAAGGCAAGCAAAGAACGCCTTAATGTGGTGAAATCCCTTATGGCCTGCAAGCCCAAACCTAGAGTTTCTATCTGTGCTTTCGTCTTAGAGATGAAAGGGTACTTTGATAGGTTAGAGTCATTGAACATGGTATTTGACACAGAATTTTCCATCGCCATAATTCTATCCAGTTTGCCAGCTGTCTACAATCAATTTGTAATGTCATATCAGATGAATATGAATGAGAGAGAAGGCTCAATAATGGAACTCCACAATTTACTGCAAACTGCTGAGCAAGGAATCAAAAAGGATGATGTGTCCTCTGGCTCAGTCGCTCATGTGTTGACTGTTGGTCAAAGTGCAAAGAAAAGAAAAAGGTCAAATTCTAATTGGAAAAGGAAGACTGCTGACGGAAAGTCTGTTCGCAAGTCTAAGAAAGGGACTGATTCTGAGATTGCATCTGTTAGTGACCCTAAGGAAGCAGTGTGCTTCTACTGCAACACTAAGGGGCATTGGAAGCGTAACTGCCCAAAGTACCTGAAGGACCTTGAAGATGGAAAGGTCGAGAAGAGTAGTCACTCAGGTATGTTTATGATCGAACTCCATAATACCACAACTTCTAATTCATGGGTTCTGGATACAGGGTGTGGTAATCACATTTGCACTGTATTGCAGGGACTAAAGGAAAGTAGAAGTGTGAAGCATGGAGAGCTCAACCTAGTTATGGGAAACAAGGGAATTGTACCTGTGACGAAGATTGGAAGATTTGAGCTCATGCTGAATTCTGGAGTTAGGATAGATTTGAATAATTGCTATTATTCGTCAAAAATGACTAGAAACATTATTTCATTTTATGCTTTGTTTAAAAATGGTTATCATTTTACTTTTGATAATGGAAATGGAGATATTTTGGTTTATTTAAATAATTGTTTTGTTTTTAAAGCTTCTCCTTACAAAGGCATATATGAAAATGTTGAATGTGTTAGCAATGTTATTTTAAATGTTGATTCGTCTAATGAACTTGATAAATCCAAGTTGTGGCACTATCGTCTAGGGCACATAAACAAGAAACGCATCGCTCAACTCCAAAAGGATGGAGTATTGGAATCATTCGACCTCAAATCGGATGATGTATGCGAATCTTGTTTATTAGGCAAGATGACTAAATCACTAGTCACAGGATCATGTGAAAGAGGTGAAGGACTATTGGATTTGGTACATACAGATGTATGTGGACCATTCCGATGTGCTACAAAAGATGGAAATAGATACTATGTTACATTTACTGATGACTTCAGTAGATTTGGACATGTTTATCTAATCAAACATAAGTCGGATACTTTTGAAGTGTTCAAAAGATATCAAAGCGAAGTAGAAAATCAACTGGGCAGAAAGATAAAGGTTTTCCGATCCGATAGGGGAGGAGAGTACCTTAGTATCGAGTTTCTCGATCATCTTAGAGATTGTGGAATAGTTTCACAATTGACTCCTCCTAGAACACCGCAGCTTAATGGTGTTGCTGAGAGGAGAAACAGAACATTGTTAGACATGGTTCGATCTATGATGAGTCGAGCAACACTTCCAATAAGTTTCCGGGGTTATGCATTAGAAACAGCCGCCCATATCTTAAATCAAATACCCACTAAGAAAGTTTCAAAGACACCTTATGAGATGTGGAAGGGAAAGAAACCTTCTCTTGGTCACATCAAAATCTGGGGTTGTGAAGTTTACGTTAGACGGGAAACTCAGGACAAACTAGACTCCAGATCTGAAAAGTGTCTTTTCGTCGGTTATCCACAAGAGTCGTTTGGATATTTATTCTACAGACCCAAGGATAATGTGGTCTTTGTAGCTCGAAGAGGAGTGTTCCTTGAGAGAGAGATGATATCTAAAGAGGACAGTGGGAGTAAAATTGATCTTGAAGAAATTCAAGAATCTACCGATGAAGAACCTATAATAAACACTGACATTCAACAAGAGGTGGAGACACCTGTTGAACCTGAAGACATATCCTTACCCGTTCGCAGATCTAGTAGAGTTAGCAATCCTCCTGAGTTCTATTATGGTTATCAAATAGAAGAAGGGGATAATATAAGTGATAATGCACTGGCTGAATTAGATGAGCCTGCTAACTACAAGGAAGCGATGGCAGGCCCTGAGGCTGCTAAGTGGAAGGAAGCTATGAAAAGTGAAATTCAGTCCATGTATGACAACCAAGTTTGGAATTTAGTTGACACTACACCCGGTCTTAAGACGGTGGGATGTAAGTGGATCTTCAAGAAGAAGACATACATGGATGGGAACGTGCATACTTATAAAGCTAGGTTGGTAGCGAAGGGCTATACTCAAACCTATGGGATTGATTATGAGGAAACATTCTCACCAGTAGCTAAGATTAAGTCAATTAGGATTATGCTAGCCATAGCTGCATTTTATGACTATGAAATTTGGCAGATGGATGTCAAAACCACTTTCCTTAACGGGAAACTGACAGAGGATGTGTTCATGACACAACCGGAAGGTTTTGATAATGCAAAGTATCCTAATAGAGTGTGCAAGCTTGAAAAAGCCATTTATGGACTTAAACAAGCCTCTCGTAGCTGGAATCTCTGCTTCCACGAAAAGGTCACAGAGTTTGGATTTTCTAGAAGTGAAGATGAGTCCTGTATATATGTCAAGTTCAGTGGGAGTATTGTAGTATTCTTAGTATTGTATGTGGATGATATACTGCTCATAGAAAATGATATCCCAACTTTACAAGGTGTAAAGGAATGGTTGGGAAAATGTTTCGCTATGAAAGATCTTGGAGATGCAGCATATATCCTAGGTATAAAGATTTATAGAGATAGGACAAAACGTCTCATAGGACTCAGCCAGGACATGTACTTAGATAAAATCTTGAAAAGATTCAATATGGAAAATTCTAAGAGAGGGAACTTACCCTTAAATCATGGCATAAAGATCAGTAAGGATCTCTGTCCAAAGTCAGAACAAGAATTGGACAGAATGAGTCGAATCCCATATGCTTCGGCTATAGGATCGATCATGTATGCCATGACGTGTACAAGACCTGATGTCTCATTTGCTTTGAGCTTAGTGAGTCGACATCAGCAGAATCCTGGTGAAGGACATTGGACAGCTGTAAAGAACATTCTTAAGTATTTGAGAAATACTAAAGACAGGTTCTTAGTTTATGGTGGAGAAGAAGAACTAAGAGTAACGGGTTATAGTGATGCTAGTTTTCAAACAGACAGAGATGATTGTCGATCACAGTCTGGTTGGGTATTCCTACTGAATGGGGGAGCAGTAACATGGAAAAGTTCTAAACAAGATACAGTGGCAGACTCCACATGTGAGTCTGAATACATTGCGGCTAGTGAAGCAGCAAAGGAAGCTATCTGGATGAGGAATTTCATTGGAGATCTTGGAGTTGTTCCAACAGTACAAGATCTTATTGCTATATTCTGTGATAATGAAAGTGCAGTCGCCTTGAGTAGAGAACCCAAGGATCACGGAAAGTCAAAGCACATTGAAAGGAAATACCATTTTGTTCGAAGTAAAGTCGAAGAAGGACATGTAATTGTGAATAGCATAAGATCAGAGGAAAATCTAGCTGATCGGTTCACAAAGCCTCTAGGAAAGTCCAAGCAAGATGAACATGCTAGGAGCATAGGTTTAAGAGATAATGTAAAGTTTTAGTTGATTAGTTTGAATTTGAAACGTTATAAACAATGATGGTAACTGTAATAGACTTGGTGATTAAGTAATGGATATTATTAATTGGAAGGAGTTCTACCATTTTCTATTGTTTGTCGTTGTGTTTCAGTTTTGCATGTTTAGACACCACTTCCAGAGTAATAAAAGTTCTTACTCAAACCTCCTCAGTCGATCACACTATAGGAAGTATGTGGTGAATTAAGACTGTCATGGAGTGTTAGTAGATGACTATGGAGATAGACATGGCATGGAGATTGCTGCAACACTCATGGGTACTTAATGGGGATTTAAGTATAGGAGAAACCCGCACTCATGGAAGTTACTTCATGGATTGAAATCACAAGTAACTCTGAGATGATAATATCTTCTATTCTTAAAATGGAGATACATGAGTATCTAGTTCTTCAAATCTGTTATACTTTAATCTATTCAAACGCTGTGCGTAAAAGGCAGTTATAAAGAGTATGATGGGTATGATACGATGAGTTGACTAATGCTATGTAGTCGATATTTATTTGTTCCTTTTGCCTAAAATAGAAAAGAGATATCATGGGCCCTCTGATGATTAAAGTTTGACTCTAAAGTGCTAGGCCTGGCCGAGACTAGGGTGATAGTTCAGTAGTCTCATATAGTCAATATAATCGGAAATCAGAAAACTTATATGAATCTTGAGATTGATTATAATCCATGTCTCGATTCATACGATATCGTGAAATAAAGGAATGGATGATCACTTATCTAAAGGACTGACTCTACGATGAGAATCAGAGTTAGGCAGTTGCGATGGATGGTGTCACACCCCCAAAATTGGTAATTGTGTTTATTTAATGTTTAGCGGAAGCAAGTTATAATTAGCGGAAGCATCTTGTGTAAAACAGTTTAACAGCCGGGGTGATGACGTTACAATTGTGCATTCACTGTATCAGAGCATATGATCATACAGAACATAATATATTAATTATGCCAGTTTAAACAATTGTTACAAAAGTAGTACGACTATGTAAGTCGTACAGTAGTAATAGAGTTTAAAATATTTAAGTTTTACAATACATATGTTAAAATAAGATTTCATAAGTATAACTGCAATGTCTGCAGTTATACAGAGGAAATCCTCAAAAGCTGTCCCAAATATACGGTATCCTAAGTAGTCCAGGGTTGTACATCCTGAATGCATGCGATTCATTACTTACGTTGCTAATTTCCTGTAAAACATAGAAAGAAAGTCGTCAACAAATATGTTGAGTGAATTCACAGGTTTTGTATAAATGTAAGGTTTGTTAAACCATTTATGTTTAGATTATTGAATTGTTATTCAATAAATAAATGTTTGCATGTTTTGCAATTTATAAGGTTGTAGGGATAGTTACCCTAAAATATAGTTTTATGTGGGTTGTTACCCAAAATGTTTATCTGGTAGTTTACCATCATATAAATATAACCAGTAAGTATACCGGTATAAAACAGTTGTAGGATAAGTTCATCCTAAATAGTAAGTGGGAATGCTTAGACTATAATCCCCTGAAAGGTGAGCTAAACCTCGCAGGTTAAAGTAACGCGACCTAACCCTATAACCAAACCACAACCAAAACTTATGTTTTCTTGCCTGAAGGACAGTTAAGTATACGCTCCATCCACAGGAGGGTCGTCACGGCAATAGTACTATTCGTATACTCAGTGGCTAGAGTCACCTAGCTAATGGTTATAGTCTGCATGACATAAGGTCTTTCATGCACACATCACAAGTCTGGTCCGTACTAGGATTTGTTGTCTAATTCCCAAAACAGTTGTGAAATAATATTTCATATCAAACAGTTGTATAAAGCAAATAAAGTATTTATATAATTTGCTGCATGTGTTTAGCATGCAGTTTCTATGTTTACACCCCTATGTTTAAAAGCATAAAACATTTGCAAAGTAGGGGCTGTGAACTCACAGTAGTTTGCTCGGTGTGAATGCTAGCAGCTAACAGATTTGCCCAAGGCGTGTTAACCTATATACAAAATGTATTAACATAAGTATGTTTGATTTGTTTAAATCAATTTGTGTTAACGGTTTGTTTGTTTGAAGAAATGGTTGATTTCTTATCAATATAAGTTGTTAACTTTATTAGTGACACTTCGTTTGAAATATTGTTATTATTCCTCAAATCGTACACTTGTTAAGCGTACAAACAATCATTTAATTGTCTATATATAACGGAAGGTCGTTTTGTTGTCTTTTGCACGTATACTTTGTATATAGTTGTACGTATAATTCGAATGTTGTTCCAATATCATTGTATATATATATATTTGTGAATATATATTCTTAAGTGTCGTATGTATATATATATATTTAATCAATATATTGTTTACGTATATCAAAATATATATATATAAGTTTTCATTTGTTTAAGAAAACGTATAATCGTGAATATAATTCAAATGTCGTTTGTATCTATATATAACATGTGTTCTCGTATATATTTATACATATTGTAATACGTTGTTTACGTATTTAAAACGTAATAAGTTTTAAGAAGTTTAAATGTCCCGATTGTGTAATCATATCCAATTTCGCATTTTATAAATAGTCCGTATATATATATATGGGTTATATATATATATATATATATATATATATATATATATATATATATATATATGGTTTGTTCGTGCTAGTCATTAATTCCCCAGTCCGTGTCTCGGTTCACGTCTTACGTTTTTAAGTGTTTTATAGTTTGTTGGGCTCGGCCCGATTCGTTGGCCCACTAATAATAATGTAACTCGTTTGGTCCGTTAACTTGTTTATATAACCCATTTGTTCAAACCTTGGTCTAACCCATTACTTTGGCCCAAAAGACCACCGGCCCAGCCTGAAGCCCAGCCCAGTATGTAAATCCGCCGGATTCTATTTGAATCCGCCGGATTCTCGTTAATAGAGAAGGTGTTGCCGGAACTTCGGGTCAAGCCGCTGGGTCGGGTCAAAATTAAGTGAATCCGCCGGATTTAGTTGAATCCGCCGGATTCTTTTGTGTTCACAAAACGTTCATGTAAAGCTTTGGGAATCCGCCGGATTTAGGTGAATCCTCCGGATTCGAGCGTGTCTTTTACTCGTTCATCGTTTTAGCCAAAGTTTGTGTGCGAGTCGAAGGTGGGAATCCGCCGGATTCGACATGAATCCACCGGATTCGTGCAGTTTTCAGAAGCTGTTCGAACAGAGCCATAATGATGCTCGATTATTTTGGTTCCAAATTCTTTGTATTATACTCTCAAACGTTTTAAGCATCAAAATATCATCTTTTATCAACTTGGTAACACATTTTAACAAGATTACACATGTTAATTTTAGATTTATAGTTTTGGTTCTCATAACCCATTTTCAAGAACAATCATCCAACTCTTCAAATATATATGTTATATGTTTAGATTATGATATATAAACATGTTATAAATGGAAATGGAAGTGTAGAAATCAATAGAATAAGTTTTCTTACAACGAAATATGGTGAGGATGATGATCACGAGATGTAGACGATGATGAGTTATTGTTAATATTTTTAAATGTTTGCTTTCCTCTTGCTTCCTGATCTTGTTGTTTTTCCAAATGAAGAAAAAAAAGAGATGAAGGTTTGTTGAGAGAATTATTGGAGGGTGTGTGTGTTGAAAGATCACAGAAGAAAACGGAGGGAGTATTATAACTTAAATGGGTATGGAGAAATTAAAAGATGGTCTCCTGCATTATTGTAGTTTGGTGGGATTTTAGTCCCACCAATTTCGAGTACGGGTATAATTATAGCAATATAAAAGTAAACATTTTATATTTTTATTTTGTAGGTGTTCTACTGGTTCGTATTTTATAATCAGAATAATGATGTTATCATTATTTTAAAATGATGTACATTTTGTACATTTTACTGCGCGCAGTTAATTGAGCGCCAAATTTCAGTTGAATTATGATTTTATATTTTGAGGTAATGTTCTAAATACTTTACAACGAGTTAGAAAAATAACACTTTTCAGATTTGGACCTCTTATGTACGTTTTAGAATTGTTTCTGTTCAATTATAATACGTTTTATGTTAAACGTATATTTAGACCATTTGATCTATTTGTTATAGATATATAATTACTCGTAATTAATAATTGAGTTATTAATAAATTTTGTGTCACGAACTTTTGTTATTTATTTTTGTCGGGTTCGTTCCGATATATTTGTACGTAACTTTTAAATACTTACGTATTACGTATTACTTTTTGTTTAAAAGTACTGGGCTTGCTAGGCTTACATCACATCAAAAAGTTTTGTTAAAACTTAACCAGGAAATTAGCGTAAGAATGCACATGCTTAAATGTTAATTAATACCTAATTTGGAGAGTTGTCACATTCTCCCCCTGTTAGGGAAATCTCATCCCGAGATTTAATTTGTGTCGTGAGTCGTGGTCAAGGGTTCAAATAGTTGAGGGTACTTCTTGCGCATTTCATCCTCGCGTTCCCAGGTGAATTCTGGGCCTCGTTTCGAGTTCCATCGAATTTTAACAAGTTTGATCCGACTGTTTCGGAGCTTCTGTGTTTTTGTGTCCATTACTTCAAGCGGTTCCTCCACGAAGTTGAGTTTTGCGTCGACATAGATTTCGTCGGGAGGTATGATTAACGCTTCGTCAGATAGACACTTCTTAAGATTACTCACGTGAAACGTGTCGTGAATATTACTAAGCTCTTGCGGCAGTTTAAGTTTATAAGCTACAGGACCAATCCTTGCTAGGATCTCAAAAGGTCCAATGTAACGTGGATTCAATTTACCGCGTTTTCCAAATCGCACAACTCCTTTCCAAGGAGATACCTTGAGTAGGACTCTGTCACCTACCTGAAACTCTAATGGTTTCCGTCTATTGTCTGCATAACTCTTTTGTCGGTCTCGTGCCGTTTTCAATCGATTAAGCACTTGAGATATCTTGTCCGTTGTCTCTTGGACTATCTCAGGACCTGATAATTGTCTGTCGTCCAACTCTGCCCAACAGAGTGGGGATCGGCACTTGCGTCCGTACAACGCCTCGAAAGGTGCCATTTGTATGCTCGTATGATAACTATTGTTGTACGAGAATTCTGCTAAAGGGAGATGAACATCCCAGTTTCCTCCAAAATCAATCACGCAGGCTCGTAACAAGTCCTCAAGCGTTTGTATCGTTCGCTCGCTTTGACCATCGGTTTGTGGATGGTAGGCGGTACTCATGTCGAGTCTAGTGCCTAAAGCTTGTTGCAGTGTTTGCCAGAAACGAGAGGTGAAACGTGCATCTCTATCAGAGATGATAGATAATGGAACTCCATGTCTAGAAACAACTTCTTTTATGTAGATTCTAGCCAGCTTTTCCATCTTATCTGTCTCTTTGATGGCTAGAAAGTGAGATGATTTTGTCAGTCGGTCGACAATCACCCATATGGAGTCCATCCCAGATGATGTTTTCGGTAGCTTCGTGATGAAATCCATCGTGATATGTTCCCATTTCCATTAGGGCAACTCAGGTTGTTGCAAAAGCCCAGACGGCTTTTGATATTTAGTTTTGACTTTGGCACAAGTCAGACATCTACTAACGTAGGCGGCAATATCTCTTTTCATGCCAGGCCACCAGTAAAATCCTTTCAGATCGTGGTACATCTTATCTGCACCAGGATGTATCGAGTAATTGGACTTATGAGCTTCGTCCAATACTAGGCTACGTAGCTCATCAACACAAGGAATCCAAATTTGATTCATGAAGTACAATACTCCATTTTCCTTAGACTCCAGTTGCTTCTCCATCCCTTTGAGGGATTCGTCTTTCATACGTCCTGGAGTAAAGGCTGCTTGTTGAGCGTCACGAATTTGGGAAATCAGATCCAAGTGGATTGTCAGTCCTAAGGCTCGAACTCTTCGAGGTTTTACTCGTTCCTTACGACTCAAGGCATCCGCTACTACATTAGCTTTGCCCGGATGGTACTTGATTTCACAGTCGTAATCATTCAGCAGTTCAACCCAACGTCTTTGTCTCATGTTGAGTTCTTTCTGATCAAATATATGTTGGAGACTTTTGTGATCAGTAAAGATCGTACACTTCGTACCGTATAGGTAGTGTCTCCAAATCTTAAGGGCAAAAACGACTGCTCCTAGCTCTAAGTCATGCGTCGTATAGTTCTTCTCGTGAATCTTCAATTGACGAGACGCGTAAGCAATGACTTTGTCGTTTTGCATTAACACGCAACCTAATCCTTGATGTGAGGCATCACAGTAGACAACAAAGTTTTCTACTCCTTCTGGTAATGATAGGATAGGTGCGGTGCTCAATTTCTCTTTTAGCAGTTGAAAAGCATTCTCTTGCTTCTCGCCCCAATCGAACTTTTTGTCTTTTTGCGTTAGGGGGGTAATTGGTTGAGCTATCTTCGAGAAATTCTCAATGAATCTTCGGTAGTAACCGGCTAGCCCAAGGAATTGTCGTATCTCAGTTGGGGTTTTTGGGGCTTCCCAATTCTTAATCGCCTCTATTTTGGATGGGTCCACGTGAATTCCTTTGTTATTAATCACATGACCAAGGAAATGGACCTCACGCATCCAAAACTCGCATTTAGAGAACTTTGCATAAAGCTTCTCTTTCTCCAGTAATTCAAGAATCAGCCTCAGATGTTGTTCATGGTCTTCCTTCGTTCGCGAGTATATCAAAATATCGTCAATGAACACTATGACGAACTTATCCAAGTAAGGTTTACATACTCTATTCATTAGATCCATGAACACTGCTGGCGCATTCGTTAGCCCAAACGGCATGACCAGGAACTCGTAATGACCGTATCGAGTCCTAAACGCAGTCTTAGGGATATCCTCATCCCGTACCTTCAGTTGATGGTAACCCGATCTCAAGTCGATCTTTGAGTAATAACTTGACCCTTGCAGCTGGTCAAACAAATCATCGATGCGTGGCAATGGGTATCGGTTCTTGATCGTCACTTTGTTCAGTTCTCGATAATCGATACACATCCGCATTGATCCATCCTTCTTCTTGACAAACAAAACTGGAGCTCCCCACGGTGAAAAGCTCGGTCGGATGAATCCTAAATCCAACAGTTCTTGTAACTGTGCAGCCAGTTCCTGCATTTCTGATGGAGCTAGACGATAAGGCGCACGAGCAATCGGTGCAGCTCCCGGCACTAGGTCGATATGAAATTCAACCTGCCGTGGAGGTGGTAACCCTGGTAGCTCGTCAGGAAATACTCCTGGGTAATCGCGTACTACGGCCACGTCGTCTATACGTCGCTCCTCGGGTTTCTTATCCACAACATGTACCAAAAATGCTTGGTACCCTTTTCGTAGATACTTATTTGCCTTCATGCATGTAATCGTTTTCACCGCACGATTACTCTTTTCTCCTTGAATCATCGACATTTCTCCTGACGGTAAAGGTAACCGTACAATTTTCTCATGACAAATGATTTCCGCGCGGTTCAGTGACAACCAATCCATGCCAACCACTATATCGAAGCTCCCTAGTTCTACCGGTAGTAAGTCTATTTTGAAAGGATGGCCTTCTAACATTAAGGTGCATCCTGGTACTATTTCTCCTGATTCAATCAACTTACCATCGGCTAGCTCTACAGTGTATTTGTTATCTAGCTTAAGGGATTCGATCTCTAATAGTGGTCTAAACTCAGTGGACACAAAGCTTAAATCAGCACCGGAATCAAATAACACAGAAGCAAAGTGGTTGTTTACAAGAAACGTACCAGTGACTGTGTTAGGATCCTGACGTGCCTCTGGTGCTCCTAACATGAACACGCGTCCATGAGCTGGTTGGTCGATGTTGTTGTTTGCCCGATTGTTGTTGTTGTTGGCTCGGTTGTTGTTGTTTCCATGGTTGTTTCCATTGTTGTTGCGGTTACGAGCGTTGTTGGCGTTACGGTTTTGATTATTGAGTCGAGGGCATCGGTTTCGATAATGCCTCGTGTCGCCACATTCAAAACAACCCTGGTTTTGGCGAGCAGTGTTTCCCTTAGGGGTAGGGTTAACCTTACAGTTCTGGGTTTTGTGACCCCATCCCTTACAACTGTCGCAAAACCAACATTCACCCTCATGGTGTTTGCTACACTTATCACATTTAGGTTTGTTACCCAAGTATGGCTTTGGTTCCACAATAGTGGCAGCGTAAGACTTAGGATTTCCAGATCCTTTCTTGCTGGATTGACCCTGACGGTCATTCCATTTACGCTTCTTACCTCCAGAACTACCAGCTTCAGCACTGCTCTGCTCAACCTTGGCCGGCACAGTTTTCTGTGTCAGCGTCCCCATTCTAACTGCTTCATCAGTCAAACTCTGCGCTAGAGTAACAGCGCTCCTGAAGGAGTCAGGTTTGGAGGACGTAACTAAACTCCTGATCTGCGTTGCCAGTCCATACACATAGCGTTCAATACGCTTGTACTCAGGTGTTACCATATGTGGCACAAGACGAGCTAGTTCTTGGAACCTAGTTGTGTTACCAGTGATATCAGCACCAATCATAGCAATGTTCCACAGCTCAGTCTCAATTTTCTGCATCTCACTGCGGGGGCAGAATTCTTCCATCATCATATGCTTCAATGTTTCCCATGTCATGGAATAAGCAGCTGGTCGTCCTATCGACTGGACTTGACTGTTCCACCAAGTCAAAGCTTTATCAGCTAGTGTACAGGCGACATATTTCACCGCAGTGTCTGGTAGACAATCACTGATATCCAACACAGAATCCATCTTTTCTATCCAGTGTATAATACCAATAGCACCTTCAGTGCCACAGAAAGGAGGTGGTTTACATGCCTGAAATGTCTTATATGAACACCCTCGGCGGGTATTCACAACAGTCTCAGCATTAACAGGGGTCGATCCACTGTTATTAATCACATTCTCACGGTTTCGGCTTGCCTCATACTCGGCAATACCTTCAGCAATGCGTCTAGTAATCATCTGATCAGTAGTTTCCTCAGTGTTAGGTGGTGGAATGGTTTCAGGTGTAGGAGGTACAGTTGTCTTCTGACTGTTCCTAGTAATTCGTCATTTTGGCGGCATGATTCAGTTCTGCGATGAATAAAATGCAGAAGTCAATGCCAAGATAATGAATGTGATGAACAAGATTTCACATTGTCTATCAAATGAATAGTATGGAGAATTTAAAAGAATAAGGTTTCACATTGCATGTCGCACGACTTTGAAACACCCATATGTACTTTGTACAATATAATCACGTTGGCCAGACGTCATTATATAATGCCAAATACATACTCCCTCCGTCCCATATTAATAGTCCACTATTCCTTTTTGGGCTGTCCCAAATTAATTGTCCACTTCCAAAAATGGATAAAAATGATGAGCTAAAATCCTTTTATACCCCTACTTTATATATGTAAAACAAAAAAGTAGGTAAAAAGTAAGGGGTAGAATTATCATCTTATCAAAAAGTAAGAGAGAAGTTGATGTTTTCTTAAACTGCGTGTTTCTTGTCTGGGGACAATTAAATTGGGACGGAGGGAGTATTTCTTTTCATCATCGTTCAAGCGAAATCAATGTTTTAGGGAATTCAAGATAAAATCAATAATTCAAAGTGTAGTAGGTTTTCAAAGTTTGCAAGAAATGGTTTCAACCCTTATTACGAGGTAACTCTTCTATTATACGCCTATAAGTAGAGATGTAATTAAACACGAAATTTCGAATCGAACCTAAGTTATATTATACATTAACTAGAACGTTCTTACATCATTTCATTACAAAACTTGATGATCTCTTCTATATCCATCAAGAGTGGTTTCCAATACAACACGAGTTGATACAGTACTAATTAGACTATACTTAGCTATACCTAGATCTTAACAAAATAGTTATATTCCTACGACAGTTCTTCATCAGTTCATTATTAAGCTATCTTTAGCTATATTCTCTGTCGCAGTGTAGGTCTTTCACTTTTACTCCTGATTCAGATTGGGAGAGAAGTAGCGTGTTTCCAGCATAGTTTTGTATCGCAGATCGGATAATAGCCCAGATCATTCTCAGTGGAGCATTTGCACAAACGTTTGATCCAAGACTTAACTCTTTTCTTGCGATTACTAGCCACTTTCTTCCAGAAGCGTATTTTATCCTTAACTCGGACAATCATAGGCCTCTTTAGGATTCTCAATTCTAGCTCACGGTTCCTACATTTGAACATAAGCTCCCAATTTTGACCATCCAATCTTTCAGCCTGGTCTCGTACTCTTTCGTACTCCTCTATGTCGACCATGCCGAATTGGTGGTTTTCAATTTCTTCTTCCACAAGTTCCACTATATGAATTGTTTCGGTATCGACATATACATATTGTATCTGCTCGTCGATGGTTATGTCCTCATCTGATGAGTATTCACTTATGACAGGTTCTGCCATTTTTCCAGTTTCAAGAGATCTATAGGTTACAAAGACATATTTCAGTATCCATAGTTATGTAGTCTCTATTGTCAATCTATAATCAAATCACAATGCACAGTAACATAAACAATAATAATAAACCAGACACATATGTCATATCATATAACTGATCATAGTTAGTTCACAAGTTTTTATACAAAACAGGATGGGTCTATCCTAGATACCCATCGATCCAAAGACTAATCAAAGCATGACGGGTCTGTCTACACACCGTCGATCCAAATAATATACAAAACATGACAGGTCTGTCTATACCCGTCGAACCAAAGTTCCAAGTCTAATACATAATATATACAATCCTAAGTAGGCACAACCCGCCCTACATAGGTCTAACGGAAGTACTGTAGAAATGATCCCACGGATGTCCTCAACACAGCCATCACCACACAAGCACCAACCACAAGCCCTGCAATCCTAACATGTCTCTCAAGTGTCCTCACACGAGCACGTGCGGACTCAGCTATCTCCTGGGCAGTAACCACATGGTTCAACAGAAAGTGGTGACGCTCATGCATACCAGCCATGTCCCCATACAGACGGGAGACCTCATCCTGTACCTGCCAAAGGTGAGAACCCCTGCTAGAAGTAATACAGAACAATGTATGCATAACAGCGACTAATGTAGGGAGAGTCTGCTCTATCGGCTCTCCAGTGGTAGGCAGTGGTGCTGGGGGTCGTGAGGACTCTCCTGTCTCAAATGTGGAGGGAAAACCCTCTAATGACCTCAAGTGCCTCAACATAGGAGTCATCCACTCTAGGTAAGCAAACCTGGGTGCTCTCCGTGGAGACTCAACAGACTCGTCCGCTGGTGCTAACGGACCAATAGGAAGATCTCGGACACACATCCTCGGTGTCCTCCTAGACACAGGCCTGCGAGAAATCTCAGCAGCCTGATGGTGAGTACCTGTAGTAGTAGGGGTAACCTCATGTGCTGTCGGTGGTGGCGCGATGTAAGCGTCACTAGTGTCATCTGACATATCCCTCAAATGAACAGATGACTCATCCTCTACAGTGATTGCGGGACCCTCAAAAGTAGCCTCGGTCGGCTCTTCATCCGAAGCATAAACATGGTAAAGTGATTGACTAGACATACTATGACAAGGGAAATTGTGTGTGGCGTGTCAGTCGTATGTTAGATGTATGCAAACGTATGTATGTATGAATGCATGAATGTTCTAGCCAAGGCTATAGTCTAGGTCTCTAAGGTATTCAGTCACTTAAAGACTTCTAGTTCGCTATAACCAATGGCTCTGATACCAAGTCTGTCACACCCCCAAAATTGGTAATTGTGTTTATTTAATGTTTAGCGGAAGCAAGTTATAATTAGCGGAAGCATCTTGTGTAAAACAGTTTAACAACGGGGGTGATGACGTTACAATTGTGCATTCACTGTATCAGAGCATATGATCATACAGAACATAATATATTAAGGATGCCAGTTTAAACAGTTGTTACAAAAGTAGTACGACTATGTAAGTCGTACAGTAGTAATAGAGTTTAAAACATTTAAGTTTTACAATACATATGTTAAAATAAGATTTCATAAGTATAACTGCAATGTCTGCAGTAATACAGAGGAAATCCTCAAAAGATGTCCCAAATATACGGCATCCTAAGTAGTCCAGGGTTGTCCATCCTGAATGCATGCGATTCATTACTTACGTTGCTAATTTCCTGTAAAACATAGAAAGAAAGTCGTCAACAAATATGTTGAGTGAATTCACAGGTTTTGTATAAATGTAAGGTTTGTTAAACCATTTATGTTTAGATTATTGAATTGTTATTCAATAAATAAATGTTTGCAGGTTTTGCAATTTATAAGGTTGTAGGGATAGTTACCCTAAAATATAGTTTTATGTGGGTTGTTACCCAAAATGTTTATCTGGTAGTTTACCATCATATAAATATAACCAGTAAGTATACCGGTATAAAACAGTTGTAGGATAAGTTCATCCTAAATAGTAAGTGGGAATGCTTAGTGTAACACCCCCAAATTTAATGATTTGCGGAAGCTTGATTTGGGTGTTACTAATCAATAACAAAGCACAAAGATAAATAGCAAACGACTCTATATGCGTCGTTTTAACAAAATATATTGATAACTGAAATGTTTACAACATTTAAAGCTTTACATAGCTCGAGTTAAATAAAATGAGATTTCAGTACATAAGTACTTATACAAAATATACTAATGCAAGAAAATCTCAATCGTCTGTATGCTGACTCGAGCTAAATCCTGAAGCAGAAACATCCTACTGCTGGGTACCTGTGATATATGCTAAAAGGTCAGCTATAAAGCTGGTGAGCTCACAGGTTTGAAATCAAGTAATATCGTATGAACCGCAAGATTTAAATAATGAATTGCATCCAGCAATTAAATAATGAATTGCATCAAGCAATTAAATAATGAATTTCATCCAGCAATTAAATGATAATCATCGTGTATACAGCCATGAGCACATAGTTGAGCTTAACTCGAGGGCCGGGTCCCCTATAGAGAATTCCGGGCGAGGTGCCTCCACGAATGCCTAATCAACATTCGTCTTCCCAAATATTAGTACGTCCGTTTACCCGGTTAGTGCTTGCTAACCCGGACGAGGAGGGTCAATCCTATATGGTACCATATACTAATATTCACGCTACAACGTATTAACAACTATGCTGACGGAGGACTTTAAATGATTAGTTTCGAAAAACTCATGTAGTATATGAAAAGTTGGTACTTGCGTTCACATGTTAAAAGTTGAGCAGTATATCACACCCCTGAGTAAAACAGTAAAAGAGGGGCTATGAGACTCACCTGAGTTTGAATGCGTTTACACAAACGTAAGTTGATTAGCCGAATATGAAGTCCAAAGACTTGTAACCTGAGGGTGTCCACGATACGCGATGGTTATAATCATGATTGGGTATCTCAAAAGATCACCCTTGTAGTTGTTACACAACTATATATATGTCCAAATTACTACGATTTGGTTGATTTGTTAAGTGTTTGAAAACATGTACGGCCCGTTGGTGATGGATTTTTAATAATAATCTCAACTATTATTATTGTGATTTCGTGGCGTTTTACTTTGAAAAATGTGTTTCGATTGTGTTTTAGAAGCCGTTACGGGATCTAAGTACGGGGGTCCGGGGGCAGCGCCCCTGGTAGCGGGGTCCAAGGGGCGGCAGCCCCTGGCTGGGGTCGAGCTGCCAGGTCAGCTTGGAAAATTTTTATTTCTACTATATTGCTTTGACGAAAAACGCATCTGGGATCTGAATTCGGGTAAAATAGAGTGATAAATTTCGAGTCTCGACACTTAGTAAAAATCTGAGTTTTCTGTGTTTTGCGACACAATATGCGACACAAAAGTGGTTATGCGACACAAGGGTTGTGTCGCATAGGAATGCGACACAATGTCTATGCGACACAATGGTTGTGTCGCATAGATGCGAGATGCTGATTCAACAGCAACATAGTGATTGTGTCGTATGGGGTATGCGACATAGTGGTTGTGTCGCAGGTCTTGCGACACTGATTATCGGGTACGACACAAGGTACGACACAAGGGATTTTTATGCGACACAAAGGTCAAAATACGACACAATATGCGACACAAGGCTTGTGTCGCATGGATGAACACCAGCCCAGAAGTCCGGCTGTTAATGTTTTTCCGGCCAAAATTCCGTTTTAAACTCGTTTTTAAGCTATGAAATCGTGTTATATACTTAGTAAGGGACATATATATGTTATATAAACAACCACAAGTGAAAAATACTAAGATTCGAGAGATTTCGGGATTTTGTCGGAAACTTACAATTTGCCGAAATGAAAATCCGGAAAGATAGCGTTGTAGATCGTCGCGAGGTGGTCGTGAATCTCTAAAAATATTTATGATCCGGTTGCGTTTGGTAGTAGTATTGTGCGATTTATGTGGATTGGTGGTTTATTTGTTTAGAGAGAAAAGTAAAGAGAGAGAGAGTGAAGAAAGAAGATAAAATGAAGAAAGAAAATGGGAGGTGGGGGTTATCCCCAATTTTCCAGTTTTTCGCCCCGCGTCCCGTGTGGTGTTCGTTTGCTCCGTCATTTAACGTTAAATAATAATTTATATTTTTAATTATTAGTTCAAAATACAATTTATTACGCGATGTTTTATTTAAATATTTTACAATTTAATTTATATTGTAGTTATAAAATATAAGTTTGTTTATTTAGTTTGCGCGGTTTAATGTTTTAAATCGTGTAAGTTTGGTTTGTACGATACGAATGAACACGAAATATTATCAAAATAATATTTTTTTGACATAAAAGCGTTATTTAATAAAGTTGATCACCAACGTCCGTATTAAATTGAATCGAAATACATTCGATTTAAATTGCGTACGATTTCATCAAATCGCATTTTCGTATATATTCAACAATATATATAATTCGATACATTAATTAGCCTAACCAGGAACTAATTACATGTATTAACATATGATTAGGCACTAATTACTAGTCCTAAATTGGCGGGTGTTACACTTAGACTATAATCCCCTGAAAGGTGAGCTAAACCTCGCAGGTTAAAGTAACGCGACCTAACCCTATAACCAAACCACAACCAAAACTTATGTTTTCTTGCCTGAAGGACAGTTAAGTATACGCTCCATCCACAGGAGGATCGTCACGGCAATAGTACTATTCGTATACTCAGTGGCTAGAGTCACCAGCTAATGGTTATAGTCTGCATGACATAAGGTCTTTCATGCACACATCACAAGTCTGGTCCGTACTAGGATTTGTTGTCTAATTCCCAAAACAGTTGTGAAATAATATTTCATATCAAACAGTTGTATAAAGCAAATAAAGCATTTATATAATTTGCTGCATGTGTTTAGCATGCAGTTTCTATGTTTACACCCCTATGTTTAAAAGCATAAAACATTTGCAAAGTAGGGGCTGTGAACTCACAGTAGTTTGCTCGGTGTGAATGCTAGCAGCTGACAGATTTGCCCAAGGTGTGTTAACCTATATACAAAATGTATTAACATAAGTATGTTTGATTTGTTTAAATCAATTTGTGTTAACGGTTTGTTTGTTTGAAGAAATGGTTGATTTCTTATCAATATAAGTTGTTAACTTTATTAGTGACACTTCGTTTGAAATATTGTTATTATTCCTCAAATCGTACACTTGTTAAGCGTACAAACAATCATTTAATTGTCTATATATAACGGAAGGTCGTTTTGTTGTCTTTTGCACGTATACTTTGTATATAGTTGTACGTATAATTCGAATGTTGTTCCAATATCATTGTATATATATATATTTGTGAATATATATTCTTAAGTGTCGTATGTATATATATATATTTAATAAATACATTGTTTACGTATATCAAAATATATATATATAAGTTTTCATTTGTTTAAGAAAATGTATAATCGTGAATATAATTCAAATGTCGTTTGTATCTATATATAACATGTGTTCTCGTATATATTTATACATATTGTAATACGTTGTTTACGTATTTAAAACGTAATAAGTTTTAAGAAGTTTAAATGTCCCGATTGTGTAATCGTATCCAATTTCGCATTTTATAAATAGTCCGTATATATATATGGGTTATATATATATATATATATATATATATATATATATATATATATATATATATATATATATATATATATATATCTATATATCGTTTGTTCGTGCTAGTCATTAATTCCCCAGTCCGTGTCTCGGTTCACGTCTTACGTTTTTAAGTGTATTATAGTTTGTTGGGCTCGGCCCGATTCGTTGGCCCACTAATAATAATGTAACTCGTTTGGTCCGTTAACTTGTTTATATAACCCATTTGTTCAAACCTTGGTATAACCCATTACTTTGGACCAAAAGACAACTGGCCCAGCCTGAGGCCCAGCCCAGTATGTGAATCCGCCGGATTCTCGTTAATAGAGAAGGTGTTGCCGGAACTTCGGGTCAAGCCGCCGGGTCGGGTCAAAATTAAGTGAATCCGCCGGATTCTTTTGTGTTCACAAAACGTTCATGTGAAGCTTTGGGAATCCGTCGGATTTAGGTGAATCCGCCGGATTCGAGCGTGTCTTTTACTCGTTCATCGTTTTAGCCAAAGTTTGTGTGCGAGTCGAAGGTGGGAATCCGCCGGATTCGACATGAATCCGCCGGATTCGTGCAGTTTTCAGAAGCTGTTTGAACAGAGCCATAATGATGCTCGATTATTTTGGTTCCAAATTCTTTGTATTATACTCTCAAACGTTTTAAGCATCAAAATATCATCTTTTATCAACTTGGTAACACATTTTAACAAGATTACACATGTTAATTTTAGATTTATAGTTTTGGTTCTCATAACCCATTTTCAAGAACAATCATCCAACTCTTCAAATATATATGTTATATGTTTAGATTATGATATATAAACATGTTATAAATGGAAATGGAAGTGTAGAAATCAATAGAATAAGTTTTCTTACAACGAAATATGGTGAGGATGATGATCACGAGATGTAGACGATGATGAGTTATTGTTAATATTTTTAAATGTTTGCTTTCCTCTTGCTTCCTGATCTTGTTGTTTTTCCAAATGAAGAAAAAAAAAGAGATGAAGGTTTGTTGAGAGAATTATTGGAGGGTGTGTGTGTTGAAAGATCACAGAAGAAAACGGAGGGAGTATTATAACTTAAATGGGTATGGAGAAATTAAAAGATGGTCTCCTGCATTATTGTAGTTTGGTGGGATTTTAGTCCCACCAATTTCGAGTACGGGTATAATTATAGCAATATAAAAGTAAACATTTTATATTTTTAATTTTTAGGTGTTCTACTGGTTCGTATTTTATAATCAGAATAATGATGTTATCATTATTTTAAAATGATGTACATTTTGTACATTTTACTGCGCGCAGTTAATTGAGCGCCAAATTTCAGTTGAATTATGATTTCATATTTTGAGGTAATGTTCTAAATACTTTACAACGAGTTAGAAAAATAACACTTTTCAGATTTGGACCTCTTATGTATGTTTTAGAATTGTTTTTGTTCAATTATAATACGTTTTATGTTAAACGTATATTTAGACCATTTGATCTATTTGTTATAGATATATAATTACTCGTAATTAATAATTGAGTTATTAATAAATTTTGTGTCACGAACTTTTGTTATTTATTTTTGTCGGGTTCGTTCCGATATATTTGTACGTAACTTTTAAATACTTACGTATTACGTATTACTTTTTGTTTAAAAGTACTGGGCTTGCTAGGCTTACTTCACATCAAAAAGTTTTGTTAAAACTTAACCAGGAAATTAGCATAAGAATGCACATGCTTAAATGTTAATTAATACCTAATTTGGAGAGTTGTCACAGATGGCACACTTTACATGGTTAATAAGAGGTAAAGTCCTTTTTGGGTTGCCCTCAATAAACAGTCAAGAGAAAAATGAAGGATAATATTAATAGTATTAATATTATAATTAATTGGTTGATTTATTAATAATCAAAAGTAATTGAAAAGGTGAAAAAATCTGATAGACGGATTTAGCCAGCGACTAAAAGGTTTAGCCAGCGGCTAAATGGTTTAGCCATCGGCTAAGAGGTTTAGCCAGCGGCTAAATGGTTTAGCCAGCGGCTAAATTTGAAGTCGGTCAAAATGCGGATCGGATCTCGGATTCTTGGGTAAAAAGTTAACCCGACCGCCGGCTAAAGGTTTTAGCCGGCGGCTAAATGTCGAATCTGTCAAACCGTGAGGTTTTCTTCTCCAGTATAAATAGGGGTCAAACCTATACCTTATTCCATACGAATTTCATACGAATTTTTGAGGGTTTCGAAAATTCGACTTTCTCTTGGGTTTTTGGGTGTGAAGCATTAGAGGTATTCTACTTTGGGTACTTGCCTCCAAGTGACGAAGCTCTGCTCGTTGGTCTGCGCGTGAGAAATAGGTTTTCTCTAAGGTTAGTGTTTTTCCTTATTTTCTCTATCTAATTTATTTATTGTACTATGTTGTTAAAGTTAAAGATCCCTTAGGGTTTTAGTTTCCTAATTGCCTTAGATTATTTAAAGTTTTGTTATTCCGCTGCGTATATGATAATCTAGTTAGGGAATAGAAAACCCAACAAAATATTATTTATGTGTTTGTTTACATGGACGTGTTTTCTAATACATAAACCTTTTCATGGTAATGGTAACATATTTGCTGCAACAAATAAATATCACTCCACAATTATCATTTCTTTTATAAATGATACTATGTACGTAAATAATTGATGTTAGCTGCAAACTCAATTGACCGGCAGAACAACGATGTTGGAAATAGAAAATAAGCAACACGTAGGTTATCACTTAGTGAAGTAATCAGCATATAACAATATCAACATGCAAATAAAGTATGGTTTGATGGACATAACTATTGGGTTTTTAAAATTTTTTTGCATTATGTAATTTTTCTTTTGTTCTTATCGGGTTGACCCGATAACCCAATAAAATTCCGATTTAACACTAACCTGACCATATAAGAACGCCGGTTTATAGGGTCGGGTCTCACGACCCGAACATCTGTGTTATAACACCCCTCATTTAATAACCATTATAATAATGATTTTGGACTCGGAAGCGTAGATTTAAATATATTATTATACATTACATAAAAGGTACATAAACTTTTTCCAAACCTGATATACAACAGTTTAATTTTTTCTTAATTTATAATACTACAAACGAGGTGTTATATAAATCCGAACACTACTGATTTAATCAAATCAGATATCAGAGTATACGCTTGTTTTTCAAACATTCCATCCAGGTCAACAGCTTCTTGCTCAATCAATTATTTAATCATAACCTGCAAGAAGGAGTAATGTGGGGATTAGCACAACTGCTAAGTGAGTAAATCAATAAACAACAGACTGACTTAGCATAACAACTTGTGCACAACAAATAATTATATGCACATAACTCATCTATTTACAACTTATCACATCTCAATCAACTGACGTCATAGAGGACCGGTGGTTCTTGAGTAACTTCCTCAAAGAACACTTTAAAACCAACTGCAGGCCCATACAGAGGTTTAACCGACTACTTGGTGCTATTAACTCATACAACACAGGCTACGACAATAATACTTGTACTAAGACCCTGTGTTATCCAACCAATAGCAACCCAAGCCCAGCCCCATGCTGGCCCCTAAATCAACAAGGCTCAAAGGCAATACAACAAGTGATCACATTTTCACATACTTATCAGGGCAACAAATCAAGTCAACAGTCTATCCACAGTATTATTACTAATAAACCATAATCATCATGATAACTAAAACAATAGTAATAATACAATTATCCGTTGTAACAAACCTGTTACAACTAAATCAAACTGAGGGTTATCGATCCACTCACCGAATACCTCAGACGTCACTCAGTAGTCTAATGTCACTGAGTCTCCTCCAAATCTGAGAATACAATTAAAGACCGAGTCAGTAACTCATTGATAATATTGAACTCATATTAGTATCTTATAACTCATGTCAACATATAGCACCCAAAACAACTAAACACCTATTAAGTTGTAAATAATGCAACATCACTTCACAATTCATAGTTTAAGATCAAGTTATGTTATATCACTAATAACTTCATTTCATAACTATATAGGTCATATCATATATGTATATAACATTAAACTAACAAGTAATAAATGAGTTATTAAATTAACCATACATACTAATTTGCATCATATTTCAATAACGGTAACAACTCATTATTTCATAACAAATAATTAATGTTATAATTATATAGCATTTTCTAAAATCTTTTGCTTACAACGAAAGTGTATCATTAAACTCATAATCATAATCAAGTGATCACACTTTAACTTATTTCGATATATATATAATATCGCGATTATAAACCATTCTCAAGTTATAATTAAAATGATAATTACATAATTATAATTCCTTAAACTAATATTACTTTAATATTAGTAATCAAATTATAATGTATATTCAATGTATATATTAGTTATATTAAAGTAATATTACAACTCTATACGTAACACATAGTTATTGGTTTTTGTTTGAAGTTCATACGCAATCCCAAAGGTTGCCATGGATCGCGTTTCAACATAAATAATCCATACATGTTTTCTGGAACAAAAAAAAAGTCTAATATAGTAATATTAATACTCCATACGTGGTACCAAGTAATGAGAATCCCATTCTTTTAACCCATACGCGATCCCAAGCTCAATCTTGGATCGCTTTTCAACTTGAAATTCAATAACTTATATAAATAGGAAGACAAACTTACCAATTGGGTAAAGATAGGTACTAGACGATGATGAAGAAATTGATACAAAAATCAAACCACCTAATTTAGCTATTTCCTTTGCTAATGAATTTTTATTTTAGTCAGAGGTTTAAGGTTGCACAAGAAAGAGATGTAGAAACATCAAGAAGTAATTAGAAGAATAGGTCGGTCTCCACCACCTCCTTCACTTTTAACATTATAATTTTTATCCCTTCCTCAACCTATTGTCTGGAACTTAAAACCATTTCACGAAAACAACTCTTTTAATATTCTTTCAACTCAATTTGTTTAAATCAATTAATAATATACTAGTCACAATTATTTTCAAGTTCACCTAAACAAAATATTTTCTAACACATTAATTAATAATTTATTAATCACAAATATTTATTTGACCACTTTCTAAATTATTTTCAAATAACCCAGACTAACTATTTCCTATCGCATTAAATATAAAATTTAAACCAGGAAATAATATAAAACTACTAGACCCGAATTGAGGATGTTACAAATCTCTCCCCCTTAAAGAGATTTCGTCCTCGAAATCTAATCGTATCCGATACCCCAAGGTAGCATATTCATATCTCAACCACACCTCATATCTGATATTAAATCTCAAACTTTGTTCCCATCATACTATTACCATATATGTCATCAACTGATGATATCCACTAAAGTTATTGTTAAACTTCATCTTTAACATTTCAGAACTATTTCAGAGATCCACTACGCAACTGATATCCAATCTTACTCATGTCATGTACGACAAAATCTACATCCAAGGTCATATCTGCTTTCACGATAATCCATCAATACTCTGTTTTCAAATCATGGTTTATCCGCTAGTAATCTCAAAGAAGAAACAACCATTACTTAAGAGTCTTCATTAATATTCTCTCATGGCGACTTTCAGTCACTAGTCGCAATATACTTTCGAAAGTTATAATTCCACTAACTCTTTTATAAGTTCTATCCTTCAACATAAGGATTTCAAGTCATTACACAGTTGGTAACCCATATTTCTCCAGGCACAAGTTCAACCCAAGAACATATACAACACGATTCATAACTAGTGGTATTTTAGCTCTCATGATAAATCATCATTATACCTGTTTCAACCCATTTTACAATCGAATACTCCATCGAGATCAAACAATCAAATCTCGATCTTGAATCTCTACCGCGGTCAGATATCGGGAATTTCAACTCATTTAGTATCATTTCAACACTGTCTCCAGATTCATAACACAATATCAGTTATATTTTTCGAGTCATAATAAGTTAACTCCTCTCATATAACTCAAGATATCACAACTATAAGTTATAATCTCAACTCTGAGCATCAAGCACAATTTCATCTCAAAGTTTATCCATTAAAAGTTATTAACCTTTAGTAAATCATAATCTCAACCATGGGTAATCCACTTTAATTTCATTTCTGTCTTTCATATATTTCAAACTTTCTATCTTTCAAAGTCAAATTCAATTCATTGACAATCCATCACAGAGATATTCCACTTTTCAAAGTTTCCGAAAACCATTCCCAACACAGGTTTATATTTAAATCAAGTCATGGACTAAATCAAGATATCCTTAACCAAGCAATTACAACTCATCTAGAAAATTGCCATATCCGGATTATTAAATCCATTAACCACATGAGCATATGTTAATCCCATTTATATAACCAAAACTCATAATAACAATCATACATGATATACTAAGCAATCATGGTATATCCCCTTTTTCAACATACACTTTGAGTCATGTCAATCCAGCATTTTACCAATCAAACAGATTAATTCAAGTTACGATTAATTCAAGTTACTCATCAAAACTCCCAAATACTGGTAATCGCACAACATCGTAACAGATTTCTTTCACTGAACATCTCATATAAATCAATTAATCCGTATCGATAATCTCATCAAACGATAATAATTCCTTTCAAAATATCAACATATACAATTCAACAGATCCACAAAATCCACATAACATTTCTGAACTCAATAACATAATCATTTTCTCAAATCTCTTGAGTCAATCACATAACTCATCCAACAAGGATATTTATTAATTTATTTCACTATTCAATATGATTTACCCAATTTATGCCAAGGTCTGTATCAACTAAGGATTTACACTAACACGGATCATCAAATATCATGACCCTCAATCAAACACTTAATTTCAGTCACTAACACAGTAACAAAATTATTTCATCATTAACTATCTTTATTCTAAAAGAATTAGAATCACTAGGGTCACTTTCAGTTTACCACACATAACCGCGTATAAAACAACTAGTCAGAAAGCAATTAAACAAATGCTAGTACAGGGTAAATACAAGTGTACCTGTAATGGCGTCAACTGTCTTGACAGCTTTATCAACTGTCAACAGAAAATCTGCCAACTGCTGACTGCAGATTCCTCCGCTTATGGCCAGAAGATGACGACACACCGACCAAACCCGATCCCTGTCTTATCTCCTCTGGACACTGCCCCGCATGATGACCTTCTTTCTGACAGTTCCAACATACTTTCTCAGGATAATTACAATTCCTGACTTTATGCCCAATCAATCCACACTTAATGCATCTAGTAGTTTGGGAAGTACACTTTCTCGTATGTCTGGATTTACAATCATTACACCAAAGAGATCGATCATCCGAAACCCTATGACTTTTTGACTTTCTGCTCTGTCTTTTATGTTTACCTTTATCAGAAGGTTCCCTTTCAACTGGATATAAAATCTTCTCTTTATTTTGTTTATTCTGAGCTCGTAAGTCACTATCCACTAGGCGAGCTAAGGCAAAGGCATCTGCAAGAGAACTTGCCAATCTCACTGTCGTACGATATTCAGGTGGTAATGCTTCAACAAAATGATCTATCTTAGTTCTATCATTTGGTACCCATTGCTTCACAAACCTCATTTTCTCTGTAAACTGAGTAATCAACTCAACAATAGTCATCTCATCAGTTAATTTTAATTCCATAAATTCATGTCTAATACGTGACACATCAAACTCAGAACAATACTGTCGACATATCTCATTACAAAAATCACTCCATCGAATAGATGCTTTCTGTTGTGTTGTCAGATTTGCTGTAATCGAATCCCACCAAAACATTGCCTGACCTTTCAAAAGCTGAACCGCATACGAAACCTTAAATTCCTCCTCACATTGGCACACCTCAAGTTTTCTTTCAGTATCCCGTAACCAATCAAGTGTAACAGATGAATTAAAGCTTCCATAATATTGTGAAGGTTTACAAGACATAAAAGTTTTAAATGAACAACCCTTTCTATGTTGATACGGTAATAGTAACACTGGTACCTGTCTATCCTGTAAACATAGCTGTCTTCTCCGAGACTCCATTAATTCATTTTCTAACTGTACTACATACTCATCTCTAACAGTGTGTTTCTTAGCTGAAAATGATGTACCTATCTCATCAAGTTTCTCTGTGTCTATCTCTGAAAGAAGGGCATCCAGTCTAGGGGAACTGTCAAAGGTACTGGTCAAGTGCTCGTGTTCTGCCATATCTGTACTGAAAACAACAACAACTCGCAACTTGTTAATCGTTAGTACTCAATAAACTAACTAATTCTCAACTTAGCTAAACCCCACATCATGGAATGTTTGACTAACACAAAAATAGATTTGGGATTGAACACTTACCACGTCCAATTCACCCAAACCTATGCTCTGATACCAGCTTATAACACCCCTCATTTAATAACCATTATAATAATGATTTTGGACTCGGAAGCGTAGATTTAAATATATTATTATACATTACATAAAAGGTACATAAACTTTTTCCAAACCTGATATACAACAGTTTAATTTTTTCTTAATTTATAATACTACAAACGAGGTGTTATATAAATCCGAACACTACTGATTTAATCAAATCAGATATCAGAGTATACGCTTGTTTTTCAAACATTCCATCCAGGTCAACAGCTTCTTGCTCAATCAATTATTTAATCATAACCTGCAAGAAGGAGTAATGTGGGGATTAGCACAACTGCTAAGTGAGTAAATCAATAAACAACAGACTGACTTAGCATAACAACTTGTGCACAACAAATAATTATATGCACATAACTCATCTATTTACAACTTATCACATCTCAATCAACTGACGTCATAGAGGACCGGTGGTTCTTGAGTAACTTCCTCAAAGAACACTTTAAAACCAACTGCAGGCCCATACAGAGGTTTAACCGACTACTTGGTGCTATTAACTCATACAACACAGGCTACGACAATAATACTTGTACTAAGACCCTGTGTTATCCAACCAATAGCAACCCAAGCCCAGCCCCATGCTGGCCCCTAAATCAACAAGGCTCAAAGGCAATACAACAAGTGATCACATTTTCACATACTTATCAGGGCAACAAATCAAGTCAACAGTCTATCCACAGTATTATTACTAATAAACCATAATCATCATGATAACTAAAACAATAGTAATAATACAATTATCCGTTGTAACAAACCTGTTACAACTAAATCAAACTGAGGGTTATCGATCCACTCACCGAATACCTCAGACGTCACTCAGTAGTCTAATGTCACTGAGTCTCCTCCAAATCTGAGAATACAATTAAAGACCGAGTCAGTAACTCATTGATAATATTGAACTCATATTAGTATCTTATAACTCATGTCAACATATAGCACCCAAAACAACTAAACACCTATTAAGTTGTAAATAATGCAACATCACTTCACAATTCATAGTTTAAGATCAAGTTATGTTATATCACTAATAACTTCATTTCATAACTATATAGGTCATATCATATATGTATATAACATTAAACTAACAAGTAATAAATGAGTTATTAAATTAACCATACATACTAATTTGCATCATATTTCAATAACGGTAACAACTCATTATTTCATAACAAATAATTAATGTTATAATTATATAGCATTTTCTAAAATCTTTTGCTTACAACGAAAGTGTATCATTAAACTCATAATCATAATCAAGTGATCACACTTTAACTTATTTCGATATATATATAATATCGCGATTATAAACCATTCTCAAGTTATAATTAAAATGATAATTACATAATTATAATTCCTTAAACTAATATTACTTTAATATTAGTAATCAAATTATAATGTATATTCAATGTATATATTAGTTATATTAAAGTAATATTACAACTCTATACGTAACACATAGTTATTGGTTTTTGTTTGAAGTTCATACGCAATCCCAAAGGTTGCCATGGATCGCGTTTCAACATAAATAATCCATACATGTTTTCTGGAACAAAAAAAAAGTCTAATATAGTAATATTAATACTCCATACGTGGTACCAAGTAATGAGAATCCCATTCTTTTAACCCATACGCGATCCCAAGCTCAATCTTGGATCGCTTTTCAACTTGAAATTCAATAACTTATATAAATAGGAAGACAAACTTACCAATTGGGTAAAGATAGGTACTAGACGATGATGAAGAAATTGATACAAAAATCAAACCACCTAATTTAGCTATTTCCTTTGCTAATGAATTTTTATTTTAGTCAGAGGTTTAAGGTTGCACAAGAAAGAGATGTAGAAACATCAAGAAGTAATTAGAAGAATAGGTCGGTCTCCACCACCTCCTTCACTTTTAACATTATAATTTTTATCCCTTCCTCAACCTATTGTCTGGAACTTAAAACCATTTCACGAAAACAACTCTTTTAATATTCTTTCAACTCAATTTGTTTAAATCAATTAATAATATACTAGTCACAATTATTTTCAAGTTCACCTAAACAAAATATTTTCTAACACATTAATTAATAATTTATTAATCACAAATATTTATTTGACCACTTTCTAAATTATTTTCAAATAACCCAGACTAACTATTTCCTATCGCATTAAATATAAAATTTAAACCAGGAAATAATATAAAACTACTAGACCCGAATTGAGGATGTTACATGTGTGACCCTAATTAACCCGACCCTTTTGACACCCCTAATGTCTCGACCCTTTGACACCCCCAAATAACGAAGTAGATATATATTTTTTATTATTTAATTTTATATGAGTGAAAATAGAAAAACTAAAAAATACTTTAGTTAGGGATATATTTTCAACGACACTTGAATTTAGTAATTATGGTTGTACTACACATGTATTTGGTTTAAAACTCCCCCTCGACATTGGTTTGTGAATTGTGAATGGAATTAGCTTAGTTGTACATTTGCATCTTATTTAATAAACAATAAAATATCAATAATAAACAAACAAAAAGAATAAATAATCAATTTAATTCATTTATAATAAGTATTCTCATTTTATTTTAATTGATTTTTCAGTTTTGAATAATTTAAAAGTTGAGAATTCTTTTCGCTCCACTAAGAAATCATTTAGTAGGAGCTACATAAAAAAACAAGCAATCCAACATGCAGTTTCAAGTAAAGTTGGTAAGAAATGTGAGGCAGTCATATAAGTAACTAGTCTAAAATGTCGGTATCAAAATGCGTCATTTTAGTGTCGTTTGGTGGGTTTACCCAGAAACATTTTTTTTTATTTATCAATTGTTAGAAAATAGTTAAATATATATGTACTATGATAGCAATTACATAGCAATATTGATAGAATAATAACTTTCTACATTTTCTATAAATAAATTAGAAAGTTCTTTGCATTTATAAAAATTAAAGGTGACATCCAACCCATTCTATTGCTTCTTCTTTTGGATTAATCAATTTCAAGGATCAGAAACCAATACAGTACATTGCTAGATTGCTACACGTTAATGAAATCCACTTTTAACCGTGGACTGATGATTCAAAGCAACCTTAAAATATACTTCGTATATGGAGTGAACAACCACTTATGAAGCTTATACTATACAAGTACAGTAAGTTGGATTACCTAAGGAGGAATGAATGTAGGTTGTTGATCATAAAATATTTGTTGCCCATTACTTGGACGGCTGAACCACTACGTGAGTACATTTACGAGGTGCTACAGTTGGTGTCATTGCAATTGGACGCATCTGTAAGACTGTGGCTGCAATCTTGCAATTTTTTTTATTTAGTGTTTTACAAGTGCGAGGGCACCCATCTTTCCATTTATCTCAAAAAGCTATCAAATCATAAATGAATTTAGCATTTCACACTAAGCTCTGATTTTACTAATAACAATAAAAAGACATGATCAAATTATGTTAACTACTCTGGTAAAAAAACATTATCAACATATGTTGTTAACTTTATTTTTTTCATTAATATAATATACCTTTAGTTTTGTTGTTTTCTTAGATACCTTACAATAATGTGATATTAAAGTATAGTATATTGGTTTAACCTTATTGAAAGAGTATTTTTGTTTCTTTTACTTTTTTTAGAATTTTGAACTTTGTGATAATAACATAAAAAATAAATAAAAAATAAATTTGATATTAAGAACGTAAAATGCACTTGCAAAAGTACGTCAATTCACTATTAGGTGATGTTAACCGCACGAGTATGTCAATTAAAAATTATGTAATAAAATAAAAATATAATATAAACTTTGTATAAAAAATTTAAAATCATGTATTAGCCCGCGAATTCACGGGTTATAATCTAGTATATCATTAATACCTATAAAAATTTATTTTTTTTTACGTAATTTGTAAATTTTTGTCGGAGCGGCTGCCCCCGCCGACCCATTCTAGCTTCACTGAATAGTATTGTAAATATTTTGGCCGTTTACTAAAAAATATCAAAGTTATCTTCTTTGGTTTTAATTTGTTGTTTCCACGTACCTACAAAACTTCTTTTAATATTGAAGAGGTAGTCGCTCTCGGTCCTTGATGACAAAATGTCAAAATCAGAATTAATTTAATAGCATTGAAATACGTGGCCTAGCAAAAAAATTTCCACCATTGATCGAAAAGTCCATAAAATAAAATTAACTATATATACAATGAATATATAATATATAATAATAATAATAATAATGACGAATATATATACTCACAAACTCACAATCCATATTCATTCGGTGGTTGTCTTCAAGAATCCACACCTAATTGTGCTCAACAAACACGGCCAAGAAATGTTCAAAAATGCAATCCAAAGAATTGTGTGATACTGACATGTATGTGTTGTAAATACTTACAAATTAAGTTCACGGATTGTACATATGTTAAGAATTTTCAACTATGAAAAACAGAAGTTATTTAATTTTGATTTTTTTTGTAAAAGCGTTTAAAAATGCCAACGCCCCTATATCATGTATTCGATGTATAATTACAAATTCGAAGTTACACTAACTCTTTATATGCTAACTAGTCCTAAAATTCGTGTATGCACATGGCCAAATAAATTCTTATTTATTTTTAGTTGGATTGTTGATGTTATATAGTTTTCAAATAACACATCATTAACTTTGATCTTCCATATCATTGTGTGACTCTTAATCTCTTCCAGATAATTAATCGTTGCAAATTCGTCAAAGAGAAACTGATTAGTTGACAACCGAAAAAAAATAATAATGGAATAACAACGGAAAATGAAATTGTATAAAGTTTTAATTCTTGCTAAATAGTTATAATTATAATTATAATCGTTATATATAAAAACATATATTGTATTTTGTATATGGTAATGATTTTAATCGTAGCGTATAATAGATTATTACATTTTATGTTATATAGGTAAGGTTTTTTAATTATAGTACTAAACATTTGAAAATTATCAAATAAAAAATATTTTTAAAATTTTAGTGATTATCTTTTTAATAGAAAAATAATAATAGTTTCTTTGTATAAAATAAATTAAGGAAAAAGATAATGGATAACAATCCCTACACACCAAGATAAGATCACAAGAGCATGAAATTTTTGGTTGTTTTATCATATTAGATTAGATTAAAATTAAAAAATTGTCCTTGTTCTTTTATTATAAATTTGGATTACTAACAAATGTGAAATAAATACTTAATTGTGATCGGTTAATTAATTGAATTTCATTTTTGAACATAGATGACAGACGTTATCATCTATGCACTCACATCAAAATCATATTACTAAAATTTTAAGTATGTAATATTTTTCTAATCAAATTTAAAAAAGAAAAAAAGTTGAGAAATTTTTTGAAAAATAAATATATATGATTTACGGTGTAGAGAGTTACAAAGTCAAAAATGCTTATAAGACCTCTTCCAACGGGCCGTCGCATGACCATCGGTTGCAACCGACGGAACCGACGCCGTTTGCATGGAACCATCGATTGTGGGCGTCGATTTGGCGACGGGAACGGACGCGAGGTGGTAGGGCCCATTTGCAATATATTTTTTTTTTGTTTTTTGTAAAAATGTGACTGTTTTAAAAAAATTTAAAAATTATAAACGGTAATATAACCGTTTGAAAAAAAATAATTAACCCCTTTCTCCTAACCCAAACACACTATAAATACACATACACATTAACTCAAATAAACACACAACTTTCATCTTCTATCTAAAAATTTCATATATTTTCTACATTTTACTACAAAATTGTCATCCGATTCCGATAAGGAAGAATTTGATGTTGTCACACAAATTTTCGATCTGATCGCTAGGCTCGATAAGCTTGACGTGGAAGACACGGATTCAGACGATGATGGCGAACCATCGTTCCGTCTACCTCGAGCGCCAAGACTATATTTACCTATAGATCGAGAAGGTGCCGATCAACGTTTGTATCAAGACTACTTTGCCGAGCACCCGACATTCCCTCTTGATTACTTTCAGCGACGTTTTCAGATGAGTCGACCATTGTTTATCCATACATGTTAAGGTATATTGTCGTACTCTCATCTTCCACTACCAGACTACTTTACTTATTTTCATCAAAGTAACGGCGCAACCACTAGACTTGGTTTTAATATTTTCCAGAAGGTCACATCCACCTTATTCCAATTGGCATACGATTGCGCCGCCGACGCATTTGATGAACATTTACATATGGGTCAACAAATAGCGTACGACTGTTTGGAAAAATTTTGTAAATGTATTTTTGATCTATTTTCAACCGAGTACTTAAGAAGATCAACACTCCAAGATGTGCAACGTTTACATCAACATCATGGGGAGTTACATGGTTTTTAGGGTATGCTCGGAAGTATCGATTGTATGCACTGGCCTTGGAAAAATTGCCCAGTGGCATGGCAAGGTCAATACACCTGAGGTGATCATGGCCATCCAACGATTATGCTCGAAGCGGTTGCCTCTTACGATTTGTGGATTTGGCACGCTTACTTTGGCCCTACGGGATCGAGCAATGACCTCAAAGTCCTTAAAGAATCCGATTTATTCAAAGACTTACTACAAGATAGAGCTTCTGAAGTTGTGTTCAATATTTCTGAGACTCAATTGAAAAAAGGATATTATCTCGCTGGCGGAATTTATCCAGAATGGGCGACGCTTGTGAAGATGTTTAAACATCCGATAACAGAAAGCAATATGAGGTTCAAGAGATACCAAGAATCTGCCAGAAAAGATGTGGAACGGGCATTCGGAGTGCTTCAAGGCCGTTAGGTAATCATCAAAACCCCTGCTAGACTATATAGTGTCAACAAAATACGCCGAATCATGTATTCTTGTGTGATTTTACACAACATGATAACCGAAGACAATGGACGAAACATGTGTCCACTTCAGGAAGACTATACGGCAAACTGGAAAAATATGCCCTAACGCTCGTGGCAAGATAGGGTTGCAACATAAATCCTTATGGACAAGGAATTACACGACCCTGACGTGCATCATCAACTTCGCGAAGCTCTTATCCAACACATTGCGACCCTCCCACCAAATTTTCGTCAATGTTAGCTAGTTGTATTTTTTTCTCTTCGATAAATGTACCTTTTTAGGAATTGTAATGTTTTATTTTTTTATGTAATGTTTTTAATTTTAATAGAAATATTTTATTTAATTTTGTGTTTTTAATAAATAAAGTAAATAATGTGTTGGGTCCAGAAAAAAATGAAGTACTATTCATTATTAGCAGTGTAGTGTCAGTTTTATGTCAGTTTTGAAAAGTGCTGATGTGGCAAAAACTGATACGTCAGTTAGCGTCACTGTTGGGAACGGTCTAAGAAATCTCATGAAAACTCAATTTTCACTTCTTCTTTTTTCTCTTATGATAAAGTCATGATAATATTATTCAATATCATGATAAATAAGTGAATTAGTTTGTAAATTAATTTTAAGGAGTAATCTACCACACTTTATTATCAAATAAATAAAAACAAAAACTCAACCGTTTTGAAACTAGTGTTCTTAATCACTTGAGTGGTGTGAAGTATACATTTTTTAAATTAAGAACAAGAGGAAAGTAAATAATACCCTTGACATTCAAAATAAATATACATAGTTAAGAATTATTTCAACCCTGCTAATAATCAATTAAAATATAAATATAGAAAGTACTAAACATGCATATACCAAAAATGTTAATTGCTAAATTCAAGTTTAATTTAAAAAAAAGTCTTCAACATGACAAGCTCATCAATAATTTAAAGGGGCTAATATGTACACCACAAAAAATATTCATACACCACTACTTGTTGTTTAAAGTGCTATACTGTACAACTGGGTAATGCATAAAATTGGTGTATGATTAATTTTTAGTGGTATACAAATCACCACCTATAGTTTAAGAGTTTGGCTAACTTGTTTCCTTAGAGCATCTTCAATGTGTACCTTATTTTAATGTAGCAAATTGCACTATTTTAGTGCAAAACGAGAAACTTTTGAGAATATGCTTACGCTAAAAATTAGTTGCTATAATGTGTTGCACTAAATCTTTACACAAATTTTGTTTAATTGATTTAAAATACACAATTCAACAATATAATACTATATTTTATATATAACTATTGAATTATCATAAGAGATATAATAACAATCATTATATTTAAAAAATTTAAAAAAAAAATCAAAATATTATAAAAAATAGGAAGTTTCTTTAATAAATATGATAGCAGGCATTATATTTAATATTTTTAAAAATATATATCACAAACTTGTACTCGCTCCGTCCCAAAATAATTGTCACCCAACAAAAAACACGCAGTTTAATAAAAACATAATCATTACTGCTTTATCTTTTTTTTACTTTTTTCAGAATGACAGTTTTACCCTTAACCAATTAATTACTGCTTCTTTAAAAGTTTGTAATACTAATTTCAATTAAGGGTAATATGGTAATCACGATCAATCTTCCCTGTCTATATTTGAAAGTGGACAATTAATTTGGGACGTCCGTAAAAGGAAAGATGGACTATAATTTTGGGACGGACGGAGTACTACGTAATTAATACATCATATCATTATATTTTAATTGTTATATATATTACTCCCTCCGTCCCATTTTTATTGTCATGTTTTGACTTTTTAAATCTTTATTTTTCAACTTGTTCTCCAACGGATTTTTCCGTTGGAATATGCATTTTTTCTAGTAGTATATATAACACAAACAAAAATATTTAAAGTTAAAGTTGAAAAACAAAGACTTCAAAAGTCAAAACAAGACAATAAAAATGGGACAAATGTAGTATTATTTAATGTGCACTAAATTTAGTGCTGCACTCAACATTATTTGCAACTGCACTAAAATATTGCAGTGTTTAGTGCTAACAATGGAGTAAGTTTTTTACACTTTTACACTATCTTAGTGCAAAAAGGTACATATAGTGCACACATTGAAGATGCTCTTAGGGCACAAGTTAAGCTTCATTAAATGCACAAAAACTTCTTAAATATATTTCAAAGTTCATTTATTTAACTCACTAATTTCCAACTATACATATTTATAATTACAATTTATATTATTTATAGTAAATAAAACTTTATTAAATGTACTTAATTTGTGCTCTTAGGGCACAAGTTAGATTTCCCCATAATTTAATACAAGCATTGGAGTATCTTTAGGTAAGGGGTTCGAATTCGTGCCTCATCATATGTGAGTGGTTTGTGAACAGGTGATTTTTTCGACGTTGATGCTCCTTACAAGTGGGACAAACGTGTATCGTTGAAATATAGTATGGAAGTTATGGTACCCTCAAAATTACCTTTTTTAGTTTAATTACTCATATTAACCTAGAAAATCTTACAAATCTGATTAGTTTGGGCATCAATAATCTACATTTACATTGCACATTTGTTTACAAAAATAGGCGAATAAAATAGTAAACCCAATATATTTCTTTTCTTACATCTATAAAAAATAATAATAATAATGAATAAATTTAAAATAGAGTAATTACTAAGTAGGTTCTTCTGTTGAATCATCATGCGAATATAAAATTAAAATATCTTGTAGTAAACAAATTTAGTACGCCATTCAATTCAATCCAAATCTTTAATCAATAACATTTTTTTTTATTACGAGTAGACGAGTAGTTGTTTTCTGTGTCAACCCCCATTCCTTTCGCCCTAAATTTTTTAACATTCCCAAAACCAAAACCCCTCAATTTTCCCCCAATTTTTATTTATATTTTTAATGTTTTCTTCTCATAAATCGAACCCATTTTGTTTAATGTTGCTTGTCTGATTCTAAATGACTACTACGAAATCTTTAAAGATCTAAACATTACTGTCTCGATTCTTTCTAGGGTTTCTTTTAACTTTTTTTTTCTTAATTTGGAATTAGGGAAGATGAGTGTGTCAAGATCTCAAGTTTGGCAACCATGCAAAAAGAAGCGGTTTTGATATTAAATTAACAAATTTTTTTTTTTTTTTTTTTTTTTAACTTTTATTTTGTTGGGAACATGGATGGTATATGTATCTATATCCTTACTTGAAACTTTTGATTTTGGAATAAAGAAGATTAAACAATAATAGGAATAATAATACATTTTTCATTAAGATCTTCAAAGATTCACATGAATATACTTGTATATTTCTGTAGATAGATTACAAAAAGAAGTGGGTGATTTTTGATATACTTTTAAGAAGTTAGGGTTAGGGTTAGAAAGATGGCATCTTCAAGACCATCAAGAACAAGAGTTGGTAGGTACGAACTTGGAAGAACACTTGGTGAAGGGACTTTTGCAAAGGTTAAGTTTGCTAGAAATGTTGAAACTGGTGACAATGTTGCTATCAAGATTCTTGATAAAGAAAAAGTTCTTAAACATAAGATGATCACTCAGGTAATTATATTTTTTTTTGTATATGTATGTATAGCGTTGACTTTTTTATATTCTTGATTCATGTTCTTGAATTGGTTTGACTTTTTGTATAGAAAGATGAGTAATTGTTTTTTTTTTAGTCTATAGGTTAACTTGTAAAGTTTGACCATTCATTGAATAGGATCGATGATCATATTGTGTTTGCAGCTGTTTATGTAACTCTTGTTTCTGTGAACATGCAGATCAAACGTGAGATATCGACTATGAAACTAATCAGACACCCGAATGTGATCCGTATGTATGAGGTTAGTTAGTTAGTATGTTACTGAGTTGTGCAGATGCATTTATTTTTATGCTCCCCTTTAAAGTTTATTATACGAAATACATTGGTATACTTGCTTTTGTGGTTCAACTTGTTTGAAGTATAATTATGTTATGCTTGTTTGCCTATTTTGACTTGTCTCATGGCGGAAGTCTGTTTTCGTGTAACATATAGAAATTAGAATCTTGGCATTAATTACATATTTATATATATATGTGTTACGCATTTACGCCGGAGGCAATATATACCATGAAAGCACCAATCTTTATCTATCTAGCAACATTACTTTTTTGCATAGTTGTCTGAGATAAAGTTCTCAATGGACTATTTTAAGATGCTTGTCATAGATGGATTAGGCTTTTAGCAGTTTTACACATTTGTAAATGTTACGCTTTCAGGCACTATGAAATATGATACATGTGTGATTAAAGACTTTTTATTTTAGGTTATGGCGAGCAAGACAAAAATATACATTGTGTTGGAATTTGTGACTGGTGGTGAACTATTCGACAAAATTGTAAGTTGATTGTAGGTTGAAACTTTTCACGGTCTTCACAATTGACGTACTAATAAAAGATTACGCCTTTATTATTCTTCAGGCAACTAGAGGCAGACTTAAAGAAGACGAAGCTAGGAAGTACTTTCAGCAGCTTATCAATGCAGTTGATTATTGCCATAGTCGAGGCGTTTTCCATAGAGATCTTAAGGTCATCTTTCTATCTGCCAATTTGTAAACCCCTCGCTTCATGCAAAACACATTATTCATTTCCTGTTTACTTATGAATGGGTTGAGATTTGGGTTGTGTTCTATCTCAAATGGGTCAAAGTCTTTTGTTATAAGGGGAAGTCAATTGGGTCACATATATAGGGGTTGCAAGATGCCCAAAGTATATATTTTCCTTATCTAATAGGGGTGGGTTCATTTAAGACCACTAACAAAAATTTGAGAACCAGGCGCCCAGATTGGTGCAAATTGACTTTAATCAATGTGGTTTTGTGAATGAGTTTCACATATACGTAAAATATATGATCAAATGTGATTTGAAAGGTAATCATAGAGCACATGTAACTATGTTAATAATAGAATATGATTAGAATTGATCCAAAGCATTCGTTTTTTTATATCTAGGGGCCCAAATCGGTTCCCTGATTCTTAAGTTTTTTAGGAGGAACTTTCTCATATTGTAATTATTATATTGAACTTGGAATCATAATTATTGCATTACTTATTCATGAAATGGTCTTAAAAAGTGGAGATAAAGTGTTTGTGTCAACCCAACTTGTCACGTCCAATTTCAACATGTACTAAAGATGACCTGTTTTAATCCTAATCCGTTTTGACCTGTTACTTAACCTGTTCATCGGGCCACCTATAAATTTGGTATATCGCGTACGCCTTTGACGATTAGGGTTCTACATGATGATATTTTACAGCCTGAAAATTTACTCTTGGATGCTAGTGGATGTCTCAAGGTCTCCGATTTTGGATTAAGTGCATTGCCACAGCAAGTTCGAGTGAGTATCATATTTCCCTTTTATGTCAAGTTTGTTAGAAGTTATCCGAAATGCGAGTTGATTATGTCTTTGCTTATCCAGTTCTGGATTTTGTTTTCTTAGGAAGATGGGTTACTGCATACAACGTGTGGAACACCAAATTATGTTGCTCCTGAGGTGAGTTATATATTGGTCCAACATATGAATCATTTATTGATGTTATGATAAAGCCACTTTTCTCAGGGTTTGGTTATGTACTCCACTAGGTAATCAACAACAAAGGTTATGATGGAGCTAAGGCAGATCTATGGTCATGTGGTGTAATTCTTTTTGTTCTCATGGCTGGTTATCTGCCTTTCGAAGAGTCAAACCTTATGGCTCTATATAAGAAGGTATTCTCTTGTGCTCTGTATGTCTTTTTGATCATGTTGAGAACTCAATATGTTAGTTTTAATAAGTTAAATGAGCCTTTTGTAATGTTGTGTATGATATTGCAGATATTTAAGGCTGAGTTCTCATGTCCCCCGTGGTTCTCATCAAGTGCAAAGAAGCTAATCAAAAGGATTCTGGATCCTAATCCTGTGACAGTATGTTCACATTTTCTTGCTTTTAAACATAATTGGTCGCTGTGGGTTGTGTTTTTATCTCAAATGGGTCAAGTAAAAAACTCTAGTTATAGGGGAATGGTAAAAGGGGTCAAACTTGTTATCTATTTTTATTGTTTACAACCTCCTATATCTGTCTATTCAGTTATTTAGATTAGATTATCATTATTTTGATAATATTACTCTATGATCATAATTAACACATAAATAGTTTGTTAAGAAGTGTAACACGTTGTTTGTGGGTCAACCCGATGAGATGTAGCCTTTTCTGACCCGTACTAAAACTAGATCCGTTTCTACCCGAACCCATGTTTTGATACAATATCAACCCGCCTGACCCACCCATTTGGACCAGTACTATATGAGTTTTGTCTCTGTAACAGAGAATCACAACTGCTGAAGTCCTCGAGAATGAATGGTTCAAGAAAGGATATGTGCCCCCTAGGTTTGAACAAGAGGATGTTAGTCTAGATGACGTGGATGCTATTTTTAATGAAGTTGGGGTAATTGTTGTCAACTTTCACTTTACATTATACCATTCTTATGGTGATTAGTGATTTTTTTTTTTTTTTTTTTTTTCCGTTGGGATGTAGGACTCTCCGATCCTTGTTGTTGAGAGGCGGGATGAACGGCCTCCTCAACCTGTCACCATGAATGCATTTGAGCTTATATCTAAATCGCAGGGCCTCAATCTCAGTTCTCTTTTCGAAAAACAAATGGTATGTTTTTCAGTTTCCGATTCTATTATATAGAAACTAGAAAGTCTTTACGAGTTAATATCTGGACTCGGGAACTAATTCTAACATTCTGTTTGGTGGACAGGGGCTTGTCAAGCGTGAAACAAGATTTACTTCAAAATGTCCAGCCAATGAGATTATTTCAAAAATAGAGGAAGCTGCTGCACCCTTGGGATTTGATGTGAAGAAAAACAACTACAAGGTGATAAGAATGTTTCGTCTCTGCGTGTCCACATTTTGGAAGTTCTAATGTTAAGCAATTCTTTAACTGTTTGTATTACAGCTAAAACTTCAAGGCGAAAAGTCTGGGCGTAAGGGCCATTTGTCTGTTGCAACTGAGGTATGTTTCTTCTTAGATCCGTCATGTCATTTTTAGAGATTTCTTTTCCCAAAAGTTTGATGTGCAATTCAAGCCCATCTGCGCTTACAAAGCATCAATTTCTCAAAACGGTTTGTTTAGAATCATCATTGCTTAGAAATTATCTGTTTTTAAAACTTTAAGAAAATAAAAGAGGAAAAATGTGCTTGGGTACTACAAAAATCTGCCGCCTTACCTGCCTATTTTGTCTATCCTATTGGATATATTTGGAAATTATTCGTTTTCAGATTTTTGAGGTGGCCCCATCGCTACACATGGTTGAGGTTCGTAAAGCAGGAGGGGATACATTGGAATTTCACAAGGTAAGTGAAAGTTCACTTGCAAAATAAAGATTCTTGGTTTTTTTGCATTTGCTTTTTGGTTAAAATGTTGGAAATCAATGACGGAAATGATAAATAAATATATGATCTTATTCAAAACGCAGAGGAAACATTGAAACAATTTTCTATAAAATGTTTCCCATGTAAAATCTAATTGAATCAACTATAATAACCAAAACAACACTTAGATGAAGTTAGATATACCATTAGCAAGCCAGACATATGAAAATGGTAGATATAAGTGTTCAATGGAGATCACCTCTAAGGTTGATTCACACACAAACACTTCAATGTCGTCAATGGAATGCTAGTTCTAATAAGTAGTAACGAAAACAATAAAGCCTTTCTATTATTTTTAAACAAGCAAAAAAATAAAAAATATACACATATATGTCGGCAGAGAGAGGAATAAGCAATGAACAAATTGCATATTCTGTTTCTTTGAATTTTCTAGTGTAACCGTGAGTTGGTCAAGGAGCAAGCCAAAAATAGGTGGATATATATTTTTAATAATGACTCTATGTGGCCACCGAAGGGCCTTAGGCCTAATGGTATGTGAGAAGCCCATTAACCCAGAGGTTGTGGGTTTAAGCCTCATTGGAGGCAAGTGTGTGTGTGTGTGTGTGTGTGTGTGTATGTATATATATATATATATATATATATAGTAACAGGATCAAAAAAGAAGAAAAATTAGGTGGAGACTGGAGAAGAGGGAGAAGTAATATGATTCAGTATTTTTATTACTATGATTCAATTATTATTATTATATATATATATATATATATATATATATATATATATATATATATATATATATATATATATATGATTGTACGTGGTATGTGGGATAACATTCCTTAATTTTTTTTTTTTTTTTGTGAGGGAATGGTGAAGTGTTATAACATCGAATTTCTCGTTTTTTGACTATGCAGTTCTACAAGAACCTTTCAACTGGATTGAAGGATATTGTGTGGAGAACTGGAGATGAGGCAAACGGCGATTTGAATGGTTAGCTTGAATCACATTAATAGTCTAAAATTAATTCCTTTTATTACCCAATTTTGCAATATTAATTGGATTTTATGAATGGAGAATGATTTTCTAGCATTTTATGTGTAATTTTTTTTTTTTTCAGTTTTATAACAAACATCAATCTGTTCTTATTAATCTTCTGACTACAACTTTTTGCAGGTGCTTCAATACCACCTTCATGATCGGATTTTGAACAGTTAGGAGTGAATCAAGACGTTTGTCTCATTTTACTATTGTATCCCGTTAGAATATGTCTGTACAAAAGATTGTTCTCCCTCAACTGTGGGTTTTTGACTTTTTGTGTTCCATCCTACATTACATTGCCTTAACTTAAAACGATACCATCAGTAATGTAATATTGTTCAAATTATTGACTTCCCATTAGCATTCAGTCTTTTGTCATCCTTGTTTCTGTGTTTGAAAATTCTCAAGAGTCATTCACTTATCCTCACTTAATACAGTTTTCATTAGAAATTTCAAATTAGCAGCTAAAATTGCTAGCTTTCGAGTCTTTTGCCTAATACTTTTGCACGATAATACTAATTACAAATATTCAAATTACAATTGTGATAAACACAGCCATTTTCCATTACTTACAAAGAGATGGAATCTACAGATTTTCTTGATTTGTTCCTTTGCCTCAACAAGTCTGCAAACTCTTCATCAGTGGTTTTAAGAAGAAGTTGCAGAGACATTTTAACCCCACATTCTACAGCCTCCAGATTTCTAGGTTTTATCCTTTTCTCCAAACTGAATGCAAAATATTGTGGAAAATCTTTCAGTTCACTCAAATTTCTTTTCATCTTCGTAAAATAGTCGAATTTCGGCTTGAAGTTATTTTCAAGACTAAAAGTAAACAACCCGGGACACCTCAAAACCATCTCTATTGCCTCTGGTTTTGAAAACCCGAGACTAATTAAGTAATCCAATTTTGGCATCAATGTGTTCTCCACATTTGACACCAATAACACACAATCTTGATAAGCCAGTGCTTCCAAATCGCGAAGACCGAGTCTTTTAAGGTAGAAAAGAGCAGGCTTTAGTTGATCTTCAACACTCGAAACAAGCAATCTTGGACATTTATTGATCACTTTTCTGTAATTGTATTCAGGGACATTAAGATCATATGATAAGAAATTGAAAACTGGAATGAGTTCATTATTGATGTTGGCTGTGAGGATCTTGGGGCACATGCCAATGATTCTTGGAAGATCTTTCTGTAAAATGCCTTTAGATTGAAGGAAAGTGATGATATCATGAATGGAATTTAGAGATGTTGAATGGATTAATGGGTTTAAAGCGAGCGCTTTCCCAGAATCAACACCCATAACTTCAAGACACAAGATTTTTTCTTTGAACTGAAGTGATAGTTTTGAATGGACTGGAGTGTACAGAGGGTGTTTATGGAGGAGTGTTTTGGGTTTCTTGGAAAGTTGAGGGGTGTCTGTTGATTGTTGTGTTTGTGATTGCTGTTGTTCTTGAGGAGAATATGAGTTGAATGCTGTCATTGCTGCTGCAGCCATGGTGTGGGTGGTTGATTTGGGTTGCATGTATGTATATGTTATCTATATTTATCTGGTGCAAAGAGAGGGGAAGTGGAGTGGATTGTTTGCTACAAACTCATTGGTTGTTGGATGATTTTATGGATGAGGTTGTTCCCAAACTTTAGAATTCAAGACTCAGATTTAAGCTAATGCTTATTTAGACCCGCTGACTTACCAACTGTACGTTAATGGTCCCTGCATAAAGATTTTAGTGATAGGTATCTAAAGTGTAATCTGATGCATGCATTTTGCATACACAAAACACCCATTGTCTATTTGTTTAATATCATGTATTTGATTGCTGACCAAATTTTATAATTAGGTGTTAGAACTTAGAAGAGAGTTGGTTTATAATATGTGTAAGATGGGTAACACAGCATAATAACAACCTCCTAGAGTAGTTAATACAAGTAGCTTTATGTTTGCTTGTTTGTTTATAAAGATAGACATAAGATAAACTTTGTTATGGACTTATTACTTTTTCTACGATTCCAATATAACGAGCAGATTTTCTAGTTAACCGATGATTATATCTTCAACGGGACGTAGTAGTTATTGTAGTTGTCAATAACACATGAAAATAAACTGATTTCAACGTCAATTTGAATACTTAAGAATGGTAACCCACCTTTTAGTAACATTACCTCATTCAATTGTGATTACTGTAATCACAAAAATAGATGGGAAAAAAGATTAACGCCAAAGGATTAAAAGATACCTACATCATAGGGGGGAACTCAAGTAACAATAACAAGAGATTTAAGTAACACCAATTTTATACAAGGAAAATACAAAATCATTCACGCTTATTACATCAAGTCACCAGTACATAGATGATAAAACACTCACCAGTTAAAAGAAATGACAAACCACAAAAATTATAATTAAGATGTCAGGAGCCTTACTTGATACAAGCAAACACTCTGTTTCTTCTTCTATATCTACTGCATTTACTATCATCATCCACCTAAATACACACCGAGGTAGCAATTGGCTCCAGTGTCATTTATAGAAGCAATGCCTTTCCCTATTGTATCGATAATGGCTCATGACACCTTCTCATTAGATATATGTATTTAAACAAGTCCATGAAGATTCTTGCATCCATTTTTCAAGTAATAGATGAACGAACATCTTGCGATATAAAAACAGCCCATGCATCCTAGCCAAAAAAATATGATCTAATAAATATTTACAAACGTAACAGTCCCTCACACACAGATAGAAAATGAGAAGTTTGAACATCTTCTAAGCCTTAAGTATAGCCACGATTCTTGTTTTATTTGGGGGTTACTGTTTTTATTTTAATATGTTTGAAACGTAAATATTCACACACAATCACCACGAATATATACCTGTAGGATTGGAAATGCTTTTTCGGCAACATATTTTTGTGAGAGTGTAGCACTTCGTTGCTGCAATTTGTCAGGGTGCAGGCATAATCGTGCTTTCTGATAAGCCTTCTTCACGTTTGAGCTGTCTTTAAGGCTTGTTAAAGGTATCATGATCCAGCCACTACTCGGCCATAAAATCTACATTTACAAAAGATTAAGAATAGGGGCTGTGTGTTAAGACGTTGATTATGTAATTTATAATTGTAATAAGATAGTAAGTTGTACAAAAACAGGCTGACAAAAGTACTGTTCCTCAATGTGCTTTTTGCCTTTTAGAATTATAAGAATAAGGTGATCCTAAGTTCTAATTTTTGGCAAGTGTTGTTGATTACATAGGAAGTTAATAGATAGAATGACATTTTTGTGGAAAAAAATGGAGACCCTTTAATGGAAATAAAGGTTTGAAGTACATAAGTTATTATCTACCCTTAAATAAATCAGTCTTGTTGCGGCAACTGGAATAAATTGGTTGGCCAAAACTAACCCACTTACATGATGTAGTATAACAAATTAAATGCCCAATCATTTGGAAATTAGAATCATCATTTCATGCTAAGATGTAATATCCACTTACATGATGCATTGTAGATAGAAGCAATCGGATGTTTGATTCTTTTCCATCTGACCACAACTTTATATCCTCATCCAGTAATTCTAGTTCCATCTGTACTAAACACGAAAGTCTTAAAACTTGAAAACAGAATCATATTACAGGAAACATCATCTGAAGACTAAATATATTTAGGTTTATAAAGTACATATGTGAAGATGTTACTCATAGACGACGCACCCACATTTATTTTTTTTGAAAAAGTGACTTTCCCACCCGCGAAAAGATTTACCTGTTTACAAGGGCTTAAATCATTTTCCAGTTCTTGCAACAGTTCATCCGTGGTCCATTCCTTTTGTTTATCTAGCTGCAAGTGAAGTTTAGATGATAAGCTGATGTGTAAGTTATTTTACTTCGTGTAACAAATAACTTGTCAAACCATATCATGGTGTCTACAAATGAAGAGACTCGTGCATATTTGAGTAGCAAATAGCATAATTTGTGTAATGCATATACCGTGCATTATCAATTAACTTGTGCAAAATCACATATTTATGACTTCAAATATTGAGCTTAGTTAATCGTATAATGATATAAAGTATAAACGATTATAATATCTACCGAATGTGATTCTCTTGATCCATGTCTTGCTATCGGCATTTCTGGATTGTGATCTCCACCAAATGTTTCTGCAAAATAAACAGAACATATGAACCAAAAATTAGTTCTATAGAATCGATGGTAAATGCTAATATAAAGGGGTGTTTCGATGTGTTTTTATTTGATACTGTTTAAACTTTTTATAATCATAATCCAAATTGCAAATCCAAACACCTACTAGCTATAAAACAAACCAAACTATTTCTACATCATAATATCACCTTCTACTCCATCATACTCGTGTTCCTCATCGTTTTTGTTCCAACCTCTCTCTGAATTGTGTGTTTGGCACTTCTGTTTAGCCCAAGCAATTGCTTCATCTATACCGAGTGATTCACCAATTCTTTCCCTATTATCAGGATTGATTTCAATGACGTAGGAGCTCATAACTTCTTCCCCTTCTTCTTGTTCATGGGTTATCGTTGCTTCTTCTTCTTCTTCTTGTTGCTCATGATTAATCGAGGACACTACAGAAGCTGGAGAGTTGACTTGCAGATCCTCCATTGACTCCTTGACACTGCTATACGAACTATGACCAAAATCCATAATTTCTGGCGATGAAACATTTTTCGAGAATCCAGAATTGCACCCTTTTCTCTTCTGTATGTAGTCACTCTGAAAGGTATGACAATTCCAAGGAGAGTTGAGCTGTTTATCCCCTGTTTCATGCATCTTCTCTGACGTTTTCCATTTAGATGATACATTTATCGGCCTTCACAAAATCAGAATTTCTATAAGGAAGTTGTCATAATCAAATCATCTCGTCACTTATTTAAACGTGAGTGAATAGATACCCTTATCAAATTTAAATAAGGAAAGTCAGTATTAAAATGAAATGTTCATAACTTGAAATTCAATCAAGTTTAAAATGTTAAACGTGGAAATATTAACTATGGTTAAGATTATTTTGCTAACGTTGCATCCATATAAATTGCAACACCACCTATTAAATGAAGCACTCCCTCCGTCACAATTTATTTGTCCACCTTCCCATTTTAATATCCCAGAATAATTGTCCTATTTCAAAATTAACCGACCAAAATGTTTAAAAATATTGGTGGTAAATAGTAATACGTACTTTTCTTTTTCTGTGTCCGTTGACAGAGAGACAGAGGGAGTAATAAATTAATGAAAACATTTGGCATATCATTAACTACCTGAGCTTTGATGCAAATGAAGAGATGTCATCGTCCACCACGGTTGACCGAAACGGACTCAACTCCTCCGAACTCAAAATCGAAGACGAATTCGACTTCGATTTCGAGTTCGACTTAGATCTCGACCTAGACCTCCTATCATTACCAAATATATCACTATAAAACTCATCATCATTCCTCCGCCGTCCACCTCCGGTTCCAGTCGCCGGAATTCTAAATTCCGGCAACGTCCGATCACGATCAGTTACCTGTTTCCTAAAAACATCGTCAAACAACATACTAGTAGTGGTTGACCTAGCGTAATCACCTTCAACTGAGTATTGCCGTGAAAGCACACTCCGTGGTGGACCACCGAAGACGTCATCAAAATCTTGAGGATCTAGGGTGTCGTAATTTTGACGAGTTTTATCATCCGCTGACCGTCGTGGAAGGAGGTTGTTTTGTTGTTTAGTTGTTCCCATTCTCATTCTCCATGATTCATCCATTTAATTGAATAAATTTTTAGTGGTAAGAATGTATGAAATGAAATTATATATAGATATATAGATACATATATGTATTTGTATAATTGTAATAGGAGCATGGTTTTTAGGTGATGGCTGCCTGGAAAGTTTATTGCAGGGGGCCAGGAGAAATCATTATGTTTTTCATGCTTATAGTGATGGTGATTGTATGTATATATGTGTATATCATAAAGATTTGCTTTATGATAGTTGTGACGTTTTTTTTATTATAATTGTTGCACTTTTTTTTATAAGGGACTGGGATTATGACTCTTCCTTTCCATGAAAGGTGGTTTTCCTTTTTAAGTAATACTCCGTGGTATTTACTCCCTCCTTTTCAAAATTAAAATCCATCTTTTTTTTCACGGATATTCCAAATTAATTATCCACTTCTAAAAATAAATAGGAAAGTTTGATCGTAATTACCATATTACCCTTAATTGAAATCATTATTACAAATTTTTAAAGAAACAACAATTAATTGGTTAAGGGTAAAACTGTCATTCTGCGAAAAGTAAGAAAGAGAAAGAGTAATGATTATGTTTTCATTAAACTGCATATTTTTTGTCGGGTGACAATTATTTTGGGACGGAGGGAGTAGTATTTTACACCTTTCATCAAAACTTTTCAATTTTAATTTGTGTCAAAATAAGTGTTTACTTCAAAGGGTTTATTGTTTTGTTATGTATTAAACTTTACACTTTAGACTATTGTATGAGTCGAACTTTGAAAACTTCTATTGTATGTATTGAACTTGTAAATATGGTCTATTGTATGTAAAATTTCCTTTTTGGGTAAGACCCAAATAGGAAAGTTTCCTTTTGTGGCTTTACCCAAAAGGAAATAATACACACAATAGACCATATATACAAGTTTACTACATGCAATAGAACAAATAAAAGTATGTCGCATACAATAGTAAAAAGTTTAAAGTATAATATATAACGAAACAATAAACCCTACTTTAAACTTTTAATCAATCTAAATCCTTTTTAATGGTCACTATGAAATTTTACATTTCTTATAAATTGTGTGAAAATTGATATTGAATACTTAATGTAGAACAAAAGGAATATAAGAGAAGGGTATATGATTAAAATGTAAATGATATTACTATATGGTTTTCGGTTTATCGACATGTGAGAAATCATGTAATTAAAAAGTTGTTTTTATTATCAATGTTAAAAAAAAAAAAAAACTATTTTACTATGTGTTTAAAATTTAATAATATACACTTAAATTATTTTTTGAAGATTTAACTGCTCAAAAGATAAAATAATTGTTATTAAAGAGAAAGCTCGTATGTAATCAATGTATTTTTTAAAACCTTATTTTGTAGATACAATCTACCGTTGCTGTAAAGGGTTACGATAACCATTGCGCTGTTAACCCTACCATATATACACAATGAACTAGGGGTGTTCATCGGTTTGGTTTTCGGTTTCCTCGGTTTATTCGGTTCGGGTTGTTCGGTTTTGAAATTTTTTTGAGCAAAACCGAAAACCGAATTCATGTTTGAAACCGAACCGAAAACCGAATTCGAATTCGGTTTCGGTTAAAACCGAAAAAGCGAAAATTTGAATTTTTTATTTTTATTTTTTTTGAAGTTAATCGGTTTCGACTTATAATTTTTCATGTTTTAGGGTTTCACTAGAGTTGAAAGTGAAAGACGTGAAGTTATTTTAAGGTTTAATTGCAGATATACTTGTTTTGAAAATTTAAATATCACACATGTACTACATATATTAATAATTTAATATATTATTTATTAAAATTCGGTTTTGAATTCGGTTTTCGGTTAAACATAATTCAAAATTTTAAAACCGAAAACCGAATTCAAAAACCAAAACCGAACCGAAAACCGAATTTGAATTTGGTTCGGGTTTTTTTCGGTTTTAATTCGGTTCGGTTTTCGGATTAAACGGTTTAAAACCAAATATTGACCACCCCTACAATGAACAATTACAATAATAAACAATATAATTGTTATATTCAAAAGAATCACAATTTAACATTTATTTTATAAATTATAAATTTATTTATTATCAATATGGAAACTTGTGTTTTATTAATGCTTGAATTTATATTTGGTAAACTTAACCATTACTTTAAGGACAATGGTTTTAAATATATAAACTTAACAGTTTAAAGTCCGAAAAGACCTATTGTACACATGTTTTAATATGTTTAAGAATGTTAGTGAGTAATGCTAAATGCACTTAAAAGAAAAGGTTAGTTAGACAAACGTATATATAAATTTGATTGTTTCAAAAGATAAAACACATGTTTAAGAATAGACCAATAAGTGAGTTAGATCTATTATCAGGTCAATTATTAGACATGTTATTGTTAGCGAGTCAATAAGATTGGATAATAAACCTTATAATAATATATTTTTTCATCTCTTATATATATATATATATATATATATATATATATATATATATGGAGAAAATTTTTTGAGTGGAGAAGAGGAAGAAGCATTCCTGACTATCAGATGTGTGATTCAATGGCTAAGATCAATTAGTGGCAAAAATGTAAAAATTATTAATATCATTCAAATAATCAGGGGTAAAAGAGTATTTTCGGTTGATTAAAAAAAATGAAAAAAATTCTTTTTAATTGGGACTTTAAAATGGGGGCCAAATTTTAGGAATTAAGTCCTGAAAAGTAGGAAGCTTTTAATATGTGTGTTTGACTTGAATCGACATTACCACTAAATTATGTTGCTAGCAACTTTCATGTTTTAATTTCAATACAACTACAATTGACCTTCTTCTTTTCAAAACGTTAAAATAAACAAACAAAAGATTAGTTACTCAACGTTAGTTATTATTTATGAATCATGTTTATTTGCACATATTTATAAATCATAGTTAGTCAGTATAGTATGCAAGTACATAAAATAAGTTAGTTTAAAATTACATGAATCATTGGTGTAAGAAAATCATATTAACTATTTAGATTAAGATAACTGTTGAATCATGGTATATAAAACATGAATCATCGATATAAATATGTGAATCAATGATTTCTTGATTATAAAGATAATTGAAAATTTGGTTCCAAATTCGGTAAATGGGTATGTGTATTTTATAGATCAAAATTAGTTCAAAACAATTAATAAATGCATCTAATTAGCTTAAACATTTCAAATGTTTCATATTTTCAAACTTGAGTTGTTATACCATTATATTTTTTTTTGTGAAATATTCTATAAAATTTATGAATCAGCGTGATACGAATTTTGAATCAGTATTATACAGAACTTCTGAATCAATGTTATAATTTTTTTTTATTCAAACCATTAATAAATACACTTTATTGAATCAAGATTATTCACATCCGAATCATTAGTTTATGGATGATTCATCTTTTAAAAATTGAATCATCTTAATTATATTTGCTAAATCACTTTATTTTTCCGAATCACTTGGATTTTTTCTTCTTAATCTAGGATCGTAGGATTTTGAAGATGAATATAACAGAAGAATTTCAATTATTATTGATGATTCCTTTTTTTTTTTTTTTTTTAAATTTTTTTGAATCACTTTAATTATGTTTGTTAAATCATTTTCTTGGAACCATTTAGATTTTTTTTTCCTTAATCATAGATCGTAGGATGTTGAAGATGAAGTTAATAGAAGAATTTCAACTATTAATATTTTAAAGTTTGAGTTAAAAGATTAGAGAAATAAAGGGGTTGCCCAAATGTCGCACCCCCATATTCGGGTTGCGGAAGCGAATAGGGTCGGGGCGAGACTAATCAATAATCAAAGCACAAAGATATAATGAACGACTCTATATGCGTCGTTTTAAACAAAATACATTGATTGTAATAAAAGTTTACAATAATTATAGTTACAAAAGCTCGGTAACCTATCTGAGAGATTCTATGGCATTACTACTTTTACAAAATATAATAACGCAGGAAAATCTCTTGATTGTTTGCATGCGACTCGAGCTATGTATGTCCTGAGCAGACCTACTGCTGCTGGGTACCTGAGAATACACGCTAAAAGGTTCAGCTAACGCTGGTGAGCTCACAAGTGTAAAGATGAAACAACAATGTATGAACCACAAGATTTAGTATAGTGATTTGAAATCAATCAAATAAATATGTATATTACTGCCATGAGCTCATAGTTTGAGCTTTACTGAGGTGTCAGGATCACAATCAAGTGCCTAATCGAGTTTGCCTCCTGCATGTGCCTAATCATACATACGTGTGAACAAATGATAATGCGTCCGTTTGACCGCAGTCGTGGTAGCGCAACTACCCCGGACGGGGATTGTCAATCCCATATGGTACCATACACTAACACTCGCGCTAAATCCATACTAACAAACTATGATGTGGAGGGCTTCATGATTAGTAAAAACAACTCATGCAGTCAATATATCGAGTTTTGTACTTTTGTTCACATGTAAATAAAACTGAGCATGTCTTCCCACCCCTGGGTTTAAAATAGTAAAATGAGGGGCTATGAGACTCACCTGAGTCTGATGATATGCAGTGAAGCAATATGATGTGGTACAATGAGGTATCCAAAGACTGTAACCTGCCGGGTGTTCAAAACGCGCTAGGTTATAAGTATATGTAGACGTCTCAAAAGACTGTCCATGCTAGTTGTTCATCCAACTAGTAATGTCCAAATGATTTGGTTTGATTTGTTTGTCTGAGTATTGAAAACGTGTACGGCCCGTTGGTGTCGGTTGGTAATAATAATCTTTAAAGTATTATTATTATGTGTTGGTCCATTGTATACTATTAAAGTATATGATTGGTAAGTTGTATCTTATATAAGTATTGGAGTAACGTGTGTTCGACACTTAGTGTGAAAACTAGTTTTCAAGTTTCTGATTTAGACGACACTTAGAGCGTCACTTAGTAGTTTTTGGCGACACTAGGAGAGTGTCGCATATATAGTGAATTTCAGTATTGTATGCGTCACTGAGTGAAGTGTCGCATAAGATGGCGTCACTAGGTTGCGTCACCAAGGTTAAGTGCCGCAGGTGTACTGTTTCTAAAATAGGCGTCACTTCGATTAAGTGTCGCTGGTGTGCGACATGGCGTCACTTCGGTGAAGTGACGCTAGTATGCGTCAGTCCATGATATGCGTCACTTAGGGTAGTGTCGGGTAAAGGGGCGTCACATAAGTATGGCGTCACTGGGATAAGTGTCGTATGAAATGATTTTGTGCAAGTTAGCGTCACTTAGGTGAGTGTCGCATGACTGCTTTGGTCCATGCGTCACTTAAATCTGATGTGTTTTACTCTATCTCGAAAACGTGGTCAATGGTCTCGGTTTGACCCGAAACTTTTACACAAGTCTTAAAATGGTCCAATAAGTTCAATAAAATTATTGGTTCGTGTCGGGGTTCACCCGAAGTTTCGGTTTTGTAAAATGACTAAAACAGCCCTTAGAGTTTATCTTTTCAGATTTTCGACTCAAAGAACCTCTCATTTTCTACACCCTTTAGTCCAAACCAAGACTCACCAAAAATCAAAGTTGGACTTCCATGTGTCTAGTTTATTTATGCAATTTATGGTATTTTTATAAATTCATTTACTATTTTTAACAAAAATAAATATGAGGAGTGGTCGGTTTTGGTCGGAAACCGACACTAGTTCAAAGATCAGCTTCTACACCAAAAATCGTGTATTTCTGGAAAAGGTCAAAGAAGAACTTTTTGTAGAGGACATCCATATGGAGATTTCGGTATAAGATTCATGTTTTGAGTCATCATAGAACTCAAGTTATAGTCGATTTGGTGAGACACAAATTCTGGTCAGAAAACTGTTAACATCTATGTGTTTATAAAAACGTGTTTCAAGCTTTGATTTGGACATTTTCTTGTTACATGATCAACTAGACATGTAAATATATGTAAAGCTTGAAGATATAGTGAGAGAAAGTGGTGGGATCATACAAAAACAAGTTCTAGAGAGAGAGGAATGTGAGATGATGCTTGTTGCTTCTTGTTCTTCCTTTTCCTTGCCTTTTCTTCAAATAAAAGATGGTGTATGATGGTGGTAGTATGGTGGCCGATTAGGAGGAGGAAGAGAGAGTAGGGTGTGTGTTTTAGTGAGAGAGTGTAGTGAAAGAGAGATGAAAGACATGAATGAAGATGTATAAGGTATGTATGCATGTTCTAGTCAAGAACATGATCTACTTTTTGTGGATCATGTTTTGGCCGATTATTATTATAAAATGGGAGGTGAGGTTTGCAAAAATCTTGCCTCCCGATTAGTGGTATTATATCCGTGTTCATTTATCCGATCGTTTAAACGTTAGTTTATATATAATACGTGATACGTACATGTTTTAAATAACGATTGAATTTCGATATGTTTAAATTGAAGTATTACTCATAATACTTGGAAAACATTTATAAAATGTTTGGTTATGGTGTCGGTGTTGATTTACTTGTTCGCGTTTTCGGTTATTTGATTACGTGACGTTTTAATTAAACATTTTTGTTATCGTTATAATTCACGATATAATAAATAATCAATTCCATGCAAAATAATATATTTTATGTTTATAAAATATATTTTGACGTTTATTCGATTGTCGGGCGCGTTTCGCGCGTTTTCGATCGCTTCTGAGCATTTTATATGATACGAAATACTTACTGAATATTATCAAAATAATATTTGGAAATATATATGTTTATCAAATAATTTCGTATTATTTAATAAATTGAGTTCACCAACGTCCGTATTATTGTATCGGGATCCGCCCGATATGAAAATGCACGATTAAAATAAATCGTGTACGTGTATATATTCTCAAATATATATAATGATACACATTATTAGCCTATTACAAAACTAATTACACGTATTAACGGTCTGGTTAGGACTTAATAATTTGCCCTAATTTGTCGGGTGTCACATTCTCCCCTTGTTAAGAGAATTTCGTCCCGAAATTTAGCTATGAGTCGTAGATGGAGTAGAGTCTGTGAATAGCTGTGGATACTCGAGTCGCATTTGGTCTTCCCGTTCCCATGTGAATTACGGACCACGCCGCGAATTCCACCGGACTTTAACGATGGGAATACGACTTTGTTTAAGTTGTTTGACCTCACGGTCCATGATTTCCACCGGTGTCTCGACAAAATGTAGTTTATCATCGATGTGAATTTCGTCGAGAGGAATGATAAGAGCCTCATCAGACAGACATTTCTTCAGGTTAGAAATGTGGAATGTGGGATGCACGCTGCTGAGCTCGGGTGGCAGCTGCAATCGATATGCCACTGGACCAATCCTTTCAAGGATCTCAAAAGGTCCAATGTACCTGGGATTCAATTTCCCGCGTTTACCGAAACGGATGACACCTTTCCAAGGTGATACTTTCAAGAGTACTCGATCTCCAACCTGGAACTCAAGATGTTTGCGTTTCACGTCAGCATAACTTTTCTGATGATCACGTGCGGCTTTCAGCCGGTTTTGAATACCAACAATCCTCTCGGTGGTCTCGTGTATGATTTCTGGACCAGTGAGTTGGATGTCTCCCACTTCGGTCCAACAGACAGGTGATCGACACTTACGACCGTACAGTGCCTCGAAAGGTGCAGCTCCAATACTGGTATGGTAGCTGTTGTTGTACAAGGACTCGCACAAGGGTAGATGATGTTCCCAGTTTGCACCGAAGTCAACTACGCAGGCTCGTAGCATGTCCTCCAGTGTTTGAATGGTTCGTTCGCTTTGGCCGTCAGTTTGTGGATGATATGCGGTACTCATATCCAAACGAGTACCCAATGATTTCTGTAATGATTGCCAAAAGCGAGATGTGAAGCGACTATCCCTATCGGAGATAATCGAGATGGGAACGCCATGTCGGGACACGATTTCCTTGAGGTAGATTCGTGTGAGGCGTTCCATTTTATCATTTTCTTTGATGGTTAGGAAATGAGCAGACTTTGTGAGCCGGTCAACGATCACCCAAATGGTATCGCAACCGCTGGCGGTTTTTGGAAGTTTAGTGATGAAATCCATAGTGATCTGCTCCCATTTCCATTGAGGGATTTCCAGTTGTTGGAGCAAGCCGGAAGGTTTCTGATATTCAACTTTGACTTTTGAACAAGTGAGGCACTTGCTGACATATGTGGCGATTTCTGCTTTCATGTTTGGCCACCAATATAACTCTTTGATGCCATGATACATCTTGTCAGATCCAGGATGTATAGAGTATTTGGGCTTGTGAGCTTCATCCATCACTAAGTCTTGTAGGTTCCCGAAACAGGGCAACCAGATTCCGTTTACGAGATATTTAACCTCATTGGGTTTGGTTTCAAATTGTTTCTCCATATTGCGCAAGGCCTCATTTTTGATGTTTTCAGATTTCAAGGCATCGAGTTGTGCAGTAAGAATTTGAGTGATAAGATCGTTGTGGATTGTAATACTGAGGGCTCTGACTCGAAGTGGTTTGGTGCGTTCTTTTCGGCTGAGGGCATCGGCAACAACATTTGCTTTGCCTGGATGGTATTTGATCTCACAGTCATAATCGGTAAGCAACTCGACCCAGCGACGCTGCCTCATGTTGAGATCCTTTTGGTCGAATATGTGCTGGAGACATTTGTGGTCGGTGAAGATTGTACATTTAGTGCCGTACAGATAGTGTCTCCAGATTTTGAGTGCAAAGTCGACAGCTCCAAGTTCAAGATCATGAGTGGTGTAATTCTTTTCATGGATTTTGAGCTGTCAGGAGGCGTAAGTGATAACCTTGTCTCGTTGCATCAACACTCAACCGAGACCTTGGTGAGAAGTATCGCAGTATACCACGAAGTCATTGTAACACCCATTAATCGGGTCTGGTAGTATTTTAATATTTTCTGACGGTGAAGTATTATTTAATGTGTCAGAAAATAGGTACATTGTGTTATTTGAAAATAAATGGGGAAAAGAGTCAGAATAATTTATTGTGACTAATAAATTATTGATTGTTTTAATTTAATTTAGTTGAAGGTAAAATAAAATAGTTTTCCCCGTAAATGGTTTTTAAGTTCCAAGCAATGATAAGTACGGGGAACGAAATTTAACAAATTATGTAATAGGCTCATACTTTGAGTCGGTTTCTTTTTCTCAACCATATCTACATACATACATACATACATACGATACATACATACTATACATGTGAAACACTAAATTGATTCAAGAAATCATATGAAAACATTAAATTGAAGCTTCTTTAATCATCACAAACAAGGTATGATCATGTGTTCTTGATTTCTATAAACCTAGAATTTGGGGGTTTTGGGGTTTTTGATAATTAGTGGGTTTAAATCCGAAATTAATGGTTGAGATTGTTAAATTGATGTTAGTTGAGCTCACTAATGAAGATGATTAGCATTATCCAAGCTAAAAATGTGTGAATTGATCAAGTGTTCATGAGAGTATTGATGTTTATGATGACTTTGATGGATTAATGGTTTTAATCCGAAATTAAAGCTTGATATTAGTTAAAGTAGAGTGACTAAATGTTAATAAGATGGTTAGTAACTTTAAGCTAACCTAAAAGTGGATTAATCAAGTTATATGAGTTGTAATCCAAGTGGGTTTTGTGAAAAATGTGATGATTAGGTGTTAATTCACCTTGATTGGTAACAAGATATGTTGTTATAGTGTTATTATTGAAAAGTGAGTTAGTAAACCAAGTTGTTAATCATTGAAACTATGATAATCATGAGGATGATCATGGGTTATTAATGAATTAATGGATGTGATGAATTGGGAATTATTAATATGTGAGGTTAATGATTCGATTATGTTAATTAACCATGATTGAGGTGGATTAATATGGTGAGGTGATCCTAATGATCATAGAGTGATAAATGATTATGAAATTTTGATGTTTAAAGTGGTTATTCATAATCTTGAAATGATGAAAGTTGAATTAATACAAGTTAGTGATAAGTTGTTTGATGTAATTACAATTGTATGATGTTATATCAATATTGAGACAATTGTCAAGTGACTAACTTAAATTGTTCTACTGTATTCTCAGATGTGGAGAAGACTCAGTGATATTAGACTACTGAGTGGATGGCTGAGGTATTCGGTGAGTGGATCTTAATCCTCAGTGTAATTTAGTTGTAACAGATTTGGTTACAACGAGTAACGTATTATTACTGCTTTTAGTATGCCATGATGATTTTGGTTTAATAGTAATAATACTGTTGATAGACTGTTTAGTCTGATATGTTGACCTAATTGAATATGTGATCACTTGATATTTGGCCTTCGGGCATTCAGTGTATTGAGGTCAACCGGATGGTTGGGTTTGGTTACTATTGTAAGACGACAGGAATTTCCTTGTACCCATCGTTAATAGGAAATTAGGTCGTATGAGATTAGTACCAAACTATCGGTCTCGTCCGTTATGGCCATACGAATATGTACGATAAGTGTTCTTGGAGTATCCTCGGGTATTATGGAATCTCAAGAACCACCGATCCTCATTGTATTGAGATGTTATTCTCATTGATAATCTGTGTTTATTGTTGGTATTCTTGGCTGAAGGTTTTCCCCAAGAACCATCGATTTATTGTGATATGATTTGTTTACGATTATTTGTTGTAAACAAGATTTGTTATGCTAAGTTGGGCTGTCGATTATAATTTCACTCACTTAGCGTTATGCTAACCCCACCACAGTCCTTCCTGCATGTTATAATTGATGGGACATATTGGGCTGGGCAGGAAGTTCTTGGAAATGATGGAATGTTTGACAGGCGGATTACTCTGATGTTGGTTTAATAACTGAAGACGTGTTTTGAATTATATAACACCTAGCTAGATAAAATGAGATTTAAAGAAAGTAAATAATTATGTATTTAGTTTGAAAAAGTTTATGTACAGTTTGAGTAATATATAATTATGATGTATGATTGAAATCTACGCTTCCGAACTGAAATCATTATAATAATGGTTGTAAATTAAGGGGTGTTATAAGTTGGTATCAGAGCATAAGTTTGGGCGAATTGGACATTGCAAGGTGTTCAATCCCAAATTTATATTGTGGCAAGTCAAACATTCCAGGGTGTGGGATTAGTGGTTGTGTGAGAAATTGGTTATTAGAATAGGTACTAACCATATCAGGATGCAAGATTGTTGTTTTGATTGCAGAGACGGAGGAACATGAGTAATTGACTGGTATTCTCAATGATTCCTCTATATTCGTGGGCTTAAATATATCAGGTACTTCTTGATAAGCTTGGTGAACTTAAATAAGCTTGAATTGTCTACTTTACTATGATATGATTAGTGGTGAAGTAAGTTGAGTCAGACTGACATGATTCCCCGGTTATGAAGTCTTGATGATCATTATATGTTAATGTTGTAACACCCCCAAATTCGTCAGTTTTGTTTAGCGGAAGCATTTAGTTTAAGTACGGGGGTGCCACAATAACAAAGCATGCATACGTATCAGAGCTTATGATTACAACAGAACAATATATATAAAGATGCCAAAAGTATTAATTACAAAGTTTACGATTCATCGAATCGTATAAGTTAAAAGAAATAGGTTTACAAAAGTAGATTTCTGAAATATGACTAAAACGTCTCAGTTATACTAAAGAAATCCATGTGTTCCCAAAAGTTGGCATCCTATACTTCACGGGTCGCCTAATTCTCCATGTGTGTTGGCGATTCTTATATGTGCAGCTAATTCCCTGAAAAACATAGTAAAAGTCAACAACTAGGTTGAGTGAATTCACAGGTTTTAAGTTTACACAAGTTGAACCAAGTTTGTAAGCACAGTTGTTATCCAAATACGTTCACAAATAGCATTGCCATAATAGTCGAGAATAAGTTTAGTGGAATGTTATCCAAATACAAGTTTAGTGGGTTGTTCGTCCCAAGTACAAGTTTAGTGGGTTGTTCGCCCAAAGTTTAGTTTAGTGGGTTGTTCGCCCAAAATAGATACGTGGGATGTTACCCAAATGTCAGTTTAAAAACACGTGCTGGTCGTTCTCCAGCGTTTTACAAACAGTACCGGTCGTTCTCCGGCCCAATACGCACGGGTCGTTCTCCCGTTCAACAAAAACAGTTTACCGGTCGTTCTCCGGTCTAGTTACGCACGGGTCGTTCTCCCGTCCAACAAACGCATGGGTCGTTCTCCCATCCAAGACGCACGGGTCGTTCTCCCGTCCCTTGGCCAGTCGTTCTCTGGCACTAAAATACGTAGCTGGTCGTTCTCCAGCGTTTACATAAAAGTACCGGTCGTTCTCCGGTATACCAAATAAGATTAAAGGTTTACAGTCGATTTCAAAACAATTTACCGGTCGTTCTCCGGTCTAGTTAAAACAGTTTGTCGAATAAGTTATCCCATTCGTTCAGTGTGTCAATATGAGAATGTTATTTCATAAATATCAGTTTGTTCAATAGTCTAATAGTTCAAAGTACTCTAATTGTTCGAGTAAACAAGTATGATTAAACAATCATATGAGTAAAAGAAGTTATGGCAATAAGTAAAACAGTTGACTATGTTTTCCACCCCTGTCCAAAAGCATTTAAATCAGTAAAAGTAGGGGCTGTGAACTCACCTGTTGAGTTAAGTAGTTGTGCGAGTGCTAGCAAACCTAAGCCCAAGTACAGTCCAGAATCTCCTAACGTCCTAAACGTACGAGATTTAATAAGTATGTGGATGTCTAAACTAATCATCCATGCTAGTGTTTGTACAACCAAGTTATGTCCCAAGTATTTGTTACACGTTTACGTTGTATTTCGTTGTTTGTGAAAATGTATACGACTTGTTGGTGATGTTTTGAAACAATAGTTCAAAAATGTTATTATCTCATTTGCTACAGTACTGCTACAGTAAAATTTGACTTTTCTACAGTAACTTTGACTTTTTAAAATGTGTTTTTAGGGTTCTGACTTGTGCGACGCAAGGTGCGACGTAAGGGTCTGCGTCGCATTCAGGTTTTTGCGACGTCATGGGTTGCGTCGCATAGGCGACGTTCGCAATTTAATGCGACGGAACGGGTTGCGTCGCTATCTGCGACGTGGGGATGATTATGCAACGCAAAGGCCTGCGTCGCAGTACTATTTTTGGGCCAAAAGCGACGTAGTCGCCTGTTCGACGAACAGCTTAAAAATCAACGAGTTTTGGGTCGATTTGGACGTTTTTGGTTGTATAAAACGCTAAAACATGATAATCTAAGTATACTAAACATAAAATATTAACTAAAACTACAAAATCTAGGAATTGACGGGATTTGTCGGAAACTTACGAGTGTCGGATTTGAAATCCGAAAAGATAGAAATGTAGATCGTGGTCTCGTGGTCGTTTTATTCCAAAGAAGTATGGTGATTCGGCGTCGTTTGAAGGTAGTTTGTGGCGTTTTTTTGGTGGTTTTTGGTTGGTGGTGATTGTAGTAGAGAGAAAAAGAAAAAGAGGGGGTGATGATGAATGAGAAAAGTGGGGAGGGAGAAAGGGTTTTGTCTCCCTTTTTCCTTCCTCTGTGTTTGCGCTCCGCGTTTGTTTACCCGATCGTTAAATGTTACTTTATTTTAACTAATATATTTTTAATTACATTTTTCATTATATTTTTAATTAGGATCTTTTTATGAAACTAAATTAATAAGTTTTATAAAATTTAAACCTTGTTTTATTTTAATTATACGAGTTGACGTTTTGCGTTATAAAATGATATGTAAATATTATCGACATAATATTTTATTGTTTACGACGTTATTTAATAATTTCGTTTTATTAAATAATTTTGTTCACCAACAGTCGTATATTTTTGTCGCGTTTGTTTTCAGATTGTTCAGTACGTAATTACTACTAATTACGAATACGTAATACTACGCGTATTATCTAGTTGGGCTTTGCTAGACTTACCTCTAAAATATGTTGTGAATTCACTCAAGTAGGGAATTAGCCTAATAATGCAAGTGATTAATGTTATTAATCTCGTTTAAATTTGCGGGGTGTTACAAATGTGATGCTATAAATGTTAATTGAGATGTTTAGCATCCTGAGTAGTTCTAAGTGAACTAGAAATGAATTATGTAGGCACCTTATTGAATAAAGTGTAACAGTTGTATTAATTGGAATATGTGCAATTGACTTGTTGAAAGTCAAAGTTGAATATGGTTGTGTCAAATTGGTAATAATTATGGAATAAAGTGATAAATGTGTTTATGTGTTAGCATTGATCATGATGTTGGTTGAATTATGATCTATGTGTTGATAGTGGTAAAATAAGAAAGTTAATGTGGTCAATGAGTCTATATATGCGTTGGCAAGTTTGTGAAAAAGTCAAAGTTGAAATTTTGTGGTAATTGGTATGAAAATGATAAGCTTATTGTGAAATTGGTGTTTTAAGGTTATAATAAGACACCAATAGTGAAAATGGTTTTTTTTGACTTAGAATAGTCAAAGAAGTGTGAATTGGGCGATAGAATGGTGATTATATGGATTGAAACCCAAATGGGTTGTTCGAGGACCCAAATGGGTCACTTGTTGAATATATGGATAAAATGAGTGGTGATTTGAGTATAATGAAGGTTAAAGTGACTTTAAGTCCTAATTAGAGTGGAAATGTGAGTTGAAAATGTGATGGTAGTCAAAATGGTAGAATTTTTGTAAAAGTGTCCATTTGGACCCATAAACGGGTCAGAGAGTTAAAATATGATAGAACGGGTATATGTGGGTGATGAATATGCTCACATGTCACAAATATATGTAGAAACATGTTGGCAAAGGGTGGAAGCCTGAGAGTAAGCCATTTGGAATATGGCATGTTAACCAAAATGGTAAAAATAGTCCAAAATGAGTCGTACGTTCGTTTTCTCGTAAAACATGAATTTTGAAAAAGTGTAAAAGTGAAAAAGTTTCATTTTGATCATATGAACATGTCTGCAAAATTTCAGACCCTAACTCTTTACGGTTTAGGAGATATGCTCTTTGGAAATTCGGAAAACTGCACATGAAATCGGCTTAGAAGCTCAGCCGATCGGCTATAGTTTACTGAGCCGATCGGTTATATGATTCCAGCCGATCGGATAGATTGAGCCGAACGGCTAAAATAGAACAAATCGACAGCAGAAAATTTTTGGGACGAAGGGTCGCGGATAATTGACAAAATTTTTAACTCGGATTGGGTTGAAATTCGCTTGGTCACTCGGAAATGGCCCAATGATCAAGACTACATTTTAATAGCCTAGGTAGTTTTTGGCCATTCGGGGTCGTTTGGGGCCCGAAAATCGCGTTTTATTATTTTTCGGACTTTATTCGGAACTTTTGGCTTATGTTTTGTATTGGACTTCCATTTCTTTTAGCTCCGGGAACATTCCTATTACCAAATACAATATTAAAACTTGTTTTAAGATGTCCACATATTTATTGTGTATGATTCATTTGTAGGCGGTTTATTTAACTGCAAAATATACCAGTAAATAGTATTGTTGATGGTTGCTAACTAGGGTTAGTAAACATTGAGTATGAAATTATGTGGACTAATTGAAATATGATGAAGTACTTGAATCATGTAGAACATTAAAATTGGTTGAATTGAGCATTTTAAGAATTTGTTAGTTAAGTATATGAGCTTATATCTATATGATAGTTGAACAAGAAATGTTCAATTGTAATTCAACTAAAAGTGTATAGATTGATGAATATGTGCTGAATATTAAACATAGTATTGACGAAGTGTTTAGTACTAAATGTAATATAAGTATTAATTGTCATACCAGTAATTGACATCGAATCAGGTAATAAAGAGGTTGATTGATGTAATTGTGTTGGATATTACATCTGTGCTAATGAAATTGTGAAAAGAGTTATATCTACCTAATTATGTGATTAGTTGCACACTCAAAGTGATAAGTGAAATAGTACAGTAATCTAATATTTAACTATGCCTGCTGTCAAAGGTTGTTAAATGTGTGTAAATTGTTGATATCACTGTTATGATATATGTGAGAGTAAAAGTTAGTCACTTTGGAGATTGATGGTATGAAGTGACCTGAAAATGAAGTGTACCTGACATAATATGACGACGTCTGACCAACGTATTTATATTATGCCATTTCACATGGAATTGTTGAGGCTACTAAGTACCATATAAAGTTAAGTAGTTTTAAAATAACAGGTAAGATATGTTGACCTGTAATTGAGAAATGGTCAATGGTTGACTGAAATGAAAGAGTAGTGAACCACTAATTTGTTGTTAATGTGGAAACTATGGTACAAGTGACGTGTATATGGTTAATTGCAACTAGTAATAATTAAAAAATGATTTAAGCAAAGTAGAGGTCAGTTGACTGCAAATAATATTGTGTTGATATTGTTGAAAATGTGATTAATAATAGCACCTTGTGTTGTTGAAATACCACTGCTGATGACGCATGGTATTAACAAGTGTTGATTTAGCATCCAAGTTGATGTGATAGGATGCTAGTGGATTATATGATAGTAGTTTTAACCATAAAAATTGACCTCTACATACTGCTTATTGTTTATTTATGTGTGTTTATAATTATATGAATTGTGATTCTTTTCGAATAAAGGGTTTCATATAATCAGGTTGTGATTATAATTACAAGTTGTAAAGTTGTAATTAACTAGTTGCAAAAGTGAAAAAAATAATAAATAAAATTTCTAGCAAGTTGTTAGCTAAAGAAATACATAGTGGTTAGCTAAATTGCTAGTTGTGAATTGAGTTGAACTTTTGTTGTCAATGTGTATATTGTGGTATTCACTATCACTAGTGTTATTGTTGTGACAGTGAAATATACAGACGATTATATGTTTCACTTATTACAAGTAATTAAGTGTTTTAAATGGTTACATGGCTAGTTATGAATAGTCATGTAAGTGGTCATTTAAACTTATTAGAGACAGGATAAAAGCACAGTATTTATGCAGGGGGAAAGGATAGAAACATGTACATTTGGATATGTGCATGTGAAAAGAATTGAAAACGTGTATCTATATTTATAAGTTGCTCACGGGAGTAACGTTTGATGTGTGTATTTTGTGATTAAATAGTTGAAGATGCTACATTTTTATGATGGATATTGCATCTTGCGTTAGCAAACTAAATAGAGTACACAGTACAATTTATGTGTTTCTGTGAATTCAGTTGAAATACACACTGATGATGTGTAAATCGATCAAATAAAATATATCTATGTTATCATTTTATGTTAGTGTGAATATAGATATTTATGCTCACATGTTGTGTGTGCATATATTGTTTATTATTTATGTGATTCTGTTACACTAGAGTGACTAAGTGTGATCAGATTTCGAAGACGAAATCTCTTTAAGGGGGAGAGATTTGTAACACCCAGTAATCGGGTCTGGTAGTATTTTAATATTTTCTGACGGTGAAATATTATTTAATGTGTCAGAAAATAGGTACGTTGTGTTATTTGAAAATAAATGGGGAAAAGAGTCGGAATAATTTATTGTGACTAATAAATTATTGATTGTTTTAATTTAATTTAGTTGAAGGTAAAATAAAATAGTTTTCCCCGTAAATGGTTTTTAAGTTCCAAACAATGATAAATACGGGGAACGAAATTTAACAAATTATGTAATAGGCTCATACTTTGAGTCGGTTTCTTTTTCTCAACCATATCTACATACATACGTACGATACATACATACTATACATGTGAAACACTAAATTGATTCAAGAAATCATATGAAAACATTAAATTGAAGCTTCTAAACTGGATTCAAGCTTCTTTAATCATCACAAACAAGGTATGATCATGTGTTCTTGATTTCTATAAACCTAGAATTTGGGGGTTTTGGGGTTTTGATAATTAGTGGGTTTAAATCCAAAATTAATGGTTGAGATTGTTAAATTGATGTTAGTTGAGCTCACTAATGAAGATGATTAGCATTATCCAAGCTAAAAATGTGTGAATTGATCAAGTGTTCATGAGAGTATTGATGTTTATGATGAGTTTGATGGATTAATGATTTTAATCCGAAATTAAAGCTTGATATTAGTTAAAGTAGTGTGACTAAATGTTAATAAGATGGTTAGTAACTTTAAGCTAACCTAAAAGTGGATTAATCAAGTTATATGAGTTGTAATCCAAGTGGGTTTTGTGAAAAATGTGATGATTAGGTGTTAATTCACCTTGATTGGTAACAAGATATGTTGTTATAGTGTTATTATTGAAAAGTGAGTTAGTAAACCAAGTTGTTAATCATTGAAACTATGATAATCATGAGGATGATCATGGGTTATTAATGAATTAATGGATGTGATGAATTGGGAATTATTAATATGTGAGGTTAATGATTCGATTATGTTAATTAACCATGATTGAGGTGGATTAATATGGTGAGGTGATCCTAATGATCATAGAGTGATAAATGATTATGAAATTTTGATGTTTAAAGTGGTTATTCATAATCTTGAAATGATGAAAGTTGAATTAATACAAGTTAGTGATAAGTTGTTTGATGTAATTACAATTGTATGATGTTATATCAATATTGAGACAATTGTCAAGTGACTAACTTAAATTGTTCTAATGTATTCTCAGATGTGGAGAAGACTCAGTGATATTAGACTACTGAGTGGATGACTGAGGTATTCGGTGAGTGGATCTTAATCCTCAGTGTAATTTAGTTGTAACAGGTTTGGTTACAACGAGTAACGTATTATTACTGCTTTTAGTATGCCATGATGATTTTGGTTTAATAGTAATAATACTGTTGATAGACTGTTTAGTCTGATATGTTGACCTAATTGAATATGTGATCATTTGATATTTGGCCTTCGGGCATTCAGTGTATTGAGGTCAACCGGATGGTTGGGCTTGGTTACTATTTTAAGACGACAGAAATTTCCTTGTACCCATCGTTAATAGGAAATTAGGTCGTATGAGATTAGTACCAAACTATCGGTCTCGTCCGTTATGGCCATACGGATATGTACGATAAGTGTTCTTTGAGTATCCCCGGGTATTATGGTATCTCAAGAACCACCGATCCTCATTGTATTGAGATGTTATTCTCATTGATAATCTGTGTTTATTGTTGGTTGTAAGTCCCTAGTTCTAGGATCGATAACTTCGTTATCTGTAGTATTAAGGTGCGGAATCCCTTAATACGGTGTTATCTTACTAACAACATGTAAGTTCGTAATTGCGTTTACTAATACTTAGCTTTAAACGATAAAACGTCAAAGCCTAGCCGTTAGGTATAAGTTTTCTCTGGTTTTCTGAGTTTGCAGATTGAGAGTATCGAATGCCAAAAGTTATGTTTTTCACCGAATGAAAAACATTATTTAGTCTGGTCTCGGCTCGCATGGGCCTGCGAGTTCAGCCCAACTCGCCTTGCAGCCCAGGCCCATTACCAAGCTCGACTCGCTACTGACTTCCACGAGTTCAGTTCTCATCTCGGCTCGCAAGGTTCGCGACCTAAGAACTCGACTCGCACAGAATGTATTTATTTCGTATTTAACATTCGTCCAACTTAACACAATAATATGTTTAACGAATATTACTAACAAAACAAATATTCATTTACAAATCTAAACCAATGTACAAACATAATAATAATTACACCAGTCCTATTTCAAGCTAGATCTGTTGTCACAATCTATGTCTCAACAGACTCCCCCTTGACAATAGCTCTAGCATCTTTATCTTCACGCTTTGTCTTTGGTCTTCATTTGTAAATCTTACTACCTGCGTAAATCTTCATCTTGATACAAGTTTTAACCATCAACTGATAATCTCTTGCTAAATCAGCCCATTCAATAGTCGTCAAAATTCTGTTCTCGTTTAACTTTAACAGATCCTTTCTCGACATATTCATCAGGTGTCGATGATCATAAACTCTAAAGATTTCTCTTTCACCACCTTCAACCTCATCATCAGCTTCAACCATAACAGCTTCTCCAGTTCCTGAATCCACGTGTCAACTCTTCATATTTCCCAGAATATCCTGTGGCATTGTCTTCAGTGGAATCTGCTGTATGCATCTAACAGCTGGATATATCTTTTTCCTTCTTCTTCTTCCAGTTCTTTAACTTTTCTCTTGTAGTTTCACAGTCTTTCCTTTTCTTGGCTTAATCTGAACAAACTTATTTGTACCAACTTCAGTTCTAATAATTCGTTCAACACGTTTAGCATAATCATCATTACTTGGATTATTTATCTCCAATCTAGCCAAGTCACGTATCTCATAACATGGTAAGGAACTAAATACTGCAAGCTTTCGCTCAAAATATTGAACTCCATCAAACCTTTTAATAGCAAAAAGCTTCAGCTCAGAGTCAAAGTACCATCCAATAATCCCTTTACGAGGAACACGTTTTCCTGTAATATCAACTTCTGAAACTCCAACCTTCTTTTTCTGTTTTGGAAGTTTCCTAAGAAAAACAGCAGGATTCTTGGTAGGAATCAAAGTTTCATCATTTTCAGAATCAGTTGAGTCATCGATTTCTTCATCTACATCGACAACCATTGGACCTTGTTCATTTTCAATAATAACTTCTGTCCTAGATGGGCTCACATGGTGTTCATCTATATTTGCATCTGGATCTACACCAATGTCTTGCACAATCTCAGGTACATCAGTCCAATCAGTAGGTGGTAGAAATTCTCCATCCTCAAGATCAAAGTCAATATCTTCATCTATCTCATCAAAAATATCATCTTCCGAATCAGATAGATCAAGCATTTCCAATCCTAGAGAAAAATGTAAATACGAATATATTAATAATTCAAATTCTTCATTGATTTCTCTAAACCAATCTAAGAATTTCTTTATTAACTCTTTTGTATGTTTTAACCTAAAATATAAACGCAATTTACATATAACTTATAAAATCTTTTATTGATTACCCTGAATCAATCCAAAATCTCTTAAGTCTTATTAATCTACTTAACAAATAATAATTAATTTCAAATTCTAATGCATTGTGAATAATCACCAAACATTTAAATTTACTATTAATTACCTTATATAATTTCCAAGTGTTAATTGATCTAATTCATTATCAATTTAACATCATTTGTCTAGTTAATACTAATACATTTTTAACTTGTCAGTATGCAAACTCTCAAGTCTAAAATGCATATGTTATTATAAAATTTTGACCGCCGATATTAATCGGAACACGCCGCTCGACTACTCAATGAGTCGGAAGTCTTTCGATCACTATTTTATCTTAACATATATCAAATTATATATAAACTTAAATTACATAAAACATATTTTACTTAAAATAATAATAACCTTAAGCCGAATATATTTACACAATAATATTAAGTTTACATTTGTTCACTACAAACTATTACAAATATTACAGTACTATGATAATACTAAGCTATCTTACCAGCTTCAGTATCACCCGGTACAGTCTTATCTGCACTTGTACCAGCTCCCGAACCGCTTGCACCAGCATCACCACCAGACTCCCCCTGACGTGTAGCTTGCTCACCAGTCTTTGAAGGACCAGTCTGCTCACCACCTTTCGGTGCATTGGGATCATCGTCTTTGTCTAAATCTCTCTTCCTCTTCAGCTCATTTTCTTTGCAAGACTCCAGATATACCAATATCTCCCCCTGAGTAGACTGTCCTGAATGAGTTTTCAAGACCAAACTCTCCAAGGAAGATAACTTCAGTCTCTGTACATTGAAGTCCGCAAGAAAAGTCTCATGAGTCTTCATCAGTAGATTGTAAGATTCACTCTGTTTGAGCATCTGCTGAGCAAGAAGAAGATTATTCGACACCAGCTCTGGAATCTGAGAAGTAAGCTTCTCTAAATCCTTCACCCTCGACTCTAAGGACGTAATCCTTTCAGCATCAGTCGTTGGAGTAACAGGTATCGTTCTGGGTCCAGGCGGTGTAAGAGACTCAATATGCCAGTCTCTTGTCAGCGGTGTATGAGGTAGAGACAAAGCTTGCGTAAGCAAGTTTGCCGCAAATCTAGCTCCTTTATTCGTCGGAAATTTTGCCGCACGAACTAAATCAGTAACCTCATGCTGTAAAGTTAAACACAATTAAAATCAGTTATTGTTACAGATTACTCTGTCTCAAACTCTAATTAATTGCATAACACTTATAGTTATAGAACTTATATCTCATACCTGAAGCGGTACAGATATCTGTTCAGAAACCACCGGTGTATCCTTCTCCACCTGTGGTGTATCTTGAGCAACTGTATACATAATTAACTGTCTCAGTTTTACTCCTGATAAACAACAAGTTAAGATTATTTAACTTTTATAATAAATACTAACCTTCTCTAATAGTCAGCGTTCTCGGACGCTTCATCAACTGAGTAACAGTCTCCTCAGCATCCAAATCATGAACAATGAAATCTGGATCTGGTTCATTGACTTTACGCTTGAGCTTCAGCTTCTGAGTAGGATTAACCTCAAGCCTTGATCGTTGCTCAGTCATTCCAGCTGGAATACTCGTAGATAGATCAACAAGATCATCCTCGGTATCACTGGAATCATCAGTTGTATGTCCATCATTTTTGCCAGATGGACCAACTGGTTCCTAAATATATAGTATATTAAACATTTATGATTAGCATAAAACTCGATCATACTAGTTCGATATATATTTAAAATTATTCAGCTTTTAATACCTTAGCAGGTAAAACTGCTGAACTACCAGTCTGTCTTTGCTCACCCTCAGGTCTAGTGACCTCTGGGTATGCAATCTCAGCTTCCTGTATATAGAATGATATTCATATTTTATAATCAGAAATAATATCCAATTAACTAAATATCTAATATCATAATCATTAGATAATAATATTATGCATTTATGATTAATAAAAACAATCTATCAACTAAGCATCTATATTATTATATAAATAAAATATTACCTCAGGTGGTGCAAAATAACTATCAATATCCCGTAGCAAGGGATCAGTAGCATCATCATGCTCAAACAGCACCTCCTGTATCACCTGGGCAGCAACATCTGGGTTCACTTGTTCCCCAGCATGTCCTGGTTGTTCCAAGACGTCCTCCAAAAGCTCTTGTGGATCTTCAGCATGACCCACATCAGCTACAGGCTCTGGAACAGCAGCAGCAGGAGCAACAACATCTAGCCAACCATGATTTGGTGGCGTCACATAGTTTGGGTCGATAAGATACCCAAAAAGTGGTCTTACCTCAGGTTTTACCACTCTCTCTTTCCTCACTGTCTGCATAAATATGGCGTTATACCCTCGATGATCAATCGTATTAACCACTAGATGTGGTTCAGGTATAGCCAAATCCGGTAAACGCGCACGAATAATCAACATACAAAACCTCGGGTAAACCAAAAACCGTGATCTAACAGAACCCGATATCTGTTTCGCAATCTCACCAAAAAGATAATCACATAAACTGTATGGTTTATTATAAACCAGTGACAGTGCAGCCGATAAAATAGCAGGGCTTAACTCATCAAAGCCACCCTTCTTCGGTGCAAAAACTATATTCATCACGTGCCATAGAAACCTCCACTGACCGATAACCAGAGGTTTCTGGAACTGACGTCCACGCCTATCACCCGTATAACCCATACGGTCTATAGCACCCTCGATAAAATCCATAGGATACTCAACATCCCCATTCTCTTGTTCCTCTGTACCAAGCTGCAAAATCTCACAGAGATTTCCAGTGCTAAACACAACAGGTTGGCCGCCAACCGTTGCTCGAATCTCTGGTGGGTTGACAGATTCGTCATATGCAATATCCGTCCAGAAATCGTTCAGAATCGCTTGAGAAATAGGTGGATTGGCCGTAATGGCGTATCGAATACGTGACCGTGCAAGAAAGCGAAGAATATCAGCAACCCTATCAGCCCGCTTGGCTTCAAGGTTCAGATCCACCAAAATATTGTGGCCCTTGTCAAATGCTCTCGCCATATCTGTAAAATAAACACAAACAACAGATATAATTTTAATGCACGATTAAAAGACTTTAAACTATAACGTATTATGAATCGGGATTCATCAAACATCTTAGTTTAAAATTGAAATTATATATAACTTGTTACAAAATAGTCTTAAGTCGTATATAAAAATTTAACTTATAACTAATAAGTCTTAAGTCTAATTTAAATCCATTATTAAAGTTATTATATACAAAGTATTAACATTTATATCACCACTTTAAAAAAAATAAAATTTTTCTAAGTACTGAACTCGCATAAACTGGCCTTGCAAATCGAGTTCAACTCGGTTCGCATAAACTGGTCAACTCGCCAAATGGTCAACTCGCCTACCAAGTCGATTCACAGATGAACTCGGTTCGCGAAGTCAACAAGTCAACTCGCAATTGAACTCGGCTCGTTCGATGAACCACCGTCGCAAGTGTAATTTCAAAATCGATTAATCCGTTGATTTTAACGTGATCTATTGATTTATTTACGTTTATTAAGCATCGTTTAACAGTAACCCTAACGATTCATGCTAAACAAAGTCCTTAATCGACGTGAATCATTTCGTTTATAACCTGAAACCCTAAGTTTACGAAAACTTCGATTTCTCGTTATTTACACGGTGAAATCCGTTGTATTATACCTCAAAAAGTTCGTAAAGTGAAGATGTATAAAGTCTACGGATCAAAAACTCGTTCCTATTACTTGTAAAATCGAAATCAAAAGAAATATAGATTTCGCCTCGTTTCGCCTGGAAGCGGATTCGCAAGCTTTAGTGAACTCGCGAGTGATCTGGGTTCAGTGGGTTGGCTTGACTCGTTTGACCCCCTTTATACCTTAAAGTCGCTTTGCATATTTTAAACTCGATCCGCAGAGTTGGGTCGACTCGCAGGATTAAGTAATTTGCGAATTTAATTCTAAGTATAAATAAAACCCATTATTTTTACAAGTCTAAATTAAAACGTAATTTTCACTTGTAAATTGTTACGTTTGTTCAACAATATATGAGACAGTTCAGTATAATTTAATTCCAAAGGGTATGAATATTATCAAGTGTTTCCTATTATATGACATACTGAAGAATTCAAGTAAAACTCATAACACTGCATCATTAAATTTCAAGGTAGCGGTTACTAAATGATGTATCTTTTCGAAACATATAACATACACTTGAATTTTTAAGGTTAGACAAATATCAGACATACCTTGATTATGCTATGTTATTCAAGTCTGTACTTAGTACAATAGAGAATCCCTTCTAGCATAATTCAAAATATATTTGAGAATATTAATTAAATTAAAGGTTTCAGATCTGTACTTAGTACAACAAAGTTACCAGTAATTAAGTTAATACCCATATTGCTACTATTTGTCAATTCAAATTAAAATGCATGATAACAGTGTATGGTAATACCATCATTCAACAATTAAGACTTAATGTCATAAATCATAGAATAGTAACACAAGATAACAAACAAGTAGTTAATTAACTTCTTAAGGCTTAGAAAATTTCATATAATTTGCCTACCAGTACATCATATAATGAAGCCATCTAAAATTTTCAATAAAATAGACAAATTATAACTTGTGGATATAGGTGTATAATCAAATAAATATAAACACATACCTGATAGAACCGCTATAGTTCTAAAGCAACTTTATTTGAACCTACTACCATATCATACTTAGGACTTAAGCTTATTATTGTGAAGCTTATTCTCCTAATGTACTATCATTTCCCTTAGTTTTTGCAAATAAAAACTTAAATGAAGGCGATTCCCCTTAGGTAACAAGCAAATGAATGCCATACGCCTTTTTTTTTTTAAACACACAGAAATACTAACTATTACAAAAATACCCTTGGAAGACTAATCACTCTGGATTTCTCATTCCGTTTAGTTGAACCAACGTCTCAAATCTTGCTCTGTCGAACGCCTTTGTGTATAAGTCTGCTAAGTTATCCAATGATGGAACTTTAACTAACTTTATCAACTTCTTTTCAGCACAATCTCTAATAAAATGATGTCGAATATCAATATGCTTAGTTTTACTGTGCTTTACCGGATTATTGGTGATCGACATAGTAGATTCGTTATCAATCATCATAGGAGTATTGGTTATATTTAACCCGTAATCCCGCAGTTGCTGTTGAATCCAAAGTACTTGCGAGCAACAGCTGCCAGCTGCAACATACTCAGCTTCACATGTAGAAATGGCTACCGAGGTTTGCTTCTTGCACTGCCAGGATACTAATCTACCTCCTAGGAATTGACATCCTCCGGTCGTAGATTTCCTATTCTGATTGCATCCTCCGTAATCCGAATCAGTATAAGCTACGAGATCTAAATCTCCATCAATCGGATACCAAAGACCCAGCTTAGGTTTCCCTTTGAGGTAACGAAAGATTCGTTTAACAGCTTGCATGTGTGACTCTTTCGGATTAGCCTGATATCTTGCACATAAACAAACAGCAAACATTATGTCAGGCCTAGAGGCTGTTAGATACATTAGTGATCCGATCATGGCTCTATAAAGAGTTGGATCCACATTGCTATCACTCGATGTATCTGGACCTAGTCCATGATTGACTGGAATTGGAGTATTGTAGACCTTACTTTCATCCATCTTGAAGCGTTCTAATAGCTCATATGTATATTTAGATTGATGAATAAAGAATCCATCCTTCTTTTGATCAACTTGTAATCCTAAGAAGAAATTCAACTCTCCCATTGCAGACATTTCAAACCTTTTTCTCATAACTTGTTCGAATTCTTGACACATCTTTTCATCAGACGATCCAAAGATAATGTCATCAACATAAACTTGCACAAGAAGAAAGTCTTTCTTTTTCCACTTCACAAACAGTGTACTATCAATCGATCCTCTTGTAAATCCATTCTCAAGTAGATACGTTGATAGTGTTCCATACCATGTCCTAGGTGCTTGATGTAATCCATATAGAGCCTTATTCAAACGATATACTCTATCTGGATACTCAGGATCAGCAAACCCTGGCGGTTGTGAAACATACACCAATTCTTCCACTTTACCATACAAAAAGGCACTCTTAAACATCCAACCGATACACTTTTATACCAAAATATGATGCGAATGCTAAGAATACTCTAATTGCTTCTAGCCTAGCAACTGGTGCAAACACTTCATTGTAGTCAATACCCTCTTGTTGATTAAAATCTTGAACCACCAGACGAGCTTTATTGCGAGTAACAATTCCTTTATCATCTCTCTTGCACTTAAATACCCATCTAGTTCCAATTGGATATTCTCCCTTTGGTAGGTCAACCAACTCCCATACTTGTAATTTAGAGAACTGAGATAGTTCTTCTTGCATTGCTTCTACCCACGAGCTTTCTTTTAAAGCCATTTGAACATTTTTAGGCTCGACTTGTGAGATAAAGCATGAATATAGACATTGATTAGGAATCCCTGTCTCTTTCATTGCAGTATGCAAGCTTTGGTATTCTAAATTCTCAGACGTACTAGCTTTTGATTGAGTCCTTGTTTGAACCGGAGTATTAATATCACCAATGATGTTTTCAACGGGATGATTCTTACTCGTTCTAGTTGAAGCAACAGGCTCAACCGAAATCTCATCTTCTAAGTTAGTACCAATTTCTTCAAGAACACTGTGTTGTTCAGGAATGTCTTCCAAATCTGGTACACCCTCTCTAGATAGCTGTGAGTTATCAATACCTATAGATATTCTTAACTCTCTCAATGGTGTGAGAATTTCGTCCACAAATTTGTCAGTCAGCTCTTCTTCATTTAGAGGTGTATTTACTTTGGATTTTTGAGATCCACTAGTAGATGTTTGATTTGGATCAACATTTGTCTTGATTCCAGAATTCGGAACACTCGATGTTGAAGTATGACCAGTATCCACATCTTCAGACAATAAATGTTCAGCTATCTCTGAATCACTGACATAGTCACTAATAGGAACTTTAAATGATGCAAAAAGATCAGAATAGTCAAATTGCCAATGTAAGCCCTTATGAACATCAGGTGAGTAGCTCGTAACCTCAATATTATAAACTACCTCCAAACGTCCTGTGACTTTATTAAAGACTCTTTTGTTTGGCGAATTGGGCATATAACCTAGGAAAAAACCTTCGTCAGCCTTCTCACCAAATTTTGCTTGATGCCCAGTCTTTAATATGGTGCATGAAACTCCAGAGGGTTCAAACCCCTTTAAGTTAGGTTTCTTATTGTTCAAAAGCTCATAACAAGTCTTGTTATGTCTCTTAACCGTAAGAACTCTATTAAGAACATAACATGCTGTATTCACTGCTTCTGCCCAAAAGATGACCGGAAGCTTTGAATCAGCAAGCATTGTTCTTGCAGCTTCAATCAACGTCCTATTTTTTCTTTCAGCAACACCATTCTGTTGAGGTTCATAAGGTGCACTGAATTGATGTAATATCCCTTTGCTTAAGCAATAGATATTCAACGTTGAATTCTTAAATTCTGTTCCATTGTCACTACGAATACGCTTCACTCTATTTTTATAGACATTCTCTACTAGATCAAAGAACTCAATTAGAATTCCAGGAGTTTCATCCTTTGATCCCAAAAAGAATACCCATGAGAATCTAGAATAATCATCTGTGACAACCAAACAGTACCATTTGCCACCTATACTTCTCTTGCTTATAGGGCCAAAGAGATCCATATGTAGCAATTCAAATGGCGAGGAGATTGAGTTTTCAGTCTTTGATCTGTGTGGTTTCTTGTGCTGCTTTCCTTTCATGCAAGGAACACACTTATCCTCAGACTCGAAACGTTTTTGTGGTACACCTAGAACCAATCCATTTTTGGTTATATAATTCATCTTTCTCCAGTTTAGGTGTGCCATTCTCCTATGCCATAATAATGCGTCTGTTTCCGAAGCCTTGGATAATAAGCATGTAGACACCATTGAAGAGTTAGGAACACCCATGTTGATAGCATAGATGTCCTTCTTCCTTGGCGCCCTCATCAATATCCATTCATCAGGAATTTTGAAACCTGGCTTCAGGACTAAGGCCTCTTTTTCATTAAAATAAACTGGATGACCTTTATCATAGACTCGGGAAACACTCACTAGGTTGTGAGTTAGTTCTTCAACATAGTTCACATCCTCAAGAGTCAATGTTCCATTTGAAACTTTTCATTTTCCCGAAATTACTCCTCCTTTATCTCCTGCAAAATTTACTTTTTGCTTGAGACTCTCCTTGAAGTCCTTCAGTAGACTTCTTTCTCCGGTCATGTGCCTCGAGCATCCACTGTCTACATACCACCAACTGTCCTTGTTCACAGCATGCTCCCTTTTCTTGTCAGTTTGTACTTCAGCCATGCGTGCTACAAAGTCATCTGGACTCATATTAGCAGTTGAATCCATATAGAGCACGTCATCATCACTTGCTTTCTCATGAATCTCCGGCACCTTTATTTCAACATCACTGGGCATATAGCTATTGGACTCAGTAGCTATCTCTTGATCTTCAATCTCAGCCATGAGTGCTTCCTCAGACTGAGCTTGCCAATCATAAGATCCATCCAACTGTTTCACAACTAAGGCTTTGGAAGCTAAGGTACTTCCCGAACCTTGTTTGCTATTGCCAGTTTCAACCTTAGGTCTTTGACACTCACGAGCAAAGTGTCCATAACCTTGACAGTTGAAACACTTGATCTTGGTTTTATCAAACCCTGATCGATTTCCTACCACTTTTCTACCAGTTTTCTTCAAGAAATTTTTAACTCTCCTTGATAACATTGCAAGTTGATCCTGGAGATCTATTTCCTCAAGATAATCAGGGTCTATCTGATCATAGTCTTCATCAAACATAATCGGATCATTGATTTTACCCTGAATGTAGTTTTCATAAGACGCAACAAAGGATGCAAGGACAGATAACTGTTGCTCAGCAGATTTCACACTCATTGGCATCTTTTGATGTCCTTGAGTTGACTTCTCAGCAGGTGTACCTTTAGATTCATTACCTGATGAGGTAAGAAGGCACACGTCATCCGTTATCATTTCACCATTTTCATCAGTATCACCTACTAAAAGTGCAGTGGTCGAACTAGATGAAGAAGTTGAGAGATTCGTTTTCCCATGATATAGCCCAGGATTCTGAACCTGATCAGAATCAGTTTCTCTCGATTTCTTTGTGAAATCATAACCTTTTAGCTTGTCAATGACCTGCTCTAAGGTCATGGTTGCATACCTTTCATCGTTGTCTTTGAGCATTACACCATACATTTCCCACTTAGACGGCAAACCCTCAATAAATTTGTCGGTTCTTTCAGTCTCAGTAGTAACAATCTCATGGTTGTCAAGCTCACTTAACAAGTGGTAGAATCTAGTGATGTAAGCATCAAGATCTTCTCCTTTTAAAGCTTTTATAACAGTAAACTGTTTCTTAAGAAGATTCTTCCTGCCTGCCTTCACTTGAGGACTTCCCTCAAATCTTTTCTCTAACGCTTCCCAGAGCGTTCTAGCAGTTTGAAAAGACTTGAGTTGATGGTTTATCTCCTTTGGTAAACTCATCTTAATTGCAGAATGAGATTTATTCTCCAATTCATAGTCCTTCTTTTGTTGATCGCTCATTCGGTTATAAGCAAGAGTAACAGTTGCATTATTAACCATTTGAGTAGGTGCAGTGTATCCATTCTTGATACACATCCAGATCGACAAATCATGGAATCTACAGTAAGATTCAAATATGTCGTTCCAGTTATAGTAATCTTCGATTTTCAACAATTTAGGTGGAACGTTTGATTTTCCCACCTCATGTTCCATCTCGATCATTCTACTTAAGTCAGACATCTTAAAAACGTAAAGTAAAACTGTTTCGCGAATTCAGAAGACTCAACTCGCAGGACTCAGCTCAACTCGCAATCTCAGCTCGACTCGCAGAATATGTCAATTCGCAAGCCTCAGTTCGGATCGCTAAAGATGTCGATTCGCAAGTGATTTGGTTTCGCAGGTGGTCTCGATTCGCAAATAAGTTCGACTCGCAAGCTTAAGCTCGACTCGCAAGTTCAACTCGGTTCGCAGGCGAAGCTGGAACCCTAATCTCGACTAGCGAAACGGCTGTTAAACCCGAAAACGAATGTTTAAGGTATTTTTACGATTGAAACAGGAAATTTTGACCGTAAACAAACCCTAAAACGTCCAGAGAGTGATTTTGATCGTTAGTATGTACTTATGTACGGATAAACGATCCGAATCACAACGCAATCACCTCTAAAACTTATGAACACACTCGTATTTAGCCCGAAAGCTCTGATACCAGATGTAAGTCCCTAGTTCTAGGATCGATAACTTTGTTATCTGTAGTATTAAGGTGCGGAATCCCTTAATACGGTGTTATCTTACTAACAACGAGTAAGTTCGTAATTGCGTTTACTAATACTTAGCTTTAAACGATAAAACGTCAAAGCCTAGCCATTAGGTATAAGTTTTCTCTGGTTTTCTGAGTTCGCAGATTGAGAGTATCGAATGCCAAAAGTTATGTTTTTCACCGAATGAAAAACATTATATAGTCTGGTCTCGGCTCGCATGGGCCTGCGAGTTCAGCCCAACTCGCCTTGCAGCCCAAGCCCATTACCAAGCTCGACTCGCTATGACTTCCATGAGTTCAGTTCTCATCTCGGCTCGCAAGGTTCGCGACCTGAGAACTCGACTCGCACAGAATGTATTTATTTCGTATTTAACATTCGTCCAACTTAACACAATAATATGTTTAACGAATATTACTAACAAAACAAATATTCATTTACAAATCTAAACCAATGTACAAACATAATAATAATTACACCAGTCCTATTTCAAGCTAGATCTGTTGTCACAATCTATGTCTCAACATTGGTATTCTTGGCTGAAGGTTTTCCCCAAGAACCATCGATTTATTGTGATATGATTTGTTTACGATTATTTGTTGTAAACAAGATTTGTTATGCTAAGTTGGGCTGTCGATTATAATTTCACTCACTTAGCGTTATGCTAACCCCACCACAGTCCTTCCTGCAGGTTATAATTGATGGGACATATTGGGCTGGGCAGAAAGTTCTTGGAAATGATGGAATGTTTGACAGACGGATTACTCTGATATTGGTTTAATAACTGAAGACATGCTTTGAATTATATAACACATAGCTAGATAAAATGAGATTTAAAGAAAGTAAATAATTATGTGTTTTGTTTGAAAAAGTTTATGTACAGTTTGAGTAATATATAATTATGATGTATGATTGGAATCTACGCTTCCAAACTGAAATCATTATAATAATGGTTTGTAAATTAAGGGGTGTTATAGTCATCGGTGCCTTCGGGTAATGATAGGATAGGTGCACTGCAAAGCTTTTGTTTGAGTAGTTGGAAAGCTGATTCTTGCTTATCAGTCCAATCAAACTTCTTCTCCTTTTGAGTCAGTGTGGTGAGTGGTTGGGCTATTTTCGAGAAATTCTCAATGAATCGCCGATAGTATCCTGCCAATCCTAAGAATTGACGTACTTCGTTTGGAGTTGTTGGCGATTGCCAATTTTTGATAGCCTCGATTTTTGATGGATCAACATGAATTCCTTGACTGTCAATCACATGTCCAAGGAATTGAACGGTTTGCATCCAGAACTCACACTTAGAGAATTTTGCATATAACTGCTCGTGCCTGAGTAGTTCTAGGACAGTTTTGAGATGTTGCGCATGTTCTTGTTCGTTGCGCGAGTATATAAGAATGTCATCAATGAACACAATGACAAACTTGTCGAGATATGGTTTACACACTCAGTTCATAAGATCCATGAATACAGCCGGTGCGTTTGTTAAACCGAAGGGCATGACTTGGAACTCATAGTGCCCATAACGTGTTCGGAAAGCAGTTTTCGGAATTTCAACATCACGAACTCGTAATTGATGATATCCAGATCGCAGATCGATCTTGGAATAGAAGCTTGACCCTTGAAGTTGGTCGAATAGATCATCGATGCGTGGGAGTGGATAACGGTTCTTGACAGTTAACTTATAGTCGATGCAAATGCGGAAAGAACCGTCTTTCTTTTTGACAAATAGGACCGGAGCTCCCCAGGGTGAGGAACTTGGTCTAATGAATCCTTTGTCTAGGAGCTCCTATAACTGAGTGGACAACTCCTGAAGTTCGGATGGGGCTAATCGATATGGTGCTCGTGCCACGGGTGCTGCACCGGGCACAAGATCGATAGAGAACTCTACCTGTCTCGTTGGTGGAAGACCGGGCAGTTCTTCCGGAAAGACTTCCGGAAAGTCTCGAACGATTGGCACATCCTCAAGTCGCTTCTCCTCCGACTTTTTCTCCATGACATGTGCGAGGATTGCCTGATAACCCTTTCTCAAATACTTACGGGTTTTCATGAAGGAAATGATATTTAATCTCGTCCCACCGGTCTCCCCTTGTATGACTAGAGTACTACCGGAGGCGAGAGGTATGCGGACAATCTTATCGAAATAGATGATCTCGGCACGATGCTTAGACAGCCAATCCATGCCGATGATGATGTCGAAACTTTCGATCTCGACAGGTATAAGGTCGATAGTGAAAAGTTCGTCGGCTTGATTTAAAGTGCAATTGGGTATCACACTATCAGTTTCTATGAGTTTGCCATTAGCTAATTCTACAATGTACTTAGCATCTAAGGCAACAGGTGTGATGTCAAGTAGTGGACAGAACTCATCGGATATAAAACTTCTATCAGCACCAGTATTAAATAGAACAGAGGCAATTAAGTTGTTGAGGAGGAACGTACCCGAGACCACATTCGGGGTCTTGGCGGGCTTCCCCTGAGTTCAGAACAAAGGCTCTACCTTTAGTAGTGTTGTTGTTGTTGCCCTTATTTTTCAGTTTCGGGCAATCGTTCCGGAAATGCCCAGTGTTGCCACACTCAAAGCAGGCTTTGGGTTGACTGGTGTTGGTGCTGGAATTGGTTTTGGTAGCCCTGCAGTCCTTGGCGAGATGCCCATAATGTTGGCCATTGTTGCAAGGTGTACCACAAGGACCGTCGTGGTGGCTGTTGCACTTGGAACAGAAGGGCCTATTTCCAGTGTAACCCCGTTTGGTTTTGGAGCTGGAGTTGTAGGCTTTAAAAGTTTCAGGCCGTTTGGAGGGTTGTTGGTTTTGGTTCTGGTTGGAATTGGAGTTCCCAGTCCATTTTCGTTTGTTTTCTCCGGACTGGTTTGAGTTGGTGTTGGCAGCAGGTGTTCCTCGGTGAACTACTTGTGCCATGAGATTGTGTGCCATACGAACGGCACCTTGAATGGTTGTAGGGTTGGAAGCTGAGACCATACCCTGAATGCGTGAGGGAAGTCCCCAGATGTAACGTTCGATCCGTTTGTATTCCGGATCAACAAGGAATAGGCACAGCAGTGCCAATTGGTTGAATCGGGTGGTGTAGCCGGCAATATCATTGCCTTGTGTGGTGAGGTGCCAGAACTCGTGTTCTAGTTGTTGAATATCATCTCGTGGACAGTACTCGTCCTTCATCATCTTCTTCCCACGGTGTTAAGAAGGCAGTGTCAATGCCCACAGTTTGAGCATAAGTATTCCACCAAGTCAGAGCACCATCCATGAAGGTGCAGGTGAAGTACTTGACCTTGCAGTCTTCCTGACAGTTACAGATTCGAAAGACCGACTCCATTTTCTCCATCCAACGCAATAAACCAATAGCACCCTCGGTGCTCTTGAAGTTCAATGGTTTACAGTTCAGAAAGTCCTTGTATGAACAGGGCTTTGGTGAAGGTGTGTTGTTTGTGGTGTCTTTAGTGCCTGAACTTTGTTACCGAGCAGCTAGAGCATCTGCTACCCCTTGGGCAACTGGTCGATTGACGTCAGCTTGGCTAAACGTACGTCTTGGAGGCATAATGCTTGAATCAACAAAGAGAAAGAGATAAGTGAGATGTCTTGTACAAAGGTTATGATATATCACATATGTATATATAAGGAGGTATTATACAACATCACAAAGTGATAATCATATTTCATTAGATAACAGGATTTAGTACAAGATACGAGTTTCCTAAAGGTACGTGTTTGCAAGGATTACAAAAGATGTCGGGAATTTATACATCCGCATAAAATTTCAAGAGTCCTACATAGATAGCTGGATCGATTACAAGATAGATACTATTCTAATTTCGGCGCAAGTTCACTTGTGACATGAGAGTGATAAGGTGGTCTGCGGTAGTTGCAAGTCCGCTAGCTTGTCTGGCATTATCTTCTGCCAAGACTAGCCGTTGTACTAATTCACGGGAGTACTCTTCAGCTTCTCGTGAGCGTTGCTCACATTCTTCCAGTCTTGCTTGCAGGAGATCAACTGTGCTCCTGTCATCAATCACTTGTTGATGAATCATTTCTATTGTCTGGGTCATGTTTTCGTGTTCTTGGAAGAGTTCTGCAATGCGATCATGTGATTGGCGTAACCAGTACATCTGTACTATGTGTTGTTCCCATTCCAAACTTTCCAGTCTTGCCTCATGACGGTGTAGTCGAGCAGTTAGCACTGAAACAGTATGGTGGATAGGTTCTTGCGTATACGGTGAGATGTCCATGGGGTCAGTAGGAATTTGTATGTCTTCCTCAGACCGCCAGGTGTTTAGAGTTGTGGGTAGCCAATCCCACCTACGAGGGTAAGTTGGATGGCATGTCCTGGTGGAGGTATCACTAGTGTGATTGAGATAAGGGTTAGCTCGGAAAGATCCGGTACCCCTCCTGTGATTTCTTGTGACTCGTGCCTCCCCAGTGATATAGTAGAGAGGTTCGGGAGAAGTTCGTGTCGATGAGACAGGTAACACAGTTACCTCCTAAGTAGTTGGTGGAGTTTGAGTCTCGTCGTTTGTGTCAACTGGTGCTAGATGAGGAATGTCTGCCATTTCTATGGCAATAGTGTTTAGTGAGTATTGTGAGGCCTATATATATCATATAATATAGCCTAGTGTGTCTAGCACAAATATGTATAGGTCCGGTTTCTCTCGTGGTCAGAGTCAACTAGTGTATTCTGTTCAACATAACCGTTTCAGACCTTACATCGATTCTTTTTTAATTGTACATAGTTGATCAGGCTATGTTAAATTAAACTCGAACGATGTTATTCCTGAATTAGTCATACCTAATAAGGAAATACTGCCTAACGGTCATAGTCTAGGCCCACTAAATGCAACCTAGTTCACTATAACCTTAGGCTCTGATACCAATCTGTCGCACCCTCATATTCGGGTTGCGGAAGCGAATCGGGTCGGGGCGCAACTAATCAATATCAAAGCACAAAGATATAATGAATGACTCTATATGCGTCGTTTTAAACAAAATATATTGATTGTAATAAAAGTTTACAATAATTATAGTTACAAAAGCTCGGTAACCTATCTGAGAGATTCTATGGCATTACTACTTTTACAAAATATAATAATGCAGGAAAGTCTCTTGATTGTTTGCATGCGACTCGAGCTATGTATGTCCTGAGCAGACCTACTGCTGCTGGGTACCTGAGAATACACGCTAAAAGGGTCAGCAAACGCTGGTGAGCTCACAGGTGTAAAGATGAAACAACAATGTATGAACCACAAGATTTAGTATAGTGATTTGAAATCAATCAAATAAATATGTATATTACTGCCATGAGCTCATAGTTTGAGCTTTACTGAGGTGTCAGGATCACAATCAAGTGCCTGATCGAGTTTGCCTCCTACATGTGCCTAATCATACACATGTGTGAACAAATGATAATGCATCCGTTTGACCGCACCGTGGTAGCGCGACTACCCCGGACGAGGATTGTCAATCCCATAAGGTACCATACACTAACAATCGCGCTAAATCCATACTAACAAACTATGATGTGGAGGGCTTCATGATTAGTAAAAACAACTCATGCAGTCAATATATCGAGTTTTGTACTTGTGTTCACATGTAAATAAAATTGAGCATGTCTTCCCACCCCTGGGTTTAAGACAGTAAAATGAGGGGCTATGAGACTCACCTGAGTCTGATGATATGCAGTGAAGCAATATGATGTGGTACAATGAGGTGTCCAAATACTGTAACCTGCCGGACGTTCAAAACGCGCAAGGTTATAAGTATATGTAGACGTCTCAAAAGACTGTCCATGCTAGTTGTTCATCCAACTAGTAATGTCCAAATGATTTGGTTTGATTTGTTTGTCTGAGTATTGAAAACGTGTATGGCCCGTTGGTGTCGGTTGGTAATAATAATCTTTAAAGTATTATTATTATGTGTTGGTCCATTGTATACTATTAAAGTATATGATTGGTAAGTTGTATCTTATATAAGTATTGGAGTAACGTGTGTTCGACACTTAGTGTGAAAACTAGTTTTCAAGTTTCTGATTTAGGCGACACTTAGAGCGTCACTTAGTAGTTTTTGGCGACACTAAGAGAGTGTCGCATATATAGTGAATTTCAGTATTGTATGCGTCACTGAGTGAAGTGTCGCATAAGATGGCGTCACTAGGTTGCGTCACTAAGGTTAAGTGCCGCAGGTGTACTGTTTCTAAAATAGGCGTCACTTCGATTAAGTGTCGCTGGTGTGCGACATGGCGTCACTTCGGTGAAGTGACGCTAGTATGTATCAGTCCCTGATATGCGTCACTTAGGGTAGTGTCGGGTAAAGGGGCGTCACTTAAGTATGGCGTCACTGGGGTAAGTGTCGTATGAAATGATTTTGTGCAAGTTAGCGTCACTTAGGTGAGTGTCGCATGACTGCTTTGGTCCATGCGTCACTTAAATCTGATGTGTTTTACTCTATCTTGAAAACGTGGTCAATGATCTCGGTTTGACCCGAAACTTTTACACAAGTCTTAAAATGGTCCAATAAGTTCAATAAAATTATTGGTTCATGTCGGGGTTCACCCGAAGTGTCAGTTTTGTAAAATGACTAAAACAGCCCTTAGAGTTTATATTTTCAGATTTTCGACTCAAAGAACCTCTCATTTTCTACACTTTTATTCCAAACCAAGACTCACCAAAAATCACAGTTGGACTTCCATGTGTCTAGTTTATTTCTTCAATTTATGGTATTTTTATAAATTCATTTATTATTTTTAATAAAAATAAATATGAGGAGTGGTCGATTTTGGTCCGAAACCAACACTAGTTCAAATATCAGCTTCTACACCAAAAACCGTGTATTTCTGTAAAAGGTCAAAGAATAACTTTTTGTAGAGGACATCCATACGGAGATTTCGGTATAAGATTCATGTTTTTATTCATTCTAGAACTCAAGTTGTAGTCGATTTGGTGAGACGCAAATTCTGGTCAGAAAACTGTTAACATCTATGTGTTTATAAAAACGTGTTTCAAGCTTTGATTTGGACATTTTCTTGCTAAATGATCAACTAGACATGTAAATATATGTAAAGCTTGAAGATCTAGTGAGAGAAAGTGGTGGGATCATACAAAAACAAGTTCTAGAGAGAGAGAGAGAGAGGAATGTGAGATGATGCTTGTTGCTTCTTGTTCTTCCTTTTCCTTGCCTTTTCTTCAAATAAAAGATGGTGGATGATGGTGGTAGTATGTGATGTATCGCAAAAAGTCACATTTTTACATGCATTAATTGTTCCATATTTAGCTCTTTTCTAACAAATACATCTTAAAATCATCATTATTCCATAACTTTTGTTAGAAAGGTATAAACTTGTCGGTCTTTTGAAAATCCAGCAAAAAGGGCGGAAAACTGACCTAAATAGGCACTATTCTGAGCCTAATCCTAATTTTACTGTAAACTTCATACCAGAGCCTCATAATAGCCTTATTTTGTAGCCATAAAGATTACGAGAATGTGGATATAAGGATTGCTCAGAACGGATCAAGGATGAGAAAGTTATGCAAGAAACAGCACCGCCGAAGACTACAAAACGTATTCTGAACACGCCCGGGCCCCACACATCCAATTTCAACCAAATTGGCATCATTAGAAGCGTAACGAAATTATGAAGCCGTAGGCAAAAGAATCAAGTCAAACGGACGTGAAACGAAGAAGATACGGCCTTCCAAAGCAACGAGAAAAGTCAGAGAAATCACACGGCCTAGCACACGGCCACCACCCAGCCGTGTACGGCCTTGGGATAGCCGTGTACGACACTGGTTTCTCTCACACGACCTCGTTTTGCTTCGTTTGCTTGTACGTGTGCTTGTGGACTTGTACTCTTGGAACCAAGGCTTGCCTATATATAGAGCACCTAATTCACCTCATTACACACACCAATTCTTCATAGAATTCTCTCACTTTCTCTCTCACACACTCTTTCTCTCTCTAGATTAGTTTAGGTTAGTTCTCTCTCTAGTTTCTCTCTCTAGAGAACTAGAGAGATGTAGGCACGGTTCGAGTGGGGAAGATAGCTGTAGCTTGGGAATTTTATTGTATTGAAGTTTTCAAGATTCTAGCTTGTACTACTCAGTGTTACGCTGCTTAAATACTGGTTATTACTTATTCCTTTACTTACAGTTATTATGTTTTGTTTGCATGATATCTTTGTTTGTGTTGCGAATACTGCCATGCTATTTACGTAGTTTAATACTGTGATTGTTGAAATGTAGATATTAGGATTATGGATGATATTTAATTCATTGGGATAAACATTATGAAATAACGGAAGTAACGTTATACGGCTTTCATTTGTATAGCGTCGGAATCATCACGAATGTGTGTAGTACGGAACGTGGAAGCTATGAAAGTCGTGGGCACAATCCGTTGTGGAATAATGTTCCCAATATTATGATTGGTGATTGTTTTTCTGTGTAATCGGTTGAGTTTTACATGAATATAGACTTAATAAAGTGTCCACCCTTTCCAGTCTTTCACGTGACTATTGCCTTAGGATAGGATCTGATCAACCCTAATACTACGTGGATATAGTTATCTCATATTACCGTATGAAGCTATGAATATTCCGTAATTCGGCACAGTACTTCGTATAGCGTTGGAAACACCTCGTGTGGAGTACAAATACGTGGAAGCTAAGGAACTGCCGTAGGTTTATTTCATCGTGGAATACCTAGAAGTCACCTTTTTAAAATATGGGTCTAGGAACAATAAAGCTGTGGAAATGCTCGCTGCACTGTACACCGTTAGTACACCAAGGTTAAAATACAGCTGTGGAAATGCTCGTTGCACCGTACACCGTTAGTACACCAAGGTTAACATACAGCTGTGGAACTACTTTAACGTACAGTACACTGTTAGTATGCCTTTAGTCTGGAACACTGTGGATATGCCAAATGCACTGTACACCGTGAATATACCTTGAGTCTGGAACACTGTGGATATGCCAATTGCACTGTACACCGTGAGTATTCCAAGGGATGAACGCCTGATAGCAAAGTAGGGTCTAATTCATGACGGAGTTAACTATGCTTAAACCTGATATAAATGAGTTTTGAAAAGAAAGCAAGTATTCGGCTGTAATACAAGATGCTTAAACCGCTTAACTTAACATAACCTACAGCTCAACATATACAGCATACAATTAGTACATACCTAGATAAACTCAGATAGATTTAGGTGTTAAGAAAGGTCAGATAGAAAATTGCAATTTGTTACCTTATGCCTACACCCAGGATATATCATCCGTAGAGGTCGCTTAGTCTTACAAGGCAAGTGAGGGGGGGTTTGAACAACCTGTTTCTGATCAGCATCAGGATAACCTAGGATTCAGTGACATATGCTTTTAGGCTTTTAGACTAAAACGTAGGGTCCTAGTGTTTACACCGACTGTCCATCTGATGATTTGCCCAAGGTAGTCTCCAATCATCTGTATAATGAATATCATCCAGAAACCCTAATTATCGAAGTTTCAGTAATCACGCTCTACTTGTTGCCTACTCTCTATTTAATTTACTTGTCTTATTTAGTATTAGCTTAGATAACCAACCAAAACCTACCTACTTTTATAAACCCATCCTATCAGAAAGCTCATTTACGGTAAGTCCCTTTTAGTTCCATTCGCTCTGATTTTAAGAACGACACTCGAGTTATACTTATTGCTTACTCCCCAAAAGTAGGTAGTACTTATAGTTTGAGCCCCAGCTCATATAAATTTAAAACCTAATACGTTTCCACGTTGTTGCGTCGTTGCCTGCAGGACCGCCGTGCACCCCAGACGACCGCGGCTGAGTCAGCACTCTAACGGCGCAACAGTATGGTGGCCGATTGGGAGGAGGAAGAGAGAGTAGGGTGTGTGTTTTAGTGAGAGAGTGTAGTGAAAGAGAGAGGAAAGACATGAATGAAGATGTATAAGGTATGTATGCATGTTCTAGTCAAGAACATGATCCACTTTTTGTGGATCATGTTTTGGCCGATTATTATTATAAAATGGGAGGTGAGGTTTGCAAAAATCTTGCCTCCCAATTAGTGGTATTATATCCTTGTTCGTTTACCCGATCGTTTAAACGTTCGTTTATATATAATACGTTATACGTACATGTTTTAAATAACGATTGAATTTCGATATGTTTAAATTGAAGTATTACTCATAATACTTGGAAAACATTTATAAAATGTTTGGTTATGGTGTCGGTATTGATTTACGTGTTCGCGTTTCCGGTTATTTGATTACGTGACGTTTTAATTAAACGTTTTTGTCATCGTTATAATTCACGATATAATAAATAATCAATTCCATGCAAAATAATATATTTTAAGTTTATAAAATATATTTTGACGTTTATTCGATTGTCGGGCGCGTTTCGCGCGTTTTCGGTCGCTTCTGAGCATTTTATACGATACGAAATACTTACTGAATATTATCAAAATAATATTTAAAAATAAATATGTTTATCAAATAATTTCGTATTATTTAATAAATTGAGTTCACCAACGTCCGTATTATTGTATCGGGATCCGCCCGATATGAAAATACACGATTAAAATAAATCGCGTACGTGTATATATTCTCAAATATATATAATGATACACATAATTAGCCTATTACAAAACTAATTACACGTATTAACGATCTGATTAGGACCTAATAATTTGCCCTAATTTGTCGGGTGTCACACCAAATTTCAATGACTATTTGTGATGTTGATCGAATTTAATTTAAAAGGCTAAAACAGAAATATGCTAAAAGCTTGATTGCCATAATCTATACTCCAAAATTGTTGAGTAGAAAAAAGCAAATAATGGAAAAATATATCAACAAAAAGAAAAAAATGGAGTATTGCTATAGCCAATTAATTAACTTGGATGAATAATATCATCGATCATGTGTATACGTACAGGAAATGAAAAAGTCTCTCAAAATTGTAACTGCCTCATTTAACACATCCGGAAATTAAAAAAGGGTAAACAATTAATTCATAGATATAATTGTAACTGCCTCATTTAACACATCCGGAAATTAAAAAAGGGTAAACAATTAATTCATAGATATTAGAAAATACCCATCATGCCCTTACATGTGATTTTGAAATCAATGGTCTAGATTTCTTCTCTTCGTTCTCCCCTAAAATTTCTTCTTTTTTGATCCCTCAACTATATATATATATATATATATATAGAGAGAGAGAGAGATTAGATAATTAGTATGGTACATACTTTAGGGATGACACATATTTGATGTCAGATTTTTTTTTTCAATGTTCTTCGATTACACCAAAATGGTATAAATGCGCATAGATTGAAATTTTAATTGTAAGTGGTAATGGCTCTTGTAACTTTACCCGTACTAAATTGTGTGTCCATAAATCAAACACACCTTAAAGTTTGTTATGGAACTTTTATTAACCATATTGAATTATGTAAAATCTCGTCAAAGCGATTGTGAATTATTTTTTTCAATTATTTTCTTGTTGAATATATATGAATGAAAACAAAACGTAATTTGAACCGTTCAATATTCTTATAATCGGTAATTAGTTTGGACTAATGTGTGCATCTTTACCGAGCCCCTACCTCACAAATGCCCTATATTATAAAGATGACATATAAATGTTGTCACTTGTGAGACTTTTTTTATGATATTTGTCATACGGAGTACATTTTATGAGTGATTATGAGTATGATTTGACTAATTAATGTTACGTTTTTTTCGCAACTAATTTTCATGAGAGGTGGTATTCAAAGGTATAGTTGTTAACTCGTGACTCGACTCGTGATTCGAAGTATTGATTTTTAACTCGTGACTCGTGACTCGACTCGACTCGTAAGAGTCATAAATTTACAATAAATACATATATATATATATATATATATATATATATATATATATATATATATATATATCTATATATATATATATATATATATATATCTATATGTATATTATTGTTTAGATTTCTATCCTTGATTGAAGTAAAACATGATGAAAGTCATTAAATAACACAAATGTTTAATTTATAATTGATTATTAGTCATTTCCTATCGTATTTTGTCATTTTATATTTTTTATTAGATTACATTAAACGTGTGTCCGGTTTCTGACTCGTAAGAGTCGCCCAAGACTCGTAAGAGTCGCCCACGACTCGGAAGATTCAATAAATGACTCGTAAGAGTCAAAGCCATTTACGAGTCGGGGTCCGAGTCGCCTCGTTTTTTGAATTTCTGAGCTGACTCGTAAGAGTCGACTCGTGAATCGTAAGAGTTTAACAACTATGTTCAAAGGTGCGTTTAATTATTTATAGTTTTAAAATATCGAAAAGATTATTATGATGCTAATTTCAGTTTGTTTTGTTGTATTTCGTATGATGAAATGTGATGGTGTACTCCTAACTTTGAGCTCCCAACATTGTTAAGTCTATGGACTTCAATGTTGGACCCTGCCCCCTCCCCCTTGGGTCAAATCCTAGCTGCAACACACATTCAACAACATCATCACTCAATACAGAGGAGGGCAGCCTCCATGCTCCCTTCCTCTCCATCATCTTCATCATGGTGAGCTTTGCTCACCACCAAAACCCATATCTTTAGATGGTACAAACCCCGGTTCTTACCACCATTTTACCTTGTTCTATACGGGTATTTGGGGTTAGCCACGTCATTCGAAGTGTAACGAATCGGTCCAACACAACCCGCACTTAAGCAAACAAATGCTTGATCAAATGGTGCCATCCATAGGACAAGCAATGATACAACTCGTGTTCTCGTCGTCAAACGAATTCTAGGTTAGATCTGACCCGATCTGTAAGTTTCATTTAATCTTCTTCAAAGTGCAATTAACGTGCTGAGAAACATAAACACACATGTATGTGTGGACACATTTATTATTGATACATGTCTACCATTATAAAGTACGAATATTTTGTTGCAACTAACCCACATCTCCTACTATTGGAGATCATTTTTCTTGTACTGAACTAAAGAAATAACCACATCGATTTTGACAAAATGATTTTTCAATCTTCCAAAAAATCCAACTCATGGTTGCAACAAATTTATACATATCCATCATATAAAAGAAAAAAAGAAACAATGGAACCCATTTATTTATTTGGGAGATCTTTAACACATCGAATCAGATGGTTTCCACTAAGCATTTTTTGGTGCATAACAAACATGTACGGTACAAGTGGACTAACAAGCACTTAGAAAATGAAAAGGTCTTCATTTTATAGATCACAATTATCAAGCTTTATTTTAAACATTAAAGTTATTATTTGCTTCATGTTAATTTAAAAGACTTTATGATACTTTTGGGACCAACCGATCTTATTCGGTCTTCTACAATAATGGCAAGCTTTATTTTATTTCTAGAACCACTTAATAAAACCCCTAAATGAGGCTTGATAATTTTTATTATAAGTCATTAACTCGGCACCACAATTTGGGGATCTCAGTTTAATCAATTTTGTTAGCCCTGTTTTGGTGTTTTTTGTATTTTGTTTGAGTTTCTATGGTGTATTTGAATAGTGAGAGAGTAAGAACAGACTTTCGAAGTTTTCCTGTGAAACAAAGAGGATGTGGCCGGCGGCTTTATTATGGTGTAAGGTGTTGGTGAGTTTTGGATGTAGAAGATGTATAAAAAATATTCATATTAATATAAATATAAATGATAGTGTATAAAAAAAAAAATATATATATATATATATATATATATATATATATATATATATATATATATATATATTCGGAAAAGACTTTTTTACCCTTTTCTCAATTGGAGGAAAGACTGGCAAGGAAATAAAAAGGCGGGTCAAGGAACTGGATCCGCACAATACCCGACACGGAGACTGAGTCCGTAATATAGGTAAAACCATAGGGACTGACAATGTAATTTACTCTTTACTTTTACTTATTATATTTTATATTTATAATTTAAATAAATTTAGAATTAAAATTAAAATTAAAATTAAAATTTAAATCTTGTCAAAGTGATTGTGAATTATGTTTTCCAATAATTTCTTGTTGAATATAATTGAATGAAAACAAACCTAATTACTTTCTTTATAATAATCGGTGAGCCAATGACTTTTAGTGTAGATCTTCACTGAGCCCCTGCATAATAAATGCCCAATATTAGACCCATGTATACGGTAGGGCTGACAATTTTCGATACGACCCGAAACCCGACATGAAACCGACTTGAAAACAAGCAGGTTGGGTCGAGATTTTTTGACCCACGGAATCGTCAACTCGAAATCGCCAAATCTGCTATTATTTTTGGGTCGGGTTCGGTTACCCAATAGGTTTTTGAGTTGACCCGACAACCCGAATAAATTATAAATGAGTTAAAAATTCATAAGTTTATTTTAATTTAATAGATCAAAGTGTTTAATGTTTTTTAGTATTAGATTTTAATAAACATATTAGTTAATATGATATTTTTTGGTACTTTATAAATACTTTTATGCTTATTGATGACGAATTCAAAATTTAGAGATTGACCTACGTGACCTATTTGACCTGTTAACTGAAAATGACCCGAAATTGACCCATTAACTGAAAATGATCTGAAATATTTTTATCTAATTAAAAAAATGGGTAAACTGGGTAGGGTCAGGTTGGGTTGAAAAACTCAACCCGATTAGAAAATTATGTCGGGTTTGGGTCGACTACATCTAACCCGCCAACTCGATAACCCGAGCGAGTCAACTCGACCTAACTCGAATTGCCCCCTAGTTTACGGTCATATTTGTTTACCATCTCCAAGAAGGCGCTATAGGCATGACCCCGCCTTGGCATTCGTCTTTGGGGTTTAGTCTTGTGCAAGACGGAGGTTAGACGAAGGAAAGTGGGCTTGCTTGCGAGTTTTATTATTATTATCATTATTAATATTATATTTTTTGTATAATTGAAAAAAAATGCAGAAATAATAGGGAGCACCTTTTTTAAAGATGAGGTGCTTACTATGTTTTGAAATATTGGCTGATAGAACTATTTTTGAATATGAAAGAAATGAAAAATAAAATTAATTGATTACGCCAGAGAAGTTCAGTCCTTCTGTCACCGTAAGTATTGTTCAGTCTTAGAGAAGACGTAACACTGAGTTGACAATTCTGTTCTTCATTCCTCCATGTCACGAAAGTGAGTGGTCTTATAAAGACCGCTTTATGAATATTGTCACTTGTAACTTGTGAGCTTATTTTACACCCTTTCGCTGAGTAATTATAATCTGATTAATGTTGAGTTTTGATGTGGCTTATTATTTTTATGAAACATCCTACTTAAAGGTGCATCTGGTTATAAGAAAGGAGATGGTTCAAATAAGAAAGCTTGTTATAGTAAAAAAGGTATAAACACACATTTTAATATTAATTCACATATTGAATATTTTTTATGATATATAAATGATTTCAACTATTTTATATTTTTGTGATCTTTAATACGATATATATATATATATATTAAATGTGATACACACAATAAATTTTTTAAAGTGACACACACACACACACACATATAGGGGTTGGTTATTGTGAAATAAAGTTTACAATCTTCTATACTAATAAAGGAGGGTTAAGCCTATGTCATGAAGCTGACGTGGCACTTCATAAGGTAGTAGTTCACGCTGATGTGTCAAGCCATGGTTAAACCACTGATGTCATCAACACATCATATTTGTGCATTAACAATCAAGAAATTTTCTCATAATTTTGAGGTTTTTAAATTATTAAATTAGGGAAATCTTCTATACTAATAAAGGAGGGTTAAGCCTATGTCATGAAGCTGACGTGGCACTTCACGAGGTAGTAGTTCACGCTGATGTGTCAAGCAATGGTTAAATCGCTGATGTCATCAACACATCATATTTGTGCATTAACAATCAAGAAATTTTCTCATAATTTTGAGGTTTTTAAATAATTAAATTAGGGAAATATTCAATTAAATGTACTAAGCATGCTTTATTTTGAAAATAACTTTTCAGACTTCTCTCTTACCAAGATCACGCTTCTTTTTTCCCATTGGCTATTTGCAATCAATGCACCGCCCAAAAACTCTACCCCTTCATTCATTTAATTTCTTTTACGCCTCTCATTTTTTCCGCTTCATTTTCCTTGCTCTCTATTCATCATCAGGCTTATCCTTCTTCATCTTCTTCTGGCGCTCAGCTTTTGAGACTTTCATCGATGTAAATATCATAATAATGGTATATCTATTTCTATCTCAAATCTTTCTTAATCTTTCTGTTTTGTATAATTCAATTTTTGGTTAGGATTTGTATGGTATTAATATTGGAGTCAATTTAACAGTTTTGTTGGAGTTTATTAGGGTTTTTCAGAATCGCAGCTGTGGAAGAAATGTATGGGAAATCACTGATGCTGAATCCCTGGAAGACAAGGTCTTACTTTTTTGCTTTCTTTTCTTTCTATTATTTTCATAAAATCTTCTTGCATTTTATTTTCCTTTCGGGACATGATTCTTTTGTGTTTAGCTTATTGGATGAACTTTAATTTGTAAGGTTTATGTTTGTTAAAAATAACTAATTAAGGGTTTGATTTGTCTGTTTTAAGGTTTTTGTTTTGCTCAATTTATAGTTTTCAGTAAAGATGATGAAGATGATATAACTATCTATATGAAGTTCAATGTAGGTAACATGTTTCTACTTGCATAGAATTTTTAAGCTGAAACTAGGTAAGTTAATTGTTTTTTGGTTTTAAGGCATAATTATCTTATAATAAGACAACTCATGTAACCTTTTTTTTTTTTTTTTTTTTTTTTTTTTTTTTTTTTTTTTTTTTTTTTGCAGTATGCATTTCATGAAACAAGTTATCATGGTGTTGTAGGTGGGGAAAATAATATGTCTTCTAATTAGAGAAAGTAGTTTTGCTTCTTCTTTGCTACTGATTTCATAACACCATAGGATAACTAGCTTGGTACATCATTTGGCTTCTTTTTGTTTATGGATCAGATGACTTACGCTTATCCTTTGGCTTCTTTGATAATTGATCATGACTAATCAGCTTGAACTAACAGTATGATAAGTTTACCTGTTTATAGCTAAAAGATAAAAAAGTAATCATCGTAATAATCCAATCAAAATGTTCTGGAAATCCCCATGGCTGAAATTGTATATACTAGCTAACCGAGTAAGTCATCTATAAGTGGTCTCAAATGAGTTAAATGAATGTATTGGCTTTGTATGTACTTAGGAAAATACATTTTATCTAAATATAGCAACACATTGTAGTAACTAATAAGTCTCAACGGAGAGTTCGTTTCATAATTTTATTTTATTTTATTTTAATCTCTAGATTCATTATGACTACCATAAACTGCTGCATAGGAGTCCTTAATATTACTCAGATTAATTGGATATTCTGCGTTCTCTCCTTAGTTATATATCTGGAGATATTGTTTGGCTTTGTCATCTGGATTCAGCATTTGGTATGGGAAGGACACCCGATAGTGACAGTAGCATAGTTGACTAGCATCCAGAAACCTGCAGTCCTGTACATTTATATGGGAGAGGAAGGCAGGTTGGTGAAAAAAGCTCAAGCAGGGAAAGCCTTAGTTCAACTACTCTAGGTATCCTCTTACTGCATTTAACCTGATTTTGCAAAATAATAAAAAGTGACAGTTTTTGCTTTTTAACGAACTGCTACCAAACTTGACCAACCCGTTTTGACACTATCGAAAGTTAATATGATATTTAGAACCCAAATTCATTATAATCATTTTTGCAGCACTGTTTTAATCTATTATTAGCTGCTCCTTTAGTTATTCATGAGATACATAGCTTTTTATTTATGCACACCTGAGTTGTTTATGTTGGTCCTACTAATTTGGCATGTAAGGTAGATGGGCTTAACTTTTTTGCATAATAAAGATTTAACCAGAAAGCTGAAAGGGTGCTATTTTGTTCTCATGTAACTTATATGTTATCTTAACTGCTTAGCTATCCTACCTTTTTGATGTTCGTTAAAGAAGCATATCCAATACTTCATTTGTAAATTTCATTAACATCAAATAATTATTATCAAACCCGTGTTATCTTAACTAACTTAGCTATATCTATGGATGGTAATCTCTATCTATATTTATAGTTATTGTTTTTAATGTTTGGTTCGATTAGAATGTCTTGCCATTTTGATGCTGATATGAACTATTGGGAATCGTTTTATTTCTTTGCAGCTCCAATAGTCTGCCCTCTCAACAAGACTGCCATGGTCTGCCAATTCTTTTTTGGTACCTACTTCCGTAGTATGCTGATTTTGCATAAGGGATAACATATGTCTAAGAGATATTACCTGTTATGAATCAGAAATCCAAGGTGAATGCAATTTTAATTAACGATAAATGGAGCTATTGTATTTATATAATCAGTGTGCATAATGTGGCTTTAATAGTAGATACTTTCTGTTTGTTGCACTTAGCACCTGAATAAACTGTATGGTGATCCACTACACAACATAATTAAAATGATTGTGAAGGCTAAGAACGAAGGAAAAGTGGTAACGAGAGAGTGCACCAATAATATTCACAAACGTCTCCATGGATGGTAATCTATAGTTATTGCTTTTATTGTTTGTTTCGTTTAGAATGTCTTGCAGTTTTAATGCTAATATGAACTATTGGGAATCGTTGTATTTGTTTGCAGCCCCAATAGTCTGCCCTCTCAACAAGACTGCATTGTCTGCCCTACTCGGCCCCTTTCCACACTTGCCAATACTGAATTTGAACGAGGAATTTCTAAGCTCTGTAAAATAGTTTGAGAATTCGAGGCGCTTTTGAGAAGGTATCTTATCAAAGATATGGAATCTAACCTTTCCAGGTGGATATTGGTAAGTTTTGTGAGTTGTGACGATAATGATGATGCAATAATGAAGTGTATTTCGCAAACAAATTGCATATCAATAAATCTCTATCAGCCTTAGGAGATGTTATACCGTCACTTGCCCAAAAAAATGCACATATCCCTTACAGAAACAGCAAACTGTATCCAAATACTTCAAGACTCACTTGGTAAACGAATGCATAATATATTTTCTTTATTACTTTTTGAATTAAAGATTTAATGTTATTATACTATTTTAGGTGGACAGGCGAAGACACTTATGTTTGTGCATATAAGTCCAGTACGGGATTCTATTGGAGAAACACTTAGTACACTTAAGCTTTCAGAATGGGTCGCCACTGTTAAACTTGGTGCTGCACGAGTAAATAAAGACAGTTCAGTTTGGCTAACAGAAGATGCTTTTGATCCAAATCGTGTGAAATGTGTGGTCGATAACCGGGGTTATGCAATTTACTTTTCCCGAGGGCTGATCCCTTTTAACAAGTGTGTGCTTCTATCGTCTTAAATCTATTTAAGTTTTTCTTATTTTCGTATCATAAATCTGATGAAGAACTTAATAAATTTATAATAGCTAAGGGTAAGTGTTGGCAACATACTAAGTCAGTAAAATCCGTCTAATTTGATAGAGAGATTCATAGAAAAATCCGTCGGAAAAACTTAACGTAAAGAATATTGGGCAAGTGTTGGCAACAGACTAAGTCAGACCCATCAATCAGCTGTATGAATCTCTATCGAATCCTTGGCTAAGTTATTTGCAAATTGTGGCAGACAGCGGCATGGTTACGAGCAGAAACGCACTGGGAATATAGGACGGATGATAGGTATCAAGGATAAATGTGTTGGATTCCATGCATTTTCTGCTGTCCAAGTTGAACCTCTTATTCTAGGCCTTTTACCAGGGCATTTCTCACAGCTTTTGGTTGCATATACTCGATAAGTTCAAATATGCGTGGTTGTAAATGTGTATGTGATGTCGTGTAAACGGGGTTTTATTTTAAAATGGAAAATACCTAACTTAATATACACAACACAGGCAAGAATACCTGATTATATATAGTATAGCTCAGTAAGTCCGAGTCGAACACAGGGAACGGATGTCAATATCAACAAATTGGAAAGTGCTACAATTAATTTAAGCAGTAAAAGTGGGGACGTTTTAGTTCCGGTCGAACAAACGAGTAACACTTATAAAAGAAATGATTTATTAAATGAAACTTAATTATAAAATAAAGAAATAACAAAATAACTTAATTAAAATAAAAGATTAAATTCAAATGGTAAAAGAAGTACAATTGTTTAGACTATTTTCCTCAGACTCTGATTATCACTTTATTGAATTGCAGATATTTGGATCTTATTGTGACATGACAAATATACCAATTATCCTTACAAGATTAATTGGTTAAACACAATCAAGAAAGATATGAAGTTGTTTTCAACCTGCTAACAGTTCAATTTAACGTTATCCACCGAATTGTGTTATGGATTAAAACTACACCGTTTATATAATTTACTTTCGTAACTTGAATCAACAAAGTTATAACTAATAATAGTTATCATGTTCATTACCAATCATTGATCATAAGTAACCCTAGCCTATCAAACTCAATCTGTTTAGTGATAATTATCAATTAAAATCAACAAGCATCAATAATGACCAATCAATAGAGAACTCAATTATAAATCAACAGATCATCACGCTAGGTTATAATCAACAATCAATAATTAACCATGGATCTTCAAGTAAACATATAAACATTCATAAAAACCGAAATAATCCGCAATTCAACAATCAAATCATCATCTGAGTATTATCATCTAAACAATTGAAATAAGAACTTAGCCACTCATATTATAGCAGAAAATCAGAATTGAAATCAACATCATAATCATATTCAAATGAAAATAAGTAATGAATTCGAACCGAAAAACCGAAACAATGATTGAGCGAATGTAAGCCTTCAATGCTTTTGGATCATTTGCCTTCAAAAGTCACTGAAATTAGGGTTCTTGAGCATAGAAAATCGATTGGAAGAAAAGTGTTGAGTTGTGTGTAAAAATGAGGGCAAAATGAGGTTTTTAGGGTTTCTGCCGAATCAATCCATACGCCGTATGGAATTCCATACGCCGTATGGATTGAAAAGCCCATGGATCTGACCCGCGTCTTCTGGCGGCCCGGCTCACTTCATCCATACGCCGTATGGATCACTTTTCCCAGCTTTTTCACCATCGACTTTCAATCTTCACTTTTCCTCATTTTAACTTCTTTTCTTCAATTCTCGCGCGTTTTCAGCTTCTATTCCGATTCAAGCTCCAAATAATTCCTAAATGCAAATATGAACGAAATGAGTATCGAATTCAAATAAAATGCATAAGAAATTAATCAAACCAGGGGGTAATTAGCACTATAAAATAGCACATTTTGGCGTTCATCAAACATCCCCCACTTGAATCCTACTTGTCCTCAAGTAGACTAGAAATTCAAAAATTCAAAACTTTAAATATGAACGGCAAACAATGGATAAAAGGACTTACAAACTACACAACATTCGGCAAACCAAATTTTCATCTTAAAATCGATTCTTCCTTAAAACTCAGCAATCAAGAAACTCTACATGGGAAGCCATTCTAACAGATTATTATTACCCATAAAAGATAATTCACTCAGATTACCGATATTGTTGTCCACTTAAACAATCTAAATTTCAGAGATTGAGCTTAACTTATTATTATTCTAGCAGACCTTACCCCTGATTTTCAATAGCAAAATACTCTCATATAGATAACGTGTCACAACTCTCCAAATAATGAACATCCAAATAAATCAATCATTTTTCAAACCAAGACATTGGTGACAGGTCTGTACCTTAGTACAACAGAGCAACATAACTTGGCTTTGGTTTTTCAATTTATGAGTCTTTTGTACTCATTTATTTTTATCTATTTTGATATCAAATATACTGAAGGAAACCAGGTCTGTACTTTCGTACAACAGAGGAGACATCACCCAGTATATTCCCAAATGATGATAATTAGGATCCCAAAATTATGGATTATAACACGCTATCATACAAGAATTAAGACTAAGGTCATACCTTGCTCAAAGATCCTCATAGGATAAATCCCTACTTAATTCATTACATTTCTTACTAGCTCAATAACTTCATAAAGATTGCCTATCGATACATCATAAGATGAACTATCTAATATATAAAAATTAAATTTATTTCATTCTTTGCATTCCCAAACTGTGTTACAAGATTGCTAAATTTTACAAAGAAAACAATTTTAAAACAAAAATTTGGGCTGAAAAATGATTAACACATAGAGTGCCTCTTAACCTCAATATTTTTCAATAGCTACCATTCATAAGTTAAGGACAATTAGACTTCTTTTCCCCCATCCCCCACTTAGAAACATGCAATGTCCTCATTGCAAAAGAAAATAAAAATAAAGGGAATAGAAAAGAAGTGAAACAGAAAACTCCCCTGATTTGAAGGCAATTTGCTTGAAGGACTTCGTTCAGAAATAAAATACAATAGCACACTTCCGTAGGCAACACGATTGCATTTAGCACATGCAATAAGCCTTTAAACCCCTCAGTATCCCGAGTGGAAGAGTTGTAGTCTCGTGAGGGTTTCCAGAGAACACACCCACAAAGTTCAAACCTGAAAACAAAAACAATAAAACAAAATACAAATTAACAAAATAACGAGTTGTCTCCCGAAAGCGCTTTTGTTTATCACGTCGGTAAGCTCGACATCTTGCTTCACCACTTAACTCAGATCCATCTCCAAATCACGCTTGGAGTCCCTTATATCACCATAGTACTTCTTCACTCTACTTCCATTGACTTTGAAAGTTTTTCCAGAATGTCCTTGCAAATCAACAGCTCCAAACGGATAAACCTTGTCAACAACAAATGGGCCAGTCCAGCGTGTCTTTAACTTTCCTGGAAACAGATGCAATCTAGAACTATACAACAGAACTTTATCACCCTTCTCGAATGTATGGTTCGACTTAAGACGAGCATCATGCCATTTCTTAGTTCGCTCCTTGAACAATCTCGAATTGTCATAAGCATTTATTCTCAATTCATCCAACTCGTTTAGCTGTTCCATTCTTTCCTTTCCAGCTAACTTCTCATCAAGATTGCACTTCTGTAAAGCCCAATATGCTTTATGCTCTAACTCAAAAGGCAAATGACAAGCTTTTCCATAAACAAGGCGATAAGGCGTTGTTCCGACTGACGACTTAAATGCTGTTCGTGCCGCCCATAATGCATCATCCAACTTGTATGACCAATTCTTAGGGTTTCCTTCAACTGAACGTTCTAAAATACTCTTCAACCCTCTATTAGTCACTTCCACTTGACCACTCGTCTGTGGATGATAAGCAGTTGAAAACTCATGTCTAACTCCGTACTTGTGCAGCACTTTTTCCAATTGCAGATTTGTGAAATGTGTTCCTCGATCACTAATTAAAGCTTTTGGTGCTCCAAAGCGCGAAAATAACTGCTTAAGAAAATTTACCACAACGCGAGCATCATTCGTGGGTAATGCCTTTGCTTCGGCCCACTTAGAAACATAATCCACAGCCACAATGATGTATTTGTTTCCATTGCTAGGTGGAAACGGGCCCATGAAGTCTATACCCCAGACATCAAAAATCTTGCTTACCATAATTGGATTTTGCAACATTTCATCCTTCTTTGAAATTCTCCCAGTACGTTGGCAGGCATCGCATTCCTTCACATACTTGAATGCATCCTTATAAACTGTTGGCCAATAAAAACCTGCCTCAAACACTTTCCTTGCAGTGTAGTTTGGACCATGATGTCCTCCCGCCGGACCATCATGACAGTGCTCTAAGATAATATCACATTCCTCTCCAGCTACACATCGTCGGACAATTCCATCAGCACACTGTCTGAACAGATATGGATCTTCCCAAAAGTAATACCTTAAAGATGAGAAAAACCTCTTTCTTTGGTTGAAGTCTAATCCGGATGGCAGAGTCTTTGTAACTAGAAAGTTTGCAATATCAGCGAACCATGGAAATTCATTCAGAATTTCCTTCAACAAGCTTTCATCGGGAAACTTATCTTGAATTTCCGTTTCATCCAACTTATCCAATTCTGGATTTTCCAGTCTTGACAGATGATCTGCAGCCAGATTTTCCGCTCCCTTCTTATCACGAATCTCAATGTCAAACTCCTGCAATAACAAAATCCATCGCAACAACCTTGGTTTTGCATCTTGTTTCCCAAACAAGTATCTTAATGCAGAGTGATCGGTAAAAACAACCGTTTTTGACAGGACCAGGTAAGAACGAAACTTATCAAACGCAAAGACAACAGCAAGCAATTCCTTTTCAGTCGTAGTGTAATTCTCCTGTGCACTCGTCAAAGTCTTGCTTGCGTAATAAATAGGTTGAAACTTCTTAAAACCCTCTGACCTAAAACTGCTCCCACAGCGTAATCACTGGCGTCACACATCAATTCAAATGCAAGATCCCAATTCGGACTTATCATAATTGGTGCAGATACCAATTTCTCCTTTAAAATCTTGAACGCATCTTGGCACTCTTTTGAAAACTCGAACTTAGCTTCCTTTTCCAACAATTTGTTCATAGGACGTGCTATCTTTGAAAAATCCTTGATGAATCTTCTATAGAACCCAGCATGTCCTAAGAAACTTCGTATTCCTTTAACATTTGTTGGATGAGGTAGCTTTGCTATCGCCTCAATCTTCGCTTGATCAACTTCAATACCAGCTCTCGAAATTTTATGCCCCAACACAACTCCTTCTCGTACCATGAAATGACACTTTTCCCAATTTAAAACGAGATTTGAACTTTCACACCTTTGCAACATCCTTTTTAAATTCATCATACACTTATCAAAAGAATCTCCAAACACAGAGAAGTCATCCATGAATATTTCCATGCTGTCTTCTACCATATCATGGAATATTGCCATCATGCACCGTTGAAATGTGGCGGGTGCGTTACAGAGACCAAAAGGCATTCCCCGATAAGCGAAAGTTCCGAATGGGCAGGTGAAAGTAGTCTTATCTTTATCATTTGCATCAATTGGGATTTGGAAGTACCCGGAGAATCCGTCTAGAAAGCAATAATACTCTTTTCCAGCTAGACGTTCCAGCATCTGATCAATGAATGGCAAAGGAAAATGATCCTTGCGTGTCGCATCATTCAGCTTTCTATAATCGATACAGACCCTCCATCCAGTAACAGTTCTTGTGGGAATTAACTCATTCTTCTCATTAGCAACCACTGTCATACCTCCTTTCTTAGGCACAACATGAATGGGGCTTACCCATGGACTATCAGAAATCGGGTATATCAATCCAGAGTCAAGCAATTTAATGATTTCCTTCCTCACAACATCCGTAACCTTAGGATTTAATCGTCTTAATGGTTGCACAACTGGTTTGAAATCAGACTCCATAAGGATCTTGTGCGTACAATATGATGGACTAATTCCCTTGATGTCACCGATTGTCCATGCTATAGCATGCTTATGTTCCTTCAGAACTTTTAGCAGACTTTCTTTCTCGTTTGCTGATAGCTTGGATGAAATGATAACTGGCAAATCCGACTCTCCTTGTAGGTATGCATATTCCAAATGGGTCGGTAAATCTTTCAATTCTAACCTTGGTGGTTCTTCAAAAGAAGATTTACATGCCAACACCTCTTCTCGTGAACAGGGAATCCCATGCATAGTGATGCGAGTCTCCTTCTTGACTAAAATACCATTAGTCTCAATTGATTCTTCATTCTCAGTCGGCTGATAACCTTCTACTTCCTCATCACTCTCGAACTCTAACTCCTCAAGCATTTTATCGAATTCTTCAATATCTCTAATTGCTTCTATGCTTCCCGTCCATCCTTCCAGAATCATGGGATCTAGATCTTCATCTTCCATAAGACTTTGAAGGAATTCTTCATCATCAGTCATTTCTCTTGCACTCACAAAGTAGCACGTATCATCAACTGCAACAGGATATCGCATTGATTTGTTGACATCAAACACTACTTCATCTTCTCCTAACCTCAGAGTGATTTTTCTATCATGAACATCAATCAATGCCCTTGCAGTGGCTAGAAAAGGTCTTCCCAAAATGATAGGTACCTTTTTATCTTCAACCATGTCCAGAATGATGAAATCACACGGAAAAACAAACCTATCCACTTTAACTAGCACATTCTCTACCATACCCCTAGGATATTGAACTGAACGATCTGCTAACTCAATGCACATTCTAATTGGCTTTGGTTCCCCCAACTTAAGTCTGGCATACATAGTATAAGGCATTATTGATATGCTTGCCCCCAAGTCAGCCAATGCATGAGTAAGGTCTAAACTTCCAATCAGACAAGGAAGGGTAATACTCCCAGGGTCTTTCATTTTCGGTGGAAGTTTATTTTGCATAACTGCTGAACATCTCTCGTTCATTGTCACCGTGGTTGCCTCCATCAGTTTGCTTTTATTAGTTAACAGTTCCTTCAGATACTTTGCATATTTTGGCATTTGAGCAATGGCTTCCACTAATGGGATGTTAATGTGTAGTTGCTTCAGATTCTCTAGGAACTGGTGGTATTGAGCATCATCTTTCCCTCTTCTCAAAGCTGCAGGATAAGGTGGTGGCGGTGCATGATCCTTAGCATATTGCTTATCTCTTGCAATTTGTTCAGCCTCAGTGTCCACTTTGGGACTTTCCACAACTTCTACTTCCTTCTCTTTCTGCGGTAGGGGTTGAGAAACATGTTTCTTCTTTGGGCTGGGGTCTTCAAAACCCCTTCCACTCCGGATGATCACTGCTTTCGCCTGATCCCGTGGATTGGTTTCAGTGTATCCAGGTAGGGTCCCAGGGAATCTCTCTTGAAGAACTTTGGCTATGTTGGAAACATTCCCTTCAATTTGCTTAATCGCAGCTCCTTGGTTTCTCAATGCAGCGTCGGTGGCATCCATTCTTTGTCCAGAGCTCGTAATGAATTTCTCATTGGAAGTGAGAAACTTACCCATCATTTCTTCTAAATTAGCTTGCTTGTCTGAAGATGAGGCACCTGGCTACTCCTTGGTGAAAAATCCAGGTTGAGTTTGGCGAAACGGTCGCCCTCCATCTTGGTATGGTCTTCTGAAGAAGTTTCCACCGCCCTGACGATATGGTGCTTGAGCTTCTCCATACTTGACTTCTTCAGTCTGTTCTCCCGTTCGCATATCGGGGCAATCCTTTACTAAATGGCTTCCTCCACAGCTGTCGCATCCCACTTGGATAGCATGGACAGTCTCAGTAACCTTCTTGATATCTCTGCCCATGTTGTCTAGCTTAGCGGTGATGGATGCAAATCCATCTTCATCATTCACAGACCTCTTCCTTCTAGAAGTGCCATCATCCCATAACTAAGAGTGTTTCGCTTGGTCGCGAATGGCAGTCAACGCATCACGAGGGACTTTCTTGGGAATAGGCCCTTGGGAATCCAGTTGCTGTCTCGTGGCACGATCCACTCCTTTATAGAAAATACTCATGACTTGTTGATCATTCAGGTCGTGCTGGGGGCACTTATGCATCAAGTCCTTATATCTCTCCCAAGCTTGGTGTAGTGACTCATCCATTTCCTGCTTGAAATTTATGATCTCGTCAATCATCTTTGAAGGTTTGGAAGGAGGACAATACATCTTCAGAAACTTCGTGCGAAGGTCTTCCCATGTGGTTATGGATCCAGCTGGCTCGTTTTGAATCCATCTCTTAGCAGCTCCCTTGAGTGTGATTGGGAATACCCTGAGCATAACTTGATAGCGTGTGATGTTAGGAACGTTGAACATATTGGCTATCTCAACGATTTTCTCCACATGATCATTAGCATCCTCCCTTTCTTCTCCTCGGAAAGGATTCTCCCTAAGCTCCTTGAGGAACTGTCCCTTGATTTCGAACTCCACATCTTGTGCAATTGCTGGCCTTACTACTCCAGTGCCACGGTCATTACGCATCCGACTCGAATACTCTTCGAGCGTTATGTTGGCGATATCTTCTGCCATTGCGTCTCTTGGGTCTGCCTGATTGATCAGAGGTTCGAATAAGGACCGAAGATACTCTCAAAAATCCCCCTCTAAGTACGACAGAAGGTTGTGGTGTAAACTTGAGTTGGGTGGTACAGAAGCAAACCGTCTTCTCTGACGAAAAACTCTTTCAGGATCTTCAAAAGGATCAGCGAGATGAGGATTCCTTGATCGGGTCATAAACTTCCTGTGATATAATTCCCGAATCAGTAGAACAAGACCCTAATTGAATTATTTACTAAACAATCCTAAACACAAAAATATAATTCGAAAAATAAATAAAGCAGAACTGAACTTAAATAACAATATACACAGATCAAATTCCAATTTGTCAAATTAAAGCAAACCGCTCCCCGGCAGCGGCGCCAAAAACTTGATGTCGTGTAAACGGGGTTTTATTTTAAAATGGAAAATACCTAACTTACTATACACAACACAGGCAAGAATACCTGATCATATATAGTATAGCTCAGTAAGTCCGAGTCGAACACAGGGAACGGATGTCAATATCAACAAATTGGAAAGTGCTACAATTAATTTAAGCAGTAAAAGTGGGGACGTTTTAGTTCCGGTCGAACAAACGAGTAACACTTATAAAAGAAATGATTTATTAAATGAAACTTAATTATAAAATAAAGAAATAACAAAATAACTTAATTAAAATAAAAGATTAAATTCAAATGGTAAAAGAAGTACAATTGTTTAGACTATTTTCCTCAGACTCTGATTATCACTTTATTGAATTGCAGATATTTGGATCTTATTGTGACATGACAAATATACCAATTATCCTTACAAGATTAATTGGTTAAACACAATCAAGAAAGATATGAAGTTGTTTTCAACCCGCTAACAGTTCAATTTAACGTTATCCACCGAATTGTGTTATGGATTAAAACTACACCGTTTATATGATTTACTTTCGTAACTTGAATCAACAAAGTTATAACTAATAATAGTTATCATGTTCATTACCAATCATTGATCATAAGTAACCCTAGCCTATCAAACTCGATCTGTTTAGTGATAATTATCAATTAAAATCAACAAGCATCAATAATGACCAATCAATAGAGAACTCAATCATAAATCAACAGATCATCACGCTAGGTTATAATCAACAATCAATAATTAACCATGGATCTTCAAGTAAACATATAAACATTCATAAAAACCGAAATAATCCGCAATTCAACAATCAAATCATCATCTGAGTATTATCATCTAAACAATTGAAATAAGAACTTAGCCACTCATATTATAGCAGAAAATCAGAATTGAAATCAACATCATAATCATATTCAAATGAAAATAAGTAATGAATTCGAACCGAAAAACCGAAACAATGATTGAGCGAATGTAAGCCTTCAATTCTTTTGGATCATTTACCTTCAAAAGTCACTGAAATTAGGGTTCTTGAGCAGAGAAAATCGACTGGAAGAAAAGTGTTGAGTTGTGTGTAAAAATGAGGGCAAAATGAGGTTTTTAGGGTTTCTGCCGAATCAATCCATACGCCGTATGGAATTCCATACGCCGTATGGATTGAAAAGCCCATGGATCTGACCCGCGTCTTCTGGCGGCCCGACTCACTTCATCCATACGCCGTATGGATTCCATACGCCGTATGGATCACTTTTCCCAGCTTTTTCACCATCGACTTTCAATCTTCACTTTTCCTCATTTTAACTTCTTTTCTTCAATTCTCGCGCGTTTTCAGCTTCTATTCCGATTCAAGCTCCAAATAATTCCTAAATGCAAATATGAACGAAATGAGTATCGAATTCAAATAAAATGCATAAGAAATTAATCAAACTAGGGGGTAATTAGCACTATAAAATAGCACATTTTGGCGTTCATTAGTATGTATGTGATATGAATGAAAAAAATGTGTATATTGATAGGAGTAGTATTAAAGCCTTTAGTTAAGTTGGTTTGATTGTAAAGATTTCTATGCAACTTTGGGTGTTTGTTTGTTATAGTAGTAACAAATAACTTGATTTCTCTAAATAAATTAAGCGAGCACAATATTTTAAGAAAACTGAGGATATGTGCTTTCACAAAAAAGTTATATTGCCAAATAAGCCCGAAACTACAAACCATTGAAACTTCTAATCCAGCCCCAAGTGCAAGTCCTATTGCAACAACAAACAACAGGTTTCTTTGCATCTAGGTTTACAAGATAATATAAAATGATCAATTTTAAATTAATGATTATATCCTTGGAAACCATTATGAGAAACGAGTTTTAAGAAAAAACCTTCAATTCTGTTGATCACAAGGTCAATGGATAAATCGGGTAGAAGAGAGAACCTTTCAAGTAAAATTATTTTACTTAAAAGTGTAATCAAATAATCTCAAATTTTAGATCATTCAACATACCCATGTAAAAAATATCTATTCAAGTGTGGGTGTAGCCAAATCATCTCATGTTGTAATAGTTTTTCAAATACTAATATGATATTCTTTGTAAATAAAAAAATATTAATATTATTTTTCATTTTTCTAACAAAAGCCCGTGTTTTCACTGGTCTTAAAACTAGTATAATAAATAGAACAAAATGTGAACCACTAGATTGATCATGTGATGGATAATTATGAACATTAAATATTTTATAATCTAAATTAATGAATTTGATAGCTAGGGGTAAGACGGACATTTACATATATGCCTTGAAAACTTTCACCATCGGTGGGTTTTAAATGCCAATTTATATGCACATTAACTCACCAATTAATGCAAGGTCCTCTTCTGAATTGATTCACAACAAGATTTTATGCACATTTGCTCAAGAAGTTTATTTTTGACGAAAGTTTTAAATATGTATATTTAAAAATGTTGATTCACATATATTCAAATCTTGATGCACATATGTTAATAAAGTGATTCACATCAACTTTTATAATTCATAAATAATTCATAAGCCTTTAATATTAAACACACATTAACATGTCAATTAATGCAAATTCTCTTTAAGACATTGATTCCCTATACTTGAATTGATTCACAACCAAAGTTGATGCACACTTCTTCATAAAAATGATAAACTTTTACTATACAATGGGGATTCCATAAATAAGGTTGATTCACGCATATTTGAACATTGATTGATGCATATATATTTAAAAAGTGATTCACGTCGATTTTTATGATTCACAACTCTTGAATATTAAATACACAAACTTAGAGGGGTGATGCACAACAAAATTTTTACCTTTGATTTACAGTGAAACACATCAACAAACTAGAATCAAAAAGCAATGAATGTAAATTTGTTGTTTCATATATCGAGGATTCCATACAAATTATACACAACCATTTTCAGTGATTAAGTTGAGTACACATAAAAAAGAAAGAAAGAAAAACTGAACTAAACCGCAATATTGGCCAACAAATATAATACGATACAATAAATTAAACTAATCAAAATCACAGAATTGGCCACAAGTTATTATCGGACAGAATATTCATCCAAGAAGGGAAGATGATTTAAATGCATGGCTGCAGTTTAAGAAACAACTCTAGACGAACTAGATATTATCGATCTTCTTGGATGCATGGCCAGATTTCTTTGATCTTTGTCGGATAAGAAAAAGAGAAGAAGAATAAAATTTATCATATAGAGATGAAAGAGAATAAACATTTAATGGTTTAAAGAAGGTGTCGGTTTATTAGGTGGGGTAGAGAGATTAAATCATGTCTTTAATGAAAACAATGAGGAAGCAAATAGCCAAAGTAACATTTGACTATATTAAAAAGTTTTCTTATTCTATCTATTCTATTTTAAAGATTAAAGATTGTTCTATTTGATCCAAACCTTTTATATATATATATATATATATATATATATATATATATATATATATATATACTCTTGAAAGATTGATTTTGACAAGTTCACATCACTTTTGATCAAAAGATTTGATTTTGACGGTGGCAATTCTATAAATACTAGCCATCCATTTTGATCAAAAAATTTGATTTTGATGGTGGCACAACTGTAAATACTTGAAAGATTGATTTTAGCAGGTTCACATCACTTTTGCTCAGGTTAAGCTATTTTTTTTTCGGTTCACATTAGTTTGGTGATGTGATTTTTTATTTTTTTTTATCATAAGGTTCTGAAGTTATGAATGTTTATTTTTATAGGTTCACATTAATTTTAATGAGGTGAAATTCGTTTTTTTAGTTAACATTAGTTTTTGAAGAGATTAAGGTTCAAAATATTTATAAAATTGTCACCGCAAAATAATATTTTTGATCAATAATGGATAATTAGGATGTGTTATCACTATTATCACGTAAACATTGTATTCCCACTGGATTTGAAGTGTATATATATATATATTTAAAATTTATGATCAGTCTTATAGTAAAGAGAATAAAAAGAAATAAGATAATCTCTCCGTCTGACAAAAATGGTCTTCATACGTTTGGTAAATATCAATTTTGCCTTAATATTCAAGGCAAGTTTGAGTGAATAGATAATATTTTGCAAGTGATTATTTAGGGACAAATGTAAATAGTAATGTGGACAATTATATTAGGACGTAGAAAATAGATTGATGCTGTCCCAGTGGTCGGTCGGGTTTTTAATCCGGTCGTTGTTCCGTCCAACTAGGACGTGCACCGGTGGATAGTTTTAAATTTATAAGAGTTGTGGCTCAAACTATAAGTACTACCTACCTTGGGAGCAAGCCTGTAAGTATAACTCGAGGTCGTTCTTTTATCGGAGCGAATTGAAACGAAGCGGATCACCAAAGATGAGGTTCGCTAATAGGTGGGAAGGTAGATAGATTTTTGATAGGTTTTGTTTTCTAAATTATCCTAAATGCAGTAAAGTAAATAACAGAAATAAAAGATAGAGAGTAAGCAGACATGTAGAGATGTGATTGCTGAAACTTCAATAATTAGGGTTTCGGGATGATGTTCATTATAGATTTTATATAAATAACAAACATACTTTCGGTGTAAACACTAGGACCCTACGTTTCAGGTTAAACCCTAAAAGCATACGTCACTGGAATCCTAGGCTATCATGAGTCTGATCAGATCAGTCTGTCACTACTACAGAAAAGTATAAGAAGACCGGTTAAAAAGCTTATGAAGACCGGTTTTTCAACCTGTCTAGATGGCGCAGGTCTAATTGTAAAAAATCATCCAGACCGGTTTCAAAACCGGTCTTAATAACCATATGTAGACCGGTTACTATTTCGATGGCGGGAGTTCAGAAGGCACTATTATAAACATCACAACCGGTCTTTTTGTATTAATTAAGAAAAAAATGTATTTTTTCCAGCCACTATTTAATTAAAAGTAGCCACTGTATGGCAAAAATAAACCACAAATTAAACTTGCCTGTCAAAGGTAAGTATTATCAACATCAAACCACAATGTATATATATCCATAGATGCCTAGATATACAAACTTTCATGCCTAAAGAATTCTCTATATCAAATCAACAATTTCCAATACATCTAAATAAAGTAACTATAATGGATTTGTAAACTCATGTTTCCAAACTAGTAACATACATTGCAAAGTATATTTCGATTAAGAACTACTAATACCACTATTACTACTCAAAACCCTTTTGGAGGAGCACCAATGACAAAATCTCCTTCCCGCTATCATCAATGGTTGAAGCACAAGTTTCACAAGGGTCATTTTAACTGCAAATAGGTGGCCAGAATTTCTAAAATACAAAAGAAATTAGCTATGAATTGAATCTCGATAGCAAAACAACAATGACAATGTTAAAGATAATACCTTTAATGATCTTAATAGCTGATATATATTTCCATGTATTCTGTTGATGAAGGATCCAACCATGATTTATTGTTAAAGACACTAAAACATTATATACAATTGAATCTCTGATTGGAAGGGTGCTACAAATTAATATAGGCAAGTTCTTCAAAGATAATTCCAAATAGTAGTCTCCTACAACACAATTTCTCAACAGAAAATAGTAAGTGATTGCACACTTAGTAAAACTAATCATCAAAATCAATTTAATGCCCACATAAAATAATAAGTTATGTTGAAACTTTAGTCGCATACCATCTCTATGGTTAGTATCTGCCTACATTTAAACATCTTCATTTCCATGTCCTGTTTCAATAAAATAGATGTGGTCAATACAGCATGCTAGAACAATATACCAACATCTTATGTATTATCGGGGGCTTCTTATTTTTTCAAGGGAATGTGAAGTATACCCTTCAACTTATGTCCGAGGTTCATTCAGCAAATACAATCTAGGTATTGCAAAACATGGTTTTGACGAATCCTGCTGTAAAGCAAGCATATACATATATAAAACGAAACTGAATATTACATACACTAACATACACGGGAATTGATCATATTGGTATTAATGTACACGACGGTCTTCAATCCAAGTCCACAAATACACTTAAGAATTAACATGCATCAATCCAAGTCCACAAATACAATCGGCATTACAAGACTTAGTTAATATAATGCTAACAATAGACTAAGTAAGGGATCCTAGATAACTCCCTCCATTTAAAACAGATATTCAATGATGGATTGAACGTTTGAAACTTGAAAAATTGATGATATCGGATTAAAAGGATGCAATATGTTATTTTCAAAGGCTAATTACAAATAAAGTTAGATGTCGTAAAATATTGATTGATATTAAACAATCATAATTTGTAACAGAGTATCACATGGTGACATAAAAATCCATATATACATTACAAATACAAATACATACATACACACATCAAAATAATATATAGTGTAGTCTGGTATACTAGTAATTATATTCATAGTAATTTGATGATGATAATGATTCAATCTTGTAATTGATTCATTAAAACTACTCCATATCCAACAATTGACCTCTTACTGATCGATTATCATTATACTTCAATATAAATTCTTGAAGTTATGTTAGACGTTTGATTAGTATATAGTAAAATAATCAACACAAACTTTGACCCATTGGAAAAAGCTAAAATATAGACATGAAGTCTTCAACAAGGTAACGAGAGTTAATCATCATATTCATAGAAGTAAAGGAAAGGATTTTAGGTATATATATGAGATTGAAAGAGTCAAAATTCTTAACTTAATATACTTGAGAGAAATCGAAAGAAATGAAACATCAAAATATTTGACAATTACCAAGGTGACGACGTGTTCGGTTAGCAGATCAAGCCAAATCTGTAGGTGGTGATGGTGGAGTTCACCCTTGCCGGCGGTGTGATTTGGTGGAAGCACAGGTCCGATTGGCAGCAACGAGATAGGTGGAGATGGGTGTAGCCGGGTAGGAACTTCTCATAGTGTGTGGTGTAGAAAAAAAGGGGTTAGGTGAAAAGAAAGGTAGAAAATAGAGGGGTCGATTTGATTAGTTCCCTCCAAATTCATCTGAAAAGGTATTTGAATTTTTCATCCCTATTTTAATTCAGCACAAAAAGCTTTTCGAAAATATTTAGACTAATTTTTTTTAAAACCGGTTATTCAAATAGACCGGTTTGTGTATTTAGACCGGTTTCTAGCTTTTGATTTTGGCGGAGTTTTTTTGATAGACCGGTTTCATCCATAACCGGTCTATATATGGAGGTCTTAATGCTATATTCTGTAGTAGTGTGTTTTCAAACCCCCCACACTTGTCTTGATAAAGACATAGTGACCCTCTAAATGGATATATGTATCCGGGGTGCTGGCATAAGGCAACAGACCGCAATTTATCTAATGACCTTTCTTAACACCTAATCGTCTATTTGCTTTTATCATGGTGAATACTAATTGCATCCTATGTACGTTATGCTATCAGTTTAGTAGAGTTAAGCATGTTTGAGCATGTGTTGCTCTCTTGACAGAACTCTGTATTTATCTATATTAAGCATATATTCTACCGTCTTAAACATAGACCCTCCTTTACATTCAGGCGTTCATCCCTAGGAATAATCACGGTGTACAGGGCAGTTAGGCATTTCCACAGCTTTCCAAACCCTAGATGTACTAACGATGTACCGGGCACTTAAGCATTTCCACACCTTTCCAGATCTTAGGTGTACTAACGGTGTACTGTGCAACAAGTATTTCTACAGCTTTGATTCCTAGACCACAGTTCTAGAAGGATTACTTCTAGGTAATCCACGATGAAACAATCCTATGGCATTTCTTTAGCTTCCAAGTATTTGTACTCCACACGTGGTGTTTTCAACGCTATACGAAATACTGTGCCGTTACAAGGAAAGGTAATAGCTTCATACTTTAACTGGAGATAACTGTATCTACGCAGTATTAGGGTTGATCAGATCCTATCCTAGGGCAACAGTCACTTGATAGTCTGGAAAGGGTGACGAGAAATTAGATCTATATTCAGGATAAGTTTAACCAGATACACAGCATAACAATCTCCAATCATATAAATGAAATATTAATTTAACATCATCCCTATTCCTAATATATATATTTCAACAATCACAATATTAAACTACTCTATAAGCATGACAATAAGTAGAATACAAACTGAAATAAAATATAGTGCAAACATTATAACCTGTAAGTAAAGGAATAGATATCACCGGTAATACAGTAGTGTAATACTGAGGATTACAAATAGTCTGACTTGAAAAACTTGTTACAACAAGATTACCAAGCTAAACCTTCCTCTAGACTCGAACCGTAAGCTCAACTCTCTCTATTTCCTTCTAGATCTCTAGAGAGAGATTCTAGAGAGAGAAAGTAGAAAGAGAGAATGAAAGAGAGAAAATGAGAGAAAGTTGAAAGTGAGAAATGAGGTGAGAATGAGATGTGTTTGAGGTTGAGGAGGTGTCCCCTATTTATACTGAAAGTCTCAAATCACACGTACAAGCGAAACATCGTAACGTACAAGCAAACGAAGCAGGATATGGGGTGCAGGGGGCCGTATACGGCCTTAGTGGGGCCGTATACGGTCTGTATGGGTCCATATACGGTTCCTAGGCCGTATACGGGCTTCGTCGGTTTTCGTTCGTTGCTTAAAACGTCTGTGTCTCCTTCGTTATACGTCCGTTTGACCTGATTCTTTCGCCTACGGCTTCGTAATTCCGTTACGCTTATTTTGTTACAAATTTCATGGAAATTGGATGTGTGTAGCTTAGGCGTTGCCGGAATGACTTTTAGGTGTCCGTAACCGTCGTATCTTCTCCGTTCTCTATCCTTTTTGTATGATTCTTGATTCTCCGGACTCGTTTTTACCTGTATTATTATATGAGGAAGTTTGAATGTGTATCTCATAAGGTAAATGAGGTCGGAAGAATTGGTGCATGTATATTTGTCTTGATTTGCTCGTTATTTGGACGTTTTTAATTATTTTTGCAGCAATGTCTATATTTGGACTACTTTAGGGAAATTTAGTAAATAAACATCGTTTTGGAATGTTTTCACTAAAGATAAGTCCAAAAAGTGCGGAATATTTCACTTAAAAACATGACTTTTTGCGTCACATCATAAATCATATAATTACTACCATAATAACTATCCTACAACTCCTCAATATAGTTTTTTTTAGTTTTTTTTAATTATATATCTTTTAAATATTTAAAAAAGTGTTTGATGCCATTTAATTTCATTTTTTTTAATGGCAAACTTTTTTCCGCCGCTACTTTCATTTTCATTTAGAAATTTATCCGAAAAACAAGAAAACTTTTAATTTGAATATTATTTATTGTAACAAGGGAAGTTTAGTGATCGTATTTATATTTATGGAGGTGATTTTTATATTTAACTTTTTACTTATTACAAGGAAAGAATTGTAACACCCCGAATATTTAAGGTATTATTTTAAATAGGTTAAAATATTTAAGTTGAATAAAATATCTAATTGTGAAGTGTGTTAAGTGTTTAGACAATAATACTTGAAGGGATAGAAATATACCAATTTGATAAATAAAGCTAGCTAATTTAATTAAAATATTTCCTCATATATACATACACATAGACATGCATATAGATAGACATAAAAATTGTTTCAGAAATTAAAAGAAGGAAGAAGGAGAAGAGAGAAAACCATGAGGGAGAAGGGAGGAGAGAAAATCAGTCCCAAACTGTCAAATTGAAGCTAGAGAAGTAGAATTCTTAACCTATTTTTATAATCTTCAATCCAAGGTATGCTTGTGTTATTGCTTAATTTAACCTAGAAAGTGGGTTTATGGGGATTTTGAGCTAGGGTAATGTATAAAATGAAATTAAAGGTAGGTTAGAGTTAATTGATGATAGTTAAGCTTAGAGATTGTTGGTACTAACCTCAATTCATACAAAAATCTAAGATTTGTAGTATGTGTTAATAGTGATTAAAGTGGGTTTTGTCTTAATTCTTATAAATTGTTGTTAACTCACCCTAATCACTAGTTTGAGAAGTCTTTGAAGTGTTTTTAGGGAGTATTAAATTAGTAATTCAAGTAATCAAATACTAGAATTGGTTATGATCATGAAATGAGAGATTATATGTAGTTTGACCAAAAATCAAACCTGGTCAACCCAAGGAGATGACGGGTTGGTGATGATAGCTAGCTGATTGTGATGATTGTTAGATGCTAAATATGTTGTTATATTTTTGTGTTATATGATAGGTGGTTAAAAGACGTGGCATTCATTATCGATCATTAAATCGCATATTTGCCTAAAACGTTAAGGTGAGTGATATGAGGGTTATTTGGGTAATGATTGTATGATTCTGTATTGTATCCGTGCAAGCGGTTCACACGATCGAGTGAAGTTGTTTATTGTATGTTTATGTTGTTGATTGTTGTTAATTGTTGTTGATTATTGTTGATTCTTGTTAAATGTTGTTGATTAAGCATTGTAGAGATTAGCTAACTTACGTTAGCCTCAGTTGTGGCGATTTATCGCTAGTTGTTGTAGTTGTTGCATCCGCCTAGTTGTTATAACTTCTACAATTGCTCAGTGGTTACTTGCTCAGTTGATATGATTAAGTGGTTACTTGCTAGTTAGTTATTGTATATTACTCATTTAATTACCCGTATGCTCACTAAACGTAAAGCTTACCCTTTTTACTTTTTGACGTTGTAGGTGCGAGTGGTTCGGTTGAACAAAGTGGGCATAAGGAGGGTAAAGAGATCGTGAGAAGGTAGCGTGGATTGAAGCTTTTGCTATGTACGGTTTGGCAAGTTTCCCTTCTTTTGAATTGTTGTTTTGTATGCCAAATTGTGTAAATCGCCCCATTGCATTTTGGTAAACATGTGGTTAATGTTGTGGTGTTAAAACGACTAGCGTTCATGTTTCTTAATACATGTTCAGTTAGTAGTGAAAGTATATGGCTTTGGTCATGATTTTGATAGTAATGTGATCAAACCATTTAATGTTAAAGTAGAGTCGTTTATGGAAGTTGGTACTCGAACTGTAAATGATTTTGTGGATATGTTGATGATTTGGAAGCCTAGTGGCTAAAATTGTTGTTGATCTCCAAATGGGTCAAAATGGGTTCCCCAATGGGTCATTTCGTTAAAACTAATTGAAATGATGGTTTGTATAACTTTGGTGTTTGTTGTTGTGTTAAAATATGCAAATGCACTTGATGAAAAGTGTTTAGAAGGAATGAGTCAAAATGGTTGTGAGTTTGGTTTCCAAAAGTGTCCAAATGGTCACTTTTCGGATAAACAAATAATTTGTAAACCAAACTCACCTTAATTAAAGTTTGCTATGGAACTTTGTTATCGTATTTATTTGTGTCGAATCTAAGATTATCTTATCTTACTACTATACAAAGCATATTGGCTTCTTTTTAAGGAAAGTTTTATCAACGGAGTTTAAAAGACAACAATTATTCTTAGATACTATATAATTACCAATAATTCATTACTTCTATCAATTTAATCATTTTCTCCATCATACTCCCTCCGTCCCATTTTTATTGTCATGTTTTAACCTTTTAAGTTTTTATTTTTCAACTTTGACATTAAATATTTGTGTTTGTGTTATATAATACTTGATGCAAAATTTATGAATGGATTGAGTGTTAAATGTATTTTTATTGGGTATAATTTTCATCAAGTGTAACGTCCGAAAAATCATTTTCATATTTTAGTTTTGGTAAAGTTAACTATGAAGCATCCAGTTTGTTAAATTTTGTTAGTGTTGGACTTAGAATATAAAAAATTGTCTAAATTGGTGTGACACCCCTCAAAATTATCGAAACGATTACTTTAAATCATGCGTAAACGAATCGAATAAGAATTTGACACCCTAAATACGGACGTTGGTGAACGAAATTATTAAATAATATGAAATTATTTAATAACATTATTAATTACTAATTATTATGTCGATAATATTTAAAACGTGTTTCGTATCGTATAAAACAAACCGTACGCGACAAAAACACACGATTCGCAACCGATGACCAAACGAAAACCGAAACATATTTTAGTAACTTAAAATATGTAATATGAGTGAAACTTTTATTTAAAAATATCAAATTTCGAATCGATAGCGAAAACGTATATAAATAACGTATAACGTCTAAAAATACGTTTAAATAAATGGGTAAACGAGCACCACACGGGACGCAAATTTGGGGAATGATTAAACACACCAACTAGTGGGTAGGGGCCCATGAAATCTGCAGCCCCCATACCCCCTCCCCTCCTTGCTTCCTTGACTTAACCAAACCCACCTATACTTTCATTCCCATTCCATACTCCTCCTCATTCTTCACTCCATCAAATTCTCTCCTCTCTCTCCCTCTTCATTTTCTGCTGTCAAGAACAGCCAACCAAACCAGCATCACCACCATCCTCATCCACCATAGCTCCACCACAAAGGAAATTCAAGAATCGCGAGGAAACGAGCTCTTCATCTTCTTTTTCTTCTTCTCGGCTAAACAACTATTGTAAGAACTTCATTGATTTTCTAAAATACTCTTTATATGTTTATTAACATGTTTTAGTGTCCACTTAGCCATTATATGTCCAAATAATTAACCGAAACGCGATTTAAAACTCGAAATATATACTTATGTTTTCTGTCCAGAAAAGTGTCCTCACTTTAACGATTTTTAGAAAACTCAATTCTTCATGAAATGATGTGTTTCTTGAGCCTAAAATGTAGTACAAGAAGTAATCTTTCTAACAAAATTTATTTCGTAGCGATTATAGTCCGTTTAGTACCCAAGAATAATTTTCTCCGACGACATATACTTTCTGTCTTCTGGAGACAGAAAGTTGCACCTCCTTCTCGAGACCATATCTTGAGTTCTAGACCTCAAAAACGCATGAGACCATTTGGAAAATCTTGGTAAATTTGTTAACAACAAAAAGTTCTTCTTTGGCTCGTTCTATAAATACACCCAATTTTTTCCAGAAAACCCAAACCATGGAAAAAGTGTTAAAGTCGGACTAAAAAGTATTGTTACATTTCTCAATTTTTTTAAACATTTCAAACGACCCTCAAAAGTCATGAAAAAAATTACAGGAAGTACATAAGATATGTGGGAACGTCGTGTAAAAATTTTGGAGCCTATCGATAATGTTGGCTATTTTAAATAAAAATCACAAATTCGGACTGACTTTAACTCCGAACTTTGACTTTCGGATGAATAGTGACTCCGAACTTTGACTTTCGGATGAATAGTAATGATAAACGCCAAAATGTACTAAATTATAGTACTAATTACCCCTTCGTTTAATAGGTTTCTAATGCATTTTGTGTGAATAAGATACTTATTTCGTTCATATTTGCATTTAGGAGTTTAAATGGAGCTTGGATCGAAAAGGAACGGAAAACGAGCTTATTTGGAAGAAAAGTTGCTAAAAGAATCAAAACATTGAACAAGAGAAGATTGGATCGAGGAAAAGAAGCTAAGAGAGTGAAGATAGACAATATTGGATTGGAATAAGTGTAAATGAAGCTCGAATCGGAAAGAGAATGAAAGATGAGCTGAAAATGGAGAAAAGTGTAAAAGCTGAGTTTTCGGACATGCTGTTAGTATTTTGGCCATAACTTCTTCATACGAACTCCGATTGAGGTGATTCAACTTGGAGAATTTAGCTAACTCAGAGGGCTACAACTTTCGTTTTTGGTACTTTTTCTGAAAATGCATCCATACGGCGTATGGATGTCCATACGCCGTATGGATTGAAAACTGGGCCAAAACTTGAAATCGCGGGCTGAGACTGATGGGCTTTTACATCCATACGCCGTATGGAATCCATACGCCGTATGGATGACTTTTTCAGCTATTTTAGTCCGATTTTAGGGTTTTCACTTGAACTTCAAGACCTAAACCCGAGTTCGACCAGAGACGATTAGAGGGGGTTTTTCCCCCATTTCAGAGCACTTTTGAAGGTAGAAACGAAGAGGAATCGAAGCCCTTCAATTGTTCAATCATTCTTTCGGTTTTTCGGTTCGAATACTTTAATCCTTTTCATTTGATTATGATTTCGGTTATGTTTATGTATCTGATTTTCTGTAAGAATATGATTGGCTAGATTTCTATTGCATTTGTTTAGATGATGATACTTAGATGATGGTTTGATTATTGAATTGCGAATTACATTGGATTTTATGAATGTTTATGTGTTTATTCGATGATCCTTAGTTATTGATTGATTATTATTGATTACCTAGCGTGGTTTCTTGATTGATTGTGATTGAGTTCCATTTGGTTAAGAGATTATTGATAATTGTTGATTGAGGTTAGCAATTATTGCTGAATAGATTGAGTTTGACAGGTTAGGGTTAATAATCAAGAGTAATCATTAATGAATAAGATAACTATTAGTTATAGACTTTGTTGATTCAAGTCATAAGAGTAAATCACATAGACGGCGTAGGTTTAATTTAGAACATAATTCGGTGGGCAACGTTAAATTGAACTGTTAGCGTGTTGAAAACAACCTATGTGTCTTTCTTAATTGTGTTAGATTAATCTACCTCGGAAAGGGGATTGTCTTAATAGTTATATCGCAATAAAATTCATGTTCTAGCAATTCAATAAAGTGATAACCAGATTCTAAGGAAAGTAGTCTAAGCAAATGCATTTCTTTTATCATTTGAATTAAATCTTTTATTTAAGTAATTATTTTGGTATTTCTTTATTTTATAATTAAGTTTTATTTAATAAATCATTTCTTATAATTGTTTATCAATTGTTCGATCGGAACTAAAACGCCCCCTAATATTTACAGTTTTCATTATTTGTATCAATTTCCAATTTATTTAATATTGACATCCGTTCCTAGTGTTCGACTCGGACTTATCAAGCTATACTATATTATGACCAGGTATTCTTGCCTGAGTTGTGTATAGTCAGTAAGATATTTCCATTTATAAATAGTTAAACTTTGACTCTGTTTACACAGCATCAAGTTTTTGGCGCCGCTGCCGGGGAGCGGTTTGATTCAATTTGATAAATTGGAATTTGTTTTCTGTAAATTATTAGCTTTAATTTAATTTTGTTTACCTATCTATTTGTATTATTTTGTGTTTAGGGATTAATTGTTTAGTTGTTTTGTATTTAAGAGTCTTGTTCTACTATTCGTATCTGGAGGACGATTTTAGAGAATATTTACGATCTCTATTTGAACCACCCATCGATCAATCGGAGCTAGATTTAGAAATGGCAGACGACATTGCCAACATGACTCTCGAGGAATATTCGAGCAGAAGGCGTAGCGACCTTGGCTCAGGAGTATTGAGGCCCGCAATTGCAGAAAATGTTGAGTTCGAGATAAAGGGACAATTCCTAAAGGAGCTTAGGGAAAACCCGTTTCAAGGAGATGAGAATGAAGATGCTAACGAGCACGTGGAGAGAATAGTGGAGATCGCGGATATGTTCAGCATTCCTAACGTTACATGTGATCAAGTCATGCTCCGAATATTCCCAAGAACACTCAAAGGAGCCGCGAAAAGATGGATTACTAATGAACCAGGTGGATCCATCACCACATGGGAAGATCTCCGCACAAAGTTTCTAATGATGTACTACCCGCCATCCAAAACGTCGAAGATGATCAACGAGATTCGAAACTTCAAACAAGACTTTGACGAGTCACTGCACCAAGCGTGGGAAAGGTACCAGGACTTGATGCATAAATGTCCACAGCACGACCTAAACGACCAGCAAATTATAATGATATTCTACAGGGGAGTGGATCGTGCTACAAGACAGCAATTAGATGCTCAAGGACATATCCCGAAGAAGATTCCTAGGGACGCCTTAGCAGCTATTCGCGACCAAGCAAAGCATTCTCGATTATGGGATGATGGTTCCTCTAGGAGAAAGAGGTCAATTAGCAATGACGATGGACTAGCCATCATAACTGCCAAGCTGGACAGCATGGGAAGAGACATAAAAAAGGTGACCGAGACTGTCCATGCAATCCAAGTAGGGTGTGACAACTGTGGAGGAACGCATTTAGTCAAGGATTGTCCCGAAATGAATTCTGTAGGAATGAGAGAGGAAGTTAAATATGTGGAAACTCACGGAACCTACTGCCAAGACAGAGGAGAATTTTTCCTAAGACCATACCAGGAAGGAGGTCGCCAGTTCAGCCAGGCTCAGCCAGAGTATTTCACTAGGGAACAACCCTCAGCAACCTTCCTTGACAAGAAACCGAATTTGGAAGAAATGATGGGGAAGTTTTTGATCGCTAACGAGAAATTTATTGCTAAGTCTGGACAGCGGATGAACGCCATTGAAGCATTAGTTCGGAATCAAGGAGCGGCGATCAAGCAAATTGAGAGAACCATTTCCAGCATAGCTAGAGTTCTCCAAGAGAGACCCCCGGGAACTTTACCAGGATGCACCGAAACCAACCCACGAGATCATGCAAAGGTAGTGACTACCAGAAGTGGAAAGGTTCATGAAAACCTTAAGTTTCAAAAGAATCATGTGTCGAAGCTTTTTCCTGAAAAGGATAAGGAAGCTGAGGTTGCCAAAAATTCTAGGGTAGACACGAAGGCTGACCAATTTACTAGGGATAAGCAATATGCGAAGGATCATGCGCCACCACCACCTTACCCAGCAGCTTTGATGAGGAGAGGAAAATATGAAGCTCATTATCATCAATTTCTAGAGAATCTGAAGCAGCTTCACATCAACATTCCGTTTGTGGAAGCCATTGCCCAAATGCCTAAGTATGTGAAATACTTGAAGGAGCTCTTGACTAATAAGAGCAAGTTGGCAGAAGCAACCACAGTAATGATGAATGAGCGATGCTCAGCCATGATGCAAAACAAGTTGCCACCAAAAATGAAGGATCCAGGAAGTATCACTATACCCTGTCGAATTGGTAATTTGGACATTGTGAATGCACTAGCGGATCTTGGGGCTAGCATATCTATTATGCCTTATACTATGTACGCTAGACTTGGGCTAGGAGAACCTAAATCCATCCAAATGTGCATCGAGTTGGTTGATCACTCTGTTCAATACCCCAGTGGGATGGTTGAGAATGTTTTAGTCAAGGTTGATAAGTTTGTGTTTCCCTGTGACTTTGTGATTCTTGACATGATAGAGGATCCTAAGGTGCCTATTATTCTGGGTAGATCCTTCCTAGCCACTTCCAAAGCGTTGATTGATGTTTTTGATAGGAAAATAACAATGAGATTGGGGGATGAGAAGGTTGTATTCGATGTGAATGAAGCTATGCAATATCCAGAATCAGTGGATGAGACCTGTTACTTTGCTAGCATGAGAGAATTATCTGAGGATGACGAGAGTTTGCAAAGTTTGAAGGATGACGTAGATTTAGACCCAATAATTCTTAAAGGATGGACGGGAAACCTCGAGGAAATCCATGACATCGAAGAATTCGATAAATTGCTCGAGGAAATAGCGACAACTTGCGATGAGGAGTTGGAGAATGAGGGCGTCAAGCTAAAGGAGAGTAAATAGTCAATCTCGACAAATGGAATCTCGATCAAAACGGAGACGCGAATTCTAAGTCATTGTCACAATGGTCCTACTAGAGAGAATAAGAGACCTAATTACACGTCACGAAAGATGCTGAAGGCAAAGGCACTACCTATAAAAGATGCATGGGTTGTGGTGAAGTTCCGTAAGCGATTGTTTTCACGATTTGGAACGTCAAAGGTTTTGATCAGTGACAGTGAAACACATTTTTCGAATGCACAATTGAAGAAAGTGTTAGGGATGAATGCTTATGTTAACGATCGGCTATATATGGAGCGCACCAAGAAATGGCATGATTCACGCTTTAAATCAATTTATTTATTTGAAAAAGGTGATAAGGTTCTCCTATACAGTTCTCGTCTGCATCTATTTCCTGGTAAGTTGAAGACACGCTGGACAGGACCTTTTGTGGTAGAGAAAGTTTATCCTCTTGGTGTTGTTGATCTGCAAGGTCATTCTGGACAAACTTTTAAGGTTAATGGAAGTCGTTTGAAGAGATACTATGGTGATGCAAGGGACTCCAAGCGTGATTTGGAGATGAAATTGAGTTAAGTTGTGGAGCAAGATGTCGAGCTTACCGACGTGATAAACAAAAGCGCTTTCGGGAGACAGCCCGTTATTCTGTCATTTTGTTATTTTGTTTTGTTGTTTTTGTTTGCAGGTTTGAACTTTGTGGGTGTGTTCCCTGGAAACCCTCGCGAGACTACAACTCGTCCACTCAGGATGCTGAGAGGTTTAAAGGCTTTTTGCATACGCTTAATGCAACCGTGATGCCTACGGAAGTGTGCTGTTGTATTTTATTTCAGAACCAGTTCATTCATAATTTTTTCTTCTTAATCAGAGGAGTTTTTCTGTTTCACTTCTTTTCTATTCCCTAATATTATGTTTCTTTTTGCAATGAGGACATTGCATATTTTAAAGTGGGGGATGGGGAAAAGAAGTTCACTTGTCCTAAGTTATCAAATTGCATTTAATGGTAGATATCATTTTCAAGGGCATTCTGTATTAGTCATTTTTCAGTCTAAATTTTTCTTTTAAAAATTTTAATTTTTCTTAAGTTTAGTTAATTTTGTAACAAAATTGGGGAATTCAAATGAATGAATAAATCTTAAATTGCAAATATGAGATAGTTCATAATGTGATGTATCGATAGGCAATCTATATGAAAGTTATTGAGCCATTGAATAAATTAATGTAGTAAGTAGGTTTGCCTGAGAGGATCTTTAGTAAGGTATGGCTGTTGCCTTAATTCTTATATAGTAGCGTGTTATAGCCCTCAATTCTGAAATCTTAATGGTCATCATTTGGGAATATACTGGGTGTTGTCTCCTCTGTTGTACGAAAGTACAGACCTGGTTTCCGTCAGTATATTTATTTGAAAAATAAAAAAAATAAAAAAAATGAATAAATGAATAAACCAAGGCCAAGTTAAGTCGCTTTGTTGTACTAAGGTACAGACCTGTCACCAATGTCTTGGTCTGAAAAATGATTGATTTAATTTAGATTTTCTTTATTGAGGAAAGTTGTGGTACGTTAGTTGTATGAGGATATCTTGCTATTGGGATTCGAAGGTAAAGCCTGCTAGAATAATAAGAGTTAAGCTCAATGGCTGTAATATAGATTGTTTAGGTGGACAACAATATCGGTAATCCGTGTGATTTATCTTTTATGCCGAATAATAATTAGTGAAGAATTTGGTTTCCTGATAGAGTTTCTTGATTGCTAGATTTAATGAAAAATTAGTTTTAAGAGTAAAATTTGGGTTGTGAAATGCTGGCTAGTTTGTAAGTCCCTATGTTCTGATATTTTGCCTGTTCATGATTTTAACTGATAGTCTACTTGAGGACAAGTAGGATTCAAGTGGGGGATGTTTGATAAACGCCAAAATGTACTAAATTATAGTACTAATTACCCCTTCGTTTAATAGGTTTCTAATGCATTTTGTGTGAATAAGATACTTATTTCGTTCATATTTGCATTTAGGAGTTTAAATGGAGCTTGGATCGAAAAGGAACGAAAAACGAGCTTATTTGGAAGAAAAGTTGCTAAAAGAATCAAAACATTGGACAAGAGAAGATTGGATCGAGGAAAAGAAGCTAAGAGAGTGAAGATAGGCAATATTGGATTGGAATAAGTGTAAATGAAGCTCGAATCGGAAAGAGAATGAAAGATGAGCTGAAAATGAAGAAAAGTGTAAAAGCTGAGTTTTCGGACATGCTGTTAGTATTTTGGCCATAACTTCTTCATACGAACTCCGATTGAGGTGATTCAACTTGGAGAATTTAGCTAACTCAGAGGGCTACAACTTTCGTTTTTGGTACTTTTTCTGAAAATGCATCCATACGGCGTATGGATGTCCATACGCCGTATGGATTGAAAACTGGGCCAAAACTTGAAATCGCGGCTGAGACTGATGGGCTTTTACATCCATACGCCGTATGGAATCCATACGCCGTATGGATGACTTTTTCAGCTATTTTAGTCCGATTTTAGGGTTTTCACTTGAACTTCAAGACCTAAACCCGAGTTCGACCAGAGACGATTAGAGGGGGTTTTTCCCCCATTTCAGAGCACTTTTGAAGGTAGAAACGAAGAGGAATCGAAGCCCTTCAATTGTTCAATCATTCTTTCGGTTTTTCGGTTCGAATACTTTAATCCTTTTCATTTGATTATGATTTCGGTTATGTTTATGGATCTGATTTTCTGTAAGAATATGATTGGCTAGATTTCTATTGCATTTGTTTAGATGATGATACTTAGATGATGGTTTGATTATTGAATTGCGAATTACATTGGATTTTATGAATGTTTATGTGTTTATTCGATGATCCTTAGTTATTGATTGATTATTATTGATTACCTAGCGTGGTTTCTTGATTGATTGTGATTGAGTTCCATTTGGTTAAGAGATTATTGATAATTGTTGATTGAGGTTAGCAATTATTGCTGAATAGATTGAGTTTGACAGGTTAGGGTTAATAATCAAGAGTAATCATTAATGAATAAGATAACTATTAGTTATAGACTTTGTTGATTCAAGTCATAAGAGTAAATCACATAGACGGCGTAGGTTTAATTTAGAACATAATTCGGTGGGCAACGTTAAATTGAACTGTTAGCGTGTTGAAAACAACCTATGTGTCTTTCTTAATTGTGTTAGATTAATCTACCTCGGAAAGGGGATTGTCTTAATAGTTATATCGCAATAAAATTCATGTTCTAGCAATTCAATAAAGTGATAACCAGATTCTAAGGAAAGTAGTCTAAGCAAATGCATTTCTTTTATCATTTGAATTAAATCTTTTATTTAAGTAATTATTTTGGTATTTCTTTATTTTATAATTAAGTTTTATTTAATAAATCATTTCTTATAATTGTTTATCAATTGTTCGATCGGAACTAAAACGCCCCCTAATATTTACAGTTTTCATTATTTGTATCAATTTCCAATTTATTTAATATTGACATCCGTTCCTAGTGTTCGACTCGGACTTATCAAGCTATACTATATTATGACCAGGTATTCTTGCCTGAGTTGTGTATAGTCAGTAAGATATTTCCATTTATAAATAGTTAAACTTTGACTCTGTTTACACAGCATCAAGTAACCTTGACCCTTTGACTTTCGGATGAACAGTAATTTTGACTCCAAAAATCAACTTCCGGAGTTGACTTTTGCTAAGTTCGGATGAATAGTGTTTTTGGCCCAAAACCTTGAATTTTGACACTTTCGGACCTCAAACTTTCGGATATAAACGCCTACTTTCGGATACGAACTTTCGGACATAGATATATTCGGACACATACACATTCGGATAAACACTTTCGGATACTTATACTTGGGCACACTTTCGGACAAAATTACATATATATAAGTATACATTCGGACATTTATATATATATATATATATATATATATATATATATATATATATATATATATATATACTTTCAGAAAAATAAACGTAAACTTATTCATACTCCCGCATACACTTTTATAAGTGTACAAAATAATTGAACACTTAATAATAATACTTTGAAATTATTATTACGAAAATTCACCAACATGCCGTACACAATTTTAAAACACGAACAAACAACTAAACCATCTAGTTGCATGAACACTAGCATGGATGATCAACTAGGACATCCACTTTCTTATACTTATAATCTCGTACGTTTAGGACGTTAGAGACTTACCTTGGGCTTAAGCTTTGCTAGCACTCACATACCGAGCTCACGAGGTGAGTTCACAGCCCCACTTTCTACTGTTTTACTGCTTTCAACTTGGGGTGAAAAACATAGACAACTGCTTTTACTGATTGCCATAACTTACTTGATTTCCTGATTGCTATTACGATTGATTGCTCCCAACTATCGATTATTAATGATTGTGATCATGTTTTAATTGGTAGCTAGAGTACTTTGAACTATACTATGAAAAGGGTTTCATACTTTACGTACCAACTATTTTATAAAATGCTGATAGGCTTTTATACAAACTGATTATGACTGTGTTTATACTATTACAACTATTGCGTTACAAAATAACAATTTCATACTAAAAACTATTTTGGTATCTTACCGGAGAACGACCGGTACTACTTGTAACTAGCTGGAGAACGACCAGCTGCGTATCTTACTGGAGAACGACCGGTACTTATTGTGTATCTTGTCGGAGAACGACCGACACTAACTTGGTATCTTGTCAGAGAACGACCGACACTAACTTGGTATCTTACCGGAGAACGACCGGTACTAACTGTGTAACTCACCGGAGAACGACCGGTGCAAACTTATGTATCTTACAGGAGAACGACCGGTACAATTTGGTAACTTGTCGGGGAACGACCGGTACTATTTTGGAAACCGCTGGAGAACGACCAGCAGCATATTTTAAACTTACATTCTGGGTGACATCCCAATTCAACTTATATTGGACAACATTATACAACTTACTACACTACTGTTATGGCAATACATTTTATAAACAACTTTGGTTTATCAAACTCTACTTGCAAACATAAAACATGTGAATTCACTCAACCTCGTTGTTGACTTTTACTATGTTTTTCAGGGAACTAGCTGCACGTAAGAACCACCTGCATATGGGACTCTAAGCGACCCGCGAAGCGTTTAGGATGCCATTTTTGAAACAGGTGGATTTCTTTTATATAACTAAACTGATTTAGTCATATTTACGAAATCTACTTTTGTACAACTTAACTACTTTTACACTTGTACGATTCGATGAATCGTAAACCTTTGTAACTATTACTCTTGGCATCTTAATATATATGTTCTGTTGTAATCATATACTCTGATATGTATGCATGTACTTTGTATACGTCGTCGCCCCCACTCGATCTAATGCTTTCGCAAAATACTCTGGTGATCACAATTAACAAATTTGGGGGTGCGACAGATTGGTATCAGAGCCATTGGTTATAGCGAACTAGATTTCTTAGGTGACTTAGAGACCTTAGAGACCTAGACTATAGCCTTGGCTAGAACGCACATGCATACACACATTTGCATATGACTAAACTATCGTCACGACACATCGACATGCATGATCCATTTATTGAACCTTACTACGTTCGACTCGTTCATTCTCACTCTGATCTCATATGAATTTGATCGTATTAAGCGGTTGATGAAAAGAAGTATGTATTTAACATCATATAATGACGGCTTGCCAACGTGATTATATTATACTAAGTACATACGTGCGTTTTGTAGTCGTAAGATACGTGATAGTGACATTGTTTATCCTTCTTATTACTCGGTTCCCTGAACTAGGAACAGCTTCACACTTCACATCCCTTACATCGGCATTAACTTCTGCATTTTCATCATAGAACGTCATCATGCCACCGAAGCAAAGGAAAACTCGAAATAGTCGACGGGCCACTACACCTCCTGTCGTCGAAACTACTGAACAGATCATCAATCGACGAGTGGCTGAAGCTATTGCCCAGTATGAGGCAAGTCGCAATCGCAACGATGGAAGCGACAATAGTCGAAACACGGAGAGAAACAACTCCACCGAAAACCTTGAGAATACCCAACGAGGGTGTTCCTACATAACCTTCCTAGCTTGCAAACCAAATACATTCAACGGAACTGAAGGAGCGATCGGCATTGTCCACTGGATAGAAAAGATGGAATCAGTGCTGAATATTAGTGACTGTGCACCTAACCGCATGGTAAAGTACGCCACATGTACGCTGGCTAATAAGGCACTGACATGGTGGAATGCTCAAGTCCAAACCCTAGGACGCACAACCGCCTACTCCATCTCTTGGGAAGATCTGAAACGAATGATCATGGAAGAATTCTGTCCCCGCAGTGAGCTTCAAAAGATTGAAACAGAGCTCTGGGATATCAAAATGATCGGTTATGACATCACTGGCTATACAACAAGATTTCAGGAGCTTGCTCGTCTGGTTCCTCATATGGTGACTCCTGAGTACAAACGCATTGAGCGTTACAATTGGGGGTTGGCCCCACAGATTCGAAGCATGGTAATGTCATCCAAACCAACTACTTTCAGGAGCGCTGTGGACTTAGCGCAAAGCTTAACTGACGATGCTGTAAGAATGGGAACATTGAAAGTTGCTTCGGGAAAAGGTGCACCGAGCAGTACTGAGATTGTTAGCTACGGGAGCGAGAAACGAAAAGGAGACCAGGAAGGAAGTGACCGTCAGGGTCCGCAGAACAAAAAGCAAGCGGGAAACTATATGGCATATACTGCCACTACCACAACTGAACCAAAACCATACTTGGGTAACAAACCGAAGTGTGGAAAGTGCGGAAAGCACCATGCAGGTGAGTGTACCTTCTGCCAAAACTGCAAACGTTCTGGTCATCTAACCCAAAACTGTCGATCCAACCCTCCCACTTGGACCAATACAGAACAACAAAACACTGGGTGTTTCGAGTGTGGAGAACCAGGGCATTACCGAAACCGTTGCCCATAACTCAACAATCCCAACAACAACCAAAACAATAAAAACCGTGGTAACAACAACAACAACAACAACAACAACAACCGTGACAATCAGAACAACAACCGCAACACCAATGTTCCAACCGCACCTGGACGTGCGTACATCCTCAAAGCAAGGGATGCACAACCAGACCCCTACGCCAACATTGGTACGTTTCTAGTAAACCACTACTACGCCTTAGATACTATATAACTCGAACATCAACTAAAAATTATGTGTCTAGTAACCCTAGACCGCTTTCGGATATAGGATCCACTAAACCAAATAACACGATTTAAATCTCGGGACGAGATTTCGCTAACAGGTGGAGAATGTGACACCCCTCAAAATTATCGAAACGATTACTTTAAATCACGCGTAAACGAATCGAATCGAATAAGAATTCGACACCCTAAATACGGACGTTGGTGAACGAAATTATTAAATAATATGAAATTATTTAATAACATTATTAATTACTAAATATTATGTCGATAATATTTAAAACGTATTTCGTATCGTATAAAACAAACCGTACGCGACAAAAACACACGATTCGCAACCGACGACCAAACGAAAACCGAAAAATATTTTAGTAACTTAAAATATGTAATATGAGTGAAACTTTTATTTAAAAATATCGAATTTCAAATCGATAGCGAAAACGTATATAAATAACGTATAACATCTAAAAATACGTTTAAACAAACAGGTAAATGATAAACGCTCGAAAGTACTATAATTTAATAGTATTTTACCCCGATTCTTGGATGTTTTTATTGCATTTATTTAAGAATAGATATTGATTTAGTTCATATTTGCAATTAGATGTGGAAATGGAGCGTTTATGAAGAAAGAAATGGAAAACAGTCAATAAACGAGCTAAATGATGTATATCTGAAGAATAAAGTGAAGCCGAAGTTGATGAAAAGAATAAATGAAGAAAAATGAAGAAACCGGCTGGAAAATGCATCCATACGCCATATGAAAATCAATACGCCGTATGGATTGCAGCGGTAGAGGCCCAGGTTACGCGCACTTGGCTTGAAATCAATCCATACGCGGTACGGAAATCCATACGCCGTATGGAATTACATACGCCGTATGGATCAAAATCACAGAAATATAAAAACGCGTAAAAAACCCTAAAATCATAGTTTTCGAGTTGTTTTCGTTTCCAGACGATAGTTTTCAGTTTTTAGGTTTAGTTTACGAATTTATTTAGTATTTTGGAGGTATAAAGGCTCGGGATTGAAGTTTATTCATTGCGGATCTTTGTAGTTCGTCTTTATAATTCGGTATACTTCTTTTATTTCGATTTCATTGAAGAATTTGATGTTGAATAATCTGAGTTTTACTGTTTTATGATGAATTGAATATCCAAAGTGATTGTGTAATTGATTGAACTCGGATTATGATTGTTGAACGATTATTATTGCGTATTGGCTAAGTTATTTAATTGAAAACGATTATATTACTCGTGAATCCTTGTTTATTGGTAACTGGTAGTTGTTAGTTCTCAACGTGGTTAATAAGATTGATGAGATTGATTTCCTTTGATTTTATTAATTATTGATGGTTATAATCTTAGGGTTTTAACTATTGTTAAATAGATTGAGTTTGATAGGTTGAGAAAGTAATAATTATTCACTTTAAAATGAATGAGACAATAAGTTAATTATTGGGTATTGTTGAGTCATACCAATAGAGTTAATTATAATTAGTTGTGAATGTTTTATGCATGATTTAGGGAAAGGCACACAATTGACTGATCATCTTGTGACATTGGAACCAGTGTTTTATGTTGGACCCTAGATTGTAGGAATTAGTTGGACCCGAACAGTCGGCTAGTTCATATTCAATTTAATATCATTGAAGAATTTGGTGTTATGTTGATCTAAAAGAATCACAATTAGATAATCAATACGTAATGAATCGGGAAATATGAATCTGAGTAACATTAATTATACAATTACTTATTCCTTCCATTCAGTATTTATTATTATTTATTTATTATTTTACATTAAGTTTTTATTTAAGTTTAATTATTTTGAATTAATGTTTTCTAAACAATTGTTCGTACGAAACTGAAACGCCCCCCGTATTTACTACTTTCTAGTTAATTATTAATTTCTATTTATAATAAATCTGCCGTTCCATGTGTTCGAATCTGACTTACCAAATCTATATTTACATTCGATCGGGTATTCTTGCCTGGTTGCTTGAAAGTATTTATTAGGTATTTCTATTTATAAATTATAAAACAAGATGCGCTTTCAAGGAACATCAAGTTTTTAGCGCCGCTGCCGGGGAAACGGTTGCGTTATTTATTTAAATAGGAATTATTAATTGTAAATTCTTTTTATTTTTAAATTGGTTGAATAGATTTTTGTAAATCTGTTTAAGTAGATTGATTTATCGTGATTAAAAGTTGTTTTTCATTAACAAGTTGAAATAAATTACCCTTAAATTTGTTAAACTTTTGGGGATTTAGTTTCAACCGGCGGATGGAAATCCGTCCGCCGGTTGGAGTTCCAATTATGTAATATTGTATATTGATGCCAGCCGAAAGGTCGGACTTTAGGAATCGCTCCTTGTCGTTGCGAGCCTCCCGCTTGGCTGGGTCACCAGAGGGTTTTAAAATTTATATTTGCGGGGCCTAAGTATACCTAGTTACTATTGGTGTATAGCAGCAAGGATGACCTAGGGTCGTTCTCTGAGTCAGTGTATTGTGGATCGTGGACGAAACAAGCGTACTTATCGATCTAGCAGATTTTAAAAGATTTTGATTGGTGGTTTGTTTTTGGTTTTTTATACTTAGGCAGAAAATGTAAATTAAAGCAGATAAAATAAATGTAGATAGCAGATAATCTAGAGAGGGTGTTTGTTATGATTTCGGTAGCCTTATTGATTGGAATGATGTATGATGTATGAAAACGTGTTCTAAAGGTTTGTATTTTATTTATTTCAGGTATCTGTGGAGTAAGCACTAGCCCCCTACCGAGAGAGTTCTCGATCAGTATGTCACTGGGCCACTAGGCTATCCTGATTCTGATCGTAGTAGTTTATCCAACCCACAACACTAACCGGTGAAGGTATAGTGACCCTTATCTGGGATGAAACCCTGGGTGCATGAATAAGGCGACAAACCAACTCGATGTCCGACCATTCTTAACCCCACAATAATATCTAATCTAAATAAAACATTTAAGACCAAGTTTATAGAGTGTGCTTGATTACTTTCTATCGATGGTTTAGTGAGTCTGGGTGTTGAGTCATGACTCGTGATTCACATAGACCGATAACAACGACTCTTTCCGTGATTACTACACTGTACTCCACCGAAGGTGTTTCCATTGATGAACCAAGGTCCTAGTCGGTACCAGCTCTGCTATTCACAGAGTTACCGTTATTCCACAAGGCATAGTAACTGCGGTTTTTCCTCGGCTTCCATGTATTAACTACACCGGAGGTGTTGTCGACGCTATACAGAGTAATCAACCGACTTACGGTACCTTACATTGCTTCACAAAGGCTAACCCAGACTACTTAACTAAGTTTGTATTTAAGCATAATATTATCCATCTATGATATAAACCAGCCCTTACTTTTAAGTCCCAATAAATCCCTAACTTGTCAACACTGTAATATTCACGTTTAGTTAGAAAACCATATTTCCACGGGTACAGTGTACTTTGCGTTCAGAATAGAAAGCATTATTTCCACGGTTCCAGTGTACTTAGTGTTCAGTTTGAAAACCATATTTCCATAATCACAGTGTACTTTGCGTTCGAATTAGAAAGCAGTATTTCCACGATGACGATGTACTTAGCGTTCATTTAGAAAACGATGTTTACACGATTAACAAATCAGACCATGTTCATGTTTGACACAGATAACTAAGTACCTTTGATGGGGTTCGCGACGTCCCATCATTAAGGCCGTAATCACGTTTACTGGTTGAAAGACGATTAGTTTAATAGATTTAAAATCATAAACAGAAAGTGAATCAAAGCACTAATTTTCATAGCATCATTCCAACCAATTTACGACTAACTACGTCATAGCAAACACGCAATATTACTACTCGCTAATCATGGTAACCAATCCTAAATCTTGCATGACAACAGTAATAACAATCATCATAATGAAATAGATAAAGGATAGATATAACCGTAATAAGAGCGTAGCTGAATACAACTTGAACGTTACACGAGCAGAACTTCTAGTATGCGCCAAGCGATATTACAATATTGCCCCTCTAACTAACCGCTAATCTACTACTAATTACAACCTAATCTAGAGAGAGAGTAGTGAGAGAAAGTGTGTGTAGTTGCTTGTTGCTTGTTGAGTGTAGATTGGATGTAGAATGTTGAAAATGATGAAATGAAGCCTCTATATATAGAACTCGCACAACCGTATCCGTAGACCGTATCCAAACAATGAAATGCACAACCGTATCGCAAGGGCAAATAAAAACCTGATTTTTATCACCCAAACGCACGATACGGCTGAGCTAAGGTGAATACGGCTGAACTGGACCGTATACGGCTGTGCATAGGGTGAATACGGCTGAGCTGGCCCGTATACGGCTGAGCACAGGATGTATATGGTCTGCACAGGCCGTATACGGTCTGTGCACAGCCGTATACGGTCTGGCTCAGCCGTATACGGTTTGTGTTCAGCCGTATTCGGTTATTCGGTTCTTCGTTTCTTCGTTCGAGCGTAACTTCTTCGTCGTTTATCCGTTTTGAGTGATTCTCGTGCTCACGTTTTCGTAATTTCCTATCGAAGAAACTGACATAAGTTAGAGGTCATAATTCCAAGTATAGCTTAAATTGTGCTTAAATGCGTGAACGGAAGATTCAATGATCGTTTGTGCTCTATTTTACTCGTTTTTAGGTCTTTTTGGTTGATTCTTGAAACATCGTCTATATTTTAGCCCTTATGATGAAATGTGATGTTTAAGTTCATATTTAAGTGTTTTCATTAATAATTGGGCTAAAATGGTGAGATAATGGCACACAAAAACATGACTTTTTGCGTGTCATCAAATATCCCACACTTAGACTTTGATTGTCCTCAAGCAAAACTCCAAATTCTCACTTGCTTTTTAGAAAAAACATTTTGAAAACACGAGTTTATTTTTGGAGTGAGTCAAAATATATCAAAAATAACCATCTCCATATACAAGTAACATATCCTGGAAATAAGAGAAAGTAAGGTATTCCTTTCAGAGGCATAAAATGATTCTCTCAGACATGCTTTCAATTCTTGCGATCTTGGAATATACATGACTAGGCGATCTCACAAGGTGGTCACTCAATTCACTCAAAAAGTGTTTCGGGTTACCTATCAATCTAATCAAACGAAATCGCTCATAAGCCAGTCATGTAACATCCATCGTCATAGGCTTGCTCGAGAATCATATCTCCACCACTTAGGTGAGGACGGTGCTAGCTATCCCAGGACATTCAGAGTGGGTTGTAATGGCAGGTGAGGGTTACGGGGTATGGATAAGTGGAAAATTTTTTAATTGTTGTAAAGGGTTTTGCTTATCTTAGGACTTTTAAACTTTTGAAAAACATTATTTAAACAACCTTTTTAATGAAAACGGAAACGGATAACAGTACGGGAAGATAGCTATTTTGACTTCTATCTTTTGAAAATACACGAGGGAATTTTATGTCTTTTATAAGAGCGGGAATTTTCGAGAGATTCGAAGCACTTAGCTTTATTCTATTTTCTTTTCTTTTTCTTTTGTTTCTATTTTTGGGCTTTTCTAGGGATTTTATTTTCTTTCTTTTATTTTGCCCTTTTGAAATCCTTTTCTTTCTTTCATCTTTTTCATCCTTTTGATGACTTTGCATTTACTTGGTGTCAATTTTTCACACCGTAAATTCTCAACTTTTGATTTATCAAGGGAACGCACGCGAGAGAATTTGAGTAAACACTAGTATTTGTGATTTGGAGTGAAAGCAAAAAGGACATTTAAATGACATTTTCCACAAGTTTAAAATTTCTAAGATAAGTTTTGGTGGGTGTGGAATAAGTGGGTTAAGATTTAAAGGGTTTTGAAAGAAACGAACAGGCTAAGGCTCAATAGGGTTATCTAAGCGGATCATCAACACTAAAGATGAGTGTTGGAAGGGTTTTGGGCTTGAAGAGATATGATAAAAATGGGTTAAATCCTAAGGAATGTCAAGGTCATCTAACTGCACCTATACCGCGTACGGTACTCTACCAATGTGGTCTCGAAGTGCATACCAGGAGCAAGTTCTAATTTCGAATGCATGCATCGGCACACTCAAACAAACAAATAGTGAAGCATTAAAGATGAATGCTCATATTGGCTCAAGATACCTCACTGCAAGTTTTTGGGTTTGTTTGTGCCTAGCCATGCGATGCCCCTTTTAGATTATCATTTTAGACCTAAGAAATTCCTATCTTATTTACTCTTAATTTCCAAAATACCCTACTCATATATGAAAATGCTCCTTCTTAAGACATTTAAACTCAAAAATTTTGAAAATTTTTAGAAAAAGTGAGTTTTTTAAACATATTGAGGAACATTTTCTTAGTTTGCTTTTGGAAACAAGAATCAAACAAGCAAACCTAAGGTATTCTATACCGCTATCCCACACTTAGAGGAACATTGTCCCTAATGTTCTCTTGAGTTGGGTTTTGATAAAAATCCCACACTTAGAGTTTGAACATATCAGAAAATGTTACTCAAGTGTTTGTTTTGGGCTGGAATCCCACACTTAGTGATAAGCTGGGGATATGGCATAGACTACTTTAATGAGAATTTAAAGCTAACAATCATATCAAAAACGAGAGTGAGACCAAGAGAACTCCCCTATCGAAGCGAAGGTGGAAGGATGGAATTCTGGAAGATGCGCTGAAGAGGAGATCCTGATATGAATTCTTCTTTAGCGGTGGCTCCATGAAGATCTTTCGGCTTTGGCGTGCGCAGCTTAAATAACAGCCCGTCCTCCATCTTTACACTTCTTTCACTCTCTTGTGAAGATATCTCGTAAGTGTGAACACGTTGGGTATATTTTTACCGACTTCTTATTATAGCTTTTTACCGAAAGTGCCTAAATCCAGAATGCGAAAAGATGTTTTCTAATTCAAAATGAGTTTTAAGTCATGTGTTTTTAAATGAGTTCGAGCATAATGCGTGAAAGTAGCACGCAGGTACCTCAAATGCTCGAAACACATGTCTTGTTAAAGTTTAATTCCTATTTTCCTGGATTAGGTGGTAAAAGCTGAAGTGGTGTTTTGAAAGCATTTTGTATACCCAAGTGTGAAAGATAGTCAGAGATATATCACTTCTTGGAATTTAAAAACTAATATTATTAATACTAATACTAAGGATACTTATTGCACGGGTTACCTCCCGAGAAGCGCTTCTATTTAGAGTCGAGGGCTCGACTTTTCCTCTTGGATCAGTCAGAAGAGGGTCTCCCAGGACTTGGGATGCGGAATGGAAGCGTCCTGGGGTTTGGTGGGTAGAATCTCATAAAATGTCGTGTGACGACTTATGTGATGTTCGGGATTCTTGCCACATGAAGAGGATAGGTATGGAAATGCTCCTCAGCAGTCCTTTGCAAGTATAAAAGATCCATTATAGCATCTTGAACTGCCTTGGAGATTGGTCCATTAGTGTCCACAAGGGTGGCTCCATCGTGCTCAAGCGTCTCACGCACCTGTCGATCTGTCCGTAGGGTGTCCATAAATCCGAAGAAGCGTAGGTGGATGTCCTCATGAGTGGCATTGCTGATGTCCTGCCCTAGTTCTTCAATGGATCTGAATATGCCTTGGATCAGCTGTTTCTGATGGTTGGTATACGTGAGTTCGGGTTTCAGGAAGATGTTAATCATCCTGTTGTAAACCTCACGTAACCCATTGTGGAATAGCTGTCTGGGCTGCTCCCATAGGATAGAACCGAAAATGTCTTTAAGTCGTTCAGAGACAAAATATGCAACGTTAACCGTCAAACCTTCTGGAACAGAAGAAGGGATGGCACGTGCTCTCTCGTCTGAACTGACGTGTTCTAACTTTTCGACAATTATCTGGGCGTGATGCTCGATAGTGCAGCTGATGAAAAACCTGTGTGGTGAGGACTCGTCAATGTGATCATTATCGGCCATAGAATCTAGAAGTCCTTTGAGATCTGCCATTAGCTGAACATCTACTTCGTTTTCAGGGTTCCCAGTAGCATAATCCATGTTGTGTCTGAAATTTTGGAGGAACTCCATCTGTTGGCGCGAATATGGAAATGCGGACCTGATAAATGCTTGATACACCCGGCCATATGTGGTCTTCTGTGTTTCATAGAATTCCTCTTCATCGGGGAAAGGCTCATCATTGTCTGATGATTCTCCTGCGAGGTCGTTGGCGAAGGCATTGATGCGACTAACTAGATGTTGCGGACTCAGGTAGGAGTTGGCTCGATAAACCTCATATTCAGTCTCAATGTCCTCAATAATATCCCTCTGACGCTGTGTGTATTCAATAGTAGAATCTCGTATAATCGTAATCAGAGTTTGGAAATCCTCCCCGTGTTCTTCAATAGCACTAAGCATTTCTTCTGGTTCAGACACGATCGGGATTTCGGTATTTCCTATAATAGGAGGAGGGATAATGACTGGAGGGGGAATGATTGGAGTGAGGTGAAGGCGAATGGAGCGGGTATCGATCGGAACATCAATGAGAATGATATCGTCCTCATCACTCTCAGTTGCTGAAGTGTCTGGAAACTCAACAGCGTCGGTGAATGGCTGAGACGCGTCGGTGATTTGTGATACCGGCTGGGAAGAGTCCATCTCGATATCCCTCTCGTCCTGGGAATCAGAATCATCGCTTGATCCAGATGTACCTCCAAGCTCAAAATGTGATCGAGGCTCGGATGAGTCAAGGGGTGGAATCCCTCGAGGAGGTATATGTGGCTTAAGTAGAGACTCATCATCCAGGGAGTGGTCAATCGAAGGTTCCTCTGAGTCGCTCTCCGGCAGAGGGATGAAGTTCAAAGCATAGTCTATCTGCATGATCTCTGCGGTCGGAGGGTGTGTCTCAGGAATGTGTGGCGGTGTAGCTTCCTCTGGCTCTTCCTCTTCTTCTTCCTCAGTCTCCTCTTCTATCTCTTCTTCTTCAGTGTCGGAAGTAATCGTGATGGGCTCGTCAGACACAGGGTGTCTGGTTCAGAATCGTCATCCGTGGTAACTCTTCCTGTCGAAATCGCACAGATCTCCGCATGCTCTGTGATAGACTGATCAGCTTGATTGATCTTGAAGGTGATAGTCTCTCCATGAGATCTAAGACTGATAGGCTGAGAATAAACATCTATGATAGTGCGTGCGGTGTTCAAGAATGGTCTACCTAAGATGATAGGGATATGGACATCCTCCTGAATGTCCATTACTACAAAGTCTGTGGGAAATAGGAACTTATCAATTTGAACCATGATGTTCTCAGCTATTCCGTTAGAATGTCTAATGGATTGGTCAGCTAGCTGGACACTCATTTTGGTTGGTTTAAGGGGTCCTAATTCCAATCTAGTGTAAAGCGAATAGGGCATCAAGTTGATACTGGCTCCTAGGTCGGCTAGAGAGTGTATCATGCCCGAGTGATAGATCGAACAGGGAAGGGTAAAGCGTCCAGTATCTCCTAATTTCTCAGGGATAGAGTTCTTTATAAGAGTTGAACATTCCGCGTTCAGTGGGACATTGGGTACTTCGGGTACCTTATCCTTGGTCGACAAGAGTTTCAGGATGTATTTTGAACTGGAAGGGGTTCGTGACACGGTATCCACGAACTTTCCATCGAGATGGAAGTCGTTAACCTTATAGGCTTTCTTAAGACGGCTGGGAAATGGGATGCGTACTTCCCTTTGTGGTGTAGGGACAGACGGGGACTCAATTGTCGTCGGGACAGGAGTATCTTCCTTAACGGAGAAGGAGTGGGAGGTTGGCTCGGTGCCACCTTCTTGTCTGTAGTACTCATCTGTTTGGCCTCTTCTACGTGTGGGTTCTGTACCGTGTTACTAGGGAGATTACCCTGGGGCCTAGAGTCAAGACGTTGGGCTAGCTGTCCTATCTGGGTCTCAAGATTTTTGAGAACGGCCAGTTGGTTCCTAATGAATAGGTCGGTTTGGTCCTACTTAGCGCTAGTCTTTTGGTTAATTTGGTGCTGGCCTTGGATGAACTTAGTGAGGGTATCATCCGTACTAGTAATGGGCACTATGGTCTTAGAGGGTTCGGTTGATTGAGCTGCGTCGGGTGCAGTCAATGATAATGGTTGGTTATAGGTGAGTTGGGGTTGTTGTTGGTAAGACGGGTTCCTAGGTTGGTAGTTGGGCTGAAAGGGTGGTTGGTTCCTAGGTAGGTATTGGGTGTCTCTAGTCCTAGGCGGAGAGGTTGGAGCGAAGCCAGGTGGATTTTGTTAGCGAACTGGAAATTGAGCATAGTAAACCATTCCGTCAGCAGGATCCTCGTACTCAACCCGATAACTTTCTGTTGGGAAGTTGGCACAGTTATGGCATGCATGAACTTGATGGGCGTGCTGGGATGGTTTCTTCATTTCGCCGATCTGCTTCGTTAGGTGGTCGATCTTCTCTGTCAGAGACTTGATAGCTTCGGTCTGGAATGGATTGGGTGCAGCAATCGGTGCTGATGATGAGGAATGCTCACCAGAGTTCCAGTCGTGATGGTGCATCATCATATTCTTGATCAAATTCCAAGCCTCCTCATCGGTGAGTTTCATGAAGTTGCCCTGAGCAGCAGCGTCAAGGGTTGTGCGATGGTTCGGAGCAAGACCGTTGTAAAACGTGCAAGCTGGCTGGTTTTCTCTATAAGGTGGTTAGGGCATTTGTTCAACAGACTCTTGTATCTCTCCCATGCTGTGTAGATAGACTCATCATGAGCTTGGTGGAAGTTCATAATGTCATTCTTGTACTTGGTTTGCTTAGCCGGAGGAAAGTACTCAGTAAGGAATTTTGTAGCCATATCCGTCCAGGAGGTGATAGAGCCTGTCTCTAATCCCTCAAACCAAGTCAGAGCGTGGTGAGTAAGCGAATAGGGGAATAGGTATAGACGGACTATATCCTGATCAACCCCATTCTGCTTGTACGAGTTGGTAGTCTGAATGAATCGGTTGATGTGGGCGTTAGGATCGTCATGGGGTAAACCATGGAATTAGCAGAATTCCTTGATAAGCTGAACGATATGATGTTTAAGCTCGAAGGACGCGCCGTCGATGACCGGATAGCTGATGGGTCCACCTCGACCTTCAATTGATGGTTTAGTGCTGTCGGCAAGCGTGACACGTGCAGCCATCGGTTGTCGGTTGCGGAAGAGTTTCTCCTTGCGGATCGTTCGGATGATCGTCTCAGGATCGGGTACGAAAGTGAGAGATTCGAATCCGGATGATCGGGTCAAATATCGTTGTGTGTTGTGGGAAGGAATTTTCGAATGGAACAAGGAAAAATGAAAACTAAACTAAACTAAACTACGGGATACTAGAAAGAAAAATTCGTCTGGAACGTCTTTAGATCTTACGGCTGACTCCCCGGCAGCGGCGCCAAAAACTTGATGCCAGCTGAACGGTCGGACTTTAGGAATCGCTCCCTGTCGTTGCGAGCCTCCCGCTTGGCTGGGTCACCAGAGGGTTTTAAAATTTGTATTTGCGGGGCCTAAGTATACCTAGTTACTATTGGTGTATAGCAGCAAGGATGACCTAGGGTCGTTCTCTGAGTTAGTGTATTGTGGATTGTGGACGAAACAGGCGTACTTATCGATCTAGCAGATTTTAAAAGATTTTGATTGGTGGTTTGTTTTTGGTTTTTTATACTTAGGCAGAAAATGTAAATTAAAGCAGATAAAATAAATGTAGATAGCAGATAATCTAGAGAGGGTGTTTGCTATGATTTCGGTAGCCTTATTGATTGGAATGATGTATGATGTATGAAAACGTGTTCTAAAGGTTTGTAGTTTATTTATTTCAGGTATCTGTGGAGTAAGCACTAGCCCCCTACTGATAGAGTTCTCGATCAGTATGTCACTGGGCCACTAGGCTATCCTGATTCTGATCGGAGTAGTTTATCCGGCCCACAACACTAACCGGTGAAGGTATAGTGACCCTTATCTGGGATGAAACCCTGGGTGCATGAATAAGGCGACAAACTAACTTGATGTCCGACCTTTCTTAACCCCACAATAATATCTAATCTAAATAAAACATTTAAGACCAAGTTTATAGAGTGTACTTTATTACTTTCTATCGATGGTTTAGTGAGTCTGGGTGTTGAGTCATGACTCGTGATTCACATAGACCGATAACAACGACTCTTTCCGTGATTACTACACTGTACTCCACCGAAGGTGTTTCCATTGATGAACCAAGGTCCTAGTCTGTACCAACTCTGCTATTCACAGAGTTACCGTTATTCCACAAGGCTTAATAACTGCGGTTTTTCCTCGGCTTCCACGTATTAACTACACCGGAGGTGTTGTCGACGCTATACAGAGTAATCAACCGACTTTCGGTACCTTACATTGCTTCACAAAGGCTAACCCAGACTACTTAACTAAGTTTGTATTTAAGCATAATATTATCCATCTATGATATAAACCAACCCTTACTTTTAAGTCCCAATAAATCCCTAAATTGTCAACAGTGTAATATTCACGTTCAGTTAGAAAACCATATTTCCACGGGTACAGTGTACTTTGCGTTCAGAATAGAAAGCATTATTTCCACGGCTCCAGTGTACTTAGTGTTCAGTTTGAAAACCATATTTCCATAATCACAGTGTACTTTGCGTTCGAATTAGAAAGCAGTATTTCCACGATGACGATGTACTTAGCGTTCATTTAGAAAGCGATGTTTACACGATTAACAAATCAGACCATGTTCATGTTTGACACAGATAACTAAGTACCTTTGATGGGGTTCGCGACGTCCCATCATTAAGGCCGTAATCACGTTTACTAGTTGAAAGACGATTAGTTTAATATATTTAAAATCATAAACAGAAAGTTAATCAAAACACTAATTTTCATAGCATCATTCCAACCAATTTACGACTAACTACGTCATAGCAAACACGCAATATTACTACTCGCTAATCATGGTAACCAATCCTAAATCTAGCATGACAACAGTAATAACAATCATCATAATGAAATAGATAAAGGATAGATATAACCGTAATAAGAGCGTAGCTGAATACAACTTGAACGTTACACGAGCAGAACTTCTAGTATGCGCCAAGCGATATTACAATATTGCCCCTCTAACTAACCGCTAATCTACTACTAATTACAACCTAATCTAGAGAGAGAGTAGTGAGAGAAAGTGTGTGTAGTTGCTTGTTGAGTGTAGATTGGATGTAGAATGTTGAAAATGATGAAATGAAGCCTCTATATATAGAACTCGCACAACCGTATCCGTAGACCGTATCCAAACAATGAAATGCACAACCGTATCGCAAGGACAAATAAAAACCTGATTTTTATCACCCAAATGCACGATACGGCTGAGCTAGGGTGAATACGGCTGAACTGGACCGTATACGGCTGTGCATAGGGTGAATACGGCTGAGCTGGCCTGTATACGGCTGAGCACAGGACGTATACGTTCTGCACAGGCCGTATACGGTCTGTGCACAGCCGTATACGGTCTGGCTCAGCCGTATACGGTCTGTGCTCAGCCGTATTCGGTTCTTCGGTTCTTCGTTTCTTCGTTCGGGCGTAACTTCTTCGTCGTTTATCCGTTTTGAGTGATTCTCACGCTCACGGTTTCGTAATTTTCTAACGAAGAAAATGACGTAAGTTAGAGGTCATAATTCCAAGTATAGCTTAAATTGTGCTTAAATACGTGAACGGAAGATTCAATGATCGTTTGTGCTCTTTTTTACTCGTTTTTAGGTCTTTTTTGTTGATTCTTGAAACATCGTCTATATTTTAGCCCTTATGATGAAATGTGATGTTTAAGTTCATATTAAGTGTTTTCATTAATAATTGGGCTAAAATGGTGAGCTAATGGCACACAAAAACATGACTTTTTGCGTGTCATCATATATGTTATTTAGTTTTTGTTTATTTTGTGTGAACTAACTTGTTTTTCGTGAGTGGTGTTTTGTATTTCAGATTTATTTTTATTTAGGTTTGTCCAATGGCGAGAAGCTTTGAAAGTGATGCAAACGATAATAACATGGTTAAGAGAGATCATTCTGCTAAATCTGATGCTAGTTACACTAAGATAGTGCCTCCCTATACTCACTTAGGCTGCATTCCCATTCCTATTGTTACATCTTGTCAGGGGTTGCTATCGGCACTTGAGGAGTTTAGAGGAGATATCCCTTTCAGTTCTGAGATTATTAGGAGGTCCACAGTTGATTTTACTGATAATCAACAAGCATTGGTTAATGATGTGTTAGAGGCAGCTTTGATTGAGAGTCAGTATTGGATTGATAGGCAATTCTATATTACCTTTACTACTTTTGGGGAATCTCTAGAAACTAGGATTAAGGAGGAAGAAAAGTTCTACACTGCTCAGAAGAAAAGATACACGGAGATTTATGAGATTTTGAGGCATTCTGCATTTCCATACTCGGCAAATCAAACCGCGTGTCTTGGTCGTATGATTAGGGCTTTGTATGAGGTAACTGGTCATCCTAGTGCAGAAGCAGATAAAGAATTCAGGTTTGGGTTAAGAGAATTGGTTCGATTGCTACATTTAGAGGACCATTTGACGGATATTACACCTCATCGATTCATAGTGACGCATACTATTCATTACTATCTTCAAGAAATGGTGACGAAAGTGGATCATTTAACTAAGGAAGAATTAGATAGGCCTCATCCGGATTTCATTCATCCGCATAGTGAGATTGATTTGGCTAGTTACTTGGGAATTCACTTAGATTTTCTGATTGACAAGAGTAAGGTCTCAACCCCTTGGGAACATTTCAATCATGGAATGATGGAGATTTATACTAAGCTGGTTAATATTTTCAAACATTCGAGGCTAGACCTTAGCAATAGACAAGAGGTAGTTCTTTAAAAGATAGAAAGACGAGTGAGGTGCTTGAGGAAAAGTCTCTTGATGAGGAACCATTATGGAATAACTGAGGCATGTTTAGACTTTATAAGTGAGTTAGAGGAAAACCATCATAAACGTGAGTACAAGTTGGAAGATGATAAATTGGTGTTGGCACCTGAGGGAGTAAATAATAGGGCAATTAATGAAATCAGTTGGGACTTGGTTTATCTTCAGCACGTGGTTAATGAGCACTTGTCTAATTTCTTTAGTTTTGGTCATGGGATCATTAACGTCATTCCCATAATCACTGAGCGTTTCCTTGCTCTCTATCCTAAACAGTGATTCTAATCATCTCTTTTATTTCTTATGCTATTGGATTACTTCTGACATTTTGGTTATTTCTTATTATGTTTGACTTTGTTTGTTTTGGATTTTAGTATTGTTGGTGTGTTTGGATTTTGAACATTTAATTAGTATGTGTGTTTGGTTTTTAATATTATTTATTTCATTTAAGTTTATTAATTTTTTGTTATTTATTTATATAGTGTGGAATTATGAAGATGTTGAAGTCGTGATTATCCTCCAGGTTTGGTATTAAATATTATTGAATAAGTGTTGGATTTTGGTTAAAAAATGGTTTGAAAAACGTTTTTGAAAAATTCTGATTTTTTAATCCATGCGCCGTATGGATTGGTTTGGGCCACTGGGCCGTGTGTTTGACTGGGTTAACTGAAGTTGACCTGGGCCTTTTTAATCCATACGCCGTATGGAATCCATACGCCGTATGGAATCCATACGCCGTATGGATCAAAAAGAGGCAAAACCGCCAGCAACCCCACTTTCTTCCTCATTTGAAACCTAAACCATCACCATCAACACCCACGGCTGTTACCACCACACCACCCAAACAAAAATTCCGGCCACGCATTTCTCCCCATTTTTGCGTATTTGTGTTACACGCACTTTCCTCTACAAGGTATAACTTCCGGTTTTCATTTTCGTTAGTTAAATTTCGTATTTGGAAGTTAGGGTTTATGTTAGTAATTTGGGTATTTTGAATTTGAGTATGATTATTGGCATATGTTAATTGATTTATGTTCTTGTTAATACATATATTGCAATGTCATGCTCGTTTTTCTAATATATTACATATATTGTGTGATTCGATTTATCCGTTTGTGTTTAAAGAATGTGAATATGATGAACTCAATTTTGCTATGTTTTGATTTAGTACTTATTAATTTTCTGACCACATGATGATTAATGCAAATGTTTGTTTGGTACACAAGTATTTGTGATTACGTTGTGATAAATTGTTATTTTGATTAAATGTGTTTATAATGATTCATTGTGAGAATGTAAGGATGTTTGCTAGTTGCTAATGCTCGAGTTTAGTGATTGTGCAAATTCGTATTTTCATAACGGTACCAAATTATTGTAGTGCATTTTATTGGACAATTGTCATGAATATTTAATTGAGTATAATTATGTATGCAATTTGAGTAATTCTGTTTAGAGATGCAATTTAGGTTTATGAAATTGATTGTTGCGGTAGTTTTAGGCTAAACCAAAATGGTGGATTATTCCATATTTAGCAGAAATGATGCCGAAATTTTTATTGACCATTTTGCATTAACTGCTTATTTGGTGTTATTAACAATTGTTTTGTTTAGCAGTTATCATGTCTAACAGGAGAACACGAGGTGGTCAAACTTTGGGAAACCCGTTGGTTAGAGCTCATAGATATCTCACTTTTCATGGGTCATATTCTGAGACCATCAGATTTCAGTTTGGAGAGCGTCTGGCTTCTAATATTGGCCAGTCAATTGAGGTTTTTGATGCTGTCAACTGGAACGTTTTGGAGCATGTGATTGCTAGGGAGGGGTTTACTAATGGTGCTGAGGCTATTAGGAATTTGCTTGCTATTCCGTACGTACTTGAGGATGGAAACATTGGATTTGTTTCTTATGCTTGGTCTCGGTTGTTCAGTATCAGGGAGGACATCTATAGAGAGTTAGTTGTAGAGTTCTATAGCACCTTTAGGTTTGAGTACAGGTCGACTCAATGGACTGAGAACTCCATTTTCTTCCAGCTAGGGGGACAACCTAGACAGATGACTTTGGTTCAGTTTGCTTTGGGGCTGGGGCTTTATGAGCCCAACGAGCTGGATAATCCTCACTTTTTAAATCACATTTCTGCAGGTGCTGTGAAGAAGCTCACTGACTTGGAAGTTGAGCAGGAGTGGCAGTTTATTGCCCAGGGTAACTATGGTAGTTCGACACCTTCTTACACGCGTATTCGAGACCCCCGTCATCGACTCATTCACAGATTGTTGACTTGCACCATTGTTGGTCGCAAGGAGGGGCCTGAGAAAGTTTCTAGGCCTGATTTGTTTTATTTGAGCTCGATTATCAGAAAGAGGTTAGTGAATGTGCCTTGGAGATTGGCGAAGTGGATGTCGAAGAGAGCTACTGGTACTAGAGATGGGAGTAGTCTGTGTGGAGGTCACTTTGTTACACGGTTGGCTAGGTATTTTGGTTTGGCTACCCAGGATGAGATGGGGTCATGCACGATTGTTCAGCCTAGCATGGGTTGGTTGACTGCGCGCCGGTTGGAGGCTTTTGCTCTTATTGAGCCGTGCATTATTTATGGTGGTCCTGCGGATATGTATTATTGGGTTCCGACTACTCCAGTGGGACAGACTTTGCAGTCGAGGCAGGCTAGAGCCAGAGGAGATACTAGTGGCAGTGATAGAGGTCGAGGTTCGGCACGAGGCCGTAACAGAGGTTATGCTATGGAGTTTGATCAGCTATCTCAGCAGTTGCACCAGATGGAGTTACACCAGACTCAGAGGTTTGATCAGATAGATCTTATGCAGAGACATCATTTCCATCAGACCAGTGCACACTTGGATTTCCAGGATGGCTTGTTTGAGCAGCTGTTTGGTCAGTATCCTTCTGGACCTGATTATCAGCCATTCCAGTACCAGATGCCACCAGAGTTCATGCCACGACCACCACCACCACCGCCAGATCATGGAGAGCTTTCTCATCAGTACCGGTACCAGCGAGAGGATGACAGCGATTAGGATGATGTTCATCCTGAGTGGTTTATGATTCCAAACACTATTATTATTTTTATTATTATTATGACTGTTTTATTTGTAGGATTATTAATTGTTATGTTGGATTTGTAGTTTTAGGATTTGGCAGTGTTTATTTTTAATTAGGTTGTTTAAATCTGGTATTGTTTAATTCTGTTTGTTTATTGTTCCCTCAGAATTGTGTTGTGAGTACGTGTTATCCTGGCAGTAAGTTCAGCGCAACAAAATTGAATCGAGAGGATGTGGGAAATTCATATCATCCTTGTCATGCTCATTAAACTGCACACTATTCTAGGGGAGTTTTTCTGTTCTAAGTTCTTTTCTCTTTTTCCCGTTTTAGTATTTCATTATTTGTACAATGAGGGCATTGTACATCTTTAAGTGGGGGATGGGAGAGAAAAGAGTGAAGTTTCCACAGAATTATCCTGTAAATAAGTAGATGATTTTGTAATTTGGTTAACTGTTATTTTATTAAGATAAGTAACTAAGAGGTTATAAGTTGCCCGTTTTTCAACCGAATTTTTAATTTTAAATTTTTGTTCTCTAGAGATAATTATTTTGTAACTATGTAGGTTAATTATGAAAAATTTTCTACACTTTTAACTAAATATTAAACTTTGAAAAATGTTATTTATCTTCGTTATATGATGTATTGATAGGCAATTTATATGAGAATTTTTGGGCTTTTAAGAAATGAAATTAAGGAGTAGATGTTACCTTTTAGATGAACATTAGCTGTGTATGACGTATGTCTTAATTTTCATATGAGTAATGTGTGATATGCCATAATTTTGAAATTTAATTGATATCATTTGGGGATATACTGGGTGTTGTTTCCTCTGTTGTACGAAAGTACAGACCTGGTCTCCGTCAGTATATCTAATAAAAAAGAGGAAAAGAGTTTAATAACTCATGATTTTAAAATGTAGTCGAATTAAGTCGCTTTGTTGTACTAAGGTACAGACCTGCCACCAATGGTTTGACTAAAAGTTTTATTTTGCTAAACCAAAATCAAGTTATGTTACTCTGTTGTGTTGAGGCACAGACCTGTCACCTCTGTCTTGATTTGAAAAATGATTGTTTTGATTAGAATTTCAAGATATGTAATATTGGCATGTTATGAGTATGAAAGTATATAGTTTTTGGGAGTTTAAGGAAATATCTACGTGAATAACAATAAGTTGAGCTCAGTTATTTGAATATAGATTGTTTAAGTGGACAACAATATCAATAATCATTGTGAACTAATTAATGTTTAAAGAATAATAACTTCATGTGTAGACCATTTTTGTAATCTCGTAGTTTCTTAATATTTGTTTTTAGAATTAACAGATTTTTAAATTTAAACGTTTGAGTTGAAGATGGGTGATGTTGTGTAATTCCTTTGTTAGTTATTTAGATTAATGGAGATGACTGTTTTCTTAAGAATTTGATTTTTGAATCGATAGTCTACTTGAGGACAAGTAGCATTCAAGTGGGGGATGTTTGATAAACGCTCAAAAGTACTATAATTTAGTAGTATTTTACCCCGATTCTTGGATGTTTCTATTGCATTTATTTAAGAATAGATATTGATTTCGTCCATATTTGCAATTAGATGTGGAAATGGAGCGTTTATGAAGAAAGAAATGGAAAACAGTCAATAAACGAGCTAAATGATGCATATCTGAAGAATAAAGTGAAGCCGAAGTTGATGAAAAGAATAAATGAAGAAAAATGAAGAAACTGGCTGGAAAATGCATCCATACGCCGTATGAAAATCCATACGCCGTATGGATTGCAGCGGTAGAGGCCCAGGTTACGCGCACTTGGGCTGGGCTTGAAATCAATCCATACGCCGTATGGATCAAAATCACAGAAATATAAAAACGCGTAAAAAACCCTAAAATCATAGTTTTCGAGTTGTTTTCGTTTCCAGACGATAGTTTTCGGTTTTTAGGTTTAGTTTACGAATTTATTTAGCATTTTGGAGGTACAAAGGCTCGGGATTGAAGTTTATTCATTGCGGATCTTTGTAGTTCGTCTTTATAATTCGGTATACTTCTTTTATTTCGATTTCATTGAAGAATTTGATGTTGAATAATCTGAGTTTTACTGTTTTATGATGAATTGAATATCCAAAGTGATTGTGTAATTGATTGAACTCGGATTATGATTGTTGAACGATTATTATTGCGTATTGGCTAAGTTATTTAATTGAAAACGATTATATTACTCGTGAATCCTTGTTTATTGGTAACTGGTAGTTGTTAGTTCTCAACGTGGTTAATAAGATTGATGAGATTGATTTCCTTTGATTTTATTAATTATTGATGGTTATAATCTTAGGGTTTTAACTATTGCTAAATAGATTGAGTTTGATAGGTTGAGAAAGTAATAATTATTCACTTTAAAATGAATGAGACAATAAGTTAATTATTAGGTATTGTTGAGTCATACCAATAGAGTTAATTATAATTAGTTGTGAATGTTTAATGCATGATTTAGGGAAAGGCTCACAATTGACTGATCATCTTGTGACATTGGAACTAGTGTTTTATGTTGGACCCTAGATTGTAGGAATTAGTTGGACCCGAACAATCGGCTAGTTCATATTCAATTTAATATCATTGAAGAATTTGGTGTTAAGTTGATCTAAAAGAATCACAATTAGATAATCAATACGTAATGAATCGGGAAATATGAATCTGAGTAACATTAATTATACAATTACTTATTCCTTCCATTCAGTATTAATTATTATTTATTTATTATTTTAAATTAAGTTTTTATTTAAGTTTAATTATTTTGAATTAATGTTTTCTAAACAATTGTTCTTACGAAACTAAAACGCCCCCTTATTTACTTCTTTCTAGTTAATTATTAATTTCTATTTATAATAAATCCGCCGTTCCCTGTGTTCGAATCTGACTTACCAAATCTATATTTACATTCGATCAGGTATTCTTGCTTGGTTGTTTGAAAATATTTATTTGGTATTTCTATTTATAAATTATAAAACAAGACGCGCTTTCAAGGCACATCAGTAAACGAGCACCACACGGGACACAAATTTGGGGAATGATTAAACACACTAACTAGTGTGTAGGGGCCCACAAAATCTGCAGCCCCCATGCCCCCTCCCCTCCTTGCTTCCTTGACTTAACCAAACCCACCCATACTTTCATTCCTATTCCATACTCCTCCTCATTCTTCACTCCATCAAATTCTCTCCTCTCTCTCCCTCTTCATTTTCTGCTATCAAGAACAGCCAGCCAAACCACCATCACCACCATCCTCATCCACCATAGCTCCACCACAAAGGAAATTCAAGAATCGCGAGGAAACGAGCTCTTCATCTTCTTTTTCTTCTTCTCGGCTAAACAACTATTGTAAGAACTTCATTGCTTTTCTAAAATACTCTTTATATGTTTATTAACATGTTTTAGTGTCTACTTAGCCATTATATGTCCAAATAATTAACCGAAACGCAATTTAAAACTTGAAATATATACTTATGTTTTCTGTCCAGAAAAGTGTCCTCACTTCAACGATTTTTAGAAAAATCAATTCTTCATGAAATGATGTGTTTCTTGAGCCTAAAATGTAGTACAAGAAGTAATATTTCTAACAAAATTTATTTCGTAGCGATTCAATTCCGTTTATTACCCGAGAATAATTTTCTCCGACAACATATACTTTCTGTCTTCTGGAGACAGAAAGTTGTACCTCCTTCTCGAGACCATATCTCGAGTTCTAGACCTCAAAAACGCATGAGACCACTTGTAAAATCTTGATAAATTTGTTAACAACAAAAAGTTCTTCTTTGGCTCGTTCTATAAATACACCCATTTTTCCAGAAAACCCAAACCATGGAAAAAGTTTTAAAGTTGGACTAAACAGTACTGTTACACTTCTCAATTTTTTTAAAAATATCTAACCACCTCCAAAAGTTATGAAAAAAATTACCGGAAGTACATAAGATATGTGGGAACGTCGTGTAAAAATTTCGGAGCCTATCGATAACGTTTGCTATTTTAAATAAAAATCACAAATTCGGACTGACTTTAACTCCGAACTTTGACTTTCGGATGAATAGTGACTCCAAACTTTGACTTTCAGATGAATAGTAACCTTGACACTTTGACTTTCGGATGAACAGTAATTTTGACTCTGAAAGTCAACTTTCGGAGTTGACTTTTGTTAAGTTCGGATGAATAGTATTTTTGGCCCAAAACCTTGAATTTTGCCACTTTCGGATATAAACGCCAACTTTCGGATACGAACATTCGGACATAGATATATTCGGACACATACACATTCGGACAAACACTTTCGGACAAAATTACATATATATAAGTATACATTCGGACATTTATATATATATATATATATATATACTTTCAGAAAAATAAACGTAAACTTATTCATACTCCCGCATACACTTTTATAAGTGTACAAAATAATTGAACACTTAATAATAATACTTTGAAATTATTATTACGAAAATTAACCAACATGCCGTATACAATTTTAAAATACGAACACACAACTAAACCGTTTGGACATATCTAGTTGCGTGAACACTAGCATGGATGATCAACTAGGACATCCACTTTCTTATACTTATAATCTCGTACGTTTAGGACGTTAGAGACTTACCTTGGGCTTAAGCTTTGCTAGCACTCACATACCGAGCTCACGAGGTGAGTTCACAGCCCCACTTTCTACTGTTTTACTGCTTTCAACTTGGGGTGAAAAACATAGACCACTGCTTTTACTGATTGCCATAACTTACTTGATTTCCTGATTGCTATTACGATTGATTGCTCCCAACTATCGATTATTAATGATTGTGATCATGTTTTAATTGGTAGCTAGAGTACTTTGAACTATACTATGAAAAGGGTTTCATACTTTACGTACCAACTATTTTATAAAATGCTGATAGGCTTTTATACAAACTGATTATGACTGTGTTTATACTATTACAACTATTGCTTTACAAAATAACAATTTCATACTAAAAACTATTTTGGTATATTACCGGAGAACGACCAGTACTACTTGTAACTAGCTGGAGAATGACCAACTGCGTATCTTACCGGAGAACAACCGGTACTTATTGTGTATCTTGTCGGAGAACGACCGACACTAACTTGGCATCTTGTCAGAGAACGACCGACACTAACTTGGTATCTTACCGGAGAACGACCGGTACTAACTGTGTAACTCACCGGAGAACGACCGGTGCAAACTTGTGTATCTTACCGGAGAACGACCGGTACAATTTGGTAACTTGTCGGGGAACTGACCGGCACTATTTTGGAAACCGCTGGAGAACGACCAGCAGCATATTTTAAACTTACATTCTGGGTGACATCCCAATTCAACTTATATTGGACAACATTATACAACTTACTACACTACTGTTATGGCAATACATTTTATAAACAACTTTGGTTTATCAAACTCTACTTGCAAACATAAAACATGTGAAGTCACTCAACCTCGTTGTTGACTTTTATTATGTTTTTCAGGGAACTAGCTGCACGTAAGAACCGCCTGCATATGGGACTCTAGGCGACCCGCGAAGTGTTTAGGATGCCATTTTTGAAACAGGTGGATTTCTTTTTATATAACTAAACTGATTTAGTCATATTTACGAAATCTACTTTTGTACAACTTAACTACTTTTACATTTGTACGATTCGATGAATCGTAAACCTTTGTAACTATTACTCTTGGCATCTTAATATATATGTTCTGTTGTAATCATATGCTCTGATATGTATGCATGTACTTTGTATACGTCGTCGCCCCCACTCGATCTAATGCTTTCGCAAAATACTCTGGTGATCACAATTAACAAATTTAGGGGTGCGACAATTGGGCTAAATTGTAAAGTAAGAAAGATGGGGCTTAAAGCGTAATTATAGGTTGTCTTAACAATTAATTAAAATACAAAAATAATCCTAATTTCCCTCACAAAAACCTGGAGAAAACCGATGGAAAGAAGAGGCGGAAAAAGAGGCGAATTCTAGGGGTTCATTCAAAGACGAAATCGTTGTCCAATCGCAACACGAAAATTTTGAAAATCGCGAGGTGATTAACATATCAAAAGAAGAGTATAAAAAATGGTTCTAAGATCATTAATGAGAGGTATAAATATCTTTAATTTCGTTTTTAGGGTTTATGTTGATTAATTATGAATCAAATGAATTGTTAGTTGATTAGATAATTTGGTTATGTTCCAGAATTCAATTGTGTTTCAATAATCATACAAAATCTTATACATATTTAATTGATATGAAATTGGGTACCTGAGTAGAACTTTATGTTTTTCACAACTTTGAAGTTTTAAGTTTTTGCTATTTCGGCCTCTAAATGGGTCAAACATGTCGTTTTATAAATCTGGGCAGATTGATGACGATTCAATAACATGTTTTTTGTGAAATTCACATATATAACTATTACTCTAAAAGCTTTGAATTTCTGGAACATGATAGATTGTTATGTTGTTGAATAAATAATAAAATATTATATGACATGAAAAAGTATAAGTGGGTCAAATGTATTTTTATCTATAGGTGTGTGCTGCTGAATCATCTAGCTAACTTGTTCGGTTTAACTTATGAGTCACTGAGTCATCAAACGATTAAAGAACACTGTTGCTCATATTAAAGTAGCTCTACTTTTCACACCCCGTCTAAAGCAGAAACAACGGGGTACAACCATGATAGGATCACAATACATTATTATAAAGAAGTCTATATGAAAATAAATTCCAATATGTCATGATGTCTATAACGTGAATAACGGTTCATGCTACGCATTCATATCAACAATGAAACAAAATAACAAACAATAATCCTTAATTCAAAGTCAAGGCAAAACACGCTTTCCGAATAAATATAATGCAATGGTTCAGCAACTTCCAATAGTCTTGATAATAGGCTTAATGCAATCCTAACGGTCCTCTAAACCTTCTTATCCTCTGCCTTTGTACCACTAGTGCTTCCTGAAAAGTTATGCTCAAAATCGTCAACAAATATGTTGGTGAGTTTTGTAGGTTTGAAACAACTCACAAAAATATAAACTTTTGTTGTGATAATAAGGAGTTAGGACAATGCATTGAAAAGGCACACATAAGTGAAATAATATAACCAATACATCTCAACAATATTGTCATCACTCCACAAGGAAGTATGACTCAAACAACATCCCATAACGGGAGTAGCTACCCCAAAAGTGGCTTTAATGTATACAGAACGTATAACATTAGGTACATACTCTCGAAAGAGAAAGGCCTTGTGAAACAGCGGCTTTAATATATACCAACTATATACATTAGGTACTTACTCCCGAAAGAGAAATGCCTTATAATGAAAATGAATGCAACAACCAAATGCACATAAGTCACATAGTGTCACACCTTTCAAGCATATGTCCAAAATAGAAATGAATACGTTCACAACATTAAAACCTTTAATAAACCACGAGCATACTTTTCCCCAAATTTGAAAACGGCCACGAAAACTCACCTTGAGTACCAAAGTAAATATCGTCCCCAAATGAATCCACCAAACAAAATGCAAATCTACAAACGAATACGTATATGTTACAAATTAGAAAATACTATGTCCTTCCATTGTATCCCAAATTCCAAGTCTAAAGCACATTTATTATGTTTCCTTATACCCCAAACCTCAAATACAATAAGCTCTCGTTTATAAAAAATAGTAGTAATTTTACTCTATCTTGCATTTAAGATTCTATCCAGAATTTCATACCACTTTACGAATTTTAAACCATGACTAAACAAAATCATTTGAGTCTATAAATTCTACCAGTGACAGTTCAATGTATTGTGAACACTCGGTAATTTTTGCAGATTTTATTTCATTAGTTAACTCTTTTTAAAAATTCTCAAAAGTAAACTGCTCAAAATGTCGCACCCCCAAATTATGATGCGGAAGCGATTCGGGTCGGGGCGCGACTAATACGGTAATCATAGCACAAAGATATATAATCAACGACTCTATATGTGTCATTTAACAAAATACATTGATACGTTAAATGTTTACATCAATCGAAGCTATTACAATAGCCCGAGTTCTGAATATGAGAGATTTCAATACATAATTACTTTTACAAAATATAATAATGCAAGAAAATCTCTGATGTTTGCATGATGACTCGAGCTAAAAGTATCCTGATGGGCAGTCCAACCTACTGCTGAGTACCTGTGATACATGCTAAAAATGGTCAGCTAAAAGCTGGTGAGCTCACAGGTTTGTATGTCAAAACATATCGTATGAATCGCAAGATTTAGTGTAATGATTAGCAACCAAGCAAATAAATGATGTATATACAGCCATGAGCACATAGTCTGAGCTTAACTGAGGTGTTAGGATCCACTTTCAAGGACCTGATCAAGGGTGCCTCCCCACGAGTGCCTAATCTACACTCGCCTGAACAAATGCTAATACGTCCGTTTGATCAGTTAGTGCTTGCTAACCCAGACGAGGATTGTCAATCCAGTATGGTACCATACACTAACATTCATGCTATAGAAGTATTACCAAACTATGTTGTGGAGGACTTTAAAATGATTAGTTGTGAGAAACTCATGTAGAATAAAGCGTTGTTTTGTACTAGCGTTCACATGTAAATAAAACGAGCAATGAATCACACCCCTGAGTGAAAAACAGTAAAATAGGGGCTATGAGACTCACCTGAGTCTAAAGTGTTTGATAATAGCAAATAATGATGTCATAAGGAAATGATGTCGTCCAAACGACTGTAACCTGCCGAGCGTCCTAAACGCGCAAGATTATAATAATGATTAGATGTCTCAACAGACCATCTATGCTAGTTGCTCATTCAACTAGTAATGTCCAAATGTTTGATTGCTGTTTATGTTTTGAAAATATGTACGGCCCGTTGGTGATGGTTTTGTAAGTCCCCTAGTTTTAGGATCGATAACTTCGTTATCTGTAGTATTAAGGTGCGGAATCCCTCAATACGGTGTTATCTTACTAACAACGAATATGTTCGTATTGCGTATACTAATACTTAGCTTTAAACGATAATACGTCAAAGCCTAGCCGTTAGGTTTGTTTTCTCTGGGTTATTCGAATTCGCAGATTCAGAATATGCAAAAAGTGTTAACGATTTCATAAGGAAAATCGTTTAAATAGTTCTGTCCGGCTCGGCTCGCATGGGCCGGCGAGTTCGGTCCAACTCGCAGCCCAAGCCCAGTATAGAGCTCGGCTCGCCAGTCTGATACCTCACGAGTTCAGGTCTCACCTCACAGCTCGACTCGCTGCGACCTGAGATCTCGACTCGCCTCGCATCAAACGTCTATTTCTTTATTTCGTATTTAACATTCGTTTAACTTAGCACAATAATATGTTTAACGAATATTACTAACAAAACAAATATTTATTTACAAATCTAAACCAATATACAAACATAATAATAATTACACTAGTCCTATTTCAAGCTAGATCTGTTGTCACAATCTATGTCTCAACAGACTCCCCCTTGACAATAGCTCTAGCGTCTTTATCTTCACGCTTTGTCTTTGGTCTTCATTTGTAAATCTTACTACCTGCATAAATCTTCATCTTGATACAAGTTTTAACCATCAACTGATAATCTCTTGCTAAATCAGCCCATTCAATAGTCGTCAAAATTCTGTTCTCATTCAACTTTAACAGATCCTTTCTCGACATATTCATCAGGTGTCGATGATCATAAACTCTGAAGATTTCTCTTTCACCACCTTCAACCTCATCATCAGCTTCAACCATAACAGCTTCTCCAGTTCCTGAATCCACGTGCCAACTCTTCATATTTCCCAGAATATCTTGTGGCATTGTCTTCAGTGGAATCTGCTGTATGCATCTAACAGCTGGATAAACTTTCTTCCTTCTTCTTCTTCCTGTTCTTTGACTTCTCTCTTGTAATTTCACAGTCTTTCCCTTTCTTGGCTTAATCTGAATAAAATTATTCGTACCAACCTCATGTCTAATGATTCTTTCAACACGATCAGCATAATCATCACGACTTGGGTTGTTAATCTCTAATCTAGCCAAATCACGTATTTCATAACGTGGTAGAGAACTAAAAACTGTAAGCTTTCTTTCAAAATATTGAACTCCGTCAAACCTTTTGATCGCAAAAAGCTTTAGTTCTGAGTCAAAGTACCAACCAATAATCCCTTTACGTGGTACACGCTTTTTCGTAACATCAACTTCAGAAATTCCAATCTTCTTCTTCTTCTTTGGAAGTTTCCTAAGTACAACAGCAGGATTCTTGGTTTGAACAAGAACTTCTTCTTCTTCATCAGAGGTTGAATCATCAATATCTTCATCTATATCGACAATTGTTGGACCTTGTTCATTTTCAATAACAACTTCTGTCCTAGATGGGCTCACATGGTGTTCATCAATGTTTGCATCTAGATCTACACCCATGTCTTGCACATTCTCAGGTACAGCAGTCCAATCTGTAGGTGGTTGAAATTCTCCTTCCTCAAGATCATAATCAATGTCTTCATCTATCTCATCAAAAATATCATCTTCCGAATCAGATAGATCAAGCATCTCCAATCCTAGAGAAAAACATAAATACAAATATATTAATAATTCAAATTCTTCATTGATTTCCCTGAACTAATCTAAGAATTTCTTTATTAATTCTTTTGTATATTTTAACCTAACATATAAACGCAATTTACATACAACTTATAAAATCTTTTATTGATTACCCTGAATCATTCCAAAATTTCTTAAGTCTACTTAACAAATATTAATTAATTTTAAATTCTAATGCATTGTGAATAATCACCAAACATTTAAATTTACTATTAATTAACTTATATAATTTTCAAGTGTTAATTGATCTCATTCATTATCAATTTAACCTTTAAATTATATATCATTTGTCTAGTTAATACGAATACATTTTTAACTTGTTAATTACTTATATACCTTACGGTCTTAAGTCCATAATCAAATCTAAAATGCATATGTTATCATAAAATTTTGACCGCCGATATTAATCGGAACACGCCACTCGACTACTCAATGAGTCGGAAGTCTTTCGATCACTATTTTATCTTAACATAATTATATAAAATCAAATAACTTAATAATATCTAATACATTTAACTTGTAATTACAATCTCAAGCCGAATATATTACCAAAATATTAAGTTACAATTATTCTGTACAAATTAATACCAATAATTACTACACTATGCTAATACTAAGCTATCTTACCAGCTTCTGTATCAACCTGTGCAGTCTTATCAGCACTTGTACCAGCACCCGAACCACTAGCACCAGCATCAGACTCCCCCTGAATAGTAGCTTGGTCACCAGTCTTTGAAGGACCAGTCTGCTCACCACTAGGTGCATTGGGATCATCGTCTTTGTCTGAATCTCTCTTCCTCCTTAGCTCATCCTCTTTGCAAGACTCCAGATATACCAATATCTCCCCCTGAGTAGACTGTCCTGAATGCGATCTCAAGACCAGACTCTCTAAAGAAGATAACTTCAGTCTCTGTATGTTGAAGTCCGCAAGCAAAGTCTCATGAGTCTTCATCAACAGATTGTACGATTCACTCTGCTTGAGAATCTGTTGTGAAAGAAGAAGATTGCTCGACACCAGCTCTGGAATCTGAGAAGTAAGCTTCTCCAAATCCTTTACCCTCGACTCTAAGGATGTAATCCTTTCTGCATCAGTCGTTGGAGTAACAGGTATCGTTCTTGGTCCAGGCGGTGTAAGAGACTCAATATGCCAGTCTCTGGTAAGCGGTGTATGAGGTTGAGACAAAGCTTGCGTAAGCAAACTTGTCGCAAATCTAGCTGCTTTGTTCGTCGGAAAATTAGCTCCACGAACTAGATCAGCAACCTCATGCTGTAAAGTTAAACACAATTATAATCAGTTATTGTTACAGATTACTCTGTCTCAAACTCTAATTAATTGCATAACACTCATAGTTATAGAACTTATATCTCATACCTGAAGCGGTAAAGATATCGATTCAGTAACCACCGGTGCATCCATCTCCACCTGTGGTGTATCCTGAGCAACTGTATACAGAATTAACTGTCTCAGTTCAACTCCTGATAAACAACAAGTTAAGATTATTTAACTTTTATAATCAATACTAACCTTCTCGAATAGTAAGCGTTCTCGGACGCTTCATCAAAGGAATCTCAACTTCCTCAGTACCTTCCTCCAAAATACTCTTACCTTTTCTCTTCCTTTCAGAAGCAGATGGAGGAGGAGAAGGTGTATTGTCAGAAACTTCATCTGAAGCCGTCTCACCATCACGACCTCTAGATGATCTAACAGTCTCCTAAAGTTTAAATATATTCAACATTTATGATTAGCGTAAGCATAATCATACAAGTTCTATATATTTAAGATTAATCAGATATAATACCTCAGTCGGTACTTCAACTGATCTATCAAGCTGTATCTGCTCATCCTCTAGTAATATAACTTCGGGATTTGCAGCCTCAGCTTCAGCATCCTGTTTGTGTAATGATATTTATATTTTAAAATCAGAAATAATATCCAATTTACTAAATATCTAATATCATAATCATTATATAATAATATTATGCATCTATGATTAATAAAACAATCTATCAATTAAGCATCTATATTATTACATAAATAAAAGATTACCTCAGGTGGTGCTAAATAACTCTCAATGTCTTGAAGCAAAGGATTTGTCGCATCATCATTCTGCTCCAAAACCTCTTGCACAACCTGTGCAGCAACCTCTGGATTCACTTGCTGATCCACCTGACCAGCCTGAATAAGAACATCCTCAAGGAGCCCTTGTGGATCTTCAGGTTGAGCTTCCTCAGCTGCAGGTTCTGGTACAACATCAGCAATAGCAGCAACAGCAGGAACAACGTCCAACCACCCATGATTTGGCGGCGTCACATAAGCAGGATCAACAATATAGCCAAAGAGATCACGAGTCTCCGGCTTGACATATTCCTCCCGCCGAATAGTCTGCTGAAACATCGCGTTGTATCCTCTGAGCGCGATAGTATCTACACGTAAGTGTGGCTCAGGGATAACAATATCCGGAAGATGAGCACGGATAATCATCATACAGAACCTCGGGTAGATCATAAATCTAGATCTAACTGAACCTGATATCTGTCTTACCATCTCGCCAAAAATATAATCACAAAAACTGTATGGTTTATTGTAAACCAGTGACAGTACCGCCGATACAAGAGCAGGGCTCAACTCATCAAAACCACCCTTCTTCGGTCCAAAAACTGTGACTATAACGTGCCATAAGAATCTCCATTGCCCAATAACAAGTGCCTTGAGGAATTGACGTCCTCTTCTCTCACCAGTATAACCCATGCGACCTAACGCACCCTAAATAAAATCACTGGAGTACTCAGTAGGACCATCTTCTTGGTCTACTGTACCCAGATGTAAAATCTGACAAAGGTCAGAAGCAGCAAAAATAATCGGTTGTTGATTTACCGATGCGCGAATAACCGGTGGGTTAACCGATTCATCATACTGAATGTCCGTCCAAAAATCGTTCAGTATAGTCTGAGAGATCTGTGGAGACTCTGTAAGCGTATATCTAATACGTGAACGTGCAAAGAAGGTCAGCACTTGAGCTACTTTGCTAGCTCCCTTTGCTGATAGATCAAGATCCACAAGAATATTGTGACCCTTATCGAATTGTCTCGCCATATCTGTACAAGAAACACAAATGACAAAAACAGTTAATGCACGTTAGTAAGTTATAAACTATAATGTTTATGAATCAAAATGATCATCTAACATCTTAGTTCTTAACATATTAAACACATATATAACTTATAACTAATAAGTCGTAAGTCCAATATGTAAAATCCGTTAATTACTTGTTAATAAGAAATCCTCAAGTCGTTAACGTTTTATAAAACCAATATATATATTATACCGCTAACAAAAATTAGGACACGCCACTCGATTACATTGTGAATCGGTAGACTTTCGATATATATATACATACATTGTCATAGGAATCCAAAATATACTAGTTATTACTTAAAAAGTCTTAACTCTTATAAAAACCTTTTTTTAAAAAATTTTTAGCTTAGTTCGGAACTCGCATAAGACACCTATGCGAATCGAGTTCAACTCGTTTCGCTTATCAACTCGCGATTGGATATGCAGCCAAGTGGACTCGCTAATCATGTCGATCTGCAGGTCAACTCGCTGGTCGATCCGCTAGTCAACTCGCTGCGAGTTGAATCGAAGGTTCAACTCGTTCGATGAACAGCCGTCATGAATTTTCAATTAAACTCGATTCATCTGTTGATTTTAACATGATCTATCGATTGATTTACGTTTATTAACATCCATTTAACATAAACCACAAGGATTCGTGTTCTAATAGTCATTTAATATACGTGAATCATTCGAATTATAAACCGAAACCCTAAGTTTATTAAAGCTTCGATTTCGAGTGATTTAAACGGTGAAATCCGTTGGTTTATACCTCAAAATGTTCGCAAAGAAGTCTTGAATATAATCTACGGATTCAAAAACTCGTTCCCGTACTTGTAAAATCAAAATCAAACGAAAACAATAAATCGCCTCGTTTCGCCTTTTTGACGGACTCGCAAGCTCTACTGAACTCGCGAAGATTTGTGGGTTCGGTGGGTGAGCTTGACTCGTTTGACCCCCTTTATACTTTTATCCGATTCGCGAGATTTAAGTGGACTCGCAAGTTGATGCCAACTCGCAGAAACAATTAAAAACGCGAATTTAATTCTAAGTATAAATGAAAACCCGATATTTTACAAGTCTAAATTATAATTAATTTTCACTTGTATTTGTCACGTTTTGTTCAACTCAAAAACATTCAATATAATTTAATTCCGAAGGGTAAACATAATTAACACAAAAATTAAAAACAGATAAAAATAAGATAAAAATACAACTATATAAACATTGGTATCAAGTACCATTTTATTAAATACTTTAAACAAAGTAAATATACATACTAAATAAGATTTTATCTGCTTAGGGATCATATTAGAAAGAATAAGCAATTAAGTATTTATTAAAAAGTCTAAGTAGATTGGTAGTATACATACCGCATGAAATTTAAATAAATTACTATAAAATTACAACTAAATTTATCATTTATGCATTTATATTTATAAAACTATATCTTAGGTACCTTTATCCACATAACATAATTAATAAATGCATTACTCACATAAAGTGAATATTTTAATTATAGATAATTCAAGACGATTACCGGTATTATGATCCACATAAACAAATTAGACTCAATTTTCTAAGCAAACTCTTTATTATTAGAATGAGTATTATCAAGTGCTTCCTATTATATGATATACTGAAGAATTCAAGTAAAACACATAACACTGTATCATTAAATTTTCAAGGTAGCGGTTACTAAATGATGTATCTTTTCGAAACATATAACATACACTTGAATTTTTAAGGTTAGACAAATATCAAACATACTTTAAATATGCTATGTTATCTAAGTCTGTACGTAGTACAACAGAAGATCCCTTCTAGCATAATTCAAAATATATTTGAGAATATTAATTTAATTAAAGGTTTCAGTTCTGTACTTAGTACAACAGAGTTACCAGTAATTAAGTTAATACCCATATTGCTACTATTTGTCAATTCAAATTAATATGTATGATAACAGTGTAAGGCAATACCATCATTCAACAATTAAGACTTAATGTCATACATCATAGGACAGTAACACAAAATAATAAACAAGTAGTTAATTAACTTCTTAAGGCTTAGAAAATTTCATATAATTTGCCTACCAGTACATCATATGATGAAGCCATCTAAAGATTTAATAAAAATAGACAAATTATAACTTGTGGATATAGGTGTATAATCAAATAAATATAAACACATACCTGATAGAACCGCTGTAGTTCTAAAGCAACTTTATTTGAACCTACTACCATATCATACTTAGGACTTAAGCTTATTATTGTAAAGCTTATTCTCCTAATGTACTATCATATCCCTTAGTTTTTGCAAATAAAAACTCAAATGAAGGCGATTCCCCTTAGGTAACAAGCAAATGAATGCCATACGCCTTTTTTTTTTTTTTTTTTTTTTTTTTTTTTTTTTTTTTTTTAAAGAACACATGAATACTAACTATTACAAAAATACCCTTGGAAGACTAATCACTCTGGATTTCTCATTCCGTTTAGTTGAACCAACGTCTCAAATCTTGCTCTGTCGAACGCCTTTGTGTATAAGTCTGCTAAGTTATCCAATGATGGAACCTTAACTAACTTTATCAATTTCTTCTCAGCACAATCTCTAATAAAATGATGTCGAATATCAATATGCTTAGTTTTACTGTGCTTCACCGGATTATTGGTGATCGACATAGTAGATTCGTTATCAATCATCATGGGAGTATTGGTTATATTTAACCCGTAATCCCGCAGTTGCTGTTGAATCCAAAGTACTTGCGAGCAACAGCTGCCAGCTGCAACATACTCAGCTTCACATGTAGAAATGGCTACCGAGGTTTGCTTCTTGCACTGCCAGGATACTAATCTACCTCCTAGGAATTGACATCCTCCGGTCGTAGATTTCCTATTTTGATTGCATCCTCCATAATCCGAATCAGTATAAGCTACGAGATCTAAGTCTCCATCAATCGGATACCAAAGACCCAGCTTAGGTTTCCCTTTGAGGTAACGAAAGATTCGTTTAACAGCTTGCATGTGTGACTCTTTCGGATTAGCCTGATATCTTGCGCATAAACAAACAGCAAACATTATGTCAGGCCTAGAGGCTGTAAGATACATTAGTGATCCGATCATGGCTCTATAAAGAGTTGGATCCACATCGCTATCACTCGATGTATCTGGACCTAGTCCATGATTGACTGGAATTGGAGTATTGTAGACCTTGCTTTCATCCATCTTAAAGCGTTCTAATAGCTCATATGTATATTTAGATTGATGAATAAAGAATCCATCCTTCTTTTGATCAACTTGTAATCCTAAGAAGAAGTCCAACTCTCCCATTGCAGACATTTCAAACCTTTTTCTCATGACTTTCTCAAATTCTTGACACATCTTTTCATCAGATGATCCAAAGATAATGTCATCAACATAAACTTGCACGAGAAGAAAATCTTTCTTTTTCCATTTCACAAACAGTGTACTATCAATCGATCCTCTTGTAAATCCATTCTCAAGTAGATACGTTGATAGTGTTCCATACCATGCCCTAGGTGCTTGATGTAATCCATATAGAGCCTTATTCAATCGATATACTCTATCTGGATACTCAGGATCAGCAAACCCTGGCGGTTGTGAAACATACACCAATTCTTCCACTTTGCCATACAAAAAGGCACTCTTAACATCCAACTGATAAACTTTTATACCAAAATGAGATGCGAATGCTAAGAACACTCTAATTGCTTCTAGCCTAGCAACTGGTGCAAACACTTCATTGTAGTCAATACCTTCTTGTTGATTAAAACCTTGAACCACTAGACGAGCTTTATTGCGAGTAACGATTCCCTTATCATCTCTCTTGCACTTAAATACTCATCTAGTACCAATTGGATATTCTCCCTTCGGTAGGTCAACCAACTCCCATACTTGTAATTTAGAGAACTGAGATAGTTCTTCTTGCATTGCTTCTACCCACGAGCTTTCTTTTAAAGCCATTTGAACATTTTTAGGCTCGACTTGTGAGATAAAGCATGAATATAGACATTGATTAGGAATCCCTGTCTCTTTCATTGCAGTATACAAGCTTTGGTATTCAGAATTCTCAGACGTACTAGTTCTGGATTGATGCCTGGTTTGAACCGGAGTATTAATATCACCGATGATGTTTTCAACGGGATGATTCTTACTCGTTCTAGTTGTAGTAACTGGTTCAACCGGTATATCATCTTCTAAATTAGTACCAATCTCTTCCAATTCAGGTACATCTTCCGTACGTGCTGAAGATATTCTTAAATGTTTCAAAGGAGTAAGTATCTCATCAAACTTTGTAGAGAGTTCATCAGGATCTACTGTTTCTTGAGACTTATCCTCTGAAGGTTGTTGTGACTCACTTGTGGAAGCTTTATCTGAGTCAACATTAGTCTTAATTCCAGACTGCTTAACACTTGATGTTGAAGCGGGACCAATATTCTCATCTTCAAACAATAAATGTTCAGCTATCTCTGAATCACTGACATAGTCACTAATAGGAACTTTAAATGATGCAAAAAGATCAGAATAGTCAAATTGCCAATCTAAGCCCTTATGAACATCAGGTGAGTAGCTCGTAACCTCAATATTATAAACTACCTCCAAACGTCCTGTGACTTTATTAAAGACTCTCTTGTTTGGCGAATTGGGTATATAACCTAGGAAAAATCCTTCGTCAGCCTTCTCACCAAATTTAGCTTGATGTACCGTCTTTAATATGGTGCATGAAACTCCAGAGGGTTCAAACCCCTTTAAGTTAGGTTTCTTATTGTTCAAAAGCTCATAACAAGTCTTGTTATGTCTCTTAACCGTAAGAACTCTATTAAGAACATAACATGCTGTATTCACTGCTTCTGCCCAAAAGATGACCGGAAGCTTTGAATCAGCAAGCATTGTTCTTGCAGCTTCAATCAACGTCCTATTTTTTCTTTCAGCAACACCATTCTGTTGAGGTTCATAAGGTGCACTGAATTGATGTAATATCCCTTTGCTTAAGCAATAGATATTCAACGTTGAATTCTTAAATTCTGTTCCATTGTCACTACGAATACGCTTCACTCTATTTTTATAGACATTCTCTACTAGATCAAAGAACTCAATTAGAATTCCAGGAGTTTCATCCTTTGATCCCAAAAAGAATACCCATGAGAATCTAGAATAATCATCTGTGACAACCAAACAGTACCATTTGCCACCTATACTTCTCTTGCTTATAGGGCCGAAGAGATCCATATGTAGCAATTCAAATGGCGAGGAGATTGAGTTTTCAGTCTTTGATCTGTGTGGTTTCTTGTGCTGCTTTCCTTTCATGCAAGGAACACACTTATCCTCAGACTCGAAACGTTTTTGTGGTACACCTAGAACCAAACCATTTTTGGTTATATAATTCATCTTTCTCCAGTTCAGATGTGCCATTCTCCTATGCCATAACAATGCGTCTGTTTCCGAAGCCTTGGATAATAAACATGTAGACACCATTGAAGAGTTAGGAACACCCATGTTGATAGCATAGATGTCCTTCTTCCTTGGCGCCCTCATCAATATCCATTTATCAGGAATTGTGAAACCTGGCTTCAGGACTAAGGCCTCCTTTTCATTAAAATAAACTGGGTGACCTTTATCACAGACTTGGGAAACACTCACTAGGTTGTGAGTAAGTTCTTCAACATAGTTCACATCCTCAAGAGTCAAAGTTCCATTTGAAACTTTTCCTTTTCCCGAAATTACTCCTCCTTTATCTCCTGCAAAATTTACCTTTTGCTTGAGACTCTCCTTGAAGTCCTTCAGTAGACTTCTTTCTCCAGTCATGTGTCTTGAGCATCCACTGTCTACATACCACCAGCTGTCCTTATTCACAGCATGCTCCTGCACATAACACAAGATACGATCAGTTATCAAGAGGGACCCAAGCCATTACGGTCTTGGTTTGTCCCTTATCATCAACAAACTTAAGCTCTTTAAAATAACCATCCTTCCCATCAGGAGCTTTGGTCACTTTCGAAGTAGCTTGAGTTTGTGGACGATCAGCCTTAAGAGGTGAATTTGAGGAGAACCTCTTAGGCACATAATTATGAGCTCTATTATAATAATTATAATTAAACTCATGTGATCGTGAAGTAGTACCACTCTCATAATGACTATGGCCTCTACTTGTAGTTCTAAACCTCGACGGTGTCACATCCCTAGACTTATGGACAGAATTATCACCTTGAGTATATGGCCGTTTAGGTTTAGGAGGGGAGACACTATGCTTACCATCTCTTTTAAGAATGTTAACAGGTTTATTACCTAACTTAGGTTTGGCATCTAACCCGTCTACAGTCATACTAGAGTCGGTCTGTGTCTTTTCATCCATCACAAGCTTATGTGGTGTTTCAGGCTTTTTGTTAGGACAACACGAAGCCACGTGTCCCTTTTGATGACACTTGAAACATGACATCTGCTTGCGCGATTTACTCACTTTTGCTTTCTCATCCGGAGTCTTAGGCACTAAAGGTTTAAGCTGTTCCTTATTAACTTTATCATCAGTCTTAGCATCGTTAATCACTCCACCCGATACAAATTGCATTTTGGTGAACTGAGAAGCCTTGCTATTATCTAATGATACGTTTTTAATAACATCTTTCTGTGCCTCTGACTGTTCAGGTTTATCAGCTACTGAAATCTCAGGACTAACTTCAGTCATCTCAGAATCTTCAGGAATAGGAGTGTAATTGGCATTAAAAGGCGGGGATACATCATTGTAACCTAACCCAGTCTTGTCCTTTACACTACGTTGAGCATCTAACATTTTATCCATTTGAGATGTCCTATAGTTCTCAAGTTTACGGTTTTGCTCAATTAACCTTAAGTTAAGGTTCACTATTTCCTGATCCTTACTAGCAATCGTCTCATTTAAGTCTTTAATATTCATATAGAGACCATCTATGATAACAGATTTTTCACTTATGGTATCTCTAAGTTTTGTTCTATCCGAAGCATCAGACTTAATTTTATCTTTTAAGACATGTTTATCATCACTTAATCTGCGAATATCCATAATAGCTTGATCAAGTTCAAATCTAACAGTCTTATAGGATTCCTTATCCATATTTAATTGAGATGACAAATTGCTATTTGACACAGTTAAGACACTATTCTGAGATTGAAAATCAGTAACTAAGTAACAAACATCAGCAAGATTAAGAATATCTAAACATACCTTCTTCTTGTCAGTTTGTAATTCAGCCATACGTGCCACTAATTCATCAGGACTCATATCTGGAGCTGAATCCATATATAGCACGTCATCATCACTTGCCTTCACTTCAGACTCAGGCACCTCTACTCTCTGTTCCATATCAGTAGGCATATAGGAAACTGATCCAGCAGTTGTCTCTTCAATCTCGGCCATCAAGGCTTCCACAGATTGAGCTTGCCAATCATAAGAGCCATCCAACTGCTTCACCACTAAGGCTTTGGAAGCAAGAGTACTTCCCGAACCTTGTTTTCCTTGTGCTTCTACTTTAGGTCTTTGGCATTCTCTAGCAAAATGACCAATACCCTGACAGTTAAAGCATCTGACCTTGGTTTTATCAAACCCTGATCTATTGCCCAACACCTTTCTACCAGTTCTCTTGAGGAAATTCTTCACCTTTCTAGAAATCAACGCAAGTTGATCTTGAAGCTCCAATTCCTCAAGATAATCAGAATCTATCTGCTCATAATCCTCATCAAACAGAATAGGATCATTGATCTTTCCCTCTATATAGTTTTCATATGATGCCACAAAGGAAGCAAGAACAGACAATTGCTGTTCAGCAGATTTCACACTCATCGGCATCTTCTGATGCTCTTGAGGTGACTTCTCAGAATTCTTTCCCTTTGTCTCATCACCAGAGGAAGAAATAAAGCACAGATCTTCAGAAATCAGTTCTCCATTTTCATTAGTATCACCAACTAACAGTGCAGTGGTCGAACTAGATGACGCAGTCGAAAGACTTGACTTTCCATGATACAACCCAGGGTTCTGAACCTGATCAGAATCACTATCTCTTGACTTCTTGGAGAAATCATAACCTTTCAGCTTGTCAATGACTTGCTCTAAGGTCATAGTAGAATACCTAGTTTCGTTATCCTTAATTATAACGCCATACATTTCCCATTTAGAAGGCAAACCCTCAAGAAACTTGTCGGTTTTGGATACTTCTTCTTCAACAATTTCATGGTATTCTAATTCACTTAGCAGATGGTAGAATCGTGTGACATATGCATCAAGATCTTCTCCTTTTAAAGCTTTAAACATAGTAAACTGCTTTTTAAGAAGACTCCTCTTACCAGCTCTCACCTGTGGACTTCCCTCACCTCTTTTCTCTAGAGCTTCCCAGAGCGTTCTAGCAGTATGAAAAGACTTGAGTTGATGAGCAATCTCTTTAGGAAGACACATCTTTATGCATGAATGTGATTTATTCTCATTTCTGTAAGCTTCCTTCTCTTGATCACTCATGTTCGCATAGGTAAGAACTACAGTAGCATTTTGAACAGTTTGAGTAGGTGGGGTGTATCCACTCTTGATACACATCCAGATAGACAGGTCATGGAATCTACAGTAAGATTCGAATCTGTCCTTCCAATTGTAGTAATCCTCGATTCTTAACAACTTAGGTGGAACATTTGACTTTCCCACCTCGTGGTCCATTTCGATCATTCTACTTAAGTCAGACATCTTAAAAATGTAAAATTAAACTGTTTCAGCGAATTCAGAAAACTCAACTCGCAAGACTCAGCTCAACTCGCAATCTTAGCTCGACTCGCAGAATTCGTCGATTCGCAAGCCTAAGTTCGGATTGCTAAAAGATGTCGATTCGCAAGTGATGTCGATTCGCGAGGGATCTCGGTTCGACTCGCAAGCCTCAGTTCGACTCGCTAGTTCAACTCGGTTCGCAGGCGACGCTGGAACCCTAATCTCGACTCGCGAAACGGCTGTTAAACCCGAAAAACAAAAATTTAAGGTATTTTTACGAACGAAACAGAGAATTTCGACTGTAAACTAACCCTAAAACTTCCAGAGAATGATTTTGATCGTTAGTATTGCAAGTATGCACGTAAAAACGACCCGAATCAAAAACGCAATATCACTAAAACTTATGAACACACTCGTATTTAGCCCGAAAGCTCTGATACCAGATGTAAGTCCCCTAGTTTTAGGATCGATAACTTCGTTATCTGTAGTATTAAGGTGCGGAATCCCTCAATACGGTGTTATCTTACTAACAACGAATATGTTCGTATTGCGTATACTAATACTTAGCTTTAAACGATAATACGTCAAAGCCTAGCCGTTAGGTTTGTTTTCTCTGGGTTATTCGAATTCGCAGATTCAGAATATGCAAAAAGTGTTAACGATTTCATAAGGAAAATCGTTTAAATAGTTCTGTCCGGCTCGGCTCGCATGGGCCGGCGAGTTCGGTCCAACTCGCAGCCCAAGCCCAGTATAGAGCTCGGCTCGCCAGTCTGATACCTCACGAGTTCAGGTCTCACCTCACAGCTCGACTCGCTGAGACCTGAGATCTCGACTCGCCTCGCATCAAACGTCTATTTCTTTATTTCGTATTTAACATTCGTTTAACTTAGCACAATAATATGTTTAACGAATATTACTAACAAAACAAATATTTATTTACAAATCTAAACCAATATACAAACATAATAATAATTACACTAGTCCTATTTCAAGCTAGATCTGTTGTCACAATCTATGTCTCAACAGGTTTGTAATAATAATCCAAAAGTGTTATTATTATATGTTTCATAGTGTTGCACACTTATCAATGTATGTGTTAAGTGTTTCCGAGGTTTTCTAAATGTTTGTTGTTGGCGTAAAATCGAGTATATCGTAATATTATCTGTTTGAAACATTGATTATGCGAAATCGGTGTCGAACACTATTCATGTGACAATGTCGGGTTACTATTTATGTGACAATGGTAAACTACTCTTTTTTCAACAATGATAAACCACTATCTTTCCAACAATGGTAAGTTACTAGTTCTCCAACAATGGTAAACTACTATTTTTCCAACAATGATAAACCACTAATTTTCCAACAATGGTAAGTTACTAGTTTTCCAACAATGGTAAACTACTATTTTTCCAACAATGATGTTTTTCTATTCTTCCAACAATGACGTCTTACTATTCTTCCAACAATGACGTTTTACTATTCTTCCAACAATGACGTTTGCGAGAATACAATGCGACAATGTGATTATGACAATGAGGTTTGCGACAATCGGGTCTTATGCGACAATGGTAGTTACGACAATGGTGTTTGCGAAAAAGGCATTGTCGCAGGTGAGAAGGCTTGTGCGACAAAGAGATATTGTCGCAAGTCTGTGTTTTCGTTTTCGTTTAAGTGTTCGTTTTCGTTGACTTGGTCAAACATGTTTTGTTTGACTCGAAACTTTTAGAGAAGTCTTAAATGTGTTCCTAAGGCTCGGGAAAATTATAGTTACATTTCGTGCTTAGCCCGAAGTGTCAGTTTTATAAATTACAACAAATCAGTCCATATATGTGTCCGGTTGAGTTTTCGGTTATTTTGCCTCTCGTTTTAACTAAGTTCTAATATAAATTAATTCATGAGAAAAATCATGGTTGATAATCTATATCTTAAGTAATTTATGAAACTTTTTCAATTAATTTTAGGTACCTAGAAGTCAACTAAATAAAATCACAAAGCATCAAGGGTCTAATTTTCCGACCAAAACAGACCTTCACTCACAAACTGAATTTTCTGGAAGAATCGATGTATTTCTAGAGGAAGTGTTCAACACAAAAGTTGTAGACAACGAACATACAAAGATTTTGGTATACTTTTCATGGTCTAATTCGATGTACACGATTTTATATATATGTTTATGAAAAACGTTTTTGAGCTTATGATTTGGACATTAACCAGTCATAGGAACATACTAACATGTATACAAACATATTACAAGTAGTTTTGAAAGGTGACGAGATCTTACGAGCGTCGGTTTTAAAAACCGAGAAGATAGAAACGTAGCTAGCGTTGTGGTGAACGTTTTTGCTTCAAACCTTCTTGTAATCCAAGGACTTTTGATGGTGTTTTTCTTGATGATTATTTGATGTTCTTGAAGTGTTTTAGAGAGAGAGAGAGGACTGATTTGAGAGAGGGATTAGAGAGAGAGAGAGAGTGAGGTGGGTGTTGAATGAGGGTTTTGAGGATTTTGTTGGGGGTTTAAGTCAAAAGCAACAAACCATAATATGGGGAAGATGTTGGGGCTGAAAATCGGCTCCCATGGGCCCCACAAGGGTGTGAGAGTCTCACTTTTTGGTTCCTCAAATTTGCGTTCCGTGCGGTGTTCGTTTCCCTGGTCGTTTGAACGTTTATTAGTCGCATATTGTTATATTATTACGTTTTCGTTTTTGTTTTAAATCTCGATATTTCTAATGGAAGTATTTTATCAAAATACTTTGTTTTGAGTTATATAAATATAACTTGAGGTTATTTGAATTGTCGGGCGCGTCTCGCGCATTTAATTTGTGCCGGTTAGTTTTAAACAAAACGTAAAATGTTTTATATATTATTGTAATGATATAAAGTAAATAATGATTTTATTAAATAATTCCACATTATTTAATACTTTTGTCCACCAACGTCCGTATTTGAGGTTTCGGATTCAATCCGATATGAAAATGCACGATTATATTTAATCGCGTACATGTGTATATATAGCAATATACATAATGATACATACGATTAGCCTAATATAGCATTAATTACATGTATTAATACAATGATTAGGCACTAATTACTAGCCCTAATTTTTCAGGTGTCACACAAAACGACGACGCATCTGATTTCACCAAAGTTATAATTTATTTAAAATACTTAAAGACTTACAAAATTTATAATATTTTTACATAAATTTTATTCCAGTGAAAATTTCAAGACCAAATTCATAGTTTAACCTAAGTTTAAAAAATCCACAATTTAACCAAAATTACAAACCGAAAACTCAGAAATGACCTTTAATCTTATAAAATTATTTTGACTGACTTAAACTTAACATTTGGGCACGAAACCAAGGCCATTTGAAAATAGACTCTGATAGTCCCTTACACTTCGAATCTAATCGGATCGTTATTGCGGAATGATAAACAATCAATATATGATTCATGAACATACAAACGATTCTCTATAATCTTGTATATATTCACAATTGAACGTATAGAGATTACAATCATCAATACAAACTCAAACTCGTTTCACCTCTCCTCTCTACTCTCACAAAAACGGCTTCACACTCTCTAACTCGTCCAACCCTAATTCTGAGTTATAACTCGCTATTTATACTCACGACTAATGGACCCTGCGACATTGGGCTCAATGTCGCAGGCCCAGACCCTTGCGACGTCTGACCCAACGTCGCAGGCCCAATTACAATGTCACCATTCTATGTATATTCTATAGTTATATTTCATTTACTGACTCGAATATACACTCTAAACACTATACATTCGTAGACTAATTGACTTTGACAATTACAATTGTTTGACCAACTGACTGACACACAAAATGCACCAACAGACTCTTAGTACATAAGTTTAGACACAAGTTTCATCAAAAATCATCTTAAATCGACCAAGTTCCACCTTTCCCAAACCGACACTCGAATCTATCCAGATTTAGGGTTTATATAATCAAACCTAAATCTTTATTTAAACAACCCTTAAACACATATATGATCAAATATCTTAATCCTAACAATTGTAACACTGATTTAACATATATTATATCATGATTACATCAAAAGGAATACAATGGATTAAACCGAAAGAAACCGAAAATAACGAAACAATCGGAATACGTTTTAATGAACGAAATATGATAGAGATAATAGCAACTATTGAATGATCGCACGACAACCTTCATTAGAATCTGTAAAAACAACATCGCATGAGGATCTAAACACTCCATGCAACATGAATCCGAATAATATGAAAGTTTGGAACACTACACTTACCGAAACACTCGAATACACAAGTTCTCGATCAATAGAATGATTTGGAGGTTAAGTATTTTAGTTTTTAGGCTTTAGAAATCGTAAATATGCTGAAGAATTCGTCCCTGATCGTCCAAAATCGGCTGTGGGTTTTTAGAATACGAATTAGGGTTAAAAATAGCCTAAAATACGCGTCTGGACTCCCAACGGGCGGTTGGGCCTCGGCCCAGCCTGGAACTGATTATTCGTTTTACGTTTTGCTTCATATCTCCTTCGTTACACGTTCGTTTTCGATGATTCTTTTTGCGTTGGATTCGTTTTTCAAAAACGAAGACTTTTATGTAAATAAATGCTTGAAATTAGTCTTTTCACAAAATGACTTTTTATGGCTTAAATACGAAATGACTCGGTAATGGAAGTCACATTTCTCACATAGTTAAGGGTAAGAAATAATTGGTTAAAACTAAGAAAGGATTATAAGTACGAACCTATAATAGAGCTTTTAGTAACGGATGTCACACTTCTCCTTAAGAAACAATATAATGGCTGTCCTTACTCCTTTTAAAGGAGTAATGCTAGTCTTCTTCATCACATCAAATAAAACTAAAGATTGAGTTAAGTTATAAATAGTATCTAATTGTAAGATATGCTTCTCTCATATAATGTATAGGTTATGTGAACACTACAGGAGGAGATTAACTATGGAGTTTGGATTTCTCTCATCAAAGTAAGATAATGTTTGCGAAAATCGGGTGCACAGTCAAAACCTTATACTTTAGATTATCACTTAAGTGTATTAAAGATGGTTAATTAATTCAACCAAAGTCATTGCATTTGGGTTACTTGGGGTTTGTTTAATCTTACGTGTGGGTCGGGTTAATCATGGCACACATGTTAGTATTTGTTGTTATGACGATGCTGTTGTTTATTAGATTGTGTTTTTGTTATTGTTGGAAATAGTGTCCAATGTCATAACTAATTGGTAAGACTATCGATAAAGTAGAGTCCTTTTTGGGTTGCCCTCGATGAACAGTAAGAGAAACTAATTGAGAGATAATATTAATTAGAATTAATATTGTAAGTTAATTATTTAGTTTGTTAATTTATCAAAGTTGATAAATTAATTAGAAGCTAAAAGAAATTAATAGAAACAATTATGAAATTTTAAAATGGCTTAAGGCTGGTAACGAGAATGGAATATTCTGGAACAAGAGTCTAACCGGCGGTTGGAAGGTTCAACCGGCGGTTGGAGGCTAGGGTTTGTAAGTCGGTGTAGACGTGTCATTACTTGGGCAGGAATCTAGTCTAACCAGTGGTTGGAAGCTCCAACCGGCGATTGGAGAACGAATTCAGTTGTCCTACATTGGCTGGAAGACCAAAACCCAAGGCATCCTTTCCTCTATAAATAGAGGCCATCCCTAAGCTTTCATGGTATCCCAGATTCGAATTCAATTCGTTTCTTTTTCTCTTTCTCATTCCTAATCCTTTAAGAGTTTACACGACTTGGAGTCGGAACCTTAGGATTTGGAGTTTCTCTTGGTTCACGGGTATGAAGCATTAGAGGTATCCTATTTTGGGTACTTACCATCCAAAGAATGGAAGGTCGAGCAAGGAGTCTGCGTGAAGGTTCAGCAAGGTGGTTTGCGCGTGAGAAATTGGTTTTCTCAAAGGTTAGTATTTTCTCATTTATCTATTTATTTTGTTATTTTTAATAGCTTTATTAAGTCAAGGTCCTTTAGGGTTTAGTTTTCTAGTTGCTCTAGATTAATTGTTATTTTTCGCTGCATATGTTAATCTAGTTAGGGAATAGAAAACCCAACAGTGGTATCAGAGTCATAGCTTAATATTGTTAGCAATACAAAATGTAGATAACATGTATTTTGAAATAGAATTTTTTTATTTTGTCCAAATAACTAAATTAAGTATATATGTATAATAGATTTGTATATGTATACAGTTAATTTATTTACTAATCAGACCTTAGTATTTTAATGGTTTAAAATATACGCTCAAATTTTAAAATGTTTTAAAATAGAACCCTGAACCCTAAATGTTTAAGAGAGACCTTATATATAATATGATTTATATATACGTATCATTAAATTCTAAATACATCATCAGTCAATTGATAATTCGGCTCACCCATAGTGAACAAACTATGAGAGAAGTATAAGGCGGGTCGCTTTGCTTCCCTAAAGAAGTAGGTTTTTAATAAGCTTCGCGCTGACCTGCTTCTCCGCTCCTTTGTGCGTTCGATGGAGCTACCGAGGACTTTTGATAGGATGATGCCAAGATTAAAAGTAGACTTAAAATAGTAAAACAAAATCCCGTTTTAGCTATAGAAAAATGTGAAAAGTATGCTAACCCATGAAAACCGCACATTTCTCGTATGGACTGTTAATGGAGCGTGTGTGGTTAACCGGCACATTAATATGAGGACATAAGTGAGAGGTGATGTGAGACTCACGATTCTCCAGCGTACTTGAGCCGGGCATCACGAGGGGTTTGCATGGTTAATTCACCATCTAATTCATGATCCTCGGCATCCTAGTCATGAATGGTAGATGAGCATAACTGAGATTAACATGCAATTGATAGGTATCAATGAATCTCAAAGAACTAGGAGTTTCATAGAAATGAAATAGACAAAGGTATTTTGTTATATGATTACGGCGACCCTTTTCATAAAACTGAAAATATAGATCCTAGCCTTAATATATAAATTGGGTAATTTAATTAAGGAATATTTAGATTAAGTAAAACAGTTTTTTATCTCAATAATATCTGTTGAAAATGGTAATAATCCTCCCGTTTCCAATTCCGCAAAAAACCCGAACTTCTCATTACTCTCAGTTCTTGGGAGGGAAAGGGTTACCATTCCAAAATGTATGGACTGTGATGTAACCCTAGGTTCACTCAAAGGAACAAGTAGTATGTTCTCGATGAGCTGTGAAACCGTAGGTACGAGAACAAGGAGTATGTTCCCAAGGAGAATAAGGAATATATTCTCGATGAGCAAATTCCCACTAATGATAATGATTCAACCCAAGAGGAGATCGAAGCTCACCAGAAATATTATGATGTCTGATACTGAGTTTTGGTCAACATAATACTGTCCGGTCAGGTAGCTTTCTACAAACAATTTGCAACCTCATGTTAAATGGTTTTGAATGAGAGAGAGACCTAAATAATGGAACTCTAAAATTACTGAGCAAAGGATCAAGAAGATTGATGTGCCCTTTTGGCTCAGCAGCTCCTGTGTTGTCAAATTGGTCATAATGCAAAGAAAAGGAAAAGATCTGGAATAGCTACGAATGAAGAGTCCAATCATAGGGCTAAGAGAAAGATTGAATCTGAAATTGCACAGGCAAATGATCCAAAGGAAGCAGTATGATTTACTGCAACATAGAGGGGCACTAGAAGCGTTGCAGCCCAAAATATCTGAAGGACCATATAGACAATAAGGTCAAAAGGATTCAGGTATATAAATGATCGAACTCCATAATACTACGACTTCTAATTCATAGGTTTTGAATACAGGGTGTGGTACTCACATTTGCACTGTATTGCAAGGCCTAAAGGAAAGTAGAAGTTTATAGCATGGAGAGCTCAACTTAGTCATGGGAGACAAGAAAGTCATGCCCATTGGAAAGTTTGAGCTCATGCTAAAATCTGGAGTTAGGATACATTTAAATAATTGCTGTTATTCGTCAGAAATGACAAACAACATAGTTTCATTTTATTCTTGTTTAAGGATAGTTATCAGTGTTCATTTGATAATGAGAATGGTGATAAAGCTTCTCCTTGCAAAGGCATATATGAAAATGTTGAATATGTCAGCAAATGAATTTAAATGATGGTTCGTCTAAAGAGCTTGATCCAAATTATGGCAATATCATCTAAGGCACGTAAACAAGAAAGAATATCGCCTAAACTCCAAAAGTATGGAGTGTTGGAATCCTTCGACCTTAAATCGGATGATGTATGCAAATCTTGTTTATTAAGCAAGATGACTAAATCACAATTCACATGTTATATAAAAGAAGTGATGGATTGTTCGACTTGGTATACATGTATATATGTCGACCATTCTGATATGCCATAAAAGATGAAAATAGCTACTATTGCTGATTACTTCAGTAGACATGGATATGTTTATCTAATTAAACATAAGTCGGACACTTTTGAAAGTTCAAAAGGTGTTAGGACGTAATATAGAGAACCAAATGAGCAGAAAGATAAAGGTACTCCAATCCGATAGGGGAAGAGAAAACCTTAGTATCGAGTTTCTTGATCATCTTAGACACTGTGGAATAGTTTCAAATTTGACTCCTCCTAGAACACCATAGCTGAATGGAGTAGCTGAGAAGAAAAGTAGAATCCTGTTAGACAAGGTTCAGTCAATGATGAGTCAGGTAACACTTCTAATAAGCTTATGGGTTTAGGCGTTATAGATAGTCGCACATATCTTAAATCTAGTACTCACCAAGAAAGTTCAAAGATGACTTATGAGATGTGGAAGAGAAAATGTTTTTCTCTTGGGTACATCCAGATATGAGGTTGTGAAGTTATCGTTAGACTAGAAACTTAGTACAGACTAGAAGCTAGATCTGAAAAGTATCTTTTCATCGGTTATCCACAGAAGTCATTTAGATATTTGTTGCTCAAAAGGAAGTGTTTCTTGAGAAAGAAATAATATCTAAAGAGGACAGTGAGAGTATAATTGATCTTGAAAAGATTCAAGGATCGACCAATGACGAAACTATGTGATGAACGCCAAAATGTGTTATTTTATAGTACTAATTACCCCGTTATTCAATACATTTCTTATGCATTTTAATTGAATTTGATACTCATTTTGTTCATATTTGCATTTAGGAGTTATTTGGAGCTTGAATCAGAAAAGAAGCGGAAAACGTGCTAGTATTGAAGAAAATAAGCTAAAATGGTTGAAGATTGAAGAGCTGAAGTCGACTGGTAAAAAGTTGGAAAATTTCATCCATACGGCGTACGGAAATCCATACGGCGTATGGATGTTGTGAGCCGGGCCGCTAGAATACGCGGGCTTGATCCATGGGCCAAATCAATCCATACGGCGTATGGATTGCGTCGACAAAAACCGTAAATAACTCATTTTGCTTTCATTTGAGGGTTATCACCTGCACTTTTTCTCCAGACGATTTTACTCTCCAAAAACCCTAATTCCAGAGACTTTTGAAGGGAAAAGATCAAAGAGAATTGAAGGCTTTCATTCGTTCAATCATTATTTCGATATTTCGGTTCGAATACATTTCTTTCTTTCATTTGATTATGACTATTGATATGTTATTGAATCTGATTTTCTGTATTATAATGATTGGCTAAGTTTTTAATACAATTGTTTAGATGATAATACTCAGATGATGATTTGATTATTGAATTACGGATTTCTTTCGGATTTTATGAATGTTTATATGTTTACTTGATGATCCATGTTTAATTATTGATTCTTGATGATAACCTAACGTGATGATCTATTGATTTATGATTGAGTTCTTTATTGATTGATCATTATTGATGATTATTGATTTTAATTGATGGTTATCACTAAATAGATTGAGTTTGATAGACTAGGGTTAATTATGATTAATAATTGGTAATGAACGTGATAGCTATTGATTAGTTATAAACTTTGTTGATTCAAGTTGCAAAAGTAAATCATATAAACGGTGTAGTTTTAATTCATAATACAATTTGGTGGATAACGTTAAATTGAACTGTTAACTGGTGGAAAACAACTTTATATCTTTCTTGATCGTGTTTAATCAATTAATCTTGTAAGGATAATTGATACATTTGTTATGTCACAATAAAATCTATATATTCGCAATTCAATAAAATGATAATCAGATTCTGAGGAAAATAATCTAAACAATTGTGTTTCTTTTATTATTTGAATTAAATAATCTTTTTAAGTAATTATTTTATCATTTCTTTATTTTATCATTAACTTTTATTTACTAAATCATTTTTCATAATTGTTTGCCAATTGTTCGATCGGAACTAAAACGCCACCATTATTTACTGCTTTCATTATTTGTATCAATTTCCAATTTATTTAATTAAACATCCGTTCCCTGCGTTCGACTCGGACTTATCATACTATACTATTATATGACCAGGTATTCTTGCCTGAGTTGTGTATAGTTAGTAAGGTAATTTCCATTTTAAAATAAAGCTCTGTTTACACAACATCAAGTTTTTGGCGCCGCTGCCGGGGAACGGTTTGATTCAATTTGGTAAATTGGATTTTGTTTTCTATAAATTATTAGTTTTAATTTAATTTTGTTTACCTGTCTATTTGTATTATTTTATGTTTAGGGATTAATTGTTTAGTTGTTTTGTATTTAAGAGTCTTGTTCTACCATTCGTATTTGGAGGGCGATTTTATAGAATATTTACGATCTCTCTTTGAACCACCCATCGATCAATCGGAACTAGATTTAGAAATGGCAGACGACATCGCCAACATGACTCTCGAGGAATATTCGAGCAGAAGGCATAGCGACCTTGGCCCAGGAGTAGTGAGGCCCGCGATTGCAGAAAACGTTGAGTTCGAGATAAAGGGACAATTCTTAAAGCAGCTTAGGGAAAACCCGTTTCGAGGAGAGGAGAATGACGATGCTAACGAGCACGTGGAGAGAATCGTCGAGATCGCCGATATGTTCAACCTCCCTAACATTACATGCGATCAAGTCATGCTCCGAGTGTTCCCAAAAACACTCAAGGGAGCCGCAAAAAGATGGATTACTAATGAACCAGCTGGATCCATCACCACGCGGGAAGATCTCCGCACAAAGTTTCTAAATATGTACTGCCCGCCATCCAAAACGTCGAAGATGATCAACGAGATTTGAAACTTCAAGCAAGACTTTGACGAGTCACTGCACTAAGTGTGGGAAAGGTACCAGGACTTGATGCATAAATGTCCACAGCACGACCTAAACGACCAGCAAATTATAATGTATTCTACAGGGGAGTGGATCGTGCTACAAGATAGCAATTAGATGCTCAAGGGCCTATCCCGAAGAAGATTCCTAGGGATGCCTTAGCAGCTATTCACGACCAAACAAAGCATTCTCGGTTATGAGATGATGATACCTCTAGGAGAAAGAGGATAATTAGCGATGATGATGGACTCGCCGTCATAACTGCCAAGCTGGACAACATGGGAAGAGACATAAGAAAAGTGACCGAGACTGTCCATGCAATCCAAGTAGGGTGTGACAACTGTGGAGGAACACATTTAGTCAAGGATTGTCCCAAAATGAATTCTGGAGAAGTGAGAGAGGAAGTCAAATGTGTGGAAACTCACGGAACCTACTGACAAGGCAGTAGGGAATTTTTCCTAAGACCATACCAGGAAGGAGGTCACCAGTTTAGCCAGGCTCAGCCAGAGTTTTTCACTAAGGAACAACCCTCGGCAACCGTCCCTGACAAGAAATCCAATTTGGAAGAAATGATGGGGAAGTTTTTGACCGCTAACGAGATATTTATTGCTAGGTCTGGACAGCGGATGGACACCATTGAAGCATTAGTTCGGAATCAAGGAGCGGCGATCAAGCAAATTGAGGGAACCATTTCTAGCATAGCTAAAGTTCTCCAAGAGAGACCCCCGGGAAGTTTACCAGGATTCACCGAAACCAACCCACGAGATCACGCAAAGATAATAACTACCAGAAGTGGAAAGGGTCATGAAAACCCCAAGTTTCAAAAGAATCATGTGTCGAAGCTTTTGCCTGAAAGGGAGAAGGAAGCGGAGGTTGCTAAAAATCCAAGGATGAACACAAAAGCTGATCAAATTGCTAGGGATAAACAATATGCGAAGGATCATGCACCACCCCCACCTTACCCAGCAGCTTTGAGGCGAGGAAAAGATGAAGCTCATTATCACCATTTTTTAGAGAATCTGAAGCAGCTTCATATTAACATTCCGTTTGTGGAAGCCATAGCCCAAATGCCTAAGTATGTGAAATACTTGAAGGAGCTCTTGACTAATAAGAGCAAATTGGCAGAAGAAGCCACGGTGATGATGAATGAGCAATGCTCAGCCGTGATGCAAAACAAGTTGCCACCAAAAAGGAAGGATCCAAGGAGTATCACTATACCCTGTCTAATTGGCAATTTGAACATTGCGAATGCACTAGCGGATCTTGGGGCTAGCATATCCATTATGCCTTATACTATGTACGCTAGACTTGGGCTAGGAGAACCTACGTCCATCCGAATGTGAATCGAGTTGGCCGATCACTCTATTTAATAACCCAGAGGGATGGTTGAGAACGTTTTAGTCAAGGTTGATAAGTTTGCGTTTCCTTGCGACTTTGTGATTCTCGACATGGTAGAAGATCCCAAGGTGCCTATTATTCTAGGTAGACCCTTCCTAGCCACTTCCAAAGCGTTGATCGATGTTTTTGATAGGAAAATAATCATGAGGTTGGGGGATGAGAAGGTTGTATTCAATGTGAATGAATCTATGCAATATCCAGAATCAGTGGATGAGACTTGTTACTTTGCTAGCATGAGAGAATTATCTGAGGATGACGAGAGTTTGCAAAGTTTGAAGGGTGACGTAGATTTAGACCCAATGATTCTTGAAGGATGGACGGGAAACCTCGAGGAAATCCGTGACATCGAAGAATTCGATAAATTGCTCGAGGAGATAGAGACAACTTGCGATGAGGAGTTAGAGAACGAGGGCATCAAGCTAAAGAAGAGTAAAGGGTCAATCTTGACAAATGGAATCTCGATCAAAACGGAGACGTGAATTACTATGCATGGTGTCCAATATTCGAGAGCCGAGGTGTCGGTGGTTAAATCCTCTTTTGAAGAGCCACCCAAGTTAGAATTGAAAGGGCTGCTGACTCACCTTGAATATGCAAATCTACAGGGGGATTCCGACCTGCCGGTAATCATTTCAGCACATCTTTTAACTCATGGAAGAAAAAGATTTTTCTTGGCTTTGCGACATTACTTTTGGGAAGACCCATTTTTGTTTAGGAAGTGTGCTAGTGATGTTGTGAGAAGGTGTGTTCATGGAAAAGAATGCGCAAGAATTCTAAGTCATTGTCACAATGATCCTACTAGAGGGCATAAGGGACCTAATTACACATCACGAAAGATGTTGAAGGCAAAGGCACTACCTATAAAAGATGCATGGGTGGTGGTGATGTTCCTTAAGCATTTATTTTCACGATTTGGAACGCCAAAGGTTTTGATCAGTGACAGTAAAACACATTTTACGAATGCACAATTGAAGAAAGTGTTAGGGATGAATGCTTATGTTAACGCTCGACTATATATGGAGCGCACCAAGAAATGTAATGATTCACGATTTAAATCAAATTGTTTATTTGAAAAGGTGATAAGGTTCTCCTCTACAGTTCTCGTATGCATTTACTTCCTGGTAAGTTGAAGACACGCTGGACAGGACCTTTTGTGGTAGAGAAAGTTTATCCTTTTGGTGCTGTTGATCTGCAAGGTCATTCTGGAAAAACTTTCAAGGTTAATGGAAGTCGTTTGAAGAGATACGATGGTGATGCAAGGGGCTCCAAGCTTGATTTGGAGATGAATTTGAGTTAAGTTGTGAAGCAAGATGTTGAGCTTACCGACGTGATAAACAAAAGCGCTTTCGCGAGACAACCCGTTATTTTGTTTTATTGTTTTTGCTTGCAGGTTTGAACTTTGTGGGTATGTTCCCTGGAAACCCTCACGAGACTACAACTCGTCCACTCAGGATACTGAGGGGTTTAAAGGCTTGTTGCATACGCTAAATGCAACCGTGATGCCTACGGAAGTGTGCTGTTGTATTTTATTTCAGAACCAGTTCATTCATGAATTTTTCTTCTAAATCAGGGGAGTATTTCTTTTCACTTCTTTTCTATTCCCTATATTATTATTTTCTTTTGCAATGAGGACATTGCATACATTTAAGTGGGGGTTGGGGGAAAAGAAGTCTATTTGTCCTTAAGATATGAATGGTAAATATTGGAAAATTTTAATGTTAAAGGGCATTCTACATGTTAGTCATTTTTCAGCCCAAATTTTTGTTTTAAAATTGTTTTCTGCGTAAAGGTTAGCGAATCTTATAACATATTTTGGGAATTCAATGGATGAAATGAATTTAATGTTTATATATTAGATAGTTCATTATGCGATGTATCGATAGGCAATCTATATGACGGTTGTTGAGCGATTAAGAAATGTAATGTATATTAAGTAGGGATTTATCTTAAGAGGATCTTTAGCAAGGTATGACTTTTGTCTTAATTCTTATATGATAGCGTATTATAATCCATAATTTTGGGATCCTAATTATCTTCATTTGGGAATATACTGGGTGTTGACTCCTCTGTTGTACGAAAGTACAGACCTGGTTTCCGTCAGTATATTTGATATAAAAAGAAAAGAAAATAGTACAAAGGACTCATGAATTGAAAAACCAAAACCAAGTTATGTCACTCTGTTGTACTGAGGTACAGACCTGTCACCAACGTCTTTGTTTGAAAAATGATTGATTTATTTGGATGTTCATTATTTGGTGAATTGTGACACGTTATTTATATAAGGGTATTTTGCTATTGGGAATCAAGGGTAAGGCCTGCTAGAATAATAATAGTTGAGCTCAATTTCTGAAATTTAGATTGTTTAAGTGGATAACAATATCGATAATCTGGGTGATTTATCTTTTATGTCTAATAATAATGTATTAGAAGTTGTTTACCTTAGAGAGTTTCTTGATTGCTAAACTTTAAGGTAGAATCGATTTTAAGATAGGAATTTGGTTTGTCGAGTGCTGTGTAGTATGTAAGTCCTTTTGCACTTTTGTTGCCGTTCATATTTAAAGTTTTGAGTTTTTTTTAATCGATAGTCTACTTGAGGACAAGTAGGATTCAAGTGGGTGATGTTTGATGAACGTTAAAATGTCCTATTTTATAGTACTAATTACCCCTTTATTCAATACATTTCTTATGCATTTTAATTGAATTTGATACTCATTTCGTTCATATTTACATTTAGGAGTTATTTGGAGCTTGAATCAGAAAAGAAGCGGAAAACGTGCTAGTATTGAAGAAAATAAGCTAAAATGGTTGAAGATTGAAGAGCTGAAGTCGACTGGCTAAAAAGTTGGAAAATTTCATCCATACGGCTTATGGAAATCCATACGGCATATGGATGTTGTGAGCCGGGCCGCCAGAATACGCGGGCTTGATCCATGGGCCAAATCAATCCATACGGCGTATGGATGTCCATACGGCGTATGGATTGCGTCGACAGAAACCCTATGTCGCGGTCCCAAGCGGTCGGTTGGATTTTATTCCGGTCGTTGAACCTTCCGGAAAGGGCTCACGGTAGCGTGTTTTATATTTATTATGCTGGGTATCCTAAGTTTTGATACAACCTAAAGACCTAAAGGGCAGTAAGCGGTATGTATGACTTAGGTGTCGTTCTTAAAACTACAACGGGCATGGAAATCTAGGAGGATTGATTATCTTTTGTAATTTAGCTGGGATTTTTAAAACTTTTGATAGGTTGGTTGGTTCTCTAATCTAATTACTAAAATTTAAAACTAAATTAAAGACAGGGGTTTGTACGGAGAACGCAGAGAAATCAAGATAAGGAATATGTTTGCAGTGATTTCGGAAATGTTATTTAGATGGATAATTATGAGGGATAAGGTTACTAGGTGCAATGACTAATCCGGTGAGGTCATAGAAGCTTAATTGGTAGATAAAGTATTATGCCTACGACCTTTACTCGGCTTCCCAAGTATTTGTAATAACACTATACCGGATACTCAGGGCGTTTTACAGCTTTTCCGTTATACCAATTAGGATGCAAGATTACTCACTAGATATTCCTATATTTCTTAATGAGCTACAGCTACGATCCTACTATATACCTAACGTAGAGTTGTCCGCAATCAGATATATAATATGTCACAGGGATAGCAGCTATAGAATGTCCAGTACACCGGAAGTTCTCCCAAATGCACAGACCAATTCAACTGACAACTATCCTCTAATCCGGGTCCCCAGTCTCAGACATCCGGAGGACGTCCGTATCGTGGCATGAATTGTTCATTGAACAATAACATGAACAGGGTTTAACCCGCGGAACCGGTTGGGATAAAATGTAACACCCGCCAATTTAGGACTTTGATTAGTGCCTAAACTACTTGTAATTACGTGTATTTAGTTTTGTAATACTCTGAATATATGTAACGTCTTGGTGTAATTAGATACACGTTTACGCGATTTGCTGAATCGTACACTTAAGTTTCGGACGAGGTCCGACACTACTTATAATGGACGTTGGTGACAAAACCTTTAAATAATGTGGAATTATCCAAACAAACATTATTTGCATTTATATATTGTGAAAATATATTACACGTATATCGTATCATTTAAAACACTTCAAAAGTGATGAAAACGCACGAAACGCACCCGGCAGACAAATAAATCCAAGTTATAATTTTTTAACTTAAAATATGTTGTTTTGATTAAAACCTTCATTTAAAATGTCGTGTCTTAAATCGTTAATGAAACGCATTATGTTAAACATGTAACACTAAATAACAATTAAACGATCGCGAGACTTAACGCAAATTCGAGGAACGAGCACGAGGCCGAGACCCAAACGGGTCAGCCCAGTCCCTCGGGTCTAACCCGCGACCCATGACTCACCCCCCTTATAACCCCATTTTCTCTCATTTCATCTCTCATTTCACCACCAACACTTCACCCAACTCTCTCTCTTTTCCCTCATTTTCGGCAGCCCTGATGCGCCACCAACGGTCGATCAGGTTTTACCCTGTCGTCAGACCATCCGTCAGCGGCGGCACCAGTGGGTTTTAATATTTATAAATGCGGGGCCTAAGTTTTACTAGTGCTATGTGGCCTAAGGTTTGTATAGCAGCGAGTATGACCTAGGGTCGTTCTTCAAAACCAACTGTATTGTGGATCTGAGTAGTCTAGGATGTCCGTTTCTAATTAGTGAGGGAGTTTTAAAATAGTTGGGAGTGGTTTGGTTTTGTTTTTATGATTAAACTAATAAGCAATAATAAAAAGCAGATAAAATAAACGGAATAGCAGTCAGGATAGAGGGGGTGTTTGTTGTGACTTCGTTAGCCGAACGTTGGGATGATGTTTAGTTTAGGATATGAAAACGTCTCTAAAGATTTGTATTTTATTTGTTTCGAGTATATGTGAGATAAGCACTAGCTCCCTACTGATCGATTTCTCAATCAGTATGTCACTGAGTAACTAGGCTATCGTGATTCTGATCGGAGTAGGTTGCCCAGCCTACAACACTGTCCTGTTACGGCACAGTGACCCTTTTTGGATTAGGTATCCTGGGTGCATGAATAAGGTAGCAAACTAACTCGATGTCCGACCGTTCTTAACCCCACAGGGATACTCAATTGAATAAAACATTTAAGTATAAGACTTGATTTGGTGCTTGATTAATTTCTATCGATGGGTTTGTAAAGTCCAGAGGTTGAAATAACCAGTGATTTACAAAGTAGAGTAACAGTATTCACGTTGCTCTATAATGGTTACTCTGGACTTTTAATCTAAGTTTGTATTTGAGTTCAGAAATTATCCATCTATGATATAAACCAGCCCTTACTTTTAAGTCCCAATAAATCCCTAGTTTATGTACTGTGTACACTACTTTGATCGAAAACGGTATTTCCACAGGTTTAAAACCAGACCATGTTTATTTCAAACACAGATAATTAATTACCTTTACTTAAGGTTAGCTACGTCTTAATAAAAAGGTTTTAATCACGTTCACTGGTCGAAAGGCGTTAGGTTAAATTGAGGTTTATAATCATAGATAGAAAGTTAATCAAAGCACTGAGTTTTCATTTATAAAATAGTTTGGGACATTATTCCACAACAGATTGTGCCCACGACTTTCATAGCTTCCACGTTCCGTACTCCACACATTCGTGATGTTTCCGGCGCTATACAAATGAAAGTCGTTTAACGTTACCTCCGTTGTTTCATAATGACATCATCCCAACTAATACGGCTAACTACAACACAACAAACACGCAATATGACTACTCGCTAATCATGGCAAATCCTAAATCTAGCATAATCAAAATAACAACAGCATGCATTTTAATTAATAAGATAAAGGATAGATATAACCGTGAAAAGAGCGTAGCTGAATATAACTTGAAAGTATACAGACAGAACTTCGAGTATGCTCCAAGCGATATTACAATATTACCCCTCTAGTAGCCCGGTTAAGTATTAACCGGAGACTAACTAGCCACTAACTACGAAAATAAAAATAAAAACCTAATCTAGAGAGAGAGTAGTGAGAGAGTAGTGTTGGTGAAGAATGGATGATTTTATGGATGTTCTGAAAATGATGAAATGAAGCCTCTATATATAGAACTCGCACAACCGTATCCATAGACCGTATCCAAAACTTCAAACGCACAACCGTATCGCAAACCCGAATAAAAGTCTGATTTTTATTGCCCAAACGCACGATACGGTTGAGCTAGGGCAAATACGGCTGAACTGGAGCGTATACGGGCAAGCATAGGGTGAATACGGGAGAACACAGGCCGTATACGGCTGTGCTAGGCCATATACGGTCTAGCTAGGCCGTATACGGTCTGTGCTAGGCCGTATACGGTCTAGTTTGGCCGTATACGGTCTAGTTCTCCCGTATCCTGATTCCTCGGTTCTTCATTTCTTCGTTCGGGCGTAACTTCTTCGTCGCTTATCCGTTTTGAGTGATTCTCGCGCTCACGGTTTCGTAATTTCCTAACGAAGAAAATGACATAAGTTAGAGGTCATAATTCCAAGTATAGCTTAAATTGTGCTTAAATGCGTGAACGGAAGATTCAATGATCGTTTGTGCTCTATTTTACTCATTTTTAGGTCTTTTTGGTTGATTCTTGAAACATCGTCTATATTTTAGCCCTTATGATGAAATGTGATGTTTAAGTTCATATTTAAGTTTTTTTTTCATTAATAATTGAGCTAAAATGGTGAGATAATGGCACACAAAAACATGACTTTTGCATGTCATCAAGCCCCAAATCCACCAAAAACACCATCAAAAATCGTTTATCGTCATTATCCGGAACAAGCACAAGGATCACCAACTCGAGCTCTCCATCTTCATCTTTTTCGTTTTCAATTTTGAGGTATAAAACGTTAAAACTCTTTTAAATTACTTGTAACCCTTTTATTTACATGCTAGAACGTTTCCCCAACGAGTTTATGTCCAAAAACCAACTTAAAAATCCGATTTTTAAGGTTTATATGCGAACAGCCCGTTTCGCGAGCCGAGATCTGTTCGTCCAACGAGTCGAACCGAGAACTCGACTCGCGAAGCCATCCTGCGAGTCGAAGTTGACTTGCGAGTCGAGTTGCCCTGTGAACCGAACTGACCCGCGAGTCGAGTTGACCTGCGAGTCGAAGTTGACTTGCGAGTCGAGTTGCCCTGTGAACCGAACTGACCCGCGAGTCGAGTTGACCTGCGAGTCGAGTTGGCCTGCGAGTCGAGTTCTCCCAGCTCGGTTCGCAGCCCACTTTGTCTTTGAACCCAAATTCAGTAATAAAAGCACTAATATGAACTAAGATTTATCACTTGATTTTACACCGAATTTAGATTTCAAATGCGTTTTCGATAAAGCAATATAGTAGAAATAAATTTTTCCAAGCTGACCTGGTAGCTCGACCCCAGCCAGGGGCTCTGCCCCTTGGACCCCGCCAGGGGCTCTGCCCCTTGGACCCCGCCAGGGGCTGCCGCCCCTTGGACCCCGCTACCAGGGGCGCTGCCCCCGGACCCCCGTCAGTAGATGTTGTAAATACTTTTCGCACTAAGTGTCAAACATTTACAAATAACGAAACCTGATTCAACGATACATATAATAATAACACTTTTGGATTATTATTACGCACCATCACCAACGGGCCATACTTGTTTTCAAACTACAAACGAATTACTAAACAAACACTTGGACATATCCTAGTTGAGTGGACAACTAGCGTGGGTGATCTTTTAAGACACCAACTTATTTACTTGTTTACTTACAATCTTGCGCGTTTCGGACGCCAGAAGGTTTCAGGGTTCTGAGAACCGACATACGGACTTACATCCGCCTTACTTGGTTGATTTCACATACGCACTTACTAGACTCAGGTGAGTCTTACGGCCCCACTTTTACTGTTTTTATACTTTGGGGGAGATACTTAGCAACTGTTTTACATATGAACACAATGTACTGAACTGATTACTCTACTTTTTACACATGTTGCATGAGTTACTTTTATCCACTGAAAGCCGCCTATCATAAGTTGTTAGTTATGGACTTAAGCGCAATTACTCGTAAATGGATCCATTTGGGACTGACAATCCCTGCCTGGGGTAGTAGCGCTACCACGGATTTCACCGTAGAAACAGGCATATTAGTATTTGTTACTTTTGAGTGTTTGGATAGCACTCACGGGGGGTACGTGATGTTGTACTTGACTGTACCATTCACACCAAACTGTTAAGCTTCAACTTGTGGGCTCATGGCACTTGTGATAATTTACTGATTTACTTACTTTGCTTGATAGCAATACGGGTACATACTTGTGGTTCATAACGATTATTTAATACTAAACCTGTAAGATTCACCAACCTTTTTGGTTGACACTTTTAGCTTTGTATCTCAGGTACACCGACGGAGTAGGATTTCCCCTGGACACTAGCTAGAGTCGCATGATTTCTACATTGCATCTAACGGAGATTCTTAGCATTATCTTTTGTATATTATGATTATGTAATAGAATCTCCCGCTATACGCGCGGGCTCTAGGGAACTACATTTTTGTAACTGAAAACACTCTGTTTTCAAACATATATTATATGGAAATGTAACTAATTTACAAACGTTGCATATAGATGTCGTTTGCTTTACTTTTGTGCAGTGATATTTGATTAGTAGCACCCCAAAACTTGCTTCCGCTAAACAGTGAATTTGGGGGTGTTACAGATTGGTATCAGAGCCTAAGGTTATAGCGAACTAGGTTGCATTTAGGGGGCCTAGACTATGACCGTTAGGCAGTATGTCCTTATTAGATATGACTGGTTCAGGAACTGCATCATACAACTTTAATTTAACATAGCCTGATCAACTATGTACAATTAAGGAAAGATGATGTGAGGTCTGAAACGATTATGTTGAACAGGAATACACTAGTTGACTCTGACCACGAGAGAAACCGGGACTTGTTGTGCTAGACACACTAGGCTATATTATATGTTATATATATATATATATATAGGCCTCACTCCTACTAGCGCTTTGTCTCAGAAATGGCAAACACGCCACCAAGTTCATCACGCTCTTATTCACATGGATCACGAAACCCAAGAGTGGCTAGGAGGGACACCGGCTCGCCTCTGGCTAGCCCATATCCAACTCACCCCACTCTACCAGACCTAGCCGCTAGGGTACATCACCACGAACAACGACTTAACGCTATGGACATTGAACTGCAAGAAACTCGCGAAAACTGGAGACTCACAGCAATGGAACGAATTGAGCAAGTCTTCGAAGATCACGATCACACTGTTAACACCATGAACACTCTTCAGAATCAGGTGGGAGAAACAGTCGGAACCATGGAGGTTGTCCATAACCAAGTGATTGGCAACCGAAATGAAATCTCTGTCCTACGATCAAGGCTACATCAGTGCGAGACACGTCTAAGGGAAACCGAGGACGCCCTCAGAACGGCCAACAGACTCGCAGAATCTGTGGACCACCTCAACGCACTGCTGCCACAACTCAATTTACGCCGGAATTAACTTAGACTGAGTCTGTAATCTACTTTTATTATTGTAGGACCTATGTAATTCGACCGGATGTAACAATTTCTGGTGCTTTTGTAAAACATCTAATCTTGTAACTTTTGGAACCTGTAACTCGGAATAGTCTATCATCTTTTGAACTTGTAATATCAATTGACAATTCTCCTTGATTATCCTACATTATTAATATTACATTGTGATGTCGTAGGTTACCGCTTTTACATATATGCATCTGTTGTAATTTTCATTCTGGTACAATTTCTTATGTACCTTTTGTTTCTTTCTTTCTTGAAGAATCATGCCGCCCAAGAAGAAAAGTTACAGCGATGCGGAAATCAATGCTCTCATTTCTCGAGCCGTGGCCGATGCCTTGGCTGCTCGGGACTCGCCTCGAAACTCCCGAAATACTGGTGAAGCTCCCAGTAATACCCCTGTCATCAAGCCTTGTTCTTACAAGGATTTTCTTAGCTGCAAGCCACTATACTTCAAGGGCACGGAAGGTGCCATCGGTCTGATCCGTTGGATCGAACGTATGGAATCCGTCTTCAACCTCTGCAACTGTACCGAAGACAACAAAGTCAAGTTCGCTGCTTACACCTTTCAGGAAGGTGCACTCACGTGGTGGAATACCCACGCTAACTCTGTAGGTCTTGAAATAGCAAATCAGCTACCTTGGGCAGAGCTAAAGAAGAAATTGACGGAGAAGTACTGTCCTGAAGAAGCCGTACACCGTCTGGAGGAAGAGTTTTGGCACTTGACGGTGCAGGGTACCGATATTGAGGGTTATACCACCAAGTTCCAACGGTTCGCCTTACTATGCCCGGGATTGGTTGAACCGGAGACAAAAGGCATCAAAAGGTACATCCGCGGCCTTCCAGAGAGCATTCAGGGGAATGTCGCTTCGGCCAAACCAACCACCACTGAAAGTGCTATCCGGCTAGCACATGAACTCATGGCACTAGTTGTCAACCGTGAGACCTCCAACAACTCCTCCAACAACAACAAGCGCAAATCCTCGGAACACCACAACAACCACCAAAACAAGAAACCCAACGCCATCCAAGTTTATACCTCCAACTCTGAACCTAAACGCTCCTACATTGGGAACAAGCCCTACTGTTCTAAATGCAATCTTCACCATGATGGTTCTTGTCCCTGTAGCAATTGTAAGAAATTCGGACACTTGGCTAGGGATTGCCGATCGAACACCTCTGGCACCAACACTTCTGCACCGAAAACCTGTTACGAGTGCAACAGTACTGGGCATTTCCGAAAATATTGCCCGAAGTTGAAGAACAACAACAACAACAAGAACAACAACAATGCTCGAGGAAGAGCTTTTGTGCTGAAATCTGGGGAAGCCCGTCAAGACCCGAATGTGGTCACGGGTACGTTTCTTCTCAACAACTTGACTGCTTCTGTATTATTTGATACTGGTGCTGATAAGAGCTTTATTTCTGATGAGTTTTATCCACTACTTGACACTGCACCTATTGCCTTAGATTCTAAGTACACAGTAGAATTGGCAAACGGAAAACTTATTGAGGCCGAAAGTGTGATACCTAATTGCACTTTAAACTTAGCTAATGAGCTCTTTCCCATTGATTTGATACCCGTCGAGATCGGCAGCTTTGACATCATCGTTGGTATGGATTGGTTATCCAAGCACCGAGCCGAAATCGTTTGTTTTGAGAAAATCGTCCGCATCCCTCTTGTCACCGGTGGAACTTTAGTCATACAAGGGGAGACCGGTGGGACGAGCCTAAACATCGTTTCTTGCATGAAAACCCAAAAATACTTGAGAAAAGGGTACCAGGCAATCCTTGCACATGTCATGGAGAAAAAGTCGGAGGTGAAGCGACTTGAGGATATGCCTATCGTTCGAGACTTCCCAGAAGTCTTTCCTGAAGACTTGCCTGGTCTTTCCCCACCTAGACAAGTCGAATTCTCTATTGATCTTGTGCCCAGCGCAGCACCCGTGGCGCGAGCCCCTTACCGACTAGCCCCATCCGAACTTCAGGAGTTGTCTACTCAGTTACAGGAACTCCTGGACAAGGGATTTATTCGACCAAGTTCCTCACCTTGGGGAGCTCCGGTCCTGTTTGTGAAAAAGAAAGACGGTTCTTTCCGCATGTGCATCGACTACCGTGAACTCAACAAATTAACTGTCAAGAACCGTTACCCACTTCCTCGCATTGATGACCTGTTCGACCAACTTCAGGGGTCGAGTTTTTATTCAAAAATTGACCTACGGTCATGCTATCATCAACTCCGAGTTCGTGATGATGACATCCCGAAAACAGCTTTCCGAACTCGCTACGGGCATTACGAATTCCAAGTGATGCCATTTGGCTTGACTAACGCACCGGCTGTATTCATGGACCTTAAGAATCGGGTGTGCAAACCTTATCTCGACAAGTTTGTTATCTTTTTCATCGATGACATCCTGATCTACTCGCGCACTGAACAAGAACACGAGCAACACCTGAAAACTATCCTAGAGCTGCTCAAACACGAAGAGTTATACGCCAAATTCTCTAAGTGTGAATTCTGGATGCAAACCGTTCAATTCCTTGGACACGTCATTGACAATCAAGGGATACATGTCGATCCTTCAAAAATCGAAGCTATCAAGTGCTGGCAGACACCCACTACACCCACAGAAGTACGACAATTCTTAGGACTCGCCGGATACTATAGGCGGTTCATTGAGAATTTTTCGAAAATAGCCCTACCTCTCACTGCACTGACTCAAAAAGAAAAGAAGTTCGATTGGACTGACAAACAGGAGTCAGCTTTTCAGCTACTAAAACAGAAACTCTGCAGTGCACCTATCTTATCCTTACCCGAAGGCAACGATGACTTCGTGGTATACTGTGACGCTTCACACCAAGGTCTTGGTTGCGTATTGATGCAACGAGACAAAGTCATTGCTTACGCCTCACGACAACTCAAGGTCCACGAAAAGAATTACACAACTCATGACCTAGAATTGGGGGCTGTTGTATTCGCTCTAAAAATCTGGAGACACTACTTATACGGTACCAAGTGTACAATCTTTACTGACCACAAAAGTCTCCAATATATCTTCGATCAAAAGGATCTCAACATGAGGCAACGTCGATGGGTCGAGTTGCTTACTGATTACGATTGCGAGATTCGCTATCATCCGGGCAAGGCAAATGTTGTTGCCGATGCCTTAAGCCGAAAATAACGAGTGAAACCACTTCGAGTTCGAGCTCTCAGTATGACCATTCACAACGACCTCATCAATCAAACTCTCACCGCTCAACTCGAAGCACTCAAACCAGAAAACTTGATAAACGAGGCCTTGCGGGGCATGGACAAACAATTTGAAACCAAACCTAATGGGGCCAAATACTTCTCGAATCGAATCTAGTTACAAGTTTTGGGAACGTGCGAGACTTGGTGATGGATGAAGCTCACAATTCCAAATACTCTATACACCCCGGTGCCGACAAGATGTATCACGGCATCAAGGAAATGTATTGGTGGCCTAACATGAAAGCTGACATTGCAACCTATGTTAGCAAGTGTCTTACTTGTTCCAAAGTTAAAGCTGAACACCAGAAACCTTCAGGCTTGCTACAACAACCCGAAATACCACAATGGAAATGGGAGCAGATTACCATGGATTTCATTACTAAACTCCCGAAAACATCTAACGGTTGCGATACCATTTGGGTGATCGTCGACAGACTCACTAAATCTGCTCATTTCCTGGCTATCAAGGAAACTGACAAGATGGAACGTTTGACACGAATCTACCTGAAAGAGATTGTGTCAAGACACGGCGTGCCCATCTCAATCATCTCTGATAGAGATGCTCGATTTACTTCTCACTTCTGGCAATCCTTACAAAAATCTCTCGGTACTCGTTTGGATATGAGTACCGCTTACCACCCGCAAACTGACGGCCAGAGCGAACGAACTATACAAACACTGGAGGATATGCTACGAGCCTGCGTAGTAGACTTCGGTAAAAACTGGGAAAATCACTTACCATTGTGCGAATTCTCGTACAACAACAGCTACCACACCAGCATTAAGGCTGCACCCTTCGAGGCACTTTACGGTCGAAAGTGCCGGTCACCGATCTGTTGGGCTGAGGTGGGGGATACACAACTCACCGGTCCAGAAATCATACACGAAACAACTGAAAAGATCTTTGGTATACAAAACCGGCTGAAAGCCGCACTTGATCGTCAGAAAAGCTATGCTGACGTGAGACGCAAACACCTCGAGTTCCAAGTTGGGGATCATTCGAGATCCTTGAAAGGATTGGTCCAGTGGCTTACCGACTACCTACCGAACTCAGTAGCGTGCACCCTATCTTCCACATTTCTAACTTGAAGAAATGTCTGTCTGATGAGACACTGATTATACCCCTCGATGAAATACACATTGACGACAAACTACACTTTGTCGAGGAACCCGCGGAAATACTGGACCGTGAGGTCAAGCGTTTGAAACAGAGTCGCATTCCCATTGTTATAGTTCGGTGGAATTCGAGGCGTGGTCCTGAATTCACTTGGGAACGGGAAGACCGAATGCGACTGAAATATCCACACTTGTTCACAGACTCTACTCCTACCGACACCGCGACTACAAGCTAATTTCGGGACGAAATTCTCCTAACAAGGGGAGAATGTAACACCCGCCAATTTAGGACTTTGATTAGTGCCTAAACTACTTGTAATTACGTGTATTTAGTTTTGTAATACTCTGAATATATGTAACGTCTTGGTGTAATTAGATACACGTTTACGCGATTTGCTGAATCGTACACTTAAGTTTCGGACGAGGTCCGACACTACTTATAATGGACGTTGGTGACAAAACCTTTAAATAATGTGGAATTATCCAAACAAACATTATTTGCATTTATATATTGTGAAAATATATTACACGTATATCGTATCATTTAAAACACTTCAAAAGTGATGAAAACGCACGAAACGCACCCGGCAGACAAATAAATCCAAGTTATAATTTTTTAACTTAAAATATGTTGTTTTGATTAAAACCTTCATTTAAAATGTCGTGTCTTAAAACGTTAATGAAACGCATTATGTTAAACATGTAACACTAAATAACAATTAAACGATCGCGAGACTTAACGCAAATTCGAGGAACGAGCACGAGGCCGAGACCCAAACGGGTCAGCCCAACCCCGCGGGTCCAACCCGCGACCCATGACTCACCCCCCTTATAACCCCATTTTCTCTCATTTCATCTCTCATTTCACCACCAACACTTCACCCAACTCTCTCTCTTTTCCCTCATTTTCGGCAGCCCCAAATCCACCAAAAACACCATCAAAAATCGTTTATCATCATTATCCGGAACAAGCACAAGGATCACCAACTCGAGCTCTCCATCTTCATCTTTTTCGTTTTCAATTTTGAGGTATAAAACGTTAAAACTCTTTTAAATTACTTGTAACCCTTTTATTTACATGCTAGAACGTTTCCCCAACGAGTTTATGTCCAAAAACCAACTTAAAAATCCGATTTTTAAGGTTTATATGCGAACAGCCCGTTTCGCGAGCCGAGATCTGTTCGTCCAACGAGTCGAACCGAGAACTCGACTCGCGAAGCCATCCTGCGAGTCGAAGTTGACTTGCGAGTCGAGTTGCCCTGTGAACCGAACTGACCCGCGAGTCGAGTTGACCTGCGAGTCGAAGTTGACTTGCGAGTCGAGTTGCCCTGTGAACCGAACTGACCCGCGAGTCGAGTTGACCTGCGAGTCGAGTTGGCCTGCGAGTCGAGTTCTCCCAGCTCGGTTTGCAGCCCACTTTGTCTTTGAACCCAAATTTAGTAATAAAAGCACTAATATGAACTAAGATTTATCACTTGATTTTACACCGAATTTAGATTTCAAATGCGTTTTCGATAAAGCAATATAGTAGAAATAAAATTTTCCAAGCTGACCTGGCAGCTCGACCCCAGCCAGGGGCTCTGCCCCTTGGACCCCGCCAGGGGCTGCCGCCCCTTGGACCCCGCTACCAGGGGCGCTGCCCCCGGACCCCCGTCAGTAGATGTTGTAAATACTTTTCGCACTAAGTGTCAAACACTTACAAATAACGAAACCTGATTCAACGACACATATAATAATAACGCTTTTGGATTATTATTACGCACCGTCACCAACGGGCCATACTTGTTTTCAAACTACAAACGAATTACTAAACAAACACTTGGACATATCCTAGTTGAGTGGACAACTAGCGTGGGTGATCTTTTAAGACACCAACTTATTTACTTGTTTACTTACAACCTTGCGCGTTTCGGACGCCAGAAGGTTTCAGGGTTCTGAGAACCGACATACGGACTTACATCCGCCTTACTTGGTTGATTTCACATACGCACTTACTAGACTCAGGTGAGTCTTACGGCCCCACTTTTACTGTTTTTATACTTTGGGGGAGATACTTAGCAACTGTTTTACATATGAACACAATGTACTGAACTGATTACTCTACTTTTTACACATGTTGCATGAGTTACTTTTATCCACTGAAAGCCTCCTATCATAAGTTGTTAGTTATGGACTTAAGCGCGATTACTCGTAAATGGATCCATTTGGGACTGACAATCCCTGCCTGGGGTAGTAGCACTACCACGGATTTCACCGTAGAAACAGGCATATTAGTATTTGTTACTTTTGAGTGTTCGGATAGCACTCACGGGGGGTACGTGATGCGGTACTTGACTGTACCATTCACACCAAACTGTTAAGCTTCAACTTGTGGGCTCATGGCACTTGTGATGATTTACTGATTTACTTACTTTGCTTGATAGCAATACGGGTACATACTTGTGGTTCATAACGATTATTTAATACTAAACCTGTAAGATTCACCAACCTTTTTGGTTGACACTTTTAGCTTTGTATCTCAGGTACACCGACGGAGTAGGATTTCCCCTGGACACTAGCTAGAGTCGCATGATTTCTACATTGCATCTAACGGAGATTCTTAGCATTATCTTTTGTATATTATGATTATGTAATAGAATCTCCCGCTATACGCGCGGGCTCTAGGGAACTACATTTTTGTAACTGAAAACACTATGTTTTCAAACATCTATTATATGGAAATGTAACTAATTTACAAACGTTGCATATAGATGTCGTTTGCTTTACTTTTGTGCAGTGATATTTGATTAGTAGCACCCCAAAACTTGCTTCCGCTAAACAGTGAATTTGGGGGTGTTACATAATCTGTCTAGCGGTCAGCTGAATTATTCATCGTTAATCATACAGTCATCATAACTATTACATGCATGTTAACCTTTCTGTATTATGTTTATTATGTTTATGAAAATATAATTAGCAGGGCAGTGATAATGTTTGCATATGTCTAGCATGCAGTACCTAAGAAAACAATCTAACAAGAACATGCAATAGGACGGAACACTAGTCATCATATTAACTGACCTAATAATTAAATCATGGATATCCCGGAAGTTGTCCCAAAGATACACAACAAACAAGCGTGAACCTAATCTATCTCTAATCCTATGCTTTGTGTCCCTCGGATGTGTTTCAATCAAGGGAACAACGACCATGTTGAGTTCATTGATTATCATACACAGAATAGTTGGCAATCCTACTTCTAGCAATTGGCTAGGTTCTAGGGAGGAGGATACAAACCACATCATAAGTTGGATAGATAAACAGGCAGAGGTTCAGCTTATAAGTTCGCAAATAGTTTAAACTCATACAGACAGACTAACAGCATGTTACAATTGGGATCATTATTTCCACAACGGATTGTGCCCACGACTTTCATAGCTTCCACGTTCCGTACTACACACATTCGTGATGTTTCCGGCGCTATACAAATGAAAGCCGTATAACGTTACCTCCGTTGTTTCATAATGGTGTCATCCTAATTGTATATTATATCATAACTATCCTAACATTGCATACATCACAACTAACATTGATTTGTCTAGCCTAGCATAATTCTAGCATTCATTCCTAAGCATGCATAATAAGATAACATGATTAAAAGAATAAATGCAAGAGATTGTATTAAACCTGAATAAGAGAGTAATACAGACAAATCTTCACAAATCTGAAGTCTCGAAGTAACTACGTACAAAAGCTACTAAGAGCTTCTACTCTAACCTACTAATTCTCCTTTAACTCCTAAGAGTAGTGCTAGAGAGAGAATGCTAAACTATTCTAGAGAGAGAATGAAAATGTGAGAGATGTAAGGTGTGAGGTGTGTGAAAATGAGAAATGGAGGTTAGTATTTATAGGGAGAGGGTGAAAGCCATGGTACAAGTCTTGAAGCATCAAATACAAGCATCAAAGCAGCATACGGGACAAGCGAACCAAGGGGGGTCAAAGGGCACCTCACAAGGCAAACACCCCCGTATACGGCATCTACAGGGCCGTATACGGCACCTAGGGTACCGTATACGATACCTAGGTGCCCAGGGGGGCTGGTGCTCCATTTGGCCTCCTTCGATTTCTCGGTTGCTTGGTTCGTCCGTATCTTCTTCGTTTGGGCTCCGATTTGCTTGATTCTTGCGCCGTTGGCTTCGTTTTTCCGTTACGCTTCTAATGACACTGAGTTTGCCAATTTTGGAAGTGTTTGACTTTTGCGTGTTCCGGATGACGATCGGTGAGCTTTTAGACTGTGTATCTTCTCCGTCTTTCGTCCGTTTCTTCTGATTCTTTCACCTCCGGTCTTGGATTTTCCTATAGAATCGTAAAATATGAATTAAGTTCTATTTCTATAAGAATATTAAGAACGGAAAATTTAAGGTGATTGTTTTGCCTCGGTTTGTGTGTTATTTGGACGTTTTAACCGATTTTTGCAGCAATGTCTATATTGAAACTACCTTGGTGATTTTTGGTAAATAATGATGGTTTTTAAATGTTTTCACCAAAGAATAGTCCAAAAAGTGTGGAAATATGTCCTTAAAAACATGACTTTTTGGGTCACATCAAGTATCCCACACTTAGACGTTGCTTATCCTCAAGCAACACTCATCAACATCCCCTTTTGAAAACATTTTTAAACAGGTTTTACAGGAGAGCTATGGCATCCCTATCGGTAACCGTTCCCTCATATGAGTAGATAGTTTCAGAAAACCAAGGAAAGGTAAGATGATCCTTTAACAAGAAGCGATTCTCATAGGCATACTTCCAACTATCGTGATCTTGGAGTATACATGACTAGGCGATCTCACATAGGGTGGTCACTCAATTCACTCAATAGTGTATCGGGTTTCCTATCAATCTAGTTCAAACGAAATCGCTCATAAAGCCAGTCATGCAGTACTCATCGTCATAGGCTTGATCGAGAATCGGATCTCTACCACTTAGGTGAGAACGGCGCTAATTATCCCAAGACATTCAGGGGTTGTAATGTTTTGTGAGCGTTAAGGGGTATGGATAAGGGAATTTTTTGGTTTGTGAGGGTGTTGCTTATCTTAGGCTTTCCAAGAATCATGAAAAACTTATTTTTGTAGAACGGATGAAGTAGCTACTCGTCTTCTATCGGATCTCCCTTTAATGGTTGATACTTTGAAGCCTTTTTGAGCTTTATTTTCTTTTCTTTTTCCTTTCTTTCTTTTTTTGCTTTTTTTTCTTTTCTTCTTCTCCTTCAGAAATCCTTTCTTTTATCTTGATCAATTCGAGTCTTTTCTACGGGTGCTAATTTTCCCGCACCGTTGTTCTCTTGTCTCTCTTGTGTGCTAATTTTCCCGCACTTTTTAGAGAGGTTTGATTTTTTTGGAGAACACGAACGAGTAGGATAATCGAGTTGGATATTCTTCAAGATGTTTTTCATAACCTCAGAAATTCTAAGATAAGATTTTGGGAATTTGGGAAAGTAGGTTTGTGATTAGGGTTTTGAAGAAATGAAAGGTTTAGGCTCAACAGGGTTTTCTAGGTGGATCATCGATACTAAAAATGAGTATTGGAAGGGTTTAGGGCTTGAAAGAGAAGGCTAAAAAGGGGTTCAAATCCTACGGAATGTCAAGGTCATCTACTTGCGCCTATACCGCGTACGGTACACACCAATGTGGTCTCGAAGCGTATGTCAAGAGCAAGTTCTAATTCAGAGATACATGCATCGGCACAAACAAGAAATGAACAATGTAGCATTAAAAATGAATGCTTTTAAGGCTCAAAACCTCACTGCAAATTTGGGTTGTATGTGCCTAGTCATGCGATGCCCCTCTTAGATTGTCGTTTCTTGCTTAGGAAATTTCTACCTTAATTTCCTTAAGTTTTTGAAATATTTTCCTCATATTTTGAAAGTGATTTCTTTCAGGCATACCAAAACTCAAAAATTTAGAGTTAATCGCAAGATTTAGCTCATATTTTAGTTTTATTGAAAAATATTTTTTTAAAAAAATTTGAAAAATTTTAGGGAATATTTTCTGAGATATGCCATGTAGACATAAAAATCGTGTATCCAAGGTATTCCATACCTACCATCCCACACTTAGAGGAACATTGTCCCTAATGTTCTCTTGAGTTGAGATTTTACGACTACAATCCCACACTTAGAGTTTGAACATGTAAGAAAATGTTTCCTAAGTGTTGAATTGGGCTGGAATCTCACACTTAGTGATAAGTTAGGATGTGGCACAGATTATAACACATAAACTTAAGTAAACATAGAATCATCAAAAACGGAGAAAGGTTTAAAATACTCCCCATTCTGTTTACTGGACAGGACCAGATTAGTGTAGAAATGGTGCGTGTGATTTGCTGGATTGGGGGACCAGTCTCGTGTAAGATTATCCATTCCACAAAAAGCTAAGTTCTGCAATAAACATCAACACAACGTCATATCTCAAAAATAACAAAGAGTTATAAAAATCTAAGTACTGAAATAAGATAAATAAAATAAACTAAATAAACTAAAAGTCATCAAGTAGATCATCGCTGTCAGGATCGAAGGTAGCAATAGCAGCAGCAAGGACTAAGGTGGGTGATGGTGTAGGCTCCTCCATCGTATCCATGCTCAGCTCAGTAATGCCAGCAGAAGCATGAGCGTGAGGTGGGCTAAAGACATTCTAACACAGCCATAAACTGCTCAGTAAGTGAAGGCTTTGCTGATGCAATCGCTGATGACATGGCAGAATCAACAGCAGCAGGCGGAGCAGTGGAAGGTCCAGCAGCAAACGGTCCAGCAGGAGGGAAGAATGACTAGGGCGGGCGAGATGGTCCTGGGTTCGGACCAAGATGGAACGGACATTCAGAAGGCCTCGGAAGCCCTACATGCACACAGAGGGTGGACATGATGTCATGCTGAAGGTGGAGTGTGTAACAACCCCAAAATTATGATCAATTTAAAATTTTCCTAATTACGTGTTTATTACTTGTATATAATATGAAATAGGATTATATGCGTTATTTACTTATTATATATATATGGATGGAATATATATATATACGCGTATACGATTCGTACAGATCGTATAAAACAACAATCGTACAACTTGCGTACATTAATAAAACAACTATTAAATAATGTGAAATTATTTAATTACTTTGACTATTACTTTATATTATGTTTCTAATATAACAGAAAACGTACGTTTTGATTAAAACGTCACCGAACTCTCCGAAAACTCGACCAACCGACAAAACGAAACAAAGTTATGTTTTATAACTTGAAAACTAGTATTTTGATAAAATACTTCAACTTAATTATTGGGTAATAATTCGTATTTTAAAACGTATACTTAAACGCGTATAAAATTATTTTAGCGTTTAAACGACCGGGGAAACGAACACCGCACGGAGCGCAAACGCGAGGAAGCAAAACTTGGTGAGACCACACCATGGTGGCCCCACCCAACCGGCCCAAGGTGAGGGGATGTCAAACCCTCACCTCACTTGTACACTTACACACACAACACACCCACACCCTCAATCATTCTCTCTTCTCTCTCTCTAAATCGGCTCATCTCTCTCTCTCTAAAACCGTCACTCAAACAACCTAAAAACACCACCAAAACACCTCGAAGGTCTATACCCGTTTGGAGAAAAGTGATCACGAGAACGAGGACTACAAACCTATCTTTTCGGTTTCTCGATTCGACTACTTTGTAAGTTTTCCGGCGACCTCGAAACTTTTCCGATTACATTTATTTTACTTCCATGTTGTTCCCCTAACTTTATAATGTCCGAATATATAATCTAAACTCGTTTTTGAACACGTTAACGTAAATGTCGGTTTTGGTCATTTTAAAGAAAACGACGCCACAAACATTAAAAACGAATACCAATAGTTATTATGAACTTATTACAACATATTAAAACTAGTATAAAAGTTCTAGACCCAACGGAAACCGGAAAATACGTTTTCGGAAACTAAATTTCCGAACAGACCTCTTGTGTCGCATCGGACCGAAATTTCATGCGACACAACACTATGTCGCATGTTATGTCGCACGTTATGTCGCAATGTATGCGACACAACGCTTATGTCGCATTATATGTCGTACCATCTACGACACAAAGTTTACCTATCGCTTGATTGCGACACAACGACTATGTCGTATCATTGTGTCGTACCCTTGTCTGCGACACAACCATTGTGTCGCATAAACACCAAACCGAAACAAATCCATACGACACAGACCTTAGGTCGCATACGGTCTGCGACACAAGCCTTGTGTCGCAGAAAGCCCAGATCAGAAAGCAAAATATATTCTAAGTGTTGGAATCACTTTCAACTACTAAATCAAATACGATGCTACTTATACCTGAAAATACTATACTTTTGAAAGTATACAACAACACTTGAATACGTACAAGACTGTACAAAACTAACGTGAGATTTCACTCACACACGCACACGAGTTTACACTCAAAATACTTAGGAGATTACACTCCAACGAACTTACACTTGTACATTACACGGGATTACATCCGATACGAACTTACAAGTTCACTCACTAGTTACGTGCTGGATTACACGTTAACTGATACGAACATACACTCGAATACATACGAGGTTTCACTCGTACCCTTTGGGGACTAAGCCCATTGGAACTTACGCAAATGATACATGTTGTAATACAAACAAACGATCATACGAGTATACTTTACAACTGTACAACTACTATGAATACATAATAATAATGGATGGAATTATTATTATACACTGATAACAAACGAACTGTACAACTTTTATACAAACTACGATTTACAAACAATTACAAACTTACAAACAAACTAATGGACATTAACTAGTTTGGGAACAACTAGCATGGATACTTTACAAGTATTCCATTTACTTACTAAACCTTATGCGTATTAGGACGCTAAGGGTTGCTAGTTCGGGATACTACTTGCTTACTTACTGCATTGTCTGCCAGACTCATGTGAGTCTTACAGCCCCTACTTTACTGTTTTATACTCAGGGGTGAGATGCATTACTGTTTTACATGAACACACAAAACTTACTTGCTGCCATGATTTACTTACTGTATGAGATTACGAATACGCCAACTGCATGAGTTTACGACTAATCCAATGAAATCCTCCTGAACCATAGTTGTTAGTTATGTGATAAGCGCGAGTTTTAGTATATGGATCCATATGGGACTGACAATCCCCGCCCGGGGTAGCAAGCACTACCACGAACCGTTCCTGTAGAAACGGGCGTTTCTTACTCGTTCCGTATGAATGTTTTGGATTACATTCATGAGGGGGTACCTATATTTACTGTACGTTAAGCTTCAACTATGGTGGCTCATGGCAATTGTATCAAACGGTTAGCATAACCTGCAACCACCACTTATTAAAACTTAAGTTAACGATGAGCATAACCTGTGATCGTTACTTACTGGCTGGCTATGATTTACAAATACTACTTGTGTGTTCAAACTGTTTACTTACTTACAAACCTGTGAGATTCACCAACCTTTTTGGTTGACCGTTTTAGTAATGCTTCTCAGGTACACAGCATCAGTAGGGATGCCCAGCAGGATAAGCCTTCTTAGCTCGAGTCGCATGCATTTACAAGCTTGGAGATTTTTATACATTACTTTTGTACTAGTTGTTATGTATTAGAATCTCTAGGAATTTACTTGAACTCGAGCTTGTATTTTGAAACTACTTATGTATTAATGTAATAACTTTTCGAACGTCTCATTTAGAGTCGTTCACTGTATCCTTTGTGCTTGTGATTATTGATTAGTAACACCCAAAACATCGCTTCCGCAAACTGTTAAATTTGGGGGTGTTACAGATTGGTACCAGAGCCTAAGGTTATAGTGAACTAGGTTGCATTTAGTGGGCCTAGACTATGACCGTTAGGCAGTATTCCCCATTAAGTATAACTGGTTCAGGAATTACAGCATACAAGTTTAATTTAACATAGCCTGATCAACTATGTACAATTAAATGAAGATGATGTGAGTTCTGAAAGGGGTTATGTTGAACCGGAATGCATTAGCTGACTCTGACCTCGAGAGAACCGGGACTTTTAAGTGATTGTGCTAGACACGAACTAGGCGGTTATGTGATATATATATATATATATATATATATATATATATATATATATATATATATATATACATAGGCCTCTTTCCCCGATACTATACTCTCTCTCGACTACTACGAAATTCACTTTCAAATTTCATCGAACAAACGACAACTCGATTCTAGTCGTTTCACTTTTACTCAACTTTTATGAATTCACGACTACCGACTTACGTCCGAAGACTTCCACACCGTTATAACCGACAACCATGGTTACTCGAACATCCTTCGATATGAAGATCGAGACCTTGTTTTCATTTGCTATTCCTATCTAATTCTACGTTTATAACATTCTACAACGTACGTTACTGCACTGTTAGATGCATTCTAGGAAAAAACATCTTCAACGAATTTTAACCTGCTTTTACACTGGAACTTTCATAACTTCTGTTTCAAACAGTTATTGTTATACAAAAATTTCAAAACCTTGTCACCGACCATACTCTCAACCGAATCACTTTCAACTCAAGTTTTCGTTAGACTTCGAATTATACAACCGACTTTTACTATCAAAAATTTTATAACCAATATATTTCTATCGAACTTGTTACAAAATTTCTCACAAAAATGTTGTATAAAATTTTCAAAAACTTCAAAACTGTATAAACTTATTTATAACCCACAAACTTTGAACCAATTTCAACCGTTGACGAAATTTCTTTAAACGTACTAAATCATCATCGCCATAATTCTTATTCAAATCCTCACATGTTCTTTATTATTGTTTCAAGGAACATGCCTCCTCGACGTCAAATCATGCTTACTGAAGCCGAAGTAGCGGGTATAATTGCCCGTAGCGTGGCTCAAGCCCTAGCTACCCGAACATCAACCCCTGGTAGCGAAGATACAGCTACTAATGGACCACAACCCAAAACCTGCACCTACAAGGACTTCCATAACTGCAAGCCACTGAACTTTGCAGGAACTGAAGGAGCAATCGGTCTGATTCGATGGACCGAGAAAATCGAATCAGTGTTCCTCATCTGCAACTGCAAGGAAGAGGATAAAGTTAAATTCGCCGCCAGCACCTTTTCTGACACCGCCCTTACTTGGTGGAACACTTATGCGCAAACGGTGAGCATTGCCGATGCTTACAAACTACAGTGGGATGAACTAAAGAATATGTTGAGGGGCGAGTACTGCCCAAGGGATGAGCTGAAGCAACTAGAGTTAGAATTCTGGAATCACAAGATGCAGGGTGACGACATCACCGGATACACCAACCGCTTTCACCAGCTGGCACTTTTGTGCCCATCCATGGTTGATCCTGAATACAAAAGGATCGAAAAGTACGTTGATGGACTTCCCGAGCGACTACAAGATTTAGTGACTTCATCTAAACCGGGAACCATTCAGAGCGCCATTCGTATGGCACATGAGTTAACGGCCAATTCTGTCCGACGTGGCTCGACTTCTACCCCACCCGCGAATAACAAACGCAAATGGGAAGTAAACCCCCACTCATCCAACACTACCTCCGACAAAAAACCTGCAACAGTCAATGCCAATGACTCAAAGGCTTACAAGGGGAGCAAGCCTTACTGCTCCAAATGTAGCCGCCATCATAACGGCTCCTGTCCCTGCACTAAGTGCAAGAAATTCGGGCACCTGGCCCAAGACTGCCGAACCAACCCCACAGGTACTGATACTTCTGCACCCAAAACCTGCTATGAGTGCAACGGTACCGGGCACTACAGGAAGGATTGCCCTAAGCTGAAACCCCGAACCAACAATACAAGGAGTAGAGCTTATGTAATCAATGCTAGGGAGGATGACCCAAATCCGAGACTCTGTGATTTACTCAACCCGGGTACGCTTATTCTTTGACTACCCGAATCTGCCTTCTCATAAATCTCTCGCTTAATGACTTATGTATAACTGTATTTTATTCTGTGTGTTTTCTTTGATCCTATGTACACAATAGGATTAGAAAACGACCGACTATACGAATCCCGACCATAAAACTTGTATTACACTCGGATTACCAATAACAAACTCTTTTCCCAAATATCTCACACTGGTTGAGACCGGGAACTCGTATATTATTTATTACTTTAAACAAGTCATCCAATAGAACTTCACTTTCTTGCAACAATTCTTAAATAGAATAATTATTTCGTAGGAAATGACAACTCACTCTGTCAACAACCCTACACTGCAAAATGAACTGCTCAGTGAGGAACCGAAGATGTTTCCTTACCTCCTCGAACTCGAGTGTGATACAGAACACTCCGCTGAATCAGCAGCAGCACCTGCTTCTCCTGCTGCTCTAACTGCTGCAAAAGCATCAGTTGATGAAACCTTGACTGCTGAATCAGTCAGCCACCTCAACCAAACTATTGAATCGCTGCAAAAACAACTTACTGAAGCACGGGAAGACATTGATGACCTACGACGAATTGCTTTCCAAAATGACATACGTATGCGTGAGTACGAGCTACGTTTGATAGCTTTAGAAAACCCTACTTCACCACCAACTTCACAAAGTACTCCTACTGAAGAGGATACCGACACTGACTGTACGTCACCTCCAGCAAAAAGGGTGAAGATTACTCCCTCCAACTCTTCAGGAAACTACTTGGGAAAGAAACCTTTCTGTTCCCGATGCACTCGGCATCATGAAGGACCGTGTACCATACCCACCGGTCGATGCAAATCCTACCCTAAAAGTACGAATCCTCCTAAGGTGAAACTCTGCTTCAACTGTGGGAGTGCTGGCCATCTCAAGGCCCAATGCCCACTACCATCAGGCAACAAAATTTAGGGTACGTTACCACCTGACGATTACTTGATTTCAAACACTGTAGGACCTACCCTACTACCGTAGGCTGCTAGTACGTATTGTAGCTACCTGACGAATATCAAACTACCGATTACTACTTCGAACAAATTTCGGGACGAAATTTTATTAACAAGGGGAGAATGTAACAACCCCAAAATTAGGATCAATTTAAAATTTTCCTAATTACGTGTTTATTACTTGTATATAATATGAAATAGGATTATATGCGTTATTTACTTATTATATATATATGGATGGAATATATATATATACGCGTATACGATTCGTACAGATCGTATAAAACAACAATCGTACAACTTGCGTACATTAATAAAACAACTATTAAATAATGTGAAATTATTTAATTACTTTGACTATTACTTTATATTATGTTTCTAATATAACGGAAAACGTACGTTTTGATTAAAACGTCACCGAACTCTCCGAAAACTCGACCAACCGACAAAACGAAACAAAGTTATGTTTTATAACTTGAAAACTAGTATTTTGATAAAATACTTCAACTTAATTATTGGGTAATAATTCGTATTTTAAAACGTATACTTAAACGCGTATAAAATTATTTTAGCGTTTAAACGACCGGGGAAACGAACACCGCACGGAGCGCAAACGCGAGGAAGCAAAACTTGGTGAGACCACACCATGGTGGCCCCACCCAACCGGCCCAAGGTGAGGGGATGTCAAACCCTCACCTCACTTGTACACTTACACACACAACACACCCACACCCTCAATCATTCTCTCTTCTCTCTCTCTAAATCGGCTCATCTCTCTCTCTCTAAAACCGTCACTCAAACAACCTAAAAACACCACCAAAACACCTCGAAGGTCTATACCCGTTTGGAGAAAAGTGATCACGAGAACGAGGACTACAAACCTATCTTTTCGGTTTCTCGATTCGACTACTTTGTAAGTTTTCCGGCGACCTCGAAACTTTTCCGATTACATTTATTTTACTTCCATGTTGTTCCCCTAACTTTATAATGTCCGAATATATAATCTAAACTCGTTTTTGAACACGTTAACGTAAATGTCGGTTTTGGTCATTTTAAAGAAAATGACGCCACAAACATTAAAAATGAATACCAATAGTTATTATGAACTTATTACAACATATTAAAACTAGTATAAAAGTTCTAGACCCAACGGAAACCGGAAAATACGTTTTCGGAAACTAAATTTCCGAACAGACCTCTTGTGTCGCATCGGACCGAAATTTCATGCGACACAACACTATGTCGCATGTTATGTCGCACGTTATGTCGCAATGTATGCGACACAACGCTTATGTCGCATTATATGTCGTACCATCTACGACACAAAGTTTACCTATCGCTTGATTGCGACACAACGACTATGTCGTATCATTGTGTCGTACCCTTGTCTGCGACACAACCATTGTGTCGCATAAACACCAAACCGAAACAAATCCATACGACACAGACCTTATGTCGCATACGGTCTGCGACACAAGCCTTGTGTCGCAGAAAGCCCAGATCAGAAAGCAAAATATATTCTAAGTGTTGGAATCACTTTCAACTACTAAATCAAATACGATGCTACTTATACCTGAAAATACTATACTTTTGAAAGTATACAACAACACTTGAATACGTACAAGACTGTACAAAACTAACGTGAGATTTCACTCACACACGCACACGAGTTTACACTCAAAATACTTAGGAGATTACACTCCAACGAACTTACACTTGTACATTACACGGGATTACATCCGATACGAACTTACAAGTTCACTCACTAGTTACGTGCTGGATTACACGTTAACTGATACGAACATACACTCGAATACATACGAGGTTTCGCTCGTACCCTTTGGGGACTAAGCCCATTGGAACTTACGCAAACGATACATGTTGTAATACAAACAAACGATCATACGAGTATACTTTACAACTGTACAACTACTATGAATACATAATAATAATGGATGGAATTATTATTATACACTGATAACAAACGAACTGTACAACTTTTATACAAACTACGATTTACAAACAATTACAAACTTACAAACAAACTAATGGACATTAACTAGTTTGGGAACAACTAGCATGGATACTTTACAAGTATTCCATTTACTTACTAAACCTTATGCGTATTAGGACGCTAAGGGTTGCTAGTTCGGGATACTACTTGCTTACTTACTGCATTGTCTGCCAGACTCAGGTGAGTCTTACAGCCCCTACTTTACTGTTTTATACTCAGGGGTGAGATGCATTACTGTTTTACATGAACACACAAAACTTACTTGCTGCCATGATTTACTTACTGTATGAGATTACGAATACGCCAACTGCATGAGTTTACGACTAATCCAATGAAATCCTCCTGAACCATAGTTGTTAGTTATGTGATAAGCGCGAGTTTTAGTATATGGATCCATATGGGACTGACAATCCCCGCCCGGGGTAGCAAGCACTACCACGAACCGTTCCTGTAGAAACGGGCGTTTCTTACTCGTTCCGTATGAATGTTTTGGATTACATTCATGAGGGGGTACCTATATTTACTGTACGTTAAGCTTCAACTATGGTGGCTCATGGCAATTGTATCAAACGGTTAGCATAACCTGCAACCACCACTTATTAAAACTTAAGTTAACGATGAGCATAACCTGTGATCGTTACTTACTGGCTGGCTATGATTTACAAATACTACTTGTGTGTTCAAACAGTTTACTTACTTACAAACCTGTGAGATTCACCAACCTTTTTGGTTGACCGTTTTAGTAATGCTTCTCAGGTACACAGCATCAGTAGGGATGCCCAGCAGGATAAGCCTTCTTAGCTCGAGTCGCATGCATTTACAAGCTTGGAGATTTTTATACATTACTTTTGTACTAGTTGTTATGTATTAGAATCTCTAGGAATTTACTTGAACTCGAGCTTGTATTTTGAAACTACTTATGTATTAATGTAATAACTTTTCGAACGTCTCATTTAGAGTCGTTCACTGTATCCTTTGTGCTTGTGATTATTGATTAGTAACACCCAAAACATCGCTTCCGCAAACTGTTAAATTTGGGGGTGTTACAGAGTGTCCGAAAGAGGGCCCAGGCTGCAATCGGGTCAGCTAATGTAATCCCATACTCAAGAGTGGGTACGGGAGCTGACTGGTGAATAGGTGATGGGGGTGATGTGACGCAAAAAGTTATGTTTTTAAGTATGATATTCCATACTTTTTGGACACATCTTTAGTGAAAACATTCCAAAACAATCATTATTTACTAAAATTCACTAAAGTACTCCAAATATAGGCATTGCTACAAAAATCACCGAAAACGTCGAAATAACGAGCAAAACAGAGCGAATAAACAACAACCAATTCTCACACCCTCATTTACCTTATGATAAGCACATTCTAACCTTATGGTATGATGTAATAGGTAAAAACGAGACGGTAGAATCAAGAATCATGCAAATTGGGTGAAGAACGGAAGAGATACGGCTTCTACAGATCGTTAAAAGTCATTCCAAACATGCTTGAGCTACACTCATCCAACTTCTGTGAAATTGGTACCATTAGAAGCGTAACGGAATTACGAAGCCGTGAACGAAAGAATCGGGTCAAACGGACGTGTAACGAAGGAGATATGGCCGTTTTAAGCAACGCAGAAAAGCCTAAACACCACGTATACGGCCTTGGCAAGCCGTATACGGCCTTTACACACCGTATACGGCCTTGGCAAGCCGTATACGGCCCCCTATACCCCATATACGGTTTTTGGTGGTCTAGGGGTGGCTTGGTTGGCTTCCTTCATGCTTGGTTTGCTTGTACGATGCGCTTCGGTGCTTGTACGTATCAATTCCTTTGGCTCCAAGTTTGGCTTCAACTTTGGCTCCAAGATTGGCTCCATGGCTCATTACTTTGGCTCCAAGTTGATCTTCACCTATAAATAGATGGCCTCCTCCACCATTTCATACACACCTCACTTCATTCTCATTTCTCATTTCTCACTTTCTCTCTCACACATTCTCTCTCTAGCACTACTCTTAGGAGTTAGAGGAGAATTATTCTTGTAGTTAGTTCCTCTCTCTAGTTTCTCTCTCTAGCACTACTCTTAGGAGTTAGAGGAGAACTAGAGAGAGATTAGTTATGTAGTTAATTAGTAGAGGCTAGCTTATGTAATGCTTGGATACTAGTAAAGAAATACAAGTGTTATTCTGCTCGCAATTCGTATCGGTATTATCTATCCTTTCTATTATTAATTTGTCATATTGTTCTTGTTTGATGTATGTGATTTATTAATTTTAGAAATTTTTATTGCTATGCATTGTGAGTAGTTGCTTGTATGTTTGCCATGATTTAGATAGTAGTGAATATATGATTGGGATAATATCGTTATGAAACAACGGAGGTAACGTTATACGGCTTTCATTTGTATAGCGCCGGAAACATCACTAATGTGTGGAGTACGGAACGTGGAAGCTATGAAAGTCGTGGGCACAATCCGTTGTGGAATAATGTTCCCAATTGTTATCTGTATATAGATGATGTTACATTAAACCCTTATCTATATAAATGGGAGTTGTTATACTTTGTTATCAGTCTAAACTTATCCTGAATTTAGACTTTATTGTTCACCCTTTCCAGTCTTTCACGTGACTATTGCTCTTAGGATAGGACTTTGCAAACCCGAATACTACGTAAACATAGTTATCTGTGTTACAGTATGAAGCTATGAGACTCTGTTAAATGGCATTGTACTTCGTATAGCGTTGGAAACACCTCGTGTGGAGTACAAATACGTGGAAGCTAAGGAAATGCCGTAGGATCATCTCATCGTGGATTACCTAGAAGTCACCCTTCTAGAACATGGTCTAGGATACATAAAGCTGTGGAAATGCTAAACCTTAAAAGTACTGCACACCGTGAGTATACTTAGATATATACAAGCTGTGGAAATACTTAATGCAGTGTACACCGTAAGTATACCTAGGGATGAACGACTGATTGTAAAGGAGGGTCTAATTCAAGACGGAAGTATTTGAGCTTAACTAATAGAACATGAGTTTTGAAAAGAAAGCAAGGAGTCGGCTGTATTCCCAGATGCTTAAACCCCTTAACTCTTCATAACCGATAGTTTAGAATAACATAGTTAAAAAACCAGTACACATTTAGATGACACATTTAGGTTTAGGTGTTAAGAAAGGTCAGAGTATCCTTAATGGTAGTTTGTTACCTCATGCATGCACCCCGGAGTTATCTCCAGAGACTCACTATTCCGTAACAGGGTAGTTAAGCAAGGGTCACTGTACCGTCACAAGGGCAGTGTTGGGGGGTTGAGCAACCTGTTCTGATCAGAATCACCATAGCCTAGGTACTCAGTGACATACTAATTTAGAACCGGAACTAAATAAGTAGGGTCCTAGTGTTTACACCTAAGTTTATTTGTTTGTCAACTGAATGTGTCCCCATATAATCATCATCTCTGCACATACACTATCCTAAATCATGGTGAACCACGTCTTTGTTATCCTTAGGTGTTACATATGCTAGTCTCCCTTTACTTTTATGCTTTATAAGTTTTAGTAGTTTAACTAAAGATAAAAACCAAAAACAATCACCTATCCACTTATTCAAACCCTAGCTTGAAAGTTAGTTTATCGGAACGAGCTCTGTTTCAATTCTACCGTCGTGAGGAACGACCCTGGATCATCCTTACCGCATACTCGTATCAAGGTATTCGTACCAGTACCAGTAGGTAGTACGGAGGTTTAGGCTCCCCCGACTATTATAAATTTAAAACTACCACCTGACGCCGCGCCTAGTGGAAAGGTCTGCAACGATAGGAAGCAATTCCTGAACCGACCGCTGGGTGCGCGTCAAGTTTTTGGCGTCGCTGCCGGGGACGGTAGTACGATTCGGAGCCTGTTTAGATAAATTAGTTTTTAAGTTAATTAGCTTAGCTTAGCTTAGTTTAGATTTAAAACACCTCTCACCTCAAATATAATTCTTAAACCTTCTTCAAATGTCTTCTTTACTGAATACTTGGGTAGAAACAATAATAGATCAATTTCAAAGTCTTGCTCAAATAATTCAAATTGGATGTAGGATATGCGGTGTTCCCCACTTTGACGGAGAATGTGAGGGACATACGATGCTAGCCATAGGACACCTAGATTCTCAATCAAACCCCTATAGCCCCACTCAACATCAATCTCAATCTTTATCATTCGAAGTCAACCCACACTCCACATCTAATACACTCAACATAGACTTGCACTCAACTCTAAACAGTGATCTAATTGAACCCGTTACCCAAGTAGTCGATGAGAATGTCGTTACGAGATTGGAGACGTCAACGGATTCTGTCCCAACTCCATGCCTAGAGTACAACATTATCATTGACCAAAAGACCATAGGAAGCAAGGTGGGTTTTGCGTCAGGGTTGCCCTACAAACCATCTCTCTACCACATAATGACGTATACATCATGGAGTGATATGGACACCTCTGACCAACCCATTCTGTCAACCCGACCCCAGGAGGTATTAGAAGTTGAGAGATTTGTTATACCTCCGGTAGAACAATTCCCTTACTTTGAATCATCTCCTCATATTAGACATACCCTAGCCTTAACTTGCTTTAATTTCTTAGGTATGTACCAATATTACCCCTTGTGTCTACGGATGGATGCAAGGAAGCCGCTAGGATTGCCTGATAAATAGTGCTGGAGTCAAGCTAGAGACTCGAACAAAAACAAGCGCTTCTCGGGAGGCAACCCGTGTCTAACATAAGTTTAGTAGTCATAATAGTAGTTAATTTAAGATAAGTCGTAAGCTAACCCAAATAAGTAGAGAATGATCCCTAAAATAAATGTTCCAAGTCTTCTCTATTTTTATGAACAAAAAGGATGTTTTGCGAAATTACTTCATTGAAATTTTTGTCAAAACTTAAAACTTCCTACTCCTACTTGTTTGAACTTTATTCTTAGTATCCCTTTCACTCCCAAACATGGAAACCTATTAGAGTTAGGAGCCTTAGTCATCTTACACACCCACTGACATGTTTCAAGCATTTGAGGTACTTACATATATTTGTGTGAACATACATGAAATACTGATACTTAATCTGATAAACATGATTTGTATGTCAATATGTGTATTATGCTCGAACTCGTTTAAAAATGTGTTCTTTGGATATCTCTATACTTGGCTACCTGATTCAACTGATAATACTGGTATTTCCATATCTGTTGTTTGTGCTGCGGTGAAATTATAGGCAACTAACACTTGTAGTGTGCGATTAGACTCTAAGTCATACACTGATTTGTTTCATCTTCAAAGCATTCACTTTGATAGGTCATTCGCAAACCAGTGAATCTATGATTGGGAGAATAATCACTTGTTTGTTAGATCACGTTTATTTGTTCTACTTGTTCAAATGCCTAACAAACAGGGACTGCCGCCTATGGGTAAAGAATCTTTGAGAATAATGGAAAGGCAACAAGGGGATCTTGTAGTTCATTAAATTTGGAAATCTTTGGAGCATTGCTTTGAAGGGAGAAGAGATAACTCTTTCAGACACATAAATGATTTCTAGTTGTCTATGACTAGTTCATTAAGTAGATCAGCTCAACATTCACAACATGTAACCACATCCTAGAGCTAAATCTTGCCACATCCTTGATTGCTAGCATAGAGTTGCATGGAACCCGAAACCATCATTCGTCAACACAATACCTACCTACATTCACCCATCCATCCACCCATCACCACCACCACCGGGAACCATTCATCTGCTATAGTAATGTCACCGCCTACAAGTATACACAGAAACATCTCAGAGATATAGGCTGACGTATATCAAAGGATTAGATATGGGATTGATCTCTGCTAATAAGAACAACAATCAAATTCATTGCATCAGTTGTCAGCAAAGATCTCAGGCGATAGATATTTATGGTCATTGGATTCAGCACTTTCAGATCATTAGAGAGTCATTTACATCAGCATCTCTTAATGATTAGGATCCTCGTCCAGTTATCTCTATCCAACATTCGTGTTTCAAGGTTGACTCTGCTTGTGTCCGAAAAATGACATCACTTCACATTATTTTCTATCGTTTTGGAAGTCGAGCTCTCGACTATAACAGCAGCGCTGCTCGGGAGGCAACCCGTGGAATAAGACGTGTAGAGAGGAAGTGTCAACAAGTGAAGAAAATCTCCGACTATCCTTCACACTTGGACGTACCAGAAATACTTTCTGAAAACTTCTGCAGATTTACAACTCATTTGCAAATAAACCACTGTCTCAGAAAATAGGAAATAACTTTGAAAACTGATAATTCATGTGTTCCGAGCATTTGAGGTACTTGCATACTACTTTTATGCATTATGCTCGAACTCGTTTAAAAACACATGTTTTATAAAACTGATTTGTAATAGAAAACATCTTTTCAAATTCTGAGACAGTGATTTCTCTTTCCTTTGCAATAAAAACTGAGTTTGTAAAAATGGTACGTCCAATGTGTTCACACTTACAAGATTAGTTCACAAGAGAATGATGGATGAATAAAACCAATAGCAAGACGCTTGAAGCCGTGCCGATCTTCATGGATGCAGAAAAGGATATTGGCAACATCTCTTTTCAGCAATTTCAGACTTTCAGCTTCAATGCAGCTCGTTATCTGGGGAGTGTCCTTATCCTTTATCCACTTTTGTTTATGATTCTATATTTTGTTTGCTTTGTTAGTTTGTTATGTAATCTATACTCTATCCTAAGCTTATCACTAAGTGTGGGATTCCAGCCCAAAAACAAACATTTGAGAAACATTTTCTTACATGTTCAAACTCTAAGTGTGGGATTTTACTTCCAGTAAATCTCAACTCAAGAGAACATTAGGGACAATGTTCCTCTAAGTGTGGGATAGCAGGTATAGAATACCTTGGTTAGTTTTCTTTGATCTTTAATGTCCGAAATAGTAAACTCAGAAAATGTTCCTCAAATTTTTCAAAATTTTTCAAGAAAATTAAAAGTATGAGCTAAATCTATTGATTAACTCTGCTAATTTTGAGCCAAGATATCTTTTGAGAGGAGCTATTTTCAGATGTGAGTAATATATTTCGGAGTCTAGGGAAAATAAGGTAGAAATTTCTTAAGTAAGAAATGATAATCTAATAGGAAGCATGACGAAGCACATACAACCCTAATTGCAGTGAGGTATCTTGAGCCTAAAAGCATTCATCTTTAATGCTTCACTATTCATTTCTTGTGTGTGCCGATGCATGTATCTCTGAATTAGAATTTGCTCTTGACATACGCTTCAAGACCATATTGGTGTGTACCGTACGCGGTATAGGTGCAATTAAATGACCTTGACATTCCCTAGGATTTAAACCCCTTTTCACATATCTCTTCAAGCCCAAAACCCTTTCCGATACTCACTTTTAGTATCGATGATCCACCTAGTAAACTCTGTTGAGCCTAAACCTTTCGTTTCATAAAACCCTACTTCCCAAAATACCCCCAAACTTATCTTAAGAATTTCTGAGGTTATGAAGAACATCTTTTAGAATATCTTATCCTACCCCTTTCGTGCTCTCAAAAAGATTGAAGAATCCTTGGTGTGTAAAATTGACACCGCGAAAAGACTCGAAACGTTCAAGATAAGGGATTTCTGAAAGAATCAAAAGAAAAAAAAATATCCTTGGAGATTCTCTGGCAAAGAAATTCTGAAGCAGAAAAAGAAAATAAAAAGAAGAAAAAGAAGAAAAGAAAGAAAAAAATAGTTCCGCAAGAATAAAGCTTAAAGTCCTTTGAAGTATCGTTCTCACAAGAAGATTCTGATAGAAGACCAAAAGCTACCTCTCTCTCCGTTCTGAAATAAAGTTGTTCATGATCTCAGTTGTTTTAAGATAAGCAACCCTTACAACCCAAAAATACCACTATCCATACCCTTTACCCCTCACCAAACACTACAACCCTCATGAATGTCTTGGGATAATTAGCACCGTCCTCACCTAAGTGGTGGAGATCCGATTCTCGATCAAGCCTATGACGATGAGTGCTGCATGACTGGCTATTTGAGCTATTTCGTTTGTTCTAGATTGATAGGAAACCCGATACACTTTGAGTGAATTGAGTGACCACCTTTAGTGAGATCGCCTAGTCATGTGTACTCCAAGATCATGAGATTTGGAAGTATGCCTAAGAGAATCTTTTCTTGTTTAAGGAAGGATCATCTTATCTTTCCCTGTATTCTTGAAATTATCTTACTAACATCTGAAAGTGGTAACTCTTAAAATTGTTGTGACTCGCTCTAAAATGTTTTAAAAATGTTTTCAAAAACTGAGTGTTGCTTGAGGACAAGCAACGTCTAAGTGTGGGATAACTTGATGTGACGCAAAAAGTCATGTTTTTAAGTATGATATTCCATACTTTTTGGACACATCTTTAGTGAAAACATTCCAAAACAATCATTATTTACTAAAATTCACTAAAGTACTCCAAATATAGGCATTGCTACAAAAATCACCGAAAACGTCCAAATAACGAGCAAAACAGAGCGAATAAACAACAACCAATTCTCACACCCTCATTTACCTTATGATAAGCACATTCTAACCTTATGGTATGTTGTAATAGGTAAAAACGAGACGGTAGAATCAAGAATCATGCAAATTGGGTGAAGAACGGAAGAGATACGGCTTCTACAGATCGTTAAAAGTCATTCCAAACATGCTTGAGCTACACTCATCCAACTTCTGTGAAATTGATACCATTAGAAGCGTAACGGAATTACGAAGCCGTGAGCGAAAGAATCGGGTCAAACGGACGTGTAACGAAGGAGATATGGCCGTTTTAAGCAACGCAGAAAAGCCGAAACACCACGTATACGGACTTGGCAAGCCGTATACGGCCTTTACACACCGTATACGGCCTTGGCAAGCCATATACGGCCCCCTATACCCCATATACGGTTTTTGGTGGTCTAGGGGTGGCTTGGTTGGCTTCCTTCATGCTTGGTTTGCTTGTACGATGCGTTTCGGTGCTTGTACGTATCAATTCCTTTGGCTCCAAGTTTGGCTTCAACTTTGGCTCCAAGATTGGCTCCATGGCTCATTACTTTGGCTCCAAGTTGATCTTCACCTATAAATAGATGGCCTCCTCCACCATTTCATACACACCTCACTTCATTCTCATTTCTCATTTCTCACTTTCTCTCTCACACATTCTCTCTCTAGCACTACTCTTAGGAGTTAGAGGAGAATTATTCTTGTAGTTAGTTCCTCTCTCTAGTTTCTCTCTCTAGCACTACTCTTAGGAGTTAGAGGAGAACTAGAGAGAGATTAGTTATGTAGTTAATTAGTAGAGGCTAGCTTATGTAATGCTTGGATACTAGTAAAGAAATACAAGTGTTATTCTGCTCGCAATTCGTATCGGTATTATCTATCCTTTCTATTATTAATTTGTCATATTGTTCTTGTTTGATGTATGTGATTTATTAATTTTAGAAATTTTTATTGCTATGCATTGTGAGTAGTTGCTTGTATGTTTGCCATGATTTAGATAGTAGTGAATATATGATTGGGATAATATCGTTATGAAACAACGGAGGTAACGTTATACGGCTTTCATTTGTATAGCGCCGGAAACATCACTAATGTGTGGAGTACGGAACGTGGAAGCTATGAAAGTCGTGGGCACAATCCGTTGTGGAATAATGTTCCCAATTGTTATCTGTATATAGATGATGTTACATTAAACCCTTATCTATATAAATGGGAGTTGTTATACTTTGTTATCAGTCTAAACTTATCCTGAATTTAGACTTTATTGTTCACCCTTTCCAGTCTTTCACGTGACTATTGCTCTTAGGATAGGACTTTGCAAACCCGAATACTACGTAAACATAGTTATCTGTGTTACAGTATGAAGCTATGAGACTCTGTTAAATGGCATTGTACTTCGTATAGCGTTGGAAACACCTCGTGTGGAGTACAAATACGTGGAAGCTAAGGAAATGCCGTAGGATCATCTCATCGTGGATTACCTAGAAGTCACCCTTCTAGAACATGGTCTAGGATACATAAAGCTGTGGAAATGCTAAACCTTAAAAGTACTGCACACCGTGAGTATACTTAGATATATACAAGCTGTGGAAATACTTAATGCAGTGTACACCGTAAGTATACCTAGGGATGAACGACTGATTGTAAAGGAGGGTCTAATTCAAGACGGAAGTATTTGAGCTTAACTAATAGAACATGAGTTTTGAAAAGAAAGCAAGGAGTCGGCTGTATTCCCAGATGCTTAAACCCCTTAACTCTTCATAACCGATAGTTTAGAATAACATAGTTAAAAAACCAGTACACATTTAGATGACACATTTAGGTTTAGGTGTTAAGAAAGGTCAGAGTATCCTTAATGGCAGTTTGTTACCTCATGCATGCACCCCGGAGTTATCTCCAGAGACTCACTATTCCGTAACAGGGTAGTTAAGCAAGGGTCACTGTACCGTCACAAGGGCAGTGTTAGGGGGTTGAGCAACCTGTTCTGATCAGAATCACCATAGCCTAGGTACTCAGTGACATACTAATTTAGAACCGGAACTAAATAAGTAGGGTCCTAGTGTTTACACCTAAGTTTATTTGTTTGTCAACTGAATGTGTCCCCATATAATCATCATCTCTGCACATACACTATCCTAAATCATGGTGAACCACGTCTTTGTTATCCTTAGGTGTTACATATGCTAGTCTCCCTTTACTTTTATGCTTTATAAGTTTTAGTAGTTTAACTAAAGATAAAAACCAAAAACAATCACCTATCCACTTATTCAAACCCTAGCTTGAAAGTTAGTTTATCGGAACGAGCTCTGTTTCAATTCTACCGTCGTGAGGAACGACCCTGGATCATCCTTACCGCATACTCGTATCAAGGTATTCGTACCAGTACCAGTAGGTAGTACGGAGGTTTAGGCTCCCCCGACTATTATAAATTTAAAACTACCACCTGACGCCGCGCCTAGGGGAAAGGTCTGCAACGATAGGAAGCAATTCCTGAACCGACCGCTGGGTGCGCGTCAGGGGGTCTCTCAGCGGATGGCTCCTCATGAGTGATCGGGACATCAGTAAGGTCCTCCTCGCGAATAGTGGGCATGGTCCTGCGTGCTCTACGTCCTCGTCTGCGATCTCTGCGACGTCTCGGTGGTATCTCAGCTATGATCTCTCTGGTGTCACTGGAGCTATCCATCCTGAAACAAACAAAATAAACAGGTAATGCATAAAATGATGAATTCAAATGCACAGAGATCTGATGACAGTGTGAAGATGTTTTATAAAGATTTCTGTTATCAGAGTTCTGGCATTTGTATTTTTAAAACTTATCTCTGATTTTATAAAAATTTGAAGTTTTTAGTCTGATAAGTAGCAAATCCTGAAATTTCGTTAGAGATAATCATACTTAACAAAAATAAACTAAGAAGTAAAAATTTGACAGAAAAGTAAAGATAAGCTTGGGGTGCCTCCCAAGAGCGCTTGTTTTACGAGTCTCTAGCTTGACTCTTTGTACCTTTCTTGAAAATTCATGGAGGTTCAAAGATGAAGACGTCTTCCCTGATGGGAAAGTCTTCAACATAATGCTTTAAGCGATGACCATTAACCTTAAAATTACCTTCTGGAGCTTCGAGTTCGATTGCGCCATAGGGAAATACCTTTGATATTATGAATGGTCCGCTCCACCTACTTTTGAATTTACCGGAGAATCTCTTGAATCGCGAATTGAAGAGCAGCACTTTATCTCCTTGTTTGAACCTAGTGGGCTTTAACTTAGCGTCGTGGACCTTTTTAGTTCTTTCCTTGAAGCTTAGCGAACTATCGTACGCTTGGTCCCTTAGCTCGATCTGCTAACTCATTCAATTGCATTCTCCGTTGTTCTCCAGCTGCTGAAATTTCCAAGTTGCAGTGTTTTAATGCCCAGTACGCCCGATATTCCAACTCAATTGGAAGGTGACACGCCTTTCCGTGGACTAGCCGATATTGGTGTGGTTCCTAATGGTGTTTTGTAGGCAGTTCTGAATGCCCACAACGCATCGTCTAATTTTTCGGCCCACCTATGCCCGTGATTTCCGACAGTTCTTTCCAATATCCTTTTTAAAGCCCGATTTTCGCTTCAGCTTGCCCATTTGTTTGTGGATGGTAAGCTGTCGAAGTTTTGTGAGTGACTCCATAATGCTGCAGCACTCGCATGAATTGAGTATTGCAGAAATGCATGCCACGATCATTAATTATAGCTCTACGAGTTCCAAATCGACTGAACAGCTTTTTGAGGAACTAGGTTACTACTTTTGAATCGTTGGTCGGAAAAGCTTGAGCTTCGGCCCACCTGGAGACGTAGTCAACTGCGACTAAGATGTATTCTTTACCGTTAGATTTAGGGAATGGTCCCATAAAATCTAATCCCCAGATATCAAAGATCTCCACGGCCTGGATATTAGTAAGTGGCATTTCGTTTCGGGCTGAGATATTGCCTTGCCTTTGGCAAATATCACAGCGTTTCACCAGGTCGCAAGCGTCTCGGAATATGGTTGGCCAATAAAAGTCAGCATCGTAGACCTTTCGTGCAGTCATTTTGTTGCCATGGTGTCCTCCAGTAGGTCCGTGGTGGCTCTGGTGTAGAATTTGTTCTGCCTCCTTCCCATCGACTCAGCTTCGAATAAGTTGATCGGGACAAACCTTAAAGAGATAAGGATCGTTCCAAAAATAGTTCTTGACATCTCGGAAGAATTTTCGTTTCTGAGAGGTTGGCATTCCTTTTGGTACGATGTTTCCTACCAGATAATTGGCGAAGTCGGCATACCAAGGGTTGTGTGTGAACTGTGATCCTTGTTGGTAGCCTCCTATAGTCATGAGTAGTTCTTCGGGGAACTGATCTTGAATATCTTTCTCGTGCAACTTCTCTATTGATGGATTTTCCAATCGGCTAAGATGATCGGCCGCGACGTTTTTTGCTCCTTTCTTATCTTTAATCTCAATATCAAATTCTTGTAGGAGTAGAATCCATCGTAGAAGGCGCGGTTTAGCATCTTGCTTCTTGAAAAGGTATTTCAAAGTGGAGTGATCAGTATAGACAATAGTTTTGGACAAGATTAGATAAGAACGAAATTTATCAAAAGCAAATACTGCCGCAAGCAGCTCTTTTTCTGTAGTGGTGTAGTTTTCTTGAGCATCTGTGAGCGTTTTGCTAGCGTAGTATATTGGTTGAAAATGTTTCTCCTTCCGCTGTCCCAGTACAGCTCCAACAGCGAAATCACTGGCGTCGCACATGATATCAAATGGAAGAATCCAATCGGAGACAACCATGATTGGTGCATGTACTAGCTGATCCTTCAGGTAATTGAAAGCTTTGAGACATTCATCTGTAAAGTCAAACGGAGTATCTTTTTCGAGAAGATGAGTCATAGGTTGAGAGATCTTAGAGAAATCCTTAATAAAGCGACGGTAGAATCCGGCGTGACCTAGAAAACTTCGAATGGCTTTCACAGAAGTAGGGGGTGGAAGCTTCGAGATAGTTTCAACTTTTGCTTTGTCAACTTCAATTCCAGATTTTGAAATGCGGTGTCCAAGAACTATGCCTTCTTTCACCATGAAGTGACATTTCTCCCAATTCAGAACTAGGTTTGATTCTTCACATCGAGCAAGCATTCTATCCAAGTTAGAAAGACAAGTGGTGAACGAATCCCCAAAAACAGAGAAATCGTCCATGAACACTTCCATGCATTGTTCAATCATGTCGTGGAAGATTGCTACCATGCATCTTTGAAAAGTCGCAGGTGCATTACATACACCAAAAGGCATACGTCGGTAAGCAAATGTTCCATAGGGACAAGTGAACGTCGTCTTTTCTTGGTCCTTCGGATCGAGAGGTATCTGAAAATAGCCTGAGAAGCCATCAAAGAAGCAATAGAATTTGTTTCATGATAACCTTTCGAGCATCTGATCAATGAATGGTAGAGGGAAATGATCTTTGCGTGTAGCTTCATTCAGTTTCTGATAGTCGATACACACCCTCCAACCAATGACGGTTCGTGTTGGAATCAATTCATTGTTTTCGTTAGCGATGACCGTCATGCCTTCTTTCTTTGGGACGACTTGAACTGGGCTAACCCATGGGGAATCTGAGATAGGGTAGATCAGACCAGCATCCAGGAGTTTGATAACCTCCTTTTTCACCACGTCTTGAATCTTCGGGTTGACTCTCCTTTGCCTTTGAACTGTTGGTCTGAAGTCATTTTCCATTAAGATTTTATGCGTGCAGTAGTTTGGACTAATCCCTTGTATGTCAGAGATCTTCCAAGCAATCGCCTTTTTGTGTGGCTTTAGAACCTGTACCAGCCTTGCTTTCTCTTCGGGCTTCAATTCTTTAGATATGTTAACTGGTAAGTGCGAAGTTCCTTCAAGAAAAGCATATTCAAGGTGTGGGGGAAGTTCCTTTAGTTCCAATTCGGGTGGTTCTTCAGTAGATGGTTTCATCCTAGCAATCTCGTCTCTTTTAAGCTCGTCGTACGTTGTTTGATAATCTGGCTCCATTGCAGGTGATTCCGGAATGTCGGCTGATGCCATCTCAACCCATTCTGTATTATTGGACAACTCATCTCTTCTCAGCTCATACTTTACTTGGGAAGATTGAGAGATTGCATTTTCTTCAGTGATAATTTCTTTTCCTTTGTCAGTTGTTGCAAATCTCTGGAATTGAGCTGATGAAGACTCGCTGATGGTGATTTCTGGATTAAGATTTTCACAACCTTCAGATAGTTGCGAAGCAGGTGTTTTAAGCATTGACTCCATGTCTTTAAGAGTCTTCAGAATTCCTTCCTTTGAGAGAGATGAATGATCTACTTCAGAAATCGGGTTCCTTCGTAGTAGAGTGATAGGAGTGCCAGATCCAAGTGGAGCAGTCAAGATGGAGTTGAGTTGCGGCTCGGAATTCTTTAAAGGAAAATGTAACTCTCCAGATGCGTTGGAAGAATCCGAGATAGCTGAGCATAGACCCGCACCTTCTTCACAGAGTATTCTTGAAGTGATGGCAGTATTGGGAAGGGGGTTAATGCTGCTTACTGCGAGGATCTCTTCCAAGTGTTCTTCAATTATTTCCTGCATAGAATCTACAAGACCAAGACCTTCTCCCATAGGTTGTTTCATTATTTTATCAACATTGAAGGTGACCTCTTCAGTTCCAACTCGGAGTTTTAAAGATTTTTCATTTACGTCAATGACGGCCTTGGCAGTGTTTAGGAAAGGTCTACCAAGGATGAGTGGAACCTGGGTGTCTTCTTCAATATCCATAACAACGAAATCAACTGGAAAGACGAATTTGTTGACACAGACCATAATATCTTCAGCAATTCCTCGGGGGAGTTTAACTTATCTATCTGCTAATTGGATGGTCATACGGGTAGGCAAAAGTTCGTTTAATCCTAGTTTCCTATAAAGCGAGAATGGCATGAGGTTTACACTAGCTCCTAGGTCAGCTAAGGCGTTACTTATTTGAACATCCTGAAGATAAAAAGGAATAGTGAAACGGCCAGTATCTTCAAGCTTAGGGGGTAGTCCTTGTTGCATAATTAGAGAGCACTCGGCATCTAGGGGCAAGTTAACTATCTGTCTAAGTTTTTCTTTGTTGGATATCAGTTCCTTAAAGAATTTAGCACAACTGGGCATTTCTACTAAAGCATCTAATAATCTAACGTTTAAGTGTAGGCTTTTGAACATTTCTAGATATTTTCCAAATTGGGCTTCTTGTTTCTCTTTCTTAAGGGAAAGGTATTCGAATGGGTCTAGAAACTTCTGGGGCTTTAGAAGGTTCTGGCTCAGGAGAAGCGACATGGGTGTCAGCTTGTACCGAGTCAGTGGGTAGACAAGTAGAAGGTTTATTTAAAGGAATATCTATGGTTTTCTCGTTCTTAGTCTCTTTTCCTCCTCTAGTGACCACAAGCATGTCATCATGCTCATAGGATGAGTGAAAGACGGAATTGTAGATCGCTTCCTCCCTTTGCTTCTCCTCAACTTTTAAAAACAATCTTTTAACATTATCCTCCATATTTTTAATTAAATCATTTGAAATCCTGAGCAAATAATCATTTTGATTTTGAAAATCAAGAATTCGTTTGTTTGTATTATTTTGCTCAACCATGAAGTTATTGAAAATCGTATTGTTTAGACGAGAAGTCAATTGGGTAGGAGTAGAGAGAACTAATGATTGAGATGGGGGTAGTGTGGTTAACCACTGAACGAATGGTTTAGAGTGAAAGGATTGGTCAGGGTTTCTACCAGTGGTATCAAGAATTTCTTCGGTGGCCCGTATGTTTGGGAAGAACTTTGGGGTTCTCTTCTTTTGCATGGGTTTAGAAGATTCTTGAAAGTCCTTGACAACTTTAGAGATAGATTCGAGTTGAGTTTTTAAGGTGTCCAAGGCTTGATCTGAAGTATTCCGTTTTTCTGAAGTGGATTCATCTGGCTCCAAGTCATGATGGTGCATCATTATCGTCTCAATCAATTTCCAAGCTTCGTCTGAAGTATGTTGCATGAAGTTTCCGGATGAAGCAGCATCGAGGGTTTGTTGGTGCTGAGGATTTAAGCTGTTATAGAACGTGCAGACCAGATTCGTTTCAGCCAACTGATGGTTTTGACATCTTCCGATAAGATTCTTAAATCGTTCCCAAGCCTTGCTTAATGATTCATTAGTTTCCTGACGGAAGTTAGCAATGTCGGTCTTAAGCTTGGTTTGCATGGAAGGAGGAAAGTACTTAGCTAGAAACTTAGTAGCCATCTCCTCCCATGTATGAATCGAATTGGGTTCGAAATCATAAAACCAGCTTAAGGCTCGAGAACATAAAGAATAAGGAAACAGATGGAGTCGAAGAAGGTCTCTATTGGTTCAACCGAAAGACCATGAAACTGACACTCAGATTTAATCATTTTTATGTAGTGAGGCTTAATTTCAAGGGTTTCTTCGGTTGGTGTTACGATCGGTCCTCCTCGTCCCTCTAGCAGTGGCTTGATTGATGAGGCGAGCGTGATACGGTTCGTCATAACTCGTAAGGTAGAAATTAGGGTTACGGAAAGGGAAAGCTAATCTAAACTAACTAACCTAATTAATCTAATTAACCTAAGGATAAAGCAGGTAACTTCCAGATGATATTGATCTCCCGAAAGGGTCGCTAAATAACTAAGATAACTAAATTCCTAAAGTTGGTCGTTGTAGTCCCCGGCAGCGGCGCCAAAAACTTGTCGCGGTCCCAAGAGGTCGGTCGGATTTTAATTCGGTCGTTGAACCTTCCGGCAAGAGCTCACGGCAGTGTGTTTTATATTTATTATGTTGGGTATCCTAAGTTTTGATAAAACCTAAAGACCTAAAGGGCAGTAAGCGGTATGTATGACTCAGGTGTCGTTCTTCAAACTACAACAGGCATGGGAATCTAGGAGGATTAATTATCTTTTTTTAATTTAGCTAAGATTTTTAAAACTTTTGATAGGTTGGTTGGTTCTCTAATCTAATTTGTTGAGACATAGATTGTGACAACAGATCTAGCTTGAAATAGGACTGGTGTAATTATTATTACGTTTGTACATTGGTTTAGATTTGTAAATATATATTTGTTTTGTTAGTAATATTCGTTAAACATATTATTGTGCTAAGTTAGACGAATGTTAAATACGAAATAAATATATAGACTTTTCATGCAAAGCGAGTCGAGATCTCAAGTCGCAGCGAGTTGAGCTGTGAGGTGAGACCTGAACTCGCGAAGCATTAGTCTGGCGAGCCGAGTCCTATACTGGGCTTGGGCTGCGAGTTGGACCGAACTCGCAGGCCCATGCGAGCCGAGCCGAGACCAGACTATATAATGATTTTTCATACGTGAAAAACATAACTTTTGCCATATTATCAATCTGCGAATTCGATAAACCCAGAGAAAACAAACCTAACCGCTAGGCTTTGACGTATTATCGTTTAAAGCTAAGTATTAGTATACGCAATTACGAACTTACTCGTTATTAGTAAGATAACACCGTATTGAGGGATTCCGCACCTTAATACTATAGATAACGAAGTTATCGATCCTAGAACTAGGGACTTACATCTGGTATCAGAGCTTTCGGGCTAAATACGAGTGTGTTCGTGAGTTTTAGTGATATTGCGTTTTTGATTCGGGTCGTTTTTACGTGCTTTCTTGCAATACTAACGATCAAAATCACTCTCTGGACGTTTTAGGGTTTGTTTACGGTCGAAATTTTCTGTTTCAATCGTAAAAATACCTTAAACATTCGTTTTCGGGTTTAACAGCCGTTTCGCGAGTCGAGATTAGGGTTCCAGCTTCGCCTGCGAACCGAGTTGAACTAGCGAGTTGAAATGAGACTTGCGAGTCGAACCGAGATCCCTCGCGAATCCAAATCGCTTGCGAATCGACATCTTTAGCAATCCGAACTGAGGCTTGTGAATTGACATTTTCTGCAAGTCGAGCTGAGATTGCGAGTTGAGCTGAGTCCTGCGAGTTGAGTTTTCTGAATTCGCAAAACAGTTTTACTTTACGTTTTTAAGATGTCTGACTTAAGTAGAATGATCGAGATGGAACATGAGGTGGGAAAATCGAACGTTCCACCTAAATTGTTGAAAATCGAAGATTACTATAACTGGAAGGACAGATTTTGTAACACCCCCAAATTCGTTTATTTTGTTTAGCGGAAGCATTTAGTTTGAGTACGGGGGTGCCACAATAACAAAGCATGCATACGTATCAGAGCTTATGATTACAACAGAACATAATATATTAAGATGCCAAAAGTATTAATTACAAAGTTTACGATTCATCGAATCGTACGAGTAAAAAGTAATAAGTTTACAAAAGTAGATTTCTGAAATATGACTAAAACATTTCAGTTATACTAAAGAAATCCATGTGTTTCCAAAAGTTGGCATCCTAAACTTCACGGGTCGCCTAATTCTCCATGTGTGTTGGCGATTCTTATATGCGCAGCTAATTCCCTGAAAAACATAGTAAAAGTCAACAACTAGGTTGAGTGAATTCACAGGTTTTATGTTTACACAAGTTGAATCAAGTTTGTAGCACAGTTGTTATCCAAATACATTCACAAATAGTATTGCCATAATAGTCGAGATTAAGTTTAGTGGAATGTTATCCAAATACAAGTTTAGTGGGTTGTTCGCCCAAAACAGATACGTGGGTTGTTCGCCCAAAGTTCAAGTATAGTGGGTTGTTCGCCCAAAATGTCAGTTAAAACACGTGCTGGTCGTTCTCCAGCATTTTACAAACAGTACCGGTCGTTCTCCGGCCAAATACGCACGGGTCGTTTTCCCGTTCAACAAAAACAGTTTACCGGTCGTTCTCCGGTCTAGTTACGCACGGGTCGTTCTCCCGTCCAACAAACGCATGGGTCGTTCTCCCATCCAAGACGCACGGGTCGTTCTCCCGTCCCTTGGCCAGTCGTTCTCTGGCACTAAAATACGTAGCTGGTCGTTCTCTAGCGTTTTACATAATAGCACCGGTCGTTCTCCGGTATAACAAATAAGTTTAAAGGTTAGGTTTGCAGTCGATTTCAAAACAGTTTACCGGTCGTTCTCCGGTCTAGTTAAAACAGTTTGTCGATTAATTTATCCCATTTGTTCAGTGTGTCAATATGAAAATGTTATTTCATAAACAACGTTCGCACAACAGTTCAATAGTTTAATAGTTCAAGGTACTCTAATAGTTCGAGTAAAACACGTATGATAACAATCATATAAGTAAAAGCAGTTATGGCAATAAGTAAAAACAGTTGACTACGTTTTCTACCCCTGTTCAAAAGCAGTTAAAATCAGTAAAAGTAGGGGCTGTGAACTCACCTGTTGAGTTAATTAGAAATGTGTAAGCGCTAGCAAAGCGTAGTCCGGGTAAGTCACTAACATCCTAAACGTAGGAAATAGTCGTATAAGTGGTTGGATAACAATCCAAACCATGTTACTCGTTCATCCATGAAAGATCATTGTTTATTTGTAAATTCGTACGACTCGTTGGTGATGGTTTTGTAAAAATATTTCAAAGTATTGTTATAAGGTTCTGAAACTTGCGACGTCGCAGTGGGATGTCGCGTGGGACGTTGTGTGGGACGTCGCAGTGGGACGTCGCAGTGGGACGTTGTGTGGGACGTCGCGGTGGTACGTCGCAGTGGGACGTCGCGTGGGACGTCGTGTGGGACGTCGCAGTGGGACGTTGTGTGGGACGTCGCGGTGGGACGTCGCAGTGGGACGTCGCGTGGGACGTCGTGTGGGACGTCGCAGTGGGATGTTGTGTGGGACGTCGCGGTGGGACGTTGCAGTGGGACGTCGCGTGGGACGTCGTGTGGGACGTCGTAGTGGGACGTCGCAGTGGGACGTCGCGTGGGACGTCGTGTGGGACGTCGCAGTGGGACGTCACAGTGGGACGTCGCAAATCGCCTGGTACTAATGCGACGTTACGGTCTGTTCATCCGAAAATCGAGATTTTTAACCCAAAAACGCTTAGATCTTTCATATAATGACTTGTAACATGATTGTAAGCTATTATAATGAAGTAAAAGTGAAAAGTTTAGTGTTTTCTTACCCAAAAAGTGGTTAATCCGAAAATTAGGTGGATGAAGATGAAGATGGTGAAAATGGAGATCTTGAGCTTAAATCCTTGTGATGTTGATGATGATGAGCTTTGTTGTTGTTATTAATCCGAAAATAAGTATAAAGTGGTGGTGATTTGGTGATTTTTGATGAGATTCTAGAGAGAGAAATAGGGTTTTTAGAGAGAGGAATGAGAGAGTTGTGTGTTTTGGTGAAAATGAAAAATGAAAGGGAATGAGAGTGGGGTGGGGGGTTTGGGGCTGCATTTTTGGGGCCAAAAGGGAGGGGATGTTTATCCCAAATTTGTGGTATTTAACCCGTGTTTGTTTACCCGATCGTTAAATATTAAAACGTTTTAAATGATGAATTTTTAATTACGTATTTGAATAAAATTTTAATTGAGATATTTTATAAGAAAAATTTAATTAAGTTATAATATTCCAAACCTTATTTTATTTTAAATTTGTGCGATATAAACGTTATTCGTTATGAAATACTTGTAAATATTAACGACATAATATTTATTAAAAGTTGTCGTTATTTAATAACTCTCGTTTTATTAAATAAATTTGTTCACCAACCGTCGTATATTTTCGTCGCGTTTGTTCAAATCGTTTCGTATGTAATTACATCTAATTACAAATAAGTAATACTACGCGTATTAACTAGTTGGGCTTTGCTAGACTTACCTCTAAAATGTGTTGTGAATTCACTCAAGTAGGGAATTAGCCTAATAATGCAAGTGATTAACATTAATAATCGCGTTTAAATTTGCGGAGTGTTACATTCTCCCCATGTTAGAGAAATCTCGTCCCGAGATTTAAAATCAAGTCGGATCGCCCGCGGCGTACGTTCTCCGAATAAGTCACGTCGTCAATAATAATACCAATTTGCGTGGCGCTCAATTGTTGCCAGAAAAGTTTTAATCAGTTTAAGTATGCTCGCGGCATAATTCCATTAGTTATGCGTTCGATAATGGTCAAAGTTTGCCAAGCGTTATGTTTGAATAGACAGTCGAATGAAACGTATGTTAAATCGTAGCAATAACTGTTACGACATACCGTGCTAGCCGAGGTCCGCAACCGTCTCCGGTGCACGGAGAATGTATGCACGGCTACGACCCGGCGGGATGGTTGCGATGCGGTTGTTGTTGTTCTGATTGTTGTTCCCGGGGTTGTTCTGGTTGTTGTTCAGTCGTGGACATTGATTTCGAAAGTGTCCGGATTCACCGCACTCGAAGCATGCATTTGTTCGAGGAAGAGGGTTGGTTTTACAGTTTTGGGCCAAATGACCCCAGTTTCTGCAGTCTTGACAGAAGGCGCATTCGCCTGTGTGGTGCTTCCCGCACTTGTCACATTTCGGTTTGTTGCCAAGATAGGTTTTGGGTCCATGGTTGGTGATTGCTGCGTAGGCTCGGGCGTTTCCCGGGTTCCTGTTTTGTTGACCCTGGCGGTCATTGCCCTCGTTGTTCCATTTCCGCTTATTGTTTCCAGAGTCGCCCGCATCAGTACGGGTAGGTTCAGTTTTCCCCGAGGTAGCTTTCAAAGTGCCGATCAGAATGGCGTCATCGGTTAAGCTTTGAGCCAGATCCACTGCGCTCCTAAAGGTAGCTGGTTTGGAGGACATAACCATGCCTCGGATCTGTGGGGCCAAGCCCTTGTTGTAACGCTCGATACGTTTGCTCTCGGGGGTCACCATGTGGGGTACTAGGCGTGCAAGTTCCTGGAACCTGGTCGTGTAACCGGTGATGTCAGCACCGATCATCTGAATGTTCTAGAGTTCGGTTTCAAGTTTCTGCATCTCGTTGGGAGGGCAAAATTCCTCCATCAGCATCTGTTTCAGAGTTCCCCAGGTCATGGAGTAAGCAGCTGGGCGTCCAATAATCTGGACCTGAGCGTTCCACCAGGTTAACGCTTTGTCAGCTAAGGTACACGTGGCGTACTTCACGATTTTGTCGGTGGCGCAGTCGCTGATATCGATCACCGATTCCATTTTCTCAATCCAGTGGACCAGGCCGATGGCCCCTTCGGTCCCGGTGAAGGTGCTGGGTTTACAAGACTGGAAGGTTTTGTAGGAACACCCCTGCTGGGTATTGGTTGGGGTTTCGCTGTTGACTGGAGTGGCTCCGCTATTGTTGGTCAGGTTTTCACGATTGCGGCTGGCCTCGTATTGAGCGATGGCTTCAGCCACGCGGCGTTCGATTATTTGCTCGGTTGTTTCTGGAGGCGGAGGTGGAGGAGGATCATTTCGTCGACTGTTTAGAGTGTTCCTTCGTTTAGGCGGCATGATGACGTTCTGCGATGAAAAGATGCAGAAGCCAACGCCAATGAAAAGATGTGAAGAATAAAGTTTCACATAGTTTTAGTTATCGAATATTTGAGAAGAAATGACAAGATCCCCATCACATATCTCACGACTATGAAACACCCATATGTACTTAGTATAATATAATCACGTTGGCCAGGCATCATTATATGATGCTAAATACATACTTCTTTTCATCAACCGCTTGACACGATCCGGTTCACATGAGATCGGAGTAAAATGAACGAGTCGAATGTGATGAATAGATCACGCGTATCGATGTATCATAACGATAGTTATAGGTATGCAAATGTGTGTATGCACGTGCGTTCTAGCCAAGGCTATAGTCTAGGTCTCTAGGTCTCTAAGTCACCTAAAGTTTCCTAGTTCGCTATAACCATTGGCTCTGATACCAATCTGTAACACCCCCAAATTCGTTTATTTTGTTTAGCGGAAGCATTTAGTTTGAGTACGGGGGTGCCACAATAACAAAGCATGCATACGTATCAGAGCTTATGATTACAACAGAACATAATATATTAAGATGCCAAAAGTATTAATTATAAAGTTTACGATTCATCGAATCGTACGAGTTAAAAGTAATAAGTTTACAAAAGTAGATTTCTGAAATATGACTAAAACATTTCAGTTATACTAAAGAAATCCATGTGTTTCCAAAAGTTGGCATCCTAAACTTCACGGGTCGCCTAATTCTCCATGTGTGTTGGCGATTCTTATATGCGCAGCTAATTCCCTGAAAAACATAGTAAAAGTCAACAACTAGGTTGAGTGAATTCACAGGTTTTATGTTTACACAAGTTGAATCAAGTTTGTAGCACAGTTGTTATCCAAATACGTTCACAAATAGTATTGCCATAATAGTCGAGATTAAGTTTAGTGGAATGTTATCCAAATACAAGTTTAGTGGGTTGTTCGCCCAAAACAGATACGTGGGTTATTCGCCCAAAGTTCAAGTATAGTGGGTTGTTCGCCCAAAATGTCAGTTAAAACACGTGCTGGTCGTTCTCCAGCGTTTTACAAACAGTACCGGTCGTTCTCCGGCCAAATACGCACGGGTCGTTTTCCCGTTCAACAAAAACAGTTTACCGGTCGTTCTCCGGTCTAGTTACGCACGGGTCGTTCTCCCGTCCAACAAACGCATGGGTCGTTCTCCCATCCAAGACGCACGGGTCATTCTCCCGTCCCTTGGCCAGTCGTTCTCTGGCACTAAAATACGTAGCTGGTCGTTCTCCAGCGTTTTACATAATAGCACCGGTCGTTCTCCGGTATAACAAATAAGTTTAAAGGTTAGGTTTACAGTCGATTTCAAAACAGTTTACCGGTCGTTCTCCGGTCTAGTTAAAACAGTTTGTCGATTAATTTATCCCATTTGTTCAGTGTGTCAATATGAAAATGTTATTTCATAAACAAAGTTCGCACAACAGTTCAATAGTTTAATAGTTCAAGGTACTCTAATAGTTCGAGTAAAACACGTATGATAACAATCATATAAGTAAAAGCAGTTATGGCAATAAGTAAAAACAGTTGACTACGTTTTCTACCCCTGTTCAAAAGCAGTTAAAATCAGTAAAAGTAGGGGCTGTGAACTCACCTGTTGAGTTAATTAGAAATGTGTAAGCGCTAGCAAAGCGTAGTCCGGGTAAGTCACTAACATCCTAAACGTAGGAAATAGTCGTATAAGTGGTTGGATAACAATCCAAACCATGTTACTCGTTCATCCATGAAAGATCATTGTTTATTTGTAAATTCGTACGACTCGTTGGTGATGGTTTTGTAAAAATATTTCAAAGTATTGTTATAAGGTTCTGAAACTTGCGACGTCGCAGTGGGATGTCGCGTGGGACGTTGTGTGGGACGTCGCAGTGGGACGTCGTAGTGGGACGTTGTGTGGGACGTCGCGGTGGGACGTCGCAGTGGGACGTCGCGTGGGACGTCGTGTGGGACGTCGCAGTGGGACGTTGTGTGGGACGTCGCGGTGGGACGTCGCAGTGGGACGTCGCGTGGGACGTCGTGTGGGACGTCGCAGTGGGATGTTGTGTGGGACGTCGCGGTGGGACGTCGTGTGGGACATCGCAGTGGGACGTCGCAGTGGGACGTCGCGTGGGACGTCGTGTGGGACGTCGCAGTGGGACGTCGCAGTGGGACGTCGCAAATCGCCTGGGACTAATGCGACGTTACGGTCTGTTCATCCAAAAATCGAGATTTTTAACCCAAAAACGCTTAGATCTTTCATATAATGACTTGTAACATGATTGTAAGCTATTATAATGAAGTAAAAGTGAAAAGTTTAGTGTTTTCTTACCCAAAAAGTGGTTAATCCGAAAATTAGGTGGATGAAGATGAAGATGGTGAAAATGGAGATCTTGAGCTTAAATCCTTGTGATGTTGATGATGATGAGCTTTGTTGTTGTTATTAATCCGAAAATAAGTATAAAGTGGTGGTGATTTGGTGATTTTTGATGAGATTCTAGAGAGAGAAATAGGGTTTTTAGAGAGAGGAATGAGAGAGTTGTGTGTTTTGGTGAAAATGAAAAATGAAAGGGAATGAGAGTGGGGTGGGGGGTTTGGGGCTGCATTTTTGGGGCCAAAAGGGAGGGGATGTTTATCCCAAATTTGTGGTATTTAACCCGTGTTTGTTTACCCGATCGTTAAATATTAAAACGTTTTAAATGATGAATTTTTAATTACGTATTTGAATAAAATTTTAATTGAGATATTTTATAAGAAAATTTTAATTAAGTTATAATATTCCAAACCTTATTTTATTTTAAATTTGTGCGATATAAACGTTATTCGTTATGAAATACTTGTAAATATTAACGACATAATATTTATTAAAAGTTGTCGTTATTTAATAACTCTCGTTTTATTAAATAAATTTGTTCACCAACCATCGTATATTTTCGTCGCGTTTGTTCAAATCGTTTCGTATGTAATTACATCTAATTACAAATAAGTAATACTACGCGTATTAACTAGTTGGGCTTTGCTAGACTTACCTCTAAAATGTGTTGTGAATTCACTCAAGTAGGGAATTAGCCTAATAATGCAAGTGATTAACATTAATAATCGCGTTTAAATTTGCGGAGTGTTACAGATTTGAATCTTACTGTAGATTCCATGACCTGTCAATCTGGATGTGTATCAAGAATGGATAGACTGCACCTACTCAAACGGTTAATAATGCAACTGTTACTCTTGCTTATAACCGAATGAGCGATCAACAAAAGAAGGACTATGAATTGGAGAATAAATCCCATTCTGCAATTAAGATGAGTTTACCAAAGGAAATAAACCATCAACTCAAGTCTTTTCAAACTGCTAGAACGCTCTGGGAAGCGTTAGAGAAAAGATGTGAGGGAAGTCCTCAAGTGAAGGCAGGCAGGAAGAATCTTCTTAAGAAGCAGTTTACTGTTATAAAAGCTTTAAAAGGAGAAGATCTTGATGCTTACATCACTAGATTCTACCACTCGTTAAGTGAGCTTGACAACCACGAGATTGTTACTACTGAGACTGAAAGAACCGAAAAATTTATTAAGGCAAGTCTAAGTGGGAAATGTATGGTGTAATGCTCAAAGACAACGATGAAAGGTATGCAACCATGACCTTAGAGCAGGTCATTGACAAGCTAAAAGGTTATGATTTCACAAAGAAATCGAGAGAAACTGATTCTGATCAGGTTCAGAATCCTGGGCTATATCATGGGAAAACTAATCTCTCGACCTCTTCATCTAGTTCGACCACTGCACTTTTAGTCGGTAATACTGATGAAAATGGTGAAATGTTAACGGATGACGTGTGCCTTCTTATCTCATCAGGAAATGAATCTAAAGGTACACCTGCTGAGAAGTCAACTCAAGGACATCAAAAGATGCCAATGAGTGTGAAATCTGCAGAGCAACAGTTATCTGTCCTTGCATCCTTTGTTGCGTCTTATGAAAACTACATTCAGGGTAAAATCAATGATCCGATTATGTTTGATGAAGATTATGATCAGATAGACCCTGATTATCTTGAGGAAATAGATCTCCAGGATCAACTTGCAATGTTATCAAGGAGAGTTAAAAATTTCTTAAAGAGAACTGGTAGAAAGGTGGTAGGAAATCGATCAGGGTTTGATAAAACCAAGATCAAGTGTTTCAACTGTCAAGGTTATGGACACTTTGCTCGTGAGTGTCAAAGACCTAAGGTTGAAACTGGCAATAGCAAACAAGGTTTGGGAAGTACCTTAGCTTCCAAAGCCTTAGTTGTGAAACAGTTGGATGGATCTTATGATTGGCAAGCTCAGTCTGAGGAAGCACTCATGGCTGAGATTGAAGATCAAGAGATAGCTGCTGAGTCCAATAGCTATATGCCCAGTGATGTTGAAATAAAGGTGCTGGAGATTCATGAGAAAGCAAGTGATGATGACGTGCTTTATATGGATTCAACTGCTAATATGAGTCCAGATGACTTTGTAGCACGCATGGCTGAAGTACAAACTGACAAGAAAAGGGTATGTTTGGATATTCTTACTCTTGCTGATGTTTGTTATCTAGTTACTGATCTACAATCACAATTAAGTGTCTTAAGTGTGTCTAATCAGAATTTGTCATCCCAAGTTAGCATTTTTAATGATTCTAATAAGACTATAATATCTGAACTTGAACAAGCTAAAAGTGATGTCCTTAGGTTAAGTACAGATAATGTAGATCTTAAGAATAAGATTAAGTCTGATAGTTCTGACAAGATTGCACTTAGGGATACCATAAATGAAAAGGAAATAATCATAGATGGTCTCTATATGAACATTGATGACTTAAATCGAACAATAGCTGATAGGGATAGAGAGTTAGCTGAGCTGAAGCATAAGTTAGTAGAACAAAATCGTAAGATTGAGTCCTACAGAACTTTAGAAATGGATAAAATGCTAGATGCTCAACGAAGTGTAAAGGATAAGACTGGGATAGGTTACAATGATGTACCTCATCCTTTTAATGCTAATTACATTAGTAACTCGATAGATTCTGAAATGACAGATGCTAATCCTGAGATTTCAGTAACTAATGACCAGGAAAAGTTAGAGGCACAGAAAGATGTTATTAAGAACGTATCATTAGATAATAGCAAGGCTTCTCAGTTCACCAAAATACAGTATGTATCGGGTGGAGTGATTAACGATGCTAAGACTGATGATAAGGTTAATAAGGAACAAATACCTGAACCCTTTAGTGCCTAAAACTCCGAGTAGTAATGCAAAAGTTCCTAAATCACGCAAGCAGATGTCATGCTTCAAGTGTCGTCAAAAGGGACACGTGGCTTCGTGTTGTCCTAACAAAAAGTCTGAAACACCACATAAGCTTGTGATTGATGAAAAGACACATACCGACTCTAGTATGACTGTATATGGGTTAGATACCAAACCTAAGTTAGGTAATAAACATGTTAACATTCTTAAAAGAGATGGTAAACATAGTGTCTCCCCACCTAAACCTAAACGGCCATATACTCAAAGTGATAATTTTATCCATAAGTCTAGGGATGTGACACCGTCGAGGTTTAGAACTCCAAGTAGAGGCCATAGTCATTATGAGAGTGGTACTACTTCGCGATCACATGAGTTTAATTATAATTATCATAATAGAGCTCATAATTATGTGCCTAGGAGGTTATCCTCAAATTCACCTCTTAAGGCTGATCGTCCACAAACTCAAGCTACTTCGAAAGTAACCAAAGCTCCTGATGGGAAGGATGGTTATTTTAAAGAGCTTAAGTTTGTTGATGATAAGGGACAAACCAAGACCGTAATGGCTTGGGTCCCTCTTGACAACTGATCGTGTTTTGTGTTATGTGCAGGAGCATGCTGTGAACAAGGACAGCTGGTGGTATGTAGACAGTGGATGCTCGAGGCACATGACCGGAGAAAGAAGTCTACTGAAGGACTTCAAGGAGAGTCTCAAGCAAAAAGTAAATTTTGCAGGAGATAAAGGAGGAGTAATTTCGGGAAAAGGAAAAGTTTCAAATGGAACTTTGGCTCTTGAGGATGTGAACTATGTTGAAGAACTAACTCACAACCTAGTGAGTGTTTCCCAAGTCTGTGATAAAGGTCATCCAGTTTATTTCACTGAAAAGGAGGCCTTAGTCCTGAAGCCAGGTTTCAAAATTCCTGATGAATGGATATTGATGAGGGCACCAAGGAAGAAGGACATCTATGCTATCAACATGGGTGTTCCTAACTCTTCAATGGTGTCTACATGTTTGTTATCCAAGGCTTCGGAAACAGACGCATTATTATGGCATAGGAGAATGGCACACCTAAACTGGAGAAAGATGAATTATATAACCAAAAATGGTTTGGTTCTAGGTGTACCACAAAAACGTTTCGAGTCTGAGGATAAGTGTGTTCCTTGCATGAAAGGAAAGCAGCACAAGAAACCACACAGACCTAAGACTGAAAACTCTATCTCCTCGCCATTTGAATTGCTACATATGGATCTATTTGGCCCTATAAGCAAAAGAAGTATAGGTGGCAAATGGTACTGTTTGGTTGTCACAGATGACTATTCTAGATTCTCGTGGGTATTCTTTTTGGGATCAAAGGATGAAACTCCTGGAATTCTAATTGAGTTCTTTGATCTAGTAGAGAATGTCTATAAAAAGAGAGTGAAGCGTATTCGTAGTGACAATGGAACAGAATTTAAGAATTCAACGTTGAATATCTATTGCTTAAGCAAAGGGATATTACATCAATTCAGTGCACCTTATGAACCTCAACAGAATGGTGTTGCTGAAAGGAAACATAGGACGTTGATTGAAGCTGCAAGAACAATGCTTGCTGATTCAAAGCTTCCGGTCATCTTTTGGGCAGAAGCAGTGAATACAGCATGTTATGTTCTTAATAGAGTTCTTACGGTTAAGAGACATAACAAGACTTGTTATGAGCTTTTGAACAATAAGAAACCTAACTTAAAGGGGTTTGAACCCTTTGGAGTTTCATGCACCATACTAAAGACTGGGCATCAAGCAAAATTTGGTGAGAAGGCTGACGAAGGATTTTTCCTAGGTTATATGCCCAATTCACCAAACAAGAGAGTCTTTAATAAAGTCACAGGACGTTTGGAGGTAGTTTATAATATTGAGGTTACGAGCTACTCACCGGATGTTCATAAGGGCTTAGATTGGCAATTTGATTATTCTGATCTTTTTGCATCATTTAAAGTTCCTATTAGTGACTATGTCAGTGATTCAGAGATAGCTGAACATTTATTGTTTGAAGATGGGAATATTGGTCCCGCTTCAACATCAAGTGTTAAGCAGTCTAGAATTAAGACTAATGTTGACTCAGATAAAGCTTCCACAAGTGAGTCACAACAACCTTCAGAGGATAAGTCTCAAGAAACAGAAGATCTTGATGATCTTCCTACAAAGTTTGATGATATATTTACTCCTTTGAAACACTTAAGGATATCTTCTGCTCGTATGGAAGACGTACCTTCATTGGAAGAGATTGGTACTAACTTAGAAGATGAGATTCCGGTTGAGCCTGTTGCTTCAACTAGAACGAGTAAGAATCATCCTGTTGAAAACATCATCGGTGATATTAATACTCCGGTTCAAACTAGGCATCAATCCAGAGCTAGTACGTCTGAGAATTTAGAATACCAAAGCTTGTATACTGCAATGAAAGAGACAGGAATTCCTAATCAATGTCTATATTCATGCTTTATCTCACAAGTCGAGCCTAAAAATGTTCAAATGGCTTTATAAGAAAGCTCGTGGGTAGAAGCAATGCAAGAGGAACTATCACAGTTCTCTAAATTACAAGTATGAGAGTTGGTTGACCTACCAAAGGGAGAATATCCAATTGGAACTAGATGGGTATTTAAGTGCAAGAGAGATGATAAAGGAATCGTTACTCGTAATAAAGCTCGTCTGGTGGTTCAAGGTTTTAATCAACAAGAAGGTATTGACTACAATGAAGTGTTTGCACCAGTTGCTAGGCTAGAAGCAATTAGAGTATTCTTAGCATTTGCATCATATTTTGGTATAAAAGTGTATCAGTTGGATGTTAAGAGTTCCTTTTTGTATGGCAAAGTGGAAGAATTGGTGTATGTTTCACAACCGCCAGGGTTTGCTGATCCTGAGTATCCAGATAGAGTATATCGTTTGAATAAGGCTCTATATGGATTACATCAAGCACCTAGGGCATGGTATGGAACACTATCAACGTATCTATTTAAGAATGGATTTACAAGAGGATCGATTGATAGTACACTGTTTGTGAAGTGGAAAAAGAAAGACTTTCTTCTCGTACAAGTTTATGTTGACGACATTATTTTTGGATCGTCTGATGAAAAGATGTGTCAGGAATTCGAACAAGTTATGAGAAAAAGGTTTGAAATGTCTGCAATGGGAGAGTTGAATTTCTTCTTAGGATTACAAGTTGATCAAAAGAAGGATGGATTCTTTATTCATCAATCTAAATATACATATGAGCTATTAGAACGCTTCAAGATGGATGAAAGTAAGGTCTACAATACTCCAATTCCAGTCAATCATGGACTAGGTCCAGATACATCGAGTGATAGCGATGTGGATCCAACTCTTTATAGAGCCATGATTGGATCACTAATGTATCTCACAACCTATAGGCCTGACATAATGTTTGCTGTTTGTTTATGCGTAAGATATCAGGCTAATCCGAAAGAGTCACACATGCAAGCTGTTAAACGAATCTTTCGTTACCTCAAAGGGAAACCTAAGCTGGGTCTTTGGTATCCGATTAATGGAGACTTAGATCTCGTAGCTTATACTGATTCGGATTACGGAGGATGCAATCAGAATAGGAAATCTACGACCGGAGGATGTCAATTCCTAGGAGGTAGATTAGTATCCTGGCAGTGCAAGAAGCAAACGTCTGTAGCCATTTCTACATGTGAAGCTGAGTACGTTGCAGCTGGCAGCTGTTGCTCTCAAGTTCTATGGATTCAACAGCAACTGCGGGATTACGGGTTAAATATAACCAATACTCCTATGATGATTGATAATGAATCTACTATGTCGATCACCAATAATCCGGTGAAGCACAGTAAAACTAAGCATATTGATATTCGACATCATTTTATTAGAGATTGTGCTGAGAAGAAGTTGATAAAGTTAGTTAAGGTTCCATCATTGGATAACTTAGCAGACTTATACACAAAGGCGTTCGACAGAGCAAGATTTGAGACGTTGGTTCAACTAAATGGAATGAGAAATCCAGAGTGATTAGTCTTCCAAGGGTAATTTGTGTAATAGTTAGTATTTCTATGTGATAAAAAAAAAAAAAAAAAAAAGGCGTATGGCATTCATTTGCTTGTTACCTAAGGGGAATCGCCTTCATTAAAGAATATAAACATAATATTCTTTGAAATTCATTTAAGTTTTTATTTGCAAAAACTAAGGGATATGATAGTACATTAGAAGAATAAGCTTCACAATAATAAGCTTAAGTCCTAAGTATGATATGGTAGTAGGTTCAAATAAAGTTGCTTTAGAACTATAGTGGTTCTATCAGGTATGTGTTTATATTTATTTGATTATACACCTATATCCACAAGTTATAATTTGTCTATTTTATTGAAAATTTTAGATGGCTTCATTATATGATATGCTGGTAGGCAAATTATATGAAATTTTCTAAGCCTTAATAAGTTAATTAACTACTTGTTTATTATCTTGTGTTACTATTCTATGATGTATGACATTAAGTCTTAATTGTTGAATGATGGTATTGCAATACACTGTTATCATGCATTCTAATTTGAAGTGACAAATAGTAGCAATACGGGTATTAACTTAATTACTGGTAACTTTGTTGTACTAAGTACAGAACTGAAACCTTTAATTAAATAAATATTCTCAAATATATTTGAATTATGCTAGAAGGGATCTTCTGTTGTACTACGTACAGACTTAGATAACATAGTATCTTCAAAGTATGTCTGATATTTGTCTAACCTTAAAAAAATTCAAGTGTATGTTATATGTTTCGAAAAGATACATCATTTAGTAACCACTACCTTGAAATTTAATGATGCAGTGTTATGAGTTTTACTTGAATTCTTCAGTATGTCATATATTAGGAAACACTTGATAATATTCATACTAACAATAAAGTGTTTGCTTAGAAAATTGAGTATAATTTGTTTATGTGGATCATAATACCGGTAATCGTCTTGGACTGTCTATAAATAAATTTATTAATTATGCTTTGTGGATAAAGGTACCTAAGATATAGTTTTATAAATATAAATGTATAAATGATAAATTTAGTTGTAATTTTATAGTAATTTACTTGAATTTCATGAGGTATGTATACTACCAATCTGCTTAGACGTTTTAATATATAATTAATTGCTTATTCTTACTAATATGATCCCTAAGCAGATAAAATCTTATTTATTTTGTATATTTACTTTGTTTCGAGTGATTAATAAAATGGTACTTGATACCAAGGTTTATATGATTGTGTTTTTATCGTATTTTAATTTATGTTTAATTTAAGTTTTTGTATTTATCGGATATTACCCTTCGGAATTTGGTACTGAATATTTTTTTGATTTGAACAAACGTAACAAATACAAGTGAAAAATAATTTTATTTTAGACTTGTACAAATGATGGGTTTTTAATTTATATTAAGTATTTAATTCGCGTTTTTATTCCTGCGAGTCGACTTAGTCAACTTGCGGATCCACTTGAAATCTCGCGAATCGGATACAAGGTATAAAGGGGGTCAAACGAGTCAAGCCAACCCACCGAACCCACAAACTTCGCGAGTTCACTAAAACTTTGCGAATCCGCTTACAGGCGAAAACGAGGCGAAACTGAGTTTTCGTTTGATTTTGATTTTGCGAGTAAGGAAACGAGTTTTTGAATCCGTAGATTATATTCAAGACTTCTTTGCGAACATTTTGAGGTATAATACAACGGATTTCACCGTGTAATTAACTCGAAATCGATGATTCTAAAAACTTAGGGTTTCGGTTTGAAGTTTAAACGATTCACATAGATTTAAGATGTTATTGGACATGGATCATTATGGTTTATGTTAAACGAACATCGATGAACATAAAACAATCGTTAGATCACATTAAAATCAACGGATTAATCGATTTTGAAAATAAACTCGCGACGGCTGTTCATCGAACGAGTTGACAATTTGATTCAACTGGCAGCGAGTTGACTAGCGAATCGACATGATTAGCGAGTTGATAAGTGAAGCGAGTTGATAAGCGAAACGAGTTGACCTCGATTCGCAAGACCAGTTTATGCAAGTCCAGTACTTAGATAAATTTTATTTTTAAGTAGTTATATAAATGTTAAGATTCTTTAAGTAATAACTTTTATATAATGAATTTAAATTAGACTTAAGACTTTTTTAGTTATAAGTTAAATTTTTATATACGACTTGAGACTATTTTGTAACAAGTTATATATAATTTCAATTTTAAACTAAGATGTTTGATGAATCTCGATTCATAATACGTTATAGTTTAAAGATTTTTAATCGTGCATTAAAATTATATCTGTTGTTTGTGTTTATTTTACAGATATGGCGAGAGCATTTGACAAGGGACACAATATACTTGTGGATCTGAACCTTGAAGCCAAGCGGGCTGATAGGGTTGCTGATATTCTTAGATTTCTTGCACGATCACGTATTCGATACGCCATTACGGCCAATCCTCCTATCTCTCAGGCGATTCTGAATGATTTATGGACGGATATAGTGTATGACGAATCGGTCAATCCACCAGAGATTCGAGCTATGGTTAACGGCCAACCTGTTACGTTTTCGGTTGGAAATCTCCGTGAGATTTTGCAGCTGGGTACAGAAGAACAGGAGAATGGGGATGTTGAGTATCCCATGGATTTTATAGAGGGAGCTATAGGACGTATGGTTTATACAGGAGATAGACGTGGACGTCAGTTCCAGAAACCTCTGGTTATTGGTCAGTGGAGGTTTCTCTGGCACGTGATGAATATAGTTTTTGCAGCGAAGAAGGGTGGCTTTGATGAGTTGAGCCCTGCTATTCTATCGGCTGCACTATCACTGGTTTATAATAAACCATACAGTTTTTGTGATTATCTTTTCGGTGAGATTGCGAAACAGATATCGGGGTCTGTTAGATCAAGGTTTTTGGTTTACCCGAGGTTTTGTATGTTGATTATCCGTGCGCGTCTACCGGATTTGGCTATACCTGAACCACATCTAGTGGTTAATACGATTGATCATCGAGGGTATAACGCCATGTTTATGCAGACGGTTAGGAAGGAGGGAGTGGTAAAACCTGAGGTACGACCACTTTTTGGGTATATAATTGACCCAAACTACGTTGCACCGCCAAATCATGGTTGGTTGGATGTGGTTGCTCCTGATGCTACTGTTCCAGAGCCTGTAGCTGATGTGGGTCATGCTGAAGATCCACAAGAGCTTTTGGAGGATGTCTTGGAACAACCTGCACATGCTGGGGAACAGGTGCACCCAGATGTTGCTGCTCAGATTGTTCTGGAGGTGTTGGAGCAAAATGATGATGCGACGAATCCCTAGCTTCAGGATATTGATAGTTATTTTGCACCACCTGAGGTAATCTTTTATTTATGTAATAATATAGATGCTTAGTTAATAGATTGTTTTTATTAATCATAGATGCATAATATTATTATCTAATGATTATGATATAGATATTTAGTTAATTGGATATTATTTCTGATTTTAAAATATAAATATCATTAACCGAACAGGAAGCTGAAGCTGAGGCTGCGAACCCAGAGGTTGTAATACTTGAGGGGGAGCAGATACAGCTAGATAGATCAGTTGTAGTACCGACTGAGGTATTATATCTGATTAATCTTAAATATATAGAACTTGTGTGATAGAGCGTATGCTAATCATAAATGTTTAATATATTCAACAATTAGGATCCTGTTAGATCATCTAGAGGTCGTGATGGTGAGACGGCTTCAGATGAGGATTCTGAGAATACACCTTCTCCTCCTCCATCTACTTCTGAAAAGAAGAGGAAGGGTAAGAGTATTATGGAGGAAGATATTGAGGAGATTGATACTCAATTGATGAAGCGTCCGAGAACGCTAACTATTAGAGAAGGTTAGTATTTATTATAAAAGTTAAATAATCTTAACTTGTCGTTTATCAGGAGTTGAACTGAGACAGTTAATTCTGTATACAGTGGCTCAAGATACACCACAGGTGGAGAAGGATACACCGGTGGTTTCTGAACAGATATCTGTACCGCTTCAGGTATGAGATATAAGTTCTTTAACTATGAGTGTTATGCAATTAATTAGAGTTCGAGACAGAGTAATCTGTAACAATAACTGATTTTAATTGTGTTTAACTTTACAGCATGAGGTTGCTGATTTAGTTCGTGCGGCAAAATTTCCGATGAATAAAGGAGCTAGATTTGCGGCAAACTTGCTTACGCAAGCTTTGTCTCAACCTCATACACCGCTGACCAGAGACTGGCATATTGAGTCTCTTACACCGCCTGGACCAAGAACGATACCTGTTACTCCGACGACTGATGCTGAAAGGATTACATCCTTAGAGTCTAGAGTAAAGGATTTAGAGAAGCTTACTTCTCAGATTCCAGAGCTGGTGTCGAATAATCTTCTTCTTGCTCAGCAGATTTTCAAACAGGGTGAATCTTACAATCTGCTGATGAAGACTCATGAGACTTTGCTTGCGGACTTCAATGTGCAGAGACTGAAGTTATCTTCTTTGGAAAGTCTGGTCTTGAGATCGCATTCAGGACAGTCTACTCAGGGGGAGATATTGGTATATCTGGAGTCTTGTAAAGAGGATGAGCTGAAGAGAAGAGAGATTCTGACAAAGACGATGATCCCAATGCACCAGAAGGTGGTGAGCAGACTGGTCCTTCAAAGACTGGTGAGCAAGCTACGATTCAGGGGGAGTCTGGTGGTCTTGCTGAAGCTAGTGGTTTGGGAGCGGGTACAAGTGCAGATAAGACTGTACCGGGTGATACTGAAGCTGGTAAGATAGCTTAGTATTATCATAGTACTGTAATATTTGTAATAGTTTGTAGTGAACAAATGTAAACTTAATTTATTGTGTAAATATATTCGGCTTAGGGTTATTATTATTTTAAGTAAAATATGTTTGATGTAATTTAAGTTTATCTAATTATGTTAAGATAAAATAGTGATCGAAAGACTTCCGACTCATTGAGTAGTCGAGCGGCGTGTTCCGATTAATTTCGACGGTCAAAAATTTTATAATAACATAAGCATTTTAGATTTGATTATGGACTTAAGACCATAAGGTATATAAGTAATTAACAAGTTAAAAATGTATTAGTATTAACTAGACAAATGATATATAATTTAAAGGTTAAATTGATAATGAATTAGATCAATTAACACTTGGAAATTATATAAGGTAATTAATAGTAAATTTAAATGTTTGGTGATTATTCACAATGCATTAGAATTTAAAATTAATTATTATTTGTTAAGTAGGTTATAAGACTTAAGAGATTTTGGATTGATTCAGGGTAATCAATAAAAGATTTTATAAGTTATATGTAAATTGCGTTTATATTTTAGGTTAAAACATACAAAAGAGTTAATAAAGAAATTCTTAGATTGGTTCAGGGAAATCAATGAAGAATTTGAATTATTAATATATTTGTATTTACATTTTTCTCTAGGATTGGAAATGCTTGATCTATCTGATTCGGAAGATGATATTTTTGATGAGATAGATGAAGACATTGATTTTGATCTTGAGGATGGAGAATTTCTACCACCTACTGATTGGACTGCTGTACCTGAGATTGTGCAAGACATTGGTGTAGATCCAGATGCAAATATTGATGAACACCATGTGAGCCCATCTAGGACAGAAGTTATTATTGAAAATGAACAAGGTCCAATGGTTGTCGATGTAGATGAAGAAATCGATGACTCAACCGATTCTGAAAATGATGAAACTTTGATTCCTACCAAGAATCCTGCTGTTTTTCTTAGGAAACTTCCAAACAGAAGAAGAAGATTGGAGTTTCAGAAGTAGATATTACGGGAAAACGTGTTCCTCGTAAAGGGATTGTTGGATGGTCCTTTGACTCTGAGCTGAAGCTTTTTGCTATTAAAAGGTTTGATGGAGTTCAGTATTTTGAGCGAAAGCTTGCAGTATTTAGTTCCTTACCACGTTATGAGATACTTGATTTGGCTAGATTGGAGATAAATAATCCAAGTAATGATGATTATGCTAAACGTGTTGAACGAATTATTAGAACTGAAGTTGGTACAAATAAGTTTGTTCAGATTAAGCCAAGAAAGGGAAAGACTGTGAAACTACAAGAGAAAAGTCAAAGAACTGGAAGAAGAAGAAGGAAAAAGATATATCCAGCTGTTAGATGCATACAGCAGATTCCACTGAAGACAATGCCACAGGATATTCTGGGAAATATGAAGAGTTGGCATGTGGATTCAGGAACTGGAGAAGCTGTTATGGTTGAAGCTGATGATGAGGTTGAAGGTGGTGAAAGAGAAATCTTCAGAGTTTATGATCATCGACACCTGATGAATATGTCGAGAAATGATCTGTTAAAGTTAAATGAGAATAGGATTTTGACAACTATTGAATGGGCTGATTTAGCAAGAGATTATCAGTTGATGGTTAAAACTTGTATCAAGATGAAGATTTACGCAGGTAGTAAGATTTACAAATGAAGACCAAAGACAGCGTGAAGATAAAGACGCTAGAGCTATTGTCAATGGGGAGTCTGTTGAGACATAGAATGTGACAACAGATCTAGCTTGAAATAGGACTGGTGTAATTATTATTACATTTGTACATTGGTTTAGATTTGTAAATAAATATTTGTTTTGTTAGTAATATTCGTTAAACATATTATTGTGCTAAGTTAGACGAATGTTAAATACGAAATAAATATATAGACGTTTCATGCAAAGCGAGTCGAGATCTCAAGTCGCAGCGAGTTGAGCTGTGAGGTGAGACCTGAACTCGCGAAGCATTAGTCTGGCGAGCCGAGTCCTATACTGGGCTTGGGCTGCAAGTTGGACCGAACTCGCAGGCCCATGCGAGCCGAGCCGAGACCAGACTATATAATGATTTTTCATACGTGAAAAACATAACTTTTGCCATATTATCAATCTGCGAATTCGATAAACCCAGAGAAAACAAACCTAACGGCTAGGCTTTGACGTATTATCGTTTAAAGCTAAGTATTAGTATACGCAATTACGAACTTACTCGTTATTAGTAAGATAACACCGTATTGAGGGATTCCGCACCTTAATACTACAGATAACGAAGTTATCGATCCTAGAACTAGGGACTTACATAATTACTAAAATTAAAAACTAAATTAAAGACAGGGGTTTGTACGGAGAACGCAGAGAAATCAAGATAAGATATATGTTTGCTGTGATTTCGGCAATGTTATTTAGATGGATAGTTATGAGGGACAAGGTTACTAGGTGCGATGACTAATCCGGTGAGGTCATAGAAGCTTAATTGGTAGATAAAGTATTATGCCTACGACCTTTACTCGGCTTCCCACGTATTTGTATTAACGCTATACCGGATACTCGGGCGTTTTACAGCTTTTCCGTTATACCAATTAGGATTCAAGATTACTCACTAGATATTCCTATATTTCTTAATGAGCTACAGCTACGATCCTACTATATACCTAATGTAGAGTTGTCCGCAATCAGATATATAATATGTCACAGGGATAGCAGCTATAGAATGTCCAGTACACCGGAAGTTCTCCCAAATGCACAGACCAATTCAACTGACAACTATCCTCTAATCCGGGTCCCCAGTCTCAGACATCCAGAGGACGTCCGTATCGTGGCATGAATTGTTCATTGAACAATAACATGAACAGGGTTTAACCCGCGGAACCGGTTGGGATAATCTGTCTAGCGGTCAGCTGAATTGTTCATCATTAATCATACAGTCATCATAACTATTACATGCATGTTAACCTTTCTGTATTATGTTTATTCTGTTTATGAAAATCTAATTAGCAGGGCAGTGATAATGTTTGCGTATGTCTAGCATGCAGTACCTAAGCAACAATCAAACAAGAACATGCAATAGGACGGAACACTAGTCATCATATTAACTGACCTAATAATTAAATCATGGATATCCCGGAAGTTGTCCCAAAGATACACAACAAACAAGCGTGAACCTAATCTATCTCTAATCCTATGCTTCGTGTCCCTCGGATGTGTTTCAATCAAGGGAACAACGACCATGTTGAGTTCATTGATCATCATACACAGAATAGTTGGCAATCATACTTCTAGCAATTAGCCAGGTTCTAGGGAGGAGGATACAAACCACAGCATAAGTTGGATAGATAAACAGGCAGAGGTTCATCTTATAAGTTCGCAAACAGTTTAAACTCATACAGATAGAGTAACAGCATGTTACAATTGGGATCATTATTTCCACAACGGATTGTGCCCACGACTTTCATAGCTTTCACGTTCCGTACTACACACATTCGTGATGTTTCCGGCGCTATACAAATGAAAGCCGTATAACGTTACCTCCGTTGTTTCATAATGGTGTCATTCCAATTGTATATTATATCATAACTATCCTAACATTGCATACATCACAACAAACATTGATTTGTCTAGCCTAGCATAATTCTAACATTCATTCCTAAGCATGCATAATAAGATAACATGATTAAAAGAATAAATGCGAGAGATTGTATTAAACCTGAATAAGAGAGTAATACAGACAAATCTTCACAAATCTGAAGTCTCGGAGTAACTCCGTACAAAAGTTACTAAGAGCTTCTACTCTAACCTACTAATTCTCCACTAACTCCTAAGAGTAGTGCAAGAGAGAGAATGCTAAACTATTCTAGAGAGAGAATGAAAATGTGAGAGACGTAAGGTGTGAGGTGTGTGAAAATGAGAAATGGAGGTTAGTATTTATAGGGAGAGGGTGAAAGCCATGGTACAAGTCTTGAAACATCAAATACAAGCATCAAAGCAGCATACGGGACAAACGGACCAAGGGGGGTCAAACGGCACCTCACAAGGCAAACACCCCCGTATACGGCACCTATAGGGCCGTATATGGCACCTAGGGTGCCGTATACGGTACCTAGGTGCCCAAGGGGGGTTGGTGCTCCGTTTGGCCTCTGTCGATTTCTCGGTTGCTTGGTTCGTCCGTATCTTCTTCGTTTAGGCTCCGATTTGCTTGATTCTTGCGCCGTTGGATTCGTTTTTCCGTTACGCTTCTAATGACACTTAGTTTGCCAAATTTGGAAGTGTTTGACTTTTGCATGTTCCGGATGACGATCGGCGAGCTTTCAGACTGTGTATCTTCTCCGTCTTTCGTCCGTTTCTTCTGATTCTTTCACCTCCGGTCTTGGATTTTCCTATAGAATCATAAAATATGAATTAAGTTCTATTTCTATAAGAATATTAAGAACGGAAAATTTAAGGTGATTGTTTTGCCTCAGTTTGCGTGTTATTTGGACGTTTTAATCGATTTTTGCAGCAATGTCTACATTTAGACTACCTTGGTGATTTTTGGTAAATAATGATGGTTTTTAAATGTTTTCACCAAAGAATAGTCCAAAAAGTGTGGAAATATGTCCTTAAAAACATGACTTTTTGGGTCACATCACCCTAAATAACTCATTTTGCTTTCATTTGAGGGTTATCACCTAGACTTTTTCTCCAGACGATTTTACTCTCCAAAAACCCTAATTCCAGAGACTTTTGAAGGGAAAAGATCAAAGAGAATTGAAGGCTTTCATTCGTTCAATCATTATTTCGATATTTTGGTTCGGATACATTTCTTTCTTTCATTTGATTATGACTATTGATATGTTATTGAATCTGATTTTCTGTATTATAATGATTGGCTAAGTTTTTAATACAATTGTTTAGATGATAATACTCAGATGATGATTTGATTATTGAATTGCAGATTTATATCGGATTTTATGAATGTTTATATGTTTACTTGATGATCCATGTTTAATTATTCATTCTTGATGATAACCTAGCGTGATGATCTATTGATTTATGATTGAGTTCTTTATTGATTGATCATTATTGATGATTGTTGATTTTAATTGATGGTTATCACTAAATAGATTGAGTTTGATAGGCTAGAGTTAATTATGATTAATAATTGGTAATGAACGTGATAGCTATTGATTAGTTATAAACTTTGTTGATTCAAGTTGCAAAAGTAAATCATATAAACGGTGTAGTTTTAATTCATAATACAATTTGGTGGATAACGTTAAATTGAACTGTTAATGGGTTGAAAATAACTTTATATCTTTCTTGATTGTGTTTAATCAATTAATCTTGTAAGGATAATTGAAACATTTGTTATGTCACAATAAAATCTATATATTCGCAATTCAATAAAATGATAATCAGATTCTGAGGAAAATAATCTAAACAATTGTGTTTCTTTTATTATTTGAATTAAATAATCTTTTTAAGTAATTATTTTATCATTTCTTTATTTTATCATTAAGTTTTATTTAATAAATCATTTTTCATAATTGTTTGTCAATTGTTCGATCGGAACTAAAACGCCACCATTATTTACTGCTTTCATTATTTGTATCAATTTTCAATTTATTTAATTAAACATCCGTTCCCTGTATTCGACTCGGACTTATCATACTATACAATTATATGACCAGGTATTCTTGCCTGAGTTGTGTATAGTTAGTAAGGTAATTTCCATTCTAAAATAAAGCTCTGTTTACAAAGCATCACTACGGTAAACACTGACACTCAACAAGAGGTGGTAACACCTGTTGGACTTGATGGCTTATCATTTCCCGCTCGCAGTTGTAGAGTTAGCAAACCTCCTCGGTTCTATTATGGTTTCCATAAAGAATAACAGGATAAGATTAGTAACACTACACTAATTGAATTAGATGAGTCTGCTAACTACAAAGGAGGCGATGGCAGGCCCTGAGGCTGCTAAGTGGAAAGAAACTATGAAAAGAGAGATTCAGTCCATGTATGAAAACTAAGTTTGGAATTTGGTTGACGCTACACCCAGTCTCAAAACGGTGGGTTGTAAGTGGATCTTCAAGAGGAAGACAAACATGAATGGGAAGGTACACACTTATAATGCTAAGTTGGTAGCAAAGGGTTATAATCAAACCTTAGGGATTGATTATGAGGACACCTTCTTTCCAGTAACTAAGATTAAGTCAATTAGAATAATGCTTACAATAGCTGCATTTCATGGTTATGAAATTTGGCAGATGAATATCAAAACCACTTTCCTTAACAGGAAACTGACAGAGGATGTGTTTAAGGCACAACCGGAAGGTTTTGAAAATGCAAAGTATCCTAATAAGAGTGTGTAAGCTTCGGAAGGCCATTTATGGACTTAAACAGGCTTCTTGTAGCTGAAATCTCTGTTTCCATGAGAAAGTCAAACAGTTTAGATTTTTTAGAAGCAAAGATGAGTCCAGCATATGTGTCAAAGTCAATGGGAGCATTATAGTCTTCCTGGTATTATATGTGATGATATAATACTCATAGGAAATGTAATCCCAACATTACAAGGTATAAAGAGTTGATTGGGAGAATATTTCGCTGTGAAAGATTTGGAAGATACAATATATTCTTGGTACAAAGATTTACAGAGATATGTTAAAAACGTCTCGAAGGAATTAACCTATACATGTACTTAGAATGAAATTTTGAAAAGTTTTTAAAATGGAGAATTCTAAGAAAAGGATTTTACCCTTATACCATGGCATAAAGATTAGAAAGGATCTATGTCCGAAGACTGAATAAGATTGGACAGAATGAGTCGAGTCTAATATGCTTCGGCTATAGGATCGATCATATATGTCATGACGTGTACAATACCTTATGTCTCATTTTGCTTGGAGCATGTGAGTTGACATCAGCAGAATCCTGGTAAAGGTCATAAAATAGCAGTAAAGAATATTCTTAAGTATTTGAGGAATACTAAAGACATGTTCTTAGTTTATGGTGAAGAAGAGAAACTTAGAGTAAAGGGTTATAGTAACGTAAGTTTACAAACAGATAGAGATGATAGTCGTTCACAGTCTGGTTGAGTACTCTTACTGAATATGGGAACGATAAGTTTGAAAAGTTCAAAGCAAGATGCAGTAGCAGATGAGAATCTGAGTATATTGAAACTTGCAAGACTTCAAAGGAAGTCATAAGGATGAGGAATTTCAATGGTGATCTTGGAGGTGTTCCAATAGAACGAATCCCATTGAAATGTTATGTGAAAATGGAAAGTCCAAAGCACATTGAAAAAAAATACCATTTTGTTCAAAGGAAGGTAGAAAAGGGACACATGATTGTGAAGGACACACAATCAGTAAACATGCTAGGAGCATAGGTTTACGAGATAAAGTTTTAATTGTGAGTTTGATTTTGAAACATTACAATGATGGGAACTAGAATAGACTTGGTGATAAATGATGGAGATTTATTTATTGGAAGGAGTTCTACCAATTACTATAGTTTATCATTGTGTTTCAGTTTAGCATGTTTAGACACCACTTCCAGAGTAATCAGAATTACTCAAAACTCCTCAGTCGATCACACTATAGGAAGTATGTGGTGAATTAAGACTGTCATGGTGTGTTAGTAGATTGTCTATGGAGATTAGACATTGCATGTAGATTGCTGCAACACTCATGGGTACTTAATGGGGATTTAAGTATAGGAGAAACTCACACTCATGGAAGTTACTTCATGGATTGAAATCACGAGTAACTCTGAGATGATAATATCTTATATTCTTAAAATGGAGATACATTGAGTTTCTAGTTTTTCAAGTCTGTCATACTTTAGTTTATTCAAATGCTGTGCGTAAATGCCAGACATAAAGGATACGCTAGGTATGACATGATGAGTTGGCCAGTACTATGTATGCGAAATTTATTTGTTCCTTTTGCCTAAGAGGAAAAGCGATATCCATGGGCCCTCTGATAATTAAATGTTGAGTCATAAAGTGCTTGGCCAAGCCAGGACTAAATTGATATGTACAATTCAGTAGTCCCATATAGTCAAATTGATCAGAGATCAGAAAACATAATCTTGAATCTGGAGATTGATTAAAATCCATGTCCCAGTTTCATACGACATCTGAATCAAATGAATATATGATCACTTATCTAAAGGACTGTCACTGGATATGATTCAGAGTTCGGCAGATGCATTGGATGGCACTCTCTACTTAAGATAGAGACTTGGACCAATAGTAGTTGATGACTTGTCCAAGTGGGAGACTGTTGGAAATAGTGTCCAAGGTCATAACTAATTGGTAAGACTATTGCTAAAGTAGAGTCCTTTTTGGGTTGCCCTCGATGAACAGTAAGAGAAACTAATTGAGAGATAATATTAATTAGAATTAATATTGTAAGTTAATTATTTAGTTTGTTAATTTATTAAAGTTGATAAATTAAATAGAAGCCAAAAGAAATTAATAGAAACAATTATGAAAGTTTAAAATGGCTTAAGGCTGGTAACGAGAATGGAATATTCTGGAACCAGAGTCAAACCGGCGGTTGGAAGGTTCAACCGGCAGTTGGAGGCTAAGGTTTGTAAGTCGGTGTAGACGTGTCATTACTTGGGCAGGAATCTAGTCCAACCGGCGGTTGGAAGCTCCAACCGGCGGTTGGAAGATGAATTCAGTTGTCCCACATCGGCTGGAAGACCAAACCCCAAGGCATCCTTTCCCCTATAAATAGAGGCCATCCCTAAGTTCATGGTATCCCAAATTCAAATCCAATTCGTTTCTTTCTCTCTTTCTGATTCCTAATCCTTGTAAGAGTTTACACGACTTAGAGTCGGGACCCTAGGATTTGGAGTTTTTCTTGGTTCATGGGAGTGAAGCATTAGAGGTTTCTATTTTGGGTACTTGCCATCCAAAGAATGGAAGGTCGAGTAAGGAGTATGCGTGAAGGTTCTGCAAGGTGGTCTGCGCGTGAGAAATTGGTTTTCTCAAAGGTTAGTATTTTCTCATTTATCTATTTATTTTGTTATTGTTAATAGCTTTATTAAGTCAAGGTCCTTTAGGGTTTAGTTTCCTAGTTGCTCTAGATTAATTATTATTTTCCGCTGCATATGTTAATCTAGTTAGGGAATAGAATACCCAACAGTTATGTGGCTGCTATTGTAGTTTTTGTTGTCTTTATACTTATATATGTTCATGTTGATAGCTAGTATGGTTACAAATGCATGCTTAGGGATGAGTTGTTGTTGTTTTTGAAGTGGTTGTTGAAGTTGTTATGTTGTTGTGTTATTAGTACACTAGTACTATATGATGTTTAGGATGTACGCACAAAATAGAGGCCCTAAATAAGTTGAAGTTGATGATAGATTAAAGGAGAGTTGAGTTATATAACTTTAACAAAATAATGAGGCGTAGAGATATCTCGAACGAATCCCGAGAGGGTTTCATAGTGACTTACCGTGAGGTGATCACACAATAGGCGGGCATATGATATTCTAGATACAATCATGTTGCCATTGTCGATATATGCGATACTAGGTTTTCCCCTAATTGGTTTCTCAAGGCTCATGGATTCACCCCCATAGTGCTTGGTGGACTAGTGGACTAACCCTACATGAATTGACGGTTAAGTTAAAAGACGTAAACAAAAGATGAATAGTTGAAAGATGAATAGTAGGCATGGCTTCTAGGACTTGGATATGGGCTCTTGCCATGCTACATGTTGATGTCGTCGCTTGTTGATTATTGTTGTTGTTTTAATAATAATTGTTCTTGCCATATCGATTATTATTGTGGATGCATGACTTTGTTGAAATATTAAATTAAGACGCATTTAGTTGAGTAAGGGTTTTAATGGAGTTTTATAATTATAACCCATTATATTTACTCAACTTTATAAGATGACACTTGTTTTCTTCTTGCCGATTGTGTACTCGCAAGTTAGGGAACTTAGGAGCTGGTGATGAGCGAGACGGGTAGTTGGGCTTACTTAAAAGTTAAAGCTTTAGCTCATCAATGAAACTTAGACCCTTCCTAGCGGTGAGCTTCAGCTCACGTCGGTTACAAACCGACGAAGTGACGCCGATGGGAACAGCTCATCGCTTGTTCTCGTCACAAAATCGGACGAACGCTTTTTCTTTTTTCTATTTTCTTTTTTTGTATAGTGTATAAAATTAAAGGTAAATTGGTAAATGCGGAACCCAAAAATTAAAGTGATGGTATAACTGATGGCAGGGGTCCGTCATTTTCAGTCAGTTTTTGAAAAACTGACGTGGCTCAGTCAGTTTCAGTCACTTTTTTTCACCATTGGGAATGGTCTTATACTAGTTTCATTTATGTTAGACGTTTATTATTGGGTTTTCTTTATATTGTGTTTTAATGAGGCTTATGTAATACCATGGTAGCTTTGACTAAACCTTGTTTGGTTTAATTAGATTATGTTGGGACATTTTTCACAATACTCTGTTATTGAATAAAATTTTTGAAAACCAATATTTTTAAAACTTTGGGTGTTACATCAAGTATTAATAATACAAATAAAAATATTTAAGGTCAAAGTTGAAAAATAAAGACATCAAAAATTAAAACAGGACAATAAATATGAGACGGATGGAGTATAAGCTTATTTCTAGAATACTTTATACAACTCAAACAAATATGTTGCAATCGCCGATTCATTATCATAACTAATTCATCGGAATGAAAAAAACATTCAGTATGATTTAAACTTCGAAACTCTACTTTTAACATTGTCGATGCTTTATTAGTTTGATGCAATATATTCTTGACTTTATTCACCGTCTAAATCAATAATTAATCTACGATAAAATCTTTGAGTAATGGACACAATTAAACGAATAAATTAATAACTATTTGCTCGACTTGTCGTATTGCGCGGGCACAATGCTACTATTACCTGATGATTTTCTTGTTGAAAATTATAATTATTGAAGAAGGTTCAAACATAGGGGTGTGCATGGTCTGGAACCGGACCAAACTTTCTCGGTTCGGTTCGGTCCTGAGACCCGATTTGTAGCGGATTCTTGGACCTAGGACCGGACCATATGTCATCGGTTTGGTTCGGTTCGGTTTTAAAATGGTCCTGCTCGGTTCGGTCCGAAAGACCTACCCGATGGTTATGCATGATTTCATTGTCATTTTCTGTCTAGTCGATGTTTAGCAACCGTTGTCGTGGGAAATATATTAATCACCAGTTTACATGGGAATTATTTGTTAGATTCATGTATTTGGATCTTTTTTGGGGGCATACTTAAAAGCCATTTATGATGTGTATGGTTGTAATTTGTGAATAGGGTTCAAGGGGTAAAAAGCTACGGAAACATTTTCGTATATCATCTTTTCAGTTGTAAGACAGTCTTATAATAGGTATCAGGATGTCAACCAATAGACCGCGTTGATGATGGTTATGTTGACCATTATATAATTTAGATATAAAATTTATAAGGGAACAGAATATGAAGCCATAAAGGTGTATAAACATATATACACATGATTTAAATAGCCAACCGAGTCCCACATAGGTATCAAGGAATTTGGATGAGCAGTTATTTTTTGACGATACATAAGGAAGTTATATGAAATTATATGCTATATCTAATGAATGTATACAGATATTCGGTTCGGTCCATTTTTCGTTTTTCTCGGGTTTGGTCCAGGACCGGACCGAGTCCCAAATATCTAAAAAACTATGGACCATGGACCGTACCATATATCCTCGGGTATTTCGGTTACGGTCCGGTTCCTCCTCGGTTCTCGGGTTTTTTCGGTTCGTCCCATAAAATGCACAGCCCTATTCAAACATAAACACTTCTTATGGATGAATGGTAGGAACAAACATTTTTACTTTAAGATTAACTAAATTTTTTGATAAAAAAGTTATATCAAAATTATTAAAATTTTATACGCGTTAATTTAAAAAAAAAAATATGTGATACACGTCATAAAAAATGTAGTGTGTATCACAATATCACACACTAAAAGTTGTGATACACAACTTTAATGTGTATGTATGATCATAAGTTATTTTAAAATCGATTAAATATTAAAGAGGATAAATTTTTAATAAATTTGGCATTCAATTTTTTTTTTTAAGTGTACATTTGTTGAAATTAAAAATAAATAAAGTCATTCATACGGTTCCTACTATAAGAAATGATTCTACTATATAATTAATAAATCAAAAGTAAGTTAATTTGAATGATCTGATTTAATTTGTCTTAAGTTAATTTGAATGATCTGATTTAATTTGTCTTTTAATAGCGATTTTGTTTATTTCTATGCTCAAATTGTTAACTTTTTATGTACATCTTCACCACCGAGCCCCTACCATTGCCCCATCCCTTGCCCCATGGCTCTTGATTAGTGGTCGTTATTGATGAAGACAAAACAAAAACAAAAAAAATGGAAAAATAAAATAAAATCCTCACGTATTCACATTGAGATATTTATTTTGTTAATTGGATCGATCATTACAAGTTTACAACATCACATATTCACATTGAGATATTTCAACACTCAATTGATATTAGTGAGTGGAGAATATCGACAAGTGCAATGTATGTAAGCACACATGGTCATTGTTTATTGTAAGGACACTTGAGAATTAGGGCCGTCAATGGATCGGATTATGATCTAAATCTGATCCGATCCAATCCAATTATATGACTTATTGGATCAAAGTGATTCAATAAATCGATCCATTGATGGCGGATCACATTTGGATCGATCCATGATCCATCCGGATCGATCCATTTAAAAATTTAAACAATTATTTTTTAAATTGGATTATCATAGAACAGTCTTCGTCTAGAACTGTGCGTTATATATAATTTAGGGTTTATTGTTTCGTTATGTATTAAACTTTTCACTTTTTACTACTGTATGCGACATACTTTCATATGTTTTATTGTATGTAGTGAACTTGTAAATATGGTCTATTATATGTATTATTTCTTTTTTGAGTAAAGCCAAAAAAGGAAACTTTTCTATCTGGGTCTTACCCAAAAAGAAAATTATACATACAATAGACCACATTTACAAGTTCATTGCATACAATAGAAGTTTTCAAAGTTCAACTCATGCAATTGCTAAAAAGTGTAAAGTTTAATACATAACGAAACAATAAACCCTCAATTTATTATAGACTTAATCACTAGTAATTGCAATATTATATATTGTTATGTGCAAATTATAGTAATAAATTATGTATGTGTCATAATCGAAGCTATTCGTAATTGCACCTGCTGCATGTTGGATCGTACGTTGTTGCTGCTGCTATATGTGGTTGAAAAACCAATTACCTTATCTATATCTATATATATATTTAGCTGTGTACAACTCTCTAATAAAGATATAGTTAAAGTAAATCCATACATTTAGCTGTGTATTGATCTCTGCACATTATAGTCAACTGAATTTACATTCTTTCTTTAATTGCATATTCAACAATTAAATAGATTTTCTGCGTTAACAAGATATAGCATTTCACCGTGTGTCATGTCTGTAGGATATAAGCACTATGAAATTTTGATTAATGTAATCCAATTTGCTACTCATGTGACATTAATAACTTAATCTAAGTTCCATATTGTAAAATTAAAGCAATATCTTATAATAGCTTGAAATAAAAAAAAATATTTAAAAAAAAAAAAACAAATGGATCGATCCGGATCATGATACATCCATTTAAGTTGGATCATTAGTGGATCGGATCAAGATCCAATCCATATCCATCCATTGACACCCCTACTTGAGATATGTTGATGTAGTTATTTGTTTCGACTTGCAAGAAAACACATAATAGTTACGTAGTATTTTGTTTGGGTTTATTGTTTCGTTATGAATTAAACTTTACACTTTTTACTATTGTATGAGTCGAACTTTGAAAACTTCTATTGTATGTCTTGAACTTGTAAATATGCTTATTTCCTTTTTGGGTAAGACCCAAATAGGAAAGTTTCCTTTTTTAGCCTTACCCGAAAAGGAAATAATACATACAATAAATAATATTTATAAGTTCACTACATACAATAGAACAAATGAAAGTACGTCGTATACAATAGCAAAAAGTGTAAAGTTTAATACATAATGAAACAATAAAATCATTTTGTTTCAACTTGCAAGAAAATTATATCATTATATTTTTATATTTATTACAAGTTTTAAAAACTTCAAAAAGATTTAGATATGTTTGAAGTGTTTTTCATGTAGAGTCTTATAATATGTGGCATTGGGACATAGTCTCTCAAATATTTGACAACCCTAACACATAAGACACATATCATACATCTTTAATCTTTAATTAATTATATATGTGGAAAAATGCACAATCACATACATGCGTTAGTGTGTGACCAATGCACATTGAATATATAGCAAAAATGTTAATTATTGTACTAATTAGTATGATTATATATAATAGTATACAACAGAAAACTAATTTTCTCATGGCATGATAATAACATGATAGTGACTGATACAGAAAGTTTGGTTTCATGAACTTAGATGCACGTACAAAATTGACGTGGTACGACTATGAGATGATCGGTGCATTTAATCATATGCAAATGAACAAATTGTGAAATTGCCATTACTAATTAGTAATTAGGAATAATTGAATAAATTCATTATTGTAGACCATAAATAATGTTGGTATCATTTCGTTATTTACCATATAAAACATGTAACTATAGCTTGTTAAAGATAACATACATATGATATAAATATCTACTTTTACACAAGGTGGATCGTACTTCGAATCTAGAAAGTTACATGCGTAAGAAGTAAAGCACACACTTACATAAATAGAGTAAATCGTGTGAATGGTCCTTGTGGTTTACACACATTCTCATTGTTAGTCCTTGTGCTTTGTTTGTTGCATGAACATTTCAAAAACTCACAAGTTGTTGCACGTTCAGTCCCTCCTCTACCTAAATTGACTAAAATACCCTTGGTGATACTATCTATTTTGCTCGGCGAGATGAGGGTATTTTAGTCATTTTAGGTAGAGCATAGACTGAGCGTGCAACAACTTCTGAGGTTTTTGAACCGTCCATACCACAAAGAAAGTACAAAGACTAACCGCGTGAATGTGAGTAAAACACAAGGCCACTCATGCAATTTACTCTTAACAGTTAATATTCAAGATCACACAACACATCATCAAAATTTAAAACGCATGCCACTTTTCTAAACATACAGATGTGTGAAGCAAAAGAAATTTCGAATGAGCTTCAAGTTCAATTTCTCAAAAGAAGTTTCTTCAAGTTTTTAAGGGGTTTATGGTCCTTTTTTCTACATTATCATTTCTAATGTATTTAGTCTGACTCACTTTCATATCATGTTCATGTAGACAGCAACTTTAGTTTTTGTTGGCAATTGTTTTCGTTGATTTTCACAAAAGTCGGTTGTATGTCTTTTTTCAAATTTTGATTTGTTTAGTCTTTCAAACATGTGATTTAAATACTTCCGTAAATTAGATGGTGGATTTTCGGCTGTATATCAAGTTATCAACCATCTCCATTAATCAGATGGTGATGTAGGGACCAAGGGTGGAGCCAGGGATTTTCAATGGCGGAGGTGAACAAAATTTATTTTTATTTCTTTCAAAGTTTTGTGAGGGCGAAAAGTTTAAAATATCATTAATACCTTAAAAAATTTTCTTTTTTATGTAATTTAAATTTTCTTGTGAGAGCGGCCGCCTACACTGCCCCGCTCTGTCTCCGCCCCTAGTAGGGACAATTGTCCAATGATGTTAAACTCGTGCAATATATATATATATCACAAGATGTTACATATTGATACTTCTAAACATAGAATACGAACATTTTGATCATAATATTAAGTTATACAAACCTTTCGTTCATTGTAGCAAAGATCAAACAAACACTCATTTCGACTAAAAACTTGAAAGACCCTTTTTCGTTCTAAACCTGCATACAATTTAGCAGACTAATAATGCATGGACAATAACAGGTTACTGCTACCAATCTACCAAAATGTAAGAAAAGGCTTTTACTCAGAATCAATTCTTTAACTTACGCAGCGCAATATATAACCGTCAGTGTTATAAACACATACATTTACATATTTTATGTTCTTTTCCATCTTTGAATAATGTAGATTTTGAAACCATATAGCCCATATGGCATTGTGGAACCTGGAGACACCATGATACTAACCTTTTCTCTCTTCATGTCATATTTTGCAAGTGGATTAGTAGTTAAATTTAATCCCCTGTGCACAGGTATAATCTGCATATATGACACATAACATTCATAAGTTCACAAGTAAGTTGTAAACCAAAGTTCACAACGGTAAATCTTTAGTGCGGGTTAAATCAGGCTGGATAAACCATAAACACATTTCTCCTATCCTGTTAAATCTTGAGAATTAATTAATTGAGTATGTATGTTTAAAAACTATAATACCACAATGAAAATCTAATTGTTGAACTGTAATCACCCGTTTGATCCTCTCCTCTTTTACCTGTTAGAGGCAAAATATAAATCAAATGTTGATTGTAATATAAATGATACTTTCATTTGTATGAACAGCTCGGCTTTGGTAACGTGATGTGCTAGATTGTGCAATTTAAAATTTCAAATTCTTTACACATGTTAAAGGTGCAACTGATGCAGGTATGGCACATTGGCACAAGCCCCTCACCCGGGTTGGGCTAATCCAAAACTTCAATCAACCCAACTAATATTTGCCACAGCCCAAACTGCGAACTCATTCAAATTTGGAGCATACAGTTTTTAACATACCATGCAAAAAGAAGCCATATGATCACTTACAAAACCTCTCAGACCCGACAACCCGGTCATTTACCACCCCTAATAAGATCAATAAAAACAAACAAACTTTAATCATCTCCATCTATAATATTCTCAAAACTGAATCATTAGAGAAAAAATTTCCAAATAAAATGGATGTAACTTATGTTGTAAGTAGATCAAGACATATGCAACTGTCTAAAGCAGCTTACGATAAGTGAATTAAGTACAACATCTGTAAGGTATATAAAATATATAATTATAACAAACAAAAACAAAGAGAAAAGGAGAGTCTTGTACATTTTGACCAAAAAAACAACACAAACAACTCAATTACATTACCAAAATGCTAAATTTGTTGTCATTTCATCAAACACCTTGTGTGCTCCGAAACAATTTCACATTCACAATACATGCAGATGAAAACACATCACCTAATGATATAATTGTAAAAAAAAAAAAAAGAGTAGTGAACCACAAAAGAAAAAAAAAACATTCAGATTCAATATACAAAATCAAATAAATAATCCGAAACTTTTAGTTAGTAAGATGAAACTGATTTGCATAAAATAAGAAAAATTAAAACAAGGTTCGGCCATGCACAAAACAATCTTTCAAGTACTAGTTTTATATTAGCTAGATGACAATGAATGCAGGCAAAATTTGACCACATCAATACATGAGTTAACAACAATTTAAATTCATAATGTATTCTATACAGCTCATACCAAAGCCATACATATAATATACATCTGCTACATTAAAAGGAGTAGCAAAAATGAGACAGGAATACCTTGTTACACAGTGGTAGCCATTCAACATGTGTGATTCACACCATCTATGTATATTTCCGTTCACTAGATTTTTACACTCACGGCTTTACTAATTGGCCCTAATCTCTTTATTTCCTGTGTATTCTTGGGAGAGATCTTTCCTCTTTCGACAAATTTCAGAATAAGCTCATTTGCCTCATGTGACATGCCATGAACAACCAAACTTTTGCCCACTTTCTCACATAATTTCAGATCAGGAACCAGGTTACGACTAAACATTCGACAAGCCACTTTATAACAATTCAAGGGATCTCCTTTCCTTAAATACTTTTCAATAAGCATATGACAGCTATTAGCATCGGTTCTAGAAGCTGTCGTTAAAACTTTTCCCAAAAGCTTATACGCCTCATCAAGGTTCCCAAAATAACAAAGTTTTTCAATAACATGATTATAAGCAGTCTTGAATGGTTGCCTTGAAAGCATCTTATCTAGTAAAGGTAACAACTCTTTTACTCTACTGTGTTGACAGAATCGGTGTATGACAACCCTGTATGTAACAGGGGTCGGGATTAAACTCTTGTGAAGCATTTTATTCATCATTTCAATGGCTTTTTCTATGTCACCCTTCTTTCCTAATGTGTCGATTATTGCTGTGTATGTAACCGCATCAGGTTGTATGTTATTTAGGTACATATCATCAAGCACCGAAAAGGCAGACGCTAAATCCACCTTTTGGCAAAAACCGTGTATAACAGAGGTGAAATTAACCACATTAACATCACATCCGCTGTTAAGACATTCCGCCATTAACTTCTTAGCATCATCCGGTCGTCCTTCTTGACAGAACGACCGAATCAACAGATTAATTTCAGCAGGTGTAGGTAAAAACCCTTTTTTAATCATTTCAATTATAATATCACGAGCCTCTGATAGCTTTCTTTCCCTTCTAAAACCATGCATCAACGCACTATACGTGATAGAATTTGGGACCCACCATTCTTCCTCACTCATGTTCAACATTTCTTTAGCTTCTAAAGATTTCCCATTTCGACATAAACCATTTAATAAAGCTGTATACGAAACAGTGTTTGGTTTGCATCCAAGTTTCGACATTTGTTGAAGCAACTTCTTAGCTTCATCTACTTTCCCAACACTACAAAGACCATTTATGACATCGGTATAAGTCACTATATCTGGTTTACAACCCTTTAAACACATTTCATCAACAAGTTCTTTCGCTTTGTCAATATCTCCTTTTTGACAAAATGAATGAATAATCGCACTATACTCAACTTTACCAATACAAAAGCCTCTTTCTTCAGCTTCTATAACAAAACTAATCGCTTCAATTCCATAACCATACTTAGATAACATATGAATAAGCATATCATAAGTAACCTGATCCGGGATCAAATCACTTTCATTCAACATTTTCTCCAACAAATTCCTAACTTTATCAATCTTATTCTCTTTACAATAAAATCCCATCAAAGTATGATAACACACCTTATCAGGGGCACAACCTTTAGACCGCATGACATCAATCAAATCCATCGCATCTTGAATACGACCTGTATCACAATACCCTTTGATCAAGCAATTATACGTCACAACATTAGGCGCAATTTCCACAAACTCCATTCTATCCAATAACTTCACCGCCATATCTAACTGACCAGCTTTCACCAAAACATAAACCGCAACGTTATAAACAGCCAAACTAGGCTCAACTTTCATTTTCGCCATCATAGAGAATACCTGCAACGCTTTTCTCCAATGACCAGCTCGACTATACGCTATCATCAAGTAACCAAATGAATCAGCGTGGACACGGATTCTCCTACGTTTCATAAGACGAACAATGCGTTTAGCACCTTGATATAAACTAGTCTTACCAAGGATTTCTAGCATCGCATTGTACACAACCGGATCATGCCGGTATCGCCACTGTCTATCAGCCCAATAAAACAACTGTAACGCGATTCGTGCATCGGTTTGAATGCGTAGCACATCACAAACTTGCTGAGGTTTTAAACTTCTAACTAACTGTTTCAATTCATCTTCGAGTTTAGGATTCCATTTGGATCGTAAATCGATTAACCTACAAACTTCCTTCACTAATGGATGCCTAATTTCATCTTTATCATTTTGGATACATCTATAACCCTCATTTTCTTCACCATTATTAACATACGTTCTAATAGAGTTGAAATTAACGTAGTTTTCAGATTCTATACAAATATTGGTATCGTTGCTGTTACCACAACGATTCAAAACCCTAACTAAATTAGGGTTTTGTGAGGGCGGTGAAGTGAATGAGCGAACGAGTGGTGTTGTTTTGTGTAATTGATTCTTGGAAATGAATATCATAGTGAATCAATTTAATAAGCATCTGTAATCAAAACCCTAATAAATAAGAACTGCTTACGTTAATTGCATTGCAGCTGCTCGTGTCGATGAAGATGACTTCTTGGTGGGATATTTTTCCCATGGCTCCATCTCTTTCACGTCATTCCCACCAACGACTTCTTGTATTCCGGTGCCTATTTCTCCTCTCGATTTTAACTCTAATCAGAAAACGTAATTACAGAGTTGGTCGAAATTACAGAGTAGGTACAGAAAGAAAGGTAAATCGATTTTATTTTATTTTTTTTTGTAAAGGGGACGGTACCCGGAAAAAGAGGTAAATCGATTTTGATTACGGATTTACGGGTGCTTTTTTAGTTTGGGACGAAATTTACATGGGATAGCAACTTGGTGATTTGGTGTCATCAAACCTATTTTGCTTAATTTAGGTTAAAAAAATAGTGATATAATTAAACATTTTTAAGTTTAGTAAACGGTGTTATCTTGGCTATTACAACTACGTCTAAAGTTTGGTAATCTAATTGAATATTTTTACAAGTATAATAACCCAATTGAACATTTTTAAAGTTTGGTAACTCAGATGAACATTTTCGTAAAGTATAGTAACCTATTTATGCATTATCCCTTTTTGGTTGGATGCTTGTTCGACTCAAAAGCTTGATTGTAAATTCAAAATAAAATGAAGTTGCTGCAAAATTATTCTCATCTTATCTCAATCGTACAAATAATTCACTAAACCATTAGCTTATGTACAGTTAAATCATATACTTTTGATTTAATTTATATCTAAGTAGATAAAGGTTGGTTTATAAGGCGTACTTAGTAGTGGTTCATATATTTGGTTAGGAAAAGATCCACTACAAAAGAACAAAAAAAAATATTCGCTAATAGGCAAATGGAATTTCCCACGTATTTATATTTATCTTTATCTTTATTATAGAATTAATTTAAGGAACTTAATCACTCCAGAGTCCTAGACTATCCTAACGAAATGTCGTCCACAACGGAATTTGGGCTTAAAGGTTTTGCATTGTTTGAAATTCAATTAGGTATGTTATTCTTTTATTGCGAATCTGAAGTTGTTACTATTATTGTAATCTGTTGATTCATATGTTTGAAATTACCTCAGTTTTGAGGAGTGATTATGATTATTAATACAATTTGAGGCCTTTTGCTCAAAAAAATTTCCTAACTACGATTAATTTTCCTTAAAAACGGATTCATGATATATAATATAAATAGTAGCATTATATTCGTGCAATGTAATACTCCGTATTACAACAATAATTTTTGTGGGTCTTATGTTAGTTTATGGAAGCTTTCGGCTCCCTTTTCTTTGTTTTTCTTTTTCAAAAAAACGCTGAAAATGTAAATAAAGTTGTGTTTGGTTAGAACTTAGAATGAGAATGGGTAGATTGGTGTAGGGGTTTTTTTTTAGATTTGAGCCCACACTAACCAGCCCATACAAGAATTACACATACACCTTCATAGTTCATGTCGCCCTACCAAAATCCCAAGTAATTTCAGGGCGTGTTTGTTTGAGGTTAGTTTTGAATTTATCGGGACTGCACAATTAGGAATTAGTTTGAACCGGCAACTGGATCTGGTTTATAATTTTTTTTCCTTTTTTCTTTTTTATTTTAATTTTAATCTTTTTTTTATAAGAGCCCATCACTTTTAATATTTGATTCGTGAAATTGAGTTGAACCGACGGTCCAAGCAGTCCAATCGAAACCGGACCCCATCGGGTTTAACTAAAAAACTGTTTTTAAAAGATTGATTTCCATGTTGCTAATGACAGCTTTAGGGGCCGCTTGATTCAATAAGTGGTATGGGAAAAGGAAAGATAAAGAGAATGCAAAGGAATGATAATAGCCTAAGACTACTCCTAACGGCACGTCGGTTGGGGCGACAGTTTTCACCAACGGAACCAACGCCGTTGGCATACCGGCGTCGGTTGGCTCCGTCAGTTTTTGGAGTTGGTTTCTCGACGAGCGAGAGAGAACGTCGGTAGGGGAAGGTGGGCCCTTTTTTTTTCTCTGCCCTTTCTTTTCGGTTTATTTTTGTTTACTGAATTTAAAGAAAAAAAAAAGAAGATGGGGTTGCAGATGAAGATGGGGTTGCAGATGAACGTCGGTTGGGAAGAGGAAGAATTAGATGATGATGATGATGATGATGATGATGATGATGATGATGATGATGATGATGATGATGATTGTTTTGGTCAAAAAATTACTCGATGCAATTCAATGAACAAATTAGTAAAGTGAGGTAGTGTGCTTAAACTTGATTTCAAGATAATTTGATTGAGAATTATACTTTGTAATGAAAACTTGTAATTTTGCTAATACGGGTTAGCTTAAGATTAAATCTTGATAGATAAATGAACTAGAACTTTGTAAATGATGAATTTGTATGCAATAAATCAAGATTAATGCAGAAAAACAAATGTAATCCGGGATAATTCCGGGATAATGCAATAAATAAGACAAAGAATGCAAATTTAATGAAGTAAATGAAGGTAAAGTGCAAGAACACGGTGATGTACGAGGAAAACCCTTGATCTATAGTAGATCGCCTGCACAAAACCTCGGGAATGATCAATCGATCCTTGCCTTATGTTTTTCTTATTGAATAAAATGAAATTACAAACTAAAGAGTGCAAGAATGATCGTCTAAGTGTGGAAATGGTGAAATGTCAGAGTGTAAGTGAGTTGCTGAGAGTGTAATCGAGTATGAGTAATGAAGATAAGTTAACCTAATCGATCATTCAAGCCTCATTTATATACTACTGAGCTAAAACTAATTATTCCGAAATATCCGTGATCATCCCCGAGATATGCTGGAGCGTACCAATGTTCATATGACCAAGTAATTCTCCACGTGTTAACTTCTTTCTTCGTAATTCAAATATTCTTCGAGTAATATACGATCTAAAAAAATCGGAACCATCTCTACACGTTTCATATGACCTGGTCAAAATACATTAAACATGCGGAAATATTAGTAGCAAAGGGATCTCGAGATATTTGTTATCTGGGATCCTTATAATAAGCATATATTATAAGACAAATAAGATAATATTGAATCCAAGATATCCCATTATCTCAGACTTAGTTATATCCAGGATAACTATAAGTCAGTGATCCTGAAATATAAGACAATGTCCCTATCGGGATCCTGTAACATGATAATCTTAACAATAAAGTTATATCACTATTATCCCTATTTCAACATAATCTTGAGGATATTATAGACTTACCTGAGGATCCTGCACAATATAGCAAGTCAGGATCATACCTTTCTTTATCCCGATTGTAGACTCAGTATCCTGTGCACAAGTCATTCAAGAGAAGTCCAGGATCCTTACACATAATCTGTATAGTAGCTAATCCGGGATCCTGCATGGTTAGTGAAAATTCTACCCACAACAATTGCCCCCGAAGTTGTATCGCTTGTTCAGGATCCTGAAAACGATATAACTTCAACAAACTCAACCGCTAGAGATTAAGTTAGGTGAGATATTTTCGCATATCGGTAACCGTGCCCGAGCATTTATCTCCTGCCGATAGTTATTAAACTCTCCATCGCATCAAATCATCATCTTATTATGAAGGTAACTTCTTTATTTATTCTCTTTTTCACCTTTCATAGCCATTCCCACTTCAAACTTATTTTCACAATAGATTCCACAGAGGAAGCGATCAACACACGAGGATTCAAGAATGTCAAGTAATTTTCTATTCTCTTTACTAACAATTCTATTTTCCATCCTACTAATTCGTTTTTGATTTCCCAGCCTACTTTACTTTATCCGACATTGACCCAGAAGTTCCTCCCGGGAAAGAGGTGATCAGGATCGACAGTTCCAACTTTAAATTTCCAGTATCAGGCTCCCAATCAAAGAAAAGAAAGCTGGAAGAAACATACGACCTTGATGATCCGGCGGCTAATCTCTTCACGGTAATACTCTTTAAATCCAACTTTCATTAGATGAAAATTTTAATATCAAACCTTTATACAGGCTACCGAGATCATGATGGAGAAATACATCGAAAAAGTCAAAACAATCGATGACTTAACCGCTGCCCTTGAGAAAAATTCCATCAAACTGACGAAAGCAAAAGAGAAAATCAAAACACTTAAAGCCATGCTCTCTAGGAAATTAGATAGGGACAATGATGAATCAACATCCGCGAACAACATTCTGATCGACGTAGTAAAAAAGGATGCCATTATCGCGGTGTTGGAATCTAAAATCCATATGGCCACAGAAGCCGCCGAACATGGACAGGACACCAGCATGTGGGATGTTAAAAGATGGAAGGATAAGTTAGCTAGAATGAAAGATGATCATCCACCAAACCCGTTCTTCATTGGTCTCGAAGGATCCAAAGCTCCGAAGAAAGCCACCAAGGCACCCAAAGTAAAGATCATTGATGCTCCAGTGATAATCAAAGGTGAAACTTCAAATCCCAGAGATAATGAAGATATGATGATGGTTGGTGGAATGATTGGAGATGAAACTTGGGACGAGGAAGACATATGACTAGTTGAATCCCAATACTTTTATTTTGATGCTTCTTAATTTCCTGTGGTTGATGATGTAACAAACAATTAACATTGGGGTGAGGTTAGCCTGGCACGGCTAGCCATGGTGGTGTTGAAAGTGGTTTATGTTGGCCACGGGATTTTCCCTTTTTTGAATAGCTTGATAGACTTTATTATCAGGATTCGAGGATCCTGAGAAGTTTTTTGCCATAAATGATATTTGGACTTATATATCTTCCTTGCTTCAAATTACTAAGGAGATTCCCTTAGCATATGTATATACTTCTTGCTTGAAAATCAAGATCCTGGGGAGATTCCCTCGGAATATGCAGTAGATAGAACAGGATGCGGGATAATGGAAAGACTTTTCCATTATGAATCTTTAGACTTTAAGATCCTGAGGAGATTCCTTCAGGACAACTTAATTCAATCAGGATCCTGAGGAGATTCCCTCAGGATGACTCTGTTTAATCAGGATTCCAGGATCCTGTAGTATGCTTCAAAGCAATAGTAACAAAGATAAGCCATATCCTGCAATGTAATCATTGAACAAATGTTTATTCTTACGACAAGTTATCTTCATGTGTTCAAAGCTAATTTTAGAAATCAATTTTGAAATCCTCAAAGTAAGTTCATAAAACATTTTACAAACTTTCTGATATTTCAACAAAGAATTTTAAAAAATGTGAAAACATTATAACCGATAGACTTAAGATTGGATAAGACCAATCAAATCAAGTGTTCGCAATGTATTATCATCACATTAAATCATGGGGTAATCCGTGTTTCGGGATAATCCATCTTTTGCATGGTATGAAGATACCAATTGTTTTTAGGTAATGTGAAAACATTACAAACCTTGCGCGATATTCAGTGTATAAACATGATAAGCCTTGTGTTCTTTAGTGACGTGAATACGCCAAAACCTTTAGGTAATGTGAAAACATTACAAACCTTTTGCTACGTGTAATGTGAAAACATTACTATCTTAGGGGTCGACACCTAGTGCACTCAGTGACGACAACCAAAAAGAATTTGATCTATAGGTCAATGGTCATGAAATTGTCGGGTACCAGAGGCATCACCGGTCCCATAACCCTGATTCTATAATCAAACACGTGCGCTCCAGGCGTGAGTGTGGCAACCCATATGAAAGAGAGGTGATTATGTGTTTTCAGCATCCTCAAAACCTTTAGAGGAATCCCTGGGATTCCTAATCGGGGGAGAGAGGTGGCCAACCTCTTATCCTCATTGCATGATTCCCAAATGTGTCAACTACAACAAACACAAAATCTTGGGTAAAGGTGGGTGTTAGTTTCCCTAACACCCCTCTGATGCTTAAGTTAGTACAAGATTCATATGAGAATAATAAAAAAAGATTAATCATGCACATATATAGACACACATACATATTTATATATTGACAGAAGAAATAAGTATAATGAAAAGTTAAGGATCACAGGAATACCTCTTATGTCAAATATAAATATTTAACTTACACATGATAGAGCTTTAGATGAATAGCATTCCAAGATCTCGGAAGTAACTCTCTATCCATGTTTGCTAACTAGTATGCCCCCTTTCCAGCATTTGAATCAATCAAATAAGGACCTTCCCACTTCGGTGCTAATTTACCCTCAACAGGATTTTTAGTGTTTTGAAACACTTTTCTTAATACCAAATCCCCAACTTGAAATCTTCTTATCCTGATATTTTTGTTGTAGGATTTTGAAATCCTTTGCTGATAAGCTGCAATCCTGAATTTAGCATGATTTCTAATCTCATCCACAGTGTCTAAATCTTGGATCAATGCTTCCTTATTCGCTTCTTCAGTCTGCATTCGGGATCTTGCCGTAGGGATCACCATTTCTGTCGGGATCATAGCTTCAGATCCAAACACCAGAGCAAAAGGAGTTTGTTTGGTTGCCTGTTTTTCAGTAGTCCTATCAGCCCATAGAACAAATGGTAACTCTTCAGCCTATCTCCCTTTCTTGGCGTCCAGCCTCTTTTTAAGATTGTTGATGATGATCTTGTTACTAGATTCCGCTTGTCCGTTAGCTTGGGGATGAACTGGCGTTGAAGTAATCATCTTAATCCCCCAACTGTCAGAAAACTTAGTTGTTCTATTTCCAATAAACTGAGATCCATTATCGCATATTATCTCTGCCAGGATACCGAACCTAGTCAGGATATTTCTTTTGATGAACGAGATCACATCCTTTTCCTTTACTTGCACAAATGCTTCAGCTTCAATCCATTTCGAAAAGTAGTCTGTCATTGCAAGCATAAAGACTTTTCCTCCAGGAGCAGTAGGTAGTTTTCCAATTATATCCATTCCCCACTTCATAAATGGCCATGAAGAGATAATTGGATACATCGGTTCTGCCGGTTGATGATGGATGTTCCCATGTCTTTGACAAGCATCACATTTGCGAGCGAAATCCATGGAATCCTTCCTCAAAGTTGGCCAAAAGTAACCCGTTCTCAAAGTTTTTGAGAATAGTGCTCTGCCCCCAGAATGATTTCCACAATCTCCCTCATGTATATCCTTAAGTATTGCTTGCGCTTCAGGATCCTCAAGGCATCGCAATAATGGTCCTGCAAGAGATTTACGATACAATATCCCATTTTGAATTATAAAACGAGATACCTTAAGCTTGAAAATCCTAGGATTTGGCTCATCCTTCGGGATCACGTCATTTTGTAAGTATTCTATGATTGGTGCATCCATGATCCCGATTTGCCCCCAAAAGCTGATGTATCTGAATTATCTCTTATCTCAGGATCATCAATTCCGCATACTTGCTCTTCTTTCTTATCTTCTATAGCTGATGATAAGATATGAACAATCGAGATCCTGATGTCAGGCGGGATCCTGAGAGTTGATCCCAAATTTGCTAATGCATCCGCTTCTGAATTGGCTTCTCTTGGTATCTTCTCTATACTGAATGTCTCGAAATTACCTGTAAGCTTTTTAACAACATCCAAATACAAAGCCAACTTTTCACCTTTTACAGCATAAGTACCATTATAATGATTAACAACTAATAAAGAATCCATGTAAACTTGTAAATGTTTTACTCCTATATCTTTAGCTAGTTGTAATCCAGCGACTAATGCCTCATATTCTGCTTCATTATTAGTAGCCAGAAATTCGCAATTAATTGCTTGTGGCATTATATCTCCCTGTGGTGATCTTAATATTATCCCTAATCCAATTCCGTTCATATTAGAGGCTCCATCAGTATATAGAATCCATTTATCTTTCGATTCATCTAATTGTTGTACCTCTAAATCTACTTCTTCTTGAAGATCACTAGTGAAATCAGCTATAAAGTATGCTAAGGCTTGGGATTTTATGGCACTTCTTGGTTCATATATTAAATTAAACGCACTTAATTTCATAGACCATTTAGCCATTCTACCTGACATTTATGGTTTTCTAAGCACCGATTTTATGGGATAATTTGATCTTATATGAACAGGGTGCGTTTCAAAGTAATGTCTAAGTTTTGTGGAAGCCATGACTAATGCAAGAATAAGTTTTTCAAGGTAAGAATAACTGGTTTCAGCATTAAGTAGACTTTTACTTACATAGTATACGGGATGCTGTTGACCTTCATGATCTTTAACGAGTACTGCACTCACTGCACTTCTGGATACTGCCATCTATAGATATAATGGTTCTTCATCTTCTGGTTTCATTAACAGTGGAGCCGATGACAAATAATTCTTCAATTCCAAAAATGCTGCTTCTCGTTTATCTCCCCATTCGAATTTCTTGTTTTTCTTCTAGATATCATAAAACTCTTTGCATCGATCTGAGGATCTCGAAATAAATCTATTAAGAGCTGCAATCCTTCCGGTTAATCTTTGAATATCTTTGGTGTTGACCGGGGATTTCAAATCCAGGATAGCCTTAATTTGTTCTGGGCTAGCCTCGATTCCTCTTTTAGTCACCATATAGCCCAAGAATTTTCCTGCCCCCACTCCAAAATGGCATTTGGCAGGATTAAGCTTTATGTTATATTGGTCCAGGATATCGAAAGCAGTTCGAAGATCCTGAAGATGATCCTCAACTCTCTTAGATTTAACCACCATATCATCGATGTAGAGTTCCATGGTCTTACCCAAGTGATCTTTGAACATCATATTCACAAGCCTCTGGTATGTTGAACCTGCATTTTTAAGACCAAAAGGCATTGCAATATAACAATATATACCTGTTGGTGTCATGAAGGTTGTATCTTCCTGATCCGATGGCTCCATCTGTATTTGCTGAAATCCTGAAGATGCATCCATGAAGGTCAGGATCTCGTGTCCAGCAGTCGCGTCCACCATTGAGTCTATGTGAGGTAATGGGAAAGGATCCTTCGGACATGCTTTGTTGAGGTCAGTGTAGTCTACACATACTCTCCATTTCCCATTCTTCTTTTGCACCACTACCACGTGTGCCAACCATCTTGGGAATTTAACTTCCCTAATCATGCCAGACTTGAGCAACCTTTCTACATCAGCTTGTATGATCACATTTCTTTCTGGGGCGAACTTTCTTCGCTTTTGCTGAATTGGCCTGAAACTTTTGTAAATACCAAGTTTATGTGTAATAATATCCTTAGATATACCTGTCATATCCTTGGGTTTCCAGGCAAAAGTAGCTTTTCTATCCTTTAGAAACTTCACAAGATCCTGTTCAAGATCCTTAGGGACTGAGGATCCCAAGAATACTTTTTCCTCAGGATCATCACTGTTTAGCGGCACTTCTTTGACATCCTGCTCACTTGCTTCCAAGATGCCCCGTGCTCGCGTCTTTAATTGCTATGCTGGCGTGGGCTTGGTAGTAGGTTTCATCGATGTTGTGTAGCAATCCTTAGCCTTCTGTTGGTCACTGTTAATCCTAACAACTCCCCATGGAGTGGGCAACTTCACGCATTGATGATACGTTGATGGGACTGCCTTCATGTCATGAATCCATGGTCTACCTAGAATAATGTTATAGCAAGATAATGAATCCATAACACAAAAGCGTTGCATAGAGTTTACCCCCTCAATATAGACTAGAAGTTTGATTTCTCCCACATTATTTTTGGCTTCACCACTGAACCCAACGAGGGCAGTTGATTTTGCAATTATCTCTGACTTTGGGATCCCCATCCTCTTGAGTGTCTCCAGTTGGATGATGTTCACAGAACTGCTGCCATCAATCAGGATCATGCGTACAAAATGATTCGCAATATATAGAGTAATAACCAGACCATCATGGTGAGGATCCTGAACATTCTCCTTGTCATCTTCACTAAAAGTGACCACCTTCTCATCTTTAAGGGTTACTGATCTCATGGGCTTATCCCGCTTTTCTGACTTCGACTCCTTCGCATGTCTTTTCGCTGCAGAATAAGATGTACCACAGATGTCGGAACCACCAGATATAAAGTTAATTACCTTAGCATTCGGGGTGGTGATCCTGCTCTCTGCGGGATTGCGGTATGATCCTGAATTTCAGAATCACAAAATTTATCATGATCCCGAGCTTGATCTTTTCTTCTGTTGAAGAGCTCCTTCAGATGACCCTTTCCGAGCAAATAGCTTATTTCTTTCCTCAAATCTATGCAGTCCTCAGTTATGTGACCGAAATCCTCATGGAAAGCGCACCATTTTGATCTGTCTTTCCATCCAGTGCTCTTTTCACTCTTCTTTGGCCATCTGACTCCATCTCCAAGGTTTCTCATTGCATAGAGGATCTTTGTGGTATTAGCTGCAAAACAATAATCAGTTAGTTTTGGACAATCTTCATCATCCTCATCCACAGCGTTGATCCTGCAATCCTCATTTCTGGAGTATGGTTTGCTCCTGCTTGGTTTGAATACAGGTATTTCGGCTTTCCTGTTGGGTTTATCATACGTTGAAGAGGTATTTAATTTCTTCTGGATCACAGCATCTTCCTCTAAATGTATGAATCTCAAAGCTCTGTTTCTAACTTCGTCCAAGCTTCTACATGGGTTCATCACAAGATCTTCATAGAAAGACGAATCACTCTTTATCCCCATTTTGAAAGCTTGAACAACAGTTTCCATATCCAGGTTCGGGATGTCTAAGGATTCCCTGCCAAATCTTCCTACAAAATCTCGAAGAGTTTCATTATCCTTCTGGACAACCCTATACAAATCTGTGGTTAGTCTTTCAAAAGTCCTAATGCATGAAAATTGATTATTAAAAAAGATTAACCAAATGAGCAAAAGATGTAATAGAGTATGCAGGAACATTAAGCAGCCATTTGGAGTGCAGATCCTGTAAGAGTGGGTCCGAATCCTTTGCATAGACAAGCTTCCTTTAGATCCGCAGGAATCGGGATAATCTCCATTCTTTCCTTGTACTGCGCTATATGTTCTTCAGGATCCGTGGTTCCGTCATAGAGCTTCATGTTAGGAGTATGAAATCTCTTCGGGATCTCGGCATCACATATTGGGGGTACAAATCTCGAGATCCTATGTGCAGATGGCGCTACCTCCGGGATAGGCTGTACTATACCTAGGACACTAGATATCATGTCCTTGAGCTTTTGCAACTCCCTTGCCACGACGGGATTTACTCCAGAATCCTATAAAACATTAGAACCAAAAGAATATCCAGAAGGTATGTTACCACCATATGTTGTCCTTGGTAGGGATCCTGAGGCTTGTTCAAGATCTCTATGTGTAGAGACTCTGGTAGCATGTGTGGATCCCGGGATTCTGACACTCCCTTGCATAGATATGAAATCTCCAGAATAATTTGATGAAGGAGGAGTATTGAAATCCAGGATCCTGCTCCGAATGGGGGTAGTAACTTGAGTGACAGGAACACTTTCTCTAAGTCTCATGCCTTCCACGTCTCTCCTTAGTGCTGCGTTGTTGCGTTCTATGCAGCTCATTTGCTCCCTTACTTCTGAAAACATAGTCATAATTTCACGGTTAGAGATAATAATAGGATCACTGTCATTCGAACCTAACCCCACATAGGTGGATGTAGTGGTTGTCGTCCTTGAACTGACAGGCTGAGGCCTTGGTCGTGAAGATGAAACAGGCATTGTTGTGGGTTGAATTTTCACTAACCATGCAGGATCCCGGATTAGCTACTATACAGGTTATTTATAAGGATCCTGGACTTCTCTTAAATGACTTATGCACAGGATACTGAGTCTACAATCAGGATAAGGAAAGGTATGATCCTGACTTGATATACTGTGCAGGATCCTCAGGTATGTGTATAATATCCTCAAGATTATGTTGAAACAGGGATAATAGTAATATGACTTTACTGTTAAGATTATCATGTTACAGGATCCCGATAGGGACATTGTTTTATGTTTCAGGATCACTGACTTATAGTTATCCTGGATATAACTAAGTCTGAGATGATGGGATATCTGGGATTCAATATTATCTTATTTGTCTTATAATATATGCTTATTATAAGGACCCCAGATATCATATATCTCGGGATCCCTTTGCTACTAATATTTCCGCGTGTCTATTTACATTTTGACTAGGTCATGAAGACGTGTGGAAGTAGTTCCGATTTCCTTGGATCGTATATTACTTGAAGACTATTTTGAATTACGAAGAAGGGAGTCAACACGTGCGTATTACTTAGTCAAGTGAACGTTGGAGGCGCTCCACCATATCTCGGGGATGATCCCGGATATTTCAGAAATACTAGTTATAGGGCTGTAGTATATATATGAGGCTGGAATGATCGATTAGGTTAACTGATCTTCATCACTTACACTCCATTACACTCTCAGCAACTATCTTATACTCTGACATTCCACCATTTCCACACTTAGACGATCATTCTTGCGCTCTTTAGTTTGTAATTTCGTTTCATTCAATAAGATAAACATAAGGCAAGGATCATTTGATCCTTCCCGAGGTTTTGTGCCGGCGATCTACTATAGATCAAGGGTTTTCCTCGTACATTATCGTGTTCTTGCATTTTACATTCATTTACTTTACTAAATTTGCATTCTTTGCCATATTTATTGCATTATCCCGGAATAATCCCGGATTACATTTGATCTTCTACATTAATCCTGATTTATTGCATACAAATTCATCATTTACAAAGTTTTACTTTATTTATCTATCAAGGTTTAATCATAAGTAAATCCGCATTAGCAAAATCATAAGTTTTCTTCACAAAGTATAATTTTCCACTAAATTATCTTGAAATTAAGTTTGAGCACACTACCTCACTTTACTAATTTGTTCATTTAATTGCACTTAGTAATTTTTTGACCAAAACAATTTGGCGCCCACCGTGGGGCAAGTGGTGCTTTTTCATAATCAAACATTTGATTAAACCTTCATTAGAGTCATTTTTTGCATAAAACTTGTCGAAAATGGTGACCCAAGGCCAAACCACCTCTTCTGCTGCTAGCATACCACCGTACATGCCTGTTTCATCTTCACGACCAAGGCCTCAACCTGTCAATTCAAGGACGACGACCACTGCATCCACATATATGGGATCAGGTTCGAATGATAGTGACCCTATTATTATCTCTAACCGTGAAATTATGACTATGTTTTCAGAAGTAAGGGAACAGATGAGCCGTATAGAACGCAGCAACGCATCACTAAGAAGAGATGTGGAAGGTATGAGATCTAGAGAAAGTGTTCCGGTCACTCAAGTTACTACCCCCATTCGGAGCAGGATCCTGGATTTCAATACTCCTCCTTCGTCAAATTATTCTGGAGATTTCATATCTATGCAAGGGAGTGCCGGAATCCCGGGATTCACACATGCTACCAGAGTATCTACACATAGAGATCCTGAACAAGCCTCAGGATCCCTACCGAGGACTACATATGGTGGTAACATACCTTCTAGTTATTCTTTTGGTTCTAACGTTTTGCAGGATTCCGGGGTAAATCCCGTTGTGGCGAGAGAGTTGCAAAAGCTCAAGGATATGATATCTAGTGTCCCAGGTATAGTGCAACTTATCCCGGAGGTTGCGCCATCTGCACATAGGATCTCGAGATTTGCACCACCAATATGAGATGCCGAGATCCCGAAGAGATTTCAGACTCCTAATATGAAGCTCTATGACGGAACCACGGATCCTGAAGAACATATAGCGCAGTACAGGGAAAGAATGGAGATTATCCCGATCCCTACGGATCTAAAGGAAGCCTGTCTATGCAAAGGATTCGGATCCACTCTTACAGGATCTGCACTCCAAATGGCTGCTTAATGTTCTTGCATACTCTATTACATCTTTCGCTCATTTGGTTAATCTTTTTAATAATCAATTTTCATGCAGTAGGACTTTTGAAAGACTAACCACTGATTTGTATAGGGTTGTCCAGAAGGATAATGAAACTCTTCGAGATTTTGTAGGAAGATTTGGCAGGGAATCCTTGGATATCCCGAACCTGAATATGGCAACTGCTGTTCAAGCTTTCAAAATGGGGATAAAGAGAGATTCACCTTTCTATGAAGATCTGGTGATGAACCCATGTAGAAGCTTGGACGAAGTGAGAAACAGAGCTTTGAGATTCATACGTTTAGAGGAAGATGCGGTGATCTAAAAGAAATCAAGTACCTCTTCAACGTATGATAAACCCAACAGGAAAGCTGAGATACCTGTATACAAACCAAGTAGGAGCAAACCATATTCCAGAAATGAGGATCGCAGGATCAATGCTGTGGATGAGGATGATGAAGATTATCCAAAACTAACTGATTATTGTTTTGCAACCGATACCTCAGAGATCCTCTATGCGATGAGAAACCTTGGAGATGGAGTCAGATGGCCAAAGAAGAGTGAAAAGAATACTGGATGGAAAGACAGATCGAAATGGTGCGCTTTCCATGAGGATTTCGGTCACGAAACTGAGAACTGCATAGCTTTGAGGAAAGAAATAAGCTATTTGCTCGGAAAGGGTCATCTGAAGGAGCTCTTCAACAGAAGAAAAGATCAAGCTCGGGATCATGATAAATCTCGTGATTCTGAAATTCAAGATCATACCGCAATCCCGCAGAGAGCAGGATCACCACCCCGAATGCTAAGGTAATTAACTTTATATCTGGTGGTTCCGACATCTGTGGTACATCTTATTCTGCAGCGAAAAGACATGCGAAGGAGTCGAAGTCAGAAAAGCGGGATAAGCCCATGAGATCAGTAACCCTTAAAGATGAGAAGGTGGTCACTTTTAGTGAAGATGACAAGGAGAATGTTCAGGATCCTCACCATGATGGTCAGGTTATTACTCTATATATTGCAAATCATTTTGTACGCAGGATCCTATTGATGGCGGCAGTTCTGTGAACATCGTTCAACTGGAGACACTCAAGAGGATGGGGATCCCAGAGTCAGAGATAATTGCTAAATCAACCGTCCTTGTTGGGTTCAGTGGTGAAGCCAAAAATACCGTGGGAGAAATCAAACTTCCAATCTATATTGAGGGGGTAAACTCTATGCAACGCTTTTGTGTTATGGATTCATTATCTTGCTATAACATTATTCTAGGTAGACCCTGGATTCATGACATGAAGGCAGTCCCATCAACCTAGTATCAATGCGTGAAGTTGCCCATTCCATGGGGAGTTGTAAGGATTAACAGTGACCAACAGGAGGCTAAGGATTGCTACACAACATCGATGAAACATACTACCAAGCCCACATCAGCATAGCAATTAAAGACGCGAGCACGGGGCATCTTGGAAGCAATTGAGCAGGATGTCAAAGAAGTGCCGCTAAACATTGATGATCATGAGGAAAAAATATTCTTAGGATCCTCAATCCCTGAGGATCTTGAACAGAATCTTGTGAAGTTCCTGAAGGATAGAAAAGCAACTTTTGCCTGGAAACCTGGGGATATGATAGGTATATCTAAGGATATTATCACACATAAACTGGGTATTGACAAAACTTTCAGGCCGATTCAGCAAAAGCGAAGAAAGTTCACCCCATAAAGAAATGCGATTATACAAGCTGATGTAGAAAGGTTGCTCAAGTCTGGTATGATCAGAGAAGTTAAATTCCCAAGATGGTTGGCAAACGTGGTAGTGGTACAAAAGAAAAATGGGAAATGGAGAGTATGTGTGGACTACACTGATCTCAACAAAGCATGTCCAAAGGATCCATTCCCATTACCTCACATAGACTCAATGGTGGACGCAACGGCTGGACACGAGATCCTGACCTTCATGGATGCATCTTCGGGATTTCAGCAAATACAGATGGAGCCATCTGATCAGGAAGATACAGCCTTCATGACACCAACATGTATATATTGTTATATTGCAATGCCTTTTGGTCTTAAAAATGCAGGATCAACATACCAGAGGCTTGTGAATATGATGTTCAAAGATCACTTGGGTAAGACCATGGAAGTCTACATTGATGATATGGTGGTTAAATCCAAGAGAGCTGAGGATCATCTTCAAGATCTTCAAACTGCTTTCGATATCCTGGACCAATACAACATGAAGCTTAATCCTGCCAAATGCTATTTTAGAGTGGGGGCAGGAAAATTCTTGGGCTATATGGTGACTAAGAGAGGAATCGAGGCTAGCCCAGAACAAATTAAGGCTATCCTGGATTTGAAATCCCCGGTCAACACCAAAGATATTCAAAGATTAACCGGAAGGATTGCAGCTCTTAATAGATTCATTTCAAGATCCTCAGATCGATGCAAAGAATTTTATGATATCCTGAAGAAGAACAAGAAATTCGAATGGGGAGATAAACAAGAAGCAGCATTTTTAGAATTGAAAAATTATTTGTCATCGGCTCCATTGTTAATGAAGCCAGAAGATGGAGAACCATTATATCTATATATGACAGTATCCAGAAGTGCAGTGAGTGCAGTACTTGTTAAAGATCATGAAGGTCAACAGCATCCCATATATTATGTAAGTAAAATTAAAGTCTACTTGATACTGAAACCAGGTATTCTCATCTTGAAAAACTTATTCTTGCATTAGTCATGGCCTCCACTAAACTTAGACATTACTTTGAAACGCACCCTGTTCATATAAGATCAAATAATCCCATAAAATCAGTACTTAGAAAACCAGAAATGTCAGGTAGAATGGCTAAATGGTCTGTGAAATTAAGTGCGTTTAATTTAATATATGAACCAAGAAGTACCATAAAATCCCAAGCCTTAGCGGACTTTATAGCTGATTTCACTAGTGATCTTCAGGAAGAAGTAGATTTAGAGGTACAACAATTAGATGAATCAAAAGATAAATGGATTCTGTATACTGATGGAGCCTCTAATATGAACGGAATTGGATTAGGGATAATATTAAGATCACCACAGGGAGACATAATGCCGCAAGCAATTAATTGCGAATTTCAGGCTACTAATAATGAATCAGAATATGAGGCATTAGTTGCTAGATTATAACTAGCTGAAGACATAGGAGTAAAACATTTACAAGTTTACATGGATTCTTTATTAGTTGTTAATCATTATAATGGTACTTATGCTGTAAAAGGCGAAAAGTTGGCTTTGTATTTGGATGTTGTTAAAAAGCTTACAGGTGATTTCGAGACATTCAGTATAGAACAGATACCAAGAGAAGCCAATTCAGAAGTGGATGCAACAGCAAATTTGGGATCAACTCTCAGGATCCCGCCTAACATCAGGATCTCAATTGTTCATATCTTGTCACCGGCCATAGAAGATAAGAAAGAAGAGAAAGTATGTGGGATTGATGATCCTGAGATAAGAGATAATTCAGATACATCAGCTTCTGGGGGCAAATCGGGATCATGGATGCAACCAATCATGGAATACTTACAAAATGACGTGATTCCGAAGAATGAACCAAATCCCAGGATTTTCAAGCTTAAAGTATCTCGTTTTACAATTCAAAATGGGATATTGTATCGTAAATCTCTTGCAGGACCATTACTGCGATGCCTTGAGGATCCCGAAGCGCAAGCAGTACTTAAGGATATTCACGAGGGAGATTGTGGAAATCAATCTGGGGGCAGAGCACTATTCTCAAAAACTTTGAGAACAGGTTACTTTTGGCCAACAATGAGGAAAGATTCCATGGATTTCGCTCGCAAATGTAATGCTTGTCAAAGACATGGGAACATCCATTGATAAGCATCAAATAGATACTATATTTTATACTATTTATCCTTATATTTATATACATTTTATTGCATTTATATGATTTTAGATACTTGTTTTGTTAATAATTGCAGAAATGTATTTTAATTGAAGAATGAAGAAAAAGAACAAGAACGAGACCAGAACTGAAGAATTAAAGCACTTAGAGAAATAAAGATTAAAGACCTTGAAGAAATGAAGACTAAAAGAGTTAAAATGAAGAATTGGGCCAAGAAAACAAAGAAGTCTGGATATGAAGATTGAGAGTCCAAGAATTAAGCCCAAGCCCGAAAATGGAATATTCTGGAATTAACATTCAACCGGCGGTTGAGCTTTAGGGTTTAAGGCGGTGCAGACACGTGGAGTTGTGTAACACCTGCATAATTAGGATAATTAATTATGCCTAATTGTTTGTAACTAGTGGTAATTAGTATGTAATAGGACTAATTACAGGCTCTATTTGTATATATATATAAGGTGATTTATATATATGTGTGTGTACTTACGCGATTTGGATAAATCGTGCGAATTGACCGGACGGAGTCCGACCCAGTTTACTTGGACGTTGGTGACAGAAATTTACTTAAATAATGAGAATGTATTTTGTTATATAAAATACGAAACCGAACGAGCATTATTTATATATTATCGCGACGACATTTTAACTAACGCAACAAAACGTAATAAACGCGACTTAATAATTTAAATATTGCGACAAATGTTTTTATTATTAATTTCAAGACATTTTATTAAAATACTCTAGTTACATTTTAAAATATAACGGTTTGGTTAAAAATACTAAAAACAAAGGATTTAACGATTAGGACACGGAGTAAACACTGAGTTTTAGGGAGCACTTTCCCCTCCCTTGCCCCTTGGATCAGCCAACCCCAACCCCCACCCAACTCATTTTCTTTCATTTTCATTTCTCCAAAAACACACACACCTCATAAACTCTCTCAACTCCAATTTACACCAAATTTTCAGAATACAAACCGACACACGAAATTTACATATTCGGAATCACCATCACTAGTGGAGCAAGAATATCAAGATCGTTTTCATCATTTCATCCTCCATTTAGCTCGATTTGCAAAAGTAAGAAATTTCAAAAATCTTAGATCTATTCAATTTGGTGTAATGTTTTGATGTTTTGATGTGTACACAACATAGTTATAACCTAATACATGAAGAATACACGATTTTATAGCTCAAAAATGGGTTAGATTAGCGTTTTTGGTCGGAAATTCTTGAAACCCGAAAGTTTCTGGGCTGGTGTTCATACGTGCGACACAAGCCTTGTGTCGCACACTGTGTCGCATAAACCCATTAGTGTCGCACCTTGTGTCGTATCAACCCTTAGTGTCGTAACCTTTGCGACACAATATTGTGTCGCACTCTATGTCGCAATACTATGTCGTATTTTATACGACACAACCGTTCTGTCGCTATTGAATTAGCATCGCAAGCTTTTTGCGACACAACCACTGTGTCGCAGAGCTCTTGTGTCGCATCCTTCATGCGACACAACCCTTGTGTCGCATACAAATCCTTGTGTTGTAAGTCCCCTAGTTTTAGGATCGATAACTTCGTTATCTGTAGTATTAAGGTGCGGAATCCCTCAATACGGTGTTATTTTACTAACAACGAATATGTTCGTATTGCGTTTTAACTAGACTTAGCTTTAAACAACGAATCGTCAAAGCCTAGCCTTAGGTTATGTTTTTCTCTGGTTTGTTGAATTCGCAGCAATTGAAATCAGAATGCAAAAGTTATGTTTTTCACCGATTGAAAAACATTATATATGTCCAGCTCGTCTCGACTCGCAAGGGCCTGCGAGTTCGGTCCAACTCGCAGCCCAAGCCCAACTCGGAACTCGGCTCGCCAGACTTCCACGAATTCAGTTCTCATCTCGGCTCGTTAATCTCGCGACCTGAGAACTCGACTCGCACAGAATGTATTTATTTCGTATTTAATAATTCGTCTAACTTAACACAATAATATGTTTAACGAATATTACTAACAAAACAAATATTTATTTACAAATCTAAACCAATATACAAACGTAATAATAATTACACTAGTCCTATATCAAGCTAGATCTGTTGTCACAATCTATGTCTCAACAGACTCCCCCTTGACAATAGCTCTAGCGTCTTTATCTTCACGCTGTCTTTGGTCTTCATTTGTAAATCTTACTTCCTGCAAAAATTTTAAGCTTGATGCATGTTTTAACCATCCTATGATAATCTCGTGCTAAATCACCCCAACCAACAGTAGATATGATCTTGTTCTTGTATAACATAATCAAATCTTCCTTTGATAAATTCATCAAATGTCTGTGATCATATACACGAAGAATTTCTTTTTCGCCATTAGGATAATCATCATCAGCTTCAATCATAAAGGCTTCTCCTGTTCCAGCATCTACCCCCCAATATTTCAATTTTCCCAAAATATTCTGAGGCATAGTCTTCATTGGTATTTGCTTAATGCATTTGACCGCTGGATAAACCTTCTTCCTTCTTCTTCTTCCAGTTCTCTGACTAAGTTCGTTTAGCTTTATCATTTTTCCTTTCCTTGGCTTAATCTTCGAAAACTTCATAGATAATCCTTCAGTCCTAATGGTACGCTCAACATACTTAGCATAATCATCATCACTTGGATTTTTCATATCTAATCTAGCCAAGTCTCGAATCTCATATCGAGGCAATGAACTAAACACGGTAAGCTTCTTCTCAAAATATTGAACCCCGTCAAACCTTTTGATCGCGAAGAGCTTCAGGTCAGAGTCATAATACCATCCAATAATGCCAGTTTTAAGTACACGCTTTCCAGTAATATCAACTTCTTTCAAAATGCGTTGCTTATTTTCCTTTTTCTTTTTCAGCATTTCTTGGATAAACATAGGATTACCAACCATATGTTTGTATTTGTCCTCTATTTCTTCAACTTCAGTATCTGAATCTTCAGAAGCATTCTCAAAAGCTTCTAAATCAATAACTGATTCTCCTTGTTCATTTACAAAAACAAATTCAGTCGTTGATGGATTCACAACATGTTCATCTACATTTGCATCCAGATCAACACCTTCATCTATCACTGATTCAAATACTGCAGTCCAATCTTCAGGAAGTTTGAACTCTCCTTCTTCAATATCATAATCAATCTCTTCATCTATCTCATCCAGAATATCATCTTCCGAATCTGATAGATTAAGCATTTCCATTCCTAGAGAAAAACATAAATACAAATATATTAATAATTCAAATTCTTTATTGATTTCCCTGAACCAATCTAAGAATTTCTTTATTAATTCTTTTGTATATTTTAACCTAACATATAAACGCAATATAACTTATAAAATCTTTTATTGATTACCCTGAATCAATCTAAAATCTCTTAAGTCTACTTAACAAATATTAATTAATTTTAAATTCTAATGCATTGTGAATAATCACCAAACATTTAAATTTACTATTAATTACCTTATATAATTTCCAAGTGTTAATTGATCTCATTCATTATCAATTTAACCTTTAAATTATATATCATTTGTCTAGTTAATACGAATACATTTTAACTTGTTAATTACTTATAAACCTTACGGTCTTAAGTCTATAATCAAATCTAAAATGCATATGTTATTATAAAATTATGACCGCCGAAATTAATCGGAACACGCCGCTCGACTACTCAATAAGTCAGAAGTCTTTCGATCACTATTTTATCTTAACATAATTTTATAAACTTAAATTACCAAACATATTTTACTTAAAATAATAATAACCCTAAGCCAAATATATTTACACAATAATTAAGTTTACACTTGTTCACTACAAACTATTACAAATATTACAGTACTAAGATAATACTAAGCTATCTTACCAGCTTCAGTATCACCCGATACAGTCTTATCTGCACTTGTACCCACTCCAGAACCACTAGCACCAGCACCAGACTCCCCCTGAATAGTAGCTTGCTCACTAGTCTTTGAAGGACCAGTCTGCTCACCACTCGGTGCATTGGGATCATCGTCCTTGTCTTGATCTCTCTTTCTCTTCAACTCATTCTCTCTGCAAGACTCCAGATATACCAATATCTCCCCCTGAGCAGGCTGTCCTGAATGCGATCTCAAGACCAGACTCTCTAAAGAAGATAACTTCAGTCTCTGTACAGTGAAGTCCGCAAGTAACGTCTCATGAGTCTTCATCAACAGATTGTACGATTCACTCTGCTTGAGTATCTGTTGTGAAAGAAGAAGATTGCTCGACACCAGCTCTGGAATCTGAGAAGTAAGCTTCTCCAAATCCTTTACCCTCGACTCTAAGGATGTAATCCTTTCAGCATCAGTCGTTGGAGTAACAGGTATCGTTCTGGGTCCAGGCGGTGTAAGAGACTCAATATGCCAGTCTCTGGTAAGCGGTGTATGAGGTTGAGACAAAGCTTGCGTAAGCAAACTTGTCGCAAATCTAGCTGTTTTGTTCGTCGGAAAATTAGCTCCACGAACTAAATCAGCAACCTCATGCTGTAAAGTTAAACACAATTAAAATCAGTTATTGTTACAGATTACTCTGTCTCAAACTCTAATTAATTGCATAACACTCATAGTTATAGAATTTATATCTCATACTTGAAGCGGTAAAGACATCGATTCCGTAACCACCGGTGCAACCATCTCTACCTGTGGTGTATCCTGAGAAACTGTATACAGAATTAACTGTCTCAGTTCAACTCCTGATAAACAACAAGTTAAGATTATTTAACTTTAATTAATACTAACCTTCTCGAATAGTAAGCGTTCTCGGACGCTTCATCAAAGGAATCTCAACTTCCTCAGTACCTTCCTCCAGAATACTCTTACCCTTCCTCTTCTTTTCAGAAGCAGATGGAGGAGGAGAAGGTGTATTATCAGAATCTTCATCTGAAGCCGTCTCACCATCACGACCTCTAGATGATCTAACAGGATCCTAAATTTTAAATATATTAAACATTTATGATTAGCGTAAGCTCTATCATACAAGTTCTATATATTTAAGATTAATCAGATATAATACCTCAGTTGGTACAACAACTGATCTATCAAGCTGTATCTGCTCATCCTCAAGTAATATAACTTCTGGATGTGCAGCCTCAGCTTCAGCTTCCTGTTCGTATAATGATATTTATATTTTTAAAATCAGAAATAATATCCAATTTACTAAATATCTAATATCAGAATCATTATATAATAATATTATGCATCTATGATCAATAAAAACAATCTATCAACTAAGCATCTATATTATTACATAAGTAACAGATTACCTCAGGTGGTGCCAAGTAACTCTCAATGTCTTGAAGCAAAGGATTTGTCTCATCATCATTCTGCTCCAAAACTTCTTGCACAACCTGTGCAGCAACCTCTTGATTCACCTGCTGATCCACCTGACCAGCCTGAATAAGAACATCCTCAAGGAGCCCTTGTGGATCTTCAGGTTGAGCTTCCTCAGCTACAGGTGCAGGTACAACATCAGCAACAGCAGGAGCAACAACAGCAGCAGGAGCTACGTCCAACCACCCATGATTTGGCGGTGCAACGTAGTTCGGATCAACAATATATCCAAAAAGTGGTCTAATTTCCGGTTTCACCACTCCTTCCTTCCTAATCGTCTGCATAAACATGGCATTATAACCACGTTGATCAATGGTATTCACCGATAAAAACGGCTCAGGAATAACCAAGTTCGGTAGACGCGCACGTATGATAAGCATACAAAACCTCGGGTAGATCATAAATCTAGATCTAACAGAACCCGATATCTGTCTAGCTATCTCTCCAAAAATGTAATCACAAAAACTGTATGGTTTATTGTAAACCAGTGACAGTACAGCCGATAGAATCGCAGGGCTCAACTCATCAAAGCCACCTTTCTTTGCTGCGAAGACTATATTCATCACGTGCCAAAGAAACCTCCACTGACCAATGACCAGAGGCTTCTGGAACTGACGTCCACGCCTGTCTCCTGTATATCCCATACGTCCAATAGCACCCTCAATAAAGTCCATAGGATACTCAATATCCCCGTTCTCCTGTTCTACCGTACCTAGCTGCAAAATCTCACGAAGATTACCAGCTGAAAAGGTAACAGGTTGTCCACCAACTGTAGCTCGAATCTCTGGCGGAGTGACAGATTCGTCATAAACAATATCCGTCCAGAAATCGTTCAGTATAGTCTGTGAGATAGGAGGATTGGCCGTAATGGCATATCTAATCCTTGATCGTGCTAGAAAACGTAATATATCAGCAACCCTGTCAGCCCGTTTGGCCTCAAGGTTCAGATCAACCAGGATGTTGTGACCCTTATCAAATGCTCTAGCCATATCTGTAATAAATACAAACAACAGATATAATTTAATGCACGATAAAAAATATTTAAACTATTATGTATTATGAATCGAGATTCATCAAACATCTTAGATTAAAATTGTAATTATATATAACTTGATACAAAAATAATCTCAAGTCGTATATAAAAATTTTACTTATAACTCAAAAGTCTTAAGTCTAATTTAAATCACGTTAGGTACTTGTTATTTTAATAAAAATCTCAAGTCGTTAACGTTAAAAATTATACCGCTAATGTGAAATTAGGACACGCCACTAATTTTCTTCTTAAATTAGTAGACTTTCGATATAATCATATAAGAATTAACACAAATCCATTTCATAAAAGTTATTACTTAAAAAGTCTTAACATTTATATCACTACTTTAAAAAATAAAATTTTTCTAAGTACTGGACTCGCATAAACTGGCCTAACGAGGTGAGGTCAACTCGTTTTGCTTATGAACTCGCTAAACTTATAAAGCAGCTATTGAAGTGAACTCGCTAATCTCATGGATTCGCTAGTCAACTCGCTGCGAGTTGATTCACAATGTCAACTCGTTTCATTCAATCAGGGAGTCGAGGTAAAATCTCAACTCGTTCGATGAACAGCCGTCGATAATTTTTAATTAAAATCGATTAATCTGTTGAATTTAACATGATCTATCAATTGATTTACGTTTATTAACATCCATTTAACATAAACCACAAGGATTTATGTCCAATAACATCGTAATCGACGCAAATCGTTTAGTTTTTAACCCGAAACCCTAAGTTTTATAAAAACTTCGATTTCTTGTTATTTACACAGTGAAATCCGTTGGTTTATACCTCAAAATGTTCGCAATATGAAGGTGTATAAAGTCCTCGGATTGAATAACTCGTTCCCGTAATCTAAGAATCGAAATCAAACGAAAACAATAAATCGCCTCGTTTCGCCTTGTTGACGGATTCGCAAGCTTTACTGAACTCGCGAAGTATGTGGGTTCGGTGGGTTGGTCTGACTCGTTTGACCACCTTTATACTTTACATTCGATTCGCGAGATTTAAGTGGACTCGCAAGTTGATGTCAACTCGCAGAAACAATGAAAAACGCGAATTTTAATTCTAAGTATAAATAAAAACCCGATATTTTCACAAGTCTAAATTATAATTAATTTTCACTTGTATTTGTCACGTTGTTCAACTCAAAAACATTCAGTATGATTTAATTCCGAAGGGTAAGCATAATTAACACAAAAATTAAAAACTAAAACAAAATTACATAATCATAGGTATCAAGTACCATTTTATTAAACACTTGAAACAAAATAAAATACATACACAAAATGAATAAGAATTTATCTGCTTAGGGATCATATTAGTAAGAATAAGCAATTCATGATATATTTAAAAAGTTTAAGCAGATTGGTAGTATACATACCTCATGAAATTCAAATAAATTACTATAAAATTACAACTAAATATATCATTTATACATTTATATTTATAAAACTATATCTTAGGTACCTTTATCCACATAGCATAATTAATAAATGCATTACGCACATAAAGTAAATATTTTAATTATAGATAGTTCAAGACGATTACCAGTATATGATCCACATAAACAAATTATACTCAATTTTCTAAGCAAACTCTTTATTGTTAGTATGAGAATTATCAAGTGCTTCCTATTATATGACATACTGAAGAATTCAAGTAAAACACATAACACTGCATCATTAAATTTTCAAGGTAGCGGTTACTAAATGATGTATCTTTTCGAAACATATAACATACACTTGAATTTTTACGGTTAGACAAATATCAAACATACTTTGAATATGCTATGTTATCTAAGTCTGTACGTAGTACAACAGAAGATTCCTTCTAGCATAATTCAAAATATATTTGAGAATATTAATTTAATTAAAGGTTTCAGTTCTGTACATAGTACAACATAGTTACCAGTAATTAAATTAATACCCATATTGCTACTATTTGTCACTTTAATTAAAATGCATGATAACAGTGTATGGTAATACCATCATTCAACATTTAAGACTTAATGTCATACATCATAGAATAGTTACACAAAATAATAAACAAGTAGTTAATTAAATTCTTAAGACTTAGAAAATTTCATATAATTTGCCTACCAGTACATCATATGATGAAGCCATCTAAAATTTTACTAAAAATAGACAAATTATAACTTGTGGATATAGGTGTATAATCAAATAAATATAAACACATACCTGATAGAACCGCTGTAGTTCTAAAGCAACTTTATTTGAACCTACTACCATATCATACTTAGGACTTAAGCTTTATTATTGTGAAGCTTATTCTCCTAATGTACTATCATTTCCCGTAGTTTTTGCAAATAAAAACTTAAATGAAGGCGATTCCCCTTAGGTAACAAGCAAATGAATGCCATACGCCCTTTTTTTTTTTTTTTATATTTTTTTTTTTAATAATAAACACATAAATACTAACTATTACAAGAATACCCTTGGAAGACTAATCACTCTGGATTTCTCATTCCGTTTAATTGAACCAACGTCTCAAATCTTGCTCTGTCGAACGCCTTTGTGTATAAGTCTGCTAAGTTATCCAATGATGGAACCTTAACTAACTTTATCAATTTCTTTTCAGCACAATCTCTAATAAAATGATGTCGAATATCAATATGCTTAGTTTTACTGTGCTTTACTGGATTATTGGTGATCGACATAGTAGATTCGTTATCAATCATCATAGGAGTATTGGTTATATTTAACCCGTAATCCCGCAGTTGCTGTTGAATCCAAAGAACTTGCGAGCAACAGCTGCCAGCTGCAACATACTCAGCTTCACATGTAGAAATGGCTACCGAGGTTTGCTTCTTGCACTGCCAGGATACTAATCTACCTCCTAAGAATTGACATCCTCCAGTCGTAGATTTCCTATTCTGATTGCATCCTCCATAATCCGAATCAGTATAAGCTACGAGATCTAAGTCTCCATCAATCGGATACCAAAGACCCAGCTTAGGTTTCCCTTTGAGGTAACGAAAGATTCGTTTAACAGCTTGCATGTGTGACTCTTTCGGATTAGCCTGATATCTTGCGCATAAACAAACAGCAAACATGATGTCAGGCCTAGAGGCTGTAAGATACATTAGTGATCCGATCATGGCTCTATAAAGAGTTGGATCCACATCGCTATCACTCGATGTATCTGGACCTAATCCATGATTGACTGGAATTGGAGTATTGTAGACCTTACTTTCATCCATCTTGAAACGTTCTAATAGCTCATATGTATATTTAGATTGATGAATAAAGAATCCATCCTTCTTTTGATCAACTTGTAATCCTAAGAAGAAATTCAACTCTCCCATTGCAGACATTTCAAACCTTTTTCTCATGACTTTCTCAAATTCTTGACACATCTTTTCATCAGACGATCCAAAGATAATGTCATCAACATACACTTGTACAAGAAGAAAGTCTTTCTTTTTCCACTTCACAAATAGTGTACTATCAATTGATCCTCTTGTAAATCCATTCTCAAGTAGATACGTTGATAGTGTTCCATACCATGCCCTAGGTGCTTGATGTAATCCATATAGAGCCTTATTCAAACGATATACTCTATCTGGATACTCAGGATTAGCAAACCCTGGCGGTTGTGAAACATACACCAATTCTTCCACTTTGCCATACAAAAAGGCACTCTTAACATCCAACTGATACACTTTTATACCATAATATGATGCGAATGCTAAGAATACTCTAATTGCTTCTAGCCTAGCAACTGGTGCAAACACTTCATTGTAATCAATACCTTCTTGTTGATTAAAACCTTGAACCACTAGACGAGCTTTATTGCGAGTAACGATACCTTTATCATCTCTCTTACACTTAAATACCCATCTAGTTCCAATTGGATATTCTCCCTTTGGTAGGTCAACCAACTCCCATACTTGTAATTTAGAGAACTGAGATAGTTCTTCTTGCATTGCTTCTACCCACGAGTTTTCTTTTAAAGCCATTTGAACATTTTTAGGCTCGACTTGTGAGATAAAGCATGAATATAGACATTGATTAGGAATCCCTGTCTCTTTCATTGCAGTATACAAGCTTTGGTATTCAGAATTCTCAGACGTATTAGTTCTGGATTGATGCCTAGTTTGAACCGGAGTATTAATATCACCGATGATGTTTTCAACTGGATGATTCTTACTCGTTCTAGTTGTAGTAACTGGTTCAACTGGTATCTCATCTTCCAAATTAGTACCAATTTCTTCCAATTCAGGTACATCTTCCGTACGTGCTGAAGATATTCTTAGATGTTTCAAAGGAGTAAGTATGTCATCAAACTTTGTATGAAGATCATCAAGATCTTCTGTTTCTAGAGACTTATCCTCTGAAGGTTTTTGTGACTCACTTGTGGAAGCTTTATCTGAGTCAACAGTAGTCTTGATTCCAGACTGCTTAACACTCGATGTTGAAGCGGGACCAATATTCTCATCTTCAAACACTAAATGTTCAGCTATCTCTGAATCACTGACATAGTCACTAATAGGAACTTTAAATGATGCAAAAAGATCAGAATAATCAAATTGCCAATCTAAGCCCTTATGAACATCCGGTGAATAGCTTGTAACCTCAATATTATAAACTACCTCCAAACGTCCTGTGACTTTATTAAAGACTCTCTTATTTGGCGAATTGGGCATATAACCTAGGAAAAATCCTTCGTCAGCCTTCTCACCAAATTTTGCTTGATGTCCAGTCTTTAATATGGTGCATGAAACTCCAAAGGGTTCAAACCCTTTTAAGTTAGGTTTCTTATTGTTCAAAAGCTCATAACAAGTCTTGTTATGTCTCTTAACCGTAAGAACTCTATTAAGAACATAACATGCTGTATTCACTGCTTCTGCCCAAAAGATGACCGGAAGCTTTGAATCAGCAAGCATTGTTCTAGCAGCTTCAATCAACGTTCTATTCTTCCTTTCAGCAACACCATTCTGTTGAGGTTCATAAGGTGCACTGAATTGATGTAATATCCCTTTGCTTAAGCAATAGATATTCAACGTTGAATTCTTAAACTCTGTTCCATTGTCACTACGAATACGCTTAACTCTCTTTTTATAGACATTCTCTACTAGATCAAAGAACTCAATTAGAATTCCAGGAGTCTCATCCTTTGATCCCAAAAAGAATACCCATGAGAATCTAGAATAGTCATCTGTGACAACCAAACAGTACCATTTGCCACCTAGACTTCTCTTGCTTATAGGGCCGAAGAGATCCATATGTAGCAATTCAAATGGCGAGGAGATAGAGTTTTCAGTCTTAGGTCTGTGTGGTTTCTTGTGCTGCTTTCCTTTCATGCAAGGAACACACTTATCCTCAGACTCGAAACGTTTTTGTGGTACACCTAGAACCAAACCATTTTTGGTTATATAATTCATCTTTCTCCAGTTTAGATGTGCCATTCTCCTATGCCATAACAGAGCATCTGTTTCCGAAGCCTTGGACAATAAACATGTAGACACCATTGAAGAGTTAGGAACACCCATGTTGATAGCATAGATGTCCTTCTTCCTTGGCGCCCTCATCAATATCCATTCATCAGGAATTTTTAAAACCTGGCTTCAGGACTAAGGCCTCCTTTTCATTGAAATAAACTGGATGACCTTTATCACAGACTTGGGAAACACTCACTAGGTTGTGTGTAAGTTCTTCAACATAGTTCACATCCTCAAGAGTCAAAGTTCCATTTGAAACTTTTCCTTTTCCCGAAATTACTCCTCCTTTATCTCCTGCAAAATTTACTTTTTGCTTGAGACTATCCTTGAAGTCCTTCAGTAGACTTCTTTCACCGGTCATGTGCCTCGAGCATCCACTGTCTACATACCACCAACTGTCCTTGTTCACAGCATGCTCCTGCACATAACACAAAACACGATCAGTTATCAAGAGGGACCCAAGCCATTACGGTCTTGGTTTGTCCCTTATCATCAACAAACTTAAGCTCTTTAAAATAACCATTCTTCCCATCAGGAGCTTTGGTTACTTTCGAAGTAGCTTGAGTTTGTGGACGATCAGCCTTAAGAGGTGAATTTGAGGAGAACCTCTTAGGCATAAAAGTATGAGCTCTATTATGATAATTATAATTAAACTCATGTGATCGCGAAGTAGTGCCACTTTCATAATGACTATGGCCTCTACTTGGAGTTCTAAACCTCGACGGTGTCACATCCCTAGACTTATGGACATAATTATCACTTTGAGTATATGACCGTTTAGGTTTAGGTGGGGAGACACTATGCTTACCATCTCTTTTAAGAATGTTCACAGGTTTATTACCTAACTTAGGTTTGGTATCTAACCCGTCTACAGTCATATCAGAGTCGGTCTGTGTCTTTTCCTCAATCACAAGCTTATGTGGTGCTTCAGGCTTTTTGTTAGGACAACACGAAGCCACGTGTCCTTTTTGATGACATTTGAAACATGACATCTGCTTGCGTGATTTGCTCACTTTTGCTTTCTCATCCGGAGTCTTAGGCACTAAAGGTTTAAGCTGTTCCTTATCAACTTTATCATTAATCTTAGCATCGTTAATCACTCCACCCGATACAAAATGTATTTTGGTGAACTGAGAAGCCTTGCTATTATCTAATGATACGTTCTTAATAACATCTTTCTGTGCCTCTGACTGTTCAGGTTTATCAGCTACTAAAATCTCAGGATTAACTTCAGTCATCTCAGAGTCCTCAGGAATAGGAGTGTAATTGGCATTAAAAGGCGGGGATACATCATTGTAACCTAACCCAGTCTTGTCCTTTACACTACGTTGAGCATCTAACATTTTATCCATTTGAGATGTCCTATAATTCTCAAGTTTACGGTTTTGCTCAATTAACCTTAAGTTAAGGTTCACTATTTCCTGATCCTTACTAGCAATCGTCTCATTTAAGTCTTTGATATTCATATAGAGACCATCTATGACAACAGATTTTTCACTTATGGTATCTCTAAGTTTTGTTCTATCCAACGCATCAGACTTAATTTTATCTTTTAAGACCTGTTTATCATCACTTAATCTACGAACATCCATAATAGCTTGATCAAGTTCAGATCTAACAGTCTTATAAGATTCCTTATCCATATTTAACTGTGATGACAGATTACTATTTGACACAGTTAAGACACTATTCTGAGACTGTAAATCAGTAACTAAGTAACAAACATCAGCAAGATTAAGAATATCTAAACATACCTTCTTCTTGTCAGTTTGTAATTCAGCCATACGTGCCACTAATTCTTCAGGACTCATATCTGGAGTTGAATCCATATATAGCACATCATCATCACTTGTCTTTTTTTTAGACTCAGCCACCTCTACTCTCTGTTCCATGTCAGTGGGCATGTAGGACACTGATCCAGCAGTTGTTTCTTCGATCTCGGCCATCAAAGCTTCTTCAGAATGAGCTTGCCAATCATACGAGCCATCCAACTGCTTCACCACTAAGGCTTTGGAAGCAAGAGTACTTCCCGAACCTTGTTTTCCTTGTGCTTCTACTTTAGGTCTTTGGCATTCTCTAGCAAAATGACCAATACCCTGACAGTTAAAGCATCTGACCTTGGTTTTATCAAACCCTGATCTATTGCCCAACACCTTTCTACCAGTTTTCTTGAGGAAATTCTTCACCTTTCTAGATATCAACGCTAGTTGATCTTGAAGTTCCAGTTCCTCAAGATAATCAGAATCTATCTGCTCATAATCCTCATCAAATAGAATAGGATCATTGATCTTTCCTTCTATGTAGTTCTCATATGATGCCACAAAGGAAGCAAGAACAGACAGTTGCTGTTCAGCAGATTTCACACTCATCGGCATCTTCTGATGCTCTTGAGGTGACTTCTCTGAATTCTTTCCCTTTGTCTCATCACCAGAGGAGGAAATAAAGCACAGATCTTCAGTGATCATCTCTCCATTTTCATTAGTATCACCAACTAACAGTGCAGTGGTCGAACTCGATGACGCAGTCGAAAGACTTGACTTTCCATGATACAGCCCAGGGTTCTGAACCTGATCAGAATCACTATCTCTTGACTTCTTGGAGAAATCATAACCTTTCAGCTTGTCAATGACTTGCTCTAAGGTCATAGTAGAATACCTAGTTTCGTTATCCTTAATCATAACACCATACATTTCCCATTTAGAAGGCAAACCCTCAAGGAACTTGTCGGTTTTAGATACTTCTTCTTCAAAAATTTCATGGTATTCTAATTCACTTAGCAGATGGTAGAATCGTGTAACATAGGCATCAAGATCTTCTCCTTTTAAAGCTTTAAACATAGTAAACTGCTTTTTAAGAAGACTCTTCTTGCCAGCTCTCACCTGTGGACTTCCCTCACCTCTTTTCTCTAAAGCTTCCCAGAGCGCTTTAGCAGTATGAAAAGACTTGAGTTGATGAGCAAGGGATTTAGGAAGACACATCTTTATGCAAGAATGTGATTTATTCTCATTTCTGTACGCTTCCTTCTCTTGATCACTCATGTTTGCATAGGTAAGAACTACAGTAGCATTTTGAACAGTTTGAGTAGGTGGGGTGTATCCACTCTTGATACACATCCAGATAGACAGATCATGGAATCTACAGTAAGATTCAAATCTGTCCTTCCAATTGTAGTAATCCTCGATTCTTAACAACTTAGGTGGAACGTTTGACTTTCCCACCTCGTGGTCCATTTCGATCATTCTACTTAAGTCAGACATCTTAAAAACGTAAAATTAAACTGTTTCAGCGAATTCAGAAATCTCAACTCGCAAGACTCAGCTCAACTCGCAATCTCAGCTCGACTCGCAGAATTTGTCGATTCGCAAGCCTCAGTTCGGATTGCTAAAAGATGTCGATTCGCAAGTGATGTCGATTCGCGAGAGATCTCGGTTCGACTTGCAAGCCTCAGTTCGACTCGCTAGTTCAACTCGGTTCGCAGGCGACGCTGGAACCCTAATCTCGACTCGCGAAACGGCTGTTAAACCCGAAAAACGAATTTTAAGGTATTTTTACGAACGAAACTGAGAAATTCGACTGTAAACTAACCCTAAAACTTCCAGAGAATGATTTTGATCGTTAGTATTGCAATAATGCACGTAAAAACGACCCGAATCAAAAACGCAATAAACTAAAACTCACGAACACACTCGTATCTAGCCCGAAAGCTCTGATACCAGATGTAAGTCCCCTAGTTTTAGGATCGATAACTTCGTTATCTGTAGTATTAAGGTGCGGAATCCCTCAATACGGTGTTATTTTACTAACAACGAATATGTTCGTATTGCGTTTTAACTAGACTTAGCTTTAAACAACGAATCGTCAAAGCCTAGCCTTAGGTTATGTTTTTCTCTGGTTTGTTGAATTCGCAGCAATTGAAATCAGAATGCAAAAGTTATGTTTTTCACCGATTGAAAAACATTATATATGTCCAGCTCGTCTCGACTCGCAAGGGCCTGCGAGTTCGGTCCAACTCGCAGCCCAAGCCCAACTCGGAACTCGGCTCGCCAGACTTCCACGAATTCAGTTCTCATCTCGGCTCGTTAATCTCGCGACCTGAGAACTCGACTCGCACAGAATGTATTTATTTCGTATTTAATAATTCGTCTAACTTAACACAATAATATGTTTAACGAATATTACTAACAAAACAAATATTTATTTACAAATCTAAACCAATATACAAACGTAATAATAATTACACTAGTCCTATATCAAGCTAGATCTGTTGTCACAATCTATGTCTCAACATGTGTCGCAGCTTATGTCGCAGAAAACAGAAAACTTGGAAATTTTAAAGGATTTTCACTATAGAAAAGTCAAAGTTACTGTAGCAAAAAGTCAAATTTTACTGTAGCAATTCACTGTAGCACATTTATTGTAGCAAAGTCAACATTTTAGAAATTTTGCTACAAACCGTCACCAACGGGCCCAAACATGTTTTTCAACAAACGAACAATTACAAACATACGGACAAACATTGGCTATACTAGTTGTGTACAACTAAACGAAACGTCTCGTGAGACGCATACTTACATAACTTCATATGAATAGGCATTTGAAGGTTACGGGTTCGGAGAACCTACTTGCTATATTTACTACTTGCTATTTGCTACGGCTTATTACCAGACTCAGGTGAGTCTTACGGCCTCACTTTTTACTGTTTTATCTGATTGGGGGAGAAACATGCTACTACTATTTTTCCTTGAACACAAGTACTAAAACTGTTTACTATACCAAACGGAATTGCATGAGTTTACTTACAAACAGAAGTCTCTCCATCATATATCGTTAGTTATGGACTTAAGCGCGAACACTAGTTAATGGATCCATTAGGGAAATGACCCTCCCCGCCCGGGGCAGTAGCGCTGCCACGTACTGATTTACACGTAGAAACGGGTGACTACTTATTCGTTACTGATGCTTGCTCAATTACGAGCATGTCACGGGAGCAAACTTATTACTTACGGGTTAAGCTTCGATTATGAGCCTCATGGCAACGGTATAAACTTACTTATTTACATTTGATGGATTGCGAATACTGGTTTTACGATTGCTGGATTGCAATTACTGATATTACGCCTGAGGGCATTACTGATGAAAGCTCGTGTTCAAAGCTGATATTACTTACAAACCTGTGAGATTCACCAACCTTTTGGTTGACACTTTTTAGCATGTTTTCTCAGGTACCCGGATGGAGTAGGATTACTCCAGGATTTTAGCTAGAGTCGCATGATTTCAACACAACTGCATTAACGGAGATTCTTACCATTATCTTTTGTATATTACGATTATGTAATAGAATCTCCCCCTACACGCGCGGACTCTAGGGAAACTACATTTTTGTATACGAAAACACTAAGTTTTCAAACAATATATCTATGGAATGTAACTAATTTACAAACGTTGCATATAGATGTCGTTTACTTTATCTTTGTGCTGTGATATTTGATTAGTAACACCCCAAACTATGCTTCCGCAAAATAGTGAATTTCGGGGGTGTTACAGATTGGTATCAGAGCCTAAGGTTATAGTGAACTAGGTTGCATTTAGTGGGCCTAGACTATGACCGTTAGGCAGTATTCTCTTATTAGACATGACTGGTTCAGAAATTACAGCATACGACTTTAATTTAACATAGCCTGATCAACTATGTACAATTAAGGAAAGATGATGTAAGGTCTGAAATGATTATGTTGAACGGGGATACGTTAGTTGACTCTGACCATGAGAGAACCGGACCATTACTTGATACGTGCTAGACAATAGGCTGGATATGATATATGTATATATATTAGCCTCGTCTTACTTACATTTTGCCACAGGAATGGCAAACACACCACCTAATCCGTCACACTCTCACTCACATGGGTCACGGAACCCACGAGTAGCCAGGAGGAACACAAGGTCGCCTCGAAACAGCCCTTATCCTGTACATAACTCTCAGAACTCGGCACATCTCACGTTGCCAGTATTGGCTACCCAATTCCGCCGTCAGGAGCAAAGACTCGAAAGTCTTGAACGGGAACAACACCAAATGACCTACCTGCTTCGCCAAGCACTTGATCACATATCCCAACTCCAGCGAGAACAAGAGGATACCAACCTCTCTGTAAGCATAATTCAGGACTCAATGATCGCCGAATTAGGTGCGGATGAACTTGTAAGAAACCGACTAGAGGAATGTGAACAACGTTCACAGGAGACTGAGGATCACTCTCGTGTACTAGCACAACGACTGGCCTTAGTTGAAGACAATGCCAGGCAAACCAACAGGCTGGCAGAAACCGTGGACCGCCTTGTTGCGCTGATGGAACAGATTAATCTACATTAAGACTAGTGTAGTCTTTGTCTCGTAATCTAATGACTATCTAGCGCTATTCTATAAACTAGTCGGATGTAACAATTCCCGACACCTTTTGTAATATCTCTGTAGGATGTAACCTTTGAACTCGCATTACCCATCAAATATTCCTTGATATTTCAACTCATAATAATTGTCATTTTTTTTCCATGTTGATGTTATGTATTACTGCTTTTATACATGTACATCTGTGACAATTACAAGTTCCTACAAAATCTCATGTATCTTCATTTCTTTTATTGAAGAATCATTCCGCCAAAGACAAGACCATACACCGATGCCCAGATTACCTCCCTTATAACCCAGGCTGTTACTGAAGCCTTGGCTTGGAATACTCCACCAAATTCCACGAGGAACAGCGATGCCGCTGAAACCTCTACTGCTAAACCCTGTTCATACAAAGACTTTCAGAACTGCAAACCTCTAAACTTTGCAGGTACTGAGGGAGCTATCGGTCTAGTACGCTGGATCGAGAAAGTCGAATCCGTATTTCTGATCTGCAACTGTGCGGAAGGAGACAAAGTTAAGTTCTCCGTTAGTACTTTTACTGACACCGCACTCACCTGGTGGAACACTTATGCCCAGACTGTGAGTGTTGCTACTGCTTACCAACTCCCGTGGGAGGAGTTGAAAGAAATGTTGAGGGGCGAGTACTGCCCCAGGGATGAATTGAAACAGCTAGAAATGGAATTTTGGAACCACAAGATGCAGGGTGATGACATCACCGGATACACAAACCGTTTCCACCAACTGGCACTTCTGTGCCCAACCATGGTCGATCCTGAGTACAAGAGGATCGAGAAATTCGTTGATGGACTCCCTGAGAGACTACAGGACCTGGTGACTTCATCCAAACCAGGTACTATACAGAGCGCCATCCGTATGGCCCATGAACTAACGGCAAATTCTGTCCGCCGTGGCACAACTTCAACTCCATCTGCAAACAACAAACGCAAGTGGGAAGGAAACCCCAACTCATCTAACCAAACCTCCAACAAAAAGCCTGAGTTCATTAAGGCTTATTCATCTGGAACTTCGGAGAAGAAAGGGTACAGCGGGAGCAGACCCTACTGTCCCAAATGCAACCGCCACCATGACGGTTCTTGCCCTTGCTCCAACTGCAAACGGTTCGGGCATCCAGCCAAGGATTGCCGAACCAACATTCCTACCCCCAACACCAATGCACCAAAGGCCTGCTTTGGGTGCGGAAATTCAGGGCACTTCAAGAAAGATTGCCCAAAGCTGAAAAACAACAACAACCCTGCTCGCGGCAGATCATTCGTTATCAAGGCTGGGGAAGCCAGACAAGACCCGAATGTCGTGACGGGTACGTTTCTTCTCAACGACCTTACTGCTTCGGTATTATTTGATACCGGTGCCGATAGAAGCTTCATTTCTGAGAAATTTAGCCCTTTACTTGATATAACTCCCACTGCCTTAGATACTAAATACATTGTTGAATTAGCTAACGGCAAACTGATTGAGACTGATAGCATCATACACAACTGTACACTTAACCTCACGAACGAAACGTTTCCCATTGATTTAATCCCTGTCGAGATCGGCAGCTTCGATATTATTGTCGGTATGGATTGGTTGTCCAAGCACCGAGCTGAAATCATCTGTCATGATAAACTCGTTCGCATACCTCTTGTCTCCGGTGGAACCTTAGTCCTACAAGGGGAGACCGGCAGACGGAATCTGAATATTGTCTCCTGTCTGAAAACTAGAAAATATCTACGAAAAGGGTATCAAGCCATTCTCGCACATGTAACGGAGAAGAAGTCGGAGGAGAAGCGACTTGAGGATGTTCCAATCGTACGGGATTTCCTGGAAGTCTTTCCTGAAGACTTGCCCGGACTTCCGCCACCTAGACAAGTTGAATTTCAAATCGAACTTGTGCCCGGAGCTGCACCCGTGGCACGAGCCCCTTACCGTTTAGCACCATCCGAAATGCAGGAGTTGTCTAACCAACTACCGGAACTCCTGGACAGAGGATTCATTCGACCAAGTTCCTCGCCTTGGGGAGCTCCGGTCTTATTCGTGAAAAAGAAAGATGGATCTTTCCGCATGTGTATCGACTACCGAGAGCTGAATAAGCTAACCATAAAGAATCGGTACCCACTTCCTAGAATCGATGACCTGTTTGACCAACTCCAGGGATCGAGTGTTTACTCAAAGATTGATCTACGGTCGGGTTATCATCAACTCCGAGTCCGTGACAATGATATCCCAAAGACAGCTTTCCGAACTCGTTATCGGCATTACGAATTCCAAGTGATGCCATTCGGGTTGACCAACGCACCGGCCGTATTCATGGACCTTATGAATCGGGTGTGCAAACCATATCTTGACAAATTCGTCATTGTGTTCATCGACGATATCCTGATTTACTCTCGCAACGAGCAGGAACATGCTCAACACCTGAAAACCCTTCTAAGACTCCTTAGACACGAAGAGTTATATGCCAAATTCTCTAAGTGTGAGTTCTGGATTCGAACCGTTCAATTCCTCGGGCACGTGATTGACAGCCAGGGAATTCATGTTGATCCCGCCAAGATTGAAGCAATCAAGGGCTGGGAGTCACCGACCACTCCAACCGAAGTGAGACAATTCTTAGGTCTTGCTGGTTATTACCGCCGATTCATCGAAAACTTTTCAAGAATAGCTGTTCCCCTAACCACACTGACTCAGAAAGATAAGAAGTTCGATTGGACTGATAAACAAGAGTCAGCCTTCCAGCTATTGAAAAACAAACTTTGCAGTGCACCAATCTTGTCCTTACCCGAGGGCACCGACGATTTTGTAGTTTACTGCGACGCCTCACACCAAGGACTTGGTTGTGTGTTAATGCAACGGGAAAAAGTCATTGCCTATGCCTCACGACAACTAAAAATCCACGAGAAAAACTATACGACCCACGACCTCGAGTTAGGTGCCGTGGTCTTCGCATTGAAAATCTGGAGACATTACCTCTATGGTACGAAAAGCACTATCTTTACCGATCACAAAAGTCTCCAACACATATTCGATCAGAAGGATCTAAACATGAGACAACGTCGCTGGGTTGAGTTACTTAGTGTCTATGACTGCGAGATCAAATACCATCTGGGCAAGGCTAACGTAGTTGCCGATGCCTTAAGCCGAAAAGAACGAGTGAAACCCCTTCGAGTCCGAGCACTTTCTATGACAATTCGTAACGAGCTCCCTGCTCAAATCCTTACCGCTCAACTTGAAGCACTCAGCGATGAAAACTTGAAAAATGAAGCCTTGCGAGGCTTGGATAAACGATTCGAAATCAAACCTGATGGAACTCGATACTTCTCTAACCGGGTGTGGTTACCCAAATTCGGAAACTTGCGAGATTTGGTGATGGCTGAAGCTCACAAATCTCGATACTCTATACATCCTGGTTCTGATAAAATGTATCATGACGTCAAAGGGTTGTATTGGTGGCCTAACATGAAAGCTGACATTGCCTTGTACGTCAGTAAATGCCTAACCTGTTCCAAAGTCAAGGCCGAACACCAAAGACCCTCGGGGTTGCTCCAACAACCTGAAATTCCTCAATGGAAATGGGAACAGATTTCCATGGACTTCATCACCAAACTACCGAAAACTTCGAGTGGTTGCGATACCATTTGGGTGATCGTGGACCGTCTCACGAAATCTGCTCATTTTCTGGCCATCAAGGAAACCGACAAAATGGAGCGTCTGACTCGCATCTATGTCAAAGAAATCATCTCGCGACACGGTGTACCTATCTCGATCATCTCGGATAGGGACAGCCGTTTTACTTCTAACTTTTGGCAATCGCTACAAAAATCTCTTGGTACTCGTATGGATATGAGTACTGCTTATCACCCGCAAACCGATGGCCAAAGCGAGCGAACTATTCAAACACTGGAGGATATGCTACGAGCCTGCGTAGTTGACTTCGGTACTTCTTGGGAAAATCACTTACCGTTGTGCGAGTTTTCGTACAACAACAGTTACCATACCAGCATAAAGGCTGCACCCTTCGAGGCACTTTACGGACGTAAGTGCCGATCACCTATCTGTTGGACTGAGTTAGGAGATTCCCAACTCACGGGTCCATAAATCATTCAGGAAACTACTGAGAAAATCATCGGTATCCAAAACCGGCCGAAAGCCGCACGTGATCGTCAGAAAAGCTATGCTGACGTGAGACGCAAACACCTTGAGTTCCAGGTAGGGGACAAAGTACTTCTCAAAGTGGCACCGTGGAAGGGTGTCATTCGATTCGGAAAGCGAGGCAAACTAAATCCTAGATACATAGGACCATTCGAAATCCTGGAAAGGATTGGTCCAGTGGCATACCGCCTGCAACTTCCTGCTGAACTTAGCAGCATACACAACACATTCCACATTTCTAACTTGAAGAAATGTCTGTCTGACGAGACACTGATTATACCGCTCGACGAAATTCAAATCGATGATAAACTTCATTTTGTCGAGGAACCTATGGAAATCATGGACCGTGAGGTCAAACGATTGAAACAGAGTCGTATTCCCATCGTAAAGGTCAGGTGGAATTCTAGGCGCGGCCCTGAGTTCACCTGGGAACGGGAAGACCAAATACGACAGAAATACCCACATCTTTTCCCAGATAACGCACCGTCCGTACACTCAAGCTAATTTCGGGACGAAATTTCTTTAACAAGGGGAGAATGTAACACCTGCATAATTAGGATAATTAATTATGCCTAATTGTTTGTAACTAGTGGTAATTAGTATGTAATAGGACTAATTACATGCTCTATTTGTATATATATATAAGGTGATTTATATATATGTGTGTGTACTTACGCGATTTGGATAAATCGTGCGAATTGACCGGACGGAGTCCGACCCAGTTTACTTGGACGTTGGTGACAGAAATTTACTTAAATAATGAGAATGTATTTTGTTATATAAAATACGAAACCGAACGAGCATTATTTATATATTATCGCGACGACATTTTAACTAACGCAACAAAACGTAATAAACGCGACTTAATAATTTAAATATTGCGACAAATGTTTTTATTATTAATTTCAAGACATTTTATTAAAATACTCTAGTTACATTTTAAAATATAACGGTTTGGTTAAAAATACTAAAAACAAAGGATTTAACGATTAGGACACGGAGTAAACACTGAGTTTTAGGGAGCACTTTCCCCTCCCTTGCCCCTTGGATCAGCCAACCCCAACCCCCACCCAACTCATTTTCTTTCATTTTCATTTCTCCAAAAACACACACACACCTCATAAACTCTCTCAACTCCAATTTACACCAAATTTTCAGAATACAAACCGACACACGAAATTTACATATTCGGAATCACCATCACTAGTGGAGCAAGAATATCAAGATCGTTTTCATCATTTCATCCTCCATTTAGCTCGATTTGCAAAAGTAAGAAATTTCAAAAATCTTAGATCTATTCAATTTGGTGTAATGTTTTGATGTTTTGATGTGTACACAACATAGTTATAACCTAATACATGAAGAATACACGATTTTATAGCTCAAAAATGGGTTAGATTAGCGTTTTTGGTCGGAAATTCTTGAAACCCGAAAGTTTCTGGGCTGGTGTTCATACGTGCGACACAAGCCTTGTGTCGCACACTGTGTCGCATAAACCCATTAGTGTCGCACCTTGTGTCGTATCAACCCTTAGTGTCGTAACCTTTGCGACACAATATTGTGTCGCACTCTATGTCGCAATACTATGTCGTATTTTATACGACACAACCGTTCTGTCGCTATTGAATTAGCATCGCAAGCTTTTTGCGACACAACCACTGTGTCGCAGAGCTCTTGTGTCGCATCCTTCATGCGACACAACCCTTGTGTCGCATACAAATCCTTGTGTCGCAGCTTATGTCGCAGAAAACAGAAAACTTGGAAATTTTAAAGGATTTTCACTATAGAAAAGTCAAAGTTACTGTAGCAAAAAGTCAAATTTTACTGTAGCAATTCACTGTAGCACATTTACTGTAGCAAAGTCAACATTTTAGAAATTTTGCTACAAACCGTCACCAACGGGCCCAAACATGTTTTTCAACAAACGAACAATTACAAACATACGGACAAACATTGGCTATACTAGTTGTGTACAACTAAATGAAACGTCTCGTGAGACGCATACTTACATAACTTCATATGAATAGGCATTTGAAGGTTACGGTTTCGGAGAACCTACTTGCTATATTTACTACTTGCTATTTGCTACGGCTTATTACCAGACTCAGGTGAGTCTTACGGCCTCACTTTTTACTGTTTTATCTGATTGGGGGAGAAACATGCTACTACTATTTTTCCTTGAACACAAGTACTAAAACTGTTTACTATACCAAACGGAATTGCATGAGTTTACTTACAAACAGAAGTCTCTCCATCATATATCGTTAGTTATGGACTTAAGCGCGAACACTAGTTAATGGATCCATTAGGGAAATGACCCTCCCCGCCCGGGGCAGTAGCGCTGCCACGTACTGATTTACACGTAGAAACGGGTGACTACTTATTCGTTACTGATGCTTGCTCAATTACGAGCATGTCACGGGAGCAAACTTATTACTTACGGGTTAAGCTTCAATTATGAGCCTCATGGCAACGGTATAAACTTACTTATTTACATTTGCTGGATTGCGAATACTGGTTTTACGATTGCTGGATTGCAATTACTGATATTACGCCTGAGGGAATTACTGATGAAAGCTCGTGTTCAAAGCTGATATTACTTACAAACCTGTGAGATTCACCAACCTTTTGGTTGACACTTTTTAGCATGTTTTCTCAGGTACCCGGATGGAGTAGGATTACTCCAGGATTTTAGCTAGAGTCGCATGATTTCAACACAACTGCATTAACGGAGATTCTTACCATTATCTTTTGTATATTACGATTATGTAATAGAATCTCCCGCTACACGCGCGGACTCTAGGGAAACTACATTTTTGTATACGAAAACACTAAGTTTTCAAACAATATATCTATGGAATGTAACTAATTTACAAACGTTGCATATAGATGTCGTTTACTTTATCTTTGTGCTGTGATATTTGATTAGTAACACCCCAAACTATGCTTCCGCAAAACAGTGAATTTCGGGGGTGTTACAAGTTGGACCCGGATTCAAATAACTCCAACCGGCGGTTGGAGAACCCAACCGGCGGTTGGAAGGTCGGCCAGTAAAACTATAAATAGAGGCTCAAATTAGCTTAAACCATATACGATTCAAGAATACTAAAACCGGAAGTTAGGGTTTTAGGACAACTTTAAGGTGCGATTTTGGAGGCAAAGGAGCTAGGGTTTGAAGGTTTTTAACCCTAGGAAAAGCTGGTTTGCTAATTGGTTCGGTTTCTTTATCCTTGTAACTTTATTAATCTTTTTAGGGTTATTTTGGATATTGTTTATTTGAATTAATTGTTTATTAGGTTTTCATTATGAATGTTTAAATGTATGTTTACTAGATTTATTATATGAATTATATGTTTATGTTGGAACTATATTATTGAATGCTTATTATACAAGAATTGTCTGTGTTATATAATATTGATAACAGTTAATTGATTTATATAGATAGCTTTACTAATCTTGTGAGTTTTATAAATTAATTAATGATTGTCAATTATTAATGTTAAGTAACACTGTAATTCAACCTAATCTTGGAATTGTATTAATAAACTGCTTATAGATCTTAATAAATAGTAATACTTTACTTAATCTTTGGGAGTGTTGCTATATGAACATTATCTTAATCTTTGTGATTTTCTACATTAGTAATTCACCAATAATAATAGCCAACAAAGCAAATAGACATAAGTTGATATAATATGTTTAATAAATAATTGTTTAAATCGTTATAATCTTCTATCCAATTGAGTATTCTTAAGTTGTTTCTTAAAACTTATCTATTAGAATCTGTATCAAAAATATAAATATAAATATGTTCGTTCGGAACTAAAACGTCCCCCTTATCTTGTAGATTATTGTAAATTGGATCCTTGTATTTAATTGTATTAAATTGTGAATATTTGTAATTAGAATAAATAGATAATTAGTTATAAATAAGAATAACGTTTCTTATGTTCCTTGTGTTCGAATTTGGACTTACTTATTAAGCTATATTACATGAACGGGTCAATCTTGCCTGAATTGTGTGATAGTATTATTTAGTATTTCCTTGATTAAACTTGTTATTATAATTGCATATACTTAGCACACATCAAGTTTTTGGCGCCGTTGCCGGTGAACACTTAACCGGTTGAACTTTTCTTTTACCGGGGGAGCGGTGTATTTTGTTTTAAACTAATTATTTTACTTGTATAATTTCTATTTCTGATACATTGCAAAATCGATAAGAAATATCGGCTCACCCATTGAGAATACTGACAAAAACAAAGGTATAAGGAGAGTAAAGCCCTACCTCATTGATTTATCATATAAGAGGTAAGGTGCTTCTCGAAAGAAATAGGTTTTTAATAAGCTTAGCGCTGACCTGTTTCTCCGCTTTTGTGTACTATCAATGGAGCAACCGAGATCTATTGATTAAGCTTTGTAAAAGAAATTTACTTAAATATGTATAATTATGTAAATGTATTCTATTTGTATAATATGTTTTACTTGTACTATATGTGTTCTAAATTAAGTAATTTGTGTATACAGACTTCGTTAACTGTTATTGAAATGGAAAGTAAGCAAATGGAAATCTTGAATGAAACTGTGGAATGCAAGGATGTCTATGTTGATGAACATTCTCTTAGGAAATTTGATAACCCTACACTAGATACTATATCTGAAGAAGAAGAAGAGAATTTAGATAGTATGTCTGAAGAAGAAGGAAATGATTTAGGTATTAACACTGAGGTTGAAGATACTAATTTAGGAATGATACCTGTGTCAGTAGTTAGTACGAGAGGTGGATTGATTCAGCTTTTAGAAGTTGGGAAAGATGATACATATCATATTATGGCTGTTATCAGAGCATCTACTTATGAATTTACACCTGAACAAAAGTACATAATTGAAAAAATTGGAAAAGAATATGAAGATTGGCATAATCCTAACCAGACCCGGATGGTGAACTATTTTGATAAGTATGTGACTGAACTAATGGATACGCTACATCAGCAAGAAGCTCAAGAGGAAGATTTCTTTGAAGGGCAGAAGATTTTATATTCATGTGTCTACAGAGCATTGACTAGATATCCGTTTCCATATTCTGATAAACAAATTAGTTTATTGTAATCTTACAAGCATCAAATGGATTGGGCAACTGGAAATCCAATGCAAATGGCAGATATTTGTTTGATAGAAGAATTGCAGGAAGTGATTAGCTTATTGAAAAAAAAGATTATAAAAATTGCAGCACTTACTATGTAGATTGCACAGTGGAATATTATGCACATCAAATGATAAATGATTTTCACTATCCCGCACAAGAAGAGCTAAGAAGGAAAGTTCCTGAGGGGATATCTGAAGTGGCATTAGTTAATGTGGCGAACTATGTGATTATGGAGCTTAAATCAATTTTTCAAGGAAGGAATCATTTTTGTCATAATGATCTATTACATTTAGGATTATCTCAGATTTATACAAAAATGATAAATATGTTTAGATTTTCGGGATTGTTGTTTACTGAGCGTCAGAGAGAGTTAATGAAAGGAATAGTATGGGAAGTTGAAGAGGTAGTGAGAAATCCTACGACTGGAAAGTATGAAATGTTACATTTAGGATGTTATGGTTTTATGGATGAGTTAAGGCGTAAGCATCAAGAGCGTGAGGTGAAGGAAGTAAATGGATATAAGGTAATTAATGAGGAAGGACAGGTAGCAAAGACAATAAAGAAAATAATGAGGGAATTCTATGAATTGCAAATAGCAGCTGATGAACATTACCGACATTTTGAAGATTCTACTGCTCAAGTGCATGATATCACTAAAACCATGTTTAGATACTTTTTAAGAATCTTTCCACCTGACTAGAGAGTTCCTATACACTTTATGCTACCAAATGGTTACTATGTTTCACCACTAGCTCGAGAATGGATTCATCAACCTTGAAGACATTTGCACATTCTTATTTTTATTTGGGGTTTTTCATTTTGTTATTAGTTATGATTTCTTTTAAACTTTAGTTGTTTGTTTGTTTATGGATATTAAGTTTTTAATATATGTGTTATTTTAGGAATTATTTTCATATTTCTTTAGTAATATTTAAGTGGTTAAATGTTTTTCATTATTAATCTTGGTTATATTATATCAGGTATGATACGTTTCAATTGAATAACCATATTTTATGACTGCATTAAAAATCATTTTAAGATTCATATTGGATTTTATCCTCAATTTTATAAGTTTTTTTTTATGACATCGTAAAATGTTTATAATGTTGGTTTGATAAGTATGAGTTATTTTATAAGAATTGTTAAAATACTTTGATAAAATAATGGAAGTAGGTATGAGAAATGTAACTATGTTATATGCTAGATTAATAACATACATACCATATTCTTAATTGTTAACTTAGTGAATGAATGGTTTTTCTTTGAATATTGATATTATTTTACTAAGGTGTGGATACATTAATCCAGTGATTGTTTTTATTTAATTGTTCTTTATAGTTAGGATTTTTAGAATCTAAATTGTATATGTTTTTGCTATAAAGATAATTACTATAAAATATATTACTAGATAATGATATGAAACATTGATGAAGAGACTTTTTATCAAATTTTGAAGTAAAATAAGTTTGTTAAATAAGTTTAAACATTATTAAAGAATTAGTATGAATGGGTATTTAGTAGATTTTAGTTATAGGATAGGTTTAAAAAGCTATTAATACGTTGTTAAATCAAGTATAAGATGATAAAAGTTGCTATAAACTAACTTGCGGTTGGACACATTTTAAAATCTTACTAGTAGTGAGTTAGGAAACCGATAGTTGAAGGTACCTAACTAGAGATAGAATAACAATAGTTTAATAAGTTTTGATACAATAAGCACATAAAAATTAATAGTAGCATGTGTTTATATGTTTCTGGACTATCTATTTTTCATTTTTATTAGGTACGTTTAATGTGTTTGCCTGTTTATTTTTAGACTACCATTGCCATTTTTCAAAGTTGGCGTACAGTACGATACAATGTATGAGGACAAGTACAGATGAACATTACATTATTATTTTTAATAATGCATTAATTTTTGGAAATTTAATAAGTTTATCTTATTAATTATGAACTTTGTGGGTATGTTCACTGGAAACCCTCACGAGACTATAACTCGTCCACTTGGGATACCGAGGGGTTTAAAGGCTTATTGCATATGCTAAATGCAATCGTGATTAACTACGAAAGTGTGGATGTTGTATATTATTTTTCAAGAGATGAAGGAATCATCCAAGAAGATTTTTATTAGCCGATGATGGAATTTATAATTTCAGTCAGGGGAGTTTTTCTGTTCTATTTTTCTTTTCCCTTACTCACTTTTTGTTTATCATTTTTATACAATGAGGGCATTGTATAATTTAAGTGTGGGGATAGGGTTCGTAAGAAAAAGAATTTCTTTAATTAAACATTTAAGTTTCTATTGTTCTAAAATTTAGAAAATTTAAAATTTTAAGTGAATAACTAAGTATTTATTAGTTAGAATACTTTTGTTAAAAGTTTTGTTTTGTATTTAAAAGTTTAGACTTTAATATGGATTAACTGTTTTGTATATATAATGTAAGCTACTTAATAAGGAAGTGATATGTAGTTATATGATATGATGTACTAATAGGCAATCTATATGAAGATTTCTGAATTTTAAAAAATTAATAAAATAACTTGTTTATTATTTTATGATACATAATATGATATATGACATAAAAGTCTTAAATTTTAAGTTTATTATGCAATAATCTTATATCTTTTTACTTATGTGAGTACATTTGGGGGTATATATTGATGGTTTCCTCTGTTATACGAAAGTATAGACCTGGTTTCTATTAATATATACTTAAAAATTAAGCAAACGCAAGTCAAAAGTACTTGAAAAGTCTTAAAAATAAAAGATACCTAATGAGGTCGCCAAAATTGTTTGACCAAGTCTGGTTTTGCTTAAACCTGAATCATGTTATGTCGCTCTGTTGCATGAAAATGCAGACCTGTCACCAATGTCTTGATTCTTAAAAATGTATTTCATATATTTAATTGGATTATAAAAGTAAATTGTATAATTAAATTTAAAGGTATATCATATATGGAAATCATAAGTAATATACATACTAACAATAAAAGTGTATTCAGAAATATGAGTATAGATTGTTTAAAGTGGACAAATATATTAGTAATCATTCATAAGTTATATATTACATAAATAATAATAATAATTTTATTTATACATTATAGTTATCCATGTTAATTAAATTGTTTAAATTTTTAACTTATGAAACATATTTTTAATATTGGTATTCTGATTCTAAAATATTAGTTTGATGCTTATTTTTAAAATTTTATTCAGTACTCTACTTGAGGACAAGCAGAACTTAAGTGTGGGGATATTTGATAAGCATCAAATAGATACTATATTTTATACTATTTATCCCTATATTTATATACATTTTATTGCATTTATATGATTTTAGATACTTGTTTTGTTAATAATTGCAGAAATGTATTTTAATTGAAGAATGAAGAAAAAGAACAAGAACGAGACCAGAACTGAAGAATTAAGGCACTTAAAGAAATAAAGATTAAAGACCTTGAAGAAATGAAGACTAAAAGAGTTAAAATGAAGAATTGAGCCAAGAAAACAAAGAAGTCTGGATATGAAGATTGAGAGTCCAAGAATTAAGCCCAAGCCCGAAAATGGAATATTCTGGAATTAACATTCAACCGGCGGTTGGATTAACCAACCGGCGGTTGAGCTTTAGGGTTTAAGGCGGTGCAGACACGTGAAGTTGGACCCGGATTCAAATAACTCCAACCGGCGGTTGGAGAACCCAACCGGCGGTTGGAAGGTCGGCCAGTAAAACTATAAATAGAGGCTCAAATTAGCTTAAACCATATACGATTCAAGAATACTAAAACCGAAAGTTAGGGTTTTAGGACGACTTTAAGGTGCGATTTTGGAGGCAAAGGAGCTAGGGTTTGAAGGTTTTTAACCCTAGGAAAAGCTGGTTTGCTAATTGGTTTGGTTTCTTTATCCTTGTAACTTTATTAATCTTTTGGGTTATTTTGGATATTGTTTATTTGAATTAATTGTTTATTAGGTTTTCATTATGAATGTTTAAATGTATGTTTATTAGATTTATTATATGAATTATATGTTTATGTTGGAACTATATTATTGAATGCTTATTATACAAGAATTGTCTGTGTTATATTAATATTGATAACAGTTAATTGATTTATATAGATAGCTTTACTAATCTTGTGAGTTTTATAAATTAATTAATGATTGTCAATTATTAATGTTAAGTAACACTGTAATTCAACCTAATCTTGGAATTGTATTAATAAACTGCTGATAGATCTTAATAAATAGTAATACTTTACTTAATCTTTGGGAGTGTTGCTATATGAAAATTATCTTAATCTTTGTGATTTTCTACATTAGTAATTCACCAATAATAATAGCCAACAAAGCAAATAGACATAAGTTGATATAATATGTTTAATAAATAATTGTTTAAATCGTTATAATCTGCTATCCAATTGAGTATTTTTAAGTTGTTTCTTAAAACATATCTATTAGAATCTGTATCAAAAATATAAATATAAATATGTTCGTTCGGAACTAAAACGTCCCCCTTATCTTGTAGATTATTGTAAATTGGATCCTTGTATTTAATTGTATTAAATTGTGAATATTTGTAATTAGAATAAATAGATAATTAGTTATAAATAAGAATAACGTTTCTTGTGTTCCTTATGTTCGAATTTGGACTTACTTATTAAGCTATATTACATGAACGGGTCAATCTTGCCTGAATTGTGTGATAGTATTATTTAGTATTTCCTTAATTAAACTTGTTATTATAATTGCATATACTTAGCACACATCATCCATCATCAACCGGCAGAACCGATGTATCCAATTATCTCTTCATGGCCGTTTATGAAGTGGGGAATGGATATTGTTGAAAAACTGCCTACTGCTCCTGGAGGAAAAGTCTTTATGCTTGCAATGACGGACTACTTTTCAAAATGGATTGAAGCTGAAGCATTTGTGCGAGTAAGAGAAAAGGATGTAATCTCGTTCATCAAAGGGAATATCCTGACTAGATTCGGGATCCCGGCAGAGATAATATGTGATAATGGATCTCAGTTTATTGGAAAATAGAACAACCAAGTTTTGCGATAGTTGGGGGATTAAGATGATTACTTCAACTCCAGTCCATCCCCAAGCTAATGGACAAGCGGAATCCAGTAACAAGATCATCATCAACAATCTTAAAAAGAGGTTGGATGCCAAGAAAGGGAGATGGGCTGAAGAGTTACCATTTGTTCTATGGGCTGATAGGACTACCGAAAAACAGGCAACCAAACAAACTCCTTTTGCTCTGGTGTTTGGATCTGAATCTATGATCCCAACAGAAATGGTGATCCCGACGGCAAGATCCCGAATGTAGACTAAAGAAGCAAATAAGGAAGCATTGATCCGAGATTTGGACACTGTGGATGAGATTAGGGATCGTGCTAAATTCAGGATTGCAGCCTGTCAGCAAAGGATTTCAAGATCCTACAACAAAAATATCAGGATAAGGAGATTTCAAGTTGGGGATCTGGTATTAAGAAAAGCGTTCCAAAACACTAAAAATCCTGTTGAGGGTAAATTAGCACCAAAATGGGAAGGTCCTTATATGATTGATTCAAATGCTGGAAAGGGGGCATACTGGTTAGCAAACATGGATGGAGAGTTACTTCCGAGATCTTGGAATGCTATTCATCTAAAGCTCTATCATGTGTAAGTCAAATATTTATATTTGACAAGAGAGGTATTCCCGTGATCCTTAACTTTTCATTATACTTATTTCTTCTGTCGATATATAAATATGTATGTGTGTGCAATTAATATACGTATATATATATATATATATATATATATATATATATGCATGATTAATCTTTCTTCATTATTCTCGTATGAATCCCATACTAACTTAAGCATCGGAGGGGTGTTAGGCAAACTAACACCCACCTTTACCCAAGATTTTGTGTTTGTTGTAGTGGACACATTTGGAATCATGCATTGAGGATAAGAGGTTGGCCACCTCTCTCCCCCGTTTGGGAATCCCAGGGATTCCTCTAAAGGTTTTGAGGATGCCGAAAACGCATAATCACCTCTCTTTCATATGGGTTGCCACACTCACGCCTGGAGCTCACATGTTTGATTATAGAATCAGGGTTATGGGACCGGTGATGCCTCTGGTACCCAACAATTTCATGACCATTGACCTATAGATCAAATTCTTTTGGTTGTCGTCACTGAGTGCACTAGGTGTCGACCCCTAAGGTAGTAATGTTTTCACATTACACGTAGCAAAAGGTTTGTAATATTTTCACATTACCTAAAGGTTTTGGCGTATTCACGTCACTTAAGAACACAAGGCTTATCATATTTATACACTGAATATCGCGCAAGGTTTGTAATGTTTTCACATTACCTAAAGACAATTGGTATCTTCATACCATACAAAAGATGGATTATCCTGAGACACGGATTACCCCATGATTTAATGTGATGATAATACATTGCAAACACTTAATTTTATTGGTCTTATCCAGTCTTAAGTTTATTGGTTATAATGTTTTCACATTATTCAAAGTATTTTATCAAAGCATACGAAAGTTTGTAAAATATTTTATAAACTTACTTTGAAAATTTCAAAATTAATTTCTAAGATTAGTTTTGAATAAAAATGACTTGTTGTAAGAATAAACATTTGTTCTGTGTTTATATTGCAGGATATGGCTTATCTTTGTTACTTTAAAGCATACTTCAGGATCCTGGAATCCTGAATAAACAGAGTCACCCTGAGGAAATCTCCTCAGGATCCTGATTGAATTAAGTCGTCCTGAAGGAATCTCCTCAGGATCTTAAAATCTAAAGATTGATAATGGAAAAATCTTTCCATTATCCTGTATCCTGTTCTGTCTACTGCATATCCTGAAGGAATCTCCTCAAGATCCTGATTTTCAAGCAACAAATATATATATGCTAAGGGAATCTCCTTAGAAGTTTGAAGAAAAGAAGAAATATGAAATCCTAATCATGTTTATAGCAAAAACTTCTCAGAATCATCAAATCCTGAGAATAAAGTCTACCAAATAGTTCAGAGCAAAATAAAACCAAGTGGCCAACATAAACCACTTTCGACACCACCATGATTAGCCATACCAGGCTAACCTCAACCCAAAATAGTTGTTTGATTACAATCACTAACCACAGGAAACTAAGAAGCATCAAAATAAAAGAATTGGGCTCCGACTAGTTATATGTCTTCCTCGCCCAAAGTGTCATCTTCAATCATTCCGCCAGCCATCATCATATCTTCATTATCTCTGGGATTTGAAGTTTCACCTTTGATTATCAGTGGAGCATCGGTGATCTTTACTTTGGGTACCTTGGTTGCTTTCTTTGGAGCTTTAGATCCTCCGAGACCAATGAAGAATGGGTTTGGTGGATGATCATCTTTCATTCTAGCTAACTTATCCTTCCATCCTTTAACATCCCACATGCTGGTATCCAGTCCATGTTCGGCGGCTTCTGTAGCCATGTGGATTTTAGATTCCAACACCGCGATAATGGCATCCCTTTTTACCACATCGATCAGAATATTGTTCGCGGATGTTGATTCATCATTGTTCCTATCTAATTTCCTAGAGAGCATGGCTTTAAGTGTTTTGATTTTCTCTTTTGCCTTTGTCAGTTTGATGGAATTTTTCTCAAGGGCAACGGTTAAGTCGTCGATTGTTTCGACTCTTTCGATGTATTTCTCCATCATGATCTCAGTAGCCTGTATAAAGATTTGATATTAAGATTCTCATCTAATAAAAGTTGGATTTAAAGAGTATTACCGTGAAGAGATTAGCAGCCGGATCATCAAGGTCATATATTTCTTCCACCTTTCTTTTCTTTGATTGGGAACCCGATGCTGGAATTTGAAGTTGGAATTGTCGATTCTGATCACCTCTTTCCCGGGAGGAACTTCTAGGTCAATGTCGGATAAGGTAAAGTAGGCTGGAGAATCGAAAGCAAGTTAGTAGGATGGAAAATAGAATTGTTAATAAAGGGAGTAGAAAATTACTTGACATTCTTGAATCCTTGTGTGATTGATCGCTTCCTCAGAAGAATTTACTGTGAAAATAAGTTTGAAGTAAGAATGGTTATAAAAGATGAAAAAGAGAGTCGAGAAGAAATAAAAGAGTTACCTTCGGAATGAGATGATAATTTGATGTGATAGAGAGTTTAATAACTATCGGCAGGAGATAAATGCTCGGGCACGATTATCGATATACGAAAATATCTCACCTAACTTCAAATGAATAACTGAATCGGTTGAAGTTATATCGTTTTCAGGATCCTGAACAAGCGATACAACTTCGGGGGCAATTGTTGTGGGTAGAATTTTCACTAACCATGCAGGATCCCGGATTAGCTACTATACAGGTTATTTATAAGGATCCTGGACTTCTCTTAAATGACTTATGCACAGGATACTGAGTCTACAATCAGGATAAGGAAAGGTATGATCCTGACTTGCTATAATGTGCAGGATCCTCAGGTATGTGTATAATATCCTCAAGATTATGTTGAAACAGGGATAATAGTAATATGACTTTACTGTTAAGATTATCATGTTACAGGATCCCGATAGGGACATTGTTTTATATTTCAGGATCACTGACTTATAGTTATCCTGGATATAACTAAGTCTGAGATAATGGGATATCTGGGATTCAATATTATCTTATTTGTCTTATAATATATGCTTATTATAAGGACCCCAGATATCATATATCTCGGGATCCCTTTGCTACTAATATTTCGGCGTGTCTATTTACATTTTGACTAGGTCATGAAGACGTGTGGAAGTAGTTCTGATTTCCTTGGATCGTATATTACTTGAAGACTATTTTGAATTACGAAGAAGGGAGTCAACACGTGCGTATTACTTAGTCAAGTGAACGTTGGAGGCGCTCCACCATATCTCGGGGATGATCCCGGATATTTCAGAAATACTAGTTATAGGGCTGTAGTATATATATGAGGCTGAAATGATCGATTAGGTTAACTGATCTTCATCACTTACACTCCATTACACTCTCAGCAACTCGCTTATACTCTGACATTCCACCATTTCCACACTTAGACGATCATTCTTGCGCTCTTTAGTTTGTAATTTCATTTCATTCAATAAGATAAACATAAGGCAAGGATCATTTGATCCTTCCCGAGGTTTTGTGCCGGCGATCTACTATAGATCAAGGGTTTTCCTCGTACATTATCGTGTTCTTGCATTTTACATTCATTTACTTTACTAAATTTGCATTCTTTGCCATATTTATTGCATTATCCCGGAATAATCCCGGATTACATTTGTTCTTCTGCATTAATCCTGATTTATTGCATACAAATTCATCATTTACAAAGTTTTACTTTATTTATCTATCAAGGTTTAATCATAAGTAAATCCGCATTAGCAAAATCATAAGTTTTCTTCACAAAGTATAATTTTCCACTAAATTATCTTGAAATTAAGTTTGAGCACACTACCTCACTTTACTAATTTGTTCATTGAATTGCACTTAGTAATTTTTTGACCAAAACAGGCATGTACGGTGGTATGTTAGCAGCAGAAGATGATGGTATAGCAGAAGAGGTGGTTTGGCCTTGGGTCACCAATTTTTGTCAAGTTTTATGCAAAAAACGATTCTAACGAAGGTTTAATCAAAAGTTTGATTATGAAAAAGCACCACTTGCCCCACGGTGGGCGCCAAATTGTTTTGGTCAAAAAATTACTTGATGCAATTCAATGAACAAATTAGTAAAGTGAGGTAGTGTGCTTAAACTTGATTTCAAGATAATTTGATTGAGAATTATACTTTGTAATGAAAACTTGTAATTTTGCTAATACGGGTTAGCTTAAGATTAAATCTTGATAGATAAATGAACTAGAACTTTGTAAATGATGAATTTGTATGCAATAAATCAAGATTAATGCAGAAAAACAAATGTAATCCGGGATAATTCCGGGATAATGCAATAAATAAGACAAAGAATGCAAATTTAATGAAGTAAATGAAGGTAAATGAAGGTAAAGTGAAAGAACACGGTGATGTACGAGGAAAACCCTTGATCTATAGTAGATCGCCGGCACCAAACCTCGGGAAGTATCAATCGATCCTTGCCTTATATTTTTCTTATTGAATAAAATGAAATTACAAACTAAAGAGCGCAAGAATGATCGTCTAAGTGTGGAAATTGTGAAATGTCAGAGTGTAAGTGAGTTGCTGAGAGTGTAATCGAGTATGAGTAATGAAGATAAGTTAACCTAATTGATCATTCAAGCCTCATTTATATACTACTGAGCTAAAACTAATTATTCCGAAATATCCGTGATCATCCCCGAGATATGCTGGAGCGTACCAACGTTCATATGACCAAGTAATTCTCCACGTGTTGACTTCTTTCTTCGTAATTCAAATATTCTTCGAGTAATATACGATCCAAAAAAATCGGAACCATCTCAACACGTTTCATATGACCTGGTCAAAATACATTAAACATGCGAAAATATTAGTAGCAAAGGGATCCCGAGATATTTGTTATCTGGGATCCTTATAATAAGCATATATTATAAGACAAATAAGATAATATTGAATCCAAGATATCCCATTATCTCAGACTTAGTTATATCCAGGATAACTATAAGTCAGTGATCCTGAAATATAAGACAATGTCCCTATCGGGATCCTGTAACATGACAATCTTAACAATAAAGTTATATCACTATTATCCCTATTTCAACATAATCTTGAGGATATTATAGACTTACCTGAGGATCCTGCACAATATAGCAAGTCAGGATCATACCTTTCTTTATCCCGATTGTAGACTCAGTATCCTGTGCACAAGTCATTCAAGAGAAGTCCAGGATCCTTACACATAATCTGTATAGTAGCTAATCCGGGATCCTGCATGGTTAGTGAAAATTCTACCCACAACAATGATGATGATGATGATGATGTTGATGGGTTTTAGGTTTAGATATGGACTCGTATTTTAAATTGGAAATGGGCCACTTTGTGTTTCATGTGTGTTTATTTTTAATTGAGTTAAACCATTGAAAATGGGCTCAAATATTTATTTGTTCTAATTGAATTAGATATATAAGTTAAATATATTAATGTAATATTTTTTTATTTTAATGAAAACTAGTTTGGGACCCGTGAAATTCGCGGAATTATCCATGATAAATACTTAAGTCGCCTCATATATATGTACTTCCGGACTAAGTTACATTATCAATGTACTTAACAGTCAATTAATCACGAATTTTAGCATATGAAGCAAAACGTAAGATATAATTCGAATAATATGAGTATATGTACAGCGAATATGTTTATGGATTACATTATTAGATCATAGAACTTGTTACCAAAAGACTGTTGAAATGTTCACCGTCTGAATTGGACAACTTAACGTAATTAGCAGTGCAGTGAAGCATGACTATCTTGTCAAATCATTTACTTTGATTTTTGTTTGACGAATGATACATTATGCTATATTATTTGATAAAATTCTTATATTATTTTCATTCTTCGTAAATTTGTTTGGTTATGCTTGTTATCAAACGCCCCAAAACTTTAGGAATTTTTTTTTATACCTTACAACATATTCAAACTAGGTCCCATTATTCTTTTATAAGTATATTGCATTATTATATGACACTTTAGACCATATACTAATACATGAAACAAAGTATTAAAATTTAATAAGGCATACGCGATCCCAGGCGATGAGCCGGATCGCGTACTAACACTTTGAAATCCACTGTAACCGAATTTCACTACCATACGCGATCCTATAAAAATTTGGGATCGCGTACTTACGTACAAAACTCAATTGTGACAAAAATACACGTACATACGCGATCCTGGAAATATTGTGGGATAGATCGCGTACTCATGTACAAATATGAAACTCAGCAAAACTAAGATTTTTTACCAACTTCGGATAACTTTTAACTCATTTCGAATTAGGACGTGAAATTTTACAGGCACCTTCATTTCACCAAAATGAAGATTTCCCTTTTTACACTTTTTCAATTTTCATAATAACGACTAGTTTGGACGTATAACCCATTTTGAGCCATTTCGGCCACTTTTAGTGAATAACCAAATTCACAAATTACACGCCTAACAATCTGGACACTTTACACATACTTCAAACATCTCATGACAAGTCTAAAGTCACCAATAAGGAGACTTTACTCCTTATCAAACTCGAATTAGCTTATGGGATCGTTAGTGACCCATTTGGGCACTTTTGACCCATTTGCTCACGAAGACTATTTTGACTCATATGCCTTTCAACCATGACCCACAATTAACCAACAAGAGTAATTGACTATGTGTCACTACCACATCTCAACTAAAACATAATTTGACCATGTACCTCTTTTCAACATTAACCAAAACGACAAGTTTAACACTTCTATTTGTTATACCCTTTGGAAACCATAATGTACATATTTTTCAATTGTCATGGACTTTGGAAGTCAACTTTTACAAAATGACAAGTTTCATGGATCACCATGCTTTAACTTCAAAACTTATTAAAAAGGGCGGATTACACAAGTCATATACACAACGATAAGCATAAGAGTAAGAAGCTTGCCACTCACGTCAAAAGCAAGCAATCCACACTATTCCTTCTTTATATCATTTCCTTCACGATGTCCACTAGTACCTACATATTTAAACACTTAAAAGAGTAAGCAATAATGCTTAGTGAGCTTATGAGCAATTAACCAAGTAATCCACAACATAATAAAATAATCATTAACAACAAACAACACTAAACATATAACCCTAAACAAATAACTACTAGAACAATATGTAGAGATTAAACACTATGTGGATCCAAGGCCAATAACTACATATAAGCTTAATACCATACCACATCGATATGCATATCAAGCTCAATAACACTAGGCTAGCAAAGCTAAAAAATCTCTACACAATTATCCATTCCACATAAATCACAACAAAATCTTTAATTATAAACCAAGATAAGTTACTAATAATACACCACTTGATTGTGCAACCTCTTGCTCGGAAGCAATCCGGAATGCACAACCATTACTTAATTAATCCCCATAACACTCACCTTGATAATTAAACGATGAATTACAACAAGTGATGAAAGGTTTAATGCCACTTCTTTAATACCTAATTCATAGCAAATAACAATATAACAACATTTTTAGAATTTATAAATCATCATAGTTTAAACAACAACTACAATTAATCCTCCCCCACTTGGATTGATTCCCACTAATAATCATAATCACTTCTAACTCTTTACTACTTAGATTTCTAGTTAAATTCTTGTTTACACAACATATTCATACTCTATTAACCTCGCTAGTAACACTTCAAGTTGATTAACATCAACTTACATAAATTTAGCAAAACTCGAGAAATTGCTCAAGAACACAAGTTGTGATTTAATCACTCACAACTTGTTTTATGTTTACCAATGATCATAACTTCACTAATTAACATCAACCTAGCTAATTTCAAGCCTTAATTTCGGATTAAAACCATTAATTACCTAAGCCCCATCAAAACCCATGAAACCTAACTTCTAGGTTAAAAGAATGAAGGATAAACACTTACAAAGATTGGAGAAGATGAAAGGGATGATCAATTGAAGATTAAAAGCTTGAATCAAGAATGAAATTGATGATTTAGAGATTATATATGCTCCTGCGAATTTGCTTCTTCAAGAGTGAGGTTCTGGAATATTTTGGAAGTGATAATGAAATAAGAAAGGAGTTGCATACGTGTATGTATATAATTAAATTCACCTTCTTTAATTTATACGGTCTGGAACTGAGAAACCGTTTATGATTTCTATTATATTACACCTCTTAAATAATAATACTTTATAATAATTATATTTTCATGTACTAAAATAATACCTTTTAATTTGGGGTGTTACATGTTACAACAGTGAGAAATCGGTCGAACAGTTACTCGAACAATATAAGTTATATTCAAGAAGTTAGTAAGGATTTTTGGGATATACTTTTCAAGAAGAATGTAAGTTATATTCAAGAAAATCGCAAGAGCTATGAGATTGTTATTATATTTTCAAGAACTTTAACATGCACTTATTATTAAAATAAATCCACGTGATATTGTGATAGTATAAACGAAAAAATAAAAGTAAAAAACTTAATATTTTGAGATTGGAAGTTTATATCGAAATTTCATAACACTCCTATTGTTACACCCAACAAATTAGGGCTAGTAATTAGTGCCTAATCATTGTATTAATACATGTAATTAGTGCTATATTAGACTAATTGTATGTATCATTATATATATTGGAATATATACACACGTACGCGATTTATCTAAATCGTGTATTTCATTATCGGATGGAAGCCGATACATTATCATACGGACGTTGGTGAACTTGATTATTAAATAATATGAAATTATTTAATAGACTCATTAATTATTAAATATTATTTTGATAATATTTAACATGTGATTCGTATCGTATAAAATTAACCGTAAGCGACAAAAACGCGCGATTCGCGGCCGGCAAACAAAATATCTCAGGTTATATTTTTATAACTCAAAACAAAGTATTTTGACGAAATACTTCTATTAAAAATATCGAGAATCGAATCGAAAATGAAATCGTATATAAATAACGTATAACGTCTAAATAACGTTTAAACGATCGGGTAAACGAACACCGCACGGAGCGCAAATTTGAGGGAACAAAAATTGATCAAACACTCAGCCTTGGTGGGCCCTTGGAGCCGGCAATAGCCACCCCAAATTGGGGATTCATGTTTTCTTTGATTAAAAACCAAACAAGATCCATAAAACATGCATTCAACACCAAACTCACCTCTCTCTCATCAATCTATATCTCTCGGCATTCTCTCTCAAAAACCACCACCTCAAACTCACCTACAAACACCAAGAAAGGTCACCTTAAACCACCTCAAATCACAAGACCGGTTGAAGCAAAAACGATCACGATAACGTGAGGAATGTTTCCATCTTTTCGGTTTCTCCATCCGACACTTGTAAGATCTCGTCACCTTTGAAAATACTCGTATTATGTTAATATACATGTTTTGTTGTTCATCTAACTTAGAAATGTCCAAAACATAAGCTCAAACTCGTTTTTACAAACTTATACATGTACACGAATTCTGTTCCAGAAAATACACTTCACCATTTCGACTATATCTTGAGTTCTAGAGCAACTAAACGTATGAAACTTGAACCAAAATCTTCGTATAAAAGTCCTTCTATGGCTTATCCCATAAATACACGAATTTTTGTATAAAAATCAATTTTTGAACCAAGGTCATATTCGGACCAAACCGGACCTTTGGTCCTTTCCAATTTTATTTAGCTAACTAAACGAACTCTAAAAATTATGGAAAAATTATGTAAAATACTAGAGATATAGATGAATATGTGTGAATTTTGTCATATTTTATTTCAGGGTTTAAGTTGTAAAAAATGAGACTTGAATCGGTTGGTAAAACTAAAACTTATAAAACTTAAGTGGTTTTATACACATTTTAAAAACTGACACTTCGGGTTAACCCCGAAACACAAAGATTATTTTCTAAGACTTAGTTAACCTATCTAAACCTTGTGTAAAAGTCTCGGGTTAAACTGAGCAAGTTTGGCCAACCTTTTAAAAAAGAAAACGTTCACAGCCTGCCCTGCGAACCGAGCCCAGATTCAACTCGCACACCATACTGCGAGTTGAAACATAGCGAACCGAACATGGATTCGTAATTTAATTTGTGCACCGAGACTTGCGGACCGAACCATTGACCTGCGAACCGACTCGATTTTCCGAGTCGAACTGACATGTGAACCGAACTGATATGCGAACTGAGATCTTGCGAACTGAGCAGTTTGATACTAAACTTAAGTTCTTTGACTATGTACTGAATACGCGTCACAATCAATATACTTTATACGACATTACTAACACGCAAATACATATACTTTATGAGTATACCATGAAAAAAACATAATAATAAAAATTTGGAAATTATTATTACAAATGTTACCAATGGGCCGTACATGTTTTCAAAACACAAACAAACAACCAAAGTATTTGGACATTGCTAGTTGAATGGACAACTAGCATAGATGATCTGTTGAGACATCTACTCATTGTTATAACATTGCGCGTTAAGGACGCCAGCAGGTTACAGTCTGCGGACATACGCTTGTTGCAACATACACATACTCATCAGACTCAGGTGAGTCTCATAGCCCCGCATTTTACTATTTTTACTCCCGGGGTGGGAATACATGCTCAGTTTTTATTTATATGTGAACACGAGTACAAAACATCGATATATTGACTGCATGAGTTGTTTTTACTAATCATGAAAGCCCTCCACATCATAGTTTGTTAGTATGGATCTTAGCGCTAATGTTAGTGAAGAGTATTATTTGGGACTGACAATCCTCGTCTGGGTTAGCATGCACTAACCGGTCAAACGGACGCATTATCATTTGTTCATAACGAGTGATTGATTAGGCATTCGCAGGAGGCACCCTCGATCGGGCACTTGATTGTAGGAAGAGTTTGAATCATGAAAAAAATAATGTAGTTATTAAATTAATTTTTTCAAAAATATATATTTGGAAGAATGATTTACAATTAAAGAAGAAACAAATTATTTATATTGTAAATATAGAAGGCTATATATTGTAAATATAGAAGGGTATATTAGTCTTTTAATCACATAAAAATAGGATTAAGTATGTCATTGATTAAATAAAGGGTTAGATTTTTTATCGTTGATCATCATCTAATGGCTATTATTCTTTCAAGATTTTTCTTTTAATTAACAAGATAGATAGATAGTTGTTTTATTTAAGTTTGTGTTTTAAATAAATAAAGTAAGTAGTGTGTGGGGTTAAAAAAAAGAGAAGTGATGTTCACTGTTGGTAGTAAAATGTCAGTTTTATGTCAGTTTTGAAAACTGTTGACGTGACGCTGATTTGGCAAAAACTGACGCATCAGTTTGTGTCACTGTTGGAAGGAATCTAAGAGCATCCACAATGCTCTTTGCTCGCAGGGTGAAAAGTTTGATGAGTCAACATTTAAACCTTACCACTCCCATTGTAGACAAGCCAGATTAGGACTAGTAATTAGTACATAATCATCATTTTAATACATGTAATTAGTGCTGTGTTAAGCTAATTGTATGTATCATTATGTATATATTGCAATATATACACACATACACGATTAAATCTAATCATGATTTTTCATATTGGATGGATTCCGGTACATTTTAATACGGCCGTTGGTGAAACAAATTATTAAATAATATGAAATTATTTAATAATCACATTGTTTTCTAAATATTATTTTGATAATATTTAACACGTAAATCGTATTGTATCGAATAAATTTATACGCGACAAAAACGCGCGAAATGCGCCCGACCATCGAACGAAAATCAAAACTTATTTTTATAAGATAAAAATATATTATCTTGAATGAAAATATTCATTTACAATATCACGTTTTAAACCGATAACAAAATCGTACGAATTAAACGTCACGCGATTAAACAATCGAAACACGAACACGCAAACCAATACCGACACTATAACAAAGCATTTTTATAAATGTTTTCAAGTAGTATTGAGTAATACTACCATCTAAAAATATCGAATCTTAATTGGTATTTAAAACACGTACGTATAACGTATAAAATAAAAATGAACTTTTAAACGACCGGGAAAACAAACACCGCACGTAGCGCAAACTCGGGGAACAAAATTTGGAAACCCTCACACTTGGGTGGGCCCCCATTTGGCCGGTCAAGCCCCCCATCAAATTGAGGGATGTGTTTGTTGAAAAAGCCACCAACAAGATCCATGTTTTATGGATCTTGTTCATGTCCTTAAACCACCACCTCCATCCCATTCTCTTCATTCATCATACCCCCCTCTCTCTCTCTCTAAAACTAATTCCCCCCCCCCCCCTCCCCTCTCTCACTAAAACCGGCCTCCATCATCCATCACTCACCATCACTCGATTCTTGAAGAAAAAAGCAAGGAAACGGAGGTAGAAGCACTTCTCATCACGTTTTCGATTTTAGATCATCTTTTCTTGTAAGAAATCCTAAATCTATCACTAGTTATACTTGCTTTACATTGTTATACATGTTAGGATGTTCATTTGACAATATAATGTCCGAATTCTATGTCAAAACACTTTTTTACAAAACATATATATATATATATATATATATATATATATATATATATATATATATATATATATATATATATGCAATCTATCCCAGAAAATGCGCCTCACCAAATCGTACATATCTTGAGTTCTAGATTGAATTAGATCATGAAACACATACCAAAATCTTCGTATGCTCGTCGTCTACAACTTTCGTGTTGAACATTTCCTCTAAAAATGCACCGATTCTTCCAGAAAATTCGGTTAGTGCATGACAGTCCGTTTTAGCCGAATTTAGAACTTTGTTGCTTCTTGAATTTATTTATCTAACTTAGAGATCCCTAAAATTCTTGGAAAAATTAGGTAAAATACTAGAGATATAGACGTTTAGGTGAGATTTTTGGCATGAATTGTTGCGGAATAAAAATGGTCAAAACCGAGACTTGAATCAAATGGTGAAACTGAAAAACATAACACTAAAGTGGTTTGTGATACGTTTTAAAAACCGACACTTCGGGTTAACCCCGACACGAACCAATATTTTTCATAAGCTCTATGAACTAATCTAAGGGTTGTGTAAAAATTTCGGGTCAAACCGAAGTCGTTTGACCACGTTCCTAGCACACAAAAACCTAATCAGCCTCTTGTGTCGCTTTTGGCCTAAAGCCATTGCGACACAAGCCACTATGTCGCCAAATTATCCATGCCGCAACCTGCGACGCCACATGTTGTCGCAAACGGATTTCAATGTAGCATAATGAGACACACAGCCTTATGTCGCAACACTTATCATTGTCGCATACTGCGACGCAGCAACTTTATGTCGCATTAAATTGCGGATGTCGCATATGGCGACACAAACCACTACGTCGCTAAAATCATAATTTTTTTACTAACTAGTGACCCAGACCTCTATATCGCAACACCTCATAGTGACACAACCCTTGTGTCGCAGTTCACGGAATCTTGAAAACTCATATTACACTAAGTGTGGAACACTTACAACCGAACTTTATACGATACTACTGGAACGTACAAACACATATGCTTATATAAGTATACAAAGAAACACATAATAATAATTAAGTTATTATTACAACCGTCACCAACGGGCCGTACATGTTTTCAAAACTCAAACCTAATCAAACAAACCAAATCATTTGGACATTACTAGTTGAATGAACAACTAGCATAGATGGTCTGTTGAGACATCTATTTATATTTATAACCTTTCGCGTTTTGAACGCCCGGAAGGTTACAGTCTTTGGACAACATCACCTTGTGCAACATCATACTTGCTTGATAGCAACTTATCAGACTCATGTGAGTCTCATGGCCCTGCATTTTTACTGTTTTTATCCAGGGGTGGGAATACATGCTCAGTTTTCATTTACATGTGAACACAAGTACAAAACATCGATATATACTGCATGAGTTGTTTTACTAATCATGAAAGCCCTCCACCACATAGTTTGTTTATATGGATTTAGCGTGAATGTTAATGTATGGTACCATATGGTATTGACAATCCTCGTCCGGGTTAGCAAGCACTAACTGGTCAAACGGACGCATTATCATTTGTTCATACGAGTGTAGATTAGGCACTCGCAGGGAGGCACCCTCAATTAGGCACTTGATTGTGATCCTGACACCTCAGTTAAGCTCAAACTATGGGCCCATGGCAGTGATATACACTTACTTATTTGCTTGGTTGTAAACATTATACTAAATCTTGTAGTTCATACATTATGTTTATTCATACAAACCTATGAGCTCACCAGCTTTTAGCTGACCTTTTAGCATGTATTCTCATGTTCCCAGCAGCAGTAGGTCTGCTCACTTTGGATAGCTTAGCTCGAGTCACATGCAAACATCAGAGATTCATCGGCATTATTATATTTTGTAACAGTAATTATGCCGTAGAATCTTTCATATCAGGATACCGAGCTAATGTAATTATTACAACAATGTAAACGTTTACTATTACCAATGTAATTTGTAAATGACACATATAGAGTCGTTCATTATATCTTATGTGCTGTGATTACCGGATTAGTCGCGCCTCGACCCGAATCGCTTCCGCAAAGTAAATTTGGGGGTGCGACAGATTTGTATCTGAGCCTGAGGTTATGGTGAACTTGAGTGCATTTAGTGGGCCTAGACTATGACCGTTAGGTAGTATTTCCTCATTAGGTATGATTGGTTCAAGGATTGCATCATACGAGTTTAATTTAACATAGCCTGATCAACTATGTACAATTAAATAAGGATGATGTAAGAGCTGAGACGGTTATGTTGAACAGGAATACACTAGTTGACTCTGACCACGAGAGAAACCGGGACTTATACTTGTTTGTGCTAGACACTCTAGGATATATTATATTATATGATATGATATGAATAGAGGCCTCACTTGATAAACGTTCTTGCCACAGAAATGGCAGACTCATCATCTAGACAAACTCCACGCACTTCATCATCTCTCTCTCTCGCTCACGTCGCAGCCACTCAGAACCACTAGTGGCTTGACGCACTGGTAGCTCACACCGAGCTAGCCCTTATCACAATCCTGCCATCACTAGAAATGTATCTGATATAGATCGCCATCGAGCAACTGCTCACCAATGGAGCTGGTTGCATACGGCTGTTGCCACCTGAGAATCGAAGAAAACATAGAAATCCCTGCTGATACTGAAAGATACGTAGCCATGGATCTCTCACCTTATACCCAGGAACCAACACATCTCACTGTTCCCGTGTTAGCTGCTCGAGTGCACCGTCACGAACGCCGACTACACGACATGGATATAGAACAACACGAAACTCGTTCAAACTGGATGGAACTAGCTCAAGGTCGCATTGCACAAATGTACTTGGATCAGGAAGACATCTCTGAAGCCGTAAACCGTACTCACGACCAAATGGAAGATACCACGGAAACTATGGAAATTGTTCATAATCAAGTAATCAGTAACCGAAACGAGATCTCCGTTTTGCAAACCAGACTGCAACAATGCGAGACGCGTTTAAGGGAAACCGAGGACGCCCTCAGGATGGTTAGCCGACTTGCTGAATCGGTGGACCAACTTACCGCACTACTTCCACAACTCAATCTACACCGAGATTAGTGTAGTATCCATTATGTAATCTACTAGCTATCTATGTAGAACTTTTGTAATCCAATCGGATGTAATAATTCCCGGCATCTTTTGTAAACTCTAAATTATGTTACCTTTTGAACTCATACCTTGTACAATATCTAATCTTATTATCTAATGAAATATGATTATCAGATTGTGGTGTTGTATATTACCCCTGTATATATAAATGTGTGATGGATCATAATTTTCGTACAAACGTATCACACATTTCTTTCTCTTTGTTATTCAAGCATTATGCCGCCGAGACGAACGTATAGCCAAGCTGACATCAATCGACTCGTTGCCAAAGGGGTAGCAGATGCTCTAGCTGTCCGACAACAAAGCTCAGGCACTGAAGACACCACGAACAACACCCCTCCAGCAAAACCCTGCTCATACAAGGATTTCCTCAACTGCAAACTGTCGCGGTCCCAGCGGTCGATCGGATCTTACTCCGGTCGTTGAACCTTCCAACCAGGACGCGCGGACAGTTTGTTTTATATTTATTATGCTGGGTATCCTAAGTTTTAATACAACTTAAAGACCTAAAGGGCAGTAAGTGGTACGTATGACTCAGGTGTCGTTCTTCAAACTACAACGGGTATGGGATCTTAGGAGGATTAATTATCTTTTGCAATTTAGCTAAGATTTTTAAAACTTTTGGATAGGTTGGTTTGATTATCTAATCTAATTACTAAAATTAAAAACTAAATTAAAGACAGGGGTTTGTACGAAGAACGCAGAGAAATCGAGATATGGAATATGTTTGCTGTGATTTCGGAAATGTTATTTGGATGGATAGTGATGAGGGATAAGGCTACTAGGTGTGATGATTAATCCGGCGAGGTCATAAAAGCTTAATTGGTAGATAAAGTATTATGCCTACGACCTTTACTCGGCTTCCCACGTATTTGTATTAACGCTATACCGGATACTTGGACGTTTTACAACTTTTCCGTTACACCAATTAGGATTCCAGATTACTCACTAGATATTCCTATATTTCTTAATGAGCTACAGCTACGATCCTACTATATACGTAACGTAGAGTTGTCCGCAATCAGATATATAATATGTCACAGGGATAGCAGCTATAAAATGTCCAGTACACCAGAAGTTCTTCCAAATATACAGACCAATTCAACTGAGAACTATCCTCTAATCCAGGTCCCCAGTCTCAGACATCCGAAGGACGTCCGTATCGTGGCATGAATTGTTCATTGAACAATAACAAGAACAGGGTTTAACCCGCGGAACCGGTTGGGATAATCTGTCTAGCGGTCAGCTGAATTGTTCATCATTAATCATACATTCATCACAACTATTACATGCATGTTAACCTATATGTATTATGTTTAGTATGTTTATGAAAATCTAATTAGCAGGGCAGTGATAGTGTTTATGTATGTCTAGCATGCAGTACCTAAGCAACAATCAAACAAGAACATGCAATAGGACGGAACACTAGTCATCACATTAACTGACCTAATAATTAAATCATGGGTATCCCGGAAGTTGTCCCAAAGATACACAACAAACAAGCGTGAACCTAATCTATCTCTAATCCTATGCTTCGTGTCCCTCGGATGTGTTTCAATCATGGGAACAACGACCATGTTGAGTTCATTGATCATCATACACAGAATAGTTGGCAATCCTACTTCTAGCAATTGGCCAGGTTCTAGGGAGGAGGATACAAACCACAGTATAAGTAGGATAGATAAACGGGCAGAGGTTCAGCTTATAAGTTCGCAAACAGTTTAAACTCATACAGACAGAGAAACGGCATGTTACAATTGGGATCATTATTTCTACAATGGATTGTGCCCACGACTTTCATAGCTTCCACATTCCGTACTACACACATTAGTGATGGTTCCAGCGCTATACAAATGAAAGCCGTATAATGTTACCTCCGTTGTTTCATAATGGTGTCATCCCAATTGTATATTATATCATAACTATCCTAACATTGCATACATCACAACAAACAATGATTTGTCTAGCCTAGCATATGTCTAGCATTCATTCCTAAGCATGCATAATAAGATAACATGATTATAAGAATAAATACGAGAGATAGTATTAAACCTGAATAAGAGAATAATACAGACAAATCTTCACAAATCTGAAGTCTCGGAGTAACTCGGTACAAAAGCTACTAAGAGCTTCTACTCTAAACTACAACCTACTGATTCTCTTCTAACTCCTAAGAGTAGTGCTAGAGAGAGAATGCTAAACTAGAGAGATAGTGAAATGTGAGAATGAAGTGTGAGAGGTGTGAGGTTTGTGAAATTATGAAATGGAGGTTGGTATTTATAGGAGAAGGGTGAAAGCCTTGGTACAAGTCTTGAAGCATCAAATACAAGCATCAAAGCAGCATACGGGGCAATCGGACTAGGGGGGTCAAACGGCACCTTCCAAGAGCAAACCCCCCGTATACGGCAACCTAAGGGTCGTATACAGCACCTAGGGTACCGTATACGGTACCTAGGTGGCTAGGGGGGGTTGATGCTTCATGGTCTGTATACTGAGTCCCTTTTGGTTCGTCCGTATCTTCTTCGTTCGGGCTCCGATTTGCTTAATTCTTGCGCCGTTGGCTTCGTTTTTCCGTTACGCTTCTAATGACACTAAGTTTGCAAAATTTGGGAGTGTTTGAATTTTGCGTGTTCCGGATGACGATCGGCGAGCTTTTAGACTGTGTATCTTCTCCGTCTTTCGTCCGTTTCTTCTGATTCTTTCACCTCCGGTCTTGGATTTCCCTATAGAATCATAATATATGAATTAAGCTCTATTTCTTTAAGAACATTAAGAACGTAAATTTTAAGGTGATTGTTTATGCCTCGATTTGCGTGTTATTTGGACGTTTTAACCGATTTTTGTAGCAATGTCTATATTTAGACTACCTTGGTGATTTTTGGTAAATAATGATGGTTTTGAAATGTTTTCACCAAAGAATAGTCCAAAAAGTGTGGAAATATGTCCTTAAAAACATGACTTTATGGGTCACATCAAGTATCCCACACTTAGACGTTGCTTGTCCTCAAGCAACACTCATCAACATCCCCTTTGAAAACATTTTTAAAACAGGTTTTACAGGAGAGTTATGACATCCTTGTCGGTAACCGTTTTCTCATATGAGTAAATAGTTTCAGAAAATAAAGGAAAAGTAAGATGATCCTTTCGGAAACAAGAAGCGATTCTCATAGGCATACTTCCAACTCTCGTGATCTTGGAGTATACATGACTAGGCGATCTCACATAAGGTGGTCACTCAATTCACTCAATAGTGTATCGGGTTTCCTACCAATCTAGTTTAAATGAAATCGCTCATAAAGCCAGTCATGCAGTACTCATCGTCATAGGCTTTATCGAGAATCGGATCTCCACCACTTAGGTGAGAACGGCGCTAATTATCCCAAGACATTCAGGGGTTGTAATGTTTTGTGAGGGTTAAGGGGTATGGATAAGGGAATTTTTGGTTTGTAAGGGTGTTGCTTATCTTAGGCTTTCCAAGAATCATGAAGAACTTATTTGTAGAACGGATGAGGTAGCTACTCATCTTCTATCGGATCTTCCTTTAATGGTGGATACTTTGAAGCCTTTTGAGCTTTATTTTCTTTTCTCTTTTTCTTTTCTTTCTTTTTTCTTTTCTTCTTCAGAATTTCTTTGTCAGAGAACTTCCGAGGATAATTTATTTTCTTTTTCTCATTCAGAAATCCTTTCTCTTATCTTGATTAATTCGAATCTTTTCTTCAGGTGCTAATTTTCCCGCACCGTTGTTTTCTTGTCTCTCTTGTGTGCTAATTTTCCAGCACTTTTAGTGAGGTTTGATTCTTTTTGGAGAACACGAACGAGTAGGATAATGAGTTGGATATTCTTCAAGATGTTTTTTATAACCTCAGAAATTCTAAGATAAGATTTTGGGAATTTGGGAAAGTAGGTTTGTGATTAGGGTTTTGAAGAAATGAAAAGGTTTAGGCTCAACAGGGTTTTCTAGGCGGATCATCGACACTAAAAATGAGTATCGGAAGGGTTTTGGGCTTGAAAGAGAAGGCTAAAAAGGGGTTCAAATCCTAAGGAATGTCAAGGTCATCTAATTGCGCCTATACCGCGTACGGTACACACCAATGTGGTCTCGAAGCATATGTCAAGAGCAAGTTCTAATTCAGAGATACATGCATTGGCACACACAAGAAATGAACAATGTAGCATTAAAAATGAATGCTTTTAAGGCTCAAAACCTCACTACAAATTTGGGTTGTATGTGCCTACTCATGCGATGCCCCTCTTAGATTGTCGTTTCTTGCTTAGGAAATTTCTACCTTAATTTCCTTAAGTTTTTGAAATATTTTCCTCATATTTTGAAAATGATTTCTTTCAGGCATACCAAAACTCAAAAATTTAGAGTTAATCGCAAGATTTAGCTCATATTTTAGTTTTATTGAGAAATATTTTTGAAAATTTTGAAAATTTTAGGGAACATTTTCTGAGATATGCCATGTAGACATAAAAATCGTTTATCCAAGGTATTCCATACCTACCATCCCACACTTAGAGGAACATTGTCCCTAATGTTCTCTTGAGTTGAGATTTTACGACTACAATCCCACACTTAGAGTTTGAACATGTAGGAAAATGTTTCCTAAGTGTTGAATTGGGCTGGAATCCCACACTTAGTGATAAGTTAGGATGTGGCATAGATTATAACACATAAACTTACGTAAACATAGAATCATCAAAAACTGAGAAAGGTTTAAAATACACTCCATTCTGTTTACTGGACAGGACCAGATTAGTGTAGAAATGGTGCGTGTGATTTGCTGGATTGGAGGACCAGTCTCGTGTAAGATTATCCATTCCACAAAAAGCTAAGTTCTGCAATAAACATCAACACAATGTCATATCTCGAAAATAACAAAGAGTTATAAAAATCTAAGTACTGAAATAAGATAAAATAAACTAAATAAACTAAAAGTCATCAAGCAGATCATCGCTGTCAGGATCGAAGTCAGCAATAGCAGCAGCAAGGACTGAGGTGGGTGACGGTGTAGGCTCCTCCATCGTATCCATGCTCGGCTCAGTAATGCCAGCAGAAGCATGAGCATGAGGTGGGCTAAAGACATCCAACATAGCCATCAACTGCTCAGTAAGTGAAGGCTCTGCTGATGCACTCCCTGATGACATGGCAGGCTCAACAGCAGCAGGCGGAGCAGTGGAAGGTCCAGCAGCGAACGGTCCAGCTGGAGGGAAGAATGACCAGGGCGGGCGAGACGGTCCTGGGTCCGGACCAAGATGGAACGGACAGTCAGAAGGCCTCGGAAGCCCTACATGCACACATAGGGTGGATATGATGTCATGCTGAAGGTGGAGTGTCTGAAAGAGGCCCCAGGCTGCAACCGGGTCAGCTAGTGTGTGAAAACGTATGATCGTTGAAGCTCAGACTTTTTAGGTCTTGATCTAGGATTAACAATCAACGATAATAATGATAACAAAGATGATAATAATTTGCAGCGGAATAAAAACAAACATCAATATTATCATAAGCCAAATCCCTAATCATATTATTAATAATAATAATGACGGATACTTTTTCATATCAGGGTTACAAGAACCTTAGGGATAACAAATTACTAGACGTCTACATTGTGTGCACACCTAAAACCTACGTCCCTATGTCTCTTTATATAATAGAGACATCTAGGGTTACAAGAAATCATAATTATACTAGGAGACTAATAAAAATAAAACTATTCAACTTTAGTCCCTCAACTTTCGTCTTTTATTTTGTCTCATCAAATTAATAAATCCTAACAATCTTCCCCTATTTGATGATGACAAAATAAACATCTTCTCGTGCAAACTTCCCCTTAGTTCTTGATTTCTTGTAAACATGTCATGCATAATAAGCTGCAAATCTTGACCTTCAAATCTTCTTCCCCTTTTTGTCATAATCCAATAGGGGTCTTCAAAAAGATAAGCAACTTGAATCTTTTCAACTTTTTCCTCAATCAATGCATGAACATATCCCGATGGTTAAACACTTTAAACAACAAGCTTCCCCTCAAATGAATGTTTTAACCATCTCTTGAATCTCGAATTCTATCAGCTCTATGTAATGATCACATATGAAGAAAACAGAATATAACAAACTTGATAAAGAAGTCCAATCTTCCAAACCTGTACCTTATATCTTGTACTAACCACGACGTCGAACTTATATTTCATATATAAGTAGATCACAATCATAAGATCTCTTTGACAAAAATCCTTACCAAGACAAATACACGCTTCTTTGTATCGGGGTTAGAAAACCTTAGAGAAATCTACTAAAATCTCTAATCTTTAATAAGTCACCGAGCATTCCAAACTCTTTCAAGTGATAGCAAATGTGAGCATTGAGCATCCTAAGTTTAATCTCACACGTTTGCTAGATTTTGTCAAGTCTTCGTCGTCACCATACAAATCAAACAAGTTATCTTCAAAGTTTACAACCATTACTTTGAGATATGATAAGATACATATTTGTAAAACTCAACTACAATATCAAATAAGCTATAATCAATCTTCTTCGTAATCAAATCTTCAAATAATCTTCAAGAACGAGCCATAAAATCAATAAGAATAAATTGTTATGAAAACAATTCCATTCGAGATCCAAAACTATCAGTTGAACTAACAGTTGTAACCAATTAGTACTGACAATGTTAATTGTTTTGTACTATCAGTGGTAACTGTTATCACTAACAGTTTTAACTGTTTTTACCTAACAGTTGTAATCTCCAACTCCAATTTAACTAACAGTGGAAATTAACTCCAACAGTGGTAATCTTCAAAATCCCACTAAAACCTGTGCATACTTTTCAACAGCAACGAATCAACTAACAGTGGTAATATTCTTCAACATTAATCTCCTTCGATTACTAGCAGCAACAAACAGTCAATACATGTTGATGAGTCTGATGTTGAAAACGATCAAATCACTAACATCTATCTCAACTTCTACGTTTTTGTAACTCATGCTCCACATGTTTTCTAGCATGCACGAATTACTTGCAAGTCATCTCACTGACTTCTCAAACCCGCTTAAACATACAGCAATAAAGAACAGCTCACGTATGTATCAATCACATCAGCTCTCCTTAGTACATTCTGTTAATTCGATTTAAGGTTTAACAATTCTGCTGTCGTACACAGAAAACTGAAAATCACCAAACAGAAAACCCTATCGTCAAGTCAAGGCAATACCAAAAACCCTATTCAAACGAATAACGAACATCAGTCTTCTTCTTCCTTGCAAACTCTTTAATCTTGAGAAGCAGCTCGAATGACTCGAACCTTGAACTCTCTTCTGCTGTGCTGCTTCAACTTTTCTTAATACCGAAATCGATCAACAATAACATGTGCTTCAGTCAAGCATGACAACCTATAAAACCATAACCCTTGAACCTTTCCAAGTTGATGAAAAAGACGATGATTGCTTACGGAAAATCAGAAACCTTCTTTACTGAAACCCCTTAATCTGTTCATGAATTTCCAGACTGCTTTCTGCTGTTAGTCGAAGTAAGGTTTAAAGAAATACCCTAGTCTGCCTTCGTTAATCTTTGATCACCTGTATCTCTTCCATGAAACTTCAGAAACCCTAACCTGATTGTACCTTGTGCCGCAAGAACAAAACACAAAACTGAAGATGATTTTCTGATCAAATTAATATGTAATCTAGAACAAAACAGATCGACCACACTTGTTATGTCGGCATAACTGAAAGTTATTCAAGAATCAATTTTCTATCGGTTCTTTGAATAAATCACAAGAGAATATATCGAATAACTTCTTTGGTTGGCTGAGTAAATTCAATGAATATGTTACAGTAAACTCCACGTGCAAGCAACAAACAAGATTTTAATTAATTAAATAAGCAACTTCGTTGTCAATATATGCCGACTCAGTTGAAATCCTTTGAATACCCACTCAGAATTATTTAGTCAATATATCGACAAAAGATCAATCGATAAAATTCAGTCGAATAATCCCAGAATTTAATCGTATACTTCGTATATCCTAGATCACGAGCCACCTTGCTCTGATACCAATTGTGAAAACGTATGATCGTTGAAGCTCAGACTTTTTAGGTCTTGATCTAGGATTAACAATCAACGATAATAATGATAACAAAGATGATAATAATTTGCAGCGGAATAAAAACAAACATCAATATTATCATAAGCCAAATCCCTAATCATATTATTAATAATAATAATGACGGATACTTTTTCATATCAGGGTTACAAGAACCTTAGGGATAACAAATTACTAGACGTCTACATTGTGTGCACACCTAAAACCTACGTCCCTATGTCTCTTTATATAATAGAGACATCTAGGGTTACAAGAAATCATAATTATACTAGGAGACTAATAAAAATAAAACTATTCAACTTTAGTCCCTCAACTTTCGTCTCTTTATATAATAGAGACATCTAGGGTTACAAGAAATCATAATTATACTAGGAGACTAATAAAAATAAAACTATTCAACTTTAGTCCCTCAACTTTCGTCTTTTATTTTGTCTCATCAAATTAATAAATCCTAACATAGTGTAATCCCATACTCAAGAGTGGGTATGGGAGCTGACTGGTGAACAGGTGATGGGGTCTCTCAGCGGATGGCTCCTCATGAGTGATCGGGACATCAGTAAGGTCCTCCTCGCGAATAGTGGGCATGGTCCTATGTGCTCTACGTCCTCGTCTACGATCTCTGCGACGTCTCGGTGGTATCTCAGCTATGATCTCTCTGGTGTCATTGGAGCTATCCATCGTGAAACAAACAAAATAAACAGGTAATGCATAAAATGATGAATACAAATGCACAGAGATCTGATGACAGTGTGAAGATGTTTTATAAAGATTTCTGTTATCAGAGTTCTGGCATTTGCATTTTTAAAACTTATCTCTGATTTTGTAAAAATTTGAAGTTTGTAGTCTGTTAAGTAGCAAATCCTGAAATTTCGTTAGAGATAATCATACTTAACAAAAATAAACTAAGAAGTAAAAATTTGACAGAAAAGTAAAGATAAGCTTGGGGTGCCTCCCAAGAGCGCTTGTTTTACGAGTCTCTAGCTTGACTCTTTGTACCTTTCTTGAAGAATCATGGAGGTTCAAAGATGAAGACGTCTTCCCTGATCGGAAAGTCTTCAACATAATGCTTTAAGCGATGACCATTAACCTTAAAATTACCTTCTGGGGCTTCAAGTTCGATTGCGCCATAGGGAAATACCTTTATAATTATGAATGGTCCGCTCCACCTACTTTTGAATTTACCGGAGAATTTCTTGAATCGTGAATTGATGAGCAGCACTTTATCTCCTTGTTTAAACCTAGAAGGCTTCAATTTAGCGTCATGGACCCTTTTAGTTCTTTCCTTGAAGTTCAGCGAACTGTCGTATGCTTGGTCCCTTAGCTCTGCTAACTCATTCAAGTTGCAGTGTTTTAATGCCCAGTACGCCCGATATTCCAACTCAATTGGAAGGTGACACACCTTTCCGTAGACTAGCCGATACGGTGTGGTTCCTAATGGTGTTTTGTAGGCAGTTCTGAATGCCCACAACGCATCGTCTAATTTTTCGGCCCACCTATGCCCGTGATTTCTGACAGTTCGTTCTAATTTCTTTTTCAAAGCCCGATTTGTCGCTTCAGCTTGCCCATTTGTTTGTGGATGGTAAACCGTCGAAGTTTTGTGAGTGACACCATACTGCTGCAGCACTCGTATGAATTGAGTATTGCATAAATGCATGCCACGGTCACTGATCATAGCTCTAGGAGTTCCAAATCGACTAAACAACTTTTTGAGGAACTGGGTTACTACTTTTGAATCGTTGGTCGGAAAAGCTTGAGCTTCGGCCCACCTGGAGACGTAGTCAACTGCGACTAAGATGTACTCTTTACCGTTAGACTTATGGAATGGTCCCATAAAATCTCATCCCCAGATATCAAAGATATCCACGGCCTGGATATTAGTAAGTGGCATTTTGTTTCGGGCTGAGATATTGCCTTGCCTTTGGTAAATATCACAGCGCTTCACCAGGTCACAAGCGTCTCGGAATATGGTTGGCCAATAAAAGCCAGCATCGTAAACCTTTCGTGCAGTCATTTTGTTGCCATGGTGTCCTCTAGTAGGTCCGTGGTGGCTCTGGTGTAGAATTTGTTCTGCCTCCTTCCCATCGACGCATCTTCGAATAAGTTGATCGGGACAAACCTTAAAGAGATAAGAATTGTTCCAAAAATAGTTCTTGACATCGCGGAAGAATTTTCATTTCTGAGAGGTTGGCATTCCTTTTGGTATGATGTTTCCTACCAGATAATTGGCGAAGTCGGCATACCAAGGGTTGTGTGTGAACTATGATCCTTGTTGGTAGCCTCCTACAGTCATGAGTTGTTCTTCAGGAACTGATCTTGAATATCTTTCTCATGCAACTTCTCCATTGATGGATTTTCCAATCGGCTAAGATGATCGGCCGCAACGTTTTCTGCCCCTCTCTTATCTTTAATCTAAATATTAAATTCTTGTAGGAGTAGAATCCATCGTAGAAGGCGCGGTTTAGCATCTTGCTTCTTGAAAAGGTATTTCAAAATGGAGTGATCTGTATAGACAATAGTTTTGGACAAGATTAGATAAGAACGAAATTTATCAAAAGCAAATACTACCGCAAGCAGCTCCTTTTCTGTAGTGGTGTAGTTTTCTTGAGCATCTGTGAGCGTTTTGCTGGCGTAGTATATTGGTTGAAAATGTTTCTCCTTCCGCTGTCCCAGTACAGCTCCAACAGCGAAATCACTGGCGTCGCAAATGATTTCAAATGGAAGACTCCAATCAGGGGCAACCATGATCGGTGCATATACTAGCTGATCCTTCAGGTAGTTGAAAGCTTTGAGACATTCATCTGTAAAGTCAAACGGAGTATCTTTTTCGAGAAGATGAGTCATAGGTCGAGAGATCTTAGAGAAATCCTTAATAAAGTGACGGTTGAATCCGGCGTGACCTAGAAAACTTCGGATGGCTTTCACAGAAGTAGGGGGTGGAAGCTTTGAGATAGTTTCAACCTTTGCTTTATCAACTTCAATTCCAGATTTTGAAATGCGGTGTCCAAGAACTATGCCTTCTTTCACCATGAAGTGACATTTCTCCCAATTCAGAACTAGGTTTGATTCTTCACATCGAGTAAACATCCTATCCAAGTTAGAAAGACAAGTGGTGAACAAATCCCCAAAAACTGAGAAATTGTCCATGAACACTTCCATGCATTGTTCAATCATGTCGTGGAAGATTGCTACCATGCATCTTTGAAAAGTCGCAGGTGCATTACATAAACCAAAAGGCATACTTCGGTAAGCAAATGTTCCATAGGGACAAGTGAATGTCGTCTTTTCTTGGCCCTTCGGATCGAGAGGTATCTGAAAATAGCCTGAGAAGCCATCAAGGAAGCAATAGAATTCGTTCCCTGATAGTCTTTCGAGCATCTGATCAATGAATGGTAGAGGGAAATGATCTTTACGTGTAGCTTCATTCAGTTTCCGATAGTCGATACACACCCTCCAACCATTGACGGTTCGTGTTGGAATCAATTCATTGTTTTCGTTAGCGATGACCGTCATGCCTCCTTTCTTTGGGACGACTTGAACTGGGCTAACCCATGGGGAATCTGAGATAGGGTAGATCAGACCAGCATCCAGGAGTTTGATAACCTCCTTTTTCACCACGTCTTGAATCTTCGGGTTGACTCTCCTTTGCCTTTGAACTGATGGTCTGAAGTCATTTTCCATTAAGATTTTATGCGTGCAATAGTTCAGACTAATCCCTTGGATGTCAGAGATCTTCCAAGCAATTGCCTTCTTGTGTGACTTTAGAACCTGTACCAGCCTTGCTTTCTCTTCGGGCTTTAATTCTTTAGATATGATAACCAGTAAGTGCGAAGTTCCTTCAAGAAAAGCATATTCAAGGTGTGGGGGAAGTTCCTTTAGTTCCAATTCGGGTGGTTCTTCAGTAGATGGTTTCATCCTAGCAATCTCATCTCTTTTAAGCTCGTCGTATGTCGTTTGATATTCTAACTCCATTGCAGGTGATTCCGGAATGTTGGCTGACGCTATCTCAACCCATTCTGTATTGTTGGACAACTCATCTTTTCTCAGCTCATATTTTACTTGGGAAGATTGAGAGATTGCATTTTCTTCAGTGATTATTTCTTTTCCTTTTTGTCAGTTGTTGCAAATCTCTGGAATTGAGCTGATGAAGACTCGCTGATGGTGATTTCTGGATTAAAATTTTCACAACCTTCAGATAGTTGCGAAGCAGGTGTTTTAAGCATTGACTCCATGTCTTTAAGAGTCTTCAGAATTTCTTCCCTTGAGAGAGATGAATGATCTACCTCAGAAGTCGGGTTCCTTCGTGGTAGAGTGACAGGAGTGCCATATCCAAGTGGAGCATTCGTGATGGAGTTGAGCTGTGGCTCAAAATTCTTTAAAGGAAATAGTAACTCTCCAGATGTGTTGGAAGAATCCGAGATAGCTGAGCGTAGACCCGCACCTTCTTCATAGAGTATTCTTGAAGTGATGATAGTATTGAGAAGGGGGTTAATGTTGCTTACTGCGAGGATCTCTTCCAAGTGTTCTTCAATTATTTCTTGCATAGAATCTACAAGACCAAGATCTTCTCCCATAGGTTGTTTCATTAGTTTATCAACATTGAAGGTGACCTCTTCAGTTCCAACTCGGAGTTTTAAAGATTTTTCATTTACGTCAATGACGGCCTTGGCAGTGTTTAGGAAAGGTATGCCAAGGATGAGTGGAACCTGGGTGTCCTCTTCAATATCCATTACAACGAAATCAACTGGGAAGACGAATTTGTCGACACGGACCATAATATCTTCAGCAATTCCTCGGGGGAGTTTAACTGATCTATCTGCTAATTGGATGGTCATACGGGTAGGCAAGAGTTCGTTTAATCCTAGTTTCCTATAAAGCGAGAATGGCATGAGGTTTACACTAGCTCCTAGGTCAGCTAAGGCGTTACTTATTTGAACATCCTGAAGATAACAAGGAATAGTGAAACGGCCGGTATCTCCAAGCTTAGGGTGTAGTCCTTGTTGCATAATTAGAGAGCACTCGGCATCTAGGGGCAAGTTAACTATCTGTCTAAGTTTTTCTTTGTTGGATATCAGTTCCTTAAAGAATTTAGCACAACTGGGCATTTCTACTAAAGCATCTAATAATTTAACGTTTAAGTGTAGGCTTTTGAACATTTCTAGATATTTTCCAAATTGAACTTCTTGTTTCTCTTTCTTAAGCCTACCAGGGAAAGGTATTCAAACAGGTTTAGAAAATTCTAGGGCTTTAGAAGGTTCTGGCTCAGGAGAAGTGACAGGGGTGTCAACTTGTACCGAGTCAGTAGGTAGAGAAGTAAATGGTTCATTTGAAAGGAATATCTATGGTTTTCTCGTTCTTAGTCTCTTTTCCTCCTCTAGTGACCACAAGCATGTCATCGTGCTCATAGGATGAGTGAAAGACGGAATTGTAAATCGCTTCCTCCCTTTGCTTCTCCTCAACTTTTAAAAACATTCTTTTAACATTATCCTCCATGTTTTTAATTAAATCATGTGAAATCCTAAGCAAATAGCCATTTTGATTTTGAAAATCAAGAATTCGTTTGTTTGTATTATTTTGCTCAACCATGAAGTTATTGAAAATCGAATTGTTTCGACGAGAAGTCAATTGGGTAGGAGTAGAGATAACTAAAGATTGAGAAGGGGTAGTGTGGTTAACCGCTGAACGAATGGTTTAGAGTGAAAGGATTGGTCAGGGTTTCTACAAGTGGTGTCAAGAATTTCTTCGTTGGCCCATATGTTTGGGAAGAACTTTGGGGGTTTCTTCTTTTGCATGGGTTTAGAAGATTCTTGCAAGTCCTTGACAACTTTAGAGATGGATTCGAGTTGAGTTTTCAAGGTGTCCAAGGCTTGATCTGAAGTATTCCTTTCTTCTGAAGTGGATTCATCTGGCTCCAAGTCATGATGGTGCATCGTTATCGTCTCAATCAATTTCCAAGCTTCGTCTGAAGTATGTTGCATGAAGTTTCCGGATGAAGCAGCATCGAGGGTTTGTTGGTGCTGAGGATTTAAGCTGTTATAGAACGTGCAGACCAGATTCGTTTCAGCCAACTGATGATTCTGACATCTTCCGATAAGATTCTTAAATCGTTCCCAAGCCTTGCTTAATGATTCGTTAGTTTCCTGAAGGGAGTTAGCAATGTCGGTCTTAAGCTTGGTTTGCATGGAAGGAGGAAAGTACTTAGCTAGAAACTTAGTAGCCATCTCCTCCCATGTATGAATCGAATTGGGTTCGAAATCATAAAACCAGGTTAAGGCTCGAGAAGATAGAGAATAAGGAAACAGATGGAGTCGAATAAGGTCTCTATTGGTTCCAATTATATCGAATGAGTCGGTAAGGTTGATGAACTTGTTGAGATGGGCATTTGAGTTTTCAACTGAAAGACCATGAAACTGACACTCAGATTTAATCATTTTTATGTAGTGAGGCTTAATTTCAAGGGTTTCATCGGTTGGTGCTACGATCAGTCCTCCTCGTCCCTCTAGCAGTGGCTTGATTGATGAGGCGAGCGTGATACGGTTCGTAATAACTTGTAAGGTAGAAATTAGGGTTACGGAAAGGAAAGCTAATCTAAACTAATTAACCTAATTAATCTAATTATCCTAAGGGTAAAGCAGGTAACTTCCGGATGATATTGATCTCCCGAAAGGGTCGCTAAATAACTAAGATAACTAAATTCCTAAAGTCGGTCGTTGTAGTCCCCGGCAACGGCGCCAAAAACTTGTCGCGGTCCCAGCGGTCGGTCGGATTTTACTCCGGTCGTTGAACCTTCCAACCAGGACGCGCGAACAGTGTGTTTTTTATTTATTATGTTGGGTATCCTAAGTTTTGATACAACTTAAAGACCTAAAGGGCAGTAAGCGGTACGTATAACTCAGGTGTCGTTCTTCAAACTACAACGGGCATGGGATCTTAGGAGGATTAATTATCTTTTGCAATTTAGCTGGGATTTTTAAAACTTTTGGATAGGTTGGTTTGATTATCTAATCTAATTACTAAAATTAAAAACTAAATTAAAGACAGGGGTTTGTACGGAGAACACAGAGAAATCGAGATAAGGAATATGTTTGCTGTGATTTCGGCAATGTTATTTGGATGGATAGTTATGAGGGATAAGGCTACTAGGTGTGATGATTAATCCGGTGAGGTCATAGAAGCTTAATTGGTAGATAAAGTATTATGCCTACGACCTTTACTCGGCTTCCCACGTATTTGTATTAACGCTATACCGGATACTTGGACGTTTTACAGCTTTTCCGTTATACCAATTAGGATTCCAGATTACTCACTAGATATTCCTATATTTCTTAATGAGCTACAGCTACGATCCTACTGTATACCTAACGTAGAGTTGTCCGCAATCAGATATATAATATGTCACAGGGATAGCAGCTATAGAATGTCCAGTACACCGGAAGTTCTCCCAAATATAGAGACCAATTCAACTGACAACTATCCTCTAATCCAGGTCCCCAGTCTCAGACATCCGGAGGACGTCCGTATCGTGGCATGAATTGTTCATTGAACAATAACATGAACAGGGTTTAACCCGCGGAACCGGTTGGGATAATCTGTCTAGCGGTCAGCTGAATTGTTCATCATTAATCATACATTCATCACAACTATTACATGCATGTTAACCTATTTGTATTATGTTTATTATGTTTATGAAAATCTAATTAGCAGGGCAGTGATAGTGTTTATGTATGTCTAGCATGCAGTACCTAAGCAACAATCAAACAAGAACATGCAATAGGACGGAACACTAGTCATCACATTAACTGACCTAATAATTAAATCATGGGTATCCCGGAAGTTGTCCCAAAGATACACAACAAACAAGCGTGAACCTAATCTATCTCTAATCCTATGCTTCGTGTCCCTCGGATGTGTTTCAATCAAGGGAACAACGACCATGTTGAGTTCATTGATTATCATACACAGAATAGTTGGTAATCCTACTTCTAGCAATTGGCCAGGTTCTAGGGAGGAGGATACAAACCACAGCATAAGTTGGATAGATAAACGGGCAGAGGTTCAGCTTATAAGTTCGCAAACAGTTTAAACTCATACAGACAGAGTAACGGCATGTTACAATGTGACACCCGTCAAATTAGGACTATTAATTAGGGCCTAATCAATTGTAAATGCATGTAATTAGCTCTGTGTTAGGCTAATTAATGTATCAAAATATATATTGATAAATATATACGATCATGCGATTTGATTAAATCATACGCTTTTCAATTCGAATGTAATTCGGTTCAGTTAAATATGGACGTTGGTGGAATACTTTTATTATATAATAACGCTATTATATCCAAAAATATTATTATGATAATAATTTGTATTCATTTCGTATCGTACAAGCAAAACTTACACGATTTAAAAATGTAAAACGCACGAACAAAACGAAACAAGTTTAAGATTAAATTTTATAACTCAAGTATAAAGTATTTTATAAAATACTTCAACCAAATTATCGGGAAATTTTTCGTAGTTTAAAACGTACATTTAAAAGTAATTAATATTAATTTAACGTTTAAACGACCGGGAAAACGAACGTCACACGAAGCACGATCGCGGGAGAAACGAAAAAGGGGGAGGCTTAAACCTCCACCTCATTCCCTTTCTTCTTCATTTATCACCATCCACTCTCTCTCTTACTCCCTTTTTCTCTCTTTTTCTTTCTTTCATTTTACATCACCACCACCACCCTTCCACCACTAAAAACGCCAACAAGAACTCACCATCATCCAAGGCTCCTTTAGAAGAAAACGATCACCTCGCAACGATCTACACTTCCACCTTTTCGGATTTTCACGGCGTTAAGTTTGTAAATTTCCGACAAAACTCGAAACCCTCAGTTTTTACTTCTTTTTACTTGAAAGTTGTTTGAATAGACTTGAAATGTCCATATGAGGGTTGGGTAAAAGTTTCAGGCCAAACGGTGGCCGGAAAACACGTTTTTGGCTCAAAAATCCGTCATCAGACCTAAGTGTCGCATAGACACCTGCAGTATAGCGTCACTTCGTGCGTCACTTAAGTGACGCATAAAACCCTAATTTCCCGACACTTCTTAAGTGACGCACACCTTACCGACACTTTTAGCGACACTTGCCTAAGTGTCGCCTATGATCAATTTTCGAATTCATCCGTCACTGCCTAAGTGACGCCTTGACCTGTACCCGGCACTCATACCGACACTTACCTTAGTGACGCCCTATCATGCGTCACTTCCCTTAAGTGACGCATACGCTCAGATTTCACCATTTTTAGCGGCACTTCCTGAGTGTCGCACAATCCACCTAAGTGACGCTATAAGTGACGCATAAAACATAAGGTTTCAAACTAATTTTACACTAAGTATTGAGGCCCAAATTTGACGCACCATTTTACCCGAATTCAAATCCCAAGTGCATTTTCAATAAAGCAATATAGTAGAAATAAAAAATTTCCAAGCTGACTTGGCCGCTCGACCCCAACCAGGGGCTCAGCCCCTTGGACCTCGCTAACCAGGGGCGCTGCCCCCGGACCCCCGTCATTAACGGGCTTCGCCCATACCCTAGGGTCACAACTAACAGTTGTACATGCAAACTTTATACGATACAACAAAACACATGTACTTTTTGTAAGTAAACGAACAACTCAAGCATAATAATAATAGCTGAGATTATTATTACAAACAATCACCAACGGGCCGTACACATTTTCAAACACTTAAACAATCAACCAAATTGGAATCATTTGGACATGCTAGTTGGACGAACAACTACAAGGTAGTCTTATTAGATACCTTCTCACGTTATAACCATCGCGTGTCGTGGACACCCTCAGGTTACAAGTCTTCGGGACTTCATTCTTTGGCTAATCAATCTCAGTCTGTTAAGACAAACTCTTCAGGCTCAGGTGAGTCTCATAGCCCCTCTTTTTACCGCTTTTCACTCAGGGGTGTGATTCAATGCTTATTTTAACATGTGAACGCAAGTACAAACTTTACAATATACTACATGAGTTGTTTTCCACTAATCATTTCAAAGTCCTCCGTCAGCATAGTTTGGTAATACGTTGTAGCGTGATTATTAGTATATGGTACCATATAGGATTGACCCTCCTCGTCCGGGTTAGCATGCACTAACTGGGTAAACGGATGTACTAATAATTGTTCAGACGAGTGTGGATTAGGCACTCGTGGAGGCACCTCGCTCGGAATTCTCTATATGGGACCCGACCCTCGAGTTAAGTTCAGACTATGTGCTCATGGCTGTATACACTATTATTTATTTGCTGGATGCAAACCATTACTTAAATCTTGCGGTTCATACGATATTATCTGATTTCAAACATGTGAGCTCACCAGCTTTAGCTGACCCATTTTAGCATGTTTCACAGGTACACAGCAGTAGGTTGGACTGCCATCAGGGATACTATAGCTCGAGTCAGCATGCAGATATTAGAGATTTTCTTGCATTAGTATATTTTGTACAAGTACTTATGTACTGAAATCTCTCATTTAAATCGAACACGAGCTATGTACAGCTTCAAATGTTGTAAACATTTCTTATATTAATGTATTTTGTTAAAACGACGCATATAGAGTCGTTTGCTATATCTTGTGTGCTTTGATATTTGATTAGTAACACTCAATGTATGCTTCTGCTAAACAGTAAATTTGGGGGTGTTACATACAATTGGGATAATTATTTCTACAATGGATTGTGCCCACGACTTTCATAACTTCCACGTTCTGTACTACATACATTTTAGTGATGGTTCCGGCGCTATACAAATGAAAGCCGTATAACGTTACCTCCGTTGTTTCATAATGGTGTCATCCCAATTGTATATTATATCATAACTATCCTAACTTTGCATACATCACAACAAACAATGATTTGTCTAACCTAGCATATGTCTAGCATTCATTCCTAAGTATGCATAATAAGATAACATGATTATAAGAATATATACGAGAGATAGTATTAAACCTGAATAAGAGAATAATATAGACAAATCTTCACAAATCTGAAGTCTCGGAGTAACTCCGTACAAAAGCTACTAAGAGCTTCTACTCTAAACTACAACCTACTGATTCTCCTCTAACTCCTAAGAGTAGTGCTAGAGAGAGAATGCTAAACTAGAGAGAGAGTGAAATGTGAGAATGAAGTGTGAGAGGTGTGAGGTGTGTGAAATTATGAAATGGAGGTTGGTATTTATAGGAGAAGGGTGAAAGCCTTGGTACAAGTCTTGAAGCATCAAATACAAGCATCAAAGCAGCATACGGGGCAATCGGACCAAGGGGGGTCAAACGGCACCTTCCAAGAGCAAACCCCCTGTATACGGCACCCTAAGGGCCGTATACGGCACCTAGGGTACCGTATACGGTACCTAGGTGGCCAGGGGGGTTGATGCTTCATGGTCTGTATACTGAGTCCCCGGTTGCTTGGTTCGTCCGTATCTACTTCGCTCGGGCTCCGATTTGCTTGATTCTTGCGTCGTTGGCTTCGTTTTTCCGTTACGCTTCTAATGACACTAAGTTTGCCAAATTTGGAAGTGTTTGACTTTTGTGTGTTCCAGATGACGATCGGTGAGCTTTTAGACTGTGTATCTTCTCCGTCTTTCGTCCGTTTCTTCTGATTCTTTCACCTCCGGTCTTGGATTTCCCTATAGAATCATAAAATATGAATTAAGCTCTATTTCTATAAGAACATTAAGAACGGAAATTTTAAGGTGATTGTTTATGCTTCGGTTTGCGTGTTATTTGGACGTTTTAACCGATTTTTGTAGCAATGTCTATATTTAGACTACCTTGGTGATTTTTGGTAAATAATGATGGTTTTGAAATGTTTTCACCAAAGAATAGTCCAAAAAGTGTGGAAATATATCCTTAAAAACATGACTTTTTGGGTCACATCACAAACCTATACCAAAATCTTCGTATGCTCGTCGTCTACAACTTTCGTATTGAACATTTCCACTAAAAATGCACCGATTCTATCAGAAAATTCGGTTAGTGCACGACAGTCCGTTTTAGCCGAATTTAGAACTTTGTTGCTTCTTGAATTTATTTATCTAACTTAGAGATCCCTAAAATTCTTGGAAAAATTAGGTAAAATACTAGAGATATAGATGTTTAGGTGTGATTTTTGGCATGAATTGTTGCGTACTAAAAATGGTCAAAACCGAGACTTGAATCAAATAGTGAAACTGAAAAACATAACAATAAAGTGGTTTGTGATACGTTTTAAAAACCGACACTTCGGGTTAACCCCGACACGAACCAATATTTTTCATAAGCTCTATGAACTAATCTAAGGGTTGTGTAAAAAGTTCGGGTCAAACCGAAGTTGTTTGACCACGTTCCCGGCACATGAAAACCTGATCAGCCTCTTGTGTCGCTTTTGGCCAAAAGTCATTGCGACACAAGCTACTATGTAGCCAAATTATTCATGTCGCAACCTGCGACGCAACATGTATGTCGCAAATGAATTTCAATGTCGCATAATGCGACACACAGCCTTATGTTGCAACACTTATCATTCTCGCATACTGCGACGCAGCAACTTTATATCTGTAAGTCCCCTAGTTTTAGGATCGATAACTTCGTTATCTGTAGTATTAAGGTGCGGAATCCCTCAATACGGTGTTATCTTACTAACAACGAATATGTTCGTATTGCGTTTTAACTAGACTTAGCTTTAAACAACGAATCGTCAAAGCCTAGTCGATAGGTTATGTTTTTCTCTGGTTTGCTGGAATCGCAGGTTTGGAATATGCAAAAGTTATGTTTTTCACCGATTGAAAAACATTATATATGTCCAGCTCGTCTCGACTCGCAAGGGCCTGCGAGTTCGGTCCAACTCGCAGCCCAAGCCCAACTCGGAACTCGGCTCGCCAGACTTCCACGAATTCAGTTCTCATCTCGGCTCGTTAATCTCGCGACCTGAGAACTCGACTCGCACAGAATGTATTTATTTCGTATTTAATAATTCGTCTAACTTAACACAATAATATGTTTAACGAATATTACTAACAAAACAAATATTTATTTACAAATCTAAACCAATATACAAACGTAATAATAATTACACTAGTCCTATATCAAGCTAGATCTGTTGTCACAATCTATGTCTCAACAGACTCCCCCTTGACAATAGCTCTAGCGTCTTTATCTTCACGCTTTGTCTTTGGTCTTCATTTGTAAATCTTACTACCTGCATAAATCTTCATCTTGATACAAGTTTTAACCATCAACTGATAATCTCTTGCTAAATCAGCCCATTCAATAGTCGTCAAAATTCTGTTCTCATTCAACTTTAACAGATCCTTTCTCGACATATTCATCAGGTGTCGATGATCATAAACTCTGAAGATTTCTCTTTCACCACCTTCAACCTCATCATCAGCTTCAACCATAACAGCTTCTCCAGTTCCTGAATCCACGTGCCAACTCTTCATATTTCCCAGAATATCTTGTGGCATTGTCTTCAGTGGAATCTGCTGTATGCATCTAACAGCTGGATAAACTTTCTTCCTTCTTCTTCTTCCTGTTCTTTGACTTCTCTCTTGTAATTTCACAGTCTTTCCCTTTCTTGGCTTAATCTGAATAAAATTATTCGTACCAACCTCATGTCTAATGATTCTTTCAACACGATCAGCATAATCATCACGACTTGGGTTGTTAATCTCTAATCTAGCCAAATCACGTATTTCATAACGTGGTAGAGAACTAAAAACTGCAAGCTTTCTTTCAAAATATTGAACTCCGTCAAACCTTTTGATCGCAAAAAGCTTTAGTTCTGAGTCAAAGTACCAACCAATAATCCCTTTACGTGGTACACGCTTTTTCGTAACATCAACTTCAGAAATTCCAATCTTCTTCTTCTTCTTTGGAAGTTTCCTAAGTACAACAGCAGGATTTTTGGTTTGAACAAGAACTTCTTCTTCTTCATCAGAGGTTGAATCATCAATATCTTCATCTATATCGACAATTGTTGGACCTTGTTCATTTTCAATAACAACTTCTGTCCTAGATGGGCTCACATGGTGTTCATCAATGTTTGCATCTAGATCTACACCCATGTCTTGCACATTCTCAGGTACAGCAGTCCAATCTGTAGGTGGTTGAAATTCTCCTTCCTCAAGATCATAATCAATGTCTTCATCTATCTCATCAAAAATATCATCTTCCGAATCAGATAGATCAAGCATCTCCAATCCTAGAGAAAAACATAAATACAAATATATTAATAATTCAAATTCTTCATTGATTTCCCTGAACCAATCTAAGAATTTCTTTATTAATTCTTTTGTATATTTTAACCTAACATATAAACGCAATTTACATACAACTTATAAAATCTTTTATTGATTACCCTGAATCAATCTAAAATCTCTTAAGTCTACTTAACAAATATTAATTAATTTTAAATTCTAATGCATTGTGAATAATCACCAAACATTTAAATTTACTATTAATTACCTTATATAATTTCCAAGTGTTAATTGATCTCATTCATTATCAATTTAACCTTTAAATTATATATCATTTGTCTAGTTAATACGAATACATTTTTAACTTGTTAATTACTTATAAACCTTACGGTCTTAAGTCTATAATCAAATCTAAAATGCATATGTTATTATAAAATTATGACCGCCGAAATTAATCGGAACACGCCGCTCGACTACTCAATAAGTCAGAAGTCTTTCGATCACTATTTTATCTTAACATAATTTTATAAACTTAAATTACCAAACATATTTTACTTAAAATAATAATAACCCTAAGCCAAATATATTTACACAATAATTAAGTTTACACTTGTTCACTACAAACTATTACAAATATTACAGTACTAAGATAATACTAAGCTATCTTACCAGCTTCAGTATCACCCGATACAGTCTTATCTGCACTTGTACCCACTCCAGAACCACTAGCACCAGCACCAGACTCCCCCTGAATAGTAGCTTGCTCACTAGTCTTTGAAGGACCAGTCTGCTCACCACTCGGTGCATTGGGATCATCGTCCTTGTCTTGATCTCTCTTTCTCTTCAACTCATTCTCTCTGCAAGACTCCAGATATACCAATATCTCCCCCTGAGCAGGCTGTCCTGAATGTGATCTCAAGACCAGACTCTCTAAAGAAGATAACTTCAGTCTCTGTACAGTGAAGTCCGCAAGTAACGTCTCATGAGTCTTCATCAACAGATTGTACGATTCACTCTGCTTGAGTATCTGTTGTGAAAGAAGAAGATTGCTCGACACCAGCTCTGGAATCTGAGAAGTAAGCTTCTCCAAATCCTTTACCCTCGACTCTAAGGATGTAATCCTTTCAGCATCAGTCGTTGGAGTAACAGGTATCGTTCTGGGTCCAGGCAGTGTAAGAGACTCAATATGCCAGTCTCTGGTAAGCGGTGTATGAGGTTGAGACAAAGCTTGCGTAAGCAAACTTGTCGCAAATCTAGCTGTTTTGTTCGTCGGAAAATTAGCTCCACGAACTAAATCAGCAACCTCATGCTGTAAAGTTAAACACAATTAAAATCAGTTATTGTTACAGATTACTCTGTCTCAAACTCTAATTAATTGCATAACACTCATAGTTATAGAATTTATATCTCATACTTGAAGCGGTAAAGACATCGATTCCGTAACCACCGGTGCAACCATCTCTACCTGTGGTGTATCCTGAGAAACTGTATACAGAATTAACTGTCTCAGTTCAACTCCTGATAAACAACAAGTTAAGATTATTTAACTTTAATTATCAATACTAACCTTCTCGAATAGTAAGCGTTCTCGGACGCTTCATCAAAGGAGTTACAGTCTCCTCAACATCTTCCTCCAAAATACTCTTACCCTTCCTCTTCTTTTCAGAAGCAGATGGAGGAGGAGAAGGTGTATTCTCAGACTCTTCATCTGAAGCCGTCTCACCATCACGACCTCTAGATGATCTAACAAGATCCTCAGTCGGTACTTCAACTGATCTATCAAGCTGTATCTGCTCATCCTCAAGTAATATAACTTCTGGATGTGCAGCCTCAGCTTCAGCTTCCTGTTCGTATAATGATATTTATATTTTTAAAATCAGAAATAATATCCAATTTACTAAATATCTAATATCAGAATCATTATATAATAATATTATGCATCTATGATCAATAAAAACAATCTATCAACTAAGCATCTATATTATTACATAAGTAACAGATTACCTCAGGTGGTGCCAAGTAACTCTCAATGTCTTGAAGCAAAGGATTTGTCTCATCATCATTCTGCTCCAAAACTTCTTGCACAACCTGTGCAGCAACCTCTTGATTCACCTGCTGATCCACCTGACCAGCCTGAATAAGAACATCCTCAAGGAGCCCTTGTGGATCTTCAGGTTGAGCTTCCTCAGCTACAGGTGCAGGTACAACATCAGCAACAGCAGGAGCAACAACAGCAGCAGGAGCTACGTCCAACCACCCATGATTTGGCGGTGCTACGTAGTTCGGGTCGACAATATACCCAAAAAGATCTCGCTCCTCAGGCTTCACAAGCCCTTCTCTTCTCACAGTCTGCTGAAACATAGCATTATACCCTCTGAGCCCAATAGTATCTACACGCAAGTGTGGCTCAGGAATAATAAGCTCTGGTAGACGAGCTCTAATAATCAGCATACAAAAACGTGGGTAAACCATAAATCGTGATCGAACAGAACCCGATATCTGTCTTACAATCTCTCCAAAAATGTAATCACAGAAACTGTATGGTTTATTGTAAACCAGGGACAGTGCAGCCGATAGAATAGCAGGGCTTAACTCATCAAAACCACCCTTCTTCGGTGCAAAAACGGTATTCATCACGTGCCATAGAAACCTCCACTGACCAATCACAAGAGGCTTCTGGAATTGACGTCCACGCCTGTCTCCTGTATATCCCATACGTCCAATAGCACCCTCAATAAAGTCCATAGGATACTCAATATCCCCGTTCTCTTGTTCCTCTGTACCAAACTGCAAAATCTCACGGAGATTTCCAGCACTGAACACAACAGGTTGTCCACCAACCGTTGCTCGAATCTCTGGTGGATTGACCGATTCGTCATGCTCTATACCCGTCCAGAAATCAGTCAAAATCGCCTGAGAAATAGGAGGATTTGCTGTAACAGCATACTGTATACGTGAACGTGCCAAAAATGAAAGCACCTGAGCTACTTTGCTAGCTCCCTTTGCACGTACATCCAGATCAACAAGGATGTTGTGACCTTTGTCAAATTGTCGAGCCATATCTGTAAAAACACAAATGACAACAACAATTCAAAGCAAATTAAAAATATTTAAACTATTACGTATTATGAATAGAGATTCATCAAACATCTTAGTTTAAATTTGAAATTATATATAACTTGTTACAACAATAGTCTCAAGTCGTATATAAAAATTTAACTTATAACTAAAAGTCTTAAGTCTAATTTAAATTAATTATATAAAAGTTATTACTTAAAAAGTCTTAACATTTATATCACTACTTTAAAAAATAAAATTTTTCTAAGTACTGGACTCGCATAAACTGGCCTAACGAGTTGAGTTCAACACGTTTTGTTTATCAACTCGCTACATTGATCAACTCGCTACATTGATCAACTCACTAATCTCATGAACTCGTTAGTCAACTCGCTGCGAGTTGAATCGAAATTTCAACTCGTTCGATGAACAGCCGTCGTAAGATTAAACTTAAAATCGATGATTTTGTTAGTTTTAACACGATCAAACGATACATTCACATCTATTACGGTTCGTTTAACATTAATCCTAAGGATTCGTGTTCTAACAATCCATTAATCATCGTGAATCGTTCAAAATTGAAACCGAAACCCTAAGTGCATAAAAACTTCGATTTCTCGTAAATGAAACGGTGAAATCCGTTGTATTTTACCTCAAAATGTTCGCAATCTAAAGGTGAATAAAATCTACGGATCAAAAACTCGTTCTCGTACTCGTAAAATCGAAATCAAACGAAAATAACTTTTTCGCCTCGTTTCGCCTGTAAGCGGATTCGCCAAGTTGAAGTGAACTCGCGAGTAATGTGAATTCGGTGATCTGTTGACTCGTTTGACCTTTTGTTTTATACCCTTTATCCGATCCGCGAGATTTCAAGTGGATCCGCAAGTTGATGTCAACTCGCAGAAACAATTAAAAACGCGAATTTAATGCTAAGTATAAATAAAAACCCGATATTTTACAAGTCTAAAATAAAATTATTTTTCACTTGTATTTGTCACGTTGTTCAACTCAAAAAGATACAGTATGATTTAATTCCGAAGGGTAAACATAAATAACACAAAAATTAAAAATAAAACAAAATTACATAACCATTTTATTAATCAATTGAAACAAAGTAAATATACAATGTAGATAAGATTTTATCTGCTTAGGGATCATATTAGAAAGAATAAGCAATTAATTATACATTTAAAAGTCTAAACAGATTGGTAGTATTCATACCTCATGAAATTCAAATAAATTACTGTAAAATTACAACTATATATATCATTTATACATTTATATTTATAAAACTATATCTTAGGTACCTTTATCCACATAGCATAATTAATAAATACATTACTCACATAAAGTGAATATTTTAATTATAGATAGTTCAAGACGATTACCGGTATTATGATCCACATAAACAAATTATACTCAATTTTCTAAGCAAACTCTTTATTGTTAGTATGAGTATTATCAAGTGCTTCCTATTATATGACATACTGAAGAATTCAAGTAAAACACATAACACTGCATCATTAAATTTTCAAGGTAGCGGTTACTAAATGATGTATCTTTTCGAAACATATAACATACACTTGAATTTTAAGGTTAGATAAATATCAAACATACTTTGAATATGCTATGTTATCTAAGTCTGTACGTAGTACAACAAAAGATCCCTTCTAGCATAATTCAAATTATATTTGAGAATATTAAGTTAATTAAAGGTTTCAGTTCTGTACTTAGTACAACAAAGTTACCAGTAATTAAGTTAATACCCATATTGCTACTATTTATCATTTTAAATTAAAATGCATGATAACAGTGTATAGTAATACCATCATTCAACATTTAAGACTTAATGTCATACATCATAGAATAGTAACACAAAATAATAAACAAGTAGTTAATTTACTTCTTAAGGCTTAGAAAATTTCATATAATTTGCCTACCAGTACATCATATGATGAAGCCATCTAAAGTTTTCACTAAAAATAGACAAATTATAACTTGTGGATATAGGTGTATAATCAAATAAATATAAACACATACCTGATAGAACCGCTGTAGTTCTAAAGCAACTTTATTTGAACCTACTACCATATCATACTTAGGACTTAAGCTTATTATTGTTAAGCTTATTCTCCTAATGTACTATCATTTCCCTTAGTTTTTGCAAATAAAAACTTAAATGAAGGCGATTCCCCTTAGGTAACAAGCAAATGAATGCCATACGCCTTTTTTTTTTTTTTTTTTTTTTTTTTATATTTTTTTTTTTTTTTTTTAATAATAAACACATAAATACTAACTATTACAAGAATACCCTTGGAAGACTAATCACTCTGGATTTCTCATTCCGTTTAGTTGAACCAACGTCTCAAATCTTGCTCTGTCGAACGCCTTTGTGTATAAGTCTGCTAAGTTATCCAATGATGGAACCTTAACTAACTTTATCAATTTCTTTTCAGCACAATCTCTAATAAAATGATGTCGAATATCAATATGCTTAGTTTTACTGTGCTTTACTGGATTATTGGTGATCGACATAGTAGATTCGTTATCAATCATCATAGGAGTATTGGTTATATTTAACCCGTAATCCCGCAGTTGCTGTTGAATCCAAAGAACTTGCGAGCAACAGCTGCCAGCTGCAACATACTCAGCTTCACATGTAGAAATGGCTACCGAGGTTTGCTTCTTGCACTGCCAGGATACTAATCTACCTCCTAAGAATTGACATCCTCCAGTCGTAGATTTCCTATTCTGATTGCATCCTCCATAATCCGAATCAGTATAAGCTACGAGATCTAAGTCTCCATCAATCGGATACCAAAGATCCAGCTTAGGTTTCCCTTTGAGGTAACGAAAGATTCGTTTAACAGCTTGCATGTGTGACTCTTTCGGATTAGCCTGATATCTTGCGCATAAACAAACAGCAAACATTATGTCAGGCCTAGAGGCTGTTAGATACATTAGTGATCCGATCATGGCTCTATAAAGAGTTGGATCCACATCGCTATCACTCGATGTATCTGGACCTAATCCATGATTGACTGGAATTGGAGTATTGTAGACCTTACTTTCATCCATCTTGAAACGTTCTAATAGCTCATATGTATATTTAGATTGATGAATAAAGAATCCATCCTTCTTTTGATCAACTTGTAATCCTAAGAAGAAATTCAACTCTCCCATTGCAGACATTTCAAACCTTTTTCTCATGACTTTCTCAAATTCTTGACACATCTTTTCATCAGACGATCCAAAGATAATGTCATCAACATACACTTGTACAAGAAGAAAGTCTTTCTTTTTCCACTTCACAAATAGTGTACTATCAATTGATCCTCTTGTAAATCCATTCTCAAGTAGATACGTTGATAGTGTTCCATACCATGCCCTAGGTGCTTGATGTAATCCATATAGAGCCTTATTCAAACGATATACTCTATCTGGATACTCAGGATTAGCAAACCCTGGCGGTTGTGAAACATACACCAATTCTTCCACTTTGCCATACAAAAAGGCACTCTTAACATCCAACTGATACACTTTTATACCATAATATGATGCGAATGCTAAGAATACTCTAATTGCTTCTAGCCTAGCAACTGGTGCAAACACTTCATTGTAATCAATACCTTCTTGTTGATTAAAACCTTGAACCACTAGACGAGCTTTATTGCGAGTAACGATACCTTTATCATCTCTCTTACACTTAAATACCCATCTAGTTCCAATTGGATATTCTCCCTTTGGTAGGTCAACCAACTCCCATACTTGTAATTTAGAGAACTGAGATAGTTCTTCTTGCATTGCTTCTACCCACGAGTTTTCTTTTAAAGCCATTTGAACATTTTTAGGCTCGACTTGTGAGATAAAGCATGAATATAGACATTGATTAGGAATCCCTGTCTCTTTCATTGCAGTATACAAGCTTTGGTATTCAGAATTCTCAGACGTATTAGTTCTGGATTGATGCCTAGTTTGAACCGGAGTATTAATATCACCGATGATGTTTTCAACTGGATGATTCTTACTCGTTCTAGTTGTAGTAACTGGTTCAACTGGTATCTCATCTTCCAAATTAGTACCAATTTCTTCCAATTCAGGTACATCTTCCGTACGTGCTGAAGATATTCTTAGATGTTTCAAAGGAGTAAGTATGTCATCAAACTTTGTATGAAGATCATCAAGATCTTCTGTTTCTAGAGACTTATCCTCTGAAGGTTTTTGTGACTCACTTGTGGAAGCTTTATCTGAGTCAACAGTAGTCTTGATTCCAGACTGCTTAACACTCGATGTTGAAGCGGGACCAATATTCTCATCTTCAAACACTAAATGTTCAGCTATCTCTGAATCACTGACATAGTCACTAATAGGAACTTTAAATGATGCAAAAAGATCAGAATAATCAAATTGCCAATCTAAGCCCTTATGAACATCCGGTGAATAGCTTGTAACCTCAATATTATAAACTACCTCCAAACGTCCTGTGACTTTATTAAAGACTCTCTTATTTGGCGAATTGGGCATATAACCTAGGAAAAATCCTTCGTCAGCCTTCTCACCAAATTTTGCTTGATGTCCAGTCTTTAATATGGTGCATGAAACTCCAAAGGGTTCAAACCCTTTTAAGTTAGGTTTCTTATTGTTCAAAAGCTCATAACAAGTCTTGTTATGTCTCTTAACCGTAAGAACTCTATTAAGAACATAACATGCTGTATTCACTGCTTCTGCCCAAAAGATGACCGGAAGCTTTGAATCAGCAAGCATTGTTCTAGCAGCTTCAATCAACGTTCTATTCTTCCTTTCAGCAACACCATTCTGTTGAGGTTCATACGGTGCACTGAATTGATGTAATATCCCTTTGCTTAAGCAATAGATATTCAACGTTGAATTCTTAAACTCTGTTCCATTGTCACTATGAATACGCTTAACTCTCTTTTTATAGACATTCTCTACTAGATCAAAGAACTCAATTAGAATTCCAGGAGTCTCATCCTTTGATCCCAAAAAGAATACCCATGAGAATCTAGAATAGTCATCTGTGACAACCAAACAGTACCATTTGCCACCTAGACTTCTCTTGCTTATAGGGCCGAAGAGATCCATATGTAGCAATTCAAATGGCGAGGAGATAGAGTTTTCAGTCTTAGGTCTGTGTGGTTTCTTGTGCTGCTTTCCTTTCATGCAAGGAACACACTTATCCTCAGACTCGAAACGTTTTTGTGGTACACCTAGAACCAAACCATTTTTGGTTATATAATTCATCTTTCTCCAGTTTAGATGTGCCATTCTCCTATGCCATAACAGAGCATCTGTTTCCGAAGCCTTGGACAATAAACATGTAGACACCATTGAAGAGTTAGGAACACCCATGTTGATAGCATAGATGTCCTTCTTCCTTGGCGCCCTCATCAATATCCATTCATCAGGAATTTTAAAACCTGGCTTCAGGACTAAGGCCTCCTTTTCATTGAAATAAACTGGATGACCTTTATCACAGACTTGGGAAACACTCACTAGGTTGTGAGTAAGTTCTTCAACATAGTTCACATCCTCAAGAGTCAAAGTTCCATTTGAAACTTTTCCTTTTCCCGAAATTACTCCTCCTTTATCTCCTGCAAAATTTACTTTTTGCTTGAGACTATCCTTGAAGTCCTTCAGTAGACTTCTTTCACCGGTCATGTGCCTCGAGCATCCACTGTCTACATACCACCAACTGTCCTTGTTCACAGCATGCTCCTGCACATAACACAAAACACGATCAGTTATCAAGAGGGACCCAAGCCATTACGGTCTTGGTTTGTCCCTTATCATCAACAAACTTAAGCTCTTTAAAATAACCATTCTTCCCATCAGGAGCTTTGGTTACTTTCGAAGTAGCTTGAGTTTGTGGACGATCAGCCTTAAGAGGTGAATTTGAGGAGAACCTCTTAGGCACAAAAGTATGAGCTCTATTATGATAATTATAATTAAACTCATGTGATCGCGAAGTAGTGCCACTTTCATAATGACTATGGCCTCTACTTGGAGTTCTAAACCTCGACGGTGTCACATCCCTAGACTTATGGACATAATTATCACTTTGAGTATATGACCGTTTAGGTTTAGGTGGGGAGACACTATGCTTACCATCTCTTTTAAGAATGTTCACAGGTTTATTACCTAACTTAGGTTTGGTATCTAACCCGTCTACAGTCATATCAGAGTCGGCCTGTGTCTTTTCCTCAATCACAAGCTTATGTGGTGCTTCAGGCTTTTTGTTAGGACAACACGAAGCCACGTGTCCTTTTTGATGACACTTGAAACATGACATCTGCTTGCGTGATTTACTCACTTTTGCTTTCTCATCCGGAGTCTTAGGCACTAAAGGTTTAAACTGTTCCTTATCAACTTTATCATTAATCTTAGCATCGTTAATCACTCCACCCGATACAAAATGTATTTTGGTGAACTGAGAAGCCTTGCTATTATCTAATGATACGTTCTTAATAACATCTTTCTGTGCCTCTGACTGTTCAGGTTTATCAGCTACTAAAATCTCAGGATTAACTTCAGTCATCTCAGAGTCCTCAGGAATAGGAGTGTAATTGGCATTAAAAGGCGGGGATACATCATTGTAACCTAACCCAGTCTTGTCCTTTACACTACGTTGAGCATCTAACATTTTATCCATTTGAGATGTCCTATAATTCTCAAGTTTACGGTTTTGCTCAATTAACCTTAAATTAAGGTTCACTATTTCCTGATCCTTACTAGCAATTGTCTCATTTAAGTCTTTAATATTCATATAGAGACCATCTATGATCACAGATTTTTCACTTATGGTATCTCTAAGTTTTGTTCTATCCGAAGCATCAGACTTAATTTTATCTTTTAAGACATGTTTATCATCACTTAATCTACGAACATCCATAATAGCTTGATCAAGTTCAGATCTAACAGTCTTATAAGATTCCTTATCCATATTTAATTGTGATGACAGATTACTATTTGACACAGTTAAGACACTATTCTGAGACTGTAAATCAGTAACTAAGTAACAAACATCAGCAAGATTAAGAATATCTAAACATACCTTCTTCTTGTCAGTTTGTAATTCAGCCATACGTGCCACTAATTCTTCAGGACTCATATCTGGAGTTGAATCCATATATAGCACATCATCATCACTTGCCCTTTTTTCAGACTCAGCCACCTCTACTCTCTGTTCCATGTCAGTGGGCATGTAGGACACTGATCCAGCAGTTGTTTCTTCGATCTCGGCCATCAAAGCTTCTTCAGAATGAGCTTGCCAATCATACGAGCCATCCAACTGCTTCACCACTAAGGCTTTGGAAGCAAGAGTACTTCCCGAACCTTGTTTTCCTTGTGCTTCTACTTTAGGTCTTTGGCATTCTCTAGCAAAATGACCAATACCCTGACAGTTAAAGCATCTGACCTTGGTTTTATCAAACCCTGATCTATTGCCCAACACCTTTCTACCAGTTTTCTTGAGGAAATTCTTCACCTTTCTAGATATCAACGCTAGTTGATCTTGAAGTTCCAGTTCCTCAAGATAATCAGAATCTATCTGCTCATAATCCTCATCAAATAGAATAGGATCATTGATCTTTCCTTCTATGTAGTTCTCATATGATGCCACAAAGGAAGCAAGAACAGACAGTTGCTGTTCAGCAGATTTCACACTCATCGGCATCTTCTGATGCTCTTGAGGTGACTTCTCAGAATTCTTTCCCTTTGTCTCATCACCAGAGGAGGAAATAAAGCACAGATCTTCAGTGATCATCTCTCCATTTTCATTAGTATCACCAACTAACAGTGCAGTGGTCGAACTCGATGACGCAGTCGAAAGACTTGACTTTCCATGATACAGCCCAGGGTTCTGAACCTGATCAGAATCACTATCTCTTGACTTCTTGGAGAAATCATAACCTTTCAGCTTGTCAATGACTTGCTCTAAGGTCATAGTAGAATACCTAGTTTCGTTATCCTTAATCATAACACCATACATTTCCCATTTAGAAGGCAAACCCTCAAGGAACTTGTCGGTTTTAGATACTTCTTCTTCAAAAATTTCATGGTATTCTAATTCACTTAGCAGATGGTAGAATCGTGTAACATAGGCATCAAGATCTTCTCCTTTTAAAGCTTTAAACATAGTAAACTGCTTTTTAAGAAGACTCTTCTTGCCAGCTCTCACCTGTGGACTTCCCTCACCTCTTTTCTCTAAAGCTTCCCAGAGCGCTTTAGCAGTATGAAAAGACTTGAGTTGATGAGCAAGGGATTTAGGAAGACACATCTTTATGCAAGAATGTGATTTATTCTCATTTCTGTACGCTTCCTTCTCTTGATCACTCATGTTTGCATAGGTAAGAACTACAGTAGCATTTTGAACAGTTTGAGTAGGTGGGGTGTATCCACTCTTGATACACATCCAGATAGACAGATCATGGAATCTACAGTAAGATTCAAATCTGTCCTTCCAATTGTAGTAATCCTCGATTCTTAACAACTTAGGTGGAACGTTTGACTTTCCCACCTCGTGGTCCATTTCGATCATTCTACTTAAGTCAGACATCTTAAAAACGTAAAATTAAACTGTTTCAGCGAATTCAGAAATCTCAACTCGCAAGACTCAGCTCAACTCGCAATCTCAGCTCGACTCGCAGAATTTGTCGATTCGCAAGCCTCAGTTCGGATTGCTAAAAGATGTCGATTCGCAAGTGATGTCGATTCGCGAGAGATCTCGGTTCGACTTGCAAGCCTCAGTTCGACTCGCTAGTTCAACTCGGTTCGCAGGCGACGCTGGAACCCTAATCTCGACTCGCGAAACGGCTGTTAAACCCGAAAAACGAATTTTAAGGTATTTTTACGACTGAAACTAAGAATTTCGGCTGTAAACAAACCCTAAAACGTCCAGAGAATGATTTTGATCGTTAGTATTGCTAAAACGCACGTAAAAACGACCCGAATCAAAAACGCAATAACACTAAAACTTATGAACACACTCGTATTTAGCCCGAAAGCTCTGATACCAGATGTAAGTCCCCTAGTTTTAGGATCGATAACTTCGTTATCTGTAGTATTAAGGTGCGGAATCCCTCAATACGGTGTTATCTTACTAACAACGAATATGTTCGTATTGCGTTTTAACTAGACTTAGCTTTAAACAACGAATCGTCAAAGCCTAGTCGATAGGTTATGTTTTTCTCTGGTTTGCTGGAATCGCAGGTTTGGAATATGCAAAAGTTATGTTTTTCACCGATTGAAAAACATTATATATGTCCAGCTCGTCTCGACTCGCAAGGGCCTGCGAGTTCGGTCCAACTCGCAGCCCAAGCCCAACTCGGAACTCGGCTCGCCAGACTTCCACGAATTCAGTTCTCATCTCGGCTCGTTAATCTCGCGACCTGAGAACTCGACTCGCACAGAATGTATTTATTTCGTATTTAATAATTCGTCTAACTTAACACAATAATATGTTTAACGAATATTACTAACAAAACAAATATTTATTTACAAATCTAAACCAATATACAAACGTAATAATAATTACACTAGTCCTATATCAAGCTAGATCTGTTGTCACAATCTATGTCTCAACAATATCGCATTAAATTGCGGATGTCGCATATGGCGACACAAATCACTATGTTGCTAAAACACTAATTTTTTTACTAACTAGCGACCCAGACCTCCATATCGCAACACCTCATAGCGACACAATCCTTGTGTCGCAGTTCACGGAATCTTGAAAACTCATATTACAATAAGTGTGGAACACTTACAACCGAACTTTATACGATACTACTGGAACGTACAAACACATATACTTATATAAGTATACAACGAAACACATAATAATAATTGAGTTATTATTACAATCGTCACCAACGGGCCGTATATGTTTTCAAAACTCAAACCTAATCAAACAAACCAAATCATTTGGACATTACTAGTTGAATGAACAACTAGCATAGATGGTCTGTTGAGACATCTACTTTTATTTATAACCTTGTGCGTTTTGAACGCCCGGCAGATTACAGTCTTTGGACAACATCACCTTGTGCAACATCATACTTGCTTGATAGCAACATATCAGACTCATGTGAGTCTCATGCCCCCGCATTTTTACTGTTTTGATCCCGGGGTGGGAATACATGCTCAGTTTTCATTTACATGTGAACACAAGTACAAAACATCGATATATACTGCATGAGTTGTTTTACTAATCATGAAAGCCCTCCACCACATAGTTTGTTTATATGGATTTAGCGTGAATGTTAGTGTATGGTACCATATGGGATTGACAATCCCCGTCCAGGTTAGCAAGCACTAACTGGTCAAACGGACGCATTATCATTTGTTCATACGAGTGTAGATTAGGCACTCGCAGGGAGGCACCCTCAATTAGGCACTTGATTGTGATCCTGACACCTCTGTTAAGCTCAAACTATGGGCTCATAGCAGTGATATACACTTACTTATTTGCTTGGTTGCAAACAATATACTAAATCTTGTGGTTCATACATTATGTTTATTCATACAAACCTGTGAGCTCACCAGCTTTTAGCTGACCTTTTAGCATGTATTCTCAGGTTCCCAGCAGCAATAGGTCTGCTCACTTTGGGTAGCTTAGCTCGAGTCACATGCAAATATCAGAGATTCATCGGCATTATTATATTCTGTAATAGTAATTATGTCGTGGAATCTTTCATATCAGGATACCGAGCTAATGTAATTATTACAACAATGTAAACTTTTACTATTATCAATGTAATTTGTAAACGACGCATATAGAGTCGTTCATTATATCTTATGTGCTGTGATTACCGGATTAGTCACGCCCCTACCCGAATCGCTTCCGCACAGTAAATTTGGGGGTGCGACAATAATACCCATTTTCCCCCACGATTTTAAAATCAAATATCTCACAAACGGTAAGTCAAAAAATTATAAAAATTGCACAATAATAATCAGCGTTTAATTCTTTTCGATTAGAGATGTGACAAGGTATATTTTCGACGAGTTTTTTGTTTTTGGGTTTTACAACTTGTACAAAATTAGTACCACATTTGGTACTCGCTGGTACCACATGTGTTACTAGCCGGTACCACATGTGTTACCAGCCGGTACCACATGTGTTACCCGCCGGTACCACATGTGTTACTCGTTTTCAAAATCCACCAAAAACGGAAAAAAAAAGTTTGTCGAAAGTATACCTTGTCACATCTCTAATCGAAGAGAATTAAACACTGATTATTATGGTGCAATTTTTGTGATTTTTTGACTTACCGTTTGAGAGATATTTAATTTTTAAAAATGTGGGGAAAGTGATGTTAGTGACACATGACACATTTCTATTGGTTCCTTCATTTGCACTAAAAAATGTTGTACTCATTTGAACTTTAGTCTTACAATCTATTATCTCTTTCTTATTTATTTCATTTAAATTCATTAAGCATGTTTACAATATTCATTCATTTTTACTTGAAAAAAAAAATTTACTTTTTATTGAAACATTCACGAAAGATCATTAAACTTTAACGAAATAATCTTCGTGTCTAGCATATTAATTTTTGTTTTTATATGATATCTCGTTAAGTAATACGTAGTAATAGGTAATTTTATATATATGTATATATATGGGAAGGATCAAGAGGGAAGCTCTAAAATTGGAAGAATGAGGGAAGCAAACCTCAACCACTAATTTTCTCACATCTTCTAGACTTCTACAATACCCATTTTCTCAATGTTTGTCTAAAATCCAAAATCAAAGCATTTATTCAATGATTCTTCAATCAAAAACATTGTAAATCTTTAAATCCATCAAACACATTCATACACATCTTCAATTCGTCATAATTCGGATTCATCAAAAATCACGAACTTGGTGTAACTTTTGGGTTTTTGAAATTTTTTTGATTTGTTAATGAAAACAATAGAGTTAAACAAATTTCTTTGTAAAAAATATATAAACGAGTAATTAATCAAATAATGGTCGTCATTATAATCGAATTTCATAAACACAAAAGATTTCCAGAACGTTAACATTCATTTGAAAAACTTGTTAATCAAAATTACAACTTCATAGTTCTTAACATTCATTTATGATGAATGTTAACATATATATGCTATTACACACTATTGAATATGATAACATAACATTCATTAGTGTATAATGTATATGAGTTAACATTCATCGTAAATGAATGTTATAACGTTCATTGTGTATAATACCATGTTAGTTAATATGCATTGTAAATGAATATTATAATGTTCATCATTGTCAATATCACATATAAGCTAACACTCTTACAAGTGAATCTTGATAACTAAAAAAAAAGTAAGATATTAACATTTTTTAAGATGAATCTTATCTAATACACATTATTATACAATAATGAATGTTAAGTTATAACATTCATTAATATAAATAATATATATAAGTTAATATTCATGACAAATGAATGTTTAGGTATATTAAATTGTAATTTGATTAACATGCTTTTGAAATGCATGTTAACGTGCTGGGAGGTGATTTCAAGTTATTTACAAGTTTATCACCGCATTGACTTTTGAGTTGACCATAATGTGTGGCTGTGAAATAGCTTCCACCCTTCCCTATTTTTTATATCACTCCTACATTTTATTGCTAACCTTTTTTTTTTTCACCAACACATCTTTAATATTATATATTCTTAAATAATTATCAAAACCAAATCTTTAACAGCTTTATCAATCAATAGCTAAACAAAGAAATTGAATAAAAAAAATTTAATTTTTATTTTGTTTTTTACTTTTTTATCTTGAATATTACATTCTTGAAAATAATAATATCAAAACCCAATTTTTAACAACTTTATCAATCAATAGCTAAACAAAAACATTGAATCAGAAAGCTAACAAAAGCTAAGTTCGATTAAGTGATTAACTGCCATTTTAGTTTAGCTAGTCTCATATGTATGTTTCTTTACGTTGGACGAACGTGACACTTTACTTAATTACTTGAATGTGACCAAACCTCGACTACTTGCATAATAGTATAGAGGACCACAAATATTCACCTTTTTGGACTATATATCCTACCTAATTCAAAATAATCACTAGTCTTCTTTCAAATTGGATGTTTAACAACAAAAATAGTTGCAATGAATATATGTGTGATAATGAAACAATGGTCAAAATGCATGGAAAGACATATAACCTGGACTCATTTGAGTTACCAATATGGACACGAGTCTTCTAAATGGGACAGTCAAAAGATTTTTGATTTGGTTTTTGTTTATATTACAATAGTAAAGTACAATAGTATTAATTAAAGTACTACGCAAACCTACATTCTAATAAATCACTCACAAACTATATACAATCAGGAATATATATAGATTCATAACTTAAAGTGAGATTTGAACTCACAACGTACCTCTTTGATTGATGGGCTCCTATACCGCTATGTCGAAGACCCTTTGATAATTGGTGGCTAAATTTGACGTTAGAACGTAGAAGTAGCCATCGCTTTTACTTTTTTACATTTAAATTAAATTATTTCTATATATACTCAATTTAATAAGAGGGTTAATGGGCTATATGGAAGATTTTGAATACTTAGTACTTAAAGATTAAGATATATATATAATTTTTAAAAATGGTTTATGACTGAGTGGTTATGGACTTAAGGATATAATTTATAGATAGATTATAGATACAAGAAGATATATATTGTACTTAATTTGACATATTTCAGAATCACAAGGAGTAATTTTTTGACCTTTGGTATAAGCAGAGATATGTGAGTATACTTTTATTTTAGTTTTGCCCATGAAAAATGACAATAATAATAATAATTATGTGGTGATATTTCTACCATGGAAATTGATAAATTCATCACAACAGTGCATTAAATAATTGTACTGTACACATAAATGATGCACAGATATAGTGAATTTATCAATTTCCATGGTAGAAATATCATTACCCCGTAATAATTAGCATTGGAGGCAAATAAAGAAGCCAAATGAGACTAGAAGAGTATTCTTTTCTGGAATTCAACGCCCCGAAGGCTGCAATAATGTTTGTACATATGCATCACCATTTTATTTATTTAAATAAATACTCCTGTGCACCATTTACAAACCTCTTCTTCTACATAGCTCCCTTATTATTTTCACATCCATCATTTTAGACGGACTCATTATTATTTATTCCAAATATATACACACGTACACATTATCATTAAATGGCTTCCTTCATGCCTTTCACCAACAAGAATCTAGACATATTTATGTGTGTTTTGAGGCCAAGAATCGCCATTGTTAACGACCTTCTGGATACCTTAAAACAATTCTCCTTGTTTACTGAAAGACTTGGTTGCATTCATTCTTCCATCTTCGAAAGCTATCATGGCAGTATGGTACATCTTATCCTCTATCTTTATAATTATTGATGAACGGTCCATTCGAGTTTCGACCCGTTAATTAAGTTCCAATGTGTCTCCTTTGTCTAGCCCATCATAATCCATTTAGAACATACCTTAGACCTAAAATCACCTATATATATCATGTTGTTTAAAAGTCCAGGATGACTCGTAATAGCCTATATGTGCCTATTTTGCCGGCCAGCTCTACTTTATACATATTTACATGAGTGTGAATGTGTTTTCTTCTTCTTATTGTGGTTGTTATCATTATTGAATTTCGTCTTAATTTGTCAATGTTAAACAAATGGAAACTAAACAAAGCATGTAACAAAGTTTGATTAATTGTTAGCTAAGTAACTTTGCGTATACAACTCTCCTTAAGCCTAAAGGTCGAGATAAGTTTTATTGATTGAGCTATGAATTAAACTCAAATCGGACGAATAGTTGATTGCTACAATTAGATATTAATCAAGGATATGGATAGGGAAATAATACGTTCTTATGTGAGGAGGTGAGAATTAACAATTCTGAAAAATCACTTAGGGTAGTACGTGTGCATTTTTAAGTGAAGAACCGTATATAAATGATTGGGAAAATATTTCGTGATGTATGTTAACTGCACGAATAGAATGGTGTTAGTTTTAATATAGGAACTATTTGTGTATGCAGTTTGAATGTGTATGCAGTTTGAATGATGATCGGTCAACAACATGAGTTGTTTTATTATTTTGTGGCGTTATCAACATAGTTGATATGCCCATGAATGAATGGTCCTTCAAAAATCTTTCTCAAGCTTCTCCTTGATAGATAATCTCATTCAATCTTACTCAAGCAACTCAAGTTATTTAAACAAAAAATACGTGTTTGTTAGTTCTTAACAGAGTTTTTATAATTATATGATCTTGTGTCCTTCAGATTATATGGTATGGAGCATGGATCAAGAGGTCTGACGAGGATAAAGAATTACTCCGTGATATACTAGTAAGTTAGTTAATAATAATGACGATCGTGATGATATGGATGAAACTTGGTCGATATATAACATTGTCACGTACATCATTTCACATTATTTAGAAGTTTTAGTGTCATATATGTGACGTACATGCATATTCAAATAAAGTGGTCAATAGGACATCTATTTAACATCGATATACTTATGTCAGCTTTCGACGTTGACAAATCTACAAACATTGGCCCTGCTACTCGATCACGACTTCATGTCTGCTCATGGTGGTGAGACACGGGACGGGTACCCTGCAGCAAAGTTCTCAACCGGTGACACTATTTCTTTCAGCTCAACTTATCTATTGCCCAACTCCAAAATGAATGAGCAAGACTTTTCATACATGTGCTTTTCGGTATTTAGATCTTACTTCCCTAAAATGGATGGTACCCTTGCTGGTGTTTGCTTACAGTGCAAAAGTAGGCCTTTGGTCATCAATTTTTATGTGTGGAAGAATCTTCAATCGTGTTACTCATTCGTACTTAAAAACGACCATCGTGAAGCCCTTCAAAGTTGCTTTAGAGATGTTAAGGTTTTTACGAAGTACGACATGTATAAAGTTGTTTATGTAAGTGCGGACAATGTATCGAGTTTTCAGTACTTTCCTCCTCATAAGTTGTTGGAAAACCAAGTACATGAGGTTTTGGAGGATGTAGAGTAATTCAAATGTGCTAAGTAGACAAGATTTTGTGAGTTTATAATGAGTTAGTTCTTTAAATTCATGTGTATAAGTTTTGGCATAGATACGCATGTGTATGTACATATCTGGCATTCTGGCCCCAATTTCTCCTTCTTGTTTTGGACATGTTATGTAGTAACAAATTGTTTGCTTCTAGTGATATTTTTACCTTAGAAGTTGTGTAGTTTAGATTTCATACTTATTGGAACATAGAAATAAACATATTCGTTACATAGATTTAAACTTATAAAGGGACACTATATGATTATCAAGCATGAGTAGAGTTCAAATGACTACATCAATTTTGAGTGAGAATAGGGGAATCAATCTCAACTACTCATTTTTATCAAATACCCATTTCCCCCACATTTTTAAAATTCAAATATCTCATAAACGGTAAGTCGAAAAATCATGAAAGATTACATCATAAAATTCAGCGTTTTCTCCTCTTCGATTTGCCGTCCTCAAGGCATACTTTTAACAACTTTTTTTTTTTCATTTTTTGGTGGGTTTTACAAATTAGTAACACATGTGTTAGTGATTGGTTGTACATTTGATTTGTGGTTAGGGAGGGTTTAGGATTTAGGGTTAGGGTTTAGTAGGGTTTAACAGGGTTTAGGGTTAGGGTTTAGTATGATTTAGGGTTTAGAGTTTTATAAAGCGTTTAGGGTTTATGGTTTAGGGTTTAAATTCAAAATTTCATCAATGTTGTATGTTTTCATATAGAGTAAATTCGATGAACGGTCCATGTGGTTAAATTCGATTTACATGAATTTACGAAAACTGTCTCTCAACTTTTTTTTTCCTTGCTATCAATTCAAAAGCTTATATATTTTTCTCGTAAGTGATCCCTATGCCACTTGAAATGTCTAAAAACACCCCTAACCTCTTCATTATTTGTTTTTGAAAATAATAAATAATTTTTTTCAAGGGTATATTAGTCATTTCAAGTGACAAATGGACCATTTATGAGACATAGAATAACCTTTTTGGACTGATAACGAGAAGTAAAGTTGCGGGACGTTTTTTAATAAATTCGTGTAAATCACAAGGACCATTCGTGAAGTTTACTCTTTAAAATAACTAGTATTGTATCTAAGTAATTGTATCTAAGTAAATAAGATGATAATTCACATTTTATTAAATGGTAGTTTGTGGTAGGGAGAGGTGGCGTGGTCCCGATAAGTGACAAAGTGGGTAGTTATACTTACAATGTGAGTAATTACATAAGTGTGAGACATTTGTAAATATGAGATTAATATGAATTTTAATGTAGTTATTTTCTAAAAGGGGTTGGTTACAAGGATACACAATGTAAAATTGAGATGAGATTAATACTTAATAAACAACCTAGCACTCTAATCTTTCTCTTTAAATCGGGTTATCGAAAACAAATGAATTTTTCATATAATAAAAGAATCTTTATAGAACAGTTTGAGATGTAAATGAAACTTCTCAATACTTGAGGGGTCTAAAAGAGAGATATCTCCAAATTTTAGTTGGTAAAGGATAACGGCATAACGCCCTTCATGCTTTGGCATTTCAACTTAGATTCGAACCAAAAAATGGAACCAAAAACAATTCACCACTGAACCTTAAATTAAATTAACTAAATAATCTCAATTCAATGGTTTCTTCAATTCTTCTTCAGCAATCAATTAATTGCTTCATCTACAATTACCAGGTGCTTCCCCTATTTCTATCCATCTGTATGTTCATACATCTGTTACAGTAATTATAACATTGAATTTGAAGCAGGTAGGGAAGAAATTGAAGAATGGATTAACAACAACAAAACCTAATTTCACGGAGAAATGTAAGAGAATTGGGGGAATTAAATGTAGAGCAGCTTTTGATACAATTGAGACTGTTAATTCACCTACTGCTTTCCCCTTTTTTCAACCTCAATCTCAACCGGAAGATACACCTGCTTCTAAGGTACTATCTATCTTAGGGTTTATGTTACCTGTTATACCTTTTTGTGTATTAGTTTGTTGACATAAGGTAATTAGATGAATTAGTGATTGTAAGTTGTATTATTGATTGAATTGTGTATATATGTTTTTTTTTTTTTTTATAAAACAGTTGGAGCTAGCTGATCCTGAGTTTTATAAAATGGGATTTGTTAGAAGTATGAGAGCTTATGGGGTGGAATTTAGGGAAGGTCCGAATGGTTTCGGAGTTTACGCCTCAAAAGATATTGAACCTTCTCGTCGTGCGAAGGTGAGTCATTTTGATTTATATGAATACGTGTTGGTCATCTGTGTTGTTGAGTTTTTTTATAAATGAGTGATGATGAAAGGTAACTTTGTTGTATGCTTGATGGTTAAGGTGGTAATGGAGATACCATTGGAGTTGATGTTAACTATAAGTCAAAATACCCCGTGGATGTTCTTTCCAGACATTATACCAGTTGGGCATCCGATATTCGATATTATTAACTCAACAAATCCAGAGGTACTTGCCGTGTTTTTGTGTTTTCCTCTTTTTCAATTTTCTTAATTTGGAGTTGTATATGATGAAAAGTAACTTAATGCGTATTACAGTATTACTTTTATGACCATTCTTCTCACTTGATAATATGATTTCTTTGCCAGACAGATTGGGACCTAAGAATGGCATGTCTTCTTTTATATGCATTTGATCATGACAAGAATTTTTGGCAACTATATGGTGACTTTTTGCCCAGTGCTGAGGAGTGCACTAGCATGCTTCTAGCTACTGAGGTTTGTATATATGTAGAATGCTTTAACATATGATATTATGGAGTGTTCGAATGTATGATTTGTAAGTGATTATTGCGAATTCAATACTACGAATTAGATATTCAGTTCAATGAAGCTAAGAATATGTGGGTAATCGTTTTCATTTAAAAATACTTACTTCTTAACTACTTTTCAAAATTTGCCTATTCCCGAAACACCCCCTTACTCGACAAGCCCATTACTTATTATTACTGTTCAACCGATCTGATTGTTACTCTAATCGTTCAGAATTGCATTATGGTTCCACTTATGAAATTTTTTGTGTTCTATATTAGCTTTCTAAGCTTGGTCCATTGACGTGCTACAGGATGACCTCAACGAGCTACACGATGAGGATCTTGCTTCAACTATGAGAAAAGAGAAAGCACGAGTTTTAGAATTTTGGGAAAAGAATTGGGTACTCACAGTCCTTTAGCTCATTCTGTAACGCATTTCTTATATGTATTGCTATTCAGTTTTTAATGTATCCTTGTGTACGTATGTATATATATGTGTCCGCAGCACTCTGCTATGCCCCTGAAAGTAAAACGGCTTGCTCGAGACCCGGAGAGATTTGTTTGGGCAGTTAGTATGGCACAAACTAGACATATCAACTACAAAATAAGAGTTGGTTCGCTAGTTCAGCATGCAAATATGTTTGCTCCTTATGCAGGTATGTTTTTCATTTGTCTTTTCTTGCTTTTGGCCATTTTTGTAGGTTCTCATGGAATATATGTGGTTCTCTTTTTCAGATATGCTGAACCATTCTTGTCAACCGAATTGCTTTTTCCATTGGCGATTCAGGGATCGAATGTTTGAGGTGATGACAAATGCTGGACAACGGATTAGAAAAGGGGAAGAGGTACCAGAATTGGTGTTACTCGATACGTTTTTTTGCATGGAAATTAAGTACAATAAGAAAAGCGTATTTATTGTTTAAAAAAAAGTAAAGAAGATTCGACAGACATTCATGCTGACCTTAAATGAAGTAAATTCATTTTCAGGTTCACTTGGTCTTCATATTTGTGTGCCAAGTCACGTCAAGACTTTTAGTGGATCATTTATAATATCAGTTAAGAATTTTATGCATGTCTCAAGAGTGGTTTTCTAATCCTAAGAAACCAACTCATGTAATAATAACTTGTTTTGGGATTTCCTAAAATAAGGTAACTTTTCCTGTTTTGGTAAAATTCCAATTAAAGAGTATCTATATGCCCCTAGGCAATCATTACATGACATTGATTTTGATTCAAAAAAAATTTCATTTAGTCATCTGTATGAGGTATATCTTACTCTTAATCAAGCCTTGCGTATATTCTTAGTGAAGGATGCTCATCTCTATCATTATCTTTTCAGATGACCGTCAATTACATGAGTGGCCAGAGGAACAATATGCTCATGCAAAGATATGGCCTTTCGACACCTTCTGTAAGTTCCCTCAAATTCCTGCAAAAAACCACTAAAATAGACCCATTTGTATTATCAATATTCTTTCGTTTGTCGTCTTCGATTTGTGGGAAACATCTCTGTTTCTTTAAGTTAGAGGTGGAAATTGGGTGGGGGTGGGTTGGGCCAAAATGGTCAATTTTTTGGAGGCCTGGTTTAAACGATATCTTCCCATATATTTTTAAGTTTGTATAAATAATTAACGTGATACCTACGATTACGAAAACTATGTCATTACAATAATGATCTAATCTAATGTCATAATAAGTCAATTTAGAAGGTAATATGCATTCAAGTGCGTCCCTGCCGACCCATATATAGTAATAAGTCAAAGATTCAACCTTTAATCCCAACGTTACCCACAACATGAAATGAACTAAACAAGTTGAACCATAACTGCATTTTAGACTTTTAGTTTGATGTGAACTGTGAAGAGAGGAAATAATGATAATTTGGATTTATATCCTGCTTATTTTCTCTTCCAACTTTAAACTTATGTCGATTGATTCCTAATTTAAGATCTACGTGGTTTAAACATTGCAGAATCCTTGGGATGTCCTTCCTTTTTCTGGAAATTCAAGGATCCATTTAGATTCCTTCTTGTCAGTCTTCAACATATCTGGTTCTTATGAAGATTATTACCATAATGGTACAGTGTCATTACCAACATTATTCATATCCTTAATGTACTTAATTTACTAATTGTTAAATGGGTTTCTACCATATGTAAGATCTTCTCCTTGATTTACCTGGCAGCCAAATTGGCAAACGAAGGAGATAGTTTTGTGGATGGAGCAGTTTTAGCAGCTGCAAGGACATTACCCACATGGTCAGAAGGAGATATGCCTCCAGTCCCGAGCTTAGAAATAAAGGCTGCCAAAGTCCTGCAAGAAGAATGCCAACAATTTCTTGCTGAATATAGCACCACTTCCAAGCAAGACCAAAATATATTAGGTAACATTCCATTTACCATTTTTGGGTATTTTTTATTGTATGTGGCCCTTGCGAAATAGCTGTGTCGATTGTCGGGTCGCAAGGGCCGGGTTGGTTTGATCCTATATTCCTATATATGATTAGAGTAACTATTTCTAGTTATTACGATAATGTTCCAAACTTCCATTTCCTTTTTCTATTTTAAACCATATAGGAAGTTATAAACTCTTGATTACTTAATGAGGTGCTCTTTAATCCGCTCAATCTGTTTAACCCTTTGACATTAAATAAAGCCCAAATCAAGGATTTTCTTATAAACAGCTCGAAATTGTCACTTATGTCATTACTTATTCTTTTGAAGGCCCCAACATCCTTGGTCTGAAGTGAGCAAATGAATGCTGTATTGTGCTTAAACTTTTGATTGCAAGTTGAATTCACAAAAACCATTTTTGAATATCTGATCAAAAATAGTTATGTTTTATTATCAAGTTAAAATAAACAAATTTGGAACAAATTTTTGGAAAGAAAGCTGATTAATATAATAGTTATCTATGTTTCTTGAGATTTAGTAAAAAGGCCAAGGCCGTGGTAATGGTGATCACCTTTAGTACGCATGTCCCTACACTTCGTAAAGCATACGTAGATGGAACTCTTTTATGTCAATTTCTGAAACAATTACATAATCACAATTCTGGTGCTTGAACCTAACTAGACATTATGCTCTCCCTATCCCCTCTAGATTCTACACCAGAAATGAGCTGGACCCGTGAAGCGGCAATCAAGTATGTACCACTATTCGATATCTTATTTTTATTTAAAATACCCGTAAGGTCACTTAAGCTCATGGGTTTTAATCACTTAATGCAAGTAAAAATCTTGCATACGAAATATCCATTCACAACCTCAAGAAGCCTTGGTGCACTAGTGTTCTTTTCTTTTTTATTATATTCAACATATGAGATACATGGGACCATGGTAAATTCATGAAGGGAAGGCAAAATTTACAAGTTGTTTACAGTTATTTTTCTGTTGGCATAAGTTTTTTTGCTTAGAAATTTATACTAGAGGATTGCTACACTTGCAAAACTTCTTTCAAAAAAATTCATACAAAATGATGTGGCAAGTGATATGGGCCTATCATGTCAACTTCTTTTTTCCTCTCATGATTCTCCCTATTCATTTGATTGGTTCGTATCATTTTGTAAACAAAACTTTGTAAAGTATTTACAAATGTAACATGTCTTTGTACTAAGGCAATCTAACCATGATAGTAGTTACAAAATTTACAGAAAATTTGCCACTGATCAAAGACTTGGTTTTTCTTGACAAATATTGGTTTCACCCATGAATTACGTGAGACCCTGATAATCTCGATAAGCCATGGCGCATTAGGGTCAACTTTTATGGATAAATATTGGTTTTCACCTTATAAAAAATGCAGGTATAGGTTGCACAGGAAGTTATTCGTGGAGAAAGTGATACAAGCTTTGGATATATACCAAGATAGAATATTGTTTTAATTAGGGATTGCAGTTAGTGTTGTAGACTGTGTAGGGCAGTATGGTTAAAGGGTCCCTAGGTAGTCTATTTGGTGGTCCAAAGTACCAAGAAGAGTATGTTTAGACGTAGATTTGTCTTCTCTTTTTCCTTTTCCCTTTTTCTTTTTCGTGCAAATGGGTTTCTTATGGTGCCATATTTGCACTTTTGTGTTGGTATTTTATATTTACTGTAAATCCATGTTATTCGTATCTTAGGCCTTTAAGCAAAATGTTGAACACCTCATTGGGCAATCCTTTCGTTTTTGGAACAATTGCGTTGTTTGATCACTCGTGCCCCTCTTGTTACGAAAAATGAATTGATAAATTCTTTTTGTTTGTAGTCTTAAAAAGTAGCGGTCGAGATCCTCAATCATAATTGACTTTGAAATATTATCCTCAATCTTGATGGCGTGCATGCCAAAGAGTACTCATGTCCTGATGTAGTCTAGCGAATTAGTCATTTATTGTGAGCAGTGCAACCGTTGCTTGTCGAGTTGTAAGGATTGTATGCATTTGCTGTAATGTATGTTCACACAATTGATCAGCTTGATATTTGCGAAAGTCATTAGGTAAATGATGAGAATGACATTTGAGGTCGTTACAAAACATTGGCTTTTCAGTTTACAAGCTCACATGCTAGAATTATACACTTGAGCCCATAGTTACAAAATATGAAAATATATTTAAATTAGTTGGACTTCAAAGAAAGAAATTGTTGAAAGAAACCCCTACATGTGATGATCTGTCACAAAGTTCTTCTAACAAAATTCACATGATTAATGATAGGGTTCATAGATTCAACAAATATTTTTCATGGAACATAAGAGAGGAAAAGAAAATTATATATCAGTAACTCTATGTTCTTTATTATGTAGTCTTTTTCAGTTTTTTGACTTCAAAATTTGTGTATATATAATACGCGTTGTTTGCTTTCAAACTCCAAATAAGATACCAAGAAGAATTTTTGCAGCATTATGATTTGAAGTACAAACATCAGTTATATCTAATTTGAGAGCACTAAACATTAAGGTTATTTCAATGTGATGTCTTCGAGGAAAATGACCGGTGAATCCATTTTTATAACACCCCTCATTTATAATCATTTAAATATAGTAAATCGGAATCGTAAGTCCAAATAGATAGTCATAATTTACTTCATTGTAACAACATATAAAATTCAACCTTTTCAAAACTATAATTTCTTCAACCGAGGTGTTATATAAAAACATGATGAAACATTATTTTATAAAAATCAACTATCAGAGTAGAGCCTCGTAGTCAAACATTCCTTCTAGTCCAACTTCTTGCCCACCCAATAATAAAGCCAAAACCTGCAAGAAGTGTTGATGTGGGGGATTAGCATAACGCTAAGTGAGCAGATAACTAATCAACAGCCTAACTTAGCTTAACAACTTTGTGTACAGCAACTAACCTTAAGCACACACAAGTACACAATACAACTTATCAACAATGCAACAATTCAACTAATCAACAACACCATAATGAGGATCGGCGGCTCTGGGGATAACCATAAACCCGGGTGGCTCCCCAAGAACACTTATCCAACCTATCCGTATGGCCATACGGACGAGACCGATATCTAGTGGTTATCCTAGTCAGATACAGTTCAATACACACAACAAATGAAGTAAATCCCTGTATCATTCACACAATAACCAACTAGCCCAACCAACCATTCAACAACTCGTTGGCCTCATTAACAACTGATGCCCGGAGGCCAATTAATTCAAGTGATCACGTAATCAACAAATCACATATTCAACTAGTCAACATATCAACAGTATTATTACTAACAACCTAATCATCAATGCAACTAATAAGGTAATAATACGTTACTTGTTGTAACTAAACTTGTTACAACCAAGTTACGCTGAGGATTAGAGATCCACTCACCGACCACCTCAGGCATCCACTCAGTAGTCTAATATCACTGAGTCTTCTGCACATCTGGAATTACAACAGAATACACAAGTTAGTCACTTGTCTCAAGATTATGCAATAATCCGAATTATTCCACTTCATATCAACTAACCCAAATCATCACTATTATCAATATGCTAACACATTTAATAAGTATAAACTTCGTAGTCACTAATCACAATCATATTTAGTCTAGTGAATACTTAACCACATAAGTTCACACAATTCTCTTTAATTATCGATTAAGTGTTCTAACGGATAAACAACACCCAATTCACCATATAACCCATTAAGATCATAATGATCATTGTAACCCCCATGAACACTTAATCAAGTTATAGCTTAAATTACGTTAATCATCATTAATAATCAACTATTATCAATTATTCACTAATAACATCAACTTAAAACATTGATTCTTCCAAAATCAACTACACTCACAAACTTTATTAAGGATTATATATCAACTTCATCACTTCAAGGTTAAAGATTAACTTATAATCATGATTCCATCATCAATCAACCATTCTAATGTAATTACAACTTTCAACTCATGAATAATCAACTAAACCCATCACTTTATATACAATTATACATGAATTTACATTTCTAAGCTAGAGTTTATATTACTTGATTCATATAATCATCAACTAACAACTATTAAAACATTACAAGCTTTAATTTCAAGTTGTTCATCATTATTTCATCATAAGCCACAAGAACACTAAACAAAATAATAACTCTTAGCTTGAATCTTGCTACTTATCATCATTAGTGAGTTTATCTCACATCAATTTCACCAATCTAAACCCTAATTTTAAATTATAATCAAGAACATCAAAAACCCCAAATTCTAGGGTTCATAAATTTCAAGAAATTGAGACTTACATGTTGATTAGAATGATTAGAGGATGCTAACCCTTGATCTTGAAGCTTGAAATCGAATTTGAGAGGCTTCAATTTGATGTAGAGATATGATTTTAGTGATTAAAGGCTAAGGTTTCATCAAATTAGGTATGTATGTATGATACGTACATATGCATAGATATATCTAAAAATAGACCGACTCAAAGATATGATATTATCATCTAATTGTTTAAATTTCATTCCCCGTACTTATTATTGTCTGGAACTTAAAAACCATTTACGGGGAACCATTATTTTATTTTACCGTCAACTAAATAAAATTAAAACCATTAATAATTTATTAGTCACAATAAATTATTTGACTCTTTTACCCATTTATTTGACTAAAATGCACCAAAACTATTTTCTGACACATTAAATAATGATTCACAGTCAGAAAATATCAAGATACTTCTAGACCCAAATACTAGGTGTTACAAATCTCTTCCCCTTAAAGAGATTTCGTCCTCGAAATCTGATCACACTTATTCGGTCTAGAACAATTAGAACTACCTACTCACTTTCATTTCCATTAAATACTACTCTACTTCTCATACAAATAATTACTCATTACTAGATGCACACTAGATGTGTGTACCAGTTTAATCACTTGTGCATACCATCACTTATGCATATCTTTAACCATATACTCACAAAATGTACCTATATGTCAACATATACTTATATAGGTAGATATTAATGCATCAATTTACACACTACCAATGTGTATTTCAACTGAACTCACTTAAACACATAGATTGTGTTTTACCTCTATTTAATTTATTAGCACAAGATGTTATTTTCAGCACACAATGTAGCATCATCAACTGTTTAATTACAATACATACGCACATCATGTATTATTCCCTTGAGCAACTTGTAAATATATACACCTGTTTTCAATTCTTTCCTATATATTCCAATGCACAAGCATTACACCTACATCCTGTACCTGATAAGTTTAAATGACCACTTACATGACCAGTCATACTTAGTCATCTAACAATTTAAAACACGTAATCACCAATAGTCAAAGTCACACATATCCATGTGAACATTTCAACTTTACACTATTCACAACAAGTGGTATTGCATACCACAACATGCACATTAACAATAAAAGTTCAACTCAATTTACAACTAGCAATTTAGCTAACAACTTGCTAGAAATTTTTACTTTTGCAGTTAGCTAATTACAACTTTACAACTTATAATCATAAATACAACTTGATTATATGAAACTCTTATTCAAAAAAACATCACCATTCATATAATCATAATCACATATAGAATAAACAATAAGCAGTATGTAGAGGTCAATTCTTATGGTTAAAACTACTATTATATAATCAACTAGCATCCTATTACACCAATTTGGATGCTAAGACAACACCTGTTAATACCCTGTATCATCATCAATGGTATTTCAACAACATAAGGTGTAGTCATTAATCATCTTTTCAACAATATTAACACAATATCATTCATAATCAACCGACCTCTACTTTGCTTAAATCATCTTTTAAAGATTACTAGTTGTAATTAACTATATACATATCTCTTGTACCATAGGTACCACATTAAACAACAACTTAATGGTTTATTACTCTTTTATTTTAGTCAATCATTGACTATCTCTCAACTATAGGTCAACATATCTTACTTGTTATTTTAAAACCACTTAACTTTATATGGTACTTAGTAGCCTCAACAACTCCATGTGAAATGGCATAATATAAATACGTTGGCCAGACGTCGTCATATTATGTCAGTCACACTTTATTCTCAGGCCACTTCATACCATTTATCTCCTAAGTAATTATCTTTACTCTCACATATTTTTCAACAGTAATTTCAATAATTTACACAATTATAACAAACTGTAATAGCAAGTATATTCCCAATTATTAACTTGCTACTATTTTCAACTTATCACTTTTAATGTGAACTACTCATATGATCATGTATATATAACAATACAGACATACTACACCAATGTCTGACACGAATATATCAAGCAACTTCTTTATTACCCAATTCAATATTAAATATTATTTATACAACTTAATACTTATAGTACACTAGTACTAAGCAATTCATCAATATTATGTATAATATTCAACACATAATCGTCAATCTATATACCTTTAATCAAATCACAATTGAGTATTTCATGCTCAACTATTACATCAATATAAGCTCATATGCTTATTTCGTAATTTCTTAAAACGCTTAATTCAACATTTTATAATACTCTTAAGTAGTTCAATTACTTCGTCACATTTCAATTAGTCCACGTAATATAGTTCACATGATTTCATATTCAATGTTTACTAACCCTTGTTAGCAACAATCAATAATACCATTTACTGGTATATTTCATACTTGAATAGCTCACCTGAGAGTAACTCATACATTATAACTTAGGTGGACCTCATAAAATAATTTTTAAGATTCCATATAATCACAGGAATGATCTCTGGGCATAAAGAAACAGAAGCCCAATACAAAACGTAAGCTAAAAGTCCGAAATAAGGTCCGAAAAACAGTAAAATGCCATTTTCGGGCCCCAAACGACCCCGAATGGCCAAAAGCTGCCTAGGCTAAGGTACTTAGCTTTGATCATTGGACCATTTCTAGCCATTTTCGTTGACACACCATATTCCAAATGGCTTACTTTCTGATTTCAACCCTTTGCCAACTTGTTTATACATATATTTGTGACATGTGGGCATATTCGTCACCTTCATACACCCATTATACTATAGTTTAACTCTTTGACCCGTTTGAGTGTCCAATTGGACACTTTTACCAAATTTCAACCATAATAACTACCATAACATTTTTAATACACTTTGCTACTATATTTATGACTTAAAGTCACTTTGACATTCATCCTGATCGAATCACAACTTGTTTTAACCATTTTACCAAAAAGTGACCCATTTGGGCACTTTAACAACCCATTTGGGTTTCAACCAATATGTTCACTAATTTAACACCCATTTTACACTTCTTTGACTTTACCAAGTCAAACAACTTCACTTCCACTATCGGTGTCACATTACAACCTTGAAACATCAAATTCACATAAAATCATCAAATTCACAACAAGTATTCAACCATGACTTTTTCACCACTTGTCAACGCATATATAGACTAGTTGACCACTTTGACTTTCTAATTTTACATGACAACACGACTCGAAACCTATTAATGGAGAATACCAACATCCCATTAATTTCATCATATCAATTCAGTTTATCATTTATCAATTAATTCCCTAGCATGGATTTATAATCACACCTTGCATTTATCAACTTATTTTCACACTGTAGATACACTTAATTTCACATAATACAACTGTTACACCTTAGTCAACAATGTATCTACACAGTTTCAACATTTTGATCGAAATTTCCAATTTCCTTCTTAATTACTCATTAACACCTCTATCATCTTATTAACAAGCAATATTCACCAATAATTCAATTTACTTTACTAACAATCATATCATAGTAAAATAAACAGTCAAAGCTTATTAAAATTCACCAAGCTTATCGAAAATTACCTGGCATATCTAGGCCCACGAGTATTGAGGAATCATTGAGAATACCAGACGGTTCCTCATGTTCCTCCGTCTCTGCATCCAAAACAACACTATTGCATCTTGTTATAGGTTAGTACACATTCAATAACAATTTTATCATGCAACCACTAATCCCCACACCCTGGAATGTTTGACATGACACATATCAAAGTTTGGGATTGAACATCTTATAATGTACAATTCACCCAAACTCATGCTCTGATACCAACTTATAACACCCCTCATTTATAATCATTTAAATATAGTAAATCGGAAGCGTAAGTCCAAATAGATAGTCATAATTTACTTCATTGTAACAACATATAAAATTCAACCTTTTCAAAACTATAATTTCTTCAACCGAGGTGTTATATAAAAACATGATGAAACATTATTTTATAAAAATCAACTATCAGAGTAGAGCCTCGTAGTCAAACATTCCTTCTAGTCCAACTTCTTGCCCACCCAATAATAAAGCCAAAACCTGCAAGAAGTGTTGATGTGGGGGATTAGCATAACGCTAAGTGAGCAGATAACTAATCAACAGCCTAACTTAGCTTAACAACTTTGTGTACAGCAACTAACCTTAAGCACACACAAGTACACAATACAACTGATCAACAATGCAACAATTCAACTAATCAACAACACCATAATGAGGATCGGCGGCTCTGGGGATAACCATAAACCCGGGTGGCTCCCCAAGAACACTTATCCAACCTATCCGTATGGCCATACGGACGAGACCGATATCTAGTGGTTATCCTAGTCAGATACAGTTCAATACACACAACAAATGAAGTAAATCCCTGTATCATTCACACGATAACCAACTAGCCCAACCAACCATTCAACAACTCGTTGGCCTCATTAACAACTGATGCCCGGAGGCCAATTAATTCAAGTGATCACGTAATCAACAAATCACATATTCAACTAGTCAACATATCAACAGTATTATTACTAACAACCTAATCATCAATGCAACTAATAAGGTAATAATACGTTACTTGTTGTAACTAAACTTGTTACAACCAAGTTACGCTGAGGATTAGAGATCCACTCACTGACCACCTCAGGCATCCACTCAGTAGTCTAATATCACTGAGTCTTCTGCACATCTGGAATTACAACAGAATACACAAGTTAGTCACTTGTCTCAAGATTATGCAATAATCCGAATTATTCCACTTCATATCAACTAACCCAAATCATCACTATTATCAATATGCTAACACATTTAATAAGTATAAACTTCGTAGTCACTAATCACAATCATATTTAGTCTAGTGAATACTTAACCACATAAGTTCACACAATTCTCTTTAATTATCGATTAAGTGTTCTAACGGATAAACAACACCCAATTCACCATATAACCCATTAAGATCATAATGATCATTGTAACCCCCATGAACACTTAATCAAGTTATAGCTTAAATTACGTTAATCATCATTAATTATCAACTATTATCAATTATTCACTAATAACATCAACTTAAAACATTGATTCTTCCAAAATCAACTACACTCACAAACTTTATTAAGGATTATATATCAACTTCATCACTTCAAGGTTAAAGATTAACTTATAATCATGATTCCATCATCAATCAACCATTCTAATGTAATTACAACTTTCAACTCATGAATAATCAACTAAACCCATCACTTTATATACAATTATACATGAATTTACATTTCTAAGCTAGAGTTTATATTACTTGATTCATATAATCATCAACTAACAACTATTAAAACATTACAAGCTTTAATTTCAAGTTGTTCATCATTATTTCATCATAAGCCACAAGAACACTAAACAAAATAATAACTCTTAGCTTGAATCTTGCTACTTATCATCATTAGTGAGTTTATCTCACATCAATTTCACCAATCTAAACCCTAATTTTAAATTATAATCAAGAACATCAAAAACCCCAAATTCTAGGGTTCATAAATTTCAAGAAATTGAGACTTACATGTTGATTAGAATGATTAGAGGATGCTAACCCTTGATCTTGAAGCTTGAAATCGAATTTGAGAGGCTTCAATTTGATGTAGAGATATGATTTTAGTGATTAAAGGCTAAGGTTTCATCAAATTAGGTATGTATGTATGATACGTACATATGCATAGATATATCTAAAAATAGACCGACTCAAAGATATGATATTATCATCTAATTGTTTAAATTTCATTCCCCGTACTTATTATTGTCTGGAACTTAAAAACCATTTAGGGGAACCATTATTTTATTTTACCGTCAACTAAATAAAATTAAAACCATTAATAATTTATTAGTCACAATAAATTATTTGACTCTTTTACCCATTTATTTGACTAAAATGCACCAAAACTATTTTCTGACACATTAAATAATGATTCACAGTCAGAAAATATCAAGATACTTCTAGACCCAAATACTGGGTGTTACAATTTTTCATTTCAATAAGTGCCGCAACAGCCTAAAAAATCACACCTCTCAAAATGCATGATATGCAATGAGCCAATATCATGGGTCAATTTAGTTTTTATAAAGATATATTTTTTTTAAATTAAAACATGTACAACCACAGCTTTGATACAATAATTTAGCCCCAACAACATGTCTAATATGTAAGCTCACTAAGGTTACACTCTCAAACTAATTGGTGATAGAGGGAGTAGTCCACGAGTTTATATGCAGGCACAATTTTCTTTCAATTTCTAATGTGGGATTGGATTAGCACCAAACATACCAACACGTTAATCACCTAAACTTAAAACTCCTTCCGCAAACTTCTCAACCAGAAAAAGAAACGGCCGCTAGCACCCCTATGAGTAAGGATGTCTTCTGGATAGCTAGGAAGCCTTCAACATTCGTATCTCGTACACACGTAGTGGATGAGAAGTGGATCCATCCAGTTAAGTCGGATATTCATCGCCTCCACCAGTGGCGGATTTAGTGAGGTTGGGTATGCACTAATTAGCTAGTATGGGTAAGAAAAGAAAAAAACTTTTTGAGGTGGCAAAGTTAGCGGGTTTTATTTTTATTTTTTTCTTTTTCTTTTTACTTTTTTTTAGTGAAAAACAAGAGAATATATCGAGTGAACTTAAATGGATGTTACACTTGATGAAGGCAAGAGTCTTGCCATAGACCCATTGTTGATAAAGTAAGATGTAATGGTTGCCTTGAACTAAAGATGACTCGAAACTTGAGCATAAACTTGAACTTGTCAACTTAAGTTTCGTATCTTGAATTCTAGTTTATAGTTACATAGTTTAATAGGGTAAATTAACACTAAACTAATTGCTTTCAGATCGAACAAATTCAATCCAAATTCAAGTTCACTTTAGCTACAACTTCAAAATTATAATCTGAATATGAATTCACAGTCATAGTCTTTAAAGACTATTTGTATATGATAAATTAATTTAAATTATAAGTTATATTTCTTTAAATAGTTAGTACATGAGAGAGACATATATTAAAAGTTTAATGCGATTAATTATATTCGGCTAATGATAATAAGAAAAATCTAGTAATAAATTCCTTTTGAGGACAATTGAAAGAGATGGAGAGGGTGTTCCCCACTTTTTTTGAGGATATGCATTCTTCACGGAGTATGTTAAAAACATATAGATAAAATAAAAATAAAAATTGCACTACTTATAGAAATTTAAGGGTATGCAAGTGCATATCCTTAATCACATGTAAATTCGCGACTAACCTTCACTATTCCACTAAAGGGTTGAAAATATCGGTACCTGCTTCTTGAGCTAGATGTATTTCCTTTTGTGGCATGACTGTTTTGTAAATGCCGCCATACCCGAGCATGTTTGCTCGAGATGGCTAAGGTAAAACCCAAACACATGAATTCTTATGCTTTCTTTTTAATACAAATTAATAATAACAGAGAGTTCATTTGGCAAAATTTACATATATTGCCATTATCAACACTACATCTCATATACACGAAATGAACTATACTATAATCAATTTTATTATACAAATGACCACACTATAATCAATGTTTACGCACACCAATATGAATATAGACTAGCATCAGTCAAATTATGTATTTTGGAAGAAACTTGTTTTGTTATACGAAATAATCCATTACACGAGGCAAGCAATAAAAAATATTTAGGTATTATTTTGCGAATTCACGACTCCTAAATTAAGTGTTTTCAAAACTCAATGGAGTTGAATTAATATACTTTAATATTCTAACTATCAAATGTTGGGTGAGGTTTAAATGAGAATGAAAAATTTGGTGAGAATGGAGGAACCAATAAGAATGTGCCACATGTCATAAAACTCATTTTCCCCCACGTTTTTTAAAATCAAATATCTCTCAAACGGTAAGTCGAAAAATTAAAAAAATTACACCACAAAAATCAGCAATGCCACGTCACGTTTTTTAAGTTGTGTTCGGATAAAATAGGTACATTGGTGACATGAACACAAAATTTAAAAGTTTGTTGATGATCGTGACAGTAAAATAGGTACATTGGTGACCTCGGAACAAAAATGAAAGTACAAGGGCGATTTGCGGGTTTAACTCTTATTCTTTTGCTTGATGTTGATGATGTTTAATTTAGTTATGCTTCAAACTAGGTAATGTGTCTAATTAACATGAATCCTTTTGCTTTCTTTTTATTACAACTTAATAATAATTTTTGTTTAGAGAGTTCACTTGGCACAACTTGATCATCAACATTAGATCTCATATACAAAAATGAACCATATTATAATCAATTTTATGATATAAATGACCACACTATAATCAATGTTTACAGAATAAATGCACACCAATGAATATAGACGAGCATCAAATCAAATTAGGTATATTGGAAACTTGTTTTGTTATAATCCATTACATAAGGCAAGCAATAACAAACAAACAAAAAATTCATATATTATTTCGCGAATCCATGGTTAACTAGTTGTTTATTTGTTATCACAACTCAAAGGGGTTAAATAAATATACTTTAATATTCCAACTATCAAATATTATTTCACGCAAATGACAAAGCTTTCAATGACAAAAATAGTAAGAACTTGTATCTTTGAATTAGGTCAAAGCAAATGACAAAATTTGTCAAAACTCAAAGGTAACCTACATTTCTAATCATGGTTTAGCTTAACCGTTGCTCTAAGGACACTGTTTATCAAATCAAAATACTTATTTATTACCTAATTAAAATTAATATCAACTAGACTTTAATCACGTATATGTTGGGTTTTCTATTCCCTAACTAGATTAACTTATGCAACGGAAAAATAACAATTAATCTAGAGCAACTAAGAAACTAAACCCTAAAGGACCGTTACTTAATAAAGCTATTAACAATAACAAAATAAATAGATAAATGAGAAAATACTAACATTTGAGAAAACCAATTTCTCACGTGCAGACCACCTTCCAGAACCTTCACGCAGACTTGTTGCTCGACCTTCCATGCTTTGAATGGCAAGTGCCCAAAATAGAACACCTCTAATGCTTCACACCCGTGAACTGAGAGAAACTCCAAATCCTAGGGTCCCGACTCAAGTCTAAAGAACTCTTACAAGGATTCGGAATGAGAAAGAGAAAGAAACGAATTCAATTCGAATCTGGGATGATTGGAAACTTTGGATTATGCCTCTATTTATAAGGGGAGAGGGAGCCCGGGCTTTTATCCCTTAGCTGATGTGGGACAACTGAATTCGTCCTCCAACTGCCGGTTGGACTTGATTCCTGCCCAAGTAATGACACGTCTACACCGCCTTACAAACCCTAACCTCCAACCGCCGGTTGGCCTCTCCAACCGCCAATTGGAACTCGCTTCCAGAATGTTCCTTTTAGTTTCTAATTAATATTCAATTAATAAACTAACTAAACATTTTTTATAGTTTCTGTTAATCACTTTTAGCTTCTAATTAATTTATCAACTTTGATAAATTAACAAACTAAATAATTAATTTACAATATTAATTCCAATTAATATTATCTCTCTTATTGTTTCTCTTACTATTCATCGAGGGCAACCCAAAAAGGACTCTACCTTTAGAATAGTCTTACCAATTAGTTATGACATTGGATACTATTTCCAACAGTCTCCCACTTGGACAAGTCATCAACTACTATTGGTCCGTCTCTATCCTAAGTAGAGAGTGCCATCCAATGCATCTGCCGAACTCTGATCATATCCAGTGACAGTCCTTTAGATTGGTGATCATATATTCCTTTGTTTCAGATATCGTATGAAACTGGGACATGTATTTTTCTCAATCTCCAGATTCAAGATTATGTTTTCTGATTTCCGATCAATTTTGACTATATGGGACTACAGAATTGTACATATCAATTTAGTCCTGGCTTGGCCAAGCACTTCATGAGTTAACATTTAATTATCAGAGGGCCCATGGATATCGCTTTTCCTCTTAGGCAAAAGGAACAAATAAATTTCGCATACATAGTACTAGTCAACTCATCATGTCATACCTAGCGTATCCTTTATGACTGGCATTTACGCACAGCGTTTGAATAAACTAAAGTACAACAGACTTAAAAACTAGAAACTCAATGTATCTCCATTTTAAGAATATAAGTTATTATCATCTCAGAGTTACTCGTGATTTCAATCCATGAAGTAACTTCCATGAGTGCGGGTTTCTCCTATACTTAAATCCCCATTAAGTACCCATGAGTGTTGCCGCAATCTTCATGCAAAGTCTAATCTCCATAGACAATCCACTAACACTCCATGACAGTCTTAATTCACCACATACTTCCTATAGTGTGATCGACTGAGGAGGTTTGAGTAAATTTAATTACTCTGGAAGTGGTGTCTAAACATGCTAAACTGAAACACAATGATAAACGATAGTAAATGGTAGAACTCCTTCCAATAAACAAATCTCCATTATTTATCACCAAGTCTATTCTAGTTTCCATCATTGTTTGTAATGTTTCAAAATCAAACTAACAACTAAAACTTTATCTCGTAAACCTATGCTCCAAGCATGTTTACTGATCGTGTGTCCTTCACAATCATGTGTCCTTTTTATACCTTCCTTTGAACAAAATGGTATTTCATTTCAATGTGCTTTGGGACTTTCCGTTATCACATAATATTTCATTGGGATTCGTTCTATTGGAACACCTCCAAGATCACCAATGAAATTCCTCATCCATATGACTTCCTTCGAAGTCTCGCAAGTTTCAATATACTCAGATTCCTATATGTTATTGTATCTTGCTTTAAACTTTTCAAAGTTATCATTCCCCCATTCAGTAAGAGTACCCAACCAGACTGTGAACGACTATCATCACTGTCTGTTCGGAAACTTACGTTACTATAACCTGTTACTCTAAGTTTCTCTTCTCTACCATTAACTAAGAACATGTCTTTAGTATTTCTCAAATACTTAAGAATATTCTTTACAGCTGTTTTATGACCTTTACCAGGATTCTGCTAATGTCGACTCACTATGCTCCAAGCAAATGAGACATCGGGTCTTGTATACTTCATGGCATGTATGATCAATCCTATAGCTGAAGCCTATGGGACTCGACTCATTTAGTCCAATTTTATGCAGTCTTTGGACACTAATCTTTTAGTAATCTTTATGCCATGATGTAAGGGTAGATTCCCTTTCTTAGAATTCTCCATTTTAAAACCTTTTCAAAATTTCATTCTAAGTACGTGTCCTGGTTAAGTCCTATGAGATGTTTTCAACATATCTCTGTAAATCTTTGTACCAAGATTATATTATATCTTCCAAATCTTTCACAGCGAAATATTCTCCCAATCAACTCTTTACACTTTGTAATGTTGGGATTACATTTCCTATGAGTATTATATTATTCACATATAATTCCAGGAAGACTACAATGCTCCCACTGACTTTGACACATATGCTGGACTCATCTTTGCTTCTAGAAAATCTAAACTGTTTGACTTTCTCATGGAAGCAGAGATTCCAGCTACAAGAAGCCTATTTAAGTCCATAAATGGCCTTCTGAAGCTTACACACTCTATTAGGATACTTTGCATTTTCAAAACCTTCCGGTTGTGTCTTGAACACATCCTCTGTCAGTTTCCTATTAAGGAAAATGGTTTTGATATTCATCTGCCAAATTTCATAACCATGAAATGCAGCTATTATAAGCAATATCCTAATTAAATTTATTTCAGCTATTGGTGAGAAGGTTTCCTCATAATCAATCTCGAAGGTTTGAGTATAGCCCTTCGCTACCATCCTAGCTTTATAAGTGTGCCCATCCATGTCTATTTTCCTCTTGAAGATACACTTACAACTCACCGTCTTGAGACTGAGTGTAGTGCCAACCAAATTCCAAACATGGTTGTTAGACATAAACTAAATCTTGCTTTTCATAGCTTCTTTCCACTTAGCAGCTTCAGGGCCTGCCATCGCTTCATTGTAGTTAGCAGACTCATCTAATTCAATTAGTGTACTATCACTAATCTTATCATGTTCTTCTTTGTGGAAACCATAATAGAACCGAGGAGGTTTGCTAACTCTACAACTGCGAGCGGGAAATGATATGTCATCAAGTTCAACAGGTGTCACCACCTCTTGTTGAGTGTCAGTGTTTACCATAGTTTCGTCATCGGTCGATCCTTGAAACTTTTCAAGATCAATTGTACTCCCACTGTCCTCTTTAGATATTATTTCTCTCTCAAGAAACACTCCCTTTTGAGCAACAAATATCTAAACGACTTCTGTGGATTACCGATGAAAAGATACTTTTCAGATCTAGCTTCTAGTCTGTGCTAAGTTTCTCATCCAATGATAACTTCACAACCTCAGATCTGGATGTGCCCAAGAGAAAAACATTTTCTCTTCCACATCTCATAAGTCATCTTTTAACTTTCTTGGTTGTGACACCCGTCAAATTAGGGCTAGTAATTAGTGCCTAATCATCTCTAATATATGTAATTAGTTCTGTGTTAGGCTAATTTGTGTATCAAATAGTATATATTGTTGAATATATACAATTATGCGATTTGATTAAATCGTACGCATTTCAAATCGAATGTAATTCGATTCAATTATTACGGACGTTGGTGAACAATTTTATTAAATAATATAACATTATTTAATAACAATATTATATCCAAAAATATTAATTTGATAATATTTCGTTTACATTTCGTATCGTACAAATGACGACAACGCGATCAAAATATTAAACGCGCAAACAATCAAAACAAAGTTAAATTATATAACTCAATAATTAAGTATTTGGTGAAATACTTCAACAAAAATATCGAATAAATATTCGCATTTCAAAACTTACACTTAAATGCGTATATAATTATTTAAACGAACGGGAAAACGAACACCACTCGAAGCGCGAATACGGAGATTAAAATTTGGAGCCAACCACACATGGGTGGGGCCCATGTGGGCCGGCCCCCATACCCCAAAATGAGGAGTTCTTACCTCATCATCCCATTATCACCATCTCACTCTCTCTTTCTACCTCCCACTCTCTCAAACTCTCTCCAAAAACTACCACCACCACCGCCACCCTTCTCCACCAAAAAAACACCACCAAATCACCTCCAATCACTTCACTCCTTTGGAAGAAAACGATCATGGAGTCACGATCTACATTTCCATCTTTCGGAATCTCCTCGCGTTAACTTGTAAGATTCCCGACACTCTCAAAAACTTTTATATTTTTGATTTATTTTAGTTGTATGTTGTTAATCTAAGCTTGTAATGTCCAAATATATGTTTAAATCTCGTTTTTGGAAACATTGTCGGAAAATATCGGTTTGGTCATTTTAAAGAAAACGACTCTAGAAAACGCAACCAACTCAAAGTAATGGTTTTTATAAGCTCAATGAACCAAAATAAGGGTTGGGTAAAAGAATCAGACCATGTGGTGGTCGTTAAACACGTTTTTGACAAATTTAGAAATCGATCAGACGTAAGTGACGCACAGCCAGATCCAGTGTAGCGTCACTTCCTTAAGTGACGCCTTAAGTGTCGCCAAAAGCCCTAATTTTGCGTCACTTGCCTAAGTGCCGCTAAAAACTTTCTTTTACGTCACTTGCTTAAGTGTCGCCCCGAAATCGATTTGCAATCTACCCGACACTTACTCCGACACTCATACCCGACACTTGCTTAAGTGTCGCCCCAAAATCGAACTGCAACCTACCCGACACTTGTACCCGACACTTGCTTAAGTGTCGCCTCTTATGCGTCACTCCCTCAAGTGACACCACTAATTCAGAACTTACCATTTTATGCGACACTTCTTGAGTGTCGCCTAAACCCTTAAGTGTCGCTATAACTGACGCTAAAAACAGAAAGTTTACAAACTATTTTTATACTAAGTGTCATACTTGTATAACCTCAAACCTTTATACAATACGACTTCTAAAACACATTGGGACATACTTTTAAGTATAGCACTTCAAAATCACAATGATAATGTTGAGATTATTATTACAAACAATCACCAACGGGCCGTACACGTTTTCAAAACTCAATCAAATCAACCAAATCGTAGTCATTTGGACAAGTTAATCAACCAAATCGTAGTCATTTGGACATTCTAGTTGGATGAACAACTACAAAGGTGATCTTTATAGATACCTACTCATGTTAATAACCATCGCGTGTCATGGACACCCTTAGGTTACAAGTCTTCTGACAACAATACTCGGCAAAATCAAATCAAGTTTATTAAGTTAAACACTTCAAGACTCATGTGAGTCTCATAGCCCCTATTTTACTGTTTTCATCAGGGGTGTGATACATTGCTCGATTTATTTACATATGAACGCAACTACAATCATAATCAAATACTACATGAGTTGTTTTCAACTAATCAATTTAAAGTCCTCCACAAACATAGTTTGGTAATACATCTGTAGCGTGAATGTTAGTATATGATATCATATAGGATTGACAATCCTCGTCCGGTTTAGCAAGCACTAACTAGTCAAACGGACGTATTAGCATTTGGGTAGACGAGTGTAGATTAGGCACTCGTAGGAGGCACCTCGATCGGAATATCTTAAATATGGACCCGACCCTCAAGTTAAGCTCAGACTATGTGCTCATGGCTGTATAACTTTTATTTTGCTTAATTGCATATTAAATTCAATTAAATCTTGCGGTTCATACAAATATGTGTTGACATACAAACCTGTGAGCTCACTAGCTTTTAGCTGACCATTTTAGCATCTATCACAGGTACTCAGCAGTAGGTTGGACTGCCCGATCAGGATATTTTAGCTCGTGTCAACATACCAACATTCAGAGATTTAGCTGCATTGTTATATTTTGTATAAAGTAATTATGTATGTAAATCTCTCAATTTCAAACCGAGCTAATGTAACTATAAATGTTGACGTAAACTTTTGTTTAATCAATACAAGTTGTAAAACGACACATATAGAGTCGTTCATTGTATACCTTGTGTGCTTGATTATTTATTAGTCGCGCCCCGACCCGAACCGCTTCCGCATCATAATTTGGGGGTGCGACAGATTGGTATCAGAGCCTAAGGTTATAGTGAACTAGGTTGCATTTAGTAGGCCTAGACTATGACCGTTAGGCTGTATTACCTTATTAGATATGATTGGTTCAGGGATTACATCATACGAGTTTAATTTAACATAGCCTGATCAACTATGTACAATTAAATAAAGATGATGTAAGAGATGAAACGGTTATGTTGAACAGGAATACACTAGTTGACTCTGACCACGAAAGAAATCGGGACATATACTTGTTTGTGCTAAACACATTAGGCTAGCTATTATAGGACATATGTATATATATATGTATATGATAGGCCTCACTCATTAAACGTTCTTGCCACAGAAATGGCAGACTCATCATCTAGGCAAACTGCACGTACTCCATCATCTCTCTCTCGCTCACGTCGCAGCCACTCGGAACCCTTAGTGGCTAGACGCACTGGTTGCTGGCGCCGAGCTAGCCCCTATGCCAATCCTTCCACTACTGGTAACGCATCTACTTTAGCTCGCCATCGAACAATTGCTCATCAATGGAGCTGGTTACCTGCGGCTATGGCCACCCGGAGGATTGAGGAACACATCGAAATCCCTTACGATGTCGGAGGATATTCACCTATGGATATCTCCCCGTACACTCAAGAACCGACATACCACACTGTACCAGTGTTAACTGCTCACGTGCACCGTCATGAACGCAGGTTGCACGATATGGAAATTGAACTTCAAGAAACTCGGGAAAATTGGATGATAATGGCTCAGGGCCGCATTGCGCAAATATACTTAGATCAGGAAGATCTATCTATAACTGTCAACCGTACTCACGATCAAATGGAAGATACCACTCGAACCATGGAGGTCGTTCATAATCAAGTAATCAGTAACCGAAACGAAATCTCCGTCCTGCAATCAAGATTGAATCAGTGCGAGACACGTCTAAGGGAAACCGAGGACGCCCTCCGAATGGTTAGCAGACTTGCAGAATCTGTGGACCATCTCACCGCACTACTACCACAACTCAATCTACGTCAGAATTAGCTTAGGCCGAATCTGTACTCTATTATGCTTTCGTAGAGCCTATGTAATTCGACCGGATGTAACAATTCCTGGCACTTTTGTAAAACATCTAAGTCTGTAACTTTGGAACCTGTAACTCGAAATTGTCTATAATCTTTTGGATTCGTAATATCAATTGGCAATTTCCTTCAATTATTCTACATTATCGATTTTTACATTGTGATGTTGTATATTACCGCTTTTATATATATACATCTGCTGTAATTATCATTCCGGTACAAATTTCTCATGTACCTTTTTTCTTTCTTGAAGAATCATGCCGCCAAAGAAGAAAAGTTACAGTGACGCCGAAATTAATGCCATTGTTTCTCGGGCTGTGGCCGAAGCCTTGGCCGCTCGGGATTCACCACGAAACACTGGAAGAAGTGACGAAACCGTGAACACCACCCCTGTTATCAAACCTTGCTCTTACAAGGACTTTCTCAGCTGCAAACCGTCATACTTCAAGGGCACGGAAGGTGCCATTGGACTGATCCGATGGATAGAACGTATTGAATCTGTCTTTAGTTTATGCAACTGTGCTGAAGACAACAAAGTCAAGTTTGCTGCCTACACCTTTCAGGAAGGTGTCCTTACTTGGTGGAACGCCCATACTAGTGCCATGGGAATCGAGACTGCCAATCGATTGCCCTGGGCAGATCTGAAGAAAATGTTGAAGGAGGAGTATTGCCCGAATGAAGAACTTCAACGTTTGGAAGAAGAATTCTGGAATCTAAGGGTACAGGGCGCCGACATCATCAGTTACACTACCAAATTCCAACAGCTTGCCCTCCTCTGCCCGTCTATGGTAGATCTGGAGGAGAAACGCATCAAGAGGTATATCCGCGGACTCCCGGAAAACATCCAGGGGAACGTCGCCTCATCCAAGCCAATCACCATCCAAAGTGCTATCTGGCTTGCACATGAACTCATAGCGATGATTGTCCGCCGTGAAGCATCCACCACACCTTCCAACAACAAACGCAAATCTGCTGAACACCACGACCAACCAAGCAAGAAACCCAATGCTATCCAAATGTACACCTCTAACTCTGAGCCCAAACGTGGCTACACTGGGAGCAAACCATAATGTTCCAAGTGTAACCACCACCACGATGACCCATGTAATACCCCTTGCAACAACTGAAAGAGGTACGGGCATCTGACAAGGGACTGTCTGTAACATCCTCTCTTTTGGTCCGGTAATTTCTAATTTTAAATTGATACATTTAATCGTATTAGAAATTATTTGATAAATATGTTTAAATTGCGAAACTTAGTTAAATAAGCCTCGGGACTTATTGTGCTTAGTAAATTATTGATTGTTTTGATTTACTATAGTTGACGGTGCAATAAAAGAAGTTTCTCGCAAATGGTTTTTAGGTTCCAGGCTATAGATTGAAAGGGGATTAGTTTTAAGTGGATACGGGTCGGTGTTAAAAAGTGACCGACTTACAAACTTTCCCAAATAGGAAAGTTCTTTACTTTCCTTATTTAGAAATCAAAACCTAAAACCTCTAAATTCTTAAAACCCTTATAACTAGAAATCAAGAAATCAAAAGGTTGTGGTGATCTTGAGCTGATTGTGAGCTTGTGATAACATAAACATCATCATCATCATCAATTTGTAATCCTTATTTGGTAAGTGTTTGAATGTTTGAATTGAGTTTTGAGAGTGATCATGCAAATTATTGAAGTATATGTGATTTGGAACTTGAATGAAGTGTTAGTGTATGTATATACTGATATTTGAGTGATTTGGTAGTTTACAAACTGAAATTATTGAGCTAAAATGGTAATAGAAGTAAGTGGGTTCGAGCTGTGTGTTTGCAGGTCATAATAAGAGCTGAAACGCGTAGGAACGCGATCCTGACCCTTTTCCTGGATCGCGTTGCTATATGAAAAACGGTTACAGAACTTTTTCTTCTTGGGAACGCGATCCAGCTCATGTTACCCGGATCGCGTTACCATGTGAAATTTCGTCACAGAATTTTTTTAACTGACGAACGCGATCCCACCACCCTTTGCTGGATCGCGTTTGAATGAATAAATTTGATGAGTTTTGCAAATTTTGAAAATGCATAAGTGTTTGGAAGATGGTGTTTTTAGTGGCACTTCTTATGTCATATTCCTTTAGTGGCATTATGTGGTACTTTAGTGGCACTTATCCATTGAAAATATATGTTATAATGTGGATAATTCTAATGAGTTATGAGACTTAGTAAAGAAGTTTAACGTCGACTGAGTATTGTATATAATATTCCTTTAGTGGCACTTTATTGATGTTTTAGTGGCACTTTTGTAGAAAGATATTATTGTTACTTATGTTTGGAATTAATTAATAATGTGATTACTTATGAAATGTGTTTAATTACATAAGTACCATTAGTTGAAAACAAATTACTAACTTATGATTGATTTTATGTTCTCAGATAATCCAAGGGCTCAGCGAGATAAGACTGCTGAGTAAGTAACTGAGACGAATCAGGTGAGTGGATTTGAAACTCATAGTTTGATTTGTTTGTGTCAGTTTGATTTCAATCAGTAATTATAGGATTACTATTGATAGAATGTTAACTTGGAAATGATATGCCATTTGATTGGTGGTTTGATTAGCCTGTGAGCTTGATTGATGAATACAGAGGTCAACTAGATTGTCGGTTGGACTTGATTGCTAATGTTGGTCAACACAGGGTTGCGTACATGTGTTGATAGAGATTAGCATTTAGTTAGCGGTTAATCACTGTTTTGGCCTACAGTTGATTTAAGTGTTCTGATGGGGCCACCCGGAACAGGGTCCTTAGGAACCACCGTTCCTCTTGACGATATTTGTTGCATTATTGATTGTGAACAGATTGCTAGCTAAATTGAATTGTAGTTGATTATTCATTCACTTAGCTTCGTGCTAATCCCTCAATTTACTTCCTGCAGGTTATGTTTAATTATGTGGGTAGCCAGGAAGGGACGTTTTGATGCTGGGAATGTTTGAAACTTCCAACTCTGATCCAGTTTGTAATAAATAATGTTTTATAGTATATAATGCCCCGGGTTTGTAAACATGTTAACTATGTTTGTTTAGTAGTTAAACATATTGTATAAAAGGGTTGCGAAAATTTCTAGCAGGTTTTAATAGAATATGTATTTCAAGTAGTCGTTTCCGCCAAACTTAATATTATATTGTGGTATTAAATGAGGGGCGTTATAAGTTGGTATCAGAGCAATAGTTTGGGGCAATTGAATATAATTGTATGTTCAATCCTAAACTTTGATTGTGTTGTGTCAAACATTCTTGGGAAAGGGATTATGTACTGAATGTGAATCGGTTAGTAGAATAGGTGCTAACGACTAATGATTTGTAAGCTGTTGTGGTGTTTACAGATATGGCGGATAACGAGCAACTACCTGTTAACCCTAATAATGCCTCAAGGCCTAAAGTTGCTGCTGAGACTCATGATGACCGGAATGAGAATGCTGGTACTTCTTTCCTTGCTAGAGAGGAGGCAGAAAGGGATCAGTATCTACTTCAATTGGAAGAGGAAAACCAAGCACTTAGAATGTATAAACAACAAAAAGAGGCTGAATCATCTCATCCTGTGTTTGGTACGATTTCACCGCCAAAGCAAAAGGTGTGTTCCTTTAAAACCTTTATGAGCAGTAATCCGTCTGTGTATTCGGGTAGTACAAATCCTTCTGTAACTCTAAATTGGTTGAAAGATGTTGAAAAGAAATTTGAAGTCTGTCAATGTGAGGAAGAATTAAAAGTTCCGTATGCAACTCAACTTTTAAAAGGAGCAGCTATGAATTGGTGGGATTCGATTACTTCTGTATTATCTTCTTTTCAGAAAGCATCTATCCGATGGTCTGACTTTCGTAATGAAGTCTGTAAGCAGTATTGTTCAAACTATGATATAGCTCGGATTAGAAAGGAGTTTATGGATTTGCAATTAACTGATAATATGTCAATGGATGATTTGATAAATCAGTTTACAGAGAAACTCAGGTTTGTTCAGCAGTGGGTTCCTGATGAGAGGACTCAAATAGAACAGTTTGTGGGTACTTTACCTAATCATTATCGAACTTCAGTGAGATTAGCGGGCTCTCTTTCTCAAGCTTTTATGTTAGCTCGATCAGTTGACAGTGATTTGAAACCTCAACAAGCATTAAGTAAGGAAATGACTACTTAGAAATCTAGGAGTGAATCTTCTGGTAAAGGTAAGCAACGGTGGCAAGGAAATCAGCAGGGTAAGAAACAAGAAAGTCGTGGTGGTACTTCTGATCGTCCCAATTGGTGTATTAAGTGTAGAGCTAGACATTTTGGGCCGTGTACTGTGCAAACCACTAGATGTGTAAAATGTGGTGTGATTGGGCATGAAGCCAAAGATTGTGTTTTTCCTTCTTATGTGTGTTGGAATTGCCATAAGGAAGGTCATCGTGCAAATCAGTGTTCTGAGGCTAAGAGACAGGGTTCGGGGACAGTTGTTGGTTCATCAGCTTCTTCCGGTCAGAAGCGGAAGAATCCGCCATCTGCAGTTAGTAGGGCTTTTCAAATGACAGTTGATGAAGCTGTCCATACAGATGACGTGATCACGGGTACTTTTCTTGTAAATTATGTACCAGCTCGTGTTTTATTTAATTCTGGTGCAAATTGTTCTTTTGTATCCATGTACTTCTGTGATAAGTTGAAAATGATGCCTACTGTGATAACAAACCCAGTTGAAGTAGAAATAGCTAGTGGCAAATCGGTTATTGGAGCTAGTATTATAATAGATAGCCAGACTTTCCCAATTTCCTTTCTGTTGATGCCAATTGCTAGTTTTGATGTGATTATTGGTATGGATTGGTTAATTCAGTATAAAGCAAGCATAGATTGCCACAATAAGCTGATTAAAATTCCAATCTCTGAAAAGTCATATGTCGTGGCTCGAGGAGAACGGGATAATGTTTGTATACCTTTGATTAGTATGATGAAAGCTAGGAAATCTTTGTCCAAGGGCTGTGAATCGTATCTAGCTTATGTGATTGATGCTAAGTTAGAAAAGAAGTCCCTTTCTGATGTACCGGTTGTTTCTGAGTATCCGGAAGTATTCCCTGATGAATTACCTGGTTTACCACCGGTTAGGGAAGTTGAATACCAGATTGATCTTGTTCCTGGCTCTTCACCTATAGCCAAAGCCCCTTATAGATTAGCTCCGTCTGAGATACGTGAAATGATGAATCAGATATAGGAGTTGTTGGATAAAGGGTTTATTAGACCTAGTTCTTCTCCCTGGGGTGCACCAGTTCTGTTTGTGAAAAAAGAAAGATGGGTCTTTTAGAATGTGCATTGATTATAGGGAATTGAATAAAAGGACAGTAAAGAATAAATATCTTCTGCCTCGGATAGATGATTTATTTGATCAGTTGCAGGGATCTTCATTTTATTCAAAGATTGATTTGAGATCAGGTTATCATCAAGTTCGTGTTAGGGATTGTGATATTCCTAAAACTGCATTTAGAACCAGGTATGGTCATTTTGAATTCCTGGTTATGCCTTTTGGTTTGACGAATGCTCCCGCAGTTTTTATGGATTTGATGAACCGTGTTTGTCGACCTTTTCTTGATAAATTTGTGATTGTGTTTATCGATGACATTTTGGTATATTCTAAATCCGAATCAGAGCATGGAATGCATTTGAGGTTGGTATTGGAAACCTTAAAGAGAGAACATTTGTATGCAAAGTTTTCTAAATGTGAATTTTGGATTCGGGAAGTACAGTTTTTGGGTCATATTATTTGTAATGATGGTGTTAAAGTTGATCCTTCGAAAATTGAAGCTGTAATGAATTGGAAAGCTCCAAAGTCTGCTTCAGAAATAAAAAGTTTTCTTGGTTTAGCGGGTTATTACCGGAAGTTTATTAAAGATTTTTCTAAAATTGCCGGTTCGTTGACTAAATTGACCTTTAAGGATGAAAAATTTGTATGGACTGAACAACAGGAAGCTGCTTTTCAGACTCTGAAACAGTTGTTATGTCAGGCTCCTGTGTTAGCATTGCCAGATGGGTCCTATGATTTTATTGTTTATTGTGATGCATCGATTGCTGGTTTGGGTTGTGTTTTGATGCAGCGAGATCGTGTGATTGCTTATGCTTCTCGTCAGCTCAAACCTCATGAAAGAAATTATCCTACCCATGATTTAGAGCTTGCAGCAGTTGTGTTTGCTTTAAAAATCTGGAGGCATTACTTGTATGGTACTAAATGTGTTATTTGTACAGATCACAAGAGTCTTCAGTATATATTTTCACAGCAAGAGTTGAATATGCGGCAGAGACGATGGTTAGAATTAATCAAAGATTATGATTGTGAGATTAAATACCATCCAGGGAAAGCCAATGTGGTTGCTGATGCTTTAAGCCGCAAGGTAACTTCTGATCGAGTTTATGTTATGCGTTTAGAAGTTTCTTCTGATTTGGTGGCTCAGATAAAAGCTGCACAGTTAGAGGCTTTGTTAGATCATAATTTGAAATCTGAAATTATGTTGAATCGAAAGGAATTGTTATTGGATGATTCGAGAGGATTAAAAACCTTTCAGTCTCGTGTTTGGATTCCTTTATTTGGTGGTCTTCGGGATGTTATTCTGAATGAAGCCCATAAGTCCAGATTTTCTGTACATCCTGGAAGTACTAAAATGTATAATGACTTGAAACCTTTCTATTGGTGGCCTACAATGAAGATGGATGTAGCAAGGTTTGTTAGTTCTTGTCATATTTGTTCTCAAGTTAAAGCTGAACATCAGAAGCCGTATGGGTCGTTGAAACAGCTTGAGATTCCTGAATGGAAGTGGGAACATTTGACTATGGATTTTGTTACCAAGTTGCCTCGAACTGCCCGAGGAAATGATATGGTTTGGGTCATTGTTGATCGATTAACCAAGAGTGCTCATTTTCTAGCTACTAGTGATACTGCATCTCTGAGTAAGCTTGCACAGTTATATATGAATGAGATTGTTACTCGGCATGGTATTCCGTTATCAATTGTGTCTGATAGAGATCCGAGGTTTGTATCTCATTTCTGGCAGAGTTTGCAGCATGAATTGGGTACACGTGTGAATCTTAGTACAGCTTATCATCCTCAAACCGATGGTCAGTCAGAACGCACGATTCAGACGCTTGAGGATATGTTAAGAGCTTGTATTCTAGAGTATGGTGGTTCTTGGGATTCTCATTTGCCATTGGTTGAGTTTACTTATAATAACTCATATCATTCTAGTATTGGCATGCCTCCATATGAAATGCTTTATGGACGCCGTTGTAGAACTCCAACTTGTTGGCTAGAGGCAGGTGAGAAACAGTTTGCAGGTCCAGATATTGTTCAGATGACAGCTGATAAAGTAGCAGTGGCTCGTGAAAAGTTGAAAGCTGCACGTGATAGACAGAAACAATATGCTGATCCTAAACGTCGACCAGTTACTTTTGTTGAAGGTGAACTTGTTTACTTGAAAGTTTCACCTTGGAAAGGGGTAATACGGTTTGGGAAACGTGGCAAATTGGCTCCTCGATATATTGGACCGTTTAGAATTCGTCAGATTGTTAATGATCAGTCTGTTACATTGGATCTTCCTCCAGAGCTTGCTGGTATTCATGATACGTTTAACATTTGTTATTTGAGGAAATGTAACGTTGAAGACCAGTCTCAGATTCTTCCTTTGAAAGATTTGAAAGTTGATCAGAGTCAGAAGTTAGTTGAAGAACCAGTAGAACTTCTTGACAGAAAAGTTACTAAACTTAGGAAGAAACAGATTCCCATGGTGTTAGTGAAATGGAAACATAGTTTAGGTGAAAACCTAACTTGGGAGACTGAGAATAGTATGAGATCCAGAATTCCAGGATTATTTTATCGTGATGAGATTTCGGGGACGAAATCTTCCTAAGGGGGGAGAGTTGTAACATCCTCTCTTTTGGTCCGGTAATTTCTAATTTTAAATTGATACATTTAATCGTATTAGAAATTATTTGATAAATATGTTTAAATTGCGAAACTTAGTTAAATAAGTCTCAGGACTTATTGTGCTTAGTAAATTATTGATTGTTTTGATTTACTATAGTTGACGGTGCAATAAAAGAAGTTTCTCGCAAATGGTTTTTAGGTTCCAGGCTATAGCTTGAAAGGGGATTAGTTTTAAGTGGATACGGGTCGGTGTTAAAAAGTGACCGACTTACAAACTTTCCCAAATAGGAAAGTTCTTTACTTTCCTTATTTAGAAATCAAAACCTAAAACCTCTAAATTCTTAAAACCCTTATAACTAGAAATCAAGAAATCAAAAGGTTGTGGTGATCTTGAGCTGATTGTGAGCTTGTGATAACATAAACATCATCATCATCATCAATTTGTAATCCTTATTTGGTAAGTGTTTGAATGTTTGAATTGAGTTTTGAGAGTGATCATGCAAATTATTGAAGTATATGTGATTTGGAACTTGAATGAAGTGTTAGTGTATGTATATACTGATATTTGAGTGATTTGGTAGTTTACAAACTGAAATTATTGAGCTAAAATGGTAATAGAAGTAATTGGGTTCGAGCTGTGTGTTTGCAGGTCATAATAAGAGCTGAAACGCGTAGGAACGCGATCCTGACCCTTTTCCTGGATCGCGTTGCTATATGAAAAATGGTTACAGAACTTTTTCTTCTTGGGAACGCGATCCAGCTCATGTTACCCGGATCGCGTTACCATGTGAAATTTCGTCACAGAATTTTTTTAACTGATGAACGCGATCCCACCACCCTTTGCCGGATCGCGTTTGAATGAATAAATTTGATGAGTTTTGCAAATTTTGAAAATGCATAAGTGTTTGGAAGATGGTGTTTTTAGTGGCACTTCTTATGTCATATTCCTTTAGTGGCATTTAGGTGGTACTTTAGTGGCACTTATCCATTGAAAATATATGTTATAATGTGGATAATTCTAATGAGTTATGAGACTTAGTAAAGAAGTTTAACGTCGACTGAGTATTGTATATAATATTCCTTTAGTGGCACTTTATTGATGTTTTAGTGGCACTTTTGTAGAAAGATATTATTGTTACTTATGTTTGGAATTAATTAATAATGTGATTACTTATGAAATGTGTTTAATTACATAAGTACCATTAGTTGAAAACAAATTACTAACTTATGATTGATTTTATGTTCTCAGATAATCCAAGGGCTCAGCGAGATAAGACTGCTGAGTAAGTAACTGAGACGAATCAGGTGAGTGGATTTGAAACTCATAGTTTGATTTGTTTGTGTCAGTTTGATTTCAATCAGTAATTATAGGATTACTATTGATAGAATGTTAACTTGGAAATGATATGCCATTTGATTGGTGGTTTGATTAGCCTGTGAGCTTGATTGATGAATACAGAGGTCAACTAGATTGTCGGTTGGACTTGATTGCTAATGTTGGTCAACACAGGGTTGCGTACATGTGTTGATAGAGATTAGCATTTAGTTAGCGGTTAATCACTGTTTTGGCCTACAGTTGATTTAAGTGTTCTGATGGGGCCACCCGGAACAGGGTCCTTAGGAACCACCGTTCCTCTTGACGATATTTGTTGCATTATTGATTGTGAACAGATTGCTAGCTAAATTGAATTGTAGTTGATTATTCATTCACTTAGCTTCGTGCTAATCCCTCAATTTACTTCCTGCAGGTTATGTTTAATTATGTGGGTAGCCAGGAAGGGACGTTTTGATGCTGGGAATGTTTGAAACTTGCAACTCTGATCCAGTTTGTAATAAATAATGTTTTATAGTATATAATGCCCCGGGTTTGTAAACATGTTAACTATGTTTGTTTAGTAGTTAAACATATTGTATAAAGGGTTGCGAAAATTTCTAGCAGGTTTTAATAGAATATGTATTTCAAGTAGTCGCTTCCGCCAAACTTAATATTATATTGTGGTATTAAATGAGGGGCGTTATACTGTCGATCCCCCAAAACCAACAACAACAATTTCAGCAGCTACACCAAACAGCCCAAATCCTGTTATGAGTGTGAAAACCCCAGGCACTTTAGAAATGAGTGCCCAAAACTGAAGAACAACAACAACAGCGCTAGAGGTAGAGCTTTCGTACTCAACTCCGGGGATGCCCGTCAAGACCCGAATGTGGTCTCGGGTATGTTCCTCCTCAATAACTTATCTGCTTCTGTTCTATTTGATACTGGTGCCGATAGGAGCTTTATCTCAGATGAATTTTATCCACTGCTTGACATCACACCTATTGCTCTAGATGTTAAGTACACTGTAGAACTAGCGAACGGTAAACTCATAGAAACCAATAGTGTGATACCTAATTGCACTTTAAACTTAGCCGACGAATCTTTCTCGATCGATCTTATGCCTGTCAAAAATGGAAGTTTCGACGTCATCATTGGTATGGACTGGTTGTCCAAACACCGCGCCGAAATCATTTGTTATGACAAAGTCGTTCGCATCCCTCTCGCCGCCAGTAGAACTTTGGTCATACAGGGGGAGACAGGTGGGATGAGACTAAACATCATCTCTTGTTTGAAAACTCAAAAATTTCTGAGAAAGGGTTATCCCACAATCCTCGCCCACATCATGGAGAAAAAGTCGGAGGAGAAGCGACTTGAGGATGTGCCCATCGTTCGAGACTTTCTGGAAGTCTTTCCCGAAGAACTACCTGGTCTACCACCGTCAAGGCAGGTTGAGTTCTCAATCGATCTCGTGCCAGGTGCCGCACCTGTGGCCCGAGCACCATACCGTTTAGCCCAATCCGAACTTCAGGAATTATCCACCCAGTTACAGGAACTCCTGGAAAGGGGATTCATTAGACCGAGTTCTTCACCTTGGGGAGCTCCGGTCTTATTCGTGAAAAAGAAAGACGGTTCTTTCAGAATGTGTATCGACTATCGAGAGTTGAACAAGTTGACCGTCAAAAACTGATATCCACTTCCAGGCATTGATGACCTGTTTGACCAACTTCAAGGGTTGAGTTTTTATTCAAAGATCGATCTTCGATCAGGTTATCACCAACTACATGTTCGCGACACCGATATCCCGAAAACTGCTTTCAGAACCCTTTCTGGGCACTACGAATTCCAAGTGATGCCCTTCGGTCTAACCAAAGCACCGGCAGTATTCATGGACCTCATGAATCGAGTGTGCAAACCCCATCTCGACAAGTTTGTTATCGTCTTCATCGATGACATCCTCATTTACTCGCGCAACGAACATGAACATGCGCAACATCTTAAAACCATCCTAGAACTAATTAGACACGAAGAGTTGTATGCTAAATTTTCTAAGTGTGAGTTCTGGATGCAAACCGTTCAATTCCTTGGGCATGTTATCGATAATCAAGGAATTCATGTTGATCCATCAAAAATCGAGGCTAGTGGCAAGCACCAACAACTCCGACCGAAATACGGCAATTCCTAGGTCTTGCTAGGTACTATCGGCGATTCATTGAAAACTTCTCAAAAATAGCCCAACCACTCACGACACTGACTCAGAAGGACAAAAAGTTCGATTGGACTGATAAACAAGAGTCAGCATTTCAACTACTGAAACAAAACCTTTGCAGTGCGCCTATTATATCTCTACCCGAAGGCACCGATGACTTCGTGGTATGCTGCGATGCTTCTCACCAAGGTCTCGGTTGCGTGCTGATACAACAAGACAAGGTCATTGCTTACGCCTCACGACAGCTGAAAATTCACGAAAAGAACTACACCACTCATGACCTCGAACTTGGAGCTGTCGTCTTTGCGCTCAAAATCTGGAGACGCTATCTTTACTTCACTAAGTGCACAATCTTTACCGACCACAAAAGTCTCCAACACATATTCGATCAGAAAGATCTCAACATGAAGCAACGTCGATGGGTCGAGTTGCTTACCGATTACGATTGCGAAATCAAATACCATCCAGGGAAGGCAAATGTTGTTGCCGATGCCCAAAGTCGAAAAGAACGGTCGAAACCACTTCGAGTCCGAGCCCTCAGTATGACTATTCATAACGATCTAAACATTCAGATTCTCGCTGCTCAACTCGAAGCTCTCAAACCTGAAAACAACAGAAATGAAGCCTTGCGGGGCATGGATAAACAATTCGAAATCAAACCTAAAGGAGTTAGGTATTTCTCAAATCGAATCTGGTTGCCTAGTTTTGGAAACCTGCGAGACTTGGTGATGGATGAAGCTCACAAGTCTAAATATTCTATTTATCCGGGATCCGATAAAATGCATCACGGCATCAAAGAATTCTATTGGTGGCCAAACATGAAAGCCGAAATCACCACATACGTCAGCAAGTGCCTTACTTGCTCAAGGGTCAAACCAGAATATCAAAAACCTTCCAGTTTACTCCAACAACCCGAAATTCTCCAATGGAAATGGAAACAAATCTCAATGGATTTCATAACCAAACTACCAAAGTCATCGAGCGGTTGCGATACCATTTGGGTGATCGTTGATCGTCTCACGAAATCTGCTCATTTCCTTGCGATCAAGGAAACTGACAAAATGGAACGCCTCACACGAATCTACCTCAAGGGAATTGTATCCTGATACGGCGTTCCCATTTCGATCATCTCTGACAGAGATAGTCGCTTCACATCTCACTTTTGGCAATCACTTCAGAAATCATTGGATACCCGTCTTGATATGAGTACCGCATACCACCATCAAACCGACGGCCAAAGTGAACGAACGATTCAAACACTGGAAGACATGCTACGATTTGTGTAGTTGACTTCGGTGTAAACTGGGAAAAACATCTACCATTGTGCGAGTTTTCGTACAACAACAGTTATCACTCCAGCATTAAGGCTGCACCTTTCGAGGCACTGTACGGTCGTAAGTGCCGCTCACCTATTTGTTGGACCGAAGTGGGAGACAATCAACTCGCTGGTCCTGAACTCATACACGAAACCACCGAAAAGATCTTTGAGATCCAAAACAAACTCAAAGCCGCACGTGATCGTCAGAAAAGTTATGCTGACGTGAGACGCAAACCACTCGAGTTCCAGGTTGGGGATCGAGTGCTACTCAAAGTATCGCCTTGGAAAGGCGTAATCCGATTCGGTAAATGCGGGAAGTTAAATCCCAGGTACATTGGACCATTCGAGATCCTCGAAAGGATTGGTCCAGTGGCATATCGATTGCAGCTGCCACCCGAACTCAGCAGCGTGCACCCCACTTTTCACTTTTCTAACTTGAAGAAATGCCTGTCTGATGAGACACTTATTATCCCACTCAATGAAATTCGTATTGACGACAAGCTTCACTTCGTTGAAGAACACGCCGAAATCATGGACCGTGAGGTCAAACAACTCAAACAAAGTCGTATTCCCATCGTCAAAGTCAGGTGGAATTCGCGGCGTGGTCCGGAATTCACTTGGGAACGGGAAGACCAGATGCGACAAAAGTATCCTCAGTTATTTGCTGACGTTACCTCAAACACGACTTTGAACTAAATTTCGGGACGAAATTCTCCTAACAGGGGGAGAATGTGACACCCGTCAAATTAGGGCTAGTAATTAGTGCCAAATCATCTCTAATATATGTAATTAGTTCTGTGTTAGGCTAATTTATGTATCAAATAGTATATATTGTTGAATATATATACAATTATGCGATTTAATTAAATCGTACGCATTTCAAATCGAATGTAATTCGATTCAATTATTACGGACGTTGGTGAACAATTTTATTAAATAATATAACATTATTTAATAACACTATTATATCCAAAAATATTAATTTGATAATATTTCATTTACATTTTGTATCGTACAAATGACGACAACGCGATTAAAATATTAAACGCGCAAACAATCAAAAGAAAGTTAAATTATATAACTCAATAATTAAGTTTTTGGTGAAATACTTCAACAAAAATATCGAATAAATATTCACATTTCAAAACTTACACTTAAATTCGTATTTAATTATTTAAACGATTAAACGAACGGGAAAATGAACACCACACGGAGCGCGAATACGGAGATTAAAATTTGGAGCCAACCACACATGGGTGGGGCCCATGTGGGCCGGCCCCCATACCCCAAAATGGGGAGTTCTTACCTCATCACCCCATTATCACCATCTCACTCTCTCTTTCTACCTCCCACTCTCTCAAACTCTCTCCAAAAACTACCACCACCACCGCCACCCTTCTCCACCAAAAAAACACCACCAAATCACCACCAATCACTTCACTTCTTTGGAAGAAAACGATCACGGAGTCACGATCTAAATTTGCATCTTTTCGGGATCTCCTTGCGTTAACTTGTAAGATTCCCAACACTCTCGAAAACTATTAGATTTTTTATTTATTTTAATTGTATGTTGTTAATCTAAGCTTGTAATGTCCAAATATATGTTTAAATCTCGTTTTCGGAAACATTGTCGGAAAATGTCGGTTTGGTCATTTTAAAGAAAACGACTCTAGAAAACGCAACCAACTCAAAGTAATGGTTTTTATAAGCTCAATGAACCAAAATAAGGGTTGGGTAAAAGAATCAGACCATGTGGTGGTCGTTAAACACATTTTCGACAAATTTAGAAATCGATTAGACGTAAGTGACGCACAACCAGATCCAGTGTAGCGTCACTTCCTTAAGTGACGCCTTAAGTGTCGCCAAAAGCCCTAATTTTGCGTCACTTGCCTAAGTGCCGCTAAAAACCCTCTTTTTGCGTCACTTGCTTAAGTGTCACCCCGAAATCGATTTGCAATCTACCTGACACTTACACCGACACTCATACCCGACACTTGCTTAAGTGTCGCCCCAAAATCGAACTGCAACCTACCCGACACTTGTACCCGACACTTGCTTAAGTGTCACCTCTTATGCGTCACTCCCTCAAGTGACGCCACTAATTCAGAACTTACCATTTTATGCTACACTTCTTGAGTGTCGCCTAAACCCTTAAGTGTCGCTATAACTGACGCTAAAAACAGAAAGTTTACAAACTATTTTTATACTAAGTGTCAAACTTGTATAACCTCAAACCTTTATACGATACGACTTCTAAAACACATTGGGACATACTTTTAAGTATAACACTTCGAAATCATAATGATAATGTTGAGATTATTATTACAAACAATCACCAACGGGCCGTACACATTTTCAAAACTCAATCAAATCAACCAAATCGTAGTCATTTGGACAAGTTAATCAACCAAATCGTAGTCATTTGGACATTCTAGTTGGACGAACAACTACAAAGGTGATCTTTATAGATACCTACTCATGTTAATAACCATCGCGTGTCGTGGATACCCTCAGGTTACCTGTCTTCGGACAACAATACTCGGCAAAATCCAATCAAGTTTATTAAGTTAAACACTTCAAGACTCAGGTGAGTCTCATAGCCCCTATTTTACTGTTTTCATCAAGGGTGTGATACATTGCTCGATTTATTTACATGTGAACGCAAGTATAATCATAATCAAATTAATACTACATGAGTTGTTTTCAACTAATCAATTTAAAGTCCTCCACAAACATAGTTTGGTAATACATCTGTAGCGTGAATGTTAGTATATGATATCATATAGGATTGACAATCCTCGTCCGGTTTAGCAAGCACTAACTAGTCAAACGGACGTATTAGCATTTGGGTAGACGAGTGTAGATTAGGCACTCGTAGGAGGCACCTCGATCGGAATATCTTAAATATGGACCCGACCCTCAAGTTAAGCTCAGACTATGTGCTCATGGCTGTATAACTTTTATTTTGCTTAATTGCATATTAAATTCAATTAAATCTTGCGGTTCATACAAATATGTGTTGACATACAAACCTGTGAGCTCACTAGCTTTTAGCTGACCATTTTAGCATCTATCACAGGTACTCAGCAGTAGGTTGGACTGCCCGATCAGGATACTTTAGCTCGTGTCAACATACCAACATTCAGAGATTTAGCTGCATTGTTATATTTTGTATAAAGTAATTATGTATGTAAATCTCTCAATTTCAAACCGAGCTAATGTAACTATAAATGTTGACGTAAACTTTTGTTTAATCAATACAAGTTGTAAAACGACACATATAGAGTCGTTCATTATATACCTTGTGTGCTTGCTTATTGATTAGTCACGCCCCGACCCGAACCGCTTCCGCATCATAATTTGGGGGTGCGACATTGGTGAGTCCTAGATTTAAGATATGTGCGACTGTCTATAATACAGGTTTATTAGAAGTGTTGCTCGACTCATCATAGATTGAACCATGTCCAACATGATTCTATCCTTCCTCTTAGCAACTCCATTAAGCTATGGTGTTCTAGGAGGAGTCAACTTTGAAACTATTCCACAGTGTCTAAGATGATCAAGAAACTTGATACTAATGTCTTCTCCTCCCCTTTCGGATCGGAGTTCCTTTATCTTTCTGCCCATTTGGTTCTCTATATTACGTCCTAATACCTTTTGAACCTTCAAAAGTGTCTGACTTATGTTTAATCAGATAAACATATCCATGTCTACTGAAGTAATCAACATCATAGTAGCTATTTCCATCTTTTATGGCGCATTGCAATGGTCGACATACATCCATGTATACCTAGTCGAACAATCTATCACTTCTTTCATATAACATGTGAATAGTGATTTAGTCATCTTGCTCAATAAACAAGATTTCCATACATCATCCGATTTAAGGTCGAATGATTCCAACACTCTATACTTTTGGAGTTTGGGCGATATTCTTTCTTGTTTACATGCCTTAAACGATATTGCCGCAATTTGGATTTGTCAAGCTATTTAGATGAACCATCATTTAAATTCCTTTGCTAACATATTCAATATTATCATATATACCTTTGCAAGTAGATGCTTTATCACCATTTTTATTTCCAAATGAAAACTGATAACTCTATTCAAACAAGCATGAAATGAATCTATGTTACTTGTCATTTATGACGAATAACATCAATTATTTAAATGTATCCTAATTCCCATATTCTAGCATGAGCTCAAACTTTCCAATGGGCATGACACTCTTGTTTTCCATGACTAAGTTGAGCTCTTCATGCCTCAGACTTTTACTTTCCTTTAGGACTTGCAATATAGTGCAAATGTGAGTACCACACCCTATATTTAAGACCTACGAATTATAAGTCGTAGTATCATGGAGTTTGATTATTTATATACTTGAATCCTTTTCAACCTTACTTTTTTTAAGGTCCTTCAGATATTTTGGGCAGCAACGCTTCTAGTGCTCCTCTGTGTTGCAGTATAACACACTGATTCCTTTGGATCATTGCAGGTGCAATTTCAGATTCAATCTTTCTCTTAGCCGTACGATTGGACTTTCCATTCGTAGCTATTCCAGATCTCTTCATTTCCTTTGCATCATGACCAATTGGCAACACAGGAGCTGCTGAGCCAAAGGCACATCAATCTTCTTGATCCTTTGCTCAGTAATTTTGGAGTTCCATCATTCAGGTCTCTCTCTCATTCAAAACCATTTGACATGAGGTTACAAACTGTTTGTAGACAGCTGGCTGACCAGAAAGAATTATGTTAACCAAGACTTGGTATCATAATATTTTCGGTGAGCTTTAATCTCTTCTTGGGCTGAATCATTATCAATAGTGGGAATTTACTTATCGAGAATATACTCCTTATTCTTGTCGGGAACATTTTCCTTGTTCTCGTACCTACGGTTTCACAGCTCATCGAGAACATACTCCTTGTTCCTTAGAGTGAACCTAGGGTTATATCACCCGTCCATACAGTTTGAACTGGTAAGTCTTTCCCTCCCAAGAACTGAGAAGTTCAGGTTATTTGCAGAATTGGGAACGAGATGATTATTACCATTTTCAACAGATATTTTTGAGATAAAACTATTTTAGTTAGTCTGACTATTCCTTAATTAATTACCCAATTTCTAATTAAGGCTAGGATCTATATTTTCAGTTTTATGAAAAGGGTCGTCGTAATCATATAACAAAATACTTTTGTCTATTTTATTTCTTTGAAACTCCTAGATCTTTGAGATTCATTGATACCTATCAATGGCATGTTAATCTCGGTTATGCTCATCTACCATTCATGACTGGTATGCCGAGGATCATGAACTAGATGGTGAACTAACCATGCAAACCCCGCGTGGTGCCCGGCTCGAGTACGCTCGAGAATCGCGAGTCTCACATCATCTCTCAATATGTCCTCACATTAATGTGCCGGTTAATCACACACGCTCCATTAACAGTCCATACGAGAGATGTGCGGTTTTCATGGGTTAGCATACTATTCACATTTCCTATAGCTAAAACGGGATTTTGTTTTACTATTTTAAGTCTACTTTTAATCTTGACATCATCCTATCAAAAGTCCTCGGTAGCTCCATTGAACGCACAAAGAAGCGGAGAAGCATGTCAGCGCGAAGCTTATTAAAAACCTACTTCTTTAGGGAAGCAAACGATCCGCCTTATACCTCTCTTATAGTTTGTTCTCTATGGGTGAGCCGATTTATCAATTGACTAACGATGTGTTTAGACTTAAATGATACATATATATAAATCATATTATATATAAGGTCTCTCTTAAACATTTAAGGTTCAGGGTTCTATTTTAAAACATTTTAAAAATTGAGCATATATTTTAAACCATTAAAATATTAAGGTATGTTTAGTAAATAAATTAACTGTATACATATATAAATCTATTATACATATATACTTAATTTAATCATTTGGACAAAAAACAATTCTATTTCCAAATAATATAATTTATCTACATTTTGTATTGCTAACCTTATTAAGCCTACGCTCTGATACCACTGTTGGGTTTTCTATTCCCTACCTAGATTAACTTATGCAACGGAAAAATAACAATTAATCTAGAGCAACTAGGAAACTAAACCCTAAAGGACCGTTACTTAATAAAGCTATTAACAATAACAAAATAAATAGATAAATGAGAAAATACTAACCTTTGAGAAAATCAATTTCTCACGTGCAGACCACCTTGCAGAACCTTCACGTAGACTTCTTGCTCGACCTTCCATGCTTTGGATGACAAGTGTCTAAAATAGAACACCTCTAATGCTTCACACCCGTGAACTAAGAGAAACTCCAAATCCTAGAGTCCCGACTCAAGTCTAAAGAACTCTTACAAGGATTCAGAATGAGAAAGAGATAAAGAAACGAATTCAATTCGAATCTGGGATGATTGGAAACCTTGGATTAGGCCTCTATTTATAAGGGGAGAGGGAGCCCAGGGTTTTATCCCTTGGCCGATGTGAGACAACTGAATTCGTCCTCCAACCGTCGGTTGAAGCTTCCAACCGCCGGTTGAACTTGATTCATGCCCAAGTAATGACACGTCTACACCGCCTTACAAACCCTAACCTCCAACCGCCGGTTAGCCTCTCCAGCCGCCGGTTGGAACTCGCTTCCAGAATGTTCCTTTTAGTTTCTAATTAATATTCAATTAATAAACTAACTAAGCAATTTTTATAGTTTCTGTTAATTACTTTTAGCTTTCAGTTAATTTATCAACTTTGATAAATTAACAAACTAAATAATTAACTTACAATATAAATTCCAATTAATATTATCTCTCTTATTGTTTCTCTTACTGTTCATCGAGGGCAACCCAAAAAGGACTCTACCTTTAGAATAGTCTTACAAATTAGTTATGACCTTTGGACACTATTTCCAACAGTATATACACACGGACCATTGATTTGCAATATGAAATTTCATATTTAGTATATAGTTTCTAAGAGTAAAGTGTGTAAGTTAATGCGTATATTAATCATTTAGTTGGATTCATGATAATATTACTTTATGTAAATGGATTTATATAGTAGAGATTATAAAATTTATAAAATAAAAAGTTTTTGGAACCAACTTAGTGAAAATTTTTTAATTATTTTAAGTATATATTAATCTTTTCAAGTACTTTTATTCCTACTAAGTGAATTGAAAATAGAAACATTACAGATCGATTTAGATAATGTTTTAATTAATGATCAAATTTATTTTTATATGTAAATGAGTAGTTGATTGAAAAAAAAATTAATTAGTTAGGGATCTTATTTTAAAATTACTAAAATTAGAGGACTTAATTGACAAATTAGAACTTAATTATAATGATGACATCATAAAGATGTTTCCTATATATAATTTAAGATTAAGATGTTGCAATTGGTTTCAAGCCAATCCCTTTGAATTTTTAATTTTTTCATACTAGTAATAGTAACAATATCGCACTTGAGACCTGGCTCAGGTGGTAGAGCTATCAGGCATTTATGCTGCAGGTACAGGGTTCAAACCCTACTCAGTGCATGAAAATCCCTTGAGCCTTTGGGCTCCGGGGTGAGGAGTTTTACCCACTTCGGCAACCGGAACTGTTGGCACTTGGGCCGGGGACGAAGCTGGGCTTTCTTCTCGAGGGTGCATTATGGTGAGATGATCGGGTGGGCCTAAGTGGCCCGTCAGTGATTCCAAACTGCCTTTCAACAAAAAAATAGTAACAATATCAATTAATAATAAATAATAAGTATTAATTAATTAATAGATAAATAGTGGATGGACATTCCTAATTTTTGGGTGAAGTAGTCAAAGACATTAATTTGAAATGTTAGGCTAATCGCTGGCTTCTTGTTTATTAGGTAATTAGGTAATAAAGGCACAAGTTAAGACTACTTAATGCATGGACAATTATAGAGGTTGGTTGCCAAGAGCTTCCAGCTCAAGTGGCACAAGGTGTTTCACCACGACCTAAAGGTCATGGGTTCGAACCCGGATGTGAGCAAAATGCTCTCCGGGATGGAGACAGGGGTTTTCTCTCGAAATATTCGGGTTTCCCCTGAAATTGGTGATGGGTATATGAAGAGGCAATGCCACTGAGCCCAATACTGCATTTCAAAAAAAAAGATCAATGGTTGAACATTAGTAATGGAGGGGTTAAGATTAAATTAGAAGGGAATTAAGGTAGGGTTGTCTACCAATTTTAGAGTTTGTTATAAATGTACAATAGGGATAGGGATAGGGATATAGAAAATTTTATCAAAAGGAAAATGATAAAGAGAGCTCAATGGGCTGTCAATAAGATTCTAACAAATGCATTAATATTTGTACGTTTATCATAATAAATATCACGGCCTCCTGAATTTTAATTGACCCTACCTGAATTTTTGTTGAAGTACAATCATTTTATGCGTGTGCAACTTGATTATTGACAGCCCGGAGCTGTCGTTAACATAACCCTAAAAAAAAATAAAAAAAATATATATAAATACAACGGTTATGATTTGGTAAAAACATATGGAGGACGGACTATATTCATCGGTAAGAAAACACCATGTCTATTCTGCACGATTAATTTTCTGCAATAAGAATAGGGTTAAATTAAAATCTCCATCTCCCGCCGCTTATTTACTCCCTTATCCCTCCGACTCCGATCGCCCCTATTCCGGCGGTCTAACTTTATTAAATCATCGCTGCCTTCTCTCATAATAATCAGGTGCGTTTTTTCTCTAATTATTATCAACTAATTTCACCATAATTTAATAAATAAATAAATATAAACTGTATGTATTTTAGTTACCGAATATATATATCTGCTTCACGCATTTATTATCTGTTTTTCTTTCTCCACTTTTGTCCTCCTCAATACTTCCACTTTTGCTTTTTGAAGGTGCCTCACCAACATACGTTTCTGTTTTTCACGCACTAAACCCTAATCTGTACCATTCTAACCTAATTTTGAGTTTTAATCTTTCTAGGTGATTTGTTGTTTGATTGATTGATTCCCTTAGGTACTTTTTATTTTTATGTTATTATTGAAGTGTAAATACGTTTGCCACGTGTTTTTCGCATTAGGTTTGTGTTTAATTTTATTAGGTGTGTAGTTTATATAAGAATATATACGCTGATTAATGTTTTTTGTTATTGTTTGTTGAAGGATTTGATGTTAGTGTTTGTATTGCATTTATGAATGAACTTTGGATTTAATTGCATAGTTCAATATATTCATGCTATAATTTAGATTCTAGGTGCAATTAATGATGAGTGTTAATGGTTTACTGCATATGAGCTGTATCCTGTCTAAGAACATGGTAGCAGTTGCTTAAATTAGTGAAGGTTTATTTTTACTTTAATAATGTTGCATATGTACATCCATCATCTGCCTGAGTGTTTGAGTGTTTGGGATTCTGGTAATTTTAATTTAAAAATGTTAAAACTGAAGTATCTTCACTCTTCAACAGACTACTGTAAGGCCCACGCCATTGTTTGTCAGCTTTAGCGTTGTCGCTTGTTTGCTCTTCTTGCATAAAGTATATGATCAAAAAGTAGATTTAGTAATATAATATCTGTAGAAATGAAAGATTTATTATCTATTGAGGACGAATTTCAAAAATGATTATTTACTTTTATTTGATTTGGTTGAATTGTGTTCTTACATGTCTTTCATTTATCGTCTGTGAGAGTTTCTTTGGTTCTCTATGAAGTAATATGTTTCTGTTGGCCAGTGTATTTGATGTATAGTTGCGCTGTCTTGATGTTTCTATATCTGATTGTTTTATCAAGTCAATAATTTGGCACTGGCTGTTAGGATAAACCTTATTACCAAGCAGTTGCGTGTAGTGGGTTATTTGCTTCTCGCTGTTCTCTCAATGAGAAAGTATTTAATTGTCATTCATAATATGCGTTGTATCGACAAGGCTTTTATCTGTTTAAGCTTTTGTGTACATACTTATATGCCTCACATGGTATTCTAAATGTCTGAGGGCGTCTAAACTATGTCAGCCTGGTTTTTACCTTGCTTTCACTTATATTGTATTTGATAGATGATAATATTTCTACCTCTCTCTTTTTTTGTCATATGCTGTATGTTTTGTTCTGTGTGATTTATCTCTTTTAAGATTGTTAGCTCTCTAATATCCCTTCTTTTTGGGCACACACCTGAAAAACAACAGAGCTGTATCTTTCCATGAGTTAATCTTTATCTAAAAAACTTTATATAAGATTGTTAGCTCTCTAATATCCCTTCTTTTTGGGCACACACCTGAAAAACAACAGAGCTGTATCTTTCCATGAGTTAATCTTTATCTAAAAAACTTTATATCATGCTGCATTTTTACACCTTTGGGAATTGTTCTTGTGGGCGAGTTGCTCAACAATGACAACTAGGGCACTCGTATTAATCTACAGAAATGATTATATTGGAGCTAAGAATAATACATTTAAACTGAAAATGATTCTGAAAAGGTGTATCTAATTATTGAAGTGTGAATTTTGTTTCTTCCGTTACTATTAGTTATTCTGTTGAGTGTTGACGCACTTGAGATAATATACTGCGGGGTTGATGATACTGATTACTGATACTATGATGGAACATTAATTAATGTAGGTTATATATCTGGATGAACAGTCCTTTTCATGCCTTATGTGAGTAGCACCTAAAGATGAAACCAAATAGCAATGACATGCCGGGTGCACAGAGGGGGAAAAAGTTTCAGGTTCAAGGGCCAAACTGGATTCTAATAGCAGGCGGTGCCTTATTAAGTACACTTTCAGTTCGTCTTGGTTACAGGCTCAAACAGATCCTTGACGTGAAGCAGCCACCAAATACTACCAGTAGTTCAAAAGGTATTTCCAGCTGTATAATGGGCTTATGGCTACAATTAGGTGGCCAAGTGGGAAGGTTGATGGGTTTAAGTTATAACAGATAGTTTCTGTACGGTTCATGTTGGTTTAGGTTGCTGTGAAACTCTTTCTGTAAATTTACTTTATATATATTTAGTGTGTCAAACATGATTGCAAAAGTGATGTTTCAATGATAACTTAACCTTTTGAAGGAAATGGTTTGGGAAGTTTCATATAATAAAGGGTAAATTACAGAAAGCATCCTTGTGGTTGTCCATTTTTTCAAGGATCATCATCGAACTTCAATAATTGCAGTAAGCATCATCAAACTTGTCAATTTGTCCCAAGTTCATCACTACTCTGTTAAATCTAACATTTAAGTCGTTAAGTCTTGTTTAATGACTACTTTACCCTTCTTCTTCCTCATCATCACCACTAACAAAAAACCCTACAAATATCTATCATCTTCATCATCGTTTCTTATATCATCATACCCACCAATATCAATCAAAACAACCACCAGATCTGACCGGATTCAGCAAAATCACTTCGGATTTAAAGTAGAAAATCCTCTCAGATCCTGATCCCACTCAATGCATCACCTATATTTTCAATTGTCACTTTTATTCTTCTTTAAACAAGATCTAGGTTTTAGAAAAAATAAATTGTTCTCTCACTAACCTTATCACTAACATCCACCATTCTTTAATCCGATCAAACCTCAAAAATCAAACGATCATATATTATCAATTAATCGATCAAAAACCTTCTTCTGATCATACACAAACACACCACAGGGATGCTTTCTGTAATTTACCCAACATATAATTATCATAAAAGAAGAAGATTCTTTGCAAAATGAAAGAAGATTCTTTGCCCAACAGTTGATTTTTTTATTATGAACTATGTAAAAATGAAAGAAGATTCTTTGCAAAAATGAAATAAACTGAAAGAATATAATTATTAAATCAACACGTTCAAGATCTGTTTTCATGTTCTACCATTTCTGTGTTTCTTTATCATAAACACTAAAACAAAGAGGGAAAAAATAATTTACAAAAAAAGCCAGATCGAACAATTAAGAAATCGCTAGGGGTGAGCTTGGTACCATACCAGTACCGAACCGGTACCGACCGGTTGGTACCGGTTTTTTTTTTGCCCCAAATCAAAAACCGAATACCGTACCATTTGTATCGGTTGGTACCTGTCCGGTGCGGTTCCGGTTCGGTTTAGGTATTTTGGTGTGCATGGTACCAACCGGTACCGAACCGGTACCGACCGGTTGGTACCGGTTTTTTTTTTTGTCCCAAATCAAAAACCGAATACCGTACCATTTGTAACGGTCGGTACCGGTTCGGTACCGGTTCGGTTTCGGTATTTTGGTTTTTTTGCTCATCCCTAGAAATCGCTATTACTGTTATTAATCACTAGATCTTTACAAAGACAAAAACCTAGAAATCCCAATTCGAAGAAGAAAGAAGATGAAGATGGTGTCTCCGGTGCAGCGGTGGTGATGTGATCACCGGTGGTGTGCGCAACGGTGGTGGGCTCAGCGATGGTGTGAGGTGGTGGGTTGTGTGCGGCGGCGGCGGTGGTGTGCGCACGGTGGTGTACGGTGGTGATGGTGTGCGTCGGTGGTGGTTGTTGGTACGGTGGACTGCGGAGGTGGTAATAGGGGAAGGGAAATGGTGATGGAGAAAGAAGATAGATATATAGAAGTAAGGAATTGGGGTATTTGGGTCTTTAAAACATTATGGGTTGAATGGATTTTAAATCCATCAGAGTAGCTAATGAATAGGTAAAGGAAGGGCATTTGGGTCTTTTACAATGACTTAACAATCTAAATGTTAGATTTAACGGAGTAGTGATGAACTTGGGACAAATTGACAAGTTTAATGATGTTTACTGCAATTATTGAAGTTCGATGATGATCCTTGGAAAAATAGACAACCACAGGGATGCTTTCTGTAATTTACCCTATAATAAAAATACACTTTTAGACTGTTTCTTTTGTAGCTAGTTCTTTTCTTTACTCCGTTGACCTGTATATATAAAATATAACTTAAATTGATTCATAAGTTAATGGGTTGGATTTGCGACATTAGTCTTTATGCTGTGTTTTATTTACTTAAGGTCGTTTTGAAATGCAGAAAATGGGAAACACATACCCAGAAAGAGGACTGGAAGTTGTCGTTCACACTCAAACTTGTATTGTTTTGAACAGGATGATGGTTGCTTTAATTGCATTTCAGGTATGAAATTCATTGGCCAATTTAAGCTGCGACAGTCATTATATTTATCTTTTGTTTATTGTGCAAGACTTTTACCTGTGCAATCTTCGGTATCTTCTTTTGAAGTTTACCTGTATGTTACTATACTAGCAAGTAAAATGGTGACTGAAATATATCTGTAAAGCATGACACTCTAGGTGGGCATTTCATGGGGTTTTAGTCTCAATTGGTTTTCATGGAGCAGTCACTCATGTCTACAAGGAGTTTGCATCCCACATATTCTTAATCCCATGTCGATGACATAGACCTTTGTTATCTGTTTTACCCACTTGTCATCCTATTGTTTATAGAAACTTTTTGTCAGAGGCCAAATTTTCAGCTACTCCCTGGTTAAACTTTCATGGAAGGTGCGTGTGTATTCTACTCTATGGCATGTCTTTCCAAGATCATAGTCGATTGTATATGCTGTATGAGATGGATCTTCATTTATATTGTATTTTGATTTTGATTTAGTCATTTAGCCTTTGGAACATATCAAAATCTTGTCATCAAGCTGCTTTTGTTACTGTTACGTGTAATCTGTTTTCTTCTCTTTCCACACTAATTTGTACCACGAGTATAAATGGAACATCATCTTAAAGAAAATTCCTAAAGTTTCCTTTCTTATCCGTAAAATACTTTTATTGGCTTGTACTAGCTGTAGGGTCAGTGTATTTTTACGATATTATTCTGATAATAAAGATACCGTGGTTGAAGATGTATCATCACAAATTTCTTAGTGGTAGCATTGACCCTAATTGGGTCTATAAACAGGAACAGAAGGTGACACGGAGACTAAGCCACAACACAATGGCCAGTTGCATACCGAACCCGAAATGGTACTACCTTTAGTGACTGTCTCAGCTCCTGTATACAACAAAGAAAATGGTGTGATGTGGGCATCCTCACCCGACAGACTCGAGCTACCCCAGAAGCCATTCCACCGCTCAAATAGCTCTGACTCTCCATGTGTCTCAGAATCTGGGTCCGATATATTCAGTAAACGGGAAGTCATACAGAAACTAAGACAACAATTAAAAAGACGAGATGACATGATACTAGAAATGCAGGATCAGATTGCCGAGCTGCAGAATTCATTAAGTTCTCAACGTTCTCATTCAGACCATCTGCAATCACTCCTGGAAGCTGCAAACCGGGATCTCTTCGATTCAGAGAGAGAAATTCAGAGGTTAAGGAAGGCTATTGCTGATATATGTGTGGGACAACCAGCCCCCACTGAAAAACCGTATGGGAACTCAAACGGGTATGTAGACATTGAAAGCAGCTTTGACTCTTTGGATAAAGGAAGAGGAGGAAGTGAGACCGATAAAATTGAGATGTTGAAAAGGGAAGTAGGCGAGTTGAAAGAGTTGATAGATGGGAAAGATTATCTGCTTCAGAATTACAAGGAGCAGAAATCAGAACTCTCATTGAAGGTCAAGGAGTTGCAGAACAGGTTGGATTCTCAGCTTCCGAATATTTTGTAGGGTTTTCTGGGCCTCTGTTTCTACTTCTTGTGTATTCTTACTTTCTCCTTCTCTCAGTCTGATGAATTAGAAAGCTTCATTTTTATTTTCTTTTGGGTGTTTTCTCTTTTATTGTCTTATGATTGTGTGAATACGTAGAAGAAAACCATGGATGGATGATTACGGTACGTGGAACCTTACAAGCTCAACAATGAGCCGAGAATACTTATGTTTTGATGTTTATATATCTTCGAAATCTAGTTTATATGGTGTTTTTGCCTGAGATGTATTGGTTGAGCTTCATTTTTCATCGGCCAACATATATGATATATATTACAATTACTTTTGGGTTTCATTTCTTTGGTTTCAGAAATGTATCATTGTCGTGATATGTGGCTACTTAAAGCATGCCATTGTATGGTTTAGCTTATGTTTATGTGATTTTCTGTTCATTAACTGGTGACTTGGTATGGCAAAACCAGCAACACCATAAGGTTATCTATGGGTTCATTGTTGGCCCCACAAATCTTCAAAAGCACATCACCCATAGCTAACCAGACAACCAGTAGTATATGGTAGTATGGTACAATGTTTGGTAGGCTTATTTTGAGTAGTTTTGTATTGCTGTTTACTCTTGACATTTGACAATCATAGATGACGTCTGGTTGGACGCGTTAATACTTCATCCGTTTCAATGTAGATTTGTTCTCATATTGATCATCTGATGTGATTATGATATTGTTTTTAAAACCCAATTAATCATGTGTGTAATGTACAATGCTAAAATGAACAATGACTTGTTTCTAAACTTTTATGATGCTTTACATTGAACGATGGTCATGGTGTTACCAGTTCGATAGTAGAAATTAATTGAATAGAAACCAAAGTATACTCATTGAAACGATCACAACTTTTCGGTTTCAAGCCAAATACATACTTGACTCTAGCTTTGATTTTACTCGACTACGAGTCTTTGACTCAATTAAGTTCCGGTTTTCAACTAGCAATCCAAACCGGGTCCGGTTAGGGTTGTCTATCCGCACCAAGTGTACAATTTCCCGCCAAAACGTAATAGCTTTCACCACAACACTCTTGGATCTACAATTTCCCTCTGTTTTGAGTTATTAAATTAAATACAAATAAACCGAAACACGAAGATAAAACCCTAACCCTTGTTCCATCGTTTTCAATCACAAAATATCAAATTAATATCATAAAATGAAAGGAGGAACACTTCAAATCAATTGGCACGATACCAAACCGGTTCTAACCCTAGATTTCCATCCCCTTTCCGGCATGCTCGCCACCGCCGGCGCCGATTACGACATCAAGGTATTTTTTCTTGTTATTATTATCATTATTTTCAATATGAATGTATAAAGTTAAATAATTTTCAGTCTCTATTTGGTCAAAGTGCTAGCAGAATCTGGAATATTAAGTTAGAAACTAAATTATACTGTAGTTCTTCTAGGGTTTCTATGACTGATTGAATTTACTATTTATTTAATTTATTTAATTTTTAATTTATATGTGGAATGAAATGGAATTCTGCAGCTGTGGCTAATAGCAGCTGAAGAAGGGGAAAAGAAAGTGCCTACAGCTACTTATCAGAATAGTCTATCTTACCATGGATCGGCTATTAATGCTATTCGGTTTTCTCCTTCCGGTACTATACATAATTCCGACTTACAGTTATGAACACAATTTTTGGCAATTACAATTTTGTACAACTTTTAGCTGTTGGCTCAATCATTTATTATTGTGTCAGTGTATACAAACAGTGAAATGTATGTGTGCATATTATATAATTGGGATTTTTTTTGTTACTACCAAAGTATTGGACAGAGTCTTCTAGTGTTGCAGTCTCCTTTCTACCACTTGACACTCATTCCTCTTATTCTGTGAATTTATTCGTAATGTCGTGTAACTTATCTAGAAAAATTATCATAATGTCTAAAACTGGCTGTTGTTTTTTTAAATGTTGTCCAATATTTGATATTTGGAACGAGATTTGGCACCAAACCTGTTGCAAACTCGGAATTGTGAAGAAACTGATGGACCTACAGCTAAATCTTCTTTTTTTTAGAAAATAATTTCAAGAATTAAATACATCTAAAGTTTACAGGTTATCGAGTTATTAATGCTGGACTAAGTCTGTTTCATTCTTATAAAGTCATTTCCATCTGATTTGTGCAGGAGAGCTGCTTGCTTCTGGTGCTGATGGTACGAGTTACTAATTTCACTCAGTAATACTTTATAATCCTATTCATCAAGACGGAAATCTACATGATCTCAATTTATACAAATGCAGGAGGTGAGCTAATAATATGGAAGCTGCACAGTAATGATACTGGTCAAGTGTGGAAGGTCCTCAAGTCATTGTCGTAAGGCCTTTCATTTGCATATTGCATCTTCATTCGAATAAAAACCACACGTGGATTTTTTTTTATTTAGATTTTTGTTAGTCTGTAAGATTGATATAAAAAAAACATTCTTGTTTACCAAAAAGAACTTCTCAGAAGAATTCCCTCTTCTTTTTTCCGTAAGGATTTATCTCCTCTACTCATAGTTGAAGCATTACTAGACAGGTTTCACCGTAAAGATGTGTTGGATTTGGAGTGGTCTACTGATGGTGCATTTCTATTTTCTGGGTCAGTTGATAACTCATGCATCATATGGGATGTTAATAAAGGTAAGACGAATGGTGGAAATTAGAAGAATAATCTCATATGCAACAATAGGTGATTATATGTTTATATCCCTTGTGTATTTTTTTCAGGGGCTGTTCATCAGATTTTAGATGGTCATTTCCATTATGTTCAAGGCGTAGCATGGGATCCCTTAAACAAGTATGTTGCTTCACTGAGTTCAGATAGAACATGTCGCGTATATGTAAAGAAACCACAAAATAAAACAAAAGGAAGTGAGAAGACAAGTTATGTATGTCAACATGTCCTTACGAAAGTGGAATCACAAATGGTAGAAGAATCCAAGGTCAAAAACAGGTTTTTCTAAAATATATCTTATAAGATTGTTTTTCTTGAAATGCAGCTAATGAGTTGGCATATGGTATTCATGCAGTCTACTAAACACCATCTTTTTCATGACGAGACACTGCCATCCTTCTTTAGAAGATTAGCCTGGTCACCGGACGGTTCTTTTCTTCTTGTGCCTGCTGGTAAGCATATCAAAATTTCAAACAGTTACTTATATTCTTTCAGTCGGTTCTCCATAAAACACTTCATCTCAATAAGTAGTTTTTGTTAAATGTCTGTACTGATGTGTTACAAAGGAATGTATAGGTGAAATACATATGTATATTGTCTTGATTGTTGCTGATGCAATATTGCAATTCAGGTTCGTACAAACTCTCGCCCACTTCAGAACCTGTCAACACTGCTTATGCTTTGTCCAGAAAGGATCTTTCAAGGCAAGATATACTTATTTCCCTTTCCCTGTTTGTCCAGAAAGGATCTATAGATCTATGTTGTGACGTAATAATTTGTAAATATCTGTATCCATGTTTCATTGTTTTGTGCTTTGATATTGCAGGCCTGCATTAATGCTCCCTGGTGCCAGCAAAGCTGTTGTAGCGGTGCGTTTCTGCCCTAGGGCCTTTAGCCTTCGTGGGTTGAGCTCATGTAAGTTTTTGTCAGTTAGAACTCTCTCCCAAGTCTTTCATAAAGAGTATTATTCATATTTTTCAGCGTTCTGTTTTGTGTAGCTTCTTTTTTCAAGCTCCCATATCGATTGATCTTTGCGGTTGCTACTTTGAACTCTTTATACGTTTATGACACCGAAGGAGTTGAGCCAATAGCAGTTTTAGCTGGTCTTCATTATGCGGCCATCACTGATATTGCATGGTATGTTTTATACATGTATTTCATCTGCTTTAAAATAAGGGGGTATTTGAATAAGCGTTATGAAATTAATTATTTGATTACTGCGATCTGAAGTTCAAGTAATTAGTTTCTATAATTATTGGATAAATGGATTATGCTTCTTGTGATCCTTAATCTTTTCTTATTAGCTGCAAGAATAAGTTGTGATTTCCAATTATCTAACGATAGAACCGAGTTACCAATCTACTGCGTCTAATGTTATTCAAGACTTTTACTTTCATATTTTACAAGACAGCTCTCATTTATTTATTTTTTTGTTTTTTATATATATATATCTTTTTCTTTTTATAGAATGGCACTTTGGTAATTTGTGCATCAATTCCCCCTGTAATCAAAATTCATCACACACTAATCTTCCAGTTATCTTCTCGAATTATAACAACTTTGAGCATGAACTTTTAACAAAATGCATAATCAGTTTTGATGCAATATCTGGGAAAGGAGGAATTCTGATGCTTTTGTGACTTATTCTGTTGTTGGAAATCGAATGCCTTTAATTAATTTATACCATCTGTTCTTTCATTTTTTGGATAAAATTAGGTCACCCACAGCTAAGTTCTTAGCACTGTCTTCTCAAGATGGTTATTGTACCCTTATAGAATTCGAGAACGATGAATTGGGAGTACCAGTCTCCTTTACAGGTTCATTTCTATTATGTTTTTACTTTAGCAATTCATTTCATTTTTGCTATACAAATTTGTTATAATCTCTTGTTGCTGCATTTCTTTCAGAAAATAAACATGTCCCAGCTGATCAGAATACAACCACGGAGACCATAGAAAGAACTGAAGAAATCAAGACAGTGATTGATATTGTTGATGATGATACACAGGAAATGGAAACAAATAAACAGGAAGGGAGACCGCCACAACCAAGTTTGGTGAATTCAACAGAGAAACAAGATGGAAAACAACCATCACCAAGCACGATGCCTCCAAGTAAACCAGCCAAAAGACGGATTACTCCAATGGCCATAGATTGAGTTTAGTTTTTGTATCTTATCGTATGAGATGGAACCCTATTTTGTAACTTTATATAATTCCTTTGTATAATCTGCAATTCTGTTGGAGGCTAACAAGGGTCTTTATGTTGAAAATCGAAAACTGGTTTCCTACTTTCTGATGTTCTTGTCTGGTGTTTTTTTTCTTCCAGTATCCTACTTTTGGCCGACTAGGTTCATGAGGCTCGAGTCCACTGACGCACAAACTCGATCAGGCTAGGAGACTACTTTTTAGTGAAAGTAGCTAGTTTGATAATCAATTCGGGCCCATGTCAAGATCCAGATCCATTCACCCAGTGTTTTGAAAACCGGTTGACTCGGACCAGTCTGACCGGTCGAACCGGGAATTTTGGGATTTCCGACCGGTTGAAAACCGGTTTTGGGCTAGGTTTGACCAGTCAACGAACCGCCCGGTTTTCACCGGTTGAACCGGGAACCGGACTGGTTTTCATTTTTTTTTTTTTTTCATTTTTTGGGTTTTGACCGGTTTTGGGCCGGCGGTCCGACCGATTGAACCTGAATCGGACCCCTCTCTTGTCCGAATTAAAAAACGGTTTTCAAAACATTGCATTCACCCCTTCTATTTGCATGTTATTTTTTTTTTGGCAAGTGATGTGATGTAGTAAATCGTCCCTTTTGATTAAATTTTTGAATCAGGACTGTACGATCCATTAAAATATTTTTTGGCTACCAAATCGTCAAGAGATTTCCTAGAAAGTTTCAAGAAATGAAAAAGTTGAGAGGATAACTAAGACAATAACTACACTTGTTTATAAAGGTTTGTTAACACTATATTTCTCTTTTGGCTAACTTGTACCCTTAAAAGCAAAAGCCAACCTTTATTAAATGCACTAAAACTTTCTAAATGTATTACAAAATTCATTTATTAAACTCACTAATTTTCAATTATACATCTTTATTAATTATATTTATATTAATTACAGATAATTCAACTTTATTATATGTCCTTAACATATGTCATAAGGGCAAAAGTTAGATTATCCCTTATATCGTACTCATGAAACTTTACACATGTCATGTTCACTTTATTAGGTCACTATTTAAACCTATGTAATTAGGCAGTGGCGGATCCAGGATCTGAAACCACGTTGTTCCTAAACTTACTTAAGTTAAATAACTCACAAGTCGATCTTATATGTCGAGTCGGGTCGAGTCGGATTTGGCCGATAATTAGTTTTTTTTTTTTTTTTGAAGAAGCAGATATTATATTACCATTAATAAACTAGCAAGATGTTAGGAGTTACAACTAAAATGACCATAATAAATCACACAATCTTGAACTCTAAACAACACAGTCGTACCATACACATACATTCCAAACTAAATGACAACGACCCTACACTTTGATTCGAGCCAACAACGCATCACACTTTAATTCACCCAATCGACTACACGTACCCATGGATCCAACATTTAGAACTCCTTTTACCTTTTACCTTTACCGTTTACCTTTTACCTAAGGAGTGAAGACATTAGATCGCTACAGGTTGAAACGCCTAGACGTGACACAAAACCACTCGCAACCATTTGACCCATTGGCTCAAACCATCCAAAACCCCTGAAAACACCAGCTTCTAACAAAACATGTAGTATTGTTTTCTTGTAAAAAAGTCTACACATACATCAAATCAGTTCATACAATTTTTACAAGTACGTAGTAATTCATTGGATATCAGTGTTATCCGATAAAAATAGTACGTTAAAATTAATGGTTCAATTCTTCTGTTAAGACCTTCACTCAAATAAAAATACTTAGTAGATTGTTTCATTATTTTGCTTATATTATTTGTTTCTTCGACCAAATAAAGTTACACCAAGAGTAAAAGTGGCCCTCTCACGGCCCCTACCTACCGGTCCCACGGCCAATAAGAAGGAGGCAAACCGTGTAACTCGCGATTAAAGGTTACACTATATATATTCATATACGCAAAGTAAGTGGCATTCACATCAACTATACAAACCAGAATGAAAGTAAAACATTACATAATCACAAATAATATGAGCATGTCAAAAATCCAGGTTAGTACTCCGTAATTATTAGAATCAAAATGAGTAGACACCATAATTTGTACTCCCTCTGTCCCATATTTATAGTCCATGTTTCCTTTTTTGGACGTTCCAAATTAATTGTCCACTTCCAAAAGTAGAAAGGTATAATTAACTAAATTTCCTATTATATCCCTACTTTATATATATGTAATAAAAAGGTGGGTAAAAAGTAAGGGTAAAACTGTCATAGTACAAAATAGTACAGTGTAATAATTATGTTTTCTTAAACTGCGTGTTTCTTGTCTGCGAACAATAAATTTGGGACGGAGGGAGTATAAAAGTTAATTACGTTGTGTATTATGAGGACAAAGATATTAGATAAGTTAAATTCAAACAAAACATATTAAATTTATAATAAAAATATATAAAATAATCTAACTACTTATTAAAAAAATTAGTTTTAACTCATTATATAATAGTTATATTGAATTGAATATATAATGCGTCTGTGAAAAATTAATCGTTGAACTCCAACCAGTTGAGTTTTCAAGGTAGTTCCCATAAAAAGTTCAAGGTAGTTCATGGTTCAAGTTTAAGATGATTTCTTGAGACAAATTGCATCACTTCTCAAACAAATTCTAATCTAAGGTGGTTCCTAGGATCTACCTTCATAGGCTTTGGATCCGCCCTTGTAATTAGGTGCATCTATCATTTTCTTACATTAATTCACATAATAGGATTTTTCTAACGTATGATCTTGTGGTATACGATATAACGTATTTAATGAAGTCAAAAAGAACTTGAATATTAGCATTTGCAATTAAACCTCATTAATTCAATCTAATATTTATCCTTTTTAAGTATATATTAAATATCATTATACATTTTGATATTTCAAGAGATTACAAATGCACCTCAGCAAAACCCGAAAAACAAAACAAAAAATTATTTAAAATATTTAATTAGTTCTCTTGTTTTTGTTGCACTAATAATAATTACCACACATGGTATATTATCATTATTCTACTATTAAAAAGATGAAATGAAAACAAAAATAAAATTAAAAAAATTGTAATTGTAATCTATGGATTATTCTATAGCTTTAAATTGAGGCGGTTTTGAACAATGGTGGACCCCCTTATTTGCGGCACAAACACAAACACAAAGACAATGCTTTGCATATAGATACATACATATATATAGATATACATATAAAACAAACTCATATCTCTTCTGTTCGTTAGTTTCAACCAATTTCAGTTAAAAACGTGGGTCTCTCTTGGCATCCTATTTTTATTTTTATTTTTATTTTCTTTTTTCTTTTCCTGATACTAAAATTTTTCAATTTTTATTACTTATTTTGCTGTTTGACCTATCAGAAGTTTCCATTTTTATCCTATTTCATTCATCAAATTTCGCATATTTTGTTTCTTGAAGGTAACCCTAGCGATACACGGCTCACCAAGATAATAATATTCCCATATCTCAGTTTTTATTTTTTATTATTTCAGTATAAATTTGGAATATATTCTTTATTTTATTTGTTGGGAATTCTTTATTTTTTATTTGTTACCATTCTTTTTTTCCTCCACGTTAACGATTTTCATGGAGTTTTAACATAATCATCATCCAAAAACCGCATTTTTTTAATCTTGATTAATAAAGAAATTGATGATTTTTTAATATTGGATTAAACAATTTAAGCTGTTTGTTTTCTGGGATTTGTAGGTTAATTTTTGGTGTTTTGTTAGCCTTGATTAGGTTGAATCAATCATATATATTCTATTTTTATACTTAATTTCCCCCTAATTTCATTCAATTTCACCATTTTTCCTGGAAGTTTGTAACAATTTTTGGAAGTGGCTTGTCATTCTAAATCATAATGTCATCAAGAAATGATCCAATTGTCACCAACTTTTTAGTATCAATCAGGTTAGGGTTCTTTCTGTTTATTCTTACATACACATGCTTACAATTTCTTAACTTTTTTAATGACGTATATAATGTGTGTATATATATATATATATATATATATATATATATATAAGTATATAATTTTGTCTTCTAATAGAAGTAGATCTGTTCATGTACTAATTGTTTCTTTATTCATATATATTGCAATAATGGTGATTAGATCTTATTGTTTATTGTTTAATTTCAATTTATTATTATAATATAACTATGAAACATGTTTTTGTGTTGTCTTATTGGATGTATAAGAATGATCCTTAATTCATTATTGGTTTTTGTGATTCGAATAGAATGAGAAATTATATGCTATAGATTCTTGATTAAAATGTTCTATTTTCTATATACAATATGACTTTATGCTATAGATTGAGTTACATGTGTCATGTTGGTTTAATATTCCTTAGATGTGAATTCAAACTGAGAATGATTCTTTGATTATTTAGGATTGGATTTTAGATTTGGATATGTAGGTTAGGAGTTGATGGAAGAAAAGTTATTATTATTCAGATAAAGTGATATTATCTAACTATCTCTAACGTTCAGCACCCAACAATGCTAACGTCTAGTTATCGGATTTTGATTTTTCAAGTTGTAATAATCTATTTGAAAATTCAATATCCTCCCTATAGATGCAGTAAGATATGGAGAAAGGTTAAGAATATGTCACATTTGTTTGAACTTGATGTTACAAAGATCATGAAGAAAAAATTTGTTCAGAAAGTGATTTGATTTTCAATTCTGGAAAGCCCAAGACATGTTATGTCTTTTGTGCTGAAAGTAAATGAATGTACAAGATCAATCTTTTCTCATTGTAGTCTCGTTTTCTTTGCCGAAACGCTTGATGTTTTATAAATATGTGGCCTCGGCATCTATTTATGAAAATCACTTTCCGTTATGTCAGCATGTCTACGTGTCAGTCATCCTGCGCAGACATACCTTGAAAATATTCTTTGTAGTTTGAAAAAATTCAAAAAATTTAGTGTCTCTGCACTTGTGTCACGTGTTCAAGGGTAAGACAGTCATTTGACATAATTAATAATAAAAATAACGTAACAGTCCGAGTTCACAAAAAACATGCGTTCCATTCGAAGAATCACTATTTATTCACATTTTTCATTCATTGTATTACCTCTGTTGAAGAAGCTTTGGCGATTTGCATCTTTATTTCTGTTGCTCATCTCTCTATTTTTTTTATGACATCAAAGCCTTGTTAATTGATTTTGTTCTAAAATTGTTAGTAATTATTTGAGTGAAAAATCTTACAATCACTTGGTTCGATTTTAATAGTCATGATTGAGTTCTCAATCTTATGTCTGATCATTATCTAAGGTGGGCCCATTCCTAAATGATGTTATTTAGAGTCTAAACACATTCAGTTAATTAGCTTGTAAGTTAGATGATTAGGAATAAAAGCTTAGGTATTTTCATCTTTCTTGTTATCTTTTGTGTCGTCGATGAATTTACTTTTCTGATCTAAGCCCAGAAACAGTATGTGTTGTTGGAGAACCAATCAATAGGCCGATTGAAACAACCTACAATTCTGATTCCCAAATTCACATATTACGTACGTGTAAACCATCAGTAAGATTCTATAAAGTTGGGCTATATGTGCGTTTCCATTTATGTATGGATGATTCTGTATGTGTATTTATGTACGTGAAGCAAGGATTTAATTTACATTTTGTAATCATATTAAATGCAAAAAATTCAACTATTATGTAACCCGAATGCGTTTTGATCCATTACCTGATCCACCCGTGTTTCCACCTCTACTGTCCATTTATGTATGGATGATTCTGTATGTGTATTTTTTATTTTTGTAATCATATTAAATGCAAAAAATTCAACTATTATGTTCTTTGTAACCCGAACGCGTTTTGATCCATTACCTGATCCACCCATGTTTCCACCTCTATTGTCCATTGATGTATGGATGATTCTGTATGTGTATTTATGTACGTGAAGCAAGCATTTAATTTGATTTTTGTAATCATATTAAATGCATAAAATTCAACTGTTATCTTCTTTGTAACCCGAACGCGTTTTGATACATTATCTGATCCACCCATGTTTCCACCTCTATTTTAAATGATCAAAGTTGAAAACATTAACTCAGTACATCCATTTGTTTTCTCAAAGGTTCTGATCGAGTGATACACCATGGAAACCATCACGAATGAAGAATTGGACACAGATATAGTTGGCCAATGTGAGACGGTGGAGGTTAAACGACTCCTTAGACGTAGAAGTTCAACCAGATTTCAACCCTCTGATTCGACTTCTGGAGCCCAAGCTTCAACCGACAAGCGAAAGAAGGTTATTTCTTGTCTATGCATAATAAAAGATACCTTACATTTTGATGTCTTTTGTTCTTTGATCCTATGTTAGCATCAACATTTGTAGGCATAGTTTTAAAAATAATAATAAATGATTTAGTCAGTTAGAGTGAGAGAACAGTTAGCATATTTGAGATGCATCAATCATATCATAGGTTTGACTAGAGGTGGCAGTTTTGACTCAACATACTTATGAATGAGTCAATTTGAGTTGTGTTTGATCTCAAAGTGGTCAAATAGTAAATAGCTAAATTTTGTCAAATGGGTTGAAAGTTGCCCGAATTCTATTTTTAGTGCATAACAGTTTATTATGGGTCAAATGAGCTACTGAAAGGCATTTAATGCTTACTTCAGTGTCACGTGATATTTGATACTTATGAGGCAAACAATTTGGCATCTTATTTGAATATTATGTTGTAGGATCGGTCTTCTAAAAACACCCCCAAAGATGATCACAGTCTTGAATCCTCAGGAAGTCCTCGAAATCAAAAGGTAGGAAGTTATGCTTGTATTATATGATATAAACTCATATAAAATGCATCACCACAAATGAGATCTTTTCATGAATGAAGGTGACAGCTAGATGGGATCCCTCTGAGGCTTGTAGGCCTAAAGTAGATGAAGCTCCAGTATTTTATCCAACTGATGAGGTAACATTTTTGTAGTCTTCAGTTTTCTATTGAAATTAAATATTATTCTATTGTGTTATTTATCCGATATTGATTTATTAGGAGTTTGAAGATGCACTAGCTTACATATCAAAAATACGACCTCGAGCAGAAGCTTACGGTATATGTAGGATCGTGCCTCCAACTTCTTGGAAACCTCCATGCTCCCTCATGAAAGAAAGTTTCTGGCAACAAGCCAGATTTTCTACTAGAATTCAACAAGTTGACTTGCTTCAAAATCGGGAACCGATGAAGAAAAAGAGAGTGCGAAAACGTAAGCGATCGTCTACAAAGATTGGGGCAAGAAGGATGAATACTGACTCAAATGCTTCTTCCGACAGTGATGACAAATTTGGGTTTCGGTCCGGATCGGATTTCACATTTCGAGAGTTTGTAGATTTTGCGGTTAACTTCAAGAAGCATTATTTTGGAATATACGATGAAAGCCCGAAAAGATCCATAGATGGGTATGAAGAGAATGAGGATCAGTGGGGACCTTCAATTAGTGAAATCGAGGGTGAATATTGGAGAATAATCGAACAACCAACGGATGAGGTTGAGGTGTACTATGGAGCAGATCTTGAAACGGGGGTGTTCGAGAGTGGTTTTCCAAAAACCGCAGATGCTGAAAATAACGAGTTGAATAAATATGTGAATTCGGGTTGGAATTTGAATAACCTCCCGCGCCTTCCAGGGTCAGTGTTAGCTTTTGAAGGATGTGATATTTCGGGAGTTTTGGTGCCATGGTTATATGTTGGCATGTGCTTCTCATCATTTTGTTGGGTAAGCTTAAGTTGTAATATATTAAATTACATTTTTTTTGGGCAAAACACATAAAAAGGTACTTTACTTATAACTTCTATCTAATGTATACAACTTTTTGTTTCCATTCTAAGGTAATGAAATTTATTTTGGTCATCGAATTAAGGGTTTTGATCTCTCAAGTATTCAATAGCAGCCCAGCTCACAAACTGGCACCTTATGGTTATGTATCTTGATGGTAACACTGAAACAAAACTACATATATTAAGTAACCTGAGGATTAGTGTATTATTGTGCCTGAGTTCTAAAATCCCACCACCACTTCCAAAGTACCTGAGGAATTCTAATTAATTAGCAGTATATGTTATTCAGAGGTAGGAAGATCCTTGAAAACCCATAGTTTGTGGCCTGCATACTTACTCAACAAGTCAAAAAATCCTTTTTTTGTGTAAGGAAAACAAGATTAGTACCTTAAATCGAAAAAAATTGTACCTATGATGAAAGTTGGTTATGAGTACCTTTTTGTGCTATTTACCCTTTTTTCTATTGTATGATTTTTGTTTTCTGTGAAATTGTTAAATGAGATCTCTGAGTTGTTCTTTAATTTGTTTATTATAAAGCATGTTGAAGATCACCATCTTTACTCGGTAAACTATATGCATTTTGGTGATCCAAAAATATGGTATGGGGTACCAGGAAGCCACGCAACGGCCTTGGAGGATGCGATGCGGAAGCATTTACCGGATTTATTCGACGAGCAACCAGATTTACTCCATCAGCTTGTTACACAGCTCTCTCCTAATGTTCTGAAATCTGAGGGTGTGCCAGTATATCGTGCCACACAGCTTTCTGGAGACTTCATTGTTACGTTCCCGAGGGCATACCATGCTGGGTTCAATTGTGGTTTCAACTGTGCGGAGGCTGTCAATGTGGCACCGGTTGATTGGCTACAACACGGACAAGGTGCGGTGGAGCTTTACGGGGAGCAACGACGCAAGACATCTATATCTCATGACAAGTTGCTACTAGCATCAGCTCGGGAAGCTGTCAGGGCTCTATGGGAGCTTTCGGTATTACATAAAGAAAATCCTGGGAACGTAAGATGGAAACGTGTTTGTGGGAAGACGGGGATACTTACCAATTCCGTAAAGGTAGATTATTTATGAAGTCTGTAAGTGGCAAATTGGGTGGGTCGGGCGATGAGTCGAAATGTGTACTTAGGTACATGTTGAAACTAGCCGGGGGTCGGTTTGGGTTGGATTGACCCAAAACACTTTTTGCCAATAATTTATGTATTAATAATCAGTGTGTTAGTTATGATTACACACACTATAGTATCACAAATATTGAAATAGTTCTTTGCATGCGATTTAAAAAGCTGTCTGCATTGAAAGTACACTTTAGAAAATTTCGACCGTTACGACCCGTTTTTTATATAAATTTCTGGACTAGAATAGAACTTTCAAGGTACTCCTTTGTTTTCATGTACGTTTTTCTGATCTTTTTCTTTCTTTCTACCTTATAATATTTCAGGCAAGAGTTGAAATGGAGCTAAAAAGGATTGAGCACCTTCAAGCCGGTTTTCAGTTTCAAAAAATGGAAGAGGACTTCGATACTACAAATGAGAAAGAATGTTTTCTATGTTTCTATGACTTACACATGTCTGCAGCCACCTGCAAGTGCTCTTCTGATCGGTTTTCATGCCTAAAACATGCATATCTTTTATGTTCATGTGATCCAGACCAACATTCTGTGTATCTGCGTTATACTTTTGATGAATTAGCTATGATAGTTGACTCACTTGAGGGTCAGGCGGATGCTCTCCATAAATGGGCATCCAGAAACCTTGATTACGTAAAATGTCCAATAAAAGAGGAAACTGGCAATTTGTCACATAATCATGGTTCATCGAGTGTTGTTCAATCTGGTCAAGAAAAAGAACCCTTTTTAGGACTTGAGTGCTTGCTAGATTCAAACTTTGGTAAAGTTTGTGTTGAACTTATAGATATTGGATCTTTAGCGTTTGGAAAACTGTGGTGCAATAAGCAAGTGATATTCCCAAAAGGTGAGTAGTTAAAGATGTTAGGGTTTTGATAACGGAAGCCTTTAGGGCTTTTGTTAAGGCTTTCAGACATGTATAAAGGATTTGTACCTTTATTAAAATTCAGGGGTTCAAAATAAATTCAAGGGGAGACAAAAAGTTTCTTATGGTTATAGTGCCATATTTAATTTAATGCATGTCTGAAGGCCTTTACGAAAGCCCTAAGTATCGAAACCCAAAATGTTATTAGTTAATTAGTTAATTTATCAATTTATTATATTAACTCTGGTTTTCATTTGCAGGATTCCGAAGCCGAGTAAAATATTTCAGTTTTCTGAACCCAATGGTAATGAGCTGCTACATATCAGAAATTCATGATGGTGGGCTCATTGGACCAGTATTTAAGGTTCGATTAACATTTAATTGAATTTTTTATTTCTTATTAGTGTCTTCGATTTATAATGATTTACCACTCGTTAATAACTTTTCTGTTTATATGATGAAATTTAGGTTTTCTTAGAAGAGTGTCCTAGTGAATGCTTTGTCGATGTGTCGGTAGATAAGTGTTGGAAACTGGTTCTGCACAGGCTAAATCAAGAGATTGCCAAGTTGGAAAATAATGCCTTAAAACCGTTACATAGTATTGATGGGCTTGAAATGTTTGGGTTATCTTCTCCACCCATTATTCAGGTACGCAGATAGTACTTTTATGATTATTTAATTGAGTTTTGGAACACCTTTATTAGCTACCAAAAGGGTCAAGTGTCTGAAAATGTATCAAACTCTACCCAAACCTCTTATCATATCTTATATGTATCCAACTTTAGCAGTTTCTATTATAGTACGTATCATGTTTTCAATTATTGTTATTGTACGTATCCAACCTCTTTTAATTTATAAACAGAAAACATGGTACTGGTTTTGATGACGTGGCTACTTATATGGCTGCCATGTCAGTGGAAAATAGTCGCTAGATACATACGATAGCATTTGTTTGAAACTGTGTGATACATTATGAATACCAAAGGAACATATAAAGGTGGAACTTAGAAATAGAGTTTTGATTATAAATTTGATACATGTTCCTAGAGTAACCGTTAAAAGATAAATCAGAGACTATATCTGCTAGTCCCTTCAGGTCTGTCACAGTTTCTTAGAGCACCTAACCTTGCTACTTTTTTAATAAGTGCAGTACCGTAGAATGAATATATGAAATTTAAATGAAATTATACATATCGAGTAACATCTGTAGTGATTCCAATGCTTATAAATGAGTACATATATGAATCTGAAATGTTAAATTCATACTGAATGTTATTTTTTTTTGTCTCAGGCAATTGAGGCTCTTGATCACGAGCATAGATGTCTGGAGTACTGGAGGAGTAAACTCAACCTAAATAACATAGAATAGAGATGCTGCTGCTGACTCTTGGAATTTTGGGCAATAACATCTTTGGTTATAGAATAGTTCTTTTGGTTTCTTAAGATAGAAATCGACAGCAGAAGTTGCGAATCTAGATATGGTAGAAATTTAAGTTATAGGGTTTTTTTTTGGTTATAGAACAATTGCTAGTATACATCTTTGGTTCTTTTTTTGGTTTATTAAAGCCGTTACAGAAAGAAAATAAATCGTTAAAAAGTTACATATGGGATTTTGAGAAGTAGATATCAGTTTTGTTTTGATTGTTTGTTTTAATCTTCCCCTTCCAACACCAAAGCCCATTATAATTTGGCATGCAACAATGCACTACAGCTTCTGAATTTCGTTTTTCTAGATATTTTATCTAAACTTCTACGTCCTGTTTTTGATTTTCATAAATTTACAAACTTTTAGCTTCAGTCAATGTTATTAAACCACATTTTTTTAAAAATTTATGTTATACTTGTATTATGTGTGAACATAAATTTTAGAGTTAATTTTTTTTAATGTATTTGTGATTTTGTATGCTATATTTTAATCACTTTACAGGTCTTGTTTTAATCAGTTCATCGAACTCTGAAAGTTGATTGAACTATAATGGGGTGTTCATCCGTTCACTTTACAGGTTACTTGTTTTAATCCGTTCGGGTTATTTCGGTTTTTAAGTTCTAAAGAGCCAAACTGGAAACCGAATAAGATGTTTAAACCGAATTGAAACCAAATTTATTTTAACTAAAAAGACCTTTCAACATACAAAGATGCAAATTATGCAAGGTTATACCATAAACTACATAAATCTAATCATTACTTTTTAAAACAAATTTGAGGTCACAAAATATGAAACTATCAATCTACGTGTAATTCAAAGTCCCAACTTTTTTATTCTTTTTATTTTTCTTTGTTTTTTACATGTACAGAGCTTGTTCAAGTCTTCACGCTAAACACTTCGAATATTCAATAGAATTCAAAAAATCACATATAATAATTTAGAGTAACTGAGTAACGTTCAAATGAGAGCATCACCAATGCATTTAATGTTTTTGGGTTTAAAGTTTTGCCACATCAACTTTGCATCTTTTTACATGAATCTCTACAATCCATTATACTTTGTAAAGTTTAAAGTAGTGATACATCATTATATAAAAATAGCTACAAAAGTAAAGAAAGTACTAGTGAGGACCATTATAGAGTTCAAAGTGGAGTTCAAAGAACTTTGAACCTTACTTTATACTATTAAGTATGTGGCACTCCTACAATGCAATTTTCTACTTTGAACTTTGCCACCTAATACTTTGAACTATGCCACCTAAGTGCATTGGAGATGCTCTGAGTACACCAACTTTGAGTGAGAATGAGGGAATCAATAGACTTCTGTCATGTGTCACTTTATTCACTCTCCTCCACATTTTTAAAAATTAAATATCTCACAAACGGTAAGTCGAAAAATCATAAAAATTGCACCATAAAATTCAACGTTTTCTCCTCTTCGATTTGCCGTCCCTCAAGGCATACTTTCGACAACTTTTTTTTTCTTCCATTTTTTGACGGGTTTTACAAATTAGTAACACATGTGTTAGTGATTGGTTATACATTTAATTTGTGATTAAGGTTAGGGTTTAGGGTTAGGGTTTAGGGTTTAGTAGGGTTTAGGGTTTAGTAGGGTTTAAGGTTTAGGGTTTAGTATGATTTAGGGTATAGAGTTTTGTAAAGCGTTTAGGGTTTGGGGTTTAGGGATTAGGTTTTAGGGTTTAGGGTTTGAGGTTTGGGGTTTCTCCCTAGGGTTTAGGGTTTAGTAGGGTTTAAAGTTTAGGGTTTAGTATGATTTAGGGTATAGAGTCTTGTAAAGCGTTTAGGGTTTGGGGTTTAGGGATTAGGTTTTAGGGTTTAGGGTTTGAGGTTTGGGGTTTCGGGGAGAAACCCCAAACCTCAAACCCTAACCCCTAAACCCCAAACCCTAAACCCTAAACGCAACCCTAACACATGTGTTAATAATTTGTAAAATCCACCAAAAAATGAAAAAAAAAAAGTTGTCAAAAGTATTCCTTGAGGGACGGCAAATCGAAGAGGAGAAAACGCTGAATTTAATGGTCCAATTTTCATAATTTTTCGATTTGTCGTTTGTGAGATAATTGATGTTGGGGGTAAATGGGTTTTGTACATGTGGAGCATTCTCTTTGTTCACATGGCACAATATCATTAGTTCTCTCATTCTCACACAAATTCCTATTCTCATTTGAACCTTACTGTAACACCCTCAAATTTCGGGTCGCGGAAGCAGTCGGGTCGGGTGTTACTAAATCAAATATCACAAGCACAAAGATATATAATGAACGACTCTAAATGAGACGTTGAAAATAGTTATACATTTACCAAATAAAACGTTTACAAAGTTAATAGTGGTTTTCAATTACATAAATTGAAATACAAAAGTAAATGCAGAGTTGTCCCAAAGTTTGAAAACATGCGACTCGAGCTAGCATAGCTTGCAGTGGTCCTAATCCTGCTGGCCACCTGAGAATACATACTAAAACAGGTCAGCTATAAAGCTGGTGAGTTCACAGAGTGTTTAATATGAAATCGTGTGATAATACCATCCGTATTATAAAAAGCGGTTATCCACCGTGTATTTAGATTAAATGAGTTTGCAAAGACATTACAAAAGTTATATATCGGGGTGTAGGTTACCCTAACCATATGATTTACTAGATAGTGGAGTTTAGTATGCATCGGCTATTAGTCTTTACATAGAGGTACGGGAATCCGGTCATCTACCAATGTGGGAACCACAACCTATGTTGATTGTTTAATAAGTATCCCGAGTCCCAATAATCCATCGGATTATCCTGCAAGTATATAAGTAATGAAAGTAGCACTACGTGCATACTTTATGTTCAAGAGCACCGCGTGCTTAAGGTCAATTGTAGTGAGGCACTCCGTGCCTGATGTACGTAATATGTATGCATAGATATGAAGCACCACGTGCTTAGTAAGGTAGTAGTATGTATACATCAACATGTATAGGTAATCGGTAGTAGCACCACGTGCCAAGTAGTGGTTCAGCGAACCCGGAAGTAGCACAACGTGCCCGGAAGTAGCGCAACGCGCCCAGTGATGGCCCTACAGGCTCGGCAGTAGCATAACATGCCTACTGTGTGATCAAATGAAGCATTACATGCTTGTTTAACGTTAATGAAGCACTACGTGTTTAATGGTGTAAATAGGGTGTGTACATATATGTATAAATATAAGCGAAGCACCGCGTGCTTGTTAGTGTAAGCGTGTGTACATCATCATGTACATGTAATCGGAAGTAGCACCACGTGCCAAGTAGTGGTTCAACGAACCCGGAAGTAGCACAACGTGCCCGGAAGTAGCGCAACGCGCCCAGTGATGGCCCTACAGGCTCGGCAGTAGCACAACGTGCCAAACAGTTTATGTATGCATAAATTAGTGTAAGCTATCTACAGATAATCACTACACTCAATTTATGTGTGTTTATTACCCTACGGTAATACTGAAGGTGTAATCTAACAATCTACACCTATGATTAAAGTTTAGTGTTCACAATGTTTCTAAGTGTGCCTAATCACCACCTAGATGATGGGTGTAGCATGTCATGTCTAGATGCGTATAAACGCCACCTAGCTATTCTGAGTAGTACATAATGCCTAAGTGTGTCATTACAACACTTAGTTGTCGAAAAGTACCTATAGCACTTAAATGATAGATGCTATCAGCCGGTTCTATAAATCGTGACTTGATTAGTGAGTGGGGTCTCCATGTTGGGTTTCACTAGTAAACTAACCAAGTTTAGTAATAATGCTTCGTCGATGTGACGAGTGTTTAAGAAATGTTACTTGTATAATTCTGGTTGTTGTCTAGCTAAGGCACACTTAGTTTGCATAGTAAGTACGGTTGTCTCAAAGGCGTTGGGGTCTAACATGTCATTTGCAAACATTGTAAAGTAGTTGTAAGTTCGTTTATCAACGAAAAGTAAGTAAATCATGAGTATGTATCTCCCCCAAAATCAGTGAAAACAGAACTCACCTGGGAGAGCTAGCAACCCTAAGTTACGCGCGTGTGAAATGAAGACCTCCTAGTGTCCTAAACACGTAAGGTTTCGTATAAGTACATAGACATTTATATAAATTATCCAATTCGTTTGCTTAATCGGTTAAATCGTACTCAATGTGTTTGACACGCGTTTACGTTTCAAAGTTTGTAAGAAAGTTCGGTTCGTTCGCGGCGTATTGGAATTATATTTTGAAAATATAATTATAGTGTTTTTCGTATAAATAACCTCGTTTAAAAGCGTTTCGGTTCGTATATGATTGCGTATATGTTTCCGGATAAGTTTGACATTTTAAAAGTGAGTTTTTAGTTCAAATACTGATAATAGCGACACTTCATGCGTCACTGGTGGATTTTGGGCGTCACTAGGCTAGTGACTCAAAAGTTAGGATTTTTCAGGGTTTTAGCGTCACTTAGGAAGTGACGCATAAGGGCAAGTGACGCATATAGCGACACTTAGTAAGTGCCGCATAAGCTGGTTTTCGTCGGAATACGCCGGATTCAGATGAATCCGACCGTATTCCCGGTCTGTGCAGGTCTGTTCGAGCGATCTCAACCCCCAACCGATAATAACCTAAATCTATGGTACAATCCGCTTATACGACGATAATACATGATATATTAAGTAATTATAACACGAAAACTTGAAAGAAAAGTGTCGGATTCTTACGGATCGAAGTGGTGACCGAAAATGATGATTTCGAAGGAGATGATGATGAACAACGATGGTGATGGTGTTGTTGTTGCTCCGGTTGCTGCTGTTTGTGCCGATGATGATGGTGGTGGTGTCGGATTGTGTGAGCCGAGAGAAAGGGAGAGGAAGAGGTGAGAAAGAGATTGGGTGAAATGGAGTGAAAATGGGAATGGGGGGAGGGGATAAGGAAATGGCCGGCCATCTCCAATAATTGGAGGTGGTTGGCCCCGGTCCATCCCGTTTCGTGGTATTTTGACCCGTGTTTCGGTACCCGTTCGTAAAATAAATAATGTTTTTAATTTCGTAATATTTATTCGTATAGTTAAAAACTAGTTTCGGGTTGTAACATTTTATAAAATAAAATGTTTAAATTTAAGTTGTACGAGTTATTTTAGTTTTTATATATATCATTTTTAAATGATACAAAAGTTTTTAAGTTTCGTCCAACTAAAACGCGTTTTAAGCAAAACGATTTATGTTCTAAAATAGTTTAATATTTCCCGTGTGAATAACGTTTATTAAAAATAATAACACATTATTTAAAAGTAATACGTACTAAATACGATTGTTTAAAGTTTAAAATAGGCGCGAAAATTGGCCTTTTTGACCGGGTGTTACATTCTCCCCCTGTTATGAAAATTTCGTCCCGAAATTTCGAATAGAGTCGTGGTCGCCGAGAGTATAGGGAGCAATGTACGTACGAGGAATGTATCACGTAGGTAGTAGGCATACAATGTCTATATCGAGTTTGGAAGCAGTCAATCCATGACTGTGTCGCGGTTTATCGTTGTAGTTACATTCAGATTAGATATCCCTAAGTAATCGTCTACGAGAAAATCCTATCAGGACTAAATACCTAGTATATAATAAATTAGCTAGTCTGCTGAAAGCAAACTCTAAGTTTAACTTTGACCTAGTCGTGTCTTTCCGATGATGCTTTAAGCGTTTGAATTTTTCAAAATGGTGTGAGGGATGACACCTAGATGTTTAAAGAGTTAAAGAATTAAGTTGTTGAGAAAGGACGCAACCTTCCTACCTTAGAGATCCCGCTAGGCGGTATTGTAGAGTCTCGGGCAGTCTCTTTTGAGGTGTCCAGGGTCTCCGCATTCGAAACAGACCTTCGGGCCGTTCGGGTTTGAGATAGTAGTAGGGACTCTGCAGTTCTTAGTTGGGTGTCCATAGCTTTTGCACCTATTGCATGGCGTGCCACACGCCCCCGTATGATGGCTTTCGCATTTGGGGCAGAAGGGTTTGTTTCCCTTGTATTTCTTTTCTCCGGATTTGATTATATTGAGTGGTACGGGTTCAGGTCTTAAGGTTAGCTCGTGGCTATTGCTGGGATTTCCATCCCATTTCCTCTTGCTATAGGGATTAGGAGATCGAGGGAGTGTCTCATAGTCGGTTTTCATCGCCATTAGTTCATGGGCTAAACGTATGGCTTTTCGGATGGTTGTAGGTGCGGATGAGATGACGTTCCCTCGTATAGGCTCAGGAAGACCTAGAATGTATTTTCTGATACGCGTGGGCTCTGAGTTTACTATGTTTGGGCATAAAGGTGCCAATTGTTGGAATCGAGTGGTGTACGAGGTGATGTCATTCCCTTTTACAGCGAGGTTCCAGAGTTCAACCTCAAGTTGATGTATTTCCTCGTTAGGGCAGTACTCCTCCTTGAGCATTTGTTTCAGTTCCTCCCAATGCATCCTGTAAGCAACGTCGGTGCTCATGGAATGAACTTGGGTGTTCCACCAGGTAAGTGCACCTTCCTCAAAAGTGCAGGTAGAGAGTCTGACTTTGCGGTCGTCAGGGCATTCGCAGAGACAGAATATGGATTCCATTTTCTCAATCCACCTAGTTAAGCCAATAGCTCCTTCGGTTCCAGAGAAGTGTAGTGGTTTGCACCTCATAAATTCTTTATAAGTGCAGGGTCTCGTTTGGAGTGGGTTGTTTAGTGTGGCCCCACCGTCTGTTCGTAAATTTCGTGAGAGTAACGCATCGGTCACTCCTTGAGCAATGTATCGGGCGAGTTCAGCTTCGTCGAAAGTCAGTTGCTTTGAAGACATGTTCCTTTAAGAAAAGGCAAAAGTGTATAAGTTGTCGTGATAGTGTTGGTTTCTCCAAGTATTTTATAAGAATGAGATAGGATTCTATATCCGTATCTGAGTTGAGGTTTCCAGTTTTGTGTGTGGCGGACATTGTCCCGCGTTACGTGATTTTTGAAGTGACGATTTTTGTTCTTATCGAGTTACCCAAATCGTTATGTTTATTTGTTCACCTTCCCAATGATGGGATTTAGTTAAGTAGTTTTGATTGGCAGTCATAATCATGACCAAGTAGTATTATTCCTCATAGTTCGTTTCAAGGTTATGCTATGGTGATGATCCTACAGATCATAATGTATTTATAACCTACCGTGTGTGTAGCACCATGTGCTATAAGTGTAGTACTAACTGTACCATAAATGCAGTACTATTTGTACTGAAATGCGAAGTCAACATACCATGAGTACAGTGTCCGAAACACCGTACTTGCAAAACTACGTATTGTAAATGCAGCACCCTGTGCCGTAAAAGTAGTGCCACGCACTGTAATGCAGTACTCAAAGTACTGTTGGTAGGTAGGGATCGTATATTTCTTGAACGTAGCCTCCAAGGCTGTATGTGTATAAGTCGTGGGATTTCTATACGTAGCACTAGGTTTAAACTAGGTATGTATTTATTGATTAAAGCATTACCCACTTAATTTGTCGTATATACATATATGGTGTACACGTAACTATACAAGTATACGTACATAATAAAAGTCAGGTATGGCACCTCGTGCCCAGTTAAGTAAGTGTATATGCATATATGTAAGTCGTACATGCAACTATAACAAGTCTACATGTATAATTGAAGTAGCACCTAGTGCTATTATACAGTGCTATCAGCACAGTAATTGAAATACTAATGTATTGTGATTGTAGTACCAAAGTACTATGAAATGCAGCACTACGTGCCGTAGTGAAGTGCTTGCAGCGCCGTAATTGCAGTACCCATGTACTGTGAGTGTAGCATCAACATGCTATGATTTGTGGTATTGACCTGCAATGGAAACTGCACTAACGTGCTCAAATCGTGGTATTAACATACCGTGAAATCGTGGCATCACGTGCCGTTGTGTTACACAAGTATAGCCCTCGGGCCGTCAGTAAGTTTGAAGGTAATTCGTGGACTTAGTCATTACGATCATCCCTCGCAATACTAATCAGTCATGACCAACCTGGTCAAAATTTGAGGTCAAGTTGTAAAGGTTGGGAAGCTGGCAATATGCCACTTCGAAAGAATATATCAGTACTACAGCGGAATCATGTCAGATGTAATCGTACCTACATGTATACAGATATGTAGGAATATATATGTAAGGCCTATTCATATATACCTACAGTACATATAATAGCCTAGGGTGTCTAGCAAATAACAATCAGAGTCAACTACGCATTCCTGTTTCAGTATAACCCCTTTCAGATCTTACATCATCTTTATTTAATTGTACATAGTTAGCTACGCTATGTTAAATTAAACTCGTATGATGTAATTCCTGAACCAGTCATACCTAATGGGGAATACAGCCTAACGGTCATAGTCTAGGCCCACTAAATGCAACCTAGTTCACTATAACCTGGCTCTGATACCAATCTGTAACACCCTCAAATTTCGGGTCGCGGAAGCAGTCGGGTCGGGTGTTACTAAATCAAATATCACAAGCACAAAGATATATAATGAACGACTCTAAATGAGACGTTGAAAATAGTTATACATTTACCAAATAAAACGTTTACAAAGTTAATAGTGGTTTTCAATTACATAAATTGAAATACAAAAGTAAATGCAGAGTTGTCCCAAAGTTTGAAAACATGCGACTCGAGCTAGCATAGCTTGCAGTGGTCCTAATCCTGCTGGCCACCTGAGAATACATACTAAAACAGGTCAGCTATAAAGCTGGTGAGTTCACAGAGTGTTTAATATGAAATCGTGTGATAATACCATCCGTATTATAAAAAGCGGTTATCCACCGTGTATTTAGATTAAATGAGTTTGCAAAGACATTACAAAAGTTATATATCGGGGTGTAGGTTACCCTAACCATATGATTTACTAGATAGTGGAGTTTAGTATGCATCGGCTATTAGTCTTTACATAGAGGTACGGGAATCCGGTCATCTACCAATGTGGGAACCACAACCTATGTTGATTGTTTAATAAGTATCCCGAGTCCCAATAATCCATCGGATTATCCTGCAAGTATATAAGTAATGAAAGTAGCACTACGTGCATACTTTATGTTCAAGAGCACCGCGTGCTTAAGGTCAATTGTAGTGAGGCACTCCGTGCCTGATGTACGTAATATGTATGCATAGATATGAAGCACCACGTGCTTAGTAAGGTAGTAGTATGTATACATCAACATGTATAGGTAATCGGTAGTAGCACCACGTGCCAAGTAGTGGTTCAGCGAACCCGGAAGTAGCACAACGTGCCCGGAAGTAGCGCAACGCGCCCAGTGATGGCCCTACAGGCTCGGCAGTAGCATAACATGCCTACTGTGTGATCAAATGAAGCATTACATGCTTGTTTAACGTTAATGAAGCACTACGTGTTTAATGGTGTAAATAGGGTGTGTACATATATGTATAAATATAAGCGAAGCACCGCGTGCTTGTTAGTGTAAGCGTGTGTACATCATCATGTACATGTAATCGGAAGTAGCACCACGTGCCAAGTAGTGGTTCAACGAACCCGGAAGTAGCACAACGTGCCCGGAAGTAGCGCAACGCGCCCAGTGATGGCCCTACAGGCTCGGCAGTAGCACAACGTGCCAAACAGTTTATGTATGCATAAATTAGTGTAAGCTATCTACAGATAATCACTACACTCAATTTATGTGTGTTTATTACCCTACGGTAATACTGAAGGTGTAATCTAACAATCTACACCTATGATTAAAGTTTAGTGTTCACAATGTTTCTAAGTGTGCCTAATCACCACCTAGATGATGGGTGTAGCATGTCATGTCTAGATGCGTATAAACGCCACCTAGCTATTCTGAGTAGTACATAATGCCTAAGTGTGTCATTACAACACTTAGTTGTCGAAAAGTACCTATAGCACTTAAATGATAGATGCTATCAGCTGGTTCTATAAATCGTGACTTGATTAGTGAGTGGGGTCTCCATGTTGGGTTTCACTAGTAAACTAACCAAGTTTAGTAATAATGCTTCGTCGATGTGACGAGTGTTTAAGAAATGTTACTTGTATAATTCTGGTTGTTGTCTAGCTAAGGCACACTTAGTTTGCATAGTAAGTACGGTTGTCTCAAAGGCGTTGGGGTCTAACATGTCATTTGCAAACATTGTAAAGTAGTTGTAAGTTCGTTTATCAACGAAAAGTAAGTAAATCATGAGTATGTATCTCCCCCAAAATCAGTGAAAACAGTAAAAAGGAGGGGCTATGAACTCACCTGGGAGAGCTAGCAACCCTAAGTTACGCGCGTGTGAAATGAAGACCTCCTAGTGTCCTAAACACGTAAGGTTTCGTATAAGTACATAGACATTTATATAAATTATCCAATTCGTTTGCTTAATCGGTTAAATCGTACTCAATGTGTTTGACACGCGTTTACGTTTCAAAGTTTGTAAGAAAGTTCGGTTCGTTCGCGGCGTATTGGAATTATATTTTGAAAATATAATTATAGTGTTTTTCGTATAAATAACCTCGTTTAAACGCGTTTCGGTTCGTATATGATTGCGTATATGTTTCCGGATAAGTTTGACATTTTAAAAGTGAGTTTTTAGTTCAAATACTGATAATAGCGACACTTCATGCGTCACTGGTGGATTTTGGGCGTCACTAGGCTAGTGACTCAAAAGTTAGGATTTTTCAGGGTTTTAGCGTCACTTAGGAAGTGACGCATAAGGGCAAGTGACGCATATAGCGACACTTAGTAAGTGCCGCATAAGCTGGTTTTCGTCGGAATACGCCGGATTCAGATGAATCCGACCGTATTCCCGGTCTGTGCAGGTCTGTTCGAGCGATCTCAACCCCCAACCGATAATAACCTAAATCTATGGTACAATCCGCTTATACAACGATAATACATGATATATTAAGTAATTATAACACGAAAACTTGAAAGAAAAGTGTCGGATTCTTACGGATCGAAGTGGTGACCGAAAATGATGATTTCGAAGGAGATGATGATGAACAACGATGGTGATGGTGTTGTTGTTGCTCCGGTTGCTGCTGTTTGTGCCGATGATGATGGTGGTGGTGTCGGATTGTGTGAGCCGAGAGAAAGGGAGAGGAAGAGGTGAGAAAGAGATTGGGTGAAATGGAGTGAAAATGGGAATGGGGGGAGGGGATAAGGAAATGGCCGGCCATCTCCAATAATTGGAGGTGGTTGGCCCCGGTCCATCCCGTTTCGTGGTATTTTGACCCGTGTTTCGGTACCCGTTCGTAAAATAAATAATGTTTTTAATTTCGTAATATTTATTCGTATAGTTAAAAACTAGTTTCGGGTTGTAACATTTTATAAAATAAAATGTTTAAATTTAAGTTGTACGAGTTATTTTAGTTTTTATATATACATTTTTAAATGATACAAAAGTTTTTAAGTTTCGTCCAACTAAAACGCGTTTTAAGCAAAACGATTTATGTTCTAAAATAGTTTAATATTTCCCGTGTGAATAACGTTTATTAAAAATAATAACACATTATTTAAAAGTAATACGTACTAAATACGATTGTTTAAAGTTTAAAATAGGCGCGAAAATTGGCCTTTTTGACCGGGTGTTACACTTACCCTAATAATTTAATATCTTCAATGATTTGAATTCAGTTTTGTTGGTTTTCGGTTTTACTGAGTTTTAAGGGGGTGTTTGGGGGAGCGTTAGTGGAGGGCTTTTTAGCTTTTGTGTTATCATAACGCAGAAAAGCTTTTTTTAGTGTTTGGATTAAGGAGCTTTTCACTATTTTAAAGGGTTAAAAAGCTAAAAGCTAAAAAGCCATGAATTTGGAGCTGCAAGCTAACGCAGAAGCTCAAATCCAAACGCCCCCACAAACACCCTCTAAAATCCTTAAAACCGAATATCGAATTCGGTTTCGGTTATTATCGATCCGAAAATTGTTATTTAAATTTGGTTTGATTCAAACAGTTTGATAGTCAAATTAAACTGTTCCAAACTGAATATTAAAAACCCACACTTGTAAGATTTGAAAGGACTATAATACCCCTTTCACATGAAACCAAGATTCCAGTGTCCAATTAAACTGATAACACCATCAATTGATAACCCATTAATCCTATCCATCACAAAATCCATATATCACCTTCCATTCCATTAAAAAATAAACACAAAATGAGCAGCAGCAGCAGTAATCATCATCATCACATTTGCCAGTGTTTGAGCCGAGTATCAATTTTCCGACGTAATTCTCCCATCGTAATCTACGGCACCACAGTTAAAACCGGACAACAGTTTGTTGACTCCGTTTTACAACTCGCTTATGGACTCATTCAACTCGGCGTTAAACCCGGTGACATCATCGCCATCTCTGCTTTCAACAGGTTGCTTCCTTACAGACTTACCCTGTTTTGGTTTTTTTTGCAAATTCAGATTATTATCTACTTGTGCTACTGCTGCAGCTCAAGTTTCATCATAGATTCATAGAGATTTTTAATTTTATTTTTAAGTTGTAAGTTTCGAATTTCTAGTTTAATCAAGTCAGTCATTGTCATTATCTGGTTGGAAAATGTTGCAGACAAATTGTGCTAAAACTGATGATATCGTTGTAATTATCATAGAACTCGAATAGTGTCTTTATAAAAATTCTAACTGATTTTTAAGTTCAGATGTTATTTGATATCCATAGCTAAAATGTGGACTTGCAACAATAAGATGGAGCTATTTTTGTTAATGAAACTGTACAACAAAATGAGTATTTTATAAGTAATAAAAGCAATAATGGCAGGAGAAAACCTCTACCGAAAAGCGTCGTTACCCTAATATAACCAAATACACAAAATTTGTTGTAACACGTACCACAAAAAAGGAAATGTTACGAAAAAATATAAAGGTTTGCTAATGGAGAGGTACTAAATGTTGATAGAGATGTTTTTGCATTTAATTAGTCATTGATACTAACTCCTGGATTTTACCAGGAACCATTTCAAATAGTTCTAATATGATCATAATTGTTTCAGTGATCTGTATTTGGTGTGGTTATTGGCCGTTACGTTTATTGGGGTGATAGCTGCAACCCTCAACTACCGATGGGTAAGAAAAACTCGTAGGAATTCTTTAGCCTATCAGCTATAGTACATTTGTTGATGGTCTCCTTTTTTAATATGAGTTAACGTATTTTACATTTTAGAGCTTGGAGGAGGCTTTATTTGCTATGGATGATGTGAAACCAATTATGTTGGTCACAGATGATGAATACAACACAAACTGGCATTCAGAGTTCCAACCTGATTCTGTTCCATCTATGAAATGGCATGTTCTCATGGACACCAATAATAAATACAGTTCTACAGAAAATAGTATGTAACTTGTTATTTGTTAATAACAGCAAAACATAACAAAACTCACATAATGATATCATTTTTTGGCAGTATTGACTACCAGTAAGCTTAAAATGCCTTCTCCAAGACCCGATTCGTTCGACTACTCTTCAGCTTGTAATGGCGTTGCTATAATTTGCTTCACTTCAGGTACTCATTTTGAAATAATGCTTTACTTTGTGTCTCCTAAGCGTAGTCAAATTCTAAGTATATATCCTGTTTATAGGGACTACTGGGAGGCCAAAGGGTGTCATGTTAAGCCATTCAGCTTTGATTGTACAGTCTCTAGCCAAGATCGCTGCTATTGGTTACAACGAGGATGATGTACATGCCAGTTTTTATGTTTTTTCATTTAAATTCATAGGCAAAAGTATCATTCTAAGAGAAGAATTTTTTTTAAACTTTTTCGTGTCTCGTGATCTTGAAATGCAGGTGTATTTACATACTGCTCCACTAGGCCATGTGGGTGGACTATCATCGGCTTTAGCCATGCTAATGGTAGGAGGATGTCATGTCGTGATGCCCAAATTTGAAGCTAAGTTAGCTCTTCAAGCGATAGACAAGTATCACGTGACTTCTTTCATCACAGTTCCAACGATTATGTCTGATATCATCTCTTTAATCAGGTATTTTCGTGAGTACTTATAACTCTTCTTAAAAGCATTAATGTACTATATTAATCATGTACCAGATTTTCAGGACCAAAGATACACCAACAAAGTTGCCCGTGGTGAAGAAGATTCTAAATGGTGGTGGTAGCCTTTCAACCAAACTAATTAAAGATGCAACTGACATCTTCTCTCGAGCTACACTTTTCACCGCTTACGGTTGGTTTATATTTCTGATTTTGTTCATCCAATGTAGATGTCCAATCATTTTTGTTTCTGATGACAATGGTTTTTTTCATATTGAAAGGGATGACGGAGGGTAGTTCGTCTCTAACTTTTATGATGCTTAATGATCCTACAAATCAAACAGCTACGGACAAAAAAACAAGTCTGGTCTACCAACATGAGGGTGTTTGTGTAGGAAAGCCTGCACCACATGTTGAGTTAAAGATTAGCACTGAGGGTCCGACTGACGTTGGGCAGATATTAACTAGGGGACCTCACCTAATGATTGGGTATTGGAACCAAATTCCAACGACAGAAAATTGTGAAAATGGAGGCTGGCATGAAACTGGTGATATAGGACGTATAGATAATCATGGTAATTTGTGGCTTATCGGACGTATGAAAGGGAGAATCAAGAGTGGAGGAGAAAATATTTATCCTGAAGAGGTAAGGCATAACATCTACAATTCTGCTGCTCTGCATTGAACTCATTACGAACTTTCTTAAGAAATTGAAGACAAAAATAAAAATAAAAAATTGATTGCATACAATTAAAACTACGTTGTCAATGTAGGTAGAAACAGTTGTATTAAAACATCCTGGGATCTCTGCGATTGCAGTCATTGGACTTCCAGATGTGCGTCTGACAGAAATGGTGGTTGCGTGTATCAAACTAAATGATACCTGGAAATGGGTGGGTGCAGATTCAGACTACTCAGCTATTGAGAAAGAACGATCCATATCAAGTGAAAACCTAAAGCAATTTTGTAGAGCAAATAATGTGACCGGGTAGATTATTGTCCAAATTACTGTTGTTTTACTATTGATAAAACACAAAGAAGACATGCATTTCTGTATCGATCCTATTCAATTTTGTTTAGCATCATGTTGAATTTCTGGTTTGTATGCATTTGCAGGTTTAAAGTTCCTAAAACATTCATAAGGTGGAACAAGAAATTTCCGTTGGCAACGAGTGGGAAATTGAGAAGAGATCAACTCAAAGAAGAGGTTATGCTTCACTTGAAGTTGCTTTCTAGCAGTCTATAAGGCGGGAATCAGGTAACGATATCATACCCAATTTTTTTTTCTTGGCTAAGCATAGGCAACAACTGACATAGATTGTTCATCCTTTTCGTACCATGAAACTGATAATGGTTTTTTTTTCCAAAACAGTTAATGACAGATGTCGATATGAAACCTAAATATCACAAAAAAGTTGTTTTGACAGCCATCCCTAACTTGCGATCCTTGGATCTGATGCGACTGTAGAGGGTCATTGATATGTTTGAGTCAGAGCTCAGTTCAGGCCTCAGGGTTCTGTATTTCAAATTTCTTTTTTACTATCCCCGACAATAAAATTTCATGTTAGCCCATTTAATCCTAGTAAATTAATAATGAATTGGTTTTGACCTACAAAATCACGTTTGACATGACCAACTTTGGTGATGTTAGCAATCAATAACATGTATCTAAGTGGAACATTCTTTGATAAACATGACCAGTCTTTAAGCGCATCTACTTATTTATGTTAGGTTCGGTAGTCACAGCCTCACAGGTTCACGTCATCATATGCATGGCTGGAACTTTAGTATTCATGATTTTGTATGTTATGTTTTAGTTAATAGTTTATCAGTTAGAATTGGCATTCTAGTTTGACCGAATTCCATGAATTTGCATGTTGAAAAAGTGTATGTGATGAGAGTGGGTGGTACCGGTTCTTTAGGTGGAGTAAATCTGTAAATGAGTAGTTTTTTATTGATACTTTCATGCTTCACGTTGCATCTAGAAGGCTATATATAGCCTTCCTCTGATATGAATAAGAGTAGAGTTTTTTTTTTGTCGTTATTTCTCCATCAACTAAAACATAACATATAAAATCATAAATACTTATTAAATCCAAAGTTCAAGCCATGCATATGATCACGAGAACCTGTGACTACCGAACCGATTAACCCAACAATCACCCCCTTAATCGGTTTGTTCATACTACTCGTTCACAGCAGCGCCGACTCCTCTTCGATTAAATTTTCCTCTTGCTTCTCCCATTTAGGACACTCATCGTTGTAGTGACCAAATTCACCACAATTGTAACATTTAACGTGGCTTTTATCCCAAACACGTTCATTACCATCTCGACTCTTCCCCGACCCACGGCCTATTCCCCGCCCACATCCAAAGCCATCCCGATTTGAACCTCCATTGCCACAATGCTTGCAAACGTGCAATTTTTCATCACCAGCCAACAATAAACCACCTTGAATGTCCTTTGTTTTCTCCGTTTCTTTTATACGCTCCTCATATGCCTTCAATCTACCAACGGCCTCATCAAATAGCACCGAATCCAACTCGAAACGTTGCTCTATAGAACGGCTCGGCTTGCAACCTTAAAGAGGGAACTCGAAGGTTTGTGCATGAAGGAGGGTGAAACGATTGATGATTTCGTGACAAACTTGATCGGTTTAGCCTCAAAGGCAAGGAGCCTTGGATATGAGCTTGAAGAAGTGGAGTTGGTGAAAAGGTTACTTGATTCGATGTCTAAGTCCTTTCTCCAAATTGTGGCTTCAATAGAGTAATGTTTTGAGTTGGATTTGACGAGGTTGTTGGTAAATTGAAGGCATATGAGGAGCGTATAAAAGGAACGGAGAAAATGGAGGACATTCAAGGTGGTTTATTGTTGGCTAGTGATGAAAAGTCGCACGTTTGCATGCATTGTGGCAATGGAGGTTCAAATCGGGATGGCTTTAGATGTGGTCAGGGAAGAGGTCGTGGGTCTGGGAAAAGTTGAGATGGTAATGAACGTGTCCGGGATAAAAAGCCATGTTAAATGTTAGAAATGTGGTGAATTTTGTCGCTACAACAATGAGTGTCCTAAATGGGAGAAACAAGAGGCAAATATAATCAAAGATAAGCCCGCACTGCTGTGAACGAGTAGTACGAACCAACTGATTAAGGGAGTGGTTGTTGGATTAATCGGTTCGATCATCACGGGTTCACGTGATCATATGCATGGCTCGAACTTTGTATTTTACAAATATTTATGATTTTATATATTTTGTTTTAGTAATAGTTTATTAGTTAGAATTTGTATTCTTGTTTGACCGAATTCCATGGATTTTTAGTTTTGTATGTTGAAAAAGAGTACATGAGAGTGGGTCATTAGTTGTACCTGTTCTTTAGGTGGAGTAAACGAGTAGTTTCTTATTGCTACTTTCATGCTTCATGTTGCACCTAAAAGGATATATACACTCTTCCTCTTATATGAATCAGAGTAGAGTTTTTATTTTTATTATTATTATTATTTATTTATATTTATTTTTTGTCCATTCATTGCATATTTAATCTGTTTGATCAGAGAAGGGTTTTTTTATTTTCTTTTTTTTTCCTTATCTTGTGTAAGTTCATTTTATATTTGTGAGTTCTTCAAACTTTGTTACGAACAATTTATAAGCACTTGTTTATGATATATTTCAATTGGTTTAGGACTTTAGGTAGTTTGTTTTTTTAGGATCTAAAGCCCATTGGAACTTGGATCGGTCATAAACCCCTTTAGGCCTATAGACACACTTGGGCCTAAAAATGGGACCAATAAAGCCCATTGTCTAATGTCTACTACAAGATTTGCACAATAATGAAATAATTGGTAACAACTTAGAAAATGCAACAACTTCTCATTGGGTTTCTTGACTTGTGTAAAGAAGTCCATGACTTGATGCTAGTTTTGTTTCGGTTTGGGACTTGGGAAGCCAAATTGATACAAAAGATGATACGTAGACTAAAATATGTAAGTCGGAAATAACACTCCCTCTGTTTCAATTTATTAGTGCACTTTACCATTTCGGTATGTTCCAAGATAAATCATCTTTCAAAATCAACCAATCAAAATGCTTGAAATGGTAAAGATAAAATTATATTGGTGACAGAATAAATGTAATTTCTTAAATTATGTGTTTCTTATATGAGCACAATAATTTTGAAACGGGGAAATGAATGTGAAAATTAAGAGGAAAAGATAAAGGTGTGATTGAATTTGGGCAATTTTAGAATATATATATTTTTAGATTTACGTAACATCACTCATCGTATTACCACAAAAAGTTTACATTTTTTAATCGCTATATATGTTATGAGAGTAAGGTTCAAATGAGTACATCAATTTTGAGTGAGAATGAGGGAACCAATAGATTTATGTCATGTGTCACTTTATTCTCTCTCCTCCACACTTTATTCTCTCTCCTCCACATTTTTAAAAATTAAATATCTCACAAACGGTAAATCGAAAAATCATGAAAATTGCACCATAAAATTCAGCATTTTCTCCTCTTCGATTTGCCGTCCCTCAAGGCATACTTTTGACAACTTTTTTTTTTCTCATTTTTTGGTGGGTTTCACAAATTAGTAACACATGTGTTAGTGATTAGTTGTACATTTAATTTGTAGTTAGGGTTTAGGGTTAGGTTTAGGGTTTAGTAGGGTTTATGGTTTAGGGTTTATAAGGGTTTAGGGTTTAGATGGGGTTCAAGGTTTAGGGTTTAGAAAGATTTAGGGTTTAGCGTTTTGTAAAGCGTTTAGGGTTTAGGGTTTGGGGTTTAGGGGTTAGGGTTTAGGGTTTAGGGTTTGAGGTTTGGGGTTTCTCTCGAAACCCCAAACCTCTAACCCTAAACCCTAACCCCTAAACCCCAAACCCTAAACCCTAAACGCAACACTTTAACACATGTGTTAGTAAATGTGAAACCCACCAAAAAAATGAAAAAAAAAAAAAAAAACTTTTCGAAAGTATGTCTTGAGGGACGGCAAATCGAAGAGGAGAAAACGACGAATTTAATGGTGCAATTTTCATAATTTTTCGATTTGTCGTTTGTGAGATAATTGATGTTGGGGGTTAAATGGGTTTTGTACATGTGGAACATTCTCTTTGTACACATGGCTTGATATCATTGGTTTCCTCATTCTCACACAAATTTCTATTCTCATTTGAACCCTACCCTATGCTATGATACCAACATATTTAATGTTTTTTGTTACAAAACTATGACTAATTTACAATTAAAGAATATTTAAAATGGTTTACCAAGTCAATTATGTTTTATAAAAAAAAAAAGACATACAAGATAAAGGTCTTGAAATAAAAGGTCAAAGAGAATTGTAGTGTTAACAAGTAACAACTCCCATCATCAAATTAGTCAAAAAGAGATGTGTAACTACCCCCATCAAAACTTGTCAGGAAACTTTATCTTGTTTCAATGATAATCATGAGATCATCAATTATCCATGTTAAATTTAGGTTCCTACTTTCCACATCATTTATTTAATTTAAAAATAACTTTTCTGTACTTTTTCTGTACTTTATTCCTTCATTCTTTCTTACATTCTGTACTTTTTCTGTACCTTTTCGTACTTTTCTGTACTTTTTTTAATACAAAAATGGTGTAGGAAGTAAAAATAATGGTGTGGAAAGAATAAGTCAATTTAAATGGTTGCTACTTTTCATACCATTTATTTATTTTTAAATTAACTTTTCTGTACTTTTTCTGTACTTTATTCCATCACTCTTTCTTACATTCTGTAATTTTTCTGTACTTTTTCGTACTTTTCTGTACTTTTTTAATTCAAAAATGGTATGGTGAGTATTATTTGGTGTTGGAGATGAACATCACCAAAATACCAAAATGATGAGTTAGTGACTTACCCATGCTCTATGAAAAAGTTGAAAAGGCGTAAATGATAAATTTATGATGATGATATTTTCATCATCATTTTTTTATATATTCACAAATAATATACATTATAAGGTTATACTGTACAAAATAATAACATTGATAGTAGATCTATAAAAAATAGTGGTGAATTTATAACACCCATGAGGTTAAATTTAAAACATTTGAAATTATAACTATCAAAACGCAAAAGCCCTAAATTCTATTCAAAAATAAATACAAGTCAAAGTTGTTTCAAGACGAAAAGGTCAAAGGGAAGTGTTATGTTTATAATTACAGCGTCAACTAGATAACTAAAAAATTAAAAATAGATAGCTACCAAAGGTTACGTAGTACTACACCACTCATAGTACCTTTGTTTCACACAAATTATTGGTTGTCTACTTGTCTATCATTTTATAAAATAGACATAACAGTGAAATATTGAGTTGGTTAGAGCACATGGAGTGGTGATGGCCTAAACATAGTGTTCTGAGTTAGAATTTTGTAGTGAGGATTTTGTGGAGTGGTAACAGTGTTCTAGACAGTGTTCTGGATAGTGTTTTGGAGTTTTTATTTATTTGTTTTGTTTGTTTTCAAACGGTTGCAAGCAATAAAAAAAGGAAAAGAAATCAAAACGTTGAAAGTGGAAGCCGTTGAGGAGGAGACGTTGTGACCTGAACGCTGTGAAGAACGCCGACGAGAACGCTGTGACGGGGTGGCAGAACGCCGTATCACAGTGTTCTCGAGTGAAAACGGCGACGAGAACGAGCCCACTCCGTATGCTCTTATACAACTTATATACTACGTATTAAAGTATTAGGATTGTGTTCATATTACGTTGAATTCAACATAAGAAGTCATGTTACCTAGTAAACATATACTCCGTATAATGTATAGGTCTCATTCTATGACATAAAAATTAATCTCTACATTTTTCTAAGTTTATCTTCGAGAGAACATGATCTCGTATATTAAAGTTTAACATCGGAGAATCTCAATTTAAAATATTGATCATTTATAGTAGAAAGAATTATTCAAAAGGGACTTTATGTTGATTTTTAGATATGACATGTAAATGTGTCAGACTCGAATTATTATTATTATTATTATTATTATTATTATTATTATTATTATTATATATTTTTGATTGAATTATGGAGTGAAAGAAGGAACAAATAAAAAAGGCCCATGCTTTTCATACCATTTTTTAATTTTATATTAACTTTTCTGTACTTTTTCTGTACTTTATTCCATCATTTATTCTTACATTCTGTACTTATTCTGTACTTTTTCGTACCTTTCTGTATTTTTTTAATGTAAAAATGGTATGGTGAGTAATAAATAATGGTATGGATAGATATTCCCATAAAAATAAGTATGAATCATGTATGAACAGAAATCAGAAATGATGATTGCGTTCAAATGGTGGGAAAGGGTTGAAAGTGGGGCGTCGACGGATTTCAAAATGTTTAAGAATAAATGTTGGTCAAACGTTTCATTTAAAACGTTGCCACAAGTGCAACCACAGACATGAAGCATAGGCTATAATGAATAATCCACTTATCATTTTTTATTTTTTTTTGGAAACGACAAATAACACATGCGGATCAGTAATGGAGTATCATCGTGCCACCACTACCAGCCCATATATTGCCTCACCTAGGAAAAACCACCACAGGACTCGAACCCGAGACCTATGGGTAAAACCCCGTGCATCACAACAATCCACTTATCATTTAATTCTTTTAATTTCCATCCAACAATCCTCTTCAATAAATTTTTATATTCTCTTCTTATTTACATATAGTTGTTTAATAAAACTCAAATCCTCCAAATAAATTGAAAAATATATACATTACTCTATAGTATTATCATAAAATAGAATATATCTGATACAGAGTCAAGGAACACTAAGGGTATGTTTGGCGCAACTAGCTGGAGCTGGTAGCTTGTAGCTGGTAGCTTGTAGCTTGTAGCTGGAGCTTTTGGTGATATTTATGTTTGGCAGAGTAGCTGGAGTGTAACACCCGCCAAATTAGGACTAGTAATTAGTGCCTAATCATACGTAAATACATGTAATTAGTTCTGTGTTAGGCTAATTAATGTATCGAATTATATATATTGTTGAATATATACGAAAATGCGATTTGGTTAAATCGTACGCAATTTAAATCGAATGTATTTCGATTCAATTTAATACGGACGTTGGTGACCAATTTTGTTAAATAACGCTTTTATATCAAAAATATTATTATGATAATATTTCGTATTCATTCGTATCGTACAAACAGAACTTACACAATTTAAAATATTAAAACGCGCAAACTAAATAAACAAACTTACATTTTATAACTCAAATATAAATTGATTTGTAAAGTATTTAAATAAAATATCGCGTAATAAATTGTATTTTAAAACTTACCACTTAATATGTAAAATAATTAATTAAGGTTTAAACGACGGAGTAAACGAACACCGCACGGAACACGAACGCGGGACGAAAATGGGGCTCCAAAACCCCACTCCCCTCCCACTTTCTTCTCACTTTCTCTTTTTCCCCTCTCTCCTCTCTTTCTTTTTCTCTCAAACAAATCACCACCAACATCACACTAAATCGCCAAAAACTAGCATCAAACGACTTCGGATCTTCAAGATTTTTAGAGATTCACGACCACCACGCAACGATCTATCTTTCTATCTTTCCGAAATTTCATTTCGGCGATTTGTAAGTTTCCGACACAACTCCGAAAACTCTCGTTTCTAAGTATTATCACTTGCTAGTTGTTTGTATAACCTTGTAATGTCCTAAAATGGGTTGGGTAAAAATATTAGGCCGATCGATGGCCGGAAAATGCGTTTTTGAAGTTGAAACTCCGATCAGATCCCGTACGTCGCATTTGGCCTGGAGCAAATACGACGCAGCGACTTACGTCGCACGAATCCTCGACGTCGCATATAGCGACGCAGCCTATTACGTCGCATTGACTTGCGAATGTCGCACATAGCGACGCAGACCTTAACGTCGCCAACTTAACCAACGTCGCATTAGCGACGCAGCACCCTACGTCGCATTGAATTGCGAACGTCGCAAAATGCGACGCAAACACTCACGTCGCACCCAACGTCGCACAAACCAGAAAACACAGATTTTCACTAAGTGTCGAGACCCTAAATTTTATCATTCGATTTCACCCAATTTCAAGTCCAGATGCGTTTTTCCTTAAAGCAATATAGTAGAAATAAAAATTTTCCAAGCTGACCTGGCAGCTCGACCCCCGCCAGGGGCTGCCGCCCCTTGGACCCCGCTACCAGGGGCGCTGCCCCCGGACCCCCGTACTTAGATTTCGTAGACACATTTCCCACCAAACATCAAACTTGTATAACACTTTGAAACTAACAAAATAACATCAATATCATTATTACCAATAATCACCAACGGGCCGTACGCGTTTTCAAACACTTAAACTATCCACCGAATTGGGAACATTTGGACATTTTAGTTGGACGAACAACTACAAGGTAGTCTTATTAGATACCTTCGCATATTATAACCATCGCGTGTCGTGGACACCCTCAGGTTACAAGTCTTTGGACTTCGATTCTCGGCTAATCATTCTCAGTTTATTTTCATAAACTCAATGACTCAGGTGAGTCTCATAGCCCCTCTTTTACTGTTTTACTCAGGGGTGTGATATATTGCTCAACTTTTACATGTGAACGCAAGTACAAACATTTCATATACTACATGAGTTTTTCGAAACTAATCATTTTAAAGTCCTCCGTCAGCATAGTTGTTAATACGTTGTAGCGTGAATATTAGTATATGGTACCATACAGGATTGACCCACCTCGTCCGGGTTAGCAAGCACTAACCGGGTAAACGGACGTACTAATATTTGGGAAGACGAATGTGGATTAGGCATTCGTGGAGGCACCTCGCCCGGAATTCTCTATAGGGGACCCGGCCCTCGAGTTAAGCTCAACTATGTGCTCATGGCTGTATACACGATGACTATCATTTAATTGCTGGATGCAATTCATTATTTAATTGCTGGATGCAATTCATTATTTAAATCTTGCGGTTCATACTATATTAACTGATTTCAAAACTGTGAGCTCACCAGCTTTCTAGCTGACCTTTTAGCATATATCGCAGGTACCAAGCAGTAGGATGTTTCTGCTTCAGGACTTTAGCTCGAGTCAGCATACAGACGATTGAGATTTTCTTGCATTAGTATATTTTTGTACAAGTACTTATGTACTGAAATCTCATTTTATTTAAACTCGAGCTATGTAAAGCTTTAAATGATGTAAACATTTCTATTATCAATATATTTTATTAAAACGACGCATATAGAGTCGTTTACTATATATCTTTGTGCTTTGTTATTGATTAGTAACACCCAAATCAAGCTTCCGCAAATCATCAAATTTGGGGGTGTTACAGATTGGTATCAGGGCCTAAGGTTATAGTGAACTAGGTTGCATTTAGTGAGCCTAGACTATGACCGTTAGGCGGTATTCCTTATTAGGTATAACTGGTTCAGTGATTACATCATACGAGTTTAATTTAACATAGCCTGATCAACTATGTACAATTAAGCAAAGATGATGTAAGATCTGAAAGTAATTATGGCCGAACAGGGTACAATAGAAGACTCTGACCTCGAGAGAACCGAGACTTAAACATGTTTATGCTAGACACTCAATAGGCTATATTATATAGGGATTATATGAATATAGGCCTCACTCTTACTAACGCTTTATCTCATAAATGGCAAACGTCCCAACCAATTCATCGCGCTCTCAATCCGGGTCGCAGAACCCAAGGGTAGCAAGGAGGAACAACAGGTTGCCTCGAGCTGGCCCGTACCCCACTCACTTCACCTTGCCGGCCTTAGCCGCTAGGGTGAACCAACACGAGCAGCGACTTCGCACCATGGATGTCGTGCTGCAGGAAACGAACGAAAACTGGAGACTTACATCCCTTGAACGCATCGAACAAGTCTCCGACGACCTGGAAACCACAAATAACAACATGGATGTCCTTCGCAACCAAGTAATAGCGATAAGCGTGGAAAATGCCCTTCTGCGACAAAGGATGGAAGAATGTGAACAGCGCTCACATGAAGCAGAAGAGTATGCCCGTGGACTAACACAACGACTAGCATTAGCAGAAGATAACGCCCGACAAGCTAGCAGACTTGCAAACACTGTGGACCGTCTTGTCACGATGATGGAACAAATTAATCTACGTTAAGACTAGTGTAGTCTTTGTCTTGTAATCTATCCTGTAATCTAGTAACTATCTACGCGCTACTCTAAAAATTCGGTCGGATGTAACAATTCCCGACGCCTTTTGTAATAACTCTGTAGGAAGTAACCTTTGAACTCGTATTATCTATCAAATATCCCTTGATGTTTCAACTCTTAATGATTGTCATTTTCCATGTTGATGTCATGTATTACTGCTTTTATACATGTACATCTATAACAAATACAACTTTCTTACGAAATCTCATGTGTCTTCATTTCTTTTATTGAAGAATCATGCCGCCAAAGTCAAGACCATACACTGATGCCCAGCTTACATCGCTTATAACCCAGGCCGTTACTGAAGCCTTGGCTCGGAATACTCCACAAAATTCTACCAGAAACAGCGATGCCGCTGAAACCCCTACTGCTAAACCTTGTTCTTACAAGGACTTTCAGAGCTGTAAACCCTCAAGCTTCAAGGGTTCTGAAGGAGCCATCGGACTGATCAGATGGTTCGAAAAGATGGAAACAGTTTTCCGTGTCAGCAAATGCGCGGAGAACGACAAAGTAAACTTTTCCACGTGCTCTCTCGAAGATGATGCCCACTCTTGGTGGAACTCATATACCCAATCAGTGGGTGCGGACATTGCCTACCAACTCTCTTGGGAGGATCTGAAAGCAAAACTCACTGCCAAATACTGCTCTATCGCCAAGCTCCAAAAGCTAGACGAGGAATTCTGGAACCTAAAGGTTCAGGGTGGTGATATCGATGGTTATACCACCAGATTCCAACAACTTGCCGCCCTCCGCCCAGCTATGGTGAGCACTGAACCTGATAAAATCAGGAAGTACATCCTTGGCCTTCCTGAGCCTGTTCGGGGGCATGTTGCCTCTTCCAACCAAACCACCATTGACGGTGCAATTCTATTGGCCCAAGATCTGATGTCCATCAGCCAAGATTCTGAACCACCCACTTCATCCTCCCAAAACAACAAGCGAAAGTGGTCTGACTACCACAACAACCACTCCAACCAACAAAACAAGAAACCCGACACCATCAAAGCCTACAACACCACCACTGACATCACACGGGGCTACACTGGGAACAAACCCTATTGTTCCAAGTGCAGCCGTCACCATGAAGGCTCATGTGGTCCCTTTTGCAACAATTGCAAGAGGTACGGCCATCTCACCAAAGACTGCAATTCTCCTGCCAACAACAATTCCAACAACAACACCAGACCACCCAAAGTCTGCTTTGAGTGTGGGAAACCCGGGCACTTCAGGGACACGTGCACCAAGCTAAAGAATAACAACAACAACAACAACAACAACAACCGCAACAGCAACAACAACAACAACACCCGAAGCAGAGCCTTCGTCACCAAATCTTGGGACGCCCGCCAAGACCCGAATGTGGTCTCGGGTATGTTCCTCCTCAACAACTTAAATGCTTCTGTTCTATTTGATACTGGTGCTGATATAAGCTTTATCTCTGATGACTTTTGCCCACTACTTGACATCACTCCTGTTGCCTTAGATGTTAAGTACACTGTAGAGCTAGCAAATGGGGAACTTATAGAAACCGATAGTGTGATACCTAATTGCACTTTAAACCTAGCTGATGAAACCTTTTCAATCGATCTTGTACCCGTTGAAATCGGAAGTTTCGACGTCATCATTGGAATGGACTGGTTGTCCAAACACCGAGCTGAAATCATTTGTTACGATAAGATCGTCCGCATTCCACTCGCTGCCGGTGGAACCTTGATCATACAGGGGGAGACCGGTGGGACGGGACTCAATATCATCTCTTGCTTAAAAACCCGAAAATTTCTGAGAAAGGGTTACCCCGCAATACTTGCACACATCACAGAGAAGAAGTCGGAGGAGAAGCGACTTGAGGATGTGCCGATTGTTAGAGACTTTCCCGAAGTCTTTCCAGAAGAACTGCCTGGTTTACCTCCATCTAGACAGGTTGAGTTCTCAATTGATCTCGTGCCGGGTGCCACACCGGTGGCCCGTGCACCGTACCGTTTAGCCCCATCCGAACTTCAGGAGTTGTCTGCCCAGTTACAGGAACTTCTGGATAGAGGATTCATTAGACCGAGTTCTTCACCTTGGGGAGCTCCGGTCTTATTTGTTAAAAAGAATGACGGTTCATTTCGAATGTGCATCGACTACCGAGAGTTGAACAAATTGACCGTCAAGAACCGTTATCCACTTCCTCGCATTGATGATTTATTCGACCAACTTCAGGGTTCAAGTTTCTACTCAAAAATTGACCTGCGATCAGGCTATCATCAGTTATGAGTTCGCGACACCGATATTCCGAAAACTGCTTTCAGAACTCGTTACGGGCACTACGAATTCCAAGTGATGCACTTTGGTCTAACAAACGCACCGGCTGTATTCGTGGACCTTATGAATCGGGTGTGCAAACCTTACCTCGACAAGTTTGTCATTGTTTTTATCGATGACATACTCATTTACTCGCGCAACGAGCAAGAACATGCGCAACACCTCAAAACCATCCTTGAACTACTTAGACACGAGGAGCTGTATGCAAAATTCTCTAAGTGTGAGTTCTGGATCCAAACTGTTCAATTCCTTGGTCACGTGATCGACAGTCAGGGAATTCACGTAGATCCATCAAAAATTGAGGCTATCAAAGACTGGCAAGCACCCACCTCTGCAACAGGAGTACGACAATTCTTGGGTCTTGCTGGGTACTATCGGCGATTTATCGAAAACTTCTCTAAAATAGCTCAACCACTCACGGTACTGACTCAGAAGGACAAAAGGTTCGATTGGACAGATAAACAAGAGTCAGCATTCCAACTTCTGAAACAAAAGCTTTGCAGTGCTCCAATTCTATCCTTACCCGAAGGCACCGATGACTTCGTGGTATACTGTGATGCTTCTCACCAAGGTCTCGGTTGCGTATTGATGCAACGAGATAAAGTCATTGCCTATGCCTCACGACAGCTGAAAATTCACGAAAAGAACTACACCACTCATGATCTCGAACTTGGAGCTGTCGTTTTTGCTCTCAAAATCTGGAGACATTATCTCTACGGCACTAAGTGCACCATCTTTACCAACCACAAAAGTCTCCAACATATATTCGATCAGAAGGATCTCAACATGAGGCAACGTCGATGGGTCGAGTTGCTTACCGATTACGATTGCGAGATCAAGTATCATCCAGGGAAGGCTAATGTTGTAGCCGACGCCCTCAGTCGAAAGGAACGACCAAAACCACTTCGAGTCCGAGCCCTTAGTATGACCATTCACAACGATCTTACCATTCAAATTCATACCGCTCAGATCGAAGCCCTGAAACCTGAAAACATCAAAAACGAAGCCTTACGGGGTATTGACAAACAATTTGAAATCAAATCTAACGGGATTAGGTATTTCTCAAACCGAATCTGGTTGCCTAATTTCGGGAATCTACGAGACTTGGTGATGTATGAAGCTCACAAGTCTAAATATTCTATCCATCCGGGATCCGATAAAATGTACCACGGAATCAAGGAATTTTATTGGTGGCCAAACATGAAAGCCGAAATCGCTACTTATGTCAGCAAGTGTCTTACTTGCTCAAAAGTCAAAACCGAACATCAAAAACCTTCTGGTTTGCTCCAACAACCTGAAATCCCTGAATGGAAATGGGAACAAATTGCCATGGATTTCATAACCAAACTACACAAGTCGACGAGCGGTTGCGATACCATTTGGGTGATCGTCGATCGTCTCACCAAATCTGCTCATTTCCTGGCAATCAAAGAAAACGATAAAATGGAACGCCTTGCACAAATCTACATCAAAGAAATCGTTTCTCATCACGGCGTTCCAATCTCAATCATCTCTGACAGAGATGCATGCTTTACCTCTCACTTTTGGCAATCACTTCAAAAAGCATTGGGTACTCGTCTCGATATGAGCACCGCGTACCATCCTCAAACCGATGGCCAAAGTGAACGAACCATTCAAACCCTGGAAGATATGCTACGCGCCTGCGTAGTTGATTTCGGTACAAACTGGGAAAGACATCTACCGTTGTGCGAATTCTCGTACAATAACAGCTATCACGCCAGCACTAAGGCTGCACCTTTTGAGGCACTGTACGGTCGTAAGTGCCGATCACCGATCTGTTGGACTGAAGTGGGAGATAGTCAACTCACTGGTCCTGAACTCATTCACGCCACCACTGAGAAAATTGTGGAAATCCAAAATAGACTCAAAGCCGCACGTGATCGTCAGAAAAGTTATGCTGACGTGAGACGCAAACCACTCGAGTTCCAAGTTGGGGATCGAGTACTCTTAAAAGTATCGCCTTGGAAAGGTGTCATCCGTTTCGGCAAACGCGGGAAGTTAAATCCCAGGTACATCGTGCCTTTTGAGATCCTCGAACGGATTGGCCCCGTAGCTTATCGATTGCAGCTGCCATCCGAACTCAGCAACGTACACCCTACCTTTCACATTTCTAACTTGAAAAATGTCTGTCCGATGAGACACTTATTATCCCACTTGATGAAATTCGTGTTGACGATAAACTTCACTTCGTTGAGGAACCCGCTGAAATTATGGACCGTGAGATCAAACAACTAAAACAAAGTCGTATTCCCATCGTCAAGGTCAGATGGAATTCGCGGCGTGGTCCAGAATTCACCTGGGAACGGGAAGACCAAATGCGACTCAAATATCCTCAACTTTTCACTGATTCTCCATCAATCACAACCTCGAGCTAAATTTCGGGACGAAATTCTTCTAACTGGGGGAGAATGCAACACCCGCCAAATTAGGACTAGTAATTAGTGCCTAATCATACGTAAATACATGTAATTAGTTCTGTGTTAGGCTAATTAATGTATCGAATTATATATATTGTTGAATATATACGAAAATGCGATTTGGTTAAATCGTACGTAATTTAAATCGAATGTATTTCGATTCAATTTAATACGGACGTTGGTGACCAATTTTGTTAAATAACGCTTTTATATCAAAAATATTATTATGATAATATTTCGTATTCATTCGTATCGTACAAACAGAACTTACACAATTTAAAATATTAAAACGTGCAAACTAAATAAACAAACTTACATTTTATAACTCAAATATAAATTGATTTGTAAAGTATTTAAATAAAATATCGAGTAATAAATTGTATTTTAAAACTTACCACTTAATATGTAAAATAACTAATTAACGTTTAAACGACGGAGTAAACGAACACCGCACGGAACACGAACGCGGGACGAAAATGGGGCTCCAAAACCCCACTCCCCTCCCACTTTCTTCTCACTTTCTCTTTTTCCCCTCTATCCTCTCTTTCTTTTTCTCTCAAACAAATCACCACCAACATCACACTAAATCGCCAAAAACTAGCATCAAACGACTTCGGATCTTCAAGATTTTTAGAGATTCACGACCACCACGCAACGATCTATCTTTCTATCTTTCCAAAATTTCATTTCGGCGATTTGTAAGTTTCCGACACAACTCCGAAAACTCTCGTTTCTAAGTATTATCACTTGCTAGTTGTTTGTATAACCTTGTAATGTCCTAAAATGGGTTGGGTAAAAATATTAGGCCGATCGATGGCCGGAAAATGCGTTTTTGAAGTTGAAACTCCGATCAGATTCCGTACGTCGCATTTGGCCTGGAGAAAATGCGACGCAGCGACTTACGTCGCACGAATCCTCGACGTCGCATATAGCGACGCAGCCTATTACGTCGCATTGACTTGCGAATGTCGCACATAGCGACGCAGACCTTAACGTCGCCAACTTAACCAACGTCGCATTAGCGACGCAGCACCCTACGTCGCATTGAATTGCAAACGTCGCAAAATGCGACGCAAAAACTCACGTCGCACCCAACGTCGCACAAACCAGAAAACACAGATTTTCACTAAATGTCGAGACCCTAAATTTTATCATTCGATTTCACCCAATTTCAAGTCCAGATGCGTTTTTCCTTAAAGCAATATAGTAGAAATAAAAATTTTCCAAGCTGACCTGGCAGCTCGACCCCCGCCAGGGGCTGCCGCCCCTTGGACCCCGCTACCAAGGACGCTGCCCCCGGACCCCCGTACCCCCGTACTTAGATTTCGTAGACACATTTCCCACCAAACATCAAACTTGTATAACACTTTGAAACTAACAAAATAACATCAATATCATTATTACCAATAATCACCAACGGGCCGTACGCGTTTTCAAACACTTAAACTATCCACCGAATTGGGAACATTTGGACATTTTAGTTGGACGAACAACTACAAGGTAGTCTTATTAGATACCTTCGCATATTATAACCATCGCGTGTCGTGGACACCCTCAGGTTACAAGTCTTTGGACTTCGATTCTCGGCTAATCATTCTCAGTTTATTTTCATAAACTCAACGACTCAGGTGAGTCTCATAGCCCCTCTTTTACTGTTTTACTCAGGGGTGTGATATATTGCTCAACTTTTACATGTGAACGCAAGTACAAACATTTCATATACTACATGAGTTTTTCGAAACTAATCATTTTAAAGTCCTCCGTCAACATAGTTGTTAATACGTTGTAGCGTGAATATTAGTATATGGTACCATACAGGATTGACCCACCTCGTCCGGGTTAGCAAGCACTAACCGGGTAAACGGACGTACTAATATTTGGGAAGACGAATGTGGATTAGGCATTCGTGGAGGCACCTCGCCCGGAATTCTCTATAGGGGACCCGGCCCTCGAGTTAAGCTCAACTATGTGCTCATGGCTGTATACACGATGACTATCATTTAATTGCTGGATGCAATTCATTATTTAATTGCTGGATGCAATTCATTATTTAAATCTTGCGGTTCATACTATATTAACTGATTTCAAACCTGTGAGCTCACCAGCTTTCTAGCTGACCTTTTAGCATATATCGCAGGTACCAAGCAGTAGGATGTTTCTGCTTCAGGACTTTAGCTCGAGTCAGCATACAGACGATTGAGATTTTCTTGCATTAGTATATTTTTGTACAAGTACTTATGTACTGAAATCTCATTTTATTTAAACTCGAGCTATGTAAAGCTTTAAATGATGTAAACATTTCTATTATCAATATATTTTGTTAAAACGACGCATATAGAGTCGTTTACTATATATCTTTGTGCTTTGTTATTGATTAGTAACACCCAAATCAAGCTTCCGCAAATCATCAAATTTGGGGGTGTTACATGGAGCTTGTAGCTTATGAATGTAAAATGACATAAAAGAACAAATATATTAATTTTAAAAGATGATGTATAATTATTTGAAGGGTATTTATGTAATTTTATTATTCATAAGCTACAAGCTACTTCCATAAGCTACTTCAAGTAGCTTATGGTTTTGGAGCTTATGGAAACCATAAGCCAAGGTTGTCAAGATCGCGATCCTGATCGTAGGATCGTACGATCCTACCAAGGAAAAACGTGCAGGATCGGAGTAAGATCGGTCAGGAGGTAGGATCGGAGTAGAATCGTAGGATCGATCGTAAGATCGTAGGATCGATGAACGATCCGATCCTACAAATGGGCTATTTTTTTTAGCAATTGCGCCTGTAAGGCCCATACGTAGTCCAAATCCTATCTCAAAACTTATGGTCCATTTGTTTCCAAATTCAATTTCCCCATTTAATCCATTTAATATCAAATTATAACCTAAGAAATAGTCTAGAACCTCTAAAACGACGATTAGAGATAGGATACTATCTTTTGTATTAGAACGTTTATCGTCCTAAAAATATATGTTGACAAATTGCATCACTTTTGTAATATAAAAGTTTGAATGTTAGATTAATTTCTCTAATAGTTGTTTTCTACAAGAATTTAGATATATCTTTGTATAAAAAATGATATTTTGGGAGGATCTACGATCTCGATCCCGATCTTGCAAAGGCGAAAACGATCCTATGTAAGATCCCGATCCTGACAACCTTGCCATAAGCTACTTAAAAGTTTGGTAGCCAAACGGAGCTTATGAAAATCATAAGATAAAAGCTCACATAAGCTCCTAAAAGGAGAGCGCCAAACACACCCTAAGATATATTTCCACCACCTAATGGATTCATCGACGGATGCAGGAACACAAAACTCGCCTACCAATAGATACAGCGTTGCGAAATTATAGTTCACCACTCTATGGAATGAAAAGCAAGAGATTAGAAAACAAACATAAGGGTTATGAATAAGAAATTTAGACACACATTGAATATTTGTACCTTAATAATAACCAGTTAACCACCCACCCCTTGAATATAATTTCCCCCAATCAACCTGATATGCAACCTTTTTATGCACAATCTAACTCTTAAACATTGATCTTAGGGCTACAAATAGCACAATGCTATTATAAATTTAATTTCCGGCCACTTTCCTCCAAACCATGAATTACGAGAGTTTTTATAAGCACTTGAAACATCCTCTAATAATAGGAAAACGAAATTAATGCAATAACTATTAGACTAATTACATCATAGAAAAAATAAAGATACATAATCAATTTTCAAAGTCAAATTGCCTTCTTGACTACTTTGTGTTTAAACTACTATAACTTTCTCTAGAAAGATTCATTAAATTATCCGTTTGATGTTCTGAAAAATAGACATATGCACCTTTCACACCATCTCTGATGCATAATTTTTTGACTTCAAAATTGTTCCAGGTTCTTGACTCAATTTGACCAAAATCCAATAGTTTCTTTTCTGCTTCTCTTATATTTTTTTTTTCTAACTTTTGTGTGCTATTGTATTAGTATCCCTTCAATTGCAACAAAAATAAAAAGGATCCAAATATATAGTTGATACAATTTGAATGAAATATATTAATTGAACATGTGAAAGATATCATCATCTCCATCAATAAAATATAGGGGTGAGCATGGTACGGAACCGGTACCGAACCGTACCGAACCGGTTGGAACCGCTTATTTTTTTGGCCCTAAAGTGAGTACCGAATACCGGACCGTTTAAAGCGGTACGGTTCCGGTACGGGTAAAAGTGGTACTATACCGCTTTGGTACCAAAACATAGTAGAATAATTAAAAAATAAACCTATTTACGTATTTTGTACTCGATAAAATTCACAGAAGATGGATATTAATGAATCTTAAATAAATTAAAACATAATTAAGTGACATAGATGGATATCGACGAAGAAAAACAAATATATACGACGTTATTGTACCGTGTTAAGTGTTTTGGTAATGTCACAAGTCATGATCCTTACCTTTATACTAATAAGCAATATGTTTGGAATCCGATTCAAGTAGCTAAAAACGTGATTGTTTATGTAGCAAAGAAAGCTAGCTATACTTCTATAAATACAATTGTATTCATACGCGAGAGTCTAACTCTATTTTATACTTCTTAATTACCTAAAAGAATATCATTTTTTATATTAATAGACATATCATATGATTATAAAAATGAGGTTATAAATAAATCTTTTTAGAATATAAAAATAACCAATGGACCTATAACAAATAAAAACATGAATATTTCGAATATGGTACGAAAACGGGAAAAATGGTAAAATACCGGTACCGAACCGGTTGGTACCGGTTATCTTTTTGGCCATAAAGTGAGTACCAAATACCGGACAGCTTAAAGTGGAACGGTACCAGTTCGGTACGGTACCGGTACGGTAGCGGTACGGGATCGGGATTCGAGTACGAATGCTCACCCCTAATAAAATATGCCGACCGTTTTGCTCGTATCTTCTGTTTGAGAATTTCTTTTATATATATATATATATATATATATATATATATATATATATATATGCAAATGATGATAGTGTATTTTAGTTATTGGGTAAATGTAACTTGGCTTATAGATTTGAAATTAACAAAAAAAAAAGTGTATACTTATACAGTTACAAAATAATATAATAAATCCAAAGAGGCAAAATCATAAAAAGGAAAAAGAAACATCAACACAAAGAGGCAAAATTATCTCACTTTGGGAAAAATAAAAAAAAGGTGCCTCAACCTTTTTCCTTGAACATAAAATCTAATGATTACATTTGATTAGTGTAAACTAAATTGTATATCAAATACTTAATTAATTGTAGGTTATTTAATTAATTACTTTGCCTTCAAAATCAAAAGGTCTATATATATAAGTTGATAACTAGCACTTTGGGTGTCCAATTAATTTGTCATAAGTTGGTAACTAACAACACGACATGTATGCACAACTTACATATATGGATATATCAAACATAATTAGAAAGGGAATATAAATATATATGTTACTGATTTACTGTATTTATTGTAAGAACGTTCATATTATTATAATTAATTAATATATAGTAATAGTAATAATAATAACTCATTAGTGAAACTATTTAACTACAGTACGTCCCAATAAGTGGCAATAACTAATAATCTGTTTGTAAACGCGGTTTATATTAGATAGATCTAATGACTGTTAAATACAAATGTTAATATTTGAGGTTATTTCGGATCAATTAAAGGCATCTTAACGTGTATTACGGATGTACACATTAGCAAAACCCTTACAAACGCAATAAAAGTAATAAATTGTGACCAGTGAGTAAATGTTGTCCAATTCTTAAACTAATACACATGGGGTCTTAGAGCACAGGGTGTGGTAACCGGTGTTCTGGATAGTGTTCTGGAGAATGTTGAAAGTGAGGATTTTGTGGTGTGGTGAAAAAGTATTCACAGTGTTCTGGTGCTTTTTATTATTCGTTTTATTTGAAAAAATGAGAAGAAAACAAAACAAAAAAAAAGAACGTCGAAGGTTTCAAAGTTTTTACCTGGACGGTGACATCAAAAATTTGTGAGAACATCGGGACGGTATGGGAGAACACCGTGGCCCGGTGTTCTCATCCAAGAACATTGACGCACACCTTGTGCTCTTATTGTTTAATTAAAATAGATGTTTCAATTTAATTAAAATATAGGACTTAATTGATCAATTGAATCCGATTTTAATTGATGATATCATAACCAACTTTCTACAAAGTTCGTAAAGGATAAGTAAATATATATATTTATATTAATATAATATAATAAATCCTCCTATTGCTGTTGGCATAAACTAAATCAAATTACTAATTACGGAGTATTTGTTAAACTTTTAATAGAAATTCTACACTCACAAAAAGTTTACAAACAAACTTATACAAAATGAGGTGGCATATGAAATCATCCAATCACATTCACCCCTTTAATTTCTCTCATCTTTCTTTATCTTTATAATATTGTGACAACTCATTTTGTGAAAAAATTTTTGTAAAACTTTTGTGAACAAAGTATTTCTCAACTTTTAATGCTAACGTACAGAAAAAATATATCTACAAACGAATATCATTTTAGTATTATCTTTATGCTTTTAAATGAAATTATTTTTGATCATAAGTACTCCACAAATTACACGTACATATATGTTCATATATTATTACTTGAAAGATAAACTGTCTAAGTTGCAATGAAAAAACGAAAATACATCCATATTAGGACCACAATCCGTATAATAATAAGATAAAAAATAAGTACTGTAACATCCTCGAATTGGACCTAGTTGTTTTATATTATTTCTTGATTTAAATAAGTATTTAAATGTGTTTGGAAATAATATTGTTTGAAATAGTTGAAATAATTGGAATAGGAGTTAAATATTCCAATGTGATAAGTGAATTATTAATTGTTGTAAATTAATATAGTTAACGGTACAATAAAATGTTTGGACTCGCAAATGGTTTTCGGGTTCCAGACAATAGATTGAGATGGGGTATTAAATTATACCCGTATATTGAAGGGCTGGTGCAACATTTCTTGTTTGTTTGTTAATAAGTAATGTGATTGCTAATTGATATATATTAATATATGATAATGATTATGTTGTAAATCATTAGTGTATAATTAGGAACTAGTAATCTTGATGTAGATTATGTTAAGTTCTTAATGTAAATGGTTGATATAAGTTCAGTATATTGATATTGATTACTAACTTATATTTGATTGATTGATTCACAGACATGGAGAAGACTCAGTGATATTAGACTACTGAGTGGAGGCCTGAGGTAGTCGGTGAGTGGATCTGTAACCTCAGTGTGATTTAGTTGTAATGATTTGATTTACAACAAGTAATTATAGTATTACTTTGATAGAATGTAATTGTTGAGATATCTTGCCATGATAGTTTGACTAGTTGCTTACTTGGCTGTTTGAGCTAGTATGTAAGATTCTGAGGTCAACTTGACTTGACAGTTAGACTTGGTTGTTATTGTAGACGACAGGAGATCTTGAAACTTGAAATGTTGGTTTGGAGATCTAGGTCGTGTGTGATTAACAACTGGTTATCGGTAATTCTGTATATGCCAATACAGATGATTGATAAGAGTTCCCTGAGTACCAAACCGGTATTAGGATATCTCAGGAGCCACCGGTCCTCATGATGATTTATAATGTTTGATTGGTGTAGCTTGACATTGATTGGATGTCGAGTGAATGATTGATTTTCTGTTTATTGTTATTTGATGTAAACAGATTGTTATGCTAGGTTGTACTGTTGCTTATAGTTTTATTCACTTAGCTTTATGCTAACCCCACCACAGTTCTTCCTGCAGGTTAAAATAGAGGGGACATATTGGGCAGGGCAGGAAGTGTTTGGAATTGATGGAATGTTTGACAGGCTGTTACTCTGATGTTATTTGGATAACTAAAGAGATGTTTTGAATTATATAACACCGAGTTTGTTGAAATGTCATGTAATAAGTTTGAAAAAGTTTATTGACATTTTGAGTACATTGATAGTATGTTTTAAATATACGCTTCCGAGTCGCCATTATTATATAAATTGTTTGGAATGAAACGAGGGGTGTTATAAGTACCAACCCCACCATCCAAAAAGAAAATCTTTTCAAGTAACAAGATTATAGGACGTATACAGGTATACTTATTACTTATTACAATAAATTCGGTTACTGTACCACGTCGTATATATATATATCAATATTATTAAATTTTTTAGTCGGACATTGTTAAATATGGTTTAAAATATTGTACAACATTATAAATCATGTTGAAAATAAAAATCATAATATCTCCGTCTCTGTTTAAATATTCACTTTGACTATGCAAAGAGTTAAAAAAATATCCAGTAACTACATTTTTTACTAATTAAATACGGAGTAACATCTTTATCCACTAAATTATTTTTATTGGGTTATTATATGAAAGTGGACAATTGTTTAAGACAACCTAAAATAATACTTGGAACCAAATCAATTACTCCCTCCGTCTCACCTATTTCAAATTTTAAAGTCTTACTTTTTCAACTTTAATCTTAAATATTTTTGTTTGTGTGATATAATACTTTATGAAAATTTATACGAATGAAATTACATATTAAATTCAATTCATTAATATATTTTGCATCAAGTATTATATAACACAAACAAAAATATTTGATTTCAAAGTTGAAAAAAAAAAAGATTCAAAAAGTTAAAATATAACACTTAGGGTGTGTTTGGTAAAAGTAGCTGGTAGCTGGAGCTGGAAGCTTATAGCTGGAGCTGGTAGCTGAAATTTATATTTAAAGCTAGAAGCTTGAGCTTATCTTTTTTGTAATGTTTGGATAAAACTAGCTGGAGCTTGAGTTTAAAATATGTAAATTGACATAAAAGGACAAACAAATTGTAACACCCCCAAATTCGTCTATTTTGTTTAGCGGAAGCATTTAGTTTAAGTACGGGGTGCCACAATAACAAAGCATGCATACTTATCAGAGCATATGATTACAACAGAACAATATATACATTAAGATGCCAAAGTATTTAATTACAAAGTTTACGATTCATCGAATCGTACAAGTTAAAAGAAATAAGTTTACAAAAGTAGATTTCTGAAATATGACTAAAACATTTCAGTTATACTAAAGAAATCCATGTGTTTCCAAAAGTTGGCATCCTAAACTTCCCAGGTCGCCTAATTCTCCTTGTGTGTTGGCGATTCTTACATGCGCAGCTAATTCCCTGAAAAACATAGTAAAAGTCAACAACTAGATTGAGTGAATTCACAGGTTTTATGTTTGCAATCGTAGAGTCGAGTTGTAAGCACAGTTGTTTAAATCATATACGTTCACAAATACGTTCACAAAGCCATAACAATCAGGTAAAGTTTAGTGGAATGTTATCCAAAGTATAAGTTTAGTGGGTTGGTTGCCCAAAATTTAGTTTACGTGGGATGTTACCCAAAATGTCAGTTTAAAACACGTGCTGGTCGTTCTCCAGCGGTATACAATCAGTACCGGTCGTTTTCCGGCCAAATACGCACGGGTCGTTCTCCCGTTCAAATAAAACAGTTTAATACGCACGAGTCGTTCTCCCGTCCAAACACTGCTGGTCGTTCTCCAGCGAAACACAGTACCGGTCGTTCTCCGGTCAATACGCATGGGTCGTTCTCCCATCCAAATACGCACGGGTCGTTCTCCCGTCCAGTGGCCAGTCGTTCTCTGGCGCTAAAATACGTTGCTGGTCGTTCTCCAGCGTTTTCATAAAGGTACCGGTCGTTCTCCGGTCAAATCAAAACAGTTTACCGGTCGTTCTCCGGTCTAGTTAAAACAGTTTGTCAAATAGTTTATCACGTTTGGTTTGGTTTGTTTATAGTATGAAAATGTTATTTCATAAACAAAGTTCGCACAACAGTTCAATAGTTTAAAGTACTCTAATAGTTCGAGTAAAACACGTATGATAAACAATCATGTAAGTAAAAGCAGTTATGGCAATTAATAAAACAGTTAAATAGTTTAAACAGTTGACTATGTTTTCCACCCCAAAGTAGTTAAAACAGTAAAAGTAGGGGCTATGAACTCACCTGTTGTATTAAGTTGCGTGCGAGTGCTAGCAAACCTAAGCCCAAGTACAGTCCGGAATCTCCTAACGTCCTAAACGTATGAGATTTAATAAGTATGTGGATGTCTATGCTAATCATCCATGCTAGTGTTCGTACAACCAAGTTATGTCCAAAGTGTTTGTTAAACGTTTAAGTTTTTATTTCGTTGTTTGTGAAACTGTATACGACTCGTTGGTAACGGTTTGTAATAATAACCTTTGAAAGCGTTTATCATTTTCATTCATTTTGAGTTTCATAAAGTACGGAATTGTGTACGGGGGTCCGGGGGCAGCGCCCCTGGTAGCGGGGTCCAAGGGGCAGAGCCCCTGGTTGGGGTCGAGCTGCCAAGTCAGCTTGGAAAATTTTTATTTACACTATGTTGCTGTAGTAAAAACGCCTTCGAAATCCAAATTTGGAGTAAATTCAAGGGGTAAAATCTTAGTCCCAACACTTAGTAAAAATCTGAGTTTTCTAGGTTCTGATTTGTGCGACGTTAGGTGCGACGTCGCAGGTCATGACTGCGACGTTGAGCATGACGTCGCTAAGTGCGACGTTCGCAATTTAATGCGACGTTAGTTGTTATGTCGCTACATGCGACGTTGTTTGTTACTGCGACGTAGGGGTCGGCGTCGCTATGTGCGACGTTGGCAATGTAATGTGACGTAAAGGCTGACGTCGCACCATGCGACGTCGTGATATGTTTTGCGACGTTGTAGCTGACGTCGCATTTAGCCCAGGCCAGATGCGACGTAGCGGACTGTTCGACGAACAGCTCGAAAATAACGAGTTTCGGGTCGATTTTTGGACATTTTCAGTTGTTAGAACACTAAAGCATGGTAATCTAAGTATTATAAACAAGAAATATTGGAGGAAACGTCAAAATCTAAGAGTTTACGAAGATGTCGGAAACTTACGGGTGTCGGATTTGAAATCCGAGAAGGTAGAAATGTAGATCGTGGACTCGTGATCACTTTATTCCAAAAGAGCTAGGTGATTTGGAGCGTTTTTGTGGTAGTTTTTATGGTTTTTGTTTGATTTGTGGTTCGTTTTAGAGTGAGAAAGAGATAGAGAGAAATAGGGAGGTAAAGAGAGAAATGAAAGATGAGAAATGAGAAGAAAAGGGTGGGGAGGTGGGTTTTGGTAGGTGGTTTGTTCCCCATTTTTGGTTTTTAACCCGCGTTTGTTTACCCGATCGTTAAATGTTACAATATTTTAAATAATAAAATTTTATATACGGGTTTTATTATATTTTTTAATTAGGATCTTTTTATGAAACAATTTAAGTTAAGTTATAAAACTTTGTTTTATTTTAATTATATAAGTTAACGTTTTGCGTTATAAAATGATATGTAAATATTATCGACATAATATTTAATTGTTTACGACGTTATTTAATAATTTCGTTTTATTAAATAATTTTGTTTACCAACAGTCGTATATTTTTGTCGCGTTTGTTTAAATTGTTCAGTACGTAATTACAACTAATTACGAATACGTAATACTACGCGTATTAACTAGTTGGACTTTGCTAGACTTATCTCTAAAATGTGTTGGGAATTCACTCAAGTAGGGAATTAGCCTAATAATGTGTAACACCCTAAAATTTCGGGTTGCGGAAGCGGTCGGGTCGGGTGTTACCAAATCAAATATCACAAGCACAAAGATATATAGCAAACGACCTCTAAGATGAGACGTTTGAGAAATCCATTTCATAATGTAAACAGTTTTACAAAACATCTGAGTTCGCAAAATATTTCATTACATGACTAATAGTACAAAAGTAAATGCAATGAAATCCAGTGTTGAAAAGCATGCGACTCGAGCTAGGATCCTGATGGGCCGATCCTACTAAAGCGGTACCTGAAATGCATACTAAAATACGTCAGCGATAAGCTGGTGAGTTCATAGGTTTAGTTGAAAGAAATGTAAATTCGTGAGCATAATTCTATGCTAAGTGTACACCCCGTGTACGATCCTGGTTTCTTGAAATCTCTAAACTGAGTGGTAACTCAAGTGTGGTGATTCTTGGCTAGTTTCTTGATCTAAACAGTTCACACAATAACAACAACAAGCAATAATATCATAGAATAACAATTAGCACGTATCACAATTTGGCAAATAACAAATATCACATATCACATAACACATATAATGAAAGTATATAACACGTAATAATAAACACATAAGTTCTTGAAAATCTTGATCTATTGATCTTGATCTTGAAAATCTTGAGTTCTTGACCTTGCACATAGTTCTTGATCTTGCACATAAGTTCTTGATCTTGCACATAAGTTCTTAACCTATCTTGATTTCTAGTTTCTTGAATCTAGTGTTTCTTGAATCTAATTTCTTGTAAGTTCTTGATCTATCTTGATTTCTAGTTCTTGGATTTAGTGTTTCTTGAATCTAATTTCTTGTAAGTTCTTGATCTATCTTGATTTCTAGTTCTTGGATCTAGTTCTTGTTTCTTGTATTTCTAGTTCTTGGTTTCTAATTTCTTGTTATCTAATTTCTTGTTATCTTGAGTTTCTTGAAGATCTTGTTCCTTGTTTCTAGGTTTCTCGGATCTAGTTCTTGTACTTTGGTTTCTTGGATTCTAGGGTACTGTACTCTATCCGCGAGTACTATGTTTCTAATGTTCCAGCGTCTTACAATGATAGCATACGGCTATTGAGGTTCTTGGGATCTTGGCTAAGTGTCTAGATATTCCGTCATATCTAGAAAGGTTCGTATTCATGAAACCTACCTCCTACGAGGGTTGTAATGATGACTAGTGCCTTAGTCTAGTGCGAGTAGTTGTAGAGCATCTACAATGAGTGGTTTCATAAATAGATTTTTAATAATAATAACGAGTATGCATTCCACCCCAAAACAGTAAAACAGTTTGAAAAGAGGGGCTATGACTCACCTGTGAGTTGTCAGCGATCCTACGATACGTGTGTTGTCCGAATGGTAACCTCCTAGTGCCCTAAACACGTGAGGTTATATGAGTAGGATACTAATCGGTTTAACTAAACGTGTCATGAAAGTACACTTCCGTTGTTTAGTTTTTAGAATTGCGTACGTTCCGTTTGTGACGGTTTGTAATCATAATAATTCTCAATTAAATCATTATTAAAATCGTTTCGTTGTCTATTTTACAAAAATATAATTTTTGTTCGTAATTCATCGTTGTAAAAAGTGTAGTTGTTATTACGCGAAAGTCGAATCGTTGGGCAAAAACTCATTTCGCAGATCAGATCAGTTCAGGAAGCTCGACTCGGCTTGAAGCTCGACTCGGCTCGCAGTTCGACTCGGCTCGCTACTCGATCCGGTTCGTAGCTAGGCTCGGTTCACTGCTCGGCTCGACTCGCAGCTAAGCTCGGTTCGCTGCTCGGTTCGACTCGCATTTCGGCTCGGTTCGCTGCTCGGTCCGGTTCGTAGCTCGACTCGGCTCGTTACTCGACTCGGCTCGCTCGACGAACTGAGATCTGGAATCTCGACTCGCCCGACGAGCTGTTCGCATTTTTGGTTTCAAAAACACATTTCTGAGTCGTTTTTGGACATGATCTTGTTGGGTAAACGTTCTAGCATGTAAATAAAAGCTTTACAAGTATATTAAATGGGTTTTAAAGCTCATTACCAACAAAATCGAAAATCGAAGAAGATGAGGATGATGATGATGATGAAGAAGATGATCCGCAGCTGCTGCTGCTCTCGTTGTTGTTGTTGTTGATGATGATGCTTCCGAAAACGTTGATGGTGGTGGCGGTTTCCGGCGGTGGTGACCGGCGATGGTGGTGAGGATGAGGTTGTGAGAGTTTTGGTGTGGGTTGTGTGTGTAGAAATGAAGAAGAAAATGAGATAAAAAGAGGGGAAAAGGGGTGGGTCGGTTCGGGTTCGGTCCGCGGGTCTGGACCGATCCATCCGGGTCTCGATTTCGTGTCATTTCGTTTCTCCCAAACTAGTGTTGTGTTGAACTTTTAAAATAATCACGTACGTTTATATAATTATATATATAAAAGTTTTAAGTATTTTAGCATTAATACGTAACTAAATACGAGTAATTGATGTTTAAATTGGGCGCGAAAATTGACCTTTTTGACCGGGTGTTACATAATGCAAGTGATTAACGTTAATAATCGCGTTTAAATTTGCGGAGTGTTACACAAATATATGATAGATAATTATATGAAGGTTATTTATGTAATTTTTCATTACATAAGCTCCTAGCTTAATTTAAAAGCTAGTTCTACTAGCTTCTTTTTTAAGAGCTTATTTTTTTTTTAAAGCTCTTAATATTTTGTCTACCAAACAAAGCTTGAAGCTGAAAAAATAAGCTTAGGGTATGTTTGGCAAAACTAGCTGTAGGCTGTAGCTGTAGCTGTAAGATGTAGCTGTAAGCTGTAGATGTAGGCTGTAGCTGTAAGTTCAAGCTGTAAACTGTAACTTTGTTTCTGTAAAATTGTTTGGCAAACTAACTGTAGCTGTAACTTTGAAGTATAAAATAACTTAAAAGGAGCTTTTCATTTAAATTAAAAGCTACAGCTACTGCACATCAGCTTTTCAATTTGGAGTTTTTCATTTAAATTAAAAGCTACAGCTACTACACACCAAACAAAGCTTTTATTATTTTTGAAGCTTTTATTTTTAATATTAAAAGCTAAAGCTCCTAAAAGCTCTGAAAAGCTCCTCGCCAAACATAGCCTTAAGCTCCCATAAGCTACTATAAGCTCCATTATCAAACGTAGCCTTAGTTTTGAAGGGATTAAGTTAAAAAAAAACAAATCAGCGAAGGAGGAGAAAGGTGGAAAATAGAAAATGGGTAAAACAGTCGGCGACGTCATATTTATTTATTTATTTAGTTATACTTATTTAATTATTAGTGATTCCTCCTTTGTCAGCTTTCATCACTCTTTCTCCCTCCCTCCCTCCCTCAATTTTTTCATTTATTTATCATTTTCCATTTTTTCTGTTTGTGTTTCTGTGAAGTTCAGTCACTGTTTGTTGCTCTGCGATTTTACTGTTGAAATTGATTTGATTATATTATATATATATATACATAAACTAAATAATGGAGTACGAACGGATTGACAATCACAAACTTCCCCAGGTAAATTTAATTCACTACTGTATTTCTTACTCTGCAAATTTCAAACACTCAACAAAATCAGTACTTACTAGCATCTCTCTGCTCTTTTTTATCCCTATATTCACGCAATCTTCGTACTATACATACATAATAGTCATCAACAGTAGTATAAATTAAGTATTTGTTTTGAATCATCAATTTTATCTTATTCTAGTGAAATCAATTTGTTTCCCCTTATAATCAACATTTCTAGGGTTTTGTTAATTTAGTGTAGCTATTTGTTACTTTCTCCAGGTAATAATTATTGCTGTATTATTATTAATTGGAGATTCTTAAATGTTAGTAGTACTTTTTTTTTAGTTAAATTATTTAATCAAGTTTTTTGTATTTATTAATTTATTTTTGTATGTGGATGTGGATTTATTTGAATGAATGAATGCAGGTTGGAATTATATCTCCAAGCAAATTAAGGATGAAGCTAATGGGCCATAGAAAAAAAGATGGAGGATCAAAGTGTAATTCAGCAAGAACATCACCTTCTAAACTTGAAGATTCGGATTTTGTTAATAATAGTTTACTAGCTTCAAATTCCGGTGTTTCTGATGAAGAAGGTATGTTCTTTATTTTAATTTTAATTAATAGAGTATTTTTCATTTGACTAATCATTTTTACTTGAATAATATAAATATAAAAAAAACAATAAATATGTATAAAAAAAACAAACAAATTAATTGTCTATACACATATACTCCGTATATTTTTTATATAAATATAAAAAATATTATAAATTAATTAAAAAACACAAATTATTTTATATATAAATTATTTTATATATTATAATTATTTTATAATATATATGTTTTTGAGGAAAATAATTAAGCAAGTTATATAAATATGTATAAAAAAAAAAAAAACAAATTAGGGTCTTTTTAATCCTTAAACAATTTGGACCATCTTGGATTGAGGCCATCTTTAGCTTTTGATGAAGTATGTTTTTCTTTATAAGCCAAAGATGTACTTTTTGTGACTGTAAAATTCAAATACTGTTTTTGGGCTCAATTAAAGACTGAATTCAAAGAAACTATGACATTGATGTATGGTAGCAATTTTTTGGATTGTGATTGTGGGCCTAAATTTGTAGTTTCTAGCATGGGGATTTCGTCGGTGACATTCGATAGCACACAAGTTGACCAGGGTCCTGGGCAACCAAAAGAGGGACGTGTGAAACCGAACCAATTTCAAAAAGTGGATTGTGGAAATTCCAGTTCGGTTCATCCTTTAAGATCATTAGAAGATGAGAATCTTGATTATGATAGTAATGCTAGTTCTTCAAGCTTTGAGTTTCATAAAGGTGAAAGATCGAGTCATAATGCTATTTCAAGATCATTGTTGAGACCTATGTCTTCGAAATGGAACGATGCTGAGAAGTGGATAATTAATAGGCAGAATATGCAGAATCATAACTCAAAGAACACTATGCAAAACCGAGCAAATCGGGGAGGGATAGTGAATGGGGTTAGAGGTTCCTCTGAATCAGTTAGCTCGGTTAAACGGGTTGATTTTTGTCAACCCGCATTACAAACAGGAACAGAGAAGTTTTCATTTACTCCTTCTGGACCACAACACCACCCTGCTTCGGGTCAAACGAATGGAGGGAGCGAGTTAATTGATCCATGTCCTGAAAGTAAAGATCTAAAGGAAATCGACATGAGGGATGCATCTTGTGGACAGAGTTCAAATGATGATAAAACAGGTAGATTACACTTCATTTCCTAAATTTGATAGTAAGATTACAACACAAGACGTTGAATTTTATATGTCATGAAGTTTTTTAACTAGATGTAACAGAATGGGCGGGTTGGGTATGTGTGGATAACCTCTGTTACGGGTTAAAGTGGAACAAGGGGATGGGATGACCCCCACATTTTGTATGTAAGTAGTATCAAAATTGATATCTAGTTTTTACTCTAGCATACGCTTGAGTTTTATTGCTCAAGCCCATGAACTCTTTGGGTATATACAAATCTATGTGTTCATTTTAAAAACACGTATGTTATATAAGTATGGGTGCCTACATGGAAGTCTGGGTAAATTGTTTATATATTTTATATTTTAAATAAGCTGTTATGGTAGCATACTGTAGTAGAAATTTGTGTAGCAGTATATCTAATACCCAGTATGATGAATGTAGGTTGTCCTGAAGTAAGATCTGTGTCAATGAGAGACATGGGAACGGAAATGACTCCGATTCCGAGTCAAGAACCTTCAATGACTTCCACCCCTGTCGGCGCCACAACCCCAGTTTTTAGTCCAAATTCTTCAATGCCCTCTACACCTCGAAGAGAACCAACATCTACACCTATTGAACACAACGATACTGATAACTCACGGAATCCCAAAGAGTTGACCGAGCAAGAAGTCAAACTCAAAACCCGAAAAGAAATCTTACAGCTCGGGGTTCAACTAGGGAAGAGGAACATTGCTGCATGGGCAAGTAAAGAAGATAAGGAAAAGAACATGTCGGGTGTTGAAAGCAACAATTTGGCAGAGGAGGCGTTGAGGATTGAATTTGAGAAACGGGCCGCTGCTTGGGAAGAAGCTGAAAAATCTAAACATAATGCGAGGTATTTCTCTAATTGTTATCTTTGACAAGTTGTAATATATTTCCGTTATTCATAGTAGTTATAACTTATGTTCAGATTCATACGCGAAGAAATCAAAATTCAAGCATGGGAGAGTCAGCAGAAGGCGAAACTTGAAGCTGAAATGAGAAAAATAGAGGTAATTTAATGTATGCTTTTGCATGTTCAAATGGCAAACTGGGTCAAAGTGAGTGATTATTGGGATGGGTCAGATTCGGTTGAAACAAAATACTACTACGTACTTTTTATCAATTTGTATAGGAAATTAGTATATCGTTAGTATCTTGCAAAAGATGTTATCTTAAGTTAATTTCATGATGTTCTGATCATAAGTGAGTCAACTCCATGTTCCCATTGGCTTGTTGGTCAAGCGTTTATCTTTTGAATTGAAGGGCCTATGTGTCGAATAATTAATCGTGTACATTGTAGTGCCTAATATCTTTGTTGTGAAATTGTAGATGGACATTTTCTCCCAAGGGAAGGAAATTTAACTAGTCGATTTTTATTTATGTTTAGGCTGAAGTTGAACAAAGGAGAGCCCATGCTCAAGCAAAGATGTTGAAAAAGATTGCAGTGGCGAGACAGAAATCCGAATCGAAAAGGGCAGCAGCCAAAGCCCAGAAAAATAGGCAGGCTGCAAGGGCGGCAGCACAGGCGGAATACATTCGACAAACTGGTCGTATACCGCCGTCGTCCCCCAACAGCTGCTGTGGTTGGTCATGAAACCAAGAGTATTTAGAGTCTGTTTGGTTTATATGGTTAATTCTGCATAATTTCTTATTTGAAATTGATGATCCAGCAACCACAGGTGAATTTAAGTTCTTGGCGGTTGGTGGCACCCTAATAATTTTGATATTTTTTTAGTTAAATTTTTGGTGTGGGGTTGTTTATTACTACTGTATTAGTGATAGAATAGAATGGTCCCTTTGTGGGTGGTGGTCAAAGTCAAGGGGGAATGGGAGGCATGTGGGTTGTACTTTCAAGAAAAAAAAAAAAAAAAAAAAAAACTTTATTGACCGCCTACATTGCACTTTGACTACTACCTCACGTTTTCAGAATAAAATCACGGAAATCATTATGCTTGTCTTTTTTACCTTTCATATCACTTCTCGTACGTGTAGTGTGTAAAAATATCTCACTTATTATAGATTTTTCTGTTAGGGAAGTAGCTATTTTGTTTTTAATTTTATGCCATCAAATGTCATTTAAAGTGTGGTACAATACAATATTCTAAAGCATATTTCGTGATCTAAAGCTACAAATCATCATCCAATAATAAGTTTTCAATAGGAATGCATCAAATCATTCTTTGTTTATGTTTCAAGAAATAATAGACAGGTTTAAAACTTGGTATAAAAGCTAGTAATATATATATATATAAACCGTCTATAAACTTATATATATATATATATATATAAACCGTCTATAAACTTAAAAATAAAATGACTCACTTACTACTAAAATTCAAGAGAGTTGACATGATATCTTGATCATATTGTTCATAAATAACATAGCCCCCATGTAATCTCATCTTATTTAATGATTTATGAAAGATATATTCTTGAAAGTATTCTAAAAAACAACCTAAATATATACTGTATGATGATTTAGTTCATTCGAAATGACTGGCTTGAGATTGATTTCTTCAAACCATATATCTCAATGATTTTTCGCACAAAAGGCGACTGACCAGAGGATCAGATCAAGTGACCAAAACCATCCAAATTGCTTATGTTTAGTCGTTCTAATCAATTTTCATCAAACAATGAAGAGCCTTACCAAGTTGTAATTTTCAACATGTTTTCTCGTACGGAGTATATGGTTTGTTAAACCTTATATTTTCTTCTTATATCAACATATAATATAATACTTGATGTTTGCGATATACGATGGCACAAATAGGTCAATTTTTTATTTTTTTATAAAGAAAATGAGTAAATACATTTTTAATACTCACATCTAACCAATTAGACTGAATTTGTTTTCTGTACTTAGCTTTATACGCTACGGAGTACCATTTAGTTTATCAAAATGCATTTAATCTTTTAAAAATTCATTTTTTAATATTATTCACATAAAACAAAAATCGCAGACTAGTGAGTAGTGACCTACGTACCCTACTTTAGCCTCTTGGGGCTAGTCACTAGTCATTAGTGGATTGGTGTCATGGTGTATTGGTGTGTTATAAATACATGGTTTTTTGAAACCTTTTTCCATTCACAATGATTGTCATTAATTAATTAATTAAATACGATCAATACAATAAATGTTGCTCTATTTTGCGTGAAAGTGTTTTGATAATATAGGAGTACTTTCTAAGTTTGGTTTGCGGAATCTCTCTCTTTATTATATTATATGGGTAACGTTCAAATGAGATTAAAAATTTGTATGAGAATAGAGGAACCACTGATATGGTGCCATGAGTACAAAGAGAATACAAAACTCATTTACCCCTTAAGTTAAATATCTCACAAACGACAAATCAAAAAATTATGAAAATTGCACCATTAGATTCAGCGTTTGATCCTCTTCGATTTGCCGTCCATTAAGGCATACTTTCGACGAGTTTTTTTTTTCATTATCTTTAGTGGGTTTCACATTACTAACACGTGTGTTACAGTGTTGCGTTTAGGGTTTAGGGTTTGGGATTTAGGGGTTAAGGTTTAGGGTTTAGGGTTGGGAGTTTGGAGTTTCGGGCCTAAACCCTAACCCCTAAACCCCAAACCCTAAACACTTTATAAAACTCTAAACCCTAAATCATACTAAACCCTAAACCCTAAACCCTGCTAAACCCTAACACTAAACCCTGCTAAACCCTAACACTAAACCCTACTAAACCATAACACTAAACTCTAACCCTAAATCAAATGTATAATCAATCACTAACACATTTATTACTAATATGTAAAACCCACCAAAAAAATGAAAAAAAAAAGTTCGTCGGAAGTATGCCTTGATGGACGGTAAATCGAAGAGGATAAAACGCTGAAAAATATAGTGCAATTTTCATGATTTTTCGACTTGTCGTTTGTGAGATATTTAATTTTTAAAAACGTGAATGAGAAAGAAAAAAGTGACACATGGCATATTGTGGTTGGTTCCCCCATTCTCACACAAAATAAATTGTCTCAATTGAACTCTTCTCTATATTATACGTAGTATATAGTAAAAGAAAACTTAAATTACGTAATCATTCTAAAAATAGATAACTTAAAAATAATATTGGCCATTAAATGTATAAGGGTAAATTAATGATGACCATTGATTTCATTTTTCAAACTTGACTACTTAAATAGCATAATGGGTCATATCAAAATGACATCAATGCCCTTCAAGTTCAACTATAATTACCCATTATTAACATTAGTAGTTTAAGCTAATTAAATGAAAAAATAGTTTTTTAATCTCATGAATATGGTTCATGTAATTTAATGGTAATTTGTTCCCCAATGTATTTTAATTAAAGTCCTTAGTAATTGTTTTACAATCGTATAATTAAATTAAATTATTTAATTAAATTATCTTTTCAATTTTTAAATCCAAATACAATTCCGTGTTAAATTGTACTTAAAAGTGTTTTTAGTTTAACCGGTTATGTTATCACTAGCTTTCAATCCATTGTATACATACTTATATTTATTTTTAATACGTATACAAAAAATGTATATTTAGATTTTAACATTTTATGTTACTTTAATTTTTACAATGGAGCTTGAGATTAAATTATTTGTTGTTTATGTACATATTAAGCAATCTAATCGGTGATCGTATATCGATTCCAAATAATAGATTTTGTTGTTTAGTTGACATGAAGAAATCCGATAGAAAGACGGTTGACAAAAAGAAGAAAAAAAGACCGTGTCTTTAATTATTATATTAACATATGAGAATGTTCTACTCAAATAGTAGTTAAGAGTTGACAACTAATTAAATAATAATATATTTACTTTAAACTTATGTCAAAACTATATATAGTGAAATTATTCGAATTATTAGTTAAGAGTTGACAACTAATTAAATAATAATATATTTACTTTAAACTTATGTCAAAACTATATATAGTGAAATTATTCGAATTATGCATCCTAGAATTCGTTAATGACTATTATTTAAATTCTTTTTGTTGAAATTGATACATTTGAGTGGTGTTACTTTTACATTTAAGTAAAACCAAAAGATTTTATTGATTAGCTAAAAGTTTATTTAACTGATGATATCATAAAGGTGATTCATATATTATTTTTAAGATTTAAGATAATTAATGTATATAAAGAAAAACATATCTCATATTTACATGTATAAATATGTAGCCAATTTCAAATCCAATACTGATTTCAATTTTAATACGACACTGATACTATGAACATCAAATATGAAGGAAAACATAATAAGGCTATAAATATTAAGTTATCTGTATTTCCAGTTCCTTATAAATAAGTTAATATTATTAAAATTATATTTCTATTTTCAAGTTATATGTAGTAAATACTTAATTTAGATGCTTAATATTATTACATGTTAACATTATATTATAACAAATATGATAATTGATAATAATTAATATTATTACATGCTAACTTTGTATTATAATAAATTCGATAATGATTACTATTAGAAAACATCCAATATACATAGTTACATACATAAATATTTGTATATGCTTTTAATGAGTGGTGAAAATCACATGCTAATTATGGAATTTCATATTGTGATAATGAATAGTCATTATCAAATTTATGCAGGGTATCAATTACTAAAAGAGTATTATTATATCATTGGATGGATGTGAGTACACCTTTTTATTGAGTTGCTAATGATTTACAATCCTGATTATGATTTTGATTATATTAAATCAATTTTTAATTAATAATAATTTTTCAAAATTAATTTATATGCTCTATTTATTAAATAATATACACTCTATAATATAAATTATGCATGGTGTACAAGATTATTTCTACTATACAAAAAATCATCATTCCTAATTTTGGGGATACACTAAAAGAAGACAACTTTGCTGATTTGTCTGATTTTGGTGTGAGACTATATACTAAAATTTATCATCTTATTGATAATGCTTGAAAGTTAAATCTTTTTAGGTCATCTAAAGTACGTAGATGTCCATCTTTTGAGCCAGTTATGGATGGATACAACCTTGTCTCATTCGATGATGTATTGTCATGGAATGTTCCAAGCATATCTGGGTTTGGTTAGCTCCCGAAATTTCATTTTGTTATTCATTTGGTTTTAATTGTTTGCCTTTTGAGTTATTGAACTAATTTGAAAGATCTATCTGCAGATGTCGTGGGCCATTTTGTGTCAAGCAAACTACTGAAATCAAAACATAGAAGGGAAGGAGTCGAAGTCACTTGAGTTTGAAGTCAAGTTATTGTGTACAACTCTTAATGTAGAATATATGTTTTTTTATTTATTTTTATAATATGTTAATAAACAATCTGTTGTTTAATATAGAAATAACATTCCATGATAATCGTGTTTAAATGACAGCGGGAAGAAGGTTAACTGCAACGTTTGGGTGAACATGCAGTGCAGTTACAAGATTACATTGCTAGGAACAAGCATACTACTGATTATGTTATCATTCAGATTCAAAATGTTAAATTCAAATATTGGAGTATGTGCATCTTTATGGAATTCACGTCTCAGTTTTAGTTACCTCATTATATTATTGATACACTAATAATATAATTCACTTCTTTTATACACAGAGGGGCCTCAAGTATCAAACCAACTTTTCGGTGCTCGATTGCATGTCAACTATGAAATAGCACCGATAACCGAATTCAGATCTCTGTATTTTGTTTATTCTTTTTACTATTTCTATAGAACAATAATGTTATTTTTAGGAAAATTATTGGTAGACCTAAATGTATATGACTAATTTTAGACCTAAAGATGTGATTGGCGGGTTTGAGATATTGATTGGATGAGATTAAGAGAGAGACGAAAAGCAACCAATCAAAAAGTTAGGTCTGTTTTTAGGTCCACATAAGTAGGCCTATTTAGCATTATTTTTATTTTTAAGTATCTTGTCAGTGTAATATATATCATGTATATAATTATTAGGTTGCTTAATGGAGATGCATTAGCTGTCCAACCTACGTAACTTGCTGAGCTGGCACATGACACTGTTATCAATATTGATTTGACGTATTATCAATATTGAAAGTCAATAATAATATTTAGTGTAACCGTTTCAATGAATATTATATACTATAAGCTTTGTAGGTTTTCATACTTTCTATATTTTATGACTTTGATATCTCTTAGACATATTAATTATTTCATTTATAATTAATTTCTTCATAAAAAACAAGACATTATATAATATCAATTACTTAATTGATTATTTAATAGTTAATTCAAGGTTATATAAGCAGAATAATGAACTAGCCCGCGAATTCGCGGGCTATAAACTACTCCGTAGTAATTATGAAAAAGTTGAAATTCATTAAAAAAAAAAAAGTAATTTCAAATTATTATTTTTTTGAAAGGCTAACAGAAATCGCCTAGGTACTCCGTACGGGGAGACCCAATGGCTAAGTCTCCATATACTGGCCCAATCCAGCCGTACGGAGCCCTTAAGCGCCCCAAGTTACTCCAAATCCGGGAAAAACCCACTAATCCGTCCGCCAGAAGGCACGACAACGAATTAATGGTAAAACCCGCTGGCCTCAAGGATCGAACCTGGGTTTCCCAGGTCTCCTATCATTGACCTCCAAGCCTCTGACTAATTATTCGACCAAACATATTAATGAATAAAATCTCAATTTCATCGGATTTGATCAATTCAGTGAACCATACGTAACCTTATTTTTTTCTTAAGTTAATTAATCATAACTTTTTATGAAAGTTAACATAACTTATAATATATTAATATGCAAATACATTAACGTTTGTTTAAGGAAATCAGTACTTATCAATCTTATGAGCCTGTTTAATGTCTTTGTCTGTTGATTAATCTTCTACTTCTTCTAGTCAACTTGCAATTACTATAATGCGATTTTGTTGTTCTATCTTTATTATTGTTAGTCAAGTACTCCGTAATATTTAAGGAAAGTACAACAATATGTCAATATATAACTATGCAAATATGAATATCTTCTAGGGGGAACTAAAAAAAATAAAACAGGTAAATGACGAATAAGAAAAGATCCAAAAAAGAATGCCTAAAAAGACTAACATTTTACTGTAATAAAGGAATATTTTACACATGCAAAAACATAGTGGTGTAATCATACGTTGTATAAGTTTATATACTTTTCTACACGGTAATTAATTAATTACTACGGAGTAAAAGATATGTTGATTCTATACTCTCTCTTTTTTTTTTAATTCTCGGTGAAAGATTGTTGTAGCGTCAGTTTTACCCTTTAACTGATTTCCCAACAATTTGACACAATTTTGAAAGAGGATTCTATATATTTTTAATTTTATTTTAATATGTATAACCTTTTTTTTAATATATGTTCTATGAAATTATAAAACTAACTTCACAACAAAGTTTGGAGGATGCCTCGATCGTCTATTATTAATGGCTAGAAGTGAAGATTTTATTCATTGTTCGTTTATATTGTATTGGCTATTTTTTATGTTTATAGGTAGAGGGATTTGAGTTGGCTAAATGTGTATGGCCTGTCATATACATTTAGTATCGTTGGTTACGTTGTTCTGGTTGTTTCGAGGTTGATGTGGAACCCCCCCCCCCCCCCCCCAAAAAAAAAAAAAAAAAACTACTCATATTATTTTTGTATTAAATTAATGAAATATACACAAAAATAAAAACCTACGTTTAAAAAGCTAGAGCCATACGGCCATACCTAGAAGAAAGACAACAAAACCAAACACATAGAACCAAAACTTACGTGACCAAATTTACTTCATCGAAAGTAAATACACCCAAACAACTACAAACCAACAAAACCATGATAATAAGCTTAAAAGTATAGTTTACCAAACGGGTTTTTGAATGTTTAGTGTCTCATGAACATACAAAAGTATAATAATGATATAATAAAGATAATGAACGCGCCATGATCATTTTTGATGGTTGTTAATGAATTTGTTCAGATGAAATATTGTAAAATTTAGTCTTTTCTTTAGTACACTCGAATGTATCACTTAAAACGCTTTTTTTGAATGAAGTACTAGTTATGTATGTTCAATCCTCGTAGAAGGCAGTATGTATACACGTGTTTTTGTATATAATGTGTGAGGTAGATGGTGTTAAAATATCGAGCCTAATTAAGCTAACCCGATATGGACCTAATCAAGCATATTCAATATTAGCCTAAAGCTCTAAACTAATAATACAATGAACCTGCTATTATGCTTACAAGAGATGTACTAGGTATGCCTTTCTAAAAGAAAATAGTCACGCGGTTAAAAACTACAAGACATGTTTCAGTAATTGTAATCGTAAGGTGAGTATGAAGGCGTTAAACGTAAAACCAAAAATGAACCGTTGAAAAGTCAGAGAATCATAATAACCATATTGACACCTTTGTACAACAGATTATAAAGGTGAAAACTTTCAACACATCATGTAGGCGACATCATATAGAACTAGCACCGTGCCTACATGATGTATCAGAACGATGGAGATGTTACTGTAATGCTAATAATATAAATATAAAACAGTGATGATAAGAGAATGAGAGTGTTTGTGTGCTTTAAGAGTGCAATTAGTAGTTTATAGATTTAATGTGTAGTTAAGCTATACCAAAACAAAATTAATTAATGGAGCAATCAACAGATTCATGAACTAGTGGTTGATCCTACAAAAGGTGAAAACAACTACGAATGACCAAGTACACATACATACATCCTAGAAAAACATAATACATAACCTCATAAAACGAGTCTCGGTGTTTTAAACACCGAATACATAAATAGCGCGATCATATTAATTACATTTTCGGATTCTTAAGTACCTAAAGCTTAGGATCAAACAATTCACCATACTCTTAAGTTAACTGCTACTAACATTGCACAAACTTAGAAAATGACATTGAGTTGCTTTAGTATTCGAGTGAACCAACTGATGCAACTCCATTACTCAGATTTATAGACTCTTGCCGGCTTGGAGCATAGCTTTCATAGCCGCTGCTTTCTGCAGGTTTCGGTATCTGAACCGAGTTGAGAAGCTCGAGCCCTTGTTTTCCCATTTGCTGCACCTCCTGCGGGGACAGTATTTTGATGCACCATACACTGCTCACAAACTCCCTGTTTATTGAAAGAAAAAAAAAAGCAACATACTTGATATTTAGTAATCAAAATCAGTAAATTGTAATAAACGGGATGTAGATAATATTTGGATAATAATCATATGATTAAATGTACAAGTGTTTGGTTATTCTGATTGTTCAAGACATTTGTTCAATGTGAGTAGACGTCGTTATATAGTTTGAGAGAGGGTAAAAAAGTAATGTATCTAACGCCGACCAGTCCACGTGCCCCATCACAAGGACTATATGCGATAGACTAACTAAGCGGCTCACTAAAAAAGTGTCCCCAATATCGGGAAATGTGACCATTTTCCCAAAGCCCTCCCCTCAGGAGTCAACTGAGCTACGAGCTACACGTCCGAAGCTGCCCCCAAAAGTTGCAGCTCTGGATTGAATTTGGGCCTCCATTGAAGATTCCCAAGCCTCAGGCTCCAACCATTAGGCAAAAAGTAATACTCATTTTACAAAACCACAATAAATCAGATACTGTGCGTTCCGTAACTTTTTTTCTTTGGATTATAAGAATATAGAATTCTTGTTTCATGTTGAAAAACTCTTTACGGCTACGGTGCATGCGTTTAATTTGTAGAAAAGGGGAACTTACGGCCAAGGGTCGTCACCAAGGAGAAGGACATCGTTCTCCCGGTCGACAAATACAAGCTGCCAGCCTGATCTTAAGGGATCCTCCAATTGGCCTTCAAGGCCAAACATTTGAGCGAGTTCACTTCGCAGCTCGTGGTAGCTGCTAAATTTGGTTATATCAAGTGACCTTCCACAACACCCCGACTTATAAACCTGTTAACGCAATACCAAAAACCAACATCAATAAACCATAAGGCGAAACTCTACAACATATTTTCAGTTATCGAAGATTCACTCACCTTGACAAAGGTTCTGGTAGGCAGGTTTGTTTGACCTGTTTGACCTGCATTTTCTGGAGACGGTAGGAAACCCGAATCATCGATACAACTTGAAGGCGTCATCGTTGGATTCATTGAGAAACCGTTTCCTACAATACTCATGTTATAATTGGAAGAAGTGAACGGCATAGTCAACGAATCATTATCACTACCGACACCCCTAAGGCTCGATATCCCACTTTGCATAAGAAGATTCGAGTTATCAATGTTAACTCCAAATAAAAGATTACTCTGAGGATCAGTGTTCGCTTCTTGATCAACAGAGCACTCTCTTCCCGGAAACGGTGGTAATGAAACTGCGTTTTGAGAAAGATTAGTGTTATGTGAAAGGCTCGTATGTGAAGGTGGACCCAACTGTTCAACTTGATGAAGAAGAGATTGTGATGCACCGGACACGAGAAGAGGGTCAACCGCCACACGTTTTGCGGGCCAGCCAGTGGAAGTTAACATGGAGGTGGACCGAGGCATGTTTAGAAGATGTGAAGTTTCATTATGAGAAAACGAGCCTAAAAGACTCATGGGGTTCCCGTTCGAATCCGGAAAGCTCTGATTTTGCATCGAAGAGATCATAGGAAGTAAATTTTGAGGTTGATTATTGAAGGCGCTCGGGTGATTCAACTGTTGCTGAAGAAGATGAGACTGCGGATGTGAAATCGGTAGGTTTTCAGGAATGAAAGTAGGTTGAGGCTGTGATTGGTGCACCCTCTGATTCGGCACCAGCCCAGCCGAACCCAAACCGGTTGGGACGGTTTGGTGTTGTTGAAACTGTAGAAGTGACGGGTTTGCCGGTTTTGATGAATCCATACTCCTCATTTCTTGTAGTGCGGCAGCAGCCATAGCTTGGTAAATGTCAGTTTGCATAGTTTGCATACCGAGCATGCCGGGATCGAGTCTCGGCTGCATCCATGGTGAACCACCAATTCCCTGAAAATTAAGAGATTGGATTCCACGGTCACCTAGATCGCCACGGAGCCACATCATTGGTGAGTTCATTCCCAAATCTTCTTCTTTCATCCCTATTAAGAACACGAAGAAAAGACCTTAGTCATCGAGCTTGAAAAATGACAAGAAAGTAGAGGTGGCAGTTTCAACCCACTCGCTTATGCATGATTGTTTTGCATTTTATTTTAACCCAACAAGGTCAGCTGGGTCAGATAAAAAAACTCTAGCTAAACCGGTCAAATAGGTTGGAAGTCACCCAACATCTACTTTTTTGAACATAAATGAATAGATAAGGTATCCCATCTTGCCACCTCTACAAGACTACAAGAAACACGCGTTCCGGGTTTAATAACAAGCTACCGTTAAAAGAGGGGAGACCGGGCGGCCATGGTCGTTTGAGTCGAAGGGGGAACTGAGAAGGGTACATCGGGAATGTGGTTAGCGGTTCAATCTCCCACAAGGAAACTCTTGGCTGTCTCTCGCCAGCTGTAGATTCATCCCAGCCAACCTTCACGGACCGCCAGTGTGAATTTGGCCATCGTTGATCAAGGTCACTAATGCCCGTTATAGTTCCCATATAGCTGAAACAAATACGGCATTAGTAATTACGAAGTTACAAACACTTATCAAATACAAACTTTCAGCCAGTTTTCACTTCGGGGGATGTACTTCGTAATCAATGTTTAACGACCTATATTCCTACAATTACAAGTTTATGATCAAATAAGGTATATTATGCGATTATCAACTTCTACCACAGGCCCTTAAACTTCGATTCAGAAAATATGTTCTCTACTATAGAAACAGACTGAACTTGAATTATTGTATGCGCAATTTTCCAATCAGAACTAAGAAAAATAAACTAAGTATACAACGAGAAAACATATATTTGTAAAATTACCGACGGACGCTTGATTCTTCGGTTTCAAACAACATTCGAAAGCGCATGCCAACAGAAACTCGTGTATGATAGACGGCTTTGACATACTTAGCAAGAGGTATGACAAATTCTGATGGACTTGCCCTGTGAGAAACAGATAGATTAGTGAATTGAGTTTCATTAGTTACGATTCCGCCAATTATTTAAAAGAAATACCTTGGATTATAAAATATGGTAAAACGGCTATTAGTTGCTGCAGCATGTGCAGCGGCAGCAAGAAGCCCCAAGTGCATGCTGTCACTAGATAAAACCGAAGAAGGCATAACAGTTTGTGGTCGATTTGCACGTCTGATTCCTAACAGCAACTGGTTTTTCTCATTCCTGTGACGTTAATATTCAATCAATGATGCTATTGATTTCAAACCTATAAAACCAAATTATGATGGATAAAAAGTTCTTACCATATGAACAAGACCGAATCACCTGCAACAAGTCTTTTTGCGCTTACGAAAACACTCCAACCGGTTGTCAAAAGATGACGTTTTGGCTGTCCTGAAATAGTGTAAGAAATATATCATCGCTATGAACGTTTGAAAACTTCAACAGAATAATTCAACCTTTGAATTAGCGAAACTTCGTTATGTTAATCAGTTAAAATCATATATTTACTCTTACAAATAGTACCCATAAATGAACAAGATGACATATTTGTGAGATGAATCAAGTTACATATGTACCACGGAATATATGTACCACGGAATATATTTACTCTTACAAATAGTACCCATAAATGAACAAGATGACATATTTGTGAGATGAATCAAGTTACATATGTACCACGGAATATATGTCTAAACTTCCATTCATTGTCATGTAAATCTCTCGCAATTAATTCTTGGGCAGGAGGTTGCTGCGAGAAGTCCTGCTCGAAACGAAAATGAAGTCACATTATGTTGTTTGAAATTATTATAATCAAAATGATATTTGAGTATTGGGTAAATTATAATTATTTGGTAAATTTATATTATTTAAGCTCGATGAAACACATTACCAATGGAGGAAACACTTTCTCAGCTGCACGACGAGGAACCGAAAATCCACCATGAGTGCTAGTGTCGCTAGCCGTCAACGTTTTACAAAAATAATTTGTGGGTTGTTTGCTAGGGGCACCCAAATCTGCAGGAAGAAACGCCTCTTTTTGCTCTTCCTATGTAAATCACACAAAAAAGAACTTTAGAGGGCATCGTACGTTAAAATAAGCCTCCACATATTCATAAAGTGGAAGAACATACAGAGTTTAACGGTTGCAATGTCATCTGAGCATAAACCTCATCGGTCTCAACATCTGCCTGATAAGATATTTTGAGTCACGAAAGATGAAAAGAAAAGAAACACAAACGAAAAGAAAGTATTGTTATAGGTGCTTACATGCATAGTGACATTGTGAAGTTGGCAAATGAGTTGTGGAGGTAAGCTAGGGTAATTGGGAGTATGAGCATCAACTTCTTTGTTTGTCGATGCAGCAACCTACATCAGACACAATTACAGATTATAAAAGTGATTCAGTGTAAACTAATTTGAGTAACGTTTACAGTTAGCAAAATGAAAACCTACTTTCTTTTGAATTACATTGAGTGGCAAAATGGAAGGGTGGAACAGGCTAAGAAACGGGTTGGGTTGGGTTGGGTTGGGTTGGGTTGAAGCACTTTCAGTCCAAAAACATCAAGTTTTTATTATTGATGATTAGAGTGTCATTAATAATAACAAAAATTTATTCTTTCAAATATAATCAAAGTTTTTGAATAAAATGATTATAAAGGTTATATGCATTAAAAACACATTTTGGGCGGTGGTCAACCCATTTGCTTTCTAGGCCACTTATTGTTTTTTTTTACTTTGCCTGTTTGAGACATAAAAAAATCCGACAAATTTACAAGTAAACGGGTTGAAGTTGCCGTCTTTAACCATATTCATAATTAGAACCAAACGGATTACGCAATGTCCTCTCGAACTAACCTGCTCACTATGACCCTGCGGAAAGTATACGACACGACTTCCGACTGTGGGAAGAGAAACAAGAGGACCAGCACAAGCATGCCATAGTTCAGAATTCAAACATCTTTTTTCCCCTGCATACGAAATCACAAGTCAACAATTAGCTTTTCTAACTACTAAGAATCATTCATTTATATAAATGATGCATAATTAGTAATACATTACTGAAGACTATAAGTTATATCACAGTTGCCACTTTAACAAGAATCACACTTAACTAGATGCAATATAAGCATAAGATAAAAAAAACAACCACATTAATACCTAAACTAACATTAAGTAACCAAACTAACTCACAGTCAAGGAACCATAGTGCATATTTCAGGCAAGAAAAGGTAACTAGAGATATAATCGAAGCGAAAGAAACAGACCTTCTGGCAATTGCTGACCAAAACCGACAGCAGATAGCTTCATATTCACAGATTTTAACAGCACAACAACTATAAACAATCAAGAATCTCAACAGTTAACCACCAAATTCCTTAAAAACCTTGCACCACCTTAACAAAAGGGACCACTTTTCCTTTCAAAGTCTTACTGATTCTTGCTTCTTTTTAACAATCCATCCAAACAAAACAAACCCCACTATTCCACTGAACTTTCAACCGAAACCGGTGGTACTACAAAACAAAAAAGATTTCCACTTCATTCGATCTTGATCTTCATAACCCAAACCCCCAAATAATACCAAATATTAACTACAAACAGCATCATCAAAACACAATCTTTTCTTGTTTTTTTAGCAAACCCATCACCAAATTAACCTAATAATTACCAAAGCAAGCTCATTTACCTACAAAAACCACTTCAGATCTCAACCCCAGAAAAACCCCTAAATCTTGTGAACTATTTTTAGTAACCTTGAAAGTTGCAAAAGCAGAAGCCGTAAAGAAAACCCAGATCTCTTTCACCAAGATTAATAAATTCAAGTCAAAAAGTAAGCATCTTTAGAGCTAAAAACACTTGATTAATAATGGGTTTGTTCAATTGAAAACCAAGATTTGTAGATGCAAGCTATTTCACACCATATCTGCATACTGCGTGTATATATTTGTATGTGGTAAAGATTGAATGAGATCAAAGGTGGAACCTTTAGGGTTCTTCAACAGTTTTTTCTGTAATGGAAATGGCTATCAGCTCCTTTGCTACTGTTTTGCTACTACTACTACTTTACTGTTACTATTACAACTCTCACCCATTTTATTAAAATTTATATTTCTTATTTTTCTTATTTTTTTTCTCTGCCCTCAATCAATCATCAAATACTGCCATCGAACTTTTTGGCCCAAGTCCTTTTCTATTAACCGAAATTTAAAAAAAAAAAAAAAAAACATTTACTTAAGTTTAAATACGTATCATGTACACGATCCTATTGATTACTTAAAATACGTCTAACAAAATTCTGCAAACCATATGTCTTACATAACATTAGCATACATTGTCGAACTTTTAAAGAGCTACAATGTTACATGAACCCGATCAGCTCTATATATAATAGTCGTCTTATGAATAACTAGCGTGTGACACAAAACTTCCTAAAAAATTATTAAATAGAGTCACATTGATAATTTGAATATACAATTGGTTTGTTTGTTTACGTGTCATATGATTATCCTTGTACATCACGTATACCAATATTACTATGATTTTAAGACGGTGGTATTGGACTAATAGCAGTGTGATGTATAAGGGAATAATGCAAAACTTTATTTGTGTTTAAAAACATGTGTGTTTAACAGGGTCGTTTCTGAGTTTAGGCCCGGGACAAAATATGAATGATAGTCGAAATGAGGTTCTATATCGAACTATAAAACATTTTTCTTATTTTTTTCTGTTATTGCTCAATTAACTTTGAAACAAATATAACAAAATTTTCTTCTTGCAATTAATAATTAAATGATATCTATATGTATATACACACATATATACACAAACACACATATTTTGAGGCCCCTATAATTCGGAGGCCCTGAATGGACGACTACCTCGCCCACCACCGAAGACGGCCCTGGTGTTTAAATTAAGTGTTTTAGTTATATATTAGAAGAAATGTAACAATATCTATTTAGTTTTAAGTTGTAGATTTTAAAATATGATTATTAAATTTATTTCATGGGAAAATATTCCGTGCAGCAAACTGTACGGATTCATTTTTGCTGTTAGTTATAATGCAGGGACTGATTATGTGTAATTATAAAGGTTAAGAGTTAAATATGTAAAATATATACTATATTTTAGGGGTGGCAATTCGGGTTGGGTTGGGTTGGCGGGTTCGGTTTGTCGGGTTGACGGGTCAGAAATGGTCAACCCGAACCCAACCTGATTCTAAAATCGGGTTGGGTATTTCAACCCAACCCAAAACCCGACAACCCGAACCCAACCCGACCCAACTCGAATTGCTAATAATTCAACAAATTTTCACGTTATTTTCGAGTTTTCAGGTCGGTTTTGGGTCAGTTAAGTCACATTGATCAATCTTTTGAAAAAAATAACTAATCATTTATAAGCATAAATAATTATAAAATTTCAAAATTAATAAAAATAAATATTATATCAATTTGAATTGATCATCAAAACATCATTAATTTACTAACTTATATCAAAACGTAAAGATATCAAAGAAAAAATTATAAATCAGTAACTGGAAAGGTCTAAATTATGTGTCATATTTAAATTAAAATAAATTTATAATGATATTAACTGAATTTCGGGTTGTCGGGTTCAACCCAAAAATGCATTTGCTGACCCAGACCCGACCCAAAAAAATATCGAGTTGGCGGGTTTCGGGTTGACGGGTTGGCGCCTCAAAAATCCCGACCCTAACCTTATAATATTCGGGTTGGGTTCGTGTCGGGTTTCGGGTTCACGGGTTGGTTGCCAGCCCTACTATATTTTATCCACCCCTCATTGGTCAATAGCACAAAAGATTGATGTGGTTTTTTTTTATCAACAAAAGATTGATGTTGTTGACTGCACCAATTATATCCCCTTATAAATTATCTACGGAGAATCAGGTTATTTAGAAAAATGAAAGTTAACTAATTGTTTACTTATTATATTTATTATATATATATATATATTCAGATTCAGATATTTATCTATATCTATTATAAATATAATAAATAAAGTAATTGTTTTTAAGCATCTTATTTGGTGGGTAGTATAGTATGCCACTACGGAGAGCGTATACGTAAAGTATTACGGAGTCGGATTTCATCGGACCCAGAATCTAGACTTGGATTGAAATGTGGTCCTAAGTCCTAGCTCCTAATGTGGTGCAATCTATCTTCATTTATCACATGTAGCCAAATAAAGTCATTTAAAAATAATGTTTTATTTTATTTTTCAATATAAGCACTTTTGTTTATTATATTCTCTAATTCATTATTAAATGTCATTAAAAATAAAATCGTGTTCGAATTACAAAACTAAAGATATGTTGACCAACTTTTGTTAATTGGTAATACTATATTACTATGTTTATCTAAATAGTACGACAAGCAAGACTAATAACATACTACTTTTTAATGTTTACACATATTTACATTGAATTAGTGTAAATATATATTAGGCCACTCTTATTGCATCTCTATAACATTCACGATTACAATCATTGAAAATAATAGAAAGAAAGAAAAATAGCGAAGAAAGAAATATATGTGAAACCATCGTCGCACGATTACAATGATCGAAAATTATAGAAAGAAAGAAAAAAAAAACGAAGAAAGAAATATATGTGAAACTATTGTCACAACAACTTTACTACTGTATTATTTAAGCGCAAATTGTCTTGTGCCTTAAATATCTGTTAGCAAAACTCTTTTTTTAAGCACAATTATCAAATATTCAAATCCTTACATCGATAAATAATCTCAAGTTTCTTTCTCAGTTTCAAATCAAATAGTCCGTATTAATAAGCATTAATGTTTTTCCTAGGGTACAAAAACTTGGGTACTTGGGTCATGTTATTAAATTTACATCCATTCAAGTAACTATCTAAGATCAAAACAGTAGGAAACTTTGTTATTGATTTCATTTATAAAGCAAATTCCTAAAAATTGCCTTTTTAACGCTTAATGCATTGGGTCACATCAATGGATTATGCCAAGATAGCATTCAAGTCACATCATTTTATCTTTTTACTCAAAGCTTTATACAAAATTATATATCTGGTAGTTCACGATCGTTTTCGTATCTTTAAAGAATTTTCTAGTTCGAATGTATGTTTTGACTATCTACACATATTATTAAAAAGTCTACTTTTATAATATGGAAAAATATTGCTAGCTTTTACTACAACGTGTATTTTGTTTTAGAAATGATAACGACAACTTTATATTTTGTGTTTAATATTGCTTTTTACGGTTATCGTTGTTGTAGAAAAGTTTTTCACAGAGTTTCATCTATATTCTACGTAGGTATTCGGAAATATTGAATGACCAAAGACAATGACCAAAGACTCTTTGGCAAAGAGATGCTATGGACCCGTGACACATTTGTCAGATGTCACTAGTCTTGGGTTGTTGTAAACTAATTTTGTATCTGAAAGATTATGTGCTTAATATTAACATAATTAAATGTCAAATCCAGCTTCACATGAACACCGCAGGGTCACACCGATGAGCACAACCGAACAAGTAGTGTGATACTATAATTAGATATTTGATATCGTTCATTTATGTGAAATTAATAAGTTGGTCAAACACGATTAGAACATTTATTAGTATAAATAATTAAGTGTAATTATTTATTTAATAAAAGGATTTATTTATAATTAGTTTTATAAATAAATTAGTTAGTTTAATTATTATTAAACTGCAAGGTTCTAATTGTAAATTGATAGGTTTTGGAATAGTTTAATAAATAGTAAACTAGAGGGATTGAAAGAGTAATTAGTTTTAACTTGTTGGACAAGTTGACCTACAACTATAAATAAAGCTCTGGGGGTTTCATTTGTTAGTTGATTGATAACCCTAATTCTCTTCCTCCCTCTCTCCCTAATCGATTTCCCTCTCCCTCCCTTGAGCCGAAATCGGCCAACCCCACAAGGGGTTCTCGAGTCCGCGATTTGATCATAACTTGCTTGATTTCGTGTTAGGGTTTTAGTATACACACTTAGGTTTCTACCAACCGTTCAACCGTGAATCATAGGTGGATACCTAACGTATCCCTAGCTCAAGCCGAATTCAAGAAGAAGAAAAAGAAGTTCAAGATAAGTTGACTCGTACTTTGGCAACAAGTAGAAGACTAGAGATCTTGCCGAGCACCCGATGTAAGTTTGTTTTAATTAAAATGCTAATTAAATTACGTACAAGTTTTATTGAGAAAATTATTGATCTTGGCTAAAGGGTTTTTGATTTAATGTGATTATATATTTTTGTAAACGCTTCCGCATCATTAATTGTATTAACTGTTAATAAAGATTAAAACTTTGTAATGTACAATTTTGTAAAAAACCCTTCAGTGGTATCAGAGCCATGTAATTTTCTAATAAAACTGTAAATTAGTATTCTTGTATGCTTCTTTCAATTAGTTTTAATTTATATTCTCTTCTTCTACTTTTCTTTCTAATCGGTTTAAACCGTGTAGTTTGTTAATTATTTAAACAACGCGAATAAATTGGTTTTTCGCGATTGATTCAAAATACATATGTTTTGGTTGTACCAATATTGCTCCAAGGTTTATGTGAAACCTTGTTGATTGATTTTTGGTATATGGTGTTTAACACCATAACCTAAAACATATCGTGTTTTGTTGATCGATGGTTCATATAATTTAACCCGAAAACTAACGGTGGTTTCTTCTTGTTTCAAGTTAATATTAATTGTATGGTTTTTGTTAAAAATCGATTTTAGGGTTTACCCAAACCCCTAGGAAAATCGATTTAGGCAAAAAGTTAGGTATTTGATATCCTAACGAATCTAGTACAATTAGTAGTTAACTTAGCGAACAAGAAATCGATACAAGGGTTTTGATTAACTTGTATTAGCCAATTTTTGTAAGTGTTTTACAAACCCTTAAAAAATCAATTTCTTAATCCATTGATTTGATCAACTAGGGTTTGCGAAACTCTATGTATAAATTAATTTTTGCTAAGGTATGTGACTTCTAGCAAAAGTCAATTGAGGGTTTTAATTAAAACTCATGGATTACTTAATCTTTGGCTAGGATATTTTTATCTTTTAGCAAAGATCGTGATAAGGGTTATTTAACCTAGAGTAATTGATTTTGGAATAATGAAGGAATTGTTAGAAGAATTGAGATAAGGTCCGTAAAACATGCGTCTAATTAAAATCTAGGGTTTATGAAACTTTATGTTACTTGGACGTTTTGATTATACAAATTAGGTTTTATATGAAATCCTAGTTTTGTATAAATTAATGTTTTAAGTAAACCTAATTAAAACTAATGTCATTAAAACGAGTTAGTAATTTTTGAAATCACTAAGCAATGTTTTAAAAAGGTTTAAGTAAGATTGACATGTTTTTAAATTAAAAATTGTTTAAAAGGTTTGTTTAAAAGAAAATGTAATTTTCGGTCAAACGTGTTAATTTTATTTAAAAGTTGAGTCAAAGAAGCAATAAATCAAGAAACTGGTTGCTAGGTAATTGTTAGTTTATAATTCATTAGAATTGTAAATGGACAATTATTAATTGTTGTATTTGATATAAAGATAATATAGATATAATGGAACGCGTAGTTTGTATGTTTTGAATAGGTGCGTTTATTAGATAATGCATGTGTCCAATAAAACGCCCTAAGCAAACTATAGTTTAAGCTTCCATTATAGTTTTATAATTTGATTATAATTGTTGTATGTATTGTGACCATAGCTGAGCCAAACTTTGACCTAATATATGAACTGCGTGGTTGTGTTCATTTTGGTTGTACTGTATTTTTCTTTTGGTATAAGGGGAGACCCGCGTGTCACTTACAACCCCAGTTGTTTTGTAATTTTATGTAAAAAGGTGTTTTTTGTTTTATGTAAAATGTATTTTTCAATTTTCATTTGTAAAATGTAATACAAAAGGAAAATGGAGTCCAAAAGAAGAGAAGCAACCAAAAGGAAGTCTTTGCGTTCCATGGTGTCACGAGGAGTCGTTGAAACTAGTGGGAGCACGAAGATCAACCATGTGTCATGTTTGTCCCTTAGGTTGACCATTGGTTTCCGTATTGGCTCATGAAAACCATACTTAGATTGTGGCAAGGCTATGGCACTGTGTTATATGTTTTTGTTTATGTCCTTATTTATTTATTTATTTTATTGAATGAAATAATGTGTGAATTATTAGATAATTTATTAGGACATAATAATAAAACATTAGGTAATGTGTTTTATCGAGTGAATACATTTATGAAATGTTGATTCCTCTAGGATGAATACATTAATAGAAAATTAATAAAACACTTGTTTTTAATAAAGAGATATAAAACTAGGAAATGGTTTAATATTGATGATTTCCTAAGGGTCGTGTTTTATTAAAACTATTATATATAAACTCATGCATAGTTTATATATATATTTAAAAGTAATTTTTTGAAATTAGTTTAAGAAAAAATACCGAAGTAGGTTTAATTAGAGAATTAAAACCTAAAACCCTACTTAATTTAAGACCGTAAGCACCCTCTATTTGTGGACATTCATACCGAACTCGACTCCGTGTCCTTTGTCGCCTCCGCGGGTGGGCATGGATGTACTCGATTAGGGTGAAGTGAAAGGGCCGCGATATCCACTTGAGAAGATGGTCGGTTCCCCACAGTTAGCAAATGGTCTGGTCTATTGGTGATTCCAAGTGAGACTTGGCCCAAGGTGTAAGTTGAGATTAAATATACCAAAATAATAAATTTGGAATCTCAAGCGTCTAGGAGTTGTATATGTGATGCAATTGATAGGTGATCTACCTAAAAAGCTATTGTGTGTCATTGCAGCCTTCGTTGAGGGCACACTTTAGTGTGAATGTCGGATCCTAGCTTAATAGTTCTATTGGGGTTTATGAATTATTAAGAGTTTAAATCGGAATAACTAAAGTTTGTTTGTTTAATATAGATGACTAATAACAACATTAACGCTAATAACACTATGAACTTGTCGCTTCATTCGATCCTTGAGAAGGATAAATTGACCAGGCCTAAACTTTTGTAATTGGGAAAGGAATCTTTAGATTGTCCTTCACCATGAATGAAAGTGGTATGTGCTCGAGACACCTCTTGGTCCCGTTCCAGTTAATATCATTTATTTCACCTTCCAACTTGTCTCTGATGAATTCATCTTCTGATTCATTCATCAGTCAATTAAACACATATATTTCTAATCACATAGCAACTAATCACATAATGATGTCATATATTAATCATATCATTATTTCACATTGTTTATTTCACACTTATACATATAATCAGAATCAAATAACAATTGGGTTTAGGTGGAGATTAAACTTTCAAACAGACTTGTGGTCCATAAGATACCATTGTGCTTTGCGCATATTTGGTATAGTCAATATTTCGTATGATTGTTATTTCGTAATAAAGAATCTCTACACAATGCGCAAATACACAATTCATAACAAAAAACAAATTTATCAATTCACATATTCCATATTCTTCCTAAGGAAGCAATCCATATTTCCTAATCATTGATTAAAGTTTTCAATTATTCCTTAAATACTTATACAATTATTTTCGTATTTCGTTTAATTCAATCAATATTCAAAATTCGCATAACATCGTAAAAACAGGCCCTAATGATACATTTATTCAACAGAATGATCCCTGAGGCTTAAAGAAACAAAAGGCTAATTCGAAACATAAGTCAAAAATTCAAAATAAGGTCCGAAAAACAGTAAAATGCCATTTTCGGGCCCTAAATGACCCCGAAGTGCCGAAAACTGACAGGGCTCATGGCATAACGATGAGCTTTGACCGTTAGGCCGTTTCCGAGTGACCTTGTAAATTTCGTCTTAATCGGACACCGAAATTTTATTACGGAAATTCTACGTCGAACGTTACTTCGAATTTCGCTAAACGGTTGACCAAAAACAAAAAGTCCACAAAATACCCATTACCCGCCGGGTACAAATCACAAACCACCGGGTCCTATGCTCAACCGCCGGGTGAATTAAGTTTTGGCCAAACAGAAAAATTTTGCCGCATTTAGGCTCTAGGAGCCGCCGGTTTTGGTAAACCAGCCGCCGGGTTAACCCATTTACCCGCCGGGTATGACCCAAACCCGCCGGGTACACAGCTCAGAACAGACCTGCACAACTTAGTGCAAAAATACGAAATTCAAACGCGCATATTTCTTAAACCGTAAGGAATTAGGGTCTGAAATTTTGCAGGCACCTTTATATAATCAAAATGAAACTTTCCCTTTTCACACTTTTTCAAAATTCACGTTTTACGAGAAAACGGACGTCTCACCAATTTATGGTCATTTTAGACCAATTCCGTTGACACACCATATTCCAATTGATTTAGTTTCTGACTTCGACCCTTTACCAACATATTCCTATACACATTTGTGACGTGTGGGCATCCTCATCATTCTCATACACTTATTCTATCTCATTTTAACTCTTTGACCCGTTTGGGGGTCCAAATGAACAATTTCACCAAAATTGCCCACAACAATCACATTAACTTTCTATTTCAACACAAATTGACTCAATATCATCATTGAAGACTCATAATCACATAATTGGACCATATTTCAATATTTGATACATTGATCACAAATTCACCCAACTATGATCAATATCTATATATTTCAACATCTAACCATATTATTACTATATAATATTTCTATTACCCAATTTGACACCCTCATATTCCAGATTGACTTTTTCAAGTCAAAGATACATTCTTCAATCACTAGACCATTTACTCCTTAACCAACAATATAACTCCAAAACATACAATATAAGATACTAGATTTCATTAAACTTTCTATTACTACTTCAACACATATAATCCATCATATTTCGCTACAAGGAATCATATCAATTCTATTACTACTCATAATTAGGATAACAATTCATATAATTCATATAGGATTAAGCTTAAGCAATCCTATTGTGGATTACTTAATTCTCTTAAACCATCGCTCTGATACCAACTTGGAACGCCCCTTTTTCAATAGAAATTTTTTTTTTTTTTTTTATAGAAAACTTGCATATTTCAAATTTATAAATTCATAATGCTTAGGAATATCATTCCATCACATTGGTCCCATTTCATATTCTACAATCTATTCCATTTGAAATCCACATTTGATTTTACATATTCAAATAAATACAACCATGACACATTATATCAAAATCATAATCCTTTGGGCGATTTATACAATGGTATTACAAAACGACAATTCAATAGAATGTGAAACTTGTATAATGTCACAACAAGCTTCAATCCACACTTACTTCTTGTAATCACCTTTCATCCAATTGGTTCTACCGAACCAAACACCTACAACATAAATCACTGATACGAGTAAGCATAAAGCTTAGTGAGTATACAAGCAACTAAATAAATAATTCACAAACAAGATACAATTTATCAATAACTACTTATTTCTTTTAAATAGAAACTATTGAACAACAATAAAGATTCGACAATATTTCGTATGGATCCATGATCCAATAGATACAAGTAAGCATGACACTAATCCCATATGGGTACCAAGCTTAATAGATACCAAGTAGTGCCAAGCATTTATTTCGTGATATTCAATTTCTACAATACTAAATCCATATATTCTAATTAATTCACATAATCCTCTTAATTCACATAATTCTCCTAATTCACATAATCCTACAAATTCACATAATTCTCCTAATTCACATAATCCTACAAATTCACATAATTCACATAATCCACATTATTCAATCATCGACATAATACTATACTATTTCCAATTAACTCAACTATTAACAACAATCCACAACTATGGTCAACAACCAATATTTCTTAACATACGAAACATGATACAATATAGAAATACACATGAGATACAATTATAAGAAACAAACAATAAGAACAATTAGAAGAGACAAACAATATTCCAAACGATCGTATGAACCTCTTGCTCGTAAGCAATCCGGAACATACAATCATTATTCAAGTAGTCCTCGTATCACTCACCTTTGCCATTTAAGCAATTGTATGATTTCGCACTTGAATAGCCAATCCATCATTCTTGATTACCTAGCATATAACCTATGAATATAATAACACATTTAACAACTATACTTCAACATAATCAATACATTAATCTTATCAATCCATCACTCTTTTAGATTGATCATATTACCCATATTCCCTTATTTCATAATTCTCTTTATTTCACTATTCCATTATTTGGATAATCACCTTAGATAATTCTTTTATATCATAATTCAATATTCATCATTACTTATGCCTTAATCATATCTATGATTCAATTACTAGTATTTCATTTTTAATCATCAATAACGATCACCATGATCATTTGAAATATAATCATAATCATCATTAATCCAAATGCTTAATTCTCTTGATTCAATACTTAAATTCTCATATTCATACTTCAATAACCATTTTTAAACACTAGTTAAGGTATGTTAATACCAAATCCTATTACTATGATCAAACTTTCTTGATTACAATCATATAATTCAATTAATTCATCAAAACCCACCAATTTAAGATGTATTAGCATCAATTCATCATTCTAAATACAAAACCCACTTGATTACTAACCTTATATTTCAATAATCCGTTATTTCATCAAAATCCATCAAAACTCCAAGAACACAATTCAAGATTCTTGATTTTTAATTCGTTCTAGTACTAATTCAATCACTGATAAGCTTTACTAAGTCCAATTCAACATATTTCAAGCTTAATTTCGTATTAAAATCCATTAATTCTTCATATAATTCGAAATCCCTATGAACCCTAATTTTAGAATTCAAAATAAAACAAGAATCGTGATTACCTTAGGTTGTGGATGATTAATCCTTGTTGAATTCAAGTTCCTAGCTTCGATTTCAGGTTTAAAAATCGATTTCTTTATTTAGGGTTTGATGTTCCTGAGTTTTGAAGCTTCTGGATGTTGATACATATGATACGTATATGTGTAGGTAATAACAGATAAATATGTAGTAATTTTATTCCCATGATTATCATTGTCTGGAACTTTAAAACCGACTCACAATTATCGATTTCACATAAACCCCTCAACTTATCATACTTAATATGTCCAGTCCCTCCAAGACTTAATTCTTCGTAACTCAAGTCCTATGGACACAAAATACCTTTCAAAGTTAGTCCTTCTAACTTAACAATTAAATCGTATAATTTAAAACTTTAGGGATACGAAATTTGGGATGTTACAGCTTATGATTTGATTCGTCGATTGAGAGAGACATTTCAATCCACTGTTAGAACCGAAAGGTTCGACGTCACTAAGGATTTTAATAGTTGCAAGATGGCCGAGGGATCCGATGAGAGTACCCATGTTTTGAAAATGATAGGGTACCTTAACCGTCTTGAAAGACTTGGACATCCCTTTCCACAAGAATTAGCTATTGATATAATTCTTGCTTCATTAAGTAAGCAATTTGTACTTGATTACAATATGAACAACACGGAAAGTCCATACATGAGTTGCATCAAATGTTGAAAACTGCACAAAGGGATATGGAACCTGTCAAGTTTAAAGATGTGTTGATGATCCGTGATAGGGGTGTTAACAAGAAGCGTAAGTTCCGTGGCAACGAAAGAAAGGAGAAGAATAGGGATTCAACTTCAGAGCCAGCACCAAAAGCCCAAGTGTCCAAAGCCGAGCGTCATTGCTTTCATTTTAATAAGCTTGGACAATGGAGGAGGAACTGTCCCGATTATCTTAACGATAGGAGGAATGGTACCGAGAGTTCTGGTTAGTATTGATATACTATAAAGGATTGTTACTTTATATGACTATATTAATGGTTGATCTAATGTGTACAATCTATGATTGTATGAGTCAAGAAGTAATGAAGCACTTGAATTGGAACTATGGAGATAGCGTTGTTGTGACACCCCACCCCTCGCGATGACCCTATGGGCTCGAGGGAGGCGGTGGGCCTGCCACCAGCTGAGGCTTATTGGGCCTAGGTCTGCAGCCCAATGCACCCCAACCCATCACTATTGCTGAGGCCTACCCCTCTATTAGCCAATAGTAGGTTGTTGTGAGACTTGAACTCAAGACCTCACCTTTAATATCAAGTGTTTCCACTTGATATCACCAATTGAGCTGCAGCTCAATTGGTGATATCAAGTGGAAACACTTGATATTAAAGGTGAGGTCTTGAGTTCAAGTCTCACAACAACCTACTATTGGCTAATAGAGGGGTAGGCCTCAGCAATAGTGATGGGTTGGGGTGCATTGGGCTGCAGACCTAGGCCCAATAAGCCTCAGCTGGTGGCAGGCCCACCGCCTCCCTCGAGCCCATAGGGCCATCGCGAGGGGTGGGGTGTCACAGAAAAAGTGCACTTTTTCTGTGACACCCCACCCCTCGCGATGGCCCTATGGGCTCGAGGGAGGCGGTGAGCCTGCCACCAGCTGAGGCTTATTGGGCCCTAGGTCTGCAGCCCAATGCACCCCAACCCATCACTATTGCTGAGGCCTTACCTCTATTAGCCAATAGTAGGTTGTTGTGAGGCTTGAACTCAAGACCTCACCTTAAATATCAAGTGTTTCCACTTGATATCACCAATTGAGCTGAACACTTAGTATTAAAGGTGAGGTCTTGAGTTCAAGTCTCACAACAACCTACTATTGGCTAATAGAGGGGTGGGCCTCAGCAATAGTGATGGGTTGGGGTGCATTGGGCTGCAGACCTAGGGCCCAATAAGCCTCAGCTGGTGGCAGGCTCACCGCCTCCCTCGAGCCCATAGGGCCATCGCGAGGGGTGGGGTGTCACAGAAAAAGTGCACTTTTTCTGTGACACCCCACCCCTCGCGATGGCCCTATGGGCTCGAGGGAGGCGGTGGGCCTGCCACCAGCTGAGGCTTATTGGGCCTAGGTCTGCAGCCCAATGCACCCCAACCCATCACTATTGCTGAGGCCTACCCCTCTATTAGCCAATAGTAGGTTGTTGTGAGACTTGAACTCAAGACCTCACCTTTAATATCAAGTGTTTCCACTTGATATCACCAATTGAGCTGCAGCTCAATTGGTGATATCAAGTGGAAACACTTGATATTAAAGGTGAGGTCTTGAGTTCAAGTCTCACAACAACCTACTATTGGCTAATAGAGGGGTAGGCCTCAGCAATAGTGATGGGTTGGGGTGCATTGGGCTGCAGACCTAGGCCCAATAAGCCTCAGCTGGTGGCAGGCCCACCGCCTCCCTCGAGCCCATAGGGCCATCGCGAGGGGTGGGGTGTCACAGTTGTTCAAGAAGCTTGAGTGTGGAGAATAAGTGCATGCTCTAGGTACATAAGTTTATTTTACAATTTTGGGATATTATTTCATACATTAGTTTTTCACAAAATGGTTTGCTCATTTTGAGCTTGGTTATTTGTCTTTGAATATTTAAATATTTTAGTTATTTAATATTAAAATTTGGTTTTGTGAAATAATGTTTGAAATATGTTAAAAAGTTTTTGAAATATTTTTTATTTAAAACTTATGATTAAATCCCAAATAAAATCCACATGTAATAATCCCATTGTGTGACTCATTTAGAACTTATCTTTCTAAGATACGAGTTCATGAGTGAGACTTTTAACAAATGTTGTTTAGTTGATATCTTTAGTATAATTGTGAATTGTTGAATGTGAAAGTTGCCATATTAGTGATAAAGTTTGATTTGTATAGAACTTAGCACTAAATTATGATACTCCAAGATTATTAAATTTATTATATGCATGGAATTGTATGAATAAGTTGGGTGAACTTATTAGGTACAATTAATTGAAGTGTCAATTAATAATAATAAACTTGTTATGGTTGATTTATTCTTGTTTATAAGAATTAAATTGGTAATGTGTTTTCATAACACATCATGGAACCAAAACGTTAGTTTATTTGTTAGCATATAATGAAGAGAATCATTTCTAAAATGAATCATGGGATTTGTTTTGTATAAATTTGATTCATGAGTATTGTTAGATTTAGTGGGAGCGTTAAATGGAAATTTTAAAATCTCACAAGAATATTAAATTGTTAATATCATTGTTAGAGAATTAAAATTTATTGTTGGATTGACTTTAAAATGTTTGATGATTGTGTTTGGAAACATCAAAATTGTTTTGAGGTCAATTTCATTAAGTTGAATTAATATTTGGTCATAGTGAATGCTTTGTATAAATGATATCATGATCTAATATGTTTTATTTGGTGTACATATTAAATGGTCATTGGATAACATTAACAAAGATTCAAATTATGATTACAACAAATAAAGCTTAAAGTCTTCAGACTTGAGTTTAGTGGGTAGATATTTATTAACATATGTTTGGAGAAATACATCTTAGTAAATATAGTTGATATGGATTAATTGAAAATAGTTCCAGCTATATTCATGTATCACGACCCGATTTTAAAATCATGAACTGTAGCATGTTAAGGTTGGATGACTCATTGAGATATGACGAGGCCTTCATGTTGTTCATATTTAGTATATTTTAGTATCTATGAATGAATGCAAATTTATTCTAAAGTGTATGAGACACATATCCATAACCGCTTATTGTAGTGGGAACTACAATAGGGCGATCGGTTATAGTGAAAGATGGTATGTTACAGCTTTAAGTAGCAACTTGTCCTGCAGATAAGGTACAGTCACTGTTAATTCGTGATGCCTGATCACTAGCACTTAATGCGATTAAATGTTGGATTGACCCACACATTGAGTGAATACTTCGTGGACCATAGTCATGGGTATTCTCAATCGTGGCGCACTATCCTCTGACCTGAGTATAACACCCCTCATTTATAGTCATTTAAATATAGTAAATCGGAAGCGTAAGTCCAAATAGATAGTCATAATTTACTTCATTGTATCAACATATAAAATTCAACCTTTTCAAAACTATAATTTCTTCAACCGAGGTGTTATTTAAAAACATGATGAAACATTATTTTATACGAATCAACTATCAGAGTAGAGCCTCGTAGTCAAACATTCCTTCTAGTCCAACTTCTTGCCCACCCAAATTATATGCAAAACCTGCAAGAAGGGATAATGTGGGGGATTAGCATAACGCCAAGTGAGCAGATAACTAATCAACAGCCTAACTTAGCTCAACAACTTTGTGTACAACACTTAACACTAAACAAGCAAGTACACAATACAACTCATCAACTAATCAACAACACCATAATGAGGATCGGCGGCTCTGGGGATAACCATAAACCCGGGAGGCTCCCCAAGAACACTTATCCAACCTATCCGTATGGCCATACGGACGAGACCGATAGCTAGTGATTATCTTCAACTAACACAGGAGGTGTGTTAAACTTTGGATAACCAACTAGCCCAACCAACAGTTCAACAACTCGTTGCCTCATTAACAACTGATGCCCGAAGGCCAATTAATTCAAGTGATCACGTAATCAACAAGTCACATATTCAACTAGTCAACATATCAACAGTATTATTACTATCAACATAATCAATAAAGTAATAACACGTTACTTGTTGTAACCAAACTTGTTACAACCAAGTTACGCTGAGGAATAGAGATCCACTCACCGACCACCTCAGGCATCCACTCAGTAGTCTAATATCACTGAGTCTTCTGCTCAACTGGAATTACAACAAAATAGAACAAGTTAGTTACTTGTTTTAAAATCTATATATAACATCATATTAATTCATCTTCATCAAACAACATATTTAATATCCAATATAATACCATCATTCAATCACGATAATCACTTTCTATCACAATTCACATAAATTGTTACTTATTTACAATAATTCAACATACTTCATCTCTAGATTATGAATAACCAATTAACATCATTAATGCATAATCATTTAACAAGTTTATGATTCCCATGATCATCTTATCATATTAGTACACCTTAATCATTGTTAATTAACATCATGAGATCATATAACAAGATTATCAACCTCCATTATTACTAACTCATTAAAACACTTCATAATCATCATAATCACCATGAATACTTAATCAACTTTACACAATTTAGTTTGAACACAACTAATTATCATCATGTATCAACTCTAACATGCTCACTAACAACAATTATCAAACATACACTAATTACACAAGCTTTGATCATATCATAATCAACTAAACCCTTTAACTTTATTAATGATCATATATCAAATTCACCATTTCTAAACTAGGTTTAGATTGTAATCCACATATAATCATCAACTAACAACTATATGATCATTACAAGCTTCAATTCCATCATTTACACCAAAACCCAATTTCTAAGTTAACATAAAACTCAAGAATTAACACATACAACATGTTTATAATGATGATGGAATGATTAAACCATGTTATGAAAACATAACTCATATCAATTTACACTCTTGAAGCCCTAATTTCTGATTTTAATCAAGAACATCAAAAACCCAAATTTCAAGTTTATAAGAAATCAAGAATTCAAGACTTACAAGATGATTGGAAGGATTAGAGATGTTTAATTCACATTTTAGAAGCTTGAATTAGAGTTTCATGGCTTCAATTTAATCTCTAAGCTTGATTTGTGAAGAACACCTCATCCCTGTGATTTAATATGTACGGCCAAACCAAAAACAGGGAAGAACAAGGATTGATTCCACAAGATTTTGATGATTGGTGATGATTTTGATTAGGTTTAAGGTTTAGATCAAACCCTCGCTCTCTCCCGAATTCTCTCGAATGTTTTAGGTGATAAATATGAGATTTTACACATATAAATGATAATACGTGTACTAGTTTTGTCCCCCGTACTTATCATTGTCTGGAACTTAAAACCCATTTGAGGGGAAACATTATTTTATTTTACCATCAACTAAATAAAATTAAAACACTCAATAATTTATTAGTCACAATAAATTATTCGACTATTATCACTATTTATTTCAAATAATACAACACACCTATTTTCTGACACACTTAATAATAATTCACAGTCAGAAAATATTAAATACTACTAGACCCAAATACTGGGTGTTACAAATCTCCCCTCCTTAAAGAGATTTCGTCCTCGAAATCTGATCACACTATATATAATCTAAGAACACAACCACCTATTACTCCCCTTCCTCATGTGAGATTCAACTCACATTTTATTTCTAATTTGCTAATACTTAACCTTTCATATTACACTAATTGTATACTACTCATTAATATATGCACTCAATTTATTTCAATTATGCATATAACCCCATGCATATCTATAATCACACAAACACCGAATCAATTTGCATATATTTAACTATTTAAACACAATATATATGTATATCTTATCAACTTACACACCACCAATGTGTATATCAATTAAATTCACAATAACACATAAGTTGTGTTTCATACACCACTTAATTCAACTATCATCAAATACATATATCATATATTACTCCCTTGAGCAATTCCTAAATATATGTACACGGTTTCGATTCTTTCCACATTCACATATCCAAATGTAAATGTTTCTATTTTTCCCCCTTGCACCAACACAGTGCCTCTACCCAGTCTCTAATGAATTAAATCAACCACTTACATAGTCAAGTAAAGTAGCATCTTTATCACAACAGCAACTTTAGCAGCAAATACAACTATAACGACAACGACAACCACAATAACAATAAGTGGTAATGAACACTACTACATGCATCTTAGCAACAAGTTGTAACTCGATCCGTCACTAGCAATTTAACTAATAATTATATACTTCTTTAGTTATCACTTTGCTAGATTTACAAATTTTAGCAACTCATTAATTACTACTTTACAACTTGCAGTTATAAATACAACTCGAGTATATGAAATCCTTTATTTAACAGGAATTCACAATCATATAATCATCAACATATAAGATTAACTAACAAGCATTATGTAGAGGTTCATTTCTATAGTTAAACTTATTATCATGTAATCAACTAACATCACATCATACAATTTGGGATGCTAGACAACACCTGTTAATACCAAACATCTTCAACAATGGTATTTCAACAACACAAGGTGTTGTCATTAATCATCCATTCAACAATATTATTCACATTCAACTGACCTCTACTTTGCTTATATCATCTTTTAAGTTTTACAATTAACCATGCATTACACATACACTTCAATTGTACAATAGTTACCACGTTAGTAACAACAACTTAGTGGTTTACTACTATTCCATTTTAGTCAATATCTGACTATTTCTCAGCTACATTTCAACATCCGGTTATATTAAAACGGTTAACTTTATTTGGTACTGAGTAGCCTCAACAACTCCATGTGAAATGGCATAATATAAATACGTTGGCCAGACGTCGTCATATTATGTCAGTCACACTTTATTCTCAGGCCACTTCATACCATCGATCTCCCATATAATTATCTTTTCTCTCTCATATTTCACAACAATGATATCAACATTTTACACATATATAATACCACCGTGCAACATATATACAACTAACTTTTTAACTTACTAATATTTTTAACTGATCACTTTGAACGTAACTACTCATATCATCATGTTTATATTAACAATACAGGCATCCTACAACAATGTCCGACATGAATACATCAATCAACTTATTTATTACTGGATTCAATATTAAATATTATTTATACAACTTAATACTTATAGTACATTTAGTACTAAACATTTCATCAATGATATATATAACATTCAACACATACTCATCAATCCATGTACTTTTAGTCAAATTATAGGTAAACACTTCATTTCATGTTCAACTATCACATATATATAAGTTCATGCACTTATATCATAATTTTCTTAAAATGTTTATTTCAGCACTTTATAGCACTCTAAGTAATCCCATTTACTTCATCACATTTCAATTTAGTCCATATAATATAGTTAACATGATTTCATATTCAATGTTTACTAACCCTTGTTAGCAACAATCAACAATACCATTTACTGGTATATTTTGCAGTTAAATAAACTGCCTACAACTAACTCATACACCATAAAAGGTGTGGACCTCTTAAAACAACTTTTAATATTACATATAGTCACAGGAATGACCTCTGGGAATAAAGAAACAAAAGCCCAATTCAAAACGTAAACTAAAAGTCCGAAATAAGGTCCGAAAAACAGTAAAATGCCATTTTCGGGCCCCAAACGACCCCGAATGGCAAAAAAACACCTAGGCTAGCTTTGATCATTGGAACGTTTCCAAGTGACCGTGTAAATTTCACCCCAATCGGAGTTTAAAGAAAATGTGTCAATTTTTCCGTGGGTAAAAACGCTACTAAACACTTATGCACTTTTGAAATTTGCAAAAAATTTGTCAACTTTACTCTTGCAAACGCGATCCGGACTAAGGTGGCTGGATCGCGTTCACCTTTAGATAACTTTCTGTGATCAATTTACACATACGAACGCGATCCGGAAAACTTGCTGGGATCGCGTTCCCCAGCACAAATTCGACTGCAACCAATTTCAACATACTAACGCGATCCGGATCCTCATGCTAGGATCGCGTTCCCTAAGCTATTTTCAGACCTGCAGCTTTAGTGCAATTTTCCGGAATTCAAACGTGCATATCTCTTAAACCGTGAAGAATTAAGTCATGAAATTTTGCAGGCACCTCCACTATGCAAAAACGAAACTTTCTCTTTTTACACTTTTTAAATTTACTCGTTTTACGAGAAAACGGACGTGTGACTCATTTTAGGCCGTTTTAGCCGTTTTGGTTGACACACCAACTTCCAAATGGCATGGTTTCAGACTCCCACTCTTTGTTAACATGTTTCTACATATATTTAAGACTTGTGGGCACATTTATCACCTATATATACACCTTATATCGTGTTTTAACTCATTGACCCGTTTAGGGGTCCAATTGGGCATTTTCAACTAAACAACCACATTGACTACACAAATCACTTTCAACGCCCTTTGTTACTATACTTATGACTCAAAGTCTTTTTAACATTCATTATTTTTGAACCAACATGCATTTTAACCATTTGACCCATAAGTGACCCATTTGGGCACTTTAACAACCCATTTGGGTTTCAACCCATATAACCACTATTCAAACAATCAATCCACACTAAAATCATCATTTTTATATCAATTTCAACAAGTTTTCCAATTTCATTATCACTTTGACTTTTCACAACTTGTCAATACATATTTGGACTCGTTGACCACTTTGACTTTCTATCTTAACACTTTCAATACAAAGATCATAATTCAACCCAATTATGATCAATGCTAAACACATAAACATCTAATCACATTCATCACTTTATAACACAACCACCTACAATTTGACCTTTCCAAGTCAAATGCACACCTTTCATTCAATAGGCACTTTCTACTTTAGACAACCACACAACTCCAAACTTATTAATTCAATTTATCATATGTCAAATAATTCCCTAGCAAGGATCTATAATTACACCTTGCATTTATCAACTTATAATCACACATATTTTATTTTCATATTGTAGATACATTTAATTTCACATAACATAACTATTACACCTTTGTCAACCATGTATCTACACAATTTCAACACTCTTCTAAAATTTCAATTTTTCCTTCTTAATTACTCATTATATCTCTATCATTACATTAACAAGTAATTATTACTAATAATTCAATTTACTTTACTACTCAAAGCTTATTAAAATTCACCAAGCTTATCGAAAATTACCTGGCATATCTAAGCCCACGAGTATTGAGGAATCATTGAGAATACCAGACGGTTCCTTATGTTCCTCCGTCTCTGCAATCAAAACAACACTCAAGCATCTTGTTATAGGTTAGTACACATTCAATAACAACTTTCTCATACAACTATTAATCCCGCACTCTCAGGAATGTTTGACTTGACACTACCATAGATTTGGGATTGAACACATTGCAATGTCCAATTCGCCCAAACCTATGTTCTGATACCAACTTATAACACCCCTCATTTATAGTCATTTAAATATAGTAAATCGGAAGCGTAAGTCCAAATAGATAGTCATAATTTACTTCATTGTATCAAAATATAAAATTCAACCTTTTCAAAACTATAATTTCTTCAACCGAGGTGTTATTTAAAAACATGATGAAACATTATTTTATACGAATCAACTATCAGAGTAGAGCCTCGTAGTCAAACATTCCTTCTAGTCCAACTTCTTGCCCACCCAAATTATATACAAAACCTGCAAGAAGGGATAATGTGGGGGATTAGCATAACGCTAAGTGAGCAGATAACTAATCAACAGCCTAACTTAGCTCAACAACTTTGTGTACAACACTTAACACTAAACAAGCAAGTACACAATACAACTCATCAACTAATCAACAACACCATAATGAGGATCGGCGGCTCTGGGGATAACCATAAACCCGGGAGGCTCCCCAAGAACACTTATCCAACCTATCCGTATGGCCATACGGACGAGACCGATAGCAAGTGATTATCTTCAACTAACACAGGAGGTGTGTTAAACTTTGGATAACCAACTAGCCCAACCAACAGTTCAACAACTCGTTGCCTCATTAACAACTGATGCCCGAAGGCCAATTAATTCAAGTGATCACGTAATCAACAAGTCACATATTCAACTAGTCAACATATCAACAGTATTATTACTATCAACATAATCAATAAAGTAATAACACGTTACTTGTTGTAACCAAACTTGTTACAACCAAGTTACGCTGAGGAATAGAGATCCACTCACCGACCACCTCAGGCATCCACTCAGTAGTCTAATATCACTGAGTCTTCTGCTCAACTGGAATTACAACAAAATAGAACAAGTTAGTTACTTGTTTTAAAATCTATATATAACATCATATTAATTCATCTTCATCAAACAACATATTTAATATCCAATATAATACCATCATTCAATCACGATAATCACTTTCTATCACAATTCACATAAATTGTTACTTATTTACAATAATTCAACATACTTCATCTCTAGATTATGAATAACCAATTAACATCATTAATTCATAATCATTTAACAAGTTTATGATTCCCATGATCATCTTATCATATTAGTACACCTTAATCATTGTTAATTAACATCATGAGATCATATAACAAGATTATCAACCTCCATTATTACTAACTCATTAAAACACTTCATAATCATCATAATCACCATGAATACTTAATCAACTTTACACAATTTAGTTTGAACACAACTAATTATCATCATGTATCAACTCTAACATGCTCACTAACAACAATTATCAAACATACACTAATTACACAAGCTTTGATCATATCATAATCAACTAAACCCTTTAACTTTATTAATGATCATATATCAAATTCACCATTTCTAAACTAGGTTTAGATTGTAATCCACATATAATCATCAACTAACAACTATATGATCATTACAAGCTTCAATTCCATCATTTACACCAAAACCCAATTTCTAAGTTAACATAAAACTCAAGAATTAACACATACAACATGTTTATAATGATGATGGAATGATTAAACCATGTTATGAAAGCATAACTCATATCAATTTACACTCTTGAAGCCCTAATTTCGGATTTTAATCAAGAACATCAAAAACCCAAATTTCAAGTTTATAAGAAATCAAGAATTCAAGACTTACAAGATGATTGGAAGGATTAGAGATGTTTAATTCACATTTTAGAAGCTTGAATTAGAGTTTCATGGCTTCAATTTAATCTCTAAGCTTGATTTGTGAAGAACACCTCATCCCTGTGATTTAATATGTACGGCCAAACCAAAAACAGGGAAGAACAAGGATTGATTCCACAAGATTTTGATGATTGGTGATGATTTTGATTAGGTTTAAGGTTTAGATCAAACCCTCGCTCTCTCCCGAATTCTCTCGAATGTTTTAGGTGATAAATATGAGATTTTACACATATAAATGATAATACGTGTACTAGTTTTGTCCCCCGTACTTATCATTGTCTGGAACTTAAAACCCATTTGCGGGGAAACATTATTTTATTTTACCGTCAACTAAATAAAATTAAAACACTCAATAATTTATTAGTCACAATAAATTATTCGACTATTATCACTATTTATTTCAAATAATACAACACACCTATTTTCTGACACACTTAATAATAATTCACAGTCAGAAAATATTAAATACTACTAGACCCAAATACTGGGTGTTACACTGAGCAGGCTAGATTTTCGCATGTGAACCTAGTTGGTTTCTAATGAGATCTAACGGTGTTCGTAAATGAGCATCCATAACGGTTATTCATTGGCTGACGAAGAACACATGTTGTGATTTCTAGTTTAACTCGCAAGATGGGACTTTGCAACTCTTGGATAAAAGCAAGAGAGATATCTCCTAAGCCGTCGATGATTTGGACTGAAGAAATGTATGGCCATACTCGAGTGATAAGTCACTTGCTTAGTCGGTACAAATCGGTAATCGAAAATAGGAATTGAGTATTGTAAGGTTGATACGGTCCATGCCTTATACTCTAAAATATCTTAAGAAAGTGCAAAAGGATAATAGCCACACCCTCATCGTTTGAATTTTATTTCAGCTTGGCTGTATAGCTATGAGGAGTGATTGCTTCATTGATCTGGTTAACCTAAGTGTCCTGGTAGGGACCGCCTTAGGTACATGATATTTTGCTGATGCTAATATTTCGCACAAGTGGGAGTCTGAAAGATTATGTGCTTAATATTAACATAATTAAATGTCAAATCCAGCTTCACATGAACACTGCAGGGTCACACCGATGAGCACAACCGAACAAGTAGTGTGATACTATAATTAGATATTTGATATCGTTCATTTATGTGAAATTAATAAGTTGGTCAAACACGATTAGAACATTTATTAGTATAAATAATTAAGTGTAATTATTTATTTAATAAAAGGATTTATTTATAATTAGTTTTATAAATAAATTAGTTAGTTTAATTATTATTAAACTGCAAGGTTCTAATTGTAAATTGATAGGTTTGGGAATAGTTTAATAAATAGTAAACTAGAGGGATTGAAAGAGTAATTAGTTTTAACTTGTTGGACAAGTTGAACTACAACTATAAATAAAGCTCTAGGGGTTTCATTTGTTAGTTGATTGATAACCCTAATTCTCTTCCTCCCTTTCTCCCTAATCGATTTCCCTCTCCCTCCCTTGAGCCGAAATCGGCCAACCCCACAAGGGGTTCTCGAGTCCGCGATTTGATCGTAACTTGCTTGATTTCGTGTTAGGGTTTTAGTATACACACTTAGGTTTCTACCAACCGTTCAACCGTGAATTATAGGTGGATACCTAACGTTTCCCTAGCTCAAGCCGAATTCAAGAAGAAGAAAAAGAAGTTCAAGATAAGTTGACTCGTACTTTGGCAACGAGTAGAAGACTAGAGATCTTGCCGAGCACCCGATGTAAGTTTGTTTTAATTAAAATGTTAATTAAATTACGTACAAGTTTTATTGAGAAAATTATTGATCTTGGCTAAAGGGTTTTTGATTTAATGTGATTATATATTTTTGTAAACGCTTCCGCATCATTAATTGTATTAACTGTTAATAAAGATTAAAACTTTGTAATGTACAATTTTGTTAAAAACCCTTCAGTATCTTGATCGTGTTGCTTGGTTGTTCCGCCCAATGATGAGTAAGATGTACGTTCAAGTTTATCTTCGACTTGCAAGACAAGCGACAACAATTATTAGAGCACAAGGTGTGGAGCCGTTCCCAATGGCGTTTTGGCTCGAGAACGATGTCAGATGGGTTCCCCCACACCGTCGCCTTGTTTACGGTGTTCCGTGCAATGTTTTCAAATGGCGTTTCGCCTAGGACGTCGTGTCGTCGTGTATTGTAATTTTTTCGTTTTCTTTTATTTCTTCACCTTTTTCTTTTTGTTTGAACAAGTTTGTGTGTGTATTTTGATGTGTGTGTGTATTTACGTGTGTGTGTTGGGGTACGGGAAGAAGAAGGAAAGAACCAGATAGGGTTTCAGAATGGGCTACTAAAATTAAATCTCCAACACTATAAATTTTGAGTCTTGATATAAATAATGATTAATCACCTATACTATTATAAATGATGGTAAAAAGATTTAACGACATGATTAATGTTGTTAATTAAAGAATAGTATATTTGAGTATAACCAACTTAGATGATAGTATATAAAACAACAAAAAACAGCTTGATAAATATAAATAATGATATTTACTCTGTGATTAATAACTATAAATGATGAGCAACTATCTATATGTAATCAACTATTTGAGTTTTCTCATGCAATGAATAAAGGTAATTGATAATGACAGCCCTTAGGGCTGTTAATAAGATAAATATATAACATTTATAATTAATACACTAACGATTTGCATCTAATTCATTGGAACTTTCCGTTTTTTATGGTGTATTAATTGAAATTGAAATATTTGATTATAAAGAAAACTTTAGGTTCAATAAATGCATTATATGTCTCTCATTAACAGCCATAAATGTTGTCATTATCGTTTCCCATAAATAAATTGTCATAAGATTTGATAATTAAAGTTTATTGAGTTCATCAATTTCTTGCATTTAAATTAAAAATGAATTGTAATTTTAACTCCAAGAGAAAAATTGAGAAATTCATCGGTCTCTTTGCTATTATTACTAATAACTGTATAACCCATGCACTTTTTCATTCCCATCATCCTAATTACCAATTCATCTTAATTTACCCTTTATATGGCTACCAGGGAGTGTAACCTCCACTGGCCCATTGACTATCCTCCACCGTTGGATCAGTTTGATTTCAATCCTAGCCTTCTAATAAAGGAGGTTTCGGTTTTTTTCGTAGGAAGGCAGTTTTTTTCCAGGAACCGCAACCCACGTTCTTCCAGCTGCGTTCTTCCTCCTCCGATATTACAGGGAGCGTCACTAAATTCCCCATCTACTCCAAACCCTTATTTTCTTTTCACCCCTCGCCTCTCTTGCGATTATTCCTGCCCAAATTGATAGATTCTTGAAATATGATGTTGAAGCAATGCCGGAGTGCTTCCATTTTTCGCCAAAATTCAAATCCAGGTACAATTGGATTTTCAATTTGATTTCAACTCAGTATAATCGATTAAAAGCTCCTGTAATTTCAATTAGTATCATTATTCACAAGCTCTCTTTTTGTTGCTGTAACATAGAAATCAATTTTTTTTTTATCGTTTTTCACAACCATCAATCCAATACTAACAAACTGCAAATTCGTATTCGACCTTTCTTCATCTTTTACGTTCTCTATTATTGTGATAATAAACTATGATGCACCGAAACACCATTAGGGTAGCCGCTCCCGTTTCGGATACCCCACAGAAACGGATACGCCACAAAAACGGCCCTGAAACGTTTCCTAGGCATATAAACGTTTCTACATAAACTTCAGCTGGCTGAAGTTTATGCGAGTAGAGTAAATTGGACGGTAATCAACTCAAGTGTTCAATTTAAAGATTAGAAAACATATTATGATGGTGAGATTATAATTCCATAACGACTTTTATGTTTTCTTGAATTTACAATAACTGTTGATTGAGGAATTGATTAGACTTTTCGGCAATATTGGTTACCAGACCACCATTGATGTAAACTAATTTGAATTATATGGTTGTCGTGAAAACTAAGCATTATGAGTATGTGGGTGCTTGAAAGGTGTTCGATGAAATGACTAAGAGAAGTATATGTTTATTATTCTTTGATTTTTTTTAAACCAAAACTGCTGCGATAGTTCCCTTAATCACTAACAATATTTGTCTGAACATGAAAAAGCTTTAACTTATCTATGTTTAAGAACTAAGAATCTGTATCTTTGCATTTGTTACAACTCAAAGTGAATTATGTTACACTCTAATAGGTAATGCACCAGAATTTTGATGATATTGTCTAAAAACGCGTGTTGTAGAGTTACAGATATATTCTTATTTGTATGGCCACTGATCTAAGTATTGTTAGTTTCTGAAAACTTAAAATGGGATGATTCACTTTTTTATTAAATCATAATACATTGAAAGATTTGATTTTGGAAATACTTAGCTGGTGTTGAACTCATGAACCCAGATTTATGACAAATTTTGAAGATAAATTTTGTATCTTACACCTGATATAGATGCCACGTATATGTTAATGACTTAGAGCATTCATAATATGCATTGCCAACAATGACTGCATACCATGGGAAATAACTTAGGACATTGGACTTGGTGAACTCATGAACCCAGATTTATGACAAATTTTGAAGATAAATTTTGTATCTTACACCTGATATAGATGCCACGTATTGATCAAGTACTGGAAATAGAGAAAAAAATATGTTGCGAGTAAGTATTGATTTTATAAAAATACTTTATTTTTCTCTTCTTCTTCTCCTGGTGTATTATTTGTGTTTTTTAGTTTATACTTTTTTATGTAGTTCTTAATTTTTGGTTAAATTACCTCTTCAATGAACTCATTCTTGTGTATTAAAGGAACTTTCACATTGGATGATAACTGATTGAGGGATTGACTTATCAAATATATATCAATTTTTTTCATGAATCTTGAAAAGGTTCGTATTTATCAAAGAAACTGAGTTTTGCAATATAGATCGATTTGTTGTGTAGGTTGGAGTCTCCAAGCTTTAACATTTTAGGCATTATGTCAATAATTTATGTCGGGGTTATATTAACAGGTATGATATTAAATCTGTTACTGATCAGGTTGTTAATTTGCAGTGGTCTTGCTTGAAGGTTTATGGCTGCCAATCTGCCATGTATTGTTGGTTTTTAAGTAAGTGTGAAATAATAATCAGTACGTACATCTTACAAGTACTTCAAGTTCTATTTATTATGAAATTAACTTCAAGTTCTATTTATTTTGACCCATTTTCTTGTGAATGGGTCGCTTTGGGTTACATTTAATCTCAAATTGCTGAAAGTTAAGAAATGGGTCAATGGCCTGAAAGTTGCTCGTACAGTTCATTCATACATATAAGCTCCTTTATCTCTTTATTCTAGAAATATATTATCCGAATCATATTCAAGGAATTAGTTTTTTTACTTTGTTTCCAAAATGGCAAAAGTGTTTGCTGGCCAAACCTCCAAACTGACCTGAACCTAAAAATGATGTGTTATGTTACATGATTTAAGAGCCACTAGACACTTGCAAATTGATGGTCTTGATTGCAGAGCTGACCCCCAAAAAATGTATCTTTTCTTTCAGGTGGATGCTTGGGTAACAAAGTTGCAATACGAATGCAAAATGGGATCAGATTCAACCACTCTTGACCATTCACCCAATTCATGACATTAACTTGTGCCAAGTAGTTGTCCATATGTATTGCTGCCAACAAGTCTAATTTCTCATTCCATTGACTTTCAATCTCACACCATTAGATCATATTGACTTTAAATCTGACCGTCCTAACTCCAACATTGTTGGTTATTATTATTTTTTTACAGTTTCTTTTAGGCTTGGGGCTCTACCAACTGCTTAACCACGATCTTCCTCCTTCAAGAGACTGGGCAACTTTCCGACAGTTTACTTTCGAGAGGTTAACCAAGTCTGCCAATTGAATTGCTAAAAAACAACACAGTTTCAGTCAATAGTTACTTTCTTCGCGTATATCCAACTCCCGAAATTACAATTTTCTCAAAACCATCTATTTATTTCAAAATGGGTTTCATTAAGTTTCGTTTATTTCAAATGAGTTTTCTCTATTTAATTTTTCTATTCAAAGAGTTCATACCTTTTATAATGTCAGTCAGAATTGCTTATTCACTACCTTGTGTTTCTACATGTTTCACTTCTTCATGAGTTCATGACAGTCAATAAGGACCCCTTGGGTACCATTTCTAAATAGCCCAATGATTCCCTATATTAAAATTGCTGCTAAAGATCTTTACTTTGGTTGTATGGATTTGCTTTAAAAACAACATAAGTAGGTCTTAAATCTTAATAGTCTTAAGCAATTAAACTGAAACAAGTTTGTGTCAGATTTGTATTTTGAGGTTTGTGTCTCTAATTTCTTAATTTTTAGTGTTTTCAAGAATGAGCTTAAATGCATGTTATAGCTTATCCAAATAGAAAAAATTGTATGTAAATAATCTATTGGGTAGGATTACTATATACTTGAAGTCATAGTAGTAGTCTTTGATGTGAGTACATGATCCTTCTTTTAGTTCAATTATGGTGGTACCGCTTTTGGTTCAATTGAATAAGATGCTTACTAGATGTTATACAGGTTATATTGTTTCATCTCTAATTATTTGCATTATAAATTTTTGGTATTTTCACAAGAATGATTGTTATTTTGCAATAATGTTACCGAGGAATGTTGACTTATGTTGTGTTCACGTTTCTCGTAAAATCTGACGTGCGTTCAAATTTTTGTTATTTATGTATGTGAGCTGACATCCGTTTTGGTTATTTAAAATTTAGTAATGTATGTACCCCATATAACGATTTAATATGAATGGTTACTATTGTCTATTTATGTTCAAAATATACTAGAATCTTGATATTTCCATTGTACTTTCTTATTAAGAAAACAAGCTCTTTATTTTTGTGTCAGTAATATTGCTATTGGAGAGTGGAGACTATATGTGCATTGTGTTCATATCTTCATGTTGCTAATTTCCCATCAGCTGTCTTCTATTTCCTTTTGTAGTTCAGAAACTTATCTTCTCAAGTCAGCTTACCCTCAGGACATGATTGTAGATTTGTAGGTGACAGAAAATGTGAGGTGCGTTTCTCAGTTGTTTCTAGCTTACCAATTTACCGGCACAGTTTTTGTTAGCTAAAAGACTCCAAAAGTTCCAAAGTTATCCAATATTACCTGGAAAAAAACATCCATGCTTTTGGAGAATGTTTGCTATTTTAATTTATACAAGCCGTTAGAAACTAGAGGTGGTAAATTGGGCGGGTCGGGTAATCAGCGAAAACAAGTAAGTTTTTGTACATGTTAAAACTGCTCAGGTTATCCAGGAACACGTTTTTTCCATGTTTTTATGAATAATAATATGTATTAGAAGTCAGAAAAAAATCATACTATTAAAGTTTTCAATCTTGGCCAAAAGCTACAGTTTCTACCCATAGAGTTATGGTTCAATTTGGTTGTGTGTATCTCGGATGGATCAGTTAAAGATTTTTAACTAAACTTGGAACGTATCAAACACTATAATAATTATATGACATGTAATTTAGTGCATAAGCCTCCTATTACTTGAATCAAATATATCGATTAATATCGTAATAACATTATTTGTTTAATCATATAGTTATTGCATCAATCATACATGAAGTATATTTTTGGGGGACAACGCTACACAAACAGCTTGTCTCAACCTGGCTGACTTGTCAGCCCGCCTATTTCTCCCGACCTGTTAGCTCGCTTCAGGTGAGTGTGGTGTGTCCATTTAGGGCCATTGTTTGACGTTTTCGCCGATAACAGATATTATATAAATAAATGGCCCTGGTATAACACTATGTCTGTTTGAGAGCAGGTCCAATGTCTTAACGTCAAACTTTGAGCTTTTGCTCTCATCCAGGTCCATTTGGGTTGTTTGTTATCACAAACTGATCAAACAAAAAGGTAGCTAAAAACAAGCAAGTCCAATGAGTTAAGTTATTATTTGGGTTTTTAAGGTTATGCTCACATCCTGGTCAAGTAGGTTTGTCGTGTCATCCAGGTCAATTTAAAGTTGTAATTATCTGCTAATTCCACACTATTGATATATCTCTTCTTATCTTCATTTTCTTTATATATTTTAATGACATGTGCAGATAACCAAGTGCATAAAGGGGTTACTACTGTTCTCAATGATGTGGCTAATCATGCAAACCACGGTAGTTGGTCTTAAACTCATCCTTGAAGTTGGATCGTATCAAATGGCTACCTTTGTTGGCTATGTTTTTTTTTTTTTTTAATTTAGATTGTTACATATGGCTTTTGGTGCAGTATGTTGTATCAAATTTGAGCTATAATTTGCATTAACATCCACAAAATTTTAGTTTTGAGTTCAAGATTTACAGGGTACAAGTTGTAGATCATAAGGTTTGGATTATGTTACAGTTCAGTTTGGTATGTGGCAGCAGGTTGTTTGGAGCTTGGGCGTTTATTGTAGCCATTTTACTGGGCAACACCCGGGTATAATACTAGTTTTGTGTGGATCGAACGTATCTACATTTTTCTGAATCGATAATTTAGAAAATGATCATGTACATTAAACGCCTCCCAAACCAAAATTACAACACTTAACAAATTCAAACAATTACATCTGCAATTCCTGAGGTCAAAACAACTCATACCACATTGAAGAACCGTAAGTTTTTTTGAAGATTAACACGGATTTTCGAGTTATTTTTGTTGTCTTACATGATGACTATGCATGGTGATAACAAGATGTCTTGGGGCTTAAAGTTAAGGTTAAAAGTTAAAATGTTAGTGTTACTTAATGGTATATTTGTAGGTTTTCATGTCTTTAAAATATATTTCGACAACACATGAATGTATATATGTGTTAATTTAACTAAACTTTAAACTTATTGTGTGTAGTGTCTTTTATCTACAACACTATATATATATTAAAAATATGGGTGACGCTGCACTGTAAATGTAATATATGAATTTTGAATATTTCATGATTTTGTCATATAATTAGTGTTTGATATGTATTAGAGCCAATGTTTTAAAAACCGTTTTTTTAAGCGAATCGGTTTTCTGTCCGGACCCGGTTCAATCCGGTTGAACCGCCCATTTTGTACTATATGAGTTGAACCGGTTTTGTGTCCGGATCCGGTCCGATCGGTTGAATGGACCGGTTCAACCGGTTTTCAAAACATTGATTAGAGCACATGTTGTACATACTATGGTATGTTGTTGATTAGAAAGAAGTTGGTAGAGAGTGCCAAGAATATCATGAGACATAAAAAAGCTAACAGTTATGAGATCTACAACAAGATGCAAAAATGTTCATACAAATTGATAACTCTGAGTGATGAATTAGTGCGTTTGAGAAGTGTGGCAAAAATAATCATAAATTGATGAAGTCTTCATCGTGTTTATTGGAGGACTTGATTTCCATCGATACCATGATTAGTAAGGGAGGTGATCCTCACACACTCATTTTTGGTCCATCTACACCTCTATATAGAAACTGACCATCTTACCCTTTATATTAATTTACATAACCAACCCTCTAACTATTATATCTTAACCTTATCTAACCTTTTTTTTTTCTTTCTACCCTTAGTAGTTAATACTTATCTTCTTTTACGTAGATTTTCTTTTCAACCCTAACTGCCGTACGTCGTATCCGAACCCTCTTTGCCATCGATAATTCTTCATCACCACTTCCGCCTCAATTCCCCGGGCTCTATGGACACGCAGGCAAGTTCATATATAGTTGAAAAAGTAAACCCTAAATTAAAGTATAAATATGTTTTGTGTTTATGGGGTTTGATTTCATGTTGATATATTATGTACGTATGTATCAATTAAGTTTGATTATATGAATCTTCTGGTGCTTTATTAGAGAGTGCACGGTCATTTTATTTGGCTAAAGGATACGGGTTATATATTCGTAGTTCAATACCAAATAAGAATATAATTTTGCAATGTAGCCGAGGTAGCTCTTATCGAGATACATTGGGCATTAAAGATAAACGGAAGAAAAAGACGGTATCTATTTTTTTTGATTGATTGTCACTTTCGAATCGAGGTGGCTCCTAATATATTTGGTGTTGGTTTCAAAATTCTAACTTTAAATTGTGGAATTTATCTTGCATTAGACATTGTGTATGTGGAATGGTGTGTAAAATTGTGGTAGATGGATACATCAAAAAAATCAGAGTTAGATGGCAGGAAGACAGTTGTGTTTTCTGCATTCTCTTTGTATTTTAAAAATATAGGTAGAAAGAAAAAAAAAAAAGGGTTAGATAAGATTAAGATATAATAGTTAGAGGGTTGGTTATGTAAATTTATATAAAGGGTAAGACGACCCGTTTCTATTAAAAGGTGTATATGGACAAAAAATGGGTGTGAGAGGATTAGTAACATACATATTTTCCATTTTGATATTCGGACTATCATCCCTTGCACAATTTAAATTGACCAAGATTACAATTTGTTCATGGTTTATTTTATTTAACTATTACTAGAGGTGGCAAAATGAATGGGTCGGGTCGGGTCGGATCACGGGTCTAGATGGGTTTGGGTCTAAATGGGTCCGGGTCTAGATGGGTCATTTAGAAGGATGAGTCTAAACGGGTCCGGGTCAAATGGGTCTCGGGTCATCGGGTTCACCAAATTTTTTTTTTTTATTTGAGTGAAAAATGAAAAAAAAAAATTTACCCGCTAGACCCGTCTAAACCCGTTGGTTAATTGTTACATAATTAGAGGTTATATTGAAAAACCCATTTAGACCCATCCAAAAAATGGGGAGGAGACCCAACAAACCCACCCCCTCCTAAAAATTAACCAAATTGACCCAAAATTAACCAATGGGTCTAAAATTGCCACCTCTAACTATTACTTTATATTATAGTTAAAATAATTAGGTTGTGAAACTCCATAGCCATACTCACTTAATTCTTTTTGACACTATTGAATTAACTAACTTTTTATATATGTATTTACTAACTTTTAATTAAACCCAACGACTATTTAATCTCAATTAACTTTATCGCAATATCATGCCCCATTACCATAATGACACAACACGTAAAGTATCAAATAAGGTTACATTTAGATGTATTTCTTAGGATTATTCATATATTTATTAGACTGTGATATGAGGTTTATGAATATACAGAAGGTTACATTTAGTTGGACTATATTATTGGGTCAAACACATTAAATTTAAAGTGGATTACTAAAATGAACTATATTATTTTTCTTCTTTTCCTTTTTTGTTAATTAAAATTATTGAATTAAGTAACGTTTTTGTTAAATAATATATTAATTAAAATTATTATTTGGATTTTATTTAATTTATTGTTATAACTAAATTTATTTATTCAATTATTTGTATTTAAAAAACAAAAAATCAGAACGTCCAGAATAATGTCCATTATACTGTTTCCCACACTACTATTTTTTCAGTAACAATGTTCTTAACAAGATATTGTAAAAATACTGTCTCGACACCTTGTACTCTTAGTTTTTTTTACATGTATCTCACTACCAAGAGACTAATACTTGGAGGTAATAACAATTTATCTTACATACAAATTATACTAATTATACTAATATATATTATTGAACCCAACAAATTATATACTCCAAGATTTAACCACAAGTCCATTCTCTTCTACTCTTACCAAAAGGATATTTAATCCAAATAGAAAAACCCAGAATGATTTATAAGCATTTCATAAGATCAATTCTAACTTCAATCCAATTATGAATAATACGACAAAGCTCAAATAAAAATCAGGTTGTAAAATATTATTTGTTATTATTATTCTGGTAATTAGTTCATTACCCACTAAACAAAAACATGTGTAGTAGAATCATGCAAGGGTGCGGTCTATTGACATGAGATGAGACACAAACAAATCAAATTAAAACCAGTATCTAATACTACTTGTAAAGCATTTTCAAATGATTTTAAAAAATTAGAACTACTAATTTATCCCTATTAAGGGTGTGTTTGGTACGATGGAATCGTAGAGAATGGAATCGCATAAGAGAATGGAAACAGAGGGAAATGGAATCAGTCAAGAAGAATGATTTCAATTCTCATGTTTGGTACGTACATGGAATCAACTTGAGAAATACACGGTTGAATCGAGTTACTTGTTTGGTTATGTAGTAGAATGGAAATGAAGGAAACAAGCATATAGAAACTGGACATACTAAACTGTAAATGAAAAAAAGGGGAGCTGCATACCCAGAACTAAAATCATGAATATCATGAATAAAACAACATACCCAGAACTAAAATCATGAATAAAACAACAAAAACACTACAAACTACACAAACAGACACAACCTCAATCTACAAGATGTAAAAAGAGGGGTACAAAAAACCAACAGATTTCTGAAATCAGCTACATAAGATTTCTGCATACCCAGATGAACCATATTCAATGTATGAACAGAAGCTTTGATTGAGTCATGAAATCAGCTACAAAACCGTTGATCGACATAATCAAGCAACAAATAATCCACACTACGAACATCATAGACATAGAGACGATTTTGCGAACAGAGGAAAGAATCGATGGAGATCGAGTAAACATTTCTCATTCAAGTAAACATAAAGTAAACATTTCTCATTCAAGCTTGCAATTGATGGAGATCGAGTCGATGCCGGTGGTGGTGGTACCGCGGCCGCCTGCGGTGTTTTCGTATGGATGAAAGGACCGTGGTTTGACGGTGGAGGTGAGGGAAGGAGTTGGGAGTAGGACGGCGGGAGTTCGCCGGCGGCAACGGAGAGAGGAGGACGGCGGGTAGTTCTTTGATTACGATTAAGGAGTAAATTCCCACAAAGGAAAAGTAAATTGTTGAACAAGAAGAATTAACCCAACAAGCATGAACAAGAAGAAGCAAAAATCACCAAAAAGATATTGGGGTTAGGGTTTCTAAACTTAATTGGAAGAGAGAAAATATCTGGGGGCTAGGGATGAGCATGTGCAATGCACATGGAAATTGTATTTATATCTTATTTTGTAAGTTGCCACTCTCATTCTCAGAAAAATGAGCGGAGAAATATGCCTTTAATAATTTCTCATTCTCACCATTCTCTTGTAAATTGAGATGAATCAAAATGGTGGAAAGAGAATGGTATTTTGATTCTCCCTTTCCATTCCATTTTTCAAACAAACAAGAGAAAGAAGCAGAAGTGGAATGCATATCCTTTTTCTCCTTTCCATTCACATGTACCAAACACCCCCTAATAGAATGACTTAATATAGGAAAGTTAATGAGTGTAGTTGACTACACAATTTTTTTGGTGCACTTGAAAACAATTTTCAAATAAAACTTACATTTTCAACCATTTAACTTTATTCATATTTACAATATTAGTTCTTCAATTTACCTTTGCAGCATGAAAAATCCGTGCAGTTCAGCATCAGATTATTTCTCCAAAGTTTATTATTTTCCGATATTACTTACTACTTCTTTGCATTTTGGTATATTATTTGTTTTTGACTGATTTTTTTTAAAATAGATATTTAGATTATACTATCAAAGGATGACATGTTATTTAAAGAAAAATAGTATCCTAAATAGTAAAAAGAATAAAAAATTTAGTTGTCTCTATCGCATTACGTAGATAATGCGCTAGTTTCTAGCAATGTGGCATTAATTAACAACACGGTTTTTGGCAAATTTTAATCCATCATGAGGGCAAAGATATTAGTAACACATTTTGTTAAAAGATGTTGAATTGTTGGTCATGTTTCTAAGTCCTCCGTAGCAACTATTTAACACTTTATTCGTATCAGATATCCCATTATTAAGTACTTTTAAGTTTCAAGTGTAAGTTACTTCTTCCGTCAATATTAAAATGTTCAAATTATTTGATTACAAAAGTTTAACAGTATTTTGGTTGTAAAATGGTGTGGCATTAGTGAGAAGAAAAGAGAAAAAGAAAGTTTAAAAAAATTAGAATCAATGTGATCATAACAAAATCGGTTTGGGATTTTTCTTTTTTTTTTTTTTTGTATATATTCTTTTGTAACTACCGCGTTATTCATATGGATAGGTACATCAAACATCCTTCCTACTCATCTTTTAAAAATACAGACACTTTTATTATTGAGTAATGCTATATCAACCTAATTACATAGACATAAATACAGACCTAATTATCTTATTGGTTGATTTTTTTCTCTCTGCTAATCTTATCCAATCAATTTTTCAAAGCAACCAATCACATCCTTAGGTCTTTTTTTAGTCATACCAATCATTTTCCGTTTTATAATCGTAAAATCATTATTATACACTATCAACTAATAAAGTATAATATTGACTACAACTTTACTGATTGATTAGCATAAAAAATAAACACTTAATTTTGTGACAATTGAAAGAGCAAATACTTCATATTCATTATTGTGCAAAGTTCGAAAGCAAATGAAAATTTTCAATCGTCTTAGACTTCGACACACGATGCATGGAAGAGAAAATTTGGCAACCATTATCAAGATATCGAGAGAACACATGCTTGAAAAAGAACTCGATAGGAGAAAAATAATTGCATTATGGGTTTTGGGGTCTTGGTTGGCGGGTGTTTTTTTTTTTTGGGTTTTGCTTAAGTCATTCTAAGAGCACGAGGAGTGCTTAACACTGTTTCAGTGTTTTGTTCAGTGTTATTAAAAACACTGAAGTATAACACTGAAAGGGAAAAGTGGGATAATGGTTAATCTTGAGGTTCAGTGTTATTGTGATTATTTTATTGATTTATTTTTCTTTTAAAAACAAATTAAATAGATAAAAATAATACAAAATAAAAACAAATTACATTAAATTTAAAAGTACTTTCATACAATAATTAAAAATCCTAAAATTACATTATTCAAATACGATAATTTAAAGTTCCTAAAAAAACATAATTAAAGTTCCTAAAATTACTTTATCAAATACGATAATTTAAAAATACATAATCACTCGCTACCACCCGAAACCGATCCACCACCCGAACCCGATCCACCACTCGAACCCGGTCGCCTCCAACCGAACTTCTCGCGAATCTTCTCCTTTTCCATGTTAAGAAACCACGCGTCATCTTCGGATAAACCATCCGTTGTCATTTTCAGAACCCGCATTGCTTCGGCGATGTCTCGGGTACGATAAACAGTAGCTTTGGTTTCAGTCAAGTGTTGAAAGTTTGCTGTGATCGACTCATCAAAAGAAGGCGTGCTACTTTTAGCAGCAGAAGAGTCGGAAGATGTTTTGGCACTTTTAGGCCGTCTTGATTTTTCGGGAGGCCGCAGGTGTACATCATCACCAAAAAGGGCGGCGTTCGGGTTTTCTTCATTTTCCATGTCATTCTCCAAATCCACCGCTACATCTTCCAAGTCAACCGTCTCCCGTCGCTTGTTCCTACGGCCGACTACAACCGCGTCGGGTACCTTCCATTTTTGCTTGTCTTTCAAAAAGTTCCAAGCGACCTCGTGGTGGAAAGCCGCCTTCGCCTCATTCCGGTAAGTCTCCAAACACCGCAACCTAAAATCATCATCTTTTTCACCGCTATGTCTTTGTCTTCCCAACCTCGCAACGATTCCTCCATACTTGTTACAACGGTTGTTCAAAAAAGTCCACTTAGACGACAATGCGTCTTTTCCCCGTTGGACTACTTTTTCAAGATCCGCACGCTTGTTGTACTCGTCCATCACCAAGTACCAAAATGAATCGTGTTTTTGATCGATGCCGCGGTTCTTATCTTCGGAAATGCATATCCAACATTGAGCTAAAAGTAGCTCTTCTTTGGACGACCAAAGATTGCGGACGGAAATTTTTTTCTTTTTCTTAGGCGAGTCAACCACTTTTTCTTTGGATTTTTTGGGACGAGATGATGTGGGTGTTTCGGCCTCAACCGAATGCTCCAATGGAGGCACCACTTGACTTTGCTTCCATAACAAAAACTCTTGGTAACTATCGGATGTTATTGGCGGTAATTGGTTGGGTGAAACGTGTGTTTGCGGGTTGTAAGTTTGATCAAAACCCGACATATGTGGGTTGTAAGATGATTGTGGCGTTTGTGGGTTGTAAGATGGTTGTGTTTGCGGATTGTAGTTTGGTGGAAAAGGATTCCATTGTGACGATAGGTTGAATGGGTCGTTTGGGTTTTGAGACATTTTTTATGGTTAGTTTGAAGAAGTAGAAAGAATATAAGTTTTGAGGTATGAAAAATGGTTGTAATTTGAGTGGGTATTTAAAGAGTGAAAGTGTAAAATTTGAAAAAAAAAAATCAAAAAAATGCCAAAAAAACGGCTAGCTCAACGTCCCTTTTTTTTTTTTACCTTTATTTTCATTTTTTTTTGCTTGTACCGTTGGAATGCCTCGAAATCAAAAAAAAAAAAAAAAAAAAAACACAAAAACGCAACCGGCTCACCGTTTTGGGCAAAACATCGAACAAAAACGCCGGCCAAAAACGCCGGCCCGGAATGGAAAACGCCGGTCACCGGCGTTTTTGGCAAAAAAACGTTGTGCATGATGGGGGCACTCCTCGTGCTCTAAGGTAATGTTTTGGGATTGTTGGGACTTAATGTCTTTACATGTGGCTTAGATTTGTTGTGTGTGGGTGATTGTAGGTTATTATTTAGAAGCATAATTGTTAAACTCTTATGATTCACGAGTCGACTCTTACGAGTCGAGTCAAAAATCCAAAAAACGAGGGGACTCGAACCCCGACTCTGTGACACCCTGCAAAATTTGAGTACAATTAAGTACAGCAAACTCGTGAATTTTACGCTAATTTCCTGGTTAAGTTTAAACAAAACTTTTTGATGTGATGTAAGCCTAGCAAGCCCAGTACTTTTAAACCAAAAAGTATTACTTAATACGTAGTTGTTTAAAGCTACGTACAAATGTATCGGAACGAACCCGACAGATGTAAATAACAAAACTTGGTGATACAAAAATAATTAATAATTCAATTATTAATTACGAGTATTAATATATCTATAACATATAGATAAAATGATTTAAATATACGTTTTATATAAAACGAATTACAAAAGAACAGAAACAATTGTAAAATGTACCCAGAGATCGCAAATCATCAAAATTCTATTTTTCTCAGACATTTGAAAGTATTTGGAACATTACCTCAAAATATGAATTCATAATTTAACTGAAATTTGGCGCCCAATTGGATACGCGCAGTAAAAATGTACAAATGAAACAACAGTCTAAAATAATGATAACAGCATTATTCTGATTTTAAATAACGTGTCTGGAGACCACCTACAAAATAAAAATATAAAATATTAAATTTTATATTGCTCGAATTGGACCCGTACTCGAAACTAACGGGCTAAAATACTAACCTAAACCAAATTATTGGTGAGACCAACTACTGTGATCTCACCATACAATTTTCATATTTTATATATCCTCCCTATCCCTCTCATTTTATCAGTACACACACAAGAACTCACCAAACACAAATAATTGAGGATCACTGTACCTGTTCTTGATCATCGACTAGAACAAGAAGGAGAGGAAGAGCAGAGGCTGTGGTTCCATTTTCTTCATCACCTCAACACCATAATCATCCTCATATTCAAACTTACATCATCAACTAACAACAACAACTATAATCTCATTATCATCACCATCTTCCTGTGATCATCATCATCATCCGGTCATCATCATCTTCAAAATCAAAAGTAAGAAAATCTTCTAACTTTTAATTTCTTACAATTGTATTGTTATATATAGTGTTTACATAACAAAATATATGCATAAAGTTTGATGATGATGATGATGATGAGATGAAACCAAAAATGTTACCTCTGTACTCAAAATACATATATGTAAATGGGTATAAAAATGTGAAATCGAAGGGTAAAACTTATGTAACATTGTGTATAAAATATGTAGATGATTATAATTCGAAACCATAACAAAACATGTAACGATTTAAGACTTGAAAGCGGAACAGAGACAGATTAGCTGGGCCGAAGCCCAACCCGAACGGGTGAGCCTCTCCACCCGGACGGGTGAGTTGCTCCACCCGGACGGGTAATCCTTCCATACCCGAACGGGTATGTGGCCCCACCCGGACGGGTAACTTGCATCCAGCCGACCATCTTTTGTAGTTTTGTAGCCCTCTGAGTCGCGGTCGTTTGGGCAGGTGGATCGTCTAAATCCGAGTTCGTATGAGGGAGATATGGCCAAAACGGTGCAGCCATGTCAAAACAGTTTCACGACGAACTTTTTATATATATACATATATATACACGACGAATGTTCTTACGAAAACAAACCAAATTATGTTTTTGAAATATAATTTATATTCCATCATCAATGGACCGTACTTATTTACAAAACTCAAACAAGAACACAAATCGAATACTTTGGACAAGATTTAAACCGAATGAACACACATATGGATAGTTTATTTAAACGTCCGCTTACTTATATAACCTCGTGTATTTAGGACATTAGGAGATTACTATTTGGATCACACGCGCATTTAGGAATGCTAGCACCCAAAGGTGAGTTCACTGCCCCCTTTTCACCGATTTAATTGCTTTTAAAACTTGGGGTGAGAAACATAGCTAATGTTTTACTATAACATGCAATAACTGTTCATAATTGCTTTGGTGCCTATGTGTTACTTAATTGCTTAAGTATTTATGTGCTACTGATTATACGAATGACTTCATACTATGTTGGCGTACTACTTGTGTATACTTATATGTTGTTGTATAAACAACTCTTATGATTTACCATCCTACATAACCCTTATCTTATGATACGTAACTTTTGATTAGGATACTTACCTTCCTACAGGTTGTTATGAGCAACTGTATTTGACACTCATGACAATAAATTTTAAATGGACATGGTTTAACAAACCACTTTACAAACATAAAACATGTGAATTCACTCAACAATTTTGTTGACTTTTTACTATGTTTTTCAGGTAATTCACAGAGCAAATAAGAACGCATACTTACAGAGTTAGGCGACCCATGACGAATTAGGATGCCACATTTTGGGACAAACAAGGATTTATTTTTTATAACTAATACTATTTCTACGACTTGACAAGTCGCAGTTCTTTGTAAACCAACTATTTTCATAAATGGCATCTTAATTTACTGTTCAGCAATAATCATAAGCTCTGATCTGGCATGATGTTCAACGTTAACGACAGCACCCCCGCACATACTAATGCTTCCGCTAATCGCGAGTTAATCGCGTTGGCCGAATTTGGGGGTGCGACAGACTCTTAAATGACTTTGACTCTTACGAGTCGTGTGTGACTCTTCCGAGTCTTGTACGACTCTTACAAGTCAGAAAATCAGATAAACTTTTGATGTAATGTAATATAAAAGATAAAAGGACAAAATAGAAAAATAAATGACTATAATCTATTTTAAATCAAGCATTTATATTGATTGACGATCAAAGAACTTAATTATCGACTTTTATCTTGTTTTACTTCACTTAAAAACAAAAAACTTAAATAATAATATACATATACATATAATAACACATATTTATTGTAAATAGTGACTCTTACGAGTCGAGCCGAGTTACGAATCACGAGTCACAAGTTAAAAATCGAGATTCCGAGTCGCGAGTCGAGCTACGAGTTAACAACTATGTTTAAGAGTGATATGATTCTCGGTTGGTTGTTTGCTTCTAATATCTAAATTTAATAATAATCGCCGTTAAAAAAAGTAAATTAAGATAATACTTTTTTGGTTGAAAGTGTAATAATTGTATATTCATAATTTTGTATACATTTTCAAAATGTATACTTAAATTGCGACGAAGGGAGTATGAAAAATGTTTGATGTGACTAATAATCTAGACCTAATTAAAATATAATGTGCAACTGATAAAATGATTGGTAAAGGATACATGGGCGGAGCCAGAAGGGGGGCAGTCGCCCCCCTAGAAATAAAAAATTATCGAAATAAATTATTTTTTTTAAGATAAACAGTGACAGTTTAGGATTTCGACCTCCCAATGTAATAAAAAGAAGAAAAAAATAAAAAAATTTGTCTTTCCTTCTAAAAATTTCTAGCTCCGCCCCTGAATCGATGTATCATATATCGTATGGAGTCATCAGTCATGGAGAAACATTATTCTTATTTTATTTTATTTTTTTGTCACATCTAACATTACTCGTAACTCGTAATAATAAGTTATATAGTAAGAAAAATAATTATTAAGTTTATGTGGTAAGATAACATAGGAACAAATGCGAAAAATGCATACTTTGAAATTCTGGATCCAAAAGGTGACCAATTACATCTTTCATTACTCCTTATAATCAGTGGCGGATCCAGGAATTTGATTCGTGGGGGGGGGGGGGGGGGGGGGGGGGGGCATAGACTTTATAAAGGGCATTATAAACGGGTTAGCTAACGGCTAAAAACGGGCCGGATATAGTTAACAAAATAAAGATATCAAACAATTACGTGGTTGAAGTATGTGTGTAAGTCACTTCATTAACTTGTTGATATTTTTTTACATGAAACGAAGTAAATAACACTAAATTATAGCTGAATTAAGCATTAAAATTAACTTAAAAGATTTTTATTTACACAACCTTAGACATATCCTTAAGTAATGTAGTCTATGTACTACATATTACATAAAGAAAGATATTGGGGGTAAAAAATGTATAATAAAATTGTGCAAAAAGAATAAAAAGATGTTTGATAATTAAAAGGTGTAACAAGGTTTGGTATAAAATTAACAAGGGATTGAACATTTGAACGTGGGTTATCCCACATCGCTAGGAAAGAAAAAAAAATAGTCCAAGTAGATGTTATAAATAATAAGGTCTATATTAAGCTAAAAATCTAAGGGCAGCAACAAATATTATCTTGAAATTGGGAGGTCCAACTAGTTTTTAATTGGGGCTTTTTGATGGGCTTGGAGAAAAATATACTTATGGGCTAGAAGTCACTGGGGGCCCAGGACCCCCCACCTAATACACTACATCCGCCCCTGCTTATAATGCAGGACCAGCTGAGCCCATATATACAAGCAAAAAAGACACTTACTTTGTATGCACCGGCCATCAATTATACAAGTGAATTGAAGTATCCTTGCGACCAACGTGCTCGAATCAACATCTAAGTTTACTACTACAAATAGGGACGGAACTAGAAAAAATTTAAATAGTAAATTAATGATCAAAAGTGGTAACGATCTTATATTAGCTTACGAGTTTTATAACCAAAATTCAAAATTATACTAATTATATACTTAAAAAAGCACGGGGGTTGGGGATATTGTTGTGATGCTTAAAATCAAAACTAAATGAAATTCTTCCGAACCCATTCACGAATGGCTAAAAAATTTTCTATTCCTTTTTGATTGAATGGGTTAAATGGACCCCTCACTGAATACAAAATATCATACGAGCCGGCCTTACAAATGTGTAATACATCGATTTGTTATCTCATTTTGCAAGCCGTTACATTACTTCGATTTGCGAAACAAAATGAAGACTTTCTACGTTAACAGTGGCGGATCTAGAGCATAAATTCACGTGGTTCATTAATACCTTGCTCAATAACTTGGTTGAGGCAACAAACTAATAATGTAAAAGTAAACGGGTCGGATCGTTGATACTAAGCATAAAACAGAGATTCATTGATATTTTTTAAAAAGTGAAGGTTGTTACAATTGTCCTCTACGAGGTTTCATACCTTGAAAATGAATCATAAGTGACTCATTGCCAAAATGCCAAGAGATACACCGAGCTGCATATACAATCTTGTTTTATATTTTTTTAATTTCAATGATTTAAAGGAAAGGATGTGTGCTTCGATAAATTTTTGAGCCAAATTAATTGTTTAATTATGGGCTAGTAAATTAGCAATGGATCAAACATAATATAGGTGAGTCATTTTATATTTGTAACATGGTTCATTTAAAAAATATCTTTATCCTCTGTAATTAATTTTGAAATCCTATGTGAGTCACTTGACCCATGTAATATGGCTGTGAGTCCGCCTCTGTACGTTAATCATATTGAATTTAACATACATGCATCTTGGTCGATTACGTTGTACACCTATACCATACACATATCATATACGTACAATGTTTCCTTACAAAATTCACGAAAAATGTTGTCGTTAAAGTAATATTTAGTCCGTATATTTGGTTGGTTGCGAATTGAAACTTAAAGTAGAATATGAAAATAATATATATATAATAAAAACATTATAATTAGGCAGGTATAGTACGTAGGTTAAATATAATCTTTGGTATCCGAAAATTCTTACAATTCGGATCTAGGTCCCATAGAATGTTGACAACACCACGAGGGAATAGGAACATAAATGCGAGCGTTTTGATTTCTATATTACCCCTCACGCTAACCCCAATAATATATCATTTCACATACACACTCACTATCTATATCTTCTATATTCTATCTATCTATATATATAACTATTATTGTTGGGATATTAATTCGTATAATGAATTGTTAACTTGAAATCGATCGATAAAACTCACTCAACAATTCATCGTGTAACGATATATAGTAGTCATTGAGATCAAACCAGGTTAATTGGGGAAATCTTCAAAGGATTTATGCTTTCAAAATGTATTGCATTTTATACTATTTATTTACTACTATGAGACAAATTTGATTAGCTCTCAACACTTCTAGTAAATAGAGATTTAAGTAATACTATTTGAACATAACATATGTACGTGAGGAATGTAGCTATCGATTCATATGTTGACAGTTTAATTCTTAGGGCTAATTACATAAATATACAAAATGGGCTTAGTATTTTATAAATTGTCAGCTCAGTTTTTTTTTTTTTCCCCACAAAATGTCACTAAATTTCGCAAGGATGGAGAAAATAGCAATAATGTTTTACAATTTCGCAAGATACATTTCGCAATACGCAAATTTCATTTCGCAATACAAAAGTGGTTGAGTCTGACAGAATCAAATAGGAAAAGAAGTGTGAAATTCGCAAGGAGAATCTGATGGGGAAAATCGCAAGATGGGTGGAGGAAAACGCAATGAAGTTGCGAAATTGTTCGATAGTATCTAAAACTTTTTTATGGGCTGACATTTTGTAATATATTGGGGGCCATTTGAATATTAGAGTAATTAGCCCTAATTCTTATCATGTATAATTTCTAAATATGCGTGTGTGTGAGATATTTTATATTTTACTATTATTATTATTCTAAAAAATACTTTTGAGTAAAAGTTCAAAAGGGCAAGATTCCGAAGAGCAACTGCATTTTAAGGCGAATGGGGACATGCGATTTAAACTATTCATTTTTGTGATCACCAGTTCAAATTCGCTGCATTTTAACAACACTAAATGTTATACAAAATGCAGGGTGGCGAATCTGGATCGTTTATCACTAAATCAACGAATAAAATAATATGCCCCTTATTTCTCTCAAAATGTAGCTACTGCGATCCGAACTTAGTACTAAATGTTTACTTTATGAAATTTATTTTCGTATTACTACTCCATCCGTCCCAAAATAATTTTCACCTGATAAAAAAATACACAGTTTAATAAAAACTAGCATAATATCTGCGCTATGCAACGGAAATAATACTTTTTTGTAATTAGTAACTCAGCGATAGTTGTTTATTATGTATAATATTCACTGATATATTACTTATGATGTTAAATCGACAACGATAGTTTGATTTGTAAAGTTGAAAAATCGGAATACGAAATGTGGGGTTAAAAGTGAAAAAGTATAAAAAGATAGGTTACTACCATTTAAAATATGTATAATTTAAATTTGAAAGTGTTGAATCTTACTTCTTAAAATATGTACAAATTCTTACAAAATGTTGTGGCAAGCAAAATCATCCAATCAAGTTAATTGTTTTTTTCTCTTTCATCTTTCTCTCTCTTCATAGTATTGTGACACATCATTTTGTAAAGAATTTTTTGTAAAAATTTTGTGAACAAAGTATTTCTCAATATCTTAATTAAGGTAGTATTAGTATTATCGAATTTGCTAAACATGTATAGAGTCAACTAGCTATTTTCTAGCTTGTTACGGTTTTGCGTGTGCAATTGTGTAATATATAATCCGATACGTACGATATAGAGAGAGAAATTGTTAGTCGGTGAGGGCGATTATGAGAGATAAATAGTCAAAACAGTAAGAATTTGTACAATAATATAATAATCTTGAATTTTGGGCTTCCAACTCTTGTACCATGCAAACACCCTTACTTGCATCATATCACATATATTCATCATTCATCCATCGTCTCTTCTGTATATATACAGTAATTAGTGTTATATATATATATATATATAGCAGTATAGCACACACATCATCAGTAATCACCTATATTTTTCATCGATCAATATGGGTTTCATCAGGCTTTTCAAGAATGTCGTCGTTTTGCTCATTTTGATGATCATACTCATGTTGATGATCGCCGTTAATTTTACTTCCTCCGCCGTATTACCACCGCCGCGGCTACCGTCAATATCATCGCCGGGAACAAAGAAAAAGGTGTCTCTTTTCTTGATTTACAGTAAACATGATCATGGAAGAAGAAGAAGACGAATCTTGTTGACTAACAAGATGCAATTAAGATCGCAAAAGATGGTGAAAAACAAGAAACTTGATGATGAATTTGATCATTGGGATTGGGATAAGAATAAAAACAGGGTTTTTAATGCAATGCTTCCGAAGGGTAATGTACCACCTTCTGGTTCATCTTCTTGTCATAATGATTTCCCCAATTCGGTTGCTAGTCTCTGCACTCTCTCGACTCGAAAAGTACCGTGAAATCTTGAAGATTAATCCGGTGATGATTGTTTAAACAATCTTGAAATTTAGTTTTTGAGTTCTTGTTTGGGTACAGGGTTTCTTTTGGGATGAGGAAAGATATGGAAAGTTGTATGATTTTTGTTTTTTAATTTTGTTTTCTTCATCTTTTTTGGGTTTGGATTATGAATGTAATTCTTGTTATATGTTAGAAGGATATAATAAATGGAAATGAGAGAATGAATTTTGTGGTTTAATTTGTATTGTAAATTGTAACATGCATGATGCATCTTCTAGTTCTGATTTTGGAAAGATGGAGTAATAAGAAATAAAATGTGTAGTAGTAATGAAAAATTATGCATAAATGGTAAAAAATCGAGTACTATAATATGGTTTTGTGATTTATTTAACTTTATCATTTGGTAACTCGATTTACCGGTTTAATCATGTCATGAATATAAATAAAGTATTAGCTAAGCATTACGAGTACAACAAAAATGAAAATACGTTAACGACGTTAACAAAAATTCAACAAAAGTATGAAATGACACACATAAGCAAATACACATTTTTGGAAACGTTGACAAAATTGTGCACTGAACCGTTGTAATGTACACATAAGTAATATACAATTATAATGGATTAATAAAAACGTATGGCAGATATATCACTACCCATAAATTATACATATGTTTTTGACAAATTTGCATAAGAGTTGAATGATCTTCAATCATAAGTCATAGAGAACACCACTTTCTACTGAAACTTGAAGCTAGCAATAAAGTTTCATACTATTAAGTTAAGCTATATATCAAGGGTTAATAATGGAGAGGAGCGATAGGCGATAGCAACTCACCAGAAAGCAACTAAATGTCCCCCTGCTTCCCTCTCGATAGAGGGCTAAATCACCTACTTAACACTAACCCGTTATAAAAAGGAAAGCATAACACCTTTCGCAGTTCCCCTCGCCGGCCCACTTAGAACTGATCGATCACTAGATTTTTTTCTCGCAAACCTCAAACTAAGTGATACTCCGTATAAGGTTTTTCATGAAGTCTGTGTAGCTTATTTGGAAAATGCTCAACAAAATTCTTCATGTTAATTTAGAGAGACTCAAAAGATGCTATTTCAAACGAGGGTCTCTTCTTTCAGTTGCAAATTAAGGTATTCCTTGTATTGGATGTCATATACATGCTCAGTTTTAGATCTAGGCTGATCATCTTGGGTTAACGAATCCTTAACACGTTTTAAAGCTTATAATAGGGTTATTATTATCGGTTCTTTTCTTTTGATGGTGGTTTTCCATCCATCTTTTGTTGGGAAATGACCACGTCAAATAAACGCATGTCCGGAAACGTTTAAGCCTACGGGTCACACGCGTTAACACGTAGATTCCACTTATTTAACCAAGTTATGTTAACCGTAATAACTAGTTGAGTTATTAGTTAATTTGTGATAATTTAATAAATGTTATTAAAATTATAAGGTTGAAAGTGAAAGTTATTAGGACTAAATTGTTACTTCTAATACTTAAAGGGTTAAATTATAATTAATAAATAATAAGAGGTTATTAGTTATTAATTATTATCAAATCTATATATATATAATAATAACCCTTGGTGGTGAAAGATAGATGAATCACTTTTGGCCTTGCTCTCTGTTTTGTGTTCGACGGACGAAGGAAAAGGTAAAACCCCAAATTGGGTGTTTGACTTTTCATACAATTTATTTGTTCTTGTGATATTCGGCCGCCGACTAAAAAGAAAACCCCATGTGGTTTGTTTCTTTTGACGTAAAACACAAAGAGAGGTGATCAATCAATTTGGTTAATTGAACTAGCATTCGGGTAGTTATCAACGACGTGTTGTGTGTGCGATCGTAGAGGGTTTTACCATTAGTGAAACCTATTCGTTTATTAAATGAATAATTGGAGCTAGCTAAAAGGTATACGTTTTCTATCTTAACTAATTATTCATACGTGTTTATTCGCTTCCGCAATTGTATGACAATTTGAATATATATTTATTTGCTATACTCTAACAGTGGTATCAGAGCCACACGTATGTTGTAATTAGTTAGATATGTTACACATCAAATTTGTGGGGGGTTGTTTTGCTCGATTAGCACAAAGATAAAATTGGTTTTGGTTGTGGTGTGTGATCAATCGATAGAAGAAAAAAAAAATTTGTTTGGTTTTATGGGATAAAGAAACCGAACGGTAAAAAAAAAAAAAAAAAAAGGTTTTTATTGTGGTTGGATCGTTCGACGAAAAAAAATTTTTTTTTTTTTGTTTTGGATCCAAGCCGACATAACAAAGAAGGAAAATTTGTTTGTTTTGTGGGATCTAGCTCACGCTCACGCATAGGAACAAAGAAAAAAAAATTATTATTTTTTTTATGGTTTGAGCAACATGTCGACAAACAAGAAGTTAAATTTTTTTTTTTTTTTAATGGATCCAAGTCATGTCTTTTCCTTAGTTAAATTGTTAAACTTTAATTCCCATTGCAAATTTGATGTTTAACTAGAATAATAACATGTTTAAATGTAAATTGTTTGTTATTATTAGTGTATTTATTTATTAGCTAGATAAAGGGTATCCATGAAATTCATGCATAATTTGTCATGGATATCACTTTGATATATTGATATGCTAAATTAGAATTAATTGTTAATTGATATGGCATGCTTTAAAAAAAAAATTAATTGTTAATTGTGATAGCTACATATGTGTTACTTGTTTAAACTGTTTAATTGACAAGGATTACATGTCTCTAGTTTGCTATGCTTTAGGGTTTAACCTACTAAAAGTTGCATGAAAATTAATTGTTAATTGTTTAATAGTTTATTAATTTTAGTAGTTTATTAATTTTGCTTATTTATTGTAACTTGTAAAGCAAAATGATTTTATGAAAAAATAAACTGGACTAATAACTATGAAATAAGATTTATTGTTTTCTTGCAAATCTTATTGTCAACTCGGGTTGGGCTCACATACCGTAATTTTCTCCCACGACGAGATTTGCAAGTTAATAATTTGTTTTAAACCACAACTTGGAGCTTGTATAAGAGAGGTATCTTCGGCTTGGTGTCTAAGATGACGGGTTGGATAAACGATGTAAAGATCCTAGCCCCTCCTCTGGCCTCTTCATGATCTCTCTTGTACATGGCCGAAAAGGTTTAAAACATGTTGAATCGTCAATTTTAATAAAAGTGCAATCTCTAATTTAATATGAATATTAAATTAAACATCTTGACGCACATAACTTAATTGAAGAATGTTTTTATTAAAACCTATGATACGAAGATGTGTGCATGCTTCTTCGTACATATTTGATATATATTATCAAATAAATTACCCATTAAACTTAAGTCATTGCCATCCAATCGTAAGAACACTTGCAGTTGCTTTTTACTCTGCGTGAGACGTAGGTAAATTGCAATCCCAAGGTAAATTACCACTCATTGTGAGACGGTGGTGGACTATTTACAGTTCTTAATTGGACGACTTAAAACGAGTTAAGCGGTGAGATCCTTAAGCCCGTGGCAAAAGATGGGATGAAACATGTTTACAAATTTACTTATGCTTGCTTCATAAGTATTATTTGTAAGTCCCATAACTCTAGGAATTGCACTTGTAATGCAATTATTGATCGTCACTTACCTTTTGAGTACCATTATTGCTAGCAGATCAACTGATGTGATGGTGGTATGTCAAGTAGGATCCTAGCCTTAAGAAGATTAAATGTTTATATGTATATATAAACATTTGGGTAATTAATTTTCTTTAAGGATGTATTATCGAAAATACTAAATTCGAACTTTTATCTAGTTGTAGATGGCAAATCCTGCACCGAGCTCGAATTATTCGGCTTTCAGGTAAATGCTAGAAAACGAAAAACTTTCTGGAATTAATTTCAATGATTGGTTTTTTCAACTAAGGATTGTCCTTCGTGTTGAAAAGAAAACTGACATCATTGAACAACCGTTAAGACCTGCTCCTGATGCTGCTACTAGTCCTGTTGAGGAATTAGCAGCATGAAATGCTCTTTATGATCGTCATAATGAAGTTGCTTGTTTGATGCTCGGCAGCATGACTCCCGAACTTCAAAACCAATATGAAAATCATATTCCACTTAATATGATTACAGAGCAGAAATCGATTACTCCATAAATCCTTGCGATTAAGAGTGGAAACATCCAGAAAGATAAGAAACCGCAAACTAGGGGAAAGCAAGGTGCTTTTGTCCCTAATCCTAAGCAAACCCCTTCAGTTATGAAAGAGCATCTGGCTAAGAATAAGGCATATCACCACTGTGGGACACTGGTAGAGGAATTGTCCTGCCTATCTTGCTGAGTTGACGAATAAGAAGAAGAAGAAGCTAGCCGGCTCGACCGGACCTTCTAGTATCTTCTCGATAGAATTATATTCTTTCTTCAAATCAAATTCCTAGATATATGATACTGGTTATGGTACTTACATTAGTAATACCCTTAAGGAATTTAGAGGAAGAAGAAACTGAAACATGAGGCACTCTGCTTGTACAATGGTGTACGTGAAGTAGTAGAAGCAAAAATTGAAGTTTGACTTAAATTTACCTTCGGGCTTAGTTATTGTATTAGACAATTGTCATTTTGCACCTACTATTACTAGAGGTGTTGGTTCAGTTTCACTTTTGAAAGATAATGTTTTTGTCATTGTTTTTAATGACTATGACATTTCAGTTTCTAAGGATAATATTCATTATCTTAATACTATTCCCTGTGATGGTATTTTTGAAATTGATATGCTATAATCGTCTTTCAAAAGTTAATTCTATGTATTCTGTTAGCACTAAAAGAGCTAAATCTAATTTGGACTCTACCTATCTTTGGCACTATCGTCTTGCAAACATTGGCAAGAAACACATTGAAAGGCTTCAACGTGAAGGGCTCTTAAAATCAAATGATGATGTTTGATAAATGCCTATCTTGTGTTTGTGGCAAGATGACAAAGAAACCCTTTCCGCATCAAACGCAATGGGCTAAAGATCTACTTGGAATTATACATACGGATGTTTGAGGTCCATTTAGACATGTGTCAAGACAGGGTGCTAGCTACTTCATCACTTTTACTAATGATTTCAGTCATTATGGTTATGTTTACTTGCTTAAACATAAACATGGAGTCTTTGAAATATTTAAAGTGTTTAACAGTGAAGTAGAAAATCAACTCGATAAGACCATCAAGATCCTCCGTTCGGATCAAGATGGTGAATACTTAAGCCAAAAGTTTAAGGATTATCTGAAAGCGTGTGGATTGTCCAATAGCTTACTCCTCCGTACACACCACAACATAATGGAGTGTCGGAGTAAGATCCATGATAAACCTTACAACTTTCTCATAATCATTTTGGGATTATGCTCTTAAATCTGCTGAACGTATTTTGAATATGGTTCCAACCAAGAAGGTTGATAAGACACCACATGAATTGTGGCAATGGAAAAGTCCCTAACTTGTCTTACTTAAAGGTCTGGGGAGGTGAGGCGCTTGTGAAGCAGGATACGCCTGACAAACTCGTGCAAAGATCTATTAAGTGTATCTTTGTAGGATACCCAAAGGAAACAATGGGTTACTACTTCTACAATCCTTCTGAAAATACTGTTAAAGTTGCTAGATATGCCGAGTTCTTTGAAAAGAATCTCATAGCTCAAGAAAACAGTGGGAGGGTCGTAGAACTTGATGAGAATCAAGAGAAAGATGCATCACCTTCTACAATCATTAGCGAACATCAACTTGGGGGGGAAAGTGTTCAAAGTGATGAACCTCAAGTTGATATTGTTCCAATTCGTAGGTCCGCAAGGACAATATGTGCTCCAAAGAAGTTGTGTCTAATGTAGAATCTGAGGAGTACATGTTAGGGGATCTTAATGAACCTCCTAATTTCAAAGCTGCATTATCATATTCAGAATCTGATAAATGGCTTGAAGCTACGAATGTGGATGAGAATGTACACACCTATAAAGCTCGTCTCTTAGGGAAGGGTTATACTCAAATCTACGGAGTTGACTATGATGAAACCTTCTCTCCTGAAGCAGACATTAGAGCTATTAGGATTTTCTTAGTTATAGCAGCGTACTATGACTATGAGATTTGGCAACTGGATGTCAAGAGGTTTGATGAGGAAATCAAAAGGTTTGTATTTACTCAAAAACCCTGATGAGCCATGTGTATATCAAAAGGCTAGTGGGAGTAATGTTACTTTCCTCGTCTTATATGTTGATGACATATTGATCATAGAAAATCACATTCCAATGTTACAAGATGTAAAATCCTACCTTGGAAAGTGTTTCGCTATGAAAGACTTGGAAGAACCAACATTCATACTTGGAATCAAGATCTATAGAAATAGAACTAAGCGGTTAATTAGACTAAGTCAAAGTGCTTATATTGATAAGATCTTAAAGAGATTTAAGATGAAGAATTCTAAATGTGGAAATGTACCAATGTTAGAAAGACTTGACTTAAATAGCAAATAGTGTGCTTCTACACCTGCTGAGGTGGAGCGTATGCAAAGGGTTCCATATGCTTCGGCTATTGAATCTATAGTGTATGCGATTAGATGCACTAGACCTGATGTGGCGTTCGCACAGAACATTGCCAGCTGATTTCAACAGAATCCAGGTGAAAGTCACTGGACTGCTGTGAAGAATATTCTCAAAAATCTAAGGGTTACTAGTGAGATATTCCTGGTGTATGGTTGAAATCCTGAATCTGAGCTCAATGTGACTGGTTACAGTGATGCTGGATTTCTGACCAATTGAGATGAAATGAAATCTCAGACAAGATACGTCTTCATCTTGGATGGAGATGGAGTGGAAAGGGTTCCTTATGAAGCAATCAAAAACTGCCATTTCTGCAACTAAATCAGAGTACATAGCACCTTCGGAAGCTGATATGGAAGCTGTCTGGATTATAAAATTTATTTCTGGGCTTGACGTGGTACCCACAAATAAAAACCCCATAGAGTTATACTGCAATAACTCAGAAGCAATTTTAATTGCTGTTGAACCTGGAGTTCAGAATGGGGCCAGACATTCCTAAAAGATATCACTATGTTCGAGAGCAGATCGAATTAGGTGATATCAATCTACTCAAAGTTCACACAGATGATAATCTAGCTGATCCATTTACGAAGGCTTTACCTAAGTGAAAGCTTAATCAATATGCCAAGGGCATAGGACTTCGTTTTGCTAGTTATTTCATGTAACTTTGTGTTTTAGTATTTGGATAAAGGATGTTAAACAATTATTATCTAATAAATGAATTAAAGTACCTGGTATGTTTATTTTCATTTGATAATTAATTGTATCCTATATTTGCATGTTTAAATCCTTGAATAATTCTTAAATTATTCTAAAATGTCTATTATCGATTAGCTATATGGGAATATAGTTAAACTAAGATAAATCTGAGTGATTGGTTTTATTGAATATGGAAGGATGGTCCCACCAAACTCACATGGTAATCATAAGATGCATATCGGACTACCCCAACTGACAAGTTATCATTTTATGGATCGGCGTCATCAAGTGAAACTTGTAAATGGTTGCTTTACTTTTCCTTAGACTTGAGATGCAAGTTGGTCTTGCATGTATGGATTGCATCTTCTTGATATAGTTCTAGCTATCCTGAATAAGGTGGTAATAAAAGGGCTATTTTCAGAAGTGTAGTGAAGTACATGACTGACACGTGTAGTCAAGATAGGATTTGTTCCTTCAACTAGCTATTGAAGTATGATACAACTGGGCCCTCTCATTAGAATTAATTAGGATGTTTGTATGGCCATACCCAAATAAAATCCAGATGTGTCTCGATTGATTTGGTAATCTTAATTGATTATTGGAATGAGAAACAAAATCGTTAAATTATGAAATGACTTTGATCCATATTCATATTTAACAAAGGTATCTGAAACAAAGGGATAGTAAACACTGGAATCATTTTAATATACTTCAAGAAACTATACTTAAATATTTCTGGGAGCATTGGCGTGTTGCTAGACGCTTACCAATGTTATTGCCTTTATTCTGACATGCTCAAGTGGGAGCTGTTGGGAAATGACCACGTCAAATAAACGCATGTCCGGAAACGTTTAAGCCTACGGGGTCACACGCGTTAACACGTAGATTCCACTTATTTAACCAAGTTATGTTAACCGTAATAACTAGTTGAGTTATTAGTTAATTTGTGATAATTTAATAAATGTTATTAAAATTATAAGGTTGAAGGTGAAAGTTATTAGGACTAAATTGTTACTTCTAATACTTAAAGGGTTAAATTATAATTAATAAATAATAAGAGGTTATTAGTCATTAATTATTATCAAATCTATATATATATAATAATAACCCTTGGTGGTGAAAGATAGATGAATCACTTTTGGCCTTGCTCTCTGTTTTGTGTTCGACGGACGAAGGAAAAGGTAAAACCCCAAATTGGGTGTTTGACTTTTCATACAATTTATTTGTTCTTGTGATATTCGGCCGCTGACTAAAAAGAAAACCCCATGTGGTTTGTTTCTTTTGACGTAAAACACAAAGAGAGGTGATCAATCAATTTGGTTAATTGAACTAGCATTCGGGTAGTTATCAACGACGTGTTGTGTGTGCGATCGTAGAGGGTTTTACCATTAGTGAAACCTATTCGTTTATTAAATGAATAATTGGAGCTAGCTAAAAGGTACACGTTTTCTATCTTAACTAATTATTCATACGTGTTTATTCGCTTCCGTAATTGTATGACAATTTGAATATATATTTATTTGCTATACTCTAACATCTTTTTGTTAGCTGTAAATGTTTATTTGTGTGGGCTTCTCCTTCGAACTCTTATTATTGTATCTTTACTCCCCGTGTTTGTGTTTTAAAGTATTTCCATTTTAGAAAAAGTTGATAATTTGTTTTATGATGTATGATTTACTCTTAATATTTATAAAACTACTAATATGATATTTGTTATTATATCTATCACAAGCCAGAAGGATTGCGTTAATGATAAAATTTACCTTTCAAATCTTTCACCCTCTACAAATTAAATACATTCAAGAAACTTCTTTTGCTTCGCCATAATTAACTAACAAATTTACATAGATAGGGGTGTCAAAAATTATCAAACTCAAACAACCCGGTTAACTTGAATTCAATTCGGTTAAGCCTTATCTTTGTTGTAAATTTTAGCGCATTGGTGTAAGTGACGTAGAGTGCATACCATATTAATTTACTAAATTGAGCTTAATCAGAATTATAAGGGTCAAAGGGGTGGCCAGGTGCCACCCTCTTGTGGGGTCCCAAAGGTAACGCCCCTAATAGGTTCTAATGGACATAGCATGGTTGGTTGAATATAGTTTCTACATTTATTTCAAACACATTTCACACACATAAACACAAGAATTCAATATTTCATTGTCAAATTATGTAAGTATTAAACTACACTAGTACAAAAACGGGTATATATGGCGGTGAAAAAGGTCATCTGAAGCGGTGATCTGACCGCCCCTGATACCGGCGCCACGAAAGACCGAAAAGCTTTTAGAGCGGGCAAACGACCGTTTCAAATAACAGCATTTGAAGCGGGTTTAATTAACATTGAAGCGGTTAAAACGAAGCAAAAATGGAGCGATTGTGAATGTTAGAGCGGTTCCAAACCGGCATTATTTTATTATGATTTATTCTCGCCAAACTAATTGAGTCGGTTTTGCAAATGACTTTGGATCGGTTCCTGATCATTATTTTATTACGATTTTTTCTCGAGTTATTTATTGGATCGGTTTGTTTTCCAATTTAGGAGCGGTCACCGGCATTATTTTATTCTGATTTATTCCCGCCAAATTAATTGGGTCGGTTTTGCAAATGACTTTGGATCGGTTCCTGATCATTATTTTATTACGATTTTTTCTCGAGTTATTTATTGGATCGGTTTGTTTTCCAATTTAGGAGCGGTCACCGGTATTATTTTATTATGATTTATTCTCGCGAAATTATAACGGATCTGTTAGGCGTATCCCAATTTAGGAGCGGTTCGATAGCATATTTATTCAAAAATATAAATCGGTTTGTTTTCCAAATTCGTAGTGGTTTGAAGCATTATTATAATGTAATTAATTCCCTATATAAATCAGTTTGATTCGCTCAGCAGCTATATATATATCGTGTTCAAAACAAAAATATCCATCGATTACTAAATTACCAAAACGTACATATTTATGTACATATATATAGATATAGATATAAATGTTGTACAGGTAATACACACATGTTCAAATATCACCTAGCCAGCTAGCTAAGCTAGCTAGCTAGTCGCGCGATCATCAATGTAGCATTTTGAAAATGCAGCTCCTCAACTAATGATAGACTGGTCCTATTCTTTGGATGTATATTGCCTGTGTGATTTCCAAATCTACATATATAGAAGGACAAACTAGTTATCATTTGATGTGTCCATTATACACAGAACACTAGCAACTACTTAAGGACTTACGTACATTGGCTGGGAAGTTTCTTTCCATATTTATAGCAAATTGGAACATGTGTTTCATCATGTAGTAGCCACATTCCCAGCTAGATTGTTGTTGGGGACACTAATTAAAGTTAAAAAGTTAGTTAAACAACATTATTTAATATAATATATATAAACAAGATGTTCGAAACAACTCACATCAATCATTTGCCAATTCCATTTCCTGGGTGAATTAGTCCTAATCAGATATTCAATATTATTAAGTTAGTACAGTTATAAAAACACATGGGTATAGTTGAGGATTTTTACATATTGAAAAGTTTAGGACTCTTACTCTTCTACTCTTTTTGTCAGAGCATAAGATCCGGGTACCTTCCCCTTCTTCATGGAATCCACAATGTACCCAGTGTGTTCAACTTTATCAATTATGAACAGGACCCAATGCTGACTAAAAACATGTTTAAACATTTTAGTATAAATATTGATTAAAACAATATAGCAGATATAGATATAATATACTGTAATACATACTGATGGTAATAGGGAGCAATAAAATATTGTTTGTCACTGTGAAGATCAAACTGCTGTGAGATGTGTTTAATGACATCCGTGTAGGCAAAAAAGTCTTCACAAACACTAAATTGAATAGCACTCGGTGATAAGAACGCACATTTTGTTTGAATCCCCGTCTTCAAGCGTAACTCAAACAAGTACCTAAAATCAAAATATGATGAATTAAACTATTAAAGTATTTGTAATAAATCACAAATTTTCTTAATAGAATATATATATACATATTAACATACATACATCGCAAACCAAGAAATTATGCTGATATCCAGCCATTCATTTGTCATCCACATTAGCAGCCCCTCATATCCAATCCATTCCCGCTGTGAATCCGCATACATATTGTGTGGCGGATCAAGCGGAATGAAGGGAGACTCAGCCCTCAATTCCTGAAATCGCTCACCCAGTCCCCAGATTTCGGCCGGCCTCTTCTCCAGCTTCAGTTCCATATTGCAAATTCGCGTGGCCAGTTCAACTTCACGCTTTGATAATTCTACAGGTCGCAGTGGTGAAGATGGTGGTGGCAATGGGCGCTACATTAACAAAATATCAGATTATATGGCAATAATATACTAATATACATCATATACGTAAACCATATAGAAAAAAAACGCACATATGCATCTTCTGCAGAAAATGGTTGGCTGCTACGGGGGAAAGGTTGTGAAGTCCTGTTACATGTGGAGACGCGGGGTGACACTTCACTTGGAGGCTACAGTACGTATTATTACAAAAATTATTGAAAAATGTATAAACATAAGACATATATGTACATCATTATTTGGCTTAAGAAATTACCGGCGAGTGACATGCCTCGTCATAGAGTGTTGTGGGCTTGGCACTCCTAAAGTCGTGTGGCGACTCCTCGCGGCCAAGCTACATTTATTAACGATAACTTTTAAAAGAAGCGTGACCATATTGAATACATTTTTTAAAACAAGTAAAAGAGTCGTGTGGCGACATATTGCAGACAAGATACATTTACAAAAACAGTTATCTCATCTCAATAAAGTATATATATTACAATATACAGATTAACACACTTTTATATTAAATACAAATGAATATAAACCTTGTTAGCGGTGCGAGGCCATTGAATAAATTCACTTTTTGCTTGGCCTAGAAGAGTGATTCCCTCCTTAGGAATTGGAATGCCAAGGAAATCAAAACCTTGTTCTACGGTGTCAACTTGAACAAACACATGACCCGGCACTAGTCCTTCCTTGTGAGCCGGATGTGTCATCCCCCTCGCCCATCTAGTATCATGAGTACCATATGGCATCATAATCTGACATGGAGCAGAGGCCTGTAAAAGGATAAGTATATAACATTTTTATAGTATATATATATATATATATATATATATATATATATATATATATATATATATATATATATATATATATATATATTTAACATGTAAGGAATTACCTCGTCCTCGTCAGACCAGTCGGATGATCCATCTGATGCAGAAGACAAGAAGCGTTGGTCAGCCTTGAGAATCTTCAGGTCTTCTGTAATTCTAGCTAATTCAGCTCTACAATTTTCTAACGCCGTTGCAGAAACTAGTTTATCATCCTGAAACCGCTCAGTGAAGGACTCAAATTCCTCAAGTGTGAGTGCTTTCCTTTTTTCACCCTTCTTCCTATGTTCAAGGGCTTTTTTACTACCAACGACACTAGACACCGCCCGAGTCCTTCCCCCGTGTTCTTTTCCCTTGTACCTTGTTAGGGAATCTTCCCCCCTCTCATCATATGTACCATCATTCAACATTCTTCTCTCTGTTGTCAACTGTTAATCAATGAAATAAATATTGACGTGTTATAACATATTTAGTAACAAAAGTTAGTAGCGTAGTACGCATTTAATATATTACCAAATCTTCTGCTACACTTTTAAGATACTCGGCCATAACTTGAAACCCCATTTTCTTGCCCTCCCGTAGTCTGGCATAAAGATATAAAATAGAACGCTCTGCCTTCAGTTTTGCTAGAACTGGTATTGTTTATGTATATTGACTTTGTTCTTGTAATAAAACTCTCTCAGTCCAGCATATCCCAATCGACCTACACGGGCAGGATCCGTGTTCATAGCCGCACTTGCCTTGGCTTTGTCACTTTTTGCCTTCACATATGAGAAGTAAAAAAATTAATTGTTTGTGACAGTTTTAATCAAAATCATTCCTACTTAATCATTGGAAGCAACGGATACAAACATGTTCTATAAATACCTTGAATTCTTCCGTGGTCCTCGACTCAACAAATCTTGGCCACTCTTCCTTATTCAAATAGGAATATTTTTCAAAGGGATCTACATCCTTAGCAGCAAATTGAGTGGTAAGCTCACTTTTAAACTTCCTCCAAATTTTATTTACCTTCCTCATATGTATACCTTTGTAGTTATCGTTTGGTATGTTCCAATAACTTTTTGTTACGTCCCATAATCGATTTAACATTTGAGGATTCACTTTTGTATGGTCATCATGTGGAACTTCCTTAGTGTTCCAGTCCAAATAGTAAGGAATCTGTACTCTAATCTCTGTACCAAACCATGAGGTATAATCTGGCCTATTAGCTCCTACAGGTTCTCCTTCCTTGGTGAACTCAATGAAACGGTTTGGATCGTGAGTGTAGTCATTACCCTTTGCAGCCCCTCGTCTTTTGCCTACCATTTTGTTTATAATAACCTACAAAAAATTATCTTTATTATTACAATTACAACATTCAACGAACCTTAACTAAATCATATCATGGATCATGAATATATATATATATATACATATATATATATATATATATATATATATATATATATATATATATATATATATATATATATATATATATATATATATATAATACAACAATAAATAACATAAACAAGAAAAAGTAACAAAATGTGGACGGTCAATTGAATTCTTTTCTTTTATACTGTACATAGAATAGATCGATTCAATCAATTCAATTCGAGTCAAATACAGACAAATCTTATTTACATTACATACAGGCATTAAATACTCTTTTATACAATTATACATACATTCAATTCAACTCGAAAACATGAGAAACAATTAAATGCTGATACTTTACAGACAAAGTTCTTTACATATACACGTGTGACTAATAATCTAATACGGAGTATATACGAAGTATTTAAGAAATAACACATGTACGTGTGTGGACCACAGACATGAAAGATCACAACAGATCGGATATCACTTTTCCAATTCATATACTATTTGTTAAGTTTTTGTACAATCAATGTGAGACAAAGATACCTAACATATGGACACGTATTGCCAACAACATTAACATATATAGATATATCAAAGAGCATGTATGGACCACAAACATACATATATATATATATACACATATGGACCACTGACGTTCATTCTTAAATGTGCATCACTTGTTATCGAACAAACTGCATTTTATTTATAGTTCTAAAGGTTAATCAATTTAATTTATATCACCCCTATATCCATGTATTATATTATCAACAAATTTTAGGATTAATTAATCATCGAACTCCATAATATTTGTAGAAATACATATTAAGAACTTTAACGGAAGATAAGTACCCTTATATAGAGAACTAAGAATCGGAAGCGAAGTGGAAATCGCCGGCGTACAACAATGGAAGAAGATAGATTGAAATGCGCATCGGTCACAAGTGAGTATATATATAATTAATAAGGGAGGGTTTGTAGAGCTTTTTAAAATGTTTTGAATGAATTTGGAGCGAAATTTGAAACATTTGAGTGAAAATTTTCAAATATAATGGAGCGGTTAAACACACAGACCGCTTCGTAAGAGACTAAATAATCGCTCTAAATAATACGATAACCGCCACGCTTTTCGACGAAATGAGGAGTGAACTAGTGACGTCGGACATTGGCGGGAATGGGAATAATATAATAATATATAATAATACACAATTGGAGCGCGCATTTGTGGCGGTTTACAACATAACTTTATCAAAAAAAATAATATTTGGATCCGATATTGTACAATTGTACAGTACATACATGCATACCGTTTATTTAGCACACTAGATCCTTGTCAATGGGGCGGGGCAGGTCGGATCTTGACAAGATCCAATGGGTCACAAGATCCATTTATATGGGTCTTGATCTAGCCCATTAGTTATTGGATCATGATCCGATTCAAGATCCAACTAAATTAGTGGATCTATGGGTCGACCCATCTAATGTAAAATTTTCTTTGAAGCTCTAGGGTTAATAATGGTTAAATCCTCAAAGTTTCACTTTTTTTTCGTTTAAACCACTAAAGTATTTTTCTAATGATTTAACCCTCTAAGTTTCAATATTTTGGTGATTTAAGCCTAAAGTTTGATTATACTTCAACATTTTTATGGTTTAATCCCTAAAGTTTATCTTTTATAATGATTTAACCCTTTTAAATTTTTCTAGCTAGTTTAATCATCAAACTTTTAAAAAATTAATGGTTTAACCCTTCAAAGGGTTAAACCATTAAGTCAGTGCAAACTTGAAGGATTAAATCATTACATAAAAAATTGAGTGGTTAAAGTGAAAAAAAAAAGTCAAACTTTGAGGATTAAACCATTATTAACCCTTTCATGAGAAATCTAAGTTCTGTCCTGAATATACCTCTAATCCAAAACTGTTGACTAACCATTTTTACCGACATCTGAATTGAGCACCTTAGGCGTATCCCACATCGGCCGTGGACATGAGGGATGATGGGGCTTATAAGGGTAACAAGGCGCTTAAATGACACAACGCGTTTTGGGACCACAGGTGGTAGATTGTCGCAAGAGTATGGCTGTTAAGCGTGCTCGAGCGAGGGCAATTTCCAGGATGGGTGACCTCTGGGAAGTGTGGTAGCCAAGAGCAAAGGCGTGTGCCTGCGGGCAAAGCGGACAATATTGTGTCATGGTAAGCGGGTTGTTCCGGTTATGGTATCAGAGCAACTCATGTGCCGTCGGGATGGTGGGGCAAACCTCATCGAGAACGATGAGTCTTTGGGGTGGGGGGTGGGGGGGTGAGCACCTTAGGCGTATCCCACATCGGCCGTGGACATAAGGGATGCTGGGGCTTATAAGGGTAACTGTGACACCCCCAAATTTAATGATTTGCGGAAGCTTGATTTGGGTGTCACTAATCAATATACAAAGCACATAAGATATAATGAACGACTACTATATGCGTCGTTTTAAACTTGTATAGATAAAGTAAATGTTTACATCAAAATATAGTTACATTAGCTCGATTCCTGAAATTGAGAGATTACATAGCATAATTACTTTTACAAAATATAATAATGCAGCCCAATCTCTAGTTGTATGTATGCTGACTCGAGCTAATATTTCTTGCTTGTGCAGCCAACCTACTGCTGGGTACCTGTGATAAATACTAAAATGGGTCAGCGAAAACGCTGGTGAGCTCACAGGTTTGTATGTCAATGTATAGCTGTCAGAACCGCAAGATTTATATTGAATTTAAAATGCAATTAAGCAAAATAAAAGTTATACTGTCCATGAGCACATAGTCTGAGCTTAACTGATTTGTCAGGCCCAATTAAGGAAACCTAACTGATTTGCCTCCTACGAGTGCCTAATCAACACTCGTCTTCCCAAATGCTAATACATCCGTTTGACCTGTTAGTGCGTGCTAACCCGGATGAGGATTGTCAATCCCATATGATATCATATACTAACATTCACGCTATAAAATACTAGAGACTATGCTTATGGAGGACTTTAAATTGATTAGCTTGAAACTCATGTAGTATTTGAAGTTTGGCACTTGCGTTCTACTTGTAAAACAAAATCGAGTAGTAATATCACACCCCTAGTTGTAAAGCAGTGAAAATGGGGCTATGAAACTCACCTGATTCCTGATGTGTTTAACTTAATAAACTTGAAGTAATTAGCAGTGTGTTGATGTCCAAAGACTTGAAACCTGAATGTGTTCACGACACTTGATTGTTATTAATTGTACTGGTATCTCGAAAGACTACCTTTGTAGTTGTTATACAACTATATATATATGTCCAAATTACTACGATTTGGTTGATTGAATTGTTACAAGTTACTACGACTTGTTTGATTGAATTGAGACAAGTTACAACGACTTGTTTGATTTTGAAGTATGTTTTGAAAACGCGTACGGCCCGTTGGTGACGGATTTGAAATAATAAACCTTAAGTATTATTATCTTGTAATTGGCGTTTTGCACTTGAAAATGTGTCCCAAGGTGTTTTATAAGTCGTATCGTATAAGGGTTTGAGGTTATATAGTTCCGACACTTAGTGAAATTGAGATTTGAAAACCTGCTGTTTTATGCGACATAACAATGCGACACAAAAAGGGTTATGCGACACAAGTGTTGTGTCGCATAGGAGTGCGACACAAAGTCCACACGACACAAGGGTTGTGTCGCATGGATGCGAAATGCTGATTCAACAGCGACATAGTGATTGTGTCGTATGGGGTATGCGACATAGTGGTTGTGTCGCAGAACTGGCGACACAAAATATCTGGTACGACATAAGGTACGACACAAGGGAATTTATGCGACATAAAGGCTAAAATACGACACAACATGCGACACAATGCTTGTGTCGCATGGATGAACACCAGCCCAGAAATCCGGCTGTCACGACTTTTTCCGGCCAAAAATCCGTTTTTAAGCTATGAAATCATGTTCTATACATTGTAATGGACATATATATGTTATCTAAACAACCGCAAGTGAAAAAAAATACTAAGAATCGAGAGATTTCGGGATTTTGTCGGAAACTTACAATTTGCCGAAATGAAAATCCGGAAAGATAGCGTTGTAGATCGTCGCGAGGTGGTCGTGAATCTCTAAAAATATTTGTGATTCGGTCGCGTTTCGTGGTAGTATTTTGCGATTTGGTGAGTTTTGGTGGTTTGTTTGTTTAGAGGGGAAAGAAAAGAGAGAGGGAGGAATGGGAAATGAAATGAAGAAAATGAAAGGTGGAGGTGGGGTTTATCCCCACTTTCGCCCCGCGTCCCGTGTGGTGTTCGTTTGCTCCGTCGTTTAAACGTTAAATAATTATTTTGAACATTAATTGGTACATTTTAAATACAAATTATCACGCGATATTTTATTTAGTTATTTTACAAATAAGTTTATATTTGAGTTATAAATGTAAGTTGGTTTATTTAGTTTTGCGCGTTTTTAACATTTTAAATTGTGAAATTTCTGTTTGTACGATACCGATAAATACGAAGTATTATTATAATAATATTTTTGACATAACAACGTTATTTAATAAAATTTGTCACCAACGTCCATATTTATTGTATTGAAATTCATTCGATTTGAAATTCGTACGATTTAAACAAATCGCATAATTGTAGATATATATTCAACAATATATAATGATTGATACATTAATTAGCCTAACACAGAACTAATTACTTGTATTAAAACTTGATTAGGCACTAAATTCTAGTCCTAAATTGACGGTTGTCACATTCTCCCCCTGTTAGGAGAATTTCGTCCCGAAATTTATGTTGAAGTCGCGTTTGATGTTGAGTCAGTGAAGAGTTGAGGATACTTGAGTCGCATTTGGTCTTCCCGTTCCCAGGTAAATTCCGGACCGCGCCGCGAATTCCACCTAACCTTGACAATGGGAATACGACTTTGTTTAAGTTGTTTGACCTCACGGTCCATGATTTCAGCGGGTTCCTCAACAAAGTGAAGTTTTTCGTCAACTCGAATTTCATCGAGTGGAATGATAAGTGTCTCATCAGACAGACACTTCTTCAGATTTGAAACATGAAATGTGGGATGCACGCTGCTGAGTTCGGATGGCAGCTGCAATCGATATGCCACTGGACCAATCTTTTCGAGGATCTCGAATGGTCCAATGTATCTGGGATTTAACTTCCCTCGTTTGCCAAATCGGATTACGCCTTTCCAAGGCGATACTTTGAGTAGAACTCGATCCCCAACCTGGAACTCGAGTGGCTTGCGCCTTACGTCAGCATAACTTTTCTGACGATCTCGCGCGGCTTTGAGTTTGTTTTGAATTTCAACGATTCTCTCGGTTGTCTCGTGAATGATTTCTGGACCTGTGAGTTGGCTATCCCCAACTTCGGTCCAACAGATAGGTGACCGGCACTTACGACCGTACAGTGCCTCGAAGGGTGCAGCTTTGATGCTGGTATGATAACTGTTGTTGTACGAGAACTCGCACAATGGTAGATGTTTTTCCCAGTTCACACCGAAGTCTACTACGCAGGCCCGTAGCATGTCTTCTAGTGTTTGAATGGTTCGTTCGCTTTGACCGTCTGTTTGAGGATGGTATGCGGTACTCATATCAAGTCGAGTACCCAGGGATTTTTGAAGTGATTGCCAAAATTGTGAAGTGAAACGACTATCCCTATCGGAGATAATTGAGATTGGAACGCCGTGTTTGGTCACGATTTCCTTCAGATAAATGTTGGTGAGGCGTTCCATTTTGTCGGATTCCTTGATTGCCAGGAAGTGAGCAGATTTTGTGAGACGATCCACGATCACCCAAATGGAATCGCAACCGCTTGAGGATTTGGGTAGTTTGGTTATGAAGTCCATGGCAATTTGTTCCCATTTCCATTCAGGAAGACTGGGTTGTTGAAGTAAACCAGAAGGTTTTTGATATTCGATTTTGACTTTGGAGCAAGTAAGGCACTTGCTGACATAGGTGGCGATTTCGGCTTTCATGTTCGGCCACCAGTAGAAGTCCTTGATACCGTGGTACATTTTGTCGGATCCCGGATGGATAGAATATTTGGACTTGTGAGCTTCATCCATCACCAAGTCTCGTAGGTTCCCAAATTTAGGCAACCAGATTCGGTTTGAGAAATACTTAATCCCGTTAGATTTGATTTCGAATTGTTTATCCATGCCCCGCAAGGCTTCATCTTTGACATTTTCAGGTTTTAAGGCTTCGAGTTGAGCAGTGAGGATTTGAATGTTCAAATTGTTGTGAATGGTCATACTGAGGGCTCGAACCCGAAGTGGTTTCACTCGCTCTTTTCGACTGAGGGCATCAGCAACAACATTTGCTTTGCCTGGATGATATTTGAGCTCGCAGTCGTAATCGGTAAGCAACTCGACCCATCGACGTTGCCTCATGTTGAGATCCTTCTGATCGAATATGTGTTGAAGGCTTTTATGGTCGGTAAAGATTGTACATCTGGTACCATAAAGGTAATGTCTCCAGATTTTGAGGGCAAAAACGACAGCTCCTAGCTCGAGGTCGTGGGTGGTGTAATTCTTTTCATGAATCTTGAGCTGTCGAGAAGCATAAGCTATGACTTTGTCTCGTTGCATGAGCACACAACCGAGACCTTGATGAGAAGCATCGCAGTATACCACGAAGTCATCGGTGCCTTCGGGTAATGATAGGATAGGAGCACTGCAAAGCTTTTGTTTTAAGAGTTGGAATGCCGACTCTTGTTTATCAGTCCAGTCAAACTTTTTGTCTTTCTGGGTCAGCGTCGTGAGTGGTATGGCTATTTTGGAGAAATTTTCAATGAATCGTCGATAATATCCGGCCAGCCCCAAAAACTGCCGTACTTCGGTTGGAGTGGTTGGCGATTGCCAGTCTTTGATAGCCTCGATTTTTGACGGGTCGACGTGAATCCCCTGACTGTCAATCACGTGACCAAGAAATTGAACGGTTTTGATCCAGAACTCACACTTAGAGAACTTGGCATAGAGCTCCTCGTGTTTAAGTAGTTCAAGGATGGTTCTGAGGTGTTGCGCGTGTTCTTCTTTGTTTCGTGAATATATGAGAATGTCATCGATAAAGACAATGACAAATTTATCCAGGTAAGGTTTACACACCCGATTCATAAGGTCCATGAATACAGCCGGTGCATTGGTTAGGCCGAATGGCATCACTTGAAATTCGTAATGCCCGTAACGGGTTCTGAAAGCGGTTTTTGGAATATCGGCATCGCGGACACGCAATTGGTGATAACCGGATCGGAGATCAATCTTTGAATAACAACTCGACCCTTGAAGTTGGTCGAACAGATCATCGATTCGAGGAAGTGGATACCGGTTCTTGACAGTTAGCTTGTTCAACTCTCGATAGTCGATACACATTCGAAAAGAACCATCTTTCTTCTTAACAAATAGGACCGGAGCTCCCCAAGGTGAAGAACTCGGCCTGATGAATCCTCGTTCCAGGAGTTCCTGTAATTGGGTGGACAGCTCCTGAAGTTCGGATGGAGCTAAACGGTATGGTGCTCGGGCCACAGGCGCAGCACCTGGTACAAGATCGATTGAGAACTCAACCTGTCTTGGTGGTGGTAGACCAGGCAGTTCCTCAGGAAAGACTTCTGGAAAGTCTCGAACAATTGGAACATCCTCAAGTCGCTTCTCCTCCGACTTTTTCTCCATGATGTGCGCGAGGATTGATGGATAACCCTTTCTCAGAAATTTCCGGGTTTTAAGACAGGATATGATGTTAAGCCTCGTCCCTCCGGTCTCCCCCTGTATGACTAGGGTTCTACCGACAGTGAGAGGTATGCGAACAATTTTGTCATAGCAGATGATTTCGGCACGATGTTTGGATAACCAGTCCATGCCTACGATGACATCGAAACTTCCTATCTCAATAGGCATAAGATCTATGGAGAAGATTTCGTCGGCTAGATTTAAAGTGCAATTAGGCATCACACTATTGGTTTCTATCAATTTGCCATTTGCTAGCTCTACGGTGTACTTAACGTCTAAAGCAACAGGTGTAATGTCAAGTAGAGGGCAAAATTCATCGGAAATAAAACTTCTATCGGCACCAGTATCAAACAGTATGGAAGCAGTTAAATTGTTGAGGAGGAACATACCCGTGACCACGTTCGGGTCCTGACGGGCGTCCCCTGAGTTGATCACGAAGGCGCTACTTTTGGTGTTGTTGTTGTTGTTGCGGTGGTTGTTGTTGTTGCCCTTGTTCTTCAAATTTGGGCAAGAATCCCTAAAGTGTCCTGGGTTTCCACATTCGTAGCAGGACTTAGGTTGTCGGGTATTTTTGTCAGAGGGGCTGTTGTTGGATTTGGGGGCTCGGCAATCCTTAGTCGAATGCCCGTACCTCCTGCAGTTGTTGCAAGGAGTACCGCACTGACCAAAGTGGTGATAGTTACACTTGGGACAATAAGGTCTGTCCCCGGTGTAGGTGCGGTTGGATTCAGAGTTGGTGTTGTAGACTTGGATGGCGTTGTTTTTCTTGTTTGAGTTGTGGTGGTGCTCAGTAGATTTGCGTTTGTTGTTGTTAGAGGATGAGGTGTTGGAAGTCTCACGGCTGACAACTAGAGCCATGAGTTCGTGGGCCAATCGAATGGCACTCTCAGTAGTAGTTGGTTTGGATGAGGCGACGTTGCCCTGGATGTTCTCGGGAAGTCCACGAATGTATTTCTTAATGCCCTTACTTTCTGGTTCGACCAAACCCGGGCATAATAAGGCAAACTGCTGAAACTTGGTGGTATATTCAGCAACATCATTTCCCTGCACCTCCAGATGCCAGAATTCTTCTTCCAGCCTGTGCAATTCCTCTTCAGGACAGTATTTTTCTGTCAGTTTCTTCTTCAGTTCGGCCCAAGGAAGCCGATTTGCAACCTCAAGGCCTACAGAGTTTGCGTGGGTTTTCCACCACGTGAGTGCACCTTCCTGAAAGGTGTAAGCAGCGAATTTGACCTTGTTGTTCTCAGTGCAATCGCAGAGACTGAAAACAGATTCCATACGCTCAATCCAACGGATCAAGCCAATGGCACCTTCCGTGCCCTTGAAGTATAGTGGTTTACAGCTAAGGAAATCCTTATAGGAGCAGGGTTTGGGTGGTGGAGTATTGGTTGCGGTGTCCTCACTACCAGGTGGTGTTCGGGTAGCCAAGGCTTCAGTCACACTGCGGGCAATTATTCCCGCGATCTCAGCTTCGCTAAGGGTAATTTGACGACGTGGAGGCATGATGCTGAGTAAGAAAGAACAAGGAAATGAAATAAGATACTAGTCCGAGTATGATGAACTAGTGGTGGGTTTGTCATTTCGAGACAAAACGTTTGAAAGAAAGAGGCCTATATTCATATAATATAATATAGCCTACAGTTGTAATGAGGTCTATTCATGTATATATGTATATCACATAATAACCTATTGAGTGTCTAGCACAGACGTGTTTTGAGTCCCGTTTCTCTCGAGGTCAGAGTCAACTAATGTATCCTGTTCAGCCATAACTTCCTTCAGATCTTACATCATCTTTATTTAATTATACATAGTTGATCAAGCTATGTTAAATTAAACTCGTATGCTGTAATCCCTGAACTGGTTATACCTAATAAGGAATACTGCCTAACGGTCATAGTCTAGGTCCACTAAATGCAACCTAGTTCACTATAACCTTAGGCTCTGATACCAATCTGTGACACCCCCAAATTTAATGATTTGCGGAAGCTTGATTTGGGTGTCACTAATCAATATACAAAGCACATAAGATATAATGAACGACCACTATATGCGTCGTTTTAAACTTGTATAGATAAAGTAAATGTTTACATCAAAATATAGTTACATTAGCTCGATTCCTGAAATTGAGAGATTACATAGCATAATTACTTTTACAAAATATAATAATGCAGCCCAATCTCTAGTTGTATGTATGCTGACTCGAGCTAATATTTCTTGCTTGTGCAGCCAACCTACTGCTGGGTACCTGTGATAAATACTAAAATGGGTCAGCGAAAACGCTGGTGAGCTCACAGGTTTGTATGTCAATGTATAGCTGTCAGAACCGCAAGATTTATATTGAATTTAAAATGCAATTAAGCAAAATAAAAGTTATACTGTCCATGAGCACATAGTCTGAGCTTAACTGATTTGTCAGGCCCAATTAAGGAAACCTAACTGATTTGCCTCCTACGAGTGCCTAATCAACACTCGTCTTCCCAAATGCTAATACATCCGTTTGACCTGTTAGTGCGTGCTAACCCGGATGAGGATTGTCAATCCCATATGATATCATATACTAACATTCACGCTATAAAATACTAGAGACTATGCTTATGGAGGACTTTAAATTGATTAGCTTGAAACTCATGTAGTATTTGAAGTTTGGCACTTGCGTTCTACTTGTAAAACAAAATCGAGTAGTAATATCACACCCCTAGTTGTAAAGCAGTGAAAATGGGGCTATGAAACTCACCTGATTCCTGATGTGTTTAACTTAATAAACTTGAAGTAATTAGCAGTGTGTTGATGTCCAAAGACTTGAAACCTGAATGTGTTCACGACACTTGATTGTTATTAATTGTACTGGTATCTCGAAAGACTACCTTTGTAGTTGTTATACAACTATATATATATGTCCAAATTACTACGATTTGGTTGATTGAATTGTTACAAGTTACTACGACTTGTTTGATTGAATTGAGACAAGTTACAACGACTTGTTTGATTTTGAAGTATGTTTTGAAAACGCGTACGGCCCGTTGGTGACGGATTTGAAATAATAAACCTTAAGTATTATTATCTTGTAATTGGCGTTTTGCACTTGAAAATGTGTCCCAAGGTGTTTTATAAGTCGTATCGTATAAGGGTTTGAGGTTATATAGTTCCGACACTTAGTGAAATTGAGATTTGAAAACCTGCTGTTTTATGCGACATAACAATGCGACACAAAAAGGGTTATGCGACACAAGTGTTGTGTCGCATAGGAGTGCGACACAAAGTCCACACGACACAAGGGTTGTGTCGCATGGATGCGAAATGCTGATTCAACAGCGACATAGTGATTGTGTCGTATGGGGTATGCGACATAGTGGTTGTGTCGCAGAACTGGCGACACAAAATATCTGGTACGACATAAGGTACGACACAAGGGAATTTATGCGACATAAAGGCTAAAATACGACACAACATGCGACACAATGCTTGTGTCGCATGGATGAACACCAGCCCAGAAATCCGGCTGTCACGACTTTTTCCGGCCAAAAATCCGTTTTTAAGCTATGAAATCATGTTCTATACATTGTAATGGACATATATATGTTATCTAAACAACCGCAAGTGAAAAAAAATACTAAGAATCGAGAGATTTCGGGATTTTGTCGGAAACTTACAATTTGCCGAAATGAAAATCCGGAAAGATAGCGTTGTAGATCGTCGCGAGGTGGTCGTGAATCTCTAAAAATATTTGTGATTCGGTCGCGTTTCGTGGTAGTATTTTGCGATTTGGTGAGTTTTGGTGGTTTGTTTGTTTAGAGGGGAAAGAAAAGAGAGAGGGAGGAATGGGAAATGAAATGAAGAAAATGAAAGGTGGAGGTGGGGTTTATCCCCACTTTCGCCCCGCGTCCCGTGTGGTGTTCGTTTGCTCCGTCGTTTAAACGTTAAATAATTATTTTGAACATTAATTGGTACATTTTAAATACAAATTATCACGCGATATTTTATTTAGTTATTTTACAAATAAGTTTATATTTGAGTTATAAATGTAAGTTGGTTTATTTAGTTTTGCGCGTTTTTAACATTTTAAATTGTGAAATTTCTGTTTGTACGATACCGATAAATACGAAGTATTATTATAATAATATTTTTGACATAACAACGTTATTTAATAAAATTTGTCACCAACGTCCATATTTATTGTATTGAAATTCATTCGATTTGAAATTCGTACGATTTAAACAAATCGCATAATTGTAGATATATATTCAACAATATATAATGATTGATACATTAATTAGCCTAACACAGAACTAATTACTTGTATTAAAACTTGATTAGGCACTAAATTCTAGTCCTAAATTGACGGTTGTCACAGTAACAAGGCGCTTAAATGACACAACGCGTTTTGGGACCACATGTGGTAGATTGTCGCAAGAGTACTGCTGTTAAGCTTGCTCGAGCGTGGGCAATTTCTAGGATGGGTGACCTTCTGGGAAGTGTGGTCGCCAAGAGCAAAGCCGTGCGCCTGCGGGCAAAGCGGACAATATTGTGTCATGGTAAGCGGGTTGTTCCAGTTCTAGATCCACTAATTTAGTTGGATCTTGAATTGGATCATGATCCAATAACTAATGGGCCAGATCCAGACCCATATAAATGGATCTTGTGACCCATAAGGATGTTAATAGAATATTACAAAAGTAAAAGGACTAACTTGAGAAAAAACACAAAACATAAGGACGACCACTGTAATTAAACAAGTAAGAGGATTGAGAGTAGGTAAATGAAAAACCACAAGGACAGAAAAACGTAATTTACCCTAATACAGGAGTAATATCGTTTAAATTAAATGCAAATTTACAAATGACGACACTAGTTAGAGGTGTTCTTTTAGATGGATCGGATTTGATATATAAATCTATTTTGCTTTTGATTCTCAAAATGTTAACTCAATCCATCCAAACAATGAAACAATTAACAAATCCGAATTAAACCGAACCAAATTACTATTTAGATGTCCGGATTGGTTATAAACTTATTAACCATTTGTTTTTTTTCGTGAATTGCATAGGTGTATCGTACGTTTTGACTCGTGAAAGGGTAATGTCATAAGCGATATCAATGGTTATCGATAATCATGTACTCATGTTGCGTTGAGGGTTTATATATATAAATGTGAAGTTGGTGTTTTATATCCGAACTTAAGCTTAAATTATATATTTAATGATATATATTAAATTATTAACATACCAATCATATAATAAGGTTTCATGTATAAAAAATAATTAAAAAATATTTAACTTTCACTTTGAATTGATAGATAAATAAAAGTATTACAGATGAGCATTACATATACAATTATTACTATTTGGTTTATTTGGATAATCCGGTTCTAATACCGAGGGTACAAAACCAATCCAAAAACCGAATTACTAATTTGGTTTTTGCCCGATCTGATCAAAAAAACCAAATTGTCCAATCCGCAAACCGAATTACAAATATTACCATTTGGATAATAATCCGGTTATATCCGAACTGTGAACACCCCTAACACTAGTTAGCAGCTCGTGCTTTGCTTCTTTCTACTCGATCCATCGCCAATATATATGCTTAGCGCTGCTCCTCATGACTTAGTTTTTTAATTAGCTGTCGTTGAAGACTTGCTCGATAAGACAATCAAGGCAATCTTCTACTTAATTAGTTTTTTAATGAAAAGTGTACTTAAAACGTACAACATGCGAAGTTCCATAAGATGTCACATGTCTACTGGAGACATGATTGAGGTCCATGCTGGACGGGGATTTTGAAGATTAAGAATTTTTTTTAAAAAAGAAGAACAAACATGGAAGACAAAACATATGAATGTCGTCACCATTCCGTTTATCTTAACCCATTTGAATCTTTATGAAAAGAAAGGGTTTTGAGAAACGGTTTTGGATGGACGACATTTTTGCTCATGCTCCCTCTCTAACAAGGTGTTTGTTTCACAAACTCGGCATCAAAAGGCCTTGAAAGACCGCGAAAAGCATAAACATTATTGAAACTCAAACCGAAACTGTGGCCCAACTTGTGTTGAACTTTAAAATTTATGATATTATATCCAAAAATGCACACTAACAGTTAGGCCTAGTTCGTTTTGAACTTCAAATGATACAAAATTCACAAAAAATGCACACCAACCGTTGGGAGAGACGAGGAAAAGAAATTGTGTTTATAACTGAGAAATTGCACTTGCGTGTAACGCCTTTATAAACACGATTTCTTAACAACGTTCCTACAGTTGGTCGGAGTTTTTTGCGAGGATATTAAAACTGAGAAATTGCAGTTGCGGATATTATATCATTAAATGTTAATTCTTTGTAGTAAAGATGTTCACGAAAAGGGAAAGGGTAATGCTTCATGTTGTTTCTTTATTGGATAAAGAGGACAAAAGTTAACCCCACTACTTTATATAATTGTGTAATGTGTAAATTGGAGTTTTGGGATGATACATGCCCGGCTTTATGTGCTTTTATTTATACTCCGTAGTAATTACTAAGCTATTGATAGCCTCACCAACCAAAAGTACGTGGATATAGTATTATACGGAGTATATATATATATGGTGTATGCTCCATCTTTATCTTTTTTTGGATATTGATTTGCTCAAGTATTAATTTCCAACCTCGAACTACTCGCAAAGTCTTATCAATATTGAGGGTTTCAAATGGGTATACTGTAGTATTCGCCATCTGTTTACTGACAGAGTGCCAGTGTGCAACACTGCAACAGTGCAACTAGATATGCAAATGCAAGCTAGCAACAACATATTTGAAGCGGTTAATGCTAACCGGTCCAAACTAGTATGTGGAGTAATTGAGTAACTATATATTACTCCGTATTACTACGTAATAGAATCTTATATACTTCAACAAATAAATATATAAATAATATAAATTATATGTAGGAAACATGGTTATGACATCATTAATAATTTACACCAAACTTAATTAATCAATTGAGTCCCTCTATTTTAGTTAAATTAAAATTAAGACCTTTATTTTAATTAAACAATCAACACCCGGGTGTATACATGGGTTTGAGATCTAGTTACATATGAGAGTATGACGACAGACTATGTATCATGTACACCATACACGTATATATATATATATATATATATATATATATATACATAGAATTATTAATTATAGTTATGTCGTTAACCGCTATTAATCAACAACTTAAATCGATTTACCCGCCTCAAATACTATCAATAGGGACGGTTTATTCTTTATTGTTTATAACTTTGTTTATATATGACGTTTGTCCACGGCACAAATTATATATGAGCGCTTATACTTGGGGCGGTTTCATGTACGAATCCAAAGTTTGATTACGGAGTATATATTATTATCATCTCTTATAAATATATACATACACAATACACATAAGGCTCACTTTTCTCATCCAAACCCTAAAATATGATTATCATGTTCCCAAATATCATCATCAAATTCCTTTTTCTTGATCACATTTTTCACAACCAAGGTAACAATACGTATTCCCTCTCAACCGCGATTTCTTTATTTAAATCCATCTCTGGAGTTTACTCGGTAGAAATTATATTTAGGGGTCTAATGCTTTGGACCCAAAATAGGGAGTAAGCATCCTAAATACCCATGGTTTGTTGTGCCCGGCAGACATAATCAAGAAAGAAGGAAGCGATTCCCCAAAACCATAATCATTAGGAGTTGGTTAATTCTTGATGTTGAAATCATAATAAACACTTCTAGTTTTGTCTGTAATGTACGTCCCGATAGTCTTAGCCTGGTGTATGTTTAAAAAGGAAACCATCTAATTTGTTGTTGTATCTTCATAGCATAGATGCATCACTAATTGTATATATGTATATGTGTACACGTTTGAGAAGTCGTGTTCTTCAACTTGTCCTCTGATGGCCCGATCTAGATGTTAAAAAGATTGCTACTCCGTATGTGATATAGTACTAGCTATTTGAATAAAATAAAATAGTTATGTACTTATGTACGATTATTGTTTTTGTTAAAAGATTTATGGATCCAAAATGGAGTATATAAAGTCATAAACACTATTTTAGTCAAAGAAGCTTAAGATTTTCATTTATCACGTCGACATAAAAAATTCATTTATTTCGAATAGACCACGGTTCACCCAAAGTCCAAACCCAACCGTGGTTGACAATTTGACCCTATTAGTCTATTACCCAAGGTTAACTTGTTCACTTTTTGGTTGCGCTCAAATTTAATATATATATATATATATATATATATATATATATCATGCTCGTTAATTACAAGCTTTAAAAGAACCCAGACACCCGCCCCAACTAGTTACATACAAATACAAAAAAACGCTTCACTAGTCGATCTAAACCGCCCCAACGGGTAAATAAAAGTTGGAAAGTTTGATGGCATTCATTTCAGAATTTAATGTTGTCGATCTATATATCTGCCCTCGTTATACTATAAATACACGTACACATGCACATAATAAGGTCACTTTTGTATTTAAATTAACATCCAATGTCCAAATACTAATTCTTTTTTGTCCCCATCAACATTCAAAAAAGGGAAAAAAAAATATATATATTTCGCCAAGTTTTGTTTTTGTCAATCAGACATAAAAGTATCAACGACATACTCTTAGCAACCACGATTTCGCTGTTTAAATCCTTCTGAAGGTTTTTCATACCCTTGTGTTTTATGTCGAAAAACCTCAGGGGTAATGTGTTGAACCAAATATATGATAAATCAAAGGAAGAAAAAGAAATGTGGAGATGGGTCCAGGAACTATTTACTATATGAAGATGCTGAAAGCTATCCATGCCCACTTTCTCTTTCAAAGTTCATTTTCTTTATCATATTTTTTCCCCAACAAAACTTTCAATACTCTTTTGCTACTGCGATTTCCCTGTTTAAATCTTTTGCCATCTGTAGTTTTATTCAGTCACGTTGACGTGCTCCCGGCTTCTTTGGCCACAATTATAATATTGGGCATCGACAGACAGACCCACTATTATGATACAGAGCAACTACAAATGGCTTATAACCTCAACATCTCAGTTAGTATATACGGAGTGTATTCATTGCCTAAACATCCCGATCAACATGTAAAAGAATTGCGAGAAGATGGCGGAATCATTCAATTCAAATTGTATGTATAGCTCGTGGGCTACTAAGTTCGAATTTTGTAAATCTTAAATTGTGTTATATATAAAATTTCATCTGGTTGTTTTTATTATCTTTGTTTTAAAATGTAAAAGAAATAAAATAAATACATAATATATACGGAGTATAAAATTTCGAAAGCATCTGGTTGTTTTTATTATCTTTATTGTAAAATGTAAATGAAATAAAATAAATACATAAATAAACCATTAAACCAAGTTGGAGTACTTGCACAATACACAATACACAACCTGCTCCAAAAGTTTAAACCATTATACTACTATCTAGATACATTTTGTCTTACACTATACACAACCTGCTCCAAAAGTTTAAACCGTCCCAAATAAGGTATAGTCCAACGTGTAGTACAATATAATACTCCTGATTAAGGTATAGTACAATCCTCTATGATAGAGTAACAAACTAACAATATAATAATTAATCTACATAATCACCACGTACTCTCTTTTAATCTCCAACGGACTTAATTCCATCACTCTTTCTTACAAACAATCCATACGAATAGTACGATATATCTTCAACGGACTTCAGTGATGCTAGCTAGTACACTTCACTATGCTCTTGAAAAATATGTTTGATGCTTTTAGAACATTTACATGAAATGTTGTGTTGTAAGTTTGCAACTGAATAGAGTGGCAGAAGGTGGATTATATATATATATATATATATATATATATATATATATATATATATATATATATATATATATATATTTTTGTATAAGAATCACCATAACCAACACTATTGTATTTAAATTTACCCAGGCGATTTTATAAAAATTGATTTACATATAGACGAGAGAGAATGCAATAGCTTGTGGAATGTAAAGCTTTTTACAATCTCTTTACTAAAGTATATCAACCTGCTTAGTTAAAACTTTTATTCATTGAATTCATCACCTTTTCTATGGGATAAAAAAAGCCTTTGGTTGAATCAGAATTCACACGGAAGAAAAATTATGTAACGAACATATCCCGACATTGACAACAAAATAGGTTTCAAGCAAATGGCTGGTATCTTTGTAAACAAAGGACCAGATCTACTGGATTGTCCAATATGGTCTGGAAGAACCATATGCTTTGTTGTACTTCCGTCATTGAGATTTGATACGGATATGTTCGACGGAAGATTTAAACAGGGAAATCACGATCGTAAATAATACTGTTCGGAAAGTAGATCACGAAAAGGTAAATGAAAATGAAACTGCTTCATTTTGTTGTTTGTATGCAAAGGGACTGCCAAAGCTAAAGGCTATTTATAAACCGGGTACAACGAGCGAGTTCCCTTTGAAATTATGCCAACTCCAAAGTCCAAACTACTCGCTTCTCAATGCTAAATGAATGACTTGAAATTATATTTGACCGTTTCTACAAGGCCGTGTAATACACTGTATTAAATTAATAATAGAGCGGTTGAAATTCATCTGAATCGGTTTTTGATATATTCATGAATAATGGAGCGGTTATTAATACAAGAGCTTGTTGTATTCTAAAATCTAAATCGTGTTCGACCGCTACTAAAACTAGAACCGCTCCAGATACTTTTAATATTAATAGTAATAATAAAATAATAATATTTATTTATACAAGATTTTCAAGATATTTGAATTCAATGCATATACAACTCCCAGTTACCCTGCGTTTTTTTCTATGCCAATTTTGATTTAACTGATGACTGTTGAATAAAGAAAATCTTCAGGCATTAATTACAGAATCAAAATAGGCATAGAAAAAAACGCCGGGTAAGTTGTATAGGCATTGAATTCAAATCTCTTGAAAATCGTGTTTAAATATGAGTTGCAACTTTTTCGTTCTTCAAAAAAGAAAAAGATCTTATGCTTTAAGTGATTGTAAAGTCTATCTCTCGTTCTTGTACATTTGGTTAGTAGATAGTCAAGATCTTGACTATTTTGAGACTTGAGAGAAGGAAAAAGTATCTGGAGCGGTTATAATGTTATTAGCGGTTTGAATCTAGAAATTCTTCCTGGCATTAAAATGCTAAATCAAAATTGGCATAGAAAAAAACGTATCTGAACTCTGAAGTCGGTTCTAATTTTAGTAGCGGTTTGAATTTAGAAATTCTTCCTGGCATTAATTAAAATGCTAAAAATCAAAATTGGCATAGAAAAAAAAGCAGGGTTAGTTGTATAAGCATTGAATTTAAATATCCAGAAAATCGTGTTTGAATATAAATAAATACCTATCTGGAGCGGTTCTAATTTTAGTAGCGGTTTGAATCTTGAAATTATTCATTCCTAGCATTAAAACTGAATCAAAATCGGCATAGAAAAAAACCTATCTGGAGCGGTTATAATTTTAGCGGCGGTTTGAATTTAGATCTTTGTTTTAAGGCGGGTAGTTCGTAAAACCGCCACTTGAATGTGAATTAAATAAATTTTAAATTACATTTAAATGAATTTTAAATGTGAATCAAATAACATATTTAAATGCTTAAGTGTTGAATAACATATTTAAATGAAAATCAAGTAAATTTTAAGTATAAAAGATATAAAAAATAAAGGTGAAATATAATTTGGAAATAATATATGATTTTTCATTGATACTTATATCAAAATAATATTAAAATACATTTATATATTCATGGAGTAAATATTTATGGGGTTACATTTGTATCAATCAATACAATTCAATTTTCGCCAAAAAAATAAATAATAATTATGAGATATTAAATTGTATTTATAATAAATTTTCAAAAGTTGAGATTATTAGTTAGAAGTGTATAATAATAATTTACTATTACTCCTTTTAAGACAATGTCTCCAACTTTATATATATATATATATATATATATATATATATATATATATATATATATATATAACATATATTAAGTAACAATCTATGCAGTATGCGACTATGCGCCATGAAGCACTGAACTTTTCATTTCCTTTTTCATTACCCTTTTTACGATCCTCCGTCGGCGATTTGTCCAACAAATTATAATATATATTCGTTCCCAACTGCGATTTCCCTGTTTAAAATTTTAAGTGCGTCATTTTGACTCACTTGAACCACCATTTGATTGCATGCAACGGGCTCTTTGTCTGGTGGCAACCGCGATTTCTCTGTTTAACATATCTCGGTAGCTGCCATTGTCAATTTGCCACATATCATGCTTATTTTCAAATCTTTCTTTTTCTTCTCCTCGATCTATGTTGGGAGCGCCGGAGCGGTTTATACAATGGCTCTTTTCGTCTCAATTTTATTGTCCTCAGACAAAAAAAAAAAAAAAAAAACACGGCGCACAGTACTTAACCAACCCTTTTACTTTTTTCCTTTTTTGGTAATATGACAGTGTACCCTCTACTTTTTACCCATTTTTTATACAGTAAGAAAGAACGTTAATTAACTACTTTTTCTTATCTATTTATGGAAGCTGACAATAAAATGGGGACATCGGTCAAACTATCAAAGCCTCAAAGTAATACTGGACTATAAATATGGAACGAAAAGAGTTGATCGAAGACCTAGCTATAACTAGTTTGTTGTTTTTGGCTCAGATACATTATTATTTTGGATAAAGCTAGCAGCATGCAGGTTCAATTCATACAAAAGTTTTTGGTTCAGATCGATCTACTCCGTATCATACTTGTTGTGGAACTGCAGATCGAGTTATGTATAGTAAATTGATGATTGATGATATGTTTAAAGATTGTTATCGTGTTTCGTGTGTCATTTTAAGTCGTACATTTTAGATTTTTTTGAACTGTAAATATATATTCTTGAAAGGCGTGTACACCCATATGCAAAAATGTGTTATGTACGTCGTTTTAATTGTTATGTTATCATCTACTATATGTTTTTTTTTAACGGCAAAAAGAGGAACGGGAAGGGAGCTTCGGCTCCGCCATCACCCCCTAAACCCGCACCCCACAAATATATTAATAACTCAAGCTAGCAAGATGCTAGAATTACAAAGGTACCAACAATCTACTACATGTACGTTTTCGTCTACTACAATGAAACCAAACAAAATGACCCCTAAGTTACACCACCAATACCAAATGACCCCTGACCGTACAAATACAACGAACGGCGTGTAACATCCTCTCTTCTGGTCCGGTAATTTCTAATTTTAAATTGATGTATTTAACTGTATTAGAAATTATTTGATAAATATGTTTAAATTGCGAAACTTAGTTAAATAAGCCCCAGGACTTATTGTGCTTAGTAAATTATTGTTTGTTTTAATTTACTATAGTTGACGGTGCAATAAAAGAAGTTTCTCGCAAATGGGTTTTAGGTTCCAGGCAATAGATTGAAAAAGGGACTAGTTTTAAGTGGATACGGGTCGGTGTAAAATCTTAACCGCCTTAAATATTTCCTTTTTAGGAAAGTTTTACACTTTCCCTTTTTGGAAACCATAAACCCTAAAGCTAAAACCTTAAAACCCTTGCAAATCATAATCGAAAACTTGTGGAATTGGAGCTGTGATCTTGTGTTATCATAATCATCATCATCTCCTAGTTGTGATTTCTTGATTGTAAGTTATTTTGTATGTTCAAATTCATGGTTATGATCATTTGAAGTTTTGGTATGAATTGATTGTGATTTGAAGCTTTAAACATGTTATGGTATGTATATATGATGATTTGTGAGCTGAAAACTGTTGCTGTACTTGAAGTATGAATAGTTTGTATAATTTTGGAAATTTGGGTTTGAGCTGTGTGTTTGCAGGTCTGCACCTGAGCTAAAACGCATAGGAACGCGATCCTGAACTCTTGCCCGGATCGCGTTGCCTAATGAAAAATTGATTCCATAACGTTTTCTTCTTATGAACGCGATCCAGCCCTAGTTCCCGGATCGCGTTGCTAAGTGTAAAACGGTGACAGAACTTTTTCAAAGGGTGAACGCGATCCCACCACCCTTGCCTGGATCGCGTTTGCATGAATAAAATTGATGATCATTTTAGTTTGTGAACTTAAATAAATACTATATATAAATAGTATTGTTGTATGTTGGAATTGATTAATGATGTGATTATTTATGTAATGTGTTTAATTACATAAGTACCATTAGTTGAAAACAAATTACTAACTTATGATTGATTTTATGTTCTCAGATAATCCAAGGGCTCAGCGAGATAAGACTGCTGAGTAAGTAACTGAGACGAATCAGGTGAGTGGATTTGAGACTCACAGTTTGATTTGGTTGTGTCAGTTTGATTTCAATCAGTAATTATAGGATTACTATTGATAGTATGTTAACTTTGAAATAATATGCCATTTGATTGGTTGTTTGACGAACATTGAATTGAAATGTATAATCCAGAGGTCAACTAGATTGTCAGTTGGACTTGATTGCTAATGTTGGTCAACACAGGGTTGCGTACATGTGTTGATGGAGATTAGCATTTAGTTAGCGGTTAATCACTGTTTTGGCCTACAGTTGATTTAAGTGTTCTGATGGGGCCACCCGGAACAGTGTCTCTAGGAACCACCATTCCTCTTGACGATATTTGTTGCATTATTGATTGTGAACAGATTGCTAGCTAAATTGAATTGTAGTTGATTATTCATTCACTTAGCTTCGTGCTAATCCCTCAATTTACTTCCTGCAGGTGATGTATATTATGTGGGTAGTCAGGAAGGATGTTTTGATGCTGGGAATGTTTGAAACTTGCAACTCTGATCCAGTTTGTAATAAATAATGTTTTATAGTATATAATGCCCCGGGTTTGTAAACATGTTAATTATGGTTGTTTAGTAGTTAAACATATTGTATAAAGGGTTGCGAAAATTTCTAGCAGGTTTTAATAGAATATGTATTTCTGGTAGTCGCTTCCGCAAGTTTTAATATTATATTGTTGTATTAAATGAGGGGCGTTATAAGTTGGTATCAGAGCAATAGTTTGGGGCAATGGAATATGATTGTATGTTCAATCCTAAACTTTGATTGTGTTGTGTCAAACATTCTTGGGAAAGGGATTATGTACTGAATGTGAATTGGTTAGTAGAATAGGTGCTAACGACTAATGATTTGTAAGCTGTTGTGGTGTTTACAGATATGGCGGATAACGAGCAACTACCTGTGAACCCTAATAATGCCTCAAGGCCTGAAGTTGCTGCTGAGACTCATTATGATCGGAATGAGAATGCTGGTACTTCTTTCCATGCTAGAGAGGAGGCAGAAAGGGATCAGTATCTGCTTCAATTGGAAGAGGAAAATCAAGCACTCAGAATGTATAAACAACAAAAAGAGGCTGAATCATCTCATCCTGTGTTTGGTACGATTTCACCGCCAAAGCAAAAGGTGTGTTCATTTAAAACCTTTATGAGCAGTAATCCGTCTGTGTATTCGGGTAGTACGAATCCTTCTGTAACTCTAGATTGGTTGAGAGATGTTGAAAAGAAATTCGAAGTTTGTCAATGTGAGGAAGAACTAAAAGTTCCGTATGCAACTCAACTTTTAAAAGGAGCAGCTATGAATTGGTGGGATTCGATTACTTCTGTTTTATCTTCTTTTCAGAAAGCATCTATCCGATGGTCTGATTTTCGTAATGAAGTTTGTAAGCAGTATTGTTCAAACTATGATATAGCTCGGATTAGAAAAGAGTTTATAGATTTGCAATTAACTGATAACATGTCAATGGATGATTTGATAAATCAGTTTACAGAGAAACTCAGGTTTGTTCAGCAGTGGGTTCCTGATGAGAGAACTCAAATAGAACAGTTTGTGGGTACTTTACCTAATCATTATCGAACTTCAGTGAGATTAGCGAGCTCTCTTCCTCAAGCTTTTATGTTAGCTCGATCTGTTGACAGTGATTTGAAACCTCAACAAGTACCAAGTAAAGAAATAGTTTCTCAGAAATCTAGGAGTGAATCTTCTGGTAAAGGTAAGCAACGGTGGCAAGGAAATCAGCAGGGCAAGAAACAAGAAAGTCGTGGTGGTACTTCTGATCGTCCCAATTGGTGTATTAAGTGTAGAGCTAGACATTTTGGGCCGTGTACTGTGCAAACCACTAGATGTGTAAAATGTGGTGTGATTGGGCATGAAGCCAAAGATTGTGTTTTTCCCACTTATGTGTGTTGGAACTGCCATAAGGAAGGTCATCGTGCAAATCAGTGTTCTGAGGCTAAGAGACAGGGTTCGGGGACAGTTGTTGGTTCATCAGCTTCTTCCGGTCAGAAGCGGAAGAATCCGCCATCTGCAGTTAGTAGAGCTTTTCAAATGACAGTTGATGAAGCTGTCCATACAGATGACGTGATCACGGGTACTTTTCTTGTAAATTCTGTACCAGCTCGTGTTTTGTTTGATTCTGGTGCAAATTGTTCTTTTGTATCTGTGTGTTTCTGTGATAAGTTGAAAATGATGCCTACTGTGATAACAAACCCAGTTGAAGTAGAAATAGCTAGTGGCAAATCGGTTCCTGTTACCACCTCGGTAATTGGAGCTAGTATTATGATAGATAGCCAGACTTTCCCAATTTCCTTTCTGTTGATGCCAATTGCTAGTTTTGATGTGATTATTGGTATGGATTGGTTAAGTCAGTATAAAGCCAGCATAGATTGCCACAATAAGCTGATTAGAATTCCAATCTCTGAAAAGTCATATGTCGTGGCTCGAGGAGAACGGGATAATGTTTGTATACCTTTGATTAGTATGATGAAAGCTAGGAAATCTTTGTCCAAGGGCTGTGAATCGTATCTAGCTTATGTGATTGATGCTAAGTTAGAAAAGAAGTCCCTTTCTGATGTACCGGTTGTTTCTGAGTATCCGGAAGTATTCCCTGATGAATTACCTGGTTTACCACCGGTTAGAGAAGTTGAATACCAGATTGATCTTGTTCCTGGCTCTTCACCTATAGCCAAAGCCCCTTATAGATTAGCTCCGTCTGAGATACGGGAAATGATGAATCAGATACAGGAGTTGTTGGATAAAGGGTTTATTAGACCTAGTTCTTCTCCCTGGGGTGCACCAGTTCTGTTTGTGAAAAAGAAAGATGGGTCTTTTAGAATGTGCATTGATTATAGGGAATTGAATAAAAGGACAGTAAAGAATAAATATCCTCTGCCTCGGATAGATGATTTATTTGATCAGTTGCAGGGATCTTCATTTTATTCAAAGATTGATTTGAGATCAGGTTATCATCAAGTTCGTGTTAGGGATTGTGATATTCCTAAAACTGCATTTAGAACCAGATATGGTCATTTTGAATTTCTGGTTATGCCTTTTGGTTTGACGAATGCTCCCGCAGTTTTTATGGATTTGATGAACCGTGTTTGTCGACCTTTTCTTGATAAATTTGTGATTGTGTTTATCGATGACATTTTGGTATATTCTAACTCCGAATCAGAGCACGGAATGCATTTGAGGTTGGTATTGGAAACCTTAAAGAGAGAACATTTGTATGCAAAATTTTCGAAATGTGAATTTTGGATTCAGGAAGTACAGTTTTTGGGTCATATCATTTGTAATGAGGGTGTTAAAGTTGATCCTTCAAAGATTGAAGCTGTAATGAATTGGAAAGCTCCAAAGTCTGCTTCTGAAATAAAGAGTTTTCTTGGTTTGGCGGGTTATTACCGGAAGTTTATTAAAGATTTTTCTAAAATTGCCGGTTCATTGACTAAACTAACCCGTAAGGATGAAAAATTTGTATGGACTGAACAACAGGAAGCTGCTTTTCAGACTCTGAAACAGTTGTTATGTCAGGCTCCGGTGTTAGCATTGCCAGATGGGTCCGATGATTTTGTTGTTTATTGTGATGCATCTATTGCTGGTTTAGGTTGTGTATTAATGCAGCGAGATCGTGTGATTGCTTATGCTTCTCGTCAGCTCAAACCTCATGAAAGAAATTATCCCACCCATGATTTAGAGCTTGCAGCTGTTGTGTTTGCTTTGAAAATCTGGAGGCATTACTTGTATGGTACCAAATGTGTTATTTGTACAGATCACAAGAGTCTTCAGTATATATTTTCACAGCAAGAGTTGAATATGCGGCAGAGACGATGGTTGGAATTAATCAAAGATTATGATTGTGAAATTAAATACCATCCAGGGAAAGCCAATGTGGTTGCTGATGCTTTAAGCCGCAAAGTGACTCTTGATCGAGTTTATGTTATGCGTTTAGAAGTTTCTTCTGATTTGGTGGCTCAGATAAAAGCTGCACAGTTAGAGGCTTTGTTAGATCATAATTTGAAATCTGAAATTATGTTGAATCGAAAGGAATTGTTATTACATGATTCGAGAGGATTAAAAACCTTTCAGTCTCGTGTTTGGATACCTTTGTTTGGTGGTCTTCGGGATATTATTCTGAATGAAGCCCATAAGTCCAGATTGTCTGTACATCCAGGAAGCACTAAAATGTATAATGACTTGAAACCTTTGTATTGGTGGCCTATAATGAAGATGGATGTAGCAAGGTTTGTTAGTTCTTGTCATATTTGTTCTCAAGTTAAAGCTGAACACCAGAAGCCGTATGGATCGTTGAAACAGCTTGAGATTCCTGAATGGAAGTGGGAACATTTGACTATGGATTTTGTAACCAAGTTGCCTCGAACTGCCCGAGGAAATGATATGGTTTGGGTTATTGTTGATCGATTGACCAAGAGTGCTCATTTTCTCGCTACTAGTGAAACTGCATCTTTGAGTAAGCTTGCACAGTTATATGTGAATGAGATTGTTTCTCGACATGGTATTCCTTTATCGATTGTATCTGATAGAGATCCGAGGTTTGTATCTCATTTTTGGCAGAGTTTGCAGCATGAATTGGGTACACGTGTGAATCTTAGTACAACTTATCATCCTCAAACAGATGGTCAGTCAGAACGTACGATTCAGACGCTTGAGGATATGTTAAGAGCTTGTATTCTAGAGTATGGTGGTTCTTGGGATTCTCATTTGCCATTGGTTGAGTTTGCTTATAATAACTCCTATCATTCTAGTATTGGCATGCCTCCATATGAAATGCTTTATGGACGCCGTTGTAGAACTCCAACTTGTTGGCTAGAGGCAGGTGAGAAGCAGTTTGCAGGTCCAGACATTGTTCAGATGACAGCTGATAAAGTAGCAGTGGCTCGTGAAAAGTTGAAAGCTGCACGTGATAGACAGAAACAATATGCAGATCCTAAACGTCGACCTGTTATTTTTGTTGAAGGTGAACTTGTTTATCTGAAAGTTTCGCCTTGGAAAGGGGTAATACGGTTTGGGAAACGTGGCAAATTGGCTCCTCGATATATTGGACCGTTTAGAATTCGTCAGATTGTTAATGATCAGTCTGTTACATTGGATCTTCCTCCAGAGCTTGCTGGTATTCATGATACGTTTAACATTTGTTATTTGAGGAAATGTAACGTTGAAGACCAGTCTCAGATTCTTCCTTTGAAAGATTTGAAAGTTGATCAGAGTCAGAAGTTAGTTGAAGAACCAGTAGAACTTCTTGACAGAAAAGTGACCAAACTTAGGAAGAAACAGATTCCCATGGTGTTAGTGAAATGGAAACATAGTTTAGGTGAGAACCTAACTTGGGAAACTGAGGATAGTATGAGATCCAGATATCCTGGATTGTTTGATCGTGATGAGATTTCGGGGACGAAATCTTCTTAAGGGGGGAAGAATTGTAACATCCTCTCTTCTGGTCCGGTAATTTCTAATTTTAAATTGATGTATTTAACTGTATTAGAAATTATTTGATAAATATGTTTAAATTGCGAAACTTAGTTAAATAAGCCCCAGGACTTATTGTGCTTAGTAAATTATTGTTTGTTTTAATTTACTATAGTTGACGGTGCAATAAAAGAAGTTTCTCGCAAATGGGTTTTAGGTTCCAGGCAATAGATTGAAAAAGGGACTAGTTTTAAGTGGATACGGGTCGGTGTAAAATCTTAACCGCCTTAAATATTTCCTTTTTAGGAAAGTTTTACACTTTCCCTTTTTGGAAACCATAAACCCTAAAGCTAAAACCTTAAAACCCTTGCAAATCATAATCGAAAACTTGTGGAATTGGAGCTGTGATCTTGTGTTATCATAATCATCATCATCTCCTAGTTGTGATTTCTTGATTGTAAGTTATTTTGTATGTTCAAATTCATGGTTATGATCATTTGAAGTTTTGGTATGAATTGATTGTGATTTGAAGCTTTAAACATGTTATGGTATGTATATATGATGATTTGTGAGCTGAAAACTGTTGCTGTACTTGAAGTATGAATAGTTTGTATAATTTTGGAAATTTGGGTTTGAGCTGTGTGTTTGCAGGTCTGCACCTGAGCTAAAACGCATAGGAACGCGATCCTGAACTCTTGCCCGGATCGCGTTGCCTAATGAAAAATTGATTCCATAACGTTTTCTTCTTATGAACGCGATCCAGCCCTAGTTCCCGGATCGCGTTGCTAAGTGTAAAACGGTGACAGAACTTTTTCAAAGGGTGAACGCGATCCCACCACCCTTGCCTGGATCGCGTTTGCATGAATAAAATTGATGATCATTTTAGTTTGTGAACTTAAATAAATACTATATATAAATAGTATTGTTGTATGTTGGAATTGATTAATGATGTGATTATTTATGTAATGTGTTTAATTACATAAGTACCATTAGTTGAAAACAAATTACTAACTTATGATTGATTTTATGTTCTCAGATAATCCAAGGGCTCAGCGAGATAAGACTGCTGAGTAAGTAACTGAGACGAATCAGGTGAGTGGATTTGAGACTCACAGTTTGATTTGGTTGTGTCAGTTTGATTTCAATCAGTAATTATAGGATTACTATTGATAGTATGTTAACTTTGAAATAATATGCCATTTGATTGGTTGTTTGACGAACATTGAATTGAAATGTATAATCCAGAGGTCAACTAAATTGTCAGTTGGACTTGATTGCTAATGTTGGTCAACACAGGGTTGCGTACATGTGTTGATGGAGATTAGCATTTAGTTAGCGGTTAATCACTGTTTTGGCCTACAGTTGATTTAAGTGTTCTGATGGGGCCACCCGGAACAGGGTCTCTAGGAACCACCGTTCCTCTTGACGATATTTGTTGCATTATTGATTGTGAACAGATTGCTAGCTAAATTGAATTGTAGTTGATTATTCATTCACTTAGCTTCGTGCTAATCCCTCAATTTACTTCCTGCAGGTAATGTATATTATGTGGGTAGTCAGGAAGGATGTTTTGATGCTGGGAATGTTTGAAACTTGCAACTCTGATCCAGTTTGTAATAAATAATGTTTTATAGTATATAATGCCCCGGGTTTGTAAACATGTTAATTATGGTTGTTTAGTAGTTAAACATATTGTATAAAGGGTTGCGAAAATTTCTAGCAGGTTTTAATAGAATATGTATTTCTGGTAGTCGCTTCCGCAAGTTTTAATATTATATTGTTGTATTAAATGAGGGGCGTTATACGGCGTTGTAATTTTTATTATTAAGTGTCGTTAATGTTGGTAATTACTTAATAATAAACATTACAACCATTCCCATAAGCACACAAATGCAACAAATGTAAACATGATTTCTACACTTTAACATTTTGACTTCTTCATCCAAATCAGAGAGCAACTTACGGTAATCCACAGCATCATTCTTCAATTCTGCAATCTTGTGTTTGTAAAACTCGATCTTTGGATTGGGATCCCACCAATGAAAAAAACCACAGTTCTCTCTTTCCTTATAATTTGGGCAGCCTAAAAACCGTCGACGCGGGTTGGTTTCGGTCCAAGATGTCCACATACCACTCACATCCCCACATTTGCACAATACACGAACTCGATTTATCAAATCTTCACTCTCCCAACCCGTTTTTCTTATGTTTCTAGAACTAGAAACCTCAGTTGAAGAACGCGAGGTGTTCACCATTGAATGTCAAAAATAATTGGCCTTGTAATAAACAACAATGAAAATATATACGGAGTATATTATGGAGTATATTATATATACATATATACACAGTATATTATTACTATGTTATATATATAGAACCCTCACAGTGAAGTCTTTTGTTTTTTTGACTTTTAAATTTAACTGGATCAACATTAACCGCTCCAAAGATAACAGAAAACCGATTTAACAGGTCATCATTTTTAATAACAATAACTCATAATAAGTGATGCTCCAAAATGAACACCGCTCCTTAAGTTACTAATAACCGATTCAACTTTTGTGTAACCGTTCCAAGTGACAACATTGAGTATTTTTCCCGCCAACGCATGAGATAGAACTAGAAGTCATCATCTTCTCTGCATCCATATTAATTACTATCCGGCGCTCTGCTCTCCATTAAAAAATCTTTTTACATTAACTGCTCTAAAGATAACAGAAAACCGATCCAACAGGTCATCATTTTTAATAACAATAATAATCAATAACTCATTAAGTGTAATGCTCCAAAATGAACACCGCTCCTTAAGTTACTAATAACCGATTCAACTTTTGTGTAACCATTCCAAGTGACAACATTGAGTATTTTTTTCCCGCCAACGCATGAGATAGAACTAGAAGTCATCATCTTCTCTGCATCCATATTAATTACTATACGGCGCTCTGCTCTCCATTAAAAAATCTTTTTACTTAGATATCTCACCAACAAAATTAAACTCTACCTTCATTGAATTGGATCATTGAAAGCCCTTACAAGTTACAACATTAGAGTAGACCTCGAGATCTTTTTAATTATCAAGGTTTGATTTTCAGTTTTGTTCTGTTTATTTTTTGTGTATGTATTTTAGTACCATACTTACTATATATATATATATATATATATATATACTATACAAAGGTTCTTATAACTATATATATGTAAAAATGTATAGTTATAGTTATATTTTAATAGAAACAGCAAGTTAATTTATAATGGTTTGGTAGTTTTAATAATTTAATTTCTTGCTGTTCCTAAAAAAAAACACTTTATAATATGGAAGCTAGAGAGATTGATTTCGGAAATGCGATCCCCGTTTGGGAGTCCTTTAGTAAATTGACTATGTAAGAAAAAATCGTCGATCATTTGATTCATTTCCTCTTAATTTTTCAGATGGACCGTGAATGGATGTATAACACATTGCGGTCTTCATTAGAGTATGTGAGTGGCGTGGAACAATTTCTTAGATTTGCGGAATATAATCGTGTGATGAATGGAGAGGGTGATATTTTGTGTCCTTGCATAGATTGTAGAAATTTTAAGAGATTTAGTGATACTAGTGTAATTGAGTCCCACTTGTTTCAACGTGGGTTTGTACAGCTGTATACTTGTTGGTCAAGACATGGTGAACCAACTGTTGTTGAAAGTTGTTCGTCAACTCGAGTTAATTACAACGATGCTTCATATAACTACAATCTTGATGACAAAGCGCAAGTTGAAGTTGAAGACAATGCTCAAGTTGAAGTTGATGACGACAATGCTCAAGTTAACAACGATCAAGATGAATTGCACCGACTTTTTGAGTAATCTGAAAAACCATTGTATGTCGGTTCCGAATTTTCCAAACTTTCTGCTGTGATGAAATTAATGAACTTAAAAGCAAACTATGGTTGGAGTGACAGGAGTTTCACAAAGCTACTAGTTCTTTTGCATCAAATGCTCCCCGAGGATAACGAGTTACCTGTTTCGTTGTACCTCGCAAAGAAACTGATGTGTCCAATGGGATTAGAAATCGAAAGGATAAATGCATGCCCGAATGACTGTGTATTGTACAGAAATGAGTATATACAATTGAAGACGTGTCCCGTTTGTGCTACACCTAGGTACAAGCGGAAAAGAGGAGCAGAGGAAGATGAAGAAGTTGAAGGATCAAAACATGGCCCGCCTGCAAAATTATTGTGGTATTTGCCTATAATACCAAGATTGAGACGATTATTTTCAAACAAGAATGAGGCAAAATTGTTGCGTTGGCATTCCGATCAGCGTAAAAATGATGGAAAATATAGACATGTTGCTGATTCACCTCAATGGAGAAATATCGACAATATTTATAAAGAATTTGGTGCAGAAATTAGAAATTTACGGTTTGGTCTTAGTTCATACGGAATCAATCCATTTGGAAGCCTGAGCAGTCGCCACAGTACTTGGCCTGTTCTTCTATGTGTTTGCAATCTTCCACCATGGTTATGCATGAAACGTAAATACATCATGATGTCATTGTTAATTCAAGGCCCCAAACAACCGGGTAATGACATTGATGTTTATTTGGCTCCTTTAATTGACGACTTGAAAACTCTGTGGGATACGGGTGTACAAGTGTACGATGCTTATAAGAAAGAGAATTTCCGGTTGAGAGCAATGATTTTTTGCACCATAAATGATTTCCCCGCATATGGAAATTTGTCTGGTTACTGTACGAAAGGGAAACTGGCGTGTCCTAATTGTGAAAGTGATACACATTCAAGGTGGTTAGATAACTGCAAAAAGACTGTTTAATGGGGCATCGCAGATCGCTTGAAAGAGACCATGCGTATCGTAGCATGGATACTCAGTTTGACGGGACCACTGAGCAGAGAACTGTACGGACACGTTTTACCGGACATGAAGCACTCTCGAAAGTTGTAAATAAAAAGATAGTTTTTGGCAAAGGAATACCATTGCAGAAAGGTTCATGGAAAAAGAAGTCCATCTTTTGGGATTTACCTTACTGGAAGGATTTGGAGGTTCGACATTGCCTGGATGTCATGCACATCGAGAAAAACGTTTGTGATAGCTTGATAGGCTTATTGTTGAACATTCCCGAAAAAACAAAGGACGGGATTAATGTACGAAAAGACATGGAGGCATGGAACATTCAGCCCGAGCTTTGTCCAAAGCTCAACGCTGATAAAAAGCGCACCTTTCTCCCACCAGCAAGCTATACATTGTCGAGAACAGAAAAAAATAATTCTGTGAATGCTTGCATGGTATTAAGGTTCCGTCAGGCTATTCTTCGAACATTAAGGGGTTTGTGTCGCTAAAAGATTGTAAATTGCTTGGTATGAAGTCTCACGATTGTCATGTTTTAATGACACACATGATTCCTATAGCAATCCGAGGTTTAATGCCCGTCCGCATCCGACACACTATCACAAAACTTTGCTTATTTTTTAACACGATCCACTCGAAGGTGATTGTACCAACTGAATTAGACAATATGAAAAAAGAGATTATTCTCACGCTCTGTGAACTAGAGATGTACTTTCCGCCTTCTTTTTTCGATGGCATGGTTCACTTAGTGTCTCATATTGTAGGAGAAATTAAGGTTGTTGGTCCCGTATTCCTACGTTACATGTACCCTTTCGAGAGATATATGGGATTCTTAAAGGGGTATGTAAGGAACAAAAAAAAACCAGAGGGTAGTATTATTGAAGGATACTGTTCCGAGGAGGTGATCGAATTTTGCAATGACTACATGGAAGGTGTAAAGAAGGTTGGCATTCCGATATCTCGACACGAAGGTCGACTTTCTGGCCTTGGGACAAGTGGAGAGAAAGATATATATCCAAGTCGCGATCTTTTACAGCTTGCACACTTTGTAGTCCTAGAGCACATGTCATGTCTTTCTCCCTACATTGCAGAACACATGAGGGTATTACGGGCAACACATGCGGGGAGGGACGACGCCTGGTATAAGATCAAACACAACAAAGAGTTTGCAAAATGGTTGAAAGACATTGTGACCGTAAACTACGGTCAACCGAATGTTAATAAGACAGTGGAAGCGTTTGGAGAAGGCCCAAACTTCAAAGTGAAGGCATATGAAGGATAGGACATTAACGGTTACACATTTTACACCCAAAGAAAAGATGATAAATGCGCGGTGCAAAACTGTGGAGTTACTGTTATAGCATCAACGGTTGAATATGGAAGGGCGAATAATCTCGATAAAAGGATTGAGATTGCCAAAGAATCGTATTATGGTAAGATTCAAGAAATTTGGGAGTTGGATTATCGTTTGTTTACTGTACCTCTGTTCAAGTGTAAGTGGGTGAATAACAGAAGATGTGCTGTTAAGGTTGACCCTCAATTGGGTTTCACACTCGTCGACCTTTCGACTAATGGCTATGCAGACGAACCTTTCATTCTTGCAAACCTAGCCATCCAAGCGTTTTATGTTAAAGACCCGTCAAACTCAAGATGGCACGTCGTCTTGCAAGGTAAACGACGTATACTTGGTGTCGATAATGTTGTCGATGAGGAAGAATACGATCAGTTCGACGAGTTACCACCATTCTCTGTCGGTATACCTCCGCTCACAGGCGAACATAACGTATGCCTACGAGCCAACAACGACGAAGAAGGAGTGTGGCTTGATAATCCACGAGTTGCTAATTAAAGCTTCCATTCCATTCCATTTACAGCAAAAGAAAGCTATATATATTTATCCTAATGGTGGTTACTTCTAATAAGTACAGACGTGGTTTATGATATTTTTGCTATATACTCATGAAGTCTGTGATTGCTTTTATGTTATTGGCGATATATAGTGTAGATAGTTTTGGACATATATTTTTGATTGCTAATGTTTTTGTTTTGGCTGTTGCTGGTCAAAATGTGTAATGTTGGAATTTGTTTTTGCTTGTTGTTGGATCGGTCTACATATAACCATTGCAAATGTTTTTAATTGTTCGATCGGGTTTACCTACAACCGCTACTCATGGTTCCAACATTGAACATTGAAGGGATTTGAAGCGGGTTTACCATTAATAACCAACAAGAATATAATACACAAATTTCTTCAAACGTGGATCGGTTTAAAAAGGACCGCTACTAATGATACAAACAATTGAAACGGTCATCGCTTATAACCGCTACTTATGTTCCCGCATCAAATAAAAAATAAAAAATTGCATTTAATTTATTCTTAATTTATTATTAGGTGTCATTTTAATTGGTGTTTAAATTGCATTAAATAAAACATTTATTGCACACGTTTTTCACTTATTATAAATACAAACAATAGGTGATGACCAAATTAATCAATTAAGTGACAAATTAACAATAATATAACAATACGAAGCTACTGTATCCTTTTAATTTCCTCCTTTTTTGCTTAGATCACGTTTTCATCATCATCTATATATTTCATTATCATATTAATTTGGGTCTCCTTTCCGACCGTGATTTCTCTGTTTAAATACTCCGTTTTCTTGTCTGTTTAATCGTTCGATTCGGAGTTAGATACTCCTGTCTTTTATTTGTTACAGAATGAGCACGAAAAGGAATGTCCCAACATGGACCTAAATATATACTGGCTTCAATGTTACCGGGGATTTGCCGCTAAGCGATTCGTTGCTAGGTGTATTAGTAACGTTAACCTTCTAAGATTAGATGATAGCGATGATCACCACATATGATCATCTTTCAAATTAAGTGATGATCGAGTTGAGCGTAGTTGGCATTCAATCATGATAGATCGACTAGATATATAATATATACAGTATGTAACAATAGGTAGATGTATGCTTGTATTGTGACAAGGCAAACAAATAACATATCTTATTTATAGCATTGTAATTGTAATCTTTATATATTGAGAGGTGATCAATAAAAAAATCAAGGGATTTACAATCCTACGAATCATTTCTATATTTTTTGATTTTTCATTAACATTTGCCATTAAATTATCAACATCATATCTACTAACATTTATTATCGACATACTAAAAAAAAAAGAAACAACCAGAGAAAAATAATAATTAACATCATATCCAAAAAATGATCATTCTTAAATACATTTATCAACATAGATATAATAATTTCCTTCTCTTTAGGCTGTTTGCTACTCGCGAGAAAAGTAAATCCATTTGTTACTTGCGACGCAAGTAGCAAACAGCCTATGGAGAACGGAACAACCAAACCTACAATGATAATGATACAAGAAAATGACATTTAAGAAAGAAACATCAAAAGACGTAAATAAACCAACACACCTTTTCTATTATTTCCGATGTGGGATGCAGAATATATATATATATATTTTACACTTGTGTTTGGGCTTTCATCTTCTCGATCTGTCTATCACAACTTCAAGATTATTAAGCCCATTAAGGCCTATGCACACGTTTCTTGTGGGTCGGTTTACTGACAACCGCTATAATTGGCTCCGAATATTTTCTTGGGTATTTTTTCCCGGAATAAATATTGTTAATTTTGAATCGGTTTTGTTAATAACCGCTACTAATGGAGGATAGCAAATGTAGCAAGTAGACTTGACCGCTACAATCATGATTAATTAAAGCGGTTTAACATAAACCGCTACATTAGCATTGTTGGGACCCCACAATAAGACGGATAAACCGCTCCATCAAAGATTATTATATCCACTTTATGATCTTTATAGCGGTTTTCACATAAAACCGCTTTAACGTTGCGCTCTTTTTACTCGTTTTTGTACTAGTGCTATCACAAGACGAATTTCGTGAACTCACACAAATTTAAAATCAAAATGTTGTCTTTGATTTACAACCACACATGTTATTGAAACATTCACGTAGTTATTAATTTCCAATATTAGTTTCTTCAACATAGAATGTTGAAATCGACGTTACATTATCTTTACTCCCTTATAAAGAGTTTAGGTTCTTTTCTTTATGAATTTATACTTTCAAGATCGAAAATTACGATAATACACTTCTTTCATTTAAAAACTCCACAAACTTAATATAGAAACCTTCCTATTTACCTAATTAGTATGAAAAAGTGTAAAAGCATTCCCTTTTTTTTTTTTTTTTAAATATACAAGTCAATTCTACACATTAGGTGGTAGAGCTCATAGAATGGAAACTATTAACTTCCTTTTTTAGTAAAAAATGAGCTAGCAAATTTGATCTGGTTTTAGAAATATAAGGTTACTATTAATTTGCCTGTTTAGATTGCTTTAACATCGATAATCAATATATCCTTATTTCTTTTGCTTAGTGAATGGATCTGTATAGTACTTCGGTAGAAGCATGTAACTGGAAAACTAAGAAACAAATTAACAAAATATATTAAACATATGTCTCTCTTGCGCATGCTTCTACTTTTTCCTTTCCGAAAATAATAGGATAAAAACAAAGCTTTTATGTTACCAACTTCTCCTAAGCTTCAACTTTATAAGTAGTTAATTCGCCTCAACATATCCATGTCTAGAATTTTTGTGCGTTCTTGAGTTGGAAAGAACTGAAAAGAAGATATATAAAATTTATACGCATTCGTGCATTCGTGTTTTCGAGTAGAAGATAAATGGAAGGAAGTCACATTCTATAAATTGTTTGATATCGATCTTCCATTTCTTCGCACTTTTGGAGAAATAAGAAGCCCAAAATCCCCATCTCAATTCTATTCTCTTCTCTTTGTAAACAAACTCTGGAATACAATGTGATTTGTAATTCTTCTCGCTTCTTCCTAAAAAACAAACTTGGGAGTACTTATGTTGATACGTTTCACCTCTTTAACTTTAGTAAACTTATAAATTAATGTAAAAACTCCGGGATTTGATCAGTGACTTGCATAGTTATTATTCAATAACTTTAGCATTTAAAACCATGCTTTTATGATCATGATTATGGCTGTCTATAAATTTTCGGAGGTCCTAAGCAATAAATGTTAATAACACAAAGCTATTTATCACTATAAATGGCAAAAATGAGGCCATCTAACACAAATTAAATTATAATCATGGAATGTAGTATAAAAAGTTAACTAAAGTTTTTTTCTTTATGGCTCAATCATATTAAGAGAGAATTGAGCCCAGTTATTACTTATTTATTTATTTGTTAAATAACAACCTAACTATCTATCAAATAATACACATACACACAAAATTTTGAGACCCCTACGTATCAGATGCACTGTGCGGTTGATCATTTTACATACCCTAAAAACGACCCTCATCATGATGTTTCTTGTTTTAGTATACGAGAAAACTATTTTTGTGGATATGAGCCATCTGCTTCTACAGATACATAAAGCATATATGATATATAGCCTGTAACAAAGTTCAAAAAGATGATGAGTGATGAGTGATGACATTGGATTATTCTATGTAATAGTATAGTAAATTTCACTCAATAGCGGCTATAATTGTTTATCTTTTGGCTAAATCATTGATTTGGTCTTCAAAATACTTAAACGCAACCAAACTTTGTGGTAAATAAGAAAAAAGTTCAAGAAGTTTTTCATGACGTATGTGATACATAGTAGATATTACTCTTTATATATATTGCTTACAAAAGCTAATTTTGTATAAATTTAAATGACAATACTTAAGTCTTTTATTGTTTTATCAAAGTCGTTAATGGTTCATGATCAAAAGTAGCTAGGTTATTGTCAATTTTTGTGTGTGAATACCACGTTATAACGACTGCTCCTACGTGATTACCATATATCGACTACTGCCGTCAGCTACCACTCCATCTCCGAACTCATCGCCGTCGAACTTAACATACTCTCATTAAAACTAAAATGGTGCCTCAAATTCGTGTCCATCCAAAGCTAATGTTTTTCTTATCGATGCGGTTATTTTTTCTATTCTACCTTTACATCGTGCGGGTATACAACTAGTAGTATTAGTTTTCTCACTCAGAATTAAATTAAATAATATGTCATGAGCTGATCAGCTGATGGCAGGAGCTTGTAATCGGAACCAAGTCGGTCGTGCCGTCGTAGTGCGGTTTTCACATAATAAACCACCATCTTTTTAGTTTTTAGTCGAGTTTCCTCCTTGCGCGTTGACTTATAAAAGTCAACGAAACATCTTCTTCTTAACTCTTCCTTTCTCTTTAAGACTGTATTCATACGTACATACATATATATACTAACGTGGATCTGGAATCTAAAACCCTAATTTATCTACATTTTCCAATTTACTAATGTCTTCTCAAAAATTGCCCTACTCTATGAAAGATATACAATACGATAACGCTAAATTTCGTCGACGATCCTTATTTCAGGTAATTTTTGGATCTAAGACTTTGTCTACACCTATTTTTAGAGATATTCCTTGGACTGCAATCAAAGTTACATCTTATAGTTTCAAAATTTGATTGAAATTGAGTTAAATTGCTGTCTTTTGATTACATTTCTTTTGATCGCGTTTGTAAATTTGTTGATTTCATGTGTAAAAGTTAGGATCTGTATGTGAATGATTGATTTTTAATTGAATTTTGGATTTGCTTTATTTCGCCTTGAACTGCTAGTAAAGGTAATGTCAAGTTAGGGTTTTGATTTCAAATTGTAATTTGTATGATTTCGACAACTGGTGGCTTTATTCACCTTTTGCCTTTGGGTTGCTTGTTAAGGTACATTTGTAGTCCCCTAAGTCATGTTAGGGACGGATTCAGGATAGAAGAGGGTAGTTTTAGTATGAACTTTTGATGGGATATAGGATCATTTGTTGAATTTCGGGTTTGCATTGGACATCTGGTAATTTAGAGTATGACTTCCCTTATCTGAGTTTAACGTGATCAGTGAGCACATATTTCACTTCATTGGTAGAATATGAAATTTTAGATGAGATGTACCTAATAATAATACATGAAGAAAGCTGCATTAGCAAAAGAGTAAATCGATAAAATTGAAGAGGTATTTCATAAGCTCCCTCATACAACTGCGAGCTCACTTTTCCAGCATATAATATGCATTTTAATCTGTATTTGTAGTGAAATTTGCACGACGAATAGGGTTTTAGAAGTTGAGTGAACTGCAAATTCTTACTATTTGACACATTAAATAAGGCATACTGCTCCTGTAACCCTTCCACCCATTCCATTGTTAGTTGATTTGCAGTCACTCACATTTCATGCTTAATGGTTGACCCTTATTTGTGCAGATCATTTCACATACGTTTCTCAACAAAAGAGTGAAACGTGAATGTATGTCTTGTAGCACAGGAAAGTTTCTGGCCATGTTAATGATCTGTGGTTTGACATATCTTGTGCTCACCCATGCAAGTCCCATTCATTCTATAACTAATGGTGTGTCTAGAGTTGTTGGGTCTGGGGAAGGAGATAAGTCAATAATAAATGGTGACATTGGAATTAAGAGATTATGGAGAAAACCACCCAGGCTTCCTCCTCGATTGTCACCGGATGAAGTAAATAGTCAAAATAAATCCATGCACGACCTGGCAAAACTAAATTTGGAACCTGAATGGATAGCTAGACAAGAAAGTGTTAAGAAGGCATTTATCCATGCATGGTCTGGGTACAAAAACCACGCAATGGGTTCAGATGAACTTATGCCGCTAAGCAAGAGAGGTGTTGATGGTTTAGGAGGTCTAGGGGCTACTGTCGTGGATGCCTTAGATACAGCCTTAATAATGAAACTTGATGATGTTGTTTTTGAGGCTGGTTCTTGGATTGAAAAACATCTCCCAGAAAGAATTTCTAAAAAAGGTCAAGTTAATCTTTTTGAAACAACCATACGTGTTGTTGGTGGTCTTTTGAGTGCTTATCATTTAAGTGTGATACAACAAGGAAATCCTACATACAAGGGACCCAAACCATCTGTCTATTTAGAAAATGCTAAGAACTTGGCGGATCGTCTTTTAACTGCCTTCACTTCAAGTCCAACTGCTATTCCCTTCAGTGATGTAGTTTTGCAGGATCGTAGTGCACATGCTGCTCCTGATGGACTGAGCAGTACTTCAGAAGCTTCCACCTTACAGCTTGAGTTCAATTATCTCAGTTTTCTTACTGGTGATTCAAAGTACAGCTTTGAATCAATGAAGGTTCTGGAACATATGAAGACTCTCCCTAAGGTTGAAGGACTGGTTCCAATCTACATTAGGTAATAATATGTGTGAAATATTTTTTTTGATTGAGAATGAACTCATATAATCCTAAAGTATTAAACTGTCCTTTTTTCCTTTTTTTGTTGAGAGTTAAGATTCATATGTCACCTTAAATGTACAAGCCCTTTCTTATATTGCACCATGATTGAAATATTGTTTGACCTAATCATTTTCACCCTTGAACAATTGAAGTTAACAATAAAACCAGTGTACTTTGAAAATGGGTCTATTACCCCCTGTGAACAGCGTGCTTGCGTTCTTATTGATTTTTGTACATTATAGTTATTTCTAAGGAGGATGAATAATTATTCAACTTGAATAAGATTCTTAACTAGCTTGTTTTTAGTGTGACTATTCATATCAGTTTGTTCTTGTATCTCAGCCCATCCTCTGGTGAATTTTCTGGAAATAATATTAGACTAGGTTCTCGAGGAGACAGCTATTATGAATACCTTATCAAAGTTTGGCTTCAGCAAAGGCAAAGTAATCGGACGTATCTGCATGACATGTATGAGGAAGCGATGAAAGGTGTTAAACATCTTCTTGTTCGAAAGTCAAAGCCAAATGGGCTGGTCTTTGTGGGGGAGTTGCCTTCAGGGGTTGATGGTAGCTTTAGTCCCAAAATGGATCATCTGGTACGTTGTTAATTGTATTTTGGTGTTCATTGTCACTCTTAATTTTTTTTTTCTGTAACGTGTGCATACAACTTGATTTTGTCGCAAATAAAGTACAACCCAATTAATAACTTGTTATTGTTATTATTTTTATCATTTTCGGTGGCTAATACTCTTGATTACCAAGTATTCTACAAAACTGAGGTAAACAAGGTCATTTTGAAGTTAGTTGACTGTACCATATTTTTCAAATCTCACATCTTCAGGTCTGCTTCTTGCCTGGCACTCTTGCACTTGGAGCCACCAAAGGCATCACCAAGGCAAAAGCCATGGAAGAGAATCTTCTCACTTTTGAAGATCTTGAGAACCTAAAATTGGCAGAAGATCTTGCTAAAACTTGCTTTGAGATGTATGCTGTAACATCTACCGGGTTGGCTCCAGAGATCGCTTATTTCAATTTTGAGGTTAGTTGCTTGTATATTTATGGTTTCTTTTTGTGAGAAAGTGTTTTCTAATGCTGTCCAAAATACCTATCGGTCTATATATGTGGATTATGGAATCATTTTTTCTTCTTTTTGCTTATAATCAGGGTTACTCTGAGGATGATCTTGATGGAGGAAACAAAACTTCAGAGTATCTACATGACATTGTCATCAAACATGCTGATCGTCACAACCTTTTGCGCCCTGAAACCGTGGAGTCATTATTCATTCTATACCGTATAACAGAAGATTCAAAGTATGGTTCAACTATTTTGCGGAATTATATTATTGTTAACCATAAGTTGAAAATTTTGTTTTCCTTATACTTGTTAATATTCAGTTTGGGATTTCTTCTCAACATATCTGAGAATTGCTTATGCAGATATCGTGAATGGGGTTGGTCAATCTTTGAGGCGTTTGAGAAGTACACAAAAGTTGATTCTGGTGGTTATAGTTCTCTGGATGATGTTACTGTGCTTCCTCCTCGACGAAGAGACAAGATGGAGACATTTTTTTTGGGTGAAACCCTCAAGTATTTATATTTGTTGTTTAGCGACAGCAACATTATCCCATTGACAGAATTTGTCTTTAACACAGAAGCTCATCCTCTTCCTATTATGACAACCAACAAGAATGAATAATTCTCTTTCAGAGCCAGGGAATTCATTTACATTACAGAAAGAACAGAAAACCAAGAGGATTTAAGTGGTTCCATCATGAAGTGCTGATGTAGGTGTACATGGTTCCAGTTTTCCATCTTGAAGTGAAGGATTGGTCATATTGATACTAAAGTACACAAATTGTTATACCTGCTTATTTGTAAACCTAAAGAACCCTTTGTTGCATTTTTTTTTTTATCTTTAAGTTGAGGCAGTCTAAGGGCTGTTGTCTATCATATTAGTTACCGAGAGAAAAAAATAGATGGAGTTACTCTTGTTGTAAGCTGTAACTGCTTTTTAGGGCATCGATGAGTTAAAATTATTGTGCCGGATATAGTTACTGTCAGTGTATCCAGTTTTGTTAGACTTTGATTGAATAGAAGTTGTTGAAGCTACAAGCTCTAATGCTTAATTTCATTTATAATGCTTTTCATACTTTCTACGTAACACTGTAATCCCTACATTCAGAATCTTTTGGTAGGAGAAACAAGTGGTCCCCATCTCGGACGACACTCAAATCATCTACTTCTGCACTCTCTGAGTTCACAACTTTTGCAAAGTTATGGTCACCAAACTTTTGACCTGCAGTTCAACAAGGTCCAGGGTAATGAAGAGACATTATATTATGAAAAGTTTAAAGGTAGAAGTAGACATCAAGTTGTTTAGATTTTAAAGTTGTGGATTCATGTTCACTGCCACATAAAGTTTTTATATTTAATTATATAATAGAACATGTCTTGCAGGTCTGCTTGGTTCAGATGGTGATTACCTGCAAAGGTCAATAATTCTTCTAATGAATCTGGTAGGACGATGAGCTTTGGAAGCTGTTTTTCTGAGTTGCTCTTTTGGAAGTTTCCATGAATGGTGACCCTCTTCATGGGTTTCTTAACTTCTCCATCAGGAGGACTGCTGGCACTGCTTGTGATTGAGGTGGAACAACAAGGGTCCCTGTTTGTTGCTGGTAAGTATCGACTTGTTGGGGTACTATTTTCTGGCTCGATGAATTCTATTTTGTGTTCATTCCCCCTATTTTCATGACTTATTAGAAGGTCATATATGTTTTTGTTTCCTTGCTGTTTAGCTAGAGATTTTGGTGTGCACCCTCTTACATCTGGCTTGTTTATATTTGCTCCTCCTTCCAGAAGAAGCCTTATCATTTCTAAATGGCCTTTCTTTACAGCAAGATGAAGGGCTGTTTGGCCATCCTCTGCTTGTAAATTGACATTCATTTCATCCTTATTTGTTGTAATACTGTTCATCTGTTCTTGATTATCTAAATTACCTAAATTAAGATAATCTACATCACTTGATTCCCTCTTTATTTCATCTGCATTCAGATAATTACGTACATCAGTTGAAGAATTATCCATGGCTAGCCCTCTGTGAGACTGCTCACTAGAAACTAATGCTGAGTTGTTGGGCTGACTAGCATGCCCAAAGATTTCCAGGCCTTTTAGTTTCTGCAGAGACAGACACAGAAGTTTACAGATTTATCAGATCATATAAAACTTATTGGCAAGGTTTTTTCCAATTAGAGGTGGAAAATGGGCTGGTCGGGTAATGAGTCAAAATATTTGTTTTTCAGTACAAGTTGAAACAGATGGGTGGGATGACCTAGGGCACTTTTATAGTCCAGAAAGTTAAGTCATAATGAAAGATTAGTGTGTCAAACCTAAAAAGTTAAGTTACTTAAATAATAATCTAAATTTTTAGATAAAATGATTTAGGTGTCTTGTGCATTAAAATACATATGGGGAGACTAGGCACTTCATTTTCTACTGTTTTTTGTATCACCCATTTGACCGTTTGAGATTAATATAACCTGATCTGGCCCAGTTACTTAATGTTTTCACCTCTACTTCAAATGGTGGGTGCAGCACAAATACATACCATGTAAAAATTGTTCATGATAATAAATCCGTCTTGTGTATTTGTGTGAATAATCCGGAGTAGTGCAGAGCCATCCATTCGCAGTATTTGAGAAATCTCAGTTGTCTGGAATGTGAATGGCTGAGGTGTATTGTATAGAATTCCCGTTTCTCCAAACATTTCTCCTGACACAGCTTTTCCTATGATCTGCAGGTTATTATATCATAATAAGCTTCTTTTTATAGTTTCCTAAATTGAGCAATAGGAATACACTATACCTGATCGTGCCCATCTTTATTTGCAATAATATCCTGCCATTTGAAAATGAATTACCAGCTCGTATATTTCATATCCCTTAATGTAATAACAGCTTTGAGATGCTATGCCATAGATGTTAAGTTCACTTACCACTGCTCCAGTAACCAGTATGTATAGATTTGTCGGAGTCTCATTTTGTAGAATCACGACTTCTTTTGGTGGAAAGTACTCTGCTTCCATTTCTGAAACCTGTTCACGATATATTACATTATGTTATGAACCGTGAGAAATGTTCGTTGACACAATGAATAACCATGATTCCTGTTTATTTTAAAATCATTCATTCCTCCTTAGTCAAAAAGGCTTGCAGAGTTAATTTACAAGGAGGAAAAGAAGATTACCAGTTGAAAGAGACACTCATGGGAAACACCACGAAACAAATGGACGTTTTGCACAATTGGATAAAAGAGGTGGCGTGAGATGCTTGCTCGGATGGCTTTTGGCAGACAATTTAAGATATCTTGCTGTTTTAATCCTTCCGTTTTGTAATCCAGACAGATGTGTGACAAAATTTGATCTTTTATCTGTGGAGGAAGCTGATTTCGTTTGGCAAATTCTGAAGCAGCGGTGACTTTATCCCTCTACACCATCAAAAGCATCGTCTCAGAAGTAGAATTCACAACTTTAAGTAGAATTTTCTCTCTCTCTCTTTTTTTCTTGTGTACAAGTTTAGTTGCTAATATTATTAGTTTATTACGTACTTGACATGTGTGCCAACCATCACCAAGGTGGCTTAGTGGTTAGACGTCATGATGTCCTCACAAGAGGTTTCTGGCTTGAACTTCAATAGGTAAACATCTTGGGCTGGCCAGGGAAAGGTTCGGAAATGGTCATGGGGATACCCTGGGTAGGTCGTGTACGTCTGAGTCAAGAAAAGACTCGCCTTACCCGGGTAATATGAACTGGGAAAACCTCATCCGTTTACATGTTTACTTGACATGTGTGTCGTTTCAACACTAAATCAATTGTAGCTGTTATTATTTAGTCGGTGAGGTGAACCTAGAATGTAGTAGGGGTGTGTATACTTCACATAAATCAGCCAACTTGAAAGCTATCTGGTTGTTTTAGGAATTATCCAACCAGATGGCCGATTAAAAATGCTTAGCCCGGTACTGTGGCGGATTAGGTTTGATAAAAGCAGCTATATTGGTTTGTCTGACATTTTGCAGTGTAGACCAGTTATATCGAACCGTACATATACCTAAATTTAGAAGCTTGAATTCCAAACGTAATCAAGAGTAAGAACTGTTAACCTAAAAAGTTGTATATGGATTTAAATTTTAAGCATGTTAATAGTTACTGATGTTGCTATATACGTTTAAAGTTATCTTGTGAAGTTTCTAGTCATCTTTTGTTTTATGTCATAATGGAAGCATAGTTACCTATTGATTGGCATATATGAAGGTGTGCGTATATTGTAAAAGCTTGAACAGAATATGGAAAAAGAGAAAAGGAAAAGGACGTACAAAATCTCTGGTGTTGCCAGTCCAATGAACAACAAGGTTCGTCATGTTTCCTATGAGGTAAGCTGTCAATCCCAAGTTAAATAGCATGTAGCAGATATCGAACACCATCTCTCTTGCATTCTCAGCATGAAAGTCTCCATATCCAGTTGTTGTCAGAGTCACAATTGACCAGTATAGTGCTGTTACATACCTGTTCCAAATGCTCTCGTTTTTGAAGTTTGGATAAACGGCACCTATCCAAGTTTTATTTGGGTCTGGGTATCTATCCGCTATTAAGTAGTTAAAGCATCCGGCACAGTGTACCGCAAAGAGAGTCACCTAAATTCATATAACGATAAGTGAGATATTTTGATACTGGACTGATTTGTTCTAGTTCAATAATCAGTTTCTGAATCAGCTGCAATCATACAGGGTGTAGAAAATAGTCTTTGGATGTGCTTATGCTGTTTGAAGCTGTAATATCAGACGTTTGAGTGTTTGGAAAATCTGATTATGCTAGGAATTAATTAATAGATATAAATAAAATAAAAGGAGACCATTGTGAATATGAAGAATAGAGGCTCTTTTATCCAAACACTAAAAACTGATACTAAAAAGGTTTGGTGGCTTACTGAGACGAGCTTCGTACAACGAATCCAGAAATAGTTGAACCTGATGTCCTTCTCTAGCCTGAATTGTAGCATGCGGATTTTGTCACTTAGTGTATTTTTGGGTATCCTTTATTACATCTTCATAATGCAAATTTTGGAAGATCATTATGTTTAATATATGGGATGTACCTTGCGAATAGGGAGCTAACTCTTCTAAGACGCCATAATCTAAGCATACTGAGTATTTTGAACCCGATTTCACTTTTTCTATCTGTGCAGAGGAGGCTGAGTGATCGAAAGGGCACAGTTGAGCTCACATCGAAAATAAACCAGGTTGATAGGTACCTGAAACAATGCAACATTTGTTTGTTTCTTTAGTAAAATTTCTGCATTGAAGTTTAAAGATATTCATAAATATCCTGTTTGCTGCTGACCTCACTGCTATTTTCTTGTGATCATCAATAAGAACATATGATTGACTATCGAGGTATGCCACAAAGAAAGTTAGAATGATATCAATGGCAAAGAAGCCATTGACAATGTTGTCAAAGATACGTAGGACGCCATCCTTGTTATCAAGAAACGCAAAGTCAAATGGTGAAATCCATGCCGAGTAAATTACCAAAATAACCAGAAACATCTCCCATGTTCTGAAGAAGAAAAAGAGGTCAGAAGGTGGAGATACTCTCTATTATACAAAAGTGGTTAAAGAAAGTCATCAGTGGCTAACCTGTAACGTCTATCAAAAGGGCAAATTGTGTATTTTCTTAGTGCAGCTGATCGGTTAAAGTTGGCTCCTAGGGACGGGAGGAGATCACTGGTGAAGAAACCACTGTGGGTATATTTTCCGGTTTGACAATCCTGGATGCAAAAATATTTCAACAAGTTATTATTGGTGGAAGACGACATTTTGTAGCAACTGGTTACAGAGAGAAGGGTGGTGACATGGAGGTCATGAATGGTTAAAATAAAAAAAATGTGTTGTAGGGGTTTATATACTACTACAAGTGTGGTGGCTGGTGAAATCACAAGGGTCTCATGGGGTTTCCACTTTTCGTTTATTACGTGGATGGCGCGTCATGGAAAAGGAAGAAGGTGAGAGAGGTGGGTTTCTTTTTATTATTAATAATTTTATATTGAAGTGGTGGACAATATGCAGTTGAGTAAATGGTCCTAGGATTGAGAATAGCACATAAGAAATGGGTTAATTTTATGTCAAATTCTATAAATGGACCAGACAAGAGGCTGTAAGTGTTGTGATATTAAAGCTTATGGGCCAATGGAATCTGTCTCTCTTGGTAGAAATGACATCCTCGGCTTCAAACAAAGATGCTTCTCTAATCTCTCTCTCCAAAAGGTGATAACTTTCAAGTCAAATCCACAATCCCAAATATGCTATTTGATTGACTCCAGTGACCATCTCTCTTTACTGTATTTTGTTTTTAATGTCGTTAATCGTTATGCATGGTGTCATCTCTCGATTTGATTGTGTCCAATATGCATTCATTTTTACTGACCCAAAAATAATAGACAATTGGTCGTGTATATGGTTAAATAGTAATTTTGGTGGTTTAAGGTTGGTTAGATTAGACACCATGAGGCATAAGCAGAGCCGCAGAGGTTGGACCCTTGGTGCATTAGTGCCTTTTTCTGATGGGTGATGATCTTTACACCACAAAAAATTATTCATACACCACCAACTGTGCTTTACAGTGTTATACAGTACAACACTATAAAGCATATTTAGTGGTGTATGGATAATTTTGGTGGTGCAAGGATCACTCCCCTTTTCTGATGGGTGCTTAAATAACAGTCGGCTGGGCATCCAATTGTACAAATCCACCAACCTGCATCTGCACATGCTTAGATATTCAAAATCTAATATTCTTATAATTTTTCTTAAAATTTTCCCAACTATTAAAAGGGTTGTTAAAATAATGTTTTCTAGGACATCGTATTGTATGCAGATTTTGACCTGCGTATATATGTTTGTGTGTGTATATATATCTTAAATTAAATCTTATCTTAAATTATATATAGGAAACATCTTAATGATGTCATTATTCTAATTAAGTTTTAATTTTTCAATTAAGTCCTTTAATATAAATTTTCAAATAAGATCTTTAACTTATTAAAAATTATTATTTTTAATCAACTACCCACTTACATATAAATGGAATTTTTAATTAATTAATTAGAACATTATCTGAATCGATATGTAATGTTTTAATTTTTAATTTATCAAGTAGGAATACAATTTCTTGAAAAGGTTAATATAGATTTAAAATAATTAATTTTTTTTTCACTAACTTGGTTTCAAAATCTTTTAATTTTTTAATCTCTATCTCTATTTATATAAAAACCCATTTACATAATATTATCATGAATCCAACTAAATGTTTAGTATACATATTACCTTACACATTTTATTATTAAAAACAAAATACTAAATACAAAATTTCATATTAAAAATCAAAGCCACACGGGTTTATAGTCTAGTATATATATATAGGAATTGGATCCTGTGAAAACAAGGGGATAAAAAAAAACGGTGAAAATAGAAAAAAAAGGTTCATATTTGATAATTTATGTGAAGTAAAAAAATAAAGGTTCACACAAAAAAATAGTTTTTCTGAAAAAAAAATAAAATAAAGTCAAATCCGTAAACCGAAACAAAAAAATTAAAGTTCACAATTGAAAAAATTAAAAACTTTATGTGAACCCAAAATAAAAAATAAAAAATAAAAAATAAGGTTCACAATTGAAAACGTAAAAAGCTTTCCGTGAACCCTAAAAAAATTAAGGTTCATAATTGAAAAGTTAAAATTTTTCCGTGAACCTAAAAAAAATTAAGGTTCATAATTGAAAAAGTCAAAACTTTTTGTGAACAAAAAAAAATTAAGGTTCACAACTAGAAAAGTAAAAAATTTTATGAGAATCAAATTTTTTTTTTAAGGTTCACACTTAAAAAGTTGTAAATTTTATGTGAACCCAAACAAAAAAATTAAGTTTCACAATTAGAAAAGTAAAAACGATTTTGTGAACCAAATTAAAAAAAAAAAGCTTCACAATTAGCAATTTTAAAATTTTTATGTGAAAAAAAAATTTCAGGTTCACAATAAAAAAACTTAAAAAAGTTTCGTTAAAAAAAATTAAGCTTTACAAAAAATTTATGTGAAAAAATAAGTTCACAATCAAAAAGGTTAAAAAATTTGTATATATGAAGCAAAAAAAAGTTAAGGTTCATGATGAAAATTTATGTGAAACAAAAAAAATATAAGGGTTCACAATTAAAAAAATATGAGAAGAAAAAAAAAGTTCACAACTTAAAACAATTGTGAAACAAAAAGTGTTTTCACCGTTTTTTTTTATCTCTACCGCTTTTACATATATATATATAAGGTATATTAGATTAAGGGCTGAGATCTGTTTTCACCATTTTTTTTATCTCTTTGTTTTCACCAGAACCCATCCCTATATATATATATATATATATATATATATATATATATATATATATAGGGTAGTGATAAAGAGGAAAGTGCTTTTTTTTGGGAAGGGGGGAAACGTTATTATTCATCATGAAACATCTTATAATTATCAATCAAAACGTCAACAAAAAGTATTTTTACCAATAAATAGTAATCAAAATCGATGCTATAAAGAATATATTCACGAATGAATTTCATTTTTAAGTCATAACATTAGTTGATGAATATTTATTTAATTAATTGTTAACATTCACCGTCATGAATGTTAACTAACATTGATTGCGATGAATGTTAAAACATCACATTATTTGAAAAATATTTTTAATTTTAACATTCATCACAATGAAGGCTAACTAACATTCACCGTGATGAATATTAACGATTTTGTATTAACGATTTTGGGTCTAATATTCATAAATTAATGTTATAACTTGCAGGAAAAATTTATCAAGGAAGTTTAACATTCATAGTATTGATTCTAATTAAAATTTACTAAATTTCAGTTCGTTTTTTGTGAGATTTGTATGGACGAAAGTAATATGCTTTTTGATGAATAACGTTTCCCCCTTCCCTCAAAAAATGCACTTTTCTCTTGATCATATATATATATATATATATATATATATATATATATATATATATATATATATATATATATATATATATATATATATATATATATATATATATATTAGGTTAGATTGGTAAAGAAAAAAATTCGAAAATCACGTCTTAAAACACTTTTTACATGATTTGTTCACATTATCATCAAATGTGAACATATATTTGTTTTTTGTGTTTTTCGCTATAATTTAAGGATTTTTTTAATTTTTTTCTTTACAAATCTAACCTAAATCAATGTTCACATGTGAATGAAGTTAAATCACATGTGAACAAGCATGTAATGTAATGGTTCTCAAGGTTCTCAATTTTTAGTTGGTTCTCATATGAACCTCCACCTATATATATATATATATATAGAGCCTGCGACTGTTTTATGATCTTTCACAACCATGTGTCTATTTTATTACTCTATTAAAAAGCTTGAAGCCACACTTGGACCAAGTCGACTTGGCACCCATGGGATAGACATTTAGCTTGGAACTTTGGAGCGTTGTAAGGTTGACGTGTAAGTGTGAAGTTTGGGACTATTAAGTGATAAATGTTTCATTCATTATTATTACTTAACTAATGGGGTCTTCTACATTAGTAAGGACAAGATTAAACATATCTGCCCCAAACGTTGGAGGCTGTGATTACTCACAGGAGTTTCTTCGAGTTAAATGTTCATGTCGGTAGCTCTAAATCAGTCGTTAGTACATTAAATCAGTCGTAAACATGTTACGTTAGAAGTAGATGGACGATTCCAACACACTGATTACATAAAATAAGTCATTAATTATGTGACCCAAACAACCAACAATCCCACATCTACATGTGATTTTAACTATTATGATACTTGTATTGTATGTATAATAATACGGAGTATAATATAATTGTTTGGACAACCATATATATCCACGTGAACAAATTGATTTATTATTTCAGAAAAAGAAAGTGTATACTTATGCCTATGAGATGTTGATGTCGGACCCATCCCTCAAAGGTGGGTCGAATTTGTATGGGCAGGAGTAATGTTCTAGGGTGTTTTCATTTTATTTTTCTTTTTCTTTTTATTGAATATATTATATATTATATATTATGTTGTTTTTATAATCATCCTTGACAGTACGTTTAGGAGTATAATAATCGCGGATAATGTTAATTTATTACTCCGTAGTATATTGAGTTTTAAGATTGAAAGGAATACATTCTTGTAGAATTGGGATATTTGTGGTTTTTGAAATATAAGGTGGCAAAGTGAAGTTGGCTTACACAAAAGGGGGATAATATCATATATCCCCTATTTAAACATCTAAATTACAAATTTCCCCACCTAAACACTCAAATTACATATATCCCCTACTTAAACTCTATTTCTATCATATTTACCCATTTCTCTAATTTAAACATAATTAATGCATTTAAATACATAATTAATTAAGTTAATGACTATCATACCCTTCTCTTCCTCCAAATATTCTAGACAGTTTTTCTTCTTATCCAATCATTGCCTCCATTTACACAAAGATTAATCAAAATCTTACATGATCGTAGGTTTCAGCAATATCAAAATTGTTCATCTTTTAGTCTCTAAATAATTCTAACAATACGAAAACATTATATATCTAGGTATGTTGTCTATATCTTACACCTCTGTATCTCATAGATGACATATACCTTTGATTTCCATTTGTTGCTGTTGTAGTTGGTTTTGGTCAGGTTGTAATAACAAAATTAATTAAAAAAAAAGGTAAGCATCGATGTGCCTTGTGTTTTTGATGCATTGCTTTTGTCTTTTTAAACAAAGAAATTGATTTTGTGAAAATGAAAATGACTAGCTTGAACCGAGTGAAGAATAGCAGTTTGTCATTTGGTCAAAGGCCATATATGTGTAAATATGAGAATAGGTTTTGTGTATATCAGTATATGTTGGATGAATATAGGTTTTGTAAATATGTTTAATTTGATGGTCTGTTTATATTGGATGATTGGTACATATACAAATGATATTTTAAATGTTGGATCTAATTCTTATTGAACTAAACTCACCAGATCATGTGCTCCTTTTGTGTTTGTTGATAGTTGTTAATTTGTATTGAGGAGGGTACAATGGTCATTAGCTTCATGTTTTATGTATTTAAATGCATTGATTATGTTTAAATTAGAGAAATGAGTAAATATGAGAGAAATAGACTTTAGGTTGGGGATATATGTAATTTGGGTGTTTATGTGGGCAAATTTGTAATTTTAATGTTTAAATAGGGGATATATGATATTATCCCAGAAAAAAAAGGGAAGATTGTTTGGAGTCTCTTTAGTGCATCTTCCTACATAGAATCAAACCCCAAAAGTAGAATGTGATATGGTGTTGGCTATACCCTCTCCACTTAATTTTGTTTGAATTTTGTTCTTATCACCTTCGAGTATTCTGGAAATGAAGTAAACGTTTGTAAAGTGCTCAAAAATCATAACTCCGGATATAATTAATGATAGAGGGAGGGAGGGGGGGGGGGGGGGGGGGGGGGGGGGGGGGGGGGGGAGGGTATGGGGGCTGGGTAAGAGTATGCATATGCAAGTCGTTGGCATGCACGACCAAATGCAGTGAACAGACTTGGCATACGATTGTAGTGTCATTCTATGATCTAATTAATGGGAGTTGATATATATAACAAAATTTTTGAATAATTAATGGGAGTTGATATATATAACAAAATTTTTGATGCATACACCAAGTTTTATGCATTATAATGTGTACAGTACAATACTGTGATGCATAACTTTGATGTAAGTAACAGTACAATATACTGTGATGCATAACTTTGGTGTAAGTAACAAAAGATTTGTTGTATTTATCATTGCCCATTGGATATGGGTATTGATAAATACAACATGGGATTTGATTCCTACACCAAAATTTGATACCGTTAAAGCATACGGTATAAGTTGTATTTATCAACTCCCATTGGATATGTTTAGGGCAGGGTCAAGACCCCACTTTAGGGTTTATTATATATTGTTGTCATCGCATGATAAAAAGATAGTATGCAATGATATTGCACCAAGGATACTTGTCATGTTCTTATTATTAATCAGCTTGCTAGCTAATACTTTTTAGTACTGTTTTTTCTTCTCTTTGTAAATTTATATACATAACTAATAGAAAAAATATACTACTAAGTAAATAGCAATTTATATATATTTACCTTTCCACGTAACACGTGGGTCAATAACATATATTTTACGTCAAAACAGACACCGTTTGTTTTCAATATTCTTTAATATCGTTTGAATGGGTTAGTGGAAACCCTATTCAAATTTTGGTTGTTTGTATAAAAATAGAATGTGTGATTGTGATATTGAATGATAATGGTCCATCAAATTTTCAAGTACTCCGTACAAGTTACGTGAACTTATATATCGAAGACCATGGCCTCAATTTATCGTATGTACGTACGAGACCGTTCTCTATTGTTCTCGCTTGCATGCTAAGTAAAATTTGTGTTTGATTTCGATGATTGAATTCATCTTCTGTGACTTGCATTGTATGATTGACTATGGGGAATTATAAAGCCACCCCCTGAATTACAGAGGATACCCCCTGACTCACTTCGGTCCTCGTCCAGTTCTTTTCCAGTCCAGTTTTATCTAAGATCGGTCACAGTTCAGTACATAATCAGTTTCAGTTTTAGATTAAGCAGGGAGTAGGAATTAGAAAAAGAAGGAGTATACCCCAAAAGTAAAAAAAAGAAGAGAATGATGTTATTGATTAGATGGGTGAGGGAGGGTATGAAATGGAAAAAGTACAAAAAAAGGGGGTATCCAAATATGGACCCACCTATATATATGTCAAGATCATCATGAACCATAACGACCAATGAGAATTATGCTACTTGATGTCAATGCTAGAGTTATTTTGATTAGATTTTCAAGAATGTTTGTGTAACACCTCAAACTTTGAAGTATTATCTAATAAAAGTGAAAGTAATTATTTTATGTTATTATTATTGTTAGTGGTATAAAATAATAATAAATGTGAATGGTTTTTAAGTTCTAGACAATGATACTTGAGGGAAGTAAAAATTAAACAAATAAAACACACACATACATATGCAGGTCGGCTTATACACATACATATCCACATACATACATATTCAGAAAACATGTTCCAGAGACTTGGGGAAAGAGGAGAAAATGCAGGAAAAAAAAGGGAGAAGAAAATCAATCTAAACATTCGAATTGAAACTAGAAAACTCGAATTCAAGTAGTAATAACCATTCCTAACCAAGGTATGAACTTGTTCTTGCTCAATTTAACCTAGAAATGAGGTTTTATGGGGGTTTTTAAGCTAAGGTGATGTATAAAACGAATTAAGCTAGGTTATGCTTGAATAATGCTAAATTGAACCTAATAATTGTTGTTGTTAACCTTATTTCACTCCAAAGGTTCAAAATTTGATTAGTGTTCATAAGTGATGGTGGTGGATTATGTGAAATAGTGTTAATTATGCCTAACTCACCCTAGTCACTAATTAGAAGAGTTTTGTCATGTTGTTAGTTAGTATTAAAGTGGTGATTTGAGTAATCAAACATTATAGTTGATTATAACTATGAAAGGTGAGGTTATTACAATGTTGTTAATCATTGTCATAGTAAAAATTCAAATGATTAAATCTTAAAAGTGGATCATGAATAGCGAGTTATGCTAAATTCTTGTAATGATATGATAACACACCTTAATTACTAGTTAGAGAAGTTATTGCGAGGTTGATGATAATTAAAGTAGTAGTTCAAGTGATTAAACACTTGAGTTAAATATGATCATGAAATGTGAAAGTTTTGTTTAGTTTAACCAAAAGTCAAACTTGGTCAACCCAAGGGGGTGATGGGTTGATGACGATGACTAGTTGATTATGATGATTGTTAATTAGATGCTAAATATGATGTTGTATTATTGCGTGATATGTGATAGGTGCTAAAGATGTGGAGTTACTCATTGATCATTAAATCACACATTTGCCTAAAAAGCCAAGGTGAGTGATATGAGGGTTAAATGGGTAATGGTTGTGTGATTTCGGATTGCATACCGCATACCGCATACGTGCAAGAGGTTCACACAACCAAGGGGAGTTATTGTTGTATTTCACTTTTGGTGCTTATTTGTGGTTGTTGCTAGATGTGGCTAATTGTTGAAAGAGATTGTTGACCAGTGTTGAATTATGTGGAATGAGCGTTGTAAAGATTAGTTGTTGATAGATATTGCATTTGGTGCTTGACATTGTACCATATGCTGACATATGACAGATTTGCTAACTTATGTTAGCCACAGTTGTTGACAGATATTGCATTTGGTGCTTGACATTGTACCATATGCTGACAGATGACAAATTAGCTAACTTATGTTAACTACAGTTGTTGCCAGATTAGCTAACTTATGTTGCCTATAGTTGTTATCAGATGTTGTAGCACATGTGCTTAGTGGAAAGAAGAGAGCGGATCCGCTCAGTGGAAAGAATAATCTCTACAATTGCTCAGTAGTTATTTGCCTAAGTTGATATGATGTGGTTGATAATTGTTATTTGTTGCTTGAATTGGTGGATTACTCATTTAATTGCCTATATACTCACTAAGCTTTATGCTTACCCTTTAGTTGTTTAATGTTGTAGGTGCAATGGTTCGGTTGAACCAAGTGGGCATGGTAAAAGGATTGTGGTTGCAAGAAGGTAGCGTAGATTGGAGCTTGCTTTTATGGTTAGACAAGCTTCCTCCCTCTTTTGAATTATCGTTGTGGTTACCATTAGGGGTGTTTGTGGACGGTTAACCGGAGATTCGGTTAACCGGGGGACCGATTAACCGAAGACCGGTTAACCGGAGTCTCAGTTCAAAATATGTTTGAACCTAAACCGAAACCGAAAAATTCAATTAACCGGAAATCGGTTAACCGTTTTTTTCGGTTCGGTTAATCAGTTAACCAAATTAACCGGTTATTTATTAACATTTATTTACAAGTAATTAATAACACACAAATATATATTTATTTTTTAGTGTTCACTATATTTAAAATATTTTGATGATAGAAATATCAAACGATAACCATTTTACTCTTTATAATTGTGTATTTATGTTATACGTACGTAAATCGTCTGATTATAATTAGAAACTAAGTAGTAAAAATTACCATATTAGCCCAAAGTTAAGCTTGTAAATTACATTAAAATGAGTGAAAAATAAATATAAATGATTTATCAAATTACAAGTGTAAATATCTATATATAAATATACAATATACAATATACACATATATTTAAAACTATGTATAACATTTTTGATTTTTTCGGTTAACCGTTTATCACGTTTATCCCAAAAATCATGAAACCGAAACCGAAAAACAAAAAAAAAATCGGTTCGGTTAACCGAAATCGGAAAATGAAAATAAGTCGGTTCGGTTAACCGAAATTCGGTTCAATTCTACCGGTTTTCGGCTCGATTTTACGATTTTGGAGTATTTTGAACACCCCTAGTTACCATTTATGTAAATCGCTCAAAATATACTTTGATGACATGAATCGGTCAAAATGTAAAGCCTTTAGTGGTTGATGAGATATACCTTTGACTTGGTAAAGTCAAGGAGGATAGTAGTAAATTTGAAGTTAGGTTGCATATGTAAATTTTTTTGATTGTCAAAATAGGTAATGAATGATTGGTATGACATAATTGGCTTAATAGTGAAAACACATAGATATGGATATGATATTGGAAGAAGTGTGGTCAAAATTCTAAAGTTGAATTTTGATTGGTTGTGGCAAGTGGGTTGGAAAATGATAGTGAATTTGGAGACCAAATGGTTAAAATGGTCGTTGGTTCATTGTTGTGTCAAAATTATAACACCCCACATTTCAGAATCATTTTATAGAAAATAGAATACTTCGAAAGCGTAAGTCCAATTACATTTCAAATTATATATATACGTATAAAGTCAAACTATTTCAAATCATAGTTTATATACAAATCATTGCTTATCGGTTAGGGTGTTATGTAAATCCAAAGACAACCCTGATTTATACAAATCAGATATCAGAGTAAACATGCAGTCGTCAAACATTCCATCCAGTCAACAACTTCTTGCCTGCCCGTTATATCAAACCATAACCTACAAGAAGTGGGGTGGTGGGATTAGGCATGAACAAAACCGGGTTTTCACCCAACCCGACCCGACCCGGAACCCGAACAGGGTTTTGGTCAAAAAAGTCAAAAACCGGGTTGGACCCAACCCGAACCGGGTTTTTTCGGGTTTTCAACCGGGTATTTGACTGGGTTTCGGGTTTTTGACCGGGTTTCCAACCCGACCCTATTTCAACCCGATTTCGAATTCTAAAAACCCTACCCGGGTACGTACCCGCCGGGTACTCAAAAAACCCGAACCAGGTAGGGTCAAACCGGGTTTGACCGGGTCGGGTTTTCGGGTTTGAAACCGGGTAGGGTTAAAAACCCGGTTTTTTTGTTCAAGCCTAGGTGGGATTAGCATAAAGCTAAGTGAGTGAATAAATAATGAACAGTCCAACTTAGCATAACAATCCTGTTTACAGCAAATAATCATAAATAAGTAATATTTATGTTTACAACATAAAGTATCGTAAACACACAATCTCATTGAGGATCGGTGGCTCTTGAGAAACCCTACTGCCGCAGTGGCTCTCAAAAACACTTACCATCAATCTGTATGGCCAATACAGAATAGACCGATAGCTTGGTACTAATTTCATACGACCTAATTTCCTGTTAACGATATGTACTAGGAAACTCCTGTCGTCTAACAATAGTAACCAAGCCCAACATCTTGCTGACCTCAATAATCAATGCTCAAAAGCAATATATCAAGTGATCACATATTCACATACTCATCATGGCAATGTGTCAGACTCATTAGTCTATCAACAGTATTATTACAATTAAACCATAATCATCATGGTAAACTAAAATAGTAATAATACGTTTACCCGTTGTAACCAAACTTGTTACAACTAAATCACACTGAGGATTACAGATCCACTCACCGTTACCTCAGCCGCAAGCTCAGAGGTCTAATATTACTGAGCCTTCTCCGTATCTGAGAATACAATTAAACAAATGAGTTAGTAACTCGTCCCACGGCTGATAACTCATTTATAATCAGATAATATATCTCAATTTATCTCTGACTTGTGACTACCTAATTACATTTAAATCAAATGTCTCAATATTGGTAGTTCATTTAACAAACAATAATCGAATTGTAATCATCGTCTATACTAGATTACAATTAACCGTAATTCAGTAACTCCATTTCATAATTGATATAACTTTATTCAAATAACTAACCAATAACACAATTACTTGGCTAGAATACAATTCACCATGATACACTAATTACCGGACATAATACATAATCATAAAACTGCACCTAAGTTACAAAATTTAAAATTCTGAAAACAGAAGAGTACTGTAACACCCCGCAAATTTAAACGCAATAATAAACATTAATCACTTGCATTATTAGGCTAATTCCCTACTTGAGTGAATTCACAACTACTTTTAGAGGTAAGTCTAGCAAAGCCCAACTAGATAATACGCGTAGTATTACGTATTCGTAATTAGTTGTAATTACGTACTGAACGATCTGAAAACAAACGCGACAAAAATATACGACTGTTGGTGAACAAAAATTATTTAATAAAACGAAATTATTAAATAACGTCGTGAACAATTAAATATTATGTCGATAATATTTACATATCATTTTATAACGTAAAACGCAAACTTGTATTATTAAAATAAAAACAAAATTTAAAATTTTAATACTAAATTAATATGGTTTCATAAAAAGATTCTAATAAAAATATAATGAAATATGGAATTTAAAATGTATTAGTTAAAATAATGTAACATTTAACAATCGGGTAAATAAACACGGATAAAATACCGCAAAATGGGACTCCTCTTTGGTTCCCAAAAATCTGCCCCAAACCCCCACCCAAACCCCCATTCCTTCCTCATTTTCATTTCTCACCACCAAAAACACACACATTTTCTCTCAACTTTCTCTCTCTCTAAAAACCACTAAAAACAACTACAAAATCAACAAAAACAACAACAAATCGGACACACAACATCATCAAACTCGTCATCATCATCATCTACACAAGGATTCAAGCTCAAAATCACCATTTTCATCATCATCTTCATCATCCACCTAATTTTCGGATCTAACACTTTTTGGGTAAGAAAACACTAAACTTTTCACTTTTACTTCATTATAATAGCTTACAATCATGTTACAAGTCATTATATGAAAGATCTAAGCATTTTTGGGTTAAAAATCTCGATTTTCGGATGAACAGACTGTAACGTCGCATTAGTCCCAGGCGATTTGCGACGTCCCACTGCGACGTCCCACTGCTACGTCCCACTGCGACGTCCCACTGCTACGTCCCACTGCGACGTCCCACTGCGACGTCCCACACGACGTCCCACACGACGTCCCACACGACGTCCCACTGCGACGTCCCACACGACGTCCCACACGACGTCCCACATGACGTCCCACGCGACGTCCCACGCGACGTCCCACTGCTACGTCCCACGCGACGTCCCACTGCTACGTCCCACGCGACGTCCCACTGCTACGTCCCACTGCTACGTCCCACGCGACGTCCCACTGCTACGTCCCACTGCTACGTCCCACTGCTACGTCCCACTGCGATGTCCCACGCGACATCCCACTGCGACGTCGCAAGTTTCAGAACCTTATAACAATACTTTGAAATATTTTTACAAAACCATCACCAACGAGTCGTACGAATTTACAAATAAACGATCTTTCTTGGACGAACGAGTAACATGGTCTGGTTGTTATGCAACCACTTATACGACTATTTCTTATATATAGGACCTTAGGGACTTTACCCGGACTACGCTTTGCTAGCACTCGCACTTTCACTTAACTCAAGAGGTGAGTTCACAGCCCCTACTTTTACTGATTTAACTGCCTTTAAACAGGGGTGGAAAACATAGTCAACTGTTTTACTTATTGCCATAACTGCTTTTACTTATATGATTGTTTATCATACTTGTTTACTCGAACAATTAGAGTACTTTGAACTATTAAACTATTGAACAAACTGATATTTATGAAATAACATTTTCATAATGACACACTGAACAAATGGGATAACTTATTCGACAAACTGTTTTAACTAGACCGGAGAACGACCGGTAAACTATTTTGCAAACGACTGTAAACCTTTAAACTTGTTTGGTATACCGGAGAACGACCGGTACTTTTATATAAACGCTGGAGAACGACCAGCTACGTATTTTAGTGCCAGAGAACGACTGGCCAAGGGACGGAAGAACGACCCGTGCGTCTTGGATGGGAGAACGACCCATGCGTTTGTTGGACGGGAGAACGACCCGTGCGTAACTAGACCGGAGAACGACCCGTGCGTAACTAGACCGGAGAACGACCGGTAAACTGTTTTTGTTGAACGGGAGAACGACCCGTGCGTATTTGGCCGGAGAACGACCGGTACTGTTTTGTTTGTAAATCGCTGGAGAACGACCAGCACGTGTTTTAAACTTGAACTTTGGGCGAACAACCCACAAAACTTGTATTTGGATAACATTCCACTAAACTTATTCTCGACTATTATGGCAATACTATTTTTGAACGTTTTTGGATAACAACTGTGCTACAAACTTGATTTAACTTGTGTAAACTTAAACCTGTGAATTCACTCAACCTCGTTGTTGACTTTTACTATGTTTTTCAGGGAATTAGCTGCGCATATAAGAATCGCCAACATACATGGAGAATTAGGCGACCCGTGAAGTTTAGGATGCCAACTTTTGGAAACACATGGATTTCTTTAGTATAACTGAAATGTTTTAGTCATATTTCAGAAATCTACTTTTGTAAACTTATTACTTTTAACTTGTACGATTCGATGAATCGTAAACTTTGTAATTAATACTTTTGGCATCTCAATATATTATGTTCTGTTGTAATCATAAGCTCTGATACGTATGCATGCTTTGTTATTGTGGCACCCCCGTACTCAAACTAAATGCTTCCGCTAATTTAAATCAACGAATTTGGGGGTGTTACAGATTGGTATCAGAGCCATTGGTTATAGCGAACTAGGAAACTTTAGCTGACATAGAGACCTAGAGACCTAGACTATAGCCTTGGCTAGAACGCACATGCATACACACATTTGCATACGTTTAACTATCGATACGACATCTCGACACGCTTAAAACTATCTTTCGAATCTTATCACATTCGATTTGCTCACCCTCATTTGACCTCATATGAACTGGATCGTGTTAAACGATTGATGAAAAGAAGTATGTATTTAGCATCATATAATGACGCCTGGCCAACGTGATTATATTATACTAAGTACATATGGGTGTTTCATAGTCGTATGATACGTAAAGGGGAAAACTTGTCAATCTTTCCAAACGCTTGATAACTAGAACTTTGTTCTTCGCATTTACCTTCTTTGGCATTGACTTCTGCAATTTCTTTCCTTGCAGAACGTCATCATGCCGCCTAAAAGAAATACTCGAAACAGTCAACGAAATGTTCCTCCTCCACCTCCGCCTCCAGAAACAACCGAGCAAATAATCGAACGCCGCGTGGCTGAAGCCCTCGCTCAATACGAGGCCAGCCGAAATCGTGAACACGTGGTACACAACAGTGGAGCCACCCCCGTCAACAGTGAAACACCAACCAATAACCAGCAGGGGTGTTCCTACAAAACCTTCCAGTCTTGTAAACCCAGCTCCTTCACCGGAACCGAAGGGGCCATCGGCCTGGTCCACTGGATTGAGAAAATGGAATCGGTGATTGATATCAGCGACTGCGCCACCGACAAAATCGTGAAGTACGCCACGTGTACCTTAGCTGACAAAGCGTTGACCTGGTGGAACGCTCAGGTCCAGGTTATTGGACGTCCAGCTGCTTACTCCATGACTTGGGAAACTCTGAAACAGATGCTGATGGAGGAATTTTGCCCTCCCAACGAGATGCAGAAACTTGAAACCGAGTTTTGGAACATTCAAATGATCGGCGCTGACATTTCCGGATACACAACTAGATTCCAGGAGCTTGCACGTCTTGTGCCTCACATGGTAACCCCCGAGAGCAAACGCATTGAGCGTTACAACAGGGGTTTGGCCCCACAAATCCGAGGCATGGTTATGTCCTCCAAACCCGCCACTTTTAGGAGCGCAGTTGATCTGGCTCAAAGCTTGACCGACGATGCAGTCTTGATTGGAACCCTGAAAGCTACTACAGGGAAAGCTGAACTTACCCGTACTGATGCGGGCGACTCTGGAACCCACAAACGCAAATGGAACAACGAGGGTAATGACCGTCAGATTCAACAAAACAGGAACCCGGGAAACGCCCGAGCCTACGCCGCAATCACCAACTCTGGACCCAAAACCTATCTTGGAAACAAACCGAGATGTGAAAAGTGCGGAATGCATCATGCCGGCAATTGCGCCTTCTGCCAAGACTGCAAACACTGGGGTCACTTGGCCCAAAACTGTAAAATAGCCCCTCTTCCTCGATCAAATGCGTGCTACGAGTGCGGTGAATCCGGACACTTTCGAAACCAATGTCCAAAACTGAACAACAACCAGAACAACACCGGGAACAACAATCAGAACAACAACCGCAACAATCAAAACGACAACAACCGCGTCGTTAACAAAGGCTACGCCCCAAGCCGCGCATACATCCTCCGTGCACCGGAAACGGTTGCGGACCTCGGCTAGCACGGTACGTCCTAACAGCTGTTGCTACGATTTTCTTTTATTCGGATGCCGATTCGAACATAACGCTTGGAAAACTTTAACCACGAAACGAACAAACAACTAATTGAACTATGCCGCGAGCATACTTAAACTGATTAAAAATTTTCTGGCAACAATTGAACGCCACGCAAATTGGTATTATTATTGACGACGTGACTTATTCGGAGAACATACGCCGCGGGCGATCCGACTTGATTTTTAAATCTCGGGACGAGATTTCTCTAACATGGGGAGAATGTAACACCCCGCAAATTTAAACGCAATAATAAACATTAATCACTTGCATTATTAGGCTAATTCCCTACTTGAGTGAATTCACAACTACTTTTAGAGGTAAGTCTAGCAAAGCCCAACTAGATAATACGCGTAGTATTACGTATTCGTAATTAGTTGTAATTACGTACTGAACGATCTGAAAACAAACGCGACAAAAATATACGACTGTTGGTGAACAAAAATTATTTAATAAAACGAAATTATTAAATAACGTCGTGAACAATTAAATATTATGTCGATAATATTTACATATCATTTTATAACGTAAAACGCAAACTTGTATTATTAAAATAAAAACAAAATTTAAAATTTTAATACTAAATTAATATGGTTTCATAAAAAGATTCTAATAAAAATATAATGAAATATGGAATTTAAAATGTATTAGTTAAAATAATGTAACATTTAACAATCGGGTAAACAAACACGGATAAAATACCGCAAAATGGGACTCCTATTTGGTTCCCAAAAATCTGCCCCAAACCCCCACCCAAACCCCCATTCCTTCCTCATTTTCATTTCTCACCACCAAAAACACACACATTTTCTCTCAACTTTCTCTCTCTCTAAAAACCACTAAAAACAACTACAAAATCAACAAAAACAACAAATCGGACACACAACATCATCAAACTCGTCATCATCATCATCTACACAAGGATTCAAGCTCAAAATCACCATTTTCATCATCATCTTCATCATCCACCTAATTTTCGGATCTAACACTTTTTGGGTAAGAAAACACTAAACTTTTCATTTTTACTTCATTATAATAGCTTACAATCATGTTACAAGTCATTATATGAAAGATCTAAGCATTTTTGGGTTAAAAATCTCGATTTTCGGATGAACAGACTGTAACGTCGCATTAGTCCCAGGCGATTTGCGACGTCCCACTGCGACGTCCCACTGCTACGTCCCACTGCGACGTCCCACTGCTACGTCCCACTGCGACGTCCCACTGCGACGTCCCACACGACGTCCCACACGACGTCCCACTGCGACGTCCCACACGACGTCCCACACGACGTCCCACATGACGTCCCACGCGACGTCCCATTCGACGTCCCACTGCTACGTCCCACGAGACGTCCCACTGCTACGTCCCACGCGACGTCCCACTGCTACGTCCCACGCTACGTCCCACGCGACGTCCCACTGCTACGTCCCACTGCTACGTCCCACTGCGACGTCCCACGCGACATCCCACTGCGACGTCGCAAGTTTCAGAACCTTATAACAATACTTTGAAATATTTTTACAAAACCATCACCAACGAGTCGTACGAATTTACAAATAAACGATCTTTCTTGGACGAACGAGTAACATGGTCTGGTTGTTATGCAACCACTTATACGACTATTTCTTATATATAGGACCTTAGGGACTTTACCCGGACTACGCTTTGCTAGCACTCGCACTTTCACTTAACTCAAGAGGTGAGTTCACAGCCCCTACTTTTACTGATTTAACTGCTTTTAAACAGGGGTGGAAAACATAGTCAACTGTTTTACTTATTGCCATAACTGCTTTTACTTATATGATTGTTTATCATACTTGTTTACTCGAACAATTAGAGTACTTTGAACTATTAAACTATTGAACAAACTGATATTTATGAAATAACATTTTCATAATGACACACTGAACAAATGGGATAACTTATTCGACAAACTGTTTTAACTAGACCGGAGAACGACCGGTAAACTATTTTGCAAACGACTGTAAACCTTTAAACTTGTTTGGTATACCGGAGAACGACCGGTACTTTTATATAAACGCTGGAGAACGACCAGCTACGTATTTTAGTGCCAGAGAACGACTGGCCAAGGGACGGAAGAACGACCCGTGCGTCTTGGATGGGAGAACGACCCATGGGTTTGTTGGACGGGAGAACGACCCGTGCGTAACTAGACCGGAGAACGACCGGTAAACTGTTTTTGTTGAACGGGAGAACAACCCGTGCGTATTTGGCCGGAGAACGACCGGTACTGTTTTGTTTGTAAATCGCTGGAGAACGACCAGCACGTGTTTTAAACTTGAACTTTGGGCGAACAACCCACAAAACTTGTATTTGGATAACATTCCACTAAACTTATTCTCGACTATTATGGCAATACTATTTTTGAACGTTTTTGGATAACAACTGTGCTACAAACTTGATTTAACTTGTGTAAACTTAAACCTGTGAATTCACTCAACCTCGTTGTTGACTTTTACTATGTTTTTCAGGGAATTAGCTGCGCATATAAGAATCGCCAACATACATGGAGAATTAGGTGACCCGTGAAGTTTAGGATGCCAACTTTTGGAAACACATGGATTTCTTTAGTATAACTGAAATGTTTTAGTCATATTTCAGAAATCTACTTTTGTAAACTTATTACTTTTAACTTGTACGATTCGATGAATCGTAAACTTTGTAATTAATACTTTTGGCATCTCAATATATTATGTTCTGTTGTAATCATAAGCTCTGATACGTATGCATGCTTTGTTATTGTGGCACCCCCGTACTCAAACTAAATGCTTTCGCTAATCTAAATCAACGAATTTGGGGGTGTTACAAGTACCCGCCGGGTAGAACAAGAATCGGCCGGGTTATATGCAAATCATCCGGGTAAATAAGGTTTCTTGGTAACAGAATAAAATCTCGTTTTTAAGCCTCGAGTAGCCGCCGGTTTCCCGGGTTACCATTTAGTCACACTACTCACCGGGTAATGGATCTATCAGCCGGGTAAAACATCATACCCGATTACCCGTCGGGTAAGGGTTGTTCCCGCTGGGTACACCCTTCGTCCCAGCGACCTGCAGGTTCTGTTCAAACCAAACCCGAATTCAAAATCCAACAACACTATTTCAAGTTTCTAGCTTCAATCTAATATCACAATTAACATGGTTTCAAACTCTAATTTTTATATCTAATCATTATCTTACTGAATTTCAATCAAAACCCAATTTATGTATAAACAATCAAGAATACTTACAACTTGATTAAGATGTAGAAACGATGATGATGAATCTGAGTCTTGAATCAAATTCACAGAACCCAAAGTTTGTTTCAAGTTTCCTAGCTTTTCAATTGTTTTAATTTGGTTTCAAATAAATGAAGTTATTTTGGGAAGGTTATGAAAATTTAAGTCAGCTCCTCCTCTTTTAATCGACCTTATTTTATGTACCATTTATTCCCTTCTAAACCTATTGTCTGGAACCTAAAAATCATTTACGATTCCAACAATTTTATTTTACCGTCAACTATATAAAGTTAAAACAATCAATAGTTTACTAGTCACAATAAGTCATTTGACTTTTTGACTAATCATTCACAATAAACTTTGTAAATAACAAATAAATTTCCTAACACATTAATTGATTTATTTAAAGTCAGGAAATTACCAAAATGCCACTAGGCCCTTAAAGTGGGTGTTACAAAAATGGGTCATTTAATGGGTCGATTTGATGAAACGAGTCAAAATAAAGGTTTGACTCACTTTGATGTTTGCTTTTGGGTCAAAGTATGCAATTGAGTATGTTAGTGGGTCAAATGGCTAGAGACTTGGTCTCAAAAGTGGTTGAAATGACCAATTTTCGGATTAAGCTCCAAATTCGTCGTAAATGTGAATTTTAGAAAAGTGCCAATTGGAAAACCATTGTTATATCATATGGAATTTGTCTGCAAAATTTCATTGTTTGATTATAAACGAGTCAAAAGTTATGCGTATTTGAATTTGACTTTAAAACTTGAGTGTTGCTAAGTTTTCAGCATATAAGGGTGTGTACGCGATCGCGTAGGGGGTAGGCAATCGCGTACCAATAAAAGAAATGGTAACAGAAGTCTTCCAGGCATTCGTACGCGATTGCGTGAATGTACCAGGATCGCATACTAGGATCGCGACGCGATTACCCCAGGATCGCGTACTAGTATCGTGACGCGATGTAACACCCCGAATTTTGAGGTACTATTTTAGTACGCGAAAATATAATTATTATGAAGAATTATTATTTAAATGATATGATATAATAGAAAACGTAAATGGTTTCTCCAGTTCCAGACTGTATGAATTAAAAGAAATAAAATGTAATATGTATACATGCGTGCCTTTCTTCTGATTACTCTCAAACAGTCCATGAAACCCCATATGTGAAGGAAGAAAAACGCAGGAGCTAAACTCCATAATCAAATCTTCAAATCAACTTTTAATTCAAGCTTCTAATCTCTAATTAATCATCTTCTTCACCATCTCCAATCATTGTAAGTGTTTCTCTTCCATTTCTAACCTAGAAATGGGTATCCTTGGGTTTGGGTAGGGTTTTGAGAAATTGATGGGTTTAATCCGAAATTAAACCTAGAAATTCATTGTATTAGTGTTTACTAGTGTTATTATGATTGTTGGTAATCATAATACAACCTAAAGATAGTGAAATCACAAATTGTGTCTTTGGATAAATTTATGGTTTTTGCTAAATTTATCTAGGTTGAGGTTAATTGACCTAGAGTGTTGCTAGTAATGTTGTTAGAGTGTTAGTATGTTGTTTAAACAAGAATTTAACTAGAAAGTTAAGTAATCAAGAGTTAATGATGATTATGCTTATAGAGGGAATTGGGTGTGTTAGTTTGATTGAGGTCAAACTAAGTCAAACTCAAAGTGGGGGAGTATGATTTTGATTTCCAGTTAATTTCGATAATTAGCAAGTTCTAAATACTTGTCGTGTTATTATATGTTACGTGATTAGGTGATTAAAGGCGTGAAATCAATTGTTGTTAATCATCATATAATCATCAAGGTGAGTGTTATGGGAATTAATTAAGTAATGGTTGTGCATTCCTGATTGCTTCCGAGCAAGAGGCTTGTACAATCAAGTGGTTGTTACTGGTAACTTGTTTTGGTTTCCAATTATTAATGTTGTTGTGCTTTATGTGGAATGAACAATTGGGTAGAGATTACTAGCTTTGCTAGTTTAGTGTTATTGAGCTTGATATGAATATTGTTGTGGTATGGTATTAAGCTTTTATGTAGTCAATGGTTGTGAATCCACATAGTGTTTAATCTCTACTTATTGTTCGAGTAGTTATTTGTTTAGGGATTATATGTTCTTGTTGCTTGTTTTGGTGTTTAATGTGTTATATTGTGAATTACTTGGTTAATTTCTGATAAGCTCACTAAGCATTAGTGCTTACTCTTTTAAGTGGTTAATTTGTAGGTACTATTGGGCATCGTGAAGGAAAGAAGATTAAGAAAGAGTAGCTTGATTTGCTTGCTTTTTGGTATGAGTGGCAAGCTCTTCTCTTTATAATTATCGTTGTGTACTTAACTTGTGTAAAATGTCCACTTGTCATCTTTTAAAGCTAAACTATGTAGGGTTATCAAACATGTGATTTTGTAATGGTTTGACCGTAAAAAGTCAAAGCCGGGTGGAAAGATGGTATGTTATGGTTTGGATAGTGTATGATAATTGGAAGTGTTAAAATTGTTAGTTATTATCTAGTGAAAAGTGGTTAATGGTCAAATTTTGTTTTGGTTAAACTTTGTTGATGACGTGTAGTCTAATACTCTTGTTGGTCAATTATGGGTTATAGTTGAATAGTGAATGGGTCAAAACAATCCTTGTTTGTAAACGGGTCAAATGTGTCAATTTGGGTCGTCCAAATGCTTATATGTTGTATTGTAATGAGTTAGCATTATAGTACCTTGGTCGTATGCTTTAAACTTGTTTTAGTATCTTGATAAAGTAGACAAAAATATTTAATTGTTTTATTTTAATAATACAAGTTTGCGTTTTACGTTATAAAATGATATGTAAATATTATCGACATAATATTTAATTGTTCACGACGTTATTTAATAATTTCGTTTTATTAAATAATTTTTGTTCACCAACAGTCGTATATTTTTGTCGCGTTTGTTTTCAGATCGTTCAGTACGTAATTACAACTAATTACGAATACGTAATACTAGTCTAATACTCTTGTTGGTCAATTATGGGTTATAGTTGAATAGTGAATGGGTCAAAACAATCCTTGTTTGTAAACGGGTCAAATGTGTCAATTTGGGTTGTCCAAATGCTTATATGTTGTATTGTAATGAGTTAGCATTATAGTACCTTGGTCGTATGCTTTAAACTTGTTTTAGTATCTTGATAAAGTAGACAAAAAGTCTAGACCTCAATGTGTTTAGTTTGTGAACTTGGTCGTTACCAAAAAGTGGTCAAAACGACCCTAAATTGGTTACACGTTCAAATCTTACATTTTTGTGAAATTTGAAAAAGTGTAAAAAGGGAAACTTTCATTTTGGTATAGTGAAGGTGTCCGAAAAATTTTAGGTCTTAACTTGTAACGAGTTGAAAATTATGCAAGTTTGAATTTGGCCCAAATTTATGAGTTTTGCAGATTTCTGAAGTCAGACCTGCATACGCGATCCCAGCAACCCTCAAGGATCGCGTATGTTAGCGTGTTTTGTTCACAGTCGACTTTCACGTAATGTTACGCGATCCCACTTTGATTCCAGGATCGCGTAAATTAGTGTATTTTGATCACAGTGGGTTTCAAAGCGTTGGTATGCGATCCTGCCCATAATCTGGTATCGCGTATGTGTTACTAAAATTTGACATTTTGTTTTAAGTTTGGTATGTGGTCTAAATGTTTATATCTCTTAATATAATCTATGTAGTAATAATAAATGGGACTTAAATGATTATGTTGTAAGGTGTATAAATTTTTTTTATGGGCGTTTCACGCGATTCCTCCTAGATCGCGGCGCGATTGAGGAGAATCGCGATGCGATTGTTCGGTTGGTCAGGATTTTATTTTGTTTGACTCCGTTAATTACCTGTAGCATCTTTTAGTATTAGGACTTCGTATTTTAACATGTATGAAAATATATAATGAGGTTTTCATATAATTTTTTTATTTTTTTTGGGACGTTTCAATTTTTTTGGTTTTAATCATCAAACTTTCATAATATTTTTGGTTCTAATCATCAAACTTTCATTTTTTTTTCGTTTTAACCATTCAACTTTAACATTTGTCTGACTTGTTATTTTTACCATTTTATAACACACCCAAAAATACCAAGGATATATTTTTTTTTAGCATATCGGAAGCACCAATTACATAATCACACTTAGATTGCATATATTAAAATCAAAAGTGCAATCTAACACAAACGGTTATAACATCTAGTTTAGTAACAACTTTACAATCCATAAGCCTTAGTGCTATTTAAATCCAAACATGACAATAAACGGTTAACATGATTGTCCAAAACAGAGTAAGCGGTATCAAACATTCCATTCCCATCCTCTTGCCAACCCACATACCAAAATGATAACCTGCAAGAGATAAGGAGGAGGGATTAGCACGAAGCTAAGTGAATAGATCAATAGCTATCAACCTAACCTAGCATAACAATTGTCTATAGCTAAGCAGTCAAACAACTAACTTCAAAGAGGATCGGTGGTTCTCAGGGCACCCTAATGCCGCGGAGGCCCCCGAGCAACACTTACAATCACTGAAGGCCAAATCAGTGATCTAACCGATAGTTTGGTACTATTACTACTTCTAACATTATTCCAATGAGCAACACATGTACAAAGTACTAATGTTATCCAAGTAATAGTACCCAAACCCGATCGCAATTGACCTCTGAAAGAAATCACATAACCACAATCATCATGGCAATATGTAAAAATAAACAATGCATAAGTAAAACCAAGTTTACCCGTTGTAACCAGATAGTTACAACCAACTTAGACTGAGAGTCAATGATCCACTCACCCTTGACAATCACCGTCTCCACTCAAAGTTCTAATATTATTGAGTCTTCGGTTTATCTGAGATCACAAAAGAATTATAAGTTAATAACTCATTATAATAATATATCTCAACTCAATACATATCACTTAATATATATATATATATATATATATATATATATATATATATATATATATATATATATATATATATATATATATATACATATTCACATACATTAAAAGTACTATACAAAAGCATACTGATTTTGAACCCTGTTTTTGACCCACAGCCGATCGGCTATGAGGTCCCAGCCGTTCGGCTAAGGAGCTCAAACCCGATCGGCTCATGCCCTAGCCGATCGGCTACCATGTCTAACTCGAGGCCTAAGATCCAGACACGAGCCGCTGTAAGGGTTTTGAACTAACATAGCCGTTCGGCTTAATCTAGCCGTTCGGTTTAAACAGCATAGCTGATCGGCTATGCCCTCTTAGCCGATCGGCTGAGAGGTTCGGACCAGAAAACCCATTTTCCTTTTTCAACCTTCTGCACGAACTTAAAACCCTAAAACAAGAAATGCAGATAGGAAACACGAATTCACTCTGTAATCAACCTCAAGTATCCTCTATAAACATGTTATAACAATAAACAACAACATCTAACACCAAATTCTACACATGCATCATAGATTCAACCTAATTTCTACTAATTCAACCATATACCTACAAAATGGAGAATTATACTTACAACGGAGATGGTAATGAGATGATGATGATAGAAATCAGTTGTAGGATCAGAATCAAGCTTCAATTAAATCCTAGAATCTGATTTTGAATGAATTCCTTTGAGAGCATGTGTGTGTATTTTCTTGAGTTAGTTAGGCAAAAACAGGGGTGTTAACGAACCGAGCCGAACCGAGTATCAACATGCTCGAACTCGACTCGAAATATTTTTAGTATGCTCGAACTCGACTCGAACTCGAATAAGTTTTTTAAATTGGGCTCGAACTCGAGATCGATATTTTTTTCATTGTTCGAGTTCGAATTCGAAACTCGTTTAGTAACTTAAACTTTTCTTATTTGCATGAATATTCAAGTTTAACTCGATCGTTATTGTTCATTTCGTTCTCATCTGAGGCTCGGGTGGCTCGACTTGAGATATATATATGAGCTTGTTGAACCATTTGAGCCGAGTATGCTCGATTAACTCGTTCGACTCAGAGTATTATACGAGTTTTCGAGCGAGTCGAGTCGAATATTAATTTTTATGACTCGGCTCGTGAAATTAATCGAACAATAATTTTTGCTCAAACTCGACTCGAGTTCGAAGTAGCTCATGCTCGAACTCGAAATAAACGAGTTCGAAATCGAGTAGCTCGTGAGCGGCTCGGTTCGTTAACACCCCTAGGCAAAAATCAGGAAATGAAAGAAATAAAGGTCAACTAACTCATTTAACCCAACTCAAATACAGTGTAACATTATACCCGTCCTAAATCTATTGTCTGGAACCTAAAAGTCATTTGCGAGAAAATACATTTTATTATACCGTCATCTAAATTAATTTAAAACAAGCAATAATTCATTTATCACTATAAGTCATTTGACCTATTAATTTCCATTATCTAAATAATGCCAAGTATTCGCAATTACAATTAAATAACAATAAAATAAAGAAAATACCGTATTTCTACTCGGCCCAAATCGAGGATGTTACAAATCTTCCCTCCTTAAGAAGATTTCGTCCCTGAAATCTCGCCATGCCCAAAAAGACTAGGATACCGCATCCTCATGCTAGACTCGGTCTCCCACGTAAGGTTTGGACCCAAACTATGATTCCACTTAACCAACACCATGGGTATATCCTTCTTTCGAAGTTTAGTCACCTTACGATCTAAGATCTCTACAGGTTCTTCTACGAGTCTTTGACTTTGGTCGATACGTAGGTCTTGCAATGGAAGAACTTGGGATTGGTCCTCCACATTGCATTTCCTTAAGTAGCACACGTTGAAAGTATCGTGGATACCCGCTAATTCTGGAGGAAGCTCTAACGACACAGTTTGATCATCAACCACTTACCGAATTCTAAACGGTCCAATGTATCTAGGGGCAAGTTTACCACGCTTCCCAAACCGAATAACACCCTTCCAAGGTGAAACTTTCAAGTAAACCAATTCACCTTCTACAAATGAGACAGGTCTACGACGTGGATCGACATACTGTTTCTGTCTATCGCGGGTAGCTTTTAACCTATCACGTGCTATAGCTACCTTATCAGCTGTAATTTGTACTGTATCAGGACCCATAAATTGCTTCTCACCCGCCTCCAACCAACAAGTGGGTGTTCTACACTTACAGCCATATAACATTTCATAGGGTGACATGCCTATACTAGAATGGAAAGAATTATTATAGGCGAATTCAACCAGAGGTAAGTGAGAATCCCAAGACCCACCAAATTCCAATACACATGCCCGCAACATATCCTCTAAGGTCTGAATAGTCCGCTCAGACTGACCATCAGTCTGAGGATGATAAGCAGTGCTCAAATTGACTCTAGTACCCAGTTCCCGCTGCAAACTCTGCCAAAACCCAGATACGAACCGAGAATCTCTGTCTGAAACAATGAACAATGGAATTCCATGCCTAGAAACCACCTCATTAATATACAACCGTGCCAACTTGCTCAAAGATGCCGTCTCACAAGTAGCAAGAAAGCGAGCACTCTTGGTTAATCTATCAATAATTACCCAAATCATATCGTTACTCTTAACTGTTCGAGGCAATTTGGTTACAAAATCCATGGTAATATGCTCCCATTTCCACTCAGGAATCTCAAGTTGTTTCAAAGCTCCATATGGTTTTTGATGTTCGGCTTTTACTTGCGAGCAAATATGACAAGATTCCCCAAACCGAGCTACATCCAATTTCAAAGTAGGCCACCAATACAACGGTTTCAAATCATGACACATCTTAGTACTTCCGGGATGAACCGATAATTTAGATTTATGTGCCTCCACCAAGATCACATCTCGAAGTCCACCAAGCAAGGGAAACCAAACTCGGGATTGAAAGGTCTTCAAACCCCGAGAATCATCAATCAATAAATCCTTCATTTTTAACATAATCTCGGATTTCAAGTTATCATCCATCAATGCCTCTATTTGAGCCACTTTCAATTGATCAATCAAACCCGAAGAAACCTCCAAACGCATAAAACAAACCCTTTATGTTTTCCTTTCCGACTTAACGCATCCGCCATGACATTGGCCTTACCCGGGTGGTAACGAATCTCACAGTCATGATCTTTGATCAATTCCAACCATCGCCTCTGTTGCATATTGAGCTCTTTCTGAGTGAACAAATATTGAAGACTTTTGTGATCCGTACAAATGACACATTTCGTGTCATAAAGGTAGTGCCTCCAAATTTTCAAAGCGAAAACCACGGCCGCTAGTTCCAAGTCATGGGTAGGATAATTAATTTCATGAGGTTTCAATTGACGCAAAGCATAGGCAATAACACGGTCTCGTTGCATCAAAACACAACCCAAACCTGCAGAAGAAGCATCACAATAAACAATGAAGTCATCGGACCCATCATGCGATGCTAAAACTGGAGCCTTACACAAAAGCTGCCTCAAAGTTTGAAAAGCTGATTCCTGTTGTTCAGTCCATTGAAATTTAACATCTTTCCGAGTTAGCTTAGTCAAAGGACCCACAATCTTAGAAAAATCATTTATGAACTTTCCGTAGTAACCCGCTAATCCCAGAAAACTCTTAATTTCGGAAGGAGACTTAGGTGCTTGCCAATTCATGACAGCCTCAATCTTTGATGGATCCACTTTAACCTCATCCTCACAAATGATGTGCCCCAAAAACTGTACCTCTCGCAACCAAAACTCGCATTTGGAAAATTTTGCATACAATTGTTCTCTTTTTAAGGTCTCAAGAACCAAACGCAAATGCATCTCATGATCCGATTCAGACTTAGAATAAACCAATATATCATCAATGAATACAATAACAAATTTATCAAGGAAAGGTCGACAAACTCTATTCATTAAATCCATGAAAATCGCCAGAGCATTTGTCAACCCAAATGGCATAACAAGAAACTCATAATGACCATATCTAGTGCGGAAGGCTGTCTTAGGGATATCCTCCTCACAAACCCGTACTTGGTGATAGCCCGACCTCAAATCAATTATTGAGAAATAAGAAGACCCTTGCAATTGGTCAAACAACTCATCTATTCGGGGCAAAGGGTACTTATTCTTTATGGTTCTCTTATTCAACTCCCTATAGTCAATACACATACGAAAGGTGCCATCCTTCTTTTTAACAAACAACACAGGTGCACCCCAAGGAGAAGAACTAGGTCTAACAAAACCTTTATCTAATAAATCTTGAATTTGGCTCATCATTTCTCGAATTTTGGAGAGAGCCAATCTATAAGGAGCCTTAGCTACGGGAGAAGAATCAGGAATCAAATCAATCTTATACTCCACTTCTCTAATGGGTGGTAGGCCAGACAATTCATCGGGAAAGACATCCAAGTATTCAGAAACCACTCGGACATCGGAGACCTTTTTCTTTTCTAACTTAGCATCAATGACATAGGCCAAATACGACTCATACCCTTTAGCTAACGATTTTCTAGCTTTCAACAAGGAGATCAAGGGAATACTACCATTCTCCCGTTCCCCTCGAGCCACGACATGTGACTCATTTGAGATTGGGATTCTTATTAACTTTCTATGGCAATAAATGTTGGCTCTATTCTGACTTAACCAATCCATGCCCAAAACCGCATCAAAACCGGGAATAGGCATCAAAAGAAAAGAAACAGGGAAACTATGTCCTTCAATTAAAATACTAGCTCCGGTCACCGATGTAGTAACCGGAACCACTTTACCACTAGCTACCTCGACCTCAATAGGATTTGTTATAACAGTGGGAGTCAATTTCAGTCTATCATAGAAATTCATAGATACAAAGGAACAATTGGCTCCCGAGTCAAATAAAACACATGCCGGTACAGAATTGATAAGAAAAGTACCGGTTATGACATCCTCTGTCCTGACAGCTTCATCAGCTGTCATCTGAAACGCCCTACCGGATGCTGGTGGTGGATTCTTTCTTTTCTGGCTAGACGATGAAGACCATCCGATCGTACCCGTTCTCTGCCTACCACCCTCGGTACATTGCCCCGCCCGATGACCCTCTTTGTGACAGTTCCAACACACATTCCTAGGAAAAGTACAATCTTTGTAATCATGCCCAAACTGTCCACACTTGATACATCTGTGAGTCTTAGGAGTACAAGGCCCTGTGTGCCTGGATTTACAACTATTACACCAATTGGTCCTATCCACTATACCACCATCCGAACTTTGCTTCTTACCTTGTGATGATCCATGCCATTTCTTCTTCCACTGACTCCCCGAAGAATCACTCTTAGGTTTCAATGGAGATTTTTCCTTAATATCCAAGCCTTGGGCCCGAATATCACCATCCACAGAACGGGCTAAATCAAAAGCTTGGGTAAGGGTACCCGCAAGTCTCACTGTCGTCCGATAAGTATGGGGTAACATTCCAAGGAAATGATCAATCTTTGTACGTTCATCCGGTACCCACTAGTGCACAAATCTCAACTTTTTAGAAAATTGAGAAAGAAGGTCATCCATCGTCATACTATCCGTCAAATGCAAGTCCAGAAACTCACGTCGAATACGGGTCATGTCAAATCCAGAATAGTATTTCTTGCAAACCTCATTGTAGAAATCAGACCATCTTATAGAAGCCCTTTGTTGTGGTGTCAGATGTGAAGTAATAGAATCCCAACAACCCATTGCCGGACCCTTGAGGAGTTGTACCGCATAAGGAACTTTAACCTCATCTTCGCATCGACAAACCTCGAATTTTCTCTCAACATCTCTCAACCAATCTAATGTAACGGAAGGGTTTGTACTACCATAATAATCAGATGGTCCACTAGATTTGAATGTCTTGAAAGAGCAAAGCTAATGTTGATATGGTGGTGGAAATACCGGAATTTGGTAACCAGAAGGCCCAGAAGAGAATGGAGCCGATGTTTGATAAGTACCAAAATGCTGCTGCTGCTGATCAAATGGCAAGGATGTAAAAATCTGAGATGTCACAATAGTAGATGGTGTAGTGCTCACTACGGGTGGTAAAGTCTGATGAATCTGCTGAGATACCCGAGCTTGCTGACTTTGCAAAAACTATTGTTCAATAGCCTTAAGCCTAACCACTTCTCCTTCTAAATGCAACATATAATCCTCTTGATTTAAATCCTCTGCTGTGAAGGAAGTACCGGTTTGTCCCTGACTAACATTCTGAATTTCAGGAGGAGTAACATTCGTCCTAGAGTCATCATTGGAGGTATCGGTCGGGTTCTCATTATCTGTCATTTCCTGCACCACATCACATCTCACAACTCGTTAATTGTTAGTACCTACATACTAACCAATTCTCCTATCATAGCTAAATCCCACACCCTGGAATGTTTGACAAACACTATAGATTTGGGATTGAACACTTAACCCATGTTCAATTCACCTAAAACTTTGCTCTGATACCAATTTATAACACTCCCCAAAATACCAAGGCTATTTTTTTTAAAACATATCGGAAGCGCCAATTAAATTATCATACTTAGATTGCATATATTAAAATCAAAAGTGCAATCTAACACAAACGGTTATAACATCTAGTTTAGTACCAACTTTACAATCCATAAGCCTTAGTGTTACTTAAATCCAAACATGATAATAAACGGTTAACATGATTGTCCAAAACAGAGTAAGCGGTATCAAACATTCCATTCCCATCCTCTATCCAACCCACATACCAAAATGATAACCTGCAAGAGATAAGGAGGAGGGATTAGCACGAAGCTAAGTGAATAGATCAATAACTATCAACCTAACCTAGCATAACAATTGTCTATAGCTAAGCAGTCAAACAACTAACTTCAAAGAGGATCGGTGGTTCTCAGGGCACCCTAATGCCGCGGAGGCCCCCGAGAAACACTTACAATCACTGAAGGCCAAATCAGTGATCTAACCGATAGTTTGGTACTATTACTACTTCCAACATTATTCCAATGAGCAACACATGTACAAAGTACTAATGTTATCCAAGTAATAGTACCCAAACCCAATCGCAATTGACCTCTAAAAGAAATCACATAACCATAATCATCATGGCAATATGTACAACTAAACAATGCATAAGTAAAACCAAGTTTACCCGTTGTAACCAGATTGTTACAACCAACTTAGACTAAGAGTCAATGATCCACTCACCCTTGACAATCACCGTCTCCACTCAAAGTTCTAATATTATCGAGTCTTCGGTTTATCTGAGATCACAAAAGAATTATAAGTTAATAACTCATTATAATAATATATCTCAACTCAATACATATCACTTTATATATATATATATATATATATATATATATATATATATATATATGTATATATATATATATATATATATATATATATATTCACATACATTAAAAGTACTATACAAAAGCATACTGATTTTGAACCCTGTTTTTGACCCACAGCCGATCGGCTATGAGGTACCAGCCGTTCGGCTAAGGAGCTCAAACCCGATCGGCTCATGCCTTAGCCGATCGGCTACCATGTCTAACTCGAGGCCTAAGATCCAGACACGAGCCGCTGTAAGGGCTTTGAACTAACATAGCCGTTCGGCTTAATCTAGCCATTCGGTTTAAACAACATAGCCGATCGGCTATGCCCTCTCGGCCGATCGGCTGAGAGGTTCAGACCAGAAAACCCATTTTCCTTCTTCAACCTTCTGCACGAACTTAAAACCCCAAAACATGAAATACAGATAGGAAACACGAATTCACTCTGTAATCAACCTCAAGTATCCTCTATAAACATGTTATAACGATAAACAACAACATCTAACACCAAATTCTACACATGCATCATAGATTTAACCTAATTTCTACTAATTCAACCATATACATACAAAATGGAGAATTATACTTACAATGGAGATGGTAATGAGATGATGATGATAGAAATCAGTTGTAGGATCAGAATCAAGCTTCAATTAAATCCTAGAATCTGATTTTGAATGAATTCCTTTGAGAGCATGTGTGTGTATTTTCTTGAGTTAGTTAGGCAAAAATCAAGAAATGAAATAAATAAAGGTCGACTAACTCATTTAACCCAACTCAAATACAGTGTAATATTATACCCGTCCTAAATCTGTTGTCTGGAACCTAAAAATCATTTGCGAGAAAATACGTTTTATTATACCGTCATCTAAATTAATTTAAAACAAGCAATAATTCATTTATCACTATAAGTCATTTGACCATTTGACCTATTAATTTCCATTATCCAAATAATGCCAAGTATTCGCAATTACAATTAAATAACAATAAAATAAGGAAAATACCGTATTTCTACTCGGCCCAAATCGAGGATGTTACAAATCTTCCTTCCTTAAGAAGATTTTGTCCCCGAAATCTCGCCATGCCCAAAAAGACTAGGATACCGCATCCTCATGCTAGACTCGGTCTCCCACGTAAGGTTTGGACCCAAACTATGATTCCACTTAACCAACACCATGGGTATGTCCTTCTTTCGAAGTTTAGTCACCTTACAATCTAAGATCTCTACAGTTCTTCTACGAGTCTTTGACTTTGGTCGATACGTAGGTCTTGCAATGGAATAACTTGGGATTGGTCCTCCACATTGCATTTCCTTAAGTAGCACACGTTGAAAGTATCGTGGATACCCGCTAATTCTGGAGGAAGCTCTAACGACACAGTTTGATCATTAACCACTTGCCGAATTCTAAACGGTCCAATGTATCTAGTGGCAAGTTTACCACGCTTCCCAAACCGAATAACACCCTTCCAAGGTGAAACTTTCAAGTAAACCAATTCACCCTCTACAAACGAGACAGGTCTACGACGTGGATCGGCATACTGTTTCTGTCTATCGCGGGAAGCTTTTAACTTATCACGGGCTATAGCTACCTTATCAGCTGTAATTTGTACTATATCAGGACCCACAAATTGCTTCTCACCCGCCTCCAACCAACAAGTGGGTGTTCTACACCTACGGCCATATAACATTTCATAGGGTGGCATGCCTATACTAGAATGGAAAAATTATTATAGGCGAATTCAACCAGAGGTAAGTGAGAATCCCAAGACCCACCAAATTCCAATACACATGCACGCAACATATCCTCTAAGGTCTGAATAGTCCATTCAGACTGACCATCAGTCTGAGGATGATAAGCAGTGCTCAAATTGACTCTAGTACCCAGTTCCCGCTGCAAACTCTGCCAAAACCCAGATGCGAACCGAGAATCTCTGTCTGAAACAATGAACAATGGAATTCCATGCCTAGAAACCACCTCATTAATATACAACCGTGCCAACTTGCTCAAAGATGCCGTCTCACAAGTAGCAAGAAAGCGAGCACTCTTGGTTAATCTGTCAACAATTAACCAAATCATATCGTTACTCTTAACCGTTCGAGGCAATTTGGTTACAAAATCCATGGTAATATGCTCCCATTTCCACTCAGGAATTTCAAGTTATTTAAAAGTTCCATATGGTTTTTGATGTTCGGCTTTTACTTACGAGCAAATATGACAAGATTCCCCAAACCGAGCTACATCTAATTTCAAAGTAGGCCACCAATACAACGGTTTCAAATCATGATACATCTTAGTACTTCCGGGATGAACCGATAATTTAGATTTATGTGTCTCCAACAAGATCACATCTCGATGTCCACCAAGAAAGGGAACCCAAACTCGGGATTGAAAGGTCTTCAAACCCCGAGAATCATCAATCAATAAATCCTTCCTTTTTAACATAATCTCGGATTTCAAGTTATCATCCATCAATGCCTCTATTTGAGCCACTTTCAATTGATCAATCAAATCCGAAGAAACCTCCAAACGCATAAAACAAACCCTTTCTGATTTTCCTTTCCGACTTAACGCATCCGCCACAACATTGGCCTTACCCGGGTGGTAACGAATCTCACAGTCAAAATCTTTGATCAATTCCAACCATCGCCTCTGATGCATATTAAGCTCTTTCTGAGTGAATATATATTGAAGACTTTTGTGATCTGTACAAATGACACATTTCGTGCCATAAAGGTAGTGCCTCCAAATTTTCAAAGCGAAAACCACGGCCGCTAGTTCCAAGTCATGGGTAGGATAATTAATTTCATAAGGTTTCAATTGACGCGAAGCATAGGCAATAACACGGTCTCGTTGTATCAAAACACAACCCAAACCTGCAGAAGAAGCATCACAATAAACAATGAAGTCATCGGACCCATCATGCAATGCTAAAACTGGAGCCTGACACAAAAGCTGCCTCAAAGTTTGAAAAGCCGATTCCTGTTGTTCAGTCCATTGAAATTTAACATCTTTTCGAGTTAGCTTAGTCAAAGGACCCACAATCTTAGAAAAATCCTTTATGAACTTTCGGTAGTAACCTGCTAATCCAAGAAAACTCTTAATTTCGGAAGGAGACTTAGGTGCTTGCCAATTCATGACAGCCTCAATCTTTGATGGATCCACTTTAACCCCATCCTCACAAATGATGTGCCCCAAAAACTATACCTCTCGCAACCAAATTCAAAATACCCAATTTACTAACATAAACCCTAACTTCCAAACGAGTGATTTAACCAACGAAAATGAAAACGGGAAGTTATACCTTGTAGAGGAAAGTGCGTGTAACACGAATACACAAAAATGGAGATGAATGCGTGGCCAGAATTTCCGTTTGGGGGTTGTGGTGTAGATGGCCGTAGGTGGTGATGAAGAAAAAGGTTTTGGTGTGAAAATGAGGAAGAAAGAGGCTGCTGGCGGTTTTCTGCCTTTTTGATCCATACGGCGTATGGATTAAACAGGCCCAGGTCAAATTCATTAAACCCAGTCAACGGCCCGGTCCAGCGGCCCAACCAATCCATACGGCGTATGGATTCCATACGGCGTATGGATTGAAAAATCAGAATTTTTCAAAAAACGATTTTCTACCCATTTTTAACCCAAATCCATCACTAATTTTATATAATTAAATTTCAAACCTGGAGGATAATCACGACTTCAAAATCTTCACAATTCCACACTATAAAATAAATAACAATAATTAACAAACATTAAAAAGAATAATATTCAAAATAATACTTAATATTCAAATCTCACAATAAAAAACAAATATCCAAAACAACCAAAAGTCTAACATAATCCAAAACAAACCAAAATGTTAGAAACAATCCAATAGCATAAGAAACAAAAGAAATGATTAGATTCACTGCTTAGGATAGAGAGCAAGGAAACGCTCAGTAATTATGGGAATGACGTTAATGATCCCATGACCAAAACTTGGAAAATTTGCCAATTGCTCATTAACCACGGGAAGCAGATAAATTAAATCTCAGCTAATCTTCATTACTGACTTAGTTACCTCTCCTTCTTCATCCCACACTTCATCATTACCAACTAACTTAACCTCTCGCTCCGGACTGTCATCCTCAAGCTCACCAATAAATTCTAAACATGACTCTCCAATCTGATGATGCTTGCTCATCAATGGAGTTTCCTTCAAACTTCTAATTAAGCTTTCAACCTCACCCAAAACTTGCTCTTGAAGTCTGTTGAAACCCAAACCTGAACTCCTGAATATCTCAACAAATCTTATGTAGATTTCCACCATTCCATAGTGGAAATGTTCCTTTTGGTACAGAATCTTAGTCTCATCCACTAACTCTCTCATATTTGCCACTAGATAGGTTGCTAAATCAATTTCATCAATTGGGTGAATAAAATCCGGGCGTGGTCTTCCTTCTTCTTCCTTAGCAAGACGATCTAACTGTTCAACCATTCTATTCATGTGATAGTGAATAGTGTTACTCACTACAAAACAATGAGGTGTCTCATCCTTAAGATGATCATCTACTTTTACCAATTGAACCAGATCCTTTAAACCAGCTAAAAATTCCTTATCAGCTTTGGAAGTTGGACGACCTGTTAACTCATACAGAGCTTTAATCATACGATTAAGACATGCGGCCTGTTTAGCCGAATAAGGAAACGAATGTTGTCTTAAAATTTCATAAACCTCAAGATATCGCCTCTTTTGATTGGCGAAGAATACTTTCTCCTCTTCGATCCTTAAGGTTATTGATTCCTCAAAATCTAGAAGATCATCCAGAAACTGCTGAGAATCCCCAAATTGTCTTTCCACTTCTGCACTATCTAGTAGGTTCTGTACTAGTGCCAGTTGATAGTCGGAGAAATAAACAGAGGATATCCTGATTAGTTCAGCTGTAAAAGGAATGTCCCATCTCACATTCGCAATTGCACCCAATAATTCTTCACATGACGACGTGATAGGCACAACCTTGCGGCCCAAGTGAGTGAATGATGGAATTTCACCTTCTACCCTTGACTCCAAACTCTCAGAATCATAAATACCAACCAAATCGTAATTGTTTGCATCACTTTCAAAGCTCCTAGCCATTGGATAAACCTAATAAAAAATAAATCTGGAAATACAAAACACCACTAACGAAAAACAAGTTAGTTCACACTAAATAATAATTTTAAATAACATGTACAATATTAAAATAAATGGAACTCCAACCGGCGGACGGATTCCCATCCGCCGGTTGAAACTAAAACCCCAAAAGTTTAACCAATTAAAGGATAATTAGTTTCAACCAATGAATTAATGAAAACTTGTTACAAAATTACTTAAATTACTTTAAACAACTTTACAAAATTATTTGTTTAACAAAATTCTTTTAAAAATAAAAGTTTACAAATCACTAATTCCTATTTAAATAATCACAACCGCTTCCCCGGCGCGTCTTGTTTTACAATTTATAAATAGAAATACCTAATAAATACTTTCAAGCAACCAGGCAAGAATACCCAATCAATTGTAAATATAGATTTGGTAAGTCAGATTCGAACACAGGGAATGGTGGAATATTTAAAATAGAAATTAACAATTAACTAGAAAGCAGTAAATATGGGGGACGTTTTAGTTCCGTACGAACAATTGTTTAGAAAACATTTAATTAAAATAAATAAACTTAAATAAAACTTTAAATTAAAATAATAAATAAATAATAACAATAAATCCTAATTGGAAGGAATAAGTAATTGTATAATTAATGTCACTTAGATTCATATTTCCCGATTTATTACGTATTGATCATCTAATTGTGATTCTTTTAGATCAACTTAATACCAAATTCTTCAATGTATACTAAGTCAAATGTGAACTAGCCAACGTTTCGGGTCCAACTAATTCCTATAATCTAGGGTCCAACATGAAACACTGGTTCCAATGTCACAAGATGATCAGTCAATTGTGTGTCTTTCCCTAAATTATGCATTAAACATTCACAACTCGTTATAATTAACTCTATGGTATGACTCAACAATACCCAATAATTAACTTATTGTCTTGTTCATTTTAAAGTAGATAATTATTGTATATTCGACCTATCAGACTCAACGTATTTAGTGATAGTCCAAAACCCTAGGGTAGTACTAGCAATAATCAATAATCTTAAAGGAACTCAATCTCATTAATATTATTAATCACGTGAAGCAACAATAATAACTAGTTACCAATAAACAAGTGTCCACGAGCAATATAATAGTTTTCAATTAAATAACTTAGTCAATACGCAATTATAATCGTTCAATAATCATAATCTAAGTTCAATTAACTACACAATCACTTTGGATATTCAACTCATCATCAAAACAGAAATAATCATATTATTCAATGACAAATTCTTCAATGAAATCGAATAAAAGAGTTATACCGAATCGAAAACGATGAACTACGAAAGATTTGGATGAACTATCCTCGATCTTCACCCTTCGTACCTCCAAACTAAACCTAATTTACGAAATATTAACCCCTAAAGTCGTCTGGAATACAAAAATACGAAAACAAAACAAAAAACTCTTGAATTAGGGTTTAAAACGCGTTTTTATACTTCCTGGAATTTTGATCCATACGGCGTATGGATTTCCATACGGCGTATGGATTGATTTCAAGTCCAGCCCATGTCCGCGTAACCTGGGCCTCCACTGCTGCAATCCATACGGCGTATGGATGACTTTTTCAGCCGGATTCTTCATTTTTCTTCTTTTATTCTTTTCTTCGACTTCGGCTTCACATGTTTCTTCAAATATGTATCATTTAACTTATTTATTGACTGTTTTCCTTCCTTTCTTCATAAACGCTCCATTTCCACATCTATTTGCAAATATGAACGAAATTAATATCTATTCTAAATTAAATGCAATAAAAACATTCAAGAATAGGGGTAAAATACTACTGAAATATAGTACTTTTGAGCGTTTATCAAACATCCCCCACTTGAATCCTACTTGTCCTCAAGTAGACTATCGATTCAAAAATCAAATTCTTAAGAAATAGTCATCTCTATTAATCTAAATAACTAGCAAAGGAATTACACAACATCACCCATCTTCAACTCAAATGCTTAAATTTAAAAATCTGTTAATTCTAAAAACAATTATTAAGAAATTACGAGATTTACAAAAACTGATCTACACATAGAGTTATTATTCTTAAGCATCAAATAGTTCACAATGATTATTGATATTGTTATCCACTTAAACAATCTATATTTGAATACTTGAGCTCAACTTATTATTATCCGTGTAAATATTCCCTTAGACTCTCAAAAACTATATACTTTCATACTCATAACATGCCAATATTACATATCTTGGAATTTAATCAAAACAATCATTTTTCAAATCAAGACAGAGGTGACAGGTCTGTGCCTTAACACAACAAAGCAACATAACTTGATTTTGGTTTAGCAATAATGTTTTTAGTCAAACCATTGGTGACAGGTCTGTACCTCAGTACAACAAAGCAACATAACTTGACCACATTTTAAAATCATGAGTTATTAAACTCTTTTGCTCTTTTTCATTAGATATACTGACGGAGACCAGGTCTGTACTTTCGTACAACAGAGGAAACAACACCCAATATATCCCCAAATGATATTAATTAAATTCCCAAAAATATGGCATATCACACATTACTAATATGAAAATTAAGACATAAGTCATACATAGCTAAAGTTCATCTAAAAGGTAATATCCACTCCTTAATTTCATTTCTTAAAAGCTCAAACATTCTCATATAAATCGCCTATCAATACATCATATAATGAAGCTAAATAACATTTTTCACAATTTAATATTTAATTGAAAAGTGTAGAAAATTTTAAAAAGTAACCTACATTGTTACAAAATAATTATCTCTTGAAAACAAAAATTTTAATGCAAAAATTTGGTTGAAAAATGGGCAACTCATAACCTCCTAGTTACTTATCTTAATAAGATAACTATTAACCAAATTACAAAATCATCTACTTATTAACAGAACAATTATGTGGAAATTAAACTTCCTTTTCTCTCCCATCCTCCACTTAAAGATGTACAATGCCCTCATTGTACAAATAATGAAATACTTTAAACGGGAAAAAGAGAAAAGAACTTAGAACAGAAAAACTCCCCTGGAATAGTGTGCAGTTTAATGACAAGGATGATACGAATTTCCCACATCCTCTCGATTCAATTTTGTTGCGCTGAACTTACTGCCAGCATAACACGTACTCACAGCACAATTCCGAGGGATCAATCAACAAACATAATTAAATAATACCAGATTAAAACATCCTAATTAAAAATAACTACTACCAAATCCTAAAACTACCAATCCAACATAATAATTAAAAACCTAAAAATAAAACAGTCAGAATAATAATAGTAAAACAATAATAATAATAGTGTCTGGAATCATAAACCAAATAGGATGAACATCATCCTAGTCACTGTCATCATCCTGGCGGTACTGGTACTGGTGAGAAGGCGCTCCATACTCTGACTGTGGTGGTGGTGGTCGTGGCATGAACTCTGGTGGCATCCGGTACTGGAATGGCTGATACGCGGGTCCAGAAGGAAACTGACCAAACAGCGGCTCAAACAAGCCATCCTGGTAGTCCAAGTGTGCACTGGTCTGATGGAAATGCTGTCTCTGCATAAGATCTATCTGATCAAACCTCTGAGTCTGATGTAACTCCATCTGGTGCAACTGCTGAGACAACTGATCAAACTCCGTGGCATAACCTCTGTTACGGCCTCGTGCCGTACCTCGACCTCTATCACTGCCACTCGTATCTCCTCTAGCTCTAGCCTGCCTCGACTGCAAAGTCTGTCCTACCGGAGTAATCGGATCCCAATAATACATCTCTGCAGGACCACCATAAGTAATGCATGGCTCAATAAGAGCAAACGCCTCCAACCGGCGTGCAGTCAACCATCCCATGCTAGGCTGAACAATCGTGCATGACCCCACCTCATCCTGAGTAGCCAAACCAAAGTATCTAGCCAATCGTGTAACAAAGTGACCTCCACACAAACTACTCCCATCTCTAGTACCAGTAGCTCTCTTCGACATCCACTTCGCCAACCTCCAAGGTACATTCACTAACCTCTTCCTGATAATCGAGCTCAAATAAAACAAGTCAGGCCTCGAAACTTTCTCCGGCCCCTCCTTGCGACCAACAATGGTGTAAGTCAACAATCTGTGAATGAGTCGATGACGAGGATCTCGAATATGCGTGTAAGAAGGTGTCGAACTGCCATAATTACCCTGGGCAATAAACTGCCACTCCTGCTCAACTTCCAAGTCAATGAGCTTCTTCACAGCACCTGCAGAAATGTGGTTTAAAAAGTGAGGATTATCTAGCTCATTGGGCTCATAAAGCCCCAGTCCCAAAGCAAACTGAACCAAAGTCATCTGTCTAGGCTGTCCCCCTAGCTGGAAGAAAATGGAGTTCTCAGTCCATTGAGTCGACCTGGACTCAAACCTAAAAGTGCTATAAAACTCAACAACCAGCTCTCTGTAGATATCCTCCCTGATACTGAATAACCGGGACCAAGCATAGGAAACAAATCCAATGTTTCCATCCTCTAGTACATATGGAATAGCAAGTAAATTCCTAATGGCCTCAGCACCATTAGTGAACCCCTCTCTAGCAACCACATGCTCCAAAACATTCCAATTAACAGCATCAAAAACCTCAATTGACTGGCCAATATTAGAAGCCAGACGCTCTCCAAACTGAATTCTAGTGGTCTCAGAATACGACCCATGAAAAGTGAGATATCGATGGGCTCTAATCAACGGGTTTCCCAAAGCTTCACCTCCTCGTGCTCTCCTGTTAGACATGATAACTGCTAAACAAAACAATTGTTAATAATACAAAATAAGCAGTTAATGCAAAAAGGTTACTAAAAATTTCGGCAGCATTTCGGCTTAAAATTGAATAATCCACCATAAAGGTTTAGCCTAAAACTACCGCAACAATCAATCTCATGAACCTAAATTGCAATTTTTAAACAAAAACCACTCAAATTGCATATATGTATATACTTAATTAAATATTCATGACAATTGCCTAATCAAATGCATTATAGTAACTTGGTACCATTATGAATATACGAAATTGCACAATCACTAAACTCGAGCATTAGCAACTAGCAAACATCCATACAAATTCAAAATGAATTATCATAACACAATTAATCAGAATGACAATTTATCACATAACCGTAATCACAAACACTTGTGTACCAAACAAATATTTGCATTAATCATCATGTGGTCAGAAAATTAATAAGCACTAAATCATAACATAGCAAAATTGAGTTTATCATATTCACATTCTTTAAGCACAAATGGATAAATCGAATTACATAATATATGCAACATATTAGAAAAACGAGCATGACATTGCAATGTATATATTAAAAATATAAATCAATCAACATATGCCAATAATCATACTCAAATTCAAAATACCCAATTTACTAACATAAACCCTAACTTCCAAACGAGTGATTTAACCAACGAAAATGAAAACGGGAAGTTATACCTTGTAGAGGAAAGTGCGTGTAACACGAATACACAAAAATGGAGATGAATGCGTGGCCAGAATTTCCGTTTGGGGGTTGTGGTGTAGATGGCCGTAGGTGGTGATGAAGAAAAAGGTTTTGGTGTGAAAATGAGGAAGAAAGAGGCTGCTGGCGGTTTTCTGCCTTTTTGATCCATACGGCGTATGGATTTCATACGGCGTATGGATTAAACAGGCCCAGGTCAAATTCATTAAACCCAGTCAACGGCCCGGTCCAACGGCCTAACCAATGCATACGGCGTATGGATTCCATACGGCGTATGGATTGAAAAATCAGAATTTTTCAAAAACGATTTTCTAACCCATTTTTAACCCAAATCCATCACTAATTTTATATAATTAAATTTCAAACCTAGAGGATAATCACGACTTCAAAATCTTCACAATTCCACACTATAAAATAAATAACAATAATTAACAAACATTAAAAAGAATAATATTCAAAATAATACTTAATATTCAAATCACACAATCAAAAACAAAAATCCAAAATCCAAAACAACCAAAAGTCTAACATAATCCAAAACAAACCAAAATGTTAGAAACAATCCAATAGCATAAGAAACAAAAGAAATGATTAGATTCACTGCTTAGGATAGAGAGCAAGGAAACGCTCAGTAATTATGGGAATGACGTTAATGATCCCATGACCAAAACTTGGAAAATTTGCCAATTGCTCATTAACCACGGGAAGCAGATAAATTAAATCCCAGCTAATCTTCATTACTGACTTAGTTACCTCTCCTTCTTCATCCCACACTTCATCATTACCAACTAACTTAACCTCTCGCTCCGGACTGTCATCCTCAAGCTCACCAATAAATTCTAAACATGACTCTCCAATCTGATGATGCTTGCTCATCAATGGAGTTTCCTTCAAACTTCTAATTAAGCTTTCAACCTCACCCAAAACTTGCTCTTGAAGTCTGTTGAAACCCAAACCTGAACTCCTGAATATCTCAACAAATCTTATGTAGATTTCCACCATTCCATAGTGAAAATGTTCCTTTTGGTACAGAATCTTAGTCTCATCCACTAACTCTCTCATATTTGCCACTAGATAGGTTGCTAAATCAATTTCATCAATTGGGTGAATAAAATCCGGGCGTGGTCTACCTTCTTCTTCCTTAGCAAGACGATCTAACTGTTCAACCATTCTATTCATGTGATAGTGAATAGTGTTACTCACTACAAAACAATGAGGTGTCTCATCCTTAAGATGATCATCTACTTTTAACAATTGAACCAGATCCTTTAAACCAGCTAAAAATTCCTTATCAGTTTCGAAAGTTGGACGACCTGTTAACTCATACAGAGCTTTAATCATACGATTAAGACATGCGGCCTGTTTAGCCGAATAAGGAAACGAATGTTGTCTTAAAATTTCATAAACCTCAAGATATCGCCTCTTTTGATTGGCGAAGAATACTTTCTCCTCTTCGATCCTTAAGGTTATTGATTCCTCAAAATCTAGAAGATCATCCAGAAACTGCTGAGAATCCCCAAATTGTCTTTCCACTTCTGCACTATCTAGTAGGTTCTGTACTAGTGCCAGTTGATAGTCGGAGAAATAAACAGAGGATATCCTGATTAGTTCAGCTGTAAAAGGAATGTCCCATCTCACATTCGCAATTGCACCCAATAATTCTTCACATGACGACGTGATAGGCACAACCTTGCGGCCCAAGTGAGTGAATGATGGAATTTCACCTTCTACCCTTGACTCCAAACTCTCATAATCATAAATACCAACCAAATCGTAATTGTTTGCATCACTTTCAAAGCTCCTAGCCATTGGATAAACCTAATAAAAAATAAATCTGGAAATACAAAACACCACTAACGAAAAACAAGTTAGTTCACACTAAATAATAATTTTAAATAACATGTACAATATTAAAATAAATGGAACTACAACCGGCGGACGGATTCCCATCCGCCGGTTGAAACTAAAACCCCAAAAGTTTAACCAATTAAATGATAATTAGTTTCAACCAATGAATTAATGAAAACTTGTTACAAAATTACTTAAATTACTTTAAACAACTTTACAAAATTATTTGTTTAACAAAATTCTTTTAAAAATAAAAGTTTACAAATCACTAATTCCTATTTAAATAATCACAACCGCTTCCCCGGCAGCAGCGCCAAAAACTTGATGTCACTTATGAAAGCGCGTCTTGTTTTACAATTTATAAATAGAAATACCTAATAAATACTTTCAAGCAACCAGGCAAGAATACCCGATCAATTGTAAATATAGATTTGGTAAGTCAGATTCGAACACAGGGAATGGTGGAATATTTAAAATAGAAATTAACAATTAACTAGAAAGCAGTAAATATGGGGGGCGTTTTAGTTCCGTACGAACAATTGTTTAGAAAACATTTAATTAAAATAAATAAACTTAAATAAAACTTTAAATTAAAATAATAAATAAATAATAACAATAAATCCTAATTGGAAGGAATAAGTAATTGTATAATTAATGTCACTTAGATTCATATTTCCCGATTTATTACGTATTGATTATCTAATTGTGATTCTTTTAAATCAACTTAATACCGAATTCTTCAATGTATACTAAGTCAAATGTGAACTAGCCAACGTTTCGGGTCCAACTAATTCCTATAATCTAGGGTCCAACATGAAACACTGGTTCCAATGTCACAAGATGATCAGTCAATTGTGTGCCTTTCCCTAAATTATGCATTAAACATTCACAACTCGTTATAATTAACTCTATGGTATGACTCAACAATACCCAATAATTAACTTATTGTCTTGTTCATTTTAAAGTAGATAATTATTGTATACTCGACCTATCAGACTCAACGTATTTAGTGATAGTCCAAAACCCTAGGGTAGTACTAGCAATAATCAATAATCTTAAAGGAACTCAATCTCATTAATATTATTAATCACGTGAAGCAACAATAATAACTAGTTACCAATAAATAAGTGTCCACGAGCAATATAATAGTTTTCAATTAAATAACTTAGTCAATACGCAATTATAATCGTTCAATAATCATAATCTAAGTTCAATTAACTACACAATCACTTTGGATATTCAACTCATCATCAAAACAGAAATAATCATATTATTCAATGACAAATTCTTCAATGAAATCGAATAAAAGAGTTATACCGAATCGAAAACGATGAACTACGAAAGATTTGGATGAACTATCCTCGATCTTCACCCTTCGTACCTCCAAACTAAACCTAATTTACGAAATATTAACCCCTAAAGTCATCTGGAATACAAAAATACGAAAACAAAACAAAAAACTCTCGAATTAGGGTTTAAAACGCGTTTTTATACTTCCTGGAATTTTGATCCATACGGCGTATGGATTTCCATACGGCGTATGGATTGATTTCAATCCCAGCCCATGTCCGCGTAACCTGGGCCTCCACTGCTGCAATCCATACGGCGTATGGATGACTTTTTCAGCCAGATTCTTCATTTTTCTTCTTTTATTCTTTTCTTCGACTTCGGCTTCACATGTTTCTTCAAATATGTATCATTTAACTTATTTATTGACTGTTTTTCCTTCCTTTCTTCATAAACGCTCCATTTCCACATCTATTTGCAAATATGAACGAAATTAATATCTATTCTAAATTAAATGCAATAAAAACATTCAAGAATAGGGGTAAAATACTACTGAAATATAGTACTTTTGAGCGTTTATCATAGGCCAGGTAATTCATCGGGAAAGACATCTAAGTATTCAGAAACCACTCGGACATCGGAGACCTTTTTCGTTTCTAACTTAGCATCAATGACATAGGCCAAATACGACTCACACCCTTTAGCTAACGATTTTCTAGCTTTCAACAAGGAGATCAAGGGAATACTACCATTCTCCCGTTCCCCTCGAGCCACGACATGTGACTCATTTGAGATTGGGATTCTTATTAACTTTCTATGGCAATAAATGTTGGCTCTATTCTGACTTAACCAATCCATGCCCAAAACCGCATCAAAACCGGGAATAGGCATCAAAAGAAAGGAAACAGGGAAACTATGTCCTTCAATTAAAATACTAGCTCCGGTCACCGATGTAGTAACCGGAACCACTTTACCACTAGCTACCTCGACCTCAATAGGATTTGTTATAACAGTGGGAGTCAATTTCAGTCTATCACAGAAATTCATAGATACAAAGGAACAATTGGCTCCCGAGTCAAATAAAACACATGCCGGTACAGAATTGATAAGAAAAGTGCCGGTTATGACATCCTCTGTCCTGACAGCTTCATCAGCTGTCATCTGAAACGCCCTGCCGGATGCTGGTGGTGGATTCTTTCTTTTCTGGCCAGACGATGAAGACCATCCGACCGTACCCGTTCTCTGCCTACCACCCTCGGTACATTGCCCCGCCCGATGTCCCTCTTTATGGCAGTTCCAACACATATTCCTAGGAAAAGTACAATCTTTGTAATCATGCCCAAACTGTCCACACTTCATACATCTGTGAGTCTTAGGAGTACAAGGCTCTGTGTGCCTGGATTTACAACTATTACACCAATTGGTCCTATCCACTATATCACCATCCGAACTTTGCTTCTTACCTTGTGATGATCCATGCCATTTCTTCTTCCCCGGACTCCCCGAAGAATCACTCTTAGGTTTCAATGGAGATTTTTCCTTAATATCCAAGCCTTGGGCCCGAATATCACCATCCACAGAACGGGCTAAATCAAAAGCTTGGGTAAGGGTACCCGCAAGTCTCACTGTCGTCCGATAAGTATGGGGTAACATTCTAACGAAATGATCAATCTTTGTACGTTCATCCGGTACCCACTGGTGCACAAATCTCAACTTTTCAGAAAATTGGTAAATAAGGTCATCCATCGTCATACTATCCGTCAAATGCAAGTCCAGAAACTCACGTCGAATACGGGTCATGTCAAATCCAGAACAGTATTTCTTGCAAACCTCATTGTAGAAATCAGACCATCTTATAGAAGCCCTTTGTTGTGGTGTCAGATGTGAAGTAATAGAATCCCACCAACCCATTGCCGGACCCTTGAGGAGTTGTACCGCATAAGGAACTTTAACCTCATCTTCCCATCGACAAACCTCGAATTTTCTCTCAACATCTCTCAACCAATCTAATGTAACGGAAAGTCTTGAAAGAGCAAAGCTTATGTTGATATGGTGGTGGAAATACCGGAATTTGGTAACCAGAAGGCCCAGAAGAGAATGGAGCCGATGTTTGATAAGTACCAAAATGCTGCTGCTGCTGATCAAATGGCAAGGATGTAAAAATCTGAGATGTCACAATAGTAGATGGTATAGTGCTCACTACGGGTGGTAAAGTCTGATGAATCTGCTGAGATACCCGAGCTTGCTGACTTTGCAAAAACTGTTGTTCAATAGCCTTAAGCCTAACCACTTTTCCTTCTAAATGCAACATATAATCCTCTTGATTTAAATCCTCTTCTGTGAAGGAAGTACCGGTTTGTCCCTTACTAACATTCTGAATTTAAGGAGGAGTGACATTCGTCCTAGAGTCATCATTGGAGGTATCGGTCGGGTTCTCATTATCTGCCATTTCCTGCACCACATCACATCTCACAACTCGTTAATTGTTAGTACCTACATACTAACCAATTGATCTATCATAGCTAAATCCCACACCCTAGAATGTTTGACAAACACTATAGATTTGGGATTGAATACTTAACCCATGTTCAATTCACCCAAACCTTTGCTCTGATACCAATTTATAAAACAACCCAAAATAACAAGGCTATTTAAAAAAAAAAAAAACATATCGGAAGCGCCAATTAAATAATCACACTTAGATTGCATATATTAAAATCAAAAGTGCAATCTAACACAAACGGTTATAACATCTAGTTTAGTACCAACTTTACAATCCATAAGCCTTAGTGTTATTTAAATCCAAACATGACAATAAACGGTTAACATGATTGTCCAAAACAGAGTAAGCGGTATCAAACATTCCATTCATCCTCTTGCCAACTCACATACCAAAATGATAACCTGCAAGAGATAAGGATGAGGGATTAGCACGAAGCTAAATGAATAGATCAATAACTATTAACCTAACCTAGCATAACAATTGTCTACAACTAGGCAGTCAAACAACTAACTTCAAAGAGGATCGGTGGTTCTCAGGGCACCCTAATGCCGCGGAGGCCCCCGAGCAACACTTACAATCACTGAAGGCCAAATCAGTGATCTAACCGATAGTTTGGTACTATTACTACTTCCAACATTATTCCAATGAGCAACACATGTACAAAGTACTAATGTTATCCAAGTAATAGTACCCAAACCCAATCGCAATTGACCTCTGAAAGAAATCACATAACCATAATCATCATGGCAATATGTACAACTAAACAATGCATAAGTAAAACCAAGTTTACCCGTTGTAACCAGATTGTTACAACCAACTTAGACTGAGAGTCAATGATCCACTCACCCTTGACAATCACCGTCTCCACTCAAAGTTCTAATATTATTGAGTCTTCGGTTTATCTGAGATCACAAAAGAATTATAAGTTAATAACTCATTATAATAATATATCTCAACTCAATACATATCACTTAATATATATACATACATATATATATACATATATATATATATATATATATATATATATATATATATATATATATATATATATATTCACATACATTAAAAGTACAATACAAAAGCATACTGATTTTGAACCCTGTTTTTGACCCACAGCCGATCGGCTATGAGGTCCCAGACGTTCGGCTAAGGAGCTCAAACCCGATCGGCTCATGCCTTAGCTGATCGGCTACCATGTCTAACTCGAGGCCTAAGATCCAGACACGAGCCGCTGTAAGGGTTTTGAACTAACATAGCCGTTCGACTTAATCTAGCCGTTCGGTTTAAACAGCATAGCCGATCGGCTATGCCCTCTCAGCCGATCGGCTGAGAGGTTCAGACCAGAAAACCCATTTTCCTTCGTCAACCTTCTGCACGAACTTAAAACCCCAAAACATGAAATACAGATAGGAAACACGAATTCACTCTGTAATCAACCTCAAGTATCCTCTATAAACATGTTATAACAATAAACAACAACATCTAACACCAAATTCTACACATGCATCATAGATTCAACCTAATTTCTACTAATTCAACCATATACATACAAAATGGAGAATTATACTTACAATGGAGATGGTAATGAGATGATGATGATAGAAATCAGTTGTAGGGTCAGAATCAAGCTTCAATTAAATCCTAGAATCTGATTTTGAATGAATTCCTTTGAGAGCATGTGTGTGTATTTTCTTGAGTTAGTTAGGCAAAAATCAGAAAATGAAAGAAATAAAGGTCGACTAACTCATTTAACCCAACTCAAATACAGTGTAATATTATACCCGTCCTAAATCTATTGTCTGGAACCTAAAAATCATTTGCGAGAAAATACATTTTATTATACCGTCATCTAAATTAATTTAAAACAAGCAATAATTCATTTATCACTATAAGTCATTTGACCATTTGACCTATTAATTTCCATTATCCAAATAATGCCAAGTATTCGAAATTACAATTAAATAACAATAAAATAAGGAAAATACCGTATTTCTACTAGGCCAAAATCGAGGATGTTACACATTTTACCTGCTATTATAAGTTAAATATTTATGTGGACGAAACGTGTACATTTTCTATCCACATGGCATCAAATTTGGCATATATCTTTTAACATTAGCACAATACACGCGCAATGCAGCGGTGAAAGTGGTGACGGTGGATGGATGAGTGAGTAAATGTTTTAAAATAAAAACATATTGTACTCCGTCCGTCACATTTAAAATGGCGACATTAGTATTTTGGGTGAAAAGTGTAAATGTAATATTTGATGGATGAAAAGTGTAGTTAGTGGAGCATAAGTAGTAATAAAAATAATAAATAATGGGATATGGGTATTAATGGAAGTGTAGTTAGGCTATGTTCGGCAAACTAGCTTGTAGGAGCTTGTTGGAGCTTGTTGGAGCTTGAGCTTATTTTTTCCAAAACAAGCTTTGTTTGGCATACAAAAGTGTAGGAGCTTATTGAGAGCTTATTGAAAAAATAAGCTCTAGAATAATAAGCTACTTCAACTAGCTTTTAAAATAAGCTACAAGCTTATTGGGTGTGAAATTACATGAATACCCCTCTCTACATGTCTTTGATTTAAACTTTTTGTCCTTTTATGTCTATTCACATATTAAGCTCCAGCTCCAGCTACTTTAACAAACACTTCTAAAAATTTATATAAGCTCCAGCTTCCAGCTCCAAAAATAAGCTCCAGCTACAAGCTCCAACTACAAGCTTCCAGCTCCAGCTACCAGCTAGTTACGCCAAACACACCCTTAGTGAAGAATAAATAGTAAAAGATAATAGAGAATGGGATAGGGGTAGTTTAGGGAATATTTGAATTTTAAGAAGTGTTAAAATTGAAATGTGGAGATGTATTATAAGTAGTTATAGATTTAACATTAAATTAATACGGAGTATGTATCACAAACACACTAGGCGCACCTTGAGCTTTCCATCTCTTTGACTTTGTCTCTCTTGTACCCCCAATGATACAGCTTCATCTCAATTCCCCATTTCACTATTAACCACTTACCACTTAATAACGCAATTAAAATTTTAAAATAGAAATCGATTTATCATTTGCTTTTGGATATTAAAAAGTAAGCTTTCGAAATTGTTGATCATAGTATTCGAATTAGAGGTCATGGGGGACCTAGTTTTCCCAATTTCAGATTATACCGGCCCGGCTGTGGTTGACGACAAAGGTACGGTTGCGAACTTGCGATCAAATTTAACTGGTTTTGAATTTCGATTAGAGATGAAATACATTCTCACTTGTGTATTTCTTTCAAATGGGGTTTGAGTCCCAGAAGATGAACGGTGGTGGTCCTAGTCACCCTTTTCGTCTCCTCCGGCAACACCATCTTCTTTCATGTTTGTAGATCGAATTTTACCTAATTAGTAGTGTTGATGTGTCTGCGGTATCTTTTTACCGATCTAGTTTAACCAATTGTGATAACTGATAAGTGTATTTTGACAAATTTTATTTTTCATTTTGATTGAAACCATGGTGATCTCAATCAGAGAAATGTTGAGTAAAGAGGCTCTCAATCACCCATGTTCATCCAATCCCAAATGGTGATTGTCTTTCTAATATTAGGTTCAAGTTAACCATTAACCATAAGCCAAAGAAAATAGTAGAAAAAAAAATTCCAAATAAGTAAGTTATTCTGCAATCATTCGACCACATCATCGGTCATGTATGACTGTATGTATTGGATGCCACCAAGTAAAAATGACCAGTCAAACGGGTTGCAGGTGAACAAAATGGCTAAAATGTTAAGTCAACAAAAGTCTTTGGATTTAAACGTTTAGTCAATAAAAGTTAAAGGATTAAATTATGGAAAAAAAAGTTGAGTGGTTGAAACGAAAAATTTGTGAAATTTTAAGGATTAAACCATTATTAACCCTATGTATACATATGGAAAGTTATAGACTTCTTTAACACGTTTTGTAATGAAATTTCGATTAGTATCTATAATTAGAATACCAATTGACCACTAGAAATGTAAATCATTTAGGCATACTCTCAACGATTTTTTTTTTTTTTTTAAATTGGGAAGGAGACTTTAACTTAACACCTTGGGATATAATGAATTCTTGCAAATCAAATTACAATCAAATTTTAACAAGCAATTAGTTTAATCACGTGTTGCACACAAATATATATCACATACGTACCAATTAAAATGTAAGTAATTGGATATGCATACGGTTAGAAGTTAGAAAGATTACTTAAAATCCATATTATAACCGCGAGTCACGCAACATTTGAAGCTAATTAAAAAGGTAATATTAACAATATGGCGTCCCCTACCAACCTTTCCTATGACCAATAGAGAGCAATAGAGAGAAGTAAATCGTGTAACTCGTGATTAAATAAACATTTGAAGTTAATATGAATAATATCAAATGTATGTTTGGTTTGAAAGTAAAAATCACTGTGTATATTGATAAAATTAGAATCGATATCGAGACCTACCATTCTAGTAGGTTTCTAGAGTATTTAATGGATTTGATTCCCAATTTTAAAACCCGTCCATACTAATATACTATTAACCAAATACTTTAGTTAGAAATCAAAATCATATCCTCATTTCTAGTCCCAAACGTCCCCTAAAAGTATATAGCCAACCAAACGAGTCCTTGTTTAGGACCTAGCACCCAAAGAGCTAGGGCCGGTTAATTGTTAACCTATATGAGGCATATAGTCATTAGTAAAAATGAGAACTAATTGGTTGTATAATAGAAAGAATGAAACATGCGTTTAACAAAACTAATAACTAGACGAAAATAATAGTATCTTTATACAGTTTTCAAGGGAAAAAGTGAGCTATAAAAACTTTGACCGGTTTATTTATGTTAACGGGGTTTTGTTAATAGAAGGCCTTAGATCTTTCAATAAATAAATTGTACTTGCATAAATCATTGTACTTTTAATCAAAAATTCAGAGAATCGACATGTATTCAAAAGAGAAACAGAGATTGTGATAGTCTTGATACAACTTTAGTCTTTAGATACATTCTAAAAGTTTTAAGCCATTTTCGGATTTATGTTTATCTAAATATATCAAATTTGATAGACAACCGTAATGATATAATTAAGGACTTCTTACACTTATCTTTCAAGAAAAACAAAATCTAAATTTGTGATAGTGATTAATCCATTATGAAACACACAAATTAAGCCATGATATCAAAAGTGACCCACGAACGATCTCGATTCTTTTCTTTATATGCTAAAAAAACTAGGTCAACTAAGCAAACTATTATAAGAACCCTTCTTTTCAATATTTCCAATTTCAGAATAACAAAAAGCATATGATAAACAATATTAAATGCATAAACCCACAAATTTGAAACCAATATTCTTTCCTTTCTTAGTGCATTATGTAAAATTCTTGAATTGAACACGATGTTTAGGTTGAATCAAATGGAAATAGCAATCATCACAACCTTTTTGTTAGTTCTTTTAATATGTGATTATATCCAACCGAGTAAGAATATATACGTGATAAGTATGTATGAGTTTCGTTTTATTTGACTTATCAATTGAGATTACAATAATATTCATAGATAATTAGGTGTTCGTGTCTTCAAATGAATCTAATTATAAAATATAAAATAAGGTGTATCATGTATTTTAAACTTTTAGTTGTTGGTATTGTATGTATTCAATGATTTATTCATCGAATAGCCGGTAAATTATAACATATATTATGTCATAAAAAACGAATACCACACAAATGGTTACTTCTACGAAAGTTTGTATTCAAAGTGTATATAGTTTTCTTCATTTTCTTATTAACAATATCTAAGCTAGGTAATGTTAATATTAAGAATGTTATCGTTTTAATTATAAAATGTGACTGCTACAAGTAATTTTTTTATTTTCTTTTGTGCATACATATCGTGAAAAAGATAGGGTAGTCGTGAAATTAACACAAGACTTAGGATGCTTACCAAATATCGCGGATTATCTACAAAAATTTGTTGCTTCTTATCATCAATACTTGCCCTTTGCCCTTTTTCTTGCAATCCCTTTCCCCACTTTATGTGTGTGCCTGTGTGCGTGCGCGTGCGTATGCATGTTATGAAATATTCAACAAATTAGAGGTTGATAGCTTGCTAATATTATATGGCTAATATCAATGAATAAGATGATATCATCGAGCAAAGCTTCAAAAGGCATAATGCTTGAATTCCTGATGTGTGAACGAAATACAATTTCTTTTTTCGATTATGTAAACTTTACACTTCTTGGTGATTATTCTATCGAGCTTAATGCTCATTCAATGACTACAAACAGCAACTCTTTTGTGGTGGATACGTCAATTAATGAGTCCTTTTGTTATTCCATTCATGCAACCAAGAATTTATAATTTATAATATATACGATAAGTAGTACTTATTAAGTACGTACAAATTACACTATAACAAAAATGCTCCTTAATGATTCGCTAACTTTTTAGCATCATGACAACAAACAGTCTCGTTACTAACAACATAAATCATTTAGTCACCAAAAGCTATGTAATCGATCACTGTAATTGGTCATTGCTGATGAATTAGTGACGAAAGAAACAAAGGATACATAAGCGGAAGAACTATAATTTGAGATTAAACGGGGTTTAACTTCCCCATATCATAATGACGTTAGAGATTAATAGAGTGATAATAGAGTTATATCAATGGTAATTATATGAATGTATGAAAATTATGAAACATCAGGACAATTAAGAGGGATCAAATGATGAAATACTTTAGAAAGTGACTCATCATGTACTAAAACAACAATACGTAATTTAAATTATTTGAGCTATTGGTGAGGAGGACCAAGCACCATTGAGTCCCTCTTGTCTCCACCCTGACGTCTAAAAGTGTGAAATAATTAATACAAGGTGATCGGACCAATATGATTGTTTTTTTTATTCGACAGTAATTTAAGTTGTTTTTCATATATATAGTTGCTCGTAAATTACGAATTCAGGTTAGCCAACATAAATGGTGCTAAGTCTCTCTCAACCAACTCAAATTATACAAGTCACGCTCTAAAATATTTCACATATGTGGCCCCTCAATGTAAATGCATACTTTTCACATGTTACAAAACCTAATCATTCACGATTGCATTTTTTTGTTCAAACTCATTGGTCTATTGATAGTTTGGTGACACAATAATTAAATAAAATTTTAAAGGTTTAATCTGATACTATTTTTATTTTAACTCAATATAATTTTTAATGTCTTTATTTTTTCTTACTCTGAAGTCGGTTCCCGTAAACTTAAAATCATAGTTTCGCGGCTTCACCCCTGTTACAAATGTCGATCTATTCTTCAAACGACTCGAATTTTATGATTTACATCTTACACCGGTCAGATGCATAAAATCAGATTCGCACATTAGACTTATCAAATATTAATTTGTTATGTTGCTTGGAAAGACCCGATCGATTTGTTTATAAGATCAATGAACCCCATTTAACAAATTCGAAAAGGTGCCACACTTTCAGGATCATGTGCTCTTCAACTTGACTCTTCAAAAAGGAAATATATAATATAAAATAATAAAAGAAGTAAATAAAAATGACATAATAATAATATTCCCGTGATTGAAAAGTATGTATGTCCACGAGAAAACTGATGCATGTATGTACGTGGTCCTCTTTCTCAATAATCCATCTTTCATGAACCTTCACATTTTGAGTTTCATGTTTTTTTTTTTTTTTTTTTTGATGATAAATATTAATTTAAAATGGTCGAGTTTATAATTAATATATTTGTACAAATAAATAATAACGGATTCTCGTTACATTTAGATTCTAAAAGCTTATCGGAATGGTGGCCCTCGATAAGATTTCGTTGAGGTCCCCATAATAAAAATAATTTCAATGTAGCAAGTGACGATTTTTTAAGATGTTGTGATCGACATATATATGAGTCATGTATAATTTGTCATATTATATTTGACAAATGTTTTAATCTTTATTATTAGGCCATTGCTAGATCATTAATTTATATATAAATCTGTTTATCATTATCTATTTTTCAAAAGAAAGAAATTATATGGTTACAAGATTTTTAATACAAATTACAAACTGACATGCCACAATAAAATAAAGATAAATGAGGAAGAGTACTGGGAAAAAAAAATAAAAATTGTGATGATGATAACTTAGTTTGTAAATTCTTTTTGTATAATTCTGATGCGGAAATAATAATAATAATAATAATAATAATAATAATAATAATAATAATAAAGTTTTATGTTAACTAGTACCATTATTATGTTTAATGTTTTATTAATTGTTTGTAACTCTTCATTAGTCCTAGACTTTTGATTAGCCTTGGACCTTTCATATTTCGTGAGACTTTTCACTTCTTTATCTTGCAACATATTTGAAGGCTTCCAAATGTAATAGAAGAAAAAGATGATGAGTTTTTGAAGTTTATGAAAATCCAATTTTCTCTCAAATTGTTGAGTTGAATTTGTTGCCTAACCGCGGTATTCTTTGTGAATCAACGCTTGTTGGAAGAATTATTCTTGGGTATTCTTAGAATCAACAAGATTAATTTGGTTATCTTATTTTCACATAGACTCCGTTTCCTCAAGTCCTTTCACATTCTCCCCCTCTAATGATGTGGAACCAACATTGTTCTCTTCAACAAAATAATAATAATAATAATAATAATAATAATAATAATAATAATAATAATAATAATAATAATAATAATAATAATAATAATAATAATAATAATAATAATAATAATAAGTTTTATCTTAATGGTATGTTTAATGTTTTATTTAATAGTTTGCAACCTTTGATTTGTCTTAGACTTTTGATTAGTCTTAGACTTTTCAAATCCATAAGTTATTAGGCTTTTTTTAGCCTATATTAAGGCTTATTTATGTTATAGAAAAAAGTTAGTTTTTGATGATTATATGAAAGTTTATTTTCTCTCAATTTTGTGTTAGACTATTGAGTTGAATTATCCTAGCAACGGTATTCTTTGTGAATCGACGTTTGTTGGAAGAATTATTCTTGGGTATTCTTAGAATCAACAAGTCTAATTTTTGTTATCTTATTTCTCGCTGCATCAGTTGGTATCAGAGCCGAATTTCCTATACAAAATGACAGTTTATGATGTCTATGAAGAACTCGAGAAACCAAATGAAGATGAGATTTTTTTTATAAACAAAATTCTCGATGGCAAATTTGAGTTTTCTAGTTATGAAGAAATGGAAGACATATTCCATCCAAGTTGCAACAACGAAAATGGCAATGATGATGTCATTATGGATGGAGGAAGTTGTGTGAATGTAGCATCAATTGATATGCATGTTGAATCTTTCGAATTTGAGGTGGACGCTAAATCTCATGAATCTAATTTTGATGATGCTTCTTTTGAGCCAGATTTGGATCATAATTCTTTCAAATATGACATGGTTACTAAATTTGTCAAATTATTTACATATGGTTGTCAATTTCAAAAAAGTGATTTGATTGTTGAATTCTATGTTTGCTCATTGTTCTACAAAAGTGATGTTTATAGTGGCCACCGTCGAGCAATGATTGTATATGGAAATGATTGGAAGATTAGATGCAAGATGAAAGGGGTACAAAGTCTATGTGAAAGGACTTGAGGACAAGTCCCAAATTAGAGGGGGAGAATGATGTGGAACCAACATTGTTCTCTTCAACAAAATAATAATAATAATAATAATAATAATAATAATAATAATAATAATAATAATAATAATAATAATAATAATAATAATAATAATAATAATAATAAGTTTTATCTTAATGGTATGTTTAATGTTTTATTTAATAGTTTGCAACCTTTGATTTGTCTTAGACTTTTGATTAGTCTTAGACTTTTCAAATCCATAAGTTATTAGGCTTTTTTTAGCCTATATTAAGGCTTATTTATGTTATAGAAAAAAGTTAGTTTTTGATGATTATATGAAAGTTTATTTTCTCTCAATTTTGTGTTAGACTATTGAGTTGAATTATCCTAGCAACGGTATTCTTTGTGAATCGCCGTTTGTTGGAAGAATTATTCTTGGGTATTCTTAGAATCAACGAGTCTAATTTTTGTTATCTTATTTCTCGCTGCATCAGTTGGTATCAGAGCCGAATTTCCTATACAAAATGACAGTTTATGATGTCTATGAAGAACTCGAGAAACCAAATGAAGATGAGATTTTTTTTATAAACAAAATTCTCGATGGCAAATTTGAGTTTTCTAGTTATGAAGAAATGGAAGACATATTCCATCCAAGTTGCAACAACGAAAATGGCAATGATGATGTCATTATGGATGGAGGAAGTTGTGTGAATGTAGCATCAATTGATATGCATGTTGAATCTTTCGAATTTGAGGTGGACGCTAAATCTCATGAATCTAATTTTGATGATGCTTCTTTTGAGCCAGATTTGGATCATAATTCTTTCAAATATGACATGGTTACTAAATTTGTCAAATTATTTACATATGGTTGTCAATTTCAAAAAAGTGATTTGATTGTTGAATTCTATGTTTGCTCATTGTTCTACAAAAGTGATGTTTATAGTGGCCACCGTCGAGCAATGATTGTATATGGAAATGATTGGAAGATTAGATGCAAGATGAAAGGGGTACAAAGTCTATGTGAAAGGACTTGAGGACAAGTCCCAAATTAGAGGGGGAGAATGATGTGGAACCAACATTGTTCTCTTCAACAAAATAATAATAATAATAATAATAATAATAATAATAATAATAATAATAATAATAATAATAATAATAATAATAATAATAATAATAATAATAATAAGTTTTATCTTAATGGTATGTTTAATGTTTTATTTAATAGTTTGCAACCTTTGATTTGTCTTAGACTTTTGATTAGTCTTAGACTTTTCAAATCCATAAGTTATTAGGCTTTTTTTAGCCTATATTAAGGCTTATTTATGTTATAGAAAAAAGTTAGTTTTTGATGATTATATGAAAGTTTATTTTCTCTCAATTTTGTGTTAGACTATTGAGTTGAATTATCCTAGCAACGGTATTCTTTGTGAATCGCCGTTTGTTGGAAGAATTATTCTTGGGTATTCTTAGAATCAACGAGTCTAATTTTTGTTATCTTATTTCTCGCTGCATCAGTTGGTATCAGAGCCGAATTTCCTATACAAAATGACAGTTTATGATGTCTATGAAGAACTCGAGAAACCAAATGAAGATGAGATTTTTTTTATAAACAAAATTCTCGATGGCAAATTTGAGTTTTCTAGTTATGAAGAAATGGAAGACATATTCCATCCAAGTTGCAACAACGAAAATGGCAATGATGATGTCATTATGGATGGAGGAAGTTGTGTGAATGTAGCATCAATTGATATGCATGTTGAATCTTTCGAATTTGAGGTGGACGCTAAATCTCATGAATCTAATTTTGATGATGCTTCTTTTGAGCCAGATTTGGATCATAATTCTTTCAAATATGACATGGTTACTAAATTTGTCAAATTATTTACATATGGTTGTCAATTTCAAAAAAGTGATTTGATTGTTGAATTCTATGTTTGCTCATTGTTCTACAAAAGTGATGTTTATAGTGGCCACCGTCGAGCAATGATTGTATATGGAAATGATTGGAAGATTAGATGCAAGATGAAAGGGGTACAAAGTCTATGTGAAAGGACTTGAGGACAAGTCCCAAATTAGAGGGGGAGAATGATGTGGAACCAACATTGTTCTCTTCAACAAAATAATAATAATAATAATAATAATAATAATAATAATAATAATAATAATAATAATAATAATAATAATAATAATAATAATTGCCAAACAAGATAACCAACTGATTTTTGTTATCTTATTTCTCGCTGCATCATTAATTGGGTTTTATAATAATAATAATAAAGTTTTATGTTAACTAGTACCATTATTATGTTTAATGTTTATTTAATAGTTTGCAACCTTTGATTTGTCTTAGACTTTTGATTAGTCTTAGACTTTTCAAATCCATAAGTTATTAGGCTTTTTTTAGCCTATATTAAGGCTTATTTATGTTATAGAAAAAAGTTAGTTTTTGATGATTATATGAAAGTTTATTTTCTCTCAATTTTGTGTTAGACTATTGAGTTGAATTATCCTAGCAACGGTATTCTTTGTGAATCGACGTTTGTTGGAAGAATTATTCTTGGGTATTCTTAGAATCAACGAGTCTAATTTTTGTTATCTTATTTCTCGCTGCATCAGTTGGTATCAAAGCCGAAATTTCTGTTCGCAATGGTAATCTACGATGTCTATGAAGAATTAGAGAAGCCTGATGAATGGGAGATTCTATTCATAAACAATGTTCTCGATGGTAAAGTTGATATTTCTAGTTTTGATGGAACGAGAGAAATATTCAATACGAGTTGCAACATCAAAAATGATAATTCCGATGTCATTATTGATGAGGTAAGTTATGGAGATGTTACTTCATTGAATATGGTGGATAAGTTCCAATTAGAGGAGAAAGACTATACACATCAGTATAATCGATCTTTACTTAACAAAGAAAACGATGTTCATGGTGTCACAAAAATATTGGTTGTTATACCTTTATTGGCAAATAATTATGAATCTTTGAAGTGGGAAGGTGATCTTAAGAGTATGCAACAAACATATATGTTTGCAAGAGGAGAGAGTCATTTAGACAATAATATAAAAATGTGTTATTTGTCTACTACTACCCTTGTGTTCGTGAGTTATGTTATTTTGACCTCTGAATTGTTGAAGCTACTAATCTATCTTCAAATGTTGAAGAAAAACTTCAGCCAAGACTCGAGGATGAGTCGCTATTAACCCGGGGAGAATGATGCGGAAATAATAATAATAATAATAATAATAATAATAATAATAATAATAATAATAAAGTTTTATGTTAACTAGTACCATTATTATGTTTAATGTTTTATTAATTGTTTGTAACTCTTCATTAGTCCTAGACTTTTGATTAGCCTTGGACCTTTCATATTTCGTGAGACTTTTCACTTCTTTATCTTGCAACATATTTGAAGGCTTCCAAATGTAATAGAAGAAAAAGATGATGAGTTTTTGAAGTTTATGAAAATCCAATTTTCTCTCAAATTGTTGAGTTGAATTTGTTGCCTAACCGCGGTATTCTTTGTGAATCAACGCTTGTTGGAAGAATTATTCTTGGGTATTCTTAGAATCAACAAGATTAATTTGGTTATCTTATTTTCTCGCTGCATCAAATTCTTTTGTAATCATAGCATTCATGTTGATTAGCGGATTGCGGGTAACATTTTTTTGATCATAAATGATTTAACTTTACAAAAACATCTATTGTGAAGTCGTGATTAAACTCGTTGGTTCACAAATGAAGCCCTAATCAAACTCGTTGGTTCACAACACAGAAATGCGTAAACATATAAGGTTTATCATATTCAGATGAGGGGAGGTTCGTTCTTTTCACTCAAATTGTACGCGATCTGATTGGAGTATTCATGACCGTTTCCAAATTCATTTCCTGACTAACCCTATAATGTTTTACCTCAGATGTTCAAATCTGAAAATTCTTATTAAAATATCAAGATACTCACCACTAGACCATATTGATAATGGTCCTTGGTTGACAAACGAATTATTATTTATTTATTTATTTATTTATAAGTATAAAAATAATAATCAAATGCAAAAACTGGTTTTAACAAGTGGCCCACTCATACCATGGTAATGCAATCCCCGGTTGCAAAACCAGTTACTAGAGCCTAGTCCGGTCCTGTTAAACTTTAAAAGTTACATGTCATTTTCTATTTTCTGTAACTATCATAGTGTTAAAATAAATTCATTCTATCTTGATATAACTTTTTTTTTTTTTTTTTTTTTTAACATATATTAAAAGGTTAATTTACAAAACAATGCGTCAAAGCATTACAAAAAGCTTTATAATTATTAATTGAAAAACAACTAAAATACGATAAAACAAACTATATTGGGAAGGCTCAAGCTACTTAGGAATGTCTTGGGTGTCGGTTGGACTTGGCCGGATCGAACCTTATTTTGGATGTTGGGACCAGTTTGAAATGGGACCGGTCTTATGAGAGACTAAATATGATCTAGGCTAGGCACATTGAGATCGGGGACCTACTGGGCTGCCAATTTGTCGTGGTGTTGTACTACTCTAATTATAATCAAAGTTTGTGATTTAGGTTTAAACTTACTAGTAGGGTTAGTGTCATTTTTGAGTTTAGGGTTATATTTATAATTTTCAAGATTGGTATCTAACACGTAACAACCATATATTAGGACCAATAACTTCAGATTTAGAATTTCGCCAAGATCTATAGATGAAATCTAAAGTTGATATATCAAGTGGTGAATTAAATTTTACATGGCCTTCTTCTCCAACAATGACATTTAATTTTGTCATTTTGTTATCATCAAGAAATCCATTTGGAGGTTTAGAATTGGGACCCGACCCATATTGACACCAAATATTGCCTCGATCAGTAGATAAGTTTTGTCATCATTATAGTAAATCAATTTCTATTGTTCCCCCTGTCAATTTCAGATACCATGTGGCACCCAACCTTAAATCTAGAATAACAAAATTTCACCCCTTAAAAACCAGAACGTCTTAAAGATGGTTATGGAAATGGATTAATATTTGGTTAAGATCTTATATAGATTTTGCATTTAGGTTGTGTAGTTTGATCTCATTTTAGTAAATGACAAGTTACAAAAACATGCAATATCACATCTTTTATCCTCATGTTCAACGTTTTTGATAAGAACCGTTACTATCGATCGCTTATTTATGTGACCACAACGTCAATGTAGCGCTTTCAATATTAACAAATTCGGTAATTAGGAACACAAGTTATCTACTTTTTTAAAGTCATCAAGACGATTGCAACATCAGCCGAGGCTCTTTATATCTTCAAAAATCCTAGCTATATCAGTAGAGGTCAATTTTTTTGGCAAAAAAATGTACAAACATTTGTTTTTGTTTCTTTATTAAATTTTCATATAAATTGAATTTGGCTACAATGTGATTTTGCTTTGACCAAATGCAGTAGTACTGAATGCCAAACTCTAAACACAAAGTGCAATTTATGGCAAGAAGAATTAAATGGTCCATACCTTTTTTTAGTGGTAAGCAATGACACTCATCCTTCAAAGTTGTGATTGGTCACACTTGCCACGTTGGCAAAAGGGAAATTGATTAGCTCAATCTTTACACCTAGGAATATTCTTTTAGGGCATATATCATTGTTTTGTGGGAATAATCCTTTTCTTGACTTCAAGCAGAATCCTTTATACTAAATTAATCTTGTTAACCTTCTTACTAAATTATTGAAGTTAAAGGATGACAGGTGCAATATACTTCAAACCACAGGGACGATCAGTGTAATTTACTCATAATGTACACATATATCAAAAGATAGTTGAACCACACGTCTCATTGTAAAGCAATAATGTTCATAACATGACATTTTTATCTATTATGCCCTTATTTAATGGCAAATGACATCTGGAAACATAGACTAGAGACTACAAGTTCAAAACCATTTTTTCTTTCAAGAAAATGGCAATCACAGATTAATAGATTATGTGGCCCTATGAGCAAGATTTTCAAGATGTTAGCAAATAATGTGTGGGGTCAAGAAGTTTTTCTCATTAATGAGTAAATGACAACTTCATTAGAAGTTTTAGTCATTGCTAGTATTTCACCAAGGCATACAAAACCTGAAAGTTTATTTAAATGTCCAACAGAAAAATATATGATGGGCTTTGTATGATTTGAGTCATACAATCTAATGTGGGCTGCAAACTAGAAAGAATAATCAAGGGTCCCATATAGGACAATAAATAATGCCAATGCTCATGTACATGTGATGATGTGAGGAGAGGATGGATTATTCTATCTTACATTAAAAAGCAGTGCATTATCACAAAATGTAAAGAAACATAGTAGGCAACAATGCAATATATGGTTGATTAGATCTTGACATAACATCACATATTACAAACTACATATGGTGCCATCATGTCTAATGATCCCCCCTGTGTTGCAACAACCCATATGTGAAATGGCATTTGTGTAAATTGACTCTTCTACCTTTTAGTATATGGCATAATTTCAAACTAACACTCAAATCCCGGTTGAATAAGAGGCAAGGTAGTGGCATTGGATATATCGGAAGTCGTATACGATAAGACTTGTTAAAGCGAAAGCAAAATAATGGGACCGTATACCAACATAGATTAAGCAAATTACACATGATTTGTTCCTTAACAGAGGACTATGAAAAGCAAATGATATTCCTGAATAGAGGTTAAAATATTCTACGAACAGGGTGATTTGGAGTATGACATGTTGTCCAACTAGCCTGACTCGCCCATATGGCCACCTCTATTACTGAATGTACATCTTAGTAGGCATGGGCAAAAGGTAGATTTTTTTTGTCAAATGGCTATGTACAAAGGACATTTTTCTTGTCAAGAATGCACTAACATGGTGGAAGGCAGAGTACCTTTCTGCTCATGAACCGTGTCTAAAAAAAATCACAGCACCATAATAATAATGGTACAGAAAGATGTTTCTGACAGAATCTCGTTGTAAAAACTAATGGAACCAAAAATCATAACAACACCTCCTATGTAAGTACATAACTTACAATATTAAAACTAGTATTATCACTATAACACGTCATGAGTTATATTAGTATATCACCTAACAAAAGAGTACTTTTAGCACATACCTCTCATGTTATCTTCTCATCTTTTTTTCTCCTAAAGGGGCATAGTTGTTCGATATCAACCTACATAATCTAGGAGACAGTATTGTATCCCTTATATCTCTTGGGGTTGAAATAACATCATTTACCTCATATATCACCATCAGAAAGTGGTGCATACATGACTCACTTGAATACATAATAACTAAGAAACAAGGAGAATGTGGATGACAACACAAAGAAAAACATGCAAATCAACCATAATAACACATTACTGACAGTGAATAACTAATTACTAAGTCGGTGGTTTTGTATGATGCTTCACTAACAAATTGAATAAAAAAGACGGATCCTCTACACTACATCTCACCAAATGTAGAACTGAAAAGTAACTCATGAAAGTTTTTAGTCTTGATGCAAATGTAATTCAGCTAGAATGTTATGCGGATTCTCATAGAACTACACGTCTACATTAAACTTCATCTTAAGGACTAAAATTTAAGAAATGTTGGGACATAAACGGGTAAACGGAGGAGGTTTCCTGTTTAGGTTACCAGGGGAGGGCAAGTGTTTTTGACTCAGATGTACACGGTCTAACCAACCAGGGTATTCCCGTGACCACTTTTGATCATTTCCCTGGTCACCTACAAGATGTTTACCTAGGAGTTTCAAACTTGAAACCTCTTGTGTGGAAATCAGGAAGCCTTACCACTAGGCCACCTTGGTGATGGTTAATTGTTGGACATTAATTTGTAATAATAGACATATCCCTATAGTTGGTTGAGTGACAGTACAAGTCCAAATGTATCTCATTTCTAGGCCTGGTGGAAATGTTAGAAGATGAGAAGGCAACCATGGGGACAGACTAGATACAAACCAAGTCAATCAAGCAATTATGTGACCATCCAGCTCCATTACCCTTATCCTGTACTAATTCGTTCCACAAATCATTCAAACTTCCCATCAAGAATCAGATCGAACTAACTCTCCACTTACATTGCGGTAGAAAATATGCACCTTTTGTGAGGTCCACGTAGAATGGCATTTCATACGTACACACCGAAAAATATGGTACTTGGGATTTGGACGCCTTGTAAAGCCATTAACTTGCACAAGGACTTGAATGAAAAACATACACACTCTGGTGATTTCATGACTATAGCTTAATCAGGATCTTGTTTAGCACTTCAGCTTATTTACATGATTACCTAAAATATTTCACCAAGCAACATTAGCGGTGATCTCAAACTTTTTGGGTCAGCTCCCAAGGAAATAAGTGTTGATAGTCATCTCGTTTCATGTTACACTTCTTAGCTCATGGTGATTTTAGTGGGTCGAGATTAGAGTGGCGCACAATCGTATTGCGGATAGTATCTTTTAGAATGATTAACCCAAATCAGATCAACTTAGACTCTTCAAAGATGAGGTTCTGGAAACTTGATGTTAAAGGCTGAAATGTGCCATCACACTATCGTGCCATGCCTTTGGCTTCATGTGCAAGATGCTGTAACTTTATAGATTCGGCCACTTCTACGGTTATGAAATGGTAATGATCACCTACTAGACTCAAAATCTTTTCCGTATACCCATCACAATTCTCAAATGTGTGCTTACCAGCTATATTCGTGTAAAGATTGAATTTATGAAGTCAACATTCTTGCAAGAAGATTTCAGACCTCTAAGTTAATCATAATGAACCTTCTTTGCTATAAATTCCCTTACCCTGTATGAAACATAGATGAATCAATTCAACACATACACCATAACAGAAGAAAGGTGGCAAAGTGGCCTGGTCGGGCGAGTTGGGTCACAACCTCATGGGTTAAATGATACTTTTCTCTAAAGTTTTTAAAGCAATCATAACTAATGTGGCAAATATATGATTACAAAAACTATAATTTTTCAATAATAATCCAACTTCAACAGGAACTTGAATCAACAATCAAGAATTTTTATGCATCAGCAATACACTCTGGCCGCTTTCCAACCCATTTGACCCACTTCCTTTCAAGCTATATATGTTATTTATATTAGGGCAAATTACACCAGAACGTGTTCAACTTTAGCGCGTTTGCTATTTTATGTATCGACCTAAAATAAGTAATATGTGAGGAACAGTTACAATTTCTTACAGTAATTTCACGCTCCACAATTTTCGCTATGAGCTTAAAAACAGAATGCCAATTCCCGCATATACGAAGACTTTTAATCACTGCTATAGTACTTCCTTCAGGCGTGCAATTCAATGCAAAACAAATAGTAAGCCTCTCACTATGATACATTAACAATTTCTCCTTTTGTTCATCTTCAAAATCATGTAAAGCAAACATTTACTGAAGAACATAACCAAATCCCTTTAAATATCTCGCCTATCCGCTCGAGCTTCCCATATATTTTATTCGTCGTAGGTTGGAACCGATCTCCCGAAAGGAGCTCATGCCTAATTCGTTTCAAATTGACCCACTACGTCCCGGTTCTTTCAAAATCCCTCTACTTTTCATCACTGCTCGTATTCTTGAAACGTCACTCCATCTACCATTAAAAGCGTACAAATTAGATAAGAGGGTATATGCAGCACTACAATCCGGATCTATGTTAAATACCGCTTCTGCGGCTCTTTCAGCCAACTTTAAATCCGAATGCATCTTACAAGCACTAAGCAACGATAACCAAATAGACGTATTTGGTTCCATCGGCATGCTTTTAACTAACTCGGCAGCTTCATGTAACTTTCCACTACGCCCCAAAATATCCACCATACACGCATAATGCTCAAGATTCACCTTCACAGGTTTATACCAAAACAAGAAATTAAAAAAGAATCTTCCTTTATCTAGCATTCCCGAACGACTACATGCAGTAAGTATCCCGGTATACGTTATATCATCAGGCGGCACCCCATAACGTATCATTCTGCTAAAAATGACTAATGCCCACATACCATAACCATGTTGTGCACAACCAACAATCATCGAGTTCCACGAAACAATATTCCTATCACCTATTTTGTTAAATACGGACAGCCCGTCATATATATTCCCACACTTGGTATACAATACAACAAGTGAATTACCTACAAACACATCGGTTTCGAGCCCTAGTTTAACAGCTGCTCCGTTAATAGCTTTGCCTCTATCCAAACCTTCCAATTCACAACACGAATTTAAAACACTCGTAAATGAAGATTGATTAGGAAGAACACCTATTCTAAACATGTCAGAAAACACATTTAATGCCTTCTCGTGTTTTCCATTTAAACTATATCCAGTTAAAAGCGACGTCCACACTACCACCGAAGTATGCAACTTTTCCTTAAAAACTTTGATACAACTATCGATGTCTTTACATTGTGCATAAAATGTAATTAAGGGAGCTGTAATATATGTATCTGAGAGATAACCAAGCTTCACTACATGTCCATGAATCTCAACACCTAAACACAAATGCCGTGCATTAGCACAAGCTGTTATTACAGATGAATATGTAACTGAACTAGCCTGAACACCACAACACAACATCTGTTTGACTAGAAGTAACGCTTTTTCGCTCTTTCCAGCTTGATCAAGTCCACTAATCATTGAACTCCAAGTAATTACACTCCTAGCTGGCATCTCATGAAACAACCTCACAGCATCACCCACTCTTCCACTCACAAAATATCCGTGTATCATCGAATTCCAAGCAGCTTCATCTTTCAAAGGCATTATCATAAACAACTGTTCAGCAACTTCAATTTGTCTATGTACCAATAATCCATTAACCATTGTTGTCCAAGAAACCACATTTCGTTCAGGCATTTCTTCAAACAGTTTATAGGCTATGTCCAACTTCCCACAATCAAAACAACCTTTGATCATTGAATTCCATGTAACTGAATCTCGAACAGGCATTTCGTCGAACAGTTTCAAGGCGTCATGAAACCGGTTTGCTCTTAGATAACTTTGAATCAGTTTTGTGCATGAATAAACATCTGGGTATGAAGGTTTGGTTGTAAAGCTAAGAGCTTTATTTCGGTTTTGGTTTTTGGGGTGATCAAATGCTATGGGAATATATGCAACGGCAGTTTGTTTGACATGACTATAAAACATATAAACTGATGTTTGTGAAACTTTATATTTCCTAATCATGACTTTAACCAAATCTAGTAATTTGTTTAGACCCAGTTAATTTGAAATATTATAGAATCTTTTATGTAAGAAGTAGGAACCATATGAATGAAATTTTCTATTTATAGGTACATTTTTTGAAAAAAAAAAAAAATGATGTCAAAATTATTGAAATTTTATATTTTTTAATATTAGATCGATTTGTTTGAGATACACGCTAAATTTTTTATGATTTTAATGTAAACTTTTTATCACAAAAATTATTTTAATCTTAAAATTAAAATAAAAAATATTCATTTTCATTCCCACCATATAAAAAATGTTTCTATTTGATCCTCCTCTCCTCATAGTCATTATATCACATATCCATTATGGAGGAGGTAACCCATGGGCCGGCCCAAAATGGTTTTAAGTTTGATCTTGGATCAATAATCAATAGACTTGACATTTTCTCCAAAGTAGGCTTGAACAAAAAAACCGGGTTTTAAACCCTACCAGGTTTTAAACCCGAAAACCTGACCTGGTCAAACCCAGTTTGACCCTACCCAGTTCGGGTTTTTTGAGTACCCGGGTAGGGTTTTTAGAATTCGAAATTGGGTTGAACCCGGGTTGAAATAGGGTCGGGTTGGAAACCCGGTCAAAAACCCGAAACCCGGTTGAAAACCCGAAAAAACCCGGTTCGGGTTGGGTCCAACCCGGTTTTTGACTTTCTTGACCAAAACCCGGGTCGGGTCGGGTCGGGTCGGGTCGGGTCGGGTGAAAACCCGGTTTTGTTCATGCCTACTCCAAAGTAGTATCCGGTGTTATTTATTAAGGGTGATGAATCGTACATCATAAAAAATTCTCAGTAGACAACTAATTATGTTTTACAGTATTATACTATTCAGCTCCTTAAAGCATAATTAAGTAGGGACAATATTTGGTGGTGTACAAATTACTCCGCATTAATTAAGGGTGGTGATATTTTCACCATCCAGATTGATTAATCCACCATAAATATGCATTAGCAGGTTGTACAGTAAAACCTGCTGTACAACCTGTTAATGCATATTTGTGATGGATTTATCAATTAGAATGGTAGAAATATCATTTTCCATTAATTAACTCTCTATTTTAAGTTGTAAACTGGTCTACAAAATTCAATTAAAATGCTGTTTATTAGAATAAAATTTTGAAAATAAATTCTTGATAAAGTTTGGATAATTTACTCTATAAAGCGTGATTGTCCATTAATTAATTTGTTAGATCTCTTACTATGGGTTGACACTGTCATCGTGCCTCTAGACTCATCTGGGCTTATTTTGCCAGCTCTAGTTGACAGGTATGTATAAGGGCTTCATCCGGGGTTTTTTTATATTTTGAATTGGTTGATATGAAATTGGCGTAATCATATTCATCGTGCCTCTAGACTCTAGTGAAGACATTAGAAGGATCCGCGATGTGGATTTGTTTCCTCCTCTTCAATCTATGTCGTATAGGTGGATTTCCTCTAGGTGTAGAAGGAAGATCTCGAATTGGCAACTTTAGTTTGGGTGTTTGACCCAAGATCGATTTTTGATTGTTAGTGTGTTTTTTGTTGACTTTTTTTTTTTTTTTTTTTAGGTATGTTGCTCCTTATGTTTTGTTTTTTTTTTTTTTCAAAGTTTTTGCAGTCCTCCTTGGAGACTGTTATGTTGTATTGCCTTCCTGTTTGAGGTCTTGTTCCTATAAAATACCCTCTTTGCTTTGTGTAAAAAAAAAAAAAAAAAACAAACTGTTAGTAAAAGTGCATTTTATTATGACAAAATTACACGGATCGTCCCTATGGTTTGCATAAAATTACAATGGTCGTCCCTGCAAGTTTTTTTTGACATTGATCATCCTTGTGGTTGCACGTTATTTCACTGGCAGTCCCTATCACTAACGGGCGTTAGCCAACACCGTTAAAACTCGTCACGTGCACGGCATGTGAGGGTATTTCTGTAATTTCACGCAGACAAATTACACAGGTCGTCCATGTGGTTTGCAAAAAATTACAGTGGTCGTCCCTGCAAGTTTTTTTTGACACTGATCATCCCTGTGGTTGCACGTTATTTCACTAGCAGTCCCTATTACTAACGGGTGTTAGCCAACACCGTTAAAACTCGTCGTGTGCACGGCATGTGAGGGTATTTTGGTAATTTCACGCACCCTCTTCCAATTAATACCCCATATACCAAATAATACTAATATCAGTTCACTATACATGCAAATACATGTATGTATCTAGCGTTCATTCCATCTAATTTTTTTCATATGGAAACGTGAAGAAACAATTATGAAAAATTTTCAATTTTGTGAAGATGAAATGCAAAGTTTGATGTCATTTGTTAGAACTTCCGACGAATCAAGCCGTTAAGCTGTTACACTCACCTGAAGATACCGCACAGAGTGTGTTCCCAATTTCGAGCCCTAGTAACTGTAATTTGATAAAATCGTTGTTTTCTTGTATGGAAGGTGACAATTCGTTAGGGAATTCAAGCCCTAATGACTGTAATTTAGTAAAATCAGTGTTTTCCTCTATGGAAACGGATAATTTGTTGGGGAATTCAAGCCCTAATGGCTGTTTTTTGTTTTAATTTTGAGTAATTGAGCTATAGTTTTGTGAAAACATTAGGTTAAATCATCGGCGAAGAGGAGTAAAAGCCTTGCGAACGAAACCGACAGTGAAAAGCTGCCTTCACGTTTTTGTGGTGAAGATGGTGGTAGATGGGGGTATTAATTGGAAAAGGGTGCATGAAATTACCGAAATACCCTCACATGCCGTGCACGTGACAAGTTTTAACGATGTTGGCTAACGCCCGTTAGTGATAGGGACTGCCAGTGAAATAACGTGCAACCACAGGGATGATCAGTGTCAAAAAAAACTTGCAGGGACGACCAGTGTAATTTTTTGCAAACCACAGGGATGACCCGTGTAATTTTGTCTGCGGAAAATTACCGAAATACCCTCACATGCCGTACACGTGACGAGTTTTAACGGTGTTGGCTAACGCCTGTTATTGATAAGGACTGCCAGTGAAATAACGTGCAACCACAGGGATGATCAGTGTCAAAAAAAACTTGCAGGGACGACCAGTGTAATTTTATGCAAACCACATGGACGATCCATGTATTTTTGTCTTCTATTATTTTGTTCATTTTTATTACTTTACTTATGTCCATCACATTTCATGTACAAGATGGACATGAATATATACTTTCATCTGTTATTCCAGTATACGCCACTTTTTTCTATACTATTTTATTAGAAAGTTAAAGTAACAGATTGAAAAAATAAAACCATAGCTTTTTCTTTATATCTTTATCCAAACATACTAGAGAGAATTGATGATCCTTAACCAAATAATATACCATCTTTTTAACTTACCTTACCTTGAACCCCTAGTCACATAGCAACTTTACAACCCCACAAAACCCTGTCACAAACATCTTAAACAAGAAAAGAACCAAAATATACATTGTTAAATAAACACAAATCATCTATAAGAACGCATCAGTTAACCTCAACCAAAATAGATCAACATTGAACAACCTCCATCTAGCTAGCTTTAATCGCTCTTACCTTAAAGATGGCGGTTAACGGGCAAATGAGATCAGTAGCCTCACTCATAATGGTCTTGAACTTTTGTATGTACGCTATCCTGCTAGGCATCGGTGGTTGGGCTATGAACCAAGCCATTGACCATGGTTTCGTTATAGGTACATGTTCTTAAAATAATTTCCTTCACCATAAAAATTTCGGATAGTACCTCTCATAATATGGATTAATTACTAATGTTTTGTGAGTGTGGTATGAACAGGTCCAGGAGTTAATTTACCTGCTCGTTTTTCACCAATTCATTTCCCAATGGGAAATGCAACCACAGGATTATTTGTAACTTTCACCTTATTGGCGGCTGTTGTTGGTGTTGCATCGATTTTAGCTGGATTTGATCATTACCGTGTTTGGGATCCCACTAGCAGGCCTGCAGCCGTATCAACTGCTATTATTGCATGGGCCCTTACTGTTCTTGCCATGGGGTAGATATGATTAATCTCTTAGATTGTAACTTTTTTTTTTCATTGTGTGCACACATGACATGATCATCTTCTGTATATACGTTCATATGAGCTCGTTTTACAATCAAATGTATGTAAATATGATTAACTTATTGCAGGTTTGCATGGAAGGAAATCGAGCTAGATTATTGCAGAAATGCTCGCTTGGTGAGTTTGTCAAATATAGTTTAATTAATCAGATATAAGTATATTAACTATATATCTTAACTAATAACGGAGATATCATGAATACAAGTTTAACTTGTTGGTCTTTTGTATTATAGAAAACAATGGAGGCATTCACCATTATACTTTCTGCGACTCAACTTATGTACGTAGCTGCCCTTTACGGGTGATCGATGTCGTCACTTTGAGGGATTGCAACAACCGAGTGTGTTGATTGAAGAGTGTTGGCTGATGTCTATAGGCGTGTGCTTAGATATAACTATTTTTCCTGAATTTCTATCTTTTTTTGTATGTATTCATATTTTTAACGATATAGTCATCGGTGTGATATGATTGTATCAATGAAATGTAATAAAATAATTGCAGTGAATACCTTTTTTACGTTAATTAAGATCTGAGTTAAGAAACTCGATCTCTTTACAACAAATATGTTAATTGTTCATACTAAATTATTCACGCTTTTAAAAAGTGTGCAAAATATAATCAAGTTGTTCACACTTATTAATGTGTATAATATGTTCATAATTATAACCGTGAATAAATATATAAGAAAAAAATGTTCATACTTACAAGTGTCATAAAATTCAAATTTTGCAACACTTGAAAGCGTGGAAATCAATTTTGTAACACTCACGTTCTTCACGTTTAACGCTTTTAAGGGTTGCTAATTTTGAATTTTTTCACACTTTTAGTGTGAACATTGTAAAAATACTGTTATTAATTGAATATCTTGACACTTAAAAATGTAAGCATTTTGTACACATTTATTAGTGTGAACAACTTACCAAATAAGAACTTAACAAATAAATTCACACTTTTAAAATATACTAGATTATAACCCGCGACTTCGCGGGATTAGACATGCTTTAGATGTAGTATTGATGATAAATAATTAAGTGACCATTTGATGTCGGGAGTATGATTATCTTTCATAGTCTATGTTTTTGTGTATGTTGGTTATAATGTATGATGATTTAATTTTGTATCAAATTGATGTTTTTATATAGAAAATACAAAACGTGTATCTGAGTGGTTGGGGGAAGTTCGTACCGTGGCTTAAAGTGTAAATGTATTTAAATGGTGGTAACTACAAATATAACTTAGTTGGTTAATATTCGTTGTTTAAATAATGAACACTGCTCAAGTTTTATGGGCCAAAAGTTAGCAGGCTTCACATTGGTTATAAGGAATCATGCTTACAAAGATTGGTGAGATCCAAATATGACCCTACTGATGCAACTTTTTTTATAAAGCAATGTAATAGATTACAATGAAGTTTGCTTATTAAGAAATACAAGTTTGATAGGTGGTAACTTTTATCAAATTTAAAGTGAGAGAACTCGAAAAATAATGATAATATCCCTTTGGGGATTTGAAGATCAACGAGCAAAAAATACCATATTAATTTGCTTGCAATCATATAGAACAAAACCTTGCTCACAAAAACATAGTAATAGAAGTACGCAGGTAAGAAGTTTAGGCACATAACAACATAATAAGCTTAGAAGTGAACAACTATCTCACGAATTAAAGAAGCATATGATTTTGTGCACAAGTAAATGACACAATACACAAAATTGTCCTAAAATACGAATAAAGTTATACGGATCTGAACTTGGTAAAACACAAACACTACAAAAATCCAATATCTTTTACTAAACACATCAATAAGTGTGATATAAGATTATATCATATGTATATAACTGTCAAGAAGTGAGACACATAATACTTTTCAGTTTTCACTCCCTCCTTTGGACATGCTCAAATAACAATCAGCTTAAACTCAAACATTGGCAAACTTTCGATAACAAACTCAAACGCTAATATGAAATATATTATTCGAGCTTGAGCTATATAATAATCTCATATTTCTTACTGAACCAAGGAATCTATAGATACATATTCCACACACACACACACACACACACACACACAAAACCTTGTGTTTGTATAGAAAACCGGACAACTTTCACCAATTTCATAAACCAAAATGGTTGCTAAAGTTTATACATAGATAACCATTATTCAACTCAATATAACTTTCTCCAACATGAGGCATCTTTCTCTTGAGCTAAAATAGAGCATAACACATGTTCCTAGCTGCAACCTCTACCTTTTTATGTCTCTGGATATTTTACAAACATATGAACGTCATATCACAAAAAGCGTTCTTTTTAGAAAGTAGCACTCCATTGAGCACTCTCATCTTCCCCACAAGCCACAACGCTTTTGAACATCCTTGATTTTATTAGCACACCGGCAAATCACGCTACAACCCCGCTTGTGCCTTCCACCGACAATATACACCAACAATATACACCAACATCTATATATATTTTCGAAACATTTAAAGAATAATCAGAAGTGTCAAAATGGGTGAGCTAAGTAATGCAACATTTCTATTTGAATGTTCCAATATATAAATAACCTATTTGATCGTCAGTAAGGGGGTACTTGATATATTTTACTTATAGTAGAACAACCTTGAACTCACGTTAAATTTAAATAAAAATGTTGGTATTAGTTACTCAATATGTATATAGGTTCATCTCCAACATGTTTACGTATTAGTGGCTCAATGAGGCAATGTTTAGCATTAGCAAAATCACCTCTCTTTTGTATCATTTCTTGATTGCATAGAAAAATACTTATAGATGAACCTGACATTAACTGGTCCATTCTGAGATATACTAAAAATGATCTGTTTCAACCCGAACCCATTTGGAACCGAAACCCGACCCTCAAACCTATATTCTTTTGCAATTTCCAAGAGATAAACTGGAAATAATTATAAAAATTGAACTTTGTGCAGTTGAAGATTAGGTCAGATAGCTGGGGTAATCGATCCTTGTCCTTTTGTTCACAGGTAATAAAATGTTGCTGGATCCAGAAACCGTGTTACATCGATCAATCTCCCACATAGAGAAACTCTATCTCTCTCTTAACTTTCCAGCAATCCCTACTTATATGTGAATTTATATAAAGAAAAACAAACGTCTTCTTTAAAAATAAATCATTATAAAAAGGGAACAGAAAAAGGAAAAAAGATGCACATCGTTGGGGACCCTCCCTTCACTTTGAGCAAGGCTAATCAACAGTATATAAATCACTTATACTGGTTATAATTCGTTACTACCTTCTGTATGCGACATCTTCTATTTCGCAAATGGTAAATCTCATTTCAAGCGACAATTCAAGAGAAAATATTCTTACAAAATAATCACGTTCAATAGTCGAGTAAGATTAGAATCTTTACTACATATACCTTAAATAAGGCATAATCAATCTATGATTTGGTTGGTAATGATTAGGTAAAACACAACTACATTAATTGAGAAGTAAAAGCAATTCACCTGATAGATTATACTGAAAGCCATACTTTTTAACTTTACCCACTAACAATATGCACACATTAACAATCTGACCTCCATATCTAATGGTAACAGTTGTAGGTTACGAAAACCAATTGCCACTATAAGGAGCTTCATCATGTTGCAAGATTGCAGTTGAGACGGTTATCAATTTTTGACATATCAATAGACTACTCAAACAATTTGCAAGAGTTAAGTGTCATTTCTCTTTATATGATCGATCAAATAAACATAAGCTCCAAAACAATCAAACCACTTTTTCTTGCATAAAACCCCACATAAGGACATTGTATGTTGTAAAAGAAAAAAAAAACTTATTGACTCTGAAGGTAGGGGTATGCCAAAGACCAACACATGCAAACTTATCAAAATAATCAAATGGTTCATGGAGTTAGAAACACAAATATGTGGGATTTTATGACACATGAGTCCCTCTAACCGTTTCTTGAAAGCCACATCCATGTAGAAAACACAAGATTAATGTCTCATGTTCAAAAAATGATAAGGAACTTTGAGTATAAAAGTAAAAGGATTGGTGGCCATAATGACCCATTATCCTAAATTCACCCCAAAGTGTTCTACTAAACTGTTATATTAAGAATAAGAATATTCTAATACATAAATTTTATCCTAATCATCAAGGAAGATCTAAGGATATATTGAGATGATGACGAGAAATTACAGTATCACATGTTTGTTTATTTATTGCCTAGCATTAATTTTAAATTGAAGGTCGAGATATCCATACCTCATCACCCATACCGCGGAAATATTTAGTGAAGCTCAGAAGCAGTTCTCGTATCCACAACCATACCTGATAAAGATGTTGTACATGAAAATGAGTCTTGATCAATTTGTTTTAGTCTTTCTGACGATTAAGAATGTAATTTATTTCAAAAGTCTATGATGTATCTAATATGCTTATCATCTAGGCATAGCCATTCTTAGCTTAAAATAAGTTATTGATAGAAAATGAACAAAAAGATCTATGTGAATACATAAGGATCTTGCTAAAACGATATAATATATTCCCCTAGATTTTAGAAGGCAGTGACATTATCACAAAAAGGCAAAGAAGTCATTTCTCAAAAGGAATAGCTTCATCACTATTAAATCACATCCAAGGTAGAGAGGTTCTGCATACTAAGTGTCATCCCAGAGAACCTACTATTGCATCTTTTTGGGCACTTACTGTAGTATATTAGATACATTGATCATCACCAGGTATTGAGATTTAAAAAACAATTGAATGATAAAACATAAAAGTAGCTGCAAATCTGACATGAGAATCAAAGAAACTGATATATGCTAACCTATTGCAAATAAGCTAAAACATAGGGTGTAGTAGCTAACATCCGACATCAGCATTTTCAAGACAGATATATACTTCCTGTTGCAGATAATCTAAAACATAGGGTGTAGGCTCGTGAAAATTGTGACATCTAAAATCACCACTTATTTTATCTTTTGTATTTGTTAATAAAAGGAAGTTGAGAATGCATGTTGGCCACACTCAATCTCACTACGAACTAGCCGGTAAGAAGGTAATTCTGCAAAAAGATGGGTGAGTCATGCAGCTTGAGTAATGGTTAGAATCAGGCTTAGGTCAAAACCGATGATTTTTGGACGCGTCGGGTTGACCATAAAACATTTTCTGCCCAAAATCTTTATATCTTATATAATATAAACCTAGCATGTCAAATATGATACATATATTATTATTTCAATAAATATATTGACCCGTTTCCTATTAATTATCCAGGTTTAATGTGTTTAAAAACATTTAAGCTAAATCATAACACACTGACCCATCCATAAGAAAATGGGTTGAAATTGCCACCTCTAGGAATACGATGATCAGTACCCATCATTACTCAAAATTCCTAAGCAGTTCGACACAAAAATATTTCTCTCAGTTGAGTGTTCTCATCTTCACAGATCTCCTCATAATGCTTTTTAACATCTTCATGTGTTGTGTCTTTTTTCCATGCTTTAACCCATCTGCGTAGTATGCTATTGGACATTTGGTACTTCTTTTTCGATACATTTATATTCAGTCTGCAGCCTATATAAACCACCAACAACTTCGTAACGTTATATAATATAAAATTCTTCCAAGAGATACACTAATATAACACACCCCAAAATACCAAGACTATATATATTTTTTTTACATATCGGAAGTGCCAATTAAATAATCACACTTAGATTGCATATATTAAAATCAAAAGTGCAATCTGACACAAACGGTTATAACATTTAGTTTAGTACCAACTTTACAAACCATAAGCCTTAGTGTTATTTAAATCCAAACATGACAATAAACGGTTAACATGATTGTCCAAAACAGAGTAAGCGGTATCAAACATTCCATTCCCAACCTTTTGCCAACCCACATACCAAAATGATAACCTGCAAGAGATAAGGAGGAGGGATTAGCACGAAGCTAAGTGAATAGATCAATACTATCAACCTAAGTTAGCATAACAATTGTCTACAACTAAGCAGTCAGACAACTAGCTTCAAAGAGGATCGGTGGTTCTCAGGGCACCCGAATGCCGCGGAGGCCCCCGAACAACACTTACAATCACTGAAGGCCAAATCAATGATCTAACCGATAGTTTGGTACTATTACTACTTTCAACATTATTCCAATGAGCAACACATGTACAAAGTACTAATGTTATCCAAGTAACAGTACCCAAACCCAATCGCAATTGACCTCTGAAAGAAATCACATAACCATAATCATCATGGCAAAATGTACAACTAAACAATGCATAAGTAAAAGCAAGTTTACCCGTTGTAACCAGATTGTTACAACCAACTTAGACTGAGAGTCAATGATCCACTCACCCTTGTTGACCACAGCTTCCACTCGAAGATCTTATTTTATTGAGCCTTCGTTTTATCTGAGAACCAATCAAAACTCGAGTTAGATTCTCATGTTTATAGTTTATAGTATAATATTCACATATATAGTACCATATAATGCACATACTATACTTTCAATACAAGTTAAATAACATAAGTACACAAGTCACAAGTTGTCAAATTCGTCAAATTTTAACTAGCAAACGCAATCCGGGTTAGGAGTGGCTGGATCGCGTTCCACAGTTCAAAACATTCTGTTACCAATTTACACTTGCAAACGCGATCCGGGCTAGGAGTGGCTGGATTGCGTTCCCAAGAACAAAATCAATCTGACTCAAGTTTAACACTGACTAATGCGATCCGGACAAAGGTTTCAGGATCGCGTTTCAAAGAACAAAATGCGCTGTAACGAAATAACACTTAGCAACGCGATCCGGCCATGGAGCTAGATCGCGTTCCCATGCTTTGAAACAGAGCATCAGACCTGCAACACATTTCTGCTCGAACCAAAAACCCCAAATTCACACAATTCCATTACTAAACACGAATTCACACAGTAAATGACCTCTAATATCACTCATGAACATTGCACAACAACAAAGAACATCATCTAACCTCAATTTCTACACATGCATATGTAATCTAACCCAATTTCTAACCAAACCCATATATTCATACTTACAACTTGAAGAACACTTTGATTCATCACAATTCACCATGAAATCAGTTAACACATATCATTTACATCATTCATAGACATAGTGTAACAACAATGACCATCTTTTAACTACAATTCCTACTCATGCATCAAGAACTCAACCTAATTCCAATCACTCAAGTTTATACATGAAAATGGGGAAATACACTTACAATGGAGATGATAAAGAGATGATGATGATGATGAAAATCAGTTGATGAATCAAAATCACAGCCTTAAGATGATCACAATGCTTTAATCTTGATTTTCCTTATGATTTCTAAGTGAGATTGAGAGTAAAGGTTCAAGAACAAAAATCAGGAAGTGGGTGGGGTTTAGGTCGACATTTCCTTTTTAGTTCATGTATAATGCAGTGTAATAATATACCCGTTCTAAATCTATTGTCTGGAACATAAAAACCATTTGCGAGAAAATAAGTTTTATTATACCGTCAACTAAATTTATTTAAAACTAGTAATAATTTATTTATCACAATAAGTCATTTGACTAACTGACCTATTAATTCTTCAATTATACACACAATATAAATTATTTCCAACAATTAAATAATCCATTAAAATAGGAAAAAATACCATATCCCTAGGCCCGTAACGAGGGTGTTACAAATCTTCTCTCTTTAAGAAGATTTCGTCCCCGAAATCTCGCCATGCCCAAAAAGACTAGGATATCGCGTCCTCATGCTAGACTCGGTCTCCCACGTAAGCTAGGTTTGGACCCAAACTATGATTCCACTTAACAAGTACCATTGAAATATCCTTCTTCCGGAGTTTAGTCACCTTACGGTCTAAGAGCTCTACGGGTTCCTCTACAAGCCTTTGACTTTGGTCAACACGTAAGTCTTGCAACGGAAGAACTTGGGATTGGTCCTCCACATTGCATTTCCATAAGTAGCACACATTGAAAGTATCGTGAATACCCGCTAATTCTAGAGGAAGCTCTAACGACACAGTTTGATCATTAACCACTTGCCGAATTCTAAATGGGCCAATGTATCTAGGGGCAAGTTTACCACGTTTACCAAACCGAATAACACCCTTCCAAGGTGAAACCTTCAAGTAAACCAATTCACCCTCTACAAATGAAACGGGTCGACGATGAGGATCGGCATATTGCCTTTGTCTATCACGGTCAACTCTTAACCTATCACGGGCTATAGCTACCTTATCGGCTGTAATTTGTACTATATCAGGACCCGCAAATTATTTCTCACCCGCCTCTAACCAACAAGTGGGTGTTCTACACCTACGGCCATATAACATTTCATAGGGTAGCATGCCTATACTAGAATGGAAAGAATTATTATAGGCGAATTCAACCAAAGGTAAGTGAGAATCCCAAGACCCACCAAATTCCAAAACACATGCCCGCAACATATCCTCTAAGGTCTGAATAGTTCGCTCAGACTGACCATTAGTCTGAGGATGATAAGCCGTACTCATGTTAATTCTAGAACCCAGTTCTCTCTGCAAACTCTGCCAAAAACCCGATGTAAACCGCGAATCTCTGTCGGAAACAATGGACAACGGAATTCCATGCCTAGAAACCACCTCATTAATATACAACTGTGCCAACTTGCTCAAGGATGTCGTCTCATAAGTAGCAAGAAAATGAGCACTCTTGGTTAATCTGTCAACAATTACCCAAATCATATCGTTACCCTTAACCGTTCGAGGCAATTTCGTTACAAAATCCATGGTAATATGCTCCCATTTCCACTCGGGAATCTCAAGTTGTTTCAAAGCTCCATATGGTTTTTGATGTTCGGCCTTTACCTGCGAGCAAATATGACAAGATTCCACAAACCGAGCTACATCCAATTTCAAAGTAGGCCACCAATACAACGGTTTTATATCATGATACATCTTAGTACTTCCGGGATGAACCGATAATTTAGATTTATATGCCTCCAACAAGATCACATCTCGAAGTCCACCAAGCAAGGGAACCCAAACTCGGGATTGAAAGGTCTTCAACCCCCGAGAATCATCAATCAATAAATCCTTCCTTTTTAACATAACCTCGGATTTCAAGTTATTATCCATCAATGCCTCTATTTGAGCCACTTTCAATTGATCAATTAAGTCCGAAGTAACCTCTATACGCATAAAGCGAACCTTTTCTGATTTTCCCTTTCGACTTAACGCATCCGCCACAACATTGGCCTTACCCGGGTGGTAACGAATCTCACAATCATAATCTTTGATCAATTCCAACCATCGTCTCTGTCGCATATTGAGCTCTTTCTGGGTGAACATATATTGAAGGCTTTTGTGATCCGTACAAATGACACATTTCGTGCCATAAAGGTAGTGCCTCCAAATTTTCTAAGCGAAAACCACGGCCGCAAGTTCCAAGTTGTGGGTAGGATAATTAATTTCATGAGGTTTTAACTGACGTGAAGCATAGGCAATAACACGGTCTTGTTGCATCAAAACACAACCCAAACCTGCAGAAGAAGCATCACAATAAACAATGAAGTCATCGAACCCATTAGGCAATGCTAAAATCGGAGCCTGACACAGAAGCTGTCTCAAAGTTTGAAAAGCCGATTCCTGTTGTTCAGTCCACTGAAATTTAACATCTTTCCGAGTTAGCTTAGTCAAAGGACCCGCAATCTTAGAAAAATCCTTTATGAACTTTCGGTAGTAACCCGCTAATCCCAGAAAACTCTTAATTTCGGATGGAGACTTAGGTGCTTGCCAATTCATGACAACCTCAATCTTTGATGGATCCACTTTAACCCCATCCTCACAAATGATGTGCCCCAAAAACTGTACCTCACGCAACCAAAACTCGCATTTGAAAAATTTTGCATGCAATTGTTCTCTTTTTAATGTCTCAAGAACCAAACGCAAATGCATCACATGATCCGTTTCAGACTTAGAATAAACCAAGATATCATCAATGAATACAATAACAAATTTATCAAGGAAAGGTCGACAAACTCTATTCATTAAATCCATGAAAATCGCCGGAGCGTTTGTCAACCCAAATGGCATAACAAGAAACTCATATTGACCATATCTAGTGCGGAAAGCTGTCTTAGGAATATCCTTCTCACAAACCCGCACTTGGTGATAACCCGATCTTAAATCAATTTTGGAAAAATAAGAAGACCCTTGCAATTGGTCAAACAACTCATCAATCCGGGGAAAAGGGTACTTATTCTTTATGGTTCTCTTATTCAACTCCCTATAGTCAATACACATACGAAATGTGCCATCCTTCTTCTTAACAAATAACACAGGTGCACCCCAGGGAGAAGAACCAGGTCTAACAAAACCTTTATCTAAAAACTCTTGGATTTGGCTCATCATTTCTCGAATTTCGGAGGGAGCTAATCTATAAGGAGCCTTAGCTACGGGAGAAGAACCAGGAATCAAATCAATCTTATACTCCACTTCTCTAATGGGTGGTAGGCCAGGCAATTCATCGGGAAAGACATCCAAGTATTCAGAAACCACTTGGACATCGGAGACCTTTTTCTTTTCTAACTTAGCATCAATGACATAGGCCAAATATGACTCACACCCTTTAGCTAACGATTTTCTAGCTTTCAACAAGGAGATCAAGGGAATACTACCATTCTCCCGGTCCCCTCGAGCCACGACATGTGACTCATTCGATACTGGGATTCTTATTAACTTTCTATGGCAATCAATGTTGGCTCTATTCTGACTTAACCAATCCATGCCCAAAACCGCATCAAAACCGGGAATAGGCATCAAAAGAAAGGAAACAGGGAAACTATGTCCTTTAATTAAAATACTACTTCCGGTCACCGATGTAGCCATCGGAACCATTTTACCACAAGCTACCTCGACCTCAATAGGATTTGTTATAACAGTGGGAGTTAATTTCAGTCTATCACAGAAATTCATAGATACAAAGGAACAATTGGCTCCCGAGTCAAATAAAACACATGCCGGTACAGAATTGATAAGAAAAGTATCGGTTATGACATCCTCTGTCCTGACAGCTTCATCAGCTGTCATCTGAAACGCCCTGCCGAATGCTGACGGTGGATTCTTTCTTTTCTGGCCATACGATGAAGACCCTCCAACCGTACCCGTTCTCTGCCTACCACCCTCGGTACATTGCCCCGCCCGATGACCCTCTTTATGGCAGTTCCAACACACATTGCTAGGAAAATTACAATCTTTGTAATCATGCCTAAACTGTCCACACTTGATACATCCGTGAGTCTGGGGAGTACAAGGCCCTGTGTGCTTGGATTTACAACTGTGACACCAATTGGTCCTATCCACTATACCACCACTCGAACCTTGCTTATTTCCTTGTGATGATCCATGCCATTTCTTCTTCCTCGGACTCCCCGAAGAATCACCCTTAGGTTTCAATGGAGATTTTTCCTTAATATCCAAGCCTTGCGCCCGAATATCACCATCCACAGAACGGGCTGAATCAAAAGCTTGGGTAAGGGTACCCGCAAGTCTTACAGTCGTCCGATAAGTATGGGGTAACATTCCAACAAAATGATCAATCTTTGTACATTCATCCGGTACCCACTGATGTACAAATCTCAACTTTTCAGAAAATTGAGAAATAAGGTCATCCATCGTCATGCTATCCGTCAAATGCAAGTCCAGAAACTCTTGTCGAATACGGGTCATGTCAAATCCAGAACAGTATTTTTTGCAAACCTCGTTGTAGAAATCAGACCATCCTATAGAAGCTCTTTGTTGTGGTGTCAGATGTGAGGTAATTGAATCCCACCAACCCATTGCCGGACCCTTGAGGAGTTGTACTGCATAAGGAACTTTAACCTCATCTTCGCATCGGTAAACCTCAAATTTTCTCTCAACATCTCTCAACCAATCTAATGTAACGGAAGGGTTTGTACTACCATAATAATCAGATGGTCCACTAGATTTGAAAGTCTTGAATGAGCAAAGCTTATGTTGATACGATGGTGGAAACACCGGAATTTGGTAACCAGAAGGCCCAGAAGAGAATGGAGCCGATGTTTGATAAGTACCAAAATGCTGCTACTGCTGATCAAATGGCAAGGATGTCAAAATCTGAGATGTCACTATAGTTGATGGTATAGTGCTCACTATGGGTGGTAAAGTCTGATGAATCTGCTGAGATACCCGAGCTTGCTGACTTTGCAAAAATTGTTGTTCAATTGCCTTAAGTCTAACCACTTCTCCTTCCAAATGCAACATGTAATCCTCTTGATTCAAATCCTCTGCTGTGAAGGAAGTATCGGTTTGTCCCTGACTAACATTCTGAATTTCAGGAGGAATGACATTCGTCCTAGAGTCATCATTGGAGGTATCGGTCGGGTTTCCATTATCTGCCATTTCCTGCACCACATCACATCTCACAACTCGTTAATTGTTAGTACCTACATACTAACCAATTCTCCTATCATAGCTAAATCCCACACCCTGGAATGTTTGACAAACACAATAGATTTGGGATTGAACACTTAACCCATGTTCAATTCACCCAAACCTTTGCTCTGATACCAATTTATAACACACCCCAAAATACCAAGACTATTTTTTTTTACATATCGGAAGCGCCAATTAAATAATCACACTTAGATTGCATATATTAAAATCAAAAGTGCAATCTGACACAAATGGTTATAACATCTAGTTTAGTACCAACTTTACAAACCATAAGCCTTAGTGTTATTTAAATCCAAACATGACAATAAACGGTTAACATGATTGTCCAAAACAGAGTAAGCGGTATCAAACATTCTATTCTCATCCTCTTGCCAACCCACATACCAAAATGATAACCTGCAAGAGATAAGGAGGAGGGATTAGCAGGAAGCTAAGTGAATAGATCAATACTATCAACCTAAGTTAGCATAACAATTGTCTACAACTAAGCAGTCAGACAACTAGCTTCAAAGAGGATCGGTGGTTCTCAGGGCACCCGAATGCCGCGGAGGCCCCCGAACAACACTTACAATCACTGAAGGCCAAATCAGTGATCTAACCGATAGTTTGGTACTATTACTACTTCCAACATTATTCCAATGAGCAACACATGTACAAAGTACTAATGTTATCCAAGTAACAGTACCCAAACCCAATCGCAATTGACCTCTGAAAGAAATCACATAACCATAATCATCATGGCAAAATGTACAACTAAACAATGCATAAGTAAAACCAAGTTTACCCGTTGTAACCAGATTGTTACAACTAACTTAGACTGAGAGTCAATGATCCACTCACCCTTGTTGACCACAGCTTCCACTCAAAGATCTTATTTTATTAAGCCTTCGTTTTATCTGAGAACCAATCAAAACTCGAGTTAGATTCTCATGTTTATAGTTTATAGTATAATATTCACATATATAGTACCATATAATGCACATACTATACTTTCAATACAAGTTAAATAACATAAGTACACAAGTCACAAGTTGTCAAATTCGTCAGATTTTAACTAACAAACGTGATCTGGGTTAGGAGTGGCTGGATTGCGTTCCACAGTTCAAAACATTCTGTTACCAATTTACACTTGCAAACGCTATCCGGGCTAGGAGTGGCTGGATCGCGTTCCCAAGAACAAAATCAATCCGACTCAAGTTTAACACTGACTAACGCGATCCGGACAAAGGTTTCAGGATCGCGTTTCAAAGAACAAAATGCGTTGTAACGAAATAACATTTAGCAACGCGATCCGGCCATGGAGCTGGATCGCGTTCCCATGCTTTGAAACAGAGCATCAGACCTGCAACACATTTCTGCTCGAACCAAAAACCCCAAATTCACACAATTCCGTTACTAAACACGAATTTACACAGTAAATAACCTCTAATATCACTCATGAACATTGCACAACAACAAAGAACATCATCTAACCTCAATTTCTACATATGCATATGTAATCTAACCCAATTTCTAACCAAACCCATATATTCATACTTACAACTTGAAGAACACTTTGATTCATCACAATTCACCATGAAATCAGTTAACACATATCATTTACATCATTCATAGACATAGTGTAACAACAATGACCATCTTTTAACTACAATTCCTACTCATGCATCAAGAACTCAACCTAATTCCAATCACTCAAGTTTATACATGAAAATGGGGAAATACACTTACAATGGAGATGATAAAGAGATGATGATGATAAAAATTAGTAGATGAATCAAAATCACAGCCTTAAGATGATCACAATGCTTTAATCTTGATTTTCCTTATGATTTCTAAGTGAGATTGAGAGTAAAGGTTCAAGAACAAAAATCAGGAAGTGGGTGGGGTTTAGGTCGACATTTCCTTTTTAGTTCATGTATAATGCAGTGTAATAATATACCCGTTCTAAATCTATTGTCTGGAACCTAAAAACCATTTGCGAGAAAATAAGTTTTATTATACCGTCAACTAAATTTATTTAAAACAAGTAATAATTTATTTATCACAATAAGTCATTTGACTAATGACCTATTAATTCTTCAATTATACAAACAATATAAATTATTTCCAACAATTAAATAATCAATTAAAATAGGAAAAAAATACCATATTCTCCTAGGCCGGTAACGAGGGTGTTACAACTAAATATCTTTCTTCTTACAAATTTGATTTTTTTAGGATACAAAGTCATTGTAAGTATTCTTAGGTACACACTTGTATAATCTGCCTTCCATGAAAGACCATGCATTCCCGCATGTTGACTTCACAATCATATACACTATTTTTATAGACTCGTGGAAAAAGCTAAATTCAGGAAAGATTTCAGTTATACCTTTCTTCTTTACATAAATGATTCCTAGCTCTATACAAAGCAGTTTCTGTCAAGATTGAGTGTTCACTAAATAGCTTAATTTGACAGGTTTCTACCATGGCCTTGAGAAACACCTGCTTTAATTTGTCAAACAAAAGTGATTTGAATAGAAATTCCATAGACAAATCATAAAACCATAAAACCAAGAAACTAAGAACACTGTCAACATATTAACAAAAGAACTGCGATACCCAAATACCTATGATGACGGTGAAAATATTGACATTCATGATAGACAACAAACAGAAATCGAATCAATAAGTTAGCAAAACAACAAAATGTAATAGAATCATTTGCAAAATCACAATCATTTGAACAATCGATCCTATAAATGTTAATTTCAAATCGAATCAAGAATAACCATAATCGTAATAAATGGTGACAATGATGTAAAAACTCGAAAATCTCGGGTAGACAACAAACTGAAATCGAATAAATAAAAATCATAAAAAATAAATATACTCACATTTTATTGGACTGTTGCTAACTAATATACTCACATTTTATAAACTGACATTCTCTGAGGACTTTCATCAAACACATGTAGTGCACTAAACTTCTGCAACTTAGAATACATACTAAACAATGAATTCACCTTTAAAACAATGAATTCGAGTCCAAACCCGGCTAACACAACCATGAACAAATTCCCCAAACTTGAAATACATCAAATAGGAATAAGATTTCAACACTGAAGGAACACATTATGATCCGGGTACACTCCAAACTCCCACATTTTAACAAAACAATTCAATGATTCTAAAAGTTCTAAAAAAAGCTAACTGGAGGTCTCAAAAGCATGAGATGCTACAACAGCTAGAACTGTTTGGAGATTACCTGTTAACATCAGTAAAAGTGTTCACACAACAGAAACATGGGCACAACATTTAAATTTTAAGCAAAAATATAATGGTACAAATGCAATTACCTGTAAACATCAGTCATTATGTTCAGCAAGTATACCAAATGAGCATTTACAACTGGTTCCTAAACCGTATCATCCTATCACTGTTTCAACATAGCACTTAAATTTTCAAAACTATTAATAATGGTTTCTTATGTTTCAACCTCCTCTTACGTTGATATGGGCTCAACATACAACTCAACATAAACCTCAATTAATCATAATGCTTTATGTATTCCCTTTCAAGCGTTAAATCAAACAATTGGTGTGCTTTACAAAACCTTGTTATATAAGATTGATTTGGGAACCAAATTAAAAAAAATCAAGCATCTTTATATATGACCATCAATTTTCTAATTCATATGATTGACCTGTTGTCTAAAATGACTCAATATAAACCTATCATAATCAAGCATGGTTGATGAAGAAAATAAACTGTTACCCTTATGTTAACGCCTTTGTTTGCAATCGGGTTAACACACATAAAGTAGATGAGGTTGGAGCGATTCGATTGGTATATACGTGAGAAAGAGAATCACCTGTTGAAGATTATAATCAATCGATCGACACAAAAACAATTCCGAATTGGACATTTAGCATAAGAAGCGTTATTCAATCTTACGAATTTTGTTTCGAATTTGGATTCCGAAATATGAGAGCTGCTTTAGTTTTTGCTACAGCGTAGGAATTAGAAGGGGAATTAGTCGGGAAGGGGATTGTGAATAGAAGAAGGGCAAATATGTCCGAAAAAGGCCAAATATTTTAGAGATTAATAAATCACATCACTAATTTGGATCAATGGATTTAAAAAAAGGGATTAATTTATTGGATGGGAGAGATTAGTGTAGAAATCTTAAACTTAAGAATGTTTAATTTATTAACCTTCTCTTTTGTAAGTAATGAGAGAAGAGATGCAAAGAAAGAAACCTAAAAAGTAAACATTTTTGTTGTAGTGTTCTCATCTTTTTTCTTTTAAGCCATTCTTTTACTATCAAAACACACATATATATATTTGATATCATCAATATATATTAGTTAGGCATAATGACCAAATAATAGCTATGATGATGCACCAAATGCAATAACTTTGTATAGTAGCATAATGTGTACCAAACAAGTTTTTCCACAATTAGGAGAACAATCATATCCATTGTGAGAGAAGAAAACGTTAGTAGACTGAGATTCAAATGAGAATAAGAATTTTGGTGAGAATGGAAGAACCAATAATAATGCGTCACGTGTTACAAAATTCACTTTCCCACACATATTTAGAAATTTAATATCAACATTTTTTTCTCTTCGATTTGACATCTCACAAGGTATACTTTCGATGATTTTTTTTTGTTTTACAAATTGTATAATATTAGTATCACATGTGATACCCGTTGGAATCACATGTGGTACTCGCTGAGTCGTGGGTGTCACATGTGGTACTTGATGGTATCACATGTGGTAGTTGTTTTCAAAACCTACCAAAAAATGAAAAAATAAGTTCGTCGAAAGTATACCTAGTGAGAGCTTCAATCGAATAGAAAAAATATTGATTTTTATGATGCAAATTTTATGATTTTTTGACTTACCGTTTGCAAGATATTTAAATTTAAAAACGTGAGGGAAAGTGAGTTTAATGAGGCGTGTCACATTCTTATTAATACCTTCATTTTCACTAAATGTTGTTGTATTACATTTGAATCTCACTCAACGTAGTAATCTCAATTGTTTACCTAGTTGACTTAATTATAATTTTTTTCCTAACTATAGAAAACCCCATTCATTTGATATAATTGACCATTATTAGAGTACAGGTATGTAACTATTTCATAATCTTGGTTAGATAAGTAATACAAAAAATATGTGCATTAGACTCTTTTTACCTATTTTGTTTAATCATATTCGATAGAAATGGCTTTAAACTAAGTGTGATACGTGAGGAACACATTCAAAAGAACATTAATTTAAAAATGTTTGAGCAAAAGCCTTAACCAAAGAATATACCATCTTTTTAACTCACATTGCCTTGAACCCTAATGACATCTACTTTACAACCCCCAAAACCCCTGTCACAAACAATCCTTAACAAGAAAAGAACCAAAATATACATTGTTAAATAACACAAACCATCCATAAGAACACACGCCTCTCAACCTTAACCAAAATAAGACCCACGCATTCAACAACCTCAATCTCTAATCGCTCCAAGCCTTAAACAAACATAACATACCCTAAAAATGGCTAACGGGCAAGTGGCTGCTAAAGGGCAATTGAGATCGGTAGCCTCCCTCCTTTTGGTCTTAAACTTTTGTATGTATGCCATTCTTTTAGGCATTGGCGGTTGGGCAATGAATCGAGCCATTGACCATGGTTTCATCATAGGTACATGCTCTTAATTTCCTCTCATGTATGTATATATAATTATATATAGATTACAAATTACTAATGTTTTGTAATGTGTGGGGTATGAACAGGTCCTGGATTTGATTTACCTGCTCATTTTTCGCCAATATACTTCCCAATGGGAAATGCAGCCACAGGATTCTTTGTAACATTCACATTGATTGCGGCTGTTGTCGGTGTTGCATCGATTTTAGCCGGATTCGACCATTATCGTTCATGGGACTCAAGTAGCAGACCTGCAGCCATATCATCTGCTCTTATTGCATGGGCCCTTACTGTTCTTGCCATGGGGTAAACTTGATTATCTCAAAATTTTACTACTAACTAACTCATTTTTTTTATATTTTTTTTGTGCACAATGCCATGATCTTTGTCAAAAAGAATTTTAAAATCTTGTAAAATATATATTGATGATTTTTCTTTAAACCTAAATGTGTATAAATATGAATTATTGCAGGTTTGCATGGAAGGAAATCGATCTAGCAGGCCGAAATGCACGCTTGGTGAGTTTATAAGCTTATTAAATGTAATTTATGTAATAAAAGAAGTCTAGATCAAGAGTATGACCGAGTTTAATTTGTTGTTTATGTTGTTTATCAGAGAACGATGGAGGCTTTCACGATTATACTTTCTGTGACTCAACTTATATACGTAGCTGCCCTTTATGGATGATCGATTTGATGGCTTTTAGGGATTGCAACGGCCCAATGTGTTAATTGTTGGAGAGTGTACGTTGGTGTCTATAGGGGTGCGTGCTTGGATATATAAGTATATATAATTATTTATATTAAATTGTTATCTTTCTCTTTTTGTATTTATATTTTAACATTTATAACAATATATTTGTTCATCAATGTGATGTGATTGTATCTATGAAATGTAATAAAAGAGATTGCAATGAATACTGTTTCAATATAACAAGATCAATTTTTATTTATTTTGATCACTTTATTTCTTTATTGCATTAAAGTTAATTAAAAGGTGATCTTTCATTTTTAGTGGCCTCGACTTCATCATCCATATTATAACAAGTCAGTATAGTCAGTTTGTTTTGGGTTTTGTTTGATGGAGCATAGAGACCACATGGGGTGTTGGTCAATTTTTATTTATTTTGATCACTTTATTTCTTTATTGCATTAAAGTTAATTAAAAGGTGATCTTTCGTTTTTAGTGGCCTCGACTTCATCATCCATATTATAACAAGTCAGTATAGTCAGGGGTGTCCCAACGGGACTTCGGTTCTTCCGTCAGTTAGCAACTGACGTTGAAAACCAAACCGACACCATAGGCACCAAAATGTCAGTTGAGCGTCGGTTTGGAGTCCGTCGGTTTGGCGACGTCCGTCTGCTTTTCTTTATTGTTTTTTTTTTTTTTTGTTTTAGTGTATAGAATAAAGAGAAAATTGGTAAAAGTGGGTCCAGAAAAAAGAGAAGTGATGTTATTATAGGGAGTGAAACGTCAGTTTGTGTCAGTTGGGAAAAAAACTGACGTGGCGCAGAGGTGGCACAAACTGACGCGTCAGTAGTTAGTCACTATTAGGAGGAGTTTCAGTCTAAAACTTTTATTTCTGCTCCGACGTCTAAAAAACAAGTCAGGTAGTAATTTTTTGTTTATATTTGTTTTAAAATTACTCTAACAATTGAATTTGGGGATCATCAAAGAATGACATTCAAAATCTTCACATAATAGCACTATGCATCTAGTGTGTGAATCTGTAATATTGAAAAAACTCATATGATAGCAGTATGCATCCGTGTCTGCATCCGTAAAAGCACACATGATTAAATACGCATCCAGTGTCAAATTTAAGATCTATGTTGTTCGGATATCTCAATCGACATTTTGTTTTACAATATATTGATAATTGGTAAAAATTTGACAAAATTGATTACGAATTGAAGTTTAGTGTTCACGCGAATGATCGTGAATGAAAAATCTAATAATTTTATACGTGATTGTGTGTATTAATTGTGTAATTGAGAAGGAAATTATAAGTTCGTCAAATAGTACGGATCGTGCTCCTGACCGTGATCGACTGCCCGCGCCAAAAATGTTAGTTCTCACAGTTCGTATCCTAAATTTAGTTCGCAGCGGATCCTTTGACAAACCATATATATATATATATATATATATATATAGTAACGGGATCAAAAAAGAAGAAAAAATAGGTGGAGAAGAGGAAGAAGCAATATGATTCAGTATTTTTATTACTATGATTCATTTTTTTATTATTATAATTCAAGTAATAAAAGGTTGAATCATAGTAATAAAAATACTGAATCATATTGCTTCTCCTTCTTCTCCACCTAAATTTTATTCTCCCTTGATCCTAATCCTATATATATATATATAGGAGTAGGATCTAGGGAGAAAGTTTTTTAGGAGAGAGAAGAGGGAGAATGATTTTTTTGTTACTATGATTCAATATATTTAAGATTCGGTATGTTTATTCTAAGATTCAAATTTGTATTACTATAACTTTTGAATTATAGCAACAAAAGATAAAATCTTATTAATAAACTATTGAACAAAAGCAATAAAATGTAGAATTATATTAATAAAAAATTGAATCTTAGCAATAAAATATTGAATCATAATAATAAAAAATCGTTCTCCCTCTTCTCTCCCTAAATTTTCTTCTTTTTCGATCTTGTTACTATATATATATATATATATATATATATATATATATATATATATATATATATATATATATATATAATATGTTTGTTATATCATTCATATATTAAGCATAAAACGACCATAAAAATAAGTAAATAATTTTTCATAATACACCACTCAAGTAAATAATTTTGTAGCACAATGAGTACCAAACAAGTTTTTCCATTTGTAAATCATATCCAAATTTGAGGGAAGGAAACTGATCTCGGTTGTTACACTATGAAATTTAGAAATCATACTTAATCAAACGATAGTTATCAGAGTAGAAGTACTGGGTAATTGTCATTAAAAAGCTTTTACTGCTATCCCATCAACTAATAAACGCGTTTGTCACACTCGCAAAGAGCATCAACGTTGAAAAAATCACTTGTCAATAAATTACCTACATGTGCTGAGGCACGGCCGGATTCACTCGCAAGGAGGATCAACGCTGGGCAAATCACATGTCCATAAATCACCCACATGTGACATTTCGGTCACACATCTAGGATAAGAACGTTTGCATAGCGGTACCACTTGAGCGATGCCCGATTGGTAAAATAATAGTTGTAATTGTACCTAGAACGGGTTATATGTATAGTTGACATTTCTTTTTATCTATTTTGTTAACTTCACAACAAGATCAACCAGCAGTAATCTAGCTGAGTTAAATTATTTGACATTAGCAAATGGATCCTTGGTTATTGTTACACCTATTTTAATATGACTCCGCCCCTACTCAAGCACCTAAACATGTATGCCATTGCAAAATCCCATGAACCTGCCGTTACCTAGAATAGTGTGATATTACACATAAATCTTGTAATTATTATGTAGTTGTTTCTTAGGTTTTTCTGACTTTTAGTAGTAATTTTACAAAAAGTTACAATCAAATTTCTAAGTTCCTATAAACGGAACTAAAAGTGACTAGTGTAATAGGGATAATCTAAACAAATAAAACCCACAGATTTTTCTCAAGAATCTTTTTTTGAGCAAAAGCCTTAACCAAAGAATACACCATTACCTTTGCCTTCAATACTAAAAGACCCCTAATACCATTACCAATGAATCCCACAAAACCCTGTTGTGACTCTTACTCTTAACAAGAAAAGAACCTAAAAACATTTACTCCTATAATAACTATACGCGTACACACACCTTTAACCCAAATCATCATATACTTTTTTAATACATTAGAATCTTTATTTTCTTCCCTAGTTTTGAAAAATAAAAAAGAATCCTTAGAAATGGCTAACAATGAGACACGATCACTGGCTTTGTGCGCCTTAGTATTACACATTGTGATTTTGGTAATAAGTTACTGGGTGATGAATAACAATGGTTCCAACGGTATCCTTTTTCTCTCGATGTACTACTGAATGTAAAATAATTGTAATGCAACGTTCTAACGTGAAAAGTGATCATGTATTGTCTTATCTAACAGGTTCACGATTTGATTTGGTGGCTCTCTTTTCATCGATTTACTCGTCAATGGAAACTGCAGTCATAGTAGTTTCTATAGCTTTTATATTGGGTGCAATTGTTGTTGGCTTTGTGTCGATTTTATCTGAGTTCGGTGATACAAGATTTTCGAACCTCTTTGCTAGACTTGTAGCATTATTAGCTGCTAGTGCTGTTTGGGGTCTTGCTATCGATGTCATGGGGTATATTTTATAAATACGATTTTTTTACGTACATTACATGATCCAATTCTCCCTAAATATATATAGCATTACGGTTAGAATTAGATCAAATATATAACTTTACGAGTGAGAAGCTGTAATTAATATATAAAGATAAACTGGAAATGTGCGTAGATTACATGCCAAGACTGGTAGTATTTTATTGTCTCAAAAATCAAATGGATGACAGTAAAAAAAAATGAGTAAAAACTAATACCTCTTTCTTTTTGCTTTTCAGAAAACGATGGAGCAGTATACAATTTTATTAGTAACTCGTGGACAATCAACATGATGACATCAAAGTGTTACAAAACTGGCTCAAAATGATCAGTTTCTGTATTCAAACAAATGAATGAGAGTGTTAACTATAATATATGTAAAAATAACGAGTTGATTTACCCGTGCGTTGCGGCGGAAATAAAATAAAAAAGATACATTTTTAATACCTTTTTTAATTCTTATTTTTAATTTTTTTATATATTTCATTATTCTTTTGTTTATATATATTTCAAAGCAAATATCATAATTTTTTGCCCTTTTTTCTACTGATTAACATAACAAATTGGATGTCCTTCATTTTGAATTTATGTCATTTAAACTTGTATGAGTTTGTATCTAATATTATTAGATATATCTAACACTACTATTGAAGAGTTCTAGATATCGTAATAGATGTGCTTTTGTGCCTATGTAATCTAAGCAACAAAATTGACATCACGGGATATCCTCGAAATTCATTGTACTTCGTGGTAAAAAATTATATTGGTAATATGAATAATAAATTATGCTAATAATAATAATAACTTAGATGATTATGTGACATATTAGAAAGTATCATCTGTTGCAAACGTGTAATCAACAAGAAATATTACATCCTCTATTAAATAATACTCCCTCCATCCCAAATTAATTGTCCAGTTTTGACTTTTGAAAGTCTTTCTTTTTCAACTTTGACCTTAAATAATTTTGTTTTTATTATATAATACTTGATGCAAAATATACTTATAGAATGGATTTTAAATGTATTTTCATTAATATAAATTTTCATCAAGTATTATACAATAAAAACAAAAATATTTAAGGTCAAATTTAAAAAAAAAAAAACTCTAAAAAGTCAAAACAGAATAATTATTTTAGTACGGAGTTAGTATATAACTCTATTTGTATTTGTAAAGTTCAAATAAAAGATTCCAATACAACTCTCTTTTTTTTTTCTTTTTTCTTTTTGAATAAATAAGCATAAAATAAGAAGTGTATAAACTATAAAGGATAAGGATTTTGTTGCTAACAGATTTTGTGAGCCTCAATAATTCTGTTGGTAACGGTCCTGCGACATTGTTTAATGCTGAGGCCTGAGGGCCCATAGAATTGATAAAGATAGCCAACATAACTGATATCCAGTCATCTTGAATATAAAACCGATCTTAAAAAATAATTATAAAAAATAGAGAGGGTTAAAACGATACTAAAGTGACCAAACCATATAATAGATTCTGTATAAGAACGTAAATTGCACCAACATATTTCACACAAAAATCAGCTCCACAACACACCCACCCACAATATAAAAGTAAAATATACTATCCAGTATCACAGATTAAAAAAAAAATGCAAAGAAGGTAAACCAAAAATAGCTTCTCCAAAGACGAAACCTATGTTTTGTAGCTCGACTAGATTCATGAGACGACCAGCAACCCCATGGCTCAAAATGATCAGTTTCTGTATTCAAACAAATGAATGAGCGTGTTAACTATATAATCTATGTAAAAATAATCCTAGATAAGTCATAGTAATTAACAGCAGTCATCGTTAACGATATGTCATACGGAGTAGTAATTAACAACAATCATTATCATGATTCAGAATGGGTCGATTTGGGTTATTTCTATCTCTAACGTATCAAACAGATATAGTATAGAAAAGGTTAACTGAAGAGGGTCAAACTGGTTGAGTTGCCCAATGTGCATTTTTATGCATAGAACTCTTGGGTCTATCATTTTATTCAACAACAAAAACTGTTATGAAAATAACATATATATCTAAGAACATTTGACAAGCTTTAGATGATGGCTAAAACTCTAGAACAAAACTCTTTCCCAGCTGACCCGATCGACCCACTCCAACCACTACAAATAAGTACATGTTTTGACTTTCGCCCAACCCACCTGACCCATCCATTTTTCCACCACCATATTTGAATTGGGTATGTTTTTTTGTCAGATTTTAATCAGTCAGATACATATATCATGTGACATGAGACAGTATCTCAGATCTGATCCAATATCACCTTATTTAACTAAACCCAAGCGTTAGATTCAGATCAGATCTATGGTATTTTAAAGTTTAATACATATTTTTTCAACACATTAATGATAACACAATTATTTTTATGAAAAAATTTGTACTGTCCCACTACAAAAGCATCAACTGTACCAATATAATCTGACTTAATTAATATATATTGTACCATGAAATGAGTCTTTAAAGCTCACAACTATCATCATCAAACAAGTTTAATAAACAAACTTGTATGGTTGTGCCATATAATGTGACTTAAATAATATCACACCTTTCATACTTATAGTAAACACACAAGAAACAGTTTCACGCCACTCGAATAAATGAACATACTACATCAATTTATAATATAGCTACACTTTATAATAAACTAAAAAAGAATATGGGCCAAACAGGTCAAAAGTCATCAGATTGGTAAATTTTATGCAGAGAAACCTTTTATTCAATTTGGCACACTAATTAGTCATAAATAGTATGCAATTCGTGGAAATAAAGTGTTACAGGTCAACCACTACCCGTTGCAAGCTTAAAGGTCTGATAGAACTTAATATATCTCACCTTAACGAGCCATATATGTAACAACGGGTATATTTGAGTTATATTGCTGACCAGCCCAAAGTGTTTACATTTTCATTATATTCCAAAAAATTGAATCGTTATTCTTATAGTATTGTCATTATATATTTATATATGAAGTACTTACTTATGAGAAGTCAAAAAAAATGGAAAAAAATGGTTCACGGGTCAACCTAACCTAACCTAAACTGTTTTGACTCTCCCTAAAAATGCACTCATTTCGACACAAATTTTCATCCGTGGCCCAACCCGCCCGACCTGCTCATTATGTCACCTATAGTTGCACATCAAGATTTGAGACTACTAATCCTACATTAGGAAATGCATATATAGATTTCTAACAGACAAATAAGTAAAAGCCAAACTAGCACAATACCCGCGCAATGCGGCGGTGAAAATGGTGTCGAGCAGTGATTGACGATTTTAAAATGAAAATAAATGTAAATATTTTGAAGATTTATTGTATGATGCTTGTGTTGTGTATTATTTTATCTATATGATAAATATAATAGAAAGAAATCTGATTTGTTTATAGTAATCAACATATTAATGGAAATGATTTGGTCATATATTATATGCATTAATTAATAGGTATAAATGTGATAGGGGTATTTTACGAACTTCAATTATTTTAAGTATTCTAAGATTCAACATTGGACACGCTTTATAAGTAGTAATAGAATAGATAATAGATAATAGATAATAGATAATAGATAAATGTTTAAGAAAATCACTGCAAGATTGTTGGAAAATAACCCACCAGATATTACCTCTGGGATCCAGAAAACAACTCGAATATTCCACAGCAACTCTTCCACGAGGTCGTATTTTGCACTGATAGTGGAGTTGAAGCCACTACAGCCTGCATAATTTTCAAAAGTTTATAACGCCTTAATATTCGGGTGACTAACAGTTCTAAATGTTCAAACTGATAGGAAGCATAAAAATGATGTAGACATGGACTTATAAAAATTACCACTTTCATATCAGAGTTAGCGAGTTAGATAAAAACAGTCTGGCATAGTCATACACCATGATCTAAATTGGTCACTTTCATATGGTTTGATGGCCAAAAAGAAGTATATTTTATGCATTAACACGAACCCAAAATGCATTCAACCTCTGATTAGTGAGTTACACACTAGAAGGCCATACAACCACCTAGCTCTACTTAACGATTAAAAAAATAATAATAATAAATAAACTAGAACTATTTGACCAAAACAGAAACATACTGCATAAAAGTGGCAATACGGGATGTACGAATAGGTTGGGTAACATGTCAAAGTAAATCAGGTTAAAACGGGATGTTAGTATCGATCGAATCATGTTGGGTTGACTAGCAAAAAAAATTATTTACTATTCTCTATGAATAGTTGTGGTAAACATCATCACAAAAACTATGTTATTACCAGGGTAATCTAACATTATTTACTAAAACCATTCTAGGAGACTGTAAGCATAAAGAGTACACTCTGGAAGACATTGAACCTGTTTGACTTGTTACATTTTCAGCCACTCTTTTGATTTAACTCTTTAGGGAAACCTATAACTCAAACAGACCCATTCAAAAGTAAACGGAATTGTCGCCTCTAAATTATTACTAAACACTTATCACGAGAAAAACATTCAAAGATCACATTATAAAAATACAACAATTAGTTACTGAGAAGAGTATACCTTTTTATCAGAGTGCTCAACTGTATCAGCTTCATTTGCACAATCTTCACCATTAACTTCAGAAATCGAGTCTTTTGGCAGCGTAGAGGAATCTACATATTCCAAAGAAGCCTTTTCATCTGAAACGGGCAACTTCTCCACCTCATTTTCATTCAATAGCGATATAACAACTACACTAGAAGTCGGTAAATCATCCTTCAAAGCAATTTCACTAATAATCGTTTGTTCCTCTACAACTAGGGGCGTTTCCTCTACAACCACGGGTGTTTCCTCCACAACTACGGGTGTTTCCTCCACAACTAACTCCTTTTTGTCCTCATTCTTAATTTCATCAAACACTTGTGAAACCTCTTCTAACAATGAATCAACGGGCTTAACTGGATCATCAATTGGCGTAATCGTTTCAGGCAATGATTCAATAACCGGAACTGATTCAACTGGAGCAGATTCAAGAACCACTACTTTCTCCACCACATTAGACTCGTCATCGGAACTATCACTAGAACTCGAGCTACTAGAACTCTTCGATTTCGACCCTATTTCAATCTCATTAGCATCCTTAGATTTGTTATCAGATGAATCATCTTCTCTTTTCTCCACCACTATTGAAGGATCTTGAGAAGTTGGAGAACTAAGTTCACCACCATCTTTCTCTCCTGCCACAGTTGGATCCATTCAAATAAATAAAAAAATTAAAAAATCAAATATAAATCACAAGATGGATCTACCAGAAACAAGCAAAAACGCAATAGATTCAACTTAGAAATAAAACCCTAAATAGTTCAATTACTATGTGAGTGGTTGTTGAACAACTCAAAAGTCATAAAGTTTAATAGTTTAGATACAAATTAAACTAAATTCAGTGACCCAATACAGATAAGCAAAACCCCACAACCCATAATCAATCTTTTTGAATGAAATGAAGTAGACAACTAGGAGACAGACGTATAAACACTAAAAATAAAAAACTTTATGTAATTAATTAACGACTTTTAAGAGAAATTGGGCCACACCCACGATTTAAATAGAAAAAAGATTGCATCTTTGTACCTTGAATAGGGTTAGTTGTAGATGGGTTGTGAACCTGTTTCTTCTTGGCAGCTTTTCGCTTCTTAGCACCTGATGGCATGATTGAATTATGGATGGATATTGATTTTGGGGGGTGGTTGTTGGTTCCTCTTTGTCGGTCTGTAAAATGAAAAAGTAGGGCCTTGACTAGAAGATGATGAATCTTGATTAATATAGATTCAATTAAATTCAATTATTATTCAAAGTTAAAATTGGTGCCACTGGCACTTTTGGCAGGTTGTACTGTAGATGGTGTGGGAATGGGGTGTATTGGGGGGTGGGGTGTTTTTAAAATAACTTCAAGCCTTTTTGGAAAAAATATAGAAAATTTAATGGGGGCAGCAAATTCATAAAACTTTAGGTTCATTAATATTTTTAATATTTAATATTATTATAATTTGAAGCTAATTATGGGTGTTTGGTAAAAGTGGCTGGTGATGGAGATGTAGCTGGGGTGTGTTTGGATGCGGGAATTGAGCTTCTATTTTTTTATAAGTCCCAGCTATAAGTCGTGTTTGACAACATAAAAATATGGGGCTTCTTGAAAAAATAAGCCCTCACAAGCCCAAGCCCCAGCTCCAGCCCCAAGCTCTAGCCCCAGCTCCAGCCATATGCTCCAGCCCGTTGTTACCAAACACACCCCTGGAGATGGAGATGGAGATGGAGATGGAGATGGCTTCTAGGAGCTGGAGCTTATATTTAAGGTTAGAGCTAGAGATTCTATTGTCTTATACTTGTTTGGCAAACAAGCTGGAGATGGAGCTTATTGATGTGAAATGATATAATAGACAATATCACAAGAATCCATTACATTTTCTAAAAAGTTAGTAATAAAAGAAGGGTAATATGGTAAATTCATAATTAGGAGATTGAGATTCTATGAGAAGCTACTTTGAGAGGATTCTTTTTTAAGGGATTCTTACTTTGAGAAGCTCTAGATTTTATTGTGTGCCAAACATGGATTGTGAAACTTGGGGATTGAGTTTCTTGAAACTAGCATCTCAATCTAGTAGAATTTCGAAGAATCACTTACAATTTGGTTGCCAAACACACCCTATGATGTAAAAAAGTTAAAATGTGCGAAGCGAAGTTATTTACATTTTTATGTATTTATGTATATTACTTGTATACAACTAATAACTAATATTGGGTAGGGTTCAAATGAGAATAGGAATTTGTGTGAGAATGAGGGGACCAATGATATCAAGCCATGTGTACAAAGAGAATGTTCCACATGTACAAAACCCATTTACCCCCAACATCAATTATCTCACAAACGACAAATCCAAAAATTATGAAAATTGCACCATTAAATTCGTCGTTTTCTCCTCTTCGATTTGCCGTCCCTCAAGACGTACTTTAGAAAAGTTTTTTTTTTTTTAGTTTTTTGGTGGGTTTCACATTTACTAACACATGTGTTAAAGTGTTGCGTTTAGGGTTTAGGGTTTGGGGTTTAGGGGTTAGGGTTTAGGGTTTAGGGTTTGAGGTTTGGGGTTTCGGGCGAAACCCCAAACCTCAAACCCTAAACCCTAAACCCTAACCCCTAAACCCCAAACCCTAAACCCTAAACGCTTTACGAAACGCTAAACCCTAAATCTTTCTAAACCCTAAACCTTGAACCCCTTCTAAACCCTAAACCCTTATAAACCCTAAACCATAAACCCTACTAAACCCTAAACCTAACCCTAAACCCTAACCTTAACCACAAATTAAATGTACAACTAATCACTAACACATGTGTTACTAATTTGTGAAACCCACCAAAAAATGAGAAAAAAAAAAAGTTGTCAAAAGTATGCCTCGAGGGACGGCAAATCGAAGAGGAGAAAACGCTGAATTTTATGGTGCAATTTTCATGATTTTTCGACTTACCGTTTGTGAGATATTTAATTTTTAAAAATGTGGAGGAGAGAGAATAAAGTGTGGAGGAGAGAGAATAAAGTGACACATGGCATAAATTTGTTGGTTCCCTCATTCTCACTCAAAATTGGTGTACTCATTTGAACCTTACTCAACTAATATTATATTATAATGTATGGGTAAGGTTCAAATTAGACTAAAAATTTGTGTGAGAATGGAGGAACCAATGATATGATGTCATGTGTACAAAGAGAATACAAAACCCATTTACCCCTTAAGTTAAATATCTCACAAACGACAAATCAAAAAATTATGAAAATTGCACCATTAGATTGAGCGTTTGAACCTCTTCGATTTGCCGTCCATTAAGGCATACTTTCGACGAGTTTTTTTTTCATTATTTTTTGTGGGTTTCACATTACTAACACGTTTGTTACAGTGTTGCGTTTAGGGTTTAGGGTTTGGGGTTTAAGGGTTAGGGTTTATGGTTTAGGGTTGGGAGTTTGGGGTTTCGTCCCGAAACCCCAAACTCTAAACCCTAATTCATACTAAACCCTAAACCCTAAACCCTGCTAAACCCTAACACTAAACCCTGCTAAACCCTAACACTAAACCCTGTTAAACCCTAACTCTAAACCCTAACCCTAAACCCTAAATCAAATATACAATCAATCACTAACACATGTGTTACTAATATGTAAAACCCATTAAAAAATGAAAAAAAAAAAAGTTCGTCGGAAGTATGCCTTGATGGACGACAAATCGAAGAGGATAAAACGCTGAAAAATATGGTGCAATTTTCATGATTTTTCGACTTGTCGTTTGTGAGATATTTAATTTTTAAAAACGTGGATGAGAGAGAAAAAAGTGACATATGGCATATTGTGGTTGGTTCCCCCATTCTCACACAAAATAAATGGTCTCAATTGAACTCTTCTCTATAATGTATATACGACTATATGTTATGACATAAAGTTTATCATTTTGTTAACGCTATAATTTCAGTTCATTCAGCGCATCCTAACCATATGTTTTGAGTGGTTAAAGAGAGTTACATTGATAATCAATTTCATTTAATAATTGATGTCAGTTTGATACCATCCAATACTATACTATAGAGAATTTAAAGCAAATATTAATAAATAAATGTTTTTTAATAACGCGAGGCATACGTCAAAAACGATTATTGTTGAAAATGTAAAGATGACATTATTATCCTTACTTTTTGCACACACTCCCATATAGTATCAATTTTGAGTAAATGTATATTGAGGATAAGATGGTAAAGTTAATATACTATTTTTGGAAGTGAACACTCATTTTGGGACAAACTAAAATGAAAATGTGAACACTCCAGGAATTGATCATGCAACTTCTGTTTGTAAATGTTTTCAAGAGCACATAACATTTGTGTAGTAAACTGAACAAATGTTATCCCCTAAATTTATCACTTCTTATTATAATAATTCATTTATCAGTTATTCATTTATGGAGTACTATTTAAAATGTATAACTGTTGATACAAATGATTTACCTAGCATAAACGATCTGATCTTACACTTTAATTTCGGAGTACTATTTAAAATGTACAGTTGTTGATGCAAATGATCTACCTTGTATAAACAATCCGATCTACCTTGTATATTACCTAGCATAAACGATCCGATCTTACACTTTAATTTCGGAGTACTATTTAAAATGTACAGTTGTTGATGCAAATGATCTACCTTGTATAAACAATCCGATCTACCTTGTATAAACAATCGTCTGCCGTTTCCAAAAAAAAAAAAAAAAGATCTACCTTGTATAAACAATCCGATCTTACACATTAATTTCCTTATGCATCCCACATCAATCCTGAATTATTAACGCTTTATTCCAAAATTTTGAAATTTCATAAGAGATATTATTATTTGTATAAATAACGTATAATTTAAATATATTTATCAAAAAAATATTGTAAAGGTTACTACTCTGGAATAGAGCTGCATAATTTTCTTCCACTTTCATCATATTTGAATTTTCAATATTTACTTGATGAGTTGAGCTAGATACTATATCGGAATTTGGTTATGCAATTAACTTACAAAAGTATTGAATTCACACAATGATAATCATATGAGATATATAGATATTGCATGTTTTGATCGAGATTGAAAGACCAACTAGGTTATTGATAATTTGATACTTGTGATTCAAGGATGGTGAAAGTTAAGTCAAATTTTGTATTTCATCGTTCCATAATAAATGGTCATAATCAAATTACACAAAAGTTTTCAAAAAAGTATGACTATACATGTGTAAGAAAAAAAATAACAATTTTACACTTACTTTTTTCAAGGTCTTCTATGAATCAGTTTTGAGGAAAAATATAATAAAGGTAAAATGATAAAGTTATATAATTACCTTTGAAAGTGGATAAATAATTTCGGACAAATTAAAATAAAAAGATAGACACTTTTTTGATGCGGGTAAAATATGTAAATATATTCATTCATGGATGTTTTCGTTAGATTTCACTAAATTAATATTATTACTTTATTAGTAATATTTATTAAAATTATTATTTTATTTTTTTGCAAAAGCAATTTTCTTCTTAATCATCCTTGATTAACAAATATTGATCGTGTAATAAAAAGGATTAATGTTATAAATTAGCAACGTACTTACTTTTTTATAGCAATGTAACGTACTCATTTTATTATCAATGTGAGTAACCAACTTTTAAGATTTATTCAAATGTTAGTAACATGATACTTTAGTCATCGTTTAATTATCACTATTGCTCACATGTCGCCGACTTGTATATTTTAAATGGCTTGACATGACACGTTAGATTTACTTAAGACCACCTGCAAGTAACACCAGAACGCCCATTTTTCATGCGCCACGTCAGCATAACACTACAACACCATTTTCAGCACTAGCAATGGTAATACCAGAACGCCCCTTTTTTGCCCCCTGGTACCCACTAACTAAATACAATTTTCGTTTATTTAACAAAATAAAAACATTTTAATTAATTAATTAATTAATTAAAATACAATACAATACTTAAATAAAATAGACTTAATAAAATAAAAAGTACTTAATTAAAAACGTTACAATCCTAAAAATAATAATACAATAAATTAAAGTTTGTGATTTAATCCTAAAAATTAAAAAAATGCAATTAACAAATAATTAAACTAGTCTTCATCTTCGTCTTCATTTCCGGCTTCCTCATCGTCTTCATCTTCGACTTCGTAGAACTCCCGAAACTCTTTTCGAATTGTTTTTTTCATTCTTTTATATGCCGTAACGGCGCTAGAATCCGTGATGTTCGAGGTGTTGAGTGTAAGAAATTGAACACCTTGCATAGCGGTCCGGAGTTTTTCGTTTGGAGTGAAGGTGTCAACGGCCCGTTTCCTTGCGGCTAACATTTCTTTCTTGTAGTTGGCCATACTCTCCATCATCCCATCCATCTTTGAGTTTGGGTTGGATGTTCATGATGATGTCGTCGCGTCAGAAAAACTGGAACTTCTAGCCACCGTGCTTGGTTTCAGCCCATGGGCCATGGAAGCGGATCGGGTCCAAGAAGCTCGTTCGGGAGTGTAGTATGGTTTTCGTCAGAGATATCAAACGAATCCTCAAAAAGATCGTCATCCTCGTATTGTAGACCGGATCCACCAACCGGTGGTGGTGCTTTCCATTTTGGATGATCTTTCACAGCCAACCAAGACTCCTTCATGTTGAAGCTCTTTTTGTGCGTTTGGAAGTATTCGGCAACGGATCTTTCGTACACCATATTGTCATCTCGACCGCTTCCCCAATTGCGGCTATTTAAATCGTAAATTGCGTTGAAGTTTTTGCAAATAGTATTAATTGAACGCCACATGGAGGATAGTTGGTCGGCGCCGCGAACCCTACCATAATTGTTAGCGTAGAACTTTTCCTCCACCGTACCCCTTAAAGTTCCTTTCTTTTGTGAGTTGCCAACTCGAGAGTCTTATGACGAGTCGCACCAACATGTGGCTAACCACACTTCTTCTTTTGCTGCCCAAAGTCGCTTGTTGCATGTTTTCTTTTCCGAGTCAACTCGTTTTTTATGGATTCTTTTATTGGGATATTGAGATTGTTGGGGTTGTGTTCCGGATCGTTGGGAGGTTTGTTGTTCCAGTTGTTAGGTTTGTTTTTGACTTTGTTGTTGGGGTTGAAAGAATGGTTGTTGATGGTACATAGGGTTTGGATACATTCTGTATGGTTGTTGTTGGTTGTAATCGATTGGTTGTTGATACTATTGTTTATACATTCCGTATGGTGTCATATTCCGATTGCAAATTGAGGGAGAGCTACTCGAGCCGGGTGCATTTGGTGTTCCGAATAACATTATGTTGGTGTACGACATGTTTTCCAGATTTGGGGTCTGATTTGAGTTGGGATTGGGGCTTGGATTTGAAGAATACATTGTTGATGAAAGTGTTGTTGATTTGTGAATAAAGTGTTTAGAAAGTGAGATGGTGAGAATATTTGTGAGAAAGTATGTAGTGAGTATGTGTATACGTAGTTAAAATTTATTTTTTTATTACCATTAGACCTCATCGGTAAAAAAAAATTAAATATATTTTTAAAAGGAAACTAACCGTTGAAAGTTATTTTTTTAAAAAGTTTTTTTGTTTGAATTAAACCCTCGACGAAAAACGAAAAAGAAAAACAAATTGCATGTGGGTCCCACTTTAACGCCATTTTTTTGGCCGTTTTGAGTTACACAATGCCTAACTCAGAATTCCAATTGTGAGCGTTCTGGGCGTTCTCGATGGCTCGACACCTCAAATAGGGCACGTTGCGGATGGTCTAATGTACTTAAACTTTATTCCTTGATGAAATTAATTTGTTACCCTAATTTATTTTCCACAACCTGTCATTTTGTTGAATTCTACTTATAAAATTAGTGTTCCAAATGAATTTCATCAAGAAATATAGTTTAAGTACACTAAATACATCTAATATCTCATGTCATGTCATTAAAAGTATACATGTCATTAAAATGTGAGCAATGGTAATAATTAAACGGTGATTAAAGTACTATGCTACTAACATTGGAACAAAACTTAAGAGTTGGTTACTCACATTGATAATAAAATGGATACATTACTCACTTCGATAAAAAAAGATAACTACATTACTAATTTATAACTTTAACCCTAATAGAAACGAATATATAACTATTCTTTTGCCTTTTAGGTTTTTTTTTTTCATTCACTTCTTAATAATTTAAAAAATGAGTATTGATTATTGATTAACCTAGTTTAAGTAGGGTTAGGTGGTCTATAATTGTGTGGCATCATTTTTGATAGGGAAGCTCTTCCCCCTATGGAGATTGGTTTGGGATCATATGAAACGTGGACATTAAATTGTTCATATGGAAATATATTAAATTTAAATAGAAGATTGCCCGCACATAGCAGCAGGTTGAATAGTGAATTTTGGATTCATATGTTTTATGATATACGTATACTATTTATAGATTTTGATATTGCAATTATGGTTTGCGATAATAAGACATTTTATTAAAAAAAATTCAAAAAAACATCAATGTTAAAATTAATAGTTGACATCTAAGATTGCTTCTAAAATTCCAATTATATATATATATGGAAGATATTACATATTATTTAATATAAAATATTGCTTTAAATATTAGATTCTTTTAAAATTTAAGAATGGGAAGTTTTGTCCTTCTCATTATATGCAAGGGTAATCTCGTCATTTCCGATCTTTAAAACTCTAAGTCTCCAAAGAAAACCTCTAAACACTTTATAAGGGTTAATGATTAATGATAATGATAATGATTAATGATTAATGATTCGTGACTGCTACAAATTAATTCTCCACTTTTAAGATGGAAAATATTATATTACTATATTTTAGACCCGTGTATAAACACGGGATGTTAAAAAGTAACCATCTTCATTTTATTTTTATTAAGTCCGATTATCTCCTACTCGAGTATCGTTATTATAGTTATTAAACTATATTTTAGAATTATAACCATGTTTAGGTGATAAATTACTACATCCTCTACTCAGAAAATATGTTACCGAGAATCCATATACTCACTTCTTTATGTGTTCCTTATTTAATCTAGTTATCAATTTCCTATTTGGATCGAAAGTTATTAAAGGATGAGAAAATTGATTTTCATAACATAAACTTGAAGAATAAATCAAGGTGGATAATGGTCGGAACTTATATTTATATTTGTTTTATCAACGAGTCATAACTCATAACTTATATGAAAAGTATTAAAATTTTGCAACCTATTAGTAAAACTATAAAATGTAAGGGGTTTTTTTTTTTTTTTCTTATAAGAGCATCTCTAATGCTATGGACTTTACAAGTTCATAGCAGTGCCACATCATGTCACGTCAGCTTTTCATAAACCACACATTTTTATAAACTTACCTCTCTACTTCTATAAACTTATCAAGTCCATAAATAGGTCCCACTCACTTTTTTATATAATATTTATTGGTTTACTTTTCACAGGTAGCGTATCTTTCAAAGTATGGGTATAGCAAATTATGGCTTAAATTGATTTATTGATATTCATGGGTCCCACAATTCCATTCTTTCCTGAGTCCATATGCATGGACTTGTGTCCATAGGCATGGACTTGTGTTCTTTAACTTGTATGAACTTATCATGGACATTGTGGTATAGTGGATGTCCATGCACATGGACTTTCATGTCATCCCATTTCACTCCATGTCATTATAAACCCTCTCCTATGGACACCATTGTGGATGGTCTAATGATTAAGTAAAGTTGACATTTTCACAATTCACATGGAGTCACAATTGACAAATCAATAATCAATCACTCTAAAATATGGTATTAAAGACTTTATAGAATCAACTAACGAATGTTTGGAAATTATGGGGGTTTTATTTTCACTTTTTGGATAACCGATGTATTTTTTGAAACGCCCCAAATTATTATTATTTTTATATATGAAAACCTTATTATGGAAGCTCATACATACTAAAATGTGAAATCCTAATACTTATAGACGTAACGAACAATTAACAAGATCGAACGAAAAATAATTTCAGACCAGGGTCACAATCGCGTCGCGATCCTGGTACTTTCACGCGATCGCCTACTGAAGCTTGGAAGACTTATGTGATCGTTTCTTTGGTTAGTACTATGACACCCTGCAAATTTGGGTACAATTAAGAACAGTAAACACATGCATTTTACGCTGATTCCCTAGTTAAGTTTTAACAAAACTTTTGATGTGATATAAGCCTAGCAAGCCCAATACTTTTAAACAGAAAGTATTTTGTATATCGTAATTAACTATAATTACGTACAAACTTATCGGGACGAACTCAACAAGAGTAAATACAATAAGTTGGTGATACAAAAATAATTGATAATTCGAAAATTATTAATTACGATTATTATTATATTTAGATTATGGATAAAATATCATATATTATACGTTTATTATTTAACGTATCGGACACAGTACAAAAGTCCAAAAAGGTTTTCAAAATACTTTTGAAGTATTTTTATTTGAAACTATTATAGAAAATAGTTAGAACAAAAGTTGTTCGGGAACCTTTAGACGACTATTTAGGACACGTTATACACGAACAGAAACAATTATAAAACGTACCTAAAGGTCGAAAATAATAAAAGTATTTACTTTCCCGTTACTGTTTTAGTATTTGGAAGATTACCTCAAAATATAATTTCGAAATTCAACCGAAATTTGGCACACAATTGGACTCGTACCCGAAACTAACGGGCTAAAAACCTACACAATTACCACACTTAAAATATCCAGTCGACCATATACTGTAACTTCCATACATTCCAATTGAAAACTTTGGATTTTAAACCATTTTATATACTCCCATCTCACAACATCTTTGATCACAACACCCACTCAAATAATTGAGCCAACAACTTTCTTTCTCCCTTGTGTTTCTTCGACTGGAAGCCAGTAGCAGTAGTGAAGGAAAGAAGCAGGAGCTTCAAGTCATCTTCATCATCTCTTCATACTAATCAAACCTTCAAACTCACAAAACACTTCAAACACAAACAAAAAATGATCGCTTAATCATCATCATATCATCTCACGACATCATCATCATCATAATTATCATTGCGAGGAAGCTTTCACTCTTTCATTTCTTACATAAATTTGATGTTATATAGTATAAACAAAACATAATTCATGTATATACCTTGATGATTTGGATAAATTTGATGATTGATATATTTAACTCTAGGGCTAAATGTCTGTAAATGTATTGAACTTATCACAAAATCCTATTGTATGCATCCAACTTTTAAAAGTCCTATTGTGTGTATCGAACTTACTAATTATTCCTATTGTATGTACTCATTAACACTAATGACGTTTGACTGGTCATAAGCATCCTACGTGTCATTTTCATCCTACGTGTCACTGCCACGTAAGCTCCACGTGATCAAAAGTTCGATACATCTTTCGGATCATAATCTTCAATTTTCCGGCGATCCATTTTTTCCAGCGACCACCATTTTTTCCGGTGACCCATCTTTCTTTGTATTGTCCGTGCAAGAACCAAAGCCACAAAGCTGGTCTTGTAACCGTACTGCTGCACATATCCTCTTCCAGGACCGGATGAAGATTAGGGAGGGGATCCAGATCCAAAACGAATTCATAACGATGTAATAAAAGTAGTAGTAATACGGGCCTGCGGAAAAGTTGTCGCCTTCTAGGAAAGATGTTATGAAGTATGCAGCTGTTCCGTAGAGTTGCCCAAGAGCGATGGCTATTTGAAGCAAGTGACTGTACGGCTTTCTTGTGGCTATGGCGTACCTGTTAAAATCAGAAATTAACATAATTAAATGTTGAAACATGAATTTATAAGAAGACTGCATATTCCTGTGGATACCAATTAAAACCATTTTTCATGTTGCACCGACAGTTCTTTCTAGAAGAATCTACATAACCGGTTAGGCATTTATTTTAGTTGTTCAATCAGGTAAGATTCTTACTTGGAAAATGCACAATTTATTTAAACAAAATAATATGACATCTTATTATCTCCATCCCATTAATATTCCACAACTCACTCCACATGTAGTTGGATAGAAATATTTGAATATTAGCCAGGTGTGTCAATTCTATATCCCCTTCAATAGTGACAAATAAGTTGAAATTAATAACCACAACGTAGTTGCATGATAAAATGGACGAATAGGTAAGTGGAGTTTGAAACTCTTCCAGAAAATTCAATATTGCATTTTTAACAAGACAACGTAAAGATGGAAAGTATTCCAGTTTTTGAGAATGAATGGAGTAATTTAAGAAAGATGGGTCGCCGGAAAAAATGGTGGTCGCCGGAAAAAATGGGTCGTCGGAAAATTGAAGATGATGATCCGAAAAATGTATCAAACTTTTGATGATGTGGAGCTTACGTGGCAGTGACACGTAGGATGAAAATGACATGTAGGATGCTTATGACCAGTCAAACATCATTAGTGTTAATGAGTACATACAATAGGAATAATTAGTAAGTTCGATACACACAATAGGACTTTTAAAAGTTGGATGCATACAATAGGATTTTGTGACAAGTTCAATACATTTACAGACATTTAGCCCTTAAATCTAAAATGGAAAATCTTGAATAAATCAAACTGTGGATATGAAACTTGTACTTATAAACGTGTTATGGTGTTAATATTTCATTATTTAGTGATTGAAACCTTGAGACCAACCCAGCTGAAAGGCTAGGCAAAACAAAGTTCTTTTTTTTTGTTAAATTTTACTAAGTAATTAAATATGTAAATATAATTATTCACAACTTAAAATTAATAATAACCACATAGATTAGTGGTTAAGGTGTGGGCTAAGGAGCGAGAGGTCACAGGTATCGAACTTGTGACCTATTTTAAATTCATTTCTTTTTGAAGACAAACTGTATTAAGTGCTTAAATACATAAACTAACCATTATATAAACAAAACAGGCCATAGCCTGGTGGTTAGGCGCTGTATGTGTGAAACCAAGGTCACAGGTTCGAACCTATCCTGTGACCTGCTTTGATTAATATTTTTTTTTATGATCCGGACTAGTTAATTGGGCTGAAAAGTTATGGGCCTAATTAATCACATTCTATTGGACTGAAATAATTAAATTAGATTGGGTCAAACTATTAGACTTTATTTTTGGACCAGATGTTTTGGGCCAAAGCCCAATGAGTCACGCAACTTAAAAACGCAAACTTATAACGAGTGATATACGTAAAATGAGTTGAACAAAAATGAATGATATTGGTAACGCGATAAATGGAATATATATATAAACGACATTCAATTTCTATATATATACATAAACGCAAACGACAAGCATTTATATATACATAAATATATACTCCCTCCGTCCCAATTTTATTGTCCCCAGACAAAAAACATGCAGTTTAAGAAAAACATCACCATCTCTCTTACTTTTTGGTAACAAGACAATTTTACCCTTTACTTTTTACATACCTTTTTGTCTTACATATATAAATTAGGGGCATAAATGAAATTTATCTCATTATTCTTTTCCATTTATGGAAGTGGACAATTAAATTGGGACATCCCAAAAAGGAATAGTGGACAATAGATATGGGACAGAGTGAGTATATAAATGGATATCGACAATTTATATTTATATATATATATAAATACGACATTTTGTCAAAGTGTATTTATTATATATATACAATTGAAAGAGGTTATTTTTATAACTATTATAATTATGTTTTTAAAACATAATCAACAACAACGACAACTATATATATATATATATACTCAACATTTATAATAACGTATATATATAAACGACGACGACAAATAATATATATATTAGAATATATATATATATATATATATATATATATATATATATATATATATATATATATATATATATATATATATATATATATTCAACTAATAAGTATATGAAAATATATACTTATACGCAATGATTATCTCAACGCAAATGTCACCAACAACTAAAATGTTATAAACATTTCAACTCAACAATTAGTCCATATACTTATATAAAGTATATTTAATTATGTCTAGGTATTTGAGAGGCACACTTGGACTACTGCGTATTATTAGCTGAAGACTTGCAAACCGTGAGTTCACAACCCCTTTTTAATGTTTTAATGCTTTTAAAACCTGGGGTGAAAAACATAACAACTGTTTTGCTATATCATGCAACAACTGTTTTGCTATAACATACAATGAATGTTCATAATTGCTTTGATGCCTATGTGTTACTTAATTGCTTTGGTGCTTATGTGCTACTGATTTGATGAATGATTTCATTATATGATCGAGAACTATACGTGGATACTTATAGGCCCTGGTACGAACTGTTACGATAGGATGTTTGTTTTTCCTACAAACCGTTATGTCCGAAACTTATTTGACTCTCATGTCAACAACTCGTAAACGAACATGGTAAAACAAACCACTTACAAACATAAAACTTGTAAATTCACTCAACAATTTTGTTGACTTTTACTATGTTTTTCAGGTGACTAGCAGCACAGATAAGACTGCACGCATATGGAGTTAGACGACCCGCGACAAATTAGGATGCCACATTTTGGGACACTTAAGATTTCTTTGTATAAATGATTGACATTAATCATATTTATGAAATCTTCTTTCGGAAACTGTGTATTTTATAATACTATTCTACAACTTTAGCCAGTTGTAGTACTTTTTGTTACAAACAAACTTCATAAATGGCATCTTAATTTACTGTTCAGCAATAATCATAAGCTCTGATCTGGCATGATGTTCAACGTTAACGTCAGCACCCCCGCACATACTAATGCTTCCGCTAATCGCGCGTAAATCGCGTTGACCGAATTTGAGGGTGTCACAGATTGGTATCAGAGCCATTGGTTATAGCGAACTAGAAGTCTTTAAGTGACCTGAAAGCCTTAGAGACCTAGACTATAGCCTTAGCTAGAACATGCATGCACACATTTGCATACGCCTAACTCACTATATGACAACTACTGTTGCAATGCGTTTAGATGAATAATTGTGTGTTCCTACACGTGACTTCTCAAATATTGTTGGGATAATAGTGGCAACTCGATACACGAGAAACCATCAACCAACACCATCAAGAAACTTATACGAACGTTATTATCTGATGTAGAGTTAACCTGATTTGTATTCCCTGAAACAAACCACACTTGAGACAGTCAATCCTACTAGAACGGTAGAAGAATGCTTGAGGGCATTTATATCATAGTAAAAGTGAGGAACTCTTCTCATTCATACAGCCCCCACTTTTACGAGCAAACATATATAAAGCTAATGGTTCCTACCATGGTTGTCGTACCCCACACACTATTCAGGGAACTCCCCGACGCACACAAAAATGACTTCTTAGAAAGCGGTATCTCCAGAATGGATGGAGACATGATATCCACATATAAAACGTCTCGAGCCTGTTGAAGGCCGTAGGAACTTGGACAACGAAAATTTCCCATGCTACTTGTGCCCGAGTACAAATGCTAGAGGAGCGTGCTCGACTGGCAGAGAATGTAGCCGAGATCAACATGATGATGACTACATGACGGCAGAAGTGGTACTTATCGTAACTGCGTAAAAACTATGTACGGCGGGCTGTGCCCCTACTATGCTATACTAAAACCTCTATTCAACACATACATACGAATTCACATCTTATACAAACATGATCGTACGAAAGTCATATTTGACAACTACTTGGTCATAGTTGACCGCTATGCAAACAAACTCTCACTTTCTAACGGATCGAACAAATCCTCACTAAACATTTAATGATTAAGACTGACAACTTATCAGTCGAATGGATGGAGAGAACAAATGAAAGTGTGATATATATTGGAGTAACGAGCCTTGAGTACTACTAGAACAAACATAGTAAGGTGTCGTATCCACTAATCGAGATGGAATCTCAAACAACCACTAGGGTAACCAGACCCAATTATGTGAAACAAACTCCTCCCCACAAATGACAAACTTATTTTGACAATTTTTATAAAATTTTTCCACAAAAATGTTTTACTATATTTTTGGATAACATCCCAACGGGAACGATATTTTGGATAACTTTCCAACAAGAACTATATATTGGATAACATTCCAATGAAAACTACATTTTGGATAGCGTTCCAATGGAAACAATAACTTTGAATAACATTCCTACAAACACTTTGAATAGGATACTGGAGAACATACCAGTACGCATTTATAAACCGGAGAACGACCGGTATCATTTTGAATTAACCGGAGAATGTACCGGTAATGTTTTGAGATACTGGAGAACGTACCAGTAAGGTTTTAAACCGGAGAACGACCAGTAGATAAACTGGAGAACGACCAGTAATATGATTTGCTGGAGAACGACCAGCAATATTACTGTAACACCCTGTTTCTGGGCCTGGAAATAAATTGTATTTTAATAAGTGTGGTTAGTTTATTTAAGAATAAACAAGTAAAAGAGCCTCAGTTTTAATTGTGACAAGTAAAATATTGTTTGTTTTAAAAAGTTAAAGTTGATGGTAAAATAAAAGTACTTTGACTTACGGGTATTTTCGGGTTCCAGACAATAGGTTAAGAACGGGTATAATTTATACATAATAAAAGATGGGGCGGTGGAAGTATCTGGATCTTTATCACCTAACTTATTACACTATCATTTCTCAAACTCTCTCAAGTTCTTCATCCATAAATTCAAAAGAAAATCAAGAACAAATTATTGTGTCAAAATCGTGCTAAAGGAATCTGAGTTTCTTCATCATCTATATCATCTTCTCCATTTGATTGTAAGTCATTTTGTGTTCTTGAGCTTATATTGTAGAAATGGGGAAAATGATGAACATATGTGATTATGTGAAATTGATGCTAGATATTAGTTACAACATGATTAGATAACGATTTTACATGATCATATGATGATTGAATGCTAGAAAGGTTAGTGTTCTTCATTTAGTTCATAGGTTAGGGTTTGATGATTTTGATTGGTTTGATAGTGATGCATGAGTTAGATTGTTGTTAGAAAGTGTTTGTTGTTGTTATTACATGTTTATGGTCGAAGTTATGGTCATTTTCTGAGTAAATTCGTGTTTATAAACTGATTTGGTGAATTTTGGGGGTTTGGTTCGAGCTGAAAAGTGTTATATGCCTGAGTTTTGTTGCTGAAAAAGTGTCAAACGCGATCCCAGCCTTGAACCAGGATCGCGTTCCTTAGTTATAAAATGGCGCAGTCGAGTTTTGGTCATACGAACGCGATCCAGCACCTTGTTCCGGATCGCGTTGCCATGTGTATTTCGGTGACAGAACTTTTTCTGAAGGTGAACGCGATCCAGCCACCTTGATCCGGATCGCGTTCGCATGAATAATTTTGACAAGTTGTGTAAATTTTGAAAATGCGTAAGTCTTTTCAGGGTCACGGTTATATAACAATTTCATTAACTCGGTTTGGGATGAGATTCACATGTTTACTCGGAAACGGCCCAATGATCAAAACTATATTCTAATAGCCTAGGTGGTTTTTGGCCATTCGGGGTCATTTAGGGGTCGAAAATGGCATTTTTAGTTTTTAAACGTCATTTCAGGATTTTCTGATTTCATTTCTGATTGAGCAATTGTTTGTCTAGACTCTAGAGATTAATTGATTTGATAAATAAGCTATGATGATGATTATGAGACGAGTTACTGACTTGATATTATTTGTTTATTCAGATAAGCGGGCGGCAACTCAGTAATATAAGACCACTGAGTTGAAGATCGGACGATAATTGGTGAGTGGAATTGTAGTCCTCGGTTTCACCCAGTTGTAACGGGTTCGGTTACAACGGGTAACCAGGATTGTTTATATCAGTAGGTTGTTGTTATTGGTCGTACCGGTACCAGTCTTGTCTGTTTGTTTATATTACTGAATATATGTGTTGTTGTGTGATTGTTGTTGAATTGTTGTTTAGTTGATAACAGTTGTGAACTGTTGCTTGTTGTTGTGTGCTTTTGCATTGTGAATGTAATATGGTTGTTTTCAGAGGTCAACTGTTGTTGGTTGGGTTTGGGTACTACTGTGTAGTTGTCGAGGTTTCTTTGAGACAGATAGTTGAGAACAAGCCTAGTCAGTGAAGGTAGTACTCAAGCTATCGGTTGATTACTGGGAATGGCGTTGCGCCCAGTAGTCGTGGTTTCTGGGTTGGGTGGATACCAGGAACCGCCGGTCCTCTTGACGTTATGTGCTTATGTGTTTAATTGTTGTTGTTGCTTAGTTGTAAGACTTGTTATGAGTGGGTTGAACCGTCGGTTACGGTTCCATTCACTTAGCATTGGCTAATCCCTCGTTGTTTAATGTTTTGCAGACTGTGGTTAGTTGATGTAGATGTTCGGGTTGTAGATGTTGACTGGAAGTTTGACTAAAGCTTGGCGTAACTCTGATCTTTTGTTGATGTGTTTTGGGGAGAACGTTTTGTATAAGACCCGTTTTGTGTTAATATGGGTTGTAGTTAATATGGTTGTAAATCTAAACTAATGTTGTCATATTTTGGTCGTCGTTAAACTTGGCAACATTATAACTTTAGAAAAAGGCCTTTGACGTGTTCAATTGGCGATTTTGATGTAATTAACGGATAGTATATTTTGGGGACGCGCTTCCACTTGTTTTATAATATTAAAAAGATATGTTTTGGTTTGCGTAAGGACCGGGCCTTACAATTACAAACCGGAGAACGACCGGTAGACTTTGGAAATGTTGATCCTTAGTTGGGTCAGCCTGTGTTTCCTATGATAACTATTTTGGGGCATGTTGTTTTACTTAAATAGCCTGTGTTTCTTGCTATTACTTATTTGGAAAATGTTAACTCTGGATTGAATTAACATGTGTTTCCTACGAAGCCAACAACTAAACTATATTAGGGACAGACATCCCACCTAAGTTGTAATTTGAGTAGACATCTCAACTAAACTGTATCTTGGGTGACATCTCAACGAAATCTTACTTTTGGACGACAATCCAACAAAACGAAACTGATTGAATCCTAACACCGTCACCGAGATGTCGTGGAAAACGGTGACTTAACCTTTAAAAGTTGACTCACGTAAACTAGATGACAAACACGCTATAGAACTAGCTGAGGGTAAGTTGATCGAATCAGGAGAAATAGTACCGGGATGTATCCTAACGTTGGAGGGTCATCTCTTCGAAATAGACTTACTACCGATAGAGTTGAGAAGTTCCGATATCGTAGTCGATAGGGACAAGTTGTCAAGGAATCAAACTGAGGTTGTACGTTGGATACGTTGGTACGATTTCCACTATCCATTACCTCCGACAGAGATAAGAACCTTACATTTCGCTTCTGACAGCTGGCACTGAGTACTCATCCAGATAGAAGTATTGCCTACCATCCACAAACCGATGGCCAGAGCGAACGAACGATACAAACGCTCGAAGACTTATTACGAGCACGTGTGATTGACTTTGGGAGTAACTGGAATACTTACCAACTTCTAACAAAATTTTCTTACAACAATGGTTATCACAATAGTGTACGAATAGGCACCGTTTGAGGCGTTAGACGGACGCAAGTGCCGAACACCACTCTGCTGGACAAAGTTGAGTGACAAATAACTATCTGGTTCTTAGACTATTCAAGAAACTACGGACAAGATGTCCCAAGTAATTAACCAACTGAAATCAACGCGATAATGACAAAAGAGTGTCACCGATAATCGCTGTAAACCCCTTGAATTTCAAGTAGGTGACAAAACTCTACACAAAGTATTGCCCTGGAAAGGGGTCGCACAACTTGGGGAAAACTTAACCCACAAAATATTTAGGACTTTTCGAAGATCCTTGTATGGATTGGTTCTAGACTCACGAACTAAACCTATCTCAGGAGCTTAACAACATTATGACACTTTTCAAATTACTAATTTGGATAAGTGCCTCTCCGACGATAAATTAATCATTTTGCTCAACGAAATTCTTAACACAACAATAACAACCATGGGGATAACTACGAGTCCCATTACGAGAACAACTGCAATAACAAATATGGGAACAACAATGATAACAACTACGATTCCATCTATGATTTAGATTTGGAATACTTTGATCTGGTATATATGCAAACTTTGGGAGCTTATACAGCTTTGAACGCCACAATGGCAACCTCGCATTCTCTAGAGAACTTAACTCGTTAATTTTGGTTGACACTAAACACATGTCACTCTTTCCTCGATGCCACCTCTACTGATTTAACATCAAAAGCATCATAGGAATGACATATCTAAGCCAACGTTAAACTCAGGGTCTGCATTTAGCAGACAAATCAATTTAATATTTTGTCAACCGCCTAGTCACGATGGGACTACTTTATAAATGGTTACCTTGTAGCCGTAATATAACTACGATTTGAAACACGAAATAGTCAAAACACGACTACTATGATATAATTACTATTTTGGACTACGACATGAGTCATGGACGATTAACAATGTCGTTGTAAGCTACTAATACAGACGGTAACTAAGCACTAGTAACGAATGAGCAGACATTAGTCCCTCGGATGTGAAAGGTCATCACATAGAAAACCTTCTCACTATTCCCTTTAATTGCCAGTACGGCACTCGCCTAACAAGGGAAGGAAGACAAACCCGACTGAACGTCACACTACTTGACACATACCCAGCTATCAGTGGGTGATACACCTATCGACACACTAGGCTATTATATATGTGTATATTAATATATAGACCCCACCCCCAACAACACTTGTGAGCTACAACTGAGTCATGAGGTAAAGTGCATATGCAAATAACTCATTACATAACTTAAATTTCGAGGACGAAATTTCTTTAACAAGGGGAGAATGTGACACCCTGCAAATTTGGGTACAATTAAGAACAGTAAACACATGCATTTTACGCTGATTCCCTAGTTAAGTTTTAACAAAACTTTTGATGTGATATAAGCCTAGCAAGCCCAATACTTTTAAACAAAAAGTATTATGTATTTCGTAATTAACTATAATTACGTACAAACTTATCGGGACGAACTCAACAAGAGTAAATACAATAAGTTGGTGATACAAAAATAATTGATAATTCAAAAATTATTAATTACGATTATTATTATATTTAGATTATGGATAAAATATCATATATTATACGTTTATTATTTAACGTATCGGACACAGTACAAAAGTCCAAAAAGGTTTTCAAAATACTTTTGAAGTATTTTTATTTGAAACTATTATAGAAAATAGTTAGAACAAAAGTTGTTCGGGAACCTTTAGACGACTATTTAGGACACGTTATACACGAACAGAAACAATTATAAAACGTACCTAAAGGTCGAAAAGAATAAAAGTATTTATTTTCCCGTTACTGTTTTAGTATTTGGAAGATTACCTCAAAATATAATTTCGAAATTCAACCGAAATTTGACACACAATTGGACTCGTACCCGAAACTAACGGGCTAAAAACCTACACAATTACCACACTTAAAATATCCAGTCGACCATATACTGTAACTTCCATACATTCCAGTTGAAAACTTTGGATTTTAAACCATTTTATGTACTCCCATCTCACAACATCTTTGATCACAACACCCACTCAAATAATTGAGCCAACAACTTTCTTTCTCCCTTGTGTTTCTTCGACTGGAAGCCAGTAGCAGTAGTGAAGGAAAGAAGCAGGAGCTTCAAGTCATCTTCATCATCTCTTCATACTAATCAAACCTTCAAACTCACAAAACACTTCAAACACAAACAAAAAATGATCGCTTAATCATCATCATATCATCTCACGGCATCATCATCATCATAACTATCATTGTGAGGAAGCTTTCACTCTTTCATTTCTTACATAAATTTGATGTTATATAGTATAAACAAAACATAATTCATGTATATACCTTGATGATTTGGATAAATTTGATGATTGATATATTTAACTCTAAAATGGAAAATCTTGAATAAATCAAACTGTGGATACGAAACTTGTACTTATAAACTTGTTATGGTGTTAATATTTCATTATTTAGTGATTGAAACCTTGAGACCAACCCAACCGAAAGGCTAGGCAAAACAAAGTTCTTTTTTTTTGTTAAATTTTACTAAGTAATTAAACATGTAAATATAATTATTCACAACTTAAAATTAATAATAACCACATAGATTAGTGGTTAAGGTGTGGGCTAAGGAGCGAGAGGTCACAGGTATCGAACTTGTGACCTATTTTAAATTCATTTCTTTTTGAAGACAAACTGTATTAAGTGCTTAAATACATAAACTAACCATTATATAAACAAAACAGGCCATAGCCTGGTGGTTAGGCGATGTATGTGTGAAACCAAGGTCACAGGTTCGATCCTATCCTGTGACCTGCTTTGATTAATATTTTTTTTTATGATCCGGACTAGTTAATTGGGCTGAAAAGTTATGGGCCAAATTAATCACATTCTATTGGACTGAAATAATTAAATTAGATTGGGTCAAACTATTAGACTTTATTTTTGGACCAGATGTTTTGGGCCAAAGCCCAATGAGTCACGCAACTTAAAAACGCAAACTTATAACGAGTGATATACGTAAAACGAGTTGAACAAAAATGAATGATATTGGTAACGCGATAAATGGAATATATATATAAACGACATTCAATTTCTATATATATACATAAACGCAAACGACAAACATTTATATATATATAAATATATATATAAATGGATATCGACAATTTATATTTTTATATATATATATATATATATATATATATATATATATATATATATATATATATATTTATATATATATAAATACGACATTTTGTCAAAGTGTATTTATTATATATATACAATTGAAAGAGGTTATTTTTATAACTATTATAATTATGTTTTTAAAACATAATCAACAACAACGACAACTATATATATATATATATATATATATATATATATATATATATATATATATATATATATACACTCAACATTTATAATAACGTATATATATAAACGACGACGACAAATAGTATATATATATATATATATATATATATATATATATATATATATATATATATATATATATATTCAACTAATAAGTATATGAAAATATATACTTATACGCAACGATTATTTCAACCCAAATGTCACCAACAACTAAAATGTTATAAACATTTCAACTCAACAATTAGTCCATATACTTATATAAAGTATATTTAATTGTGTCTAGGTATTTGAGAGGCACACTTGGACTACTGCGTATTATTAGCTGAAGACTTGCAAACCGTGAGTTCACAACCCCTTTTTAATGTTTTAATGCTTTTAAAACCTGGGGTGAAAAACATAACAACTGTTTTGCTATATCATGCAACAACTGTTTTGCTATAACATATAATGACTGTTCATAATTGCTTTGATGCCTATGTGTTACTTAATTGCTTTGGTGCTTATGTGCTACTGATTTGATGAATGATTTCATTATATGATCGAGAACTATACGTGGATACTTATAGGCCCTGGTACGAACTGTTACGATAGGATATTTGTTTTTCCAACAAACCGTTATGTCCGAAACTTATTTGACTCTCATGTCAACAACTCGCAAACGAACATGGTTTAACAAACCACTTACAAACATAAAACCTGTAAATTCACTCAACAATTTTGTTGACTTTTACTATGTTTTTCAGGTGACTAGCAGCACAGATAAGACTGCACGCATATGGAGTTAGACGACCCGCGACAAATTAGGATGCCACATTTTGGGACACTTAAGATTTCTTTGTATAAATGATTGACATTAATCATATTTATGAAATCTTCTTTCGGAAACTGTGTATTTTATAATACTATTCTACAACTTTAGCGAGTTGTAGTCCATTTTGTTACAAACAAACTTCATAAATGGCATCTTAATTTACTGTTCAGCAATAATCATAAGCTTTGATCTGGCATAATGTTCAACGTTAACGTCAGCACCCCCGCACATACTAATGCTTCCGCTAATCGCGCGTAAATCGCGTTGACCGAATTTGGGGGTGTCACAAGTACGCGATTGCGTACCCCCTATGCGGTCGCGTACTGACCCCAAAATGCTGAACACTCAGCAAAACTCAGGTTTTGAACTCAAATTCAAACGTGCATAACTTTTAACTCGTTTACAACCAACCCGCAAAATTTTGCAGACACATTTCATACCACATAACGAAAGTTTTCCAATTGGTCTTTTTCCAAAATTTGCACTAACGACAATTTTGGGCTTAAATCAGAAAATAACCATTTTAACCACTTTCAACTGCTAAAACTCAATCCATTGGACTCATTCCCCTAAATTACTTACTAACATGTGCATTCACATGTTTTAACAAAAAAACTATCTTCGTTGGGGATTTAAGCTTTCGTTTGACACGTTTCATCAATTTGACCCGATATATGACCCATTTTGACCCGGTATGGGATCAACAACAATTTCACCCATTAGACTTCTAAATTCATCACCACTTTCACTAGGGTTATTGCATTTTGTACGCTACATACTATACACGTTTGTTTCGAGGTAAGAAAATTTTACTCATTATTCTTAATGTGCGTAATATAACCGGTTAATTTGTGTTTTTATCTTTGTAAAGTATCCTTTTACCGTTTGTGTTGGGAATAGAATATGCTGACTAAGGTGACCGGTGGCATGCCTGGCCATGTCATGTGGGCAATTTTGCCCGATCTTTTGGCACGTGTTAACCACGTCACTTAAATCATTGATATAACCATATAATATAAGTGGCACTTTTATTGTCTAGAAAGAAAAAAAAAACACGAACATCGTCATCGTAATTTAGCACCAGCAGCAACCTAGGTCTATGTCCACCCATTTTTTTTTGCAACAGATTCATGTTGAACAAAAATGTTCAACATCCTTTGAATCTTAATATTACACCTACAATGTAAATCAATGATACCAATATCCCTAAATCTTAATGTTACGTATAAGTTTTAATTTTTTTCGCCAAAACCATAACAATATTCATATTAGCAAAATCATTACAGCAAAACCATAACATTGTCTACGATGATGGTTTCTCGGCCATATTCTCCGACGGGTGTAGGTGTTGACGATGATGGTTTTCGGCGATCGAAGAAAACGAAATGACAACAAATGTGTAATACTCCTTCATGCTCTAGATATCACCTCCCTTTCCTTCCTGAAGTCAGTGACCACAAATCTGATATAAGGGCGAAACGAAATGAAAAGATTCGATCGGATCTGATATAACGACGGTGGATCGGTTCGATTACATTGATATCCATGTGCAAATGACGTCGGCGGTGACGATGCACTTACCGGAGATGAGGAGTCACGAATTTTGGTGGTGGTGGTCGCCGGAAAACGGAGTTGTGGTTGTGGTGAGTGATAACTAAGGTTGATGAAACTCAAAGTTTATCGGTGGTTTCTAATTTGGTTTTTAAACATGACCATAATCAGTTTTACATTTGGGTTTTAGTTTGATTTGAAATTTATCAATTTAAGTTTCTGATTCTGATTTACGGATATGAGAATAACAAAGTCAATCTGAATCCACACAACACACACATTTTGCATTTTGCATAAATATAAATAATAATAAATAAATAAAATAACAACAAATAAACAATTCTCCCCTTCTATTCTCATTTTTACTTTTCCAATCTTCATGTAAAGTTGTTGATTGATTCTCCTTTCCAATGTTTTTAATTTTCCATTTGATCAAGGCAATTTGTTTTTATTTATTTAAATCAATGTTTTAAGAACCGGTCCGACCGACCCGACCGGAAAATTCAAGGTTTACGGCTCATTTTCAACCGGTTTTGGGAAGATTTTGGATTTCAAAGAACCGCCCGGTTCACCAGTCGAATCCGGTCAGACCGTGAACCGGAACCGGAATTGAACCGTTTTCCTTCAAACTTTAAAAAAAAAAAAAATTTAATACACTAAAAGAATATATAAACAAAACACAAGCTTTCACTTTTCACTTTTACAGTAACCTCTTTGAAGCGGCTAACCCTAAATCTCTTGCCAACTAAAATCGGTTACAAAATCCAATCGATCCGGCCATAATCCCGCCATCTCCGGCCATCGTGGAAAGTTTAATATCGATAAATACAACCTAGAGGTATGTATCGATTTGTATATATATATATATATATATATATATATATATATAGGGTAGTAATCAAGAAGGAAATGTTTTTTTAGGGGAGGGGGGAAGCGTTATAATTCATCATGGAGCATCTTACAATTATCAATCAAAATGTCAATAAAAAATTATTTTTACTGGTAAAAAGTAATCCAAATCGATGCTATGAAGAATATTAACGAATGAATTTCATTTTTAAGTCATAACATTAGTTGATAAATTATTTAATAAATTGTTAACATTCACCGTGACGAATGTTAACTAACATTCATTACGATGAATGTTAAAATCACATTATTTGAAAAATAAATTCAATTTTAACATTCATCACAATGAATGTTAACTAACATTCACCGCGATGAATATACTTTCGACAAAATGTTTTTTTTTATTTTTTATTGGGTTTTAAAAATTTGTAATGTGAAATCACATGTGATTTAATATAAAAATAATTACACACGCTTAAATCTCCAATTAAACTTTAAAATTCAAATTATTGATGATTTAAAAAGATTTAAACATGAAAAACTAAGTTGTAATCACATTCGATTGAACATCATAGTATCAATCACACGTGATTAAAGAGTACTCAAATACGAATTTTCAAATCATTGACTATAATTATACAATTAAGTAAAAATCAAGTCGAAATCGTACATGAATTATTATATATCGATAAATTGTTCATCAAATATTAATATTTAAATGAAAATCATATGTGATTATCTACAAAATCATATGTGATTATATAACAAATCACATGTGATTAAATGTACAATTAGCAATCACAGGTGATTTTTAATGAAAACAAATGCAATTTATAAAATTCTAGTTATAATTATTAATGTATATGAATATTAAGCCGTAATCACGTATTAATTAACATATACCATGAATAATTAATCGTGAACAAGTTTTAACTTTTTATCAAAAATCACATGTGATTATATTATAGAACCCGGCAAAAAAAAAAGAAAAAAAAAATCGTCGAAAGTATAGCTTGTGAGATCTCTAATCGAAGAGCAAAAGACGCTGATTCTGTATATGTAATTTTTTATAGTTTATGGACATACGGCTTGTGAGATATTTAACTTTAGGAGTAAAAGTGAGAGTGGATTTTGTAAAGAAATTGAGCAATCCTATTGGTTCTCCAATTTTCTACTTTTTTAGCATTCTTATTTGAACTCACCCCATATATATATATATATATACCCTGAGTGATGAACTATAAAATATATAGAGCAATCGTGTGGGTTCTAGTTGTAGACACAGCAAAACTGTAACACCTCCAAATTCGTTAATTGTATTTAGATTAGCGGAAGCATTTAGTTAAGTATGGGGAGTGCCACAATACACTGTACATGCAGACGTATCAGAGCTTATGATTACAACCAAACATGTATTAAGATGCCAAAAGTATTAGTTACAAAGCTTTACGATTCAACGAACCGTACAAGTGTAAAAGTATTTAAGTTTACAAAAGTAGATTTCGTAAATATGACTAAACAGTTTTAGTTATATAAAAGAAATCCAGTTGTCAAAAGTTGGCATCCTATTCCTTCGTGGGTCGCCTATGATCCATATGTGCAGGCGGTTCTTATATGCGCAGCTAATTCCCTGAAAAACATAGTAAAAGTCAACAACGAGGTTGAGTGAATTCACAGGTTTTATGTTTGCAATGGTTGAATCAAGTTCGTAAGCACGGTTGTTAAAATCAAATACGTTCACAAATAGTTATTGCCATAACAGTCGAGTAATGTTTTGTGGAATGTTATCCAAAGTATCAGTTTAGTGGGTTGTTCACCCAAAGCTTCGGTTTACGTGGGATGTTACCCAAAATACAGTTTAAACACATTGCTGGTCGTTCTCCCGCGAAATACAAATAGTACCGGTCGTTCTCCGGTCAAATACGCACGGGGCGTTCTCCCGTCCAATAAAAACAGTTTTACCAGTCGTTCTCCCGTCCAAAGACGCATGGGTCGTTCTCCCATCCAAACACTGCTGGTCGTTCTCCAGCGAAATACGCACCGGTCGTTCTCCGGTCCAAATACGCACGGGTCGTTCTCCCGTCCACTTGGCCAGTCGTTCTCTGGCACTAAAATATGTTGCTGGTCGTTCTCCAGCGTTTTCATAAAAAGTACCGGTCGTTCTCCGGCCCAATACGCACGGGTCATTCTCCCGTCCAAACAAAACAGTTTACCGGTCGTTCTCCGGTCTAGTAAAACAGTTTGTCAAATAGTTTATCTCGATTGTTTTAATTTATAGTATGAAAATGTTATTTCATAAACATCAGTTTGCACAAAAAGTTCAACAGTTCAAAACACTCCAATCTTTCGAGTAAACAAGTATACAGTCATGTATATAAAAGCAGTTATGGCAAATAGTAAAACAGTTGACTATGTTTTCCACCCCTGTTCAAAAGCAGTTAAAACAGTAAAAGTAGGGGCTGTGAACTCACATGTTGAGTTAAGTACGTTCGAGTGCTAGCGAAGCCTAAAGCCCAAGTATAGTCCTGAATCTCCTAACGCCCTAAACGTATGAGATTTAAATAAGTATGTGGATGTCGTAGTTGACCATCCATGCTAGTGTTCGTACAACCAAGTTATGTCCAAGTGTTATTTCGATGTTCATGTTTGAAGTTTGAAAATGTATACGACTCGTTGGTAACTGTTTGTAATAATAATCTATGAAAATATTATCATATTGTCTCGTTGTGTTTCATAAGGTACGAAATTGTGTACGGGGGTCCGGGGGCAGCGCCCCTGGTAGCGGGGTCCAAGGGGTGGCAACCCCTGGTGGGGTCCAAGGGGCAAAGCCCCTGGTTGGGGTCGAGCTGCCAAGTCAGCTTGGAAAAAATTTATTTCTACTATATTGCTTAAGTAAAAACGCATTCGAAATTTCGTTTAGGGGTAAAATCAAGTAGTAAAAGACTTGGTGAAATCATGTGTTTTTAAGGGTCTGAAACCTGCGACGTTAAGTGTGTTGTCGCTACATGCGACGTTGTTTAGTACTGCGACGTTGAGGCTGATGTCGCTATGTGCGACGTCAGGGTCTAGTGCGACGTAAGGGTCGACGTCGCTATGTGCGACTTCGCAATTTAATGCGACGTTAAAGGTGATGTCGCAGTATGCGATGTTGTGAGAGGTTCTGCGACGTTGTGACTGATGTCGCATTTGGCCCAAGCCAGATGCGACGTCGGGGTCTGATCAACGAACAGCTCAAAAATAACGAGTTTGGTTCGATTTTTGGACATTTACAGTTGATAGAACACTAAAACATGACAATCTAAGTATATTAAACATGAAATATTAAAGAAAACTTCGAAATCTAAGAGTTTGCAGGAAATGTCGGAAACTTACGCGTGTCGATTTTAAAATCCGAAAAGGTAGAAAGGTAGATCGTTGCGAGGTGATCGTTTTTCTCTAAATGGTCCAAGCGATTTATGGTGGTTTGGTGGCGGTTTTTGGTGGTTTAAGATGGTGGTAGTGTATTTTAGAGAGAGAGGGAGATGAGAGAAAAAGAGAGTGGAGAGAGAATGAGATGAAAGAAAATGAAAGAAAATAGGGAGGTGGAAGGGGTTTTATCTCCTTTTTCGCCTCCCGTGTTTGCGTTCCGTGTGGTGTTTGTTTACCCGATCGTTTAAATGTTATACTATTTTAATTTGGTAACTTTTTAAATATGTATTCAAATTCATTTTTAGTTGAGATATTTTATAAAGATATTTTAGTTAAGTTATAAAAATTTAAAAGTTTATTTTGTTTCATTTTGTCAGAAATGTTTCGAGTTGTTTTAGTTTGCGAAATACTTTGTAAATATTATCGACATAATATTTAATAGTTAATAACGTTATTTAATAATTTCGTTTTATTAAATAATTTTGTTCGCCAACAGTCGTATATTTTTGTCGCGTTTGTTCCAATCGTTTTGTACGTAATTATACAAGTTAAGTATTATGCAATACTACGCGTATTAACTAGTTGGACTTTGCTAGACTTACCTCTAAAATATGCTGTGAATTCACTCAAAGTAGGGAATTAGCCTAAAAATGCGTGTAATTAACGTTTATAATTTAGTTGAAAATGCGAGGTGTTACAAAAACGACGATGAACTATAAAATAATTTGATTATATATGTCATTGTATGTGTCTCTGGGTTTTATACACTTCGTGTGTAAGTGTGTAAGAAGTGAAAAAATATAAAAGAAAGATATGAAGATTAATAGAAGATTTGGTGTTTTAAAAAAGTAAAAAGAGGAAGTTGGTGAAGGTAAAGTACATAAAAGTGAAAAAGGAGGGTTGAATAAAGGGAAGAAAGGTGTCAGGAAGTTAGTACTCATTTTCTTATTGAAAGTGACATGACGCTCTTTAGTTTGACTTTTTTGTAGTAAAAGAAAAGCAAAATTGTAGCACATATATTAAAAACTTCACAACCGACAGTTCAAATCCACAAAACCGATTGAACCGGCGATCAGACCGGTTGAACCGGAACCAGAAACATGACCGATTCAACTTAAAAACCGATTTTCAAAACGTTGATTTAAATTTAAAAAATTCCACATACACAATTAAATAAATCAATTAAGTTAATAAAGGTACAAAATGACAAAAAGGTGATGTGACCGGTTGCTAAGGTAGCCGGTTACCATCTTGCCTACTGTTGCGCCGTCAGAGTGATGACTCAGCCGCGGTCGTTTTTCCAAGGGGGGTTGGCACGGCGGTCCTGCAGGCAACGACGCAACAACGCGTGAACGTGTTAGGTTTTAAATTTATATGAGCTGGGGCTCAAACTATAAGTACTACCTACTTTTGGGGAGTAAGCAGTAAGTATAACTCGAGTGTCGTTCTTAAAATCGGAGCGAATGGAACTAAAAGGGACTTACCGTAAATGAGCTTTCTGATAGGATGGGTTTATAAAAGTAGGTAGATTTTGGTTGGTTATCTAAACTAATACTAAATAAAACAAGTAAATTAAATAGAGAGTAGGCAACAGGTAGAGCGTGATTGCTGAAACTTCGATAATTAGGGTTTCTGGATGATATTCATTAGACAGATGATTGGAGACTACCTTGGGCAAATCATCAGACGGACAGTCGGTGTAAACACTAGGACCCTATGTTTTAGTCTAAAAGCCTAAAAGCATATGTCACTGAATCCTAGGTTATCCTGATGCTGATCAGAAACAGGTTGTTCAAACCCCCCTCACTTGCCTTGTAAGACTAAGCGACCTCTACGGATGATATATCCTGGGTGTAGGCATAAGGTAACAAACTGCAATTTTCTATCTGACATTTCTTAACACCTAAATCTATCTGAGTTTATCTAGGTACGTACTAATTGTATGCTGCATATGTTGAGCTGTCGGTTATGTTGAGTTAAGCGGTTTAAGCATCTTGTATTACAGCCGAATACTTGCTTTCTTTTCAAAACTCATTTATTACCGGTTTAAGCATAATTAACTCCGTCATGAATTAGACCCTCCTTTGCTATCAGGCGTTCATCCCTAGGAATACTCACGGTGTACAGTGCATTTGGCATATCCACAGTGTTCCGGACTTAAGGTATACTCACGGTGTACAGTGCATTTGGCATATCCACAGTGTTCCAGACTCAAGGCATACTAACGGTGTACTGTACGTTAAAGTAGTTCCACAACTGTATGTTAACCTTGGTGTACTAACGGTGTACGGTGCAGCGAGCATTTCCACAGCTGTATTTTAACCTTGGTGTACTAACGGTGTACGGTGCAACGAGCATTTCCACAGCTTTATTGTTCCTAGACCCATATTCTAAAAGGGTGACTTCTAGGTATTCCACGATGAAATAAACCTACGGCAGTTCCTTAGCTTTTCCCACGTATTTAAACGTTATACGAAGTACTGTGCCGTTTTACGGAATATTCATAGCTTCATACTGTAATATGAGATAACTATATCTACGTAGTATTAGGGTTGATCAGATCCTATCCTAAGGCAATAGTCACGTGAAAGACTGGAAAGGGTGGACACTTTATTAAGTCTATATTCATGTAAAACTCAACCAGATACACAACAAAACAATCACCAATCATAATACTGGGGACATTATTCCACAACGGATTGTGCCCACGACTTTCATAGCTTCCACGTTCCGTACTACACACATTCGTGATGATTACAAATGAAAGCTGTATAACGTTACTTCCGTTATTTCATAATGTTTATCCCACTGAATTAAATATCATCCATAATCCTAATATCTACATTTCAATAATCACAGTATTAAACTACGTAAATAGCATGGCAATATTCGCAACACAAACAAAGATATCATGCAAACAAAACATAATAACCGTAAGTAAAGGAATAAGTAATAACCAGTATTTAAGCAGCGTAACACTGAGTAGTACAAGCTAGAATCTTGAAAACTTCAATACAATAAAATTCCCAAGCTACAGCTATCTTCCCCACTCGAACCGTGCCTACATCTCTCTAGTTCTCTAGAGAGAGAAACTAGAGAGAGAAGCTAACCTAATCTAATTCTCCTCTAACTCCTAAGAGTAGTGCTAGAGAGAGAATGTGTGTGAGAGAGAAAGTGAGAGAATTCTATGAAGAATGGTGTGTGAAATGAGGTTACATGAGGTCTCTATTTATAGGCAAGCCTTGGATCCAAGAGTACAAGTCCACAAGCACACGTACAAGCCAACGAAGCAAGGAAGAGGCCGTGTGAGACCAAAGTAGGCCGTACACGGCCCTATACAGGCCGTACACGGCTATGTATAGGCCGTACACGGTCACATCAAGGCCGTACACGGCTTGGTGGTGGCCGTGTGCTAGGCCGTGTGATTTTTCCTACTTTTCTCGCATCTTCGGAAGGCCGTATCTTCTTCGTTTCGCGTCCGATTGACTTGATTATTTCGCCTAAGGCTTCGTAATTCCGTTACGCTTCTAATGATGCCAATTTGGCAGAAATTGGATGTGTGGGGCCCGGGCGTGTTCAGAATACGTTTTGTAGCTTTCGGCTGCGCTGTAACTTGCATAACTTTCTCGTCCTTGATCCGTTCTGAGCAATCCTTATATCCACGTTCTCGTAATCTTCATAGCTACAAAATAAGACTATTATGAGGCTCTGGTATGAAGTTTACAGTAGATTTAGGGTTAGGCTCAGAATAGTGCCTATTTAGGTTAGTTTTCTGCCCTTTTTGCTTGATTTTCAAAAGACCGACAAGTTTATACCTTTCTAACAAAAGTTAATGAATAATTATGATTTTAAGATGTATTTGTTAGAAAAGAGCTAAATATGGGACAATTAATGCATGTAAAAACGTGACTTTTTGCGATACATCACCTACCTTGACACGAATTTTGTCAGTTCATTGTATACCTTAGTAATAAAAGATAAACATTGCTTACCTCGGAACGAACGTGTATAGTATGTAGCGTACAAAATGCAATAAACCTTTTCACAACTAGTTTGCAACTTGCAATTTCTAATTACCTTAGTCAACCAAATTTCAACTTTAAAACATTTTGACCATACTTCTACCAATATCACATCTACAATTCATGCAATTTCATCATGAGTTTAAACTTGTCTTTACAACATATCCGTTACTCATTTTGACACCAAATACATATGCAACCAACCTCCAAATTTACCACCAATTTCTTTGAATTTACCAAGTCAAAGGTATATTCCACCATCCACTAAGGACTTTACTTTTAAACAACACGTGTTATCAAAGTGTAGTTTGGGCGATTTATACAAATGGTAATCAAATACGACAATTCAAAAGAAATGGGAAACTTACCTAACCGTAAAGCAAGCTCCAATCCACACTACCTTCTTGCAACCACAATCCTTTCCCCATGGCCACTTGGTTCAACAGAACCATTGCACCCACAACATTAGACACATAAAGCGTAAGCATAAAGCTTAGTGAGCATACGGACAATTAAATGAGTAATCAACCAAATCAAACAACAAATAGAAAATATCAACAACATCATATCCACTTAGGCAAATAACTACTGAGCAATTGTAGAGATTATTCTTACCACTGAGTGGATCCGCTTTCAACTTTCCACGTAGCACACGTACAACGTCAAGCACGAGTGCATCATCAACATCGTGTGCAATGTCAAGCACATATAAAACAATATCAACTGCTAGTACATGGTACAATGTCAAGCTCCAAGTACTTTATCCACATCATGTGCAATGTCGAGCACATATTCAACAATATCAACTGCTAGTACATGATCCAATGTCAAGCACCAAGTACTTTAACCATATCAACTGCTTTAAACACATCATGTGGTAACATAAGTTAGCAAATCTGTCAACAACAAATCTCTATAATGCTCATTCTACATAATTCAACAAATATCAACAATTAGCCACATCTTGCAACAATCATAAATAAACATCAAATATAAAATACAACAATTAACTGTCCTCGGTTGTGTCAACCTCTTGCACGTATGCAATTCGGAATCGCACAACCATTACCCAATTAACCCCCATATCACTCACCTTGGCGTTTTAGGCAAATATGCGGTTTAACAATCGATTATGAATGCCACACCTTTAATCACCTATCATATAACACATTAATATAATAACGTATTTAGCATCTAATAATCATCAAAATCTACTAACAATCACTATCTACCCATCATCCTCATGGGTTGACCAAGTTTGACTTTTGATCAAACTAAACATAATCTCACTTTTCCATAATCATAATCATAAGCAATATTAATATTTAATTACTTGATCTTCTACTTCTATTTTAATCAACCATTATATTAACATCACAAAAAAACTTCTAAACCACTCTTTGAGTTAATTAACACTAATTTGTAAGAATTCAATATAATTCACCAAATTCATCATGAACACAACTTGAAATTCACCTTTAGTTTGTACCAACTGAATTACCACTTTAATAATGATCAACAACATTATTATAACCTCTTTAGCTAGAAATTAAGATGAGTTAACATCAATTATCAAACTTTTGGATAAAATCCACCTTAATCACTATACATACAAATCAAATAATCAACTATTAGATTGAAATAGGGTTAACTACAATCATTTCAAGGCTTACTAACATGAATTAACTCATTTTCAGCCCTAATTTCGTATTATAGCTTGCTTACACTAAAAAAAGCCCCACAAAACCCAATTTCTAGGTTAGGAGAATCAATAAAATACTTACTTAAGGTTAGAGATGATAATTGGAGAATTAATTGGATTCCTTAAGTTTTAATTCTTGTTTAGAAACTAATTTTGTTTTTCCCCTTGGCTCACACGATTTCTTCTTCTTCTTCTTTTTCTTGTTTCTAGAACTTATTTTGTATATGGATATGTATGGATGTATGTAGAACGTACATATGTATGTATATGCTTTACATTGTTTTTTTTAACTATTAAATTGGCACACTTCTAGTCTCCGAAGTATTATTGTCTAGAACTTAAAAATCATTTACAATCATTATTATTTTACACAAATAATAATAATAACCCAAAATAAATACTTTTACTTTTATTTATAAAATAATATTTCAAATTATGGGGTGTTACAACTCTCCCCCACTTATTTCATTCGTGTATTCTCGAATGTCTTCGTACCATTTGAACCTCAACATTTTCTTTACTTATGTGAAAGCGTTCACTTACATCAAAATACTACATTATCAATTAGTTCATGATATGAATGTAAGTTATTCATGTCCATCTACATCATTTAGACTCTTATTATTCATTTCTTCATTTTTGTTTACAATTCTTAGCCATTTCTTTACCACATTACGTTTTAAACATTTTATATTCGTCTCAATTACGTACATACCTCATCACCATCACATTAATCACATTAAACGACTTAACATACCCAGATAAAAGGTAGAAGTACTTCGTATATTCATTTTAGAAGATTTTTAAGTATACTACTTCCAGTATTCATCTTAAGATTACAGATTCCATTTCAGCTTTTGTAAAACAACACTTATATTGTCATCAATTTAGCATATCTCATCAATCTCAACGGCTTTTCAACTATATATATATATATATATATATATATATATATATATATATATATATATATATATATATATATATATATATATATATATTAGGTGACATCAACAACATTAACAACTAATCAACTTTAACAACTTGGACAACAACTCAACTTTATCAACTTATGCATTTCAAGATCATGTACTTGTCTACTTTAATAACTTGTACCACTTAACAATTTAAACAACTAATGCACATAAAGTTCAGCACACAACTTAAGCACATAATAACTATGCATAACGCTTTATCAACTTATGCACATTAAAAAGGTACATTCAACTTTTTCCACTTGTGCACATAGGAATGTGCATTCAACTTTATCCACTTGAGCACATAAAATGTGCATACGACTTCATCTGCTTGAATCAAATGACTACTTACATGGGTCACTAGAAATTAATCACTTGAATCAATAACCACTTGAACAAATTGAAGCATATAACCACTTGTATGGATCCATTAACCATTTGAACAACTTGAAGCTAGCATAAATGCTAGAAAATCTTTACAATGCAACAACTACTTCCACTTTAGCATCAACGATAATAAAAACATCGCTAATGTTAATAATAAAAGTCACAATAGGCACACCAACAATAATGATTTCAGTTTCAACTATAACTAGTAAAAGAACTAGTATTCACATAACAACTTGGCTAGCACTCTCCACCGTGCAAACAGCTTGAAATCTAGTAGTTAACAACTTGTAATTATAAACACCACTTGGTTATGTGAAACCTCTTACACGTACGTAATCCGGAATCACATAACCCTTACTCGTTTGGTTTCACTTTAATGGTGAAATAGTTTATCATCAAACACAAAATTCAATATTATCATTTTCGTATTCTTAGCTGTTATTGTTCATGATATTTCACTCCTTTAACTACACAAAATTTTAAATTACTTCTCTGCTACTTTCTTTCTCTGATTTAAATGACGTCATTTCTATTTAAAATAGGCTATATGGGCCTTTGTAGCCCTCATTTGATCTTTTCCACAGCTAATTTAGGAACATCCATCCACATTAAATTGTATTATTGCTAATCATTACTTTGTTAACATATTATACTTCACTAATTTTTAACTTACTTGTCTTTTAATTATGATTTTCTCCCCCACTTTAGATTCGTTTTACCGCTCTTCTACAACACTAATCATAACAAAACAACAGTTTAGTTGTTTGATACCTCATTACATTAACTGACATCTATCTTCTTCTAAACTTTCTTTCAACTTCTAGAAAATGTAATATTCAAACGTCATATTTTAAAGTGAACTTCTTTCAACTTCTTCTTCATCTTGCATATTTTAAAGTTAACTTTTCATGCTCAAGGGCTGTAACACCCCAAAATTTGTAAGTTCGCGATTTTATTTAAAGAGTTAATTTCATTAAGTTTATATTATTATGTTTATTAAGTTGTAGTTAGTATTTAGTAAGAAAGTAAGTTAACTGTGAAAAATATAACTTGAGAAATGTTAAGGTGGCCAGCATCAACCTGTTGACCTGGCTGATCTGCCTGTATCAAAACATCTTCAAGAAGTGCATGTGGCTCAGGTTGTGGAACCATAGCAGCAGCAGCAGGCTCAGGTATATTAACATCAGCAGCAGCGACATCTAGCCAACCATTGTTCGGTGGCGTAATGTAAGCAGGATCAACAAGATAGCCAAAAAGATCACGGATCTCTGGCTTGACATATTCCTCTCGTCGAATAGTCTGCTGGAACATAGCATTGTATCCTCTGAGCGCTATAGTATCAACACGTAAATGCGGCTCAGGGATAGCATCCGGAAGACGAGCACGGATAATCATCATACAAAACCTTAGGTAGATCATAAAACGTGATCTGACAGAACCCGAAATCTGTCGAACCAGCTCACCAAAAATAAAATCGCAAAAACTGTATGGTTTATTGTAAACCAGTGACAGTACCGCCGATACAAGAGCAGGGCTCAACTCATCAAAATCGCCCTTCTTCGGTCCAAAAATAGTGACAATAACATGCCACAAGAATCTCCATTGGCCAATAACCAGGGCCTTGAGGAATTGACGTCCTCTCCTATCACCCATATAGCCCATCCTACCTAACGCGCCCTCGATAAATCACTGGAGTACTCAGTTGGACCATCTTCTTGGTCAACTGTACCCAGATGTAAAATCTGACGAAGGTCAGAAGCAGCAAAAACTATCGGTTGATGGTTCACCGATGCACGTATAACCGGTGGGTTAACCGATTGGTCATACTGGATATTCGTCCAAAAATCATTCAGTATCGTCTCAGTCATCGGTGGAGACTCTGTAAGTGCATATCTCACACGAGAACGTGCAAAGAACGTCAGCACTTGAGCTACTCTGTTTGCCCCGTTTGCTGATAGATCAAGATCCACAAGAATATTGTGACCCTTTTCGAATTGTCTCGCCAAATCTGTAAAAGTAACACAAATGACAAAATCAATTAATGTACGTTAGTAAATTATAAACTATAATGTTTATGAATCAAAACGATCATCTAACATCTTAGTTCTTAAGATAATAAATACATATATAACTTATACCAAATAGGATCATAAGTTCAATATGTAATTTCCGTTAGTTACTTGTAAATATAAATTCTCAAGTCTTTAACATTTTATAAAACAAATATATATATTATACCGCTAACTTAAAATTAGGACACGCCACTCGATTACTTTTGAATTGGTAGACTTTCGATATAAATATATATTTTAATACAAGTCCAATATATACAAGTTATTACTCAAAAAGTCTTAACATTTATATATTAACTTTTAAAACAAAAGTTTTCTAAGTCCTGGACTCGCAAAGTAATGACATGCGAATTGAGTAATACTCGATTCGCCAGTCAACTCGCAACTGAATCCGCAGCCTATTGAACTCGCTAATCAAGTCAATCAGCAGGTCAACTCGCCAGTCGATCCGCTAATCAACCTCGAACCGCTACAGTTCAAACTCAACTCGCTGCGAGTTCAATCTGGAACTCAACTCGCTTCATAAACTGCCTTAAAATCAATGATTTTGATAATTTTAACACAATCAATCGATACATTAACATTCATTTAAGTTTATTTAACATTAATCCTAAGGATTCAAGTCCAATAACACTTTAAATCTATATAAATCGTTCAAAACTCAAACCGAAACCCTAGTTTTATAAAAACTTCGATTTCTCGTTAATTACACGGTGAAATATGTTGTATTATACCTTAAAATGTTCGCAATATGAAGATGTATAAAACCCACGGAGTGAAAAACTCGATCCCGTATTCGTGAAATCAAAATAAAACGAAAAGTGAATTTCGTCTCGTTTTGCCTTCGCTTGTCGACTCGCAGAGGGAAGTGAATTCGCGAAGTATGTGGGTTCGGTGGGATTTGACTCGTTTGACCACCTTTTTATACAATTTACTCGATTCGCAGAGTTGACTTGGTCAAACTCGCGAGATTAAATTAAAAATGAGAATTAAATACTAAGTATAAATTAAAAACCAATCTTTTGACAAGTCTAAAATATAATATTTTTCACTTGTATTTGTTACGATTGTTCAACTCAAAATAGAAAACATTCAGTATAATTTAATTCCAATAGGTAAAAGCTTAATAAACATAAAAACTTTATTCAAGCTAAAAATAAAATAAAGTAAACACACAATCAAATACAAACAGTGGTATCAAGTACCATTTTATTGATCACTTTAAAATATAGTAAATAAAACAACTGAATAAGAATTTATCTGCATTGGGATCATATTAGAAAGAACAAGCTATCTTAGATTTATTAAAAAGTATAAGCAGATTGTTAGTATTCATACCTCATGAAATTCAAATAAATTACAATAAAATCACAACTCATTTTATCATTAATCCACTTATATTTATAAAATTATATCTTAGATACCTTTATCCACATAGCATAATTGAAAAACACATTATTCACTTAAAGTGAAAATATTTTAATATAGACAGTTCAAGACGATTACCGGTATTATGATCCATATAAACAAATTATACTCGCATTTCTAAGCAACACCTTTATTGTTAGAATGAATATTATCAAGTGGTCTCTAAAATATGATATACTGAAGAATTCTAGTAAATCACATCACACTGATCTTTAAGACAAGGTAGTGATTACATAATGTAACATACACTTGAATTTTGAGTTTAGACAAATATCAAACATACCTTGAAGATACTAGTGGTCGCAGATCTGTACATAGTACAACAAAGAAACCCTTAGTATAAACAAAATATACTTGAGAATATTATCTTAACTAATGGCTCCAGGTCTGTACATAGTACAACAAAGTTACCTTTAGTTAAACTAATACCCATATTATAACTATTTGTCCTTTTTATAGCTTTATTAATCACAGTGTACGTGAATACTATCATTCAACAATTTAAGACTTATGTCATACACCATATAATAGATACACTATATAATAATCAAATAAATTATTACTTCTTAACACTTAGAAATGTTTGTATAACTTGCCTACAAGTATATCATATGACGAATCTGTCTAGACATTTAAAACAAACAAATTATAACTTTGTGGAAAGAGGTGTATAATCAAATAAATATAAATACATACTTGATAAAACAGCTGCAGTTTTAATGTAGCTTTAGTTGAACCTACTAACACATCATACTTAGAACTTAAGCTTATTATTGTGAAACTTATTCTCCTAATGTACTATCATTTCCCATAGTTTTTGCAGATAAAAACTTAAACAATTTTAAAGAATATTATATGTATATTCTTTAATGAAGGCGATTCCCCTTAGGTAACAAGCAAATAAATGCCATACGCCCCCACATTTTTTTTCTTTCTTTAAAATAATACATAAAAGTACTAACTATTACAAAAATACCCTTGGAAGACTAATAACTCTGGATTTCTCATTCCGTTCAGTTGAACCAACGTCTCAAATCTTGCTCTGTCGAACACCTTTGTGTAAAGGTCTGCTAAGTTATCCGCAGTCGGAACCTTAACTAACCTTATCATTTTCTTCTCAGCACAGTCTCTAATAAAATGATGTCGAATATCAATATGCTTAGTTTTACTGTGCTTCACCGGATTATTGGTGATCGACATAGTTAATTCATTATCAATCATCATAGGAGTATTGGTTATGTTTAACCCGTAATCCCGTAGTTGCTGTTGAATCCACAGTACTTGAGAGCAACAGCTGCCAGCTGCAACATACTCAGCTTCACATGTAGAAATGGATACCGAGGTTTGCTTCTTGCACTGCCAGGATACTATTCTACCTCCTATGAATTGACATCCTCCGGTTGTAGATTTCCTATTCTGATTGCATCCTCCATAATCCGAATCAGTATAAGCTACGAGATCTAAGTCTCCATCAGTCGGATACCAAAGTCCCAGCTTAGGTTTCCCTTTGAGGTAACGAAAGATTCGTTTAACAGCTTGCATATGTGACTTGTAACATCCTCAAAATGGACCTAGTCGTTTCATATTATTTCCTGGTTAAAATTATTATTTAATGTGTTTGGAAATAATATTATTTGTGATAGTTGAAATTAATTGGAATAGGAGTCAAATATTCCAATGTGACAAATGAATTATTAATTGTTTTAAATTAATAAAGTTGACGGTATAATAAAATGTTTGGACTTGCAAATGGTTTTCGGGTTCCAGACAATAGATTTAGATGGGGTATTAAATTATACCCGTAATTAAAGTCGGTTTGAGGTTGGGCTGACCTATTTATTTCTTTCCATTTAAGGAAAGTTTATTTTCTTTCCTTCATTTCCTTTGAAAACCCTAAACCCCAAATTGAGACATCAAACCTAGAATTTCAAATCGAAGATTGATACTAGCTTGGGCTGTGATCTGGTTTACGTTTCAACAACATCATCATCATCATCATCATCATCATCATAATCAATCGTAAGTGTTCTTGAAATTTGATTTTATTCAAATTTGGGTAAATTGATGATTTGAATGTTAGAAACTTATTATAAGTTGTTACATAATGTTTATATGAAGTTATTAGTGGTATATAACAGTTAGAAAGTGAGTTTTGGTGATTTGGGTATAAAACCCGTGGGTTAAGGTTTGAGCAGATCGCACCAGGTTGGGACGAAGGTGGGAAGCCGGACGGCTTCATTTGAAGCCGGACGGCTTGATCTTGTTTAGTGGGAAGCTGGCGGCTTCATGGGAAGCCGGGCGGCTTGGTATGGTTTTGTTTGGAAGCCGGTTGCCTCATAGAGAAGCCGGACGGCTTCTTAGTACGGCTTCGTTTTGTGGGTTCGGGTATAAGACTGGATGTGATAAAGGTCTGAAGCCGGCGGCTTCGTGGGAAGCCGGGCGGCTTCGTGGGAAGCCGGACGGCTTGATGTGTCAGTCTGGCATTGTTCATTACTTGTCGATTGTAATGTGATTGATAATTGTTCTAGGTTTATATATGATAATAGTTATGTGGTAATAACTAATACATGATTAAGAACTAGTAATCTTGATGTAGATTATGCTAAGTTCTAAATATTAAAGAATGATATAAGTTCAGTATTGATGATCTTAATTACTAACTTATATTTGATTTGTTGATTCTCAGGTGTGGAGAAGGCTCAGTAATATTAGACTTCTGAGCTTGCGGCTGAGGTGTCGGTGAGTGGATCCCTAATCCTCAGTGTAACTTGGTTGTAACGAGTTTGGTTACAACAAGTAACATATTATTACTATTGTAGTTGCCATGATAATTATGATAGCTAGTAATAATATTGTTGATATGATAACGTTGACCTCCTGATTATGTGATTTGTTGATTATGTGATCACTGGACTTGTTGTTGGCCTTCGGGCATCAGTTGTTAATGAGGTCAACGAGTTGTTGAACTGTTGGTTGGGCTAGTCGGTTATTTAAGATGTGACACACCTCCTGTGTTAGTTGAAGATAACCACTAGCTATCGGTCTCGTCCGTTATGGCCATACGGATATGGTTGGGTAAGTGTTCTTGGGGAGCCTCCCGGGTATTATGGTTATCCCCAGAGCCACCGATGCCTCATTATTAAGTTAGTTGCTTGTTGAATAGTTGATTTGATGATAAGTTGACCAGTTGAACAGTTGCCCTATTGCTTTGCTAAATAATGGTATTGTGTACTGGTTGGTTATGTGTTAATTGTTGTATGCAAAGTTGTTGAGCTAAGTTAGACTGATGATTAGTTATCTATTCACTTAGCGTTATGCTAATTCCCCACATAACACTTCTTGCAGGTTATTTATATATTTGGTTGAGCAAGAAGTTGGACTAGAAGGAATGTTTGACCGTGAGGCGTTACTCTGATATTCGATTTGTATAAATATCTTTTGTTTTATATAACACCCGACTTGATAAACTGTGTTTTGAATTGATTGGATTTTTATAAGTAAATGAAATGATATAGATTATAAATATTGAAATTGGGATAACGCTTCCGATATATTATATTTGAATGCTTTAAAAATGAGGGGTGTTATAAGTTGGTACCAGAGCATAGGTTTGGGCGAATTGGACATTGTAATGTGTTCGATCCCAAATCTATGGTTGTGTCAAGGCAAACATTCCTGAATGTGGGATTAGTGGTTGTATGGAAGTTAGTTAGTTGAATATGTACTAACCTATAACAAGTGCAAGATTGTTATTTTGGATGCAGAGACGGAGGAATATGAGGAACCCAAGGGTATTCTCATTGATTCCTCAATTGTTGCTGGCTTAAGCGCATCAGGTGATTCTCGATAACCTTGTTGAATTTAATTCAGTTTGAATTGTGTACTTGTGACAACCGTCAATTTAGGACTATAGTTTAGTGCCTAATCAAGTGTAATACATGTAATTAGTTCTGTGTTAGGCTAATTAATGTACCAATTATTATATATATTGTTGAATATATATATCTACAATTATGCGATTTGTTTAAATCGTACGAGTTTCAAATCGAATGAATTTCGATACAATAAATACGGACGTTGGTGAAAAATTGATTTAAGTAATACAAGGATTTTAATAACGTTATTGTACTTAAATATATTATGTCAATGATATTTAGTATCCAAGTTTTATCACATAATTGATATAAACGCGAATAAAATGTAATTTCGCAAACAAAACGATACATTTCATCTTTTATAATGTAATTATTAAATAGTTAGTAAAATACTTCAACAAAAATACTGAATAATTATTCGTATTTTAAAACGTATATTAAAACATAGAAAATAAATATTTAACGTTCAAATGACGGAATAAACGAACACCGCACGGAGCGCAGTGTGCGGACTGAAAATGGGAGGTGATCCCTTAACCACCTCCCCACCATTTTCTTTCTTTCATTTCTTAATTATCTCTCTCTCTTCCTTTTCTTTTCTCTCAAAAACCACAAACCAAAATCAACGAAAATCGCAAAATAAACATACTAAACGACCTTGGATCTTCAAGCCCCTTTGGAAATAAACGACCACCTCGCGACGATCTACAATCCTATCTTTCCGGAATTTCATTTCGGCGATTTGTAAGTTTCCGACACAACTCCGAAAACTCTCGTTTTTAAGTTTTATAACTTGCTAGTTGTTTGTATAACCTTGTAATGTCCTAAAATGGGTTGGGTAAAAATATTATGCCGATCGATGGCCGGAAAATGCGTTTTTGAGGTTGAAAATCCGATCAGACCCCGTACGTCGCATTTGGCCTGGAGCAAATGCGACGCAGCGACCTACGTCGCACTATATCCCCAACGTCGCATATAGCGACGCAGCCTATTACGTCGCATTGACTTGCGAACGTCGCACATAGCGACGCAGACCTTAACGTCGCAAATCGAACCTACGTCGCATAAGCGACGTAGCACCCTACGTCGCTATTGACTTAGCACTGTTGACTTTAGCGACGCAACCCTTTTCGTCGCAAAACTCTTACGTCGCAGCCCACGTCGCAGGCTACGTCGCACAAAACAGAATCTTCAAAACTAAAAATTTTCGAAGTCAAAGTTACTGTAGCAATTTGCTGTAGCGATTCACTGTAGCAACAATATAATAACATTTTAGAACTATCGATACAACCGTCACCAACGGGCCGTACACCCTTTCAAATACACAATTAAATCAACTAAGTCGTTGAAACTTAGATAATTCAATCAAACAAGTCGTTGTAACTTGTACCAATTTATTCAAACAAGTCGTAGTAACTTGTAACAAAACAATCAACCAAATCGGGGTAATTTGGACATTAAGTTAGACAAACAATTCAAATGGTAGTCTTTCGGGATACCAATACAATTAATGACAATTTAAGTGTCGTGGACACATTCAGGTTTCAAGCCTTTGGACACCAACTCACAGCTAATTACTCCAAGTTCATTAAGTTAAACACTTCAAGAACCAGGTGAGTTTCATAGCCCCATTTTCACTGCTTTACAACTAGGGGTGTGATATTACTACTCGATTTTGTTTTACAAGTAGAACGCAAGTGCCAAACTTCAAATACTACATGAGTTTCAAGCTAATCAATTTAAAGTCCTCCATAAGCATAGTCTCTAGTATTTTATAGCGTGAATGTTAGTATATGATATCATATGGGATTGACAATCCTCATCCGGGTTAGCACGCACTAACCGGTCAAACGGATGTATTAGCATTTGGGAAGACGAGTGTTGATTAGGCACTCGTAGGAGGCATTTCAAGTTAGGTTTCCTTAATTGGGCCTGACAAATCAAGTTAAGCTCAGACTATGTGCTCATGGACAGTATAACTTTTATCTTGCTTAATTGCATTTTAAATTCAATATAAATCTTGCGGTTCTTACACTATACATTGACATACAAACCTGTGAGCTCACCAGCGTTTTCGCTGACCCATTTTAGTATTTATCACAGGTACCCAGTAGTAGTTTGGCTGCACAAGCAGGAATTATTAGCTCGAGTCAGCATACATACAACTAGAGATTGGACTGCATTATTATATTTTGTAAAAGTAATTATGCTATGTAATCTCTCAATTTCAGGAACCGAGCTAATGTAACAATATTTTGATGTAAACATTTACTTTATCTATACAAGTTTAAAACGACGCATATAGTGGTCGTTCATTATATCTTATGTGCTTTGTATATTGATTAGTGACACCCAAATCAAGCTTCCGCAAATCATTAAATTTGGGGGTGTCACAGATTGGTATCAGAGCCTAAGGTTATAGTGAACTAGGTTGCATTTAGTGGGCCTAGACTATGACCGTTAGGCAGTATTCCTTATTAGTTATGACTAGTTCAGGGATTACATCATACGACTTTAATTTAACATAGCCTGATCAACTATGTACAATTAGAGAAAGATGATGTGAAATCTGAAAGAGTTATGTTGAACAGGAATGCATTAGTTGACTCTGACCTCGAGAGAAACGGGACTCAAAACACGTCTGTGCTAGACACTCAATAGGTTATTATGTGATATACATATATACTTACATAAGTAGACCTCATTATCACTTTAGGCTATATTATATTATATGAATATAGGCCTCTACTCTCTCTAACGCTTTGTCTCGAAATGACAAACACACCACTAGTTCATCATACTCGGACTAGCATCTTATTTCATTTCCTTGTTCTTTCTTACTCAGCATCATGCCTCCTCGCCGTCAAATTACCCTTAGCGAAGCTGAGATCGCGGGAATAATTGCCCGCAGTGTGACCGAAGCCTTGGCTACCCGAACACCACCCGGTAGCGAGGACACAGCAACCAATACTCCACCACCCAAACCTTGCTCCTATAAAGACTTTCTTAGCTGTAAACCGCTATACTTCAAGGGCACGGAAGGTGCCATTGGCTTGATCCGTTGGATTGAGCGCATGGAATCTGTTTTCAGTCTCTGCGATTGCACTGAGAACAACAAGGTCAAATTCGCTGCTTACACCTTTCAGGAAGGTGCACTCACGTGGTGGAAAACCCACGCAAACTCTGTAGGCCTCGAGATTGCAAACCGACTTCCTTGGGCCGAACTGAAAAAGAAACTGACAGAAAAATACTGTCCTGAAGAGGAACTGCACAGGCTGGAAGAAGAATTCTGGCATCTGGAGGTGCAGGGAAATGCCAAATTTCAGCAGTTTGCTTTATTGTGCCCGAGTTTGGTCGAACCGGAAAGTAAGGGCATTAAGAAATACATTCGTGGACTCCCCGAGAACATCCAGGGAAACGTCGCCTCATCCAAACCAACCACTACTGAGAGTGCCATTCGATTGGCCCACGAACTCATGGCTCTAGTTGTCAGCCGTGAGACCTCCAACACCTCATCCTCTAACAACAACAAACGCAAATCCACTGAACACCACCACAACTCAAACAAGAAAAACAACGCCATCCAAGTCTACAACACCAACTCTGAATCCAACCGCAGCTACACCGGGGACAGACCCTATTGTCCCAAGTGTAACTATCACCACTTTGGTCAGTGCGGTACTCCTTGCAACAACTGCAGGAGGTACGGGCATTCGACTAAGGATTGCCGAGCCCCCAAATCCAACAACAACCCCTCTGACAGAAATACCTGACAACCTAAGTCCTGTTATGAATGTGGAAACCCAGGACACTTCAGGGATTCTTGCCCAAAATTGAAGAATAAGGGCAACAACAACAACAACCACCGCAACAACAACAACACCAAAAGTAGCGCCTTCGTGATCAACTCAGGGGACGCCCGTCAGGACCCGAATGTGGTCACGGGTATGTTCCTCCTCAACAATTTAACTGCTTCCATTCTGTTTGATACTGGTGCCGATAGGAGTTTTATTTCCGATGAATTTTGCCCTCTACTTGACATTACACCTGTTGCTTTAGACGTTAAGTACACAGTAGAGCTAGCTAATGGCCAAATGATAGAAACCAATAGTGTGATACCTAATTGCACTTTAAATCTAGCCGACGAAATCTTCTCCATAGATCTTATGCCTGTTGAGATAGGAAGTTTCGATGTCATCGTAGGCATGGATTGGTTATCCAAACATCGCGCCGAAATCATCTGCTATGACAAAATTGTTCGCATACCTCTCACTGTCGGTAGAACCCTAGTCATACAGGGGGAGACCAGAGGAACGAGGCTTAACATCATCTCTTGTCTTAAAACCCGGAAATTTCTGAGAAAGGGTTATCCATCAATCCTCGCGCACATCATGGAGAAAAAGTCGGAGGAGAAGCGACTCGAGGATGTTCCAATTGTTCGAGACTTTCCAGAAGTCTTTCCTGAGGAACTGCCTGGTCTACCACCACCAAGACAGGTTGAGTTCTCAATCGATCTTGTACCAGGTGCTGCGCCTGTGGCCCGAGCACCATACCGTTTAGCTCCATCCGAACTTCAGGAGCTGTCCACCCAGTTACAGGAACTCCTGGAACGAGGGTTTATCAGGCCGAGTTCTTCACCTTGGGGAGCTCCGGTCCTATTTGTTAAATAGAAAGATGGTTCTTTTCGAATGTGCATCGACTATCGGGAGTTGAACAAGTTAACTGTCAAGAACCGGCATCCACTCCCTCGAATCGATGACCTGTTCGACCAACTTCAAGGGTCGAGTTGTTATTCAAAGATTGATCTCCGATCCGGTTATCACCAATTGCGTGTTCGCGATGCCGATATTCCAAAAACCGCTTTCAGAACTCGTTACGGGCATTACGAATTTCAAGTGATGCCATTCGGCCTGACCAATGCACCGGCTGTATTCATGGACCTTATGAATCGGGTGTGTAAACCTTACCTTGATAAGTTTGTCATTGTCTTCATCGATGACATCCTCATATATTCACGAAGCAAAGAAGAGCATCCGCAACACCTCAGAACCATCCTTGAACTACTTAAACACGAGGAGCTCTATGCCAAGTTCTCTAAGTGTGAGTTCTGGATCAAAACCGTTCAATTCCTTGGTCACGTGATTGACAGTCAGGGAATTCACGTTGACCCATCAAAAATCGAGGCTATCAAAGACTGGCAATCGCCAACCACTCCGACCGAAGTACGGCAGTTTTTGGGACTGGCCGGATACTATCGACGATTCATTGAAAATTTCTCCAAGATAGCCATACCACTCACGACGCTGACCCAGAAAGACAAAAAGTTTGACTGGACGGATAAACAAGAGTCGGCATTCCAACTCTTAAAACAAAAGCTTTGCAGTGCTCCTATCCTCTCATTACCCGAAGGCACCGATGACTTCGTGGTATACTGCGATGCTTCACATCAAGGTCTCGGTTGTGTGCTTATGCAACGAGACAAAGTCATAGCTTATGCTTCCCGACAGCTTAAGATTCATGAAAAGAATTACACAACCCACGACCTCGAGCTAGGAGCTGTCGTTTTTACCCTCAAAATCTGGAGACATTACCTTTATGGTACCAGATGTACAATCTTTACCGACCATAAAAGCCTTCAACACATATTCGATCAGAAGGATCTCAACATGAGGCAACGTCGATGGGTCGAGTTGCTTACGGATTACGACTGCGAACTCAAATATCATCCAGGCAAAGCAAATGTTGTTGCTGATGCTCTCAGTCGGAAAGAGCGAGTGAAACCACTTCGGGTTCGAGCCCTTAGTATGACCATTCACAACAATTTAAACATTCAAATCCTCACTGCTCAACTCGAAGCCTTAAAACCCGAAAATGTCAAAGATGAAGCCTTGCGAGGCATGGATAAACAATTCGAAATCAAACCTAACGGGATTAGGTATTTCTCAAACCGAATCTGGTTACCTAAATTTGGGAACCTACGAGACTTGGTAATGGATGAAGCTCACAAGTCCAAATATTCTATCCATCCGGGATCCGATAAAATGTACCACGGTATCAAGGACTTCTATTGGTGGCCGAATATGAAATCTGAAATCGCCACCTATGTCAGCAAATGCCTTACTTGCTCCAAAGTCAAAATCGAATATCAAAAACCTTCCGGTTTTCTTCAACAACCCAGTCTTCCTGAATGGAAATGGGAACAAATTGCCATGGATTTCATAACCAAACTACCCAAGTCATCGAGCGGTTGCGATACCATTTGGGTGATCGTGGATCGTCTCACAAAGTCTGCTCACTTCCTGGCAATCAAGGAATCCGACAAAATGGAACGCCTCACCAGAATCTACCTGAAGGAAATCGTGACCAAACACGGCGTTCCAATCTCCATTATCTCCGATAGAGATAGTCGTTTCACTTCACAATTTTGGCAATCACTTCAAAAATCTCTGGGTACTCGACTTGATATGAGTACCGCATACCATCCTCAAACCGACGGCCAAAGTGAACGAACCATTCAAACACTGGAAGACATGCTACGGGCCTGCGTAGTAGACTTCGGTGTAAACTGGGAAAAACACCTACCATTGTGCGAGTTCTCGTACAACAACAGTTATCATACCAGCATCAAAGCTGCACCGTTCGAGGCACTGTACGGTCGTAAGTGCTGGTCACCTATCTGTTGGACTGAGGTTGGGGATAGCCAACTCACAGGTCCAGAAATCATACACGAGACAACCGAGAGAATCGTAGAAATTCAAAACAAACTCAAAGCCGCGCGTGATCGGCAGAAAAGTTATGCTGACGTGAGACGCAAACCACTCGAGTTCCAAGTTGGGGATCGAGTTTTACTCAAAGTATCGCCTTGGAAAGGCGTAATCCGTTTTGGCAAACGAGGGAAGTTGAATCCCAGATACATAGGACCATTCGAGATCCTCGAAAAGATTGGTCCAGTGGCTTATCGATTGCAGCTGCCATCTGAACTCAGCAGCGTACATCCCACATTTCATGTTTCAAATCTGAAGAAGTGTCTGTCTGATGAGACACTTATCATTCCACTCGATGAAATTCGAGTTGACGAGAAACTTCACTTTGTTGAGGAACCCGCCGAGATCATGGACCGTGAGGTCAAACAACTTAAACAAAGTCGTATTCCTATCGTCAAGGTTAGGTGGAATTCGCGGCGCGGTCCGGAATTTACCTGGGAACGGGAAGACCAAATGCGACTCAAGTATCCTCAACTCTTCACCGATTCAACCTCAAACACGACTTCAACTTAAATTTCGGGACAAAATTCTCCTAACAGGGGGAGAATGTGACAACCGTCAATTTAGGACTATAGTTTAGTGCCTAATCAAGTGTAATACATGTAATTAGTTCTGTGTTAGGCTAATTAATGTACCAATTATTATATATATTGTTGAATATATATATCTACAATTATGCGATTTGTTTAAATCGTACGAGTTTCAAATCGAATGAATTTCGATACAATAAATACGGACGTTGGTGAAAAATTGATTTAAGTAATACAAGGATTTTAATAACGTTATTGTACTTAAAAATATTATGTCAATGATATTTAGTATCCAAGTTTTATCACATAATTGATATAAACGCGAATAAAATGTAATTTCGCAAACAAAACGATACATTTCATCTTTTATAATGTAATTATTAAATAGTTAGTAAAATACTTCAACAAAAATACTGAATAATTATTCGTATTTTAAAACGTATATTAAAACATAGAAAATAAATATTTAACGTTCAAATGACGGAATAAACGAACACCGCACGGAGCGCAGTGTGCGGACTGAAAATGGGAGGTGATCCCTTAACCACCTCCCCACCATTTTCTTTCTTTCATTTCTTAATTATCTCTCTCTCTCTTCCTTTTCTTTTCTCTCAAAAACCACAAACCAAAATCAACGAAAATCGCAAAATAAACATACTAAACGACCTTGGATCTTCAAGCCCCTTTGGAAATAAACGACCACCTCGCGACGATCTACAATCCTATCTTTCCGGAATTTCATTTCGGCGATTTGTAAGTTTCCGACACAACTCCGAAAACTCTCGTTTTTAAGTTTTATAACTTGCTAGTTGTTTGTATAACCTTGTAATGTCCTAAAATGGGTTGGGTAAAAATATTATGCCGATCGATGGCCGGAAAATGCGTTTTTGAGGTTGAAAATCCGATCAGACCCCGTACGTCGCATTTGGCCTGGAGCAAATGCGACGCAGCGACCTACGTCGCACTATATCCCCAACGTCGCATATAGCGACGCAGCCTATTACGTCGCATTGACTTGCGAACGTCGCACATAGCGACGCAGACCTTAACGTCGCAAATCGAACCTACGTCGCATAAGCGACGTAGCACCCTACGTCGCTATTGACTTAGCACTGTTGACTTTAGCGACGCAACCCTTTTCGTCGCAAAACTCTTACGTCGCAGCCCACGTCGCAGGCTACGTCGCACAAAACAGAATCTTCAAAACTAAAAATTTTCGAAGTCAAAGTTACTGTAGCAATTTGCTGTAGCGATTCACTGTAGCAACAATATAATAACATTTTAGAACTATCGATACAACCGTCACCAATGGGCCGTACACCCTTTCAAATACACAATTAAATCAACTAAGTCGTTGAAACTTAGATAATTCAATCAAACAAGTCGTTGTAACTTGTACCAATTTATTCAAACAAGTCGTAGTAACTTGTAACAAAACAATCAACCAAATCGGGGTAATTTGAACATTAAGTTAGACAAACAATTCAAATGGTAGTCTTTCGGGATACCAATACAATTAATGACAATTTAAGTGTCGTGGACACATTCAGGTTTCAAGCCTTTGGACACCAACTCACAGCTAATTACTCCAAGTTCATTAAGTTAAACACTTCAAGAACCAGGTGAGTTTCATAGCCCCATTTTCACTGCTTTACAACTAGGGGTGTGATATTACTACTCGATTTTGTTTTACAAGTAGAACGCAAGTGCCAAACTTCAAATACTACATGAGTTTCAAGCTAATCAATTTAAAGTCCTCCATAAGCATAGTCTCTAGTATTTTATAGCGTGAATGTTAGTATATGATATCATATGGGATTGACAATCCTCATCCGGGTTAGCACGCACTAACCGGTCAAACGGATGTATTAGCATTTGGGAAGACGAGTGTTGATTAGGCACTCGTAGGAGGCATTTCAAGTTAGGTTTCCTTAATTGGGCCTGACAAATCAAGTTAAGCTCAGACTATGTGCTCATGGACAGTATAACTTTTATCTTGCTTAATTGCATTTTAAATTCAATATAAATCTTGCGGTTCTTACAACTATACATTGACATACAAACCTGTGAGCTCACCAGCGTTTTCGCTGACCCATTTTAGTATTTATCACAGGTACCCAGCAGTAGTTTGGCTGCACAAGCAGGAATTATTAGCTCGAGTCAGCATACATACAACTAGAGATTGGACTGCATTATTATATTTTGTAAAAGTAATTATGCTATGTAATCTCTCAATTTCAGGAACCGAGCTAATGTAACAATATTTTGATGTAAACATTTATTTTATCTATACAAGTTTAAAACGACGCATATAGTGGTCGTTCATTATATCTTATGTGCTTTGTATATTGATTAGTGACACCCAAATCAAGCTTCCGCAAATCATTAAATTTGGGGGTGTCACAGTACTTTGCTATGATGATGTTGATTAATAGTAAAGTAAGTTGAGTCAGACTGATATGATTCCCTAGTTTTGGGTCAATTGATGTTTATCATATGTTATGTAATAAACTAGGTAGTTAGTATTGAACTTGAAATTGTTAAAAAGGTGTTAAGTTGTGTAGACACAGTGTTGAATAAGTTGTTAATAGTGATACGGTTGAACTTAATTGTGCCTACAATGTTGAAATAGAATATGATCAGTTGCATGATTATTAGTTGTTAAATGCAAGATGAGATATTGCTAGGAAATGTATCGTTACGTGATAAATGGAATTAATATGACTCTTTAAGTTGAAATTAATGGGATGTTAGTATATCTCAAGTAAAAGGTTAGAGGCATATTGTTGTTTAACTGAAAAGTGTATAATTGTTGTAAGGATTGCCTTGATTAGGCTGAGTTGAAGTTGAATGTGATAAAGTAATATAAAATAGAGGTAGTTGATAAACCTTTATGTGTGTTAATAAAGTTGTAAAAAATCTTTGTTGAAGACTTGTTGTAAGTGGTATAAAGATAATGATTTTAATGAGAAATTGGTGTTTTAAGATTATGGTAGGACATTAATAGTGAAACTGGCTGTGTGTGACTTAAATAGTCGATGAAATGTGAACCAGTAAATATAAATATAAATGTTGAATTAATAACATAAGAAATGATGAAACCTTATATGTTATTAATGTGTGGCTACGTGTTAGTTGATTTGAGGCAAGTATAATTGTCTTGTGAAGAGGTTTATTGTGTAAGGAATATTATTTCCTTATGTTGAGTTGATAATTTAAATAAATCGACCATGGATGATTGTATTAGCAAGTAAAGTTGATTATTATTTAAAACGTGCTTGGAATTGCACGAAATGTTGATAAAGTACTTAGTACTTGATGTTGTACTTTGTACTGATTGTTAATGTTAAGTGTACGTGTTTGGAAATTACACGTGATATTATTGTGTTATTAATATGTAACAAAGATGTTATATGTATGTGTGTAAGATGTACATGTGAAATAAATTGCATATGTAGAATTGATTAGGCAAGTAATAAATAGATAGTAAGTATGTATTTATTGTTGAAAGTTGTAAAATATGTTCTAGTAGTGTTGAAAACCAGAACCTAGTGTTATATGTGTTTAAGTGAAATAAAGTACATGGTTGAAGAATGATATGAAGTAACCTGAGAAGGAAATGTGAAGAACATAATTTTGCAACGCCTGATCACCGTTGTTACATTATGTTGTGTCACACGAACTTGTTGAGGTTACCAGGTATCAAAGAAATTGAATGTGATTGAGGATAAGATAATATGAAACTTGTTAAATTAATTAACTGTTGGTTGTATGGTAAAGGTTAATTAGTAGAAGTTATGATAATTAGTACTAGGAACTTGCAAGTGTGTATAATACTTGCAATGGTTTGAAATTGTTGAAATGTGGTTATGTGACTAATAGGAGTGGATTTTCTATTAGTAAGTTATATGGTATCCTAACGGATTATCGGTGTGTGAATGGCTTGTATTAAGCCAAGTTATATTAATGACCCTGTGTGATGATTAAGTCATTAGTAATAGTAAAAACATTGAGTTGAAGTTTATGATTTGGTTGAATCTAAAACTTGAAATAATTACCAGATGTTAGATATATATGATAAATGACGTGAGTAAATAACTCATAAGGTGTTGTAATGAGTTGTTAGTTGGTCATTGATTAGTAATAGATTAGAGTTAATGTGTTGTGGTTCCATTGTTGGTTGAATGGGCCATTGTTGTTGAAAGTAATTGTAGAAATCTATGTTTGAGGTTAAACATAGTATTATATATTAATATTGTAGTAAGTTGACTTTGGAAGTCGACTGTGAATAAAGAGTCTAGTGTATGATGTAAAATCATTGTAATATGATTGAATTAATTGGGTACAATTTGAGAAAAGTGGCCAAGGTGGCTAGATGATAAATTGATTAGGTTGAAGTTGACAAATAGTCAACAGTGTAGAAAGAGTTATATATGTATGAACTCTAGTAGTATTTGTTTGAAATATGATTAAACTTCCAAAGGAGTTAATGATGCTAATTGGGATGTGTGCAACTCAAATGAGTTAAAAGTGTTGTTAAAGGTTATGGAACCTTAGGTAATTGTGTTAAGTTAATTAACCTGGAAACAGTGTAAATAAAAGATGTAACTTATTAACAAGTGAATAGTGATAAGAATTCTCAGGGGTTAATGAGTTAGTGTGAAGCGATTCATATAGAATTGTTAAGTGATTTAAATTGAGTGGCGACAAGATTTTGGATTAATCATGAAGCGTTTGGTGCGTGTTGAAATATTAACTAGTGGTGTAAGTGGTAGATTGCTTATAAGAAATAAGTTCTCACAGTTGAGTTTGTAGTTAATTAAACAAGTTGTTGATTAATTAATTGAACTAGTAGTATCATGTGAATTGGATAATATGTGAAACATTGTTGAGGTGAACAATGTTAGTAGTTGACTGCATGTGTTATAGGTGCTCGGTTGATTTGCACATACTTTGTATGCGCATAATAGTTGTTGTTATAGGATTGTTTAATCATTATTTGATCAGTAGTAAGTTCCATTATCTATTGGTATGGTTATGTGCTTATTGGTTTATGACATAAACCGATAGTTGAAAATTTGTAATGGTTTATATTAACCATTGATATGAATGTGTATAATGATATTAAAGGCTTAATAAAGACCATGACAGTCTAAATAGCCTATAGTAGAGAAATAAATTGAAATAATCATATTGATGTGAATGTGATGATATAAATTAATGGTTAAAATATGAAAGATTGAAAATGTTGTACCATTAATTGAGAAAGGTGTGTAAAGTGTATATGATATATATTTGGTTGATAAAAGATGATATGTATTATATGAAAGTAATAGTTGAAATCATGGAAATGATGATTATATTTCCATTATTACATGAGTATGTGAAATCCTGTAAGTTGCTATATACTCAATTTCAGGATAGAAGAATAAAGTTATGTTGTAAAAGAGTTGCTAGTTGACATAAGACAATGTAGAGGTTGGTTGAATGTAGGTAATATGACATGGTGGTACGTATGCTGATATAGCAGAGTACTTGTTGATGGTGGTTTTACCTACTGAGTTTGACCTCTACTTTGTTTGTTAAGGTGATATGTGACTATTAGTTTGGTTGTTAGTCATGAACTGAATGTGAATATTCAGGGTTGATACGTGTGGTGTGGTTTTTAAAACCACTATTGGTGCTATTGTTTTATTACTAAAAGTGATAAGTAGTTGTGGTGGGGTCAAAGATTTTAGCACATTGCTAAATTCTGGTTGTAAAGACCCGATAAGTGACCTTAGGTTTCACCTGTTGTTATTGTTGTGGTTGTCGTTGTAGATGTTGTTTAAGGGATATGGGTCAAAGACTCTAGCATGTTACTAGTTTCTGGTTAGGGGTGGTTTTGGATTCCACTTGTTTGAATGATTATCTGTTCTAAAGTGGTTATGTGATTTATTATAGACGATTCATGCAAATACTAGTTTGGTGAATGGAAATAGGGTTTATGCATAGTATATGTGCATGGGAGAAGATAGAAACATGTACATTTGGATATGTGCATGTGGAAAGAATTCAATATATATGATTGTTATTATTAGTTGCTCAAGAGAGTGATGTATGTGAATCTTTTAGAGTGAAAGGTAACTAATATGTGAGTATGACACTCTAAGTTATTTGAGCGTGATTAGATTTCGAGGACGAAATCTCTTTAAGGGGGAGAGATTTGTAACATCCTCAAAATGGACCTAGTCGTTTCATATTATTTCCTGGTTAAAATTATTATTTAATGTGTTTGGAAATAATATTATTTGTGATAGTTGAAATTAATTGGAATAGGAGTCAAATATTCCAATGTGACAAATGAATTATTAATTGTTTTAAATTAATAAAGTTGACGGTACAATAATAAAATGTTTTGGACTCGCAAATGGTTTTCGGGTTCCAGACAATAGATTTAGATGGGGTATTAAATTATACCCGTAATTAAAGTCGGTTTGAGGTTGGGCCGACCTATTTATTTCTTTCCATTTAAGGAAAGTTTATTTTCTTTCCTTCATTTCCTTTGAAAACCCTAAACCCCAAATTGAGACATCAAACCTAGAATTTCAAATCGAAGATTGATACTAGCTTGGGCTGTGATCTGGTTTACGTTTCAACATCATCATCATCATCATCATCATCATCATCATCATAATCAATCGTAAGTGTTCTTGAAATTTGATTTTATTCAAGTTTGGGTAAATTGATGATTTGAATGTTAGAAACTTATTATAAGTTGTTACATAATGTTTATATGAAGTTATTAGTGGTATATAACAGTTAGAAAGTGAGTTTTGGTGATTTGGGTATAAAACCCGTGGGTTAAGGTTTGAGCAGATCGCACCAGGTTGGGACGAAGGTGGGAAGCCGGACGGCTTCATTTGAAGCCGGACGGCTTGATCTTGTTTAGTGGGAAGCCGGCGGCTTCATGGGAAGCCGGGCGGCTTGGTATGGTTTTGTTTGGAAGCCGGTTGCCTCATAGAGAAGCCGGACGGCTTCTTAGTACGGCTTCGTTTTGTGGGTTCGGGTATAAGACTGGATGTGATTAAGGTCTGAAGCCGGCGGCTTCGTGGGAAGCCGGGCGGCTTCGTGGGAAGCCGGACGGCTTGATGTGTCAGTCTGGCATTGTTCATTACTTGTCGATTGTAATGTGATTGATAATTGTTCTAGGTTTATATATGATAATAGTTATGTGGTAATAACTAATACATGATTAAGAACTAGTAATCTTGATGTAGATTATGCTAAGTTCTAAATATTAAAGAATGATATAAGTTCAGTATTGATGATCTTAATTACTAACTTATATTTGATTTGTTGATTCTCAGGTGTGGAGAAGGCTCAGTAATATTAGACTTCTGAGCTTGCGGCTGAGGTGTCGGTGAGTGGATCTCTAATCCTCAGTGTAACTTGGTTGTAACGAGTTTGGTTACAACAAGTAACATATTATTACTATTGTAGTTGCCATGATAATTATAATAGCTAGTAATAATATTGTTGATATGATAACGTTGACCTCCTGATTATGTGATTTGTTGATTATGTGATCACTGGACTTGTTGTTGGCCTTCGGGCATCAGTTGTTAATGAGGTCAACGAGTTGTTGAACTGTTGGTTGGGCTAGTCGGTTATTTAAGATGTGACACACCTCCTGTGTTAGTTGAAGATAACCACTAGCTATCGGTCTCGTCCGTTATGGCCATACGGATATGGTTGGGTAAGTGTTCTTGGGGAGCCTCCCGGGTATTATGGTTATCCCCAGAGCCACCGATGCCTCATTATTAAGTCAGTTGCTTGTTGAATAGTTGATGTGATGATAAGTTGACCAGTTGAACAGTTGCCCTATTGCTTTGCTAAATAATGGTATTGTGTACTGGTTGGTTATGTGTTAATTGTTGTATGCAAAGTTGTTGAGCTAAGTTAGACTGATGATTAGTTATCTATTCACTTAGCGTTATGCTAATTCCCCACATAACACTTCTTGCAGGTTATTTATATATTTGGTTGAGCAAGAAGTTGGACTAGAAGGAATGTTTGACCGTGAGGCGTTACTCTGATATTCGATTTGTATAAATATCTTTTGTTTTATATAACACCCGACTTGATAAACTGTGTTTTGAATTGATTGGATTTTTATAAGTAAATGAAATGATATAGATTATAAATATTGAAATTGGGATAACGCTTCCGATATATTATATTTGAATGCTTTAAAAATGAGGGGTGTTATAAGTTGGTACCAGAGCATAGGTTTGGGCGAATTGGACATTGTAATGTGTTCGATCCCAAATCTATGGTTGTGTCAAGGCAAACATTCCTGAATGTGGGATTAGTGGTTGTATGGAAGTTAGTTAGTTGAATATGTACTAACCTATAACAAGTGCAAGATTGTTATTTTGGATGCAGAGACGGAGGAATATGAGGAACCCAAGGGTATTCTCATTGATTCCTCAATTGTTGCTGGCTTAAGCGCATCAGGTGATTCTCGATAACCTTGTTGAATTTAATTCAGTTTCAAACCTTTTTCTCATGACTTTCTCAAATTCTTGACACATCTTTTCATCAGACGATCCAAAGATAATGTCATCAACATAAACTTGTACGAGAAGAAAGTCTTTCTTATTCCACTTTACAAAAAGTGTACTATCAATCGATCCTCTTATAAATCCATTCTCAAGTAGATACGTTGATAGTGTTCCATACCACATCCTTGGTGCTTGATGTAATCCATATAGAGCCTTATTCAGTCGATATACTCTATCTGGATACTCAGGATCAGCAAACCCTGGCGGTTGTGAAACATACACCAATTCTTCCACTTTGCCATACAAGAAGGCACTCTTAACATCCAACTGATAAACCTTTATACCATAAAATGATGCGAATGCTAAGAACACTCTAGTTGCTTCTAGCCTAGCAACTGGTGCAAACACTTCATTGTAATTTATACCCTCTTGTTGATTAAAACCTTGAACCACTAGACGAGCTTTATTGCGAGTAACGATTCCTTTATCATCTCTCTTACACTTAAATACCCATCTAGTTCCAATTGGATATTCTCCCTTTGGAAGGTCAACCAACTCCCATACTTTTAATTTTGAGAACTGAGATAGTTCCTCTTGCATTGCTTCTACCCACGAGCTTTCTTTTAGAGCCATTTGAACATTTTTTGGCTCAACTTGTGAGATAAAGCATGAATGTAGACATTGATTAGGAATCCCTGTCTCTTTCAATGTAGTATACAAGCTTTGGTATTCTAAATTTTCAGACGTACCAGCTTTTGATTGAGTCCTTGTTTGAACCGGAGTATTAATATCACCGATGATGTTTTCAACGGGATGATTCTTACTCGTTCTAGTTGAAGCAACAGGCTCAACTAGAATCTCATCTCCTAAGTTAGTACCAATTTCCTCATAGACACTATGTTGTTCAGTAGTGTCTTCCAAATCCGGTACACCCTCTCTCGATAGCTGTGAGTTATCAATACCCATAGATATCCTTAACTCTTTCAGTGGAGTGAGGATTTCTTCCACTAATTTTTCAGTCAGCTCTTCTTCATTTAGAGGTGTATCTACTTTGGATTTTTGAGATCCACTAGTTTATGGTTGATTTGGATCAACATTTGTCTTGATTCCAGAAACTGGAACACTCGATGTTGAAGTATGGCCAGTATCCACATCTTCAGACAATAAATGTTCAGCTATCTCTGAATCACTGACATAGTCACTAATAGGAACTTTAAATGATACAAAAAGATCAGAATAATTAAATTGCCAATCTAAGCCCTTATGAACATCAGGTGAGTAGCTCGTAACTTCAATGTTATAAACTACCTCCAAACGTCCTGTGACTTTATTAAAGACTCTCTTGTTTGGCGAATTGGGCATATAACCTAGGAAAAATCCGTCGTCAGCCTTTTCACCAAATTTAGCTTGATGTCCGGTCTTTAATATTGTGCATGAAACTCCAAAGGGTTCAAACCCTTTTAAGTTAGGTTTCTTATTGTTCAAAAGCTCATAACAAGTTTTGTTCTGCTTTTTAACCGTAAGAACTCTATTTAGAACGTAACATGCTGTGTTCACTGCTTCTGCCCAAAAGATAACCGGAAGCTTTGAATCAGCAAGCATTGTTCTAGCAGCTTCAATCAACGTTCTATTTTTCCTTTCAGCTACACCATTCTGTTGAGGTTCATAAGGTGCACCGAATTGATGAATTATCCCTTTGCTTAAGCAATAGATACTCAACGTTGAATTTTTGAATTCCGTTCCGTTGTCACTATGAATACGCTTCACTCTCTTTTTATAGACATTCTCTACCAGATCAAAGAACTCAATAAGAATTCCTGGAGTTTCATCCTTAGATCCCAAAAAGAATACCCACGAGAATCTAGAATAATCATCTGTGACAACCAAACAGTACCATTTGCCACCTAGACTTCTCTTGCTTATAGGGCAGAAGAGGTCCATGTGTAGCAACTCAAATGGTGAGGAGATAGAGTTTTCAGTCTTAGATCTGTGTGGTTTCTTGTGCTACTTTCCTTTCATGCAAGGAACACATTTATCTTCAGACTCGAAACGTTTTTGTGGTACACCCAGAACTAATCCATTCTTGGTTATGTAATTCATTTTTCTCCAGTTCAGGTGCGCCATTCTCCTATGCCATAATAGAGCGTCTGCTTCTGAAGCTTTGGATAATAAACATGTAGACACCATTGAAGAGCTAGGCCCACCCATGTTAATAGCATAAATGTCCTTCTTCCTTGGTGCCCTCATCAATATCCATTCATCAGGAATTGTGAATCCTGGCTTCAGAACTAAGGCTTCCTTTTCATTAAAATGAACTGGATAACCTTTATCGCAGACTTGGGAAACACTTACTAGGTTGTGAGTTAGTTCTTCAACATAGTTCACATCCTTTAAAGTCAAGGTTCCATTTGAAACATTTCCTTTCCCAGTAATTACTCCTCCTTTGTCTCCAGCAAAGTTAACTCTTTGCTTCAGACTCTCTTTGAAGTCCTTCAGTAGACTTCTTTCTCTTGTCATGTGCCTTGAGCATCCACTGTCTACATACCACCAGCTATCTTTGTTCACAGTCAGCTCCCTTTTCTTGTCAGTTTGTACTTCAGCCATGCGTGCCACAAAGTCATCTGGACTCATATCAACAATTGAATCCATGTACAGCACGTCGTCATCACTTGCTTTTTCTTGAGACTCCGGCACCTTCACTTCAACATCTGTAGGCATATAGCTTGTGGACTCAGCAGCTATCTCTTGATCGTCAATCTCAGCCATGAGAGCTTCCTCAAACTGAGCTTGCCAATCATAAGATCCATCTAACTGTTTCACAACTAAGGCTTTGGAAGCTAGAGTACTCCCCGAGCCTTGTTTGCTATTGCCAGTTTCAACCTTAGGTTTTTGACACTCACGAGCAAAGTGTCCATAACCTTGACAGTTAAAACACTTGATCTTGGTCTTATCAAACCCTGATCGATTTCCCACCACTTTTCTACCAGTTCTCTTTACGAAATTTTTAACTCTCCTAGATAACATTGTAAGTTGATCTTGGAGATCTATTTCCTCAAGATAATCAGGGTCTATCTTATCATAGTTTTCATCAAACATAATCGGATCATTGATTTTACCCTGAATGTAGTTTTCATAGGAAGCAACAAAGGATGCAAGAACAGATAATTGTTGCTCAGCAGATTTCACACTCATCGGCATCTTTTGATGCCCTTGAGCTGACTTCTCAGCAGTTGTACCTTTAGTTTCATTACCAGATGAGGTAAGTAGGCACAAATCATCTGTTATCATTTCACCATTTTCATCAGTATTACCAACTAACAGTGCAGTGGTCGAACTAGATGAAGTAGTTAAGAGATTTGATTTCCCATGATATAGCCCAGGATTCTGAACCTAATCAGAATCTGTTTTTCTCGATTTCTTAGTGAAATCATAACCTTTTAGCTTGTCAATGACCTGCTCTAAGGTCATGGTTGCATACCTTTCATCATTATCCTTTAGCATCACACCATACATTTCCCACTTAGACGGCAAACCCTCAATAAACTTATCGGTTCTTTCAGTCTCACTAGTGACAATCTCATGGTTGTCAAGCTCACTTAACAAGTGGTAGAATCTAGTGATATAAGCATCAAGATCTTCTCCCTTAAAAGCTTTAATAATAGTAAACTGTTTCTTGAGAAGATTCTTCCTGCTTGCCTTCACTTGAGGACTTCTCTCACATCTTTTCTCGAGCGCTTCCCAGAGCGTTCTAGCAGTTTGAAAAGATTTGAGTTGATGGTTTATCTCCTTAGGTAAACTCATCTTGATTGCAGAATGGGATTTATTCTCCAACTTATAGTCCTCCTTTTGTTGATCACTCATCCGGTTATAAGCAAGAGTAACAATTGCATTATTAACCATTTGAGTAGGTGCCGTGTATCCATTCTTGATACACATCCAGATTGACAGATCATGAAATCTACAGTAAGATTCAAATCTATCCTTCCAGTTATAGTAGTCTTCAATCTTCAACAATTTAGGTGGAACATTAGATTTTCCAACCTCGTGTTCCATCTCGATTATTTTACTTAGGTCCGACATCGTAAATTCAAAAAATCAAACTGTCTTCACGAATTCAGAAAACTCGATTCGCAGGAACTCAATTCAACTCGCAATCTCAGCTCGATTCGCAAACTTCAGTTCGCCAATCTCAGTTCGGATCGCGACAGATGTCGATTCGCAAGTGATCTTAATTCACTAGGGATCTCGATTCGCAGCTAAAGTCAACTCGCGAAACTCAGTTCAACTCGCAAGTTCAACTCGGTTCGCAGACGTAGCTGAAACCCTAATCTCAACTCGCGAAACGGCTGAAAACCCCGAAAACGCAAATTTTTGGTCTTTTTACGATTGAAACTTGAAATTTCTACAGTAAACAAACCCTAAATCGTCCAGAGAGTGATTTTAATCGTTAATATGTACTAATGCACGTAAAAACGATCTGAAATCAAACGCGATATAAACCCGAAAACCTCGAACTTACTCGTATTTAGCCCGAAAGCTCTGATACCAGATGTAAGTCCCTAGTTATTAGGATCGATAACTTCGTTATCTATAGTATTAAGGTGCGGAAACCCTCAATACGTCGTTATCTTACTATAACGAATAAGTTCGTGTTCGCGTTTACTAAAACTTAACTTTAAACGATAAACCGTCAAAGCCTAGCCGTTAGATTTATTATTCTCTGGAAACTTGAATTCGCAGATCAGGAAATCAAATGGCAAAAGTTATGTTTTTCACGAATTGAAAAACAATATATAGTTCGTCTCAACTCGCAGCCGCTGGGCCTGCGAGTTGACTCGACTCGTTACGTAAGCCCAAGCCCATTATGACTTCGGTTCGCCGTGACCATTGCGAGTCCAGATCTCATCTCGCCAGACTTATAACTCGCGACTTGAGATCTCAACTCGCCAAAACATATTTATTTCATTTTCGATATTCGTCTAACACTTTAACACGTTTAATATATTTAACGAATATTAATAACAAAACAAATATTCATTTACAAATCTAAACCAATTGTACAAACATGATAACAATTACACCAGTCCTATTTCAAGCTAGATCTGTTGTCACAAACTATGTTTCAACAGAGTACTGTTCTACGAATGAGATTAACAAACTGGAGAATGAGTTTTTGGATCATAAGATGGTGGGAGCCAATCATGCGGCCTACACTGACCGTTTTCATGAGTTGGCTAAATTGATTCTGCACATGGTAACACCGGAGTCCAGGAGAATTAAGAAGTATTTGGATGGATTAGTGCCCGAGATCAAGGGGATGGTAGAGGTGACTGAACCAGCTACAATTCAGAGTGCGATATTGAAGGCTGGAGCCCTTACTGAGGAGATGGTGCGGAATGGTACCTTGAAAAGAGGAAATGAGAAGGGTAAAGAGGTTGCCGAATCTAGTAAGGTGAGGGATAGTGAAGCGGGTAATAAGAAACCCCGGGTAGCTAAGACTTATGTGGCTGCAAATGTGGATAGAAATGTCTATGGTGGGGGTTATCCTTTGTGTGCAGGGTGTAATTATCATCATCTTCCGTCTACGAGTTGTAAGTATTGTTACAAGTGCAACCGGTGGGGTCATTTACCGGATTACTATCGATCTTCTGCACTCACTGTTGCACCGGTTAATGCAGTGAGAAGTGCTCGTGGATGTTTTGAATGTGGGGCCTTGGATCATTTCGTCAGTGCTTGCCCTAGGTTGGTTAGGGCAGTAGGAGCTGCAAGAAATAATAATAATAATCGGGCTTTGACTGTGGGTGGTAATCAGAATCGGGGTCGTGCTGCAAACACTTCTCTTGGGAGATCTTTTGTGATGAACGCTAGTGAGGCACGGCAGGCACCTAACATTGTGACTGGTACGTTCCTATTAAATGACCATTTTTCTACGGTGCTATTTGATAGTGGTGCCGACTTTAGCTTTATATCTGTGGATTTTGTGCCTATACTTAACGTTATGCCTAGTAAGTTGGAAGTTGTGTATGAAATTGAAATTGCGGATGGGAAACGGGTAGACTTGAATGACGTTATTAAAAATTGTACACTCGTACTGGAGGGTTATACTTTCAGTATCGACCTAATACCTTTTTGGGATTGGTAGTTTTGATATTATTGTGGGTATGGATTGGATGTCAAACTATAGAACCGAAATTGTGTGCTTCGAAAAAGTGGTCCGTATACCTTTGACTGATGATAGTGTTTTGGAAGTCTGTGGTGAACAACCGGAGGCTAAAGGTGTGAAATTTATAAGTGTGAATTCTGAGGAAACAAAACTTGAAAATATTCTTATTGTTCGGGACTTTTCTAATGTTTTTCCGGATGAACTGCCGGGATTACCTCCTTCTTGATCTGTTGAGTTTTGTATCGATCTTATTCCCGGAGCGACCCCAGTTGCTAAAGCTCCGTAACGTTTGGCTCCTTCTGAAATGCAATAATTGTTCACTCAACTTCAGGAGCTCAAAGACAAGGGTTTTATTCGCCCTAGTCACTCTCCTTGGGGAGCGCCTGTTCTGTTCGTTAAAAAGAAAGATGGTTTGTTTTGTATGTGTATTGATTATCGTGAACTCAATAAGCTTACCGTCAAGAATCGCTATCCTCTTCCAAGGATAGATGATTTATTTGATCAACTTCAGGGTGCTTAGTGGTTTTCAAAAATTGATCTTCGTTCTGGTTATCATCAGTTGAGAGTACATGAGTCAGATATACCAAAGACTGCATTCAGGACTCGCTATGGGCACTTCGAATTTCTCGTTATGCCTTTCGGTCTTACTAATGCTCCTGTGGTATTCATGGATCTAATGAATCATGTTTGTAAGCCGTATCTTGATAAATTCGTTATCGTCTTCATTGACAACATCTTGATCTATTCGAAATCTAAGGAGGATCATAAGCTACATCTGAAGCTTATTCATGAACTTCTCTTGAAAGAACAGCTTTATGCAAAGTTTTCGAAATGTAAGTTCTGGTTACGTGAGGTTCATTTTCTTGGTCATGTGGTAAACGAGTCGGGTATTCATTTGGATTAAAGTAAGATAGAGGCGGTGAAAGCTTGGAAGACTCCACAAACACCTTTTGAGATTCGTCAGTTCTTGGGTTTGGCTGGATATTATCGGCGTTTTATTGAGAATTTTTCTAGGATTGCTCAATCGCTTACACAGTTGACACAAAAGGATAGAAACATTGTCTGGGGTGAGAAACAGGAGGAAGCATTTCTAACTCTGAAGAATGCTTTATGTGAGGCACCGATTTTGGCATTACCTGATGGCTCGGATGATTTTGTGGTCTATTGTGACGCGTCTAACCAAGGGTTAGGATGTGTTTTGATGCACCAAGGGAAAGTGATAGCTTATGCATCTAGGCAACTCAAGGTGCATGAGAAAAACTACACTACTCATGATTTGGAACTGGGTGCAGTGGTATTTGCACTCAAGTGTTGGAGACATTATTTGTATGGGACAAAGAGCATGATATACACCGATCATAAGAGTCTGCAGCACATTTTTTATCAAAAGGAGATGAATATGAGACAGAGGAGGTGGTTAGAGTTGTTTAGTGATTATGATTGTGAAATTCGCTACCACCCGGGAAAGGAAAATGTGGTGGCTGATGCTTTGAGTAGGAAAGAAAGAGTTAAACCAAGAAGGGTGAGAGCGATGGCTATGATTATTCATTCGGGTATCAAGGAAAAGTTGATTGAGGCTCAGTTGGAAGCGCTACAGGAGACTAATGTTAAAGAAGAGTCATTACGTGGTATGGACGGACAGTTGGAACGTAAGGAGGATGGGTTATATTACTTCATTGAAAGACTGTGGATTCCGTTGCTAGGTGGTTTGAGGACGCTGGTGATGGATGAAGTTCATAGGTCTAAATATTCGATTCATCCGGGTGCAGATAAAATGTACCATGATGTGAAGGATTTGTATTGGTGGCCGGGCATGAAGAAAGATATTGCACTCTATGTTAGCCAATGTATGACTTGCTTGAAGGTCAAGGCTGAACACCAAAGACCCTCAGGATTATTGCAACAACCGGAGATTCCCGAGTCGAAGTGGGAGAAGATTGCTATGGATTTTATCACTAAGCTGCCTAGAACGAGTAGTGGCCATGATTCGATTTGGGTTATTGTGGATAGGATGACTAAGTCTGCTCATTTCTTAGCTATCCACGAGGACTATAAGATGGAGAAGTTGGCAAGGTTGTACATAAATGAGGTTGTAGTAAGTCATGGAGTGCCTGTGTCGATTATCTCGGATCGTGACGGTCACTTTACTTCTCGGTTTTGGTAAACACTGCAGAAGACGTTAGGGACGAGATTTGATATGAGTACGGCTTACCATCCCAAAACTGATGGGCAAAGTGAGCGTACTATCCAGACGTTGGAGGATATGTTGAGGGCTTGTGTTATTGACTTTGGAGGAAACTGGGATACTCATTTACCATTGGTGGAATTTTCATATAATAACAGCTATCATTCGAGTATTCAGTGTGCACCATTTGAAGCACTCTATGGGCGGAAGTGCCGTTCGCCTATAATGTGGGCTGAGGTAGGGGAAAGTCAGTTGGTTGGGCCTGAAATAGTCCAAGAGACTACTGATAAGATCGTACAAATCAAGGAGAGATTGAAAGTGGCCCGTGATAGGCAAAAGAGTTATGCTGATAAACGTCGTAAGCCATTGGAATTCGTGGTTGGTGATCATGTGTTGCTAAAGGTGTCACCATGGAAGGGAGTTGTTCGTTTTGGTAGAAAGGGGAAACTTGCACCGATGTTCGTTGGGCCATTCGAGATTATCGAGCGTGTTGGCCTAGTTGCGTATAGATTGAAATTACACCAAGAGCTTAGTGGGGTTCACGATGTATTCCATGTGGCGAATTTGAGGAAGTGTTTAGCTGATCAGACTTTGCAAGTACCACTGGAAGAGATTCAGATTGATCCTAAACTTCATTTTGTAGAGGAACCGGTTGAGATCATGGATTGTGAGGTTAAGAAGCTGAAACGTAGTAAGATTCCGATTGTTAAGGTTCGTTGGAACACCAAGAGAGGACCTGAGTTCACTTGGGAGCAAGAAGATCAAATGAAGTTGAAGTATCCGCATCTTTTCGGTAATCGTGTTTGCAGTACTAGCTCTGGTTGAATTTCGGGACGAATTTCCTTCAACTGGGGGATACTGTGACATCCGTTACCAAAACTCTATTCCTAGGTTCGTTTTCAGTAATCATTTCTTATCAGGAATTCAAATACTTGAGTAATGTGGAGAAATAAGTTAATTATTCATATTTTAAACTATGTGAGAAATTTAATTCTCGTATAATGTTAAAAAAAAACTTGCTATTAATAGTTACTTTCTATTTTTAGAAAGTTATAGTAATCGTGTGATGTAATTATTTCATTAAGACTTTACACAAGATGTGTAAATATGGGCTAGCAATAGTTTGGGTAACATCCTAAAATTTGAGATTCTTGTATATGTATAAATAATTAATGATAGGTTACAATGCACATCTATAATAAAACTTATAACCGATTTTTGTAGCTATTTCTTTTAAGTAGTCTCACGAAAGGTGTTGACGTTGAGATTTTGTAAAACCCAAGTCATTACAAAATTTAATTAAACATGTCATGGTGTGTAAGTATGTTTAAGGAAATAAACTCTAGGGACTTGGAGGCAATTTCGAATATTATAGTCCAAACTTAGAGTAGATACGTTTGTAAGTCGGTTAGATATTTTAATTATTTATTTAAACACCCACATCATTAAGAGGTAGGAAGGAAACCCTAGGAGTTTAGATCAATACGGCGGCAAGTTAGCGAGGGGTAAGACGAGTACGTTATTTCGAGTTGCAACCGGAAAACGGTCACCAGTTGAAGGTAAGTTCACTGCCATCTTAAGTTCTTATAGTTTCACGTTAGATGTAGATGATAAGAGATTGGTCGAGTTCTGTTTTAAACAACGTAATGGTTTTGTTGATTTCTTACGGTTCAAAACGTTTTCTTTTAATAATGGTTTTAGGCGAATTCGGTGGTCGGTATGATCTAGATATTAATTAATGGAGATTAATCAAACGGAAATCAAGATTATACATTGTTAGGCGGGATTCTACATGTTACATGAAGAATATGAAGTCGTAGTTTTAATCTTTGTTTAATGAGTCAAGCTGTCAAATGAAACCTTATTAAAAATAGGTTATGCGGTTATTGGTTTCGTAAAAGATCTGCTGCCGAAGTGGTTTGGGTGTTTCTTGTAATCAAGTAGTCACACCATATTCTATTAATTATCTGGTCCACCTTTTAAATATGGTGAAGGTCTAATACAATCAAGATTAGTTGAATTAAATATTGGCTGAAGTTTTGAGAACATTTAAACGGAATAATGGTGACTTGTTGAGTTTAACGTGTTTTGAAAACCGAAACAGTCCCGAATTTTCAGTCACAAACGGAGGTCAATTTGACCCATTTAGGTTCGTTTTCAGGCTTCAGCCAAAACACAAAAGTTGTAGATCTCGAAATTTAACATAAACTTAAGAGGTTTCGGCCTCTAAAACGCAATGTATGATTTTATAAAAATTATTTCGAAAACAGTTGCGGTGTATGACGAATTTTCAGAGAAACTTGGTTAAACATATTTTGGTTTGATCAAATTGTTTACAAGTATTTTGGGAGTTGTAAAAAACGTTTAAGACTTAGTTTATGCGACATCTTTATATAGATAAATAAATAAAAACTATTGCCCAAAATGGTTGAGTCTTGTATTGCAAATATGTAGTGACTATGTTTCATAAGTTGGTCCACTGTTTGGTTTTAAATATACTAAAAATCTAATGAAGATCTAGTACACTCAAGATTATATAGCAGTATGGCGTAATTGGGTACGTAGTGGATTTGTAGTTTTGAGCAATGGGAATCCTAAAGATAAATAAGTTTATAAATTTTAATAATGTTACAAACTGAATTGATATTAAATCTTAGTTATTAAATTAACGATATGGGTAATCAAACATTAAAGACTCGACCAATCAACTAGGACATAATAAAAAGGTGTAGTTTTGCCTAGGTTACTAATCTATATGAATTTATTGGTAGATTGACGTACTGTGTGGTGGATTCATTTTGGGACGATATTTGCTTTGTTAATCAAGGTGAGTTTTCGTAGCCCCGTTTTTATTTACATATTTTTACATTGGGGGAAAAGTATGCTCACATATTTTATCAACTGTTTTATGCTGTGAACGTATTCATTTCTATTTTTGGACATATACTTGAAATATGTGACACTATGTGACTTATGTGCATTGATACTTATTGCTTACAGTCGTGCTTTACTTCCTTGTGGAGTATTTGCCGTACATTGAGATTTGTTGCTTACAGTCGTGCTTTACTTCCTTGTGGGGTATTTGCCGTACATTGGGATTTGTTGTGTACAATCGGTTTTACTTCCTTGTGGGGTAATTTCCGTGCATTGAGACATATTGGTTGCATTATTTTACATATGTGTACATTTCTATTGCATTGTCCTACACAGATCATTATCATAGCAAAATGTTTATTTTCATGGTGTCTGGTTTTTAAACCCGCGAAACTCACCAACATTATTGTTGACGATTTTGAGCATAACTTTTCAGGTAACACTAGTGGATTGAGGATTGAGGACAAGAAAGCTTAGTGGACCATTAGGTTACATATAAGCTAAAACTTTGAGATTACTTGACAAGATGGTGACTTTTACATTTTAATAATTTGGGAAGGCGTGTTTTGCCTTGACATTTACATTGTGGGATTAATGTTTGTTATTTGGATTCATTGTTGATATGTACGCGTAGCGTGAACCACTATTCATGTTACAAGTATCATAACACATTGGAGTTTTATTTTCATATAGATTTCTTTATAATAATGTGTTGTGATCCTATTGTTGTTGAACCTCGTTGTTTCCGCTTTAGACGGGGTGTGACACTAGAGGCAAGTTGTAAGGTTAAAGTATTGCAATAAAAGATGGAAGCAATAGGAACAAAACGTATCAATAGCTTTGGACCATGTTCAAATAAAAAAATGTGGCCAAATGTAAATCATGGAGTATAAATGTATTTCGATTAGGATTGAGCTACCGTGTTGGCTGTGGGACCGATCGTTGAGAAGTCGTTAGAGGGTCAATTTACCTTTTCTTTTTCTTTTTAATATAAATTAATATTGACATTGATATATTACAATTTTTGAACAAATACATAAGCTAGAAGGTCGTTTGTCTAATGTGCATGTTGTATAAATTATAATTCTTAGTATGGTCGTATATACGGTGTCTTCCTATCCTCCAAAATCTTTTTTCAACCAAAATGATCTTTAGAACAGTTTTCTTCACATGTAGCTAATCTTAAATTTCTAACAAAAAAAGATATTGGATAGTTCATAACTGAGCATTATAAAGACGAAAACTAATGTGATCAAAAAGTCTATGATTTAAAATTGTATTGCGCAGTGACAAATGAATAATCGTATAAAAAGTGAATAATATTAGAATTTAAAATAAAAGGTATAGTATGTGTACCTTCTATATGTGTTAATACCATCATTATATGTGTATAAAATTTAAACTTAAGGTTATAACATTAATTATTAATTATTAAAGATTAAAAATAGAAATAAGATATAAAATTTAAGGATACATGACATTTAGCAATATGCTTATGTATGTTCATTAGAAATGAAAGTAATAAAAAATATAGTATGTGTATTTGCCTTCTAAATGTGTTAATATCTTCATTATATGTGTATGAAATTCAAATTTAAGGTTATGACATTAATAATTAATTATTGAAGATTAAAAATAGAAATAAGTTATAAAATTTTGAGAACACATGGCATTTAGCAAAATGCTTATGTGTTTTCATTGGAATGAAAGTGATGCTTTTTATATACTAATTTAAAACTAAAGATATTGATCTCAAGAGAAAAATATCCTATCAGTTGGGTAAAAATTAACATCTAACATAAATACTATTCCATATCAAGCCAAAAACATTTTGATTAAAAGAGATGATATATTTTAAAGTCAATATAAATAGTAGTTTATCCCGATGCAAAGCGTGGGCAAATAAACTCTAGTTACTATCAAATTGGTAATTTGATTAAAGAGTTTAGTTAAGTAGTAGTATGTCACCTTGAGTAGTGACTAATAATATTATTTGTATGTTTATGTGTTTAGGTGACACTTGAGCTAAATTGAGATTTGTAGAGCTAATTAATCAACAATTTGTGCTTGTGCAAGGTAAGTAATGGGGATGGGGAAAACTCACTAATTAGACTCATTTGTGAATCTTGAATGATGATCAAATGAGTGTTAATTAGTGAATGGTAGTTAATTTATATGTGTGGCATTGAGTATGCCATTTGTGTAGTTGTAATGGGAATTCAAGTATGACAATGGGGTTTGAGAAATCCCATTGTTTATGACTTGATACCATTGTAGTGTTCCTTGAGTTGGAACAATAATGTAGCTAAATGATCCTTTATATTGTAGTTGGTTGATCAAGCGATATTGGTCACCAAGTTGTCGTAGAAATCGTTGATATTTACTTGTTTCCTGATAAGCATCAAATAGATAGTATATTTTATAGTAATTTATCCCTATTTTTATATACATTTTAGTGCATTTATATGATTTTAGATACTTATTTTGTTAATATTTGCAGAAATGTATTTGAATTAAAAATTGAAGAGAAAGGAGCAAAAACTAATCCGAAACTGAAAGAAAATGAAGAAAATGAAGAAATGAAGAAAAATGAGCTTAAACCTTGAAGAAATGAAGACCAAAAGAGTTAAAATAAAGAATTGGGCCAAGAAGACAAATAAGTCCGGATATAAAGATTAAAAGTCCAAAAGTTAAGCCCAAACCCGAAAATAGAATATTCTGGAATTTACATTCAACCGGCGGTTGGGCTTTAGGGTTTAAAGGCGGTGCAGACACGTGGAGTTGGACCCGGATGCAAATAACTCCAACCGGCGGTTGGAGAACCCAACCGGCGGTTGGGAGGTCGGTTTTGAAAACTATAAATAGAGGCTCAAATCAGCTTAAACCATATACGACTCAAGAATACTAAAACCGAAAGTTAGGGTTTTAGGTCGACTTTAGGTGCGATTTTAGAGGCTAAAGGGCTAGGGTTTGAAGGTTTTTAACCCTAGGAAAAGCTAGTTCGTCAATTGGTTTGATTTCTTTATTCTTGTAACTTTAATAACCTTATTGAGTTATTTATGATATTGTTTATTTGATTTAATTGTGAATTAGGTTTTCATTATATTTGTTTGAATGAATGTTTATTGAGTTTATTATTTGAATTATATGTTTATATTGGAACTATATTATTGAATGTTTATTATACAAGAGTTGTCTTTATTATGATATTTTAGTGACTATTCTTGACATAATTAGAATGATTTATATTAAACTAGGATGACCATAAACTGTTTATATAAATTAAGTGATTGTGTTTATGTTTTGATCTTAACCTTATGCGATAAACTAAGAATAAATCATTAATATAAAATAATACTGCGATTCAAGCCTAACCATAGAAATTGTATAATAAATTGATGATAGATCATATTAATTAGTAGCACTTTGCGTAACCTTATGATTGTGTTGCTATGATGAGGATTTGACTTAACCCTAAGTGATCTTCTACATTAGTAAATCACCAATAATAATAGCCAACAAAGCAAATAGACATAAATACATATAATAAGTTTAATAAATAATAGTTTGAATAATTATAATCTTTTATCCAATTGAGTATACCTAAGTTGTTCCTTAAAACTTATCTATTAGAATCTGTATCAAAAATATAAATATAAATATGTTCGTTCGGAACTAAAACGTCCCCCTTATCTTGTAGATTATTGTAAATTGGATCCTTTGTATTTATTTGTATTATAATTGTAAATATTTGTAATTAGAATAAATAGATAATTAGTTATAAATAAGAATCACGTTTCTTGTGTTCCTTGTGTTCGAATTTGGACTTACTTATTAAGCTATATTACATGAACGGGTCAATCTTGTCTGAATTGTGTGATAGTATAATTTAGTATTTCCTTAATTTAAACTTGTTATTATAATTGCCTATACTTAGCACATATCAAGTTTTTGGCGCCGCTGCCGGAGAACACTTAACCGGTTGAACTTTTGTTTTACCGGGGGAGCGGTGTATTTTAATTAAACTAATTATTTTACTTGTATAATTTTTATTTCTGATATTTTGCAAAATCGATAAGAAATATCGGCTCACCCATTGAGAATACTGACCAAAAACAAACGTATAAGGAGAGTAAAGCCCTACCTCATTGATTTATCATATATGAAGTAAGGTGCTTCTCGAAAGAAATAGGTTTTTAATAAGTTTCGCACTGACCTGTTTCTCCCCTTTTGTGTACTATCAATGGAGCTACCGAGATCTTTTTGACTAGCAATGTAAAGGAAATTAAATTAAAAATTGTATAATGAGTTACTTAAATAAAATAGGACTAGATAAGTAATTTGAACTATGTGCTATTCTTTGTGCACAGAAAAATTTAGCTGTTATTAGAATGGAGTCGATGCAAATGGACTTTGGAAATGAAAATATGGATTTCAAAGATATAGAAATAGATTACCATTCTTTTGAACCAAACAAGAAGATCAAGCTATCTAATGAAGAAGAGGACTATGAACAACCCCCTGTAGTTTCAAATAAGGAAGATATGTTTCATTACTTAGAGTATCATGAAGATGAGCTCAGGTTTATTATGGAACTTATACACAAATCCACTTTAGAGTATACTGATTATCAGAAAGAGTTGATTAAGAAAATGGAAGAACAATTCACTGCTTGGGTTATCTCTAATGAGACTAGAGATACAGATGATTCCATAAACTGTGTAAATGAGCTGAAGTATGATATTGTGAGTGAGCATGAGATGGTAGACCCAACGTTTTGTGAAGAGCAATTGTTGAAGTATACATATGTGCATGAAACATTTGAGAAGTCTTTGTTTCCTTATTCTGATAAACAAAGAGAAATGTTAAGAGAGCTTAAGGAGATAATAGAGTATGCCACTGGAAACTTGAGTAATATGGCTGACCTATGTTTACTTGAAAACTTTCAAGATTTCTTCAATTCGATAAAAGCTAGAGAGCATATTGGTTCTGGGAGATTTTTCATTGATTGTACGGTTGACTTTTATGTTCAAGAAATTGTTGACGAATTTTACTATGGAGAATGGGACGAAAGAACGCGTATAATTCCTGAGTACTTTTCTGACGAACCAATGGCAAACTTGGTCACTTATGCTAAAATGGAGTTGCAGCTAGCTTACAGTGGAGTTCATTATAATCAAAGAAATAACCTTTTTCATTTAGGATTATCTGAAGTTTACTATCAGTTGGTAGATACTTTTAGGTATTCTGGGATAACAACGGAGCATCAAGAAGGATACTATAGGAGAATCTTAAAAGACATAGGAAAGACAGTGAGAACTCATAACACATATGATTATCATGATATACATTTAGGTTTCTATGGGTTAATGGATTCATTAAGACATAATCATGTGGAACGAGAAACAAAGGCTGAAGATAATTACATGGTTACTGATGAAGAAGGAAGAATAGCTAAGAAGGTTAAAAGGGTAGCTGACACACTCATAGAAGTAGAAGATGCTGAAAGGATTCATCATGAAAGTTTTTCTGAATATGCTTCGCCAATACCCGAGATAACTAATAAGATCTATTTGCACTTTCGAAGAATTTATCCTGAGAATTTTGGAAGACCTGTTAGTGGGAATTAGGCTTAAACATCAAATATCATTTCTGAAGATCATTTGCAGCCTCTTCATTTTTAATAATTAGTTAAATTCTTTCTAATTTTTGTTTTAGTTTTATAATGTTTTAGGATTTGAATGTTATTTGGATATTTAAAGTTTAATGTTTTTAGTTTTATGTTTGATTAATATGAAATTTATTGTTTTCAGAATTATATGATTATCTCATCTTTATTTGTATTAGCTACACAAATGATAAAATTTTAAGTATTTAGAATTGATTTTTACACGAGTTGCAATAGTGATAAAAATTAATTTCATAAAATACTTAGAAGAGATTATAATAATAAGTTTTGAAATTATGCTTAACATTGTTTACAAGATTGCAGATATACAAAATATAATATTTTTGGTGACAAAAAGATTGAAACAATATTTGGATTTCGATAAAGTCGACAATTGAATTTCCAAACGGTGGATGAGTCGACGCAATCACCGATTGAAAAAATCTATGTATACCAAGGTAAGATTTATTATATCTGTTATTTGTCACAACTAACAGCATTACAGGAATTTATATTAAAAGTACAAATTACTAAAACAATATTTCTTTTTATCCATTTATTATTTAAAATTTTCAAAATAATTATTATCTAAAACATAAACACATTTTGAAATACACATAGATTATGATTTGTAGATATTTTGTAAATGTACTAAAAATTGTTTGTAATACGCAAATTAAAATTTTATTCGTAAAAATATTAGAATTATATAGCTAAAGGATTAATGGGCCAAAGCCCAAAGAATTTTAATTGGGCCGAAAAAAAGGCCTGACCAAATTTTAAACCAACCGGCGGTTGGGAAGCCCAACCGGCGGTTGGATACTTTTGCGATCAAAACCAGAAAACCATCGGTTTTCGCCATTTACACACACAAACACACATACAAACGCACACACACGACCGGACAAACGGATTTCGACCGGGAATCATCGCATTTTCATCCTTGCATTGCGTTTTTGTGATTTACATCATCAAAGGTATTATCTAAACTCGTTTTTACATTTTTTTTTTCGAATTTAATCCGAATGTAATTGTTTCGATTGCGGTTTATGGATTGATTGTAAGTATTTTAATAATTTAGATGATTAGGATTGCTTAGAAATTAGTTTAGGTTAGTTAGGTTATGATTTTTGTGGTTTGAGGTTTGTTTGCAGATTGTTTCGGAATGAATCGTTAAGATATTCGACTTTTAATTAGTTAACCACACTTATATTAGGAAATGGTACATTTTTGAAATTTTGAAATAAAATTCTAGTTCATATTTGAATTTGAATTATATATAGTTTGACATAAAAAAAATAATAAATATTATTACATTTTATAAACTTTTTAGAATCGATATTTTTTTTAAAAAAAAGAGTTAAAACAAAATTTGGTAATATTTTAATTTTGAAAACATGTCGTTATAAATGATTTGAAATAACGTATCATCATAATCAAGATGATTTTGACATAATTAAAACGTGTCGTTATAAAATTCGACAGTTAAACTTTATTAAATATTTATTACTACAATTTACAAATCTTGTTGGATTCGATATTATTTCGAGACAATAAATATAGTAGAATTAATGATATATTTTGATTCAATATTTAGATTAAGTATTCTGTTTAGTTTAGATATAATATTAAGAAATTAAACAGGTGTCTATCAAAAATTAAGCAGAAATGCTGCCCAAATTTCTTTTGAAATGTATATAATATATCTAACACAGTTATTTACAGTTTGTTTTACAGTTATGTCTACCAGGAGACAGAGAGGACGTGCATTATTAGACAGAGAGGATTTACAGCTACATCCTTACCTACGTTTTGAGCATGAGTCGATTACACCAGAGAGGAGAGCAGAGTTTGCTGATGGATTACTGGAGCATATTGCTCAGCCGGTAGAGACACCAGATGTTTTAGATTGGTCAGTTATGGAGAGAGTTATAGATCCTCGCAGAGAGGGTGAGACTAGGGATGCTACTCTGAGGAGGCTGATGACTCAGAGTTATCTGTTACCGTCAGGTGATGTTGGTTTTGTTTCTCTGGCTTGGGTTAGATTATTTCAGATTCGGGAGATTATTTATAGGGAGCTTGTGATTGAGTTTTATACTACCCTTAGGTTTGATAGTGCTTCTAGACAGTTTGACCAGCCTTCAATTTATTTTTATTTAGGAGGTCAGCCTAGGACCATGAGTTTGATTGAGTTTGGGGTAGCTGTGGGGCTCTATACACTAGATGAGCTCCACAACCATTCTTTTGGAGATCATTTGATTGCAGGTATGATAGAGCAGTATTCATCTGTAGAGATTGCTGAGTATTGGAGACAGCTAGCGATTGTTGATTATGGAGAGAGAGCGCCTTCAAATATACATATGAGGATCCCCGTTCATAGACTGTTACATAGGTTGTTATCATCTTCTATTTGTGGTAGGCACACTGGACCTGAGAAGGTCTATCATCCTGATTTCTTTTATTTGCATACTATGATTCAGGGGACGCTGATTAATGTTCCCTGGAGATTAGTTCATTGGATGACCACTGAAGCGACAGGGCATAGGCATATCAGTAGTTTATGTGGAGGGCAGTATGTTACTAGGTTAGCTCATTATTATCATATGGGAACTGCTGATTTTTTGACTTGTACACCGGTTACACCTGGGATGTCCTTGCTAGGCGAGGACAAGTTGATTGAGTTAGGGATTATTCAGGAGGGTGTACAGGAGGGAGTTTTGTTATGGACACCAGAGGTTGCCCCTGGATAGCAGCCTGTACAGAGAGCTAGATTGAGAGGACCACCTGTTCCACCAGCAGCAGTTATACCACCAGTACCGGAGATACCAGTACCAGAGATTGATCTGCCAGTAGGTAGAGGCAGAGGACGTGGTAGAGGTCGTGGCCGTGGTGATTTGTATGATGATATTCAGCAGAGACTGGAGAGGATTGAGATAGGGCATGGTAGGAGATTGGATACGATTGATCAGAGGTTTGCCAGGATGGAGCAGAGGTTTGATAGATTTGAGATAGAGAGTTTTCATAGATCTGATTATCAGCTTGGATTGTTACAGCAGCTGTTGAGAGATAGGTCTATCGAGTTTCAGCCGTATATTCCTTTGGTTTATGATGGAGCTGGACCTTCGAGACAGCCAGGGCAGGAGGATTCAGATGATGATTAGATTATTTTGGATACATTTGATACATTTTTATTTGGGATGACTGTACTTATTATTATGTTTACTTTTCATATTTGTTATTATTATGCTGATATAGTTGTTTATTTTTGATAGCATTAGACTGGCAGTAAGTTCAGCACTTTATTTATAAAGTTCTTACTTATTTATGAACTTTGTGGGTATGTTCACTGGAAACCCTCATGAGACTATAACTCGTCCACTCGGGATACCGAGGGGTTTAAAGGCTTATTGCATATGCTAAATGCAATCGTGATTAACTACGAAAGTGTGGATGTTGTATATTATTTTTTAAGAGATGAAGGAATCAACCAAGAAGATTTTTCTTAGCCGATGATGAAATTTATAATTTCAGTCAGGGGAGTTTTTCTGTTCTATTTTTCTTTCCCTTACTCACTTTTGTTTATCAATTTTTATACAATGAGGGCATTGTATAATTTAAGTGTGGGGATAGGGTTCGTAAGAAAAAGAATTTCTTTAATTAAACATTTAAGTTTCTATTGTTCTAAAATTTTTGAAAATTTAAAATTTAAGTTAATAACTAAGTATTTATTAGTTAGAATACTTTTGTTAAAAGTTTTGTTTTGTATTTAAATGTTTAGACTTTAATGTGGATTAACTGTTTTGTATATATAACGTAAGCTACTTAAATAAAGGAAGTGATATATAGTTATATGATATGATGTACTAATAGGCAATCTATATGAAGATTTCCGAATTTTAATAAATTAATAAAATAACTTGTTTATTATTTTATGATACATAATATGATGTATGACATAAAAGTCTTAATTTTTAAATTTATTATGCAATAATTTTATATCTTTTTATTTATGTGAGTACATTTGGGGGTATATATTGATGGTTTCCTTTGTTATACGAAAATATAGACCTGGTTTCTATTAATATATACTTAAAAATTAAGCAAACGCAAGTCAAAAGTACTTGAAAAGTCTTAAAAATAAAAGATACCTAATGAGGTCGCCAAAATGATTTGACCAAGTCTGGTTTTGCTTAAACCTGAATCAAGTTATGTCACTCTGTTACATGAAAATGCAGACATGTCACCAATGTCTTGATTCTTAAAAATGTATTTCATATATTTAATTGGAATATAAAAGAAAATTGTATAATTAAATTTAAAGGTATATCATATATGGAAATCATAAGTAATATACATACTAACAATAAAGGGGTATTCAGAAATATGAGTATAGATTGTTTAAAGTGGACAAATATATTAGTAATCATTCATGAACTATATATTGTACAAATAATAATAATTTTATTTATACATTATAGTTATCCATGTTAATTAAATTGTTTAAATTTTTAATTTATGAAACAGATTTTTAGTATTGGTATTCTGATTCTTAAATATTAGTTTGATGCTTATTTTTAAATTTTATTCAGTTTTCTACTTTAGGACAAGCAGAACTTAAGTGTGGGGATATTTGATAAGCATAAAATAGATAGTATATTTTATAGTAATTTATCCCTATTTTTATATACATTTTAGTGCATTTATATGATTTTAGATACTTATTTTGTTAATATTTGCAGAAATGTATTTGAATTAAAGATTGAAGAGAAAGGAGCAAAAACTAATCCGAAACTGAAAGAAAATGAAGAAAATGAAGAAATGAAGAAAAAGGAGCTTAAACCTTGAAGAAATGAAGACCAAAAGAGTTAAAATAAAGAATTAGGCCAAGAAGATAAATAAGTCCGGATATAAAGATTAAAAGTCCAAAAGTTAAGTCCAAGCCCGAAAATAGAATATTCTGGAATTTACATTCAACTGGCGGTTGGATTAACCAACCGGCGGTTGGGCTTTAGGGTTTAAAGGCGGTGCAGACACGTGGAGTTGGACCCGGATGCAAATAACTCCAACCGGCGGTTGGAGAACCCAACCGGCGGTTGGGAGGTCGGTTTTGAAAACTATAAATAGAGGCTCAAATCAGCTTAAACCATATACGATTCAAGAATACTAAAACCGAAAGTTAGGGTTTTAGGTCGACTTTAGGTGCGATTTTGGAGGCTAAAGAGCTAGGGTTTGAAGGTTTTTAACCCTAGGAAAAGCTAGTTCGTCAATTAGTTCGATTTCTTTATCCTTGTAACTTTAATAACCTTATTGAGTTATTTATGATATTGTTTATTTGATTTAATTGTGAATTAGGTTTTCATTATATTTGTTTGAATGAATGTTTATTGAGTTTATTATTTGAATTATATGTTTATGTTTGAACTATATTATTGAATGTTTATTATACAAGAGTTGTCTTTATTATGATATTTTAGTGATTATTCTTGACATAATTAGACTGATTTATATTAAACTAGGATGACCATAAACTGTTTATATAAATTAAGTGATTGTGTTTATGTTTTGATCTTAACCTTATGCGATAAACTAAAAATAAATCATTAATATAAAGTAATACTGCGATTCAAGCTTAAGCATAGAAATTGTATAATAAATTGATGATAGATCGTATTAATTAGTAGCACTTTGCGTAACCTTATGATTGTGTTGCTAAGATGAGGATTTGACTTAACCCTAAGTGATCTTCTACATTAGTAAATCACCAATAATAATAGCCAACAAAGCAAATAGACATAAATACATATAATAAATTTAATAAATAATAGTTTGAATAATTATAATCTTTTATCCAATTGAGTATATCTAAGTTGTTCCTTAAAACTTATCTATTAGAATCTGTATCAAAAATATAAATATAAATATGTTCATTCGGAACTAAAACGTCCCCCTTATCTTGTAGATTATTGTAAATTGGATCCTTTGTATTTATTTGTATTATAATTGTTAATATTTGTAATTAGAATAAATAGATAATTAGTTATAAATAAGAATCACGTTTCTTGTGTTCCTTGTGTTCGAATTTGGACTTACTTATTAAGCTATATTACATGAACGGGTTAATCTTGCCTGAATTGTGTGATAGTATAATTTAGTATTTCCTTAATTTAAACTTGTTATTATAATTGCCTATACTTAGCACACATCATTTTCCATTACTTACTAAGCATTGTATGCTTACCCCTTTTGTTGTTGTTTATGTGTGTAGGTAATTCTAGTGGATCAAAGAGCAATATGGGTAAAGAGCCAAGAATCGATTAAGGTGGAACTTACTACACGTAGTAAGTTGAATCCTTTATATTTTTGTAGAATCATGCTCTTGATATAACTTTGAAGCCCCATTTTGAATTGCAATTTACCATTTGAGTATGGTTATGTTCTTTTGTTGTGAAAGTCTTGATCCAACATACTTGTCGTTGAAATGTAGTTTTTGGGTGTAAGAGATCAAGTACATTTGATGTAGTAATATAAATATGGTAGTGGTCAAGTATGAGTGTTGTACAGTGTCTTTTGTAAATGGTGCAAGAAATTATGTAAGTTAGTTTGGGTATGAATGCTCAATGGTAGTTAAAACGACCCACTTGTAAAGTTGTAGTTATGAAACAATGGTAAGTATCTTCATTTGTGTAAATGTTGTTGTTATAAGTGTGGTTTCATTGTTTAAATGTTAGTTTTGTAGTTTAATAAGTGTTGTTATTGTTTTGGAAAAATGTTTGGGTAAAAATTGAGTTTTGCTGAGTTTTCTGTGTTTTTAGTGTAGTTATGCAATCCCAGAAAGGTCATAGGATCGCGTAATAATGAAGAAAATGGACTGTCACGTTTTTATGTACAAATACGCGATCTAAGATAAGGTCTAGGATCGCGTAACAACAAAAAAAATCATCACAGAAGGGTTTCACGTGTAAGTATGCGATCCAGCAAAGGTGCCAGGATCGCGTATGGAGATCTCGACGAGATCTGTCGGTATGGCAACGCGATTGAGGTCTGGTTTGAGATTTTGTTTTTTGTTTGATTCAATTGGTTATCCGTTATATCTTTGAGTATTTGATTTTCACTTTTAACATTTATATGAGCTTTTCATAATGAAGTTTTAAAAAAAAAATCGAGGCGTTTCAAAGGTATAAGAAACCGTGTAATATCAACTATCACCTTAACTACTAAAATTTATTACGTTCCAATACAATTCTTGCTTTCTTTCTTTTCTTTTAATTTCAACTATCCTTTTAGGATCATTACTTCTTATGTCTTTAATACAACTACAAACATTTCATAAATTCTTTTATGCCTTTATAGACAACAACTTACTACATTTATGGATATTTTATATCCAATTTCTCACTTTTCATCTCGATATACAACACGTGGTTCACGTATTTTAAACGTCTTTTCTTTATTCCACTTTATTTCATTACTACTTAACCACATGATGATAAACTCACACTTCATAATTTTCTCACCTTTAATAATTTAAACTTCTAGTCTTTCATAAACCTCGTGATGCTTAGTTGAACAAACTTAAGATCTTTTTATACTTTTCATTTACTGCTTTGTTACTAAGCATTTTCCAACTATTATCTCTACCTCAACTCTTCTCAATTTAATATTAATAATAAACTAGTCTATCGATTACTCATAATTCACTTCTTTCTCTAATCATACATCCTCCGTTTTTATATGCCTGTACCTTTTCTATTCTTTCTTTTAAATACTATATCGATAATATCATTCAAGATTTCATCTTCATAATTAATTAACAACTTACTCCTTATGAGTTTAACTCCACTCTTTATTTAAGCTTTAATCTGATTATCTCTTAATTACATATTATATTACATCATTATCATTCATATTAAAACTCTTTCTTGTATTTATTACATATTCATACTTTTTAATTTTCTTTGACCATCATTGGCCACATTTTTAGTTTCACAGCTTTCTTACTTCATACTTAACACTCTTGAACCTTTAATATCATTTTACTTCCTTTAATCTCTCCTTATGGGAAGTTATATTTTGCTGCATTCACATTTGCTTCTTTCTACATTTTAATACCTCTTTCTTATATTCATGTAGTTATACTCATATATACATTCATTATCGTCTTCTATCTTAACTCGATATTAAGTTTATACTACTTTCACACTCAATTTGACAATCACATTAAATCTATCTGATACTTGGCGGCCTCAACAATATGTTTTATTGTATTTTGTTATACTTTTGAGATGCCACGTGACACCTTAAGCATATGACATATCATCAAAATACATTAAAATATGCTAATTGAAAGTTGCATTCATTAAAAATAACACCCATTAGTTAGGTACACGGATAGACATTGGAAGCTAGTTAAATACATTAAGATACTTAACCCAAATATTTAACTAGATGTAAGAGTGTGCATAAGATCTGTTGGTTAGCATTCTCTAGTTTATCATATATGAACGATGTATTTTTGTCTAATGCTGTAAGGTTTTTTTACTGTAATAATAGTGGATATTCTTTATTTTTTCAATATTATGATCAATGTACTAGCGTAATGCACATATAATCAAAACTCTAATACTAACAACTGGAAATGCTAACTCTTAGAAAATTAAATCGTATCAACTTTAATTGTCCGTGTTTGACTTAAAGATTACAACTTACAATTAACAAGTTTCATTATATCTTTATAGCTTTCTATCCGAAGTCTGTCAATGAATCTATTAGCCCAATTCCATTTTGCCCACATAGTCACCGACAAATGCTGAGTATGGAATTCAAGTAGCTTGTGAGATAAAATAATACATCTATGATGAAACGTCGAAAATGACATACTGGTACCTACGAGAACCCAACTCTAATAGAAAATTACATGTCAAAAACTTGAGCACCATACATTCTCCAATATGCCCCAATGATATGAAATGGTAGCCATTTTAGTGTAGTTGGAGATTCATTCATCATGCCACTCCATGCCCCTAAACCAATCAGGTGGAAGTTGAAGTTCAAGTAATACATTCTTTGGTCATGCATCTTCTCAACAATTGTTCATAATCTGTTTGGGGGCGGCATGACTGGCTCAATAGCCCAAATCTCGGTACTCCTTAACAACCTATGCGTACTTCACATTTGAAAATAAGGTAGAAAAACTTATTTAAACTATAATTACCAATAACATATAAGTTATGAAGAGAAACATTGATCACCCGAAAATGTAACCTTGTGAAACGGGCCATAAAAACAGGAAAATTCATAAAAGTGTTAAAACACTCAAGGTAAATTCTTGTATCAAAATAAGTGTTGCACTAATCCGAAATCAAAGAATCTGCGTGTGACATAATTAGAATACATAAGCCAGTGAGAAACAAGGATAGGTTGGTGTCAACGAACTCGCGAATTAATTATTAATGTTATGTCATAAAGTGGGTTTTTTTAAGCATCCTTAAAAATAATATTCTTTAAGTTTATTTTTTGCAAGCGACGTCACTTTCATTACCAAATTTTTCGGGAATAGATTGGTTACGATAGTCGCTTGCATATATGCAGTCAAACTTGAACATCCCACTTCATTAGATTGTGACAATATGACTATCATATAGTTTGCACGAAACTCTGTTTTTTATGAATGAACCAACTGTTTTGAGATTTATTATTAATTTATTCTTCATCATCTTTAGTTTTATATTTGACACACTCTCGATGTTTTTAAGTACGACATTGTTAGTTTGGGGGTGGGGAGGGGATTATTGCTTCATTGGTTTAGTCCCATATTATGTTACCTAAAAAGAGCACAAGAGAGAAAACAAGTGAAGTGACGGAAATGCTTTGTTTATTATAGAGAACTCAAAAGTGATTATAAAGTACGTACCATTTTAAGGTGTGTTGACATGAACGAGGCATCCAACTATTTCTATTGGTCCTAATTCAGAATGGATGGGCAAGATCAAAATAGATTAAACACTAGGATCTATTCTTTATAATTATCTATATCTATCAACTACAAACTTCTAGATATTTACAAGGGACTTCCACCCACTTTAAGGAAGGGGCATGAGGAGGATTTTAGGAATATGGATAATACACATATAGGTCAGTATACTTTACGAAAATGTTCATATGGGTTACTAAACTTTAAAAATATTCAATTTGTATCACTATACTTGTTGATTGGTGTCATCCCGCCTATTTTACTTAATTTCCGTTAAAAAAATAGTGACCGAATTGAACATTTTTAAGTTTAGTAAATGGTGTCATCTTGGCTATAGCAACTATGTCTAAAGTTTGGTAACCTAATTGAACATTTTTACAAGTACAATAACCCAATTGAACATTTTATAAGTTTATTAACCCATATGAACATTTTCGTAAAGTATAATGACTTAGGGTATGTTTGGCACAACTAGCTGGTAGCTGAAGCTTGTAGCTGGAGCTGGTAGCTTGTAGCTGGTAGCTGAAACAAGTAGCTTGTAGCTGGAGCTGGTAGCTGGTAGCTTTTGGTTATATTTGTGTTTGGTAGAGTAGCTGGAGCTTGTAGCTTATGAATGTAAAATGACATAAAAGGACAAATATATTAATTTTAAAAGATGATATATAATTATATGGAGGGTATTTATGTAATTTCATAAGCTACAAGTTACAAGCTACTTCCATAAGCTACTTCAAGTAGCTTATGGTTTTGGAGCTTATGAAAACCATAAGCTACTCATAAGCTACTCAGCCAAACAGAGCTTATGAAAACCATAAGCCACGAGCTACAAGCTATAAGCTCCCATAAGCTCTAAAAAGGTGCGTGACAAACATAGCCTTATTTGTGTAATATCCCTTTAAGAATACTCCGTAAGGCTCACGTGTCTTCAAATATGAACATTGTATTTGTTTCTAATAATATTAGTTTTAATGTAATAATAGTGGATCTTTCCTTTCCGTTATTTTGATTCATCATATCCGCCTAACGCACTGATAATAACCTCGTACAGATAAAAACATTTAATAAAGAAAAATTAATGAATTAGAAATATACTATCCGTATAAAATTAAAACTAGAATGTTGCCGATTGAAAATCTAATCACTTAAAAATTTGAATTAACCATTTCAATTGTTCATATTTAAACTTTTAAAAAATAAAACTAACAATCGCCAAGTTTCACTTTATCTTTATCGCCTTCTCTCGTAATCTCACTTTATCTTTATCCACCGTGTTTAAACTTTTATTCGCACTAGTACCTTACAATTCTTTGATGTAAATACACGTATTACACTGTTGAAAAGTAACTTGTGTTTGTTATGCTTTATATATAAACTATATTTTGTTATGTTAGAGGTATAATATATAGCCTTTTGTTACTTAATATAACTTGTGTTTATATCTAAGTAACTTTACTCGTTTAAGTCATAACTAAGTCAATCTATTCTTTGTTTTTTATAATTAAAGGAGGAGACTCTCAATTATTTGTCAAATATTCACCTATGCCACATCATACACATCCTATGTGTCATCACCATATAAAATAAACTTGATAATGTGGATTTTCCTACACTCTTACTCTAAATAAGGTCATATATAATTAAAAATCATATTATAACTAATTTCATATATAAGCTAATTGATAAAATTAAAATTATAACCAATTTAATCTAAATTAATGTTGATAACACTTATAAGTTTCGGTTATAGCCCAAGATCATGACATCCTTTAATCTATTTTTTCCCTCTAATTTTGATTTATAGAAGTTTTTTATTTTTTTCATCTTAATCTTCACTCTTCTTTCTCTAATTCTCTCTCAAAATAATAATAATAATAATAATAATAATAATAATAATAATAATAATAATAATAATAATAATAATAATAATAATAATAATAATAAACTTTTAATGATTTAGGATAACTTACTTTTAATACAATTATAGTTTTCGTTATATTTGTTACATTGAGATTTTTATTATCATCTTACAGAACGATGGAACTCAATTTCGATTATTTTGTAATCTGAATACAAATTTTATAGATAGGTAGATCAAGTTCATCATCTCCTTTTTAAAGAGTTTTTTTTAGATTAAATCACACAACTCAATTACAATTCATTATGCAACTGGTAAGACGTGTACATCTATAATGTCTATATTATTTTTCAAATCTAGATAATGTCTCATTTATGTATATATTTGATCGCTATAGAATGAATTATGTTTTTGTATATATATATATATATATATATATATGTGTGTGTGTGTGTGTGTGTGTGTGTGTGTGTGTGCACATTAGTTATTTAATAAAACGTCTAAATTGTTATGGTAATGGTTACAATTTATGTTTTCGAAGACTATGAACATACTCATTGTTCATCATCTTGTTGCAACCTTAGCATATTATAACTACTGGAAACAAAAAGGCTACAATGAACATACAATTATTTTTAGCTAGAAAAAAGTCACTTTATCAATTACGCATCTTTTTTAACCTTTCCATTTCATTGATATATTGTGGGGAGAAAAAAAATGTTGTTCTTATTTCATTTTTGAAGGGTTAAAATTTATAAAATATCACTAATAACGTTAAAAAAAAGTTTCTTTTATAAACAATCTGAAAGTTTTAAAGCAGGTAACCCCCCACCCCCTCCTACCTACTTACTAAATATTATCTATTTATTTTTTAAATGTTATAAAAAAGGATTTTATATATATATTAGGAGGTTCAAATGAGAACCAACTATATGTAGAAAACTTTGAGAGCTACTAGATTACGTGTTTGTTCACATGTGATTAACTATAATCATATGTGAACATTGATTTAAGTTAGATTGAGAAAGAAAGAAAAATGTCAAAAAATCCTAAAATTACGTCTTAAATATTGTAACTCAAAACTGATGATATTTTCTTTTGAGAAGTAAACAGTAACACGTACACATGACCGACATAATCGAGGTTCTTAATACTTCAAAAATATAACGGTTTAATCTTTTAAAAATATCAACAATCCAACATCGTTAGTGAGAAGTTAGAACCCAAAAAGAAAAAGTTTAGGGCACGTTTAGTTATAGAAAACTATCTCTATTTTTCGTTTTCCATTTTTCTAGAGTTTTGTGTCCCTCGAAAAAACTAAAGGTGTTTAGAAAACGCGTTCAAATGTAAGGGATGGAGTTTTCATTTTCCAAAATAGGAAATGTAGAAAACCATAAATCATTAGATTCATTTTCTTAGAAAACTTATTTAGAAAATTATAACTTGAATACGTTTTCTAATTTTTCAATTTTCTTAGAAATTTTTTTAGAAAAATAGAGGAGTTTTCCGTAAATAAACGCACCATTTTATTTAATGTTTATTGGTATGGGATTTGGGTTGTATTTGATTCGCTAGAAAATAAGGTTGTATTTGGTTTGCAGTATTCAATAAAATTTAGTGGAATTGAAATCTCAATTTCATTCCATGAATGTGTTTGGTTCATGAATGAATTAATTTGACGAAGTCTTAAAATTCCTTTACTCAAAGGGATTCTCATTCCATAAAATTTCAATTCCCTTAATAAATTTCAATTCCATTGAGAATATTTCGTGAACCTAATGCACGGTAAAAGTCTCCTTAAAAGCTAATCCAAACACACCCATGCACTATTTCAAAAATATAACGATTTAATCCTTAAACATCTTTTATAATAGTTTTACCTTTAAGTTGTTCTCTTTTAATCATCTGACATTTAAAAAATTTAATGGATTAATCATTCAAAGGGTTAAACCAATAAGTCAATGTTAACTTCAATTAAATCAATGTTAACTTCAATTAAACCAGGAAGAAATTTTTTTTAATGGTTAAAACGAAAAAAAAAAAAAAAAAAAAATTTTTTGAGGAGCCATTATTAATCTTTTTTGTATGACTGTCAACAATTCAACATCGTTAGTGAGAAGTTAGAACACAAAAGGTTTTTGTAAAATTAAAAAAGGGGTTGTCTAAAGTCTAAAGATCTGATAAAACATTTTTCAGCCTGACACCAAAATTTTTACCAATTAAATCTCGATTCATTTTCATTAGCAACATCATCATCGTCATCATGGACGCGCTAAGGAAACAAGCAAGTAAGCTTCGAGATCAAGTCGCCAAACAACAACTGGTAATTCAGTTATCTGATTTTAAGCATCTTATTACTCACTTCGATTTTGTATTTAATCCTAACTCTAATACATACATATATTGAGATATAAAGTGAAAATGCTGTTGTTAGTTCATACCTGCTGTATTAGATTTAGGGTTTACATTTTTTTACATATAATTAGGGGTTTGTTGCTCTTTATTGATTACTGGGACTTTATACTTACTTTCTTTATGGTGAATTGTAAATTTGTAATCTACTTGAAGGTTGAACTGAACACATTTAACATATATAGTCAAAAGTTTAGCTCTTTAATATTTTTTGTGTTGGACAAACACTGTGTTCTTAATTATATATAATTGTCAGTGATTTCATAGCAGAGTTAAGCTTGTAGTTCAAATTCATGATTCTGATTCTTATAGACTCCGTGTAAAAGGTTGAATTTTGGGCAGACTGTTAGTTGGATTTGATGATTTTGTTTGAATTGTTGAAGGAGATTCAAGTGAGTAATGACAACTCTAGATTGGTTCCTTGATTTGGTGGAATTCGCATTTATTGTCAACACTTGCTGATGCCATCTAAATGTTACACTTTTGTGAAATAAAAGAGTGTTTTTTTCAACAATATTGTTTTTTGAAATATGAGTGCTTATTGTCAAATATATTTGAGAAAAAACAGTAAGTTAGATTTGTACTATTATTGTTTTGATTTACTTTAAGGAGCTTAGAAGTGTAATTTTTTTTTTGTTGTATAACAAGGTATAATTGATTTATTATGGAGTAATTTTTTGTAAGCCAAGTCCACGATAAAATTGAGGTTGGTTGGCTTGGGAATCTGATCATGGCTTGCCAAGCATTAAATCCCCAGCCCTGTGCTTAAGGTGTATTTGAGTTGACTCCACTATCTGTTTGCGCTATTAATATCTTTCGTTTTTAGGCTGTTATAAAGCAGTTCAGCGCAAGTGGGTATGAGCATTCGGATGTGATGGTTATAGATGAGCTGGAGTTGCAAAGACACCAACAGTTGGAGAAGCTTTACAGATCAACTCGTTCAGGAAAGGTAGCAATGCAAGTGTTACTTGCTCTATCTGTTAAATTTCTCATAACATATTTTTTATATTTGACTTAATTTTTCTTTGTATTCTTCAGGAATTTCAAAGGGAACTGGTTAAAGCAGCAGAAGCTTTTACATCCATTGGTTATAAGCACATAGAAGCAGGTGAAAAGTGCAGATTACCATACATTATTTTGCAATGGTTTACAACTTTACATGGTACAATTTCTAAAATGCTTCGATGTTTGTTTTGTTCGTACCTGGTTATGTTACGGAAATTAGGAACCAAGTTGTCTGAAGAATGCTGCAAATATGGAGTGGAGAATGCTAATGATGAAATTTTGGCGAAAGCAGCATCAATATATGGTGATGCACGCAAACATGTGGAAAAGGAGCAAGAAGATTTCACGAGGCTGTTATTTTCACAGGTTATTTCATATGTTCCAGATTTATTTAATCGACATGTTATAAGCTATACGTCACATTCTTGAGCATAAAAATGAAATTGCTAGCCTCTGAATATTGATATAGTGGTCAAGCTCTAGTTATCAGCTTTGAGTATTCATCAGATTCTTGTGAACCGTTGCTGACCTTAAACCTTATCAAAATTTCAGATTTTAGAACCACTGAGAGCAATGATAAGTGGTGCTCCTTTAGAAGATGCTCGTCATCTTGCTCAACGTTATAGTCGAATGAGGCAAGAAGCAGAGACCCAGGTAATTCCATGATATGTTTCCTTTTACATAGATATAACGCACATGTAGCAAGCTTGGCTAATATACTAAAAAATGGTCGAGCTTGCTTGTTTCTTTATCTCAACTGGGCCATCCAAAGTTTTATATCTAGAAGGGGGATGGGACAAAAAAGTGGCTGGTCAACCTGACGGATTTGGCTAATTTTCCCATACTAAAGCTGACCAGTTTCAGCCTGCACCTGTTTTGACTCGTTACCCAACCTGCCCTTTTTGCACCTATAACAGAAGGCTGTAGTGATCCTGAACCTTTTTTCACATTGATTGTAATCGAACTGTTAAAGTAAACAGGCAACGGAAGTTACAAGAAGACAAGCGCGAGTTAGAGAAGCTCCAATTCCCGAGAATGTAACAAAGCTACATGCGGCTGAAGCTAGAATGCATGAACTTAAAGCAAATATGGCTGTACTAGGTAAAGAAGCAAATGCTGCACTGGCTGCTGTTGAATCGCAGCAACAAAGGCTTACTTTCCAGAGACTGGTTGCAATGGTTCGTATGCTTGTGATTGTATATAACTTCTTACAGATTTTCAGTGTTTATTATCTAAGACTATAATGTTTTAACATTCTAACGTCTAAGACAAGTTTCATGCCTTTAAAGGTTGAAGGTGAAAGAACATATCATGAGAGAGTAGCTGCTATTCTACATCAGATTGAAGCGGAGGTTGGTGCTCACAATCTGCTATGGGTGGTGATATTGACCCATTTACCTATAAATGGGTCAAGTTGGGTTATGTTTAATGTCAAATGGGTAAAGCTAAAAGAGCTAACTGAAAGGCATCAGTCAAATGACTTGAATGTCACATCAAGTGATTTCAAGTGCACAACAACCTCCTATATTTTATTAATCGAACAAAATTCAATTATCGTTGTAATAATATAGCTTCGGTAATCATATATACCATTTAGTACATTAATTATGTATATAACGGAAAATGGATGGAAATTGTTTGTGGGTCTAACCATCCTGTTGTAAACCACTAAAAAGTTTATACTATTGTCCCAAATCCATTTTGATCTGTTTACCGAACCCGACCCAACCCAACCGACATGCCCATTGACCACCTCTGCAATCCGCATATGGCAGTTATAGGTCTAAATTGTGTGATGTTGTGAACTTTTTGGTAGATGGTATCCGACAAACAAAGGAGAGAGTCTGCCCCTCCTGCAGTTCCATCTAATCTTCTGTCAGAAAAAACGAAGTACTTTTTAGCTGAGGTAATCTTTCTCATTTCTCGAATTGCACAATAATTAAAAATTTGACTATATGTCAATATCTAAAAATACTTCACTTGGTACATCGGTTTGGTAAAATTTTAACTATTTATCAAGAGTTGATGATGATCAATCTTTAGTGATGATGAATCAAAGAACCTAGGGATCCAAATCAATACCATCAATCTGTTTATAAAAATAATAATAGCTAAACGTCTAAGTTTAATTTGGAATCTTTCCAAAAAATGAATTGCTGCAACTTTCGCGAGACATCCCCAATAGGATATTGTTGCAGTTTTATGAGACGGACCGCTCTTATGAATTCCCTTTCTGAATTGTGATGAAACAATAATGTATTGGGACCTACTCATTTTAAAATACTGCCAATTTCTTGCAGGCAATGCATGGGTTTGAAGCTTCATCTGATAAGGAATTAAGTTTGGCGATTGGTGACTATGTTGTAGTTCGAAAGGTTATTTTCTATTTTACTCCAATCACTATTTTATATTTTTCTGTCGCCCGCATAATGCAGGTTTGTTTACTTTTTATAAAGTTTGGGGCTTCCATATATTTTCACAATCACGGCCCCTAAGATCTAGACACGTTAACATTATATGATCTGAATAACCATTGTATAAAATTATAAAGGTGACAACTACGACCTAAAGATCTGTGGCTGGGTTTATCTGGGTTGTCTTTCATCTCAAATGGGTCAAATGAAATGTTTTAGCCAAAAATAGAATGTGTCTAAGGGTGAAGTCGTCCAAAGTATATTTTTAATGCATAGAGCCTTCTATATCATTAGAAGATATAAAATAGTATTGCAACTTTCTTATTTATTGATCATAGTTAATATATGTTTTTTCATTTAGAGTTTATATATGTTTTTATAAATGGAAAAAAAGTGTTCGCCGGTCAACGCAACCATCCGAGCCCAGTTGACATGCTAAAAATGGACCCATTTCAATTCAACCCTGTTTGACATGTCACTCGACTCATCTACATTGCCATGTATAATAGTTGAGTTTTGTAACTTGTAAAAGCAGAAGATATTTTAAAAATTGTCTGTTTCTTAAACTTTACATTACTTGATGGTATTCTCAGGTAAGCCCTTCAGGATGGTCCGAAGGAGAATGCAGAGGTAGAAATGGCTGGTTTCCATCTGCTTATGTTGAGAGACGTCAAAGGCTTCCTAACACTGATGGAACTCCTGACTTCTACTGATCCACAATTTCATCATCTTAAAAGGTATATCTTTTTTTTTTTTCCATCTTAAGTGGAGTAGTGTCATATTTGTAGCATTTCATTTGTTGTTTTTAGCTCAAAGGTTTTGTATTTTGACAAGATCTTAGCTGATTAACATGTAAACGAAGTGGGCATAAGTCGAATTATGCAAATGAATTCTATTGTGTTTCGATCCTAGTACATGAACACCAAACCATGTAAAAATGTTGTCTTTTACATCATCCGACAAGAAAATCAGATTGTGGCAATCTTCTTTAGTTTTTTGAAGTTTACTGGAAATGGCGAGTTAACCATTATAGTTGATGAACCACATTTCCTTAATTATTTTCCATGATTTGTGAGAAGAAACATGTAATTTATTAAATGCAAATATACATACAGTTAGTTGATTTCTTAGTATCAAACCATCAATGGGCTCAAATACCAAAAATAGCTACCACTAGGCCAACAATACTACAGAAAACTTCAGAAACCCACAATGTTCGGTTGTAACATAGATGTTTTATCGTACGATATTTTATTTTGAATCAAATGTTGCAGTTTTATTTGATTCTTATTGGTTATGTGTATTTTATATCATACATTTATATTTAACTTTTCTTTTTTATATATAAATATATAAGTATATAGTACGTTACACGAGGTATCTAATTTATATTGAGTATTTTGTTGATAAAATACATGATTATACATTGAAGGGTTGAACAGTGATCACAAATACACTATAGCAACTCATATATAGTGATAGAAAAAAAGAAAAAAAAAAACTATATATATATTGGCATTATATATCTAGATGGTTGTTTTGGTTAGCTAGGGAAAATAAAATGAAAATAATAGGAGTAATAGTTTTAACCCTTCCCTTCAATTTTATTTTCAAGTTTGATATCTAAATAATATATCTCACCTTCATTTCTTTTAAGTTTTAGTCATTTCTTCACTTAAATTTTAATCCCAAGTTTCATATTTAACTAAAAAAAAAGCTTAAATTTTGTATATATGTTGGTTCAGATCTCTTTTTTACATCAAATATAATAATAATTTTTTCAAATTAATGAAAAAGTGAAAATTATTTAAAAGTAAAAACTTTATGCAAAGTACATAAGAAAATTAAAAATGGTAAAAATTGATATAAGTTTTAAAGTTAAATAAACACGTGTTGTTTTTATATATTATTCATTTTGCTATTGTATATTGTATATAATGTATTACATGGGAACTAAAGATAGCACTCAATTATACAAATAGTTTTTACAATTATATCTTTATAATACTATTCTTACATATAAGTTATGATTATTACCTAAATAAACTATTAATATTAAACTTACTAATGTTATAGTTATTATATTACTCCGTTTAACATTATTGTAGCTGGTATAAATAAGATTGTTGCAAAATTTTCCCAATAATAAAATTTGTTTTACACATCTTTACAAGATGATTTATCATGTTAAATGGATCAAACTTAAGATAAATTAATAAATCTGAACCTCATAACTTACAACTTTATAGTATCTCAAGTTTAAGTACATATGTCGTTTTCAATGTTATACTGAACTTGCATAAATCCCTATTTCTGATTTCAACCTTTATATATTAGGTTATATATTTTGTCATTACTATATGCTATAACTTTTATTAGGATGCATATGAATTATATCATTCTTGATAATTTAATAACTTTAGAATAACTTCTAACTTGCATGACTTTTATATTTTGATATTTCTTTTTTTAATTAATTAATTTTAAAATATATATCGTCAAAGCCCCGCCGTAACGTGCGGGTTTAAAATCCTCGTATGGAACATAGTTGGATATGTTTTTTTTTACTCCAAACTCCAAATTTAAGGAGACATTGTTTTGGTTATGGATGGCTTAAGTACACTATATTTGGCGTATATGGTTGTACAAGTACGGCGTTCTTAATCTCTAAATTTTAGTAACTTCTCTTAATGCTATTTATCAATCATTTTAATACACCGCTCCCAATCATCGGTTGTGTGGTGCTGGTATGGTGCCTCAACCATGTTGTTGTGACCACACCGGTCCTGGCATGGTAGAGTCGGAGCGGTGAGAACCAATGGCGGAGTCAATAGGGGGCTAGTGGGTGCCCAGCATCCCCTAATCAGCCCAATTATAGTGTTAAACCCATTGCTCTCAACCCAAAGAATTTGTTACATTGAGCCCATCCTAAATTTATACACATATAAAACACATAATTTATAGTGAAATATGGTTTTATGAGTTAGTCTCCTCTAAATCTCTTTGTCTGTAGTGGTATATTTAATTTATTAATCTTTAATATTGATATCGTAATGAGACTTTTTATAAATTCTTTTATTTTATTTTTGTTTTCTTATCCTCTATTTGTGATTGTTTTTTATTTTTATAAAAATCTCGGTTAACATGTTCTTTGTAACCTGTAACTCTAATATTAACTTGATTATGAACTTAATGTAATGTATGATGAAATACCTTTTATGATTTTAACTTTTTAAAGATTAGAAGTAAATTTTGTAGGTTACATAAATGATAAGAGGTCTTCATGACACAATTGATTGATAACATTTTGATACTTATTAGCAATATATGATACTTTTAGGGATCGTGTTCGATGAAACATTTGTATTAGTTTGAGAAATGAGATGGTAGCTTATATTAGTAATGTATATTGGTCTTATCTTGTAATAAATTTTGCCCCCGTAACTTGAAATCCCAGTTCCGCTCCTGGTGAGAATCATTTATTCTTTGGTTTATAACTAGTGTTTTTTAAGTTTCTTTTTCATTTTCAATGTATAATTAGAATAACTATGATTTCGATCATTGTAGTATTTAAAATTATGTGGCGGTCTTTTTTAGTGTAATCATACCTTAGATTAGTCAACTTAAAAAGTTGCGGAATCAAAGTCAAACCAAAAATTTTATTTTGATATTATCAATATCATTTGTACTCCATTATTCATTAAGATATGAACATGATCTTGTAAGATCAAGAGTGTAGTTTCATCAAAACATATCAAAAGATTTGGCAATATAAAATATGAAAAGGGTTGAATATTCTCGCCTTCAACATCTCCATCAAGCATGCTCTTATTCCAGTATTCCCTTGTATTCTATATCAAACGTTGACATGTAAACTTGTGAGTCAGGTTAGTATCATTCCGGGCTTCCGTTGATGATAGAAACAAATACTACGTACACAAACTAATATATGTATATGGGAATGTGAGAAGCGTATGTAACAACCAAAAACTACTCCCTCCGTTTCAATTCATTTATTTGCTTGAATAATAATAATAATAATAATAATATAATAATAATAATAATAATAATAATAATAATAATACTACTACTACTAAATTCGCACGCTTAATTCTGAAGACATCTCCAACGTATGCACTAAACGCTATATCAAATTTGGTGTTATAAAGGAATCTTTCAGGAATATGTTAAACTATTTTTATTATACTTTATTTGAATTCATTATTTTAATGATCAATTAACCTTCCAAAATATTAACTTAACCGTAAAGTTTATTTACTTACTTTCGTAAAGCTTCAATTACATAAGTTATTTACATAAATCAATGTTAATTATCATAAGTTGATTGAAAATTATATTTTATTGTTTCAATAATCATATTATCTAATCTAAAGTATTAGGTACTTAAAAGAATAATACAAGTAAATAAGTTTTTTCAATTTTTGTACTATAAATAATAACAATAATTCAAACATAGGGTCTAAAATGAAACATTATAAATTTGGTGCAAACTTTAGTGTTGCATCAAATTTGATGCAAAATCTTCTAAAATTTGAGGTACACAAAATTTTGTACCAAATTTGATGAGTTAACTGGAGATGGATTTTTACACTAAAATACCAAATTTGATGCAAAATTGCATACATTAGAGATGGCCTAGTTGTCAAATACTTAATTTGGTTTGGACCAAATCAAAACATCAAATCAAAAGTGATGACTTGGTGACCATTGAGATTTGAATTGATATACTCGGGACACAAGGATATGGATTTGAATCCTGTAAAATTAATATAAGATCAGGTCATGTTATTTTCTCCGTATAAATTTTATAAATCAAAGATTATACTCTTATGTTAAAGTGTAAAGGGATTAAGGGGTGACTTTGTGAAACAACTCTTTCAATCCCAACTCTTACGATTTCACAGGAACAAATGAATAATATCCGAGCTAAGTGTAGCCTTTACTCTTTAGGGAAGAGTCGCATCAGTCCAAAGGATCCCGAATTACAATTACCCGTCAAAACAACTTTTTATCCAATTGTATGACCCACTAATTTTATTTGGGAAGAAAGACGACCTTACATATCAAACACAATCAATCCCAAAATATTTCTCATCAACCACATTTTATTGGCAACATATTTAATTTGTAATTTGAGTTTGAAGGGAGGATTGTTGGGTTCAAACCAAAGTCTCATTTCGGAATAATAAAGAAACCAAATTAAATATATGAGAAGCACGTTTTGAAACTGTAGTTATACAAATATCTTAGTGTGCCTCTAGAAACACTTTAAGAAAATTGAAGACATCTATCATCACTAGCAACTAACTTTGATAATTTCAACTATGAATCATGGTAAAGCATTTACTTAAGAAAAACCTTAACAAATACTATCATGATATCACTTGCTTTTCAGTCTTAAAGAAACTTTTGTTTATCAATGGAAAGCCTAAATTTCAGTTCATTAATTAATTGGTTTTCTATTTCTTGAATTTTAATCGACTTTAAATTGACTTTTTCTTGTATGTTATTAGACCCCTTACTATGGTAAGCTCCAACTGACGCATCAGTTGGAGCCACATCAGCGCCACGTCAGCTTTTTCCAAAACTGACACAAACTGACACTCCACTGCCTATGGTGAAACATCAGTTTCCATCACTTCTCTGTTTTTGGGACCCACACACTTATTTCATTATTTATTTAAAACACAAACTTAAATATAACATTTTCATTAAAACTAAAAACATTACATTAAAAAAAAATAAACATTACATTAAATAAAAATAAAGCATTACATTAAATAAAAATAAAATATTACATTAAAAAAAAAAAAACATTACAAATGTTAAAAAAAAAAAAAAAACAATTATTGAAAACTAGCACATTTATTGTTTTAAACCCATACAAGTAGCTAACGCGATCGGAAATTTGGTGGGAGTGTCAAAATGTGCGCGATTAGAGCTTCGCGGAGTCGATGATGCACGGCACGGTCGCGTAATTCCTTATCCATACGTAAGTGCGTTTCAACCCTTTCTTCCCACGAACGTTGAGGCATATTATCCGGGTTTGCCGTATAGTCTTCTTCAAGTGGACATATATTTCGTCCATTATCTTCGGTGATCATGTTGTGTAAAATTACACAACAATACATGATTCGACGAATTTTGTTGACACTGTATTGTCTAGCAGGGTTTTTGATGATTTGCCAACGGCCTTGAAGAACTCCGAATGCCCGTTCCACATCTTTCCTTGCAGATTCTTGGTATCTCTTGAACCTCAGCTCGGCTTCTGATATCGGATGCTTAAATGACTTCACAATCGTTGCCCATTCTGGATATATTCCATCGCCGAGATAATACCCTTTGTTGAATTGTTGACCGGCAATATTGAACACTACTTCAGGAGCTCTATCTTGTAGTAAGTCTTGAAATAAATCGGACTCATTAAGAACGTTGAGGTCATTGCTCGATCCCGCAGGCCCAAAGAAAGCGTGCCAAATCCATAAATCGTAAGAGGCAACGGCTTCGAGCATGATTGTTGGGTATCCGTGATCACCTCGAGTGTATTGACCTTGCCATGCTATTGGGCAATTTTGCCAAGCTCAGTGCATGCAATCGATACTTCCGAGCATACCTGGAAAACCATGTAACTCCGCATGTCGTTGATGTAAACGTTCCACATCATGGAGTGTAGGCCTTCTTAAATATTCATTTGAATATAGATGGAAAATACATTTACAAAAGTTGTCCAAACAATCGTACGCTGTTTGTTGACCCATATGTAAATACTCATCAAATGCGTCGGCGGCACAACCGTATGCCAATTGGCGTAAAGAAGACGTGACTTTTTGGAAAACATTAAAACCAGGTTTACCGACTGCGTCTGGACGTTGGTGGAAAAAAGCAAAATAAGAGGGTAATGGTTGATGAGAGTACGATAATATACCTTGACATATACGGATAAACAATGGACGACTCATCCGAAATCGACGCCGAAAATAATCTAGAGGGAATGTCGGGTTCTCGGCGAAGTAGTCTTGATATAAACGTTGACCGGCACCCACCCGATCTCTACTTAAATAACGCCGTGTGAGTGGAATACGAAATGTAAATTCGGTATCCTCGTCCGAATCCGAGTCCGAATCTTGCGCGTCGAGATTATTTAGCCTAGCGATCGGATTGCGAACGGCCATGACGGCACTCAAATCTTCTTTATCGGAATCGGATGACGACATTATATTTTTATTGTGTATTTTAAGAAGATGTATATATATTTGTATGAATGGGTTAAAATTTGTGAAGAAATGTGTGTATATATATAGTGTTAAAATGTATGAAATGTTTGGTTTATTTTTTTTTCCTTCTGCCTTCGTTGACCCACCCAACGGCTCCAAACAAAATTTTTTTTTTATGCCGTTGCACTCCAACTGACGCGGGCCCCATTCATTTGTTATTTCTTCGGTTTGGCGACGTAAAATACCGACGGGACGGAACCGACGGCCGGTGCCTATGGCGTCGGTTCCGTCGGTTATACCGATGCTCCATACCGACGTCCATAGTGAGCCGTCTTAGGGCATTTGTATATGTTAGCTAGGTTTTTGATAACGTGTGCCCGTGACATACAATAAGGTAGATATAATGAAGTCGAAATTTCCTTAAATATCATAATTTATAATTAATATATATATATATATATATGAAAAAGTCAAACATTAGATTGAAGGGTTAATAATGGTTTAATCCCTAAAGTTTCACTTTTTTTTCGTTTTAATTAATCAACTTTTTTTTGAATGTTTTAACCACTCAACTTAGGGTCAATAATGGTTTAATCTGTGAACTTTCAATTTGTTTTCGTTTTAACCACTCAACTTTGTTTTAAACGTTTTAACCACTCAACTTATGAGTTGACCATACTTTAACCACTAAAGTTCATTTACCCATTTAAAAAACCCTTTCGTTAACTTATAACGAAAGTATAGATCGGGATATATAAACTTTGAACTGATTTTTTATCGACTAAGGTTGTCAAGAGAGATATCCTACCTAGAATCGTTTTTGTATTCACAAGATCGAAATCGTAAGATCAAATCAGGATCGTAAGATCCTACTCATACATTATGATCTCATACATGTGTATTATAATGCATATAAAAGATTAATTGCATGACAAATAATAAACCTATTAACCTTTTATTGGACAAAAATTAACTAATTTATATTTTCTTAACTTATATTCATGTTAAGTAAGATCGGATCGGATCGACATCGTAAGATCCTATGCTCAAATCGAAATCGTAAGATCTTACGATTTCGATCTTGTGAAGACAAAAATGATCCTAGGTCCTAGGTAAGATCTCTCTCTTGACAACCTTGGTCGATAAAAACTCAGTTCAAAATTTATATATCCCGATCTAAACTTTCATTATAAGTTAACGAAAGGGTTTTTAAATGGTTGAATGAACTTTAGTGGTTAAAGTATGGTCAACTCATAAGTTGAGTGGTTAAAACGTTTAAAACAAAGTTGAGTGGTTAAAACGAAAACAAATTGAAAGTTCAGGGATTAAACCATTATTGACCCTAAGTTGAGTGGTTAAAACATTCAAAAAAAAGTTAAGTGGTTAAAACGAAAAAAAAGTAAAACTTTAGGGATTAAACCATTATTAACCCTAGATTGAATTAGTGAGTATTAAAAGTAAATTCTGATATTTAAAAAATGTTTGATTTTTTTAAATATATCTTATCGTATGTATATATATATATAGTTGATTGTGATGATCCATAATTATATCGTATATCACGATTACCAAAAGCCAGACGTTTATAGTTAAATATAATTATCACAGATCAATGGTTATTATGGTCAATGTTGTCTACTTGCCTATGTTGATGGTAATTGTGATTTGTGAGTGTTATTTAGACTTATCGTTGTAGGAATCTTTCAGTGTCTTCTTGTTCATTGATGTGATTTTTAATAAATGATTAATCCTATTCCTTGTTGTGCCGACAAATAAATGAAAACCATACACGCATTCTTAATAGTAAAAAATATCTACTGAAAAGATGTTTAGATTAGCTTATTTCCGAACTTATTTGATGATTTGATTCTTATAAAATCAATAGAGGGTTGTTTTAGTTTATGAGGTTATCAACTCGGGCTAACTGATTACTAGAACGGTAGAACCTCATAGTGATAAGTTTATAAACCCGAAAAATAAAGTTTGATCATTTGAATTTTCAAATATAAGCCTCTATAAGTTATGGTTAGAAATCATTTTCAAAGTCATATTATCTCCTTCTAAATATAGTATTAAAATGTTAAAAAGTTCACAGGAACAGTGACTAAAGTTTGGAAGTTAATAGTTGATCCTCATAAGTTACTACTAGCACAATACCCGTGCAATGCAGCGGTGAAAGTGGTGACTGAGGATGGAGGTGCAAGTGAATGTTTTATCATAAAAACATGTTGTACTCCGTCCGTCCTATTTAAAATCTCCACATTACTATTTTGGGATGTCCAATTATAAGTGTCCTATTTAACCAATCAAAAAAGACTTTAGTAGGTAGATTTAATATTTGATGGATGAAAACTATAGTTAGTGAAGAATAAGTAGTAATTAAAAATAATAGATAATGGAATAGGGGTATTGATGGAAATGTTATAAATAAGTCAAGGGTAGTATAGTCATTTTGTTGTGTTTAGTACCATTTTAAGATAATGGTGGAAATGGTTTATATATAGTATAGATATAATCTTGCAACTTGCAAATTGCAACTACAAAATTAATTAAAGTTTAATTTCTTTATGTAAGATCGACTAGTAGAAAACTACACGCTATGACTAGTCGGCACTAGGGCCGGGGACGAAGCTGGGCTTTCTTCTCGAGGGTGCATTATGGTGAGATGATCGGGTGGGCCTAAGTGGCCCGTCAGTGATTCCAAACTGCCTTTCAAAAAAAAAAAAAGGATAATTTATATAAAGGATAAAAAACGAGTAAAATCTCGAATATTAATTTAAGTATTAAGAGAAAGAGATGTTCTAGTGGATATACACTAAGGGTGTGTTTGGCAAAACTAGCTGGAGATGGAGCTGGAGTTGGAGATGGAGATGGAGATGGAGCTGGAAGTTAGAAGCTGGAGATGGAGCTTTTATTTGGGGCTGGAGCTGGAGCTTTTATTTTTTAATAAGTGTTTGGCAAATTAGCTGGAGATGGAGTTTATTGATGTAAAATGACATAAAAAGACATCATATATTATAACTTTAAAATTTTAATAATTAGAAAAAGGGTAATGTAGTAATTTAATAAATAGGGGATGGGAATTCTCTAAATAAGCTAGTTTAACTAGCTTCTAATTTAGGGGATTCTTTTTTAAAGAATCCTTCTTCTAACTTTAATGCCAAACAAGGCTTATCAATTTACAAGGGATTGAGATTCTTAAAATGAGAATCTCAATCTCCTAGAATCCCCCATAATCCCCTCAAATAAGGTTGCCAAACACACCTTAATTTAGCGAAGGGCTGACAATTTTCGAAATGATCCGAAAATGCATACGAAACTAATTCGGTCTGTGACCCGTGAACCCGCCAACATGTTGTTTTCGGGTCACCCAATGATTTTGTGGGCCAACTAGACAACCCGAATAAATCTTAATGATATAGTTTAAAAATCGATTTAAACACGTTCAATATGTTTATGATTTTTTAAAAGATTGACATATTTGATTCAAATTGACACGTCAACCGCAAGCTCACCTATCAATTTGTTGACTTGACTAAAAAACGGGTTAGATAAGCCGGGTCGGGTTGAAATGCTTAAACCGTTTATACAATCAGACTAGGTTTGGATTGACTAGTTTTGACCTGTTAATCCGACTCAACTTAAATTACCATCTCTAATTTAGAGCATCTATGGCGCTTAGCTTAAGGAAACGTACTTATGGACATTTAGTCATGTACCTTTCTAAATGTCAATATTGTAATGTTGTTTGGTAAATAAGGATAGTGTGCGTTTATCGAAGAAATAAGTTTAAAACACTAAGTTAATTAAATTAGTTCTTGATACTTTGATATAGTTACTTCAAGCATCCAAATTCATATCCCTAAATTTATCTATTTATTATTTTTTACAATAAGATTTTAGTATGTCATTATGTAACATTTTTTACATATTAAATGTAACGCCCTCTAAAGTTAAAGTAATGGAGTAACTGGATATCTCGAGGTCTCAACTAAAGGTCACGGTGAAAGATAATAATTTCCCACAACTTTAGACTTAAAAAGACTCTATGTGGACAGTTGTTACAAACTCCCCTACTTAAACTCCTGACATCGTCGTCAGGCCGAAATATAACCAATACCCCGGATCTATACCCTTGAAGATGCATGATCCGTGTGTCCGTTACACCCTGAGAGGCTATGATTCTTATACCATTTGTAACCCCTGGCCTCCCCCCAAAAGCTAAAGTAATGATCTAACCAAATATGTTTAGGTTTCAACTAAAAAACTATGGCAGAATATATTAATTTGCTACAACTTTAGATCTATAAGAGACTCAAACTTCTTATCTTATACTAATGTGGAAAAGGTCGTTACATAAAAACTAACTTTCTGTTGGGAGCCTTATCTTTATTACTTTATCTATATATCTATGTATATACTAAGGGAGTAGTAAAGAAAGCTTCAGGATTTACAAATTATTTGAAATTTTTATATGTTGCCACGTGTCATTGTTGCCTACGTGGCAAATCCTGAAGCTTTCTTTACTACTCGCTTAGTATATACATAGATATTAATTAACTTATATTATAATATACTACAAATTATTTAGTGACTTTTGTTGAATAATCTGCCCGAATTCTATAATCTACGGAGTATTAATAAAAAGATCTGGCCAATATATCAAGACATAAAACCAACCGTGGGCATATATTTGGGACACGTTGATAAATAAAACATTTGTATATAAAGAAGCAAGGCAAATAAAATGTATTAAATAACTTAAACACCTATTTTAAAATCATACCATCACCATGTGTACAATAGTTTAATTTAATTAGATGAATATTCAATTCGGTATTTATTTTTTCATGAATACCTTTTTATCAATCTTTAGTGTCACTTACAGATCAATGAAAATCCCTAACGTGGTCCACAATTATTGAATTTATTTGTACATTCATTAGACTCTTTGGTCATAGATATTGTTAAAGTAATCAATAGTTGATAACTTTTGAACCCATCCAAGATGTTAAGGACTTTTAAAATTGCGGAATTATAATATAAAGTTGAAAATGTATTTTTTATTTCTATGGAACTATTTAAAACGTGGTCAAACCTAATATATAAACATATACGGAGTACTATTCTTTAGAGTAGGTTAAGTACAAACATCAAAAGAATAATATACTCCATCCGTCCCGATTCTATTGTCCAGTATTCCTTTTTGGGATGTCCCAATTTAATTGTCCACTTCTATAAATAGATAAGAATAATGAGATAAAGTTCATTTATAGCCCTAATTTATATATGTAAGACAAAAAGGTAGGTAAAAAGTAAAGGGTAAAACTGTCTTCTTACCAAAAAGTAAGAGAGATTGTGATATTTTCTTAAACTGCGTGTTTTTTATCTGGGGACAATAAAATTGGAACGGAGGGAGTAGAAAGTTAGGGTAGCTTCTATCCAACAGTCACACGACCAACACCATCATATAACATACATATATTGGTTGAGTTTGGCAAACTAGCTTCTAGCTGGAGCTGAAGCTTATAGCTGGAGCTAGTAGCTTGAGCTGGTAGCTGGAGCTTATATTATAAGTTAGAAGCTGAAGTTTATTTGTTTACAAGTGTTTGGTAAAAATAGATGGAGTATATTAATGTAATTTTACATAAAAGGACAAAAAATATATAATAATTATAATGATATAAGAGGTATATATGTAATTTCTATTTTAATAAGCTTGTAGCTTATTTTTATAAGCTACTTCGATTAGCTTTTTTTTTTTAAGCTTATTTTTCCAATAAGTTACCAAAAAATTTTCTACCAAACAAAGCTTGTAGCTTAAGCTTGTGAAAAAAATAAGCTTAAACTCTCATAAACTAGGTTACCAAACATACACATAATATAGTTGAGTATATTGTTCGACCCAACTATATGTTTATAGTAGATTTCGATAATTGTGTGTCACAGTTAAAAAGTAGATACGATTATAACAGTTAAAAAGTAGATACGATTATACTCACTAAAATCCGTTCACATTGATTGATTTCTTTAGATAATGGTATATACTTACGACATGTTTAACACTTAAGCTGACAAACCCTTGGCGTGTTTGGTAAAACTAGCTGTTAGCTGGAGCTAGAAGCTTATTTTTTAAGCCGGAAGTTGGAGTTTATTGTTTGATAAGTGTTTGGTAAACTAGCTACGATTTAAAGATGAGAATTGACATAAAAAGATAAAAAAACAAATGATAAATAATTTATAAGGGGTAGTTGTGTAATTTTTTATTTAAACTTATTTTTAAAAGCTGTCTCTAATAGTTTCTTTATAGAATTTTATTTTTTTAATAAGCTCTTAAAGTTTTGTATGCCGAACAATACTAAAAGTTTGTGCTTACAGAAAAAAGTAAGCTTAAGCTTTCATAAACTTCATGTAATTAGCTTGTTTGCTAAACACACCCATAATACGTTTTACTTTTTTTCCCCTTATGTAAATCTATCTCATAATATATGAATATCGTTATAAACGAGTTCTTTTATTCACGCGTTGCGACGGGTCACAAAATATGTATTTATATATAAATAAATAAATTTTAGGCAAATCCGAATATAAAAAACACATATCAATATATATTATACTCGTATGAAAGAAATAAAATCTTAACATTTTGTTTACTAAGTAAACCAATATATTTTCATTCACACGAATGTCATAGCAGGGCCGGTCCTGTATTCTATAGTGCCCCGGGCGAGTTGACCGTAATATGCCCCTTCTAAACTTTGTACATAAACAACTCACTATCTTCTAAACATTACCGCAACGACTCATCTTCACGTTATCTGTTATCTAAATATTAAAGTATTAATATATGAGTAGATAAATTCCCAAATTACAAGTTTATCAATCAACATATATCACCACATAAAATGATCTCTTCATGCGTTTCTTTGATAAAAAAGGTCAATTATCTTTTCATATTCAATATATTTTTAAAACTAACTTTCAGTGCTCAATATATGTTTCTAACAGCCTTTCTTGACACCTGGTAATACGTGAATAAGACTTCGATTACTAAAATTTGGAATAATGTTATGTACATATTTTATCTTACATATCATTAGAATTTAGAAATAAATTAAATATAATCTAACCTAACTTTTTTGTATTGAACTTTAATTAAACTATATCTTAATATTATTGAAAAGTCGTGTTAGTGTCAAAATGAAAATAGAATTCTTGAATTTGAGTGATTAGCTTTCATGATAATATACATATCATGTTTCACATCTTTCATAAGACATATTAAGAAAACCTTTTAAATTCATGACAAAATTTATAAACTAAAAAGTATGGGGTTTAAAATGCACTTTCAACCAATGATAGGGGGCATTATATAAACAATTAGTAAATCTGGAGATGTACAAAGTCAAAATGATGCCTCGTCTAATCATCTTCCCCAACCGTCCTTCTTCCCCAACCGTCCTTCACTTCCCTCAATCCATATTTCCACCATTAAAACACGAGCAAGCTTTTTTTTTCTTTATTGTGCTTCGATTTTTGATTCAAAAGCATATAGAATAGGCTACTGTCATCGTAAAAAATCTCAAATACATAAAAACTTAGATCAAACGAACATACCCCAACATAATGTGAACCTAAAATTTGATGCCCTCTAAACATTGATGCCCTGGGCCGTCGCCCATGTGGCCCGGTACCAGGGCCGGCCCTGTGTCATAGCTATAATATGTAGAATTTGCTGACTACGTAAACCATACATTTTCATTTCACTTCACACAGTTTAGGAGCTTTGTTCGTAAAAATCTGTTGTCAAACAATGATATATATACCTAAAAATATATTTGATTGATGTTTCTATTAAATACTTATTCAATGATTAAATTATCTTTTAAAATTTAAATTTATTAACTTAACATTTTTTTCATATCATACAAAAATTGCATGAATAGATAATTCATTGACCATCTAAATTTTATTTTTAATTTATTGAATGAGTTGTTATAAGTCGAGCAAGATTAGAAATTTAAAGTTTAAATCGATGAACTTAACAATTTTTATATTATATAACTAAATGAATAGATGTTTCATACAATATTCTATTTTTAATTTGTTTGAATGAGTTGCTACTATAAGTTGTGTAGGAATATGTTATGAATAATCAACCTTACTTTGGTGATTGTATGTGTTAGAAACTAATAGTAATACGAAAATCTAGATATTAATTAGTCTAGTTGAGGGGTTTATGTTGTACTTAGCTCTAATACGATTGGTATTAGGATAATTAGATTAGTAGTAGACTTGTATTAGGACTTAGGGGTGTCAATGAGACGGATCTTGATCTAGATCCGATCCGACCTAACCCATTTATGTGATCCAATGGGTCGAAAAACTAGACCCAAGGACCCAATAAGTGATCCAATGGGCCGACCCATATAGATGGATCTCCACTTGGGGTGACCCATGGCCCGTCTGGGTCGACCCATTAAAAATGAAAATTTAGAATTTTTACGATTCCACCCTTTTCTTTATATACAATAATTTCTTGATGGCTATTTTTTGTACGCTATGAAATGAATGCTAGAAAACAACAAAGATCACAATGGTCGTTGCAGACTTTGAGTTCGAAAATAAGATAGAATATACTGTTATCTTTATATTTGCTTTGGATTATAGTGGAAGGATTGTATTATTTAAAATCAATATTTCAACTGTTTAACTATGAAATTCAGCTTATTGTTATGGTTAAATCAAACTCATTTCATGAGTTTTGTAACATTTAGGTGAATATATGTCGTGCTCTTTTGACGTTAGTCTAATAGTTTAACAAAATAAATAATGAAATACTGTCCATATTTTAGCCAAAATGATGCAAAATGGACATGCATCATCTATCTTATATTTCAATGTTTACGAGAATCGACGATAGCAGTATCCTAAGTATTTTAATTTTTTTACACTAAAAATGAATTTTCAATTTGGTTTTACCCATCAACTTTTACGTATATGAATAATAATTCAAAATAAAATATTAAACTTTTTTCACTCTAAATGGGTCGACCCAGACCCATATCCATTTATAAGTTGGATCTTGGATCAGATCACGACCCATTAACTAATGTGCTAGATCCAGACCCATTTAATTGGATCTTGGATCTTATTGGATCAGGTCCAGATCTGCCCCGACCCGCTCCATTGGCACCCCTATTAGGACTATGATAATGATTCATCCTATCATCTCTATAAAAGGATGTGAGAGGGGGCGTTAGTTTGTATATTATTCTTTGCTTATTCATAAGTACATATAGGTTTCACGCTTAAGGTTAAGAGTTTGATTTCTTTGAGTCATTATTCTCCGCTACTTTTAGAGGTTTATTATCGATTTTCCTCTAACATATATAGATACTACGTTAGTTTATAGTTTAATACAACAAGAAATTTGGATTCCAATTTTTTGGTGTAAGATAAAAAAAAATAATTTTGGATTCCAATTTTTAGGTGTAAAATAAAAAGTTAACTCATCTAAAGTTTTGTTTTCAGTTTAAACGAAGGAGGTGAAATTATTTCATTTCCGATTTTCTACAATCAAAATGACCCACTTGATTAAGACAAAGTGTGGTATATTAATATGACTTTGTCAAAAGTCAACCCATGTCAATGTGTCCTATGCAAATTTGACGATGATGGGCCTTTTAATCCAATAATGATAAGTGGACATAAGATAGATTTTTTAACAAAGTGCTTGCTCTAGACCTGTCAATGGGACGGGTCTGGTCGGATCTTGACAAGATCCAATGGGTCATAAGATCCATTTAAATGGATCTGGATCTGGCTCATTAGTTATTGGATCATGATCCGATCCAAGATCCAACAAATTCAATGAATCTAGATTTGGGTCGACCCATTTAATGTAAAAAATAATTAGGATTTTTTTTTTTTCATATTGTATCATGTGTAATAAGCAATGTTAACACAGACGCTGTGTATGTATATGTTAGTATGGAATTAAACAAAATGCTTTAGCAGCTCTTGGTTTGGACATAATTACTACTATATCTAGTAGATCAGCGCTCGATTCTTGCTCCATGGATTTCTTTTTACCCATTTTTGCAATAATCTTTTTTGCACTTATAAATGAATGTTAATGGATATTTCTTTTATATGTAATAGTATCTCATATTTTTTCTTCCGGTCTTTATAGTTATATGTCTGTATCTAACGTTCGGTTGAAAGACACACGTGATTAGTGAAAGCTTTAAATGAAACGTATGCTATAAATATCATTTTCAATTTTCATATATAACAATTATCACATAATAATGAAAAAGTATATTATTTGTAAAAATAGTTGTAGAATTTTTTTTAAAAAAATTGATATTTTTTTTATAACTTTAATGAGTCGATCCAGACGGATCATGGGCCGACCCAATTAGAGATCCACCTAAATGGGTCGACCCATTGGATCCCTTGTTGGGTCCATAGATCCACTTTTCCGACCCATTGGGTCACATAAATGGGACGGAGCGGGACGGATCTAGATCAAGATCTGCCCCATTGACACCCCTAGCTTGCTCCTTTTAAAATTTTATTGGATGGTAAGAAGAGAGGAAATTATGTACTCTATTTAGTTATCTCTTTACCTATTTTATTTTTTAAGAACTAAAAGCAGTTAATTAAGTTTTGACATTAATAGTGTATTCTCAAATACTCGGGTGTACATTATGTGTTAGAAACTTACTATTTGGTGTTATTGTATGTAATTAATAATATTTTTGCCGCATGTCATCTATATAGGGTATCACATGTTGATACGTCATCTAAATACATATAATGTCAATTAATAATAAGTTTCTTACACACAATATTGTACACTCTTAATAGTTAGATACACACTATGAATATAATATCTTGGTTAATTTCATTTTCATGCACTTAACTCGAACTAAAAATCCACCCCACAAATATTATATAATAAAATCTCACAGATTGTTTTCTATAAAAATTTGAATGGACAATCTCATGATTGATAGATCCTCGTACATCATCAGAACGAAGGATCTTTATTTGTTACCTTCATATTTATCTCTTAGAAACCTAACAATGTTTACAAATCCTTATAATTTAAAATTTGTTTTATATTTATAAACCTTATATATGTAGAGCAAAGTTCCGGTGAAAACAATAAGTTTAAATAAAAACGGTGATAACGATCTTAATTTTTATTCACAATTATTTTTAGTTGTGAATGTTTATTTTTTTTTCACTTCACGTATGTTTTCTGTAACACCCGCATAATTAGGATAATTAGTTATGCCTAATTGTTTGTAACTAGTTGTAATTAGTATGTAATAGGACTAATTACAGATTCTATTTGTATATATATATATATAAGGTGATTTATATATATATATATGTGTGTACTTACACGATTTGGATGACTCGTACGCATTAACCGGACGGAGTCCGACACAGTTATTTGGACGTTGGTGACAGAAATTTACTTAAATAATGAGAAAGTATCTTGTTGTATAAAATACGCAACTGAACGGACATTATTTACATATTATCGCGACGACATTTTAAATAATGCAACAAAACGTAATAAACGCGAATTAATAATTTAAATACTTCGACAAATGTTTTTATCATTAATTTCAAGGTATTTTTATTTAAATACTCCAATTATATTTTAAAAATATAAACTTTTGGTTAAATATTAAAAACAAGTGATTAAACGATTAGGACACGGAGTCAACGCTGTATTTTTGGGAGTATTTCCCCCTCCTCCCTTGATGGATCAGCCATCAACCCCACCTCCACCCCAAATTCCTCTTTCATTTTCATTTTTACCAAACACACACAAACCATAAACTCTCTCAACTCAAATCACACCCAAATTTTCGGAATCAAATCTCGACCACGAAAATTACATATTCGGAATCACCATCACGAGTGGAGCAAGAATATCAAGACCGTTTTCATCATTTCATCCTCCATCTAGCTCGATTTGCAAAAGTAAGAAATTTCTAAAATCTTAGATCTACTCAATTTGGTGTAATGTTTTGATGTTTTGATGTGTACACAACATAGTTATAACCTAATACATGAAGAAAACACGTTTTAATAGCTCAAAAATGGGTTAGATTTGCGTTTTTGATCGGAAATGTTCGAAACCCGAAAGTTTCTGGGTTGGTGTTCATCATTGCGACGTCGCCACCTACGTCGCACAAAAATCTCAACGTCGCACTAGCGACGCAGCCCATTACGTCGCATTAACTTGCGGATGTCGCACGTAGCGACGTAGACTTTGACGTCGCAAACCGAACTAACGTCGCACTTAGCGACGCAACACCCTACGTCGCATTGAATTGAGAAGGTTGCATAATGCGACGCACACGCCCACGTCGCACCCAACGTCGCATAAAACAGAACCCTGAAAACTCAGATTTTACTAAGTGTCAGAACCAGGATTTTACCACCTAATTTTACTCCAAATCCAGATTTCGGATACGTTTTCACTAAAAGAAAGTAGTAGGAATAAAAATTTTCCAAGCTGACTTGGCAGCTCGACCCCAACCAGGGGCTCTGCCCCTTGGACCCCGCCAGGGGTTGCCACCCCTTGGAACCCCGCAACGAGGGGCGCTGCCCCCGGACCCCCGTCGTTTCAGTACAAAATATTTCAAACGCAATGATAATACTTTGACTATTACTAATACAAACCGTCACCAATGGGCCAAACATGTTTTCTAACAAACGAACAATTACAAACATACGGATAAACACTGGATATACTAGTTGTGTACAACTAAACGAAACGTCTCGTGAGACGCATACTTACATAACTTCATATGATTAGGCATTTGAAGGTTACGGGTTCGGAGAACCTACTTGCTATAATTACTACTTGCTATTTGCTACAGCTTATTTCAAGACTCAGGTGAGTCTTACGGCCCCACTTTTACTGTTTTATCTTATTGGGGGAGAAACATGCAACTGCTTTTCTTTGAACACAAGTACTAGAACTGTTTACTATACCAAACGGAATTGCATGAGTTTACTTACAAACAGAAGTCTCTCCATCATATATCGTTAGTTATGGACTTAAGCGCGAACACTAGTTAATGGATCCATTAGGGAAATGACCCTCCCCACCCGGGGCAGTAGCGCTGCCACGTACTGATTTACACGTAGAAACGGGTGACTAATTATTCGTTACTGATGCTTGCTCAATTACGAGCATGTCACGGGAGCAAACTTATTACTTACGGGTTAAGCTTCGATTATGAGCCTCATGGCAACGGTATAACTTACTTACTTACATTTGCTGGATTGCAAATACTGGTTTTACATTTGCTGGATTGCAAATACTGATTTTACGCCTATGGGCACTACTGATGAAATCTCGTGTTCAAAACTGATATTACTTACAAACCTGTGAGATTCACCAACATTCGTGTTGACCCTTTTAGCATGTATTCTCAGGTACACAGGCGGAGTAGGATTACTTCGGGATATAGCTAGAGTCGCATGATTTCAACTAAACTGCATTTGACGGAGATTCTCAGCATTCCCTTTTGTACATGTTGATTATGTAATAGAATCTCCCGCCATACGCATGGACTCTAGGGAACTATTTTTGTATACGAAAACATTAAGTTTTCAAACATATATTTCTATGAAATCGTTTTACAACGTCTCATTTAGAGGTCGTTTACTGTATATCTTGTGCTTTGTATATTGATTAGTAACACCCAAGTATGCTTCCGCAAATCATCAAATTAGGGGGTGTTACAGATTGGTATCAGAGCCTAAGGTTATAGTGAACTAGGTTGCATTTAGTGGGCCTAGACTATGACCGTTAGGCAGTATTTTCTTATTAGACATGACTGGTTCAGGAATTACAGCATACGACTTTAATTTAACATAGCCTGATCAACTATGTACAATTAAGGAAAGATGATGTAAGGTCTGAAACGATTATGTTGAACGGGGATACGTTAGTTGACTCTGACCACGAGAGAACCGGACCATTACTTGATACGTGCTAGACACTAGGCTGGATATTATATATTTATATATATTAGCCTCGTCTTACTTACACTCTGCCACAGGAATGGCAAACACGCCACCTAATCCGTCACACTCTCATCCACAAGGATCTCGAAACCCACAATTATCTTATCCTTCTTTCCTTGTCCTTTTCTTGTCAGTATCATGCCTCCTCGCCGACAAATTACCCTCAGTGAAGCTGAAATTGTGGGTCTGATTGCCCGTAGTGTGGCCCAAGCCCTGGCTACACGAACATCAACTCCTGGTAGCGAAGATACAGCTACTAATGGACCACAACCCAAACCCTGTTCTTACAAAGACTTCCAGAACTGCAAACCTCTAAACTTTGCAGGTACTGAGGGAGCTATCGGTCTGGTACGCTGGATCGAGAAAGTCGAATCTGTATTTCTTATCTGCAACTGTGCGGAGGGAGACAAGGTTAAGTTCTCCGTTAGTACTTTTACTGACACCGCGCTCACCAGGTGGAACACCTATGCCCAAACTGTGGGCGTTGCTAATGCTTACAAACTCCCGTGGGAGGAGTTGAAATGGAATCGAAATTTCATCATGACAACCTTCTTTTCCTTCTCCTCAAATACCCCCTTCTCCTATGATCCTTAATCTAATAACCCAATCTAATAATGGAATATTATGAATGTAAAGATTAATATGACTAAATATTAGTAAAAGAATAGAAATTACTTATTGGACCTAAATTTAATTAGAGACCTAAATTTTTTCGCGCGATAAAATTCATCAAATCCAATTTAAATTACTTATCTGTAATCAAATAGGCACTCTATGAAATGGAATCGAAATTTCATCATGACAACCAAACAGAATTCAGTGATTTGAGTTACAGGTTAATATATATAATTGCAACGAATATTGCGAAACAAACATTTTATGGTTCCAAATATGGTGGATCAGTATAGTTGTTCATATATAGTTATATATGCTTAGTATATTTTTCTTGTTTGTGAGTGTTTTTCTTCTTTAATTACATGGTTATTTCGCATATCAGATATATGATATGATTAGATGATGATAATTGATAACATAAAGTACGAAGCAAATGCATCATGTCATCGATCTACCTATCTATTTCTATATAGAATAGAATATATAATCAGTTTTATTTTTGTTCATTTGGAACACATGAATTACTATAAGCCAAAGAAGACAATATTCATGTTGACTGGAATCATGCATTAATAATACCGTTATTCGTTATTACATTGATTAGTTTGGTCATAAACCATTATTGTTTCTTCGTTCATTTTTAATGTGATTTCGATTCCATATATATATTTTCTCACGTTTTTTTTATGCTCTGTATATTTGGACGATCGATCAGTTAAGATTAATATGACTAAATATTAGTAAAAGAATAGAAATTACTTATTGGACCTAAATTTAATTAGAGACCTAAATTTTTTCGCGCGATAAAATTCATCAAATCCAAAAAAAATTAATCTGTAATCAAATAGGCACTCTATGAAATGGAATCGAAATTTCATCATGACAACCAAACAGAATTCAGTGATTTGAGTTACAGGTTAATATATATAATTGCAACGAATATTGCGAAACAAACATTTTATGGTTCCAAATATGGTGGATCAGTATAGTTGTTCATATATAGTTATATATGCTTAGTATATTTTTCTTGTTTGTGAGTGTTTTTCTTCTTTAATTACATGGTTATTTCGCATATCAGATATATGATATGATTAGATGATGATAATTGATAACATAAAGTACGAAGCAAATGCATCATGTCATCGATCTACCTATCTATTTCTATATAGAATAGAATATATAATCAGTTTTATTTTTGTTCATTTGGAACACATGAATTACTATAAGCCAAAGAAGACAATATTCATGTTGACTGGAATCATGCATTAATAATACCGTTATTCGTTATTACATTGATTAGTTTGGTCATAAACCATTATTGTTTCTTCGTTCATTTTTAATGTGATTTCGATTCCATATATATATTTTCTCACGTTTTTTTTATGCTCTGTATATTTGGACGATCGATCAGTTAAGATCATTTAATATATTACTAGACTTTAAACCCGTGTGTACACACGGGTCATTGATTTTCAAAATGAAATTTCTTATTTAGTATCTTGTTTCTAATAGTATATTGTATAAGTTAATATGTATATTAAGCATTTAGTTGGATCTACGATAATATTACTTTATGTAAATGGATTTATAAAAGTAGAGAGTAAAAAAAATTAAAAGTTTTTGAAATCAAGTTAGTGGAAAATATTAATTATTTTAAAATCATATTAACTTTTTTAAGTAATTTTTATTCCTATTCGGTGAATTGAAAATAGAAATATGTCATATCGATTTGGATAAAGTTTTAATTAATAAATTAAATAAAAATAACAAAAAAATATTAAAAGGAAGTGTGAAATAAAGAGAATATTTTTAATAAATTGAACTGGTAACTTGCAAAGGGCAAATCTTAAACAAATATATAAGATCAAATTTCCTAATACTGTTACGTGTATGTATATACGAATTAAATAATCCACTGCAAAAATAATACATAAGAATTACAATCCCATTCGATTTCTAACTATTTTCAATTAATAATTTTTTAAAATCACGATATGATTTATAAATAGTTATTTTAAATTATTTTTTGCAATTTTAATTTATGATGTCATGATCTCCTTATTTTTAGGCAATTTGATAAAATTGAGCAATTTTATTGGTTAATTCAATTTTTGATGATATCATCACATGTTTCTTATATATATTTTAATTTTATTTTATAAGATTGCTTGTTCAAAAAGATCCATTCGATACCGATTAGCACTAGTAGCTAGGCCGTTGCTTTTGGGAGAATGAGAATTTGTAAAAAAAACGTGGATATATACATTTGCACGTAATAAACAAGAAGATGCATACTTTAAACGTTATTAAAACTTAAGTTAATATCCGCAACATTAGTGGGTATTTTTGTATCTAATTTATTAACTAGTGCAATGACCCGTGATTACACGGGTTTTATTTAGATAAAATTTGTAACATCAATATATGAATAAGTGTAACCACCAGCAATGCAAAAAATTGTTCCCATAACAAAACATTGCTCCCTGACTTGGCAAACTGCAGATTACACATAAATTATGAATTATAATACATAAATATCTTAGTGCCCGTTGATCCACCTTAAGCCAAGCCCTTGTGAATTTCAAAGAATGTTGTGACAACTAATTATTACAGCTCACCCTTGCCAGCAAGTGCAGCACATACCTTCAAAGCAAATAAAGATTAGATTTTAGTCATCTACTCCTATAAGGCAACTCATCAAAGAAAATTATGCCCATCCATTTTTATCACATGTAGCCCTCTAGAGCTGCACAAAAAATGGGTGTAGCTGCATCATTTCTACTATCAAAACTGATTTCGCAAGTTAAATGAGAGAAGAGAAAGATACATCGTTTTGTTAAGGAAATCAAAACGTGGCTCGATGACATAGTATAATTTTAAAACTTTCGGGTCTAAATCTTACATGAATGATAAAGGCAAGTATGCAGAATATGGTGTATCATGTATAACCCAAGAAGAAAGTATTTTCAATAATCATGAATAATGACTAATAAAATGGGCAATACGGGCGGGTCCAGTAAGCTAATGCTTTTAAATGAGTTAGGAACATACTTTGTCGCATAAACAGCTCTAAAAAATGCATCCATTCGCTATGTATATGAGTCACCAGATTGATCCATTTCTATTGATTTATATAATAAGACTTATATAGCAAATACTTAAACTTGAATAAGCATTCAAATACCATAACGTTAAAGAATAAAACAGCAAAAGTTACCACAATCAAGTAAGCAATCAAGTTACCACAAACCATACATAACAATAATCAATACAGCAAAAGTTACCACAAATAACAGAGAACACCAATTAAATAAGCATAAACTCCATACCCACAAAATCACGCATCATAAATTACGATAAACACCACATTAGAATCAAATTATACTATAAACATAACCTAAAAGTAATAAAAAAAAAGCTAAAAATTTTAATTTGGAAGTGAATATTGTAATAAGAATCTCTACACATAAGATAGAAATATGAATCACTAAAAACTGAATCCTTTACAACTGTTATCATATCAACTTCACTGTTAGCTAATTAATTTCCTTTCATCTAATAAGTTCAGTAATTTAATTAGCAGTAGCTACAAACAACTAATACCTCCAAAGTAAATGACATAATGAAAAAGAAACATTAACTAATGGTGCAGGTTATACCAGTTTAGTAGTAAGCATCCGACTACTGCTCTTCTTGACCTTTAGCTTCCTTAAAAGCACCTGCTTTAAAACCATGATAACTATTAATTCTTGAATAAATTCATTCTAAAATTTACCACAAAGCACAATGACAAAAACTTTCTTATTTAACCTTGTAAATCATAAATCATTCACCAAGGAGCTTGCTGCCAGCCTGCCACCAACTAATTTCAGCAGATCACATCTATATGATGATAGCTGATTGCTTAGTCATAAATCATTCGTACCAGTTTCAAAAGCATTGCATATGTTGACCCATTAGCATGCCATTGGAGAATTATAAATACCTTGGATTAGAGTAGAGTAGTATGTGTCAATCCCCAATCTCAAATGCATCTTCAACATGATAGTAGACCTGTATCATTCTAAAAATCAAAAATTAAGCAAGTTTTATCAAAAATGATGGTGTGGAACAAACCTATTTAGAAGCAAGACAATATTAGTCAAACAATTAAACTGGGACACTGAACCACCATAAACCTGATTTAATAGGTTGCAATATCATCCAAAGCGCAACCTTTCATTTAAACATTTTATCAAACACTTGACATGGAAAAATAGCATAATTAGTAGCTGAGTATACCACACGCATATAATATAAAACACGCACATAAAAATTACATGGAATCAAATTTACCAAAATCAATCCTAAAACTCACATGAAATTGAACGATCATAGTAGTAACTTGATTTTTTATATATTAAATTGTTAGTTGTCATTTTCATAAAAATCGTGAGATTATCGCTGAACTAAATTTAAAAAAAAATCATGAAATAAAAGATAATAAGATTAGAACATAGACAGGTATAGTCACCTTCATCATCTTCTTTCCTTAAAGATGAATCGCACCATCAAAACACGGAGAAGAACTGTGAGTCCACGCTGAAGGCCAATGATGTAACCAAAAACCCTAGAAGCAGCAGGAGCAGATGAATTGGAAGAGGCTGCGGAGTCATCGCAGTTAAAGGAGGGTGGTTGAGACTGGAATTTGAAACGTGTATGGTGATCGGAGATGTTGGTTGATGATGAAGAAGGATGGATGCTTAAATCTGAAGAAGGGAGATGGTTTGAAATGAAGTTGAAATTGAGAGTGTAACATCCTCTCTTCTGGTCCGGTAATTTCTAATTTTAAATTGATATATTTAATTGTATTAGAAATTATTTGATATTAATTGCTTTATTTCGAAACTTAGCTAAATAGGTCTCAGGACTCACTAGTTTTAAGTGAATGCGGGTCGGTGTAAAATCTTAGCCGACATATTATATATCCTTCCTTTTTAGGAAAGTTCTTTACTTTCTCCTTTTGGAAACTAAGAAACCTAAAACTCTAAAAACCTTAATTTACAAACTAAAATCAAACATTTGAAACTGAAGATTAAGCTGTGAATTTGGAGTTATATCATCATCATCATCATTTAGAGTAAGTTGTGAGAAGTAAATAGAAGTATTAAACATGTTATAGCTTGTGTACATGATGATATATGACCTGTGCTATACTGCTGGAATCGAACCTGTTGTGATTTGGTTTGTGGTTTTCACTTTCTGGGCTGAGCTCTGCACAAACTGCCCAGGTCTGACGAACACAAGGAATCCGGCGGATTCATCAACCGGATTCATTTTGGGAACCCTGGTCCAAATGTTGCATCTGAAATCCATTAGAATCCGGCGGATTCTATGGGAATCCGGCGGATTCCAGGCTTATGCAGGGGATTTGAATTTTTAGAATAAACTTCATGAAATCCTTAATGTATTATGGTTATTTGATAACTATGTTGATATACTTAACTAAGGTGCATATATTGATTGTGTCATACATGTTGTGAGATGTATTAATATATGTAATATTCGAATATAAGCTATGGTTTTAAGAATGTGATTACTAACTTATATTTGATTGTTAATTCTCAGATCCTCAGAGAACTCAGCGAGATAAGGCAGCTGAGTAAGTGAACTAAAACAATCAGGTGAGTGGATTTGAAACTCACGGTTTTGTTTGGTTATGTCAGTTTGGTTTCAATCAGTAATTATAGGATTACTATTGATAGAATGTTAACTTCGAAATGATATGCCATTTGACTGGTGGTTTGATTAGCCTGTGTGCTTGATTGATGAATCCAGAGGTCAACTAGATTGTCAGTTGGACTTGATTGCTAATGTTGGTCAACACAGGGTTGCGTACATGTGTTGATGGAGATTAGCATTTAGTTAGCGGTTAATCACTGTTTTGACCTACAGTTGATTTAAGTGTTCTGATGGGGCCACCCGGCACAGGGTCCTTAGGAACCACCGTTCCTCTTGACGATATTTGTTACATTATTGGTTGTGAACAAATTGCTAGCTAAATTGAATTGTAGTGACTATTCATTCACTTAGCTTCGTGTTAATCCCTCAATTTACTTCCTGCAGGTTATGTTTATTATGTGGGTACATAGGAAGGGATGTTTTGATGCTGGGAATGTTTGAAACTAGCAACTCTGATCAAGTTTGTTATAAATGATGTTTTGTAATATATAATGCCCCGGTTTGTAAACAAGTTAACTATGTTTGGTTTGGTAGTTAAACATGTTATATAAATGTTTGCGAAAATTTCAAGCAGAATTCTAATAAAATATGTATTGCAAGTATACGCTTCCGTGAAACATAATATAATATTGTGATATTAAATGAGGGGTGTAATAGAGAGGATGCATTACTATCAAAAAGGGCGGTGCAAATGACCAATAGAAAGAAACCTTGCAAAGTAAACTTCATATTGAAAAAGAAGCTGCATTGTATATTAAAAAGATTCCTAACATAGCTTGCATGTGTATATGTATAGGAAAAACCATCACAACTACTAATTTAATTAAGTTAGTAATTAAAAGAAATTCAAAAAAAATGAGAAAATTCCTTGATTCTCAGCTATGCCACCTCAGCATTGAGATTGCCTTAGAATGCGACAAGTCAGCTTAATGACATCATCATTATCCACCTTATATAAGATAGGAAAGATGTTCACACATATATATTTACTAGTGTAAAAACCCGTGCGATGCACGGTAAAGTATATATATTACGACATATTATATCCTTGATGACCGAAACAATAACTTGTATTGAATAAACATATATAACATGAAGATGTCTAGAATTCAAACCATATTCAAATTATGCTTACATCAAAACGGATAATATACAAAACAAATAAAAATATTCTACGTAGTAGCATGCATTAACAAATAAAAATATTCTACGTAGTAGCATGCATTAAAAATATTCTACGTAGTAGCATGCATTAAGAATTAAAAACATTAAGCTGTGAATTTGGAGTTATATCATCATCATCATCAGTTTGTTAAGCATTCCCTGTGTTTGTATCACTTGGGTGGACAACGTCTCTATTAATTTGTCTTTGTCTTGACGTTCCCGTCTCTCAGAATCAAGTTGTGCTTGAAGTAATTTGACTCTCTCATCATCTGATGCTTTTCTGTTTCGAGGAAGATTAAAATACTTGTTGATTGTCACTCCACTTCCCACTCCTCTTGCATACCCCACCTTTTCGGGACCAAATACCTTTGTCAAGCCATCGGTGCCATCATCAACCTTTAAGGTTTCGGCTTTGATCTGGTCCTCAGTGGTTCTCTGCATTAAAGATTCCAACAAGCAGTAATTAATTTGTTTCACGAAAATAAACATAAATATATGAAAGGAAAATTTGCATGTCAAAATGCTTACTACTTCATCTGCCTTTTCTTTAATCCTTTTGTCTCGAAATACCCCGTCTTTGTTTTGCCTTCCTTTCAACCACAATATACCATGTGGGGGTTCTTCGATCATGTGGTTCAATTACTTTTTCTTCGATCTTATAATCATCAAATACACATGTAAAGTTAAACCAATTAATATATAAAGGTAGAAAATAGAAAACATAAACAAATTACATTTAAGACTAATTATACATGTAGTAATTAGAAACAAACATTCAAAATATAAATGTAATTACCGTTTTCTTTTTCACATGTACGTATCCACCTCGTCCCATGGTATGCGGATAAACAGACTTGGATCGTGCCTCTTTTGATGCATTTGACTTTTTCTTAATTACAGAACAAAATGATACTTCAGGCATTAATTTGCAAACACAATAATATGAAAGATATATGTATGGACTTAATATAAATGACTAAAATCTGGTAATCTTCGGTACTCGTATACTGTACAAAAGCGCACCATTACGAGGCTATGACAATTGCACTATATTTGATTGGGACTTCATTTAGTTTTGAAGGTGTATCTTGGTTGGGCAGTATGTATTTTTCCCTTAATTTCCTTCTGAAATTCCTTGCCCACCAAGACGATGCATTACTAACTTTCTGTATGTCTCCTCAACATCAAAATATCTCTGCAAAATTAAAATAAGCAATTGAATCAAAAACAAAAAGTAATTGTAAGAACAACGAATAAACAAAACACTATGTATATTAGCTTAACACAAATCTGAATACAAGAAGTATGCAAACAGATTACAGACCTACTACAAAATGAGCTAAGTTAACAGATTAAATATACTAGCATAATGTAGTCTCAATATACATACATCTGATAGTTTAGCTCAAATCTGATTACAGAGTACAAAACCTCATAATGTATTCTCAATATACACAAATCTACACAAATCTGATTAACAGAAATCTAGTGTTCTAACATTAACAAATTTAATATACTAGCATAATGTATTATCAATATACAAAAAACTGATTAACAGCAATCTGGTATTTTAACATTAACAAATTAAATATACTTGCATAATGTATTCTCAATGTTTTTTAATAAAGGAATTAAAAGGGATCAGCGGTTAAAACTTGCCGTGATTTCATCTCATAGTTTAGTTCTTGCTTTTGAATCGACCTTCTTCCATGACAGAATCTTCAAGCCTATGTGCTCACGAACCATGTCTCCAAAAAAACTTGCAAACACTGCTCTGTGATCCCCTGATGGCCTATCCATCGTATCGAAGGTTACCTTGAGCTTTGATGCACCGGGTTTGCTATAGTGGTTGCGAAACCTAGATAACCTTGTTATGCCCCTCGGCAGAACTATCTTGATTGTATTTGAATTGTTGTTTTCACCGGCATAATGTTCATCAAAATCATCGTACTCCTCTGATTCATATCCTAAATCTTCTTCGGCATTATGATAAATATTAAGACGATCATCGGCTTCATTATCCATGATCCTTTAATTGATTAGGAGAGAGTTGTAAAAGATTACAATATTTGGTTAGTGGTTAATTTTGATCGGCATAAAAGTTTAAAAACAGATTAATTATTGTGTTTCAACTGGTTTGGAGGTATTAACTGTAATTATCGAATTTTTTGGAATCTAAATGGTCACATCTAATTTAAATTTTTCACTTAATTTTGGCTCTAAGTATAAATTTTAAAATTTTCTGCAAAAATTTGGCTCCAAAAAAAAAAAATGAAAAAAGAAAAGCAACGATCAAAGATTTATGTATATATTAAGTTTATGAAAAATATCTTAAATGCATCAAGTAGCTTAGTAGTAAAGGTGGTGGAAGATGTTGGGCTGGTCGCGTGTTCAAGTCTAGCACGTTTCTTTTTTGTTTTTTGTTAAGTGATCATGTTATATTTTAATGAAATATTGTTATTAACCTCTATCAACTAATAACAATCATTTTAATATAGTATGAGTAAATATTATGAATAAGGTTTGGCCTATTATAAGTTTTTTTAATCATTAGTACATTATGGTGTCGCGAATAACCGAACCCGAATAACTAACCCGAATTCGAAGCTTATTTGGCCACCCGAATTCGACTAAACCGAGTTTTATTTGAACCGGGTTTCGTATAAATATTTTACAATTCGCGTAACCCGAATAACCCGAACTCAAATAACTTGACCTTATTTGAATAGGGTTACATGTTAGATTATAAAGTTGAAAAACCGAATAACCCGACTCGAATAACCCGAAACCCGATTAAACCAACCCAATGACACCTCTACTACTATAATTAATGCTTTATATGTAGTAGACATATAAGTATCTATTACATGAAATTAAAACAAACAAAAGTATATGTATTATGCATTACCTTATATAATCAATTATCAAACTAAGCTTTCTTTATTAATAGGTGTGTTCATAATTTGGTTTCAAACCAACAAAAATGAAATACCGAAATACCCGAAAACAAAAGCACGCACATATAAAACGTCATTAACCTGTATATATAGTAGTATTTACAAAATATGTCCAAAAGTATCCTACAATCAAACATTGTTAACTAATTATAATTACTAGTCATGGAAACTCCCAAATTTCTACAAACCTAAGGTAACAAGCATCCCACAAACAAACATTACACCTAAACAGCCATTCATGGCTATACAATAAAGCCGTGATTAAACTAAGATAGGATGCATGGTGGTGTGTACAACAAAGAATGAACCGGGGAAATTCCCTTCGGCGTAAGTCATCGCCATCAGACAAGATCCTTCTAACCTTGGTAACGGTTTGTATCACATTCCAACGACCTGCTGACCTTGTGTATCCGTCATTCAGCAGTTTCCTTGCCTCTTCTATCCTTTCGTCTCCTTCTGCCATAAGCAGCATTCCAAGGACAAACGTTGCATCAGTTTGTCCCAAACTCGATGCCTGTTGCAGCATCTCTTTTCCAGCAGTCTCATGACCCCCATAAAACAACTTCATCTGATCAAGACATTATAGAATCTTCAATATGTATGTAACAGAGTACCATAAAAAAATTCAATAAAATGAAAAATAAATTGTACCATTCCATCCCTAAACATCATGTGTGGGTTCCCCTTCTCCCTCAGAATGCATAGCAGTTCAATTTTCGGTATCAAGAACCTAATCGAAAAGATGGAATCAACTTCCATCCTTTGATACACCTCATCCGACTCACCTTCTCGTCTGAAGGTTTTGCAACTATAATTTACGTAGACACAAAAGCAATGTAAATCCCTCATAAATGGTAATTTCTTAAATTAAATACTGTTCACGCACAAAATCAATCTAAGCCCTAATAAATGTGCTACGGTTCATTCAAATTACACTTAATATATCTCTTAAATAGACAAATACAGTAGTATTTAAGTTGAATCAAGATTGTATACTAGGGTTAGGAAACTTACAAAATCTTGCATTTAAAAAATTCAATGGCATTTGAAGCCCCCAAACACGCTAGTATGTTTGCGATCACTCCACCCGGAAGTTCAGATAGTGATAATCCTTGTTCTGTAGTCGGTCGGCGTCTTTTTGAAAGTTGGAATTCCATGATTTTGATCTTGTTTGAAGGTTTGGTGATGCTCTATTTTGAAGTGTTTGGAAGTTGGTACGCCGGGAACTAAAATATTTGGGCTCTGTAGCTGTACTCATCACAGTCTCCATTTTGGTCTTTTAGTAAATTACCTAATTGCCCTTATAAATAAAATGCTTCTTATTGGATTAGTAAGGGTATTTATGTCAATAACACCTTTAATGTATATATTTAGACCTTTACAAATATGGTAACAAGATAAATAATTTTTATACTTGATACACAATTTAACAATAACATATTTATATACACTCAAAAAATATTATGAAAATCTTAAACTTATGCTAAGTTGAATTATTCAAGAATGATGAATTAATTTTATCCTAAGTTTATTATTGGCGTATGTGACATGATTAATGGCGTCTATCATATATTCCATTAGTAAACTTATGCTAAGTTGAATTATTCATAAATGATGTATTAATTCTATCTTAAGTTTATTGTTGGCGTACGTGGCATGATTAATGGCGTCTATAATATATTCCAGTAGTAAACTTATGCTAAGTTGAATTATTCATAAATGATGAATTAATTTTATCCTAAGTTTATTATTGGCGTATGCGACATGATTAATGGCGTCTATCATATATTCCATTAGTAAACTTATGCTAAGTTGAATTATTCATAAATGATGAATTAATTTTATCCTAAGTTTATTATTGGCGTATGCGACATGATTAATGGAGTTTATCATATATTCCAGTAGTAAACTTATGCTAAGTTGAGTTATTCAAGAATGATGAATTAATTTTATCCTAAGTTTATTATTGGCGTATGTGACATGATTAATGGCGTCTATCATATATTCCATTAGTAAACTTATGCTAAGTTGAGTTATTCAAGAATGATGAGTTAATTTTATCCTAAGTTTATTATTGGCATATGTGACATGATTAATGACGTCTATCATATATTCCATTAGTAAACTTATGCTAAGTTGAGTTATTCAAGAATGATGAATTAATTTTATCCTAAGTTTATTATTGGCGTATGTGACATGATTAATGGCGTCTATCATATATTCCATTATTGAACTTATGCTAAGTTCATTTTATCCTATGTTTAATATTGGCGTATTATATATATATATATATATATATATATATATATATATATATATCATAATTTAAATAGAAGTCAAATGAACTAAAAGAAAAAAATAACCCGCTAGAGCCTAGATTTGAACACAGGTTTAGTAGGTAGCCACCATATTGTTTTACACAACTCAAGGAAACCACTCAAGCACAAAGTCTTTTTGTTCATTTTTCTGTAACGTATTCATTTTAAATTGTATGAAGGTTACTTTATGTAATTCCCCTAATTTACTTAATTAAGCGGTTATTTTAAATTTCAAACCCTAATTATTTACAAAACACGCCGTACACAACTAATCAAAGATTCAAACCCTACAATGGACAAGTCTTGGATGGGAACAAATAGGATGAACAGACCTTATAGAGATGGAGTAACAACATTTATTGATTATGCAGTAGACAACTTGAAGAAGATGACTAACATCGGCCCACAAGGTAATAAAAAACATCTTGAAATCCCATGCCCATGTACCAAATGTTTAAACCATGTAGTGCGTGAAGTGGAGGAAGTGCATTTCCATTTATTCAGTCTTGGCATTGATCTAAACTACACAAAGTGGACTAAACATGGAGAAAAGGATGAGCCATCATTAAGTGTCGTGGAACATCACAATGGTACAACAGATTTTGTTGACAACTAGATGGATTTTGATTCAGAAATTCCAACAGATGGCCCAGAAACAGTGGAAATGGTTAATGCTACAAAAGATAATTTTGATGATGAGGATCCGGATGACCATGTCAAGTTTAAATAACTACTATTAGACGCAAAGAAGCCACTTTACAAAGGATGTCTTGACTTCACAAAGTTGTCAGCAATTATTCAACTACTCAACTTGAAGAGTAAGTATGGCTGTTCTGATAAGTTCTTTACTGAACTACTAGGATTGTTAAAAATGATGCTACCTGATGGTAACGAACGGCCGGAAAACACTTATCAGGCAAAAAAATTATGAAATTGATGAGGTCAGGATACAAAAAGATAGTTGTATGTATAAACAACTGCCTTCTTTACTGGAAGGAGGATGAGGAATCGACTGTGTGTCGAACTTGTGGGACATCAAGATGGAAGCTGGATAAGAAGACAAATAAAGTATACGAGAAAATTCCAGCAAAGGTAATGTGGTATTTTCCAATAATACCAAGAATGCAACATCTCTTTAGGATACAAAGTATTTCAGAAGATTTAAGATGGCACGCGACAAGGAGGAAAATAAATGGTGTGTTAGCGATTTCTAAAGATGTTGTAACAAATATAATAACCGAACACCTTGTTTCAGGCGACACAAGCAGGTTTTGGAAACATAAAACCCGGGTAAACGAAAAGCATTGCTGGAGAATGAGCACAGTATATCTTTTGTTAATTGGTTACGCAAAGTGGTAATTAATTATTTTGTATAACTGTTTGTTTGTTGTTCTTCAACTTGAAGCTCATGTATATATACTTGTAATGAGATTCAGGTTGAGAGAGAGAGAGTTAGCGATCTCTAAAGAAAGTGTATCAGAAACCGTAAGGTGGATTTCATATGGACCACATGCCACCTTAGTGAATTACAGTGCATATAACATCAATGGGTATACATTTCATACTAAATGTAGTGATGGCAGCGTTTACCAAAACAGTGGGGTTTGTGTTGAGATAGAAGATATGCACATATCCAAAGGAGTAGCAACCACAAGACGCAAATTGTATTATGGGGTTTTGCAAGAGATATGGGTACTAGATTACCGTTTCAGGCAACTTCCTCTTTTCAAATGTGATTGGGTTAACCATCGAACTGGTGGGGTCAAACGCGATACTACTCTTGGTTATACATTGGTTGACCTGAATAATTTAGGCCACAGGGTTGATCCATTCATATTAGCCTCACAAGCACGACAAGTGTTTTATGTGAAAGACCAGCTAACTAAAAATTTGTTTATTGTCTTGAACACACCTCCCAAGAATTACAGAGATACATATGATCAAATCAAAGAGGAATTTAGTACCGTCATTCACCCGCACAATGATAATATTTTGCCACGTGTAGATGCACTTGACTTGGGTAATGAATCACGAGATTGTAATACTTGAACCAACTGTGGAGGTAATGTTATACCAAAAATCCAAGTTAACACTAGCTATATTGTAATACATTAACCTTGTAAATTACCTTTTAATTATTTTATGGAATGATTATTTGTATTAATTTCAATGACTTTCATATTTTATTTTATAGTACATTGCCATTTATTGTAGTACATTAACCATGTAAATTGCAACATAAATACTCATAAATGTCATATATAACAACAATTTTACATTAATGACTTTAATATGCAAATAAAATGCTGATAGTGGGATTCGAACATGGATCCCAACCCATCCAGCTACAAAGAAATGTGTTAACCAAGTGAGCTAAATATTAGGTCTGTTTACAAACCAAATACTTTTTATATAACTATCAATGCTAGCTTTTGGCCATATAAAACACACGCACATAGTAAGTTATGTCACCATTTGTACCGGATTTTGGCTACACTGAAATCATGTGTGACAAACTCGACAATATGATTTAGTCACATAAACAATTACTTCAAGTGACCATGTAGTGGCCTCTGATTTAGACACACAAACTAACACTCAATGTGACTAATATCAAACGTAGTGATGATCGTTTTTGCCCATTTTTGCTCTAAATATAGCCACATGAATATTTCACAATGTGACTGTTGTGAATATATTGGTCACATATAATCACCTTAAATGTGGCCATAAACATCATTTAGATACACATTTGTGAAATGGTGTGGCTATTATATGCCATATAGTCACATGATCGTGCTACAAATTAATGTGACTATACAGATTAGCTTTTGAAATTCTAACACACTCTAAAGTTTAGACACACATAATAAGTTATGTGACCATATGTACCTGATTTTGGCTACACTGAAATCATGTGTGACAAACTCGACTATATGATTTAGTCACATAAACAATTACTTCATGTGACCATATATTGGCACCTGATTTAGACACACAAACTAACACTCAATGTGACTAATATAAAACTTAATGATAATCTTTGGCTCTAAAGAATAGCCACGTGAATATTTCACAATGTGACTGTTGTGAATATATTGGTCACATATAATCACCTAAAATGTGGCCATAAACAACATTTAGATGCACAATTGTGATATGGTGTGCCTATTATAAAGCCATATAGTCACATGATCGTGCTACAAATTAATGTGACTATACACATTAGCTTTTGAAATTCTAACATACACTACAATTTAGACATACAAAATAAGTTATGTGACCACACGTACCGGATTTTGGCTACACCGGAATCATGTCTGACAAACTCGACTATATGATTTAGTCACAAAAACAATTACTTCATCTGACCATATATTGGCATTTGGTCACAGTGTTCAAGTGTGTGACATAGATTTGTCACATTTTATGTGTATAACGTGACTAATGCGTCGAACTTACTATTCATTTGTCACGCGTTCCAAATTCATATATGACTAAATAATCACCAAAAAAATAGCAGTTCCCTTTAGCCACATAAATGTTCGAATGTGTGGCAATACATTTCTGAATGGTCACACGATTGGAGTTCAGATGTGGCTAACTAATGACGTTAACTTTATTTTTGTATCTTTAGTCACATAAATATTCTAATGCGTGACGATTTGATTTCGAGCATGTGTGACCAATGCGCAGTTTTGTACTAGTGTGGAATGGTATTCATTAGTGATTATGGTTAGTTTTGTATAAATGGTTGATAATGGGTGTTAATTCACTCTAATTGTTAAGTTATGAAAGTTATTATGATAATTAAAGTAGTAATTCAAGTGAATTGATATTTAAGTTAAACATGATCATGAAAGAATGAAGTTGTTTAGTTAATAAAAGGTGATTATGATATAAGTAATAAGTTAATCATGAAAGGTATGAATTAACGATGATCATGAATATGAGAGGTAAGAAGTTTATGTGATCATGTAAAGTGAAAGTTATGTTAGCTGATGTAAAGGTCAACTTATGAAAGTAAAGAGTTAATAATGATGATTAAGTTGATTTGATCACCGATTGATGCTAAATATGATTACATGAATATGTTATATGATAGGTGATCGAAAGACGTGAAGTCTCTAAACAAGTGCTAAGTCGCGTAATTGCCTAAAAAGCAAAGGTGAGTGATATGGGGGTTAAATGGGTAAAGGTTATATGTTCCGGATTGCTTCCGAGCAAGAGGTTCATATAACCGGGTGGAAGTATCATTTATGTTTTATATTATGGTTTAATGTTGATTCCATATATTATTGATTTGTTATGTTATTGCTTTGGCATGTGATATGTATACATGCTAAAAGAGTAAGTATTGATAGAACTTTAGACAAGTGAAAGTATAAGGTATTATGTGGTATAAGCCCTTGTAAAGATTTATGGAAGAAGTTATGTTATATTGTTTCCATTACTTACTATGTAAGTAGATGGATATGTGGAAGTTATTTCCATTACTTACTATGTAAGTAGATAGATAAGTGGAAGTGGTTATGGATCCTTAACATTGTGGAAGATGTAAAGAGAATGGTCAAGTAAGTCTATTGTGTTTAAGTGCACTAACTCGATAAGGTAAGAATGTTAATGTAATGTGTTTAGCTAAGTTGTACCATTGAAATATGGTGCATTAGCTTGATAAAGAAAAGATTGATATGTTAAGTGTTATTAGTAAAGATTATGATTGTTGTATTATGGTTTAAGTATTATTCATTTAATTACTCGTATGCTTACTAAGCATAATGCTTACCCCTTCAAGTGTTTAATGTTGTAGGTGCTTGGTTCGGTTGAACCAATTGGCTAATACGAGTAAATTATGGTTGCAAGAAGTAAAGTGGTATGGAGCTTGCTTTTATGGTTAGATAGGCTCCCTCTCTTTTAAATTATCGTTGTGTATGACCATTTGTGTAAATCCCCAAAACAAGTTTTTATGTCATGAAGTAAAGTCAAGGTAGATGATAGAAGTAAATGATTAGTAGAAAAGTATATGTTATGAATGGTAAAGTGATGAAAAAGTGGTAAAGTGCTGAAAGTAAGTTTTGGTTGACTTTGGTGTTAACATATAGTCAACTACCTCGAATTAGTCAAGTATATGTGAAAGTGTAAGTGAATGAGTCAAAATGTTCTTGTTATGAAAAACGGGTCAAAAAGTGTCCATTTGGGCCTTAAATGGGTCAAAGTGTCAAAACGAGTTAAAGTTGAAGTATGATGCTTATTTCTATTGGCATAAGTGTCAAATGTAGGGTAGAATATGTTGGTAAAAATGTGGAAGTCTGAATGTGAGTCGTTTGTGATTTGGCGTGGTCACCAAAAGTGGTCAAAATGACCATAAACTAGTCACACGTCCGTTTTCTTCGTTAACGCGTATTTTGAAAAAGTGAAAAAATGGAAAGTTTCATTTTGGTATAGTGGAGGTGCATGCAAAATTTCAGGTCATAACTCTTCACGAGTAAAAAGTTATGCGCGTGCAAAATTCATATTTAAAATGGAGTTGTGCAGGCCTGATTAACTGAATCAAAGTGTTAAATTACTGAATCAAAGTGTTAAAAATTCACTGAATCAAAGTGTTAAATTTACTGAATCAAAGTGTTATAATTCACTAAATCAAAGTGTTAAATTTATTGAATCAAGGTGTAAATGGATTAATATATATATATATATATATATATATATATATATATATATATATATATATATATGTTCAATTTTTCAGGGCGTTTCAAAACTACATGTAATCATCATAATACCTGAACCATTACAGAAGACACCAATCGATCACTCCCTACGCCAAGATCTTTGCACATATTTGATTCCCAAACCTAACTCAACCAACCTCACTTTTGTCAATCACATTTAAACCACATGCCCCAGGATCTTGTAGCCATTGATGCCATCCAATAATACCTTTTTTCATCATCTTCGACACCCATTCGTAGCTTCTAACCTGCACCTCATTAAACATTACCGGTACACTCCGCCACTTTTTTCCAAATACCTTTTGATTCCTGTTCTTCCATATCAAGTATCCGCTAACCCACTCAACAGCCTGCCACAACATGTGCTCTATTTTTGATCTCACATTTCCCCCGTTCCCTTGAAAACATTCTGCTAAACTTATATTAGCCACACTTCCATACCCCCACCACTTATATACCCTTTCCTATACTTCCCTAGCATATTTATAGAATATTAACGAGTGCTCCACAGATTCTATATCATCATCACACATAGGACACCTAACCGAGTTTAGATCAATACCGCTTTTATCTAGATCAACTCGAACCGGTAACCGTCCTTTCATCGTTCTCCACACAAACACACCCACTTTTAAAGGAAGTGATTTATTCCGCATTGTTTCACGATTAGTAAACCCTCTGTGTAGCAGCTTTCCATCAATCTTCGCGGCTAAAGATTTCGTCTTGAATTCGCCATTTTCTTCCATTTTTACCACCATTTGTGTAACACCCCCAAATTTAGTGATTTGCGGAAGCATACTTGGGTGTTACTAATCAATATACAAAGCACAAGATATACAGCAAACGACCTCTAAATGAGACGTTTTGTAAAATAATTACATTTCATAATTAAATCGTTTGAAAACATATAGTTTTCTTTACAAAAGTAAGTAAACCTAGAGTCCGCGTATGTGGCGGGAGATTCTATTACATAACCATAGTTACAAAAGATAATGCCAAAGAATCTCCGTTAAATGCAATTTGGAAATCATGCGACTCTAGCTAGTAATCCTGGAGTGATCCTACTCCGTAAGGGTACCTGAGAATACATGCTAAAAAGGGTCAACCAAAAAGGTTGGTGAATCTCACAGGTTTATCAGTAAATAATCAGTATGAACACAAGATTTCATCAGTAGTGCCCGTAGGCGTATATCAAGTATTTGCAAATCTCGCAAAAGTAAAGAAATCAAGTTATACCGTTGCCATGAGGCTCATAATCGAAGCTTAACCCGTAAATAATCAGTTGCTCCCGTGACATGCTCGAAATTGAGCAAGCATAAGTAAACGAAATAATAGTCGCCCGTTTATACATAACGGTTCGTGGTAGCGCTACTACCCCGGGCGGGGAGGGTCATTTCCCTAATGGATCCATTAACTACTGTTCGCGCTTAAGTACATAACTAACGATATATGATGGAGAGACTTCAGTAAATAGTAAGTAACTCATGCAATTCCGTTTGGTATAGTAAACAGTTTAGTACTTGTGTTCAAGAAAAATCAGTAGCATGTATCTCCCCCAATAAGTTAAAACAGTAAAAGTGGGGCCGTAAGACTCACCTGAGTCTTTGCAAATGCGTTTATATCAATAAACGAGTAAATAATATCAACAGCTGGTTCTCCGAACCCGTAACCTCCAAATGCCTAAACACGTAATGTTAAGTAAGTAGATGTCTCGCAAGACCATCTAGGCTAGTTGTCTACACAACTCGTTATGTCCAAATGTTGGTTTGTTATCGTTTGTATAAAAAAAAATGTACGACCCGTTGGTGACGAGTTTGGAATAATAAACTTTAAGTATTATTATCAAATTATTGATGTTTTGCCCTTACAAAAGTGTCCCAAAGTGTTTTATAAGTCGTATCGTATAAGGATTTGAGGTTGTAAAAGTTCGACACTTAGTGAAAATGTGAGTTTTCAAGGTTCTGGTTTGTGCGACGTAGCATGCGACGTAGCATGCGACGTTACAAGCGACGTAGGGTGCGACGTAGGCAGGTACGTCGCATGATGCGACCTTCGCAAATCAATGCGACGTAGGGGGCGACGTCGCTAATGCGACGTTGCTTCGGTTTGCGACGTTAAAGTCTACGTCGCTACGTGCGACGTCCGCAAATTAATGCGACGTAAGGAGCTGCGTCGCTAGTGCGACGTTGGGATTTTTGTGCGACGTAGGCCGCGACGTCGCAGAGGCCCCCGGCCAGGTGCGACGTAGCGGTCTGATGGCCGGAATTTTTGTCGAAAACGAGTTTTTCGGTTTCCGTTCGGTCCAAAACTTTTACCCAACCCATATTTGGACATTTTAAGCATATATAAACTAAAAAAACGTAAAAATGAGTAAAAACGGAGAGTTTCGGGTTTTGTCGGAAACTTACGAAATGCCGAAATGAAAATCCGGAAAGATAGGATTGTAGATCGCGAAGTGGTGAACGTTTTTCCCTAAAAGAGCTTTGAAATCCGAGGTCGTTTGGCGGTAGTATTTTGCGTTTTTGAGAGATTGTGGAGGTGGTGGTAATTTAGAGAGAAAGGAAGAAAGAGAGTAAGAGAGAGAAAGAGATAGGTGAAAATGAGGAAAGGAAGTGGGAGGTGGGGGTTTTATCCCCACTTTTCAGTTTTCGCCCCGCGCTCCGTGTGGTGTTCGTTCGCTCCGTCGTTTATACGTTAAATAATTATTTTAAATATTAACTGGTACATTTTAAATACAAATTATTGCGTGATATTTTATTTAATTATTTTACAATTAAGTTTACGTTTGAGTTATAAATGTAAGTTGGTTTATTTAGTTTGCGCGTTTTACATTTTAAATGGTGTAACTTTCTGATCGTACGATACGAATAAATACGAAATATTATTATAATAATATTTTTGACATAACAACGTTATTTAATAAAATTTTGTCACCAACGTCCATATTAAATAGAATCGAAATACATTCGATTTAAATTGCGTACGATTTAACCAAATCGCATTTTTGTATATATTCAACAATATATATAATTTGATACATAAATTAGCCTAACACGGAACTAATTACATGTATTAACAAAGAATTAGGCACTAATTCTAGTCCTAATTTGCCGGTTGTTACATTCTCCCCCTGTTAAAGGAATTTCGTCCCGAAATTTAAGTCGAAGTCGCGTTAGGGGCAGAATCGGTGAATAAGTGTGGATACTTGAGTCGTATTTGGTCTTCCCGTTCCCAAGTGAATTCTGGGCCGCGTCTAGAGTTCCACCTGACTTTGACGATGGGAATACGACTCTGTTTCAGTTGTTTGACCTCACGGTCCATAATTTCGACTGGTTCCTCAACGACATGTAGTTTGTCATCGATGCGGATCTCGTCAAGGGGTATAATGAGTGTCTCGTCAGACAGGCATTTCTTTAAGTTAGAAATGTGAAAAGTAGGGTGCACGCTGCTGAGTTCAGAGGGCAGCTGCAGTCGATATGCCACTAGACCTATCTTCTCGAGAATCTCAAAAGGCCCAATGTACCTGGGGTTTAATTTTCCGCGTTTGCCGAATCGGATTACGCCTTTCCAAGGCGATACTTTTAAGAGTACTCGATCCCCAACTTGGAACTCGAGTGGCTTGCGTCTCACGTCAGCATAGCTTTTCTGACGATCACGTGCGGCTTTAAGTCGGTTTTGGATTTCAACGATTTTCTCTGTCGTTTCATGTATGAGTTCAGGACCAGTGAGTTGACTATCTCCCACTTCCGTCCAACAGATCGGTGATCGGCACTTACGACCGTACAGTGCCTCAAAAGGTGCAGCCTTTATGCTGGCGTGATAGCTGTTGTTATACGAGAATTCGCACAACGGCAGATGTCTTTCCCAATTTGTACCAGAATCAACTACGCAGGCTCGTAGCATGTCTTCCAGTGTCTGAATAGTTCGTTCGCTCTGGCCATCGGTCTGAGGATGGTACGCGGTACTCATATCGAGACGGGTACCCAGTGATTTTTGGAGTGATTGCCAGAAGCGAGATGTGAAACGGGCATCCCTGTCAGAGATAATCGAGAGAGGGACACCATGTTGGCAAACGATTTCTTTGATGTAAATGTGTGTAAGGCGTTCCATTTTGTCGGTTTCTCTGACTGCCAAGAAATGAGCCGATTTGGTGAGACGATCGACGATCACCCAAATGGTATCGCAACCGCTCACCGATTTAGGTAGTTTGGTTATGAAATCCATGGTAATTTGCTCCCATTTCCATTGAGGAATTTCAGGTTGTTGGAGCAATCCGGAAGGTCTTTGGTGCTCGGCCTTGACCTTGGAACAAGTTAAGCATTTGCTGACGTACAAGGCAATGTCAGCTTTCATGTTCGGCCACCAGTAAAACTCCTTGATGCCGTGATACATTTTGTCGGATCCCGGGTGGATGGAATACTTGGACTTGTGAGCTTCATCCATCACCAAGTCCCGAAGGTTTCCGAAATTAGGCAACCAGATTCGGTTAGAGAAATACTTAACTCCGTTGGGTCTGATCTCGAATTGTTTATCCATGCCTCGCAATGCCTCGTTCTTGAAGTTATCGGGTTTCAGGGCTTCGAGTTGGGCAAGATGTATTTGGGTGGTGAGATCGTTATGAATGGTAATACTGAGTGCCCGGACTCGGAGTGGTTTTGTTCGTTCCTTACGACTGAGAGCATCAGCGACCACGTTTGCTTTGCCCGGATGATATTTGATTTCACAGTCGTAATCAGTAAGTAATTCAACCCATCTACGTTGTCTCATGTTAAGATCTTTCTGGTTGAAAATATGTTGGAGACTTTTGTGGTCGGTGAATACAGTGCTGCGGGTACCATAAAGATAATGTCTCCAGATTTTTAAAGCGAATACCACGGCCCCTAGCTCGAGGTCGTGAGTTGTGTAGTTTTTCTCGTGAACTTTAAGTTGTCTGGAGGCGTAAGCAATGACCTTGTCTCGTTGCATCAGCACGCAACCGAGACCTTGGTGAGAAGCATCGCAGTATACCACGAAGTCATCGGTGCCTTCGGGTAGAGATAGAATGGGTGCACTGCAAAGCTTGAGCTTCAACAGCTGAAATGCTGACTCTTGTTTATCGGTCCAGTCGAACTTTTTATCCTTTTGAGTCAGTGTCGTGAGTGGTATGGCTATTTTCGAGAAGTTTTCAATGAACCGACGGTAATAACCGGCCAATCCCAAGAATTGGCGTACCTCGGTTGGGGTGGTTGGCGCTTGCCAGTTCTTGATGGCCTCGATCTTTGATGGATCCACATGAATTCCCTGACTATCAATCACGTGTCCAAGGAATTGAACGGTTTTTATCCAGAACTCACACTTAGAGAATTTGGCGTAAAGCTCCTCGTGTCTAAGTAGTTCTAGGATGGTTCTGAGGTGTTGTGCGTGCTCTTGTTCGTTTCGCGAATAGATAAGAATGTCATCGATAAAAACAATGACAAACTTGTCGAGGTACGGTTTGCACACCCTATTCATAAGGTCCATGAATACAGCCGGTGCGTTGGTTAAGCCAAAGGGCATCACTTGGAATTCGTAGTGCCCGTAACGGGTTCTGAATGCGGTTTTTGGGATGTCAGCATCGCAAACACGCAACTGATGATAACCTGATCGAAGATCAATCTTTGAATAACAGCTAGATCCTTGGAGTTGATCGAACAGATCGTCGATTCGAGGGAGTGGGTATCGGTTCTTGATGGTTAGTTTGTTCAACTCCCGGTAGTCAATACACATTCGAAATGAACCGTCTTTCTTTTTGACAAATAAGACCGGAGCTCCCCAAGGTGAAGAACTCGGTCTAATGAATCCTCTATCCAGGAGTTCCTGTAATTGAGTGGACAACTCCTGAAGTTCAGATGGGGCTAGGCGGTACGGTGCTCGGGCCACCGGTGCGGCACCCAGCACGAGATCAATCGAGAACTCAACCTGTCTAGGTGGAGGTAAACCAGGTAGTTCTCCTAGAAAGACTTCGGGAAAATCTCTAACGATGGGCACATCTTCAAGTCGCTTCTCCTCCGACTTTTTCCCCGTGATGTGTGCGAGGATTGCGGGGTAACCCTTTCTCAGAAATTTTCGGGTTTTTAAACAGGAGATTAAGTTTAGTCTCGACCCACCGGTCTCCCCTTGTATGATCAAGGTACTACCGGCGGCGAGAGGGATTCGGACGATTTTATCGTGACAAACAATTTCAGCCCGATGCTTGGACAACCAGTCCATACCCACGATGACATCAAAACTTCCTAGTTCCACAGGCATTAAATCGATTGAGAAGGTTTCGTTTGCGAGGTTTAAAGTGCAATTAGGTATCACACTACTGGTTTCTATGAGTTTACCATTTGCGAGCTCTACAGTGTACTTAACATCTAAGGCCGAAGGGGTGATATTAAGTAGTGGGTAAAACTCATCAGATATGAAACTTTTATCAGCACCGGTATCAAATAATACTGAAGCAGTAAGATCGTTGAGAAGAAACGTACCCGTTACAACATTCGGGTCTTCTCTAGCTTCCCCAGCTTTGATGACAAATGCTCTGCTACGAGCAGGGTTGTTGTTCCGTTTGTTGCTGTTGTTGTTGTTGTTTCTCTGCTTAGGGCAATTATTCTGAAAATGCCCAGGACTTCCGCACACATAACAAGTCTTCGGGGCACTGGTGTTTCGACAATCCTTGGCCAGATGCCCAAAACGCTTGCAGTTTGTGCAAGGGCAGGAACCGTAGTGGTGACGATTGCATTTGGGACAGTAGGGCCTGCTTCCGACGTACCCTTTCCTTTCTGAAGTGCCAGATGAATAAGCCCTAAGGGGCTCAGGCTTGCGGTTGGTGATTTGGTTGGATGAGTTGGGGTTTCCTTCCCATTTTCGTTTGTTGTTTGCAGGTGGGGCTGAAGTTGTGTTACGGCGGACAGCGTTTGCCGTGAGTTCATGGGCCATACGGATGGCGTTCTGGATAGTACCTGGTTTGGATGAAGTCACCAGGTCCTGGAGTTTCTCGGGCAGTCCATCAATGTATTTCTCGATCCTCTTGTACTCAGGATCGACCATGGTTGGGCACAGAAGTGCCAGTTGGTGGAAACGGTTGGTGTAACCGGTGATATCATTACCTTGCATCTTATGGTTCCAGAATTCCAGCTCCAGTTGTTTCAGTTCATCCCTGGGGCAATACTCACCCCTTAACATCTCCTTCAACTCCTCCCACGGGAGTTTGTAAGCATCGGCAACGCCCACAGTTTGGGCCTAGGTGTTCCACCACGTGAGTGCGGTGTCGGTAAAAGTACTAACAGAGAACTTAACTTTGTCCCCCTCCGCACAGTTGCAGATAAGAAATACCGATTCAACTTTCTCGATCCAGCGTATTAGACCGATAGCTCCCTCGGTACCTGCAAAGTTTAGAGGTTTGCAGTTCTGGAAGTCCTTGTAAGAACAAGGTTTAACAGCAGTGGTTTCAGCGGCATCGCTGTTTCTCGAGGAATTTGGTGGAGTATTCCGAGCCAAGGCTTCAGTAACAGCCTGGGTTATAAGGGAGGTAATCTGGGCATCGGTGTATGGTCGTGTCTTTGGCGGCATGATTCTTCAATAAAAGAAACGAAGATACATGAGATTTTGTATGAGCTGGTAATTGTCACAGATGTACATGTATAAAAGCAGTAATACATAACATCAACATGGAAATGACAATTAATGTGAGTTGAGATAACAAAGGATATCTGATAGATAAAGTGAGTTCAAAAGTTACATCCTACAAAGATATTACAAAAGATGTCGGGAATGGTTACATCCGACTAGTTTATAGAGTAGTGCTAGATAGTCCCTAGATTACGAGATAGATTACAAGGCAGAAACTACACTAATCTTAATGTAGATTAATTTGTTCCATTAGCGTGACAAGGCGGTCCACAGTTTCTGCTAGTCGGTTGGTTCATTCTTAGTTAGGGTTCCTGGCCTTCGGATTCGTCTTCCGACTCCAGGTTCAGGTCGTGTGGGTGGTAGCGTGCCTCAAGCATGTCCCTGTATCTTTGAGTCGTGGAGCGGTACCTAGTCTCCTCCGTTGACTTCCTGCCCAAACGTTTGATCCATGTTTTGGTCCTACGGGTTAGGTTGGTGGCCACTTTCTTCCAGTAACGGATCTTATCTTTGATTCGTGTAGGGACAGATCGGTTTGAGATTCTCAATCTTTGTTCATAGTCTATGCACTTACGCTTAAGTGCCCAATTTCGGCCGTCTAGTCCCATGGCCTGATCTCGCACTCTTTCATATTCTTCAATGTCGATGCCAGTCATTCCGAAATTCTGATTTTCGTTTCCCTCCAGCATGATTTCTTCTTCTGGTACGATGTCCTCATCGAGATACGTGTACTGGATTTGTTCCTCGTGGGCTTGGTCACTATCAGACATGTAGTCGTCCATTTGGGAATTCGCGGCTTTGAGTTCTATAGAAATGATAGAGAGAGGATTTTAGTCCTTGGAAGTACGTTGCTTCCGGGTGTTAGGTGTGATTTTCATAAAATCATTAGAGTGCGCCACAAGGTGGTGTGACGGTAATCAAGTCTGTCATGGTCGGTGCAAACCGCTGAGAGAAATTCGTAAGTGTCACCAGAGAAACGTCGGCTATCTCTATAGCGAGTGTGTTTACGTGCGAGGCCTATGTATGTATATACTCGTATATCACATAATAGCCTAGCGTATGTCTAGCACATAACAAGTAAGAGTCTCGGTTCCCTCGTGGTCAGAGTCTACTAACGCATTCCTGTTCGACATAACCATTTCAGACCTCACATCATCTTTCCTTAATTGTACATAGTTGATCAGGCTATGTTAAATTAAAGTCGTATGATGTAATTCCTGAACCAATCATGCCTAATAAGGAAATACTGCCTAATGGTCATAGTCTAGGCCCACTAAATGCAACCTAGTTCACTATAACCTTAGGCTCTGATACCAATCTGTAACACCCCCAAATTTAGTGATTTGCGGAAGCATACTTGGGTGTTACTAATAAATATACAAAGCACAAGATATACAGCAAACGACCTCTAAATGAGACGTTTTGTAAAATAATTACATTTCATAATTAAATCGTTTGAAAACATATAGTTTTCTTTACAAAAGTAAGTAAACCTAGAGTCCGTGTATGTGGCGGGAGATTCTATTACATAACCATAGTTACAAAAGATAATGCCAAAGAATCTCCGTTAAATGCAATTTGGAAATCATGCGACTCTAGCTAGTAATCCTGGAGTGATCCTACTCCGTAAGGGTACCTGAGAATACATGCTAAAAAGGGTCAACCAAAAAGGTTGGTGAATCTCACAGGTTTATCAGTAAATAATCAGTTTGAACACAAGATTTCATCAGTAGTGCCCGTAGGCGTATATCAAGTATTTGCAAATCTCGCAAAAGTAAAGAAATCAAGTTATACCGTTGCCATGAGGCTCATAATCGAAGCTTAACCCGTAAATAATCAGTTGCTCCCGTGACATGCTTGAAATTGAGCAAGCATAAGTAAACGAAATAATAGTCGCCCGTTTATACATAACGGTTCGTGGTAGCGCTACTACCCCGGGCGGGGAGGGTCATTTCCCTAATGGATCCATTAACTACTGTTCGCGCTTAAGTACATAACTAACGATATATGATGGAGAGACTTCAGTAAATAGTAAGTAACTCATGCAATTCCGTTTGGTATAGTAAACAGTTTAGTACTTGTGTTCAAGAAAAATCAGTAGCATGTATCTCCCCCAATAAGTTAAAACAGTAAAAGTGGGGCCGTAAGACTCACCTGAGTCTTTGCAAATGCGTTTATATCAATAAACGAGTAAATAATATCAACAGCTGGTTCTCCGAACCCGTAACCTCCAAATGCCTAAACACGTAATGTTAAGTAAGTAGATGTCTCGCAAGACCATCTAGGCTAGTTGTCTACACAACTCGTTATGTCCAAATGTTGGTTTGTTATCGTTTGTATAAAAAAAAATGTACGACCCGTTGGTGACGAGTTTGGAATAATAAACTTTAAGTATTATTATCAAATTATTGATGTTTTGCCCTTACAAAAGTGTCCCAAAGTGTTTTATAAGTCGTATCGTATAAGGATTTGAGGTTGTAAAAGTTCGACACTTAGTGAAAATGTGAGTTTTCAAGGTTCTGGTTTGTGCGACGTAGCATGCGACGTAGCATGCGACGTTACAAGCGACGTAGGGTGCGACGTAGGCAGGTACGTCGCATGATGCGACCTTCGCAAATCAATGCGACGTAGGGGGCGACGTCGCTAATGCGACGTTGCTTCGGTTTGCGACGTTAAAGTCTACGTCGCTACGTGCGACGTCCGCAAATTAATGCGACGTAAGGAGCTGCGTCGCTAGTGCGACGTTGGGATTTTTGTGCGACGTAGGCCGCGACGTCGCAGAGGCCCCCGGCCAGGTGCGACGTAGCGGTCTGATGGCCGGAATTTTTGTCGAAAACGAGTTTTTCGGTTTCCGTTCGGTCCAAAACTTTTACCCAACCCATATTTGGACATTTTAAGCATATATAAACTAAAAAAACGTAAAAATGAGTAAAAACGGAGAGTTTCGGGTTTTGTCGGAAACTTACGAAATGCCGAAATGAAAATCCGGAAAGATAGGATTGTAGATCGCGAAGTGGTGAACGTTTTTCCCTAAAAGAGCTTTGAAATCCGAGGTCATTTGGCGGTAGTATTTTGCGTTTTTGAGAGATTGTGGAGGTGGTGGTAATTTAGAGAGAAAGGAAGAAAGAGAGTAAGAGAGAGAAAGAGATAGGTGAAAATGAGGAAAGGAAGTGGGAGGTGGGGGTTTTATCCCCACTTTTCAGTTTTCGCCCCGCGCTCCGTGTGGTGTTCGTTCGCTCCGTCGTTTATACGTTAAATAATTATTTTAAATATTAACTGGTACATTTTAAATACAAATTATTGCGTGATATTTTATTTAATTATTTTACAATTAAGTTTACGTTTGAGTTATAAATGTAAGTTGGTTTATTTAGTTTGCGCGTTTTACATTTTAAATGGTGTAACTTTCTGATCGTACGATACGAATAAATACGAAATATTATTATAATAATATTTTTGACATAACAACGTTATTTAATAAAATTTTGTCACCAACGTCCATATTAAATAGAATCGAAATACATTCGATTTAAATTGCGTACGATTTAACCAAATCGCATTTTTGTATATATTCAACAATATATATAATTTGATACATAAATTAGCCTAACACGGAACTAATTACATGTATTAACAAAGAATTAGGCACTAATTCTAGTCCTAATTTGCCGGTTGTTACAATTTGTCCCTACTATTATGACATGGAGAAAAAGAAGCGAACATGTCGCACCCCCAAAATACGTGGCAGCGAAAGTATGAGGTGTCACGGGGGCGCCGACCTAATTAAATATCATCACACCAAGATTACAACAAACGACCTCTAAATGAGACGTTTTAAAATAATTACATTTCCTTAACCAAGTGTTTACAAAATACTTGGAGTTCGCATCAATAGTCTAGAGATTTCTACTACATAACTGATAAATAAAAAATATCAAAATGCAATCTAATCTCTGCTGTTTGAAAATATGCGACTCGAGCTATACTTTCCAAAAACATCTTACTACGGCGGGTTACCTGAGAACTACATACTAAAAGGTCAACATAAAGTTGGTGAATTTCATAGCCCCTTTTCACTGTTTTACAACTGGGGTGAGAATACATACAACTGTTTTTATGATCACAAGTAACTGGAAACAACTTTTTATACGGATTACATGAGACCCGAAACTAATCCACTAAATTCCTCAACATATCATAGTTCGTTAATTGTATAAGCACGAATATTATTGGATAGATCTATCGGGGGTTGACAAACCCGTCCGGGCTAGTCGCTCTAGCCAACCCACGGAAAACAGTTAAAAGTGGGGCTATGAACTCACCTGAGTTTAGCTAGCAAATAATAGCAAATAGCGGGTGTTCGTGTCCTGAAATGCAACCTTCTAGCGCCCTAAATGCTTAAGGTTGTGTGTAAGTGGGGTGAGAATGCATGCTTTCTTTTCATTGTTTTATGAATACAAGTACAGAAAACGTTTAACTATTGTTTATAACATATGTGCTAGATTTAGGAACTAACAAGTTTCTTAAACGTACTTCTGAATAAGTTTTGTATACAAGAACTGAAAAACACTTAGATTGATTGCATGTACAACTTATTAAGTACTAAAGGCTTCTCTACATTATTGTTCAATAATTACTGGTTTATTTCTAGTGCTTGTTTAGACACTTGCTAGAGGCACCAACTTCCGTGTTAAACTTTGAACTGTGAATGCATGATAATAGTATACATTATTTGGGCACATTGTGCTACTTACGGGCAAGTTGTGCTACTTCCGGGCACGTTGTGCTACTTCCAAAATATACATGATAAATGTATGTACTACTTGGGCACTTGTGCTACTTCCGATAAACATATGCATACATGATTACATGACACAATAATTGGGCACGTTGTGCTACTTCCGAAATATACATGATAACTGTATGTACTACTTGGGCACTTGTGCTACTTCCGATAAACATATGTGTACATGATAACATGATACATTAATTAGGCACTTGTGCTACTTCCGATAAACATATGCATACATGATAACATGATACATTAATTAGGCACTTGTGTTACTTCCGAAAATGTACTATACAAACTTGAAATACTATGGTAGTTGTACTTACTATTTTGGCACTAGTGCTACTTCCGAGAAACTTACAATTTTGTGGTAAAGCAATACACACTTAAAAACTTATGATTCATACTTACTATCTTAACTAATAAACCTATGAGCTCACCAACATTCGTGTTGACCCTTTTTAGCATGTATTCTCAGGTTCACAGACGCAGTAGGATTACCCACATGAAACAACATACTAGAGGTTGTTCGATGTAACTTTATGTAATGATCCGGATTAGTCGCGTCCCGACCCCTTTTTCCTCTTGGATCTCTTATCCACCTCCAATTCCCTACCCACCCATCTATTGTCCACTCCCCTCTCTCTCGAATTGATACATCCTTATTAGTTTCTAAATGATATAATCTAGGGATTTGATCTTTTAATCTTGCATTCCCCACCCACATAACTTTAAGGTTCGGTTATTGGGTAGTGATTATTTTAACTTTTATGTAATTCGGGAATCTAAATATTTAAAAAAATAAAATTTTAATATAGAATCTTTTATTAGTATTTATATTACTTGTTTTATTTAATTTAAGTATAGTATAAGTATAATACAAATCTTGTACAGTGATAACTACATGTCTACATAGTATAAATAATCATGGGGGACCTGCCGCATCGCCGGAAGCATGTCTATATAATATTGTGCAATAGTTAATTAATTTCAATTTCAATATACGGAGTATAATTTTTCTGGGATGACAGAATCAGATCAGAAGTAACATGCGGAGTTAATTTTCTAAATAATAATCCAAACTAGAATAATTAGTTCAAAGGAATTAATATAATTAAAGTCAGTAAAAACAGGTTGCCTACATTTGAAGATATTGTCATATTTTCCCCTCTTTTTCTAGAATTAATATTATCGAAACTAATTACAGTGATGGGCATCAAAATATTTCGAAATCGGAAAATCGAATCGAAAACCGATTGAATTGAACCGAATTTTGGTTAACCGGTCCCATTTTTTCGTTTTTCAGTTTCGGTTGACCGAACCGAATTTTTTTCGATTTTTCGGTTTCAGTTTCGGTTCATGATTTTGGAATAGACATGATAAACGGTTAACCGAAAAAACCGAAAATTTTATATGTAGTTTTTAATATATGTATATGATATATTTATATATGGATATTTACACTTGCATTTTGAATTAATCATTTACTCCGTATATTACTTTTCCACTAATTTTAATGTAATTTAGTAACTTAATATTGGCCTAATATAGTAATTATTACTACTTAGTTCTAATTATATTCGAACAAATAACGTACATATAACATTAATACACAATTATAAAAGAGTAAAACGGTTATCGTTTGATACTTTTATTATCAAAATATTTTAAAGGGGCAATTTCATATATGTTCTTATAAAAATTGATAATTACATATATATTCAAAACATGCTTTAAAGGTATTATACATTATGCACTAAAAACTTGTATTTTGGATATATATATGTAATTTTCAAGTTTGAAAGGGATATATATGTAATTTTCCCTATTTTAAATATAGTGAATACGTATTAATGAATGTATAATTATGTGTCACTAATTAATTTTTAAATAAGTATTAATTATCAAACGGATAATTTGGTTAACCGATTATCCGAATCGAAAAGTCGGTTAACCGATTCTAAGTTAACCGAATTTTTCAATTTCGGTTTAGGTTCAAGAATATGACGAACCGAAACTCCGGTTAACTTGTCTCCGCATAACCGTCCATGAACACCCCTAGTTACGGATATCTCATTTCCCCTCAACCGACACAAGTTACAAAAATATAATAATTACTCCCTCCGTCCCAAATTAAGTGTCCTGTATCAGATTTGGAAGTCTTTGTTTTTCAACTTTGACCTTAAATATTTTTGTTTGTGTTATATATTACTTTATATGAAAATTATACCAATGAAAATACATTTAAAACTCAATCCATTCATATATTTTGCATTAAGTATTATATAACACAAACAAAAATATTTAAGGTCAAAGTTGAAAAAGAAAGACTCAAAAAGTCAAAACAGGACACTTAATTTGGGACGGAGGGAGTACTATTTAGTAAAAAGTTAAACTACGCAAGCTACGAGGAACGTGTACCACACCCGACTAAGAGCACTCCTATCGGTGTTCGTCGGCTCACTTCGGTTTGCAACCGACGAAGTGACGCCGATGGCACCGGTTCGTCAATTTGCCTCGTCGCTTTTTCTCGTCAGAATCTAACGCGTCCTTTTTTTTCGTGTGTGTATAATATTAAAGGTAAATTGGTAAATACGGGACCCAAAAATTAAAGTGACAGGTCACTGATGGCAGAGGTCCGTCATTTTCAGTCAGTTTTTGAAAAAGCTGACGTGACGCTGATGTGACTCAGTCAATTTCAATCAGTTTTATTCACCATTGAGTATGATCCAAAAGCATCTGCAATGCTCTGGCCGGAGCGTGCAAAGAAATTATATGTGCCATCTGGTTGACCGTCCAAACCATTGTGAAGATGCCACCTCTTCATACACTTAAAAGGCGTCCAAAACTGCACACACGAGAAATAGACGTATGGATAGTGGGCCTCCCACTACCTTTTGTCAGTAAGCATATTTCAAAACTAAATTCAATTTTACTAAATAATAAATAAATTGTATAAATAATTAAAAGTAGGATGTTGACGTGGCAATGTTTAAACCTTGCAAAGTTTAATGCATTGGGAAGATTTTTGTAGAATTGGGGTAATGTGGTTATACTTTGAACTCTAAATAGTTAAGAGCATTGTGGATGCTTTAAGAGTGTGTCCGTTAATAATTAGTTGTAGGTAAACTAGAGATCATAGCCGGAGCTAAAGCAGTGGATTTTTTTTCAACCTACTAATTTTGAAAACGCGATTTTGGGGGATTATTTGTTCAATGACCTCTTCAATATTTTTGTTGTCAAAGAGGGATGTAGAATTGAGATTACTAAAATCTAGAAGCTCAATCTACTAGAAATCCTTAAAATCCCAAACACATCCTAATTATTGATTATTGATACTTAGGTTTATTTATAAATGTTCATTCCTTATTAGAGAATTTAAAGGTTCATCTTATAGGATTTTTTGTTTATAAATAGAGAATTTAAATTGCTCAACGTGGAAATTAAGTTGTATACGATCGGTGTTGTTTTTATGTTTAGCATCTATAGTATACCAGCAGAGGTTCCTTCCTTTATCTCTGTCTTTTTGATTGCCGGGGCTGGGTGGGACCGTGGCATTGTCTTTTTGAGTTGACTCCAAGCCCAAATACGTAGCTTGTATTTAATTTTATCAATGTTTCTATCGTTTATAAGTACTTTTTTTCTGGAACTTTTGTGTTTACGAGGTTTTCCTACTTTTTGATAATCTTAAATTATACGGAGTACGTTGGAAACTCAATAATAATGTCACCATTTATCAATTAGCCAATAAAAATCATAAACGTAGAATCCCATTAAAATTCAAACTCCTATTAACAAATCAACTTTCTAAATATAGTTATTATTAATTAAACATAGAAGTATAGTATTTAGATAGAAAACGTAATAAATTCCAAAATATATAACCCCATATTTGTTTATGCATAAAAGGACAACTAATTAATCACCAATATCATCTCATCAAATCGATTTGTGTTTTCCCCTAATCATCGGCAATTGCAGCCTTCCAATCATCGTCATCTACTTTCAATCAACAATTATGAGTTTTGATATGCTTCGTTATAAAATCATAATGGTAACACCATAGGCCTTTATTTGCTTAAATAATACTCCCCCGACCCAAAATAAATGTTCACATATATTACTATTTACATATGTCTCAAAATAATTGTCTACTAGTAAATATAACTATTAAAAATCATTTAACTCCCTATATTACCCTCATTTATCACTCTAAGTCATTTAATTTTTTAAATAAATTCAGTTAAACTTGCATTAATTATATGAGAAAATTGACAAACATTATTTGTGGGTCGGAGGGAGAATTTGTTAGCTTAGGCTTTAAAGGATATAGAGATTGACATTGATCATTTTTACTTCAAGATGAGATATTTGTATGACTATATTTTTCATAAAAAAAAAAAAATTATTATTTCATTCATCTACCATATCTATATAAGGGGTAAGTGGCTAATTGTTGGTGAATATTTAACCCTTTTATAGAGGTCTTATTAAAAAATATAATTGTTTCTACTTATTTAAACCTTTTTATCACTAATGATTGCTAAATTTTCTTACACTTTTGATTTGCTTTATGTATGGATTTCTTTATACATAATTCGATGTTGTTAGAATTATCTTAAATGTTATCCGTAATTTTTTACTTATACCTAAAAAAATAATTATTTCATTACATATATTTTTAACTCTTATAAAAAGTTAGAAATTATTATATACATTATTTTCGTACTTATCAAAATAAAATAATATGTATAACTTTAGTGGCCCGTGTGTATACACAGGTTTGACATCTAGTGTATTATTATAGTTATAATTTTGTAGCTTTTATATTAATCATATATGATGACATATTCAAGTATATCCTTCGTATAAAATTAAGTGTTAGTATGTACATATTTTAAGAAAAGTGGGGATCATGACACTCTCCATCAATTATATTTTACGTTGACATTTAAAAAATATTTTGATTAATCAAAATTTAAAGTGAACATTTATTTTAGAATAAACCGAAATAGAAATGGGGATATTAATTTGAGATGGAGGGAGTCTGATAGTTATCTGGTTTCTTGTAAAGGTCCGACCAACTGGTCTAACAAGTTAATTAATTAAACCATCGAACCAATAGGGTGGCTGATCCTAAACACTTCAAATTTTGAATAGTAATAGTAGTAAACCGTTGAATATAAGCAACAATTAATATATTGCCTATAGCTACTTGCTAGTATTTTAATGAAATTTGTTCTATTTCGTTGTGTAATACTCCGTATATAAGAACAGATTTGGTCTAACAATTATTTTTCTGCACTAATCGTGTAGCGTCGGTTCAGTTTTAATCAACGGGTTAATCGATCAATAACTTGATTTCATTTTTTAAAACCACTTTTAATGATAACAGATGAAAAGTTCTTGGACAAAAAATAAAAATCATTGCATAGTAATTTTGAGAGAAATACGTATTTTTTTTATATCATGCGCGAGTTAGTCAAAGAATTAAATATGATTTGCAGGTTATCCTAAAAATTTTAATTTAGCATGTAAAACAGGTTGAAATAAATCCCATGCAACTATTATGGCATGTGTTGTATTTGTAATGTCAAATTCTAACAACAATACTTTTTTCTATTTAAAGCAATATTAGAGGATACCTCTTTCTAATCTATCTTTAAACTAGACCACACCAAATATTTATCCTTTCACCATACTTCCCACTTGTAACATAAACAAACAACCGGGCTAGAATAGTAACAACATATCCTGATATGATTTCCTCACAATTATTGCCAAAAAACGATGGGTCGAGTATCCAAGAGCTTGCAAAAGAAATCAAGCTGCATGTCCCTCACTGCTACATTCAGGATCATAGAGAACCGACTTTTGTCTCTGTGAGCTCATCACCTTTGCCCTCTATCCCCGTCATAGACATGAACGACTTCATCAACATACTAGGATCCAATAAGGACGAACTTAAAAAACTGCGCTCCGTATGCCAAGAATGGGGAATCTTTCAGGTTATGTACTTTTTTATAGCTTCAATTACCTACGTATGTATGATCTTTATTATACATGAGACTAAATCGAACTAATTAACATGTAGTTGGTGAACCATGGAGTTGAAAAATCGTTGGTAGAGAAAATGAAAGAGGAAGTGGTGAATTTTTTCGACATGCCGGTTGAAGAGAAGCTGAAGTACAAGTTGATTGGAGGTGACTATCAAGGGTATGGTCAAACCATACTTCATGCTGAAGATCAGAAAGTTGACTGGGCTGATCGCTTCTATATGATCACTAATCCTGTTCATAGAAGAAAATCAAATTTACTTCCACAGTTCCCTCCAATACTAAGGTCGAGATCTCTTAAATTGATTATTTTATTAATCTTTTCGATTTGTATTCTATCTCTTATAAACTTTTAGCTGTTAAAGAATTCCGATATACTAATTAAAAGAATCATAATATAAATAATCAGCCAGAATCAATATTATTCTCCATCCCCCCTATATATATTAAACAATCATGTAATACAGAACTAGTTATGTTTGACTTGATGAGTATATATAGTATAGTACTACATATTACTCAAATATATATGCACGTACTGATCATGGAAAATGAATTTTTTGAAAGATGCTCTATTTAAAGATACCTTTATTTTCAAATCTTTTTAATAGAGATACCATGGAGAACTACTTGCAAGAGGTGCAAAAACTTGCCATGAATTTGTTTGATTTAATGGGACAAGCAGTAGATATCGACAACCGAGAGATGATAGATGTTTTTGATGATGGAATGCAATCGGTGAGGATGACTTACTATCCTCCGTGTCCTCAGCCGGATCTTGTTATCGGTCTTACCCCTCATTCCGATGCTGCTGGAATCACCATTCTTCTCCAAGTAAACGACGTTGAAGGTTTGCAAGTTAAGAAAGACGGTGTATGGATTCCAGTGAGCTTTCTTCCGGACGCTTTCGTTGTAAATGTTGGAGACATTCTTGAGGTTAGGGACTCTAGCTCCTCTTAAATTCAACAAAATGACACAGTGTCTTCTAGATGGGACCTGAATTATTAATCAAATGAGTGCCTTAATTATTTGTTTATATGGAATTTAAAACGTGGGTATATATTTGATTTATTTTTTATGTTAGAGATCAGATCACCAACTTACTTTATGGTTAATTGTCCTTCTCAAACATGTTTAATATTATCCATTTGTACGAAAGCATCTACCTGGGGTATAGTTAAGTTGTTGCCGTTGGTTACATGAGTGGTATGCTCTTGTCTTAATGTTTGACCAAAACGTACACGTGGTTTATTTTGTTTTTAATTTTGTCATGAATAGTTGAATACTAAAGTACTCAAAAATCAAGTTATATATAGGCCGGCCTGGTCCAACTTAGCTACTTAATTGCTGCTGTACAAACTTAATTATAGAAACATAATAGTTGGTAGCACCAAGGTTTGCAGATCTGGATTTTTTTAGGTGCAAGCGAGTCAATGTTTTCTTTGTCTTGACTAAAAAAAAAAAAAACTTTTTTACATAAATGGATCTACAGATAATGAGCAATGGAGTATACAACAGTATTGAGCATAGAGCGACTGTTAATGCAACGACAGAGAGAATTTCGTTAGCCATGTTCTTCAATCCGAAGCTTGAAGCAGATGTTGGACCAGCAAAAAGCCTCCTAACAAACACCGGAGACCCACCGTTGTATAAAACACTCGTTATGGAACAGTACCTCAAGGATTTCTTCTCGCGCAAGCTCAATGGGAAGACGTTTCTCGAGAAAATGAAGATCAGAAATGATGAAGTTCGTGAAACTTGATCACATTTCATAGACTTTGATTTACTATATATGGTATATTACAGTATTACTTACGCAAAATAAATTGATATATAAATTGTATAGTAAGTAGATATGACCCACGTACGTTTATCGTGTATAGACAGACCGGTCAAAATCTCCAACTCAATTTGTTTATGTTTTTTCTTTTCTAAAAGGGTGATTTGCGTTAACCATATATCAATATTCAATAAGCTAGGAAAAAAGGATTACACAATATTATATTGGTCACAATTGAGCTAGGATATCAACATAGAGTGATCATCTAGCTTCATCGAACTTTTGAATCGACATAAGAGCATGTGTACGTACTCGTGATCAGAGGCCGACGATTTACACAAGTGTCTCCCATGCCTTATCCTTCGTTTACATTTCCATAACTTAACACTTATGAAATAAAAAACTACCCCCTCCAGCTCACCTTGTCCACCCTACTATTTTGGATTGTCTCAAATAAATGTCCACTTTCATGTTACAACCAATCGAAAAAGATTTTAGCGGGTATATATGTAATTTACCTGGTGAAAGTATAGTTAGTGGAGAATCCTAAAATTATGTGCAAAGTTAAAGTAGACACTCTGACTAGGATGGAGAGAGTATATTCAGTAACGTACATTACATTAATAAAAACTTTTATTTGTTTATAAAATACATTATTTTTGGGTTTTAAGTTGGCCCAATATACGTTTTTATACCATTAACTTTTGAAAAGCCCAAATAAGTAAAGGAAACCTAGCCTGTCGGCCTGTCCCAACCTTTTCGAAAAAGTTCTCACTTTGTGTTGCTATTTAAAAGCATGGAATTACTTGTACCTTTTATTAATTTGCATTCTCAATCTATGCATGAAGTTAAATTTAAATGAAAAATCATAAATAAAAGCTAGCAATGACACATGAAATTCTCCCGATAGTTTTATAAATATATATTGTTGGGGTTCTATGCTATTAGCTTATGATATCATAAAAAGAAAAACGAAACTTAATACATTATTAGAAATAGTTTTCTAACTTGTTTAAGTTGAATGAAGTACTTTGTTTCTAGAAAAGTAGAAGTAATCATAATCATAATAAGACGAAAGAGGAGAATAATTCTTGACCAATCACTCGTTGAAGGTGCCACGTGGTATCCGGAGAGTTTGACAAATCATCAACACGTCACCAAATTACATTTAAACACCTTTTTTGAAAGTTTGATGAATTAAAAATAGCATACGTAAGTTGGGTACAAACAATAGATATCGGGTACAAGTTAGTTGCATTTCAAGGTACTAAACCCTTTTAATTTTATTTACATTTAGATGTTATATCTATTAACTCTTTAAAGAAAGAAAAAAATGAAAGCCTATGGACCACGTCCACTCCGTTCTAGCTTCGGCAACCGCAGCTGACGATCAGTGGAGGATATTTTCAAAAATTTTATGAGTGTTTATTATAATTAGTATAGGTTCAATTAATGCGTCGTCAGCCTGGAACGGACCACCATGGCCAAACATGCTCTAAGAGTCTAAGTTAAGCGGTGACTAGCTAGTCGACTACCCATTTATAAACTAATTAACTTGTTACTTGTACGCACTATTCATCTCATGATGTTCAGTCCTCACTGCGATTTAGGAAGAACCCGATTTAGCCGAAAAAAGTAGTTGGTGAAGGTGGATAAGTTGAACGAGCTGAGCTGCCATGTGAACAAGCCGATATGTGAAATTGTTTTACCTCATGTAATGGACTTGCGATGTCATGTAAATCGACCGAGTTTCCCACTAGTTACAACTTTGCTGAGTCATCTCATATTGCCAACCATTTTTATGTCGACGAGAATGTAAATAGATACAGTTTTCAATTTTCACTATAAGTACGTCTTATGAAGTTGTAATTTTAACTTATATATACTCCATAAAAAAACTAGTTCTTGAAGATCTCCTAAATTTATGGGGTTTACTTTTTCAAACTGCGTGAAATTTTAAACGTTACATCATTGTTTGGGAGTGATTTTTTGAAAAATAACATTATACAGTGATTATTTAAGTTTTAAAAATGTATAGTTATTCGTATTAGATCAATTTAGCTGTTATTTGGAACTACGCACGCATATAAAAATATGTTTTTTTGTGTCCTAACTATACATATATAGAATCGTAGGTCAAATGTATATGATAAACGTCTTTAGAAATTAAAAATATAACAAGAAATTTAAAGGTTTATCTAATACTATACATAGAATAATAAAACGTATTATGTTTAATACATTTTTAAACAATTAAACAATAGAAAATCTATTATTGTAACCCTTAGGGCTATGAATAACAACCACATTCTATTAAAATAACCGTAACTTCATTCAACTACCATAGAACCGTCAACCACATATAGTTAAATAGCCAACATTAACAACATATGTTAGTTATTTAACCATAATCTACTAACCATCCATGAAAAGTTAGTTGTTATCCTTAGCAAAATCCATAAAGTATATACCGATTTGAATGGAAGAGTATCTACAATATTGTTTCAGAGTAGATTAAAATTTTGAGAAGTATATAATTTTGGCATCATTTTTATAGCGTTATGTAAACTTGTGAAGTTCTTTTTAAAATGTTACTTTTTGACTATCTATTTTAATATTTTATCATTTGAGTCATTTTTATTCTGTAAGTACGTACGCTCTCTTGCTTAACTTTTCCATTATTTATGGAGTATAAAATAAAATATAAAGGAAGTATTAATTGGTCCACTTTTGAAATCAATTTCTAAATTCAACGAAATTGCTACAGTATAATAATCTGAAAAATCAATAAAAATCAATAGTTGGTAACTTCAAGGGACCGGCACCATGCATGAACCCATCCAAAAACGTTTAGAAGTATTCTACGATAAGATCGATTATTGTTATGCTGTACACAGTTTTAATCTTATTATCTTTAAGTATTTAAATGTACTCCCTCCGTCCCAATTTTATTGTCACCAGACAAAAAGACACGCAGTTTAAGAAAATATAACTATCTCTCTCTTACTTTTTGATAAAATGACAGTTTTACCCTCTACTTTTTACCTATTTTTTTGTCTTATATATATACACTAGGGGTAAAAAAGAACTTTATTTCCTTAAACTTTCTATTTATGAAAGTGGACAATTAATTTGGTACACCCCAAAATGGAAATAATGGACAATAGAAATGGGACGGAGGGAGTATATAAAAGCACACTATGAAAACGTGATGAAATTAAGTAAATATATCTATAATAAGGAGTAGGTGAGGTGCACACATCAAATACCCACATCCATATCATAAGTTGACATGACATAGTTATGACTTGTGAAGCAGAAGATGAACATAGTTGGTAAATTAACTTATTAGATAAACTTATCATAGGCCGGCCAAGAAGTCTAGGCTTGACTTTATACCCAATTGTATTGTACAGCAATAGTTTTGAGCTTATTTAACGGTGTATTACTATTGTATGAGACGAACAGAACTTGTATATCTCTTCGATCTATTAATTGTATAATAATCATGATATTTTTTGTGTAAAAACATTAAATTAATTTGTTAAACTCCCCCGATCATGTAACAGCTGCAAACAACGGTGTGTCAATGAACTTGCCCAATGAAGAATTCAAATGCATATAACTAGCTAGGTCAATGAACTTGCCCATATAACTTCGTACGTGGCATATATTGGTTTATATATATATATATATATATATATATATATATATATATATATATATATATATATATATATATATATATATATATATATATATATAGGGTTGGGTTCTGGTGAGAACAAGGGGATTCCGTGAGAACACATCTTAGCCATCCATTTTTTGATCAAAAATCCTGATTTTGGAGGTGGCAATTTTGTAAATACTTTGAAGTTTGATTTTGGAAGGTTCATATCACCTTTGCTCATGTGAATTTTTTTTTTTTAACTTCACATCATTTTGCTCATGTGAAGTTTTTTTTTTTTTAAGCTTCACATCATTTTGCTCATGTGAATCTTTTTTTTTATTTAACTTCACATCATTTTGCTCTTGTGAAGCTTTTTTTTTTTAGCTTCACATCATTTTGCTCACGTGAAGCTTCTTTTTTTTTAGCTTCACATCATTTTGGTGAGGTTAAGTTTAATATTTTTTTTAACATAAGGTTACGATGCTATGAATTTTTATTTTTATAGATTCACATAGTTTAATGAGATTAAGTAAATATTTTTTTGTTAACATTAGTTTTTGAAAAAATTAATTTTTATACTTATCAATTCACTACTTCAAATATGTTGATTAACAAAAATTAAATAAAACTTCACCATGTTAAAACTATTATGAAGCAAAAAAAATTAAACTTCACCTAGCAATCTTTATGTTAACCTTTCAAAATCAAACTTTAAAGTATTTACAAAATGCCACCTCCAAAATCAGGATTTTTGATCAAAAAATGGATGGCTATGATGTGTTCTCACCGTTCTCACGGAATCTCCTTGTTCACCCAGGATCCCAAGTCTATATATATATATAGTTACACGATCAAAAAAGGAGAAAATTTAGGGAGAGAATGATTTTTTATTACTATGATTCAATATTTTATTGCTAAGATTCAATTTTTTATTAATATAATTCTACATTTTATTGGTTTGCTTCAATAGTTTATTAATAAAATTTAGTCTTTTGTTGCTATGATTCATAAGTTATAGTAATAAAATTTTGAATATTAGAATAAAAATACTGAATCTTAGAATAAATATATTGAATCATACTCCCTCCGTCCCGATTCTATTGTCCAGTATTCCTTTTTGTGATGTCTCAATTTAATTGTTCACTTACATAAATAGATAAGAATAATGAGTTAAAATTCATTTTTGCCTATAATTTAGATATGTAAGACAAAAAAGTAGGTACAAAGTAAAGGGTAAACTGTCTTCTTATCAAAAAGTAAGAGAGATGATGATGTTTTCTTAAACTGCGTATTTTTTGTCCGGGGACAATAAAATTGAAACGGAGGAAGTAGTAAGAAAAAATCATTCTCTCTCTACTATCCCTAAAAAACCTTCTCAATGCATCCTACTCATATACAGTGTATATATATATGCGTGTGTGTGTGTGTATATGGAGATTCTAGACAGGTTGTAGGCCGACAACCCTTGAGTTGCACTAACATTTATGATTTAACATCATGAAAAGGACACCTTAACAATTAATTGATCTTGAGTGCAACTAAGAAACAAACTTCACTTTGTGTACGACATTTAGGTTCATGTTTGTTTGGTTGCAGTTTTAATAAGTTTTATCTATCTTAAAGCATCCACATCAAGAAAAGCTTTCTAAAGCTTTTTTCCCATGCCACATAAGAAAATAAAAGAAAAGCTTTGTAATAAAGTTTTAACTCCAATGTAAAAAGCTTTTCAAAAGCTTTTCTTTCAAAATTTGCACTCACAATCAAAATAAAAAGCTTTACCCCAAAAGGTTGAGAAATATTAAGCTTTTGAAAATTAAAGTCTTGTCTCCAATGAAGAAAAGCTTTTCCTAAAGCTTTTCTTGGCTAAAAAGCTTTAGAAAAAGCCTTCATTGGACATGCTCTTAGAGTATCTTCGATGAAAGAATTTTTATAACTTTTTCATGCAAAAAGAAAAAAAAAAAACCGTAGGATAAAAGTTGCTTTTTAGTTTTTACTTTAAAAAAATATAATGCATGTATCCTAATTATGTCCTAACACTAAAAGAATTTTAATTTGTCAAACCTTGCAAAAAGAATCTCTCATACTATTCAACAAATTCTTGTGGTATTAAAAAATTAACTGCTACCACGTATAAATTAGGTGCATTATTTGTAACACGTACTTCATTCAAGTAAACTTTAGTCAAACAAATAGATGACATACATATTAAACCCATTTCTGAACACCATGTAGCGTGTGACATAAAACTATCGTGTCATCTATCTATTTATTAATAATGGTAATTTACTGATGTGAAGGTAGAACGAACTCATGCGCCTAATTCTTGGCCTCTTGGGATATTTAATTAAGGACTGGTTTTAACTCGATGGCTAAATGGGAGATTATTGTATATATTCGATCAATTCAGCTAGTATGTGTAAAACCGTACGTACGTTAGATCCGTTGTCACACTTCATTTCCTTGACAAGGTGTACCAAATCTGCTAGGAAGCTTTACTTGTGAAGTCGAGTTTAATTAGTTTGATCTTCTTTCCGTTAGACTTTGATAATAGTTCGAGGTTCTACGATTCCCTTTATTAGCGTGCACCTTCAATCACAGGGCTTCAATTCCACCGAACATCATATTCATATGGCATATCTTGTTGACTCTATTAGTAATGCTTATTTTTAGTCTAACTTGTTACTATTAGTATTCGAAAAGATAACTATATATTATTATTACTAATTACTATATTACACTTTTATTTACGAATTACGTACTCTTGTCATGCAACTCGATCCTAAAGCTAGCTATTACATCGAGCAAGCTGGGTTAGCAACACACTTTTTGGCATGTGGAATTAAGTTGAAACATGTTTCTGTAAATTTCTCTTGCTGCTAGCAAATATATATCTTCTGCCATTGATCTTCTTAAGCATATATCAATACTGAATTGATCTTTCAAAGCAAAGCACCATGTGATTCTATTCTGATCTGTGGCATAGCAAATGTTGCTACATCACGTAAATATGAAATTAAAAATAACATATTTCAACAGGCCGGGTACGTAACTTAGTGGTTGGAGATCAGAGAATCTCAAGTACAAACACGAGTTCTATCCTCGGATGATCAAGCACAACTTTAATTGGGCCTCATGTACGTCAGTTAATTGGTTGTTGATGAGAGAACTTTGAGAAAATAGTGACTTTTCTCAGTACAGGTAGACATTCTCCGTAACGAGCTAGCTAGCTTTTGTGTCAGTTAGGCATTGGATTCCACTTATTTGGGTTCAATTAGATGTGTGGACCGATTGATCGATCAACCTTCCCGATTAACGATGGTTTGCCAAGTTAGAAAAGCTAGAAAAGAATGTTGTTAAATTAGTCATCATAATAAACTCGATTAGGGTTACTTGGTTTAAAAATTAATGCTTTGATATTGAATTTAAAAACTAGCTGTCATAATAACCATTCCATGCCGGGAAAACTTGTTTACCCGTTTCTTTAATAACTTTATTGCCATATATAATATATAGACTAACATGGGAAGTTATGTATTTTGCTATGTGTTGTTTTTATAGTTATCTACTCTCTTCGTCTCAATCAAAGTGTCTCCTTTTATTATGTACACAGTTTTAAGATTCTCCATTAACTATATTTTTTACCAATCAAATAACATATCTACTCACTAAAGTCTTTTTCGATTCACTAAAATATGGAAGTGGACACTTATTTAGGACAATCCGAAATAGTAATTTGGACACTTGTGATGGGACGGAGGGAGTATCATTTAGCATTTTTCGTTATTTTCCTAAACATATTTGCCGCTAAAAATTAAGACGTCCTACGGGTTGATGTATATAGAAAAATGCTAGCCAATGGTATGAACATTCAAGTTTCATATCAGTTTTTCTTATTAATTAAATTTGGTAAGACTACTCAGTATTATTCATGCATGCATGGTAACTGTGACTTATATAATTATGAAATTAAGTTAAATATTATAGGATGTGGAAAAAACAATGTTTAATAACGTGGAAATTAGCCAATGAATTAAATTTACGTGATTGTCCAAAACAGATTAAAAAATAGTAACTCCCTGAAAAGCCTGATCAGAAAAAAAGCTATAGTAATACACTACGTACTTCTGAACAATTAAGTCCCATGCACATATATATTAACGTACGCATGTGGTGTTTTGTACGTCAGATTGTTGTAATTCTGAATCAGCCCTCATTTTATTCTATTTAAAGCAACGATTAGGGTTCAGTTCTGTACCCCAAACACCGTTACAAATATCCTTACAACAACTTAACATACTCTAAAATGGCTTCCATCAAACCATTGCAACAGATTCATGGGAGTCTTCAAGAGCTTGCAAAAGAACTCAAACTCGATGTCCCTAAATGTTTCGTTCAGGAACAACAAGAATCCATTGTTGTTTCTAATGATTCTTCGCCTTTGTCTTCTATCCCAGTCATCGACATGAAAGATTTGATCAATACACTGGGATCTGATCATACGGATCCGCTGAAAGATCTACGCTCTATATGCCGTGAATGGGGAATCTTTCAGGTTAACCAAGTCTTCTTCTACCTCTATATATTTTGATCTAACTTATGTTTGATCTTCATTGCTAATTAATGACTAGAAGTTAATTAAATTCGATGTTGTAGTTGGTGAATCATGGAGTTGACAAAGTGGTGATGGAGAAGATGAAAAAAGAAATTGTAGAATTTTTCGAGTTGCCAGTTGAAGAGAAGATGAGATACAAGTATAAAGATGGTGAATATGAAGGTTATGGTCAAACCATACTTCATGATCAAGAACAAAAGGTTGACTGGGCTGATCGCTTTTATATGATCACCAATCCTCTTCACAGAAGAAAATCTCATTTGCTTCCAGATTTCCCTCCGTTACTAAGGTGATCATATCCCTTTAATTTGTTTGTATCCATATAAAAAAAAACGAGTAGTATTCAATATTCTTTGATCAGGGCTGTTTTTGAGGGTGTGTGCGAGTTGAGGTTCAAACGTATGAGTCCTAGAAACTCACATGCTCATAAGATAATTACTTGTATATCATATCTACTAGCGAGTTATTTGTCTAATTAAATTGTTTCTGATAATATATCTATTTTAAGTGGACATATTACTTAACTAGCAAGAAGCTATAACAACAAACCATATCTTAATTACACTGGAAGAGAATGAATACAAACGAAATGAATTAGATTGCAAGTCAACTCTATCCGGTTTAACTTTATAATACAACATTTAAATTGTCAGGGCTTCCAAATATTTGCCTTCATATACTGTACATAGTGGTTCTTCGTAAACTTCTGTGTAGAAGATAGTACGAAGTAATAAATTTTGTTAAGAACTGTTTTATACTCTAACTTCTTAGAAAATGCCAACTACAACCCCAGCTTTAGTACGTCGACAAGAACGATTTAATATGATCATATATGCATGAAATGTTTCATCGAGAACGATTTAATTTATTTGTATATATGTCTACTATTGGTCGATCAATAATTCCTTGTCTTTCTATACATACAACTTCATATATTTTTTCGTCAACAGGGATACCGTCGAGAACTACTTGAAAGAACTTCAAAAGCTTGCCATGACTTTGTTCGGTATAATCGGTCAAGCAGTAGAAATCGAAAAGCAAGAGATGTTAGATAGCTTTGAAGATGGAATGCAATCTGTGAGGATGACTTATTATCCTCCATGTCCCCAACCGGATCTTGTTATCGGTCTTACCCCTCACTCTGACGCCTCTGGAATCACCATTCTTCTCCAAGTTAATGGCGTTGAAGGTTTGCAAGTTAAGAAAGATGGTGTATGGATCCCGGTGAGCTTTCTTCCGGATGCTTTTGTCGTAAACATCGGGGACATTCTTGAGGTGAGACTAACACCAGCGTCTAGCGAAATTAGCAATTTCTTTCTTCTTCTTTTTTCTTTTTTGAGATAATTACAAAAACGAAAAACTAGCAAGATACTATTAGATACATGCCAACAAAAACATAAATTTTAACTAAAGGGAATAGTCCACATGCGGTTTTAAAATGTATAATTGGGATAATAATCGTATCCCCTAAATTATATGACTAATTTAGTAATGAAATTCATAAACGTGGGTTGATTCCGTTTATATATGTTGGAGATCAGGTCAACATCTGATAACTATATGGTTAGGTGTCCATCTCAAACATGTTAAATAATATATTCAAGGTTAAGACCAAAACATGTGGAATACTTTGAGGTCCTAAAAACAGGGTACATCGTTGGCACCACCATATGGTGCATCTTTGTCTTTACCGTTTTTATATTATTTCATTATTATTATTATAATGTTAGTTGCATCAGAAGTAAATAAACTTGTCTAGGATTTCTGTTTGGAAAATGAAGTTTTGTTTGCCCCCACAAAAGATGAAATGGTAACTACTTATATTTTGTTCTTTTATAAAATTTAAAAGTAAGGTTATCAAGATCGCGATCTTGATCGTAGGATCGTAGGATCTTACGATCCTACTTTACAAAAATATGCTAGATCGTTTGTAGGATCGTAAATATTGATCGTAGGATCGCTAACAAGATCGTAAGATCGTACCCAAGATCGTAATCAAGATCGTAGGATCGTTTTAATTTTTTTAAAAATGTATATATGAATTATTTTTTATATAAAATATTTATTAAAGTAGGATCTTACGATCTCGATCCTACTTTACAATCTCGATCTTGCAAAGACGAAAACGATCTTGGGTAAGATCCCGATCTTGACAACCTTGCTTAAAAGCCTCAAATATCTTTAATCACCTACTGGTAAATTCGTAACCAGTGTACTAATTATTGCCATGCTTGCTATGATTTAAATCAAAATTATCATTTTAATTAAATTATTGGATTTACAGATAATGAGCAATGGCGTATACAGCAGCATTGAACATAGGGCGACTGTTAACGAAACAAAAGAGAGGATTTCATTAGCCATGTTCTTCAATCCAAAACTTGAAGCAGATGTTGGACCTGCAAAGAGCCTTCTAAATAAGACGGGAATTTCACCGTTGTATAAAACACTCATAATGGAACAGTACCTCAAGGAATTCTTCTCGGGCAAACTCAAAGGAAAGACGTTTCTTGAGAAAATGAAGAATGGAAATTAATTAAAGCCAAGTATGAAACTTAAGTGATCAAATCTATAGGTCTTGTGTTGATCATATATATTACTCAAGTCAAAAATAAATTAATCCATATACATAAGTGGTGATAATGTATGTGAAAATTAAACATATATATAGTTTGTATACTAGTTATAGCTATGAAATCCATGTGAACAAAATACGTAATGGCATTGCCTTATATTGAAAACTATATTTTTAGTTATTATTAGTAATTTACATTTTTGTATTATACATGGCTCACCAATCAAGACATTTTTCTGTGTCAAAAACTAAAAAATGTCAAATTCTTGTCAAACAAAAACAAATATATATGGGTAAAGTAAAGGAGGGACCTGCGATCATATATGTGATCAACGGTCTAGATTTGCAATACTGAAGTGTACGTACATACTGCATTTTACGTAAAATACAGAGCTATTAAGATGAAGTGAATCTGGGCCATTGATCGCAAAAATCAACATCTGAAATCGCATCTCCTTTTTTCTCCACCAAAATGCAGCCCCTTTGAACTCCCACCATATATATATATATATATATATATATATATATATATATATATATATATAATGCAAATATTTGAATGATTCGGATGCATATATGATCATCATCAATGATGCATATCTTTTCATTCACATATATAGTATTGCTAAACAACGATATTATTGAATTGATTGAATAATATTGTCGCTTACTATTAGGCATGAACAAAAAACCCGAACCCGGAACCGAACCCGAAAAAAAACCCGGAACCGAACCCGGAAAAAACCGGTTTTTTTGAACCCGGTTCGGGTTTTTTTCGTACCCGCCGAGTACGGAACCGGTTTGGGTTTTCGGATCTCACAATCGGGTTGGGACCGGGTAGGAAGCGGGTCGGGTTGGAAAACCCGGTATAAAACCCGGAAAAACCCGGTTTAAAAACCGGTATTCGTGGGTCAAAAATCCGGTTCGGGTCGGGTCGGGTAGGTCAACAAACCGGTTTTTCTCCCTTTGACTAAAACCCGGTTCGGGTTCCGGGTACGGGTCGGGTAGGCCCGAAACCCGGTTTTGTTCACGACTACTTACTGTATAAATATATAGTAAACAATAAACGGGCTAAGCCCAAGATAAATAAAGACCATCTAGAAATGGACTAATAATGATAACCACTAACAGCCCCCCACAGTTGGAGCGGGAGATTGCCGAACGCTCAAACTGGTGCAAAAGTCATCAAAGAGAACGTAAGGCAATCCTTTAGTGAAGAAATATGCATAGTGATAACGAGATGGGACATGTAAAACATGAACCTACCTAGTAGCAACCTAATCTCGAACAAAGTGAATGTCAATCTCGATATGCGTCGTGCGTTGATGCTGCACGGGATTAGAAGACATATAAACCACACTGACATTATCGTAGTATACTATAGTTGTAACACCCCAAAATCTAAAGTATTATTTTGGTAAAGGTAAAACTAATTGTTTTAAGTAATTATTATTATAAGTGGTATAAAATAATAATAAATGTGATTAGTTTTTAAGTTCCAGACAATCATAATCACGGAGAGTAAAATTAAATAGATAACATACATATCTATCCATACATACGTACGTACACATCCATATTTCTTTCCAAATACTTCCAGGAAGCTACAGAAAGAAAGAAAACTCGCAGGAACAAGAATCATGTCTCAAAATCAGTCCAAAACACGAAATTGAAGCTAGAAATATGAAATTTATCACTCTTTGATTCTCTCTAAACCTAAGTGATCAAAAGATGTGGCATCCATAATCAAGTGTTAAATCGCATATTTGTCTAAAAAGCAAAGATGAGTGATATGGGGTTAAATGGGTAATGATTGTGTGATTTCATATTGCTTTCGAGCAAAAGGTTCATACAATCAAGTGGAGTATTGCTTGTATCTTATTTTGTTTCTAATTGTTGATTATTATGATGTTGTTATGACATGTTATGTTGAATACGTGCTAGATGATGTGACACCCGCCAAATTAGGGCTAGTATTAGTGCCTAATCATAGTATTTATACATGTAATTAGTTACGTTAGGAATAATTATGTGTATCATTATGTGTATTGATATATGTTTATATATATATACACACGTACGCGATTTTGCTAAATCGTGCATTTTATTATCGGATGGATTCCGGTACATCTTAAATACGGACGTTGGTGAACAAAATATTATTTTATATGAAATTATTTAATAAACTCATAAACACATAAATATTATGTTGATAATATTTAACACGTTAATTATATCGTACGAAGTAACCCAAACGCGACAAAAACGCGCGGAACGCGCCCGACAATCAACGGAGAACCAATTTATATTTTATAAATTTAAAATATATTATTTCGAGTAAAGCTTTCATTTAAAATATCGTACATTGAAACGATAACGAAAAACGTCCAATTAAAATGTGCGCGATTAAACATCCGTAAAACGAGCGCGCAAATCGAGATCGTTAAGCTAACGGAACATTTCTATAAGTGTTTTCAAGTATTTAGAATAATTATATCAAGTAAAAACATCGAGATTTAAATCGTTGTTTAAAACGCACGTATTAAACGTTTAACATTTAAACGACCGGGGAAACGAGCACCACACGGGACACAAACTGGGGAATTAAATTTACACACCTATATGTGGGTGGGACCCACTTAAATCTGCAGATTTTGGGAACCTAATCACCCTCATACCTTGACCATTTCCCTTCTTGCTTCCCTTACACTTCACCACCACCTTACCCATTCCATTTCACTCATCCATCAACCACTTCACTCTCCTTTTGTCTCTCTAAATCGGAATCATCATCATCATTTCAGCCTTTTCATCATCAAGAACCACTATCAAACCTTCTTGGATCACTAAATCGATTGAAGCAATAACGATCAAGAGGACGCGAGCTACGTTTCCATCTTTTCGAATTCTTCATACGATTATTGTAAGATTTCCGACACTTTCGAAAAATACTTGTATTATGTATATATACATGTTATCTTGCTCATACAACTTGTTACTGTCCAAATAAAAGGTCAAAAATCTTTTTTCCATAACATATACAAATGTCACTTTTCTGTCCGGAAAAACAGTCTCACGAAACAATTCGTATAAAATCGTACACATAAGATAAATGCATGAAACCTATGTCAAAATCTTCGTATTTTCGTTTTCTACAAATTTCATGTTGAGCGCTTTTATCAGAAATGTACCAATTCTATCAGAAAATTCGATTTAGGTAGGTGTTACTGTTTTTGCCGGAATTTGGATCCAACGCCTCTCGATTTTCATTTAGCTAACAAAATGGACTCTATAAATCTTGGGAAAATTACATAAGGTACTAGAGACATTTTAGAACATGTGTGAATTTTCATGAGAATTGATGTGGACTAGAAATGGTAGAAAACTTGAGACGAAGCAAAATCATGAAACTTTGAAGTTTCAAGTTGCGTTTTAAAAACCGACACCTCGGAGTAACCCCGATACGAACCGACAACTTTTATGAACTCTATTAACTATTTTAAGACTTGTGTAAAAGCCTCGGGTCAAACCGGATTCGTTTGACCACAAACCCGACACTTGAACTTTTCAACAGCCGGTTATGTCACAGATGGCCCAGGCCTATTGCGATACAAGCCCTTATGTCGCACCTTTAACCATCAGTGATACCCTGCGACACAAATCCTTACGTCGCACACAAATATTGCGACACAAACCATCAGTGACCTGAACCATCAGCGAACCCAAATCTACGACACAAGCTACTATGTCGCATTAAATTGCGGATGTCGCACATAGCGACACAATGTCCTATGTCGTAAAAATCACTTACGTCGCAACTTGCGACACAAACTCTATGTCGCACCTTATGTCGCAACTCACAAATGTTGAAAACTCACAATTTCACTAAGTGTTGAATAATTACAACAACTAAACTTTATACGATTGTACTGGTACATGAAACACACATACCCTTTCAGAAGTATACAATACGATGACACATATAATAATAATACCTTTGAATTATTATTACAAAAACTCACCAACTGGTCGTACACGTTTTCAAAACGCAAACAAACAAACCAAATGTATTTGGACATTACTAGTTGTGTGATCAACTATCATAGGTGATCTTTTGAGATACCTACTCTTATTAACCAGCGCGCGTCTTAGACGCCCTCAGGTTACAGTCTTCGGACATCACTGCTTGGCTAAGCAACGCACGTTTATTGAGATAAACGCATCAGACTCAGGTGAGTCTCATAGCCCATATTTTACTATTTTTCACTCAGGGGTGTGATTCATTGCTCGTTTTATTTACATATGAACGCAAGTACAAAACAACGCTTTATACTACATGAGTTTCTCACAACTAATCATTTTAAAGTCCTTCACAACATAGTTTGGTAATACTTCTGTAGCGTGAATGTTAGTATATGGTACCATATAGGATTGACAATCCTCTTCCGGGTTAGCAAGCACTAACTGGTCAAACGGACGCATTAACATTTGTTCAGGCGAGTGTAGATTAGACGCTCGTGGGAAGGCACCCTCGATCATGTCCTTGAATGTGGATCCTGACACCTCAGTTAAGCTCAGACTATATGCTCATGGCTGTATATACATTATTTATTTGCTTGGTTGCAAATCATTACATTAAATCTTGCAGTTCATACGATATGTTTTGACATACAAACCTGTGAGCTCACCAGCTTTTAGCTGACTATTTTTAGCATGTATCACAGGTACTCAGCAGTAGGTTGGACTGCCCATCAGGATACTTTTAGCTCGAGTCATCGTGCAAACATCAGAGATTTTCTTGCATTATTATATTTTGTAAAAGTAATTATGTATTGAAATCTCTCATATTCAGAACACGGGCTATTGTAATAGTTTCAGTTGAGGTAAACATTTAACGTATCAATGTAATTTGCTAAATAACGCATATAGAGTCGTTCATTATATATCTTTGTGCTGGTGATTACCTTGATTAGTCGCGCCCCGACCCGAATCGTTTCCGCATCATAATTTGGGGGTGCGACAGATGATTAGTGTTGATAGAACTTGTTAATATGTGAAAGATTATGTGGAATGAGCATGTGTAGAGATTCGTTGTTGATCAGATTGCTAAATTATGTTAGCATAGTGTTGTTTACGAATATGTGCTTTGCACATTATGTTGCCTTAGTATGCATACTGTCGTGGTATGGTACTAAGTGATGTTGCCTTAATATGCATACTGTCGTGGTATGGTATTAAGTGTTGTTGCCTTGGTCTGCGTACTGTAGTGGTACGGTGCTAAGTGATCTTGTTTCTATTGGCCGCGGATCCGCATAGTGAAAAGTATAATCTCTACAACTGCTCAGTAGTTATCTGTCTAAGCAAATATGTGTTGTTAATATTTGCTATATCTTGTTTCAGTGTTGAATTATTCATTTAATTGCTCATATGCTCACTAAGCGTTTTGCTTACCCCTTCAGTTGTTTTATGTTATATGTGCAAGGTTCGGTTGAATCAATTGGATAAAATGAGTAGATTGTGGTTGTATGAAGGTAGCGTGGATTGGAGCTTGCTTTATGGTTAGACAAACTCTTCAATCTTTTGAATTGTCGTGTTTGATTGCCATTGTGTAAATCGTCCAAAACTATACTTTAATGGCATGTGTCGATTAAGATGTAAAGTATCTAGTGGTTGATGGAATATGCCTTTGACTTGGTAAAGTCAAGGTGGATACTGGTCAAATCAAAGTTGAATGGTGTAGTGTCAAATTGGGTAAAGATTACGTTGTAATGTTGTAAGTCAAACTAGATGTGAAAGTGTGTGGTTTGGTCATGATTTTGGGTGGAAATATTATCAAAACACAAAATGTTGAATTATGATTGATGGTGGAAATTGGCAATCACGAGTCTTTATGATTTTAGACATGAAATGATAATTATATTGATGATTTGGAAGTCAAGTGGTAAAAGTTGTTGTTGATTTTCAGATGGGTCAAATAAATGTAGTTGAAATGATGGTTTGGACATCGTTGTCATATGTTGTTATGTTGAAATGAGCAAGTGGACTTGCTGGAAAGTGGTTTAAATGAGTAAGTCAAATTGGTTGTCTATTTGGTTTTAAAAATGTCAAAAGTTATGCACGTTTGAAATTCCATAAAAAGTTGAAAAATGCAGCCTAGATGAACTACCCGACGGGTATAAGTAGTACCCGGCTGGTAGCATGTGTCTAAAATGAGGGTTTGGTTCTCACCTGAAAGTTTCCATTTTACCCGGCTGTTTTTGCTTCTACCCGGCTGGTACAGGAGTTACCCGGCGGGTACTCCCTTTTCACTGGATCGTGGCGCAACTGCTCAAAATCGCGGTGCGATTGTGCAGTTTTGCGGCGCGATGTCCATTCAATTCTTGATGGAAATGGAGTTTTGCGAATTCTCCCCGCATCTTTCTTTTAGGACCGGCGCTAGACTTCCTCTCTTTTCTATGACAACTGAAGCATTGTAATAATATCCTAAAAGGATCTATTCTATAAAGCACAGGTATCAGACGGCTGTTCCCGTAACTCTACTCTCAACTTGGATTATATATCCAATAAGGTCCGGCAGATGCATGAGTCGGAACGTAATAGCTAGGCACGTCGTGGGAGGAGAATATGCAAAATTTATTGCATAATCCAAGTCGACGCGATTATCGTTTGGGTCAAAATTGGTTCTTTTTGTGTTTGTCTAATTAACTAATTGTTACGTCTTCGAGTTTTCTAGTGTTATACTTCAGTATGTATATATATACAGGAGGTATAAAAAGGTTTTATAAAAACAAAAAAATTTAGGGCGTTTCAATTGTAGCAGTAAAAAGGGGAGTATGAAGCTCGCGAAGAAGGTTCCGCAACCACGATGTTTCAGCTACGTCATTGGCAACACCACGATACTCCGCCTCCGCGCTAGAGCGAGATATGGTATGCTGTCGTTTAGAAGACCATGACAAAAGGTTGTTGTCAAGAAAAACACAATACCCAAAAGTAGATCGACGAGTAGTTGGACAACTGCCCCAGTCAGCATCTGAGTAAGCAACCAGGGACAACGTCGAAGATGAATATAACTGAAGTCCATAATCAATGGTACCCTGGACATAACACAAGATCCGGTTGAGGGCCGCGAGGTGAGGCTCCCGAGGGTCATGCATAGGCCTGTAAGCGAACTATTCGCTAACTGTTCGGCGGGAAGTTCATTTATGTTCGTTCGTTTCGTTATATGAACGAACATGAACAAATTTTTACGTTCGTTTAATTATATGAACGAACATGAACACATGTCTTGTTCGTTCATTTACGTTCGTGAACGTTCGATAATATGTTCGTGAACGTTCGGTTAAATGTTCGTTTATTAACTAATAGTTTAATTAAATTAATACATATTTGTATATCTTATTTTGATTTAAGCTAAATTCTATATATAATATTATTAAATATTTATATATTTTCATTTAATAATATTAAATATCTAGATATTTTTACCTCTCATTTCCCTCTCATATTTCCCTCCACTCTAAACACGCATCTACTCTCTCCCTCCACTAGTTCCAAATCTGATGCTCTTACCTACGATCGGACCAAGCAAAAGAGTTTATCTTCATATTATGATCGTTTTGTAATGTTGAATATGCATTGCAAAGTTTCAAGTTCTATAATATATATGCGTAGATGTGTATATATACGTTCGTTTAAGGTATTAGCAAAGAAATGCATTAAATTTTATGTTTGTTCGTGTACGTTCGTTTGTGTTCGTGAACGAACAAATTTTCTTAGTGAACGAACATGAACAACAAAATCTGTTCACTTTTCCGTTCGTGTTCGTTTGTTTGTTTGTCAAAACCTTAATGAACGAACACGAACAGACTCCGTTATTGTTCGTTCGGTTCGTTTACAGGCCTAGTCATGAATGAAAAGGCATATATGCTGTACAACATAAGATAGATCTGGCTTGGTGAAGGTAAGATACTGAAGAGCACCTGCTAAGCTACGATAAAGAGTCGGATCTGATACTGGAGTACCAGCGGCACCAAGCTTTGTCTCTGTGTCACAAGTGTAAGACAAAAATGACAGTTGAGCATACCAGCACACTCAAGTATCTCAAAAGCATATTTCTTCTGAGAAAGAAACATCCCGAAGTCAGTACGTGTAACCGAGATGCCCAAAAAGAAATTCAAAGGGCCAAGATCAGTCATCGAAAATTCCTGATGCAGAGTATCAGTTTGACATCTTAACTTACTTTTTACATAAAACATTCACACTTAATGAAATTTAACAAAGTGTAATAGAATTTCACATAATCATACATACTTTTTAAAAATATATATACTTATTATTTATTTATATGATTAGACAAGTTAACAAATATTTAAATATTGCATAACATATTCTAGTATTACAATACACATAACTATAACGTGGAGTAATTAGACTATTGAAAATTTATATACAATTTTAAAGTGAGCAAATTTCAGATTTCTAATATACATAGAATATGAAATATGATTAGTAAAATACTTTGTTTGTGACATCTCTTCAAGTATATTTATTTATTATTTACACCGGTAATAAACACAGTGGTTCTGAAGTTCTGATGGTCCAAATTATAATTGGGCTTGTAGGCTACTTTTTTTCATTACTTGGCCCACCTTGACTGGGGGTCTGTCCTGCCCCCCTAAAGAGCTGGATCCGCCTAAAGTTCGTAACCCGTAAATAATAAATATTGAATTTTACTCTTATTTTTTTTAGACAGAAGTTAAAAAGTTTTGACGAGTATAAAAAAGTTTTGATAAGTTGTCTATCTTCGTAAGTGTGAAGATTTATAATTAATAAGTCTTCACAATTTTTAAAGAGCTTGTTCATAAATTCTATTTTTTTTATATACAACATAACATAAGTAAAACCGGGTGTTATAATACAAATTATTGTAGGTGTTAAATTAGTTATAATCGTTCGCTAAGGGCAATGTTTAAGAATCAAAGTAGAAAATGAATTTTGCTAAATGTATCCCTAAGGGCTACGTTTAAGAATCAATCTAATGCATAAAGTGGTGGTACATTAAGTTGGTTGAAAGAAGTTAAATTCAGAATGTGAATGGTTATTATTAGTGTACAAATAATTTATGCATATCTGAATTTTTTAAACATAGCTTCTGAGAATATGTTTAGCATTTTCCATAGAAGAAATAAACGAATAAAGTTTCTTATAGTTTCACAATAATACAGAAGTCAAAGGTTCCAGAATCCAGAAAAATTCTGTTAGATTGACTTGAAAATTTAACGGAGATCAACGAAAGGGTGTTGGACTCATGGATTGTAATTTACATTTTACAAGGGTCAAGTAAACAAAATAGGCTATTAGTAAACGGGCCCAACGTTCTTTTTCTTTTGGTTGCTTGTCAACATGGGGACCTACTAGTATTTCCAAGAGCAGCCCACTAAAAAACACGTATAATTCTTATTACTTGGCCGAATTGCATGGGGGACTGTGCACCCCCTCCTATAAGGCTGGATCCGACTATCGAGGTGATTCTACAATTATTAGGTTGACGGTTCAAGTTCCGAAGATGAGAGTTTGTAAATATTCTTAGATGCTCCTATAAGGCTGGATCCGACTATCGGGGTGATTCTACAATTATTAGGTTGACGGTTCAAGTTCCGAAGATGAGAGTATTGTAAATATTCTTAGATGATGTATCGTGCATCGGGTGTGATAATTATAAATTCTAGTAGGGGTTACATTAGTTATAATCGTTCGTTTAATTTCCGAACCCTCTTCAAGTAGGAAAAAAAAAAAAATTAACATTTCAACTTTTCAAGTACCGAAACATATAACATGAAATATAATATTGAGAAATCTATTTTAAAAATAAAAGTTAGCCCAAGATCGAATTAATCAAATTAAATACGTGTCGTTTGCGAGAGAGAATCTCAAAATAAAATAAGTTATACTAATTCTCGCAGATTAACAACTATCATCGCATGCATATTTGGTGTATTTTTACGTCAGATCATTAATTTGCAATTGAAACATTCAAGCAATCCTTTAGTTTATTCAAACTACATTAGAGGAGACTTCATTATAGGTTGTCTTTGGTACCCAAACACCATTATTAGTCTTTCTCCTTAAGAAGACTTACAATTGTAACAATTCGCTTATATACTACGAAATGGATCCATCGAAACCATTGCCACAATCACACGAGAGTCTTCAAGAGCTTGCGAAAAATCTCAAAATGGATGTCGTCCCTCAACGTTACGTTCAAGAAAATCGAGAACCCACTTTTGTATCTCAAGACTCATTGCCTTTACCCTCTATCCCAATCATTGACATGAACGATTTAAAGAAGCTAGGATCGGATGTGGATCAACTAAAATATGTTCATTCCACTTGTCATGAATGGGGAATTTTTCAAGTAAGTGTTTTTCTATACATGTACCTTAACTTTGCGTTCGATATGGAGTATGTTTTGGATGACCTTGAATTAAAGTATTTTTTAGTTGGTGAATCATGGAGTTGACAAAATGGTGGTAGAGAGAATGAAGAAGGAGATGGTAGACTTTTTCAAGATGCCGGAAGAAGAGAAGGTGAAGTACAAGTTAAAGCCAGGTGAATATGAAGGTTACGGTCAAACCGTACTTCATGTTCAAGATGCGAAAGTTGATTGGGCTGATCGCTTTTACATGATCACGAATCCTGTTCATAGAAGAAAATCTAATTTGCTTCCTGAGTTCCCTCCATTATTAAGGTCATATCTTGTATCTTTTGTTGTCTCGTTTTGGTATAAAACTAACAGCTTATCCATGGTGCACCTAATTAATCAAGGATGAATTCATTCATTCTAAGATAAATTAACATGTGGTTGAAATCATCATAGTTTGGCACAACAACTATCTCATTGATCACAAACATAAACGCAATGTTTGATATGAAAAAATCTTGTATTGATAAAATATCTAAAATGACTCCTAATAATTTATAACTAAACAAAAGAAGTTTGTGAAAACAGCTAGAAAACCTTTTAGTGCCAATTAAGCAAGTTGGATATATGAACATTATGCTATATGTTTTTTTTTTTTTAAGAACACTTTTGTTTGTAGACAATTTGTTTAATTTCATTCTTTTCAATTGTTTCAACAGAGATACCATGGAGAACTACTTGCAAGAACTTCAAAAACTAGCCATGACTTTGTTTGGTTTCATCGGTCAAGCAGTAGATATCGACAAAGAAGAGATGATAGATGTTTTTGAAGATGGTATGCAATCCGTTAGGATAACTTACTATCCTCCATGTCCACAACCGGATCTTGTTATCGGTCTAACTCCTCACTCAGACGCTTCTGGTATCACCATTTTGCTCCAAGTTAGCGACGTCGAAGGTTTGCAAGTTAGAAAAGATGGTGTATGGATCCCCGTACATATCCTACCCGATGCTTTGGTCATAAATGTCGGAGATGCTCTTGAGGTTAGTCAACTTTCACTCAATTTTTAAAGGGTTAATAAACAGATACGTTATTAGACTTTGTGAAAATGTTCAACTAAGTTACTGAAATATTAAGTTATTCAAGAATTGCTAAACTAGATAACGATATGTAGGTTGATTGACATATGAATATTATGCACACGTATCCGCTTTCTTCACTTATGAATTTAATTGGGTTACTACATTTATAAATATTATTATAACATTGATCATACATGTTACTTTATTTATAATTTAATTGAACAAATTAATACTCTAATAAAACGATGACGTACTTTCAAGACGAGTCATATTATTTTATCACTTTTCAAAAAAATATTATCGCAAGGTGACAACATTAAATAAATGAATTGAAAGTCAACACTCGAATAGATTAGTTTTTAATGAAGTTCTTTTAAGTTAGAAACCAAGTCGCCGGCTTACTTGCTTAGATGTCCATCTCAAGCATGTTAAATATGTTGACCAAAATACATATCAAATGTATTTATTTTGCTTCACATCGTGAAGTTTAAAATCATGGTATAGACGTGGTTTCAATTTATATAATATTATATTTTATATATATATATATATATAGGGTAGTGATCAAGAGGGAAGTGTCTTTTTGGGGGGAAGGGGGGAAGCGTTAGTACGCGTCAGGAAGCATATTACAATTATCAATCAAAACGTCAAAAAAAATTTATTTTTATCGGTAAATAGTAATCAAAATCAATGCTATAAAGAATATTTTAACGAATGAGTTTCATTTTTAAGTCATAACATTAATTGATGAATATTTATTTAATTAATTGTTAAGATGCAGTGTGATGCATATTAACTAAGATGCATCGCGATGCATCATAAAACTTCACATTATTTGAAAAATATTTTTTTTGTTAAGATGCATCATAATGCAGATTAACTAATATGCACCGCGATGCATCTTAACGGATTTGGATCAAATATTCATAAATCGATACTATAACTTGAAGAAAAAATTTATCAAGGAAGCTTAACATTTATAACATCGATTCTGATTAACATTTACTAAATTTCAGTTTGCTTTTTTCGAGATTAGTATAGGTGAAGGTAATATGCTTCCTGATGCGTACTAACGCTTCCCCCTTCCCTCAAAAAATGGACTTCCCTCTGGATCATGCCACTATATATATATATATATATATATATATATATATATATATATATATATATATATATATATATATATATATATATATAATATACTAAACTATACCAAAATAAATTTAAAAAATATAGAAGAATAATTTGGTAAGGAAAATTATTGATAGGCCTAATTAGATAGACCTAATGTGGATAAAAAAAATGTAAGAGTGACATGTGTCAAGTTCAACCAGTAAGATTGAAAGAGAAAAACGTATTAATCAATGAATGTATTAGGTCTATTTTTAGATCAATCTAAATAGGTCTATGTAGCATTACTCATTTGGTACACATCTCGAAGTGTAGCTTTGATTTGGTGTAGGTAAAGTAAAATTGCATTTGATTCATTGAAAACAAGTTGTGTGTTAAATTTCTTTATAATGTAATAGGTGAACTTATCAAAATAAAATGAATGTAAGTTCATTTTAATTAACTTATTAATATGTAAATGTAAATGGAATTAAATTGCTAACGTAGGTAATCAAATATCCATTTGTTACCTAACATTTCTGATGAAACCGTACTTACTGTCCATTTAATGTGTGTAATGAATTGACGTCACCAACATGTAACCCGGAAACTTTTTAGAACTTTTGTAACCGGCCTTTTAAAGAAACTTGGCCGTAAGCTTACTCCAAGTTGGATCAATCGTATCAGATCGACCGCAGACTTTTAATCTTTTATTTACTTTGCAACCCACAAGTACATCAATATGTAACAATTATTTATATATAATGGATTTGCAGATAATGAGCAACGGCGTATACAACAGCGTCGAACATAGGGCGACTGTTAATGCAATGAAAGAGAGGATATCGTTAGCCATGTTCTTCAATCCAAAACTTGAAGCAGATGTTGGACCTGCAAAGAGCATGTTGAAGAGCACGGGAAGTTTACCATTGTATAAAACACTCGTAATGGAACAGTACCTCAAAGAATTCTTCTCGAGCAAACTCAACGGAAAGACATTTCTTGAGAAATTGAAGATTGAAAATGCGGATCATAAAACTTGTTCAAATAACTAAGTAGCGTACCGCGTGTTCGATCTATTTATCAACTTACTCAAACTGTAACACCCCCGAAATTCAGTGTTTTGTGGAAGCATAGTTTGGGGTGTTACTAATCAAATATCACAGCACAAAGATAAAGTAAACGACATCTATATGCAACGTTTGTAAATTGGTTACATTCCATAGATATATTGTTTGAAAACTTAGTGTTTTCGTATACAAAAATGTAGTTTCCCTAGAGTCCGCGCGTGTAGCGGGAGATTCTATTACATAATCAAAATATACAAAAGATAATGCTAAGAATCTCCGTGAATGCAGTTGTGTTGAAATCATGTGACTCTAGCTAAAATCCTGGAGTAATCCTACTCCATCCGAGTACCTGAGAAAACATGCTAAAAAGTGTCAACCAAAAGGTTGGTGAATCTCACAGGTTTGTAAGTAATATTAGCTTTGAACACGAGATTTCATCAGTAATGCCCGCAGGCGTAAAGTCAGCAATTTCAATCCAGAAATCGTAAAACCAGTATTTGCAATCCAGCAAATGTAATTAAGTAAGTTTATACCGTTGCCATGAGGCTCATAATCGAAGCTTAACCCGTAAGTAATAAGTTTGCTCCCGTGACATGCTCGTAAATGAGCAAGCATCAGTAACGAATAATTAGTCACCCGTTTCTACGTGTAAATCAGTACGTGGTAGCGCTACTGCCCCGGGTGGGGAGGGTCATTTCCCTAATGGATCCATTAACTAGTGTTCGCGCTTAAGTCCATAACTAACGATATATGATGGAGAGACTTCTGTAAGTAGTAAATAACTCATGCAATTCCGTTTGGTATAGTAAGTAGTTTAGTACTTGTGTTCAAGAAAATCAGTAGCATGTATCTCCCCCAATAAGATAAAACAGTAAAAGTGGGGCCGTAAGACTCACCTGAGTCTTGTAGTAATCAGTTGCAATTAGCAAGTAGTAAGTAAAGCAAGTAGGTTCTCTGAACCCGTAACCTTCAAATGCCTATTCATATGAAGTTATGTAAGTATGCGTCTCACGAGACGTTTCGTTTAGTTGTACACAACTAGTATAGCCAATGTTTGTCCGTATGTTTGTAATTGTTCGTCTGTTGAAAAAAAACATGTTTGGGCCCGTTGGTGACGGTTTGTAGCAAAATTTCTAAAATGTTGACTTTGCTACAGTGAATGTGCTACAGTGAATTGCTACAGTAAAATTTGACTTTTTGCTACAGTAACTTTGACTTTTCTATAGTGAAAATCCTTTAAAATTTCCAAGTTTTCTGTTTTCTGCGACATAAGCTGCGACACAAGGATTTGTATGCGACACAATGGTTGTGTCGCATGAAGGATGCGACACAAGAGCTCTGCGACACAGTGGTTGTGTCGCAAAAAGCTTGCGATGCTAATTCAATAGCGACAGAACGGTTGTGTCGTATAAAATACGACATAGTATGCGACATAGAGTGCGACACAATATTGTGTCGCAAAGGTTACGACACTAAAGGATTGGTACGACACAAGGTGCGACACAAACGGGTTTATGCGACACAGCATGCGACACAAGGCTTGTGTCGCATGTATGAACACCAGCCCAGAAACTTTCGGGTTTCAAGAATTTCCGACCAAAAACGCAAATCTAACCCATCTTTGAGCTATAAAATCGTGTATTCTTCATGTATTAGGTTATATCTAAGTTGTGTACACATCAAAACATCAAAACATTACACCAATTTGAATAGATCTAAGATTTTAGGAATTTCTTACTTTTGCAAATCGAGCCAAACGGAGGATGAAATGATGAAAACGGTCTTGATATTCTTGCTCCACTCGTGATGGTGATTCCGAATATGTAATTTTCGTGGGTCGGTTTGTATTCCGAAATTTTGGTGTGGTTTTTGGTTGAGAGTGTTTGTGGTTGATGTGTGTGTTTGGGATGATGAAAATGAAAGAGGAAATTAGGTTGGGGGTGGGGTTGATGGCTGATCCACCAAGAAAGGAGGGGGGGAATACTCCCCAAATCATCGTGTTGACTCCGTGTCCTAATCGTTTAATCACTAGTTTTTAATATTTAACCAAACATTTATATTTTTAAAACGTAACTGGAGTATTTAAATAAAAATACCTTGAAATTAATAATAAAAACATTTGTCGAAGTATTTAAATTATTAGTTCGCGTTTATTACGTTTTGTTGCATTATTTAAATGTCGTCGCAATAATATGTAAATAATGTTCGTTCAGTTGCGTATTTTATATAACAAAATACATTCTTATTATCTAAGTAAATTTCTGTCACCAACGTCCAAATAACTATGTCGGACTACGTCCGGTTAATTCGCACGATTCATCCGAATCGCGTAAGTACACACATATATATATAAATCACCTTATATATATATATATATACAAATAGAGTCTGCAATTAGTCCTATTACATACTAATTACATCTAGTTACAATTAATTAGGCGTAATTAATTACCCTAATTTAGCAGGTGTTACATTCTCCCCTTGTTAAAGAAATTTCGTCCCGAAATTAGCTTGAGTGTACGGACGGTGCGTTGTCTGGGAAGAGATGTGGGTATTTCTGTCGCATTTGGTCTTCCCGTTCCCAGGTGAATTCAGGACCACGTCTAGAATTCCACCTGACTTTTACGATGGGAATACGACTCTGTTTTAATTGCTTGACCTCGCGGTCCATGATTTCCATAGGTTCCTCGACAAAATGAAGTTTATCATCGATTTGAATTTCGTCGAGCGGTATAATCAGTGTCTCGTCAGACAGACATTTCTTCAAGTTCGAAATGTGGAATGTGTTGTGTACGCTGCTAAGTTCAGCAGGAAGTTGCAGGCGGTATGCCACTGGACCAATCCTTTCCAGGATTTCGAATGGTCCGATGTATCTAGGATTTAGTTTGCCTCGCTTTCCGAATCGAATGACACCCTTCCACGGTGCCACTTTGAGAAGTACCTTGTCCCCTACCTGGAACTCAAGGTGTTTGCGTCTCACGTCAGCATAGCTTTTCTGACGATCACGTGCGGCTTTCAGCCGGTTTTGGATACCGATGATTTTCTCAGTAGTTTCCTGAATGATTTCTGGACCCGTGAGTTGGGAATCTCCTAACTCAGTCCAACAGATAGGTGATCGGCACTTACGTCCGTAAAGTGCCTCGAAGGGTGCAGCCTTTATGCTGGTATGGTAACTGTTGTTGTACGAAAACTCGCACAACGGTAAGTGATTTTCCCAAGAAGTATCGAAGTCAACTACGCAGGCTCGTAGCATATCCTCCAGTGTTTGAATAGTTCGCTCGCTTTGGCCATCGGTTTGCGGGTGATAAGCAGTACTCATATCCAGACGAGTACCAAGAGATTTTTGTAGCGATTGCCAAAAGTTAGAAGTAAAACGGCTGTCCCTATCCGAGATGATCGAGATAGGTACACCGTGTCGCGAGATAATTTCTTTGACATAGATGCGAGTCAGACGCTCCATCTTGTCGGTTTCCTTGATGGCCAGAAAATGAGCAGATTTCGTGAGACGGTCCACGATCACCCAAATGGTATTGCAACCACTCGAAGTTTTCGGTAGTTTGGTAATGAAGTCCATGGAAATCTGTTCCCATTTTCATTGAGGAATTTCAGGTTGTTGGAGCAACCCCGAGGGTCTTTGGTGTTCGGCCTTGACTTTGGAACAGGTTAGGCATTTACTGACGTACAAGGCAATGTCAGCTTTCATGTTAGGCCACCAATACAACCCTTTGACGTCGTGATACATCTTGTCAGAACCAGGATGTATAGAGTATCGAGATTTGTGAGCTTCAGCCATCACCAAATCTCGCAAGTTTCCGAATTTGGGTAACCACACCCGGTTAGAGAAGTATCGAGTTCCATCGGGTTTGATTTCGAATTGTTTATCCAAGCCTCGCAAGGCTTCATTTTTCAAGTTTTCATCGTTGAGTGCTTCAAGTTGAGCGGTAAGGATTTGAGCAGGAAGCTCGTTATGAATTGTCATAGAAAGTGCTCGGACTCGAAGGGGTTTCACTCGTTCTTTTCGGCTTAAGGCATCGGCAACTACGTTAGCCTTGCCCGGATGGTATTTGATCTCGCAGTCGTAGTCACTAAGTAACTCAACCCAGCGACGTTGCCTCATGTTTAGATCCTTCTGATCGAATATGTGTTGGAGACTTTTGTGATCAGTGAAGATAGTGCTTTTCGTACCGTAGAGATAATGTCTCCAGATTTTCAATGCGAAGACCACAGCACCTAACTCAAGGTCGTGGGTCGTATAGTTTTTCTCGTGGATTTTTAGTTGTCGTGAGGCATAGGCAATGACTTTTTCCCGTTGCATCAACACACAACCAAGTCCTTGGTGTGAGGCGTCGCAGTAAACTACGAAATCGTCGGTGCCCTCGGGTAAGGACAAGATCGGTGCACTGCAAAGTTTGTTTTTCAATAGTTGGAAAGCTGACTCTTGTTTATCAGTCCAATCGAACTTCTTATCTTTCTGAGTCAGTGTGGTTAGGGGAACAGCTATTCTTGAAAAGTTTTCGATGAATCGGCGGTAATAACCAGCAAGACCTAAGAATTGTCTCACTTCGGTTGGAGTGGTCGGTGACTCCCAGCCCTTGATTGCTTCAATCTTGGCGGGATCAACATGAATTCCTTGGCTGTCAATCACGTGCCCGAGGAATTGAACGGTTCGAATCCAGAACTCACACTTAGAGAATTTGGCATATAACTCTTCGTGTTTCAAGAGTCTCAGAATGGTTTTCAGATGTTGAGCATGTTCCTGCTCGTTGCGAGAGTAAATCAAGATATCATCGATGAACACAATGACGAATTTGTCAAGATATGGTTTGCACACCCGATTCATAAGGTCCATGAATACGGCCGGTGCGTTGGTCAACCCGAATGGCATCACTTGGAATTCGTAATGCCCATAACGAGTTCGGAAAGCTGTCTTTGGGATATCATTGTCACGGACTCGGAGTTGATGATAACCCGACCGTAGATCAATCTTTGAGTAAACACTAGATCCCTGGAGTTGGTCAAATAGGTCATCGATTCTGGGAAGTGGATACCGATTCTTTATGGTTAGCTTATTCAGCTCTCGGTAATCGATACACATGCGGAAAGATCCATCTTTCTTTTTCACGAATAAGACCGGAGCTCCCCAAGGCGAGGAACTTGGTCGAATGCATCCTCTGTCCAGGAGTTCCTGTAGTTGGTTAGACAACTCCTGCATTTCGGATGGTGCTAAACGGTAAGGGGCTCGTGCCACGGGTGCAGCTCCAGGCACAAGTTCGATTTGAAATTCAACTTGTCTAGGTGGCGGAAGTCCGGGCAAGTCTTCAGGAAAGACTTCCGGGAAATCCCGCACGATCGGAACATCCTCAAGTCGCTTCTCCTCCGACTTCTTCTCCGTTACATGTGCAAGGATGGCTTGATACCCTTTTCGTAGGTATTTTCTAGTTTTCAGACAGGAGACAATATTCAGATTTCGTCTGCCGGTCTCCCCTTGTAGGACTAAGGTTCCACCGGAGACAAGAGGTATGCGAACGAGTTTATCATGGCAGATGATTTCAGCTCGGTGCTTGGATAACCAATCCATACCGACAATAATGTCAAAGCTGCCGATCTCGACAGGGATTAAATCAATGGGAAACGTTTCGTTCGTGAGGTTAAGTGTACAGTTGGGTATGATGCTATCAGTCTCAATCAGTTTGCCGTTAGCTAATTCTACAATGTATTTAGCATCTAAGGCAGTGGGAGTTATATCAAGTAAAGGACTAAATTTCTCAGAAATGAAGCTTCTATCGGCACCGGTATCAAATAACACAGAAGCAGTAAGGTCGTTGAGAAGGAACGTACCCGTCACGACATTCGGGTCTTGTCTGGTTTCCCCAGCCTTGATAACGAATGCTCTACCGCGAGCAGGGTTGTTGTTATTTTTTCAGCTTTGGGCAATCTTTCTTGAAGTGCCCTGAATTTCCGCACCCAAAGCATGCCTTTGGTGCGTTGGTGTTGGGGGTAGAAATGTTGGTTCGGCAATCCTTGGCTAGGTGCCCGAACCGTTTGCAGTTGGAGCAAGGGCAAGAACCGTCATGATGGCGGTTGCATTTGGGACAGTAGGGTCTGCTCCCGCTGTACCCTTTCTTCTCCGAAGTTCCAGATGAATAAGTCTTAACGAACTCAGGCTTTTTGTTGGAGGTTTGGTTGGATGAGTTGGGGTTTACTTCCCACTTGCGTTTATTGTTTGCAGATGGGGTTGAAGTTATGCCACGACGAACAGAATTTGACGTTAGTTCATGGGCCATACGGATGGTGCTCTGAATAGTACCCGGTTTGGAAGAAGTTACCAGGTCTTGGAGTCTCTCAGGAAGACCATCAACGAATTTCTCGATCCTCTTATACTCAGGATCGACCATGGTTGGGCACAGAAGTGCCAGTTGGTGGAAACGGTTTGTGTATCCGGTGATGTCATCACCCTGCATCTTGTGGTTCCAAAATTCCATTTCCAGCTGTTTCAATTCATCCCTGGGGCAGTACTCGCCCCTCAACATCTCCTTCAACTCCTCCCACGGGAGTTTGTAAGCATTAGCAACACCCACAGTCTGGGCATAGGTGTTCCACCAGGTGAGTGCGGTGTCAGTAAAAGTACTAACGGAGAACTTAACTTTGTCTCCTTCTGCACAGTTGCAGATCAGAAATACGGATTCGACTTTCTCGACCCAGCGTACTAGACCGATAGCTCCCTCAGTACCTGCAAAGTTTAGAGGTTTGCAGTTCTGAAAGTCTTTGTATGAACAGGGTTTAGCAGTAGAGGTTTCAGCGGCATCGCTGTTCCTCGTGGAATTTGGTGGAGTATTCCGAGCCAAGGCTTCAGTAACAGCCTGGGTTATAAGGGAGGTAATCTGGGCATCGGTGTATGGTCTTGTCTTTGGCGGCATGATTCTTCAATAAAAGAAATGAAGATACATGAGATTTTGTAGGAACTTGTAATTGTCACAGATGTACATGTATAAAAGCAGTAATACATAACATCAACATGGAAAAATGACAATTATTATGAGTTGAAATATCAAGGAATATTTGATGGATAATGCGAGTTCAAAGGTTACATCCTACAGAGATATTACAAAAGGTGTCGGGAATTGTTACATCCGACTAGTTTATAGAGTAGCGCTAGATAGTCATTAGATTACGAGATAGATTACAAGACAAAGACTACACTAGTCTTAATGTAGATTAATTTGTTCCATCAGCGCGACAAGGCGGTCCACGGTTTCTGCCAGCCTGTTGGTTTGCCTGGCATTGTCTTCAACTAAGGCCAGTCGTTGTGCTAGTACACGAGAGTGATCCTCAGTCTCCTGTGAACGTTGTTCACATTCCTCTAGTCGGTTTCTTACAAGTTCATCCGCACCTAATTCAGCGGTCATTGAGTCCTGAATTATGCTTACAGAGAGGTTGGTATCCTCTTGTTCTCGCTGGAGTTGGGATATGTGATCAAGTGCTTGACGAAGCAGGTAGGTCATTCGGTGTTGTTCCAGTTCAAGATTTTCGAGTCTTTGTTCCTGACGGTGAAGTTGGGTAGCCAACACTGGCATCGTGAGGTGTGCCGAGTTCTGAGAGTTATGTACAGGATAGGGGCTAGTTCGAGGTGACCTTGTGTTCCTCCTGGCTTCTCGTGGGTTCCGTGACCCATGTGAGTGAGAGTGTGACGGATTAGGTGGTATGTTTGCCATTTCTGTGGCAGTGTGTAAGTAAGACGAGGCTAATATATATATACATATATCATATCCAGCCTAGTGTCTAGCACGTATCAAGTAATGGTCCGGTTCTCTCGTGGTCAGAGTCAACTAACGTATCCCCGTTCAACATATTCATTTCAGACCTTACATCATCTTTCCTTAATTGTACATAGTTGATCAGGCTATGTTAAATTAAAGTCGTATGCTGTAATTCCTGAACCAGTCATGTCTAATATGAGAATACTGCCTAACGGTCATAGTCTAGGCCCACTAAATGCAACCTAGTTCACTATAACCTTAGGCTCTGATACCAATCTGTAACACCCCCAAAATTCAGTGTTTTGCGGAAGCATAGTTTGGGGTGTTACTAATCAAATATCACAGCACAAAGATAAAGTAAACGACATCTATATGCAACGTTTGTAAATTGGTTACATTCCATAGATATATTGTTTGAAAACTTAGTGTTTTCGTATACAAAAATGTAGTTTCCCTAGAGTCCGCGCGTGTAGCGGGAGATTCTATTACATAATCAAAATATACAAAAGATAATGCTAAGAATCTCCGTGAATGCAGTTGTGTTGAAATCATGCGACTCTAGCTAAAATCCTGGAGTAATCCTACTCCATCCGAGTACCTGAGAAAACATGCTAAAAAGTGTCAACCAAAAGGTTGGTGAATCTCACAGGTTTGTAAGTAATATTAGCTTTGAACACGAGATTTCATCAGTAATGCCCGCAGGCGTAAAGTCAGCAATTTCAATCCAGAAATCGTAAAACCAGTATTTGCAATCCAGCAAATGTAATTAAGTAAGTTTATACCGTTGCCATGAGGCTCATAATCGAAGCTTAACCCGTAAGTAATAAGTTTGCTCCCGTGACATGCTCGTAAATGAGCAAGCATCAGTAACGAATAATTAGTCACCCGTTTCTACGTGTAAATCAGTACGTGGCAGCGCTACTGCCCCGGGTGGGGAGGGTCATTTCCCTAATGGATCCATTAACTAGTGTTCGCGCTTAAGTCCATAACTAACGATATATGATGGAGAGACTTCTGTAAGTAGTAAATAACTCATGCAATTCCGTTTGGTATAGTAAGTAGTTTAGTACTTGTGTTCAAGAAAATCAGTAGCATGTATCTCCCCCAATAAGATAAAACAGTAAAAGTGGGGCCGTAAGACTCACCTGAGTCTTGTAGTAATCAGTTGCAATTAGCAAGTAGTAAGTAAAGCAAGTAGGTTCTCTGAACCCGTAACCTTCAAATGCCTATTCATATGAAGTTATGTAAGTATGCGTCTCACGAGACGTTTCGTTTAGTTGTACACAACTAGTATATCCAATGTTTGTCCGTATGTTTGTAATTGTTCGTTTGTTGAAAAAAAACATGTTTGGGCCCGTTGGTGACGGTTTGTAGCAAAATTTCTAAAATGTTGACTTTGCTATAATGAATGTGCTACAGTGAATTGCTACAGTAAAATTTAACTTTTTGCTACAGTAACTTTGACTTTTCTATAGTGAAAATCCTTTAAAATTTCCAAGTTTTCTGTTTTCTGCGACATAAGCTGCGACACAAGGATTTGTATGCGACACAATGGTTGTGTCGCATGAAGGATGCGACACAAGAGCTCTGCGACACAGTGGTTGTGTCGCAAAAAGCTTGCGATGCTAATTCAATAGCGACAGAACGGTTGTGTCGTATAAAATACGACATAGTATGCGACATAGAGTGCGACACAATATTGTGTCGCAAAGGTTACGACACTAAAGGATTGGTACGACAGAAGGTGCGACACAAACGGGTTTATGCGACACAACATGCGACACAAGGCTTGTGTCGCATGTATGAACACCAGCCCAGAAACTTTCGGGTTTCAAGAATTTCCGACCAAAAACGCAAATCTAACCCATCTTTGAGCTATAAAATCGTGTATTCTTCATGTATTAGGTTATATCTAAGTTGTGTACACATCAAAACATTACACCAATTTGAATAGATCTAAGATTTTAGGAATTTCTTACTTTTGCAAATCGAGCCAAACGGAGGATGAAATGATGAAAACGGTCTTGATATTCTTGCTCCACTCGTGATGGTGATTCCGAATATGTAATTTTCGTGGGTCGGTTTGTATTCCGAAATTTTGGTGTGGTTTTTGGTTGAGAGTGTTTGTGGTTGATGTGTGTGTTTGGGATGATGAAAATGAAAGAGGAAATTAGGTTGGGGGTGGGGTTGATGGCTGATCCACCAAGAAAGGAGGGGGGGAATACTCCCCAAATCATCGTGTTGACTCCGTGTCCTAATCGTTTAATCACTAGTTTTTAATATTTAACCAAACGTTTATATTTTTAAAACGTAACTGGAGTATTTAAATAAAAATACCTTGAAATTAATAATAAAAACATTTGTCGAAGTATTTAAATTATTAGTTCGCGTTTATTACGTTTTGTTGCATTATTTAAATGTCGTCGCAATAATATGTAAATAATGTTCGTTCAGTTGCGTATTTTATATAACAAAATACATTCTTATTATCTAAGTAAATTTCTGTCACCAACGTCCAAATAACTATGTCGGACTACGTCCGGTTAATTCGCACGATTCATCCGAATCGCGTAAGTACACACATATATATATAAATCACCTTATATATATATATACAAATAGAGTCTGCAATTAGTCCTATTACATACTAATTACATCTAGTTACAATTAATTAGGCGTAATTAATTACCCTAATTTAGCAGGTGTTACACAAACAAATTAAGTAAACTTGTAAGTATGCATATATGAAATTAATCTTAATAGTTGTTTGAATCCTTCGTTAATGATATTAAACATGTAATATATGATGATGGCCTTTGTATTTACTGAACTCTAGCTAACTATAATGTGTAAAGATTTTTTTTTCTTGTTTAATTTAAATTTTCGTGAAAGTATAGTGTAACATCCTCCGTAACGGTCTGGTAAATTCTAATTTAAAGTGATTATTTAATTATTTAATTATTTGATATTATTGTATAATTGTGAAACTTAGATAAATAAGTTCCAGGACTTATTGTGGATAGTAAATTGTCGCATGTTTTAATTTACTATAGTTGACGGTAAAATAAAAAAAGTTTCTCGCAATTGATGTTTAGGTTCCAGACAATAGATTTGGAACGGGTATAAAATACCCAATGTATATGGTCGGTTTAAAAAGAGGCCGACCTCCTTTTTTGTGACTTTCCCCAATTGTTGAATTCATTTGATGACCTTGAACCCTTCACCAAAATTTCAAAAAAAAAAAAAAAATCCAAATTGAAATTATCAAACAAGAAGTAGTGAATTGAAGCTGTGATTTCTATTATAATCTTCTTACAATCATCATCTTCTTCATTTAGTGTAAGTAATCTCATGTTTATAAACTTAAGTGTTGCTAGGTTAATAATGGAAGTTATGAATTGATTGACTTCTTGAATTACTTATGAGGATTACTGATGTAATATGATGATTACGAATTGATTATATTGTTTGAATGAGTGAATTCATGTTCTTGAGTGATAAATTGAGGCTTTTGATAGATTGAGTGGATTTTATGATTTTGACATGAAAATGGGGATTCTTGATGTTAATTGTCATTGCTTGAGGTTGTTCGATGCAATATGATGTTCCCTTAGTGTTAAAAATGTTGCTTGACTGAGAGTATACCTGAAATGTGAGATTTTGTAAGTTTAAATTCCTATTTGGGTATGCTGTGTTTTGCTGCTGCTACTGCTGTAAATCAAGATGAAGCCGGCTGCTCATATGAGCAAGCCGGCGGGTTCTGTGTTTGGGTAGGGGAGCCGGCGGGTCAAAGACCCAAGCCGACGGCTTGAGACCTCAGACCGACGGGCTGGTTGCTAGACGCTTTAAAACTCGACTTTGCTCTTTTCCCTCAAAAATCGTAGTACCCGGCGGCTAAGTGGTGTGAGCCGGCGGGTTGTGGGCTGAAGCCGGCGGCTTCTCTTGCCTGTCCAACACCTCACCTTTACTTGATTGATTTCAATGTTAATCGGTTGTTACATGTTATAACATTGATAAACCAGTATTAATACATGGTTATAACTATGTTTATGATCAATAATATATAATTAGGAACTTATAATTGTGATGTCGATTGTGTAAAGTTCCTAGTGTTATGAATTGATATGAGTTAATGTGACACCCGTCAATTTAGGACTAGAATTTAGTGCCTAATCAAGTCTTAATACATATAATTAGTTCTGTACTAGGCTAATTAATGTATCAATTATTATATATATTGTTGAATATATATCTACAATTATGCGATTTGTTCAAATCGTACGAGTTTCAAATCGAATGAATTTCGATACAATAAATACGGACGTTGGTGAAATATGGATTTAAGTAATACAAGGATTTTTAATAACGTTATTGTACTTAAAAATATTATGTCAATAATATTTAGTATCCAAGTTTTATCACACAATTAATATAAACGCGATTAAACAGACAAACGCGCAAACAAATAAAACAAAATTCAATTTAAATACCCTAAATAGATAATTGGTAAAATATTATAATAAAATATTTTATAATAAATTCGTAATTTAAAACTTATCTTTTAATGTGTAAAAATCATTTAACGTTTGAACAACGGAGCAAACGAACACCACACGGAACACGGGGCGAAAACTGGAAAAATGGGGATAACCCCCACCTTCCACTTTTCTTTCTTCATTTCATCACTTCCTCCTCTCTTTCTCTCTTTTCTTTTCTCTCTAAACAAACAAAACCACCAAACCATTAAAAATCGCAAATAACACCACGAAACGCAACCGTATCATCAATATTTTTAGAGATTCACGACCACCTCGCGACGATCTACAACGCTACCTTTTCGGATTTTCATTTCGGCAAATTGTAAGTTTCCGACAAAATCCCGAAACCTCTCGATTCTTAGTATTTTTCAATTGTGATTGTTATTATAACTAGTATATGTCCATTACGATGTATAGAACACGAAATTACAGCTTAAAAACGAGTTTAAAACGGATTTTTGGTCGGAATTATCGTGACAGCCAGATTTCTGGGCTGGTGTTCATCCATGCGACACAAGCCTTGTGTCGCATGTTGTGTCGTATTTTGGCCTTTGTGTCGCATAAACTCCCTTGTGTCGTACCTTGTGTCGTATCAACTAATTAGTGTCGCAAGTTCTGCGACACAACCACTATGTCGCATACCCCATACGACACAATCACTATGTCGCTGTTGAATCAGCATTTCGCATCCATGCGACACAACCTTTGTGTCGTATGGACATTGTGTCGCACTCCTATGCGACACAACCCGTGTGTCGCATAACATCTTTAGTGTCGCATATTGTGTCGCAAAACACAGAAAACTTAGATTTTTACTAAGTGTCGAGACCTAAAATTTTAACACCTGATTTTACCCAAATTCAAGTCCAGATGCGTTTTTCCTTAAAGCAATATAGTAGAAATAAAAATTTTCCAAGCTGACCTGGCAGCTCGACCCCAGCCAGGGGCTCTGCCCCTTGGACCCCGCTACTAGGGGCGCTGCCCCCGGACCCCCGTACTTAGATTCCGTAAGCACATTCTTCACCAAGTGTCAAACTTGAACAACTTCAAAACACTTATACGATACAACTTTTCAAACATAATGGAATTTATTTTTCAAGCCTAACACTTCAAACAAATATAGATATGTCGAGATTATCATTTCAACTAAATCACCAACGGGTCGTACGCGTTTTCAAAACATACTTCAAATTCAAACAAGTCGTTGTAACTTGTGTCAATTCAACCAAACAAGTCGTAGTAACTTGTATCAAAACAATCAACCAAATCGTAGTAATTTGGACATATATATATATAGTTGTATAACAACTACAAAGGTAGTCTTTCGAGATACCGGTACAATTAATAACAATCAAGTGTCGTGAACACATTCAGGTTTCAAATTCTTGGACATCAATTCACCGCTAATTACTTCAAGTTTATTAAATTAAACACTTCAAGACTCAGGTGAGTTTCATGGCCCTATTTTCACTACTTTTACTAGGGGTGTGATATTAATACTTCATTTTGTTTTACAAGTAGAACGCAAGTGCCAAACTTCAAATACTACATGAGTTTCAAGCTAATCAATTTAAAGTCCTCCATAGCATAGTCTCTAGTATTTATAGCGTGAATGTTAGTATATGATATCATATGGGATTGACAATCCTCATCCGGGTTAGCACGCACTAATCGGTCAAACGGATGTATTAGCATTTGGGAAGACGAGTGTAGATTAGACACTCGTAGGAGGCATTTCAAGTTAGGTTTCCTTAATTGGGCCTGACAAATCAAGTTAAGCTCAGACTATGTGCTCATGGATTGTATAACTTTTATTTTGCTTAATTGCATTTTAAATTCAATATAAATCTTGCGGTTCTGACAACTATACATTGACATACAAACCTGTGAGCTCACCAGCGTTTTCGCTGACCCATTTTAGTATTTATCACAGGTACCCAGCAGTAGGTTGGCTGCACAAGCAGGGATTATTAGCTCGAGTCAGCATGCATACAACTAGAGATTTGATTGCATTATTATATTTTGTAAAAGTAATTATGCCATGTAATCTCTCAATCTCAGGAACCGAGCTAATGTAACATTGTTTTGATGTAAACGTTTACTTTATTTATACAAGTTTAAAACGACGCATATAGTGGTCGTTCATTATTATCTTATGTGCTTTGTATATTGATTAGTGACACCCAAATCGAGCTTCCGCAAATCAATCAAATTTGGGGGTGTCACAGTTAAGTATTGATGATCCTGATTACTAACTTATATCTGATTGTTGATTCTCAGATCCTTCAAAAGATAAGTGACACCGGGATTCTGAGTTTGTGAAGACAAATGTATTGGTGAGTGGATTTAGAACTCACCATTTGATTTAGTTGTAACTATTTGGTTACAACAAGTAAACGTAGATATAATTGTTGAATTATTTAGTTGATATTGCTGATTATAAATGTACGTGCTATGTGTGGCCTTCGGGCATCAGTTGTTAATGAAGTCAATGAGTTGAACTGGTTGGTTGAGCTAGTTGATTGTTATGTGAATTACACAAGGTCTTGCTTCATTTGTTGTGTGTATAGAACCTGTGTGTGAGTATAATAGACACTAGCTATCGGTCTCGTCCATTTTGGCCATACGGATATGGTTGGATAAGTGTTCTGGGAAGCCACCCGGGTATTATGGTATTCTCCAGAACCACCGATCCTCATTATTGTATTGTTAACTGCTGTATCATGTGTTTACAGTTGTTTGGTGTAAACAGGTGGTTATGCTAAATTGAATTGTGTGTGATGAATTCATTCACTTAGCTTCGTGCTAATCCCTCATTTTACTTCCTGCAGGTTATGTTTTGGGATGTGGGTTGCAGGATTTTGATGCTCTAGTAGCAGGGAATGTTTGATGTGGGCGACTCTGATAAAGTTTTGTTATAAACTTAGTTTGGAGCAATATAATACCCCGTTTTATGTGGTTGATATGTAGTAACTTAAATAGTTTTAACTTATAGTATGTCGAGCATGTAATCCGTTTATGTACATTATCTTAATGTACACAGTTTAAATATGTTTTAAAGTATACGCTTTCGTGGTAAATAATATAACATTGTTGGATCTAATGAGGGGTGTTATAAGTTGGTATCAGAGTATAGTTTTGCGTTAATTGAGCATTGTAAAGTGTTCAATCCCAACTCTGGAGCGTGTTAGACTCGTCCCAACGGACGTCGGTTGGGGGCGTCGGTTACAACCGACGGAACCGACGCCATAGGCACGGCCCGTCGGTTGGCCGGCGTCGGTTTGAGGCTTCGGTTTGGCGACGGAGGGAGTGAGAACGTGGGGCCCACGTCAGTTTATTTATTTATTTTTTTTCTTTTTCGCTGAAAAGTGACGATTTTTTAAAAAATTTTTTTTTGAGGACCGTTGGGGGTAACGGCTACAAAAAAAAAAACATTATTTTTTTTATCCAAACCAATTTTCATCCCCTATAAATCCCAATTTAACCCAACCCCAAATTTCATACAAAAACCCACCTCATTTCACACTTTATTTATACTTTTATCCAACCTTTTTTCAACCTTTTAACCAATATTCAAACCAAATTCAATATACAACTCATAAAATAATATTCATACCACTCCTCTCATATCAAACACAAATACAAAAATGAGTCGACGTCACTCAACCGCCGACGATATGTGGAACAACTTAATCAACAATCCAATACCGAATCAAACCCGCAATCACGATTCCCCAAGTGACACTTCTTCCGCTCAATCGAGCAACTCTTCTCCTAGTCAACCACCCGGCTTTGCACTATACTCAAATCCATCGCCACCATTCCAAGGTTACCAAAACTACTCAACGTATCATCATTTTTCACCACATATTCCAATCCACCAAACTCCCGCGCCATTTGGAAACCCACATTATATGCACCAACCACATCACTCGGCTTATACAACATACCCACCAACACCAATTAGCCATCCACAATTCGGAAACATCAACACGCCGCCACGTCCCGATATCGACGACGAAACGATTCCCGAAACCGAACCCGTTCCCGAGCCCGAACCCGAACCCGTGGTGAAGAAAGGAAAATCAAAAGAAAAAGCTCCGGCAACAAGGGTACAAGTCAAATGGAGCGACGAGGAAGCGGTTATATTAGCCGAGCGTTGGATCCACCGATCCGAAAAAGATAAACGAGGCGCTTCTCAAAGCTACGAAGTTTTTTGGGACAAAGTCGAAGCCGATTATAATACGGTGGCGCCTAAACCCCGTACCTTGAGCCAAATTCAAGGAAAATGGAACAAGATTCGTACCGATTGCAAAATCTTCATTGCAATCCACAAAGGTCTAACGAATCCTCGTCAAAGCGGTGCAAGTGACGAACAAATTATTAAGGCGTGTAAGGCCGCGTTCAAGGACCAACAAAAAAGAGCATTCATATACGAAGATTGTTGGCACGTAGTGAAAAATCATCCAAAGTTTCTTGAAACAGGTGGAATCATGGGCAACCGACAAGTGCCAACCCAACCCGAGCTCGAGACGATAAATCTTGGTGACGACATTCCTACTTCCGAGCCTCTTGCAGCTAACATGGAACGGTTGTTCCAAAACGACTTGATACGTCGCCCACCCGGTCGTACTTCTTCACGAAAATCCCAAAAAAGCTCGGGCTCAAGTGACGCCGCCACTTCTTCAAGATCTCTCAAAGAAAAAGAACGTTTGGCAAACATACAAGCCGCGGAATCACAAAAAGAAGCATTGGAAGCGATAAAACATAACGCGACCAAAAAAACCATTCTTAAATCGTGAAAAATGTTATATAAACCAATACCGTCGTTTCTCAAAGGCAAGGAGAAAAAAATACTCGAAAAGGTCCGAAAAACCGTGGTTGATAATTATGAGACGGATTACAACATGGTTTTTGGTCACGCAGTACAACCGGACGAGGACGACAACGAAAACGAAGACTGCTCGGAGTAGATGACTAATAATATTTCTAGTTTTCAATAAATGTATTTTTTTATTTTTAGGAATTGTAATCTTTTATTTAATATTAATGTAATGTTTTTTTTTTATTTTCAATAAATGTATTTTTTTTACTTTTAGGAATTTTAATCTTTAGTTTAATATTAATGTAATGTTTTTTATTTTGCAAATATAAGTGTTTTTGTATTAAATAAATAAATGAAATAGTGTGTGGGGCCCTGAAAATAAGTGAAGTGATGTTACTGTAGGGAGTGAAATGTCAGTAAATGTCAGTTTATGTCAGTTGTGGGAAAAGCTGATGTGGCGCAGACGTGGCACAAACTGACGCGTCAGTAATTAGTCACTGTTGGGAGGAGTCTTATGTCAAACATTCCTGGGTATGGGATTTAGCATTGTATGTGAATCGTTTAGTAGATAGGTGCTAACGATTCACGATTGTTGAGTTGCTGTGATGAATACAGATATGGCAGATAACGAGCAACCGACCGCAAATCCTAACAATGCCTCAAGGATCGATGCTCCTCCTTTGCATATTCATGGTGAACAACCTAGTCATGATGGTACTTCTGTACATGTTGGTGAAGAATCGAATAGAGATGATTATATGCATGAATTAGAAGACGAGGTGATTAATCTTAGAGAATTTAAAAGACAAACTGAAGCTGCGTCATCTCAGCAACATTCTCAGCAACAAATACCGGTGTTTGGTACTGTTCCTTCCTTTCAAACAAATAAAACGTGTTCTTTTAAAACGTTTATGGCAAGTAAACCACCGGAGTTTAGTGGTAGTACAAATCCCTCGGTAACATTAAATTGGTTAAGAGACATGGAACGAAAATTTGATGTAACACATTGTGAAGAAGAATCTAAGGTTCCATATGCAATTCAATGTTTAAAAGATGAAGCTATGGTTTGGTGGGATTCTATCACTGGTCATTTGACTCAACAACAGAAAGAAGCTATTCGATGGTCTGATTTTCATCAAGCAGTTTGTAGTCAGTATTGTTCAGATTTTGATATGGCTAGAATCAGACGAGAGTTTGTGAACTAACAGTTGACTGATAAGATGACGCTTGATGAGTGGATAGCACAGTTTTCTGAGAAGGTGCGGTTTGTTCAGCAGTGGGTCCCTAATGAGAAAACTAGAATTGAACAGTTTGTGGATACTTTACCTCCGATTTATCGTACCATTGTAAGATTAGCAAGTACTTTATCTCAGGATTTTAACCTTGCACGTTCTGTTGATAGTGATATGAGAGTTCAGGGTTATCCAGCTAAGGATACTTCTTCTCAGAAATCTAGAAATGATTCTTCAGGAAAAGGAAAGTCGAGATGGCAGAGTAACCGACAGGGTCAAAGATCTGGTAGTAAGAGTGGTTCATCTGGAGGTTCAAATTGGTGTAATTCTTGTAAGTCACGACATTCTGGTCCGTGTAATCCTCAGACGAATAAATGTCTCAAATGTGGTGAATTGGGGCATGTAATCAAGAATTGCAGGTATCCTAATTTTGTGTGTTGGACGTGTAAGAAAGAAGGACATCGGGTTGGTCAGTGTCCGGAGGCGGGGAGACAGGGTTCAGGTTCGGTCGGGAATTCGGCATCTTCCGGGCAAAAGCGGAAGAATCCTCCGCCAGCTGCAAGTAGGGCATTTCAGATGACAGTCGATGAGGTTGTCCACACAGAGGATGTTATCACTGGTACTTTTCTTATAAACTATGTACCAGCGCGTGTTTTGTTTGATTCTGGAGCAAACTGTTCTTTTATTTCTGTGTGTTTCTGTGATAAGTTGAAATTAATCCCTACTGTGATTACTAAGCCTGTAGAAGTAGAAATTGTTAGTGGCAAGTTAGTTCCTGTTACCACCTCGGTGACTGGAGCTAGTATTGTGATAGTGTAACATCCTCGTTTTGGGCCTAGTCGAAATCGGTAATTTCTTTATTTATTTAATTATTTAAGTGTGTTTTTAAATAATTAATGTCTTGTGAATAATTATAAATTTAATAGGTCCATTAGCTTAATGAGTTATTGTGGATAGTAAAATATTACTTGTTTTAAAATTATTTAATTGACGGTAAAACAAAATTGTATTTCCCCGCAAATGGTTTTTAAGTTCCAGGCAATAATAAATACAGGGAATGAAAATTAACACTTAAAGGGTATATTCTATGGATTAAATTGGTTTTATTTTCTCCACATACACACATACGTACGTGCATACATACATTCAAGAAACCCTAATCACCAAATCATTCTAAAAACATCAAATTGGAGCTTGTAAATTCGGATTCAAGCTTTCATAATCATCAAGAACAAGGTATGATCATATGTTCTTTATTTTCCTTAACCTAAAAATTGGGGTTTTTGGGGTTTTTGCTAATTAGTGAGTTTAATCCGAAATTAAGGGTTTGTTTTGTGAAATTGTTGTTAGTTAAACATGTTATTGTTGATTACTACTTAGATTCAAGCTTAAGATTATAGATTTATGGTGATTCTTTGAGTTTATGATGATTTTGATGGGTTAATGACTTTAATCCGAATTTAAAGTATGAAATTGGTTAAGGTGATGTTAATAAGTGTTTATAAGATGGTTAGTAATATTAATTTAACCTAGAAATGAAGTAATCATGTTATACAAGTTGTAATCAAAATGGGTTTTTGGGTAATTGATGGAATTAGTATGATTTACTTGAATTTGAAGCTTGAAATACTTGCATGATAGTTAGTTGATGTTTATATGTGGATTATAACCTTAATCTTAGCTTAAAAATGAAGAGATGATCTTATGGATAGTTATGGGTTTATTTGAATATTCATGGATTGAAGCTTGGTGTTGTGTTAGAGTTGTTAGTTATTGTTAAATTAATGATTATAACTTAAGCCTAACTTAGAAATGATGAAGTTGATATATGATCATTAATAAAGTTTGTGAGTTTGGTTGATTTTGAAGAGTCCATGTGTTAAGTTGATGATATTAGTGTATAATTGATAATTATTGTTAATGATTATATTATAAGGGATTAATGATGATGATTAACATTATTAAGTTAAATGAGTTATATGATATGAATTAATTACTAACTCATTGTTTATAATGTTCGTAGATATGGAGAAAACTCAGTGACATTAGACTACTGAGTGGACGGCGGAGGTATTGGTGAGTGGACCTGTAACCTTCAGCGTAACTTAGTTGTAACAGATTGGTTACAACGGGTAAACGTGGTTTTACTGCTTATAAACTGTTGATTGACATGTTGCCTTGATAGATATAGATTCTGTGATATCTGGCCTTTGGGCATATGTGTTTTCAGAGGTCAACATGGTTTGGGCTTAAGGTTACTATTGAGTTGCCAACACAGGTCCTTGTACACGGATGGTATAGGAATACTGTGTTGTGTGGGTAAATAGTACCTAGGCTATCGGTTTACCGCTGTATTGGCCTACAGTTGGTGTGAGGTTGCTTGGGGGCCACCCGGGCATGAGGGCGCCTCAAGGACCGCCGATCCTCTTGGATGATATTTGTTTGCGATGCTTTATGCTGTGAACAAATGATTGTGTGTTTACGATGCTGTTGCTGTAAACTCGTTTAGTATGCTATGCTTAGTTGTAAACATATTTGTTAGGCTAAGCTGTGTTGATGGTTATTAGTTCATTCACTTAGCGTTGAGCTAACCTCCACATTACCACTCCTTGCAGGTTATGATTAGATTATGGGATGAGCAAGGAGCTATTGACTGGATGGAATGTTTGACGACTGGACGTGTACTCTGATCTTTGATTTTATAAATCATTGGTGTCTTTTAATTTATGTAACACCCAAATGGTAAATTATGTTTTGAAATGGTTTGATTATATAAGTGTATTATACAAGTAACATTATTGATGTTAGTTGGACTTTCGCTTCCGGTTAAAAAAAAATAGCTTTGGAAATGAAGGGTGTTATAGATAGATGGCCAGACTTTCCCAATTTCATTCCTGTTGATGCCAATTCCTAGTTTTGATGTGATTATTGGCATGGATTTGTTAAGTCAGTATAAAGCAAGTATAGATTGCCACCATAAGTTGATTAGAATCCCAATCTCTAAAGAGTCATACGTTGTGGCTCGAGGAGAACGGGATAGTGGGCATATACCTTTGATTTCCATGATGAAAGCTAGGAAGTCGTTGTCTAAAGGTTGTGAGTCGTACCTAGCTTATGTGATTGATTCCAAATTAGAAAAGAAGTCTATTTCTGAGGTCCGGGTAGTTTCTGAATATCCGGAAGTGTTCCATGATGAATTGCCTGGGTTGCCACCTGTTAGGGAAGTTGAATATCATATTGATCTTGTTCCTGGCTCGTCGCCTGTAGCCAAAGCTCCCTATAGACTAGCTCCTTCTGAAATATGGGAAATGATGAATCAGATACAGGAGTTGTTGTACAAAGGGTTCATTAGACCTAGTTCTTCTCCTTGGGGTGCACCGGTTTTGTTTGTGAAAAAGAAGGATGGGTCTTTTCGTATGTGTATTGACTATAGGGAATTGAATAAACGAACGGTAAAGAATAAATATCCTCTACCTCGAATAGATGATTTGTTTGATCAGTTTCAGGGATCTTCGTTTTATTCTAAAATTGATTTGAGGTCGGGTTATCATCAAGTTGGCGTTCGTGAACAGGATATTCCTAAAACTGCTTTCCGTACCAGGTATGGTCATTTTGAATTCCTGGTTATGCCGTTTGGTTTAACAAATGCTCCAGCAGTTTTTATGGATTTGATGAATTGTGTATGTAGACCCTTTCTTGACAAATTTGTGATTGTGTTTATTAATGATATTCTGGTGTATTCGAAATTCGAATCAGAGCATGAAATGCATTTGAGGTTAGTGTTGGAAACTTTGAAAAAAGAACACTTATATGCAAAGTTTTCTAAATGTGAATTCTGGATTCGGGAGGTCCAAATGGAATTTGATGTGCCGGGTTTGATTGGTTGCCCGAAGGGCTATCATTTTGGGTCATATTATCTGCAATGATGGTGTAAAAGTTGATCCTTCTAAAATTGAAGCTGTGATGAATTGGAAAGCTCCAAAGACTGCTTCAGAGATAAAGAGCTTTCTTGGTTTTGCGGGTTATTACCGGAAATCCATTAAAGACTTTTCTAAAATTGCCGGTCCGTTGACTAAATTGACCCGTAAGAATGAGAAATTTGTGTGGACTGAACAGCAGGAGTTAGCTTTTCAGACCTTAAAACAGCTATTGTGTCAGGCACCTGTGTTGGCATTACCAGATGGGTCTGAAGATTTTGTTGTTTATTGTGATGCATCTTATGCTGGGCTGGGTGGTGTTCTTATGCAGAGAGACAGGGTTATTGCATATGCTTCTCGGCAGTTGAAACAGCATGAAAGAAATTACCATACTCATGATTTAGAGTTGGCAGTTGTTGTGTTTGCATTGAAAATCTGGAGACATTATCTTTATGGTACAAGGTGTATTATCTGTACAGATCACAAGAGTCTTCAGTACATGTTTTCTCAGAAAGAGTTGAATATGTGTCAGAGACGATGGTTAGAGTTAATAAAAAATTATGATTGTGAAATTCGTTACCATCCAGGAAAGGCGAACGTGGTTACTGATGCGTTAATCCGAAAAGGTACCTCTGACCGAATTTATTATTTGAAAGTTGATGTTTCTTCTGACTTAGTGGATAAAATTAAAGATGCACAATTGGAAGCTTTATTAGATCATAACCTTAAGTCAGAAATCATGTTGAAAAGGAAAGATCTATTGATTGACGATTCTAGAGGATTGAAGACTTTTCAGTCTCGCGTATGGATTCCTCTTATTGGTGGTATTCGGGATATGATTTTGACTGAAGCCCATAAGTCTAAATTTTCTGTTCATCCCGGTAGTACTCGAATGTATAATGACTTAAAAACTGTTGTATTGGTGGCCCACGATGAAAACCGATATAGCACAGTTTGTTAGCACTTGTCATATTTGTGCTCAGGTTAAAGCTGAACACCAGAAGCCATACGGGTCACTGAAACAGTTAGAAATTCCAGAGTGGAAGTGGGAACACTTAACCATGGATTTTGTGACTAAACTTCCGCGTACATCTCGAGGAAATGACATGATTTGGGTTATTGTTGACCGGTTGACCAAAAGTGCACATTTTCTTGCTACAAGTGAAACTGCATCTCTGAGTAAGCTTGCCCAGTTATATGTTAATGAAATTGTCTCGAGACATGGAATTCCTTTGTCGATTGTGTCAGATAGAGATTCTAGATTCATCTCTCATTTTTGGCAGAGTTTGCAGCAAGAGTTGGGTACCAGAGTTAATCTTAGTACTGCTTATCATCCTCAGACCGACGGTTAATCAGAACGTACAATTCAAACACTTGAGGATATGTTGAGGGCTTGTGTTCTGGAATATGGAGGTTCTTGGGATTCTCACCTGCCTTTGGTGGAATTTGCGTATAATAATTCCTATCATTCCAGTATCGGTATGCCTCCTTATGAGATGATGTATGGACGTCATTGTAGAACGCCCACGTGTTGGTTAGAGGCTGGAGAAAAATAATTCGCGGGCCCAGATATTGTTCATATGATAGCTAATAAAGTGGCAGTTGCACGTGAAAAGTTGAAAGCTGCACGTGACAGACAGAAGCAATATGCTGATCCTAAACGTCGACCTGTTACTTTTGTTGAAGGTGAATTGGTTTATTTGAAAGTTTTGCCTTGGAAAGGAGTTATTCGATTTGGAAAGAGAGGTAAATTGGCTCCTAGATATATTGGTCCCTTTCGAATCAGTCAAGTTGTCAATGATCAGTCGGTTACACTTGATCTTCCTCCAGAACTTGCTGGTATTCATAATACGTTTAATATTTGCTACTTGAGAAAGTGCAACATTGAAGATCAGTCTCAGATTCTTCCTTTGCAAGATTTGTGGGTTGATAAAAGTCAGAATTTAGTTGAAGAACCTGTTGAACTTCTAGACCGGAAAGTTACCAAACTTAGGAAGAAACAGATCCCCATGATGTTAGTGAAATGGAAATATAGTTTAGGTTCAAACCTAACTTGGGAGACTGAGGAGAGTATGAGATCCAGATATCCTGGATTGTTTAATCGTGTTGAGATTTCGGGGACAAAATCTTCCTAAGGGGGGGGGGGGGGGGGGGGGAGATTTGTAACATCCTCCGTAATGGTCTGGTAATTTCTAATTTAAAGTGATTATTTAATTATTTTAGAAATTATTTGATATTATTGTATAATTGTAAAACTTAGATAAATAAGTTCCAGGACTTATTGTGGATAGTAAATTGTCGCTTGTTTTAATTTACTATAGTTGACGGTAAAATAAAAAAAGTGTCTCGCAATTGATGTTTAGGTTCCAGACAATAGATTTGGAACGGGTATAAAATACCCAATGTATAGGGTCGGTTTAAAAAGAGGCCGACCTCCTTTTTTTGTGACTTTCCCCAATTGTTGAATTCATTTGATGACCTTGAACCCTTCACCAAAATTTCAAAAAAAAAATCCAAACTGAAATCATCAAACAAGAAGTAGTGAATTGAAGCTGTGATTTCTATTATAATCTTCTTACAATCATCCTCTTCTTCATTTAGTGTAAGTAATCTCATGTTTATAAACTTAAGTGTTGCTATGTTAATAATGGAAGTTATGAATTGATTGACTTCTTGAATTACTTATGAGGATTACTGATGTAATATGATGATTACGAATTGGTTATATTGTTTGAATGAGTGAATTCATGTTCTTGAGTGATAAATTGAGGCTTTTGATATATTGAGTGGATTTTATGATTTTGACATGAAAATGGGGATTCTTGATGTTGATTGTCATTGCTTGAGGTTGTTCGATGCAATATGATGTTCCCTTAGTGTTAAAAATGTTGCTTGACTGAGAGTATACCTGAAATGTGAGATTTGGTAAGTTTAAATTCGTATTTGGGTATGCTGTGTTTTGCTGCTTCTACTGTTGTAAATCAAGATGAAGCCGGCTGCTCATTTGAGCAAGCTGGCGGGTTCTGTGTTTGGGTAGGGGAGCCGGCGGGTCAAAGACCCAAGCCGGCGGCTTGAGACCTCAGACCGACGGGCTGGTTGCTAGACGCTTTAAAACTCGACTTTGCTCTTTTCCCTCAAAAATCGTAGTACCCGGCGGCTAAGTGGTGTGAGCCGGCGGGTTGTGGGCTGAAGCCGGCGGCTTCTCTTTCCTGTCCAACACCTCACCTTTACTTGATTGATTTCAATGTTAATCGGTTGTTACATGTTATAACATTGATAAACCAGTATTAATACATGGTTATAACTATGTTTATGATCAATAATATAAAATTAGGAACTTATAATTGTGATGTCGATTGTGTAAAGTTCCTAGTGTTATGAATTGATATGAGTTAAGTATTGATGATCCTGATTACTAACTTATATCTGATTGTTGATTCTCAGATCCTTCAAAAGATAAGTGACACCGAGATTCTGAGTTTGTGAAGACAAATGTATTGGTGAGTGGATTTAGAACTCACCATTTGATTTAGTTGTAACTATTTGGTTACAACAAGTAAACGTAGATATAATTGTTGAATTATTTAGTTGATATTGCTGATTATAAATGTACGTGCTATGTGTGGCCTTCGGGCATCAGTTGTTAATGAGGTCAACGAGTTGAACTGGTTGGTTGAGCTAGTTGATTGTTATGTGAATTACACAGGGTCTTGCTTCATTTGTTGTGTGTATAGAACCTGTGTGTGAGTATAATAGACACTAGCTATCGGTCTCGTCCATTTTGGCCATACGGATATGGTTGGATAAGTGTTCTGGGAAGCCACCCGGGTATTATGGTATTCTCCAGAACCACCGATCCTCATTATTGTATTGTTAACTGCTGTATCATGTGTTTACAGTTGTTTGGTGTAAACAGGTGGTTATGCTAAATTGAATTGTGTGTGATGAATTCATTCACTTAGCTTCGTGCTAATCCCTCATTTTACTTCCTGCAGGTTATGTTTTGGGATGTGGGTTGCAGGATTTTGATGCTCTAGTAGCAGGGAATGTTTGATGTGGGCGACTCTGATAAAGTTTTGTTATAAACTTAGTTTGGAGCAATATAATACCCCGTTTTATGTGGTTGATATGTAGTAACTTAAATAGTTTTAACTTATAGTATGTCGAGCATGTAATCCGTTTATGTACATTATCTTAATGTACACAGTTTAAATATGTTTTAAAGTATACGCTTTCGTGGTAAATAATATAACATTGTTGGATCTAATGAGGGGTATTATATATAGTACGTTGTTGTTTAAAGTTCATATTAATTTATTTTGTTAAGGAGGCAAAAAATAAACTTATTCGTTTTTATTATAATGATCATGATCATAATGAAATGATGATGATTATTAAGGATTTTGTTAATGTAGCTGTAAAGGTTGTTTCTATCATATTCGAACAGTAGTGGCGGAAAAGATCCTGAAAATTTAGTCGCTGGTGTTAAAAAAGGTTGCAGCTCACTCAGCTTGCTAATTTATTAAGTTAATTTAAACGTGAGGTGCAACGCTAAAATACGAGTGGTAGCACTCTTAAAAAATCAATAACTTCTTAACTAATAAACTTAATTGTCTGATTTCATGTGTCACCGATGACTAAAACGTAGTTCCGCCCTCTGCAAAAATGCATAAATAATGATGATACCTTAATCAACATATAAAGCCATAGAATTTACCATAGTTGTTAGTCTCGTATGAGTCACGAGACGAATCGTACGAGTCGAGACAAAAAGGCATGAAAAAGATACGACTCGTGTTTTGTCTCGGAAATTACTCTGTCTCGGGTGTTGTATCGCAAAAATTCACTGTCTCGTACGAGACGATACTGAATCTGTCGCACCCCCTAATTCGGGTTGCGGAAGCGAATCGGGTCGGGGTGCGACTAATCAATAATCAAGCACATAAGATATATAATGAACGACTCTATATGCGTCGTTTACAAAATACATTATATTGAGTTCACATGATTACCCTGAGAGATTCTAGTACATTTCCAATTATACAAAATATAGATATGCAAGGAAATCTCTTGATGTTTATATGATTGCATGCGACTCGAGCTACAGTATCCTGATGGGCTGTCCAACCTACTGCTGAGTACCTGAGATAACATGCTAAAAGGTCAGCTAAAAAGCTGGTGAGCTCACAGGTTTAATATGATAAGATATGATTTATGAACCGCAAGATTTAATGAGTTGATTTACAAAACATGTAAATAAATGAATAATGAGTATCACTGCCAAGAGCACATAGTCTGAGCTTAACTGAGGGGTCAGGATCCACCTTTAAGAACCTGAGCGAGGTGCCTCTCTATGAGTGCCTAATCTACACTCAATACTGAACAAATGATAATGCGTCCGTTTGACAGGTTAGTGCTTGCTAACTCGGACGGGGATTGTCAATCCCATATGGTACCATACACTAACATTCATGCTAAATCATATTAACATGACTATGCTTCAGAGGACTTTGATTGATTAGATGAAAACAACTCATGCAGCATACGTGATAAATTGATACTTGCGTTCACATGTAAAACAAAACGAACATATATCTCACCCCTAGGTAAAAGCATTTAAAAAGGGGCTATGAGACTCACCTGAGTCTGATGAGATGCTATCAAGCACTAATGATGGTATACGAGGGAAATGATGTCGTCTCCAACGACTGAAACCTGCTGGGCGTCTTAGACGCGCAAGGTTATAATAATGATTAAATATCCTAACAGATCATCTATGCTAGTTATTCATCCAACTAGTAATGTCCAATGATTTGATTTGATTATGTATGATTGGAAAAATATGTACGGCCCATTGGTGATTAATTGTAATAATAATCTTAAAACATTATTATTAGAATGTTGTAATGATATACTTATAAAGTATATTTGAAATGATTAGTATTCGTATCGTATAAGTATTGAAGGTATTATGTCATTTGACACTTAGTGTAAAAATAAGTTATAATTATTCCATGTTTGGTGACACTTAATAGTTTTTGGTCAATGTCGAAAATGTGGTCAACGGTCTCGATTTGACCCGCAACTTTTACACAAGCTCTAAGTATGTTTTCTAACCAAAATAAAGTAGTTTTTATGACTCGTGAATATTCCAAAAGTGTCGTTATAATGCGAATACGAAAACAGTCCATAATTCATCTTTACTAGGTTTCGGTCTCGTTTGGGGCCTCTAACTAACTATGTTCTAGGCCGGGATCAGATCCATAAAAATTATATGTTATTTCCACATGTCTTAGATTTCTGGAACATATTTTTATTTAGTCTAAAACCAAACACAAGTCGAGAAATAAATTTGTAAGCACCATTGGTCCAGCAGCTATATTTTCAGTACATACGTTCGAAGATTTGATCATAACTTGAGTTTTGAAAAACCTCAATAAGTGTGCGAGTAGGGGATTTAAAGGTAACAAAAATATCTAACTTTTCCAGTTAGTCTCATCAGTTTTTATTCCGTGGTTAACTAGATATGCCTTGATACATTTGACTAAATTTTCGGATCTGAAACACAGATCTGCTATGTACTTTTATTATGATTATTTAAAATAGCAAATGAAAGAAATAAGATACAAGGCTTACATATTCGTAAACTAGACTCAAAATACTTCATCTTAGGGTCAAGAAACAAGAGATTTCATTAAGAAATAGGTTCGTTATGGTCGATCTACCCCGATCTATTTTATTATCCAGTGGTTAAAGCTTATCCGATGGTTAATAGTGTGTTCATCCGATTTTTAACATAGATCTTGGACATAAACTAGTGGAAACGAAGTTCTAGCATATTTATAAACTCAATCCAAGGAAATATAGTGAAAGAAAGGGAGTTTATACCAAACAAAATCGTGATCTACAGCTATAGAGAGAGTGTTCTACTGTTGCTCGATTCGTGTTCTTCTTGCTTCCTCCTTGTTAAAAACGTGTGGAATGGTGCTAGATGTTGTTAGATCTTGTTTAACTGTTCTTGGAGATGGTGGAGGAGGGTGGTAAGGCTGCTGGTCGCAGGTTTTAGTGAGGGGAAGATGAGAGAAAGATAGGGTAGAGAGAGAGGTAAATGGTTGGAAATGAAATGAGGAAGTAGAGGTGGGTTGGTCTTGACTTTTAACAAGCAAGATCCACAAATTGTGGATCTTGTTTCTAAGTTTGAAAACCAGTTTTTGATGGGGTCCACAAGGTGGAGGTTGTCTCCAAATTTGTTCCCTACGTTTGCGTTCCATGCGGTGTTCGTTTCCCCGATCGTTTAAACGGTAATTCGCGTGTTAAGTGTAATACGTATGTAGTTTAAATAACGATTAAATTTCGATAATCTTAAATTGAAGTAATACTTAATATTACATGGAAACATCTATAAAAATGTTTAGTATTGTGACGGTATTGATTTGCGTGATCGTTTAACGATTAATTAAATCGCGTAACGTTATTAAACGTTATATTTGATTGCGCGTAATCGCGTGAATTTTTATTGAAGTATCTCATCAAAAATACTTGGAAATAAATTATAAAAATATATTTTTCATGAATTTCTTTTGTCGGGCGCGTTTTGTGCGTTTCGGTCGCGTATAACTTAATTGTTACGATACGAAATACTTATAAAATATTATCGAAATAATATTTAATAAATAATGAGTTGTATTAAATAATAATTCTATATTACTTAATACTTGTTTTCATCAACGCCGTATAGATGAATCGGAATTCGGCCGATTTCAAAATGCACGATTTAAACAAATCGTGTACTGATATATATATATATAACAATATACATATTGATACATACAATTAGCCTAAGACATAGCACCAATTACATGTATTAATAGATGATTAGGAACTAATAACTAGTCCTAATTTGATGGGTGTCACATTCTCCCCTTGTTAAGAGAATTTCGTCCCGAAATTGAGCTCGAAGTCGGCGTGTGAGGGGAGTCTGAAAATAAATGTGGGTACTTGAGTCGCATCTGATCTTCCCGTTCCCAGGTGAATTCCGGACCACGCCGCGAATTCCACCTAACCTTGACGATTGGGATACTACTTTGCTTAAGCTGTTTGACCTCGCGGTCCATGATCTCCACCGGTGTCTCGACAAAATGGAGTTTATCATCAATTTGAATCTCATCGAGAGGTATAATGAGTGTCTCATCAGACAGACATTTCTTAAGATTAGAAACGTGAAATGTGGGATGCACGCTACTGAGCTCTGGAGGTAGTTGCAATCGATATGCGACTGGACCAATCCTTTAAAGGATCTCAAAAGGTCCAATGTATCTAGGATTCAATTTGCCACGTTTACCAAAACGGATTACACCTTTCCAAGGTGATACTTTGAGCAACACTCGATCCCCAACCTGGAACTTGAGATGCTTGCGTCTTACATCAGCATAACTCTTCTGACGATCACGTGCGGCCTTTAGCCGTTGCTGAATACCAACGATCTTCTCGGTGGTTTCATGAATGATTTCAGGACCAGTAAGGTGGCTGTCTCCAACTTCGGTCCAACAGGTAGGCGACCGGCACTTATGTCCGTACAGTGCCTCGAAGGGTGCAGCTCCAATACTGGTGTGGTAGCTGTTGTTGTACGAGAATTCACACAATGGCAAGTGATGTTCCCAATTTGCACCGAAGTCAATTACACAGGCGCGTAACATATCCTCCAGTGTTTGAATAGTCCTTTCACTTTGGCCGTCGGTTTGTGGATGATAGGATGTACTCATATCCAAACGAGTACCCAATGACTTTTGCAATGATTGCCAAAAGTTGGATGTGAAACGGCTGTCTCTGTCAGAGATAATTGAGATTGGAACGCCGTGTCTTGATACGATCTCCTTCATATAGATTCGCGTGAGACGTTCCATTTTGTCAGTTTCCTTCATGGCGAGGAAATGAGCTGATTTGGTGAGCCGATCAACGATCACCCAAATGGTGTCGTAACCACTAGCTGTTTTAGGGAGTTTTGTGATGAAATCCATGGAGATTTGCTCCCATTTCCATTGAGGGATTTCCGGTAGCTGGAGCAAGCCGGATGGTTTCTGATATTCGGCTTTAACCTTGGAACATGTGAGGCATTTGCTGACGTACGTGGCAATCTCTGCTTTCATGTTCGGCCACCAGTACAGTCCCTTGATGCCATGATACATCTTGTCCGATCCAGGATGTATAGAGTATTTGGACTTGTGAGCTTCATCCATCACTAAGTCTCGAAGGTTTCCAAACTTAGGTAACCAGATTCGATTTGCGAAGTACTTGACTCCATTGGGTTTGGTTTCAAATTGATTCTCCATGTTTCGCAAGGCCTCATCTTTGAGGTTTTCAGGCTTCAAGGCTTCGAGTTGAGCAGTAAGAGTCTGAATGATTAAATCATTATGAATGGTCATACTGAGGGCTCGAACTCGAAGTGGTTTGGTGCGCTCCTTTCGACTTAGGGCATCAGCAACTACATTTGCTTTTCCCGGATGGTACTTGATCTCACAGTCATAATCGGTGAGCAACTCCACCCAGCGTCGTTGCCTCATGTTGAGATCCTTCTGATCAAATATATGCTGAAGACTTTTATGATCAGTGAAGATGGTACATTTCGTGCCATATAGATAATGTCTCCAGATTTTGAGTGCGAACACTACGGCTCCTAATTCGAGATCATGGGTTGTGTAGTTCTTCTCGTGAACTTTGAGTTGTCGGGAGGCGTAAGCTATGACTTTTTCTCATTGCATCAACACACAACCAAGACCTTGATGTGAAGCATTGCAGTATACCACGAAGTCTTCATTGCCTTCGGGTAATGATAGGATAGGTGCACTGCAAAGCTTTTGCCTTAATAACTGAAATGCTGACTCTTGCTTATCAGTCCAATTGAACTTCTTCTCTTTCTGAATCAGTGTCGTGAGTGGTTGTGCTATTTTGGAGAAATTCTCAATGAAGCGCCGATAATAACCAGCCAATCCTAGAAATTGGCGTACTTCTGTCGGCGTTGTCGGTGCTTGCCAGCACTTGATAGCCTCAATCTTTGAGGGATCAACATGAATTCCCTGACTGTCAATTACATGACCAAGGAATTGAACGGTCTGAATCCAGAATTCACACTTGGAGAACTTAGCATATAATTCCTCGTGTCTAAGGAGTTCCAGAATGGTTTTGAGATGCTGCTCGTGCTCTTGCTCGTTACGTGAGTAGATAAGAATGTCATCGATGAAAACAATGACAACTTGTCGAGGTATGGTTTGCACACTCGGTTCATAAGATCCATGAATACTGCCGGTGCATTAGTCAAACCGAAGGCCATAACCTGAAACTCGTAATGACCATAGCGAGTTCGGAAAGCGGTTTTTGGAATATCTTCATCGCGAACTCGTAACTGATGATAACCTGATCGTAGAGCTATTTTTGAATAAACACTTGACCCTTGGAGTTGGTCGAACAGGTCATCAATACGGGGAAGTGGATAACGGTTCTTGATGGTTAATTTATTCAACTCTCTGTAGTCGATACACATCCTGAATGAACTGTCCTTCTTTTTCACAAACAGGACCGGAGCTCCCCAGGGTGAAGAACTCGGTCTTATGAAACCCTTATCCAGAAGTTCCTGTAACTGAATAGACAACTCCCACTACAACAAAATGGACTTTTTAGGACACTTTTCTAGGACACTTTTAAAATAGGTGTCCTAATAAATAAGATAATAGGACTATCTATCATTTTTGTCATATTATTGTGGAACTTAAAAGGACACCTAACATATTGGTCATATTATATTAGGTTATCGGACATTTATTCATTTGGGTCTTATTATTATAGGAGCCTGATAGGACATTTGATACAATAGTCTTATTAATTCGAGATTAAAAGGACGCTTATTCATTTGGTCTTATTGTGTAGAAGCCCTAATAGGACGCTTGGTATGCAGGTCTTATTACATTGAGTCTTAAGGACTTTTATTCGTGTAAGTCTTATTATTGTAATATCTAATAGGACACTTGATTTGAGAGTCATCTTCTATACGTTTTATAGGATGTTTAAGAGTTGGGGTCTTGTAATCATGAAGTCAAATGGGACGCTTTACATTATAGGACGCTTAGTGGTTACAGTCATGAAATAATGATTTTTGAGCTACACTAGTAAAAAATGTGATTTGGTCATACATAGCCAAATTTAAATGGCCGCACACTCAAATTTTTATGTGGCTAAAGGTAACAAAATAAAAAGTCAATTAGTTAGCCACATATGAACTCCGATCCTGTGACCATTTGGAAATATATTGTCACACCTTTAAACATTTATGTGACTAAATGTCACAACTACTTTTTAAATGATTATTTAGCCACATATAAATTGGAATGTATGACGAATGAAGAGTAAATTTGAAGTATTAGTCACGATATACATATAAAACATGACAAATTTATATCACACTTGAACACTGTTACAGTGTTAAAAAATGCCTTATATGATCACATGATATTATTTATGTTTTTTAAAGCACTGAATCAAGTTTGTCACATATAATTTCAATGTAGCTAAAATTCGTTACATATGGTCGCGTGGCACTATGTTGTCACACAATTATTGTATATGTATAATGTATATATGTGTGATTTCCCAAAAAAAAAAAAAATGAAATTCATTCCCCGCCCATCTCTTCCCCAAAAAATTTCAGCTCCCCGCCCACCTCTTCCCCAAAAATTTTCAGTGATTTTCTAACTTGCCGCCTTTATTTTTTCCCCCAAATTAAAACCCTAATAATTACCACATCTCATTCTCTCTACCCTTATCATCTTCCCTACACCTCCCTCCTCGACCTCGTCTTGCCCATGGGCCGAATTATATACCATGCAGATCATTATTATTGTTGCCGATTCAAGGAAGATGCAAAGTGCTGCTGTTATTCCGAGTCAATCATCATCTTATATCATCGATACACCTTCACAAACCCTTGATTCTTTTTCTTTAACCTCATGTTCATTGATCAATCCATACCCTAAGGTTCGTAAAATCCATCGATTAATCTTTAATTGATTATGCTATTTCATCAATACCGCTTTCTGGGAAGGCGAGTAATACCAAATTAGATGATGTGTTGTTTGGGTTTAATGTCTAAAAGCTTCTATCATGTTCTTATCTAATTGTTCTACAGGTTGATAGCTGTTTCGACAAGACGGGAACACTGACAGCCACGAGCTCACAATGTCAAACCAATTGTTCTACAGGTAGTTTTTCTTCTTAATTATTTCAAATTTCTTGTTATTGGCTTAGATGTGCTGATTACCGTGTAAAATAAGTATATTTCCACTCTTGTATTTATACGGCATCTTCCAAGATATTGTATTTATCTATTATTTAATTCTATTTTTTTGTGTGGGGTGCCGATGTATATAAGATCTTATGCTAATGGTAAGACTTGCTTATATTTGTAATTATATTAGTGGGTCACTTATAGTTAAGGTTTGTGAACACTACATTTGTGAGCTAATTTGGTTACATGGTACGAAAATGCTTTAGTATCATAAAATGTATATTAAATTGTGATGGTTACACTATTCTTTTTAAATCTATTTTGCTTGTCTGACACTCTGACTTGTAGTGATGAGTTATCACATTTGGGTATTGATTAACCAGATGGTTTATGTATTTAGTTGGTTTGATTTGGTTTTGCCTAGAAGAACTTGGTTCTCTACGTTCTTCGTTAGCCCCAAAGTTGAGTACTAATCCCTGTTTTTTATGTCGAATGGAACTTTATTTATTTTGCTATTGAATGTAATCACACTTATTTCTAATTTAGAAAACTAGATCCAACATATGAAGCTTATAACGATGTATACTGTTTATGATTACTTAAGAGTTAATGAAAACCATGTTCAAGTGGTTCCTAATGCCTTTTAATTGTAAAGGTTGAATTTGAAGCAGTACATTGTGGGGGTCTTAGCACAGAGTTTCCGAAGAGGACATTTGTGCTACTCCACCCTCAAATAATGTAAGTGTTGTGATACTGTGACACCCCCAATTTAATGATTTGCGGAAGCTTGATTTGGGTGTCACTAATCAATATACAAAGCACATAAGATATAATGAACGACCACTATATGCGTCGTTTTAAACTTGTATAGATAAAGTAAATGTTTACATAAAAATATAGTTACATTAGCTCGATTCCTGAAATTGAGAGATTACATAGCATAATTACTTGTACAAAATATAATAATGCAATCAAATCTCTAGTTGTATGAATGCTGACTCGAGCTAATATTTCCTGCTTGTGCAGCCAACCTACTGCTGGGTACCTGTGATAAATACTAAAATGGGTCAGCGAAAACGCTGGTGAGCTCACAGGTTTGTATGTCAATGTATAGTTGTAAGAACCGCAAGATTTATATTGAATTTAAAATGCAATTAAGCAAAATAAAAGTTATACTGTCCATGAGCACATAGTCTGAGCTTAACTTGATTTGTCAGGCCCAATTAAGGAAACCTAACTTGAAATGCCTCCTACGAGTGCCTAATCAACACTCGTCTTCCCAAATGCTAATACATCCGTTTGACCGGTTAGTGCGTGCTAACCCGGATGAGGATTGTCAATCCCATATGATATCATATACTAACATTCACGCTATAAAATACTAGAGACTATGCTTATGGAGGACTTTAAATTGATTAGCTTGAAACTCATGTAGTATTTGAAGTTTGGCACTTGCGTTCTACTTGTAAAACAAAATCGAGTAGTAATATCACACCCCTAGTTGTAAAATAGTGAAAATGGGGCTATGAAACTCACCTGGTTCTTGAAGTGTTTAACTTAATAAACTTGAAGTAATTAGCTGTGAGTTGGTGTCCAAAGGCTTGAAACCTGAATGTGTCCACGACACTTGAATTGTTATTAATTGTACCGGTATCTCGAAGGACTACCATTTAAATCGTTTGTTTAACTTGATGTCCAAATTACCCCGATTTGGTTGATTGTATTGTTACAAGTTACTACGACTTGTTTGGAATAAGTTGATACAAGTTACAACGACTTGTTTGATTGAATTATCTAAGTTACTATGACTTAGTTGATTCAATTGTGTATTTGAAAATGTGTACGGCCCGTTGGTGATTTAGTTGAAATAATAATAATTCTAAAATGTTGACTTTGCTACAGTACTGCTACAGTAAATTTGACTTTTTTGAACAGTAACTTTGACTTCAAAATTTTGAGGTTTGAAGATTCTGTTTTGTGCGACGTAGGGTGCTACGTCGCAGATCCGGACTGCGACGTTGGGCATGACGTCGCTATGTGCGACTTTCGCAATTTAATGCGACGTTGTACGTGACGTCGCTATAGGCGACGTAGTTGATTTCTGCGACGTAAGGGTCTGCGTCGCTAAGTGCGACGTTGGGGTTATAGTGCGACGTAGGTCGCTGCGTCGCTATATGCGACGTTGGGGATATAGTGCGACGTAGGTCGCTGCGTCGCATTTGCTCCAGGCCAAATGCGACGTACGGGGTCTGATCGGAGTTTCAACTCCAAAAACGCGTTTTCCGGCCATCGATCGGCATAATATTTTCACCCAACCCATTTTAGGACATTACAAGGTTATACAAACAACTAGCAGGTTATAAAACTTAAAAACGAGAGTTTTCGGAGTTGTGTCGGAAACTTACAAATCGCCGAAATGAAATTCCGGAAAGGTAGGATTGTAGATCGTCGCGAGGTGGTCGTTTATTTCCAAAGAGGCTTGAAGATCCGAGGTTGTTTAGTATGTTTATTTTGCGGTTTTAGTTGATTTTGGTTGTGATGAAACTTGAGAGAAAATGAAAGAGGGAGAGAGAAAGAAATAAGGAAATGAAAGAAAGTGGGGTGGGAGTGGGAGGTTAAGTCCCCATTTTCGCCCCGCGTTCTCGCTCCGTGCGGTGTTCGTTTACTCCGTCGTTTGAACGTTAAATATTTATTTTCTATGTTTTAATATACGTTTTAAAATGCGAATAATTATTCAGTATTTTTGTTGAAGTATTTTACTAACTTTTTAATAATTACATTATAAAAGGTGAATTGTTTCATTTTGTTTGCGCAATTACATTTTATTCGCGTTTATATAAATTGTGTGATAAAACTTGAATACTAAATATTATTGACATAATATTTTTAAGTACAATAACGTTATAACAATCCTGGTATTATTTAAATAAATTGTTCACCAACGTCCGTATTTATTGTATCGAAATTCATTCGATTTGAAACTTGTACGATTTAAACAAACCGCATAGTTGTAGATATATATTCAACAATACATATAATAATTGATACATTAATTAGCCTAACACAGAACTAATTACATGTAATAAAGCTCGATTAGGCACTAAATTCTAGTCCTAAATTGACGGTTGTCACATTCTCCCCCTGTTAGAAGAATTTCGTCCCGAAATTTTATGTTGAAGTCGTGTTTGACGTTGAATCAGTGAAGAGTTGAGGATACTTGAGTCGCATTTGGTCTTCCCGTTCCCAGGTGAATTCCGGACCGCGCCGCGAATTCCACCTAACCTTGACAATGGGAATACGACTTTGTTTAAGTTGTTTGACCTCACGGTCCATAATTTCGGCGGGTTCCTCAACAAAGTGGAGTTTCTCGTCAACTCGAATTTCATCGAGTGGAATGATAAGTGTCTCATCAGACAGACACTTCTTCAGATTTGAAACATGAAAAGTGGGATGCACGCTGCTGAGTTCAGATGGCAGCTGCAATCGATAAGCCACTGGACCAATCCTTTCAAGGATCTCGAATGGTCCAATGTATCTGGGATTCAACTTCCCTCGTTTGCCAAACCGGATTACGCCTTTCCAAGGCGATACTTTGAGTAGAATTCGATCCCCAACTTGGAACTCGAGTGGTTTGCGTCTCACGTCAGCATAACTTTTCTGACGGTCACGTGCGGCTTTGAGTTTGTTTTGAATGTCGACGATTCTTTCGGTCGTCTCGTGAATGATTTCTGGACCTGTGAGTTGGCTATCCCCAACTTCGGTCCAACAGATAGGTGACCGGCACTTACGACCGTACAGTGCCTCGAAAGGTGCAGCTTTGATGCTGGTATGATAACTGTTGTTGTACGAGAACTCGCACAATGGTAGGTGTTTTTCCCAGTTTACACCGAAATCTACTACGCAGGCCCGTAGCATGTCTTCCAGTGTTTGAATGGTTCGTTCACTTTGGCCGTCGGTTTGAGGATGGTAAGCGGTACTCATATCAAGTCGAGTACCCAGAGATTTTTGAAGTGATTGCCAAAATTGTGAAGTAAAACGACTATCTCTATCGGAGATAATTGAGATTGGAACACCGTGTTTGATCACAATTTCCTTCAGATAAATGTTGGTGAGGCGTTCCATTTTGTCGGATTCCTTGATTGCCAGGAAGTGAGCAGATTTGGTGAGACGATCCACGATCACCCAAATGGAATCGCAACCGTTCGAGGATTTGGGTAGTTTGGTTATGAAGTCCATGGCAATTTGTTCCCATTTCCATTCAGGAAGACTGGGTTGTTGAAGTAAACCAGAAGGTTTTTGATATTCGATTTTGACTTTGGAGCAAGTAAGGCACTTGCTGACATAGGTGGCGATTTCAGCTTTCATGTTCGGCCACCAGTAGAAGTCCTTGATACCGTGGTACATCTTATCGGATCCCGGATGGATAGAATATTTGGACTTGTGGGCTTCATCCATCACCAAGTCTCGTAGGTTCCCAAATTTAGGCAACCAGATTCGGTTTGAGAAATACCTAATCCCGTTAGGTCTGATTTCGAATTGTTTATCCATGCCCCGCAAGGCTTCATCTTTGACATTTTCGGGTTTTAAGGCTTCGAGTTGAGCAGTGAGAATTTGAATGTTTAAATTGTTGTGAATGGTCATACTGAGGGCTCGAACCCGAAGTGGTTTCACTCGCTCTTTCCGACTGAGAGCATCAGCAACAACATTTGCTTTGCCTGGATGATATTTGAGTTCGCAGTCGTAATCCGTAAGCAACTCGACCCATCGACGTTGCCTCATGTTGAGATCCTTCTGATCGAATATGTGTTGAAGGCTTTTATGGTCGGTAAAGATTGTGCATCTGGTACCGTAAAGGTAGTGTCTCCAGATTTTGAGGGCAAAAACGACAGCTCCTAGCTCGAGGTCGTGGGTGGTGTAATTCTTTTCATGAATCTTAAGCTGTCGGGAAGCATAAGCTATGACTTTGTCTCGTTGCATAAGCACACAACCGAGACCTTGATGTGAAGCATCGCAGTATACCACGAAGTCATCGGTGCCTTCGGGTAAAGAGAGGATAGGAGCACTGCAAAGCTTTTGTTTTAAGAGTTGGAATGCCGACTCTTGTTTATCAGTCCAGTCAAACTTTTTGTCTTTCTGGGTCAAAGTCGTGAGTGGTATGGCTATTTTGGAGAAATTTTCAATGAAGCGTCGATAGTATCCGGCCAGTCCCAAAAACTGCCGTACTTCGGTCGGAGTGGTTGGCGATTGCCAATCTTTGATAGCCTCGATTTTTGATGGGTCAACGTGAATCCCCTGACTGTCAATCACGTGGCCCAGGAATTGAACGGTTTTTATCCAGAACTCACACTTAGAGAACTTGGCATAGAGCTCCTCGTGTTTAAGTAGTTCAAGGATGGTTTTGAGGTGTTGCGCATGCTCTTCTTTGCTTCGTGAGTATATGAGGATGTCATCAATGAAGACAATGACAAACTTATCAAGGTAAGGTTTACACACCCGATTCATAAGGTCAATGAATACAGCCGGTGCATTGGTTAGGCCGAATGGCATCACTTGGAATTCGTAATGCCCGTAACGGGTTCTGAAAGCGGTTTTTGGAATATCGGCATCGCGGACACGCAATTGGTGATAACCGGATCGGAGATCAATCTTTGAATAACAACTCGATCCTTGAAGTTGGTCGAACAAATCATCGATTCGAGGAAGTGGATACCGGTTCTTGACAGTTAACTTGTTCAACTCTCGATAGTCGATACACATTCGAAAAGAACCATCTTTCTTCTTAACAAATAGGACCGGAGCTCCCCAGGGTGAAGAACTCGGCCTGATAAACCCTCGTTCCAGGAGTTCCTGTAACTGGGTGGACAGCTCCTGGAGTTCGGATGGAGCTAAACGGTATGGTGCTCGGGCCACCGGCGCAGCACCTGGTACAAGATCGATTGAGAACTCAACCTGTCTTGGTGGTGGTAGACCAGGCAGTTCCTCAGGAAAGACTTCTGGAAAGTCTCGAACAATTGGAACATCCTCAAGTCGCTTCTCCTCCGACTTTTTCTCCATGATGTGCGCGAGGATTGCTGGATAACCCTTTTTCAGAAATTTCCGGGTTTTAAGACAAGAGATGATGTTAAGCCTCGTCCCTCCGGTCTCCCCCTGTATGACTAGGGTTCTACCGACGGCGAGAGGTATGCGAACAATTTTATCGTAGCAAAAGATTTCGGCGCGATGTTTGGACAACCAGTCCATGCCTACGATGACATCGAAACTTCCTATCTCAACAGGCATAAGATCTATGGAGAAGATTTCGTCGGCTAGATTTAAAGTGCAATTAGGTATCACACTATTGGTTTCTATCAATTTGCCATTTGCTAGCTCTACGGTGTACTTAACGTCTAAAGCAACAGGTGTAATGTCAAGTAGAGGGCAAAATTCATCGGAAATAAAACTCCTATCGGCACCAGTATCAAACAGAATAGAAGCAGTTAAATTGTTGAGGAGGAACATACCCGTGACCACATTCGGGTCCTGACGGGCGTCCCCTGAGTTGATCACGAAGGCGCTACTTTTGGCGTTGTTGTTGTTGCGGTGGTTGTTGTTGTTGTTGTTGCCCTTATTCTTCAATTTTGGGCAAGAATCCCTGAAGTGTCCTGGGTTTCCACATTCATAGCAGGACTTAGGTTGTCGGGCATTTCTGTCAGAGGGGTTGTTGTTGGATTTGGGGGCTCGGCAATCCTTAGTCAGATGCCCGTACCTCCTGCAGTTGTTGCAAGGAGTACCGCACTGACCAAAATGGTGGTAGTTACACTTGGGACAATAAGGCCTGTCCCCGGTGTAGCTGCGGGTGGTTTCAGAGTTGGAGGTGTAGACTTGGATGGCGTTGTTTTTCTTGTTTGAGTTGTGGTGGTGTTCAGTGGATTTGCGTTTGTTGTTGTTGGAGGATGAGGTGTTGGTGGTCTCACGGCTGACAACTAGAGCCATGAGTTCGTGGGCCAATCGAATGGCACTCTCAGTAGTAGTTGGTTTGGATGAGGCGACGTTTCCCTGAATGTTCTCGGGGAGTCCACGAATGTATTTCTTAATGCCCTTACTTTCTGGTTCGACCAAACCCGGGCATAATAGAGCAAACTGCTGAAATTTGGTGGTATAATCAGCGACATCATTTCCCTGCATCTCCAGGTGCCAGAATTCTTCCTCCAGCCTGTGCAATTCTTCTTCAGGACAGTACTTTTCTGTCAGCTTCTTCTTCAATTCGGCCCAAGGAAGTCGATTTGCAACCTCAAGGCCTACAGAGTTTGCGTGGGTTTTCCACCACGTGAGTGCACCTTCCTGAAAGGTGTAAGCAGCGAATTTGACCTTGTTGTTCTCAGTGCAATCGCAGAGACTGAAAACAGATTCCATACGCTCAATCCAACGGATCAAGCCAATGGCACCTTCCGTGCCCTTGAAGTATAGCGGTTTACAGCTAAGAAAGTCTTTATAGGAGCAAGGTTTGGGTGGTGGAGTATTGGTTGCTGTGTCCTCGCTACCGGGTGGTGTTCTGGTAGCCAAGGCTTCGGTCACACTGCGGGCAATGATTCCCGCGATCTCAGCTTCGCTAAGGGTAATTTGACGACGAGGAGGCATGATGCTGAGTAAGAAAGAACAAGGAAATGAAATAAGATACTAGTCCGAGTATGATGAACTAGTGGTGTGGTTGTCATTTCGAGACAAAGCGTTAGAGAGAAAGAGGCCTATATTCATATAATATAGCCTAAAGTTGTAATGAGGTCTACTTATGTAAATATGTATATATATCATTTAATAACCTATTGAGTATCTAGCACAGACGTATTTTGAGTCCCGTTTCTCTCGAGGTCAGAGTCAACTAATGTATCCTGTTCAGCCATAACTTCCTTCAGATCTTACATCATCTTTATTTAATTGTACATAGTTGATCAGGCTATGTTAAATTAAATTCGTATGCTGTAATCTCTGAACTGGTTATACCTAATAGGGAATACTGCCTAACGGTCATAGTCTAGGTCCACTAAATGCAACCTAGTTCACTATAACCTTAGGCTCTGATACCAATCTGTGACACCCCCAATTTAATGATTTGCGGAAGCTTGATTTGGGTGTCACTAATCAATATACAAAGCACATAAGATATAATGAACGACCACTATATGCGTCGTTTTAAACTTGTATAGATAAAGTAAATGTTTACATCAAAATATAGTTACATTAGCTCGATTCCTGAAATTGAGAGATTACATAGCATAATTACTTGTACAAAATATAATAATGCAATCAAATCTCTAGTTGTATGAATGCTGACTCGAGCTAATATTTCCTGCTTGTGCAGCCAACCTACTGCTGGGTACCTGTGATAAATACTAAAATGGGTCAGCGAAAACGCTGGTGAGCTCACAGGTTTGTATGTCAATGTATAGTTGTAAGAACCGCAAGATTTATATTGAATTTAAAATGCAATTAAGCAAAATAAAAGTTATACTGTCCATGAGCACATAGTCTGAGCTTAACTTGATTTGTCAGGCCCAATTAAGGAAACCTAACTTGAAATGTCTCCTACGAGTGCCTAATCAACACTCGTCTTCCCAAATGCTAATACATCCGTTTGACCGGTTAGTGCGTGCTAACCCGGATGAGGATTGTCAATCCCATATGATATCATATACTAACATTCACGCTATAAAATACTAGAGACTATGCTTATGGAGGACTTTAAATTGATTAGCTTGAAACTCATGTAGTATTTGAAGTTTGGCACTTGCGTTCTACTTGTAAAACAAAATCGAGTAGTAATATCACACCCCTAGTTGTAAAATAGTGAAAATGGGGCTATGAAACTCACCTGGTTCTTGAAGTGTTTAACTTAATAAACTTGAAGTAATTAGCTGTGAGTTGGTGTCCAAAGGCTTGAAACCTGAATGTGTCCACGACACTTGAATTGTTATTAATTGTACCGGTATCTCGAAGGACTACCATTTAAATCGTTTGTTTAACTTGATGTCCAAATTACCCCGATTTGGTTGATTGTATTGTTACAAGTTACTACGACTTGTTTGGAATAAGTTGATACAAGTTACAACGACTTGTTTGATTGAATTATCTAAGTTACTATGACTTAGTTGATTCAATTGTGTATTTGAAAATGTGTACGGCCCGTTGGTGATTTAGTTGAAATAATAATAATTCTAAAATGTTAACTTTGCTACAGTACTGCTACAGTACTGCTACAGTAAATTTGACTTTTTTGAACAGTAACTTTGACTTCAAAATTTTGAGGTTTGAAGATTCTGTTTTGTGCGACGTAGGGTGCTACGTCGCAGATCCGGACTGCGACGTTGGGTATGACGTCGCTATGTGCGACTTTCGCAATTTAATGCGACGTTGTACGTGACGTCGCTATAGGCGACGTAGTTGATTTCTGCGACGTAAGGGTCTGCGTCGCTAAGTGCGACGTTGGGGTTATAGTGCGACGTAGGTCGCTGCGTCGCTATATGCGACGTTGGGGATATAGTGCGACGTAGGTCGCTGCGTCGCATTTGCTCCAGGCCAAATGCGACGTACGGGGTCTGATCGGAGTTTCAACTCCAAAAACGCGTTTTCCGGCCATCGATCGGCATAATATTTTCACCCAACCCATTTTAGGACATTACAAGGTTATACAAACAACTAGCAGGTTATAAAACTTAAAAACGAGAGTTTTCGGAGTTGTGTCGGAAACTTACAAATCGCCGAAATGAAATTCCGGAAAGGTAGGATTGTAGATCGTCGTGAGGTGGTCGTTTATTTCCAAAGGGGCTTGAAAATCCGAGGTTGTTTAGTATGTTTATTTTGCGGTTTTAGTTGATTTTGGTTGTGATGAAACTTGAGAGAAAATGAAAGAGGGAGAGAGAAAGAAATAAGGAAATGAAAGAAAGTGGGGTGGGAGTGGGAGGTTAAGTCCCCATTTTCGCCCCGCGTTCTCGCTCCGTGCGGTGTTCGTTTACTCCGTCGTTTGAACGTTAAATATTTATTTTCTATGTTTTAATATACGTTTTAAAATGCGAATAATTATTCAGTATTTTTGTTGAAGTATTTTACTAACTTTTTAATAATTACATTATAAAAGGTGAATTGTTTCGTTTTGTTTGCGCAATTACATTTTATTCGCGTTTATATAAATTGTGTGATAAAACTTGAATACTAAATATTATTGACATAATATTTTTAAGTACAATAACGTTATAACAATCCTGGTATTATTTAAATAAATTGTTCACCAACGTCCGTATTTATTGTATCGAAATTCATTCGATTTGAAACTTGTACGATTTAAACAAACCGCATAGTTGTAGATATATATTCAACAATACATATAATAATTGATACATTAATTAGCCTAACACAGAACTAATTACATGTAATAAAGCTCGATTAGGCACTAAATTCTAGTCCTAAATTGACGGTTGTCACATATACCTTGCAGTCTTGCATACCGACTTACAGTGTTAAATAAGCTCTACACATGACACATATTTGATGCAGCTTTGTAACAAGGGTTTCGTTCATTTACTGAGTTGATATTTGACTATTTGAGTCTCAGTGAAGGTATATAGATGATTCTTCCTGATTGTAGATATTACTATACAAATTACAAACTGTAGATGCTATATTATTTCACTATTACCTGATCTTAACTCATGTAAATAATAAATGTATGGCATCTTGTGTAAAACAGGAGGTTTTCAAGCTACTTAACATCTTTTAATGTTCTTCTTGTGTCTTGTTATTTTATTCTTAATTCAGGTATTTTCAGATGCAGACAACATTAGTGGTGCCAAAGCTGAGTTACTAAAGACACCGATCTTTTGCAAACCATCAGAGGATGTAGTTGGAAAAGCCCTCAATACCTGCAACATTAACCCTCAACAAACAGTAAATTGTTTCATTTCACGCCATGTTTTTAAGCATTATCTTTAATACGGTGCGGCTTTTTAATAGTTATATTCAAAATTGAAGTCTTTGGCACATACCAGAAAAAAAAAATCTGGAAATTAGATCTTTGACTTGGTAAAGTTCATGAACATGAGAAATAGCTTCATTTGATTTCTTGATTAGTGGTAGTACTTATAGAACTGTTTGTTTGAGCAATAAGTTTATGGAACATCTGCTTGATCTATTGTAGGGTTGAGACCATGGGAGGTTTTAAGTGTAAAATAAGCCATGGATCAAAATACTTATGGCAGTAAATGTTACCGTGAACCTCTTGGTGCATTTACTACCGTGCCTCTGTACATTCAGGACTGAAATGAAGATTTTGAGGTATCTAATTTTCCTTTCATAATAATATATGTTATGCTTTATGTCTCGTTATGCTTTATGTTTATATATTTTTATCTAACCCACTTGACCCGATAAAGATAGAAAAGAGCCCAAATTTGAAGAACCGTATTGTCTTTGCCTCCAATAATTAATGGAGCACACTCAGCTATTTCTTTAAAGTCCAAGAATGTGTTCATCGAGTGCACAGCTACTGATTTGACAAAGGCCGAGATTGTCTTGTACAAAAAATGATATTATTATTATTCACTTTTTTACTGTAGGTGACTATGTTTTCTGTGTACTGTGAACGGAGGTATGAGGTTGAGCCGGTTGAAGTATTATATTCCAATGGAAAATCTGAGTCTACCATTGATTATTATGCATAGTAGCAGTGCAGCTTTCTTTCCTGCTTACAAGATCATCCCTCAGCTCCTTTAAGAAGACTGCTTTCCTGTACAAGGTAATTAACGATTTATTACCTTAAAAAAACACAGATACGAACACTTGGTGAGCCATTTTTCTGTGCTATTAAACTCTTTTGGGTCGTTTGAGATAAAACACAACCCAATTTGACCTGGGCATAAGTAAATGGGTCAAAAATTGTCCCCTCATCTAATTAATATTTGGTCCCAATCGTGTATGCTTCTCTATTCCATTATTCTGCTGATGTAGGTCTCTTGTCATCCCAGGTGGCACAAAACCATGGTAATCATTTCTGATGTATTGCAGTATTGGTGTTTGGATGATGTGATCATGTTCACGATACATTACCTAAAATAAGGATAAGCTGCTCATGTTCTGTTGCTATGTTGCCCATAATGAACACAAGAATTCTTTTTGGAAATACTAGAAAGAACATTAAAAGAAGCTCAAAGAATACAGTCAGCCATTTTGTGCTTATGAAAGAAAGCAGGGGTTTTGGCTTCCCAATCGACTAAACGATCAGGTATACCACGCCACATATCATAAACTTATTAATAATATGGGTGGAAGAATCAATATCAGATTTAGATAGCTTAATGCAACGATTGTTAATTTTCTAATTGCAAGGCATGAAAACAAAGTCTGTGACACTTCTAGATGGAGTGCATATATAGATAAGAAAAATGACAATTGACATCCTTGCTGAAATGGGTTCTATTTTTGCATATTTACATGTAGTCTTTCCATTTCCATGCGCATTTGAAACTAATGTATAAAATTTATTGTCAAATGGGTTCTATTTACTTTCCCTGTCTCTAAAAAAACTTATTACGCCAGCTCCTGCTGGGGGGCTGTGCATCGCACAACCTTGATGTTAATTAGTATTGTCAAATTGATATGTGTATTATTGTAAAATCTAAAGGTTTATTCTAATTTTTTCTCGTCTTTTTCCACAGGCAATGATAGGCAATGCTAGATTAAAGATCAAGACACATAATTGATTGTTTTAAGTGTACTTCTAAACTCATTTGATCAATAACATGTACATTTTATTTGTATTATAGTATTTGTATTGGATATTTGGATGATTAAGTACAATTGGTGTAATAAATTACTTAGTTTTTTATTTCCTGTGTTGTGCATTTATCTTTCGTATAGTAGACTAGTAGATATATAATATTAAGCATGTATATCAGAAAAAGTTCACATTTACGCAAGTGTCCTATGATAAAGCTTAATAGGACCCTTTAACGCCAAGCTTATTAGGACCTTTAACTTGGTCATATTAGATTTTATAGGACATCCTTAAGTGTCTCAAAATGATATTAGGTAATATGATATTAAAATTTAAAACATCAAAAAACGTCCTATATTGTGGTTTGTTAGGACGTCTATTGTGTTGTATTAGACATTTTATAGGACAGGTAGAAAGTGTCTCAAAATGTATGTTAGGACGCCTTACACTTATTACAACGCCCTTACATGAGACGCTTGAGTTTTGGTCCTATTAGATAAAAGGTCCCATAAAGTCACATTATGGGACACTAACCGGTGTCGTGTAAGATCGTTTTTGTTGTAGTGTCCTGAAGTTCTGAAGGGGCTAAACAATATGGTGCTCGTGCCACGGGTGCTGCCCCAGGCACAAGGTCTATTGAGAACTCAACTTGCCTTGGTGGTGGAAGACCAGACAATTCTTCAGGAAAGACTTCTGGAAAGTCTCTGACGATGGGCACATCCTCAAGTCGCTTCTCTTCTGACTTCTTCTCAATAACATGAGCGAGGATTGCCTGATACCCTTTCCTAAGGTACCTGCGAGTCTTCATGCAGGATATGATATTCAATCTCGTTCCACCGGTCTCCCCTTGTATAATCAAAGTACTACCAGTGACGAGAGGAATACGAACGATTTTGTCATGACAGACAATTTCAGCTCGATGCTTGGATAGCCAATCCATGCCTACTACTATGTCAAAACTTCCAATCTCGATGGGTATGAGGTTTATGGGAAATAGTTCGTTTGCGAGGTTTAGGGTGCAATTTGGTAACACACTATCGGCCTCAATCAATTTGCCATTAGCTAACTCTACAGTGTACTTAGCTTCTAAGGCAACTGGGGAAATGTCTAATAGTGGGCTAAATTCCTCAGATATAAAACTCCTATCAGCACCAGTATCAAACAAAACTGAAGCAGTTAAATTGTTGAGAAGAAACATACCCGTGACCACATTAGGGTCTTCACGGGCCTCTCCAGCATTCAGCACAAAAGCTCTGCCCCTAGCATTGTTGTTGTTGTTTCCCTTGTTCTTCAACTTTGGACACGCATTCCTGAAGTGTCCAGTGTTTCCACACTCATTGATGATCCCAGCTAGAGATCTTAGTATGTATTACTTTGATTGATTATTAATAAGCTTGCGGAATAGTTTATTAATAACTTGAAGAACAAACTTGTATATAGCAGAATATCTAACCAAAAACTTCAATATTATTAACAATAATACGAACACACAATTTGTGTTAGGGTTTACAACCTTGAAGCTAATAACTAGAATGAATTCGTCACCCTCTAGGGTTTTACAGGATCTCTATTTATAACATATAGAGTCCTTTACAGAATCAAACTATTATGGAATCATATCTATTCCATAATTCTCTCTATTCAACTATATCTAACCAACAGTGGTTATCTATATCACTAACAGGGGTAGTACTCGTATATTATCAACAGTGGTTGAGTACTTAATACAAAATACAAACTACACACTAACAGTGGCACTGTTAGACAAACTACTTGACAGCAGCAGCTACTAACTAGCAGTGGCAACTACTAACAGTGGCACAATACTTGTATTCTGAGCAAATCTAGCAGTGTCTCAGTTCTCAACAATCTCCCCCTAAACTTGATCATTCAGAGTAATGATTCAAGTTTCAATCCTTCTTTTCTTCTTCTATCTCCTTCATCGTTTGCCTCTTATGCAGTTGATTGAACACCATGTATAAAGCTCTGTAAGCTCCTTCAGTAATGATGGTTGTAGATAACTTCAAATCAACCAATCTATTCAGCAGACCTGTTCCCAGCACATAGTGTCGATCATCAAACATGTAGATCACCTGCCCATTGTTAAATACTACCATGTGTACTCCAGCTCTGGCAAAATATCTCCAGGTTATAACCCTTTGATGACAATGAAAGAATAAGTGATACATGCTGGCTGGTTCAAACAGGCTTTGCAATAACTCCATCATTTGTCTTTCAATCACAGCTTCAGAGTTCTTTCTATTCCTGATTCTGCTCACTTGATACAACTCCATAAGATCATCTCTTGTACAGATTCTGAGCAAATCAATCATACTCCCAACATGGTCATCAAATCCTCTTTCCCTTTCAATCTTGATCTCAAGGATCATTTTTCTGAAACCATAATCAATTGCTACTCCTTCCCAATTTATAATTCTAGCCTTTCTTGGTCCTTCAGAAATCTCCTTGCTATCAGTCAGAATCTTGATTCTCTTTTTCAGCTCTGGATCAAATCTTGGAATGTCAGGAATAACATTGTCTTTAGAAATCTGATTTTTCCATGAATTTCTTCTGACTTCATTCTGCTTATCCTCTAAGGCTTTCTCTGCTGCCTCAGCAGCTGCTTTTTCTCTTCTTTCTTCTTCTTCTTTCAAAAACTTTACCATTTCCCTATCTGCCTTTTCTTTCTTCTCCTTCATCAATGCATTCAAATGCCTATTCTCTTCCAATTTCTTGGTCCATTCATCATCTCTTCCCATATACCTATCATATGCCTGTTCCAGCTTCTGCATATTCCATCCTTTAACAATTTTAGCTGGGGCATAATTTTCAGACAGAGCATTGATCATTTGTCTTCTCCTTTCAGCATATGGTAAAGGTTTACTCCTCTTCTTGGCTAATTCCTCTTGCTTTTTCTTTCTAGCCCTTTCCTCATTTGACCTTTTCATCAACAAAAATCCAGAAGATAACTCTTCCTCTTCATTACCTTTCTTCTTCTTTAAATAATCATGAACTCTCTGAGCAGGAAGCTTTAATCCTTGTGCAATCTTTTCTTTAACAATCTCTGCAGCTTTCTGTGTAATAGTCACTACACTCAGATCCTCCAAAATCATTTTAACATCATCACCCTCTTCTTCAGCTTTAGCTTCTGCAGCTCTCCTTATCAACCTTTCCCTTTCTTCTACTTGCATCCTTAGCATATCATGAGACTCAAGATGAGGTTCTTTAATTTCTTTCACTTTTGATTTTTCTTTTAACTTTCCTTTACCTTTGTCTTTTGGATCAATCACAGGCAATTTAGACTCAGGCTTGAGTGGTGAAGTTGGTTCTCTTATTGTAACAGGTACCTCTCTTGGTCTTGTTGTTGTGGTAGTTGTGGCAGGGGTTGATATGACAGCAGTGGTGATTGGTGTATCAACAGTGGTAGGTGTTGGTGTACTAACAGGGGTAGATGTAACAGTGGCAGTGTTAGTGTTGACAGTGGTTGAAATTGTGACAACAGTGGTAGAAGTTTTGACAGGGGATAAAGTATTAGTTGACTTTCTTCTGGGAATAGATTTCTTTCTTGTAAAGGTCTGCAACTTCTTCTCTTCATCAATTGACTTTGATTGCTCCCCCTTAATCTCAACTTCTCCTTCTTTCACCTCTTTTTCAACATCATCAACCACCTCATACACTGGCCTATCACTGAAACTGACTCTTTTCTTATTTTCCAGGTTAGCACCCATCACATCCCAAAAATATAATCTAAGTGCAGCTTTCTCAGGCAACCCTTTATTCAATGGAAATACCTGATAAACTGTTTCATCTGTTTCATCAGTCTGCTCTGCTCCTGCACCATCACTTGTATTAACATTTTCAGAAGAATCTTCACCAGTATATACCACCATTCTTCTGTCATCTGCATCATTTACCATCTCATCATCTAAACTTTTATGTATCACATAATCAGAGACATTTAGCTCCTCCTCAGCCTTATCCCTACTCTGCACATAATCATCATCTTTATCATCAAACACTAACTCTACAGTGTCTTCTGATTGTGCCTCATTATGCTCACATATATCCATCTCAACTGTATTATCATCAAGCTCAAGCACCTCTGTAGCTGCAGAATCATCATGCATCTCATCAATATTTATCATTGCTCCACTCATATCATCATGAGGTCCATGTGAATCATCATCATCATCATCATCACCTGCTTTTCTTGAACCATCATCTTCAGGCATATTATCATCATCTGCTTTCTTCTCCCCCTTGCCTGAAGATTCCTTTAACTTATTCGCAGGTAGAAGAATATTGTTGACAGCCTCCTCAAGCATTACCAATCTATTCTGCACATCAAGCAACTCTGCCTTCTGATGATCAATGATCTCCTTCTGCTTAGCAATTAACTCATCCTGAGCTTGAATTTTCTGTTGAGCCTCTTTTCTGTAAGCCCTTTCCCTCTCATATTTGCTCCACAGTTTATTGATATCATGTACAAGATAGGAAATCGTCAATTCATCAGTATCACTAGGCTCATCAACATTAGAGTGTGACCTCTTAGTTGAATCCTTGCCCACATCTGCCACTGCAGATGTCCCTTGGTTATTGGTACTGGGACCTACATTTGAATCATCACCCATAGGTTCATCAAACATAGTTGCCTCTGGTTGGGTCTGATTAATGTTACCACTATCCTGCCCTGCCAGTGGGCTAGAAACAGTAGTGGCAGCCCTTCCAGAATGAACATTTTCATCAAGTATGTTCACCTGTTGTGTTGGTACAGTTGACTTAGACTGTGGAGAAACAGGAATCTCCATAGCCTGTGTAGCCTTCTTGGATTTCTTGGCTTTAGATTGGGTAGGCTGTTTGTTCCCTTGTTTTCTTTTGATGCCACCTCCTGATGTGTGTTCAGAACCAACTTGTGTTGTTGGTCTGTCATCATTTGGTCCAGATGGTGTTGGTAATACACCACCAGTGGCAGAAGGAGTAACTAGCATTGTAGAAAATAATGCAGTTTCCTTCTTAGAAAAAGCATTCTGATACTGATTCATAGCCTTAATAGTCCTCAAAGATAGAGTAGAACTAACAATCACACTATCCTCTGCTGGCAGATTTGACAATTGATTATTCAATAAAAGCTGAACAAATCTAGGGTACATAACGAATGTATCACCCTTTACATTCCTAACCATATTATCTAAGATAAATCTAGACATATTAAATTTAATACCCTGTGCCAAGCAGATAATAGGATATGCAATAGTAGAACTAAATTCATTAAAACTAGTTCTCTTTTGAGACAAACATACCAGAAAAGTATGAATGTAGAACTTCCATTGAGGACAAAACCATGACTTCAAGAAAGTATATTCTGATCTTGTCTTTCCTGAACCTTCATACCCCATATCCATAATGCCTTTAAACAAATCTTCTCTCGATAATTCCAGAATTCCACCTTCATCATCAAACTGTAAAAGCTCTCTTAGAACAATCTCAGTAACCATTACCTTCTTACCCTTGACAGTGGAATGAATGTGAGTAATGCCATTAACATTCCCTTCCTTTGCATTCTGCCAGAATTCTTGAATATGCGATCGAATTAATCGTGGACAAACAGTAAGGGCATGTGTAACTGGACAATTACTCAAGAAATCAATAATAGGGTGAAAATACTCATCGGCAAGTTCTTTATTCAAGAAAGCCCTCATATTGTGTTCAGAATGAACACTTAGCGTAGAATGATCAGAATCAGATGACAATGAAGATGCCATTGATGTAATTGATGAACGAACGAAGAGTGAATTACAATAAACAACTCAAAGCGAGAGCGATTATTGAAGGGTTTTGAAAATTTTGAAAGCGTAATTGAAAAAGTGAAGTATTTGAGTATTTATTTGATGACAGTGCCAAGCCCTAAAAATAGAACTAGCAGTGGCACTGCTGGTTATACCCAACAGGGGCACAATTTACAAACAAACCCAACAGGGGTACCTCACTTGGTCAATTTATAGTCAACCCTTTCTAACCATCTAACAAAGCTAGCAGCGGCTGATAGTCTAGCAGGGGCATCCGACAAAGGAAACGCCAACTTAGAACTAACAGGGGCATAAACTTAGCTTAGTTAGACAACGAATTTTTTTTTTTTTTTTTTTTTTTTTTTTTTTTTTTAACCAAAAAAAATAAGAAGAAACAAATAAAACATTAAATTCCAGCTCAAGTGATGTCTCTTGACAGTGGCTGAAACCTGCAATATTAAACTAAGAAAAACAACTAGCAGGGGTTTAAATTACACACATATACAGCAGGGGTTTAAAATACATTGACAGTGGCAAAGGTAAACTAACAGTGGCACCATCTGTTATCATGATGAAGCTAACAGTGGCAACACCTGACCCTGTCACATACAATATATTTTACCCCTGTTAGTATCAAATCCAGACCAAAACACTACGTGAGATTGATCATACCAATATTAGTTATCAAAAATGTAAATCTTCCTACATCAAATGCTTTTGTAAAAAGATCTGCAAGTTGATTATCAGTATGAATTTTAAAAATATGAATCAATCTTTTATCATAACAATCTCGTATAAAATGATATCTGATCTCAATGTGTTTGGTTTTTGAATGCTTAACTGGATTCTGAATGATACTAATAGCAGAAGTATTATCAATATAAATAGGAGTGTTCATGAAAGTCAAACCATAATCCAGCATTTGATTCTGAATCCAAAGAACCTGTGCACAGCAACTTGATGCTGCAACATATTCTGCTTCTGCTGTAGAAGTGGAAACCGTGGTTTGCTTCTTGCATTGCCATGACACTAACCTATTTCCAAGAAATTGACAACCTCCACTAGTCGATTTCCTATCCATATTCTCACCACCATAGTCACTATCTGTGAAGGCCTTTAGCTCAAAATCTGATCCTTTAGCATACCAAAGGCCCAAGTCTGGTTGACCTTTCAAGTATCTAAAGATCCTCTTCACAGCATACATGTGTGACTGCTTTGGATTGGTCTGATATCTAGCACAAAGACACACTGCAAACATTATATCAGGTCTAGATGAAGTTAAATACATCAATGAACCAATCATTGACCTGTATAAGTGCACATCTACTTCCTCCCCCTCAGGATCAGAATTAAGATGTTTATGTGCCTCCATGGGAGTGCTAGCTACCTTCACATCTTTATAACCAAATTTATTCAAAATATCTTTCACATACTTCCCTTGGTTAATAAAGATTCCATCTAACTTCTGCTTGACCTGCAATCCTAAAAAGAATGTGAGTTCACCCATTGAACTCATCTTGAACTTCTTATGCATTAAATCCTCAAACTCTTTGCACAATGAATCCCTTGTAGACCCGAAAATAATATCATCAACATACACCTGTACCAGCAATATATCTCTTTGAACCCTCTTGGTAAACAAAGTCTTGTCAATAGTACCTCTCTTGAATCCATTCTTGAGAAGATACTCGGAAAGTGTATCATACCAAGCTCTTGGTGCTTGATGTAGCCCATACAACGCTTTCTTCAATCTGCACACTCTATCTGGATATGTTGGATCTTCAAACCCTGGTGGTTGGCATACATACACCTCATCATCAATTAGACCATGAAGAAAAGCACTCTTCACATCCATTTGATAGACTTTGAAATCCTGATAAGATGCATAAGCTAAAAATAATCTAATAGCTTCTATTCTAGCAACAGGGGCAAAGACATCATCATAATCTATGCCTTCTTCCTGTGTGTACCCCTGTGCTACCAACCGAGCCTTATTCCTGATCACTATCCCTCTTTCATCTCTCTTGTTCTTAAAGATCCATCTTGTGCCTATAGCTTTCTTTCCTTTTGGAAGATCAACCAAATCCCACACATCTTGCAGTTTGAATTGCAACAATTCTTCCTGCATAGATTCAATCCAGCTCGGATCTTTGAGAGCCTCCACTGCCTTCTTTGGTTCCATCTAAGAAAGAAAACATACATATAATGAAGTATGTACATCTTCTTCTCTTACCTTGGTTTGATGTCTTGTCTGAACAGGAGTCATAATATCACCAATAATCAAATCCAAAGAATGATCTTTATGAACCAAATACTTAGAGGTAGAAGTATCAAGTAAATCTCTTTCCAAATTAGAACCCAATAGATTATCTACCTCAGAGTCTGAGAAAGACTCTCTTTCCTCTCTTTCTTTTGAAGGCTTTGGAGTTGCTTCAGAATCTGACAAAGAAGTCCTTTCCATGACTTGAAATGGAGGACTTGGTTCAAAATAGTTTGGATAATCATGCTCTTCCTCTGAATCATGCTCTGGATCTGTATGAGATCCCTTTGAAGTGAATGGTTGATGATCTTGTGAAGTTGAATCATCTGCACCCTTGCTTGCACCAGTTTTACCAGGTGAACCATTTGAATCATCAGAAGAAGCATCTTTCTCTGGTTGATCCTGTTCCTGTTGAAATACTTCTGGTGGATCTGGAGTCCAAATAGGAAACAAGACATACTTCAAGTCATCCTTTTTAGTTTGACTTGAGGTTGAATTTCCATCTTTACCTGCATCATTACCTGCATCTGTACCTGCATCTGTATCTGCACTAATAGACAAATCTGGATATCTAAAAGCATGGGTTAGTGCATCAATATCAAACAAAACTTCTGGACCTTTTCCTTCTACATTTGATGTATGTTCATTAAAGGTCACATCCATGGTCTCATCTATGATCCTAGTCCTTTTGTTAAATACTCTATAAGCCTTGCTTTGAATAGAGTATCCAACAAATACACCCTCATCTACCTTACTCTGAAACTTACCAAGATGATCTCTGGTATTTAAGACAGTACAAGGACATCCAAATGGTTTTAAAAAGCTAACCAAAGGTTTTCTCTTAAAGAATAACTCATAGGGTGTCTTGTTATGAGGTTTAATAATCAAAATCCTATTCAAAACATAACAAGCAGTGCTAACTGCCTCTGCCCAAAAGGACATTGGAAGTTTAGCATCTGCTAGCATGCTTCTAGCAGCCTCAATTAGTGTCCTATTCCTCCTCTCAGCTACTCCATTTTGTTGTGGAGTCCTAGGTGCACTATACTGTCTTTCTATACCTTTATCCTCACAGAACTTATTCATCTCATGATTCTTAAATTCTGTCCCATTATCACACCTGATGATCTTAACCTTTTGATTAGTTGAATTCTCAATCCTAGTTATGAATGATCTAAGTATTTCACCTGTCTCATCCTTAGTCCTAAGAAAGAACACCCAACTCATTCTAGAGTAATCATCAGTTATTACCAAACAGTAAGATTTCTTCCCTTGACTAGCTACATTGGTAGGGCCAAATAAATCCATATGTAACAGGTGTAAGGGAGTGGTATTGGTATTCACAAGCTTGGTCTTATAAGAGGTCTTGTGTTGCTTGCCTTTGAGACATGCTACACAGTGGTCACTACATTCAAATAACTTTTCAGGTAAGCCTCTCACTAGCTTATTCCTAACAAGTTTATTCATGGTCTTGAAATTCAAGTGACACATCCTCCTATGCCATAGTTCAGATTCAGATACAGTAGCTTTAGAAATGAGACAGTTAACATTTTGAGATTCCATCTTGTTTAAATCACTACAGTATACATTATCCTTTCTTGGAACTCTCATTAAAATCTTATCTTCAGGTATTTTGAGTTTTTCAGAAAGTATAAGGCATTCTGTGTCAGTGAAATATACAGGATTTTGCTTATCTGTGATTTGACTCACACTAAGCAAATTGTATCTCAATTGCTCAACATAATAAACATCATTGAAAGTGAGCTTACTGCTTTTTACCTTACCTTTACCTGTGATTTTACCTCCTTTAGGATTGCTTCCAAATGCTACATCTCCTCCATCAAATGCTTTAAAGTCCTGTAGCTTTTTCCTGTCTCCAGTCATGTGTCTTGAACAGCCAGAATCAATATGCCATAAGCTTGGTGGCTTGCCCTGCACATATATGAGAAAAACAATTAGTTTTTCTTGGGAACCCAAACCAATTTGGCTTTGGGTTTCCCATGAGCACCTTTGACATCAACCCTTTTGACAGTGATTGATCTCAGTGCTGCATTGGTTTTGGACACTTCAGATTTACACTCATTTTTATGTCTCCAAAAACAATCAATTTTTGACCTGACAGGGGTTAATGGTCTGACAGTGGTCACCTTTAAGTTTGTATTGATTACCCTGGCAGTGGTAGCTTTACTTGGTATATACATTCTTTTGAAATGTTTAATACCAGCAGAGGTACCATGCCTGACAGTGGTCAAACCCTCCCCTGTTCGTGTCTTGCCTCTGTTAGCCGTTGACAGGGGCACTGCTGTAGCATTAACAGGGGCTGCAGCCTTGCCTCTGTTAGGCTTATTTATCAACACATGACCTGTACCACTGTTCCTATTATTTTTAGGATTGTAGTGACAGTCCTGTTGAAGATGATTATATCTACCACAAATAAAACATGACTTTCTTTTCACACATTCAAACCCATTACCCAACCTTTGTGAAACCAATTGGTTCCAATTTCTTTGATTACCCCTGGGAATGGATTTATTCACATTACTTGCAGTATGTAACTCAGACTTCTTTGATTTACATGTACACTTATCACACTCAGATTTCAACTTGTCTTTTGATTCAGTATTGACCTTTTTGTGTACATACCCTAAACCTGAACTAGCCTTGTTGGTTTTCCTGACTTGATCTAACTGAGCCTTTGCCTTCTCAACAAACATCTTTTTACCCTCTTCTAGTTTAGTACTATTTAGTTCAGAAACTAGACCAGTAATAGGCTTAACACAATCATCCACAGAATTACCACTAGATGAGCTATCACTATCACTCTCATCTTCCTCAGTCCAATCAGATATTTCCACTTTATCAAAATTTACATTATCATCACAATTAACTACTGGATCTACCTTTTTAACCTCCTCAGACACACCTACCTTAAGTGTTTCTAAAACAAAATCACTTTTAGGTGGGAAATAAGTATGATTATAAGGTGGAGGAACAACATTAAGGTTGTAACCTAATCCAAGTTTTAATTTATCATGAATTTGAGACTTGATTAAGTTTTGAACACCTTTTGAAACATTTTCCAATTCATCAACTTTCAATTTTATTGACTCCTTATCAGAAATTGCCTCAGCCAACTTAGCACTTAGCATATCAACTTTTGTTTGTAAAGCTTTCTTTTCCCAATTTAGATACTTAATATCTAAGTGAAATTGAGATTCATTCTTTTCATAAGCTTTTATCTGATTTTCTAAGTTTTCAATAGCTAAAGTGGCATGTTGACTCTTTTCCTTACAAGCTTTTAATTCATTACACACAACCATATTATGATCCCTATAAAATTTAACCATTTTCTTGCAAGTAGGAGAACATAATTTAGATTGTACCTCATATGGAATGTCTGAAGACTCTGGTTCTTCTGTGACAGCCATCAAAGCTTGATTTGTGGTTACAAGCTCTTCCTGATCACTCCAGTCAAATCCTCCCATTCCATCTTGAGCAACCAATGAATCTGAAGTGGTGTTCTGAACTGGTATCAATCTTCTTTGAGGACCAGAATTATTGTTGAGACATAGATTGTGACAACAGATCTAGCTTGAAATAGGACTAGTGTAATTATTATTTTGTTTGTATATTGGTTTGGATTTGTAAAAGAATATTTGTTTTGTTAGTGATATTCGTTAAACATATTGTTTTGTTAAGTTAGACGAATAATTAAATACGAAATAAATACGTTTGCTGCGAGTCGAGTTCTCAGGTCACGAGACTAACGAGCCGAGATGAGAACTGAACTCGTGGAGATCAGTAACGAGTCGAGCTTGGTAATGGGCTTGGGCTACGAGGCGAGTTGGACCGAACTCGCAGGCCCATGCGAGCCGAGCCGAGACAAAATATAAAAGGTTTTTTCAATCGTGAAAAACCTTAACACTGAAAAAAACTTTTGCATTCTTTCTGATCGGCGAACTCAATAAACCAGAGAAAAACATAAACCTACGACTAGGCTTTGACGATTCGTTGTTTAAAGCTAAGTCTAGTTAAACGCAATACGAACATATTCGTTGTTAGTAAGATAACACCGTATTGAGGGATTCCGCACCTTAATACTACAGATAACGAAGTTATCGATCCTAAAACTAGGGGACTTACATCTGGTATCAGAGCTTTCGGGCTAGATACGAGTGTGTTCGTGAGTTTTAGTTTATTGCGTTTTTGATTCGGGTCGTTTTTACGTGCATTATTGCAATACTAACGATCAAAATCATTCTCTGGACGTTTTAGGGTTTGTTTACGGTCGAAATTCTGAGTTTGAATCGTAAAAATACCTTAAAAATTCGTTTTTTCGGGTTTAACAGCCGTTTCGCGAGTCGAGATTAGGGTTCCAGCGTCGCCTGCGAACCGAGTTGAACTAGCGAGTCGAACTGAGGCTTGCAAGTCGAACCGAGATCTCTCGCGAATCGACATCACTTGCGAATCGACATCTTTTAGCAATCCGAACTGAGGCTTGCGAATCGACAAATTCTGCGAGTCGAGCTGAGATTGCGAGTTGAGCTGAGTCTTGCGAGTTGAGATTTCTGAATTCGCTGAAACAGTTTAATTTTACGTTTTTAAGATGTCTGACTTAAGTAGAATGATCGAAATGGACCACGAGGTGGGAAAGTCAAACGTTCCACCTAAGTTGTTAAGAATCGAGGATTACTACAATTGGAAGGACAGATTTGAATCTTACTGTAGATTCCATGATCTGTCTATCTGGATGTGTATCAAGAGTGGATACACCCCACCTACTCAAACTGTTCAAAATGCTACTGTAGTTCTTACCTATGCAAACATGAGTGATCAAGAGAAGGAAGCGTACAGAAATGAGAATAAATCACATTCTTGCATAAAGATGTGTCTTCCTAAATCCCTTGCTCATCAACTCAAGTCTTTTCATACTGCTAAAGCGCTCTGGGAAGCTTTAGAGAAAAGAGGTGAGGGAAGTCCACAGGTGAGAGCTGGCAAGAAGAGTCTTCTTAAAAAGCAGTTTACTATGTTTAAAGCTTTAAAAGGAGAAGATCTTGATGCCTATGTTACACGATTCTACCATCTGCTAAGTGAATTAGAATACCATGAAATTTTTGAAGAAGAAGTATCTAAAACCGACAAGTTCCTTGAGGGTTTGCCTTCTAAATGGGAAATGTATGGTGTTATGATTAAGGATAACGAAACTAGGTATTCTACTATGACCTTAGAGCAAGTCATTGACAAGCTGAAAGGTTATGATTTCTCCAAGAAGTCAAGAGATAGTGATTCTGATCAGGTTCAGAACCCTGGGCTGTATCATGGAAAGTCAAGTCTTTCGACTGCGTCATCGAGTTCGACCACTGCACTGTTAGTTGGTGATACTAATGAAAATGGAGAGATGATCACTGAAGATCTGTGCTTTATTTCCTCCTCTGGTGATGAGACAAAGGGAAAGAATTCTGAGAAGTCACCTCAAGAGCATCAGAAGATGCCGATGAGTGTGAAATCTGCTGAACAGCAACTGTCTGTTCTTACTTCCTTTGTGGCATCATATGAGAACTACATAGAAGGAAAGATCAATGATCCTATTCTATTTGATGAGGATTATGAGCAGATAGATTCTGATTATCTTGAGGAACTGGAACTTCAAGATCAACTAGCGTTGATATCTAGAAAGGTGAAGAATTTCCTCAAGAAAACTGGTAGAAAGGTGTTGGGCAATAGATCAGGGTTTGATAAAACCAAGGTCAGATGCTTTAACTGTCAGGGTATTGGTCATTTTGCTAGAGAATGCCAAAGACCTAAAGTAGAAGCACAAGGAAAACAAGGTTCGGGAAGTACTCTTGCTTCCAAAGCCTTAGTGGTGAAGCAGTTGGATGGCTCGTATGATTGGCAAGCTCATTCTGAAGAAGCTTTGATGGCCGAGATCGAAGAAACAACTGCTGGATCAGTGTCCTACATGCCCACTGACATGGAACAGAGAGTAGAGGTGGCTGAGTCTGAAAAAAGGGCAAGTGATGATGATGTGCTATATATGGATTCAACTCCAGATATGAGTCCTGAAGAATTAGTGGCACGTATGGCTGAATTACAAACTGACAAGAAGAAGGTATGTTTAGATATTCTTAATCTTGCTGATGTTTGTTACTTAGTTACTGATTTACAATCTCAGAATAGTGTCTTAACTGTGTCAAATAGCAATTTGTCATCTCAATTGAATATGGATAAGGAATCTTATAAGACTGTTAGATCTGAACTCGATCAAGCCATTATGGATATTCGTAGATTAAGTGATGATAAACATGTCTTAAAAGATAAAATTAAGTCTGATGCTTCGGATAGAACAAAACTTAGAGATACCATAAGTGAAAAATCTGTGATCATAGATGGTCTCTATATGAATATTAAAGACTTAAATGAGACAATTGCTAGTAAGGATCAGGAAATAGTGAACCTTAATTTAAGGTTAATTGAGCAAAACCGTAAACTTGAGAATTATAGGACATCTCAAATGGATAAAATGTTAGATGCTCAACGTAGTGTAAAGGACAAGACTGGGTTAGGTTACAATGATGTATCCCCGCCTTTTAATGCCAATTACACTCCTATTCCTGAGGACTCTGAGATGACTGAAGTTAATCCTGAGATTTTAGTAGCTGATAAACCTGAACAGTCAGAGGCACAGAAAGATGTTATTAGGAACATATCATTAGATAATAGCAAGGCTTCTCAGTTCACCAAAATACATTTTGTATCGGGTGGAGTGATTAACGATGCTAAGATTAATGATAAAGTTGATAAGGAACAGCTTAAACCTTTAGTGCCTAAGACTCCGGATGAGAAAGCAAAAGTGAGCAAATCACGCAAGCAGATGTCATGTTTCAAATGTCATCAAAAAGGACACGTGGCTTCGTGTTGTCCTAACAAAAAGCCTGAAGCACCACATAAGCTTGTGATTGAGGAAAAGACACAGACCGACTCTGATATGACTGTAGACGGGTTAGATACCAAACCTAAGTTAGGTAATAAACCTGTGAACATTCTTAAAAGAGATGGTAAGCATAGTGTCTCCCCACCTAAACCTAAACGGTCATATACTCAAAGTGATAATTATGTCCATAAGTCTAGGGATGTGACACCGTCGAGGTTTAGAACTCCAAGTAGAGGCCATAGTCATTATGAAAGTGGCACTACTTCGCGATCACATGAGTTTAATTATAATTATCATAATAGAGCTCATACTTTTGTGCCTAAGAGGTTCTCCTCAAATTCACCTCTTAAGGCTGATCGTCCACAAACTCAAGCTACTTCGAAAGTAACCAAAGCTCCTGATGGGAAGAATGGTTATTTTAAAGAGCTTAAGTTTGTTGATGATAAGGGACAAACCAAGACCGTAATGGCTTGGGTCCCTCTTGATAACTGATCGTGTTTTGTGTTATGTGCAGGAGCATGCTGTGAACAAGGACAGTTGGTGGTATGTAGACAGTGGATGCTCGAGGCACATGACCGGTGAAAGAAGTCTACTGAAGGACTTCAAGGATAGTCTCAAGCAAAAAGTAAATTTTGCAGGAGATAAAGGAGGAGTAATTTCGGGAAAAGGAAAAGTTTCAAATGGAACTTTGACTCTTGAGGATGTGAACTATGTTGAAGAACTTACACACAACCTAGTGAGTGTTTCCCAAGTCTGTGATAAAGGTCATCCAGTTTATTTCAATGAAAAGGAGGCCTTAGTCCTGAAGCCAGGTTTTAAAATTCCTGATGAATGGATATTGATGAGGGCGCCAAGGAAGAAGGACATCTATGCTATCAACATGGGTGTTCCTAACTCTTCAATGGTGTCTACATGTTTATTGTCCAAGGCTTCGGAAACAGATGCTCTGTTATGGCATAGGAGAATGGCACATCTAAACTGGAGAAAGATGAATTATATAACCAAAAATGGTTTGGTTCTAGGTGTACCACAAAAACGTTTCGAGTCTGAGGATAAGTGTGTTCCTTGCATGAAAGGAAAGCAGCACAAGAAACCACACAGACCTAAGACTGAAAACTCTATCTCCTCGCCATTTGAATTGCTACATATGGATCTCTTCGGCCCTATAAGCAAGAGAAGTCTAGGTGGCAAATGGTACTGTTTGGTTGTCACAGATGATTATTCTAGATTCTCATGGGTATTCTTTTTGGGATCAAAGGATGAGACTCCTGGAATTCTAATTGAGTTCTTTGATCTAGTAGAGAATGTCTATAAAAAGAGAGTTAAGCGTATTCGTAGTGACAATGGAACAGAGTTTAAGAATTCAACGTTGAATATCTATTGCTTAAGCAAAGGGATATTACATCAATTCAGTGCACCTTATGAACCTCAACAGAATGGTGTTGCTGAAAGGAAAAATAGAACGTTGATTGAAGCTGCTAGAACAATGCTTGCTGATTCAAAGCTTCCGGTCATCTTTTGGGCAGAAGCAGTGAATACAGCATGTTATGTTCTTAATAGAGTTCTTACGGTTAAGAGACATAACAAGACTTGTTATGAGCTTTTGAACAATAAGAAACCTAACTTAAAAGGGTTTGAACCCTTTGGAGTTTCATGCACCATATTAAAGACTGGACATCAAGCAAAATTTGGTGAGAAGGCTGACGAAGGATTTTTCCTAGGTTATATGCCCAATTCGCCAAATAAGAGAGTCTTTAATAAAGTCACAGGACGTTTGGAGGTAGTTTATAATATTGAGGTTACAAGCTATTCACCGGATGTTCATAAGGGCTTAGATTGGCAATTTGATTATTCTGATCTTTTTGCATCATTTAAAGTTCCTATTAGTGACTATGTCAGTGATTCAGAGATAGCTGAACATTTAGTGTTTGAAGATGAGAATATTGGTCCCGCTTCAACATCGAGTGTTAAGCAGTCTGGAATCAAGACTACTGTTGACTCAGATAAAGCTTCCACAAGTGAGTCACAAAAACCTTCAGAGGATAAGTCTCTAGAAACAGAAGATCTTGATGATCTTCATACAAAGTTTGATGACATACTTACTCCTTTGAAACATCTAAGAATATCTTCAGCACGTACGGAAGATGTACCTGAATTGGAAGAAATTGGTACTAATTTGGAAGATGAGATACCAGTTGAACCAGTTACTACAACTAGAACGAGTAAGAATCATCCAGTTGAAAACATCATCGGTGATATTAATACTCCGGTTCAAACTAGGCATCAATCCAGAACTAATACGTCTGAGAATTCTGAATACCAAAGCTTGTATACTGCAATGAAAGAGACAGGGATTCCTAATCAATGTCTATATTCATGCTTTATCTCACAAGTCGAGCCTAAAAATGTTCAAATGGCTTTAAAAGAAAACTCGTGGGTAGAAGCAATGCAAGAAGAACTATCTCAGTTCTCTAAATTACAAGTATGGGAGTTGGTTGACCTACCAAAGGGAGAATATCCAATTGGAACTAGATGGGTATTTAAGTGTAAGAGAGATGATAAAGGTATCGTTACTCGCAATAAAGCTCGTCTAGTGGTTCAAGGTTTTAATCAACAAGAAGGTATTGATTACAATGAAGTGTTTGCACCAGTTGCTAGGCTAGAAGCAATTAGAGTATTCTTAGCATTCGCATCATATTATGGTATAAAAGTGTATCAGTTGGATGTTAAGAGTGCCTTTTTGTATGGCAAAGTGGAAGAATTGGTGTATGTTTCACAACCGCCAGGGTTTGCTAATCCTGAGTATCCAGATAGAGTATATCGTTTGAATAAGGCTCTATATGGATTACATCAAGCACCTAGGGCATGGTATGGAACACTATCAATGTATCTACTTGAGAATGGATTTACAAGAGGATCAATTGATAGTACACTATTTGTGAAGTGGAAAAAGAAAGACTTTCTTCTTGTACAAGTGTATGTTGATGACATTATCTTTGGATCGTCTGATGAAAAGATGTGTCAAGAATTTGAGAAAGTCATGAGAAAAAGGTTTGAAATGTCTGCAATGGGAGAGTTGAATTTCTTCTTAGGATTACAAGTTGATCAAAAGAAGGATGGATTCTTTATTCATCAATCTAAATATACATATGAGCTATTAGAACGTTTCAAGATGGATGAAAGTAAGGTCTACAATACTCCAATTCCAGTCAATCATGGATTAGGTCCAGATACATCGAGTGATAGCGATGTGGATCCAACTCTTTATAGAGCCATGATCGGATCACTAATGTATCTAACAGCCTCTAGGCCTGACATAATGTTTGCTGTTTGTTTATGCGCAAGATATCAGGCTAATCCGAAAGAGTCACACATGCAAGCTGTTAAACGAATCTTTCGTTACCTCAAAGGGAAACCTAAGCTGGGTCTTTGGTATCCGATTGATGGAGACTTAGATCTCGTAGCTTATACTGATTCGGATTATGGAGGATGCAATCAGAATAGGAAATCTACGACCGGAGGATGTCAATTCTTAGGAGGTAGATTAGTATCCTGGCAGTGCAAGAAGCAAACCTCGGTAGCCATTTCTACATGTGAAGCTGAGTATGTTGCAGCTGGCAGCTGTTGCTCGCAAGTTCTTTGGATTCAACAGCAACTGCGGGATTACGGGTTAAATATAACCAATACTCCTATGATGATTGATAACGAATCTACTATGTCGATCACCAATAATCCAGTAAAGCACAGTAAAACTAAGCATATTGATATTCGACATCATTTTATTAGAGATTGTGCTGAAAAGAAATTGATAAAGTTAGTTAAGGTTCCATCATTGGATAACTTAGCAGACTTATACACAAAGGCGTTCGACAGAGCAAGATTTGAGACGTTGGTTCAACTAAACGGAATGAGAAATCCAGAGTGATTAGTCTTCCAAGGGTATTCTTGTAATAGTTAGTATTTATGTGTTTATTATTAAAAAAAAAAAAAAAAAAAAAAAAAAAAAAAAAAAAAAAAAAAAAAAAAGCGTATGGCATTCATTTGCTTGTTACCTAAGGGGAATCGCCTTCATTTAAGTTTTTATTTGCAAAAACTACGGGAAATGATAGTACATTAGGAGAATAAGCTTCACAATAATCAAGCTTAAGTCCTAAGTATGATATGGTAGTAGGTTCAAATAAAGTTGCTTTAGAACTACAGCGGTTCTATCAGGTATGTGTTTATATTTATTTGATTATACACCTATATCCACAAGTTATAATTTGTCTATTTTTAGTAAAATTTTAGATGGCTTCATCATATGATGTACTGGTAGGCAAATTATATGAAATTTTCTAAGTCTTAAGAAGTAAATTAACTACTTGTTTATTATTTTGTGTTACTATTCTATGATGTATGACATTAAGTCTTAAATGTTGAATGATGGTGTTACCATACACTGTTATCATGCATTTTAATTAAAGTGACAAATAGTAGCAATATGGGTATTAATTTAATTACTGGTAACTATGTTGTACTATGTACAGAACTGAAACCTTTAATTAAATTAATATTCTCAAATATATTTTGAATTATGCTAGAAGGAATCTTCTGTTGTACTACGTACAGACTTAGATAACATAGCATATTCAAAGTATGTTTGATATTTGTCTAACCGTAAAAATTCAAGTGTATGTTATATGTTTCGAAAAGATACATCATTTAGTAACCGCTACCTTGAAAATTTAATGATGCAGTGTTATGTGTTTTACTTGAATTCTTCAGTATGTCATATAATAGGAAGCACTTGATAATACTCATACTAACAATAAAGAGTTTGCTTAGAAAATTGAGTATAATTTGTTTATGTGGATCATAATACCGGTAATCGTCTTGAACTATCTATAATTAAAATATTCACTTTATGTGAGTAATGTATTTATTAATTATGCTATGTGGATAAAGGTACCTAAGATATAGTTTTATAAATATAAATGTATAAATGATATATTTAGTTGTAATTTTATAGTAATTTATTTGAATTTCATGAGGTATGTATACTACCAATCTGCTTAAACTTTTTAAATGTATAATTAATTGCTTATTCTTTCTAATATGATCCCTAAGCAGATAAAATCTTATCTACATTGTATATTTACTTTGTTTCAATTGATTAATAAAATGGTACTTGATACCAATGGTTATGTAATTTTGTTTTATTTTTAATGTTTAATTTTTGTGTTATTTATGTTTACCCTTCGGAATTAAATCATACTGTATCTTTGTGAGTTGAACAACGTGACAAATACAAGTGAAAAATAATTTTATTTTAGACTTGTAAAATATCGGGTTTTTATTTATACTTAGCATTAAATTCGCGTTTTTAATTGTTTCTGCGAGTTGACATCAACTTGCGGATCCACTTGAAATCTCGCGGATCGGATAAAGGGTATAAAACAAAAGGTCAAACGAGTCAACAGATCACCGAATTCACATTACTCGCGAGTTCACTTCAACTTGGCGAATCCGCTTACAGGCGAAACGAGGCGAAAAAGTTATTTTCGTTTGATTTCGATTTTACGAGTACGTGAACGAGTTTTTGATCCGTAGATTTTATTCACCTTTAGATTGCGAACATTTTGAGGTAAAATACAACGGATTTCACCGTTTCATTTACGAGAAATCGAAGTTTTTATGCACTTAGGGTTTCGGTTTCAATTTTGAACGATTCACGATGATTAATGGATTGTTAGAACACGAATCCTTAGGATTAATGTTAAACGAACCGTAATAGATGTGAATGTATCGTTTGATCGTGTTAAAACTAACAAAATCATCGATTTTAAGTTTAATCTTACGACGGCTGTTCATCGAACGAGTTGAAATTTTGGTTCAACTCGCAGCGAGTTGACTAGCAAGTTCATGAGATTAGTGCGTTGATCAATGTAGCGAGTTGATCAATGTAGCGAGTTGATAAACAAAACGAGTTGAACTCAACTCGTTAGGCCAGTTTATGCGAGTCCAGTACTTAGAAAAATTTTATTTTTTAAAGTAGTGATATAAATGTTAAGACTTTTTAAGTAATAACTTTTATATAATTAATTTAAATTAGACTTAAGACTTTTAGTTATAAGTTAAATTTTTATATACGACTTGAGACTATTTTTGTAACAAGTTATATATAATTTCAAATTTAAACTAAGATGTTTGATGAATCTCTATTCATAATACGTAATAGTTTAAATATTTTTAATTTGCTTTGAATTGTTGTTGTCATTTGTGTTTTTACAGATATGGCTCGACAATTTGACAAAGGTCACAACATCCTTGTTGATCTGGATGTACGTGCAAAGGGAGCTAGTAAAGTAGCTCAGGTGCTTTCATTTTTGGCACGTTCACGTATACAGTATGCTGTTACAGCAAATCCTCCTATTTCTCAGGCGATTTTGACTGATTTCTGAACGGGTATAGAGCATGACGAATCGGTCAATCCACCAGAGATTCGAGCAACGGTTGGTGGACAACCTGTTGTGTTCAGTGCTGGAAATCTCCGTGAGATTTTGCAGTTTGGTACAGAGGAACAAGAGAATGGGGATGTTGAGTATCCAATGGATTTCATAGAGGGAGCTATCGGACGTATGGGTTATACGGGAGATAGACGCGGACGTCAATTCCAGAAGCCTCTTGTGATTGGTCAGTGGAGGTTTCTATGGCACGTGATGAATACCGTTTTTGCACCGAAGAAGGGTGGTTTTGATGAGTTGAGCCCTGCTATTCTATCGGCTGTACTGTCCCTGGTTTACAATAAACCATACAGTTTCTGTGATTACATTTTTGGAGAGATTGTAAGACAGATATCGGGTTCTGTTCGATCACGATTTATGGTTTACCCACGTTTTTGTATGCTGATTATTAGAGCTCGTCTACCAGAGCTTATTATTCCTGAGCCACACTTGCGTGTAGATACTATTGGGCTCAGAGGGTATAATGCTATGTTTCAGCAGACTGTGAGAAGAGAAGGGCTTGTGAAGCCTGAGGAGCGAGATCTTTTTGGGTATATTGTCGACCCGAACTACGTAGCACCGCCAAATCATGGGTGGTTGGACGTAGCTCCTGCTACTGTTGTTGCTCCTGCTGTTGCTGATGTTGTACCTGCACCTGTAGCTGAGGAAGCTCAACCTGAAGATCCACAAGGGCTCCTTGAGGATGTACTTATTCAGGCTGGTCAGGTTGATCAGCAAGTCAATCCAGACGTTGCTGCACAGGTTGTGCAAGAGGTTTTGGAGCAGAATGATGATGCGACAAATCCTTTGCTTCAAGACATTGAGAGTTACTTGGCACCACCTGAGGTAATCTGTTACTTATGTAATAATATAGATGCTTAGTTGATAGATTGTTTTTATTGATCATAGATGCATAATATTATTATATAATGATTCTGATATTAGATATTTAGTAAATTGGATATTATTTCTGATTTTAAAAATATAAATATCATTATACGAACAGGAAGCTGAAGCTGAGGCTGCACATCCAGAAGTTATATTACTTGAGGATGAGCAGATACAGCTTGATAGATCAGTTGTTGTACCAACTGAGGATCCTGTTAGATCATCTAGAGGTCGTGATGGTGAGACGGCTTCAGATAAAGATTCTGATAATACACCTTCTCCTCCTCCATCTGCTTCTGAAAAGAAGAGAAAAGGTAAGAGTATTCTGGAGGAAGGTACTGAGGAAGTTGAGATTCCTTTGATGAAGCGTCCGAGAACGCTTACTATTCGAGAAGGTTAGTATTAATTAAAGTTAAATAATCTTAACTTGTTGTTTATCAGGAGTTGAACTGAGACAGTTAATTCTGTATACAGTTTCTCAGGATACACCACAGGTAGAGATGGTTGCACCGGTGGTTACGGAATCGATGTCTTTACCGCTTCAAGTATGAGATATAAATTCTATAACTATGAGTGTTATGCAATTAATTAGAGTTTGAGACAGAGTAATCTGTAACAATAACTGATTTTAATTGTGTTTAACTTTACAGCATGAGGTTGCTGATCTAGTTCGTGGAGCTAATTTTCCGACGAATAAAGGAGCTAGATTTGCGGCAAACTTGCTTACGCAAGCTTTGTCTCAACCTCATACACCGCTTACCAGAGACTGGCATATTGAGTCTCTTACACCGCCTGGACCAAGAACGATACCTGTTACTCCAACGACTGATGCAGAAAGGATTACATCCTTAGAGTCGAGGGTAAAGGATTTGGAGAAGCTTACTTCTCAGATTCCAGAGCTGGTGTCGAGCAATCTTCTTCTTTCACAACAGATACTCAAGCAGAGTGAATCGTACAATCTGTTGATGAAGACTCATGAGACTTTGCTTGCGGACTTCACTGTACAGAGACTGAAGTTATCTTCTTTAGAGAGTCTGGTCTTGAGATCGCATTCAGGACAGTCTACTCAGGGGGAGATATTGGTATATCTGGAGTCTTGCAGAGAGAATGAGTTGAAGAGAAAGAGAGATCAAGACAAGGACGATGATCCCAATGCACCGAGTGGTGAGCAGACTGGTCCTTCAAAGACTAGTGAGCAAGCTACTATTCAGGGGGAGTCTGGTGCTGGTGCTAGTGGTTCTGGAGCTGGTACAAATGCTGATAAGACTGCACAGGTTGATACAGAAGCTGGTAAGATAGCTTAGTATTAGCATAGTGTAGTAATTATTGGTAGTAATTTGTACAGAATAATTGTAACTTAATATTGTGATAATATATTCGGCTTGAGATTTGTAATTACAAGTTAAATGTATTAGATATTATTAAGTTATTTGATTTTATATATATGTTAAGATAAAATAGTGATCGAAAGACTTCCGACTCATTGAGTAGTCGAGCGGCGTGTTCCGATTAATTTCGGCGGTCATAATTTTATGATAACATATGCATTTTAGATTTGATTATAGACTTAAGACCGTAAGGTGTATAAGTAATTAACAAGTTAAAAATGTATTCGTATTAACTAGACAAATGATATATAATTTAAAGGTTAAATTGATAATGAATGAGATCAATTAACACTTGGAAATTATATAAGGTAATTAATAGTAAATTTAAATGTTTGGTGATTATTCACAATGCATTAGAATTTAAAATTAATTAATATTTGTTAAGTAGACTTAAGAGATTTTAGATTGATTCAGGGTAATCAATAAAAGATTTTATAAGTTGTATGTAAATTGCGTTTATATGTTAGGTTAAAATATACAAAAGAATTAATAAAGAAATTCTTAGATTGGTTCAGGGAAATCAATGAAGAATTTGAATTATTAATATATTTGTATTTATGTTTTTCTCTAGGAATGGAAATGCTTGATCTATCTGATTCAGAAGATGATATATTTTATGAGATAGATGAAGACATTGATTTTGATCTTGAGGATGGAGAATTTCTACCACCTACAGATTGGACTGCTGTACCTGAGAATGTGCAAGACATGGGTGTAGATCTAGATGCAAACATTGATGAACACCATGTGAGCCCATCTAGGACAGAAGTTGTTATTGAAAATGAACAAGGTCCAACAATTGTTGATATAGATGAAGATATTGATGATTCAACCTCTGATGAAGAAGAAGAAGTTCTTGTTCAAACCAAGAATCCTGCTGTTGTACTTAGGAAACTTCCAAAGAAGAAGAAGAAGATTGGAATTTCTGAAGTTGATGTTACGAAAAAGCGTGTACCACGTAAAGGGATTATTGGTTGGTACTTTGACTCAGAACTAAAGCTTTTTGCGATCAAAAGGTTTGACGGAGTTCAATATTTTGAAAGAAAGCTTGCAGTTTTTAGTTCTCTACCACGTTATGAAATACGTGATTTGGCTAGATTAGAGATTAACAACCCAAGTCGTGATGATTATGCTGATCGTGTTGAAAGAATCATTAGACATGAGGTTGGTACGAATAATTTTATTCAGATTAAGCCAAGAAAGGGAAAGACTGTGAAATTACAAGAAAGAAGTCAAAGAACAGGAAGAAGAAGAAGGAAGAAAGTTTATCCAGCTGTTAGATGCATACAGCAGATTCCACTGAAGACAATGCCACAGGATATTTTGGGAAATATGAAGAGTTGGCACGTGGATTCAGGAACTGGAGAAGCTGTTATGGTTGAAGCTGATAATGAGGTTGAAGGTGGTGAAAGAGAAATCTTCAGAGTTTATGATCATCGACACCTGATGAATATGTCGAGAAAGGATCTGTTAAAGTTGAATGAGAACAGAATTTTGACGACTATTGAATGGGCTGATTTAGCAAGAGATTATCAGTTGATGGTTAAAACTTGTATCAAGATGAAGATTTATGCAGGTAGTAAGATTTACAAATGAAGACCAAAGACAAAGCGTGAAGATAAAGACGCTAGAGCTATTGTCAAGGGGGAGTCTGTTGAGACATAGATTGTGACAACAGATCTAGCTTGAAATAGGACTAGTGTAATTATTATTTTGTTTGTATATTGGTTTGGATTTGTAAAAGAATATTTGTTTTGTTAGTGATATTCGTTAAACATATTGTTTTGTTAAGTTAGACGAATAATTAAATACGAAATAAATACGTTTGCTGCGAGTCGAGTTCTCAGGTCACGAGACTAACGAGCCGAGATGAGAACTGAACTCGTGGAGATCAGTAACGAGTCGAGCTTGGTAATGGGCTTGGGCTACGAGGCGAGTTGGACCGAACTCGCAGGCCCATGCGAGCCGAGCCGAGACAAAATATAAAAGGTTTTTTCAATCGTGAAAAACCTTAACACTGAAAAAAACTTTTGCATTCTTTCTGATCGGCGAACTCAATAAACCAGAGAAAAACATAAACCTACGACTAGGCTTTGACGATTCGTTGTTTAAAGCTAAGTCTAGTTAAACGCAATACGAACATATTCGTTGTTAGTAAGATAACACCGTATTGAGGGATTCCGCACCTTAATACTACAGATAACGAAGTTATCGATCCTAAAACTAGGGGACTTACAATTATTTCTTACAAAACCATTCTGAGATCCTCCAGCCTGTGTGCTCTTGCACTCCCTAGCAAAGTGTCCCATCTTGTGACAGTTGAAACACTCCACCTTGCTCTTGTCAAAACCAGCTACACCATCTCTCTTGTAAGAAAAATTTCTGTTCCCAGAACTCTGCATAAACCTCTTTGCCCTGATTGTAATCATGGCCATCTGCCATCTTAAATCCATCTCTTCCAGGTCCTCTTCACTAACCTGCTCCAAATCTTCTGTAGTTAATGATGAATTCACATGGCTTGCAAAGAATGCTTCCAATACATTATCATTAGCACCAGATGTGCTACAACTACCAGATTCACCAACAGAAACAAAAGCAGCATTGTTAGAGCTACCATTGGACTGTTTCAACGCTAGAACTTCAGGCTCAAAATTCCTCAGATCATTGTACAGGTCTTCAATCTCTTTCTCTTCAAGATCTGGACTTTGTCTAAGTCCCACAGTGTACATATTCCAATCTGTACCAAGTGATCTTAGAAACTTCCTGTTCAAGTCATCTTTATCAATCTTGACACTGTGATTTTCTAAATCACCCACAAGTTTTTGAAACCTATCAAAAGTCTGAGTCAGAGTTTCAGACTTTACACCTGCAAAGTTTTAAACTGTTGTTTGAGAAGAGATCTCTTATTCTTCTTGGTGTTATCATTACCACCAAATCTCTTAACAATTGCTTGCATAAGAACCTGAGCATCTTCACAGTTTTCAAACTTCCTTTGATACTCATTAGGAATAGACAAAAGTAGAGTACTTAATGCCTTCCACTCTGTTGCTCTTTCTTTTCTTTCTGCATCAGTCTTTGGTGGTGGTCTTTCTTCCTTTTTACCATCTGCATCCTTAGTATAAACTGGTCCATTAGTAACCACCTCCCACATCATATAATCAGTCAGCAACATGTATTGTCTAATCCTAGTCTGCCATAGCTCAAACTCATCGGGTTTGAGCATGGGGATTTTTGTAGCTTGAATACCTTCCATTGTTTCAGTAGACATGTTGTTGTTTGTTGAAAAAGCTGCAAAATTTAATTACCTTCTTCAAGATCAAAGTAATACCAAGCTCTGATACCACTTGATGATCCCAGCTAGAGATCTTAGTATGTATTACTTTGATTGATTATTAATAAGCTTGCGGAATAGTTTATTAATAACTTGAAGAACAAACTTGTATATAACAGAATATCTAACCAAAAACTTCAATATTATTAACAATAATACGAACACACAATTTGTGTTAGGGTTTACAACCTTGAAGCTAATAACTAGAATGAATTCGTCACCCTCTAGGGTTTTACAGGATCTCTATTTATAACATATAGAGTCCTTTACAGAATCAAACTATTATGGAATCATATCTATTCCATAATTCTCTCTATTCAACTATATCTAACCAACAGTGGTTATCTATATCACTAACAGGGGTAGTACTCGTATATTATCAACAGTGGTTGAGTACTTAATACAAAATACAAACTACACACTAACAGTGGCACTGTTAGACAAACTACTTGACAGCGGCAGCTACTAACTAGCAGTGGCAACTACTAACAGTGGCACAATACTTGTATTCTGAGCAAATCTAGCAGTGTCTCAGTTCTCAACACTCATAGCAGGCTCGGGGTTGGTTGTTGTTGGTGTTGGTGGTGGGGTTGGTTGCAGGTGTTCGGCAGTCTTTGGTAAGATGTCCATATCTCTTGCAGTTGTTACAGGGTGTACCACAAGGACCATCATGATGACGATTGTACTTTGAACAGTAGGGTTTACTTCCAGTGTACCCTTTCCTCTCTCCGGAACCTGACGTGTCATTCTTGACAGTCTCGGTCTTTTTGAAGGTCTGCTGGTTCTGATTCCCAGACCATTTTCTCTTGTTGTTGTTCCCAGAAGACGAGACAGGGGTTCCTTGGCTCTCTTGCATAGCCATGAGCTCATGAGCTAATCGAATTGCTCCCTGAATAGTGGTATTGCCGGAAGAGGCAACGTTCCCCCGGACAGGCTCCGGAAGACCGCGGATGTACCTCTTGACCTTGTCGGTCTCAGCGCTTACTAAGGCTGGGCGAAGGGTTGCCAGTTGTTGAAACCTAGTGGTATAACCAACAATGTCGGTTCCTTGAACCTTGAGATGCCAGAACTCCTCATCTAGCTTCTGGAGTTCTTCAGATGGGCAATACTCCTCTGTGAGCATTTTCTTCAGATCTTCCCATGGAAGTAGATAGGCGGTATCTATACCCACAGACTAGGCATAAGAGTTCCACCAGGTGAGGGCACCGTCAGCAAGGGTACATGTGGAGAACTGAACTCTATCCCCTTCCGCACATTTACTAATGCGGAAGACGGACTCCATCTTCTCGAACCATCTGATTAGGCCGATGGCTCCTTCAGTTCCTTTAAAGTTCAAAGGTTTGCAGTTCTGGAAGTCCTTGTAGGAACAAGGCTTGGCAGTAGGAGTGGTATCGACAGTATCACTATTCCTTCTGGAGGTCTCTGACGACTGTCGCGCCAAGGCTTCAGTTACTGCCTGGGAAATGAGGGATGCCATCTGGGCATCGGTGTAGTTCCTTGACTTTGGCGGAATGATTTTCCTGAGAATAGAAGGATAGGGTTCGTGAGAGATTGTCCATAAATGATGATTATCATAGATGTACATATACAAATGCGGTAATATACAATATCACAATATGACAATCAACATTATAGAACAATCAAGAGGTGTTGAATAACCATCTCTACTGACTAGCAACTGCGTGCTGACTAGCCTGGTATTTGAATTATTTGTGAGTTGGATAAGGTCTAGCTCGAAGTGACTCGGTGGTCCTCCAAGCTACCTATGAGTTTCGTGATTCCAAGAGAGGTTATTGAGAGCGGGATGAAGTAGAAGGTGTTTCGGTGCGTGTGTGTTGCCATCTCTATGACAAAGTGTTTGGATATGTGAGTGCCTATACATATATAATATATAATAGACTAGCGTACAGTGCTTGAGCGATGACTATCCATGTATACATACATATATCACATAATAGTCTTATGAGTATCTAGCACAAACAATTATGAGTCCCGGTTTCTCTCGAGGTCAGAGTCAACTAATGTATTCCTATTCCTGCATAACCATTTCAAGTCTTACATCATCTTTATTTAATTGTACATAGTTGATAAAGCTATGTTAAATTAAACTTGTATGACGTAACTCTTGAACCAATCACACTTAACAGAAAATACTGCCTAACAGTCATAGTCTAGGCCCACTAATGCAACCTAGTTCACTATAACCTTAGGCTCTGATACCAATCTGTCACACCCCCTAATTCGGGTTGCGGAAGCGAATCGGGTCGGGGCGCGACTAATCAATAATCAAGCACATAAGATATATAATGAATGACTCTATATGCGTCGTTTACAAAATACATTATATTGAGTTCACATGATTACCCTGAGAGATTCTAGTACATTTCCAATTATACAAAATATAGATATGCAAGGAAATCTCTTGATGTTTATATGATTGCATGCGACTCGAGCTACAGTATCCTGATGGGCAGTCCAACCTACTGCTGAGTACCTGAGATAACATGCTAAAAGGTCAGCTAAAAAGCTGGTGAGCTCATAGGTTTAATATGATAAGATATGATTTATGAACCGCAAGATTTAATGAGTTGATTTACAAAACATGTAAATAAATGAATAATGAGTATCACTGCCAAGAGCACATAGTCTGAGCTTAACTGAGGGGTCAGGATCCACCTTTAAGGACCTGAGCGAGGTGCCTCTCTATGAGTGCCTAATCTACACTCAATACTGAACAAATGATAATGCGTTCGTTTGACAGGTTAGTGCTTGCTAACTCGGACGGGGATTGTCAATCCCATATGGTACCATACACTAACATTCATGCTAAATCATATTAACAGGACTATGCTTCAGAGGACTTTGATTGATTAGATGAAAACAACTCATGCAGCATACGTGATAAATTGATACTTGCGTTCACATGTAAAACAAAACGAGCATGTATCTCACCCCTAGGTAAAAGCATTTAAAAAGGGGCTATGAGACTCACCTGAGTCTGATGAGATGCTATCAAGCACTAATGATGGTATACAAGGGAAATGATGTCGTCTCCAACGACTGAAACCTGCTGGGCGTCTTAGACGCGCAAGGTTATAATAATGATTAAATGTCCTAACAGATCATCTATGCTAGTTATTCATCCAACTAGTAATGTCCAATGATTTGATTTGATTAGGTATGATTGGAAAAATATGTACGGCCCATTGGTGATTAATTGTAATAATAATCTTAAAACATTATTATTAGAATGTTGTAATGATATACTTATAAAGTATATTTGAAATGATTAGTATTCGTATCGTATAAGTATTGAAGGTATTATGTCATTTGACACTTAGTGTAAAAATAAGTTATAATTATTCCATGTTTGGTGACACTTAATAGTTTTTGGTCAATGTCGAAAATGTGGTCAACGGTCTCGATTTGACCTGCAACTTTTACACAAGCTCTAAGTATGTTTTCTAACCAAAATAAAGTAGTTTTCATGACTCGTGAATATTCCAAAAGTGTCGTTATAATGCGAATACGAAAATAGTCCATAATTCATCTTTACTAGGTTTCGGTCTCGTTTGGGGCCTCGTTCTAACTATGTTCTAGGCTGGGATCAGATCCATAAAAATTATATGTTATTTCCACATGTCTTAGATTTCTGGAACATATTTTTATTTAGTCTAAAACCAAACACAAGTCGAGAAATAAATTTGTAAGCACCATTGGTCCAACGGCTATATTTTCAGTACATACGTTCGAAGATTTGATCATAACTTGAGTTTTGCAAAACCTCAATAAGTGTGCGAGTAGGGGATTTAAAGGTAACAAAAATATCTAACTTTTCCAATTAGTCTCATCAGTTTTTATTCCGTGGTTAACGAGATATGCCCTGATACATTTGACTAAATTTTCGGATCTGAAACACAGATCTGCTATGTACTTTTATTATGATTTTTTAAAATAGCAAATGACAGAAATAAGATACAAGGCTTACATATTCGTAAACTAGACTCAAAATACTTCATCTTAGGGTCAAGAAACACGAGATTTCATTAAGAAATGGGTTCGTTATGGTCGATCTAACCCGATCTATTTTATTATCCAGTGGTTAAAGCTTATCCGATGGTTAATAGTGTGTTCATCCGATTTTTAACATAGATCTTGGACATAAACTAGTGGAAACGAAGTTCTAGCATATTTATAAACTCAATCCAAGGAAATATAGTGAAAGAAAGGGAGTTTATACCAAACAAAATCGTGATCTACAGCTATAGAGAGAGGGGGTGTTCTGCTGTTGCTCGATTCGTGTTCTTCTTGCTTCCTCCTTGTTAAAAACGTGATGAATGGTGCTAGATGTTGTTAGATCTTGTTTAAGTGTTCTTGGAGATGGTGGAGGAGGGTGGTAAGGCTGCTGGTCGTAGGTTTTAGTGAGGGGAAGATGAGAGAAAGATAGGGTAGAGAGAGAGGTAAATGGTTGGAAATGAAATGAGGAAGTAGAGGTGGGTTGGTCTTGACTTTTAACAAGCAAGATCCACAAATTGTGGATCTTGTTTCTAAGTTTGAAAACCAGTTTTTGATGGGGTCCACAAGGTGGAGGTTGTCTCCAAATTTGTTCCCTACGTTTGCGTTCCGTGCGGTGTTCGTTTTCCCGATCGTTTAAACGGTAATTCGCACGTTAAGTGTAATACGTATGTAGTTTAAATAACGATTAAATTTCGATAATCTTAAATTGAAGTAATACTTAATATTACATGGAAACATCTATAAAAATGTTTAGTATTGTGACGGTATTGATTTGCGTGATCGTTTAACGATTAATTAAATCGCGTAACGTTATTAAACGTTATATTTGATTGCGCGTAATCGCGTGAATTTTTATTGAAGTATCTCATCAAAAATACTTGGAAATAAATTATAAAAATATAATTTTCATGAATTTCTTTTGTCGGGCGCGTTTTGTGCGTTTCGGTCGCGTATAACTTAATTGTTACGATACGAAATACTTATAAAATATTATCGAAATAATATGTAATAAATAATGAGTTGTATTAAATAATAATTCTATATTACTTAATACTTGTTTTCATCAACGCCGTATAGATGAATAGGAATTCGGCCGATTTCAAAATGCACGATTTAAACAAATCGTGTACTGATATATATATATATATATATATATATATATAACAATATACATATTGATACATACAATTAGTCTAAGACATAGCACTAATTACATGTATTAATAGATGATTAGGAACTAATAACTAGTCCTAATTTGATGGGTGTCACAGAATCATGAATCGTACGATTCCTCAAATGTTTTTTTTTTTTTTACTCAAGCTTTCAATCAGACTTGAAACAAATAAAATAATGTACACCTAAACTAAAAATCAGACTTAAAACAAATAAAATAATGATAAAAGATAAGTAGAGCGGTCCAAGTTCATCATTGCCATCATCGTCTTCATATGTGCGTGACTTTTTGGAAGAAAAATATTAGTTTAGAGAGAGAGAGTGAAGTTTGAGAAAATTGAAGTGTTTACAGAAGGAGAGTGTGTGAGTATTTAGAAGCAGGTTGGGGCGCATATGAGAAAAGAGGCATACGCATCTGGATATTAAACAAAACCCTAATACAGTTGTACCAATGTCTACGAGTGTGGTGTTCAATTGGGCCGTGGCCCATACCATTTTTTTCACTACTAGCACTAGGCGTACAAAATAAAAAGAGTAGTAGTATATGTCTTTTTGTTTAGTAATTTACTAGACATCAAACCCGTGTATACACACGGGCCATTAAACTTTTATTATCGATTCCAAATAATAGATTTGGTTATTTAGTTGATAAAAAAAAAATCTAACAGAAAAAAGTTGATAAAAAGAAAAAAATAATCGTGTCTCGAATAATCTTAAATTCTATATCTGAATGGGACAAAATTGATTAATCCTATTGGTTTGATTAGAATTTTGATGACATTACAACCCGCTCTTCTATATTATATTTTAGATAATGAGCAAATGACCCGAAAAGGTAACCAAGTTGTCAAAATTTAACGATAGAAGGAATATGAAATTTATCGATGTCCAAAAAGAACTTACATTTCAAAATTGTGCAATAAAAGGATTAAAATTGTCAAAAAAAATTAATTAATAGTAAAAGTTACCGTTTTATTTTAAAAGGTGCCATAAAAGGATTTAGTATATTGAAATCATGCCATAAAAGGTTAAAGTTTTTGAAATCGTGTGATAAAAGGATTTAACACTAAAAATAAAAGTCGGGTTAAATACTCAAAAAGTAAAATTAGTTTTTATATTGTATGTTTTCTAGGTTAAAAATGTCACATAATTATTGAATATTTGAGTTTTAAGCTCCACATTACATAAAATCGATCAAAAATTAAAAGAGAAAAAATGTGAAAATAAATACACCTTTAATTGAATTTTTTTGACAACTTAAATCCTTTTACGACACAATTTTAAAATGTGAGTCCTTTTTAGGCATCTACAAAAGTCATATTCCCTTTATTGTCAAATTTTGACAACATGGTTACCTTTTCGGGTCATTTACCCTTAGATAATAAGTAAAATTGACCCACTAATTAACACATGATCAACTAAGTAACAATCGATGACTAACTAATGTGAATTAACAAAAGTTAGTACTATGATAATGGCATATAGAAATAGGGTAAGGTTCAAATGAGACTAAAAATTTGTGTGAGAATAGAGGAACCAATGATATGGTGTCATGTGTACAAAGAGAATACAAAACCCATTTACCCCTTAAGTTAAATATCTCACAAACGACAAATCGAAATATTATGAAAATTGCACCATTAGATTCAGCGTTTGATCCTCTTCGATTTGCCGTCCATTAAGGCATACCTTTGACGAGTTTTTTTTCTTCTCATTATTTTTAGTGGGTTTCACATTACTAACACGTGTGTTACAATGTTGCGTTTAGGGTTTGGGGTTTAGGGGTTAGGGTTTAGGGTTTAGGGTTTAGGGTTGGGAGTTTGGGGTTTCGGAGACGATATATAGTCGGAATTTATTTTTGAATGAGCAAATTGTACGTGCAACGTAACTTTTTGATTAGCGTGAAAAATCATAAATAAAGATAAACTATACAAGAATCATGCTGGTAATTGGTAAATAGACATAATTAATACACATGAACTGATATATTTGTAAAATAAATAAATAAATAAATTTTAAATGTAATATGATACATGAAACAATACGTGGATAAAAAGGATAATTTAGGGATTAGGATTCCCATTATAGATAAATTGTATCTTTTTTTTTTTATGATTTATTTAATGGTTAATTTTTAATATAATTCATTATGATGTAAGCAAATCTTAGATTTTAGCTAATTGGATAAAATTGAGTAAATTTATTGGTTAATTAAAATTTTGATGACATCATCAGGTGTTTCTTATATATAATTTAAGATTGTTCAAATTAAGCTATTTATATATATATATATATATATATATATATATATATATATATCATGTTAGTAATAAAATTTTTCATAAAACTGACTACAATTTATTAAAATATTATCTTTATACATTTATAATATCTATAAATTATTAACTTTTGAATTTAGTTTATAATATTTTATATATATATATATATATATATATATATATATATATATATATATATATATATATATATATTATAAAATATGTAATATCGTGACTCTTACTATACGATACACGAGTCAAAAATCGGAAAAACGAGACATGATACGGGTCACGAGTCAACAACTATGGAATTTACTATGGTTTGATTATTATAAACATATTAAACATGTACTAACATCTTAAGGATCGACAACTCTTAGAGACTATTTGTTATCATTTACGTACCTAATTAATAAGAATAACATGAACAATAATAACAGCATGAACATGTATCATAATGAATTAATGATTACATACGTAATTAATAACAATAATACGGAACCAAATTCCTTATTGCTTCTCATCTCGATCAAACATGGTCATGTGAAAGCTATCTAGCTAGTTCTATCAGGTGTTGCTAGACTAGAGTAACTCGATCTTAATTACCCACTGACCTGATCAGGGGATTTTCTTTCTATACCACCACAATCTAATTTTTATACCACTTTTATTATTAAAAAAATAGAAAAAGTACAGAAAAGTACAGAATGTTAAGAAAAAGTGATGGAAAAAGTACAGAAAAAGTACATTAATGATTGTGTTTAAAATAAAAAATAAAAAAGGATGGTATATAAAGTAGGTCCCATCAGATGTATAAGATTTTTTTTAACGGCATATTTATAATTAGAAAACTAGCAAGTTACTAGAAAGTACAACCACCAAACAGCTAGGGACAAATAAAACCTACATTAAACAACCGAAAAAGATGTATCAGATGGCGTCATAGATTGAATTAGATTGAAGACAATGATTCAACTTTTTAATCAAATATTAAAAATAATTCTTTAAATGATTCAACTTTTTAATTAAATAGTTAGGATTTGATTATATAATTTGAACGTTGAAATTTATTTTCTTGATATTGAAGTTGAGTATCAATCTAGGAAAGGTTACACAAAAAGTAATGTATGCATCACAAAGGAATGAATGCATGTAATTTTCCTTTTTAAGAAGGGTTAATTGTTTGGTTATGTATCTAACTTTGCTCGTTTTACTATTGTATGTAACAAACTTTTAAAACATATATTGTATGCAATAAACTTGTAAAAATCCCTATTGTATGTCACAACCTTTAAAAACATCTATTGTTTGCAATGAACTTGTAAAAAATCTCTATTGTATGTTGCGGGTAGAGCTGGCAAAACTTGCCCATCCATCTAAAACTGGGCTATACTGGGCGCTTTTTATAATTTGATGGGCGAATTTGGGCTGCACGAAACTTGCAAGTGGGTGGATATGGGCATGACCACATTCATAAACGGGTCAAATGGGCAAAAGAAAGAAACGACTAATCCACTTGTTTTCTGTTCACTGACGGATTAAATTCACCAATGACTACCACCGCTGCCGCTGCTTGATGCCACAACCATAAAATTCCGACCAAAATTTACCGGTGGCCGCCGCCGTCGGTATTTTCCGAAGACTTCCACCAATCAACTGTTAAAAAACGAGAAATCAAACCCCTCCTATCGTTGTCACTAAAATTATACGGTGATTTTGATTTTTAAAAGACCGTCGTTTGGTTTTAGAGAGAGAGAGAAACGTCGTTTGGTTTTGGAGAGAGAGAGAGAAAGGGGGCATGAAGAAAGACAAATCGTATGCCACATGTATCTACTTTTTTATATTTATTCATAAAAAAGTATTTAATTAAATTTAGTATTTTTACTAAATACAAAAATATTTAGAAGTATCATTATTTATTAACGATGTATATACTCCAAAATATATCTTCGGTCTTCATTTTTATTAGAATATATAATATATTAGAAATCGGTGTTATTATTATTATTACTAATATTATTATTATTATTACTACTACTACTGTATAACATTATATTATTATATTCAATTCAATGTTATATTTTCTTATTATATAGTTAAGAAAAATGTATAACTTGCTTTGGAAGATATATATATATATATATATATATATATATATATATATATATATATATATATATATATATTTAGTGAATTGGAACATTTTTTTTATGAAATTATTAAATAGCCCGTTTAGACCCGAGCCCGTTTAGACCCGCACCCGTTTATACCCGAGCCCGTTTAGACCCGCGCCCGTTTAGACCCGTAGCCCATACCCGCCCTACCCGCCCGTTTTGCCAGCTCTAGTTGCGGGTTACCATGTGTACATTCCAAACTAAAAATGGCTATTTAACGTTGGTTTGTGGCGGCACGAGCAAACTCTAGCAGATCATTGACTACCGCACCATACGATAGCGATTTTTTACAAGTTTATTGCATACAATAGATGTTTTGAAAGTTTGTTACGTACAATAGCATTTTTTACAAGTTTATTACATACAATAGATGTTTTGAAAGTTTGTTACATACAATAGTATAAAGGGCAAAGTTAGATACATAACCAAACAATTAACCCTTTTAAGAAGGATTATATCGATTTTTATTAAAAATTGCTATTGTTATGTGTACATACTTTGGACGTAGGTCGAGTCCACTTTTCAGATCCAACGTCAAGCTAGCCGGCAGACTTTGTTAGCGCGATTAGCAACCGTGCTAGTTACTTTTAGGTCCACCCATTTTGATATTCGCTACATAAGTGTTGATTAATGTTAGATCAAGGAAGATCTGATGAGTGGTTGGGTATATTTTTTACGCTATTTAGAGAATATCTTTAAGATGATCATAAACTAGGATTTGAAAATAAAAAGTAACGACATCAAGTGAATATTAAGAAACAAGAAGAGTAGCATTTAATCCTAGATCGAGAAGACCCTCGAATTAATCAATTAAACCACGTCACTCTCACGATAAATCGATAATCCAAAACTGTTTTCATCAAGATGTATATAAATATCGTCTGTGAATATTTAAAATTAGTTTTATTAATCAAAATAGACAAAAAGTGGTTGTACCTAGGTTGAGGATCTATTATACATCGCCATGTATACACAAATCATTGCGATTTTGTCTCTAAGACCATTTGCAACGCGGGCGTGCTGGCCGATTTGGACTTTGAGAACGCCCCAGAACGCCGGCAATGGGGCGTTCTGGGTGGGGGAAATCGAGGGCGTGCAGCAACCAAGCACGGGCAAGCATTGAGGTGAATATGTGGGGCCCACGATTATTTAAATGTTTTTTTGCTTTGGACCATTTGTTTATTATTTATTTAAATGTTTTTTTTTTGTTTAATAAATGAAAATGGTGGGGTTTATAGTTGATGATGGACGTTCTGGGCGTTCTGAGTTTTACCATTGCACGTGCTGACTAGGAGTTGACGCTGATGTGGAGCTGAGAACGCCCCAGAATGGGCTGCAGGGTTGCAAATGGTCTAACTGCAACCAATATTTAACTTATTTTTTTATTTTGTATTTTGTATCGCTAGATTCTCGTCGTTGTCAATCAAAATCTTAATCTATTAATTAAAAACATTTGATTAACTTATCTAATATTGAAGGTTGTCTTATCCCTTGAAAATCATGATACATATATAATCATTGCAATTTATTGCTGTAAACATAAAAATGCTTTCAAACATAAAGGTAATCGTTCGAGCTAAGTATACGAAATATATTTATTGAAATGTTTATGTTGGTGTTAGACTTCCTCGATCTTGTCAATATATTCATACTTTCCGTCAAAAACACCTCCCTCTAAGTATTTGTAATTTCTATATTTTATTTTGCAACCCATACATATTTTGATGGTGGTGTTTTTGATTGTTAGAGGAAAACAAATTAAAATAGAAAATTAGAGGTCAGAGAGAGAATATTAAGGGAGATAATGTTTTTTTTTTTAAAGTGAAAGGGTCTCTTATATAGTTTTGATTTAATTCAATGGTGGAAGTAAAAGGACCACAATACCCTTCAAGATATCATGAGAAGTTTAGATATCATGTTTTAATGTAGAAGTTACATTTAGGGTTAATTGTTTCGTTATGTATTTAACTTTACCTCTTTTACTATTGTATGCAACCAACTTTCAAACGTTCTATTGTATGTATCGAACTTTTCAAAAATGTCTATTGTATGTATTGGGTGACCTTTTTGCTGACAAATCAGCGCCACGTAGGATGACAAATCAGCGCCACGTCAGCATGACCGGTGCCACGTCAGCAAAAAGGTCATCCAATACATACAATAGACATTTTTGAAAAGTTCGATACATACAATAGAACGTTTGAAAGTTGGTTGCATACAATAGTAAAAGAGGTAAAGTTAAATACATAACGAAACAATTAACCCTTACATTTATACCCCTCAATATCTCATGAGATTTCAGCACTTTACTTGGTGAAGTGAGAATAAGATAAATGTTGCCACAAACAATATTCAAGCCACAACGTTGAATCAGTAATTTGTTGAAAATTATGAACAGGGTCTATGATCGATCAATGATCGGATATAATTTCTATGAATTGTGTTTGGAAATTACTTTCCAAATACAATATTTCGACCCTGTAATTGTTCCGGGTTACACGAAATCCGTATTGGGATAATTCAAGAGATGTTAACGATTTATGGCAATCAAAATCGAAAACCGAGCATTTTTGTGTGTGTTTTCTGTGTTCTTCAAATATGCAGAATACATAAAGATATAACCAAAACGAATGAGCAGTTATTTTCATAACCAAACACAGGTTCAATGTATCTAGTCGCTTTTCCGGGTCCATTGAACATAGTCCAATTTCGTTGTTGTTTCGGGGCGCTGCCCCGAATCCCGCAAGAGAAATGTTAGGATCACATAAATTTTACAAATATAATTTCACAAAATGATGTGTAATCATATGTGGACCAATCATATGCTTTTCTTGTTTCTCTCTCATTGTTCTCTCTCTTATTGTAATTGGTACAACTCATTTTGTAAAACTTTTTTTGTAAAAATTGTGTGGTTGTATCATTTCTCATCCCGCAAGGGCGTTGCCCGGTATTTAGTAACTTTGCCGGGTATGCACTCCGCATCACCTAACCCGTATCCACTAATCCGCCAATGCACTAAAATATACAACATAAATAATAATGTTATGTCGTTTTTCTTCTTTTCCGAGGAATAATTAGTAGCATGACAGTAAATAAGTGATGGTAGTAGGTCTGTTTAGTCCGTCTAAAAGGTTGAATAAGGTGATGTATTGGTGGAGAAAGTGACTAAATGATATAATCTAATCTAATTATTCCGAGTAATAAATATTAGTCAAGAAGTACAAAAGTAAAGATACAGATATAACTGAAAATGACAATCACATTTCTATCTGAAACATGTTAAATAATCATCAATTATTATAGGAGAATCTAGTCTATCTCGAGGTGCTGGTTGTAGTTTTGTGGTCATGTATAGAACTACATATATTTGTTTATCAAATTTTTGGAACCATTTAGGGTCTAATTGTTGTATTTGATCACTACGGTCGTCTTTAAAAAGTTGCTTCTTTTTTTAAGTGTTTTTTTTTCCCATAACATTACAGATAAGATGGATACAAAATTGCTGTATTGGTATGCAGATGTGGATATTGAGTGGTATTTACACCACCATATACTACATTGGGCAATTGTATATTTATGCCACAAAAGAGATCCAGGATGTTGTTAACCATGTTTTTCAATCGGAAGTTTGGAAGCAGACATTGGACCCCCGAAGCTCGAAGAGCCTCATAACAAGCACAGGAAACCTACTGTTGTATAAGACACTCGTAAAGGAACATTGATCACAAAGAATTCTACTCACGTAAACTCAATGGTGATATATTTCTCGAAAAAATGACGATAAAGAATTGAAGGCGGTCATTAATCTTGATTAATGTAAAATCTTTAGATGATCACATATACTTTCTACTTTTCTAGATCTAAAAGCATGATGAACTGATCCTCTTTTTTTTTTGTTTGGTTATGTGTGAAATAAGTGGTAAATCAAAGTTTCTGTATTGCTTACTACTTGATATCAAATTGAAGAGATCAATATTAATCATGAAGACGACACACATCCAAATCAAGGGGTACGCACTCTGGAATTAATTTAAACATCTTTAACACTAGAAATAACTAACTTAACTACTTGAGAATGCAGCATTCACTTATGTAGGCAAAACTAGAACTCTGATCAATATCAAGTAAATCAGAAAACATACAACGCGTGGTCATGTAGTGTATTTATTTTTGGCTCCTCTGTCAAGTTTCTTCGCATCGTCCTGTAATACGATGAAGAATATATTTTTTAGGCAGATCAAACATTTTTCAACTTAAATATGGAGCAATGCTTGAAAACCGACACACTTACATGAAATATGAAGCCTATCATGTCATTGTAGTCAAGAAACTCCTTCCATTGTCTCCCAATACTCATCTTTAAAGAAGCCAAAGAACCATCTTATCGTACACACAGCTCTTTTTACACTTAAATATATATAATATATATATATATTAATATGTTCACTTTTTACTAGTACGTACCTGCGCAGCCTCATTGGTGGCATTCTTGGTCCAAAGAGCGATTTTTTCCTGCCTTGATCTAACATTTACGACAGCCCCACAAATCTCATCTCCATGATCAAACTGTTCTCCGATCATTGCTAGCAACTTTCATGTTAGAAAGAAGTTAAGAGGGCATATAGATACTAATAAGACGTTTTATAAGAATAATTGTTAGTACACACAAACTAAGTACCGTATAGAGCCAACATGTGTCGGATTTTGACTTAGAAAATGTCATAGTCCATTTTCCACCATGGGCACAAACGGGGTCTTCCCACTTAGGTTCAATCCGGTTTTTAAAGCAGTGAAGGTCGGCTCCTGCAGCCAACCTGCTCGGTCTATGTAGGTTGTTGTATAAGCTGATTGTATTAAACATTCCACAACGAGAGACGTTAAAAACTCATTTCAAGAAGCAGATCTTATTAACAAAATGTAATGAGTATAATTAGAATTAACCTCCAGAATTCTTCAACCGTGGAGAAAGTGTAAATAGGACGAATGGAACTACCCCACGCAACCTGTTTAGACTTTGCAGATGGATTATCGAACCAGAACGTCCACGAATGCTCGAGCGGGTGTCGTTTAATTTCCTTACAAGGTCTTGAAGACGTATCTCCTTCACCAGCATTTTCTTTCCGTTCTCCGTCTGATCGGACACCTGATTTCTGTACCTCTTCCACCATCCGTTTTTTTTTTGTCTCTCACAATTCGGCAATCTCAACAGAATTCTGTTTATGACTTAGAAATTCTGTTACCTTGATGAACTGGCCACCGCCACGTGGTCATATAATTATATTAAAGCTGGTTAGGCCCAGTACAGACCTGACCAAAGCCCAATGAAGTTATATTATTTGGTCCAGTTACGGTTCTGTAAAATGCATTTTACGTTTATATTATTCGTGTTAATTTGGAAAGTACAAGCCTTTTAACAGGGTTGTTTAAAGTTTTTTAAATTGTAGCAAACCAATCTACATCTATCATCATGATTTTGGAACAGGTTTCACCTTTGTTTGGCAGTGTTGAATTAAAAAACAAAATACTGATTTTGGACATAAAGGCACTCTATTGTAAGAAACTTTACTACCATTTGCAAATTAGGCATTTGCTGATCTACCTCCCTTCAATATTTTTTATACATATTTACTTGATTCGACATACAAGAAACACCACCAGAACCATCATCTTATCCCGGATATAAGAATCGTCATTTACACTTCACATACTCGCATATAAGTATTGGTGTTTAGTGATTCAATTCACAACAATAAAAAATCTAGCAACTGCAGGCATGTTTATGTCAAAAGATCTCGCCATCTTCTAGATCATCATAGACGACACCATCATCATCATTCATGTACTCATACCCGTAGTAGTACTCTTCCTTCAAACGCAGCCCAAGATTTTCCCAAGGGTTTCTAATCCCTGAATATTGGCATAGTTTCTCGAGCTCCCTCAGAAATAATAGGTTGTCATCCATGGTTACTGTTCTTTTCATCTGAACACATGTAAAAAAATAAGATTTAATAAACAAACATATGCAAAAGTCTGGATTTGAAAAATGTGATGGGTGAAAACCAAACCTTTTCAACTCTCTCTCTTTCTCGATCGCGTTTCATTTGCAAATCAGACTTTGCGCTCTCGAGTAAGGCTTCTTTAGCAGCTCGAGCAGCTCGGATTCTGGATTCTATATCTGACTTTTCTGTAAATTAGAAATCAACTGAATTAGTCGTTACATCATCATGGGGCTTATATTCCGATGAACGACAGATTACAGACCAGATACTGTATATAACAAAGATGTGCCAGGGAGTCCAAACTCCGACGTGGGTTGTGTTATGGGTCAAAACAGGCATACTTTGTATCGGAGGGTTCGTGAACAGAAGATATATGAACCCAACAACATTCATTTATCTAGCTTTTACTAACAGGTATTTCATCTATTTAACATATGGTCACATTTCACTTCAGCTATGTGCTAAAAAATGATCGCAATCATCAACTAGAAACAGATAATCAGATATTCACCGTCAAGTTTCCGTCTTTCGGTGATTTCCTTTGTCCTCTGCATTTCAACAAAATCATCCTTATCCTGCATGACGTGTAGTACTCACATTAAACCATATAGTTATATATACAAGCACAATTCATATACAAACATGAGGTCGTGAAATTTACCTTTTGCACGTTTGTACCCAAAGATCCTTTAATGACTCTTTTCAGCTCACATAAAGTATCGTCATTAAACGTACTGAAAACAGTCTCAATCTTCTCTTTCCCTGAGTAAATTAAACCATATTTCCTAAGAAAGCCACGCAACGGTCCACTCAAGTCACCTCTTATTGCTACCATTAGCTCCTTCTTGAGCCTCACTTTCTCCTCACAAGATATCGAAGGTTTCGCCTCAGAAAACGTTGTAAGCTTGTTTGTATCTTCAGTTTTCTTTGCCTTTACAGTAACAGTTAGACACTGTTTTTTACCAGTTTTGCTTTCTGACATCTTGACTGGTGTTTTATTGCAAATAGTTCTCGTATCTAGAGGTTTCTTTATTGATCTCCCCTGTTCTGGAACATTTCTGCTCACTTTTATCAACTTCGCCTCCATAGATCTCCAATATCTATCGAAAAGAACATTCAATTCTTTTGCAATCACATGAACAGGATTCTTAGGAGGATTATATCTCATTGCATTGGAAAACGTGAGTCGAATATCATCAGCAAATGCTTCTGCAAAAGGATAGATATTATCTTCCAATTTCTTGTGTATTGTCCCCAAATCCATAGGATGAGAGATTATTGTAAAATAATCAGGAATTGCCAACTGAACCGGATCCACAGGCGCGTTAAATAAATTTGCATATCTATGGGTCATCAATGTTTTGAGAATCTTTTCGCACTCAATCTTAATCCCATTATCCATCTTCCGCTTTTTCTGATGTTGACCATTCAATATTTCAGGCGGATCGGGCCTTTTCTTAGACCCCGGTAAAATAATCTTTACCATCTCCACAACTCTACACACCAACGAAACCCTTATTCACCTTTATCACGTGCTAAGCAAGCGATACAAAATACATACACTCTGGAAAGAAAAGAAAACAGTATATAAATATTGATCAAAAACAAGTTAAATAAGGGAGTAAAAAGCATCATAACCAGATATATGAAAATCACATATTGAATCAATATGCATAATCTAACAAGAACTCGTGAAAAACACCTTAACCAAATATTGATCATAAACCCCAATTATATTTTTTCTTTCAGTGATAAAGTAGATAACCCCCATATCAAACTCATTAACACTGCTCTTATAACCAAATCAAAATCATTAGCATCCTAAGTTCCTAAGTCATGAATTTCGAACCATCGTCATTAACTAAACCCTAATCGCAAAACCCTAATCCTAAACAAATTCACACCAATTTAACTTCAACTAAATACTAAAATACTAAAGAATGAAATTCGTAAAATATCAACAGAGAAAAAAAAACCCTAAATACAAGGAGCAATAACTTCAAACGAATCAACATGGTTAAACCCTAATTGTAAAACCCATAAACGTTTGTATTTAATTTGAATTCAAGTATTCGTAGTTTATAAAACCAATTAAATCCTAATGAAAATATACCCAAAAACATGAAAACCCTAATTTTCTATACTTGCAATACTCCCGGATAACTAAACCCGTTAGTCTTAACTGGATACTACAAAAGTATTTGATCGGAAACAAAAATATAATTCGAAGTTTATAGCGATTGGAATAATTACCTGAACGCGGCCGGAGATATTGATGTTTTTTGTTTTATTTTATTTGCAGGTGAAAGTGGCGACTTGGAGGAGTAGGGGTGACGCAGGATATCTTGTGTAAGATTGTTATAATGAGCCGGATCAGATGATTTTATTTTAATAAAATAAAATAATAATAATAAAAAGGTATAATCTTGTAGTAGTTTGGTACCGCGTTTGTAAAAGCATAATTTTGGTTTATAAAATGGTGACTTTAATTTAATAAAGGAAAGTGTTAAATTTATCAAAATAAGTTTATAGAATAATGTGAAATAAAAATCAAACAAACAAAGATAAAAAGAGTATGCAGTGAAATGAAAGTTATATTTTCGTAGCATTTGTTACCCTAAAATAACTTAAAACTACTCTTTTCAATGTTTTGACAATCGTTTTTTTTTTTTTTTTTTATCACGAGTAAAAGGTCGGGTACTAGTCTAATCGATCTGACCGATTGAACTGGATAGAATTATATCTTATTAATTTTATTGAATACTTATAAATAATTAATATATCACATATAAATATGATTTTATTTATGAAAAGTTCCAAATCAGTCTTTTGAAATAGGGTAAACTGCAAAATTTGTCCTCGTGGTCTTACTATTTTGCCGATTTTATCCTTTTACTTTTTTTTACGCATTTTATGTCCATGTGGTTTTCAATTTCGCCAAGTTCATCCTTCCATCCACTTTTTGTTAGTTTTATCCGTTAAATCAACTAAAATGACTAAAATACCCTTATCTTCCTCCTTTTTCCTTGATATTCCCTAAATTCTGCACAGACCAAACTCACCACCAATCCCAAATGTCACATATACCCTACCGTCGCCTATATCCCTTTCAACAAATCATCCTTATCATCATCAACAATTTTACAAACAGTTCACTAAATCATCAACAAACCTTTTTTCACCAAATCATCATCATCAATTTTACAAAATCGTCATTATTAATACAACTAACTCTAGATCTAACCAGATTAACTAATTACACAAAAAAATCGAAAGTAAAGAGATTTAGAACCCTCGATTTCCGTTTTCATTCAACAAAAAAGGCGTCTATCATGTTCCCGACGCCATCTCCGATCGTTCACCGAAAACCTGTAAAGATAGGTCGAATCAAATCTCCGGTGCGTGGTGATGGTTGACCGGAGAAGGCGAGATAAGGGGCAATGGCCGAATCAGGTCTAAAACAGATGCCCAACTCCAGAAATTGCAGTTCAGAATTAGACCAGATCTTAAACCCAACTCCAACGGTTAGCGATTCCGGTAGTAGTTGTGGCTAAACGATTCTGGTCCGGCGCGACGACAAAGGAAGTCCGGTTTGAAGAAGCTGATGTATTTGGTCAACAACAAACACAAATGGGTTTTTGTTTAAAATTTAAGAAACAAATGGGTTTATTATTGTGGTTTTTTTGAATCTGTAAGTTGGAACCAAAGAACAACCATATCTGTTCAAGATTCAAAGTTTAATGATTATGATGGGTTGAAAAATGAAAGGGTCATTATGGGTTTTTGTACTGTGTTTGTCGGAGTTAGGATTTTGAGGAGGTTGAATAAAGGTAAACTTAAACTTTTAAGAGAGTGAGTGAAGAAGATAAGGGTATTTTTGTTTTTTGTACCAGTTTAACGGTGTTTTGTTAACTTTAACGGGGAAAAGGACAAAAATAGCGAAAATCAAAAGCACGGGGACAAAAAATGTGACAAAAAAGTAAAAGGATAAAATCGGCAAAATGGAAAGACCACGGGGACAAATTTTGCAGTTTCCCCTTTGAAATAAGTTTGACAAACTTGACTTTATATTTACTAATAGATAAAAACTCAAAACTAAAATAAATTAAATTAACAACAAATTTTTTAACAAAAATAGCCGAAAACCGGTCTTACAAAAGTTTATGTCACAAATGTTTAGACTTTATTGTTAAAAAAAAATGTTTAGACTTTAGCTAGGATGAGGTAAAATGAGGGTTGACCTGCTAAGAGTATCTTGCCTTCAATTCGATTGTTGTAAATAACTAAATATAACCACGCAATCAAGGTGGTTTAAATTTCAACATCCGTGCAATTGTTAGAGTGATTAATTAGGATCACGACATGAGAAGATGCGATATCCGTCCAGAGATACATTAGTGTAACATGAACAGGCCACAAAGCTACCCATGCAGTCTACAATTATGAGTGATGAGTGGCATTAATACTACGGAAATTGGAAACACACTTTGTATATGTCGAGACGGTCCTTCTGAGTTACCCAAAACTCTTTGTTCTCCAAGATTTTCAATTTACTTTATACAAAATAAGTGTCAAAGTATTACAAAAAGTGTTTAATATTGATATTATATATCTTTATTTGTTAAGAATTAAAAGGTTTTGCGAATTGATTACATACTTTCGACTAGTATGGAACCCATTCGGCCCGTTAATCTAACTTCTTAAAAAATATAAATATATGTTTGACTATTTAAGGGATTAAACATACCTTAAATCAAGCCTTACATAAACAAATGGCATAGAATTGCCACAAAATATACCGATAGAGTTAGATCTTAACATTAATTAATGGAACAATATTTGCCAAATGATTCGGAAAGTATATGGTGTGGAGACACTTCCTATTTGAGCTGTTAAATTCAGTTCATATATTAACGAATGTTGTACCTATACGTTATAAAAAAGGCAGTACTATACTGTAAATTACAGTCACAGACTCATAATCCCCAAAGTCCTTTTAAGCATACCTGTAAATTAATGTAATGTCACGCACTACGAGTGGTTGTTTTAATTTCCAGTTGTAGGCTGCGGTAGGAAGATAACGAAGATGCTGAAAGTGGTTCAGCAGTTGGTTGTTGCTGCTCAGGCTCTCGTGATGGATAAGATGTACTTAGAAGTTAATCTTTGAAATTTTTATGAGATTCTGTAGAAATAATTCATCAAAGTCATTTGGTAGTCACAAGTACTCAGTTTCTTACATTATGTGATTATGTCATTTGGTTTATAGTGTTTAATTGATTTATAGGCTTATAAGGTGTAGATTTGTAGAAATTCAATATAAAGAACTATACAAATGGGTCAATCCATTGGATCTCTTATTGGGTCAGTATGTCTAGTTTTTTAATTCATTGAGTCATATAAAAGGGTGGGGCGGGGGCGGGTAGATACCTCAGCTAGTTGTATATGACAAATGATAAATCAGCTATAATGACCCATGAATTCATTTCAAGTAAATCGAAATTTATATAACTTTAAATTACGGCCGGTGATATATACAACACACACTTTGATTCATACACCAATTTTTACGCATTTTGATGCAATACTGTACAACACTATGATGCGTATTATTGTTGTATGAATAAAAAAAAGACATAATTGCGTGGGACGTCCCTGTGGTTTACCCGAAATAACACTCCACGTCCCTGTGGTTTTTTTTTTTGACGTGGAGCATCCCTAAAGTTGCAAAAAGTTGCGTGGAACGTCCTTCTGTCTAACGATAGTTAGTTTATTCCGTTAAAGGACCTTGAATGTAATAATTTTGATGGCATAGGTTATTCATGTAATTTTTATTTTATAATCACAATAATTATTTAATTTCTTTTTTGTTGAATTTAAGCAAGTTGTTTTTAATAAACTTTTCTAGTTAATTTAACTATTTTATTTTTTTTTAATATTTATTTTTTGTGACAATTGAGATGATCAACTTGTTTATTCTAGTTTCGATTTCATATATCTTGTGTCCGTTTTCACTTTTTAGTATCGTTTTTTGTCTTAACAAAAACAAATACTCAAACACTTATAGCAAGACTAAATAAATATTAAAAAAAATAAACAAGTTTATCATTTTGAAAGTGGACGTTTATTAATTTTACGTTCGAAGTGTGGGATATGGGCGCCTCGTGTTATTTTGCATTTAATTAATTATATTCATATAAATATAAAAGTTTCATTTTGAAAGTGGACGTTTATCATATATATGGCTAGGATGAAAACCAAACTTCTATCTGGATTTTAATAAACGTCCTAGCGATATATATGATAAACGTCCACTTTCAAAATGAAACTTTTATATTTATATGAATATAATTAATTAAATGCAAAACAACACGTGTAAGTCCCTAGTTCTTAGGATCGATAACTTCGTTATCTGTAGGTATTAAGGTGCGGAATCCCTCAATACAGTGTTATCTTACTAACAACGAATAAGTTCGCGTTTTAGGTTTACTAATACTTAGCTTTAAACGTATAAACTGTCAAAGCCTAGCCGTTAGGTTATTTTTCTCTGGATATGAATTCGCAGGTCTGAAATCAGAATAGCAAAAGTGTTAATGATTTTCTAAACCGAAAATCATTTATATGTTCAGTTCGTCTCGACTCGAATGGGCCTGCGAGTCCAACCCAACTCGCAGCCCAAGTCCGCTTATGGACTCGGCTCGCCAAGACCTACTGATGTTCACGAGTTCAGTTCTCATCTTGCAGCTCAACTCGCTGCGACTTGAGAACTCGACTCGCAACAAACGTATAATTATTTATTTCGTTTACGATATTCGTCTAACACTTTAACATGCTAATATATTTAACGAATATTACTAACAAAACAAATATTCATTTACAAATCTAAACCAATGTACAAAACATGATAATAATTACACCAGTCCTATTTCAAGCTAGATCTGTTGTCACAAACTATGTTCCAACAACACGAGGCACCCATATTCCACAATTCGAATGTAAAAAATTGTTTAGGTTGAAATAATGAAAAGGTATCATTTTTACATGTCCAGTTTTTTGAATATATAATTTAACTAATTTAAACGAATATAATTATTAAAATTAATAAACGTCCATTTTCAAAATGATAAACTTGTTTATTTATTTTTTTTAATATTTATTTAGTCCTGCTATGAGTGTTTGAGTGTTTGTTTTTGTTAAAATAAAAAACGATACTAAAAAGTGAAAACGGACACAAGATATATGAAATCGAAACTAGAATAAACAAGTTGATCATCTCAATTGTCACAAAAAATAAATATTAGAAAAAATTAAAATAATTAAATTAACTAGAAAAGTTTATTAAAAACAACTTGCTTAAATTCAACAAAAAAGAAACTAAATAATTATTGTGATTAAAAAATAAAAATTACATGAATAACCTATGTCATTAAAATTATTACATTCAAGGTTCTTTAACAAAATAAACTAACTATCGTTAGACAGAAGGACGTTCCACGCAACTTTTTACAACTTTAGGGATGCTCCACGTCAAAAAAAAACCACAGGGACGTGGAGTGTTATTTCGGGTAAACCACAGGGACGCCCCACACAATTATGTCTAAAAAAAATTGTTGTATATATCAAACCATAAATTACTTGTTAGCAAGAACAAAATGTAAAATGTACGTTCAACTTTAATCAACTCAATCAAATAATAAGTGCGGAATATATCGATCAAGGAAATATCCAACAATAACTAATATAATGTCTCATCGGATAACAAAATTGGTTCAAAACCAGAAAATGTTGAAAAAAGTCCCTGCATATTCTTACAAGGAAGATAGAGAGGATTAGTCATCGTAGTTTTGAACTTGTACGGGCATTATCATGTGTCGTCTCCCTCTTAGTCGAACTACTTTGGGTACAAAATGGCACCAACTTCAACTGCAATCCAAACGCCAACGTTATATACAAATGAAAACACTCTTAGACTCTAGCTACAACCTATGTAAGAAAGTGATACAAGTCCTTTTATATGTCGGTAGAATTTAGGATCAACCTGAAGAATACTGATCATATTTAGAGGGACAACCTCTACAGACATAGTCATTCAGTCTACGCGCTTCATTAATCGTCAAATTCAAGCATGAGGGATGGAACCTGAAAATTAACAAATCGATGTACGTCAATGACATACAAAAGTAATCATTTTTATATGTTAGAAGTATCACGTAACTAATGATTATGCGCATGAAATCACATACTAGTATAGTTGTAAGCTAACTTAACAATTCATTTTGAAAAACAGTATCAAAACTTTTAAGACAGATTGGTATCAAATTTTTGTCGAATATATACCACTTATTGCAACCATGTCCGCTACATTGCAGCATAAACGCATCTGGATTCAATGGCGATCCACACTTGCATTCCCTTCGTATGTAAGAAAGAAATTGAAAACATCAACAAAATTAAGTCAGGAAAATATTGACCAACATGAACTCATTACTTGTACGATATGAAAGTATCATTTAAGGGGTGTTTGGTACTGCAGATTTAAGTGGTTATATATTTTTGCTTATTTACGGATGATTCAAAATTCTTCACATAATGTTTATTTTATTCAGAGTAATAAAAAAAAACACTGATAATTTAGCAATCCCAAACGACCCCTGGTTGGCGAAAATCAAAATGACTCACACACGATCACCCTTTGGGATGTATAGTTTACTAGCAGTCATATATTCATAGCGGCAGAAATAATCGTCTGCTCCAACATTTTCCCTCGCTAAAAACTTCTCCAGAGAATGGACCATATATTTATATCGGATCGAATTAGCCCTTTGCACATCATAACGATCGGACAAGAAGAGCTCCTTAAGACCGTGAAACGGCTTCCTGCCTTCTGGAGTATCCTCTGGTCGGTAATACCACCGAACCAACATCACTGATCCACGTTCGGGTGTTTGATAAAGTCTCTCAACTCGAGCAATACAAGAAGAAGCGAATTTCAAATCAGAAGGTTCCATTTTCACAAAATCACCCGCTGTAAAACAAAGTCCTTAGCGGCTCAACACAAAATTAACGATTCTAATTATTAACTAGATTAATTAAGCATGTTAAACTACATACACATGATTCACATATTTGACAAATAAATTACAAACAGTTACATGGATATGCACACACAGATTACACACACAAAAAAACAAAAACAAAAATAAACACAAACACAAACACACAATATGTGATGTACAAAAATAAAGATAAATTACATGTGACAGTTATCCTGGTTCCGATGGTGAGGGTATCAACTTCAATTCCTGGCATCGTATTCACCATTATATATCTTCACTCTCCAGCTCAATCTAAAGTAAATATATAAAAAAATGAAAGAATAATAAGGATAATAAAAGGACTGAAATCGTGGCAAAAAGTGTTGCTTAAAATACCAGAGTATTTGAGATAGAATATATAGTGTTTATCGTCTCTAATTGGACGCTTTGTTAACCGAGGTAAATTGACATTACTTTGATTAAAATAACTTACTAAACTGCATTTAAACTAAGTGAGGAGGATTTGGACCGACTTCCATTTACTTGGAGTTACTTTACGTTGTCCGAATCAATGGTTCGTGTAATATACATTACTTGTAACAACTATTACTACGTATATGCTTATTTGTTTATTGGAAAACGCTAACCATAGCCTTGGAACTATGTAATAATGTACGCCATCTGACCTCAGCCTACACCACATAAAGTGGCCTCGGGTCTGTACCGAGCCCGGACTCGGATAATATCCGCTGTCAGTTCTACTAGCCTTCGGTACGGACGACAGACTGCACTAAGTATCACGACCCTGGATCCGTGCCGAACCTGGATCCGGATAACATCTGAGCCCGACTCTTTTAGCTCTCGTCTCGGACGCTGATGCCCAGGTCAGGACGTGAACTCGGATACGTCCCGTGCCGGACCGCAGCACTAGCCACTCTATCAACGTAACGACGGTACGGATGCAAGATGACAAAGCAGGCCCGACATTCTCTGACAGAAGTACAATCTGCAACCGTTATATTCAGGTACGACTAGCATGGCCTAGCCATTAACCTGGTCGGTGCATTTGATTGGTCCACGTCGGCCGGCACACTATACATGTTATCTTCGCCCACGACCGAGCTTCCGCGTCAGGGATCCACGCAGGAAGTATCGTGCTCCCCCACGACCGAGCTTCCACGTCAGCTATCCACGCAGGAAGTGTCGTGCTCCCCCACGACCAAACCCTCCACGTCAGCTTAGGGTTTGAGTATAAATACTAGTGTTATGCCTTCATTTCAGGACAACACCTCATAAATCCACAAAGTTATTCCTCACAAATTGCTCTTCAAGAATTAGGCTTTCACCACCCTCAATTGACTTAGTCTCGATTCTGGGTTTGCACGTTAATCAGAGTGTGACAAGCTTAATTCCCCATACATCATCATCATCATTGTACTTAAGTGTTTTTACGCTTGAACAATTGGCGTCATCCACGGTTGATTTACCAGAAAACGATCACTTTTTAGCCATCCTTACGCCGGAAAACTTTCCGACACAATGGTTAACACTAAGCCTACTGATGGTGGTGACGGTGCTAATCCGGACCAACCACCACCACCACCCTTCTCCGATCAATCCCCCCCCCCCCCCCCGGCCACCGTCGTTCGCACGACGGTGAGCAACAGGATTGATCCACGGCAGTTGGTCTTCAATCAGAATGATGCTGACTCTGATAACAGGCCACCGCCGGAGGGTACACCACAAAACACATCTTCAACGCCCAAATCCATTTCCAACGCTGAAGCCCAACGCATGTTGGCAGAAATGGGTTTCGTAGTAACGCCTGAGAGGCAGCCTCCACTGCCGTCTCCGCCGCGTCAGAATGTGCCCCCGCCACCGGTGCACCAAGGTGGGATGGACAGGGCTGCAAGCCCAAGATGCTGGCTGATTTGATCCTTAGCGCCGCTCCACCGGGCGCCATACCGGCATACTCTGATGAGTCGGCAACAGACAGCTTGATAGCAAATTTTTATTCCACCATACAGGGTGAGAAGGTGAAGAGGCCGATGCCCGTCTCCACCACCACGGCCAGGTTCAATGCAAAGATCGCGAACCATCCGTTGCCTACGAAGCTCACTATTCCGTTGACAATCGGTACCTACTCGGGCGACTCAGACCCCGAAGACTTCCTACAACGGTTTGAGGGTGCCATAAAAACAGAACATTGGGAGGACGCTGTGGCTTGCCACATGTTCCCTCAGGTGCTGCAGGGTAACGCCCGCGGTTGGTTTGAGAAACTGCCGGCTGGTAGCGTGACTAGCTATACCGATCTCAGGTTCAAATTCTTACAACAATACCACAATCTGAAGCAGCACACGCTCACCCATCTCGACGTCTTCGAGATCAAGCAGGGTAGCCGTGAGACACTTAGCGATTTCATCACTCGTTTCACAACGAAGTGTCAGAAGATCAACGATCTGCACCCAAGTCAACAAATTGCCGGTTTCATCTACGGCATCATCAAGGAAAGGTATCCCACACTTTACTATCGGTTGAAGAGGAAGTTACCAACAGTGTGTTCCGAGGCCGTCGCCATGGCTCGGGACTACTTACGTTCGGGAGAAGACAAAGATCTGCACACAACGCCGGGCCGGGACTCGCACCGGATCGAGCATGACCGTCCTCCCGCCCGCCATCATGAGGGCGGGTCCGGATCCGACCGGCCCGACAACCAGAGACGGGACTTCCGTCGTGACACATGGCACGATAACCGCCGTGGTGACCATCGCGAGGCGACCCGTCGTCATCCATATGACAAGAATTCTTTGCTGACTTCGCTCACCAAGTCACCGAAGGAAATACTACTCACCGAGACAGCGGCACGGAGTGCGTTTAACCCTCCGCCTCCAATGGAACATCGAGATGTTCCCAAAAACGGGAAGTATTGTGATTTCCATGAGGAATACGGGCACGATACCGATGATTGTAGACAACTGAAAAAGGAGATCAAGGCATCCATCCAGGCTGGCAAACTCAACCATTTGCTACCTCGGAAGAAGTTAAAGAAAGCAGACGGCACCAAAACTTACGGTTGGCAGCGGAAGGACGATCCTCGTGATCCTCCGGATGCCGTCATCCACATGATTCAGGCTGCGCGGACAAGCTTGAAACGGAAAGCAGAAGCATTACAAGATTAGCAGCTGGCACCCATATCATTCCCACCTCTACGGAGTTCTGTCCTCCCAGAGCCTGTTGTTATCTCGACGCATATCGGAAACTGCCAGGTTTTCAGGGTGTACACTGATACGGGCAGCGCCGTCGAGGTAATGTATGAACACTGCTTCCTGCAGTTGCCACAGCTCATACAGGGAAGGTTGCAGGAACCCCTGTCCCCACTGTCCACCTATGCCAACGACACTAAGTGGCCAATCGACAGGCTTGTCTTGGATGTCACGTTGGGCGAATACCCGTACTGTCGGACCACTGAACTGGAATTTGTCATTGTGCGCTCCCCGTCCAGATTTAATGTGCTCCTAGGCCGCACCGCTCTCCATAAATTTGGAGCCATCACCTCAACTGTCCATGGGTTAATGAAATTCCCAAATCCGGCAGGCATTGCCACTTTGCAAACAGCAGGCACCGCCATACCCGTATGTGCTCAGGTATCAAAGGCGGCTCCGGGCCCGTTCACCATGACTAGCGATGTGTTAGTTGCTGTCAATCCCAGGTTCCCATAACAGAAAGTCTGGGTCGGCCTTGCCTTGAGCCCGCCAACACGGCTCAGACTTTGTGAAATTCTAGCAAGTAACACGGATGTTTTTGATTGGCAAGACTCCGAAATTACTGGCGTGCCGCGGTCAATTATTGAGCACAGGCTAAACGTCAATACGAACATCACTCCGGTCAGGCAGAAGAAGAGGGGCATGGCCCCTGACCGGAGTCATTTTATTTGTGAAGAGGTTAACAAGTTGGTTCACGCCGGCATCATGCGTGAGGTCCAGTATCAGACATGGGTTGCCAACCCCGTCCTCGTCAAAAAATCTGACGGCTCGTGGCAGATGTGCGTTGACTTTAAGGATATCAACAAGGCATGCCCGAAGGACAACTACCCACTCCCTGAGATTGATTGGAAGGTTGAGTCCTTGTCCGGGTTCAGGTTCAAGTGTTTCTTGGATGCCTACAAGGGGTACCACCAGATATTGATGGCTGAGGACGACGAAGAAAAAACAGCATTCCATACGGACCAAGGCATTTTCTGCTACACCAAAATGCCATTCGGTCTCAAGAATGCAGGCGCCACGTACCAGCGCGTCATCGACGACGCTTTTAAAACACAAATTTGGCGCAACTTAGAGGCATACGTTGACGACATCGTCATCAAAAGTAACGTCGAGTCCTAGTTACTCACGGATATCCTAAAAACGTTCACCTCGTTGCGGAAGATCAATATGAAGCTCAACCCGGCCAAGTGTTCGTTTGGCATGGAAGAAGGCAAATTCCTCGGGCACATGGTGACCCCGAGAGGCATTAAGGCGAATCCAAAGAAAATTCAAGCAATCGCCGACATGATGTCCCCACAAAACAAAAAAGACGTGCAAAGCCTCAACGGAAAGCTAGCAGCCTTGGCTCGTTTCCTCTCTAAGGCTGCTGAACGATCACTGCCGTTCTTTGATACGCTCAAAGGCTGCATAAACAAAAAGGATTTCTCCTGGACGCCGGAGGCTGAGCAAGCGTTCCAGGACATGAAGACTGTCACACCCCCTATTTTATGATTTGCGGAAGCGATGATTTGGGTGTGACTAATCAAATATCAAACACCAAGATTAGATAGCAAACGACTCTAAATGAGACGTTTTAGAAAAATACTTTACATTACAAAAGCAGTACAAGGTTTAAGTCATAAGCTTACGATACAAAAGCGAGTTCGCAAAATGATTCTAAAGATTTTAATACATAACCGATTAACAAAAGATAATGCTATAAAATCTTCATATATTTATAGATGCATGAGACTCGTACTAGATAGCTTATCCTGCGGGCCTTCTACTGTTGCTGTGCACCTGAGAATACAACACTAAAAGGGTCAGCTAAAAAGCTGGTGAATCTCATAGGTTTAAGTAAACATGATGTGATACACAAGATTTATCCGATAATTAAACAAATAAATGTTTTCCGAATACCATAATATGACCCGGACCGAATATACCGACATAGACCGACAATAACCGAATTTACCGACATAGACCGACAATAACCGAATTTACCGACATAGACCGACAATAACCGAATTTACCGACATTTCATAAATCCATGGTTCGAAGCCTAACCCGATTTCTGCCTCCCGATGGGTGTGGAAACACCAATTACAACTACTAAAGTGCCCGTTTGACGTGGTTGTAGCTAGCAACCCGGACGGGGACGTCACTCCCATGATAGATCTATCCTTTAGTAATCGTGCCCTTTCAATTAACGAACCATGTCCGATGAGGACTTTCCCGAATTAAAACAACTCATGCATGTCCGAATTTAAATAACCGAAATACCGAATTACCGAATACCGAATTAAACAATACCAATAATTTTGACCGAAAATAATAATAACCGAAATAAATAACAGATTAATTAACCGAATACTTGTGTACACTAAAACAGTTTGTGTTGTATCTCCCCCGAAATTAAAACAGAAAATAGTGAAAATGGGGCCGTGAGACTCACCTGAGTCAATCCGAGCAACGTACGTATCCGATGTGTAATAAACAACCCCCGAAGTCTCCTAGTGTCCTAAACACGCGAGATTCTAATGAGCATATTTGATTGTCTATTATTTATCCGTATTAATATATATATCCGATCATATTACATCCAAATGTTTTAACCTTGTATTTCCCGTTTGAAGTTTTTATGAGACGTACGGCTCATTAGTGACGGTTTGTAATAATAGTTCCAACGTATTATTGAAATGATATACTTTTAAGGTATATTTGAAGTGTTTAAATATTGTATCGTATAAGTATGAAATATGACGCGATATCCGCCATTTAGTGTAAACACTTGGTTTTAAGTTTTTGGAAAAGCGGGGGTCCGAAAACTAAATACGCCATTTTCGACCCCTAGATGACCCAGGAAGGCTTAAAACTGGCTAGGCTAAGGTACTTAGCATTGATTATTGGGTCGTTTCCGAGTGACCTTGCGAATTTGAGCTCAATCCGTTATAATAAATTTTTCATCGAGAAGCACGTTTGACAACATAAATTTTTCCGAGTGACCTTGCGAATGTTTATTCTGTTTTAGCTGGGATTCGCAGGGCTAGTTTATTGATCCGTTGGATCATGAAATATAAAGGGGGAATCCACTGTATTCGTTTGAATACGCCGTATTCAATGGTTTAAAAGGGAATACGCCGTATTGGTCTGAATACGCCGTATTCATTGGTTTCGAAGGGGAATACGCCGTATTCCCTTGAATACGCCGTATTCCGAAGAGGCGCAGGAAAAAAAATGTTTTCTGGGCGGGAATACGCCGTATTCCCTTGAATACGCCGTATTCCGAGGTCTGGTTCGAGTCTGTTCTTGCAGAAAACGTCCAAAACCAGTTCTAAATCTTATTTCCGCATACAACAACCTAATACAAAGCTAATACATGCTATATAATGTATTATAAACATAAAATTAACGAGTATTGATAAGTGTTCTTACGTAGTAAAATTTGAAACCGTGAGGATGATGATGAGAATGATCCGATGATGAAGATGATGATTTTGAAGCTAGATGATGATGATGATGTTACTGATCTTTGTTGTTGTTGTTAAAATGAAATAGAGATCGAGAGAGAGTGAGAGCCGAGAGTGATCAAATGTGTGCGTGTGAGTGATAAATGATTGAGGTCGGTTGATATAACCGGCCTCAATTATTGAGGTGGTTGGGTAATTCCCGACCCGTGTTCGCGTATCCGATCGTTATTTAGTATAATCTTTTAAAATGATAATTTTCTAAAAATAGAATCGTATAAGTTTTTAGTTGAAACATTTTATAAAAATGTTTTTACGGATGTATAAAATTGTATCTTTGTTTTACTCAAAATGTACGGATAGTTTTCTGTATCTAAAATCTATTTAAATTTCAAACTGAGTATGTAATTATTATTCTAAATAATAATACTTGATGTAAAAATGTTTTTCGCTCACTTTCATTTTGAGTTTCCATGTTTTGTTAAATTCTTGTATTTGCGATTATTTAAATAATCGTTTCGGATTATATATATACATATATATGTAATACTTGAATGCTTAAGTGTTAACACGTATGTAATACGTGATTTAAAAGTTTAAATTGGGACCAAATTTTGGGTTATTTTGACCGGGTGTCACAAAGACGTTCTTGACAGAATTATCAACTCTTACAGCCCCTATTCCTGGCGAAATGCTTACGCTGTACTTGGCAGCATCTCAGTGCGCTGTTAGCTCCGTACTCATAGCTATGCGCGACAGGAATGAATTGGGCGAGCACGAAATCACGTTTTGCCCCCGGAGCGCGGTCAAGGGTCAAGTAATGGCTGATTTCCTTGCCGAGCTTCCGGGGGGGGGGGGGGGGGGGGGGGGCAGAGGCTAGGTGCACCTCGACTGCCCCTACCCGCGAAAAGCCAGCCACATGGGAATTGTTTACTGATGGGGCCTCAAGCTCAGAAGGTGCCGGTGCCGGACTCATACTCATCAGTCCTGACGGGGAAGAGCACACTTACACTCTCCGTTTTGGCTTCCCCGCCTCCAACAATGAGGCCAAGTATGAAGCATTGTTGTCCGGTATCCGGGTTGCAGTTGAAATGGACATTAAGGACCTTAGGGCATACGTTGATTCTCAGCTGGTGGCCAACCAGTTCAACGGTACCTTCGAGGCAAAAGACTCGACGATGAAGCAGTACCTGGCACTTGTACAAGAAGCGGTGAAACAATTCAGAATGTTTGAAATTGAGCAGGTCCCAAGAAACAAGAACAAGAAAGCCGACGCTTTGAGCAAGCTGACATCGCTTACCTTTGCCCACCTCACCAAGAAAGTTCTGGTGGAGGTCCTGGAGCAGAAATCAATTGACCCAACCAAATCAGTGGCCCAGGTTGAAGAAGTAGGGGACAACTGGATGACCCCGATTATGTCCTATATCCGGTCCAGCATCCTTCCACAGGACCCGATCGAGGTAAGGAAAATTCAAATGAAGACACCAATGTTTTTTATTGAAAAAGGCGAACTTATGAAGAAATCGTACCTGGGGCCGAATTTAAGGTGCCTGGGCCCGAAACAATCTGAGAATGTCATTCGTGAAGTACATGAAGGATCATGCGCCCTGCACTCCGGCCACAAGACTGTTGTGGCAAAGATCATGCGCATGGGCTATTTCTGGTCGTCCATGTACAGGGACGCCGCTGAAGTAACCAAGCACTGCACTTCCTGTCAAATTCACGCGCCTATTGCTAGGGCGCCAAGGCATGATCTAATCCCTATCTCATCAGCATGGCCTTTCTTCAAGTGGGGCATTGACATTGTGGGACCCTTCCCACCTGGGCCCGGAAACGTGATGTTCTTGATTGTGGCCATTGATTACTTCACGAAGTGGGTTGAAGCCAAGCCGTTGCGCCAAATCAGTGGTAAGCAGGTTCGCAACTTTGTATGGGACAACATCGTGTGTCGGTTTGGCATACCGCACGAGGTCATCACCGACAACGGAAAACAGTTTGCGCAGAACCCGTTCAAGGCATGGTGTGAGGGACTCAATGTGAAACAGACACTGACCTCGGTATACCACCCTCAGGCCAACGGCCAGGTTGAAGTCACAAACAGAGATCTGGTAGCCGGTATCAAAGCTAGGCTCGGTGAGAGCCGTAGCGGTTGGGTGGATGAGCTTCCCAACGTGCTATGGGCACATCGTACTACTCCCAAAGAAAGCACTTGCGAGACCCCCTTTAGCCTTGTCTACGGCTGCGAGGCGGTCATCCCAGCCGAGATCAGCGTTCCCAGTGAAAGAATCATTAACTTCACCGAGGATGAAAGCCTGAAAGCCCAGCAACAGAACATCCACATGCTACAGGAGCGCCGAGAAATGGCGCCATTCGCCAAGCCGCGAACAAGCAGAAAATGGCTCGCTACTATAACAAGCGCGTCCGCCCATTGTTCTTTCAGGTCGGAGATCTAGTCTGGCTCAACAGGGAGGCCAGTAAATCTAAGAACGCAGGAAAGCTTGGGCAGCATTGGGAAGGCCCGTACCAGGTCATGGAAGCAAACGCAAACGGCTCCTACGTTTTGGCCACTCTGGATGGCAAGTCGGTGCCGCGCACATGGCATGCGACAAATTTAAAGAAATGCTATATGTAATCAAACTTTGTAAAAGCTCAGGCCGGACTGATCCCCCGCCTTCGTAGCATCTATCCTTATCAATAAAAAGTTTTTAATTGCATATTATTCTTCTGTTTTACAAGTTCATTGCTTTTGCACAATACGCTGTACGTAAGATTGCAAAAAAAATAATAATAAATAATAAAAAATGTCGTCCTCAGGCGTCGTCGCCACGGCTCCAGCCCATGACCGCTGCAGTTAGTTAAGCCCGGAGGCGTCGCGAGCCTGCCCACATAAGGGAATGCCTTCTAGCTTCCCGAAGGCAGAGGTCCCCCCGAGCTCGTGCTCATCGTCGGGGTGCGACCGGAACACATTGGTCGGGCCGAGGTACGCCTCCGCCACACACCAACTCATAAAGTAGTCTAGAAATCTACTAATTCATGACAACAAATATTAAACGCACTCAGAACTAGTTCAAACACGTGCAATTGCTAAACTAACGTTGCATTAAATTTATGTATTTACACAAATGAAAATGCCGGCCTTACAAGTAAACCTATCAATCTATGGCCGCATCCCCAAAATATCATCCACGGACAACTCCATCTCGCTACCTATTCTTTGTATGAACGGGATGGAGACTGTCTTCAGCGCCTCGCCCGCCCGTTGCTCGCGCTTAAAGCAGTCCGGGTTTACTTTGGACGCAATGGCGTCAGGGAGTGGGGCTGGGAGTTCAGGAACGTGCTCCGCAATAAGGTTAATCATTTGCAGCACCTCCACTTCCTGGACAGCAGTTAAGAACTCCTTAAACGGAGCCGTCACGCTGTCCGACGCCAGGGCCAGCTTAACAAAGCCAGGGATGCCTCTCTGGAGCCGCTCCAAGTCACCTGCCAGCTCTGCATTCTTAATCTCCAATTCATTGTAATCTTTGATATGGAGGCTGCAGGCGGTCTCCAACTCCGCCACATCCTTCTTGGTAGCGGCCAAGTCCGCAGCAAGGTCCTCAAACCTGCACACAAGCTTAACCAACAAGCATCGAATATATCTCAAGTATAAATGAGTTGATATTTTACCTGCCCTGGAGCTGCTTGTCCTTCTCCACAAGCGCAGCACTCTACGCCTCTGCCTCCCGCACCCGATCCTGCAGCGGTGCAAGCGCCGACTCCGCTTCACCCGCAGAGTCTTTTCCCTCTGGAGCTCGGCCTCAGCTTTCATCCTTGCGTCATTGGCCGGTCCCACCACCCCTTCCAGCTCCTGCACCCGAGCCTTCAACATGCCAATCTCCTCCTCCTGACGCTGGAGCACAGCAGCGTTCATCTTCCACTGCTCTGCCATCTTTTCGGACCGCGCCTGCTCGTCACATTGCAGCGCATAGTCCCAGAAGGACATGAGTAGGTGCGCCTTCTTGGCATCTGCAGGAGGCAACCAGGCAAGTTTGTCCGAGACGGCCGGCGGAATGGCATGGCGGGCAAACTACTGCAGTGAATGAGCATCCACGGCCAGATTATCAACTTTTAGATCCTAGGCCGGGATGAAGGCATCAGCTTCGGAGTCAGCAGGCCCAAAGGAAGGCACCTTCAAGAAACGCTCCAGGACGAACTGCTCCGGAAGCATTGACCTGAGAATAGCTATTCTATCAGACCTGGTTAAAACACCAAGTTAAAAAGCTATATACACCAATGTATACGCAGAGTGAGGTCCAATACATACCTCATGCTATCTGGGCGCGGAGGCGTAGCCGCCTTCGGGGGGCTCAGTGGTGGGGGCTCGACGGGCGACCGCTGCGGCGGGCTGTCCAACACCGTCACTGGCTCTTCAAGGCACGAGCCAGCCCCATCACCCGAGGGCACCGTACCGGAAGAGGTGGCAGCATGCCTTGAGGACCGGCTGCGGCGAACCAGCCCGTCGCCGTCGCACCCCTCCTCCTCCTCCTCCTCGTCCTGGAGAACAAGTACACTGCTGAACTGCTCCGCAGTGGCAAGAAGTGGGTCCGTCTCCGCTGTACAGACAACAAACAGTTAGCACAAAAACACCACTTGCCAGCATATAATAGGGCAGCATTACGGACCGTCCTCAGGTATAATGTAGCACCCACCTGTGCTCGGCGCAGACTGAAAATTCGCTAGGTTGGACTCAGCAACCTCTCGCGGCGTCTTCTTTTTCTTCTTCAGCGGTGGCCGGGACGCCTCCTTACCCGCCTCCGGACCCTTGCGCTTGGCAAGCGGCTGGGTACCGGACGCCTCCACATCAGAGTAGGCCGATAGAGGAACGACGGTCGTGATCATAGGCTCGGCCAACGTAACTATCGCCCCGGTCGCCTTACCACCGTCAGGGACATCCTCCACCGACCTCCTGACGTATTTGAGGTCGGACAAGCTGGGCGCCTTTAAGATGGAGTTCAAATTCATATCTGCACCAACGAAACACAAGTAATTAGTAAACAGGGCATATGTACAAAAGCATTAAAATAAGAAAACAAGCCCCACCCCAAACCATGGCCACCCTGCTTGACAATGGGTATCTGACCGTCATGCGGCCAAAAAGAGCTGATACAACCCATAACGAGCACAAAAGAGTGATACTCGCGCATCTCCAGGTTCGCATCTCGGCACGCTGCCAGTAACTCGTTCTCCTCCCCTGTTAGTTTCGGCGTGTGGCTGACGTTCTTCGGGCGCTCGTACTGCCACACCAACGTCTCCACAGCGTTATCAGGGATGACGGTCTGGTCAATGAAGAAAAAAGTGTCACGCCAGTCGTGCAAAGACGACTCCGCAAAACCTACGAAGTTGTTCTTCTTCGCAAAGGTGTACCACCCCGTGCCGGCACTCGGGGTCAGCTTAAAGCAGGCCTGGAAAACCCTCACCAACGGCCTCAGGTTCAACGATCTGAACCACATCTCAAAAATGGTCACCTTCTGCGGGCCGAAGGGGTGCAGCTGACTAAACCCCACCTTGTAATGTTTGCACACGTCCAAGAAGAACGGGGTCGGCGGCATAAGAAGATTGTCTTTCTCCATAGTTTTCCAGTAGACGGCCACCTTACCCTTCGGTGGCGCGTCGGCGCGTTGCTTGGGGGTGGGAGCCACAGGATTAAACCTCTCCAGGCACCTGAAACGCCTTAGTGTAACATCCGTTCCTCGGGTCTGATAATATTTTAATATTTTCTGATTGTGAGTTATTATTTAAAGTGTCAGAAAATGCTTTCCTTTGTTATTTGAAAATAAATGAGGAAAAGAGTCGAATAATTTATTGTGACTAATAAATTAATGATTGTTTTAATTTAATCTAGTTGACGGTAAAATAAAATAATGTTTCCCCGCAAATGGTTTTTAAGTTCCAGACAATGATAAGTACGGGGAATGGAATTTGAATAATTATGAAAAGGACTCATAATTTGAGTCGGTTTATTATTTTCCTCATATATCTATATGCATACATACGTATAAACATACATACACATTTATATCTCTAAATCAATTATCAAGAACATGAAAGAGCATCAAATTGAAGCTTCTAAACTCAAATTCAAGCCTCTCTAATCATTTTAATCAAGGTATGATCTTGTGTTCTTCAATTTCTAAAACCTAGAATTTGGGGTTTTTGGGATTTTGAGTTAATTAAAGAGTTTAATCCGAATTTGAAGCTTGATTTTGTTAGATTGATGTTACTTAAGTTTAATTATGGTGATGGTTAACATTAATTAAGCTTAGGGTTTCGAATTTGATTTGGTGTTCATGAAAAATAGATGATTATGATGATTTCATGGGGTTTTTGATGGATTAATGGTTTTAATCCGAAATTAAAGCTTGATGTTAGTTAAAATAGTGTTAAGAAGTGTAACTAAGGTGGTTAGTAACCTCAATCTAACTTAGAAGTGGATTAAATAAGTTGTAAAGTTTATGATCAAAATGGGTTTGATCATATGATGATGTTTTGATGTTAATACACTGTAATTAGTGATTATAAAAGTTGTTGGAATGTTATTAGGAAGAATTGAAGTATTGAATCAAGTGTTTGATTATGAGAATTAACTATACTTATGATAATGATGGTGATAATATCATGTTAAGAAGCCATGATTAAAGTAATCATGTGATTAAAGAGATTAAGATGGATGAATGTAATAATGTGATCATATGATCATCAAGTTGATTAGTGATAATTAAAGTAGCTTAACATGATGGTGTGATTCTAATGATTATTCATAATCTTGAAATAATGAAAGTTGAATATTAATACAAGTAAGTGATAAGTTGTTTGATGTAATTACAATTGTATGATGTTATAATTACATTGTGACAAATGACTAACTTTTGTTATTCCATTGTATTCTCAGATGTGGAGAAGGCTCAGTGATATTAGACTACTGAGTAGATGCCTGAGGTAGTTGGTGAGTGGATCTGTAACCTCAGTGTGATTTAGTTGTAATGATTTGGTTACAACAAGTAATTATAGTATTACTTTGATATAATGTTTTCGTTTGAGATAACTTGCCATGTTAGATGGGTTGTTTGCTTACTTGGCTGTTTGAGCTAGTATGTAAGATTCTGAGGTCAACTTGAAATGATGGTTGGACTTGATTGTTATTATAGACGACAGGAGATCTTGAAACTTGAAATGTTGGTTTAGAGATCTAGGTCGTATGTGATGGACAACAGGTTATCGGTAATTCTGTATAGGCCAATACAGATGATTGATAAGTGTTCCTTGAGTACCACACCGGTATAAAGGTATTTCAAGAACCACCGATCCTTATGATGAATTGATTGTTTATTGTTATTTGATGTAAACAGATTGTTATGCTAAGTTGGACTGTCGATTATAGTTTCACTCACTTAGCGTTATGCTAACCTCACTACAGTCCTTCCTGCAGGTTATAATAGATGGGACACATTGGGTTGGGCAGGAAGTTCTTGGAAATGATGGAATGTTTGACAGACGGATTACTCTGATGTTGGTTTAATAACAGAAGATATGTTTTAAATTACATAACACCTAGTTGTTGAAATGTCAAATATTTAGTTTGAAAAAGTTTATCTACATTATAGGGTAATGTAAAGCATGGTTACATGTTTGAAATATACGCTTCCGAATCACAATTATTATTATAATTTTTTATATAAAATGAGGGGTGTTATAAGTTGGTATCAGAGCAATAGTTTGGGCGAATTGGACATGATAGGATGTTCAATCCTAAACTTTGAGTGTGTTGCGTCAAACATTCCAATGGGTGTGGGATTAGTGGTTGTATGAGAAATTGGTTATTGAATATGTACTAACCTATAACAAGTTGCAAGATTATTGTTTTGGTTGCAGAGACGGAGGAAATTGAGGAACTTAAGGGTATTCTCAATGATTCCTCTATACTCGTGGGCCTAAGTATATCAGGTACTTTTCGATAAGCTTGGTGTATTTAAATAAGCTTGAATTGGTTACTTTGCTATGATATGAGTAATAGTAAAGTAAATTGAGTCAGACTGATATGAATCCCGAGTTATGAGTCATTGATGATTATTGCATGTTAATGTGATGCTATGAATGCTAATTGAGATGTTTAACATCATGAGTAGTTCTAAAGGAACTAGAAAAGAATTATGTAGACATATTTTTGAGTAAAGTGTAATGGTTGCATTATTTGGATTTAAGTGTGTCTACGATATGAATATAAAGTATAAACCATTGTATGATTATGATTTGGTGAATGTAAAGTGTGAGTATAAATTCTTGCTAAGGAATTATGTGATACATGATAGATTTGTTGATATAACTCCAAGTAGTGAAATTAAGGAGATGTTGGTGCATCTCAATGGATGTGATTAGAAATCATGTTGTTGTTTAATTTAAAAAGTGTCCATTGATTGGAATGTGTGCATTTGACTTGGAAAAGTCAAAGTCGAAATTGGTAGAGTCAAATTGTGTGATGACTAGGTTATAAAGTGATAAATGTGGCTAGATGTTTAAGTGTTTGGCCTTGATCATGATTGTGGTTGAATTATGATCTAGGTATTAAAAGTGGTAAAGTAGAAAGTCAAAGTGGTCAACGAGTCTTGATATGCGTTGACAAGTTTGTAAAAGAAGTAAAAGTTGAAAACTTGTTGTAATTGGTTGAAACATAATGAATTTTATGTGAAATTGGTGTTTTGAGGGTATAATGGGACATCAATAGTGAAAGTGGGTTAGTTTGACTTATAATAGTCAACGTAATGTGAAATGGGTGATGGAATGGTAGTTATATGGGTTGAAACCCAAATGAGTTGTTAAAGTACCCACATGGGTCACTTAGCGGTTAAATGGTTGAAACGAGTGGTGGTTTGAGTATAATGAATGTTAAAGTGACTTTAAGTCATAAATATAGTAGCAAAGTGTGTTGAAAGTGTTAATGTAGTCAAAATGGTTGAAATTAGTGAAAGTGTCCAATTGGACTCTTAAACGGGTCAACGAGTTAAAACATGATTGAATAAGTGTATGAAGGTGATGAATATGTCCACACGTCACAAATGTATGTAGAAACATGTTGGCAAATGGTGAAAGTCAGAAACCAAGCCATTTGAAATTTGACGTGTCACCAAAATGAGCTAAAATGGTCAAAAATGAGTCGTACGTCCGTTTTCTCGATAAACGTGAATTTTAAAAAAGTGTGAAAGTGGAAAGTTGTCTTTTGATTATATGAAGGTGCCTGCAAAATTTCAGACCCTAATTCTTTACGGTTTGTGAGATATGCGCGTTTAAATTTTGAAAAATTGCACTAAGTTGTGCAGGAAATGGAGGTCTGCTGTGCAGACATGGGACCCGGCGGGTCAAAAGGTGGACCCGGCGACTAGGAGTGGTAACCCGGCGGCTTTGACCTCAAGCCGGCGGCTACTATAGCCCTATTACGGCAAAATGCTTCTGTTTGCCCAAAACTTAATTCACCCGGTTGCTGGATGCTTGGACCCGGCTGGTAGGGGTTAGAACCCGGCGGCTTTAGGGTAGAACCCGGCGGCTCATTAGTGGAACCCGGCGGGTTCTGTTGCGTATTTGTGTGTGTAAAAATTGAAAATGCATAAGTGTTTACTAGCACTTTAGAGACCTCTTTGATGCAACAAAAAATTTCATTAGTTCGAATTGGGTTGAAATTTACACTGTCACTCGGAAACGGTCCAACGATCAAAGCTAAGAAATCATAGCCCTGTCAGTTTTTGGCACTTCGGGGTCATTTGGGGCCCGAAAATGGCATTTTATTGTTTTTCGGACCTTATTTCGGACTTTTGACTTACGTTTTGTATAGGGCTTTTGTTTCTGTGAGCCCAGAGAGCATTCCTGTGTATATGTGCAATATTAAAACTTGTTTTAAGAGACCCACATATGTTATTGTGTATGAGTTGTTCTCCGGTGGTTAAATTAACTGCAAAATCGGATAGCAACTGGTTAGTTGATTGTTGCTAACCAGGGTTAGTAAATATTGAGTATGGGATTATGTGGATCATATATGTGAACTAATTGAAACATGATGAAGTACTTGAATCATGTAGAATATTACAATTGATTGAATTGAGCATTTTAATAGTTAAAGAATAAGTATATGAGAATACATTATGTGATAATTGAACATGAAATGCTCAATTGTAATTCAACTTAAGGTGAATAAATTGATAAATATGTGTTGAATGTTATACATAGTTTTGATGAAGTGTTTAGTACTAAATGTACTATAAGTGTTAAATGATGTTGATGGATGTAATTGTTGGGTATTACATCCATGTTAAAGAAATGTAACTAGTAATTGATAATGAATCAGGTAATAAAAGTATTGATTGATGTAATTGTGTTGGATATTACATCAGTGCTAATGAAATAGTGAAAAGAATTATATCTACCTGATTATATGATTAGTTGTTCATTCAAAGTGATAAATAAAAATGGTAGCAAGTTAATACTTGGTTGTATGCCTGTTGTTAAGGTGTTGTTTATGAGTATAAAATTGAATATCACAATTGTGAGACATGTGAGAGTAAAAGAGTAATAACTTTGAAGATGGATGGTATAAAGTGGCCTGAGAATGAAGTGTGACTGACATAATATGACGACGTCTGGCTAACGTATTTATATTATGCCATTTCACATGGAGTTGTTGAGGTTACTAAATACCAGATAAAGTAAATGTGATATAAAATAACAGGTAAGATATGTTAACCTGTAGTTGAGAAATAGTCAATGATTGACTGAAATGAAAGAGTAGTAAACCATAAATTGTTGTTAATATGGTACCTATGGTACAAGTGATATGTATATGATTAATTACAACCAGTGATAATTAAAAGATGATTTAAGCAAAGTAGAGGTCAGTTAATTACGAATAATATTGTGTTGATACTGTTGAATAGATGACCAGTAACAGCACCTTGTGTTGTTGAAATACCTATGCTGATGGGGCATGGTATTAACAGGTGTTAATTTAGCGTCCGAGTTGATATGAAAAGATGCTAATTGATTATGTGATAATGGTATTACCCTAGAATTTGACCTCTACATAAGGCTTAATGGTTATTTTATGTGTTGATGGTTATATGATGTTGGATTCCTTAGAGAAAAGAATTTCATATAACCTAATTAAAGTGATGATTAACTAATTGCAACGTTGAAAATTCTAGCAAGTTATTAGTTAAATTGCTAATGGTGAATTAACTTAAACCTTTATTGCTAAGGTACATGTTGTGGTATTCAGTACCACTTGTTGTTGTTGTTGTTGTTGTGATAAAGATGAAAGTAGATTATATGTTTAAATAGTTGACATGGCTATGTATGAATGGTCATGTAAGTGGTTATTTAAACTTATTAAAGACAGGATATATGCACAATATTTGTGCAGGGGGAAAGGATAGAAACATGTACATTTAGATATGTGAATGTGGAAAGAATTGAAAACATGTATCTATATTTATAAGTTGCTCACGGGAGTAACATTTGATGTGTGTATTTGTGATTAAATAGTTGAAGATGCTACATATTATGATAAATATTGCATCTTGTGTTAGCAAATCAAATTGAGTACAAAGCTTAACTTATGTGTTTGTGTGAATTTAATTGAGGTACACACTGGTGGTGTGTAAGTTGATGAGATATATACACATTTGGTGTTGTGTGATTGAAGATATGCATGATGAGGATATGCATAAATGAAGTAAATTATAACCACATCTTGTATGCATATAGTAATGAATAAGTATGTGGTTAGCAGTGTACGAGATATATATATAGTATTAGTAAAATGAAATGTGTGAATCTATTTCACTTGATTGGTTAAGTGTAATCAGATTTCGAGGACGAAATCTCTTTAAGGGGGAGAGATTTGTAACATCCGTTCCTCGGGTCTGATAATATTTTAATATTTTCTGATTGTGAGTTATTATTTAAAGTGTCAGAAAATGGTTTCCTTTGTTATTTGAAAATAAATGAGGAAAAGAGTCGAATAATTTATTGTGACTAATAAATTAATGATTGTTTTAATTTAATCTAGTTGACGGTAAAATAAAATAATGTTTCCCCGCAAATGGTTTTTAAGTTCCAGACAATGATAAGTACGGGGAATGGAATTTGAATAATTATGAAAAGGACTCATAATTTGAGTCGGTTTATTATTTTCCTCATATATCTATATGCATACATACGTATAAACATACATACACATTTATATCTCTAAATCAATTATCAAGAACATGAAAGAGCATCAAATTGAAGCTTCTAAACTCAAATTCAAGCCTCTCTAATCATTTTAATCAAGGTATGATCTTGTGTTCTTCAATTTCTAAAACCTAGAATTTGGGGTTTTTGGGATTTTGAGTTAATTAGAGAGTTTAATCCGAATTTGAAGCTTGATTTTGTTAGATTGATGTTACTTAAGTTTAATTATGGTGATGGTTAACATTAATTAAGCTTAGGGTTTCGAATTTGATTTGGTGTTCATGAAAAATAGATGATTATGATGATTTCATGGGGTTTTTGATGGATTAATGGTTTTAATCCGAAATTAAAGCTTGATGTTAGTTAAAATAGTGTTAAGAAGTGTAACTAAGGTGGTTAGTAACCTCAATCTAACTTAGAAGTGGATTAAATAAGTTGTAAAGTTTATGATCAAAATGGGTTTGATCATATGATGATGTTTTGATGTTAATACACTGTAATTAGTGATTATAAAAGTTGTTGGAATGTTATTAGGAAGAATTGAAGTATTGAATCAAGTGTTTGATTATGAGAATTAACTATACTTATGATAATGATGGTGATAATATCATGTTAAGAAGCCATGATTAAAGTAATCATGTGATTAAAGAGATTAAGATGGATGAATGTAATAATGTGATCATATGATCATCAAGTTGATTAGTGATAATTAAAGTAGCTTAACATGATGGTGTGATTCTAATGATTATTCATAATCTTGAAATAATGAAAGTTGAATATTAATACAAGTAAGTGATAAGTTGTTTGATGTAATTACAATTGTATGATGTTATAATTACATTGTGACAAATGACTAACTTTTGTTATTCCATTGCATTCTCAGATGTGGAGAAGGCTCGGTGATATTAGACTACTGAGTAGATGCCTGAGGTAGTTGGTGAGTGGATCTGTAACCTCAGTGTGATTTAGTTGTAATGATTTGGTTACAACAAGTAATTATAGTATTACTTTGATATAATGTTTTCGTTTGAGATAACTTGCCATGTTAGATGGGTTGTTTGCTTACTTGGCTGTTTGAGCTAGTATGTAAGATTCTGAGGTCAACTTGAAATGATGGTTGGACTTGATTGTTATTATAGATGACAGGAGATCTTGAAACTTGAAATGTTGGTTTAGAGATCTAGGTCGTATGTGATGGACAACAGGTTATCGGTAATTCTGTATAGGCCAATACAGATGATTGATAAGTGTTCCTTGAGTACCACACCGGTATAAAGGTATTTCAAGAACCACCGATCCTTATGATGAATTGATTGTTTATTGTTATTTGATGTAAACAGATTGTTATGCTAAGTTGGACTGTCGATTATAGTTTCACTCACTTAGCGTTATGCTAACCTCACTACAGTCCTTCCTGCAGGTTATAATAGATGGGACACATTGAGTTGGGCAGGAAGTTCTTGGAAATGATGGAATGTTTGACAGACGGATTACTCTGATGTTGGTTTAATATCCGAAGATATGTTTTAAATTACATAACACCTAGTTGTTGAAATGTCAAATATTTAGTTTGAAAAAGTTTATCTATATTATAGGGTAATGTAAAGCATGGTTACATGTTTGAAATATACGCTTCCGAATTACAATTATTATTATAATTGTTTATATAAAATGAGGGGTGTTATACTCAGGATATCCGGAATGTCCTCCGGCTTTACCGAACTGGCCTCGTTCGCCACGTTCGGGCCTTTGATGGACCCAGTCACGGCCACACGGACCTCTGCTATGTTCTCAGAGGCAGCCATGGTATATATATATGTGTGAAAGAAGGAAAAGTTTGAAGATGCAAGTGACGGACCTGGGTTTGTTTGAGAGTGATCGGAATCTGGGTTGATAAGCCGGAACAGTTGACGGAACGTTTGAATTTGCCGGAATGCTCTCGAAATTTTTTAACTCGCGTAAAAAATGAAGTAAAAACGAGGGTTTCCTATTTATAGGCAAATTTTCATGGGCCGGGCCTTATGGGCTTTAATCTTCGCCCTACACGTGTCAGCAGATCTCACAACCGAGAAGTTACCGTTTGGTTGCCACGCCTCGCACTGCCACGTGTCGACAGATCTCACAATCTGGCAAAAGAACCGTCGTGTATCCAGCTGTATGATGACGCAGCGTCTGTAAGCCGTCCCATCGCATTCCAGCTGCGACATCCGAAAAGACATGCATTTATTGCACGCCGCCAAGATTGAAAGGCCATCATTACTGTGCCACGTCATTTATTCTAAGTCCGCCATCATACCCCTGCCCGGAATATAATAACGGACTGGGGGGACTTAATAATGTACGCCATCTGACCTCAGCCTACACCACATAAAGTTGCCTCGGGTCCCTACCGAGCCCGGACTCGGATAATATCCGCTGTCAGCTCTACTAACCTTCGGTACGGACGACAGACTGCACTAAGTATCACGACCCTGGATCCGTGCCGAACCTAGATCCGGATAACATCTGAGCCCGACTCTTTTAGCTCTCGTCTCGGACGCAGATGCCCAGGTCAGGACGTGAACTCGGATACGTCCCGTGCCGGACCGCAGCATTAGCCACTCTATCAACGTAACGACGGTACAGCTGCAAGATGACAAAGCAGGCCCGACATTCTCTGACAGAAGTACAATCTGCAACCGTTATATTCAGGTACGACTTGCATGGCCTGGCCATTAACCTGGTCGGTGCATTTGATTGGTCCACGTCGGCCGGCACACAGTAAATGTCATCTTCGCCCACGACCGAGCTTCCACGTCAGCGATCCACGCAGGAAGTGTCGTGCTCCCCCACGACCGAGCTTCCACGTCAGCGATCCACGCAGGAAGTGTCGTGCTCCCCCACGACCAAACCCTCCACGTCAGCTTAGGGTTTGAGTATAAATACTAGTGTTATGCCTTCATTTCAGGACAACACCTCATAAATCCACAGAGTTATTCCTCACGAATTGCTCTTCAAGAATTGGGCTTTCACCACCCTCGATTGACTTAGTCTCGATTCTGGGTTTGCACGTTAATCGGAGTGTGACAAGCTTAATTCCCCATACATCATCATCATCATTGTACTTAAGTGTTTTTACGCTTGAACACTATGGTTATACATTCTATATTTAGATTTACAAACTAACGCGATGCTTGATTATAATCTCAATACGGCACATATTAGAAAAACCCTAAATAAATTGTTGACATTCCTTTTTAATACTCACTTTTTTTTTTTAAATATGATAAAAGTATTTATTTATTTAAACAATGAGTTCTAATAGTAGAAGTAACGTAAATTTAGAAAGCTTATAAATGATTTAACATTTTCCTTGTTTATTTTGACAACAGATAACAGATCCAAATATTTTTTTTGAAAATTGTTTATCTACTTATTTACTAAAGAATAAACACTTTTAAAAATAAGTAAAAACTTACCTACTTATGTTTTAAGTATATAAATGCTATGAAATAAGCAGACTTAAACTCCAAAGTTTCACCATGTATGATCTCCTTATGTCAAATTATTGAAAAACTTCCTCAACACTAAGGCATATCTCAAACGTTTGAAGTATTCATGTATACTTTTATAATCCTACTAGACTTTTAATCCATATATACACTCAGGTGGTTAATTTTTAATATGAAATTTCATATTTAATATATTGTTTCTGATTAATATATATATATATATATATATATATATATATATATATATATATATATATATATATATATATATAACTACATATAATGCATCTTAGGTTTCTATTTATAGTAATTTTTAAGAACAAAAAATTTAAGACTCAACATCTAAATCTTTATGTTTTTAGAAATTTGATGATTATAAATTTATAACTATTTTAGTAAATGACAATTAATTCAGCTTCTCTATCACTAAACATAATTATTCCAACAATTTGAATGAACAAATTTTAACACCATGAGTAATCTATTGAGTTAAAAAATGATATAACATTACTACGGGTCACTATTATTAATAGATTTTGCTTTACGCTGCATTGTGCGGGTTTTTTTGCTAGTATATATATATATATAGGGTAGTGAACAAGAGGGAAATATCTTTTTGGGAGGAAGGGGGAAGCGTTAGTACGCATCAGGAAGCATATTACAATTATCAATCAAAACGTCAACAAAAAATTATTTTTATCGGTAAATAGTAATCAAAATCGATGCTATAAAGAATATTTTAACGAATGAATTTCATTTTTAAGTCATAACATTAATTGATGAATATTTATTTAATTAATTGTTAAGATGCAGTGTGATGCATATTAACTAAGATGCATCGCGATGCATCATAAAACTTCACATTATTTGAAAAATATTTTTATTGTTAAGATGCATCACAATGCAAATTAACTAATATGCACCGCGATGCATCTTAACGGATTTGGATCAAATATTCATAAATCGATACTATAACTTGAAGAAAAAATTTATCAAGGAAGCTTAACATTTATAACATCGATTCTGATTAGCATTTACTAAATTTCAGTTTGCTTTTTTCGAGATTAGTATAGGTGAAGGTAATATGCTTCCTGATGCGTACTAACGCTTTCCCCTTCCCTCAAAAAATGGACTTCCCTCTGGATCATGCCACTATATATATATATATATATATATATATATATATACAGGGCCGGCCCTGGGGCTGGGCTGGCCGGGCGACCGCCCAGGGCATCACTCGTACAAGGGGCATCAAGTATTTCATTGTCGGATTTGGGTATATGCAGATCTGATTTTTTATAGTATGTGAAAGTTGATTTTTAGACGATTTAATCAAGTTATATGGACTATATATGTTTTGGATAGTAATATTAGTCTATTAAAGTCGTGGAAGAGCAACCAAAAGTTAGATTTGCTGGTTTAATAATGGAGCAATTCCAATCGCAGGTTTGATGTGGAGAAGATGACTCCATCATGGCCCACTTGCTTTTTACTTTGAAACTTTTTAAAAGTTTCCCCCTATTATTAAACAAATTACAGTTTAAACCTCACATTTTATAGTCTTAAAATATAGCCCCTAAGAATAGTATAACATATACGTAGACAGTTATGTTATTGAATACACATATGAAACACACAGAAACATACAATGTAGGTGAGTTTATATTGACATCAAATATGTCAAGATAAGATATTAGGTATTCTTTTGTAAGAAAAAAAGGAAGCATGAAGACATCATTGTAGGTAATTTACGTTGAACTTTATAGTTTCTCTTCTCGAAGTGTAACATTTATGAATTTAATAACTATCGGTATAGGAATAAATCACTTAATTTAACCATAACCCCAATTTTTTTTTTTTTTTTAATCTAGTAGGGCATGTTCTAGTTGTCTCGCCCGGGGCATCAAAAATTACAGGACCGGCCCTGTATATATATAGGATCTATGAAGAAGGAAAATTGATGAGAGAAGAGTGAGAAGAAATCTGGGGCGTTGAATTTTGAAATCGATGGTCCAAAAATTTTGACGGTATATTTGGGATTTTTAGGAATATGAATCACATATTTTCAATTGTGGAAGGGCAAAATGGAACTTTGACTTTGAATTTATTTTAAGAAACCTTCCCGTCAAACAGCTACGTTGGTAACTCCCTATAATATAGGATCTTTTCAGAAATTTTTGGGGTTGCTTTTCTTAGTTAATTTTATTTGCTTTTTCAATGAAAAAATTGTGTGAATTGCTTTTGCTATTGTAATACCGAGATACGAGAAGTTGATTTCAAGTGGATTATAGTATTAATAATTTCATAAAATTGATTTTTTCCTTCAAATCTCATGTTAGAAAAATTGAATCAAATAAACACGGGGTTTTACCCATAAGTCTCGGGTTCGAGTCATGTGGTAGTTTTTCCTAGGTGAGGCAATATATGGGCTGGTAGTGGTGGTACGATGATACTCCATTACTGGCCCGCAGGTGTTATTTGCCGTTTCCAAAAAAATAAACAACAATTGTAAATCAAAAGTGAATCATAATTTTGAATAACTGAATCCATAGCTTTGATTCATGAATCATTGAACAAACTATTTGAATCATAAAGATGCTTTCTTATTGTGTGTTTTTTATTGAATCAAGCAGAACCATTTGAATGGAAGTTTTGTTAAAGTAATAAATTATATTTTTCTTTAAGCCTATCTTCAAGGCACACATAATTTTTAGTGCTACAAACTCGTGAATCAACGGAAAGAAGTTTCTGAACCAACCTTCTTCAATTTGATTACGTGTAACTAAATGATCACCGAGATATGTCAAGTACATTCACATATATTTATGATTGTTTATCTGGGACACTTTTATTAAAGGGTTTAATCATTATTTCATTAATCAAAGTTATTTAATTGTGAATCATAATAAAATGTAATTGATAAAATAGTGAATCATTGTAAAGCTTTTCGAATATTTTTTTTCTTTCTAAAAGATCTTTTAAAAAAAATTATGGTGAATGGCTGAGAAACGATCATGGTATTACGACCATAATTAGATGAAAATGGTTTTACGCAAATGCTAACAAAATGTTGCATACAAATACATATACATATCAAATTATCAATAGTAAAACAAACGAATATGGTACTTAACGTCAAGATTGTGGCACGTGTTCCCGTTCTTGATTATCATCTATCTAATTTAGAATTCAATAAAGTGAAAAAATGAATTGCTAGTGGAGGATGGTTGTGATCGAAGTTAAAGTAATGATTCTTCACATTTCAAGGAAAAATGTAGCCGACTTGCATTATTTGATAATTAACTAATTAATCAATTAGATTGTAATTTACTATAACACCCCTTTACCCTTATTTCAAATGAGTGGTCTAGAATGCTTCTCCACCTTCTCTACTTATATTTTATTCTTTTTTGATCCCGTTAATATATATATATATATATATATATATATATATATATATATATATATATATATATATATATATATATATATATATAAAGCATTTAGTTGGTTTCACGGATTTATATATGTAGAAATTAAAAAAATTAAAAGATTTTTAAACCAAGTTAATGAAAAAAAAAAATTAGGTCTATATTGACATTTTCAAGTAATTTTATTCTTACTCTGTGTAAAGATAGAAACATCACAGATCGATTTGGATAATATTTTAATTAATAAATTAATTAAGTTGTTTTTTATACGTAAGTGGATAGTCGGTTTAAAAAAATTAATTTTTAATAAATTAAAGATTTTATAGTAAGATTTATTAAAATTAAAGGACTTAATTGACAAATTAAAATTTAAATTACCATGATAACTTGATAGATGTGTTTTTATATTGTACTAGTTTAGGACCCGCGAAATTCACGGTATCGTCCATGAAAAATACTTAAGTACCCGTATTCATAGCCGTATAATTGTTATTGTTATCTTGAGTTTTATATACTATATATACAATATTTTTTATATATAATAAGGTAATGTACATATCAACGGGTGAACGTTATAACATACGCTATTATATTTGGATTTTCATGATTATTACATTATAATTCTATATGATATGAAAACATAAAATTATTCGTTATCTTGAACGTACCGAAACTTTGAATTAGTTAATTAAAAAGTTAAATTGTTAGCTTTAAGATTTGAAATCTTGAATACTATAGTTTATTGGTATTTTGGTTTTGTTTTTTTGCCGTATTTAAAATTTGCATCGTAATTTCAATAACTAAAATTTTTTGTTTGACCAAAGTTACATACATGTGGATAACCGAAACCCACGAATAAATATGAAAAACCGATGGTTAATAGTTAATACTAATTTGGTACCCAGCGGGTATTGGGCGGTGGTTTGGGTACAGATACACTATAACCCGCCGAAACCCGACCCGTTGGCATCCATAATCCAAGAATCGTAAATTAAAAATAGATAAAAGAATTAAAAAAAGGTTATATAAGAATTTAAATCACTGGCCAATGGAATTAAGCCATGAATTTTTTGGAATTGAAAATAACTTATTGGGGTTTTTTTCCATAAAAAAGTAATAAAATAAAGAAGATTGTAGGAAGAGTTTGAATTATGAAAGAAATAATAAAGTTGTTATTAAATTATAATCTCCATAAAATATTTGGAGGATTATGTACGATTAAGGAAAAAATAGAGGATTTATATTGTAAATATTGAAGGGTGTATATTGTAAATATAGAATGGTATATTAGTATTTTAGTCATATAAAATTGGGAATTATGAAAGAAATAATAAAGTTGTTATTAAATTATAATCTTCATAAAATATTTGGAGGATTATGTACGATTAAGGAAAAAATAGAGGATTTATATTGTAAATATTGAAGGATGTATATTGTAGATATAGAAGGGTATATTAGTATTTTAGTCATATAAAATTGGGATTAATGATGTCATTAAATAAATGAATGGTTCGATCTTAATTAGTGATCTCCATTTAATGGTCCTTATTCTTCAAAGGCTTTTCTTTTAATATATAAGATAGATAGATAGATAGATTTAAAGAAGATAAAGATATATTAAATTCTATGTCACCAAACTATTCAGTAAAGATGACCGTATATATCTCTAACCAATACCAATACAAGTTTTTTTTTTTAAGATAAACACCTGGTAAAATATTGCACTTTTTAAAAAACCGAAATTAAGTGACCGGCCAATGCAATTTTCAAAAACTAATAATGATACAAGGCGAGCAAGTAAAGAATGCAATTCAGACTTAGAATCGCCATTTGCAACTCACCTCTAACTCCTCGAGGTGGTTAACACCATTCACAGCCATACACCTACTCGAATGAATTTCTTTAAGCATTACGTACTGATACAAGTTTCCATAAGATAAACATGCACCTAGTCAAGCGTTGCACTTTTTAAGAACTCAAAACAGGGCAATGCAATTTACATAAATGAATGTCATAGAGGCAGACAATTTAAGATTACAATTTAGACTCAGGACTACCATTCGCAACCATACACCTACTCAAATGAATTGTTGCTCTAGAGCTCTAACAAAATTCCAGAACAACAAAAGAAAACATATTATCATGTCATTTGCTGAAATACCCGCAACATTGATAGAAGATTATGCATTGATTTTCTTGCTTGATCCATTTGATTTGCGAGACTTCCGTTTCTTTGAACCTTCTACGTCAGCCTGTTCTTGCCCTTCAGTCGCAACCTCCATAGGATCCACTGCAGACTCGTCTTTTGGGTTGCCTACAACACCCATTTCTGGTTCTGGTTCTGGTTCGACAACAGACATCCCGTTAAGTGTGTAGTCCAACAGGAATGTACTCCTTTCTAGTCTGTCTATCCTGCTGTAATGTCTGTGTGAATATGGGATGAGTCCTTCAAGAAGTTCTCCAACGCCTTTCATCTTATAGACAAAAAAAGAACAAACTGAAATTTGGGGTTTTTTCTGAATTCTGAAACTTAAAGTCACAATAATCGAATGATTTAACTTCGGAACGCAAAACTATATCGAGACAGGAAAAGAACTTGTTACAAAGATAAAGTGGATACCTCAACAATTTCTGTAGGTGGAAGAACGCTGAAAACCTGAAAAAGGACAAACTGGGCAATGTGGCAGAGCTTTGGCTTTGTGTTCCATTCTCTAATGTACTCCAACAATTGGCGGTATTCTTCTGTGCTGAGAACACCAAGAGCTTTCTTCACCTGATCTTTAGCATCTTCCCTCCTGCAGAACATTTCAGTTTCAGATATACAAATTGAAGCCAAAACAGATAATATGTCGTGGTTGGGACCAGGAACAACAATATCTGAATTTTTTTTATATATGATTACAACTTAAAAACCTTATGTAATTTCACTGAAGAAAATGATTTATGAGGTTTATAAGAGGTTGTAGGCATTCTGAATACACTATCAGCAAACATTCGACCTGTTTGCCACTTTGACCCATTTACATTGAAGCTATAATTTATTTAACCCAGTTGACCTGTTAGAGATATTAACATAACACAAATCAACCTATTTCACAAGCATACAGGTCGAAATTGCAACTTGTAAAAATTAGATTAAAACTACACTCGTTTTTACCGGCACAGTGCGCCAAATAACTCAAACAGCTTGTGTGGCCTACGAAGCTCAAACGCAAGATGAATGGCCTTGGTGTAGTTGGCATCTAATACAGCATTTTCAAGCTCTTGGCATTTTAATATACTTTCCTCCTGCATAAACAAAGCATTTTCTAACTCCATTAAGACCAAATACAGCAACAGAAATATCAACTTAAAATTTTCACATTCCTTAATCTAGAGGTCGAATATAATGACAATTAAAAAAATAATAAAACAAAATATCAAGCAAAATGAATTGTCACATATGTTACCTCTTTCTGGAATGCATCCTCTTTATCTGCAGCAGTAGAATCATGCCACAAATTAATCATAGCATCACTGCCACCTGTGGCCAACATTTCTGTTTTCTTTCCAACAGTCAAGGCCCAGACCTAGAAAAATGCATACCACAGAAAAAACAGGTATATTATTAGGGTGGGTTGACCTGCTGATACTTCCGAAATTTACAGGCAGTACTTATATAAACGATTACATCTTTTAAATAACTTAGAGATCGTAAACACTTGAGTATGCTTTGGACGACTATTAAATTGTTTAACCTGTTTCGTTACAGGTAAAACCTTTTTAACTTATCTATTTGACACATTCACAATAAAATATAACTCGAATTCGTTTCCTTTCGTTAAACAACATAAGAAAAGAGATCAACTTCTAACCTTGTCCTCATGTTGATCATAAGTCGCTACACACTCATTTGTCTTAACAGTCCAGAGCTTTACCAAACCATCAGCACCTACATAACAAATAATAATTACAGGTCTAATAATCACAAAGTAAAAACAATAGGATGATGGGGTTTACATGAAGGATAAAATGCTTCCTTACCACAAGAAACAAACTGAGCCCCACGAGTAAGAAATTGAACTTTGAATACACTCGATGTGTGTCCTTCAAATGTTTTCAAACAAGAACCATCTGATATAGCCCAAATCTTTATAGTCTTGTCTCCAGAGCCAGTTATAACACACTGATCAACTGGGGAAAATTCAACGGACCAAATACCTCTTTTGTGCCCTTTAAGTACAACACCAGGAGTTAACTCTGGAAGCTTCCAGATACGGGCAGTACGATCCTGATAACAGAAAGTTGCAAGGTGAAAATTAGCCACAGTAAGAATAAAAAATAAAGATATTAAGCATATACTAAATCACAAATTTACGTGCTGGTTCTTAAATAAGTTGTTACATGCTAGAAATTCAAATCACAGATAAGGGTATGAAGTGCAACCCATTTACATATCAGATTTTGATTTGGGATATGCACTTACATTTTATATCAAACTTAAAAAGTGGTCATAACTCGTAAAACAAATCAAACGTTGCCCAAAGTGTATTTAATTTGGTTAACTCTAAGACACGGCACCATGGCAGGTGTATGCCAGCCAACCCGAACCCATTTTAATCCGCTACCTCCTCATTCGGTCACATCCAGTCACAAACTAAGTAATTGAATGCTTACAAGACGTAATCGACCTACCTGGGATCCACTACAAATAAGGCTGTCATTCGGTGCAACAGCGAGAGCGTTGATATCCTTATCGTGTGCTGCGGTAACTGCTTTAGTTTTCAAACTAAATGCATCATTCACATCATCCGAAAGGTCATCTAAATTCCATACCTTGAGGGTAAGATCACTACAGATGACAACAAAATAATTTATTAAAAGTTAGAAACATTTATACCAGCAGAAAAAAGGTCAATGAACAAGTGGAAGGTATTAGGGGAATGGGAATCAGCTTTACCTACTACCACTAACGAAGAAATTATGTGATTTCTTTGCAAAAGCAATAGCTCCAATGCCTCCCATGTGACCTCTTCCTACTCCAATGCAACTTCGGCTGCTGGGATCCCATAATCTTACCTGCATAGACAACAAAAGCAGACTGTAAGTCCATAAATCCAACAAAACACAAATCAACAATCAAATACACCAAAGTATAATCAAAAAGAAATCTCACAGTGTTATCTTTGCTCCCCGTGACAATTAAAGTTCTTCCAGAGCTTGTCGTACATGTGTCAAGACATAGCACAATATCGGTGTGGCCGGCTAATACATACGAACACGACATCGAGCCAAGATCATACACTCGTACCTGCAAGTATACAGCATCATAGTATAAATCATCAGCCAAATCTCACATTATATAACAAACACAATATAATAGTCTTAGCAGCATGCCTGTTCAACACTTGTAGCAACAGCAAGAAATTGTTCTTCTACACCCAAGAACTTCATGTCCACTATCTCCTCATTGTATCCTACAAGCCTCTTGTTAAGATTTAACTGAAAAGTTCCTTCAGGAGATTCAGTTGGGGAATAAAAGAGAAACTCTTGATCAGCAGTAACGCATAATAACCCTTGACCGGAGGGCAGCATCACAGCAGACGTGAAACCTCTTTTAGCTTCACCTTCATCATCTTTAGAGACCGTAACATCCGAAGATGCTTGCTGATATAAGCACACTGCACTGTTGCAAATTAAGATTATCAATATCATATAAATATGCATCCGTTTATAGCACTTTTATACGTGTTAACAAATAAAATTTCTTACCCACGAGTATTCCATATGCGCACAAGCCCATGTTCACCAACGGTGACAAACTGAAATGCCTGATCGCTAATTTCCTTGCCTCGTAAACAAGAAACAAATGGAGACGTTTTACCAATAACACATAGAGCTTCAATTGCCTCATTTGTAGGTATACCCATAGTGCAACTGTAGTCATTAAGGTTCCACACGTTTACAGCCTAAAGTTATCAGTACATCAGTTTTCGGATAGCAGATAGAGAAACACATACAACGCAACATCATAATAACAACAAAGTGGATGATAATATGATATACTAATATAAAACAAATCAACATCAGATAAATAAATAGTTTAGATGTACATTATCTCGGCCACCACTCAACAAAGTCGATCCATCTTCCGTTATTGCAATGGAAGTAACCGGTGAACGATGTCTCTTCAAAGTTGCAACACACTTCTTGCTTGTAAGATCCCAAATTCGTACAGTTGTATCATCGCTTCCAGAAAATAACTAAGTTGAAATTTTTTTTTACAAGTTTAATCAATTAAATAACTTTTTTCATCAATGATGCATAATTCTACATCATAATAACTTACGAGTAAACGATTGGGATCAGGATGAAATACAACACTAGTCACAACTCCTTCATGTCCCTTAAAAGAATGCGTGCAAAATCCACCATCAACATCCCACACAAGTACTTTGCAGTCAGCTCCGGCAGTTGCGAGCACTCCCCCAGAAGCATGACATGCCATATCCATTACGGGACCCTGATGACCCTGCACAACTCCAATAATACAATTACTATTATCATCTATTACTGTATTTATCGCAAGCAATCAATGAGCGAAAAATAAACATGTAATTTACCTTCCAAGACCGCAAGCATTTAAGAGACTCAAGATCCCAAACACTAATTTGACGACTATGACTGGCCGAAAAGAGAAATTTGTCACCAGGACTAAGATCAAGTGCGGTAACCCGCTCATAATCACCTTCAATAGTGGACTTAATTAAAGCAGTGGAAGTATCAACTATATTTATAGTGTCGTTACACGCACAGGCAATAAACGATCCATTCGAAGAGACAGTGTACGTTCCACCGGAGTAAAACTGTTGCAACGACGGAACGCATCGATAATTCTTTTTCAACGTCACCGAAGCCATATTATTTCAGTATATATTTAGCTTACAAATAGTTCAGGGCCTTAAATTATGCTGCATTGGTTACACAAAAACACATAGAATTAGTATCTGCAAATACAGGGGTAAACTTTTAACAGGTAAGTCAGAATACATGAACCCTAATTGCAAAACCAGTGAAGAAACTTATAAACTATTCGTTACTGTTAAACCCTAGTGTCAAAAGTGTAAATTTGAGTCCGGGATGAATTCAAGTATTCAACAGAAGTAAAACACCTTAAACCCTAACAAGTAAACTAAACCTACAAAGATTGACTAGTATTAGTAAATGTTAAAACACTGACTCTTGAAAAGTGTCGATAGAATTGAGTGCAAATAATCGTTACTCCTAATTATACATGTGAGATTTGATTTCGTGTTTAGAGTATGATGATAAATTAGTTTACCTGAAGTTGCAGACTTGCAGGGTTTAAGCGGCGGGAGAGAAAACAGTTGTGAAAGCGGGAAAGTCTGCCAAGAGAAAGAAAATGCGATTTGCAAAACGGGGCAGGTGGGTTTTCACGGACATGTTTTTTAACAACTCAAAGAACACTTTATTTTATCATTAAGTATATTAACTACCATCATCAAACTCGTAAACTCGTGCTTCGACTATTTCTTAAAAATATATAGTACACATATAATGCATATATGTAATATGTAATATTGTTAACTTAAATGTGCAATTATAATTGAAAATGAAATTAATTAATAAAAATATAAAATAACCAACCTATAAAAGAAACAACAAATTTTGGTGCGATACACGACATATATATATAAGACAATTATAAATTATGAAAAATTTCAACAATATTAATATTGTTTATTGGAAACTATAAATTTATCATTAAAAAAAAAACAGTATAGCTTTTGTTGGTAACTAAATGAGAAAACGAAAACAACATGTTCACAAATGTTAACGTGAAGTATTACAATTACAAATGTTGTATACCTAACTTTAATATATGCAACATTTGTAATAGTCTCAATTCAACAATTTAAATCTACTTTTTTTATTAACTCTTGAAATATTAACATATAGTTGGTCATGAGTATAATTCGATTGTTAATAAACTTACATGAGATAATGGATGTACTTGACTCTTGTGTTAGTCACTACAAACATATATTTAATAGAGACGTTACAAAATTCTTATAGACTTGCAACCTCTCAACTTTGCGCCTAAAACATATCCATATGTTCTCAATTAATTTCAACACTTCCGTTTTCTGCCAAACTTAACCTTTATCTCTCATGTTTCGTAATCAAAGTTGGTGCAAACTAAAATGTAATTTAAAATTTAAAATTTAAAATTAACCTGAAATTAAACATCTATAATTTTAGGTTTAACCAATGACAGTGATTCGTAAAGTTTGTGATTTATTAATACCGATTTTATTTTGTTTTTGGTTTTATATCCTATTGATTATATTCTATTATCTAATATATATTATTGTGGAGAAGGTATCATACGAAATATGTGCAATTTGTTGATTATTATGATTAATTAAAATGATTATAATATTTAAATCAATAGAAATGAAATGCATGTGGCATTCCTAGAAACGGTTAAAAACTAAGAGCAATTATATTTTAAGACATGTCTCATATTGATTGAATATAAAGAAGACACATAGACAAACAAAACTTGTTTTATATATATGAATAGATAGATAGATAAAAAATCTAATTAATAAATAAAATTAATTAACGGGGAAAAAATACTTCAACTTTTCGTTCCACAAAAGGTGTCCCTTAAAAATTTTTGAACATCAGTTTTCTATGATCAATGTAAGTTTTACTAAATTTGTTTTAAAAATAAATAATTTAGAGTAATAAATGATAATAAAATTAGAAGTTTGATAATTTTCAATATTTATTTTTTATAAGTGGACAATTATTCTTGAACACATATAAATATTAAAAAAACATAACCTAAATAACATACTTGTCATCTTTTATAAAGTCAGTTTGTAATTTTAAATGAGACCAATTACCATTATCAACATTTAATGAGTCACATCACTAACTAAAGCAAATAGACAACTTATTTGAAAAATTGTTTATCAATTATCATACCTTGATTAATGTAGAATAACACTATACACATATTATTATTATTTTACTTTTTTTTTGGTAAAATATTATATATTGATTGATTTGAATTGAACTTACACTTGAAGCAAGATGTCTTGTCATGGTTACAAGAAGATCACAAATGTAGCTTATTTATTTAGTTATTTTTCGTTTATTACTACTTCAAATTCAAATATACATATATCTAAATCTTTTAACGTAGTTCATACAACGTAAGCAGTTAAAAAAACTAAAACGACAATATTTTATATTTTTCTTAAATAATAACAACAATAATGTTGTTAATTTCATTTATAAACCATTATCCAAAGTTCAAAGATATTATTTCAAGTTTCAACTAAACTAATGAAAGAAAACACAATGATACCTTTTTAATATTATTTGGTGGGTTTGGATTGAGGTTTTGAGGTTGAAGCAATGATAATGGGTATGGATTGAGGTTTTGAGGTTTTGAGGTTGAAGATGTTTGGTTTGTAGGTATGAATAATACAATACATGAATCTCTAAAATCATGAGTTTTTCAACCCATCTCATATGCTAGGTTTGAATTGATTATCATCATCTTTTACGGTGTGTTTGGTTTGTCATTAGAAATGACAATAGGTATGATTATTGAATGGAATGAGAATGGGTGTAAATTTGAATATCATTTATTGGACTATTGTTTGGTTTATCCTTGGCTTTGAAATCAAAAAAGTTTAAAAGAAAAGGATTGGACGTAAACCCACCTTCCTCGTGGGTTTAAATCTACGAGTTTCAAACCCAAAATTTCATTTCCACTTCCATCTTTAAACCAAACAGCGATATATGATAATCATTCCATCAATTCATTCTAAACCCGCCAAGAGCTTCCAGCTCAAGTGGCACAAGGTGTTTCACCATGACCTCAAGGTCATGGGTTCGAACCCGGATGTGAGCAAAATGCTCTCCGGGATGGAGACAGGGGTTTTCTCTCGAAATATTCGGGTTTCCCCTGGAATTGGTGATGGGTATATGAAGAGGCAATGCCACTGAGCCCAATACTGCCTTTCAAAAAAAAAAAATTCATTCTAAACCCACACCAAACTCATCAAACAAACATGCCCTTATAATTATAAAGGGTAATTAGTTTATCTAGTTTATTTCATGATCTTTAACTTTTTTTTTAAATAGTTCTTAACTTTTTTATGTTTTTTATAACTTTTAGAACATTTATGACACCCAAACTCAATCATCAAACCAAATATTAATATCGGGAATGATAACCAAAATTCATACCCTCTTATAGGCTTATGTTGTACATACCATTTAAATTACTTTTTATACCGGTCAACACATTAATAAGTAGGCATTTAATAGGATACTTTTACATAATTATTAGTTATGTATTCATTAGGCATTTATTAAGATACTTTTACATAACCACTCCGTATTAGTTACATTTATTATTACTTTTTTGTCTTTTTATTTTGTATGTTATTATTATTATTGTACATTAAAAATATGTAAAAACAAGATGGAATAAAAAGACTGTAATATAAAATAAAAGTTATAAAACATATAAATAAATAAAAAGCTAGCTTTCGTTAGTGAAAAACTTTTCTAGCATTACAAGACATACGTTTATGATATAAATTTAAACGCTCGATATACATAGTTTCCCATCTAGCTGCAGAGGGGCTTTTATAGTAATTCCAATATGCAGTAATGGGGGGCATCGGGTACTCTCCTTGTAATTGTACCATCACAAAATGATTACCGTATACATGTGCAATTGTAAAAGCTTGGTGGTGTTGAAACTCTTCTGGTCGTCTCCATAGAGGGAAGCATGTGATACAACCCCGCACACTTAAAGAATGCACAATCACACCGAACCTGTTGGCAACCAAAAGACCCGTCAAAGGCATAATCATCCAGCTTTCTCGTGGTGCTGGCGATGATGAGAAACACAATGAGCGCTTTAGGTTATCAAAATCCGCGGAAAAAACCTGAGCGTAGTAATGGTATCCGTTGTTTAACTCATCTAACAACTGATGCCGAATGTTAAGCCACTGATCTTCACCATACCCTAGACAAACATAAATTGCTCGAAATCCACAATTTCCATCGCTCATCACATTTTCTATATGTGTGACGTAATGATGAAAGATATTTGGAATTTCTGTCATTAACGGGTGTGAATAATATGTCTGAAAGTTTAAGTATGAATTATCAGTTGTTGGTTCTTCGTTCAGGTCAATCACGCATGAATTATCCCCATTGGTTCCTCGTTCAAATCCATCACGTATGAACTGTGTCTAGCCGGTTCTTTGTTCAAATCTAACCCAACAAAAGATGTAGTTGAGTAACTATGTCTACGTGGATCTTGTCGAACATTTTTGTTGTTTCCCCCACTGGTTCTTTGTTGTTTTCTCGGCCGTCCGCGAACATTTTTTTTAACTCGAGGTTCTTGAACGTCGGTTGTACTTCGACCGAATATATCTTTTAGCTTTTGTAACTATAACACTCCATACTTTCTATATTATTTAAAAGTATATAATATCTCGGAAGCGCATGAAAAATTACATTACAAGTTATATAAATGACTAAGACCATTTCAATTAAATCATAGCATCTCAATTTGGGTGTTATGTAATTCCAAAATACTACTTGACTTTATTCCAAAACCAATATCAGAGTAAGCCGTCTGGTCAAACATTCCTTCCCGAATCAACTTCTTGTCAATCTCGTTATATCAAAATCATAACCTGCAAGAAGTGGAGTGGTGGGGTTAGCATAACGCTAAGTGAGTGAATAGTAATCAACAGCCCAACTTAGCATAACAACTTTGTTTACAATAAATAATTGTAAACAAAACATCACAGTAAATCAATGGTTCTTGAGGAAACCTTCAGCCAAGAACACACAACCAATATCACATAATTTCAATGAGATAACATCTCAATACAATGAGGACCGGTGGTTCTTGAGATACCATAATACCCGGGGATACTCCAAGAACACTTATCGTACATATATGTATGGCCATAACGGACGAGACCGATAGTTTGGTACTAATCTCATATGACCTAATTTCCTATTAACAATGAGTACAAGGAAACACCTGTCGTCTTACAATAGTAACCAAACCCAACCATCAGGTTGACCTCAATACACTGAATGCCCGAAGGCCAAATATCAAGTGATCACCTATTCAATTAAGTCAACATATCAGACTAAACAGTCTATCAATAGTATTATTACTATTAAACCAAAATCATCATGGCAAACTAAAAGCAGTAATAATACGTTTACTCGTTGTAACCAAACCTGTTACAACTAAATTACACTGAGGATTACAGATCCACTCACCAAATACCTTAGTCGTCCACTCAGTAGTCTAATGTCACTGAGTCTTTCTCCATATCTGAGAATACATTATAAATAACGAGTTAGTAACTCATCCATAATAATCAATTCATGTTAAAATCGTACAACATGATTCATAATCTCAATTTCAATGATTTATTACTCAATTCATTATTCATCTTAGTATCATTTCAAGATTATGAATAATCCCCTTAATATCATTAATTCACAATCACTTATCAAATTATGATCCTTATGATTACAACATCACTCTAATTAACTTTGTTTATCACAATTTAACATGGTTAGACCTTTAACAAGGTTATTAACCTCAAATATCGAGAATTCATCAAAACCACAATACTAGGTTTTACGACTTCTTAAGTAACCATGTTCTAACTTTAATCTTTGATTATCAATTAAGTGTTCTAAATCATAAACAATACTAACGTTATCATATAACCCATGATAATCATCATAATCAATATAATTCTCAATAATACTTAATCATGATTATGACTTTTAACTTGAACAATGTTAGTCATCATCACTAATCACCCATATTATGATTATTAACAACACTTATCAATCATACGTCACTAACTTAAACTTAAAAGCTTTCATTCATGAATAACCAATTATGCTCATAGACTTTCTTCATAGGAATATACCAAGTTCTTAGTTTCTAGGTTAGAGCTTAGCTATTAATCATAATTTAAGCATCTACTAATCATTATATCATGAACACAAGCTTCAATTTAGCATCAATCACCCTAATTTAATCATTTGCCCAAGAACCCATTATCTAGGTTTAGGAAATTCAAGAAATTAACACTTACAATGAGTTAGGATGATGAAAGGATGAATCAAATCACTTTATTGAAGCTCAATTCAAAGATTTATAGCTTCAATTTCACTCCAAGACTAGTTTTAAAACTTCAAAATCCTTCATGTGTTTGTTCTAAGTCGACCATACCAAAATCAGGAAGAAAGAGTAATGATTTCACAAGAATTCTTGAAAATTAAGGTTGGTTTTAGGGTTTGAATATTTCTCTAGCCCCAAATCGATTTTACTGGAATGTTTCTGAAATTTAATACGTATTACACACATATATTAGATAATATGTGTACTAGTTTTGTCCCCTTTAATATCTATTGTCTGGAACTGGAAAACCATTCGCGAGGAAAAATTATTTTATTTTACCGTCAACTATGTTAATTTAAAACAATTAACAATTTACTAGTCACAATAAATTATTCAACTCTTTTCCTCATTTAGTGGACTAAAACATACCAAAACTATTTTCTGACACATTAAATAATAACTCAAGTCAGAAAATATAAAATACTACTAAACCCGAGAACTGGATGTTACAAATCTCTCCCCCTTGTAGAGATTTCGTCCTCGAAATCTGATCACACATAATCAATCTAGTGAAATATAATCACACATTTCATTTCACTAATACTATACTTTTCATACAACTTACTCACCACCAAGGTGTATTTCAACTGAATTCACATAAACACATAAGTTGCGTTTTGTACTCTATTTAATTCTGCTATCACAAAATACACATATCATACGTTACTCCCTTGAGCAACGTATAAATATAGGTACACATTTTCGATTCTTTCCACACGCACATATCCAAATGTACATGTTTCTATCATTTCCCCTTGCACAAATACTGTGCATTTATACTGTCTCTAATAAGTTTAAATGACCACTTACATGACTATTCATAACTAGCCATGTAACCATTTAAAACACTTAATTACTTGAAATAAGTGAAACATATAATCGCCTGTATATTTCACTGTCACAACAATAACACTAGTGGTAATGAATACCACAATATACACATTAACAACAAAAGTTCAATTAAATTCACAACTAGCAATTTTGCTAATAATCATATATTTCTTTAGCTAACACATTGCTAGCAATCTATACTTTTGCAACTAGTTCATTACTGGTTCACAACATGTAATTATAAACATCACCAGATTATATGAATCCTTTACTCAAAGGAAATCTACCATCATATAATCTTAAACACATAAGAGTAAGCAATATGTAGAGGTAAAATCTTATGGGTAAAACCATTTTTACTTAATCAATTAGCATCCTGTCACCTCGAATTGGATACTAAATCAACACCAGTTGATACTATGCATTATCAGCATAATTCTTTCAACACATCAACATAAGGTGTTGTCATTTGTCTTATATTCAACAATATTAACATAATATTATTTACAGTCAACTGACCTCTACTATGCTTAAATTATCTTTTAATTTTTACTAGTTGCAATTCATCACACATATACATCTATTATACAATAGATACCATGTTAGCAACAAATTTGTGGTTTACTACTCTTTCATTTTAGTCAATCTTGGACTATTTCTCAATTACAGGTCAATATATCTTACCTGTTGTTTTAAAATCACTTAACTTTATCTGGTACTTAGTAGCCTTAACAATTCCATGTGAAATGACATAATATAAATACGTTGGCCAGACGTCGTCATATTATGTCAATTACACCTCATTTTCAGACTACTTCATACCATCAATCTTCAAAGTGATTAACTTTTACTCTCACATACATCATAATAGTGATATCAACAATTTGCACACATTTAACGATCTTTAACAGCAGGCATAGTTAAATATTAGATTACTGCACCATTTCACTTATCACTTTGAGGGTGCAACTAATCACATAATCAGATAGATATAATTCTTTTCATTATTTCATCAGCACAGATGTAATGTCCAACACAATTACATCAATCAATCTCTTTATTACCCGATTCAATGTCAATTACCAGTTACATCACTTAATACTTATAGTACATTTAGTACTAAACACTTTGTCAATACTATATGTAATATCCAACACATATTCATCAACCTATATGTCTTTAGTTGAATCACAATTGAGCATTTCATGCTCAATTATCACATAAATATAAGCTCATGTACTTGGTTTACAATTTCTTAAAACGCTTAATTCAAAATATTATAATACTTTACATGATTCAAATACTTCATCATATTCAGCTAACACGCATAATATGATCCACATAATCCCATTATCAATGTTTACTAACCCTAGTTAGTAACAATTAACAATACCATTTACTGGTATATTTTGCAGTTAAATAAACAGCTTGAGTATAACCCATACCCAATTAAACATGTGGACCTCTTAAAACAAGTTCTAGTATTATATTCAATTATAGGAATGATCCCTGGGCTTAAAGAAACAAAAGCCCAATACAAAACATAAGTCAAAAGTCTGAAATAAGGTCTGAAAAACAGTAAAATGCCATTTTCGGGCCCCAAACGACCCCGAAGTGCCCAAAACTGACAGGGCTCATGGCAAAGCGATGAGTTTTGACCGTTGGGCCGTTTTTGAGTGGACATGTAAATTTCGTCTTAGTCGGACACCGAAATTTTCTAACGAAAATTTCTACGCTAAACGTTACGTCGAACGTCGAAAAACAAAAAAAACAAAAAAATATAAGAATATAAGTATAATGATAGGTACTGAATACCTGAAAATGATTTTGATTATGTTAACATATAGCAACGGAATTTTGAAATATAAAAATATAAGTTTAATGATAGGTACTGTACCTGATTAGTAGCAAATTCTGATGTTCTCATGAAAGATTCGACACCTTCATTTAAGTTATTTTTGTGAAGACTCGACATTTCTTCGTATGAAAACGAAAAAAGATCACTGAAAATTATACAAAAATTAATATGCATAAAATTAAAATATGAAGATATACTCATGTTTCTAGTACAAATATGTGGACATCTTAAATACCGACGCATGAGTGACGTTAGGTGTCTTCAACCCAAGCCATTAAAGGAGTTGAGATTAATGAAATACACTAACAAACATTTGTATCCTAAATATATACAGTAGTATTTTTACAACAAACAAATACAAATGTTTATAAAGTTAAAAACAGTAGCTTCGAATACTCGGTAACGGATAGCAAAAAATAAGGCCATATACAACACATTATAATTTATAAACATTACGATCGAAAAGTAAAACATATACTGTTGGTATAAAAAAGAACAATGATGGAAGCATTGTCAATTGACTAAGCTAGTGCATGTGTAAGTTATTTTAAATTAACATAGCATACAGACAAAGAGAAGAGTTCAATTGAGACCATTTATTTTGTGTGAGAATGGGGGAACCAAACACAATATGCCATGTGTCACTTTATTCTCTCATCCACGTTTTTAAAAATTAAATATCTCACAAACGACAAGTCGAAAAATCATGAAAATTGCACCATATTTTTCAGCGTTTTATCCTCTTCAATTTGCCGTCCATCAAAGCATACTTCCGACGAACTTTTTTTTTTTTTTTTTCATTTTTTTGGTGAGTTTTACATATTAGTAACACATGTGTTAGTGATTGATTATACATTTGATTTAGGGTTTAGGGTTAGGGTTTAGAGTTAGGGTTTAGCAGGGGTTAGAGTTAGGGTTAGCAGGGTTTAGTGTTAGGGTTTAGCAGGGTTTAGTGTTAGGGTTTAGCAGGGTTTAGGGTTTAGGGTTTAGTATGATTTAGGGTTTAGAGTTTTATAAAGCGTTTAGGGTTTAGGGTTTGGGGTTTAGGGGTTAGGGTTTAGGGTTGGGAGTTTGGGGTTTCGGGACCAAACTCCCAACCCTAAACCCTAAAACCTAACCCCTAAACCCCAAACCCTAAACGCAACACTGTAACACACGTGTTAGTAATGTGAAACCCACTAAAAATAATGGGAAAAAAAAAACTCGTCGAAAGTATGCCTTAATGGACGGCAAATCGAAGAGGATCAAACGCTGAATCTAATGGTGCAATTTTCATAATTTTTCGATTTGTCATTTGTGAGATATTTAACTTAAGGGGTAAATGAGTTTTGTATTCTCTTTGTACACATGGCACCATATCATTGGTTCCTTTATTCTCACACAAATTTTTAGTCTCATTTGAACCTTACCCTACAGACAAATTACAACAAATACAAAAATTAGTCTATCTAATTTATTCAATTCAATGCGATCACGATAATATGTTAATAAGAAATTAATTTGTTGAATTATTTTATTACGATATTGTATTGGATTTGTGATCTAGAGTGATATGGATATCTAATTATAACCTAACTTTATATTAAAAAAACAAAATACTATGTTGGCAACAGTGATATAAAAGAAAAGGAAAAATAAAAAGTATAATGTACTTAACTTGAAATCCATGCCTTTTAATTTTGCTTGCCTCTAAGTCGTAGTCCACTTCTTCAGCCGTTCCGCTCTATCACTTTTCCTTAACGTTTTTTTCTTTTCTTTTTGTTTCAATTGAAATTTGGATTTGGATATAATTTGTTTGTTAGACTGATGTATTGCTTTTTGGCTTTTTCCTTATGCATATCGGTATATAATATTTACTAGCTTATTACCCGTGCGATGCACGGTTATACTAAAAGCTGATTATTTTTTTTGTAAATTTTAGGTTCCTTGAAGTTTATTTTCGTGCGATAATGTCATAGTTAAATTTCTAAAACTTGTAAAAATACATCTCATAACGTTAAAATATAACATTCTTTTAGTATTATATCTTAGTAATTACATGACAAAGAGAGAAACAAAATGAAAAAAAATACAATATAAATAATAAATTAAGTAACTATGACTAAGAGCATTGATCAAAGGGCTATTGACTTAGCGGTATCGAGACAACCTATTTTTTTTTTTGAACGGCAGAATATGAATATATCATAAAACGATCAAACTAGCAAGGAGCTAGAGAACAAAGAGTACAAAACATCTAGAAATACAACGAAAAACAAAATCTAGATTCTAACCTAGACTTTAACTGCAAAGATTGTAAAAAGGAGTGAAAAAACTCATGCCAATTACAGATACACCAAGACATGAGAAAAACTCCCACCATCGAAGGCCGAGCCACCGGTTTTCACTTCGAGGTGTTTTTGATGCAATCTCATACAAGTCCAGGAGAAAGATAACCATGAAATATACACCAAAAGCTCGCAGGTAGAAAACAGCTCCAATACCTCTCTGAAACTACACCATACAGGTTAAAAACATAAGAGAGGATTCTTAAGCCACTCTTCCCACCGAATGCTTGAGCATTTGCCCCTGTTACTGAACCACAACCGATTCGTTGAATCCACATAATCAATAATCTCATTACAATCAAGAGTGTAAGGAACATGAATATCCATCCATTTTAAAATGGAATTCCAACATTTTTTTGCAACAATGCATTCGGCCATAATATGATGTAAAGTTTCGATACCATCACCACAAATGGGACAGATTAAAGAGTTCGTATGAATCCCTCTAAACCAAAAATTAATTCGAGTCGGCAATCGATCTTTCATAACCCTCCAAACATGGATATTAACCTTTCGAGGAACTTTTTTATTCCATCGCGTAGCAAGAAAATGTCTAGGCAACATAATGTTATCAAGATATTTTCGAACTCCTTTAACTGAGAACTCTTTAACAAGGTTGCATTCCCAAACCCACTTATCTTCAGAATTGGCGATCGTCACATCTTTAATATCATTTATAATATTTTGCAATTGTGTCTCTTCAACACCTCCTCGAATATTTCTGCGCCATTCCCAAGAAAACTCGACTCCATTCCATCTGTCCCCAACCTTAGCATTTTTACAAGACTCCAAAGAAAACAGTCGAGGGTATTTTACCGCCAACGGGGTCTCATTAAACCACGTATCAAGCCAGAAAGACGTAGACCTACCATCACCTATCTTTCTTTTAATCACAGACATAGGGATTTTCCCTTCAACATGAAGATTTTGGACCAAATTCATAATAGATTTCCACGGACCAGATTTTGGAATTCTCCTATCACTCGGAGTGAAGGAACAAGATGGTCTATGAATTTGTTTAATGATTCGAACCCACAATGAATCAGGGAACATATGGTACCTCCATCTCCATTTGTATAGAAGGGCTATATTGAACGCATATAGACTACCAAAACCGAGGCCGCCATTTTCTTTGCTAGCCAAAACCAAATCCCATTTAACCCAATGCATTTTTTTATCATTCAACTCAGCTCCCCAAAAGAATTTAGACCGCGTAGCTTCCAGTAATTTACAGACTTTGACCGGCATAGAGAATATAGAAAGATAATATGTTGGAAGCGCACCTAAAACAGAGGAAATAAGAACGGACCTTCCACCAATTGATAACAGCTTAGTTTTCCATTTCGATAATCTTTTTGAAAACTTGTCAATCACCGGTTGCCACGAAGAAAAACGATTCATGTTGGCGCCAATAGGGATTCCAAGGTACACAAACGGAACCTTATCCCCTTTACACCCCGCCATTTCAGCAAACTGCTCCACTTCCCTGTCATCAACACCTAATCCAAAAAGTTTGGACTTAGTGACACTAATCTGTAAACCTGAAGCCATATAAAAACACCTGAAAATATCTAAAACATTAGTGAAATTATTCAGATTCCACTCTCCAATAACAATCACATCGTCAGCATAAATAAGATGAGATAAAGAAATTTCCCCTATATCAAGACCTTTAAACCTGTTTGCATCCTTGGCTTCTTCCATAGCAACATGGAATCCTTCCATGGCCAATCGAGACAACCTATTAACCTTGACTTTTCGGCTTTAAGTCCTGGGGTGGGCTACACTGTGAATATTTGTGTTATGTGTCTAACTACTTGTCTTTCTAAAAAAAAGTACTTGTATTCCATCAAGAGGACAACCAATGTTCTTATAAGAAATTGTCTATTTGTAGGTTTCATAGTAATAAGGGGTACCACATAAACACTTCTTTAGATAAACACATCGATAACAAACAACAATCAATTTGAAATTAAAATACCAAACAACGATAAATCACTATGAACATGTCATACCAAATGAAGAAAGTCGATCAAGAACAAATGTTATTATTACCTCTTTATGTTTCACCTTTTCGAAGCCTTAATTACAAAAGTCCGATATAAAAATCAAAATTATCATGCCCAAATATTTCGATCAATCATTAATCATGAAAAAGGTAAAGAAATTAAGGTAGAATACAATACATAAGAAATAACCAAACATATCAATTAGTTATCATGGACTTTTTTTGATTTACATTCTCAAAAAATAAAAACAACATGAAAAATCTATCAAGAATGACAAAGAGAGATATCTCAATCTTCTAACATGAATGAGAAAATAATCTTCTTTCATTCATTGGGCATAAAAGTTCATATAAAAAGCAAAACAAATTATGCGGAGTAGTTGATATGGGTTAACTTAAAGAAAAATGAATTGAATTAGATTACGATGAATTGATGTTAACAATACGTTTAGTGAAATAAATGTCAATAAAAGCATAGAGTTAATGATATTGCCACAGGTAAAAACACTTTTACACAAGGAGTTAAAGTGTTTGCCTGTGTTCCATTTCATGCTTTTGCCTGTGTACCAAATAATTTTGCCTGTGGTAAAATCAGCCCCCATAAATAAAATATGGCAAATGGTGGAAAGGTTTATCCTCAAAAGTTAAAATGAAACGTTGAGACGTTGATTAAAACAAAACAAAAAACGAAACGTTGCTTCTCTTTAATCGGAAAGGCAAAAGGTGGAACGGTTTATCCTCAAAAGTCAAAAGAAACTGCTTGCAATTTTTTTGGCGGGAAACGAAATATAATAGGTGACGTGTCAACACAAAATTTTACCACAGTAAAAGTCCAATATCCCTTTTTATTGTGTTGGATAGATAGGTGAGTATCATCTACTTTAATATATTTAATACTAGTTTATTGACCCGTGAATACACATGTTTGACGAAAGAAATTGTAAAAATAATCTATTTTAATTTGTAGAAACAAGTTTTTACCATGTATAGTATTGAAGTTTGTATCAATCCGTATTATGTTTTGCAGGCATTTTAGTGATAGCATTTGGGTAGATAAAATGAGAAATCGATATAATCTTAATTTTTGAAGTTTTGTTTCTTTTTATCCTTATCAAAATTAAAATTGAGTACCGTAAATAAAAATAGGTGAAAAGTATAGTATTTTTTGTAGTTTTCCCAGCAAATTAAACCTACATATATATCCCCTTGCAATTGTAATCTAGTTTAGTGACCCACAATCATACATGTTGCTGTGAATGGAAAAAATTAAAAATCCATAATAAATCAATTAACGAAGGCTTTTTTTTTTCCCTTTAATTCTTAAATCTTTGCATAATTGACTTTTGGCTTTAAAACTATAATAGATGAAATTCAAATATACTAATCTGTATTCAAAACCACAAAATTTGACTACTGTATGAACTAATTCAAATTTGTTAAAGGTGAAAAAATATCAAAACAAATGGACCCATCATAGTTTAAAAAAAATACTGAAAAACAAAGAAATGGACACATATCTAAACTAAAGAAACCGACTGTAACACCCCGAAATTTAGAACTTTTTTTTTTTTTTTTTTTACACTCTCATTAATGTCCCATGACTACCCCTTTTGTATAATTTAACTTTAATAACTTTCCCCAGTTGAAACAAGCTTTTTAAGACACAAAATTTCATTTTTGTACTGACCAACGCGATCCGGGAAAGTGGTCAGGATCGCGTTCATGTGTTAAAAACTTTCTGTGACGATTTTTGCCTTGCGAACGCGATCCGGCTCAAGTGGTCAGGATCGCGTTCCTTAGTGTATTTCAGAATTCAGCCAAATTCAACTTTTTAAACCAACTTCAAACGTGCATAACTTTTTACTCGTTATGAGTTAGGACTTGAAATTTTGCACACACATTCACTATGACCATATAAACATTACCTCAATTCTAATTTTTCAATTTTTATATTTTAACAAGATTTGACCCGTAAACGAGTTTTCGGCTATTTTAAACCAAAAATACTAACATGTCAAATTCCAAACTAATGCGAATTTGACTTCCAACTTTTCACCACATATATAACCATAACATTAGAACTTATGAGCACCAAAACATTTGACTTTCAACGAACTTGACCCATTTTGACACTTAAACTTCAAATGACCCATTTGGGCACCAATTTGACCCGTTTCCAACTTTGACTATCCAATAACACTCATTCACACTCAGTTGACTTTATAAAGTCAAAACATCCACTTTTCATTCATTTTGTCATAAAACTCTAACATTTCAAGTCTCACAATTTGACAATTGACCAAAACATTAACTTTCATCAAACTTTCTACATAACATAAGTGAACATTCTAACTTTCTCAAAACATTGTCTAAAACCATAAACTTTACAAACGGGGGTGTTATTGTATCGTAAGCATGATCAAAAAGGGATATAAACTCATTACCAACCAAGCAATGAGCTCCACCACTAGCTTTCCATAACCTTCTTTCCCGATTCCTCCTTTACCTTACTTGAACTTCCTGAAACATGTTAAACACAACATATAAGCATAAATGCTTAGTAAGTAAATGGACTCTAACAATTAAAATCTGCAACAAGTTAAGGATCCATAACATCTAACATGCCAAATTCCGAAGAATTGACATCAAACTAAGCTAATGACAAAGTCATTACTTAGATACCACCAAGCGAATGATAAATCACTCCTTGGTTCCACATGTCCAAATACTTACCTCTTCACTTGCACAAACAATAACTTGAATTCTTTCACACTTGATCACCTATTCACATAATCACATAAATACTTATCAATTACACATTTAACTAACTCTTTCTTACTTCTTACATAGGAATTAGATGTTAAATCCCATAACACCTAATAATCTAACATAAGTTTCATACACATGACTACATAATCACATGTATTTGGGTAATTGAAACTAATTCTTATCATTAACACTTCCATACATCATAAACATCACTAACTAGTGATCAAACATACTCATAATAATTCAATTACCCACTAAACACATGATTATAAGATTATCAACATAACTAACACAATTAAATCATTCTTTCTAACTTATTAACATGTATGGAACTTAATTACAACCAATTACCCATCAATTTCACTAACTTAGAGTTTCATGTTCTTAAACCCTAACTCAAATTAAACAAGCTAGAGAATCACACATACCTTATAAAAGCTGAATTGAAGCTTAGAAACTTCAATTAATCAAAACCCTAGTTCCAATTTGATCTTGTTCTTCCTTAATCTCTCTCTCTCTCTAAATCGTCTCTCTCTCTCTCTCTCTAGAAATTATATACGTGATTTTGTTTTCTGAAAATGAATAGAAGTAACAAGAAGATGCAGGATTTTATCTATATATTTCTCATTTAACCCTCCAACTTTACTAATTTGACATTTTCTACCCTCTAACTCAATTTCTTTACATAGTTAGTTTCACTAACTAATTCTAACACATAACAATTATTTCACATAACATAATATTATATACATATAATTAAATAACTAAACGCATATAATATAATTTAAACTTACAAAATTTGGGGCGTTACAACTCTCCCCCACTTATTCAGGATTGTGTCCTCACAATCCATTCCTGATACAGAGCCGGATAATACTTAACAATTTCATGCTCCGGTTCCCATGTAAACTCTGATCCTTTTCTATGCTTCCATTGAACTTTGAACAACTTAATCTCTTTATTTCTCAATCTCTTAACTTTCTCTTCTAGAATCGTTATCGGTTGTTCTACATAGTTCAATTGGTCATTGATCTCTATCTCTTCTAACGGTACATACGACGCTTCATCCACCAGACACTTTCTTAAGTACGACACGTGGAAAGTGCTGTGGATTCCTGTTAGTTCTTCCGGTAGCTCAAGTCTATAAGCTACATTTCCTACTCTTTCCAAGATTTTGAAAGGACCGATAAATCGAGGACTTAGCTTCCCTCGTTTTCTGAAACGTATGATGCCTTTCCATGGAGATACTTTTAACATCACTCTATCTCCAACTTGAAATTCAATTGGGCGTCTCCTAACATCGGCATAAGACTTTTGACGGTCTTGTGCCATTTTCAACCTTTCTCTGACTTGATCAATCTTTTCAGCTGTTCTCTGCACAATATCAGTATTACCCAATTCTCGTTGACCAATTTCACCCCAACAAATTGGAGTTCGACATTTCCTTCCATAAAGCATTTCATATGGTGGCATACCTATACTCGCGTGGTAACTATTATTATATGAAAACTCTGCCAAAGGTAAATGTTCATCCCAATTACCACCGAAATCAATAGCACAAGCTCTTAACATGTCTTCTAATGTCTGAATAGTTCTTTCACTCTGACCATCAGTCTGCGGATGAAAAGCTGTGCTCAAATTAACACGAGTACCCAAATCTTCTTGAAACTTGTTCCAGAACCTGGAAGTAAACCTGCTATCCCGGTCAGAAACAATAGAAAGAGGTACTCCATGACGTGCCACCACTTCTTGAACATATAAATCTGCAAGAGCTTCTGAAGTATACGTCTCTTTAATTGGTAGAAATATAGCACTTTTCGTCAACCGATCCACAATCACCCAAATTGTATCATGCTGGCGTCGGGTCTTTGGCAATTTGGTGATTAGATCCATAGTAACATGTTCCCACTTCCAGACAGGAATATCCAAGGGTTGCATCATTCCCATTGGCTTTTGATGTTCTGCTTTCACCTGTAAACAAGTTAGACATTGTTCGACATATTTAACAATCTCTCTTTTCATGCCTGGCCACCAATAATCTGCTTTTAAATCGTGATACATTTTAGTGGCACCAGGATGAATAGAATATCTGGATCTATGCGCCTCATCAAGCAATAATTTCTTTAACTCTGCTGACTTTGGAATCCAAATTCTGCCATATCGAGTCTTTAATCCTCGGGAATCTTCAACAATATTCTGAATTTGGCCTTTAATACGTTCTACTTTCCAATCACCTTTCTGCCAAGCTTTCTGCTGCACCTCTTTAATCTGGTCGAACAAATTTGGAGAGACTGTAATTCGAAGAGATCTAACAATTAAGGCATGATGCATTGCCTTTCTACTGAGAGCATCTGCAACTACATTCGCTTTTCCAGGATGATAAAGGATTTCACAATCATAATCCTTCACCAAATCTAACCAACGTCTTTGTCTCATATTAAGATCTCTCTGATCAAAGAAATACTTAAGACTTTTATGATCAGTATAAATAGTGCACTTTACTCCATACAAATAATGCCTCCATATCTTAAGAGCAAAGACAACTGCTGCAAGTTCTAAATCATGTGCTGGATACCCTTTCTCATGTTCTTTCAACTGTCTTGAGGCATAGGCTATCACTCTTCCACGTTGCATCAGTACACAACCCAACCCATTATGAGAGGCATCACAATATACAACCATATCTTCAGTACCATCGGGAAGTACTAAGATAGGTGTCTGACTTAACTTTAATTTAAGGGTTCTGAAGGCCTGTTCATGCTCATCTTTCCATTCATACTTAATATTCTTACGAGTAAGCTTTGTGAGTGGAGTAGCAATTTTGGAGAAATCCTGGATAAACCGTCTATAATACCCGGCTAAACCCAGAAAACTCCTTACCTCAGTCGGATTGGTTGGGGGTTCCCATTTCATCACCGCCTCGACCTTGGTAGGATCAACCTTAATTCCTTGACTGTTTACAACATGACCCAGAAAATGAACTTCACGAAGCCAAAATTCACATTTCGAGAACTTGGCATAAAGCTTTTCATTACGTAACATTTGCAAAACTTGCCTTAAATGAAGTTCATGTTCACCAGCAGATTTAGAATAAACAAGAATATCATCAATAAACACAATTACAGATCTATCGAGCATTGGACGACACACCCGATTCATAAGATCCATAAAGGCGGCTGGTGCATTAGTTAGACCAAATGGCATCACCACAAACTCATAATGACCGTATCTAGTTCTAAAAGCTGTTTTAGACACATCCTCTTCTCGAACCTTGAGTTGGTGATACCCAGAACGTAAGTCAATCTTAGAAAAATAGCTGGCACCTTGCAACTGGTCAAACAAATCATCAATCCTAGGTAAGGGATACCTATTCTTGATGGTGACCTTATTCAATTCCCGATAATCTATACACATGCGCATTGTTCCATCCTTTTTCTTAACAAACAAAATTGGAGCACCCCATGGTGAACTACTTGGACGAATAAACCCCTTATCTAACAATTCTTGTAACTGTTTCATCAATTCTTGCATTTCTGAAGGGGCAAGTCTATACGGAGTTTTAGCAATAGGAGTAGCTCCAGGGATAAGATCTATACGAAATTCGACTTGCCTATCGGGTGGAATACCCGGTAGCTCGTCAGGAAAAACATCGGGAAACTCCTTTACAACAGGAATCTCCTCGAGTTTTGAAACACTTTTCTGAAGATCTATCACGTGGGCCAAAAAGGCTTGACAACCACGTGACAAATGACGTTTGGCACGAGCGAAGGTACATATGGATAAGGAAGGCTTTTTCTTTTCCCCATAAATATCAATCACTCCCCCACTTGGAGTATTGATACGAATAATCTTTTTCTAACACTGAATTATAGCATTATACCTACCTAGCCAATCCATACCCACTACTACATCAAACTCACCCATTGGCATTGGAATGAGATTAATAATAAAAGATTCATTACTAATCTGTAATTGACACCCACGGAATACATTAGCAACATAAACTATTCTATCATCTGCAACCTCAACATCCAGTGGAGTGTCTAACTCACTAAGGGGAACCAAGAATTTCTGACTAAACTTTTCTGACACAAAAGATCGCGAAGCTCCCGAATCGAATAATACATGTGCAGGCATTAAATTTACAAGAAAGGTACCTGTCAGGACATCGGGGGCTCGCTGAGCTTCCTCAGCAGTGATCTGAAAGGAACGGCCTTTAGACTTTGGAACTTCTACAGCTTTCTTTTCTGAAGTTCTTCGAGGTGCTGAAGAAGTAGGCCGGTTCCCAAGTTTCGGACATTCTGATTTTATGTGCCCCGGTTCATAACAATTATAACATACACGAATTGGGTTTGGACAATCTCGGCCAAAATGACCTTCTTGTCCACATTGATAACATGCGTTGGTGCCAAACTTGCATTCTCCAAAGTGTTTTCGATGACACTTCTTACATTCAGCTGGCACCGGTCTATCATCCTTCTTTGTACTCCCACTCGGTCTAAACTTCTTTGATGAACCGGAACTTTGCTCACTTTTTCTTTTAGCAGCTGCCACTTGTTCGTCTTTCTTTAATTCCAATTCCTGGAATCGCGCCTCGTCTATCATCTCTTCAAGTGTCTGACATCTCTTTGGAAGTACATACTTTCTAATTTCCTTTCTCAAGACCTTATGAAAATGATTCATAAGCATCCTTGGGTTATCCATGTACTCTGGACAAAAACGAGCTCTATCCAGAAAATTTCCCACCAACTCATTCACTGATTCGTTTGTCTGCTCCATAGCTAAAAACTCTTGACGAATTCTATTCAAATCTGCATCTTGAGAATACGTGCTTTCAAACATCACTTTAAACTCTTCCCACGTCAATTTGCTAATAACTTCATCACCCTTAGTTCTACACTGTACATTCCACCACCACTTAGCACGATTCTTTAAAAGGTTAGCTGCATACCTTACTTTAAATTTGTTGGGACAATCCACAGTAGCGAATGCCCCTTCTACCTCTGAAATCCAACGATAACATTTAATTGGATCCAGATCACCATCATACTCTGGTGGGTTACAAGCTGAGAAATCTCTATAACTGATCTTTTTCTGCTCATCCTGAATATTAACTTGTGGGATTTCCCCTGGTCTAGGTATAACTACTTCTCCTCTCCCTTTCTGCATTTCTTCACTTACAATCTTTCTTACCGTATCTGTAATCGTAGTCACCAAGAAAGGAAGAGATGCTTCTTGAGCTTGACTAATCTCTTTAGACACAAGGGATTTTATACCTTCCCAAGACAATTCGGTGTCAGGAATAGGAGACCTTGGTCTTTCATTTCTGCCTCCTGCTTCATCATCTTGGGCTCTATTACCCGGGTTAAATCCAAGAGTAAGATCTATTTCTCGCTCATCCATCTTTACTGAAAGTAGACATGGTAAAATTTAACTCAACTTACTTAATATTTACAAGTCTACTTTATCTATACTTCTAACATATAACACTAACAATAGCTAATAACTTATCCTCTAATGTTTCGTGATTTCCATGGATACCCATATGGTAATATGATAATCATTGCGTTGGCCAGGCGCACTAATTACCGTATTAGAATATAACATATCCAAAGTCCACACGACACACTTTGATTCAAAATCATTAGCACACATAATCTCGTACACATAACAACTCTAAATCATGCTCAATACAACAATTAAAATGGTCTAAGATCAAGTACCCACTAATGGTGGATACCCGAATCCCTTAAACCGTGCTCTGATACCAACTTGTAACACCCCGAAATTTAGAACTTTTTTTTTTTTTTTTTTTTACACTCTCATTAATGTCCCATGACTACCCCTTTTGTATAATTTAACTTTAATAACTTTCCCCAGTTGAAACAAGCTTTTTAAGACACAAAATTTCATTTTTGTACTGACCAACGCGATCCGGGAAAGTGGTCAGGATCGCGTTCATGTGTTAAAAACTTTCTGTGACGATTTTTGCCTTGCGAACGCGATCCGGCTCAAGTGGTCAGGATCGCGTTCCTTAGTGTATTTCAGAATTCAGCCAAATTCAACTTTTTAAACCAACTTCAAACGTGCATAACTTTTTACTCGTTATGAGTTAGGACTTGAAATTTTGCACACACATTCACTATGACCATATAAACATTACCTCAATTCTAATTTTTCAATTTTTATATTTTAACAAGATTTGACCCGTAAACGAGTTTTCGGCTATTTTAAACCAAAAATACTAACATGTCAAATTCCAAACTAATGCGAATTTGACTTCCAACTTTTCACCACATATATAACCATAACATTAGAACTTATGAGCACCAAAACATTTGACTTTCAACGAACTTGACCCATTTTGACACTTAAACTTCAAATGACCCATTTGGGCACCAATTTGACCCGTTTCCAACTTTGACTATCCAATAACACTCATTCACACTCAGTTGACTTTATAAAGTCAAAACATCCACTTTTCATTCATTTTGTCATAAAACTCTAACATTTCAAGTCTCACAATTTGACAATTGACCAAAACATTAACTTTCATCAAACTTTCTACATAACATAAGTGAACATTCTAACTTTCTCAAAACATTGTCTAAAACCATAAACTTTACAAACGGGGGTGTTATTGTATCGTAAGCATGATCAAAAAGGGATATAAACTCATTACCAACCAAGTAATGAGCTCCACCACTAGCTTTCCATAACCTTCTTTCCCGATTCCTCCTTTACCTTACTTGAACTTCCTGAAACATGTTAAACACAACATATAAGCATAAATGCTTAGTAAGTAAATGGACTCTAACAATTAAAATCTGCAACAAGTTAAGGATCCATAACATCTAACATGCCAAATTCCGAAGAATTGACATCAAACTAAGCTAATGACAAAGTCATTACTTAGATACCACCAAGCGAATGATAAATCACTCCTTGGTTCCACATGTCCAAATACTTACCTCTTCACTTGCACAAACAATAACTTGAATTCTTTCACACTTGATCACCTATTCACATAATTACATAAATACTTATCAATTACACATTTAACTAACTCTTTCTTACTTCTTACATAGGAATTAGATGTTAAATCCCATAACACCTAATAATCTAACATAAGTTTCATACACATGACTACATAATCACATGTATTTGGGTAATTGAAACTAATTCTTATCATTAACACTTCCATACATCATAAACATCACTAACTAGTGATCAAACATACTCATAATAATTCAATTACCCACTAAACACATGATTATAAGATTATCAACATAACTAACACAATTAAATCATTCTTTCTAACTTATTAACATGTATGGAACTTAATTACAACCAATTACCCATCAATTTCACTAACTTAGAGTTTCATGTTCTTAAACCCTAACTCAAATTAAACAAGCTAGAGAATCACACATACCTTATAAAAGCTGAATTGAAGCTTAGAAACTTCAATTAATCAAAACCCTAGTTCCAATTTGATCTTGTTCTTCCTTAATCTCTCTCTCTCTCTCTAAATCGTCTCTCTCTCTCTCTCTCTAGAAATTATATACGTGATTTTGTTTTCTGAAAATGAATAGAAGTAACAAGAAGATGCAGGATTTTATCTATATATTTCTCATTTAACCCTCCAACTTTACTAATTTGACATTTTCTACCCTCTAACTCAATTTCTTTACATAGTTAGTTTCACTAACTAATTCTAACACATAACAATTATTTCACATAACATAATATTATATACATATAATTAAATAACTAAACGCATATAATATAATTTAAACTTACAAAATTTGGGGCGTTACACCGACCAATAAAAAAATATATTTGTACCCACCGGACTCAATCTAGAGATCGAATAAACAAATTTAATCATCATCTTCAAAAGCTAAATGCATTAAGAAGTATTTAAGATGGTGTCATACTATAACACCCTTCATTTATACTCAATTTAATATAGTAAATCGGAAGCGTAAGTCCAAATAACTAGAGATAGTTTACACCATTTTATCAACATATAAAATTCCACCTTTTTAAAAAAACATAACTTCTCGACATAGGTGTTATATAAAAACATGTTAAAACATTATTTTATACAATTCCACTCTCAGAGTAATGCCTCAAGGTCAAACATTCCTTCTAGTCCAACTTCTTGCCCACCCAATAAAATAGCCAAAACCTGCAAGAAGGGGGTAATGTGGGGGATTAGCATAACGCTAAGTGAGCAGATAACTAATCAACAACCTAACTTAGCTCAACAACTTTGTGTACAACAATTAGCACTAAACAAACAAGTACACAATACAACACATCAACAATGCATCAGTTCAACAATGCAACAATTCAACTAATCAACAACACCATAATGAGGATCGGCGGCTCTGGGGATAACCATAACCCGGGTGGCTCCCCAAGAACACTTACCCAACCATATCCGTATGGCCATACGGACGAGACCGATAGCTAGTGATTATCTTCAACCAACACAGGAGATGTGTTAAACTTTGGATAACCAACTAGCCCAACCAACAGTTCAACAACTCGTTGCCTCATTAACAACTGATGCCCGAAGGCCAATTAATTCAAGTGATCACGTAATCAACAAGTCACATATTCAACTAGTCAACATATCAACAGTATTATTACTATCAACATAATCATCAATACAACTAATAAAGTAATAATACGTTACTTGTTGTAACCAAACTTGTTACAACCAAGTTACGCTGAGGATTAGAGATCCACTCACCGACCACCTCAGGCATCCACTCAGTAGTCTAATATCACTGAGTCTTCTGCTCAACTGGAATTACAACAAAATAGAACAAGTTAGTTACTTGTTTTAAAATCTATATATGACATCATATTAATTCATCTTCATCAAACAACATATTTAATATCTAATATAATACCATCATTCAATCATGATAATCCCTTTCTACCACAATTCACATAAATTGTTACTTATTTACAACAATTCAACATACTTCATCTCTAGATTATGAATAACCAATTAACATCATTAATTCATAATCATTTAACAAGTTTATGATTCCCATGATCACCTTATCATATTAGTACACCTTAATCATTGTTAATTAACATCATGAGATCATATAACAAGATTATCAACCTCCAATATCACTAATTCTCCCAATCACAAATATTAAGTTTTATGAATAATTAACCAACTAAGTTATAATTTTACTTTCTACTTATCAATTAAGTGTTCCCAATCATAAACAATACTAACTTCATCATCTAATTCATCTAACTCATCGTAAGCACTATAGCCCTCAAGAACACTTAATCAATTTCTTCAATTCTAAGCTAAGGGATATGTTATAATCATGGAATAAGCATCAACTAACCATTATATAATCACTACAAACACAAATTCAAGATTAATCAAGCTAATTTCTTCAAATACTCAAGAACCCATTTTCAAGTTTATAAGAAATCAAGAAATCAACACTTACAAGTTGTTTATGATGATGATAGAAGGATCAAATCACGTTTTTGAAGCTTAATTCACAATTCTCTAGCCTCAATTTCACCAAAAACCTTGTTCCAAGAATTTAGAATCATCCCTATGGTGTTCTTAGTTCAACCGTACCAAAAATCAAGAAGAAGAAGAGATGATTTCACAAGAATTTGGTGATTGATGATGATTTTAGGTTTCAATCTCTCTTGCTTCCTCTCTCGATTTCTCTGGAATATTATGGAAGCATAATACGTGTGTGGGTGTAAATATTAGGTATATATTAGTCTAGTTTCAATACCCGTAATTATCATTGTCTGGAACCTAAAATCATTTACGGAGAAACACTATTTTATTCTACCGTCAACTAAATTAATTTAAATCGGTTAATAATTTATTAGTCACAATAAATTATTAGGCTCTTTTACCCATTTATTTTCAAATAAACTACCGAACCTATTTTCTGACACATTAAATAATACCTCACAGTCTGAACATATTAGCATACTACTAGACCCAGAAACAGGGTGTTACAAATCTTCCCCCCTTTAAGAGATTTCGTCCTCGAAATCTAATCCCACTTAATCAATATAGATTAACACAACCACCAATTATTCTCATTTCAATTCACTAATAATCTTTTTCTTACACACTTTTAACCACATACTTATTCACTTATACACATCTTAATTCCCTCTAAATACCACATGTATTTACACATACTTATTCCCTTAAACACAGAATGTATATACATCTTATTAGCTTACACATCATCGAGATATACTTCAATTTACTTTTTATATACACATAAGTTGTGTATTGTTCTCCACTAAATTTGTTAACACCAAACACATCAACTATCTAATCACAATAACCGTTATACATATTCCATGTCACCCCCTAGAGTAACTCCTTAATTATGTATACATTTAACATCCTTTCTACAAGCACATATCCACATGTGCATATATTGATACATTTTACTATGCCACTATTCAACATATATCCTATCTCTGATAATTAACTGATCGCTTACATGATCATTCATACCCACTATGTCAATCTTAACTTATAGTCACTTAACGTGTCATCTTTATTACAACAACAACTATAGCAACAAATACAACTATGACGACAACAATAATCATAGTAACAATAAGTGGTAACGAACACTACTACATGCATCTTAGCAACAAGTTGTAACTCGATTCGTCACCAGTAATTTAACTAATAATCATATACTTCTTTAGTCATCACATTGTTAGATTTTCCAATTTTAGCAACTATTTAATTACTACTTTACAACTTGCAAATATAATTACAACTTGATTATATGAAATCCTTTACTTAACAGGAATCCACAACCATATAACCATCAACAAGTAAGAAAATCAGTAAGCAATAGGTAGAGGTCAATTATTTTATTGTTACAACCAGTTTCATATAATCAACTAGCACCCTTTCACAACAACTTGGATGCTAACTCAACACCTGTTAATACCAAACATCATCATTGGTATCTCAACAACACAAGGTGCTGACATTAGTCATCTATTCAACAATATTAACACAATATTATTCATATTCAACTTACCTCTACTTTGCTTAAATCAACTTTTAACTCTTACTATTGACAATGCATCACACATACACATCAAATGTGCCATAGATATCACATTAGCAACAACAACTTAGTGGTTTATTACTCTTTCATATTAGTCCATCATTGACTATCACCCAACTACAAGTCAACATATCCTACCTGTTAATTTACAACCACTTAACTTTTTCTGGTACTTAGTAGCCTTAACAACTTCATGTGAAATGGCATAATATAAATACGTTGGCCAGACGTCGTCATATTATGTCAGTCACACTTCATTCTCAGGCAACTTCACACCATTCCTCTTCAAGTCATTAATCTTTACTCTAACATATATCATAACACTGATATCAACAGTTTACACACTTTGACAACCTGTAATAGCAAGTATATCCCCAATTATTAACTTGCTATTATTTTCAACCTATCACTTTTAATATACATTACTTGTATCATCAGGTAGGTATCTTCAACACAGACATTCAACACCATTTTCAATATATATTATTAACATAGGGTAATGTCTAATACATGTACATCAGTCAACCTCTTTATTACCCGATTTCCAATTAAACTACTAGTATGACAATTAATACTTCCAGTACCTTCAGTACCAACATTTCATCAATACGAGGTGTAATATTTAACACATATTCATCAATCTATAAACCTTTTGTTAATTTATAATTGAGCATTTCATATTCGATCATCACATAATTATAAGCTCATGCACTTATCCTCTACTTCTTAAAATGCTCAATTTAATACATTTTTAATACTTTTGCATAATTCAGTTACTTCATCATGTTCAACTAATTCACATCTTATAGTCCACATAATTCTTATAATCAAGGTTTACTAATCCTGGTTAACCACAATCAACATTACATTTACTAGTATATATATATATATATATATATATATATATATATATATATATATATATATATATATATATATATATTTTTTTTTAAGTAAACCGCCTACAACCGACTCATACACAATGAACCATATAGACCTCTTAAAACAAGTTTTAATATTGCATATAGTCACATGAATGATCTCTGGGCTCAATAAAACAAAAGCCCAATACAAAACGTAAGCTAAAAGTTCAAAATAAGGTTTGAAAAACAATAAAACGCGATTTTCGGGCACCAAACTACCCCGAAGTGCCAAAAACTGACAGGGCTCATGGCGAAGTGATGAGCTTTGACCGTTGAGCCGTTTCCAAGTGACCCTGTAAATTTCGTCATAATCGGACACCGAAATTTTCAAAAATTTTCTACGTCGAACGTCGCAAGAATTTTTTTTTTTTTTTTTTTTACTAACTAACGCGATCCGGGAAAACGGGTCAGGATCGCGTTCCTCAGTTAAAAATGTTCTGTAACCAAATTAAGCATACAAACGCGATCCGGAGAAGTGAGCGGGATCGCGTTCCCAAGAGAAAACGCATCTGAACCCGAAATACACACACAAACGCGATCCTGGAAAATGGCTGGGATCGCGTTCCCAAGCATAAAAATAATCTGTGACAAAATAACACATACGAACGCGATCCAGAAAAGATTGTTGGGATCGCGTTCCCAAGTAGAAATCTGAGTTTCAGAAAAATTCATATTTTTAACCAATTTCAATCGTGTATAACTTTTTACTCGTTTAGAGTTAGACTCTAAAATTTTGCAGGCACGTCCACTATGCCAAAATGAAACTTACCCTTTTTACACTTTTTCAATTTACACGTTTTACGATAAAACGGACGTACGACTCATTTTTGACCATATTCGACCATTTTGGTTGACACGCTATATTTCAAACGACTTGGTTTCTGACTTCCACCTTTTACCAACATGTTTCTATATACATTAGTGACGTGTGGGCATATTCATCACCTATATATACACCTTATATCATGTTTTAACTCATTGACCCGTTTAGGGGTCAAATTGGGCATTTTCAACCAAACAACTACATTGACTACCCAAATCACTTTCAACGCCCTTTGTTACTATACTTATAACTCAAAGTCTTTTTAACATTCATTATTTTTGAACTAACATGCATTTTAACCATTTGACCCACAAGTGACCCATTTGGGCACTTTAACAACCCATTTGGGTTTCAACCAATATGTTCACTAATTTAACACCCATTTTACACTTCTTTGACTTTACCAAGTCAAACAACTTTACTTCCACTATCGGTGTCACATTATAACCTCGAAACACCAAATTCACATAAAATCATCAAATTCACAACAATTACAACAAGTATTCAACCATGACTTTTTCACAACTTGTCAACGCATATACAGACTAGTTGACCACTTTGACTTCCTGATTTTACCACGTTCAATACATAGATCATAATTCAACCAAAAATCATGATCAATGCTACACATAATTATCTAGCCACCTTTATCACTTTATGACATGGTTATTATCCAATTTGGCTTGACCACCTTCACTTTGACTTTTCTAAGTTAACAACACACATTGTAACAACTAAACACTTTCACATTTAAACAACCACATGACTCCAAACCTATTATTTGAGATATACCAACATCTCTTTATTTTCACCACATGGAGTCATATTAGTTCAATTTATCATGTATCAAAAAGTTCCCTAACAAGGATTTATAATCACACCTTGCACTTATAATCACATATACTTTATTACATATTGTAGATATACTTAATATCAATCAACACAACTGTTACACCTTAGTCAATCATGTATCTACACAGTTTCAACACTTTTCTGAAATTTTCCATTTTCTCCTTAATTACTCATTAATGTTCTTATCACCTTATTAACAAGTAATAATCACCAATAATTCAATTTACTTTACTAACAATCATATCATAGTAAAGTAAATCAATTAGAGCTTATTGAACTTTACCAAGCTTAACGGAAATTACCTGGCACATCTAAGCCCACGAGTATTGAGGAATCATTGAGAATACCATTCGGTTCCTCATATTCCTCCGTCTCTGCAACCACAACAACAATCTTGCAACTTGTTATAGGTTAGTACACATTCACTAACAACTTTCTCATGCAACCACTAATCCCCACACCCTGGAATGTTTGACTTGACAAAATTCTAAGTTTGGGATTGAACATCTTATAATGTACAATTCACCCAAACCTATGCTCTGATACCAACTTATAACACCCCTCATTTATACTCAATTTAATATAGTAAATCGGAAGCGTAAGTCCAAATAACTAGAGATAGTTTACACCATTTTATCAACATATAAAATTCCACCTTTTTAAAAAAACATAACTTCTCGACATAGGTGTTATATAAAAACATGTTAAAACATTATTTTATACAATTCCACTCTCAGAGTAATGCCTCAAGGTCAAACATTCCTTCTAGTCCAACTTCTTGCCCACCCAATAAAATAGCCAAAACCTGCAAGAAGGGGGTAATGTGGGGGATTAGCATAACGCTAAGTGAGCAGATAACTAATCAACAACCTAACTTAGCTCAACAACTTTGTGTACAACAATTAGCACTAAACAAACAAGTACACAATACAACACATCAACAATGCATCAGTTCAACAATGCAACAATTCAACTAATCAACAACACCATAATGAGGATCGGCGGCTCTGGGGATAACCATAACCCGGGTGGCTCCCCAAGAACACTTACCCAACCATATCCGTATGGCCATACGGACGAGACCGATAGCTAGTGATTATCTTCAACCAACACAGGAGATGTGTTAAACTTTGGATAACCAACTAGCCCAACCAACAGTTCAACAACTCGTTGCCTCATTAACAACTGATGACCGAAGGCCAATTAATTCAAGTGATCACGTAATCAACAAGTCACATATTCAACTAGTCAACATATCAACAGTATTATTACTATCAACATAATCATCAATACAACTAATAAAGTAATAATACGTTACTTGTTGTAACCAAACTTGTTACAACCAAGTTACGCTGAGGATTAGAGATCCACTCACCGACCACCTCAGGCATCCACTCAGTAGTCTAATATCACTGAGTCTTCTGCTCAACTGGAATTACAACAAAATAGAACAAGTTAGTTACTTGTTTTAAAATCTATATATGACATCATATTAATTCATCTTCATCAAACAACATATTTAATATCCAATATAATACCATCATTCAATCATGATAATCCCTTTCTACCACAATTCACATAAATTGTTACTTATTTACAACAATTCAACATACTTCATCTCTAGATTATGAATAACCAATTAACATCATTAATTCATAATCATTTAACAAGTTTATGATTCCCATGATCACCTTATCATATTAGTACACCTTAATCATTGTTAATTAACATCATGAGATCATATAACAAGATTATCAACCTCCAATATCACTAATTCTCCCAATCACAAATATTAAGTTTTATGAGTAATTAACCAACTAAGTTATAATTTTACTTTCTACTTATCAATTAAGTGTTCCCAATCATAAACAATACTAACTTCATCATCTAATTCATCTAACTCATCGTAAGCACTATAGCCCTCAAGAACACTTAATCAATTTCTTCAATTCTAAGCTAAGGGATATGTTATAATCATGGAATAAGCATCAACTAACCATTATATAATCACTACAAACACAAATTCAAGATTAATCAAGCTAATTTCTTCAAATACTCAAGAACCCATTTTCAAGTTTATAAGAAATCAAGAAATCAACACTTACAAGTTGTTTATGATGATGATAGAAGGATCAAATCACGTTTTTGAAGCTTAATTCACAATTCTCTAGCCTCAATTTCACCAAAAACCTTGTTCCAAGAATTTAGAATCATCCCTATGGTGTTCTTAGTTCAACCGTACCAAAAATCAAGAAGAAGAAGAGATGATTTCACAAGAATTTGGTGATTGATGATGATTTTAGGTTTCAATCTCTCTTGCTTCCTCTCTCGATTTCTCTGGAATATTATGGAAGCATAATACGTGTGTGGGTGTAAATATTAGGTATATATTAGTCTAGTTTCAATACCCGTAATTATCATTGTCTGGAACCTAAAATCATTTACGGAGAAACACTATTTTATTCTACCGTCAACTAAATTAATTTAAATCGGTTAATAATTTATTAGTCACAATAAATTATTAGGCTCTTTTACCCATTTATTTTCAAATAAACTACCGAACCTATTTTCTGACACATTAAATAATACCTCACAGTCTGAACATATTAACATACTACTAGACCCAGAAACAGGGTGTTACACATACATAGTAGCATTGTGATAGGTGCCCTTAAGGGATAATATACAAAGGTCAAATATTCAACTTTATATGTTTTCTATTTAAAGTAGCTCCAGAGCTATTGAAAGGATGCAACATAATTTGGAGTCTCTTATCAACAGGAGTCAAGTTTTCATATCAAAGCAATAGGAAAAGAAGACATGAAAAAAATAATAATCGATATCATACTACTCCCTCTGTGGCATAACCTTTTAAATAACCTCTACTTAATGAATAAAGAAAACAACATATATTACACAAACATGTTTGGTTGCTAATACAGTTAACAGTAATAAATTTCCAACACAAAATTGAAGCAAAAAAGTGGAAACTAAAGTTGGTGGCTAGTGCCATAAGCCCATAATTCACAGAGTACAAAATAACATGGTTTATTAGCAAAATGGAAAACTACAAAAAAGGCCATCTTCGATTTGTCCAAACTTGGCCAATTCACAAAACTGCAAAAAGGCCCATCTTCATATGCACCGAGGGCAGCATCCAGTTCGGGTCAGCAAATGCGTGCATGCACGTGTACTCCTGTGGAGATTAAATAAGCATTTAAAAGAAACTATCACATTATGATGAAAAAAAACTTATAAATGTAGCTCGGTAATAGTCAGATAAGTTGTAGTCTACCAATGAAGCTCAACCTGGTCACCAGCACTCCCAAATGGACTACAAAAGCATCTCATAACAAACTTGTAAGACTTTTGAAACAATAAATTGGAGTATGATACATGCAAGACACTTTGGATTTGAGAAATAATAGACTTTTGATCAATCAGGGACTATTAGGACTCAGTGAAAAACAATCATGACATTAGGTAGCGATTTCAACCCATTTACTTACTAATGGATTATTTTTAGTTATGTACTATTTGAAAAAGCTCAAATTTCTCGTATAGTTAGCTTGAGAAAAGGTCAAATAGTTTGAACTAATAGGTTAACATTCAATTATTATAACATAAACAATCACATAAATAATTGATACACTCGATGTTAGTTCGTTTACAGAACCCTTTGTTCAGCAGCTATTAGAAGTAATTGTTAAATTAGCTTATGAATTAAAATGAAGAAAAACGTACTACGAAGTAACATTCAATTTTAATCAAGAAAAACATTAGATAGAAGCCCATACCTTTCATTGTCTTAGATGACCAATAATGACTGCTACATTTAACTTCTGTTATATTCTTATACATTTTTTTTTGCTTCCATCACATGATTGCTATTAAGCATACAAAAAGAAACCGCTTAGAATAGAGAATAGTACAGATATAGAAAATGGGAATGTAATTCTATTTCAACAAATATTGAAGTTTAAGCAAAACCTATAAGTCAGGAATAATATGAAAACTGAACCCAAACTTAAATACAACTTGATGCACACATAAACATTTAAAAGATTGTCTATCAAACTAATTACTTAATTGCAAGCACTTCTCCTACTAACGAAAACAATAGTAAAAAACAGTCATTTTTATACGTAGAATCACTTACAGTAAAACCTCAACTAACAGTAAAAGATTATAAGTGTATTAATATACCCTTGATACGCAAACCGTTCCATTCTAACTTATTGATAAGTGCAGAAAATCATTTTTTGTTTTTCTACTATATGCAAAGTATAAGTTTATTGATATACCCTTGATACGCAAACCGTTCCATTCTAACTTTCGCAGCATATCATTTCTCGTTGTTCTACTATATGCTTTCTGGATCCATCTTAGAAACCGAACCTTCTTTAAGGCTAATACTTCCAGTTTCAAGGTCTAAGAGCTCTATACACACTCATGTATGTCCACCGTCCCCTGTATTGAATTCCCCAATGTTATGTAAGCTTTCATTCCAACTTAAACCCCACTGTGCAAAAGATAGAATTAGTACATAAGAAAGCATATATCCAAATGATTAAAAAGTAAAATTATGACAACAAAATAGGGCACGAACTTGCTGGCCTAGTGGTAGCACCAACATCTTTAAAATCTCATTTCCTTTGTATAATTATATTTATCATTCATCTTAATTGGCTTGAAGCAAAACAAAACCTACCTAAGAGTGTGACACATCAGCTTCATGACATCAGCTTCATTGTCCTTTATTAGATAGTATAGATAGATTATTCATTATTCATGTTTTCCAGTGAGGAGTTTGGTGTTGACGGTTGACACACTACTTTCAAAAAGGAATTTACAAATTCCAAGTCTTTTTTTTTTTTTTTTTTTAAGGCAGTTGCGGAATCACTGACGGACCTTTGGTCCACCCGTTCATCTTCCACAAGCGGTTACTTCCCGATATGAGAACCGCTCCATAGTTCGAAATCTCGATGACGCTCTAAAGGGGTTGCTCTCCCATGTCTTAGATGGGTATCGCGCCACGGAGTCTCCCCTCCCCCAGGCGAAATGCCATGGGCGAGATTCGAACTCATCACCCCAGGAAGAAACCACATAGTGGAAAACTCCCTGACCATTGATCTAAGACCCGGTAAAACAAGAAATTTTTTAAAAAATACTGGTACATTTAGTATGACTCCATTTATACTCCGTATTATTAATATTAATCAAACCAAAACTCATACTGATTCCCGACGATGAACCAAACGTGCCCTCATAGGCTTATAGCTGCTTCATTGATATCTAGGGCCTCATTGGTAATTTCAAATAAGTTTAGGGGGTGCAAATAATAAGTCACCGTCTTCAATAAAAACCCTCCAACAATTATTTAATTCCCGCCATTTTCCCTCTAAAAAATTGGGGATAAAATCACCTATCTCCCCCTTCCTGACACCAAATTAGGGTTTATACAACATTATACTATATCACTAAATCAACTGCTATAATTCTTTGTACAATAACATCAAATGGGGATTCAGGGTCTTTTACCTCTACTCAAATCGATCATGGTTCCAATTCACATTAAGGATCTCGATGGCTGTTCAGTTGCCGTTGACACGTACTCATGGCTTCACAAAGGAGCTCTTTCTTGCAGTAAAGACCTCTGCAAATCACAACCTACTTCCAAGTAATCCCATTTCTTAATTACTAATCAAAATTACATTTTGGGTAATGGGTTTTATTAATTTAGTTTGATTTTACAAGGGTTCCATTTTTCCATTACATCCAAATTTGTTCGCTGTTTTTACTCAATACTGCTTATGTTTCAATGGATCGACATTGGTTAGCTGTTATTTTTATTTTTTGTAATCTATAATCAAGAGAGGGGAGCAACATTTCTATCTCTAACAATAATGGAAACATGGAAAGAAGAGTTGTTTAATGTACTCGTATTTGTTATGAGTTGGTATTATTTATCTGATGTGTCCTCAATATTTTAGGCATGTCGATTATTGCATGCATCGAGTAAATTTGTTACGACATTATGGCGTTAAACCTATTTTAGTCTTTGATGGTGGTCACTTACCAATGAAGAGTGAGCAGGAGATGAAACGTGCAAGGTATCGCTATTTCTTTAATGCCATCTATGCTATAATCATTTAGCTTTGTGGTTCGGTGCATAACTTATATGGATTTCATTATGAATTTTACCAATCTTTATTTTGGCTTTTTCAGTTTGTAGTATTTGTTGTAAGGTTTAATGTGGTTATCAGTATTTTCATCATAGAGTTTAGTGGAATTGGTGATAATTCTGAAGTTAAAAAGTGATTTGCTTTGAAGTACTCAAAACGTATTGCTTTTTCCATCACCACTAGCGAAACATAAATTCACGTGTATAGACAATGAATCAATCAACTTGTTATCTAATTTTATTTTTCTTTTAATTTACGTATTGTCAATTTTACAAGGCTCACTGTGGTTTTGTCATGTGTGTGTTTCAAGTACAGGTCAAGGAAAGAAAATCTTGCTCGTGCTATTGAGCATGAATCGAATGGAAATGCGTCGGCAGCCTATGAATGCTATCAAAAAGCTGTGGATATATCACCTGCAATTGCATATGAACTAATTCAGGTGATGACAGTTATACACAGTAGTTAGGAAAAACAATTTGGTTACTTACTTGGTTTCTTTATGAATTTCTTTGTATATAATGTGGTAACTTTCTATACTTTTTACTAAGTTGATGTCGTCATCCTGAAGGTGTTGAAACAAGAAAATATTTCATATGTTGTGGCACCTTATGAGGCTGACGCTCAAATGACATTTTTGGCCATTAGCAAGCATGTTGACGCTGTTATTACCGAAGACTCAGATCTAATACCATTTGGTTGCCCAAGAGTAAGTTGATATATGCTTGATCATATATCTTGTTTCTTAGTATTTTATGTTTCGTACAAGATGCTTTCTTGAATTTTCTTTCTCTCAGATCATCTACAAGATGGACAAATATGGGCAAGGTGTTGAATTTCAGTATACGAAACTGCAAAATAACAAAGACCTGAATTTGACTGGTTTTACCAAGCAAATGATTCTTGAAATGTGCATTCTCAGTGGTTGCGACTATTTGCAATCATTGCCAGGAATGGGTTTGAAGAAAGCTCACGCACTAGTGAAGAAACTGAAAAGTTTTGACAAGGTACTAGAATGGGCGGGATAGGAAATGGGATGAAATGTGATTTTTGTGTGGGTGAATTTAGGGTTGACCTGATTCACTTTTTGCCTAACTCACCCTCAGGGTGTGTTTGGCACGCGAGCTTCTTGGAGCTTATTGGAGCTTAAGCTTATTTTTTCTATAAGCTTAAGCTTCTAGCATCGTTTGGTAGAGAAAACTTTAGGAGCTTATTGAAAAAAGAAGCTCTGTAAAAAGAAGCTACTTGAAGTAGCTTATGGGTATGTTTGGTAACCAAGCTTATGAGAGCTTATTGGAGCTTAAGCTTATTTTTTTCACAAGCTTAAGCTACAAGCTTTGTTTGGTAGAAAAAATTTTCGTAGCTTATTGAAAAAATAAGCTCTTGAAAAAAAAGCTAATGGAAGTAGCTTATAAAAATAAGCTACTAGCTTATTAAAGTAGAAATTACATATATACCATTTATATCATTGTTTATTATATATTTTTTGTCCTTTTATGTCAATTTACATTAATAAGCTCTAGCTAGTTTTACCAAACACTTGTAAACACATAAGCTCCAGCTTCTAACTTATAATATAAGCTCCAGCTACCAGCTCCAGCTATAAGCTTCAGCTTCAGCTACAAGCTAATTTTGCCAAACACACCCTGTAAAAATAAGCTTCAAGGTTATGAAAGGAGAAATTACATAAATACCCCTTATATTATTATTTATCATATATTTTTTTGTCCCATTATGTCAATTTACATCAATAAGCTCATGCTAGTTTTACCAAACACTTATAAACACATAAGCTCCAGCTTCTAGCTTATAATATAAGCTTCAGCTACCAGCTCCAGCTATAAGCTTCCAGCTCCAGCTACCAGCTAGTTTTGCCAAACACACCCCGAGTATATAAACAATGATTAAATAAGATTAAAAAGTTAAAGTTATATTACTTCAGTAGTAGTGGAATTAAATGATTTAGGAGGTTTATGCCCTTAAGTTACACTTTAGGGACTTGTGACCTGTTTTTTCTTAAGCTAAAATTGTTAATTTTCTTTCCAGAAATAAGACAACCCAATGACACATTGACACATTTATATAAGTAACTGGGTCAAATGTGCAATCTATATTCTGGTATACGTCAAGCCTTCTTATATAAAACCTTTTTTAACACTCACAGTATTGGTCTTTACCAATTTCAAATGTTCCAAGCTCATGCAATCAAATTGCAGGTAATTAAGCACTTGAAGTTCAGTGGTATTTCTGTTCCGCCTCTATATGAAGAATCGTTTAGACAAGCTATGATGACTTTTCAACATCAACGAGTTTATGATCCGGTCAAGGAAGATATTGTTCATTTGTCGGATTTGTCTGACAATATTACTGAAGATTTAGATTTCTTAGGGCCATATCCTTGCATTACTATTTTTGCCTTTGAATTCACACACTTTTATAACGCAAGCACAACACAGGTTTTAGTTAGAAATACCTCTATTTATGACAATAATAATATCACCTCTATATCTGTTGTCATAATCTGCTAGATATCCTTATATATTGTTGTTTGTTCTTCATTCTTGTTCCTTGACGTCAAGACACATTGATATCACAAAATCTAGCCAAAGGCATAGCAAGTGGGGATATCGATCCTTTTACCAAATTGCCAATCCAGGTTTCATACCAATTCTGTGTGTGTTTTAATCTATCATTTTCCATGTGTATTTTTTAAAGATGTGTGCTTGAAGGTTCTTTCTTTGTGACAAACAGGGCGAGTGTGTCAAAGAAGGACCCCTGCTTGATAGAACATATGATCTTAAAAGCTTCAAATCAGGAAGTGCAAATAAAAAGCTGGACTTGCCTGCAAAAAAAAATCTTGTGACGAACTACTTTTGTATCCTAAAATGCAAATCTTTGTGGTTTTTGTGCATTTTGTTGGTCCTGTCATCTGATCTCCTGTTTTCACGGATCAACTAAATGTGATTTCTTATCACCTTTCTGTATAAACAGACAAAATGAATATATTAATAGTGAAGAGGATTTTTCAAAGTCTCGTTGTTCTTGTTAATGTTCAGTCTGTTGTTTTTAGATATCCTTAATGCTGAAAGGTTTTGCATCTATTGAAGCAAAGCAGAAATTCAGGGCCCCTCGAGTTTCACCAAAACAACATAATCCGGCAAATGCAATTCCTCGTATCGACTTAAGTGAAGAAATTGTGAGTGAAATATCATTTTAGTAACATACTTCTTTGAAGTCTTAAAATAGTTTTCATGAGATGATTTTGGTTCTAGGTGGATACGATTGCTCCAAGAAAAACCGCAACGATCCCAGAATCACTATCTCACGGTTAGAAAAACATCTGCTAGTTGAATAATCCCACATGCTTGTAACTCTATCATTTTTATCTTACACTTAATGAAAGAATTATTTGATTAAATTTCATGAAGATGACATAAGAAGGGTACAACACCCGAAACGTACGATACAGCCCTGTGTAGCTTCACAAAAGCAGTCAGAATCTAGATCTTCCTTGGAAGCAAGTGAGGGCAAAACGCGAGTGCAAAAAAAAGCTACCATTGTCAGAAGTCGTTATTTTCAGCACAAAAATTTGGAAGAAAATGATGATGAAGTCAAGGTTGCAAACAAAAATACAACTTTTGAAGGTGAACTCGTGCCTGTTTTGGGTACAGTTGAGGTCAACACTGGAGCAGAGAACAGGAAACTTAATACAAGTCGTGATTTTCTGAACAACAATCAAGAAAACACAATGGAAAGCCGTAGAGAGACAAATGACAATGAAGGCTTACCCTTGAAAAGAAAGTTTTCCCTCGTTAATGACAATGTTCAAAAAGTAAGCAACATTTTCTTCCATATGCTATTTATTTTTATAGAAATCTAGAGGTGGTATTTCATATTTACCCCTATGGTTTCTGCACAGGAAAATGTGAACCAAAAATACATGCGGACTAGTCAATCTTCCCCTAATCAAGGTACCTATTCCGTTTCTAGTATAACTATATGCAAATAAGTTATATATCTAGAGATCAAATCAAGAAGTAGAAGCACAATTACGCCTTTTATCTTATTTTTTTATCTGCTCTTGCTGTTATATTAATGTATTCAATCAGAATTCTAGCAACGTGTGAAAATGTAGGCATATTGTTTTACAATAGATCAATGTATATTTTCTGGTATAAAGACCGAGTTTTTGATTCTAAACCCTAACATTCTATATATCTCAGGTGTGTGCACTTCTGATCCGGATGATCAAATGCAAGTAAGAAGAGATGAAGAAGAGAAATTCGGATGTAACATTTCCCATTTGGGAAATTATTCAAAAATAGCAGAGAAATCAATGGAGAAGTTCATTTCTGTTATATCGTCTTTTAAATGCACATCATCTGGCTCTCGTGCCAGTGGGCTACGACCCCCTCTTAAGGACATCAGAAACACATTTACAAAGAAGTCAACTCCCTTTGACGATATAAGCAAATTTGCTTACATCCCAACCAAGCCATTACCACCCAGAAGACCTTAAATCATTCATAATCAAAACATTTATTGTCGTATTATTTGCAGCCGAAAGGGGCAAATGTAACGCTTTTTAGTTGTTGTAGCTGTTAATGAGACTGTTGATGAAGATGTAAAGGTGTAAAGTCAATTCCTCATATTGGTTAGGCAGTTTTGCAACTGTGATCATTCTGATTCATCATCGTGTGTTGTGTGTTGTCGATTACTATTATTGAAATGATTGTTGATGAAGATGTAAAGGTGTAAAGTCAATTCCTCATATCGGTTAGGCAGTTTTGCAACTGTGATCATTCTGATTCATCATCGTGTGTTGTCGATTACTATTATTGAACAGAATTATATCATTTTCTTGTCCTTCGTAAGCAAATCATTCAACCTTAATATCAAATGAAGCTACTAAATAATAATTTAGATGCTCTTTATTATTGTACACTCTGTATTAGGTTACCATCAAACAACCTTGCAGCTTTGCAGATTTGCTTTTTAAATGAATGATTTCTCAAATATATTTGATGCAAGTGTATTAAAAGTTAGGTGGATTTTACGTCTTTACCAAAGATAATGTATTTGACTTAGTCATGGTAACATGTAACTTTGATGACGTGTCAATTATACAATTTGTTACGTCATTGTCATGTTATCAAAATAGGTGTTGCGTCATCAAAGTTGATGTCACGTCACTAGTTTACAACTTATAAGACCACTCCCAATCATAGACCGAAGAACTGAACAACTGAACCGCCATGTCAACGCATCCTCATAAAAACCGAACAAAGACTGAACACCATCAATGGTGAACTGAGTAACTGAATTTTTGAGCCCCACATTTACCGATAATACCTCATTTATATACCTAAACAAACAAAATAGCAAAAAAATAAAAAATAAAGGATGGCTCACCAAATTTCGCCTTCCACCAGCGTCTTCATTCGGATGGATCACCGAAAGACAGAAAGTAGAAGCTTAAGTGCCAAACTGCCAATGGTGTCTTCATGAAGATATGAAAGACATGCACCAATGACGGAAGTATTGACACTAGTCTAAGACATCTAATACGTACAATAATTGAAATATTGATACGTACAATACACAATAGAAGAAATCTTCTAAGTTAAATACTACAAATTTCAAACTTTTAACCCAAAAAGTTTACTACTTTACTATTTGATCTCTCAACTCAAACACATTCATTGATGGACAAGTTGGTGGTTGTAAAATAAATATAGTACTCCTTCCGTCCCGGTTTAATAGTCCATTATTTTCATTTTGGGATGTCCCAAATTAATTGTCCATTACTAAATATAGAAAGGTAACATGATTCTTTTTACTATATTGTCCCTACTTTAAAAATTAAATTACAAAAGTGAAAGGAAATTCAAATTAATTGGTTAGGGGTAAGAATGTCATTGTGCAAAAAGTAGGTAATAATTATTGTGTTTATCTTAAACTGCGTATAGTTCTGTCTGGAGACAATTAAATTGGGACGGATGGAGTATTAAACATGATGTTCAGCCAAATAGTATAATTAACTATTCATAACAGTCCTCTTGTATCCATCAACCATTTTAACCAATGTTTTGAAAACCGGTTGAACTGGTCCAGTTCAACCGGTCGGACCGGATCCGAGTACAAAACCGATTCAACTCATATAGTGCAACATGGGCTGTTCAACCGGACACAAAACCGGTTCAACCGGATTGAACCTGATTCGCTTAAAAAACCGGTTTTTAAAACGTTGATATTAACCAATTATTAAGAATGGCACAAAGAATGTTATAACAGTGAAAATGACTTATTTGTCCATAGGACACATGTTATGTGACTACAGCCCCACATGTTGGTAGCTTGGACCACTTGTTACAAATTAATAAATAAATACGGAGTATATGACTATGTAATGATTTCTAGCAACTACTTTTACCCACAAAACCGTATGATAACATCAACCGTAAGCTTAAATTATTATTTTAAAATTATTATAAACTAGATATAAGACCTGCGGCAACGCGGGTGATTGTTAATTATATTGGTTCTTTATTTTTGAAAGTATATATATTTCTATAGGATGATTAGCTTTTGTCGTTTTTTTTTTTTATTATTATTATTCATTAAGGAAAAAGGAAATTTCAATAAATGTTAATTATTATACAACAAATAAACAATCAAAAGTATCGTGAAGAAGTATTAGGATGGATAGCGAAGAAACCTTTAGGTTCATTGTTAATATTGTCCAAATGAGAAGGAGTGAGTTTCTCAATTGGTGTGTTTTTACAATCGTATGGATTCACTGAACGGGTGTAGAAGAAATGCAAAGATGGTATAAAATTTGGAAGGAGATTTATATATATAGTGGAGCAAGATGAAAAAAGTAGGGAAGAAAATATTAATACTAAAAATAAACTAAAAGATAATATATTTGAATAACATTTGTGTTACATGGTTGGTTTTGAGAAAAAATGGGACCTAAGATTCGTAGACAAATAAAATGAGGTTGGCCGATTATTTTTAGTATAAATATGTTTTCTTTATTTAATTTATTCATATTTGTTATATTAATTATTAATTAATACCTTTTTAATTTATGATTGGTTGTTGGCCGATTGTTTTTAGCCTCGATATGTTTTTTTATTTAGATTTATTCATATTTATTATATAATTAATATCTACTTAATTTATTTTATGATTTACGGTTTTATATTAAAAATAATTATTATTATATTATATTGGATATAGATTAATTAATTTAGATATAAAGGGGGTAAAGTGTAAGTATCATTAAATTAATCTTAATCGTTAGATCAATATGGGGAAAAACAATTAAGGGTTGGGATTGCCCCAAACTATTTTGCTTTAAGTATATGTTATAGATAGAAGTGTATATATATAATGAAGATAATTTTAAGTAACAAGATGTCACAATCCTAGTTTCCTAACATAAAGTCCTAATTAAATAATTCCAAATTTACCGTTCGTATGCAATAGGCAGTTCTCCGAGACACGTCTTTAAATATAGGATTTGTTAGATTATAGATATCTAACATAGTAGTATTATTTACGTATGCAAATGGAAGATGTAAGCATGCAAAACAACAAAAACTTGGTTATGATTTTGTGACATTTAGTCGTCTAGTATAAGCTTGTAACGACACTCGTGATTATGTACAGCAAATCAGTCAATCATATCAAATTTCATTTTTTTGTATGTTTTGGTATTACCTTGGGTAAAAAGTAGGGTTGTGCATTAAATGGGAAGAATTGAAAATACCTGAAGACTGAGGAGGAACTGGACCGTAACCGAAATATTCGAGGATATATGTTATGGTCCATGGTCCGTAGTTTTTTAGATATTTGGGACTCGGTTCGGTCCTGGACCAAACCCAAGAAAAATGGGAAATGGACCGAACCGAATATCTATATACATTCATTAAATATAGCATATAACTTCCTTATGTATCGTCAAAAAAACTACACATCCAAATTGCTTGTTACCTATGTGAGACTCGGTTGGTTATTTAAAACATGTGTATATATGTTTATACACCTTCATGGCTTCATTTTATAAATTTTATATCTAAATCTAAATTATATAATGGTCAACATAACCATCACCAATGTGGTCTATTGGTTGACATCCTGATACACGATTACAAGAGGTCTTGGGATCAAATCTATATAACATTACATCTTGGGGTGACTATTAAAAACGTTGGATTGTTTATTTAACCAGTGTGGTCTATTGTTTATTTTCTTTAAAACTTTATACTTAGATTTATTTATGCACTTACTCCAAAATATATAGCTCATTTATTTAATTTCTACGTATTATTTTTCAAGCTTCAACCCCAAGAGTGCCATCAATTTAGACGGTCTCACAGCTGAAACATGAGATATGAAAATGCTTCTGTAGCTTTTTACCCCTTGAACCTCATTCACAAATTATAATCATACACATGATATATGACTTTAGGGTAAGCCCCAAAAAAAGGCCCAAATACATTAATCCAACAAATAATTCAATGTAAACTAGTGATTAAGTATTTCCAAGGTCATCGGCTAGACACAAAATGACAATGAAATCACGCATAACCAATCGGGTCGGTTTTTTGGACCGAACCGAGCATGCCCGTTTTGGAACCGAACCAAAACAATGACATATGGTCCGGTCCTTGGTCCAAGAATCTGCTACATATCAGGTCTCAAGAGCAAACCGAACCGAGACAGTTTGATCCGGTTTTTGACTATGTACATATAACACCCCTCATTTTCACATCATTTAAATATAATAAACCCGGAAGCGTTAGTCCAACTTTCAACAAAACCAAGTTACATTACAAATTTCAACTAATTTAAAACATAGTTCATCAACATGGGTGTTATTTCAAAACCAAAAGATAACAATGATTTATACAAATCAATATCAGAGTAACGCCTAATCATCAAACATTCATTCCATTTCAACTTCTTCCCCCCCCCCCCCCCCCCCCCCCCCCCCCCCCCCGATAAAATCTATAACCTGCAAGAAGTGTTAATGTGGGGGATTAGTTCAAAGCTAAGTGAGTAAATCAATAAACAACAGTCCAACTTAGCATAACAACTTTGTGCACAACAACTAACCATATGCACACAACACACGTGTTTACAACTTATCCAATCACAATCAACTGGCGTCAAAGAGGACTGGTGGTTCTTGAGGTATCACCTTCTCAAAGAACACTTTAAAACCACTGCAGGCTCATACAGAGGTTTAACCGACTACTTGGTGCTACAACTCAAATAACACAGGCTATGACAATAATACTTGTATTAAGATCCTGTGTTATCCAATCAATAGCAAACCCAAGCCCAGCCCAGATGTCCGCTGGCCTCTGAATCAACTGGTGCCTAAAGGCATTACAACAAGTGATCACATAGCTACAGACTCATCATGTATCATATCAGACTAAGAGTCTATCAACAATATTATTATTAAACCAAAATAATCATGGCAACTGAATCAATAATAATACGTTTACCCGTTGTAACCAAACCTGTTACAACGAAATCACACTGAGGTTCATAGATCCACTCACCGAATACCTCAGTCGTCCACTCAGTAGTCTAATGTCACTGAGTCCTTCTGTTTATCTGAAAACACAATAGAACTACACAAGTTAGTCATTTGTCCCAATGTGGATATAACATCATACAATTGTAATTATATCAAACCACTTATCACTAACTTGTATTAATTCAATATTCACCATTTCAAGATTATAAATAACCACTTTAATCATCACAATTCACAATCACTTATCAAATTATGATCATTAGGATCACATTCTCACATTTCTCCATCTTAATCATTGTTAATTAATATAATTAACCCATTAACAAGATTATTAGCATCTAACATCAACAATTCATCAAAACTCTCTCATGACACTTAATCAATTTACACATTTCAACTTGACTTATGTCAATCATCATTATAAATCAACCATTATCAATTATTCACTAATAACACAAGCTTAAAAGCTTTGATTATAGCATAATCAACTAAACCCACAAACTTTAATAATGATCATATATCAACTTCATCATTTCTAAGCTAGGTTTAGATTAGAATCATCATATAATCATCAACTAGCAACTATATGATCATTACAAGCTTCAATTTCATATCAATCATCATAATTCAATCAAATATACAAAAACCCATTTCTAGGTTTATAAAGAATCACGAAATCAACACTTACCAAATGATTCAATCACGTTTTGGAAGCTTGAATTCGAGTTCTAGGGCTTCAATTTGATGATTCCTCATGATTTTGATAAGTAATTAGGGTTTCATGGTTTTAGTATGTTCGTACGTATGTATGTATATAGATATATGATGAAAATAACAAACCGACTCAAAATATGAGTCTATCATATAAATGGTTAATTTTCATTCCCCGTACTTATCATTGTCTGGAACTTAAAAACCATTTGCGGGGAAACATTATTTTATTTTACCATCAACTGAGTTAATTTAAAACAATCAATAATTTATTAGTCACAATAAATTATTCGACTATTTTCTCCTCTTATTTTAAATTAACACAACACAATTATTTTCTGACACATTAAATAATAGTTCACTATCAGAAAATATTAAAATACTACTAGACCCGAAGACTGGGTGTTACAGTACACCCTGGTAAAAAGCAAAAAATAAATAAATAAAAATGCATAAATATTATGTGAAATTATAAACAGGTCTAGAGGACGAACGGTTCAAAACATTCACATTAAATAATTATCAAAAAGTTGTAGAAGATTATTCGCTTGAAAGTTTTGATTCATACAGATCTATTTTGCATCGTATACATCATATCCGTCGCTTTATTTCTTTCTTACACAAATTCGTGTGATCATTCGTGACGAAAGAGAAAAGTGAATATGATGATTGATCGATGTAAACCAATCAAAATCCTCAACGGTCCATCCTTGAGGGGGCTAAATTGAAAACCTGACAATGACCTTAGAATTTTTTATTTTTTTATTTATAAATAATGACATCGATCGGGTGTATATTTTAGGTAAAGTTAGGCGTTTATTGTTTAACATCTTCGTACAATCCATCCGTATAAAATTTAATAATAACAAAATATTATTAATTTTCTGCTATATTTCACCATATATATAGTTTTTTTACAAACATACAAAGTCTAGCTTCAACGTCTTTGTGAATTTGTACCAAATTTAGAGGCCCGATCACACGTATAACTGTTTGCTAACATGTATAAATATCTAGTTAAGAATTCGTTTGCACTTGATAATATTAAGATGTTTACGTATTTCTTTTATTCGTTTAATTTAGAACAACTGACTGCAACTTAATGATGTCATTAATATTGATCCGGCCAAATTAAATGGGGTTCTCAAGTATCGTCAAAAATTGAATTTCACATCAACGATTGTACGTGATTCTCATTCTAATACCATAATACATATTGAAATATATTAGATTATTAGTATTTAATAATATCACGAACTAACAACCTTTAAAGGATAGCTTAATTGGTTTATAAAATCTTGAGGATTGTAGCACACTTGGTTCCGAAGGGAACTACTTTGTGAAAATGGTCATGTTCTTAGTATGTTACCTTTACATATTGTTTATGCGGTGGAGCATGTTGCATTGCTGGCTATCAATGTTTACGAAACATATCACAAAGTAACGATGATGCTCAAACTAGTGATCTCATAGAGCGTACGTGCGAACATGACGACATTTGATTAAGCTATCACTTGCATCTACACATAAGTTATTATTTGGAGACAATGGAGCGAAGCTTAATTGGTAATGGGTGGAGACATTTTTGTCACAATAAGCACAAGGTTAGGAGTTAAAGCCCTATCACTCCCATAACCACAACCGCTGAGTTTGTCATGTATGTCTCACATTATGAATAGGTAGCCCATTATGACCTCTTTCTAGATATCTGCTAATCAACCTTTTGCCACAATATAAAACCGCAAAAAAGTCACGAAAAGTACGAACAATAAAAGGTTTGATATAGTTGACCCGAAAATGCAAATTAAACAATTGCAGTGTTATAATTTTGTAAGTTACTTTAGTTGTTAGGATTTGCACGTAGACGATGTAGATTGTACGTGTGTCTTTTCTATTGAAACAGGTAGCACCTTATGATTGGGCCACATGGGGACTGATTTCATCGAATATATACACGTGGCCTTGATGTCATGTACTATCTATCGATCTCACAATATCGAGCTTACTAGAAGACAATACCTTTTTTACTTGTTATTTCATTTCATGATATATAACTATAAAAGAATACTTTAATAAATTAAAAAATATGAATTTGTTTATGGGAATCAAATTAAATTTGATTCTGTTTTAAGTTTTTGTTTAAGTTAGGGAAGATTATTATATTTGTGGTGGTTTATAACATAGACACGAGGCCGTGGTTAATTATATGACGTGTGTTTTGTTGTTTCATATCGATTTTGATGTTGACAAGAGGGAGTCGTGGTGTTGACGGGTGAATAGGAAGATGAAAATGATGATATTAATTATGAAAATATTAAAAATATTAAAATTATTATTAATTATTAATTATTAATTAAAATAATTCTAACCATTCACAAACGTGTTTTGCGGCAAGATTAACTATGATTCTGATTAATTAATTGTAGTCGACGACGATTAACATGTACGTTAACAACAAAGAGACTAGATGCAACGAGAATAAAGTTGAAACCAAGTTATGTAGGTCGTCACTTGTCAGAAATTATGATCCATAAGAAGATTATTGCATACTCTATATCCTGTTAATGAATTATATATATATATATACTCGATCCATATATTCTTCTGATGATAAAATATTGTAATTATTATATGTTACATTTGTATGATTATTATGTAAAAATCAATTAAAATTGTGTCATCAAGCTATAGACACAAATTGATTAATCTTAATTGCAATAAAACTATCATTATCATTATCATTATCATTATTTTATTATATACGTTAAGAAATAGATTAACTTGTGTACATTATACAGGCAGGCATATACAATATAAATTTAAACAAACTCTACAATTATTGATTTCTTGAGACACACAAAAACTTATTCATACTTATCAAAATAAAAAATGGCATCTTGATATATGCCTTCGTATATAAAACTCCAGAGATTTTATTCTTCTTCATTAAAGCATGTGATGTCAGGAAATGGCATGCAAATTTGTCAACAAATAATATATTTATCGTAAAATTGAAGATATAGCTTTCAAAGTATTTGATTAATAGCTTACTAGCTTAGTTTTATACTTTTATGACTTTATTTGTAAGCTAATCTTTATCAACATGACATAGTTGGCTCGTTTAAGAGACCAAACTAAACCATATATATATATATATATATATATATATATATATATATATATATAGGGTTATTATGCATAGTTTTTAGAATCTCAAAATATAAAAAGACGGCAACTCAGACCCCGACACTTGAATGACGGACTCTTACGAGTCGTTTATTTATACGCCGGAGTAGTGTGCGACTCTTATGAGTTAGAAAATCAGCTAACTTTTAGTGTAATGTAATACTGAAAAAAAAAAATGACTATAATCTAGTCTCTAGATTAAGCATTTGTGTTGATTGTTTGTCAACGACTTAATTCCCTTATTAATAAATTTTCAAACAATAATATACATTTACATATAAATATATCTATTATTACTTATTAGTGACTCTTAGTATTCTACGAATCGAGTTGAGTCAAGTCACAAGTCGTATATTAAAATTCGAGATTTCGAGCCATGAGTTAACAATTAGCAACTACGTATATATGAGTTCCAAACATCGAAGAAATGACTAACAATACTGAAAGGTTTTTAGTAGAATTATACATTATAAAAGTTTAATCTTTATTAACAATTTAATACTATTAATATGCGGAAGCTTTATAAAAACATTTAATCACATTAAATTAAACCCTTAGCCAAGATCTATAATCTTCGTAATAAAACTTGTATAATGTAACATCCACTCCTCGGGTCTAGTTGTATTTTAATATTTTCTGACTTTTAATATTTAATTCGTGTGTCAGAAAATAGTTATGTGTTATTATTTGAAAATAATTGGTTAAAGAGTCACATAATTTATTGTGACTAGTAAATTGTTAACTGTTTTAATTTAATTCAGTTGACGGTAAAATAAAATAATGTTTTCCCCGCAAATGGTTTTTAAGTTTCAGACAATGAAAAGTACGGGGAATGAAATTTAAACACTTCTAGTACACTTCCAAATGTTTAAGTCGGTTTCTTTCCTTTATCATATCTATATACATACGTACTACATACATCCATATATGAAGAACCAAAAATCAAATTCTTGAAGAAATTATCAAATTGAAACTACCAAGTTCGAAATTAAGCTTCAAGATCATGGATTATCATCCTCTAATCATCCTAATCAACATGTAAGTCTTAAATCCTTGAAGTATGAACCCTAGAAATTGAGGGTTTTAATGTTCTTGGTTATAATCCGAAATTAGGATTTTAAAAGGTTGAATTGATATGAATTAAGCTTTAATAACATGGAATAATCATTCTATCATCATGATAAACATGTTGTATGTGTTAATTCTTGAGTTTCATGTTAACTTAGAAATGGGTTTTCGAGTATTTGATTGAATTAGTGTGAGTAACTTGAAATTGAAGCTTGAAATGCATTAATAATTGATAGTTGATGTTAATTTCACGAGTATAAAGGAAACCCTAACTTGAAAATGAAGAAGTTGATATATAATCATTGAGAAAGTTATGGGTTTAAGTAATTATTCATGAATTATGATTTGAAAACTTAAGCTAGTGATGTATAATTGACAATTGTTGTTAATGATCATATTGGGATTGATTAAGGATGATGAAATGTGATTAAGGTGATGGAATCACCTATATCATATTTTGATATTATTGACTAAATTATGAAAGAAAGCTTTTAAGCTTAGGTTAATAATGTGTAATTGATATTATGCGAGCCAAAGTTATGAAGTGATTGAGTGTTCTTGAAAGTTATAGAGATTATGATGATTTGATGAGTTGTATGATGAAATTGGTATTGGTTACTAATTAGAACACTAGATCGAGTTAAATATCATGTTGTTTACATTGTAGTATTATGTTGTAAATACTAAAGATAATAGTGATTAGTAACTATGAAGGTTATAGTTACTAAATGTGTTAACATATTGATAATTGTGGTGATTGTGCTAATTCATGTGAATTGAGTAATTTAGATTTGTTAGTGTAAATCTATTGATACGATGTTATATAGAATTTGAGACAAGTGACTAACTTGTGTTATTCTATTGTATTCTCAGATATGGAGAAAGACTCAGTGACATTAGACTACTGAGTGGATGACTGAGGTATTCGGTGAGTGGATCTGTAACCTCAGTGTAATTTAGTTGTAACAAGTTTGGTTACAACGGGTAACGTATTATTACTGTTTTATTATTCCATCATGATTATGGTTGTTAGTAATAATACTGTTGATAGACTTTAGTCTGATTTGATAAATATGTGATCACGTGATATTCAGCCTTTGGGCTTTGACGATATTCAGAGGCCAGTCTGGAGATGGGCTTGGTTTGCTATTAGTTGGATAACACAGGGTCTTAGTACAAGTATTATTGTCGTAGCCTGTGTTATCTGTGTTAATAGCACCAAGTATTCGGTTAAACCGCTGTATTGGCCTGCAGTTGGTTTCAAAGTGTTCTATGAGAAGGTGTTACCTCAAGAACCATCGGTCTTCTTTGACGCCAGTTGTATTTGATATTATATTATGTTGTGTGTTCTTGGCTGAAGGTTTCCCCAAGAACCATAGATACTCAGTGATATATGTTTACGATTATTTGCTGTAAACTGATTTGTTATTACTGAGTTGGACTGTTGGTGATAGTTCTGTCTCACTTAGCGTTATGCTAATCCCTCACATTAAATACTCCTTGCAGGGCATGATTTGATAAAGGGCTGGGCAAGGCAGTAGCACTGGAATGGAATGTTTGACAACTGAGCAATACTCTGATAAATGATTTGTGTAAATCAGTGTAATATGTTGTTTTATATAACCCCCGAGTTGATAAATTATGGTTTAAAATAGTTTGAATATTTTATGTTTGTTAAAAATAATGTAAACAATTAAGGTTTATATGGACTTACGCTTCCGATATATTATACTAAATGATAGTAAAATGAGGGGTGTTATATATAATATTAAATTACATATAATTAAATAGTTAAGAAGAAACGTTCTTACATCGAGTGCTCGGCAAGAACTCTAAACTTCAACTCGTTGCCAAAGTACGAGTGGACTTATCTTGAACTTCTTTCTTCTTCTTGAAATCGACTAGCTACGGGATACGTTAGGTATCCACCTTTGATTCACAGTTGAACGGTTGGTAGAAACCTAAGTGTGTATACTAAACCTCTCGCGAAATCAAGCTAGTTGCGATTGAATCACGAACTCGAAACCCCTTTGGGGTTTGGCCGATTTCGGCAAGAGAGAACGAGAGATCGATTGGGAGAGGGAAGGAAAAAGAGTTAGGTTTTTTTTTTATCACCAAATAATGAACCATTAGGCTTCTATTTATAGTTGTGATTCAACTTGTCCAACAAGTTAATAATTACTCTTTTAATCCCTCTAGTTTAATAATTAATTAAACTTAACTCAAACTTATTAATTTACAATTAAAACCTCGTAGTTTAATAATAATTAAACTAGTTAATTTATTTACAAAACAAATTATAAATAAATTCTTTTTATTAAATAAATAATTGTAATTATTCATATTTATATTAATAAATGTCTCAATTGTATTTGACCAACTCTATCATAGTATCACACTACTTGTTCAGTTGTGCTCATCGGTATGACCCTGCGGTGTTCATGTGAAGCTGGATTTGATATTTAATTAGATTAATATTAACCACATAAGAAATTCATTAGGCCTTCATGCTCCTTATTGATTTATATTTTATTGTTGTCTATGTACGGTTTTAAACTATATTTGATATAAATTTCGTATTTTCTGGATCGTTGACAACTAAACATATTAAAATGATGGCTAGATTTAAATAGTTGATTATTTAAATGTGCAACTAAAGTAATTCATGATTGTTGGGAGGCGGGGAGCTTCTCTTAGGGCATCTCCAACAAAGGCTTTTTATAAAGCTTTTTCATGAAAAAAAGTGGTTGATAAAGCTTTACTTCATTGGAGCAAAAGCTTTTTTAACCAAAAGGTTGAGATTTCTCAAGCTTTTGATGAAAAGCTTTTTTGTTATTTTATGTTATAATATTTTCATATTAGTCCCCTCCTTTTATTTAATAAAGCTTTCCAAAAGCTTTTTAACATTGGAGCAAAAGCTTTTTTATAAAGCTTTTTATAAAATAGGTGAGGTGGAATGTAAAAAAGCTTTGGAAAGCTTTTTTACATTGGAGATGTATAACACCCTACTCGAAAATACAAGGATATTTTTTTTTTTTTATAAGGGAAGCGCAAGTTTAGATACAAGACATTGGATTGCATATTTACATTTCAAAATGGCAATCCAAATACATACAGTCTTTAAACTAGATTATCCTAGACATTACACACGATAAGTTTAGTGTTATAGAAATCCAAAACATATGTCATAACATTAACATAGTTAACAAAACAGAGTGAGCCTGTCAAACATTCCATTCCTATAGTACTTCTTGCCCACCCACATACCAAAGTAAACCTGCAAGAAGTAATGAGGGGTTAGCACGAAGCTAAGTGAATAAATCTCAAACTATCACCTAACTTAGCTTAACAAATGAATACAGCAAAGCATAGCAACAGTTAATCATGAAGGATCGGTGGTCCTTGGAGTACCCTCATGCCGCGGTGGTTCCCCAAGTAACACTTAAAACCAACTGAAGGCCAAATCAGTGGCTAAACCGATAGCTTGGTACTATTACTACTTACAACATAATCTCAGTGAACAACACATGTACAAAGCACTTATGATGTCCACAGTAATAGTACTCAAACCCAACACACGTTGACCCCCGACATTCATATAGTCCACAACCATCATGGCAATCAAGGACACCAACAATTAAGTTAAATATAACCATCATGGCAAACTATTAACTTAACAATGAAAACAGTAAATTCACATTTACCCGTTGTAACCATATTGTTACAACCAAATTAGACTGACAGTCCAAGATCCACTCACCCTTGTCGACTGTAGTCTCCACTCAAAGATCTTATCTTATTGAGTCTTCTGGTTATCTGAGAACACGATCAAAACCCGAGTTAGCCTCTAATGTTTAGAATTTATAATATAACATTCACATAATTAATGTCGTATAATGCTCATACTATACTTTCAATACTCGTTAAATAACATAAGCACACAAGTCACAAGATGTCAAATTCGTCAAAGTAAAACTGACAAACGCGATCCGGATAAGGTGTGGCTGGATCGCGTTCCTTAACACCAAAATATTCTGTTGCCAAAATACACTTGCAAACGCGATCCGGGACAAGGAGCTGGATCGCGTTCCAAGGAACAAAATCCGTTGATCCAAATTAACACTAGCTAACGCGATCCGTATGATAGGGACTGGATCGCGTTCATACGTACAAAATCATCTTGGGATCAAAATACACATAGCAACGCGATCCGGGCAAGGGTTTCGGGATCGCGTTCCTATGTTTTGCAGCAATGGTTCAGACCTGCAACTAGTTTCAGCTCGAACCAAAATTGCAAATCATCAAGTTTCAGCTACAATACACGAATTTAACACTTAAGTGACCTATACTAACATGTATAAACATATTGCAACAACAACTAACATCATCAAACACTTCAATTCATACATGCATCAATTTTCAAGATATTTAAGATTTTAGCTCAAATTCATATTTCAACAAATTGATTGCAACAATCTGAAATGCAACTATGTAATCAGTTTACCATAATCATATAACACATTTTAAACACGAATTTAACTCCATTCTATCATCAATTTACCAAACTTAATAATTCAAGCATTTACATGAAAATGGTGTAAATTCACTTACAATGGAGATGATAGCTAGATGAAGGAGATGAAGAACACAATGTAATCACAATCACAGCCTTAATTTGATGAAATCAGATGGTGTATTTGATTTGAGAAAATGTGTTCTTGAGAGCAAAACACAAGTCAGGAACAATTTGGTGTTATGTCAAAATGATGAAACAAGTGTCGACTGATCTTTATGACTCAGCTCCATTTTAGTTAAAATTATACCCGTCCTAAATCTATTGTCTGGAACCTAAAAACCATTTGCGAGAAATAAGTTTTTATTATACCGTCGACTAAATAAATTTAAAACATGTAATAATTCATTTATCACAATAAGCCAATTGACCAATTGACCTATTAATTTAGCCCTCAAATACACCAAGTATTTAAAATACAATTTAAATAACAATTAAATTAAGGGAAATACCGTATTTCAACTAGGCCACATTTGAGGATGTTACAAATCTTTCCTCCTTAAGAAGATTTCGTCCCCGAAATCTCGCCACGCTCAAAAAGATTGGGATAGCGCGTCCTTATGCTAGACTCGGTCTCCCAAGTAAGATTCGGACCCAAACTATGATTCCACTTAATCAATACCATAGGGATCTCCTTCTTTCGAAGTTTAGTCACCTTACGGTCAACAAGTTCTACGGGCTCTTCTACAAGTCTTTGGTTTAAGTCCACACTCAAGTCTTGCAATGGAAGAACTTGGGATTGGTCCTCCACATTGCATTTTCTTAGATAACACACATTAAAAGTATCATGAATACCCGACAATTCAGGAGGAAGATCTAATGACACCGTTTGGTCATTGACAACATGTCGAATTTTAAACGGTCCAATGTATCTAGGAGCTAGTTTACCACGTTTTCCAAACCTGATAACACCCTTCCAAGGTGAAACCTTCAAGTAAACCAACTCACCTTCTACAAACGAAACTGGTCGATAACGTGGGTCAGCATACAGTTTCTGCCTATCACGGGCAGCTTTCAATCTATCTCGGGCAATAGCTACCTTATCGGCTGTAATTTGGACTATGTCAGGACCCGCAAACTGCTTTTCACCCGCCTCTAACCAACAAGTGGGTGTTCTACACCTACGACCATACAACATTTCGTAGGGTGGCATGCCTATACTAGAATGGAAAGAATTATTATAGGCAAACTCAACTAATGGTAAATGGGAATCCCACGACCCACCAAATTCTAATACACATGCCCGCAACATGTCCTCCAAAGTTTGAATGGTACGTTCCGACTGACCATCCGTCTGAGGATGATAAGCCGTACTCAAGTTGACCCTAGAACCCAATTCGCGCTGTAAATTCTGCCAAAAACCCGATACAAATCGAGAATCTCTGTCTGAAACAATCGACAACGGAATACCATGCCTAATAACCACTTCATTAATGTACAATTGCGCCAATTTACTTAATGATGCCGTCTCACAAGTAGCAAGAAAGTGAGCACTCTTGGTCAATCTATCAACAATTACCCAAATCATATCATTACCCTTAACAGTTCGGGGTAATTTGGTCACGAAATCCATGGTAATATGTTCCCATTTCCACTCGGGAATCTCTAGTTGCTTCAAAGCTCCATAAGGTTTTTGATGCTCGGTCTTTACTTGAGAGCAAATATGGCAAGATTCAACAATTCGAGCGACATCCAACTTCAAAGTAGGCCACCAATACAATGGTTTTAAATCATGATACATTTTGGTGCTTCCGGGATGAACCGACAATCTAGACTTGTGAGCTTCCAACAAGATCACATCTCGAAGTCCACCAAACAATGGGACCCAAACACGAGACTGAAATGTTTTTAATCCACGAGAATCTTCTACCAATAAATCTTTCCTTTTAAGCATGATTTCTGATTTCAAGTTATGATCCAATAGAGCCTCCATCTGAGCCAATTTCAATTTGTCAATCAAGTCTGAAGAGATTTCCAATCGCATTAAATAAACCCTTTCAGATTTACCCTTACGGCTAAGCGCATCCGCCACCACATTTGCCTTACCCGGATGGTATCGAATCTCGCAATCATAATCTTTAATCAACTCTAACCATCGTCTTTGCCTCATGTTAAGTTCTTTTTGAGTAAACATATACTGAAGGCTCTTGTGGTCCGTACAAATAACGCATTTGGTTCCATACAGGTAATGTCTCCAAATCTTTAAGGCAAAAACCACAGCTGCAAGTTCCAAGTCATGGGTAGGATAGTTAATCTCATGAGGTTTCAGCTGACGGGAAGCATAGGCAATAACACGGTCTCGTTGCATTAAAACACAACCTAAACCCGCATGTGAAGCATCACAATATACAATAAAATCCTCGGATCCGTCAGGTAAAGCTAAAACAGGAGCCTGACACAACAATTGTTTCAAAGTCTGAAAAGCCGATTCCTGTTGATCACCCCACAGAAATTTCACATCCTTACGAGTTAATTTAGTCAAAGAACCTGCAATCTTGGAGAAATCTTTAATAAATTTTCTGTAATAACCTGCCAAACCCAGAAAACTCTTGATCTCTGACGGAGATTTAGGCGATTGCCAATTCATGACAGCCTCAATTTTAGATGGATCCACTTTAATCCCATCTTCACAAATGATGTGCCCCAAAAACTGAACTTCACGAAGCCAAAATTCACATTTTGAAAACTTAGCATACAATTTCTCCTTTCTCAAGGTGTCAAGAACTAAACGCAAATGTACTTCGTGATCAGATTTAGAATAGACTAAAATATCATCAATGAATACAATGACAAATTTATCGAGAAAAGGTCTACAAACCCTGTTCATCAAATCCATGAAAATTGCTGGAGCGTTAGTCAACCCAAAAGGCATAACAAGGAATTCATAATGACCATAGCGAGTGCGAAAAGCTGTTTTAGGGATATCCTCCCCACAAACCCGGACTTGGTGATAACCCGATCTCAAGTCTATCTTAGAGAAAAATGAAGATCCTTGCAATTGATCAAACAACTCATCTATTCGGGGCAAAGGATACTTATTCTTTACGGTCCTCTTATTCAATTCTCTATAATCAATACACATACGGAAAGTGCCATCTTTCTTTTTAACGAATAACACAGGAGCACCCCAAGGAGAAGAACTGGGTCTAACAAAACCCTTATCTAATAATTCCTGAATTTGATTCATCATTTCACGGATTTCGGAGGGAGCTAATCTATAAGGTGCCTTAGCTACCGGAGTAGAACCAGGAATTAACTCAATTTTGTATTCTACTTCTCTAACCGGAGGTAAACCAGGCAATTCATCAGGGAAAACATCCGAATACTCAGAAACAACTCGGACATTACTAATGGCTTTCTTTTCTAGCTTAGCATCGACAACATAGGCTAAATAAGAATCACACCCTTTAGCTAGAGATTTTCTAGCTTTCATCATAGAGATCAAAGGTATACTACCCCTCTCCCTTTCCCCCCGAGCCACGACATATGACTCGTCTGAAATTGGAATTTTTATTAGCTTCTTATGACAATCTATATTGGCTTTATTACGACTCAACCAATCCATGCCTAACACAACATCAAACCCATGAATAGGCATCAATAGAAAAGAAACAGGGAAACTATGACCCTCAATCGAAATACTAGCTCCAGTAACCGATGTGGTAACCGAAACTAACTTTCCATCCGCTACCTCGACCTCAATAGGTTTTGGAATACATGTAGGTGTCAATTTAAGTCTATCACAGAATACCAAGGACATAAAGGAACAATTTGCCCCCGAATCAAATAAGGCGCATGCCGGTACTGAATTAATAAGGAAAGTACCAGTTATGACGTCCTCGGCTACTACCGCTTCATCCACGGTCATTCTAAAAGCCCGACCCGTTGGAACTGGAGGATTCTTTCTTTTCTGGCCAGCAGATGATGATGACCCTCCGACCGTTCCCGATTTTTGCTTCCTTTCCTCTGGACACGCACTCGAACGATGTCCTTCCTTGCGACAATTCCAACACACTGGCTTATGAAAAGGACAATCCTTAATGTCATGACCGAACTGACCACACTTAATACACCTAGCAGTCTGAGGTGTACAATGTCCCGTGTGCCTAGACTTGCAATTCTGGCACCAATTTGATCTATCCACTGCACCACCAATAACATTTGGTTTTCGGTTATTGTTATTACCTTGCCATTTCTTCTTCCCCTGACCTGAAGTAGATTCACCTTTGGGTTTCATTGGGGACTTGTCTTTAATCTCTAAACCATGAGCTCGAATATCACCGTCTACAGAACGAGCCAAATCAAAAGCTTGGTTAAGATCACCTGCAAGTCTCACAGTAGTCCGATAATTATGGGGTAACATTCCAACAAAATGGTCAATCTTTGTCCTTTCATCCGGTACCCATTGATGTACAAATCTCAATTTATCGGTAAACTGGGAGATAAGGTCCTCCATAGTCATACTATCAGTCAATTGCATATCCAAGAATTCACGCCTAATGCGAGTCATGTCATACCCGGAGCAATATTTCTTACAAACCTCATTATGGAAATCAGACTATGTAATGGAAGCTTTTTGCTGAGGTGTTAAATGAGAGGTGATAGAATCCCACCATCCCATTGCCGGACCCTTTAAAAGTTGCACTGCATAAGTTACCTTGATCTCATCCTCACATCGACAAACCTCAAATTTCCTTTCGACATCTCTTAACCAATCCATGGTCACAGAAGGATTTGTACTCCCAAAGAAATCTGAAGGTCCACTAGATTTAAAGGTCTTGAATGAACATAATTTTTGTTGAGATGGAGGAGGAAATACCGGAAACTGAAATCCTGAAGGTCCTGAAGAAGAAAAAGGAGCTGATGTCTGGTGGTAAATAGGCGGTGGCATAGAAAACTGTGATGTCACCAACGGAGGTGTAATCGTACTAACAACAGGAATCTGCCTGGATGTTCTAGCTTGTTGCTCATATAATTCCTTATATTTGTTTAACTCATCCTCTAAATACAAGGTGTACTCATCACGGCTCAATTCATTTGCAGGGAGTGTAGTACTAGGCTGACCTTGACTTTGAGATTGAATTTCAGGAGGAGAGTCTCTCACTCCAGAAGCATTGATCGGGGTACTGGTCGGAGCGTTATTTTCTGCCATATCCTGTATCACAACACATCTCATAACCCGTTAATTGTTAGTACTTAACAATACTAACAAAATCATACTCACTAGCTCAATCCCCTTCCCTGGAATGTTTGACTAACACAAATAGATTTGGGATTGAACAATTAACCTATGTTCAATTCACCCAAACCTTTGCTCTGATACCAATTTATAACACCCTACTCGAAAATACAAGGATATTTTTTTTTTTTATAAGGGAAGCGCAAGTTTAGATACAAGACATTGGATTGCATATTTACATTTCAAAATGGCAATCCAAATACATACAGTCTTTAAACTAGATTATCCTAGACATTACACACGATAAGTTTAGTGTTATAGAAATCCAAAACATATGTCATAACATTAACATAGTTAACAAAACAGAGTGAGCCTGTCAAACATTCCATTCCTATAGTACTTCTTGCCCACCCACATACCAAAGTAAACCTGCAAGAAGTAATGAGGGGTTAGCACGAAGCTAAGTGAATAAATCTCAAACTATCACCTAACTTAGCTTAACAAATGAATACAGCAAAGCATAGCAACAGTTAATCATGAAGGATCGGTGGTCCTTGGAGTACCCTCATGCCGCGGTGGTTCCCCAAGTAACACTTAAAACCAACTGAAGGCCAAATCAGTGGCTAAACCGATAGCTTGGTACTATTACTACTTACAACATAATCTCAGTGAACAACACATGTACAAAGCACTTATGATGTCCACAGTAATAGTACTCAAACCCAACACACGTTGACCCCCGACATTCATATAGTCCACAACCATCATGGCAATCAAGGACACCAACAATTAAGTTAAATATAACCATCATGGCAAACTATTAACTTAACAATGAAAACAGTAAATTCACATTTACCCGTTGTAACCATATTGTTACAACCAAATTAGACTGACAGTCCAAGATCCACTCACCCTTGTCGACTGTAGTCTCCACTCAAAGATCTTATCTTATTGAGTCTTCTGGTTATCTGAGAACACGATCAAAACCCGAGTTAGCCTCTAATGTTTAGAATTTATAATATAACATTCACATAATTAATGTCGTATAATGCTCATACTATACTTTCAATACTCGTTAAATAACATAAGCACACAAGTCACAAGATGTCAAATTCGTCAAAGTAAAACTGACAAACGCGATCCGGATAAGGTGTGGCTGGATCGCGTTCCTTAACACCAAAATATTCTGTTGCCAAAATACACTTGCAAACGCGATCCGGGACAAGGAGCTGGATCGCGTTCCAAGGAACAAAATCCGTTGATCCAAATTAACACTAGCTAACGCGATCCGTATGATAGGGACTGGATCGCGTTCATACGTACAAAATCATCTTGGGATCAAAATACACATAGCAACGCGATCCGGGCAAGGGTTTCGGGATCGCGTTCCTATGTTTTGCAGCAATGGTTCAGACCTGCAACTAGTTTCAGCTCGAACCAAAATTGCAAATCATCAAGTTTCAGCTACAATACACGAATTTAACACTTAAGTGACCTATACTAACATGTATAAACATATTGCAACAACAACTAACATCATCAAACACTTCAATTCATACATGCATCAATTTTCAAGATATTTAAGATTTTAGCTCAAATTCATATTTCAACAAATTGATTGCAACAATCTGAAATGCAACTATGTAATCAGTTTACCATAATCATATAACACATTTTAAACACGAATTTAACTCCATTCTATCATCAATTTACCAAACTTAATAATTCAAGCATTTACATGAAAATGGTGTAAATTCACTTACAATGGAGATGATAGCTAGATGAAGGAGATGAAGAACACAATGTAATCACAATCACAGCCTTAATTTGATGAAATCAGATGGTGTATTTGATTTGAGAAAATGTGTTCTTGAGAGCAAAACACAAGTCAGGAACAATTTGGTGTTATGTCAAAATGATGAAACAAGTGTCGACTGATCTTTATGACTCAGCTCCATTTTAGTTAAAATTATACCCGTCCTAAATCTATTGTCTGGAACCTAAAAACCATTTGCGAGAAATAAGTTTTTATTATACCGTCGACTAAATAAATTTAAAACATGTAATAATTCATTTATCACAATAAGCCAATTGACCAATTGACCTATTAATTTAGCCCTCAAATACACCAAGTATTTAAAATACAATTTAAATAACAATTAAATTAAGGGAAATACCGTATTTCAACTAGGCCACATTTGAGGATGTTACAAGATGCTCTTAGAGCATCCCCAATGATACATATTCTAAAGCTTTTCATTCAAAAGCTTTTTTGTAAAAAGCTATACCTCCAATGAAGAAAAGCTTTAGAAAAGCTTTATAGGACATAAACCTCATTAAATGATAATAAAATAACCAAAATACATAGGGTCTACTATACCTATAACTTGCTAAATCTCAAGCTTTGCCATAAAATTAACACTAGATATTGAAAAGCTTTTTGTAAAGCTTTTTTAAATAGTAAAAAGCTTTAGAAAAAGCTTTAGGAAATGTATAATTGGAAGTGCTCTTACAACAACAATCTTACACAGTTACACACTACCGCAGAGTTTCAAAATTTTTAATATATAATTATTTATTCATTAATATATTTATTATTTATTTGGTATCAACAATAAGCTTCCACCGTTTCTCTTGGCTTCCAGATTTAACACCTAAGATACAAAAAAAATATACTATTTTTCAACTCAAATATTCTTGACATCAAGCTTGAATTTTTGTGTGTATTTTCCTGTGATGATGTAGTTTCAACAGTGGAAGACAGGGTGAGCGTCGCCCCCATAACATATTTTAAATTACGTAAAAATCTTTTTAAAGTATTAATAACATATTAAAATTTTCACTCTCACAAAACTATAAAAGAAATAACATAATTTTTCGTCCCCTCTATTCTAGTTTCCTAACTCCGCCCATAATTTCAAATTTCAACCCCAATAAAATCCTTTACTATGCAAAGTTCATGAAATTACATCATCATATTTACCAAATATTTCATGACGTATTAATAATTGATAATTACATACTCCCTCCGTCCCAGAATAAATGTCCTGTTTCAGATTTTGAAGTCTTTCTTTTTCAACTTTGACCTTAAATATCTTTGTTTGTGTTATATAATACTTTATGGAAATTATACCAATGGAAATACATTTAAAATTCAATCCATTCATATATTTTGCATAAAATATTATATAACACAAACAAAAATATGTAAGGTCAAAGTTGAAAAAGAAAGACTCAAAAAGTCAAAACAGGACACTTATTCTGGGACGGAGGGAGTATAAAACAAAAACAAACTCAGTATCTTGTTACTGAAAATAATTACGGTAAGGTCATGAGATCAACATATGCATTTTGTGCGGAAGAAGATGCAGACGATCTCAACCGTTGATTTCTGTGATCAACGACTCAAATTTGCTACCTCTTAACAACACCATATTTTACATAAAATGCTTTGTGCACTTAAAATGCAGTGTTGCGAGTATGAACTATTATTTTTAAAAATAAACTTCATCTCATAATGTACTAGCTGCCCGTTGATACCAAATCAAATGATTAACATAAATAGTTAGCGTATAGTCGTATACGCCCACAAATACATGTGTGTGTGGATATATGAATTGTAATTGTAATTTTAACATACAACCATTTTAATTTGTAACTTCATTTACGATATTGTTCATTTGTGATCATGTATAATTAATGCGTAGAAAAGAAACCGTACGTTAACACCTTCAAAATCCAGAAATAATACAGCACGGAAATTTAGTTGTACACCACGCAAACCATGAACCAAACATTAGGCAAACCGAACTTCAACAATGTACATAAATTTATTTTCTTGAAATTATACTACAATAATTTAAAAATAACTTAAATAAAAATATAAAAATCTATACATGAATAATACATTAATTAATACAGATTACTAATTACCACATTATATAATATATATACATACTTACACACACATTTGTGTATGTATGTACATTGCTTAATAATGCTCATATAGCATTAATTCATAAAATAGTTAAAGTTAATTACCCTAATAATATATACATACATTTGCATTGCACATATTTTTATTTTTTTTCCAAGCAATTCAAATGAAACTAATATATAAATATAAACAGCAATAAGTTGGTATGGTAATTAATTAAGTCTATTATTTAACTAAAATTAATTACTTCATTTGTTTTCAAATGAACAATATCAACATCAATGATTCAATGTTACTTCTTCAAATCAAACATCATCTACTCCTTGAATTCAATTGAGAAAATAATCGATTTATCGATCGTCGTCTAAGTTTCTAAAAAACCAGTCATTCTAAGAACAGAATTTCGCATTTCACTCAAATCTCTTCCTTTCAATGTCCTTCCAATTCCAGAACAAACCGAAAACGCCATCTTTTCATCTAGTCTTCGCCTCACCATTACATGAGGTGGCACCATTTCTCCGTTTTCTTCGTATTCGTATTCAAATAAGCTCGGTTCAACATAACGAAACCACGTCAACTTATTCGGTATATTAATCGCTTCTTGCTTTGTATTTTTCTTCTTTTTCGTCTCGATTTTTTTCCTTTTGGTTCTTCGTGACTCTTCAGAATCCGAATCTGTAAAGCATTTATCGTCATTTTCAAAAGTGTTTCCGGTGAACACAACATCAGATTCTTCAAATTCTTCAGCCATCGGAACCTAAAAGTTATTGAATTATTCGGAAAGTGTTTAAAATTGTGAATAATAATGAAAAAAAGATTGGAATTTATAGGGGAATGATAATGGGAATCGTTGAGAGTACTCAATCATTCTTTGTGGACCCGGTTTAATTTGTTTCTCTTTCTAAAAGTCTTTGTTGTTGTTTTTCTCTCTCTAGAAGTAATTAAATTAAAAATGTATGTATATAAGCCAGCTTAGCTTAAGCAGTTTACTTGTGACTCACGTAATTGATTATATGTGCAACTAGTATTGCATGGAGTACAACATACGCTAGGTCGTTATGAAAGGTTTAATTTGTTCACACTTTTATTCTTGTGTGTTTTTATGCTCTAAGAAAACTGCATATGTAGTGTACAACTCAAGTTAATTAACTAATGGAAGATACTCCGTAGGTTAGAAGCCAACATTATGCTTTATGGGCCTTATCTATCTATACATACTACAAATAAAAAATCATTGGTTCGGTTAACATTTCGATGTTTTTTAGGTTATACGGAAGGACTAAACATGTACATATCATAAACATGAAAGATATAAGGTGTAAAATATGATGTACATATTAGGTCAACATCACATAAATTTGATGTTGTCGACTTAAGTTAAATTCGAAACTGGTGAAACCATAGTATGTTATATGGGTGATTAACTATAACTATAAAGCGTAGTCACATGGGTATAAGGTTGCTACATCAGATTATTAACTTTTATAAGAGCTTTAAGGTGGACATATTATAATGCGTAGTCACATGGGTAGATTTTGACAAAAATGAAGGTTGTGGGACCAAATTGTAGTATTCCCAATTAAATTTGTTTCACTGGTTTAAAGAAGGCCCATTATAAGACAAAATAGCCCATTTAAATTGGGCAAATTTTCGTGGGCCCGTCTATAATAAATTTTGAGCAAAGCCATTTTAATTTTAATGAAGCGATAAGATGATATCGAAAGGTATGTGGCAAACATGGTTGTAGTATACTCTTTAGCAACAATTATTTAACGGGATATTACGTGTTACAATCTTAGATCAAGAGTAGCTATGCAAATTAAAAGCAACATAGTTTCGGAAGAACATCGAAAGCAAGTAAATCAAACATGTCCTGTTTACGGTACTTCGTAGTTGTTTTGGTTTCACAAACTACAAAGGTTGTTTCTTCCTCAACACAATTGTACGAACATTTAAAGTTTGCAATCTTTAGAATTCTAAACAAAATTTGAACTTTTTGTCTAACTGGATTTTTGCGTGTTTCTCTCATCTTTCATACTATCACGCAAACTTTAGATAACGAAGGCGAAGCCTTCCGTAAGCCTACCATTTCTCTATAAAATTTACTAAAACTTACTATATATCCTAGATTTGCCAACTTATTAGCGACAATGTTAACAAAATGCATTCACAATATTTGATTACTTGTTATTTAATTTGTCAAGACTCTTAGTAAATCAATATCAATATATATATATATATATATATATATATATATATATATATATATATATATATATATATATATATAAAATTTACGAAGGAAATGTTCCTTGCAAGTAACAGGTTGACAAGTGTAAGAAATGTTGTGGAGGAGTGCAAGTGACACGTGTCATAATGGAATAATCAAATTACCATATCCTTGGAAGAGACGTTGCCCTAATTTCGTGCAGTACTATCATAAACATTTGGATAAGTTTGTGTGGCCATTCTTGGAAAATAAGCGAAACAATAATGTTTAATTACTCGTTAACATATGTAATACGGTATACTCTAGCCACTTGATTTAACATGAAAACAATACATGAAAATACGGTATACGTTGCACTAATATATGTTTAATCATTCGTTAACATATGTAATACGGTATACGTTGCCCTAATATACTCTAGCCAGTTGATCGATACAACATGAAAACAATACATTATACATTCTTTCAAATTTGTTACATTATCTCCCCTAAATAAAGTAATTGTTCCGAAATCTAACTTTTAAACAAGCCGGATATTATTATTGGCTATTATTAGGTGATAACTAAGTTTTGTGTCGATCTTTGAAAACAAAAGTCATGGGATTAAAAATTTTCATGAAATTATTTTATTGGGATTTTGGGATCCATGGAGATATAAGGGGAGCACGGGTAGTGAGAATTGGCTATTGGAAACTTGATGTTATGCAATTTGCATAAATTTGATATAGGTTTTTGGTTTACGCACTATATAAGTCCAACTCATTAGGTTGAGACTCCAAAAAGTTAATGGAGGGATATGTAAGTCTTTTTAAAACTTCTGTGCAAAAGCTGACAAATGTCAACATATGCTCTCGCGTTTCTGATCTTTTAAACTTTGTTGAGCTTAAGCGGTTATTGGAAAATGAGGTAACTACTTTCAAGTTGGCACAAATGTAGTAGAAGAACTTGTTACATCAAGAAGCAGGGGATACGCTAATTTATGATGCTTGAGAATGAGTTAGCCTCGTTTGTCTATTTTTACTACTCCCTCCGTCCCAAATTGTTTGTCCATCTTACTATTTATACTTGTCCCAAAATAATTACCCACTTCTAAAAGTAAATATGCATTAATGTTTATATTTCCTATATTACCCTTAACTTTAAAACTATACATACCTCAAAGAAAACAATTTAATTAATGATTAAGGGTTAAAGTTATCATTATACTAAGGTCAAAGCTGCATTTACTGTGATTTTCTTAATATGTGTGTTTTCAACTTGGTGACAAACAATTTGGGACGGAGGGAGTATCATTTATGGTCAACATGTCATTGGATTGCATTTGTTAAATTTTTATTTGTTGTCCAATATTTTAGGTTTGATGTCAAGTTAGGCGTGTCGTTTGTTTGTCATTGTCCTATTGTGTCAATATGTGGTACCTAAAATGAAAAGCTTCGATAGAAAGGAAGCAATCTAGAAGTGGAAATGATCAGGAAGTATATAAGTATTTGCAATTCAGCCGAAAGATGGTCAAAGAGAGATGCAAAAGCAAGGCTAGTACAGGGTGTGGATCTTGATCAAGCATAAAAAATATACTTGAGTTAGGGTGGCGTGAATCGGCTTGGAATATATAAGTTTATTATCAATCCTTATGAGTTAGGGTTTTTAGGGTTTATGGATATAGGTGTATTTGGAGGTGCTTGGGGGATGAATAGTGCTCATACCCTTGTATTTATACATGCCTTTGATCACCTTGGTGGGCAAGTTTTGCCACGTGTCATCATCTGGTGATGCCAATCGGACGACTACGATTGATTCCCTTTGCGCGTGGGTTCCCTGTGCTGACGTGGACCAATGGCAATAGGGGATTCAAACCCTTGTCGGCTTGCACGGGACAACCACTTACGTTGGTGATCCACTGGTGAACCGTTGCATCCCAGCTGTACAGTGACGTCACCTCCCACGTGGTTGCAGGACATCCCATCACATTCCAGCTACGAGACATGAAAAGACGCGCATTTATTGCGCGCCGTCGGTTCAGTTCGTCCATCTTCACAGGGCCGCTTCATTTAGTTTAAGTCCGCCATCATATCCTCGGACCGGAATATAATAACGGACTTGGGGGACTTAATGATGTACACCACATCACCTCTGACCATGGAACGCACCAAACAATCTGGTCAAGGCCCCGTCCCGAGTTCGAACCACGGATACGATCCGTGGTCAACTCTTGTAGCCGTTGGCATGGCGGTCAACCTCTGAACTCAACACGAGGCCGGATATATTCCGTACCCGGATCACGGACCTTATCATCGCAAGACGGTTCTATTAGTAACCGGTTAGCATCGGTACGGCAGCAAGACGACAGAATGGGGCACGCTTCCCGTACAAAGCTGGCATCCTCTGACAAAAGTACACTCCGCGACCGTTATATTCAGGTATTGTTAACATGGCTTGGACATTAACCTGGTCGGCTCGCCTGATTGGTCCACGTCAGCATGTGTCCAGTAATTGTCATCTTGGCCCACGACCGGGCATCCACGTCAGCAATCCACGCATGAAGTGTCACCCTCCCCCACTACCTAACCCTCCACGCTAGTTTAGGGTTTGGGTATAAATACTAGTGTTATGCTTCAATTTCAAGCCAACACCTCATAAATCCACAGAGTTACTCCTCACAAATTGCTCTCCAAGAATTAGGCTTTCACCACCCTCGATTGACTTAGTCTCGACTCTGGGTTTGCACGTTAATCGGAGTGTGACAAGCTTAATTCCTCATACAACATCATCATTGTAATCAAGTATTTTTACGCTTGAACAAATATATTTTAATCTTTTTCTAAGTGGGTCGTGCATCGCACGACCTTTAACTTGACTAGTATATACTATATATATAAATAGAATAACAGTTTGAAAAGTGTGATAGGTTATAAATATTGTTGAAAATTAAACATATATTACCTTTATATATCAACGGGAGCTGATTTTGACAAGTAAGTTTTTACTTGTAACAAAAAAACAGTACAACTGTTTATGCCTAGAGTACAACCGGTTAATACACTGTTTCCTTGTGAAAAGTAAAAGTTTACTTGACAAAATTAGCTCCCTATATCATTTGGTGAACTAAATGAGCATATTCTCACCATTTTTCTCATGAAATTTTGTGCATATTTTCATTGATTAAGAAATCATGATGATGCTATATTTTTCACTAATAAGTTATCATGAGAAACTAACAAATTTCATAGTATATATAGGGACACGTGGAGCCACATATAGGCACATATATACTAATTTTGAACTATTTGTTCTGTGTAATAATCGAAATCGATAAATTATTGAAAAAGGTTATTTAGATAATATAGCTAACTTAAAAAATATAGTTATACTTGATAACTATAAGGGTTAATAGACAATTTCGTTACTGTACTTTCCGAAAAAGTTCAATTTAGTTACCGAACTTTTATTTGGTTCAATTGAATTACTGAACATTTAAATAATTGATCAAATTGTTACTCAAGTTTCTAATCATACACATATTAGTTACTGTAGTTTACGAAAATGTTCAATTTCGTTATCGAACTTTCATTTTTTTGGAATAAAAAACGAGGATTTTACACTTGTAAACCGGTTTTGTAAGTTCAGTAATTCAATTGAACCAAATAAAAGTTCGGTAACTAAATTGAACTTTTTCAGAAAGTACAGTAACGAAATTGTCTATTAAATATAACTATAACTATGGATATAACACTATTAAGTAGCTTGTAAAATTGGAATTGTATATGGATTTTTAATTTAGTAAATCATTATGCTTTTAACACTTCATAATCCGTTGTTTGACGCATTGCAATTGCGACGGCAATTAAATCCTGGTGTTATTAAAAACATACAATTGCCATCATTTGAACTAAAAATATTAGCTAATGGACTAAAGTTGGATATTTCAAGACAGTATAAGGACTATTTGAGTATCTTCGTATCATAAACGCAAACCGACCTCATTATATATATATTCCCCAATTTTGAGTTTCTAGGGCAAAATCAACTCGCATTCGTTCGATCAGGTTCCAAATTCTTTCGATTCAGCTAATTTCATTCGATTGCTTATAAATTCTTTTGGTTATTCACCTAAATTTATTCATTGTTATTGTTATTATTTCCTTTTTGCATATTAAAGAAGCGTTATATTGATTCTTCAGTCCCTCGCATCTCCATATTTCAATGGATGAGGTGGTTGATTTCGCGTTTGGCGACGCGCCTTCATTTCTAAACAATATTAATCTCCTTTCTCGTTCGTTAAGAACCGAACGCTCTCGCACTGAGCTTTACCTGAGATTCACGAGTACGACCAAACCCCAAACGCTCTCCCTTCATGTTCAAAGAAAAGATTTCTATGTTCTAAGATTTCATATAGGAAATGGAAAAATCTGGCACCTACAAAACTGATCGTCTGAGAATCATCTATGTATAGGAATTCAATATGACGATTTTGGGGGTCTCGTTTCAATACAGATTGGCCTCGACCAATTTGGTTATGCCATCAACAAAAAAACGAAGCACTTTCAGAAACATCAAGTCGGAAATGCTATAGGTTCTTTAATCGTAATGAAGATTGACACGATTAGGAATGAAAGGCTTCTCTCATTAGTTTACAATTTATTTAAGGACGATCCGCTCGCAATACGTTACCTTGACCTTCAGGAGAAGAAGCTTGTGAATGGATGGGGTCAAGCAAGTGACTTGAGTGTAACTGGTTTAACTAAGGGGGACGTTATATTGAGAAATTCTCTATTAGAAGACATAGATGTTGAAAAGATTTGGAGTGATCCCCAATAAGCTCGGGATGCGGTGAACATTTGCTGGCACTGGGAATAGGTAATTACGTACTATTATCCTAATTATTGTAGTAATGAATGTCATCAATCTTTGTATTTTAGTAATAGTAGTTTAGGAATAGTCTGTAAAACCAGTAGCACAATAACTGTAGGCTAGAAGTATATGTAGGCTAGAACTCCGAACTAACGACCTAGCAGCATTTGCATCTCTTTAGAACAACAAAAACCAACATCATAGTATCTATTTTGTATGGTTTCTGCACAATGAGTTTCATAGGTCAAAATGGTTGAAAATCGATTTTTGTGGATATAATAACATCCTTAATCGTTTTGTGAAGATTGATATTATAATGTAGTTTGGGGTTTACCTAGTAAAGCGCAACTGACTTTTACCTAAGATTTACGAGTCGGACTAAACCCAAACTCTTTCCCTTAATGTTCAAAGGCACGATCTCTGTGTTCATAGATTTCATATCGGAAATAGCAGAAGAATCTGGAATCTAAAACAAGGATCGTCAATTGCTATTAGTTTGGTTAGATTGTGAATGATTTTATATAGACCTTTAAATATAGTAAACGTTGAATATGTCATACATGGTTACATATATGGTTATATTTGTCAACAATATAATATATTTATATAAACTCGTGTTTCATATAATGATCAAATGAGATAATATGAATCGTGTATTTGTTAATATCAACTTCACCACAACAACTTTATACAACTAATCAATAATCATCGAGCAACCTCACATATTATAATATTTAATTACAATGATTAATTGTTAATTTAGGTAAAATAAGGGATGTTGAAACAGTTTTTGAAAGTAAACATCATATCGATGCTTTATAAGTTTATATTGTATAGTATTTCCACTGTTTTGAAAATCGGACTTTGAATCGGACCGGTTATTGCTATTATTTCCTTTTTTGCATATTAAAGAAGCGTTATATTGATTCTTTTACCAGTACCTCAGTCCCTCGCATCTCCACATTTCAATGGCTTAGGTGGTTGATTTCGCGTTTGGCAACGCGCCTTCATTTCTAAACAGTATTAATCTCCTTTCTCGTTCATTAAGAACCGAACGCGCTCGCACTGAGCTTTACCTAAGATTCACGAGTACGACCAAACCCCAAACGCTCTCCCTTCATGTTCAAAGAAAAGATTTCTATGTTCTAAGATTTCATATAGGAAATAGAAAAATCTGGCACCTACAAAACGGATCGTGTGAGAATCATCAATGTATAGGAATTCAATATGACGATTTTGGGGGTCTCGGTTCAATACATATTGGCCTCGACCAATTTGGTTATGCCATCAACAAAATAATCGGAGCTTTTAGTAAGGATGATGATGGTTCGAAAAGAACGAAGCACTTTCAGAAAGATCAAGTCGGAAATGCTATAGGTTCTTTATTCGTAATGACGAATGAACGATTAGGAATGAGTGGCTTCTCTCATAAGTTTACAATTTATTTAAGGACGATCCGCTCGCAATACGTTACCTTGACCTTCAGGAGAAGAAGCTTGTGAATGGATGGGGTCAAGCAAGCGACTTAAGTGTAACTGGTTTAACTAAGGGGGCGTTATATCGAAGAATTCTCCGTTAGAAGACACAGATGTTGAAAAGATTTGGAGTGATCCCCAATATGCTCGGGATGCGGTGAACATTTGCCGGCACTGGGAATAGGTAATTACGTACTATTATCCTAATTATTGTAGTAATAAATGTCAACAATCTTTGTATTTTAGGAATAGTAGTTTAGGAATAGTCTGTAAAACCAGTAGCATAATATCTGTAGGCTAGAAGTATCTGTAGGCTAGAACTCTGAACTAACGACAGCATTTGCATCTCTTTAGAACAACAAAAACCAACATCATAGTATCTATTTTGTATGGTTTCTGCACAATGAGTTTCATAGGTCAAAATGGTTGAAAATCGATTTTTGTGAATATAATAACATCCTTAATCGTTTTGTGAAGATTGATATTATAATGTAGTTTGGGTTTACCTAGTAAATTATAATGTAGTTTGGGGTTTACCTAGTAAAGCGCAGCTGACCTTTACCTAAGATTTATGAGTCGGACTAAACCCAAACTCTCTCCCTTAATGTTCAAAGGCACGATCTCTATGTTCATAGATTTCATATCGAAAATAGCAGAATCTGGCATCTAAAACGGGGATCGTCAATTGCTATTAGTTTGGTTAGATTGTGAATGATTTTATATAGACCTTTAAATATAGTAAACGTTGAATATGTCATACATGGTTACATATATAGTTTTATTTTTCAACAATATAATATATTTATATAAACTCGTGTTTCATATAATAATCAAATGAGATAATATGAATCGTGTATTTGTTAATATCAACTTCACCACAACAACTTTATACAACTAATTAATAATCATCGAGCAACCTCACATATTATAATATTGAATTACAATGATTAATTGTTAATATAAGTAAAACAAGGGATGTTGAAACAGTTTTTGAAAGTAAAGATCATATCGATGCTTTATAAGTTTATATTGTATAGTATTTCCAATTTTTTGAAAATCGGACCGGTTTTCAAAATATCTGTTTATGTGCATGACTACTTGGGAAGGTGCATTTTTGACACTAACCAGGGTTATATAGGAAGGAGAATACAAAGACTTTTCAACTTGATGGTGCTAAATCTGGGAAACTCAATTTGAATCTCAAGTGGATGGCTCAACCAATCTATCGTGACTCTTAGCAATAGAACACCGTTGTCTGCTCATAAAGAGCTTAGGAATTAGCCACTGACATTTTCACAATTTTTCTTTCGTTCTTGCAAATTGCAAATCAGTGTTTATCTTTTGAGAAATGGTTAGTTTAATGGGTGTTTATTTTGTGATAAATATTTGAGTATGTAGCCTGGTGTTATCAACACACTGAAAAGATCATACCTTCGTTATTAATATATTATGCAGTCACAAGCACCCATCCATTTCTGCATGTGTGTCTCTAATCCTCTAACTTATGATCAAAACCCACAAATTTCATCACGTTTTTGGTTTTTGAATAGTAAAATAGAGAGGTGAAGGGTCAGGCGGGTTGGGTATTAACAAAGCGTATTATTTTTCATATAGGTGATAACTATTGAGGCAGGATGCGTTGGTAACTTGATATAAAACATTTATTTTATCATCAATGTTACTTATTTTTTTAACAACTATTGCGATATTTATATTAGTGCAAAAATAATAACCATAAAACGCTTTTACGGGGTTTTATTTTTACACACAAAAAAAACATACTCTTTCAAATACTTTAACTTGTTTGATCCATTACAGATAAGAGATAACCCGAATCACATCATCCATAAGTAGATGGGTCAAACTGCCACCTCTATCCAAATTTAGTCATTCTTAGGATCTTCCACTCTAAAGATTCGAGTGAAAAAGCTAAAGCTTTGTTTCGACCACATAATACTACCATTTGTCCCACTGGCTTCCCTGCTTCTTTATCAAAGAAAGATTCCGCAAGAGCCTTTGTAGATTTCTTAACGGGGCCCATTCTTTCACCCCTTCGGCCTTCTCTTCAATGAAACTGCAGGCAGTACGGAACAAGTTCTAGCTCTACATGTAAGTCATCCTACAAAAATACTCAAATTACCCTAAGAAAACAGAAACTACCATGGAAGTAATGAAGTAAAAGAGAGAGAAAAAGTGGTTTGCCTTGTTAATGACAACATGGGCGAAAGAAGGCCGAACAGGCAATCCAAAAACACGTGCTTCGTTATGTTCTAATCCGTCTAGCAGAGCCCTTTTTGATACCTCTTCAGAAAGAGCAGTTAGGCTATTACTGAGAGGGATCAGACAATATTTGAAAGGGATGCGCCAATGATGAAAAGAAAAAATTCCAGGCTGGTCTCCATGATCTTATTATTACCTCCATGGGTTGCCCGGGAATTAAGACCCCCTTTACCAATATGGTACGATGTGCCAGGGCTCAAGGTCAACATGAAGTGGCATTTCTGGTTGCACAACACCTTGATCCTCTTCCCCAAGCCATTGCAGCTAAGACAGATCCGGAGGCAGTTAACAAGGGAAGAGCTGCTGGTCAGGCGCTGGCTAACCTATCCACTTCTCCGTTCCTGGAAAAGCTTATGGAGGACTTGAATATGCCTGTGGATGCTCTTTTGGCTCTAAAGCCCTAGTTTGTTGGTTGTAATTGATACATTTGTGCTGGAAGATGTCTGTAATTAATATACTTGTTCGTCATTGACGGTTGTAATTAATGTATTTAGCTGTAATATATTTTATCTTCATTTGTGCTTGTGGTTGCTTTTGAGTACTCATTGTTTATACTTGCTTATTTTTGATTTTTTTGAACAAGTTATATTCTTGGTTTCTGGGTTATCCTGTTTAGTCATGACTTGGCAAATTCTAGTTTGCCTTCGTTAGCAAGCATATTGGCAGATGCTTGTGTCATTCCTGTCTTATTTTGATTCATCACTAGCCAACCTATTGGTTGAGGTGAATCTCTTCCAGGGATAGGGCTAGAATTCACCTTCCACTTTGGCAGGGCCGCCACTCTTGTCTGCTAGTTTGGGTGATTCTGTCAGCCAAGTGCAGGGAGTGGGGCAATGTGGAACTACATAGGGTAGTTCTGGCCAACGAGGTGGCATTGTGTTCTTGACACACTTGTAAAAATTTGTAAAAAAGTAAACGACTTCTGTTATGAACAACTTGATTCTATTGAAAAGCGATGAACATAGATATGCCTGTCAGGAGGGGTGATCAATCCCTCCTGGGCTTACAGAGAGTTGTTCAAACATAGCATTTTTTCAAATTGGTCGCATGCCAGGTGCGAGGTACAGCTGTGCCATTTAAGCAGGCCAGGGAATAGGCTCGATTACCGTGGGCTTCGGTCACTTGATATGGCCCTTCCCAGTTCTGGCCAAGCTTTCCTGTATCTTCAGCTCTCGAGGCTTCATTCCTGCGCCAGACATAATCTCCTGCCTTATATGCCCGAGACTGAACCTTCCTGTTGTAGTACCTAGCCATCTTGTGCTTGTTTCTTGCTTCCTGAATAGCTGCCATCTCCCTGACTTCTACCATTATGTTAAGATTTTCTTTTAGCGACACTATATTTGCCTCCTCTTCAAATTGCAAGACCCTTTCAGTGGGCACGCTAATTTCTGCAGGGATGACCGCCTCTGTTCCGTAGACCAAGCTGAATGGTGTCACCCAGGTGCTATTCTTTTTTGGCATGGTGCGATGGACCTATAAGAAATTTGGCAACTCATCCACCCATCCTGTTCTGGAGGTGCCAAGCCTAGCTTTGATCCCTGCAACAATATCCCTGTTAGTGACCTCCACCTGCCCGTTAGCTTGGGGGCGGGCGACAGGAGCCCTCGTAATTCTTTTTAAAAAAATAAAACTTAATTCTTTTAAATCAAATTAAAATTGGTCGTAATTCTTTTTCGATTGATGCCTGCATAATTTGAGGAGCAAAATAGGCGCGGTTGGTTAATGAAAAATTTCTCCATTTTTCGTTTTCCATTTCTCTAGAGAATGAGAAATGTTTACTTCTCTAGAAAACCATGGAAAATTAGAAAAAGTGTTTAGTTACAAGGATGAAGTTTTCCTTTTCTAAGGAAGAGTAGAGCGTAAAAACTTAGAAAACCATCAAAAGTAGTTTTCAACTTTGTAGTTATCAAAAGGAAAACAGAGATTTTCCTTTTCTTAAAAAAGTTTTTTTTAGAACTCGAATTTGAACACGTTTTCTAATTTTTTTTAGAGAATTTTTCTGGAAAAGTAATAAGTTTTTAGTAACTAAACGCATAATTTTCTTTTCATTTTTCGAATTAGTTTTTTCTTCCTACGAAATTTATAATCATTGTCAAATTGCATATGTCAAAAAATTCCAAGGGCCTGACATTATCATCAAATAATTTGTTATAAATTCTTTATATTCTTCGTCAATCAATTCTTTATTTTTGTGTTGACACCATTCAATATTGCAACGATTTTTTTTCTTAATTACTTCACATATCTACGTAAAGTTTGAACTAAGAATACATATTTCATCAAAAATAATCGTAACACATCGATTTATATCTTTTAATAAAATTGATTCATAATCTAATTTTATTAGATGATTCATGATTTTACAACATTGATTTCAAAATTTTATCACGTTTCACAAGTTTATCATGTTGATTCATAAATCATATAACAAATTTAAAATTAATGAATCATCTATAATGCGTTAATAGATTCTTGCAATTGTTGATAAATTCTTTACTATTAATAATTAGGAGAAAAACACTTGTATCCACACAAATTAAAGTCGGTAGTTATTTACTAAATTTAAAATCTCATGAAATCTGTCTTTTACCCCCTTCATAATTAAATTGATGTGATTTTCTTCATTAATTCGGGGTAATACAAAATTTCCATTAAAAATTTATGAACCATTATATTGATCGCCCAATCCAATGCTCATAAATGCTTCTTCCTCATAATGTTGTTGAACCTAAAAATATTTTTTGATAATGGTGTTGATTCACGAAATCATGGCTATGATTCAATTGTTTACTTGTTTGTAATACTCCGTAGTACATATATATATATTCATTGATTCAAGAAATCATAAGTATGATTCACTTGCTCCTAATAATGATTCACCAATATAGTTTACCATTGTTTTCGGTTGTTCATATGACGATTTCATCTGATTATGTAACAATGATTCACATTTTCAGTTGTTGGTCGCAACAATGCACCACTATTTCTCAAACTATCACAGTAACATATTTTATAACATTGATGCAGATTTTGTTTATAAATTTAATTTGAAAAATTATAACAATCTAAAACTACATAGTAAAAATCTAACAAATCGTTTGAACTGCCACTTGAATAAAAATTCAATAGCTTATAATAAGTTAATAACTATTTAAAATTACATGAAATGCATCACAAGTTTGTACCTAATGAATTCTCCATCTTATCTTCAAAAGTGAATCTCATACGATTTAATTTTTATTATATAATTCAATTATAATAAAGTTAATTCATATTTAAATTTATAGTTATTTGATTCAACAAACACTTTCTCCTATAATTCAATTTTTTTTATATGATAAGATTAATTGCTTCAAATTTATAATTATCTGATCGTGTTTTTGTTCAAATATGTTTTTGTTATGTGATTCCTGGAATAAGAAATTGATTTACATTTTCAATTAATTAATTTATTAAAATAATGATGGAAAGCCTTCTAAATTGTTGGGAATAGTTTCGATTTCGTAGGAAAAAGTCTGACAATTTTCATTTGGTAATTAATTAATCGATAGTCAAATCTACCATTTTACCCTTCCAACGTTTACTTACTACTCACTTAACATTGCTAAAATTTACATTAAAGCCATCCCTAAGTTTGAACCATTTATCAAACTAATTGATGGTTTAGACAGGGGCGGATGCAATTCAATAGGTGAGGGTGAAGATGAACCCACTGAATTAAGTCCAACTAGTGTTAAATTTTCTAAATTTTCTTAAAAGTCCCCCAGCCCACTAATTATTGGACCCCCCCAAAATTGAATTAATCAACTAGAAATGATTTTTTTTAGCCCAATTCATCGAGACATGGACAGAGTCCTAATTTTTGCTCAATCTCATTCTCATCATCTCATTGTCCTAGTTTTTGATATATAGAGTAACTTCAATTATTAATTTGGTGTTTTGTTTGTAATTAGGAAATCCTATTTGCCTAGTGTCTAGTGAAATTGTGAGCCTTTTTAACCAAAAATTTGCCTTATCATGAAATAGCTTTATTTTTATGAGCAGTTTATTAAAATCACATTTACCGTGTATTAATTTATGCTTGATTATTGGTTTTTTTCCTTGAAGTGGTTCCCTCATGTGTTAACACTTAACATGGGGTATTTGTTTGATTATTTTGGTGGTGGAATGCGTTTTATTTATGTCTAGTGGTAGGTATATTACATACTTTTTTAGTTGTTTTGTTATTTGTTATATATAGTGTGTTTGTTATATTTCTACGATTTGACAAAAATTTACTAATACTTGTTAATTTGATTTATATATCCGGAATTTCGAACAAAGAAAAGAACCGTCTTTTAAGTGATGATATTGATAATGGAACTCCAACCAAGATCGATTCCAACATCTTCAAGTGTTACAAATGAAGCTTATAAAGTTGTGCAATCGAATTAGTGATAAATTTTTGAATGCGTGTATAATTTGTGCAGTTGAAAAAGAGGCATATGCAAGTGTTACAAATAAAGATGTAATGAATCGCTTTCAAAAGATGTGATCCCTTAGAAGGGCAATTGTAATAGGATGTAATATATGCTATCTTTGTGCATTTTCTAGTGCAATATTTGCCTAGATCCATGTTGATTTGGACGATTATTATTGATAATTTAATATAAAATGTAGTCTTTAGCAGTTTTTAATGCTTTTTTTTGTCTGAATTAAAGCTGTTTATAGTGTTGTTAATTGCTACCGTAACTTTGTAATTTAGTATTTTCGCTAATGTTTCATGTTGTTTTAACTGACGTTTTAAGATGTTTTAGCTTCCGTCTTAGCTGATGTTTTCGTTACAAATTAGGTACTGTTTTAGCTGCTATTTGGTGATGCTTTAACATGTTTTATATGATGTTTTAGCACTTTTTAATTGTTATTTTACCCTATATATGTATTGTTTTGTGCAAAATTATGTAGTTTTTTGTGCAGAATCTAGTGTCGTAAAATGTAATTTTATGCATAATTTAATGTGGTGGTTTTAAAATTTGTGCATGGTATTATTGCTAATACACAATTATTTTTGCCCCCATGATTGAAATTTCTGGATCCGCTACTTGGTTTAGATTTCTAGATCTCTTCTCCCTTTTCTCTCATCTAATTTCCTTCTCTCTCGATCCTACTTATATATATATTATCGGGGTTCTGTCCACTTTATCCAAAAAATTAATCGGCAAAAGAGTTAATAGGATTTTCGGTTTGTGATTTGATCGCATTCAATTCGCGGTTTGAATTCAGCCCCATTTTCAAAACAACTTAGTTTTTTCTTAGAGTCTATCAATCGTTCAAACATATCATTGCCGATGGACAAGGTTCATGAAACTACATAAGGTATTGTCGTCCCAACTTAGATGTTATCAATAGTTATTGTTAATATTGCTGACTTGTTCTTAATTGTAATATGCAGAGGTAGACTACGAGTGTCGTGACTAGGGATAGTGAGCTGGTCAGTCCGCCCTGAATAGATTAATGGCGTGGCCATCGGCTTCATTGGTGTTGGGGCATGGGGTGCTATGATGAACAATTCTCCAACTGTACTAATATGGTTATTATTTCTTATGCTTGGGGCATATTGGACAATGTACGGGGCTCAATTATTGGACATAGGTATCTTGTATTAGATTCGGGCAAGCACAAGTATGACAAAATCGACGCTTTTTATTGGTGTATTGTTTGTATATTCACACGGCTACAAGATCTCCATTCTTGATAATTATCTCATCCTTTTCGGAGATCATGTGGGCATCATGGAATTGAGCATATTCCTTGAGAAACTTAGAGAGAAGGCAACAAAGATAGAGTGAAACTGGATGGTTGTTAGTTTTAATTTTGACATTGCAGATACAGACAATTAAAATTGTTAGGTTTGATTTTTTCTTAGTGTTTGAAAATTGTTGTGTGGTTTACATATATAAAACTTATATTTCTAATTGCTAAACATAAGTTTAATACTCATTTTTCATTTGTAATATGCTACTGTTATTTGTGCATTAAACAACATTTTATTATAAACAAAGACATAATTTGCGGATTGTGGCCGGAAACGATCTCGGTCACGACCTATTTTTGCAGACGAGAGTGATTTTTTTTCCATTTTGACTTTTTTTTTTACCATAAATCACCGTGTTGGACTTATGTTGACTATGTTTGACTATTTATGAATTGTGTTGACTATTTTCGACTATTCATGACTTTTGTGGACTTGTTCGTTTTTCAAAAATAATCCATTAATTACCTCTATTCAACTTGAGAGGTGATTCTCACACACTATATTTTGATTCATATACATTAGTTCTTTCACAATGCCCATTTTACCTTTGATGTTTTATCACATGTTCACATAAATAAATTTATATATCAAATGTGTATCATCATCTCTACAATCGCATGCAAAAAATGTTTTGCTTACAATCTGGTAATCCTATTTACCACTAAAATTCCACTTCCAGATCCAATATAAAGAACCAACCAAACCTTACAGTTATTAATCATGCAATTATTTCCGATCAATTCAAATCTCAAGTAACAATTCCATTGATATTTCTCTATCTACATAATCATTATTTCCGAATCACTTCAAAGTTTCAAATTTGATGAACACTCATGAGAAATTGCTCATTAGTATTATATTACAACGTAAAGATTATAGCAGTGAATATATATGATTTGTATTTTCTATGATTAATTGCTTCAATTCGAAGAACACATTCACCAACTCCACTTTTTCACATGATAATCTTAACGATAGATTCCGTTCACCTATTTTGACATCAGGTGTTAGTATGCACAACTTTATCGATGGTGAAAAATTTGTCGCTATGAAAAAGTTACTAGACATCGAAAAGATAAATATATAGTAGTTTTTTTAATTTTTCCAGCCATTTTATTAGGTTAAGCACCATTTTGTCACACCCCCAAAATCGGTCAGTGTTGGTCAGAAGAAACATTAGTGTGTACAGTGGGGGTCGTGACGTTAACATTGGACATTCATGCATATCAGAATATATGATTATTGCAGAACAAATAAATTAAGATGCCATTTAGATAAATAGTTTATTTACAAAAAGCTACGACTCGTCAAAGTCGTAGAAATAGTATTGTAATATACAACAAGTTGAGAATATATAATTCAAAAGAAGATTCCATAGGTATGACTAATGTATATTAGATATACAAAGGAAATCATAATCGTCCCAAAATATGGCATCCTAATTTATCGTGGGTCGCCTAATTCCATATGCATGCAGTCTTACTTGTGCTGCTAATTCCCTGAAAAACATAATAAAAAGTCAACAAAATTGTTGAGTGAATTCACATGTTTTATGTTTATAAGTATGGTTTGTTATACCAAATTCGTTAGTAAATCGTTGACACGTCAGTCAAATAGTGTTTCGTGGAATATTATTCAAATATAAGTTTAGTTGGAATGTTACCCAAAAGTACAGTTTCACTATAACTCACTATCCTCTAGTCATCCACTTTTTGATCTTTACTATTTATATTTGTTTACATGCCAACCATATAGATGTTGAACCCATATAGTACAAATGTACCATCTAAAACTAAAAGCACAGATGTGATGTGAACAATCTACTTTTTGTTACGGGAGGTGATAGATACACCATTACAGATTTATCCATTAAACTTTCAAATTTTGTTCAAGTATGACCAATTGTACGTCACATAAGCACCAACTCATAGAAATCATCATTTTATCCTGTGAAAAGTTGTAAATGGTTTTGAAACACAATTGTAAAGTTAAATTGGTATTTTGGTCATATATATCGAAGACTGCTTTCTCCTACTGAACTCATAACTAGGTTGCACAAATTTTTACAAGAAACCATAACATCACCGTTGTTCTAGTAAGCACCTGCAGTGAACAAATTCAAGTTCAACATTCTATAGTTATCTCAATAGAAAAATCATCACCATTATAACAATACATAAGTACAAAGAAGGATTGTACAGTTAACAATCAATCAAAACTTACTTAAAGATCTATATTGAACTTCCGTAGTCTTCGAGTAGCCCATGCAAAACAACACAAGAATAATATCAGTTATGTCCAAGAAATGGTAGCTATACACCTCTGCACTCTGGATATTAGAATATATGCATTTGGAGTGGTGGCTAGTTCGACGCATTTGGTTTAGGTTGTATTTTATCTCTAACGTTGAATTGTATCCTGCCAAATGGGACCACTGTACTGGTCATACTGCTTAAAATCCACGGTATTCACCGCGAAGTGTTCTCAAAATGCTAAACAAACTGTTAAATGGTCAAAAAGTTACAATTTTTTTTTAAAAAATTTTGAAAAGTTGGGAATATAAAAAGGACTATGCAGGCCTTATCATTCAAGCAATTGAAAAGTGAGTTAAAACTTAAAAAAGTTAACAGAACTCTGTTATTGTCATTTTTGTACATTCAATGTAGTCTTTACATAGGGGAATGGTATCTTAGTTAGGTTGTTTAATTGAACTGTATGGATCCACTTCTTATCACTACTGCGCATAATCAACTTAGAATTTCTTTTCTTTCAATATTATCACAGATACATGTTGAGATGCATCAGGCCGTGCAATCTACATTACAAGCAAATTCAGGTGGGAAGCTAGATGTATATGTGGGTAGTCTTGGTAGTGATGGCAGAGACATGTTGCTGCAAATGGGGATTGCACGGCTTGATGCATTATTCAGATAAAATAACTGAGATGTGTACAAATCCCAATAATTTGCATGCCTAAGGCTCTAAGCTAATGTCAAGCATGGCATTTTATAAGTGTTAGGTTTGCAAGCCAGAAAGGTTTTGTACGAACACCCTCGTTGGGTATTCTCAGGGTTCTCAGTCGGGTTGTTTCTTGCCGTGTTACGGCTATTGTCGCTACCATCGTTGCGATTTCGGCTTGCTTCATAATGGACGATGCCTTCAGCAACTCGTCGCGCGATAATTTAACTGTTGTTTCAACAATAGGAGGTGTGACGTTACGTCGGCTGTTCCTGGTCTTTCGTTGCTTCAGTGGCATGGTTGCGTTCTGCGATGAATAAAATGCAGAAGTCAAATGCCAAGGTAAGAAATGTGAAGAACGAGGTTTCACATTAGTTATCGAGCAATAAGAAGAATTGATGTTATTCTCATTACATATTTTACGACTTGAAATGCCCATATGTATTTACTACAATATAATCACGTTAGCCAGGCGTCATTATATTATGCTAAATACATACTTCTTTTCATCACCGTCTAATACGTTCCGGTTCATACGAAATCAATATAAGAGTCAACGAGTAAGATTCAAGAAAAAGCGAGGTATAGTCAACCGTGCATTATATAACACAAGAGTTGATAATGTTCGTACATACGTTTCATACAAGATGTGATGGAATTTATAAGTACTCATGGAATAGAGGTTTTAACGAAATGATACTTTGAGTAATATAGTACGGATTGGTGGCATTAACGATTTCACGCTGTTACGCCATCGTAACTCACTCGGGTATATAGGCATGTCATTCGTATAGTGAGTACGTATGTCAAGTGTGTAATAGAGTCATGCGGCGGGTTCTCGTGTGCCGACGTGTCGTTGTTATCGTAATCGTGTTCAGAGAGTTCCTCGTAGGAATAGTTTACGTAAGCAGAGATATTTCTCCAGACGCGTTGTGACAATAATTATCGTATAGTGAATTAGACGTATGCAAATGAATGTATGCATAAGTGTCCTAGCCAAGGCTATAGTCTAGGTCTCTAAGACATCCTAGGTCACTAAAGACATCTAGTTCGCTATAACTAATGGCTCTGATACCAAGTCTGTCACACCCTCAAAATCGGTCAATGTTGGTCAGCGGAAGCATTAGTGTGTATAGTGGGGGTCGTGACGTTAACATTGGACATTCACTCATATCAGAGCATATGATTATTGCAGAACAAATAAATTAAGGTTCCATTTAAGTAAATAGTTTATTTACAAAAGCTACGACTCGTCAAAGTCGTAGAAATATTGTTGTAAAATACAACTAGTTGAGAATACATAATTCAAAAGAAGATTTTATAGGTATGACTAATGAATATTAGATATACAAAGGAAATCCTAATCGTCCCAAAATGTGGCATCCTAATTCGTCGTGGGTCGCCTAGTTCCATATGCATGCAGTCTTACTTGTGCTGCTAATTCCCTGAAAAACATAGTAAAAAGTCAACAAAATTGTTAAGTGAATTCACAGGTTTTATGTTTATAAGTATGGTTTGTTATACCAAATTCGTTAGTAAATCGTTGACACATCAGTCAAATAGTGTTTCGAGGAATGTTATTCAAATATAAGTTTAGTTGGGATGTTACCCAAAAGTATAGTTTCACTATAACTCACTATCCTCTAGTCATTCAATTTTTGATCTTTACTATTTATATTTGTTTACATGCCAACCATATAGATGTTGAACCCATATAGTACAAATGTACCATCTAAAACTAAAAGCACTGATGTGATGTGAACAATCTACTTTTTGTTACGGGAGGTGATAGATACACCATTACAGATTTATCCATTAAACTTTCAAATTTTGTTCAAGTATGACCAATTGTACGTCACATAAGCACCAACTCATAGAAATCATCATTTTATCCTGTAAAAAGTTGTAAATGGTTTTGAAACACAAATGGAAAGTTAAATTGGTATTTTGGTAATATATATCGAAGAGTGCTTTCTCCTACTGAAATCATAACTAGGTTGCACAAATTTTTACAAGAAACCATAACATCACCGTTGTTCTAGTAAGCACCTGCAGTGAACAAATTCAAGTTCAACATTCTGTAGTTATCTCAATAGAAAACTCATCACCATTATAACAATACACAAGTACAAAGAAGGATTGTACAGTTAACAATCAATCAAAACTTACTTAAAGATCTATATTGAACTTCCGTAGTCTTCGAATTAGCCCATGCAAAACAACACAAGAATAATATCTGTTATGTCCAAGAAATGGTAGCTATACACCTCTGCACTCCGGATATTAGAATATATGCATTAGGAGTGGTGGCTAGTTCGACGCATTTGGTTTAGGTTGTATTTTATCTCTAACGTTGAATTGTATCCTGCCAAATGGGACCACTGTACTGGTCATACTGGTTAAAATCCACGGTATTCACCGCGAAGTGTTCTCAAAATGCTAAACAAACTGTTAAATGGTCAAAAAGTTACAATTTTTTTTTTAAAAATTTTGAAAAGTTGGGAATATAAAAAGGACTATGCAGACCTTATCATTCAAGCAATTGAAAAGTGAGTTAAAACTTAAAAAAGTTAACAGAACTCTGTTATTGTCATTTTTGTACATTCAATGTAGTCTTTAGATAGGGGAAGGGTATCTTAGTTAGGCTGTTTAATTGAACTGTATGGATCCACTTCTTATCACTACTGCGCATAATCAACTTAGAAATTCTTTTCTTTAAATATTATCACAGATACATGTTGAGATGCATCAAGCCATGCAATCTACATTACAAGCAAATTCAGGTGGGAAGCTAGATGAATATGAGGGTAGTCTCGGTAGTGATGGCAGAGACATGTTGCTGCAAATGGGGATTGCACGGCTTGATGCATTATTCAGATAAAATAACTGAGATGTCTACAAATCCCAATAATTTGCACGCCTAAGGCTCTAAGCTAATGTTAAGCATGGCATTTTATAAGTGTTAGGTTTGCAAGCCAGAAAGGTTTTGTACGAACACCCTCGTTGGGTATTCTCAGGGTTCTCAGTCGGGTTGTTTCTTGCCGTGTTACGGCTATTGTCGCTACCATCGTTGCGATTTCGGCTTGCTTCATACTGGACGATGCCTTCAGCTACTCGTCGTGCGATAATTTGTTCTGTTGTTTCAATAATAGGAGGTGTGACGTTACGTCGGCTGTTCCCGGTCTTTCGTTGCTTCAGTGGCATGGTTGCGTTCTGCGATGAATAAAATGCAGAAGTCAAATGCCAAGGTAAGAAATGTGAAGAACGAGGTTTCACATTAGTTATCGAGCAATAAGAAGAATTGATGTTATTCTCATTACATATTTTACGACTTGAAACGCCTATATATATTAACTACAATATAATCACGTTGGCCAGGCATCATTATATTATGCTAAATACATACTTCTTTTCATCACCGTCTAATACGTTCCGGTTCATACGAAATCAATATAAGAGTCAACGAGTAAGATTCAAGAAAAAGCGAGGTATAGTCAACCGTGCATTATATTACACAAGAGTTGATAATGTTCGTACATACGTGTCATACAAGATGTGATGGAATTTATAAGTACTCATGGAATAGAGGTTTTAATGAAATGATACTTTGAGTAATATAGTATGGATAGGTGGCATTATCGATTTCACGCTGTTACGCCATCGTAACTCACTCGGGTACATAGGCATGTCATTCGTATAGTGAGTACGTATGTCAAGTGTGTAATAGAGTCGTGCGGCGGGTTCTCGTGTGCCGACGTGTCGTTGTTATCGTAATCGTGTTCAGAGAGTTCCTCGTAGGAATAGTTTACGTAAGCAGAGATATTTCTCCAGACGCGTGGTGACAATAATTATCGTATAGTGAATTAGACGTATGCAAATGAATGTATGCATAAGTGTCCTAGCCAAGGCTATAGTCTAGGTCTCTAAGACATCCTAGGTCACTAAAGACTTCTAGTTCGCTATAACCAATGGCTCTGATACCAAGTCTGTCACACCCCCAAAATCGGTCAATGTTGTTCAGGGGAAGCATTAGTGTGTACAGTGGGGGTCGTGACGTTAACATTGGACATTCACGTATATCAGAGCATATGATTATTACAGAACAAATAAATTAAGATGCCATTTAAGTAAATAGTTTATTTACAATAGCTATGACTCGTCAAAGTCGTAGAAATAGTGTTGTAAAATACAACTAGTTGAGAATACATAATTCAAAAGAAGATTTTATAGGTATGACTAATGTATATTAGATATACAAAGGAAATCCTAATCGTCCCAAAATGTGGCATCCTAATTCGTTGTGGGTCGCCTAGTTCCATATGCATGCAGTCTTACTTATGCTGCTAATTCCCTGAAAAACATAGTAAAAAGTCAACAAATATGTTGAGTGAATTTACAGGTTTTATGTTTATAAGTATGGTTTGTTATACCAAATTTGTTAGTAAATCGTTGATACATCAGTCAAATAGTATTTCGTGGAATGTTATCCAAATATAAGTTTAGTTGGGATGTTACCCAAAAATATAGTTTCGTTGGGTTGTTGTCCAAAAGTATAGTTTAGTTGGGATGTTAACCCAAAAGTATAGTTTCGTTGGGTTGTTGCCTAAAAGTATAGTTTAGTTGGGATGTTACCCAAAAGTATAGTGTCGTTGGGTTGTTGCCCAAAAGTATAGTTTAGTTGGGATGTTACCCAAAACACAGTTTAGAACACATTGCTGGTCATTCTCCAGCGTATCAAACACTACCGGTCATTCTGCGGTTTATCACAATGTTGGTCGTTCTCCAGCGTATCAAACATTACCGGTCGTTCTCCGGTTTATCACAATGCTGGTCATTCTCCAGCGTACCAAACATTACCGGTCATTCTCCGGTTTATCACAATGCTGGTCGTTCTCCAGCATATCAAACATTACCGATCGTTCTCCGGTTTATCACAATGCTGGTCGTTCTCCAGCGTATCAAACGTTACCGGTCGTTCTCCGGTTTATCAATATAGTAAAACACTTTTGCAAACAGTTCGTATAAAAGCATTTATATAGTTGTTTGCATGTTATAGCAAAAATGTTAGCTATGTTTTTCACCCCTAGTTTAAAAGCAGTAAAACAATAAAAAGAGGGGCTGTGAACTCACCTCGTGAGCTAGAGATGTGAGAGCTAGCAAAGTAAGTAAATGTTGCCCCAAAGAAAGTATCCTAGCGTCCTAAACGTAGGAAATAATTTGTATAAGTAGTCAGCTAACTACCAAACCATGTTAATCGTTCACTCGTTGAAAGATCATTGTTGTTTTAAAAGTTTGTACGATCCGTTGGTGATGGTTTTGTAATAATAATTCAAAATGACATTATTATTATATTCGTTTTGTCATATACTTTGTAAATATATATATATATATATATATATATATATATATATATATATATGTTGCATGTACAAGTGGTATTGTATTTAATTTAGTTATCGTTATGCGAATTCGGTATTTGGTTAAAGAACACAAGTTATTAACAGTCAGTTCGGTTCGCAAGTTCTTGGATCAGAGGACAAAGTCGACTCGCAACGTAGTTCAGCTCGCAGAGCAAGAGTCAACTCGCTGGTTAAATGGTCAAACAACTCACTTCGCAGGAAAGTTCAGTTCGCAGACTAGTTCACTTCGCAGCTCAAGTCGCTGGTCAAAATGGTCAGTTCGCAAGGTCCAACTCGCAGGTCAAGTCGCAGGTCAAATGGGTCAGTTCGCAAGGTTCAACTTGCAGCGTAGTGTGCGATTTGAATTTGATCTCGGCTCGCAAGTTCGGCTGTAATGGTTTCGTTTCTGAAAACTTAGTCAAATGAGCTCGGTTTGGCCCGAAAATTTTAGGCAAGTCTTAAATAAGTTATTTGAGCTAAAAAATTGTCGTTATGTTTTGTGGCTAACCAAAAACGTCATTTCTATTCCGAGCCCAAAACAGCCCCCGAAAGTGTATTTTCAGTTTTTGTACGATTTTGCCCATGCATTTTAACTAGGTAAATCTTCACGAAAAATTCCGAAATTTTTACACAATGTTCTCACATATGTTGGTTACTTCCTGTTTTTTTTCTTATGATTTTTAGATAACCACAAGTCTCAAAATAAAATCGTGATCAAGGTGGTTCCAGAAACACGTTTTTCATTACCTATGTCCACAAATATGTTAATAACTCAAAATCGGTGTATTTTCAAGAGAAGAATTCTTCACGAAAGTTGTTCCCAACAAGCATATGAAGATTTTCCAAGTAGTTTCATCCATTTATTTTACGTATACGATTTTATACGATTTTTCTTCCGAGAACCATAAATCTGTCCAGAAATTGTTGTTTACTAAAGTTAAGTTTTCTTTACTTTTTGTTAAGTTTTTGTGCATGATCTTTCAAGAGGTGAACTTATAACATGTTAACAAGCAATAAACATGAAAGAGAGTGAGAGGTAAAATGTTTCCTTACAAAGCTTAAGGAAGAAGAAGGAAGAAGATGATGATAATGATGATTTTGAAGCTTGTTCTTGATCTTCCTACTTGAATCTTCTTGAAGATGATTATTATGATGATGAATTTGGTGGATGATGATGTTATTGTTGTTGCTGATTTTACGTGAAGAAGGAGAGGAGAAAGAGTAAGAGAGTGAGAGAAATAGGTAGAGAGGGTATGGTGGTGATTGAGTATGTTGGTGTAATTGTGTTTGAATGTCAAAGTGATTCAAGAATATGGTATGGGGTGGGTTGTGATGGCCGGCCATACCCATGTAAGGGTATGGTCTCCCCATTTTTGTTCCCTAAATTATTTAGTGTATTTATCCCGTGTTCGTTTATCCGATCGTTATACGTTAAAACGTGTCTTTATTCGATTAGTTCGTTAACGTTATTTTGCGATAAAATATTTCGAAGTATTATTCCAAATACTTTAATTTGAGTTTCAAAAATATTATTTCTAACTCGTTTGGTTGTCGAGTTCGTTTTGTATATTTTTGGTCGCGTACGATACGTTTTATATAGAACGTATAATCGTTTTGTTTTTCGTTATGCTTTATTTGTTTAGCATAATATTTCAAGTAAATAACAACTATAAGTTAGTTTTATGTTATTTAAAATTTGTTTCACCAACGATCGTATATTTTTGTCGGACTCGTTCTGATAGCTTCGCGCGTAATTATAAATAACTACGAAAATAGTAATACCTCACGTATTAAATTGTTGGGCTTTGCTAGACTTACCTCATAAAAATAGTGTGAATTCATTTAGCAGGAAATCAGCCTAAGACATGCACGTGTTTACTATATGTAATTGCATCGAATTTGGAGGAGTGTCACATTCTCCCCCTAGCGAAATCTCGTCCCGAGATTTAAATCGTGTCGCGTGTGTTTTAAACGTGTTCCATTTTCGTGCCCACATTTCGATTGTGGCATTTTCAGGTCGTTGCAAAAGTCCTAACGGCTTTTGGTATACGTATCGTTTAGTTTTGTGGATTCTATATCCGAATGTGGTCTAAGTTTACTAGACACGAAACTCTAGTCGACGCTCAGGTTATATAACATTAAGGCGCATCGATTGTTTACTAGAAACGTACCAATGTTGGCATAGGGGTCCTGGGGTGCGTCCTGTGCTCCAATGACATAAGCACGTCCGCGAGCGGGTTGAGTGTTGATGTTCTGATTGTTGTCGTTTTGGTTGTTGCGGTTGTTGTTGTTGTTGTTACCACGGTTGTTGTTCTGGTTGCTAAGTTTGGGGCACTGGTTTCGGTAGTGGCTAGTGTCACCACACTTGAAACATCCCGTGTTTTGGCGTTCGTTGTTAGCTCGAGGGGGAGGGTTGGCTTTATAGTGTTGGGCTTTGTGACCCCAAGACTTGCAGTTATTGCGGAAAGTACAACCGCCCTCATGGTGTCTCTCGCACTTACCACACTTGGGTTTGTTACCTTGGTAGGGTTTTGGTTCGGTGGTAGTGGCAGTGTATGCCCTAGAGTTTCCAGAATGCTTCTTGTTCTGTTGATCTAGACGGTCATTTCCTCCACTATTCCACTTTCTTTTCTCCGTTCCAGAATTTCTACCAACCTCGGTACTACTCGCTTCACTTCTCCCCGACACAGCTTTCTCCGTGAAGGTTCCCATCCTAACTGCATCATCGGTCAAACTTTGTGCTAAGGTAACAACGCTCCTGAATGTATCCGGTTTGGATGATGTCACCAGACTCCGGATTTATGGTGCTAGACCCCAGATATACCGTTCGATGCGTTTGTATTCAGGAGTCACCATGTGTGGTACGAGACGGGCTAGTTCCTGAAATCTAGTTGTGTAGCCTGTGATATCAGCACCGATCATCTTGATGTCCCATAGTTCAGTTTCAATCTTTTGTAGTTCGCTGCAGGGATAGAATTCCTCCATGATCATAGCTTTCAGGTCTTCCCATGAGAGGGAGTGGGCAGTTGTTCGTCCAAGGGTTTGAACTTGAGCGTTCCACCAAGTCAACGCTTTGTTAGCTAGCGTGCATGTAGCATACTTCACCATGCAATCGCGTGAGCAGTCACTAATGTCGAGCACAGATTCCATCTTTTTTATTCAGTGGATGATACCGATAGCTCCCTCAGTTCCATGAAAAGTGTTAGGTTTGCAAGCCAGAAAGGTTTTGTACGAACACCCTCGTTGGGTATTCTCAGGGTTCTCAGTTGGGTTGTTTCTTGTCGTGTTACGGCTATTGTCGCTACCATTGTTGCGATTTCGGCTTTCTTCATACTGGACGATGCCTTCAGCTACTCGTCGCGTGATAATTTGTTCAGTTTTTTCAACAATAGGAGGTGTGACGTTACGTCGGCTGTTCCTGGTCTTTCGTTGCTTCAGTGGCATGGTTGCGTTCTGCGATGAATAAAATGCAGAAGTCAAATGCCAAGGTAAGAAATGTGAAGAACGAGGTTTCACATTAGTTATCGGGCAATAAGAAGAATTGATGTTATTCTCATTACATGTTTTATGACTTGAAACGCCCATATGTATTTACTACAATATAATCACGTTGGTCAGGCGTCATTATATTATGCTAAATACATACTTCTTTTCATCACCGTCTAATACGTTCCGGTTCATACGAAATCAATATAAGAGTCAACGAGTAAGATTCAAGAAAAAGCGAGGTATAGTCAACCGTGCATTATTCTACACAAGAGTTGATAATGTTCGTACATACGTTTCATACAAGATGTGATGGAATTTATAAGTACTCATGGAATAGAGGTTTTAACGAAATGATACTTTGAGTAATATAGTACGGATAGGTGGCATTAACGATTTCACGCTGTTACGCCATCGTAACTCACTCGGGTATATAGGCTTGTCATTCGTATAGTGAGTACGTATGTCAAGTGTGTAATAGAGTCATGCGGCGGGTTCTCGTGTGCCGACGTGTCGTTGTTATCGTAATCGTGTTCAGAGAGTTCCTCGTAGGAATAGTTTACGTAAGCGGAGATATTTCTCCAGACGCGTTGTGACAATAATTATTGTATAGTGAATTACACGTATGCAAATGAATGTATGCATAAGTGTCCTAGCCAAGGCTATAGTCTAGGTCTCTAAGACATCCTAGGTCACTAAAGACTTCTAGTTCGCTATAACCAATGGCTCTGATACCAAGTCTGTCACACCCCCAAAATCGGTCAATGTTAGTCAGCGGAAGCATTAGTGTGTATAGTGGGGGTCGTGACGTTAACATTGGACATTCACGCATATCAGAGCATATGATTATTGCAGAACAAATAAATTAAGATGCCATTTAAGTAAATAGTTTATTTACAAAAGCTATGACTCGTCAAAGTCGTAGAAATAGTGTTATAAAATACAACCAGTTGAGAATACATAATTCAAAAGAAGATTTCATAGGTATGACTAATGAATATTAGATATACAAAGGAAATCCTAATCGTCCCAAAATGTGGCATCCAAATTCGTCGTGGGTCGCCTAGTTCCATATGCATGCAGTCTTACTTGTGCTGCTAATTCCCTGAAAAACATAGTAAAAAGTCAACAAAATTGTTAAGTGAATTCACAGGTTTTATGTTTATAAGTATGGTTTGTTATACCAAATTCGTTAGTAAATCGTTGACACATCAGTCAAATAGTGTTTCGTGGAATGTTATTCATATATAAGTTTAGTTGGGATGTTACCAAAAAGTATAGTTTCACTATAACTCACTATCCTCTAGTCATCCACTTTTTGATCTTTACAATTTATATTTGTTTAAATGCCAACCATATAGATGTTGAACCCATATAGTACAAATGTACCATCTAAAACTAAAAGCACTGATGTGATGTGAACAATCTACTTTTTGTTACGGGAGGTGATAGATACACCATTACATATTTATCCATTAAACATTCAAATTTTGTTCAAGTATGACCAATTGTACGTCACATAAGCACCAACTCATAGAAATCATCATTTTATCCTGTAAAAAGTTGTAAATGGTTTTGAAACACAATTGGGAAGTTAAATTGGTATTTTGGTCATATATATCGAAGAGTGCTTTCTCCTACTGAAATCATAACTAGGTTGCACAAATTTTTACAAGAAACCATAACATCACCGTTGTTCTAGTAAGCACCTGCAGTGAACAAATTCAAGTTCAACATTCTGTAGTTATCTCAATAGAAAACTCATCACCATTATAACAATACACAAGTACAAAGAAGGATTGTACAGTTAACAATCAATCAAAACTTACTTAAAGATCTATATTGAACTTCCGTAGTCTTCGAATTAGCCCATGCAAAACAACATAAGAATAATATCTGTTATGTCCAAGAAATGGTAGCTATACACCTCTGCACTCCGGATATTAGAATATATGCATTAGGAGTGGTGGCTAGTTCGACGCATTTGGTTTAGGTTGTATTTTATCTCTAATGTTGAATTGTATCCTGCCAAATGGGACCACTGTACTGGTCATACTGCTTAAAATCCACGGTATTCACCGTGAAGTGTTCTCAAAATGCTAAACAAACTGTTAAATGGTCAAAAAGTTACAATTTTTTTTTAAAAATTTAAAAAGTTGGGAATATAAAAAGGACTATGCAGGCCTTATCATTCAAGCAATTGAAAAGTGAGTTAAAACTTAAAAAAGTTAACAGAACTCTGTTATTGTCATTTTTGTACATTCAATGTAGTCTTTAGATAGGGGAAGGGTATCTTAGTTAGGCTGTTTAATTGAACTGTATGGATCCACTTCTTATCACTACTGCGCATAATCAACTTAGAAATTCTTTTCTTTAAATATTATCACAGATACATGTTGAGATGCATCAAGCCATGCAATCTACATTACAAGCAAATTCAGGTGGGAAGCTAGATATATATGAGGGTAGTCTCGGTAGTGATGGCAGAGACATGTTGCTGCAAATGGGGATTGCACGGCTTGATGCATTATTCAGATAAAATAACTGAGATGTCTACAAATCCCAATAATTTGCATGCCTAAGGCTCTAAGCTAATGTCAAGCATGGCATTTTATTATCTTGGGTATACTTAGCAGCTATAAGTTATCATTACCTTCCACCGTGGTCTCCAACTTGACCAGGAACCAAAAAGATGCTGAATTCTAAACATATTAATGTGCTGAATTATAATGAAAGGGTTGTGTTTTCAATAAAAAGCTTACACTCCCAGTCCCATTGGACCGACCCCTGGATTTCCAGTTTTTACTAATGCTAATATGAAAGCCACATGGCATCAGAATTTCCTGTTTCATAATCTTTCGACAAATCAGCAAAACACATTCACGCATATAACTATTTTTAATATCTAATACTCCATTGTTATCCTCCAAGTATATGTGAAACACATCTTAATCTACCACGGGCTCCGGGATCATCTCTTTCAAAACTAAACATGCTCATTCTGATAGCATCTGTTTCTGTCACATGAGGACCCCTATGCTCCTGAAGGCATCAGAACTCAAACCATGTCAAATCATATTTACATGATATGTGATTCATTTATTGGCGTGACTCTTTGTATGTATAATGATCAAGTTTATTGTTGTTACTCGGGTGTAACAATAGGCGGTTAATTGCTGTTATTAGAGGCGTCTCGTATGCTCATGACATCTGGTTCGGTTGCTCTGGCACAGAATCAGGCACACATCTGCAAAAAAGGATTGTTGTGTTTGCTGTAGGGTATGTATGTCTGTTTATGTTTGCTTAACTAATGAAACTTTTCAATCTAATTTTTTTCTTTTGGGTAAAGGGTAAAAGTTTACCCAGTAAATTGTGTGTGTCTATTTTTTGGCTTCCAGTCCTGTATATGATTGAAGAATGACGTGCAGATATTAGGAAAAGCGATGAAAAATTGGAATTTAACTTGTAATGCTATCAACTTTGGTGACCCGTCCGCAAAAAAGGAGGAACTTTTTGACACCTTGATTGCTATTGCAGATAATAATGGTAACTGCAACGTTCTTCATGTTCCCCCTCAATCTTCTGTCAGTGACGCCCTATCGAGGTTTATATAATCTGACTTGTTTGCCTAATTAGACTCACGTTCGATTACATTACATCCCCTACTTTTTTTTTATGTATTTATCATTTGGCTTATCATATATCTTGTAAACATTTGCTATCAGGTCTCAAATCGTCCCTCGTGTTGGAGGATGCGGTTCAGCACCACGTGATAGTCTTTCGGTGATGCATGATGGTGCAAATTAGAAGAAATCATGGCTGCTGCAAGTTATCCTGAAAATGTTAATCCACGGGATCATCCATCCAAATTTAACGCATTATCTCAGTCGGTTGTAGACCTGTGCCTAGAGAATGTGTAAAGCTAAACTTGCAGCGATTGAAAGGGTGAATCAAGAGTTAGAATCATTGATTATGCAGAAGAATAATCAAGTTTTCTGTTAAATTGTTGATGTATGTCTACAAAGTGCTCAATTGTTACCGTCTTATCTCTTGCTGAATTGTATTGTCGTTATCTGTCTGTCCACCATTGAATTGTTATAGTGTTTTTATCTTTTCTCTTTAAATAAAGATTGAACATTGTAAACTTTTCTATCTCTCTGCACTCATCATAGTATCTTGTTCCGTGGAGTGGAAACTCTCTTAAATAGGCCTTTTTTGTTATATTGTTGGTAAATCCATAATCCCGAGTTGATCTTTTACACTAGGAGTATTATCAAGGACCATAACCAATACTAGGGTGTACAGTTTTTATATATTAATACGGAGATGCATATAGTTTTCTATTGCATGTTAAGTTTGTTGGATAGATAAGACAAGACAAGATTGCAATCCATTTTGATACACTGATAGCAGAAAATGCAGGTAGTTATATCCCTTAATCCTCTATTCACTGGTTTTCAAGTGATATATGCACTTTTGATAACTTTGTATTTGCTTTTCATTTTTAGGATAGTATTTAGATTCTTATGAGCACGTTATACTCTTTTTGTGAACCGGGTTGCTGTTTAGCAAAGTGCCAAAGTGTGTGTCTTCATTTAATCATTGGGAACATATTCCTGTTGCTAGCAGGGTGCAACCCCGTCACACAAAGGAATTCCTATCTAGTTGTGAGGATTTTCAAATAAAATCAAATCGCTGTTTGGTGAACATCTATTCTGGGTTACTGTTTACATTGAATGAACAATTTGGTCTCTGTTATTGGTCAAAACGGGTCAGGTATACTTTTAATTTGATACTCGAAGGCTATTCATTACCAAGATTAATATGAACTTTTTCAAAGTTATAAGTAAATTATAGTAGCTACTAAATCTTCATCACAGATACAGTAAAATACCACATTTTTAGACTGATGCAATCATCCTTCCTTTCCATTAAACACTTCAGATTTTAAAAGTATAGCAGGGTTAAAGGCTAATCCTTTTGACTATTAAAAGTCAACTGTACAGTCCAAGAGCGTAGAACAAAAATTCATGTTTATGTGTATGAATAGTTACTGGTATATCACACACCTATAAGAGCACAGCCGCACAGGGTGTGGTGTCAGTGTTCTGGGACAGTGTTCTGGAGAATGTTGAAGGTGAGGATTTTGTGGTATGGTAAAACTAAATTCTCAGTGTTCTGGACAGTGTTCTGGAGTTTTTTATTATTTGTTTTATTTGATTTTTTAATGATGATAATTTTATAAATTAATATATAAAAACAATTAAATAAAACAACAATTCATTTATTAAAACAAATTTGAAAATTTACAATTCATAAAATCCAAAATATATAAATACATTAATTCAAAGATAATAAAAAAATAAGGCCCACACCATTTTTTTTAAACAACTCCATTTAGGCCCACACCATTTTATATATTATATATTCTATCTTCTTCCTCGTGTATATATCTATATCTATATCTTCTGCCTCGTGTATCTATCTATATCTATTATCTATATCTATATATACCCAATCAACGAAGAAAACAAAAAAAAAAAACTAAACGGTGAGGGTGAGGAATAAAAAAAGGAATAAAAAAACAAATAAAACGTCAGAACGGTGAGGGTGTGCTACGTCTTCATACGGACGGTGGCAAGAAAATTGGTCGAGAACGCCGGCGAGAACGCCGGCACGGGCTGGCAGAACGCCGATGCCCGGCATTCTCGTCGTAGGACGCCGATGCCATGTCACCCCACACCCTTTGCTCTAACGTACAATGCAAACTTTAACACTTGCGTATTATAATAGTCAACATAGATATGTCACTACAAAAAATATATCATTTTACCACACTTTTTTCTCCACATTTTTCGAAAGTGTGTAAAACTTTTTGAAAAAGATTAGATTTTCCACACTTATATATGTAAGAAAGAAAAGCTCACACTTAAAAGTGTAGAGAAATTAGAACTTTTCAACACTTAAAAGTGTGGAAAAATTTTTGTAACACATGATTTTCCCACATAAGAGAAAGTGTTGATAAATTGGGTGTTACAAATGGTTTTCCACACTTTTAAGTGTTGAAAAGTTGTAATTTCTTCACACTTTTTAGAGTTAACTTTTCTTTCTCACACTTATATATGTGAAGATTGTGGTGATTTTCACACTTATTGATGTAACAATTTTCTCCATCCTTATAAGTGTGAATATCTTAACATAATTCCACACATTTTTAAAAAGTGTTGGAAAAAAAGTGTGGATAAATAATATATTTGTTGTAGTGTGTACAGTTTCATATTTGACTTTCGATGCATGACTTTTTACTTAGTTTGCTAATGTATGTTTGTTGCATAGATACATAAGAATGCAAGTAATTTGTCCATTTTGATACAACGATAACTTCACATTTCGACAAAATTTACGCATGAAGGGTCTCCCATAACCGCCTTCTTACCCTCTCAAACCTTGCTTACCGTTGTGTTCCTGTCCTCTTCCAAAATTTTCCTCTATGGAAGATGAAATTGTAGTCTATGCATTAATGGCTTTCTGTAATTGTAACATGGTGATTGGCCTTTGGTAGAAGGTTGTAATTGGCCTTTGGTAGAAGGTTGTAGTCAGGGGCGGAGCTAGAATGGGGGCAGCTGCCCACTCAAGAATTTTAGAATTACGTAAAAATAATTTTTTTTAAGGTATTGATGACAATTTTAAAATTTTGCCCCATTAAAACTATGAAGAATGAACAAAATAATTTTTTTTGCCCCCTCTATTGAAATTTTCTAGCTCTGCCCCTTGTTGTAGTAGGTGGAATATTTCTCTCCACTTGAATAGATTGTTAGACCAACTTTCTTAGTGGATTTAATTGCATGGTTCGTCCTTATACTTTACAGAAAATTGCATCAATAGTCCCTAAACTTTACTTTTGCACCGGAAGTCCAAAAACAAGAAAATTGTTGCGTGGTTGGTCCCTCCTCTAACTAAAATGACTAAGTTACCCTCACTTAAATCAAGACAAAAAGTATGACATTAAGGGTATTGTGGTCATTTTAGTTGGAGGAGGGACCACCAACGCAACAACTTTCATGTTTTTGAACCTCCGGTGCAAAAAGTAAAGTATAGGGACTAACGGTGCAATTTTATGTTAAGTTTAGGGACAAACCATGCAATTAACTCTTCTTAGTGGTTATTTAACTTGTCTGGAAACAAATGGTGATTGAAGGCGCTTCGATATGATGTATGTTTCTGGTTCTCATGTGTATATGGAAATGGCAAAACAAGGTTCTTCACGCTCACGATGTAGGAAAAGCTGCCATCCGTGCGGAGAATATAATGTCATCCTTACAATGGACAATGGCACTCCCTCTTGTCGTTTTCTAATAGATGCTCGAATTTGAAATGCTCAATTCGATTGGTCTCATTGGATCTCCTCACCTATGGGCCGATTCTCTTTGCCGGCTGTGGATCCTTGATTCTCAGAGTCATGGTCTTTTCATAGGTGTTAGGTGGTGTTTATTAATTCTAGCTCCTGCTTGAAACTCGCTCATCTTTGTCTCTCTTTCATCCCGGGCTCTTGTTGGGATCCTCATTTTGAAAAAAATTCCGTTTCCAAAAAACTTTCGAGACATTTACATTAAATAAAAGAACACACAACAGGAAATTGCTAATTTTCGTCCCTAAAAATTCTAGAATATCAAATTTGTTAATTCACTTACATTTTTTTAGTGGTAAATTATAACAACTAGTATGGATGGTCTTTTAAGACATCCACATACTTACTTGTTTACTTCCAACCTTGTGCGTTTCGGACGCCAGAAGGTTGCAGGGTTCGGAGAACCAACACACAGACTTACAGACTTACGGAATTACATCCGGGATACTTGTTCGATTACACGAACATATCATACTTGCTAGACTCATGTGAGTCTCATAGCCCCACTTTTTACAGCTTTTATTACTTTGGGGTGAAATACTTTGCTTGTTTTACACGTGAACGCATGTACAGAACTACTTTTACCGAACTACTTTTACACACATTGCATGAGTATTTTCTTAATCCACTGAATGCCTCCTATCGTAAGTTGTTAGTTATCGACTTAAGCGCGAGTACTAGTAAATGGATCCATTTGGACTGACAATCCCTGCCTGGGGTAGTAGCGCTACCACGGATTACACCGTAGAAACAGGCGATTAGTATTTGTTACATATGAGTGATTCTGGATTGCACTCATGGGGGTACATTATACGGTACTTGGTTGTACCTTACTTACACACTGTTAAGCTTCAACTTATGAGCTCATGGCAACTGTACTGACTTACTTACCTTGCGTGGTTGCAAGACTTGTAGTATACTTGCGGTTCACACTGATACTTTACTTTACACCTATGAGATTCACCAACCTTTTGGTTGACCTTTTAGCATTGTATTCTCAGGTACACGTACGGAGTAGGCTACTCTCGGACTACTAGCTAGAGTCGCATGATTTCAAAAACTTCATTCAACGGAGATTCTTAGCATTATCTTTTGTATATTTTGGTTATGTAATAGAATCTCCCGCTATTTACGCGGACTCTAGGGAAACTACATTTTGTATTGGAAAACGTTATGTTTTCGAACTTTTATATAATATGATAATGTAACTATTTTTCAAACGTCTCATTTAGAGGTCGTTTGCTGTACCTTTTGTGTTGTGATATTTGATTAGTCGCGCCCCGACCCGAATTGCTTCCGCTGTACGAATTTGAGGGTGCGACAAACAGCCATAACCAGAACCAACAACCATCCAAAAGGCCTGAGACTGTTAAGGCCTATACCGTTGGGTCCGAGACTAAGAAAGGATACGGTGGGAGTAAGCCTTATTGCTCAAAATGCCACCGACATCACACAGGTCCTTGTGAAAATGCTTGCAACAAATGCAAACGTCCTCGACATCAAGCTAAACACTGTAGGACCCCCAATACCAACACAAACCCTAACCCACCGAAAGCTTGTTTCGAATGTGGTAACCCAGGACATTTCCGGAACTAGTGTCCAAAACTGAAGAATAACAATAACATGAACAACAACAACCCTCGAGGCAGAGCATTCGTACTCAACTCAGGGGATGCCCGTCAAGACCCTAATGTGGTCACGGGTACGTTTCTTCTCAACAACTTAACTGCTTCGGTCTTATTTGATACTGGGGTTGATAGAAGCTTTATATCATATGAGTTTAGCCCACTACTCAACACTACTCCCATTGCCTTAGATGCTATTTACACTGTAGAGTTAGCAACCAGCAAACTAATTGAGGCTGGTAGTGTGATACCTAGTTGCACACTGAACCTAGCCAACGAACTCTTTCCCATAGACCTAATACCTGTTGAGATCGGCAGCTTTGACATTATCGTTGGTATGGATTGGTTATCCAAGAACCGCGCTGAAATCGTATGCTTTGAGAAAATCGTTTGTATCCCTCTCGTTGCAGGTGGAACTTTAATCGTACAAGGGGAGACCGGTGGGACGAGATTGAATATCATATCTTGCATGAAAACGAGAAAGTACCTTAGAAAAGGGTACCAGGCCATCCTGGCACATGTAACAGAGAAAAAGTCGGAGGAGAAGCGACTTGAGGATGTGCCTATCGTACGAGACTTTCCTGAAGTCATTCCTGAAGACTTGCCTGGCCTTCCGCAGCCCAAACAAGTCGAATTTTCAATCGACCTTGTGCCCGGTGCAGCACACGTGGCACGAGCCCCTTATCGATTAGCCCCTTCCGAGTTGTCTACTCAATTACAGGAACTCCTGGACAAGGGATTCATTAGACCAAGTTCCTCACCGGGGGAGCTCCGCTCTTATTTGTGCAAAAGAAAGATGGTTCTTTCCGAATGTGTATCGATTACCGTGAATTAAACAAGTTAATTGTAAAGAATCGGTACCCACTTCCCCGAATTGATGACCTGTTTGACCAACTTCAGGGATCGAGTTTTTACTCAAAGATCGATCTACGGTCAGGTTATCTCCAACTTCGAGTTCGAGACGATGATATCCCGGGAACAGCTTTCAGAACTCGTTACGAGCATTACGAATTTCAAGTGATGCCATTCGGCTTAACCAACGCACCGGCCAGCGGTGTTTATGGATCTCATGAACCATGTGTGCAAACCTTATCTCGATAAATTCGTTATTGTATTCATCGACGACATCCTGATTTATTCTCGCAACGAACAAAAACATAGCCAACACCTAAAAACCATCCTGGAACTACTCAAGCACGAAGAGCTATATGCCAAATTCTCTAAGTGCGAGTTCTGGATGCAAACGGTACAATTCCTTGGGCATGTTATCGACAGTCAAGGGATACATGTCGATCCTTCAAAAATCGAGGCTATCAAGTGCTGGCAAGCACCTACAACACCAACCGAAGTACGCCAATTCTTAGGACTCGTTGGGTACTATCGGCGATTTATTGAGAATTTTACAAAAATAGCCCAACCTCTCACCACCCTGACTCAGAAAGAAAAGAACTTCTATTGGACTGATAAACAAGAGTCAGCTTTCCAACTTTTGAAACAGAAACTCTGTAGTGCACCGATCTTGTCCTTACCTGAAGGTGATCACGCCCGAGCGGTCGGTCGGATTTCACTCCGGTCGTTGCTCCAGCCGTCGGGACACGGATCGGGTAAGTTTTAATATTTATAGATCTGGGGCCTAAGTTTACTAGTGCCACGTGACCTAGAGGTGTATAGCAGCAAGTATGACCTAGGGTCGTTCTTTAAAATCAACGGTATTGTGAAATAGAGTAATCAGGATGTTCGTTTCTAGCTAGTGATGGAGTTTAAAAATGGTTGGGATTTTGTTTTTGTTTTGTTTTCTAATTTATACTACTGATTAATACTAAACAATAAAATAAAATAAGGGATAGCAGTCAGGATAGAGGGGGTGTTTGTTGTGACTTCGTTAGCCTTGCATTGGGATGATGTTTTAGTTTAAGTTATGAAAACGTCTTTCTAAAGATTTGTATTTTATTTGCTTCAAGTATTTGTGGTGTAAACACTAGTACCCTACTGATTGATTGCTCAATCAGTATGTCACTGAGTAACTAGGCTATCGTGATTCTGATCGGAGGAGGCTACTCAACTCTCAACACTGCCCTGTTATGGAACAGTGACCCTTCTTGGAATACGAAGATTCCTGGGTGCATGAATAGAGAAACATACCCACTAAATGTCCGACCGTTCTTAACACCACGGTGATACTCAATTGAATAAAACATTTAAGTTTAAGACTTTAGTTGGTGCTTGATTACGTTCCATCAATGGTTTTGGAATCCAGGGGTGATAGACGAATTTGGAATATTAGATGATTCCTCGAATTCCTTTCTGGATTTTATAAACTAAGTTTGTATTTTAGATCAAAGATTCTCCATTTATGATTTAAACCAGCCCTCACTTAAAATTAACCAATAAATCCCTAGTTTATTCACAGTGTACAATACTTGTTTAGTAATTCCACGGCTTCGAAACCAGACCATGCCATTTAACATATATAATTAAGTTGTAGTTTAATCACGGTGTACAATACTTGGTTAGTAGTTCCACAGCTTAAAACCAGACAATGTTAATTGAACACAGATAATTAATTACCCCTGATATGATGTCTTATCAAAAAGGTTTTAACCACGTTTATTGGCGGAAAGGCATTAGTTTGAAAATGCTGTTTAAATTCATAGATGAAACATGTAATCAAAGCACCGAGTTTTCATTTATATAATAGTTTGAAACATTATTCCACAACGGATTGTGCCCACGACTTTCATAGCTTCCACGTTCCATACTCCACACATTCGTGATGTTTCCGGCGCTATACAAATGAAAGCCATTTAACGTTACCTCCGTTGTTTCGTAATGACATCATCCCAATTAACGACTAACTACATCACAACAAACACACAATATAACTACTCACTAATCATGGCAAGTAATCCTAAATCTAGCATAATAACAATAGCAATCATCATTATAATAGATAAGGAAATAGATAACCGTAGATAATGCGTAGTTTGAATATATGCTGAGAGATTACAACGAGCGGAACTTCCGAATATCTTTTACAATATTACAATAATAACCCCTCCAAGTATCTTCAACAATATTACAATATTACCCCTCCGTTAATCTTGGTTAAGTATTAACCAAAAACTAACTGACTACTAACCTAGCACTAACCTACTATTTCTCCTCTAACTCCTTAGAGAAGTGTTAGAGAGAGAAAGCTACTACTTTTCTTAGAGAGAGAAAGTGTGTGTGAGAGATGGATTGAGTGTGGAAATGGTGTGGTGTGTTGAAATGAAGAGGTTAAGCCTCTATTTATAGGCTCCATTTGACAATTTACGTTCAGCACCCTTACACTTCCATTTGTGCTAAAACACCTCCTTGAGCTACATGAATCAACACCATAAGGGGGGTATTTGACACCATAAGGGGGTATTCGGTAGCGTAAAGGGGGTATCCGGCACTAAAAAGGGCGTATCCGGGCTTGCAGAGGGGGTATACCACCCCTAGAAGGGGGTATACCACCCCAAAAGGGGGGGTATACGGCCTCTAGGAGGGCATATACGGCCCCTAGAGAGGGGTATACGGCCCTCTAGGGGGTGGTGAACCCTTGGTCGTTGCCTTGTGCACCGGATCGTAAGTCTTGGTCGCCTAGTCGTTCTTCGTTTGGCCATAACTTCTTCATTCTAGCTCCGTTTTCAGTGTTCTTTATATCCACGAGATTGTAATTACCTGAAGATCATAATGAGATAATCTAAGTATAATTTCAAGGTATTATGCTCAAAAAGTGTTCGTAGAACGTGAACGTGTCGTTTGTGCTCTATTTTGTACGTTATTTGGTCATTTTACTTGATTTTTGAAGCAACGCCTTATTTTTAGCCCTAATGATGAATTATGGTGAAAAAGTATTGATATTGAATGTTTTCATCCATTTTGGGGCTAAAAAGGTGGGATTTATGTACGCAAAAACGTGACTTTTTACGTCCAATCAAATATCCCACACTTAGACGTTGCTTGTCCTCAAGCTATACTTCAACTATCCTCACTTTAAAAGATTTTTTAAGTCCGATTTTTTTGCGAATTAAAATATTTCTCAGAACAACCATTCTTCATACAAGTAACCTGTTTTAGAAAATCGAGACAAATAAGATGTTTGTTCCAGAAATAAGAAATGAATATCCTTGGGCATGCTTCTGATTCTCGTGATCTTTGGAATACACATGACTTAGGCAATCTCACCAGGTGGTCACTCAATTCATTCAAAAGTGTATCGGGTTTCCTATCATTCTAAACAAACGAAATCGCTAAAAAGCCAGTCATGCAGCATTCATCGTCATAGGCTTGATCGAGAATCAAATCTCCACCACTTAGGTGAGGACGGTGCTAATTATCCCAAGACATTCATCGGGTTGTAGCGTGAAGTGAGGGTTAAGGGTATGGATAGTGGGCATTTTTAGGTTTAAAGGGTTATGCTTATCTTAGAACTTTTAAACTTAAGAAAAATTTTATTTAGATATGCTTTTTAATGAAAACGGAAACGGATAACGGTAAGGAGGAAAAGATAGCTATTTTGACTTCTATCTTTTTGAAAACACATGGAATGTATATTTTTCAGAGATCGGAGTTTTCGAGAGATTTGAAACACTTAGCTTTATTTCTATTTTTGGCTTAGAATTTCTTTGCCAAAGAATTTCTAAGGGATTTTATATATATATATATATATATATATATATATATATATATATATATATATATATTTACTTCCTTTTGAGATCCTTTCTTACTTTCATTTTTCAATCTTTTGACATTTCAAATTTTTACTTGGTGTCAATTTTTCACACCTTTAGACTTTCTCGATCTTTTTGAGATTTTGCTAATGGAAACGCACACGAGATATTTTAAGTAAAACACGAAATTTGTGATTTTTGAGTGAAAGCAAAAAGAATACCTAAATAGCATTTTTCAAAAATTTAAAAATTCCAAGATAATATGTTGGTGGGTATGAAAGTGAGTGGGTTTTAAAAACTTGGGTTTTCAAGAAACGAAAAGGTTAAGGCTCAACAGGGTTTACTAGGCGGATCATCGACACTAAAATTAAGTATCGGTAGGGTTAGGCTTGAAGAGATATGAGAAAATGGGTTTATTTCCTAGGGAATGTCAAGATCATTTAATTGCACCTATACTGCGTACGGTACTCACCAATATGGTCTCGAAATGCATACCAGGAGCAAGTTCTAATTCAGAAATGCATACATCGGCACACACAACAAATGAATAGTGAAGCATTTAAAATGAATGCTTATATAGGCTCAAGTTACCTCACTGAAATTAATATGGGTTGTATGTGCTTAGTCATGTGCTGCCCCTAAGATTATCATTTCTTAATTTGAGAAATTCCAACCTTATTTACACTATTTTCCAAAATAACTTACTCATATTTAAAATAGCTCCTCTTAGAAACATTAAAATTCAAAAATAGCAAAAGCTAACTGAATGAGTAGCCATCTACTGTCGAAGTTAAGCTCATGCTTTTCTTTGTTTAAAGCAAAAATTTTGAAAAATTTGATCAATTTTAAAGTGAGGAACATTTTCTGAGTTGCTATTTGGACATAAAAATCTATCTAAGGTATTCTATACTGCTATCCCACACTTAGAGGAACATTGTCCCTAATGTTCTCTTTAGTGGAGATTTTACTGGAACTAAAATCCCACACTTAGAGTTTGAACATGTAAGAAAATGTTTCTCAAGTGTTTGTTTTGGGCTGGAATCCTACACTTAGTGATAAGCTTAGGATATGGTATAGATTACTTTTATTGATTAACAGTACTAAGTAAAGCAAAAAGATAAAAACAGAGAAAGGATGAAGAAACTCCCCAGACAGCTAAAAGCTGAAGATCTGAATATGTGCCGAGAAACAAGAAGTCTTGAACTTGAAATCTTTGTTTTGCGGCAACTCCATGAGGATTATTCAGCTTTAGGGGCTTGCTTCTAAATACGGGACTCGCCTTCCATTTCAACCAACACATTTGTGAAATAATCTCTTAAGTGTGAACACGTTGGATATACCTTTTTAATTCAACTTCAAATTTTTGCAATGAAAAGGAATCACTATCTTATAATGAAAAGATGTTTTCTACTACAAATCATTTGGTAGAACATATGTTTTTAAACGAGTTCGAGCATAATGCATAAAAGTAGTATGCAAGTACCTCAAATGCTCGAAACACATGAACTAATTTTCTAAAAACTTTTCCTAATGTTCCGAGACAAGTGATTTTGCAAAAAGTAAGTTATGGTAAAGAAATATTTTTGGGTATATCCAAGTGTGAAGGATATTCAGAGATTTTCTTCACTTATTAACACACAACCATCAACACGTCTTATTACACGGGTTGCCTCCCGAGAAGCGCTGCTTTTAGAGTCGAGAGCTCGACTTTACTCCTCCGAGACTAGGTGTTGGGGAAGGAGCTCCCAGGGCGAGTGATAGTAACATTATGTGCCCTAGGTTGTGGGAAAGTGTAGCGCGGAGGATAGATCCTTTGGAAATGGCAAGCCATGGTCGAGATTAGATTTGGTAGTTCCATGGTATCCATTTTGAAGTTTTGAAATTGTTCGGAGGCAGCTATGGAGAGACCTAGTAATCCTTGGGTGATGTAATCAACCGCCTTAGTAACTGGTCCATTGGGATCAATTAGCGTGGTTTTTCTTGTCTTGATCAGTTCCCTAATTGGATACCTAAGTTTGAAGGACTCCATAAATGCCAGTAACTTCAACTTTAGATTTTCAAATTCTTCAGTGTGAGGATCTCCTCCAAATACTGCTACAGATTTGCACAAGCTTTCGATTAGCTGGTGCTGATGAAGGTTAAAAGGAAAACCAGAGTTTGTGAAGATATGAATCAATTTGTTGAATATCTCACGATATCCAGCGTGAAAGATAAACTCTGTTTTCTCGGCATCTTCTGCATTCAATATATCATGTAATCGAGTTATCACATAAGTGACGACATCGAGCGGTGACATATCTTTAATACTGATGGAGTGATTACGCCTCCTTTCATCCAAACTGATGTACCTAAGCTCTTCGATTATCAATTTGATATGATGTTCTAAAATAGACTTTATGATAAATCGATTGCTTTCCTTGGTACTTAGGTGATCTTTTGCAGCAAGTAAGTCAAGGAATGCCTGAAGATTGCTCATTACCCTGATGTCAGCAGTAGCTTCTTCGATAAGTCTTCTGATGGCACACAAAATCTCCCTTTGTTTTGCGAAATAAGGAAATGCTGAACCCATGAGAGTGTCATATACCTTGCGGTATATTTGTCTCTGTTCAATGTAGAAATATAGATCCTTCGCGTTTTTCCTTTTTTCTTTGAGCTGAGATTTGAGTGCATCGGCGAATACTCTGATGCAATATCTAAGGATGAGCGGATCTTGGATTCCTTTGCTTGTGAGATGGATAGTGGATGCTGCCTCAATAACTGCTATTAGCCATCTTTGATGTATAGAGTAATTATTGGTGGAATTTCTAATAGCTGCTATTATGATGTGAGGATCACCATCGTATTCGTCTATCACAGAAATCATTTGCTCATGAGTAGAGACAATTGGGATGCATATGATTTCTTGAGATAACTTTTGTGAATCAGGCAGTTCTGGAGAATCAAGAGGATGAATATCCAAAGGTGCATTTCCCGAGTCACCGTCCATAGTAGGAATATCAACCTTTTGTAGATCAGGGAGCTCAACTACGTCGGGCTGTGACTGAGATTCATTAGTAACCTTGGATTTTAGAGAAGAAGATAACTTTGGAGTGTCTCTCTTGCTGTCCTTAGGTGAATCGGAATCATTGGATCCAGATATACCTCCTGTCTCAAACTGTGTTTGAGGTTCAGATGAAACAAGGGTTTGAATCCCTTGAGGAGGTATAGGTGGCTGTAGACTTGTTAGTCTGCTTGCTCTGAAATCCGAGATCTTCTTCAAATTACGTAAGAGAGTCCTTTCGATGTCTTCTATATTGCAGAGTCTAGGGCAAGTGAGTGGCTTTGTTGGATCCAAGATATGATTAATCATTCCTTCGAGGGTACAAGCAAAAACATCATCGGCAAGAGGCTCAGCTTCTGTTTTCATCTCTTCTTCCTTCTTAGCTGCTGATTCAGAGGTCTCGTTATCCGATGTAACTTTGACAGTATATAGCTCAACATTCTCCATCGAAGCGCAGTCTGTCTTATCGATCTCGAATGTGATGCTTTCTCCATGTGCACGTAAGCTGATCGTCTGAGTGTGCACGTCGATGAGTGCTCTGGCTGTGTTCATAAAAGGTCTACCTAGGATTATAGGGATGCTTATATCTTCCTGAATATCCATTACCACAAAGTCAGTTGGGAAAAAGAACTTGTCGACTTTAACCATGATGTTCGGAGCTATTCCCTTAGGGTATCTAATGGATTGGTCAACTAGCTGAACACTCATTTTGGTGGGTTTTAGATCTCCTAATTCTAGTCTTTTGAATAATGAATGTGGCATTAGGTTGATACTCGCTCCTAGATCGGCCAGAGAGCGGATATCACCTGATTGGTTGATGGAACAAGGAATTGTAAAACGTCCGGTATCTCCTAGTTTTTCCGGCAGACTATTTTGAAGGACAGCTGAACATTCAGCGGTTAGCAGGACATTAGGTACTTCGGGTACCTTATCTTTGTTTGACATAAGTCTCATAACATATTTGGTATACTTGAAGGCTTTGGTCTCATCAGGTCGCTGCTTGAGACGTCCTGGAAATGGAATGCTTACCTTCTTAGGGTTTGGAGAAGACTTTTTCTCAACTGTCTGTGTGACAGGAGATCGTTCTTTCACCGGAGAAAGAACTGAAGGTTGGCTCGGTGCCACCTTGGAGTCTTGGTTGGTTACCTGGTTGGCTTCTTCGGTACGTGGGTTATCAAAGGTATTACTAGGTAGACTACCCTGTGGTTTAGTGTCGATACGTTCTGCTAGTCGACCTACTTGGGTTACAAGAGTATTTAGTAGATTTAGTTGTTCTCTTAAGAAGAGATCAACCTGGTCTTGTCTAGCCTTGATCGTTTGGATGATTTGTGTGAGGGTGTCCTCTTGACTAGTAATTGACCTGGTAGGTTCATAAGGTTGGGTTATCTGAGGTGTAGGTTCCATGAGTAAGGGTGGTTGGTTGTAGCTGAGTTGAGGTTGTTGTGGGTAGGTTGGGTATTGGAATTGGTTGGGTGGTTGGTTTGGTAGGAATTGGTTTGGTCTGGGTCGAGGAGGAGAGGTTTGAGTATAATCAGGTGGTCGTGGATGAGTTCGGAACTGGTCATAGTAGGCTGCACCATCAACAGGATTCTTGTACTCAACTTGTGGATTTCGGCTGGACCGAATATGGTAGACCTGTTGAGGAGGTTTCTTCAGATTTCCTATTTCCTCTGTTAGCGTCCCGATGTGTTTAGTAAGAGATTTGATCGCCTCAGTTTGCACGGGATTGGGAAGGGCAAGCGGTGCCGTTGATGAGGAATGCTCATCAGTGTTCCAATCATTGTGATTTATGGTCATACTCTCCATCAGGTTCCAGGCTTCATCGTCCGTGCAAAGCGTGAAGTTGCCTCGAGCAGCGGTATCGAGTATTGGCTTGTGTTGAGGAGCAAGACCGTTGTAAAACGTGCATAACTGGGTTGATCGTTCGATTTGGTGGTTAGGACATCTTTTAAGCAATCTATTAAATCTTTCCCACGCACTATAGATTGATTCATCATCAAACTGTCGGAAGTTTAAGATGTCTTTCTTTAGCTTGATTCGTTTGGATGGGGGAAAGTACTTTGCTAAGAACTTAGTTTCCATTTCCTCCCATGAGGAGATAGAATTGGTTTCTAATTCCTCGAACCAAGTTTGTGCGTGAAGGGAAAGAGAGTAGGGGAACAAATACAGACGGACTATATCTTGCTCAACCCCATTTTGCTTGAAAGAGTCGGATAGGGTGAAGAATTTGTTTAGGTGGGAGTAGGGGTCATCGTTCGGTTGTCCGTTGAATTGGCAGCGATTCAGGATCAGCTGCACTACGTCGTGCTTGAGTTCGAATGATGCGCCTTCAATCTCCGGGTATCGTATAGGTCCTCCGCGGACTTCTATCGAGGGTTTGTTATATTCGGCGAGAGTGATGTGTGCGGTCGTTGTAGGATTGTGGGAAGATGAACGCCTCTCTCGTTGGATGGGTACGACATATGATTTTGGATTGGGGAAAGGAAGGATTGAAAGAATTTTTAGGGGTTTAAGAAGGGAAAACCATCCTAAGGGTTCACTAGCAAGAAAGTTCATTATGACGCCTCTGAGTCTTACAGTTCGATCCCCGGCAGCGGCGCCAAAAACTTGATCGCGCCCGAGCGGTCGGTCGGATTTCACTCCGGTCGTTGCTCCAGCTGTCGGGACGCGGATCGGGTAAGTTTTAATATTTATAGAGCTGGGGCCTAAGTTTACTAGTGCCACGTGACCTAGAGGTGTATAGCAGCAAGTATGACCTAGGGTCGTTCTTTAAAATCAACGGTATTGTGAAACAGAGTAATCAGGATGTTCGTTTCTAGCTAGTGATGGAGTTTAAAAATGGTTGGGATTTTGTTTTTGTTTTGTTTTCTAATTTATACTACTGATTAATACTAAACAATAAAATAAAATAAGGGATAGCAGTCAGGATAGAGGGGGTGTTTGTTGTGACTTCGTTAGCCTTGCATTGGGATGATGTTTTAGTTTAAGTTATGAAAACGTCTTTCTAAAGATTTGTATTTTATTTGCTTCAAGTATTTGTGGTGTAAACACTAGTACCCTACTGATTGATTGCTCAATCAGTATGTCACTGAGTAACTAGGCTATCGTGATTCTGATAAGAGGAGGCTACTCAACTCTCAACACTGCCCTGTTATGGAACAGTGACCCTTCTTGGAATACGAAGATTCCTGGGTGCATGAATAGAGTAACAGACCCACTAAATGTCCGACCGTTCTTAACACCACGGTGATACTCAATTGAATAAACCATTTAAGTTTAAGACTTTAGTTGGTGCTTGATTACGTTCCATCAATGGTTTTGGAATCCAGGGGTGATAGACGAATTTGGAATACTAGATGATTCCTCGAATTCCTTTCTGGATTTTATAAACTAAATTTGTATTTTAGATCAAAGATTCTCCATTTATGATTTAAACCAGCCCTCACTTAAAATTAACCAATAAATCCCTAGTTTATTCACAGTGTACAATACTTGTTTAGTAATTCCACGGCTTCGAAACCAGACCATGCCATTTAACATATATAATTAAGTTGTAGTTTAATCACGGTGTACAATACTTGGTTAGTAGTTCCACAGCTTAAAACCAGACAATGTTAATTGAACACAGATAATTAATTACCCCTGATATGACGTCTTATTAAAAAGGTTTTAACCACATTTATTGGCGGAAAGGCATTAGTTTGAAAATGTTATTTAAATTCATAGATGAAACATGTAATCAAAGCACCGAGTTTTCATTTATATAATAGTTTGAAACATTATTCCACAACGGATTGTGCCCACGACTTTCATAGCTTCCACGTTCCGTACTCCACACATTCATGATGTTTCCGGCGCTATACAAATGAAAGCCATTTAACGTTACCTCCGTTGTTTCATAATGACATCATCCCAATTAACAACTAACTACATCACAACAAACACACAATATAACTACTCACTAATCATGGCAAGTAATCCTAAATCTAGCATAATAACAATAGCAATCATCATTATAATAGATAAGGAAAGAGATAACCGTAGATAATGCGTAGTTTGAATATATGCTGAGAGATTACAACGAGTGAAACTTCCGAATATCTTTTACAATATTACAATAATAACCCCTCCAAGTATCTTCAACAATATTACAATATTACCCCTCCGTTAGTCTTGGTTAAGTATTAACCAAAAACTAACTGACTACTAACCTAGCACTAACCTACTATTTCTCCTCTAACTCCTTAAAGAAGTGTTAGAGAGAGAAAGCTACTATTATTCTTAGAGAGAGAAAGTGTGTGTGAGAGATGGATTGACTGTGGAAATGGTGTGGTGTGTTGAAATGAAGAGGTTAAGCCTCTATTTATAGGCTCCATTTGACAATTTACGTTCAGCACCCTTACACTTCCATTTGTGCTAAAACACCTCCTTGAGCTACATGAATCAACACCATAAGGGGGGTATTTGACACCATAAGGGGGTATTCGGTAGCGTAAAGGGGGTATCCGGCACTAAAAAGGGCGTATCCGGGCTTGCAGAGGGGGTATACCACCCCTAGAAGGGGGTATACCACCCCAAAAGGGGGGTATACGGCCTCTAGGAGGGCGTATACGGCCCCTAGAGGGGGTATACGGCCCTCTAGGGGGTGGTGAGCCCTTGGTCATTGCCTTGTGCACTGGATCGTAAGTCTTGGTCGCCTAGTCGTTCTTCGTTTGGCCATAACTTCTTCATTCTAGCTCCGTTTTCAGCGTTCTTTATATCCTACGAGATCGTAATTACCTGAAGATCATAATGAGATAATCTAAGTATAATTTCAAGGTATTATGCTCAAAAAGTGTTCGTAGAACGTGAACGTGTCGTTTGTGCTCTATTTTGTACGTTATTTGGTCATTTTACTTGATTTTTGAAGCAACGCCTTATTTTTAGTCCTAATGATGAATTATGGTGAAAAAGTATTGATATTGAATGTTTTCATCCATTTTGGGGCTAAAAAGGTGGGAATTATGTATGCAAAAACGTGACTTTTTACGTCCAATCAGAAGTTAACAATGATTTCGTAGTTTACTGCGACGCCTCACACCAAGGACTCGGTTGCGTATTGATGCAATGAGAGAAAGTTATTTCCTACGCCTCTCGACAACTCAAGGTCCACGAAAAGAACTACACTACTCATGACCTAGAGTTGGGAGTCGTTGTATTCGCACTTAAAATCTGGAGACATTACTAATATGGTACCAAGTGTACTATCTTCACCGACCACAAAAGTCTCCAACATATGTTCGACTAGAAAGATCTAAACATGAGATAACGCCGATGGGTCGAATTACTTACGGATTACGATTGCGAAATCCGTTACCATCCAGGTAAGGCTAACGTCATTGCCAATGCCTTAAGCCGAAAAGAACTAGTGAAACCCCTTCGAGTTCGAGCATTCGGTATGACCATTCACAACAACCTCGCTACTCAAATCCTCACCACTTAACTCGAAGCCCTCAAAGATGAAAACGTGAAAAATGAGGCCTTGCGTTGCGTGGATAAACAGTTTGAAACCAAACCTGATGGGGCCAAATATTTCTCGAACCGAATCTGGCTACCAAGTTTTGGAAACTTGTGGGACTTGGTGATGGATGAAGCTCACACGTCTAAATACTCTATACACCCTGGAGCCGATAAAATGTATCACGGCATCAAAGAGTTGTATTGGTGGCCCAACGTGAAAGCCGACATCGCTACTTATGTTAGCAAGTGGCTTACTTGTTCTAAAGTTAAGGCCGAGTATCAGAAACCCTCCGGATTTCTACAACAACCGGAAATCCCTAAATGGAAATGGGAGCAAATAACCATGGATTTTATCACGAAATTACCGAAAACACCGAGCGGTTGCGATACCATTTGGGTGATTGTAGACCGTCTCACCAAATCTGCTCATTTCCTGGCAATCAAGGAAACTGATAAGATGGAACGCCTAACCCAAATCTATCTGAAAGAAATCGTATCTAGACACGGCATGCCCATCTCAATTATCTCTGATAGAGATAGCCGATTCACTTCTCGCTTTTGGAAATCATTACAAAAATCGTTGGGTACTCATTTGGATATGAGTACTGCCTATCATCCACAAACCGACGGTCAAAGTGAGAGAACCATTCAAACATTGGAGGATATGCTACAAGCTTGCGTAGTTGACTTCGGTAACTCTTGGTAAAATCACCTACCTTTGTGCGAGTTCTCGTACAATAACAGTTACCACACCAGCATAAAGGCTGCACATTTCGAGGCACTCTATGGTCGAAAATGCCGATCACCCATTTGTTGGACTAAGGTGGGAGATATCCAACTCACCAGTCCAGAAATCATTCACGAAACCACCGAGAAGATCGTTGGTATACAAAACCGGCTGAAAGCCACGCGTGATCGTCAGAAAAGTTATGCTGACGTGAGACGCATACACCTCGAGTTTCAGGTTGGGGACAAGGTACTTCTGAAAGTGTCGCCCTGGAAAGGCGTCATTCGTCTTGGAAAACGTGGTAAACTGAACCCTAGGTACATCGGACCATTTGAAATTCTGGAAAGAATTGGTCCGGTGGCTTATCGACTGCAGCTACCACCCGAACTTAGTAGCGTGCACAACACTTTTCACATTTCTAACTTGAAGAAATGCCTGTCTGATGAGACTCTGATTACACCGCTTGACGAAATACACATTGATGACAAACTTTGGAACCCGTGGAAATTATGGACCGTGAGGTCAAACGCTTGAAACAGAGCCGCATTCCCATCGTAAAAGTCCGGTGGAATTCAAGGCGAGGTACTGAATTCACTTGGGAACGGGAAGACCAGATGTGACTGAAACATCCACATCTATTCTTAGATGCCATACAGACCACAACTTCGAGCTAATTTCAGGACGAAATTCTTCTAACAATGGGAGAATGTGACACCCGACAAATTAGGACATTTATTTGTGCCTAACTATATTGTAATTACATGTATTTATTTCTATATTAATTAGACTAAATATGTGTAACATTTAATATATTTATTTATATACGCGTACGCGATTAAGTTTAATCGTGCAATTTCGGGTCGGATGAATATTCGACAACACAAATACAGACGTTAGTGAAAAAAATATTAAATAACATGAATTTATTTAATAACATCGTTATTTACTTTATATTATTACGATAATATATAAATACATATTACGTTTTGTTTAAAACGTAACCAACGTGACCAAAACGCTCGAATTGCGTCCCATGACCAAACGAAACTCGAAATATATTTTCATAACTCAAAATAAAGTATTTTAATTAAATACTTCGATTAAAAATATCTCAAATATACGTTAACGAAATATAACCTTTAAAACATTTAACGTTTAAACGAATCGCGAAACGGATGGGTAAATGAGCAACGCACGTAACGTAAAATTTGGAAAACGAGTTTGGTGAAGTCCACACCTTGGTGGACCCCACCTTGACCGGCCAATGGAGGGAGCATGGGCTCCCATGCCCCATTTTCTTGTTTAAGGAACCAAACCACACCTTAACTCCTCATTTACACACAATCACTCTTTTCTCATTTCCTCACTCAACTATCTCCTCTCTCCCCCTCTTGTAGCCAGTTTCCTCAACCCCATTGTCACCACCACAACACCACCACATCTACACCACACCACCACCATAATTCACCATCTTCTTCAAGAAAGAAAAGCAAGGCAACGATCGCGAGAACGTATACATCATCATCATCTTCTTCGTTTCTTCATCTACCTTGTAAGGCACCTTCTTCCACCTACATTATACTTGTAACACATATATTATCTTGTTTTAGTGCTCACTCAACGAAATCATGTCCTAATATTAAGTCGAAACTCATTTTCGCGACACGAAATCTTGTTCTACTTTTTGATCAGAAACTGAAGGTGACTTCACCAAATTATTACGACTTCATTTCTTAACTAAAAATGACGGATCTTAGCTCTAAAATGAAGTTCACGAAGTTGGCTTTCCAAAAAAATTAGTCTCATGATTTTTCAACTCCGTTTACTACCCGAAAATGTAAAAATAAAACGACATATACTTACTGTTCCGGCGGACAGAAAATTTCACCAACTTCTCGAGACCATATCTCGAGTTCTAGAGCTCGAAAAAGCGTGAGACATTTTCCTACGAGCAAAAAATTGTGTTAACTTTAAAAAGTTCTTCTATGTCATCTCCTGAAAATACACGGATTTTGCCTAGTGATTAGAGTTATCCACTTGTATTCGGATTGGTCGATATTGGATCTCAGGGGATTTGCCATTTTATTTAGCTGACTTGTTGATGCCTAAAAATCTTGGAACACAAAGCAGCTAAGACATAGGAGAATACCCATGATTTTTCTCGGAATTTAATACGGATTTTAACTTGGCGAAAGCGAGAACCGAAACGACCTAAAAATCTGTCAATAAAGCCACAGGGACTGTTTTTGCATATTTGTTAAAAACAATATTTTCGGCTAACCATATAACGCAACGATAATTTCTATAAGCTTTACAAACATATTTAAGACTTGTCTAAAAGTTTCGGGTCAAACCGAGCCCGTTTGACCACGTTCACAAACTTGGAAACACATAACTGTCCTAGTGTCGCTGCGGGCCCAAATCCGATAGCGACACTAACCCTGTGTCGCTAAAATCAATTGAGCGTCGCAACTGCGACACTAACCGTGTGTCGCTACTAACAATCGAATGTCACAGGTAGTGACACTTAGTCTTGTGTCGCTAAAATTCTCGAATGTCGCATATAGCGACACGAACCTCTGTGTCGCCACAAATTAAATCCTTACCACCTACGACACTAAGCCTAGTGTCGCAACATTCCTGATTTTCATAACTAGCGACACTGACCTCAGTGTCGCACTCCAGTGTCGTTTCTAGTGTCGCTATTCACAGAAACTTGAAAACACTTATTCCCATTGAGTACCAACCTCGCGTAACAACAACTAATCTTATACTATACAACACGGGAACATACGGATATACTTTTATAAGTACACAACGAAACTAACATAATAATAATACTTTGAGAATTATTATTACAAACAGTCACCAACGGGCCGTAGACGTCTTCAATGACAAACATTTAGACATTAACTAGTTGAGTGGACAACTAGCTTAGATGGTCTTTCGAGACATCTATTTACATACAACCTTATGCGTTTAGGGCGCTAGAAGGTTGCGGGTTCGGAGAACCTACTTGTTGATTATTACATTCGGATACTCGTTTATTTATATAAACGTAGCTTGCTTCAAGACTCAGGTGAGTCTCATAGCCCAACTTTTACTGTTTTACGGCTTTTAAACTTTGGGGTGAGATTACAATGCTTCGTTTTACATGTGAACACAAGTATGAAAACTTTATTATGGATTGCATGAGTTGTTTTACTTACTAATCCACGAAAGTCCTCTATTATCATAGTTTCGTTAGTATGGATTTAGCGCGAGTATTAATGAATAGCTCTATTTGGGATTGACCATCCACGTCCGGGTTAGTAGCTCTAAGTCTCTAACTGGTCAAACGGACGCATTAGTATTTGATCCTAACGAGTGTATTGGATTAGGCACTCGCGGAGGCACTATACGGTACTTGATTGTACTGCACACACCTGTTAAGCTTCGGACTATGGGCTCATGGCGATAGTACATACTTTTATTTACATACGTGCAACGCTTACAAATCTTGTGGTTCACACTTATACTTTTACTGATAAACCTATGAGCTCACCAACATTATTGTTGACCTTTTTAGCGTGTAATCTCAGGTACACAGTAGCAGTAGGACTACTACCTCAGGAACGATAGCTCGAGTCGCATGATTTACAAACATCCAAAGATTTTCTTGCATTATTATTTTGTATTAGTGATTATGTACTAGAATCTCTAGGCTTTTCGCGAACTCGCAGTTATGTAAACATTTTGATATCAATGTAATATTTTGGAACTATTTTTCTAACGTCTCATGTAGAGGTCGTTCAATGTAATTTTGGTGTAATGATACTTGATTAGTCGCGCCCCGACCCGACTTCCGCTGCACAGTGAATTTGGGGGTGCGACAGATCTACAATGAAACAATTCGTGATTTGTTATCACCACGATCAAGTTGCAGAGATGTTCCGCGGGATGATGGTGGCGGTGCAGGGAAGCAGTATGCCATTAGGCATGATGCAGATGGCAACGTGTATGTATATGATCTTACCATTGAGGATGTATGCAGCATAAAGGAGGTTTCCAATCTTCTTCAGCAGGTATACATACCACAACTATTTGTCACATGGCTGTCTGTCTATATGGAACTGTTTAGTTTATTTTGAAAGATTACACCAATGAGTATCTACTAAATGAGATTTTGATGTGGCGGGTAGGGTCATGTTTATCGTCTCCACGACATTATTTTTTGGAAGCGTCACACTTACTGTCGATGAAAACGGGTTGGGTTGACCCGAATAACTCTATATAAATAATTAGTGTCAAAGATGATGTCAATAACCATTTAATTCATCTCTTCATTTACTTTGTTATTGACATCTTGTTTTCTTCCACGTCCGTTGGCAAGACAGATATAATGAGCATTCATCAAGAAGTCACTTTGTTTTCACAGTAAGGATTTATGGAGTAAATGAGGTAACTTTAACTAATTAAGTTATCATTTTTACATGTTTTTGAATAGAACCATCTTAATACAGTTTCTTGTGTGTGTATGGCAGGGAGCAACAAGTTCAAGGTGTTATAAATCTTATTGACTTAGCTGGTAGTGAACGGCTTTCAAGAAGTGGAGTGATGTGACGCAAAAAGTCATGTTTTTAAGTATGATATTCCACAGTTTTTGGGCACATCTTTAGTGAAAACATTCTAAAACAATCATTATTTACTAAAATTCACTAAAGTGCTCCAAATATAGGCGTTGCTACAAAAACCACTAAAAACGTCCGAATAACGAGCAAAACAGAGCGAATAAACAACGACCAATTCTCACACCCTCATTTACCTTATGGTAAACATATTATAACCTTATGGTATGATGTAATAGGTAAAAACGAGACGGGAGAATCAAGAATCATGCAAATTGGATAAAGAACGAAGGAGATACGGCTTCTACAGATCGTTAAAAGTCTTTCCGGCTATGCCTGATCTATACACATCCAATTTCTGTGAAATTGGTACCATTAGAAGCGTAACGGAATTACGAAAGCATGAGCGCAAGAATCAGGTCAAACGGACGCATAACGAAGGAGATACGGGCGTTTTAAGCAACGAACGAAGACCGACGGACCCCTTATACGGCCCTGGACACCGTATACAGCCTCTACAGTACCGTATACGGCCTCTACAGTACCGTATACGGCCCCACCTACCCCGTATACGGCCCCTGGTACCCCAATTGGTCTCCGTTCGTGCTTCGTTTGCTTGTACGTTGTGCTGTTTCGCTTGTACGTATGATTTGAAGCTTCACCTATAAATAGGGGTCACCTCCTTCAAGTTTTACACACCATTCTTCATTCCACTCATTTCCTCACTCTCACTTTCTCTCTCACACACACTCTCTCTCTCTCTACTCTCTCTCTCTTCTTTTTCTCTCTCTAGAATTAGGGTTAGCATCAGTTAGTTCTCAGTTAATATTTAACTGGGACTAACGGAGGGACTACTTTTGTAATAGCGTAGGGAATAGTTCAGGGGCTTATTTGTAATATTGTCGAAGATATTGCGGAGGTTCTGCTTGTACTCTCTCTCTAACGTTTATTCAATCTACGCTTTATTAACGGTTATTTCTTTCCTTATCTGTTATAATGATGATTGCTATTGTTATTATGCTAGATTTAGGACCTGTTATTATGCGTAGTGAGTAGTTATATTGTGTGTTTGTTGTAATGTAGTTAGTCGTTAATTGGGATGATGTCATTATGAAACAACGGAAGTAACGTTATACGGCTTTCATTTGTATAGCGCCGGAAACATCACTAATGTGTGGAGTACGGAACGTGGAAGCTATGAAAGTCGTGGGCACAATCCGTAGTGGAATAATGTTCCCAACTATTATATTATAAATGAAAACTCGGTGCTTTGATTACGCATTCCATCTATGATTTTAAACCACATATTCAACTAACACCTTTCCATCAATAAACGTGGTTAAAACCTTTTGATAAGACGTCATATCGGGGGTAATTAATTATCTGTGTTTTGGTTTTGGATCTGTGGAAATACTTTATACGTATTGTACACCGTGAATAAACTTCTGATTAAATATCTGTGTTCAAATAACATGGTCTGGTTTTGAAGCTGTGGAAATGCTGTTTTAAACAAGTATTGTACACTGTGAATAAACTAGGGATTTATTGGTTAAATACAAGTGAGGGCTGGTTTAAATCATAAATGGGGGATCTCTAATCTAAAATACAAACTCAGTTTATGAATCCAGAAAGGAAGACGAGGAATCATCTAGTATTCCAAATTTGTCTATCACCCCTGGATTCTACAAAACCATTGATGGAAAGTAATCAAACACCAACCAAGTCTTAAACCTAAATGTTTTATTCAATTGAGTATCACTGTGGAGTTAAGAACGGTCGGACCGTTAGTGGGTCTGTTACTCTATGCATGCGCCCAGGAATCTTCGTATTCCAGAAAAGGGTCACTGTTCCGTAACAGGGCAGTGTTGAGAGTTGAGCAGCCTCCTCTGATCAGAATCACGATAGCCTAGTTACTCAGTGACATACTGATTGAGCAATCAATCAGTAGGGTGCTAGTGCTTACACCACAAATACTTAAGACAAATAAAATACAAATCTTTAGAAAGACGTTTTCATAACTTAAACTAAAACATCATCCCAATGCAAGGCTAACGAAGTCACAACAAACACCCCCTCTATCCTGACTGCTATCCCTTTATTTTATTTTATTGCATTGCGTAGTTTAATTAGTAGTATAATTTAGAAAACAAACAAAAACAAACCTCCAACTGCTTTCAAAACAACCTTCACTAGCTAGATTCGAACATCTTGATTTCTCTGTTTCACAATACCGTTGGTTTTAAAGAACGACCCTAGGTCATACTTGCTGCTGTACACCTTTAGCACTGGTAAACCTAGGCCCCAGAATTTACAAATTTAAAACTCCACTGACACGTCGCCAGTAGTCGGTGCAACGACAGGTTAATTCCTAACCGACCGCTGGTGGGTCGTCAAGTTTTTGGCGCCGCTGCCGGGGAATCAACTGTAAGACTCAGAGACGTCATGATGAACTTTCTTTCTAGTGAACCTTTAGGATGGTTCTCTCTTCTTAAACCACTAAAAATTCTTTCAACCCTTCCTTTCCCCTATCCTGAAGACGACATCTTACCCATCCGGCAAGAAAAGCGTTCATCTTCCACAATCCTACAACCATCGCACGCATTACTCTCGCTGATAGCAACAAACCCTCGATTGAAGTTCGAGGAGGACCAATACGCTACCCGGAGACTGAAGGAGCATCATTCGAACTCAAGCACGACATAGTGCAGCTGATCCTGAATCGCTGCCAATTCAACGGACTACCGAACGATGACCCCTACTCCCACCTCAATAAATTTTTCACCCTATCCGACTCTTTCAAGCAAAATGGGGTTGAGCAAGATACAATCCGCTTATATCTGTTCCCCTACTCTCTTTCTCATCACGCACAGACTTGGTTCGAGGAACTAGAGACCAACTCTATCTCCTCATGGGCGGAAATGGAAGATAAGTTCTTAACAAAGTACTTTCCCCCATCCAAACGAATCAAGTTAAAGAAAGATATCTTGAACTTCCAACAGTTTCATGATGAATCAATCTACAGTGCGTGGGAAAGATTTAAGAGGTTGCTTAGAAGATGTCCTAACCACCAAATCGAACGATCAACTCAGTTGTGCACGTTTTACAATGGTCTCGCACCGCACCACAAGCCAATGCTCGATGCCGCTGCTCGAGGAAACTTCACGCGTTGCACGGATGACGAAGCCTGGAATCTGATTGAGAGCATGACCATGAATCACAACGATTGGAACACTGATGAGCATTCATCATCATCGGCACCGCTTGCCCTTCCCAATCCTGTGCAAACTGAGGCGATCAAATCTCTGACGGAACACATCGGAACGCTAACCGAGGAAATAGGAAAGCTGAAGAAACCTCCTCAACAGGTCTACCATATTCAGTCCTGTCAGAACTGTACCAATCTACAAGCTATGAACCCTGTTGATGGAACAGCCTACTATGACCAGTTCCGAACCCATCCACGTCCACCTGATTATACTCAAACCTCTTCTCCTCGAGCCAACCAATACCCAGCCTACCACCAACCACCTTTACTTCCTGGAACCACACCAGAGATGGCCCAACCTTATGAACCTCCACGCCAATTACTAGTCCAGACGACACCCTCACACAGATCATTCAAACGATTACGGCTAGACAAGACCAGGTTGATCTCTTGTTAAGTGACCAACTAACTTTACTAAACACTCTTGTAACCCAAGTAGGTCGACTAGCAGAACGTATCGATACTAGACCACAGGGTAGTCTACCTAGTAACACCTTTCATAACCCATATAATGAGGAAGCCAACCACGTAACCAACCAAGACTCCAAGGTGGCACCGAGCCAACCTTCAGTTCTTTCTCCGGTGAAAGGACAATCTCCTGTCACACAGACAGTTGAGAAAAAGTCTTCTCCAAAGCCTAAAAAGGAAAGCTTACCATTTCCAGGACGTCTCAAGCAACAACCTAATGAAGTTAAAGCTTTCAAGTATGCTAAATAAGTTAGGAGACTTATCTCAAACAAAGACAAGGTACCCGAAGTACCTAATGTCCCGCTAACTGCTGAATGTTCAGCTATCCTTCAAAATCATCTACCGTAAAAACTAGGAGACACCGGACGTTTTACCCTTCCCTGCTCTATCAACCAATCTGGTGATATTCGCTCTCTGGCCGATCTAGGAGCAAGTATTAACCTAATGCCACATTCATTATTTAAAAGACTAGAATTAGGAGACCTTAAACCCACTAAAATGAGTGTCCAGCTAGCTGACCAATCTATTAGATATCCTAAGGGAATAGCTGGGAACATCATGGTTAAAGTCGACAAGTTCTTTTTCCCAACTGACTTTGTGGTAATGGATATTCAAGAAGATATAAACATCCCAATAATCCTAGGTAGACCTTTTATGAACACCGCCAGAGCAGTTATCGATGTGCACTCTCAGACGATCAGCTTGCGCGCTCACGGAGAAAGCATCACATTCAAGACCGATAAGAACGATTGTGTTCCGATGGAGAATAGTGAGCTATATACGGTCTCTATTAGCCAAGACACGTCAGATGACGAGATCTCTGAACCAGCAGCCAAGCAGGACGAAGAGATGAAAGAAGAAAAGAAGCCTCTTGCCAAAGTGGATATTCATCTTCTTGATTCTCTAGAACTGCTTGATTCACAAGCACTATCTCAAGAAATCATCTACATCCCAATCGTCTCTACTCATGAGCAAATGATTTACGTGATAGACAAATATGATGGTGACCCTCACATCATAATAACAGCTATTAGAAATTCTACCAATGATTACTCTATGCATCAAAGATGGCTAATAGCGGTTATTGAGGCAGCATCCACTATCTATCTCACTAGCAAAGGAACCCAAGATCCACTCTACCTTAAGCATTGCATCAGAGTATTTGCAGATGCACTCAAATCTCAGCTCAAGAAAGAAAGGAACAACGCGAATGAACTACTCTTCTACATTGAACAGAGACAAATATACCGAAAGGTGTATGATGTTCTCATGGGCTCTGCGTTTCCTTATTCATCAAAACAGAGGGAGAAGTTGGGTGCTATCAGAAGAAATATTGAAGATGCTACTGACTTCATGGTGATGAGGAATCTACAGGCATTCCTTGAATTATTAGCTGAGAAAGATCATATGAGTACCAAAGAAAGCAATCAATTTATCATTAAGTCTACTTTAGAACATCATATTAAATTGATAATCGAAGAGCTTAGGTACATCACTAAGGACGAAAGCAGGCGTAATCACCCCCTCACTGTTAAAAATATGTCTCTACTCGATGTTGTCACTTTTGTGATAACTCGATTACATGAGATATTGAATGCAGAAGACGCCGAGAAAGCAGAGTATATCCTCCAGGCTGGATATCGCGAGATATTCAACAAACTTATTCATATTTTCAAAAACTATGGCTTTCCTTTCACCCTTCATCAGCACCAGCTAATCAAAAGCTTGTGCAAATCTACAGCTGTATTCGAAGGAGATCCCCATAGTGAAGAATTCGAAGATCTGAAGTTGAAGTTACTAGAATTTATGGACTCCTTTAGAATCAGGTATCCGAGTAGGGAAGTGATCAAGACAAGAAACACAACGCAGATTGATCCCAATGGGCCAATCACTAAGGCAGTTGATTACATCACGCAAGGATTACTAGGTCTTTCTAGAGCAACCTCAGAACAACTTCGAAACTTCAAAGTGGATACCATGGAACCGCTAGATCTAATCTCAACCATGGCCTGCCACTTCCAAAGGATCTATCCTCCGCGATACTCTTTCCCACAACCCAGGGCACATAATGTCACCATCACTCGCCCTAGGAGCTCCTTCCCGTACACCTAATCTCGGAGGTGTAAAGTCGAGCTCTCGACTCTAACAGCAGCGCTTCTCGGGAGGCAACCCGTGGAATAAGACGTGTAGAGAGAAACGTGTCAATAAGTGAAGAAGATTTCTGACTATCCTTCACACTTGGTTGTACCTAAATGATTTATAAAACCTTATGATATTACAACTCATCTACAAATAAACCACTCGTCTCAAAAAACTGGAAATCAATTTGAAACTGGTAATTCATATGTTTCGAGCATTTGAGGTACTTGCATACTACTTTTATGCATTATGCTCGAACTCGTTTAAAAATACATGTTTTATAAAACTGATATATAGTAGAAAATATCTTTTCAAACTCTGAGACAGTGATTTATCTCTTCATTTGCAAATACTTTGAGTTTATAAAAAGGGTACGACCAACGTGTTCACTTACGAGATTGATTCACAAGAAGAATGATGGTTGAAGAAAACCAATAGCAAGACGCTTGAAGCCGAGATGCTCTTCATGGATGCAAAAAAGGATCCTGGCAATATCTCTTTTCAACAAATTCAGACTCTCAGCTTCATTGCAGCTCGCTATCTGGGGAGTGTCTTAACACTTTACCCACTTTTGTTTATGATTCTGTATATTATTTGCTTTGTTAAGTTTGTTATGTAATCTATACTCTATCCTAAGCTTATCACTAAGTGTGGGATTCCAGCCCAAAACAAACACTTGAGAAACATTTTCTTACATGTTCAAACTCTAAGTGTGGGATTTTACTTTCAGTAAATCTCAACTCAAGAGAACATTAGGGACAATGTTCCTCTAAGTGTGGGATAGCAGGTATAGAATACCTTGGTTAGTTTTTAATGATCTTTAATGTCCGAAAATAGCAAACTCAGAAAATGTTCCTCAAATTTTTCAAAATTTTTCAAGAAAATTAAAAGGTATGAGCCTAATTTTGAGTCATAATATCTTTTGAGAGGAGCTATTTTCAAATATGAGTATTATATTTAGGAATCTAAGGAAAATAAGGTAGAAATTTCTTAAGCAAGAAATGATAATCTGATGGGAGCATGACGAAGCACATACAACCCTACTTGCAGTGAGGTATCTTGAGCCTAATAGCATTCATCTTTAATGCTTCACTATTCATTTCTTGTATGTGCCGATGCATGTATCTCTGAATTAGAACTTGCTCTTGACATACGCTTCGAGACCACATTGGTGTGTACCGTACGCGGTATAGGTGCAATTAGATGACCTTGACATTCCCTAGGATTTAACCCCTTTTTACATATCTTTTCAAGCCCAAAACCCTTCCGATACTCATTTTTAGTATCGATGATCCACCTAGTAAACCCTGTTGAGCCTAAACCTTTCATTTCATAAAACCCTCATCTTTAAACCCTACTTCCCAAAAATATCCCCAAACTTATCTTAGAATTTCTGAGGTTGTGAAAAACATCTTTTAGGACATCCGCTTCAATTATGCTCCCAAGTCTTCCTCTTTCGTGTTCTCCAAAAGATATATATCTCTAAAAGGTGCAAAAAATTGGCACCGCAAAAGGACTCGAAGTTCAAGATCAAAGATCATAGTTCTGAAAAGGATTTCTGAAATAATCAAAAGAAAATATCCTTGGAAATTCTCTGGCAAAGAAGTTCCGAAGAAGAAAAAAAGAAAATAGAAAAATAGAAAATACAGGAAAAGAAATAGAAAAAAGAAGAAAAAGAAAAAAAGAAAAAAAAATAGTTCCGCAAGAATAAAGCTACAAAGTCCTTCGAAGTATCATCCTCACGAGAAAAATCCGATAGAAGACGAATAGCTATCTCCTTTCCGTTCTAAATAAAGTTGTTCATGATCTCAGTAGTTTTAAGATAAGCAACCCTACAACCCAAAAATACCACTATCCATACCCTTTTTACCCTCACCAAACACTACAACCCTCATGAATGTCTTGGGATAATTAGCACCGTCCTCACCTAAGTGGTGGAGATCCGATTCTCGACCAAGTCTATGACGATGAGTGCTGCATGACTGGCTATTTGAGCGATTTCATTTGTTCTAGATCGATAGGAAACCCGATACACTTTGAGTGAATTGAGTGACCACCTTTTGTGAGATCGCCTAGTCATGTGTACTCCAAGATCATGAGATTTGGAAGTATGCCTAAGAGAATCTTTTCTTGTTTAAGGAAGGATCATCTTATCTTTCCCTACATTTCTGAAACTAAGTTATTTGCATCTGGAAGTGGTAACTCTTAGAAATATTTTGACTCGCTCTAAAAATGTTTTAAAATGTTTTCAAAACTGAGTGTTGCTTGAGGACAAGCAACGTCTAAGTGTGGGATAACTTGATGTGACGCAAAAAGTCATGTTTTTAAGTATGATATTCCACACTTTTTGGGCACATCTTTAGTGAAAACATTCCAAAACAATAATTATTTACTAAAATTCACTAAAGTGCTCCAAATATAGGCGTTGCTACAAAAACCACTAAAAACGTCCGAATAACGAGCAAAACAGAGCGAATAAACAACGATCAATTCTCACACCCTCATTTACCTTATGATAAACATATTCTAACCTTATGGTATGATGTAATAGGTAAAAACGAGACGGGAGAATCAAGAATCATGCAAATTGGATAAAGAACGAAGGAGATACGGCTTCTACAGATTGTTAAAAGTCTTTCCGGCTATGCCTGAGCTATACACATCCAATTTCTGTGAAATTGGTACCATTAGAAGCGTAACGGAATTACGAAAGCGTGAGCGCAAGAATCAGGTCAAACGGACGCATAACGAAGGAGATACGGGCGTTTTAAGCAACGAACGAAGACCGACGGACCCCGTATACGGCCCTGGACACCGTATACGGCCTCTACAGTACCGTATACGGCCTCTACAGTACCGTATACGGCCTCTACAGTACCGTATACGGCCCCACCTACCCCGTATACGGCCCCTGGTACCCCAATTGGTCTCCGTTCGTGCTTCGTTTGCTTGTACGCTGTGCTGTTTCGCTTGTACGTATGATTTGAAGCTTCACCTATAAATAGGGGTCACCTCCTTCAAGTTTTACACACCATTCTTCATTCCACTCATTTCCTCACTCTCACTTTCTCTCTCACACACACTCTCTCTCTCTCTACTCTCTCTCTTCTTTTTCTCTCTCTAGAATTAGGGTTAGCATCAGTTAGTTCTCAGTTAATATTTAACTGGGACTAACGGAGGGACTACTTTTGTAATAGCGTAGGGAATAGTTCAGGGGCTTATTTGTAATATTGTCGAAGATATTGCGGAGGTTCTGCTTGTACTCTCTCTCTAACGTTTATTCAATCTACGCTTTATTAACGGTTATTTCTTACCTTATCTGTTATAATGATGATTGCTATTGTTATTATGCTAGATTTAGGACCTGTTATTATGCGTAGTGAGTAGTTATATTGTGTGTTTGTTGTAATGTAGTTAGTCGTTAATTGGGATGATGTCATTATGAAACAACGGAAGTAACGTTATACGGCTTTCATTTGTATAGCGCCGGAAACATCACTAATGTGTGGAGTACGGAACGTGGAAGCTATGAAAGTCGTGGGCACAATCCGTTGTGGAATAATGTTCCCAACTATTATATTATAAATGAAAACTCGGTGCTTTGATTACGCATTCCATCTATGATTTTAAACCGCATATTCAACTAACGCCTTTCCACCAATAAACGTGGTTAAAACCTTTTGATAAGACGTCATATCGGGGGTAATTAATTATCTGTGTTTTGGTTTTGGATCTGTGGAAATACTTTATACGTATTGTACACCGTGAATAAACTTCTGATTAAATATCTGTGTTCAAATAACATGGTCTGGTTTTGAAGCTGTGGAAATGCTGTTTTAAACAAGTATTGTACACTGTGAATAAACTAGGGATTTATTGGTTAAATACAAGTGAGGGCTGGTTTAAATCATAAATGGGGGATCTCTAATCTAAAATACAAACTCAGTTTATGAATCCAGAAAGGAAGACGAGGAATCATCTAGTATTCCAAATTTGTCTATCACCCCTGGATTCTACAAAACCATTGATGGAAAGTAATCAAACACCAACCAAGTCTTAAACCTAAATGTTTTATTCAATTGAGTATCACTGTGGTGTTAAGAACGGTCGGACCGTTAGTGGGTCTGTTACTCTATGCATGCGCCCAGGATTCTTCGTATTCCAGAAAAGGGTCACTGTTCCGTAACAGGGCAGTGTTGAGAGTTGAGCAGCCTCCTCCGATCAGAATCACGATAGCCTAGTTACTCAGTGACATACTGATTGAGCAATCAATCAGTAGGGTGCTAGTGCTTACACCACAAATACTTAAGACAAATAAAATACAAATCTTTAGAAAGACGTTTTCATAACTTAAACTAAAACATCATCCCAATGCAAGGCTAACGAAGTCACAACAAACACCCCCTCTATCCTGACTGCTATCCCTTTATTTTATTTTATTGCGTAGTTTAATTAGTAGTATAATTTAGAAAACAAACAAAAACAAATCTCCAACTGCTTTCAAAACAACCTTCACTAGCTAGATTCGGACATCTTGATTTCTCTGTTTCACAATACCGTTGGTTTTAAAGAACGACCCTAGGTCATACTTGTTTTTGTAAACCTTTAGCACTGGTAAACCTAGGCCCCAGCATTTACAAATTTAAAACTCCACTGACACGTCGCCAGTAGTCAGTGCAACGACAGGTTAATTCCTAACCGACCTCTGGTGGCGCGTCATGGAGCCACTAGAGAACGACTAAAGGAGACTCATGTCCCACCTTGTAAATTTTCCATTAGAGCTTCCAGCATGAAAATTACATTAAGATACTAATACTAGTTTTTAGGTTATATTCTCAGGCTATCAACAAGAGCTTATCTTCATTGAGTGAATATTTGCCTTGGCAAAGAAGGAAGATCATGTTCCATCTAGGAACTCGAAACTCACCTATCTTCTCCAGGTACCCATCCTAATAAACCAGTAAGCCTTTGGCAGAATTGCTAAAAATACTTTACCAGCTAAAAATAAGTGCATGGGATTAATTACATGCCTAAATTTATATAGATAACTAGGGGTATAAGCCTGTGCGATGCACGAATTTTGTTATATACCTTTGTTTCGATACGTGTATGTACGTATTATTTCTTCTTTATATCATTAGTGTTTAACAATGAAATGTACTTCTAATTGAGCAACATTATGCAATTATATTCTATTTCTATCATCGAACCATTCATATAATTGCATTACTTATGAATATAATGAAAAAAAGTTAAATTGCCATGAACATGCGCGTATATTTTTTAAATTGGTGTTTATAACATGTAATTGGCTTTTTCTTTTCCTCAATGCACAATACATGTATAAACCATAAGAATATAAACTAAATATATATAACAATTGATACTTACATGCATAATTTGTATATAATAAAAATAACTACATGTATACAACAAACGGAAAAATAATAGGAAAAAAAAAAAAAACTTATCTAGTGAATAATCTTAAGCCTTCAAGTAAAAACAACATATGAAAACTTACATAATCCTAAAGTTATAGAGGATTCATATGAAAACTTACTTAATACATGTCTATTTTCATATAATATAATAGAGGATAAAGTTACTGTTGTGATATATGCATTATTCAAGTCATATGATGGCATAAATGCCACAACAATAAGTTTTAATCAATAAAGTCAAAATGACAACCCTTTCAGTTGTTGAAGTTAATTATTGACAAAAACATTCATAAACAAAACCAAAATTCATATAAAAAGCATTGTTTCTTAAAAGTCGAACGAAAAGTACTTTACTCTCATGATTCAACAACAAAACGAATTCAATTACACAGAACACACAATTTACTTAAAAAAACTAAGAATTGAGATATCCATAATCACAAAAAGATACCAAACGCTAGCTTATGTGCATTTCAGGAACACTTTTCAATCAAATGAAATGAAAATGTAAATAACGCCTTCTAATTGGGTTTTGTGGCTAACGTACAACATGAATATAAAGTATATATAGACTACAAAAGGCTCTCACCAATAATATGAATCGTGAAGAACTTGTAGATAATAAATGCTTTCAAATTGATTGTTCACTCTTTAATTTATAATGTTGTATAATTTTGCAGTTTCCTATGGTAATGAAAGGATAGCTTTATTATCATTATTTAAAGTCATAATCAGTTAATTTAATTTATTACAACCGTTGAGGTTATATATTGAATACTAAATAAAGTAAATGAAAGAATGAGCAAAGACTCATTAATTGTTTATGGCATTTGGATTTATCGTTTACTAAACTCATAATTTTGGATTTATTATAAAAGAATTAAATGTTATAAATGAATCATTATTACTCTAAGTCAAATTTTACTATGATCATCATTTAGTTTTAAGTTTTAACCATAGTTTTACCATATTTTACTATCATTTATTATTGTGGTTAATAAGTCATTGTTACTCCTAGACTTAACTTTTATAGTATTGTAGATAATATATCCACACATACTCGCTTAATAACCTACTTTCAGTTCGCTTCTGCTATGGAATCAGAAACAAATGACAGAGACAATAGAGTATTATCGATCTGTTATTTTTAATCTAATATTCACACCTTTTTCAGAATGCGTATGACCGAGCTATTATGTTTTCATTTACTTTCACTAGATTGATTAGTTAAAAATGAATTATATGCAGATCATCATGGAGCCGGGTAATGCCGCAGTCATCCCCAACCATATTAATGGATCCCTAGACAAAGAAATGTTATCTGATCAAAAGGTTTGTTCATTTGCATGAAGATTATGATATGTTTTTTTCTTCTTGATTTGTGATGCACATTTTATTTCGGAAATTAAGGTGGCTAAAATAGAAACGCAACTCGGTTAGGAATAGCAAGCAGGATAAGGAAAAAGGTGATCTATCTATATATATAGTAAATTGTTTATTGTTTTTAAACAAATAGCTAACCTCATAGAGTTGTTCTCCTCGAAGTTGTATTAGGAGAGATATCCAATGAATACATTTTATTTTGCTTAGATGAGTTCATGGTATGTTATATAGTATTAAATCAACCAATAGGAATATGCTTATACATGATATATACGAAAATTTGTTACCTGTGTCTAGTTTATTATTTACTTAATTACTAGCCATTCATTAATTATTCTTATGTATGATATTAACAGGTTAATGTTGCAACTGCTACTGCAATTCTAGAAATAATGCCAACACTGGGTAAATATAGAGAGATGTTTTATGGCTTAACCATCCTAATGGTTATTTGTTACATTTGTTTTCCATTTTTTAAAAGCTTTTGTCTTAATGTTGATTGTATGTATTTTTACTAGTTTGTGGCCATTTATTTCATAAATTTTGCTTCGGATATACTGGATGCAATTTATAACTTCTAGGTGAAGTACTGGTAAGGAGTAATATGGGTCAAGGCATATAGTTTGGAAAAAAAGGGATGATAAAGTATCTGGAAAGAAGACTTTAAGAGGAGCGGGGCTGTAAGTGTAATCTAGAATCTTTGAGTGGATGCAAGTAAGACTGAAAATGAAAGATTTTTTAAGTGGGATTTATAGGTGAATGATCCCAAGTTAGTGGGGGTAACACATTTAGCATAAAACGGGTCAAATAACACTTAGCCAGGGTTGAAGATGGGTATTATGATATATGTATTTGGCTTGATGTACATGATCGAATAACATTGTCTGGGGCTGTAAAAGTGTTTCTAGAAGTATGTAAGTGTAGGTTGTTGTGTAGTATATGTGTGTCATATGAAGCGAAATGAGGAAGTGTATTTAGGCTCTTGTGGTGTGTGTATGAATGTCAGTAAAATGGCCAAGAAGGTCATGACTATAAATTTGTTATGGGTGTAATGTTGGTTTAGTGATTATACAAATTTGCTTTCTATAATCTAATTTAATACTATTTATCATACTATATATTAAGTCTTGAATTATTTATTTAGATTTGTAACAACCGGCAAATTAGGACTAGAATTAGTGCCTAATTCTTTGTAAATACATGTAATTAGTTCTGTGTTAGGCTAATTTATGTATCGGATTATATGTTGGTAAATATATGCAACTTTGCGATTTGGCTTAAATCGTACGCAACTTAAATAGAATGAAATTCTATTCGGTTAATACGGACGTTGGTGAACAAATGTTTATAAACTAAAATAACGCAATTATGAACGAAATACTATTTTATAATAGTGTAACTGCCTTGTACTACTCGATTAAAACGTACACGATTTAAAAACAAAAGTAATTAAATTTAAGTTAAACTATTAAAGATTTAAGGAAATAATTTAAATAAATTATTTAACAAGAGTTGTGATTTTACAAATATAATTAAACGCGTAAAATAAATAATTAACGCTTAAACGACGGAGTAAACGAACACCGCACGGAGGACGGGGACCGAAAAGTGGAGGTAAAAACCCCCACCTCTCTTCTCCTCCTCTCATTCTCACCATCTCCTTTTCTCTCTCTTCTCTTCTTTCTCTCTAATCACCAACCACACCTCCACCCCAAAATACTCACAAAATCAACAAATAACACTGTCAAAACTCGCCGAAACATACCACTCGTTTGGAGAAAAGTGACCACGACAACACGATCTACATTCCTATCTTTTCGGATTTTCAATCCGACACTTTGTAAGTTTCCGACAAATCCCGACATCTCTCGTTTTTGATCATTTTTACTAGTTTATGGTTTAAATAGGCTTAATATGTTCATATGAGGGTTAGGTAAAAGAATCAGACCAAACGGAAACCCGAAAACACGTTTTTGGCTCGAAATCCGTCGATCAGCCGATAGTGTCGCATAGATGAACCCAGATATGCGTCACTTATAGCGACACTTCCTTAGTGTCGCTATACTACCTACCCGACACTACTTAAGTGTCGCCCTAAGTCCGATACCGACACTTCTTAAGTGTCGCCTGTTACCTCTTGTGATCCTTACCCGTCACTATGATAGTGACGCCTATACTTATATTACCGACACTTCCTTAGTGCCGCTAGACTTCATCATCCGATACTTTATACCGACACTAGCTAAGTGACGCCCTTATTCATATACCGGCACTTAACACCGACACTCCCATAGTGCCGCCTTACTAATTCACCCGACACTTCTTTAGTGTCGCTATGCTACACGTCACTCCCTAAGTGACGCCCAAAACCTGGAAATACCTATTTTATACGACACTGCTTGAGTGTCGCTATTGTTATGAAACCCGTCACTACTTGAGTGACGCACACTATGATACACGACACTTCGTTAGTGACGCATGACCTGAATACCCGACACTTCACCCGGCACTGTCTTAGTGTCGCATAACCAACCTAAGTGACGCTATGAAGTGTCGCATAACACAGCAGTTTTTCAACTCTTTTTGCACTAAGTGTCGAACTTATACAACTTCAAGTACTTATACCATACGACTTAACAAACATAATAAAACATACTTTTCGATTACAATTACTCTAAATGGCGTTAGGAATGATAAACTTTAATTGTAACAAATCACCAACGGGCCGTATACTTTGATACAAACGAGAACGAACCAACATTTAACACAACGGGGTGTATGAACAACTAGCCTAGATGGTCTTGCGAGACATCTACTTACTTAACCTTACGTGTTTAGGCACTAGAAGGTTACGGGTTCGGAGAACCTACTTGCTTTACTACTACTTGCTATTTACCACTGCTCGACTCAGGTGAGTCTTACAGCCCCACTTTTACTGTTTTATACTTGGGGTGAGATACTTAGCAACCGTTTTACGTATGAACACAATGTACTGAACTGAAAACACTACTGATTACAAACAAACGCATGAGTTACTTTTATCCACTGAAAGCCTCCTAATCGTAAGTTGTTAGTTATGGACTTAAGCGCGATTACTAATAGATGGATCCATTTGGGACTGACAATCCCTGTCTGGGGTGGTAGCGCCACCACGTACTGATTTACACGTAGAAACAGACATATTAGTATTTGTTACATATGAGTGTGCGGATAGCACTCATGGGGGTACGTGATATATTCACACTACACGGTTAAGCTTCAACTTATGAGCTCATGGCACTGTACTGATTAACTGATTTACTTACTTTGCTTGATAGCAATACGGGTACATACTTGTGGTTCATAACACTTACTTATTACTAAACCTGTGAGATTCACCAACCTTTTTGGTTGACACTTTTTAGCTTTGTATCTCAGGTACACTTACGGAGTAGGATCACTCCAGGATTACTAGCTAGAGTCGCATGATTTACAAATTGCATTTAACGGAGATTCTTTGGCATTATCTTTTGTAACTATGGTTATGTAATAGAATCTCCCGCTATACGCGTGGGCTCTAGGGAATTACATTTTGTATACGAAAACCTTCGGTTTTCAAACGATTATTAATTATGAAATGTAACTATTTTACAAACGTCTCATGTAGAGGTCGTTTGCTATTAATCTTGTGCTTTGTATATTGATTAGTAACACCCAAAGTATGCTTCCGCAATTCATTAAATTTGGGGGTGTTACAGATTGGTATCAGAGCCTAAGGTTATAGTGAACTAGGTTGCATTTAGTGAGCCTAGACTATGACCATTAGGAAGTATCCTTTATCAGGTATAACCGGTTCAGTGATTACATCATACGAGTTTAATTTAACATAGCCTGATCAACTATGTACAATTAAGCAAAGACGATGTAAGATCTGAAAGGGGTTATGGCTGAATAGGGTACAATAGAAGACTCTGACTTCGAGAGAACCGAGACTCAAACATGTTTATGCTAGACACTCAATAGGCTATATTATATAGGAGCTATATGAATATAGGCCTCAATCTTACTAACGCTTTGTCTCAGAAATGGCAAACATTCCATCCGATTCATCTCGTTCTCAATCCGGGTCGCAGAACCCAAGGGTAGCAAGGAGGAACAACAGGTTGCCTCGAGCTGGCCCGTACTCTACCCACTTCACCTTGCCGGCCTTAGCTGCTAGGGTGAACCAGCACGAGCAACGACTTCGCGCCATGGATGTCGTGTTGCAGGAAACAAACGAAAACTGGAGACTTACATCACTTGAACGCATCGAACAAGTCTCTGAGGATCACGAAACCACCGTTAATAATGTGGACGTTCTTTTCAACAAAGTGGTGGAGATAAGCGTGGAAACCGCTCTTTTGAAACACAGACTTGATGAGTGTGAACAACGCTCACGGGAAACGGAAGAATATACCCGTGGATTGGTACAGCGACTAGCATTAGCTGAAGACAACGCTCGACAAGCCAGCAGGCTTGCAAATACTGTGGATCGTCTCATCGAAATGATGGAGCAGATTAACCTACGTTAAGACTAGCTTAGTCTTTGTTTTGTAAACTATCCTGTAATCTAGTAACTATCTAAGCACTACTCTATGTTCCAGTCGGATGTAACAATTCCCGACACCTTTTGTAATACATCCGTAGGATGTAACCTTTGAACTCGTATAATCTATCAAATATTACTTGCTGTTTTGACTCATATAAATTGCCATAATTCTTTTCATATTGATGTTATGTATTACCATCTTTATACATGTACATCTGAAATAAATACAACCTTCTTACAAAATCTCATGTATCTTCATTTCTTTTATTGAAGAGTCATGCCGCCAAAGTCAAGACCTTATACTGATGCTCAGATCACGTCACTCATAACCCAGGCTGTTACTGAAGCCTTGGCTCGGAATACTCCACCAGGTTCCACAAGAAACAGCGATGCCGCTGAAACCTCTGCTGCTAAACCTTGTTCATACAAGGATTTTCAAAACTGCAAACCCTTGAGCTTCAAGGGGACCGAAGGAGCCATCGGACTTATCAGATGGTTCGAAAAGATGGAATCCGTTTTCCGCATCAGCAAATGTGCGGAGGACGACAAGGTCAAATTCTCCACCTGCACCCTCGAAGATGGTGCCCTCTCGTGGTGGAATTCCTATACCCAGTCCGTGGGGATTGACACCGCTTATCTACTCCCTTGGGAGGATCTGAAGAAAATGCTCACTGATGAGTATTGCCCGTCCGAACAACTTCACAAGCTGGACGAAGAGTTCTGGAACTTAAAAGTGCAAGGAACTGATATCGTTGGATACACCACCAGATTCCAACAACTCACCGTCCTTCGCCCAGCTATGGCAGGTACTGGGCCCGACAAGATTAAGAAATACATCCGCGGCCTCCCGGAACCCGTCAGGGGAAATGTCGCCTCATCAAACCAAACCACTCTTCACGGTGCCATTCGGCTGGCCCATGAACTTTTAGCCATGAACGAGAACCCAGAACCACCCACTCCATCCTCCAACAACAACAAAAGAAAATGGTCCGACAACCACAACAACCACCAAACCAAGAAACCTGAGACCATTAAAGCCTACACCTCCAATTCAGATGACAAGGGGGCGTACAAGGGAACCAAGCCCTATTGCTCAAAATGCCAACGACACCACTATGGTTCGTGTCCTTGTAGCAAGTGTAAGAAATTTGGACACTTGGCTAAGGATTGTAGATCAAACACCACTGACACCAACACCTCTGCACCAAAGACTTGTTATGGGTGCAACGGTACGGGGCATTTCAAGAAAGACTGCCCGAAGCTGAACAACAACAACAACAAGAACAACAACAATGCTCGAGGAAGAGCTTTTGTGCTGAAATCTGGGGAAGCCCGTCAAGACCCGAATGTGGTCACGGGTACGTTTCTTCTAAACAACTTGACTGCGTCTGTATTATTTGATACTGGTGCTGATAAGAGCTTTATTTCTGAAGAGTTTTATCCACTACTTGACACCACCCCTATTGCCTTAGATTCTAAGTACACTATAGAATTGGCAAACGGAAAACTTATTGAGGCCGACAGTGTGATACCTAATTGCACTTTGAACCTAGCTAACGAGCTCTTTTCCATTGACTTGATACCTGTCGAAATCGGCAGCTTTGACATCATCGTCGGTATGGATTGGTTGTCCAAGCACCGAGCTGAAATCGTCTGTTTTGAGAAAATTGTACGCATTCCTCTCGTCACCGGTGGAACTTTGAGCATACAAGGGGAGACCGGTGGGACGAGAATAAATATCATTTCTTGCATGAAAACCCGAAAATACTTGAGAAAGGGGTACCAGGCAATCCTCGCGCACGTTATGGAGAAAAAGTCGGTGGAAAAACGACTTGAGGATGTGCCTATTGTACGAGACTTCCCAGAAGTTTTTCCTGAAGACTTGCCTGGCCTTCCGCCACCTAGACAAGTCGAATTTTCTATTGATCTTGTGCCCGGTGCAGCACCCGTGGCACGAGCCCCTTACCGACTAGCCCCATCCGAACTTCAGGAGTTGTCTACTCAGTTACAGGAACTCCTGGACAAGGGATTTATTCGAGCAAGTTCCTCACCTTGGGGAGCTCCGGTCCTATTTGTGAAAAAGAAAGACGGTTCTTTCCGCATGTGCATCGACTACCGTGAACTCAACAAATTAACTGTCAAGAACCGTTACCCACTTCCTCGCATCGATGACCTGTTTGACCAACTTCAGGGGTCGAGTGTTTATTCAAAAAATTGATCTACGATCGGGTTATCATCAACTCCGAGTTCGTGACGAAGATATTCCTAAAACAGCTTTCCGAACTCGCTACGGGCATTATGAATTCCAAGTGATGCCATTCGGCTTAACCAATGCACCAGCTGTATTCATGGACCTTATGAATCGGGTGTGCAAACCTTACCTTGACAAGTTTGTTATCGTGTTCATTGATGACATTCTGATTTACTCGCGCAACGAACAAGAACACGCGCAACACCTGAAAACTATCCTAGAGCTGCTCAAACACGAAGAGTTATACGCCAAATTCTCTAAGTGCGAGTTCTGGATGCAAACCGTTCAATTCCTTGGACACGTCATTGACAATCAAGGGATTCATGTCGATCCTTCAAAAATCGAGGCTATCAAATGCTGGCAAGCACCTACAACACCAACTGAAGTACGCCAATTCTTAGGACTTGCTGGATATTACAGGCGATTCATTGAGAATTTTTCGAAAATAGCCCTACCTCTCACTACACTGACTCAAAAAGAAAAGAAGTTCGATTGGACTGACAACCAGGAGTCAGCTTTTCAGCTACTAAAACAGAAACTCTGCAGTGCACCTATCTTATCCTTACCCGAAGGTAACGACGACTTCGTGGTATACTGTGATGCTTCACACCAAGGTCTTGGTTGCGTGTTGATGCAACGAGACAAGGTCATCGCTTACGCCTCTCGACAACTCAAGGTCCACGAAAAGAATTACACAACTCATGACCTAGAGTTGGGGGCTGTTGTATTCGCTCTAAAAATCTGGAGACACTACTTATACGGTACCAAGTGTACAATCTTTACTGACCATAAAAGTCTCCAACATATCTTCGATCAAAAGGATCTCAACATGAGGCAACGTCGATGGGTCGAGTTGCTCACTGATTACGATTGCGAAATTCGCTATCATCCAGGTAAGGCGAATGTTGTCGCCGATGCTTTAAGCCGAAAAGAACGAGTGAAACCACTTCGAGTTCGAGCTCTCGGTATGACCATTCACAACGACCTCATCAATCAAACTCTCACCGCTCAACTCGAAGCACTCAAACCAGAAAACTTGATAAACGAGGCCTTGCGGGGCATGGACAAACAATTTGAAACCAAATCTAACGGAGCCAAATACTTCTCGAATCGAATCTGGTTACCAAGTTTTGGGAACCAGCGAGACTTGGTGATGGATGAAGCTCACAAGTCTAAATACTTTATACACCCCGGTGCCGACAAAATGTATCACGGCATCAAGGAAATGTACTGGTGGCCCAACATGAAATCTGACATTGCAACCTATGTTGGCAAGTGTCTTACTTGTTCCAAAGTTAAAGCTGAACACCAAAAACCTTCCGGTTTGCTACAACAACCCGAAATACCACAATGGAAATGGGAGCAGATCACCATGGATTTCATTACTAAACTCCCGAAAACTCCTAACGGTTGCGATACCATTTGGGTGATCGTTGACCGACTCACTAAATCTGCTCATTTCCTAGCTATCAAAGAAACTGATAAGATGGAACGTTTGACACGGATCTACCTGAAAGAAATCGTGTCAAGACACGGCGTGCCCATCTCAATCAGCTCCGACCGAGATGCTCGATTTACTTCTCGCTTCTGGCAATCACTGCAAAAATCTCTCGGTACTCGACTGGATATGAGTACGGCTTACCATCCCCAAACCGATGGCCAAAGCGAACGAACCATACAAATACTGGAAGACATGCTACGAGCCTGCGTAGTTGACTTCGGTAAAAACTGGGAAAATCACTTACCGTTGTGCGAGTTCTCGTACAACAACAGTTATCACACCAGCATAAAGACTGCACCTTTCGAGGCACTGTACGGTCGTAAGTGCCGGTCACCTATCTGTTGGACTGAGGTGGGGGATACACAACTCACCGGTCCAGAAATCATACATGAAACAACTGAAAAGATCGTCAGCATACAAAACCGACTAAAAGCCGCGCGTGATCGTCAGAAAAGCTATGCCGACGTGAGACGCAAACACCTTGAGTTCCAAGTAGGGGACAAGGTACTTCTCAAAGTGGCACCGTGGAAAGGTGTCATTCGATTCGGAAAACGAGGCAAACTAAATCCTAGATACATCGGACCATTCGAAATCCTTGAAAAGATTGGTCCAGTGGCATACCGCCTGCAACTTCCTGCTGAGCTTAGCAGCGTTCACAACACATTCCACATTTCTAATCTGAAGAAATGTCTGTCTAATGAGACACTGATTATACCGCTCGACGAAATTCAAATCGATGATAAACTTCATTTTGTCGAGGAACCTATGGAAATCATGGACCGCGAGGTCAAACAACTAAAACAGAGTCGTATTCCCATCGTAAAAGTCAGGTGGAATTCTAGACGTGGCCCTGAATTCACCTGGGAATGGGAAGACCAAATGCGACAGAAATATCCACATCTCTTCCCAGACAACGCACCGACCGTGCAATCGAACTAATTTCGGGACGAAATTCTTTTAACAAGGGGAGAATGTAACAACCGGCAAATTAGGACTAGAATTAGTGCCTAATTCTTTGTAAATACATGTAATTAGTTCTGTGTTAGGCTAATTTATGTATCGGATTATATGTTGGTAAATATATGCAACTTTGCGATTTGGCTTAAATCGTACGCAACTTAAATAGAATGAAATTCTATTCGGTTAATACGGACGTTGGTGAACAAATGTTTATAAACTAAAATAACGCAATTATGAACGAAATACTATTTTATAATAGTGTAACTGCCTTGTACTACTCGATTAAAATGTACACGATTTAAAAACAAAAGTAATTAAATTTAAGTTAAACTATTAAAGATTTAAGGAAATAATTTAAATAAATTATTTAATAAGAGTTGTGATTTTACAAATATAATTAAACGCGTAAAATAAATAATTAACGCTTAAACGACGGAGTAAACGAACACCGCACGGAGGACGGGGACCGAAAAGTGGAGGTAAAAACCCCCACCTCTCTTCTCCTCCTCTCATTCTCACCATCTCCTTTTCTCTCTCTTCTCTTCTTTCTCTCTAATCACCAACCACACCTCCACCCCAAAATACTCACAAAATCAACAAATAACACCGTCAAAACTCGCCGAAACATACCACTCGTTTGGAGAAAAGTGACCACGACAACACGATCTACATTCCTATCTTTTCGGATTTTCAATCCGACACTTTGTAAGTTTCCGACAAATCCCGACATCTCTCGTTTTTGATCATTTTTACTAGTTTATGGTTTAAATAGGCTTAATATGTTCATATGAGGGTTGGGTAAAAGAATCAGACCAAACGGAAACCCGAAAACACGTTTTTGGCTCGAAATCCGTCGATCAGCCGATAGTGTCGCATAGATGAACCCAGATATGCGTCACTTATAGCGACACTTCCTTAGTGTCGCTATACTACCTACCCGACACTACTTAAGTGTCGCCCTAAGTCCGATACCGACACTTCTTAAGTGTCGCCTGTTACCTCTTGTGATCCTTACCCGTCACTATGATAGTGACGCCTATACTTATATTACCGACACTTCCTTAGTGCCGCTAGACTTCATCATCCGATACTTTATACCGACACTAGCTAAGTGACGCCCTTATTCATATACCGGCACTTAACACCGACACTCCCATAGTGCCGCCTTACTAATTCACCCGACACTTCTTTAGTGTCGCTATGCTACACGTCACTCCCTAAGTGACGCCCAAAACCTGGAAATACCTATTTTATACGACACTGCTTGAGTGTCGCTATTGTTATGAAACCCGTCACTACTTGAGTGACGCACACTATGATACACGACACTTCGTTAGTGACGCATGACCTGAATACCCGACACTTCACCCGGCACTGTCTTAGTGTCGCATAACCAACCTAAGTGACGCTATGAAGTGTCGCATAACACAGCAGTTTTTCAACTCTTTTTGCACTAAGTGTCGAACTTATACAACTTCAAGTACTTATACCATACGACTTAACAAACATAATAAAACATACTTTTCGATTATAATTACTCTAAATGGCGTTAGGAATGATAAACTTTAATTGTAACAAATCACCAACGGGCCGTATACTTTGATACAAACGAGAACGAACCAACATTTAACACAACGGGGTGTATGAACAACTAGCCTAGATGGTCTTGCGAGACATCTACTTACTTAACCTTACGTGTTTAGGCACTAGAAGGTTACGGGTTCGGAGAACCTACTTTCTTTACTACTACTTGCTATTTACCACTGCTCGACTCAGGTGAGTCTTACAGCCCCACTTTTACTGTTTTATACTTGGGGTGAGATACTTAGCAACTGTTTTACGTATGAACACAATGTACTGAACTGAAAACACTACTGATTACAAACAAACGCATGAGTTACTTTTATCCACTGAAAGCCTCCTAATCGTAAGTTGTTAGTTATGGACTTAAGCGCGATTACTAATAGATGGATCCATTTGGGACTGACAATCCCTGTCTGGGGTGGTAGCGCCACCACGTACTGATTTACACGTAGAAACAGACATATTAGTATTTGTTACATATGAGTGTGCGGATAGCACTCACGGGGGTACGTGATATATTCACACTACACGGTTAAGCTTCAACTTATGAGCTCATGGCACTGTACTGATTAACTGATTTACTTACTTTGCTTGATAGCAATACGGGTACATACTTGTGGTTCATAACACTTACTTATTACTAAACCTGTGAGATTCACCAACCTTTTTGGTTGACACTTTTTAGCTTTGTATCTCAGGTACACTTACGGAGTAGGATCACTCCAGGATTACTAGCTAGAGTCGCATGATTTACAAATTGCATTTAACGGAGATTCTTTGGCATTATCTTTTGTAACTATGGTTATGTAATAGAATCTCCCGCTATACGCGTGGGCTCTAGGGAATTACATTTTGTATACGAAAACCTTCGGTTTTCAAACGATTATTAATTATGAAATGTAACTATTTTACAAACGTCTCATGTAGAGGTCGTTTGCTATTAATCTTGTGCTTTGTATATTGATTAGTAACACCCAAAGTATGCTTCCGCAATTCATTAAATTTGGGGGTGTTACAAGATTCTTTGCATATATATCTTTAGTAACTACATTTCGAATTATTATTCGTGCTTGCACATATTTATTACATTTGTGGATGGGTTGGTCAATATGATAACTAATCTAATTTTATTCCATTATATGTATTTTTTATGGTGTAGCCCGCAAATTTTGCAGGTTATGATCTGGTTATAAAATGAAAATGAATTAAAATTGACACTTACCTAGAGTGAAAACATACGATATGAAATGGACTTTGTTGCCATTTTACTTGAGATTAAACATGGTATCATAGATATTGATGTTCCCATAATATCATTTCGTAATGAAGTTGTGTTTCATAAATATATAGTTGTACAAACTGAGTCGAACAATTGAACCCGATCGAGTACGAGTACATATGCAACAAGGTAATTAAGAGTGATTAAATTCATTGGCGGATCTATGAAGGGGCAGGGAGGGGTGCTGGCCCCCCCAAAATTATGAGCAAGTAGTGTATATTGTTCATTCATTTTAGACAAATAGAAGAAAATTCAAGTTTAATTTTAATGGAGGGATAGTGATGCAGTAAACTAATTGGGAAGATGACTACATGTCTACAGGGAAGATGAATAGGAGTCAAGGAGTCGGTATGTACTTTTTACTTTTCTTTCAATACAACTCCCTTAAGTTGTATATGGATACACTTTTAATCCTTCTATTTTAAAATAATGATATTCTTTGCAAAATAAATACAGATTCTACGTAGATAGAAAAACAATAACAATAATAATAATAATAATCTAATATTAAAAAACAACGTTTAATTATCTTTCATAAATAAATTATATTAAAACTTTAAACTCTGGTTTTAGAAGTTTCAAAAACCAAAAGTTTGAAATAATTTAGTTTTAATTCTGATCATTATTTATCCTATAGTTGAACTTAATTTGATGACTTAATCAAATCAAAAGTGGAATGTAATAAATTTTTATCATGTTTAATTGCTTATTTATTTGTTCACGCTAGTACAAAATCATTGAAATATACATACACTTTCGTATCAAAATTTATTGGCCCCCCATAAAATACGTTCAAGATCCGCCACTGATTAAATTCATCGCTTAGACCCATTACGGCTACTAGCATATCGAAGGAATGAGAACTCTTAGTGATCTCGCGCAAAGGCTTATCAGTGACCTTATGATGTTGTAAACCCATGCACCAGAAATGGCTCCGGCAGTTGGACCCAACATGTAAATCCATATGTCTCTGTATTCACTTGAAACAATGGCTGGAATTGACGCCCCTGATATTGGCATGTGCCCAATAAATTATATTTTAAACACTTGTACGAAAAAAAAAAAAGGAAAATTATAAACTACACAATTTTTTATGTACAAGAAAATATGAACCAAAATTCATACGTCATACACTTTTACACATAAAGTGTCTTTGACATTAACGAATATAAAAACTTAAATTAATATACCATGCCACTGCAGTGTTTTGTTTTATTATTTTATTATTAATCTTATACCATGTATAAATGTCGATCTCATAAGTCCAAACATAAATTTACTTTTTGGATACTAAAAATGAATTTCTTACTTATCTGGGTCACATGCATTTTGTGGGGAAGAATTGCATTTAGACGGGAAGAATTGCATTTTGATGGATAGGAAGGGAAGACGATATCAGCCGTTAATTTGTATAACGGTTCAGATTCGTTGCATCTTAACAATACTGTTTTTTTTTTTTACATAAAAATGTAGTTTTGTAAATTTGAGCAGTTGATCACACAATTCAATGTCCGAAATCCCTCATTACCCTAAAAATACAGTTACCCATCTAATCTCATACTATAAAATTAATAAATTCGGATGAAAGAGTTACTAAAAGTAAACGCACCGTTAAGTTAGTACAACTCATAGATAACATTGTGTTAAGCAATAAAATGTTTATGTGAAGTTTATTTGTTAAAAGTTTTTGTGTGAAACATATGTGTTTGTGTGAAGTATATTTGTTTGTGTTAAGGGTTTTTTTTTTTTTTTTTTTTTGAAGCTTATTTGTTTGTGTTAAGCAATAAAATGTTTATGTGAAGTTTATTTGTTAACAGTTTTTGTGTGAAGCATATTTGTTTGTGTGAAGCCTATTTATTTGTGTTAAGCAATAAAATGTAAAACTTTTTGGGATGACAATGTAAAAGTACATATTCACAGTTATGTATATTAATATTAATATACTAATGATAATCAACAAAACAAAAAAGACTTCACACATGTAAAACTTGTGAACGAAAAAGAAATAAAAAATTAACAATAAAAGTTAATTGTGAAGGTTAATCAAAGTTCACAATAATTATAAAAATGCCATCATGGCAAAAGTTCAAAATATTTACAAAAATGTCACCTTCAAAATCAGGATTTTTGATTAAAGGAAAATATGGAGGGATATGATGTGTTCTCACCGTTCTCACGGAATCCTCTTGTTTTCACAGGATCCTAAGTATATATATATATATATATATATATATATATATATATATATATATATATATATATGGGTTCTGGTGAAAACAAGGAGATAAAAAAAGCAGTAAAAACACATCCCACCCTCCATCTAATCTAACATATATATATATATATATATATATATATATATATATATATATATATATATATATATATATATATATATATATATATTAAAAAGGTATGGGGATAAAAAACAATGGTGAAAACATTTTTTGATTCACAATTTTTTTAACTTGTGAACTTTCATTTTTTTGCATCACATATGAATTTTTTTGTGAACCCTTATATTTTTTTTTCACATAAAATTTTCGTCATGAATCTTCATTTTTTTTTTTTGCTTCACACAAAGTTTTTAACTTTTTTAATTGTGAACCTTATTTTTTTCACATAAATTTTTTTGTAAATTTTTTCACGATATTTTTTAAAGTTTTTTTAAGTTAGCGCCTCGGTACATTGGTCCATTCAAGATTCGCCAAGTTGTAAACGATCAGTCAATGGCATTGGATCTTCCTCCAGAGCTCTCTGGTATTCATGATACGTTTAACGTATGTTACTTGAGAAAGTGTAATATAGAGGATCAGTCACAAATTCTTCCGTTGAAAGATTTAAAAGTTGATCAAACTCGGAAATTGGTTGAAGAACCGGTTGAAATCCTTGATAGAAAGGTGACTAAACTTAGGAAGAAACAAATTCCTATGGTGCTTGTAAAGTGGCGACATAGTTTAGGTTCCGACCTAACTTGGGAGAGTGAGGAGTCGATGAAGTCCAGATATCCTGGATTGTTTGATAGGGCTGAGATTTCGGGGACGAAATCTCCTTAAGGAGGGGAGATTTGTAACATCCTCTCCGATAGCCTGGAATTTTCTAGTTATAATTTCGTATTTAATTGTTTTAAATAATTTTGCGATATAATTGTTTAATTGTGAAATTTGGTGAAATAGGTCTTAGGACTTATTGTGGATAATGAAATGTTGCTTGTTTTAATTTATTAAAGTTGACGGTATAATAAAATAAGTTTCTCGAATTTAGTAATTAGGTGCCAGACAATAGATTTAGAGCGGGTATAAAATACCCAAAATGTTAAATCGGTTAAATGGTTGGGCCGACCCTTTTTGGAGATCACTTTACCAATTCTCATTTCCTTTTCATCTTCTCCTTTTATAACCAAACACATAAATCCTAACTAGTAAAATATAGTGAAATCATCAAATTAGCAAGTGATTGGAGTTACTAATCTACAAGTTATCATCAAGATTTTCTTCTTCTATTCATCATCTCCTTCATTTTTAAGGTAAATAGAGTTTATCCCAAATATTAGAATTTATGATAATTGATAATTTGATGTAGATAGAGGTGTTAGTTGGTGATTATATGTGGTATGTGATACTAAGTGATGATTTTTAACTAGTTATATGCATCAAATTCATGATTATGAGCTTTGATTGAAAATGGTTGAATAACCTAATTAGAATTTATGAATTTGATGTGAACCTTAGTTATTTGGATGTTATGGAGATTGATTAATGTTATATAGTTGTTGTATGAGGTTGTTGTTGGATTAGAAATCGAGTTTGTTGCATAAATTGGTTAGAAATTGAGATTTTGTTAGTTTTGGTTCGTGTATACTTCATTTCTGCTGCTGCTGTTCTTGATCTGCATGAGAAGCCGGTGGCTTGATGAGACAAGTCGGCGGGTTCTGTTTAAAGGTAGGGAAGCCGGCGGCTAAGAAGCCTAGCCGGCGGCTAAATGCATTTGGCCGGCGGGTCAAGGACCCTAGCCGGTGGGTAAAGAGGGCTTTAAAAAGCAAGATAGTTCTGTTAGCTTAAAAATTATTATACCCGGCGGTTGACACAGGGTAGGCGGCGGCTACTCGACTTAGCCAGCGGCTAAGTGAGCCCAGCCGGCGGCTTCTGGCTGTTCCAGGGCATTTTTATGTTAGTTGTTAAAACACCTTCCAATCGTTATTATATGACAATTAAATGATGCATTATGATTGAATATGCATGGTTAGTAGCTAGTAATCTCGATGTTTATATTAATGAGTTCCAAATGTGTTAAACTTTTATAAGTTATATTTGGGCGATTTCGATTACTAATTTTTTTGTTGGTGTTGAATCTCAGATCCTCCGAAAGATAACGTTGCTCAGAGAATCTGAGTCAGTGAAGACGAAGGTATTGGTGAGTGGATTCAAAACTCACCGTTTGGCTTAGTTGTAATCATTTGATTACGACGGGTAAACGTAGACTTGATTATTGAGTTGATTAGTTGTTATTGTTGATCATATGCCTATATATGCTTTGTGTGGCCTTCGGGCATTGTTGTTAATGAGGTCAACGAGTTGATGAACTGTTGGTTGGGCTAGTGTGTTGTTGTGTGAATGGTACAGGGATGTACTTCATTTGTTGTGTGTGCTGAACTGTACCTAAGTATAATAAACACTAGCTATCGGTCTCGTCCGTTATGGCCATACGGATATGTTTGGATAAGTGATCTTGGGGAGCCGCCCGGGTAATAAGGTTATCCCCGGATCCGCTGATCCTCATTAAGTTGTTGTTGATTGTTGTGGTTGCGAATACTTGTTGTAGTTAATTGGTTTAGCTAAGTTAAATGTTGAGTGTTGGATTTACTCACTTAGCTATGTGCTAATCCCTCGTTGTTACTTCCTGCAGACTTTTGTTTTGTGCATGCGGGTGGGTAGCAGGAAGTTCAAACCTTGGTAGCATGGAATGTTTGATATTCAAGCTACTCTGATTATTTTGTAACAGTTCAGTTTAGTTTATATAATACCCCGTCATGCTAATCTTTTGATCAAGTGTTAATTTGATGTGACTTAAACATCTAAACTGTTTTTGGTATTTTCGAAGAATATGTAACAAATTATGGCATTTTATTTATCTTCGCTTCCGTATTATCTAAAATATTATTACTTGAGAATGAGGGGTGTTATAAGTTGGTATCAGAGCATAGTTTTGGGATAATTGTTCATTGTTGAATGATCAATCCCGAAACTCGAGCGTGATATATCAAACATTCTTGGGTATGGGATTAGTATTGGTTGAAGGTAGTTAGTGTTTAGATGCTAACGATTAACAAAAGTTCAAGTGTTGTGTTGAATTTCAGAAATGGCAGATAACGAACCACCGACCACCAACCCCAACAATGCCTCCCGGATTGTCGCTCCTCAAATCGGGACTCATACCGAGCAACATGATCATAATGGTACTTCTCAACCAACCGGACAACAATCTAACCGAGATGAGTATATTCATGAGATGGAAGACGAGTTGGTATTCCTTAGGGAATTTAAGAGAAAAGCTGAGGAAGCTGCAACTAGACAGTTATTTCAGCAAGCCCCAGTCTTTGGTTCTGGTTCATCCTCTCAATCAGAAAAGAAGTGTTCATACAAGACTTTTATGGCTAGTCGACCACCGGAATTTCAGGGAAGTAAAAATCCTACTGTAGCGTTAAATTGGTTGAGGGATATGGAACGCAAATTTGATGTGACTTGCTGTGATGAGGAACTTAAAGTCAAGTATGCAGTTCAATGCATGAAGGATGATGCCATGGTTTGGTGGGATTCCATTACCGGTCATTTCACTCAACAACAGAAAGAAGCTATTAGTTGGTCCCAGTTTCATCAAGTTGTTCGTAATCAATATTGTTCGGATTTTGATATTGCTAGGATTCGAAGAGAGTTTGTGAATCTGCGATTAAAGGATGACATGACTATTGATGAATTGATTATGCAGTTTACTGATAAGCTTAGGTTCGTGCAACAATGGGTTCCGGATGAGAAAACTCAAATTGAACAATTTGTGGATGCTTTACCGGATAACTATCGTACGGTTGTGAGATTGGCAAAGGATTTATCGCATGCTTTTAATCTCGCGCGGTCTGCCGATAGTGATTTGAGAGGTTTGAGATTATGGCAATGAAAGGATACAAGTTTCTCTAAGGCAAGAACTGAATCGTCGGGTAGGAATAAATCTAAGTGGCAAGGGAATCGGCAAGGGGGTAAGAAATTTGTTGGAAGAAGTAGTTCTTCGGGAAGTTATAATAGTTCCAACTGGTGTAGTTCGTGTAGATCTCGGCATGATGGTCCGTGTACGGCTAAGACAAACAAATGTATGAAGTGTGGTGAATTGGGTCATGAGATAAAAAGTTGCCGGTATCCAAATTTTGTTTGTTGGACTTGTAAGAAGGAAGGACATAGGGTTGGTCAATGTCCGGAGGCAAGGTCGACGGGGTCGGGTTCGGTCGGGAGTTCGGGATCTTCCAGTCAGAAAAGAAAGAACCCTCCTCCAGCAACTAGTAGGGCTTTTCAGATGACGGTTGATGAGGCCGTGCGTACTGAAGATGTTATCACGGGTACATTTCTTATAAACTCTGTACCTGCACGTGTATTGTTTGATTCGGGTGCTAATTGTACTTTCATTTCTGTGCAATTTTGTGATAAGTTGAAATTAGCCCCTACTGTGATAACAAAGCCTATAGAAGTAGAAATAGTTAGTGGTAAGTTAGTTCCTGTTACCACCTCGGTGACTGGAGCTAATATTACTATTGATGATCACGTTTTTCCTATTTCCTTCTTGTTGATGCCAATCCCTAGTTTCGATGTAATAATTGGTATGGATTGGTTGAGTCAGAATAAGGCTAGTATTGATTGTCACCAGAAGTTGGTTAGGATCCCAATCTCCGAAGGGTCATATGTTGTGGCTCGAGGAGAACGGGATGGTGTAGCTATTCCTTTGATTTCGTTGATGAAAGCTAGGAAGTCATTGTCAAAAGGTTGCGAGTCATACCTAGCCTATGTAGTCGATGCCAAATTAGAAAGGAAAACTGTTTCGGATGTTCCTGTTGTTTGTGAGTACCCTGAAGTGTTTCCCGATGAGTTGCCTGGGTTACCACCAGTTAGGGAAGTAGAATACAGAATTGACCTTGTTCCGGGCTCGTCGCCGATTGCTAAAGCTCCTTATAGGTTAGCTCCTTCGGAGATCCGTGAAATGATGAATCAGATTCAGGAATTATTGGATAAAGGTTTTATCAAACCTAGTTCCTCGCCGTGGGGTGCACCAGTGTTATTCGTGAAAAAGAAAGACGGGTCATTACGCATGTGTATTGATTATAGAGAGTTGAACAAGAGAACGGTAAAGAATAAGTACCCTCTTCCGAGAATAGATGACTTATTTGATCAGTTACAGGGTTCTTCGGTATATTCTAAGATTGATTTGAGGTCGGGTTATCATCAAGTCCGGGTTTGTGAACAAGATATACCTAAAACTGCTTTTCGTACTAGGTACGGTCATTATGAATTTTTGGTTATGCCTTTTGGTTTGACGAATGCTCCAGCGGTATTTATGGATTTGATGAACCGTGTGTGTCGACCATACTTGGATAAATTTGTGATTGTTTTCATTGATGATATACTTATTTATTCGAGATCTGAAACTGAGCATGCCACGCATTTGAGATTGGTTCTTGAAACATTGAGACAAGAACAGTTGTATGCAAAGTTTTCCAAATGTGAATTCTGGATTCGAGAAGTTCAGTTTTTGGGTCATATAATTTGTCGAGATGGTGTGAAAGTGGATCCATCAAAAGTTGCAGCTGTGATGAATTGGAATGCGCCGAAATCTGTTTCTGAGATAAGGAGTTTCCTTGGGTTAGCGGGATATTATCGGAAATTTATCAAAGACTTTTCTAAGATAGCCGGTCCGTTAACCAAACTAACCCGTAAAGATGAGAAGTATGTGTGGACTGATCAACAGGAGCAAGCTTTTCAGACATTGAAACAATTGTTGTGTCAAACACCGATTTTAGCATTACCAGAAGGTACTGATGATTTTGTGGTTTATTAAGACGCTTCATATTCGGGTTTGGGTTGTGTCTTAATGCAAAGGGATAGAGTTATCGCTTATGCTTCTCGACAGTTGAAACCACATGAGAAGAATTATCCTACGCATGATTTAGAGCTCGCAGCAGTTGTATTTGCCCTAAAACTTTGGAGACATTATTTATATATATGGGACTAGATGTGTTGTTTGTACTGATCACAAGAGTTTGCAATATGTGTTTTCCCAGAAAGAATTGAATATGCGTCAGAGACGATGGTTGGAATTGATAAAAGATTATGACTGTGAGATTAGATACCATCCGGGCAAAGCTAATGTGGTTGCCGATGCGTTAAGTCGAAAGAATAATCCTGATCGAGCTTTCTATTTAAAAGTGAATGTTTCCTCGGATTTGATTGATCAAATTAAAGTTGTGCAACTTGAAGCATTGAGGGATCAAAATCTGAAATCTGAAATTATGATAAAACGCAAGGATGAGTTAGTTGATGATTCAAGGAAATTAAAGACTTATCAGTCTCGTGTTTGGATTCCTTCCATTGGTGGTATTCGAGATTTGATTTTGAATGAAGCTCATAAGTCACGAATGTCTATTCATCCGGGTAGTACTCGAATGTATAATGATTTGAAATCGTTGTATTGGTGGCCAACGATGAAAACCGACATTGCAAAGTTTGTGGGATCTTGTCATATTTGTGCTCAGGTCAAGGCGGAACATCAAAAGCCGTATGGGTCGTTAAAACAGTTGGAAATACCTGAGTGGAAATGGGATCACATAACTATGGATTTTGTGACTAAGTTACCGCGTACTGCTCGAGGCAATGATATGATTTGGGTTATAGTGGATCGATTGACTAACAGCGCGCATTTTCTTGCTACGAGTGAGACCGCTTCGTTGACTAAACTTGCTCAATTGTATGTTAACGAAATCGTTTCCAGACATGGTATTCCCTTATCGATTGTGTCGGATAGAGATACTCGTTTTGCTTCTCGTTTTTGGCAAAGTCTACAACAAGAGTTGGGTACACGTGTCAATCTTAGCACATCTTATCATCCTCAGACAGACGGTCAGTCAGAACGTACAATTCAAACTTTAGAGGATATGCTTCGTGCTTGTATTTTGGAATATGGAGGTTCGTGGGATTCACATCTCCCATTGGTTGAATTTGCTTACAACAATTCGTATCATTCAAGTATTGGGATGCCTCCGTATGAAATGTTGTATGGTCGTCGTTGTCGTACCCCCACATGTTGGTTAGAGGCAGGTGAGAAACAGTTTGCTGGGCCCGATATTGTACAGATAACCGCTGATAAAGTAGCGATTGCACGTGAGAAGTTGAAAGCCGCAAGAGATAGACAGAAACAGTATGCTGATCCTAAAAGACGACCGGTTGTGTTTACCGAAGGTGAATTAGTATATCTTAAAGTTTCTCCATGGAAAGGTGTGATTAGATTCGGAAAACGTGGAAAGTTAGCGCCTCGGTACATTGGTCCATTCAAGATTCGCCAAGTTGTAAACGATCAGTCAATGGCATTGGATCTTCCTCCAGAGCTCTCTGGTATTCATGATACGTTTAACGTATGTTACTTGAGAAAGTGTAATATAGAGGATCAGTCACAAATTCTTCCGTTGAAAGATTTAAAAGTTGATCAAACTCGGAAATTGGTTGAAGAACCGGTTGAAATCCTTGATAGAAAGGTGACTAAACTTAGGAAGAAACAAATTCCTATGGTGCTTGTAAAGTGGCGACATAGTTTAGGTTCCGACCTAACTTGGGAGAGTGAGGAGTCGATGAAGTCCAGATATCCTGGATTGTTTGATAGGGCTGAGATTTCGGGGACGAAATCTCCTTAAGGAGGGGAGATTTGTAACATCCTCTCCGATAGCCTGGTATTTTCTAATTATAATTTCGTATTTAATTGTTTTAAATAATTTTGCGATATAATTGTTTAATTGTGAAATTTGGTGAAATAGGTCTTAGGACTTATTGTGGATAATGAAATGTTGCTTGTTTTAATTTATTAAAGTTGACGGTATAATAAAATAAGTTTCTCGAATTTAGTAATTAGGTGCCAGACAATAGATTTAGAGCGGGTATAAAATACCCAAAATGTTAAATCGGTTAAATGGTTGGGCCGACCCTTTTTGGAGATCACTTTACCAATTCTCATTTCCTTTTCATCTTCTCCTTTTATAACCAAACACATAAACCCTAACTAGTAAAATATAGTGAAATCATCAAATTAGCAAGTGATTGGAGTTACTAATCTACAAGTTATCATCAAGATTTTCTTCTTCTATTCATCATCTCCTTCATTTTTAAGGTAAATAGAGTTTATCCCAAATATTAGAATTTATGATAATTGATAATTTGATGTAGATAGAGGTGTTAGTTGGTGATTATATGTGGTATGTGATACTAAGTGATGATTTTTAACTAGTTATATGCATCAAATTCATGATTATGAGCTTTGATTGAAAATGGTTGAATAACCTAATTAGAATTTATGAATTTGATGTGAACCTTAGTTATTTGGATGTTATGGAGATTGATTAATGTTATATAGTTGTTGTATGAGGTTGTTGTTGGATTAGAAATCGAGTTTGTTGCATAAATTGGTTAGAAATTGAGATTTTGTTAGTTTTGGTTCGTGTATACTTCATTTCTGCTGCTGCTGTTCTTGATCTGCATGAGAAGCCGGCGGCTTGATGAGACAAGCTGGCGGGTTCTGTTTAAAGGTAGGGAAGCCGGCGGCTAAGAAGCCTAGCCGGCGGCTAAATGCATTTGGCCGGCGGGTCAAGGACCCTAGCCGGCGGGTAAAAAGGGCTTTAAAAAGCAAGATAGTTCTGTTAGCTTAAAAATTATTATACCCGGCGGTTGACACAGGGTAGGCGGCGGCTACTCGACTTAGCCGGCGGCTAAGTGAGCCCAGCCGGCGGCTTCTGGCTGTTCCAGGGCATTTTTATGTTAGTTGTTAAAACACCTTCCAATCGTTATTATATGACAATTAAATGATGCATTATGATTGAATATGCATGGTTAGTAGCTAGTAATCTCGATGTTTATATTAATGAGTTCCAAATGTGTTAAACTTTTATAAGTTATATTTGGGCGATTTCGATTACTAATTTTTTTGTTGGTGTTGAATCTCAGATCCTCCGAAAGATAACGTTGCTCGGAGAATCTGAGTCAGTGAAGACGAAGGTATTGGTGAGTGGATTCAAAACTCACCGTTTGGCTTAGTTGTAATCATTTGATTACGACGGGTAAACGTAGACTTGATTATTGAGTTGATTAGTTGTTATTGTTGATCATATGCCTATATATGCTTTGTGTGGCCTTCGGGCATTGTTGTTAATGAGGTCAACGAGTTGATGAACTGTTGGTTGGGCTAGTGTGTTGTTGTGTGAATGGTACAGGGATGTACTTCATTTGTTGTGTGTGCTGAACTGTACCTAAGTATAATAAACACTAGCTATCGGTCTCGTCCGTTATGGCCATACGGATATGTTTGGATAAGTGATCTTGGGGAGCCGCCCGTGTAATAAGGTTATCCCCGGATCCGCCGATCCTCATTAAGTTGTTGTTGATTGTTGTGGTTGCGAATACTTGTTGTAGTTAATTGGTTTAGCTAAGTTAAATGTTGAGTGTTGGATTTACTCACTTAGCTATGTGCTAATCCCTCGTTGTTACTTCCTGCAGACTTTTGTTTTGTGCATGCGGGTGGGTAGCAGGAAGTTCAAACCTTGGTAGCATGGAATGTTTGATATTCAAGCTACTCTGATTATTTTGTAACAGTTCAGTTTAGTTTATATAATACCCCGTCATGCTAATCTTTTGATCAAGTGTTAATTTGATGTGACTTAAACATCTAAACTGTTTTTGGTATTTTCGAAGAATATGTAACAAATTATGGCATTTTATTTATCTTCGCTTCCGTATTATCTAAAATATTATTACTTGAGAATGAGGGGTGTTATAGGTTCACAGCAAGTCTTTAACTTTTTCAATTGTGAACCTTATTTTTTTGTTTTGGGTTCACAAAAAGTTTTTAAGTTTTTCAATTGTGAACCTTAATTTTTTTGTTTTGGTTTTCGGATTTGACTTTATTTTATTTTTTCACAAAAAATATTTTTTTCACGCAAATTTTTTTTTTTTTTTTGTGAACCTTAATTTTTTATGGTTTACTTCAATAAAAATTCACACCTTAAAAAAATTGTGAAGGAAAAAGTGTTTTCACCGTTTTTTTTTATCTCCACCTTTTATATATATATATATAAGTTAGATTAGATGGAGGGTGAGGATGTGTTTTCACTGGTTTTTTTTTATCTCCTTGTTTTCACAGGATCTCATTCCCCTCTCTCTCTCTCTCTCTCTCTCTATATATATATATATATATATATATATATATATATATATATATATATTCCACTTGGATATACCAAATATGTACCAAATTAACTATTAACTAATATTAATATTAGTATTAATATAATATATACACTTGTTATTTATAAGGCTAGCTGAACTAGTAATTAAACTAATTAATTTGTAAAAGGTAGCGAAACTAACAGCTCGATTATAAGTAGCGACGTTAGAGATGACGAGCATGAAATAGAATAATGTGATAAACTCTAAAACCAAAGACTAGAGATCAGATCCAACTGGAAGGGTTCCTGCAAAATGGTCTTGAGCAAATATGTATGCCCGTTAAATATTAAACGTAGAGTCCTGCCTAGGGTTGACCCAAGGACTTTAGCAAAGATGTATGCTGGTACCTAAAACATACAGAAACAAATAATAATCGATTTGTTAGTTTAATTTATTGAAAAATTAATACTTAGGCTTAGTGTTTGGAACTAAATCCCATAGACTATAACAAACGTTTCTAATCTCTTATAACCAACGTTGGGTAGGTTCAAATGAATACAGCATCTTTGGGTGAGAATGAAGGAACCAAGATAAATCTGCCACGTGTCACTTTATTCTCTCTCCTTCATATTTTTAAAAATTAAATATCTCTCAAACGGTAAGTCGAAAAATTATAAAAATTGCACCATAAAAATCAGCGTTTTATTCTCTTTTGAACCTACGGAAGCGAAGATAAATAAAATTAAAATTTGTTGACGATTATTTATGGTATTAAGGTGTATTGTTCACGATTATTTATGGTATATGTTAATTAGCATGTGAATACACCTTAATATTTATCCACATTAATAGTTATAAAAGAATTCTAAAAATTGCATTTGTTTTCATTAAAAATCACATGTGATTGCTAGTTGTATATATAATCACATGTGATTTGTTATATAATCACATGTGATTTTGCATATAATCACATACAATTTTCATTTAAAATTGATATTTGATGAGTAATTTACCGATATATGATAATTAATGCTTGATTTCAACTTGATTTTTACTTAATTGTATAATTATAGTCAATGATTTGAAAATCCGTATTTTATTACTCTTTAATCACATGTGATTGATACTTTGATGTTTAATCGCATGTGATTACAACTTAGTTTTTCATGTTTAAATCTTTTTAAATCATCAATGATTTGAATTTAAAGTTTAATCAGAGATATAAGCGGGTGTGATTATTTTTTTATGTTAAATCACATGTGATATCACATTACAAATTTTTAAAACCCAATAAAAATGGAAAAAAAAAACTTTGTCGAAAGTATAGCTTGTTAGATCTATAATCGAAGAAAAAAAGACGCTGATTCCGAATATATAATTTTTATAATTTATAGACATACGGTTTGTGAGATATTTAGTTTTAGGAAAAAGGAAGGTTAAAATGGGTTTTTGAAATGGAGCAATCCTTTTGGTTCCTCCATTCTTCATTTTTTTGCCATTCTTTTTTGAACTTTTCTCATTACGTTAAATACTTTAGTTTCCAATTTTGTTGCATATTATTAACTGTGATATAAGACGTTATCGAATTTTATCTTCTACATTATTGGCATATTTTATAAAAATTAAATAGAAATACTACGCTTGATGTGTACACACGGGTTTTGATTAAATATTTATTGCATATATAACAAATTTTCCTTTTTAGTTAACTTAAAAAAAATTAGTTGGGCTACTATTATTATTATATTATTTTATTGCGAAAAATTGAAAATATATATAAATGTCTTTTCAATAACAGTTGAACAACACTATGTTCCAGAGTTAAGCATAAAAAGAAAAGAAATGAAAAGAAGTTGATAAGATGGGAATGAAGAGAAGGGGTGATGATTTAGTGTTCCTAAGTTAGAAGAAATGAAGAGAAAGTGAAAATTTCGTGATCAACAATTTTACAAATGTACCCTTAAAAGAAAAAGTTACGTCATTTTATAGTATTAATATGTTAGGTCAAAGGTTTTTTGTTAGAAATAATGAAAATAATGTGTGATTAATTGCCCTCTCTTCAAATCCATCCAATTTGAAAGGAAAGCTAGGAAGGAAATATTGAAACAATTCTCCTTCCCCTTCATTTTCTTTCTTTTAATGAAAAACTCAGGAACACATTATTCTCTTCCACTTCTTTCTGACTCCTTCCCTTTCTCTCCAAAATAAAACTCTGGTCCAAATTTACAAACAAAGCAATATTTCGCAAACTACAAAGCCAACAAATTCTAGCTAAACAATAGCGAAAGAAAATACACCCTTATAACGGTTGTTATTTACTACTTTACTTATATGTCTCACAAAAAAAAACCTTATAATGAAAAACCCTTACTGTATACAACATCTAATTCTTTAGCTTTGATTAGAATCCTTACCGTATGAATCTAATTCATCCTATATTGTTTCTTCCATTATTTTTTTAACTGTCAACTAATCAATTTCTCCCTAAAAAAATTTAGCGATATGATTATATATAAAATAATTTAATTTGCGACTTCATTGTATATCTTTTTTGACTCATACAAATGGATAGAATTCTATCATATACATTATATGCGTAATTATAAAAATCAAATACACATTCGATGAGCCGTGTGTATACACGGGTTTAAGGGCTCCTTTGTATATATAGGAACTTAGCATGCAATACTAGAGCAATTATAGACACGCTTATGGAATTTTGACTCATTTTCAACCATGTTCAACCCCATTCAAACCCAAACCTTAATTTAATATTCTCCAATGATATAATAGTGTTAGCTACTGATATAGGATCATCAAAATTACTTTTTCATTATTTGGTCTTTTAATCACCAACAACATCCCGTTAATGATTCGGTTATGTACATCTCCAATCATTCAACAATTTGACCTGTTTATACTTACCCATATTTTACAATATTTTACGGGTCACTAGAAAACAGATCAAATTATTATGTTGCCAAAAATCAAACATTTTAAAGTTACACTCAACTTAACATGAATTTATTCTTAACCATATCACATATTCGTTACCAATCTGTCCAGATTTATAAAACAACCCGTTTGATCCATTTCGAGTCCGAATTAGCAAAAACTTAAAACTTCAAAGTTGTAGAAAACATAAAGTTCTACATAGAAACCAAATTTTGTATCAATTGGACATGTATTCAATTTTATATGATTATTGAAACGCAACTGAATTCTGGAAAATAACCAAATCGTCTAATCAAATATCAGTTCTTTTGCTAATCATCATAAATCCTAAAACGAAATTACAGAGGTTATTAACTTACATTTATCTTCAAGTTTTTATCTTTTGATTGTCGTCTTTTAGTATGTTAATCAGTTCTTGATTCTTTACAACTTCCGTGTTGAAACGGATCATTGGTTTATTCTTCTTTGCAAACCATCGAAATCACCATCTTTCTCTCTTTCTCCCGCCATTGACTTCTCTCCAGATTTTTTTTAGAGAAATTAGGTTTTAATATTTATTTTAATTAATTATTAGCCACCCTATAATTACACTTTGGTCCATATCTTTCATACTTTACATTTTAGCCCTTATTTGGCCAATTCTTCACATTTGGAGTCCAAACTCCAAACACTAACCAAACTTAACAAAAAGCATCACAATTTACATCACAAAGCACAATAATACAACGAGTTTTAGGAAGTTACAATAAAAATGTCACATTTGAATATGAAAATAGTTGAGTAACTCAACTGAATGAACTAATAGTCTAGTAACTTGAACATATTCTTAAATTCAAAGTCTTGATCAGTGGCGGACTTACCTTGGTATCAGGGTATGCACTTGCATACCCTGCCAAAAACAAAAGCAGTGTAAATTTTATTTTACTTTTCTGAAAAAGGTTAGTATGTATAGAAAGAAATAGAAAATGCATACCCTGAAAATTAGAGTGACTACCCTCAGGCCTCAGATGTCCAGCTCGAATATACAAATAATTATAAATTAAAACCCAAATCTTGAGTCCAACGTAAAAAAAAAAACTTTTCAACAACTTTAACTATGTAAGCCCATTATCATACCAATATTATATTGGCCCATCTTTCAACATTTATTAATTTACAATAAAAATGAAAATCACTAGCCCGTGCTTCTTTTACTTTTTTACCTTTACACTTCTCAATTTAATTTTATTTGTTTGAAAAAAAAGTAACGTGAGATTGTTTGTGGATATGGAAGACTAAAAATGGGGAAATTGAAAGACTAGAGAGTAAAGAATGTGAAGTGATGACAATCAACTTGAGTGAAAATAATTTTTATTAGTATAAAGTGCATACTCTAATACGAATTCCTGGATCCGCCACGGATCTTGATCCCAAATCACAATGATCAATCAAATATGTTATACGTACTTATTTATTACAGTATTAAAGTCTTAAATAAAAAATAAAAGGAAAGAGGGAAAATGGAATCTTTCTCCCCGCCCTTTTGTTTATAAATAGCACTTATTTGAGAAGAGCCAAATTAGTATCACCATCTGCCAAAAAACTAAGGCCAATATTTATTTGTCCTACTATCAATCCTCAATCATGCCTTGCTTTGTTTCCAGTTTTTCGTAAGCAGTGACGATCACTTATCATTGTTTCATTCCATTTCCAAATCTGGGTCCACTCCGGGCCAATATGTGACTCGCTCTCTCCTTCTTAAAATCTGTTGGCACTTGAAACTTAGATCATATCACTTCACCTGCAATTCCGTGATTTCACTATTTACTTTGTAAGTCAACTCAATTGTGTTGGTTTTACATTTATCTGTTATCAGGGTGTTTCGGATTTTCATTACCCAAACCATATTTGTACTTAATAAGCAACTTATAGAAAGAATTAAATAGATAAGCAGTTTGGATAAGTGAAGCACCCTCAAAACTCTTTTATCTGCTATATGTTAAAGCACTTATCTGTTAAAAAGATAAGTGCTTATTTAAGCAATCCCAAACACCCCAAAAGTAATCATTTATTAGTAATGTATCATGACTTTTACAACTAGAAACTTTTACTCATTTATTTAATTACTTTATGTTATATTTTACGAAACTGATATTCTGGATATGTTTGTTTCAGGTGGGAGTAAAGTGTGATCATAGTATGGGTGTTGAGCCATTGGTTTGGTTTTGTCGACCCGATCAAAATGGCATTTGGGCCAAAATGACAGCTAGTGCTCTTGGTGCTTATACACCGTGTGGCATTGAATCCGTTGTGGGTTGCATATCAAATGTGGTTTTGATGGGATTGTGCTTATACAGATTATGGCTCACCACTACACACTTTAAAATTCAACGCTTCTGCTTAAGGTCGAAGTACTTTAATTATATGCTGGCCCTTTTAGCAGCTTATTGCACTGCAAACTCCTTCTATAGATTACTTTTTGGTGTTTCAATGTTTAACTTTGATCCACAAATTAGCCTTGCTCCATTTGAGGTACAAATTTCATATTACCTTCAAACAATGCTATTGAAAGTTTTATCAGAGTTTTTGAAGTTAACAAAAAAAAGAAAAAAAAAAACATGAAAGAAAATTGTAGTAGGAGAGGTTTCTGATGTTTAGTACTACGCATTTATGCCTTAATGCAGGTGGTTTCACTTATGCTTGAGACCCTTGTTTGGAGTTGTTTGGTGATTATGACTATTCTGGAAACAAAAATATATATTAGAGATTTTCGTTGGTATGTCCGATTTGGGGTCGTTTATGTATTGGTTGGGGATACTGTGAAACTTAGTATCGTGCTTTCAGTTAAAGATTTATATCCAAGGTTCGTATTCCTTTGTTTTATTGTTTTCGAATAGAGTTGCAGTTCAAAATTGATATTTATGTTTTTGTATAAAGTTGAAGCAGACTCTTCTGTAGAAAATAACCATATATCACACTACATTACACTTTCAAGTATGCCTGAGAAGTCAGTTATCCAATAAAAATGATATAATAATAATTGGCATAATCAATCAAAATTGGGAACAGATGCAGACCACCAAGAGCTTTCATGTATGTGATAGGCATTCCTACAGTCAGCCACTCTATCCAATTTGCTAGCTCAAATATTCCATAGAGGTTTTTATAACTATAAGTTGTTTTATAATTGAATAAGTGAAATTGATTATCGAGGCAAATGTTTGTTCCATGGTGCCATAAGGACTAGCCAAGTTGGCATTCAAATAATATAATATCATCTATGTGTTTTTTATAATAATTATTATTTATATTATTTATTCTATTGTAACTAAATCACCTCAGTTAAGGGCGTGGTAACTTAATACTCTGTGACATCTAACTGGAATGCATTCTGGCATTTGTTTTTTGGTATGCAGATATATATTCTATGTGTACATCAGTTCGTTGGTCTGCCAGGTTTGTTTTTAGTCTATGTTTTTCTGTTAATTAAAAAGATCTGATTAAGAACCTGTTATGGCATTCATGATGAATAACGATCGTGCTATCTCTCTGCTTAAATTTTTATTGAAGTTCACAAATAGTCTTTGCAATGACTATGATAGTAAAAACACAATTCTGGTAATTTGACTGCTAATTTTTCAGTTTACTATGTAAATCTGAAAAGAAAGAAAAGGACAAAGGAACTAGTAAAAACATCAAACGTTGATTCTTGGTCCGTCATTCCATTTATAAGCCATATACAATTTATTTCGTCTTTATGCATCATAGATTTGTAATGCAGGCTTTATTTGGAATATTTCTTCTTGCATATGTACCAAATTTGGATGCCTACCTGGGTCATATGCCCCTTCAAACTGAAGCTCATGCTGACATCAAGTATGAAGTGCTTCGTGGAGGTGAACATATCTGCCCGGAGAGGCATGCAAATATATTATCAAGTAAGTCCCTGTAACGTAGAAGTTAGAGGTAGCAATATAGGTGGGTTGGGTAATGACCCCGGGTCATGTTGGGTTAACCCCAAAAAATATTTGCTCGATTTTTCAATAACATCTACAAATTATTAATATGTTCTTGGCTGACAGAGTTAGATGATTTATGAGGTTCTATGGATCAAAGGAAGACTTAGGACCCGTTAACCTTTGATTTGAGTATTTGACCCATTCGATAGGTAGATGGGTCAAAGTTGCCACCTCTATTATAAATATATTTTTTCTTCCTCAAGTGCTTATTATTAAATTTTACTTCATTGTTATTGTAGGAATTTATTTTGGATGGATGACTCCTCTTATGGAGCAAGGCTACCGGAAACCTATAACAGAAAAAGATGTCTGGATGTTGGACACATGGGACCGGACTGAGATCTTGAGTAAAAAGTTCGTAGCTCTGTGCATTCATACAGATATATGTTTATTATTTTCCATTTCATCAGTTCTAAGCTGATATGACTAATTGTTACCACTTGTAGATTCCAAAAATGTTGGGTTGAAGAATCTCAAAAGTCAAATCCATATCTTCTGTGTTGTTTAAATAATTGTGTTGGTGGAAGGTGACTATTACCATTTTGTTCATGATCAGATGCATGTTGAGTTAATCCATTAGATACCAACAAGTCTTTTGATTATGTGATTGTGGGTTGATCTCTGCAGGTTTTGGTTTGGAGGGCTTTTCAAGGTAATGAGTTCATCCCCTAACTAAAGCTGGTAAAATGGGCTGGTGGCAAGACGGGTTGGGTAACGGGTCAGGTTGGGTTTATCTGAAAGACGTTTTTTACAAACTGATTTAACCTTTCTAAATAACTGATTACTATGTCAATTCAATTCTCATCTTTTATATACTCCGTATATCATAACATATATTAAAAAGATTTGGGAGTTTTATGCATCAAAAATAGACTTCGAATAACTTTGAACTAGTTTGACCTGTTTCTTTGTAAGCTAACTTTAATGTTATCTTATCCGTGTGAGTCATTACACAACCCATATTGACCCATTTATAATTAACTGGGACTAAATCGCAACATCTACCTTTGATAACGTAGCTCTTAAGACTAAAAATTATGAATTCAGTCACCTACTGGATGATCTAATCTAATTTTACTTGTAGATAGGCAACGATCTTTCACAGTTCGTAGGACCAGTTATATTAAACTATCTCCTACAGGTAAGTTCTATCTTGAAAATCAATACACGTTATTATGCAACTTATTCTTGTACATAGCTGAAATTATCTTTTTATTAGCTTTCTCTTTTTTACTGCTAGCTACCAACTATGATTTTTATGAAATGCTAGTCAAAATATCAAATATTTACTTATAATTCTAATAAGATAGGATTGTTAGAACGATTCTAGGACATATGACGAAGTTGCAAGCTCTACTTATTCTCTAGGATATCTTTGTGATAATGTATTATTCAAGAATGAATTGCAGGTTTATATGTTTGATCATTTCTTTATTATAGTAATAATAATTATTACTATTGTTGCAGTCACTGCAAAGAGGTGATCCTTCATGGATTGGATATGTATATGCCTTCTCAATATTTGTTGGCGTGGTAGGTTGTAACTTGTCTTTGATACACTTATGTTCATTTTAACTTCACATTTGAGAGAAAAAAGTACATTAAAAATAAGAGTGAAATCTTATAATAGTAAAAAATATTCATATTCTTGTTAACAACCAGTCAACTATTATTTGTTGTACATCCAGTCATTAGGAGTTCTCTGTGAAGCTCAATATTTCCAGAATGTTGCAAGGGTCGGGTTCAGGATAAGGTCAATTTTGGTAAGTTCTTAACTATTGATATTAGCATCCTCTTTGCATTTTGTTCTTTATGGTTCTTATTTTATCTAAAAAAAAACCCTTTTAGTTAGTGAACATACTATAAACATCATTTGATATTTATAATAATAGAACACTCTGTGTAGACGATGTTCCAGACATGAATAAAAGGTACGATAGAAGGAATTTTGATCTTTCATGGAGTGTCAGCATGTTCTTTGTGTTACTAATGAAGTACTCCCTCCGTCCCAAAATAAGTGCCACAATAGAAATGACACAGTTTTAGGCGTACACATAACTAATGCATGTTTCAATGCTCAAATGTCAATTTTACCCTTTTAAATCACACACAATTTAGGTTGGCCCAACTAAAACATCTGTATGTGAAAGTGGAATGAGTGTATAATGGGAATAACATTGGAAGTGGACAATTTGATTGGGACAAAAAAAAAAAAATGGAAAGGTGCACACTTAATTTGGGACGAAGGGAGTATATATTTGCATTATTACTGGTATGTCCAATTATTATTGCTTACTGAAATCTTAGTGACTCCTATCGTTGTCTTATTCTTAATTGCTACAGCTCAATTCAGAGATTTCCATATAGGCAGCAGAATAAACTATATTATAGTGTTCCAATATTATAGGAAGCATAACAATCTTATATGGAGTACAATGTGCTCTATTACTGGAAATGCTCTCTGAAGGTCGCAAGATGGGTGGCTGGGTAATGGTAAAAAATGGTAATGGTTTTTTGGTACTGGTTGGGTTTGACCCAAAACAATCTTGATCCAAAACTCAACTCTAATATAAACAATTTGTGTCCTAATTTCACAAAAAAAATATGTATTATCTAAATACTAGCCTAGTTGAATGAAATGGTTTACGAGGATTTATACATAAAAAGTACACTTTTGGGCAACTTTAGGCCCTGCTTGACCCATTTCCTTTTTAACTATTTTTTTTCACTTTTATAGCCTTGATCCGTTAATGATAATGCATAACCCTGTTACGGGTGGATGATGGTGGCAATTATACTTATTCTTGGCCACAAACTCAAAAATGTATATTGTTTTAGGTGGCTGCTGTTTTTCGAAAATCCCTAAGGCTAACCCATGAAGCCCGAAAGAATTTCCAATCTGGGAAAATTACAAATATGATAACTACAGATGCTAATGCACTCCAGGTATGCTTACTTATACAAACTTTCTTATCTAGGTCCTCAACATCCCGAATGGAAAAAAGTCATAAATAACTTTTTTTGTATTCCCACATAAGCTTTTCAAACTTTTATATGTGAAAGAGTTATCTACTGTACAAACCATCACCAAGGTGGCCTAGTGATTGGTGTCCTGATATCCTCACAAGAGGTCTCAGGTTTAAACTTCACTAGCTGCACATTTTGGGGTGTTCAGGGAAAGGGTCAATAATGGTAACGGGATACCCCGGTTAGGCCATATACATCTAAGTCATAATACTCGCCCTCTGCGGGTAACCTGAACATGGAAAACCTCGTCCATTTTGAATTATCTAGTGTACACTAATTAAAACATTTGCAAAATTAATTTTTTCAATATAAGGGTTAAAATTTGGTGATAAAACTAAGAAGTGATCGAAAAAACTGATTTTTGAATCATTTGAATTGTTTGATGATAGCATTTAATGATAAGCTTTAGTTATTCGAAAAATAATTGTACATTTAAGTATCTTGGGAATTAAATTTAAAATCATTATGAGTTAAAGGAGTAAAATGAAATACAAGTAAAGAGGGGTTAAAATGAAAACTGATTTAAAGCAAAAGTTATTATTGCTCCAAAGTTGACAAGTTTTTCGAAAACAATTTTTATTTCAAAAAAGCTTTATAAAGATGTTTGTGAAAACCGTTGGTGATGCCGTTATTCTTACATTACTAAAATAATGGACAAATGAATATCATTTGACAAATAGATGTTTTCTCTGTCCAGCAAGTATGTAATCAGCTTCATGGCTTATGGTCAGCTCCATTCAGAATTGTGCTCTCCATGATTCTTCTTTACCAACAACTAGGGGTTGCTTCACTTGTGGGTTCTCTGATTTTGGTTCTCATGTTCCCTGTTCAGGTATATTCAATTATTTGAGTTGCTTAAAAATCATCGGAACATAATGTACTCCATATATATATATACTAGAGGTGGCAAGATGGGTGGGTTGGTGATGGGTCTAGAAAGGCATTTGAAGAGTTTTTTTGTAGCAGGCAGTATTGGGTTTGCTTGACCCACAAAGAACATTTTGTCCTCATTTTTAACTTCATTTAAAAAATTTGAATGAATTTGTGATGTTTACCAAACAATATGATTACAGTAGTAACTCTAAATATTCGAATAACACCATTTAGGAGGTTACAATCTATTCATACAAATAGACTTTGGATGGCTCATTTGATCTGGGTCGGACTTCCCATCTTTTAATATATACATACTGGTTCTTGAATGTTATCTATATATATTTATATTAAGATTATTTTAAAATTGTATTTCATTGGTATACACATAAAGATAATAATAATCTGCATATGCTACTAATTGCGTCATTACTCCTACACAACATAGTGACATACATAATTCCATGATAGATCTTTTTTGAGAGATATAATGTTGGTGACCATCAGTTTCCCCGTTGTTTCCCGTCTTAGAGAGAGTGTAACTATTAACACTCTTTATTTCCCTACATAAACGAATCGTGGAAAGTTTGGTGGTTACTACTACAGATTTAATAATGTATAAATTTTGTTTTCTTACCACTTTTGTACTTCTGCTGATAATAGACGATGATTGTCAGCAAAATGCGAAAATTATCCAAGGAAGGCTTACAATACACAGACAAAAGAGTAGGACTAGTGACTGAAATTTTGGCTGCAGCAGACACTGTAAAGTATGTATTATCTTTTGATAGTTGCTTTAATATATGAACTTCTGTAGCTGGTAATTCTTAACACTACACAACTTTCAGATGTTATGCATGGGAGCAAAGTTTCCAATCCAAAATTCAAATTATCAGGAAAGATGAGCTTCTATGGTTATGGAAAGCACAATTTTTGGGAGCGGTGAGCAACTATTTCCAATTACACAAAATTTTAATTTAAAGTTCTGTGTGTTAATAGATACAGTATCTGTTCAGACTGCATTATGTGTCTATAAATCCAAATACTTACTTTCATAGTGGTGTTATAATTTTTGTTTCATAATCAAGATAATAGAACACAAAGTTGAATATTCAAGCCTAAGGCGTTTGGCGATGATAACTAATTCCCAATTTTTCCGAGGCAATAAGAAAACCTTGAATTGTAAACCTAGACGTATAACCAATCTACCTACACATAACACGTATTACTCTAAGGTATGAGCATTGGAGTCCAGAAGTAAGATAATTGGATTCATCAATGAGAAATAGAGGTGACAAGATGGGCAATGGGTCTAATCAGGCTCAAATTAGATGGAGCAGTTTTCATGTATACCAAAAAAGCAAGACAGAGATATTTTAGTTCATAATTTTTGTATAAAACAGTTCCAACTTCCAAATAAATTCATAAGTTATGTTTCAGAGGCTGACCAAGTCCTGTGTAATAACTTTTTTTTTCTTATCTACCTTGCAGTGCAACAATTTCATACTGAACAGTCTTCCGGTTCTTGTGGCGGTGATATCATTTGGTTTCTTCACACTTCTTGGTGGAGATTTAACACCTTCAAGGGCTTTCACATCACTTTCCTTATTTACAGTTCTACGAACTCCTTTAAACACACTTCCTAACTTAATAACTCAGGTTCTCTCTTTTGACCAATTCATAAGTTGTCAGTATGCTTTCAGATCACTAGTCATTAGAAGTAGAAAAATGGGCTGATTGGTTGGGTAACAATAATTTTGAGTAAGAGTTAGAACGGGTCAGGTCACTTTGATCCAAAATATTTCTTCCCCAAATATTTGAAGTTTCTAAACAATCAGTTTGTTAAATATGATTAAGAATATTTTATTCCATTATTTGTTGCACATGAGGTTTTATGAATTGGAAGTTGTTGCACTTTGTGCAACTTTGATCTCAATTTGCTGCTTTGTCATTTTTGAGTTTTACCAACTGACAAGTTAGATATAACCTACAACCTGAATAGACCTATTCATTAGTAAATGATTCGAATTTGCCATAACACATCATCTCCTTACTATGTAGTTGTATGCCCCCTGGCATGCACATGCCACTTTTATTTGAATCTACTCTATTTTGTATGTGTGAGGGTTTTGGAAGTTTTTATGTTTTGAGCACCAATGTCTTAGAAGTTTTTACTTTTGTATGGATTTTTGTAGGCGGTGAATGCATATGTTTCCTTACAGCGTTTGGAGGAACTATTTTTAGCTGATGAGAGAATTCTCTTACCCAATCCACCACTTGAACCAGGGCTTCCAGCAATCTCAATAAAAAATGGCAATTTTTCATGGGATACGAAGTCCCCAAAGCCAACATTAACAAATATAAATATAGATATACCAGTTGGAAGCTTGGTTGCAATTGTAGGTGGCACTGGAGAAGGAAAGACATCCCTTATTTCAGCAATGCTCGGTGAGCTTCCTCCTTTGGAAAATTCCAGTGCTATTATCAGAGGAACCGCTGCATATGTCCCTCAAATTTCATGGATATTCAATGCTACAGTAAGTAGTTTACTTGGTGTATAGTGGGGAGGCTTGAGCAATGTGTCAAAATGGGTTTGGGTTGTAGAAGTTCAATATTTTAGTACAAGACTAGAATTGACCAGTAAAATACTTTTGTCCATTTTTTATATTTTATTTACAGTTTTAGTAAAAAAATGTGTTGATAATCAAAGGAGTTTATCACACTTAATATCTTAATCTCTGAATATGAAGATTTATGTATTCAAAACAGACTTTAGGTGACTTTAAACCTGTCTGAACTGTTTGACCGATTTGACGTGTTTGAGATATAAAACAGCCCACATTACCCTTTCATAAGTATATGGGTCACAATTGCCACATCTTGTGTGTCATATACACACACACACACACACACAAAAAACATATTATCATATTCTATGTGCCCTTTAACCTTCAATTGAATTCTAATTTTTATGATTTTCCACGTCCCTCCTTTTGATTGTATGTTTGCAGGTACGTGAAAACATATTATTTGGATCAATGTTTGAAGCTTCAAGATATTTGAAAACTGTTGAAGTAACTGCGTTGCAGCATGACCTTGATATTCTGCCAGTTAAGTGACCAAGAATTTATCTGTATCCATATTAATCAAGCAATGTATTATACACTGTTCTTTCTAATTGGTTTGAGCTTAAGTTTATGTTGCTTTCTCCTACTTTTTCTTTAGGGTCGTGACCTCACTGAGATCGGTGAAAGAGGTGTGAATATTAGTGGAGGACAAAAGCAAAGAGTTTCTATGGCTAGAGCTGTGTACTCAAACTCAGATGTGTATGTATTTGATGACCCATTGAGTGCTCTAGATACTCATGTTGGTCGAGAGGTAAATTTATTGTAGATAAAAGAATTTTTTATAATTTTTCATTATAAAGATGATCCCAACTTTTTTTATGAAGTTCTAGTTACTATTATTAACTTTCCCTGTTTACATGTGCTAAATGTCACAATAACCCATGTTGTTATAATTCTATTCAAACTTACATCATTGTGTGCTTTAGTGTTCCCTAGAGAACAAACTGTTGGCCCCTTTATTTCGACTATATTTTGTCTCAAATAAGTTGAGAATCACCAGAAATGTATTTTAAATACCTTCTCAAAGTGTTGGCCTTCTTTTTTTTTTTTTTGACCATAAAATTTAAGAAATGAAGGCTAAAGAAAGTAGTGGCCAACCTGACACTTCCTGTTCGAGTCACATAAAATAGACCTCAAATACATTTCTACCCGCTACCCAAATTTCCCTACCTCTAGTATAACTTCCAGCATGTTATGTCTCCAGGTTTTTGAAAAATGCATCAAGGAAGAGTTGCGAGGGAAAACAAGAGTGCTTGTTACAAACCAGTTACATTTTCTCCATCAGGTAGATAAAATTATTTTGGTCTCAGAAGGTATGATCAAAGAGGAAGGAACCTTTGAGGAGCTCTCAGAAAATGGGTTGCTTTTTAAAAAATTAATGGAAAAGGTGGGTGGAATGGATGATCATGTGGATGGAGGTGAAAGCAGAACCAATACCAACTATGGATCCTCGAAACAGAATGCTGATGAGGTGGTGGGTGGTGAGTCTATTAATGATCAAAGCATCACAACAAAAAGGAAGCGTAAATCTCATCTAATCAATCAAGAAGATCGGCAAACTGGGATTGTTAGCTGGGATGTTTTAGCAAGGTAAATTTATTAAACACATTTCCCTCTCTCTTACTATTTCTGAGGACATACAAAATCTCAGTGACTTATGAGTGTGTAGGTTTGGGTTATCTTTATCTCTAACGGGCCAAATGTATCAAATCAAAAAGTTTAGTTAATAGGAAATGGGTCGAACGTCTCCTCAAGTGTATGTGTATCCTAGAAGATTTAATAACCATAAAAACTAATATTTGGTAACATTCTAATAATCCTTGACAAATTTGTAAAAAGTGTTTCAAGTCAACCATCTCGACACGTACAAAAAGTACCTGTTTGACTGTTATCCCACCCATCCTTGATCACTGTTTGGTGCTTTACTTTGAGGCGGAAATGGTGATAATGGAAGATGAATTATCACTGTTTGGTGCTTTATTTTGGAACTCGTGAAAAGTTTAGGGAGTATTTGACATTTTCTGAACAATTCTAGGATACATTTATATTGGGTTGATGATGTTTTGAACTTCCCATGTTTTATTATTATGTGTATGGAACTTTTAAAACTCCTATTGTATATATTCAAGTTTTGAAAATTGTCTATCGGATATATTTGGTTACATACAATACACGTTTTTAAACTTGAATACATACAATTTGAGTTTTGCAAGTTACATACACATAATAGTAATAGGTGTGAATTTAGTATATTTTCAAATCGTTAACCCTTGTTATTCAAGATGGTCAAGGGGCCACTTTGCTTCCTATAATTGTAGGTATATAGTTGAGGAGTTATAAGTGAACCTAGAGGTGACAGTTCAACCCATTCAGGGAGTTGATTATGTTTTACATGTATGAACAAAACCATAAAGTAAAATAATAAATAAATAAAGCTAAACAAGAAACTGGTATAATGTGTTGAAAGTCACCCAAATTAATGAATAAAAACTTCAAACATAATTTCAATTAAAAACATTAACTCATCAGAAAATTACAGTTTTTGAAATCATATGTTAACACAATAATTGTTGATTCACTAGTTGTAGACAAAAAAGTGTTTTGGGTAAACCCAACCCATGACCGCACAACCCGACCCGCATATATTTCCACTTTAATGAACCGATTGTCTCTATTACAGGTACAAGGATGCTTTAGGAGGCCTATGGGTTGTCCTGATATTATTTATGTGTTATATATCAACTGAAGTCCTGCGAATTTTGAGTAGCACATGGTTAAGTTACTGGACAGAACAAAGTAGTAAAACAACTCCGGGACCTGGTTTCTATATTCTCATCTATGCCCTCTTGTCCCTTGGACAGGTATGTTTTGTTCATAACTTAACATCATATTATGTTTGTTTTTCTTTCTCTCTCTTTTTTCTCTTTTTAGTTTAATACCGTTATCAGTGCTATATTTGGGGAACGTGAGAAAGGGTGTGCATATTAAAACAAATGTGACATGCAGGTACTGGTAACATTTCTAAATTCTTTCTGGTTGATTTCGGCAAGCCTTCACGCAGCCAAAACACTTCATGATACAATGCTGCATTCAGTTCTTAGAGCTCCCACAACCTTCTTTCAAACGAATCCAATTGGGCGGATGATCAATAGGTTCTCAAATGATCTTGGTGATATTGATCGTAATGTTGCTAGTCTTGTTAATAATGTTATGACTCAAGTTTGGCAACTACTTTCGACTTTTGTGCTTATTGGAATTGTGAGCACAATATCTTTGTGGGCCATAATGCCTCTCCTTATTGTGTTTTACACAGCCTACCTTTATTATCAGGTTAGTATCCTATCTCAATTCATTCTTCTTGTTTATCATAAATATTATTTCCTAAATGATATGTTAGAGGGATCTCTATGGTTTTCAATAACTCGAATATAAAATGAGTTGTGCATAGGCTACTGAAGTATTGCAAATGTTACAAACAAGGTGGAATTTGGATTTAAAAAGCTCATGTATATTTAAATCGTACATATTTAAAGTTAAGTCGACATTATATGTTTTGACCATAAAAGCAAAGAACAAATGCTTGTAGACGTTTTACAAGGAATTTGGTGTATATATATGCTGGCCTACATAAAGCTTTCATACCGAACTGGCCTATCTGTAACCTTTTCAATTCTTGGGTGGGCCTTTATCCATGTTCTGTATGTGACCATTAGTGAGCGATGACAACACACATGGTAATAAATCCAAATTCTTGAAGATGTAACATGGAGCTTTGCAAATACTAATAAACTTACAATCTTACAGTAACTAAGATTTAGTTTGAATTTATATATGTTCTAGGTTGATTTATGAGGTGTAATGTATATAATATATACATGTTTTATACAGAGCACATCACGGGAAGTCAAGCGTTTGGACTCCATCACCCGATCTCCTGTGTATGCACAATTTGGTGAAGCATTAAATGGTTTATCAAGTATCCGTGCATACAAAGCATATGATCGTATGGCCACAATTAACGGGAAAACAATGGATAATAATATTCGATTCACCCTCATAAACTTCAGTTCCAACCGTTGGTTAACCATAAGACTGGAAACGTTAGGAGGTTTAATGATTTGGTTAACCGCTACCTTTGCTGTTATGCAATTTTCTAGAACAAATGATCAAGTAGCTTTTGCATCCACAATTGGCTTACTCCTCAGTTATTCTCTTAACATCACAAATCTTATGAGTAATGTTTTGAGACAAGCAAGTAGAGCAGAAAATAGTTTTAATGCCGTTGAGCGAGTGGGCATATATATAGATTTGCCATCTGAGGCGCCTTCCATAATTGAGAATAACCGTCCACCACCTGGCTGGCCGTCAATGGGTTTAGTGGAATTTTATAATGTAGGATTTCGATATAGACCGGGACTTCCACCAGTTTTGCATGGGTTGTCGTTTAGCATTTCTCCAACAGAAAAAGTTGGAATAGTTGGAAGGACGGGTGCAGGGAAGTCTACCATGATCAATGCGTTGTTTAGGTTGGTTGAGCTAGAAAAAGGAAGAATCTTGATCGATAATTATGATATTTCAAGTTTTGGATTGACAGATCTGCGTAAAGTTCTTGGTATTATACCACAATCACCGGTTCTCTTTTCAGGTATGTATTACTTCGAGAGCGGGAATGTAGATCATCTAGAATATTGTTATAACAAGAAATCGTCAACCCCTTATCATTACTGAATACAAACCGTTTGACCCATTTATAACGCATGTCGTCGACTTGGTGAACGACAGCGTTACTTTTTTTTTTTTTTTTTTGTAAATTCAAGTCCTGTTATAGTTGTGTCTCTAGAGGTAGAAATTTCGACCCAGTCACTTATAAGTGGTTCTGTTGGGTTGAGTATAACATCAAACGGGTCAATTAGATAAAAGGGAGCTAAAAGAGAAACAAGTCAATGGGTTAAAAGTCGTTTAATGTCTCACTTTAATGCATACAACATCCTAAATCGTTGGATTCATTGATTAAAATTATCATGTACATGTTTTATATATTTTATTGTTATGCCTAACCCATTGTTTATTATTGTAAGCTTAAAAGATCAGACGAAAATGTGTTAGTGGTTAACCCAAATGGGCTGAACCATTCCTAACTTCACTAGAGAATTGGCCAACTTGACCCGAGTCATGCGTTACCTAAACCACCTGACCAGCCCATCTTTCCGCCATTAATGTTCTCCAATAGGTCACTGTAGGACACGAACATTAATGCCCATCATCGTCGTTTGTGTATTAGTTTGTTAACCACCTAAACTGTGATGAAAGACTTGGGGAGGATAGCTTTATTTTTAAAATTCAAAATGTACTCTTAAGTCATTTTAAGCAATATAGGGTTATGGGGATTTTCAGGATTAGATCATACATCCTATTACCTATAGATAACTGTACAGATTATTCTTTTGCAGTACTCAAGAATTTGTTATATGGAGCCAGCTAGTTTATTTATTTATTTGTTATTATTATTTATTTATTTATTTTATTATTATTATTATTATTATTATTATTATTATTATTATTATTATTATTATTATTATTATTATTATTATTATTACTCTATTATTATTATTATTATTATTACTATTATTATTATTATTATTATTATTATTATTATTATTATTATTATTATTTTCTTGACGGAAAGTATCTATTATTATTATCCATTATGTATGACTATTTTAAATCTTATCTCCCCCATACCCGCCCCGCCGTTGGCGAGATTGGGTAGTGTTGTTGTTGTATGAACCGATCATTACGCATCTCAACTTAGTGATCTTCTATCGATTTGTAGGTACGGTTCGTTTTAATCTTGATCCATTTAATGAACATAGTGATGTTGATCTTTGGGAGGCTCTTGAACGCTCATATTTAAAGAATGTGATCATCAGAAACCCCTTCGGTTTGGATGCGGAGGTATGACCTATAATATTTAGATTTTTTAATAGTTTTAGAAAATAAGGGTATGATATAACTACTATTTTCATTTATTTTGAGCCCTTCTTTATGCTAGTGGTGGTCACAAGATGGGTGTAAGGATGGGCCGAAACTTGTGAAGTTCTAGGATCACTTAGTATGAGCCAGATTGTGTTATGACTAACAAACACATCTAATCCACTTTTTTTCCAATATCTTGAATAATATATTATGCGTCAATTATGTTTCAAAAGTAAATATTGCTATAATGATGTGAATACATCGATTTAGGAGGTTGTATGTATTCGAAAAAGAAAAGAAACTGTAAGTATCATTTAACCTACATGGTCCAGTTTTGCAAAATAGATTTGTTTAGCAAGTGTAAGATAAAACTCAGCCCAAAGCAACCCATTCATAAGTAAATGGGTCGAAATTGCTACCATATTCATGGCCGATAGCAGCCTCCAGCTAGCTGCAATAGGTGAATAGCGAGGTCATTGTTACTGGCAGTTTGCTCATAAAAGACATGCATAAAAATGTAGCCTGAATTGGATTTTTATTTAGCACTCATTATAGTTGACAAGATCTAAAGATAATTCTTTTGTATTTAGCTTTTTATGGTTCATAAGTGACGGTTTAATTCTAAATGCAGGTCTCCGAAGGAGGGGAGAATTTTAGTGTTGGACAAAGACAACTGCTGAGTCTTGCAAGGGCACTACTAAGGAAATCAAAGATACTCGTTCTTGATGAAGCAACTGCAGCTGTGGATGTCAGAACCGATGATCTAATACAAAAAACAATAAGAAAAGAATTCAAATTTTGCACTATGCTCATTATTGCTCATCGACTAAACACCATCATCGACTGCAATAGAATTCTTGTGCTTGAAAACGGTCAAGTATGCCTCCTTAATAGTAACTTTTTTTTTTCTAGTCCATTTTTTATATTCAAGTAAAATGCTTTAGGAGGTCGTATTCATTAATGATAGACTTTAAAAAGTTTTGAACCCATTTGCCACCTCTTAATTATATATGTTGTTTTCAGATTCTGGAATATGATACTCCAGAAAGATTAATATCACGTGAAGGAGCTTTCTTGAAGATGGTTCAAAGCACAGGAGTTGCAAATGCTCAGTATTTACAAGACATTGTACTTGGTGGAGAAGGAAACAACTACTTCAAGAGAGAAGAGCCTACATAACAGAATGTCCATAACACATTTCTGGCTTCATATGATATGACAGCTGCAGCACAAATTACGATTGATATAGTTCCTAATAGATCTCAGACAGACAGACATTCTGGCTTTGAATATTGAAGGTGAAAAGTTGTGACTAACAATAATAGGCATAATTGTCCCACTTAGATACAGAGATTCTCAAGTCTTTGAGGTAGAACTTGTAATTTTTTGTTGGTGCTAGCCTCAAACTTCAAAAGAAGCCTCAACCATGATACGATCATTTGTACATAAGTTAATAATAATAAAAATAGTGACGCTTTAATCCATCCGAACTTTGCTTCTACATGAATAATATTTGAATTGAGTTTTGATTTACTCCGTGTATTTTCTTCGTAAGGCAAGACTCGTACACTTCATATACATCACATACATTTTCATTGAAAGTTGAATCCATAATCCCTTTGTTGATGGGTCACTCACATACCGATAGACCGTTTATTTTACTTTTCAAAAGGAAATACATGACTAAACCATATTAGGGAACCTAGATATTTGAGGTAACCAGAAAACCCTAAATTTGCACTATATATATTCATTGATAAATATTGGGTGTTGTATAAACCAATATTTATTGATAAGATATTCAGGTTAATTTAGAGGTGTTACATGGTTCCCTCAAGGCCTCGACTACACACGTACACATGAATATATAAGGGGAAAAAATAATGCAAAATCCACATAAAAATCTAAACACACACAATTGTATGTGTATTTTGTTCCTATTTATCATTCACCAATTTAGAAATAATAGTAATTTACCCCAGGTACATGTTAATGCTGTAAACATATGAGTTACTGTACAGACAATTGTATGCATCCCAAAAGTGCTTTTCTTTTGAGATTGAACAAACATTGGAATCCCTATTCCCTACACTCTGTCATCACTATAAATCATTTCTAGAGAGTAAAGACCATCAACTGCATTCATATGGAACAGCTTTCCATGAAATGAAATGATATATACATGTGGAAGTTTTATTCACAAACATCAATAACAATTTACGTCATACCAAACTTACGGTAAATATCTGCTAGAGCACGATATAGAGTAGCAGCTGCGGGAGGCCTAGCCAATGACCCAAGGAGAATTTCCTGCGCACTTAAGAATTGTTTTCCATAGAATCGGGAATTTTCATGTGTACTTTGACATGTAAAACGGTAATGTGTCGATAACTATGTACATGCATTTAAGATAGTTTTAAAGTATGAAACAAAAAATAATAATACTAAATCAGTAAATTGTCATTCATAGTAATTACACATATAAATAATTTTTAACGTGGTATTGATGTCATCGAATTTTACAATGTGATAGTGGTGATATTGTAGATAAAATATTTCGTACTCGAATATATTATTATTATTTATAAAATAATATAAATAATAAATAAATATAAATTAAAGAATATTAACATATGATATAAAACGAATACGAAACATTTAAAAGTAAAACACATGTATATGAGATATAGGTAAGCAAACTTATCTCATATGAAGATCGACGCCTCACAAATTTATTTGAAGAAGACCGAGGCCCGTGTTAGACACGGTTCCCTTAAAACAAATTCGCCGTTTATACGTCGTCTGTTTCCCATGGTATAACAGCCGAAGCAGTTTGTACTTGTCGCACCCCCAAATTCGTTAATTAAATTTATCAGATGTTCGCGGAAGCATTAGATTGAGTGGGGTGACGACGTATACAAAGTACATGCATACATATCAGAGCATATGATTACATCAGAACATATATATTAAGATGCCAAGAGTAATAGTTACAAAGTTTTACGATTCATCGAATCGTACAAGTGTAAAAGTAGTTAAGTTGTACAAAAGTAGATTTCGTAATTATGACTAAATCAGTTTAGTTATATAAAAGAAATCCATCTGTTTCAAAAATGGCATCCTAAATGCTTCGTGGGTCGCCTAGAGTTCCATATGTGCAGGCGGTTCTTACGTGCAGCTAGTTCCCTGAAAAACATAGTAAAAGTCAACAACAAGGTTGAGTGAATTCACAGGTTTTAAGTTTGTAAGTTTGGTTGATAAGTTCGATGCGTTCTCAAATAGTTATTGCCATAATAGTTAAGTGAAGTTTAGTGGAATGTTATCCAAATATAGTTCGGTTGGGATGTTGCCCAAAGTACAGTTTAAATGTTTGTAGGAAAATACGTATCCTATTAGTAGTTTGGTGGGTCCATGTCAGTAGGATCCAGTACCCATGTCAGTAGGGTTCGAGTAGTAGAGAGTGTCAGTGTCCCATGTTCAATAAGTATAATGGATCCATGTCAGTAGGATCTAGTACCCATGTCAGTAGGGTTCAAATAGTAGGGAGTGTCAGTGTCCCTTGACCCATGTCAGTAGGGTCTGGTCCATGTCAGTAGGACCCATTAGTTGCTCAAGAAGTAGAGACTTTGTACGTGTGCCCAAGACGTAGGGACTTCTCAATCAGTTTAGTAAAAGGTGTTGCTGGTTGTTCTCTAGCGAGTTTCCAAGTTGTAATAGTTTGTAAATGTGAAAACGTTATTTCATCAGTAACAATTCGTTATAAAACTTATCAGCGTTTTATAATGTGTTTACACCCCCAGTATACAAGTATCCTCAGTATAGTTCAAAAGTACCCTTAATCGTTCGAGTAAAACAGGTATACAAAGTGTAGTCATGGCAATCAGTAGTATTAGTTGTCTATGTTTTTCACCCCAATTTGAAAGCAGTAAAACAGTTAAAAGTGGGGCTGTGAACTCACCTCGTGAGCTAAGTAGTGAGAGTTAGCAAAGCGTGTGCCCAAGTCAAGTTCCTAATGTTCTAAACGCAAGAGATAGTAATATAAGTAGATGTCTCGCAAGACCAGTTATGTCCAAAGTTTGTTCACTTGTTTGTTTTAGAAAACATGTTTGGCCCGTTGGTGACGGTTATAATAATAGTTTCAAAGTATTGTTATTGTGTTGAGATTGTTGTATAACTGGATGACGGGGGTCCGGGGGCAGCGCCCCTGGTAGCGGGGTCCAAGGGGCATAGCCCCTGGCTGGGGTCGAGCTGCCAGGTCAGCTTGGAAATTTTTTATTTCTACTGCATTGCTTTGGTGAAAAATGCATCGGAGTTCAAAATCGGGAAAATTGAGCAAGGTTGACCGCGGACTGAGTTCGCGATGCGAACTGAGATTAGGTTCGCAAGACATAGTGGGTTCGCAAGTCTCAACTCACAGGTCTCGACTAACAGGACAGGTCGGTTCGCAGGTCAGGTCAATTCGTGTAACACCCCCAAATTCGTTTAGCGGAAGCATTGGTAAAAGCTGGGGGCGCCACATTAACAATGTACATGCATACGTATCAGAGCATATGATTACAACAGAATATCATATATTAAGATGCCAAAGTTAATAATTTACAAAAGTTGACGATTCATCGAATCGTATAAGTGTAATTAATGTTATACAAAAGTAGATTTCTGAAATATGACTAAAACAACTTTAGTTATACTAAAGAAATCCATATGTTTCAAAAAGTTGGCATCCTAAGCTTCATGGGTCGCCTAGTTTCCATATGTGCAGGTGGTCCTTACATGCGCAGCTAATTTCCTGAAAAACATAGTAAAAAGTCAACAACGAGGTTGAGTGAATTCACAGGTTTTATGTTTGCAATAGTTAAATCAAGTTTGTAAGCACAGTTGATAAACCAAATACGTTCACAAATAAGTATTGCCATAATGGTTGAATAAGCATTTAGTGGAATGTTATCCAAGTATAGTTCGGTTGGGATGTTACCCAAAACACAGTTTACGTGGGACGTTACCCAAATTACAGTTTACGTGGGATGTTACCCAAAATACAGTTTACGTGGGATGTTACCCAAAACACAGTTTAACGCACGGGTCGTTCTCCCGTCCAACAAAACAGTTTACCGGCCGTTCTCCGGTCTGGATACGCACGGGTCGTTTTCCCGTCCAAACACTGCTGGTCGTTCTCCAGCGAAACACAGTACCGGTCGTTCTCCAGTCTAAAGACGCATGGGTCGTTCTCCCATCTAAAACGCACTGGTTGTTCTCCCGTCCAGTGGCCAGTCGTTCTCTGGCACTAAAATACGTTGCTGGTCGTTCTCCAGCGTTTACATAAAAAGTACCGGTCGTTCTCCGGTCTAACAATCAAGTTTTACCACGTTTACAGTATGAAAATGTTATTTCATAAATATCAGTTTACTTGTAAATGTTCAATCGTACATAGTACTCAAATCGTGCGAGTAAACAAGTATGATAAATAATCATATAAGCAAAAACAGTTATGGCAATCAGTAAAGCAGTTTGACTATGTTTTCCACCCCTGTTCAAAGCAGTTAAAACAGTAAAAGTAGGGGCTGTGAACTCACCTGTTGAGTTAAGTAACGTGCGAGTGCTAGCAAATCTAAGCCCAAGTATGGTCCAGAATCTCCTAACGCCCTAAACGTATGAGATTAAATAAGTACGTGGATGTCTAAGTTTGACCATCCATGGTAGTGTTCACGCAACTAAATTATGTCCAAAGTGTTTGTTTAACGTTTACGTTTGTAATTCGCAGTTGTGAAAATGTTCGACTCGTTGGTACTAGTTTGAAATCATTTTTTCAATAAAATAAGTTTGTTTGAAATGTCTGTACAGTTCGTATATCGTATCGTGTGTAAGTATTCGTTTCCGGTTAAGTTCGACACTTAGTGGAAAAATGATTTGCAAGTTGAGTTCTGCAAGTTGAGTTCTGCAAGTTGAGTTCGCAAGTTGAGTTTCGCAAGGCGAGTTGAGTTCGCAAGGCGAGTTGAGTTCGCAAGTTGAGTTTCGCAAGTTGAGTTTCGCAAGTTGAGTTTCGCAAGGCGAGTTGAGTTTCGCAAGTTGAGTTTCGCAAGGCGAGTTGAGATTGAATCTCAACTCGCGAAACTCGCTGTACGCGATTTTTATTCAAATTTCGATTTCTAAAACGTTTTTAATGGTGTTTTTGGACATAATCTTGTTAGGTGAACCTATAAACATGTAGATACAAGTATTTTAAGTAATATTTCTTACCAATTTGAGGTGAATCCGAAAATTAGGTGAGTGATGAAGATGATGATGAAAATGGTGATTTTGAGCTTGAATCCTTGTGTAGATGATGATGATGACGAGTTGTTGTTGTTGTGTGTCCGATTTGTAGTTGTTTTTGTTGATTTTGTGATGAGTTTTAGAGAGAGAGAGAGAGAGAGAGAGAGAGAGAGAGAGAGAGAGAGAGAGAGAGATGAGAGAATATGTGTGTTTTTGGTGGAGATGAAAGTGAAATGAAAATAGGGTTTGGGTGGGGGTTTGGGCAGATTTTTGGGAACCAAAGGGGAGGAAATTTTGCCCCAATTTTGTGGTATTTAACCCGTGTTCGTGTACTCGATCGTTAAATGTTACAATATTTTAAATAATGAATTTTTAATTACGCATTTTATTATATTTTTAATTGAGACATTTTATAAAATTAATTTATTTGAGTTCTAAATTTTTAAACTTTGTTTTGTTTCATGGTATTAAATAAATGTTTTTCGTTACGAAATATTTGTAAATATTATCGACATAATATTTATTACACGTTAACGTTATTTAATAACTTTCGTTTTATTAAATAAATTTGTTCACCAACAGTCGTATATTTTTGTCGCGTTTGTTCCAATCGTTCTGCGCGCAATTATAAAAATTACGAATCGTATAATACTACGCGTACTAACTAGTTGGGTTTTGCTAGACTTATCCCTAAAATGTGTTGTGAATTCACTCAAGTAGGGAATTAGCCTAGACATGCGTGTTAATTACGTTTATAATTTTGTCAAAATCGCGGGGTGTTACAATTCGCAGGTTGACTTCGCGAGTTGAAGTTTCGGTTCACTTCGCAGGACGACTGCAAATCTGGGATCTCGATTCGCAGGACGAACTGATCGTACTTTAAATTTTAAAAACGCATTTTAAGTCGGTTTTTGGGCATAATTTCGTTATGTAAACGTTCTAGCACGTAAATATAAGCTTTACTAGTATTTTAAAAGTGTTTAGAAGTTTCGTACCGCGAAAATGAAAACGAAGAAGATGAAGATGAAGCTCGTGATGTGGTGATCGTTTCTTCGTGAAGTAGCTTCGTGATTCGGTGCGTTTTTAGTGGTGAAATTTAGGGGTTTTGGGGCTGGTTTCGGTTCGCCGAAATGAGAGAGATAAGAGGGGGTAGAGTAGGTGTAGATGTGTGTGTAAAAATGAAGAAGAAAAGGAAATAAAAAGGGGAAAAGTGGGTGGGTCGGTTTGGGTTGGGTCCGCGGGTTTGGGCCGACCCGTTTGGGTCTCGTGTTCGCGTTTTTCCGTTTAATAGTCGATATAATTTGTTTGTTTATTTCGCGTTCCGTTACGTTTTCGTCAAAATGTATTACATAACGCATATTGTTTCAATAATATAAGGTAGAAAATGTTTGTTTGGGTAAATATCCTCATTATTCATAAAAGTGGTCACCAACGTCCAAAGTTAACTGTGTCGGACTCGATCAAATAGTTTCGCGCGTAATTATAAATAACTACGAAATAGTAATACCTCACGTATTAAATAGTTGAGCTTTGCTAGACTTATCTCATAAAAGTAGTGTGAATTCACTCAAGTAGGAAATTAGCCTAGAAATGCGTGCAATTACTGTTTGTAATTATGTCGAAATTGCGGGGTGTTACAGTACTGCCGGACTTGACTCCACTGCCTGAGATTTCATTAGAGATTACTTGTATCTCCTTTAATGAAAATGTTGTGGTCTTTGGTGTATCTAACATTGAGCCGAGACACCTCTATTTATAGTGTAGGTGGTACCTTTAGGTTTAGTTCACACACCGATGTGGGACAAACTCAAACCCAACAAACTACACATCAAATGTCTTACTTTGTGTATCGATATCTCATTCACATTAGCTCCAATTTGGACACATATTACCTCATTACGAAGCTCTTATTAGGGAGAACACAAGTACATATAATAATATTTATATATACCACACATACATATAAAATTATGTGTCCAAAGTTAGTGAAAAAACACATGTTTTACTAAATTTTCCAACAGATATAAGTCACTCTTATGGTACAACGTATTTTTGATGGGTTAAGTATTTGTAAATGTATGTAACTATGCGTTGACTTCTTTAGTGTGTACGTAACTAAATTGACCTCAATTGTATGCACGAAACTATTTATTGTCGTACATTGTATGAATTTTGGTGACTTGTCAACTTGTAAAGATGCCACTTGTCACCTTATATTTGATAACACGTCACCAAAATACATACAATGTAAGACAATAAATAGTTTCGTACATACAATGGAGGTCAATTTAGTTACGTACACATTAAAGAAGTCATCGCATAGTTATATACATTTACAAACACTTAACCCATTTTTGATTGGTACCGTAGTGACCCTTTGGTTGGGTATTGGTGCAACATTATCTATTGATAAATTCCTAACTTTAGGTCTTTTTCAATAAGTTTGTGTTTCGATGTTAGTGATTGAACAATTAAAACGAATTTCGGACCAAACACCCCCATAAATTGGTGGAAAAGAAATATGTAAAACCAGCAACACATAACATATCTGATGCCAAAGTTACATTGTGCAAATTGCAATGCATCGTCATATTTACATTTGTAAAAGTTTTACAAGTAAAATTTGTAGACAAAAACTAGTTTGACTTGACGGAACACTTGCATTAAGTTCTTCTAGATACATATTACTCCATCTCTCTCAAGATAAGTGTCCTCTTTCCTTTTTAGTTAGTCCTAAAATACTACTCCGCATACGAGTCTGAAAAAACAAGAGTAAATATGTCATATCAGTGCCATATAATATAATGTTTTAAATTTTGTGAAAACTAATATGACACGGTACAAGGTAATTATTACCTCTAAATACATACATGAAATGACTCTCAAACCATTCAGAATCATAGAAATTTGATGCTTTAGTCACTTCACCATCCAAATACACAATGAAATCAAACACATTATCTTATAGAGTTATAAACTCTTTAGTCAAACTTGTATGTATTCCAAAAGCCACAATATTTCCACGTGTGAAATTGTTTACCACTTATATCAATATCAATAATCATAAAAGGCAAAATAAAATAAAAATAAATAAATAAAACTCTTATCCACATCATATGGTCTCCCCAAATCCACCAAAACCTTCACACTTTCTCTCTCTAAAAGTTTCTAGAGAGAGAAACAAAAAACCTATCTTCGTCTTCCCCCCAAATTCTCAGTCCCACACACCACTTCCAACCCAAAAATGGCTCTCCCTCAAATCCTCCCTTATTCACCCCCTCATTTCACCAACAAATTAAACCACAATCAGTTCCTAATAAACCCTAATTCCAAAACCCAAACCCACACCTTTTCACTCTCCCTAATCTCCAATTTCACCCCAATCAACCGTCACCGTCACTGCCACCGTATCACTTCCGTCCGTTGCTCCGGCGAAAAACAAGAGAACAACTCAAACGACGTCGTTGAGCTCCCGCTATTTCCTCTCCCATTGGTCTTATTTCCAGGTGCAATTCTCCCATTACAAATATTTGAATATAGATATAGAATTATGATGCACACTTTATTACAAACCGACCTTCGTTTTGGGGTTATTTACACCGATGCCACTACCGGAACAGCTGACGTAGGTTGTGTGGGTGAGGTAGTGAAACACGAACGTCTTGTAGACGATCGGTTTTTTATAATTTGTAAAGGTCAAGAACGGTTTCGCGTTACGAAAATCGTGAGAACGAAACCGTTTCTAGTGGCGGAAGTTGTTTGGTTAGAAGATAGGCCTTCGAGTAATGAGAATGGTGATAATGATCTGGAAGGATTAGCAGTTGAAGTTGAGAATCATATGAAAGATGTAATTAGGTTATCGAATCGATTAAATGGGAAACCGGAAAAAGAAGCAGGGGATTTAAGGAGGAATTTGTTCCCCACGCCTTTTTCGTTTTTTGTTGGGAGTACGTTTGAAGGGGCTCCTAGAGAGCAACAAGCGCTACTGGAATTGGAAGATACAATGGTTAGATTGAAAAGAGAGAAAGAAACGTTGCGGAATACTTTGAATTATTTGTCTGCTGCTTCTGCGGTTAAAGATGTGTTTCCTTCTTCTAGTTCTTGATTATTAATCTTGTCATTGTGAATCTTATGATTATTGAATGATATGAAATGGAAAAAGATATGTATTTATAGGTACTCAATTGTTTGTTTCGGTTTTGTAGGGTAGCTGTTATACATACTTGCTCACTTTTATATATATTTCTTAAGGTAAAAGATTAATTCTGATACACAGGGTATTCTAGTTAACCTTGAATGAAGTATTACTGTCTATACACATATTATGTTGGAAGTTAATAACTTAATTGTGTTACAGTGTTAGTTAAGGATAACAACTAGAATGAAAAGTAGTAACAGATAATCTGATATGACTGCAAGTAATGAAAACATAAGTTGCAAGTTGTTGCTTCCATATTTCTTTGTATTTTATATCTCATTAATTGTTATTCGTTCAATACATTGTTAAATTGAAGACTGATTACTAAACCAAACATACAGCAATAGGACTGCTAACAATGTGGACGCTATCACTCCAAGTGAGCCACCCAAACTAGTACACGCCTTTCTCTATATTTTCCCATTTGCTTCCACCGTTAACATAAAACTCTTCTTCTCGCCTACACGCTTAAACTGCAAAATAGGTGGAGACACCTTAACTGAGATTCCCATGGGTGGGTCCACACTGGCAAAGTAAACGTTTCCTTTACCACCAACGTTAGTGACCTGAAGTCCTGAACTCTTAACAGTCATTTTCCCATTAAGTTGTGGGAAACTGAAAGACGGGTAGTTTAGATTTTGAGCTGAGTTTGTAGTTTTGGGGAATTTGAAAGTTGGGTTGGATTTTACGCAAAGAAACAGTAGATAATCATTATAAGAAGCATCGTAGACAAGTCCAGGATCAGCTGTCTTTTCTGGTCTGAAATGGCCCGACCCAAATTGGAATGGATCTGCATTGTTACCTGATGCGTCGGTTATTTGCTTCCCAGCGTTGCTTAGTAGTCCAGCTGTAAATCAAACGATAAAAAATATAAATACCCAAACTATCAAACCATGGCCGTATTACTTGTGCTGAGTGGGAGTTGTACCAGATGTTATAAGTGCAGATTTGATGGCAGCAGTGCTCCAATCAGGGTGAATTGCTTTGAGTAGTGCAGCTGCAGCTGATACATGAGGACAAGCCATTCTGCCATTGAAGTTCCTGAAAGAATGTTGTATTTAACCCTTTGGTGGTCTGTTGCTCTGTGTTGGCGAGTTACCTGCAGCTAATATATTCAAACCTGGTGCCATGCTATCAGGCTTCCCAAAAAAAAACATAGTTAATTAGTTATTAATCATCATATTGGTATTAGTTTCTAATGTCTAAAAATGTACGGGGTATCCAACTTAATTCATAATGCTATTTTATGTATAAAACTTTCAACTATTGATAATATATGTATTTAGTGACTTCTTTGTAGGTTACCAGTATTTTTAGCTAACATGACAACCATATAAGTTGCCACAACATCAAAACCAGTGCGACAATACGGTTTACAACCATGTAATTTTTAGCTAACATGGATTAAAATTCTTGCTGAAATACTATACATTCATAGACAATCAATTTTTTCTAATATATAGCTTTTGTGAATTACCTTAAGAATCTCGGGTGAGATTGCATTTGGGCCCCTACCTGAGAAGACTGTCATTGATGGAGCTGGTTTAGTCTGTAACACATTTCTTCCTGGATAAATATACGCGGTTTGAGACTTCGAGTTCTTGTAGACTATATATATTTAAGAATCTGTAATGCATCATCTGAATTAACTTCAGTTGCTGGAAGGACATGCAGATCTACGGTTAACTCTGTTGACTGGACTGTTTCCTATAATGTAGCCTGTACCACCTGCTCTCTTTACCTCCACCCGTTTTCCAACCCTTGTCCCGTTCCCTCATAAGCAAAAGACAATCTTGCCCTTGGCTTAAAGAACCAGGCATACATTGACTGCATAATTTTAAGATTTTAACATTCATGTGATAAGGTGTTATTTTGTTGTGTATATCAAATTTAAGTTAATTACCCTGCCATGTACTCCCTCCGTCCCGATTCTATTGTCCAGTATTCCTTTTTGGGATGTCCCAATTTAATTGTCCACTTCCATAAATAGATAAGAATAATGAGATAAAGTTCATTTTTGCCCCTAATTGATATATGTAAGACAAAAAGGTAGGTAAAAAGTAAATGGTAAAACTGTCCTCTTACCAAAAAGTAAGAGAGATGGTGATGTTTTCTTAAACTGCGTGTTTTTTGTCTGGGGACAATAAAATTGGGACGGAGGGAGTATGTTTTAGGTACATCTGCATTCACAACTTCTGCTGCGTAAACCAGTTTGTACATCTTCCTCTTTGGTAGCTTGTATATATGGAGTTGCTGATTGTGCCTGGTAGAAAAAGCGGATCGACGTTTTTAGTTAGGATTGTGATAAATTGGTTTAGGCGATTTAGAATTCCATTTTGTAGGTCCAACTTATATATTCAAGAGGTGACTTCGACCCATTTACATGTGAATGGGTCATTCAGAGTTGTGTTATATCTCTAATGGGTCAATTTGGGTAATCAGAGTTGTGTTATATCTCTAATGTGTCAAATTGGGTAAAATAATACGTAGAAATTAGCTGAAAAGGTAGTGGGTCAAATTTAAGAGTCATCCAAAGTGTATTTCTAATGCATAAAATTATGAAACTACTTAAATGATTTGATGCAAAATTAGATTATTATTATTGGAATAATTAATTATTGCAATCATATTCGATGTGGTTCGTTCCAACATGTTTTACAAAAAAGTTTCTGGCTAACTATTCCCTAACATGTAGGGTTAGGCCTATAAACGAACTAAACGAACATGAACGAAGCTTGTTTGTGTTCGTTCATTAAGATTTTATCGAACAAACGAATGAACACGAACGGATAATATAACACCCTCCAAAATAACAAGGCATTTTTTTTTTTATAATCATACGGAAGCGTAGATAAAAGCAATACGACAAAGATTGCGTATATTACATTTCAAAGGTGCAACCCAAATACATACAATATTTAATACCAAGTCATCACCAAAAGTATTAACACAATTCAGGTGTTATATAAAAATCCATAACATAATTGTTTTGACCCAAAACGTATCAAACACAATCAGAGAGCAGCGCCAAACATTCCTTCAACCAACTTCTAGTACCCACAATCAAAAGCTAAACCTGCAAGAAGTTGGGGGAGAGGGATTAGCACAAAGCTAAGTGAACAAATCCAGGGTTCACAATCTAATTTAGCATAACAAGTAACTACAACTAGCACATCTCAAGTAACATAGAAGGATCGGTGGTCCTTAAGGTACATTCATACCGCGATGGTTCCCCAAGTAACACTTATAACCAACTAAAGGTCAAACAGTGGTTAGACCGATAGTTTAGTACTAATACTACATACAACGTAATTTCAGTGCCCAACACATGTACAAATCAATTACGTTGTCCAAAGTAATAGTACTCAACCCAACACATTAGTTGACCTTCACCCAAACAATTAATCCAAACTATCATAGTATATAGGACACCAATAAATCGTTCAAGGGATAACCGTCATGGCAATATAATATTAAAGCAATCATTGCAATAAACCAAATTACCCATTGTAACCACGTTGTTACAACTAACTTAGACTGAGAGTCCAAGATCCACTCACCCTTGTCGATCGCAGTCTCCACTCAAAGGTCTTATCTTATTGAGTCTTCGGTTTATCTGAGAACACAATCAAAACCCAAATTAGATTCTCGTATCAAGTTTATTACAATCTAATCATGCATATAATGTCAATTAATTACTTACTCTATACATCCATTACTAGTTAAATAACATAAGTACTCAAGTCACAAGTTGTCAAATTCGTCAAATTATAACTGACAAACGCGATCCGGGAAGGGGTGAGCTGGATCGCGTTCCCATGTACAAAACATTCTGTTACCATTTTACACTGTTAAACGCGATCCGGGTGAAGTGTCTGGATCGCGTTCCCAAGAGTAAAACCCGGTGAACTCGAAGTTACATTATGTAACGAGATCCGGGCTTAGGGAACTAGGATCGCGTTCCAAAGAACAAAACGACTGATCAAAATTAACACAGAGGAACGCGATCCGGAATTAAAGGCTGGATCGCGTTTCTATGTTCATCAGCAACAAAACCCAGAACTTCATCACATATAGCTCGAACCTAAATTCCCATTTTCACACAAATCAGATGTAATTCACGAATTTACTTAACATTTGACCTCAAATATCATCTATGAACATAATATAACCATAAACAATAACATCTAACATCAAAATTCATACATGCATCATCATTTTACCCAATTTCAACCAAAACCCACATTCATTCAAATAGAACATGAATCACAAGTAATTCAACCTAATTAAGTATGAATTTAGTTTACAATCATCACACAAAGCATATTCAAGCACAAACTAACTTCATTTCATCACTAGTTTAACCTAATTCCACCAATTCAAGCACAAACATGAAAATGGGTTAGGCATACTTACAATGGAGATGCTAGAAGGAAGAAGATGATGAAAGTCAGATTATAACACAAAATCACAGCTTCAATTGATGATTTCACTTTGATTTCTCATTAAATTCCTTATTGAAAGTGTGTGTGTGTTCTTGGTGGTTTTTGAGCAAAGTCAGGAAATGAGGGAAAAAGGGGTCGACTGACTCATTTAACCCAAACTCAATACAGTGTAATATTATACCCGTCCTAAATCTATTGTCTGGAACCTAAAAACCATTTGCGAGAAATAAGTTTTATTATACCGTCAACTAAATTAATTTAAAACAAGTAACAATTTATCTAACACAATAAATTACCGTTTGACCTATTAATTTAAATTATCCGAATAATACCAATTATTTCTAAATACAATTTAAATACAAAGAAAATAAGGAAAATACCGTATTCTCCTAGGCCAGTAACGAGGATGTTACAAATCTACCCTCCTTAAGGAGATTTCGTCCCTGAAATCTCGCCATGCTCAAAAAGACTAGGATAGCGCGTCTTCATGCTGGACTCGGTCTCCCACGTAAGGTTTGGTCCCAAACTATGATTCCACTTAACTAGTACCATGGGGATATCCTTCTTCCGAAGTTTAGTCACTTTACGGTCTAAAAGTTCCACGGGCTCTTCTACAAGTCTTTGGCTCAAGTCCACACGTAGGTCTTGCAATGGAAGAACTTGGGATTGGTCCTCCACATTGCATTTTCTTAAGTAGCACACATTAAAGGTATCATGAATACCCGCCAATTCCGGAGGAAGATCTAAGGAAACAGTTTGGTCATTGACTACTTGTCGAATTTTAAATGGCCCTATGTATCTAGGAGCTAGTTTACCACGTTTTCCAAACCGGATAACACCCTTCCAAGGTGAAACCTTCAAGTAAACCAACTCACCTTCTACAAAAGAAACAGGTCAACGACGTGGATTGGCATATTGCTTTTGCCTATCACGAGCCGCTTTCAGTCTATCACGGGCTATGACTACCTTATCGGCGGTAATTTGAACTAAGTCGGGGCTCGAAAACTGTTTCTCGCCCGCCTCTAACCAACATGTGGGCGTTCTACACTTACGATCATATAACAACTCATAAGGTGGCATACCTATACTAGAGTGATATAAATTATTATAAGCGAATTCGACCAACGGTAAGTGAGAATCCCAAGACCCACCATATTCTAATACACATGCACGTAACATATCCTCCAAGGTCTGAATGGTGCGCTCCGACTGACCATCCGTCTGAGGGTGATAAGCTGTACTTAAATTAATTCTAGTACCCAATTCTCGCTGCAAACTCTGCCAAAAACCCGATATAAACCGAGAATCTCTGTCGGAAACAATCTATAACGGAATACCATGTCTAACCACAACCTCATTGATGTACAATTGGGCCAACTTACTCAAGGATGCCGACTCGCAAGTAGCAAGGAAATGAGCACTTTTTGTTAATCTATCCACAATCACCCAAATCATATCGTTACCCTTAACCGTTCGAGGCAACTTGGTCACAAAATCCATGGTAATATGCTCCCATTTCCACTCGGGAATCTCAAGCTGTTTCAAAGTTCCATAGGGTTTCTGATGTTCGGCTTTTACTTGAGAACAAATATGGCATGATTCAACAAACCGAGCAACATCCACTTTCAAAGTAGGCCACCAATACAATGGTTTCAAATCCTGATACACCTTGGTGCTACCTGGATGAACCGACAATCTAGATTTGTGTGACTCTAACAAGATCACATCTCGAAGACCACCAAACAAAGGAACCCAAACTCGATTTTGGAAAGTCTTTAACCCACGAGAGTCATCAACCAACAAGTCCTTTCTTTTATGTAAGACCTCAGGTTTCAAATTATGGTCTAACAATGCTTCCATTTGTACCATTCTCAATCGATCAATCAAATCCGAAGAAATCTCCATACGCATAAAACAAACTTTTTCTAGTTTTCCTTTTCAACTCAATGCATCCGCCACAACATTGGCTTTACCCGGGTGATAGCGAATTTCACAATCATAGTCTTTGATCAATTCCAACCATCTCCTTTGACGCATATTAAGCTCCTTTTGAGAAAACATGTATTGAAGGCTCTTGTGATCCGTGCAAATAACACATTTAGTACCGTACAAATAATGTCTCCAGATTTTCAAGGCAAAGACCACAACCGCTAACTCCAAGTCATGGGTAGGGTAATTTGTCTCGTGGGGTTTCAATTGTCGCGAAGCATAGGCAATAACACGGTCACGTTGCATCAAAACACAACCCAAACCTGCAGAAGATGCGTCACAATACACAATAAAATCATCGGACCCGTCAGGCAATGCTAAAACTGGAGCCTGACACAATAACTGTTTCAAAATCTGAAAGGCCGATTCTTGTTGATCACCCCATAGAAATTTCACATCTTTACGAGTTAACCTAGTCAAAGGACCCGCGAGCTTAGAAAAATCCTTGATGAACTTTCTGTAATACCCAGCTAATCCAAGGAAACTCTTAATTTCAGAAGGTGACTTAGGCACTTGCCAATTCATGACGGCCTCAATTTTAGATTGATCCACCTTAACTCCATCCTCACAAATGATGTGACCCAAAAATTGCACCTCGCGCAACCAAAACTCGCATTTAGAAAATTTAGCGTACAATTGCTCCTTTCTTAAAGTATCAAGAACCAAACGCAAATGCATTTCATGATCAATCTCGGATTTAGAATACACTAAGATATCATCAATGAACACAATAACAAACTTATCGAGAAAAGGTCGACAAACTCTATTCATCAAATCCATGAAGATTGCCGGAGTGTTAGTCAACCCAAAAGGCATAACAAGAAATTCATAATGCCCATATCTAGTGTGAAAAGCTGTCTTAGGAATATTCTCCTCACAAACCCGCACTTGGTGATAACCCGATCTCAAATCAATTTTAGAAAAATACGAGGACCCTTGCAATTGGTCAAACAGCTCATCAATTCGAGGCAAATGGTACTAATTCTTTACGGTTCTCTTATTCAACTCCCTATAGTCAATACACATCCGAAGGGTGCCATCCTTCTTTTTCACAAACAACACAGGTGCACCCCAAGGAGAGGAACTAGGTCTAACAAAACCCTTATCTAGCAACTCTTGAATTTGACTCATCATTTCACGAATTTCGGAAGGAGCTAGTCTATAAGGAGCCCTAGCTACGGGAGAAAAACTAGGGATCAATTCAATTCCATACTCTACGTCTCTGATAGGAGGCAAGCCGGGCAATTCATCCATATCGCATTAGCTCCTGATGTCATTTTTGGTAGTTTAGTGATGAAGCCCATTGTTATTTGCTCCCATTTCCATTTAGGTAATTCAGGTTGTTGCAAAAGTCCTGAAGGTTTTTGACTTTCAACCTTAACTTTTGAACAAATTAGATATTTGCTAACATAAGTAGCGATGTCTCTTTTCATGTTTGGCCATCAATAGAAACCTTTCACATCTTGGTACATCTTGTCTGCACCAGGATGAATCGAGTAGTTGGACTTGTGAGCTTCGTCCAATACCAGTTTGCGTAGTTTATCGTCACATGGTACCCAAATTCGATTCATGAAGTATAAAACTTCATTGTCTTTGGTTTCGAGCTGTTTCTCCATCCCCTTCAGGGATTCGTCTTTTATGCGATTGGCGGTGAAAGCTATTCGTTGTGCGTAGCGAATTTGAGCAATGAGATTCGAGTCGATTGTTAATACCAAAGCTCGAACTCTGCGAGGTTTGATTTTCCCCCTACGAATTAGGGCATCCGCTACTATATTAGCCTTGCCCGGGTGATATTTAATCTCACAGTCGTAATCGTTCAGTAATTCAACCCAACGTCGTTGTCTTATGTTGAGCTCTTTCTGGTCGAATATGCGTTGTAGACTCTTGTGGTTGGTGAAGATCGTACATTTTGTACCGTATAGGTAATGTCTCCAGATCTTCGGTGCAAGAACGACTGCTCCCAACTCTAAGTCATGAGTTGTATAATTCTTCTCGTGAATCTTCAATTGACGAGATGCATGAGCAATAACTTTGTCATTTTTGCATGAGGACGCAACCTAATCCTTGGTGTGAGGCATCACAGTAAACAATGAAGTTCTCTGTTCCCTCGGGTAAAGATAGGATTGGTGCGGTGCTCAACTTCTGTTTCAACAGTTGGAAGGCGTTCTATTGTTTCTGTCCCCATTCGAATTTCTTATCCTTCTGAGTTAAGGTGGAAATGGACTGGGCTATCTTTGAGAAGTTTTCGATAAATCGACGGTAATAGCCGGCCAGACCAAGAAATTGTCGAATCTCTGTAGGGGTTTTCGATGATTCCCAATTTTTGATCGCCTCTATTTTGGATGGGTTCACATGAATTCCCTTGTCGTTAATCACGTGACCTAGGAAATGAACCTCTCTTATCCAAAATTCGCATTTGGAGAACTTAGCATACAGCTTCTCATTCTCGAGTAATTGGAGGATAAGTTTCAAGTGTTGTTCGTGATCCCCTTTCGTCCGCGAATATATCAAGATATCGTCAATGAACACAATGATGAATTTATCGAGATACGGTTTGCACCCTCTGTTCATGAAATCCATGAATGCTGCAGGCGCGTTAGTCAATTCAAAAGGCATGACTAGGAACTCGTAATGACCATAACGAGTCCTAGACGCTGTCTTCGGTACATCCTCTTCTTGAACATTCAGTTGGTGGTAACCCGAATGAAGGTCGATCTTCAAGTAGTAACTCGATCCTTGTAGCTGATCAAACCGATCGTCGATGCGTGGTAACGGGTATCGGTTGTTGATAGTTACCTTATTCAGCTGTCGGTAGTCGATACACGTCCTCATGGATCCATCCTTCTTCTTGATAAACAAAACCGGAGCTTCCCAAGGTGAAAAGCTCGGTCGGATGAATCCTAAGTCTAAGAGCTCCTGCAACTGTGTAGACAGTTCTTGCATTTCTGATGGAGCTAGACGATAAGGTGAGTGAGTGATTGGTGCGGCTCTAGGCACCAGATCGACGCGAAATTTGAGTTGTCGCGGAGGTGGTAATCCTGGAAGATCATCAGGAAAACACTCCCGGATAATCTTGCACTATAAGTATGTTGTCTATGCGCTGTTCCACGGTTTTCTTTTCTATGATGTGTGCCAAAGATGTTGGATATCCCTTTCGGAGATATTTACTAGCTTGTAAGCAATTAATCATTTTAACAACACTCGTTCTCTTATCTCCTTGTATCACCAAAGTTTCGCCAGTCGGCAATGGTTGTCGTACCATTTTATCAAAACAAACAATCTCTGCGCGATTCTTTGACAACCAGTCCATACCGACCACGATGTCAAAGCTTCCCAGCTCTACCGATAGCAAGTCTATTTCAAAGAAATGTCCCTCTAACGTTAGGGCACATTCCGGTACTATTTATCCTGATGCGATCAACTTACTATCGGCTAGTCATATGGTGTACTTATTATCTAGTTTACGGGATTCAATGTCTAATAGTGGTCTAAATTCTCTAGACACAAAACTAAAATTGGTGCCTGAATCAAATAACACAGAGACATAATGATCGTTTACTAGTAACGTACCAGTGGCAGTGTTGGGGTCCTGACGTGCCTCTTGTGCTCCTATGACGAACATGGGCCCATGAGATGGTTGGTTGTTGTTGACACATCTGTTGAGTTTAGGACACTAGTTTCGATAATGATTTGGGTCACCACATTCGAAGCACCCCATGTTTTGGCGTTCATTGATAGCTTGAGTGGAAGGGTTGTCTCTGTAAACTTGAGTCTAATGACCCCAGCGTTTGCAGTTATTGCAGTAAGTACACTCGCCCTCATGGTGACGTTCGCACTGACCACATTTGGGCTTATTCCCTTTGTAAGGTTTTGGTTCAGTGGTAGTGGCGATGTAAGCTTTAGCGTTTCCCGAACGCTTCTCACCCTGTTGATCCTTTCGGTCGTTCCATTTCTGTTTTCTCTTTTTGTTCTTAATCTTTGCTTCTGTACCACTTTCCGCAGACGTATTACATCGGACCACTTGTGTCAAAAGGTTTTCCATGGTTGTCATACGTTGTTCGTTCTCAAGAATGCGCAGATCATTCTGTTCCACACGGTGACGTAGGTTAATGATTTCTGCTTGGGTGTCAGTTAGCTGAGTATGCATGGTGCCAAGGGTTCCATCCCTGACGTAGGCACTTTCTTTAGCCGTGGTGGCAGCATTAGGGTTAATTGTGAGGTTGGCTCTAGGTAACTCAGTAGTCTTTTCCGATTGTTCATCCTTCAATAGTTCTATATCATTATCCAGAGTAAGTAGATAAGGGAATATTGTCGCTTCCTCGCCGGATGAGTCGTCGTCCGACAAGTAATCATTCCTAGTGGAGCTTGCCATCTTCTAGGAAAAGAAGAGCTATAAAATAGAGAAATTGTGGTACGCGTATGCATTCCTAGCATCAAGCATACTTTTCTTATAACCACTTCAAGTCTTGCATCGCCTTTCCTTTAATTGTACATAGTTGATCAGGCTATGTTAAATTAAATTCAAGTAATGCAACACAAGAATTAGTCATACTCAAAAGAAATGCTAACCTAACGTTTTCTGTTCAAGGAGTACCGAGGTTTTCTATGATCTTTAAGGTTACAATTCTTTAACGGTAGAGAATAAGTTTTGTTACTATAATCGCTAGAGATCATTCTAAAGCAATACGGTAGGTTTATGTACTCTGACGTGTCGTCGTTATCGCAATTGTGCTCTGTGTGTTCCTTGTGGAATATGCAAACTATTCCTCTAGGCACGTTGTGACAATAATTAATGTATAGTGAGTTGGACGTATGCAAATGTATGAATGCATGATTGTGTTAGCCAAGGCTATAGTCTAGGTCTCTAAGGCTTTCAGTCACTTAAAGACTTCTAGTTAACTATAACCAATGGTTCTGATACCAAGTCTGTCACACCCCAAAATCGGTAATCGCATTTATTTAGTAATTAGCGGAAGCATTTTGAGTAAACAGCGGGGGTGCTGACATTAACAGTGTGCATTCATTGTATCAGAGCATATGATCATTACGGAACATAATATTAAGATGCCATAGTTTAAAAGTTATTACAAAAGATACGACTTATAAAGTCGTACGAGTAGTAGTGTTGTCGAAACAACATAAGTCATAGTAAATACAGTTTTAAAAGTGGGATTTGGTAAGTATAACTAATAACATTAATAATACAAAAGAAATCCAAGTGTCCCAAAAGTGGCATCCTAAATCGTCCAGGGTAGCTTACGTCCTTTTATGCATGCAGAAGTACCTGAGTCCTAATTCCCTGAAAAACATAGTAAAACGTCAACATTGAATGTTGAGTGAATTCACATGTTTAGTATATACGTAGTTAAACCAAGTTTGGTATAAATCATTCATGTACACAAACATAATGTTTATATGTATAGTAGGAAACACATGTTATTCTAGTAAAAGAAAACATTTCCTATATAATGTAAGAATGTCATTCTTACAACAAGTAATAGTTGTGTAGGAAACACAAGTTTAACAATCAAGTAAACATTTCCAAAATAGTAGTTTGCAGGAAACACAAGTTTAACAATCAAGTAAACATTTCCAAAATAGTAGTTTGCAGGAAACACAAGTTTAATCAAAAACATTTCCTAATAAATAGTTTGTGGGAAACACAGGTTTAACCAGTCAAGGTAAACATTTCCAATGAGATAGTTTGTAGGAAATACAAGTTAGTCCAATTAAGGATTAACATTTCCTAAATAGTAGTAGTTGTTTGTTATGTAGGAAACACAAGTTTATTCAAAAACATTTCCTAATAAATAGTTTGTAGGAAACACAGGTTTAACCAGTCAAGGTAAACATTTCCAATAAGATAGTTTGTAGGAAATACAAGTTAGTCCAATTAAGGATTAACATTTCGTAAATAGTAGTAGTTGTTTGTTATGTAGGAAACACAAGTTTATTCAAAAACATTTCCTATAAAATAGTTCCAGGAAAATCAGGTTTATCCATTCAAGGTAAACGTTTCCTTTAAGTAATGTGTAGGAACACCTTTTCCTATAAAATAGTTGTATAGTTTTGTGGGAAATATAGACGATGATCCCCCTAAGGTTAGCTAGACCTTTAGGGTTAAAGTAACGACCCCTAGTGCTATAACCAATCCACGACCAGTTTAATGTTTTTGCCTCAGTAACAATGTAAATATACGCTCCTCGCTGTGACATATAGTCAGGGGTTGGAATGACCAACAAATAGTGGGAGGGCTGTCAACTCGATAGTACTATCCGTATATTCAGTGGCTAGAGTCACCTAGCTAATGGTTATAGGTTGCAAACACTGGGACTTCCGTGCACTACAACTACCTCGCGTAAACCTAGGTTCGTACCAAGATGCGTTGTCTAATTCCCAAAATAGTATGAAAAAGTATTTCATATAAACAGTTGAGTATAAAAGCATCCAAGCAATTATATATAAATAAGTTGCATGTTATAGCAAAACAGTTCTATGTTTTCCACCCCATAATTTAAAAGCAGTAAAACAAGTAAAAATGGGGCTGTGAACTCACTGGTAGCGATGGCGTGAGCGATAACAGCTAGTGGTAAATAGTCTTCTAATAGCGTCCTCAAAGTCCTAGACGCAATAAATATACTATCATAAGTATTCGGCTATTTGTTATGTTTATGTGTTTGTACAATTTTGTTGGCGATATTTGTGTTTGAAAATAAATATTATTTTTCGAGTTATGTTTATCGTTTAAACATTTGTTGCGTGTAAGTATATACACATATTACTTGTCATCGTCGTGTATATATATATAGTTTGATGTCGTATATATAATATGCATACAAAATAATAGTTCCCACAATATGTTCTAATGGTCGTGTTAATCACCGTTTATAAAATAATTAAATGTTATTGTTTCAAAATTTGTTGTGTCCAATACTCCAATAATTCCTTATCATTGATAGCAAGTTTGTACCAAATTTATTTTGTACCACTTTTAGTTCTATAAAAGTTCTCGTATTACTCGTACCCATTTACTCTGGTCGTTTTGTTTATAAAAATTTATATTTGAAATAATATATATATATATATATATATATATATATATATATATATATATATATATATATATATATATTTTACACTGAGCTGTCGTATAAATCTGAGACCTCACCCGATCGGGTATGAAATCCCACCCATTTGGATATGGGACTTCACCCAATTGGGTAAACAAATTTACCCAATCCAAAATATATTGGTCTCAGTCTACAGGTTTGGCCATGAAATAAATCCATATGTGGGTTAAGTTTGTAATTAAGAGTAGTGTTTTTAGAGTGTGATCATAGTATATATGGCTTCACACTTGTTTTTCGTAGATATATATTTCTGCCAATAAAAATCTAAGTTATGTTGTATAATTGTATCATGTATGACTGTGGTACTTACTTATCAAATGGTCTGAATGGGCATATACAAATTTCGTCTCGATCATCTATTTTAGCAACTACCAAACTCGTATATAATACGGAGTAATTAGAGTAATAGACTTCAATAATATTCACATTGTAATAAATGCTCAAAGTAGCTAAGTTACCTCCTAACTCATCAGATTCATCTTCTACCTGAAGAATACGCTTCCTCCTCTTGTTTGAAGCATCGTATTCTGAGTGTCTGATGAGATGGGCTCAGATGGAGCTGATCTTTTTGGAAGGCCTATTTCTTTATATGCTGCAGAGGCATCACGATTTAACCCATCTTTCTCAGCTGAATGATCTTCTTCAGAAACCATATCTTCTGGCTGCTCCCCCTCAACCGATGTTATCCTTTCAGATACCATCTTCTGCTCCCCCTCAGACAATGCATCTGTATTTATCTCTGGTTGCCTTTCAGACACTTGCATGGGTTCTTTAGGTACAGAGACTGTTGCAGCTAGCTTGTTTTCAGGTTTCTCAGAAACAGCAACAGATTCTGATTCAGCTATTCTTTCAGGCTCAGGGATAGCAACAGTTTCTGGTTCGGCTACTTTTTCAGGCTCAGGGATACTTATACTTTCAGGCTCATCTATCTCAGTTATCTTTATGTTTTTCTCCCCCTCAGCTGATGAAGGAGTTACTTCAGAGGCTGGAGAACAACCAAGAACCCTGTTCACCACATTCTTGATCGTTAAATCAAGCTGAACTAATGCAGCTGCTATCTTCTCAAAAGCAGCCATAGAGCCTATCTGAAAACCCCTTGTTTTTTGAGTTCACTTCTATCATCAGTGGTGAAACTCCCATCAGAGACGGCATTGGCAAGGGTGGACTGACATGTAGCAATCCTAGCGAGAATAGTCTCAATAGAGCTAGCAGAAGTGAGAGAACCTGAATGAGCTTCTTCAACCTTGAATGCCAAATCATTAAGAGCAGTAGATAGCCCTGAAGGGAGATGAGTTTGAAGTTTCTGAACTTCAGTTGATACAGCATTGAACGACTGTTTGATCTGATCTGCCACCGGAGAAGAGAAGGAGCTGAGATCCTTTTTCAGTGTCGATACTTCAGAGGTGATATCAGCCAACTTATTATGAAGTTGACTGAAGGATCGTTCAGTGGCCTGCATATGATTTTCTTGAATAGCAGCCAGATGATTGATGGCAGAGAGAATGAGTGAAGTATCATTTGCTGGAGGTGGAGATGATGGTGGTGGTGACTGATGAGGTGTTGAGGGGTGAGGAGTTAGAGAGCGTATTGGCGATACATGTGGTGTTGGTTGGTGTGTTGGAATGGGTTGTGGTGGTGTCAGATGTGGTGTGTGATGTAAAGGTGACTGATGTGGTGGTGATGAACTAGTTCTAATCGGATCAGTTGATAAATGAATTGACTGAGGAATAGAAACTGATTCAGTACCTGATTGAGTGTTGTGGCCAATATCTGGGGAAGAGGAAGGTTCATCAGATTCTGTTGCAGAGTCAGTGACATCCTCGGCATCTTCAGCCTCATTCAGAGTTTCATCAAAGAATGAAGAACAAGGTTCCTCGGAGTCTACAGTCTCTTGATCATCAGGCAGTCTTGATTCAGAGAGTAAACCATAATGAGAGAGAGCAGTGAGGTATAGATCTGCAGCTGCAGATTCTTGATTTGTTTGGTCAGCCCCAGAAGAATTTGAGACTTCAGCTGCCGTTTGTTCAGTTGCAGCAGTAGCAGATTCTGGATGACTGGATTGACCAGCTGCAGCACCAAGTGCTTGTATGTCAGTTGCAGGTTCTTCAGCTGCAGCAGCAGGTTCTTGTATGTCAGCTCCAGCTGCAGGATGTTCTGGTTGCTCAGCTGCTTCAGCCTCATCATCAGTTTCAGGAATGCGGGAGAGCATGGCTTCAGAGAGGGTAGAGACTGGATCTGTACCATCAGTGGTAGGTCTAAATGCATGCTTATTAAGGAATACTTGCTTACCTATCTTCCAGACTCGAATTGTAGCCTCACTTCCATACTTTTCATCAGCAGGATTCATTCCATAATTGTCTCCCATTGTTCTTTTGATTATTAGAGATAAGAACCTTGGGTAGGCAACAGTGGCATCTCTTTTCTTTGCCTTTACCTTTGACTTCAAATCATTAAAGATTAGAGCGGCTATATCAATTTGTCTTCCAGTGATTAGGGCATGAGCAATTTGCCTCTGAATAGCATTTGCCTAATCATGTGAGCCTACGCTTGTTCCTAAACACTGAATGATATGACCAAAGAAATAACTCCATTCACCACTCATTTTGCTACGAGCAGCCGCTACTTTAGCTTTTGATTCTCCTTCGTCATAATCAATGAGTTCAACCACTGCCTTTGATTCTTCATCACCAATTGGTTCTTCCCATGCACTATCTTTGTCTTTGTAATTTAAACCGAGTGTTCCCCTGAAACTTCCCAGTCCAAATTCTACCTTTACGTTCCCATTATTAACTGTGCCTCTAAACCCTGCAAAGTTATTTTCTTCAACCCACTGGATTGTATACCAGAGTTCAAATAGATAGGGTAAATACATAGGATTTGGATCTCTGGTAATGGCGTGAATGATGGGTGAGAAAGAGAGGCAATTTACCACATCCTCATAATTTTGGATTCCAGCAGGGATATCCAGATTTGCAACATAGTTGCTTTGTTTTATAGCTATTGTGGATGGAGGAAATTGAACTTGAGGTGCTTTCAGTGCTTCCACTGCAGCACTTGAAACAAATGGAACACCATCTGTGGGAATTGCTTTTGAACGAACCATGGTGTTCTTGGATATTAGGGTTTTGGAGAGTAATTTGTGAATGGATTTTGATTTTGATTTTTGGCGAATGTGAATTGAAATGATGGAATGAGAAGGAAGGTGGGTTTATATATGTTTTTATGAACGTGTGTGATTGGTGGAGGAGTGGGAGAGAGAAAAACGATGAGAGAGGAAAAGGTGGGCGACTGGACTACCCACGTCCTGTCGCTTTTAATGAAGCCTTTTCAAAACGTTTTTTTTAAATAAAATCATTTTATTTAAATGAAATAATATCCGGAAATAACATTATTTCGAAATGTTTTTTTTTTTTTGAGTTTAAACGTTAGTGACAAGGACAGGCTCGAAAGTTATTCTCTCTGATAAATCAGTTAGAGATTGCACTATCTGAAAATACCAAGGATCAGCTCCAATATTATTCTCGCTGATAAATCAGTTAGAGATAATAAAGCAGCTGTTCAAACTTGCAGTTTTTGAAAGTGCCAAGGATCAGCTCCAATGTTATTCTCGCTGATAAATCAGTTGGAGATAACATAGCAGCTATTCAACTTGGTTTTGTTTTGAGTGAAGGGTAAGCTACTGAGTTATTCTCGCTGATAAATCAGTTTGAGATAACAGAGTAGCCATTCGACTTTACTCCAGTGAAGACCAGGCAGCACACATTTATTTATTTTTATTTTTTTTTTCTCATCAGGGTTTGAGAAAGACATCTCTTGAGGGTAATTATAACACCCCTCATTTCATCAAACATTATTATAATGTTATTCGATTCGGAAGCGTAGGTCTCACTATATTAATGTACATTACATTAAAAGTACAGCAACTTTTTCAAACTTTCAAAATTTTATACATAACAGTTTAATGTTCTTTAAATCAAAATACTACAAGCGAGGTGTTATATAATCACAAACACAACTGATTTAATCAAATCAAATATCAGAGTATACACATGTTCTTCAAACATTCCATCCAGGTCAACAGCTTCTTGCCCACCCGTTATATTCAAAACATAACCTGCAAGAAGTATTTAAAGTGGTGGGATTAGCACAACTGGTAAGTGAGTAAATCAATAATCAACAGACTGACTTAGCATAACACACTTGTGTACAACAAATAATTATATGCACACAACTCAACTGTTTATCACTTATCACATCACTATCACTTATCACCACAATCACTTTCACTTATCACCATAGAGGACCGGTGGTTCTTGAGTATCAGCCTCAAAGAACACTTTCAAACCAACTGCAGGCCCATACAGAGGTTTAACCGACTACTTGGTGCTATTACTCGTACAACACAGGCTACGACAATAAAACTTGTACTAAGACCCTGTGTTATCCAACCAATAGCAATCCAAGCCCAGCCCCATGCCTGGCCTCCATATCTGTAACACCCCCAAATTTAGTGATTTGCGGAAGCATACTTTGGGTGTTACTAATCAATATACAAAGCACAAGATATACAGCAAACGACCTCTAAATGAGACGTTTGTAAAATAGTTACATTTCATAATTTAAATCGTTTGAAAACATATAGTTTTCTTTACAAAAGAATATAAGCCTAGAGTCCGCGTATGTGGCGGGAGATTCTATTACATAACCATAGCTACAAAAGATAATGCCAAAGAATCTCCGTTAAATGCAGTTAGGAAATCATGCGACTCTAGCTAGTAATCCTGGAATGATCCTACTCCGTAAGTGTACCTGAGAATACATGCTAAAAAGGGTCAACCAAAAAGGTTGGTGAATCTCACAGGTTTATCAGTAAATAATCAGTTTGAACACAAGATTTCATCAGTAGTGCCCGCAAGCGTATATCAAGTATTTGCAAATCTCGCAAAAGTAAAGTAATTAAGTTATACCATTGCCATGAGGCTCATAATCGAAGCTTAACCCGTTCATAATAAGTGTTGCTCCCACGACATGCTCGAAACTGAGCAAGCGTAAGTAACGAAATAATAGTCACCCGTTTCTACGTGTAAATCAGTACGTGGTAGCGCTACTACCCCGGGCGGGGAGGGTCATTTCCCTAATGGATCCATTAACTACTGTTCGCGCTTAAGTCCATAACTAACGATATATGATGGAGAGACTTCAGTAAATAGTAATTAACTCATGCAATTCCGTTTGGCATAGAAATCAGTTTAGTACTTGTGTTCAGGAAAAATAAGTAGCATGTATCTCCCCCAATAAGATAAAACAGTAAAAGTGGGGCCGTAAGACTCACCTGAGCCTAGTAGTAAGCAGTTGAAAACTGTAAGTAGCGTGTAGGTTCTCCGAACCCGTAACCTTTAAGTGCCTAAACATGTAAGGTTAAGTAAGTAGATGTCTCGCAAGACCATCTAGGCTAGTTGTCCATACAACCCGTTGTCCAAATGTTGGTTCGTTATCGTTTGTAATAAAGTGTTCGGCCCGTTGGTGATTCGTTATGATTAAAGTTTTATCACTTATAACGCGATTTAGAGTGATTGCACTTGAAAAGTATGTTCTATTATGTTCGATAATTCGTATTGTATAAGTATTTGAAATTGTACAAGTTTGACACTTGGTGAGAAATGTGCTTATGGAATCTAAGTACGGGGGTCCGGGGGCAGCGCCCCTGGTTAGCGGGGTCCAAGGGGTGGCAGCCCCTGGCGGGGTCCAAGGGGCAGAGCCCCTGGCTGGGGTCGAGCTGCCAGGTCAGCTTGGAAAATTTTTATTTCTACTACTTTCCTTTAGTGAAAACGCATCCGAAATCTGGATTTGGAGTAAAATTAGGTGGTAAAATTCTGGTTCCGACACTTAGTAAAAATCTGAGTTTTCAGGGTTCTGTTTTATGCGACGTTGGGTGCGACGTCGCAAGCGACGTAAGGTGCGACATGGGTGAACGTTTTCTTCCAAATGACCGAGTAAATCCGCGGGCGTTTAGTGGTAGTATTTGGTGGTTTTTGATGGTGGTGGTGTGGTGGTGATTTAGAGAGAAAAAGGAAGGGAGAGAAAGAAGAGAGAGAAGGAGAAAGTGAGAATGAGGAAAAAGAAAGGAGGTGGAGGGGTTTTAACCTCCCATTTTCAGTCTCCGTCCTCGCGCTCCGTGCGGCGTTCGTTGTCTCCGTCGTTTTACGTTAAATTATTTATTTTTACACGTTAATTATTCATTTAAAATACGAAGGTTGTTAAACAATTTACTTAAATTATTTTCTTTAAATCTTTAACTGTTTAAAATACAATTTAGTTTAAATAAGTTTGAATACTTTTGTTTTTAAATCGTGTAACTTTAATCGAGTGATACGAGATAACTATTCGTTATTATAAAATAGCATTTTGGTCATAATTGCGTTATTTTAGTTTATAAACATTTGCTCACCAACGTTCGTATTAATCGAATAGAATTTCATTCTATTTAAGTCGCGCACGATTTAAGTCAAATCGTAAAGTTGTATATATTTACCAATATATAATCCGATACATAAATTAGCCTAACACAGAACTAATTACATGTATTAACAAAGAATTAGGCACTAATTCTAGTCCTAATTTGCCGGTTGTTACATTCTCCCCCTGTTAAAAGAATTTCGTCCCGAAATTTAAGTCGAAGTCGTGTTCAGGGTAAAATCAGTGAACAATTGAGGATACTTGAGTCGCATTTGGTCTTCCCGTTCCCAAGTGAATTCCGGACCACGTCTAGAATTCCACCTGACTTTGACGATGGGAATACGACTTTGTTTCAGTTGTTTGACCTCACGGTCCATAATTTCGACTGGTTCCTCAACGAAATGTAGTTTGTCATCGATGCGAATCTCGTCAAGTGGGATAATAAGTGTCTCGTCAGACAGACATTTCTTTAAGTTAGAAATGTGAAAGGTAGGGTGCACGCTGCTGAGTTCAGAGGGCAGCTGCAGTCGATATGCCACTGGACCTATCCTCTCGAGGATCTCAAAAGGCCCAATGTATATGGGGTTTAATTTTCCACGTTTGCCGAATCGGATTACGCCTTTCCAAGGCGATACTTTTAAGAGTACTCGATCCCCAACTTGGAACTCGAGTGGCTTGCGTCTCACGTCAGCATAACTTTTCTGACGATCACGCGCGGCTTTGAGTCGGTTTTGGATTTCGACGATTTTCTCTGTGGTTTCATGTATGAGTTCAGGACCAGTGAGTTGACTATCCCCCATTTCAGTCCAACAGATCGGTGATCGGCACTTACGACCGTACAGTGCCTCAAAAGGTGCAGCTTTAATGCTGGCGTGATAGCTGTTGTTGTACGAGAATTCGCACAACGGTAGATGTCTTTCCCAATTTGTACCGGAATCAACTACGCAGGCTCGTAGCATGTCTTCCAGTGTCTGAATAGTTCGTTCGCTCTGGCCATCGGTCTGAGGATGGTACGCGGTATTCATATCGAGACGGGTACCCAGTGATTTTTGGAGTGATTGCCAGAAGCGAGATGTGAAACGAGCATCCCTGTCAGAGATAATCGAGATAGGAACACCATGTTGGCAAACGATTTCTTTGATGTAGATTTGTGTAAGGCGCTCCATTTTGTCGGTTTCTCTGATTGCCAAGAAATGAGCCGATTTGGTGAGACGATCGACGATCACCCAAATGGTATCGCAACCGCTCGCCGATTTAGGTAGTTTGGTTATGAAATCCATGGTAATTTGCTCCCATTTCCATTGAGGAATTTCAGGTTGTTGGAGCAATCCGGAAGGTCTTTGGTGCTCGGCCTTGACCTTGGAACAAGTTAAGCATTTGCTGACGTACAAAGCAATGTCAGCTTTCATATTCGGCCACCAGTAAAACTCCTTGATGCCATGATACATTTTGTCGGATCCCGGGTGGATAGAATATTTGGACTTGTGAGCTTCATCCATCACCAAGTCCCGCAGGTTTCCGAAATTAGGCAACCATATTCGGTTAGAGAAATACCTAACTCCGTTGGGTCTGATCTCGAATTGTTTATCCATGCCTCGCAAGGCCTCGTTCTTGAAGTTATCGGGTTTCAGGGCTTCGAGTTGGGCAAGATGTATTTGGGTGGTGAGATCGTTATGAATGGTAATACTGAGTGCCCGGACTCGGAGTGGTTTTGTTCGTTCCTTACGATTGAGAGCATCAGCAACCACGTTTGCTTTGCCCGGATGATATTTGATCTCACAGTCGTAATCGGTGAGTAATTCAACCCATCTACGTTGCCTCATGTTAAGATCTTTCTGGTTGAAAATGTGTTGGAGACTTTTGTGGTCGGTGAATACAGTGCTGCGGGTACCATAAAGATAATGTCTCCAGATTTTTAAGGCGAATACCACGGCCCCTAGCTCGAGGTCGTGAGTTGTGTAGTTTTTCTCGTGAACTTTAAGTTGTCAGGAGGCGTAAGCAATGACCTTGTCTCGTTGCATCAGCATGCAACCGAGACCTTGGTGAGAAGCATCACAGTATACCACGAAGTCATCGGTGCCTTCGGGTAGAGATAGAATGGGTGCACTGCAAAGCTTGAATTTCAACAGCTGAAATGCCGACTCTTGTTTATCGGTCCAATCGAATTTCTTTTCCTTCTGAGTCAGCACGGTGAGGGGTTTGGCAATTGTTGAAAAGTTTTCGATGAAACGGCGGTAGTAACCGGCCAATCCCAAGAATTGGCGTACCTCGGTTGGAGTGGTTGGTGCTTTCCAGTTCTTGATTGCCTCGATTTTTGACGGGTCTACATGAATTCCCCGACTGTCGATAACGTGTCCAAGGAATTGAACGGTGTGTATCCAGAACTCACACTTAGAAAATTTGGCGTAGAGCTCCTCGTGTCTAAGTAGTTCTAGGATGGTTCTGAGGTGTTGTGCGTGTTCATGTTCGTTTCGCGAATAGATAAGGATGTCATCGATAAAAACAATGACAAACTTGTCGAGGTATGGTTTGCACACCCGATTCATAAGGTCCATGAATACAGCCGGTGCGTTGGTTAGGCCAAAGGGCATTACTTGAAATTCGTAGTGCCCGTAACGGGTTCTGAATGCGGTTTTTGGGATGTCAGCATCGAGAACACGCAACTGATGATAACCTGATCGAAGATCAATTTTTGAATAACAGCTTGATCCTTAGAGTTGATCGAACAGATCATCGATTCGAGGAAGTGGGTATCGGTTCTTGACGGTTAGTTTGTTCAACTCTCGGTAGTCAATACACATTCGAAATGAACCGTCTTTCTTTTTAACAAACAAGACCGGAGCTCCCCAAGGTGAAGAACTCGGCCTGATGAATCCTCTATCCAGGAGTTCCTGTAACTGCGTGGACAACTCCTGAAGTTCAGATGGAGCTAGGCGGTACGGTGCTCGGGCCACCGGTGCGGCACCCGGCACGAGATCAATCGAGAACTCGACATGTCTAGGTGGAGGTAAACCAGGCAGTTCTTCTGGAAAGACTTCGGGAAAATCTCTAACGATTGGCACATCTTCAAGTCGCTTCTCCTCCGACTTTTTCTCCGTGATGTGCGCGAGGATTGCTGGGTAACCCCTTCTCAGAAACTTTCAGGTTTTTAAACAGCAGATTAAGTTTAGTCTCGACCCACCGGTCTCCCCCTGTATGACCAAGGTACTACCGGCGGCGAGAGGAATTCGGACGATTTTATCATGGCAAACAATTTCGGCCCGGTGCTTGGACAACTAGTCCATACCCACGATGATATCGAAACTTCCCAGTTCAACAGGCATTAGATCGATTGAGAAGATTTCGTCGGCTAAGTTTAAAGTGCAATTAGGTATCACACTATTGGTTTCTATGAGTTTACCATTTGCAAGTTCTACGGTGTACTTAACATCTAAGGCCGCGGGGGTGATATCAAGTAGTGGGCAAACCTCATCAGATATGAAACTTTTATCAGCACCGGTATCAAATAATACTGAAGCAGTAAGATCGTTGAGAAGAAACGTACCCGTTACAACATTCGGGTCTTCCCTAGCTTCCCCAGCTTTGATGACAAATGCTCTGCTGCGAGCAGAGTTGTTGTTCCGCTTGTTGTTGTTGTTGTTGTTGTTGTTGTTGTTGTTGTTGTTGTTTTTCTGCTTAGGGCAATTATTCTGAAAATGCCCAGGACTTCCGCACCCATAACAAGTCTTCGGGGCACTGGTGTTTCGACAATCCTTGGCCAGATGCCCAAAACGTTTGCAGTTTGTGCAAGGGCAGGAACCATCGTGGTGACGATTGCATTTGGGGCAGTAGGGCTTGCTTCCACTGTACCCTTTCTTTTCTGAAGAGCCGGATGAATAAGCCCTAATAGGCTCGGGTCTTCGGTTGGTGATTTGGTTGGATGAGTTGGGGTTTCCTTCCCACTTTCGTTTGTTGTTTGCAGGTGGGGCTGAGGTGGTGTTACGGCGTACAGCGTTTGCCATAAGTTCATGGGCCATACGGATGGCGTTCTGGATAGTACCTGGTTTGGATGAAGTCACCAGGTCCTGGAGTTTCTCGGGCAGTCCATCAACGTATTTCTCGATCCTCTTGTACTCAGGATCGACCATGGTTGGGCACAGAAGTGCCAGTTGGTGGAAACGATTGGTGTATCCGGTGATATCATCACCTTGCATCTTGTGGTTCCAGAATTCCAACTCCAATTGTTTCAATTCATCTCTGGGGCAATACTCGCCCCTCAACATCTCCTTCAACTCCTCCCACGGGAGTTTGTAAGCATTAGCAACGCCCACAGTTTGGGCATAGGTGTTCCACCAGGTGAGTGCGGTGTCAGTAAAAGTACTAACGGAGAACTTAACTTTGTCCCCCTCCGCACAGTTGCAGATGAGAAATACCGATTCAACTTTCTCGATCCAACATATTAGGCCGATCGCTCCCTCAGTACCTGCAAAGTTCAGCGGTTTGCAGTTTTGGAAGTCCTTATATGAGCAGGGCTTCGGCTGTGGTCCATTGTTAGCGGTGTCTTCACTACCGGGAGTCGAGGTCCGGGTAGCTAGAGCTTGGGCCACACTACGGGCAATCAGGCCCGCAACTTCGGCTTCAGTGAGGGTGATCTGACGACGAGGAGGCATGCTGCTGATCAAGAAAAGCACAAGGAAAGTGGAATAAGATAATTGCCTGAAATTTGATGATATATCACAAGTGTGTATAATGAGATATACAATAACAGTACGAGGTGATAATCACATTCCATTAAATAAAAGTTGGATACAAAGTACTGGTTTTCAAAATATTACAGAGTAGTGGTAGTACAAAAGTACCGGGAATTGTTACATCCGGTTGAATTACATAGGTTCTAATTAGATAGTTGACTGGTTACAAATTACAGACTGATCTAATCTTGATGCAGATTAATCTGCTCCATTAGTGCGACGAGGCGGTCTACGGTTTCTGCTAGTCTGTTGGCTTGTCTGGCGTTATCTTCGACCAAGGCCAATCGTTGTACTAGTGCTCGAGAGTGATCTTCAGTCTCCTGTGAACGCTGTTCACACTCCTCTAGTCGGTTTCTTACGAGTTCACCCGCGCCTAATTCAGCGGTCATTGAATCCTGAATTATGCTTACAGAGAGGTTTGTGTCCTCTTGTTCTTGCTGGAGTTGGGATATGTGATCAAGAGCTTGGCGAAGCAGGTAGATCATTCGGTGTTGTTCCCGTTCGAGATTTTCAAGTCTTTGCTCCTGACGGCGGGGTTGGGTAGCCAACACTGGCACCGTGAGATGTGCCGAGTCCTGAGAGTTATGACCAGGATAGGGGTTGCTTCGAGGTGACCTAGTGATCCTCCTGGCTATTCGCGGGTTTCGAGATCCTTGCGGATGAGAGCGTGATGAATTAGGTGATGTGTTGCCATTCCTGAGGCAGAGTGTAAGTAAGACGAGGCTAATGTATATAAGTATATAATATCCAGCCTAGTGTCTAGCACGTATCAAGTAATGGTCTGGTTCTCTCGTGGTCAGAGTCAACTAACGCATTCCTGTTCAACATAACCATTTCAGACCTCACATCATCTTTCCTTAATTGTACATAGTTGATCAGGCTATGTTAAATTAAAGTCGTATGATGAAATTCCTGAACCAATCATGCCTAGTAAGGAAATACTGCCTAATGGTCATAGTCTAGGCCCACTAAATGCAACCTAGTTCACTATAACCTTAGGCTCTGATACCAATATGTAACACCCCCAAATTTAGTGATTTGCGGAAGCATACTTTGGGTGTTACTAATCAATATACAAAGCACAAGATATACAGCAAACGACCTCTAAATGAGACGTTTGTAAAATAGTTACATTTCATAATTTAAATCGTTTGAAAACATATAGTTTTCTTTACAAAAGAATATAAGCCTAGAGTCCGCGTATGTGGCGGGAGATTCTATTACATAACCATAGCTACAAAAGATAATGCCAAAGAATCTCCGTTAAATGCAGTTTGGAAATCATGCGACTCTAGCTAGTAATCCTGGAATGATCCTACTCCGTAAGTGTACCTGAGAATACATGCTAAAAAGGGTCAACCAAAAAGGTTGGTGAATCTCACAGGTTTATCAGTAAATAATCAGTTTGAACACAAGATTTCATCAGTAGTGCCCGCAAGCGTATATCAAGTATTTGCAAATCTCGCAAAAGTAAAGTAATTAAGTTATACCGTTGCCATGAGGCTCATAATCGAAGCTTAACCCGTTCATAATAAGTGTTGCTCCCGCGACATGCTCGAAACTGAGCAAGCATAAGTAACGAAATAATAGTCACCCGTTTCTACGTGTAAATCAGTACGTGGTAGCGCTACTACCCCGGGCGGGGAGGGTCATTTCCCTAATGGATCCATTAACTACTGTTCGCGCTTAAGTCCATAACTAACGATATATGATGGAGAGACTTCAGTAAATAGTAATTAACTCATGCAATTCCGTTTGGCATAGAAATCAGTTTAGTACTTGTGTTCAGGAAAAATAAGTAGCATGTATCTCCCCCAATAAGATAAAACAGTAAAAGTGGGGCCGTAAGACTCACCTGAGCCTAGTAGTAAGCAGTTGAAAACTGTAAGTAGCGTGTAGGTTCTCCGAACCCGTAACCTTTAAGTGCCTAAACATGTAAGGTTAAGTAAGTAGATGTCTCGCAAGACCATCTAGGCTAGTTGTCCATACAACCCGTTGTCCAAATGTTGGTTCGTTATCGTTTGTAATAAAGTGTTCGGCCCGTTGGTGATTCGTTATGATTAAAGTTTTATCACTTATAACGCGATTTAGAGTGATTGCACTTGAAAAGTATGTTCTATTATGTTTGATAATTCGTATTGTATAAGTATTTGAAATTGTACAAGTTTGACACTTGGTGAGAAATGTGCTTATGGAATCTAAGTACGGGGGTCCGGGGGCAGCGCCCCTGGTTAGCGGGGTCCAAGGGGCGGCAGCCCCTGGCGGGGTCCAAGGGGCAGAGCCCCTGGCTGGGGTCGAGCTGCCAGGTCAGCTTGGAAAATTTTTATTTCTACTACTATTTTTCTTTAGTGAAAACGCATCCGAAATCTGGATTTAGAGTAAAATTAGGTGGTAAAATTCTGGTTCCGACACTTAGTAAAAATCTGAGTTTTCAGGGTTCTGTTTTATGCGACGTTGGGTGCGACGTCGCAAGCGACGTAAGGTGCGACATGGGCGTGTGCGTCGCATTATGCGGCCTTCGCAATTCAATGCGACGTAGGGTGTTGCGTCGCTAAGTGCGATGCTAGTTCGGTTTGCGACGTTAAAGTCTACGTCGCTACGTGCGACATCCGCAAGTTAATGCGACGTAATGGGCTGCGTCGCTAGTGCGACGTTGAGATTTTTGTGCGACGTAGGTCGCGACGTCGCAAAGGCCCCTGGCCAGGTGCGACGTTGCGGTCTGATTGCCGGAAATTTAGTCGAAAACGAGTTTCCCGGTTTCCGTTGGGTCCAAATCTTTTACCCAACCCAAAAATGGACATAACAAGCCATTATAAACCATAAACAAGTAAAAATGATCAAAAACGAGAGATGTCGGGATTTGTTGGAAACTTACAAAGTGTCTGATTGAAAATCCAAAAAGATAGGAATGTAGATCGGGTGACGGTGAACGTTTTCTTCCAAATGACCGAGTAAATCCGCGGGCGTTTAGTGGTAGTATTTGGTGGTTTTTGATGGTGGTGGTGTGGTGGTGATTTAGAGAGAAAAAGGAAGGGAGAGAAAGAAGAGAGAGAAGGAGAAAGTGAGAATGAGGAAAAAGAAAGGAGGTGGAGGGGTTTTAACCTCCCATTTTCAGTCTCCGTCCTAGCGCTCCGTGCGGCGTTCGTTGTCTCCGTCGTTTTACGTTAAATTATTTATTTTTACACGTTAATTATTCATTCAAAATACGAAGGTTGTTAAACAATTTACTTAAATTATTTTCTTTAAATCTTTAACTGTTTAAAATACAATTTAGTTTAAATAAGTTTGAATACTTTTGTTTTTAAATCGTGTAACTTTAATCGAGTGATACGAGATAACTATTCGTTATTATAAAATAGCATTTTGGTCATAATTGCATTATTTTAGTTTATAAACATTTGCTCACCAACGTCCGTATTAATCGAATAGAATTTCATTCTATTTAAGTCGCGCACGATTTAAGTCAAATCGTAAAGTTGTATATATTTACCAATATATAATCCGATACATAAATTAGCCTAACACAGAACTAATTACATGTATTAACAAAGAATTAGGCACTAATTCTAGTCCTAATTTGCCGGTTGTTACAATATCACTTATCACATAATCACAAGTCACTAATCATCAATGCACTATGGCCATATATCACATGATCACTTATCGACACACTCAACAGGTCATCATATCAGGTCAACAATCTATTCACAGTATTATTACTAATAAACCATAACAATCATGGCAATCAAAGCAATAGTAATAATACAATCACCTGTTGTAACAAATCTGTTACAACTAAATCAAACTGAGGGTTATCGATCCACTCACCAATTACCTCAGTCGACCACTTAGTTGTCTAATGTCACTGAGTCTCTTGCTTATCTGAAAACACCACAAACATCACAAGTCAGTAACTTGTCTCATCAACAATAATAACTTCATGTTATAATTATATAACATATCATATCATCTCAATTCACAATATATATAATCATATCACTTATATCGCCACTTTATATGTTAAGTCTTTAGCAAGACTTATTTATTCACATTTTGTATATCATCACAATTATCATCATAATCTATGTAAGATTAATCTACTATCACAAACACTAGTGTCATATTAATTTCATTATATCATCAAATGAACATTAAGTATGTCAAGCCGCACGTACTCGTTTAGGTTCATTTGGTTCATGGCTAACATCTTATTTCAACTTATTATCACTGATTTAGTATTCACAAAGCGTTTATATATACAATTTATGTACTAAACATGCAGCAAGATAAGACTGTTCTGCATTGGGGCCATTTAGCCGCCGGCTAAATGGTTTGGCCGCCGGCCAAGACCCAAAACAATCGAATCCGAAGAAATTCACCGGATTCCCCAAAAACACAAATTAGCCGCCGGCTAAGCTGTTTGACCGCCGGTCACAGGGCCAGGTTCAAACCCTGTTCTTCCTGTTCGAAACTCATCTCCAAAATCCGAATCAAAACACTCTCAAATCGATTTCCCCAACTTTCTAATCAATTATTTACTGTAAATAGCAACTTCTAACACTATCTAGCATCACAAATCATCATTCAATCATCAATTCCACATATCAATCACTAATCCTAATGATTAAATCAAATTCATATATTTTCAAGAAAAAACACTTACAATCTTGATGATGATGGTAATCAGCTGGTGAAGGTAATGAATTAATCACAGGAACAAGCTTCAATCTTTTGTTTCTCTTTTAATTTCACTATGTGTTTGTGTTTTGAGTTTGCATCAGGAAATAAAGAAATGGGAGGGAATAAGAAATAAAGAAGGTCGGCCCTATAACCGACTTCAAATATACGGGTATAATTTAATACCCCTTCTCAACCTATTGTCTGGAACCCGAAAACCATTTGCGAGTCCAAACCTTTTATTGTTCCGTCAACTATATTAATTTAAAACAATTAATATTTCACTAGTCACAATAAATTCTGAACTTATTTTACCCATTTATTTTCAACAAATCTAACACAACTATTTCATAACAATTCTTAAATAACAACTAAAAATCAATAAATGATATTAAAACAGCTAGGCCAGATTTGCAGATGTTACAAATCTCTCCCCCTTAAAGAGATTTCGTCCCCGAAATCTAATCCAGCTCGATCATCCAGGATAATACAATCGCATCATATTCACAAGGACCAGTTAATACACCGGTTTATACTCGAAACCCATGGATCAGAATCCATGATAATATCACATTCGTTCCATAACAATCCATCGATATAATAATTTTACCTCTTTATATAATTCTCGGATATACATTCAATCAATACTTAAGAGTTTCAACTTAAAATCACATCTCAATAATCTTAATTCAATTGAATTCCATACAAGACTAGATAGTCTTTAATCCACTAACACAGTTCAATAACAATTTCTCTCATTCCATTAATTCTGAAAAGATCTCTTAACCCTTATTGAATAGATCCCATCAAATTCAGCAATGGTTCCAAGAAGTACCAAGTCTCACAATCAAATCTTTGATTTAATATATCCGTCAACCATGTCTCCATGAGTTTAAGGCAAAACAATTGTTATAACTCCAAATCAGAAGTAGCATCATCAACTACTTAATCATAATAGATACACACGTCACACGTTATCCCGTGAGCAACTTATAAATGTAATTACATGTTTTCAATTCTTTCCACATTCACCTATCCCAATGTACAGGCTTCTATTTTTTCCACCAAGCACAAGTACTGGTTCACAATTACAATCAGTCTAGGGAATAATCATTCTCATATCCCTCAAATCAGTATTCAAAACAAGTCAATCATCAAGTTCTCGCATTACCCATTTGTCTCAATCATCAAATGTCAAAATCTTATTAAACAATAGATTGACAACAAAATTCAATCCAAAATACAGCCCACTATCAAGCACTAGTCTCAATCACCAATGTGACAACTTAGATTATCTTATCATCAATCAATTCTATTTTAACAGAATTAATAAACACAATGGAAGTAATTTCAAGTCATCACATAACAACACAGTTCAATCCTGTGAATTGTATCACAACACAAGTCAAATCTGGTTTCAACCCAATTCAACATCTCCTGAATGATTAACAATCAGATTCGACTAAAAAGCTCAGTCAAAGTCGCATCTCAAAAGTTTCAAATCTACTACTCGAACTCAAGATCAAATAATCTTTAATTCTCTAAAGTTGTTCAACAATGATTTAATACCATCTAAACACTGTCTCAGGATTCACAACACGACATCAACTGTAAATTCCAAGTCATAATGATTAACTCCTCTCAGGTAACTCAAATTATTACAATTAATATCAATAATCTAATCTCTGTATATCAAACACCACCTCATCTCATCAAAAGTATATAATACTTTGTAAAGTCAATAAGTCCATCAAATGGCACAAAACAACGATCAAATGCAAAACTGTTTCAATCAAATTTAATCCTCAACTTCACGTTAAACTTATTGCTACAATCAACATGTCTCAGCTTTTCATCTATCAAAATCAAATTCATAAGATTAATAATCTAACACAAGGATAATCCCCTTTTTTACAGTTCCAAGAACCAATCACAACCGCATTATATGCTCAAATCCAATCCTACAATATGTCAAGATATCATCATTCCAGCAATTTCAACTTGTTCAACAAAGTTGACATATTCACATCATTTGATCCACTAAAATCCCATGAGTATTTATTAATCTCAATAATATAATCAGACTTATAACGATCACACTGATTCAACGAACAGTCATGACATACCGCCTTTTCAACATACACTTTGAATCATATCAATTCAGTATTTTATCAATCAATCAGGTTAATTCAACAATCTCATCAAATACTGGGAATCATACCATATTATACCGACAATCTCATCAAACACTAATAACTCTTTTTAAATTGTCAACATATCCCGTTCAACAGATTTACAAAATTCACATACATTCTGAACTCAACAACATAATCCTTTTTTCATATCTATCAAGTCAATCACAAGACTCATCTATCAAGGATAATCATTACTTTCTTTCACTATAATATATTATTTGCCCACTTTATACCAAAGTTTGTATCAACTAAGGATTTACACTAACACAGATCATCAAATATTATGACCCTATATTAACACTTAATTTCAGTCACTAACACAGTAACATAAATTATTTCATTCTCAACTATCTTTATTCTAAAAGAATTAGAATCACTAAGGGTCACTTTCAATTTATCACATAATCACAGATATAATGAACAATTAGTTCCACATTATATAAACACACACCAATACAAGGTAAATACAGAAATACCTGGAATGATGTCAACCATCCTGACAGCTTTATCAACTATCATCAGAAAATCTGCCAGCTGCTGACTGCAGATTCCTCCGCTTATGGCCAGAAGATGACGATGCACCGACCAACCCCGATCCCTGTCTTATCTCCTTTGAACACTGCCCCGCATGATGACCTTCTTTCTGACAATTCCAACATACTTTCTCAGGATAATTACAATCCCTCACTTTATGCCCAATCAATCCACACTTAATGCATCTGATAGTTTGGGAAGTACACTTTTCTGTATGTCTGGATTTACAATCATTACACCAAAGAGATCGATCATCCGAAACACTATGACTCTTTGACTTTCTGCTCTGTCTTTTATGTTTACCTTTATCAGAAGGTTCACTTTCAACTGGATATACAATCCTTTCTTTATTCTGGATACTCTGAGCTCGTAAGTCACTATCCACCAAACGGGCTAAAGCAAAAGCATCTGCAAGAGAACTTGCCAATCTCACTGTCGTACGATACTCTGGTGGTAAAGCTTCAACAAAATGATCTATCTTAGTTCTATCATTTGGTACCCATTGCTGCACAAACCTCAATTTCTCTGTAAACTGTGTAATCAACTCATCTATAGTCATCTCATCAGTTAACTGTAATCCCATGAATTCCTGTCTAAAGCGTGACACATCAAACTCAGAACAATACTGTCGACATACCTCATTATAAAAATCACTCCATCGAATGGATGCTTTCTGTTGTGTTGTCAGATTTGCTGTAATCGAATCCCACCAAAACATTGCCTGTCCTTTCAAAAGCTGTTCTGCATAAGAAACCTTAAATTCTTCCTCACAGTGGCACACCTCAAGTTTTCTCTCAGTATCCCGTAACCACTCAAGTGTAACAGATGGGTCAAAAGTTCCATAATAATTTGAAGGTTTGCAAGACATAAAAGTTTTAAATGAACAACCCTTTTTCTGTTGATGTGGTGATAGAAACACCGGTACCTGATAAGTAATAGGCCCTGAAGATGACACCCTAGGCTGTGAAACAGTGCTCATAACATGATACTGCGACTATAAATACTGCTGAGAAGATCCAACATGTAATACATACTCATTTCTAGCTATACGCTCCTCAGCTGAGAATGCTGTATCTATCTGCCCATGTTTCTCTGTATCTGTCTCTGTATCAAGGACATCCAATCTCGGGGAACTGTTGAGGGTACTGGTCAGGTGCTCGTTTTTTGCCATACCTATACTCAAAACAACAACTCACAAATCTGTCAATCGTTAGTACTTAATATACTAACCGATTCCCAACACAGCTAAATCCCACATCTGGAATTTTGACCAACACAATCATAGATTTGGGATTGAACACTTACCAATGTTCAATTCACCCAAACTTATGCTCTGATACCAACTTATAACACCCCTCATTTCATCAAACATTATTATAATGTTATTCGATTCGGAAGCGTAGGTCTCACTATATTAATGTACATTACATTAAAAGTACAGCAACTTTTTCAAACTTTCAAAACTTTATACATAACAGTTTAATGTTCTTTAAATCAAAATACTACAAACGAGGTGTTATATAATCACAAACACAACTGATTTAATCAAATCAGATATCAGAGTATACACATGTTCTTCAAACATTCCATCCAGGTCAACAGCTTCTTGCCCACCCGTTATATTCAAAACATAACCTGCAAGAAGTATTTAAAGTGGTGGGATTAGCACAACTGGTAAGTGAGTAAATCAATAATCAACAGACTGACTTAGCATAACACAATTGTGTACAACAAATAATTATATGCACACAACTCAACTGTTTATCACTTATCACGTCACTATCACTTATCACCATAATCACTTTCACTTATCACCATAGAGGACCGGTGGTTCTTGAGTATCAGCCTCAAAGAACACTTTCAAACCAACTGCAGGCCCATACAGAGGTTTAACCGACTACTTGGTGCTATTACTCGTACAACACAGGCTACGACAATAAAACTTGTACTAAGACCCTGTGTTATCCAACCAATAGCAATCCAAGCCCAGCCCCATGCCTGGCCTCCATATCACTTATCACATAATCACAAGTCACTAATCATCAATGCACTATGGCCATATATCACATGATCACTTATCGACACACTCAACAGGTCATCATATCAGGTCAACAATCTATTCACAGTATTATTACTAATAAACCATAACAATCATGGCAATCAAAGCAATAGTAATAATACAATCACCTGTTGTAACAAATCTGTTACAACTAAATCAAACTGAGGGTTATCGATCCACTCACCAATTACCTCAGTCGACCACTCAGTTGTCTAATGTCACTGAGTCTCTTGCTTATCTGAAAACACCACAAACATCACAAGTCAGTAACTTGTCTCATCAACAATAATAACTGCATGTTATAATTATATAACATATCATATCATCTCAATTCACAATATATATAATCATATCACTTATATCGCCACTTTATATGTTAAGTCTTTAGCAAGACTTATTTATTCACATTTTGTATATCATCACAATTATCATCATAATCTATGTAAGATTAATCTACTATCACAAACACTAGTGTCATATTAATTTCATTATATCATCAAATGAACATTAAGTATGTCAAGCCGCACGTACTCGTTTAGGTTCATTTGGTTCATGGCTAACATCTTATTTCAACTTATTATCACTGATTTAGTATTCACAAAGCGTTTATATATACAATTTATGTACTAAACATGCAGCAAGATAAGACTGTTCTGCATTGGGGCCATTTAGCCGCCGGCTAAATGGTTTGGCCGCCGGCCAAGACCCAAAACAATCGAATCCGAAGAAATTCACCGGATTCCCCAAAAACACAAATTAGCCGCCGGCTAAGCTGTTTGACCGCCGGTCACAGGGCCAGGTTCAAACCCTGTTCTTCCTGTTCGAAACTCATCTCCAAAATCCGAATCAAAACACTCTCAAATCGATTTCCCCAACTTTCTAATCAATTATTTACTGTAAATAGCAACTTCTAACACTATCTAGCATCACAAATCATCATTCAATCATCAATTCCACATATCAATCACTAATCCTAATGATTAAATCAAATTCATATATTTTCAAGAAAAAACACTTACAATCTTGATGATGATGGTAATCAGCTGGTGAAGGTGATGAATTAATCACAGGAACAAGCTTCAATCTTTTGTTTCTCTTTTAATTTCACTATGTGTTTGTGTTTTGAGTTTGCATCAGGAAATAAAGAAATGGGAGGGAATAAGAAATAAAGAAGGTCGGCCCTATAACCGACTTCAAATATACGGGTATAATTTAATACCCCTTCTCAACCTATTGTCTGGAACCCGAAAACCATTTGCGAGTCCAAACCTTTTATTGTTCCGTCAACTATATTAATTTAAAACAATTAATATTTCACTAGTCACAATAAATCCTGAACTTATTTTACCCATTTATTTTCAACAAATCTAACACAACTATTTCATAACAATTCTTAAATAACAACTAAAAATCAATAAATGATATTAAAACAGCTAGGCCAGATTTGCAGATGTTACAAATCTCTCCCCCTTAAAGAGATTTCGTCCCCGAAATCTAATCCAGCTCGATCATCCAGGATAATACAATCGCATCATATCCACAAGGACCAGTTAATACACCGGTTTATACTCGAAACCCAAGGATCAGAATCCATGATAATATCACATTCGTTCCATAACAATCCATCGATATAATAATTTTACCTCTTTATATAATTTTCGGATATACAATCAATCAATACTTAAGAGTTTCAACTTAAAATCACACCTCAATAATCTTAATTCAATTGAATTCCATACAAGACTTGATAGTCTTTAATCCACTAACACAGTTCAATAACAATTTCTCTCATTCCATTAATTCTGAAAAGATCTCTTAACCCTTATTGAATAGATCCCATCAAATTCAGCAATGGTTCCAAGAAGTACCAAGTCTCACAATCAAATCTTTGATTTAATATATCCGTCAACCATGTCTCCATGAGTTTAAGGCAAAACAATTGTTATAACTCCAAATCAGAAGTAGCATCATCAACTACTTAATCATAATAGATACACACGTCACACGTTATCCCGTGAGCAACTTATAAATGTAATTACATGTTTTCAATTCTTTCCACATTCACCTATCCCAATGTACAGGCTTCTATTTTTTCCACCAAGCACAAGTACTGGTTCACAATTACAATCAGTCTAGGGAATAATCATTCTCATATCCCTCAAATCAGTATTCAAAACAAGTCAATCATCAAGTTCTCGCATTACCCATTTGTCTCAATCATCAAATGTCAAAATCTTATTAAACAATAGATTGACAACAAAATTCAATCCAAAATACAGCCCACTATCAAGCACTAGTCTCAATCACCAATGTGACAACTTAGATTATCTTATCATCAATCAATTCTATTTTAACAGAATTAATAAACACAATGGAAGTAATTTCAAGTCATCACATAACAACACAGTTCGATCCTGTGAATTGTATCACAACACAAGTCAAATCTGGTTTCAACCCAATTCAACATCTCCTGAATGATTAACAATCAGATTCGACTAAAAAGCTCAGTCAAAGTCACATCTCAAAAGTTTCAAATCTACTGCTCGAACTCAAGATCAAATAATCTTTAATTCTCTAAAGTTGTTCAACAATGATTTAATACCATCTAAACACTGTCTCAGGATTCACAACACGACATCAACTGTAAATTCCAAGTCATAATGATTAACTCCTCTCAGGTAACTCAAATTATTACAATTAATATCAATAATCTAATCTTTGTATATCAAACACCACCTCATCTCATCAAAAGTATATAATACTTTGTAAAGTCAATAAGTCCATCAAATGGCACAAAACAACGATCAAATGCAAAACTGTTTCAATCAAATTAAATCCTCAACTTCACGTTAAACTTATTGCTACAATCAACATGTCTCAGCTTTTCATCTATCAAAATCAAATTCATAAGATTAATAATCCAACACAAGGATAATCCCTTTTTTACAGTTCCAAGAACCAATCACAACCGCATTATATGCTCAAATCCAATCCTACAATATGTCAAGATATCATCATTCCAGCAATTTCAACTTGTTCAACAAAGTTGACATATTCACATCATTTGATCCACTAAAATCCCATGAGTATTTATTAATCTCAATAATATAATCAGACTTATAACGATCACACTGATTCAACGAACAGTCATGACATACCGCTTTTTCAACATACACTTTGAATCATATCAATTCAGTATTTTATCAATCAATCAGGTTAATTCAATAATCTCATCAAATACTGGGAATCATACCATATTATACCGACAATCTCATCAAACACTAATAACTCTTTTTAAATTGTCAACATATCCCGTTCAACAGATTTACAAAATTCACATACATTCTGAACTCAACAACATAATCCTTTTCTCATATCTATCAAGTCAATCACAAGACTCATCTATCAAGGATAATTATTACTTTCTTTCACTATAATATATTACTTGCCCACTTTATACCAAAGTTTGTATCAACTAAGGATTTACACTAACACAGATCATCAAATATTATGACCCTATATTAACACTTAATTTCAGTCACTAACACAGTAACATAAATTATTTCATTCTCAACTATCTTTATTCTAAAAGAATTAGAATCACTAAGGGTCACTTTCAATTTATCACATAATCACAGATATAATGAACAATTAGTTCCACATTATATAAACACACACACCAATACAAGGTAAATACAGAAATACCTGGAATGATGTCAACCATCCTGACAGCTTTATCAACTATCATCAGAAAATCTGCCAGCTGCTGACTGCAGATTCCTCCGCTTATGGCCAGAAGATGACGATGCACCGACCAACCCCGATCCCTGTCTTATCTCCTTTGAACACTGCCCCGCATGATGACCTTCTTTCTGACAATTCCAACATACTTTCTCATGATAATTACAATCCCTCACTTTATGCCCAATCAATCCACACTTAATGCATCTGATAGTTTGGGAAGTACACTTTTCCGTATGTCTGGATTTACAATCATTACACCAAAGAGATCGATCATCCGAAACACTATGACTCTTTGACTTTCTGCTCTGTCTTTTATGTTTACCTTTATCAGAAGGTTCACTTTCAACTGGATATACAATCCTTTCTTTATTCTGGATACTCTGAGCTCGTAAGTCACTATCCACCAAACGGGCTAAAGCAAAAGCATCTGCAAGAGAACTTGCCAATCTCACTGTCGTACGATACTCTGGTGGTAAAGCTTCAACAAAATGATCTATCTTAGTTCTATCATTTGGTACCCATTGCTGCACAAACCTCAATTTCTCTGTAAACTGTGTAATCAACTCATCTATAGTCATCTCATCAGTTAACTGTAATCCCATGAATTCCTGTCTAAAGCGTGACACATCAAACTCAGAACAATACTGTCGACATACCTCATTATAAAAATCACTCCATCGAATGGATGCTTTCTGTTGTGTTGTCAGATTTGCTGTAATCGAATCCCACCAAAACATTGCCTGTCCTTTCAAAAGCTGTTCTGCATAAGAAACCTTAAATTCTTCCTCACAGTGGCACACCTCAAGTTTTCTCTCAGTATCCCGTAACCACTCAAGTGTAACAGATGGGTCAAAAGTTCCATAATAATTTGAAGGTTTGCAAGACATAAAAGTTTTAAATGAACAACCCTTTTTCTGTTGATGTGGTGATAGAAACACCGGTACCTGATAAGTAATAGGCCCTGAAGATGACACCCTAGGCTGTGAAACAGTGCTCATAACATGATACTGCGACTATAAATACTGCTGAGAAGATCCAACATGTAATACATACTCATTTCTAGCTATACGCTCCTCAGCTGAGAATGATGTATCTATCTGCCCATGTTTCTCTGTATCTGTCTCTGTATCAAGGACATCCAATCTCGGGGAACTGTTGAGGGTACTGGTCAGGTGCTCGTTTTCTGCCATACCTATACTCAAAACAACAACTCACAAATCTGTCAATCGTTAGTACTTAATATACTAACCGATTCCCAACACAGCTAAATCCCACATCTGGAATGTTTGACCAACACAATCATAAATTTGGGATTGAACACTTACCAATGTTCAATTCACCCAAACCTATGCTCTGATACCAACTTATAACACCCCTCATTTCATCAAACATTATTATAATGTTATTCGATTCGGAAGCGTAGGTCTCACTATATTAATGTACATTACATTAAAAGTACATCAACTTTTTCAAACTTTCAAAACTTTATACATAACAGTTTAATGTTCTTTAAATCAAAATACTACAAACGAGGTGTTATATAATCACAAACACAACTGATTTAATCAAATCAGATATCAGAGTATACACATGTTCTTCAAACATTCCATCCAGGTCAACAGCTTCTTGCCCACCCGTTATATTCAAAACATAACCTGCAAGAAGTATTTAAAGTGGTGGAATTAGCACAACTGGTAAGTGAGTAAATCAATAATCAACAGACTGACTTAGCATAACACAATTGTGTACAACAAATAATTATATGCACACAACTCAACTGTTTATCACTTATCACCTCACTATCACTTATCACCACAATCACTTTCACTTATCACCATAGAGGACCGGTGGTTCTTGAGTATCAGCCTCAAAGAACACTTTCAAACCAACTGCAGGCCCATACAGAGGTTTAACCGACTACTTGGTGCTATTACTCGTACAACACAGGCTACGACAATAAAACTTGTACTAAGACCCTGTGTTATCCAACCAATAGCAATCCAAGCCCAGCCCCATGCCTGGCCTCCATATCACTTATCACATAATCACAAGTCACTAATCATCAACGCACTATGGCCATATATCACATGATCACTTATCGACACACTCAACAGGTCATCATATCAGGTCAACAATCTATTCACAGTATTATTACTAATAAACCATAACAATCATGGCAATCAAAGCAATAGTAATAATACAATCACCTGTTGTAACAAATCTGTTACAACTAAATCAAACTGAGGGTTATCGATCCACTCACCAATTACCTCAGTCGACCACTCAGTTGTCTAATGTCACTGAGTCTCTTGCTTATCTGAAAACACCACAAACATCACAAGTCAGTAACTTGTCTCATCAACAATAATAACTTCATGTTATAATTATATAACATATCATATCATCTCAATTCACAATATATATAATCATATCACTTATATCGCCACTTTATATGTTAAGTCTTTAGCAAGACTTATTTATTCACATTTTGTATATCATCACAATTATCATCATAATCTATGTAAGATTAATCTACTATCACAAACACTAGTGTCATATTAATTTCATTATATCATCAAATGAACATTAAGTATGTCAAGCCGCACGTACTCGTTTAGGTTCATTTGGTTCATGGCTAACATCTTATTTCAACTTATTATCACTGATTTAGTATTCACAAAGCGTTTATATATACAATTTATGTACTAAACATGCAGCAAGATAAGACTGTTCTGCATTGGGGCCATTTAGCCGCCGGCTAAATGGTTTGGCCGCCGGCCAAGACCCAAAACAATCGAATCCGAAGAAATTCACCGGATTCCCCAAAAACACAAATTAGCCGCCGGCTAAGCTGTTTGACCGCCGGTCACAGGGCCAGGTTCAAACCCTGTTCTTCCTGTTCGAAACTCATCTCCAAAATCCGAATCAAAACACTCTCAAATCGATTTCCCCAACTTTCTAATCAATTATTTACTGTAAATAGCAACTTCTAACACTATCTAGCATCACAAATCATCATTCAATCATCAATTCCACATATCAATCACTAATCCTAATGATTAAATCAAATTCATATATTTTCAAGAAAAAACACTTACAATCTTGATGATGATGGTAATCAGCTGGTGAAGGTGATGAATTAATCACAGGAACAAGCTTCAATCTTTTGTTTCTCTTTTAATTTCACTATGTGTTTGTGTTTTGAGTTTGCATCAGGAAATAAAGAAATGGGAGGGAATAAGAAATAAAGAAGGTCGGCCCTATAACCGAGTTCAAATATACGGGTATAATTTAATACCCCTTCTCAACCTATTGTCTGGAACCCAAAAACCATTTGCGTGTCCAAACCTTTTATTGTTCCGTCAACTATATTAATTTAAAACAATTAATATTTCACTAGTCACAATAAATCCTGAACTTATTTTACCCATTTATTTTCAACAAATCTAACACAACTATTTCATAACAATTCTTAAATAACAACTAAAAATCAATAAATGATATTAAAACAGCTAGGCCAGATTTGCAGATGTTACAAATCTCTCCCCCTTAAAGAGATTTCGTCCCCGAAATCTAATCCAGCTCGATCATCCAGGATAATACAATCGCATCATATCCACAAGGACCAGTTAATACACCGGTTTATACTCGAAACCCAAGGATCAGAATCCATGATAATATCACATTCGTTCCATAACAATCCATCGATATAATAATTTTACCTCTTTATATAATTCTCGGATATACAATCAATCAATACTTAAGAGTTTCAACTTAAAATCACATCTCAATAATCTTAATTCAATTGAATTCCATACAAGACTTGATAGTCTTTAATCCACTAACACAGTTCAATAACAATTTCTCTCATTCCATTAATTCTGAAAAGATCTCTTAACCCTTATTGAATAGATCCCATCAAATTCAGCAATGGTTCCAAGAAGTACCAAGTCTCACAATCAAATCTTTGATTTAATATATCCGTCAACCATGTCTCCATGAGTTTAAGGCAAAACAATTGTTATAACTCCAAATCAGAAGTAGCATCATCAACTACTTAATCATAATAGATACACACGTCACACGTTATCCCGTGAGCAACTTATAAATGTAATTACATGTTTTCAATTCTTTCCACATTCACCTATCCCAATGTACAGGCTTCTATTTTTTCCACCAAGCACAAGTACTGGTTCACAATTACAATCAGTCTAGGGAATAATCATTCTCATATCCCTCAAATCAGTATTCAAAACAAGTCAATCATCAAGTTCTCGCATTACCCATTTGTCTCAATCATCAAATGTCAAAATCTTATTAAACAATAGATTGACAACAAAATTCAATCCAAAATACAGCCCACTATCAAGCACTAGTCTCAATCACCAATGTGACAACTTAGATTATCTTATCATCAATCAATTCTATTTTAACAGAATTAATAAACACAATGGAAGTAATTTCAAGTCATCACATAACAACACAGTTCAATCCTGTGAATTGTATCACAACACAAGTCAAATCTAGTTTCAACCCAATTCAACATCTCCTGAATGATTAACAATCAGATTCGACTAAAAAGCTCAGTCAAAGTCGCATCTCAAAAGTTTCAAATCTACTGCTCGAACTCAAGATCAAATAATCTTTAATTCTCTAAAGTTGTTCAACAATGATTTAATACCATCTAAACACTGTCTCAGGATTCACAACACGACATCAACTGTAAATTCCAAGTCATAATGATTAACTCCTCTCAGGTAACTCAAATTATTACAATTAATATCAATAATCTAATCTCTGTATATCAAACACCACCTCATCTCATCAAAAGTATATAATACTTTGTAAAGTCAATAAGTCCATCAAATGGCACAAAACAACGATCAAATGCAAAACTGTTTCAATCAAATTTAATCCTCAACTTCACGTTAAACTTATTGCTACAATCAACATGTCTCAGCTTTTCATCTATCAAAATCAAATTCATAAGATTAATAATCTAACACAAGGATAATCCCCTTTTTTACAGTTCCAAGAACCAATCACAACCGCATTATATGCTCAAATCCAATCCTACAATATGTCAAGATATCATCATTCCAGCAATTTCAACTTGTTCAACAAAGTTGACATATTCACATCATTTGATCCACTAAAATCCCATGAGTATTTATTAATCTCAATAATATAATCAGACTTATAATGATCACACTGATTCAACGAACAGTCATGACATACCGCCTTTTCAACATACACTTTGAATCATATCAATTCAGTATTTTATCAATCAATCAGGTTAATTCAACAATCTCATCAAATACTGGGAATCATACCATATTATACCGACAATCTCATCAAACACTAATAACTCTTTTTAAATTGTCAACATATCCCGTTCAACAGATTTACAAAATTCACATACATTCTGAACTCAACAACATAATCCTTTTTTCATATCTATCAAGTCAATCACAAGACTCATCTATCAAGGATAATCATTACTTTCTTTCACTATAATATATTATTTGCCCACTTTATACCAAAGTTTGTATCAACTAAGGATTTACACTAACACAGATCATCAAATATTATGACCCTATATTAACACTTAATTTCAGTCACTAACACAGTAACAGAAATTATTTCATTCTCAACTATCTTTATTCTAAAAGAATTAGAATCACTAAGGGTCACTTTCAATTTATCACATAATCACAGATATAATGAACAATTAGTTCCACATTATATAAACACACACCAATACAAGGTAAATACAGAAATACCTGGAATGATGTCAACCATCCTGACAGCTTTATCAACTATCATCAGAAAATCTGCCAGCTGCTGACTGCAGATTCCTCCGCTTATGGCCAGAAGATGACGATGCACCGACCAACCCCGATCCCTGTCTTATCTCCTTTGAACACTGCCCCGCATGATGACCTTCTTTCTGACAATTCCAACATACTTTCTCAGGATAATTACAATCCCTCACTTTATGCCCAATCAATCCACACTTAATGCATCTGATAGTTTGGGAAGTACACTTTTCTGTATGTCTGGATTTACAATCATTACACCAAAGAGATCGATCATCCGAAACACTATGACTCTTTGACTTTCTGCTCTGTCTTTTATGTTTACCTTTATCAGAAGGTTCACTTTCAACTGGATATACAATCCTTTCTTTATTCTGGATACTCTGAGCTCGTAAGTCACTATCCACCAAACGGGCTAAAGCAAAAGCATCTGCAAGAGAACTTGCCAATCTCACTGTCGTACGATACTCTGGTGGTAAAGCTTCAACAAAATGATCTATCTTAGTTCTATCATTTGGTACCCATTGCTGCACAAACCTCAATTTCTCTGTAAACTGTGTAATCAACTCATCTATAGTCATCTCATCAGTTAACTGTAATCCCATGAATTCCTGTCTAAAGCGTGACACATCAAACTCAGAACAATACTGTCGACATACCTCATTATAAAAATCACTCCATCGAATGGATGCTTTCTGTTGTGTTGTCAGATTTGCTGTAATCGAATCCCACCAAAACATTGCCTGTCCTTTCAAAAGCTGTTCTGCATAAGAAACCTTAAATTCTTCCTCACAGTGGCACACCTCAAGTTTTCTCTCAGTATCCCGTAACCACTCAAGTGTAACAGATGGGTCAAAAGTTCCATAATAATTTGAAGGTTTGCAAGACATAAAAGTTTTAAATGAACAACCCTTTTTCTGTTGATGTGGTGATAGAAACACCGGTACCTGATAAGTAATAGGCCCTGAAGATGACACCCTAGGCTGTGAAACAGTGCTCATAACATGATACTGCGACTATAAATACTGCTGAGAAGATCCAACATGTAATACATACTCATTTCTAGCTATACGCTCCTCAGCTGAGAATGCTGTATCTATCTGCCCATGTTTCTCTGTATCTGTCTCTGTATCAAGGACATCCAATCTCGGGGAACTGTTGAGGGTACTGGTCAGGTGCTCGTTTTCTGCCATACCTATACTCAAAACAACAACTCACAAATCTGTCAATCGTTAGTACTTAATATACTAACCGATTCCCAACACAGCTAAATCCCACATCTGGAATGTTTGACCAACACAATCATAGATTTGGGATTGAACACTTACCAATGTTCAATTCACCCAAACTTATGCTCTGATACCAACTTATAACACCCCTCATTTCATCAAACATTATTATAATGTTATTCGATTCGGAAGCGTAGGTCTCACTATATTAATGTTCATTACATTAAAAGTACAGCAACTTTTTCAAACTTTCAAAACTTTATACATAACAGTTTAATGTTCTTTAAATCAAAATACTACAAACGAGGTGTTATATAATCACAAACACAACTGATTTAATCAAATCAGATATCAGAGTATACACATGTTCTTCAAACATTCCATCCAGGTCAACAGCTTCTTGCCCACCCGTTATATTCAAAACATAACCTGCAAGAAGTATTTAAAGTGGTGGGATTAGCACAACTGGTAAGTGAGTAAATCAATAATCAACAGACTGACTTAGCATAACACAATTGTGTACAACAAATAATTATATGCACACAACTCAACTGTTTATCACTTATCACGTCACTATCACTTATCACCACAATCACTTTCACTTATCACCATAGAGGACCGGTGGTTCTTGAGTATCAGCCTCAAAGAACACTTTCAAACCAACTGCAGGCCCATACAGAGGTTTAACCGACTACTTGGTGCTATTACTCGTACAACACAGGCTACGACAATAAAACTTGTACTAAGACCCTGTGTTATCCAACCAATAGCAATCCAAGCCCAGCCCCATGCCTGGCCTCCATATCACTTATCACATAATCACAAGTCACTAATCATCAATGCACTATGGCCATATATCACATGATCACTTATCGACACACTCAACAGGTCATCATATCAGGTCAACAATCTATTCACAGTATTATTACTAATAAACCATAACAATCATGGCAATCAAAGCAATAGTAATAATACAATCACCTGTTGTAACAAATCTGTTACAACTAAATCAAACTGAGGGTTATCGATCCACTCACCAATTACCTCAGTCGACCACTCAGTTGTCTAATGTCACTGAGTCTCTTGCTTATCTGAAAACACCACAAACATCACAAGTCAGTAACTTGTCTCATCAACAATAATAACTTCATGTTATAATTATATAACATATCATATCATCTCAATTCACAATATATATAATCATATCACTTATATCGCCACTTTATATGTTAAGTCTTTAGCAAGACTTATTTATTCACATTTTGTATATCATCACAATTATCATCATAATCTATGTAAGATTAATCTACTATCACAAACACTAGTGTCATATTAATTTCATTATATCATCAAATGAACATTAAGTATGTCAAGCCGCACGTACTCGTTTAGGTTCATTTTGTGACACCCCCAAATTTAATGATTTGCGGAAGCTTGATTTGGGTGTCACTAATCAATATACAAAGCACATAAGATATAATGAACGACCTCTATATGCGTCGTTTTAAACTTGTATAGATAAAGTAAATGTTTACATCAAAATATAGTTACATTAGCTCGATTCCTGAAATTGAGAGATTACAAAGCATAATTACTGTTACAAAATATAATAATGCAATCAAATCTCTAGTTGTATGTATGCTGACTCGAGCTAATAGTTCCTGCTTGTGTAGCCAACCTACTGCGGGGTACCTGTGATAAATACTAAAATGGGTCAGCGAAAACGCTGGTGAGCTCACAGGTTTGTATGTCAATGTGTAGTTGTAAGAACCGCAAGATTTATATTGAATTTAAAATGCAATTAAGCAAAATAAAAGTTATACTGTCCATGAGCACATAGTCTGAGCTTAACTTGATTTGTCAGGCCCAATTAAGGAAACCTAACTTGAAATGCCTCCTACGAGTGCCTAATCAACACTCGTCTTCCCAAATGCTAATACATCCGTTTGACCGGTTAGTGCGTGCTAACCCGGATGAGGATTGTCAATCCCATATGATATCATATACTAACATTCACGCTATAAAATACTAGAGACTATGCTTATGGAGGACTTTAAATTGATTAGCTTGAAACTCATGTAGTACTTGAAGTTTGGCACTTGCGTTCTACTTGTAAAACAAAATCGAGTAGTAATATCACACCCCTAGTTGTAAAGCAGTGAAAATGGGGCTATGAAACTCACCTGAGTCTTGAAGTGTTTAATTTAATAAACTTGAAGTTATTAGCGGTGAATTGAAGTCCAAAGGCTTGAAACCTGAATGTGTCCACGACACTTGAATTGTTATTAATTGTGCCGGTATCTCGAAAGACTACCATTTAAATTGTTTGTTTAACTTGATGTCCAAATTACCCCGATTTGGTTGATTGTATTGTTACAAGTTACTACGACTTGTTTGATTGACTTGATACAAGTTACAACGACTTGTTTGATCTTTGAAGTATGTTTTGAAAACGTGTACGGCCCGTTGGTGATTACTTGCAACAATAGTCTTGATGTTATCTCATTGATTTAGAAGTGTTATACTTGAAAAGTAAATTCCAATTATGATTGAAAAGTTGTATCGCGTAAGCGTTTTGAAGTTGTACAAGTTTGACATTTGGTGTAAAAATGTGCTTACGGAATCTAAGTACGGGGGTCCGGGGGCAGCGCCCCTGGTTAGCGGGGTCCAAGGGGCGGCAGCCCCTGGCGGGGTCCAAGGGGCAGAGCCCCTGGCTGGGGTCGAGCTGCCAGGTCAGCTTGGAAAATTTTTATTTCTACTATATTGCTTTAAGGAAAAACGCATCTGGACTTGAATTTGAGTGAAATCAAGTGATAAAATTTCGAGCCTCGACACTTAGTAAAAATCTGTGTTTTTGAGGTTCTGGTTTGTGCGACGTAGCCTGCGACGTAGGCTGCGACGTAGGGTTTTGCGACGAAGAGGGTTGCGTCGCTAAAGTCGACAGTGCTAAATCAATAGCGACGTAGGGTGCTACGTCGCTAATGCGACGTAGGTTCGGTTTGCGACGTTAAGGTCTGCGTCGCTATGTGCGACGTTCGCAAGTCAATGCGACGTAGTAAGTTGCGTCGCTATATGCGACGTTGGGGATATAGTGCGACGTAGGTCGCTTCGTCGCATTTGCTCCAGGCCAAATGCGACGTACGGGGTCTGATCGGAATTTAAGCTTCAAAAACGCATTTTCCGGCCATCGATCGGCCTAATATTTTTACCCAACCCATCTTAGGACATTACAAGGTTATACAAACAACTAGCAAGTTATAAAACTTAAAAACGAGAGTTTTCGGAGTCGTGTCGGAAACTTACAAATCGCCGAAATGAAATTCCGGAAAGGTAGGAGTGTAGATCGTCGCGTGGTGGTCGTTTATTCAAAAGGGGCTTGAAGATCCGAGGTCGTTTAGTAGGTTTATTTTGCGTTTTTCGTTGATTTTGGTGTTGGTTTAGTTGAGAGAAATAAGAGAGGAGAGAGGTAGAGAAAAAGAGAAATGAAAGAAAGTGGGTGGAAGTGGGGGTTAAATCCCCATTTTCGCCCCGCGTTCCCGCTCCGTGCGGTGTTCGTTTGCTCCGTCGTTTAAATGTTAAATAATTATTTTAAATATTGATTGGAACATTTTAAAATACAATTTATTACGCCATATTTTATTTAGATATTTTACTAATCACATTATATTTGAATTATAAAAAGGTAAGTTAATTTGTTTGCGCGTTTTACATTTTAAATTGTGTAACTTTCTGATTGTACGGTACGAATGAATACGAAGTATTATAATAATAATACTTTTGACATAAAATCGTTATTTAATAAAAGTTGGTCACCAACGTCCGTATTTATTGTATCGAAATTCATTCGATTTGAGATTCGTACGATTTAAACAAACCGCATAATTGTAGATATATATTCAACAATATATATATAATAATTGATACATTAATTAGCCTAACACAGAACTAATTACATGTATTAAAACTTTATTAGGCACTAAATTATAGTCCTAAATTGACGGTTGTCACATTCTCCCCCTGTTAGAAGAATTTCGTCCCGAAATTTATGTTGAAGTTGTGTTTGACGTTGAATCAGTGAAGAGTTGAGGATACTTGAGTCGCATTTGGTCCTCCCGTTCCCAGGTAAATTCCGGACCGCGCCGCGAATTCCACCTAACCTTGACAATGGGAATACGACTTTGTTTAAGTTGTTTGACCTCACGGTCCATGATCTCGGCGGGTTCCTCAACAAAGTGAAGTTTCTCGTCAACTCGAATTTCATCGAGTGGAATGATAAGTGTCTCATCAGACAGACACTTCTTCAGATTTGAAACATGTAATGTGGGATGCACGCTGTTGAGTTCAGATGGCAGCTGCAATCGATAAGCCACTGGACCAATCTTTTCAAGGATCTCGAATGGTCCAATGTATCTGGGATTCAACTTCCCTCGTTTGCCAAATCGGATTACGCCTTTCCAAGGCGATACTTTGAGTAGAACTCGATCCCCAACCTGGAACTCGAGTGGCTTGCGTCTCACGTCAGCATAACTTTTCTGACGATCACGCGCGGCTTTGAGCTTGTTTTGAATTTCGACGATTCTCTCGGTCGTCTCATGAATGATTTCTGGACCTGTGAGTTGGCTATCCCCAACTTCAGTCCAACAGATAGGTGACCGGCACTTACGACCGTACAGTGCTTCGAAGGGTGCAGCTTTGATGCTGGTATGATAACTGTTGTTGTACGAAAACTCACACAATGGTAGATGTTTTTCCCAGTTTACACCGAAGTCTACTACGCAGGACCGTAGCATGTCTTCAAGTGTTTGAATGGTTCGTTCACTTTGGCCGTCTGTTTGAGGATGGTATGCGGTACTCATATCAAGTCGAGTACCCAGAGATTTTTGAAGTGATTGCCAAAATTGTGAAGTGAAACGACTATCTCTATCAGAGATAATTGAGATTGGAACACCGTGTTTGGTCACAATTTCCTTCAGATAAATGTTGGTGAGGCGTTCCATTTTGTCGGATTCCTTGATTGCCAGGAAGTGAGCAGACTTTGTGAGACGATCCACGATCACCCAAATGGAATCGCAACCGTTCGAGGATTTGGGTAGTTTGGTTATGAAGTCCATGGCAATTTGTTCCCATTTCCATTCAGGAAGACTGGGTTGTTGAAGTAAACCAGAAGGTTTTTGATATTCGATTTTGACTTTGGAGCAAGTAAGGCATTTGCTGACATAGGTGGCAATTTCAGCTTTCATGTTCGGCCACCAGTAGAAGTCCTTGATACCGTGGTACATTTTATCGGATCCCGGATGGATAGAATATTTAGACTTGTGAGCTTCATCCATTACCAAGTCTCGTAGGTTCCCAATTTTAGGCAACCAGATTCGGTTTGAGAAATACCTAATCCCGTTAGATTTGATTTCAAATTGTTTGTCCATGCCCCGCAAGGCCTCATCTTTGACATTTTCGGGTTTTAAGGCTTCGAGTTGAGCAGTGAGAATTTGAATGTTTAAATTGTTGTGAATGGTCATACTGAGGGCTCGAACCCGAAGTGGTTTCACTCGCTCTTTTCGACTGAGGGCATCAGCAACAACATTTGCTTTGCCGGGATGATATTTGAGTTCGCAGTCGTAATCGGTAAGCAACTCTACCCATCGACGTTGCCTCATGTTGAGATCCTTCTGATCGAATATGTGTTGAAGGCTTTTATGGTCGGTAAAGATTGTACATCTGGTACCGTAAAGGTAATGTCTCCAGATTTTTAGGGCAAAAACGACAGCTCCTAGCTCGAGGTCGTGGGTGGTGTAATTCTTTTCATGAATCTTGAGCTGTCGGGAAGCATAAGCTATGACTTTGTCTCGTTGCATGAGCACACAACCGAGACCTTGATGAGAAGCATCGCAGTATACCACGAAGTCATCGGTGCCTTCGGGTAAAGATAGGATAGGAGCACTGCAAAGCTTTTGTTTTAAGAGTTGGAATGCCGACTCTTGTTTCTCAGTCCAGTCAAACTTTTTGTCTTTCTGGGTCAGAGTCGTGAGTGGTATGGCTATCTTGGAGAAATTTTCAATGAAGCGTCGATAGTACCCGGCAAGTCCCAAAAACTGCCGTACTTCGGTTGGAGTGGTTGGCGATTGCCAATCTTTGATAGCCTCGATTTTTGACGGGTCGACATGAATCCCCTGACTGTCAATCACGTGACCAAGAAATTGAACGGTTTTGATCCAGAACTCACACTTAGAGAACTTGGCATAGAGCTCCTCGTGTTTAAGTAGTTCAAGGATGGTTCTGAGGTGTTGAGCGTGTTCTTCTTTGTTTCGTGAATATATGAGAATGTCATCGATAAAGACAATGACAAATTTATCCAGGTAAGGTTTACACACCCGATTCATAAGGTCCATGAATACAGCCGGTGCATTGGTTAGGCCGAATGGCATCACTTGAAATTCGTAATGCCCGTAACGGGTTCTGAAAGCGGTTTTTGGAATATCGGCATCGCGAACACGCAATTGGTGATAACCGGATCGGAGATCAATCTTTGAATAACAACTCGACCCTTGAAGTTGGTCGAACAAATCATCGATTCGAGGGAGTGGATACCGGTTCTTGACAGTTAACTTGTTCAACTCTCGATAGTCGATACACATTCGAAAAGAACCATCTTTCTTCTTAACAAATAGGACCGGAGCTCCCCAAGGTGAAGAACTCGGCCTGATGAATCCTCGTTCCAGGAGTTCCTGTAACTGGGTGGACAGCTCCTGAAGTTCAGATGGAGCTAAACGGTATGGTGCTCGGGCCACAGGCGCAGCACCTGGTACAAGATCGATTGAGAACTCAACCTGTCTTGGTGGTGGTAGACCAGGTAGTTCTTCAGGAAAGACTTCTGGAAAGTCTCGAACAATTGGAACATCCTCAAGTCGCTTCTCCTCCGACTTTTTCTCCATGATGTGTGCGAGGATTGCTGGATAACCCTTTCTCAGAAATTTTCGGGTCTTAAGACAAGATATGATGTTAAGCCTCGTCCCACCGGTCTCCCCCTGTATGATTAGGGTTCTACCGACTGCGAGAGGTATGCGAACAACTTTGTCGTAGCAAATGATTTCGGCGCGATGTTTGGACAACCAGTCCATGCCTACGATGACGTCGAAACTTCCTATCTCAACAGGCATAAGATCTATGGAGAAGATTTCGTCGGATAGGTTTAAAGTGCAATTAGGTATCACACTATTGGTTTCTATCAATTTGCCATTTGCTAGCTCTACAGTGTACTTAACGTCTAAAGCAACAGGTGTAACGTCAAGTAGAGGGCAAAATTCATCGGAAATAAAACTCCTATCGGCACCAGTATCAAATAGAATGGAAGCAGTTAAATTGTTGAGGAGGAACATACCCGTGACCACATTCGGGTCCAGACGGGCGTCCCCTGAGTTGATCACGAAAGCGGTACTTTTGGCATTGTTGTTGTTGCGGTGGTTGTTGTTGTTGCCCTTGTTCTTCAACTTTGGGCAAGAATCCCTGAAGTGTCCTGGGTTTCCACATTCGTAGCAGGACTTAGGTTGTCGGGTATTTCTGTCAGAGGGGTTGTTGTTGGATTTGGGAGCTCGGCAATCTTTAGTCAAATGCCCTTGCCTCCTGCAGTTGTTGCAAGGAGTACCGCACTGACCAAAATGGTGGTAGTTACACTTGGGACAATAAGGTCTGTCCCCGGTGTAGTTGCGGGTGGTTTCAGAGTTGGTGTTGTAGACTTGGATGGCGTTGTTTTTCTTGTTGGAGTTGTGGTGGTGTTCAGTGGATTTGCGTTTGTTGTTGTTAGGGGATGAGGTGTTGGAGGTCTCACGGCTGACAACTAGAGCCATGAGTTCGTGGGCCAATCGAATGGCACTCTCAGTAGTTGTTGGTTTGGATGAGGCGACGTTCCCCTGAATGTTCTCGGGAAGTCCACGAATGTATTTCTTAATGCCCTTACTTTCTGGTTCAACCAAGCCTGGGCATAGTAAAGCAAACTGCTGAAATTTGGTGGTATAATCAGCGACATCATTTCCCTGCACCTCCAGATGCCAGAATTCTTCTTCCAGCCTGTGCAATTCCTCTTCAGGACAGTATTTCTCTGTCAGTTTCTTTTTCAGTTCGGCCCAAGGAAGTCGGTTTGCAACCTCAAGGCCTACGGAGTTTGCGTGGGTTTTCCACCACGTGAGTGCACCTTCCTGAAAGGTGTAAGCAGCGAATTTGACCTTGTTGTTCTCAGTGCAGTCGCAGAGACTGAAAACAGATTCCATGCGCTCAATCCAACGGATCAAGCCAATGGCACCTTCCGTGCCCTTGAAGTATAGCGGTTTACAGCTAAGAAAGTCCTTATAGGAACAGGGTTTGGGTGGTGGAGTATTGGCTGCTGTGTCCTCGCTACCGGGTGGTGTTCGGTTAGCCAAGGCTTCGGTCACACTGCGGGCAATGATTCCCGCGATCTCAGCTTCGCTAAGGGTAATTTGACGACGTGGAGGCATGATGCTGAGTAAGAAAGAACAAGGAAATGAAATAAGATACTAGTCCGAGTATGATGAACTAGTGGTGTGTTTGTCATTTCGAGACAAAACGTTTGAAAGAAAGAGGCCTATAATCATATAATATAATATAGCCTAAAGTTGTAATGAGGTCTATTCATGTATATATATATGTATATCACATAATAACCTATTGAGTGTCTAGCACAGACGTGTTTTGAGTCCCGTTTCTCTCGAGGTCAGAGTCAACTAATGCATTCCTGTTCAACATAACTCTTTCAGATTTCACATCATCTTTCTTTAATTGTACATAGTTGATCAGGCTATGTTAAATTAAAGTCGTATGATGTAATCCCTGAACTAGTCATAACTAATAAGGAATACTGCCTAACGGTCATAGTCTAGGCCCACTAAATGCAACCTAGTTCACTATAACCTTAGGCTCTGATACCAATCTGTGACACCCCCAAATTTAATGATTTGCGGAAGCTTGATTTGGGTGTCACTAATCAATATACAAAGCACATAAGATATAATGAACGACCTCTATATGCGTCGTTTTAAACTTGTATAGATAAAGTAAATGTTTACATCAAAATATAGTTACATTAGCTCGATTCCTGAAATTGAGAGATTACAAAGCATAATTACTGTTACAAAATATAATAATGCAATCAAATCTCTAGTTGTATGTATGCTGACTCGAGCTAATAGTTCCTGCTTGTGTAGCCAACCTACTGCGGGGTACCTGTGATAAATACTAAAATGGGTCAGCGAAAACGCTGGTGAGCTCACAGGTTTGTATGTCAATGTGTAGTTGTAAGAACCGCAAGATTTATATTGAATTTAAAATGCAATTAAGCAAAATAAAAGTTATACTGTCCATGAGCACATAGTCTGAGCTTAACTTGATTTGTCAGGCCCAATTAAGGAAACCTAACTTGAAATGCCTCCTACGAGTGCCTAATCAACACTCGTCTTCCCAAATGCTAATACATCCATTTGACCGGTTAGTGCGTGCTAACCCGGATGAGGATTGTCAATCCCATATGATATCATATACTAACATTCACGCTATAAAATACTAGAGACTATGCTTATGGAGGACTTTAAATTGATTAGCTTGAAACTCATGTAGTACTTGAAGTTTGGCACTTGCGTTCTACTTGTAAAACAAAATCGAGTAGTAATATCACACCCCTAGTTGTAAAGCAGTGAAAATGGGGCTATGAAACTCACCTGAGTCTTGAAGTGTTTAATTTAATAAACTTGAAGTTATTAGCGGTGAATTGAAGTCCAAAGGCTTGAAACCTGAATGTGTCCACGACACTTGAATTGTTATTAATTGTGCCGGTATCTCGAAAGACTACCATTTAAATTGTTTGTTTAACTTGATGTCCAAATTACCCCGATTTGGTTGATTGTATTGTTACAAGTTACTACGACTTGTTTGATTGACTTGATACAAGTTACAACGACTTGTTTGATCTTTGAAGTATGTTTTGAAAACGTGTACGGCCCGTTGGTGATTACTTGCAACAATAGTCTTGATGTTATCTCATTGATTTAGAAGTGTTATACTTGAAAAGTAAATTCCAATTATGATTGAAAAGTTGTATCGCGTAAGCGTTTTGAAGTTGTACAAGTTTGACATTTGGTGTAAAAATGTGCTTACGGAATCTAAGTACGGGGGTCCGGGGGCAGCGCCCCTGGTTAGCGGGGTCCAAGGGGCGGCAGCCCCTGGCGGGGTCCAAGGGGCAGAGCCCCTGGCTGGGGTCGAGCTGCCAGGTCAGCTTGGAAAATTTTTATTTCTACTATATTGCTTTAAGGAAAAACGCATCTGGACTTGAATTTGAGTGAAATCAAGTGATAAAATTTCGAGCCTCGACACTTAGTAAAAATCTGTGTTTTTGAGGTTCTGGTTTGTGCGACGTAGCCTGCGACGTAGGCTGCGACGTAGGGTTTTGCGACGAAGAGGGTTGCGTCGCTAAAGTCGACAGTGCTAAATCAATAGCGACGTAGGGTGCTACGTCGCTAATGCGACGTAGGTTCGGTTTGCGACGTTAAGGTCTGCGTCGCTATGTGCGACGTTCGCAAGTCAATGCGACGTAGTAAGTTGCGTCGCTATATGCGACGTTGGGGATATAGTGCGACGTAGGTCGCTGCGTCGCATTTGCTCCAGGCCAAATGCGACGTACGGGGTCTGATCGGAATTTAAGCTTCAAAAACGCATTTTCCGGCCATCGATCGGCCTAATATTTTTACCCAACCCATCTTAGGACATTACAAGGTTATACAAACAACTAGCAAGTTATAAAACTTAAAAACGAGAGTTTTCGGAGTCGTGTCGGAAACTTACAAATCGCCGAAATGAAATTCCGGAAAGGTAGGAGTGTAGATCGTCGCGTGGTGGTCGTTTATTCAAAAGGGGCTTGAAGATCCGAGGTCGTTTAGTAGGTTTATTTTGCGTTTTTCGTTGATTTTGGTGTTGGTTTAGTTGAGAGAAATAAGAGAGGAGAGAGGTAGAGAAAAAGAGAAATGAAAGAAAGTGGGTGGAAGTGGGGGTTAAATCCCCATTTTCGCCCCGCGTTCCCGCTCCGTGCGGTGTTCGTTTGCTCCGTCGTTTAAACGTTAAATAATTATTTTAAATATTGATTGGAACATTTTAAAATACAATTTATTACGCCATATTTTATTTAGATATTTTACTAATCACATTATATTTGAATTATAAAAAGGTAAGTTAATTTGTTTGCGCGTTTTACATTTTAAATTGTGTAACTTTCTGATTGTACGGTACGAATGAATACGAAGTATTATAATAATAATACTTTTGACATAAAATCGTTATTTAATAAAAGTTGGTCACCAACGTCCGTATTTATTGTATCGAAATTCATTCGATTTGAGATTCGTACGATTTAAACAAACCGCATAATTGTAGATATATATTCAACAATATATATATAATAATTGATACATTAATTAGCCTAACACAGAACTAATTACATGTATTAAAACTTTATTAGGCACTAAATTATAGTCCTAAATTGACGGTTGTCACACATTTGGTTCATGGCTAACATCTTATTTCAACTTATTATCACTGATTTAGTATTCACAAAGCGTTTATATATACAATTTATGTACTAAACATGCAGCAAGATAAGACTGTTCTGCATTGGGGCCATTTAGCCGCCGGCTAAATGGTTTGGCCGCCGGCCAAGACCCAAAACAATCGAATCCGAAGAAATTCACCGGATTCCCCAAAAACACAAATTAGCCGCCGGCTAAGCTGTTTGACCGCCGGTCACAGGGCCAGGTTCAAACCCTGTTCTTCCTGTTCGAAACTCATCTCCAAAATCCGAATCAAAACACTCTCAAATCGATTTCCCCAACTTTCTAATCAATTATTTACTGTAAATAGCAACTTCTAACACTATCTAGCATCACAAATCATCATTCAATCATCAATTCCACATATCAATCACTAATCCTAATGATTAAATCAAATTCATATATTTTCAAGAAAAAACACTTACAATCTTGATGATGATGGTAATCAGCTGGTGAAGGTGATGAATTAATCACAGGAACAAGCTTCAATCTTTTGTTTCTCTTTTAATTTCACTATGTGTTTGTGTTTTGAGTTTGCATCAGGAAATAAAGAAATGGGAGGGAATAAGAAATAAAGAAGGTCGGCCCTATAACCGACTTCAAATATACGGGTATAATTTAATACCCCTTCTCAACCTATTGTCTGGAACCCGAAAACCATTTGCGAGTCCAAACCTTTTATTGTTCCGTCAACTATATTAATTTAAAACAATTAATATTTCACTAGTCACAATAAATCCTGAACTTATTTTACCCATTTATTTTCAACAAATCTAACACAACTATTTCATAACAATTCTTAAATAACAACTAAAAATCAATAAATGATATTAAAACAGCTAGGCCAGATTTGCAGATGTTACAAATCTCTCCCCCTTAAAGAGATTTCGTCCCCGAAATCTAATCCAGCTCGATCATCCAGGATAATACAATCGCATCATATCCACAAGGACCAGTTAATACACCGGTTTATACTCGAAACCCAAGGATCAGAATCCATGATAATATCACATTCGTTCCATAACAATCCATCGATATAATAATTTTACCTCTTTATATAATTTTCGGATATACAATCAATCAATACTTAAGAGTTTCAACTTAAAATCACATCTCAATAATCTTAATTCAATTGAATTCCATACAAGACTAGATAGTCTTTAATCCACTAACACAGTTCAATAACAATTTCTCTCATTCCATTAATTCTGAAAAGATCTCTTAACCCTTATTGAATAGATCCCATCAAATTCAGCAATGGTTCCAAGAAGTACCAAGTCTCACAATCAAATCTTTGATTTAATATATCCGTCAACCATGTCTCCATGAGTTTAAGGCAAAACAATTGTTATAACTCCAAATCAGAAGTAGCATCATCAACTACTTAATCATAATAGATACACACGTCACACGTTATCCCGTGAGCAACTTATAAATGTAATTACATGTTTTCAATTCTTTCCACATTCACCTATCCCAATGTACAGGCTTCTATTTTTTCCACCAAGCACAAGTACTGGTTCACAATTACGATCAGTCTAGGGAATAATCATTCTCATATCCCTCAAATCAGTATTCAAAACAAGTCAATCATCAAGTTCTCGCATTACCCATTTGTCTCAATCATCAAATGTCAAAATCTTATTAAACAATAGATTGACAACAAAATTCAATCCAAAATACAGCCCACTATCAAGCACTAGTCTCAATCACCAATGTGACAACTTAGATTATCTTATCATCAATCAATTCTATTTTAACAGAATTAATAAACACAATGGAAGTAATTTCAAGTCATCACATAACAACACAGTTCAATCCTGTGAATTGTATCACAACACAAGTCAAATCTGGTTTCAACCCAATTCAACATCTCCTGAATGATTAACAATCAGATTCGACTAAAAAGCTCAGTCAAAGTCACATCTCAAAAGTTTCAAATCTACTGCTCGAACTCAAGATCAAATAATCTTTAATTCTCTAAAGTTGTTCAACGATGATTTAATACCATCTAAACACTGTCTCAGGATTCACAACACGACATCAACTGTAAATTCCAAGTCATAATGATTAACTCCTCTCAGGTAACTCAAATTATTACAATTAATATCAATAATCTAATCTCTGTATATCAAACACCACCTCATCTCATCAAAAGTATATAATACTTTGTAAAGTCAATAAGTCCATCAAATGGCACAAAACAACGATCAAATGCAAAACTGTTTCAATCAAATTCAATCCTCAACTTCACGTTAAACTTATTGCTACAATCAACATGTCTCAGCTTTTCATCTATCAAAATCAAATTCATAAGATTAATAATCTAACACAAGGATAATCCCCTTTTTTACAGTTCCAAGAACCAATCACAACCGCATTATATGCTCAAATCCAATCCTACAATATGTCAAGATATCATCATTCCAGCAATTTCAACTTGTTCAACAAAGTTGACATATTCACATCATTTGATCCACTAAAATCCCATGAGTATTTATTAATCTCAATAATATAATCAGACTTATAACGATCACACTGATTCAACGAACAATCATGACATACCGCTTTTTCAACATACACTTTGAATCATATCAATTCAGTATTTTATCAATCAATCAGGTTAATTCAACAATCTCATCAAATACTGGGAATCATACCATATTATACCGACAATCTCATCAAACACTAATAACTCTTTTTAAATTGTCAACATATCCCGTTCAACAGATTTACAAAATTCACATACATTCTGAACTCAACAACATAATCCTTTTCTCATATCTATCAAGTCAATCACAAGACTCATCTATCAAGGATAATTATTACTTTCTTTCACTATAATATATTATTTGCCCACTTTATACCAAAGTTTGTATCAACTAAGGATTTACACTAACACAGATCATCAAATATTATGACCCTATATTAACACTTAATTTCAGTCACTAACACAGTAACATAAATTATTTCATTCTCAACTATCTTTATTCTAAAAGAATTAGAATCACTAAGGGTCACTTTCAATTTATCACATAATCACAGATATAATGAACAATTAGTTCCACATTATATAAACACACACCAATACAAGGTAAATACAGAAATACCTGGAATGATGTCAACCATCCTGACAGCTTTATCAACTATCATCAGAAAATCTGCCAGCTGCTGACTGCAGATTCCTCCGCTTATGGCCAGAAGATGACGATGCACCGACCAACCCCGATCCCTGTCTTATCTCCTTTGAACAATGCCCCGCATGATGACCTTCTTTCTGACAATTCCAACATACTTTCTCAGGATAATTACAATCCCTCACTTTATGCCCAATCAATCCACACTTAATGCTTCTGATAGTTTGGGAAGTACACTTTTCCGTATGTCTGGATTTACAATCATTACACCAAAGAGATCGATCATCCGAAACACTATGACTCTTTGACTTTCTGCTCTGTCTTTTATGTTTACCTTTATCAGAAGGTTCACTTTCAACTGGATATACAATCCTTTCTTTATTCTGGATACTCTGAGCTCGTAAGTCACTATCCACCAAACGGGCTAAAGCAAAAGCATCTGCAAGAGAACTTGCCAATCTCACTGTCGTACGATACTCTGGTGGTAAAGCTTCAACAAAATGATCTATCTTAGTTCTATCATTTGGTACCCATTGCTGCACAAACCTCAATTTCGCTGTAAACTGTGTAATCAACTCATCTATAGTCATCTCATCAGTTAACTGTAATCCCATGAATTCCTGTCTAAAGCGTGACACATCAAACTCAGAACAATACTGTCGACATACCTCATTATAAAAATCACTCCATCGAATGGATGCTTTCTGTTGTGTTGTCAGATTTGCTGTAATCGAATCCCACCAAAACATTGCCTGTCCTTTCAAAAGCTGTTCTGCATAAGAAACCTTAAATTCTTCCTCACAGTGGCACACCTCAAGTTTTCTCTCAGTATCCCGTAACCACTCAAGTGTAACAGATGGGTCAAAAGTTCCATAATAATTTGAAGGTTTGCAAGACATAAAAGTTTTAAATGAACAACCCTTTTTCTGTTGATGTGGTGATAGAAACACCGGTACCTGATAAGTAATAGGCCCTGAAGATGACACCCTAGGCTGTGAAACAGTGCTCATAACATGATACTGCGACTATAAATACTGCTGAGAAGATCCAACATGTAATACATACTCATTTCTAGCTATACGCTCCTCAGCTGAGAATGATGTATCTATCTGCCCATGTTTCTCTGTATCTGTCTCTGTATCAAGGACATCCAATCTCGGGGAACTGTTGAGGGTACTGGTCAGGTGCTCGTTTTCTGCCATACCTATACTCAAAACAACAACTCACAAATCTGTCAATCGTTAGTACTTAATATACTAACAGATTCCCAACACAGCTAAATCCCACATCTGGAATGTTTGACCAACACAATCATAAATTTGGGATTGAACACTTACCAATGTTCAATTCACCCAAACCTATGCTCTGATACCAACTTATAACACCCCTCATTTCATCAAACATTATTATAATGTTATTCGATTCGGAAGCGTAGGTCTCACTATATTAATGTACATTACATTAAAAGTACAGCAACTTTTTCAAACTTTCAAAACTTTATACATAACAGTTTAATGTTCTTTAAATCAAAATACTACAAACGAGGTGTTATATAATCACAAACACAACTGATTTAATCAAATCAGATATCAGAGTATACACATGTTCTTCAAACATTCCATCCAGGTCAACATATTCAAAACATAACCTGCAAGAAGTATTTAAAGTGGTGGGATTAGCACAACTGGTAAGTGAGTAAATCAATAATCAACAGACTGACTTAGCATAACACACTTGTGTACAACAAATAATTATATGCACACAACTCAACTGTTTATCACTTATCACATCACTATCACTTATCACCACAATCACTTTCACTTATCACCATAGAGGACCGGTGGTTCTTGAGTATCAGCCTCAAAGAACACTTTCAAACCAACTGCAGGCCCATACAGAGGTTTAACCGACTACTTGGTGCTATTACTCGTACAACACAGGCTACGACAATAAAACTTGTACTAAGACCCTGTGTTATCCAACCAATAGCAATCCAAGCCCAGCCCCATGCCTGGCCTCCATATCACTTATCACATAATCACAAGTCACTAATCATCAATGCACTATGGCCATATATCACATGATCACTTATCGACACACTCAACAGGTCATCATATCAGGTCAACAATCTATTCACAGTATTATTACTAATAAACCATAACAATCATGGCAATCAAAGCAATAGTAATAATACAATCACCTGTTGTAACAAATCTGTTACAACTAAATCAAACTGAGGGTTATCGATCCACTCACCAATTACCTCAGTCGACCACTCAGTTGTCTAATGTCACTGAGTCTCTTGCTTATCTGAAAACACCACAAACATCACAAGTCAGTAACTTGTCTCATCAACAATAATAACTTCATGTTATAATTATATAACATATCATATCATCTCAATTCACAATATATATAATCATATCACTTATATCGCCACTTTATATGTTACGTCTTTAGCAAGACTTATTTATTCACATTTTGTATATCATCACAATTATCATCATAATCTATGTAAGATTAATCTACTATCACAAACACTAGTGTCATATTAATTTCATTATATCATCAAATGAACATTAAGTATGTCAAGCCGCACGTACTCGTTTAAGTTCATTTGGTTCATGGCTAACATCTTATTTCAACTTATTATCACTGATTTAGTATTCACAAAGCGTTTATATATACAATTTATGTACTAAACATGCAGCAAGATAAGACTGTTCTGCATTGGGGCCATTTAGCCGCCGGCTAAATGGTTTGGCCGCCGGCCAAGACCCAAAACAATCGAATCCGAAGAAATTCACCGGATTCCCCAAAAACACAAATTAGCCGCCGGCTAAGCTGTTTGACCGCCGGTCACAGGGCCAGGTTCAAACCCTGTTCTTCCTGTTCGAAACTCATCTCCAAAATCCGAATCAAAACACTCTCAAATCGATTTCCCCAACTTTCTAATCAATTATTTACTGTAAATAGCAACTTCTAACACTATCTAGCATCACAAATCATCATTCAATCATCAATTCCACATATCAATCACTAATCCTAATGATTAAATCAAATTCATATATTTTCAAGAAAAAACACTTACAATCTTGATGATGATGGTAATCAGCTGGTGAAGGTGATGAATTAATCACAGGAACAAGCTTCAATCTTTTGTTTCTCTTTTAATTTCACTATGTGTTTGTGTTTTGAGTTTGCATCAGGAAATAAAGAAATGGGAGGGAATAAGAAATAAAGAAGGTCGGCCCTATAACCGACTTCAAATATACGGGTATAATTTAATACCCCTTCTCAACCTATTGTCTGGAACCCGAAAACCATTTGCGAGTCCAAACCTTTTATTGTTCCGTCAACTGTATTAATTTAAAACAATTAATATTTCACTAGTCACAATAAATCCTGAACTTATTTTACCCATTTATTTTCAACAAATCTAACACAACTATTTCATAACAATTCTTAAATAACAACTAAAAATCAATAAATGATATTAAAACAGCTAGGCCAGATTTGCAGATGTTACAAATCTCTCCCCCTTAAAGAGATTTCGTTCCCGAAATCTAATCCAGCTCGATCATCCAGGATAATACAATCGCATCATATCCACAAGGACCAGTTAATACACCGGTTTATACTCGAAACCCAAGGATCAGAATCCATGATAATATCACATTCGTTCCATAACAATCCATCGATATAATAATTTTACCTCTTTATATAATTCTCGGATATACAATCAATCAATACTTAAGAGTTTCAACTTAAAATCACATCTCAATAATCTTAATTCAATTGAATTCCATACAAGACTAGATAGTCTTTAATCCACTAACACAGTTCAATAACAATTTCTCTCATTCCATTAATTCTGAAAAGATCTCTTAACCCTTATTGAATAGATCCCATCAAATTCAGCAATGGTTCCAAGAAGTACCAAGTCTCACAATCAAATCTTTGATTTAATATATCCGTTAACCATGTCTCCATGAGTTTAAGGCAAAACAATTGTTATAACTCCAAATCAGAAGTAGCATCATCAACTACTTAATCATAATAGATACACACGTCACACGTTATCCCGTGAGCAACTTATAAATGTAATTACATGTTTTCAATTCTTTCCACATTCACCTATCCCAATGTACAGGCTTCTATTTTTTCCACCAAGCACAAGTACTGGTTCACAATTACAATCAGTCTAGGGAATAATCATTCTCATATCCCTCAAATCAGTATTCAAAACAAGTCAATCATCAAGTTCTCGCATTACCCATTTGTCTCAATCATCAAATGTCAAAATCTTATTAAACAATAGATTGACAACAAAATTCAATCCAAAATACAGCCCACTATCAAGCACTAGTCTCAATCACCAATGTGACAACTTAGATTATCTTATCATCAATCAATTCTATTTTAACAGAATTAATAAACACAATGGAAGTAATTTCAAGTCATCACATAACAACACAGTTCAATCCTGTGAATTGTATCACAACACAAGTCAAATCTGGTTTCAACCCAATTCAACATCTCCTGAATGATTAACAATCAGATTCGACTAAAAAGCTCAGTCAAAGTCACATCTCAAAAGTTTCAAATCTACTACTCGAACTCAAGATCAAATAATCTTTAATTCTCTAAAGTTGTTCAACAATGATTTAATACCATCTAAACACTGTCTCAGGATTCACAACACGACATCAACTGTAAATTCCAAGTCATAATGATTAACTCCTCTCAGGTAACTCAAATTATTACAATTAATATCAATAATCTAATCTCTGTATATCAAACACCACCTCATCTCATCAAAAGTATATAATACTTTGTAAAGTCAATAAGTCCATCAAATGGCACAAAACAACGATCAAATGCAAAACTGTTTCAATCAAATTCAATCCTCAACTTCACGTTAAACTTATTGCTACAATCAACATGTCTCAGCTTTTCATCTATCAAAATCAAATTCATAAGATTAATAATCTAACACAAGGATAATCCCCTTTTTACAGTTCCAAGAACCAATCACAACCGCATTATATGCTCAAATCCAATCCTACAATATGTCAAGATATCATCATTCCAGCAATTTCAACTTGTTCAACAAAGTTGACATATTCACATCATTTGATCCACTAAAATCCCATGAGTATTTATTAATCTCAATAATATAATCAGACTTATAACGATCACACTGATTCAACGAACAGTCATGACATACCGCTTTTTCAACATACACTTTGAATCATATCAATTCAGTATTTTATCAATCAATCAGGTTAATTCAACAATCTCATCAAATACTGGGAATCATACCATATTATACCGACAATCTCATCAAACACTAATAACTCTTTTTAAATTGTCAACATATCCCGTTCAACAGATTTACAAAATTCACATACATTCTGAACTCAACAACATAATCCTTTTCTCATATCTATCAAGTCAATCACAAGACTCATCTATCAAGGATAATTATTACTTTCTTTCACTATAATATATTATTTGCCCACTTTATACCAAAGTTTGTATCTACTAAGGATTTATACTAACACAGATCATCAAATATTATGACCCTATATTAACACTTAATTTCAGTCACTAACACAGTAACATAAATTATTTCATTCTCAACTATCTTTATTCTAAAAGAATTAGAATCACTAAGGGTCACTTTCAATTTATCACATAATCACAGATATAATGAACAATTAGTTCCACATTATATAAACACACACCAATACAAGGTAAATACAGAAATACCTGGAATGATGTCAACCATCCTGACAGCTTTATCAACTATCATCAGAAAATCTGCCAGCTGCTGACTGCAGATTCCTCCGCTTATGGCCAGAAGATGACGATGCACCGACCAACCCCGATCCCTGTCTTATCTCCTTTGAACACTGCCCCGCATGATGACCTTCTTTCTGACAATTCCAACATACTTTCTCAGGATAATTACAATCCCTCACTTTATGCCCAATCAATCCACACTTAATGCATCTGATAGTTTGGGAAGTACACTTTTCCGTATGTCTGGATTTACAATCATTACACCAAAGAGATCGATCATCCGAAACACTATGACTCTTTGACTTTCTGCTCTGTCTTTTATGTTTACCTTTATCAGAAGGTTCACTTTCAACTGGATATACAATCCTTTCTTTATTCTGGATACTCTGAGCTCGTAAGTCACTATCCACCAAACGGGCTAAAGCAAAAGCATCTGCAAGAGAACTTGCCAATCTCACTGTCGTACGATACTCTGGTGGTAAAGCTTCAACAAAATGATCTATCTTAGTTCTATCATTTGGTACCCATTGCTGCACAAACCTCAATTTCTCTGTAAACTGTGTAATCAACTCATCTATAGTCATCTCATCAGTTAACTGTAATCCCATGAATTCCTGTCTAAAGCGTGACACATCAAACTCAGAACAATACTGTCGACATACCTCATTATAAAAATCACTCCATCGAATGGATGCTTTCTGTTGTGTTGTCAGATTTGCTGTAATCGAATCCCACCAAAACATTGCCTGTCCTTTCAAAAGCTGTTCTGCATAAGAAACCTTAAATTCTTCCTCACAGTGGCACACCTCAAGTTTTCTCTCAGTATCCCGTAACCACTCAAGTGTAACAGATGGGTCAAAAGTTCCATAATAATTTGAAGGTTTGCAAGACATAAAAGTTTTAAATGAACAACCCTTTTTCTGTTGATGTGGTGATAGAAACACCGGTACCTGATAAGTAATAGGCCCTGAAGATGACACCCTAGGCTGTGAAACAGTGCTCATAACATGATACTGCGACTATAAATACTGCTGAGAAGATCCAACATGTAATACATACTCATTTCTAGCTATACGCTCCTCAGCTGAGAATGATGTATCTATCTGCCCATGTTTCTCTGTATCTGTCTCTGTATCAAGGACATCCAATCTCGGGGAACTGTTGAGGGTACTGGTCAGGTGCTCGTTTTCTGCCATACCTATACTCAAAACAACAACTCACAAATCTGTCAATCGTTAGTACTTAATATACTAACCGATTCCCAACACAGCTAAATCCCACATCTGGAATGTTTGACCAACACAATCATAAATTTGGGATTGAACACTTACCAATGTTCAATTCACCCAAACCTATGCTCTGATACCAACTTATAACACACCTCATTTCATCAAACATTATTATAATGTTATTCGATTCGGAAGCGTAGGTCTCACTATATTAATGTACATTACATTAAAAGTACAGCAACTTTTTCAAACTTTCAAAACTTTATACATAACAGTTTAATGTTCTTTAAATCAAAATACTACAAACGAGGTGTTATATAATCACAAACACAACTGATTTAATCAAATCAGATATCAGAGTATACACATGTTCTTCAAACATTCCATCCAGGTCAACAGCTTCTTGCCCACCCGTTATATTCAAAACATAACCTGCAAGAAGTATTTAAAGTGGTGGGATTAGCACAACTGGTAAGTGAGTAAATCAATAATCAACAGACTGACTTAGCATAACACACTTGTGTACAACAAATAATTATATGCACACAACTCAACTGTTTATCACTTATCACATCACTATCACTTATCACCACAATCACTTTCACTTATCACCATAGAGGACCGGTGGTTCTTGAGTATCAGCCTCAAAGAACACTTTCAAACCAACTGCAGGCCCATACAGAGGTTTAACCGACTACTTGGTGCTATTACTCGTACAACACAGGCTACGACAATAAAACTTGTACTAAGACCCTGTGTTATCCAACCAATAGCAATCCAAGCCCAGCCCCATGCCTGGCCTCCATATCACTTATCACATAATCACAAGTCACTAATCATCAATGCACTATGGCCATATATCACATGATCACTTATCGACACACTCAACAGGTCATCATATCAGGTCAACAATCTATTCACAGTATTATTACTAATAAACCATAACAATCATGGCAATCAAAGCAATAGTAATAATACAATCACCTGTTGTAACAAATCTGTTACAACTAAATCAAACTGAGGGTTATCGATCCACTCACCAATTACCTCAGTCGACCACTCAGTTGTCTAATGTCACTGAGTCTCTTGCTTATCTGAAAACACCACAAACATCACAAGTCAGTAACTTGTCTCATCAACAATAATAACTTCATGTTATAATTATATAACATATCATATCATCTCAATTCACAATATATATAATCATATCACTTATATCGCCACTTTATATGTTAAGTCTTTAGCAAGACTTATTTATTCACATTTTGTATATCATCACAATTATCATCATAATCTATGTAAGATTAATCTACTATCACAAACACTAGTGTCATATTAATTTCATTATATCATCAAATGAACATTAAGTATGTCAAGCCGCACGTACTCGTTTAAGTTCATTTGGTTCATGGCTAACATCTTATTTCAACTTATTATCACTGATTTAGTATTCACAAAGCGTTTATATATACAATTTATGTACTAAACATGCAGCAAGATAAGACTGTTCTGCATTGGGGCCATTTAGCCGCCGGCTAAATGGTTTGGCCGCCGGCCAAGACCCAAAACAATCGAATCCGAAGAAATTCACCGGATTCCCCAAAAACACAAATTAGCCGCCGGCTAAGCTGTTTGACCGCCGGTCACAGGGCCAGGTTCAAACCCTGTTCTTCCTGTTCGAAACTCATCTCCAAAATCCGAATCAAAACACTCTCAAATCGATTTCCCCAACTTTCTAATCAATTATTTACTGTAAATAGCAACTTCTAACACTATCTAGCATCACAAATCATCATTCAATCATCAATTCCACATATCAATCACTAATCCTAATGATTAAATCAAATTCATATATTTTCAAGAAAAAACACTTACAATCTTGATGATGATGGTAATCAGCTGGTGAAGGTGATGAATTAATCACAGGAACAAGCTTCAATCTTTTGTTTCTCTTTTAATTTCACTATGTGTTTGTGTTTTGAGTTTGCATCAGGAAATAAAGAAATGGGAGGGAATAAGAAATAAAGAAGGTCGGCCCTATAACCGACTTCAAATATACGGGTATAATTTAATACCCCTTCTCAACCTATTATCTGGAACCCGAAAACCATTTGCGAGTCCAAACCTTTTATTGTTCCGTCAACTGTATTAATTTAAAACAATTAATATTTCACTAGTCACAATAAATCCTGAACTTATTTTACCCATTTATTTTCAACAAATCTAACACAACTATTTCATAACAATTCTTAAATAACAACTAAAAATCAATAAATGATATTAAAACAGCTAGGCCAGATTTGCAGATGTTACAAATCTCTCCCCCTTAAAGAGATTTCGTCCCCGAAATCTAATCCAGCTCGATCATCCAGGATAATACAATCGCATCATATCCACAAGGACCAGTTAATACACCGGTTTATACTCGAAACCCAAGGATCAGAATCCATGATAATATCACATTCGTTCCATAACAATCCATCGATATAATAATTTTACCTCTTTATATAATTCTCGGATATACAATCAATCAATACTTAAGAGTTTCAACTTAAAATCACATCTCAATAATCTTAATTCAATTGAATTCCATACAAGACTAGATAGTCTTTAATCCACTAACACAGTTCAATAACAATTTCTCTCATTCCATTAATTCTGAAAAGATCTCTTAACCCTTATTGAATAGATCCCATCAAATTCAGCAATGGTTCCAAGAAGTACCAAGTCTCACAATCAAATCTTTGATTTAATATATCCGTCAACCATGTCTCCATGAGTTTAAGGCAAAACAATTGTTATAACTCCAAATCAGAAGTAGCATCATCAACTACTTAATCATAATAGATACACACGTCACACGTTATCCCGTGAGCAACTTATAAATGTAATTACATGTTTTCAATTCTTTCCACATTCACCTATCCCAATGTACAGGCTTCTATTTTTTCCACCAAGCACAAGTACTGGTTCACAATTACAATCAGTCTAGGGAATAATCATTCTCATATCCCTCAAATCAGTATTCAAAACAAGTCAATCATCAAGTTCTCGCATTACCCATTTGTCTCAATCATCAAATGTCAAAATCTTATTAAACAATAGATTGACAACAAAATTCAATCCAAAATACAGCCCACTATCAAGCACTAGTCTCAATCACCAATGTGACAACTTAGATTATCTTATCATCAATCAATTCTATTTTAACAGAATTAATAAACACAATGGAAGTAATTTCAAGTCATCACATAACAACACAGTTCAATCCTGTGAATTGTATCACAACACAAGTCAAATCTGGTTTCAACCCAATTCAACATCTCCTGAATGATTAACAATCAGATTCGACTAAAAAGCTCAGTCAAAGTCACATCTCAAAAGTTTCAAATCTACTGCTCGAACTCAAGATCAAATAATCTTTAATTCTCTAAAGTTGTTCAACGATGATTTAATACCATCTAAACACTGTCTCAGGATTCACAACACGACATCAACTGTAAATTCCAAGTCATAATGATTAACTCCTCTCAGGTAACTCAAATTATTACAATTAATATCAATAATCTAATCTCTGTATATCAAACACCACCTCATCTCATCAAAAGTATATAATACTTTGTAAAGTCAATAAGTCCATCAAATGGCACAAAACAACGATCAAATGCAAAACTGTTTCAATCAAATTCAATCCTCAACTTCACGTTAAACTTATTGCTACAATCAACATGTCTCAGCTTTTCATCTATCAAAATCAAATTCATAAGATTAATAATCTAACACAAGGATAATCCCCTTTTTTACAGTTCCAAGAACCAATCACAACCGCATTATATGCTCAAATCCAATCCTACAATATGTCAAGATATCATCATTCCAGCAATTTCAACTTGTTCAACAAAGTTGACATATTCACATCATTTGATCCACTAAAATCCCATGAGTATTTATTAATCTCAATAATATAATCAGACTTATAACGATCACACTGATTCAACGAACAATCATGACATACCGCTTTTTCAACATACACTTTGAATCATATCAATTCAGTATTTTATCAATCAATCAGGTTAATTCAACAATCTCATCAAATACTGGGAATCATACCATATTATACCGACAATCTCATCAAACACTAATAACTCTTTTTAAATTGTCAACATATCCCGTTCAACAGATTTACAAAATTCACATACATTCTGAACTCAACAACATAATCCTTTTCTCATATCTATCAAGTCAATCACAAGACTCATCTATCAAGGATAATTATTACTTTCTTTCACTATAATATATTATTTGCCCACTTTATACCAAAGTTTGTATCAACTAAGGATTTACACTAACACAGATCATCAAATATTATGACCCTATATTAACACTTAATTTCAGTCACTAACACAGTAACATAAATTATTTCATTCTCAACTATCTTTATTCTAAAAGAATTAGAATCACTAAGGGTCACTTTCAATTTATCACATAATCACAGATATAATGAACAATTAGTTCCACATTATATAAACACACACCAATACAAGGTAAATACAGAAATACCTGGAATGATGTCAACCATCCTGACAGCTTTATCAACTATCATCAGAAAATCTGCCAGCTGCTGACTGCAGATTCCTCCGCTTATGGCCAGAAGATGACGATGCACCGACCAACCCCGATCCCTGTCTTATCTCCTTTGAACAATGCCCCGCATGATGACCTTCTTTCTGACAATTCCAACATACTTTCTCAGGATAATTACAATCCCTCACTTTATGCCCAATCAATCCACACTTAATGCATCTGATAGTTTGGGAAGTACACTTTTCCGTATGTCTGGATTTACAATCATTACACCAAAGAGATCGATCATCCGAAACACTATGACTCTTTGACTTTCTGCTTTGTCTTTTATGTTTACCTTTATCAGAAGGTTCACTTTCAACTGGATATACAATCCTTTCTTTATTCTGGATACTCTGAGCTCGTAAGTCACTATCCACCAAACGGGCTAAAGCAAAAGCATCTGCAAGAGAACTTGCCAATCTCACTGTCGTACGATACTCTGGTGGTAAAGCTTCAACAAAATGATCTATCTTAGTTCTATCATTTGGTACCCATTGCTGCACAAACCTCAATTTCGCTGTAAACTGTGTAATCAACTCATCTATAGTCATCTCATCAGTTAACTGTAATCCCATGAATTCCTGTCTAAAGCGTGACACATCAAACTCAGAACAATACTGTCGACATACCTCATTATAAAAATCACTCCATCGAATGGATGCTTTCTGTTGTGTTGTCAGATTTGCTGTAATCGAATCCCACCAAAACATTGCCTGTCCTTTCAAAAGTTGTTCTGCATAAGAAACCTTAAATTCTTCCTCACAGTGGCACACCTCAAGTTTTCTCTCAGTATCCCGTAACCACTCAAGTGTAACAGATGGGTCAAAAGTTCCATAATAATTTGAAGGTTTGCAAGACATAAAAGTTTTAAATGAACAACCCTTTTTCTGTTGATGTGGTGATAGAAACACCGGTACCTGATAAGTAATAGGCCCTGAAGATGACACCCTAGGCTGTGAAACAGTGCTCATAACATGATACTGCGACTATAAATACTGCTGAGAAGATCCAACATGTAATACATACTCATTTCTAGCTATACGCTCCTCAGCTGAGAATGCTGTATCTATCTGCCCATGTTTCTCTGTATCTGTCTCTGTATCAAGGACATCCAATCTCGGGGAACTGTTGAGGGTACTGGTCAGGTGCTCGTTTTCTGCCATACCTATACTCAAAACAACAACTCACAAATCTGTCAATCGTTAGTACTTAATATACTAACCGATTCCCAACACAGCTAAATCCCACATCTGGAATGTTTGACCAACACAATCATAGATTTGGGATTGAACACTTACCAATGTTCAATTCACCCAAACCTATGCTCTGATACCAACTTATAACACCCCTCATTTCATCAAACATTATTATAATGTTATTCGATTCGGAAGCGTAGGTCTCACTATATTAATGTACATTACATTAAAAGTACAGCAACTTTTTCAAACTTTCAAAACTTTATACATAACAGTTTAATGTTCTTTAAATCAAAATACTACAAACGAGGTGTTATATAATCACAAACACAACTGATTTAATCAAATCAGATATCAGAGTATACACATGTTCTTCAAACATTCCATCCAGGTCAACAGCTTCTTGCCCACCCGTTATATTCAAAACATAACCTGCAAGAAGTATTTAAAGTGGTGGGATTAGCACAACTGGTAAGTGAGTAAATCAATAATCAACAGACTGACTTAGCATAACACACTTGTGTACAACAAATAATTATATGCACACAACTCAACTGTTTATCACTTATCACATCACTATCACTTATCACCACAATCACTTTCACTTATCACCATAGAGGACCGGTGGTTCTTGAGTATCAGCCTCAAAGAACACTTTCAAACCAACTGCAGGCCCATACAGAGGTTTAACCGACTACTTGGTGCTATTACTCGTACAACACAGGCTACGACAATAAAACTTGTACTAAGACCCTGTGTTATCCAACCAATAGCAATCCAAGCCCAGCCCCATGCCTGGCCTCCATATCACTTATCACATAATCACAAGTCACTAATCATCAATGCACTATGGCCATATATCACATGATCACTTATCGACACACTCAACAGGTCATCATATCAGGTCAACAATCTATTCACAGTATTATTACTAATAAACCATAACAATCATGGCAATCAAAGCAATAGTAATAATACAATCACCTGTTGTAACAAATCTGTTACAACTAAATCAAACTGAGGGTTATCGATCCACTCACCAATTACCTCAGTCGACCACTCAGTTGTCTAATGTCACTGAGTCTCTTGCTTATCTGAAAACACCACAAACATCACAAGTCAGTAACTTGTCTCATCAACAATAATAACTTCATGTTATAATTATATAACATATCATATCATCTCAATTCACAATATATATAATCATATTGTGACACCCCCAAATTTAATGATTTGCGGAAGCTTGATTTGGGTGTCACTAATCAATATACAAAGCACATAAGATATAATGAACGACCACTATATGCGTCGTTTTAAACTTGTATAAATAAAGTAAATGTTTACATCAAAATATAGTTACATTAGCTCGGTTCCTGAAATTGAGAGATTTCATAGCATAATTACTTTTACAAAATATAATAATGCAGTCCAATCTCTAGTTGTATGTATGCTGACTCGAGCTAATAATTCCTGCTTGTGCAGCCAAACTACTGCTGGGTACCTGTGATAAATACTAAAATGGGTCAGCGAAAACGCTGGTGAGCTCACAGGTTTGTATGTCAATGTATAGTTGTAAGAACCGCAAGATTTATATTGAATTTAAAATGCAATTAAGCAAAATAAAAGTTATATTGTCCATGAGCACATAGTCTGAGCTTAACTTGATTTGTCAGGCCCACTTAAGGAAACCTAACTTGAAATGCCTCCTACGAGTGCCTAATCAACACTCGTCTTCCCAAATGCTAATACATCCGTTTGACCGGTTAGTGCGTGCTAACCCGGATGAGGATTGTCAATCCCATATGATATCATATACTAACATTCACGCTATAAAATACTAGAGACTATGCTTATGGAGGACTTTAAATTGATTAGCTTGAAACTCATGTAGTATTTGAAGTTTGGCACTTGCGTTCTACTTGTAAAACAAAATCGAGTAGTAATATCACACCCCTAGTTGTAAAGCAGTGAAAATGGGGCTATGAAACTCACCTGGTTCTTGAAGTGTTTAACTTAATGAACTTGGAGTAATTAGCTGTGAGTTGGTGTCCAAAGGCTTGAAACCTGAATGTGTCCACGACACTTAAATTGTCATTAATTGTATTGGTATCCCGAAAGACTACCATTTGAATTGTTTGTCTAACTTAATGTCCAAATTACCCCGATTTGGTTGATTGTTTTGTTACAAGTTACTACGACTTGTTTGAATAAATTGGTACAAGTTACAACGACTTGTTTGATTGAATTATCTAAGTTTCAACGACTTAGTTGATTTAATTGTGTATTTGAAAGGGTGTACGGCCCGTTGGTGACGGTTGTATCGATAGTTCTAAAATGTTATTATATTGTTGCTATAGTGAATCGCTACAGCAAATTGCTACAGTAACTTTGACTTTGAAAATTTTTAGTTTTGAAGATTCTGTTTTGTGCGACGTAGCCTGCGACGTAGCCTGCGACGTGGGCTGCGACGTAAGAGTTTTGCGACGAAAAGGGTTGCGTCGCTAAAGTCAACAGTGCTAAGTCAATAGCGACGTAGGGTGCTACGTCGCTTATGCGACGTAGGTTCGGTTTGCGACGTTAAGGTCTGCGTCGCTATGTGCGACGTTCGCAAGTCAATGCGACGTAATAGGCTGCGTCGCTATATGCGACGTTGGGGATATAGTGCGACGTAGGTCGCTGCGTCGCTATATGCGACGTTGGGGATATAGTGCGATGTAGGTCGCTGCGTCGCTATATGCGACGTTGGGGATATAGTGCGACGTAGGTCGCTGCGTCGCATTTGCTCCAGGCCAAATGCGACGTACGGGGTCTGATCGGATTTTCAACCTCAAAAACGCATTTTCCGGCCATCGATCGGCATAATATTTTTACCCAACCCATTTTAGGACATTACAAGGTTATACAAACAACTAGCAAGTTATAAAACTTAAAAACGAGAGTTTTCGGAGTTGTGTCGGAAACTTACAAATCGCCGAAATGAAATTCCGGAAAGATAGGATTGTAGATCGTCGCGAGGTGGTCGTTTATTTCCAAAGGGGCTTGAAGATCCAAGGTCGTTTAGTATGTTTATTTTGCGATTTTCGTTGATTTTGGTTTGTGGTTTTTGAGAGAAAAGAAAAGGAAGAGAGAGAGAGATAATTAAGAAATGAAAGAAAGAAAATGGTGGGGAGGTGGTTAAGGGATCACCTCCCATTTTCAGTCCGCGCACTGCGCTCCGTGCGGTGTTCGTTTATTCCGTCATTTGAACGTTAAATATTTATTTTCTATGTTTTAATATACGTTTTAAAATACGAATAATTATTCAGTATTTTTGTTGAAGTATTTTACTAACTATTTAATAATTACATTATAAAAGATGAATTGTATCGTTTTGTTTGCGCAATTACATTTTATTCGCGTTTATATCAATTATGTGATAAAACTTGGAAACTAAATATTATTGACATAATATTTTTAAGTACAATAACGTTATTAAAATCCTTGTATTACTTAAATCAATTTTTCACCAACGTCCGTATTTATTGTATCGAAATTCATTCGATTTGAAACTCGTACGATTTAAACAAATCGCATAATTGTAGATATATATATTCAACAATATATATAATAATTGATACATTAATTAGCCTAACCCAGAACTAATTACATGTATTACACTTGATTAGGCACTAAACTATAGTCCTAAATTGACGGTTGTCACATTCTCCCCCTGTTAGGAGAATTTCGTCCCGAAATTTAAGTTGAAGTCGTGTTTGATGTTGAATCAGTGAAGAGTTGAGGGTACTTGAGTCGCATTTGGTCTTCCCGTTCCCAGGTAAATTCCGGACCGCGCCGCGAATTCCACCTAACCTTGACGATAGGAATACGACTTTGTTTAAGTTGTTTGACCTCACGGTCCATGATCTCGGCGGGTTCCTCAACAAAGTGAAGTTTCTCGTCAACTCGAATTTCATCAAGTGGAATGATAAGTGTCTCATCAGACAGACACTTCTTCAGATTTGAAACATGAAATGTGGGATGCACGCTGCTGAGTTCAGATGGCAGCTGCAATCGATAAGCCACTGGACCAATCCTTTCGAGGATCTCGAATGGTCCAATGTATCTGGGATTCAACTTCCCTCGTTTGCCAAATCGGATTACGCCTTTCCAAGGCGATACTTTGAGTAGAACTCGATCCCCAACTTGGAACTCGAGTGGTTTGCGTCTCACGTCAGCATAACTTTTCTGACGATCACGCGCGGCTTTGAGTTTGTTTTGAATTTCTACGATTCTCTCAGTTGTCTCGTGTATGATTTCTGGACCTGTGAGTTGGCTATCCCCAACCTCAGTCCAACAGATAGGTGACCGGCACTTACGACCGTACAGTGCCTCGAACGGTGCAGTTTTGATGCTGGTATGATAACTGTTGTTGTACGAGAACTCGCACAATGGTAGGTGTTTTTCCCAGTTTACACCGAAGTCTACTACGCAGGCCCGTAGCATGTCTTCCAGTGTTTGAATGGTTCGTTCACTTTGGCCGTCGGTTTGAGGATGGTATGCGGTACTCATATCAAGTCGAGTACCCAGAGATTTTTGAAGTGATTGCCAAAATTGTGAAGTGAAACGACTATCTCTATCGGAGATAATGGAGATTGGAACGCCGTGTTTGGTAACGATTTCCTTCAGATAAATGTTGGTGAGGCGTTCCATTTTGTCGGATTCCTTGATTGCCAGGAAGTGAGCAGACTTTGTGAGACGATCCACGATCACCCAAATGGTATCGCAACCGCTGGACGATTTGGGTAGTTTGGTTATGAAATCCATGGCAATTTGTTCCCATTTCCATTCAGGAAGACTGGGTTGTTGAAGTAAACCAGAAGGTTTTTGATATTCGATTTTGACTTTGGAGCAAGTAAGGCATTTGCTGACATAGGTGGCGATTTCAGCTTTCATGTTCGGCCACCAGTAGAAGTCCTTGATACCGTGGTACATTTTATCGGATCCCGGATGGATAGAATATTTGGACTTGTGAGCTTCATCCATCACCAAGTCTCGTAGGTTCCCAAACTTAGGCAACCAGATTCGATTTGAGAAATACCTAATCCCGTTAGGTTTGATTTCGAATTGTTTATCCATGCCTCGCAAGGCTTCATCTTTGACATTTTCGGGTTTTAAGGCTTCGAGTTGAGCAGTGAGGATTTGAATGTTTAAATTGTTGTGAATGGTCATACTGAGGGCTCGAACCCGAAGTGGTTTCACTCGCTCTTTTCGACTGAGGGCGTCAGCAACAACATTTGCTTTGCCTGGATGATATTTGAGTTCGCAGTCGTAATCGGTAAGCAACTCGACCCATCGACGTTGCCTTATGTTGAGATCCTTCTGATCGAATATGTGTTGAAGGCTTTTATGGTCGGTAAAGATTGTGCATCTAGTACCGTAAAGGTAATGTCTCCAGATTTTGAGGGCAAAAACGACAGCTCCTAGCTCGAGGTCGTGGGTGGTGTAATTCTTTTCATGAATCTTGAGCTGTCGGGAAGCATAAGCTATGACTTTGTCTCGTTGCATGAGCACACAACCGAGACCTTGATGTGAAGCATCGCAGTATACCACGAAGTCATCGGTGCCTTCGGGTAATGAGAGGATAGGAGCACTGCAAAGCTTTTGTTTTAAGAGTTGGAATGCCGACTCTTGCTTATCAGTCCAGTCAAACTTTTTGTCTTTCTGGGTCAGCGTCGTGAGTGGTATGGCTATCTTGGAGAAATTTTCAATGAATCGTCGATAGTATCCGGCCAGTCCTAGAAACTGCCGTACTTCGGTCGGAGTGGTTGGCGATTGCCAGTCTTTGATAGCCTCGATTTTTGACGGGTCAACGTGAATTCCCTGACTGTCAATCACGTGACCAAGGAATTGAACGGTTTTGATCCAGAACTCACACTTAGAGAACTTGGCATAGAGCTCCTCGTGTTTAAGTAGTTCAAGGATGGTTCTGAGGTGTTGCGCTCGCTCTTCTTTGCTTCGTGAATATATGAGGATGTCATCGATGAAGACAATGACGAACTTATCAAGGTAAGGTTTACACACCCGATTCATAAGGTCCATGAATACAGCCGGTGCATTGGTCAGGCCGAATGGCATCACTTGGAATTCGTAATGCCCGTAACGAGTTCTGAAAGCGGTTTTTGGAATATCGGCATCGCGAACACGCAATTGGTGATAACCGGATCGGAGATCAATCTTTGAATAACAACTCGACCCTTGAAGTTGGTCGAACAGGTCATCGATTCGAGGGAGTGGATATCGGTTCTTGACAGTTAACTTGTTCAACTCCCGATAGTCGATACACATTCGAAAAGAACCATCTTTCTTCTTAACAAATAGGACCGGAGCTCCCCAAGGTGAAGAACTCGGCCTGATAAACCCTCATTCCAGGAGTTCCTGTAACTGGGTGGACAGCTCCTGAAGTTCGGATGGAGCTAAACGGTATGGTGCTCGGGCCACAGGCGCAGCACCTGGTACAAGATCGATTGAGAACTCAACCTGTCTTGGTGGTGGTAGACCAGGCAGTTCCTCAGGAAAGACTTCTGGAAAGTCTCGAACAATTGGAACATCCTCGAGTCGCTTCTCCTCCGACCTTTTTCTCCATGATGTGCGCGAGGATTGATGGATAACCCTTTCTCAGAAATTTCTGGGTTTTAAGACAAGAGATGATGTTAAGCCTCGTCCCTCCGGTCTCCCCCTGTATGACTAGGGTTCTACCGACAGTGAGAGGTATGCGAACAATTTTGTCATAGCAGATGATTTCGGCGCGATGTTTGGATAACCAATCCATGCCTACGATGACATCGAAACTTCCTATCTCAACAGGCATAAGATCTATGGAGAAGATTTCGTCGGCTAGATTTAAAGTGCAATTAGGTATCACACTATTGGTTTCTATCATTTGGCCATTAGCTAGCTCTACTGTGTACTTAACGTCTAAAGCAACAGGTGTAATGTCAAGTAGAGGGCAAAATTCATCGGAAATAAAACTCCTATCGGCACCAGTATCAAACAGAATGGAAGCAGTTAAATTGTTGAGGAGGAACATACCCGTGACCACATTCGGGTCCTGACGGGCGTCCCCTGAGTTGATCACGAAGGCGCTACTTTTGGTGTTGTTGTTGTTACGGTGGTTGTTGTTGTTGTTGCCCTTATTCTTCAATTTTGGGCAAGAATCCCTGAAGTGTCCTGGGTTTCCACATTCATAACAGGACTTAGGTTGTCGGGTATTTCTGTCAGAGGGGTTGTTGTTGGATTTGGGGGCTCGGCAATCCTTAGTCGAATGCCCATACCTCCTGCAGTTGTTGCAAGGAGTACCGCACTGACCAAAGTGGTGATAGTTACACTTGGGACAATAGGGTCTGTCCCCGGTGTAGCTGCGGTTGGATTCAGAGTTGGTGTTGTAGACTTGGATGGCGTTGTTTTTCTTGTTAGAGTTGTGGTGGTGTTCAGTGGATTTGCGTTTGCTGTTGTTAGAGGATGAGGTGTTGGAAGTCTCACGGCTGACAACTAGAGCCATGAGTTCGTGGGCCAATCGAATGGCACTCTCAGTAGTAGTTGGTTTGGATGAGGCGACGTTGCCCTGGATGTTCTCGGGGAGTCCACGAATGTATTTCTTAATGCCCTTACTTTCCGGTTCGACTAAACTCGGGCATAATAAAGCAAACTGCTGAAATTTAGTGGTATAATCAGCAACATCATTTCCCTGCACCTCCAGATGCCAGAATTCTTCTTCCAGCCTGTGCAATTCCTCTTCAGGACAGTATTTTTCTGTCAGTTTCTTTTTCAGTTCGGCCCAAGGAAGTCGATTTGCAACCTCAAGGCCTACAGAGTTTGCGTGGGTTTTCCACCACGTGAGTGCACCTTCCTGAAAGGTGTAAGCAGCGAATTTGACTTTGTTGTTCTCAGTACAGTCGCAGAGACTGAAAACAGATTCCATGCGCTCAATCCAACGGATCAAGCCAATGGCACCTTCCGTGCCCTTGAAGTATAGCGGTTTACAGCTAAGAAAGTCTTTATAGGAGCAAGGTTTGGGTGGTGGAGTATTGGTTGATGTGTCCTTGCTACCGGGTGGTGTTCGGGTAGCCAAGGCTTCGGTCACACTGCGGGCAATTATTCCCGCGATCTCAGCTTCGCTAAGGGTAATTTGACGGCGATGAGGCATGATGCTGAGTAAGAAAGAACAAGGAAATGAAATAAGATGCTAGTCCGAGTATGATGAACTAGTGGTGTGTTTGTCATTTCGAGACAAAGCGTTAGAGAGAAAGAGGCCTATATTCATATAATATAATATAGCCTAAAGTGATAATGAGGTCTACTTATGTAAGTATATATGTATATCACATAATAACCTATTGAGTGTCTAGCACAGACGTGTTTTGAGTCCCGTTTCTCTCGAGGTCAGAGTCAACTAATGCATTCCTGTTCAACATAACTCTTTCAGATTTCACATCATCTTTCTCTAATTGTACATAGTTGATCAGGCTATGTTAAATTAAAGTCGTATGATGTAATCCCTGAACTAGTCATAACTAATAAGGAATACTGCCTAACGGTCATAGTCTAGGCCCACTAAATGCAACCTAGTTCACTATAACCTTAGGCTCTGATACCAATCTGTGACACCCCCAAATTTAATGATTTGCGGAAGCTTGATTTGGGTGTCACTAATCAATGTACAAAGCACATAAGATATAATGAACGACCACTATATGCGTCGTTTTAAACTTGTATAAATAAAGTAAATGTTTACATCAAAATATAGTTACATTAGCTCGGTTCCTGAAATTGAGAGATTTCATAGCATAATTACTTATACAAAATATAATAATGCAGTCCAATCTCTAGTTGTATGTATGCTGACTCGAGCTAATAATTCCTGCTTGTGCAGCCAAACTACTGCTGGGTACCTGTGATAAATACTAAAATGGGTCAGCGAAAACGCTGGTGAGCTCACAGGTTTGTATGTCAATGTATAGTTGTAAGAACCGCAAGATTTATATTGAATTTAAAATGCAATTAAGCAAAATAAAAGTTATACTGTCCATGAGCACATAGTCTGAGCTTAACTTGATTTGTCAGGCCCACTTAAGGAAACCTAACTTGAAATGCCTCCTACGAGTGCCTAATCAACACTCGTCTTCCCAAATGCTAATACATCCGTTTGACCGGTTAGTGCGTGCTAACCCGGATGAGGATTGTTAATCCCATATGATATCATATACTAACATTCACGCTATAAAATACTAGAGACTATGCTTATGGAGGACTTTAAATTGATTAGCTTGAAACTCATGTAATATTTGAAGTTTGGCACTTGCGTTCTACTTGTAAAACAAAATCGAGTAGTAATATCACACCCCTAGTTGTAAAGCAGTGAAAATGGGGCTATGAAACTCACCTGGTTCTTGAAGTGTTTAACTTAATGAACTTGGAGTAATTAGCTGTGAGTTGGTGTCCAAAGGCTTGAAACCTGAATGTGTCCACGACACTTAAATTGTCATTAATTGTATTGGTATCCCGAAAGACTACCATTTGAATTGTTTGTCTAACTTAATGTCCAAATTACCCCGATTTGGTTGATTGTTTTGTTACAAGTTACTACTACTTGTTTGAATAAATTGGTACAAGTTACAACGACTTGTTTGATTGAATTATCTAAGTTTCAACGACTTAGTTGATTTAATTGTGTATTTGAAAGGGTGTACGGCCCGTTGGTGATGGTTGTATCGATAGTTCTAAAATGTTATTATATTGTTGCTACAGTGAATCGCTACAGCAAATTGCTACAGTAACTTTGACTTCGAAAATTTTTAGTTTTGAAGATTCTGTTTTGTGCGACGTAGCCTGCGACGTAGCCTGCGACGTGGGTTGCGACGTAAGAGTTTTGCGACGAAAAGGGTTGCGTCGCTAAAGTCAACAGTGCTAAGTCAATAGCGACGTAGGGTGCTACGTCGCTTATGCGACGTAGGTTCGGTTTGCGACGTTAAGGTCTGCGTCGCTATGTGCGACGTTCGCAAGTCAATGCGACGTAATAGGCTGCGTCGCTATATGCGACGTTGGGGATATAGTGCGACGTAGGTCGCTGCGTCGCTATATGCGACGTTGGGGATATAGTGCGACGTAGGTCGCTGCGTCGCTATATGCGACGTTGGGGATATAGTGCGACGTAGGTCGCTGCGTCGCATTTGCTCCAGGCCAAATGCGACGTACGGGGTCTGATCGGATTTTCAACCTCAAAAACGCATTTTCCGGCCATCGATCGGCATAATATTTTTACCCAACCCATTTTAGGACATTACAAGGTTATACAAACAACTAGCAAGTTATAAAACTTAAAAACGAGAGTTTTCGGAGTTGTGTCGGAAACTTACAAATCGCCGAAATGAAATTCCGGAAAGATAGGATTGTAGATCGTCGCGAGGTGGTCGTTTATTTCCAAAGGGGCTTGAAGATCCAAGGTCGTTTAGTATGTTTATTTTGCGATTTTCGTTGATTTTGGTTTGTGGTTTTTGAGAGAAAAGAAAAGGAAGAGAGAGAGAGATAATTAAGAAATGAAAGAAAGAAAATGGTGGGGAGGTGGTTAAGGGATCACCTCCCATTTTCAGTCCGCGCACTGCACTCCGTGCGGTGTTCGTTTATTCCGTCATTTGAACGTTAAATATTTATTTTCTATGTTTTAATATACGTTTTAAAATACGAATAATTATTCAGTATTTTTGTTGAAGTATTTTACTAACTATTTAATAATTACAGTATAAACGATGAATTGTATCGTTTTGTTTGCGCAATTACATTTTATTCGCGTTTATATCAATTATGTGATAAAACTTGGATACTAAATATTATTGACATAATATTTTTAAGTACAATAATGTTATTAAAATCCTTGTATTACTTAAATCAATTTTTCACCAACGTCCGTATTTATTGTATCGAAATTCATTCGATTTGAAACTCGTACGATTTAAACAAATCGCATAATTGTAGATATATATATTCAACAATATATATAATAATTGATACATTAATTAGCCTAACCCAGAACTAATTACATGTATTACACTTGATTAGGCACTAAACTATAGTCCTAAATTGACGGTTGTCACACATATCACTTATATCGCCACTTTATATGTTAAGTCTTTAGCAAGACTTATTTATTCACATTTTGTATATCATCACAATTATCATCATAATCTATGTAAGATTAATCTACTATCACAAACACTAGTGTCATATTAATTTCATTATATCATCAAATGAACATTAAGTATGTCAAGCCGCACGTACTCGTTTAGGTTCATTTGGTTCATGGCTAACATCTTATTTCAACTTATTATCACTGATTTAGTATTCACAAAGCGTTTATATATACAATTTATGTACTAAACATGCAGCAAGATAAGACTATTCTGCATTGGGGCCATTTAGCCGCCGGCTAAATGGTTTGGCCGCCGGCCAAGACCCAAAACAATCGAATCCGAAGAAATTCACCGGATTCCCCAAAAACACAAATTAGCCGCCGGCTAAGCTGTTTGACCGCCGGTCACAGGGCCAGGTTCAAACCCTGTTCTTCCTGTTCGAAACTCATCTCCAAAATCCGAATCAAAACACTCTCAAATCGATTTCCCCAACTTTCTAATCAATTATTTACTGTAAATAGCAACTTCTAACACTATCTAGCATCACAAATCATCATTCAATCATCAATTCCACATATCAATCACTAATCCTAATGATTAAATCAAATTCATATATTTTCAAGAAAAAACACTTACAATCTTGATGATGATGGTAATCAGCTGGTGAAGGTGATGAATTAATCACAGGAACAAGCTTCAATCTTTTGTTTCTCTTTTAATTTCACTATGTGTTTGTGTTTTGAGTTTGCATCAGGAAATAAAGAAATGGGAGGGAATAAGAAATAAAGAAGGTCAGCCCTATAACCGACTTCAAATATACGGGTATAATTTAATACCCCTTCTCAACCTATTGTCTGGAACCCGAAAACCATTTGCGAGTCCAAACCTTTTATTGTTCCGTCAACTATATTAATTTAAAACAATTAATATTTCACTAGTCACAATAAATCCTGAACTTATTTTACCCATTTATTTTCAACAAATCTAACACAACTATTTCATAACAATTCTTAAATAACAACTAAAAATCAATAAATGATATTAAAACAGCTAGGCCAGATTTGCAGATGTTACAAATCTCTCCCCCTTAAAGAGATTTCGTCCCCGAAATCTAATCCAGCTCGATCATCCAGGATAATACAATCGCATCATATCCACAAGGACCAGTTAATACACCGGTTTATACTCGAAACCCAAGGATCAGAATCCATGATAATATCACATTCGTTCCATAACAATCCATCGATATAATAATTTGACCTCTTTATATAATTCTCGGATATACAATCAATCAATACTTAAGAGTTTCAACTTAAAATCACATCTCAATAATCTTAATTCAATTGAATTCCATACAAGACTAGATAGTCTTTAATCCACTAACACAGTTCAATAACAATTTCTCTCATTCCATTAATTCTGAAAAGATCTCTTAACCCTTATTGAATAGATCCCATCAAATTCAGCAATGGTTCCAAGAAGTACCAAGTCTCACAATCAAATCTTTGATTTAATATATCCGTCAACCATGTCTCCATGAGTTTAAGGCAAAACAATTGTTATAACTCCAAATCAGAAGTAGCATCATCAACTACTTAATCATAATAGATACACACGTCACACGTTATCCCGTGAGCAACTTATAAATGTAATTACATGTTTTCAATTCTTTCCACATTCACCTATCCCAATGTACAGGCTTCTATTTTTTCCACCAAGCACAAGTACTGGTTCACAATTACAATCAGTCTAGGGAATAATCATTCTCATATCCCTCAAATCAGTATTCAAAACAAGTCAATCATCAAGTTCTCGCATTACCCATTTGTCTCAATCATCAATTGTCAAAATCTTATTAAACAATAGATTGACAACAAAATTCAATCCAAAATACAGCCCACTATCAAGCACTAGTCTCAATCACCAATGTGACAACTTAGATTATCTTATCATCAATCAATTCTATTTTAACAGAATTAATAAACACAATGGAAGTAATTTCAAGTCATCACATAACAACACAGTTCAATCATGTGAATTGTATCACAACACAAGTCAAATCTGGTTTCAACCCAATTCAACATCTCCTGAATGATTAACAATCAGATTCGACTAAAAAGCTCAGTCAAAGTCACATCTCAAAAGTTTCAAATCTACTGCTCGAACTCAAGATCAAATAATCTTTAATTCTCTAAAGTTGTTCAACAATGATTTAATACTATCTAAACACTGTCTCAGGATTCACAACACGACATCAACTGTAAATTCCAAGTCATAATGATTAACTCCTCTCAGGTAACTCAAATTATTACAATTAATATCAATAATCTAATCTCTGTATATCAAACACCACCTCATCTCATCAAAAGTATATAATACTTTGTAAAGTCAATAAGTCCATCAAATGGCACAAAACAACGATCAAATGCAAAACTGTTTCAATCAAATTCAATCCTCAACTTCACGTTAAACTTATTGCTACAATCAACATGTCTCAGCTTTTCATCTATCAAAATCAAATTCATAAGATTAATAATCTAACACAAGGATAATCCCCTTTTTACAGTTCCAAGAACCAATCACAACCGCATTATATGCTCAAATCCAATCCTACAATACGTCAAGATATCATCATTCCAGCAATTTCAACTTGTTCAACAAAGTTGACATATTCACATCATTTGATCCACTAAAATCCCATGAGTATTTATTAATCTCAATAATATAATCAGACTTATAACGATCACACTGATTCAACGAACAGTCATGACATACCGCTTTTTCAACATACACTTTGAATCATATCAATTCAGTATTTTATCAATCAATCAGGTTAATTCAACAATCTCATTAAATACTGGGAATCATACCATATTATACCAACAATCTCATCAAACACTAATAACTCTTTTTAAATTGTCAACATATCCCGTTCAACAGATTTACAAAATTCACATACATTCTGAACTCAACAACATAATCCTTTTCTCATATCTATCAAGTCAATCACAAGACTCATCTATCAAGGATAATTATTACTTTCTTTCACTATAATATATTATTTGCCCACTTTATACCAAAGTTTGTATCAACTAAGGATTTACACTAACACAGATCATCAAATATTATGACCCTATATTAACACTTAATTTCAGTCACTAACACAGTAACAGAAATTATTTCATTCTCAACTATCTTTATTCTAAAAGAATTAGAATCACTAAGGGTCACTTTCAATTTATCACATAATCACAGATATAATGAACAATTAGTTCCACATTATATAAACACACACCAATACAAGGTAAATACAGAAATACCTGTAATGATGTCAACCATCCTGACAGCTTTATCAACTATCATCAGAAAATCTGCCAGCTGCTGACTGCAGATTCCTCCGCTTATGGCCAGAAGATGACGATGCACCGACCAACCCCGATCCCTGTCTTATCTCCTTTGAACACTGCCCCGCATGATGACCTTCTTTCTGACAATTCCAACATACTTTCTCAGGATAATTACAATCCCTCACTTTATGCCCAATCAATCCACACTTAATGCATCTGATAGTTTGGGAAGTACACTTTTCCGTATGTCTGGATTTACAATCATTACACCAAAGAGATCGATCATCCGAAACACTATGACTCTTTGACTTTCTGCTCTGTCTTTTATGTTTACCTTTATCAGAAGGTTCACTTTCAACTGGATATACAATCCTTTCTTTATTCTAGATACTCTGAGCTCGTAAGTCACTATCCACCAAACGGGCTAAAGCAAAAGCATCTGCAAGAGAACTTGCCAATCTCACTGTCGTACGATACTCTGGTGGTAAAGCTTCAACAAAATGATCTATCTTAGTTCTATCATTTGGTACCCATTGCTGCACAAACCTCAATTTCTCTGTAAACTGTGTAATTAACTCATCTATAGTCATCTTATCAGTTAACTGTAATCCCATGAATTCCTGTCTAAAGCGTGACACATCAAACTCAGAACAATACTGTCGACATACCTCATTATAAAAATCACTCCATCGAATGGATGCTTTCTATTGTGTTGTCAGATTTGCTGTAATCGAATCCCACCAAAACATTGCCTGTCCTTTCAAAAGCTGTTCTGCATAAGAAACCTTAAATTCTTCCTCACAGTGGCACACCTCAAGTTTTCTCTCAGTATCCCGTAACCACTCAAGTGTAACAGATGGGTCAAAAGTTCCATAATAATTTGAAGGTTTGCAAGACATAAAAGTTTTAAATGAACAACCCTTTTTCTGTTGATGTGGTGATAGAAACACCGGTACCTGATAAGTAATAGGCCCTGAAGATGACACCCTAGGCTGTGAAACAGTGCTCATAACATGATACTGCGACTATAAATACTGCTGAGAAGATCCAACATGTAATACATACTCATTTCTAGCTATACGCTCCTCAGCTGAGAATGCTGTATCTATCTGCCCATGTTTCTCTGTATCTGTCTCTGTATCAAGGACATCCAATCTCGGGGAACTGTTGAGGGTACTGGTCAGGTGCTCGTTTTCTGCCATACCTATACTCAAAACAACAACTCACAAATCTGTCAATCGTTAGTACTTAATATACTAACCGATTCCCAACACAGCTAAATCCCACATCTGGAATGTTTGACCAACACAATCATAGATTTGGGATTGAACACTTACCAATGTTCAATTCACCCAAACCTATGCTCTGATACCACCTTATAACACCCCTCATTTCATCAAACATTATTATAATGTTATTCGATTCGGAAGCGTAGGTCTCACTATATTAATGTACATTACATTAAAAGTACAGCAACTTTTTCAAACTTTCAAAACTTTATACATAACAGTTTAATGTTCTTTAAATCAAAATACTACAAACGAGGTGTTATATAATCACAAACAAAACTGATTTAATCAAATCAGATATCAGAGTATACACATGTTCTTCAAACATTCCATCCAGGTCAACAGCTTCTTGCCCACCCGTTATATTCAAAACATAACCTGCAAGAAGTATTTAAAGTGGTGGGATTAGCACAACTGGTAAGTGAGTAAATCAATAATCAACAGACTGACTTAGCATAACACACTTGTGTACAACAAATAATTATATGCACACAACTCAACTGTTTATCACTTATCACATCACTATCACTTATCACCACAATCACTTTCACTTATCACCATAGAGGACCGGTGGTTCTTGAGTATCAGCCTCAAAGAACACTTTCAAACCAACTGCAGGCCCATACAGAGGTTTAACCGACTACTTTGTGCTATTACTCGTACAACACAGGCTACGACAATAAAACTTGTACTAAGACCCTGTGTTATCCAACCAATAGCAATCCAAGCCCAGCCCCATGCCTGGCCTCCATATCACTTATCACATAATCACAAGTCACTAATCATCAATGCACTATGGCCATATATCACATGATCACTTATCGACACACTCAACAGGTCATCATATCAGGTCAACAATCTATTCACAGTATTATTACTAATAAACCATAACAATCATGGCAATCAAAGCAATAGTAATAATACAATCACCTGTTGTAACAAATCTGTTACAACTAAATCAAACTGAGGGTTATCGATCCACTCACCAATTACCTCAGTCGACCACTCAGTTGTCTAATGTCACTGAGTCTCTTGCTTATCTGAAAATACCACAAACATCACAAGTCAGTAACTTGTCTCATCAACAATAATAACTTCATGTTATAATTATATAACATATCATATCATCTCAATTCACAATATATATAATCATATCACTTATATCGCCACTTTATATGTTAAGTCTTTAGCAAGACTTATTTATTCACATTTTGTATATCATCACAATTATCATCATAATCTATGTAAGATTAATCTACTATCACAAACACTAGTGTCATATTAATTTCATTATATCATCAAATGAACATTAAGTATGTCAAGCCGCACGTACTCGTTTAAGTTCATTTGGTTCATGGCTAACATCTTATTTCAACTTATTATCACTGATTTAGTATTCACAAAGCGTTTATATATACAATTTATGTACTAAACATGCAGCAAGATAAGACTGTTCTGCATTGGGGCCATTTAGCCGCCGGCTAAATGGTTTGGCCGCCGGCCAAGACCCAAAACAATCGAATCCGAAGAAATTCACCGGATTCCCCAAAAACACAAATTAGCCGCCGGCTAAGCTGTTTGACCGCCGGTCACAGGGCCAGGTTCAAACCCTGTTCTTCCTGTTCGAAACTCATCTCCAAAATCCGAATCAAAACACTCTCAAATCGATTTCCCCAACTTTCTAATCAATTATTTACTGTAAATAGCAACTTCTAACACTATCTAGCATCACAAATCATCATTCAATCATCAATTCCACATATCAATCACTAATCCTAATGATTAAATCAAATTCATATATTTTCAAGAAAAAACACTTACAATCTTGATGATGATGGTAATCAGCTGGTGAAGGTGATGAATTAATCACAGGAACAAGCTTCAATCTTTTGTTTCTCTTTTAATTTCACTATGTGTTTGTGTTTTGAGTTTGCATCAGGAAATAAAGAAATGGGAGGGAATAAGAAATAAAGAAGGTCGGCCCTATAACCGACTTCAAATATACGGGTATAATTTAATACCCCTTCTCAACCTATTGTCTGGAACCCGAAAACCATTTGCGAGTCCAAACCTTTTATTGTTCCGTCAACTATATTAATTTAAAACAATTAATATTTCACTAGTCACAATAAATCCTGAACTTATTTTACCCATTTATTTTCAACAAATCTAGCACAACTATTTCATAACAATTCTTAAATAACAACTAAAAATCAATAAATGATATTAAAACAGCTAGGCCAGATTTGCAGATGTTACAAATCTCTCCCCCTTAAAGAGATTTCGTCCCCGAAATCTAATCCAGCTCGATCATCCAGGATAATACAATCGCATCATATCCACAAGGACCAGTTAATACACCGGTTTATACCCGAAACCCAAGGATCAGAATCCATGATAATATCACATTCGTTCCATAACAATCCATCGATATAATAATTTGACCTCTTTATATAATTCTCGGATATACAATCAATCAATACTTAAGAGTTTCAACTTAAAATCACATCTCAATAATCTTAATTCAATTGAATTCCATACAAGACTAGATAGTCTTTAATCCACTAACACAGTTCAATAACAATTTCTCTCATTCCATTAATTCTGAAAAGATCTCTTAACCCTTATTGAATAGATCCCATCAAATTCAGCAATGGTTCCAAGAAGTACCAAGTCTCACAATCAAATCTTTGATTTAATATATCCGTCAACCATGTCTCCATGAGTTTAAGGCAAAACAATTGTTATAACTCCAAATCAGAAGTAGCATCATCAACTACTTAATCATAATAGATACACACGTCACACGTTATCCCGTGAGCAACTTATAAATGTAATTACATGTTTTCAATTCTTTCCACATTCACCTATCCTAATGTACAGGCTTCTATTCTTTCCACCAAGCACAAGTACTGGTTCACAATTACAATCAGTCTAGGGAATAATCATTCTCATATCCCTCAAATCAGTATTCAAAACAAGTCAATCATCAAGTTCTCGCATTACCCATTTGTCTCAATCATCAAATGTCAAAATCTTATTAAACAATAGATTGACAACAAAATTCAATCCAAAATACAGCCCACTATCAAGCACTAGTCTCAATCACCAATGTGACAACTTAGATTATCTTATCATCAATCAATTCTATTTTAACAGAATTAATAAACACAATGGAAGTAATTTCAAGTCATCACATAACAACACAGTTCAATCCTGTGAATTGTATCACAACACAAGTCAAATCTGGTTTCAACCCAATTCAACATCTCCTGAATGATTAACAATCAGATTCGACTAAAAAGCTCAGTCAAAGTCACATCTCAAAAGTTTCAAATCTACTGCTCGAACTCAAGATCAAATAATCTTTAATTCTCTAAAGTTGTTCAACAATGATTTAATACCATCTAAACACTGTCTCCGGATTCACAACACGACATCAACTGTAAATTCCAAGTCATAATGATTAACTCCTCTCAGGTAACTCAAATTATTACAATTAATATCAATAATCTAATCTCTGTATATCAAACACCACCTCATCTCATCAAAAGTATATAATACTTTGTAAAGTCAATAAGTCCATCAAATGGCACAAAACAACGATCAAATGCAAAACTGTTTCAATCAAATTCAATCCTCAACTTCACGTTAAACTTATTGCTACAATCAACATGTCTCAGCTTTTCATCTATCAAAATCAAATTCATAAGATTAATAATCTAACACAAGGATAATCCCCTTTTTACAGTTCCAAGAACCAATCACAACCGCATTATATGCTCAAATCCAATCCTACAATATGTCAAGATATCATCATTCCAGCAATTTCAACTTGTTCAACAAAGTTGACATATTCACATCATTTGATCCACTAAAATCCCATGAGTATTTATTAATCTCAATAATATAATTAGACTTATAACGATCACACTGATTCAACGAACAGTCATGACATATCGCTTTTTCAACATACACTTTGAATCATATCAATTCAGTATTTTATCAATCAATCAGGTTAATTCAACAATCTCATCAAATACTGGGAATCATACCATATTATACCGACAATCTCATCAAACACTAATAACTCTTTTTAAATTGTCAACATATCCCGTTCAACAGATTTACAAAATTCACATACATTCTGAACTCAACAACATAATCCTTTTCTCATATCTATCAAGTCAATCACAAGACTCATCTATCAAGGATAATTATTACTTTCTTTCACTATAATATATTATTTGCCCACTTTATACCAAAGTTTGTATCAACTAAGGATTTACACTAACACAGATCATCAAATATTATGACCCTATATTAACACTTAATTTCAGTCACTAACACAGTAACAGAAATTATTTCATTCTCAACTATCTTTATTCTAAAAGAATTAGAATCACTAAGGGTCACTTTCAATTTATCACATAATCACAGATATAATGAACAATTAGTTCCACATTATATAAACACACACCAATACAAGGTAAATACAGAAATACCTGGAATGATGTCAACCATCCTGACAGCTTTATCAACTATCATCAGAAAATCTGCCAGCTGCTGACTGCAGATTCCTCCGCTTATGGCCAGAAGATGACTATGCACCGACCAACCCCGATCCCTGTCTTATCTCCTTTGAACACCGCCCCGCATGATGACCTTCTTTCTGACAATTCCAACATACTTTCTCAGGATAATTACAATCCCTCACTTTATGCCCAATCAATCCACACTTAATGCATCTGATAGTTTGGGAAGTACACTTTCCCGTATGTCTGGATTTACAATCATTACACCAAAGAGATCGATCATCCGAAACACTATGACTCTTTGACTTTCTGCTCTGTCTTTTATGTTTACCTTTATCAGAAGGTTCACTTTCAACTGGATATACAATCCTTTCTTTATTCTGGATACTCTGAGCTCGTAAGTCACTATCCACCAAACGGGCTAAAGCAAAAGCATCTGCAAGAGAACTTGCCAATCTCACTGTCGTACGATACTCTGGTGGTAAAGCTTCAACAAAATGATCTATCTTAGTTCTATCATTTGGTACCCATTGCTGCACAAACCTCAATTTCTCTGTAAACTGTGTAATCAACTCATCTATAGTCATCTCATCAGTTAACTGTAATCCCATGAATTCCTGTCTAAAGCGTGACACATCAAACTCAGAACAATACTGTCGACATACCTCATTATAAAAATCACTCCATCGAATGGATGCTTTCTGTTGTGTTGTCAGATTTGCTGTAATTGAATCCCACCAAAACATTGTCTGACCTTTCAAAAGCTATTCTGCATAAGAAACCTTAAATTCTTCCTCACAGTGGCACACCTCAAGTTTTCTCTCAGTATCCCGTAACCACTCAAGTGTAACAGATGGGTCAAAAGTTCCATAATAATTTGAAGGTTTGCAAGACATAAAAGTTTTAAATGAACAACCCTTTTTCTGTTAATGTGGTGATAGAAACACCGGTACCTGATAAGTAATAGGCCCTGAAGATGACACCCTAGGCTGTGAAACAGTGCTCATAACATGATACTGCGACTATAAATACTGCTGAGAAGATCCAACATGTAATACATACTCATTTCTAGCTATACGCTCCTCAGCTGAGAATGCTGTATCTATCTGCCCATGTTTCTCTGTATCTGTCTCTGTATCAAGGACATCCAATCTCGGGGAACTGTTGAGGGTACTGGTCAGGTGCTCGTTTTCTGCCATACCTATACTCAAAACACAACTCACAAATCTGTCAATCGTTAGTACTTAATATACTAACCGATTCCCAACACAGCTAAATCCCACATCTGGAATGTTTGACCAACACAATCATAGATTTGGGATTGAACACTTACCAATGTTCAATTCACCCAAACCTATGCTCTGATACCAACTTATAACACCCCTCATTTCATCAAACATTATTATAATGTTATTCGATTCGGAAGCGTAGGTCTCACTATATTAATGTACATTACATTAATAGGACAGCAACTTTTTCAAACTTTCAAAACTTTATACATAACAGTTTAATGTTCTTTAAATCAAAATACTACAAACGAGGTGTTATATAATCACAAACACAACTGATTTAATCAAATCAGATATCAGAGTATACACATGTTCTTCAAACATTCCATCCAGGTCAACAGCTTCTTGCCCACCCGTTATATTCAAAACATAACCTGCAAGAAGTATTTAAAGTGGTGGGATTAGCACAACTGGTAAGTGAGTAAATCAATAATCAACAGACTGACTTAGCATAACACACTTGTGTACAACAAATAATTATATGCACACAACTCAACTGTTTATCACTTATCACATCACTATCACTTATCACCACAATCACTTTCACTTATCACCATAGAGGACCGGTGGTTCTTGAGTATCAGCCTCAAAGAACACTTTCAAACCAACTGCAGGCCCATACAGAGGTTTAACCGACTACTTGGTGCTATTACTCGTACAACACAGGCTACGACAATAAAACTTGTACTAAGACCCTGTGTTATCCAACCAATAGCAATCCAAGCCCAGCCCCATGCCTGGCCTCCATATCACTTATCACATAATCACAAGTCACTAATCATCAATGCACTATGGCCATATATCACATGATCACTTATCGACACACTCAACAGGTCATCATATCAGGTCAACAATCTATTCACAGTATTATTACTAATAAACCATAACAATCATGGCAATCAAAGCAATAGTAATAATACAATCACCTGTTGTAACAAATCTGTTACAACTAAATCAAACTGAGGGTTATCGATCCACTCACCAATTACCTCAGTCGACCACTCAGTTGTCTAATGTCACTGAGTCTCTTGCTTATCTGAAAACACCACAAACATCACAAGTTGGGGGTACCTTTTAAGTACCTGAAGATTCTTTTCACAGCAGCCAGATGTGATTCTTTTGGATTTGCTTGATAACGAGCACACAGACAGGTCGAGAACATGATGTCAGGTCTGCTTGCAGTAAGATACAAAAGAGATCCAATCATTCCTCTGTACATGGTAACATCCACTGATTTACCATCAGCGTCAGCTTTTAATTTAACAGGAGGAGCCATTAGAGTTTTCATGATAGAACAATTATCAAAGTTAAATTTACTAAGAAGGTCCTTAATATATTTACTTTGATTTATGAAGATTTCTTGATCAGATTGTTTTACTTGCAGACCTAGAAAGAATGTTAGTTCCCCCATGATGCTCATCTCATATCTTTTTGACATTAGAGAAGAAAATTCTTTGCAAAGTTTTTCATCAGTGGCACCAAAGATGATGTCATCAACATATATTTGAACCATTATTAGATCATTATTAACTCTTTTGTAGAACAGGGTTTTATCGATGATGCCACATGAATAATTTGATTTGCAAAGGAAATCAGAGAGAGTTTCATACCATGCACGTGGAGCCTGCTTCAAACCATACAGAGCTTTCTTCAATTTGAATACATGATCAGGATGCTGAGGGTCAGTGAACCCTGGAGGTTGAGCTACATACACTTCTTCATGAAGGTCACCATTTAAGAAGGCACTTTTGACATCCATTTGATACACCTTAAATTTCTTGTGAGCAGCGAAGGTAAGAAATAATCTGATGGCTTCTAAACGTGCCACAGGAGCAAAAGTCTCATCGTAGTCTATTCCTTCTTCTTGTCTGTAGCCCTTAGCGACTAGACGAGCCTTGTTTCTGGTGACAATTCCATTTTCGTCCATTTTGTTTCTGAATACCCATTTTGTTCCAATGATTGTTCTCTTTGGTCTAGGCACCAGATCCCACACTTTATTTCTTTCAAATTGGTTCAGCTCTTCTTGCATAGCAAAAATCCAGTCAGCGTCTTCTAAAGCCTCATCAATCTTCTTTGGTTCCATCAGTGATACAAAGTTCACATATAGACAGACATTGCTTATGGCAGCTCTCCTTGTCTGAACACCAGTATCTTTACTTCCGATGATTTGATCGATGGGATGACTTCTAGTCCATTTTGTTGCCCTGATAGGTACCAATGCTGGTTCTTGTTCTTCAGCTTCTTGTTCCTGTTCAGCTTGTTCATTATCAGCGATGGTCGAATCTGAAACAGAAGTGACATTTTGAGATTCGAAGAGGGTAATGGACATATCTTCAGCTTCAGGTGATGATGGAGGAGAGGGGTCAGGAATTGTTGATGTTGGAATGGAGGAAACTGGAATAGAGCTGCTGTAAGGCATGTCAAATGTTTCTTCAGCTTGAAACATGTCATCAGCTTCAGCTTGATTTCTTTGAGAACTGAAGCTTTCTTCAAAAGTCACATGAACAGATTCCTCTATACATTCTCGTCTGAGATTGTATACTCTGAAGGCTTTAGATGCAAGAGAGTATCCAATGAAGATTCCTTCATCAGCTTTTGGATCAAACTTCTTTAGCTGATCTCATGTGTTGAGTACATAGCAGGTACTCCCAAATACATGAAAGAAGCTGATGTCAGGTTTTCTTCCTCTGAGAATTTCTTAATCTGTTTTGTTATGTCGTTTGACAATGATGGATCTGTTTTGAGTAAAGCATGCTGTGTTGACAGCTTCTGCCCAGAAGTATCCTTTAAGTCCAGCTTCAGCGAGCATAGACCTTGCAGCTTCAACTAGTGTTCTGTTTCTTCTTTCAGCTATACCATTCTGTTGTGGAGTTCTAGGAGCTGAAAAGTTTTGTGATATACCTTTTTCATCACAGAATGATTCCAGTGTTCCATTTCTGAATTCAGTGCCATTGTCACTTATGATCATTCTAATCAGCTTTCCATTCAAGGTTTCCATTCTTTTTACAAAGTTGATGATTTCATTTGCAGCTTCGCTTTTGTTCTTCAGAAAGAATACCCACGTATATCTTGAAAATTCATCAACAATGACCAAGGCATACCTTTTTCCACCAAGGCTGGCAACGCTCACTGGGCCAAACAAATCCATATGAAGTAGCTGAAATACTTCAAAAATGGATGAAAACTGTTTTGATTTGAAGGATGATTTGTGATGTTTTCCTTTTTCACAGGCAGCACATAGCTTATCTTTGGAGTAGTTCAAGATTGGAAGGCCATAAACAAGCTCATTTTTTGCGAGCTTACCTATGGTTTTGAAGTTCAGATGAGAGAGCCGTTTGTGCCATAACCAATTCTTTTCAGCTACAGAACGAGAGTAGAGGCAGAGACCTTTGGATGACTTTGCTTCAGTCATGTTGATTGTATATACATTCTTTTTTCTTTTAGCAGCAAGAACAGGTTTCCCTTCTTTATTTAAAATAGTTCCAGCAAATTCATCGAAGAGAACTTTGTTCTTCAGAGAGCATATCTGACTTACACTAAGTAAGTTGTGTTTTAGACCTTCTACATAAGATACATCAGAGAAAGATACATATCCATTGCTTAAAGATCAATGTCCTCTCGTATACCCTTTAGAATCATCACCAAAAGAGACAGTGTTTCCTTCCTTTTCTTGGAAGTTTTTGAGGAGAGATTTTTCACCAGTCATGTGCTTAGAGCATCCACTGTCCAGGTACCAGATGCTCTTACTCTCCTGTACATACAATAAACATTAATTCCTTTTGGGAACCCACTTTTGAGTGGGTTCAGTTGCCTTAATGTTCACTGAAGACGTGTTGGAGGTGGTAGCAAGGGATACACTCAGTTTTTCTTTTGATATACCCTTGCTGATTGATACTTTGGACCTGATGAATCCATCTACCTTGCATTCACTGGCAAGGTGAGATTTTTCTCCACACTTGTAGCATTTTCAGCGTTTCAGTGTGGAAGAAGAGGATCCAGAATCAGAGGGAATAGGTCCAAGTATACCTTTTTGCTTCTCACTGACCATGTATTTAGTGAGACGCTGAAGCTGGTTGGTCAGGGAGTTTATTTGAGTGTTTACTGAGCTTGATGCTGAACCTATGTTTTTAGATTTCATTGTTTTTCCTTTATTTGAAATCTTTGTTTTGATTGGTGCAAGATTGAATGTTGGTGACAAAGGTTCATTCACTGGTTTTAAATATTCACTGTTGGTACTCACTGATCTTTCATCATCAGCTTCTTCACCAGAATGAGATGGGATTTCTTTAGCAGTGTCAGTATTGGATGAGGAAGGTATTTCTTCAATGGGAATACCTTTAGCCATCATGGCAATGTTGTTCAGTTTGTAACTCTTAGTTAAAGCTTGCTTTTGAACACGATTTTGTTCTTTGTTTAAAAATGTGCCAAACAATGATTTTAAGTTCATGTTTTTCACAAGACCAGTGTCTCTGAGGATGTCAATGGAGTGATCCCAACTACTAGGTAGTGAGTCCATAAATTTGTTCATAACATCCAAAGGTTCCTTTTTAATTCCAGCAGCCTTTATGTCATTCATCAAACAGTTAAACCTATTGTATGTTTGAGTCAAGGTTTCACTTTCACTTGCCATGAAAAGTTCATATTGTCGATTTAGAAAAATTCTTTTGTTTTCAAATACATGATCAAGTCCCTCATACATGGTACACATGGTACACAGAGTACCCCACATTTCTTTTCCATTGGTGCAGTTAATGATAGAGTGATAAACTTCATTTGGTAAAGACATGACAATAAAGGACTGAAGTTGAGCATCAATGTCAACAAGAGTCTTATCTTCCTCAGACCATTGGCTTTGAGGTTTTACAATACTCCTAGGAGTATCATCCTCATGCTCACTGCTAGGTGCAGTGGGATTTCTTTCAATCAGAATCCGAGGAACATAAGGTCCTTTATCTAATATTTTAATCAGTTGACTATTTTGAGCTCTTAGAAACAACAACATACGACCTTTCCAAAGAGAGAAGTGCTCAGGGTCAAATCTGGGCGGTTTCCCTTTGGATCCATTGTCAATGTATGCTGATGATTCCTTAGATGGGTTAGTAGTCATGACAGATCTGAATATTAAGTTATTCAATCTGTTTTGATACCAGTTGTTAGTCCCGAACACTTGATTAAAGTATTAAACTACTAACGCACTTAATTGTAGAGAGGGAGGGGGGGGTGAATACAATTTTTTCAAGTTTAAAGATATTTTATTGATATTAATCAAAATAATTCTTTACAACAATTACTTGCGGAAATAGAAAAGACAAACTAATCTAAGTAATTGACTTGATGACAAATTATAAATACAACAGGTCACTCAGCAACAGACGCTGATGACTATCAGTGATCTCAAACACCCAAGTGTTGGCACAAAGCTCGCTGATGAGACAGGAGTGACTGCTATAGATCAAAGGTTGTATTTAATGCGTTGTTAAAGGGTTGTCAATACGGTTGTTGAGATGGCTATTTATAGCCAAAAACTTTTCAATATTATTCACAGAATAATATTTTTCAGCCGTTTGAATTTTTGTCAAAGATTTAATAAATCCCTTGGGAAAAGGTATAAATCTTTGACAATACATAAATCTGAATTTATTCTTTGAGTGTAAGACCATTTTTGCAGAAAAGATGATTTCTTTTTCTGCAAACAGGAATGCAAGATTCCTAGTTTCATTCCCAAAGAGGTAAAAGTCTTTTATCCAGATATATGCGATGAACCTTCTCAAGTACACGGTTATTTGTCAGAACCGTGTACTTTCTTGGTAGCGATGCAGATTCTTCTTTAAGATATCAGTTGATCTTCCACTTCAACTGAAATCTTCTATCTCTTTCTTCAGTCTTCGACTTTATAAAGCAGCTTCAATTATTCTTCAGCAACGCGATGTCATTAGCACTGATGATCAGCGAGTGAGTTATTAGGGACTGATGTATAACTTACTTGCTGATGACATATTTATAAGACATACATGCTGCCCAACAGATGGCAGTTCAACAACATAAGTTATCAGAGACACTGATACATTATCAGCGTCACAACACTTGTTTTGTCATACATAAATTAAATAGAGAATGGTCAGTGACCCAACAGTTACTTTTTTGAGCAATTTAGCTACTTTCCGCGGTACCAATATAAAAAAAATAACAAAATAGTTAGCTACTTTCCAATTATAATTAGAATCTATTTATTTTAGCTATGTTGATCCATATATCGACTATACTACCTTACAACAATTTTGCAAACACTTATCCAAATAATTAAAAATAGAAATAGAAATAGAAATATAATAAAAAAATATTAATGGCCTTTGGATAAAGAATAAAAATACCATTTAAAAAGCATCTTATACCTTAATCTTAAGGACGATGAACATTGGGTGTTTTGAAAGTTAACAAAATTTTTAATTATTGTCAACTAAATTAGATAATGAATCATATATACTCTGCAGCTTTGGTATTAGATAAGTATATCATATAATATAATATATAATTATCAACTTTAAGCACATTTTTCATAACATTAGAAAAAAGTGTAGCTTCAGTTATATGTCTTGATAATTATACCGTTTCGATATACTTTGACAATGATAATTATACTTTTTTGGATTTGTTTCGCACTTATAAGCTTTTAAGTTCTAAATTTTAGTGATTATTATTATATAACATAAAATTAAATACATATGCAAATAGCAGTGAAATTTTAATCAACTAGATCTTAACACGAGTAATAAGAAACTGTTAAACTGCCGCATAGCATATAAGAGCTTCTGATGTGGCTTGGCTTAGGTGGTCAACGCTGATAAGTGGTCTACAATGTCCACACCGTCGAGGTTAGCGTCAACAAAATAGTGAAGGAAAAGTTATCTGAAGCTGATCAGTGTTGCTTGTTCTTTTGTTATTTTATATTATTTGTCAACGTTTGATGTAATGCATTTAAAATTTGGTGTACAAGTTAATAGTGGTGAAAAGTGAAAGAAGATGATATTTGTTTTATAGCAAGGTAAAAGTGTTCGAAAGTGATTTGCAAGAAAATATTAATATGAGGCTAAGAAGAAGGAACATAAATGAATTTCTTACCAAACGATTTATAAAATGTTTGTTGAACGTTCGGTTAGTTTACATGTTTATACACCATTAGTTATGCCTTAGTGGTGTTATTGTACACGATTATTGATTTTTTACAGATCAACATCCATTTCGAAATGAGTTAATTTTCTTTGATTACTTAATCAAATAAATCAAATTAGTTTCATATGGGCCTTATATCTTCTCTTATTATAATAAGAAAGTTCTAATTAAAAAGAATCTTTGACTAATTTTCAAATGGAGAAATCCTAACCATCCATTTAGGAAGTCAACATGAAAATCTATCCGTTCGTTTATTTGCTGATGTCATAATCCTCTAATCTACTTAAAAATACATAATTAACCCTCCTAAACCAATTTGAATTTAAATTTGAATTTGAATTTGAATTACTACTACTATTTGAACTACTAAAAGACTATCAGAAAAAATATTATTTAAATAAATAACAAATGTAATATTATACTATAAAATAATATATATTTAAATAAATAACAAATATAATATTATACTATAAAATAATATTACATATAACAAAAACTTTAAGCTGACTTATTATTACTGGTACATTAATGGTATATTATTATAATCATAACAATAATAATTCATTCGGATTATACTTTAGCATTTGACAACGTACTTCAAGAGTGAAAAGTCTTTATATTAAAAAATTTCATGTTTCGTATGTAGATGGCACAACATATAATGAAGTGTAAAATCTACTTATACGGCCGAACATGTGTTAAACTTACTAAGATTTTTTTGGGTTCTAAGTCTGGTTTCCATTTTTGTTCCTTTCGAAGATATATTTTCAGTTGGGGTCAAGCGAAACTTAACAATTGATGGGTTATATTATTTACATATAAAGAATTTATTATATATTGCATGTTGATGTGCTACATACGTTGTTTGTCATCTTTAAAAAAATTGGTTTGTAGACTTGATTGGACATAATTGTTTTTTATGAGGAACACTGTGAAGTATGGGAAAGAAACACGAAGGTCGGATGTTGATCTTTATAATTATAACAAGTAAGATACTCATGCCTATGTTATTTAATTGTCGGTTATAAAATCATTTAAAGAACTGTTTTTTTTATTATTGAATGTTTCGTAAGTGGAGATGAAATAAAGTGCATCTTATGGGGAGAATATGCAAATCAACTTAGTTTCTTCATTGCGTCACGCTATTAACCTTCTCACCTTATAATAAGGGCATTCCCAGCGGGCAAATCACCGGTTACTCCGCGGTGCCATTAGTTGAATCATTTGCCAACCACTTTCAATCCAAACCGGTTAACCGAGATTGCAAATCGGTTGAATCTCTGTGGGGTATGCGTGCTTTTTTGTTTAATATATAGAAATAGTGGTATATTGGTAAATGTGGGACCCAGAAAAATGAATTGGTTAGTTATTGATGGCAGTGGATAATCGATTGTGAATCAATTGTGAAAATCGGACATGGCGCTGAGGTGGCAGAAGTGGTTGGAAGTGGTTCAAATACGATTGGGACAATCCTAAGACTCCTCCCATCCGTGACTAAAATTGACTAAAACCGATTGAGCCACGTCAGCACCACATCAGCTTTTTCAAAAACTGACTGATACTGATGGACATTTGCTATCAGTGACCCGTCATTTTAATTTTTAGGTCTCACATTTACCAATTTACCTTTAATATTATACACACAAAAAAAAAAAAAAAAAAAATGTGTCGGATATATGACTAAGAAAAGCGACGGGCCAAACCGACACCGCCGTAACATCGCTGTCGGCCTCGTCGGTATAACCGACTTAAAACGACGCCTTGCGATGGGAGCCATCTAATATTTTAATTTGCCAAAGTTCGCTTATATGAAGGTTTACATTTACTTACAAACTCATAAACTATTTTCTTACCCAATATTTGCAATATCATTAAAATACATTTTATTATTTTATAAATAATACATGTTTATACTTATACACAAAGACTTATTATATAAAACTATTTAATAGTCATAAGAATGTTTACTAATGAGGATATTCCAGAAGTGTATGAGTTTGCATCGAGGTTTGTTCAGTTACATATTTGCGTAAGTAATGATGTTGATTAAGTTCTAACTTATATCCTTTTATGGAAAACATACTAGAAACTAACGAGAGTGCAAAATATAACATGGACATTTAGAAGACTATCACACCATTATACAATTTAAATTTGTGTATGGTATTATATATTGCATATAAAGTTCTTTAATCTTAGTATAAAACATATTTTATTATTTTAATGTTAGTATTGTGTTTTTCAAGATATCGTATTGAAGTAATTTTATTAAGATACATGGAATTTCGATTTGTGGTGTGTAATTTTTGTTTTTTTATTGTTATAGATACTTCTTATATATTTTTGCTCTTTTGTGTACTTTTATGTTATAATTTACTAAATAATTATACTTTGCATACACCAATGTATTCGATTACATTCCTTAGTAATCATCACGTATGATTATTACAAATATTCATGGTGCATCCCGCGAAATCGCGAGTGTTAAGCTAGTATACATTAAAAATAATAAAAAAAAAAAAGTTATTGGACTCTATGGGCCTGGCCCGTTAACATATTATAATCGAATGTGGGCTAATTTTTTCAAAGAGTAAAGTTAGCTTTCGAATACCGCGAACAGAAAAACCCTAGAGAAAAAAGAAATGATTCTACTGAGGTTTGGACCACCGTCAACCACCACCGTCGCTTCCTCAACCGCCGTACTCAGCCGTACATCTCTGGCGACTTCATCTCACACTCCGTTCACCGTTTCTCATCTCTCCAGTTTTCACAAAGTTTGTTTTCAACAGGTATTTAAATAATCATTTTAATGTTTGACAATTTCATATTACTATTATTAAAATTAAAATTGATTAAATGTTATGTTGAAATTAGGGTTTAAGTTATTCATCACGGTTGAATGTTTATCGAAATAACGCAACAACTGAAGCTGCTGAAACTATGGCTGCCTCTATAGTTACTCCTTCTGGTAATCAATTTTAATTTTATTTTAAATTAATAGTGCATGTACATTTTATGTTTAGTAACTTTATAAGGTGTACGAGCCTGTTTAACCACGAACACCTGAATCGAGATGTTAACGAGTCCAGCTTTGAGTTGTAGCTCACAAGTCACTTGCACCATATAAAGTCACAACCTTAGTAAATTTACATTCATTTATATCTCAAATTTGCATTGAATAATGGATGAACTTTTTTATATTTGAGATTTACGCAAGACTCCAATTTCGACATTTTAAAATTTTCACAATTTTTGCTCGGTAGTATGTCTCTGTACACTAGATTTATTTTGCGAAATTGAGCATTTATCATTTTATAGACTTACCTCAGTTTTTGTGTATGTGCACCCGTCTTTCTATTCATATTCATATTTAAGATATATGAAAGTCGGTTTGTCAACGAATTGTGCATCTGACGTCTTCGTAGTTTTTTCTTTTGGGTGTTATTAAATATTAATCCAATCGTTGACATTATTTTTTATCCTAAATGTGTGTGTATCAATATCACATTAGTTCGTTATTGTCTCATACATTGCAAATAGATGGAGAACTATCCAGAGAGATAAGAATTGCTATTTATTATTACTTTGTGTCATTCTTTTTCAGCAAGCAAGCAGGCGTTAATTTCATTGTCTGATAAGAAGGATCTAGATCTTCTTGCTACTGGACTTCAAGAATTGGGGTAAACTGCTCTTCATAATTGTCTTGATGATTATTATTCTTCCATTATAAAGAACTGGTATTTATCGTAGATACCTTTTGCATAATAGTTTTAGCTCAAGAACAGTTCATTATATTGGTTTGCATAAGCATGTACTCTCCTATTAAGTTAAAGCCTTTGACTACCAAAAGTAGTTGACTTGATGCGAGGCCACAAATTTTAATTCGGTGACTTGACCTTGTAGATACACAATTGTGTCAACTGGAGGAACAGCATCCGCTTTGGAGAAAGCTGGAATTTCTGTAACCAAAGTAGAAGAGCTTACAAGATTCCCTGAATTGGTAACCATTCATGAAAGCAGTACAAAGACATCTTTCATCGTTTTATATGCAAGTTCTAAAATTGAATGCTCTTGCCATCTTTTGCAGCTTGATGGTCGTGTGAAAACTTTACATCCTAATGTACATGGAGGTATCCTTGCCAGAAGAGACCAGAGCCATCACATGGAAGCTTTAGAAAAGCACAGTATTGGTACAATTGAACTGGTGGTGGTGAATCTATATCCTTTCTATGAAAAAGTTACTTCTACCAATGGAATTACGTTTGATGATGGAATTGAGAACATCGACATTGGTGGCCCTACAATGATAAGAGCTGCAGCAAAGGTAGTTATTCCAATTAAAAAATGTCCATCATTTGGATTGGTGCTTTTCGGTATGCACTATTAAGATTGTTAAAAAAGTGCGATGATATCATTGACAATAAAAAATTAACTTTTTACTAAATGGTCTTACTTTTTAACTATATTGATCAAGTTAGCTCTATCTTCCTGTCTTTCGTAGTTCCGTGCCTATTTTTAATTGACTTACCTTTTTAAAAGAATCACAAGGATGTCTTGGTTGTCGTTGATTCACAAGACTACCCTGTAGTTCTAGAATTTCTCAAAGGAAACAAGGATGACCAGCAATTTAGAAGGAAGTTGGCATGGAAAGCTTTTCAACACGTTGCTTCTTATGACTCTGCAGTTTCCGAGTGGTTGTGGAAGCAGACTGAAAGAGGTACTAACTTCTGTTGGTCGAACTCTCAATTAAATTTTACTCGTGCAACATAAAAAATTACTGTTTTTATTATTTGTGATTGAAGATAAATTCCCACCTAGCTTCACGGTCCCGCTTTCCCTTAAGAGTTCACTTCGTTATGGTGAAAATCCTCATCAGAAGGCTGCGTTTTACACTGACAGTAGCTTGTCCGAGTTTAATGGTGGTGGTATTGCAACAGCTATCCAACACCACGGGAAGGTGACACGTTACATCATAGCTTATATCTACTTTCATATCCATGCATTCCATCATTTTCACTAGAATCTCAGTATTCTTGTATGCTACAGTGATGTTTATGGCTCCTGGGATGATACTGTTTCATTGTGATAAGTCTCTAAATAAGATACTTTTGGCACAGGAAATGTCATATAACAATTATTTAGATGCTGATGCAGCTTGGAACTGTGTTTGTGAATTTGAAAACCCAACTTGCGTTGTTGTAAAGCACACGAACCCTTGTGGGGTAGCTTTGCGTACAGATCTGATTGAAGCATATAGGTTAGCTGTAAAAGCCGATCCTGTTAGTGCATTTGGTGGTATTGTAGCCTTCAACAAAGAAGTCGACGAGGTTAGTTGATTTATTATCTCTGTTGGATCAAGAATTACTTTTATAATTGTTTCATTTTTCGATTCATTTAGCATATCCATCTTGACTGTAAATATCACTGTGTCTTAAAGGATCTTGCTAGGGATATTAGAGAATTCAGAAGCCCAACAGATGGTGAAACTTGAATGTTCTATGAGATTGTTGTTGCTCCCAGCTATACCGAAAAGGGTCTCGAGATCCTTCGAGGAAAGTCAAAGACTTTGAGAATTCTTGAAGCAAAGAAAAACAGTAGAGGGAAACTGTCACTTAGACAAGTAGGCGGTGGTTGGTTAGCTCAAGACTCAGACGATCTTACACCAGAAGAAATTAAATTCGATGTAGTTTCTAAAAAGGTCCCAGAAAAGACCAAACTTGATGATGCAAAATTTGCATGGTTGTGTGTCAAACACGTCAAAAGCAATGCCATTGTAATTGCTAAGGTTAGTTTCCATCACAAGTGGTCTCCATATTTATTAATTGAGAGATGACAAAGTGGGCGGGTCGGGTGGGTTAGCTTGACTTCAAAAATTCTGTCCAAAATATTGATTTTTCAATTATTAGATGGTTAAAATATAAATTTGATTCGCATGATATAAGAGACATTATGGTTAAGAAGTGCACTTTGGACGCCTTTCCACTCGTAACCCGTTTGACTCTTTCAACCCGTGTACTAAGTGTGTGATCCGTGAGAGATGCAATGTAAACCTAAATCGACCTGCTTATAAGTATATGGGTTGATAGTGCCACCTTATTTTCAACTCTAATGAATAACAGTATTTTATTTTGGTGATCTCGTGGCAGAATAACTGTATGTTAGGTATGGGAAGTGGGCAACCAAATCGTGTGGATAGTATGAGAATAGCTGTGAGAAAAGCAGGTGATGAGGTCAAAGGAGCTGCATTGGCTAGTGATGCATTTTTCCCATTCGGTAAGCACTTAACCAGTTTCACTATACATAATCTATCGATACATTATAAATCATTGGATAACGTTTTGTTTAATAACAGCATGGAAAGATGCGGTGGAGGAAGCATGTCAAAGCGGGATTGGTGTTATTGCTGAGCCAGGGGGTAGCATAAGAGACAATGATGCAATCGAATGCTGTAACAAATATAATGTTTCTCTTGTGTTCACTGGTGTAAGGCACTTCCGACATTGAGGGTCAGAAGCTTATAACTCTGTATGTACTCTGTTCTTTAATCATAAGGCTTTTGGAATTTTGAGTATAAGCGCTGTGTTGTAAACTACGTTTTGCGATGATTCTTCTGAAAGTTGTATCGTTATGACGTCACGTGCCCTAAAACATAATTTTATATCACAAGTTTTGCAAGTTTAAAGTTATAATTATGTGTCAAATACCGATATTGTGTAATTATATTAGTAGTAATTTTGATATCTCTATATATTTTTTTAAAGTGTAACAAGCACAAGTAATTTGTTACTGGTAGGAGTAGAGATTAAACTCAAAGCGAGTTTAAACCACTCTTATTTATACAAATTGGTAACAATTAGTAACTTGAAGCATTAATTCGTCCATAACAACTGAAATTAATTAACCGATGTAGTACATCGGATCTGGCATTTTGAACGTTCGATCACCGGGGTTGCTCCCAAGTAAATCGCTCCATTGATCACCCATATTACCTCTAATTCGGTATCCAGTGTCAACCAGTTCTGTCCTTCTGTTTGACTTATACTACAGTGCGCTACCATCCGTAGCTCCCCTGTACATATTTCATGAAAGTATACATTTTACCATCAATACACAGTGATATATGTAAGTCTTTGTGAATTTGCTGTTAAGAAATATACTCCCTCCGTCCCAAAATTATTATCCACGTTTGACTTTTTAAGTCTTTTCTTTTCAACTTTGACCTTAAATAATTTTGTTTGTGTTACATAGTAGTTGATGCAAAATATATGAATGGATTCGATTTTAGATGCACTTTCATTGGTATAATTATCATCAAATATTATATAACATAAAAAATTATATTTATGGTCAAAGTAAGAAAGAAAATACTCCAAAAGTCAAATGTGAACAATAATTTTGGGACGGAGGTAGTATTAGTTATTTACTAACTTAAAGATAAGCCTCTCCCAAGTAGTATAACCAACGTCCTTAAAATTTTTGGTATGCGCTTCTGTGTAAGCCTCTCCTGTTCCGGTCAGAAACACGATCTTAAAACCCATGTCTATTAGTTGGTTGTACAATGTAAGAGCCCCTGGTATTGCTGGTGCCACTGCCTCCTCAACCCATTCATTGAACACCGTCGCATTATACGGTATTGCCCTAAAAATGCATGACAAGAACAAGAAAAATGCTTAGGAGAAAATTAAGACCTAAATCTAGACCTAAAAATGTGATTAGCATTTTTAGGTCTTGATTTAGATCTATATTTTAGGCATATATAGCATTACTCTTTTTATGCTATATGTATCGAATGAAAAAAGATATATTAACTTCACTGATGTTATATATACCTTACCTCAAAAACTCTAATAATTAACAGGTCACACAATACATGTAAGTTTGATACATACAACAGAACTGTTAATGACATAATTATAGTGTATTTGTCCTTTTAATTGTTCTTGGAAAGTTACATGTATTGTGTCACCTATTAATTATTAGAGTTTTTGAGGTAAGATACATAACATCAGTAAGTTTTAGAAGTTAATATAACCTTTTCCGTTCGATACATATAACATAAAAAACGTGGAGTTGTATCCGTTCTGGTGTAATTAATCGCTGAAAGAACAAACTACTGATTTGGGAGAAAATGGTGTCGAATAGATAAGATTTTACCCAAAGGCAACTTTGTCGCTGCGTAGTACGGAATATTAGATAGCGTGGCTTCATCCATATCGAAAACCCATACATCCTTTCCATCTCCTGTGAGGTTGAGTCCTTTGGCATCTTCGCAGGCTTCGTTGGTGACAAAATCACAATCGTCACGATATTGTTGTCCAAGCTATAATTACCAACATATTCTATGCAATCTTCGGGTATTTGGTTCCATTCGTGGAGGTTGTTGGTCTCGACTGCCAGTTGCCAGCTCAAGTAGTTGAGGTCAGAATGATTGTAGCCGGCTGAGCCGGAATGTGGCATGATCAAATGGATTTGGTTGATAGGAGATGCAACCACGGTGGTTATAGTCATGATAAGTATAAGGAACCTGGAACCCATGTTTTTAATAGGAAGTTAAGTTTGCATTGTGAAATGGCACCACATATGGTGGTTAATATAAGTTTTGTTTTGTATTGAAGGGCACTGTTTTTATATTAATTACAACCTGCAGTCCTGCATCATTAGAGATGTATTTCAATCGAGTCGTGCTCGACCTCGAGCAGCTTGGCGTTTTTTAATTCCAGGAAGCTCTAGCTTGTTTAAACTCGGCTCAAATTGAGATTTTTACTAGACCCTACTTGCCATGATAGTTTTCAGTCATTTCAATTAATTTAAAGAAAAGCAACTTAGGTGCTACAACTTCACTTGTGTGTTTAAAACCGTGTCCGTCTTTTGGGTAAACCGATCCTTCAGCAGCCTTACACTGAATGATTCTACGACCAACTTGTGAGATGTAAATCGTGTAACTTGTGATTAAAGGAACACGAAGAAGGGGATTGAAGCAATGAACTTCGTCTTTATGCAACATGTCTCCCACCACTAAGCTACGATTGTAGAGACTTCTTTTGTGATTCTCTTTCACGGAGATAACACGTGTTTATATTCTATATAGAAAATATCTTTGTTATGCCCAATACGCATCCCAAAATATCTTCAATCCATTTTGTAACTTTCAAACATTAAATCACTTTCTTATAAACATGTTAAGATGCATTTCAAGCATGTATTGACATTCATTAGACATTTTTGACAACTAATAGCTAATAATTTGTGCATATACTATGTTATAGAATCCGTGAAGCTTTTACATTATATTTTTTCTTTCAAGTATTAGAGGCTTAGAGCTTTGTTTTAAACTCCATCTTGCAAGGAACATCTGTACATGGATCATTATAATCTCAAGAACTCTAAAAGTTGTTTTTATAACAAGTCCTTCAAGTTAAAAGTTCATAGAGCATGGGGAGTGGACGAAGTTTATTGTAAATGTTTAACAACTTGAACACTGAAGTTCAATGTCCACCACTCCTTATCAAAGTTCAAGTTCGGCGTTCAATATCAAAGTGCAGCCTAACACGTTGTGTTCAACCAAAATTATTTTTTTTCTTTTCCTTTTAATTTTTATTGGTTCAACACCAATTTTTGTGGACCCATTTAAAATTTGAGTTGAACATTGTACTAATCCTCTTAAAAATGTATTCGTGTTTAACTTCAGTATTCAATTGAACGTCGAGATGAACATCGAGTTGAGCCCGGACCACTCCTTGTGCTCTCATAATCTACAAAAGGTTGTTTCAACGGGCAACCTAACCCGGGTTCCTTTCACCTCATGCAATGTTCAGTTGTTTTCTGTGAAAATGCGAGGAGCTAAAATTGAACCCAATAACTATTTCACAAAAGCCCTCTCTTTCACGTCTCACGAAGACGTTTGTGCTGAAGGAATAATAATGTATGGTAGCTAGAAGTTCATAACTGGTTCTATAATTATAAACGAAAACTCTGCGGTTTTAACAATTAATTGGTAATCTACGTTAACTTGTACAAATAATAAATTTATATTGGTCCTTGTTACCTTGTATTTTGTGTGGCTGAGTTTATACATAATTGGAGTTGATTCAACTTGATGGTACTAAAACTTTCAATTTCTAGCAGACACCTCTAGCTATCAGTATGCCTTTTACCCACGTGATGTATTGGTGGTAGGTGTTGATCTAAGAGCTAGAGGCCGGTTAAGATTTTATCAAAGCCTTTGTACTTGGCTTGTCGTTGGTCTCGTTGTGACCTTGGGTAGCTCGTGGTAGACAACGGCTCGAGCCCGTCATGGTGCGAATGACGGCAGCAAATGTGTTTGTCTTCTTTATATATATATGTTCTTTCAAATTGTTTTAAGTGCAACCTAAAAGTTGAAAATAAAACTATCCATTCGCAATGACAATTTAACCTTTTTACCATTTTTTTAATACGCCTTTTGAACACACTATAAATAAATGTTAGGTGTTTCTTTTTAAAAAATATAAATTAGACAAAAAAATAAATAAAATGAATCTGAGTCTGTATTATGAAGCCAGTCAATCATGAATCAGTACTGATGATGCAACAATTAGTTATGCATGACGACTAGTCATGAATCCACGCATTCTATTAACATGTTTGTACGTGCTATATATGAGAACATATAGTCTTGTGCTCCCTCTCCTACATAAAAATTGCCCCTAAATAAATTTAGCCTTTAGGATACATGTAAATAATAAAGTTATTACTTCCTCCGTCCCATTACAAGTCTCCACTACTGACTTTTTGAGTCTTTCCTTTTCAACTTTAATCTTAAATAAATTTGTTTGTGTTATATAATGCTTGATGCAAAATATATTAATGGATTGGGTTTTGAATGTATTTTCATTGGTATAATTTTTATTAGGTATTATATACCACAAACAAAAATTTTTAATGTCAAAGTTGAAAAGTAAATACTTTAAAAAGTTAAAGTTGACAATTATAATGGGACGGGGGGAGTATTTAACATGATATCTAGTAGGTTACGTCTGACTTTAAGGTAGATAATTATTTTTGTGAAGGGGATAATTATTTTAGCTATGATAGAAATAGTAACGTGGAGTCGTGGACAACAAATGGAATTGAAGAAGTGTTTCCAATTATTTTTTTTATTATTATATAAGAGATGTAGCTATTAATATGTGGATTTTAAGAAAACAAGTGATCATATTTGTTTTATCTATATTAATGGGACAAAAAGGAATCATTGAGAGTTTTTATTTATTAAAGACACAATTGTGTGGGCGTCCCTGTGGTTTACCCGAAATAACACTCCACGTCCCTGTGGTTTTTTTTTTGACGTGGAGCATCCCTAAAGTTGCAAAAAGTTGCGTGGAACGTCCTTCTGTCTAACGATAGTTAGTTTATTCCGTTAAAGGATCTTGAATGTAATAATTTTAATGACATAGGTTATTCATGTAATTTTTATTTTTTAATCACAATAATTATTTAATTTCTTTTTTGTTGAATTTAAGCAAGTTGTTTTTAATAAACTTTTCTAGTTAATTTAACTATTTTAATTTTTTCTAATATTTATTATTTGTGACAATTGAGATGATCAACTTGTTTATTCTAGTTTCGATTTCATATATCTTGTGTCCGTTTTCACTTTTTAGTATCGTTTTTTGTTTTAACAAAAACAAATACTCAAACACTCAAAGCAGAACTAAATAAATATTAAAAAAATAAACAAGTTTATCATTTTGAAAATGGATGTAAATTAATTTTAATAATTATATTCGTTTAAATTAGTTAAATTATATATTCGAAAGACTGGACATGTAAAAATGATACCTTTTCATTATTTCAACCTAAACAATTTTTTACATTCGAAGTGTAGGATATGGGTGTCTCGTGTTGTTTTGCATTTAATTAATTATATTCATATAAATATAAAAGTTTCATTTTGAAAGTGGACATTTATCATATATATCGCTAGGACGTTTATTAAAATCCAGATAGAAGTTTGGTTTTCATCCTAGCAATATATATGATAAACGTCCACTTTCAAAATGAAACTTTTATATGAATATGAATATAATTAATTAAATGCAAAATAACACGAGGCACCCATATCCCACACTTCGAACGTAAAATTAATAAAATTAATAAACATCCACTTTCAAAATGATAAACTTGTTTATTTTTTTTAATATTTATTTAGTCTTGCTATAAGCGTTTGAGTATTTGTTTTTGTTAAGACAAAAAACGATACTAAAAAGTGAAAACGGACACAGGATATATGAAATCGAAACTAGAATAAACAAGTTGATCATCTCAATTGTCCCGAAAAAATAAATATTAAAAAAAAATAAAATAGTTAAATTAACTAGAAAAGTTTATTAAAAACAACTTGCTTAAATTCAACAAAAAAGAAATTAAACAATTATTGTGATTAAAAAATAAAAATTACATGAATAACCTATGTCATTAAAATTATTACATTCAAGGTCCTTTAACGGAATAAACTAACTATCGTTAGACAGAAGGACGTTCCACGCAACTTTTTGCAACTTTAGGGATGCTCCACGTCAAAAAAAAAACCACAGGGATGTGGAGTGTTATTACGGGTAAACCACAGGGAAGTCCCACGCAATTATGTCTTTATTAAACCTTAAAAGGTGTAATGCACGAGATGCTCAAGCACCACCATGGCCGTTGCCTGCACCTCCGTGCAGTAAATTTTAAAATAAGATCCATAACTTATTAAAAATGAGTTTTATTTAATTAAACTACTCACTTACATTTAAAAAGAATTTTATTTCATTTATTAAGACATTATCCAAATCTTTTGGTAATGTTTCTATTTTTTCAGTTCACCGAGTAGGAATTAAATTACTTGAAAATGTTAATATAGACTTAATATAATTAATTTTTTTTCACTAACTTGGTTTCAAAAACTTTTAACTTTTATAATTTCTACTTATATAAATTTATCATGAATCCAACTAAATGCTTAATATACATATTAAAAATCAACGACCCGTGTGTATACACGGGTTTAAATTCTAGTATATATATATATATATATATATATATATATATATATATATATATATATAGAGAGAGAGAGAGAGAGAGAGAATGCTAAAAACATTCGATAACAAATTTATCTAAAACTTACATTTTAAATAAATACATTTGTTAAACTTTAGCCCAAAATGAAAAAGCCCACTTGCTTTAGTTACTAGTATTAGGGGTGTTCAAAAAAACCGGGTATTAAAACCGACCCGGTTAATACCTGAAAATCCGCCCGGTCAATACCCGGATTGACTGTACCCGATTCGGGTTTTACTAGTACCCGCCGAGTACTCCCCTAGCCGTTGCAAATCGGGTTGTACCTGGGTTGTACCCGAACCGGTTCCAAAAACCGGTTTTTAAAACCCGGTTTGAACCCGGTTTTTTCACTAGCCGTTTTTTTTTTTATTTCCTAACCGTTTTCTAGCCGTTTTTTTTGGTTTTTTTTTTACCATTTTGTCATCCTAAAATTATTATAAATAGATACTTTGGGTTTGGGTTAGTTACAACACTCAAACACACTCATTCTAGTGAAAAAAAATACTCAAAACGCTTACGATTTACATACGAAACTCTCAAAATATTACTCTCATCCTCTCAAAACGCTCTCAAAATGGCAACTCAAAGTTCTTAAACTAACGATTATGTTGGTTCGTCAAATGCATCAAATGCACCAAGTATTGTTCAAGTTTTGCAAACAAAACGTAATCCGGAGATTTGGTGTAATTTTGACAAAGTGTTGTTGTCGGATGGTTCGACTAAGGCACATTGTAAACGATGTGGGAGTTTTTTAAAAGCCGACTCCAACACAACGTTGAGTAAACATACTTCAAAGTATTGTAGTGCAAACAAAACTAATCCGGAGGAGGGTCAAGCAACCATGTCATGGGATGGAGGTTTTTTTACATACCAAGCGGAGCGGTGTCTAGAAGCATTTGCCGGCTTTGTGATTTAAGAAGCTTTGCCGTTCAACCACTTCGACAACCATCGACTTACTAAGGTCATTCAAAATACTCTTCAACCGCGATATAATCATGTAAGTCGTCTTACTCTTAGACGTGATGCACTTAAATTGTGGAAAAACGCTAAAATTCAACTAATAACCGGTTTTGAAAACTTAACTACAAGTGTATCATTAACAACCGATGTTTGGTCGGCTCCTCATGGTTTGCCCGGTTCGTACTTTTGTGTTACCGTGCATTGGGTTGATCCCGCAACTTGGCAAATGATGAAACGTACCATTGCTTTTGAAAACTTTGACTATCCTCACACGGGTCAAAATTTATTTTGCATGTTACGGGATGTAATGAAAATATTTAAATTAGAACAAAAGGTTTTTTTTTATCTCGTTTGATAACGCGAGTAATAACACAAACGCCGTTTAAAAATTTATACTAAAATACACCCCACCTTTGAAAGGCATTTTCTACCATAGTAGATGTGTTGCACACATCATTAACTTGGTTGTGCAAGACGGGTTAGCGGTTTCACAAATAAGTGAAGTAAAAGACGCGTATAAAAATATGTTACAAGATATATTTTGTAAGGGTAAGGCTAGATACAAACTTTATATGAGATTGTGTAAGGAAACGGATTGCATTTTTTTAACCCCTAATTGGGACATGCCCGTAAGATGGAATTCGACATACAACATGTTTGTATGTGGTTTACGCCAACGCGAGACTTTACAAGCTTTTCATTTACAACTTGTCCAAAGGGGTTATGCTAACGAATTTCGAATCGAATATTGGGATGTTATTGAAAAGATAACCGAATTGCTCAAACTTTTTAAAATCGCAACTACTTTGTTATCGGGAGTTTATTATCCCACGATTCATTTGGTACTTAATCAAATCTTTTTAATGTGTTCAAAACTAAGCGAATAGGAATTTGTTGGTAATGTATACGCACTAATGGTGGCTCCCATGAAAGAAAAATTAAGAAAATATTTTAAAGAAATGCCACCGGTAATTAGTTGTGCCGTCGCAATAAACCCATGTTTAAACGTTTCCGGGGTGGAATTGCTTATCGATAACATTTGTAACGATTTGGAATTGAACGACGAGGACCCATTTTTTTCACAAAATACAAAAAATATTTTAACAAATGCTTTCAAGATTTATTTAGTCATTATTTTTAAAAATATGGTTCAAAAAATGCTTTTTCTAGTTCGGCTTCCACAATGTTTGGTTCCTCTTCCTCTCGCGATCCAATGATTAACTTATATAATAGTTTAAGACAAGAAAACCATAAACGGACAAGGGGTGAAGGTAATCAAACGAACACTAGCGAATATGGGAGATATACCGGAACTGATTTTTTAAACACTATACAACCCGATGAATTCGTACAATTTGATATTTTGGCTTGGTGGAAAGGGAGGGAATCTCAATTTCCCGTTCTAACCATCATGGCCCGAGATTTACTAACCGTCCAAGCTTCTACGGTAGCTTCGGAATCCGCTTTTTCTCTTAGTGGCAGGGTACTATCTATACGAAGAACAAGACTCACACTGGCCTCATTAGAGATGTGCATTTGCTTGAAGGATCACTTAGATGCCGCGGAACGTATACAAAACATTTCTAGTCTTGAAGGTGAAATGGAATACGAAGGAGATATACACGATATCGAGGTGCAAGCGGGAATGGCAATATCACTCTTTTATGAAGAAATTGCTTTAGATGAAGCTTCGCGAGAGGTTACCACCGATGAAGATTTCGACCTTTGAAGAATGAAGACTATGCATTTGAAGATGTTAGAAGACTTGAAGATTAATAAAACTTAAAGATTTTGAAGAAGTATGAAGACTTATTTGTTTTAAGAATATTTTTGTGATGATTTAGAAGACTTTGTTTTAAGTAAATGTCAAGTTATGTTTTAATTCCTAAATGATGTTTTAAGTTGAAGACTTTGTAATTTTTATGAAGATTATGAAATGGTCAAGTATATGTGGAAATTGAAAGTGAATAAGTCAAAGTGTTGTTGTTATGGTAAACGGGTCAAAAGGTGTCCAAATGGTTCATGAAAGTGTGGTTATGTCAAAACGAGCGATGGTGTAAGTATGTAGCTTGTTGCAATTGTCTTAGGTGTTAAATGTATGTTAAAATGTGTTGGTAAAAAATGAAAGTCTGAATGTGAGTCGTTTGTGATTTGGTATGGTCACCAAAAGTGTCTGAAATGACCAAAAATTAGTTACACGTCCTAATTCTTTGTTAACGTGAAATTTGAAAAAAGTGTTAAGATGGAAAGTTTTATTTTGTTATAGTGGAGGTGCCTGCAAAATTTCAGATTCTAAGTATTTACGAGTCAAAAGTTATGCGCGTCGGAATTTCACTTTTAAAAATTCTGCATGCTAAAGTGTACCCGTTGCGTACAATGTGTACCCGCCGGGTACTCATGTGAATTCGGTAACAGAACTTAGAGGGCCTTGAGTACCCATTGCGTACTATGTGTACCCGCCGGGTACTATGTGTTTACCCGTTAAAGTTTTCTTATTCCGGGAACTAAACGTTAGTACCCGCCGGGAATAAGGTGTACCGGCCGCGTACTCCTTTTTTCCAGGTTATTTCTGGGCGCCTCCACACATTCCATACAAACCATATCCCAAAATTCTCTCCAAAAACCGTGAGCAACACCACCAAACCCTCCAATCAACCAATTTTCAAGCAAAAACTCACGAATTAAACCGGCAAAACACTTCTACAACATGTATAAGGTACGATTAACAACTTTTAGATTCAAAGCACTTAATTTTCATGGATTGATTGAAGCTTTTAGATTTAGGTTTTCTTGAAATTGAATGTAGGGAAGTTTTAGTTGTTTCTATTTCTGATTATATTGTTTGTTATATGTAGTCACACCTTCTGATTGCATGAATTCGTGTTTAATTTACATGATTATGAAAATTGCAAATTTAGGGTTCTTGAAACACATTTTGGGGAAAATTAACTCTGTGTAATGATATGCTTAAAATTGTAATCCATTTACATAATACTCACGATTGTAATGCTCACTTGAATCAAATTGTGTGTTTAATTGCATAATTCGAGTTTAGCTTGATATTAGGGTATTTGTGAAAGAGGATGAGTTTGAGCTTTGTAAATAACAAGTGTTTACGGCTATGTAACTGATATGATGCTAATCCTAATGAGTGTGTACATTATATGATACATTATTGGTCATGGCAAATCTCTTATTTGTGTTGTGTTTTGCAGGGAAGAAGCAAGAGACAAAAAGGAACCACCTCTAGGACTGCTGACGATGAAGAGGGTGACCACCCTCAGCCAATGAGCATTGATGCTCTACTTATTCCCGAGACTTTTCACCCATGGCTCAAATTTAGTAACATGTTAGGAAAGTACAATACATACTGTCAGAAACTTAACTTGTTGAGGGGGAAAGAATGTGATTTATCTAGGGTGGTCGATTGGGAACCACTAGAACAAGCAGGGGTAGCCGCCGGAATTAAGGAAATCATTAGGTAACGTTATTTCGTGGATCACATACCATTCGAATATGAAGAATGGGAAGGCATATTTCAGATTAATGAGCAGGTATACAAAGAGCTATGTGTGGAATTTCACAACACATATGAAATGAAAGAGGATGTTGAGTCGGCGACTGATAAAAAATTCATGACTTTCCGACTGGGAAATCAACCAAGGAAAATGAGTATGGTGGAGCTTGCTGCATGTTTAGGCATTTATTCTCGAGAGCAGCTGGATGCAACTCATTTTCGGGATTATTTGATGAATAGTGATATGATCGAGCTGGAATTTTATCCCAAGGATGTGTGGCACGAATTTTCACAAAAACCATATGCTAGAGGTGGAAATTCATACAAAGATATAGAGAACATGCAGTCGCGGGTTATCCAACGATGTCTTGCGCATATTATTTCGCATAGAAGGGAAAACACAGAGAGAGTCACTTTCCCCGACTTATGGTATTTGAGGAAGTTCGTAGCGGGGGAGAATATCAATGTGCCATACGCTGTTGCCTGGTATTTACATCATAATGCCAGCGGGATTAAAGGGGCATCCCCTATCTGTGGGGGACAATTTGTGACTAGGATTGCCAAGTCCTTCAACATCAGTTTTGAGAATTTAGAGCGAGTGACGGCTAGGCCAAAAACAGTAGGGTTAGTTCAGTTTCAGGGGCACATGTTGTCTCAGTTGTCAATGATAATTTCGTGCCCTACCAGGAACCACCACTAGAGGAGCAAGCGGCTCAGCCACCAAGAAGAAGAAGAAGACAACATCAAGTGGAACATGAACAACATCAAGAGGAAGAAGCTGCATATGACCAGGGAGGTTTCCAGCAGCAAGGCGCAGCACTGCCATCCATGCTGAATATTATGCAGGGTATTCAGGGCCTTCAGGTTAGCCATAATGATTTTTCGCAGGAAGTCAGGTATGAGCTTGGAGCACAGCGCTACCACAACGCTTGGTCGGCACACAACACACAAAGACTTTCTGAAGTGGTGCCCAACTACCGACCTACATCCTACCACTACCCACCCATGTGGGGTCAGTCGGAAGCAAGCTATCCACCACCGGTTTATGACGAGGGTGCTGCCTTGGCAGAGCTGCAGGAAGAGTATCGAAGGCAGCAGGAGAGAAAGCAAGAGGAGCGTGAATTCCCCTATGACTATTCCCCATTTTGAGTGCTTGCGTGCCTCATGTGATTCAGACACTTTTCTAGACAATTTGATTATGGTTTATTTAAGTAATTTTAATTTTATGTTTGGATAATTTGGAATGCTTGACTGTGGATGGCGTTTGGGTACGTTTTTGTACAACGACATCCCAAAACACTTTTCTATTTGAATTTAGGTGAAATTTCAGCGGGAAATGGTCAGTAATGCTGGATCAAGCCTTTAGTACCCGGCATGTACATTTGTACCCGGCGGGTAGTGTTTGGAAAATGTGGACAGAACTGTATCAAGCCAAAGTACCCGGCGGGAACAATGTCTACCCGGTGGGAACCTAGTCTACCCGGCGGGAACCCTAGATACCCGGCGGGTACACCGTACCCGGTTTGAAACCGGGTTTTCGACCCGAACCGTACCAATCCGGTATAAACCGGTTTTTATAGGGTTGGGTTTTCCCCCACCCAAAACCGGGTCGGGTTCGGGTCGGGTTGGTCAAAACCCGGTTTTTGATAGTTGACCAATACCCGGGTCGGGTTTCCGGATAGGGTCGGGTCGGGCCAAAAGCCGATTATGTTCATGACTAACTAGTATCCCACTTGCTTTAAACCAGTGACACTCACAAATAATCCATTTGGCTGATTTAAAAAATAGTTACACTATGTAAAACAAATGTATATGTAGCTTACCATCTGGTTCTCAATGACGAATGTGAATAGTCAGCTCAACATATTACATGCATTAAGCTTAAAGAACGTCCTACTATGCTTTCCCATAGCCAAATGATGATAGAGGTGTAGTATGCTTTCCTGGAAAATGAAAACCTCGATCTGAGTAGTTGTGACTTTTGAGATTCTTTAGTTATAAGTGTAACGGAAAAGTATTAACAACGTTATTTATAGGCAAATGATATATCCACCTTTCAATTTGATAAATCCACCAAAAGTATGCATTAACAGGTTATACAGTACAACATGTTAATGTATAATTTTGGTGGATCTATCAAATTTGATGTTGAAAATATCAGCTCCCTTATTTATATGTTTTCTTAATAACAGAATGTCTTGCTTCACTTTGTAAGTTAAACATGCTATATCTTGATGATCGGGAGTTCAATCATAGGATTCCTAGCAACGTAGTTTGCGACCTTACAATTTTCATTATATGATATTTTAAAATTAAGTTGGGCAAATATGATATTTTTAGTTTTATAAATGGCATATATGCAATTCTCCCAAGAAACAAAAGCTCCAAACATAATAAAAGTCTCGTTTGTTAAAAATAGTTGTAGCTTTTAATTTAAATGAAAAGCCACAATTTGAAAAACTTCCAAAAGTAACATGTAGAAATGTTATAACTAATAGTGATTATGTATATTATACTTTTATAAGTAAACATACTTTCCCCTTTAAAATATTAAATTTGAGTTCCATACATTTTTAACTCCTCTGTATCAATAAGAGTTTGTCCTCCTTTATACATTCTAATCGATAACCTAACTAAACTAATGGCAAGTACGCGGTCAATTTACTTAATATTGAAAAAATAAATGGCATGCTACAAAGTGAACCATAGACCTAGAGGTTATATGGAAACAACCTAACCATCAAGCCAATTTGCATTAACTATATATTTTGGCCGGTGATATTTTCACCATGGAAATTGATAAATCCACCACAACAGTGCATTAAATGGTTATACTGTACACATAATTGATGCACTATTGTAGTGGATTTATCAATTTCCATTGTGGAAATATCATCGCCCATATATTTTCTCTCGTAAATGTATTTATAAGAGCTATAAAGTGGATTAAACAAAAAAACAAATAACTTACTATTCATAATTGTTTGCTAATTGATATTAAGGGATAATACATTACTACATTAATATGATTTGGCAAGCTTTCAAGTTTTCATTAACTTCTCACTTTTTTGAAAAAGAATTTATATATCATTATCTTTATCTTATCTTACCTATTATAAAAAAAACGAAGCAAAAACAAAGATTATATTTAATAATGTAACATCCTGTTTCTGGACCTGGAAATAAACGATTATTTTAATGACGGGAAATATTTTATAATGTATAGTTGAAAATAAATGACTAAAAGAGTTACCGATTTTATTGTGACTAATAAAATATTTCTTGTTTTAAATAAATAAAGTTGACGGTAAAATAAAAGTATTTTGGTTCACGGGTATTTTCGGGTTCCAGACAATAGGCTAGAAAGGGGTATAATGCTACTTAAATTAAAATGGGGGCGGTGGGAGTTTATCCAGATGCATTTCACCAACTTTTCCCCAATTTCATCTCCTAAATTCTCAAACTCTTTTTCTCTATTTCCTTTCAAAAGAAATCAAAGATGAATCAAAAGAAAACTAACAATCTGATTTTGTGGATTCAAGTTTGAGAAACTAAATCATCATCTTCTTCTTGTTGTAAGTGTTTTTCATAATTGCTATGTATCCCCTTTTAATTCATGAGCTAGGGTTCATTATATATATGAGATTGAATGTGAAATTATGTAATAAACTGATATTGAAAGATTACATGATGATTATATGTTGATATCATTCAAGAATTTGCTAGTGTTCTTCAGTTTGAGTTTTAAAAGTTAGGGTTTATGTTACAATTTGAGAATTTGATATGAAATGAGTAGTAAATGATGATATTATGATAGATATATGTTGAAATCTTGTGTTCTTTATGTTTGTTGGAGATTTGTAAATTAGAGTTTATGTAAATAAAAATTGGGGATTTGAAAGTAAATATATAATATATGATATATAGATGTAGGGTAAATACATTTTGTCGGCTACGTACTATACCCTTTTGTCCCAAGGTCACCAACCTACCCCTTTAATTACAAAGGTATGCAACTAACCAACACAAATCGTGTCAAAGTAGGCTATTTGGTAACCGGTAACCTGAATAACCGGTAAGCATAATTACGTGGTATTTTTTGTATAATATTATTGCTAACGGGTCATTTTTTTCTTACGTGACATTTTTTCATACTTAAAAATTCTTTTTATTTTGACTTTTGTTTGACCAATAAAAATCCTCGTGCCTTCGTCGAATCAACCCGTAAAATTAAAAAGTTAGTCTTAATTTTGTTTTTTACATTTCTTTATCTCATCATCTAACCTTCAACACATGAAAAAATTACCAAACAAAATTACAATTCAAACGTTCGTTATTCACCCCCAAATTCATTGGGCCTTGTTATTCACCAGTGACCGATTTAACCGAATATGGTTGCCGATCTGCGAGGATAAATGCTGTCGTCGGTCACCGATTTAAACATTGTTATTTTGTAGATGATGACCGGAGAGGAACCCGAGAATAAATGTTGTCCTTCTTCGGCGTCGTTTTTGTTACATGAAGGTTCTCTGGCGACTTCAGTGGTTGGACGCCACAAAGCCAGTAAGGGGTCGGCGGTTCTTGCTGGTTTCCGGTGAAGACGATGGCCAACAATTGGGTATCCATTTAAAGAACTACTTGATTGCGGTGTTAGGACCACCGCAAATCGACAGGAACGACCGATTTCTTGCTTGTGGTGGGTTAGAAGCACCAACAAGAAATTTAAATAGTGTGTAACATAAATAGGGAATAGATTGTTACAGTGATAGATTTTTATTGTGCCGCAAAATCAAGAAATTCAAATGAAGTGAAATCAATAAGAATAAAAAATAGGGAATAAGGTTTTAAGGAGGTTGTGGGTTTTGGATTAGTTGCTGATGATGCCGTCTTGTTAGCATATAAAAATCTAAATATATGAAAATTGTACAATTTCAAATAATATTATCTGAATCTGGATATTAAAAAGATCCGACATGTATATGTATGTTGAGGTTGAAGACGAGGATATTTTAGTCATTTTACTTGTATTATCTTTTAATTTGATGATGTAGATGACACATGTAAAAACACGTGGCACTATTTAATCACATGGTACAAAACGTGGCATCCTAATCATCGTTTACAACTTTGATCAGGTAAAATCAAACTTTGTAGAGATATTAGCACATATTAACCGGTTATATAGCATACATTAGTAATAAAAGGGGTAAGTTGCCGACCTTGAGACAAAGAGGTATAGTACGTGGCCGACAAAATGCAATAACCCATAGATGTATTTGTTTGTGTAGAGTTGTAAAGATGAATTGTTTTGAATGTTAATCTTGTTGAAAATCAGTCCCAAAAGTGTTGTTTGAGTTGGATTTAATCAATAAAAGTGTTTTGAACATATTTGAATCGATTTGGCATGATTTTGGTAAAAATTCGGATTTGGACAGCTTTGTGCAGAAAAATGGACTGTTTTTGAAAAATCATAACTAAATAACCGTAGCTCCGTTTTTAATGTGTCATATATCGTTGGAAAGGTGAGAAAGTCAATTTTCTGTTGGTTATGGCCTTGGTGCCCAGATCTGATTTTAAGTTGGTCGAAAAGTGAGTTGAACAGCTGCTGTCCAGTTTTAACAAAACATACTAAAGTTATTGTTATTGTTGTTTGGTTTATATCGTGATATTGGTTAGTTGATTTGTAGTTGCTGATTGTTATTGGTTGTTGATTGTTGGTTGCTTGGTTGGTTGACTATGTGTTGATTCAGAGGTCAACGTTGGTTGGTTGGGCTTGTGTACTACTGTGTAGCTGTCTGGGTCTTCCGATACACAGAGTTGAGGATGTACTCATGTCAGTGAAGGTAGTACTCAAGCTATCGGTAGGTTTCTGTGATGGTATACCAGGAACCTCCAATCCTCTTGACGATACGTGCTTAAGTGTTTACTTGTTGCAGTTTATTAGTTGTAAAACTTGTTACTTGTGGGTTGAACCATTGGTTACGGTTCCATTCACTTAGCGTGAGCTAATCCCTCGTTGTTTATCTTTTTGCAGATTTTGGTAAGTTGTGATACGGGTTGTGATGGGTTGACTGGATGTTTGACTTGATGCGCCAACTCTGATCTTTTGTTGATATATGTTGTTTTGGAAAAGTTTAAAATCACACCCGGATTTAGTAGTATGGTTTGTAATTATTTAAGTTGATAAAAGTTTTATTTTGGCATATTTTGTAAATATCGGATATATATATGTTTTGGGAACGCGCTTCCAGACTATAATATTAAAAATATGTTTGTATAAAAAGTCGGGTCTTACAAGTTGGTATCAGAGCATAGGTTTGGGTGAATTGGGCATTGGTAAATGTTCAATCCCAAATCTAGTTAGTGTTAGTGAAATATTTCGGTAAGTGGGATTAGCTATTAAATGGGGGGTTGATTGGTTAGTATAGGTTATACTAACGATTAACAAGTTGCGAGTTATTGTTGTGAGTACAGGAATGACAGATAATGAGAACCCGACTCCCAACAATGTTTCTAGAACTGAGCTTCCACCTCCCGAAACACATAATGGTAATCAAGGTGGTACTTCACATGTTAATCAAGATGAAACTAGTCAAGATGATTATTTGTTGCAATTGGAGGATGATGTGATAAGACTTAGAAAGATAGAACAGTTGTATTTGGAGCAGCAAGCTAGGTTAGCTCAGCATAGAGACATTGGTTATCAGTTTCCTTCGCCGCAGCAACAGAAGAAGTTGTGTTCTTTTAAGACATTCAAGGCTAGTGGACCCAAAGAATTTGAAGGAGGTAATGATCCGACGGTGACTTTGAATTGGTTAAGGGATACTGAACGAAAGTTTGAGGTGTGTCAGTGTGAGGAGGAGTTGAAAGTTGGATATGCGGTGCAATTGATGAAAGGTCAGGCTATGAACTGGTGGGATTCGATAACTGCACATCTGACACCTGCTCAGCGAGCATCTATTAGTTGGGCAGAGTTTCATAATGAGATTTAAAAGTTACGATTTGTTCAGCAATGGGTTCCGGACGAGAGGACAAGGATTACCCATTTTGTTAAGACTTTACCCCCAAATTATCGGACTTCAGTGAGTTTGGCTTATACTTTGACCGAGGCTTTTACTTTAGCTAGGTCGGTGGATGGTGATCTACGGGCATGAGAAAAGTTGATTAAGGATAAGGCTTCGCATCAGTCCAAAAGTAGTTCTTCTGGGAATAAGGGACATAACCGGAGGATTGAGTTTAGTGATAATTCAGTGAGTAATAATCCATGGTGTGCAAATTGTAAGTCGAGACATTCGGGTCCATGTACTTCTCAGACATCAAGGTGTATTAAATGTGGATCGTTGGGGCATGGTATTAGAGACTGCACTTTTCCTCAGTTTGTGTGCTGGAATTGTAAAAACGAAGGACATCGGGCAGGGCAATGTCAGGAGAAAGCAAGGCAAGGTTCAGGTTTGGCTGGGAGTTCGGCTTCGGGTTCGGGTTCTGCGGCGTCAGTTGGGCAGAAATGGAAGAATATTCCACCGGCGACGGGTAGAGCTTTTCAAATGACTGTTGAGAATGTTTTTGGGCTCGATGATGATGTGACAGGTATACTTTATGCCTACTTTGTTATAATAAATGCTAATGTGATTAGAGTTGTATGATAATAGAAAATTTGGATAGATATGGATTAATTGGGTGTGATTAGATTTCGGGGACGAAATCCTTTAAGGGGAGAAGATTTGTAACATCCTGTTTCTGGGCCTGGAAATAAACGATTATTTTAATGACGGGAAATATTTTATAAGGTATAGTTGAAAATAAATGACTAAAAGAGTTACCGATTTTATTGTGACTAATAATATATTTCTTGTTTTAAATAAATAAAGTTGACGGTAAAATAAAAGTATTTTGGTTCACGGGTATTTTCGGGTTCCAGACAATAGGCTAGAAAGGGGTATAATGCTACTTAAATTAAAATGGGGGCGGTGGGAGTTTATCCAGATTCATTTCACCAACTTTTCCCCAATTTCATCTCCTAAATTCTCAAACTCTTTTTCTCTATTTCCTTTCAAAAGAAATCAAAGATGAATCAAAAGAAAACTAACAATCTGATTTTGTGGATTCAAGTTTGAGAAACTAAATCATCATCTTCTTCTTGTTTTAAGTGTTTTTCATAATTGCTATGTATCCCTTTTAATTCATGAGCTAGGGTTCATTATATATATGAGATTGAATGTGAAATTATGTAATAAACTGATATTGAAAGATTACATGATGATTATATGTTGATATCATTCAAGAATTTGCTAGTGTTCTTCAGTTTGAGTTTTAAAAGTTAGGGTTTATGTTACAATTTGAGAATTTGATATGAAATGAGTAGTAAATGATGATATTATGATAGATATATGTTGAAATCTTGTGTTCTTTATGTTTGTTGGAGATTTGCAAATTAGGGTTTATGTAAATAAAAATTGGGGATTTGAAAGTAAATATGTAATATATGATATATAGATGTATTTGTTTGTGTAGAGTTGTAAAGATGAATTGTTTTGAATGTTAATCTTGTTGAAAATCAGTCCCAAAAGTGTTGTTTGAGTTGGATTTAATCAATAAAAGTGTTTTGAACATATTTGAATCGATTTGGCATGATTTTGGTAAAAATTCGGATTTGGACAGCTTTGTGCAGAAAAATGGACTGTTTTTGAAAAATCATAACTAAATAACTGTAGCTCCGTTTTTAATGTGTCATATATCGTTGGAAATGTGAGAAAGTCAATTTTCTGTTGGTTATGGCCTTGATGCCCAGATCTGATTTTAAGTTGGTCAAAAAGTGAGTTGAACAGCTGCTGTCCAGTTTTTACAAAACATACTAAAGTTATTGTTATTGTTGTTTGGTTTATATCGTGATATTGGTTAGTTGATTTGTAGTTGCTGATTGTTATTGGTTGTTGATTGTTGGTTGCTTGGTTGGTTGACTATGTGTTGATTCAGAGGTCAACGTTGGTTGGTTGGGCTTGTGTACTACTGTGTAGCTGTCTGGGTCTTCCGATACACAGAGTTGAGGATGTACTCATGTCAGTGAAGGTAGTACTCAAGCTATCGGTAGGTTTCTGTGATGGTATACCAGGAACCTCCAATCCTCTTGACGATACGTGCTTAAGTGTTTACTTGTTGCAGTTTATTAGTTGTAAAACTTGTTACTTGTGGGTTGAACCGTTGGTTACGGTTCCATTCACTTAGCGTGAGCTAATCCCTCGTTGTTTATCTTTTTGCAGATTTTGGTAAGTTGTGATACGGGTCGTGATGGGTTGACTGGATGTTTGACTTGATGCGCCAACTCTGATCTTTTGTTGATATATGTTGTTTTGGAAAAGTTTAAAATCACATTCGGATTTAGTAGTATGGTTTGTAATTATTTAAGTTGATAAAAGTTTTATTTTGGCATATTTTGTAAATATCGGATATATATATGTTTTGGGAACGCGCTTCCAGACTATAATATTAAAAATATGTTTGTATAAAAAGTCGGGTCTTACAAATAAGAATGCGATATGTAAGCGCCTCAGTATCTACACATTCAAATTCATATACAAAAATTAACTTTGTAAACTTAAATACAAATTTAACGGGCGATATATACACGTATTCTTTTTTTATTTTTTGGTTAGTTTAGTCAATTTATCATAAAAGGTAAAAGGGGGGTAAAAACCTTAGGTGCTGTTTGTTTTTTTAAGAGGTTTATGTCTGAAATCTGAAAACCACGTCTGAATATTCAGATGTGGTCTGAAAGTCTGAAACTGAATTATTTAAGACTGTTTGTTTTTTAATCTGAATAAACATCTGAATGTATGTTATAATTTAGTTTATCATTTAAAAAATAAACCGTTTGATTTTTGTATGGAAAAAAGGAACTTGACTTAGGCTATGTTTGGCGCACACGTTTTAAGAGCTTATGGGAGCTTGTAGCTTGTAGCTTATGGTTTTCATAAGCTCTGTTTGGCTTAGTAGCTTATGAGTAGCTTATGGTTTCCATAAGCTCCAAAACTATAAGCTAATTGAAGTAGCTTATGGAAGTAGCTTGTAGCTTATGGAATATGAAATTACATAAATACCCTCCATGTAATTATATATCATCTTTTAAAGTTAATATATTTGTCCTTTTATGTCATTTTACATTCATAAGCTACAAGCTCCAGCTACTCTGCCAAACACAAATATTACCAAAAGCTACCAGCTACCAGCTTCAGCCACAAGCTACCAGCTCCAGCTACCAGCTACCAGCTCCAGCTACAAGCTCCAGCTACCAGCTAGTTGTGCCAAACATACCCTTAATATTAACGGAAGCATTTTAATCGAAAATGTATGTGATTCATTAAATTTCTATAAATCATATATATCCATCTATTATTAAAAAAAAAAAAAAAAACACAGATGGCCTTAAGTGAACTAATCCATGTGTTCATTACCCCCAAGGCCCATGTTCAAAAATCAATGTTCATAAAATGAACGGCCTAAAATAACACACCCAATTTTAAAACCCAACCACCTAAACCAAGAATATGTATCATTAGAGGTGTTCAAACGGTCGGGTTTCGGTTTAGTGGAGTTATTCGGTTTGGTTTGTTTGGTTTTTGAAGAAAATAAAAACCACCCAATACCCAAACCGGAACTACACAAACCTAATCCAAACCAACCAAATAACAATCGGGTTAATCGGTTTGGGGCCCATAAATCCGAACTTATGATGATGAAGGTTGAAGAATGGGAGCTGATAAATACAACAAATAAAAATGATTGAAACACCAAAACTGTGCTATGAGTACTTGTACTATATGCAATAACTGCTGTACAGTTGGTGTAAGAATCACTTTTATTTTTTGTATTTATCAACCCCCTTGAAGAATACTAAGAAAATAACTCCAATCTTTTCTGAAAATGGAAGTATAATTTACTCATAATGATTTTTATTAAACTAACATTTATCATTAAGAGATAATTCATGAGTTTTTCAGTTTAATCGTTTAATAATCATTGTCTTACTTAATTGTTATTGACTCTTATTGAAATAAAAATGTGGATTAACTTAATTTTTTTAGTGAACTATAACAATGGATGTATAAGTTGATAAATAAAAACATGTTACTAATAAAATAAACACAATGAGAAAGGAGAAATTTCATGAGATAAGAAGTATTGTGATGAAATTTTAAATCCATCCTATATATAAGAAAGCTTACTACTATTATTGTATTGGGTTTTTGGGTGGGCTCCAAATTGAAATTTTCTTATCCAAATCTGAACCAATAACCAATTATAATATCGGTTAAAACCAAATAACCGAACCAAATCCAAATAACCCGAAACAAATTAAACCAAACCTATTTGGATTGGGCGGTTTTTCGGTTCAAACCAATTAATAAACACCCTTATGTATCATTCCCATTCAGTCTCCTACATCAAAACTCCTGATCCAAACATGCACCCTTTTTTATCGTCCATAACGGAGGAATTTGTTGACAGTGCGTTTGAAGGGGCACCTACAGAACAACAAGCATGGCCTGATTTGGAAGATACTTTGAATTATTTGTCTGCTGCTTCTGCGATTAAAGATGTGTTACCTACTTACCTTCTTCGAGTTCTTGATTACTACTACTATTATTCTTGCCATTATGAATTTATTTAATCTTATGATTTATTGAACGACGGAACGATATGAAATGAAAAAGCAATATACTTTATATAGGTACCCAATTGCTTGTTTTTGAAGTTTTTATCTTGTGGGGTAGCTGTTATATATGCTTACTTGCTCACTTTTTATAGTAATTTTCTAGAGATCGATTCTGATACGCAGTAGTGCAAATTCGGGTATTTAGTTAACGTCTGATTACTATGTTGTAAGTTTATAAAACTGTGTTAGCTTAGGTTACCAACTAGAATGCAAAGAAACAGCAGATATATAATATGAGTAATTTACGAAGGAATGTAGGTATGCTATTCTATGTATCCGATGACCTATTTTTTTGACGACTGCATCACTGTGTCATCATGACTTGTGTCACTTCATCGGTTGACTTGTTATAGTAGTTAAGATATACATATACCAAATTTTTGAAGTTTTAATACATACAATAGCAAAAATAGTAGACTTGGATGCATTCGAGCGTAATTAATCTAAGATAATAATCACCATGACTGCAAATAATGAAAACATAAGTTGCAACTTGTTGATTTCCTATTTTTTTGTATGTTTAATTCATAAATTATTTGTCTTTATGTTGGTGAGTTATCCAACAACGTTCTAATCGATAAATGAAAACTGATCACTAAACTAAAGATACAGCAATAGGACTGCGAACAATGTGGACGCTATCACTCCAAGTGAGCCATCCGAACGAGTTCATGCCTTTCTCTATTTTCGCATTTGCTTCCACTGTTAACACAAAACTCTTCTTCTCACCTACATGGTTAAAGTGCAAAATAGGTGGAAACACCTTAACTGAGATTCCCATGGGTGGTTCCACACTGGCAAAGTAAACACTTCCGTTACCACCAACATTAGTGACCGTTCTCTTAACAGTCATTTTCCCATTAAGTTTTGGGAAACTGAAAGACGGGTAGTTCAGGTCTTGAGCTAAGGGTGTGGCTTTGGGGCATATGAATGTTGGGTCGGGTTTTAAATAACCCTGACTGCAAAGAAACAATAGATAATCATTATAAGTAGCATCGTAGACAAGTCCAGGATCAGCTGCCTTTTCTGGCCTGAAATGACCCGACCCGAATTGGAATGGATCTGCCTTGTTGCCTGATGCGTCGGTTATTTGCTTCCCCGCATTGTTTAGCATTCCGGCTGTAAATCAAATAATAAAAAGATATAAATACCCAAACTATCAAATAATGGTTGTTTTAGTTACACTGCGTGGGAGTTGTACCAGATGTTATAAGTGCAGATTTTATGGCGGCACTGCTCCAATCTGGGTGAAGCGCTTTGAGCAGTGCAGCTGCAGCCGCTACGTGAGGGCAAGCCATTGAAGTTCCTGAAAGAATGTTGTATTTTACCCTTCGAGGGTCTGTCGCTATCTTTGTTGGCGAATTACCTTCTGTCCATGCTGCCAATATATTCAAACCTGGTGCAGCAATATCAGGCTTAATAATCTCAGGTGAAATTGCATTTGGGCCCCTACTTGAGAAGGCAGCCATTTTTGGAGCTGGTTTAATTTGCAACACAGTTCTTCCTGGAAAGATATAAGCAGTTCGGGTTTTTGTGGAATTTATGTATTTGAGAATCTCTAATGCATCATCTGACGTAACTGCAGTTGCTGGAAGAACATGAGAATCTACGGTTAATTCAGCTCCGTTGGCTGGACTGTTTCCTAAAATGTAGCCGATACCGCCGGCTCTCTTTACCTCCATCCCTTTTCCAACTCTTGTCCCGTTCCCTCGTAAGCAAAAAACAATCTTTCCCTTTGCTTTTTGAGGGGATAAAGATCCAGGTAAACATTGTCTGCATGATTTAAAAATTTAGCTTTTTGTAATTGCATGTCATTCTAATTGTACAAATCAAACTTAGGTTAATTAGTACTTACCCTGCTATGTATGTTTTAGGTACATCTGCATTCACAACCTCTGCTGCATAAACCAGTTGGTACATTTTCCTCTTTCGTAGCTTATATGGAGTTACTGATTGTCCCTGTCAAAAAAAACAGTTCGACCTTTTAGTTTAAAAGTTTGACCTAATGATATTGGGGATTTAGATATTAAATTTGTAGGTCTATTTGTATTTTCTAAAGGTGGTTTAGACCCATCTACTTAAGAATGGGTTGATCAGGGTTATGTTTTATAATGGGCCAGACAGGTGAAATAATAAATTTTAGCTGAAAAGGAGACGGGTTGAATGGGTCAAAAGTTGCCCAAAGTGTATAAAAACTGCATAAAATATCCCAAATTGTAATTTAAATTTATTCTTTTATTATCATATTTGATACCAATTGTTTATAGGATGTTGGAAAAATAGTGCTTTAGACTTGACCCAATCCGACCAGTACCAAAATCACGCGTTCTGATCAGTTACCCAATCTGTCTTGCGTGCCAATTTCAGCATTTCGAATACTTTATGTGATGTGATCGACGTCCCTAAATATCAATGTGAGAGTAAACAAAAGATATAGTAGTTTAGATACTAACCTTGATTTTTACGCCATTTCCTAATTGAATCGGGGCTTCAAAACTACGATCAACAGAACTTGCAGCGACTGTTAGGATCCACGGGGCTGTGTTTACCACTGTCGATGGAGTTGGGCCTTCATTACCTCCACTGCATACCACTAAAATATTATGTTTGGTTGCTTGTAGGGCTCCATGAGCAAGGCCATCTTGTTGGTAATCAATTGGACTTGATGACCCGATAGAAATGCTCAGTATATGAACACCATCACGAATGGCATCATCGAAAGCGGCTAACATGTCTTCAAACAGGCACGTGTTTCCGTCTTCTTTACCTTTCCCTGGTACGGGCCAGCAGACTTTGTAGATTGCTAGACGAGCCAGTGGTGCACCACCAAAGGCGGTCCCATGGGAAAACCCACCAAGGGCTGAGGCATTGGGCACACCTTGGCCTCCAACTGTCGAAGCTGTGTGGGTCCCATGCCCATCCATGTCACGCGGGGACCGGCTATCGGTGGTGGTATTCAGAGGACCGTATGCTGCTTCATATCCTTTAAGGTAATATCGAGCTCCTATCAGTTTTCTGTCACATTAAATAGCCATCCGTAAGTAATATTCATAATTTAAACATGAACCAACATTCTAATTTACGATTTTAGCACTTAAGACTGAAACACTAATACATAGATCGCTTGTTAGATGACTCAACATTCTTATTACCATCTACCATAAAGTTGCTTGATTGATTTATACAAGTCAAAGTTAGACTATATAATGTCAAATCTAGTACCTTTGAATTTATAAGGTAGTTCTTAGTTCTGCAATCTAAAATTCTAAATGTAAGTAAAACGCACAAATGTTGAAGGTAATTAGTGTTGTTTGATTGATAGTTATTATTCCTATCATGAAATCGAGACACAAACATATTGTTCATACCCAAAAAGTAGTACAAGACATTGATGACATTATCATTCAATTTGTGTCAAGTATTCTGTTCTGATGCTGTATAGAAGGGCATTAAAATTAGTTATGTAATATTCTTTTTAGGAAAACGATATAATAGGAGTATAGTCAATGTTATATCATTCTACCTATTTATGTAATTGAAGGTCAAAATTACACCTTTTCAAGTGTAAGTTAGTCTTTATTGGGTGAAGGTCAAAATAACCAAAAGATTGGCCTGTGGCAAGTAACAGGTTGCTCACTAATGCAGTTTTACATTTCTGTAAGCTGTATATCTGATTGAACATTGCAAAATGATAATATAAGGATGGTAGATGATCAAGTGTGTCTTTTGGGAGGGACCAAACAATGTGGCCAAGGAAGGAGCACAAAAAAATGGGGTTGATACTTCACACTTCACAAGATGGCACCAACAAACAGCCAAATTGAGGTAACTACCATTGTTATACTTATTAGGTCATACATTTGTTTTCTTTGAAATCGACAATCTTGCCTTTCCAATCACACCATCAATTTTTTAATCCAAATCAACTCCAACCAAGTATTCATCATCATGATTGGTCTATTATAGTTACATATATATACTGATCCAATCATCTTTCTAATAAAAAATATATGTGTTGATTACTGCATTATCAAACTTCTCCATTATTATTAGCATGTACAGTAGCATGGTTATATAAGGTAAATTTATCTTGGTTAGCACTCTAATGCCTATGTTCATTGTTTACAAAGTTTGATATTAATTGATCACATAAACAGATTATTTCTATTTATATTTCATTGTAAAAGAACACTTATAAACTAGGAATAAATAAAGATAAACAAAAGAGTAAGAGGTTACTCCCTACTTATGTTTGCTATTTTTAAAGTATTTAACTTTCAAAAAGTGTGTTCTGATGTATCTTGCTGTGTCACTCGTTTATGGTGTCACGTGGCATCGGAGAGTTTGACACACATCAAGACGTCACCAAAATACACTAAAACACACTTTTTGAAAGTTTGATTCATTAAAAATGGCAAATCTAGGTCAAGTACATACAATAGACATCGGGTACAATGTAGATGCATTCTCAGACACTAACCACAAAGAAAATGAAAGGTTGGCTAACCTGTTGCAGTGTGTTTTTTTGAAATCGGGTCCTGTTTGGCAGATACCTTTCCAAGAACTAGGAACGGGTCCCATTCCTCTATCATTGAAGCTCTCTGACTCTGGCCAGACCCCTTCACCAATACACAAATTCTTCACATGTTAAACATATCCATATTTTCTCTTAAAAGAATAACATTTACTGTACTGTAATATTTAATTAACAGTCTTTAAAGCAATGTTTATTTCGAGCTCATGTTGGATTGATTTATCTCAATACATGTAATCATTAAGTTTAGTTTTGACATGATTGGAAAAGAAAAGATACTGATGCATCAGTTAAGTAAGGCTCTATTGCTATTCTTAAGTCAAGAATATTAGACAGCGATATGAATGCGGGTCCATGCCTGTTGACGTGAATGGAGCTGCATTCCCATCGTTCTAGTGGAATGGATCTTTTTTAAAAGTGAAGGGTCCATGATTGATGATGCATATGGAGTTGCATATATCCGGGTCGTTTTAGTCTTTTAGAATATCAAACTTTTAAAAAGATACAAATACAAAATTGGAAATAAGAAAGAATAGAGAAATACCACTATCCATCATGCCAACAATGACATCTTTGCCATATTGGGATTTGACTAACAAGTCCTGTCTATCCAATTGACTTGGTTGCAATTCTTCATCTAGGCCTGCAAATTCCCATGATCTTGTGGTATGCAATGAATATTCCCTTTCATGGCTTGGTATGACCTTCACAACCTCCTTCATTTCTATTCATACTCAACACATTTACATATGTTCGTCATTACAGAGAGATTACACATAACAGAATCTAGATGAAAAGAGAAAGTCATCATGTTTTTCAAGGAATTTTTCTAGAAAAAATTACTGAAGAACTACAAAACGTGTTCAAATTGGTGTTTTCTTATAAATTTTTCTAAGAAAAAGAGTAATTCTTGATTTATAAGGACACAAAACACTTTCCAATGTCTAGAAATACGGAATAAAAAGAAGAGACATTTTTTTGCAACTAAACACACGTTAAATATTTAAATTTTGCTAACATGTAATATATCGTATTTTTTTCGGGAACAGATAAAGACATCGATAATAAATATTTTTTTTTATAAGATTCTTCTATACGAGTCAAAAGCCATCTATAAGAACAAACCCAAAGAGCCTTTAGTTCTTGAAATTAAAATAATTGATCGAATTAAGAGCCACATATTATCGGAAAACGAAATTTAAATTATTTTCTCATGTATACAAGCTTATTGGCTAGCTAGTAGTGACAAAATCCAATAATTCACATGATAACTATTTTGTTGGAAAAAGAAAGAGCACATGGTGAACTTTTGTATAAAACAAATGTATGGTAATTTGTGAAGGCATCAAAGTATCAAACGGTCACATACAAATAATGACAAATTTAATAATTCATATGATGAGCAAATTAAGCGGATATTATATAGTCGATGGTGATCGGTGATTTACCAGAGAGTTGGGAGGCTTCTTCTTCGGTAAGTAAGGCCGCAAAGCCGTTAATGCTGTGCTTATAGCTATAAAGAAGACTAGATCTTCCTTCTTCTTCGACTTTTTTGACGGAAAATAGGTAAGAAAGATGATGTTCTTCAAGCTCTTGCAATGTTTTCTCTCCATCATCATCGTTATGTTGTAAGTACACTACGTATACCTGCCCATAATAACCAAACTCGCATATAAATATCAATTGTAGTAAAGTAATACCATTTGACTTTACGTACAAGTATTTTTGTACCAACGAACGAAATATCAACACACTTGACCAATATTAATTATCACCGTGAACGTAGGTAACTAGGTACGTCTATTCGTGTTATAGAAAGATCTTAGTGCGTACGCCAAGATTCTATGCTTTACGATTATATGCAAGACGTGTTTTCGACTATTCATTATATAGCGTTAAGCCGTTAACGAATATGTAACTTTGACCCGTGAGAGAATTAACACATCCTAGTTCGGTACGTATGTTATCTTTCACTAATAAGAACCTTAATTCTCAAGAATGTGCATGTTAAGCTTTATATGATCGAGATGCAAAAGATAAAAAATAAGGTTGTATATATATATGTACAACATATAAGAAAAATAAGTAGAGAAACAAGTTAAAGATAGTTGGATTTGGAGTGTAGGTACGACCTTGGTGTCAAGGCATGAGGCTAAGAAAGGTAGAAAAAGAAGAAGTAGAAGAAAAAAACAAGTCTTCATGGTTGTCAACGAATGAATGAATGAATGAATATTTTGGTTGATACGAATAGGGTATTTATAAGAGATGGTGTCGACGTCCGATGGAATCTAGGATTTTATTTTATCAACAAATCCATCTTGAATCTATGGGTAGTTACTAGCTAGTAAGGATTAAAAGTATAAAAAAAAAAAAAAATTAAAAAAAAAATCGAGAAAAAAAAGAGTTGTCAAGTGTCTCTCCACTTGACAAATTTCAATTCCCCTGTTATTATCGTTTAAGTTTTTATGTTATGAAAGGATTTTGATTGGTATGTAATACGGAGTATAACACTAATCCTATTTTATGTAGGATTTACCTCATAGCGATCAATTCGGGTTTTAACATGCATCCGTACGTTATTAAGGCGATGACTATACAACACAAATTAGTTACTCTCTTCTGATTTTATCATATCATAGTACTCCGTATAATATTTGGGTTGTTTCGAGCCCAATGAATTTTTTTCTTTTTCTTGCTATATATACTTTTTATTATTATTTTCCTAATACATATGTCCCCTGATCGTCATTTTATGAACAACTTATCATGACCGACCAAATGTCCAATCATATAACTAATAACAACGCAAAGTTTGTTGACAGGGGTTTACATTGTCGTTTGTAAACCGTAATTATTTCCATCTCATTTGAATCAAGGACATATTTGCTCAAAAAGATAATACTCCGTATAACTTAATATATTTCTGAATAAGAGATAGGTAACGCCGTTTCGAGGGCGAACCAAATAGTTTGACTGTTCAGGGTCTCGAATTTATAGGGTCTCAAGAATGTATGTGTATGAACATATAGTACGTATATTATGTGATAAATAGTTTGATTGTTAATTACAGTAATAAATAAAAAATGGAATTAGTTGTGTATATACAAGATGATTGAACCATAAGTAATAAATTCTCTAATTTTTATACCACATTTCATAAACTTTAAAGAGTCATGTACAAGATGATTGGTATTAAGGCCGGGGTGTTATTTTGATGATGAACGCACCCAGAGACAGTTCTGTACAATATATGCTAATTACTAAAGTGTACATAACAGAACTGAAATCAAGGTTTTTTCAATCATACTGAAAAGCTTTTAATGAATGAACTTTAATAAGATTCGAGATGATGATTTTTTGCGCCTACTGAGAGCAAATTAGAGGCCGGCCCGGAATATGATCTACCCTTGGGAAAGAATTCATCTTAGAGTTACGTTGTCTACGCCTCAAGGAATGGATCATGCATGTCCGATCCCTCACATTCATTGATGGAGTATATATATATATTAACAGAAATTGATGTATAAAGTATAGCTTCTTATAGAATATCTAAACATCATAGGATATTCAATTATTATACATTCTTGTTAAATAAAGTTGAATGATTTGTAAACGTTATTTTGATTGGCTTTTATAGAACCGGCTTGAGTCAACTTAATTATCAGATTCACGTTTTCCTAAAAAACAATATATTATTACAAAATGACGTATGAAACTTTTAACCTACGAATGAACAAGGCCGTATTTGAGGGAGCGATATGATTGATCATTTAGGCCTTTCGAATTATAAGGGCTTCAAAATATGTATGCTTTATATTTATGTGTGTGTATATCTATACAAACAACTTGATTGCCAATTACAACGGAAAAAAGAACAAGTTCTAATTGATTCCAAGGTTAATAATGGTTTAATCCTCAACGTTTCACTTTTTTTTTTTTTTTTTTTCATTTTAACCTCCCAAGTTTTTTTCTCATTATTTAATCATTCAAGTATGCATTGACTTATTGGTTTAACGGCAATTTAAGACCCATGGGTCTAGTTGGGTTTTTCTAATTTTTATAGATGGGTCTAATTGGGTAATTAAAATAAGACCCAAGTATATCATTATTACCTATTGGGTCATAATGAGTAATAATGATATGCTTGAGCATTTTTTTAATTACCAAACTAGACCCATCTATAAAAATTAGAAAAACCCAACTAGACCCATGGGTCTCAAATTGCCACCTCACTTTAACCATTCAAATGGTTAAACTATTAAAATTTTGAAAGTTTGGTGATTAAACTAGAAAAACTTTAAAAGGCAAAATCATTATAAAAGATAAACTTTAAGAATTAATCAAACTTTAAACTTAAACCACTAAAATTTGAAACTTCGATGATTAATTAAATCATTATAAAAAACTTGAGTGATTAGAACGAAAAAAAGTTGATTTAGCCCCTACTAACAACACAAAATTACAACTTACAATTAGATATAGGACATCCTTTTGCCAATTAATAAGTTTTTGTCCAGAGCCTTCAAAATATGATAGACGGCCCTGCTATGGTTGAAATATTAGATATTTAATTTGATAGTTAACTTTATTACAAAATATTACGTAGTATATGCTGCAATCTGCATATATAAATAGTTAGGTGCGGTAATATCAAATGAAGAATTGATTGTGTGTATTTTAGACGTACGTTTGATGGGTTCAATATTTCGTACCTTTCTTCCATTTTAATTTAGCCATTGCTATAGACAATAGGCTGTCAACACAGCATATTGTTAAACCCGTAACTTATAAAAGCTAGAGTATTTCCGAAAACAAAGTTTTTTCTAACTAAGATGTATTGACATACCCCATCCCACCCGATCATGCATGCCATTTCTTAACAACCATACATTTCCAGTAAATCTTGTACGCATAAATCACCTTTATCACTTTGATCTTAAAATGGTCAAAGTGGGCTTATGCAAAGGACCACATAAGCTTAGTGACACAATCTTTCACCCATAGCTTCTGCATTTCTATAAGCTTTTAACTTTTGTTTTTGACTCTTTCGGAAAAAAAAGGTCCATTTGGACCAGCGTAGAAGGCCAAAAATGCTCGTTTGACAAGAGTTAGAGAGAACAATTTCGACCTACATAGGTGTTTATAGTGACGATGATAGTTTGGTCATCTAATCTAGCGATAGAAGTTGCAGTGGCAGTCTTTATCTGGATACATATTCTCGATCTCATACCATAAAAGTAAACGATATCGTCGTACAAAAGATCACAAGATTTAGACTTATCTCAAGCTTAAAATCAAAGTCGAATTGAAGTAGACAAATTGTACATAAGAATACAACTTCTATTGCATGAAGTATGACTGTGTGAGTCCATAATATAGAATTGAAACTAGTTTATTTTGAAAGATTATGTGCTCAATAATAACATAATTTAATGTCAAATCCAGCTTCACATGAATACCGCATGGTTACACCGATGAGCACAACCGAACAAGTAGTGTGATACGATAATTAGATATTTGATATTGTTCATTTATGTGAAATGAATAAATTGGTCGAACGTAATTGAAACATTTACTATTATATATAATTAAGCGTAATTATTTATTTAATAAAAAGATTTATTTATAATTCGTTTTGTAAATAAATTAACTAGTTTAATTGTTATTAAACTACAAGGTTTTAATTGTAAATTATTAACTTTGGGATTAGTTTAATAAGTAATTAAATTAGAGGGACTGTAGGTGTAAACTTAAGTAAACTTGTTGGACAAATTTATTGAACCTATAAATAGAGGGTTAGGGGTTAAGTTATTAGTTGATAAAAAAACCCTAACACTTTCTCCTCTCCTCTCCCTCTCTTGTGCGTCGACCGGCCCCACCCCACACAAGCCGAAAGTCTGCCAAACCCAATACAAGGGTTTTAGTCCGTGATTCGATCGCGTACTCGTGTTTGGTGATTAGTATACACTTTAGGTTTCTACCAACCGTTCAACCGTGATTCAAAGGTGGATTCCTAACGTATCCCGTAGTAGCCGAATTCAAGAAAGAAGAAAGGAAGATCAAGATAAGTCCACTCGTACTTTGGCAATGAGTAGAAGATTGAAGATCTTGCCGAGCACCCGATGTAAGTTTATATTTAATTAAGTGTAATTAAATTGTGTACATGTTTTATTAAGTATATTATAGATCTTGGCTAAAGGGTTTATTTAATGTGTTAAAAAGTTTTATAACGCTTCCGCATATTAATTGTATTTATTGTAAATAAAGATTAAATTTTGTAACGTACAATTCTATTAAAAACCCTTCAGTGGTATCAGAGCCATGTAATTTTCTAATAAAACTGTAATTAGTTTTCTTGTATGCTTCTTTTTGTTAAGTTTTAATTTTATTATCTCTTCTTCTACCTTTCTTGTAGATCGGTTAATTCGTGTAGTTTATTGAATATTTAAGCAACGCGTATAAATGTGTTATTCACGATTGATCTGAAACATGGTGTGATTTGGTTGTACCAAAATTGCTCCAAGGTTTATGAGGGACCTTGTTGATCGATTTTAGGTATATGGTGTTTAACACCATAACCAAAGTTATATATTGTTTTGTTGATTAATGGCTTAAATTATTTAACCCGAAAACTAACGGTTAAACTTTCTTGTATTTAGTTAATATTGATTGTATTAATTTGACCTATACTAAAAATTGATTTTAGGGTTTACCCAAAACCCTTAGGAAAATCGACTTGGGCAAAGGGTTAGGTATTTGATATCCTAACTAAATCTAATACAATTGGTATTAACTTGGCAAGAAAGTATTCGATACAAGGGTTTGAATAAAACCCTTGTGATGACCGATATTTATAAGGGTTTTACAAACCCAAGTAAATCATTTTTTAATCCATTGATGTGATCAACTAGGGTTTATGAAACTCTATGTGCAAATTGATTGTTGTTAAGGTATGTGACCTTTAGCAAAAGTTGATTTAAGGTTTTTAATTAAACTAATGGATTAGTCGATCTTTTGGCTAGGATATTTTTATCTTTTAGCAAAATCGAGATTATGGTTTTTAAACCTAAAAGATATTGATTTTGGAACAATACAAGAATTGTTAAAAGAATTGAGATAGGGTCCGTAAAACATGTGATTAATCAAAATCTAGGGTTTATGAAACTTCATGTAACTTGGACGTTTTGATTAATGGAATTATACAAATTAGGTTTTATGTGAAATCCTAATTTTGTATAAATTAATGTTTTAAGTAAACCTAATTAAAACTTATGTCATTAAAATAAGTTAGTATTTTTGAAAAACACTAAAGTAGTGTTTTTAAAAAGTTTAAATAAAATTGACATGTTTTTTTTTTTAAAATTAAAATTGTTTAAAAGGTTGTTTGAAAGAAAATATAATTTTCGGTCAAACATGTTAATTCTATTTAAAAGTTGAGTCAAAGAAGCAATAAATCAAGAAACTAATTAATAGATAATTGTTAGGGTATAATTCAATAGAATTGTAAATAAACAATTATTATTTGTTGTATGTGATACAATGATAATGTAGATATAATGGAACTCGTAGTTTGTGTGTCTTGAATAGGTGCGTTTATTAGATAATGCATGTATCCAATTAAACGCCCTAAGCAAACTATAGTTTACGATTCCATTATAGACTTATAATTATGATTATAATTGTTTCATGTGTTGTGACCATAGCCGAGCCAAAATTGACCTAATATATGAACTGCGTGGTTGTGTCTATTTTTGGTTGTACTGTAACTTTCTTTTGGTTTAAGGGGAGACCTGCGTGTCACTTACAACCCCATTTATTTTGTAATTTTTATTTTATGTAAAAGAGTAGTTTTAGATTTATGTAAAATGTGTTTTTCAAGTTTCATTTGTAAAATGTAATACAAAAGAAGATGGAGTCCAAAAGAAGCGAAGCAACCAAAAGGAGTCTTTCGGTTCCATTATGTCACGAGGAGTTGTTGAAGCTAGTGGGAGCACGAAGATCAAGATTGCCAACCATGTGTCATGTTTGTCCCTTAGGTTGACCCTTGGTTTCCGTGTTGGCTCATGGAAACCATACTTAGATTGTGGCAAGACTATGTCACTATATTATATGTTTTTATTTATGTCCTTATTTATTTTGTTGATTGAATGAAATAATATGTGAATTATTAGATAATTAATTAGGACATAATAATAAAACATTAAGTAATGTGATATCGAGTGAACGTGTTTACGAAACATTGATTCCTCTAGGATGAACACATTATTAGAAGTTTAATAAAACACTAGTTTTAATAAGAAATATAAAACTAGGAAATTGTTTAAACTTGATAATTTCCTAAGGTCGTGTTTTATTAAAATCTATTGTATATAAACTCATGCATAGTTTATATATGTTTAAAAGTAAATTTTGAAATTAGTTTAAGAAAATACCGAAGTAGGTTTAATTAGGAATTAAAACCTAAAACCCTATTTAATTTAGACCGTAAGCACCCTCCATTTGTGGACATTCATACCGAACTCGACTCCGTGTCCTTTGCCGCCTCCGCGGGTGGGCATGGTTGCACTCGATTAGGGTGAAGTGAAAGGGCCGCGATATCCACTTGAGAAGATGCCCGGTTCCCCACAGTTAGCAAATGGTTTGGTCTATTGGTGATTCCAAGTGAGACCTGGCCCAAGGTGTAAGTTGAGATTAAATATACCTAAACATTAAAATTTAGAGTCTCAAGAGTCTAGGAGCTATATATGTGATGCAATTGGTATGTGATCTACCTAAAAAGCTATTGTGTGTCATTGCAGCCTTCGTTGAGGGCACACTTTAGTGTGAATGTCGGATTCTAGCTTAATAGTTCTATTAGGGTTTATGAATTATTAAGAGTTTAAAACGGAATAACTAAGTTTGTTTGTTTTACTGTAGATGGCTAATAACAACATTAACGCGAATAATACCATGAACGTGTCGCTTCGTTCGATCCTTAAAAAGTAAGTTGACCGGGCCTAACTTTCGTAATTGGGAAAGGAACCTTCAAATTGTCCTTCGCCATGAATGAAAGTGGTATGTGCTCGAGACACCTCTTGGTCCCGCGCCACCAAACGATGCTGCCGAGAACATTAGAAATGCTCACACTAAGCATGAGAACGATCTTCTCGATGTGCAATGTTTGATGCTTGCTACTATGTCTCCCGAGCTCCAAGTTAATTACATGGGGACTTCGGCGTATGATTTGATTCGCCGATTGAGAGAGACATTTCAATCCACTGCTAGAACCGAAAGGTTCGACGCCACTAAGGATTTGAATAGTTGCAAGATGGCCGAGGGATCTGATGTGAGTGCCCATATTATCTTAACCGTCTTGAAAGACTTGGACATGCCTTTCCACAAGAATTAGCTATTGATATAATTCTTGCTTCATTGAGTAAGGAGTACAATCAATTTTTGCTCAATTACAATATGAACAACACGGAAAGGACTATCCACGAACTGCATCAAATGTTGAAAACTGCAGAAAGGGATATGGAACCTGTCAAGCATAAAGATGTGTTAATGATCCGTGATAGGGGTGTTAAGAAGAAGCGTAAGTTCCGTGGCAACAATGGAAAGAAGAAGAAAGGTGATTCAACTTCGAAGCTAGCACCTAAAGCCAAAGTGTCCAAAGCCGAGCATCACTGCTTTCATTGTAATAAGCTTGGACATTGGAGGAGGAACTGTCCCGATTATCTTGCTGATAAGAGGAATGGTGCCGGGAGTTCTGGTCAGTATTGATATCCTATAAAGGATTGTTTATTTACTTCATATGACTATATTAGATGGTTGATCTAATGTGTATAATTTTTATTATAGGGGTCAAGAAGTGATGGAGCACTTGAAGTGGAGCTATAAAGATGGCGTTGTTGATTCAAGAAGCTTGGATGTGGAAGAATAAGTGCTATGGGCACACTGGTTTATTTTAGATTTTGGGATACTAATTCATACATTAGTTTTTCACATTATGGTTTGCTCGTTTTGAGCTTGGATATTTGTTTTGAATGTTTAAATATTTTGGTTATTTAATATTAAAGTTTGGTTTGTGAAATATTGTTTGAAATGTGGTTAAAAGTTTTTGAAATGATCTTTAGTTAACAACTTGTGTTTAAATCCCAAAATAAGATCCACATGTAAACAATCTTATTGTGTGGCTCATTTAGAACTTTGATGTGTAGCAAAAAGTCATGTTTTTATGCACATATTTCCCGCACATTCGACCCAATTCTTGGTGAAAACACTTGAATTAAACGTTTATCTACTTAAATTCACAAAGTTGGTCAAATTATAGGCATTTCTATAAAAAGTACTAAAAGTATCCAAAAGGCACACAAATCGAGGCATATTATTCTAACAGAAAATTGTCGAAATCGTCCATGTGTTTGTCCAAAAAATCACAATCCGTCCCTTATTTTAGGAAATGTCACCAGACATCCCTATATTTTTTATTTTCGCTCACTAGTAGTCCTCTTCGTTAGATTTGTTAACTTTTTCCGTTAAATCATATTATAATGACCAAAATACCCCCGTCTCCTTCATCATGTAACCCTTTGTTCCTCACCATAAAACAATTACAAATTCATTTCTTCCATAAACACACAAACATTAAATACTACTCCCTCCGTCCCGAATTTATAGTCCACCTTTCCATTTTGGGATGTCCCAAATTTATAGTCCACTTGTACTTTTTAACCAATCAAAACATTTGAATGTGGTGAGAGATTAAATCTTATTGGTTGTAGAGTATAAATAGTACACTTTTCTTAAACTGCGTGTTTTTTGTCTGTGGACAATAAAATTGGGACGGAGGGAGTAAATATTAGCTATGCAATAATAATTATAAATAATAATAATAATAATAGTAATAATAATAATAATAATAATAATAATAATAATAATAATAATAATAATAATAATAATAATAATAATAATAATAATAATAATAATAATAACAACAACAACAACAACAACAACAACAAGCCAACCTAGCATTGAACACATCATTTTCAAAAAAATTTAATCTCAACTTTTATAAATTAAAAATCATTTCTTCATTAAATCATCGAGATTATTATCATGACTTTAACTCATAAAAATTAAAAGGGTATACCAGCTCATATATCATCTTCAACACACATGGTGCCTCACCAAAACCACCTAAAGAAGCACCGTCGTTGACAACTTATTCCAATCCAAAAATCAATTAATATTTTTGGGGGTTTTCAATTTTCCCCCTAAAATCTTCTAATTCTTAATATCCATTTATAAAATCCAATCTTTATTAAACCCATTAGCTCAGATTTTGTCAAAGTTTCGATGAGTTTGGGGTTTTACTAGATAGTAGTAGGTGCTTCGTTTTTTTTCGGAGAGACAATAAGTGGGTGGTGGTTCTTGTCGACAGAGATGAGGTCGCCGGAAATGGATGGTGGTTGCCATTCATTTTATCATTTTTTTTTCTTTTCAAATCTACTAAGATTCAATTCATATTCTTCACAGATCTGAAAGGGGTGGTGTTTTAGTTGCCATCGGTGGTGTTTGGTTGCTGGTGGGGACTTTTATAACACCCCTCATATTATAGTTATTTAAATACAATATATCGGAAGCGTCTGTCCAAATTAAACATTAATACTTCACTTGATTTAATGATCACAAAAATCCAACTTATTTAAAACATAATTTATCAATCCGGGTGTTATATGAAAACAAGAATAAAACTAATTTATAAAATCATATATCAGAGTGGAGCTCGGTAGTCAAACATTCTTTAGTCCATTCCCTGCTAAGTCCAAATCATTTCAAGACCTGTAAAGGATAAATAGTGGGATTAGCACAAAGCTAAGTGAGTCAACCTGTCACTATCAGTACAACTTAGCATAACAATACTGAATATCACAAAGATCATATAGACACTGACACAACATCACCAAGAGGATCGGTGGTCCTTGTGACGCCCTCAGACCCGGGAGACGCACCAAGCAACACTTATAACCAACTGCAGGCCAATACAGTGGCTTTACCGATAATTGTTTGCTATCTTTAGTCAATATGTGTTCCATTCTCAACACATGATCACAAATCTCACATTGACTAACCTGTAGCAACCCAGTCCAACAATTGTTGACCTCCGAATCACCAAATGCCCGAAGGCGACTCATCACTTATTACACGTGTATTTCACCAATCAACAGTCACCAATCACAATCAACAATCACAATAACACTATGTTCACCTGTTGTAACTAAATATGTTACAACCAAATCACACTGAGAGTACGAGTCCACTCACCAAATACCTCAGTCATCCACTACTCAGTTGTCTAATATTACTGAGTTCTCTTTCAATCTGAGAATCACAACAAAATAACGAGTTAGTAATTCATTAACAACAATAATCTCATGTTATAATTATATAACATATCACGATATCTCAATACACCATATCAAAATACAAATCAAAACCAGATTGTAAACAAGATCGTATTACTTTACAACTAATGGTTTTAACCAAGTTATAACAAGTCAACTTATCATAATCATTTACTCAATTATCTAGTTCCAAATCATCATGATAACATATTTACTTAAGCAAGTAATCCCCGAGGTCTAAGAAAACAAAAGTCCAATTCGGAATGAAATCAGAAAGTCCTAAAATGAAGTCCACAAACCGAAAATGCCATTTTCGGCCCCTAAACGACCCCGAATGGCCTAAAACCACCTAGGCTCTTAGAATAGAGCTTTGATCATTGGGCCGTTTCCGAGTGACCATGCGAATTTCAGCCCAATCCGAGTTTACTAAAATTCTATCAAATTTTTCGTCGCTAATTTGCAAAACTCAAAAACGGAAAAACAGAATTCTGATCAGTTTGAAATCGCGTCGCCAACTACCCTTAATCGAGTCGCTACACCCAGAGAATCGCGTCGCGATTGACCACAAATCGCGTCGCGTTTAATACTCAAAATCACGTCGCGATATTAACTGGATCGCGTCGCGAAATTACTTCAATCGCGTCGCGACCTGGACATTTCTAGCAACCCTACGAACTGATCAAAAACCCAGCTCCAACAATCGGATTCAAACTCAATTTTTTAACATTAAACTTAGTTCTAATCGATTATATACAACGATATAACATCTTCTAACACTAGTAGCATCACATATCATCATCTGAATCATTAATTTCACTTAATCCTAATGATTTCAATCAATTTCCTATAAACACTTACATCTTACTCAAGAACAATCTGATGAGGATGATAGAAATCTGTAATTGATGTTGTATTAAACACAGAAGCAAGCTTCAATCTTTCCTCTCAATTTCACTTTTCAATTTCTATGTATATGTGTGTGTTTATCAAGTTTCATCAGGAAGGAAATAAAAAAAAGAACAGGGAAAATAAAGAAAACAAAGGTCGGCTCCTCAAACCGACTTCAATTATACGGGCCTAATTTAATACCCCTTCTCAACCTATTATCTGGAACCCGAAAACCATTTGCGAGACCAAACCTTTTATTGTTCCGTCAACTATATTAATTTAAAACAATTAATATTTCACTAACCACAATAAGTCCTGAAACTTATTTCCTAGTTATTTTCAAATAATCCAAACAATATTCTTTCCAAACACATTAAGTATTATTTTAAAATCAGGAAATAATATAAAACAACCAGGTCCGATTTACGGATGTTACAACTTTTGCAGATCCAGATTTTATATATGTATTTGTGTTGTTTGATTTCTTCTAAAGCTATAATTAAATGTGTGGTAGAGATGGTGGCGACAGCGGATCTGTTTGGCGAAAATCGTGGTGGCAAAAGTGGTGATTTGATTACAGATCTGTTGCTCATATTTATGGTCTGATCATATGAAGATTTATTCATAATTCAAGATCGTTTCTTTAATTGTATATTTTGTGGGGAATAGTGTCGGGTCAAACATATATGTTGTATCAAGGGTTTTCAAGTTTGATGAATCCCAGATATTAAACAATCTGCTACTGCTGCTCATAAATTGATGTCGCAGGTAGCGTCGAAATTTTCGACGTGTAGATTCTTTGGAACAAATATCAAATCATTTTTATTCACTTATTTGTAAATTTGGACATGGTAGCAGTTTTTTTTTAATGTATAAATAGGGTTTTGATGAAAGAAATTGGAAACAAATGTATTCTTATTTTTAGGTAAGAGATTGTGCTGTAGGGATGAAAGAATTGATTGGGAATGCAGAGTTTTGGTGGTTATGGAAATTCGAAATCAAATGGCAACGTGTAGGTGTTAATGAGGAGACGAGGGTATTTTAGTCATTTTAATATGATTTAACGGAAAAAGTTAACAAATCTAACGAAGAGGACTACTAGTGAGCGAAAATAACAAATATAGGGATGTCTGGTGATATTTCCTAAAATAAGGGACGGATTGTGATTTTTTGGACAAACACAGGGACGATTTCGGCAATTTTCTGATTCTTACATACTCTTAATCACCTGAAGTTACAAGTTCTTAATTAGTCTCATATGATGTCTCAGGTTATTCCAAGAATGTAGAATCAAGAATCGTGCAGATCGGATGAAGAACGAGAAAGATGGAGCCGTCTAAGCACAAACCGAGAGCATTCCGCACACGCCAACTCTAGAGACATCCAAATTTGGCACATTTAGAATCATTAGAAGCGTAATGGAATTATGAGAACATAGGTGAAAGAATCAAATCAAACGGACAAGAAACGAAGAAGATACGACCTTCCGAAGCAACGCGAAAAACCGAAAACAGCACACGGGGCAGCACACGGCCCCCCATATGGCCGTGTACGGCCTTGAGAGACCATTTTACAGCATCATTATAGCCATGTACGGCATGGTCCAGGCCGTGTATGGCCCTGGACCCCTCCGTGTGATCTCGTTTTGCTTCGTTTGCTTGTATCTTAATGCATTGGACTTGTACCCTTGATCCCTTGCCTCACCTATAAATAGATGGCCTCATTTCCTCATTTCAAACACCATTCTACACCATTCTACACCTCTCATCATCATTTCACTCTCTCACCTTCTCTCTCACTCTCTCTCTCTCTGTAGAGTTTCTCTCTCTAGTTTTCTCTCTCTAGAATAGGGTTTTAGGTAGTTAGTTCTTGGTTAATATTTAACCTAGACTAACGGAGAGGCTACTTTTGTAATAGTGTAGGGAATATTCTGAGGGGCTTATTTGTAATATTGTCGAAGATATTGCGGAGGTTCCTTTCGTGTATTCTTTCAACATTATTCTAGCTACGCATAATCTACGGTTACTTCTTTCCTTTTCTATTATGATGATTGCTATTATTGTTATGATAGATTTAGGATTGTTTGCCATGCATAGTGAGTAGTTCTCTTATGTGCTTGTTATGATGTAGTTAGCTTACATATGTTAGGAGTGATGTTACTTTAAATATACAAATGAAAACCGGTGTACTGTAAACTTTGTATTTATGAATTTCTAAACCAAAATCGCCTTTCCTCCAATAAACGTGGTTAGAACCTGTACGACAAGGAGTCGCGAACCTTGATCAACCGCTAAGTATCTATGTTTTCAAATATAAACATGGTCTGAATTGTGTAGCTGTGGAAATACTATCAAACCTATCGTATAATACACCGTGAATCAATCAGGGATTTATTGAGATATGTTTAAATATTGAGGGTTGGGTTTATATCATAGATGGTCAAGTTTTAATACCAACTTAGTCAAACTAGTCCAGAGTGACCATAAAGTATGTGGCACCGAAAAGACCGTAAAACGGCACAGTACTTCATATAGCGTTGGAAACACTTCAAGTGGAGTAAAAATACGTGGAAGCTAAGGAACTGTCGTCGGTTGAAGATTGTGTCACATCCTGGTTGAACCACACAGCTTTGGACTAAACAAAGACCATTAATATAAAGTTAACAGTCACCAAACCAAGTCTTAATCTTAAATGCCTTGCTTAGCTTTAGTATCCCCGTAGTGTTAAGAACGGTCAGAACTTTTAGTGGGTCTATTACTCTATCTCATGCGCCCAGGAACACCATTCCAAAAAAGGGTCACTGTTCCACCATATGGAAAGTGTTGAAGAGTTGAGCAGCCTCCTCTGATCAGAATCACCATAGCCTAGCAACCCAGTGACATACTGTCTGAGAAATCAAACAGTAGGGTGTTAGTGTTTACACTACGAATACTTAGGCAAAAGCAAGACACAAATCTTTAAAAGACGTTTTCGTACACTAACCCTAGACATCACCCCATAACATAAGCTAACAAAATCATAGCAAACATTATCCTCTATTACTGATTAAACCCAATCTTTTATTTACTATTTTGTTTATTTACTGTTTTATTAGTTTAGTTTAAACGGACCTAAAACCAAATCAAAACTCTTTTCAAAACCCCATCACTGAATTGATTAGTTTGTCTTGACGACTCCGCTTCACAATACGATTGATCTTAAGAACGACCCTGAGTATACTTGCCTATGTAAGTAGAATTTAGGTCCCAAGCTTTTATAAATTCAAAACCCCCGTTGCGCCCGTTGCGTGAACGACCGTTTCGGGCGTAACAGATTTTTGGCGCCGCTGCCGGGGAATCAATCGTAAGACCCAGAGGTGTCCCGATGAACTTTTTCTTTTTTGTGATACCTTTACTTTTCGTACTTTACTTTTTACTTTCTTTGTTCTAGCCAAAAATAACTTCTCACAACACACAACGATATCAGACCAGATCGTCCGAATCTGAACCACTCAATTTTATACCTGATCCTGAGTCTATTATCCGTACTATCCGTAAATAAAAGCGCTTCCATCTTCCCTAAATGGCCGCTCGTGTGACGCTTGTTGACAACACCAAGCCATCCATTGAAGGACGAGGAGGACCAATCACCTATCCGGAGATAGAGGGAGCATCCTTCGAGCTGAAGCATCACATCGTACAACTCGTCAAGGACAACTGTCAATTCCACGGACTACCATGTGAAGATCCTAACGCTCACATTGACAAGTTTATCCACATATCAAACTCCTACAAGCAGAATGGGGTCGAGCAGAACATAGTTCGCCTATACTTGTTCCCCTATATTCTCGCTTTACATGCACTCTCTTGGTTTGAGGGACTTGAGACCGGCTCAATCACCTCATGGACAGATATGGTTAACAAATTCCTTGCCAGATACTTTCCCCCGTCCAAACAAACCAAACTCAAGAATGACATCGCGCACTTTGAACAAGCTCATGATGAATCAATCTACTCGGCATGGGAGCGATTCAAAAGTTTGATAAGGAAATGTCCAAATCATCAGATGACAAAAACCGACAAGCTGTGCACATTCTACAACGGTCTCGATCCAAATCACCGTATTACTCTTGACGCAGCTGCTCAAGGTAACTTTATGAAGATGATCAATGATGAAGCATGGAGCTTGATCGAAGACATGACGATGCATCACCATGAATGGAAAGCTGATGGGCAGTCCTCATCAACACCTCTCTCCGCTCATAACTCCATCCAAGCTGAAGCTATCAAATCTCTGACTGAACAAATAGAAACCCTAACGAAGCAAATTGGAGAGCTTAAGAAGCAGCCGCAGCGAGTTCATCAATCTTGACGCAGCAGCTCAAGGTAACTTCATAAAACTAACTGATGACGAAGCATGGAGCCTGATCGAAGATATGACGATGCACCACCACGATTGGAAGTCTGATGAGCAATCCTCATCCTTACCTCTCTCCGCCAACAACACCTGCCAAACTGAAGCCATTAAGTCTCTAAGCAAACAGATTGAGACTCTGACAAAGCAGATAGGAGAACTGAAGAAACAACCATAGCAGATCCACCAAGTTCAGGCTTGCCATAACTGTGCCAACCATCCAGCTGAAGAATACGAGGTTGAGTACAAAGATCCTACTGACGGTTCAGTCTACTACGCCCCCTGTCAGACCTCAAAACCCTCCTGGCTTCGCTAGAACTTCACCACCCAGAACTCGAGGAAATCAATATCCCCCACGCAACAACCAACCACCCTTCCAACCCAGGTTTCAGCCACGATATCCGACGTATCCACAACAACCACAACTCCCATACAACCAACCTCTTCCATTGACCGCCACTGAGGATATCCAGCCTGCTGAACCTGTGAAGACTATCATTCCAGTCACGAGTACTGATGACAACCTCAACAAATTCATTCAAGGTCAAACTTCTTTCAATCAGAAGACTATGGCCCGACAAGACCAGACTGATCTATTCCTGCGAAACCAACTCTCGGTCCTAAAAAGCCTTGAGAACCAAATCGGTCAGTTAGCCCAACGTCTCGATACTCGACAACAAGGGACCTTACCAAGCAACACTATCCAGAACCCCCATGTATAGGAAGCCAAGACCTTAACTCTGATAAACCACTAACTCATTCTACGAATTCTTCTCCAGTAAGGGAACAATCTCCTGTCCTGCCGACAGTTGAGAACAAATCTATGCCCACGCCGACTCATGAGGTTGAGATTCCTTTCCCTAATAGCTTGCACAAGAAGTACAATGCCAAGTCATTCAAACTTGACGAAAAATTCTTAGACACCGTGTCTAGAATCCCTTCCAGTACGAAATATATCCGACGAATGCTAGCAACTAAAGACAAGATTCCTGCCACTCCTAAAGTCTCTCTGAACGCCAAATGTTCAGCCGTCATCCAGAATGCCTTACCGGAAAAACTAGGAGACACGGGTCGATTCACCCTGCCTTGTTCCATCTATCACTCAGGCACGATACGCTCCTTGGCCGATCTTGGGGCTTGTATAAATCTGATGCCTTTCTCACTCTACTCCAGACTAGAATTAGGACCTCTACAACCTACTAAAATGAGCGTCCAGCTTGTCGATCAATCCATTCGATACCCGAGAGGCATTGTTGAGAATGTCATGGTAAAAGTTGACAGGTTCTATTTCCCTACTGACTTTGTAGTGATGGATATACAGGAAGATATTAACATACCCATTATCCTAGGTAGGCCATTCATGAATACTGCACGTGCTATTATTGATGTATATTCTCAGGTTATCAGTCTACGAGTGCATGGACAGACAGTATCATTCAAGATTGATCAAGCCGACTGTTCACTAGCAGATAATGCAGAGATATACGCAATATCCATGGGCAGAGTTACTTTGGATGATGACACTTCTGAATCTGACATAGAACCATACAGGCCAGACGAGCACACTTGTCTTATCTCAGCAACTGAAGAGTCAGAATCAGAAGAAGAGGAAATGGAAGAATCTGAACCGGAGGAAGAAATAGAAGAAGAGATGGAAGAGTCAGAGCCAGATGAAGAAGAATCATCACCATAAACAGAACCAGAGGAAGAGGATATGGAAGAAACGGAACCAGAAGGAATGGAAGAATCAGAGGAAGAACAAGAAGAATCAGAGCCAGAGGAAGTATATCAGTCCACACCACCTCATCAGTACCTTCCTGACTCGCACTTGACGACAGCAGAGATTATACAGATTGAGAACTTTGAGAACTTTATCCCTCTGTCATACAGTGAATCAGATGAAGATCCACCGACTGATTACTCTCACGATGCAGAATTTGGTCTCACCATGGAAAAACTCATTGCATCAGCTATTGATCCAACCAAACCTCTCGTGTCTGCTCGACTCGAAGCTCTGCTAAATTTTGAAAAGACTATCGCTTTATCTAAGCAGCATCCAGAGCTTCGAGACAAGCTATTGAGAAAGATTGCGGTCTACAAAGCATCCAGAATTCCCCAAAGGATTCAAACCTTTGAGACATCTGCACCTCGAAGTCAGTTCGAGAGGGGAAGCACTTCCGGATCTAGCTGTGAATCCGATTCTCAGGAAGAGAAGGACATTGAGATGGATTCCTCTCAGCCGATATCTCAGATCACTGATGACACCTTACCACCATCTGCCGCTGTTGAGTTCCCTGATTTCCAGGCTAGGGATACTCCATCTACGGAGAGTGATGAGGATAATGTCATTTACACTGATGTTCCAATAGATATCCGGTCTATCCAGCTTCCTGCACCTTCAGCTGTTCCCGCTTCTCCCCAAATCCCGATCATCTCAAATCACGAGGAAATGATAAGTGCCATCGAAGACTTTGAAAATGACATCCCAACCATGATGAGCATTATCATTCACTATACTAATGAATACACTCCATGTCAAAGGAACATAATTGAAGAACTTGAAGCCGAATATGATGTGTATCAAGCCAGCCACACCCCAGAACAACCGCCTGAATGCCTTTGCCGAAGATCTCGTGCTCAGCTACTATGAGAGCACCTCACTACTGAACCAACACCTGAAGAGCTGAAGTTCTTTGAAGACCAAATACATATGTACAGGAAGATCTATGACAATATGATCAGATCCGCATTTCCATATTCCACCGAGCAACATGAGTTCTTAAATTCTTACCGCGATAATATGTACAACGCCACTGGGAATCCTGACGCAGACATAGACATCCGGTTGATGAACGATCTTAGGGGACTGATGAACTCTATGGCTAGGAATGATCACATCGACGAAACTTCTCCTCACAGGTTCTATATCGACTGTACAGTGGAGTACCATGCTCACAGGATTGTCCATGATCTCGAGTATGTGAGTTTTGATGAAAGAACGCGTGACATCCCTTCATCCATAACTGAAGGTTCGATGGTTAACATCGCGAACTTCCTCATAGATCGAATCAAGGAAATCTTTTTTGAGGTTCAAGAGGAAGAGCATGGACAGTTATTCAACTACGAATTACGTGAGGTATACGACATAGTGAACAACATCTTCCGAAACTCCAACCTCACTTTTTCCCATTATCAGACCCGTCTCATCCAGGGTATTCATGAATCAATCTGAGAACTTGGAGGAAACTCCGGTATGGCAGATCACGAGACCTTACATCTGCAGTTCTATGGATTCATGGACTCACTCAGACAATAGCATCCTGAACGAGAGATGATGGAAGCTGATGGATTCTCTTTTGTAGATTCCCACGGAACTATCTCCAAAACAGTAAAGGAGATTACTTGGGACCTTCTACACATGAAAAAGGGTTGCTGAGCAACGTCTTCAAAGCTTCCCTATTTTCTCATATGAGATTCCAAACATCGTCGACATCATCGCTCGCCATTTTCTGAGAATCTACCCACGCAACCCCAGGGTTCCACTTCTGAGCACTTCCGGCCGTGGAGGTTCCAGCACCAACAAATCTGAAGGAAGGAAAAGTCAAGCCCTCGACTCTAAAAGCAGCGCTTCTGGGGAGGCAACCCATGCAATAAGACGTGTAGAGAGAATAATGTCAATAAGTGAAGAAAATCTATGACTATCCTTCACACTTGATCGTACCCAAAATACTTTATGAAAAACTTTCTGATATTACAACTCATTTGCAAATAAACCACCCGTCTCATAAAATAGGAAATCATTTTTAAAATTAATAATTCATGTGTTTCGAGCATTTGAGGTACTTACATACTACTTTTATGCATTATGCTCGAACTCCTTTAAAAACACATGTTTTATAAAACTGATTTGTAGTAGAAAACACCTTTTCAAATTCTGAGACGGTGATTCATCCTTTTCATTTGCAAATACTTTGAGTTTGTAAAAAGGTACGACCAACATGTTCACACTTACGAGATTTATTCACAAGGAGAATGATGGATGAAGAAGCCAACAGCAAGACGCTTGAAGCCGAGCCGTCTGTCATGGATGCAGAAAAGGACCCCGGCAACGTCTCTTTTCAGCAAATTCCGTCTCTCAGCTTCATTGCAGCTCATTATCTGGGGAGTGTCTAAATTCTTTTATCTACTTTTGTTTATGATTCTATATTTTGTTTGCTTTGCTAGTTTGTTATGTAGTCTATACTCTATCGTAAGCTTATCACTAAGCGTGGGATTCCAGCCCAAAGCAAACACTTGAGAAACATTTTCTTACATATTCAAACTCTAAGTGTGGGATTTTACTCCCAGTAAATCTCAACTCAAGAGAACATTAGGGACAATGTTCCTTTAAGTGTGGGATAGCAGGTATAGAATACCTTGGTTAGTTTTTATGATCTTTAATGTCCAAAATAGTAAACTCAAAAAATGTTCCTCAAATTTTTTTCAAGAAAATTAAAAAGTATGAGCCTAATCTCTCGATTAACTCTAAGTCATAATATCTTTTGAGATAAACTATTTTCAAATAAGAGTATTATATTTTGGAATCTAGGGAAAATAAGGTAGAAATTTCTTAAGCAAGAAATGATAATCTAATAGGAAGCATGACGCAGCACATACAAACCTATTTGCAGTGAGGTATCTTGAGACTAATAGCATTAATCTTTAATGCTTCACTATTCATTTCTTGTGTGTGCCAATGCATTCATTTCTTGTGTGTGCCGTACGCGGTATAGGTGCAATTAGATGACCTTGACATTCCATAGGATTTAACCCCCTTTCTACATATCTTTCAAGCCCAAAACCTTCCGATACTCATTTTTAGTATCGACGATTCGCCTAGAAAACCCTGTTGAGCCTAAACCTAAACCCTACTTTCCAAAAATATCCCCAAAACTTATCTTAGAATTTCTGAGGTTATGAAGAACATCTTTTAAAATATCCACTTCACTTATCCTACCCCTTTCGTGTTCTCCAAAAATTTGAAGAATCCTTGGTGTGAAAAATGGGCACCGCGAAAAAACTCGAAATGTTCAAGATAAAGGATTTCTGAAAGAATCAAAAGAAGAAAAATATCCTTGGAAATTCTCTGGCAAAGAAGTTCTGAAGAAGAAAAAGAAAATAGAAAAGTATAAAAAGAGAAAAAGAAAATAAAAAGAAGAAAAGAAAAGAAAAATAGTTCCGCAAGAATAAAGCTAAAGTCCTTCAAAGTATCATCCTCACAAGAAAAATATGATAGAAGACAAACAGCTATCTCCTTCCCGTTCTAAATAAAGTTGTTCATAATCTTAGTTTTTTTAAGATAAGCAACCCTTACAACCCAAATACACCACTATCCATACCCTTTAACCCTCACCAAACACTACAACCCACATAAATGTCTTGGGATAATTAGCACCGTCCTCACCTAAGTGGTGGAGATCCGATTCTCGACCAAGCCAATAACGATGAGTGCTGCATGACTGGCTATTGGAGCGATTTCGTTTGTTCTAGATTGATAGGAAACCCGATATACTTAGAGTGAATTGAGTGACCATCTTTAGTGAGATCGCCTAGTCATGTGTACTCCAAGATCATGAGATTTGGAAGTATGCCTATGAGAATCTTTTCTTGTTCATGAAAGGATCATCTTACCTTTCCCTATACTCTGACATTATCTTACTTATGTTTGGAAGTGGTAACTCTTTAAAAGTATTTTGACTCGTTTTAAAATGTTTTCAAAACTGAGTATTGCTTGAGGACAAGCAACGTCTAAGTGTGGGATAACTTGATGTGACGCAAAAAGTCATGTTTTTAAGTACTATATTCGACACTTTTTGGGCACATCTTTAGTGAAAACATTCCAAAATAATCATTATTTACTAAAATTTACTAAAGTGCTCAAAATATAGACGTTGCTACAAAAATCACTAAAAACGTCCAAATAACGAGCAAAACAGAGCGAATAAACGACAACTAATAATACCATCTTCATTTACTCTATGATAAGCATATTCTAACCTTATTATATGATGGCATAGGTAAAAACGAGACGGGATAATCAAGAATCATGCAAATTGGATAAAGAACGGAAGAGATACAACTTCTACAGATCGATAAAAGTTATTCCGGCTATGCCTGAGCTACACACATCCAATTTCTATTAAATTTGTACCATTAAAAGCGTAACGGAATTACAAGATCATAGGCGAAAGAATCAAGTCAAACGGGCGTGTAACGAAGAAGATACATGCATTTTAAGCAATGAATAAAAATTGACGGAGCACGTATACGGCCCCACAAACCATATACGGCATAATAGGGACCGTATACGGCCCTATACACACCGTATACGGACCTATGAAGGCCGTATATGGCCCTTGCTGCCCCATATGCTGCTCGTTTGTGCTTCGTTTGCTTGTACAGTTTGCTTCGTGACTTGTACGGCTGATTTAACCCTTTGCCTATAAATAGAGGACCCCCTCTCCACATTTCAACACACCATTCTTTATTCCAATGATGTGTGCTGAGTAGTCGATTAAAATAACAAGTTTAAATAAAGGAAATACTAAATAATACTATCACACAATACATGCAAGAATAACCCGTTCGTATAATATAGCTTACAAGTAAGTCCAGGTATCGAACACAGGGAACGGTATTTTAATTTAACCCTAAACAATTATTAACAACTATTTACAATTAATGTTACAGATAAAGGGGGACGTTTTAGTTCCGAGCGAACATATATTTATATTGATACCGAACTAGGATATACAAGGCAATTAAAGTAATTAATAGACAACTAAGGTAAATTAAGTAGATCGAAGATATATTTTATCTAAACTAGCTATCTTATATTCAAATTCTCTTATATGTTTACTTTTGTTAGCTAATTGACTGTATGTTGAAATATAAAAGTGGATATCCTCCTTGGTCGGGTTTAAGTATCCTGGATAGCCTCCAATGGTCGGGTTTAAGTATCCTTTATGAAGCTCTTCAACGTATATTAAGGTTAACTAACTTCGGGGTCTCAAATGTTATTATCTAATCAATTATAGTTTAATCCAGTAATAATTATAACGTATCACGCAGTCAGGGTATTTAAGTTATAATTAAAACATAAACCTAAATTATTATTCAATGCATACAAGTACTCACTTCCATATGATCTCATAATCATATAACCAATATAGATATAATGTAACACCCCCAAATTTATTGATTAGCGGAAGCACGATTTGGGTGTTACGAATCAATAATCACAGCACGAAGATATATAATGAACGACCACTATATGCGTCGTTTTACATTTGTATTGATAAAACCAAAAGTTTACATCAAAAATATTGTTTACATTAGCTCGGTTGAAATTGAGAGATTTACATACATAATTAATCTATACAAAATATAATAATGCAGCTAAATCTCTGATTGTTTGCATGATAACTCGAGCTAATTGATCCTTACTTGAGCAGTCCAACCTACTGCTGGTCACCTGTGATAAATGCTAAAATTGGTCAGCGAAACGCTGGTGAGCTCACAGGTTTGTATGTCAACACATATTTGTATGAACCGCAAGATTTATAATTGAATTTAAAATGCAATTAAGCAAAATAAAAGTTATACAGCCATGAGCACATAGTCTGAGCTTAACTTGAGTTGTCAGGCCCACTTAAGGAAACCTAACTTGAAATGCCTCCTACGAGTGCCTAATCCACACTCGTCTTCCCAGATGCTAATACGTCCGTTTGACTAGTTAGTGCGTGCTAACCCGGACGAGGATTGTCAATCCTATATGATATCATATACTAACATTCACGCTACTACGTATTACCAGACTATGCTATGGAGGGCTTTAAATTGATTAGCTTGAAACTCATGTAGTATTTGATTTGATTGTACTTGCGTTCAACTTGTAAAACAAAACGAGCAATAATATCACACCCCTGATTGAAAAGCAGTAAAGTAGGGGCCATGAGACTCACCTGAGTCTGAAAGCGTTTAAATAAACATAAGTTGATTAGCCGAGTGATGAAGTCCAAAGACTTGTAACCTGAGGGTGTCCACGACACGCGATGGTTATAAACATGATTGGGTAACTCAAAAGATCACCCTTGTAGTTGTTACACAACTATATATATGTCCAAATTACTACGATTTGGTTGATTTGTTAAGTGTTTGAAAACGTGTACGGCCCGTTGGTGATTAATTGTAATAATAGTCCTGATGTTATCAGATTGATTTCGAAGTGTTATACTTGAAAAGTATATTCCATTATGTTTGAAAAGTTGTATCATATAAGCGTTTTGAAGTCATACAAGTTTGACACTTGGTGAGAAATGTGCTTACGGAATCTAAGTACGGGGGTCCGGGTGCAGCGCCCCTGGCGGGGTCCAAGGGGCTGGCCCCTGGCTGGGGTCGAGATGCCAGGTCAGCTCGAAAAATTTTTATTTCTACTATATTGCTTTGGTGAAAAACGCATCTGGGATCTGAATTCGGGTAAAATCGAGTGATAAATTTTGAGTCTCAACACTTAGTAAAAATCTGAGTTTTCAGTGTTTTGCGACACAATATGCGACACAAAAGTTTGTCATGCGACACAAGGGTTGTGTCGCATAGGAATGCGACACAAGAGCTTAGCGACACAAGGGTTGTGTCGCATAAGCGTTCGATGCTAAATCAATAGCGACATAAGGGTTGTGTCGCATGGTATTTACGACATAAGGTACGACACAATATTGTGTCGCAAAGGATACGACATAACTGGCTTCATACGACACAAAATACGACATAAGAGGCAAAATACGACACAACATGCGACACAAGGCTTGTGTCGCATTGAAGAACACCAGCCCAGAAAGTCCGACTGTCGAGATTTTTCCGGCCAAAAACCCAATTCCAACCCGTTTTTAAGCTATAAAACCGCGTTCTACTCTTTGTAATGGACATATATAAGTTATATAAACACTAACAAGTGAAAATACAAAGAATCGAGAGTTTTCGGGATTTTGTCGGAAACTTACAAAGTGGCGAAATGGAAGTCCGGAAAGATGGAAGTGTAGATCGTGAAGCCGTGAGTCTTTTATCCTAAAGTAGTAATGAAATCCAAGGCCGTTTGATAGTAGTATTTTACGATTTAGTGATGGTGGTGGTGATGAAATTTTTGGGAGAAAAAGATGGAAGAGAGAGAGAAAGAAAGAAAGAAATGAAAAAGAAAGGGTGGAAGTGGGAGGTTAAACTCCCATTTTTCGCCCCGCGCTCCCGCTCCGTGTGGTGTTCGTTCGCTCCGTCGTTCAAACGTTAAATAATTTTTATACGTTTAAATATAGTTTTAAGATACGGAAAATTACTAAATATCTTAGTTGAATTATTTAAGTTCCGAAAATTATAAAATATAACTTAGTTTGTTTGCGCGTTTTACATTTTTAAATCATAAAAGTTTTGTTTGTATGATCCGAAATGAATACAAAATATTATCATAATAATATTTTTGATATAATAGCGTTATTTAATAAAATTGGTCACCAACGTCCGTATTTATGGAATCGAAATACATTCGATTTAAATTGCGTACGATTTAATCAAATCGCATTTTCGTATATATTCAACAATATATATAATTCGATACATTAATTAGCCTAACACAGAACTAATTACATGTATTAACATATGATTAGGCACTAAGTACTAGTCCTAATTTGGCGGGTGTTACATTCTCCCCCTGTTAGAAGAATTTCGTCCCGAAATTTAACTCGAGGTCGCGTTTGATGTAGAATCGGAGAATAGCTGAGGATATTTGAGTCGCATTTGGTCTTCCCGTTCCCAGGTGAATTCCGGACCGCGCCGTGAATTCCATCTGACCTTGACGATGGGAATACGACTTTGTTTTAGTTGTTTGACCTCACGGTCCATGATTTCAGCAGGTTCCTCAACGAAATGAAGTTTATCGTCAACACGAATTTCATCGAGTGGGATAATAAGTGTCTCATCGGACAGACATTTCTTCAAGTTTGAAATGTGAAAGGCGGGGTGCACGCTGCTTAGCTCAGCAGGCAGTTGTAATCGGTATGCCACCGGACCTATCCTCTCAAGGATCTCAAACGGTCCAATGTATCTTGGGTTCAATTTACCCCGTTTGCCAAATCGAATAACACCTTTCCAAGGTGAAACTTTGAGTAATACTCGGTCCCCAACTTGGAACTCGAGTGGCTTGCGTCTCACGTCAGCATAACTTTTCTGACGATCACGTGCGGCCTTGAGTTTGTTTTGAATTTCGAAGATTTTCTCGGTTGTTTCGTGAACGATTTCAGGACCAGTGAGTTGGCTGTCTCCCACTTCGGTCCAACAAATTGGTGAACGGCACTTACGACCGTAAAGTGCCTCGAAAGGTGCGACCTTGATGCTAGAGTGATAACTGTTGTTGTACGAGAATTCGCACAGGGGTAGGTGCCTTTCCCAGTTTACACCGAAATCGACTACGCAGGCTCGTAGCATGTCTTCCAGTGTTTGAATTGTTCGCTCACTTTGGCCATCGGTTTGAGGATGATATGCGGTACTCATATCGAGACGGGTGCCCAATGACTTTTGTAGCGATTGCCAAAATTGAGATGTGAAACGACTATCCCTATCGGAGATAATCGAGATTGGAACGCCATGACGGGTTACAATTTCCTTGAGATATATTTGAGTGAGACGTTCCATTTTGTCGGTTTCTTTGATTGCCAGAAAGTGAGCAGACTTGGTGAGACGATCGAAGATCACCCAAATGGTATCGCAACCGCTCGTTGACTTGGGTAGTTTGGTTATGAAGTCCATGGCAATTTGTTCCCATTTCCATTCAGGAATGCTGGGTTATTGAAGTAAACCAGAAGGTTTTTGATATTCGACTTTGACTTTCGAGCAAGTAAGGCACTTGCTGACATAGGTGGCGATTTCGGCTTTCATGTTCGGCCACCAATAAAAGTCCTTGATTCCGTGGTACATTTTATCGGACCCCGGATGAATTGAATATTTTGACTTGTGAGCTTCATCCATCACCAAGTCTCGCAGGTTCCCAAAACTAGGCAACCAGATTCGGTTTGAGAAATACCTAATCCCGTTAGGTTTGATTTCGAATTGTTTGTCCATGCCTCGCAAGGCCTCATTTTTGATGTTATCGGGTTTGAGAGCTTCGAGTTGAGCAGTGAGGATCTGAATGTTTAGATCATTGTGAATTGTTATACTGAGGGCTCGGACTCGAAGTGGTTTGGTTTGTTCTTTTCGACTGAGGGCATCGGCAACAACGTTTGCCTTGCCCGGATGATACTTGATATCGCAGTCATAATCGGTAAGCAACTCGACCCATCGACGTTGCCTCATGTTGAGATCCTTTTGATCGAAGATGTGTCGGAGACTTTTGTGGTCGGTAAAGATTGTGCACTTAGTGCCGTAGAGATAATGTCTCCAGATTTTGAGAGAAAAACGACAGCTCCAAATTCGAGATCATGGGTGGTGTAGTTCTTTTCGTGAATTTTCAGCTGTCGTGAGGCATAGGCAATGACTTTGTCTCTTTGCATCAGCACACAACCGAGACCTTGGTGGGAAGCATCGCAGTATACCACGAAGTCATCGGTGCCTTCGGGTAGTGACAGAATTGGAGCACTGCAAAGCTTTTGTTTCAGAAGTTGGAACGCTGACTCTTGTTTATCGACCCAATCAAACCTTTTGTCCTTCTGAGTCAGTACCGTGAGTGGTTGAGCTATCTTAGAGAAATTTTCGATAAATAGCCGATAGTACCCAGCAAGACCCAAGAATTGACGTACTTCAGTTGCAGAGGTGGGTGCTTGCCAGTCTTTGATAGCCTCGATTTTTGATGGATCGACATGGATTCCTTGGCTATCGATAACATGCCCAAGGAATTGAACGGTTTGAATCCAGAACTCACACTTAGAAAATTTGGCATACAGCTCCTCGTGTCTAAGTAGTTCTAAAATTGTTTTGAGATGTTGCGAGTGTTTTTGCTCGTTTCGTGAGTATATGAGGATGTCATCGATGAAAACAATGACGAACTTGTCGAGATAAGGCTTGCACACCCGATTCATAAGGTCCATGAATACAGCCGGTGCGTTGGTTAGACCGAATGGCATCACTTGAAATTCGTAATGCCCATAACTGGTTCTGAAAGCGGTTTTCGGAATATCAGCATTGCGAACACGTAATTGATGATAACCTGATCGAAGATCGATCTTTGAATAACAGCTTGACCCTTGAAGTTGGTCGAACAGGTCATCGATTCGAGGAAGTGGATACCGGTTCTTGACAGTTAACTTGTTCAACTCTCGGTAGTCGATACACATTCGAAAAGAACCGTCTTTCTTCTTGACAAATAGGACCGGAGCTCCCCAAGGTGAAGAACTCGGCCTAATAAATCCTCGTTCCAGGAGTTCCTGTAATTGGGTGGACAACTCCTGAAGTTCGGATGGAGCTAAACGGTATGGTGCTCGGGCCACAGGCGCAGCACCTGGTACAATATCGATTGAGAACTCAACCTGTCTTAGTGGTGGTAGACCAGGTAGTTCTTCGGGAAAGACTTCTGGAAAGTCTCGAACAATTGGAACATCCTCAAGTCGCTTCTCCTTCGACTTTTTCTCCATGATGTGCGCGAGGATTGCTGGATAACCCTTTCTCAGAAATTTCCGGGTTTTTAGACAAGATATGATGTTAAGCCTCGTCCCACCGGTCTCCCCCTGTATGACCAAGGTTCTACCGACGGCGAGAGGTATGCGAACAATTTTGTCATAGCAAATGATTTCGGCGCGATGCTTGGACAACCAGTCCATGCCCACAATGATATCGAAACTTCCTATCTCAACAGGCATAAGATCTATGGAGAAGATTTCGTCGGCTAGATTTAAAGTGCAATTAGGTATCACACTATCGATTTCTATCAATTTACCATTTGCTAGCTCTACGGTGTACTTAACGTCTAAAGCAACGGGTGTGATGTCAAGTAGAGGGCAAAATTCATCGGAAATGAAACTTCTATCGGCACCAGTATCAAACAGAATAGAAGCAGTTAAATTGTTGAGGAGGAACATACCCGTGACCACATTCGGGTCCTGACGGGCGTCCCCTGAGTTGATCACGAAGGCTCTACTTTTGGCGTTGTTGTTGTTGTTGTTGCGGTTGTTGTTGTTGTTGTTGCCCTTATTCTTCAATTTTGGGCACGTATCCCTAAAGTGTCCTGGGTTCCCACATTCAAAGCAGGACTTAGGTTGTTGGGCATTTTTGTCAGAGGGGTTGTTGTTAGATCTGGGGGTTCGGCAATCCTTAGTCGGATGCCCGTACCTCCTGCAGTTGTTACAAGGGGTACTGCACTGACCAAAGTGGTGATAGTTACACTTGGAACAATAAGGCCTGTCCCCGGTGTAGCTGCGGTTGGATTCAGAGTTGGTGGTGTAGACTTGGATGGCGTTGTTTTTCTTGTTGGGTTGTGGTGGTGTTCAGTGGATTTGCGTTTGTTGTTGTTGGAGGATGAGGTGTTGGGGGTCTCACGGCTGACAACTAGGGCCATGAGTTCGTGGGCCAATCGAATGGCACTCTCAGTGGTGGTTGGTTTGGATGAGGCGACATTTCCCTAGATGCTCTTAGGAAGGCCGCGGATGTATCTCTTGATGCCCTTACTTTCCGGTTCAACCAAACTCGGGCATAGTAAAGCAGACTGCTGGAATTTGGTGGTATATCCAGCAACATCATTACCCTGCACCGCTAGGTGCCAGAATTCTTCCTCCAACCTGTGCAGCTCTTCTTCAGGACAATATTTTTCTGTCAGCTTCTTCTTCAGTTCGGCCCAAGGAAGCCGATTTGCAACCTCAAGGCCTACAGAGTTTGCGTGGGTTTTCCACCACGTGAGTGCACCTTCCTGAAAGGTGTAAGCAGCAAATTTGACCTTGTTGTTCTCAGTGCAGTCGCAGAGACTGAAAACAGATTCCATACGCTCAATCCAATGGATCAAGCCAATGGCACCTTCCGTGCCCTTGAAATATAGTGGTTTACAGCTGAGAAAGTCCTTGTAGGAATAAGGCTTGACAGCAGGAGTGGTGGTGGTGGTATCGACTGTTTCCTCAGTCGTTCGGGTTGAATCCCGAGCAGCCAAGGCATCGGCTACGGCTCGAGTAACGGCAGCAGCGAGTTCAGCTTCACTATAACTCTTTTTCTTTGGCGGCATGATTCTTCAAGAAAAGAAACAATATGTACGTAAGAAATTGTACCAGAATGATAATTGTGGTAGATGTATGTATTAAAGCGATAATATACACATCACAAGTGTAACAGTTATATAATATAGATTTAAATCGAACGAAATTGTCAATTGGTATTACGTTGTTAAATGATTACAGACAATTTCGAGTTTGTTGAATTCAAAAGTTACAGACTTAGATATTGTGCCAAAAGTGCCGGGAATTGTTTCATCGGTCAAATTACATTAATCCTACGAAAGCGTTATTGAGTGCAGATTCAGCCTAAGCTAATTCTGACTAAGATTGAGTTGTGGCATTAAGGCAGTGAGACGGTCAACGGACTCTGCAAGTCGGCTAACCATTCTGAGTGCCTCCTCGGTTTCCCTTAGGCGTGTCTCGCACTGAGTCAACCTTGATCGCAGGACAGTGATTTCGTTTTGATTGTCAGTCACTTGATTGTGGACGATTTCCATGGTCTCGATGGTTTCACCCACTCGATTTTCGAGAACGTCCATATTGTTGATAGCGTTTACATGGTCCTCAGAGACCTGAGCAACTTGCCCCATTAGGGTGAGTGTCCATTTTTCACGGGTCTCTTGCAACTCGATGTCCATGTCACGCAGTTGTTGCTCGTGACGGTGTAGCCTAGCGGCCAAATCCGTTAGTGTGAATTGATTGGGGTATGGGCCCGCTCGAGGCAACCTGGGGTTCCTCCTAGCTACCCTTGAACTTTGTGATTCGTACGGATGAGAACGGGATGAGTTGGGTGGTGTGTTTGCCATTCTGAGATAGAACGTTAGCAAATGTGAGGCCTATATTCATATAATACGTATATAATATAGCCTAAGCTTGAATTGAGGCTTACTTATGTATATAGATATATCACATAACCGCCTATTGAGTGTTTAACACAGACAAGTTTTAAGTCCCGGTTCTCTCTTGGTCAGAGTCAACTAACGTATCCTGTTCAGTCATAACCCCTTTCAGATCTCACATCATCTTCATTTAATTGTACATAGTTGATCAGGCTATGTTAAATTAAACTAGTATGATGTGATCTCTGAACCGATTACACCTAATGAGGAATACTACTTAACGGTCATAGTCTAGGCCCACTAAATGCAACCTAGTTCACTATAACCTTTGGCTCTGATACCAATCTGTAACACCCCCAAATTTATTGATTAGCGGAAGCACGATTTGGGTGTTACGAATCAATAATCACAGCACGAAGATATATAATGAACGACCACTATATGCGTCATTTTACATTTGTATTGATAAAACCAAAAGTTTACATCAAAAATATTGTTTACATTAGCTCGGTTGAAATTGAGAGATTTACATACATAATTAATCTATACAAAATATAATAATGCAGCTAAATCTCTGATTGTTTGCATGATGACTCGAGCTAATTGATCCTTACTTGAGCAGTCCAACCTACTGCTGGTCACCTGTGATACATGCTAAAATTGATCAGCGAAACGCTGGTGAGCTCACAGGTTTGTATGTCAACACATATTTGTATGAACCGCAAGATTTATAATTGAATTTAAAATGCAATTAAGCAAAATAAAAGTTATACAGCCATGAGCACATAGTCTGAGCTTAACTTGAGTTGTCAGGCCCACTTAAGGAAACCTAACTTGAAATGCCTCCTACGAGTGCCTAATCCACACTCGTCTTCCCAAATGCTAATACGTCCGTTTGACTAGTTAGTGCGTGCTAACCCGGACGAGGATTGTCAATCCTATATGATATCATATACTAACATTCACGCTACTACGTATTACCAGACTATGCTATGGAGGGCTTTAAATTGATTAGCTTGAAACTCATGTAGTATTTGATTTGATTGTACTTGCGTTCTGTAACACCCCCAAATTTAACGATTTGCGGAAGCATACATTGGGTGTTACTAATCAATATACAAAGCACAAGATTAATAGCAAACGACCTCTAAATGAGACGTTTGTAAAATAGTTACATTTCATAATTAATAATCGTTTGAAAACCGAAGGTTTTCGTATACAAAAATGTAATTCCCTAGAGCCCACGCGTATAGCGGGAGATTCTATTACATAACCATAGTTACAAAAGATAATGCCAAAGAATCTCCGTTAAATGCAGTTTGTAAAATCATGCGACTCTAGCTAGTAATCCTGGAGTGACCCTACTCCGTAAGTGTACCTGAGATACAAAGCTAAAAAGTGTCAACCAAAAAGGTTGGTGAATCTCACAGGTTTAGTAACAAGTAAGTGTTATGAACCACAAGTATGTACCCGTATTGCTATCAAGCAAAGTAAGTAAATCAGTTAATCAGTACAGTGCCATGAGCTCATAAGTTGAAGCTTAACCGTGTAGTATGAATATATCACGTACCCCCGTGAGTGCTATCCGCACACTCATATGTAACAAATACTAATATGTCTGTTTCTACGTGTAAATCAGTACGTGGTGGCGCTACCACCCCAGACAAGGATTGTCAGTCCCAAATGGATCCATCTATTAGTAATCGCGCTTAAGTCCATAACTAACAACTTACGATTAGGAGGCTTTCAGTGGATAAAAGTAACTCATGCGTTTGTTTGTAAACAGTAATGTTTTCAGTTCAGTACATTGTGTTCATACGTAAAACAGTTGCTAAGTATCTCACCCCAAAGTATAAAACAGTAAAAGTGAGGCTGTAAGACTCACCTGAGTCTGGTAATATGCCGTAGCAAATAGCAAGTAGTAAATATAGCAAGTAGGTTCTCCGAACCCGTAACCTTCAAATGCCTATTCATATGAAGTTAGGTAAGCATGCGTCTCACGTGACGTTTCGTTTAGTTGTATACAACTAGTATAGCCAATGTTTGTCCGTATGTTTGTAATTGTTCGTTTGTTGGAAAACATGTTTGGGCCCGTTGGTGACTTAATTGAAATGTTAATCTCGACATTTATGTATTAGTTTGGAGTGTTATGCTTGAAAATAGGTTTCAATATCCCTTAGATATCATTTTCGTATAGTCGTTTGAAGTTCAAAAGGTATAACACTTAACTTGGAATTAAATTTGTAAATCTGCTGTGTTTTGCGACACAAAATGCGACACTAAAGTTTGTTATGCGACACAAGGGTTGTGTCGCATGAAGGATGCGACACAAGAGCTCTGCGACACAGTAGTTGTGTCGCAAAAAGCTTGCGATGCTAATTCAATAGCGACATAAGGGTTGTGTCGTATAGAATACGACATAGTATGCGACATAGAGTGCGACACAATATTGTGTCGCAAAGGTTACGACACAAACGGATTTGTACGACACAAGGTGCGACACAAACGGGTTTATGCGACACAGTATGCGACACAGTGCTTGTGTCGCATGTATGAACACCAGCCCAGAAACTTTCGGGTTTCAAGAATTTTCGACCAAAAACGCAAATCTAACCCATTTTTGAGCTATAAAATCGTGTATTCTTCATATATTAGGTTATATCTAAGTTGTGTACACATCAAAACATCAAAACATTACACCAATTTGAATAGATCTAAGATTTTAGGAATTTCTTACTTTTGCAAATCGAGCTAAATGGAGGATGAAATGGTGAAAACGATCTTGATATTCTTGCTCCACTCGTGATGGTGATTCCGAATATGTAAATTTCGTGGGTCGGTTTGTATTCCGAAAATTTGGTAGTATTTTTAGTGAGAGTGTTTTTGGAGGTGTGTGTGTTTTTGGAGATAATGAAAATGAAAGAAGAATGAGGAGGGGGAAGGGGTGTTGGCTGATCCAAGAGTCAAGGGAGGGGTAAACGCTCCCTAAAACTCAGTATTTACTCCGTGTCCTAATCGTTTAATCCTTTGTTTTTAGTATTTAATCAAACCGTTATATTTTTAAAAATGTAACTGGAATATTTAAATAAAAATACTTTGAAATTAATAATAAAAACATTTGTCGCAATATTTCAATTATTAAGTCGCGTTTATTACGTTTTGTTGCGTTAGTTAAAATGTCGTCACTATAATATATAAATAATGCTCGTTCTGTTGCGTATTTTATATAACAAAATACGTTCTCATTATTTAAGTAAATTTCTAGCACCAACGTCCAAGTAAACTGTGTCGGACTCCGTCCGGTTAATTCGTACGATTCATCCAAATCGCGTAAGTACACACATATATATATATAAATCACCTTATATATATACAAATAGAGCCTGTAATTAGTCCTATTACATACTAATTACAACTAGTTACAATTAATTAGGCGTAATTAATTACCCTAATTTAGCAGGTGTTACATTCTCCCCTTGTTAAAGAAATTTCGTCCCGAAATTAGCTTGAGTGTAAGGACGATGCGTTGTCTGGGAAGAGATGTGGGTATTTCTGTCGCATTTGGTCTTCCCGTTCCCAGGTGAATTCAGGACCACGTCTAGAATTCCACCTGACTTTTACGATGGGAATACGACTCTGTTTTAGTTGTTTGACCTCGCGGTCCATGATTTCCATAGGTTCCTCGACAAAATGAAGTTTATCATCGATCTGAATTTCGTCGAGCGGTATAATCAGTGTCTTGTCAGACAGACATTTCTTCAGATTAGAAATATGGAATGTGTTGTGAACGCTGCTAAGCTCAGCAGGAAGTTGCAGGCGGTATGCCACTGGACCAATCTTTTCAAGGATTTCGAATGGTCCGATGTATCTAGGATTTAGTTTGCCTCGTTTTCCGAATCGAATGACACCTTTCCATGGTGCCACTTTGAGGAGTACCTTGTCCCATACTTGGAACTCAAGGTGTTTGCGTCTCACGTCAGCATAGCTTTTCTGACGATCACGCGCGGCTTTTAGTCGGTTTTGTATGCCGACGATCTTTTCAGTTGTTTCGTGTATGATTTCTGGACCGGTGAGTTGTGTATCCCCCACCTCAGTCCAACAGATAGGTGACCGGCACTTACGACCGTACAGTGCCTCGAAGGGTGCAGCCTTTATGCTGGTGTGATAACTGTTGTTGTACGAGAACTCGCACAACGGTAAGTGATTTTCCCAGTTTTTACCGAAGTCAACTACGCAGGCTCGTAGCATGTCTTCCAGTGTTTGTATGGTTCGTTCGCTCTGGCCATCGGTTTGAGGGTGGTAAGCCGTACTCATATCCAGTCGAGTACCGAGAGATTTTTGCAGTGATTGCCATAAGCGAGAAGTAAATCGAGCATCTCGGTCGGAGATGATTGAGATGGGTACGCCGTGTCTTGACACGATCTCTTTCAGGTAGATCCGTGTCAAACGTTCCATCTTATCAGTTTCCTTGATGGCTAGGAAATGAGCAGATTTAGTGAGTCGGTCAACGATCACCCAAATGGTATCGTAACCGTTTGAAGTTTTTGGGAGTTTGGTAATGAAATCCATGGTGATCTGCTCCCATTTCCATTGAGGTATTTCGGGTTGTTGTAGCAAACCGGAAGGCTTCTGGTGTTCAGCTTTAACCTTGGAACAAGTAAGACACTTGCCAACATAGGTTGCAATGTCAGATTTCATGTTGGGCCACCAATACATTTCCTTGATGCCGTGATACATTTTGTCGGCACCTGGGTGTATAGAGTATTTAGACTTGTGAGCTTCATCCATCACCAAGTCTCGCAGGTTCCCAAAACTTGGCAACCAGATTCGATTCGAGAAGTATTTGGCCCCGTTAGGTTTGGTTTCAAATTGTTTGTCCATGCCCCGCAAGGCCTCGTTTATCAAGTTTTCTGGTTTGAGTGCTTCGAGTTGAACGATGAGAGTTTGATTGATGAGGTCGTTGTGAATGGTCATACCGAGAGCTCGAACTCGAAGTGGTTTCACTCGTTCTTTTCGGCTTAAAGCATCGGCGACAACATTCGCCTTGCCTGGATGATAGCGAATTTCGCAATCGTAATCAGTGAGCAACTCGACCCATCGACGTTGCCTCATGTTGAGATCCTTTTGATCGAAGATATGTTGGAGACTTTTATGGTCAGTAAAAATTGTACACTTGGTACCGTATAAGTAGTGTCTCCAGATTTTTAGAGCGAATACAACAGCCCCTAACTCTAGGTCATGAGTTGTGTAATTCTTTTCGTGGACCTTGAGTTGTCAAGAGGTGTAAGCGATAACCTTGTCTCGTTGCATCAGCACGCAACCAAGACCTTGGTGTGAAGCATCACAGTATACCACGAAGTCATCGTTGCCTTCGGGTAAGGATAAGATAGGTGCACTGCAGAGTTTCTATTTTAGTAGCTGGAAAGCTGACTCCTGTTTGTCAGTCCAATCGAACTTCTTTTCTTTTTGAGTCAGTGCAGTGAGAGGTAGGGCTATTTTCGAAAAATTCTCAATGAACCGCCTGTAGTATCCGGCAAGTCCTAAGAATTGACGTACCTCGGTTGGTGTTGTAGGTGCTTGCCAACACTTGATAGCCTCGATTTTTGAAGGATCGACATGAATCCCTTGATTGTCAATGACGTGTCCAAGGAATTGAACGGTTTGCATCCAGAACTCACACTTAGAGAATTTGGCGTATAACTCTTCGTGTTTGAGCAGCTCTAGGATAGTTTTCAGGTGTTGCGCGTGCTCTTGTTCAGTGCGCGAGTAAATCAGGATGTCATCGATGAAGACGATAACAAACTTGTCAAGGTAAGGTTTGCACACCCGATTCATAAGGTCCATGAATACAGCCGGTGCGTTGGTTAAGCCGAATGGCATCACTTGGAATTCATAATGCCCGTAGCGAGTTCGGAAAGCAGTTTTTGGAATATCTTCATCACGAACTCGGAGTTGGTGATAACCTGACCGTAGATCTATTTTTGAATAAAAACTCGACCCCTGAAGTTGATCAAACAGGTCATCAATGCGAGGAAGTGGATAACGGTTCTTGACAGTTAATTTGTTGAGTTCTCGGTAGTCGATGCACATGCGGAAAGAACCGTCTTTCTTTTTCACAAACAGGACCGGAGCTCCCCAAGGTGAGGAACTTGGTCGAATAAATCCCTTGTCCAGGAGTTCCTGTAACTGAGTAGACAACTCCTGAAGTTCGGATGGGGCTAGTCGGTAAGGGGCTCGTGCCACAGGTGCTGCGCCGGGCACAAGATCAATAGAGAATTCGACTTGTCTAGTTGGCGGTAGGCCAGGCAAGTCTTCAGGAAAGACTTCTGGGAAGTCTCGAACAATAGGCACATCTTCAAGTCGTTTCTCCACTGACTTTTTCTCAATAACGTGTGCGAGGATTGCCTGGTACCCTTTTCTCAAGTATTTTCGGGTTTTCATGCAAGAAATGATATTTATTCTCGTCCCACCGGTCTCCCCTTGTATGCTCAAAGTTCCACCGGTGACGAGAGGAATGCGTACAATTTTCTCGAAACAAACGATTTCGGCTCGGTGCTTGGATAACCAATCCATACCGACGATGATGTCAAAGCTGCCGATTTCGACAGGTATCAAGTCAATGGAAAAGAGCTCGTTAGCTAGGTTCAAAGTGCAATCAGGTATCACACTGTCGGCCTCAATAAGTTTTCCGTTTGCCAATTCTACAGTGTACTTAGAATCTAAGGCAATAGGTGTGGTGTCTAGTAGTGGATAAAACTCATCAGAAATAAAGCTCTTATCAGCACCAGTATCAAATAATACAGATGCAGTCAAGTTGTTGAGAAGAAACGTACCCGTGACCACATTCGGGTCTTGACGGGCTTCCCCAGATTTCAGTACAAAAGCTCTTCCTCGAGCATTGTTGTTGTTGTTGTTGTTGTTGTTGTTCAGTTTCGGGCAGTCTTTCTTGAAATGCCCCGTACCGTTGCACCCATAACAAGTCTTTGGTGCAGAGGTGTTGGTGTCAGTGGTGTTTGATCTACAGTCCTTAGCCAAGTGTCCAAACCTCTTACACTTGCTACAGGGACACGAACCAAAGTGGTGTCGTTGGCACTTTGAGCAATAGGGCTTGGTTCCCTTGTACGCTCCCTTGTCATCAGAATTGGAGGTGTAGGCTTTAATGGTTTCAGGCTTCTTGGTTTGATGGTTGTTGTGGTTGTCGGACCATTTTCGTTTAATGCTGTTGGAGGATGGAGTGGGTGGTTCTGGGTCCTCGTTCATAGCTAGAAGTTCATGGGCCAACCGGATGGCACCGTGAAGGGTGGTTTGGTTTGAGGAGGCGACGTTTCCCCGGACGGGTTCCGGGAGGCCGCGGATGTATTTCTTAATCTTGTCAGGCCCAGTACCTGCCATAGCTGGGCGAAGAACGGTGAGTTGTTGGAATCTGGTGGTGTATCCAACGATATCAGTTCCTTGCACTTTTAAGTTCCAGAACTCTTCGTCCAGCTTGTGAAGTTGTTCGGACGGGCAATACTCATCCGTGAGCATTTTCTTTAGATCCTCCCAAGGGAGTAGGTAAGCGGTGTCAATCCCCACGGACTGGGTATAGGAATTCCACCACGAGAGGGCACCATCTTCAAGGGTGCAGGTGGAGAATTTGACTTTGTCGTCCTCCGCACATTTGCTGATGCGGAAAACGGATTCCATCTTTTCGAACCATCTGATAAGTCCGATGGCTCCTTCGGTCCCCTTGAAGCTCAAGGGTTTGCAGTTTTGAAAATCCTTGTATGAACAAGGTTTAGCAGCAGAGGTTTCAGCGGCATCGCTGTTTCTTGTGGAGTTTGGTGGAGTATTCCGAGCCAAGGCTTCAGTAACAGCCTGGGTTATGAGTGACGTGATCTGAGCATCAGTATAAGGTCTTGACTTTGGCGGCATGATTCTTCAATAAAAGAAATGAAGATACATGAGATTTTGTAAGAAAATTGCATTTATTTCCGATGTACATGTATAAAGGTGGTAATACATAACATCATTATGACAAGAATTATGGCAATTAATATGAGTCAAAACAGCAAGGAGTATTTGATAGATGATACGAGTTCAAAGGTTACATCCTACGGATGTATTACAAGAGATGTCGGGAATTGTTACATCCGACTGGAACATAGAGTAGTGCTTAGATAGTTACTAGATTACAGGATAGTTTACAAGGCAAGGACTAAGTTAGCCTTAACGTAGGTTAATCTGCTCCATCATTTCGATGAGATGATCCACAGTATTTGCAAGTCTGCTGGCTTGTCGAGCATTGTCTTCAGCTAATGCTAGTCGCTGTACCAATCCACGGGTGTATTCTTCCGTTTCCCATGAGCGTTGTTCACACTCATCAAGTCTGTGTTTCAAAAGAGTGGTTTCCACGCTTATCTCCACCACCTTGTTGAGAAGAACGTCCACATTATTAACGGTGGTTTCATGATCCTCAGAGATTTGTTCGATGCGCTCAAGTGATGTAAGTCTCCAGTTTTCGTTTGTTTCCTGCAACACGATATCCATGGTGCGAAGTCGTTGCTCGTGTTGGTTCACCCTAGCAGCTAAGGCCGGCAAGGTGAAGTGGGTAGAGTACGGGCCAGCTCGAGGCAACCTGTTGTTCCTCCTTGCTACCCTTGGGTTCTGCGACCCGGATTGAGAACGAGATGAATCGAATGGGATGTTTGCCATTTCTGAGACAAAGCGTTAGTAAGATCGAGGCCTATATTCATATAGTCCCTATATAATATAGCCTATTGAGTGTCTAGCATAAACATGTTTAAGTCTCGGTTCTCTCGAGGTCAGAGTCTTCTATTGTACCCTGTTCAGCCATAACCCCTTTCAGATCTTACATCGTCTTTGCTTAATTGTACATAGTTGATCAGGCTATGTTAAATTAAACTCGTATGATGTAATCACTGAACCGGTTATACCTAATAAGGGATACTGCCTAATGGTCATAGTCTAGGCTCACTAAATGCAACCTAGTTCACTATAACCTTAGGCTCTGATACCAATCTGTAACACCCCCAAATTTAACGATTTGCGGAAGCATACATTGGGTGTTACTAATCAATATACAAAGCACAAGATTAATAGCAAACGACCTCTAAATGAGACGTTTGTAAAATAGTTACATTTCATAATTAATAATCGTTTGAAAACCGAAGGTTTTCGTATACAAAAATGTAATTCCCTAGAGCCCACGCGTATAGCGGGAGATTCTATTACATAACCATAGTTACAAAAGATAATGCCAAAGAATCTCCGTTAAATGCAGTTTGTAAAATCATGCGACTCTAGCTAGTAATCCTGGAGTGACCCTACTCCGTAAGTGTACCTGAGATACAAAGCTAAAAAGTGTCAACCAAAAAGGTTGGTGAATCTCACAGGTTTAGTAACAAGTAAGTGTTATGAACCACAAGTATGTACCCGTATTGCTATCAAGCAAAGTAAGTAAATCAGTTAATCAGTACAGTGCCATGAGCTCATAAGTTGAAGCTTAACCGTGTAGTATGAATATATCACGTACCCCCGTGAGTGCTATCCACACACTCATATGTAACAAATACTAATATGTCTGTTTCTACGTGTAAATCAATACGTGGTGGCGCTACCACCCCAGACAGGGATTGTCAGTCCCAAATGGATCCATCTATTAGTAATCGCGCTTAAGTCCATAACTAACAACTTACGATTAGGAGGCTTTCAGTGGATAAAAGTAACTCATGCGTTTGTTTGTAAACAGTAATGTTTTCAGTTCAGTACATTGTGTTCATACGTAAAACAGTTGCTAAGTATCTCACCCCAAAGTATAAAACAGTAAAAGTGGGGCTGTAAGACTCACCTGAGTCTGGTAATATGCCGTAGCAAATAGCAAGTAGTAAATATAGCAAGTAGGTTCTCCGAACCCGTAACCTTCAAATGCCTATTCATATGAAGTTAGGTAAGCATGCGTCTCACGTGACGTTTCGTTTAGTTGTACACAACTAGTATAGCCAATGTTTGTCCGTATGTTTGTAATTGTTCGTTTGTTGGAAAACATGTTTGGGCCCGTTGGTGACTTAATTGAAATGTTAATCTCGACATTTATGTATTAGTTTGGAGTGTTATGCTTGAAAATAGGTTTCAATATCCCTTAGATATCATTTCGTATAGTCGTTTGAAGTTCAAAAGGTATAACACTTAACTTGGAATTAAATTTGTAAATCTGCTGTGTTTTGCGACACAAAATGCGACACTAAAGTTTGTTATGCGACACAAGGGTTGTGTCGCATGAAGGATGCGACACAAGAGCTCTGCGACACAGTGGTTGTGTCGCAAAAAGCTTGCGATGCTAATTCAATAGCGACATAAGGGTTGTGTCGTATAGAATACGACATAGTATGCGACATAGAGTGCGACACAATATTGTGTCGCAAAGGTTACGACACAAACGGATTTGTATGACACAAGGTGCGACACAAACGGGTTTATGCGACACAGTATGCGACACAGTGCTTGTGTCGCATGTATGAACACCAGCCCAGAAACTTTCGGGTTTCAAGAATTTTCGACCAAAAACGCAAATCTAACCCATTTTTGAGCTATAAAATCGTGTATTCTTCATATATTAGGTTATATCTAAGTTGTGTACACATCAAAACATCAAAACATTACACCAATTTGAATAGATATAAGATTTTAGGAATTTCTTACTTTTGCAAATCGAGCTAAATGGAGGATGAAATGGTGAAAAAGATCTTGATATTTTTGCTCCACTCGTGATGGTGATTCCGAATATGTAAATTTCGTGGGTCGGTTTGTATTCCGAAAATTTGGTAGTATTTTTAGTGAGAGTGTTTTTGGAGGTGTGTGTGTTTTTGGAGATAATGAAAATGAAAGAAGAATGAGGAGGGGGAAGGGGTGTTGGCTGATCCAAGAGACAAGGGAGGGGTAAACGCTCCCTAAAACTCAGTATTTACTCCGTGTCCTAATCGTTTAATCCTTTGTTTTTAGTATTTAATCAAACCGTTATATTTTTAAAAATGTAACTGGAATATTTAAATAAAAATACTTTGAAATTAATAATAAAAACATTTGTCGCAATATTTCAATTATTAAGTCGCGTTTATTACGTTTTGTTGCGTTAGTTAAAATGTCGTCACTATAATATATAAATAATGCTCGTTCTGTTGCGTATTTTATATAACAAAATACGTTCTCATTATTTAAGTAAATTTCTGTCACCAACGTCCAAGTAAACTGTGTCGGACTCCGTCCGGTTAATTCGTACGATTCATCCAAATCGCGTAAGTACACACATATATATATATAAATCACCTTATATATATACAAATAGAGCCTGTAATTAGTCCTATTACATACTAATTACAACTAGTTACAATTAATTAGGCGTAATTAATTACCCTAATTTAGCAGGTGTTACACGTTCAACTTGTAAAACAAAACGAGCAATAATATCACACCCCTGATTGAAAAGCACTAAAGTAGGGGCCATGAGACTCACCTGAGTCTGAAAGCGTTTAAATAAACGTAAGTTGATTAGCCGAGTGATGAAGTCCAAAGACTTGTAACCTGAGGGTGTCCACGACACGCGATGGTTATAAACATGATTGGGTAACTCAAAAGATCACCCTTGTAGTTGTTACACAACTATATATATGTCCAAATTACTACGATTTGGTTGATTTGTTAAGTGTTTGAAAATGTGTACGGCCCGTTGGTGATTAATTGTAATAATAGTCCTGATGTTATCAGATTGATTTCGAAGTGTTATACTTGAAAAGTATATTCCATTATGTTTGAAAAGTTGTATCATATAAGCGTTTTGAAGTCATACAAGTTTGACACTTGGTGAGAAATGTGCTTACGGAATCTAAGTACGGGGGTCCGGGGGCAGCGCCCCTGGCTGGGGTCGAGATGCCAGGTCAGCTCGAAAATTTTTTATTTCTACTATATTGCGTTGGTGAAAAACGCATCTGGGATCTGAATTCGGGTAAAATCGAGTGATAAATTTTGAGTCTCAACACTTAGTAAAAATCTGAGTTTTCTGTGTTTTGCGACACAATATGCGACACAAAAGTTTGTCATGCAACACAAGGGTTGTGTCGCATAGGAATGCGACACAAGAGCTTAGCGACACAAGGGTTGTGTCGCATAAGCGTTCGATGCTAAATCAATAGCGACATAAGGGTTGTGTCGCATGGTATTTGCGACATAAGGTACGACACAATATTGTGTCGCATAGGATACGACATAACTGGCTTCATACGACACAAAATACGACATAAGAGGCAAAATACGACACAACATGCGACACAAGGCTTGTGTCGCATTGAAGAACACCAGCCCAGAAAGTCCGACTGTCGAGATTTTTCCGGCCAAAAACCCAATTCCAACCCGTTTTTAAGCTATAAAACCGTGTTCTACTCTTTGTAATGGACATATATAAGTTATATAAACACTAACAAGTGAAAATACAAAGAATCGAGAGTTTTCGGGATTTTGTCGGAAACTTACAAAGTGGCGAAATGGAAGTCCGGAAAGATGGAAGTGTAGATCGTGAAGCCGTGAGTCTTTTATCCTAAAGTAGTAATGAAATCCAAGGCCGTTTGATAGTAGTATTTTGCGATTTAGTGATGGTGGTGGTGATGAAATTTTTGGGATAAAAAGATGGAAGAGAGAGAGAGAAAGAAAGAAAGAAATGAAAAAGAAAGGGTGGAAGTGGGAGGTTAAACTCCCATTTTTCGCCCTGCGCTCCCTGTGACAACCGTCAAACCTCAGGTCATTATCACACTAGAATCGTAAATTACATTTACCGCATTCCTTAAATCCGAGTGAAATTCCTAGGTTACGACTTCGCAAGCTTATTAAGCCATAGAACGACTTAGAGATTGCTTAGTGAACCATAAGTTCTTTTAGAGATGTTATAATAGGTTACTAAGTGCCAAATTAATCAAAGAAAAGTTCATCCCTTGATGCTTTAATAAAACCCTTAACGGTTCGCAAAACTAAAATTTTCGTAACTCGACAACGCAAACTTAATCGGATGAATAATACATGGACATTAAAATTAGACAAATTAAGTGTATCATAACTTAAGTCAAGAACATAAAATTTCTCACTTTTCAAAACTCAAATTTTAATCACCAAAACATCACAAAATAAACCTCCTAAAATACATATATTTATACCAAATTAATACAAATTAATTAGATAACTTTTATACACTTTATTTAACAAAAAATATATATATATAATGACCAAAATACCCTCCAAAAACCGGCCCCCCCCTTTGATTTCAAATTCATTTCATTTTCCAAAAACCTCATTATTTCTTTCATTTTTCCCAAAACCCATTTACTTACACTTCCTCATCTCTCTCTAAAAACACACACACATCTCCTCCATCTTCTCTCTAAAATTCCAGCAAACATTCAAGAGAAATTCAAGAATTTAAAGGTGTTCATCACCAAATATTAACAAGAAAGGTAAACTACAACATTTAATCTTGCTATCTATCATTTCTTCTTATGTTTTCTTCAAAAATTTCGGATTTTATGCTTTTTCCATGGCTAAAATCCCCATATAAACTCTTGATGTTTGTAGGTTACACCTTAAAACACCTTTTAGCTGTTAATAGAAAGGATAACCCATGATCAAACCGAAAATCAAGTAAAAATCGATTATTGTTTGTAAACTTGTTGATATATTGTTCTTAGTATGTAGAAATCTTGTTTTTATGATAATAATCACCTCTAGAACATCATGGATGTATTTTAATACCATGCATGTGTTAGAACATATATTTAAAGGTCAAAGGATCAAAAACTTCTTTTACTTCATGATTGGTGTTCTTCACTAAGAACAAAACACCCATTATGAGTCTGGAATGCTTCTGTCCAGAAACTTTCATCTACTTCCACGATTTTTCTAAAAATCATTTCTTCATGAAAATGGACGTTTTTATAGTCTAAATTCAAGTTCTGGAAGTTAGCTTTCCAACCCCGTAAACGTCATATTGATTTGAGTTCGTTTGATATTTTTAATAATTTGTGGGACAAAAGATATATAAACTGTTGAAAAGGGTCAGAAACTTTTATCTTGGTATTTTAATCATATCTAGAGCCTCACACCTCCAAATAACTTGAAACCACCGCCAAAAGTTTACAAATTTTGTTGGTTACAACGTTTCTGTTGATCACTTTTTCTGGAACCCAATGTATTTTACTCAGATGTAATGATTGCATGCATGTGTCCCTAATTGGACACAGAAAATAAAAGAAAATATTAAAAATATTTGCACTAATTTTTAAATATTGGAAAAATTACAGTAACTAGATAACATATTGGGGATAATCTGTGATTTTTTTTATATTTGATTTCAAACCTGAAGTATTTTTAATAAATACAACAAACAGAGATAAAATTATGAAAATAAGAATGTTGACTGATTTTGGTAAAATTGAAAAACCGACACTTGCGGACTTGTTATTTAGGGAAAGAATAACTTTTTATGACTTATGAACATGTTTAAGGGTTGGGAATAAGTCTCGGGTCAAACCGAGGAGTTTTGACCGAGTCAACAAAAAAATGAGTCTCGGTTTCGGAGACAGAAAACTTACTATTTTCGGAAATAATGCTAACAAGAAGGTTATGGGGTGTCTTATGTGGTATAATCGGGTTATGGGTTTAATAAACATAAAATTGTAAGGAACCAATGTTCCAACACTCAAAACAATATGAAATATGGACATTACAATCACGTGACATTATACGACTTGTATGAGACGTTCGACAAATTTTTTTTTTTGTGTAATATATTAGTATTCATTATTGTACACAAACGCGATAATCGGACATTAACAAACTTCAAACCAATCAAACCAAAAATGCACTTTGTAATCTAGATATTTAACTAAGCAATCTTAACAAACCAATTTACCAAGAATCTAACTAGAGACCTCGTGTTCATAGGACTTGGATAGGAGTCATACTCGTCAAGCACACGTGTTACATCCGTCGATTCACGCTTACGCTCAACAGTGAGTTCTCACAGCCCCTTTTTTCACTTGTTTAATATTTTGGGGTAAAAAGCATGATTCTAAATTTTTACTAAATTGGTTGTACATTCATGAACTTGTTAAATCTTTGCCATGCTACTTATGCGAATTGGTGTGTATACTATTGTTATGCTTGAGTACTATCGTGCTAAAGTCCCCGAAAATACCTTTACACTACTTATTAACTCGTCCGAGAGCCAGACGAGCCGTTAATATATATATGGATAGCGCTATTTAGGGTAGACCATCCCTCACTCACACTGTAACGTGGGTGCATAGTATTACTTTTACTCATGTTACCGATAGAACATGGAGCTTGGGGCATGTGTCGGTCTAATCGGTTTAGTAGTGGCCTCATTGCATTAACATTCGTATATACTACTTTCCTATTCGCAATAATTACAACCAATCATTTATATTTATATACTTGATGAACAAAGCTTTTGATTCATTTATCTATAACATTAAACCTGTGAACTCACCAACTATGACCATAGTTGACCGTTTGTTTATCATGCTTTTCAGGAGATCGACAGTAAGACGCATTCTATGAGTACTTTTGTGTGGATGCATTCTCGCATGCGTTTGCTTTAATTTGGATTATGACTAACTTTTGGAAACTTTTATGAACTTGTTGTAATCACCTTTGGAATTATGTTTTGAACTTGTGGTATGATGATCCCAGCTACAGATCTTAGTATGTATTACTTTGATTGATTATTAATAAGCTTGCGGAATAGTTTATTAATAACTTGAAGAACAAAATTGAATATAACAGAATATCTAATCAAAAGCTTCAATATTATTATCAATAATACGAACACACAATTGTGTTAGGGTTTACAACCTTGAAGCTAATAACTAGAATGAATCATATCTTCTAGGGTTTCACAGGATCTCTATTTATAACATATAGAGTCCTTTACAGAATCAAACTATTATGGAATCATATCTATTCCATAATTCTCTCTAACCGACTATATCTAACCAACAGTGGTTATTAATATATCTAACAGAGGTAGTACTCGTATATTAACAGTGGTTGAGTACTTGATACAAAATACAAATTACACATTAACAGTGGCACTGTTAGACTAAAACTAGTTGACAGTGGCAACTACTAACAGCGGTAAACTTCTAACAGCGGCAGCATACTTATACTCTGAGCAGATTCGACAGTGGCTCAGGTCTCAACAATCTCCCCCTAAACTTGATCATTCTCAGTAATGAATCAAGTTTCTTCATCTTTCTTTTCATCTTTCTGAGTTTGATTCTGTTTTCTTCTTCTCTCCTCCTCTTTCATTCTTTCCAACTCCATTCTTTTATGGAACTGATTGAGCACCATATACAAAGCATTAAATGCTCCTTCAGAAATCAATGTAGTTTTCAATTGAGATGCAAGCACATTTCTTAGAATCTGAGTTCCCAGAACATATCTCCTTTCATCAAGCATGAAAATTGACATTCCACTTCTGAATAGAATCATATGAACTCCAGCTCTAACAAAATGTCTCCAAGTATTCACAGCATCAATACAATGTAGGAACAAATTGATGAATGACTCAGGCTCAAACAGCATATTCAGACATCTTCCCAATTCTCTTTCCATAATCACCAATGAAGCCTGTCTATCTCCTTGACTGTTTAGCTCAACTAGATCTAGAATGTCTAATCTATTCACATTCTTAAGCACATCAGCAACAGATGCCAAGTATTGCTTATCCCCATTCTCTCTAACAATCTTGAGCTGTTCTTTATCACCATCAGCAACTTTTGATTTAATTCCTTCCCATTCAATTATCCTTGAAGATTTATCATGATTGGTGTGAATATTTTCTTTATAATCCTTCACTTCTTTGATATATTTCTTCAGCTCTTCTGCATCTCTTTCCAAATCAGGAACTACATTATCAGAAGCAAGAACTCCATTCCATCTGTTCTGCATATTTTGATCAGAAAGCCTTTTGATTTCTCTTTCCTTGGCTTCTCTTTCCTCTTGCTCTTTCTTTTCAATCCTCTCTTGCTCGTCTCTTCTCACTTGCTCTGCAATCTTGTTTCTATCCTCAGCCAACTTTTTCTTAATGAATTTATCTTTCTGAATCCTTTTCTCAAAATCTTCTTTTTCCTCATTCTGATATTTCTCATGAGCTCTTTCCAGTTTCTCCACATTCCATCCTTCCAGCACACTTTTTGGTGCATACCTATCACCAAGAATTTTGATTAAATCCTTTTTCCTTTGAGCAGCAGTTGGTGGTTTGTTCCTTTTCTTTTCAATCTCAGCTTGTCTTTTCAACTTTGCCTTTTCTTCATTAGCTTGTTTAAGCTTTGCAAACCCTGGATCCAAACCATCTTTATCATCCTTTCTGTTGATCATATCATGAATCTGTTGAGCAGACAAACCTTGACCTCTTGCAGCCATATCATTCAACATCTGTGCAGCCTTCTGTGATAAGGTCACCACACTTGAATCTTCTAGTATAACATCAACATCTGCACCTTCCTTTCTCTTAGACTCAGCTGCCATTCTTAACATTCTTTCATCATGCTCCTCCTGAATTCTCCTTGCCTCATTCAAATCAATTGGAGGCTCTACAACCTTCTTAATCTTTCTCTCTTCTTTCAATTTTTCCTTACCTTTGTCCTTTGAATCAATCTTTGGAAAATCAGACTTAGGTTTAGTTGGTTGTGTAGGCTCTCTGATTGTAACAGGCACTTCTTGAGTCCTGGCAGTGGTCATTGCTGTAGCAGTGGTGTAAACTGGAGTAACAGTAGGTGTACCAACAGTTGTAAAAATATTTAAAGTACTAACAGAGGTTAATACAACAGTGGTTGGTTTTGTGCTAACAGAGGTAGGTGTTGTAGTAACAGGGGTTGTGATGACAGGGGTTGAAATTGTAGTAGCAGGGGTTGCTGTTGAAGTACCAACAGTGGTAGATACCTCAATAGGGGTAGATACCAAACTACTAGCAGAGGTAGAAATACTACTAGCAGTGGTCAAAGATTGAGTTTCAACAGAGGTTTGTACCTTAGCAGAGGTAGACTTTCTCTTTGGAATTGATTTCTTTCTGTTATAAATCTTCACTCTTTCTTCCTCTTTAGCTTCAGGTTTTGACTCTATCAACTCCCCCTTACCCTCGACATCATCAGTTTCCATCTTCTCAACAGTTTTATCATCACTCATCTCTTCATACACCAACCTATCACTAAAACTTACTCTTTTGCACATGTCAAGATTTGCTCCCATAATATCCCAGATATACAGATTAGCCACAGCCTTAAAAGGTAATCCTTTGTTCAATGGAAAAACATTTAGAGCTGGACCACTCTGTGTACTATCATCTGCAACATTTTCACCTGTTTGAACATTTTCTCCCACATACACCACCATCCTCCTATCATTCTCAGCATCAACCATCTCATTAACCATCTGTTCATCCATGTCTTCATTAACCACATAATCTGAGACATTTAATTCATCTTCAATAACTCTATCACTCATCTCTACATCAGCAGGTATATCCATGAAACTGAAATCATCTGCACCTCCAGTATTACCATCATTGTTATCATCTTGACCATCATGATCATTCTTATCTTCAGGCATATCATTCTGCTCATGATCATTATCTTTATTCTCCCCCTTGCCTGAAGATTCCTTAGCAGGCAACAAAACTTTATCAACTGCATCTTCAACAATTGACAACCTGGTTTGTAAATCAATGATTTCTTCCCTCTGCTTCTTTATCAACTCATCCTGGGCAGCCAACATAACCTGTTGCTCCCTTCTCAAAGCTCTTTCCTTTTCAAACTTATTCCAAATCAGATTGACATCATGTACCAAATCAGCAATAGTCAATTCCCTAGTTTTATTACTAGCCTCATCAACATTGGAGTGTGACCTCCTAGATGAATCATCGACTACATCTGCCACTGCAGATGTCCCTTGATTATTGGTACTGGGACCTACATTTGAATCATCACCCATAGGTTCATCAAACATAGTTGCCTCTGGTTGGGTCTGATTGATGTTACCACTATCCTGCCCTGCCAGTGGGCTAGAAACAGTAGTGGCAGCCCTTCCAGAATGAACATTTTCATCAAGTATGTTCACCTGTTGTGATGGATCATTTGACTGAGACTGTGGAGAAACAGGAATCTCCATAGCCTGTTTAGCTTTCTTGGATCTCTTGGCTTTACTTTGGGTAGGCTGTTTGTTCCATTGTTTTCTTTTGGTGCCACCTCCTGATGTATGTTCAGAACCAACTTGTGTTGTTGGCCTGTCATCATTTGGTCCAGGTGGTGTTGGTAATACACCACCAGTGGCAGAAGGAGCAACTGACATTGTAGAAAATAATGCAGTTTCCTTCTTTGAAAAAGTATTCTGATACTGATTCATAGCTTTAATAGTCCTCAAGGATAGAGTAGAACTAACTATTACACTATCCTCTGCTGGCAAATTTGACAATTGATTATTCAATAAAAGCTGAACAAATCTAGGGTACATAATGAATGTATCACCCTTCACATTCCTAATCATGTTATCTAAGATAAACCTAGACATATTAAATTTGATACCCTGTGCCAAGCAGATAATAGGATATGCAATACTAGAACTAAATTCATTAAAACTAGTTCTCTTTTGAGACAAACATACCAGAAAAGTATGAATGTAGAACTTCCATTGAGGACAGAACCATGACTTCAAGAAAGTATATTCTGATCTTGCTTTTCCAGAACCTTCATACCCCATATCCATTATGCCTTTAAACAAATCATCTCTTGACAATTCCAGAATTCCTCCTTCATCATCAAACTGCAGAAGTTCTCTAAGAACAATCTCAGTCACCATTACCTTCTTTCCTTTAACAGTGAAATGAATGTGAGTAATTCCATTAACATTCCCTTCCTTTGCATTCTGCCAAAATTCTTGAATATGTGATCGAATCAATCGTGGAGCGACAGTAAGGGCATAAGTAACTGGACAATTACTCAAGAAATCGATAATAGGGTGAAAATACTCATCGGCTAGTTCTTTATTCAAGAAAGCCCTCATGTTGTGTTCAGAATGAACACTTAGCGTAGAAGTACCAGAATCAGATGAAGATGACGATGCCATTGATGTAATTGATGAAAGAACGAAGAGCGATTGACAATAAACAAATCAAAACGAGAGCGATTATTATTGAAGGGGTTTGAAAATTTTGAAAGCGTAATTGAAAAAGTGAAGTATTTGAGTATTTATATGATGACAGTGCCAAGCCCTAAAAATAGAACTAACAGTGGCACTGCTGGTTATACCCAGCAGGGGCACAACTTACAAATAAGCCCAACAGGGGTACCTCACTTGGTCAATTATAGTCAACCCTTTTTAACCATCTAACAAAACTAACAGCGGCTGATAGTCTAGCAGGGGCATCCGACCAGGGAAACTCCAGCTTAGAACTAACAGGGGCATAAACTTAGCTTTATTAGAAATTGTTTTTTTTTAACCAAATAAGAAGCAATACAGAAAACATTAGACTCCAGCTCAAGTGATGTCTCTTGACAGTGGCTGAGTCCTGCAATATTAAACTAAGAAAAACAACCAGCAGGGGTTAATCTACATAAATATACAGCAGGGGTTTAAAATACATTGACAGTGGCATAAGTAAACTAACAGTGGCACCAACTGTTATCATGATGCAGCTAACAGTGGCAACACTTGACCCTGTCACATACAATATACTTCACCCCTGTTAGTATCAAATCCAGACCAATACACTACGTGAGATTGATCATACCAATATTAGTTATCAAAAATGTAAATCTTCCTACATCAAATGCTTTTGTAAAAAGATCTGCAAGTTGATTATCAGTATGAATTTTAAAAATATGAATCAATCTTTTATCATAACAATCTCGTATAAAATGATATCTAATTTCAATGTGTTTGGTTTTTGAATACTTAACTGGATTCTGAATGATACTAATAGCAGAGGTATTATCAATATAAATAGGAGTGTTCATGAAGGTCAAACCATAATCCATCATTTGATTCTGAATCCAAAGAACCTGTGCACAGCAACTTGATGCTGCAACATATTCTGCTTCTGCTGTAGAAGTGGAAACTGTGGTCTGCTTCTTGCATTGCCATGACACTAGCCTATTTCCAAGAAATTGACATCCTCCACTTGTTGACTTTCTATCCATATTCTCACCACCATAGTCACTATCTGTGAAAGCCTTAAGCTCAAAATCTGATCCTTTAGCATACCAAAGTCCCAAATCTGGTTGACCTTTTAAGTATCTAAAGATCCTTTTCACAGCATACATGTGTGACTGCTTTGGATTGGTTTGGTACCTAGCACAAAGACACACTGCAAACATAATATCAGGTCTAGATGAAGTTAAATACATCAAAGAACTAATCATTGACCTGTACAAGTGCACATCTACTTCCTCTCCATCAGGGTCAGAATTAAGATGTTTGTGTGCCTCCATAGGAGTGCTAGCTATCTTTACATCTTTATAACCAAATTTATTCAAAATATCCTGCACATACTTCCCTTGGTTAATAAAGATTCCATCTGTCTTCTGTTTAACCTGCAATCCTAAAAAGAAAGTGAGTTCACCCATTGAACTCATCTTGAATTTCTTATGCATTAACCCCTCAAACTCTTTGCACAATGAATCCCTAGTTGACCCAAAAATAATATCATCAACATAAACCTGTACCAACAATATATCTCTCTGAACCCTCTTGGTAAACAAAGTCTTGTCAATAGTACCTCTCTTGAATCCATTCTTGAGAAGATACTCAGATAGAGTATCATACCAAGCTCTTGGCGCTTGATGTAACCCATACAAAGCTTTCTTCAGTCTGCACACTCTATCTGGATATGTTGGATCTTCAAACCCTGGTGGTTGGCATACATACACCTCATCATCAATTAGACCATGAAGAAAAGCACTCTTCACATCCATTTGATAAACTTTGAAATCCTGATAAGATGCATAAGCTAAAAATAACCTAATAGCTTCTATTCTAGCAACAGGAGCAAAGACATCATCATAATCAATTCCTTCTTCCTGTGTGTACCCCTGTGCTACCAACCTTGCTTTATTCTTTATCACTATACCTCTTTCATCTCTCTTGTTCTTGAAGATCCACCTTGTGCCTATAGCTTTCTTTCCTTTTGGTAGATCAACCAAATCCCATACATCTTGCAGTTTGAACTGCAACAATTCTTCTTGCATTGACTCTATCCAACTTGGATCTTTGAGAGCTTCCACTGCCTTCTTTGGTTCCATCTGAGAAAGAAAACAAACATATAATGAAGTATGTAAATCTTCTTCTCTTACCTTTGACTGCTGTCTGGTCAGAACAGATGAATCAATATCACCAATGACCAAATCCAAGGAATTGTAACACCCCCAAATTGAATGATTTGCGGAAGCTTGATTTGGGTGTTACTAATCAATAACAAAGCACAAAGATATATAGTAAACGACTCTATATGCGTCGTTTTAACAAAATATATTGATAATTGAAATGTTTACAACATTTAAAGCTTTACATAGCTCAAGTTTAAATCAAATGAGATTTCAGTACATAAGTACTTGTACAAAATATACTAATGCAAGAAAATCTCAATCTTCTGTATGCTGACTCGAGCTAAAATCCTGAAGCAGAAACATCCTACTGCTGGGTACCTGCGATATATGCTAAAAGGTCAGCTATAAAGCTGGTGAGCTCACAGGTTTGAAATCAAGTAATATCGTATGAACCGCAAGATTTAAATAATGAATTGCATCCGGCAATTAAATAATGAATTGCATCCAGCAATTAAATAATGAATTGCATCCAGCAATTAAATGATAATCATCGTGTATACAGCCATGAGCACATAGTTGAGCTTAACTCGAGGGCCGGGTCCCCTATAGAGAATTCCAGGCGAGGTGCCTCCACGAATGCCTAATCAACATTCGTCTTCCCAAATATTAGTACATCCGTTTGCCCGGTTAGTGCTTGCTAACCCGGATGAGGTGGGTCAATCCTATATGGTACCATATACTAATATTCACGCTACAACGTATTAACAACTATGCTGACGGAGGACTTTAATTGATTAGTTTCGAAAAACTCATGTAGTATATGAAAAGTTGGTACTTGCGTTCACATGTTAAAAGTTTGAGCAGTATATCACACCCCTGAGTAAAACAGTAAAAAGAGGGGCTATGAGACTCACCTGAGTCTGAATGCGTTTAAACAAACGTAAGTTGATTAGCCGAGTATGAAGTCCAAAGACTTGTAACCTGAGGGTGTCCACGACACGCGATGGTTATAAACATGATTGGGTATCTCAAAAGATCACCCTTGTAGTTGTTACACAACTATATATATGTCCAAATTACTACGATTTGGTTGATTTGTTAAGTGTTTGAAAACATGTACGGCCCGTTGGTGACGGATTCGTAATAATAATCTCAACTATTATTATTTTGATTTCGTGGCGTTTTACTTGAAAAAAATGTGTTTTGATTGTGTTTTAGAAGCCGTTACGGAATCTAAGTACGGGGGTCCGGGGGCAGCGCCCCTGGTAGCGGGGTCCAAGGGGCGGCAGCCCCTGGCGGGGTCCAAGGGGCAGAGCCCCTGGCTGGGGTCGAGCTGCCAGGTCAGCTTGGAAAATTTTTATTTCTACTATAATGCTTTGACGAAAAACGCATCTGGGATCTGAATTAGGGTAAAATCGAGTGATAAATTTTAGGTCTCGACACTTAGTAAAAATCTGAGTTTTCTGTGTTTTGCGACACAATATGCGACACTAAAGATGTTATGCGACACAAGGGTTGTGTCGCATAGAAAATGCGACACAATGTCTATACGACACAAGGGTTGTGTCGCATAGATGCGAGATGCTGATTCAACAGCGACATAGTGATTGTGTCGTATGGAGTATGCGACATAGTGGTTGTGTCGCAGGACTTGCGACACTAATTATTTGGTACGACATAAGGTACGACACAAGGGATGTTATGCGACACTAAAGTCAAAATACGACACAACATGCGACACAATGCTTGTGTCGCATGGATGAACACCAGTCCAGAAAGTCCGGCTGTTCAACATTTTCCGGCCAAAAATCCGTTTTTAACCCGTTTTCAAGCTATAAATTCGTGTTCTATTCATTGTAATGGACATATACTAGTTATAATAACAACCACAAATGAAAAATACGAAGAATCGAGAGATTTCGGGATTTTGTCGGAAACTTACAATTTGCCGAAATGAAAATCCGGAAAGGTAGAAATGTAGATCGTTGCGAGGTGGTCGTGAATCTCTAAAAATATTTGTGATCCGGTCGCGTTTCGTGGTAGTATTTTGCGATTTAGGTGGATTGGTGGTTTGTTTGTTTTTAGAGAGAAAAAGAAGAGAGAGAGATAGAATGAAAGATGAAATGAAGAAAAAGATGGGAGGTGGGGGTTATCCCCACTTTCCAGTTTTCGCTCCGCGTCCCGTGTGGTGTTCGTTTGCTCCGTCGTTTAAGCGTTAATTAATTATTTACATTTTAATTATAAGTTTTAAATTACGATTTATTACGCGATATATTATCTAAATATTTTACAAATCATTTTATATTTGTGTTATAAAACGTAAGTTAGTTTATTTCGTTTGCGCGGTTTAACGTTTTAAATCGTGTAAGTTTGGTTTGTACGATACGAATGAATACGAAATATTATCAAAATAATATTTTTGACATAAAAGCGTTATTTAATAAAATGAGTCACCAACGTCCGTATAATATTGAATCGAAATACATCCGATTTAAATTGCGTACGATTTAATCAAATCGCATATTCGTATATATCCAACAATATATATAATTCGATACATTAATTAGCCTAACCAGGAACTAATTACATGTATTAACATATGATTAGGCACTAATTACTAGTCCTAATTTGGCGGGTGTTACATTCTCCCCCTGTTAGAAGAATTTCGTCCCGAAATTTAGCTCGAAGTCGTGTTTGATGTGGAATCAGTGAAGAGTTGAGGATATTTGAGTCGCATTTGGTCTTCCCGTTCCCAGGTGAATTCCGGACCACGCCGCGAATTCCATCTGACCTTGACGATGGGAATACGACTTTGTTTCAGTTGTTTGACCTCACGGTCCATAATTTCAGCGGGTTCCTCAACGAAATGAAGTTTATCGTCAACACGAACTTCATCAAATGGAATGATAAGTGTCTCATCAGACAGACACTTCTTCAAATTCGAAACATGAAAAGTAGGGTGCACGCTGCTGAGTTCGGATGGCAGCTGCAATCGATAAGCTACGGGGCCAATCCGTTCGAGGATCTCAAAAGGCCCGATGTACCTGGGATTTAACTTCCCGCGTTTGCCAAAACGGATGACGCCTTTCCAAGGCGATACTTTTAAGAGAACTCGATCCCCAACTTGGAACTCGAGTGGTTTGCGTCTCACGTCAGCATAACTTTTCTGACGATCACGTGCGGCTTTGAGTCTGTTTTGGATTTCCACAATTTTCTCAGTGGTGGCGTGTATGAGTTCAGGACCAGTGAGTTGACTATCTCCCACCTCAGTCCAACAGATCGGTGATCGGCACTTACGACCGTACAGTGCCTCAAAAGGTGCAGCCTTGATGCTGGCGTGATAACTGTTATTGTACGAAAATTTGCACAACGGTAGATGTCTTTCCCAGTTTGTACCGAAATCAACTGCGCAGGCTCGTAGCATGTCTTCCAGTGTTTGAATGGTTCGTTCACTTTGGCCATCGGTTTGAGGATGGTACGCGGTACTCATATCGAGACGGGTACCCAATGCTTTTTGAAGTGATTGCCAAAAGTGAGAGGTGAAACGGGCATCCCTGTCAGAGATGATCGAGATTGGAACACCGTGATGAGAAACGATTTCCTTGATGTAGATTTGTGTAAGGCGTTCCATTTTATCGCTTTCTTTGATTGCCAGGAAGTGAGCAGATTTGGTGAGACGATCGACGATCACCCAAATGGTATCGTAACCGCTCGACGACTTGGGTAGTTTGGTTATGAAATCCATGGCAATTTGATCCCATTTCCATTCAGGGATTTCAGGTTGTTGGAGTAAACCTGGAGGTTTCTGATGTTCGGTTTTGACTTTCGAGCAAGTAAGACATTTGCTGACATAAGTGGCGATTTCGGCTTTCATGTTTGGCCACCAATAAAATTCCTTGATTCCGTGGTACATCTTATCGGATCCCGGGTGGATAGAATATTTAGACTTGTGAGCCTCGTCCATCACCAAGTCTCTTAGGTTCCCGAAACTAGGCAACCAGATTCGGTTTGAGAAATACCTAATCCCGTTAGGTTTGATTTCAAATTGTTTGTCGATGCCCCGCAAGGCTTCATTTTTGATGTTTTCAGATTTCAGGGCTTCGATCTGAGCGGTATGAATTTGAATGGTAAGATCGTTGTGAATGGTCATACTGAGGGCTCGGACTCGAAGTGGTTTTGATCGTTCCTTTCGACTGAGGGCATCGGCTACAACATTAGCCTTCCCTGGATGGTACTTGATCTCGCAATCGTAATCGGTAAGCAACTCGACCCATCGACGTTGCCTCATATTGAGATCCTTCTGATCGAAGATATGTTGGAGACTTTTGTGATCGGTAAAGATGGTGCACTTAGTGCCGTAGAGATAATGTCTCCAGATTTTGAGAGCAAAAACGACAGCTCCAAGTTCGAGATCGTGAGTGGTGTAGTTCTTTTCGTGAATTTTCAGCTGTCGTGAGGCATAGGCAATAACTTTGTCTCGTTGCATCAGCACGCAACCAAGACCTTGATGAGAAGCATCGCAGTATACCACGAAGTCATCAGTGCCTTCGGGTAAGGATAGAATTGGAGCACTGCAAAGCTTTTGTTTAAGAAGTTGGAACGCTGACTCTTGTTTTTCGGTCCAATCGAACCTTTTGTCCTTCTGAGTCTGTACCGTGAGTGGTTGAGCTATTTTTGAGAAATTTTCGATAAATCGCCGATAATACCCAGCAAGACCCAAAAATTGTCGTACTTCAGTTGCAGAGGTGGGTGCTTGCCAGTCTTTGATAGCCTCGATCTTCGATGGGTCCACGTGAATTCCCTGACTGTCGATCACGTGACCAAGAAATTGAACGGTTTGAATCCAGAACTCACACTTAGAGAATTTAGCATAAAGCTCCTCGTGTCTGAGTAGTTCAAGGATGGTCTTAAGGTGTTGCGCATGTTCTTGCTCGTTGCGCGAGTAAATGAGTATGTCATCAATAAAGACAATGACAAACTTATCGAGGTAAGGTTTGCACACCCGGTTCATAAGATCCATAAATACAGCCGGTGCGTTGGTTAGACCAAAGGGCATCACTTGGAATTCGTAGTGTCCGTAACGAGTTCTGAAAGCAGTTTTTGGAATATCGGCGTCGCGAACTCGTAACTGATGATAACCTGATCGCAGGTCGATTTTTGAGTAGATACTTGAACCCTGAAGTTGGTCGAATAGATCATCAATGCGAGGGAGTGGATAACGGTTCTTGACGGTCAACTTGTTCAATTCTCGGTAGTCGATGCACATTCGGAAAGAACCGTCCTTCTTTTTGACAAATAAGACCGGAGCTCCCCAAGGTGAAGAACTCGGTCTAATGAATCCTCGATCCAGAAGTTCCTGTAACTGAGAGGACAACTCCTGAAGTTCAGATGGGGCTAAGCGGTACGGTGCGCGGGCCACCGGTGCGGCACCCGGCACAAGATCAATCGAGAACTCAACCTGTCTAGGCGGAGGTAGACCAGGTAGTTCTTCCGGAAAGACTTCGGGAAAGTCCCTAACAATTGGCACATCCTCAAGTTGCTTCTCCTCCGACTTCTTCTCTGTGATGTGTGCGAGTATGGCAGGGTAACCCTTTCTCAGAAATTTTCGGGTTTTTAAGCAGGAGATTATATTGAGTCCCGTCCCACCGGTCTCCCCCTGTATGATCAAGGTTCCACCAACGACGAGTGGGATACGGACGATTTTATCGTGACAAACGATTTCAGCTCGATATTTGGACAACCAGTCCATTCCAATAATGACGTCGAAACTCCCGATTTCAATGGGCATAAGGTCGATCGAAAAGGTTTCGTCAGCTAGGTTTAAAGTGCAATTAGGTATCACACTGGTGGTTTCTACAAGTTTTCCATTGGCTAGCTCTATAGTGTACTTAACCTCTAAGGCAACAGGAGTGATGTCAAGTAATGGGCAAAAATCATCGGAGATAAAGCTTCTATCAGCACCAGTATCAAACAGAACAGAAGCATTTAAGTTGTTGAGGAGGAACATACCCGAGACCACATTCGGGTCCTGGCGGGCGTCCCCAGATTTGATGACGAAAGCTCTGCTTCGGGTGTTGTTGTTGTTGCTGTTGCGGTTGTTGTTGTTGTTGTTCTTCAGTTTTGGGCACGAGTCCCTGAAATGCCCAGGTTTCCCACACTCAAAGCATACTTTGGGTGGTCTGGTGTTGTTGGGGTTGTTGTTGGTAGGAGAGCGACAATCTTTGGTAAGGTGGCCGTACCTCTTGCAGTTGTTGCAAAAGGGACCACAGGAACCTTCATGGTGACGGCTGCACTTGGAACAGTATGGTTTGCTCCCAGTGTAACCCCGGATGATGTCAGTGGTGGTGTTGTAGGCTTTGATGGTGTCAGGTTTCTTGTTTTGTTGGTTGGAGTGGTTGTTGTGGTAGTCAGACCACTTGCGTTTGTTGTTTTGGGATGATGAAGTGGGTTGTTCAGAATATTGGCTCATAGACATCAGGTCTTGGGCCAATGAGATTGCACCGTCAATGGTGGTTGGTTTGGAAGAGATGACGTGTCCCCGAACAAAATCAGGGAGACCAAGGGCGTACTTCCTGATTTTATCAGGTTCAGTGCTTACCATAGCTGGGCGGAGGGCAGCTAGTTGTTGAAACCTGGTGGTATAACCATCGATATCACCACCCTGAACCTTTAAGTTCCAGAACTCCTCATCTAGCTTTTGGAGTTTGGCGATAGAGCAGTATTTGGCAGTGAGTTTTGCCTTCAATTCCTCCCAAGTGAGTTGGTAGGCAATGTCAGCACCCACTGATTGGGTATATGAATTCCACCAAGAGTGGGCATCATCTTCAAGAGAGCAGGTGGCGAAGTTTACTTTGTCGTTCTCCGCGCATTTACTAACACGGAAAACAGTTTCCATTTTCTCGAACCATCTGATTAGTCCGATGGCTCCTTCAGAACCCTTGAAGCTCGAGGGTTTGCAGCTTTGGAAGTCCTTGTAAGAACAAGGTTTGACGGCAGAGGTTCCAGCGGTATCGCTGTTTCTTGTGGAGTTGGGTGGGGTATTCCGAGCCAAGGCTTCAGTAACAGCCTGGGTTATGAGTGACGTGATCTGAGCATCTGTGTAAGGTCGTGTCTTTGGCGGCATGATTCTTCAATAAAAGAAATGAAGATACATGAGATTTTGTAAGAAAATTGTATTTATTTCAGATGTACATGTATGAGGGTGGTAATACATAACATCAATATGAAAAAGAATTATGGCAATTAATATGAGTTGAACAACAAGAAATATTTGATAGCTAATACGAGTTCAAAGGTTACACCCTACGGATGTATTACAAGAGGTGTCGGGAATTGTTACATCCGACCGAATTATAGAGTAGCGCGTAGATAGTTACTAGATTACAGGATAGATTACAAGACAAAGACTACACTAGTCTTAACGTAGATTAATTTGTTCCATCATCGTGACAAGATGGTCCACGGTGTTTGCAAGCCTGCTAGCTTGTCGGGCGTTATCTTCTGCTAGTGCTAGTCGTTGTGTTAGTCCACGGGCATACTCTTCTGCTTCATGTGAACGTTGTTCACATTCTTCCATCCTTTGTTGTAGAAGGGCATTTTCCACCCTTATTTCTATAATTTGGTTGCGAAGGACATCCATGTTGTTGTTTGTGGTTTCAAGGTCGTCGGAGACCTGTTCTATGCGTTCAAGAGACGTAAGTCGCCAGTTTTCATTTGTTTCCTGCAACACGACATCCATGGTGCGAAGTCGCTGCTCGTGTTGATTTACCCTAGCAGTTAAAGCCGGTAAGGCGATGTGAGTGGGATACGGGTCAGCTCGAGGCAACCTGTTGTTCCTCCTTGCTACCCTTGGGTTCTGCGACCCGGATGGAGAACGAGATGAATTTGATGGGATGTTTGCCATTTCTGAGACAAAGGGTTAGTAAGATTGAGGCCTATATTCATATAGTTCCTATATAATATAGCCTATTGGGTGTCTAGCATAAACATGTTTAAGTCTCGGTTCTCTCGAGGTCAGAGTCTTCTATTGTATCCTGTTCAGCCATAACTACTTTTAGATCTTACATCATCTTTGCTTAATTGTACATAGTTGATCAGGCTATGTTAAATTAAACTCGTATGCTGTAATCCCTGAACCAGTCATACCTAATAAGGAATACTGCCTAATGGTCATAGTCTAGGCTCACTAAATGCAACCTAGTTCACTATAACCTTAGGCTCTGATACCAATCTGTAACACCCCCAAATTGAATGATTTGCGGAAGCTTGATTTGGGTGTTACTAATCAATAACAAAGCACAAAGATATATAGTAAACGACTCTATATGCGTCGTTTTAACAAAATATATTGATAATAGAAATGTTTACAACATTTAAAGCTTTACATAGCTCAAGTTTAAATCAAATGAGATTTCAGTACATAAGTACTTGTACAAAATATACTAATGCAAGAAAATCTCAATCTTCTGTATGCTGACTCGAGCTAAAATCCTGAAGCAGAAACATCCTACTGCTGGGTACCTGCGATATATGCTAAAAGGTCAGCTATAAAGCTGGTGAGCTCACAGGTTTGAAATCAAGTAATATCGTATGAACCGCAAGATTTAAATAATGAATTGCATCCGGCAATTAAATAATGAATTGCATCCAGCAATTAAATAATGAATTGCATCCAGCAATTAAATGATAATCATCGTGTATACAGCCATGAGCACATAGTTGAGCTTAACTCGAGGGCCGGGTCCCCTATAGAGAATTCCGGGTGAGGTGCCTCCACGAATGCCTAATCAACATTCGTCTTCCCAAATATTAGTACATCCGTTTGCCCGGTTAGTGCTTGCTAACCCGGATGAGGTGGGTCAATCCTATATGGTACCATATACTAATATTCACGCTACAACGTATTAACAACTATGCTGACGGAGGACTTTAAATGATTAGTTTCGAAAAACTCATGTAGTATATGAAAAGTTGGTACTTGCGTTCACATGTTAAAAGTTTGAGCAGTATATCACACCCGTGAGTAAAACAGTAAAAAGAGGGGCTATGAGACTCACCTGAGTCTGAATGCGTTTAAACAAACGTAAGTTGATTAGCCGAGTATGAAGTCCAAAGACTTGTAACCTGAGGGTGTCCACGACACGCGATGGTTATAAACATGATTGGGTATCTCAAAAGATCACCCTTGTAGTTGTTACACAACTATATATATGTCCAAATTACTACGATTTGGTTGATTTGTTAATTGTTTGAAAACATGTACGGCCCGTTGGTGACGGATTCGTAATAATAATCTCAACTATTATTATTTTGATTTCGTGGCGTTTTACTTGAAAAAAATGTGTTTTGATTGTGTTTTAGAAGCCGTTACGGAATCTAAGTACGGGGGTCCGGGGGCAGCGCCCCTGGTAGCGGGGTCCAAGGGGCGGCAGCCCCTGGCGGGGTCCAAGGGGCAGAGCCCCTGGCTGGGGTCGAGCTGCCAGGTCAGCTTGGAAAATTTTTATTTCTACTATATTGCTTTGACGAAAAACGCATCTGAGATCTGAATTCGGGTAAAATCGAGTGATAAATTTTAGGTCTCGACACTTAGTAAAAATCTGAGTTTTCTGTGTTTTGCGACACAATATGCGACACTAAAGATGTTATGCGACACAAGGGTTGTGTCGCATAGAAAATGCGACACAATGTCTATACGACACAAGGGTTGTGTCGCATAGATGCGAGATGCTGATTCAACAGCGACATAGTGATTGTGTCGTATGGAGTATGCGACATAGTGGTTGTGTCGCAGGACTTGCGACACTAATTATTTGGTACGACATAAGGTACGACACAAGGGATGTTATGCGACACTAAAGTCAAAATACGACACAACATGCGACACAATGCTTGTGTCGCATGGATGAACACCAGTCCAGAAAGTCCGGCTGTTCAACATTTTCCGGCCAAAAATCCGTTTTTAACCCGTTTTCAAGCTATAAATTCGTGTTCTATTCATTGTAATGGACATATACTAGTTATAATAACAACCACAAATGAAAAATACGAAGAATCGAGAGATTTCGGGATTTTGTCGGAAACTTACAATTTGCCAAAATGAAAATCCGGAAAGGTAGAAATGTAGATCGTTGCGAGGTGGTCGTGAATCTCTAAAAATATTTGTGATCCGGTCACGTTTCGTGGTAGTATTTTGCGATTTAGGTGGATTGGTGGTTTGTTTGTTTTTAGAGAGAAAAAGAAGAGAGAGAGATAGAATGAAAGATGAAATGAAGAAAAAGATGGGAGGTGGGGGTTATCCCCACTTTCCAGTTTTCGCTCCGCGTCCCGTGTGGTGTTCGTTTGCTCCGTCGTTTAAGCGTTAATTAATTATTTACATTTTAATTATAAGTTTTAAATTACGATTTATTACGCGATATATTATCTAAATATTTTACAAATCATTTTATATTTGTGTTATAAAACGTAAGTTAGTTTATTTCGTTTGCGCGGTTTAACGTTTTAAATCGTGTAAGTTTGGTTTGTACGATACGAATGAATACGAAATATTATCAAAATAATATTTTTGACATAAAAGCGTTATTTAATAAAATGAGTCACCAACGTCCGTATAATATTGAATCGAAATACATCCGATTTAAATTGCGTACGATTTAATCAAATCGCATATTCGTATATATCCAACAATATATATAATTCGATACATTAATTAGCCTAACCAGGAACTAATTACATGTATTAACATATGATTAGGCACTAATTACTAGTCCTAATTTGGCGGGTGTTACATTCTCCCCCTGTTAGAAGAATTTCGTCCCGAAATTTAGCTCGAAGTCGTGTTTGATGTGGAATCAGTGAAGAGTTGAGGATATTTGAGTCACATTTGGTCTTCCCGTTCCCAGGTAAATTCCGGACCACGCCGCGAATTCCATCTGACCTTGACGATGGGAATACGACTTTGTTTCAGTTGTTTGACCTCACGGTCCATAATTTCAGCGGGTTCCTCAACGAAATGAAGTTTATCGTCAACACGAACTTCATCAAATGGAATGATAAGTGTCTCATCAGACAGATACTTCTTCAAATTCGAAACATGAAAAGTAGGGTGCACGCTGCTGAGTTCGGATGGCAGCTGCAATCGATAAGCTACGGGGCCAATCCGTTCGAGGATCTCAAAAGGCCCGATGTACCTGGGATTTAACTTCCCGCGTTTGCCAAAACGGATGACGCCTTTCCAAGGCGATACTTTTAAGAGAACTCGATCCCCAACTTGGAACTCGAGTGGTTTGCGTCTCACGTCAGCATAACTTTTCTGACGATCACGTGCGGCTTTGAGTCTGTTTTGGATTTCCACAATTTTCTCAGTGGTGGCGTGTATGAGTTCAGGACCAGTGAGTTGACTATCTCCCACCTTAGTCCAACAGATCGGTGATCGGCACTTACGACCGTACAGTGCCTCAAAAGGTGCAGCCTTGATGCTGGCGTGATAACTGTTATTGTACGAAAATTCGCACAACGGTAGATGTCTTTCCCAGTTTGTACCGAAATCAACTGCGCAGGCTCGTAGCATGTCTTCCAGTGTTTGAATGGTTCGTTCACTTTGGCCATCGGTTTGAGGATGGTACGCGGTACTCATATCGAGACGGGTACCCAATGCTTTTTGAAGTGATTGCCAAAAGTGAGAGGTGAAACGGGCATCCCTGTCAGAGATGATCGAGATTGGAACACCGTGATGAGAAACGATTTCCTTGATGTAGATTTGTGTAAGGCGTTCCATTTTATCGCTTTCTTTGATTGCCAGGAAGTGAGCAGATTTGGTGAGACGATCGACGATCACCCAAATGGTATCGCAACCGCTCGACGACTTGGGTAGTTTGGTTATGAAATCCATGGCAATTTGATCCCATTTCCATTCAGGGATTTCAGGTTGTTGGAGTAAACCAGGAGGTTTCTGATGTTCGGTTTTGACTTTCGAGCAAGTAAGACATTTGCTGACATAAGTGGCGATTTCGGCTTTCATGTTTGGCCACCAATAAAATTCCTTGATTCCGTGGTACATCTTATCGGATCCCGGGTGGATAGAATATTTAGACTTGTGAGCCTCGTCCATCACCAAGTCTCTTAGGTTCCCGAAACTAGGCAACCAGATTCGGTTTGAGAAATACCTAATCCCGTTAGGTTTGATTTCAAATTGTTTGTCGATGCCCCGCAAGGCTTCATTTTTGATGTTTTCAGATTTCAGGGCTTCGATCTGAGCGGTATGAATTTGAATGGTAAGATCGTTGTGAATGGTCATACTGAGGGCTCGGACTCGAAGTGGTTTTGATCGTTCCTTTCGACTGAGGGCATCGGCTACAACATTAGCCTTCCCTGGATGGTACTTGATCTCGCAATCGTAATCGGTAAGCAACTCGACCCATCGACGTTGCCTCATATTGAGATCCTTCTGATCGAAGATATGTTGGAGACTTTTGTGATCGGTAAAGATGGTGCACTTAGTGCCGTAGAGATAATGTCTCCAGATTTTGAGAGCAAAAACGACAGCTCCAAGTTCGAGATCGTGAGTGGTGTAGTTCTTTTCGTGAATTTTCAGCTGTCGTGAGGCATAGGCAATAACTTTGTCTCGTTGCATCAGCACGCAACCAAGACCTTGATGAGAAGCATCGCAGTATACCACGAAGTCATCAGTGCCTTCGGGTAAGGATAGAATTGGAGCACTGCAAAGCTTTTGTTTAAGAAGTTGGAACGCTGACTCTTGTTTTTCGGTCCAATCGAACCTTTTGTCCTTCTGAGTCTGTACCGTGAGTGGTTGAGCTATTTTTGAGAAATTTTCGATAAATCGCCGATAATACCCAGCAAGACCCAAAAATTGTCGTACTTCAGTTGCAGAGGTGGGTGCTTGCCAGTCTTTGATAGCCTCGATCTTCGATGGGTCCACGTGAATTCCCTGACTGTCGATCACGTGACCAAGAAATTGAACGGTTTGAATCCAGAACTCACACTTAGAGAATTTAGCATAAAGCTCCTCGTGTCTGAGTAGTTCAAGGACGGTCTTAAGGTGTTGCGCATGTTCTTGCTCGTTGCGCGAGTAAATGAGTATGTCATCAATAAAGACAATGACAAACTTATCGAGGTAAGGTTTGCACACCCGGTTCATAAGATCCATAAATACAGCCGGTGCGTTGGTTAGACCAAAGGGCATCACTTGGAATTCGTAGTGTCCGTAACGAGTTCTGAAAGCAGTTTTTGGAATATCGGCGTCGCGAACTCGTAACTGATGATAACCTGATCGCAGGTCGATTTTTGAGTAGATACTTGAACCCTGAAGTTGGTCGAATAGATCATCAATGCGAGGGAGTGGATAACGGTTCTTGACGGTCAACTTGTTCAATTCTCGGTAGTCGATGCACATTCGGAAAGAACCGTCCTTCTTTTTGACAAATAAGACTGGAGCTCCCCAAGGTGAAGAACTCGGTCTAATGAATCCTCGATCCAGAAGTTCCTGTAACTGAGAGGACAACTCCTGAAGTTCAGATGGGGCTAAGCGGTACGGTGCGCGGGCCACCGGTGCGGCACCCGGCACAAGATCAATCGAGAACTCAACCTGTCTAGGCGGAGGTAGACCAGGTAGTTCTTCCGGAAAGACTTCGGGAAAGTCCCTAACAATTGGCACATCCTCAAGTTGCTTCTCCTCCGACTTCTTCTCTGTGATGTGTGCGAGTATGGTAGGGTAACCCTTTCTCAGAAATTTTCGGGTTTTTAAGCAGGAGATTATATTGAGTCCCGTCCCACCGGTCTCCCCCTGTATGATCAAGGTTCCACCAACGGCGAGTGGGATACGGACGATTTTATCGTGACAAACGATTTCAGCTCGATATTTGGACAACCAGTCCATTCCAATAATGACGTCGAAACTCCCGATTTCAATGGGCATAAGGTCGATCGAAAAGGTTTCGTCAGCTAGGTTTAAAGTGCAATTAGGTATCACACTGGTGGTTTCTACAAGTTTTCCATTGGCTAGCTCTACAGTGTACTTAACCTCTAAGGCAACAGGAGTGATGTCAAGTAATGGGCAAAAATCATCGGAGATAAAGCTTCTATCAGCACCAGTATCAAATAGAACAGAAGCATTTAAGTTGTTGAGGAGGAACATACCCGAGACCACATTCGGGTCCTGGCGGGCGTCCCCAGATTTGATGACGAAAGCTCTGCTTCGGGTGTTGTTGTTGTTGCTGTTGCGGTTGTTGTTGTTGTTGTTCTTCAGTTTTGGGCACGAGTCCCTGAAATGCCCAGGTTTCCCACACTCAAAGCATACTTTGGGTGGTCTGGTGTTGTTGGGGTTGTTGTTGGTAGGAGAGCGACAATCTTTGGTAAGGTGGCCGTACCTCTTGCAGTTGTTGCAAAAGGGACCACAGGAACCTTCATGGTGACGGCTGCACTTGGAGCAGTATGGTTTGCTCCCAGTGTAACCCCGGATGATGTCAGTGGTGGTGTTGTAGGCTTTGATGGTGTCAGGTTTCTTGTTTTGTTGGTTGGAGTGGTTGTTGTGGTAGTCAGACCACTTGCGTTTGTTGTTTTGGGATGATGAAGTGGGTTGTTCAGAATCTTGGCTCATAGACATCAGGTCTTGGGCCAATGAGATTGCACCGTCAATGGTGGTTGGTTTGGAAGAGATGACGTGTCCCCGAACAAAATCAGGGAGACCAAGGGCGTACTTCCTGATTTTATCAGGTTCAGTGCTTACCATAGCTGGGCGGAGGGCAGCTAGTTGTTGAAACCTGGTGGTATAACCATCGATATCACCACCCTGAACCTTTAAGTTCCAGAACTCCTCATCTAGCTTTTGGAGTTTGGCGATAGAGCAGTATTTGGCAGTGAGTTTTGCCTTCAATTCCTCCCAAGTGAGTTGGTAGGCAATGTCAGCACCCACTGATTGGGTATATGAATTCCACCAAAAGTGGGCATCATCTTCAAGAGAGCAGGTGGCGAAGTTTACTTTGTCGTTCTCCGCGCATTTACTAACACGGAAAACAGTTTCCATTTTCTCGAACCATCTGATCAGTCCGATGGCTCCTTCAGAACCCTTGAAGCTCGAGGGTTTGCAGCTTTGGAAGTCCTTGTAAGAACAAGGTTTGACGGCAGAGGTTCCAGCGGTATCGCTGTTTCTTGTGGAGTTGGGTGGGGTATTCCGAGCCAAGGCTTCAGTAACAGCCTGGGTTATGAGTGACGTGATCTGAGCATCTGTGTAAGGTCGTGTCTTTGGCGGCATGATTCTTCAATAAAAGAAATGAAGATACATGAGATTTTGTAAGAAAATTGTATTTATTTCAGATGTACATGTATGAGGGTGGTAATACATAACATCAATATGAAAAAGAATTATGGCAATTAATATGAGTTGAACAACAAGAAATATTTGATAGCTAATACGAGTTCAAAGGTTACACCCTACGGATGTATTACAAGAGGTGTCGGGAATTGTTACATCCGACCGAATTATAGAGTAGCGCGTAGATAGTTACTAGATTACAGGATAGATTACAAGACAAAGACTACACTAGTCTTAACGTAGATTAATTTGTTCCATCATCGTGACAAGACGGTCCACGGTGTTTGCAAGCCTGCTAGCTTGTCGGGCGTTATCTTCTGCTAGTGCTAGTCGTTGTGTTAGTCCACGGGCATACTCTTCTGCTTCATGTGAACGTTGTTCACATTCTTCCATCCTTTGTTGTAGAAGGGCATTTTCCACCCTTATTTCTATAATTTGGTTGCGAAGGACATCCATGTTGTTGTTTGTGGTTTCAAGGTCGTCGGAGACCTGTTCTATGCGTTCAAGAGACGTAAGTCGCCAGTTTTCATTTGTTTCCTGCAACACGACATCCATGGTGCGAAGTTGCTGCTCGTGTTGATTTACCCTAGCAGTTAAAGCCGGTAAGGCGATGTGAGTGGGATACGGGTCAGCTCGAGGCAACCTGTTGTTCCTCCTTGCTACCCTTGGGTTCTGCGACCCGGATGGAGAACGAGATGAATTTGATGGGATGTTTGCCATTTCTGAGACAAAGGGTTAGTAAGATTGAGGCCTATATTCATATAGTTCCTATATAATATAGCCTATTGGGTGTCTAGCATAAACATGTTTAAGTCTCGGTTCTCTCGAGGTCAGAGTCTTCTATTGTATCCTGTTCAGCCATAACTACTTTTAGATCTTACATCATCTTTGCTTAATTGTACATAGTTGATCAGGCTATGTTAAATTAAACTCGTATGCTGTAATCCCTGAACCAGTCATACATAATAAGGAATACTGCCTAATGGTCATAGTCTAGGCTCACTAAATGCAACCTAGTTCACTATAACCTTAGGCTCTGATACCAATCTGTAACACCCCCAAATTGAATGATTTGCGGAAGCTTGATTTGGGTGTTACTAATCAATAACAAAGCACAAAGATATATAGTAAACGACTCTATATGCGTCGTTTTAACAAAATATATTGATAATAGAAATGTTTACAACATTTAAAGCTTTACATAGCTCAAGTTTAAATCAAATGAGATTTCAGTACATAAGTACTTGTACAAAATATACTAATGCAAGAAAATCTCAATCTTCTGTATGCTGACTCGAGCTAAAATCCTGAAGCAGAAACATCCTACTGCTGGGTACCTGCGATATATGCTAAAAGGTCAGCTATAAAGCTGGTGAGCTCACAGGTTTGAAATCAAGTAATATCGTATGAACCGCAAGATTTAAATAATGAATTGCATCCGGCAATTAAATAATGAATTGCATCCAGCAATTAAATAATGAATTGCATCCAGCAATTAAATGATAATCATCGTGTATACAGCCATGAGCACATAGTTGAGCTTAACTCGAGGGCCGGGTCCCCTATAGAGAATTCCAGGTGAGGTGCCTCCACGAATGCCTAATCAACATTCGTCTTCCCAAATATTAGTACATCTGTTTGCCCGGTTAGTGCTTGCTAACCCGGATGAGGTGGGTCAATCCTATATGGTACCATATACTAATATTCACGCTACAACGTATTAACAACTATGCTGACGGAGGACTTTAAATGATTAGTTTCGAAAAACTCATGTAGTATATGAAAAGTTGGTACTTGCGTTCACATGTTAAAAGTTTGAGCAGTATATCACACCCCTGAGTAAAACAGTAAAAAGAGGGGCTATGAGACTCACCTGAGTCTGAATGCGTTTAAACAAACGTAAGTTGATTAGCCGAGTATGAAGTCCAAAGACTTGTAACCTGAGGGTGTCCACGACACGCGATGGTTATAAACATGATTGGGTATCTCAAAAGATCAACCTTGTAGTTGTTACACAACTATATATATGTCCAAATTACTACGATTTGGTTGATTTGTTAAGTGTTTGAAAACATGTACGGCCCGTTGGTGACGGATTCGTAATAATAATCTCAACTATTATTATTTTGATTTCGTGGCGTTTTACTTGAAAAAAATGTGTTTTGATTGTGTTTTAGAAGCCGTTACGGAATCTAAGTACGGGGGTCCGGGGGCAGCGCCCCTGGTAGCGGGGTCCAAGGGGCGGCAGCCCCTGGCGGGGTCCAAGGGGCAGAGCCCCTGGCTGGGGTCGAGCTGCCAGGTCAGCTTGGAAAATTTTTATTTCTACTATATTGCTTTGACGAAAAACGCATCTGGGATCTGAATTCGGGTAAAATCGAGTGATAAATTTTAGGTCTCGACACTTAGTAAAAATCTGAGTTTTCTGTGTTTTGCGACACAATATGCGACACTAAAGATGTTATGCGACACAAGGGTTGTGTCGCATAGAAAATGCGACACAATGTCTATACGACACAAGGGTTGTGTCGCATAGATGCGAGATGCTGATTCAACAGCGACATAGTGATTGTGTCGTATGGAGTATGCGACATAGTGGTTGTGTCGCAGGACTTGCGACACTAATTATTTGGTACGACATAAGGTACGACACAAGGGATGTTATGCGACACTAAAGTCAAAATACGACACAACATGCGACACAATGCTTGTGTCGCATGGATGAACACCAGTCCAGAAAGTCCGGCTGTTCAACATTTTCCGGCCAAAAATCCGTTTTTAACCCGTTTTCAAGCTATAAATTCGTGTTCTATTCATTGTAATGGACATATACTAGTTATAATAACAACCACAAATGAAAAATACGAAGAATCGAGAGATTTCGGGATTTTGTCGGAAACTTACAATTTGCCAAAATGAAAATCCGGAAAGGTAGAAATGTAGATCGTTGCGAGGTGGTCGTGAATCTCTAAAAATATTTGTGATCCGGTCGCGTTTCGTGGTAGTATTTTGCGATTTAGGTGGATTGGTGGTTTGTTTGTTTTTAGAGAGAAAAAGAAGAGAGAGAGATAGAATGAAAGATGAAATGAAGAAAAAGATGGGAGGTGGGGGTTATCCCCACTTTCCAGTTTTCGCTCCGCGTCCCGTGTGGTGTTCGTTTGCTCCGTCGTTTAAGCGTTAATTAATTATTTACATTTTAATTATAAGTTTTAAATTACGATTTATTACGCGATATATTATCTAAATATTTTACAAATCATTTTATATTTGTGTTATAAAACGTAAGTTAGTTTATTTCGTTTGCGCGGTTTAACGTTTTAAATCGTGTAAGTTTGGTTTGTACGATACGAATGAATACGAAATATTATCAAAATAATATTTTTGACATAAAAGCGTTATTTAATAAAATGAGTCACCAACGTCCGTATAATATTGAATCGAAATACATCCGATTTAAATTGCGTACGATTTAATCAAATCGCATATTCGTATATATCCAACAATATATATAATTCGATACATTAATTAGCCTAACCAGGAACTAATTACATGTATTAACATATGATTAGGCACTAATTACTAGTCCTAATTTGGCGGGTGTTACAGGAATGATCTTTGTGAACCAGATACTTAGACATGGATGTATCAAGTAATTCTCTTTCCAAATTAGGACCCAAAAGATTATCCATCTCTGATTCTGAATAAGAATCTCTTTCCTCTCTTTCTTTTGAAGGCTCTGGAGTTGCTTCAGAATCTGACAAAGAAGTCATTTCCAAAACTTGAAATGGAGGACTTTGTTCAAAATACTTTGGAGATTCATGCTCTCCTTCTGAATCATGCTCTGAATCTGTATGAGAACCTTTTGAAGTAAATGGTTGATGATTTGTTGGAGTTGAAACAGCTTCATCCTTGTTTGAACCATTGCCAGTTGACCCACTTGAATCATCTGAAGGTTCATCTTGCTCTGATTGGAATGCTTCTGGAGGATCTGGAGACCAAATAGGAAACAATACATACTTCATGTCATCCTTTTTAGCCTGACTTGAGCTTGAAGGCCCATCTTCACCTACATCAGTACCTGCATCTGTACCTGCACTAGTAGACAAATCTGGATATCTAAAAGCATGGGTTAGTGCATCAATATCAAACAAAACTTCTGGACCTTTTCCTTCTACATTTGATGTATTTTCATTAAAGGTCACATCCATGGTCTCATCTATGATCCTAGTCCTTTTATTAAATACTCTATAAGCCTTGCTTTGAATAGAGTATCCAACAAATACAGCCTCATCTACCGTACTCTGAAACTTACCAAGGTGATCCCTGGTATTTAAGACAGTACAAGGACATCCAAATGGTTTTAAAAAACTAACCAAAGGTTTTCTCTTAAAGAATAACTCATAGGGTGTCTTGTTATGAGGTTTAATGATCAAAATCCTATTCAAAACATAACAAGCAGTGCTGACTGCTTCTGCCCAAAAGGACATTGGAAGTTTAGCATCTGCTAGCATGCTTCTAGCAGCCTCAATTAGTGTCCTATTCCTCCTTTCAGCTACTCCATTTTGTTGTGGAGTCCTAGGTGCACTAAACCGTCTTTCTATACCTTTATCCTCACAGAACTTATTCATCTCACGATTCTTAAATTCTGTTCCATTATCACACCTGATGATCTTAACCTTTTGATTAGTTGAATTCTCAATCCTAGTTATGAATGATCTAAGTATTTCACCTGTCTCATCCTTGGTCCTAAGAAAGAATACCCAACTCATTCTTGAATAATCATCAGTTATCACCAAACAGTAAGATTTCTTCCCTTGACTAGCTACATTGGTAGGGCCAAACAAGTCCATATGTAACAGGTGTAAGGGAGTGGTATTGGAATTCACAAGCTTGGTCTTATAGGAGGTCTTGTGTTGCTTGCCTTTGAGACATGCTACACAGTGGTCACTACATGCAAATAACTTTTCAGGTAAGCCTCTTACTAGCTTATTCCTAACAAGTTTATTCATGGTCTTGTAATTCAAGTGACACATCCTCCTATGCCATAGTTCATATTCAGAAACAGTAGCTTTAGAAATAAGACAGTTAACATTTTGAGATTCCATCTTGTTTAAATCACTACAATATACATTATCCTTTCTTGGAACTCTCATTAAAATTTTATCTTCAGGTATTTTGAGTTTTTCAGAAAGTATAAGGCATTCTGTGTCAGTAAAATAAACAGGATTTTGCTTATCTGTGATTTGACTCACACTAAGCAAATTATATCTCAATTGCTCAACATAATACACATCATTGAAAGTGAGCTTACTGCTTTTTACCTTACCTTTTCCTGTGATCTTTCCTCCTTTAGGATTGCTACCAAATGCTACATCTCCTCCATTAAATGTTTTGAAATCCTGCAGCTTTTCCCTATCTCCAGTCATGTGCCTTGAGCAGCCAGAATCAATGTGCCATAAGCTCTTTGGCTTGCCCTGCACATATAAACAGAGAACATATTAGTTTCTCTTGGGAACCCAAACCAATTTGGCTTTGGGTTTCCCATGAGCATTTTTGATATCAACCCTCTTAAAGGTGATTGATCTCAATGCTCTATTGATTTTGGATACATTTGATGTAGATGCATTCTTATGTTTCCAAAAACAATCTGTTTTAGACCTGACAGGGGTTAATGGTCTAACAGTGGTCACCTTCAAATTTGTATTTATTACCCTAGCAGTGGTAGCTTTACTTGGTATAAACATTCTTTTGAAATGTTTAATACCAGCAGAGGTACCATGCCTGATAGTGGTCAAACCCTCCCCTGTTCTTGTCTTGCCTCTGTTAGCCTTTGACAGTGGCACTGCTGCAGCATTAACAGGGGCTGCAGCTTTGCCTCTGTTTGGCTTAATTTTCAACATATGTCCTGTACCACTGTTCCTATTATTTTTAGGATTGTAGTAACAGTCCTGTTGAAGATGATTATACCTACCACAAATATAACATGATTTTCTTTTCACACATTCAAACCCATTACCCAGCCTTTGTGAAACCAATTGGTTCCAATTTCTCTGATTACCCCTGGGAATGGATTTATTTACATTATTTGCAGTATTTAAATCAGACCTGTTTGATTTACATGCACATTTATCACACTCAGATTTATCTTTCGATTTATCTTTTGATTCAGGATTGACTCTTTTGTGCACATAACCTAGACCAGATCTAGATTTATTGGTTTTTCTAACTTGATCTATCTGAGCCTTTGCTTTCTCAACAAACATCTTTTTACCCTCTTCTAGTTTAGTACTATTTAGTTCAGAAACTAGACCAGTAATAGGCTTAACACAATCATCCACAGAATTACCACTAGATGAGCTATCACTATCACTCTCATCTTCCTCAGTCCAATCAGATACATCCACTTTATCAAAATTTACATTATTAGCACAATTAACTACTGGATCTACCTTTTTAACCTCCTCAGACACACCTACCTTAAGTTTTTCTAAGTCAAACTCAAGTTTAGATGGGAAGTAAGTATGATTATAAGGTGGGGGTACAGCATTAAGGTTGTAACCTAATCTGATTTTTAATTTATCATGAATTTGAGACTTGATTAAGTTTTGAACACCTTTTGAAGCATTTTCCAATTCATCTACTTTCAACCTTATTGATTCTTTATCAGAAATTGCCTCAGCCAACTTTGCACTTAGCATATCAACTTTTGTTTGTAAAGCTTTCTTTTCCCAATTCAGATATTTAATATCTAAGTGAAATTGTGATTCATTCTTTTCAAAAGCTTTTATCTGTCTTTCTAAGTTTTCAATAGCTAAAGTTGCATGTTGACTCTTTTCCACACTAGCTTTCAATTCATTACACACAACCATATTATGATCCCTATAAAATTTAACCATTTTCTTACATGTAGGAGAACATAATTTAGATTGTACCTCATATGGAATGTCTGAAGGCTCTGGTTCTTCTGTGACAGCCATCAAAGCTTGATTTTTGACTACAAGCTCTTCCTGGTCACTCCAGTCAAATCCTCCCATCCCATCTTGTGCAACCAATGAATCTGAAGTGGTGTTCTGAACAGGTACCAATCTTCTTTGTAGACCAGAATTATTTCTTACAATACCATTAGAAATATTCTGAGATCCTCCAGCCTGTGTGCTCTTACATTCTCTAGCAAAGTGTCCCATCTTGTGATAGTTGAAACACTCCACCTTGCTCTTGTCAAATCCAGCTACACCATCTCTCTTGTAAGTAAAGTTTCTGTTCCCTGACCTCTGCATAAACCTTTTTGCCCTTATAGTGATCATAGCCATCTGCCATCTCAAATCCATCTCTTCAAGATCCTCTTCATTTACCTGTTCCAAATCCTCTGTTGTTAAGGATGAATTCACATGACTTGCAAAGAAAGCTTCCAAGACATTATCATTAGCACCAGATGTGCTACAGCTACCAGATTCACCAACAGACACAAAAGCAGCATTGTTAGAGCTACCATTGGACTGTTTCAGAGCCATCACCTCAGGCTCAAAGTTCCTCAGATCATTGTATAGATCTTCAATCTCCTTTTCTTCAAGATCTGCACTTTGTCTAAGTCCCACAGTGTACATATTCCAATCTGTGCCTAATGATCTTAGAAACTTCCTATTCAAATCATCCTTATCAATCTTAACATTGTGATTTTCAAGATCACCCACAAGTTTTTGAAATCTATCAAAAGTCTGAGTCAAAGTTTCAGACTTTACACCTGCAAAGTTTTCAAATTGTTGTTTGAGAAGAGATCTCTTATTCTTCTTGGTGTTGTCATTACCACCAAATCTCTTAACAATTGCTTCCATAAGAACCTGAGCATCTTCACAGTTCTCAAATTTTCTTTGATACTCATTAGGAATAGAAAAAAGTAGAGTACTTAATGCCTTCCACTCTGTTGCTCTTTCTTTCCTCTCTGCATCAGTCTTTGGTGGTGGTCTTTCTTCCTTTTTACCATCTGCATCCTTAGTATAGACTGGTCCATTAGTAACTACCTCCCACATCATATAATCCATCAGCAACATGTATTGCCTAATCCTAGTCTGCCATAGCTCAAACTCATCAGGTTTGAGCATGGGAATCTTTGTAGCTTGTATACCTTCCATTGTTTCAGTGGACATCTTATTATTTGTTGAAAAAGCTGCAAAATTCAATTACCTTCTTCAAGATCAAAGTAATATCAAGCTCTGATACCACTTGATGATCCCAGCTACAGATCTTAGTATGTATTACTTTGATTGATTATTAATAAGCTTGCGGAATAGTTTATTAATAACTTGAAGAACAAAATTGAATATAACAGAATATCTAATCAAAAGCTTCAATATTATTATCAATAATACGAACACACAATTGTGTTAGGGTTTACAACCTTGAAGCTAATAACTAGAATGAATCTAATCTTCTAGGGTTTCACAGGATCTCTATTTATAACATATAGAGTCCTTTACAGAATCAAACTATTATGGAATCATATCTATTCCATAATTCTCTCTAACCGACTATATCTAACCAACAGTGGTTATTAATATATCTAACAGAGGTAGTACTCGTATATTAACAGTGGTTGAGTACTTGATACAAAATACAAATTACACATTAACAGTGGCACTGTTAGACTAAAACTAGTTGACAGTGGCAACTACTAACAGTGGTAAACTTCTAACAGCGGCAGCATACTTATACTCTGAGCAGATTCGACAGTGGCTCAGGTCTCAACATGGTAACTTGTAATACTTTTGCTAAATTATGTATGGTATTACTTCTATATCTTGTGCATTTGTTACCCGGTACTGTTACACCTCGTGTTTCCGCTTTAGCGGGGTGTGACAGATTTGGTATCAGAGCCAAAGGTTATAGAGAATGCCGGTTTTTCCAAACAAAAACCCCAACTATAACCAACAATTTTCTTCAAAATATTTTCTTAAAACTCCAAAGGTATTACCAATTAAACTAAACCGAGCATAGTACTAGTATAACTAAACCATGTGTTGCATTATTGGACCTCAATTAGGCATAACCTGATCACCTATGTTTAATTTAGGTAAGATTATGCGAGACATGGAATAGGTATACTACGATTATGTTGATTTTTCTTCCCTGTTTAAACCTTTGGAAAACAAACGTTGTGTGTGTGCATTGCATATCGTAGGCATCCATAGTAGCACTATTAGTAACCTAGTATATCTTTAGGAACTAAGTTCTCCTTTTTATACAGACTTACCATGTCACACTCCTCACTTCACGCTCTTGGATCGGTTGACGATTCTGGCTACTACACTGGTCGCCCTAGCGACAACATATTGAGTTCCGAGCCAGAGGAGGCCCCCTATGAGGATTCTGAGCCAGAGGAGGCCCCCTATGAGGATTCTGAGCCAGAGGAAGCCCCCTATGAGGACCATGAGTCAGAAAACGAAGTTAGTAGCCGAGAGGTCACCCGAGAGAATACGAGGGTGACTCCGACACCCATCTCCCCTCAGCCACCTCAGAATGGTGTGCGCTTGAGGGCCACTGCTCGTATGAGCGTTGCCCCACCTGTCAGATTTGCAGTACGAGACTTCCCTCCAGGGACTGGACCTTCAGGAACTGTACCTCCTGAGACTGTTTCTGGGATCCCGATTTCACGAGATCCCAACATGACTTATTGGATAGCACGCAGGGTAGATGAAATAAGTCATGAACTTCATGCTCATAGGACTGGCCTTGCCCAACATGGACAGATGTTGGGTAACATAGCAGACCTAACAGACCGGTTAATTTATCGTGCAAATGATGCCAGGGACACAGCAAGTACAGCGATATTTTGGTGCAGAGTGTTGGCAGGACTCACGTTTCTTTTAGCTGCGATGCTTATGTGGGTAGTTTGGTTTAGGATGTAGTGCTTGTTGTATGTGTCAACTTTCCAATTCTAGTGAATGTCTTTTGTTTCAGTTAATTATGAAAAATTGTAATGTAATGGTTGATCCAAATTTTCAAATCCTGGTTTATTAATGGAAAAACATTACCTTGTTTATTTTATATGACTATGGCAATTACTTACACACTTACTTGAATGTAAAACTTTTACTGCAGTTTAGTTTCAATTGATTTCTAACATATTAAAGTTTTAATGATACAAATATACAATACAAGCACTAACCAATAGCTTTTACCTGACTTAGAATCATGCCTCCGAGGAGAAACACAGACAACGTAGCTGAACGAGTAGCACAAGAACTTAACGCGGCATTACCTAACCTCGTTGCTCAAATCACCGCGGGTATCAATGCAGCACAAGGGAACCTGGGAGGACAACCTACTAACAACAATCAAGGATGCAGCTACAAAACCTTCATGTCATGCCGTCCCAAGGAGTTCTTTGGGATAGAAGGTGCTGTTAGGCTGTTATCCTGGATTGAAAGCATGGAGTCAGTGCTCCACATCAGCAAATGCTCACCTGAAAGCCAAGTTGAATATGCGTCATGCATGTTTCAGGGAAGAGCATTGACTTGGTGGAATAACCAAATTCAAACCAGAGGTCGCGAAGCTGCGTATAACCTTTCATGGGAGGAATTGAAGAGGATATTGATCGAAGAGTACTGTCCAAAAGATGCACTTCAGAAATTGGAATCTGAATTCTGGAATCACGCCATGACTGGAACTGACATCGATAAGTACACTGCCCGATTTCATGAGCTTGCAAGGCTAGTACCCCACATGGTTACCCCAGAGGAGAAAAGAGTGGACAGGTACATATGGGGTTTAGCTCCAGAAATACGAGGGATGGTTACCTCGGCAAACCCATCAACCATTCAGGCGGCTGTAGTCTTGGCTAACCGCCTGACAAATGATGTGATTAGATCAGGTGGATCATCGAAAGGGAAAGATAATGGAAAGAGGAAGCAGGAGAACCAACCAAGGAACAGGGGTGGTGGTAACCCGGATAAGAAACAAATGGTGGCGAAAATTTTTGGTGTGGTTGCCCAAGGACCAAAGCAATACACCGGGCCACATCCAAAGTGTAACAAGTGCAACTTTCACCATTCTGGAAATTGTCCGGTGTGCGACAAGTGTAAACGGATGGGCCACTATTCCAAGTACTGCAAGAGTGGTAATGGGAACAATGGGCAAAAAGCAGCATGCTTCGAGTGTGGAAGCCTGGACCATCTCAAGAACACTTGCCCTAGGCTGAATAGAGCCCCTAATAACAATGCTGGAAATCAAAGGGGCCCAGCACGAGGACGGGCGTTTATCATTGGAACTGAGGAAGCAAGGCAGGATCCGAATGCTGTGACAGGTACATTCCTCTTAAACAATCACTACGCGTCTGTACTGTTTGACTCTGGAGCAGAAAGAAGTTTTGTCTCACTAGAGTTTAGGCCACTGATTAATTTAAAGCCAGACAAACTAAAGGAGATCTATATTATCGAGTATGCTAATGGTCATGAATTTCAGGCTAGGGACATAATTCTAGGTTGTACCTTGAACCTAGCTGATAAGTCATTTAATATCGACCTAATTCCAATTGAACTGAAAAGTTTCGATGTAGTGGTGGGTATGGACTGGCTCACCAAGGTCCGAGCGGAGATTGTTTGTTTTGAAAAAGTTATCCGAATACCTCTCCAAGATGGAGAAACTCTTGCTGTGCAAGGAGATAAACCCGATCGAGAGCTCAAAATTGTGTCGACTATAAAGATGCGTAAGTATCTGGAGAAAGAGGGCCATGCATTTTTGGCTCACGTGGTGGAAAAGAAACCGAAGGAGAAGCGTATCCAAGATATACCTGTAGTTAGGGATCACCCCGAAGTTTTCCCGGAAGATTTGCCTGGACTTCCCCCGCCAAGGCAAGTCGAATTTCGAATTGATCTAGTTCCCGGGGCAGCACCTGTAGCTAAAGCACCATATCGCTTGGCACCGGCTGAGATGCAGGAACTATCAGAACAATTACAAGAACTTCTGGGCAAAGGTTTGATTCGGCCAAGCTCATCGCCCTGGGGAGCTCCCGTTCTCTTCGTCAAAAAGAAAGATGGGTCATTCCAGATGTGTATTGATTATAGAGAACTAAACAAGTTGACTATTAAGAATCGTTACCCTCTTCCCCGAATAGATGATCTATTTGATCAGCTACAAGGCGCATCCTACTTTTCAAAAATTGATCTACGATCTGGATACCATCAAGTGGGTGTGCGCGAGGAAGACGTTCCTAAGACAGCCTTTAGAACTCGATATGGACACTACGAGTTCTTGGTAATGCCCTTCGGACTAACAAACGCACCTGCAGTTTTCATGGATTTAATGAATAGGGTATGCAGACCATACCTAGATAAGTTCGTGATAGTGTTCATCGACGACATATTGATTTACTCACGGAATAAGGAAGATCACGAACATCATTTGAAGTTGATACTAGAACTACTCAAGGACCAAAAATTGTATGCTAAGTTCTCAAAGTGCGAATTTTGGCTCCGAGAGGTACACTTCCTTGGTCACATGGTCAACGAAAAAGGAATCCAGGTGGACCCATCTAAGATTGAAGCAATTAAAAAGTGGGAGGCTCCGAGAACCCCTACAGAAATTCGTCAATTTCTGGGATTGGCTGGTTACTACCGGAGATTCATTGAAAACTTTTCAAAAATCGCTAAGCCTTTAACAGAATTGACCCAAAAGGCGAAGGAGTTTGTTTGGGGGAAAATGCAGGAGGAAGCATTCCAAACACCGAAGCATAGGCTATGCGACGCACCAATCTTGGCGTTACCCGAGGGAACAGAGGATTTTGTCGTATACTGTGATGCGTCACACCAGGGATTGGGATGTGTGCTGATGCAAAAGAATAAGGTCATCGCTTATGCATCGAGGCAGCTCAAGGAGCATGGGAAGAATTATACAACACACGACTTGGAGCTAGGAGCTGTAGTCTTTGCCCTTAAGATCTGGAGACACTATCTGTATGGTACAAAGTGCACTGTGTTTACTGACCATAAGAGTCTTCAACATATCTTTGACCAGAAAATGCTCAACATGAGGCAAAGGAGATGGGTAGAATTGCTTAGTGACTACGATTGTGAGATCAAGTATCATCCAGGCAAAGCGAATGTGGTAGCAGATGCTTTAAGTAGGAAGGAAAGGTTAAGACCCTCACGAGTACGAGCATTGGGAATGATGGTTCAAACAAGTTTAAAAACTCGAATCCTTGACGCTCAAAGAGAAGCAATGAGACCTGAAAATATAAAGAACGAGACTCTACACAACCTAGACCAGAAATTTGAAATTAAGACTGATGGAGTTCGTTACTTCAAGGAGAGGGCATGGATTCCGAGAACCGGCAATCTAAGGGATGTCATCATGGATGAAGCCCATAGATCCAGGTATTCAATCCACGCAGGAGCTGATAAGTTGTACAGGGATTTAATGGAATACTATTGGTGGCCGGGGATGAAGAAAGATATTGCCCTGTATGTTGGGAAATGTTTAACATGTTCTAAGGTCAAAGCAGAGTACCAGAAACCATCCGGTTTGTTACAACAGCCGGAAATTCCCCAATGGAAGTGGGAGCAAATATCAATGGATTTTATAACCAAGTTGCCCAGGACGGCAAGGGGACATGACTCGATTTGGGTTATAGTGGATCGGTTGACGAAATCCGCACATTTTCTTCCGATCCGAGAAGACTACAAGATGGAGAAGCTCGCACAGGTCTATATTAATGAAATTGTTGCACATCACGGAATACCTCTTTCCATCATTTCTGATAGGGATAGCCGATTCACGTTGCGCTTTTGGTAATTACTCCAGAAAACCCTAGGTACTCAACTGAACTTAAGTACTGCCTATCACCCCCAAACTGACGGGCAAAGTGAGCGAACCATACAAACTTTGGAAGACATGTTACGAGCCTGCGTGATTGACTTCGGAGGAAGCTGGGATACTCACTTACCTTTAGTGGAGTTTTCCTATAACAACAGTTATCACACTAGCATTGAGTGTGCTCCATTTGAAGCCTTGTATGGGCGTAAATGTCGTTCACCGCTTTGTTGGTTGGAGGCAGGTGACAGACAGTTGACGAGACTCGACATCATACAAGAAACGACTGACAAGATCACAGCTATCAGGGAAAGACTGAAGACAACCAGAAGTCGTCAGAAAAGCTACGCAGATAACCGTAGGAAACCTCTAGAATTTCAAATCGGTGATAAAGTACTCCTAAAGGTGTCACCGTGGAAAGGCGTTATCCGCTTTAGAAAGCGAGGAAAACTAAGCCCGAGATATATTGGACCTTTCGAGGTACTGCAAAGGATTGGTCCGGTAGCTTACCGACTCAAACTGCTGCAAGAGCTCAGTGGCATCCACGACACATTCCATGTTTCTAACCTAAAGAAATGCTTATCTGATGAAACACTCGTTGTCCCTCTTGAGGAAGTTCGAATTGACGATAAACTCCACTTCATAGAAGAACCACTCGAAATCATAGACCGCGAAGTCAAGAGATTGAAGCGAAGCCGAATTCCCATAGTTAAAGTCCGGTGGAATTCGCGACGGGGTCCTGAATTCACTTGGGAGCGCGAGGATCAATTCCGACGCAAGTATCCGCATCTATTCTCGAGTGCTTCGTAGCACAATGGGACGAGTTGAATTTCGGGACGAAATTCATTTCAACGGTGGAATATTGTGACAACCGTCAAACCTCAGGTCATTATCACACTAGAATCGTAAATTACATTTACCGTATTCCTTAAATCCGAGTGAAATTCCTAGGTTACGACTTCGAAAGCTTATTAAGCCATAGAACGACTTAGAGATTGCTTAGTTGTAACACCCCCAAATTTAACAGTTTGCGGAAGCGACGTTTTGGGTGTTACTAATCAATAATCACAAGCACAAAGGATACAGTGAACGACTCTAAATGAGACGTTCGAAAAGTTATTACATTAATACATAAGTAGTTTCAAAATACAAGCTCGAGTTCAAGTAAATTCCTAGAGATTCTAATACATAACAGTAAGTACAAAAGTAATGTAATAAAATCTCCAAGCTTGTAAATGCATGTGACTCGAGCTAAGTAAGCTTATCCTGCTGGGCATCCCTACTGATGCTGTGTACCTGAGAAGCATTACTAAAACGGTCAACCAAAAAGGTTGGTGAATCTCACAGGTTTGTAAGTAAGTAAACAGTTGAACACACAAGTAGTATTTGTAAATCATAGCCAGCCAGTAAGTAACGATCACAGGTTATGCTCATCGTTTACTTAAGTTTTAATAGGTGGGTGGTTGCAGGTTATGCTAACCGTTTGATACAATTGCCATGAGCCACCATAGTTGAAGCTTAACGTACAGTAAATATAGGTACCCCCTCATGAATGTAATCCAAAACATTCATACGGAACGAGTAAGAAATGCCCGTTTCTACAGGAACGGTTCGTGGTAGTGCTTGCTACCCCGGGTGGGGATTGTCAGTCCCATATGGATCCATATACTAAAACTCGCGCTTATCACATAACTAACAACTATGGTTCAGGAGGATTTCATTGGATTAGTCGTAAACTCATGCAGTTGGCGTATTCGTAATCTCATACAGTAAGTAAATCATGGCAGCAAGTAAGTTTTGTGTGTTCATGTAAAACAGTAATGCATCTCACCCCTGAGTAAAAACAGTAAAGTAGGGGCTGTAAGACTCACCTGAGTCTGGCAGATAATGTAGTAAGTAAGCAAGTAGTATCCCGAACTAGCAACCCTTAGCGTCCTAATACGCATAAGGTTTAGTAAGTAAATGGAATACTTGTAAAGTATCCATGCTAGTTGTTCCCAAACTAGTTAATGTCCATTAGTTTGTTTGTACGTTTGTATTCGTTTGTAAATCGTAGTTTGTATAAAGGTTGTACGGTCTGTTTGTTATCAGTGTATAATAATAATTCCATCCATTATTATTATGTATTCATAGTAGTTGTACAGTTGTAAAGTATACTCGTATAATCGTTTGTTTGTATTACAACATGTATCGTTTGCGTAAGTTCCAATGGGCTTAAACCCCAAAGGGTACGAGTGAAACCTCGTAAGTATTCGAGTGTATGTTCGTATCAGTTAACGTGTAATCCAGCACGTAACTAGTGAGTGAACTTGTAAGTTCGTATCGGATGTAATCCCGTGTAATGTACAAGTGTAAGTTCATTGGAGTGTAATCTCCTAAGTATATCGAGTGTAAACTCGTGTGCGTGTGTGAGTGAAATCTCACGTTAGTTTTGTACAGTCTTGTACGTATTCAAGTGTTGTTGTATACTTTCAAAAGTATAGTATTTTCAGGTATAAGTAGCATCGTATTTGATTTAGTAGTTGAAAAGTGATTCCAACACTTAGAATATATTTTGTTTTCTGATCTGGGCTTTCTGCCACACAAGGCTTGTGTCGCAGACCGTATGCGACATAAGGTCTGTGTCGTATGGATTTGTTTCTGATTTAGTGTTTATGCGACACAATGGTTGTGTCGCAGACAAGGGTACGACACATCGATACGACATAGTCGTTGTGTCGCAATCAAGCGATAGGTAAATTTTGTGTCGTAGATGGTACGACATATAATGCGACATAAGCGTTGTGTCGCATACATTGCGACATAACGTGCGACATAACATGCGACATAGTGTTGTGTCGCATGAAATTTCGATCCGATGCGACACAAGAGGTCTGTTCGGAAATTTAGTTTCCGAAAATGTATTTTCCGGTTTCCGTTGGGTCTAGAACTTTTATACTAGCTTTAATATGTTGTAATAAGTCCATAATAACTATTGGTAGTTGTTTTTAATGTTTGTGGTGTCGTTTTCTTTAAAATGACCAAAACCGACATTTCCGTTAACTTGTTCAAAAACGAGTTTTAATTACATATTTGGACATTACTAAGCTAGGGGAACCATAATCTAGCAAAATAAAGTAATCGGAAAAGTTTCAGGTCGCTGGAAAACTTACAAAGTTGTCGAATCGCGAAACCGAAAAGATGAAGTTGTAGCCCTCGTTGCGGTGATCGTTGTTGCTCCTTTCCGTTTTGTGATTCAAGCTCGTTTTGTGGGTGTTTTCTTGAGAGAGAGAGTGACCGAGATAGAGAGAAAGAGATGAGGGTAGAGAGAGAGAGTTGAGAGAGATTGAGTGAGAGGGTGGGTTTGGTTATGTTTGTGATCAAAGGGGCATGGGGGTGGTGCCCCATGTCTTGGCCGGTTTTGGTGGGGTCCACCAAGTGTGGATCTCACCAATTTTTGTTCCCTCGCGTACGCGTTCCGTGCGGTGTTCGTATCCCCGGTCGTTTAAACGTTAAAATCATTTTGTACGCGATTAAATATACGTTTTAGATTACGAATTAATACTCGATAATTAAAGTGTAGTATTTTACCAAAATACTAGTTTTTAAGTTATAAATCATAACTTAGTTTTGTTTTGTCGGTTGGTCGAGTTTTCGGAGAGTTTGGTGACGTTTTAATTTAAAACGTACGTTTTCCGGTATATTATAAACATAATATAAAGTAATAGTCAAAGTAATTAAATAATTTCACATTATTTAATAAGTGTTTTACCAATGTCCGCAAGTTTGTACACTTGTTGTTTTATACGATATGTACGAATCGTATACGCGTATATATATACATTCCATCCATATATACATATAGTAATTAACGTATATAATCCTATTTCATATTATATACAAGTAATAAACATGTAATTAGGAAAATTTTAAATTGGTCCAAATTTTGGGGTTGTTACATTCTCCCCTTGTTAATAAAATTTCGTCCCGAAATTTGTTCGAAGTGGTAATCGGCAGCTAGTTATTCATCAGGTGGCTACAATGCGTCATAGTAGCATACAGTAGTAGGGTAGATCCTACAGTGTTTGAAATCAAGTAATCGTTAGGTGGTAACGTACCCTAAATTTTGTTGCCTGGAGGTAGTGGGCATTTGGCCTTGAGATGGCCAGCACTCCCACAGTTGAAGCAGAGTTTCGCCTTGGAAGGGTTCGTACCTTTAAGGTAAGATTTGCATTGACCGGTGGGTGTGGTACACGGGTTGTCATGATGCCGAGTGCATCGGGAACAGTAAGGTTTATTTCCCAAGTAAACCTTCACCCTTTTTGCTGGAGGTGGGGTACAGTCAGTGTCGGTATCCTCTTCAGTAGGAGTACTTTGTGGAATTGGTGGTGAAGTAGGGTTTTCTAAAGCTATCAAACGTAGCTCGTACTCGCGCATACGTATGTCATTTTGGAAGGCAATTCGTCGTAGATCATCAATGTCTTCCCGTGCTTCAGTCAGTTGTTGCCGCAGCGAATCAATAGTTTGGTTGAGGTGGCTGACTGATTCAGCAGTCAAGGTTACATCAACTGGTGTTTTTGCAGCAGTTAGAGCAGCAGGAGAGGCAGGTGCTGCTGCTGATTCAGCGGAGTGTTCTGTATCACACTCGAGTTCGAGGAGGTAAGGAAACATTTTCGGTTCCTCACTGAGCAGTTCATTTTGCAGTGTAGGATTGTTGACGGAGTGAGTTGTCATTTCCTACGAAATAAGTGTTCTATTTAAGAATTTGCCTCAAGTAAGTGAAGTTATATTAATTTATCTGTTTAAAGTAACGAATAGCATACGAGTTCCCGGTCTCAACCAGTGTGAGATAATTGGGAAGGGAGTTTGGGTTACTGTATCTAAAATGTAAGGCAAATTGTGTTGTCGGGATTTAAGTAGTCGGTCGTTTCCTAATCCTATTGTGTACTTAGGATCAAAGAAAACACACAGAATAAAATACAGTTATACATAAATCATTAAGCGAGAGATTTATGAGAAAACAGATTCGGGTAGTCAAAGAATAAGCGTACCCGGGTTGAGTAAATCACAGAGTCTCGGATTTGGGTCATCCTCCCTAGCATTGATTACATAAGCTCTACTCCTTGTATTGTTGGTTCGGGGTTTCAGCTTAGGGCAATCCTTCCTGAAGTGCCCGGTACCGTTGCACTCATAGCAGGTTTTGGGTGCAGAAGTATCAGTACCAGTGGGGTTGGTTCGGCAGTCTTGGGCCAGGTGCCCGAATTTCTTGCACTTAGTGCAGGGACATGAGCCGTTATGATGGCGGCTACATTTGGAGCAGTAAGGCTTGCTCCCCTTGTAAGCCTTTGAGTCATTGACGTTGACAATTGCAAGCTTTTTGTCAGAAGTCGGGTTGGATGAGTGGGGACTCACTTCCCATTTACGTTTGTTACTCGCAGACGGGGTTGAAGTCGAGCCGCGGCGGACAGAATTAGCCGTTAACTCATGAGCCATACGAATGGCGCTCTGGATGGTTCCCGGTTTAGATGAAGTCACCAGATCTTGAAGTCGCTCAGGAAGTCCGTCGACGTATTTTTCGATCCTTTTGTACTCAGGATCAACCATGGATGGGCACAAGAGTGCCAGCTGGTGAAAACGGTTGGTGTAGCCGGTGATGTCATCACCCTGCATCTTGTGATTCCAGAATTCTACTTCCAATTGCTTCAGCTCATCTCTTGGGCAGTACTCGCCCCTCAGCATGATCTTCAGTTCATCCCACTGTAGTTTGTAAGCCTCGGCAACGCTCACTGTCTGTGCATATGTGTTCCACCAGGTAAGGGCGGTGTCAGAAAAAGTGCTGGTGGCGAACTTAACTTTATCCTCTTCCTTGCAGTTGCAGATGAGGAATACTGACTCGATTTTCTCGGTCCAACGAATCAGACCAATCGCTCCTTCAGTACCTGCAAAACTTAAGGGTTTGCAGTTTTGGAAGTCCTTGTAGGTGCAGGTTTTGGGTTGTGGATCAGTATTAGCGGTATCTTCGCTACCAGGGGCTGAAGTCCGGGTAGCTAGAGCTTGAGCCACACTACGGGCAATTATACCCGCTACTTCGGCTTCAGTAAGAGTGATTTGTCGTCGAGGAGGCATGTTCCTTGAAACAATAAATAAAGAACATGTGAAGGTTTGAACAAGAATTATGATTGTGATGATTTTAGTAAGTTTAGAGAAAATATGCCAAAGTTTGAAGGTTGTTTAAAGTTGTGTACTATAAATAAGTTTATACGGTTTTGAAGTTTTTGAAAATTTTATAAAACATTTTTGTGAGAAATTTTGTAACAAGTTTGATAAAAATACCTTTGTTATAAAATTTTGATAGTAAAAGTCGGTTGTATAAATTTTGAAGTCTGACGAAAATTGGGTTGAAAATGGTTTTATTAGGTTACACCTAACGGTACAGTAAAGTACTTTGTAGGATGTTATAAACGTAGAATTAGGTAGGAATAGCAATTGAAAACAAGGTCTCGATTTTCATATCGAAGAATGTTCGAGTAACTATGGTTGTCGGTTATAATGGTGTGGAGATCTTCGGACGTATGTCGGTATTCGTGAATTCATAAAAGTTAAATAAGGACAGAATGACGAGAATCGAGTTGTCGTTTGTTCGATGAAATGTTAAGGAATATTAATTTCGTAGTAGTCGAGAGAGAGTATCGTATCAGGGAAAGAGGCCTATGTATATATATATATATCACATAACCGCCTAGTGTGTGTCTAGCACAAATCAAGTAAAAGTCCCGGTTCTCTCGAGGTCAGAGTCAGCTAATGCATTCCGGTTCAACATAACCCCTTTCAGAACTCACATCATCCTCATTTAATTGTACATAGTTGATCAGGCTATGTTAAATTAAACTTGTATGCTGTAATTCCTGAACCAGTTATACCTAATGAGGAATACTGCCTAACGGTCATAGTCTAGGCCCACTAAATGCAACCTAGTTCACTATAACCTTAGGCTCTGATACCAATCTGTAACATCCCCAAATTTAACAGTTTGCGGAAGCGACGTTTTGGGTGTTACTAATCAATAATCACAAGCACAAAGGATACAGTGAACGACTCTAAATGAGACGTTCGAAAAGTTATTACATTAATACATAAGTAGTTTCAAAATACAAGCTCGAGTTCAAGTAAATTCCTAGAGATTCTAATACATAACAGTAAGTACAAAAGTAATGTAATAAAATCTCCAAGCTTGTAAATGCATGTGACTCGAGCTAAGTAAGCTTATCCTGCTGGGCATCCCTACTGATGCTGTGTACCTGAGAAGCATTACTAAAACGGTCAACCAAAAAGGTTGGTGAATCTCACAGGTTTGTAAGTAAGTAAACAGTTGAACACACAAGTAGTATTTGTAAATCATAGCCAGCCAGTAAGTAACGATCACAGGTTATGCTCATCGTTTACTTAAGTTTTAATAGGTGGGTGGTTGCAGGTTATGCTAACCGTTTGATACAATTGCCATGAGCCACCATAGTTGAAGCTTAACGTACAGTAAATATAGGTACCCCCTCATGAATGTAATCCAAAACATTCATACGGAACGAGTAAGAAACGCCCGTTTCTACAGGAACGGTTCGTGGTAGTGCTTGCTACCCCGGGCGGGGATTGTCAGTCCCATATGGATCCATATACTAAAACTCGCGCTTATCACATAACTAACAACTATGGTTCAGGAGGATTTCATTGGATTAGTCGTAAACTCATGCAGTTGGCGTATTCGTAATCTCATACAGTAAGTAAATCATGGCAGCAAGTAAGTTTTGTGTGTTCATGTAAAACAGTAATGCATCTCACCCCTGAGTAAAAACAGTAAAGTAGGGGCTGTAAGACTCACCTGAGTCTGGCAGACAATGTAGTAAGTAAGCAAGTAGTATCCCGAACTAGCAACCCTTAGCGTCCTAATACGCATAAGGTTTAGTAAGTAAATGGAATACTTGTAAAGTATCCATGCTAGTTGTTCCCAAACTAGTTAATGTCCATTAGTTTGTTTGTACGTTTGTATTCGTTTGTAAATCGTAGTTTGTATAAAGGTTGTACGGTCTGTTTGTTATCAGTGTATAATAATAATTCCATCCATTATTATTATGTATTCATAGTAGTTGTACAGTTGTAAAGTATACTCGTATAATCGTTTGTTTGTATTACAACATGTATCGTTTGCGTAAGTTCCAATGGGCTTAAACCCCAAAGGGTACGAGTGAAACCTCGTAAGTATTCGAGTGTATGTTCGTATCAGTTAACGTGTAATCCAGCACGTAACTAGTGAGTGAACTTGTAAGTTCGTATCGGATGTAATCCCGTGTAATGTACAAGTGTAAGTTCATTGGAGTGTAATCTCCTAAGTATATCGAGTGTAAACTCGTGTGCGTGTGTGAGTGAAATCTCACGTTAGTTTTGTACAGTCTTGTACGTATTCAAGTGTTGTTGTATACTTTCAAAAGTATAGTATTTTCAGGTATAAGTAGCATCGTATTTGATTTAGTAGTTGAAAAGTGATTCCAACACTTAGAATATATTTTGTTTTCTGATCTGGGCTTTCTGCGACACAAGGCTTGTGTCGCAGACCGTATGCGACATAAGGTCTGTGTCGTATGGATTTGTTTCTGATTTAGTGTTTATGCGACACAATGGTTGTGTCGCAGACAAGGGTACGACACATCGATACGACATAGTCGTTGTGTCGCAATCAAGCGATAGGTAAATTTTGTGTCGTAGATGGTACGACATATAATGCGACATAAGCGTTGTGTCGCATACATTGCGACATAACGTGCGACATAACATGCGACATAGTGTTGTGTCGCATGAAATTTCGATCCGATGCGACACAAGAGGTCTGTTCGGAAATTTAGTTTCCGAAAACGTATTTTCCGGTTTCCGTTGGGTCTAGAACTTTTATACTAGCTTTAATATGTTGTAATAAGTCCATAATAACTATTGGTAGTTGTTTTTAATGTTTGTGGTGTCGTTTTCTTTAAAATGACCAAAACCGACATTTCCGTTAACGTGTTCAAAAACGAGTTTTAATTACATATTTGAACATTACTAAGCTAGGGGAACCATAATCTAGCAAAATAAAGTAATCGGAAAAGTTTCGGGTCGCCGGAAAACTTACAAAGTTGTCGAATCGCGAAACCGAAAAGATGAAGTTGTAGCCCTCGTTGCGGTGATCGTTGTTGCTCCTTTCCGTTTTGTGATTCAAGCTCGTTTTGTGGGTGTTTTCTTGAGAGAGAGAGTGACCGAGATAGAGAGAGAGATGAGGGTAGAGAGAGAGAGTTGAGAGAGATTGAGTGAGAGGGTGGGTTTGGTTATGTTTGTGATCAAAGGGGCATGGGGGTGGTGCCCAATGTCTTGGCCGATTTTGGTGGGGTCCACCAAGTGTGGATCTCACCAATTTTTGTTCCCTCGCGTACGCGTTCCGTGCGGTGTTCGTATCCCCGGTCGTTTAAACGTTAAAATCATTTTGTACGCGATTAAATATACGTTTTAGATTACGAATTAATACTCGATAATTAAAGTGTAGTATTTTACCAAAATACTAGTTTTTAAGTTATAAATCATAACTTAGTTTTGTTTTGTCGGTTGGTCGAGTTTTCGGAGAGTTTGGTGACGTTTTAATTTAAAACGTACGTTTTCCGGTATATTATAAACATAATATAAAGTAATAGTCAAAGTAATTAAATAATTTCACATTATTTAATAAGTGTTTTACCAATGTCCGCAAGTTTGTACACTTGTTGTTTTATACGATATGTACGAATCGTATACGCGTATATATATACATTCCATCCATATATACATATAGTAATTAACGTATATAATCCTATTTCATATTATATACAAGTAATAAACACGTAATTAGGAAAATTTTAAATTGGTCCAAATTTTGGGGTTGTTACATTAGTGAACCATAAGTTCTTTTAGAGATGTTATAATAGGTTAATAAGTGCCAAATTAATCAAAGAAAAGTTCATCCCTTGATGCTTTAATAAAACCCTTAACGGTTCGCAAAACTGAAATTTTCGTAACTCGACAACGCAAACTTAATCGGATGAATAATACATGGACATTAAAATTAGACAAATTAAGTGTATCATAACTTAAGTCAAGAACTTAAAATTTCTCACTTTTCAAAACTCAAATTTTAATCACCAAAACATCACAAAATAAACCTCATAAAATACATATATTTATACCAAATTAATACAAATTAATTAGATAACTTTTATACACTTTATTTAACAAAAATATATATATATATATATAATGACCAAAATACCCTCCAAAAACCGGGGCGCCCCCTTTGATTTCAAATTCATTTCATTTTCCAAAAACCTCATTATTTCTTTCATTTTTCCCAAAACCCAATTACTTACACTTCCTCATCTCTCTCTAAAAACACACACACATCTCCTCCATCTTCTCTCTAAAATTCCAGCAAACATTCAAGAGAAATCCAAGAATTTAAAGGTGTTCATCACCAAATATTAACAAGAAAGGTAAACTACAACATTTAATCTTGCTATCTATCATTTCTTCTTATGTTTTCTTCAAAAATTTTGGATTTTATGCTTTTTCCATGGCTAAAATCCCCATATAAACTCTTGATGTTTGTAGGTTACACCTTAAAACACCTTTTAGGTGTTAATAGAAAGGATAACCCATGATCAAACCGAAAATCAAGTAAAAATCGATTATTGTTTGTAAACTTGTTGATATATTGTTCTAAGTATGTAGAAATCTTGTTTTTATGATAATAATCACCTCTAGAACATCATGGATGTATTTTAATACCATGCATGTGTTAGAACATAGATTTAAAGGTCAAAGGATCAAAAACTTCTTTTATTTCATGATTGGTGTTCTTCACTATGAACAAAACACCCATTATGAGTCTGAAATGCTTCTGTCCAGAAACTTTCATCTATTTCCACGATTTTTCTAAAACTCATTTTTTCATGAAAATGGACGTTTTTATAGTCTAAATTCAAGTTCTGGAAGTTAGCTTTCCAACCCCGTAAACGTGATATTGATTTGAGTTCGTTTGATATTTTTAATAATTTGTGGGACAAAAGATATACAAACTGTTGAAAAGGGTCAGAAACTTTTATCTTGGTATTTTAATCATATCTAGAGCCTCACACCTCCAAATAACTTGAAACCAACGCCAAAAGTTTACAAATTTTGTTGGTTACAACGTTTCTGTTGATCACTTTTTCTGGAACCCAATGTATTTTACTCAGATGTAATGATTGCATGCATGTGTCCCTAATTGGACACAGAAAATAAAAGAAAATATTAAAAATATTTGCACTAATTTTTAAATATTGGAAAAATTACAGTAACTAGATAACATATTGGGGATAATCTGTGATTTTTTTCTATATTTGATTTCAAAGCAGAAGTATTTTTAATAAATACAACAAACAGAGATAAAATTCTGAAAATAAGAATGTTGACTGATTTTGGTAAAATTGAAAAACCGACACTTGCGGACTTGTTATTTAGGGAAAGAATAACTTTTTATGACTTATGAAAATGTTTAAGGGTTGGGAATAAGTCTCGGGTCAAACCGAGGAGTTTTGACCGAGTCAACAAAAAAATGAGTCTCGGTTTCGGAGACGGAAAACTTACTATTTTCGGAAATAATGCTAACAAGAAGGTTATGGGGTGTCTTATGTGGTATAATCGGGTTATGGGTTTAATAAACATAAAATTGTAAGGAACCAATGTTCCAACACTCAAAACAATATGAAATATGGACATTACAATCACGTGACATTATACGACTTGTATGAGACGTTCGACAAATTTTTTTTTTTTTTTTGTGTAATATATTAGTATTCATTATTGTACACAAACGCGATAATAGGAAATTAACAAACTTCAAACCAATCAAACCAAAAAGGCACTTTGTAATCTAGATATTTAACTAAGCAATCTTAACAAACCAATTTACCAAGAATCTAACTAGAGACCTCGTGTTCATAGGACTTGGATAGGAGTCATACTCGTCAAGCACACGTGTTACATCCGTCGATTCACGCTTACGCTCAACAGTGAGTTCTCACATCCCCTTTTTTTCACTTGTTTAATATTTTGGGGTGAAAAGCATGATTCTAAATTTAGACTAAATTGGTTGTACATTCATGAACTTATTAAATCTTTGCCATGCTACTTATGCGAATTGGTGTGTATACTATTGTTATGCTTGAGTACTATCGTGCTAAAGTCCCCGGAAATACCTTTACACTACTTATTAACTCGTCCGAGAGCCAGACGAGCCGTTAATATATATGGATAGCGCTATTTAGGGTAGACCATCCCTCACTCACACTGTAACGTGGGTGCATAGTATTACTTTTACTCATGTTACCGATAGAACATGGAGCTTGGGGCATGTGTCGGTCTAATCGGTTTAGTAGTGGCCTCATTGCATTAACATTCGTATATACTACTTTCCTATTCGCAATAATTACAACCAATCATTTATATTTATATACTTGATGAACAAAGCTTTTGATTCATTTATCTATAACATTAAACCTGTGAACTCACCAACTATGACCATAGTTGACCGTTTGTTTATCATGCTTTTCAGGAGATCGACAGTAAGACGCATTCTAGGAGTACAATTATGTGGATGCATTCTCGCATGCGTTTGCTTTAATTTGGATTATGACTAACTTTTGGAAACTTTTATGAACTTGTTGTAATCACCTTTGGAATTATGTTTTGAACTTGTGGTAACTTGTAATACTTTTGCTAAATTATGTATGGTATTACTTCTATATCTTGTGCATTTGTTACCCGGTACTGTTACACCTCGTGTTTCCGCTTTAGCGGGGTGTGACACTCCCGCTCCGTGTGGTGTTCGTTCGCTCCGTCGTTCAAACGTTAAATAATTTTTATACGTTTAAATATAGTTTTAAGATACGGAAAATTACTAAATATCTTAGTTGAATTATTTAAGTTTTGAAAATTATAAAATATAACTTAGTTTGTTTGCGCGTTTTACATTTTTAAATCATATAAGTTTTGTTTGTATGATCCGAAATGAATACGAAATATTATCATAATAATATTTTTGATATAATAGCGTTATTTAATAAAATTGGTCACCAACGTCCGTATTTATGGAATCGAAATACATTCGATTTAAATTGCGTACGATTTAATCAAATCGCATTTTCGTATATATTCAACAATATATATAATTCGATACATTAATTAGCCTAACACAGAACTAATTACATGTATTAACATATGATTAGGCACTAAGTACTAGTCCTAATTTGGCGGGTGTTACATATAACCTTAACAACATTCATAAAATCAATCAACATAAACATATAATCAAATTATCATATAAACATTATTCATTTAAACAAATATGTTAAAGAACAATCAATATCCAATAAGAAATCAAGATCTAAACATAAACATAAGTAAAAGATCTAGAATCGAACCAAGAAAACTGAATTATTCTTCGTTAGGGTTGCAAGTCCTCAATCCCTAGCCTCCTAGCCTCCAAATTCGACCTAAAGTCGTTCTATAACCCTTGCAATCGACTTTTACCTCTAAAATTCGTATTCGGTATATTCTAAATCGTCTGGAATGAGTTTTCTATTTATAATACTGAAGTCGGCACCCAACCGGCGGTTGGAAGCTTCAACCGGCGGTTGGAATTACTTTTCGTACGCTCCAAGGTTTCTAGAATAATCCGTAGCCGACTTATTGTGAAAGTTAAGATCGCGACGCGTTTGCCCTATAATCGTGACGCGTTTATTAAGAAATCGCGACGCGAAACGTCACAAATCGCGATGCGATTGTATGGATTTCAGATCTGCTCCATTTCGCGTAATCTTAGGCCCGTTTATTTATTGGATTTAAGCCCAATCTGCTTTTGCTCTGTGTTTAACCTCCTTTTTAGGCCCAACTCTTTTAAACTTTAGATTTTATCTTCTATTTAAACATATAAATCTTGAAGTCTTCGTTTTTCTTCTTTTTCTTCGTTATTGAGCCCATTTTTGCTTCTTTTTTTCAATTCTTTAATTTAAACACCTAATTGCAAATAAACAAATTAAGTATCTAAACCAACATAAATGCAATAAAAGTGTATAAAAATATAGGGATTATTAGTATATAAATATCATATTATTTGATGTTATCAAATATCCCCACACTTAAGTTCTGCTTGTCCTCAAGTAGAATCATTCATAAACTAAAGCTGATAAGCATCAAACTAATATTTAATAATCAAAATACTCAAATTAATGATATGTTTCATACTTTAAAACTTTATACAATTTAAATTAACATGGATAACTATAATGTACAAATAAAAAATTATTATTATTATTAGTGCAACATATAATTCATGAATGATTATTAATATATTTATCCACTTTAAACAATCTATACTTATACTTCTGAATACATCTTTATTATTTGTATGTATATTACTCCTGATTTCCACATATGATATATGATAAACGCTCAAAAGTACTGTATTTTAGTAGTATTTTACCCCTATTCTTGGATATTTCTATTGCATTTTATTAAGAATAGATATTAATTTCGTTCATATTTGCAATTAGATGTGGAAATGGAGCGTTTATGAAGAAAGGAATGGAAAACAGTCAATAAACAAGCTAAATGATACATAGTTGAAGAATAAAGTGAAGCCGAAATCGAAGAAATGAAGAAATGAGGAAAAATCAAGAAACAGGCTGGAAAATGCATCCATACACCGTATGGAAGTCCATACGCTGTACGGATTGCAGTGCAGGAGGCCCAGGCTACGCGGACTTGGGCTGGGCTTGAAATCAATCCATACGCCGTATGGAAATCCATACGTCATATGGATCAAAATTCCAGAAATATAAAAATGCGCAAAAAAACCCTAAAAACAGTGTGGTTCATTTGTTTTAGTTTCGAGACGATTATTTTCGGTATTTAGGTTTAGTTTACGATTTTCTTTAGTATTTTAGAGGTACGAAGGGTGAAGATCGAGGATAGTTCATCTAAATCTTTCGTAGTTCATCGTTATTGATTCGGTATACTTTCGTTTCTTTATTTCATTGAAGAATTTGATTTATTTGAATCTGATGTATATTGTTTTCATGATGAATTGAATATCCAAAGTAATTGTGTAGTTGATTGAACTTAGATTATGATTATTGAACGATTATAATTGCGTATTGACTAAGTTATTTAATTGAAAACAGTTATATTACTCGTGAATCCTTGTTTATTGGTGACTAGTTATTATTGTTGCTCAACGTGGTTGATAATATTATTGAGATTGAGTTCCTTTAATGTTATGAATTATTGATGATTATAATCTAGGTTTTGATCATTGCTAAATAGATTGAGTTTGATAGGTTGAGTATACGATAATTATCTACTTTAAAATGAACAAGACAATAAGTAATTATTGGGTATTGTTGAGTCATACCACTAGAGTTAATTATAATGAGTTGTGAATACTTAATGCATAATTTAGGGAAAGGCACACAATTGACTGATCATCTTGTGACGTCGGACCGATGTTTTATGTTGGACCCTAAGTTGTAGGAATTAGTTGGACCCGAAACGTTGGCTAGTTCACATTCAATTTAATATTCATTGAAGAATTTGGTATTAAGTTGATATAAAAGAATCACAATTAGATAATCAATACGCAATGAATCAAGATATATGAATCTGAGTGACATTAATTATACAATTACTTGTTCCCTCCTATCGTAATCTATTTGTTATTTCAATTAGTATTTATTATTATTTATTTATTATTTTAATTTAAGTTTTATTTAAGATTAATTATTTTAAATAAATGTTTTCTAAACAAATGTTCGCACGGAACTAAAACGCCCCCTATATTTACTGCTTTCTAGTTAATTGTTAATTTCTATTATAAATAATCCACCATTTCCCTATGTTCGAATCTGACTTACCAAATCTATATTTACAATTGATCTGGTATTCTTGCCTGGTTGCTTGAAAGTATTTATTAGGTATTTCTATTTATAAATTATAAAACAAGACGCGCTTTCATAGCACATCAAGTTTTTGGCGCCGATGCCGGGGAAGCGGTTGTGATTATTTAAATAGGAGTTAGTGATTTGTAAACTTTTATTTTTAAAAGAATTTTGTTAAACAAATAATTTTGTAAAGTTGTTTAAAGTAATTTAAGTAATTGTGTAACAAGTTTTCATTAATTCACTGGTTGAAACTAATTATCCTTTAATTGGTTAAACTTTTGGGGTTTTAGTTTCAACCGGCGGATGGGAAACCGTCCGCCGGTTGGAGTTCCATTTATTTAATATTGTACATGTTATTTAATTTTATTATTTTGTGTGAACTAACTTGTTTTTCGTTAGTGGTGTTTTGTATTTCCTGATTTATTTTCTATTTAGGTTAATCCAATGGCGAGAAGTTTTGAAAGTGATGCAAACGATAATGATATGGTCAAGATAGATCAGTCTGCTAAGTCTGATGCTAGTTCCACTGAGATAGTATCTCCCTACACTCACTTAGGGCGCATTCCCATTCCTATTGTTTCATCTTTTTAGGGATTGCTATCGGCACTTGAGGAGTTTAGAGGAGATATCCCTTTCAGTTCGGAGATTATTAGGAGTTCCACGATTGATTTTTCTGGTAATCAACAGGCATTGGTTGATGATGTGTTAGAGGCAGCTTTGATTCAGAGTCAGTATGGGTGATAGTCCCGTGCCGTGGGATCTGATCGGATCGTTTGATTGATTGTAAATGCGGAATGATAAACAATCAATATATGAATTACGAACACACAAATCTCTATAACGTTTTCGTATATATTAACACTTGATTATAAACGTTACAATCACAAACACACTCTCGTTCTCTCCTCTCTTACACCAAAAACGCCTCTGCTATCTAGGGTTTGATCAACCCACAAATGAAACTCTAACTCGCTATTTATACTCGACCTAATGGGCCCTGCGACGTTAGGCCCAACGTCGCAGGCCAGGCCCAATGCGACGTAGCCCATGTCGTCGCAGGCCCAATTACAACGTCACCATTCTATGTATATTTCATTTACAGACTCGAATACACCCTCTAAACACTATACATTCGTAGACTAATTGACTTTGACAATTACAATAGTTTGACCAACTGACTGACACACAAAATGCATCAACAAACTCCCCCTTGTCATCAGCTTGGTCAAATAAGTCTTCAATTAGTCTTCATCAACAAACTCTTTCATGTCTTTGACAATCAGAAACTCCTCCTTTGAGATAGCATGGTCTTCAAAGAAATCTTGGTGTCCAAATTCATGTGACTGACACAAATTTATCATACAATAAGATCTTCAAACTCAGTGACCATCTCTCAATCATCAACAGCTTCTCCGATAGAATCATCTTCACAATCTTTGGAGAATAGCTGACATCCTTTGCATCTTCAATATTTGACTTTAACAAGATATGTGATATTGAAGAAAATAACATAGAAATAAAATCTTTTTGTATTTTTCTTTATAAATGAAAAACAAAGAACGAAGATTAAAATAAATTGGGGATAGGATTGTTTTAAGTCTGCTTAGGGATCATATCAGGCCAACATGCAATTATTAGGGAATAGTAAGTGTTATTTCGATCATCAGTATATTTGTCCACTTTAAACTTACTTGACATATTTAAAGCACCTTTTATAAAAATTAGTTCAAGACGATCATCGGTATTGTTTATCCACTTAAACATGTTACATCCGTATCTGTGAGCTAACCTTTATTGTTAGTATGAATATTAATTTTGAGAAACCTATTATATGATATACTGATAAACTTCAGTAAAACAAACACTGCATATTCACACAAGGTAGAGATTACAAGACCAAGTTTATCTCGATTTTCTCGTAACATACACTTGATATTTATATTTAGGCATACATCAAACCGACTATGAAGATACTAGTGGCCCCAGATCTGTACTTAGTACAACAGAGGGTCCCTTAGTATGAACATAACAAGTTTGAGACTATTTGCATAACTAATGGATTCAGGTCTGTACGTGAGTACAACAATAGTCACCATTAGTTAGGCGAATAATCATATTATTACTATATGCCCATTTTACATTTACATAATTATGACAGTGTATGTGGTGCTTCCATTTATCAATTAAGACTTATGTCATACATCAGATAACATTTTTCACAAAGTAATAGACAAGTTTTATCATTACTTCTTACTCACTCACAAACCGGTGTGTATCATGCCTACCAATACATCGTATGATGAATATAATTTAGATAAAAACTGTTTTAAGTGTGTCAGATAAACCTACTGACACATCCAAGATAAACCTTAAAATTCCATTTTGTGCATGTTCCCCGATGTACTATCATATCCCAAGTTGTTTTACAAACACACAATCCAACATCTTTTCAAGAATTAAGAATCTTGCTATTCACATTTCTGAATTAAATAATCAGAATTTTTAATATTCAGAATTACTCCCCCTGAACAGCAAATTCTTATATCCAATCCAAAAATACTCCCCTTAAACATTAAACATATTTTTGTATTTTGTAATTGAATAAATTTCGCAACATTGCATTTCTTTAATACTAAAAAGTATAAAGAATGGCTGTTGCATTAAACAAAATTTAAAGAAAAGTATCAAAATCACATATCAAGTCAAGTCAAATGACTTTTAGCACGTTTACCACCTCATAACATCAAAAATCTCATCCAATCACAATTCATCATCGCATTCTTCCAACAATATCCACATCCATGCAGTCACTAAAAATGTTAGCTTTCAATAACCTGACTGCACCACCACAAACAATTAAACGTTAGTACTTATGGGACACCCAAGCCTTGATAGACTTGGGTTGTCCATGGTCATCCATAACCATCACATCAATGAGTTTATGATATTTTAAAAACTCAGAAGATTTCATTGATGCGTTGTCTGTGGATTTGGGTTTCCAAACCTTTGTAGGTTCAGATGAGTTGTTTTCAACAATGTTGTGCTGTTGAACTTGAGGTTTACTAGGCACAACTTTGTTTACTCTAGCCACGGGTTTTGGAGAAGAGGATGCATATCTTGATATAGGCGAATACGAAGCACGCCTAGAAAACGATTTTGAATAAGAATTCCTAAAGGAGGAAGTTCTTGGCATCCCTCTACCAAACCTATCTAGGGATAATAACCGACAATCCCTAATTATATGTCCCTGTTGACCACAACGAAAACAAGAACGTCTCTCAACATAAGATTGATTCCAATGAGTTCCCTCAAATCGTTTCGGTGGAGGACAATACACAGAAGGTCTATGACCAGGAACATTTGTTGAACATGCACTCTTAGGAGAACATGTGGAAGTAGATGTTCCTGAGGTTGAGTTAGTCGATTTTGAAGGTTTATTCTTTTCAGATTTATCAACTTCAACTTTTGAGGATTCATTGTCAACCTTAGCTTTGCCTTTGCATGTAAAACAATCATCATTTTCAGTTGTAATGATGAAATTTTCAGGTTTGACATTTATTTTCTCAACCTTAATGGTAGACTCTTCAGGTATATCTTCTACCTCAATGACCTCCTCAACACTAACTGAAGGTGAATTATCAGACTTAACAAAAGTGGGCAAAGGATACTCTGTCCGATTGGTTTTCTCCTTTCCCTGCCTCTTAGGCTTAGCTTCTTTATCTTTGGTAGCTGACCAAGACGAGTAGTCAGCTACTACCTCTTCGATCCCTTCCTTAACAGGCTTAGGATAATAGTTAGTGGGAGGTGGATACCCAAGTCCCGCTTTACTTTTATCTGTCCTCATCTTGTCAACCATTTCATCGAAGAGTTTATGAGAATTTGAGTAATTCGTGATCCCCTTTTTAAAATTGTCAGACTCAGACTCGAATACACCCTCTAAACACTATACATTCGTAGACTAATTGACTTTGACAATTACAATAGTTTGACCAACTGACTGACACACAAAATGCATCAACAATGGGATTGATAGGCAATTCTATATTGCCCTCACTACTTTTGGGGAATCTCTAGAAACTAGGATTAAGGAGGAAGAGAAATTCTACACTGCTCAGAAGAAAAGATACACGGAGATTTATGAGATTCTGAGGCATTCTGCATTTCCATACTCGGCAAATCAAACCTCGTGTCTTGGTCGCATGATTAGGGCTTTGTATGAGGTAACTGGTCATCCTAGTGCAGAAGCATAAGGAATTTAAGTTTGGTTTAAGAGAATTGGTTCAATTGCTACATTCAGATGACCATTTGACGGATATTACACCTCATCGATTCATTATGACGAGTACTATTCATTACTATCTTCAAGAAATGGTGACGAAAGTAGATCGTCTTGCTAAGGAAGAATTAGATAGGCCTCATCCAGATTTCATTCACCCGAATAATGAGATTGATTTGGCTAGTTACTTGGGAGTTCACTTGGATGTTCTGATTGACAAGAGTAAAGTCTCAACCCCTTGGGAACATTTCAATCATGGAATGATGGAGATCTTTACTAAGCTGGTTAATATTTTCAAACATTCGGGGCTAGACCTTAGCAATAGACAAGAGATAGTTCTTCAAAAGGTAGAAAGACGAGTGAGGTGCTTGAGAAAAAGTCTCTTGATGAGAAATCATTATGGAATAACTGAGGCATGTTTGGACTTTATAAGAGAGTTAGAGGAAAACCCTCTTGAACGTGAGTACAAGTTGGAAGATGATAAGTTGGTACTGGCACCGGAGGGAGTAAATAATAAGGAGATTAATAAAATCAGTTGGGACTTGGTTTATTTTCAGCACGTGGTTAATGAGCACTTGGCAAATTTTCCAAGTTTTGGTAATGGTATCATTAACGTCATTCCCATAATCACTGAGCGTTTCCTTGCTCTCTATCCTAAGCAGTGATTCTAATCATTTATTTTGATTCTTATGCTATTGGATTGTTTCTAACATTTTGGTTTATTTTGAATTATGTTAGACTTTCAGTTGTTTTGGATTTTTAGTTTTTAATTGTGTGATTTGAATATTAAGTATTTATTTTGAGTGTTATTTAAATATGAGAATTTATTTAAAGTTTGTTAATTATTGTTATTTATTTTATAGTGTGGAATTGTGAAGATTTTGAAGTCGTGATTATCCTCCAGGTTTGAGATTTAATTATATAAAATTAGTGTGGGATTTGGGTTAAAAATTGGTTGAAAAAAACGGTTTTGAAAAATTCTGAAATTTCAATCCATACGCCGTATGGATTAGTTGGGCCACTGGGCCGGGGCGTTGACTGGGTTTAATGAGTTTGACCTGGGCCTGTTTAATCCATACGCCGTATGGAATCCATACGCCGTATGGATCAAAAAGAGGCAAAACCGCCAGCAGCCCCTTTCTTCTCCATTTTCAAACCTAAAACCCATTTTTCACCACCTACGGCTGTAACTACACCACACCCCAAACGAAAATTCCAGCCACGCATTCATCGCCATTTTTGCGTATTCTTGTTCCACACACTTTCCTCTACAAGGTATAACTTTCAGTTTTCATTTTCGTTGATTAAAAATGCGTATTTGGAAGTTAGGGTTTATGATAGAATTTTGGGTATTTCGAATGTGGGTATGATTATTGGCATGTTTTGATTGATTTATGTTCTAATTGATATATACATTGCAATGTCATGCTCGTTTTTCTAATATGTTACATATATTAAGTTAATCGAATTATCCGTTAGTAATGATGAAATGTGAATATGATATATGCTCAATTGTGCTATGTTTTAATTTAGTGCTTATTAATTTTCTGACCACATGATGATTAATGCAAATATTTGTTTGGTACACAAGTGTTTGTAATTACGGTTATGTGATAAATTGTTATTGTGATTAATTGTGTTATGATAATTCATTGTGAGATTGTATGGATGTTTGCTAGTTGCTAATGCTCGAGTTTAGTGATTGTTCAATTTCGTATTTTCATAATGGTACCAAGTTATTATAATGCATTTGATTAGGCAATTGTCATGAATATTTAATTAAGTATATACATATATGCAATTTGAGTGGTTTTGTTTAAAGATGCAATTTAGGTTCATGAAATTGGTTGTTGCGGTAGTTTTAGGCTAAACCTTTATGGTGGATTATTCAATTTTAAGCCGAAATGCTGTCGAAATTTTTATTGACCTTTTTGTATTCATTGCTTATTTGGTGTTATTAACATTTGTTTTGTTCAGCAGTTATCATGTCTAACAGGAGAACAAGAGGGGGTCAAACTTTGGGAAACCCGTTGGTTCGAGCTCATAGATATCTCACTTTTCATGGGTCGTATTCTGAGACCACCAGATTTCAGTTTGGAGAGCGTCTGGCTTCTAATATTGGCCAGTCAATTAAGGTTTTTGATGCTGTTAATTGGAATGTTTTGGAGCATGTGATTGCTAGAGAGGGGTTCACTAATGGTGCTGAGGCTATTAGGAATTTACTTGCTATTCCATATGTACTTGAGGATGAAAACATTGGATTTGTTTCCTATGCTTGGTCTCGGTTATTCAGTATCAGGGAGGATATCTACAGAGAGCTAGTTGTTGAGTTTTATAGCACCTTTAGGTTTGAGTCCAGGTCGACTCAATGGACTGAGACCTCCATTTTCTTCCAGCTAGGGGGACAGCCTAGACAGATGACTTTGGTTCAGTTTGCTTTGGGACTGGGGCTTTATGAGCCCAACGAGCTGGATAATCTTTACTTTTTAAACCACATTTCTGCAGGTGCTGTGAAGAAGCTCACTAACTTGGAAGTTGAGCAGGAGTGGCAGTTTATTGCCCAGGGTAACTATGGTAGTTCGACACCTTCTTACACGCGTATTCGAGATCCTCGTCATCGACTCATTCACAGATTGTTGACTTACACTATCGTTGGTCGCAAGGAGGGGCCTGAGAAAGTATCTAGGCCTAACTTGTTTTATTTGAGCTCGATTATCAGGAAGAGGTTAGTGAATGTACCTTAGAGGTTGGCGAAGTGGATGTCGAAGAGAGCTACTGGTACTAGAGATAGGAGTAGTTTGTGTGGAGGTCACTTTGTTACACGATTGGCTAGATATTTTGGGTTGGCTACTCAGGATGAGATGGGGTCATGCACGATTGTTCAACCTAGCATGGGTTGGTTGACTGCACGTAGATTGGAGGCGTTTGCTCTTATTGAGCTATATATTATTTATGGTGGTCCTGCGGATATGTATTACTGGGTTCCGATTACTCCGGTAGGACAGACTTTGCAGTCGAGGCACGCTAGAGCTAGAGGAGATACGAGTGGCAGTGATAGAGGTCGAGGTACGGCACGAGGCCGTAACAGAGGTTATGCTACAGAGTTTGATCAGCTATCTCAGCAGTTGCACCAGATGGAGTTACACCAGACTCAGAGGTTTGATCAGATAGATCTTATGCAGAGACAGCATTTCCATCAGACCAGTGCACATTTGGACTACCAGGATGGCTTGTTTGAGCAAATGTTTGGTCAGTTTCCTTCTGGACCCGAGTATCAGCCATTCCAGTACCAGATGCCACCAGAGTTCATGCCACGACCACCACCACCACAGCCAGAGTATGGAGAGCCTTCTCACCAGTACCAGTACCGCCATGATGATGACAGTGATTAGGATGATGTTCATCCTAAGTGGTTTATGATTCCAAACACTATTATTATTATTATTTTTATTATTATGACTGTTTTTATTTGTAGGATTTATTAATTGTGCTGTGGATTTGTAGTTTTAGGATTTGGTTGTGTTTATTAATTAGGATGTTTAAATCGGGTATTGTTTAATTCTGTTTGTCGATTGTTCCCTCAGAATTGTGTTGTGAGTACGTGTTATGCTGGCAGTAAGTTCAGCGCAACAAATTGAATCGAGAGGATGTGGGAAATTCATATCATCCTTGTCATACTCATTAAACTGCACATTATTCCAGGGGAGTTTTTCTGTTCTAAGTTCTTTTCTCTTTTTCCCGTTTTTGTATTTCTTTATTTGTACAATGAGGGCATTGTACATCTTTAAGTGGGGGATGGGAGAGAAAAGAGTGAAGTTTCCAGATAATTGTCCAGTTAATTAGTAGATGATTTTGTAATTTGGTTAACTGCTGTTTTATTAAGATAAGTAACTAAGAGGTTATAATTTGCCCGTTTTTCAACCAAATTTTTAATTTAAAATTTTTGTTTTCTAGAGATAATTATTTTGTAACTATGTAGGTTATTTTAAAATTTTCTACACTTTTCAATTAAATATTAAATTGTGAAAAATGTTATTTAGCTTCATTATATGATGTATTGATAGGCGATTTATATGAGAATTTTTGAGCTTTTAAGAAATGAAATTAAGGAGTGGATATTACCTTTTAGATGAACTTTAGCTGTGTATGACGTATGTCTTAATTTTCATATGAGTAATGTGTAATGTGCCATAATTTTGAAATTTAATTGATATCATTTGGGGATATACTGGGTGTTGTTTCCTCTGTTGTACGAAAGTACAGACCTGGTCTCCGTCAGTATATATAATGAAAAAGAGCAAAAGAGTTTAATAACTCATGATTTTAAAATGTAGTCAAATTATGTTGCTTTGTTGTACTAAGGTACAGACCTGCCACCAATGGTTTGACTAAAAACATTATTGTTAAACTAAAATCAAGTTATGTTGCTTTGTTGTGTTGAGGCACAAACCTGTCAAATCTGTCTTGATTTGGAAAATGATTGTTTTGATTAAATTTCAAGATATGTAATATTGGCATATTATGAGTATGAAAGTATATAGTTTTTGGGAGTTTAAGGAAATATCTACATGAATAATAATAAGTCAAGCTCAATTATTTAAATATAGATTGTTTAAGTGGATAACAATATCAGTAATCATTGTGAACTAATTAATGTTTAAAGAATAATAACTTCATGTGTAGATCATTTTTGGTAATTTTGTAGTTTCTTAATTTTTGTCTTTAGAATTAACAGATTTTTAAAGTTAAACATTTGAGTTGAAGATGGGTGATGTTGTGTAATTCCTTTGTTAGTTATTTAGATTAATGGAGATGACTGTTTTCTTTAGAAATTGATTTTTGAATCGATAGTCTACTTGAGGACAAGTAGGATTCAAGTGGGGGATGTTTGATAAACGCTCAAAAGTACTATATTTTAGTAGTATTTTACCCCTATTCTTGGATATTTCTATTGCATTTTATTAAGAATAGATATTAATTTTGTTCATATTTGCATTTAGATGTGGAAATGGAGCGTTTATGAAGAAGGGAATGGAAAACAGTCAATAAACAAGCTAAATGATACATAGTTGAAGAATAAAGTGAAGCCGAAATCGAAGAAATGAAGAAATGAGGAAAAATCAAGAAACAGGCTGGAAAATGCATCCATACGCCGTATGGAAGTCCATACGCTGTACGGATTGCAGTGCAGGAGGCCCAGGCTACGCGGACTTGGGCTGGGCTTGAAATCAATCCATACGCCGTATGGATCGAAATTCCAGAAATATAAAAACGCGCAAAAAAACCCTAAAAACAGTGTGGTTCATTTGTTTTCGTTTACAGATGATTATTTTCGGTATTTAGGTTTAGTTTACGATTTTCTTTAGTATTTTGGAGGTACGAAGGGTGAAGATCGAGGATAGTTCATCTAAATCTTTCGTAGTTCATCGTTATTGATTCGGTATACTTTCGTTTCTTTATTTCATTGAAGAATTTGATTTATTTGAATCTGATGTATATTGTTTTCATGATGAATTGAATATCCAAAGTGTAGTTGATTGAACTTAGATTATGATTATTGAACGATTATAATTGCGTATTGACTAAGTTATTTAATTGAAAACGGTTATATTACTCGTGAATCCTTGTTTATTGGTGACTAGTTATTATTGTTGCTCAACGTGGTTGATAATATTATTGAGATTGAGTTCCTTTAATGTTATGAATTATTGATGATTAGAATCTAGGTTTTGATAATTGCTAAATAGATTGAGTTTGATAGGTTGAGTATACGATAATTATCTACTTTAAAATGAACAAGACAATAAGTAATTATTGGGTATTGTTGAGTCATACCACTAGAGTTAATTATAATGAGTTGTGAATACTTAATGCATAATTTAGGGAAAGGCACACAATTGACTGATCATCTTTTGACGTCGGACCGATGTTTTATGTTGGACCCTAAGTTGTAGGAATTAGTTGGACCCGAAACGTTGGCTAGTTCACATTCAATTTAATATTCATTGAAGAATTTGGTATTAAGTTGATATAAAAGAATCACAATTAGATAATCAATACGCAATGAATCAAGATATATGAATCTGAGTGACATTAATTATACAATTACTTGTTCCCTCCTATCGTAATCTATTTGTTATTTCAATTAATATTTATTATTATTTATTTATTATTTTAATTTAAGTTTTATTTAAGATTAATTATTTTAAATAAATGTTTTCTAAACAAATGTTCGCACGGAACTAAAACGCCCCCTATATTTACTGCTTTCTAGTTAATTGTTAATTTCTATTTTAAATAATCCACCATTCCCTGTGTTCGAATCTGACTTACCAAATCTATATTTACAATTGATCGGGTATTCTTGCCTGGTTGCTTGAAAGTATTTATTAGGTATTTCTATTTATAAATTATAAAACAAGACGCGATTTCATAGCACATCAATATACTCTTAAACTTAATTATATAATTTTCTTTTATATTCCAAATAAATATATGAAGTCCATTTTTAAGAATCAAGACATTGGTGACAGGTCTGCATTTTCATGCAACAGAGCGACATAACTTGATTCAGGTAAAGCAATTTTTAAATCAAACCAGCGGTGACAGGTCTATACCTTAGTATAACAAAGCGACATAGTTTGATTAATTTACAATTTAATTTGAAAGATTTTTCTTTCTTTTTGCTTTATTTTTAAGAATACTAATTAGAAACCAGGTCTGTACTTAGTACAACAGAGGAAACAATTAGTAAACCCCCAAATGTTTTCATATAAGTATCAAGATATAAAATTATCGCATAATAAATATAAGAATTAAGACTTTTATGTCATACATCATAATATGTATCATAAAATAATATACAAATTATTTTATTAATTTCTTAAAATTCAGAAATCTTCATATAGATTGCCTATTAGTACATCATATCATGTAATTATATATCACTTATTATTAAGTTATTTACGTTATATGTACAAAACAGTTAATCCATATTAAGTCTAAACTTTTAAATACAAAACAAAACTTTTAACAAAAGTATTATAACTAAGAAATACCTAGTTTTTAACTCAAAATTTTTAAATTTGATGAAAAATTTTATAATAAGTAAACAAAAGTAAAACTTATTTAAAACTTAAATAATATATTTTTTTCTACCGACCCTTTCCCCACACTTAAATTATATAATGTCCTCATTGTATATAAACATATAAAATATAACGAGAAAAAGGAAGAAAAGAAATTAGAACAAAAAACTCCCCTGACTGTAGATTCAAAATTTGTCATCGGCCAGCGCTATATCCAATTCGGTTGATTCTCGATCCGTTTACGTAGTATACAACAAAACACACTTTCGTAGTTAATCACGATTGCATTTAGCATATGCAATAAGCCTTTAAACCCCTCGGTATCTCGAGTGGACGAGTTATAGTCTCGTGAGGGTTTCCAGGGAACACACCCACAAAGTTCATAAGATTCCAAATATTCTGCAATTGTCGCTGAACTTACTGCCAGCATATACACGTATTCCATAATGCTAATGTCAAGCACCAAAGCCTAACATAATGAAAAGATAACAGAATAATAATAATAAACAAGGTAAAGTAGTGTTGTACATAAGTAAACACTAACTTAACCACTGTTCATCATAATTAGTACAAATATTAAAACATCACACAAACAAAAATAGAGTGTACTCTGCTGAAGGATCACAAGGTGGTGGTGCCTGAGTAAACTAGTCAGTACCATATGGTGGAGGAGGGTAATATTATGGCGTATGAAAACCTGGAGGAGACTCTGGTTGTGCGTCTGCCCAACGTCGTGAATACTCTCGCTGCCATCCCATATCAAAACTCATTCTTCCCATCTCATACACCAATCTACTATTCATATCATGCAACTGATCCTGTACTGACTATAATGTGGCTCGGGGTGCAGCTGCTCGTCTCTATGACTGTTGACCTACTGCAGGAGCTCCAATAATCCTCTGAACCAAATTCCTATCAAGAATCCCCATATCAGGCTCCTTGTGAGGACCTGCAAGTCGAATCCCCAGTCTCTTCGCTATCTTAGTAACATAATGTCCACCACAAATAGGACTCCTAGACTTATCACCTGCAGTTGAGCTCAAAAATGAAGCTACCATATAGGGAACGTTCAAAGAATCCTCAGGTACAGTCATCACCGATAAAATCCATAAATCTGTATAGTTCATCTTCTCTATTCCCGACCCCCTCGCTACTACTGAATGCACAAATATCCTATGTAGAAGCCGATAGAAAGGATATGTGATCTGACTCTCCAATGAACTACCAGAATGCCACTCAGTATCTGAAAATCTACTCCAAGCTGCTCTAAAATAAAAGGTATCTGGAGCAGTAGTAAGTGCAGTACGAAAACAATCAAGAAACTCATCATCTGCAATCTGATCATCCTGATATAAACCCAATAATACTCCAAAACCAGCTAAACTGTAACTATGTGGATTACCTCCCAACCGGAAAGTAATCGTGCCTGGTGTAGTCACATTAGCATAATCAGCATTAAACACAAAGGTAGCAAAGAACTCATAACAGAGGATCGTGTAAGATGGCTCCCTAATATCCAAAAGTATAATCCAAGCTTCGTCATTAATATCAAAATCATCCGAATTATACCCCTTTGAAAGCACATCCTTGACCCGTTGTTCCAATCCTAGTTCAGCTAAAATTCCCCAAGAAATAGACCTCCCTGGGTCAATTGGTTTATCTTCCAAAGTTGCCAAATTTGCAAACCACACTTCTCTAATATCCAAAGAAATATTATTCGGAAACTGTAACCACTCATGATTGTTTGCAGGTGGCAAAAAGACTTCAGCATTGGGTGTAGAACTAGTACTACTACGCCCTCTTTTGCTACTATTTCCTCTGAATATCTGAAATTAAACACAAAAGTGATGGCAAAACAACAAGTATATAAGCTCACAAAGCTGCATCAACAAAATAACAAGTCAACCTTATTATCAAATTCCATAAACAATAATATTCACTAGTACGTCGTACCTAAAACTAAACAATATAATATTTCATGATTCAATCTATCATTCAATAACGTTTAGAAATATCAATTAAACCCTAATTTCAAAATATATAATCAAAATGCAAACTAGTGATAACAAATATCAATTCTAAGTAATCATTTATGCTTAACAAGTATAGATATATAAAATTTATGGCAAAATAGTCTAACATCTAATACTTGCATCAAATACTTCCTCAATCACTACACAGCTCAATCAAATGTTTCAAGCATTAGTGTGGTTAAATATACTCTCATTCAAATAATAATTTCCTAAGTATACTTTAATAGGATGGTTAACCTAATAAGCACAAAAACTGCATAATCTTAATAATCATTAGTTGCTAATTATCAAAATATGACAATAGTGAACTAAGCAACCTATTATAATCATCAATCATCAAAATCCTAAGAAATCCCCAAATTCATATAAACCCTAATTTTTCTATGCTCAAATCAACCGCATAAACAAAAAAATATGAGTAACATGATGTTATACACATATAATGTGAGCAATGTATACATAATTAAGAACTAGATTCATATAAAAATGGAGCAATTCGGACCTAGGGTATAGAGACCCCAAATTCGGATTTAAACCAATCAAAGGCAAGTTAAATATATAAAAGCAAATCAAATTAAGGTTAAGGTTCAAGAAATCATACCCTTCTCATGTTTGTTTGGCCGGATTTGACGAATTAAAGATTAGGGTTTCGTTTTTTTGAAAGAGTTTTGTGAAAAAGGAAGGAAAAATGAAGAAGAAAGAAGAAAATCGCGGCTATATCTGTAAACAACAAGATCGGGTCAATATTATATAAAAATCGTGTCGCGTTTAACAACAAATCCCGTCGCGATTTGGTGTTTGACCCGAATGTTGACCCATTTGACCAGTTGGTTTGACCCGAAATTAAAAAATGATTTTTTTAGAACAATAATGATACTAATAAAACTAATAATAATTATAATAATAATAATAGTAATACTAATAATTATAATAAGTATAAGCCCAAAATATTAAAAATAGTCCTTTTCAAATTTGGCCCAACATCATTTTAATTAAACTCTTTAAGCCCAACAGATTTTTATTTATTGATTTGGCCCATTCTAATAAAATTAAACTTATTAGTTATGATTCCTAAAATTTTTCTAACTTAAGAGCACAGGGTGTGGTAAACAGTATTATGGACAATGTTCTGGAGAATGTTGTTGGTGAGGATTTTGTGGTGGAGGAATTCTACACTCACAAAAAGATTACAAACAAACTTTTACAAAATGAGGTGGCATATGAAATCATCCAATCATATTCATCCCTTTAATCTCTCTCATCTTTTTCTCTCTTCATAATAGTGTGACAACTCATTTTGTGGAAGTTTTTTTGTAAAACTTTTGTGAACAAAGTATTTCTCTTTGTGGTGTAGTAACAGTGTTCTGGACAGTGTTCTCAAAACTTATTTTTGTTTTTATATTTATTGTTTGTGTGGGGCAAAACTAAAAAATATGAGAACACTGATGTATTCAACGTCTCATTTAAGACGTTGTGACAAGAAGATGAGAACATTGTCATGGTGTGGCAAAATACTGTGACACAGTGTTCTCGATGAAGAAAATTGTTGGGAACGTTGTGACACCGAGTGCTCTAAGTGTTCCTATAATTAGTTCGGTTATTTATAATTCTATATACCTATCTTAAAAACAAATTAATAAAAATGAAATAAAGTAAAAATTACTATACTAAATCTAAATCTACCTAAAACTATACAACATGTACAAGCACGGGTTGCCTCCCGAGAAGCGCTTGTTTTTGTTCGAGTCACTAGCTTGACTCCAACCTTACTTACCTGAAAATTTGGTGACTTTCCCCACACTTAGCGTTAAGCAAGGATGGTAATATTGATAAATATTTTTTAAATGTAAATTTATTATAATGTAAGAATAGAAATACTTATCGGTTATAATAGGCATTTGTTCATCCCATGATGCTCCATGTCTTGCTAGAAACTGTGAGAGAATTTCCTTCCGCTCAAATTGCCAGAAAGGATCTTCATAAATTTAAAACAATGAATCTGTGCTTATAGATACTTCAACCGTTGGTTGTGTCAACTCAACCACCGTTTGGATTTCAACTGTCGAATGTGTTTTAATCCAGATGTTGTTTGATAAGTGATTACCACAAATTTCATTTTCGGTTTCTTCTCCAATCCTTATTTCTTGATCATCTTCCTTAAATTGTTCCACCTCTGGGTATAATGATAAAAATTCATCAATAATCGTAAATATTTCTTCTTCCGTCATTCCCCCATTCTGGTTTTCCAATTCAAGGATCTCCTCGCCAGGATCGTAGTGATCAAATCTTGGCAAAATCGACCAATCTACCTCCAACTCTTCTTCCTGTTTATATTCACTAAAAATTTCATTAGAAAATAATGATTTAGAAAATTGGGGATACTTATCGATTTGATTGTCGATCCCTTCAAGTTGTTGAATAGAAGCTCCTAGACTATGACCATTCGTTTCGGTTTCTTCCATCCTTTTACTTTGAATTTCCATAAACTGTGTAGCTATGACAATCGATGGTTGAGATAAATTCATCCGTGTTTGATTCATATATTCCTCAATCGTCATGTGGTAAATAGGATCATTTATCGAGTTTTGAGAAATCGCAGGAATGTTATCCATGGTCTGATACATACCTGTTAGTACTTAAAAGAAAAAGGAAAAGAGTAGAAAAGCAAAATAAAATAAAAACTAACTAAAAATTCTAATAAAAATTTAATATACAAAGCTAATCAAAAGTCCTCGGTAAGTCCAATGATCATACACAGAAGCGGAGAAGTAGGTCAGCGCGAAGCATATTAAAAACCCACCCCTTTCAGGAAGCAGAGCGACCCTCCTTATAACTCTGTTTTTGTTAGTACTCCCAATGGGTGAGCCGATTTTTCGATTAACTGACAGTGTACAAAAGTTTATTTACAGGGAAAATTAAAAATTTTAAATCACCGTTCCCCGGCAGCAGCGCCAAAAACTTGATGTGTGCTGAGTAGTCGATTAAAATAACAAGTTTAAATAAAGGAAATACTAAATAATACTATCACACAATATAGGCAAAAATAACTCGTTCGTATAATATAGCTTACAAGTAAGTCCAGGTATCGAACACAGGGAACGGTATTTTAATTTAACCCTAAACAATTATTAGCAACTATTTACAATTAATGTTACAGATAAAGGGGGACGTTTTAGTTCTGAGCGAACATATATTTATTTTGATACCGAACTAGGATATACAAGGCAATTAAAGTAATTAATAGACAACTAAGGTAAATTAAGTAAATTGGAGATATATTTTATCTAAACTAGCTATGTTATATTAAAATTCTCTTATATGTTTACTTTTGTTAGCTAATTGACTTTATGGTGAAATATAAAAGTGGATATCCTCCTTGGTCGGGTTTAAGTATCCTGGATAGCCTCCTATGATCGAGTTTAAGTATCCTTTATGAAGCTCTTTAACGAATATTAAGGTTAACTAACTTCGGGGTCTTGAATGTTATTATCTAATCAATTATAGTTTAATCCAGTAATAATTATAAGTTATCACGCAGTCAGGGTATTTAAGTTATAATTAAAATATAAACCTAAATTATTATTCAATGCATACAAGTACTCACTTCCATATGATCTCATAATCATATAATCAATATAGATATAACCTTAACAACATTCATAAAATCAATCAACATAAACATATAATCAAATTATCATATAAACATTATTCATTTAAACAAATATGTTAAAGTACAATCAATATCCAATAAGAAATCAAGATCTAAACATAAACATAAGTAAAAGATCTAGAATCGAACCAAGAAAACTGAATTATTCTTCGTTAGGGTTGCAAGTCCTCAATTCCTAGCCTCCTAGCCTCCAAATTCGACCTAAAGTCGTTCTATAACCCTTACAATCGACTTTTACCTCTAAAATTCGTATTCGGTATATTCTAAATCGTCTGGAATGAGTTTTCTATTTATAATAGCTGAAGTCGGCACCCAACCGGCGGTTGGAAGCTTCAACCGACGGTTGGAATTACTTTTCGTACACTCCAAGGTTTCTAGAATAATCCGTAGCCGACTTATTGTGAAAGTTAAGATCGCGACGCGTTTGCCCTATAATCGCGACGCGTTTATTAAGAAATCATGACGCGAAACCTCACAAATTGCGATGCGATTGTATGGATTTCAGATCTACTCCATTTCGCGTAATTTTAGGCCCGTTTATTTATTGGATTTAAGCCCAATCTGCTTTTGCTCCGTGTTTAACCTCCTTTTTAGGCCCAACTCTTTTGAACTTTAGATTTTATCTTCTATTTAAACCAATAAATCTTGAAGTCTTCATTTTTCTTCTTTTTCTTCGTTATTGAGCCCATTTTTGCTTCTTTTCTTCAATTCTTTATTTAAACACCTAATTGCAAATAAACAAATTAATTATCTAAACCAACATAAATGCAATAAAAGTGTATAAAAATATAGGGATTATTAGTATATAAATATCATATTATTTGATGTTATTGATAAACGCTCAAAAGTACTATATTTTAGTAGTATTTTACCCCTAATCTTGAATGTTTTTATTGCATTTTGTTTAGAATAGATATTGATTTCGTTCATATTTGCAATTAGATGTGGAAATGGAGCGTTTACGGAAAAGGAACGGAAAACTGTCAATAATCAAGCTAAATGATACATATTTGAAGAATAAAGTAAAGCCGAAGTCGAAGAAAAGAAGAAATGAAGAAAACTCAAAAATCGGCTGGAAAAAGCATCCATACGCCGTATGGAAATCCATACGCCGTATGGATTGCTGTAGTGGAAGCCCAGGTTACGCGGACTTGGGCTGGGCTTGAAATCAATCCATACGCCGTATGGAAATCCATACGCCGTATGGATCAAAAACCACAGAAGTATAAATTCGCGTTTTAAACCCTATTTCGATAGTTTTTTGAAGGTTTTTCGTTTCCAGACGTTTTCAGTCGAATTTAGGGTTAGGTTTACGAGTTTTAGGAGTATTTTGGAGGTACGGAAGCTAAAGAACGAGGATAATTCGCTCTAATCTTTCGTAGTTTGTCTTTAATCGATTCGGTATATTTTCGTTTCTTTATTTCATTGAAGAATTTGATTTATTGAATCTGACATATATTGTTTTGATGATGAATTGAGAATTTAAAGTGATTGCGTAGTTGATTTAACTTATATTACGATTATTGAACGATTATAATTGCGTATTGAATAAGTTATCTGATTGAAAACGGTTATATTGCTCGTGGACACTTGTTTATTGGTAACTAGTTATTATTGTTGCTTCACGTGGTTAATAATTTTAATGAGATTGAGTTCCTTTAAAATTTTATTGATTATTGCTAGTACTACCTTAGGGTTTTGGACTATCACTAAATACGTTGAGTCTGATAGGTCGAGTATACAATAATAATCTACTTTAAAATGAGCAAGACAATAAGTTAATTATTGGGTATTGTTGAGTCATACCAATAGAGTTGATTATAACGCGTTGTGAATGTTTAATGCATAATTTAGGGAAAGGCACACAATTGACTGATCATCTTGTGACATTGGAACCAGTGGTTCATGTTGGACCCTAGATTATAGGAATTAGTTGGACCCGAAACGTTGGCTAGTTCATATTCAACTTAGTATTCATTGAAGAATTTGGTATTAAGTTGATTTAAAAGAATCACAATTAGATAATCAATACGTAATAAATCGGGAAATATGAATCTAAGTGACATTAACTATACAATTACTTATTCCTTCCAATTAGGATTTATTGTTATTATTTATTTATAATTTTAATTTAAAGTTTTATTTATGTTTGTTCATTTTAATTAAATGTTTTCTGAATTGTTCGTACGGAACTAAAACGCCCCCCTTATTTACTGTTTTCTAGTTAATTGTTAATTTCTATTTTAAATATTCCACCTTTTCCCTGTGTTCGAATCTGACTTACCAAATCTATATTTACAATTGATCGGGTATTCTTGCCTGGTTGCTTGAAAGTATTTATTAGGTATTTCTATTTATAAATTATAAAACAAGACGCGCTTTCATAGGCGACATCAAGTTTTTGGCGCCGCTGCCGGGGAAAGCGGTTGTGTTTATTTAAATAGAAATTAGTAATTTTTAATTCTTTTTTTTTTAAAGTAACTTTTGTTAATTAAGTTTCAGTAAAGTTGTTTTAATTAGTCTAATTAATTTTGTAAAAAGTTTTTAATCCGTCACTGGTTGAAACTAATTATCCTTTAATTGGTTAAACTTTTGGGGATTTAGTTTCAACCGGCGGATGGAAATCCGTCCGCCGGTTGGAGTTCCATTTATTTGAGATTGTACACGTTATTTAATTTTTGTTTATTTTGTGTGAACTAACTTGTTTTTCGTTAGTGGTGTTTTGTATTTTCAGATTTATTTTCATTTAGGTTTGTCCAATGGCGAGGAGTTTTGAAAGTGATGCAAATGATAATAACATGGTTAAGAGGGATCAGTCTGTTACTTCGGATGCTAGTTCCGCCGAGAGGGTGCCTCCTTATACCCAATTAGGCCGTATTCCCATTCCTATTACTTCATCTTGTCAGGGGTTGCTATCGGCACTTGAGGAGTTTAGAGGGGATATTCCTTTCAGTTCTGAGATTATTAGCAGGTCCACTGTGGATTTTACTGATAGTCAGAGGGTTTTGGTAAATGATGTGTTAGAGGCAGCTTTGATTGAGAGTCAGTATGGGATTGATAGGCAATTCTATATTGCTCTCACTACTTTTGGGGAATCTCTAGAAACTAGAATTAAGGAGGAAGAGAGATTCTACAATGCTCAGAAGAAAAGATACATAGAGATTTATGAGATTCTGAGGCATTCTGCATTTCCTAATTCGGCAAATCAGACCGCGTGTCTTGGCCGTATGCTTAGGGCTCTGTACGAGGCTACTGGTCATCCAAAGGCAGAAGCAGACAAGGAATTTAGGTTTGGTTTAAGAGAACTGGTTCGATTGCTACATTCAGATGACCATTTGACGGATATTACACCTCATCGGTTCATTGTTACGAGTACTATTCATTACTATCTTCATGAAATGGTGACAAAAATGGATCGTTATGCTAAGGAAGAGGAAGAAAGACCTCACCCGGATTTCATTCATCCTCATTTCGATATTGATTTGGCTACATATGTGGTACTAAACTTGGATGTTTTAGTTGATAACAATAAGGTTCTAACTATGAGGGAGCATTTCCACTATGGGATGGTGGAAATATATACTAAATTGGTTGAAATCTTCAAAGATTCAGGATTAGAACTAACTTGTGTTCAGAATGAGGTAATTGCAGGGATTGAAACTAGAATAAGAAGTTTAAGTAAAGAACCGTTTCTGAGTAAGCATGCTGGGATAGTGGCAGAGTGTTTGGAGTTTATGAGTGAGTTTGAGAAGAATCATCCCGACCGTGAGTACAAGCTGGTAGGTGACAAGTTAGTATTGGCACCTGAGGGAGTAAATAATAAAGTGATAAAGGGAATCAGCTGGGACTTGGTCTATCTTCAACATGTTGCCAATGGACACTTGGAAAGTTTTGCGACTTTTGGTAATGGGGTTGAAAATGTAGTTACTGAATTGATGAAGAGTTTCCTTGTTCTCTATCCATTGAACTAATTTCATCGTTCCATTCCTTTTCTTTTATATTTCTTATGCTATTGGATTGTTTCTAACATTCTTGTTTATTTTGGATTATGCTAGACTTTTGTTTGTTTTGGATTTTTGTTTTTGAATGTGTGATTTGAATATTAAGTATTATTTTGAATATTATTCTTTTTAATGTTTGTTAATTATTGTTATTTATTTTATAGTGTGGAATTGTGAAGATTTTGAAGTCGTGATTATCCTCCAGGTTTGAGATTTAAGTATATTAATCAATTGTGTGATTTGGGTTGAATTGGTTTAAAAACGTTTTTTTGAAAAATTCTGAAATCTCAATCCATACGCCGTATGGAATCCATATGCCGTATGGATTAGTTGGGCCACTGGGCCGGGGCGTTGACTGGGTTTAATGAGTTGACTTGGGCTGTTTTAATCCATACACCGTATGGATCAAAAAAGCAGAAAACCGCCATCAGCTCTTTTCTTCTCCATTTTGAAACCTAAACCCTCACACACACACATACCCACGGCTGTAACTACCACCATCACCAAACGGAAATTCCGGCCACGCATTCATCGCCATTTTTGCATATTCGTGTTACACGCACTTTCCTCTACAAGGTATAACTTCCCGTTTTCATTTTCGTTGGTTAAATCACTCGTTTGGAAGTTAGGTTTATGATAGAATTTTGGGTATTTCGGATATGTGTATGATTATTGGCATGTTTTGATTGATTTATGTTCTAATTGCTATATACATTGCAATGTCATGCTCGATTTTCAATTGTGTTGAATATTTTATGTTATTCGAATTATTCGTTAGTGATGATAAGTTGTGAATATAAGAAACTCAATTATGCTATGTTTTAATTTAGTGCTTATTAATTTTCTGACCACATGATGATTAATGCAAATATTTGTTTGGTACACAAGTGTTTGTGATTACGGTTATGTGATAAGTTTTTATTTTGATTAATTGTGTTACAATAATTCATTTTGAGATTGTATGGATATTTGCTAGTTGCTAATACTCGAGTTTAGTGATTGTGCAATTTCGTATATTCAAAGTGGTACCAAGTTATTATAATGCATTTGATTAGGCAATTGTCAGGGATATTTAATTAAGTATATACATGTATGCATATTGAGTAGTTTTTGTCTAAAAGTTGCAATGTCGGTTCATGAAATTGGTTGTTGCGGTAGTTTTAGGCTAAACCTTTATGGTGGATTATTCAATTTTATGCCGAAATGCTGCCGAAATTTTTAGTGACCTTTTTGCAATTAACTGCTTATTCAGTATTATTAACAATTGTTTTGTTTAGCAGTTATCATGTCTAACAGGAGAGCACGAGGAGGTGAAACTTTGGGAAACCCGTTGATTAGCTCACATAGATACCTCACTTTTCATGGGTCATATTCTGAGACTGCTAGGATGCAGTTTAGAGATCGTCTGGCTTCCAATATTGGCCAGTCTATTGAGGTGTTTGATGCTGTTAACTGGAATGTTTTGGAGCATGTGATAGCTAGAGAGGGGTTTACTAATGGTGCTGAAGCCATTAGGAATTTACTTGCTGTTCCATATGCACTAGAGGATGGAAACATTGGATTTGTTTCCTATGCTTGGTCCCGGTTATTCAGTATCAGGGAGGATATCTACAGAGAGTTGGTTGTTGAGTTTTATAGCACTTTTAGGTTTGATGCCAGGTCGACCCAATGGACTGAGAACTCCATTTTCTTCCAGCTAGGGGGACAGCCCAGACAGATGACCTTGGTTCAGTTTGCTTTGGGATTGGGGCTTTATGAGCCCAATGAGCTGGATAATCCTCACTTTCTAAACCACATTTCTGCAGGTGCTGTGAAGAAGCTCACTGATTTGGAGATTGAGCAGGAGTGGCAGTTTATTGCCCAGGGTAGTTATGGTAGTTCGACACCTTCTTACATGCGTATTCGAGATCCTCGTCATCGACTCATTCACAGATTGTTGACTTACACCATTGTGGGTCGCAAGGAGGGGCCTGAGAAAGTTTCGAGGCCTAACTTGTTTTATTTGAGTTCGATTATCAGGAAGAGGTTAGTGAATGTACCTTGGAGGTTAGCTAAGTGGATGTCGAAGAGAGCTACTGGTACTAGAGATGGTAGTAGTTTGTGTGGAGGTCACTTTGTTACTCGATTGGCGAGATACTTTGGTTTGGCTACTCAGGATGAGATGGGATCATGCACGATTGTTCAGCCTAGTATGGGTTGGCTGACTGCACGCCGGTTGGAGGCGTTTGCTCTCATTGAGCCATGCATCACGTATGGTGGTCCTGCAGAGATGTATTACTGGGTTCCGATTACTCCGGTAGGACAGACTTTGCAGTCGAGGCAGGCTAGAGCCAGAGGAGATACGAGTGGCAGTGATAGAGGTCGAGGTACGGCACGAGGCCGTAACAGAGGTTATGCTACAGAGTTTGATCAGTTGTCTCAGCAGATGCACCAGATGCAGTTACATCAGACCCAGAGGTTTGATCAGTTAGATATTATGCAGAGAAAGCATTTCCATCAGACTAGTGCATATTTGGACTACCAGGATGGCTTGTTTGAGCAGCTGTTTGGTCAGTTTCCTTCTGGACCCGCATATCAGCCATTCCAGTACCAGATGCCACCAGAGTTCATGCCACGACCACCACCACCATTGCAGTCAGAGTATGGAGCGCCTTCTCACCAGTACCAGTACCGCCAGGATGATGACAGTGATTAGGATGATGTTCATCCTATTTGGTTTATGATTCCAGACACTATTATTATTATTGTTTTATTATTATTATTATGACTGTTTTTATTTGTAGGTTTTATTAATTGTGTTGAATTGGTAGTTTTAGGATTTGGTAGTAGTTATTTTTAATTAGGATGTTTTAATTTGGTATTATTTAATTATGTTTGTTGATTGTTCCCTCAGAATTGTGTTGTGAGTACGTGTCATGCTGGCAGTAAGTTCAGCGCAACGAATAATTGAATCGAAAGGATGTGGGGAATTCGTATCATCCTTGTCATTAAACTGCACACTATTCCAGGGGAGTTTTTCTGTTCTAAGTTCTTTTCTCTTTTTCCCATTTTTAAGTATGTCATTATTTGTACAATGAGGGCATTGTACATCTTTAAGTGGGGGATGGGAGAGAAAAGAGTGAAATTTCCACATAATAGTTCTGTTAATAAGTAGATGATTTTGTAATTTGGTTAATAGTTATCTTATTAAGGTAAGTAACTAGGAGGTTATGAGTTGCCCTTTTTTCAACCAAATTTTTGCATTAAAATTTTTGTTTTCTAGAGATAATTATTTTGTAACTTTGTAGGTTGAATTAAAAATTTTCTACACTTTTAATTAAATATTAAAGCTATTAAAGATGTTATTTAGCTTCATTATATGATGTATTGATAGACGATTTATATGAGAATGTCTGAGCTGTTAAGAAATGATAATTAAGGAGTAAATGTTTCTTTTAGATGAACTTTAGCTATGTATGACATATGTCTTAATTTTCATATTAGTAATGTGTGATATGCCATATTTTTGGGAATTTAATTAACATCATTTGGGGATATACCGGGTGTTGTTTCCTCTGTTGTAGGAAAGTACAGACCTGGTCTCCGTCGGTATATCTAATGAAAAAGAGCAAAAGAGTTTAATAGCTCATGATTTAAAAATGTGGTCAAATTAAGTCGCTTTGTTGTACTGAGGTACAGACATGTCACCAATGGTTTGACTAAAAACATTATTGCTAAACCAAAATCAAGTTATGTTGCTTTGTTGTGTTGAGGCACAGACCTGTCACCTCTGTCTTGATTTGAAAAATGATTGTTTTGATTAAAATTTCAAGATATGTAATATTGGCATATTATGAGTATGAAAGTATATAGTTTTTGGGAGTCTAAGGGAATATTTACGCGAATAATAATAAGTTGAGCTCGAGTATTCAATTATAGATTGTTTAAGTGGATAACAATATCAGTAATCATTGTGAACTATTTAATGTTTTAGAATAATAACTTTATGTGTAGATCAGTTTTTGTAAATCTCATAGTTTCTTAATAATTGTTTTTAGAATTAACAGATTTTTAAATTTAAATATTTGAGTTGAAGATGGGTGATGTTGTGTAATTCCTACTTTAGTTATTTAGATTAATTGAGATGACTGTTTTCTTAAGAAGTTGATTTTTGAATCGATAGTCTACTTGAGGACAAGTAGGATTCAAGTGGGGGATGTTTAATAAACGCTCAAAAGTACTATATTTTAGTAGTATTTTACCCCTAATCTTGAATGTTTTATTGCATTTTGTTTAGAATAGATATTGATTTCGTTCATATTTGCAATTAGATGTGGAAATGGAGCGTTTATGGAAAAGGAACGGAAAACAGTCAATAATCAAGCTAAATGATACATATTTGAAGAATTTAAAGTAAAGCCGAAGTCGAAGAAAAGAAGAAATGAAGAAAAGTAAAAAATCGGCTGGAAAAAGCATCCATACACCGTATGGAAATCCATACGCCGTATGGATTGCTGTAGTGGAAGCCCAGGTTACGCGGACTTGGGCTGGGCTTGAAATCAATCCATACGCCGTATGGAAATCCATACGCCGTATGGATCAAAAACCACAGAAGTATAAATTCGCGTTTTAAACCCTATTTCGATAGTTTTTTGAAGGTTTTTCGTTTCCAGACGTTTTCAGTCGAATTTAGGGTTAGGTTTACAAGTTTTAGGAGTATTTTGGAGGTACGGAAGCTAAAGAACGAGGATAATTCGCTCTAATCTTTCGTAGTTTGTCGTTAATCGATTCGGTATATTTTCGTTTCTTTATTTCATTGAAGAATTTGATTTATTGAATCTGACATATATTGTTTTGATGATGAATTGAGTATTTAAAGTGATTGCGTAGTTGATTTAACTTAGATTATGATTATTGAACGATTATAATTGCGTATTGAATAAGTTATCTGATTGAAAACGGTTATATTGCTCGTGGACACTTGTTTATTGGTAACTAGTTATTATTGTTGCTTCACGTGGTTAATAATTTTAATGAGATTGAGTTCCTTTAAAATTATTGATTATTGCTAGTACTACCTTAGGGTTTTGGATTATCACTAAATACGTTGAGTCTGATAGGTCGAGTATACAATAATAATCTACTTTAAAATGAGCACGACAATAAGTTAATTATTGGGTATTGTTGAGTCATACCAATAGAGTTGATTATAACGCGTTGTGAATGTTTAATGCATAATTTAGGGAAAGGCACACAATTGACTGATCATCTTGTGACATTGGAACCAGTGTTTTATGTTGGACCCTAGATTATAGGAATTAGTTGGACCCGAAATGTTGGCTAGTTCATATTCAACTTAGTATTCATTGAAGAATTTGGTATTAAGTTGATTTAAAAGAATCACAATTAGATAATCAATACGTAATAAATCGGGAAATATGAATCTAAGTGACATTAACTATACAATTACTTATTCCTTCCAATTAGGATTTATTGTTATTATTTATTTATAATTTTAATTTAAAGTTTTATTTATGTTTGTTCATTTTAATTAAATGTTTTCTGAATTGTTCGTACGGAACTAAAACGCCCCCCTTATTTACTGTTTTCTAGTTAATTGTTAATTTCTATTTTAAATATTCCACCTTTTCCCTGTGTTCGAATCTGACTTACCAAATCTATATTTACAATTGATCGGGTATTTTTGCCTGGTTGCTTGAAAGTATTTATTAGGTATTTCTATTTATAAATTATAAAACAAGACGCGCTTTCATAGGCGACATCAGTTATCATCACTTTCTCTCTCACACACACTCTCTCTTCTTTTTCTCTCTCTAGAATTAGGGTTTGTTCCAGTTAAGTCTTGGTTAATATTTAACCAAGACTAACGGAGGGACTACTTTTGTAATAGTGTAGGGAATAGTTCAGGGGCTTTTCTTGTAATATTGTCGAAGATATTGCGGAGGTTCTGCTTGTGTACTCTCTCTCTAAAGCTTATTCAATCTACGCTTTATTAACGGTTACTTCTTTCCTTATCTGTTATAATGATGATTACTATTGTTATTATGCTAGATTTAGGACCTGTTATTATGCGTAGTGAGTAGTTACCTTGTGTGTTTGTTATGATGTAGTTAGTTTATATATGTGTGGGGTGATGCTGCTTTAATATACGATTGAAAACCAGGTGTACTATTACTTTGCATTCATGATTTTTAAACCTAAATTATATTGCCTTTCCTCCAAATAAACGTGGTTAGAACCTTTATGACAAGGAGTCGCGAACCTTGATCAAATGGTCACTACCTCTCTATGTTTTCTAAAACTGTAAACATGGTCTGAATTGTGTAACTGTGGAAATACTGTTTTTACCTTTCGTATAGTACACCGTGAATCAATTAGGTATTTATTGGGAATAGTGAGGGCTGATTTATATCATAGACGGTTGAACTTTAATACAAACTTAGTTTGAACAGTCTAGAGTGACCATAAAGTATGTGATACCGGAAAGACCACAGTAAATGGCATTGTACTTTGTATAGCGTTGGAAACACCACTGGTGAAGTACAAATACATGGAAGCCAAGGAAATGCCGGTGGTTGAAGACTGTATCACATCTGGGTTATCAAAGCTGTGGAAATACTTACATGCACTGTACAACGTTAGTACACCCAGGACCTGGAAAGCTGTGGAAATGCTTAAATGCACTGTACACCGTTAGTACCTCTAGAGTTTGGAAAACTGTGGAAATGAATAAATAGCCCTGTACACCATAATGATAGCTCTAGACTAATTCATGACCATTAATGTAAAGTTAACAGTCACCACACCAAGTCTTAATATTAAATGTCTTACCTGACTTCGTTGTCCCCGTAGTGTTAAGAAAGGTCGGAACCCTAGTGGGTATGTTACTCTATCTCATGCACCCTCGAATTAGCATTCCAAGAAGGGTCGTTACTCCGTCACTGGATAACGTTGAAGAGTTGAGCATCCTCCTCCGATTAGACTCAATCTAGCCTAGTACTCAGTTACATACCGATTGGTCTCCCCAATCAGTAGGGTGCTAGTGTTTTCACCACGAACAACTAAGCTCAGATGAGACACAGACCTTTAAAAGACGTTTTCATATCAAAAACCCTAGCATCACCCCCACATAAGCTAACGAAGTCATAACAAACACATCTCCTCCATACTGATTACATCCCTATTTCTATTTTGTGTTTATTTAACTTTTTATTTAATTGCTTTAATTTACGGACCTAAATAACAAAAACCCCCCACTCAAATCAATTTAAACCCATCATTAAACTGAACAGTTTGTCCCGACACTTCCGTTTCACAATATAATTAGCTTGAAGAACGACCCTAGGTCATATTGCTACTATACAGCTGTAGTAAGCTTAGGTCCCCAGCTCTATAAATTTAAAACCCACTGCCGTAAGTCCCGGTTGACCGGATCAACGACCGGAGATAAACCCGACCGACCGCTGGGACTGCGACACCTGTTGAGCTTAAACATTTTCGTTTCATAAAACCCTCATTTCTAAAACCCACTTTCCCAAAATTCTCAAAAGCTTATCTCAGAATTTCTAAGGTTATGAAAACCTTTTAGAATATCCTTTTCACTTGATTCAACATTCCGCTTTCTCGAAATCACCTCTCTTACAAAGTCATCAAAATCATATATGAAGGAGAGAGAAACCATGGTGCGAAAAATTGGCACCAAAGCTCAAGATTGTCACGAATGGAGAGGTTAAGTTAGAAAGGATTTTCTAAGGGTGCTAAAAAAAATGATGAATAATCCCTTAGAAATTATGTGGCAGAGAAATTCTCAAGAAGAAAAAGAAGAAAAATAGTTAGTCTAAGAATAAAGCTAAGTGCTTTCAGTTCCGATAAAAGCAAAAAGAGCTATCTAGTTCCGTTTCCATATATGCACTATTCTAAATAAAGTTTTTTCATGATTTTTAAAAGTTCTAAGGTAATGCTTGTTGCGCCGCCGGAGTGCTGACTCTGCCGCGGTCGTTACCAGGGGGTGGCACGGCGGTCCTGCAAGCAACGGCGCAACAATTAGGTTTTAAGTACTACCTACTTTTGGGGAGTAAGCAGTAAGTATAACTCGAGTGTCGTTCTTAAAATCGGAGCGAATGGAACCAAAAGGGACTTACCGTAAATGAGCTTTCTGATAGGATGGGTTTATAAAAGTAGGTAGGTTTTGGTTGGTTTATCTAATACTAAATAAAACAAGTAAATTAAATAGAGAGTAGGCAACAGGTAGAGTGTGATTGCTGAAACTTCGATAATTAGGGTTTCTGGATGATATTCATTATATAGATGATTGGAGACTACCTTGGGCAAATCATCAGACGGACCAACAGTGTAAACACTAGGGCCCTACGTTTTAGTCTAAAAGCCTAAAAGCATATGTCACTGAATCTTAGGTTATCCTGATGCTGATCAGAAACAGGTTGTTCAAACCCCCCTCACTTGCCTTGTAAGACTAAGCGACCTCTACGGATGATATATCCCGGGTGTAGGCATAAGGTAACAAACTGCAATTTTCTATCTGACCTTTCTTAACACCTAAATCTATCTGAGTTTATCTAGGTATGTACTAATTGTATACTGTATATGTTAAGCTGTCGGTTATGTTGAGTTAAGCGGTTTAAGCATCTTGTATTACAACCGAATACTTGCTTTCTTTTCAGAACTCATTTATATCAGGTTTAAGCATTATTAACTCCGTCATGAATTAGACCCTCCTTTGCTATCAGGCATTCATCCCTAGGAATACTCACGGTGTACAGTGCAATTGGCATATCCACAGTGTTCCAGACTCAAGGTATACTCACGGTGTACAGTGCATTTGGCATATTCACAGTGTTCCAGACTCAAGGAATACTAACGGTGTACTGTATATTAAAGTAGTTCCACAGCTGTATGTTAACCTTGGTGTACTAACGGTGTACGGTGCAGCGAGCATTTCCACAGCTGTATTTTAACCTTGGTGTACTAACGGTGTACGGTGCAGCGAGCATTTCCACAGCTTTATTGTTCCTAGACCCATATTCTAAAAGGGTGACTTCTAGGTATTCCACGATGAAATAAACCTACGGCAGTTCCTTAGCTTCCACGTATTTGTACTCCACACGAGGTGTTTCCAACGCTATACGAAGTACTGTGCCGAATTACGGAATATTCATAGCTTCATACGGTAATATGAGATAACTATATCTACGTAGTATTAGGGTTGATCAGATCCTATCCTAAGGCAATAGTCACGTGAAAGACTGGAAAGGGTGGACACTTTATTAAGTCTATATTCATGTAAAACTCAACCAGATACGCAGCAAAACAATCACCAATCATAGCATTAGGAACATTATTCCACAACGGATTGTGCCCACGACTTTCATAGCTTCCACGTTCCGTACTACACACATTTGTGATGATTCCGGCGTTATACAAATGAAAGCCGTATAACGTTACCTCCGTTATTTCATAATGTTTATCCCAATGAATTAAATATCATCCATAATCCTAATATCTACATTTCAACAACCACAGTATTAAACTATGTAAATAGCATGGCAATATTCACAACATAAACAAAGATATCATGCAAACACAACATAATAACTGTAAGTAAAGGAATAAGTAATAACCAATATTTAAGCAGCGTAACACTGAGTAGTACAAGCTAGAATCTTGAAAACTTCAATACAATAAAATCCCCAAGCTACAACTATCTTCCCCACTCGAACCGTGCCTACATCTCTCTAGTTCTCTAGAGAGAGAAACTAGAGAGAGAAACTAACCTAATCTAAACTAGAGAGAGAAAGAGTGTGTGAGAGATAAAGTGAGAGATTTCTATGAAGAATGGTGTGTGAAATGAGGTGAATGAGGCCTCTATTTATAGGCAAGCCTTGGATCCAAGAGTACAAGTCCAAAAGCACACGTACAAGTAAACGAAGCAAGAATGAGGCCGTGTGAGAGCAAACCAAGCCATACACGGCCTAAACAGGGCGGTACACGGCCTGTTTAGGGCCGTACACGGCTTCACCAAGGCCGTACACGGCTGGGTGGTGGCCGTGTGCTAGGCCGTATGATTTTTCTGACTTTTCTCGTTGCTTCGGAAGGCCGTATCTTCTTCGTTTCACGTCCGTTTGACTTGATTCTTTCACCTACGGTCTCGTAATTCCGTTACGCTTCTAATGATGCCAATTTGGTAGAAATTGGAGGTGTGGAGCCTGGGCGTGTCCAGAATAAGTTTCGTAGTCTTAAGTTGTGCTGTTTGCTGCGTAACTCTCTCATCCTTGATCCATCTTGAGCAATCTATATATCCACGTTCTCGTAATCTTCATAGCTACAAAATAAGACAATTATGAGGTTCTAGTATGAAGTTTACAGTAGAATTAGGGTTAGGCTCAAAACGGTGCCTATTTAGGTCAGTTTTTCGCCCTTTTTGCTTGATTTTCAAAAGACCGACAAGTTTATACCTTTCTAACAAAAGTTATTGAATAATGATGATTTTAAGATGTATTTGTTAGAAAAGAGCTAAATATGGGACAATTAATGCATGTAAAAACGTGACTTTTTGCGATACATCAATGATAAACCATTACAACCAAAACAAACCATTATCCATACCCTTTCACCCTCACCAAACATTACAACCCTCATGAATGTCTTGGGATAATTAGCATCGTCCTCACTTAAGTGGTGGAGATCCGATTCTCGATCAAGCCTATGACGATGAGTGCTGCATGACTGGCTTTTGAGCGATTTCATTTGTTCTAGAATATTAGGGAACCCGATACACTTTGAGTGAATTGAGTGACCACCTTGTGAGGAATCACCCGGTCATGTATACTTCAAGATTGCGAGAGTTGGAAGTATGCCTAAGAAAGTCATTCCTTGTTTCTGGGACGATTGTCTTATTATTCCTTATTTTCTATTATGGTTTGCTGATATATGGGATGATTGCTCCTAAGGACCTTAGAATTCACCAAATCTGCTTATAACCGTTTGATCATAAAAACTGAGTTTTGTTTGAGGACAAGCAATTTCTAAGTGTGGGATATTTGATGTGTATCAAAAATTCATGTTTTTATGCACATACTTCCAGCACATTTGACCCAATTCTTGGTGAAAATACTTGAATTAAACGTTTATCTACTTAAATTCACAAAGTTGGTCAAATTATAGGCATTTCTATAAAAAGTGCTAAAAATATCCAAAAGGCACGCAATTCGAGGCAGATTATTCTAACACTGATTCTTACATACTTTTAATCGCCTGATGTTACAAGTTCTTAACTAGTCTCATATGATGTCTCAGGTTATTCCAAGAATGTAGAATCAAGAGTCGTGCAAATCGGATGAAGAACGAGGAAGATGGAGCCGTCTAAGCACAAACCGAGATCATTCCGCACACGCCATCTCTAGAGACATCCAAATTTGGTACATTAGGCATCATTAGAAGCGTAACGGAATTACGAGAACATAGGCGAAAGAATCAAGTGAAACGGATAAGAAACGAAGAAGATACGACCTTCCGAAGCAACGCGAAAAGCCAAAAACAGCACACGGGGCAGCACACGGCCCCCCATATGGCCGTGTACGGCCTTGAGAGACCGTGTACGACCTCATTAAAGCCGTGTATGGCCTGGTCCAGGCCGTGTACGGCCCTGGACCCCTCATGTGATCTCGTTTTGCTTCGTTTGCTTATATCTTAATGCATTGGACTTGCCCTTGATCCCTTGCCTCACCTATAAATAGATGGCCTCATTTCCTCATTTCACATACCATACTACACCTCTCATCATCATTTCACTCTCTCCCTTTCTCTCTCATTCTCTCTCTCTAGAGTTTCTCTCTCTAGTTTTCTCTCTCTAGATTAGGGTTTTAGGTAGTTAGTTCTTGGTTAATATTTAACCTAGACTAATAGAGGGGCTACTTTTGTAATAGTGTAGGGAATATTCTGAGGGGCTTATTTGTAATATTGTCGAAGATATTGTGGAGGTTCCGTTCGTGTATTCTTTCAACATTATTCTATCTACGCATAATCACGGTTACTTCTTTCCTTTTCTATTATGATGATTGCTATTATTGTTATGATAGATTTAGGATTGTTTGCCATGCATAGTGAGTAGTTCTCTTATGTGCTTGTTGTGATGTAGTTAGCTTACATATGTTAGGGGTGATGTTACTTTAAATACACAAATGAAAACCGGTGTACTGTTAACTTTGTATTTATGAATTTCTAAACCAAAATCGCCTTTCCTCCAATAAACGTGGTTAGAACCTGTATGACAAGGAGCCGCGAACCTTGATCAACCGGTAACTACCTATCTATGTTTTCAAATATAAATATGGTTTGAATTGTGTAGCTGTGGAAATTATAACACCCCTCATTTAGTAAAACAATGTTATATTATTAACATGGAAGCGTAGGAATTAAAACATATTTCTTTACTGCACATTATAATAATGTACACAACTGTTTATATGTTCTACACACACCATTATAAAAACTGTTTAAGAAACTACTGACAAACAACATTAAGCGGGGTATTATATAGTTTCAAACTAGTTCATTACAAAACATATCAGAGTAGCACGGCAAGTCAAACGTTCCTTGCTCCATGAGCATACCCTTCCTGCTACCCACCTCCCATAATAAACCTGCAGGAAGTAAAATGAGGGATTAGCACGAAGCTAAGTGAATGAATTCATCACACACTATTGGACTTAGCATAACCACCTGTTTACATCAAACATCCGTAAACACATGATTCAACTAGTCAACAATATAGTAATGAGGATCGGTGGCTCTGGGGAATACCATAATACATACCCGGGTGGCTCCCCAAGAAAACTTATCCAACCATATCCGTATGGCCATAACGGACGAGACCGATAGCTAGTGGTTACTATATTCAAACACAGGTTCTATACACACAACAAATGAAGTAAAACTCTGTGTAATTCACACAACAACCAACTATCCCAACCAACCAAGTCAACCCGTTGACCTCATTAACAACAGATGCCCGAAGGCCACACATATAGCACGTAGATTTTTAATCAACAATGAATATTAAATATAGCAACAACATGTCTACGTTCACTTGTTGTAACCAAACTGTTACAACTAAATCAAATGGTGAGTTCCGAATCCACTCACCAATACCTTTGTCTTCACAAACTCAGATTCCAGATGTCACTTATCTTTTGGAGGATCTGAGAATCAACAATCAGATATAAGTTAGTAATCAAAATCAACAATACTCAACTTATATCAATCTGTAACACTAGGAACTTAGTACAATCGATATCACAATTACAAGTTTCTTAATTATATATTATTAATCACAACACAGCTATTATCATGTATTAATATTGGTTTATCGACGTTATATCATATAACAATACAAATAAAATTACAATCAACAATTGAGAATGGATGCTGGACTGGCAATATAACCCGCCGGCTGGGGTCCAGGACCCGCCGGTTTCAGCCCACTACCCGCCGGCTCACACCACCTAGCCGCCGGGTATAACGATTTTTGAGGTACCAGAATCAAGTTAAGTTTTAAAGCCTAATTTAGCCGTCTGATTGGCTATGAAGCAGCCGGATTTGGGCTATAACCCATCGGCTTGGGTATTTTACCCGCCGGCTCCCCAACCCAAACACTGAACCCGCCGGCTTGCTCATGGGAGCAGCTGGCTTCTTATACAGATACAGCAGCAGCAGTACAGCAAAACCCTGTGACGAACAAATCTCTCAAAACACCATTTTCCCTTACCAAATCCGATATATATAATTCTATCTAACATCAAAGGGACTTCACATATCCACACATAACATCAATTAACTTCAAATAACACAAGATATCATCCTTCTATCCTCAATTCATTCAAAACCCATCTAGGTTATTTACTTGGATTCACAATCATACTTCAATAACAAGAACACTACAATTCAAGCTAAAAATCATTTCCCTATCATCATGTAGCATCAATAATCATCATGAATAACACAAGGAATCAACCAATTTCATCATTTCTCTATAAACCTAGTTAATATACACATAGAGATAAAACACTTACCAATTGAAGAACACCAAGATGATGCTAATGATTTCTCAATTACTAGCAAAATCACAGCCCCAAATTAACTAGTCTTAAGAATGATTTCAATTTCTTGATTTTGATGTTTTATAAGTTGTTAAGAGTTTAAAATGAACTCTTTCAATTTGGGGGAAATGATAAAACAAAAAGGGTGGTCGGCCCATCCTCATAACCGACCCACCATTTGGGTATTTTATACCGGTCTTAAATCTATTGTCTGACACTTAAATACTAATTGCGAGAAACTTATTTTATTTTACCATCGACTATAGTAAATTACAACAAGCAACAATTTACTATCCACAATAAGTCCTGTGACTTATTTACCTAAGTTTCACAAATAAACAATTAATATCAAATAACTTCTAAAGCAATTAAATAATCAATTTAAAATAAGAAATTACCAGACCACTGGAGAGGATGTTACAAATCTCCCCTCCTTAAGAAGATTTCGTCCCCGAAATCTCATCACTACCAAATAATCCAGGATATCTGGATCTCATACTCTCCTCAGTTTCCCAGGTTAAGTTTAAACCTAAACTATGCTTCCATTTTACTAAGACTATGGGAATCTGTTTCTTCCTAAGTTTAACAACTTTTCGGTCTAGAAGTTCAACAGGTTCCTCAACTAACTTATGGTTTCGATCAACTTGCAAATCTTGCAAAGGAAGAATCTGAGACTGATCTTCAACGTTACACTTTCTCAAATAACAAATATTAAACGTATTATGAATACCAGCAAGCTCCGGAGGAAGATCCAATGTAACTGACTGATCATTATCAACTTTATAAATTCTGAATGGGCCAATATATCGAGGAGACAACTTACCACGTTTTCCAAACCGAATCACACCTTTCCACGGAGAAACTTTAAGATAAACAAGCTCACCTTCAGAGAAAGTCACTGGTCGACTACGTGGATCTGCATATTGTTTCTGTCGGTCACGTGCGGCTTTTAACTTTTCACTTGCAACCGCAACTTTATCAGCTGTCATTTGAACGATATCGGGTCCAGCAAACTGTTTCTCACCAGCCTCTAACCAACACGTAGGCGTTCTACACCGACGCCCATACAACATCTCATAAGGTGGCATACCAATGCTGGAATGGTAGGAATTATTATACGCAAATTCCACTAATGGCAGGTGAGAATCCCAAGAACCCCCATATTCCAAAACACAAGCCCGCAACATATCCTCAAGTGTCTGAATAGTACGTTCTGACTGACCATCGGTCTGAGGATGATAAGATGTACTGAGATTCACACGTGTACCCAACTCTTGCTGTAAACTTTGCCAAAAATGAGAAATAAACCGAGAATCTCTATCCGATACAATAGACAACGAAATACCATGTCGGGAAACAATCTCATTAACATACAACTGGGCAAGCTTACTCAACGATGCAGTTTCACTAGTAGCCATAAAATGTGCACTTTTGGTCAATCTGTCTACAATAACCCAAATCATATCATTTTCTCGAAATGTACGCGGAAGTTTAGTCACAAAATCCATAGTTAAGTGTTCCCACTTCCACTCTGGAATTTCTAACTGTTACAGTAACCTATACAGTTTCTGGTGTTCAGCTTTGACCTGAGCACAAATATGACAAGCTCCAACAAACTGAGCTATATCAGTTTTCATCATAGGCCACCAATACAAAGATTTCAAATCATTATACATTCGAGTACTACCGGGATGAACCGATAAACGTGACTTATGGGCTTTAGTCAATATCATATCCCGAATACCACCAATAAGAGGAATCCACACGCGAGACTGAAAAGTCTTCAATCCTCTAGAATCGTCAACCAACAATTCTTTCATATTTAACATAATTTCTGACTTTAGATTATGATCTAATAAGGCTTCCAACTGTGCATCTTTAATTTTATCCACTAAGTCAGAAGTAACATCAACTTTCAAATAATATATTCGGTCAGAGGTACCTTTTCGACTCAAAGCATCAGCAACCACATTAGCCTTGCCTGGATGGTAACGAATTTCACAATCATAATCTTTGATTAATTCTAAGCATCGTCTCTGACGCATATTCAACTCTTTCTGAGAAAACATGTACTGAAGACTCTTGTGATCTGTACAGATAATACACCTTGTACCATAAAGATAATGTCTCCAGATTTTCAATGCAAACACAACAGCTGCCAACTCTAAGTCATGAGTAGGGTAATTTCTTTCATGCTGTTTCAACTGCAGAGAATCATACGCGATAACTTTGTCTCTTTGCATAAGAACACCACCCAACCCAGCATAAGATGCATCACAATAAACAACAAAATCTTCAGACCCATCTGGTAATGCCAACACAGGTGCCTGATACAATAGCTGTTTTAAGGTCTGAAAAGCTAACTCCTACTGTTCAGTCTACACAAATTTCTCATCCTTACGGGTCAATTTAGTCAACGGATCGGCATTTTTAGAAAAATCCTTAATGAACTTCCGGTAATAACCCGCCAAACTCAGAAAACTTTTTATCTCTGAAGCAGATTTTGGAGCTTTCCAATTCATCACAGCTTCAATTTTAGAAGGATCAACCCTGACACAATCATTACACCTCCCGAATCCAGAATTCACATTTAGAAAATTTTGCATATAAGTGTTCCCTTTTCAAAGTATCCAACACTAATCTCAATTGCATTTCACGCTCTGATTCGGATTTCGAATACACCAAAATATCATCAATAAACACAATCACAAATTTATTGAGAAAAGGCCGACAAACCCAATTCATCAAATCCATAAAAACTGCTGGAGCATTTGTTAAACCAAACGGCATAACCAGGAATTCACACAACAACCAACTAGCCCAACCAACCAAGTCAACCCGTTGACCTCATTAACAACATATGCCCGAAGGCCACACATATAGCACGTAGATTTTTAATCAACAATGAATATTAAATATAGCAACAACATGTCTACATTCACTTGTTGTAACCAAACTGTTACAACTAAATCAAATGGTGAGTTCCGAATCCACTCACCAATACCTTTGTCTTCACAAACTCAGAATCCAGATGTCACTTATCTTTTGGAGGATCTGAGAATCAACAATCAGATATAAGTTAGTAATCAAAATCAACAATACTCAACTTATATCAATCTGTAACACTAGGAACTCAGTACAATCGATATCACAATTACAAGTTCCTAATTATATATTATTAATCACAACACAGCTATTATCATGTATTAATATTGGTTTATCAACGTTATATCATATAACAATACAAATAACATTACAATCAACGATTGAGAATGGATGCTGGACTGGCAATATAACCCGCCGGCTGGGGTCCAGGACCCGCCGGCTTCAGCCCACTACCCGCCGGCTCACACCACCTAGCCGTCGTGTACAACGATTTTTGAGGTACCAGAATCAAGTTAAGTTTTAAAGCCTAATTTAGCCGTCTGATTGGCTATGAAGCAGTTGGATTTGGGCTATAACCCGCCGGCTTGGGTATTTTACCCGCCGGATCCCCAACCCAAACACTGAACCCGCCGGCTTGCTCATGGGAGCAGCCGGCTTCTTATACAGATACAGCAGCAGCAGTACAACAAAACCCCGTGACGAACAAATCTCTCAAAACACCATTTTCCCTTACCAAATACGATTTATAATTCTGTCTAACATCAAAGGGACTTCACATATGAACACATAACATCAATTAACTTCAAATAACACAAGATATCATCCTTCTATCCTCAATTCATTCAAAACCCATCAAGGTTATTTACTTGGATTCACAATCACACTTTAATAACAAGAACACTACAATTCAAGCTAAAAATCAGTTCCCTATCATCATGTAGCATCAATAATCATCATGAATAACACACGGAATCAACCAATTTCATCATTTCTCTATAAACCTAGTTAATATACACATAGAGATAAAACACTTACCAATTGAAGAACACCAAGATGATGCTAATGATTTCTCAATTACTAACGAAATCACAGCCCCAAATTAACTAGTCTTAAGAATGATTTCAATTTCTTGATTTTGATGTTTTATAAGTTGTTAAGAGTTTTCAAATGAACTCTTTCAATTTGGGGGAAATGATAAAACAAAAAGCGTGGTCGGCCCATCCTCATAACCGACCCACCATTTGGGTATTTTATACCCGTCTTAAATCTATTGTCTGACACTTAAATACTAATTGCGAGAAACTTATTTTATTTTACCATCGACTATAGTAAATTACAACAAGCAACAATTTATTATCCACAATAAGTCCTGTGACTTATTTACCTAAGTTTCACAAATAAACAATTAATATCAAATAACTTCTAAAGCAATTAAATAATCAATTTAAAATAAGAAATTACCAGACCACCGGAGAGGATGTTACAGAAATACTATCAAACCTATCGTATAGTACACCGTGAATCAATCAGGGATTTATTGGGATATGTTTAAGTATTGAGGGTTGGGTTTATATCATATATGGTCAAGCTTTAATACCAACTTAGTCAAACTAATCCAGAGTGACTATAAAGTATGTGGCATCGGAAAGACCGTAAAACGGCACAGTACTTCGTATAGCGTTGGAAACACTTCAAGTGGAGTACAAATACGTGGAAGCTAAGGAACTGTCGTCGGTTGAAGACTGTGTCACATCCTGGTTGAACCACATAGTTATGGACTAAACAAAGACCATTAATATAAAGTTAACAGTCACCAAACCAAGTCTTAATCTTAAATGCCTTGCCTAGCCTTAGTATCCCCGTAGTGTTAAGAACGGTCAGAACTTTTAGTGGGTCTATTACTCTATCTCATGCGCCCAGGAACACCATTCCAAAAAAGGGTCACTGTTCCACCATATGGAAAGTGTTGAAGAGTTGAGCAGCCTCCTCTGATCAGAATCACCATAGCCTAGCAACCCAGTGACATACTGTCTGAGAAATCAAACAGTAGGGTGTTAGTGTTTACACTACGAATACTTAGGCAAAAGCAAGACACAAATCTTTAAAAGACGTTTTCGTACACTAACCCTAGATATCACCCCATAACATAAGCTAACGAAATCATAGCAAGCATTATCCTCCATTACTGATTAAACCCAATCTTTTATTTACTATTTTGTTTATTTACTGTTTTATTAGTTTAGTTTAAACGGACCTAAAACCAAATCAAAACTCTTTTCAAAACCCCATCACTGAATTGATTAGTTTGTCTTGACGACTCTGCTTCACAATACGATTGATCTTAAGAACGACCCTGAGTATACTTGCCTCTGTAAGTAGAATTTAGGTCCCCAGCTTTTATAAATTCAAAACCCCCGTTGCGCCCGTTGCGTGAACGACCGTTTCGGGCGTAACGAACTTATCTTTCTAAGATATGAAGTTCATGAGTAATGCATTTAAATAAATGTTATTTGTTAGTTGATATCTATATAATTGTGATTATTGAATACGAAAGTTACCATATTAATAAATATGTTTGATTTATATAGAACTTAGCACTAAATGATAATACTTCTAGATTATTGAATCTATTATATGCATGAAACGTGTATAAATAAGTTAGCAAACTTATTAGATACAATTAATTGAATTGTCGGTTAATCATGGTAGATTAAAATAATAAACTTGTTATGGTTTGATTTATTCTTGTTTATGAGAAATAAATTGATAATGTGTTTTCTATAAATACATTATGAAATCAAAAGACTTAGTTTATTTGATTAATATATACTTTGCATATATAATAAAGTGAATCATGTCTGAAATAAATCATGGGATTTGTTTTTTGGATTCATAAGTATTGTTAAATTTAGTGGGAGCATTAAATGGAAATTTTAATATCTCACAAGAACATTAATTCATATTATTGTTGAAGAATTATAATTTATTGTTGGATTGACTCAAAAATGTTTGAAGATTGTTTAAAAGAAATTTTAAAATCCAAGTATTTGGAAAACATCAAATTTATTGTGAAGTTAATTTCATTAAGTTGAATTAATGGTTAGTCATAGTGAATGCTTTGTATCATGATCTAATATGTTTTACTTCGGTGTGCATATTAAATGATCATTAGATAACATTAACAAAGATTTGAATTATAGCTACAACAAATAAAATCTAAAATATTTAAGATTTTGATTAGTGGGTAGATATTTAATAAGTTATGTTTGGAGAAATATATCTTAATAAATATAGTTGAAATGGATTGATTAGAAATAGTTCTAGTTATATACATATATCATGACCCGATTCCAAAACCGTGAACTGTAGCATGTTAAGGTTGGATGACTCATTGAGATATGACGAGACCTTCATGTTGTTCATATTTAGTATATTTTAGTATCCATGAGTAATGTAAAACTTATTCTAAAGTGTACGAGACACGTATCCATAACCGCTTATTGTCGTGGGAACTACAATAGGGAGATCGGTTATAGTGAAAGATGGTATGTTACATCTTTAAAAAATAACTTGTCCTGCAGATATGGTACAATCATTGTTAATTTGTGATGCCTGATCACTAGCACTTAATGCGATTAAATGTTGGATTGACCCACATATTGAGTGAATACTTCGTGGACCATTGTCATGGGTATTCTCAATTGTGGCGCACTATCCTCTGACCTGAGCATGCTAGATTTTCGCATGTGAACCTAGTTGGTTTTTAATGAGATCTAACGGTGTTTGTAAATGAACATTGTTGCGACCCGATAGGTCGGTGTCGTTAACGATAACTATCTGGTTACAACAGTGGGTTTTAAATTTATAAGCCTGGGGCCTAGGGTTACTACTATTGCTAATCTAAGGGCTAGCAAAGGATAAGTATGACCTAGGATCGTTCTTCAAAGCACGGCGAATTGAAACTAGGGGAATTTAGAGACTTTTAAGAATTTAGCTAGGACAAAAAGGGTTGGTTTAGGTTTTGGGTTTTCTATTCTAAGATTAAACTAAACTAAATTAGAAATGGAGATTGAGGTTACTTCGGGCGTTTAGCAGTTAAAGCGATTGTCTACTATGAAGTGGTTCAGGTGATATTAAAGCGTGAAGAGTTCTAATGAGGATAAGTCATAAGTTAATGTGAGTTATTGCTACAATCCTACTATCGGGCTAACGCGGAGGTGTCCACAATTAGGCAAATAGAATGTCACGTGGGTTGCAGAATATATTAAAACATACACCGAAAGTTCTCTCAAATGCATGTCCATATCATTTGACAGTTAATCTCGAATCCTATTCCCCAATCTCGGTCGTCTTAGATGTCCGAATCATGGCACAGTTTGTTGAATAAACAATCTTGTAAACGGGTTTTACCCTCGTCGGAATAAGTTGGAAGAACTGGTCTAAGCGGTCAGATAAGATGTCATCACTTATTCGTATGAACTATCAACATTACTCAAGTATGCAACAAGACAGGGGTGATTTATATTATAAATAGAAACTTAAGTAATACATTTGTTAATTGATTCATAACACAACTACCTTCGGTCGTTCTCGACTTCCATACGTTTGTACTTTGCCGTAAGCATTTCCAATACTATATCGAAGAACAGTCGAACAGGGGCCGTCATGTTGTTTCACAATAATTAAGGCTAGATGTTTTTCACTAGTATGATGATCCTAAGCAACAATCAAACAAGAACATGCAATAAGACAATCAAGACAATAGTTAAGCCTAAGCATACAAGTGTATTAACTAAATCGAGGATATTTCAAAATTTGTCTCAAAAATACCGTCTGTCTGAATTAAATCTCAATCTACCTCTATTCCCATATTCCGTGTCTCTTGGATCCTAATTTGGTCTAGAGAACACCGGCCATGCCGAGTTCAATGATTCAATCAAACATAGTATAACTAAGTGACCTATACCCTATGAGTTAGCTACGTTCATTTTTGGATAAGGTTTTATTCACAACATGAGTTGGGCAGATAAATGATAAAGATTCAATTCCTACATCTATTCATGATACACAACACCCGCAATCTCATAGCATACAATATAATCACATACTTAAACCTCTCCTAAATGACTATCATAGCAGACAATTGAGTTATTTAGCTAATCATGGCAATTCTAGCATGCATATTTAAATTTATTAAAGAAAGAACGAACATAATTAATTATGGAAGATAGATTAAAACCTGATAATGAAATACAATAACTCGTAGCTACAAATGCGTCCCGGAGCACCTCCGTACAAATCTTCCTTGATTAGTTAATTAGCTAGTCTAATTAACTAAAGAAGTATTACAATAAAGAAAGAAAAGAGAAAATGTATTACAAGGTGTAATTGTGTGTGTTTTTCAAGGTGTGAAGGTGTGTCCTCCAAATGAACCCAAAGCCCTCTATTTATAGGTGAGCTTTGGCTCACATTAGCACTAAGAGGTGCATGTTAAAAAAAGGTAGCCAAAAGGGTGCACCGGGTACCGTACAACACGAAAAGTAGGCGCACCGGGTACTGTACAACACGAAAAGTAGGCGCACCATGTACCAAAAGTTGCCAAAAATGGAAACCGAGGCGGGGCTGTGGTGGCCGGCGGCGGTGGGCCCAGGGCCGGCGGCTGGCCTGTAGCCGCCCCGTTTCGCCATCTTTTGCTTCGTTTCTTGATTCGTGCGTGTTTTCTTCGTTATGCGTCCGTTTGCATCGATTCTTTTTTTGTTGGATTCGTAATTCAAAATCAAAGATTTTGACATAAGATAGGCCCTGAGATGAGGTCCCTAGCTCCAGATATTGCATACGGATCATTTGGATCTTCCGGCGGGCGCGGAATCTTCATTCTTTACCCGTTTTGGTTGATTCTTATTTTGTTGGATTCGTATTTTGAAAACGAACATCTTGGAAGTAATGGATGTTGATAGAGGGCACTTTAGTCTTGAAATCTCATTTTTATGCTTTGAATCTTCAAACGTGTGTGGAATCTTCGTTTCTTGGCCGTTTTGCTTGATTTTTATCGTGCAACCTTCGTTTTGGTCTTCTTAACATATTATCACTGATTTGTGCATTGTTTGAGTCCAAATGCTAAGTATTGCTCCAGAATGAGAGAGATATCGGTGGTAAAAACGTGACTTTGTACGCGATATCAAGTATCCCACACTTAGAGTTTTGCTTGTCCTCAAGCAAACCTTCAGCAAGTTTGTGAAAGGCTGGAAGGGTGTCTTTGTATTATGGAGAACTTTGATTCCTGCAGGTTTGGTAGAAAGATTTCGGACGAGGTTCCATCCCTTGATGTTTCCCCAAACTTTTGGTTCTAACAAGCTTTCTTTTCATAAATGTAAGATATACATGACTGGGGCCCTCACAGGTAGTCACTCAATTCACTCAAGTGTATCGGGTTTCCTAACTTCTAATTCACTCAGGGGCCAGTTATGTAGCTCCTCCGTTGTCATAAGCTTGATCGAGAATCAAATCTATAATACCTAAATGAGGACGGTGCTAATTATCCCTAGACATTCGCAAGAGGGTGAAGATGGTGTATGGAATAAGGGTTTTGGTAGATGGTTTAATTTGGGGTTTTAGTATAGCCTAAGAGTGATGACTTGCCTTTGGTGTTTTAGATGATACCTCTTTTTGAATTTCTCTCTTTGAGAGCCTTCTTTTCATGGCTTTTTCTTCTTTGAAGAACTTTTCCCTCGGCTTTAGATGATCCTTGGGTTTTTAGCTCTTTGATTTCTTTGGCAGCTTTGTTCGTGCTTTCTTTGGAGTCCTTTCATGGATGATATTCTTTTTCCCTTGGGGATTCCTTCTAGAAGTATGTTTCTTGTAGTGATGTTGCTGACATAACAGAAACTTAGGCTATAGCCAAGAGATGTAAAGAAAGGATTGGTTCTTGAAGTGAGTATTCGAAACGAAAAAGCTAAGGCTCGACAGGTTTTCTAAACGATCTTCAATGCCGAAAATGGACATTGGCAGGGTTAGGCTTGAAAACGGGAGCTTTACGAGAGGGTTTTGTCCTAGGGAATGTCAATATCCTCTAATTGCACCTTCGTCACGTATGACGCTCATTTTTTGTAATTTTGAAATGCATTCTTCGAACAAGTTCTAACTTGAGAAGGCATACAACGGCACACTCACAAGCGAAAAAGTGAAGCATTAAAGGTGAATGCTTTTATATGGCTCAAGATTCCTCACTCATTTTTTGTGGTTTTGTGCCTAGTCATGCGATTGCTTGTTTGAAACTTAGTTTGAAAGTTATCAAAAGAGTTTTGCTCGTCGTGGTCAATTTGCCAAGCCTTTTGAATTTTTGTTGACCGAAAATACCCTTTTTGGGCTTCCCATGATTCAAAAATTTTGAAAATTTTGCTAAAAATATGAGTTTTGCTAAAAAGCTTGATCAAAAGTTTATGTTGCAATACAATAGTGAATACTAGTGCTATCCCACACTTAAAAGAACATTGTCCATAATGTTCCCTATTTCTAAGTTAGGTTAATCCCACACTTAGATTTTGAATACAGGTCTATATTTTCAAAGTTATTCTCTATTTGTGAGTAATAATCCCACACTTAGAGTTTTTCTTAAAATTCTTGTGTGGTTCAAGCAAAGTAAGGTTAGAAGAGATACTTCCTTGTGCTCCAAGTTCAAGTGTGTGAATTCGCTGGAAATGGACCAGGCTCATTAAAAATGAACTCGTTCCATAAATTCTACTTCGAATTCTGTATAGTACACACCCTTCATAAAACACAAATGTTAACACAAGTCAATACATAAATAAAACTAAAAACGGCTAATCCATGTCAGCATAGAGTGCCTCCCAGTCAGTGAAGTCATCATCCATAAAAATCGTATTTTCCACGATCGATGTAGGAGATGCTGACTCCTCGATGGTGTACACTGGTGATGCAACATCACTCTCTGGATCCTGGATCCAAGCGTCCACTGCAGCAGCCTCCTCCTCTAGTGGGGCCATAAAAGTGGGGTGGTCCTGCGCAGTCAAGCTCCAAGATGGGAATAAATCTCTTGGTGGAATGTGCGGAGCGGGATCAGGTCCCATCTGAAAGGGGCACACATGTGTAGAGGTAAGGCCCAAAGCAGTGTGGATCTCAGAGATGGCGGTGTGCTGGACCTCAAGGGCTCTCAGTATAGACCAAGTGACAGCAGGGTCCGCAGTAGTAACCCCATGCTCAAAGATGGGTACCCTGGAGGTCCCTGCGGTCTGTCCCGCTGGTTGGTGAGATGGCGGTAACCTGGAATGGATTGGACATAACAGGAATGATTCCTGAACGTACACTTCCATCAAGTCTGCCGAAATATCGTCCAGACTAGGGGGTGGTGACTGGGATCCTCTGACAGTCCTCATGCTACTGCCCGGTGATGAACTCCGGGAGTGATGCATGGTACACGAGCGTCTCTGACTGGGGGCTCGTGCTCTGTCTGACGGCGAACTCATCCTGCAAAATATAAATGGTCTAAGATCATTAGTCCTTCATAAGGTGAGGTACTGTATAGAAAATTGGATTAGCTTAAACATAACAGTAAGATAAAATTAATGCTGAAAACATAAGATAGGCTTGGGGTGCCTCCCAAGAGCGCTTTGTTTATCGAGTCTCGTAGCTTGACTCTTCTACCTTTAAGTGTTTGTCAGGGTGCTTTGCAACCGTAGACTTCCTCGTATGGGGGAAAGTCTTGTACATAATGTTTTAAACGATGACCGTTTACCTTGAAATTTCCGTCTGGAGCCTCTAGTTCAATGGCGCCATAAGGAAAAACCTTAGAGATTGTAAATGGGCCGCTCCACCTCGTTTTGAATTTACCGGAAAATTTCTTAAATCGAGAGTTGAAGAGTAGAACTTTATCACCTGGATTGAAGCGTGTGGGGCGTAGTTTTGCATCGTGGAGCAACTTAGTTCTTTCCTTGAACTTGTAGGAGCTCTCGTATGCTTGATCTCTTAGTTCTCCTAACTCATTTAGTTGCATTTTCCGGTGCGCTCCCGTTACTGTGGGGTCTAAGCTGCAATTCTTTAGTGCCCAGTAAGCTTTGTATTTGAGTTCGATCGGAAGATGACATGCTTTTCCATATACGAGCCTATAGGGGGTTGTCCCTAATGGTGTTTTGTAGGCTGTCTGGAATGCACATAACGCATCATCTAGCTTGTCTGCCCAGTTTTCCTTGTGTTGACCAACTGTTCGTTCCAAAATTCTTTTTAGTTATTTCTGCTTGCCCATTTGTCTACGGGTGGTAGGTCGTAGATGTCTTATGGGTAACACCATATTGTTGCAATATCTTCATAAACTGAGTATTGCAAAAGTGTGTGCCGCGGTCACTGATGATCGCTCGAGGTGTTCCAAACCAACAGAATAGCTGCTTTAAGAACTTGGTTACAACTCTCGAGTCATTTGTTGGGAAGGCCTGAGATTCGGCCCATCTGGATACGTAGTCGACAGCTACTAGAATGTATTCCTTTCCGTAAGATTTCGGAAATGGTCCCATGAAATCTAATCCCCATATGTTAAATATTTCGCATGCTTGGATATTCGTCAACGGAATTTCGTTACGCGTTGTGATATTTCCAAACCTTTGGCAAATATCGCAGCGTTTCACCAAGTCTTGTGCGTCTCTGAAAATAGTTGGCCAATAGAATCTTGAATCGTATATTTTCTTTGCTGTCAAGTTAGCTGCGTGGTGTCCTCCTGATGTGACTCAAATAGTCATGTTTTTAAGGGCAATATTCCGCACTTTTTGGACGTATCTTTAGTGAAAACATTCCAAAATGATCATTATTTACTAAATTTCACTAAAGTGGTCTAAATATAGGCGTTGCTGCAAAAATCACCTAAAACGTCCAAATAACGAGCAAATCAGGACGAATAAACGTGCACAAAATCACCCGGCCTCATTTACCTTATATAGATCACATTCTAACTTCATCATATGATAAAACAGGTAAAATCGAGACGGGAAAATCAAGAATCATGCAAATCGGATAAAGAACGGAGAAGACTGAGCAGTATCAGACCCTATAAAGTCATTTCGGCTATGCTTGAGCTATACACATCCAATTTCAGTGAAGTTGGCATCATTAGAAGCGTAACGGAATTACGAAACCACAGGCGAAAGAATCAGGTCAAACGGACGCATAACGAAGGAGATACGCGCGTTTTAAGCAACGAACGAAATCAGACGAACACCGTATATGGCCCTAGGAACCGTATACGGCCCTATACAGACCGTATACGGCCTTGTATACACCGTATACGGCCCTACCAAGGCCGTATACGGCCCCCTTGCCCCCATATGCTGCATCGTTTGCTTGTACGTGCTGTTTCGCGAGTTGTACGGCTGATTTTTGAGCTTTGCCTATAAATAGGGGATCACTCCTCCTCATTTCAAACACCTTAACACACCTCAACATTTTCACACATTTCTCATTCTCTCACTTTTCTTATTTCTCTCTTTTCTTTCACTTTCTCTCTATAACTTTCTCTCTCTAGCACTACTCTTAGGAGTTAGAGGAGAAAGGTTAGGGTTGAGCTTACGGTTCGAGTCTAGAGGAAGTTTTAGCTTGGTAATCTTGTTGTAACGAGTTTTTCAAGTTCAGACTATTTGTAATCCTCAGTATTACGCTGCTGTATTCCCGGTGATATCTAAACTTTACTTACTGTTATAATGCTTGTGCTTTATGTTATTTCAGTTTGTATTCTGCATATTGCCATGTTTATAGAGTAGTTTAATATTGTGATTGTTTAAATGTAGATATTAGGAATAGGGATGATGTTAAATTAATGTTTCATTTATACGATTGGAAATTGTTATGCTGTGTATCTGGTTAAGCTTATCCTGAATATAGATCTAGTCTCTCATCACCCTTTCCAGACTTTCACGTGACTGTTGCCCTAGGATAGGATCTGATCAACCCTAATACTATGAATACACAGTTATCTCCAGTTACAATATGAAACTATGAACTTTCCTTTAAAAGGCACGGTACTTCGTATAGCGTTGGAAACACCTCGTGTGGAGTACAAATACGTGGAAGCTAAGGAAATGCCATGGATTGTTTCATCGTGAATTACCTAGAAGTGATCCTTCTAGAACTGTGGTCTAGGAATCAAAGCTGTGGAAATGCTTGTTGCACTGTACACCGTTAGTACACCTAAGATCTGGAACACTGTGGAAATGCTTAAATGCCCAGTACACCGTCAGTACATCTAGGGTTTGGAACACTGTGGAAATGCCTAATTGCCCTGTACACCGTGATTATTCCTAGGGATGAACGCCTGACTGTAAAGGAGGGTCTATATTTATGATGGTTAAGTATGTGCTTCAATAGAAACAATACAGGGTAGTGTCAATCATATACCTAGACATGCAAAGCCCTAATCACACCAATAGTTTAACGTACACAGGATACAATCAGTATTTGCTATAATAAACGTAAATAGACGATTAGGTGTTAAGAAAGGTCAGTAAATACAATTGCGGTCTGTTGCCTTATGCCTGATCCCTAGAACATTTAGGGTGACTTTGTCTTAGTTAAGCAAAGGCTCAGGAGGGTTTGAAAACAGCCTGATCTGATCAGAATCATGATAGCCTAGGATTCCAGTGACATATGTTTCTAGGGTTTCACCTGAACGTAGGGTCCTAGTGTTTACACCGAAAGTATGTCTACTCTTTATTTGGTGAATCTCCAATCAATTTTATAATGAACATCATCCCGAAACCCTAGTATCCAAGTTTCAGCAATCACATCTCTACCTGTCTACTTAAACCCTAATTTCATTTCTCGTTATTTACTTTTCTGCATTTAGGATAATTAGAAAACCAAATCAATCCAAGATCTATCTACCTACCCCCATCCTAATTGCGACCATAATCTTTGGTGATCCGCTTTATTTCAATTCGCTCCGATTTAAGAACGACCTCGAGTTATACTTACTGCTTGCTCCCAAGGTAGGCAGTACTTATAGTTTGAGCCCCAGCTCAAATAAATTTAAAACTCACTGTCCGCCGCTTCTGTTGCTGTTGGAACAACGACCAGAGTCAAATCCGACCGACCGATAGGGGCAGCGACACCTCCGGTGGGTCCATGATGGCTTTGATGAAGGATGTGTTCTGCTTCCTTTCGATCGACACATCTTCTTATAATCTGGTCGGGACAGACCTTAAACAAATATGGATCATCCCAGAAGTAGTGCTTGACATCGCGGAAGAACTTTTATCTTCGTGATGACGGCATTCCTTTCCTTGTGATCCCTCCAACTACGAAATTGGCTATGTCTGCAAACCAAGGATCATCCGTGAATTGTGACCCTTGAAAATGCTCTCCTAAACTCATTAACTGCTCTTCTGGAAATCGATCTTTGATGTCCCCTTCTGCAAGTTGTTCCATTGATGGATTTTCAAGTCGACTCAGATGGTCTGCGGCGACATTCTCTGCTCCCTTTTTATCTTTTATCTCGATGTCAAATTCTTGTAGGAGTAGAATCCATCGTAACAGTCTTGGTTTTGCGTCTTGCTTCTTGAAGAGGTATTTCAGAGCTGAGTGATCCGTGTATACTATTGTCTTTGACAATATCAGGTAGGACCGAAATTTATCAAAGGCAAATACTACAGCCAGCAGCTCCTTCTCGGTGGTTGTATAATTCTCTTGAGCATCTGTGAGAGTTTTGCTAGCGTAGTAGATTGGCCGAAAATGATTATCCTTCCGTTGCCCGAGAACTGCCCCTACAGCGAAGTCGCTTGCGTCGCACATGATTTCAAATGGAAGGCTCCAGTCTGGAGCGACCATGATTGGTGCGTTGGTTAGTTCTTTCTTAAGGTAGTCAAAGGCTTTCATGCAGCTTTCATCAAATGCGAATTTGATGTCTTTTCCTAATAGGTGGGTGATAGGTCGAGAGATCTTGGAAAAGTCCTTGATAAAACGACGGTAGAACCCAGCGTGACCTAGAAAACTTCGAATGGCTTTAACGTTGGTGGGTGGTGGAAGTTTCGCAATGCTTTTGACTTTGGCTTTGTCTACTTCGATTCCTGACTTTGATATTCTATGTCCTAAAACTATTCCTTCCTTTACCATAAAGTGGCATTTTTCCCAATTCAACACTAGATTTGATTCTTCACACTTGGTGAGCATTCTCTCGAGGTTGGATAGACATGATGCGAAAGAGTCTCCAAAGACTGAGAAATTGTCCATGAAGACTTCCATGCATTGTTCAATCATGTCATGGAAGATTGCAACCATGCATCTCTGAAATGTTGCAGGTACGTTGCATAATCCAAACGGCATTTGTCTGTACGCGAATGTTCCATAAGGGCATGTAAACGTCGTTTTCTCCTGGTCTTTTAGATCGAGCGGAATTTGGAAATAACCGGAGAATCCATCAAGGAAACAGTAGAATTCGTTTCCCGACAGCCTCTCGAGCATTTGGTCAATAAATGGAAGTGGAAAGTGATCCTTGCGAGTTGCTTCATTTAACTTTCGGTAATCGATGCAAACCCTCCAACCGGTAACTGTCCGAGTTGGTATAAGCTCATTTTCTTCATTTGTAATGACTGTCATTCCTCCTTTCTTTGGGACAACTTGAACAGGGCTAACCCAAGGTGAGTCAGATATTAGGTATATTATTCCAGCATCCAAGAGTTTGATAACCTCTTGCTTTACTACATCTTGAATCTTAGGATTTACTCGTCTCTGCCTTTGAACGGATGGTTTGAAATCATTCTCCATCAGGATCTTATGTGTGCAATAGTTAGGACTAATTCCTTGTATATCAGAAATTTTCCATGCGATTGCCTTCTTGTGTGATTTCAACATATCAACTAGCTGAGCTTTCTCTTCTGGTTTTAACTCTTTTGAGATTATCACCGGGAGTTGGGAGATTCCTTGGAGGTAAGCGTATTCAAGGTGAGGTGGTAATTCCTTTAATTCCAAGTTTGGTGGTTCCTCAATAGACGGCTTCATTCTAGCTATTTCGTCTCTATTCAGCTTCTCATATTCAGCTTGGAAGGGTGCCTCGTCTATCTCAGGTTCGGATGTAGAGATGGATGCTATTTCGACCCATTCGGTTTGGTTTGAAAATTCATTCATCTTTAGCTCGTATTTGTTGACCGAGGATGAGGACACTTCTTCATTTCGGGTGAGAATAAATTCTCCGTCGTCGGTGAATTGGAATTCTTGAAATTGAGCGGTCGAGGATTGGTTTATGGTTAATTCAGGGTTTGGAAATGATAGAGGTTCGGGTTGGTTGATTAATTGGGGTTCAAATGATGGTGGCTCAATACTCATCTCTTTGAATGAATCCAGGATTTCTTTAATTGAAGGAGCTGGATTCGGGTTATCGAGTGTGGATGTATCTCTTTTTAGCCAAGGTATCAGTGTACCGCATCCCAATGGGACAGCTATCGTTTTGCCATTGGTGCAAGATGGCTTCTTCTCAAACAAGGGAAATAGAAGTTCTTCAGACTTTGCTGGCGAAGTGATTGCGGATTGCAGCCCAGGCTCCTCGTTATATAACCTTCGAACGGTGACTATCGTGGTAGGTATCGGGTTTTGGCTGGATAGTGCCAACACTTCGTGGAGATGTTCATCAAAAATGTCCTGCATAGTATCGCACAAACCAAGGTCCTCTTCTAGAGGTTGCTTCATTAATCGATCGACATTAAAGGTGACCTCCTCTTTCCCAACTCTTAGTTTTAAAGATTTTTCGTTTACGTCGATTACGGCCTTGGCAGTATTTAAGAAAGGTCTGCCAAGGATGAGTGGGATGTGGGTGTCTTCCTCTATATCCATGATGATGAAGTCCACTGGTAAGACGAACTTATCGACCTTGACCATGACATCTTCAGCAATTCCTCGAGGGAGTTTAACTGATCTGTCTGCTAATTGGATGGTCATACGAGCAGGCAGTAGGTTATCTAATCCTAATTTCTTATAGAGGGAATAAGGCATAAGATTAACACTAGCACCTAGGTCAGCTAAGGCATTACTAATTTGGATATCTTGGAGAAAACAAGGTATTGTAAAACGTCCAGTGTCTCCTAACTTAGGTGGGAGACCATGTTGTACAATTAAAGAGCATTCAGCATCTAAGGGTAGACTAACTATTTGCCTAAGTTTTTCTTTGTTTGAAAGAAGTTCTTTAAAGAATTTGGCACATGTGGGCATTTCTACTAAAGCATCTAATAGTCTAACATTCAAGTGCAGGCTTTTAAACATTTCCAGATATTTACCGAATTGGGCTTCTTGCTTTTCCTTTTTAAGTCTACCAGGATAAGGTGTTCTCGTGCGAGGTACATTATCCGGAGTTTTGGTTGGTGATGGGTCAGGTGTTGTGACGGGGATGTCAATGGACACATGTTCACTCAGTGTAGGTGTAGGCGAAGAAGTGTTTTCGGGGGTGTTATCTGGTGGTGGTGGATCAATTTTGGTTATTTTTCCTCCCCTAGTGACGATTAACACATCATTGGGTTGAATGGTAGTCGCCGACGTACTTTCCTCAATGAAATTCAAGTTTCCCAAAATAGACTTCATGTTAGAAATTAATTTGTCAGAAATTTTTATCATGGCATCAATGTTGTCTTGAAATCCGGTTATCCTATTGTTTATAACATTTTGTTCTAGTATAAAATCAGATAAAAGTTGTTTTGAGGAATGCAAGTGGGTTGTTGGTGAAGGAATGGCCAAAAGTTGGTTTGATGTTCCACTTGGTGTAAGGTTGGTTAAATTAAAATAAAGGGTTGACATGGTTGGTTAATGAAAAACTAATCTAATCCTAAGGGCAAAAAGTGTAACTTTTGATTGATGTAAATCTTTCAAAAGGATCGCTAAACACTAAAGTTACTAAATTTCCTAAAATCGGTCGCCGACGCTCCCCGGCAGCTGCGCCAAAAACCTGTTGCGACCCGATAGGTCGGTGTCGTTAACGATAACTATCTGGTTATAACAGTGGGTTTTAAATTTATAAGGCTGGGGCCTAGGGTTACTACTATTGCTAATCTAAGGGCTAGCAAAGGATAAGTATGACCTAGGATCGTTCTTCAAAGCACGGCGAATTGAAACTAGGGGAATTTAGAGACTTTTAAGAATTTAGCTAGGACAAAAAGGGTTGGTTTAGGTTTTGGGTTTTCTATTCTAAGATTAAACTAAACTAAATTAGAAATGGAGATGGAGGTTACTTCGGGCGTTTAGCAGTTAAAGCGATTGTCTAGTATGAAGTGGTTCAGGTGATATTAAAGCGTGAAGAGTTCTAATGAGGATAAGTCATAAGTTAATGTGAGTTATTGCTACAATCCTACTATCGGGCTAACGCGGAGGTGTCCACAATTAGGCAAATAGAATGTCACGTGGGTTGCAGAATATATTAAAACATACACCGAAAGTTCTCTTAAATGCATGTCCATATCATCTGACAGTTAATCTCGAATCCTATTCCCCAATCTCGGTCGTCTTAGATGTCCGAATCATGGCACAGTTTGTTGAATAAACAATCTTGTAAATGGGTTTTACCCTCGTCGGAATAAGTTGGAAGAACTGGTCTAAGCGGTCAGATAAGATGTCATCACTTATTCGTATGAACTATCAACATTACTCAAGTATGCAACAAGACAGGGGTGATTTATATTATAAATAGAAACTTAAGTAATACATTTGTTAATTGATTCATAACACAACTACCTTCGGTCGTTCTCGACTTCCATACGTTTGTACTTTGCCATAAGCATTTCCAGTACTATATCGAAGAACAGTTGAATAGGGGCCGTCATGTTGTTTCACAATAATTAAGGCTAGATGTTTTTCACTAGTATGATGATCCTAAGGCAACAATCAAATAAGAACATGCAATAAGACAATCAAGACAATAGTTAAGCCTAAGCATACAAGTGTATTAACTAAATCGAGGATATTCCGAAAGTTGTTTCAAAAATACCCTCTGTCTGAATTAAATCTCAATCTACCTCTATTCCCATATTCCGTGTCTCTTGGATCCTAATTTGGTCTAGAGAACACCGGCCATGCTGAGTTCAATGATTCAATCAAACATAGTATAACTAAGTGACCTATACCCTATGAGTTAGCTACGTTCATTTTTGGATAAGGTTTTAGTCACAACATGAGTTAGGCAGATAAACGATAAAGATTCAATTCCTACATCTATTCATTATACACAACACCCGCAATCTCATAGCATACAATATAATCACATACTTAAACCTCTCCTAAACGACTATCATAGCAGACAATTGAGTTATTTAGCTAATCATGGCAATTCTAGCATGCATATTTAAATTTATTAAAGAAAGAACGAACATAATTAAATATGGAAGATAGATTAAAACCTGATAATGAAATACAATAACTCGTAGCTACAAATGCGTCCCGGAGCACCTCCGTACAAATCTTCCTTGATTAGTTAATTAGCTAGTCTAATTAACTAAAGAAGTATTACAATAAAGAAAGAAAAGAGAAAATGTATTACAAGGTGTAATTGTGTGTGTTTTTCAAGGTGTGAAGGTGTGTCCTCCAAATGAACCCAAAGCCCTCTATTTATAGGTGAGCTTTGGCTCACATTAGCACTAAGAGGTGCATGTTAGAAAAAGGTATCCAAAAGGGTGCACCGGGTACCGTACAACACAAAAAGTAGGCGCACCGGGTACTGTACAACATGAAAAGTAGGCGCACCAGGTGCCAAAAGTTGCCAAAAACGGAAACCGAGGCGGGGCTGTGGTGGCTGGCGGCGCCCAAGGGGTGGGCAGCGGTGGCGGGCCCAGGGCCGGCGGCGGCTGGCCTGTAGCCGCCCCGTTTCGCCGTCTTTTGCTTCGTTTCTTGATTCATGCGTGTTTTATTCGTTATGCATCCGTTTGCATCGATTCTTTTTTTGTTGGATTCGAAATTCAAAAATGAAGATTTTGAAATAAGATAGGCCTGAGATGAGGTCCCTAGCTCCAAATATTGCGTATGGATCATTTGGATCTTCCGGCGGGCGTGGAATCTTCATTCTTTACCCGTTTTGGTTGATTCTTCTTTTGTTGGATTCGTATTTTGAAAACGAACATCTTGGAAGTAATGGATGTTGATGGAGGGCACTTTAGTCTTGAAATCTCATTTTTATGCTTTGAATCTTCAAACGTGTGTGGAATCTTCGTTTCTCGACCGTTTTGCTTGATTTTTATCGTGCAACCTTCGTTTTGGTCTTCTTAACATATTATCACTGATTTGTGCATTGTTTGAGTCCAAATGCTAAGTATTGCTCCAGAATGAGAGAGATATCGGTGGTAAAAACGTGACTTTTTACGCGATATCAAACATCTATAACGGTTATTCGTTAGCTGACGAAGAAAACATGTTATGATTTCTAGTTTAACTCGCAAGATGAGACTTTGCAACTCTTGTATAAAAGCAAGAGAGATATCTCCTAGGCCGTCGATGATTTGGACCGAAGAAATGTATGGCCATAGTCGAGTGATAAGTCACTTGCTTAGTCTGTACAAATCTGTAATCGAAAAATAGGAATTGAGTATTGTAAGGTTGATACGGTCCATGCTTTATACTCTAAAATATCTTAAGAAATTGCAAAAGGATATAGCCATACCCTCACCGTTTTAAATTTTATTTCAGCTAGGCTGTAAAGCTACGAGGAGTGATTGCTTCATTGATCTGGTTAACCTAAGTGTCCTGGTAGGGACCACCTTAGGTACATGATATTTTGCCGATGCTAATATTTCGCACAAGTGGGAGTCTGAAAGATTATGTGCTTAATATTAACATAATTTAATGTCAAATCCAGCTTCACATGAACAATGCAGGGTCACACCGATGAGCACAACCGAACAAGTAGTGTGATATGATAATTAGATATTTGATATTGTTCATTTATGTAAAATGAATAAATTGGTCAAACGTAATTAAAATATTTATTATTATAAATAATTAAGTGTAATTATTTATTTAATAAAAGGATTTATTTATAATTCGTTTTGTAAATAAATTAACTAGTTTAATTGTTATTAAACTACAAGGTTTTAATTGTAAATTATTAACTTTGGGATTAGTTTTATAAGTAATTAAATTAGAGGGACTGTAGGTGTAAACTTAAGTAAACTTGTTAGACAAGTTTATTGAACCTATAAATAGAGGGTTAGGGGTTAAGTTATTAGTTGATAAAAAAACCCTAACACTTTCTCATCTCCTCTCCCTCTCTTGTGCGTCGACCGGCCCCACCCCACACAAGCCGAAAGTCGGCCAAACCCAATACAAGGGTTTTAGTCCGTGATTCGATCGCGTACTCATTTTTGGTGATTAGTATACACTTTAGGTTTCTACCAACCGTTCAACCGTGATTCAAAGGTGGATACCTAACGTATCCCGTAGTAGCCGAATTCAAGAAAGAAGAAAGGAAGATCAAGATTAGTCCACTCGTACTTTGGCAACGAGTAGAAGATTGAAGATCTTGCCGAGCACCCGATGTAAGTTTATATTTATTTAAGTGTAATTAAATTGTGTACATGTTTTATTAAGAAAATTATAGATATTGGCTAAAGGGTTTATTTAATGTAATTAAAAGTTTTATAACGTTGTAAATAAAGATTAAATTTTGTAACATACAATTCTATTAAAAGTCCTTCATATTTACCTCATAATAATTTTATAGAATTATTAATAAAGTACTAAGTAAGAGTTACGTAGCTTTATTCATAGCGATCAATTCGGGGTTTTCACATGCATCCGTTATTAATGTGATGACCTATACAACACAAAGTTACTCTCTTCTGATTTTATCATATCATAGTACTCCGTATAATATACTTCTGGATTTTAAACCCATGTATATACGGGCCCTTGACTTTTAATATTAAATTTCGTATATAGTATCTCATTTCTAATAATAAAGTGTGTAAGTCAATATGTATATTAAGCATTTAATTGGATTCATGATAATATTAATTTATGTAAATGAATTTATATAAGTAAAGATTAAAAAATTTAAAGTTTTTGAAACCAAGTTAGTGAAAATTTTTAATTATTTTAAGTTTATATTAACCTTTTTAAGTAATTATATTCATACTCGGTGAATTAATAATAGAAACATTACAGATCGATTTAGATAGTGTTTTAATTAATGAGTTAAATTTATTATTATATGTAAGTGAGTAGTTGATTAAAGTTTTTTTCAATTAAGTTGGAAATCTTATTTTAAAATTATTAAAATTAAAGGACTTAATTGACAAATTAAAACTTAATTAAACTGATGACATTATAAAGTTATTTCCTATATATAATTTAAGATTACTAGCTCATTACCCGTGCGATGTACGGTTGAATTAAGAAAATTATATACAGTTTCTTAAACTATATATGAACAGTGTGTTTATTTGTTGAATCGCTAACCAATTTACACAATTCTAATAGATATTCAAATAGTTTGCTATTTAAATTAATAAATATAATTTAAAATAAATTATCCTCATGTTAGTTGTTCACTCCCAACGTATCAAACAAAACTTAAAGAATAGAGCATGTTGGTAACAATCCTTAGAAACATAATTTATAAATCATTAACAATTTTTTTTAATAAGATTTATGTAAATACTACGTACACAGAAATACAGAATAGTGCTTAATTTTCTGAAGTAAAAAGAAGCTTATAACATAATAGTGAATATTTATAAAATCAGTGAATGTTAAAATACTCGATGATAAACACTTAAAAAGGGAACAATATTAACACTAATTCGCAGAGTAAATAAGACGTATCCACACATAATAATCCTTATAAGATCAACCCAAAACTACATTACATCTTCAAATGATGCCACATCAATACTTAAAATATTGACACATAACCACAACAAATGGTGACACATCATCCTATTATTTTGTTAATCTTTTTTTTTACTTTGATAAAACTCTCACTTTTAAAAATAATATCCAATTTATACATATCATTATTATATTAAACCAACCTATATCATCAAATTATACCACCTTATTACTTAATATTGTCACATAATCAAACTATCTTCAAAAGCTATAACCTATTAAGTGTATTTTTAACTTAGAAACATTTGAAATTTACATTTTGTTTTCTTTCTTTTTGAAAGAAATGAAGTAGACATATTCATTTTATCATTATTACTATATAAAGAAAACCATTTCAACAAAATTTTGACACATAAACACCTACAATGGTGCCAAGTGTACACTAGAAACAAAAATTAATAATTTAAATCTTAATTCTTCTTATACATTATAACTAACAAACAAAAATTTTAAATTTAAATATTACAAATTTTTTTTAAAAATTACCTAAATATCATTATATTATAAGATCAACCCCAAAACTACATTATATCTTCAAATGATGTCACATCAATACTTAAAATATTGACACATAAGCACAACAAATGGTGACACATCATCCTATTATTTTGTTAATCTTTTTTTTACTTTGATAAAACTCTCACTTTTAAAAATAATATCCAATTTATACATATCATTATTATATTAAACCAACCTATATCATCAAATTATACCACCTTATTATTTAATATTGTCACATAATCAAACTATCTTCAAAAACTATAACCTATTAAGCGTATTTTTAACTTAGTAACATTTGAAATTTACATTTTGTTTTCTTTCTTTTTGAAAGAAAAGAAGTAGACATATTCATTTTATCATTATTACTATATAAAGAAAACCATTTCAACAAAATTTTGACACATAAACGCCTACAATGGTGCCAAGTGTACACTAGAAATAAAAATATAATAATTTAAATCTTAATTCTTCTTATACATTATAACTAACAAACAAAAATTTTAAATTTAAATATTACAAAAAAAAAACTTTAAAATTACCTAAATATCATTATATTATAAGATCAACCCCAAAACTACATTATATCTTCAAATGATGCCACATCAATACTTAAAATATTGACACATAAGCACACCAAATGGTGACACATCATACTATTATTTTGTTAATCTTTTTTTTTTTACTTTGATAAAACTCTCACTTTTTAAAAATAATAACCAACTTATACATATCATTATTATATTAAACCAACCTATATCATCAAATTATACCACCTTATTACTTAATATTGTCACATAATCAAACTATCTTCAAAAACTATAACCTATTAAGCGTATTTTTAACTTAGAAACATTTAAAATTTACATTTTGTTTTCTTTCTTTTTGAAAGAAAAGAAGTAGACATATTCATTTTATCATCTCCTATTATAACTAAGGGAGGAGTCTTTTAGCTTATTTGGCAGCTAATTAACAATGCTAATTAGACATTATCCTACGTTTCGTTAATTTGTTCAATTTGGTGCTTCGTTAAGCCACGTATGCATGTCCTACGTGTCCTTTCCATTATAACTAATAATTAATATTAATATTGATAATAGAAGCTAGCAAATTCTAATCAATTATCCCATTTTTATAATTATCGGTTAAATGGTTGATGAAAAATATTTTCTCATTAATGTATGGAATTATGGATATTTATTTTCATAGTCATCACTTCTCACCTTACTATTTTAAACGGACCCTATTATGGAAATGATTTTCTAACGTATATTTTCCATCGTATTAATTAAAATATATTTTCTTCGATTTTAATTATCAATTCGATGGGCACAGACAATCTTATGTTTGTGTTTGAATCTTTTTGTATCATATGTTTGGATATAAAAAGTCAATAATTTTAATGTTCAACTAATTTCATCTCATTTTGTACGTGAAGAGTATAGGATTTAATTGTATGCAAGTGACGCACATGGTCATTGAATGAAAAAGGTTTGATCGCACCAGATTTTTGAATATTTATGTACAAATTTTTTTGAAGAATGCAATGATTTTTGTATTGGACATCAAGCTTAGTCAATATGTATATTCTTTATGGTCTTTTATATATATTTTGATGTTGCATGATATTGATTTTAATGTTATTATTGTGGATTTATCATACATATACTCAAAAATCTCGATCAGATGAAAAATCTCTACGTAGTACCATATATCAAATACAACGTAACTTTTGAAACTTTAGAAGAGTTTTGTTATACGTCTCTTTGACTTTTAATTTTATTTGTATTATCACTATGAGTTTGTGATGACTATCAAATCTCAATTTCCTTAGTTGAGATCTATCCAATTGATACTCATTTTTGGAAAGGTAACCTAATGATTAAATTCTAATTGTATCTTGCTTCTCAAACACGTACAATGTTTATTTTAGTTTCCCCGATCTATCTTTGGTTACTATATATGCTTTGATAATCTTTCTCGGTCAATTCATTTGAAAACCATTCATGAGATATGATGTCAACATCCAGTATTATTTTATGGAATTAACAAAATAGTCATCCGTATTTTAGTTCCTACTGACCGAACATTATGTCCTTAACGAACCTGAACTCTTAAGTTTGTTCACGCTGAATTTGAAATCAAAAGCTCGACTACAAGTTAAAAATTTATGAAATCTTATATCAATAGTATTCTGATGTATGGATACCCTTTTAGTTAATGATATAATAATGGGGATGACTATATCGATTTTGTGGTTGTCTTTAATTTGCTTGCTAAACATAGGTCATAGTGTGACACCCTCAAATTTGATGATTTGCGGAAGCTCGATTTGGGTGTCACTAATTAATATACAAAGCACATAAGATATATAATGAACGACCACTATATGCGTCGTTTTAAACTTGTATTAATAAAGTAAACGTTTACATCAAAAATAATGTTACATTAGCTCGGTTCTTGAAATTGAGAGATTACATAGCATAATTACTTTTACAAAATATAATAATGCAATCAAATCTCTAGTTGTATGTATGATGACTCGAGCTAAAAGTCCCTGCCTGTGCATCCAACCTACTGCTGGGTACCTGTGATAAATACTAAAACGGGTCAGCGAAAACGCTGGTGAGCTCACAGGTTTGTATGTCAATGTATAGTTGTAAGAACCGCAAGATTTATATTGAATTTAAAATGCAATTAAACAAAATAAAAGTTATACAATCCATGAGCACATAGTCTGAGCTTAACTTGAGCGCTAGGTCCAATTAAGGAAACCTAACTGGTTTGCCTCCTACGAGTGTCTAATCCACACTCGTCTTCCCAAATGCTAATACATCCATTTGACCGGTTAGTGCGTGCTAACCCGGATGAGGATTGTCAATCCCATATGATATCATATACTAACATTCACGCTAAAATATTAGATACTATGCTATAGAGGACTTTAAATTGATTAGCTTGAAACTCATGTAGTATTTGAAGGTTGGTACTTGCGTTCTACTTGTAAAACAAAATAGAGTAGTAATATCACACCCCTAGTTGTAAAATAGTGAAAATGGGGCCATGAAACTCACCTGAGTCTTGAAGTGTTTAATTTAATAAACTTGAAGTAATTAGCTGTGAATTGATGTCCAAGGACTTGAAACCTGAATGTGTTCACGACACTTGATTGTTATTAATTGTATCGGTATCTCGAAAGACTACCCTCGTAGTTGTTATACAACTATATATGTCCAAATTACTACGATTTGGTTGATTGTATTGTCACAAGTTACTACGACTTGTTTGATTGAATTGATACAAGTTACAACGACTTGTTTGATTGAATTGATACAAGTTACAACGACTTGTTTGATTTTGAAATATGTTTTGAAAACACGTACGGCCCGTTGGTGATGGATTTGAAATAATAAACTTTAAGTATTATCATCTTGTCATTGGTGTTTTGCACTTACAAGTGTGTTCCAATGTGTTTTATAAGTCGTATCGTATAAGTGTTTGAGGTTATATAGGTTCGACACTTAGTGAAAATTTAGTTTGAAAACCTGCTGTTTTATGCGACACAGTCGTGCGACACAAAGGTAGTTATGCGACACAAGGGTTGTGTCGCATAGAAATGCGACATAAGATCTATACGACACAAGGGTTGTGTCGCATAGAAATGCGACACAAGATCTATACGACACAAGGGTTGTGTCGCATAGATGCGAGATGCTGATTCAACAGCGACATAGTGATTGTGTCGTATGAAATTTGCGACATAAGATGCGACACAACGTTGTATCGTAAAGGGTACGACACAAAAGGATTTATACGACACAAGGTGCGACACAACGGGCAAAATACGACACTACATGCGACACAAGGCTTGTGTCGCATTGAGGAACACCAGCCCAGAAAGTCCGGCTGTCAAGATTTTTCCGGCCAAAAACCCAATTCAAACCCGTTTTTAAGCTATAAAATCGTGTTCTACACTTTCTAATGGACATATATAAGTTATATGAACACTAACAAGTGAAAAATACTAAGAATTGAAAGGTTTCGGGATTTTGTCGGAAACTTACAAAGTGCCGAAATGAAATTCCGGAAAGATGAGAATGTAGATCGCGTCGAGGTGGTTCCTTTTCCGTAATTATTTTGCCGATTTGAGGTCGTTTTGTATGTTTATTTGATGATTTAGGTGGTGGTTTGATGTGGTATTTTTGAGAGAGAAAAGAGGTAGAGAGAAAAGAGAAAGAGTGTGAGAATGAGAAAGTGAGGGTGAGGAGGTGGTGACCTCACCCTAGGGCCGGTTTTGGTGGGGTCCACCAAGTGTGGGCTTCACCAAATTTTGCTCCGTGCGGTCGCGCTCCGTGCGATGTTCGTTTTCCCGATCGTTTTAAACGTTAATTAATTATTTTGTACGTTCAAATATACGTTTTTAAATACGAATAATTATCAAATGCTTTATTGAAATGTTTTTCTCAATATCTAATAATTGTGTTAAAATGTAATTCATTTTGTTAGTTTGCGCGTTTAACCTTTTATTGCGTAGACCTGGTATTCACGATACGAAAATGAATTGGAATATTATCCAAAATAATATTTCGAATTGAATGATATTATTAAATAATGTTTCATTATTTAATTTAATTGTTCTCCAACGCCCGCATTTAATTGGATCGAAATGCATTTGATTTTGAACTCGTACGATTTAATCAAATCGCATATACTTGTAGATATATATATTTAACAATATATATATAATAATTGATACATTAATTAGCCTAACACAGAACTAATTACATGTATTATAACTTGATTAGGCACTAAATTCTAGTCCTAAATTGACGGGTGTCACATTCTCCCCCTGTTAGAAGAATTTCGTCCCGAAATTTATGTTGAAGTCGGGTTTGATGTTGAGTCAGTGAAGAGTTGAGGATACTTGAGTCGCATTTGGTCTTCCCGTTCCCAGGTGAATTCCGGACCGCGCCGCGAATTCCACCTAACTTTGACGATGGGAATACGACTTTGTTTAAGTTGTTTGACCTCACGGTCCATGATTTCGGCGGGTTCCTCAACAAAGTGAAGTTTCTCGTCAACTCAAATTTCATCGAGTGGAATGATAAGTGTCTCATCAGACTGACACTTCTTCAGGTTTGAAACATGAAAAGTGGGATGCACGCTGCTGAGTTCGGATGGCAGCTGCAATCGATATGCCACTGGACCAATCCTCTCAAGGATCTCGAATGGTCCAATGTATCTGGGATTTAACTTCCCTCGTTTGCCAAATCGGATTACGCCTTTCCAAGGCGATACTTTGAGTAGTACTCGATCCCCAACTTGGAACTCGAGTGGTTTGCGTCTCACGTCAGCATAACTTTTCTGACGGTCACGCGCGGCCTTGAGCTTGTTTTGAATTTCGACGATTCTCTCGGTCGTCTCGTGAATGATTTCTGAACCTGTGAGTTGGCTATCCCCAACTTCGGTCCAACAGATAGGTGACCGGCACTTACGACCGTACAGTGCCTCGAAAGGTGCAGCCTTAATGCTGGCATGATAACTGTTGTTGTACGAGAACTCGCACAATGGTAGGTGTTTTTCCCAGTTCACACCGAAGTCTACTACGCAGGCCCGTAGCATGTCTTCTAGCGTTTGAATAGTTCGTTCACTTTGGCCGTCGGTTTGAGGATGATATGCGGTACTCATATCAAGTCGAGTACCCAGGGATTTTTGAAGTGATTGCCAAAATTGTGAAGTGAAACGACTATCTCTATCGGAGATAATTGAGATTGGAACACCGTGTTTGGTCACGATTTCCTTCAGATAAATACTGGTGAGGCGTTCCATTTTGTCGGATTCTTTAATTGCCAGGAAGTGAGCAGACTTTGTGAGACGATCCACGATCACCCAAATGGTATCGCAACCGCTCGAGGACTTGGGTAGTTTGGTTATGAAGTCCATGGCAATTTGTTCCCATTTCCATTCAGGAAGACTGGGTTGTTGAAGTAAACCAGAAGGTTTTTGATATTCGATTTTGACCTTGGAGCAAGTAAGGCACTTGTTGACATAGGTGGCGATTTCAGCTTTCATGTTCGGCCACCAGTAGAAGTCCTTGATACCGTGGTACATTTTATAGGATCCCGGATGGATAGAATATTTGGACTTGTGAGCTTCATCCATCACCAAGTCTCGTAGATTCCCGAATTTAGGCAACCAGATTCGGTTTGAGAAATACCTAATCCCGTTAGGTTTGACTTCGAATTGTTTATCCATGCCCCGCAAGGCTTCATCTTTGACGTTTTCGTGTTTCAAGGCTTCGAGTTGAGCAGTGAGAATTTGAATGTTTAAATTGTTGTGAATGGTCATACTGAGGCCTCGGACCCGAAGTGGTTTCACTCGCTCTTTTCGACTGAGGGCGTCAGCAACAACATTTGCTTTGCCTGGATGATATTTGAGTTCGCAGTCGTAATCGGTAAGCAACTCGACCCATCGACGTTGCCTCATGTTGAGATCCTTCTGATCGAATATGTGTTGGAGACTTTTGTGGTCTGTAAAAATTGTGCATCTAGTGCCATAGAGGTAATGTCTCCAAATTTTGAGAGCAAAAACGACAGCTCCTAGCTCGAGGTCGTGGGTGGTGTAATTCTTTTCATGAATCTTGAGCTGTCGGGAAGCATAAGCTATGACTTTGTCTCGTTGCATAAGCACACAACCGAGACCTTGATGAAAAGCATCGCAGTATACCACGAAGTCATCGGTGCCTTCGGGTAATGATAGAATGGGAGCACTGCAAAGCTTTTGCTTTAAGAGTTGGAATGCCGACTCTTGTTTATCAGTCCAGTCAAACTTTTTGTCTTTCTGGGTCAGAGTCGTGAGTGGTAAGGCTATCTTGGAGAAATTTTCAATGAATCGTCGGTAGTACCCGGCAAGACCCAAGAATTGGCGTACTTCGGTCGGAGTGGTGGGTGCTTGCCAGCCCTTGATAGCTTCAATTTTTGATGGGTCAACGTGAATCCCCTGACTGTCGATCACGTGACCAAGGAATTGAACTGTTTTTTATCCAGAACTCACACTTAGAGAATTTGGCGTAAAGCTCTTCGTGTCTAAGTAGCTCTAGGATGGTTTTGAGGTGTTGAACATGTTCTTGTTCGTTTCGTGAGTATATGAGAATGTCATCGATGAAGACAATGACAAACTTATCGAGATAAGGCTTGCACACCCGATTCATAAGGTCCATGAATACAGCCGGTGCGTTGGTTAGGCCGAATGGCATCACTTGGAATTCGTAATGCCCATAGCGGGTTCGGAAAGCGGTTTTTGGAATGTCGGCATCGCGAACACGCAATTGATGATAACCGGATCGGAGATCAATCTTTGAATAACAACTCGATCCTTGAAGTTGGTCGAACAAATCATCGATTCGAGGTAATGGGTATCGGTTCTTGACGGTCAACTTGTTCAACTCTCGATAGTCGATACACATTCGGAAAGTGTCGTCTTTCTTTTTGACAAATAGGACCGGAGCTCCCCAAGGCGAAGAAATTGGCCTAATGAATCCTCTTTCCAGAAGTTCCTGTAATTGGGCAGACAACTCCTGAAGTTCGGATGGAGCTAAACGGTATGGTGCGCGGGCCACCGGTGCGGCACCCGGCACGAGATCGATTGAGAACTCAACCTGTCTTGGTGGTGGTAGACCAGGAAATTCTTCAGGAAAGACTTCAGGAAAGTTTCGGACAATTGGCACATCCTCAAGTCGCTTCTCCTCCGACTTTTTCTCCATGATGTGTGCGAGGATTGCGGGATAGCCCTTTTTCAGAAATTTGCGGGTTTTCAAGCAAGACATGATGTTGAGTCTCGTCCCACCGGTCTCCCCCTGTATGATTAAAGTTCCACCGGTGGTGAGAGGTATACGAATAACTTTGTCGCCACAGATAATTTCAGCCCGATGCTTGGACAACCAGTCCATTCCAACAATGACATCGAAACTTCCTATCTTAACAGGCAAGAGATCTATTGAGAAAATTTCGTCGGCTAGATTTAAAGTGCAATTAGGGATCACACTCTTGGTTTCCATAAGTTTACCGTTTGCAAGCTCTACAGTGAACTTAACATCTAAGGCAACTGGGGTGATGTCAAGTAGGGGGCAAAACTCATCGGAAATAAAACTCCTATCAGTGCCAGTATCAAACAGAATTGAAGCAGTTAAATTGTTGAGGAGGAACATACCCGTGACCACATTCGGGTCTTGACGGGCGTCCCCAGATTTGAGCACGAAGGCTTTTCCTTTGACGTTGTTGTTGTTCTTCCTTTTGGGACATGCATCCCTGAAATGTCCTGTCTCCCCGCATCCATAACAGATTTTGGGTTGTTGGTTGTTGTTTTGTGATTTAGGGGCTTGGCAGTCTTTGGATGAATGCCCGTACTTCCTGCAGTTGTTGCAAGGAGATTTGCAGGGGCCATGGTGGTGGTAGTTACACTTGGAACAATATGGTCTGTCCCCAGTCTAGGTGCGTTTGGGTTCGGTGTTGGTGTTGTAAGCTTGGATGGAGTTGGACTTTTTGTGTTGGTGGTTGCTGTGTGGTTCGGTGGATTTACGTTTGTTGTTGTTGGATTTCTCGCGGCTGACCACCAGTGCCATGAGCTCGTGTGCTAGCCTGATAGCACTTTCGGTGGTGGTTGGTTTTGATGAGGCGACACTTCCCTGGATGCTCTCGGGAAGGCCTCGAATGTATTTCTTAACCCCCTTTTTCTCCGGTTCCACCAGACTAGGTCACAGGGACGCGTATTGCTGGAACTTGATGGTGTATCCCTCAATATCAGTCCCCTGCACAGCTAGTTGCCAGAACTCCTCTTCTAATCGGTGTATCTCTTCCTCGGGGCAATACTTCTCCCTCAGTTTGTTCTTCAACTCGGCCCAAGGTAGTTGATTAGCTATCTCAAGACCCACAGAGTTGGCATGGGCGTTCCACCATGTGAGGGCTCCTTCCTGAAAAGTGTAGGCGGCAAACTTTACCTTGTTTTCCTCAGTGCAGTTGCATAGGCTGAAAACAGATTCTATGCGTTCTATCCATCGGCTCAAACCAATAGCACCTTCCGTGCCCTTGAAGTATAGTGTTTTGCAGCTCAGAAAGTCCTTATAGGAGCAGGGTCTGGGTGGTGGAGCATTGTTGGCTGTGTCCTCGCTACTGGGTGGTGGTGTTCGGGCAACCAAGGCTTGGGTCACACTGTGGGCAATCAGTCCCGCGATCTCAGCTTCACTAAGGGTGATTTGTCGACGAGGAGGCATGATACTGAGCAAGAAAGAACAAGGAAAAGAAGTAAGATACTAGTTCGCAATTCATGATATATCACTACAGATGTACATATATAAAATGGTAATATACAACATCTCAAGGTAAAAATCAATAACGTGAGATAATGAATAGAAATCGTCAATTGATATTTAGAAGCCAATGATTACAGACGATTTTGAATCACATGTTTCAAAAGTTACAGACGTAGATGTTTTACAAAAGCGCCGGGAATTGTTACATCCGGTTGAATTACATAGATTCTACAAAAGCATATTAGGGTACAGATTCAGCCTAAGCTAATTCTGACGTAAGTTGAGTTGTGGCAGCAGTGCAGTGAGATGATTCACAGACTCTGCAAGTCTGTTGGCAGTTCGGAGGGCGTCTTCGGTTTCCCTTAGACGTGTTACCAATCACTTGGTTGTGGACTACCTCCATGGTTTCGACTGTTCCTTCCACCTGATTTTGAAGAGTGTTCATGTTGTTAACAGTGTGATCATGGTCTTCGGAGACTTGCTCGATTCGTTCCATTGCTGTAAGTCTCCAGAGCTCACGGGTCTCTTGCAGCTCAATATCCATAGCGTTAAGTCATTGTTCGTAGTGATGTACTCTAGCGGTTAAGCCCGGTAGAGTAGGGTGAGTTGGATATGGGCTAGCTCGAGGCAACCTGGTGTTTCTCCTAGCTACCCTTGGATTTCGCGAACCATGCGGGTGAGAGCGTGATGAGCTAGGTGGTGTGTTTGCCATTCTGAGACAAAGCGTTAGGAAGAATGAGGCCTATATCCATATAATAACTTATATAATATAGCCTAAGATTGTAAGTGAGGTCTATTTATGTATATATATGTATATCACATAATAACCTATTGAGTGTCTAGCACAGACATGTTTTGAGTCCCGATTCTCTCGAGGTCAGAGTCAACTAGTGTATCCTGTTCAGCCATAACTTCCTTCAGATCTTACATCATCTTTATTTAATTGTACATAGTTGATCAAGCTATGTTAAATTAAATTCGTATGCTGTAATCCCTGAACTGGTTATACCTAATAGGGGATACTGCCTAACGGTCATAGTCTAGGCCCACTAAATGCAACCTAGTTCACTATAACCTTAGGCTCTGATACAAATCTGTGACACCCCCAAATTTGATGATTTGCGGAAGCTCGATTTGGGTGTCACTAATCAATATACAAAGCACATAAGATATATAATGAACGACCACTATATGCGTCGTTTTAAACTTGTATTAATAAAGTAAACGTTTACATCAAAAATAATGTTACATTAGCTCGGTTCTTGAAATTGAGAGATTACATAGCATAATTACTTTTACAAAATATAATAATGCAATCAAATCTCTAGTTGTATGTATGATGACTCGAGCTAAAAGTCCCTGCCTGTGCAGCCAACCTACTGCTGGGTACCTGTGATAAATACTAAAACGGGTCAGCGAAAACGCTGGTGAGCTCACAGGTTTGTATGTCAATGTATAGTTGTAAGAACCGCAAGATTTATATTGAATTTAAAATGCAATTAAACAAAATAAAAGTTATACAATCCATGAGCACATAGTCTGAGCTTAACTTGAGCGCTAGATCCAATTAAGGAAACCTAACTGGTTTACCTCCTACGAGTGTCTAATCCACACTCGTCTTCCCAAATGCTAATACATCCGTTTGATCGGTTAGTGCGTGCTAACCCGGATGAGGATTGTCAATCCCATATGATATCATAAACTAACATTCACGCTAAAATATTAGAGACTATGCTATAGAGGACTTTAAATTGATTAGCTTGAAACTCATGTAGTATTTGAAGGTTGGTACTTGCGTTCTACTTGTAAAACAAAATAGAGTAGTAATATCATACCCCTAGTTGTAAAATAGTGAAAATGGGGCCATGAAACTCACCTGAGTCTTGAAGTGTTTAATTTAATAAACTTGAAGTAATTAGCTGTGAATTGATGTCCAAGGACTTGAAACCTGAATGTGTTCACGACACTTGATTGTTATTAATTGTATCGGTATCTCGAAAGACTACCCTCGTAGTTGTTATACAACTATATATGTCCAAATTACTACGATTTGGTTGATTGTATTGTTACAAGTTACTACGACTTGTTTGATTGAATTGATACAAGTTACAACGACTTGTTTGATTGAATTAATACAAGTTACAACGACTTGTTTGATTTTGAAATATGTTTTGAAAACACGTACGGCCCGTTGGTGATGGATTTGAAATAATAAACTTTAAGTATTATCATCTTGTCATTGGTGTTTTGCACTTACAAGTGTGTTCCAATGTGTTTTATAAGTCGTATCGTATAAGTGTTTGAGGTTATATAGGTTCGACACTTAGTGAAAATTTAGTTTGAAAACCTGCTGTTTTATGCGACACAGTCGTGCGACACAAAGGTAGTTATGCGACATAAGGGTTGTGTCGCATAGAAATGCGACATAAGATCTATACGACACAAGGGTTGTGTCGCATAGAAATGCGACACAAGATCTATACGACACAAGGGTTGTGTCGCATAGATGCGAGATGCTGATTCAACAGCGACATAGTGATTGTGTCGTATGAAATTTGCGACATAAGATGCGACACAACGTTGTGTCGTAAAGGGTACGACACAAAAGGATTTATACGACACAAGGTGCGACACAACGGGCAAAATACGACACTACATGCGACACAAGGCTTGTGTCACATTGAAGAACACCAGCCCAGAAAGTCCGGCTGTCAAGATTTTTCCGGCCAAAAACCTAATTCAAACCCGTTTTTAAGCTATAAAATCGTGTTCTACAGTTTCTAATGGACATATATAAGTTATATAAACACTAACAAGTGAAAAATACTAAGAATTGAAAGGCTTCGGGATTTTGTCGGAAACTTACAAAGTGCCGAAATGAAATTCCGGAAAGATGAGAATGTAGATCGCGTCGAGGTGGTTCCTTTTCCGTAATTATTTTGCCGATTTGAGGTCGTTTTGTATGTTTATTTGATGATTTAGGTGGTGGTTTGATGTTGTATTTTTGAGAGAGAAAAGAGGTAGAGAGAAAAGAGAAAGAGTGTGAGAATGAGAAAGTGAGGGTGAGGAGGTGGTGACCTCACCCTAGGGCCGTTTTTGGTGGGGTCCACCGAGTGTGGGCTTCACCAAATTTTGCTCCGTGTGGTCGCGCTCCGTGCGATGTTCGTTTTCCCGATCGTTTTAAACGTTAATTAATTATTTTGTACGTTCAAATATACGTTTTTAAATACGAATAATTATCAAATGCTTTATTGAAATGTTTTTCTCAATATCTAATAATTGTGTTAAAATGTAATTCATTTTGTTAGTTTGCGCGTTTAACCTTTTATTGCGTAGACCTGGTATTCACGATACGAAAATGAATTGGAATATTATCCAAAATAATATTTCAAATTGAATGATATTATTAAATAATGTTTCATTATTTAATTTAATTGTTCTCCAACGCCCGCATTTAATTGGATCGAAATGCATTTGATTTTGAACTCGTACGATTTAATCAAATCGCATATACTTGTAGATATATATTTAACAATATATATATAAAATAATTGATACATTAATTAGCCTAACACAGAACTAATTACATGTATTATAACTTGATTGGGCACTAAATTCTAGTCCTAAATTGACGGGTGCCGCATAGGTTATATGAATTACTTTCTCACCCTTTTATGGGATTCAAATGTAGACTTTTTGGTCGGTTGTGACCAAATTCGTTGGTTGGTAATTGGATAACAAAAACTTGATTGTGTGCTCAGCTCTGTTGTTTGGTTTCGTTTGGCTTGGCTTAGCTTATTTCGTCCTCTGTTTTTGTGGATTAAGTATTTCTAGGAATAATTATTTTTCGACACATGAATATCACTTGCATATTTCTCTAGAATCACCTCTTATATAATGCATGCTTACCCTAGTTTTTGGCACTGAATTCGATGAATTGATATGAAAATCTATGCTATTTACAGTATGGTAGATGCTTCAAAGATTGTCAAAAGGATGTTGAGAGAGAATCAAATCTGCATTCAGAGATGGTTGCAAGGGCTTTAACAAGTGAATAAGTCTATCGTTAAGATGGCCAAACATCAAAAAGATTTTGATCCTAAAAACGAGACTTTCCAAGAAGCTCTGTACATTGAAGAAGCTCAATGACGTCGAGATAGTGTAGAAGAAACTGGAGCAACTATGTAAGTCACTATAAGCATTTTTATTTCTTCTGAAATCCTATTTATGTTGCTCAAATTTATATATGATCAATTATATGGGATTTCAGCTGAGATTTGAAGAACATAAATGAGTTGATTCACTGATGAGATCTTGCAGCTCATGGGATCTCAAAGGTAAGCCATGCTAAGGTATGTTATTGTTACCTGCCTCTAAATCTATAATAATGTGAAGTTGTTTATTAAATGCAATTGCGATTGACCATTCTATCTTGAGCTTCTTTATAACTTGTAAGTTGAAGGTTCACTTATAAAATAGTCGGTATTAGCTGTGTTTAAAACCTTGACATGAGTGGCAACTTTGACCCATATGAATTTTGCATATGAACGAATCATATTGGGGTAAAAGGTAATTATTGTAAATAATGTATATTATTACCGATATAGATTTTCATTTGTAGTTTAATGTAACACTTCAATTAGTAATCATCTAAGTAGTAATCTGTTTCGTCCACTTGGTATTAGTGACAAGAAGTCTATTATATTGGTTTTTAAAATATTATTGTAATTATACATCAAAGAGGCGCAATGTGCTTACCTCATATTCTTGACTTATATGCAACCTATGTAGCCTTTTGTTGAACTTGATTTTATTGCGAAATATATTTCTTGGTATGAATGATAACTGATTTGTTACAGTATAGTGTTATCAACTATCAAGTATGTATTTGGAGATAGAAAGAGCTAGAAAACCCCAAAGAATTTACAACTGTAAATTATTGTCATTTGCAGGGTACATGATTTTATCAACTATCAAGTATGTATTTGGTTGCAACTTACACTCAGTTGCAATATTGTACTTATTGTTTAAAATATTTTTTTTATAATGTTATCGAAAATGATTATATAAAATATATGCAATATTAAGATAACTATAATTAGACATCGTGTAATATTGAACTTATTGATTAATATATTTTTGTATAATGTTATCGAAAATGATTATATAAAGTGTATGCAATATTTCTTTAACTATCATTAGATCATCTTACGGTTCTATATATTACGCCAGTATAATTATCTAGTCGTGCATCGCACGGGTTTAACACTAGTTATTACTATATAAAGAAAACCATTTCAACAAAATTTTGACACATAAACACCAACAATGGTGCCAAGTGTACACTAGAAACAAAAGTTAATAATTTAAATCTTAATTCTTCTTATACATTATAACTAACAAACAAAAATTTTAAATTTAAATATTACAATTTTTTTTTAAAATTACCTAAATATCATTATATTATAATATCAACCCCAAAACTACATTATATCGTCAAATGATGCCACATCAATACTTAAAATATTGACACATAAGCACACCAAATGGTGACACATCATACTATTATCCTGTTAATCTTTTTTTTTTACTTTGATAAAACTCTCACTTTTTAAAAATAATAACCAACTTATACACATCATTATTATATTAAACCAACCTATATCATCAAATTATACCACCTTATTACTTAATATTGTCACATAATCAAACTATCTTCAAAAACTATAACCTATTAAGCGTATTTTTAACTTAGCAACATTTGAAATTTACATTTTGTTTTCTTTCTTTTTGAAAGAAAAGAAGTAGACATATTCATTTTATCCTTATTACTGTATAAAGAAAACCATTTCAACAAAATTTTAACAAATAAACACCTACAATGGTGCCAAGTGTACACTAGAAACAAAAAATAATAATTTAAATCTTAATTCTTCTTATACATTATAACTAACAAACAAAAATTTTAAATTTAAATATTACAAAAAAAAAACTTTAAAATTACCTAAATATCATTATATTATAAGATCAACCCCAAAACTACATTATATCTTCAAATGATGCCACATCAATACTTAAAATATTGACACATAAGCACAATAAATGGTGACACATCATCCTATTATTTTGTTAATCTTTTTTTTACTTTGATAAAACTCTCACTTTTAATAATAATATCCAATTTATACATATTATCATTATATTATAAGATCAACCCCAAAACTACATTATATCTTCAAATGATGCCACATCAATACTTAAAATATTGACACATAAGCACAATAAATGGTGACACATCATCCTATTATTTTGTTAATCTTTTTTTTTTACTTTGATAAAACTCTCACTTTTAATAATAATATCCAATTTATACATATTATTATTATATTAAACCAACCTATATCATCAAATTATACCACCTTATTACTTAATATTGTCATATAATCAAACTATCTTCAAAAACTATAACCTATTAAGTGTATTTTTAACTTAGAAACATTAGAAATTTACATTTTGTTTTCTTTCTTTTTGAAAGAAAAGAAGTAGCTAGACATATTCATTTTATCATTACTGTATAAAGAAAACCATTTCAACAAAATTTTGACACATAAACACCTACAATGGTGCCAAGTGTACACTAGAAACAAAAAATAATAATTTAAATCTTAATTTTTCTTATACATTATAACTAACAAACAAAAATTTTAAATTTAAATATTACTCCCTCCGTCCCAAAATTATAGTCCACCTTTCCCTTTTTTGATGTCCCAAAATAATTGTCCACTTCTCATTTCGACCAATAGGAAGAGAGTTTAGTGGGTTAAGATTCTATTTGCTTGGTTGAAATGTGTTGTGGTCTCACTTTTATTAAACTGTGTGTTAGTTGTTGGTGGACAATAATTTTGGGACGGAGGGTACAAAAAAACTTTAAAATTACCTAAATATTTAACGTTTTGTGTAACTTTCATTATATGTATTCTTTTATTACAATAAAACATTCATAACACTAAACTAATACATGTATTTATATTTTTTATTCTCATGGAAAGACATTTAGTTTGTCTTTTAAATCCCGTTTGTTAACTATAAATATGAATACTTGCATTACTAAGTAAGAACACATTAGAGTATCTCCAACAAATGTTTTTTGTAAAGTTTTTTTCTATACATAAGAGCTTTAAAAAAAAATTTCTTCATTGGAGGAGAAGTTTTTTTCAATAAAAACTTGAAATTTCTTAAAAGCTTTTGAGGTAAAACTTTTTAGAATGTGTGAGAGTATTAAATTATAGAAAAAAAAATCTCATTGAAGTTAAAGCTTTTTATTAACACTTTTATTTTATAAATCTATGTGGCATTATAAAAAATCTTCAGAAATCTTTTGTTGTAGTGGATGTTCTTAATTTTTTGTTTAAAAAATGACACGTTGATATGCATTAGTGGTATTACCATTACATAAATATGGGTAGTGATGACAAATATATATATATATATATATATATATATATATATATATATATATACTTTTAGTGTTTTCAAATTGCTATTTAGTCATCCTCAGATTTATTTAACAACTATATACTTGGCAAGTATTCATTTACATGGTATGAGCCAACTTAATTACCAATAGAACGACGTACTCTATTAGTTAGTTTACACATTATCATCACGTCAAATTTGAGATAATATACATATAACATTATAAATCATTTATGATAACCTATAACATTTACCTTTTCGGGCATGGGCCGTGCATTGCATGACCGTTGGATTAACTAGTAATTTCAATACAAAGTGGCGCAGAAATAATGATAGATAATCTTAATGATAGATAATCTTAATGTAACACCCCAAATTTTGAAGTATTATTATAGTACGCGAGGGTATAATTATTTTAAAGTGTTACTATTTTAAGTGATATAAAAATAGTAGAATACGTGAATGGTTTCTCATTTCTAGACAATGATAAGTACGGGAATAAAATAATTAAGTTATACACACATACGTACGTACACAGTCTCATTTTATCCAATATGGTTCTAAAACCTTCCTGAAATGTGGAGAAAAAGAAGAGATCCCAAACACCCAAAATCAGTTTCTAAACATTGATTCAAGTCTCAAAAACTCAAATTAATCATCTCCTTCATCCTTTTTAATCATATGTAAGTTGATTTTTTATCTTTTAACCTAGGTTTTTAGTTTTGATGGGTTTTCATGGGGTTTTGAGAAATTGATGGTTTTAATCCGAAATTTAGGTTAGAAATTGATTGAATTGATGTTAGTTAGTGTTGTTAAGGTTGTTAGTAATCATATTACATGTTGAAAACGATGAAATGATGATTAGTGTTCTTGAGGGATTTAATGGGTTTTGTTAAATCTTTATGAATTCATGTAGTAATTTTAAAAGTGTAATTAGAAGTGTTAATAGAGTATAAATATGATGATGGAATAAAAATTGAAGTAGAAAGTTTGATAACTAGACTTTGAGTTAGTATGTTTATGAAAAAGGTTGTTTTGGTTTAGCTAGTTAAAGAATTAAAGCAAGATAAATCAAAGTGGGAAAAGGATTGAATGTGGTTATTAGTTAGTTGATGATGATTAGACTCTAATTGTATTGTTATGTGTTATGTATGAATTGTTTAGGTGTTAAAAGATGTGGAAGCTTGTGTTGATCATTATGGTGAAATTGTCTAAAATATCGAGGTGAGTGATATGGGGTTAAATGGGTAATGGTTGTGTATGTACCGGATTGCTTCCGAGCAAGAGGTTTGCACAATCATGTGGATTATACTTGTTTTTAAAGTTTGTATCAATTGTGTGTGTTTCCGGATTGCTTCCGAGCAAGAGGATCATACAATCGTGTGGAGAATCACTCGTTTCTTAAGCTTGTTTCTTATACTTGTTTCATACGTGGGTATCTATTGTTTGTATCTTTTCTTGAAGTTTGTTGTTAATTAGTTGTTGAATTATGTGGATTATGTGGAATGAGCATAAGTACAGAGATTCAAGTGTTGATCAGAGCGCTAACTGAGGTTAGCATAGTGTTGTTTACGAATACGTTCTTGCACGTTATGTTGATCTTGGTATGCATATCGACGTGATATGGTTCCAAGTGTATTTGTTTCTATTGGCCGCGGATCCGCATAGTGTTCAGAATAATCTCTACAGTGCTCAGTAGTTTTGTGTGTAAGAAGATATGTGGTTGATATGTGATATGTATTGTTTTAGTGTTGATTATGTGGATTATTAACTTAATTGCCTATATGCTCACTAAGCGATGTGCTTACCCCTTTTGGTTGATTTATGTTGTAGGTGAATGGTTCGGTTGAACCAATTGTATATAATGTGGTTTCAAGGAGGTAGCGTGGATTGGAGCTTGCTTTGTGGTTAGACAAGCTTCTCTCATCTTTTAAATTGTCGTTATGGTGATACTTGTATAATTCACCCAAACAAATAGTTTTTAAAGTTATCATGTGGGTCAATATGTAATATATGAAGTTTTGGTTTTGTAGTATTTGACTTTGAAAGTCAAACCATAATGTAAAGTCTTTTGTACGTGTTTTGGAGGAGTAGGAAGTATTATGGAAGTAGTTAGTCTTAGTTTGGTTAAAATTTATGATATATGATAAAATGTCAAGTTGAATTGGTTGATTTAATATGAAGTTAATATTTAGTCAACTCCATTGAATTGGTCAACATATGAGGAATTGGGTAGTGTTTGGGTTGAAATATGGCTGATATGGTAAACAGGTAAAAAATGGGGCAAAATGGGCGTAAAATGAGTCGTGGTGGTAAAACAGGTTATAATATATGTATGTGGGTGTTGTCAAATGTGTTAGACTTGTTTTGAAGTGTTAAGAATGGGTGCAAAAAGTCAGAGTCTACGTGTATGTAGTTTGTGAATTTGGTTGATACCAAAAAGTGGTCAAAATGGTTAAAAAGTGGTCATACGTCCGATTTCTCGTTAAACGTGTATTTTGAAAATGTGTAAAAATGGAAAGTTTCATTTTGGCATAGCGGAGGTGCCTGCAAATTTTGGTGGTCTAACTCTTAACGAGTTAAAAGTTATGCGCGTCGGAAATTAATGTTTTGGTAATTAAAAATTCAGGTATGCTGTACTTATGAACTACCCGGCGGGTACTCATGCCCAAATGTTGACAGAAGCTGGCCTAGGATGACTATCCGACGGGTACATGTGTACCCGGTTGTTTACCCGGCGGGTACTCTGCCAGATTCGGTGTATGTTATGTTTGCAAATTTTAAAAGTGCAGACCTCTTTTATTTCATAGTTTTAGTACTTTAGAGACCTCTTTTTATTTCATGGCTTTAGGGACCTCTTTTATTTAACAATTTGTGATAGTTTTGTATTGAGTCCAATATTAAGTACAAATTAATTTAAAGGTTTGGGTGGTATTATATAATCAACGAGATAGTTACAAGTGTAAAAAAAAATGTTCATGTTTTCCGGGCGTTTCAGTTAATGCTTAAATTTTTAATGTGTTATTAATTTCATGGAAAAAGTAAGACACATGAATAACAACACACAAATTATGACGGTTACATCACCACAACAAAATTGATTATTCTCAACGCTTGTTTATTCACATTTTTATAAATTGCTAACATATTTGCTAATTGGTTCACACCTATAAGCGTATACAAAATGTTCACATTTTTAAATGTGAATAAATTGAACTAATAACAATATGTATCACAATGTTCACACTTATAAGCGTGAAAAAAGTAAACAAAATTCACACCTAAAAGTGTGAAAATTATTTGTAACACTGAATTCGTTCAAGCTTCTCAAGCGTGAAGAAATCGGATGTTACAAAATGATTTTCACGCTTTTATGTGTTGCAAATTTTAAATTTTTCCACACTTGTAAGCGTTAACATTGTGATACATATTATTATTAGTTTAATTTCTTCACCTTTATAAGCGTGAACATTTGTACACACTTATAAGTGTGAGTAATTTAGCAAAGAAGTTAATACTTTAAAAAAGTGTGAAGAAAAAAGCGAGGAGAATTGACACTTTTGTTGTAGTGCATATTATGTTGTACGAACAAAAAATTGAGAAAAATGAAGTATTCATAGTAAGGATAAACATAATGCACATATTTGTCGACTAACTAATAATTTCAAAAAACATGTGGTACATGAACTCAATCAATTAAACTTTACTGAAAATATTCTGAGAATAATATATTGAATCCGTGTTAGACAATGACAAACGCAATGTACACATATTAAAGATCAAGAATTTTTCAAACGCAAATTACAGGAACACTTGAAGATATAATATATATATATATATATATATATATATATATATATATATATATATATATATGTGTGTGTGTGTGTGTGTGTATGTGATGGGCTTTCTATTCGCTAGTTCCCTAACTTGATTAACATACGCAGCGGAAATAAAATAATTTAATCTAGGGCAAAAAGAAACTAAAACCCTAAAGGAACTTAACTTAATAAATAAAACAATAACAAAACAGATAAAAGGAAAAATACTAACCTTGGAGAAAATAAAATTTCTCCCATGCAGACCACCTAGCATAACTTCCTTACTTGGAGGCAAGTACCCAAACCAGAATACCTCTAATGGTTCACACCCAAGAAATCTAGAGAAGAATAATTTTCGTCTTTCTACATAAAATTCGTATATCATAAGGTATATGCTTGACCCCTATTTATATAGGGAGAGGAAAACCCCGGGTTTGCAGAATTCGACTTACTTCCAACCGGCAGTAGGGCTTGCTTTCTGCCCAAGAAACCGAGCCACGACCTACGTGCTCCACCGACTTCAAAACCCTAATCTCAGCCGCCGGCTGGACCTTCCAACTGGCGGTTGGAATCCGGCTTCCAGATAATATTAATACCAATTAATATTATTCCTTATTCATTTCTCTTAACTGTTCATTGAGGGCGAACCAAAAAGGACTCCACTTTAAATAATTTTCTTACCAATTAGTTATGAGCTAGGACATTATATCCAACAGTCTCCCACTTGGACAAGTCATCAACTATTATTGATCTAAGTCTATCCATTAACTAAGCAGAGAGTGCCATCCAACGCAACTGCCGAACTCTGAATCATATCTTAGAGTTAGCCCTTAGATAAGTGATCAACTATTCCTTTGTTCTACTGATATCGTATGAATCGAGATATGGATTTTAATCAATCTCAAGATTCATAATTATGTTTTCTGATTTCCGATTATTTTGACTATATGAGACTACTGATTTGCGCACATCAACTTAGCCCCGGCTAGGCTTAGCACTTTAGAGTCAAACTTTAATCATCAGAGGGCCCATAGATATCGCTTTTCCATTTAGGCAAAAGGAACAAATAAATTTAGACTACATAGCACTAGTCAACTCATCATGTTATACTTAGCGTACCCTTTAAAACTGGCATTTACGCACAACGTTTGAATAAACTAAAGTATAACAGACTTGAAAAACTAGAAATTCAATGTATCTCCATTATAAGAATCACTCGTGATTTAATCCATGAAGTGATCTCTCTAAGTACGGGTCTCTTCTATACTTAACTCCCCATCAAGTACCCATGAGTGTTGCAGCATTCTCCATGCTATGTCTAATCTCCATAGACAATCTACTAACACTGCATGACAGTCTTAAATCATCACTTACTTCGTGGAGTATGAACGACTGAGGAGATTTGAGTAAAACTAATTACTCAGGAAGTGATTTCTAAACATGCAAAAATGAAACACGTACAATAGTAAATGGTAGAACTCCTTCAAATAAATAAATATTCATTATTTAATCACCAAGTCTATGATAATGTTCATCATTATTTACATTGTTTCATAATCAAACTAACAACTAAAACTTTACATTATTTCTTAAACCTATGCTCCTGTTGTGCGGCGGGATTCACAGGTCGTCAACTGCAACCCTGCAACACAGCGGTGAGGTTTTAAATTTATATGAGCTGGGGCTCAAACTATAAGTACTACCTATTTTTGGGGAGTAAGTAGTAAGTATAACTCGAGTGTCGTTCTAAAATCTGAGCGAATGGAACCAAAAGCGACTACCGCAAATGAGCTTCCTCTTAGGATGAGTTTTATAAAAGTAGGTAGGTTTTGGTTGATTATCTAAGTTAATACTAAAATAAAACAGGAAAATAAACAGAGAGTAGGCAACAGGTAGAGCGTGATTGTTGAAAATTTGATAATTAGGATTTCTGGATGATATTCATTATAAAGATGATTGGAGACTACCTTGGGCAAATCATCAGACGGACAGTCGGTGGTTTTAGTCTAAAAGCCTAAAAGCATATGTCACTGAATCCTAGGTTATCGTGATTCTGATCAGAAACAGTTTGTTTAAACCCCCCTCACTTGTCCTATAAGAACTAAGCGACCTCTACGGATGATATATCTTGGGTGTAGGCATAAGGTAACAAACTGCAATTATATATCTAACATTTCTTAACAACTAAATCTATCTGAGTTTATCTAGGTATGTACTAATTGTATGCTATATATGTTGAGCTGTCGGTTATGTTGAGTTAAGCAATTTAAGCATCTTGTATTACATCCGAATACTTGCTTTCTTTTGAGAACTCATTTATATCAGGTTTAAGCATAATTAACTCTGTCACGAATTAGACCCTCCTTTGCTATCAGGCTTTCATCCCTAGGAATACTCACAGTGTATAGTGCATTTGGCATATCCACAGTGTTCCAGACTCAAGGTATACTCACGGTGTACAGTACATTTGGCATATCCACATTGTTCCAGACTCAAGGTATACTTACGGTGTACTGTACATGGAAGTAGTTCCACAGTTGTATCTTAACCTTGGTGTACTAACGGTATACGGTGCATCAAGCATTTTCACAACTGTATTTTAACCTTGGTGTACTAATGGTGTACGGTGCAACGAGCATTTCCACAGCTTTAATGTTCCTTAACCCATATTCTAAAAGGGTGACTTCTAGGTATTTCACGATGAGATAGACCTACGGCAGTTCCTTAGCTTCCACATGTTTGTACTTCACACGAGGTGTTTCCAACTCTATACGAAGTACTGTGCCGCTTTACGGAATATTCATAGCTTCATACTGTACTATGAGATAACTATTGTTGAGTCACTGGTCGCTGACCACGATGAAGTCACTGGTCGCTGACCGACTCAACTATACACTACTTAATGAAGAAATGGATTGTATCGAAGCTGCTGTTGCTAATGATAAGTTTCGCTGATCATCATTCATTCTGTTCGATATTCTGAGGAAGATTTAAAGCTCAACATTGGTGTGTCGCTGATCTACGTCAGCGAGAGCCTTACTTCTTCAAATCAATAAAGGCAAAAGTCACTGCCAGAATAACAGCTAGTCACTGAAGATCTTTTGTTCAATTCATTCTACAAGAGCATGTTAGCTCGCAGTGAGTGAGGAGGATTGCTGCATCTTCAGTGACTATTCAATAAAGCCTCTCAATCATCAAGTACTAAAAAGTACTGTACTTATCTATACATCAGCAAGAGTGTTCCAGTTCGAAGTATGTCCGAAAGATTACGTGGCAGCAAGTGATTGGTTTTAAGGTAACGAGATATTTGCGGTAACAGAATTGGGACCCACAGAATGTCGGTTTATCAGAGATCAGGACCAATCAAGCAACAACACGTGTCCTTCCAAGATCCTATTTTGTAGGCGATATTTTAGGAACTCTTGTAGTATAAATAGTTCAGTGTTTTGTACTGTAGAGGCTAGTCGTCATATGCACCGTTCTTCTGTTTGTCAGAGAACTAGTTTGTCTAGGTGTATATTAAGACTCAGCGAGGTTAACTATCAGCGTGTATGTCCACTGTAGTTAATACTCTTCATTGTAATAATTTAGCTAAGTGTTTGAATTGGATTAACTTTGGTTAATCCATTCCGCATTCAACACTTCGTGAATTTAATCAATACAATTCACTTTCAGCTACTATTACTTGTCATTCTTTGATACTGTTATATCTTTAATTTGTTATTTCAATACCGTCATACTCTGTTATAGATAATTAATTTAAAACAATCTGAAACACTTGGTAAAATCTAAAATTGTTTTAAATTGTATTCAACCCCCCCCCCCCCCCCTTCTACAATTAAACTTTACACTTTGTGATTCCAAATCACTAATTAATAGTGATTACGGGACTTTTCAATTGGTATCAGAGCAGAGTTGGTTTAAATTCAATTAACCAGGTCTGCTATGGAATCGGTAAAGTACAGCTGTGTTGACTCTGATTATCAAAAGGGAAATGGTTCTACAACCAAACCTCCAGCTTTTGATCCTTCAAGGATTGAAACTTGGATGTCCCGGATGATGATGTTTTTGGACTTAGTTGATGACCGTCTTTGTAATATCATAACCAATGGTCCACATATCCCAACTACTATTGTTCCTGCTGTAATTGCAACAGCTACTACTCCAGCTATACCAGAAATGGTTTTACCTAAAAGAGAGGAACAATGGACTGATGAGGATAGGCGATTGGTTAGACTTGATAAACAAGCTAAAATCTACATAGGCATGGCACTTCCTGATGAAGTGTTCGAATCAATCAGGCTTTGTAGATCTGCTAAAGATATGTGGGATACCCTTAGAAATATATATATTGGAACTCCTGATATTATTCGCTGCAGGGAAGTCAATCTCACTCGCCAGTATGAGCTGTTCGCAATGGAACCAAATGAATCTCTGTCTTCCACTTACACCAGATACCAGTCACTGATGAACAAAATGGAGAAGGCTGGTATAGGCAAGGAACAGAGATTTGTTGTTGAAAAGTTTCTTGAGTTGCTGCCAAGGAAAATCTGGGGAACCATTGCAACGTGTACCAGACAGAGAAATGATTATTCAATTCTGAATTTAACTCAGGTCTATGGTATTTTGCTCAATTGGGAGCAGTCTGAAAAGCAAGCTGATCAGAGTGAGCATATTCGTGCTACTCTTGGAAGTCAGAAGATATCCAATGCCCTTGTAGCAGAGCTTGATGAAATTGATCAAAGACAGAAATCAAAAGTGTCTAAGAAAAGCTCGAAGTCACTGATAGCTGAAGAAGAAGGTGGTCAGAATGAAGAAGAGTCAGAATATGAGTATGATGAAGGATTGGAGAAGCTTGAGAAGGATATGGCCATGATGGTTGCTAATTTCAGAAGGAACACCAGATCAAGAAGATTCGCTGGTGCTCCATCATCTGATAAATTTCAATCTAAAGGTGAATGCTACAAGTGTGGCAGAATTGGTCATTTTGCAGCTGAATGCAGATCAAAATCAGTGAATCAAGTCCCTGAACCCATGTCAGATGTCAGAAATGACAAGTACACCAAGTACAAGGCAAAATACAAGAAACTGAAGGCATTGGCTAAATCTGGGAAGAAGAAGGGAAAAGGATTTGTTGCTGAAGAAGGTTCACTCAGCGACTCTGATTCATCCTCTTCATCTGATGATGAAGAAGCAATGCTTTGCCTAGACAAAGATTATTGTTTAATGGCTAATGATGCTGAATTTCATGAGAACATCAAGGAAGTAGCTCAGAAATGTTCAGCATCAGGATGGGACTCTAACAGCATCTACAAAAGCATTCTTAGAGAAACCATCTGGTATTTGGACAGCGGATGTTCCAGGCATATGACAGGATGTAAGTCGCTACTCAGTGATTATCAGGATGAAAAAGGTCCTGATGTAGTTTTTGGTGATAACAAAATTGGGAAAACCAAAGGGTATGGTGTTTTAACCAATGGTAATGTAATGTTCAAGCGAGTAGCATATGTAGAAGGTTTGAAGCACAACTTATTAAGCATCAGTCAGTTTTGTGATTCCAAGAACAAGGTACTTTTTGATCATGAAGCTGGTGTTGTTTACAACAAAAAGGGAAGTGCTGTTCTTGCTGTAAACAGGAAAGGGAATACTTATGTGGTCAATATGGATTCAGCACAATCAGGAACATGTTTTTACTCCAGAACCGTTTCAGAAGAAAAATGGTTATGGCATAAGCGACTTTCTCATCTGAACTTCAAAGCAATTAACAAACTGAGCAAGAATGGTTTAGTCACTGGACTACCAAAGATGTCTTATGACAAAGACAAGCTTTGTTCAGCATGTGAAAAGGGAAAGCATCACAGCTCGTCCTTCAAAAGTAAACAGACTTCATCTGTAACAGAATGTTTTTACTTGCTACATATGGATCTGTTTGGACCAGTGAGTACATCAAGTCTTGGAGGAAAAAGGTACTGTTTGGTGATAGTAGATGAATACTCTAGATACACTTGGGTATTTTTTTCTCAAAGCCAAAAGTGAAGCTGCCAGCGAGATCATATCCTTTGTCAGGAAAATGGAAAATCTAAATGATGTCACGGTAAAACATCTGAGAAGTGATAATGGTACTGAATTTTGAAATCTCGACCTTGAAAATTTTTGTGATTCAAAAGGTATTTCTCAAAAATTTTCAGCACCAAGAACACCCCAACAAAATGGAGTGGCAGAAAGGAGAAATAGAACCTTGATTGAATCTGCAAGGTCAATGCTCATTGATGCTGGTCTTAAGACCTATTTCTGGGCTGAAGCAGTGAGTACTGCCTGCTACACTCAAAATAGGTAACTGATTGTCAAAAGGCACAGTAAGACAGCATATGAGCTATTAAGGGGGAGAAAACCTGATATAAGTTTTCTTCATGTTTTTGGTAGTACCTGCTACATTCTAAACAAAAGAGATCACTTAGGAAAGTTTGATCCCAAAGCTGATGAAGGAATATTTGTTGGCTACTCAATCATCTCTAAAGCTTTCAGAATTTATAATAAACGAAGAGAATGTATTGAGGAATCAATGGATGTTACTTTTGATGAATCATATGATGAGTCACTCACTGATCCAAAAGAATATGAAAATCTTGTTTTTAACAAAATGGATAGTGACTTATCAAATGAAATCAAATCAAATGATAAGGAATATAAAAATTTCTCATCTGATTCTGAAGGTGAAGATAATATTCCTGAAATCTATTCCAGTTCTACTTTAGCTGTGAATAATTCAGGAACATCATCTTTACCTACAGATGTCCCATCATCATCAACTCAATGTCCAAACCAAAACTCGCATAACAATAATACTCATGCTACAGATGTTGATTTGCCCTCTGAACCCTCACAAAGTAATCAAGTCACTGCTGAACCTCAGCGAATGACTAAGTGGACAAAACATATTGATAATCAATTGATTATTGGTAATCCACAATCCAGGGTTCAGACAAGATCAGCAACTGCTAACTTCTTTTTGTTTGTAAGTTTTGTGTCACTAATAGAACCAAAGAAGGTTGATGAAGCACTAACTGATCATCACTGGATAGCTGCCATGCAAGAAGAGCTATCTCAGTTTGAACGAAATAAAGTTTGGAAGCTTGTACCACATCCCACTGGTAAATCAGTAATTGGAACACGATGGGTGTTCAGAAATAAAATGGATGCTGAAGGTGTGGTTACAAGAAACAAAGCTAGGCTTGTTGCACAAGGTTACTGTCAGCAAGAAGGCATCGATTATGACGAAACCTTTGCACCAGTAGCTAGGCTTGAAGCAATCAGGCTATTTCTGGCTTATGCAGCTCACAAAAAGTTTAAAGTATATCAAATGGATGTGAAAAGTGCCTTTCTGAATGGCAAGCTGCAGGAAGAAGTGTATGTCAAGCAACCACCTGGATTCATTAATCCAAAACATCCGGGTTATGTTTACAAACTTGATAAAGCCCTGTATGGACTAAAACAAGCTCCCAGAGCGTGGTATGATACTCTCTCTGTCTACCTGATAAAATGTGGCTACGTCAGAGGCAAAATTGACAGCACATTATTTATCAAAAGAGATAAGAGAAATGTCATATTAGTCCAGATCTATGTTGATGATATCATTTTCGGGTCTACTAACAGTGACATGTGCAAGGAATTTTCTGATCTCATGACCAAAAGTTATGAGATGAGCATGATGGGTGAATTAACATTTTTCCTTGGTTTGCAAATAAAACAAACCAAAACTGGAATTTTCATTAGTCAAGGAAAATATGTTAAAGATCTGTTAAAGAAATTTGAATTTGCTAATTGCTCAACCCTTGCTACACCCATGTCACCTGCAGTAAAGCTACATGCTGATCCTGATGGTAAATCTGTAAACATTACTGCTTACAGAGGAATGATCGGGTCGCTGCTGTATCTAACTGCTAGTAGACCAGACATTATGTTTGCTACATGTCTCTGTGCTAGGTATCAAGTTGATCCTAAGGAATCACATTTGCTCGCTGTCAAAAGGATATTCAGATATCTGAAGGGTACTCCTAATCTTGGTCTCTGGTACCCATCTGGTTCAGACTTCTCCCTGAAAGGATACTCTGATTCTGATCATGCTGGATGAAAACTGGATAGAAAAAGTACATCTGGTAGCTGTCAATTTCTTGGAGAAAAGCTAGTAAGCTGGTCCAGCAAGAAACAAAACTCAGTCTCAACTTCAACTGCTGAAGCTGAATATGTTGCTGCAAGTGCATGTACTGCTCAAATTCTCTGGATGAGAAATCAGCTTGCTGACTATGGTTTTGACTTCAGTGAAATACCAATCTACTGTGATAGTCAAAGCGCTATAGCCATTGCCAACAATCCAGTAATGCACTCAAGGACAAAGCACATTGATATCCGATATCATTTCATCAGGGACCATGTGATGAAATGTGATATTGAATTACCTTTTATTCCAACTGATTACCAACTCGCTGACTTATTTACAAAACCTTTAGATGAGGAAAGATTTAATTTTCTTATCAGTGAGCTTGGCATGTTAAACTTAAATGACTAGCTCAGCTATCAAGCTCAGTTATGTTATTTTTGTTTCACGTTTTTTTTTAAACATATCTATTATGTCTCTATATGACCTATTTTGTTATTGTCCTATATTTTGTTTTACTGATCGTGTTAGTATTCTAAGTTGTAACTAGATCAGTGAAAGATAAATATAGTAAAATAATACATAGTTCATATCAAACATAATCAATACTCTGTTAAAAAAAAAAAAAAAAAAAAAAAAAAAAAAAAAAAAAAAAAAAAAACCTATTCTTTAGCTGATCTTGTTAGTATTCTAAGCTGTAACTCCTTCAGTGAAAGATAAGTCTCTATAAATTTCATTTTAAAACAACACTCATACTCCATGAATAAAAATTTATGTTTCATATTTACCAAGTGATAAATCTCTCTGACTTAGTTAGTATTCTAAGTTGTGACTAAATCAGTGAGATAACATCTCAGGCAAATTGAAACTTATGAGTGTTATTTTTTTTACATTCAGGGTCTCCCTGATTCTCTCATCATTATTTGAAGGGATGTGTCACAAAAATTGCATCTCTGACACTATTTCTTCCTTAAATCACATATACTTTTCCGGCGCACCTTTCAAATCACCATTAATACCACCAAGCTCCACAATCATCACCCCTATTTCATTTAAACATCATAAATTATCACCCCTATGCCACCCCTACTTACCACCACCATCAACCACATTTTCCCAATCCCATCCACTTGTTTAATCAAGAGTTTCTATAAATCAAACAAAATGATTTCATTTTTCAAATCAAAACAAACTCTTGGTTTTCATGATCTTTTTCAAATACCCAAACCAATAAAAGTATTTCCGATTTCTGTAACGGCAAACTCAAACGTTTTAAAATCTTCATACATCAACTGAAAATCTTCTACCTCTTTCAGTTGATAAGGAATTTTGTCATTACAGCATTCAAAATCACTTTCATCACCATAAATTTTTTTTTTATAAAAACAGAGTATGAAATTAATCTCATCACTTGATAGATTAGGGTAAATTTAAAAAAAAAAATCAATCAACCTGGTCTATACTCGCCTTGATTTTACTTGGTCTAGTGATGCCATTTTTATCTACTCTGATGGGATTACAAGGTTTTCTTGTAATCCAGTATGAAACTGCTGTACACTCGTCTGATTCTGCCCCCCATCGATCACGTCACTGCTCACACCCCCAGTGATCAAAGCTGATCATCCTCCATCCAAGAAAAACTCAAACTCTTCTACCAAAAGTTTGAAAATAAAGGCCCTGTTTCTAACAAATCAAGGGATCAAAAGTGAAATAGTCACTGAACGTTCAGTCTCTATGGGCACTCTTGCTAAAACCAAAACTTACTTATCGAGTCAACCCATAAGCCACTCATCATCCTCACAAAAGGATGCTGATTCATTCAAAGGGCAAGTGACATCAGTGGGTGATAACACACTCATATCTGGTGTCACATCACTAGTTACAGACCCGGGCCAACTCTCTTCTATCACCACACCAGCTGTCAATGTCGCTCTCCAGTCACAGAGAGTGATACAGGCTGCACTTTCTGTTTTTAAAGATCCATCAGTTAAAACACAAGCTGATGATGAGAAAACCAAAACTGATTCACAACTTGATCACATAGTTACTATCACATTTTCTGATATCATCAAGGGGGAGAGATATCTACATGAAGAAATTGCTGATGCTTACAGAAAAATGTTAATCTACTTTCTGATATCATCAAGGGGGAGAAAACGTGCAAATGAATGCAAAAACCAATGGTGCTCATATAAAGAATTGTTGCTGATTGGAAATCATCTATTTGGTCCCTATCGCAGAAACAACATATCTACTACTCATGTGGAAAAGTTGCTGACGCTATTAGAACCATGTAGAAAAGTTGCTGACGCTATATGGAAAAATTGCTGACGCTATAAAAGTTACTAATATTTTCTTGGCAATTTTTATTCCATATCAGCTTAGCAACGAATCCTTCTCCATCAATTGCAGCTCAGATGTGTCTCATTGATTTTCAGTCGGTTAAAGCTGCATGAGAAGGATATTTGCATATAAAATTTCCTTCACTAGTGTCTTCTCTCTGATGACAAGTGCACTGTGATGATGTATATTCTCACTGATGAGATTGTGTTCACTGACGCCATCTCTATATCTTTCCCTGATAAAGCTTTGAATCATATGCCAAGAAGGATGAATTTTTGGCCTAATTTCTCTCTGGTTGAAGGTCTTCCCGTTTACAAAAATGACTTTTATCAAAGGAATGTGAGTCAAAGCTGAAGACATCAAAAGTTGCTGAATCTCTTGATCGCTGAAGAAGATTGTCTTATCTAAATCAGATTAAAGTATTGTAACTAAAAATGATCATGTACTTTATATTTTTAGTTTCAATAATATTTGAACCAAAGTGCAAAACTCAGATCATATCAAAAGAATCCAAAAAGAAAAATGAATGGATCACAAGTATAAAGTCACTGAATGTTTAAAATCTTAAACACTGACTATAAACTTTCACAGCAACAAGTTTGTCTAGGGAGCTTCAATCACAATCATTTAGGGGGAGATTGTTGAGTCACTGGTCGCTGACCACGATGAAGTCACTGGTCGCTGACCGACTCAACTATACACTACTTAATGAAGAAATGGATTGTATCGAAGCTGCTGTTGCTAATGATAAGTTTTGCTGATCATCATTCATTCTGTTCGATATTCTGAGGAAGATTTAAAGCTCAACATTGGTGTGTCGCTGATCTACGTCAGCGAGAGCCTTACTTCTTCAAATCAATAAAGGCAAAAGTCACTGCCAGAATAACAGCTAGTCACTGAAGATCTTTTGTTCAATTCATTCTACAAGAGCATGTTAGCTAAAAGTGAGTGAGGAGGATTGCTGCATCTTCAGTGACTATTCAATAAAGCCTCTCAATCATCAAGTACTAAAAAGTAATGTACTTATCTATACATCAGCAAGAGTGTTCCAGTTCGAAGTATGTCCGCAAGATTACGTGGCAGCAAGTGATTGGTTTTAAGGTAACGAGATATTTGCGGTAATAGAATTGGGACCCACAGAATGTCGGTTTATCAGAGATCAGGACCAATCAAGCAACAACACGTGTCCTTCCAAGATCCTATTTTGTAGGCGATATTTTAGGAACTCTTGTAGTATAAATAGTTCAGTGTTTTGTACTGTAGAGGCTAGTCGTCATATGCACCGTTCTTCTGTTTGTCAGAGAACTAGTTTGTCTAGGTGTATATTAAGACTCAGCGAGGTTAACTATCAGCGTGTATGTCCACTGTAGTTAATACTCTTCATTGTAATAATTTAGCTAAGTGTTTGAATTGGATTAACTTTGGTTAATCCATTCCGCATTCAACACTTCGTGAATTTAATCAATACAATTCACTTTCAGCTACTATTACTTGTCGTTCTTTGATACTGTTATATCTTTAATTTGTTATTTCAATACCGTCATACTCTGTTATAGATAATTAATTTAAAACAATCTGAAACACTTGGTAAAATCTAAAATTGTTTTAAATTGTATTCAACCCCCCCCCCCCCCTTCTACAATTAAACTTTACACTTTGTGATTCCAAATCACTAATTAATAGTGATTACGGGAATTTTCAACTATATCTACATAGTTTAGGGTTGATCAAGTCCTATCCTAAGGCAATAGTCACGTGAAAGACTGGAAAGGGTGGAAACTTGATTAAGTCTATATTCATGTAAAACTCAACCAGATATACAGCAATACAATCACCAATCATAGCATGTTAAATATGAATTAAATATCATCCATAATCCTAATATCTACATTTCAACAATCATAGTATCAAACTACATAAATAGCATGGCAGTATTCGCAGCACAAACAAATATATCATGCAAACAAAACATAATAATTGTAAGTAAAGGAATAAGTAACAACCAGTATTTAAGCAGCGTAACACTGAGTAGTACAAGCCAAAGTCTTGAAAACTTTGTTACAATAAAATTCCCAAGCTACAGCTATCGTCCCCACTCGAACCGTGCCTACATCTCTCTAGTTCTCTAGAGAGAGAAACTAGAGAGAGAACTAACCTAAACTAATCTAGAGAGAGAGTGTGAGAGAGAAAGTGAGAGAGTGAAATGTAGTGAAGGTGTAATTGTTGTTGAATGAGGTGAATGAGGCTCTCTATTTATAGACAAGCCAAGGAATCAAGAGTAGAAGTCCACAAGCACCAAATACAAGCAAACGAAGCAAGAAGGAGAGCACATGGGGGGTGCCAGGCCATACACGGCCTCAACCAGGCCGTACACGACTAGTTGAGGGCCGTACACTGCCATGCCTAGGCCGTACATGGCTGTAGGGTGGCCATGTGCTGCCCCGTGTGCTGTTTTCAACTTTTCGCGTTGCTTCGGAAGGCCGTATCTCCTTCGTTTCTCGTCCATTTGACTTGATTCTTTTGCCTACGGTCTCGTAATTCCATTACGCTTCTAGTGATGCCAATTTTGTAGGAATTGGAGGTGTGGACGTCTCGTAGTCTTCGGTTGTGATGTGTGTTACGTATCTCTCTCATCCTTGATCCAATCTAAGCAATCCTTATATCCACTTTCTTGTAATCTCCATGGCTAGAAAATAAGACTGCTGTAAGGCCCTGATATGGAGTTTATAATAGAATTAGGGTTTGGCTCAATTTGGTGCCTAGTTAGGTCAGTTTTCCGACCCTTTTTGCATGATTTTCAAAGGACCGACAAGATTATACCTTTCTAACAAAAGTTGGTAAATAATGATGATTTTAAGACGTATTTGTTAGAAAAGAGCTAAATATGGGACAAATAATGTATGTAAAAACATGATTTTTTGCGATACATCAAATATCTCACACTTAAGCTTTTGCTTGTCCTCAAGCAAACCTCATTTGGAAAATAATTTTTGAAAAATTGTTTTGGATGCTTAGAGTATTCTCCTGCAGAAAGTCACTTTCTTCAAATTAGATAAATGTTTTCAAAAAGTAAGCATCAACAAAAATTAACTATACTTAAACATAAAACTGATCAACCCTTTTTGGCATACTTTGTAACTCTCGAAACGTAGATGTACATGACTGGGCGATTCTCACAAGTGGGTCACTCAATTCACTCAAAGTGTATCGGGTTACCTAAAATCTAATAGAAATGAAATCGCTCAATGCCAGTCAAGTAGCGCTTATCGTCATAGGCTTGGTCGAGAATCGAATCTCCACCACTCCTTTGAGAATGGTGGTAATGTTGGAATAGTGTCCAATATCATAACTAATTGGTGAGACTATCATTAATGGTAAAGTCCTTTTTGGGTTGCCCTCATAAACAGTCAAGAGAAAGATGAAGGATAATATTAATAGTATTAATATTATAATTTATTGGTTGATTTATTAATAATATTTATTAATTAGAAATAAAAAATAATTGAAAAGATGGAGAAATCTGATAGACGGATTTAGCCAGCGGCTAAAAGGTTTAGCCAGCGGCTAAATGGTTTAGCCAGCGGCTAAATTTGAAGTCGGTCAAAATGCGGATCAGATCTCGGATTCTTGGGTAGAAAGTTAACCCGACCGCCGGCTAAAGGTTTTAGCCGGCGGCTAAGTGTCGAATCTGTCAAACCGTGGGGTTTTCCTCTCCAGTATAAATAGGGGTCAAACCTATACCTTATTTCATACGAATTTCATACGAATTTTTGAGGGTTTCGAAAATTCAACTTTCTCTTGGGTTTTTTGGTGTGAAGCATTAGAGGTATTCTACTTTGGGTACTTGCCTCCAAGTGACGAAGCTCTGCTCGTTGGTCTGCGCGTGAGAAATAGGTTTTCTCTAAGGTTAGTGTTTTTCCTTATTTTCTTTGTATAATTTATTTACTGTACTATGTTGTTAAATTTAAAGATCCCTTAGGGTTTTAGTTTCCTAATTGCCTTAGATTATTTAAAGTTTTGTTATTCCGCTGTGTGTATAATAATCTAGTTAGTGAATAGAAAACCCAACAGTTAATTATCCCAAGGCATTTTGATCGGGTTGTGTGAATGAACGTAGAGTGGGTAAGGATAAAGGTGGGTTGGTCAATGGATTTAGGGTTTTGGAACTTCAGACTCGGAATTTCAAGGAGTAAGGAAAGTTTCACTTAAGATAACTTCTAGAGTAGACTCATCTCCTAGAGGAATAATCTCTACTGAATATTATGTTTCTTTGAGATCTGGCGGATTTTTCTTCTTCGAAGAATTGTCTTTTTATTTGAGGTCTTCTAGGAGCTCTCCAAGGTCGGTTTTTTTTATGACCTTAGAGATCCTTCATGTAGTGAGACATCTTTGACTTCTCTTTTTGACAAGTACCAATTTTTCATACTGTCTTTTGCGGATAATATCTTCATGATGGGTACTAACTTCGCTTTCTGTACCATATCTTCTTTTTGGATTTTTCTTTTAGGCTCTTGAAAGGTACGGAGAGATGTTTGAAGATGAGACACCAATAGAAAGATATCGATCTTAAGCAATCCTTCACTTATAACCTATGAAGTTCACGAGCTGGAATGGTGTTTGTGGGAAAGTGTTGTGTTGTGGGGAAGTTTTAGGGTTTTGAAATGAAATGGCTAAGGCGCAAAGGGTTTTCTAATCGGATCATCAACAATCTTTTAAAAATAAAGTTGGAAGGGTTGGCTTGAAAAGATATGAAAGAAAGGGGTTAATCCTAATAAATGCCCAGATCCTCTAATTGCACCTATACCGCGTACGGCACTCATCGGTATGGTCTTGAAACGCATTACAGGAGCAAGTTCTAATTCAAAGACATATGCATCGGCGCACACTCCGAAATGAAAGTGAAGCATTAAAAATGAATGCTTATAATGGTCTCAAGTACCTCACAACAAAAGGGGTTATATGCACCAAGTCATGCGATGCCTAGAGGATTTCTCAATTTCAGTTTAAGATACGTTCTTATTTTTGCCTTATCTTACTTTCCAAAGCAACTTATATATTTTTGACAGAGAGTTCATTTCTTTGAAAGAATCTTCTAAGTCTAAAATCTTTTGAAAAATATTCGAAATCAACCGAATGGATGTCGGACACCGTCGAAGCTGGGTTTTCGAATGTTTTGGTGATTAGAAATCTCAACCTTTTAGGTTGGTTTTGCGATAATTTTTTGAAAAAGAATGAATGAAATTGGAGGTATTACTTTGGACATGCAACTATAAACTTGCGGTATTTATATACCATGTATCCCACACTTAAAACAACATTGTCCTCAATGTTCATTGCTAAGACGTAGGATTTTCTTGGGAAAAATCCCACACTTAGGGTTTGAAACAGTGATACAATTTTAAGTGTTTTTGAAAAATGGTAGGATGGAATCCCACACTTAAGATTTAGGCATATTAGGATGGATGGTAATAGAGAAAAATCATAACAGAAAAGAAAGGAACTTCCCTACGATAGAGACAGGGAGATGGGTTTAAAGAAAGAAGCAGTAATCTGTAGGTGATTAAAGTTCCTTAGTTGATTCCATGCAGAAAGCGGTTTCTTCGTGAACGATCGGCATCTCCTTTTCTCAATTCTCATTCGCACAATCACAATTTCACTTATTCTAGCTAAAGAAACAGAAATTAAACATAATAAGTAAACTAAAAAAAAACTAATAGATAATAAATAGACCAATCAGACTATGTCTGGTTAGCTCATGTCCCAAAAATATAACAATGATAATATAGATGCAGCGGAATAATAATAATGAATCAATGTTATCACAAACCAAATCCCTAATCTTATTTGATCAGAATAAAGACGGATACACTTTGTATCGGGGTTACAAAGAACCTTAGGGATAATACTTTAGACGTCTACATATTTTTGTGCACACTTTTTCCTACACCCAATATCTCTTTATATACTAGAGATACTAGGTTTACAAGAAACCCTAATCGTAGGAGAAAACTAATTAAACAATCTACAACTTTAGTCCCTCATCTTTAATTATTTTGTATCATCAAATTAAAATATCCTAACAATCTTCCCCTATTTGATGATGACAAAATAAACATCTTCTCGTGCAAACTTCCCCTTAGTTCTTGATTTCTTGTAAACATGTCATGCATAATAAGCTGCAAATCTTGACCTTCAAATCTTCTTCCCATTTTTGTCATAATCCAATAGGGGTCTTCAAAAAGATAAGCAACTTGAATCTTTTCAACTTTTTCCTCAATCAATGCATGAACATATCCCGATGGTTAAAAACTTTAAACAACAAGCTTCCCCTCAAATGAATGTTTTAACCATCCCTTGAATCTCGAATTCTATCAGCTCTATGTAATGATCACATATGAAGAAAACAGAATATAACAAACTTGATAAAGAAGTCCAATCTTCCAAACCTGTACCTTATATCTTGTACTAACCACGACGTCGAACTTATATTTCATATATAAGTAGATCACAATCTCCGCATAAGATCTCTTCGACAAAAATCCTTATTCTCCATAATAAGTCACCGAGTCCACCATAACTCCTTCAAGTGATAGCAAATGTGAGCATTGAGCATCCTAAGTTTAATCTCACACGTTTGCTAGATTTGTCAAGTCTTCGTCGTCACCATACAAACCAAACAAGTTATCTTCAAAGCTCTTCATCCACCACTTTGAGATATGATAAGATACATAGTTGAAAAACTCAACTACAACATCAAATAAGATATAATCAATTTTCTTCGTAATCACTTCTTCAAATAATCTTCAAAAACGAGCCATAAATCAATAAGGATAAATTGTTATGAAAACAATTCCAATCCGAGATCCAAAACCATCAGTTGAAGTAACAGTGGTAACCAATTAGTATTAACAGTGTTAACTGTTTTGTACTAACAGTGGTAACCATTATAACTAACCGTGTTAATTCTCCAGTACCAGGTCCATAAACAGTGGTAAAAATCTTCAAATTGCACCAACAGTGGAAATTAACTTCAATAGTGGTAATCTTCATGAAATCCTTTAACAGTGGTAATTGTATTCCACTTAATACAAACAGTGATAACGAGCTGTGATACTAAAAAACATATCTTCATAGAAGTAGCAACTCCTCCTGTACATGCTTCTCGAGCACAATACAAACATGAAAACCCTAGCATAATCTCTGCTCAAACACTTAACGAACATGTAGGCAAGAATTAAATCAATCAATAAACACAAGTCAACTTCGTAATCAAACTTCAACTGTTTTGCAAATTTAATAAATAACACAAGTTGGTTAAATATTAAACCAGAAAACAGAAGTTGGTCGACAAGAATGATTTCCAAAGTTTACTAGTATGTCGATTGATAAGTTTTAACCTCTTGATAAATCAACGAATATACAGCGCATAAGAATGATCAGAACACCTCAGCAGCCACGTGACATAAACGTCAAAAACAAGGCTAGCTGTAACTTTCTGCATCTCCTTTTAATTCGAAGAAAGGTTGAAACTGCTATTAAAACCTTGCTGCTGTGGGCTTTCAATACCCAAACGTACCATGAACAGTGGTAATCTTCAACTAATCGTTTTAACTTTAAAGCCTCAAGTACCAGCAGCAACAACTCATTCTCGAGTCATATATAAAAACTTTTATCACTGTTACCTTAACACACATTCTGGTATAGCAAAGATCATTATATCACCCAGAGATCAACTTTCTTCTACTGCCTTGCTTCTTCTTGTATTATGTTCTTTAACTTAGTGTGTCTCTCTGTTGTGACTTTCCTTGTGGCATTCAACTGTTCGAGACTTTCCTCCATACTAAGCATCAATTCATCAGGGATTTTACAGGAAACAAAAGTTCCAACCTGCATACATACACCAGTTTGCACTTTCAGTGATTCAAACCTAAACACCACGATCAAAACTTGAACCACAAGAAAAACCTTTGTTCTTCGTGTAATTACTCTTCTTCAAAGAACGTACAAAACAAGAAAAATCCCAAACGAATTTTAAACCTCGAACAAACTTGAAACATCCGATTACTTTAATAAAAAGATATGCCAGCTTGAATTAATTCTATGGTAGGCAAGTGTCAACCAAGAATTAAAATAAGCGAATATTATAATCAAGTAGAAGTCTTCAATATGTCGGCAAGATGTTTCATGAAAGATTAAATCCAAAGTCGTCATCAAATCCAATGTCGACAACACATTCCCAAACAAACAAAGTAATCGATTTAATAATGTATGTGCTTGTGATGAGACAGCATGTAATGTAAGTCGTCACCCACAATTGCCTTTCACATCAACATGAATAAATAAACAATTGAAGATCTGTATCTGCAATTAAAAACCCTTACAAAAATTTTACGAATGAACTTTAAAGGGTTTTTCAAAAATCAACTCCTCCATGCAAAGATCTTTGCGAAACTCATATTCATCTTCAAACTTATCTTTAAACTTGTAGACTTTATAATTCCTAGATCACGAGCCACCTTGCTCTGATACCAATTGTGAAAACGTATGATCGTAGAAGCTCAGACTTTTTAGGTCTTGATCTAGGATTAACAAACAACAATAACAATGATAATATAGATGCAGCGGAATAATAATAATGAATCAATGTTATCACAAACCAAATCCCTAATCTTATTTGATCAGAATAAAGACGGATACACTTTGTATCGGGGTTACAAAGAACCTTAGGGATAATACTTTAGACGTCTACATATTTTTGTGCACACTTTTTCCTACACCCAATATCTCTTTATATACTAGAGATACTAGGTTTACAAGAAACCCTAATCGTAGGAGAAAACTAATTAAACAATCTACAACTTTAGTCCCTCATCTTTAATTATTTTGTATCATCAAATTAAAATATCCTAACACAAAATAAACTCCACAACCACAAAATAAGTCAAAATATGAATATGAGGAAATAGTAATTATGTAAATATGGGTGCACAGATCTAGGGTGCTGGTGAGCCCTGATCGAAGTCCTGAACATATGGCTGAACTGGTGGAGGAACTGAGGAAGGTCCGGCAACTGACTAGTGACCACTGGAGACTCTCTGCTCTTCTGACCTCACCTGCATGTACTGCTGTAATACATCTCTAAAGCTAATTGTCGAAAATCCTCGAAAGTCATCCCTCGTGCTCCATTCTAGCTCTGTATATCTGTCTGAGCATCTCCTCTGTAGGAACCTCATCAGATGGTATAGGGTCCAATGCCAACAATCCTGTAAACTCTGATAATGTGAAAGGATCAGTTTCCAGGTGAACAACATCTGATCGGTAAGAACCAGCAGCCTCTCCTCCTGCGGACTGCTGAGAAGAACGGGCTCTACGGGCTGATGTAGTGTTGGGTCAAAACTGTTTCAGGTCTGAGTTGAAGTTGTTGATGAAGACAGAGTATAAGTGATTAAAACTGTTTGTTTTAAAGGTTAAAACTGTCTTTACGAAGTTACAACTGATAGAAGAAAACTGAAGAGAATACAAGTGTTACAACTGATTGAAGATAGATTACAACTGATAGTTATGTGTCTGTAAGTAGTTAAAACTGCTTATGTATTTGTAATTGTTAGTTATATATGAAACAGTTAACACTGATTATATATTTGTACTTAGTCTTATATTACAATTGAAGCAGTTACCACTGAATGTGTAACAGTTACAACTGTTTACTTCAGAATGGTAGTTACAACTGTTTATGATTTTGTGATAAGTATGAGTCGGTTATGGAAGTTATTTTATTCCATATTCGTAGGAGATTGTATAGGACTCTATGTGTTATAAATAGAGATCCTTTAGACCTAGATAGGTTAATGTTAGTTGCGCAGCTTCAAGGTTTTCTGTAACCCTAATACATCAAGTGTATTCGTCTTATATCATTAATAAGATTGAAGCTTTTGGTATATTATTGTGTTCATCATATTAATTAATATTTGTTGATCTTCTTAATATTATTGAGTGTGATTCCGCAACTTCTCAATAATATATTCAAGGCTTATTACGTAAGATTGTTTATTAAGTTAAACAGGGACTAACAAAGTGGTATCAGAGCTTGTGAAGCTTTGAAGACAGGAAGATCTGGGATTATTAGTATTAGTATTTGAGTTTTAGTTCATATATTAAGTTTTGATTTCAATGGCTACTGAAGGTAATGAAGGAATTCAAGCAACAAAGATTCCAATGCTTAAACCTGATGAGTTTGACCTATGGAAGGTCAGAATCAGGCAATATATGCTTATCACGGATTATCAGATGTGGGAAGTTGTTGTTAATGGTATTCCATTAACGCTTGATGGTGATGGAGTAAAGCAACCAAGAGCACCACCAACATCTGAAGCAGAGAGGAAAATCAGATCTACTGAGTACAAGGCACTTAGTACTTTGTTGCTATCCATTCCGAATGAGCATCAGAGCAGATTTGATCATTGTGAAGATCCCAAGGTACTAATGGAGGCGATTGAGAAGAGGTTTGGTGGTAATGATAACACCAAAAAGAATAAAAGATCTCTGTTAAAGCAACAATTTGAAAATTTTAGCCATGTGAAAACTGAAACTCTAACTCAAACCTTTGATAGGTTTACTAAATTAGTTGGAGAATTGGAAAATCACAAGGTCAAGATTGACAAAGAAGATCTTAACAGAAAGTTCTTAAGATCATTAGGTGATGAATGGACAATCTATACTATTGGATTGAGGCAGAGTTCAGACATTGAAGTTAAGGAACTAGAAGATATATACAATGATCTGAGGAACTTTGAGTCTGAGGTGGAAAGTAAGAAGCAAGTAACTGGATATAGTCATAATGCTGCTTTTATGTCTATGGCTGGAACAAAGGTAGAATCAAGTCAAATGGGTTCTACTTATGTTTCAGGAGGAGCAGGATCATCATCAAATAGTTCTAATGATCAGATATTAGAATCTTTCTTTGCAAGTAATGTGAATTCTTCACTTACTAATGAAGATCTGGAACAATTTGATGGTGATGATCTAGAGGAGATGGACATTAAGTGGCAAATTGCTTTGATTACTCAGAGAGCAAAAAGGTTCATGCAGAGGACTGGTAGAAACAACTTTGCATACAAGAGGAATGATGCTAATTGGTTTGATAAGAGCAAGATTGAGTGTTTCAACTGTCACAAGATGGGACACTTTGCCAGAGAATGCAGAAACCCTAGGCAAGAGCAGAATGGTAATGGTCAGAGATCTGGAAGCACTGGAACACAGACAAGAAACATTCCAATTCAGGGGGCTTCAGCAAATGCTTTGGTGTCTATGGATGGCTGTGGATGGGACTGGAGTGATCAAGAAGAGCATGTTGTGAAGAATCAATGTCTCATGGCCATTGCAGAATCTGACAAAAAGTCAGAAGTTCCTTCTGAGGTACAAAATAAATTATGTTCTGCTGTTTGTAAACAAACTGTTAAACACTACAGAGATCATAATATAAAAGTGTGTGAGGAACTAAAACAATGGGAAATCAAAAGTAAACACACCATAGCAGTCATTGAAAATCTGGAAAATCAAATAAAGGCATATGAAGCCAATGCAACACAGTTTAAATATGACATTGAATATGCTAGGTGGGAGAGAGACACTTTTAAAGATAAAGTTGAGTTGTTATCTAAGAAACTTACTGAGGTCACATGTGAAAGAGATAGTATAAGGCTTGATGTAAGTAAATTAGAACATGCTTCAAAGAGTGTAAATAAACTTATTAATTCACAGATTCATGATAAACTTAAGACTGGATTAGGGTACAATAATGTACCTCCACCTTATAATCACACCTACTTTCCTCCTAAAAGTGAAATTGATATCAATTCACTTAAAAGAGGAATGGTAGATGAGGTTAAAAAGGCTGATCCAATTAAAAGTTTATCTGATGATGAACTGTTTGCAGAAGGTGAAGTTAGTGACTGGACTGAAGAAGATGATCAGAGTGATAGGACATCTGATAGTGAGAAGAGTGTGAAATCTGAATCATCTAAGTCTGAGTCAACATGTGAGAATGTGAGGAGAGTAATTACTGATCTAGTTTCTAATCTTAAAACTGATAAACTAGAAGAGGGTAAGAAAATGTTTAAGGAAAAGGTTAAACTGGACTTAGAAAATGTGAGCATGAATACTAACAAATCTAAACATGGGTTAGGATATGTTAGTAATACAGTTAACTCAGTTACTAAACCTGTTGTTAAATCTGTTGTGAATAACTGTGTTAATTGTACATGTAAAGCAAGTACTTCTTCTTCACGGAATTTTCAAAATCAAAAACCCAGAGGTAATCAAAGAAATTGGAATCAAATGGTTTCACAAAAACTGGGTAATAATGTTACTGTGATTAAAGAAATGTCTTGCTTTATATGTGGAAAAATGGGTCATCTTCAATATGACTGCTATCATAATCCTGAGAATGTTCAAAGGATTAGAAAACAGTCATGGACAAAAGCAAATATGAGTAACAAACAAAATTTTCAATCAAAAGTTAATCGTACTGCCAGAGTTCAGAAGATAAACCCAAAGGCTAACATGTTAAGCACTGCTACAGGTAAATCTACTGCTGCAGTAATAACAAATTTAGCTAAAAGTTTAAAGACTAAAATAGTGGTAACCAAATACAAAAACAGTGTTAACAAAATTAACACTGAATCTTCAATTGGTAAAACAGTTAAAACTGTTAAGCCAAAGAACACTGTTAAGTCTAAAATAAGTTGGATTTGGACACCTATTAAGTCTGATAAATTAACAGATCCAAATACCAACAGTGCATCACAATCAATAATCTTCAAGAAAGTTGAATATGTGAATGCACATGGGAAACCCAAAGCCAAATTGGTTTGGGTTCCCAAGAGAAATTAATTCTCTTTTTGACTGTTTGTGCAGGGCAAGCCAAAGAGCTTATGGCATATTGATAGTGGATGCTCAAGACACATGACTGGAGACAAAGAAAAGCTGCAGGATTTCAAATCTTTTGATGGAGGATATGTAGCTTTTGGAAGCAATCCAAAAGGAGGAAGGATCATAGGGAAAGGAACAGTTCAGAGTGAAAAGCTAAGTTTTGATAATGTTTATTTTGTGGAACAACTGAGGTATAATTTACTAAGTGTGAGTCAAATCACAGATAAAAAGAACCCAGTTCATTTTACTGACACTGAATGCCTTATCTTGTCCAAGGAATTCAAAATACCAGAAAACATGATTTTCTTTGCAGTCAAAAGAATATTTAGATATTTAAAGGGTCAACCAAAATTGGGCCTTTGGTATCCAAAGTTTACTTCTTTTGATCTGATAGCTTACACAGATAGTGATTATGGAGGATCTAATCTGGACAGGAAATCTACATCAGGAGGTTGTCAATTTTTGGGAGAAAGATTGGTTTCATGGCAATGCAAGAAACAAACCACTGTATCTACATCTACAGCAGAGGCAGAATATGTAGCAGCTGCAAGTTGCTGTGCGCAAGTGCTATGGATTCAGAATCAGATGTTAGATTATGGTTTTACCTTTCTTAATACTCCTATTTTTATTGATAATAGCTCTGCAATCAGTATTATTAATAACCCAGTTAAACATTCTAAAACAAAGCACATTGAAATCAGATATCATTTCATTAGAGATTGTAATGAGAAAAGACTTATTCAAATTTTGAAAGTTCATACTGATAATCAGTTTGCTGATCTGTTTACAAAAGCTTTTGATGTAGGCAGATTCACATTCTTGGTTACTAGTATTGGAATGATCAATTTGTCATAAGTTATTTTTCTTATCACTGCATTCTGTGAATAATATCTACTGTGATTTCAATTTGGGTTAATACTGATTTGTTAATTAAACACTGATTGTGTGTATTGTGTTTCGTTATCACTGTTTCTTACTTTTAGTATAAACAGTGGTAATAATCACTTCACCACTGTTGGTGTATAGTTAACACTGTATACTTGTATTATTGTTTGGAATTACCACTGCAGGTTATATTGCTATGTCTTGGAGTCTAACTTATGCAGGTGTTTATGAAGTTTCACTACTTGTGGAGTTTACTTTTCGGTATAAAAAAAAAAAAAATCAACCACTGCTTTGTTTATATGATTTTGCTAGAACTGAAGTACTACTTGTATTAAGTTAGCACTGCCTTGGTCGGTTGGTACTGCTTGTACAAGTGAGCACTGCTAGCTTTATTATGTAAATGATGCATTTGAGAAACCAAGTGTTGATTATCACTGATGGTTATTTTCACAATTATCACTGAACGTGTTATTTTACTTAATTAAGACTGTTTTAGTTATAATTGGGGATCTGATCAAATTAGGGCTTACAACTGATTTAATTTCAGTACTTAACTCTCAACACTTAGGGTTTCTCATTACGCTTTCAAAATTACACATACAAACAACTGCGCTAAGTCTCATCGATTCTCAATTCTGTAAAATCATCTTCGATTCTTCTCGATTACTTGATTTCTTATCATGGCATCGACTTCGTCTACTGTTCAACTACCGATTGGAAAAGATCACAATATGATTGCATTCTTAATGAAACCTGCTGAGGCAAACGAGTATGTGGAAATCATTGATTTCCTTCGTGCTTCACATATTCGTCATGCTCTCACTGTAGCACCCAGGATATCTCACGATCATATCAACAATTTCTGGGTAAATGGATCAATAGAAGAGGAACAGGGGATTAAAAGAATCATTTCAGAAGTTATGGATACACGTGTTGTAGTTACAGAAGCTACTGTTAGAGCTTCATTACAACTAGATGATGAGGCAGGTATAACTTCTTTAGATGATACTGTTATGTATAATACTTTACGATTGATGGGTTATGAGGGTTCTTTTAAAGTTTTTACTTTTCAGAAAACCTTATTTTCTCATCAGTGGAGGTTTTTAATACATACGATTTTACACTGCTTATCATCTAAGAGATCATCTTTTGAGCAGTTTGGAAGCAACATTGCTTATGCAATTGCTTGTCTTGCAAATGGTCAACGTTTTAATTTTTCAAATCTGATATTTTCTGGTATGCTTAGAAACATTGAGCAGCCAAAGATTAAATTTTTGATGTATCCACGTTTTGTGCAGTTGTTCTTAAATGAACAAATTCCTAACTTAACTGCACTTGAGAAAGTTATTGGTATTGTCTCTTTTAAACCAAAAGTTTTTGTAAATATGAAGAGAGATACTAAATTTTCTGGGAATGTTACAACATTATTTTCTACAATGCTTCCTGCACCTTCCACCACAGCATCAGTACCACCAACTGATGCTGAACCAACTACTGAGAGAATGGTTCCACCCACCACTTCTCAACCCACAGTAGTTGGGGGTAATAAAAGAAAACAAGGGACCAAAACAACTAAATCTACTAAAGCCAAAAAGGCTAGAACACGGGCATCTGAGGCTGCTGCTGCTCAGGTGTCTCAGTCAAATGATTCATCACAGCAGATGATCAATGAGGAGGAGGATGAACAATCTGAGAGGGCTGCTTCTACTGCTTCTAGCCCACTGGCAGAGCAGGACAGAAGTAACATTAATAAGACCCCATCAGAGGCAACACATGGACATGATTCTACACCTGTAGATGATCCTAGTGGTCCCAGTACCAAGAACTTAGGGGACTTTGATGATCATGCTAGGCATGAGTCAGAGTTTGATGATGTCAATGATTCACCAAAGGATTCACATCCTGAAGGTGTTAAGGCTAGAACTAACTTGGAATTGACGAAAATGGTTGATTATGTTTGGGATGAATTTGTAAAGGAGAGGAAGAAGAATAAAGCTAAGGATGAAATTATCACTCAGTTGCAGAGGAGAGTGCAGCAGTTAGAGAAGATTGTTATTAAATGTTTGAAGAAAGGGAGGACATATGTGGTTCATGATACTTCTGAACCTGAGGATGCTTACCAGTTTCCACAAAATGCTTTCAAAAAGGGGGAGAAGGTCTGGACAAATTTGGGTGATAAGATGAATAAGGAGGATAAGGTTGTGTCTGATGATGACAAAGTTGATGAAGAGATTGAAATGGAACAACCAGGACCAGTGGATGATGAATTTGTGCATACACCTCCAACACCACCAACAGAGCCAGAGATTAATGAGTCAGTATATGAGACAGTGGAAACAGAGATGAATGACCCAGTGGCAGATGAAAATAACTCTGAACATACTGAGGTTGTTGGGTCAGTGGAGCAGACTGTAGAGGTTAATTTGGATGAAAAGACTGAGGAAAAATTGATGGTGATGATGGTGATGAGGTGAGTAAACCAGAGATAGCAGTAGAAAAAGAAGAAGTAAAGACTGATGCTCAAACTGATGCTCAACAAGTTGAAAAGACTAGGAAGAAGAGCATTCCAGTTAAAACTGCTAAGATGACTGGAACAGGAAAGAAGGTTGAAACTCCAAAGAAGAAATCTACACAACAACCATCTTTGCCTGGATTTCAGATAAAAGAACCTGTTGCTGCTCCTGTTCAACAGAAAGAATTGTCAAAGATTGATCCAAAAGATAAGGGCAAGGGAAAACTGGTAGAAGAACCAAAGAAGAAAAAGTAAAAACCAGTGCCACTAGAAGTAACTGCTCATGATACTGAATATGCTCAAAGGTTACAGGCTGAGCTAAATGCAGAGGACTTGATTGATGTTGAGATTGAAGAAGGAAAGTTTGTGAAAATGACAAAGGAGCAAGTAGCAGAATGGGATGAATATTTGCTGAAAGAGCAGAGACAGGATGATATTGAATATCTTGTTGATCAGGTTAAGAAAAAGAAAGCAGAAGAAGCAAGAAAGAAAAAAGCTGCAAAACCACCAACAAAAGCTCAGATGAAGAAGAACTTAATTGCAAAGCTGAAAGGTGGGTATATTCCTTTGAATGCATTGAAACAGATGAGTTTAGAGAGATTGCAGGAGTTATGGGATAAAGATGATATGAATCCTGATGTGATTGAAAAGAAAGAAAAAGAAAAGAAAGAAGCTGAAAAGGAAAGAAAAAAGGCTGAAAAAGAAAGGAAATTGAAAGAAAATGAAGAAAAGGAAAAAAGAGAAAAGATAGAAGCTGAGAAGAGGAAGAAAGATGAACTTGAAAGAAAGAAGAGAGAGTTAGATGAAATTCCTGATAGAGAAAGGAATATTGATGAATTGAAGGAGTTTATTCTATTACAGCCTATGGAATCTGAGGTAATTAATGTTGAATTACCTGGTATCATTGATTGGTCTATTGAGCAATTTGTCAATCCTGTAAAGATTCACAAGATTAAAGTTGAAAGAGCAGATGGAAATGTATCTTGGTGGAGATCTTTTAGGGATTTGATAAAGAGGGTCAGTAGGACTGATTTGGTGAGAATGTATGAGATTGGGATGGAAAAGGATTTAGATTTGAAAAGGTTTGATAATCTGGTTGAAAAAGTTACATGGCATTGGATTAAGGCTATGTTTGAGCCAGAAGAGTTTCCATTTCAGTTTGCTACTTTTAGCAAGGTCAGAAATTGGATTTATCATGCCAAACCTGGAGTACATCAGATTGTTATGGAGGATGCAGTATTTATGTGGTTATTGACAGATAAATTTTATGATATAAATATGAGATTTTTGATGGGCTTGAGAAATGCAAGATTACAAGCTGCAGTTTTAGATGATGTAGCTCTGGAATTGGTATATATGGTGTTAAATCAGATTCATAAGAAGGAGGAGATTGATAGGAGGAAGAGAAGAAAAGACTAACAGTTTTGAAAGAATTTTGTGAAGCTCATAATGGAGGATTAGAAGAAACTTAATGCTGTGAAGGACATATTAAGTTTAGGGGGAGATTGTTGGGTCAAAACTGTTTCAGGTCTGAGTTGAAGTTGTTGATGAAGACAGAGTATAAGTGATTAAAAATGTTTGTTTTAAAGGTTAAAACTGTCTTTACGAAGTTACAACTGATAGAAGAAAACTGAAGAGAAGACAAGTGTTACAACTGATTGAAGATAGATTACAACTGATAGTTATGTGTCTGTAAGTAGTTAAAACTGCTTATGTATTTGTAATTGTTAGTTATATATGAAACAGTTAACACTGATTATATATTTGTACTTAGTCTTATATTACAATTGAAGCAGTTACCACTGAATGTGTAACAGTTACAACTGTTTACTTCAGAATGGTAGTTACAACTGTTTATGATTTTGTGATAAGTATGAGTCGGTTATGGAAGTTATTTTATTCCATATTCGTAGGAGATTGTATAGGACTCTATGTGTTATAAATAGAGATCCTTTAGACCTAGATAGGTTAATGTTAGTTGCGCAGCTTCAAGGTTTTCTGTAACCCTAATACATCAAGTGTATTCGTCTTATATCATTAATAAGATTGAAGCTTTTGGTATATTATTGTGTTCATCATATTAATTAATATTTGTTGATCTTCTTAATATTATTGAGTGTGATTCCGCAACTTCTCAATAATATATTCAAGGCTTATTACGTAAGATTGTTTACTAAGTTAAACAGGGACTAACATGTAGTGGGATGTGGTAATTGTCGCGCCCCGATCCGACATGGTCGTCAATGCAACGGAAGGGGACATGACAGTGGAGTGTTTTAAATTTATAGAGCTGGGGACCTAAGCTTTACTACGGCTGTATAGGGGCAGTATGACCTAGGGTCGTTCTTCAAGCTAATCATATTGTGAAACGGAAGTATCAAGACAAGTTGTTTATTTTAGTAATGGGATTTTTAAAACAGAGTTTTTAGTGGGTTTTTGTTACTTAGGTCCGTAATTTAAAGCAATTAAATAAAAAGTAAATAAATGGAAAACAGAAGTAGGGATGAAATCAGTATGGAGGAGATGTGTTTGTTATGACTTCGTTAGCTTATGTGGGGGTGATGCTAGGGTTTTGATATGAAAACGTCTTTTTAAAGGTTTGTGTCTTATCTGAGGTTAATTGTTCGTAGTGTAAACACTAGTACCCAACTGATTGGTGAAACCAATCAGTATGTCACTGAGTACTAGGCCAAATTGAGTCTGATCGGAGGAGGATGCTCAACTATTTAATGTTATCCAGTGACGGAGTAACGACCCTTCTTGGAATGTTAGTTCATGGGTGCATGAGATAGAGTAACATACCCACTAAGGTTCCGACCTTTCTTAACACTACGGGGACAACGAAGTCAAATAAGACATTTAAGATTAAGACTTGGTTTAGTGACAATTAACTTTATATTAATGGTTATATTTTAGTCTAGAGCTTTCATCACGGTGTACAGTGCGATTATGCATTTCCATAGTTTTCCAGACCCAAGATGTACTAACGGTGTACAGTGCAATTAAGCATTTCCACAGTGTTCCAGATCTTTAGGTGTACTAACGGTGTACAGTGCGATCAAGCATTTCCACAGCTTTGAAGTTAAACCAGGATGTGACACATTCTTCAACCACCGACATTTCCTTAGCTCCTACGTATTTGTACTCCACCAGAGGTGTTTCCAACGTTACACGAAGTACAGTGCCATTTACCGTGGTCTTTCCGGGGTCACATACTTTATGGTCACTCTAGACTAGTTTAAACTAAGTTTGTATTAAAGCCCAACCATCTATGATATAAACCAGCCCTCACTATTTCCCAATAAATCCCTGATTGATTCACGGTGTACTATACGAAAGGTTTTAAACAGTATTTCCACAGCTACGCAATTCAGACCATGTTTACAGTTTCAGAAAACATATATAGGTAGTGACCGTTTGATCAAGGTTCGCGACTCCTTGTCATAAAGGTTCTAACCACGTTTAATTGGAGGAAAGGCGATTAGGTTTAGAAATTCATAAATACAAGGTTAATAAATCACCGGTTTTCATTATATAATATAATTGGGATCATTACTTCCACAACGGATTGTGCCCACGACTTTCATAGCTTCCACGTTCCATACTACACAAATAAGTGATGATTCCGGCGCTATACAAATGAAAGCCGTACAACGTTACCTCCGTTGTTTCATAATGTTATCATCCCAATCATATATTTAAAGTAGCATCACCCCACACATATATAAACTAACTACATCATAACAAACACACAAGGAAACTACTCACTACGCATAATAACAGGTCCTAAATCTAGCATAATAAAAATAGCAATTATCATTATAACAGATAAGGAAAGAAGTAACCGTTAATAAAGCGTAGATTGAATAAGCGTTTAGAGAGAGAGAGTACAAGCAGAACTTGCGCAATATCCTTGACAATATTACAATAAAAGCCCCTGGACTATTCCCTACGCTATTACAAAAGTAGCCCCTCCGTTAGTTTCAGTTAAATACTAACTGAGAACTAACTAGACCTAACCCTAATTCTAGAGAGAGAAAGAGAGAATAGAGAGAGAGAGAGTGTGTGAGAGAGAAAGTGGAAATGGAGAAATGTGTGGAATGGTGAGATGTGTTGAATGTTGGAGGGGGTATCCCCTATTTATAGGCAAAGCTCAAAATCACACGTACAACTCGCGAAGTAGCACGTACAGCAAACGAGGCACGATATGGGGTGCAGGGGCCGTATACGGCCTTCATAGGGCCGTATACGGTGTATGAAGGGCCGTATACGGTCTATGAAGGGCCGTATATGGTGTGCAGGCCGTATACGGCTTCCGTCTGATTTCGTTCATTGCTTAAAACGTCCGTATCTCCTTCGTTATGCGTCCGTTTGACCTGATTCTTTCACCTGTGTCTTCGTAATTCCGTTACGCTTCTAATGGTCCCAATCTCACTGAAATTGGATGTGTATAACTTTAGCATAGCCGAAATCACTTTATAGGAGTTTGTAACCGTCCTGTCTTCTCCGTTCTTTATCTGATTAGCATGATTCTTGATTTTCTTGTCTCGATTTTACATATTACAACATATCATAAGGTTAGAATGTGTTTATCATAGGATAAATGAGGGTGCGAGAATTGGTTGCTGCTTATTTGCTCCATTTCGCTCGTTATTCGGATGTTTTTAGTGACTTTTGTAGCAGCGTCTATATTTTGAGCACTTTAGTGAATTTTAGTAAATAATGATTGTTTTGGAATGTTTTCACTAAAGATGTGCCCAAAAAGTGTGGAATACTGGCCTTGAAAACATGACTTTTTGTGTCACATCAAGTTATCCCACACTTAGACGTTACTTGTCCTTAAGCAACACTCAGTTTTTGAAAACATTTTAAAACATTTTTAGAGCGAGCTACAACATTTTTAAGAGTTACCACTGTCAAATGCAAATAAGATAGTTTCAGGAATTTAGGGGAAGATAAGATGATCCTTCTTTAAACAAGAAAAGATTCTCTTAGGCATACATCCAAATCTGATGATCTTGGAGTACACATGACTAGGCGATCTCACAAAAGGTGGTCACTTAATTCACTCAAAGTGTATCGGGTTTCCTATCAATCTAGAACAAACGAAATCGCTCAAATAGCCAGTCATGCAGCACTCATCGTCATAGGCTTGGTCGAGAATCGGATCTCCACCACTTAGGTGAGGACGGTGCTAATTATCCCAAGACATTTATGAGGGTTGTAGCGTTTGATGAGGGGTAAAGGGTATGGATAGTGGTATTTTTGGGTTGTAGGGGTTGCTTATCTTAAAACAACTTAGATCATGAACAACTTTATTTCAGAACGGAGAGAGAGGTAGCTTTCGGTCTTCTATCAGGATCTTCTTGTGAGGATGATACTTCAAAGGACTTTAAGCTTTATTCTTTTGGAACTATTTTTCTTTCTTTTCTTCTTTTTTATTTTCTTTTTCTGCTTTTATACTTTTCTATTTTCTTTTCTTCTTCAGAATTTCTTTGCCAGAGAATTTCCAAGGATATTTTTCTTCTTTTGATTCTTTCAGAAATCCCTTATCTTGAACAATTCGAGTCTTTTCGCGATGTCAATTTTACACACCAAGGATTCTTTAATCTTTTTGAGAGCACGAAGGGGTAGGATAAGTGAAGCGGATATTCTAAAAGATGTTCTTCATAACCTCAGAAATTCTAAGATAAGTTTGGGAATATTTTTGGGAAGTAGGGTTTTATGAGGGTTTTATGAAACGAAAGGTTTAGGCTCAACAGGGTTTACTAGGCGGATCATCGATACTAAAAATGAGCATCGGAAGGGTTTTGGGCTTGAAGAGATATGTAAAAAGGGGTTCAAATCCTAGGGAATGTCAGGGTCATCTAATTGCACCTATACCGCGTACGGTACACACCAATGTGGTCTCGAAGCATATGTCAAGAGCAAGTTCTAATTCAGAGATGCATGCATCGGCACACACAAGAAATGAATAGTGAAGCATTAAAGATGAATGCTATTAGGCTCAAGATACCTCACTGCAAATAGGGTTGTATGTACTTCGTCATGCTTCCATCAGATTATTATTTCTTGCTTAAGCAATTTCTACTTTATTTTCCCTAGACTCCGAAATATATTACTCACATCTGAAAATAGCTCCTATCAAAAGATATTTTGGCTCAAAATTAGCAGAGTTAATCAATAGATTTAGCTCATACTTTCAATTTTCTTGAAAAATTTTTGAAAAATTTGAGGAGCATTTTCTGAGTTTACTGTTTTGGACATTAAAAATCAAAGAAAACTAACAAAGGTATTCTATACCTGCTATCCCACACTTAGAGGAACATTGTCCCTAATGTTCTCTTGAGTTTGAGATTTACTGGAAGTAAAATCCCACACTTAGAGTTTGAACATGTAAGAAAATGTTTCTCAAGTGTTTGTTTTGGGCTGGAATCCCACACTTAGTGATAAGCTTAGGATAGAGTATAGACTACTTTAACAAACTAACAAAGCAAATAATAAACAGAAGAGTAAATTACGTTGCCCGTCCCCGTGGTTGTCCCTATATTACGGACCCAGTCCTCGGGTCGGGTATTGTGTGTATCCAGTCCCTTGACCCGGTATTTTGTTTCATTGCCGGTCCCTGGTCTGAGTAAGGTAAGGGTACAATAGTCTTTTTTCTTATTTCCTTTTTATTTTCATATAATCTCTTGAATAAAATAAACTAATAAGTTTATATTTTCATATTATCTTTTGAATGAAATCAAACTAAAGAGATCATATGTATATGAAATCTATATATAGTTGTAGAAGCCAAAACATTAAAAGGAAAGCATCAAAATGAAAGCAACATTTTTTTTCTCTTTTGATTCCATTCTAATTTCTTAGATCAATATATATATATATATATATATATATATATATATATATATATATATATATATATATATATATATATATATATATATATATATATATATTCAATCGGATCACAAACCCAGCAAAAAGAAAGCAACATCTTTAGATCTGTATACCATCATTGGAGAGAACCGCAGATCGATGTTGAGAAGAATGAAACTGTCGCAGTGTCGCTGAACCACCGTGGTGAACATTTGCCTTCAAATCCGGGTGACGGTGGTGGCGGTTTTTCACTTCATTCCACTGCCGAAGTTGTTACCGGGAAAGACAACCGGTGACAGTGGCTACAGTGATCGAAAAAGTAGTATCCGATTGAGAGAGTCGAAGGTGTGGTGTGGTTGTGTATCTATAGCGCTGTTAGAGATACAGAGGGGTGAAGGTGTGGTTGTATTGCTGCCGGCGACAATGGTAGTCGCCGGAGGTATGTGGTGGTGAAGATGACGTGATGTTTATGTTTGGTGAATGTGGTGTCGCTATTGTGGTTTGACAGGTGAAGAAACATGATTTTTTTTGTGTTGCTTTGATTTGTTATACATACGGAGAAACATGAACATTGTTGCAGGTGCAAGTATTGGGTAAGGTAGGTGAAATGTTGAAGATGAGATGATTTTGTACGGTTGTACCTATTCATATACGGAATATATCATTTTTATTATTCAAATAAAACTCATTTTAAAGTGGACTAATCAGGGTTTGACAAGTGGAATAGAGAAAGTATATAATGTATTAAAAAATAAAAATTGAAAGTTTAAGGGTGTTTCAGTCATTTCATTTGAACATATATGGACAAAGGATCGGCAATGAAACAAAAAAACCGGGTCAAGGGACTAGACCCGCACAATATCCGACCCAGGGACTGGATCCGTAATATAGGGGCAACCACAGGGACGGGCAATGTAATTTACTCTAAACAGAATCATAAACAAAAGAGAGTAAAGGTTAAGACACTCCCCAGATAGCGAGCAGCAAAGAAGCTGAGAATCTGAATTTGCTGAAAATAGATGTTGCCAAGATCTTTTTATGCATTCATGAAGAGCGGCACAGCTTCAAGCGTCTTGCTATTGGTTTTTCTCCATCCATTATTTCTTTTGTAAATCAATCTCATAAGTGTGAACACGTTGGTCGTACCAGTTTACAAACTCAAAGTATTTGCAAATGAAAAGATAAATCACCGTCTCAGAACTTGAAAAGATGTTTTCTACTACAAATCATTTTTCTAAAACATGTGTTTTTAAACGAGTTCGAGCATAATGCATAAAAGTAGTATGCAAGTACCTCAAATGCTCTAAACACATGATTTATCATTTTTTCAAATTGATTTCCTTATTTCTGAGATGTGTGGTTTATTTGCAAATGAGTTATAAGATCAAAAAAGCGGTTTGGTGACGACCAAGTGTGAAGGATAGTCAGAGATATATCTTCACTTATTGACACTGTTCTCTCTACATGTCTTATTGCACGGGTTGCCTCCCAAGAAGCGTTGCTTTTAGAGTCGAGAACTCGACTTTGCCTTCCTTTAGATTAGTTGGTGCTGGAACCTCCAGGATCGGAAGTGCTCAGTAGTGGAATCCTGGGGTTGCGTGGGTAGATCCTCAAAAAATGACGAGCGATGATGTCGACGATGTTCGGAATCTCTGATGAAAAGATAGGGAAGCTTTTAAGATGATTCTCAGCAACCCTTTTCAGGTGTAGAAGATCCCAAGTTATCTCCTTTACTGCTTTGGAGATGGTTCCACGGGAATCCACAAAAGAGAATCCATCTGCCTCGATCATCTCCCGTTCAGGATGCTGTCGTCTGAGAGAGTTCATGAATCCAAAAAACTGCAGGTGTAAAGTCTCGTGATTTGCAATGCCTGAGTTTCCTCTAAGTTCTCGGATTGACTCATGGATCTCTTGGAGTAGGTGAGTCTGATAGTGGGAAAACGTGAGGTTTGAGTTCTTGAAGGTATTGTTTACTATATCATAAACCTCACGTAATCCGTAGTTGAATATTTGACTATGCTCTTCATCAGGTACCTCAGCGAAGATTTCCTTGATTCGATCAGTGAGGAAGTTTGCGATGTTAACCATGGAACCTTCAAGTATAGAAGGAGGGATGTCACGCGTCCTCTCGTCAGAACTCACGTACTCGAGATCTTCGGTAATCTTGTGAGCGTGGTACTCGATGGTGCAGTCAATGTAGAACCTATGAGGAGAAATCTCGTCGATATAATCATTCCTATCCATAGAATCTAGAAGTCCCCTAAGATCATTCATCAACCGGATGTCTATGTCTGCGTCGGGATTCCTAGTAGCATTGTATATATTGCTGCGATAAGAATTTAAGAACGCGTGTTGCTCAGCAGAATATGGAAATGCGGATCTGAATAGCGTGTCATGGATCTTCCTGTACATGCGTCTTTGGTCTTCAAAGAACTCTAGCTCCTCAGGTGTTGGTCCAGTAGTGTGGTGCTCTCGTAGCAACTGAGCAGCGAGGTCTTCGGCAAAGGCATTTAGGCGGTTGTGGAAGAATCTGTAATCTTGGGAATTCTCGGCTTGGTTGACCTCAGATTCGGCTATGATTTCCTCAATTAGGTTCCTTTGGTGTGGAGTGTAATCATTGGTGGAGTTAATGATAATGCTTGTCATCATCGGTATGTCGTTTTCGAATTCTTCAATAGCACTTATCATTTCCTCATGGTTGGAGATAGTCGGAATTTGGGGAGAAGTGGGAACAGTTGAAGATGCAAGAAGTCGGACAGACCGAATATCTATTGGAACATCAGTGTAGATGATGTCATCCTCGTCACTCTCCTCAGCTGGAGTGTCCCTAGCCTGGAAATCAGGGAACTCAACAGTATCGGACTGTGGAAGGGTGTCATCAGTAATCTGAGATATCGGCTGAGAGGAATCCATCTCGATGTCTTTTTCCTCCTGAGAATCAGAATCACGGCTAGATCCGGAGGTACTTCCCTTCTCGAACTGACTTCGAGGTGCAGATGTGTCAAAGGTTTGAATTCTTTGGGGAAGTCGGGATGCTTTGTATGCCGAAATCTTTCTCAAGAGTTTGTCTCGAAGCTCTGGGTGCTGTGCGGATAAGGCTATAGTCTTCTCAATATTCAGCAGAGCGTCAAGTCGGGGAGACACGAGAGGTTTGGTGGGATCAATAGCTGATGCAATGAGTTTCTCCATGGTGAGACCAAATTCTGCATCATGAGAGTAATCAGTTAATGTATCTTTATCTAATTCATCTTGTGATAGAGGGATGAAGTTCTCAAGGTTCTCGATCTGCATAATCTCTGTTGTCGGTAAATATGAGTCAGGAAGGTATTGATGAGGTGGTGTGGACTGATATACTTCCTCGGGCTCTGATTCTTCCTACTCTTCCTCGGATTCTTCCATTTCTTCTGGTTCCGTTTCTTCCATCTCCTCTTCCTCTGGTTCTGTTTCAGGTTGTTCCTCTTCTTCTTTATCCTGCTCTGAATCTTCCTCCTCTTTTATTTCTTCCTCTGGTTCAGATTCTTCCATTTCCTCGTCTTCTGATTCTGACTCTTCAGTAGCTGAGATAAGACAAGTATGCTCGTATGGCCTGTATGGTTCTGGCTCTGAATCAGAAGTGTCATCATCTGAAGTAACTCTGCCCATGGATATTGCATATATCTCTGCATGCTCCATTATTGAACAGTCGGTCTGATCAATCTTGTATGATATTGTCTGTCCATGTGCTCGTAGACTGATAACTTGAGAGTATACATCAATAATAGCCCGTGCAGTATTCATAAATGGCCTACCTAGGATAATGGGTATGTTAATGTCTTCCTGTATATCCATCACTACAAAGTCAGTGGGGAAATAGAACCTGTCAACTTTTACCATGACATTCTCAGCAATGCCTTTCGGGTATCGGACTGATTGATCGGCAAGCTGGACGCTCATTTTAGTGGGCTGGAGAGGTCCTAATTCTAATCTGGAGTAGAGCGAGTAAGGCATCAGATTGATACTAGCTCCAAGATCGGCCAAGGAGCTTATTGTGCCTGAGTGATAGATGGAACAAGGCAAGGTGAATCGACCCGTGTCTCCTAGCTTTTCCGGTACGGCATTCTGGATGACGGCTGAACACTAGGTGTTCAGGGAGACTTTAGGAGTGGAAGGAATCTTGTCCTTAGTTGACAGCATTCGTCGGATGTATTTCGTACTAGAGGGGATTCTGTGTCTAAGAACTTTCCATCAAGTTTGAATGACTTGGCATTGTACTTCTTGTGCAGGCGGTTAGGGAAAGGAATCTCAACCTCACGATTCGGCGTGGGCATTGATTTGGTCTCAACTGTCGGTGGGACAGGAGAATGTTCCCTCTTTGGAGAAGCAGTCATAGATGGAGTTGGTTTATCAGAGTTTAAGGTCTTGGCTTCCTCGACATGGGTGTTCTGAATCGTATTGCTTGGTAAGGTCCCTTGCGGTCGGGTATCGAGACGTTGGGCTAACTGACCGATCTGGTTCTCAAGGCTTTTCAGGACCGAGAGTTGATTTCGAAGGAATAGATCAGTTTGGTCTTGTCGAGCCGTAGTCTTTTGGTTGAAAGCGGTTTGACCTTGGATGAATTTGTTGAGGTTGTCATCAGTACTTGTGACTGGAATGATGGTCTTCGCAGGCTCAGCAGGCTGGGTATCCTCAGTGGCGGTCAATGGAAGTGGTTGATTGTATGGGAGTTGTGGTTGTTGTGGGTACGTCGGATATCGTGGCTAAAACCTGGGCTGGAAAGGGGGTTGGTTGTTCCGTGGAGGATATTGGTTTCCTCGAGTTCTGGGTGGTGAAGTTCTAGCGAAGCCAGGAGGATTTTGAGGTCTGACAGGGAACTGGGCATAGTAGACCGAACCGTCAGTAGGATCTTCGTACTCAACCTCGTATTCTTCAGCGGGACGGTTGGCACAGTTCTGGCAAGCCTGAACTTGGTGGATCTGCGGTGGTGGTTTCTTCAGTTCTGCTATCTGTTTTGTCAGAGTCTCAATTTGTTCGCTCAGAGACTTAATGGCTTCAGTTTGGCGGGTGTTATTTGCAGAGAGGGGTAATGATGAGGATTGCTCATCAGACTTCCAATCATGGTGGTGCATCGTCATATCCTCAATCAAGCTCCATGCTTCATCATCAGTAAGTTTCATGAAGTTTCCTTGAGCTGCTGCGTCAAGATTGATGCGATGGTTAGGATCAAGACCTCGGTAGAAGGTGCACACCTTGTCAGTCTTTGTCATTTGGTGATTTGGACATTTCCTCAGTAAACTCTTGAATCGCTCCCATGCTGAGTAGATAGATTCATCGTGGGCTTGTTGGAAGTTTGCGATGTCATTCTTTGCCTGAGTCTGTTTGGACGGGGGAAAGTATCTAGCGAGAAACTTATTACCCATGTCGGTCCTTGAGGTGATTGAGCCGGTTTCAAGTCCCTCAAACCAGGTAGAAGCATGTAAAGCGAGAGAATAGGGGAACAAGTATAAGCGGATGATATCCTGCTCAACCCCATTCTGCTTATAGGAGTTTGAAACCTGAATGAATTTGTCGATATGAGCGTTGGGATCATCACGGGGTAGACCGTAGAATTGGCAGTTATATTTTATGAGTTGTACGATGTGGTGTTTAAGCTCAAAAGAAGCTCCGTCAATCACTGGATAGCTAATCGGTCCTCCTCGTCCTTCGATGGATGGTTTGGTGTTGTCGGCGAGAGTAACACGAGCGGCCATTTGTGGAAAACGAGAACGTCTTTCTTTGCGGATGGTATGGATAATCGACTCAGGATCGGGTACGAAAATGAGAGGTTCAGATCCGGATGATCTGGTCGAATATCGTTGTGGGATATGGGAAGATACTGTCGGTTGGAACAAGGAAAAGAAAATAAGAATGGGAAAGAAGTATCACTAAATAGAGAACTCGTCTGGATGCTTCAGAGTCTTACGATTAACTCCCCGGCAGCGGCGCCAAAAACTTGTCGCGCCCCGATCTGACACGGTCGTCAACGCAACGGAAGGGGACACGACAGTGGAGTGTTTTAAATTTATAGAGCTGGGGACCTAAGCTTTACTACGGCTGTATAGCGGCAGTATGACCTAGGGTCGTTCTTCAAGCTAATCGTATTGTGAAACGAAAGTATCAAGACAAGTTGTTTATTTTAGTGATGGGATTTTTAAAACAGAATTTTTAGTGGGTTTTTGTTACTTAGGTCCGTAATTTAAAGCAATTAAATAAAAAGTAAATAAATGGAAAACAGAAGTAGGGATGAAATCAGTATGGAGGAGATGTGTTTGTTATGACTTCGTTAGCTTATGTGGGGGTGATGCTAGGGTTTTGATATGAAAACGTCTTTTTAAAGGTTTGTGTCTTATATGAGCTTAATTGTTCGTAGTGTAAACACTAGTAACCTACTGATTGGTGAAACCAATCAGTATGTCACTGAGTACTAGGCCAAATTGAGTCTGATCGGAGGAGGATGCTCAACTCTTCAACGTTATCCAGTGACGGAGTAACGACCCTTCTTGTAATGTTAGTTCCTGGGTGCATGAGATAGAGTAACATACCCACTAAGGTTCCGACCTTTCTTAACACTACGGGGACAACGAAGTCAAACAAGGCATTTAAGATTAAGACTTGGTTTAGTGACAATTAACTTTATATTAATGGTTATATTTTAGTCTAGAGCTTTCATCACGGTGTACAGTGCGATTATGCATTTTCACAGTTTTCCAGACCCGAGATGTACTAACGGTGTTCCGTGCAATTAAGCATTTCCACAGTATTCCAGATCTTTAGGTGTACTAACGGTGTACAGTGCGATCAAGCATTTCCACAGCTTTGAAGTTAAACCAGGATGTGACACAGTCTTCAACCACCGACATTTCCTTAGCTCCTACGTATTTGTACTCCACCAGAGGTGTTTCCAACGTTACACGAAGTACAGTGCCGTTTACCGTGGTCTTTCTGGAGTCACATACTTTATGGTCACTCTAGACTAGTTTAAACTAAGTTTGTATTAAAGCCCAACCATCTATGATATAAACCAGCCCTCACTATTTCCCAATAAATCCCTGATTGATTCACGGTGTACTATACGAAAGGTTTTAAACAGTATTTCCACAGCTACGCAATTCAGACCATGTTTACAGTTTCAGAAAACATAGATAGGTAGTGACCGTTTGATCAAGGTTCGCGACTCCTTGTCATAAAGGTTCTAACCACGTTTAATTGGAGGAAAGGCAATTAGGTTTAGAAATTCATAAATACAAGGTTAATAAATCACCGGTTTTCATTATATAATATAATTGGGATCATTACTTCCACAACGGATTGTGCCCACGACTTTTATAGCTTCCACGTTCCGTACTACACACATATGTGATGATTCCGGCGCTATACAAATGAAAGCCGTGTAACGTTACCTCCGTTGTTTCATAATGTTATCATCCCAATCATATATTTAAAGTAGCATCACCCCACACATATATAAACTAACTACGTCATAACAAACACAAAAGGAAACTACTCACTACGCATAATAACAGGTCCTAAATCTAGCATAATAACAATAGCAATTATCATTATAACAGATAAGGAAAGAAGTAACCGTTAATAAAGCGTAGATTGAATAAGCGTTTAGAGAGAGAGTACAAGAAGAACTTCCGCAATATCCTTGACAATATTACAATAAAAGCCCCTGGACTATTCCCTACGCTATTACAAAAGTAGCCCCTCCGTTAGTTTTAGTTAAATACTAACTGAGAACTAACTAGACCTAACCCTAATTCTAGAGAGAGAAAGAAAGAAAAGAGAGAATAGAGAGAGAGAGAGAGAAAGTGGAAATGGAGAAATGTGTGGAATGGTGAGATGTGTTGAATGTTGGAGGGGGTATCCGCTATTTATTGGCAAAGCTCAAAATCACACGTACAACTCACGAAGCAGCACGTACAAGCAAACGAGGCACGATATGGGGTGCAGGGGCCGTATACGGACTTCATAGGGCCGTATACGGTGTATGAAGGGCCGTATACGGTGTGCAAGGCCGTATACGGCTTCCGTCTGATTTCGTTCGTTGCTTAAAACGTCCGTATCTCCTTCGTTATGCATCCGTTTGACCTGATTCTTTTGCCTGTGTCTTCGTAATTCTGTTACGCTTCTAATGGTGCCAATCTCACTGAAATTGGATGTGTATAACTTTAGCATAGCTGAAATCACTTTATAGGAGTTTGTAACCATCCTGTCTTCTCCGTTCTTTATCTGATTTGCATGATTCTTGATTTTCTCGTCTCGATTTTACCTATTACAACATATCATAAGGTTAGAATGTGTTTATCATAGGATAAATGAGGGTGCGATAATTGGTTGCTGCTTATTTGCTCTGTTTTGCTCGTTATTCGGATGTTTTTAGTGACTTTTGTTGCAGCGTCTATATTTTGAGCACTTTAGTGAATTTTAGTATATAATGATTGTTTTGGAATGTTTTCACTAAAGATGTGCCCAAAAAGTGTGGAATACTGGCCTTGAAAACATGACTTTTTGTGTCACATCAGTAATGCAGCATCAACCGACAAACAATGCTCAACCGACCATGTGGGTGGAATGAAGGTAGTGATAGGTGGTATGTCGGTAATGGATGGTGGAATGGTAGTGGATGGTGGTATGGTTGTGGATGGTGGGAATGGTGGTAGTGGCACACACTCGTATAGGAGCGACTCGGAAGCTGGAATACCTAAAGCCCTAGCTATAAGTGCCTGATGCGCATTTTTCAAGAGTCGCATCCCTCTCAACAATCTAGTAATGTAAGCTCCCATAAAAACATGCTTCGTCAGGTCAAGACTCTTCTCCTTCTTCATCCTCTCAGTAGCAACACAAGCCACATTGATATTCTGGTGGCTAAGGATAGCATCAATGATATGCAACTCATCACCATTTACCGGTCCAGTCTCCTTCTTTCCCATAATAGAACTCACAATCAACTTGTGAAGGAGACGGTACTGAGGTAGAATCAAAGATGAAGACTTGGCACCACAAGTGTAGTTGGTGCCAGTCAACTCACTCCATATGACCCTATGATTCCTCTCGGGATGATGAGGAATCATGTGATGACTATGTAAAAACCAATCTGTCCTAATCTGCTCCGCTGAATACAATCTAAGATGCCTCGCTAAGTCTAAAATAGATAAACTCTGGCTCTTCCCTCGGTATCTAAATCTGATTTTCTTATCATCACTAACCTCCAACTCCGGGTCAAGCTCAAAGGTCATCAAGAACTCAGTGACCACCTCAGGATAAATGGGCTCCCGTATACTGAAACGCTAAATCCAGGCATCGAACTCTTGGCCCTGTACCTCATAACCAATCAATCTCTTCAAACTATCTCCAATCCTCAGCTTTTCCATGTCATCCCAAACAATGTACCTATTTCCCCCAAAAGTCCGCTTTAACCACTTTCGGAGCAAAGTCTTGCCCGGTGTAGTTGTGGCTAAGTACGCAAGCGTGGGTGGAATCGGATCCATCTGTTTAAGAAAAACAAGAAAACAAGTCATATCAAAACAAATAGGATTAGCTAATAGTTATCCCGAATCTTTAGAAAAAATTTGAAATGTAGACTATGGATTTTGCAATTATCCCATTATTTTTTCTATGATTTCTCCTAAACCGCAATCAACAATCCGTAATCCAACCAAATAAACAAAACCACAACTTTCATATTTCTAAGCTTACTTAGAGATGAATATTTCTAAACATGCTAAGTAATCGAATAATCAAGCAAACATTATGATTATAAGTCATGTAATTACCTTACTTTGTTTAAAATAAGCAAGCAAAACGATTTTATTTACTATCCGCCATTTTGGCAAAGCATAAGACTTTAATTAGAGGATGATTAATTTTGAAATCTCACTAACTTTATTAATTAAAGTAGTGCTATTTTAACTATAATTGCATTTTCATGAAGCAAATTACACCAAGCTTAAATAAATACCATTTAAAAGATAATGATTTTAATTAAAGTAATGGTTTTTAAATAATCTTGCATAAAAAGTCTTACTTTAATTCATAAACATGCAATTAATCAATCCTCTAAAACCTTATTAATCAATTACTTATGTAAACTAATCATTACCTTATTAATCAATTACTTATGTAAACTAATCATTTTAAGCGCAAACAAATTACCGAAAAGTCAATCATAAGCAAATAATCATCAAAAAGTCAAATATTGCTAAAACCCTTGCAAAAAGTCAACACTCAAAATCAAAACATCAAAATAATCCATGGAATCATCAAATCACTTTCACAAACATGTTATCAATCAAGAATACAACACTTTTTAAGCAAAAAGTATGAAACTTGAATATCAAAATCAAAGATTTAAGCATAAACCCTAACTTTATGAAAATATTCAAAGTAATGATTTTAGGTTAGAATCATACCTCAATCTTGATGTAAAGATGATCTAGATGCAAAAGAGATGAAGGAATGGAAGATTTGAAGCTCAATTTCAAGAAAAATGGTGGAAAATGGAGGTTGGCTATGGTGATGATGAGGCCAACGGTTTGGGGGAGGAAGAAAAAGTGATTTTTTATGTATTTTGTTTGGTAGTGGAATCCTCTTGTCCTTTTATGCATTCTTTAAATGCATATTTAATTTAAACGCGAACGAAACGAAACGTGTACTTGGGTTTTTAAAGTTAAAATATTTTTATGAAAATTGTCCAAGATACGTACGAAACTTTCGAATTTAAATTCGTATTTAAAAACATAACATTAATTCACGTACGAAAACATTTACATTTTTAAATACGTTTTATTAATCGTGTAAAATCTTTTTGTGTTCTTTAAAATTCAAGACCAATCCAAATAAAATTTTCCAAAATTTAAAATAAAACTTTGTCAAATTTCTGAAAAAATTTGGACTGCTCGCGAAAATTCGTTTAAAAACATACGCGTTTAAACTTTAAAGAACGTTTTATTTGTTTTTGTAAAAATAAATTAAAAAGAAAATCTACTAAAAATTATTTTTGTCCTAATTAACAAAAATTCAAACCTATTTACATCAGACCATCACCATTTATCTGTTAGTGCTTGTGACGGCACTTACAGATAAGCCTGAAACATGCGAGAGAGTGTGGCGAAGAACGAACGTACCTTGAAGCGCTTTAATGATACTATGAATTAGGTAAGTGGGATTTATATAATAACGCTCAAATTCTCGTAAGAATTCTTTTTCTTCTTGACCTAATGCTAGTAACACATCAATGAATTGGTTAAATGCTCGTCTTACCTTCCTCGGATTTGAAATACCGTCCCTGAATCCTGTATCTATATAACATAGATCAAAGAGAAATTCTCCAATGACATGCTGAAATTCCTTTTCTTCTTCTAAATCAGGGTTTCCAGTAGTAGAATGAACTACTCGTGAAATCTCTCTGATGTAGATCCTTTGTTGCTCAGTAAAAGGGAATTTAGATGTTAGTAACAACTGAGTAAGCTTGATATGGATTTCTTTTCTCTTTTTAAAGAAAGTAGAATACATAGCTTCCTCAGTACAATCAGGAAAAATCGATCTTAATTCATTAATCAGATAAGTAGCAGGATTAACATAGAAAAGTTTAACTCCTGAAATCAAAGTAGATGGGATAGGGGCTCTTTCAATCCAAAATTCGAGCTCGTCAATCAGGCAACAACATAACGATTAATCCTTATCTGTGAAACAGATGGACAGTAGCGGAGCCAGCAGGGGGGCTGGTGGGTGCTGGGCCACCCCCAACTGGCCCAATATGCTGTAGTAATTTAGCCTATAGCCCACAATTCAATCAGCCCAGTAAGAAAAGTTTTGAACCTTGCCTCCTCATAGTTAATCCATAAACAGCTGAAATTAAAAAGAGTATGTAGGAATTGCTACTTTGCCGTCGTTGCCTCTCGATCATCTATCTCATGAAAGTGTTTGTATATTTCAATATTTAACCTTTTACTTTCCCACCGTCTTTGTTCCCCTTTTATATTTGATATTCATATATTTTACTTATTAATACTATTTTTCGATGATTTTTATTTATTTTCTTTTTGAAAATATTATTATTTCAATGTTTCATAATGAGATGTATATTTTATATTAATTTTTGGTTTTGGATTCTACGAAGTACGAACTATCCTATTGAAACAAAGTTTTAAGTTGATCAGTATCTTATACAACCAACGTAATTAACAGTTTATAGGTACACATATAACATCATATTGTAAAAATTCACGTATAAGTCAAATGATGTTGTAAATTTTAGGATTCTTATGATAATTACTTTAATAATTTGATATTGTACATATATAAAAATGAAAGACAAATTATTATTATTAGAATAACCGAGAAGATTAGAACACGAATATTACACTATTTATTGCTTAACGATTTTATGATTTACTACAGCCCCCCTTAATGTTAAATCCTGGCTCCGCCCCTGCAGATGGATACTCGGTGCTAGCTATTAGATCCATAAGTAGGTCTAACTCTGATTTCAGCGATAACTCGTCTTTCTGATTGTAATTAGCACGTAGACATGTAATTTTCCTATAAATTTCTACAAAGGTCTTTCTCTGCTCAGTTGAAAAGGGAAAATCAGATATTTTAAGTTTTCTAAGAAAATCAGCACATATATCTATTCTCCTACTGGGCTTGTGAGAATTTCCTAAGCGGTGTTCTGTACTTGATTCATGGGTTATTACTTGATTCAATGTCAAGTAGGGTTGGTGTTTCAAGTTCAGGATCCTTCGAATACTGGAGACGCTCATCCTTTTCTACACTTTGGAAAAGAGTAGTGGGGTAGGCTCGCAATATATCCGGAAGATCATACCTAAAGTATTCATCTAAGCAATGAAGTCGCTCATTCAAATTCATCCAAGGCATTGGTGGATAGAAGAATACTTCGATGACGAAAGGAATGTCTTCTGGTAGGGTGGCAGGTCTAACATAATGTGGGTACTTAGATAAGATTGATAAGATCTCTAGGTCATGTGTGGGTTGACCACTTAATTCAATAGTAACAGAAGGTGGAATCTTCTGCTAAGAAGTATCAAAACCTAGATCTAAGGATGAATATTTGTTATTCTCAACTTCCTGGTTAACACAGACCTCTTTGTTGGAGGAAACAAAGAATTCCGCATCGTCCACAATCGTTATCTCATCCATGGGAGAAATAAGACTTGAAGGAGAATTAGGGTTTTCAATTATTTTTTAAATTTTTTTGTATTTTCTAAGTTTGATAACTAAATTAAATAACTACTAAAGTAATTAACTTCCAATAAGTAATGGAAATCTTAAGGAAGGATCTCCTAAAAGTTAACTATCTATGGTAACTTAAAGTTCACTACGCTCAACCGATCCCCGGCAATGACGCCAAAAACCTGTTGTGCGGCGGGATTCACAGGTCGTCAACTGCAACCCTGCAACACAACGGTGAGGTTTTAAATTTATATGAGCTAGGGCTCAAACTATAAGTAATACCTACTTTTGGGGAGTAAGCAGTAAGTATAACTCGAGTGTCGTTCTAAAATCGGAGCGAATGGAACCAAAAGCTGTTGGAAAAGTGTCCAATATCATAACTAATTGGTGAGACTATCATTAAAAGTAAAGTCCTTTTTGGGTTTCCCTCAATGAACAGTCAAGAGAAAGATGAAGAAATAATATTAATTGGAATTAATATTATATTTAATTGTTTGGTTTATTACAAAGGTTTATTAATTAAAAATTAAAAGTAATTAAATAAGGTGGAAGATTCCAGAAACCGCATCCAACCGCCGGTTGGAAGGTCCAACCGCCGGTTGGCTATTAGGGTTTCTAAGGCGGTGGATGTGACACCGACGATTTAGGTTAACTGTTAAACCTAAATGAAAGCCCTAATTACTTTTATTTAGTTTGTATTAGGCTAAATATTTGTAATTACTAGTATATTTGAATATACACTTACGTGATTTCGTGCTTACCTGAAATTACGCGAAACGATCGGACGGAGTCCGACACTATTTACGACATTGGAGAAAACACTCTTATAAATAATGTGAATCTATTTTATACATTAAATAGTAGTTATTTACCCTATATTATTATTTTGATATAATAATACGCGAAAAACCTAGATGTTTTGTAAAAAACGTAACAAACGTCACGAAAATGCGCGAATCAAATTCGGTAACTAAACGAAACTCAGTAAATATTTTGACAACTCAAAATAAAGTATTTTAATAATACTTCAATGGAAAAATTATCCCAAAAATATCGTGAATTAAAACAACCCAAGAAAATGTTACGCGGTTTAACCGAATAACGAAATAACGAATAAACGAACACTGAGCGCAACACAGTCTGGAAACGAAAAATAAAATCACACAAACTCATGAGGGACCCACCCAAGGCTGGACCCCTCTCCTCCCATGTGCAATCACATGCACCTCTTCACTTAAACCATTCAAGTTTCATGCAAAAATGTCATTTCTTCATTTCACCCTTTTACACTTCAACTTTAAACTCTCTCAACTCTCTCAATCCTCTATCTAAATAGCTGAGAATAGTCAGCCCACAAACCTCTCCACAACCACCAATACACCACCAATAACCACCACCTTCATCTTCATCATTTTACAAAAGTGTTTCAAGAAAACAAAACCTCATGAGCTCCTCATCTCATTTCTGTCCTCCTTTCTTCAAAACATCATTGTGAGGACATACTATTACTCTTATTATACTTAATAACATGATATAAAGTTCACTCAACAAGTATTGTAACAAAACTTCACCCAAAAACCATTTCTCTCAACTTGAAAGTCATGAAAATGTTACTCTAACTTTTTGTCCAGAAAGTTATAACCACTTCAACGATTTTTATAAAAATCATTTCTTAATGAAAATGGACGTTTTTATAGTCAAAAATTAAGTTCAATAAGTTTTCTTTCAAACTAGGCTCATATTTATCTGAGCTCGTTTTACTATTTTTAATAATTTTTGTGAGAACACATAGATAATCTGTCCTGTAAGGTCTGAAAGTTTAGTCTTGTGGTTTTGGCCATATCTCGAGCTACACGGCTCCAAACGACTTGAAACCACGCCAAAAGTTCACAAATTTTGTTGTCTACAAATGTCGTGTTGACCACTTTTTCTGAAAACCTATGGATTTTGCCCAGAAATTACGACTTCATGCATGTGTCCAAATCTGATCTCAGAATATAAAAGTAATTATTAAAAATACTTAGACTTCTCTAAAAATCCTGTGAAAATTACTGAAGGTAGATAACATATGGGGAATCAACTGGTAATTTTGTTGGATTTGATAACGGATTGTAGATTTTTATAAAAATTCGACAAGGAGATGTATTTCCTGGAAAAATGTAAAAGTGGACTGATTTTGGATAACAATAAAAACCGACACTTTCGTAACTTAGTATAAGTAGAGAAACTGATTTTTATGACCTATGGACATGTCTAAGGTTTGAGTAAAAGTTTCGGGTCAAACTGAGACGGTTTGACCAATTCAACAAAAACGGGGTTCAGTTTTGAAAACGTCAAACTTTCTGTTTTTGGAAACTTACTATTTTTGGAAAGAATTGCAAACAAAACGGGTTTGGGTGACATATTTAGTAACTTAGACCAAAAATGAGACCCGAGAACACACCCGAACTAAAAACCGACACTTAGAATTCTAGAACTAACACATAATGTCGCCAAACCTGCGACACTAACACCTGTGTCGCCAAACCTGTGACACTAACACATGTGTCGCTAAAAACAGAAACCTTAAAAAAAATTGATTTTTACTAAGTATTCAACTTGGATAACAACTTACAACCACATGAGGCAACAACACGACAACACATGATATATACTAATAAAAGTATACAATGAAACAAGCCTAATAGTAATGTCTTATTATTACAAACTTTCACCAACGGGTCATACACGATTTTAATAAACAACTTACTTGGACATACTAGTTGAGTGAACTAGCATAGGTGGACATTAACCCTCCACCTACACACATGATATATATATATATATATATATATATATATATATATATATATATATATATATATATATATATATATATATATATATATATATATATAAGTGGACATTGACACCCCACTTACACACAACCTTATGCGTTTAGGGCGCTAGAAGGTTGCACTCGGGACACGAACACCCGCTACTTGCTATTACTTGCTTATTTGCTTGCTTGCTAACTCAGGTGAGTTTCATAGCCTCTGTTTTACTGTTTTTTTTAACTATTTTGGGGTGAGAATACATACACACATGTTTTATACAACTGCCTTTATACATGCCTTATACAACTGTCGTTATGCAACTGCTTTTATACAACTATTTTATAAACAATGGATAACAAAGGAAACAAGGATAACGCATGAGTGAGACCATAATCCAACAAAGCCCTCGCACATCATAGTTCGTTAATTTTGAAGTGTGAATATTATTGGATAGATCTATTGGAGATTGACACCCCCCCCCCCCCCCGGTCCGGGCTAGTCGCTCTAACCAACCCACGGACGCAGTATTATTTGTTTAAAAGAGTGTTCCGGATTAGACACTTGCCGAGGCAACAACAAGGGTTAAGCTTCGAACTATGAGCTCATGACGCAAAGTATAACAAAGGATAACAAATGATAACATGACACTTTTACAACTGTTTTTGCATACGTGCATCACAACGGAAATCTCATGTTTCTTACTTATGTTTACAACTGTTTACAAACCTATGAACTCACCAACTTTATGTTAACCTTTTAGTATGTATTTATCAGGTAACCAACCGCAGTAGGATGCTTTTGGAAAGCATAGCTCGAGTCACATATTTTCAAACAACAAGAGATTAGGCTGCATTTTCTATATTTTGTATTAACTTTTATGTAGTAGAAAATCTCTGGATTATTGATGCGAACTCCAAGTATTATGAAAACACTTTAAATTTGGTAATGTAATTATTTTGAAAACGTCTCATATAGAGGTCGTTTGTTGTAATCTTTGTGTGATGATATTTGATTTGGTTGGCGCCCCCGTGACACATCATACTTCCGCTGCCACGTGTTTTGGGTTTGCGACAGTGGAAGTCGCAGACTTGGAGTCCAAGTCTAACAGCTCCAACCGTCGGTTGGGAGTCGAATCCAGCAACATTTGGGGTTTCTTCTACAAGTATAAATAGGAGCATCCTATACCTTCGTTAATCACGTTTTCATGTACGAATTTTCAAGGATTTCGAAAATTCGACTTTCTTTTGGGTTTTTGGGTGTGAAGCATTAGAGGTATTCTACTTTGGGTACTTGCCTCCAAGTAAAGAAGCTCTGCTAGCTGGTCTGCGCGTGAGAAATAGGTTTTCTCCAAGGTTAGTGTGTTTTCCTTATCTATAAAATTATTTATTGTACTATTTATTAAAGTTAAAGATCCTTTAGGGTTTTAGTTTTCTAATTGCCTTAGATTATTAAATTATTGTTATTCCACTGCGTTATGATAATCTAGTTAGGGAATAGAAAACCCAACAGTGGTATCAGAGCCATAGCTTAATAAATAGTAGCATACAATTATCTGCAATAGTATGTAGGTAAAGATAAATTGGGAAAAGGAATTATCTAAATAGGTAATGAGAATTTATAATTTAGATACTAATGTAGACCACTCAATTTTAAAAAGTTTAAAATAGAACCCTAAACTTTAAGAGATATTATATGTATAATATGATTTATATATATGTATAAGTAAAGTCTAAATACATCGTCAGTCAATTGATAAATCGGCTCACCTATAGTGGACAAACCATAAGAGAGGTATAAGGTGAGTCGCTTTGCTTCCCTAAAGAACAGGTTTTTAATAAGCTTCATGCTGACCTGATTCTCCGCTTCTTGGTGCGTTCGATGGAGCTACCGAGGACTTTTGATAGGATGATGTCAAGATTAAAAGTAGATTTAAAGTACTAAAACAAAAATCCCGTTTTAGCTATAGGAAATAATGAATAGTATGCTAACCCATGAAAATCACAAATCTCTCGTATGGACTGTTAATGGAGCGTGTGTGGTTTACCGGCACATTAGTATGAGGACATAAGTGAGAGGTGATATGAGACTCGCGATTCTTGAGCGTACTCAAGCCGGGGATCACGCAGGTTTTGCATGGTTAATTCACCATCTTATTTATGATCCTCGGCATACCAGTCATGAATAGTAGATGAGCATAACCAAGATTAACATGCCATTGATAGAAATCAATGAATCTCAAAGATCTAGGAGTTTCATAAAATATGAAATAGTCAAAAGTATTTTAGTTATATGATTACGGCGACCCTTTTCATAAAACTGAAAATATGGATCCTAGCCTTAATTTAGAAAATTGGGTAATTAATTAAGGAATATTCAAACTAACTAAAACTGTTTTATCTCATAGATGGCTAATGTAAATAGTGCAAATCTTCCCGTCCCCAATACCGCAAATAACTCAAACTTCTCACTACTCTCAGTTCTTGGGAGGGAAAGACTAACTGGTCCAAATTAAATGGACTGGATGCGAAACCTCAGGTTTACCCTAAGGTACAAGAAAAAGGAGTATGTTCTCGATGGGCAGATTCCCTTAATTGATGAGGATTCAACCCAAGAGGAGATTGAAGCACACTGGAAACATTATGATGATGCGAATAAAGTATCATGCATCATGGCATCCTCCATGAGCCCAGAACTCCAAAAGAATTTTGAGAACACTTGGGCTCATGAAATGAACCAATAGATGAAGGAAATGTTTCAGGCCAAGGCAAGCAAAGAACGCCTTGATGTGGTTAAGTCCCTCATGGCTTGCAAACCTAAACCTGGAGCTTCTATCTGTGCTTTGTTTTGGAGATGAAAGGGTACTTTGATAGGTTGGAATCGTTGAATATGATGTTTGATACAAAAATTTTCATTGCCATAATTCTGTCCAGTCTGCCAGCTGTCTACAATCAGTTTGTAATCTCATATCAGGTGAATATGAATGAGAGAGAGGGCTCAATAATGGAACTCCACAATTTGCTGCAAACCGCTGAACAAGGAATCAAGAAGGATGATATGTCATCTAGCTCAGCAGCTCCTGTGTTGGCAATTGGTCAAAATGCAAAGAAAAGGAAAAGGTCAAATTCAAATTGGAAAAGAAAGACTGCTAATGGAAAGTCCATTCGTGGGAAGAAGACTGATTCTGAGATTGCTCCTGTTAATGACCCAAAGGAAGCAGTGTGCTTTTACTGCAACACAAAGGGGCATTGGAAGCGTAGCTGCCCAAAGTACCTGAAGGACCTTGAAGATGAAAAGTTCGAGAAGAGTACTCACTCATTTATGTTTATGATCGAACTCCATAATACTACAACTTCTAATTCGTGGGTTCTAGATACAGGATGTGGTAATCACATTTGCACTGTATTGCAGGGGCTAAAGGAAAGTAGAAGTGTGAAGCATGGAGAGCCCAACCTGGTTATGGGAAACAAAGGAATTGTACCTGTGACGAAGATTGGAAGATTTGAGCTCATGCTAAGGAATGGAGTTAGGATAGATTTAAATAATTGCTATTATTTGTCAGAAATGACTAGAAACATTATTTTATTTCACGCTTTGTTTAAGGATGGTTATCGGTTTTCGTTTGACAATGAAAATGGTGATATTTTGGTTTATTTAAATGATTGTTTTATGTTTAAAGCTTCTCCTTACAAAGGCATATATGAAAATGTTGAATGTGTTAGCAATGTTATTTTAAATGTTGGTTTATCTAATGAGCTTGATAAATCCAAATTGTGGCATTGTCGTCTTGGGCACATAAACAAGAAATGCATCGCCCAACTCCAAAAAGATGGAGTGTTGGAGTCATTCGACCTCAAGTCGGATGATGTATGTGAATCTTGTTTACTGGGCAAGATAACTAAATCACCATTCACGGGATCATGTGAAAGAGGTGAAGGATTATTGGACTTGGTACATACAGATGTATGTGGACCATTCCGATGCGTTACAAAAGATGAAAATCGCTACTATGTTACATTTACTGATGACTTTAGTAGATTTGGATATGTTTATCTAATCAAACATAAGTCGAATACTTTTGAGGTGTCCAAAAGATATCAAAGCGAAGTAGAAAATCAACTGGGCAGAAAGATAAAGGTACTCTGATCCGATAGGGGAAGAGAATACCTTAGTTTCGAATTTCTTGATCATCTGAAAGATTGTGGAATAGTTTCACAATAAACTCCACCTAGAATGCCACAGCTAAATGGTGTTGCTGAGAGGAGAAATAGAACCTTGTTAGATATGGTTTGGTCTATGATGAGTCGAGCAACACTTCCGATAATTTTCCGGGGTTACGCATTAGAAACAGCCGCCCATATCTTAAATCAAATACCCACTAAGAAAGTTTCAAAGACACCATATGAAATGTGGAAGGGAAAACGTCCTTCTCTTGGTCACTTCAAATTTGAGGTTGTAAAGTTTTCGTTAGACGAGAAACTCAGGACAAACTAGACTCCAGATCTGAAAGTATCTTTTCATCGGTTATCCACAAGAGTCATTTGAATATTTATTCTACAGACCCAAGGATAATGTGGTCTTTGTAGCTCGAAGAGGAGTGTTCCTAAAGAGAGAAATGATATCTAAAGAGGACAGTGGGAGTAAGATTGATCTTGAAGAAATTCAAGAATCTACCGATGAAGAACCTATAATAAACACTGATGTTCAACAAGAGGTGGAGATACCTGTTGAACCTGAAGACATATCCTTACCCGTTCGCAGATCTAGTAGAGTTAGCAATCCTCCTCAGTTCTATTATGGTTACCAAATAGAAGAAGAGGATAAGATAAGTGATAGTACACTGGGTGAATTAGATGAGCCTGCTAACTACAAGGAAGCGATGGCAGGCCCTGAGGCTGCTAAGTGGAAGGAAGCTATGAAAAGCGAAATTCAGTCTATGTATGACAACTAAGTTTGGAATTTGGTTGACATTACACCCGGTCTAAAGACGGTGGGTTGTAAGTGGATCTTCAAGAAGAAGACAGACATGGATGGGAAAGTACACACTTATAAAGCTAGGTTGGTAGCGAAATGCTATACTCAAACTAATGGGATTGATTATGAGAAAACCTTCTCACCGGTAGCTAAAGTAAAGTCAATTAGGATAATGCTAGCCATAGCTGCATTTCTAGACTATGAAATTTGGCAGATGGATGTTAAAGTCGCTTTCCTTAACGGGAAACTGACAGAGGATGTGTTCATGGCACAACCGGAAGGTTTTGAAAGTGTAAAGTATCCTAATAGAGTGTGTAAGCTTGAAAAGGCCATTTATGGACTTAAGTAAGCCTCTCATAGCTGGAATCTCTGCTTCCATGAGAAAGTCAAAGAGTTTGGATTTTCTAGAAGTGGGATGAGTCCTGTATATATGTCAAGTTCAGTGGGAATATTGTAGTATTCTTAGTGTTATATGTGGATGATATACTGCTCATAGGAAATGAGATCCCAACTTTACAAAGTGTAAAAGATTTGTTGGAAAAGTGTTTCGCTATAAAAGATCTTGGAGATGCAGCATATATCCTTGGTATAAAGATTTATCGAGATTGGTCAAAACATCTCATAGGACTCAGCCAGGATACGTACATAGATAAAATATTGAAAAGATTCAATATGGAAAATTCTAAGAAAGGGAATCTACCCTTACATTATGGCATAAAGATCAATAAGGATCTTTCTCCAAAGTCTGAGCAAGAATTGGAAAGAATGAGTCGAATTCCATATGCTTCGGCTTTAGGATCGATCATGTATGCCATGACGTGTACAAGACCTGATGTCTCATTTGCTTTGAGCCTAGTGAGTCGACATCAGCAAAATCCTGGTGAAGGTCATCGGACAGCCGTAAAGAACATTCTCAAGTATTTGAGAAATACTAAACACATGTTCTTAGTTTATGGTGGAGAAGAGGAACTTAGAGTAACGGGTTATAGTGACGTAAGTTTCCAAACAGACAGAGATGATTGTCGTTCACAGTCTGATTGGGTATTCTTACTAAATGGGGGAGCGGTGACATAGAAAAGTTCTAAGCAAGATACAGTAGCAGACTCCACATGCGAATCTGATTATATTGCGGCTAGTGAAGCTGCAAAGGAAGCTATATGGATGAGGAATTTTATTGGAGATCTTGGAGTTGTTCCAACAGTACAAGATCCTATTGCTATATTCTGTGATAATGAAAGTGCAGTTGCCTTGAGTAGAGAACCCAAGGATCACGGAAAGTCAAAGCACATTGAAAGGAAATACCATTTCGTTCGAAGCAAAATAGAAGAAGGACACGTGATTGTGAAGAGCATAAGATCATAGGATAATCCAGTTGATCCGTTCACAAAGCCACTGGGAAAGTCCAAGCACGATGAACATGCTAGGAGCATAGGTTTAAGAGATAATGTAAAGTTTTAGTTGTTAGTTTGAATTTTGAAACATTATAAACAATGATAGAAATTGTAATAGACTTGGTGATTAAATAATGGAGATTTATTTATTGGAAGGAGTTCTACCATTTACTATTGTTTGTCGTTGTGTTTCACTTTTGCATGTCTAGAAATCACTTCCCGAGTAATTGATTTTACTCAAACCTCCTCAGTCGATCACACTATAGGAAGCATGTGGTGAATTAAGACTATCATGGAGTGTTAGTAGATTGTCTATGGAGATTAGACATGGCATAGAGAATGCTGCAACACTCGTTAATACTTAATAGAGATTTGAGTATAGGAGAAACCCGCACTTAAAGAGATCACTTCATGGATTAAACGAGTGATTTTAAGATGATAATATCCTCTATTCTTAAAATTGAGATACATTGAGTTTCTAGTTTTTCAAGTCTGTTGTACTTTAGTTTATTCAAACGTTGTGTAAATGCCAGTTATAAATGATACGCTAGGTATGATATGATGAGTTGACTAGGGCTATGTAGTCGATATTTATTTGTTCCTTTTTCCTTAATGGAAAAGCAATATCATGGGCCCTCTGATGATTAAAGTTTGACTCTAAAAGAGCTAGGCCTAGCCGGGACTAAGTTGATATGCGCGAAATCAGTAGTCTCATATAAGTCAATATAATCGAAGATTAGAAAACATATATCAATCTTAAGATTGATTAAAATCCATGTCTCGATTTATACGATATCAATAGAACAAAGGGATAGTTGATCACTTATCTAAAGGGCTGACTTTAAAGATATGATTCAGAGTTCGGCAGTTACGTTGGATGGCACTCTTTACTTAGTTAATGAAATAGAGACTTAGACCAATAATAGTTGATGATTTATCCAAGTGGGAGACTGTTGGAATAGTATACAATATCATAACTAATTGGTGAGACTATCATTAAATGTAAAGTCCTTTTGGGTTGCCCTCAATGAACAGTCAAGAGAAAAATGAAAGAATAATATTTATTGGAATTAATATTATATTTAATTGTTTGGTTTATTAATAAAGTTTAATAATTAGAAATTAAAAGTAATTAAATAAGGAGGAAGATTCCAGAAACTGAATCCAACCGCCGGTTGGAAGGTCCAACCGCCGGTTGGCTATTAGGGTTTCTAAGGCGGTGGAAGTCGCAGACTTGGAGTCCAAGTCTAACAGATCCAACTGCCGGTTGGAAGGTCCAACCGCCGGTTGGGAGTTGAATCCAGCAACTTTTGGGGTTTCTTCCACAACTATAAATAGGGGCATCCTATACCTTCATTAATCACGTTTTCAAGTATGAATTTTCAAGGATTTCGAAAATTCGACTTTCTCTTGGATTTTTGGGTGTGAAGCATTAGAGGTATTCTACTTTGGGTACTTGCCTCAAAGTAACGAAGCTCTGCTAGTTGGTCTGCACGTGAGAAATAGGTTTTCTCCAAGGTTAGTGTGTTTTCCTTATCTATCTAATTTATTTATTGTACTATTTATTAAAGTTAAAGATCCCTTAGGGTTTTAGTTTCCTAATTGCCTTAGATTATTAAATTATTATTATTCCGCTGCGTTATGATAATCTAGTTAGGGAATAGAAAACCCAACAAAAGCGACTACCGCAAATGAGCTTCCTGTTAGCATGAGTTTTATAAATGTAGGTAGGTTTTGGTTGATTATCTAAGTTAATACTAAAATAAAACAGGAAATAAACAGAGAGTAGGCAACAGGTAGAGCGTGATTGCTGAAACTTTGATAATTAGGGTTTCAGGATGATATTCATTATAAAGATGATTGGAGACTACCTTGGACAAATCATCATACAGACAGTCGATGTAAACACTAGAACCCTACGTTTTATTCTAAAAGCCTAAAAGCATATGTCACTGAATCCTAGGTTATCATTATTCTGATCAGAAACAGGTTGTTTAAACCCCCCTTCACTTGTCCTATGAGAACTAAGCAACCTCTACGGATGATATATCCTGGGTGTAGGCATAAAGTAACAAACTGCAATTATATATCTGACATTTCTTAACACCTAAATCTATCTGAGTTTATCTAGGTATGTATTAATTGTATGCTATATATGTTGATCCGTCGGTTATGTTAAGCATCTTGTATTACAGCCGAATACTTGCTTTCTTTTCAGAACTCATTTATATCAGGTTTAAGCACAATTAACTCCGTCACGAATTAGACCCTCCTTTGCTATCAGGCGTTCATCCCTAGGAATACTCACAGTGTACAGTGCATTTGGCATATCCACAGTGTTCCAGACTCAAGGTATACTCACGGTGTACAGTGCATTTGGCATATCCACATTGTTCCAGACTCAAGGTATACTTACGTACGGAGTACTGTACATGGAAGTAGTTCCACAGTTGTATTTTAACCTTGGTGTACTAACGGTGTACGATGCAGCGAGCATTTCCACAGCTGTATTTTAACCTTGGTGTACTAACGGTGTACGGTGCAGCGAGCATTTCCACAGCTTTATTGTTCCTAGACCCATATTTTAAAAGGGTGACTTCTAGGTATTCCACAATGAGATAGACCTACGGTATTTCCTTAGCTTCCACGTGTTTGTACTCCACACGAGGTGTTTCCAACTCTATATGAAGTACTGTGCCGCTTTACGGAATATTCATAGCTTCATACTCTAATATGAGATAACTATATCTACGTAGTATTAGGGTTGATCAAGTCCTATCCTAAGGCAATAGTCACGTGAAAGACTGGAAAGGTGGAAACTTGATTAAGTCTATATTCATATAAAACTCAACAGATATACAGCAATACAATCACCAATCATAGCATTTTAAATATGAATTAAATATCATCCATGATCCTAATATCTACATTTCGACAGTCAAAGTATCAAACTACATAAATAGCATGGCAGTATTCGCAGCACAAACAAAGATATTATGCAAACAAAACATAATAACTGTAAGTAAGGGAATAAGTAACAACCAGTATTTAAGCAACATAACACTGAGTAGTACAAGCCAGAGTCTTAAAAACTTCGTTACAATAAAATTCCCAAGATACAGCTATCTTCCCTACTCGAACCGTGCCTACATCTCTCTAGTTCTCTAGAGAGATAAACTAGAGAGAGAACTAACCTAAACTAATCTAGAGAGAGTTTGTGAGAGAGAAAGTGAGAGAGTGAAATGTTGTAAAGGTGTAATTGTTGTTGAATTAGGTGAATGAGGCTCTCTATTTATAGGCAAGCCAAGGAATCAAGAGTACAAGTCCACAAGCACCAAATACAAGCAAACGAAGCAAGAAGGAGAGCACATGGGGGGTGCCAGGCCGTACACGGCCTCAACCAGGCCGTACATGGCTAGTTGAGGGCTGTACACGGCCATGCCTAGGCTGTACACGGCTGTAGGGTGGCCGTGTGCTGCCCCGTGTGCTATTTTTGACTTTTTGTGTTGCTTCGGAAGGCCGTATCTCCTTCGTTTCTTGTCTGTTTGACTTGATTCTTTCGCCTACGGTCTTGGAATACCGTTACGCTTCTAGTGATTTCAATTTTATAAGAATTGTAGGTGTGGAGCCCAGGCATGTCCAGAATACGTCTCGTAGTCTTCGGTTGTGCTATATGTTATGTATCTCTCTCATCCTTGATCCAATCTGAGCAATCCTTATATCCACGTTATTGTAATCTCCAAGGCTATAAAATAAGACTATTGTGAGGCCTTGATATGGAGTTTATAATGGAATTAGGGTTTGGTTCAATTTGGTGCCTATTTAGGTCAGTTTTCCGACCCTTTTTGCATGATTTTAAAGGACCGACAAGATTATACCTTTCTAACAAAAGTTGGTAAATAATGACAATTTTAAGATGTATTTTTTAGAAAAGAGCTAAATATGGGACAAATAATGTATGTAAAAATGTGACTTTTTGCGATACATCAGCTCCTAGCATGTTCATCGTGTTTGGACTTTCCCAGTGGCTTTGTGAACGGATCAACCAGATTATCCTTTGATCGTATGCTCTTCACAATCATGTTTTCTTCTTCTACCTTTCTTCGTACAAAATGGTACTTTCTCTCAATGTGCTTTGACTTTCCGTGATCCTTGGGTTCTTTACTCAAGGCGACTGCACTTTCATTATCACAGAATATCTCAGTTAGATCTCGTACTGTTGGAACAACTCCAAGATCTTCAATGAAATTCTTTATCCAGATAGCCTCCTTTGAAGCCTCGTAAGCAACAATATACTCAGACTCGCACGTGGAGTCTGCCACTGTATCTTGCTCGGAACTTTTCCTTATCACCGCTCCCCCATTTAGTAAGAATACCCAACCAGACTGTGAACGACTATCATCTCTGTCTGTTTGGAAACTGGCGTCGCTATAACCCGTTATTCTAAGTTCTTCTTCTCCACCATATACCAAAAACATGTCTTTAGTATTTCTCAAATATTTGAGAATGTTCTTCACAGCTGTCCAATGACCTTCACCAGGATTCTGCTGATGTCGACTCACTAAGCTCAAAGCAAATGAAACATAGGGCCTTGTACATGTCATGGCATACATGATCGATCCTATAGCCGAAGCATATGGGATTCGATTCATTCTATCCAACTCTTGCTCAGACTTTGAACGCAAATCCTTACTGATCTTTATGCCATGATGCAAGGGTAGATTTCCTTTCTTAGAATTCTTCATTTTGAATCTTTTCAAAATTTTATCTATGTACGTATTCTGGCTAAGTCCTATGAGACGTTTTGACCTATTTTTGTAAATCTTTATACCTAGAATATATGTTGCATCTCCCAACCAGTCTTTTACACTTTGTAATGTTGAGATATCATTTCCTATGAGCAGTATATCATCCACATATAACACTAAGAATACTACAACACTCCCACTGAACTTGACATATATACAGGACTCATCTTCACTTCTAGAAAATCCAAACTGTGTGACTTTCTTATGGAAGCAGAGATTCCAGCTACGAGAGGCTTGTTTAAGTCCATAAACGGCCTTTTCAAGCTTACACACTCTATTAGGATACTTTTCATTATCAAAACCTTCTGGTTGTGCCATAAACACATCCTCTGTCAGTTTCCCGTTAAGGAAAGCGGTTTTGACATCCATCTGCCAAATTTCATAATCATGAAACGCAGCTATCGCAAGCATTATCCTAATTGACTTAATCTTAGCTACTGGTGAGAAGGTTTCCTCATAATCAATCCCATGGGTTTGAGTATAGTCATTCGCTACCAACCTAGCTTTATAAGTGTGTACCTTCCCATCCATGTCTGTCTTCTATTTGAAGATCCACTTACAACCCACCGTCTTAAGACCAGGTGTAGTGTCAACCAAATTCCAAACTTGGTTGTCATACATAGACTGAATTTCTCTTTTCATAGCTTCCTTCCACTTAGCAGCCTCATGGCCTGCCATCGCTTCATTGTAGTTAGCAGGCTCATCCATTTCAGCCAGTGTACTATCACTTATCTTATCGTCTTCTTCTATTTGGTAACCATAATAGAACTGAGGAGGATTGCTAACTCTACTAGATCTGCGAACGGGTAAGGATATGTCTTCGGGTACAACAGGTGTCACCACCTCTTATTGAATATCAGTGTTTGGAGGTTCTTCATTGGTCAACTTTTGAATTTCTTCAAGGTCAATTTTACTCCCACTATCCTCTTTAGATATCATTTCTCTCTCAAGGAATACTCCTCTTCGAGCTACAAAGACCACATTTTCCTTGGGTCTGTAAAACAAATATCCCAATGACTCTTGTGGATAACCAATGAAAAGACACTTTTCAGATCTGGCGTCTAGTTTGTCCTAAGTTTCTCGTCTAACGAAAACTTCACAACCCCAGATCTTGATGTGACCAAGAGAAAGACGTTTTCCCTTCCACATCTCATACGGTGTCTTTGAAACTTTCTTAGTGGGTACTAGATTTAAGATATGGGCGGCTGTCTCTAATGCATAACCCCAGAAGCTTATTTGAAATGTGGCCCGACTCATCATAGATCGAACCATGTCTAACAGGGTTCTATTCCTTCTATGGGCAACACCATTAAGCTGTGGTGTTCTAGGAGGAGTCAATTGTGAAACTATTCCACAGTATCTAAGATGATCGAGAAACTAGATACTAAGGTATTATCCTCCCCTATCGGATCGGAGTACCTTTATCTTTCTGCCCAGTTGGTTCTCTACTTCATGCTGATACCTTTTGAAAATTTCAAATGTATCTTACTTATGTTTAATCAAATAAATATATCCATATCTACTGAAGTCATCAGTAAATGTAACATAGTAACGATTTCCATCTTTTGTGGCGCATCGGAATGGTCCACATACATCCGTATGTACCAAGTCCAATAGTCCTTCACCTCTTTAACACGATCCTGTGAATGGTGATTTAGTCATCTTGCCCAATAAGCAAGATTCGCATACATCATCTGATTTTACGTCGAATGACTCCAACACTCCATCCTTTTGGAGTTGGGCGATGCACTTCTTGTTTAAGTGCCCAAGACGACAATGCCACAATTTTGATTTATCAAACTCATTAGTTGAACCAACATTTGAAATCATATTGCTAACACATTCAACATTTTCATATATGTCATTGCAATGAGAAGCTTTAAAAATAAAACAACCATTTAAATGAACTAAAATATCTCCATTCTCATTATCAAATGAAAATTGATAACCATCTTTAAACAAAGCATAAAAGAAATAATGTTTCTTGTCATTTATGACGAATAACAACAATTATTTAAATTTATCCTAACTCCCTTCAGCATGAGCTCATACTTTTCAATCTTTGTCACGGACGTGATTCCTCTGTTTCCCATGACTAAGTTGAGTTATCCATGCTTCAAACTTCTACTTTCTTTTAGCCCCTGCAATACAGTGCTAATGTGAGTACGTATTATGGAGTTCGATCATAAACATACCTGATTGATTACTTTTTTCGACCTTTTCGTCTTCAAGGTCCTTTAGATACTTTAGGCAGCTACGCTTCCAGTGCCCCTTTGTGTTGCAGTAAAAACACACTGCGTCCTTTAGGTCACTGACAGGTGCAATCTCAGAACCAGTCTTCCTCTTAGACCCACGACTGGACTTTCCATTCGCAGTCTTTCCTTTCCAATTGGAATTTGACATTTTCCTTTTATTTGCATTTTGACCAATTGCCAACATAGGAGCTGCTGAGCTAGATAACACATCATCCTTCTTGATTCCTTGCTCAGCGGTTTGCATCAAATTATGAAGTTCCATTATTAAGCCCTCTCTCTCATTCATATTCACCTGATATGAGATTACAAACTGATTGTAGACAGCTGGCAGACTGGACAGAATTATGGCAATGAAAAATTCTATATCAAACATCATATTCAACGATTCCAACCTATCAAAGTACCCTTTCATCTCTAAGACGAAAGCACATATAGAAGCTCCAGGTTTAGGTTTGCAAGCCATGAGGGACTTAACCACATCAAGGCGTTCTTTGCTTGCCTTGGCCTGAAATATTTCCTTCAGCTGTTGGTTCATTTCATAAGCCCAAGTGTTTTCAAAAGTCTTTTGGAGTTCTGGGCTCATGGAAGATGCCATGATGCATGATACTTTATTCGCATCATCATAATGTTTCCGGTGTGCTTCAATCTCCTCTTGGGTTGAATCTTCATCAATTATGGGAATCTGCTCATCGAGAACATACTCCTTGTTCTCGTACCTTAGAGTGAACCTAAGGTTTCGCATCCAGTCCATATAGTTTAGACCGGTAAGTCTTTCCCTCCTAAGAACTGAGAGTAGTGAGAAGTTCGAGTATTTGAAGAATTGGGGACGGTTGGATTAATACCATTTTTAGTAGACATCTATAAGATAAAATAGTTTAGTTAGTTTGAATAGTCCTTAATTAATTACCCAATTTTAAAATTAAGGTTAGGATCCATATTTTAGATTCATTTTATGAAAAGGGTTTCCGTAATCATATCACGAATTTATTTTAGGTAGACAATACTTTTGTCAATTTTATTCTCTATAAAATTCCAAGGTCTTTTTAGATTCATTGATTATTATCAATGACATGTTAATCTCGGTTATAATCATCTATCATTTATAACTGGGATGCCGAGGATCATGAACAAGATGGTGAATTAACCATGCAAACTCCGCGTGATCCCCAGCTCGAGTACGCTCGAGAATCGCGAGTCTCACATCACCTCTCACTTATGTCCTCATATTAATGTGCTAGTAAACCACACACGCTCCATTAACCGTCCATACTAAAGATGTGTGATTTTCATGGGTTAGCATACTCTTCACATTTCCTATAGCTAACGGGATTTTGTTTTAGTACTTTTAAGTCTATACTTTTAATCTTGACATCATCATATCAAAATTCATCGGTAGCTCCATTGAACGCACAAAGAAGTGGAGAAGTAGGTCAGCGCGAAGCATATTAAAAACATGTTCTTTAGGGAAGCAAAGTGACCCGCCTTATACCTATTTTATAATTTGTTCACCATGGGTGAGCCGATTTATCAATTGACTGACGATGTATTTAGACTTTAATTATACATATATATATAATTCATATTATACATATAAGGTTCTTTCTTAAACACTTGAGGTTTAGCATTCTATTTTAAACATTTTAAAATTAAGGGTTCTATTTTAAACAATTCAAAATATAAGTATATCTAAATTGTAAATTCATATTACCTATTTAGATTATTCCTTTTCCAGTTTATCATTACCTACATACTATTGCAGATAATTGAATGCTACTATTTATTAAGCTATGTCTCTGATACCACTGATGGGCTTTCTATTCCCTAGTTCCCTAACTTGATTAACATACGCAGCTGAAATAAAATAATTTAATCTAGGGCAAAAGGAAACTAAAACCCTAAAGGATATTAACTTAATAAATAAAGCAATAACAAAACAGATAAAAGGAAAAATACTAACCTTCGAGAAAATCGAATTTCTCCCACGCAGACCACCTAGCAGAACTTCCTTACTTGGAGGCAAGTACCCAAACCAGAATACCTCTAATGGTTCACACCCAAGAACCCCAGAGAAAGAATAATTTTCGTATTTCTAGAGAAAATTCGTATATCATATGGTATAGGCTTGACCTCTATTTATATAGGGAGAGGAAAACCCCGGGTTTGCAGAATTCGACTTCCAACCGCCGGTTGGACCTTCCAGCCGGTGGTTGGGCTTGCTTTCTGCCCAAGAATCCGAGGCACGACCCGCATGCTCCACCGACTTCAAAACCCTAATCCCAGCCGCCGGCTGGACCTTCCAACCGGTGGTTGGAATCCGGCTTCCAGATTCTTCCGCCTTTTAATTACTTTTGATTTCTAATTAGTTTAAAATAAATTAATAAACCAATTAATTAAATATGATATTAATACCAATTAATATTATTTATTATTCATTTCTCTTAACTGTTCATTAAGGGCGACCCAAATAGGACTCCACTTTAATGATATTCTTACCAATTAGTTATGAGCTTGGACACTATATCCAACAATATATATATATATATATATATATATATATATATATATATATATATATAGGGTTGGGTTCTTGTGAGAAAAGGGATTCCGTGAGAACGGTGAGAACAAATCATAGTCACCCATTTAAAATCAAGGGTCCAAAATGGAGGTGACATTTTTGTAATTATTAGGAAGTCAGAAAAAGGGGAGGTGACATTTTTGTAAATAAGTGAAACCTAAATTTTTGTTCACAATGTATTTCTACTGTGAATCATGAAATTTTTTTGCTTCACACTAGTTTTTTGAATGATGAATCTAAATTTAACATTCACAATTAAAATACTTGTGTGAATTAATTATAAAACCTAAATCATAAACCATAAAATTTAACATTCACAATTAACTTGTGGGAATTAATTATAACATTCATAGTTATCATTATTGTTAACTAAAAAATACATATATCCACAACACACACAAAAAATACATACACACACACAAAACATAGTTTCCTCATCTATCTCTCTTCATCTCTATTATCCCTACCAAACGCTAGTTCTCCCTACCAAACCTTAAAATCCGCCACTGGTACCGCCGCCGCCACCACCAACACCGCTGCAACCACCATCGATATCTGTTCCTTTCCATTAACGCCGCAACCACCATCGTCATCATCCGCAATCGGCCGTTGCAACCACCACCGCCATCATCTAACTCCAGTCTCAGTTTCTCTCCATCCCCATTCTCTGTTTTCCGGTCATCGTTACCGCCGTCATACTCATGAAAACCCTAGATCTAGATCTAGGATTACGACGGTTAAAGATCTATATCTAGATCTACGGTTTGGTTGTTGACGTTAATCTGATGGAAAGGTGTATTGGTTGTTGACGGCGGCGGAAGTGTGTAGTGGTTGTGGAGGAGTTGGATGCGGCGGAAGGTGGAGAGGTGTGGTGGTTGTTGATGGTTTCTGATGACGTAGGTGGTGGAGGAAGGTGGTGGCGGTGGAGGAAGGTGGAGGCGGTGGAGGAAGGTGAAGGGGGTAGAGGCGTGGTTCTCAGATTTGATGTGCGGTGGTGGAGGAGGTGTTTTAATGATGGTAGTATGGTTGAATGGCGGTGGTGGTGGTCTTGAATTCCGGTCAGATTGTAGGTGATTGCGGTGGTTACTGGTGGTGGTCGCGGTGGTTACAGGTGGTGGTTGCGGTGGCTGTTATTGTAGTGCTTGTGTTAATCTTTGTTGTGTGAACCAAAATTGTTTGTGTTAACCAATAATAAAATGTAAATGTTCACACCTTTAAATTAGATGTTAAGAAAAATTAAATAAATATTAACACTCCAGGAACTGTGAAGCAAAAAGAATTAGCAAAACTTAACATTAAAAATAATGTGAAGCAAAAAAATTAGCAAAACTTAACAATAAAAATAATCTATGAATGAAAATTGAAGTTCATATTATTTACGAAAATGCCACAGCGTCAGAACTGCGTCATAATCCAAATTTAATTACGAAATTGCCATTGCCATTTTTTAATTTAGATGAAATGAAGGGTTGAGATTTGTTCTCACCATTCTCACATAATCAATGTGTTCTTATAGGATCCCATGTCTATATACATACATATATATATATGAGGTAAGTTCAAATAATAATGGTAAAAAAAAAAATGAGAGAACCAATCGGATTGCTCCATTTCTTTACAAAACCCACTTCCATTTTTACCCCTAAAAATTAATTTTCTCACAAACCGTACGCCCATAAATTATAAAAGTTACATATTCGGGAATCAACGTCTTTTTCTCTTCGATTAGAGATCTCACAAGCTATAATTTCGATGAATTTTTTTTTTCTTTTTTTTGTCGGGTTTTACAATATAATCACATATGATTAATGGTAAAAAGTTAAAATTTGTTCACGATTATTTATTCATGGTATATGTTAATTAACACGTGATTACAGCTTAATATTATTTATATACATTAATAATTATAAATAGAATTTTAAAAATTGTATTTGTTTTCATTAAAAATCATATGTGATTGTTAGTTGTACATTTAATCACCTGTGATTTGTTATATAATCACATATGATTTTGTATATAATCATATATGATTTTTATTTAAAAATTGATATTTAATTATGAGCAATTTTGCGATATATGATAGTTCATGTATGATTTCAACTTGATTTTTACTTAATTGTATAATTATAGTCAATGATTTGAAAATCCGTATTTGATTACTCTTTAATCACATTTGATTGATACTTTGATGTTTCAATCGCATGTGATTACAACTTAGTTTTTCATGTTTAATCTTTTAAAATCATCAATGATTTGAATTTAAAGTTTAATTGGAGATATAAGCGTGTGTGATTATTTTTTAGTGTTAAATCACATGTGATTTCACATTACAAATTTGTAAAACACGATAAAAATGAAAAATAAATTGTCGAAAGTATAACTTGTGATATTTATAATCGAAAAGAAAAAGAAGCTGATTCTGAATATGTAATTTTTATAATTTATAGAGATACGGTTTGTGAGATATTTAGTTTTTTAGAAAAAAAATGTGAAAATGGATTTTTAAAATGGAGCAACATATTGGTTCCTCAATTCTTCATTTTTTTGCCATTCTTTTTTGAACTTTTCTCATATATGTAGGGTAAGGTTCAAATGAAAATGAAATTTCGGGTATTTAGTTAACGTCTGATTACTATGTTGTAAGTTTATAAAACTGTGTTAGCTTACGTTACCAACTAGAATGCAAAGAAACAGCAGATATATAATATGAGTAATTTACGAAGGAATGTAGGTATACTATTCAATGTATCCGATAACCTATTTGGGATAAGTACCTGGGAATGCACTCAACTTGTCCCAAATGTCTATTATGTGTACCCAACTTACGGGTGCCCTATTTAATGCACCCAACTTTCAAAAACGGTTATTGTGTGTACTTTGCTGATGTGTCGTCCATTTAAGATGCCACGTGGCATCCTTAGAAGATAACACGTCATCGACACGTCAGCAAAGTACACACAATAACCGTTTTGGAAAGTTGGGTGCATTTAATAGGGCACCCGTAAGTTGAGTAAACACAATAGACATTTGGGACAAGTTGAGTGCATTCCCAGTTGAGTGCATTCCCAGGTACTTATCCCAACCTATTTTTTTGACGACGGCATCACTGTGTCATCATGACCTGTGTCACTTCATCGGTTGATTTGTTATAGTAGTTAAGATACATATACCAAATTTTTGAAGTTTTACTACATACAATAGCAAAAATAGTAGACTTAGATGCATTCAGAGCGTAATTAATCTAAGATAATAATCACCATGACTGCAAATAATGAAAACATAAGTTGCAACTTGTTGATTTCCTATTTCTTTGTATGTTTTATTCATAATTTATCTGTCTTTATGTTGGTGAGTTATCCAACAACTTTCGAATCGATAGATGTAAGACTGATCACGAAACTAAAGATACAGCAATAGGACTGCGAACAATGTGGACGCTATCACTCCAAGCGAGCCATCCGAACAAGTTCATGCCTTTCTCTATATTCGCATTTGCTTCCACTGTTAACACAAAACTCTTCTTCTCGCCTACATCGTTAAAGTGCAAAATAGGTGGAAACACCTAAACTGAGATTCCCATGGGTGGTTCCACACTGGCAAAGTAAACACTTCCGTTACCACCAACATTAGTGACCGTTCTCTTAACAGTCATTTTCCCATTAAGTTTTGGGAAACTGAAAGACGGGTAGTTCAGGTCTTGAGCTAAGGGTGTGGCTTTGGGGCATATGAATGTTGGGTCGGGTTTTAAATCACCCTGACTGCAAAGAAACAATAGATAATCATTATAAGTAGCGTCGTAGACAAGTCCAGGATCAGCTGCCTTTTCTGGCCTGAAATGACCCGACCCGAATTGGAATGGATCTGCATTGTTGCCTGATGCGTCGGTTATTTGCTTCCCCGCATTGTTTAGTATTCCGGCTGTAAATCAAATAATAAAAAGATATAAATACCCAAACTATCAAATAATGGTTGTTTTACTTACACCGCGTGGGAGTTGTACCAGATGTTATAAGTGCAGATTTTATGGCGGCACTGCTCCAATCTGGGTGAAGCGCTTTGAGCAGTGCAGCTGCAGCCGTTACGTGAGGGCAAGCCATTGAAGTTCCTGAAAGAATGTTGTATTTTACCCTTCGAGGGTCTGTCGCTATCTTTGTTGGCGAATTACCTTCTGTCCATGCTGCCAATATATTCAAACCTGGTGCAGCAATATCAGGCTTAATAATCTCAGGTGAAATTGCATTTGGGCCCCTACTTGAGAAGGCAGCCATTTTTGGAGCTGGTTTAATTTGCAACACAGTTCTTCCTGGAAAGATATAAGCAGTTCGGGTTTTTGTGGAATTTATGTATTTGAGAATCTCTAATGCATCATCTGACGTAACTGCAGTTGCTGGAAGAACATGAGAATCTACGGTTAATTCAGCTCCGTTGGCTGGACTGTTTCCCAAAATGAAGCCGATACCGCCGGCTCTCTTTACCTCCATCCCATTTCCAACTCTTGTCCCAATCCCTCCTAAGCAAAAAACAATCTTTCCCTTTGCTTTTTGAGGGGATAAAGATCCAGGTAAACATTGTCTGCATGATTTAAAAATTTAGCTTTTTGTAGTTGCATGTCATTCTAAATGCACAAATCAAACTTAAGTTAATTAGTACTTACCCTGCTATGTATGTTTTAGGTACATTTGCATTCACAACCTCTGCTGCATAAACCAGTTCGTACATGTTCTTTTGTAGCTCATATGGAGTTACTGATTGTCCCTGTTAGAAAAAAATAGTTCGACTTTTTAGTTTAAAAGTTTGACCTAATGGTATTGGGGATTTAGATATTAAATTTGTAGGTCTATTTGTATTTTCTAAAGGTGATTTAAACCCATCTACTTAAGAATGGGTTGCTCAGGGTTTTGTTTTATAATGGGCCAAACGGGTGAAATAATAAACTTTAGCTGAAAAGGAGATGGGTTGAATGGGTCAAAAGTTGCCCAAAGTGTATAAAAACTGCATAAAATATCCCAAAATTGTAATTTAAATTTATTCTTTTACTATCATATTTGATACCAATTGTTTATGGGATTTTGGAAAAATAGTGCTTCAGACTTGACCCAACCCGATCAGTTACCCAATCTGTCTTGCGTGCCAATTTCAGCATTTCGAATACTTTATGTGATGTGATCGACGTCCCTAAATATCGATGTGAGAGTAAACAAAAGATATACTGTAGTAGTTTAGATACTAACCTTGACTTCTACGCCATTTCCTAATTGAATCGGGGCATCAAAACTACGATCAACAGAACTTGCAGCAACTGTTAGGATCCACGGGGCTGTGTTTACCACTGTCGATGGACTTGGGCCTGCATTACCTCCACTGCATACCACTAAAATATTATGTTTGGTTGCTTGTAGGGCTCCTTGAGCAAGGCCATCTTGTTGGTAATCAATTGGACTTGATGTCCCGATAGAAATGCTCAGTATATGAACACCATCACGAATGGCATCATCGAAAGCGGCTAACATGTCTACAAACAGGCACGTATTTCCGTCTTCTTTACCTTTGCCTGGTACGGGCCAGCAGACTTTGTAGATTGCTAGACGAGCCAGTGGTGCACCACCAAAGGCGGTCCCAAGGGCAAACCCACCAAGGGCTGAGGCATTGGGCACACCTTGGCCTCCAACTGTCGAAGCTGTGTGGGTCCCATGCCCATCCATGTCACGCGGGGACCGGCTATCGGTGGCGGTATTCAGAGGACCGTATGCTGCTTCATATCCTTTAAGGTAATATCGAGCTCCTATCAGTTTTCTGTCACATTAAATAGCCATCCGTAAGTAATGTTCATAATTTAAACATGAACCAACACTCTATTTACGATTTCAGCACTTAAGACTGAAACACTAAAGCATAGATCGCTTGTTACATGACTCAACATTCTTATTACCATCTACCATAAAGTTGCTTGATTGATTGATATAAGTCAAAGTTGGACTACATAATGTCAAATCTAGTACCTTTGAATTTAGTAGGTAGTTCTTAGTTCTTCAATCTAAAATTCTAAATGTAAGTAAATACGCACAAATGTTGAAGGTAATTGGTGTTGTTTGATTGATAGTTAAAATTCCTATTGTGACACCCGAGACACAAACATATTGTTCATACCCAAAAAGTAGTACACGACATTGATGACATTATCATTCAACTTGTGTCAAGTTTTCTGTTCTGATGGTGTATAGAAGGGTATTAAAATTAGTTATGTAATATTCTTTTTAGGAAAACTATATGATAGGAGTATAGTCAATGTTATATCATTCTACCTTTTTATGCAATTGAAGGTCAAAATTGCAATTTTTATCGTTTTTCAAAAGTAAGTTGGTCTTTTATTGGGTAAAAGTTGGCTGACCTGTTGCAGTGTGTTATTTTGAAATCCGGTCCGGTTTGGCAGATACCTTTCCAAGAACTAGGAACGGGTCCGATTCCTCTATCATTGAAGCTCTCTGACTCTGGCCACACCCCTTCACCAATACACAATTTAAATGGTGATGATTCGTACACCACCTGTATTTAGCCATACACCACCAAACATGCTACATGGTGTTATATAGGGGTGGGCAAAAATATCCGTATCCGAATCCGAAATCTGAAAATCCGATCCGAAATTATCCGAAAATTCGGATACCCGAAATTTCGGATATCCGTATTTTCGGATTCGGATAGTAATTTTAAGAAATTTCGGATATTCGGATATCCGAAATATCCGAAAAAAATGTACTTGTAATTAAATTTGTATTTGTACTTGCTTCAGATTAGAAAGTCAAACAAGAAGAAAAACATATTTTCAAACATCTCCCACGTGATGCTCTACCTTTTCCTTTCCCCAATGCAACCAACCCATTTCCTTTAATTTCTCAATTACAAATCATCCCACTTACTTATTTTTTTTACTAAAAAAATATAACAATCATATCCATCTCTCATTTCTTCTTTCACTGTGAAAATGCACACCACCGTTCAGTCAAACACCATCGTCATCATGCTGGCTGCCGCCATCACAACCATCATGTTTTCACCGCCACCACCACCACCACCGTACTCGAGCCGCCACCACCATGCTCGCCATCTCTATCACCGGTGATGTAGTCGGAAAACGTTTAGTTAGATGAACAAGATGAACCCCATTAACTTCTTCTTCTTCCCGTTTTCGTTTATAGATTACCACCATAGCACACAAATACTTGTACGGTTGTGCCCTTCTTAAATAATGTTATATTTATGCCGATTAGATTTGTGAAACTTATTAGCTAATGGTTAGTTGTTGATCTAAACTAGAGATTAAACTTGAAGTGTTGAACATGTATAGATTTTCGGATAATCGGATACCCGAGTTCGGATATCCGAATTTCGGATATCCGAAATTTCGGATTTCGGATAGTGAAATCAGGTATCCGAAATTTCGGATATCCGAAATTCGGATTATCCGACTTTGCCCACCCCTAGTGTTATACTTAGGGGTGGGCAAAGTCGGATAATCCGAATTTCGAATATCCGAATTTCGGATATTCGAAATTTCGGATACCTGATTTCACTATCCGAAATCCGAATCCGAAATTTCGGATATCCGAAATTCGGATATCCGAACTCGGGTATCCGATTATCCGAAAATCTATACATGTTCAACACTTCAAGTTTAATCTCCAGTTTAGATCAACAACTAACCATTAGCTAATAAGTTTCACAAATCTAATCGGCATAAATATAACATTATTTAAGAAGGGCACAACCGTACAAGTATTTATGTGCTATGGTGGTAATCTATAAACGAAAACGGGAAGAAGAAGAAGTTAATGGGGTTCATCTTGTTCATCTAACTAAACGTTTTCCGGCTACATCACCGGTGATAGAGATGGCGAGCATGGTGGTGGCGGCTCGAGTACGGTGGTGGTGGTGGTGGCGGTGAAAACATGATGGTTGTGATGGCGGCAGCCTGCATGATGACGATGGTGTTTGACTGAACGGTGGTGTGCATTTTCACAGTGAAAGAAGAAATGAGAGATGGATATGATTGTTATATTTTTTTAGTAAAAAAAATAATTAAGTGGGATGATTTGCAATTGAGAAATTAAAGGAAATGGGTTGGTTGCATTGGGGAAAGGAAAAGGTAGAGCATCACTTGGGAGATGTCTGAAAATATGTTTTTCTTCTTGTTTGACTTTATAATATGAAGCAAGTACAAATACGAATTTAATTACAAGTACATTTTTTTCGGATATTTCGGATATCCGAAATTTCTTAAAATTACTATCCGAATCCGAAAATTCGGATATCCGAAATTCGGATATCCGAAATTTCGGGTGTCCGAATTTTCGGATAATTTCGGATCGGATTTTCGGATTTTCGGATTCGGATACGGATATTTTTGCCCACCCCTAGTTATACTATACAACACTATAAAACACGTTTGGTGGTGTATGGTCAAAAACATGTGGTGTACGAATCACTCCCCATACACAAATTCTTCACATGTTAAAACATATCCATATTTTCTCTTAATCAAATAACATTATAACTGTACTGTAATCTTTAATCACCAATCTTTAAAGCAATGTTTATATTGAGCTCATGTTGGATTGATTTATCTCAATACATGTAATCATTAAGTTTAGTTTTGACATGATTGGAAAAGAAAAGATACTAATGTATCAGTTAATTAAAGGTCTATTGCTGTTCTTAGGTCAAGAATATTCGACAGCGATATGAATGCGCAGGGGCGGAGACAGGGCGGGGCAAGCGTAGGCAGTCGCCCCCACAACAATTTATAAATTACGTAAAAAAGAAATTTTTTAAGGTATTAATGACATTTTAGAATTTTCGCCCCCACAAAACTATAAAAGAAATAAAAAATATTTTTTTTCGCCCCCACCCGTTGAATTTTCTGGCAATGCGAGTCCATGCCTGTTGACGCAAATGGAGCTGCATGCATTCCCATCGTTGTAGTAGAATGGATCTTTTTTAAAAGTTAAGGGTACGTCCATGATTGATGGTGCATATGGAGTTGCATATATACGGGTTGTTTTAGTCTTTTAGTATATCAAATTTTTAAAAAGATGTAAAAACAAGATTGGAAATAAGAAAGAAAAGAGAAATACCACTATCCATCATGCCAACAATGACATCTTTGCCATATTGAGATCTGACTAACAAGTCCTGTCTATCCAATTGACTTGGTTGCAAATCTTCATCTAAGCCTGCAAATTCCCATGATCTTGTGGTATGCAATGAATATTCCCTTTCATGGCTTGGGATCACCTTCACAATCTCCTTCATATCTATTCATAGCGACACATTTACATATGTTCGTCATTACAGAGAGATTATACATAACAGAACTTAGATGAAAAGAGATACTCGTCATGTTTTTCACGGATTTTTTTTTTCTTTCAAAAAATATTGAATTACTACAAAACGTGTTCAAGTTGATATTTACTTAAAACTTCTCTAAGAAAAAGAGAAATCCTTGTTTTATTAGGTCACAAAATACTTTTCAATGTCTAGTAAAACGGAACATAAAAAAGAGAGATATTTTTTTGCAACTGAACAGACGTTAAATGTTTAATATATCATATTCTTTTCAGGAACATATATATACAAAAGACATCAATAATAAATATGTTTTCTAATAAAATTCTTCTATCCGAGTCAAAAGCCATCTTTAAGAACAAAACCAAAGAGCCTTTAATTCTTGAAATTAAAAAATATTGATCGAATTAAGAGCCACATATTATCAGAAAAAAAAAAAAAATTAAATTATTTTCTCATATATACAAGCTTATTGGCTAGCTGGTAGTGACAAAATCCAATAATTCACATGATAACTATTTTGTTGGAAAAAGAAAGAGCACATGGTGAGCTTTTGTATAAAACAAATGTATGGTAATTTGTGACGGCATCAAACGGTCACATACAAATAATGACAAATTTAATAATTTATATGATGAGCAAATTAAGCGGATATTATATAGTCGATGGTGAGGTGATTTACCAGAGAGTTGGGAGGCTTCTTCTTCGGTAAGTAAGGCCGCGAAGCCGTTAATGCTATACTTATAGCTATAAAGAAGACTAGATCTTCCTTCTTCTTCGACTTTTTTGACGGAAAATAGGTAAGAAAGATGACGTTCTTCAAGCTCTTGCAACGTTTTCTCTCCATCATCATCGTTATGTCGCAAGTACACTACGTATACCTGCCCATAATAACCGAACCAATCAAACTCATGTATAAATATCAGTTGGGTAGTACAGTGATACTATATGACTTCACGTACAAGTATATTTGTACCAACGCAAAATCAACACACTTGACCAATATTAATTATCACCGTGAACATACGTGCGTCTATTCGTGTTATAGAAAGATCTTAGTACATTCACCAAGATTCTATGCAAGGAGCGTGTTCTCAACTCATTATAAAGCGTTAACTGAAATGTAATTTCGAGCCATGAGAAAAATAACCTCTCCTAGTTTGGTACGTTAAGTTAGTTATGTTTCACTTACAAGCAAATATGTGATAAGGAGAAAACTAAAAGAAGAGCAAAACACAAGAATCTTGATTCTGATGAAAGTGCATATATGTTAAGTGGGTATATCATGAGAAAAATTAAAATAATAAAATTTACATACAAAAGAAAAAATAATAGATGCATGGTTGTATATACGTAGAACTCGCGTAATCTCGACACAAAACGTGTATATTTTCAACAGTAATCATCAAAATAATCATAATCATATCATAATCATAATAATAAGAAAGTAGAAGAACAAGTTAAAGATAGTTGGATTTGGAGTGTAGGTACGACCTTGGTGTCAACGCATGAGGCTAAGAAAGGTAGCAAAAGAAGAAGTAGAAGAAATAAACAAGTCTTCATGGTTGGCAATGAATGAATGAATATTTTGGTTGATACGAATAGGGTATTTATAAGAGACGGTGTCGACGCAGGGGCGGATCTAGGATTTATTAACTGGAGGCAAAAAAATTTTGTTTTTGTTTATTTGTTAATTATGGGGGCGAAACTTTAAAAAATATCATTAATACTCTTAAAATTTTTTTCATTTTTACATGATTTGAGAATCTTAGAGGGCAGCTGCCCCCCTCTACATCCGTCCTAATGTCAACGTCCGATGGAATCTAGAATTTTATCAGCAAATCCATGTGGTAGTTACTAGCTAGTAAGGATTAAAAGTATAAAATATATTTAAAAAAATCGAGAAAAAAAAAAAGTAGTCAAGTGTCTCCACCAATGTTTTAAAAACCGGTTTTTTAACGAACCGATTTGCTATCCGGACCCGGTTCAATCCGGTTGAACCGGTTTAGTGTCCGATTGAACCGCCCATTTTATACTATATGAGTTGAACCGGTTTTGTATCCGGATCTGATTCGACCGGTTGAACCAGACCGGTTGAACCAGTTTTCAAAACATTGCTCTCCACTTGACAAATTTCCCCTGTTATTATCGTTTAAGTTATTACTTGTTTATTGACACGTGACAATGTGGGCTAACACATTTGAATTTTAAAAGTTACCAATTAAATCTAAAAGAAACAAAATGTCGAAAATGTTATATGAGAAAAAAAAAAATAGACACATATTAATGTTGATGAAAATTTTACACATATAAAATTAAATAAAGAAATAATAGACATGGTCTTTGACTTGAAAGTTTAAATAGTCAGTTGTAGGATAAAAATCAGTTTTATATCAAAACCGAAGTTGTTTTTAGCAATGATTTAAACACAACTTGTAGGAAAATATAATACATGGATCACAAAAAAGAAAATAGAACAATGTTAATATGGTTGAATATGACATTTGTTTGTATATTGTTTAGCTCAATGTATATAGTATTAATTAAGGGATTATTAGTTACAAACCATAAAATATTTTAATTACGACTTTAACGTATTCTTCATATATTAAGGTTGTATGGGAATATAGACGACCAGTTTTAGTGTCATGCTTTTGATAAAAATAAATCATGTTATTAATCAATATAGATAAATCTTTCAAATATTAAGGGTTTATTAATAAATTACCGGTTAAAACGTCATGATATTTAAACTATAAGGACCGAAAAGAATTAAGGAAGTACTGGAAGTGCTAATTCTCAATATTTGTGGGTACACCTTTTAAAAAATGAAAATTGATGTAGGAAATACTTTTAACCGTAGAATTTCCATGGATGGAACTCAATCTACGATTTAGATTGTTCTATGGTATTTTATATATATATATATGACGAAAGTTCAAATAAGAATGGTAAAAAAATGGAGAATGAAGGAACCAATAGGATTGCTCCATTTTAAAAACTCATTTTCACCTTTTTTTTTTTCAAAGTTAAATATCTTACAAACCGTATGTCTATAAATTATAAAAATTACATATTCAGAATCAGCGTCTTTTTCTCTTCGATTCGAGATCTAACAAGATATACTTTCGACAAAGTTTTTTTTTTTCCATTTTTATTGGGTTTTAAAATTTTGTAATGTGAAATCACATGTGATTTAACACTGAAAAATAATCACACCCGCTTATATCTCCGATTAAACTTTAAATTCAAATCGTTGATGATTTAAAGCAATTAAAACATGAAAAACTAAGTTGTAATCACATGTGATTAAAAAGTAATAAAACACGGATTTTAAATCATTGACTATAATTATACAATTAAGTAAAAATCAAGTTGAAATCATACATGAATTATCATATATCAGTAAATTTCTCTTCAAATATCAATTTTTAGATAAAAATCATATGTGATTATATACAAAATCATATGTGATTATATAACAAATCACTTGTGATTAAATGTACAAATAACAATCACATGTGATTTTTAATGAAAACTAATGAAATTTTTAATTTTTTATTTATAACTATTAATGTGGATGAATATTAAGTTGTAATTATGTGTTAAATAACATATACCATAGATAAGTAATCGCGAACAAATTTTAAATTTTTATCATAAATCACATGTGATTAGATTGTAGAATCCGGTAAAAAAACGAAGAAAAAAATCCGTCAAAAGTGTAGTTTATGACATCTCTAATCGAAGAGAAAAAGACGCTGATTCCGAATATATAATTTTTATAATTTATGGACTTACGGTTTATGAGATAATTAACCATGGAGGTAAAAATATAATTGGGTTTTGTAGAAAAATGGAGCAATCCTATTGGTTCCTCCGTTCCCTACTTTTTTACATTCTTCCGTTCCCTCCTTTTATATAGATGTTATAAAAGGATTTTGATTGGTATATAATACGGAGTAAACACTAATCCTATCTTATGTAGGATTTACCTCATAATAGTTTTATAGAATTAGTACAAAAGTAGTAAGAGCATCTCCAATAAAAGCTTTTTCTAAAGCTTTTTTATGCAAAAAAGCTTTAGAAATGCTTTTTATCATTGGGAGAAAAGCTTTTTCAACCAATAACTTTAGATTTATCAAGTTTTTGGTGTAAAGCTTTTTTGCCTAAATACTTACACTTACACACCCTATTTTGTTTTAAAAGAGTCATTAAAAAGCTTTTTAACAATGTAGGTAAAACTTTTTTATAAAACTTATTTGAAGATAATTGATGTTGGATGTAAAAAACTTTGTAAAGCTTTCTTGTCATTGGAGGTGCTCTAAGTAAGAGTTACGACACTACAAATAAAACGTCATTTAGTGGCATACAAAAAATGCCACAAAATACCAAATAAGTGCTACTAAAGGCAGGTTGGGGAATGGGTGGCACACAAAAAAAGTGTCACTAGAAACGCTACCACTAAAACTTTTTAGTGACACTTTTTAGTTGTGCTCCTGTAGCCTTTTTGGAATTAGTGGCACTATTTTATTTGCCATAGTTGACAAATATTTTATTGTGGCACAAATTTAATGCATTCCTTCTAAGCAATAATGCTCATTGTTTGGACTCTTTCGTTGCATTATACGGAGTATATTTAGATGTACACAATGTTTTTTCATACTAGTGTGAAATGATGATACAAAAAGAAACGTACGTGTTATAAGACATGAAAAGATCAATATTATTACTCACAATACAAGTTTAGTAGTCTTACAACTTCCAAGCACTTGTAGAACATATTCCTAACTAGAGGTCTAATATGTTTTAATGTCAAAACACGACGTAAAATATGTACAAACAAAACTCTAAACTTCATTTAAGATGAACCGCTTCTCGTATCTTCATGCTAGATAAACCTTGTGGTAGCTCTTTTTTACAAGCTCAATGTTACATTCAAGATGAAACTCATATTGGAAAGATTAAGGATCGACATATGGACCTTGTTCGTCAGATCTTGGGCGGTGAGCTTGGATTTCAATAACTTGATGATCTTTGTTTTTCAGTAAAAAGTCAAATAATCTTCTTGGCCTCTTCATCATCATCATATGATTTACAAGAAGAGAAAATATAAATCAGTATATCGGTATAAAACAACAATAATATGAAGTAATAAAAATAATAGGGAAATTAAAAAAAATGCCACTTTTTTTAAGTTAATATATCGTTTTGCCATCTCCGAAAAAAAGTTGACGATATACCACCCCCAATCGCAAAAGCAAATAAATTTTGCGACCGGGTTTCTTGCTTCTTGCGATTGCACCACTAATCGAGTCGGTTGGCCGAGTAGCGGGGAAAAAATGGAAGTTTTGCGTTTGCACCTCGGCCCAGTCGCAAAACGCAAATTTTTTTTGCGTTTTGCGATTTGCTCTTGCACTACACGATGCTCGACTCGATTTGCTTCTTCTCCTCGGGGAGTCGCAAAATGTTTTTTTTTTTTTTGCGATTTGCTCTTGCATTTCACGATGCTCGACAATCACTACCGAGCCGCAAAATCAAAGGTATGGCTTCTTTAATATTATTTACACTATTGTTATATATCGTATTCACAAAATTATCATTCATATGCATATATTTTTTAAAAACTTTGTTAAATATATATACACATTATATATATATATATATATATATATATATATATATATATATATATATATATATATGTGTGTGTGTGTGTGTGTGTGTGTGTGTGTGTGCTCCCCTTCCGATAACTTGATTTTTAGATAAGATTTTGCGTGATTTTCGGGATATAAGAATTTTGGATAAGATTTTTGGATAAGCTTTTCCGTGATTTTCGGGATTTAAAGTTGTTGGATAAGATATCCGGATAAGATTAATCGATAAGATTTTCTCTGATTTTCGTGATATTCTGCCATTTATAAATAGTGTAACTGTAAGCAGGAACACATTGTTAAGATTTTCACGAATTTTCAGAAAATACAAAATAAAATTTTTTAAAATGGTTCAATCAGGTCATTTTTGGCAATTCCGATCTATTAATGAAGAATCATTTACCGAAGAATTATACGCAGAAGTTCCCGAATTGTTTTCAATCGCTTTTCATCACGGTGGACACTTTCAGGGCGCAAAAAGAATGTACACGCAAGGTTTGTTGACCTTTATTGACTGCGTAGATGTCGATGAATTTTCCCCCAAATTTCTGGATTACGCTTTGGAAGAGCTAGGTTATTGGGCTCCAAAGAAGTGGTTCTGTTACTATAAAGAGGCTGGTAAAGACCTAGATACTGGTTTACAATTGATAACTGATGATGTCGACCAACTGAAGCAGATTACTGACTACGCAAAAATACATAAAGAAATTGAGGTGTATGTTACACGTAACGATCTGGCACATTTCTCAAATTCCGATCAAACAATGCCAGTACGAATTTCTAAAATTAGTACTGGTTCTTCAAGTGCAAGACGTTTATTTGACTAGTGAGTGGTCAAATCTTGTAATTCGTATCTATGTTTCAATCAATTGGATGTTTGCCAAATTATGTTAGTCCTTATATAAGCTGTTTATCTAGTTTCCATTTAATTGTTATGTAACGTTAATCATTATGTAATGAAGATGTTTTAGTATTGTTCAAACATGTCAAACTGAACATCAAGCAATTTCATTGATTCAAATTAACCATGACAATAAAAACATAAATAACATAGTTAACTAGTACATAACATAGGTTTTCTATTATAAATAATTTAAGGGTCACTCAAATGAACACTTGGATAGCTCTGAGTCGGTTGAGACGTGGTTGCAGCTTCGTCCTCGATATGGCTTTTCGTTGATTTTGTGGACGCTTTCTGCAAGTAAATATTTGAGGATGACATTAATGATACAATGTAATATGTTAGTTTTTATATGAATATTTTTGAGAACTCACTTTTTTCGATCTTGATTTGGATCTTGATTTTGACCTTGACTTGGATATTGTTGTGGTTCTTGATCGGCTTGGCTCGTCTGTTCTATCGTATGGAGCCATAAAATTAACTCGACTATGACCATGTTCCTTGCAACGGCTACATTGCTTTGTGTATTTTCCTTTCTCCTCTCCTTTAGAAGGAATGCGTGCACGCCCAGGTGGGCGACCGGATTGCCTTTTCACAAGTATCGGCGGTACGCAAATCTGCAGATTACCGGGATCGGCCCACTCTGAAGGATGAGGCAGTGGACTTATAGCCTCACTGTACGCCGCTCGATATGTTTCCGTGGTGAAATACCTCTCTGCAAAGCCGGACGCGTTGTCCATATGAAAGTGACGGGTCACTGCCGATACGTGTCCGCAAGGTAAACCGGATAATTGCCATTGCATGCAAGTGCATGTTCTCGCTTCCAAGTTGACTGTCCCATTCTTCTTCCCGTCCACCACCTCACATATCATATTTGTCGATGGGTTAACCCTCCAGCGCAGCGATTTGTTAACCCTTTTACCTATTTTGTGCTCCGCATATGGTGTGACAGGTGTTGTAACAGCTGCAGCAGTATTCCGATGTTTGAAATACCATTGTTGTACTGAAGATCGAAAAAACTCCAATAGCATTGTGACCGGCAGTTTCCTTGCATGCTTGGTCATGGCGTTAATGGACTCCGCACTGTTAGTTGTGAGGTAAGCATATCGTGTCCTTGTTGAATGATGCCGTGACCATCTTTCTTTCCCCACGTCCGTAAGAACCTTAGCTGAAGCCGGTAAATGTCTAGAAATGGCATCATAATGGCGATCGAAATCTGACTTACGGTACGCCTTACACATTTGCCAATAATGCCATTCGAAGTGCTTGACCTTTGAAGATTTGCTTTTCAAGTTCATCAACAGATGACGACAACACAAGGCATGAAATGCCTCTGGAAAAACAGCAGAGATGCCGGATGCAATTGCTGGAGCCCTGTCAGAGATGAATGTCAGGTTGCTAATCCCACCTGCAGATTCAATGGCGTCTCGTAAGTTTCCTAAGAACCACGTCCAAACATCGGACGTCTCTCCCGCCCCAATTCCATAGGCTAGTGGCAAGATGCCATTATTACCGTCCATCGCCACGGCAATCAAGTTAGTGCCTAAGTAACCCCCCTTCAAATGGGCACCATCGACGATGATAATTGGGCGTGTATGGTTGACAAAAGAACGTACCTGCAAGTTTAGATTAAAGAACACATAAATTATATATGAATGTACGTATGCGAACATAAGATGTAAACCAACAATCATTACTTACAGTTGCACCTATGGACATGTAACACATTACAAATTTATTCTCTTTGTCTGTACGGAGATTCGTAATGCTCCCCGGGTTATATAGCTTTAGGTTGTGGAGGTAAATGGGAAGTTTCGTAAACGATTCAGCTGGAGTACCTCTCAACAACTCTATAGCGTAACATTTTGCTCTCCATGCTTGGTTGTATGTAAGGCTTATTTTAAAGCGTTCAGTCATATCAAGTTTGATTTCTTTGCCTCTGTATACACGTCCTTCCAAACTCATCGCCTCTTTTAAGATGTTACCAAGCACTTTCTTGCTCGCAGAACGGCTGTTAGGCATGTTTTGAGTACGCGAACAAGTGTGAACATCACGCAACTTCCTAACTTGGAAGTTGTGACTATCTCTGATACACGCTGCACTAATCTTCCAATCACAATTAGGCAAGATACATTTTGCTGAGTACCTTTTTTTGTCCGAATTCTTAAGCTTAATCTGAAAACCTTCTTCGAGACACTTTGTATGCAACTGGAGAAGAAATTCTTGTTTAGTTTCAAATGTTTGGCCCTCTCGAATCCGACTAGATGTCTCGTACATGGTCACTGGTCGTTGTTGAACTTCTTCTTCTTCATTTTCTAAAGGCGATGGCATATTCCAGAATATGTCTTTTTCTGCTGCTCTTTGTGGTATTGGTTTGTCATATGTATCTCTTGGATCAGGCTCATCCTCCTCATCATCCTCATCATCACTAACAATGTGATTACAAAATGGATGGTCATGATCCTTAGGTGGATTGACATTTTCTTCATCATAATGATCAAAATCATCAGGATGTGGATCCGGCTCCTCCGGCTCCTCCACATAGTATTCTGAATTAGTGTGATCATAGTGAACATTCTCATGGTATTTAGAATCATCTTGGGTTTCTTCATGTACCTTAAAAGATGTGTCTTGGGTGTGTTGTGTAGGATAGTTATGCATCGACATGTCTTGGGTGTGTTGTGTAGGATAGTTATGCATCGGCATGTTTTGTGGAGCCGCATGATAATGAAATTGATATTGTGGTTGAAAAGGAAATGGAAATTGTTGAAAGGGTTGTTGAAATGACTGATATTGGTGTTGTTGGTTATATTCATTAGTGTGTAGTTGTTGAAATTGTTGGTGATATTGGTTTTGAATGCCAGAACTACAACTGCCAGGTTGATTGCTACCCATACCCGAAACATTCCTTACAATATCGGCAATGTAAATTTCTATCGGAGCATTGTTAATTGCATGGCACAAAAAACCTCCAAAATCTTCAGCATCATCATTTATATCAATAACATATTGATCTACTTTATATTTCAGACAAACTGGTGTATCAAATGGCAGACCAACCTTTTTTAAAACGTTTTTCAACAATACTTTGCATGTCATGGGTTTTTCTGGTGCCACTGGAAGTTTTAATGGCACTCTACCACACTCTATTGGCAAATACATCGGGATGTTATCAATATATTCAAAACGACCACCATAACATATAAAAACTTTGAACTTTTCCATAATGAAAGTAAATAAAACTAAATCTTATCAGAACTCGTACCTGAAAATGTTATCGAATGGAACTGAAGAATAAAGGGTTTTTGCCGAATGGAAAAGGTGTTTACAATTGGTTGTGAATGCGTTTACAAATGGTTGAGATTAAAGACGGATCTTGTGAGGTCATGTTATAAGTACATTTCAATTGTGATAGTGTTATCCGAAAAAATCTTCAAAATCCCTGAAAAGTGACGTAATATCTAAAAAAATCTTATCCACAACGGATAAGGATAAGGTTATGTCAGAAAATCGCTTTAAAAAATCTTATCAACGAAGGATAATGTTATGTCAGAAAATCTCACCAAAAATCTTATCAATAATAGATTAGGTCAGTCGCAAATCGCAAAATACATTTGCTACTACATAATTGTCAACTACTACATTATTTTATGGATAACACATTATTTTTATGATAACAACAACATACACACGGAAATTATAAAGACATTACACTAGAATTTAAATCCTACATAACAACATATGAAAGATAACTGCGATTTGCACGACGCCACAAAGTGATTATGACCGGTATTGTGAATCCCTACTCGAAACGTTCATCGGTAGTAATGTCCGTTGCTGTCGTCACTCGCATACCCACTGAAATGCAATTCGGGTTCTTCATCCATGTACACAAGATATAACTCAATACCGTGACAACATTCTTTTGCATGTTTTACTACGGTATTCCATTTTTCATCGGACTCAAGCATACGAGCTCCAGCATTTTGGAGATTGCTGGCCTCACAGTAGTATACATCACTAAAAGTGAAATTTATTGTCTCCTTAAGATAGGAAAATAACTTACTGATATCAAACTCATTAACATCAAAATCGACGAATGTTTGTTTCACCCCATTTTCGTACGACTTATTGTCATCACGAAGTTCCCCCCCAGAAAACACAGTAAGGTCAATCAGTTGCATTATGTTACCAAAGATATAAATAATTGAAATAGATAATAATATGAAGATGAATGAAGACTGATGTAATGAGCTCTATTTAAAGCTAGATTTCAATCAAGATAAGGATATCCGAAAAATCTGCATAGGTGGATAAGGTTATGTCAGAAAATCTTAGTGAAAATCTTATCAACAATGGATAAGGTTAATCGCAAATCGCAAATCACAAAATCCATTTTGCGATTTGCGAAGGCACATGATTTTTTGCGATGGCATCAAATTCCAAGTAAACTAAAGTTAACTAGTACATAATTGTTAACGCACATGATTTTTTTTGCAACGGCAACAAATTCCAAATAAACTAAAGATAACTAGTACATAATTGTTTTACATTACAACTACGTCTATCACTATATAAGCCTAAGAAGTATGTGGCGGTGGCGGTGGCAATGGTGGTGGTGCCGGCTCCCAATCAAAACGTGCACTAAAGAAAGTATCAATCATCCGCCGCCTATAGTCCATAGCAATCAAATCAGTCTCCCCACTCACCCTGTAGTCTTCCTGATATACAAGCTTCTCCATGTTTCTGCACACCCATACCCCACAATCCCCTAGAAACCCACCTTGTTGAGGCACCTCCTCCATCATGTGAGTATGAAACTCACGGGTATCACCCTCAAAAAACCTTCCTTCATCAAGATGCCTCCAAAAACCAATGGCGTCTAGGTATCTAACTACATTTTGACCTAACTCTTCAACAATTAGTAGTACTTCCTTGTGGCATTTCATTTTTTTACAGCTATCATATGCCATGACATCCCAAGTACAGAGATCCAATACAATTAAAACCCAATGATCCCTACTCTCGATGTTGACCGGCATGAGTACCTGCGTATTAAGATTTTTATTAGGGAAATGTGAAAATGTATTTCTAACTGGATGACAAATTATAGCAAATTATATTGTTTACTTGTCAATCGTTTACTTACTTTGTCACAGGTCCACCATGGCGGGTATGGGGTACGTTTGCCGTTAGCATATCCCATCAAGAACTTGTAGTCCGGTCCGGATGATGTCTCAGTTTTATCCACAATATGCTCTAGCTCATTTTTGTCAACTGCATTATCCACAAAAACATTATAATATAATGGACACTATAATATTTGTATATACATATATATATATATATATATATATATATATATATATATATATATACATACATAAAAGCATACATATATACTTACCCGGCTCGGCAACCACATGATCTCCCTTCTTCTTCGGCTTCTTTTTCTTGTTGTCTTCTTTGTAGTTCATGAAAGCTTCTATCATACCAATAAAACCCACCGGCATAATAGTCCAGGTCAATCTCTTTTTCAGCTGAGTTGGTCGAGGCCAACTTCGATACCTCCACCACATCAGTAGATAGCTCCAAGCGTCAAGATGCTAAAAATGAAAAAAAACATTATTAGTATCACAGTTGTAATATGTCATAGTTTGTTAAAAAAACATGAATTCGTAAACTTACAAAGTTTTCTAAGTAACCACTCTCGACATTTCCATATAACCGCCCCCAAAAATCCTTTGTGAGGAAAACATAAGTCGTGCCTGGTCGAAGAAACATACAACGAACCAAGCCTCCACTCGTATACAACTCCTCAACTGTGGATGGCCCGTCGATCTCTCTATCATGATGTATCACAGGGGGCGGAGGAGTGAGAAAACCATTCTCATTCACCAAACTGTCAATCATGGCCACTAGGGTGTCCTCGGGTAACTCCTTATTGTCTGACCTCCTCCTTGCCGGGCGCTTGAACTTCTTTGCCCGCTCAACGCCCTCTGTGACCACTCGCTCAACCGGCTCGGTGAGCACTTTCTCTGGCACCTCATCATGCACTGTCTCAGCAACCCCACCTACCTTCGCCACCGATTCTCGCTCAACCGATTCTGTCTCAACCGGTACTACCGGCTCAGTAAGCACTGTCTCAGCAATCCCTTTCTCTGGCACCACCGTATCAAAAATCTCATTATCGAGTCCCAAATTAACTAGTGGTGGTTCCTCATGCTCCTCCTCGTGCACCTTCAAAGGTTTCTTCACAAGTCGTTTTAGATGTGACGGTGTAAGATACGGCGATAGGCTAGCCGGAGCACGTCGCCGATCTCGCATACTCCGGCGCAACCCATGTGCCACCGCGAACTTTCCCGCAGAAAAAAGCTGGGTGTCAGAAACATAACCGTCATCAACAAAACCCTCATCAACATCACCGTCATCACCAGCTTCCTGAAAAAATAAGGTGGTCCATGTTAAAATAAAAACACCTTAATATACAAAAGGCTAGAATTAATCAACCTTTTACCTGATTCGTCTCAACAATCTTCAATAACCGGTTTATAGTTTTTTCTTGATCGTCAACTCGCTTGGATAAGGTGGAAATGGTCTCTTTCATCGTCTGCACTTCGTCACGTAAGGAATCATAAGTCCCTGGCTGAGATGCCGGCTGAGAGGCCTCACGGTGACCTGTACCCAAGGAATCATAAGTCGCCTCATCGTCATGGGATGGGATCGGATCAGATGGCTTGGCATCCTCCTTTTGACTGTTCCGTGCCTTCTTCATTGGCCTCTCGGCAACTAGCTGCTCGTCAAAGTATTTGCAGCTATCAATCCACCATTGGCACTTCTTCTCATACTTATTCGGCTTCAAAGTTATCTTCGGAAGATGCTCTGGTGTAGTATCCTTCTGCTTAAAACAAGTCATCAAATGTTCATCACATTAATACGTTCACATATACATCATATACATATACCTACATATACATATATGTATATATAATGTATACATATATATATACATATAGATATATATATACATAGATACATATATAGATATATATATACATATATATATATATATATATATATATATATGTATATATATATATAAATGTATATATATATATATATATATATATATATATATACATATATATATACATATACATATACATATATATATACATATACATATACATATACATATATATATATACATTTTTATATATATATATATATATATATATATATATATATATATGTATCTATGTATATATGTATATGTATGTATACAGATACCTATATAAATTTCGGAAAATTTGGAAATGTCCTTTTCGAAAAGTGGATAAACCAGCTAATATTTTAGCTTTTCAAGTGAACAAAATTTCATCAATAACTTTATGAAACGACGTACAACGATCGGCAATTATACATATACATAGCAAACAACTTTATATATATGAACATCGTCAAAAATAATGAACTCTGTTAGATTCAAACTTACCGCAATCTTCAAAATCTACTCAAATTCTTTAAATTCGACGACCTTCTTCTTACGCACCCAGTATATCCCACGTGGAATTTCATTTCGCTTTGGCCTTGTAGCAACATTCTCAATCTGACGATAAAAAGCCTCCCACACCCAACTCTTGAAACATTAACCAAACAGTAAATCAGCATATAACAATAGTAAAAAATAAATCAAACAATAATACAGAAGAAGATGCTACCTTACACGCCCAACCGAAACCACTCAACGTATATCTCATCCTGTCTTGACTCATCCGAGTCTCCAACCCCTTGTCCAGCTGCTCGTAAGTTCTGGGCCAAATAATATTACCCCACGGGTACCCGTCACAAATATCAAAATCCTCAACTAAATGCATATGATCACTCTCAACATTATGCGAAGGCTGCTTTCCCAAAAACCCTTTATATACCAGGATGAGCACACACAGGCGCACACAATCCTCATCGCTCAATTTCCTCGGCCCACTAAACAACCCCTTATCGTGAAACTTATCCACAAGGTCTGATACACGTACGCTGCGTTTCACAATATCCGGGAATACACGCTCTCTAAATGCCGGGGTCTTAACGCGAACATTATTGGGAATATGATCCGCCATGTTTTCATTGGGACCGAACCGTAAACCTGTCACCAAACAAAACTCCCTGCGACTGAATCGTATAAAATGGTCATCCATTAAGGGCACCCTAAACCATAACTCATCCGCCTCCGCGCGAGGGTGCTTTAGCCCTGGACGCTATTTTCGACGATACTGCAATATATAATGGACATAACCCGGGTCATTTTCCGAAGCCTTAACATCCAACCAAGGGCCAAAGCAATGGTCCCTGAAAATCCTTTCTTGATTCTGTGTTAAACGCGCCTTCATATGGCTTGTAATAGTCAATTGACTTTTCAAAGTCAATCGTGCACTGAAAATGTCCTGAAAAGTGAACAGTTAACAAAACAAATTTCGTTAATAAAAGTGAAAATCAACTTATATATAGACACACACACACACAAACACACACACACACACACATATATATATATATATATATATATATATATATATATATATATATACATGTATGTGTGTATATATATATATATATATATATATATATATATATACACATATATATACACATACACATTTAACTCTAAAGACTATAATACTTATATGGGACTACTTATATATATATATATATATATATATATATATATACATATATATACACATACACATTTAACTCTAAAGACTATAATACTTATATGGGACTACTTATATATATATATATATATATATATATATATATAACCTAGATAAATACACAAATTTTATATACGTATATACTCCACATATAAGTATATACCTTAAAAATACTTACATACCTATAATACACACTTATACGTACATTATTTACATACATTATATACGTACATTATATACATACGTACATTATATACATACATTATATACATACATTATATACGTACATTATTTACATACATTATATACGTACATTATATACATACGTACATTATATACATACATTATATACGTACATTATATACGTACATTATTTAGATACATTATATACGTACATTTTATATACATACATTATATACATACATTATATACATACATTATATACGTACATTATATACATACATTATATACGTACATTATAAACGTACATTATATACATACATTATACATACACTATATACGTACATTATAAACGTACATTATATACATACATTATATACATACAAATACTTATATATATACTTATATACGTACATTATATACTTATATATATACTTACATTTATACTATAACATATATACACAAATACTTACACTTATACGTACATTTTGTCAAGAAATACAAGCCGATAATCGAAACAAAAAAGTAGCACACCAAGTGTTCGATGAAATGCCACAATGAAAATTCGAGACTACTTAGAACTATATACCTTAAAAATGAACACTTGCCATACTATACACATATATATGCAAAGAAACCAATCTATTTTCGTACCAAAACATATTTATACCGTATATATCACCCGATTACCTCCATAACCGGAAAAAAACTATTGCACACCAAATGTTCGATCAAATGCCACAACCAAATTTCGAGTTTAAACGTAATAAATCCATAAACAAGTGGTAATTTTACGAATATAATACACAAAAAGGAAACAAAAATGGGTTAATACCTGAGAATCCTCCATCGCATGACTTAGAGTGGTGAATCGGATGTGGTGTGGGGGTGGTGGCGCGGCTTGTATTCCGATCGGGGGTGGTGGCCCGGTTGTGGTGTGGGTGGCGGCGATAAGGTGGGAGTCGTAAATCGGAAATCGCAAATAGATTTGCGATTCCCGCCGATGGTGTCGTACAGAGGTGGTGGTGCGGTGTGTATGGTGAAAAACGGGTGGGGTGAATGGAGTGGATGGATATATGTTAAAACACTCGGCTCCCCCTTTTTGGGCGGGCGCAAATCGCAAAAAAAAAAAAAAATATTTGCGACTCGTCGAGGAGAAGGAGCAACACACGGGTAACAGACACATCGAGTCGAGCATCGTGTAGTGCAAGAGCAAATCGCAAAACGCAAAAAAAATTTGCGTTTTGCGACTGGGCCGAGGTGCAAACGCAAAACTTTTATTTTTTCCCCGCTACTCGGCCAACCGACTCGATTTGTGGTGCAATCGCAAAAAGCAAGAAACCGGGTCGCAAAATTTATTTGCTTTTGCGATTGGGGGTGGTATATCGTCAACTTTTTTTCGGAGATGGCAAAACGATATATTAACTTAAAAAAGTGGCATTTTTTTTTAATTTCCCAAAATAATATTTATATATGAAATTAACAATTAACTTGAAAGGGACCAAATCGAAACTTCAATGAACCACAACTCCTACGCACGTATGTTTGATCGTTACTAACGTTATACGATTGAAACAAGTTTTAAAAACAAAAACATCAAATTTGGCCGGGTACCAGCCGGGTACCTGCCAGGTAAACCTCAAAACAGCCGGGTACTTTGCCAACCAGCCGGGTAAAATGTGTTTTTCACTAACAGAACTTAGACTCCATTTTAAACACAAACTACCAACCGGGTACTACATGTACCAGCCGGGTAGTTCTTTAGATCAGCCACTTTTACATTTTAACGGATTTTAAACGTGCATAACTTTTGACTCGTAAATAGTTAGACCATCAAATTTTGCAGGCACCTTTGTTATGACATTACAAAGGTTCCTCGATTGGCACTTTTCCAAAATTCACGTTAACTGTAGATTTGAACGGAAATCCAAAATATGGTCATTTTGACACTTTTGAAACCAAATATACCACCATTTTGACTCACTCATTGAAACCACTTTCCAGCAAGTCCACTTGCTTATTTCAACATAACGACACATGACAACGACGTCCAAACCATCATTTCAACTCATTTTAACCAAATGACCCATTTGGACACTTATATGACCCATTTGAAAATCAACAACAGATCATACTACTAGACTTTCAAATCATCAACATTATTATCATTTCATATCTCAAATCATAAAAACTTACGAGTGCAAATTACCACAATCAATCAAAATTCAACATTTAGCGTTTTGATCACATTCCCACCAAATCATGACCAAAACTACATGTTCCCACATCTAACTAATCTTACAACATTACAACGTAATCTTTACCCAATTTGATACTACAACATTCAACTTTGACTTGACCACCATCAACCTTGACTTTACCAAGTCAAAGGCATACTCCATCAACCACTAGATACTTTACATCTTAATCGACACATGTCATTAAAGTATAGTTTTGGGCGATTTACACAATGGCAATCAAATACGACAATTCAAAAGAAGGAAGAGCTTATCTAACCATAAAGCAAACTCCAATCCACACTACCTTCTTGCAACCACAATCTACTCATTTAACCCATTTGGTTCAACCGGACCATGCACCTACAACATAAAACAACTGAAGGGGTAAGTAAAACGCTTAGTGAGAATACGAGCAATTAAATGAATAATCCAACACTGAAATAAGATATAAAAAATATTAACAACACATATTTGCTTAGGCACATAACTACTGAGCAATTGTAGAAATTACTCTGTTCTCTATGCAGACCTGCGGCCAATAATCACTTAGCACCATACCACATCGATATGTATGCTAAATCAACATCACTTAATACCATACCACAACAGTATGCATATTAAGGCAACATCACTTAGTACCATGCCACGACATTATGCATACTAAGGCAACATGATGTGCAAAGCACATATTCGTAAACAACTCTATGCTAACATAAGTTAGCGATCTGATCAACAACAAATCTCTACAAATGCTCATTCCACATAATTCCACATAATCTTCCACATATCAACAAGTTCTGTCAACACTAATCATCTAGCACGTATTCAACATAACGTGCCATAACAATATCATAAATATTCGACATTTAGAAACAAGATAAGATACAAGTAATACTCCACTTGAGTGTATGAACCTCTTGCTCGGAAGCAATCCGGAATCACACAATCATTACCCATTTAACCCCCATATCACTCACCTTTGCTTTTTAGGAAATTATGCAACTTAACACTTGATAAGGATGCCACGTCTTTTGATCACCTAGCATACAGCATATCAATGGAATAAAACATTTAGCATCAAGCGATGAAACGCCCCAAATTTTTTTTTCAATTTTGCAATTGACCCCATACTACAATCTATGGAAATAAACTCTAATAATACGTTTTATAAACTTTACCTTAACATAAGTCGACAACAAAATCTGGACATCAAAGAAAACAATCGCGTCGCGATTTGCCTTAATCGCATTGCGATCTTGCCAAATCGCTTCTCCATCTTTTGTGACCGCGTCGCAATCCCTTACGCGATCCTGGTACCCATGCTGGATCGCGTAATAACGCATAAAAACAAGACAGACGAAAATCTTTTCAAATACGAGATTCTGACTCATCCTTGGGATCGCGTAACTACGCACATACACTGAACACCCTTCAAAACTCAATTTTTGACCCTATACTTTTACCAAGAACATCAGACATACATAACAAACTGTATTACCAAGATTTGGACAATGAAAAACACACTTCCACAAACAAATTTACAAAAGAAGAAACTTACTAACGCTCCAAGACTCAACTTTAACAAAATGGGTCGTTTTGACAATCTTTGGGTAATCACACTCAAATTAACTTGCATAATCTTCTTTGCACCATTAATAAAAGATCCTTATATCCAATATCCATGCTTGATCCCTTTGTAGATCCCTAATAACCTGGATCTAGATCAGATCGTATAATCAATTGTAAGCACTGAAATCAAACAATCAATCACTAACGTTTTCTATAAGCTTTTGTATATATTAACAATTGATTAATAAGGCTTTACAATCACAAAACTCTTTCTCTGACTCTCTGCTCTTTCAATCACGGCTCTCTCACTCTCTAGGGTTTGATCAACCCACAAATGAAAACCTAGCTCACTATTTGTAGGCTGTCCAGCCGACCCTGCGACACAGCCTTTGTGTCGCTATTGCGACACAGGCTCTGTGTCGCATGAACAGTATTCTATGTATATTCTATAATTACATTTCGTTTACAGACTCGAATATACACATTAATCACATCACATACTAAGACTCATTGACTTTGACAAGTACAAACGTTTGACCAAATGACTGACACACAGAAATGCACCAACAAACTCCCCCATGTCAGCAACTTGGTCAAATAAGCTTCAATTAGTCTTCACCGACAAACTCCTTTATGTCTTCAACAATCAGAAACTCCCTCATTGAGATAGCATGGTCTTCAAAAATCTTGATGTCCATATTCATGTGACTAAAACACATTTATCATACAATAAGATCTTCAAACTCTATGACCATCTCTCAATCATCAGCATCTTCTCCAATAGAATTTATCTTCACAGTCTTTGGAGAGTAACCGACATCATTTACATCTTCAATATTTGAATTTAACAAGATATGTGATATTGAAGAAAATAACATAGAAATAAATTTTTTTTGTAATTTTCTTTATAAATGAAAAATATAGAATACATAAAAGCAAAAAGAAAAATAAATTGGGGATATGATTGTTTTAGGTCTGCTTAGGGATCACATCAGGCTAACATGCTTTTGTTAGGAAATAGTAAGTGTTATTTCGATTATCAGTATATTTGTCCACTTTAAGTTTACTTAGCATATTTAAAACACCTTTTATCAAAATTATTTCAAGACGATTATTGGTATTGTTTGTCCACTTAAACATGTTACATCCGTGTCTGTGAGCTAACCTTTTATTGTTAGTATGAATATTTTTCTGTGGTCCCCACCTTTGACATACCCCTATAACCCAGACATGAACATATTTTCCATACTTAGAGAGAATATAAGAAATTCATTTTTAAGAATCAAGTCATTAGTGACAGGTCTGTACTGACGAACAACAGAGCAACATAACTTGATTCAGGTTTAAGCGAAACCAATCGCAGTCAAACCATATTGGCGACCTTGTTAGGTATCTTGCAAGTACATTGACTCACATTTGCTTAGTTTTGAGTTTATACTGACGGAGACCAGGTCTGCACTTACGTACAATAGAGGAAACAATCAGCATAAACCCCCAAATGATTTCAGATAAAACCCCAAAATATAGAAGTATGTCAAGCTACATTAAGGAATTAAGACATTGAGTCGTACATCATAGGGTGTTTACCACAAGATAGTATGCATGTATTAGACTTACTTCTTAATAACACAGAGACCGGTGTGTATCATGCCTACCAATACATCATATAATGAAGCTAATGTTTACAAAAGCTGTTGTAAGTATGCTAGATAAACCTACTGATACATCAAATATAAACCTTAAAATTTCCATTTTGTGCATATTTCCTGATGTACTATCATATCTCAAGTTGTTTACAGACACAATCCAACGTCTTTTCAAGAATTAAGAATCTTGCTGTTCACATTTCTGATCCAAATAATCAGAATTTTTAAATTTTAAAATTACTTCCCCTGAACAGCAAATTCTTTTCTCAATTCCAATTCAAAGGTACTCCCTTTAAACATTAAACATATATTTTGTATTTTTTTTAATTTAACAAATTTCACAACATTGCATTTCTTTGATACTAAAAAGTACAAAGAATGGTTGTTGCATAACTAACAAATAAAAAAGATAATGCTTAAATAAAAGTTCCAAAATCACATATCAAGTCAACTCAAATGCCTTTTAGCACTTTTACCACCTCGTAACATGTCAGAAATTTCGACCATCCAATCTTCTAACAATTATCCACATCCTTGCAGCCACTAAAAATATTAGCTATCAAAAACCTGACTGCATCACCACAAACAATCAAACATTAGTACTTATGGGACACCCAAGCCTTGATAGACTTGGGTTGTCCACTATCATCCATAATCATCACATCCATAAGTTTATTATATTTTAAAAACTCAGTTGATTTCATAGATGTGTTGTTTGTGGATTTTGGTTTCCAAACCTGCTTAGGTTCAGATGAGTTGTTTTCAACAACGTTGTGCTGTTGAACTTGAGTTCTACTAGGCACAGCTTTGTTTACTCTAGCCATAGGTTTTGGAGAATTTGATGCACAACTAGATACATGCGAATACGAACCACACCTTGAAAAAGATTTTGAAAAAGAATTCCTAAAAGAGGAAGTTCTTGACATCCCTCTCCCAAACCTATCTAGGGATATTAACTTACAATCCCTAATAATATGTCCCTGTTGACTACAACGAAAACAAGAACGATGTTCCACAAAAGATTTATTCCAATGAGTTCCCTCAAATCGTTTCGGTGGAGGATAATACACAGAAGGTCTATTAACAGACAAATTTGTTTAACATGCACTCTTAGGTGAACATGTTGAAGTGGATGTTCCTGAGATTGAGCTAGTTGATGTTGAACATTTATTATTTTCAGATTTATCAACTATTTTATCTTTCTTTAGATTCTTCACAGGTGGGTGTGAATTATCTGAAGATTTAGATTTTGAATCATTTTTAACGTGTTTATATTTTGAGGATTCATTGTCAACCTTAGCTTTGCCTTTGCACTAAAATGATCATCATTTTTAGTTGTAATGATGAAATTTTCAGGTTTGACATATAATTGCTCAACCTTAATAATAGATTATTCAGGTATCTCCTCTACCTCAATAACATCCTCAACACTAACTAGGGGTTTACTTTCAGCTTTAACAAATGTAGACCTAATAAGCTGGGCCTTTTTAACTGATTCATTAACAGAATTTGTATCTACACGTGAAGTAGTAGGCACAAAGTCTTTGACGGGATCCTTCGATGGCATTGGAAGATAATCCTTAGGAGGAGGTACATGGTGAGGTACATGGTGATAACCAAGACCTGCCCTACTTTTGGTATCTGTCCTTTGCGATTGAAGAATTTCATCAAAAACCAAGGAGGATGCAGAAAAGTTTGAAAGCTTTCGTTTTAAATCAAGAACTTCAGCCTGTGAGTCAGCAAGTTCTTTTTTAATAATAGTCATCATTTTTTTTATAACTATCAATTTCGTCTTGATGTTCAAAAATTTTGGCTTTATATTCTTTCTTTTCTTCAAAAATAGCATCCATCTTTTTATCACAAGCTTTCTCATTTTCTTTTGATATTTCATTCGCCTCCATCAAGTTTTTAAGATCTGAATGGAGGCATTCATTATCCTCCATGTATCTGTTAACAGTATCAGTTAATTTCACACAAGATAAGCATTTAGAAGCATCAGAATCAAACTCTTGTATGTGAGCCATAAATGCACTGTTTTGAGGCTCTTCTTTCTCTATCAATTTCTCCTTAATCTCCTCATCTGGACTTGACAATTCCGACTAATCTTGGTTACCAAAACTGAGGAGCAACGCTTCCCATAAATCATAAGCCGTTGCTTGATTTTTAAAACAACTGATTTCATCTTGAGGTAAGCACATTGTGATCATCTCATACGCTCTCTTGTTATTGTCATATCTTTTTCGTTCATCGGATGTCATAGTCCTTTTGAGAGTCCGTTGCTTGTATCGCTGCTCGGGAATCAAAACCAACAAATCAGGGTCCTTGTATGCAATGAAATTCTCGAGCTCAGTCTTCCATTTGTTGAAGTCACTGTCGAATAAGGACTTAGAAAGAGCAACTTTTGAAAAACCCATTTTTCGGATTTCGTCGCTAAATATTAAAAAATATCCTCGAGTAAAACGAAACCCTTTTTAAACTAAAATTAAGCACTTAGAAGTTTAATAACAAAATTTGGTACTGCAAAATTTTTGCGATTTTTGCACCCAAATTTCGTCCGAAAACGTCCAAAAATGCCCGGGTAAAATGAAACGTTTTACTGGCTAAAATTGAACACTTGTAAGCCTATGAACAAAATTTGGAAACACAAATTTTTTTTTTTTGGGCAAGGATTTAGCGACACAAAGTTTGTGTCGCAAGTTGTGTCGCAACACTATGTCGCAGTACAAGCTTAAATTAAAAATCCCAAATTAGCGACACAAATGCTTGTGTCGCAGCTTATGTCGCACACTATGTCGCAGACAAAGTCGCACTTTTGTCTCGCACTTCAAACAAAGTCAGAAAACCCTAATTAGCGACACAAAGCTTATATCGCAACTTGTGTCGCAATGTCGCGGCAGCACCAGTAGAAAACCCTAAAAATCAAAAATTTTCGAAACCCTTACAAATTTCGAACAAAAATCGATGAACAAACCCCAAAATCACTTCCAGAAACGTAAATCTTCAAGCAAATTAACTCAGAATCGATGATTAATCAATAAAACCTTTGCGAATCAAACCGAAAACGTTCAATTAACGATCTAATCTTCAAATAAAACACCGAAAGCTTTGATACCACATGTGGATCCCTAATAACCTGGATCTAGATCAGATCGTATAATCAATTGTAAGCGCGAAAATCAAACAAGCAATCACTAACGTTTTCTATAAGCTTTTGTATATATTAACAATTGATGAATAAAGCTTTACAATCACAAAACTCTTTCTCTGACTCTCTGCTCTTTCAGTCACGGCTCTCTCACTCTTTAGGGTTTGATCAACTCACAAATGAAAACCTAACTCACTATTTATAGGCTGTCCAGCCAACCCTGCGACACAGCCTTTGTGTCGCTATTACGACACAGGCTCTGTGTCGCATGAACAGTATTCTATGTATATTCTATAATCACATTTCGTTTACAGACTCGAATATACACATTAATCACATCACATACTAAGACTAACTGACTTTGACAAGTACAAATGTTTGACCAAATGACTGACACACAGAAATGCACCAACACCCATTTCACCTAAAAACTACATTTTGCAAATTTAATACTTTAACTCTTATTTCTTCCAAATATCAATTTCTCAATTTAATAGATGACTTTCTCTTCAAAATGGGGCATTCAACTACTCAAGAGCATGATTTAATAAGGGATTTACTTACTACCAATCACGTAGCAAGCCACCATTAGTCGACCTTGCGATCCTTGCCCAATTCACCCTCTTGACCCGCTTTATTCACCTACACATTTAAACACGCAATATCATAAGTACAAGGCTTAGTAAGTAATAGTAAATAAGCTACAACAACTTCAACTATACTAATAATAAACATACTCAATTGTTCAATTACAAAATACAACAATCAACAATAACTACTAACATTTAATAATCATGCTTAAATGTTCAATTATTAACCCCAACAACGCTAACTCATATCATCTACAATCTAATGATGATCGTATTCAAATAATCTCTTACCACATATAACAAGACTACATGAATATCAACTACAATCAAATGGTGATCACACTCATTTGATCATCAATTACTACACACAACAACGCTACATCATATTAACTACAAATAAATAATGATCACTCAATGATCAATAACTACACATATCAACAACTACATCATTATTAACTACAAACAAATATGATCAACTCAATGATCAATGACTACACATATCAACAACTACATCATTATTAACTACAAACAATTATGATCAACTCAATGATCAATAACTATACATATCAACCACTATATCATTATTAACTTGAAACAAATATGATCAACTCAATAACTACATATATCAACAACTACATCATTATTAACTTGGAACAAATATGATCAACTCAATGATCAATAACTATACATATCAACAACTACATCATTATTATCTACATAACGATTACTTAATCATAACAATAACTCGTTTGTAATCAACTCTACCTTTCAAATCATCAAGCTAGTACACATTATCTCAATGGCACTACTTGGCTATAATATCTACATATCTACATCATCAAGCTAGTGTCCATTCTCGCAACGGCACCACTTGGCTACAGGTTTACACCTCTACTTCATCAAGCTAGTGACCATTCTCTCAATGGCACTACTTGGCTACATATTTCATGTCTACCTCCTTTAAGTCAACTTACTTTATTCATTACTCGCATAGAACAATTATACAATTAACTACAATTCAAAACAACCATTACTTACCTCGATCTTGGTTTAGAGGATGATTAGCTACTTTTCCAACTTTTTTATTACCTACTCAAAGAATCACATTACATGTCACACAACACAATCATTCAATACTATCTCAAATGTTGTAACTCAAGATAACATATTTCTCATTTAATTACCCATACCATTTTCTCATATAATGCAAGTACTCATATTTTATTTTCTCACATCTAACAACAATGCATAAGAACAACAATTTATCATCATTCTTTAATCATTAAAATCTCAATATGGCACCAAATCATTAAAACACTTAAACCAAATCTCAATTCTGGACAGTCTGTAGCATTTTAATTGTTTGATAGACTTAAAATCAATTTCAGCTCTTAAAATAATATTTTCTGGAAAATAGACTCGTATAGCTTTCCAACGAATCTGACCACACTAAAATACGAGTTACAGTTATTTTACAATGATTTATCAAACACAGCTCATTTTCTGCACATGAAGCTGTCCAACTCTGAATTTTTTTACAAAAATATACCAATTCAACTCAAACATGCTTAAAACACTTATATTGATTAACTCTAGCTCAATAACACTTTTGGGACTGATTTCAACAAGGATTCAACATCAAATTCCACTATGTTTGTTCTCAATTTCATCAAATTCTCAATCAACTCAAGTGTTTATATAACTAACTCTTATGCTAACTCATCTAGCAACTAACATATTTTCACATTCAATACAAATAATCTCTAACAATAACAGCAACTCATGGTCATTATCTCTTTTGTACTCTAACTCATCTTCAACTAAATCATAGAGTTTCTCAAATTTTTACCAAATCATCAAACTATATGACAAACGTTAAAACTCACGCTTTTAGCATCTCAATCACACAATAACACTCAATAACAATCATCCAAGTTCAAATAACACTATTTTTCCCTAAAACTCAAATTAGGGTTCATGCTCAAATTCTCAAAACATCAAATTAAAAGCAATAGATGTTATTTTTTTACTTCAAGAATGTAAGATTAGATGATTGCTAGCAAGAACATACAAGTTTTCTTCCTCAATTTTGTGGTTTATTTTTCTTTGTTCTCCCGCCCTCTCTGGCTTCTTCGTACGCACACAAACACAGACACCAATCTGGTTTCTTCTAGATCTTTTATTAAAAAGAATTAAAATAAGTTATTTCTCTTTTAACCCCTCAAACTCTTTCTCATTTGGCAATTAATACCCCTCCTAACACATTTTTCATTTTTAACAATTTTAGTCCCTTCAAACTTATTTTCGCACTCAAGCCACCTATCTAATTTCTTGTTATAAATTAAACTCAACTCAATAATCGTATTTTACACCAATCACAAATATAAAAACTTAGACAACTCCTTTTAATTTTAATCGCGTACTTATAAAAATTTGGGGTGTTACAAGCGATAATCAAAATCAACTAATCGTCATTATCAACCCTTTACCCTCATGAGTTGATTTTTAATCAACTAAACATAGATTTACTTTACATGAGCATATTAACTTATAATCTTTCATTACTTTAATTATATCAACAACCTCACTTTTCATAATCATAATAAATCTAAGTGTTTAATTACTTGAATTACTACCTCACAAACGTCACTTTCATGATTATAAACAACTACCTTGTTTGATTACTCAAATCACCCTTTTAACACTTCTAATAACATCTCTAACTAGTAATTAGGGTGAATTAACAACAACTCATAATCATTTGAACAAAACCCACCATAATCACTAATAAACACAATTTAAACTATCCACTTTTAGATTGAATTAGTGTTAATAACACTAGTTTCTACACTTTTACACTACAATTTAATCATAACCCACCTTAATTTCATTTTAGAAATGATCAATTACTCAAACCCCCTTTAAACTCATTTTCTAAGATAGAATTAATCAAGAATTGTGATTACCTCAAGTTAGGAATGATTAATCGATGAAGAATTTGAGTTCTCTAGCTTTAATTTGGTGTTTGGAGACTTGATTCTTGTTTTCTCCTTGTTTCCTACGTTCTTCCTTTCTTTCTGTTTATTTCCGAAAGTGTTTGGAATGAAATATGGATATGTATGTAAGCGTACGTACATATATATAGATATGTATGTGTTTCTTCAAATTTTACTCCCCGTAATTATTATTGTCTGGAACTTAAAAACCGATCACAGTTATTATTATTTTATACCACTTAAAATAATAACTTAAAACAATTAGTTTTATCTTTACCAAAATAATACTTTAAATTTTGAGATGTTACATACACAATGAAATTTTAATTAACAAGATTATATATAAACACTTTATTTTTCCTAATGTTTCATTGTGTCTCAACTTCTGGGTTTCACTTCCCAGAATCTAGATCTATGTGTTTGCTTCTAATTGTATGTAATTATGACACAAATTGTACAACGAAATTTTAGACCAGAATGTAGATCTGTTACTTAAATGACGGTATGCATTCGTGAGCAAAAGTAAGAATTTGTATAGTAGTTGAAGGAGAATTTAAAAGCGGTCAGTATCAAATACTCGATTTTGACGGATTTCCCATGGATTTTTTGTCGTCACAAATTCATTGTAAATTCGTCATAAAATTTGTCTAAAATTCTGCTTTCACATTCCCGACTATAATTTGACGAAAATCCGTGGGAAATTTACCCACAAAAAACTTGTCATGGGAAATCCGTAACTATAATAAGATTGGAAAATGATTGAGAGACCTAATTAGATAGACCTAATGGAGACCTAAAACTGTAAGAGTGACATGTGTCAAGTTGAACCAATAAGATTAGGGGAGAGAAACTGTGTTAACCAATCAGTACATTAGGCCTATATTTAGGTCCATCTAAATAGGTATGTGTAGCATTTTTGCTTAGTAAGATTTTCTAGTAGTGACTTATCACATTCACATTTTTCAAAAAAAACATATAATATTACAATATGACGTATGAAACTTTTAACATACGAATGAATGGGCCGTATTTGAGGGAGTGATGTGATCGACCATTAATCAGGACATTCGAATTATAAGGAATTAAATTAAAGTATGTGTGTTTTGTAACTAGTAGAATACCCGCGCAATGCAGCGGGTACAAAAATTAAAGTTTCATGTTCATTGGATTTGTAATACATAAAACTCTTTACCTTTTGTATTTTTAAAAAGGTTAAAATATGTAACACTACAAATAAAAGATACGTCGTTAAAAACTCGATGCTCGAGTTGCGAGTTGTGGCTGTCAGACTCAATGTTCATAATAGTTATGTGCAAGTTATGGTAGGCGAAAACGTGGGTTGGAGTGAGACTTCGATATTATGTACGCGAAATTGAAATCGTAAAATTTGATCAAAATAATTAAAAATCTCGAATATAGGAACTCATTGTATAAAAACGAAATTAAAAATACAAACAATCGCTTAAATTTAAAATTTCATTAAAAACACAATCAAAAGATCGTTTATAATATATTAAAACACTTTAAAAACGTGAAAATTTGGAGGGAAATTGATTTTGGAGGCTTTAGAGATGGATTTTGACCATAAACTATTGAGATATCAATGGAATGTACAACTGTAAATGTGTCATACATATCTCTATTATTCTTAGAATTATTATGTACTTAATTAGTGGGTCTAAATTAGGAATATATTACAACTTAACTTGTATATATGTTTTCTCCATTGGAATGAGAAAGACAGAAAAATCATTCCCAGAAAACCATTCTCGTTCTTTTTGTTTATGGTATCAGAGCCAGCCATCCCTGGCTAATTAATTTTTTATCTTTCGATCTCGGTGCTATCGGTCACCATGGGAGAAGAAAGCAGTAATAAGAAGGAGCCAAAGGTTGTTGTGGATACTTCTTCACCCTATTACCTTCATCCTTCTGATCATCCCGGAATGAATATTTGTCAGGTGATCTTGAAGGGTGAAAATTATCAAGAATGGGAAAGATGTGTTTGTAATGCCTTCCGAGCAAAACGAAAACTTGTTTTCTTGGATGGTATTATTACAAAGCCAGATGATGGTGCTCCAGAAATTGAAGATTGGTGGAGTGTTAACTCCATGCTCTTAGCATGGCTCTTTAATTCTATCGAGCCTAACCTACGTTCCTCAATTAGTTATTTTGACACGGTGAAAGAGTTATGGGATGATTTACGCCAACGTTTTGCGATTGGCAACGGGCCTCGTATCCAACAGTTGACATCGGATCTGGCACGATGTGAGCAGAATGGACAGAGTATTGCCGTGTACTATGGCAAACTCAGAAAATTATGGGACGAGCTTTCTGTGTATGTCTCAACTAAAGGTTGCAAGTGTGGAAAATGCACGTGCAATTGGGCTGCTGAATTAAGTAAGGAACGTGAAGAGCGTCAGGTTCATCAATTTTTGATGGGACTGGATAATGATTTGTACGCGAATATTCGTACAAACATAATTGCACAAGATCCACTTCCATCATTGAATCGTGCATATGCACTTGTTATTCAAGAAGAAAGACACAAAAACATGGCAAAAGGGAAGGAAGTAAGAAGTGAGGCTGTTAGTTTTGCGGTTCAAAGAGCCCCAAACACGAATTCAAAACCACGCGGTGACAAGTGTTCTCAATGCAATCGAGCAGGTCATCATGTTTCTTCTTGTTTTGAACTTAATGGCTACCCAGATTGGTGGACTGGCCCACGTGGCAACAACAACTCATCGAGACATGGTCGAGGTGGTGGTAACTCAAGTGGTCGTGCTAAAGGAGCGAGTGTTGCTATTGCCAACGCGGCTCAGAATGCTACACAAGCCTCGTCTTCTCAAAATGATTCGACAATTCATCTTTCTTCTCAAGATAGGAGTGATCTGAGACCCGCTCTTAATGACGAACAATGGAATACGGTGATTAATTTGTTCAAGTCATTAGCTCCAAATAACGATAATAAAGGTGAAAAACTTTCTGGTAAGTCCCTTTGTCCATGGATATTAGACACCGGTGCCTCACAACATATGACCAGTGATAAAAGTGTGTTCTGTGATCTTAATGATATATTGCCTTATCCGGTTCTTTTGCCTAATGGTGAACATGAAAGTGCTGTTCAAGAAGGAACAGTTGTTATTGACCAAAATTTTCGGGTTCGGAATGTGTTATATGTTCCAACTATAACTTGTAACTTGATTTCGTTTGTTAAATTGATGAAGGATGGTAATTACATAGTCACATTAACTCCGAGAATTTGTGTGATACAGGACCGCACTTCGAGGATGGTGATTGGTGTGGGTGAAGAACGGAATGGGGTCATGTGGCTTCGGGGGGTGGTGTCACAATCTGGACAGCCTAAACGTTGTTATGCAGTCTCATCAGACACTTATCAAATGTGGCATCGTCGACTTGGGCATCCCTCTTATCAATTAGTTTCTAATCTTCCTGGTGTTCGTAAGATTGACTGTTCTCGAAATAAAGATGAACCGTGTGATATTTGTTTTAAAGCTAAACAAACTCGTGTTTCATTTCCATTAAGTTTTAGCAATTCTGCTTCTATTTTTGACTTGATACATTGTGATGTATGGGGCCCTTATAGTACTCCATCTTCATGTGGTGCTTCTTATTTTTTGACTATCGTAGATGATTATTCTCGTGGAGTTTGGGTATATTTGATGGTGGCTAAAACTGAGGTTGGAAATATAATTAAGAATTTTTTTGCCATGGCCACAACTCAATTTAATAAAAAGGTTAAACGAGTTCGTAGCGATAATGGCACTGAATTCACTTGTTTGCAAAAGTTTTTTGAGGAACAAGGTACTTTGTTTGAGAGTTCTTGTGTTGGTACCCCACAACAAAATGGTCGGGTGGAACGAAAACACCGTCATATACTGAATGTTGCACGTGCACTACGTTTTCAAGCAAGTTTGCCTATTGATTTTTGGGGAGAATGCATTCTTACCGCATCATACCTGATCAATAGAACACCGACCCCTCTCAACAAAGGAAAAACTCCTTATGAACTTCTTTTTGGCCATTCTCCTTCTTATAATCATTTTCGTGTTTTTGGATGTCTTTGTTTTGCTTCAAAGATTCCCCGTGATCGAAATAAATTTAATTCGCGTACTAGAAAATGCATATTTATTGGGTACCCTCATGGTAAAAAAGGATGGCGGTTGTATGATCTTGATAATGGTGAGTATTTTGTGTCCCGTGATGTGACGTTTTATGAAAATAAATTTCCATTCACAGAATCTCTAAATTCCACATCTTTTTCGGGTCCAAGTTTGCCTCATCCAACAGTTTTTGACTCCGATTCTTTGCCGAATATACACATGGGAGATGGTGTTTCTTCACCATCTAACAATGATACAGAGGATGTTTCTCCATCAGCTAGCGACTCTTCAGGTGAGAATTCTTTACCAACAAACAATGCTTCAACAAATTTTGATGACAGGGGGAGTGAGATTAGTGATAATAATCATGCACAAGAATCTACGAATGAACCTCGTCGTAGTTCTAGAGAGAAACAGCCCTCGGTTCTTCTGCGGGATTTTGTTTGTCATACTGTTCGGTGTTCAGACCCCATCCAATCTTCGACCCCGCCCAACACCTCATCATCCTCAGGTACACCATATCCTTTAGCTAATTTTGTAACTTACGCTAAATTTTCTGCACCGCATACTCAATTTTTGGCAGCGGTCACTTCAGGCCATGAGCCTACTCGCTTCTCAGAAGCTGTTAGTGATCCGAATTGGCGTGAAGCTATGCGTAAAGAGATAGAAGCTCTCGAGAAAAATGGAACTTGGGTTCTTGAGGATTTACCCCAAGGTAAAAAGGCAATTGGATGTAAATGGGTTTATAAGATCAAGTATAATTCTAATGGTACTATTGAGCGATACAAAGCTCGACTTGTCATACTTGGAAATAATCAGGTGGCGGGTATTGATTATAATGAAACATTCGCTCCGGTTGCAAAGATGGTTTCTGTTCGTGTATTTTTAGCTGTTGCTGCTATTCGTGATTGGGAACTACACCAAATGGATGTCCATAATGCTTTCCTTCATGGTGATCTTGATGAAGAAGTGTACATGAAACTTCCTCCTGGATTCTCGGGTTCTTCTACAGGAAAAGTTTGTCGTCTTCAAAAATCACTTTATGGTCTTCGTCAAGCACCCCGAAATTGGTTTTCTAAACTTGCCGCTGCTCTTAAAACTTTTGGATTTACTCAATCATATGCAGATTATTCCTTGTTTTCCTTTAAAAGTAAGGATATTGAACTTCATGTCCTAGTTTATGTTGACGACTTAATTGTTGCAGGCAATAATTCTGATGCTATTGCTAATTTTAAAGCATATATGAGTGCATGCTTTCATATGAAGGATTTGGGAGCCTTAAAGTATTTTCTTGGAATTGAGATTTCTCGTGGTCCAGAAGGTCTTTTTCTTTCTCAACGAAAATACGCATTGGATATTCTTTCAGAAACTGGTATGCTCGGTGCCAAACCGTGTGACTTTCCAATTGAACAGAATCACCAGCTTGCTCTTGCCACCGGGCCTGACTTTAGTCAACCTGATCGTTATCGACGACTAGTTGGCCGTCTTATCTATTTGACGTTTACTCGCCCGGAACTTTCCTACGTGGTTCATACCCTTGCTCAATTTATGCAGTGTCCTAAAGAAGCTCATTGAAATGCTGTACTTCGTGTATTACGCTATCTTAAAGGACATCCTGGTCAAGGTCTTTTGCTTCGACGAGATAGTGATTTGCAACTAAATGCATATTGTGATTCTGATTATGACTCTTGTCCATTGACCAGACGTTCACTTACCGGCTATTTTGTTATGTTGGGTGTTTCCCCGGTCTCATGGAAGACTAAGAAACAACCTACGGTCTCTCGCTCCTCCGCTGAGGCTGAGTATCGATCTATGGCAACAACAAGTTGTGAGCTTATATGGTTGAAGTCTCTTCTTACTTCTCTCGGTGTTTCTCATTCAAGTCCCATGCGTTTGGTTTGTGACAATACAGCAGCACTTCATATAGCTGCCAATCCGGTCTTTCATGATCGAACCAAACATATCGAGGTCGACTGTCATTACGTACGGGAACAAATACAGGCGGGTAATATCGTTACATCTCATGTTCCAACAACTGAACAACCAGCTGATATCTTTACTAAGGCCCTTGGAAAACAGCCATTTCAGTACCTTCTTCGCAAGTTGGGCGTTTGCGATCTTCACGCACCAACTTGAGGGGGAGTATTGAGATATCAATGGAATGTACAACTGTAAATGTGTCATACATATCTCTATTATTCTTAGAATTATTATGTACTTAATTAGTGGGTCTAAATTAGGAATATATTACAACTTAACTTGTATATATGTTTTCTCCATTGGAATGAGAAAGACAGAAAAATCATTCCCAGAAAACCATTCTCGTTCTTTTTGTTTATAAACGTTGGACAAACCGCCTACGGCATTTTGCCAACACGTTCATCTTGTTCCGAGCTTTCCGTCCATAATTGACACGTCTCGTAATTCCTTACGGTTAAAAAGTTATGTCACATTTTATTGCTTTAAAGTTTAATAATAATGATAGTATAAATAAGACTTTTATTATATATGTAGGGGTATGTTAGTAATTTCAAATAGGATTTTCACAAATTAATAATAATGTTAGGGGTAAATTAGTAAATTATTAAAAAAAAAAAAACATTGAAATGCATTACATATATTAGTATAAATTATGTGTGTATATCTATACAAATAACTTGATTGCTAATTACAAGGAAAAAAAGAATAGGTTCTAATTGTTTCTAGGTTGATTTAGCCCCTACAAGCAACACAAAAATACAGCTTATAATTAATTAATATATGACATCTTTTCGTAAATTAATCAGTTTTTGTCCATGACCTCCAAAATCTCATAGACGGCCTTGCAAATGAAGCTAGCTAGGGTTGTATAATTAGATATTTTGATAGTTAACTTTATTAGAAAATATTATATGTTGCAATCTGCATATATAAATAGGTAGGTGCAGGGTTTATGGTACGGATTATCAACATACTCTCCTTTTTGTTCCGAGATCACCAACGAACTGGTTTTATTACTAAGGTCACCAACGTACTTTTAAAAAATAAATTTGTTAGTAAATTTTGTTGGCGATCTCAACACATAACTAACAAGTACGTTGGCGACCTCAACCCATACGTAAAAGTACGTTGATGACCTCAACACATAAACTAACAAGTACGTTGGTAACCTTAGTAATAAAACCGGTTTGTTAGTGATTCCGGGACAAAAAGAAAAATACGTTGATGATCCGTACCATAAATCCTAATATCAAATGAAGAATTGATTGTGTGTATTTTAGACGTACGGTTGATGGGTTCAATATTTCGTACCTTTCTTCCATTTTAATTTAACCATTGCTATAGACAATAGGCTGTCAACACGTACACATCATATGTTAAACCCGTAACTTATAAAGGCTAAAGTATTTTCGAAAACAAAGTTTTAGTAACTAAGATGTATTGATATACCCCATCCCACCCGATAATGCATGCCATTTTGTAACAACCATACATTTCTAGTAAATCTTGTACGCATAAATCTCTTTTGATCTTAAAATGGTCAAAGTGGGCTTATGCAAATCAAAGGACCACATACGCTTATCGACACAATCTTTAACCCTTCTTCATTTCTATAAGCTGTTAACTTGTGTTTTTTACTCTTTCGGAAAAAAAGGTCCATTATTTGGACCAGCGTAGAAGGCCAAAAATGCTCGTTTGACAAGAGTTAGAGAGAACAATTTCAACATATATAGGTGTTTAAAGTGATGCTGATAGTTTGGTCATCTCCATCCAGGGACGGAGGTGTGTAGGGGGACGGTTGGCCATGGCCACCCCAACAAAAGTAGTTAGTAGCTTTTATATCAGACATATATATATCGTTTAAATTGGTATATTGTGGCCCATATAATATATTAATCAAGGTATTATATATAATAACAAGACAATACATAATTTGAAACTAATGGCCCATTGGATAGTTCTTGATCCTATATCAGTTATACATCCTCCTTCCTCCTTGCATTTTTTCAGTAACTGATGTAGTGTATAAGTATGATAATAGATTAAACCTGTTGATTCCTATGAATACCAGGAAAAATCTCTTCCAAAAGCACGTTGATTCACAAAAAAATACCGTGAAAATGGGTATGATTCACAAAATTGAGAGTGAAATCGAAAATACTTCAAATTGAAAATTGAGTTCATTACAATGAAGAAGAAAGCATAAATAACAAGCAGAAATTTTAACGGGCCTTTAAAACATAACGGGCCGAACATAAAACCCAAAACAAAAACCCAAAATGAACAGAAAAATCCTAAAATGGCCCATATCTTCCAAATGGAGGCGTTTTTGGGCTTCGAGGGTGGGCCATAGCGGTTAGCGGCTAGATGGGCCTCGCTTCAAGCTTCGAATCGTCCGGTCATGGGCCTCAAACGGAGCCCGGTAGCCCAAGTAATGGCCATTTTCGTGCAACACGTTTTGTTACACAATCTTGGACTTCCAGAAACTCAAGAGCCCGCTCCTCCACACTTGGGCCTCCATCAGTAACTGATGAATAGTGGAATTTTATGCATCCAAAACTTCTTCAAGTACTTTGTTTGATTTCGAGCTAAGTCACTAGTACAGATTTGGGCTTTGGTCACACCAGAAAAGCGTGACGATATGCTTACGGTCACGCTTGTTTTTCAACGTGTGTGTGACTAAAGGTCCCGCGACCATAGGGTGCATACGGCCACATTAAATCGTTAGTGGCGGTATCCATTTAAAAAGAGTGATCAAAACCATAAAAGGTGTGACCATATGCTCTTTTAAATCAAGTAAAGGTGTATTATATGTGACTATTGTTCATCCAATGGCCACTTGAATTCTATGTTTGTGTGGCGTTATGTAACATGTTGTCACAGAACGAGTGTTTTAATTTGGAGATATGGTCACATAAAATGAAGCCAAAAGTGGCCATAGGTGTTAATAAGCGTGACCAAATGCTCCTTAAAGCCAAGTAAACGTGGATTTTGTGTGGCGATTGTGCCTCCAATGGCCACGTGAACTCTATCTTTGTGTGGCGTTATGTAACATTTAGTCACACAACGAGTGCTTTTCTTTGGGATTTGGTCACACAAAAGTACGCCAAAAGTGGCCATAGGTGTTAATATGTGTGACCATATGATCTTTAAAGTCACGTAAACCTGTATCTTGTGTGACTATTGTTAGTCCAATGGCCACTCGAATTTTATGTTTGCGTGACGTTTGGTATCATTTAGTCACACAACGAGTGTTTTATTTTTGGATTTGGTCACATATATAGAATTAAACCAAATGTGGGCATAGGTGTTAATATGTGTGACCATATGATCTTTAAAGTCACGTAAACCTGTATTTTGTGTGACTATTGTTAATCCAATGGCCACTCAAATTTTATGTTTGCGTGACGTTTGGTACCATTTAGTCACACAACGAGTGTTTTATTTTTGGATTTGATCACATATATAGAATTAAACCAAATGTAGTCATAGGTGTTAATATGTGTGACCATATGATCTTTAAAGTCACGTAAACCTGTATTTTGTGTGACTATTGTTAATCCAATGGCCACTAGAATTTTATGTTTGCGTGACGTTTGGTATCATTTAGTCACACACACAAGTGTTTTTATTTTTGGATTTGGTCACATATATAGAATTAAACCAAATGTGGTCATAGGTGTTAATATGTGTGACCATATGATCTTTAAAGTCACGTAAAACCTGTATTTTGTGTGACTATTGTTAATCCAATGACCACTCGAATTTTATGTTTGCGTGACGTTTGGTATCATTTAGTCACACAACAAGTGTTTTATTTTTGGATTTGGTCACATATATAGAATTAAACCAAATGTGGCCATAGGTGTTAATATGTGTGACCATATGATCTTTAAAGTCACGTAAAAACTGTATTTTGTGTGACTATTGTTAATCCAATGGCCACTCGAATTTTATGTTTGCGTGACGTTTGGTATCATTTAGTCACACACACAAGTGTTTTATTTTTGGATTTGGTCACATATATATAATTAAACCAAATGTGGCCGTAGGTGTTAATATGTGTGACCATATGATCTTTAAAGTCACGTGAACCTGTTTTTTATGTGACTATTGTTCATCCAATGGCCACATGAATTTTTTTTGTGTGTGACGTTTGGTATCATTTAGTCACACAACGAGTCAATCAAAGTGTGACCGTATTATGTGAGCGCATCATTTAGTCACATATAAAAATCAATATTTCGTGTGACAATTGGAATTATATATATATATATATATATATATATATATATATATATATATATATATATATATATATATTATAACACGACAAATTAAAATTGGAATAATATATATGTACATAATTAACTCCATACATGTACCCAAACTAATATTGAAATATTATTTTACATGATAATAATAACCGAATAAATGTATCAAAATGATAAAGTAATTATACATGATCACAGTTGCAAGGCCTTTTGACTCTTGAGTTTCATCCTCGCTTGCTTTTGCACGGTATCACTAGTTACAAAAACCGATTTGTTGCGCATTTTCTTTGATACTTCTGGTGCAGTTTTGTTTTCCACATACGCCAATTGACCTGAAGTAGGTGGTGTTACCTGTAAAAGACAAAAGCCGCATATATATGTATCAAACATCAATATTAATATATGAAGAATTATATATGTATACGTAGGTGGATATATGTTGTTAAAAACGTATACGTACTGTATGTACCTCCTCCTCAAATACCACTTGCTCCTTGGGCCATGCATAAAAACCACCTACTGCCTGCAAAGCAGTTTTGACACCATTGTCTCCAACTTCCGGTAAAAAAGCTGCATCCACCAATGATGTACCAACAGACACTTTGTAGCAATCCTTTGGGATTACTTTGCTATGAAGCATCTGTTTTCCACTCGACACGTGTACGGTACCCAAAGCAATAGTGTTTGACTTCTTTAGGTTCCACAGTTTACACTTGAATACCTAAACAAAATGAAATGATGACGATTAATATAAATATATATACTAATTATAACTAAAGCATAAGCCTCTGTCTTAAACGGTGAAGATTTCAGATATGCACAGAGTACAACTCACAATAAGTACCCTGTAATTGCATTCTAATTAAATTCAGAATTGTATAAACCAATATTTCAACAAATAATTAATAGCACGTACTTCATATTTACCGATTTCAATATTTTCCAGCAGCATCATATCATGTATATATATATATAATACTTATAAAGCATCTCTACTATTGAAACTTAAAATTCTTAATTTAATTAAAAAGACAGATTTACCCCTCTTATATCTCCATCATAATACTTATTTCCTTATTTACATATAGAAACTTTTAATTTTACTACTAATATTGAACATTTCCAAAATTTAACTTATATAATTTTATATTATACTATTAATTTATTATTTTTAGTCTTCACCAACGCATTTTGAGTTCGTAACTCTATATACGAGTAAACTATCGTTATTTAGTCATTTTCATGGATAGTCCTTAAAGAACAAACATAATATACGACAGTCGTATTCCGCTGCATAGCGCGGGTATTACGCTAGTATATATATATATGTATGCAATATCAGAATTAGATGAAACTTAATTGAATAATGTTTCAACATGCTGAAATACATATATATACCTGCAGCGTTGGTGGTGTTGGAGACCGTTTATTTTGTGATCGGGACGACCGGTTAGGTTCAACCGTGTTCTCTCGTGAATCAGGCGTCCTGTTTGCTGACTTGTTAACTGCTTTTTCAACACTCTCCTATTTAAAACAAGGCAAACAAGTAATTATTGTAAATGGGAGTGACTCTTGAACTAGCAGTGCTTTGAATTACTAGCTGTACTTTGAATACAACTAGCAGTGGCAAAACTAGCTTGATTTTGCAGTAGCAGTGGGAGTGACTCTTGAACTAGCAGTGGGAGTACATGACTTGGCCCTTTTAAGTTCTTCAATGCCACTGCAAAATCAATGTAATTCTAATGTTTTATTACTTAATTACCATTTTGTCTTTTTGGTTGATCATGCTAGTTGCAAGTCCTTTAGGCCTGTCAAAACTAGCCTCCTGCCCACTTCCAACCACACTTGATGACCTTATTTGGCACTCCTGATCTGCAGTTTCAATGGTTGCTATAGGATTAACGTCCACTGATGGAGACACCTGCAATATATATAAAGAAATACATATATCCGTTAGCTGCAATATAAATTAATGAATAATATGTTAGCATAATTACTTAATTAATACAAGAATTAAATGTCTTTCCTCCGATGGCAGGTTTTGAGTTGACATTGAATTAATTTTTGCCTCTTGTGCAGTCAACTTGGCCATCACTTCTGACACCCGGTTGGACAACGTTTCTATAACTTTGTCTTTGTCTTCACGGGCACGTCTCTCAGCTGCAAGTTCTGCTTGAAGTAATTTCATCTGTTCGGCATCTGCTGCTTTTCTGCTTCGAGCTGCTGGAAGATGAAAATACTTGTTGATTGTCACTCCACTTCCTACTCCTCTGGCATACCCTCCCTTTTCCTTTCCAAATACCTCTGTCATTGCATCGTTGCCATGAGCAAGCTATAAGGTTCCGGTTTTGATCTTCTCGTGAGTGTCTATCTGCATTATAGATTCCAACAGCCAGTAGTTAATTGATTTATCGAAAGTAAACTACATGAACTATTTAAACGGAAAATTTGCATGTCAAATTAATGCTTACTAGTTGTTGTCCCTTATCTTTGGTCATTTCGTCTAGAAATAACCCGGCTTTGTTTTGCCTTCCTCTCAACCACAATATACCACGTGGGGGTTCTTCATGTGCTTCAATTACTTTTTCTTCGATCTTGTAATCATCAAATCAACACACATGTAAATTAGTCAAATTACCAATTAACATGTAAGCATATAAAATTGAAAACAGAAACAAAGTACACTAGCTTTCTGTGTATTTTACTTTGATCTTATATATAATTGATACATAAAATGTACAAAATAGAAACATACATTATATATGTAAATGTAATTACCAATTTATTTTTCACATGTACGTAGCCACCTCGTCCCATGGTATGCGGATAAACTGACTTGGAGCGCGCCTCTTTTGATGCATCTGACTTTTTCTAATTACAGAACAAAATCATTATTAGATGGCATTAATGTGCAAACACAATAATCTGGGGTGTTTGGCTTGGCGTTTATATTTTAGCTTTTAGCTTTCTAGCTTATAAGTTAAAAAGCTAAAAGCTAAAAGCTAAAAAGCTCCAATCTCCTGGCTTCACAAAAACAAGTTTTTTAGTGGTGAAAAGCTAAAAAGCCAAAAAGGTGTTTGGCAAAAGAAATGAGCTTTTTAAGCTAAAAAGCTTAAAAAGCTAAAAAGCCAATCTGAAAAGCCAACCCAAACACCCTCTCAGAGGCATGGACAATATAAATGACTAAACCTGGTAATCCTCCGTGCTCGTATACTCTATAAAAGAGTTCCATTCCGGGGCATGGACAAATGCACTATATTTCATTGGGACTTCATTTACTGCTGGTGTGTTTAGGTTGGGCAGTATGTAGGATTCCCTCATTTTCCTTCTGAAATTCCTAAGATGGGCACCAAGACGATTCATTACTAGCTTTCTGTGTGTCTCATCAACATAAAAATATCGCTGCAAGATCAATATTAACAAGTTAAATATATCTATATATATATATATATATATATATATATATATATATATATATATATATATATACATCCAGTTGCATATATAATGTATTGTAAACAATTTTAATTAATAAAGGAAATTAATCAAGGGAGCATGGAGTGGGTTACAAATACCATGATTTCATCCCACAGTTTATCTCTTTCTTCTTTATCGACCTTCTTCCAGGATAGAATCTTCAAACCAATATGCTCACGAACAATGTCTCCCAAAAAACTCGAAAACAATGCTCTATTGTCCCCTATTAGCCGATCCATTTGATCGAAGGTTACCTTGAGCTTTTGTGCACCGGGTCTGCCATACTTGTTGCGAAACGAAAATAATCTTGTTATGCCCCTCGGCGAAACTATTTTGGGATTTGAATTATTGTCGTTTTCATCGGCTTCATCATCTTGTACATCATCGTAACCCTCCGATTCATATCCTAAATCGTGGTCGTCATCATTATAATTATTTAGAGGATGATCGGCTTCGTTATCCATGATATATACTTCAATTGAGATTAATTGAGAGTTGTAAATTCTTTGATATTTTGGTTGGAGATTAATTGAGAGTTGTAAATGCTTTGATCGACCTAAAAGAGTAAAAGTTAAAAAAAACCTAGTATTAAGATGTTTTGGAATGTAAATAGGTCACTTGAAATTCAAATTTTTCTGCTTGGCTCTAATTGGTCAGTTTAAATTTTTTGGGGAAAAATTTGGCTCCAAAATGAAGGAAATAATATTTAGAGTTAAAATTATGAATAAGGTTAATTATGAATTTCTGATTGTAGGGGGGAAAACAGCAAATTAAACAATATTGAGCTAAAAAAACAAAATGTAGGTTAGCGGACTCGAACCCGGGATTGCTAGGTTAGCTCCTCAACGAAATGAACAACTCAGCTATGAATACAATTGATTTACTTTTCCCACGATAAATATATAATATTATATTGTTAAACCCTAAACGCTAGCTTTAAACCCTAAAGTGAAATGACCAACAGTTTCCTAGCATCTTGTTTCCTTTCCTGACCTTCCATTAACAAAAGCATATAATGCACATATATATAACACATCATTAACTTAACTACAAAAAATAAGTACATATTTATAAGTATCTGACATACATTTGTCTATAACTAACTATATATATATACTTAATCAAAAGTAAAAAATACCAAAAGTAGATACAAAGTTAATGTAGCAAGCATCCCACAAGCATACATTACAATCGAACAGCCAAGCCCGTCTGTGAGAGAAGGCATCGCGTAACGTCTGCCCGTGCAATACCTTGTGCTTAGGACAACAAAGAATGCAGTTTGTGTATTCCCTTTTTGCTCGCCATAAGATACGGGGATCAGCCAACAATCGACGTATCTTGTTAGCTGTCCGGGCCACATCCCACAGACCTGCTAACCTTGTTCTGGTAGAGGTCAACAGTTGCTTGGCCTCTGCCTGTCTCTCTTGACTTTCCCCCATCACCAGCATCCCAAGCACAAACGTTGCATCACGTTGTCCCAAATTAGATGCCTGTTGCATCATCTCCTTTCCAGCAGCCTCATTAAATGAGAAGAACTTGTTCTGAATAAGACATTTAAGAAAATTAATTAGTATGTGACATAGTACAAGTAAAAACTTCAATAAAATGTAAAATAAACATTACCATGCCATCCCTAAACAGCATGTTAGGGTTTCGATTCTCCCTCATTTTTGATAGCACATCAATTTTGTGCAAGTTCATAGAAAATAGAGGATAGTGGGAATCATCATCCAGCTGGCGATAAACCTCATCTGAATCAACTGCACGTCTGAAGGTCTTGCACCTGTAATGCATATAAACGACGTCATAAACACAATCTAAGTCCCTTGATCTTAAAAGGTGATTTCTTAAATACTGTACATGCACAATATAATTTAAATATTCCTAAATCAAGCCCTAATTAATAAATGCGCTACATTTTTTAAAAATTACAGAAAATACAAGGCTTATACTGACAAAACGTCAATATAACCTTAGGTTGAAACGAGAATCCAAACTAGAAACTAGGGTATGGAGACTTATAGAGTCCTCATTTTAAAAACTTGCTTGGCGTTGCAAGCCCCGACACGGGCCAGTACTTGACTAACGACGCCGTCCGGAAGGTCAGCAAGAGTTCGATCATCTTTTATAGCAGGTTTCTATCGTTTAGAGCTTTGGGAATCCATGGTTTATATCTTGTTTAGATGATTTGTTGATGCTCTGTTTTGAGTTTCTTTGGAAGTTGGTACGCCGGGAATTGAAAGGTGTTGATCTGATGTCTGAATTTTACTCGAAACTTTTACGCCTCACGCGCCTACTTCCAAGTCTTTAAGTAAATTACCTAAATGCCCTTACTATTAAAATCCTTCTTATTGTATTGGTAATTGATTATTAAGGGTATTTATGTCATTCAACCTTTAAGGGTTAGTATTAGCAGACGTAATTACCAAATGTGGTAAAAAGATAAACTATTTTTACTCTTGATATACACAATTTCACAATAACATATTTATATACAATATTATAAAAATGTTATAAAAACGTATGTATATAAACAAATATGTTAAGAAGATAAATTATATTTTTAATCGGTACACAATTTAACAATAACATATTTTTATTTATACACACACAAACAAAAGTATGAAAATCTTATACTTATAATAAGTAGAATTATGTCGTATATCGTACATTTGACTATTAACCTTGGGGCAATGTCACATACATATGCCGAAATGACAAATTACATATCACCCTAAGTTCAATAGTGGCGTGTGTGATACCGCAACTGCCGTATATCGTACATTTGACTATTAACCTTAGGGCAATGTCACATACATATGCCGAAATGACGAATTACATGTAACACCCCCAAATTTAACAGTTTGCGGAAGCGAGTTTTGGGTGTTACTAATCAATAATCACAAGCACAAAGGATACAGTGAACGACTCTAAATGAGACGTTCGAAAAGTTATTACATTAATACATAAGTAATTCAAAATACAAGCTCGAGTTTTGTGTAACTTCCTAGAGATTCTAATACATAACAACTAGTACAAAAGTAATGTAATAAAATCTCCAAGCTTGTATATGCATGCGACTCGAGCTAAGTAAGCTTATCCTGCTGGGCATCCTACTGATGCTGTGTACCTGAGAAGCATTACTAAAACGGTCAACCAAAAAGGTTGGTGAATCTCATAGGTTTGTAAGTAAGTAAATAGTTTGAACACACATGTAGTATTTGTAAATCATAAGCCAGCCAGTAAGTAACGATCACAGGATATGCTCATCGTTCACTTAAGTTTTAATAAGTGGGTGGTTGCAGGTTATGCTAACCGTTTGATACCCTTGCCATGAGCCACCATAATTGAAGCTTAACGTACAGTAAATAATAGTACCCCCGTGAATGTAATCCAAAACATTCATATGAAACGAGTAAGAAAAGCCCGTTTCTACAGTAACGGTTCGTGGTAGTGCGTGCTACCCCGGGCGGGGATTGTCAGTCCCATATGGATCCATATACTAAAACTCGCGCTTATCACCTAACTAACAACTATGATTAAGGAGGATTTCATTGGATTAGTCGAAACTCATGCAATTGGCGTATCCGTAATTCCGTACAGTAAGTAAATCATGGCAGCAAGTAAGTTTTGTGTGTTCATGTAAAACAGTAATGCATCTCACCCCTGAGTAAAACAGTAAAGTAGGGGCTGTGAGACTCACCTGAGTCTAGCAGACAATGCAGTAAGCAAGCAAAGTAGTATCCGACTAGCAACCCTTAGCGTCCTAATACGCATAAGGTTTAGTAAGTAAATGGAATACTTGTAAAGTATCCATGCTAGTTGTTCCCAAACTAGTTAATGTCCATTTGTTGTTTGTAAATTGTAGTTTGTAGAAAAGTTGTACGGCCCGTTGGTATCGGCATATAATAATAATCTCATCTATTATTATTATGTATTTGTTGTAATCGTATAATTGCCAAGTACGTTTGTATTGTAACGTGTAACGTTCAAGTAATGTAAATCCGAGTGGGTGTAATCCCCAAGTGTACGGGTGAAATCTCGTATGTGTTCGAGTGTAAGTTCGTATCAGTTAGCGTGTAATCCCACACGTAAGTATTTGGAGTGAACTCATAAGTTCACATCGGGTGCAATCCCGTGTAGTTGTACAAGTTTAAGTTCGTTGGAGTGTAATCTCCTAAGTATTTTTGAGTGCAGTCTCGTGTGTGTGAGTGAAATCTCACGTTCAGTTAAGTATAATCTTGTACGTATTCGAGTATTTGTGTATACTTCCAAAAGTATAGTATTTTCATGTATAATCGTATCGTATTTGATTTGGTTGTTGAAAAGTGATTTTTAAACACTTAGAATGTTTTTGGCCTCTGTTTTTAGGTTTTTGCGACACTAAATGCGACACAGCCATTGTGTCACATGACTTATGCGACACAACCCTTGTGTCACATGGATGCAACTTAATGCGACACAATATGCGACACAACCCTTGTGTCACATGATTTATGCGACACAACCCTTGTGTCACATGGATGCAACTTAATGCGACACAATATGCGACACAACCCTTGTGTCACATGATTTATGCGACACAACCCTTGTGTCACATGGATGCAACTTAATGCGACACAATATGTGACACAACCCTTGTGTCACATGATTTATGCGACACAACCCTTGTGTCACATGGATGCAACTTAATGCGACACAATATGCGATACAACCCTTGTGTCACATGATTTATGCGACACAACCCTTGTGTCACATGGATGCCATGCGACACAACATGTGACACAAGCCTTGTGTCACATGAAAGTTTGGCCAGATGCAATACAACGGCTGTTACGATTTTTGGTTCGGTTTTTGGGTCAAACGACCTCGGTTTGGCCCGAAACTTTTACACAAGCTTTAATATGTTACAATGAGTTTATAAAAATTATTGGTTGACGTTTTTAGTGTTCGAGGTGTCTTTTTCTTAAATGCGACCAAAACCGACAATGTTCCGAAATCAAGTTTAAATTATATATTTGGACATTACTAAGCTAGGGGAACAATAATCTAGCAAAATAATTAATATCGGAAAAGTTTGCGAGTCGCCGGAAAACTTACAAAGTCGTCGAAATGAGAAACCGAAAAGATAGAATCGTAGCCCTCGTTGTGGTGATCACTTTGCTCTTTTTCTTTTTGTAATCCAAGCTCGTTTTAGTGTGTTTTTCTAGAGAGAGAGTGAGAGCCGAGATAGAGAGAGAGTGAGAGGGTTGAGAGAGTTTGAGTAGGTGATTGTGTGTGTGGGTGTGTTTTTGTATGGAAGAAGGAAAGTGAGGGGGATGGTGTCCCCTTACTTTGGCCGGTTTTGGTGGGGTCCACCATGTGTGGATCTCACCAAATGTTGTTCCCTCGTGTTTGCGCTCCGTGCGGTGTTCGTTTCCCCGGTCGTTTAAACGTTAAAATAATTTTATACGCGATTAAAATATATGTTTTAAAATACGAGTCATCCCCCGGTATTTTGTTGGAGTAATTTGTTAAAACACTTGTTATTAAGTTATAAAATATAACTTTGTTTGTTTTGTCGGTTGGTCGAGTTTTCGGAGAGTTCGGTGACGTTTTAATTTAAACGTACGTTTTCGTTATATTATGAACATAATATAAAGTAGTAGTTGAAGTAATTAAATAATTTCACATTATTTAATAATTGTTTTACCAACGTCCGTATGTTTGTACAATTGTAGTTTTATACGATTTGAACGAATCGTATACGCGTATATATATATTCCATCCATATATATATAATAAGTAAGTAACGTATTTAATCCTATTTCATATTAAATACAAGTAGTAAACACGTAATTAGGAAAATTTTAAATTGGCCCTAATTTTGGGGTTGTTACATTCTCCCCTTGTTAGGAGAATTTCGTCCCGAAATTTGTTCGAAGTAGTAATCGGTAGTTCGATATTCGTCAGGTAGCTACAATGCGTACTAGTAGCCTACAGTAGTAGGGTAGGTCCTACATTGTTTGAAATCAAGTAGTTGTCAAGTGGTAGCGTACCCTAAATTTTGTGGCCTGGAGGTAGTGGGCATTTGGCCTTGAGATGGCCAGCACTCCCGCAGTTGAAGCACAGCTTCGCCTTGGGAGGGTTCGTACATTTAGGGTAGGATTTGCATCGACCGGTGGGTATGGTACACGGTCCTTCATGATGCCGAGTGCATTGGGAACAGAAAGGTTTCTTTCCCAAGTATTTTCCTGAAGAGTTGGTCGGAGAGATTTTTGCCCTTTTTGCTGGAGGCGGTGTACAGTCAGTGTCGGTATCCTCTTCAGTAGGAGTACCATGTGACGTTGATGGTAAAACAGGATTTTCTAAGGCTATCAAACGTAACTCGTATTCATGCATACGTACGTTATTCTGGAAAGCAATTCGTCGTAGGTCATCTATGTCTTCACCTGCTTCGGTTAGTTGTTTTCGCAGCGATTCAATAGTTTGGTTGAGGTGGCTGACTGATTCAGCAGTCAGGGTTACATTAACCGGTGCTTTTGCAGCGGTTAGAGTAATAGGAGAGGCAGGTGTTGTTGCTGATTCAACGAAAGGTTCGGTATCACACTCGAGTTCGAGTAGGTAGGAAACATCGTTGGTTCCTCACTGAGCATTTTATCATCCAATGTAGGGGTGTTGACGGAGTGAGTTGTCATTTCCTACGAAATAAGTGTTCTATTTAAGAAATGTCTCAAGTAAGTAAAGTTTCATTGAATGACCTGTTTAAAATAACGAATTGTAGACGAGTTCCCGGTCTCAACCAGTGTGAGATAATTGGGAAAGGAGTTTGTTCATGGAAATCAAAGTGTAATACAAGTTATATGGTCAGTTTGTTCATGAATCCGTATAGTCAGTCGTTTCCTAATCCTATTGGGTACTCAGGATCAGAGAAAACACACAGAATAAAAGAAAAGTATACATAAATCATTAAGCGAGAGGTTTATGAGGAAAACAGATTCGAGTAATCAAAGAATGAGCGTACCCGGGTTGAGCAAATCACAAAGTCTCGGGTTCGGGTCATCCTCCCTAGCGTTAATTACATAAGCTCTACTCTTCGTGTGGTTGGTTCGGAGTTTCAGTTTTGGGCAATCCTTCCTGAAATGCCCGGTACCGTTGCACTCATAGCAGGTTTTGGGTGCAGGAGTATCAGTACCAGTGGGATTGGTTCGACAGTCTTGGGCCAGGTGCCCGAATTTCTTGCATTTGGTGCAGGGACAGGAGCCATTATGATGACGACTACATTTGGAGCAGTAAGGCTTGCTCCCCTTGTAAGCCTTTGAGTCATTGGCATTGACAGTGGCAGGCTTTTTGTCAGAGGTAGGGTTGGATGAGTGGGGACTCACTTCCCATTTACGTTTGTTATTCGCAGGTGGGGTTGAAGTCGAGCCACGGCGGACAGAATTGGCCGTTAACTCATGAGCCATACGAATGGCACTCTGAATAGTTCCCGGTTTAGATGAAGTCACCAGGTCTTGAAGTCGCTCAGGGAGTCCATCAACGTATTTTTCGATCCTCTTGTACTCGGGATCAACCATGGATGGGCACAAAAGTGCCAGCTGGTGAAAGCGGTTGGTGTAACCGGTGATGTCATCACCTTGCATCTTGTGATTCCAAAATTCCACTTCCAATTGTTTCAGTTCATCCCTTGGGCAGTACTCGCCCCTCAGCATATTCTTCAGTTCATCCCACTGTAGTTTGTAGGCATTGGCAACGCTCACAGTCTGAGCATAAGTGTTCCACCAGGTTAGGGCGGTGTCAGAAAAGGTACTGGCGGCGAACTTGACTTTATCCTCTTCCTTGCAGTTGTAGATGAGGAACACTGATTCGATTTTCTCGGTCCAACGTATCAGACCGATTGCTCCTTCAGTACCTTGAAAGGTCAAGGGTTTGCAGTTCTGGAAGTCCTTGTAGGTGCAAGTTTTGGGTGATGGTGTATTGTTAGCCGTATCTTCGCTACCAGGAGTGGTTGCTCGGACAGCTAAGGCTTGGGCTACACTACGGGCAATCAGACCCGCGAGTTCGGCTTCACTAAGCGTGACTTGTCGTCGAGGAGGCATGTTCCTTGAAACAACAATTAAAGAACATGTGAGGGTTTGAGCAAAAATTATGATGGTGATGATTTAGTAAGTTCAGAGAAACTAAGCCAAAGTTTGAAATTTGTTTAAAGTTGTGTACTATAAGTAAGTTTATACGGTTTTGGAAATTCTGAGAATTTTATAAAACATTTTGTAAGAAATTTTGTAACATGTTTGATAGAAATACGTTTGTTATAAAATTTTGACGATGAAAGTCGGTTGCAAAATTTGAAGTCTGATGAAAACTTGAGTTGAAAATGGTTCGGTTGAAATTATGGTCAGCGACAAAGTTTTTGAAATTTTTGTTTAACAAAAACTGTTCAAAAACAGAAGTTATGAAAAGTTCCAGGGTAAAAGTATGTTGAAATTTGTTGGAAATGTTTTTCCTAGGATACACCTAATAGTACAGTGGTGTATGTTGTAGAATGTGATAAACGTAGAATTAGGTAGGAGTTGCGAATGAAAACAAAGTCCCGATCTTCATATCGAAAGATGTTGGAGTAGCTATGTTTGTCAGTTATAATGGTGTGGGTGGTAAACAAAATATCATCGGACAAGGCCTATCCCTATACCTTCAGTATATAATAGCCTAGAGAGCAGTGTGAAATCGAGGCCTTCGGAAGTATGTCGGTATTCGTGAATTCATAAAAGTTGAATAAGGACAGAATGACGAGAGTCGAGTTGTTGTTCGTTTGATGTAAGTTGAAAAATATTAATTTCGCAGCAGTCGAGAGAGAGTATCGTATCGGGGAAAGAGGCCTATGTATATATATATATATATATATATATCACATAACCGCCTAGTAAGTGTCTAGCACAATCAAGTAAAAGTCCCGGTTCTCTCGAGGTCACAGTCAGCTATTGCATTCCTGTTCAACATAACCCCTTTCAGAACTCACATCATCTTCATTTAATTGTACATAGTTGATCAGGCTATGTTAAATTAAACTTGTATGATGTAATCCCTGAACCAGTTATACCTAATGAGGAATACTGCCTAACGGTCATAGTCTAGGCCCACTAAATGCAACCTAGTTCACTATAACCTTAGGCTCTGATACCAATCTGTAACACACCCAAATTTAACAGTTTGCGGAAGCGAGTTTTGGGTGTTACTAATCAATAATCACAAGCACAAAGGATACAGTGAACGACTCTAAATGAGACGTTCGAAAAGTTATTACATTAATACATAAGTAATTCAAAATACAAGCTCGAGTTTCGTGTAACTTCCTAGAGATTCTAATACATAACAACTAGTACAAAAGTAATGTAATAAAATCTCCAAGCTTGTATATGCATGCGACTCGAGCTAAGTAAGCTTATCCTGCTGGGCATCCTACTGATGCTGTGTACCTGAGAAGCATTACTAAAACGGTCAACCAAAAAGGTTGGTGAATCTCACAGGTTTGTAAGTAAGTAAATAGTTTGAACACACATGTAGTATTTGTAAATCATAAGCCAGCCAGTAAGTAACGATCACATGTTATGCTCATCGTTCACTTAAGTTTTAATAAGTGGGTGGTTGCAGGTTATGCTAACCGTTTGATACCCTTGCCATGAGCCACCATAGTTGAAGCTTAACGTACAGTAAATAATATTACCCCCGTGAATGTAATCCAAAACATTCATATGAAACGAGTAAGAAACTCCCGTTTCTACAGTAACGGTTCGTGGTAGTGCGTGCTACCCCGGGCGGGGATTGTCAGTCCCATATGGATCCATATACTAAAACTCGCGCTTATCACCTAACTAACAACTATGATTAAGGAGGATTTCATTGGATTAGTCGAAACTCATGCAATTGGCGTATCCGTAATTCCGTACAGTAAGTAAATCATGGCAGCAAGTAAGTTTTGTGTGTTCATGTAAAACAGTAATGCATCTCACCCCAGAGTAAAACAGTAAAGTAGGGGCTGTGAGACTCACCTGAGTCTAGCAGACAATGCAGTAAGCAAGCAAAGTAGTATCCGACTAGCAACCCTTAGCGTCCTAATACGCATAAGGTTTAGTAAGTAAATGGAATACTTGTAAAGTATCCATGCTAGTTGTTCCCAAACTAGTTAATGTCCATTTGTTGTTTGTATATTGTAGTTTGTAGAAAAGTTGTACGGCCCATTGGTATCGGCGTATAATAATAATCTCATCTATTATTATTATGTATTTGTTGTAATCGTATAATTGCCAAGTACGTTTGTATTGTAACGTGTAACGTTCAAGTAATGTAAATCCGAGTGGGTGTAATCCCCAAGTGTACGGGTGAAATCTCGTATGTGTTCGAGTGTAAGTTCGTATCAGTTAGCGTGTAATCCCACACGTAAGTATTTGGAGTGAACTCATAAGTTCACATCGGGTGCAATCCCGTGTAGTTGTACAAGTTTAAGTTCGTTGGAGTGTAATCTCCTAAGTATTTTTGAGTGCAGTCTCGTGTGTGTGAGTGAAATCTCACGTTCAGTTAAGTATAATCTTGTACGTATTCGAGTATTTGTGTATACTTCCAAAAGTATAGTATTTTCATGTATAATCGTATCGTCTTTGATTTGGTTGTTGAAAAGTGATTTTTAAACACTTAGAATGTTTTTGGCCTCTGCTTTTAGGTTTTTGCGACACTAAATGCGACACAGCCATTGTGTCACATGACTTATGCGACACAACCCTTGTGTCACATGGATGCAACTTAATGCGACACAATATGCGACACAACCCTTGTGTCACATGATTTATGCGACACAACCCTTGTGTCACATGGATGCAACTTAATGCGACATAATATGCGACACAACCCTTGTGTCACATGATTTATGCGACACAACCCTTGTGTCACATGGATGCAACTTAATGTGACACAATATGTGACACAACCCTTGTGTCACATGATTTATGCGACACAACCCTTGTGTCACATGGATGCAACTTAATGCGACACAATATGCGACACAACCCTTGTGTCACATGATTTATGCGACACAACCCTTGTGTCACATGGATGCCATGCGACACAACATGTGACACAAGCCTTGTGTCACATGAAAGTTTGGCCAGATGCAATACAACGGCTGTTACGATTTTTGGTTCGGTTTTTGGGTCAAACGACCTCGGTTTGGCCCGAAACTTTTACACAAGCTTTAATATGTTACAATGAGTTTATAAAAATTATTGGTTGACGTTTTTAGTGTTCGAGGTGTCTTTTTCTTAAATGCGACCAAAACCGACAATGTTCCGAAATCAAGTTTAAATTATATATTTGGACATTACTAAGCTAGGGGAACAATAATCTAGCAAAATAATTAATATCGGAAAAGTTTGCGAGTCGCCGGAAAACTTACAAAGTTCACTAATGGCGTGTGTGATACCGCAACTGCCGTATGTCGTACATTTGACTATTAACCTTAGGGCAATGTCACATACATATGCCGAAATGACAAATTACATATAATTTGCATATAATATTTCACAAATGGTTTTTTGTTCATTCTGCTTTGATTAATTTATTTATTATTAGTTGAGGTTACATTTATATAATAATTTATTTGCCATACACCCACCAAACATGATACATATAGCTACTTAAAAGAACCATTAAACACACCATTAAATGAAACTTAGTTCATAACAAGAACAAGTATAACTACACACAACATCACTACAACACCAATTAAAAGTGAAAACACTTGGTCAAACATCTTCAATTTTGACTTCATGCGAGTCAACTCTTCAACCATCTTCATCAACACCATCTTTGAGTCTGAATCTTCTTCTGTTTCATTCCTGATGGACTTGTTTTTGCATTCCATTCTTAATTGATACATAAGCTTCCTGTAATACTCTGGAAGCTCCGAATCAAGAAAGGGATATCTTGTGCAAAAACTGGTTTTAACCTAAATCACAACAAAATAACAAAATTAAAGCATTTTTGAGTCAATATTTAACCTAACAGCATCATCAATTGCAGATACCAACAACAATTAAAAAATAAGGTTAAAACTAACATCTGGGCATTTTAAGAATCTGCGTGCCGGGTTGATCTCAGTCCATGATGTGCGAACATACATCTTGGCTCCGCAATGACAGTAATAAAATTGTGGTTCCAAAACTTGATTTTGAGAAGATGATGATGACGCCATGTTACAGGGAGAAAAATGAGCGGGAATATAATGAGAATGCTAATGGAGGGAAATAGCAACTGTACGATGTAAAGGAATGGGGAAGAAAGGGGATTAAAAAGGTGGGTAGGAAAGGAAATTACCTTAATACCCTCATGTGTGATACCGGTAGTGCCATATATCATACATTTCACTATTAAACTTAGGCTAAAGTCACATAAAGACGTAAATCTGTTAAAGACGTATAATCTGTTCAATCAAATTCATTTGGTTTAGTACGACGAATCTGTTAAAGACGTAAAAAATTAAACGATAAAACTTTTTATCGAAAAAGTTAATAGACAACAAGGGCTTTAAACTTTCATAAAAATTTTAATTTAGTGAAGGATAAAAAATTGTACGTAAATCAACCATAACTATACGCAATGTGTTCAAGAATTACCAAAGTTTATAAAATGTGTTTAATGATAACTAAACCTTATAAAAGTGTTCAAAATGATGAATCCTTATGGTTAATCGAATTCGTTTTCCGTATAGTGCCATATAATCATATATCATTAATTACATTAACAGTGGCTAAGCCATGCTTTCCACTAACAGTGGCTACAATATACTTATCACAATATTCACCAAGTATATATCTAACAGTGGCTATCATACAATTACACTATCAATCTGGAATTGCATTAAGTTTCTTCATTCAGCCTCAGATTCTTTAGAAGATTTGGACCCTTTCTTGCTTGATTCTACCCTCTTGTTGTACTGATTCATGATTTTATAGATTATATCATTTCCTTTATCAGTTTTGATAGCTACAAGTAACTTTCTTTCAATTAGTTGTTTCAACAGTGATTGGCTAAGAACATAATCTCTTTCTTCCAACATATAGATGTATTTACCATTCCTCAGTCGTATGCAATGAACTCCTGCTCTAGCAAAATGTTTCCAATCATTAACAGCTTCAAAACCCAAAAATAGTTCACCATACTGTTCTGGTTCAAACATCATTCTTAACCATTCCCATACGTGTCTTTCAATATGAATATTCACAAGCTTCATATCCTTTTCCATTCCAACTCTATACATATCATACACATCCATTTTCTTTATTTTTCTCAAAATATCACTCATAGACTTATGAAAACTCACATCTCCATTTCTTCTTGTAATTCTGAGTTCATAAGACATGGTGTTTGACTATATGAACACTCCTTGCCATTCAACAATATCTTAGAGATCTTCATCATTAAGATTTGTATTTTCATTCCTATCTCTCTTTTCAACCATCATCTCTTCTAAGATTTCATCATCTCTATCCAAATCATATATCTGATCATCAGAGTCTTGAATCATTTAAAATGACCTTCTATGACTTGCAACTTTTAATCTCAACTCTTCAGCCTTTTGGGCTTCGATTTTCTTTTGTTCAAGCTCCTCCTCAATCTGTTGATACCTTAATTTCAGCCTTCTCTGTATCTCTTCATCCTCTCTCCTTTTCTTTTCAATTCTTTCTCTTGCCTCAGGATTAACAATTGGATTGTTATCCCACAATTCTTGCAATTGCTCTAATGTCAATCTCCTCAACTGAAATGACGAATATCTATCTCCTCTTAACTTGCAAACCAATTGATTTTTCAATTCACCTCTTGTTGGTTTCTTAGCTTTCCTCTTAGCTTCTTTCTTTTCAGCATCCTTCTTTCTGATCCTATCAAATGCAACTTGCAGAGGGTTACCCTTGGTCTTTTCAACATAAGCATCATATATAATGTCATCCTCTACTTTCAAACCCTTTGACTTCATTTCTGCTACACTCTGCTTGCTTCTCTGCTCATCTTCACAATTCTTCCAGATGGTAGCAAAACATCTACTGCATCAGATTCAGATGCAGATTTCTGTATAGGTACTGACCTCTGAATAGGTGGCTTGGAATCAGGTTTAGGCACACTACTAGGTTCATTGATTTTAAATGGTACTTCAGGTTTCCTGGCAGTGGTTGATTTTGTAGCAGTGGGTGGTTGTGGTATATCAACAGTGGGTTGATTCATAACAGTAGGTTGAAGTTCTGGTTCTTTGGTAGCAGGGGCTTGAGGTTCTGTCGGAACAGTGGTAGTGGGTGTTGTAGCAGTGGTAGGTTCAGTTGGTATAACAGTGGTAGGTTTACTACTAGCTGTACTTTGAATACAACTGGTAGTAGCTGGTGTTGATTTTGCAGTAGCAGTGGGAGTGGGTCTTGAACTAGCAGTGGGACTACATGACTTAGCCCTTTTAAGTTCTTCAATTCTACTAGCTTTAGCACTTGCATATGGTATTGATTTCTTTCTTCCCATTGTCATCTTAGGCACCACTTTTTCATCATTGCTTGCATCATTTATGCCTTCATCATCATCATTATTCTCCCCCTTGTTGAAAGTGGTCTTAACCAGCAAAGCTTCAAGTACAGCAAGCCTGTATTTGAGATCCTCAATCACTTTTTGTTGCTCATCAATCTTAGCAGCCTGCTCTGCTATTTTCTCATCTTGAGCCCGATTGATCTGTTTCTCCTTCTTTAATTTCTCCCAAATTTCATCCACAGCTTCTGTCAGTTGTACATTCGTCAATTCAATGGTAGGTCTAGCCTCGTCATCATTAGAGTGTGACCTCCTAGATGAATCATTGGCAACAGTATCATCTGCCTCATGCCTAGCATGATCAACAAATGTCCCTTGGTTATTGGTACTGGGACCTTCACATGCTTCATCACCCATAGGCTCAACATTAGAAGTTGCCTCTGGTTGGGTCTTATTGATGTTACCACTGCCCTCCTCTGTCAGTGGACTAGAAGGAGTAGTGGCAGCCCTTCCAGAATGATCACCCAACTCCTCTGTGATCACCTGCTGTGTTGGTACATTTGACTGAGATAAATGAGCAGTAGGAGCCTCACTAGCCTGTTTAACTTTCTTTTTCTTAGGCTTAGATGTGGTGGGCTGTTTGGTCCCTTGTTTTCTCTTTTTACCCCCACTTGGTGTGTGTTCAGGCACAACTGGTTCTGCTGGCCTGTCACCAAGTGTTTAGATGTAGTTGGTGGTACTACATCTGTGGTGGAAGGAGCAGGAAGCATTGTTGGAAACAATGCTGTTTCCTTCCTTGAGAACTTCTTATTGGTATTTTTACTCATCTCTGTGAATGTTCTAGCAGAGAGAGTACCAACACCAATGACAACTTTTTGTGCAACCAAATCAGTAATTTGTTTGTTTAAAACAAGTTGCACAAATCTTGGATACATTATAAAAAGATCCTTTTTACCCTTTGTGATTTTCTGATCATGCCATCAAGTATGTATTTGGAAAAATTATATTTCTGACCCTTAGCCAAACACACAAGAAAATAGGCTAATTGTGTTCCGAATTCATTGTAAGAAGTTCTCTTAGATGACAAGCAATGAAGAATTGTATGAATTAAAAATTTCCATTGTGGGCTAAAGAGTGATTTAAAAAATGCAAAACGTGTATAATCACCCTCATACCCCATTAATCTTAAATTATCAAACAATTCTGTGTCATCTAAGGAAGTTATACCTGTGGCATCATCAAGTAAAAGAACATCTCGTAAAATTTCCTCAGTAACCACCACTTTGGTTTCTTGAACCTTTGAAACCACTTGATTTACACCAGCAACCACTTCTAACCGTGCATTCTTCCAGAATTCATTCAGATGACCCCTTGACACCCTCGGAGATACTGTAAGCGCATGATAAACATAACTTGTAACATCCTCATTACCGGCCTAGGAGAAATTTGGTAAATTTACTTAATTCATTTGATCATTTAATTGAGTTTAGAAATAATTCGTATTATTTGCTTAATTGAAATTAATAGGGTAAATGGTCAAACGATTTATTGTGATACATAAATTATTACTTGTTTTAAATAAATTTAGTTGACGGTATAATAAAATATATTTTCGCGCAAACGGTTTTTAGGTTCCAGACAATAGGTTTAGAGCGGGTATAATTTGGTACCAACTTATACCCACCCTTAGTTGGTGGATCGGTTTATTTGTTTTTCCCAATTCATTCCAACTCCAACACACACACATACATTGAGATTGAATGAAATCAAAAAGAGAAAACTTTGAACAATCGATTAAAGCTTGGATTCTTGGAAACAACTTATCAACATCATCATCTACCTTGCTATTACCTCGATTGTAAGTTTAAATTTGCTTGGAATATATGTTTATAGGTTAGGGTTTGAAGAAATAGGTTAAAAGTGTGATCATGTTTGGATTGATGATTTAGGAAGCTAGTTATTGTTAGAACTTGATATATGATGATGCTTTAAGTTGTTTTCATGTATAAATCGTGTAGTGTATCTTTAATTTGATGATTGGTGGTTTTTGGTTCGGGTTAGGTTTTGCAGAAATTGGGCGTAGCTGATGATCTTGGGAATCCGGCGGATTCACGGGAATCCGGGCGGATTCCCCCTTTTTAATGACTTATCTGAATCAAACGGGAATACGGCGTATTCTCAGTGCGTATTCCTTAAGTCCAGGTCTGATCAAAATTGGGGCTGGAAAGGGCGTGGAAATACGGCGGATTCATGGGAATCCGGCCGTATTCATATGAATCCGGTGGATTCCCATGCAATCCGGCGGATTCCCACTGTTTGCTGGACTTATTATTTTAACTTGCTAGAACTTGTGTTAATCGACTTGTATAGTATCTTTTGCTACTTAATACATGTGTAATTGATCATAATTGTCTAAAGTAAGTATGTATCTTATGAAATGAGTATTAACTTATAATTCTCTTGTGTCCTCAGATAAACCGAAGACTCAATAATATTAGAACTTTGAGTGAAGACGGTGACTGCGAAGGGTGAGTGGATCATTGACTCTCTTTCTGAATTAGTTGTAACAATCCGGTTACAAAGGGTAAACATGGTTTTACAGTTATATGTTGAATAAGTACATTTTGCCATGATGATTATGGAATGTGCTATCTTGTCAGGGGTCAATATGATATTGGGTTTGGATACTATTACTTTGGACGACATGATGACTTTGTACATGTGTTGTTTATTGAAATCATGTCGTATGTAGTAATGGTACTAAACTATCGGTAAGACCACTGTTTGCCCTTCAGTGGTTATAAGTGTTACTTGGGGAACCACCGCGGCATGAGGGTACCTCAAGGACCACCGATCCTCTTTGATGTATTTGTTGTGATGCTTTGTGGTGATCAATTGCTATGATAGTTTAGATTGATAGTTGTGATCTATTCACTTAGCTTCGTGCTAACCCCTCTCCTCACTTCTTGCAGATTACTTTTGATGTGGGTGGGCAAGAAGTTGGTTTGAAGAATGTTTGACTGTCTACTCTGACTATATGACATGTCGTCGTTTATAAACTTATGTTTTGAATTCAAACAACACCTAACTTAATGTTTGTAGCTAATGTGGTTATTGTATCAACTCATCATGCAGGCATAGATTGTGTTTTGGGAACTAAGTTATACGCAATCTATAATGCATGATTTGTATTAATCGCTTCCGAAGAAAATATATATAAAAAAAAAATGTCTCTTGAAATTTTGTGGTGTTATAAATTGGTATCAGAGCCTAGGTTTGGGTGAATTGAGCATGGGTTAAGTGTTCAATCCTAAATCTATGTGTGTCAGTCAAACATTCCTGTGAGTGGGATTTTGTTAGCATGTGAAGTTGGTTAGTATATAGGTACTAACAACTAACGTGTTATGAGATGTTGTTTTGGTACAGATATGGCAGATAATGAACCTCCAGCCGACACACCCAATGATGCCTCTCGAACTAATGTATCCCCTACTAAAACCCAAAATGTTAGCCAGGGTCAAACTGGTACTTCCTTTTCTGCAGGGGACTTTGATCATGATGATTATATGATTCATCTAGAGACAGAAAATCTGAGACTTAAGGCAATTGAACAACAGTTTTTGCAACAACAACAAACCCGGTCTTCTCAACAAATCTTGCAATCTTTGCCACCTATTGTTAGCGTTGTACCACCACCTTTGGTGACTTCGCAGATTCCAGTATCTCAGTCTTATTATCATCATCCACAACACTATGGTACCTATCAGACTTCGGCCCCGTTCTTTTCCGGACCTACGGGTTATCAGACTCCGATATTTCAAGCTCAGGGTCAACCTAAGCTATGCTCTTTCAAGACTTTTAAGTCTAGTGGACCATCCGATTACTCAGGTAGTTCAAACCCATCGGTTACCTTGGATTGGCTGAGAGATGTGGAAAGAAAATTTGAGGTTTGTCGATGTGAAGAGGAAGTCAAAGTTCCTTTTGTGGTGCAACTTCTCAAGGGTCCAGCAATGGTTTGGTGGGATTCCATTACATCACATTTTACCCCACAGCAAAGAGCATCAATTTGTTGGTCTGATTTCCACAATGAGGTTTGTAAGAAATATTGTTCGGGATTTGACATGACTCGGATTCGACGCGAGTTTTTGGATTTGCAATTAACGGATAAGATGACGATGGATGATCTCATTTCCCAATTCACTGACAAGCTAAGATTCGTGCAACAATGGGTACCGGATGAACGTATGAAGATTGACCACTTTGTGGGAATATTACCGCATACTTATCGGACGACCGTGAGACTGGAGGGTACTCTCTCCCAAGCTTTTGATCTTGCCCGTTCTGTGGATGGAGATGTTAGGGCCCAGGGCTTGGAAGTTAAGGAAAAATCTTCATTTAAACCCAAAGGTGATTCTTCAGGTATTCCTGGAAAGAAGAAATGGCAGGGATTCCATCAACCTAAGAAGCCCAGTTCGGATAGTAAATCATTGGATAGAACCAATTGGTGCCACAATTGTAAATCGAGACACACGGGTCCTTGCACTCCGCAAACTGCTAGGTGTATCAAATGTGGACAACTTGGTCATGACATCAAGGATTGTGCGTTTCCTAGGCATGTATGTTGGAATTGCCAAAAGGAAGGTCATCGTTCGGGTTTGTGTCCGGAGGCTGGAAAACAAAAGATGGGTGTGGTCGGAGGGTCTTCATCTTCTGGCCAGAAAAGAAAGAATTCCCCAACGGAAACCGGCAGGGCATTCCAAATGACAGCTGATGATGCTGTCAGGACTGAAGATGTTATAACTGGTACATTTCTAATCAACTCTGTACCAGCTACTGTTCTGTTTGATTAGGGAGCCAATTGCTCATTTATATCTATGCTTTTCTGCGATAAACTGAAATTGACGCCCACTTGTATTATAAATCCTATTGAGGTTGAGGTAGCAAATGGCAAGATAGTCCCAGTTACCACATCGGTGACTGGAGCTAGCATATTGATTGAGGATCATAGTTTCCCAATTTCTTTTCTATTGATGCCTATCCCCAGTTTTGATGCGGTTTTAGGCATGGATTGGTTAAGTAAGAATAAGGCAAGTATAGAGTGCCATAAGAAACTAATTAGGATTCCAATCTCAGATGAGTCATATGTTGTGGCTCGAGGGGAACGGGAAAGAGGTAGTATCCCTATGATTTCTATGATGAAAGCTAGTAAATCTCTAGCTAAGGGGTGTGTATCCTACCTGGCCTATATAATTGATGCAAAATTAGAAAAGAAAACCGTTTCCAATGTCCGGGTGGTTTCTGATTACCCCGACGTCTTTCCTGATGAATTGCCTGGGTTACCTCCCATTAGAAAGGTGGAATATAAAATTGACCTGATTCCGGGTTCTACTCCTGTAGCTAAGGCTCCTTATAGACTAGCTCCCTCCGAAATTCGTGAAATGATGACCCAAATCCAGGAGCTATTAGATAAGGGTTTCGTCAGGCCTAGTTCGTCTCCTTGGGGTGCACCGGTGTTGTTTGTTAAAAAGAAGGATGGCACCCTTCGGATGTGTATTGATTATAGAGAGTTGAATAAGCGAACCATAAAGAATAAGTACCCTTTGCCCCGAATAGATGAATTATTTGATCAATTACAAGGGTCTTCCTATTTCTCTAAGATTGACTTGAGGTCGGGTTATCATCAAGTGCGGGTTTGCGAGGAGGATATTCCTAAGACGGCTTTTCGCACTAGATATGGTCATTATGAATTTCTTGTTATACCTTTTGGGTTGACTAATGCTCCGGCGGTCTTTATGGATTTGATGAATAGAGTTTGTCGACCTTACCTTGATAAGTTCGTTATTGTATTTATTGATGATATATTGATTTATTCTAAGACTGAGTCCGATCATGAAGTACATTTGCGTTTAGTACTTGACACCTTGAAACAGGAGAAGTTGTATGCTAAGTTCTCCAAATGTGAGTTTCGGTTGCGTGAGGTCCAGTTTTTGGGGCATATTATTTGTAACACCCCCGAAATTCACTGTTTTGCGGAAGCATAATTTGGGGTGTTACTAATCAAATATCACAGCACAAAGATAAAGTAAACGACATCTATATGCAACGTTTGTAAATTAGTTACATTCCATAGATATATTGTTTGAAAACTTATTGTTTTCGTATACAAAAATGTAGTTTCCCTAGAGTCCGCGCGTGTAGCGGGAGATTCTATTACATAATCAAAATATACAAAAGATAATGCTAAGAATCTCCGCTAATGCAGTTGTGTTGAAATCATGCGACTCTAGCTAAAAATCCTGGAGTAATCCTACTCCATCCGAGTACCTGAGAAAACATGCTAAAAAGTGTCAACCAAAAGGTTGGTGAATCTCACAGGTTTGTAAGTAATATCAGCTTTGAACACGAGATTTCATCAGTAATGCCCGCAGGCGTAAAATCAGCAATTTCAATCTAGAAATCGTAAACCAGTATTTGCAATCCCGCAAATGTAAGTAAGTAAGTTTATACCGTTGCCATGAGGCTCATAATCGAAGCTTAACCCGTAAGTAATAAGTTTGCTCCCGTGACATGCTCGTAAATGAGCAAGCATCAGTAACGAATAATTAGTCACCCGTTTCTACGTGTAAATCAGTACGTGGCAGCGCTACTGCCCCGGGTGGGGAGGGTCATTTCCCTAATGGATCCATTAACTAGTGTTCGCGCTTAAGTCCATAACTAACGATATATGATGGAGAGACTTCTGTTTGTAAGTAAACTCATGCAATTTCGTTTGGTATAGTAAACAGTTTAGTACTTGTGTTCAAGAAAATCAGTAGCATATATCTCCCCCAATAAGATAAAACAGTAAAAGTGGGGCCGTAAGACTCACCTGAGTCTTGTAGTAATCAGTTGCAATTAGCAAGTAGTAAGTAAAGCAAGTAGGTTCTCTGAACCCGTAACCTTCAAATGCCTAATCATATGAAGTTATGTAAGTATGCGTCTCACGAGACGTTTCGTTTAGTTGTACACAACTAGTATATCCAGTGTTTGTCCGTATGTTTGTAATTGTTTGTTTGTTGGAAAACATGTTTGGCCCGTTGGTGACGGTTTGTAGCAAAATTTCTAAAATGTTGACTTTGCTACAGTAAATGTGCTACAGTGAATTGCTACAGTAAAATTTGACTTTTTGCTACAGTAACTTTGACTTTTCTATAGTGAAAATCCTTTAAAATTTCCAAGTTTTCTGTTTTCTGCGACATAAGCTGCGACACAAGGATTTGTATGCGACACAAGGGTTGTGTCGCATGAAGGATGCGACACAATAGCTCTGCGACACAGTGGTTGTGTCGCAAAAAGCTTGCGATGCTAATTCAATAGCGACAGAACGGTTGTGTCGTATTAAATACGACATAGTATGCGACATAGAGTGCGACACAATATTGTGTCGCAAAGGTTACGACACTAAAGGATTGGTACGACACAAGGTGCGACACAAACGGGTTTATGCGACACAGCATGCGACACAAGGCTTGTGTCGCATGTATGAACACCAGCCCAGAAACTTTCGGGTTTCAAGAATTTTCGACCAAAAACGCAAATCTAACCCATTTTTGAGCTATAAAATCGTGTATTCTTCATGTATTAGGTTATGTCTAAGTTGTGTACACATCAAAACATCAAAACATTACACCAAATTGAATAGATCTAAGATTTTAGGAATTTCTTACTTTTGCAAATCGAGCTAAATGGAGGATGAATTGATGAAGACGGTCTTGATATTCTTGCTCCACTCGTGATGGTGATTCCGAATATGTAATTTTCGTGGTCGAGATTTGATGTTGAAAATTTGGTGTGAATTGAGGTTGAGAGAGTTTGTGGTTTGTGTGTGTTTAGTTAGAATGAAAATGGAAAGGGAAATTGGGGTGGGGGTTTGGGTTGGTGGCTGATCCAAAAGGAAGGAGGGGGAAAATACTCCCCAAAACACAGTGTTGACTCCGTGTCCTAATCGTTTATTCACTAGTTTTTCATATTTAACCAAACGTTTATATTTTTAAAACGTAACTGGAGTATTTAAGAAAAAATACTTTGAAATTAATAGTAAAACATTTGTCGCAATATTTAAATTATTAAGTCGCGTTTATTACGTTTTGTTGCGTTAGTTAAAATGTCGTCGCGATAATATATAAATAATGCTCGTTCGGTTGTGTATTTTATATAACAAAATACGTTCTCATTATTTAAGTAAATTTCTGTCACCAACGTCCAAATAAACTGTGTCGGACTCCGTCCTGTTAATTCGTACGATTCATTCCAAATCGCGTAAGTACACACATATATATATAAATCACCTTATATATATATATATACAAATAGAATCTGTAATTAGTCCTATTACATACTAATTACCACTAGTTACAAACAATTAGGCATAATTAATTATCCTAATTATGCAGGTCTTACATTCTCCCCTTGTTAAAGAAACTTCGTCCCGAAATTAGCTTGAGTGCACGGACGGTGCGTTATCTGGGAAAAGATGTGGGTATTTCTGTCGTATTTGGTCTTCCCGTTCCCAGGTGAACTCAGGGCCGCGCCTAGAATTCCACCTGACCTTTACGATGGGAATACGACTCTGTTTCAATCGTTTGACCTCACGGTCCATGATTTCCATAGGTTCCTCGACAAAATGAAGTTTATCATCGATTTGAATTTCGTCGAGCGGTATAATCAGTGTCTCATTAGACAGACATTTCTTCAAGTTAGAAATGTGGAATGTGTTGTGTACGCTGCTAAGTTCAGCAGGAAGTTGCAGGCGGTATGCCACTGGACCAATCCTTTCCAGGATTTCGAATGGTCCGATGTATCTAGGATTTAGTTTGCCTCGCTTTCCGAATCGAATGACACCCTTCCACGGTGCCACTTTGAGAAGTACCTTGTCCCCTACCTGGAACTCAAGGTGTTTGCGTCTCACGTCAGCATAGCTTTTCTGACGATCACGTGCGGCTTTCAACCGGTTTTGAATACCAACGATTTTCTCAGTAGTTTCTTGAATGATATCTGGACCCGTGAGTTGGGAATCTCCTAACTCAGTCCAACAGATAGGTGATCGGCATTTACGCCCGTAAAGTGCCTCGAAGGGTGCAGCCTTTATGCTGGTATGGTAACTGTTGTTGTACGAAAACTCGCACAACGGTAAGTGATTTTCCCAAGAATAACCGAAGTCAACTACGCAGGCTCGTAGCATATCCTCCAGTGTTTGAATAGTTCGCTCGCTTTGGCCATCGGTTTGCGGGTGATAAGCAGTACTCATATCCAGACGAGTACCAAGAGATTTTTGTAGCGATTGCCAAAAGTTAGAAGTAAAACGGCTGTCCCTATCCGAGATGATCGAGATAGGTACACCGTGTCGCGAGATGATTTCTTTGACATAGATGCGAGTCAGACGCTCCATCTTGTCGGTTTCCTTGATGGCCAGAAAATGAGCAGATTTCGTGAGACGGTCCACGATCACCCAAATGGTATCGCAACCACTCGAAGTTTTCGGTAGTTTGGTGATGAAGTCCATGGAAATCTGTTCCCATTTCCATTGAGGAATTTCAGGTTGTTGGAGCAACCCCGAGGGTCTTTGGTGTTCGGCCTTGACTTTGGAACAGGTTAGGCATTTACTGACGTACAAGGCAATGTCAGCTTTCATGTTAGGCCACCAATACAACCCTTTGACGTCATGATACATCTTATCAGAACCAGGATGTATAGAGTATCGAGATTTGTGAGCTTCAGCCATCACCAAATCTCGCAAGTTTCCGAATTTGGGTAACCACACCCGGTTAGAGAAGTATCGAGTTCCATCGGGTTTGATTTCGAATTGTTTATCCAAGCCTCGCAAGGCTTCATTTTTCAAGTTTTCATCGTTGAGTGCTTCAAGTTGAGCGGTAAGGATTTGAGCAGGAAGCTCGTTATGAATTGTCATAGAAAGTGCTCGGACTCGAAGGGATTTCACTCGTTCTTTTCGGCTTAAGGCATCGGTAACTACGTTAGCCTTGCCCGGATGGTATTTGATCTCGCAGTCGTAGTCACTAAGTAACTCAACCCAGCGACGTTGCCTCATGTTTAGATCCTTCTGATCGAATATGTGTTGGAGACTTTTGTGATCAGTGAAGATAGTGCTTTTCGTACCGTAGAGATAATGTCTCCAGATTTTCAATGCGAAGACCACAGCACCTAACTCGAGGTCGTGGGTCGTATAGTTTTTCTCGTGGATTTTTAGTTGTCGTGAGGCATAGGCAATGACTTTTTCCCGTTGCATCAACACACAACCAAGTCCTTGCAGGCGTCGCAGTAAACTACGAAATCGTCGGTGCCCTCGGGTAAGGACAAGATCGGTGCACTGCAAAGTTTGTTTTTCAATAGTTGGAAAGCTGACTCTTGTTTATCAGTCCAATCGAACTTCTTATCTTTCTGAGTCAGTGTGGTTAGGGGAACAGCTATTCTTGAAAAGTTTTCGATGAATCGGCGGTAATAACCAGCAAGACCTAAGAATTGTCTCACTTCGGTTGGAATGGTCGGTGACTCCCAGCCCTTGATTGCTTCAATCTTGGCGGGATCAACATGAATTCCTTGGCTGTCAATCACGTGCCCGAGGAATTGAACGGTTCGAATCCAGAACTCACACTTAGAGAATTTGGCATATAACTCTTCGTGTTTAAGAAGTCCTAGAATGGTTTTCAGATGTTGAGCATGTTCCTGCTCGTTGCGAGAGTAAATCAGGATATCATCGATGAACACAATGACGAATTTGTCAAGATATGATTTGCACACCCGATTCATAAGGTCCATGAATACGGCCGGTGAATTGGTCAACCCGAATGGCATCACTTGGAATTCGTAATGCCCATAACGAGTTCGGAAAGCTGTCTTTGGGATATCATTGTCACGGACTCGGAGTTGATGATAACCCGACCGTAGATCAATCTTTGAGTAAACACTCGATCCCTGGAGTTGGTCAAACAGGTCATCGATTCTAGGAAGTGGGTACCGATTCTTTATGGTTAGCTTATTCAGCTCTCGATAGTCGATACACATGCGGAAAGATCCATCTTTCTTTTTCACGAATAAGACCGGAGCTCCCCAAGGCGAGGAACTTGGTTGAATGAATCCTCTGTCCAGGAGTTCCTGTAGTTGGTTAGACAACTCCTGCATTTCGGATGGTGCTAAACGGTAAGGGGCTCGTGCCACGGGTGCAGCTCCGGGCACAAGTTCGATTTGAAATTCAACTTGTCTAGGTGGCGGAAGTCCGGGCAAGTCTTCAGGAAAGACTTCCGGGAACTCCCGCACGATTGGAACATCCTCAAGTCGCTTCTCCTCCGACTTCTTCTCCGTTACATGTGCAAGGATGGCTTGATACCCTTTTCGTAGGTATTTTCTAGTTTTCAGACAGGAGACAATATTCAGATTTCGTCTGCCGGTCTCCCCTTGTAGGACTAAGGTTCCACCGGAGACAAGAGGTATGCGAACGAGTTTGTCATGACAGATGATTTCAGCTCGGTGCTTGGATAACCAATCCATACCGACAATAATATCGAAGCTGCCGATCTCGACAGGGATTAAATCAATGGAAAACGTTTCGTTCGTGAGGTTAAGTGTACAGTTGTGTATGATGCTATCAGTCTCAATCAGTTTGCCGTTAGCTAATTCTACAATGTATTTAGCATCTAAGGCAGTGGGAGTTATATCAAGTAAAGGGCTAAATTTCTCAGAAATGAAGCTTCTATCGGCACCGGTATCAAATAATACAGAAGCAGTAAGGTCGTTGAGAAGGAACGTACCCGTCACGACATTCGGGTCTTGTCTGGCTTCCCCAGCCTTGATAATGAATGCTCTACCACGAGCAGGGTTGTTGTTGTTTTTCAGCTTTGGGCAATCTTTCTTGAAGTGCCCTGAATTTTCGCACCCAAAGCAGGCCTTTGGTGCATTGGTGTTGGGGGTAGAAATGTTGGTTCGGCAATCCTTGGCTAGATGCCCGAACCGTTTGCAGTTGGAGCAAGGGCAAGAACCGTCATGATGGCGGCTGCATTTGGAACAGTAAGGCTTGTTCCCGCTGTACCCTTTCTTTTCCGAAGTCCCCGATGAATAAGCCTTAATGTACTCAGGCTTTTCGTTGGAGGTTTGGTTGGATGAGTTGGGGTTACCTTCCCACTTGCGTTTGTTGTTTGCAGATGGGGTTGAAGTTGTGCCACGGCGGACAGAATTTGCCGTTAGTTCATGGGCCATACGGATGGCGCTCTGAATAGTACCCGGTTTGGATGAAGTCACCAGGTCCTGTAGTCTCTCGGGAAGTCCATCAACGAATTTCTCGATCCTCTTGTACTCAGGATCGACCATGGTTGGGCACAGAAGTGCCAATTGGTGGAAACGGTTGGTATAACCGGTGATGTCATCACCCTGCATCTTGTGGTTCCAGAATTCTATTTCCAGCTGTTTCAATTCATCCCTGGGGCAGTACTCGCCCCTCAACATCTCCTTCAACTCCTCCCACGGGAGTTTGTAAGCATTAGCAACACCCACAGTCTGGGCATAGGTGTTCCACCAGGTGAGTGCGGTGTCAGTAAAAGTACTAACGGAGAACTTAACTTTGTCTCCTTCCGCACAGTTGCAGATCAGAAATACGGATTCGACTTTCTCGATCCAGCGTACTAGACCGATAGCTCCCTCAGTACCTGCAAAGTTTAGAGGTTTGCAGTTCTGAAAGTCTTTGTATGAACAGGGTTTAGCAGTAGGGGTTTCAGCGGCATCGCTGTTCCTCGTGGAATTTGGTGGAGTATTCCGAGCCAAGGCTTCAGTAACAGCCTGGGTTATAAGGGAGGTAATCTGGGCATCGGTGTATGGTCTTGTCTTTGGCGGCATGATTCTTCAATAAAGAAATGAAGATACATGAGATTTTGTAGGAACTTGTAATTGTCACAGATGTACATGTATAAAAGCAGTAATACATAACATCAACATGGAAAAATGACAATTATTATGAGTTGAAATATCAAGGAATATTTGATGGATAATGCGAGTTCAAAGGTTACATCCTACAGAGATATTACAAAAGGTGTCGGGAATTGTTACATCCGACTAGTTTATAGAATAGCGCTAGATAGTCATTAGATTACGAGACAAAGACTACACTAGTCTTAATGTAGATTAATCTGTTCCATCAGCGCGACAAGGCGGTCCACGGTTTCTGCCAGCCTGTTGGTTTGCCTGGCATTGTCTTCAACTAAGGCCAGTCGTTGTGCTAGTACACGAGAGTGATCCTCAGTCTCCTGTGAACGTTGTTCACATTCCTCTAGTCGGTTTCTTACAAGTTCATCCGCACCTAATTCGGCGGTCATTGAGTCCTGAATTATGCTTACAGAGAGGTTGGTATCCTCTTGTTCTCGCTGGAGTTGGGATATGTGATCAAGTGCCTGGCGAAGCAGGTAGGTCATTCGGAGTTGTTCCCGTTCGAGATGTTCGAGCCTTTGCTCCTGACGGTGAAGTTGGGTAGCCAACACTGGCATCGTGAGGTGTGTCGAGTTCTAAGAGTTATGAACAGGATAGGGGCTGGTTCGAGGTGACCTTGAGTTCCTCCTGGCTTCTCGTGGGTTCCGTGACCCATGTGAGTGAGAGTGTGACGGATTAGGTGGTATGTTTGTCATTCCTGTGGCAGAGTGTAAGTAAGACGAGGCTAATATATATATACATATATCATATCCAGCCTAGTGTCTAGCACGTATCAAGTAATGGTCCGGTTCTCTCGTGGTCAGAGTTAACTAACGTATCCCCGTTCAACATATTCATTTCAGACCTTACATCATCTTTCCTTAATTGTACATAGTTGATCAGGCTATGTTAAATTAAAGTCGTATGCTGTAATTCCTGAACCAGTCATGTCTAATAAGAGAATACTGCCTAACGGTCATAGTCTAGGCCCAATAAATGCAACCTAGTTCACTATAACCTTAGGCTCTGATACCAATCTGTAACACCCCCGAAATTCACTGTTTTGCGGAAGCATAATTTGGGGTGTTACTAATCAAATATCACAGCACAAAGATAAAGTAAACGACATCTATATGCAACGTTTGTAAATTAGTTACATTCCATAGATATATTGTTTGAAAACTTAGTGTTTTCGTATACAAAAATGTAGTTTCCCTAGAGTCCGCGCGTGTAACGGGAGATTCTATTACATAATCAAAATATACAAAAGATAATGCTAAGAATCTCCGCTAATGCAGTTGTGTTGAAATCATGCGACTCTAGCTAAAAATCCTGGAGTAATCCTACTCCATCCGAGTACCTGAGAAAACATGCTAAAAAGTGTCAACCAAAAGGTTGGTGAATCTCACAGATTTGTAAGTAATATCAGCTTTGAACACGAGATTTCATCAGTAATGCCCGCAGGCGTAAAATCAGCAATTTCAATCTAGAAATCGTAAACCAGTATTTGCAATCCAGCAAATGTAAGTAAGTAAGTTTATACCGTTGCCATGAGGCTCATAATCGAAGCTTAACCCGTAAGTAATAAGTTTGCTCCCGTGACATTCTCGTAAATGAGCAAGCATCAGTAACGAATAATTAGTCACCCGTTTCTACGTGTAAATCAGTACGTGGCAGCGCTACTGCCCCGGGTGGGGAGGGTCATTTCCCTAATGGATCCATTAACTAGTGTTCGCGCTTAAGTCCATAACTAACGATATATGATGGAGAGACTTCTGTTTGTAAGTAAACTCATGCAATTTCGTTTGGTATAGTAAACAGTTTAGTACTTGTGTTCAAGAAAATCAGTAGCATATATCTCCCCCAATAAGATAAAACAGTAAAAGTGGGGCCGTAAGACTCACCTGAGTCTTGTAGTAATCAGTTGCAATTAGCAAGTAGTAAGTAAAGCAAGTAGGTTCTCTGAACCCGTAACCTTCAAATGCCTAATCATATGAAGTTATGTAAGTATGCGTCTCACGAGACGTTTCGTTTAGTTGTACACAACTAGTATATCCAGTGTTTGTCCGTATGTTTGTAATTGTTTGTTTGTTGGAAAACATGTTTGGCCCGTTGGTGACGGTTTGTAGCAAAATTTCTAAAATGTTGACTTTGCTACAGTAAATGTGCTACAGTGAATTGCTACAGTAAAATTTGACTTTTTGCTACAGTAACTTTGACTTTTCTATAGTGAAAATCCTTTAAAATTTCCAAGTTTTCTGTTTTCTGCGACATAAGCTGCGACACAAGGATTTGTATGCGACACAAGGGTTGTGTCGCATGAAGGATGCGACACAATAGCTCTGCGACACAGTGGTTGTGTCGCAAAAAGCTTGCGATGCTAATTCAATAGCGACAGAACGGTTGTGTCGTATTAAATACGACATAGTATGCGACATAGAGTGCGACACAATATTGTGTCGCAAAGGTTACGACACTAAAGGATTGGTACGACACAAGGTGCGACACAAACGGGTTTATGCGACACAGCATGCGACACAAGGCTTGTGTCGCATGTATGAACACCAGCCCGGAAACTTTCGGGTTTCAAGAATTTTCGACCAAAAACGCAAATCTAACCCATTTTTGAGCTATAAAATCGTGTATTCTTCATGTATTAGGTTATATCTAAGTTGTGTACACATCAAAACATCAAAACATTACACCAAATTGAATAGATCTAAGATTTTAGGAATTTCTTACTTTTGCAAATCGAGCTAAATGGAGGATGAATTGATGAAGACGGTCTTGATATTCTTGCTCCACTCGTGATGGTGATTCCGAATATGTAATTTTCGTGGTCGAGATTTGATGTTGAAAATTTGGTGTGAATTGAGGTTAAGAGAGTTTGTGGTTTGTGTGTGTTTAGTTAGAATGAAAATGGAAAGGGAAATTGGGGTGGGGGTTTGGGTTGGTGGCTGATCCAAAAGGAAGGAGGGGGAAAATACTCCCCAAAACACAGTGTTAACTCCGTGTCCTAATCGTTTATTCACTAGTTTTTCATATTTAACCAAACGTTTATATTTTTAAAACGTAACTGGAGTATTTAAGTAAAAATACTTTGAAATTAATAGTAAAACATTTGTCGCAATATTTAAATTATTAAGTCGCGTTTATTACGTTTTGTTGCGTTAGTTAAAATGTCGTCGCGATAATATATAAATAATGCTCGTTCGGTTGTGTATTTTATATAACAAAATACGTTCTCATTATTTAAGTAAATTTCTGTCACCAACGTCCAAATAAACTGTGTCGGACTCCGTCCTGTTAATTCGTACGATTCATTCCAAATCGCGTAAGTACACACATATATATATAAATCACCTTATATACATATATACAAATAGAATCTGTAATTAGTCCTATTACATACTAATTACCACTAGTTACAAACAATTAGGCATAATTAATTATCCTAATTATGAAGGTGTTACATTATGTGTGAGGATAGAGTTAAGGTTGATCCATCTAAAGTTGAGGCAGGTATGAATTGGCAAGCACCTAAGTCTGCTTCGGAGATTAAGAGTTTTCTTGGTCTGGCGGGTTACTATCGAAAGTTCATCAAGGATTTCTCTAAGCTCGCGGGTCCTTTGACGGAAATTGACTCGAAAGGATGTTAAGTTTCAATGGAATGATCAGCAGGAGTCGGCTTTCCAGACTTTGAAACAGTTATTGTGTCAGGCTCCAATTTTAGCTCTGCCTGACGGGTCCGATGATTTCATTGTGTATTGTGATGCTTCACATGCGGGTTTGGGCGGTGTTCTAAGGCAACGTGGTCAAGTCATAGCATATGCGTCTCGACAGCTTAAGCCTCATGAAAAGAATTATCCTACCCATGATTTGGAGCTCGCGGCTGTAGTTTTTGCTTTGAAAATTTGGAGACACTACTTGTACGGTACTAAATGTGTTATTTGTACGGATCACAGGAGTCTTCAGTACATGTTTTCTCAGAAGGAACTGAATATGCGTCAGAGGCGATGGTTGGAGTTGATAAAAGATTATGATTGTGAAATTCGTTACCATCCGGGTAAGGCAAATGTGGTAGCCGATGCGTTGAGTAGAAAAGGGAAATTCGAGAAAGTTTGCTTTATGCGATTAGAAGTTTCCTCGGATTTGATTGACAAATTGAAAATGGCACAAATGGAAGCATTGTTGGATCAAAATTTGAAAGCCGAGGTTCTATTGAAAAGAAAAGAACTGTTATGTGACGATTCTCGTGGATTAAAGACATTCCAATCGCGTGTTTGGGTTCCTTTGCTTGGTGGGCTTCGTGATGTAATATTGATGGAAGCTCATAAGTCCAGATTGTCGGTTCATCCCGGGAGCACAAAAATGTATAATGATTTGAAACCTTTGTATTGGTGGCCTACTTTGAAAACGGATATTGCTCGTTTGGTGGAATCGTGCCATATATGCTCTCAAGTGAAAGCCGAACACCAGAAACCGTATGGGTCGTTGAAACAACTTGAGATTCCCGAGTGGAAATGGGAACACATTACGATGGACTTTGTAACAAAATTTCCGCGAACCATTAGAGGAAATGACATGATTTGGGTGATTGTAGACCGATTGACTAAGAGTGCTCACTTCCTTGCTACTAGTGAGACGGCTTCCTTGAGTAAATTATCCCAATTGTACGTCAATGAGATTGTTTCGCGACATGGAATTCCATTATCCATCGTGTCGGATAGAGATCCACGATTCGTGTCCGGGTTTTGGCAGGGTTTGCAGAAGGAATTGGGTACCAGAATTAATTTGAGTACAACTTATCACCCTCAGACGGACGGTCAATCAGAGCGCACCATTCAAACTTTGGAGGACATGTTGCGTGCTTGTGTGTTAGAATATGGTGGGTCTTGGGATTCACACCTGCCATTGATTGAGTTTGCGTATAATAATTCTTATCACTCGAGTATAGGTATGCCTCCGTATGAAATGCTTTATGGGCGTCGTTGTAGAACACCCACATGTTGGTTGGAAGCGGGTGAGAAACAATTTGCGGGTCCAGATATTGTTCAGATTACTGCGGATAAAGTAGCTATAGCTCGTGAGAAGTTAGAAGCTGCTCGGGATAGACAGAAACAGTATGCCGATCCGCGGCGCCGTCCGGTTTCGTTTGTAGTGGGTGAATTGGTATATTTAAAGGTTTCCCCTTGGAAAGGAGTGATTCGGTTTGGTAAACGTGGTAAACTTGCTCCTAGGTTTATTGGGCCATTTAGGATTCGCCAAATAGTTAATGATCAAATGGTATCATTAGATCTTCCTCTTGAATTAGCGGGTATTCATGACACTTTTAATGTTTGTTATTTAAGGAAGTGTAAGGTGGAGGACCAATCCCAAGTCCTTCCGTTACAAGACTTGCGTGTCGACTTAAGTCAGAAACTTGTAGAGGAGCCCATAGAGCTTGTAGATAGAAAAGTGACTAAACTTCGAAAGAAGGAGATACCTATGGTTTTGGTTAAGTGGCGACATAGTTTGGGTGCTAATATTACGTGGGAAACGGAGGAAAGCATGCGATTACGTAATCCTAATCTTTTTTAGCGTGGCGAGATTTCGGGGACAAAATCTTCTTAAGGAGGGAAGATTTGTAACATCCTCATTACCGGCCTAGGAGAAATTTGGTAAATTTACTTAATTCATTTGATCATTTAATTGAGTTTAGAAATAATTCGTATTATTTGCTTAATTGAAATTAATAGGGTAAATGGTCAAACGATTTATTGTGATACATAAATTGTTACTTGTTTTAAATAAATTTAGTTGACGGTATAATAAAATATATTTTCGCGCAAACGGTTTTTAGGTTCCAGACAACAGGTTTAGAGCGGGTATAATTTGGTACCAACTTATACCCACCCTTAGTTGGTGGATCGGTTTATTTGTTTTTCCCAATTCATTCCAACTCCAACACACACACATACATTGAGATTGAATGAAATCAAAAAGAGAAAACTTTGAGCAATCGATTAAAGCTTGGATTCTTGGAAACAACTTATCAACATCATCATCTACCTTGCTATTACCTCGATTTGTAAGTTTAAATTTGCTTGGAATATATGTTTATAGGTTAGGGTTTGAAGAAATAGGTTAAAAGTGTGATCATGTTTGGATTGATGATTTAGGAAGCTAGTTATTGTTAGAACTTGATATATGATGATGCTTTAAGTTGTTTTCATGTATAAATCGTGTAGTGTATCTTTAATTTGATGATTCGTGGTTTTTGGTTCGGGTTGGGTTTTGCAGAAACTGGGCGTAGCTGATGATCTTGGGAATCCGGCGGATTCACGGGAATCCGGGCGGATTCCCCCTTTTTAATGACTTATCTGAATCAAACGGGAATATGGCGTATTCATGGGAATACGGCGTATTCCTGGGAATACGGTGTATTCTCAGTGCGTATTCCTTAAGTCCAGGTCTGATCAAAATTGGGGCTGGAAAGGGCGTGGGAATACGGCGGATTCATGGGAATCCGGCCGTATTCATATGAATCCGGCGGATTCCCACTGTTTGCTGGACTTATTATTTTAACTTGCTAGAACTTGTGTTAATCGACTTGTATAGTATCTTTTGCTACTTAATACATGTGTAATTGATCATAATTGTCTAAAGTAAGTATGTATCTTATGAAATGAGTATTAACTTATAATTCTCTTGTGTCCTCAGATAAACCGAAGACTCAATAATATTAGAACTTTGAGTGAAGACGGTGACTGCGAAGGGTGAGTGGATCATTGACTCTCTTTCTGAATTAGTTGTAACAATCCGGTTACAACGGGTAAACATGGTTTTACAGTTATATGTTGAATAAGTACATTTTGCCATGATGATTATGGAATGTGCTATCTTGTCAGGGGTCAATATGATATTGGGTTTGGATACTATTACTTTGGACGACATGATGACTTTGTACATGTGTTGTTTATTGAAATCATGTCGTATGTAGTAATGGTACTAAACTATCGGTAAGACCACTGTTTGGCCTTCAGTGGTTATAAGTGTTACTTGGGGAACCACCGCGGCATGAGGGTACCTCAAGGACCACCGATCCTCTTTGATGTATTTGTTGTGATGCTTTGTGGTGATCAATTGCTATGATAGTTTAGATTGATAGTTGTGATCTATTCACTTAGCTTCGTGCTAACCCCTCTCCTCACTTCTTGCAGATTACTTTTGATGTGGGTGGGCAAGAAGTTGGTTTGAAGAATGTTTGACTGTCTACTCTGACTATATGACATGTCGTCGTTTATAAACTTATGTTTTGAATTCAAACAACACCTAACTTAATGTTTGTAGCTAATGTGGTTATTGTATCAACTCATCATGCAGGCATAGATTGTGTTTTGGGAACTAAGTTATACGCAATCTATAATGCATGATTTGTATTAATCGCTTCCGAAGAAAATATATATTAAAAAAAAATGTCTCTTGAAATTTTGTGGTGTTATAAATTGGTATCAGAGCCTAGGTTTGGGTGAATTGAGCATGGGTTAAGTGTTCAATCCTAAATCTATGTGTGTCAGTCAAACATTCCTGTGAGTGGGATTTTGTTAGCATGTGAAGTTGGTTAGTATATAGGTACTAACAACTAACGTGTTATGAGATGTTGTTTTGGTACAGATATGGCAGATAATGAACCTCCAGCCGACACACCCAATGATGCCTCTCGAACTAATGTATCCCCTACTAAAACCCAAAATGTTAGCCAGGGTCAAACTGGTACTTCCTTTTCTGCAGGGGACTTTGATCATGATGATTATATGATTCATCTAGAGACAGAAAATCTGAGACTTAAGGCAATTGAACAACAGTTTTTGCAACAACAACAAACCCGGTCTTCTCAACAAATCTTGCAATCTTTGCCACCTATTGTTAGCGCTGTACCACCACCTTTGGTGACTTCGCAGATTCCAGTATCTCAGTCTTATTATCATCATCCACAACACTATGGTACCTATCAGACTTCGGCCCCGTTCTTTTCCGGACCTACGGGTTATCAGACTCCGATATTTCAAGCTCAGGGTCAACCTAAGCTATGCTCTTTCAAGACTTTTAAGTCTAGTGGACCATCCGATTACTCAGGTAGTTCAAACCCATCGGTTACCTTGGATTGGCTGAGAGATGTGGAAAGAAAGTTTGAGGTTTGTCGATGTGAAGAGGAAGTCAAAGTTCCTTTTGCGGTGCAACTTCTCAAGGGTCCAGCAATGGTTTGGTGGGATTCCATTACATCACATTTTACCCCACAGCAAAGAGCATCAATTTGTTGGTCTGATTTCCACAATGAGGTTTGTAAGAAATATTGTTCGGGATTTGACATGACTCGGATTCGACGCGAGTTTTTGGATTTGCAATTAACGGATAAGATGACGATGGATGATCTCATTTCCCAATTCACTGACAAGCTAAGATTCGTGCAACAATGGGTACCGGATGAACGTATGAAGATTGACCACTTTGTGGGAATGTTACCGCATACTTATCGGATGACCGTGAGACTGGAGGGTACTCTCTCCCAAGCTTTTGATCTTGCCCGTTCTGTGGATGGAGATGTTAGGGCCCAGGGCTTGGAAGTTAAGGAAAAATCTTCATTTAAACCCAAAGGTGATTCTTCAGGTATTCCTGGAAAGAAGAAATGGCAGGGATTCCATCAACCTAAGAAGCCCAGTTCGGATAGTAAATCATTGGATAGAACCAATTGGTGCCACAATTGTAAATCAAGACACACGGGTCCTTACACTCCGCAAACTGCTAGGTGTATCAAATGTGGACAACTTGGTCATGACATCAAGGATTGTGCGTTTCCTAGGCATGTATGTTGGAATTGCCAAAAGGAAGGTCATCGTTCGGGTTTGTGTCCGGAGGCTGGAAAACAAAAGATGGGTGTGGTCGGAGGGTCTTCATCTTCTGGCCAGAAAAGAAAGAATTCCCCAACGGAAACCGGCAGGGCATTCCAAATGACAGCTGATGATGCTGTCAGGACTGAAGATGTTATAACTGGTACATTTCTAATCAACTCTGTACCAGCTACTGTTCTGTTTGATTCGGGAGCCAATTGCTCATTTATATCTATGCTTTTCTGCGATAAACTGAAATTGACGCCCACTTGTATTATAAATCCTATTGAGGTTGAGGTAGCAAATGGCAAGATAGTCCCAGTTACCACATCGGTGACTGGAGCTAGCATATTGATTGAGGATCATAGTTTCCCAATTTCTTTTCTATTGATGCCTATCCCCAGTTTTGATGCGGTTTTAGGCATGGATTGGTTAAGTAAGAATAAGGCAAGTATAGAGTGCCATAAGAAACTAATTAGGATTCCAATCTCAGATGAGTCATATGTTGTGGCTCGAGGGGAACGGGAAAGATGTAGTATCCCTATGATTTCTATGATGAAAGCTAGTAAATCTCTAGCTAAGGGGTGTGTATCCTACCTGGCCTATATAATTGATGCAAAATTAGAAAAGAAAACCGTTTCCAATGTCCGGGTGGTTTCTGATTACCCCGACGTCTTTCCTGATGAATTGCTTGGGTTGCCTCCCATTAGAAAGGTGGAATATAAAATTGACCTGATTCCGGGTTCTACTCCTGTAGCTAAGGCTCCTTATAGACTAGCTCCCTCTGAAATTCGTGAAATGATGACCCAAATCCAGGAGCTATTAGATAAGGGTTTCGTCAGGCCTAGTTCGTCTCCTTGGGGTGCACCGGTGTTGTTTGTTAAAAAGAAGGATGGCACCCTTCGGATGTGTATTGATTATAGAGATTTGAATAAGCGAACCATAAAGAATAAGTACCCTTTGCCCCGAATAGATGAATTATTTGATCACTTACAAGGGTCTTCCTATTTCTCTAAGATTGACTTGAGGTCGGGTTATCATCAAGTGCGGGTTTGCGAGGAGGATATTCCTAAGACGGCTTTTCGCACTAGATATGGTCATTATGAATTTCTTGTTATACCTTTTGGGTTGACTAATGCTCCGGCGGTCTTTATGGATTTGATGAATAGAGTTTTTCGACCTTACCTTGATAAGTTCGTTATTGTATTTATTGATGATATATTGATTTATTCTAAGACTGAGTCCGATCATGAAGTACATTTGCGTTTAGTACTTGACAGCTTGAAACAGGAGAAGTTGTATGCTAAGTTCTCCAAATGTGAGTTTTGGTTGCGTGAGGTCCAGTTTTTGGGGCATATTATTTGTGAGGATGGAGTTAAGGTTGATCCATCTAAAGTTGAGGCAGTTATGAATTGGCAAGCACCTAAGTCTGCTTCGGAGATTAAGAGTTTTCTTGGTCTGGCGGGTTACTATCGAAAGTTCATCAAGGATTTCTCTAAGCTCGCGGGTCCTTTGACGAAATTGACTCGAAAGGATGTTAAGTTTCAATGGAATGATCAGCAGGAGTCGACTTTCCAGACTTTGAAACAGTTATTGTGTCAGGCTCCAATTTTAGCTCTGTCTGACGGGTCCGATGATTTCATTGTGTATTGTGATGCTTCACATGCGGGTTTGGGCGGTGTTCTAATGCAACGTGGTCAATTCATAGCATATCCCATGTCCATGTACCAAATGTTTAAACCATGTAGTTCGTAAAACGGAGGAAGTGCATTTCCATTTATTCAGCAATGGCATTGATCAAAACTACACACAATGGACTTATCATGGAGAGAAGGATGAGCCAATTGTTACAATAGAATATGGTGACAACCATATGGATTTTGATGCAGAACTCCCAACTCATGCGAGTGAAACAGTGGAAATGGTTAATGCTACAAAAGATAATTTTGATGATGAGGATCCGGATGACCATGCCAAGCTTCTAGAACTGCTATCAGATGCAGAGAAGCCACTTTACAGTGGGTGTCCTGACTTTACAAAGTTGTCAGCCATAGTTCACCTACTCAACTTAAAGAGTAAGTATGGCTGTTCTGATCAATTCTTTATTGAACTTCTAGGATTGTTAAAAAAGATGCTACCTGATAGTAACGAATTGCCGGAAAACACTTATCAGGCAAAGAAAATTTTGAAATTGCTGGGATCAGGATACAAAAAGATAGATGTATGTATCAACAATTGCCTTCTTTACTGGAAAGAGGACAAGGAATTGACCGTGTGTCGTACCTGTGGGACATCAAGATGGAAGGTGGATAAGAAGACAAAAAAAGTGTATGAGAAGACTCCAGCAAACGTAATGTGGTACTTTCCAATAATACCAAGGCTGCAACGTCTCTTTAAGATAACAAGTATTTCAGAAGAATTAAGATGGCACGCGACAAGGAGGAAAACAGATGGTGTGTTACGTCACCCGGCAGATTCACAGGCATGGCGAACCATAGATAACGAATTCCCCGAAATTGCAAATGATCCAAGGAATCTAAGGCTAGGAATATCTGCTGATGGTGTTGATGTCAACAGAGGAAATAGGCATCACAGTGTGTGGCCAGTTTTATCTGTCATCTACAACCTTCCTCCATGGTTGTGTATGAAAAGAAAGTTTATCATGCTATCTGTACTGATATCGGGATACCAGGGAAATGATATCGATGTTTTTTTAGAACCGTCGGTTGATGATCTACAACTCTTATTCGAGATAGGGGTCGATACATATGATGCTTCCACAAACCAAATATTTAATCTACGTGCGGTGGTGTTATGGACAATAAATGATTACCCTGCACTTGGTACTTTATGTGGCTGCCCAACCAGTGGATACAAAGGTTGTGTGGTATGTGGGAAAGATACATATTGTATTAGACTTCCTGCGTCATCCAAGCAGAGCTATGTAGGTCACAGAAGATATCTACCATATAACCATGCGTTCAGAAAGCAAAAGAAGGCGTTTAATGGAAATCAAGAATTTGGCACGACTCCAATTCCAATGACCGGTGAACAAATATACAACGAGGAAAAACATATTGAAAATAAGTGGGGACGCGTAAAACAAGCAAACCAAGAAGATGCCAGAGGCAGAGGTGGGAAGATCCAAAAGGAGAAGAGGAAAAGATCAGGAAAAGAAGATGGTACTTCAAGCAAATCAAATGAACAGAATGGTGCGTATTGGAAGAAATTCAACATTTGGTATCGAAAGCTAAAGTATTGGAGGCACAATGAAGTTCAACATTGTATCGATTTCATGCATATAGAAAAGAATGTTGGTGAGAGTCTAGTCGGGACTTTGCTAAATGTGCCGGGAAAGACGAAAGATGGAGAGAATGCTCGATTGGATCTTAAAGAGTTGGGAATAGACAAACCAGAGTTGTTTGTTAGGAAAGACGACCGAGAAATAACAGTAATACCACCAGCAGGTTACACGTTAACGAATGCCGAAAAGGACATCTTTTGTCAGACGTTATACAACATGAGGGTACCGCAAGGATATTGTTCTAATTTCTCTAGTTTAGTCAGCCTCACACGGCCTTAAATCACATGACTATCACATGCTAATGCAGGAGTTTTTGCCCATTGCAATACGTTCGATAATGGACGAACCCACACGCAAGGCTATTATCAGGTTTTGCTTTTTCTTTAAATCTATATGTAGCAAAGAGATCATATTAGAGGAACTAGATAAGATGCAAGAAGAACTTTGTGTCACACTGTGCCTACTCGAAAAGTTCTTTCCCCCCTCTTTTTTGATATTATGGTCCATTTAACTGTGCACCTAATTAGGGAGGTAAAATTATGTGGTCCTGTATGCTTTCGGTGGATGTATCCCTTCGAACGATGTATGAAGGTTATTAAGGGACATGTGGGAAACAGAAATAGACCAGAGGGATGCATTGCTGAGGAGACTATTGCAGAAGAAACAATAGAGTTTTTCGGAGAATATCAAAAATCCATGAAAACTATTGGTATCCCAAATGATACACATGAAACTGATGAAAACGAGGACGGAAAGCCACTGTCGGCTGGAAAATCAAGTGAAGTTTATGCAGAACTCTTTCAGAAAGCACATTTGTATGTAATACTGAATACAGATGAGATTGTACCGTATATTGAGTAAGTATTAATTACTAACACATGTCTAGCTATTTCGTTACTTTAGTTAATGTTCTATCAAATATAATAACAAAATACCTTGTTTCAGGCGACACAAGGAGGTTTTGGTAACACAAAACCCGGGTAAACGAAAAGCATGGCTGCAGAATGAGCACGTTAAATCTTTTGATAAATGGTTACGCGAAGAGGTAATTGTTATTTAATCGTATATTATTTACTCCTTACAATTATATTGTCCAGTTTTTACCAATTGGAGATCGACTTAATTAACTGTAGTTTCATTAACCAAAGTTACTACTATACTATTAAGCCTGTTAGTACTGTCAGAGTTGAAGAATAAAGTCAAACTAAAAGCTAGACAATTGTTTTTTTCTATCACTATTTGTGTTTTGTTAATTCGTTCAATTTCAAGCTCACATATATATATATATATATATATATATATATATACTTGTAATGAGATTCTGCAGGTTGAGAGAGAGTTAGCGATCTCCAAAGACAGTGTATTCGAAACCGTAAGGTGGATCTCATATGGACCACGAGCCAGCGTAGTGAAATACACTGCATATAACATCAATGGTTATACATTTCGTACTAAATGTAGTGATGGCAGAGTTTACCAAAAACAGTGGGGTTAGTGTTGAGACAGAAGATATTCACATATCCAAAGAAGTTGCAACCACTAGACGCACAATTTATTATGGGGTTTTGCAAGAGATATGGGTACTGGATTACCGCTTCAGGCAACTTCCTCTTTTCAAATGTGATTGGGTTAACCGTAAATATGGCGCGGTCCAACGCGATACTAATCTTGGTTATACATTGGTTGACCTGAATAATGTAGGCCACAAGGTTGATCCATTCGTGTTAGCCTCACAAGCACGACAAGTGTTTTATGTGAAAGACCAGCTAACTAGGAATTTATCTATTGTCCTGAAAGCACCTCCCAAGAATTACAGAGATACATATGATGAAATCGATGAGGAATTTAGCACGGTCATTCACCCGCACAATGATAACATATTGCCACGTGTGGATAAACGTGACTTGGGTAATGAATCACGAGATGATTACTTTCGAACCAACTAGAGTTTGGGTATTGTTATACCAAAGTCCAAGTGATCAACATATATGTAATGCTGGAACACTAGCTATATTAATTTTAGTACAGTAACCTTGTAAATTACCTTTTGAATATTTTATGGAATGATTACTTGTATCTTAATTTCTATGACTTCCAAAGAAACACGTTAACCAATGCAGCTAAATGTTATATCTGTTAGAATTCCAATGCTTTTTAATATAACAATATACGTTAGATTGAGCCACACAAACAGCATTGAATGTGACTAATATCAAATTTAATGATAATCGTTTTTGCCCATTTTAGCTTTAAAAAATAGTCACAAGAATATTTAACAACGTGACTGTTGTGAATACATTGGTCACATATAATCACCCAAAATGTGGTCATAAACATCCTATTGGATACACATTTGTGATATGGTGTGGCTATTACCATGCCATATAGTCACATGATCGGGCTAGAAATTAGGGTGACTATACACATTACGTTTTGCCATTCTGAGTTTCTAAACACACTAAACTTTAGACACACATAATAACTTGTGTGACCATATGTACCTGACTTTGGCTACACTTAAATCATGTGTGACAAAGTTGACTCTATACTTTAGTCACATAAACAATTCCTCCATGTGACCAATAGGGTCTCATGATTTAGCCACACAAACAACACTGAATGTGACTAATATAATATTTAATGATAATCGTTTTTGCCCATTTTCGCTTTAAAAAATAGTCACAAGAATATTTAACAACGTGACTGTTGTGAATACATTGGTCATATATAATCACCCAAAATGTGGCCATAAACATCCTTTTGGATACACATTTGTAATATGGTGTGGCTATTACCATGCGATATAGTCACATGATCGGGCTAGAAATTAGGGTGACTATACACATTACGTTTTTCCATTCTAAGTTTCTAACACACACTAAACTTTAGACACACATAATAACTTATGTGACCATATGTAACTGGCTTCGGCTACACTTAAATCATGTGTGACAAAATCGACTCTATGCTATAGTCACACAAACCATTACTCCATGTGACCAATAAGGTCTCATGATATAGCCACACAAACAGCACTCAATGTGACTAATATCAAATTTAATGATAATCGTCTTTGCCCATTTTCGCTTTAAAAAATAGTCACATGAATATCTAAAAACGTGACTGTTGTGAATATATTGGTCACATATAATCACCTAACATGTGGCCATAAACATCCTTTCGATACACATTTGTGATATGGTGTGACTATTCTAATGCGATATAGTCACATGATCGGGCTAGAAATTAGTGTGACTAAACACATTACCTTTTGCCATTCTAACAGACACTAAACATATGGTCACATAATAACTTATGTGACCATATGTACCTGGCTTTGGCTACACTTTAATCATGTGTGACAAAATCGACTCTATGCTTTAGTCACATAAACAATTACTCCATGTGACCATATAGTGGCATTTGGTCACAGTGTTCAAGTGTGTGACAAGATTTGTCACGCGTTCCAACTTCATGTGTGACTAAATGAAATGCAAAAAAATTGCAGTTCCCTTTAGCCACATAAATGTTCGAAGGTGTGGCAAATACGTTTCAGAATGGTCACACGATTGGAGTTCATGTGTGGCTAAATAATAACGTCCAGTTTTTTTTGGCCCTTTGGTCACATAAATATTGGAATGTGTGACCGTTTCAAATAGACCATGTGTGACGAAAGCCTAAATTTGTACTAGTGAGTGTTATATCAACTGAGTTAAATATTCTAGTTTTATTCAACTTTATATTTGAAGCCTATAATGAGTATGTCTATTATTGTAATATTCATATAAACTGTTGGTAGAATTAATTTACCATGGTTGTCTTTCATCTAACTCCTTCAAATAATATGTTTGATTGCAATATTTCAAATTTTGATTTTTAAGATGTTTGTTTACCGATGTAGATCGACCTGATAATCTTGTTCCTTACGATGAGAAAGATATAGCTTTAACTCTAGTTTACCTTGATCTTGTAAAACGTTGTTTGTAATTGAAATATTCTAAATGTTGCAAACATTATATTGATATATTCTTGATAAAATAATGTTAGTACGGACCAATGTTTGGCAAATTTTCCGGCCTACCCTGTCATAAAATCAAAGTCGAAGACTCGAAGTAGACAAATTGTACGTCTTACAACTTCTATTGCATGAAGTATGACTGTGTGAGTCCATAATATAGAATTGCAATTCAACCCAAGATACCAAGAGTGGTCCAGTTGGACCCAAACTAGGCCCGTTTTGCATGTCACCAAATCTCCACTAAGTCTAGCTTTAGGCTTTAGCACACCCTCGGCCCTCCTATGCACCCAGGTCTAGGGGTGCACATCCGAACCGGTTTCCCCGACCCGACCCGAAATGAAACCGAACCCGAACCAGTCAAAACCGGTTTTGACCAAAACCGGTTTCGGTTTTTCCCCAAACCGCCGATTTGGAACCGGTTTGTAGTTATAGCCGTTTGAACCGGTTTTTCCGGAACCGGTTTGGAAAACCGGTTTTAAAACCGGTTTGAAACCGGTTTTTTTTGTGATCCGTTGAACTAGCCGTTTGTAACCGTTTTATAGCCGTTTTTTGTGGTTTTTTTTTACATTTTTGCCATTCCAAATTTACTATAAATACAAGGCTTGAGTATAGGTTCATTCACAACTTCCAAACACTCATACATATCTACAAAAACTCAAAAACGCATACTATATTCTCATGGCAACTCAATCTTCTTCGGCTTCCCATGGTGTTGGTTCTTCAAATGTACCAACGATTGTGAAACAATTGCCCAACAAAAGAAATCCGGAGATTTGGGGTGGTTTTGACAAAGTGTTGTTGTCGGATGGTACGACAAAAGCACATTGTAAACGTTGTCGGAAATTCTTCAAAACCGACTCTAACACAACGTTGAAAAATCATACCGAAAAGCATTGTGAGGCACTCAAAGGTAATCCGGAAGCAAGTGGTCAATCTTCAATGGCACGAGATGGAACGATTTTTACATATGATGTGGAACGTTGTCGGGAAGCTTTTGCGGGTTTTGTAATTCAAGAAGCTTTGTCGTTCAACCATTTCGACAACCCTCGGCTTACTAGGGTGATTCAAAACACTCTTCAACCGCTATATAATCATGTAAGTCGTACTACTCTTAAACACGATGCCCTTAAATTGTGAAAAGATGCTAAAAAACAACTAAAAATCGGTTTTGAAAATTTAAATACAAATGTATCATTAACAACAGATGTTTGGTCGGCTCCTCATGGTTTGCCCGGTTCGTACCTTTGTGTAACCGCACATTGGGTTGATCCCGCAACTTGGCAAATGATGAAACGTACCATTGCTTTTGAAGACTTTGAGTATCCTCACACGGGTCAAAACTTATTTTACATGTTACGAAGTGTAATTAAAACGTTTAAATTGGAACAAAAGGTTTTTTCAATATCTTTTGACAACGCTAGTAATAATACACTTTCCGTTTCAAAATTAATACTAAAATACGCACCACCATTGAAGGACATTTTTTATCATAGTCGATGTGTTGCACACATCATTAACTTGGTTGTGCAAGCCGGACTAGCAGTTGAAGATGTAGACGAAGTAAAAATGAGGTTTAAATCTATGTTGCAAGACGTTTTTCAAAAGGGTAAAGCTAGATACAAATCTTATATGAAATTGTGCAAGGATACGAATTCTATTTTTTTAATCCCTAATTAGGACATGCCCGTTAGATGGAATTCGACCTACCATATGTTTGTATGTGGTTTACGCCAACGCGATACTTTACAAGTTTTTCATGATCATCTTGTTACAAAAGGTCTTGCAATACCATTTCCAATCGCATATTGGGAGTATATTAAAAAGATGGTCGAATTGCTCAAACTTTTCAAAACCGCGACTACTTTATTATCGGGTGTTTATTATCCAACTAGTCATTTGGTGCTTAATCAAATTTGGTTAATGACTACAAAATTAAACGACTACATGTATGAAGGTCCTTTATTTGAAGAAATGGTGGCTCCCATGAAAGAAAAACTAAAAAAATATTTTCAAGAAATGCCACCGGTATTTACTTGTTCCGCCGCAATGAACCCTTGTTTGAACGTTACCGGGGTGGAAATGCTTATCGATAACATTTGTCACAATTTGGAATTTAATGAGGCCGACCCATTGTTTTCACATAATGCAAAAACGGATTTTAACAAATGTTTGGGAGATTTATTTGGCGTATATTTTCAAAAATATAGTTCAACCACACATGTGTCCGATAGTACGGCTAACACAATGTTTTCTTCATCTTCTTCTAGCAATCCAATGCTAAACTTTTATAATAGTTTAAGACAAGAAAACAATAAACGGGCAAGAGGTGATGGTAACCAAAATACCACTAGCGAATATGGGAGATATACCGGAACGGATTTTTTGGCCACTATTCTACCCAATGAGTTCGAACAATTTGATATTTTGGCTTGGTGGAAAGAGAGGGAATCTCAATTTCCTGTTCTAGCCATCATGGCCTAAGATTTACTAACCGTCCAAGCTTCTACGGTAGCTTCGGAATCCGCTTTTTCTCTTAGTGGCATGGTATTATCTATACGAAGAACAAGACTCACACCGGACTCCTTAGAGATGTGCATTTGCTTGAAGGATCACTTGGACGCCGCGGAACGTATACAAAATGTTTCAAGTCTTGAAGGTGAAATTGAATACGAAGAAGACATACACAATATCGAGGTGCAAGAATGTGTAACAATATCACTTTCCGACGAACAAATTGCTCTTGATCAAGCTTCGCGTGAGGCTACCTCCCAAGAAGATTTCGACTTTTGAAGACTTTGAAGATGTTTGAAGACTTGAAGATTAATACAAGTTGAAGATTATGAAAATTATGAAGACTTTGAAGACTTTTTTATATTCGATAATATTTTTAAGGAGACTTAGAAGACTTTTGTTTAAGTCATTGTTCAATTACGTTTGTATTACTAATGTTCTATGAATTCAATAAAAAAAATTTGCTCCTAACATTGTTTTTCCTTAAAAAGCATAACATCGAACTACTATGATTTGGGAGTTGATAAATGCAAGGGAGTTTTTACTAAATTCACGGAAAAGTACAACTCTTTATGCATACAGTACCACATTTTAAGCACATGTTTCCTGGCATTTAGTAAAACATTCCTTGAAAGTATCAACTGTTTATGAATTTTATAGAATTTTGCGATTCAATAATATTTTTAAGAATTTCTAGAAGCCTTTTGGTTATGTTATTTATCAATTATGTTTCCATTACTAATGTTCTACAAAGTTAACGAAAAAAATTTGGCTCAAACGTTGCTTTTCCTTAAAACGCTTAACGCTCAAACGTTTATGAATTTTATAGACTTTTCCGATTCAATAATGTTTTTAAGAAGATTTAGACGCATTTTGGTTATGTTATTGATCAATTATGTTTCTATTACTAATGTTCTACAAAGTTAATGAAAAAAATTTGGCCCAAATGTTGCTTTTCCTTAAAACGCTTAACGCGCGAACGGTTATGAATTTTATAGACTTTTCCGATTCAATAATATTTTTAAGAAGATTTAGACGCATTTTGGTTATGTTAATGATCAATTATGTTTCCATTACTAATGTTCTACAAAGTTAATGAAAAAAATTTGGCCCAAACGTTGTTTTTCCTTAAAACGCTTAACGCTCAAACGGTTATGAATTTTATAGACTTTTCCGATTCAATAATATTTTTAAGAAGATTTAGACGCATTTTGGTTATGTTATTGATCAATTATGTTTCCATTACTAATGTTCTACAAAGTTAATGAAAAAAATTTGGCCCAATCGTTGCTTTTCCTTAAAACGCTTAACGCTCGAACGTTTATGAATTTTATAGACTTTTCCGATTCAATAATATTTTTAAGAAGATTTAGACGCATTTCGGTTATGTTATTGATCAATTATGTTTCCATTACTAATGTTCTACAAAGTTAATGAAAAAAATTTAGCCCAAACGTTGCTTTTCCTTACAACGCTTAACGCGCGAGCGAAGATACGATTTTTATAAAAAAAACCGGTTTGAAACCGGTTTTGAACCCGAACCGGTTTGGACCCTACCCAAACCGGGTTGGGTCGGGTTGGTGTTTTGGGGTGCCCAAATCGGGTTGAACCCGAACCTGTTTTGGGCCAAACCGGTTTTGACCAAGTTTGACCAAAACCGGTTTCGAGTCGGGTCGGGTTTTCCGAAAACCGGTTTTTGTGCATGCCTATAGATGGCAATGGATCGGATATGGATCGAGTGACACTATATCCATATCCATATCCATTTATATTTCTTCATCCACATCCATATCCATATCCATCAAAATGACAAATCATCCATCCACATTCATATCCGATGGATGAAGCGGGTTTATGGATATCCATTGAATATTAAAAAAATTGTTAAACATTGTGATAATCTTGATATAATTTGATACAGAATATAGGTAAAACATAGTTTCTAAAGATACGAATCACTTGTTTATTGTTTTTCATCTATTAGTGACCTCCGAAATATAGTAGGAATTAAATTTTATTTACATGCTATTAACTTATAAAAACAAATGATGATAAATTACGATAAAAAGGTAAATATATTTGGGAGATCTAAAGATATAAGAACAATCCTCTTAAATAATACTCCCTCCGTCCCAAATTGTTTGTCACCAAGTTGAAAACACACATATTAAGAAAATCACATTAAATGCAGCTTTGACCTTAGTATAATGACAACTTTAACCCTCAATCATTAATTAAATTGTTTTCTTTGAAGTATGTGTAGTTTTAAAGTTAAGGGTAATATGGGAAATCTAATCATTAATACATATTTATTTTTAGAAGTGGGCAATAGTTTTGGGACAAACATAAATAGTATAGTGGACAAACAATTTGGGACGGAGGGAGTAATAATATTATACTATTTATAAGTTCAAAATGTAAGTACAAGTACGCGTATATATGTATTTCGGATGATAATGGGTGCATCCATGGATGAGAATTGGTCATCCACATCCAATCCACTAATCATCCACATCCATATCCATATCCGGTATACATCCATTTAGATCGTCCATATCCATCACCGGTGGATAGGGTGGATGGATATCCACTGGATCGGATGTTGATTGCCATCCCTATGCATGCCTACCCGGGCCACACCCTTATACTTCAAACATAGTCCTTATTTTCGTCGAGTCAACGCACAAATGTAGAGCCTATATACATGTACATAGTCCCCGCTATGGTAGTCTAGTAGTGGGAACATGCAACATAAAGGCGAAAGTCATGGGTTCAATCCTCGTCGTCTTCATGTTCCTTTAATTGTGGACTATGGGTAAGCGTCCACGTCATCCCTTTTTAACTCCTAAGAGTTGAAACATAAATACATAATTGTTGTGCACAACGGAACAAGTAAACATTTTATTGTGTAAAATAAAACATACAATCTTTTTAATGCGCAAGATCATTCTAATTATATCCCCTTAATCTATCATTTTGATTTTTGATATATCATATTCCTCACTAAAATTTTGTCTTGTTCTCATTATTTGATAATTTATGGGGTAAATAAATAGAAAGGGAATCAAACTTTCACAAAATGTTTAACTGAGAAAATGAACAAGAATCAAACTTAACTATACGTAATGAGTGTAGGGATAATAAAACTTTATAAAATGTGTTTAAGGATATATAAAGTTTATAAAATTATTCAAAAATATGAATCCAAATGTTGCTAATCGGTTCCATTTTCCACTAGATGACAAGTTTGAAAAGTTTAGTTATTTTTTTGTTACATAGATTTGATTGTTCCTTAAATTGAACATTTTGTGAAAGTTTGATATGGTACTTGTATAGGGTAAGGTTCAAATGAGACTAAAAATTTGTGTGAGAATAGAGGAACCAATGATATGGTGCCATGTGTACAAAGAGAATACAAAACCCATTTACCCCTTAAGTTAAATATATCACAAACGACAAATCAAAAAATTAAGAAAATTGCACCATTAGATTCAGCGTTTGATCCTCTTCGATTTGCCGTCCATTAAGGCATACTTTCGACGAGTTTTTTTTTTTTCATTATTTTTAGTGGGTTTCACATTACTAACACGTGTGTTACAGTGTTGTGTTTAGGGTTTGGGGTTTAAGGGTTAGAAGTTTAGGGTTGGGAGTTTGGGGTTTCGGGACGAAACCCCAAACTCCCAACCCCAAACCCTAAACCCTAAACGCTTTATAAAACTCTAAACCCTAAATCATACTAAACCCTACACCCTAAACCCTGCTAAACCCTAAACCCTAAACCCTGCTAAACCCTAACACTAAACCCTGTTAAACCCTAACTCTTAACCCTAACCCTAAACCCTAACCCTAAACCCTAACCCTAAACCCTAAATCAAATGTATAATCAATCACTAACACATGTGTTACTAATATGTAAAACCCACCAAAAAAATGAAAAAAAAAAGTTCGTCGGAAGTATGCCTTGATGGACGGCAAATCGAAGAGGATAAAACGCTAAAAATTATGGTGCAATTTTCATGATTTTTCGATTTGTCGTTTGTGAGATATTTAATTTTTAAAAACGTGGATGAGAGAGAAAAAGGTGACACATGGCATATTGTGGTTGGTTCCTCCATTCTCACACAAAATAAATGGTCTCAATTGAACTCTTCTCTACTTGTATATTAATCCATAATTTATGCTTTTATCAGTTTATGTATACCACGCAAGGCCGGGCCTAGTTGCTACGGTGGGCCGTGGGGGTGAGAGACACCCATCCAAAATGTCCAATTAGACTTTTATCATATCCAAGTTTCATTTGGTGTAAAATTTGATGCATTTCCGCATTTTTAATTATTTCATCCGTTTCAGTTAGAATGTTTATGTTGATTTGCACATAGTTTTTAGAATTTCCATAAACTACACTTTTCACAAATCAAATAACGTCCTTACTCACTAAAGTTTCTTTATGAACAAACTGTAGTGGGCAGATGTAGTGATTTTTATTTTTGCTGCAATTCTGACGATGTTTAGTTGTGCTTTCTTTTGTTTTCAGCAACACTCTGCTCAAAAGCTTAACGTAAATATTCTTGTCCCACGACATAAAATCCCGGATCCGTCAATGGTGCTGACATTAATTTGTTTATATGTACAACTCAACGTATAAAGATGTAATTCTTGATTCATGATCCTAAAATAAGTTACCGGCTTGGTCATGTAAATCAACCATCCAAGTCTCTTTATAGTTTCTTTTAACTTAATTACGACATCATATTATATATATAAATCATGAAATTTGAATTACAAAACCACAATTTTGTATTCAGTTTTTGGTTCAATTGAGACCCAACCAGTTTAGATCGGTTAACTTTTCGATTCGTTTAACACCAACTAAAAAGATACCATCTATCTAAACTCTGAAGTCTAAACAAAGCAATATGTGTTTCGGATTGCAAAAGCAATATATTCGATTATAAGAAAAAAGAAAGCTTTTTTATTGTTATAATTAAATCTTTAATTAAGACCAATATTAATCTAGAGATAGTAGTAACTGCAATAAAAAATCACGCTAGTAAAAGATAGAACTCATAAGCAACATGTAATCTAGTTCTCGAAAAAAGCTAGCCAAAAGGCCTTACAATAGCTAAGTTCATAACCTCCAAATCTACATCTATTTACTTATATACCTAACTATTTATCACTTGTTCTGATGATCAATCTGCTAGATTTTTCAACAGAGCCACCACATCAGTTGAAGAATTTAGAAGATACCTAGCAGTCGACCGCTTCCTTCCGACTGCACAGGAAAAATAGTTGTCACCCTGCAGATCCAGCACTGATGAACCGTTGTTGGATGAATTTATGGTCGTCATGTTTCCGTTTGTGAAGCAGCCATTGTCATTATTGGAATTTATAATCGAATGGTCATCAGATATCGTTATTCCATCAAAATATTTCGGTGAAAACCCGTTGGATGGACTCCCTATACTAGAGTGGGTCGGTGTTGATGGTACAGCAGCAGGAAGCTCTGGCTCAAAAAATGTGTATATATCTTCATCCTAAAACAGTATAAACACCCAGTCAAAATGTCAGATAGTGATTTGTAGTATGTAAAAACACCTGAGATTAATATCAGAACATGTGGAGAACGGGTTGGGTTGGGTTGGGTCCGGTCGGGTCGGGTCGGGTTGACCCAAAACACCTTTTTGTCTAACTTTTTTACATGTGTGCCAAATATGACTACTTAAAATATCTTTGTTTGAATAACAATCTAATTGTATGAATAATTAAGTAGATATAGGATGTACTTAGAATTTTATGAATATATTTTGACTTCACCCATTTGATATGTACCTTTGGAAGAAAATGACCAACAACAAGTACATAGTCTATAGGAGCCTTCATATCTTTGCCATGTATAACTTGGCCTAAAATGCCACTTACGCCCGCACCCTACATAGAATTTACAACAAGAGTTAGGGATTACTGTAGAGATTTATTACAAAAACACCCCGTCAAAAAAGGTGAGAAAAAGGGCAAACCTTTGTGACACCATTGGCTCGAACCTCTACAGACCTCCCTCCTTGGACAACTTCTACTGAAGCATTCGATATGGGTCCAGTGCACAAATGCTGCAACATGTCCTTTGCTTGAAGTCTTCCAAACTCGATATCTTTTATACAGGAAATAGAAAAATGTTTAATAGTCTAAGGTCATGAAATAGAAGAAATCTGAAACGGGCAGTCAGGTATGAACCTGTATACTTATAATTCCACACGAGTGACGTCTCACGAAGCTCATAGAACGACCTTGGAGTCCGCTCAGTGAAGTACTCAAAAACATGCTGCAACCAGTGTCAAATTTTAAGAACACACCCAAAAAAATCAATAAACAGTGAAGTCAGCTCAGTGAAGTAGGGGTCCTCCTCATTGTGTCTCCTAATTATCGCCAAAATAATAGAAAAACATAATCAACCATGCACACACCTTCACACTTTCGATCCACTCTAAATTTATATTATCAGTCAAGTTCTGTATCCATATCTTCTTAGCTGTTCTTATAAATACTCCATGTTCAGCTGCAAGCCACATATTGTAATCTTCAAAGTTCTGCAAAATCAACAAGTCAGCCGAAGCCTAACTAGGAAGAAAAGAATTATAATGCAGTTGTGAAGAGCTGTTGCTACCTTATCGAGTACAGATCGGTGGCTTCCGCTTACCACAACTACTGTGGTCCTTCGATCATCACAAAGCTTCTTTAAAGGCTCTTCTAATTCGGGGTGCAGGTTAAGTTCCATTTCTTTGAACTGATCAACCCTTCCATCAGCGTTCACAGGTTCTGTTAATGTTGCATTGAACCCCTGTGAAGTGCAAGAAGAAAAAACCCGACACCATAGTAGCAAATGTCAGAAAACATAATTTTCTCCATAACTTTTGGTGTAAAACTACCACCATCTAATAACCACCTACATTCTTGTTCAATATATAGTGTTTAACGGTCAAAAACATTTACCAGTATGAGCAAACGGTTATTGGAATATCGATAGTTTTCAATCGCACGTTCTGTTTGAAGCAGAGGTGGAATCTGTGTGGTTCTTAGTTGAGCTTCCACAACTGTATCGTTGAGTTCACTGCACGGAAACAAATAAAGTAAAAAAAGAAACGTAGACACAAAAAGAAGAAAAGTTTTATAAACCAAACTAAATTATAAACAACCTAACAAAAGTTTCAGCCCATTCTTGAGATGTATGAGTTGTGACATGCATGTAGTTATACTGATGTCGTTTTTCCCGCTCTTCAGAAGGCATATTCAGTGCATACGCAATTGCAGAAGCTACTTCCGTGACATTCCATGGGTTTACCAAAACTGCCCCTGCACCAAGTGACTGTGCAGCTCCTGCAAACTACATAATTATAAGATACAAAATGATTACATACGAAAAGGTGATAAAAGAAAAGAAGTATGAACGCTAAAGATAAATGAGTACCTCACTCAGAATTAACACGCCCTTCTTGGAAGCTTGGCACGCCACAAATTCATAACTCACAAGATTCATTCCGTCCCTTAGAGATGTAATGAGTGCCACATCTAATCTCACATGAATTTTGCATGATAAGTTTAATACAATAAAAAAATATCTAATGTAGAGTTCAAAAGGATATACCAGTAATAGCATACAGCGCACATAAGGCGTGAAAATCAAGAGATCGATCCTGCAAGATGCACAACAGAAAGGCATTTTTTACACTTACAGAAAAGGTAAAGGAAATAAAAAGAAGAAGACTTCTATAAGGTATGACAATCAAAAGAAGAAACACACCAAATGATGAATTGGAACGGATGTAAGAGTTCCAAATCTTCCATTAATCCGTCCAACAATTTCATGAACTTGGCATGTAAGCTTTTGATCTGTCAAGAACATAACATTTCAATACACAATCAACCAATAAAATAAACGATAAATTGCTCAACGTAACCAAACATACACTCAGGGACATCTATTCTCGTTGGCACAGCAATCTGCAGCAGAACAACTTTATCATGCCAATTTGGATTTTCTTCAAGAAACTTTTCGAAAGCTAGTAGCTTTTGTGGAATTCCCTTAATCATATCAAGCCGATCGACTCCTAGCATTACCTGTATAAGTACAAAATTTAATTCTGAAACCTTTAATAACATTTTAACATAACACGTTTGATCAAACCAATCGAATAATACAGATTTTGGTTATACCTTTCGACCGCCAAATCTCTCCTTAAATTCTTTTATATGATTTTTGACTTGAGGGAGTTGAATGGCTCTTGTAAATCTATCAGAATCTATCCCAATAGGAAACTGTTATTTCAGGTGACAAAATTAATGACAAAATATCCACAAATATACAAGTGAATTAACTCAATAAGCCAATAATTAATAATTTATACCGCAGCTACACGAGTAAGTCTCCCTTGATCTTCCACTCCTTCCGGGGTACCGTCAAGCCCAAGAATACGAGTGCAAGCACTCACAAAATGCCTTGCATAATCATACGTATGAAAGCTAAAAAACAAAAAACCAATGATCAACCTTAAAGTCTAAATGAATAACTAGAAAAGATGATTATTAAATTTTTTTAACTACCCGACTAAATCAGCTGCAAGAACGGCTGTTAGCAACTCAGATCGAGACGGCATTGTCCTATGGATCTCAGAAGACGGGAACGGTGTATGCAGAAACCAACCAACTTTCATATTAGGATTTTGTTCTTTTAAACATTTCGGAAGAAACATAAGATGGTAATCATGACACCAAACAATATCCCCTTCCTGATAATGTTCTTTTACTACATCTGCAAACATTTGATTTGCCTTCTTGTAGGCATCAAATTGTGATTTGAAACTTTTAATAGTTGTGAGCCAATCCTCTTGAGGAAGTCCAAGATAATGGAAGAGTGGCCACAAGATATTGTTACAGTACCCGTTGTAATACAATTGAACAAGATCTTCATCAAGAAAAACAGGAACACACCTCTGCACATAATAAGATCGAATCACTTGCATTATAATTATAAGATTTTGAAAACAATATTTTCAAATGTACAATCAACCTTCTTGGCTAAAGATTCACTAAGCGATTTTTGTCCAATTTCATCAGGTACATTTACACCAGCCCATCCAATCCAGGTTGTTTCAAATTCCGTTATGCCTTCAAAAAAAGTCGCCACATTTAATAACATTAATTAGTCGATTCTATGATATTTAAGTATCCGATATGAAAAAATACTATAAAAATCTTACCCAAAAGCGCGTTAACTAAACCACCAGCACTTACTTCAAGCTGCCAACAGGTGTCACTCTTTCTAACCGCGGATACAGGAAGGCGATTGGCTACAACCAATAATCTTTGCTTGAAAGGTAGTTTATCGTGTAAGTCATAATCCTCGTTAATTAATTTGTTTGCCCTGATTCCATTTACTAACTCTTCCTCAGTAGCCAAGTTATCAGCCGAGGACGTAATTATCTGACCATCGTCAATGTTACCATCTGTACCTCCATCACTCTGAACATCATCATTGTGAGACTTCAAAGATTTCCTTAACTCTCTTTCTTTTAATAATCTGTCAAGCCTAGTCCTAAGTATAGTTGACGTATTGTTGTCTGCAAGCGTATTCGATTTCTTCAATTCATCCTGCAATTCAAGAAAATGTTTCACATCAAAATTGGCTATTCAATTCAGTATATTACCTTACAAGTCACATTTATTGAAAAAAAAAAAAAAAAAAATTGACAAACCAATTGGGGATACAGAATGTACCAATTACACATATACATAATATTATACACATAGCTGCACAAACACATATTGGGCAAAATAAACTGAAAAACTACACAAGAAACAGTTGAATTCTAATCTTCATGTTCCTTAATCATCATATAAAATACGAAATCACAAACACAAGAACATTCTAAAGAAATCCCAAGATTTTTCAAGAATCAGAACCAAATTTAAAATTTACAGAAGCCCACATAACAAAATCAAAAACCCATCAAGGAATGAAGTGGGTTTATACAGAATGTACATAAACAAGAACAAAGTTACAATCTTTATTCATAAGAACGAATATAAAAGGGTTATTATTACCAAATCATGTTCAAGAATGCTGATCTCTTCGGTGGAGTTTAACTTCTGCATTGTTTTGTTTCAAAAAACAAAACCCTAGTAGGAGTGACGTTGTTAAAAGATTTGATGAATGTATCCATTTATATCTATGGATATATATAGAGAACAAAAGTTAAAGGATTGATTTTGAAATCAAGAAATTAGTAAACATTGAAAAACCCCTTCCATATACGAAACGGTTCGACACTGATTAATCGCTTTCATATTATTAGATAAAATTTTGTATGTATATAATCATAGATAGATAGATTTTTAGATATAGAGAACGAAAAAAAAGGATGGGTTGGGTGGGGGTTAATAGTTAATAGTAATAGTAATAGAGGGTTACAGCTGATGGGTTCTTTATAGTTCTCATAGCACAAGGCAATTATGCCATGCAGAGAGAGATGCTACTGATGTACAGGGGTGTGCTTCATTTCAGTGGGGGTGGCACCAATTTTCATTTTTCTTTTTTTTTGCTTCATAAAAAGATAATAAATATTTTTTATTCAATGTAAATATTTGCATTCATCGGATTGAGATTGACTTTCCTATTGATTTTTGTAGTAGAACGTAATTATTATCTTTAGTTGATGCTTGATAAAAATATGATTATAAATTATGTATTCTCATCAAGAGAAAAGAAAGAATGGAGGAACAAATAAGATTGCTCTATTTCAAAAACTCATTTTCATATTTAAAAAAATATATATATATATTTCACAAACTGTATGTTTATAAATTATAAAAATTACATATTTGGAATCAGCGTCTTTTATTCTTCGATTATAGATCGCACAAGCTATACTTTCGACAAAAAAAATTTTCTTCATTTTTTATTGGGTTTTAATATTTTATAATGTGAAATCACATGTGATTTAACACCAAATAATATCACACACGCTTATATCTCCAATTAAACTTTAAGTTCAAATCATTGATGATTTAAAAAGATTTAAACATGAAAAACAAGTTGTAACCACATGCGATTGAACATCAAAGTATCAATCACATGTGATTAAAGAGTAATCAAATACGAATTTTTAAACCATTGACTATAATTATACAATTATGTAAAAATCAAGTTGAACTCATATATGAATTATCATATATCGGTAAATTTCTCCTCAAATATCAATTTTTAAATGAAAATCATATGTGATTATATAACAAATCACCTGTGATTTAAATGTACACCTAACAATCACATGTGATTTTTAATGAAAACTAATGCAATTTTTTATTTTTTATTTATAACTATTAATGTGGATGAATATTAAGTTGTATTCACGTGTTAATCAACATATACCATGAATAAATAATCGTGAACAAATTTTAAATTTTTATTATAAATCACATGTGATTATATTGTAGAACCCAATAAAAAAGAAAAAAAGTCATCGAAAGTATAGTTTGTGACATCTCTAATCGAACAGAAAAAGACGCTGATTCCGAATATGTAATTTTTATAATTTATGGACATACGGTTTGTGAAATATTTAATTTTATGGGTAAAAGTGAAAGTGGGTTTTGTAAAGATAAAGAGCAGTCCTATTGGTTTTACAATTCTTTACTTTTTTGCCATTCTTATTTGAACACACCTCTTCTCATCCATTATTTTTAAGCACCAATATTTATTACTAAATGTGTTTGATTTTAATGTTACTTATGATGATATGTTGATCATTTTATTCCAAATATATAAAGAATAAAATATAATTAACTATGAAGTATATATACAAAGAAATGTTATTAGCCTAAATGTAGCATATAGATAACAAAACAGTATGATTAGAGTTATATGATAATCTGTTACTTATTTTTATATTAATTTGTGATTGATGGTTAGTTTTATTATATATAAAAAAATTACATATGTTAGTTTTGTACAAATGTATCTAAAATTAGAAATATGTAAGAATTGATATATAAGCATGAATTAGCAAAATAATATATTATTGATGGTTAGTTATAAATGATACAAAAAAAATTACATATTTACTTAATTAGCTATGAAAAAAATTCAGGTTTATGAATATAAGAAAATTTGTATAACTGAAAAAGTTGATTATTAAAACCATTAATGGTGATGATTTGCCTTTTTATGGTGAGTCAGGGTGTGTTTGGTAACAAGTAGCTGGAGCTGAAGATTGTGGTTGGAGATGGAGTTGGTGATTCTTTTTTAAGATACTTGAAAAAGCTTCTCAAAAAAGAGATTATAAATGATTCTTTTTTCAATAATCTCTATCATAATTTGTTGCCAAACGGGGATTAGGGGATTGTGATTATGAAAACTACAAGCTCAATCCTCTAGAATCTCATAAAATGTATGTGCCAAACACATTATAAAAGTTGAGGATTTCTAAGTAAAGAAAGAAAAGTAATACTCCGTTCGTCCTAATTATATTATTAATTTTACTTTATATAAGATAGGTCCTAATTATATTATTAGTTTTATTTTATATAAGATATGGTAACTAAATGACATTTTGTCTTAATTTAACTTAAAATAAAATATTTAATAAAGTCATTTGCATTAGTAAACGAGAGTAAATTTAACAATTTTATAATTTATTATAGTTACTTTTTATAGATATATCATCTTTTAGACAAATAAAAGTAGCAATATGGATACTAAAATTGAAATGCAAAAAATAATATATTTTTTTGTTATATATATATATATATATATATATATATATATATATATATATATATATATATATATATATATATATATATATATATATTGGAAAGGCTAATATTATTATATACCCAAATTGAGATAAGAAGAGAACATAATAAAAGGGTTGAGAGCTCTAAGAGAGAGCAAGAAACTCAAGACCCAAAAGAAGATAAGTTTTACAAAGTGAAAAGTGATACACCTAATAGTGTATTACTTAGATGGTGAGGTGATTCTTTGCATGTTAGCGCATGTGGAGTAGCACATTTTTTTGCCATTTCCCATCAAGGATGCTGGGAGTTCGGCATTCTCTACTATGGCCGGAGTTCCTTGTCGGCCAAGTTCGGCGTTCGGAACTCAATGGTGCATTTTTCTGTTTTATTTTGAGCTTCCTTTTTTCTAACAAGCAAAAACATGACAAGGTTTGTAAGATATAGAATGTGAACTGATAAGTTGTTGTATGATTATATTATTTTAATTCAGTCAAGCCCATTAAAGTATAGATTAAACTATAATGAGCTAGACATATATTATTTTATTGTGTTTCATTTCTTTTCCCACTTTTTAATGAAAATTATTGTATAAATTAATGAATTTTATTTTTATCTAAATATTTTATATATAAATAAATTATGTATTTGATTTCAATTAATTCATTGTGTATAGATTAAATTAATTAGTAAAATAAAATGATACAAAACTGATTAACACTTAAAATTCGTGTTAAGCAATGTCTCAAATCTCAAGATTAGTGTTAACTGAAAACTGAGCTTTAAGCTCCCCAAACACCTCCTAAGTGGTGTAAATGTTGACCACTATTAGTTTTTTTTTTTTTTTTTTTTTTGAACGGCAAAAGGGAGACTAGGAGGAGCTTCGGCATGGCCATCACCCCTCACTAGAAACCCAATAAATATATTAATAAACAACCACTAGCAAGCTGCTAGAAGTCAAGGAACAATACAAAAACCGGATCAAAAGAAATTAGTGGGACACATACACCACATAGACCACATAAGACTTTTACATCTAGCTCTATACTTCATCCAAGAGAATAAAGTAACTTGTAATTCATCTATAACACACGACGCGGAGAAGCTTTTACCATTGAAGATCAAACTATTTCTCGCCTTCCAAATAAGCCACACCAAGCCTCCTATTGCTGCTTCAAGAAACCATCTTCTTTTATTGGATGTTCCGGATTCAATAATGCTTTGAAATAGCTGCTCCAAAGATGATTGTTGACCACTATTAGTGCTTTAAAACATTAAATTGTAAGGTGTAAGTTACTAAAATTAGTTTTTTTTTTAAGGCTAACAGAAATCGCCTAGGTACTCCGTACGGGGAGACCCAATGGCTAAGTCTCCATATACTGGCCCAATCCAGCCATACGGAGCCCTTAAGCGCCCCAAGTTACTCTAAATCCGGGAAAAACCCACTAATCCGTCCGCCCGAAGGCACGACAACGAATTAATGGTAAAACCCGCTGGCCTCAAGGATCGAACCTGGGTTTCCCAGGTCTCCTATCATTGACCCCCAAGCCTCTGACCAGTTGAGCTAATAGAATGAGTTTGGATTCATGTAATTTAATTTAATTTGTTACCGGAAGAATTCTCTCGTAGATATATTTTCCGATTCGAATTTCTTATATCAATCAAGTTTTAAGAATATTATTCAAATGTCCTTCGAAGATAATAAAATGTCAATACATCTATCTATATATCTATCTATCGATCTACATCTACATCTACATCTACATCTACACTATATATTATAAGAGATTATAAATTAGGTAGTCTAGGTTAATCTCAACCCTTAGATGATTTATTAAATTGAATGTTAATGGAAACATTGAATAATGAATTATTATTTTTTGCTATTATTAATAAAAGATTTAATTCACATTTATGTGATAAATCTACATATCTACATAATTTAGCATAGCAAAATCCAACTTGATTAGTTCATAATTAAATGGGTTATTGTATTTTTTCATTTTCAACGGGATTATGCACACTTGAACTACATACGGGTTATTTGATCTTCGACAAATCAAAATTCTATATAATTCACATCACCTTTTTCAGCTGAATTTTTTTAATTCGTATAAATATAATCCAACTTGATTAGTTCGTAAATAAATGGATTGAAAGTGTCATGCAAAGCTCTTGTATATTTTTATTTTCAACGGTATTATGCACACTTGAACTGCATACGGGTATTTGGTCTTTGACAAATCAAAATTCTATATAATTCAAAAAAACAATTTGGGATGATGTGGGCTTTTATATAATTTGGGGACGCATCACCTTTTCAGTTGAATTTTTTAATACGCATAAATTTAATCCAACTTGATTAGTTTTCAATTAAATGGGTTGAAAGTGTCATCTCAAGCTCTTGTATATTTTCATTTTTAACGGTATTGTGCATACTTGAACTACATACGGGTTATTTGTCTTCGACAAATCAAAATTCTATATAATTTAAATAAACGATTTGGGATGTTGTGGGCTTTTAAATAATTTGGGGACGCATCGTGTTTGAAATTTTTAAATTCGTATAAATTTAACCCAACTTGATTAGTTCGTAATTAAATGGGTTGAAAGTGTCATCTCAAGCTCTTGTATGTTTTCATTTTCAACGGTATTGTGCACACTAGAACTACAGACGAGTTATTTGGTCTTCGACTGTAACACCCCCAAAATTCGTTTAGCGGAAGCGTTTTAGTTTAAGTACTGGGGTGTCACAATAATAAAGCATGCATACGTATCAGAGCTTATGATTACAACAGAACAATATATAATAAGATGCCAAAAGTTATTAATTACAAAGTTTACGATTTCTCGAATCGTATAAGTTAAAAGTAATAAGTTTACAAAAGTAGATTTCTGAAATATGACTAAAGCATTTCAGTTATACTAAAGAAATCCATGTGTTTCCAAAAAGTTGGCATCCTAACTTCAAGGGTCGCCTAGTTCTCCATGTGTGTTGGCGATTCTTATATGCGCAGCTAATTCCCTGAAAAACATAGTAAAAGTCAACAACTAGGTTGAGTGAATTCACAGGTTTTAAGTTTACACAAGTTGAATCAAGTTTGTATCACAGTTGTTATCCAAATATGTTCACAAATAGTATTGCCATAATAGTCAAGTATAAGTTTTGTAGAATGTTATCCAAATACCAGTTTTGTGGGTTGTTCGCCCAAAGTTCAAGTTAAGACACGTGCTGGTCGTTCTCCAGCGAGTTACAAATACACAGTACCGGTCGTTCTCCGGTCAAATACGCACGGGTCGTTCTCCCGTTCAACAAAAACAGTTTACTGGTCGTTCTCCGGTCTAGTAACGCACGGGTCGTTCTCCCGTCCAACAAACGCATGGGTCGTTCTCCCATCCAAGACGCACGGGTCGTTCTCCCGTCCCTTGGCCAGTCGTTCTCTGGCACTAAAATACGTGGCTGGTCGTTCTCCAGCGTTTTACACAAAAGTACCGGTCGTTCTCCGGTATACCAAACAAGTTTAAAAGTTATGTTTGTGTCGGTCGTTCTCCGACAAGTTACCAAATGTACCGGTCGTTCTCCGGTAAGATACCAAAATAGTTTACAGTCGTTTGCAAAACAGTTTACCGGTCGTTCTCCGGTCTAGTTAAAACAGTTTGTCGATAATTTATCCCATTAGTTCAGTGTGTCAATATGTAAATGTTAATTCGCAAACACCAGTTTGTTCAACAGTTAAATAGTTCAAAGTACTCTAATAGTTCGAGTAAACAAGTATGATAAACAATCATATAAGTAAAAGCAGTTTATGGCAATAAGTAAAATAGTTGACTATGTTTTCCACCCCTGTTCAAAAGCAGTTAAATTAGTAAAAGTAGGGGCTGTGAACTCACCTGTTGAGTTTAAGTAGTTGTGCGAGTGCTAGCAAACCTAAGCCCAAGTACGGTCTGAAATCTCCTAACGTCCTAAACGTACGAGATTTAATAAGTATGTGGATGTCTAAACTAATCATCCATGCTAGTGTTTGTACAACCAAGTCACGTCCAAATCGTTCGTTTAATGTTTATGTTTGTATTTCGTTGTTTGTGAAAACGTATACGACTCGTTGGTGAAAGTTTGAAATCAACATTTCGATAAAACAAGTATGTTTGAATTGTTTGTAAGGCTCGTGAATCGAATTTGTATAAAGATATGCGTTTCCGGTTAGTTCGACACTTAGTGAAAACAAGTTTTTAAACTTCCTGTTTTTAGCGACGTAAGGTGCGACGCTGGGTTGTTATGCGACGTAGGGTGCGACGTACGGGTCTACGTCGCATTCAGGTTTTGCGACGTCATGGGTTGCGTCGCATAGGCGACGCTCGCAATTTAATGCGACGTAGTGGTCTGCGTCGCTATGTGCGACGTAAGGAAGGGTAATGCGACGTAAAGGCCTACGTCGCAGTACTGTTTTCGGTCCCAATGCGACGTAGTCGCCTGTTCGACGAACAGCGAGAAAAAGTCGGATTTTTGGTTGATTTGGAACGTTTTCGGTTGTATAAAACACTAAAACATGTTATTCTAAGTATGTTAAACAAGAAATAGCAATTATAACTTTGAAATCTAAAGATTTGCGGGATTTGTCGGAAACTTACGGGTGTCGGATTTGAAATCCGAAAAGATGGAAATGTAGATCGGGGTCTCGTGGTCACTTTATTCCAAAGAAGCTATATGATTCGGTGCGTTTTTGTAGTAGTTTTTGTTGTTTTGGTGTGATTTTTGGTGGTGAGTTTAGAGAGAAAGGAGAGAGATGAAAGAGAAGAGAAAGATGGAGAATGAGAAAAGGTGGAGGTGGGAGTGGGGTTTTGTCCCCATTTTCTGCCTCCGTGTTTTAGTCCCGTGTTTGTTTGCCCGATCGTTAAATGTTACTTTATTTTAACTAATATGTTTTTAAATTACATTTTTCATTATATTTTAATTAGGATCTTTTTATGAAACTAAATTAATAAATTTTACAAATTTCAACTTCGTTTTATTAAATAATTTTTGTTTACCAACAGTCGTACATTTTTGTCGCGTTTGTTTTCAAATTGATCTGTACGTAATTACGACTACGTAATACTACGCGTACTAACTAGTTGGGCTATGCTAGACTTACCTCTAAAATGTGTTGTGAATTCACTCAAGTAGGGAATTAGCCTAATAATGCAAGTGATTAATGTTATTAATCGTGTTCAAATTTGCGAGGTGTTACATTCTCCCCATGTTAGAGAAATCTCGTCCCGAGATTTAAAATCAAGTCGGATCGCCCGCGGCGTATGTTCTCCGAATAAGTCACGTCGTCAATAATAATACCAGTTTGGGTGGCGCTCAATCGTTGCCAGAAAAGTTTTAAATCAGTTTAGTATACTCGCGGTATAGTTTAAATAGTTATGCGTTCGTTAATAGTCGAAGTTTACCAAGTGATATGTTCGAATTGACATTCGAATGAAAGAAACGTTAAATCGTAGCAATAGTTGGTAAGACATACCGTGCTTGCCATAGTCCGCAACAGTTTCCGGTGCGCGGAGGATGTATGCGCGGCTTGGGGTGTAGCCTTTGTTAACGGCGCGGTTGTTGTTCTGATTGTTGTTCCCGGTGTTGTCCTGGTTGTTGTTCAGTTTTGGACATTGATTTCGAAAGTGTCCAGATTCGCCGCACTCGTAACAGGCGTTTGATCGAGGAGGAGGGTTGGTTTTACAGTTTTGGGCCAAATGACCCCAGTTTTTGCAATCTTGGCAGAAAGCACAGTTGCCATTATGATGCATCCCGCACTTGTCGCATTTTGGTTTGTTGCCAAGATAGGTTTTGGGTCCAGAGTTGGTGATTGCGGCAAAGGCTCGGGTGTTTCCCGGGTTTCTGTTTTGTTGACCCTGACGGTCGTTACCATCATTGTTCCATTTACGTTTGTGGGTTCCAGAGTCGCCCGCATCAGTACGGGTAAGTTCAGTTTTCCCTGTGATAGCTTTCAGGGTTCCAATCTCGACCGCGTCGTCGGTTAAGCTGTGAGCCAGATCCACTGCGCTCCTAAAAGTGGCGGGTTTGGAGGACATAACCATGCCTCGGATTTGTGGTGCCAAACCCCTGTTGTAACGCTCAATGCGTTTGCTCTCGGGGGTTACCATATGAGGCACCAGACGTGCAAGCTCCTGAAATCTAGTTGTGTAACCGGAAATGTCAGCTCCGATCATCTGAATGTTCCAAAACTCGGTTTCGAGTTTCTGCATCTCGTTGGGAGGGCAAAATTCCTCCATCATCATCTGCTTCAGAGTTACCCAGGTCATGGAATGAGCAGCTGGGCGTCCCATAATCTGGACTTGAGCGTTCCACTAGGTTAGCGCTTTGTCGGCTAAAGTGCAGGTGGCGTATTTCACGATCTTGTCGTTGGCGCAGTCGCTGATGTCGATGACTGATTCCATCTTTTCAATCCAGTGGACCAGGCCAATGGCCCCTTCGGTCCCGGTGAAGGTGCTGGGTTTACAAGACTGAAAGGTTTTGTAGGAACACCCCTGCTGGGTATTAGTTGGAGTTTCGCTGTTGACGGGGGTAGCTCCACTGTTGTTGGTTGGGTTTTCACGATTTCTGCTAGCCTCGTACTGAGCAATAGCCTCAGCCACGCGGCGTTCGATGATTTGTTCGGTTGTTTCTGGAGGTACAGGTGGAGAATTTCGTCGACTGTTTCGAGTCTTTCTTTGTTTAGGCGGCATGCTGACGTTCTGCGATGAAAAGATGCAGAAGTCAATGCCAATGAAAAATATGTGAGGAATAAAGTTTCACATATTTCAAGTTTCCGAGTATCAAGCAAAATTTGTCGAATCCCCATCACGTATCTTACGACTATGAAACACCCATATGTACTTAGTATGATATAATCACGTTGGCCAGGCGTCATTATATGATGCCAAATACATACTTCTTTTCATCAACCGTTTAATCACGATCAGGTTCATATGAGATCAGAGTACAATGAACGAGTCGGATGTGGTGAACAGTTCACGCGTATCGAGGTATCGTAACGATAGTTTAGATGTATGCAAATGTATGTATGCATGTACGTTCTAGCCAAGGCTATAGTCTAGGTCTCTAGGTTTCTAAGTCACCTAAAGTTTCCTAGTTCGCTATAACCATTGGCTCTGATACCAATCTGTAACACCCCCAAAATTCGTTTAGCGGAAGCGTTTTAGTTTAAGTACTGGGGTGTCACAATAATAAAGCATGCATACGTATCAGAGCTTATGATTACAACAGAACAATATATAATAAGATGCCAAAAGTTATTAATTACAAAGTTTACGATTCCTCGAATCGTATAAGTTAAAAGTAATAAGTTTACAAAAGTAGATTTCTGAAATATGACTAAAGCATTTCAGTTATACTAAAGAAATCCATGTGTTTCCAAAAAGTTGGCATCCTAACTTCAAGGGTCGCCTAGTTCTCCATGTGTGTTGGCGATTCTTATATGCGCAGCTAATTCCCTGAAAAACATAGTAAAAGTCAACAACTAGGTTGAGTGAATTCACAGGTTTTAAGTTTACACAAGTTGAATCAAGTTTGTATCACAGTTGTTATCCAAATATGTTCACAAATAGTATTGCCATAATAGTCAAGTATAAGTTTTGTAGAATGTTATCCAAATACCAGTTTTGTGGGTTGTTCGCCCAAAGTTCAAGTTAAGACACGTGCTGGTCGTTCTCCAGCGAGTTACAAATACACAGTACCGGTCGTTCTCCGGTCAAATACGCACGGGTCGTTCTCCCGTTCAACAAAAACAGTTTACTGGTCGTTCTCCGGTCTAGTAACGCACGGGTCGTTCTCCCGTCCAACAAACGCATGGGTCGTTCTCCCATCCAAGACGCACGGGTCGTTCTCCCGTCCCTTGGCCAGTCGTTCTCTGGCACTAAAATACGTGGCTGGTCGTTCTCCAGCGTTTTACACAAAAGTACCGGTCGTTCTCCGGTATACCAAACAAGTTTAAAAGTTATGTTTGTGTCGGTCGTTCTCCGACAAGTTACCAAATGTACCGGTCGTTCTCCGGTAAGATACCAAAATAGTTTACAGTCGTTTGCAAAACAGTTTACCGGTCGTTCTCCGGTCTAGTTAAAACAGTTTGTCGATAATTTATCCCATTAGTTCAGTGTGTCAATATGTAAATGTTAATTCGCAAACACCAGTTTGTTCAACAGTTAAATAGTTCAAAGTACTCTAATAGTTCGAGTAAACAAGTATGATAAACAATCATATAAGTAAAAGCAGTTTATGGCAATAAGTAAAATAGTTGACTATGTTTTCCACCCCTGTTCAAAAGCAGTTAAATTAGTAAAAGTAGGGGCTGTGAACTCACCTGTTGAGTTTAAGTAGTTGTGCGAGTGCTAGCAAACCTAAGCCCAAGTACGGTCTGAAATCTCCTAACGTCCTAAACGTACGAGATTTAATAAGTATGTGGATGTCTAAACTAATCATCCATGCTAGTGTTTGTACAACCAAGTCACGTCCAAATCGTTCGTTTAATGTTTATGTTTGTATTTCGTTGTTTGTGAAAACGTATACGACTCGTTGGTGAAAGTTTGAAATCAACATTTCGATAAAACAAGTATGTTTGAATTGTTTGTAAGGCTCGTGAATCGAATTTGTATAAAGATATGCGTTTCCGGTTAGTTCGACACTTAGTGAAAACAAGTTTTTAAACTTCCTGTTTTTAGCGACGTAAGGTGCGACGCTGGGTTGTTATGCGACGTAGGGTGCGACGTACGGGTCTACGTCGCATTCAGGTTTTGCGACGTCATGGGTTGCGTCGCATAGGTGACGCTCGCAATTTAATGCGACGTAGTGGTCTGCGTCGCTATGTGCGACGTAAGGAAGGGTAATGCGACGTAAAGGCCTACGTCGCAGTACTGTTTTCGGTCCCAATGCGACGTAGTCGCCTGTTCGACGAACAGCGAGAAAAAGTCGGATTTTTGGTTGATTTGGAACGTTTTCGGTTGTATAAAACACTAAAACATGTTATTCTAAGTATGTTAAACAAGAAATAGCAATTATAACTTTGAAATCTAAAGATTTGCGGGATTTGTCGGAAACTTACGGGTGTCGGATTTGAAATCCGAAAAGATGGAAATGTAGATCGGGGTCTCGTGGTCACTTTATTCCAAAGAAGCTATATGATTCGGTGCGTTTTTGTAGTAGTTTTTGTTGTTTTGGTGTGATTTTTGGTGGTGAGTTTAGAGAGAAAGGAGAGAGATGAAAGAGAAGAGAAAGATGGAGAATGAGAAAAGGTGGAGGTGGGAGTGGGGTTTTGTCCCCATTTTCTGCCTCCGTGTTTTAGTCCCGTGTTTGTTTGCCCGATCGTTAAATGTTACTTTATTTTAACTAATATGTTTTTAAATTACATTTTTCATTATATTTTAATTAGGATCTTTTTATGAAACTAAATTAATAAATTTTACAAATTTCAACTTCGTTTTATTAAATAATTTTTGTTTACCAACAGTCGTACATTTTTGTCGCGTTTGTTTTCAAATTGATCTGTACGTAATTACGACTACGTAATACTACGCGTACTAACTAGTTGGGCTATGCTAGACTTACCTCTAAAATGTGTTGTGAATTCACTCAAGTAGGGAATTAGCCTAATAATGCAAGTGATTAATGTTATTAATCGTGTTCAAATTTGCGAGGTGTTACATGGGTTAAGCTCTTGTATGTTTTCATTTTCAATGATATTGTGCACACTTGAACTTTAGACGAGTTATTTGGTCTTCGACAAATCAAATTGATACTCATACATTGATCATACTAATAAGATTGGTGAATGATGCTTTAGAACAGTTTACCGTAATTATTATAACTGCGAACATGTTATTTTTTGTTTATTTCTATTTATGAGGTGTAATTATATATATTATTTTTTATTTTTTAAAACTATTCGCAGGGTGTACTTATAGATGATTGTGATAGCTGTCAAACAAAAATATGGGAACCGTTAATTTATCACTAAAATGGCATGATATATGCATTACAATATCTAAAACGTTTTATGCTTTATGGTATTGAAGGAAAAGAGTTGTTGATGATCATTTACATGGTCATTATGTAAGATGGACACTTTTTTATATTGCATCTTTTATAAACATGGATGTATTTTTGTCTTCATAATCATAAACTAATAATATTTTTTTAACAAGGAATTTGGTTCCACCTACTATGATGATCAATGTATGTTTCCACTATTATGGTTGGACTGAAAGAATAACAAATAGATTTAAGTACTTTCATGGCACCAAATTCCTTGATCGTCATATAATTGCCGGTCAATTGAATATGTTCTACTTGGTAAGTTTTTGAATTGTCATGTCACGTGTACGTGTAATTGTATGCATTGGTTTCGTATGATAGTTAGATGGTATGATAGTCAATATGAAACACTTATTATTATTGAAGATGACGATGACTTGCAAACTTTTTAGTATCTATATTTTGGTTGTTTGAACTTAGCACATTAAGTTGATCATGTTAAACATTTATATTTATGTGTTGCCTCTATGTTGTTTAGTTTTTTAATTATTATTTTCAATGTTATAAATCGTTTTTAATAATGTATCTCCAAAGCTACTATCAATAAATAAACATATCTATTTCAATTCAAAACATTTTTGTATTGTCATCAGCAAAAATATGTCGACTTAAACGTTACTCACTAAGAAAAATTATAATATAAACATTTGTATCATAATTATGAAGTAGCCCGCAAAATTTGCGGGTTATAATCTAGTTTGAAATTAATAAAAAAATCAAAAAAAGGAAAAAGAAAACCCATTTGACAACTAGATATCATTTTAATAAAATATCAATAGACTTCTAATTTAATTATGTCTATTTTGTTTACTGCTTATCAGTTATCACTATCATATCATTGTAACTGATTTTTTTTTTCCCCGTTGATCCTACTCCATGTTTATTTTGGCTAATACGGGAGTCGTTAATTAAGGAGTATGATTTAAAATACTCCGTCAAAAATATTAAACTACATAAACCACAAATGTGGTTAACTGCACACACATTATACGTTTACAACATTTAAAAAAATGTACATTTTCAATCATTTGATTTGTATATGTACCTGATGATGACTTAATTTCTGATTTAATGATTTTGTGTTACACATCGTTCGTACCAATTCTCTTATCTAAATTCTAAAGAAGAAAAAGGCTTTTGCTGTTTACCTTTGGAGAAAATGGGCCTATACAATGGCCTATAGCGTCCTCCTTATAATACTCTACGTTAAAGCCCATTTAACTTTAAACAAGCCCAAACTACTATATGCGCGTGATATAGCCTTAAGCAAACTATAGGTTTCTAAGAAAAGAATATTTATTTCATTTTAATTAAAAGTGCCGATTTTAACTATTTACATAGTTTCTTTAAAATTACATTATTCGTCAATCAAATAACATCTCTACTTACTAAAGTTTCTTTTGATTAGTTGTAATATGAATATCGACACTTATTTGAGAAAATTCAAAAGAGCAATATGGACATTTGTATTGGGAGAGAGGAAGTATGAAGTTAATTAAATCATCGAATGATCGAGTTGCACAAACCTAACGCTTACATTCTACATATTATAATTGGTTTTTTTTTTCTTTTTTTTCCCCACTCTTTATCGTTTCACCAAATATATATGTTGATATTGGGCACATATATAGATATAAATAATTTAAGATTGAAATAAAATTATATAATAACAATATCATGATTGTTTGATTGATCGTTCATTGAAATGTTTATTGATCAATCGTTGTTGTACGTACCCGTTTATAGTTAACTAACTTTCTCCACGTTATAACATATATGGACTTCATTTTTTTTAATAATTTTCTTTTGTCAAGTTATAAAAATCTGTTTCTTCATCAATATTGTTATTGACTTGTACATTAACCTATGTTGAAACTCGTTCATGTGATCATCACTCCAATATGAGAATGACGTCATTAAAAAAAAGGGCAAATGGCAGTGGCAGCTTAAGTATGAAAATGGAATATTATTATTGTCTTAAATACGTAACAAAATAGTTGTTACTTCTGTTATTAAAATTATTTTGTTCTTCAATCGTGAGACCATTTTAATTCCCATAATGAATAAAAGAGCTCGATCTTTAAGCATATCCTAATCCAACTTTTTCTTTTCTATTATTGATTTTCTTAGCCTTTAATTCGATCACTATCACTAATAAGTACATTTAAAGTACACCCATTAAATGGCCTAGTTTTCTACTTTTAGAGTTTATATTCTTTAAAAATTATAAAGTTTTAAGCTAATGACATTAAATTAATATCAGTGACAAAAAAAAAAAAAATTGTATGAGTTTATCAATGTTTAATGTATAAATCAAACCAAGATATATTTGAAATAGCTATATTTTGTGATATATATATATATATATATATATATATATATATATAGGGTAGTGATCAAGAGGGAAGTGCCTTTTTGGGGGGAAGGGGGAAGCGTTAGTATGCATCAAGAAGCATATTACAATTATCAATCAAAACGTCAACAAAAAATTATTTTTACTGGTAAATAGTTATCAAAATCGATGCTATAAAGAATATTTTAACGAATGAATTTCATTTTTAAGTCATAACATTAATTGATGAATATTTATTTAATAAAATGTTAATATGCAATGTGATGCATATTAACTAATATGCATCGCGATGCATATTAAAACTTCACATTATTTGAAAGATATTTTTATCGTTAATATGCATCACAATGCATATTAACTAATATGCATCGCGATGCATATTAACGGATTTGGATCTAATATTCATAAATCGATGTTATAATTTGAAGAAAGAATTTATCAAGGAAGCTTAACATTCATAGCATCGATTCTGATTAACATTTACTAAATTTCAGTTTGCTTTTTTCGAGATTTGTATGAGTGAAGGTAATATGCTTCGTGATGCATACTAACGCTCCCCCCTTCCCTCAAAAAATGCACTTCCCTCTAGATCATTTCACTATATATATATATATATATATATATATATATATATATATATATATATATATATATATATATATATATATATATATTGTATCTTATTCATAGAAACCTATCGTATGGTAGATGTTCAGATGAGAAGAATATAAACGTTGGGAACTTGCGATACCTACTACATTACGTAACTGTTTACATGTGATTAGCTTCATTCCAAGGGTTGCAAATGAATTCCGGAGGCCCCGTGTGATATTATAAAAGGGCCTCGATAGATAAGATTTTATAAATACATAGACGGATAAGTTAATGTTACACAAATTATATAAATATACAAACGAAGTGGATTCATTATCTAATAAATCAACAACATGCGTTTTTTTATTTATACTACGTATTAAATAGTGTTGTTATTCGAGGAATCTTAGGTAGAACTGTTGATGAAATTCTTATAACCATTACTCAAAATTAAAATGTTATAGAATATCTTATGACATTGTCAACTAAAATATGATATCAACAACTTATGTTTTGAAACACTATTTTGACATATGTTACCATTAGGATAATAGTTAACAATCATTCAATTAGGAAAACAATCAACCGATTTAGAAACTGCACATATTAGCAAATTTAACTCCACCTAAACTACATTTGTATCAATAATATATTATCCATTATTACTTAACACATATTCAAGATGACTATAATACGAATAAATAGACACTTATTGTCAAAGTTGTGTAACTCGATTGGCCCTATTCGATTTTGAGTTATGGCTTATGAGAATTAGTGTTTTATATTTATATATATATGATAAAAAATGAGGTCAAAATTCTTCTTATTTGTACAAGGATTGTATTTTTCCAACATCAAATATATAATAATATCAAGTATTCGTAAAATTTGGGGGCCCTTAAAAACGAGTGACCCTGTGCGCTGGTACATATTGAACATGCTAATCTTCTCCGTTGCTTCAATTCATTCATATTCATATGTGAACGATATTTGATATATATGTTGCATTAAGTAATTACTGTGAAGCATATTCATATGTGAACGATATTTTGATATATATGTTGCATTAAGTAATTACTGCTAAATTGAGTATGTTAATTTGAACTTTGCTAACCATATCACATAGTTGATCTAATTAATAATTATCACATGTTAATTAGTGCTCTCTACTATCTTTTACAACTGTCAATAACTACTCATAAAGATGGTTTCATATATGCTCTCTCATTTATACACACATAAACTTCCTATATAAACACCAAATGTTACCTTTAAATTTCATAACACACTCCACCTTTTCAACTTCTTACAAAGATGAAAACTGAGCAAATGAGATGGTTGATTATGTGTGTAGTCGCTACAATCTTCGTGTCGAGTTTGAGTTGCTATAAGGTTCGAGGTGACCCCCAAGTACCGTGTTACTTCATTTTTGGCGATTCTTTAGTAGATAATGGAAATAATAACAGAATTGCATCGTTGGCACGAGCGGATTACTTGCCATATGGCATTGATTTCAATAGTGGTCCAACTGGAAGATTTTCCAACGGTAAAACCGTTGCTGATGTTATCAGTAAGCATTCTTAATTACTTTCGTCTAAACTGCTATCAGTGCACTAATCACTACTTCTTAATTTTATATTTTTATGTATGAACGGAAAAATGTATCCAACTAGGCAACGACTGCAAGTTTATTTTGTATATATCAAAGCATCAAACTTTTCAATATGGCTACTAGCTGTATTTATTTTATCTCTTATAACTCATAATCGATGGCGTGACATCAGTTTCTATGACATGAGAAATGGATCGGAGATACTTACAGTATATAATAAAACAAATAATTGAAAATTTAATACATATACTTGGATATGCACAATAAATTTTCGAGCAAAACTTAACACATTTTAAGTCAGTGTAAGACGATTATATTTAAACTTTCAAAATGTTACTCACTTGCAGCTGAACTTTTGGGGTTCGACGACTATATCCAGTCATACGCAAATGCTAGCGGACGTGACATACTTCGTGGTGTGAATTACGCCTCAGCAGCCGCAGGAATCAGAGACGAAACGGGCCAACAATTGGTACGTACAAATATTATAATTATCTCATTATGTATCCATTCAGATTTCAGAAGAAAAGTACTGATCAGATTGATGTTTTTTGGAGAATGCAATATTAGGGTGGGCGTATTAGCTTTGCGGGACAAGTAAATAATTATGTAACAACTGTATCTCAAGTCGTGAGCATACTTGGAAGTGTCGATGCAGCTGCGAATCATCTTAAGCGATGCATATTCTCTGTCGGGCTGGGAAGCAACGATTACCTCAACAATTATTTCATGCCTGATTTCTATGAAACTAGAAATAGATACAACGTGAAGCAGTATGCTAATGCTCTCATCAAACAATATGCTAAGCAAATCAGAGTAAGTCCTGAGATTTAAGATAATCATAATTATTAATTATTAATGCTTGCAAAAGAGATTGTTTAATCTTATTACAAACATAGGAAACAAAATAATGTGAATGGGTAAATAAGGTCAACAATCATTAGTATTAAACCAAATACTTATAAACAGACTACTGCATCCTCAAATAAGAAACCTAAGATCTTTTTCCTAAACATATATGTAAGTTGGTTTTATTTTCATCTTGTATGGTTTGATCAGATATTATACAACTATGGAGCAAGAAAATTTGTGTTGAATGGGATCGGGCAGATCGGCTGCACCCCAAACGTGTTAGCGCAACATAGCAAAGACGGATCCACATGCGTTTCAAAGATCAACTCGGCTAACGAAATGTTTAACCATCGCTTAATATCTCTCGTTGACAACTTCAACCAAAATTTATCCAACGCTAAATTCATCTACATCAACAATTATGCCATTTTCCAAGACCTGCTCGACCGTCCACACAAATTTGGTACAAACGTTACATAAAAATAAGAACTCGTTTCTACACATTATTTTAATTTTTCGACTTTTGTGCTAATCAAGTTGCTGAAAATGTTGTAGGTTTCTCGGTAATAAAAGCAGGGTGTTGTGGAGTAGGGAGAAACAATGGCCAAATTACATGTCTTCCTCTTCAAACACCGTGTCAAAATCGAAACAGATATATCTTTTGGGACGCCTTCCATCCGACAGAAGCTGTAAATACACTAGTTGGTTCGAGATCGTATAATGCTGCATCACGTTCGGATGCCTATCCAATCGATATACGACGATTGGCTCAACTATAAACTTGTTACGAGCGTCATATTTGTATTTCAGACAACTTTAATTAGTGATAGTTACGTTATCGAATAAGATTTGGCTTAAAGACGTCAATTTAGCCCGAATAATCTTTAATATCCAAGGGATTCATAAAATAAATGTACGAGTGTATTTTGAAATCTTCTTATGATGTAAAAATTATAACGTTTTCGATTTCAGATGATTAGACATTATTTGTAATGCTGTAAGCTATTGACACTTGCATAGTTGCATATACTTTCTGTTAATCACAACTAGTTTAAGACCTGTAAAATTTGCGGGATGATACATTAATTTATGTTTTAAGAGCATAGTAAGTGTTTTTGTGGTTGTAGGATGAGACAGTGTAATGTATTTAACGAACTTAATGTAGTTATAATGGAAAATGGTTTGAATTTCATTCGGTCACCGTTGTAAAGGCCAATATAAAAAAAGAACTTATTATTATTATTTACTTGAGAAGAGCAACAACTCTTTTGCCAATTGTGTACAAAAGATACAAACACCAACACATACTAAATAAAACAAATTTCAAACTCACAAACTACATTTCCTACAGAGCAAAATCATCGGCTTCTTCTTTGTGTTTCCATTAAGCTAATTTTCTTTCTGTCTTGGTACATGCCCATAAATACCTACATTTATCAATAGATCTCTCATTTTTTTTCCTGTGTAGCAGGGTATTTAGGTACATGGTATGATGGTTAACCAATAAAAAAGCTTGTTGACCTTTGCTTGAGTAGTTGGTAAGTCCACACGATTTGATCCAAGTTCTTAATATCTTCTGCTACACAACAATAACGATTCAGATAATGATTCATAAGGTTGGAATAATGCCACGAGCTCAAGTCATGGAAGCACTCTTTTTTGACCAAAATGTGTGCATAACCGAGTATAGATACAACAAATAGATGGGCAACTGGTATATTTGCTATTCCTTTAAAGCATATAGAAGATTAGTATGTTGACAAAATGTTGGAGTAGATAGAGATTACCTCTCTAAATTGGATAACTATTGAAGCTTAACTTCTCACCCAATTGACACATCTTTTCATTAAAAAAAAAGAAGAAGAAAATTCAAGTTTAGACTGGACCGAAAACCTTTTCTTTTTAGCAATTAAATGGAACTGAGTATACCAGTACCTATTTAGTATGGTTATGGTTCGGATTTATGATTATCTCCCGAGTTTTGCAGACACGATTTGACTATTCAAAAACATACACGTGCAATGGAAAGGAAAGATCCAACCTTCTATAAGATGAAGTAGAATACTTGATGATATAATGAGGATACTGAGCAGAGGCTAGCTTCGATCTGTTATGTTCTTGGGTTCGATGGTAGTCTTTCTTTTCTTATGAGATGGCGAACCCTTCATTATGTGCCTCTTTTTAGCAGTTCTTTGAAAACTGTTCACTTTAAAAGATTGATACCAACCATGGAGATTGATAAGATCACCATGTTTTCGAGTTAGGGTACACCTGAGTATAGAGTGCAAGAATAGCAAGTCAGATTTTTTTACATAAACTTTTTTTGAAGTAATATATTTTTAGAAACACTGGAACAATTTACCGCTTCAAACTTAAAAAGCAACGTGAAACCATATGATTGTGGTGTCGCATGATGAATGGGTAATTTTTCGTACAGGTCGTGTCAGAATGGGTTTATCCGACCCACTTTGTCTCCAATAAATTAATTTTTCTTTACAATTTAGGCAAGGGCAACTGTTGACCCATGGTACCTGTTTTTATAAGCTAAATATTGTGATTTAACAACATTGACTCAATAGAGATAAAGCATAACCCGTATCGACCCATTCATGAATAAATGGGTCTATAATCAGCAGACTGAAAAACCATCTTACATTAATGTTGTATCATGCATTGATGGTATTGGAGCATTGCTACTTTTGTAGCAACAACTACACTTTGACAAACTTTGGCACTCAAGTAGATCAAGTTGAATCCTTCGTCTAGTATCTCCTAATATTGTCTAAAAACTAAAGGTTAGCAAACTGAACTTTAATAGAGGCTAGAAATATTTGTAGCAGTTCTAAATAGCACAATTCACATATTTGATTGTTGTTCAGCATTTCAAGCATCAAATATACTACCATGCAGCTTGTATACTATCAGTACTTGGTATACTCGGTACTTGGTATACTCGATTGTAAGAAAGTCTAATAATTATCATGCCAAACTACCAACAAAGAAGTAGCAGAAGCAAGCAGTACCACTTAAACTATAAAATGTCATTCAATTATCTTAGAATGTACTGATTAGCTAATTAGTTCTAGATAAGTTGTAGTGCACAAAACTTACATTAATGGTGTTTATAAAAACTTAAGCAGCGTTCCCAAAATGCCCTAAATCAAGAAACATAAAGGTAATGGAAAAATGCATAGACAAATTCAAAATACAAAGTCATCAAGTCGGGATGAGATACAACCTCTGTCTAGAGAATGCAAGAACCTTGGCGATGCATGCTAAGAAGTATTTTGTAGTTGATTTCGAATTGTTGGAAGTGAATCTCATTTTTGTCTTGCTTTTGGGTGTCCTATATATACGATAGACAATATGAGAAGCGACATTATAACTAAGTCATATGCAAAATGCATTATAAATTGCATAAACAACCATAAAACTAATAAAAGAAAACTGCAAACCTCATTTGGACCAAGTCATGATATAGTAGGAAAGTTGGACCCCTTTAAGGCGACAATAATGTAACAGAGAATCTAATCAACTAATTTACATCTTTCTGTAATCACTTACAGCAGTAAGCATCCCTATCTAAGCTTGTTTACCCGCATCACCTGTTCTTAAGTAAGATGCTGTGACCTAACATCAAATTGGCCCGTTAATTAAACCTTTATCTTAACCCAAGTATATTGCCAACTCAAACGTGCTTGTATTGGCACCTCAAATAGAAATCTTCAAGATAACCACATATTTAGTGAACACAATTCTTTTACGGCACATATTTGTTACATAGAGTTGTTACGTGTGTATACTATTAAAACTTATTGGTCAACGATGGTTGTTTCTAGTTAAAAAAATCAATACTAATCACATGGGTTCGATACTCATAAGCCGCTTTTCTATATTAAGGAAGTTTAACTAATCTACACAATATATGTCACTTACTGAAATAGGATCACTTAAGAGATATAAGAAATTTGGGTTTTAAAACTCACGTATGTGCACTTAGAAGTAGGGCAAAAGGCACAAGCATCGACGAAAGTGAGAACGGATGAACCATTATATTTCACCATCAATGATAATCTTATTGATATATTATACAAATCCAATCATTAGACTATTTATTAGCATCATTAGCAACTTATTTCGTTTAAAAAAATGTATAAAAAGGTAATGTTAATATTTCATAGATTAGAAATTTGATAACAGTATGTATAAATCTCATTAGGGCAGCAATAAGAGTCGGATGATACACCTGTACTTCTTTACATCCGTGAAAATTTTGATCCTTGTCAAGTCTTGTGCTGTCAAAAAGATATCAATCACATTATAAAACTTAAGAACCCATCTCGGCTAACCCGCCCATCTTGCCACCTCTAGGGAAATCTTTGTGTCTAATATATCAACTTTAAGTAAATTCAAATAAAATATAGTTGGAAAATATGATTGAATTTAATAGACATTCGTACCTTCCATTGTTCCAACAAAGACGACTTTGAACTTGAAAAGTCCAATTTTACAAATAGCATTGCTGGGAGTCTTTTATATGAGATTCGTGTGCTTTTATTATTCCTCGTACAAATTCAAAATGTCAAGAGACCGCGGAAACATAGAATCGAAGAAGTAAAGAATGTTTCAGTATGCATCAATAGGAATTTATGTCAACTCTTGAAATATTAAGTGTGTATTTTAGTTAATTCAATCAGAAACTGGGTGTGGTATCCAAAAGTTATTATTTGAGAAATATTTAAGAAAAAGCTATAATAATCAAGTGTCTTAATCTATGATCATCAATTATTGTTTACATCAAGCAAGATCAAAACTAGATCTCAAATAAGATAATACTACATATAAAACTAATCTCATAACACTTGGATCATAGTATGATATAGCGATTAAACTACATATATAAATGTACAGTAATAGTAGTTCATATACATGAATTGTTGCCAACAGTCACGCGATAATATAACTAGAATCATGGCTGCTAGCATATTAGTCTGTGAAATATTTAAGAAAAAGCTATAACAATCAAGAATCGTAATATAGGATTATCAATTATTGATTACATCAAGCAAGATCAAAACTAAATCTCAAATAACATAATGCCACATATAAAACTAATCTCACATAACAATTGGATCATAGTATCATACAGTGATTAAACTACATATACACATGTACAGTAATAGTAGTTCATATACAGCAAATAAATAATGACCCCTAAATTACACACATACATCAAATCAATGAATGACATACATAACACCATACATGGCGCTTAAATCGTTGGGTTTGTCAGAGACTGCTAACATGGAGGACCTATTTATTCAAGCCGTATCATCTTTACAACATCGTCCAAGATCGTATACAGAATCAAAATCACTATCAGAATTAATCTTATTAACCCTAATTCCAGAAATCAAAATAAAGCAAAATCGCAATACCTGGTGTTGTTGATGCACAAATCAGATTTGATGAAAGCAACAAATCAAAATCGATTTAGGATTTCACATAGTAGATGAACAATTGCATAAACGCTAATTCAAAATTATTTGATGTAGGCTTGTAAATACCTGGTGTTGATGATGCACAAATCGAATTTGACGGAAGCAACAAAATCAAAATCGAATTTGACGGAAGCAGTGAATCAAAATCGATTTAGGCTTTCACATAGTAGATGAACATTTGCAGAAATTTTAATTTAGAATTTTTTGATGTAGGCTTGTAAAACCTACGCTAGCACATGTCACAGCTGTTGGTAATTATATTTGAATAAGGGGCATTTTAGTAATTTGTAACACGATTAATTTGTTTAATGATGTTAATGTTTTATCTAATGGTGGCTTAATGAAAGATTATCTCCTAATCAAGGGGAGAAATTGGTCGAGGGTTTTTCTTTTATATATATACATATAGATAGATTATATAGATAGATAGATTATTAAGTATAAATTTGTAATTAGTCCTTTTAAATTTTGTGTGTGGCAAAATATAACTACAACAAAATACAAATAGAAAGATTATGTATTGGGCCGAGGTAAGCTGGGCTGGTTGGGCTATTGACATAAATTAGGTAGAAAGTGACCCAACCGCCATCGTTAAGTACTTGTTTGTGACAACAAGAAGATTTATAATGCCTTTTGTATCGGGATGAGCAACTTTGAGATCGTGTTCGATTCCTTTTTTTTTTTTTTTTTTGAAGGCAAAAGGATTATATTAACAACCGGCTAATAGCAAGACGCTAAAAGCCGCCAAAGAACATTACATACAAAGGTTCCACACTACATTTTCCCCATTTTTGTCCAAATCTTAACTGGGAGGATACTAAAAGAGATGGAAAAAACTTGGGAGAACCCAGGAAAAAATCCCCGAAACTAGAGGCCGCGCTACCGGTTTTCACTCTAGCTCGTTTTTGATAGTATCCCAAACAGATCCAGACCACCATTATACCCCTAATAATAATACAAAAACAGACTCGGGTACCCCAAACGAATGTAATTTACAATTTAAACTGACACCATTTTTCCCATGTTAAATCATGTCTTCTTGCTCTTCCTTTGATCCAAAGATATGCAAGACTTTGCATCTCATCCTTTACTCGTAGCCAAGATGGAGCCACACCATTAAAGCACACCTCATTTCTCGCTTTCCATAAACACCAACAGTATGAGTTTGATTATTTTCCGATCAACACCTTTTATTTAGTATTGTCTCATAATTATTTTCCGATCTAACACCTATGAGTATATTTTCGATTATACTCGTAAGTCTAGAATGTGGGTAAAGTTAAGACAACATAAATAAATACCATTAAAATGCAGTCAACATTTCATAATTCAAATTTAGTTTGGAATAATTTTAAATTCTGAAAATTCGTCAAATCAAAAAACAAAATGAACGCAATAAAAATGAGGTTACCTTAGGATAATTCAAACTTTATTTTAAAGTTGATCTTACTCGATTGATGAGTTTGATTTTGAAGTTGTTATTGTTTCTAGGGTTAATATACAAATTGGTTACTAGACTTTACCAAAATGTTCAATAAGACTCTAACACGTGCATTAACATTTGTACTCTTACCATAATATATATCATGGCCCCTTGAATTTTCGTTGACCTCACCTGAATTTTTATTGAAGTACAATCATTTTATGCGTGTCCAAATAGATTATTGACAGCCCTTAGGGCTGTCGTTAACAATACCCTTTATTTAATTGAATCACCGAACATTTAAATAGTTGATTAAATCGTTATTTAAGTTTCTAATCACTCGTTCACGTCATACCATGTAATAATATTAGTTATTGTACTTTACTAAAATGTTCAATTTCGTTACCGAACTTCCTTTTTTATAAAATTATATCCTAATTTTGTTATTCCATCATAAAAATTATCTTATCTTGAACGTTCCTCAAATACAAAAGGATTATAAAACATTTTTTTTATACCGTCGATTTGGTTAAAAAGGGGATATCCTAGTTGTAACCTCGTTTCGTAAGTTGAGTAATTCAATTGAACAAAATAAAAGTTCAGTAACGAAATTGAACATTTTGGTAAAGTACAATTTCTAATTTGTGTACTAACCCTTTTTTCTACTTCAAACTTAAGTCTAATTGCAACATAATTATAAAATTGTAGCATAAGATTATATATGTTTTTTGATCATTTTATTAATTTATCTAAAAATAAGTCAAACAAAAATTGTCTAGTAGAAATAATATCATATAATTATAATAATACGCATTTCTCTACATATATCAATTCAGAAGCCTTTTTTCATACGTGTCTAGCTTCTCCTTTTGACACGTAATATTTTTTCCTATGTGTCAAGCGATCATTAAGTTTCTAAAATTATTTTGACACCTCATCATGAATCATATTAGTTTTATAAAGTCAACTAAATAATTAATTTTTATAATACGATCATATTAATTTTAGAAAGTTAACCATTTTTCTAAAATGTAATTTATTTTCCCTTATTAAACCAATAATGTTAGAAATAGTAACAAGATTAGTCGAAAGAAAAGGGATCAAATCGGAGTAAATAAATAAATATATATTACACGTATAATCATAGAGATATAGAGATTTAAAATTTTTAAAAAATTATCACGTATAATTACAAACTGAAAACTAATTTTAATTAAAGTAAATATGTAGTTAACTAAACTTTAAAAAAATTACTTATTTTTTCCTAAGTTATATTATTTTTTCAAATTTAATATAGATTTTCAAAGATTATATCAAATTTAATAATGATTTTCAAATATTATATCTTCTTCTATCAATTTTTTCCTCTGTATAAACAACGATTATGATACTAATGGAATTTATCACCTCTCTCAAACTTCACTTTTATTCCACTCATTCGTCTTTTCTATTCAAGGTATTTACCTACACATTTATGTATCATCTTATTAATATTTCAATTCAATCTTTATTTGACGTTATTATTTTTTTTTAAAACGTGTGAGTTGTTTTATGGGTTGAACATACTTAATTCATTGAATATTTATTGTATTTTTAAATTACATTGTTATTTTACTATATATCAAAATGTGGGTATCACCAACATAATGAATATAAATCAAGATTACAATATCATTCTATCAAAGTTAGGGTTTTGCATAATTGGCGCCAACCACCTTGAGGTAAGACTGAAGAGATAATGGATGTATTCTATTGGACGAACATGTTTTGATAAAATTCGAATGTAAATGTTTTTTAAATTTGAATATAAACATTTTTTATTTTAATATAATATGACTTATTTATCTATTAATTAAATTAAATTCTTTTATAATTTTGTGTGCATAATGACTGTATTCAAGCAACAGTTAAGCTAAAGTTGTTGTCAAATGTTCAAATATTTATCACTTTACTCAATTGTTACAGTTCATTATTTTAAAACCGGTGAAAATTCATTTAAATTTGCTACCTTATCCGGGCGTCAAGTATAAATTGATTTTTATGAACGACATTGTGGTGACGACCGAAACTAAATTTTTGGGTTCTTTAAATGGTTTTAAATTTATCCCATTTAAGGATATAATTTCGAAAAAAATTGATGAGCATCAAACTGTTGGTGATTAATTATAATAATTTCCTATTTATATCTGTTATTGTAGGAGATCATGTTAAAGTGATTAATTTTTACTTAAACTGAATTTTATTGTTGGTAGATATCATTGGATATGTTATCTCTATGGGTGAAGTGGTACTTTTCAAAATGAATGATGTTATAAACAAGATGAATACAATCAAGTTGATGGATGCTAGGTTAATATATCATTTTAGTTAAATAATACTCATTTTTGTTTTCTATACTGATTTCTACTTATCCATTTAAATACATAAACTACAACTACTTGCCTACTGCTACTGTATAGTTAAGTGCATTGTTTTGGCCCATGGACAATTATACATTGCTCTTTCACGTGTAAAGAGTCGGAGCGGCTCAAAACAGCAAGGTTACTGATCGTATGACAAATGTCGTTTTCAAGGAGGTAATTCAAGCAGATTTATAATTTATTTAGTCGTTTTATGAAAATACGTTGTTATTATTAATATTTAATATTTATAACCGTCCAACGGACGTGTTCAACACTAGTATATAATATGTGAGATAAGCTCTTTATTTGTCATTCTAAAAATTAAAATAATAATAATAATAATAATAATAATAATAATAATAATATGTTAACAAATAAGTTAACGATAAGTAAAAACTTTATACATTACTAGAAGACTAATTAATGTCTATAATAATAATAATAATAATAATAATAATAATAATAATAATAATAATAATACCCAACAAAAAAGAATTGAATGTAAATAAATGATCTTGATTCTTGAACCTAGGTTGAATTCCTAATGTGAGAATAAAAAGTTTTTTCATCAAGCTAGCTTAAACTATATTAATTCAATGCTAAATTGTAAATACTATATTTTTGAATCAAGAAAAGGACAAAAGAGTTACTATTGATAACTCATAACTCTTTGCTAATTGACATTAAGAGATAATATGTCTATATCTCCTTTTCTATAACTACTTATAAAGCATTTCATGATTCTATTTTAAGTAAATTTTAAGTATAATTTTTAAGACTCAACATTTATTTATATGAATTTTATGTTTTCAATTATTTCATTAAATTTGACCATTATACTCTGTCATCAAACTTAATTTCTCAACACTTTAAAGTAGTCAAACGGACGTTGTACGATGACCGACTCATTTTCACTTATCTATAGGAAAATAATATAACGACACAACACTGTCATGATTTTCCAGTATTAAAAAATTACCTTCTGCTACATTGCGCGGGTATTTTGCTAGTCAAGTTTAACTAGTGTTTATTCTCTGGCCCATCTCGAACTCAATTTGACCCACTTTCCACTAACATTTTGCTTGAATGATTGACTTTTTTATACCTTTCCTATATCATGGATGTAGTCACTCAACTCATAACTGTATCTCATTAGTATATGGCTTATAGTTGCATGTGATAACGAAGAGTAATACTATAATGACTCTTAGTCTATTAGTCCCTGATACACTATTTGTTAGTGGATTGGAATCAAAATATGTAAAGTTTAATTGTAGAGAGGGGGGGGGGGGGGGGGGGGGGTGGGGGGGGGTTTGAATACAATTAAATATTTTTTATGATTTTAACTTAGTTAATTTGTCAAAGTTTTAATCGTAATGACGAATGAATACAATAGAGTATGGCAATCAAGATATAAACGATAAGAAATTGAAGTAACAGTAGCTGAAAGTGAATTTATATTAGATACCAATTACACTGAGTGTTGATTGAGAAATGATTTAGCCAAGGCTAAATCAAATCAAACACTTAAGCTAAACTATTACAAAATGAGTGAACAGTAGTTGACAAACAACGTACACTATTCAACTCGCTGCTCGCTAATCGTACTTAGACAAACTACTCACTTGAATAAAAATGATTAACACGAAAACTGCAAGTTTCTAAATACAGTACTATGCTCTATATATAGCCTAAATGATCCGTAAATATCTTCTACAAAATAGGATCTTGAAATGACACGTGTCGCTGCTTGATTGGCTCTGAACTCCCTGAATTTTGGCTAACAAACATTCTGTGGGCCCTGATTCTGTTATCGTGAATGTCTCTGTTCAATTTCATCCAATAGCTTGCTGACACATCCTCTGAAGATATTTGTTGTACGAGGAACACTTGCTGACATATATATGATGAGCGACTTGTACTTGTGCTGAAACTTTATTCTTATTAAGTCACTAAAGAAGCAGTAAATCTCCTCACTCACTACGAGCTAACATGCTCTTGTAGAGTGACGTGATTAATTTATCTTCAGCAACTTTAATTTATTTAGGCAGTGACTCTTGCCTTTATTCATTTGCGGATGTAAAACTCTCGCTGTCAGATACTTTTAGCAGCGACACACAAAGTTGAGTTTTAATCTACTTCATCAGATCATTCTTTTTTAAGGAATGAATGAGAGCAGCGAGCACTTACTTCAGTAATAGCAACTTTGACTTAATCATTTCCAATATTTAGTTCATCGGTAAATTGAGTTGGTCAGCGACCAATGACTCAACATAGTCATCAATACGTAAATTCATATGAGTTTCATATTTATTTATAGACCACAAGCATTTATTTTGTGTCTATTTGACGGTTCGTTATATGGCCTTAAGGGTAGTGTGGAAGCGACCAAATAAACTTGTTCATTCATTTGGATGGAAAATCATTTGATCTTGAAAGATGACTTGCTAGTGCAGATCCAACTTCTTCCGCACCTTCAGATCTATAAGAGGAGTTGATAGACCTAGAGACGTTGTTATTGGGGTGTGAGTTTTATTTTTGTAGTTGATTTGCAGATTTTTTAGTGTTGTTTTGTGTGGTGTTTTGGTTGTTTCTTTGGTTTTTGGCATACTTGTCTCTGCCTTTATATGAGCAATAATAAACTTATATTAAACCCGCTATCTGAGCAGGTTGTACATATTTGTGGTCTACGCATATATATGCAACACTCTCATGGGAAATCGATTATCTAGCTAGTTTCCATAAGTTCTCAATAGAATAACCACAATATATAAAAGATCTGTAAGTTACATCGCCCCTTTTGTTGTTAGAGTATAAGGAAAAGAAAATGAAACATGTATCCTTATGTCACTTTGATCATCAGTTAAATGTTTGTAGGAGCTTAGAAGGAAACTGGTTTTCAGGATTCATACCCCGAAAAATTGAAAATTTGAACAATTTGTAGAAGATCCACTAAATTCTACCTCTTTGGGATGGAGTTTGTTGTGCAACTTCAATAGATGACGGTGAAAGGTTGCTAGATATCGAAGATATAGTTTATGCTGAAATGCCACTCAATTGAAAGGCAAAGGAATGGACCCTCAACAAGCTTCGTGTCGTAGTCTTGCGATGGTTATAACTAAACATTCTTTTTGATTCATATATCAAGTTATAATATTCATAATATTCATTGATCAATGTTATAGTTTGATTTGATTTGCTATACATTTAAAGTTCATTGAGTGATGATATTCATTTAGACTAGTATTAAATGATAACATCCGTTTATGAATGTTATACTTTAGTTTCAGTATTTATAACCTCACATTTAACTAAGGAATATCTAGGCTAACGATCTTGTTGGTTCCCTCGTTGTCCTCGAGTCTCTTGAGATCGACCATTCATTTGATTGAATATCAAATGACAACATTCATTAATAAACTTTATAATTTAATTCCAGTTGCTGTAACTTAACATTTATTGTGGTTAATATTAAGTGATAATATTCATTTCGATGAATATTAAGTCATAAATGCCGATGAATAGTAAGTGATAACATAAACTAAAACTTGCTGCAATTTTATTTTAGTTGTTATAAGTTAAATTTAATTTTGATAAAATTTAAGTGATATTATTCAGTTATATGTATCTTAAGTGATATCATTTATCGATGAAATTAACATTCATTATCTACCATGATGTTCGATCAGCATCTCGACAAATATAGTGTAAGATATACAACCTATTATAGGTGTGGTATAATACTCTTAACTTGTAAAAATGGTAAAATTTGAGTCATCAACTGAGTTCACTCGGTCGCATGGTCTCACGTGAGTATTTTCCCTGAAATTTTCACGGAGCAAAACCTTTAGCTTCTTTTATATCAATCGACACGATATGATCCCCAATAACCCCATGTGAACACATTCGTTCATAAAAGTTCTACTTCAAAAGCAAAAACCCTTAATATTTTACATGATAATCTCCTTCATCGTGGTCTTTCTTACAATTTTGTGTCTATTTCTTCTGTTTAAAGTTCAAATACTATATAAATGTTTGCCCTATATGAATTAACGATCTTGTTGGATCCCTCATTGTCCTCGAGTCTCTTGACACCATTCATATGATTGAATATTAAGTGACAACATTCATTAATAAATTTATAATTTAATTCCAGTGGTTGTAACTTAACTTTTATTATGGTTAATATTAAATGATAATATTCATTTCAATGAATATTAAGGCATAACATTCATATCGATGAATATTAAGTGATAACATTAATTGAAACTTGCTGCAATTTTACTGTAGTTGTTATAACTTAAAGTTCATTTTGATAAAAATTAACTGATATTATTCAGTTATATGTAACTAAAGTGATATCATTTATTGATGAAATTAACATTCATTATCTACCATGACGTTCAACATCTCGACAAATATAGGGTAATATATACAACCTAATTTTTTATTGTCTTTAACATTTATACCGACAAAAATTAAGTTACAATGATGAATATGAACATTGAATGTTGAGTTTGAACTCTGATGAATATTTGTTAAGTTATAAAAATTTTTGAGTTAGATTTCATTCATGAATATTAAGTTATAACATTCATTTAGATAAATATTAAGTGATAACATTCATTTTCAAGTTTCGGATGTAATAATACAATATTGACCTTTTCCGACCAATTTCCAGGCCACCTCTAAGATGTTTACCTAGTGAGTTCGAACATGTGACCTCTCATGAGGAAACATGACGCCTTACCACTAGGCCGTCTTGGTGATGTTTGAATCTTATCAGTTACAATATTAAGTGTTAACATCTGAAACAAAATTATAACATTTATCATTGTATGTAATCACTTAAAATAAATGTAAATGAATATTATCAGTTCATCTTAATCATAATGAGTGTTATCATTTAGTATTCACTATGATGAATGTTAAGTTATATAGTAACAAGTAAACATAAATTATAACATTTACAATGTATGGTATCACTTAGTATCCATTAGAAAGAACGTTAAGTTATAACATCTGAAATTATGGAGGAACAATACATCCATCAACTAGACAAAAGATTCATGGGTAATAATGAAGATTACAAGACTAGTACTACCTTTCCAGTATTCATTATTTTCTTAATTTGTACGTAGTACTATATATCATAATAACACGTCTTGATATAGATCTGAAGTAATATGAAATGATTTATATAAGATATTTCGAAACAATAATAAAGGTAGATGCATTTCTTTAATTTCTACAATCAAAACTCGATGCATATAACATATTTTTGATAAATTGAAACATAATTAAGCTATATAGAATTCAATCTTAATCTATATCGAATCCAATCGATACATGAGTAAGCTATAACTCGATGCATACCATTGGTTAAACTATATAACCATTACATTTTCAAAACGCTCTAAGAAGGTTATTTAAGATATACATTAAATCCTTCATGTACTCATGCAATTATGTGTTGGAGACGTTGGTGTAATATCTTAGGCATTTGGGTGAACAATTATGGTTCCCTGTATATTAACAATGGATCTTCTGCATAACAAATGTATATCAATGTAACTGCACTTTCTACCACCACCATCGTCAATCCAACCTACCAATACCATTAGATGTCAGCACATAAGCATATGTAGAAAATCACAAAAGGTGAAGTACTCAAAACATCGAACAGTTCAGATATATGCACCAAAACCATGCCCATCACTATAGCATTTGACCCCATCATTACCTCTCCGTCCGTTTGTTTAACTCTTGTCAAAATGACAACACAAGTTCCGATAATAAGCCCACCCAAGTGAAAAAAGATATATGATTGGATTTCTAAATCAACATAAAAAGTACCGATTTACTATACCAAATAACAAAATCTATACACCTGCACTTATGCATACTTGTTGAAGAAACGAACAAGGGGTATCCACTAGATGCAACAGAAAATCAACGCAACATAATAGAGACTCATTATTCCTAATTTTGACATGAATCCCCGAATCTGGAATATAAAACAAATTATAAGTTATACTATGATTTCTAAATACGAGACAGATCCATGAATTATATGCTTTCAAATTAAAAGCAGTGTGATGTACCTCCCACCACAGTGTTTGGATAGTAGCAGTGAAAAGAGAACATAACAACAGATGCTTCCAAAAGAAGTCGTTACATCATATCATAAAGATTGAAGCATTGAGTTTTGAGGCATTGATGCTACCTCTCGACCACCGCGGATAAGTATAAGAAACACCATACCCAATACTATAACATGAACAGTATTACAAAGAAGTGCCCCTACCCAAAACAAATTCACTGAGAAAACCTGCATGTCAAGTTTTCAGTATTCTAATACGTCTTCACATATACTCGGTGACTCAACATAAAGTCAGCTTAAACGCTTACTCTATCTACCAAAAATTCAAGGTTGTTAGGTGAATCTTAAACACAAAATTAGCATCCTGTAACACTTGATCAACAATATCAGCATGATTACCGTCACATTAGCACACTTATAATCAACTTCATACATCAACTTTGAGTAATCTATTTAAAATTAAATAAATATAACATATTTAACATTCAGTGTCCAAAACTAATATTCATCATGCTGAACTCGTAACCTTAAGCTAAATAGTACGTGTTACACATATATAAAACAACTTTCAAGAATAGATTTTACGTTATTTAGATCCTAGATTTCAAAACTATCATTTAAAGCTACAAATTCATCATATTAAGTTCAAATTACTTCTATATCCATAAAAATTATCTTATATTCACCTTGTCAGTTACCAGACATTTCAATATCTTTTTGAAATCGGTAACATATAAACATAATTCACTCTTATTATCTAAATTATGAGTATTCAGTGTCAATCAACTAACAATCATCACAGTGAATATTATCCAATAGCTTTGAAATATGTAATATTAACATAATTCGCTCTTAAGCTTAATTTTTGAGTATTCAGTGTAAATCATCACACTGAATATTATCAATTCTTTAATAAACCAAAAAATTATAATCAATAATACTCATCAACTACGACTTATAACCATCATGAAATATACAATAACATTCATCAAATTCAGCACATAAAATCATCAAACAACAGTATTTGAGCAATTTGAAATCAGTAACAGTAATCGTTTATTACATATTTAGAAATAAAACATACAAATTAGCTATGTTTTTTTTTCTTAATAAAGATAAACTGTAATGAATCTATCATAATGTTTGTTTCTTACCGATTTCTTCTTCTGATTTTGATTTTTGTTTATCTCGTTCGTCAAACTTTTCCCGTTGTCTTTTGAATCTTCTCCCATTGATCAATCTTGTTTTTGTTGAATGAATCGCTCGTGAATTCAACTCGAAATGAATCTGGTGTTGTTTATTTCATGAATCTAACGAATCAGATGTTCAATTTTGAAATTGATAAACCTAATTCCTCTTTTGTTTTACTGCATATTTATCACGTTCCTTTTCCTTTCTTTTTAATTAATTTGTTCATGAATGGACGAAACTACCCCTCTATTTTTTTTTTCTTTAATTGATCAAATGGATGACTCAGATTTACTTCCACTATTTTGTCACTTCCCCCTTGATCACCACCCTATATATATATATATATATATATATATATATATATATATATATATATCGGAGTAGGATTTAGGGATAAGGTTTTTTAGGGAGAGAAGAGAGAGAAGGATTTTTTGTTACTATAATTCAGTATATTTATTTTAAGATTCAGTTTTTTTATATTAAGATTCAAATTTGTATTACTATAACTTTTGAATTATAGCAACAAAAGACTAAATCTTATTAATAAATTATTGAACCAAAGCAATAAAATCTAGAATTATATTAATGAAAAATTGAATTTTAACAATAAAATATTGAATCATAGTAATAAAAAATCCTTCTCCCTCTTCTCTCCCTAAATTTTCTACTTTTTCGATCCTGTTACTATATATATATATAACTTGAAACATAACGATACACATTCAGCATTACAAACAATCACAATATGATGTTTAATTCTAACATATTAACAAGTTTTATAAGGCATTTAAGTGTTTAATACTACTATATTTAGAATGAAAATATCTAAATGTTTAATAATATTATATTTAGAATTTAGATGAGATTAAAATAAGATATACAAATATTTGTTAACTTTTGTTAACAAACGAACATGTTACTGAACGTTCACGAACTAAATGAACGAACAGGACCTATGTTCATGTTCGTTCATATAGTTAAACAAACGAAAAATTTTGTTCACGTTCGTTCATATAACGAAATGAACGAACATAAACGAACTTCCCGTCGAATGATTCACGAACTGTTCGCTGACAGGCCTACCTGCAGTTGTAAACCTTTTTGTCTGGTTTATGATCAGGTCATGATATGATAAAAATATAATGAGTAAGTTATTAACTAATTATGAACTGATGAACTAAAATGAGACACCATACACTTTATTATTTTTGTATACGACACTAAATATCTAATTTGGTATTTTAGGAGTTTATATAGAGATTGACATACATTGATACATACACCTACACAAAAGAACAATAATGTCGACGAGTGAAAATTCCGGATTCTTGGGGATCCCCAAGATAGCCTAAGTGAGTCATTTCTACATAAATTAAGATAAACTGCACAATAATTAAATAGTAGCTAGAAACATACTAAAATTTCAAATTGTTTAATACATATGCATTGATTTTGTTAGGATAAAATTTGTTTAATACATATGCTGATATGCATTGATTTTGTTAGCATAAAATTTATCTTATTTGAATTATATATGGGGATATGGGGATTGGCTAACTTGTGCCCTAAGGGCATATGTTAAGCAACGTTTTAAGACCCGGTTCGACCGGCCCGGTCGGACCGCACTTTTAGAGTTTTTCGGGCTATTTAAAACCGGGTTTTTCAAAATGTTGACTAGTCAACGACCCGGTTGACCCGGCCGGTCGGACCGGGTTGGACCGGGACCCGGAAAGGCACATTGACCCGGGTTTAATGTTTTTTTTTTTTTTTTTTTAATTTCTATGTACATTTAATCATTTATATTTAGGGAATGTTTACTGATTGTGTATTTCAAGAATAATAAGGGTAATAAGTGAATCTTTGACTGATGTGTCATCACCATTTATTACTCTATGGATTATATAGTTATTATATTGATATGTATTCAAAGAATAATAAGAGAATCGATGTGTCATCACCCTTTATTAAATTACTCTATGGATTATAATTATTATACATGATATAATTAATAATTATATTTATAATTATAAAAAAAATAAAAAATTCACTAAATATTACTATTGTATACTATTATTGAATCCGGTCCGACCTTCTGGCCCAACCGGTCCGACCATAAAATAACAATTTTCCGGGTCGACTAAAAACCCGGGTTTTAAAACATTGATGTTAAGTCTCATTAAATTCACTAAAACATTCCAAATATATCACAAAAATCATTTATTAAACTCACTAATTTCCTATTATACATGCATATTAATTATGATTTATATTATTTATGAAAAATTTACTTCATTAAATGCTCCCTAACTAATGCTCTAAGGGCATTAGTTAGATTTTCCCTTATATATGTGTGACTGACACTATATTAATTTGAGGATTTGATTTCAGGGGCGGAGCTAGAATGGGGGCAGCTGCCCCCATAAAATTTTCTGAAACTGCGTAAAAAATATATTTTTTTAAGGTATTAATGATAAATTTATTATTTTACCCCCTCAAAACTATAAAAAAACACAAAAAAATAATTTTATTTTTGCCCCATTTGTATAATTTTTCTCGCTCCACCCCTGCTTGATCTGATATGATCTGTCAAGTTGATGACCATTTATTTAGATAGCGTATTCAGAATTTTCTGAAGTGACAAGAAAATTACTTATTACAATTGAGTTTCAATTCTGACCCGATTGGTCTACTTGAAATAAAACAGTTTTTCTGAAACCAAAGCAATAATAAGCATTAATAATGATAAGAAGTTGTAGCAAACAGTACTTATGTCACCTTATGACGGATAAAATAAATTTCAAGTGTAAGGCATAACACATTGAACTCGACAACCTAACGTCCGGGCATGTTTGGCATCAAGCTTTTAGGAGCTTTAACTTTTAATTTTTATTTCAAAAGTTCCCGTTAAAATAAAAGCTTTGTTTGGTAGTTACAAGCTTTAGGCTATTATCTAAGTTTTCATGATTTTAATTTGGACCATATACTACTTAAATTTCATCCACATTTGAAATTATTTTATCGTATAAAAGATCATCCAAATTATATATCACCTGATAATCTTCATGATGTTCATGTCTCTCAAACATATAACGAAAATTTATCAAAAGGAATTTCCAACGAGCTAAAACAAATCCGTAATAATATTACAACGTTAATATGAAATGCACGTCCAGAATAATTCTCTACTAGCAAGTTATCCTCCCATTTGGCTTTTGATTATAAACCTATCACATTAACAAAATTTGCTACTAAACCTATCACCTTACAAAAAAATTTGCATAGTGACTTATCACATTACAAAATTTATATAAAAATTTTTTTATATAAAAATTGATATTATTATATTATTCAAACGATAAGGTACTTTATACAAAAAAATTTGCATAGTGACTTATCACGTCCAGAATAAACCTATCACATTACAAAATTTATATAAAAATTTTTTTATATAAAAATTGATATTATTATATTATTCAAACGATAAGGTACTTTATTGATATAATGAATATTAATATTGCTTGTTACAATTAATTGTAGCTATGTTTATCATTCACTTTTATATTAATGTCATTATATGTCATTTTACACTACTAAGTTACAACTACAGTTAATTTACCAAATAATATTATACAAATAAAGCTACAGCTTACAGCTCTACTTACAGCTCCAACTTACAGCTACATCCTACAGCTATTTTACCAAACATACCCAACATTGGGTTTACCAGAGAAGCTTGGTTCCAATATGGTGCTAGTGTTAGCATTGGGTTTTAACGAGTTTTTTTATCTGCATATTGCGGCATGATTAAAAGTAAATTTATGTTTTATGAACAAATCAATACATAAAAGTGAATTGTAAAAAGTAAAAGGTAACATATTAGTATACCTACTGATCAAAACAGAAGTCACCCTAAAGTAGGTATTGGAACAAAATTTGCATAGTGTGTACACATTATAAATTATCACCTCAAAATTTAAGAAAAGAAATATAAAGTCAGTATAATTTATAATACTGATTTTTGCTACTAAACCCATCACATTACAAAAAAATTTGATACTAAACCTATCACATTACAAAAAAATTTGCATAGTGTGTACACATTATAAACCTATCACATTTTTTTGTTCCAATACTGTGTGTACACATTATAAACCTATCACATTAACAAAATTTGCTACTAAACCTATCACATTTTTTTGTGATTTGATATTTCTTTTCTTAAATTATCACCTCAAAATTCGTGTGTTGCACATACCACTCATGATTATTACGGAGTATCATTTTTCAATATTCAAGTTTAACTTTAAAGGATAAGTCAAATACTTTCATCTAATCAATCACTTTATACCCTCCAACTTTAATTTTAACTAATATAAAATATATATTTACTCCATTTGTTTAAATAATCAGCTTTTTAACTAGTCTTTACAAGACGTTTTTCATTAATAAAATAAAAAAAAATGTTTTTTTTTTATTAAATTGTATTTTTTTATAAACAATAACTAATTTTTAATACATTTTTTTATAAAGAAAAATACATTTTCAATTACTTTTTTATATTAAAGTTTAATTTTTTTATAAACTATGTATTTTTAACACAAAATGCATATTTTATGTAAACAAATATTTTCATTAATATACGTATAATGTATAATGATAACAATTTTAATAAAAAGTCAATATAAACTAAAAATTAAAAAGTTACGGAGTAAAAAATATACAAAAGGCACTTGAGACCTGGCTCACGTGGTAGAGCTATCAGGCATTTATGCTGCAGGTACAGGGTTCAAACCCTACTCGGTGCATGAAAATCCCTTGGGCCTTTGGGCTCCGGGGTGAGGAGTTTTACCCACTTCAGCAACCGGATCTGTCGGCACTTGGGCCGGGGACGAAGCTGGGCTTTCTTCTCGAGGGTGCATTATGGTGAGATGATCGGGTGGGCCTAAGTGGCCCGTCAGTGATTCCAAACTGCCTTTCAAAAAAAAAAAGTACATGATCTTAATTAATTAATTGAATAATCACAATTTCCAATGTAATGATTAGATTGCCAATAATTCGTGGTAGGATAAGTATATTAAAAGGGCATTGATATTTCCACATTTGAAAATGATAAATCCATCATTATGTACAATTATTTATGCATACAGTACAACTGTCTATTGCACTGTTTTGGTGGAAATATCATTTTCTTGGGTGGAAATATCATTGGCCATATTAAAATGGTACAGAAAGATACTCCCAAATCCCAATTAAAAATATATGTACATGGAAACTGCAAGCCAAGTCGTACATCTTATTTACGCTATAATCAAACATGTCTAATTAATAGATCCACCACTAAAATTGATAGATCCATAACATGTTGTATTGTAAAACCTGTTAATGTATATGTTTGGCGAATCTATCAATTTTGATGGTAGATTATCACCCCCTAAACATAAAACATAAAATACAACGTTTGTTATCCAAACAACAACATATATGCTCTTTCAATTTGATCAAGTCTCAAATGATCGTATCGTTTAATGTTTTGTAGCTTATTTTTCTCACGCTACTCTTTTGCGCACTTGCGTTTTTGATTGTACAATATCTCTATCTTACGCTTTTATCACACTCCGTAGAGAATATTACTCAATCTCTACATATATTACGAATCAAAAAATACTACTGTAATATCTATAACCATTAAAATCTCCTTGGATTGCTTAAAGAATTAAATCAAGGGTTAATAATGGTTTGATCCTCAAAGTTTCACTATTTTTTCGTTCTAATCACTCAAGTTTTTTTCTCATTATTTAATCCTCCAAGTTTCAAAGTTTTTGTGGTTTAACCCTTGATTTAATCCACTCAAGTTTATCTTTCATAATGATTTGGATGGTTTAATCCCCAAAGTTTATATTTCATTATGATTTTGCCCTTTTAAAATTTTATGATTTAATCATCTAACTTTCAAAAAGTTTAATGGTTTAACCCTAAGTCTATGCAAACTTAAGTAATAAATCATGAGGAAAAAATTTGAGTGGTTAAAACGAAAAAAAAATGAACATTTGAAGATTAAACCATTATTAACCCTTAAATCAAACTATTAACCAAAATTTTAAACCATTATTAACCTTTAAATCAAACTATTAACAAAATTTTGTAAAAACAAAAGTAAAAGGGAAACTTAATGTCGTTTAGTGTAGTTTTTTTTACATATTGCTTAATGTAAATTTTTTTTTCTTTTTTTTAAGGGCACCCACACTTAGCCGTGAACAAAAACTGGGTTGGGCCAAACCCGACCTGAAATCCGAACCGGGTAGGGTCAAAACAAATTGAAACCGGTTAGTTGACCAACCTGACCCGAACCCGACCCGGGTTTTCTAAATAATTCAACCGGGTTAAAATCGGTTTTTCCGGATTTTCAACCTGGTTTTTGACCGGTTTTTTACAACCCGGCCCGATTTCAACCCGGGTTCAACCCGATTTCGAATTCTAAAAACTCAACCCGGTTATGTACCCGATGGGTACTCACAAAACCCGAACCGGGTAGGGTCCGGGTCGGGTTTTCGGGTTTGACTCGGGTAGGGTTTAAAAACCGGTTTTTTTTGTTCATGCCTACCCACACTACCAAGTAGGTACTCCCTCCGTCCCCCACTGTCCATATTGTTATTTTGAGTTGTCTTAAATAAGTACCACTTTTATGTTACAACCAATCAAAAGAGACTTTAGTGGTTGTAGATGTTAATATTTGATTGGTGAAAAGTGTAGTTAATTGAAATTTTTAAAATTGTATCAGTCAAAATGAACATTTTAACTGGGATAGCGAGAATAGGAGTATTAAACTTGTGACCTTCCTTGAAAATCATCTAAGCCAACCCATCAGGCTAGCACTCATTCTACTTTAGTACTCTTTATATTGAACTTATTTTGAGTTGTTATTAGGATATGAATAGTATTATATGTTCTAGAAATATATTTTTTGTAGCTTTAGTTTGATTGCAGTAGTACACTTGATTAAGAAGATAGAAAGGGCTTTTGTTCGTTTGGTTAGTAAAGTCAAGTTTATGGCCTTATCTTGTATGTGACGGCGACGTCCCTCAAATAATTTGGTGGGCCTTGATAGGCCTGATTATCGCAGGGCTTTCTGGAGGGATTTGAGGATAACTTACGGAATATTGGGCTTATTCACTAAATTGGGCTTGTATTTAAATTTAGGGATTGTTTAGGAGCTGGTGGGCTTAACCAGCAAAACCTGGGGCTTTAAATATAAACTATTGGGCTTTTCAAACTAGATTCGGGTCAGTCAAGACAAATCATTCTGTAAACATCTTTTGTAATTATAAAAGGTATAAAATTCCTCATTTGCATTTTAAATTTCTGATTGCTATGCACACATAATTACAAAATCGTTTCATTTTCATTAGCATATGTTAGGTACTCATGAACTACTTAAGGGTCTATAATCTATATGTTGGAACAATTCCAGTAAAATGTAGGTATACAACTACTACAAGATAATTGTCGTCGTTTAATGACGACGCAAATATCTGTTACTGTTGAAAATAGAAATAAAATGGCATTAGGTATACAAATGTTGTTGCTAAAAAAGAAATTAGTTACATAAGTACGTGTTTAACTATTTTAATGATTAACTTTTTCACTAAATGTCACTAAAGCACAATCTTAAACGCTTTTTTCGAAGTAATACCTCTGTCACTAAATGTGCAAATTATTGTATATCGAAACACATTGAAGTAAGACGAATATAACATGTAAAATATATATTTTTAAGATGTTTCACTGTATTAGCTAGATAGCATACATAAGACAGATGGATGATACAACTACATATTTAAAGTTCTACAGCTTAGATAACAAGGAAATTCAATCAGTATCCATTATAGCAATCAGAAATCAGTTTACTAGTTAATTAATCATTATGAGGTTATTACAGCTCCAGTTGAAATGAGTACACAAGATACCCCGATCAGTCTTTCGTCGTTATTACCTGCACAAAACATAAAATCACAGGTCAAGTTTATAGACCCAAGATCGAAATGTTAACAAAAATGTGTTCTTTATCATCAAGAATGTTTTTCTTGGTTCACAATATTTGGTTTTGTTTCAACATTTGAGTGTACTTACACTAACTGGAGAGGGGTTTGGTCTTGGCACGAGTAATCGTTATTGGGTTGCATTTCATTCGTTTGGAGATAGTTTCGACCATCAAAGGTCTGGTGTGGTGGCACGAGCTCGTAATCAGAACTTCCAGGCATCAAGCTCATGTGCTGCTGCTGAGCTCTTTCATTTTCAGCTATCTAAATATTCATTAAAAAAATAAATCAATGAACTCAGACGGTTGGTTCGTGTTAGATATGGATACAGCTATACCTTTGCTCGAAGAAATTGATTGTTGTTATGCAACTCAACTTCCTGCACATATAAAATTTCAGTCAGACTATGATTCAAACTTAGGAAGTTTTTGTAACACTTACATTTGTAATACCATAGGTTCATTGTCGTAAAGCGAAAACACAAAGAAATAAATTAGTTACCCTCTTTTGCATGTACTCTATTTCAGCGAATAATAGTTCATTCTGCAATTTGATCGAAAAGAAAGATATAATGTGTAAATTATACATACGGAGATTTCAGAAGGTAGAATTGAGTTATAGAAGCTGTACCTTTTTTGAACGAATTCTGCCAATGGCCCTCTCTAACTTAGTTTCGAGGTTCTTGAGGTCTTTTGCTGGCATATCAGTCAAAGATTCACCCATGATGTTCCTGTAAAATTGCCTATTTTTGCAAAAGGTAATAACTTTTGTGTTAATCATAAAGATACATATGGACTATTTTTGAATCTTAATTAGAACGATACCTGTTTTGGTTCTGAAGATTTGAAATTTGCTGACGCAGTTTCGTAGCTTCTTGTTGGTAATACTGTAGTTTTAAGACAAGATTGTTTCATTAGGGCACTAGTATAGTGTGCAATAAAATGCCTAATGATATACACATTACACAGTATAAAATTTGTACACAAATTAAAAAATATAGAGTTTAAATTGTTACAACCAAAAGCAATATCTTCACTTTACAGTTTCAAGTGTGCAACAACACTAACAATATTGTGTACGTCTAACTAATTAATATGGTGTAGTGTGTTATTGCATAACTACTGTAAGGTAGTAGGATAAACTCCAAACCGCTACCTGAGCATTGGCTTCAGCGACAGATCCAGTGCTAGGTGGATCGAGGCATGCTTTTTTGTACCTGTCAATTGTTCCTCTTACGCTGCAAGAACAAGAAGACAATGAACTTTAACGTAAGATTTATGGTGCGTGTACTTTCAGAAAAATGAATGTGTTTTATATATAAAAATTCATTAAATCGAAAAACAGACAACCTATTCAATGAGAAATTCCCGGAAACAGTTTATCGAAAATCAAAAACTTTCTTTCTTTAAATTATCTTTTACAAGTTTCTTAGAGATAAAAACGTAACTCCTTCATTGTCTAGAAAAATAGAGATAAGAAATTTACAAAAAACCTTTCTGCAACGAAATGCATATGCATTCTTAATAGCAGTGTACGAATTAGCTAGGCACCAGACTACCAGTAGATTTGTGATACCAAAATAATTAGTGTGTTATCAATACATTTAACGACACACCATTTCTAATATCCACATTTGGCGTAATAAATATAAAGGGGATACATACAGGAAGACAAAGACAAATGTGATAGAACAAGTAATGTTCTCTTTGTGTGAATTAATTAACCCTATTGAGGATTAAACTACGCAAAAACACAAGCATGTCCTTCATAAGGAAAAACTGAAACTAAGATCAAACTGAAAGTTAGTTAAGTATTAGTCCCAACATAACCGAAAACATTAACAAATCAACTCACACATGGTGAAACACATAAACTTTTAGAGCAATTTGGAATGAAAGTTGCTCCTGCATTAACATCACGGATATGATCTCCATGAATATGCAAAAACGAACGGTCGTACACCTAAGATTTCATTTTGAACCCTCATAAATCGATGGAGGATTGTGATAATAGTCGTACTTGTGCAAATGCGATACAAGGTTGTTGGATTATGATCCTCTCATCTTAAAATTATATCAAATCCTCTGGTACAGTTAAGTAATGAGTGAAAATATTAATGTATTTCGATTGTATTAGCTTGACTAACTTGTAGTAGGAACTTCACTTGAAAAGATTTTAATCCCATATCATTAAGTCAAAACATTTTATTTTCAAGGAAACCATCAACATTAAAAAGGCAATAGTGTTGATATGTTTCTTGGTTTTGCACATAGGATAAATTGATGTTCACCCCTTTCTACACTCAATCCTTAAAGCATTAGAAACAGTAGAGGATTTATGTGTGATTTTAAGGAAACAGAAAATGTACTAAAGTGAATAAAAAATCTCACTTTTCCTCGGAGATCTTAAGGATACCATATAAACACACATTGTATGCTACCTCAATTAGGTCAAAGCTACTGATTGGTTATCTCTGCCACGTTGTCAACGCATCCACCATTATGATTGGTTACCTCTTTCTAAGGCCAGATTGTTGCCACGTGTCAAAAACCCTTTACACAATGGATAATCCAGTTAACCCTCACCGTTTTACCCTCCTCGTAGATCCAAAGTCTCTGTTACTTTTTCACTTTGTTGGTAGACTCTGAGTTAATCAGAGTAGATATTGTTGTACGGATATCTTATCTCCCCATGCATTAGATGCTTTCTCATTGGCTCCCTTCTTACTCTCTATATGGTTGTACACATCTATACTATACTGCATTTTTTTCATTTTTAAATAACAAATACTTACTCATCTTATTATTGTTATGTATTTTCAGTTAATCGCATAACCCTAAAATAAAGGCTCTCTGATAAATATTACTACGTATAATTTTACTTAGTCTTCTATAAATTTACCGATATGATTAATTTTTTTCAGTTACGGTATAAACAAATACGGGATAATCAATATAAAAACATACTATAGATTAAAAAAAGCAATTAAAACTTTTCATAGTCTCTAAATACATCTCATTCAGTCTTCCTGTTATATTATGCAGGTATATTTAGCTACACGATATATATGCTTAATGCCCAAAATTTAAGACACACACCATTAATTTAATATCTCTCTCTCTCTCTCTCTCTCTCTCTCTCTCTCTCTCTCTCTCTCTCTCTCTCTCTCTCTCTCTCTCTCTCTCTCTCTCTCTCTCTCTCTCTCTCTCTCATGTTTTGTAGATTACTGTTTTAGTTTCAACAGCATGGTAATCTATGGAAAAGTGTTAAATGGACAATCCAAAGGGAGAGACTGTAGCTTGCTAGCTAGCTAGTGTATGTTTTATTAGACCATTGAAAAACTTTGGAACTGAAAAGAGGATGTCACATACTATGTCAGTAACTTATAAAAGGCTTAAAAGGAGATCTTAGTTGTGATTTTATCAAGGATTTCTTGTGCTTTACATGTTTAAGGAGCCATTGTTTTTTTTTTTTAATGTATCTAAGTTCTGTGCTAACATTTGAAATAATCAGACATTTTTCAGACATTGATTTAATTAGATACATATCATTACTTATTCTTATACACTTTCTCTGTTCCAAAACCATGCAAGAAAAAATGCCTAAACTTAAGACACGGGTGATAATTAACTAATTAGAGCTTTTTTAGTTAATAAAATGTCATTTTTCAATATTCAGATCTGAGACATGAACTGTTTACATAGAAATTTGTATATATATGTGATAGGATTATATATATAAAGTTATATATGTTTTCAAACAAATCGATCTAAGGTTAAAAGATTATAAGAATTAAAGAGAGTATGAAAATTATTAATTAAGTAAGGGTAAGGTTCAGAGGAGAAGGTATTATTTGAGGAGAAGGAGGAGAAGAATTTTGAAATTTTCATTTTTACCCCCTCCACCTTTTTAATAGTGTACACTACTCTCTCCTACTTTCTTCCTACCCACCCCTCCCCTCCACCACCCACCACCACTAGCTGCTGCCACCCGCCGCCCCCGCCACCCGTCGCCGCCACCCGCCGCCGCCGCCACACGCCACAGGTCGTCGGAAAAAAAAAATTTCAATTTTTAAAAAAAAAAAAAAATTAAAATTTTTGTTTCATAATTTTTTTTTCCAATTATCACTTTGTACTGCATTTTATTATTTTTATTGCATTTTGTATATATGTTTAGTAGATATTGTTCGTTTTTACTGCATTTTATTTATACACCTCAATCTTATATATATTGTTTGTTTTTTACTGCATTTTAAGTTATACATAATATATTTTTACTGCATTTTGTTAAAATTACACTGCATTTTATTATTATTCACTGCATTTTGCATATATTTCATTTATTACATATTGTTTATTTTTTACTGCATTTTATATTATACATATGATCCATTTTTACTGCATTTTGTATGAAAGTATAATACATACTACTGTTTTTACTGCATTTTGCATATATTTATTTAGTACACATTGTTCGTTTTACTGCATTTTATATTATATATAATCTATTTGTACCGTATTTTATTTTTTTTACTGCATTTTATTATTTTCACTGCATTTTATATTATACATAATCTATTTGTACTGCATTTTGTTATTTTCACTACATTTTGTTATTTTTGATGCATTTTTCATATATTTCATTCATTATATATTGTTTGTTATTCAATGCATTTTGTATTTTACATATTATCGATTTGTACTGCATTTTGTATTTTACATATTATCTATTTGTATTGCATTTTATATTAAAGTATAATACATATTGTTGTTTTTATTGCATTTTGCATATACATCATTTAGGACATATTGTTCTCTTTTTACTGCATTTTAGATTATATATATTATCCATTTGTACGGTATTTTGTTGACGTTGGGTATAGAAGATGCGGTAAAATATATACAAGTTTTAGTTAATTAACAATAATATACAAAATGCAGTGGAAAAAACGTATAGTTTTATTAAAAATGCTGTAGGAAAAGGAATACTATATCTAACAAAAATTTATCGGCAAAAAAATTTGAAAAAAAAAATTTTGAAAAAAAAAAATTTTGAAAAAAAAAATTTTTTTGAAAAAAAAAAAATTTTTGAAAAAAAAAAATTTTGAAAAAAAAAAATTTTGAATTTTTTTTTTCCGGCGGCGGCTGACGGCGGCCGGCGGCAGTCAGATGGTGGCAGCAAGTGGTGGGGTGGTGGTAGGTGGGGTTGGAGGAAGAAGAAGGTAGGAGGGAGAAGAAAATAAAGCGGAAGGGATAACATGTAAAAGTCTAAATAGTGGAAGGGGTGTGGAGTGAAAATTAATGTTATGTTTTTTTTTTGTTAACTAATACCCTTATTTTTTAAAGTAATTACAAAATTACCACCCCTTTTAACCATTGATCCAACCCAAAAGATGATCCAATGGCTACAAATAAAACTTCTCCTCATTCTCCTCGTATGACCCATTTCCTTATGATCCCCAATCATTAAGTAATTTCCACTTTCTGTGACATAAATGATCAAGTGCCTCCAATTTTCACCCACGCATAAAAATTTCAAGAAAATATCCTAGCTTTCACAAATTCAAATCTGAAATACTGTATTTGCTAAGTAAACTAATTAATGCCAATTAAAAAAATAGTACTCATTTGAGTTTGGTATAAAACTCTAATTTTGACCATCAAGAAAATTAACCTAACTGAGTAGGCAAATTTATTAACAATTCCCGGAACTTGGAGATCAATTTTAACCCAGAAATTGTTATTTCCCCCTACGTAATGTGCAAAAAGGGAACCAGTAAAATAAAGTCTTTACTTTACTGTATAAACCCTAATACACCTTGATTAAATCAAATTTCATACCCATGATCGAGAGCTAGGTTATAACAGAAGGTGTTTTAATTTGGCATGTATTTATGAACCCTAAAATAAAGAAGAAAAACATAAAAAAATTTAATTATTATTTCTTTTTTAAGCTATATAATTAAACACCTACTAAACAAAAAATTATTTTCTTGACTAGACTTTGATGACATCTCTTTTCAGAGTCCTTTCAGTTTGCTTTGGATGATGATTAAACTGACATACATACATACATATGCTTATTAAGGAAGTGTCAAAATGATGCAAGTCTTTAAACAAATAGGAACTTGACAACATCTTTCTTTTTTATGTGTGTGTTTTAGTGTGTGTGTGTGTGTGTGTGAGAGAGAGAGAGAGAGAGAGAGAGAGAGAGAGAGAGAGAAGTCATCAAACAGAAGGCAAGAGGGAAGCTGATCTCATAGATCTACAAATAACATTTACCAAATCTTTGTTATTGGCTTGCAACATATATTCACTAGTGACTTCTATGTTACCATCTTTTAACAACAGATCTTGTAGGTACCAAAATATGAAACAAAGATTGGATCATAAAAAAGATAAATAGTAGTAGTAAAAAGTTGTAAAAATAATTATCTCTTTGAGGAAAACAAACAAACACAAAATGTAAGAGACACAAGTGAATCTTTGTTCCACAAAAAAAATATAAAAAGAAATAATAATAATAATTCAAAAAATTAATTAAGATATTTGTGTCCTTTGTTCTCAAATCTTCTCTAGAAGTCACATTCATTTATGTACTATTTCCCAAACCCTAAAAAGATTGATAAAAAAAAAACTTAACCTAATTTTGAGTTGTCATCAAGCATCATTTTATGAACAAAATCATCCAAGATTTTAAGAACAAAATACCCAAAAACTGTATGTACATATGTATACCTGTTGTTAGCATACTCATAAAGGCGTCCACGGCTCGAAAAGACGACAAGAGCAACCTCAGCATCACAAAGAACAGACAATTCATAGGCCTTTTTGAGCAACCCGTTACGGCGCTTACAAAATGTCACTTGTCGATTCGTCGTGTTCTCGATCCGCTTGATCTCGATCTTTCCCTTCCCAGATTTTCTTTGTGGGGACATGTCACCAGAGTCATTTGGCAACGACATGGACATGGATCGATCGTTGCAGCTGAAATTGAGCTCAAATGCATCAGAATTATCCATGAATCTTGTAGTAAATTGCACACAATTTACCTCAAAAAGATAAGAACTTTATTATCTAAACTTGTGTTATGATTACTTGAGTTCACAAGAAATAATAAATGGGTGGGGTTGATATGGATGAATCTTTATTATGTATAATTGAGGAGAGAAACTAATCAAGATACAACATTTTCTCTCTTTCTTGCTTTTTGAGGGCCTTCCCACAAATCTAAACAGGAAATATGCAAAATATGGAAGGGGGAGGTGGGTAGATGATGAGTTTTTATAAAGTAGAAAATGACCCTTTGTCCATGAAATTAACAAACTTCTCTTAATAATCTTGTTCTATTCTCTTAATTAATTAACTAACTAATTAATACCAAATTTTCTGTCCATAGTTTTGGTATATTTACAAAACAAAAAAAAACAAAAAAAAAAAAAAAAAAAAAAACTAAATTTCTATATATAGATTCTACTGCATCTACACTCTTTAAGAATCACTATTTAAAAATTTTGTGGTTATAAGAAAATGGGATAGAGATAGAGAGAGAGAAAGAAATAGACCTTTGAAACTGAAGTGGTGTATGATGGGGTGAATGAACTTTAGACAAAATTACACTCAATCTCTATATATCTTAGAGTTTGTACATTTTTTACTCCCCTTTTACCATTACAAATGTTGTCATTGTATTGACTTTGTAAAGTATATTTGGCCTTTGTTGGTGTTATTTCACGTGATACAGAATTTGATCCACATATCTTTGAGTTTGCACTCGTCATTTCCTTTTTCTCATTGAATTAGCCTAATTTTCTTATAACGACAAATATTATCAATAGAAACATGGCAAGATGCTAGACGGAAAAAGAAGTCGGGAATCACTACAATCGAATAGAACTTTTCCATACATGGGTTTGAAATCGACCTAATTTAGCATTTCGGCCCTTAATTAATCTTCGACAATTTTAAATATACAGCGTGTGCCCACCTATATCTTGAAAGTATGTGATTCCAATCCGAAAATTAAAGTGTTAACATGGTACTTGACTATCATACATACAAAGACTAACAAGCTAGCTAGCATCATTTTATAATCATAGATAGATTGTTATATGCATATATAATCCTATCCTATAAACAGGGGCGGAGACAGGGCGGGGGCAGCGTACGCAGCCGCCCCACAAGAACTTTTAAATTACGTAAAAAATAAATTTTTTTAAGGTATTAACGACATTTAAAAAATTATGCCCCCACTACACTGTAGAAGAAAGAAAAATAATTTTTTTTGCCCCCTCCATTTAGATTTTCCTGGCCCCGCCCCTGCCTATAAAGTGTGTGTTTCAAAAGTTATTTCAAATATATATTCCCTAATGTTACTTCAATAAGTTTGTTGGATTTGCAAATTAGGACACTACAATATGCTTCAATCTTTAGCTTATCTATTTTGCTTATGTAAAGTTGGTAAGTTTGATCTAAATATGTTGATATTCAATCATGGATTCATGGTTGCATATGATATGATCTAGTTTTGTCTTTTATAAATTCAATAGCATTCCTTTTTAATTAATTTGTTTCAATGAATCCTTCCTATAATGTTTTTATTTTCCCTATTGCTCATCTTATATTTTAATAAACCTTAGATTATAATTCCTATAAACTGGCTAAATGTAAAATATATATGTACAGTTTAATCATAAAGGGACTTTTGAATAGTACCTTAAGAATCATGAATTATGTCTTTCATCCTTTCTTGTTGTCAATCTGTCATATCATACCTAGTGAAGTGATACGTCATGAATAGTACATTTCATCTGTCAAAAAAGTTCCAAAAATGTACTCCGTATAATATACCTTGTTAATTATATTCTAAACCATTGTAACTACAAATATATATATATATATATATATTTTATACTTAAAGTTATGAACATATGATGTATGTATAACAAATTGACATGGATAGTATCATAGTTGCTGGTGAAGTTACTAAAAAAATAACATAACACATTATTTTTGCCTACCAATTAAGTACTCTTAAGCACGCACTTCAGTTGAAGATTTTACTTTCAATCACGTTTGATATGTCACCGTCATATCAGTTTTTCACTAATTTTCATTTTCATCTCCATTATTTTATGCCCACTTTGAAACAATGCAATTTTCATTCATTTTCACCATCCCTCTTATTTCCTTTCCCCAAAGCCAACCATGAAAAACAACCACGTACTGTCGAACCACAATCAGTGAAGACGCCAACCATGAATCCACAGCGTATGCTTTTACTACACATCCTACTTTCTCACGCTCTCATGTTAATAAGGATCTCTTCATTTGGTTATCATGTATGCATGGATTAAACGAAATGTGCTACTTAATATTTATGCGAAATTCAAAAGACATCTTTGACATATGCACTAAATTAATAGCAACCAAATTTGATGTAAAATAAAATCTTTGAAAACTATGTTTTTAATTTACATACTGAGCTGATAATAGGTGCCGTGAACAACACTATTGTTTGGTGCTGTTGATTAATAACAAATAAAGAAAATATTCATATTTTACACTTTCAACTCCTTAACTTTCTTAAATATGCATATTCAGTCCTCAAGTTAAAGCTAACTGCACGATTGACTCCGTGCAGTTTAGCTACACCGAATGTTTCCCCTTATCACCGAAGGGCTTTTGCCCAACGGTATATGAGGAGTTTCAAGTCTCACTTGAAGTGGTAAGTGTAAATATTTATAATTGCATATAATTGTGAGTTAGGTTGTAGGGTGTCATTCTAAAAAAAATATGTTATCAAGCCCTTAAAGTATCCTTTTGTTCTAATTAATTTACTTCAACTATTTAGGGCTTAGGTCACCGAAATGCAACAAACTTTGGTCCGATATCTATTGTGTGTAACCAACTTAAGGGTGGGTGTAAGAATGCAAGTAACTTTCAAAAGGGATGTTTTAATGTAATGTGATGACGTGTCATTGAGTTGTCAAACTCTTAGGATGCCACGTGGTACCTCCGGACGCCACATGGCACCTTCAATGAGTGACACGTCATCAAATTACATTAAAACATCCTTTTTGAAAGTTACTTGCATTCTTACACCCACCCTTAAGTTGGTTACACACAATAGATATCGGGTCAAAGTTGGTTGCATTTCGGTGACCTAAGCCCAACTATTTATTGTTATGATAAACTAACTAACCATTCGAACTATCAACCCAATTGTAACATTATTTATTGACTATCATAAGGTGTCTATTAGGTAACTTATTATCATGAATCAATGTATTAATCATCGCCAACTATTGTTTATAAAATATGCAGTATAATTATGAATTATCTAACGTAAACTCTAATGTACTTAAATGAAGGATAAAAGTAAATAAGTTTTTTCACGTTTTTTTACCAAAATAATGAAAATATTCTAAAGAAATGGACTAAAATTAAACATTTACAATTTAGTGTAATATTTCAGAATTTTGGTATACATGCACCACCAGATTTTGCACACAATATAATGAGTTGGTTAAGTTGAAGAGATATTATTACACTAACACATCAAATTTGGTATTTCGTTGCATACTAGTAAAAATGATGTGTGTATGTTTCTATCAGGATATAAGATTAGGTGTACCCCGGCCCTAATTATATAAATAACGATAGAAGTGCTCTTTTATAGCCCATTTTTTTATGTGAGGGTTAAAAAAACACCAATATGTTATGAGTTTGTCAACCATATAGTTTAATTAGGGAATATGTTAAAGAGATTAATTACGCTGGAGCGTATCAAATTAATAACAAAATTCATTTAGCAACTTTAAGGAATGTATTATAGCGAAGGGCTTAGCATCTTGAAATGTAATCAACTTTACACAAATCTCTATTGTGTGTATCGTACTTTAGTCGTCTCTATTAAATGTACTTAACTCCTAAAAACTCCTAATTAGTGAAGTGAACCGGAAATAACAGGTAATCTTTTATTTTTAGCCGGTTAACACACTTTTCCGGCGATCTTCTCCAGTGAGATCGAGTTTTCAGTCATCTTCTCCGGTGAGACTAATTCTCTGGTCATCTTTTTCGGCGAGAATACATTTTGGGTTATCCTCTTCGGCGAGACGGTGTGTGTTCCGGTCATGTTTAACAAGTACATATGTATACTTGTTTTGTATTAAGAAACGAACAAAGATTCTAGTGCACTCCATTTCCGGCAAGCTCCATTAATTCCGGCGAATTCCACTAATTTCGGCGAGTTCCATTTCCGGCTTGTGTTCATCAAGATTTAAGGGTTTTTTTTTCCGGAAAGCTCCCTTGTTAGTTTTATCACTTCCAAAGATGATTCTAAGTATTCATATCATGCATTTCATATTACTTTTAGATATTGGATTTCGGGTTTTTGAGTGGTGGTGGAAGATGTAGGTGGAAAGGTGTAAATGTCACCAAGAGAATATGAAACATCGTCGCAAAAAATTTTAGGTGGCCGGAAAATCATCGGAGAAGACGATCAGTGACCTGTTAAGGGTTAAGCAGGTAACCAGTTACACTAATTAGGAGTTTTTAGGAGTTAGATACATTTAATAGAGACAATTAAAAGACGATACATACAATAGATATTTTTGTAAAGTTGATTACATTTCCAAATACTAAGCCCTATAGCGAACTCTCCAGTGAATATATTGTAGGAATGCTTAACCCACTGCCCTAAAGGAATTGATTATCAAAACTCTTAATCTTAATTTTCTTTTGAATGAATATATATTAATTATAATTTATGATTTATGATATTTATAGAAAGTTTTAGTTCAATTAATAGCGCCGGGGTAGAATTGAGGGTATACAAGGTGAGCAAACATACAAGGCCTCCATTCTTCTTAGAGCCCAATTTTTAAAACATTAAGGTGCATATAGGTTGATTCTTTTACCCTTTAGTCCCATCAAAAGAAGTTTATGTGAAAATAATAATAATCTATTTTTGTGAAAAAAATAGAAGTCTATATATGTGTTTAAGCGGTCTATATTTTAATAATGGCTTAGGGCATTACAAAATCAATGGAACGGCTTTGAATAACGTTTTTTTAAGGCACAAATTAGACAGGTTAACATGCATCAACTTGTCGTCTTTGAGTTGAACTAGGTGGGCGATCACCCATGACCTCTGATTTGTAGGGGCGTAACGAAATATACATACATATATATAGTTTGATGAATAATTTGATTATTTGAATGCGTAAAAAATATTTTTGATTGTCTTAAAGTTGATTGTGCTGTAAAAAAACTTGAGATAATTTACATACTACTAATTGTGTACTACGTAGTACTCCTTCCGTCCCAAATTAAGTGTCCTGTTTTGACTTTTTGAGTCTTCCCTTTTCAACTTTGACGTTAAATATTTTTGTTTGTGTTTTATAATACTTGATGCAAAATATATGTATGGATTGGATTTTAAATATATTTTCATTGGTATAATTTTCATAAAGTAATATATAACACAAACAAAAATATTTAAGGTCAAAGTTGAAAAAGAAAGACTTCCAAATTTGATACAGGACATTTAATTTGGGACGGAGGGAGTATAATTTTACCTTTTATTACAAGCACTTGTTTTGGCGATTAAAGTCCATTTATCATGGCCTCCCAAAACTTAAAACGGCCCATGGCATCATCATACGGGTTGTAAAAAATAGTTCTAATAATGGTTTAATTCTATAAGTTTCAACTTTTTGGCGTTTTAGCCATACTTGCTTATGTCTCACGATACAATTAATTTTTTAAGTTTGTGTTTACTTATTGGTTTAACCCTTCAAATGGTTGAATCATTAAATTTTTGAAAGTTAGATAATCACTATAAAAAATAAACTTTATGAATAAAACCATCAATATTTTGATGCATAAAGATAAAATATCCTCTTAAAAGGGTTTAAGTCACCAAATATTTTTTTTATTAAATCATAAGGAAATTCCCTAAAGGATTAATATGAACAAAAAAGCTAAAAAAATAAAAAAAATAATAATAATAATAATAAGACTTTGAGGATGTAATTCTTATTGCACTAAAAAATAAGTAGTTACTAGAAAAATAACTGTAGACATTTTTCCATGTTACCCTTGTAAATAAATAAACATGTATAAACCGACATTCAAAAACTGTAAAGGATATAATTAAGTTTTACGACACTAACATACGTAGAAAAGCTTATCGATGGTGAAAATAATTATATCCTTCACCTTTAAATTAAAAGTGGAGGTACTGGTCAGTTGATCACATCGCCCACCCTCAAGGATGGCCCTCCCTCTAATCAGTGTACACATAAAAGAGTACAGGTGGTGAAGAAATATGTTGAGTCCTTAAAGAAAAACAAACCTTACAAATAGGCCGAAGAATTTCTACAAATTTTTAATTTTTTTCTTTTAAGTTATAATTTTGCTAAATAAAGTCCTTAGGGCTCTTGTTAAGCCTTTCAGACAATGTTTTGTGGTGTACATTCCGGCGGGGACCTGTTATCAGAGTCAGCGTCATTCTGATTGAAGACCAACAGTCGTGGATCAATCCTGTTGCTCACCGTCGTGCGAACGATGGTGGTCGGGGGGGTTGAGGTGGTGGTGGTGGTTGGTCGGGAGTAGCACCGTCGCCACCATCAGTGGGCTTAGTGTTAACCATTGTGTCGGAAAGTTTTCAGCGTACGGATGGCTAAAAAGTGGTCGTTTTCTGGTAAATCAACCGTGGATGGCGCCAATTGTTCAAGCGTAAAAACACTTAAGTACAATGATGATGATGATGTTTGAGGAATTAAGCTTGTCACACTCCGATTAACGTGCAAACCCAGAGTCGAGACTAAGTCAATCGAGGGTGGTGAAAGCTTAATTCTTGAAGAGCAATTCGTGAGGAATAACTCTGTGGATTTATGAGGTGTTGGCCTGAAATGAAAGCATAACACTAGTATTTATACCCAAACCCTAAGCTGACGTGGAGGGTTTGGTCGTGGGGGAGCACGACACTTCCTGCGTGGATCGCTGACGTGGAAGCTAGGTCGTGGGGGAGCACGACACTTCCTGCGTGGATCGTTGATGTGGAAGCTCGGTCGTGGGCGAAGACGACATTTACTGTGTGCCGGCTGACGTGGACCAATCGAATGAACCGACCAGGTTAATGGCCAGGGCATGCAAATAGTACCTGAATATAACGGTTGCGGATTGTACTATTGTCAGAGAATGTCGGGCATGCCTTGTCATATTGCCGTCGTACCGTTGTTATGCAGTTACAACGGCAGGTGTTGTGGTTCGACCCGGGATGTACCCGGACCCATGTTTGACCTTGGCATTGGTGCCGATGCCGAGAGCTAAAAGAGCTAGCCTCAGACGTTATCTGGAGCTAGGTTCGGCACGGATCCGAGGTGGTGATACTTAGTGTAGTCTGTCGTCCGTAGCGAGGGCTACTAGAGCTGACAGCGGATATTATCCGAGTCCAGGCTCGGTACGGGCCCGAGGTCACCTTATGTGGTGTAGACTGAGGTCGGATGGCGTACATCATTAAGTCCCCCCAGTCCGTTATTATATTCCGGGCAGGGGTATGATGGCGGACTTAGAATAAATGACGTGGCACAGCAATGATGGCCTTTCAGTCTTGGCGGCGTGCAATAAATGCATGCCTTTTCGGATGTCGCAGCTGGAATGCGATGGGACGGCTTACAGACGCCGCGTCATCATACAGCTGGATACACGACGGTTCATTTGCCAGATTGTGAGATCTGTCGACACGTGGCAGTGCGAGGCGTGGCAACCAAACGGTAACTTCTTGGTTGTGAGATCTGCTGACACGTGTATGGCGAAGATTAAAGCCCACATGGCCCGTCCCATGAAAATTTGCCTATAAATAGGAAAGCCCCGTTTTTACTTCATTTTTTACGCCAGTTAAAAAATTTCGAGAGCATTCTGGCAAATTCAAACGTTCCGTCAACTGTTCCGGCGTATCAACCCAGATTCCGATCACTCTCAAACAAACACAGGTCCGTCACTTGAACCTTCAAACTTTTCCTTCTTTCACACATATATACATACCATGGCTGCTCCTGAGAAGGTAGCAGAGGTCCGTGTGGCCGCGGCCGGGCTCAGCAAAGGTCCGAACGTGGCTTATGAGGCCAGTTCGGTGAAGCCGGAGGACATTCCGGATATTTTGAGGCGTTTCAGATGCCTTGAGAGGTTCAACCCCATAGCCCCCACCGACAAGCAACGTGTCGACGCGCCACCGAAGGGTAAGGTGGCCGTCTACTGGAAAACTATGGAGAAAGGCAATCTCCGTATGCCGCCGACCCTGTTCTTTTTGGACGTGTGCAAACACTACAAGGTGGGGTTTAGTCAGTTGCACCCCTTCGGAGCGCAGAAGGTAACGATATTTGAGATGTGGTTCAGATCGTTGAACCTGAGGCCGTTGGTTAGGGTTTTCCAGGCCTGCTTCAAGCTGACCCCGAGTGCCGGCACGGGGTGGTATACCTTTGCGAAGAAAAACAATTTTGTAGTTTTTGCGGAGTCGTCTTTGCACGACTGGTGTGACACCTTTTTCTTCATTGACCAGACCGTCATCCCTGATAACGCTGTGGAGACGTTGGTGTGGCAGTACGAGCGCCCAAAGAACGTCAGCCACACGCCGAAACTAACAGGGGAGGAGAACGAGTTACTGACAGCGTGCCGAGATGCGAACCTGGAGATGCACGAGTATCACTCGTTTGTGCTCGTTATGGGTTGCATCAGCTCGTTTTGGCCGCATGACGGTCAGATACCCGTTGTCAAGCAGGGTGGCCATGGTATGGGGTGGGGCTTGTTTTCTCATTTTAATGTTTTTGTACATATGCCCTGTTTACTGATTGTTTGTGTTCCGTTGGTACAGATATGGATTTGAACTCCATCTTGAAGGCGCCCAGCTTGTCCGCCCTCAAATATGTCAGGAGGTCAGTGGAGGATGTTCCTGACAGCGGCAAAGTGACCGGGGCGACGGTTACCTTGGCCGAGCCCGTGATTACGACCGCAGTTCCTCTGTCGGCATACTCCGATGTGGAGGCATCCGGTGCCCAGCCGCTTGCCAAATGCAAGGGTCCGGAGGCAGGTAAGAGGGGATCCGGGGCACCGACGAAGAAGAAAAAGAAGACGCCGCGAGAGGTTTCTGAGTCCAACCTGGCGAATTTTCAGTCCGCGCCGAGCATAGGTGGGCGCTACATTATACCTGAGGACGGTCCGTAATGCTGCCCTATTCTATGCTGGCAAGTGGTGTTTTTGTGCTAACTGTTTGTTGTCTGTACAGCGGAGATGGATCCACTTCTTGCCACTGCGGAGCAGTTCAGCAGTGTTCTTGTTCTCCCGGACGAGAGGGAGGAGGGGGCGACGGCGACGGGCTGGTTCGCCGCAGCCGGTCCTCAGGGCATGCTGCCACCTCTTCCGGTACGGTGCCCTCGTGTGATGGGGCTGGCTCGCGCCTGGAAGAGCCGGTGACAGTGTAACATCCTTAAATTGGGCCTAGAAGTAATAGGTATTTTCTGTAAATTTTAAATGCGATCTAAAATTGTTATTGTGTTTGATTGGATAATAAATAGGCCGATAAGCCTCAGGAAATATTGTGGCTAGTGAAATATTGATTGTTTTAAATTTATTTAGTTGACGGTAAAATAAAATTGTATTTCCCCGCAAATGGTTTTTAAGTTCCAGACAATAATAAATACGGGGAATGAAAACTAACACTTATATGGTATATTATGTGGATGGGTCGGTTTTTATTTCCCTCCACACATACATATGTACGTATGAATACACACACACATAACCCTAAATCCACAAAATCATGAAGAAAACACCAAATTGGAGCTTGTAAATTCGGATTCAAGCTTCCATGATCATCAAGAACAAGGTATGATCATATGTTCTTCATTTTCCATAACCTAGAATTGGGGTTTTTGGGGTTTTTACTAATTAGTGAGTTTAATCCGAAATTAAGTGTTTGTTTTGTGAAATTGTTGTTAGTTAAACATGTTATTGTTGATTACTAACTAGATTCAAGCTTAAGATTATAGATTTATGGTGATTCTTAGGGTTTATGATGATTTTGATGGGTTAGTGACTTTAATCCAAAAATTAAAGTATGAAATGGGTTAAGGTGGTGTTAATAAGTGTTTATAAGATGGTTAATAATATTAATTTAAACTAGAAATGAAATAATCATGTTATACAAGTGTAATCAAAATGGGTTTTTGGGTAATTGATGGAACTAGCATGATTAACTTGGAATTGAAGCTTGAAATACTTGCATGATAGTTGGTTGATGTTTATATATAGATTATAACTTTAATCTTAGGTTAAAATGAAGAAGTTGAAGTATAATCATATGGATAGGCATGGGTTTAATTGAATATTCATGAGTTGAAGCTCTTAAGCTTGAGTTAATAATACATAGTTGTTGTTAGTTGTTAATGATCATGAATTGAGAAGTGATTGTGAATTAATAAGGATAATGCGATTATTCGTAAGCTTGAAATGATTAATGAAAGGTTGATGATCATAAGTAATTAACTATGAAGTTGTAGTTACTAAATGTGTGACATATTGATAATGAGTTTGAAACAAAGGCCTATAATGATTAGAGTAATAACTCACTAAAATTGAGTTTATGAATCAAGTTGTACTACCTTAATATGAGTTGATTTTATGGACGAGTTATTAACTTGTGTTGTGTTATTGTATTCTCAGATGTGAAGAAGACTCAGTAACATTAGACTACTGAGTGGACGACTATGATTGTCGGTGAGTGGATCTTGGACTTTCTGTCTAAGTTAGTTGTAACAACATGGTTACAACGGGTAAACTTGGTTTATTGCAATGATTGCATTAATATTAGATTGGCATGTTGGCTAAACCTTTGATTGATTATTGGCGTCCATTGTGCTATGATAGTTGTGGACTATTTGATTTGGTGGGGGTTAACTAATGTGTTGGGTTTGGATACTATTACTAGGACTTCGCAAGTGCCTTGTACATGTGTTGGACACTGAAATTGCGTCGTGTGTAGTAATAGTACCAAACTATCGGTTTAACCTCTGATTTGGCCGTCAGTTGGTTTTAAGTGTTACTTGGGGAACCATCCGCGGCATGAGGGTACCTCAAGGACCACCGATCCTTCTATGTTGCTTGTGCATTGCTTGGTTATAGGCATGTGTTAAGCTGAGTTAGATTGATAGCTTGGGATCTATTCACTTAGCTTCGTGCTAACCCCTCATTACTTCTTGCAGGTTTACTTCTGTATGTGGGTGGGCAAGAAGTACATATGGAATGGAATGTTTGACAGGCTCACTCTGAAATGGAAAATACGTTAATGATTTAACAACACATTGGGATTTCTATAACACCTAAACTTAATGTGTGTAATGATTAGAATAATCTAGTTTTAAAGGTTTGTATATAAGTGGATTGCTATTTGAAATGTATGTATGCAATCCACTGGTTTCTATTAATCATGCGCTTCCGATATGTTTTAAAAAAAAAATGTCCTTGTATTTAGCGGGTGTTATAAATTGGTATCAGAGCCTAGGTTTGGGTGAATTGGACATTGTATGGTGTTCAATCCCAAACTTAGGTTTGTGTCAAGTCAAACATTCCAGGGATGGGGTTTAGTGGTTGCTTGAGAAAGTTGCTATGAAATGTGTGCTAACCTATAACAATATGCAATAGTGTTGTTTTGGATGCAGAGACGGAGGAACATGAGGAACCGTCTGGTATTTCTCAATGATTCCTCAATACTCGTGGGCCTAGATGTGCCAGGTAATTTCTGATAAGCTTGATGAATTTTAATAAGCTTTGACTGTTAGCTTTACTATGATATGATTGTTAGTAAAGTAAATTGAATTATTGGTGAATAACGCTTGTTAATGAGTTGATAAATGCAAGGTGTGATTATAGATCCTTGCTAGGGAATTATTTGATAAATGATAAACTAAATTGATGTGACTTGATATGATGAAATTAATGGGATGTTGGTATTCTCCATTAATAGGTTTCGAGTCGTGTTGTTATGTGAATTATAAGGAGTCTAGTTATGGGAATATGTGTATTGACTTGGAAAAGTCAAAGTTGAATGTGGTTGTGTCAAACTTGATAATAACTATGTTACAAAGTGATGAATGTGACTAGATGTTTATGTGTTTAGCATTGATCATAATTGGGTTGAATGATGATCTTTGTATTGAAAGTGTTAAGATAGAAAATCAAAGTGGTCAACGAGTCCAAATGTGTGTTGACAAGTTGTGAAAAGTTAAAGTGATTATGAATTTGAAAAATTTGTTGAAATTGATTTAAAAATGATGATTTTAATGTGAATTGGTGTTTTAGAGTTATAGCATAATACCAATATTGAAAATGGTTTTGTTTGACTTGGAATAGTCAAGAAAGTGTGAATTGACTGTTTGAATAGTGGTTATATGGGTTGAAACCCAAATGGGTTGTTAAAGTACCCAAATGGGTCGGTTATTGGTCAAATGGTTAAAATGCATGTTGGTTCGAAAATAATGAATGTTAAAGTGACTTTAAGTCATAAGTATAGTAACAAAGTGCGTGGAAGTGTTTTGGATAGTCAATGTGGTTGTTTGGTAAAATTTGCCCATTTGAACCCCTAAACGGGTCAATGAGTTAAAACATGATAGGACAAGTATATGAGGGTGTTGAAAGTGCCCACACGTCACAAATATATGTAGAAACATGTTGGCAAAGGGTGGAACCCTGAATGTATGCCGTTTGGAATATAGAGTGTCAACGAAAATGGCTCAAAATGACCTAAAATTGGTTATACGTCCGTTTTCTCGTAAAACGTGTAAATTGAAAAAGTGGAAAAATGGAAAGTTGCATTTTTATTATATGAGAGTGCCTGCAAAATTTCAGAGTCTAACTCTTTACGGTTTAGGAGATATGCGCGTTTGAGTTTCGTATTTTTGCACTAAAATTGCAGACTTGTTACAGCAGGTTGAATCCGGACGGATTCCCTTGAATCCGGACGGATTCCCATGAATCCGGACGGATTCCTTGACCGGATTCCTTAAAAATGGTTCTGTCCCAAAACTTGGCCTTGAATACGGCGGATTCCCCGGAATCCGGGCGTATTCCCTTCAATCCGGGCGGATTCCCCAGAATCCGGCGGATTCCCCTCTTATTGAGACATTTCTTGTGTTATGTGTTATATTAAGTGAGTTTAATATGATAGTTCGTAAAATTTCGACGTTCGACGTAACGTTGGACGTAGAAATTCCGTTAAGAAATTTCGGTGTCCGATTAAGATGAAATTTACATATCCACTCAAAAACGGGCCAACGGTCAAAGCTCATAGCATCGACATGAGCCCTGTCAGTTTTCGGCACTTCGGGGTCGTTTGGGGCCCGAAAATCGCGTTTTATTGTTTTTCGGACCTTATTTCGGACTTTTAGCTTATGATTTGTATTGGGCTTTTGTTTCTTTGAGCCCATGGATCATTCCTATGACTAAATATAATGTAAAAAACTTGTTTTAAGAGGTCCACATATATTATTATGTATAAGATATTCATAGACGGTTTATTTAACTGCAAATTCGAATAGCAATTGGTATTGTTGATTATTACTAACCAGGGTTAATAAATCTTGAGTATGGGATATTGTGGATCATATAGGTGAATCAATTGAATCATGTAGAACATTAAAAATTGATTGAAGTGAGCATTTTAAGAATTGTGAGTTAGGTACATGAGCTTGTATCTATATGATAATCGAACAGGAAATGCTCAATTGTAACTAAACTAAAGAAGTATAGATTGATGATAATATGTTAAGAATTGCACATAATAGTGATAATATATTTAGTATTAAACCTTATGTAATGCACTATTAGTATTAATTGCTATACTAGTGCTTGAAATTGTGCTAGGTACTAAAAGTATTGATGGAGGTGGTTGTGTTAGACATTACACCTGTGTTAATGAGATGGTGAAAAGGGTGTTAAATGTCTGTGTTGATTATATCCACCAGACTATATGATTAGTCTTACATTCCAAGGAATATGTGGAATAGGTAACAAGTTAATATCTGATTTTGTACTTGTTAAAGTGATATCATTGTTAATGATATATATGAAATTAAAGATTAATCACTTTGAAGATTAACGGTATGAAGTGACCTGAGAATGAAGTGTGAATGACATAATATGATGACGTCTGGCCAACGTATTTGTATTATGCCATTTCACATGGAGTTGTTGAGGTTATTAAGTACCCAATGAAGCTAAATGATTTTAAAATAACGGATGATATATGTTGACCTGCGGTTATGAAAAAGTTATTGACTGACTAATATAAGGTGGTAGTAAGCTGCTCAACTAGTGTAAATTTGGAGACGTTGAAAAAGAAGAATTGGAATGGGTTATACTACTTGTTAAAAATGAGTATGTGATTATTTGTTGGTAATGTTTGAGGCTTAGTGAAGATTAACATAGCCGGATAGCCTAGTATTAGAAAATTATGTGAAACTATGTCCTTGGGAAAAAGTAAAATAGTCAGGAAAAATAAGAGTTTTAATTGTTGGATTGATAATATTATTATAATTATGTGCGAATTACATATAATCTTTCGTATTATGCATATCTAATGACTAGATAATGTGGTAAATTGTAATTTGAAAAAGTTATATGATGAGATAAGCTAATGTAGAGGTCGACTAGATACAATTATTGAGATGATATTGTTGAAAATGTGTTGATGATTAGCACATTTTGATAATGTGGTACGTGTGCTAGTATAGCAAGGTACCCATTGAGCGAGATTTAGCATGTATCCAAATATAATTTGGTGCTAAGTGATTGTGTAACTATATGATAATGGTATTAACCATAGGATTTGACCTCTACTTTGCTTATTAGTATGTGGTTAGTGTTACATGATTCCGAGATATTTTAATAAAAATGGGTTTCATGTACCTCAGTGATATGTGGATATTAGCGTGGATGCTAATTATAATTGAAAATTGAATTTCATTGATGATATGTGTATTGTGGTTTCCATAACCACTGTTTTCGTTATTGAAAAAGATAGAATTCATATACCGATTTTTAAGATCTAGCATGTCGCTAGATTCTGGTTATGAGAGTATATTATTTTACTTAGTTAAGTGATTTACTTATGTTAAGTGATAACTTGTTTCAAAATGTTCATTGTGTATATGAAGATAAGATTAGGTACAGTATATGTGCTGAAATGAGAAATTGAAGCATGTACATTGGATATGTGCATGTGTAATTAGTGATTAAGATACGCATAGAGATGATATGCATAAGTAATTTAAATTGTACATATACCTTATGTGCATTTAGTGATAAATAATTATGTAGTTAGGGAATTGGAAATAAAGTGTGAACCAAACTTCACACAAGGTATGATGTGATTAAATTCCCTAGATTAATTAAGGATGATTAGATTTCGAGGACGAAATCTCTTTAAGGGGGAGAGATTTATAACATCCTTAAATTGGGCCTAGAAGTAATAGGTATTTTCTGTAAATTTTAAATGCGATCTAAAATTGTTATTGTGTTTGATTGGATAATAAATAGGCCGATAAGCCTCAGAAAATATTGTGGCTAGTGAAATATTGATTGTTTTAAATTTATTTAGTTGACGGTAAAATAAAATTGTATTTCCCCGCAAATGGTTTTTAAGTTCCAGACAATAATAAATACGGGGAATGAAAACTAACACTTATATGGTATATTATGTGGATGGGTCGGTTTTTATTTCCCTCCACACATACATATGTACGTATGAATACACACACACACACACATAACCCTAAATCCACAAAATCATGAAGAAAACACCAAATTGGAGCTTGTAAATTCGGATTCAAGCTTCCATGATCATCAAGAACAAGGTATGATCATATGTTCTTCATTTTCCATAACCTAGAATTGGGGTTTTTGGGGTTTTTACTAATTAGTGAGTTTAATCCGAAATTAAGTGTTTGTTTTGTGAAATTGTTGTTAGTTAAACATGTTATTGTTGATTACTAACTAGATTCAAGCTTAAGATTATAGATTTATGGTGATTCTTAGGGTTTATGATGATTTTGATGGGTTAGTGACTTTAATCCAAAAATTAAAGTATGAAATGGGTTAAGGTGGTGTTAATAAGTGTTTATAAGATGGTTAATAATATTAATTTAAACTAGAAATGAAATAATCATGTTATACAAGTGTAATCAAAATGGGTTTTTGGGTAATTGATGGAACTAGCATGATTAACTTGGAATTGAAGCTTGAAATACTTGCATGATAGTTGGTTGATGTTTATATATAGATTATAACTTTAATCTTAGGTTAAAATGAAGAAGTTGAAGTATAATCATATGGATAGGCATGGGTTTAATTGAATATTCATGAATTGAAGCTCTTAAGCTTGAGTTAATAATACATAGTTGTTGTTAGTTGTTAATGATCATGAATTGAGAAGTGATTGTGAATTAATAAGGATAATGCGATTATTCGTAAGCTTGAAATGATTAATGAAAGGTTGATGATCATAAGTAATTAACTATGAAGTTGTAGTTACTAAATGTGTGACATATTGATAATGAGTTTGAAACAAAGGCCTATAATGATTAGAGTAATAACTCACTAAAATTGAGTTTATGAATCAAGTTGTACTACCTTAATATGAGTTGATTTTATGGACGAGTTATTAACTTGTGTTGTGTTATTGTATTCTCAGATGTGGAGAAGACTCAGTAACATTAGACTACTAAGTGGACGACTATGATTGTCGGTGAGTGGATCTTGGACTTTCTGTCTAAGTTAGTTGTAACAACATGGTTACAACGGGTAAACTTGGTTTATTGCAATGATTGCATTAATATTAGATTGGCATGTTGGCTAAACCTTTGATTGATTATTGGCGTCCATTGTGCTATGATAGTTGTGGACTATTTGATTTGGTGGGGGTCAACTAATGTGTTGGGTTTGGATACTATTACTAGGACTTCGCAAGTGCCTTGTACATGTGTTGGACACTGAAATTGCGTCGTGTGTAGTAATAGTACCAAACTATCGGTTTAACCTCTGATTTGGCCGTCAGTTGGTTTTAAGTGTTACTTGGGGAACCATCCGCGGCATGAGGGTACCTCAAGGACCACCGATCCTTCTATGTTGCTTGTGCATTGCTTGGTTATAGGCATGTGTTAAGCTGAGTTAGATTGATAGCTTGGGATCTATTCACTTAGCTTCGTGCTAACCCCTCATTACTTCTTGCAGGTTTACTTCTGTATGTGGGTGGGCAAGAAGTACATATGGAATGGAATGTTTGACAGGCTCACTCTGAAATGGAAAATACGTTAATGATTTAACAACACATTGGGATTTCTATAACACCTAAACTTAATGTGTGTAATGATTAGAATAATCTAGTTTTAAAGGTTTGTATATAAGTGGATTGCTATTTGAAATGTATGTATGCAATCCACTGGTTTCTATTAATCATGCGCTTCCGATATGTTTAAAAAAAAAATGTCCTTGTATTTAGCGGGTGTTATAGACAGTGTCGGACAGCCCACCGCAGCAGGCGCCTGTCGAGCCCCAACCACTGAGTCCTCCGAAGGCGGCTACGCCTCCGCGTCCAGACAGCATGAGGTATTTATTTGACCTCACTCTGCCTATACATTGGTGTGCATAGCTTTTTAACTTGGTGTTTTAACCAGGTCTGATAGAATAGCTATTCTCAGGTCTATGCTTCCGGAGCAGTTCGTTCCGGAGCGCTTCTTGAAGGTGCCCGCCTTTGGCCCTGCAGACTCCGGAGCTGATGCCTTCATCCCGGCCTGGGATTTAAAGGTTGATAATCTGGCCGTGGACGCGCATTCACTACGGGAGTTTGCTCGCTATGCCATTCCGCCGGCCATTTCGGACAAACTTGCCCGGTTGCCTCCTGTAGACGCCAAGAAGGCGTGCCTGCTCATGTCTTTCTGGGACTATGCGCTGCAATGTGATGAGCAGGCGCTCTCCGAAAAGATGGCGGAGCAGTGGAGGATGAATGCTGCCATGCTCCAGTGCCAGGAGGAGGAGATTGGCATGCTGAAGGCTCGAGTGCAGGAGCTGGAAGGGGTAGTGGGACCGGCCAATGAAGCGAGAATGAAGGCTGAGGCCGAGGCCCAGAGGGAAAGGGCTCTACGGGCGGAGGCGGAGTCAGCGCTCGCACCGATGTAGGATCGGGTGCGAGATGAAGAGACGGAGAGCGCTGCGCTTGATGAGAAAGACAAGCAGCTCCAGAGCAGGTAAAATAACAACTCATTTATACTTGAAATATATTCGATGCTTATTGGGTAAGCTTGCGTGCAGGTTTGAGGACCTTGCTGCGGACCTGGCCACTACCAAGAAGGATGTGACGGAGCTGGAGACCGCCTGCAGCCTCCATATCAAAGATTATAATGATTTGGAGATCAAGAAGGCTGAGCTGGCAGGTGACCTGGAGCGACTCCGGAAAGGCATTCCTGGCTTCGTTAAGCTGGCCTTGGCGTCGGACAGCGTGACGGCTCCGTTCAAGGAGTTCGTAGCTGCTGTCCAGGAAGTGGAGGTGCTGCAAACGATCAACCTAATTGCGGAGCACGTTCCTGAACTCCCAGCCCCACTTCCAGACGCCATTGCGTCTAAAGTAAACCCGAACTGCTTCGAGCGCGCACAGCGGGCGGGTGAGGCGCTGAAGACAGTCTCCATCCCGTTTGTAGAAAGAATAGGTAGTGAGGAGGAGTTGTCTGTGGATGATATTTTGGGGATGCGGCCATAGATTGATAGGTTCACTTGTAAGGCCGGCATCTCCGTTTGTGTAGATATACTTGTGGTTTAAATGCAACGTTATTTTTACAATTGCACGTGTTTGAACTAGTTCTGAGTGCGTTTAATATTTGTTGTCATGACTTAGTAGATTTCTAGACTACTTTATGAGTTGGTGTGTGGCGGAGGCGTACCTCGGCTCGACCAATGTGTTCAGGTCGCATCCCGGCGATGAGCATGAGCTCGGGGGGACCTCTGCCTTCGGGAAGCTAGAAGGCATTCCCTTATGGGGGCAGGCTTGTGACTCCTCCGGGCTTAACTGACTGCAGCGGTCATGGGCCAGAGCCGTGGCGACGACGCCTGAGGATGGCATTTTTTTTATTATTTATTTATTTTTTTGAAATGTTATGTACAACGTATTGTGCAAAAGCAACGAACTTGTAAAACAGAAGAATAATATGCAATCAAAAACTTTTTATTGATAAGGATAGATGCTGCGAAGGCGGGGGATCAGTCCGGCCTGAGCTTTTACAAAGTTTGATTACATATAGCATTTCTTTAAATTTGTCGCATGCCACGTGCGCGGCACCGACTTGCCATCCAGAGTGGCCAAAACGTATGAGCCGTTTGCATTTGCTTCCATGACCTGGTACGGGCCTTCCCAACGCTGCCCAAGCTTTCCTGTGTTCTCAAATTTGCTGGCCTCATTGTTGCGCCAGACTAGGTCTCCGACCTGAAAGGACAATGGGCGAACGCGCTTGTTATAGTAGCGAGCCATTTTCTGCTTGTTCGCGGCTTGGCGAATGGCTGCCATTTCTCGGCGCTCCTGTAGCATGTGGGTGTTCTGTTGCTGGGCTTTCCGGCTTCCATCCTCGGTGAAGTTAATGATTCTTTCAATGGGAACGCTGATCTCGGCTGGGATGACCGCCTCGCAGCCGTAGACAAGGCTAAAGGGGGTCTCGCTAGTGCTTTCTTTGGGAGTAGTGCGGTTTGCCCATAGTACGTTAGGAAGCTCATCCACCCAACCGGTACGACTCTCACCGAGCCTAGCTTTGATACCGGCTACCAGATCTCTGTTTGTGACTTCAACCTGGCCGTTGGCCTGAGGGTGGTATACCGAGGTCAGTGTTTGTTTCACATTGAGTCCCTCGCACCATGCATTGAACGGGTTCTGCGCAAACTGTTTTCCGTTGTCGGTGATAACCTCGTGCGGTATGCCGAACCGACACACGATGTTGTCCCATACAAAGTTGCGAACCTGCTTACCACTGATTTGGCGTAACGGCTTGACTTCAACCCACTTCGTGAAGTAATCAATGGCCACAATAAAAAACGTCACGTTTCCGGGCCCAGGTGGGAAAGGTCCCACGATATCAATGCCCCACTTGAAGAAAGGCCATGCCGACGAGATGGGGATTAGATCATGCCTTGGCGCCCTAGCAATAGGCGCGTGAATCTGACAGGAAGTGCAGTGCTTGGTTACCTCAGCAGCATCCCTGTACATGGATGGCCAGAAATAGCCCATACGCATGATCTTTGCCACGACAGTCTTGTGGCCGGAGTGCAGGGCGCATGACCCTTCATGCACTTCACGAATGACATTCTCAGATTGTTTCGGGCCCAGGAACCTTAAGTTCGGCCCCAGGTATGATTTCTTCATGAGTTCGCCTTTTTCAATAAAAAACATTGGTGCCTTCATTCGAACTTTTCTTGCCTCGATCGGGTCCTGTGGAAGGACGCCGGACCGGATATAGGACATGATCGGGGTCATCCAGTTGTCCCCCACTTCTTCAACCTGGGCCACTGAGCAGGTTGGGTCAATTGATTTCTACTCCAGGACCTCCACCAGAACTTTCTTGGTGAGGTGGGCAAAGGTAAGCGATGCCAGCTTGCTCAAATCGTCGGCTTTCTTGTTCTTGTTTCTTGGGACCTGCTCAATTTCAAACGTTCTGAATTGCTTCACCGCCTCCTGTACAAGTGCCAGGTACTGCTTCATCGTCGAGTCTTTTGCCTCGAAGGTACCGTTGAACTGGTTGGCCACCAGCTGAGAATCAACGTATGCCCTGAGGTCCTTAATGTCCATTTCAACTGCAACCCGGATACCGGACAACAACGCTTCATACTCGGCCTCATTGTTGGAGGCGGGGAAGCCAAAATGGAGAGCGTAAGTGTGCTCTTCCCCGTCAGGACTGATGAGTATGAGTCCGGCACCGGCACCTTCTGAGCTTGAGGCCCCATCAGTAAACAATTCCCATGTGGCTGGCTTTTCGCGGGTAGGGGCGGTCGAGGTGCACCTAGCCTCTACCCCCCCCCCCCCCCCCCGGAAGCTCGGCAAGGAAATCAGCCATTACTTGACCTTTGACCGCGCTCCGGGGGCAAAACGTGATTTCGTGCTCGCCCAATTCAATTGCCCATTTGGCCAGCCGGCCCGAGATTTCCGGCTTGGAGAGTACTTGCTTGATTGGTTGGTCTATGAGGACCGTGATCGGATGACCTTGAAAATACCGGCGCAGGCGCCGTGCTGAGTGTACCAATGCGAGTACAAGTTTCTCAATTGGTGAGTAGTTCAGCTCTCCTGGCTGCAGGGCACGGCTAAAAAAGTATACCGGCATCTGTGTTTTATCGCGCATAGCTATGAGTACGGAGCTAACAGCGCACTGAGATGCTGCCAAGTACAGCGTAAGCGTTTCGCCAGGAATGGGGGCTGTAAGAGTTGGTAATTCTGTCAAGAACGTCTTCATGTCCTGGAACGCATGCTCAGCCTCCGGCGTCCAGGAGAAATCCTTTTTGTTTATGCAGCCTTTTAGTGTATCAAAGAACGGCAGTGAGCGTTCAGCAGCCTTGGAGAGGAAACGAGCCAAGGCCGCTAACTTTCCATTAAGGCTCTGCACGTCTTTTTTGTTTTGTGGGGACACCATGTCGGCGATTGCCTGAATTTTCTTTGGATTCGCCTTAATGCCTCTCGGAGTCACCATGTACCCGAGGAATTTGCCTTCTTCCATGCCAAACGAACACTTGGCCGGGTTGAGCTTCATATTGATCTTCCGCAACGAGGTGAACGTTTCTAGAATATCCATGAGTAACTGGGACTCGATGTTGCTTTTGATGATGATGTCATCAACGTATGCCTCTAAGTTGCGCCCAATTTGTGTTTTAAAAGCGCCGTCGACGACGCGCTGGTATGTGGCGCCTGCATTCTTGAGACCGAATGGCATTTTGGTGTAGCAGAAAATGCCTTGGTCCGTATGGAATGCCATTTTTTCCTCGTTGTCCTCTGCCATCAATATCTGGTGGTACCCCTTGTAGGCATCCAAGAAACACTTGAACCTGAACCCGGACAAGGACTCAACCTTCCAGTCAATCTCAGGGAGTGGGTAGTTGTCCTTCGGGCATGCCTTGTTGATGTCCTTAAAATCAACGCACATCCGCCACGAGCCGTCAGATTTTTTAACAAGGACAGGGTTGGCAACCCAAGTCTGATACTGGACCTCGTGCATGATGCCAGCGTGAACCAACTTGTTGACCTCTTCACAAATAAAACGACTCCGGTCAGGGGCCATGCCCCTCTTCTTCTGTTTGACCGGAGTGATGTTCGTATTGACATTTAGCCTGTGCTCAGCAATTGACCGCGGTACGCCGGTCATTTCGGAGTCTTGCCAAGCAAAGACATCCGTGTTACTTGCGAGGATTTCACACAACTTCAGTCTGGTCGGCGGGCTCATAGCCAGGCCAACTCGGACTTTCTGCTCTGGGAACCTGGGGTTGACGGCTACTAACTCATCGCTAGTCATGGTGAACGGGCCCGGAGCCGCCGTTAATACCTGAGCACATACGGGTATGGCGGTGCCTGCTGTTTGCAAAGTGGCAATGCCTGCCGGAGTTGGGAATTTCATTAACCCATGGACAGTTGAGGTGATGGCTCCAAATTTATGGAGAGCGGTGCGGCCTAGGACCACGTTGAATCTGGACGGGGCGCGCACAATAACAAATTCCATTCGGTGGTCCAGCAGTACGGGTATTCACCCAACGTAACATTCAAGACAAGCCTGCCAATTGGCCATTTAGTGTCGTTGGCATAGCTGGACAGCGGGGATAGGGGTCCCTGCAACCTTCCCTGTATGGGCTGTGGCAACTGTAGAAAGCAGTGTTCATGTTTCTGCTTCCTTGAACTTCTTTCCGCAGAGGTGGGAATGATATGGGTGTCAGCTGCCAGTCTTGTAATGTTTCTGCTTTCCGTTTCAAGCTTGGCCCTGCTGCCTGAATCATGTGGATGACGGCGTCCGGAGGATCACGAGGATCGTCCTTCCGCTGCCAACCGTAAGTTTTAGTGCCGTCTGCTTTCTTGAACTTCTTTCCAGGCAGCAAATGGTTAAGCTTGTCGGCCTGGATGGCTGCCTTAATCTCCTTTTTCAATTGTCTACAATCATCGGTGTCGTGCCCGTATTCCTCAAGAAAATCACAGTACTTCCTGTTTTTGGGAACGTCGCGATGTTCCATTGGAGGCGGAGGGTTAAACGCACTCCGTGCCGTCATTTCGGTGAGTAGTATTTCCTTTGGTGACTTGGTGAGCGAAGTCAGCAGAGAATTCTTGTCATATGGCTGACGACGGGTCGCCTTGCGATTATCACCACGGCGGGTATCGTGTCGTGTGTCGCGACGGAAGTCCTGTCTCTGGTTGTCGCGCCGGCCGGATCCGGATCCACCCTCATGATGGCGGGCCTGAGGACGGTCATGCTCGATCCGGTGCGAGTCCCGGCCCGGCGTGGTGTGCAGATCTTTGTCTTCTCCAGAACGTAAGTAGTCCCGAGCCATAACGATGGCCTCGGAATACACTGTTGGTAGCTTCCTCTTCAACCGATAGTACAGTGTGGGATACATTTCCTTGATGATGCCGTAGATGAAACCGGCAATTTGTTGACTTGGGTGCAGATCGTTGATCTTCTGACACTCCGTTGTGAAACGGGTAATGAAATCACTAAGTGTCTCACGGCTACCCTGTTTGATCTCGAAAACGTCGAGATGGGTGAGCGTGTGCTGCTTGAGATTGTGGTATTGTTGTAAGAATTTGAACCTGAGATCGGCGTAGCTAGCCACGCTACCAGCCGGTAGTTTCTCAAACCAACCGCGAGCGTTACCCTGCAGCACCTGAGGGAACATGTGGCAAGCCACAGCGTCCTCCCAATGTTCTGTTTTTATGGCACCCTCAAACCGTTGTAGGAAGTCTTCGGGGTCTGAGTCGCCCGAGTAGGTGCCGATTGTCAACGGAATAGTGAGCTTCGCAGGTAACGGATGGTTCGCGATTTTTGCATTGAACCTGGCCGTAGTTGTGGAGACGGGCACCGGCTTCTTCGCCTTCTCACCCTGTATGGTGGAATAAAAATTTGCTATTAAGTTATCTGTTGCTGACTCGTTAGAGTATGCCGGCATAGCGCCCAATGGAGCGGCGCTAAGGATCAAATCAGCCAGCATTTTACGGCTCGCAGCCCTGTCCATCCCACCTTGGTGCACCGGTGGCGGGGGCACATTCCGACGTGGCGGAGACGGCGGCGGAGGCCGTGGTTCAGGCGTCACAACGGAACCCATTTCTGCCAACATGCGTTGGGCTTCAGCATTGGAGATGGATTTGGGCGTTGAAGATGTGTTTTGTGGTGTACATTCCGGCGGTGGCCTGTTATCAGAGTCAGCGTCATTCTGATTGAAGACCAACTGCCGTGGATCAATCCTGTTGCTCACCGTCGTGCGAACGACGGTGGTCGGGGGGGATCGGAAAAAGGTGGTGGTGGTGGTTGGTCGGGAGTAGCACCGTCGCCACCATCAGTAGGCTTAGTGTTAACCATTGTGTCTGTAACACCCCCAAATTTGATGATTTGCGGAAGCTTGAATTGGGTGTTACTAATCAATAACAAAGCACAAAGATATATAGTAAACGACTCTATATGCGTCGTTTTAACAAAATATATTGATAATAGAAATGTTTACAACATTTAAAGCTTTACATAGCTCGAGTTTAAATAAAATGAGATTTCAGTACATAAGTACTTGTACAAAAATATACTAATGCAAGAAAATCTCAATTGTCTGTATGCTGACTCGAGCTAAAGTCCTGAAGCAGAAACATCCTACTGCTTGGTACCTGCGATATATGCTAAAAGGTCAGCTAAAAGCTGGTGAGCTCACAGGTTTGAAATCAGTTAATATAGTATGAACCGCAAGATTTAAATAATGAATTGCATCCAGCAATTAAATAATGAATTGCATCCAGCAATTAAATGATAGTCATCGTGTATACAGCCATGAGCACATAGTTGAGCTTAACTCGAGGGCCGGGCCCCCTATAGAGAATTCCGGGCGAGGTGCCTCCACGAATGCCTAATCAACATTCGTCTTCCCAAATATTAGTACGTCCGTTTACCCGGTTAGTGCTTGCTAACCCGAACGAGGAGGGTCAATCCTATATGGTACCATATACTTATATTCACGCTACAACGTATTAACAACTATGCTGACGGAGGACTTTAAATGATTAGTTTCGAAAAACTCATGTAGTATATGAAATGTTTGTACTTGCGTTCACATGTTAAAATTGAGCAATATATCACACCCCTGAGTAAAACAGTAAAAAGAGGGGCTATGAGACTCACCTGAGTCTGGAAGCGTTTAAACAAACGTAAGTTGATTAGCCGAGTATGAAGTCCAAAGACTTGTAACCTGAGGGTGTCCACGACACGCGATGGTTATAATCATGATTGGGTATCTCAAAAGATCACCCTTGTAGTTGTTCATTCAACTATAATGTCCAAATCTCCACTATTTGGTTGTTACGTTTAAGTGTTTGAAAAGTGTACGGCCCGTTGGTGACGGATTTGTAATAATAATCTCAACTATTATTATTTTTATTTCGTGGCGTTTTACTTGAAAAATGTGTTTTGATTGTGTTTTAGAAGCCGTTACGGAATCTAAGTACGGGGGTCCGGGGGCAGCGCCCCTGGTAGCGGGGTCCAAGGGGCAGAGCCCCTGGCTGGGGTCGAGCTGCCAGGTCATCTTGGAAAATTTTTATTTCTACTATATTGCTTTGACGAAAAACGCATCTGGGATCTGAATTTGGGTAAAATCGAGTGATAAATTTCGAGTCTCGACACTTAGTAAAAATCTGTGTTTTTGAGGTTCCGGTTTGTGCGACGTTGGGTGCGACGTCGCAGGTTCCGACTGCGACGTTGAGTATGGCGTCGCTATGTGCGACTTTCGCAATTTAATGCGACGTTGTGCGTGGCGTCGCTATATGCGACGTTGTTGATTTCTGCGACGTAAGGGCCTGCGTCGCTAAGTGCGACGTCGGTCAATTAGGGCGACGTAGTGGCTGATGTCGCTATGTGCGACGTCGTGATGTGTTTTGCGACGTCGCAGCTGACGTCGCATAAATTCTGGGCCAACTGCGACGTAGCGGTCTGTTGGCCGGAGTTTTTGTCGAAAATGAGTTTTTCGGTTTCCGTTCGGTCCAAAACTTTTACCCAACCCTTATATGGACATTATAAGTTGTTACAAACTACTAACAAGTGAAAACATTTAAAAACGAGAGATTTCGGGATTTGTCGGAAACTTACAAAGTGTCGGATGAAAAATCCGAAAAGATAGGATGATAGATCGCGAGGTGGTGATTCTTTTGTTCCAAACGAGCGAGGAGATCCGAGCGTGTTTAGTGGTAGTATTATGTGATTTAATGAGGTGGTGGTGGATGGTGAAATTGAAAGAAAAGGGAGAAAAGGGAAAGGAGAGAGAGAGAGTGGGTTGGAGAAATGAGGAAGAAAGGTGGAGAGGTGGAGGTTATCCTCCACTTTTCCGTCTCCGTCCCCCGCGCGGTGTTCGTTTTCTCCGTCTTTTAACGTTTAATAAATATTTCTCATATTAAATGGTACGTTTTAAAATACGAATTATTACACGATATTTTATTTAAACATTTTACAAATCAATTTACATTTGAGTTAAAAAATGTAAGTTTGTTTATTTAGTTTGCGCGTTTTAATATTTTAAATTGTGTAAGTTTTGTCTGTACGATACGAATGAATACGAAATATTATAATAATAATATTTTTGATATAACAACATTATTTAATAAAATTGGTCACCAACGTCCGTATTAAATTGAATCGAAATACATTCGATTTAAATTGTGTACGATTTAACCAAATCGCATTTTCATATATATCCAACAATATATATAATTCGATACATTAATTAGCCTAACACAGAACTAATTACATGTATTAACGTATGATTAGGCACTAATTACTAGTCCTAATTTGGCGGGTGTTACATTCTCCCCCTGTTAGAAGAATTTCTTCCCGAAATTTAGTTCGAAGTCGTGTTTGAGGTAGAATCAGTGAATAGTTGAGGATATTTGAGTCGCATTTGGTCTTCCCGTTCCCAAGTGAATTCCGGACCACGCCGCGAATTCCATCTGACCTTGACGATGGGAATACGACTTTGTTTCAGTTGTTTGACCTCACGGTCCATAATTTCAGCGGGTTCCTCAACGAAGTGAAGTTTATCGTCAACACGAATTTCATCTAGTGGAATGATAAGTGTCTCATCAGACAGACACTTCTTCAAATTTGAAATATGAAAAGTAGGGTGCACGCTGCTGAGTTCGGATGGCAGCTGCAATCGATAAGCTACGGGGCCAATCCGTTCGAGGATCTCAAAAGGCCCGATGTATCTGGGATTCAACTTCCCACGTTTGCCAAAACGGATGACGCCTTTCCAAGGCGATACTTTTAAGAGAACTCGATCCCCAACTTGGAACTCGAGTGGTTTGCGTCTCACGTCAGCGTAACTTTTCTGACGATCACGTGCGGCTTTGAGTCGGTTTTGGATTTCCACAATTTTCTCAGTGGTGGCGTGTATGAGTTCAGGACCAGTGAGTTGACTGTTTCCCACTTCAGTCCAACAGATCGGTGATCGGCACTTACGACCGTACAGTGCCTCAAAAGGTGCAGCCTTAATGCTGGCGTGATAGCTGTTATTGTACGAGAATTCGCACAACGGTAGATGTCTTTCCCAGTTTGTACCGAAATCAACTACGCAGGCGCGTAGCATATCTTCCAGTGTCTGAATGGTTCGTTCACTTTGGCCGTCGGTTTGAGGATGGTATGCGGTACTCATATCGAGACGAGTACCCAAAGCTTTTTGAAGTGACTACCAAAAGTGAGAGGTGAAACGGGCATCCCTGTCAGAGATGATCGAGATTGGAACGCCGTGATGAGAAACGATTTCTTTGATGTAGATTTGTGCAAGGCGTTCCATTTTATCGTTTTCTTTGATTGCCAGGAAATGAGCAGATTTGGTGAGACGATCGACGATCACCCAAATGGTATCACAACCGCTCGCCGACTTGGGTAGTTTGGTTATGTAATCCATGGCAATTTGTTCCCATTTCCATTCAGGGATTTCAGGTTGTTGGAGTAAACCAGGTGGTTTCTGATGTTCGGTTTTGACTTTCGAGCAAGTAAGACACTTACTGACATAAGTGGCGATTTCGGCTTTCATGTTTGGCCACCAATAAAATTCCTTGATTCCGTGGTACATCTTATCGGATCCCGGGTGGATAGAATATTTAGACTTGTGAGCTTCATCCATCACCAAGTCTCGTAGGTTCCCGAAATTAGGCAACCAGATTCGGTTTGAGAAATACCTAATCCCGTTAGATTTGACTTCAAATTGTTTGTCAGTACCCCGCAAGGCTTCATTTTTGATATTTTCAGGTTTCAGGGCTTCGATCTGGGCGGTATGAATTTGAATGGCAAGATCGTTGTGAATGGTCATACTGAGGGCTCGGACTCGAAGTGGTTTCGGTCGTTCTTTTCGGCTGAGGGCATCGGCTACAACATTAGCCTTCCCTGGATGGTACTTGATCTCGCAATCGTAATCGGTAAGCAACTCGACCCATCGACGTTGCCTCATATTGAGATCCTTCTGATCGAATATATGTTGGAGACTTTTGTGGTCGGTAAAGATTGTGCACTTAGTGCCGTAGAGATAATGTCTCCAGATTTTGAGAGCAAAAACGACAGCTCCAAGTTCGAGATCATGAGTGGTGTAGTTCTTTTCGTGAATTTTCAGCTGTCGCGAAGCATAGGCAATGACTTTGTCTCGTTGCATCAGCACGCAACCGAGACCTTGGTGAGAAGCATCGCAGTATACCACGAAGTCATCGGTGCCTTCGGGTAGTGATAGAATTGGAGCACTGCAAAGCTTTTGTTTCAGAAGTTGGAACGCTGACTCTTGTTTTTCGGTCCAATCGAACCTTTTGTCCTTCTGAGTCAGTACCGTGAGTGGTTGAGCTATTTTGGAGAAATTTTCGATAAATCGCCGATAGTACCCAGCAAGACCCAAGAATTGTCGTACTTCAGTTGCAGAGGTGGGTGCTTGCCAGTCTTTGATAGCCTCGATTTTTGATGGGTCAACGTGAATTCCCTGACTGTCGGTCACGTGACCAAGGAATTGAACGGTTTGTATCCAGAACTCACACTTAGAGAATTTGGCATAAAGCTCCTCGTGTCTAAGGAGTTCAAGGATGATTTTGAGGTGTTGCGCATGTTCTTACTCGTTGCGCGAGTAAATGAGTATGTCATCGATAAAGACAATGACAAACTTATCGAGGTAAGGTTTGCACACCCGATTCATAAGGTCCATGAATACAGCCGGTGCGTTAGTTAGACCAAAGGGCATCACTTGGAATTCGTAGTGCCCATAACGAGTTCTGAAAGCAGTTTTTGGAATATCGGCGTCGCGAACTCGTAACTGATGATAGCCTGATCGCAGGTCGATTTTTGAGTAGAAACTTGAACCCTGAAGTTGGTCGAATAGATCATCAATGCGAGGAAGTGGATAACGGTTCTTGACGGTCAATTTGTTCAACTCTCGATAGTCGATGCACATTCTGAATGAACCGTCCTTCTTTTTAACAAATAAGACCGGAGCTCCCCAAGGTGAAGAACTCGGCCTGATGAATCCTCTATCCAGAAGTTCCTGTAACTGAGAGGACAACTCCTGAAGTTCGGATGGGGCTAAACGGTACGGTGCACGGGCCACCGGTGCGGCACCCGGCACGAGATCAATTGAGAACTCAACCTGTCTAGGCGGAGGTAAACCAGGTAGTTCTTCCGGAAAGACTTCGGGAAAGTCTCTAACAATTGGCACATCCTCAAGTCGCTTCTCCTCCGACTTCTTCTCTGTGATGTGTGCGAGTATTGCAGGGTAACCCTTTCTCAGAAATTTTCGGGTTTTTAAGCAAGATATGATATTGAGTCCCGTCCCACCGGTCTCCCCCTGTATGATCAAGGTTCCACCGGCAGCGAGTGGAATGCGGACGATCTTATCGTAACAAATGATTTCGGCTCGGTGTTTGGACAACCAGTCCATTCCAATGATAACGTCGAAACTTCCAATTTCAACGGGTACAAGATCGATTGAAAAGGTTTCATCAGCTAGGTTTAAAGTGCAATTAGGTATCACACTATCGGTTTCTATAAGTTCCCCATTTGCTAGCTCTACAGTGTACTTAACATCTAAGGCAACAGGATTGATGTCAAGTAGTGGGCAAAAGTCATCAGAGATAAAGCTTCTATCAGCACCAGTATCAAATAGAACAGAAGCATGTAAGTTGTTGAGGAGGAACATACCCGAGACCACATTCGGGTCTTGGCGGGCGTCCCCAGATTTGATGACGAAGGCTCTGCTTCGGGTGTTGTTGTTGTTGCTGTTACGGTTGTTGTTGTTGTTGTTGTTGTTATTCTTCAGCTTGGGGCACGTGTCCCTGAAGTGCCCGGGTTTCCCACACTCAAAGCAGACTTTGGGTGGTCTGGTGTTGTTGTTGAAATTGTTGTTGGCAGGAGAATTGCAGTCTTTGGTGAGATGGCCGTACCTCTTGCAATTGTTGCAAAAGGGACCACAGGAACCTTCATGGTGGCGACTGCACTTGGAACAATAGGGTTTGTTCCCAGTGTAGCCCCGTGTGATGTCAGTGGTGGTGTTGTAGGCTTTGATGGTGTCGGGTTTCTTGTTTTGTTGGTTGGAGTGGTTGTTGTGGTAGTCAGACCACTTTCGTTTGTTGTTTTGACAGGATGAAGTGGGTGGTTCAGAATCTTGGCTCATGGACATCAGGTCTTGGGCCAACAGGATTGCACCGTCAATGGTGGTTTGGTTGGAAGAGGCAACATGCCCCCGAACAGGCTCAGGAAGGCCAAGGATGTACTTCCTGATTTTATCAGGTTCGGTGCTCACCATGGCTGGGCGAAGGGCGGCAAGTTATTGAAATCTGGTGGTATAACCATCGATGTCACCACCCTGAACCTTTAGGTTCCAGAACTCCTCATCCAGCTTTTGGAGTTTAGCGATTGAGCAGTATTTGGCAGTGAGTTTTGCTTTCAAGTCCTCCCAAGTTAGTTGGTAGGCAATGTCAGCACCCACTGATTGGGTATATGAATTCCACCAAGAGTGGGCATCATCTTCGAGAGAGCAGGTGGCGAAGTTTACTTTGTCGTTCTCCGCGCATTTGCTGACACGGAAAACAGTTTCCATCTTCTCGAACCATCTGATAAGTCCGATGGCTCCTTCAGAACCCTTGAAGCTGGGGGGTTTGCAGCTTTGAAAGTCCTTGTAAGAACAAGGTTTAGCAGTAGTGGTTTCAGCGGCATCGCTGTTTCTGGTGGAGTTTTGTGGGGTATTCCGAGCCAAGGCTTCAGTAACAGCCTGGGTTATAAGCGATGTAAGCTGAGCATCGGTGTATGGTCTTGACTTTGGCGGCATGATTCTTCAATAAAAGAAATGAAGATACATGAGATTTCGTAGGAAAGTTGTATTTGTTATAGATGTACATGTATAAAAGCAGTAATACATGACATCAACATGGAAAAATGACAATTAATATGAGTTGAACAACAAGGAATATTTGATAGCTAATATGAGTTCAAAGGTTACATCCTACAGAGTTATTACAAAAGGCGTCGGGAATTGTTACATCCGACCGAATTTTAGAGTAGCGCGTAGATAGTTACTAGATTACAGGATAGATTACAAGACAAAGACTACACTAGTCTTAACGTAGATTAATTTGTTCCATTATCGTGACAAGACGGTCCACAGTGTTTGCAAGTCTGCTAGCTTGACGGGCGTTATCTTCTGCTAGTGCCAGTCGTTGTGTTAGTCCACGGGCATACTCTTCTGCTTCATGTGAACGCTGTTCACATTCTTCCATCCTTTGACGTAGGAGGGCATTTTCCACGCTTATCGCTATTACTTGGTTGCGAAGGACATCCATGTTGTTGTTTGTGGTTTCCAGGTCGTCGGAGACTTGTTCGATGCGTTCAAGGGATGTAAGTCTCCAGTTTTCGTTCGTTTCCTGCAGCACGACATCCATGGTGTGAAGTCGCTGCTCGTGTTGGTTCACCCTAGCGGCTAAGGCCGGCAAGGTGAAGTGAGTGGGGTACGGGCCAGCTCGAGGCAACCTGGCGTTCCTCCTAGCTACCCTTAGGTTCTGCGACCCGGATTGAGAGCGAGATGAATTTGAGGGTGTGTTTGCCATTTCTGAGACAAAACGTTAGTAAGATTGAGGCCTATATTCATATAGCTCCTATATAATATAGCCTATTGAGTGTCTAGCATAAACATGTTTAAGTCTCGGTTCTCTCGAGGTCAGAGTCTTCTATTGTACCCTGTTCAGCCATAACTACTTTCAGATCTTACATCATCCTTGCTTAATTGTACATAGTTGATCAGGCTATGTTAAATTAAACTCGTATGATGTAATCACTGAACCAGTTATACCTAATAAGGAATACCGCCTAATGGTCATAGTCTAGGTCCACTAAATGCAACCTAGTTCACTATAACCTTAGGCTCTGATACCAATCTGTAACACCCCCAAATTTGATGATTTGCGGAAGCTTGAATTGGGTGTTACTAATCAATAAAAAGCACAAAGATATATAGTAAACGACTCTATATGCGTCGTTTTAACAAAATATATTGATAATAGAAATGTTTACAACATTTAAAGCTTTACATAGCTCGAGTTTAAATAAAATGAGATTTCAGTACATAAGTACTTGTACAAAAATATACTAATGCAAGAAAATCTCAATCGTCTGTATGCTGACTCGAGCTAAAGTCCTGAAGCAGAAACATCCTACTGCTTGGTACCTGCGATATATGCTAAAAGGTCAGCTAAAAGCTGGTGAGCTCACAGGTTTGAAATCAGTTAATATAGTATGAACCGCAAGATTTAAATAATGAATTGCATCCAGCAATTAAATAATGAATTGCATCCAGCAATTAAATGATAGTCATCGTGTATACAGCCATGAGCACATAGTTGAGCTTAACTCGAGGGCCGGGTCCCCTATAGAGAATTCCGGGCGAGGTGCCTCCACGAATGCCTAATCAACATTCGTCTTCCCAAATATTAGTACGTCCGTTTACCCGGTTAGTGCTTGCTAACCCGAACGAGGAGGGTCAATCCTATATGGTACCATATACTTATATTCACGCTACAACGTATTAACAACTATGCTGACGGAGGACTTTAAATGATTAGTTTCGAAAAACTCATGTAGTATATGAAATGTTTGTACTTGCGTTCACATGTTAAAATTGAGCAATATATCACACCCCTGAGTAAAACAGTAAAAAGAGGGGCTATGAGACTCACCTGAGTCTGGAAGCGTTTAAACAAACGTAAGTTGATTAGCCGAGTATGAAGTCCAAAGACTTGTAACCTGAGGGTGTCCACGACACGCGATGGTTATAATCATGATTGGGTATCTCAAAAGATCACCCTTGTAGTTGTTCATTCAACTATAATGTCCAAATCTCCACTATTTGGTTGTTACGTTTAAGTGTTTGAAAAGTGTACAGCCCGTTGGTGACGGATTTGTAATAATAATCTCAACTATTATTATTTTTATTTCGTGGCGTTTTACTTGAAAAATGTGTTTTGATTGTGTTTTAGAAGCCGTTACGGAATCTAAGTACGGGGGTCCGGGGGCAGCGCCCCTGGTAGCGGGGTCCAAGGGGCAGAATTTGATCCACATATCTTTGAGTTTGCACTCGTCATTTCCTTTTTCTCATTGAATTAGCCTAATTTTCTTATAACGACAAATATTATCAATAGTATTCCTTTTCCTACAGCATTTTTAATAAAACTATACGTTTTTTCCACTGCATTTTGTATATTATTGTTAATTAACTAAAACTTGTATATATTTTACCGCATCTTCTATACCCAACGTCAACAAAATACCGTACAAATGGATAATATATATAATCTAAAATGCAGTAAAAAGAGAACAATATGTCCTAAATGATGTATATGCAAAATGCAATAAAAACAACAATATGTATTATACTTTAATATAAAATGCAATACAAATAGATAATATGTAAAATACAAAATGCAGTACAAATCGATAATATGTAAAATACAAAATGCATTGAATAACAAACAATATATAATGAATGAAATATATGAAAAATGCATCAAAAATAACAAAATGTAGTGAAAATAACAAAATGCAGTACAAATAGATTATGTATAATATAAAATGCAGTGAAAATAATAAAATGCAGTAAAAAAAATAAAATGCGGTACAAATAGATTATATATAATATAAAATGCAGTAAAACGAACAATGTGTACTAAATAAATATATGCAAAATGCAGTAAAAACAGTAGTATGTATTATACTTTCATACAAAATGCAGTAAAAATGGATCATATGTATAATATAAAATGCAGTAAAAAATAAACAATATGTAATAAATGAAATATATGCAAAATGCAGTGAATAATAATAAAATGCAGTGTAATTTTAACAAAATGCAGTAAAAATATATTATGTATAACTTAAAATGCAGTAAAAAACAAACAATATATATAAGATTGAGGTGTATAAATAAAATGCAGTAAAAACGAACAATATCTACTAAACATATATACAAAATGCAATAAAAATAATAAAATGCAGTACAAAGTGATAATTGGAAAAAAAAATTATGAAACAAAAATTTTAATTTTTTTTTTTTTTTAAAAATTGAAATTTTTTTTTTCCGACGACCTGTGGCGTGTGGCGGCGGCGGCGGGTGGCGGCGACGGGTGGCGGGGGCGGCGGGTGGCAGCAGCTAGTGGTGGTGGGTGGTGGAGGGGAGGGGTGGGTAGGAAGAAAGTAGGAGAGAGTAGTGTACACTATTAAAAAGGTGGAGGGGGTAAAAATGAGGTGTTGGCCTGAAATGAAAGCATAACACTAGTATTTATACCCAAACCCTAAGCTGACGTGGAGGGTTTGGTCATGGGGGAGCACGACACTTCCTGCGTGGATCGCTGATGTGGAAGCTCGGTCGTGGGGGAGCATGACACTTCCTACGTGGATCGCTGACGTGGAAGCTCGGTCGTGGGCGAAGACGACATTAACTGTGTGCCGGCTGACGTGGACCAATCGAATGAACCGACCAGGTTAATGGCCAGGGCATGCAAATAGTACCTGAATATAACGGTTGCGGATTGTACTATTGTCAGAGAATGTCGGGCATGCCTTGTCATATTGCCGCCGTACCGTTGTTATTGTGACACCCGGTCAAAAATGACCCAAATTTCGCGCCGAATTTAAACTTTTATTTCATGTATCACATATGCTCAATACCAAAGTATACAAGTATTATATATATAAATGTATATATATAACATAAAAAGATTATTTAATAATCGTGAATGTTCAATCTGAAAGCACCCAGAAACTTTAAAACAAAAGTTAGTACAAAACATCTCCAACTAAAATATTATTGTTAGAAACAATATTACTTTACTCAGAAAATTATTCAAAACATTTTTGAATACAGAAAACTATCCGTCAACACGAGTTGAAACAAATATATATTTTTATATCTATTTAAAAAAATTTTATGAAATACTTCGATTAAAAACTTATACGATTTTATATTTAGAAATTTATCAATTTAAAACATTATACTACTTAACGATCGGGTACACAAACACGGAACGAATACACTGTAAAATGGAACAAGATCCACAAAAAGTGGATCTTGCCCCAAAGAAATAAGCCACCCCACGACACCCTCTGTCTCTTTCTTTCTTTTCATTTTCTTCTTCTTTCACCTTCATCAATCTTCATCTTTTCTCTCATCTTCTTCTTCTAATTCAACAACAATAACAATTAACAACACAACAACAACAACAACATATCATTATCATCATCGTTTGAATCATCATCAACATAATAATCTCCTCTCTTTCTCTCGGTCCACAACCGCCGGTCACCATCCCGTTCTTTCCACCACCGAGCAACAACAATGAAGAACAACAAGTAGCAGCAACAACCGGACACCATTGTCATCATCTTCTCCATCCTCACCATCGGTTTTTCATCATCATCAACACCTCCGATCCTTCATTTTTATTTCGTAAGAATCCCCACTTTTTGTCAAGATTACATGTTTTAAATACATATATTATCATGTAATCGTGTTCTATAAATCATTTATGCCCAAAGGCTAAGATTAAAACTCGTTTTCCCCTTTTGTTTGGTGCGGTCTGGACTGAAAAACACAAAGGAACCGGCGGGTCGTGACCCGGACCCGGCGGGTCGTGCCCAAAAGTCACTCAACCGGTCTAATTGCAAGTGACCACGTGGGAAAACATTTGACATTTGTGTGATATATTAATGAATTAATCGATTAGTACACAGTACACATATTAATGAAATAATCGATTAATGACATATAAATGTTGTAACATTAGATAATTAATATGGCATTACTATGTATATATACTTAATTCCTATAAGTTGTTATTGAAAATTTATAAAAATTGTGTTACAAATTTCACAATCAGATAGTATTTTTTTTTTTTTTTAAAAACTGTTACACGATCGTGTATATTTATTTGTGACCGCGCATTTCAGTTAAAAATTATAAATGAGAACTCAACCATTCCAGTTTGATCAAAAATTTATTTTTCTAAGTTGTTAACTTCTAATAACTAAATAATTGGTTATATATTAATACGGATTAAATAAAAGTTTATGAGCGGTATCTTTGTTAATACAATAATTAACTATGTATATACACACTAATACATAACTAATGATTATATAACCTTTGTTTAAAACAAATGAACACAATTCGAGAAATGCAAATTACTTACAAAGAGTCATCACCAACGAATCATGCATATTTTTAAACGAAACAATCTTTCAAAACAAGTGAACTATTGACATAGTTTAACGTTTAGTCGATTATTTATGTTGATACATTATTGCGTATAGGTTAACCTACTTGGGCTTAGGCTTTGCTAGCACTCTCGCACATACTTAGCTCACCAGGTGAGTCTCACGGCCCCTTTTTACTATTTTGGGGGAGATGCATTACTTGTTTACTGAAATTACTTGTTTACTGAAATTACTGGTTTACTAAAGTTGCTGGTTTACTTGAATACATGTACAAATGTATTGTTTTACAAACTTATCATTTTACCGACAAATATACTTACCGATTTACCAACTTTACTTTCTACTTTACAAACTTATATTTTCAGACAATACTTTACAGACTTTACAGACTTTACCGATATACTACTGTACAAACTTAGTGACTCGCTGTTTTACTATGATACTGATACTTTGCTACTTTACAAACAAAGTGAGCCACTGTTTTACTACGTTACTGATTTACTACCTTGTCACTGTACAAACTTACAAACTTGTTGTTCTACTACGATACTGAATTACTACTTACCGGTATATCAAATTGCATGAGTTTCCATTTAATCCAATGAAGGCCTCTGAAATCATAGTAGTTAATTATCGGATAAGCGCGAGTTTTAGTATATGGATCCATATGGGACTGACAATCCCCGCCTGGGGTGGTAGCGCCACCACGAACCGTACTCGTATAAACAGGTGTTTTCTACTCGTTTCATATGAGTGTTTTTGGATTAGCACTCACGAGGGGCACAATTACGTACGTTAAGCTTCAACTATGATGGCTCATGGCAAGGTAGACCGACCCCACTACAACTGTGAATACTTACTTACCTAATTACCTGTGTGTAATTGATACTTACTTACCGAATTACTTGCGTGTAATTGTTATTTACTTACTCTATTACTATTTACTACAAACCTGTGAGATTCACCAACCTTTTGGTTTACGCTTTTAGTAATGCATTCTCAGGTACGCAACTATAGTAGGATGGCCCAGCAGGATCTACTATTTAGCTCGAGTCGCATGCATGTAGCTATTTGAAGACTGTACATCATTACTTTTGTATTAGTGGTTATGTACTTGAAGTATTAATGTAATGTACTATTTTTCCAACATCTCATGTAGAGTCGTTCACTATATATCTTTGTGCTTTGTTTATTGATTAGTCACGCCCCAAAACAATCGCTTCCGCAAGCCATGAGATAGGGGTTGTGACAGTTATGCAGTTACAACGGCAGGTGTTGTGGTTCGACTCGGGATGTACCCGGACCCATGTTTGACCTTGGCATTGGCGCCGATGCCGAGAGCTAAAAGAGCTAGCCTCAGACGTTATCCGGAGCTAGGTTCGGCACGGATCCAAGGTGGTGATACTTAGTGCAGTATGTCGTCCGTACCGAGGGCTACTAGAGCTGACAGCGGATATTATTCGAGTCCAGGCTAGGTACGGGCCCGAGGTCACCTTATGTGGTGTAGGCTGAGGTCGGATGGCGTACATCATTAGTGTTAACTAACTCTCTCTCTCTCTCCTCCTGAATTTATGTTAACCCTTAATTTTTGATTCAAGGTACAAATAAGATATCATGTAAAACTATATTAACAAAGCCCTTAGCAAAACCCATCGATTCAAGTGGCAACAATTAATATTGTCTCTATTGTTACAGCTGACCTCCAACTTTCCAAGAGGACATTTGACATATATCCGCGTTATCTGTTCATATTAAGGTTATGCATTGTCTGATGGTGAGATAATGAATGAACCCTCTGGTTCAACACCATGGCTAGCCATCTTTGGGCACTGGTTTGTGCGCACAGGCCGATACAGATTGCAAGTTGAAAAAATAAAAAAATAAAAAAAAATTGATCGATGTGTACATGAAGCGATTATATTTTATACACACGCTATAAAAGTTTAGATTAGGCGATAAATGAAAACACTAATAAACTGATAAATCTTAAGGGAAAAAAATGACTACTCTTTTATTCTTTAGAGGAGATCAACAGATCATACTGAAGTGAAGGGAGCAGGAGTTGTTATTTGTTAAGTGTACATATATCATGCACAATCACACTTAATACACTCTTCATGCAATAACTCGAATAATGCAATTTATATATGACGTCGAAAGCCATATACTTATCTGACCTTCAATACAACCACCATACATATATGTAGCATTTTAAATCAACAATTTGTGACATCTTTGAAAAATATATGAGCTTCAAGTTTAACAACAACAAATCGGATGTGAAAGATGACACTATTAACAACAACAAAAAATCAATTTGTCAAAATACGCACATGTAAGGAATACTGTTTGCTCAACTCTTTTCTAAGACTGTTAACTATCTTAGATGTGAGATGAACGATCACGGCTACTTCTTTCGGAATCTTCTTTCTTCCACATTGTCTCCATTTTCTGAAACCATCTCAATGGCCGGACCTGTACCATTTTACACCATGATTGTGTGTTCAACCGAAACAAAAATTTACTAAACATTAAAAAAAATGAAGTACTTCCATAATTCACTGGTAAGTGGTAACCTTCAAACATGGGTGTGATTATACCCACAGAAGCTTATGTACAAGTTTGCATATTGAGAAAGAAAGATAGACATACCTTCCAACGCCTCCTACGGTTTATAGAATTGTAGGTTGATTCCAACCGAGTGATTATTTGCCTAAATGTTGGTCTCTCCTCTGGATCCTCGTGCCAACACTCTTCAACTAACCTGTGACATATATCAAACAGACAGATAAACCAACTTGAGAACATAATCTTAATGGCATTAAATAACATTATTATATACTCAAATACTCAATAATCAACTTCAAGCTACAGATATCGTGATTTAGTGAAACTAGTAGGCAGCTCAAGGGCAATGAAGTAACAACATAAGAAACAGAGAACATTCTTGATTAATAGTTTAATACGCAGTATATAGTTACAAAAAACTTACTCTTTAAGGCCATGGGCATAACTCTTTGCTGGGGCATTAAAAGGAGGGCGTTCTTTTGCAACATATGCTTTAGGAACGTCATCTTCATTCTTCATGGAAAAGGGTTGGCAGCCTTCAATCATCTTGAGCAGATCAAACGAGACAAGATAATCACATTTCGACATTACCATAAGAAAATGCAATTACTCACATCACAATTAATAGCCAAATATATGCAGCAAGCTATGCTTATCTAACAATTAACCATCTACAAAGAATACTTACCTGAAATAATATAATGAACAAAATATAGACAACAAAAGAAGGTAATGAAGAAGTTGTAATTTCAAAAGCAGATAATTCGGGCCCTTACAAATACATGTTTGCATATAGAAGAAAAGCTTATAAAGCCATACCTCTTGCAAAATTAAGGCAAATGAAAAAACATCCACTTTGGTATCATAGTCTTCATTTCTAAACACCTCTGGTGCAACATATCTCCCTGTTATAGCAGATAATCAACAGAACTCATATATAGATTGTGCTAATCCAAATAACTAAAATAAATGATAGAGTATTTGCACTTCGTATGTTGAATTCTCTATGTGTTTGTGGATAGTAAAAGACATTAATCAGATGGCACTTCAATTCTCATTTCTGTTGTTTCATTTAATGCAGCCCAAAAGCTCATCTGAAAACCTAGTAAAAAACAAGACTCACAGGTAGTGTCATGATAGGAAGTGAGCTTTTCTTGTTTGACTGTTTTAGTCACTGTCAGCAGCTCGCTGATTCCAAAGTCTGCAACTTTTAGATGTCCAGAATCAGCACGTAAAATGTTCCTGTTTCCTTAGTCGTATAAAAAAGAACTATTCAACAACTATGATGAACAAATAGACTTCACTCACTACACAAGAACATAGAAGGCAGGAAGATTAGGTGTGTCATAAAACTTACGAAGGCTCCAGATCTCTGTGAATAATTGGTTCTGGTTTATTCTCATGCAAATAGTTCATCCCTCTGAAAAAACCAAACAGATCATTAAAACTCACAAACATCTATTTCATGAGGTAGTTGGAAGATGGACTTGTGGCTTCAATTCTGTAGTGTCTAGAAACCATAAAGTAGTCAATGTACTATCATCGTACCGATTAAAGCAGAACACATTCTAAAAGAAAGACCAGAAGAAGAAGAAAATCTAGTCAGTATGTATTTAGAAAACAAAGATAAGGATAATCACCTTGCTATATCCATGGCAAATTTCACAGCTGTTAATGGCTTTAGTGCTCTATTTCTCTTTAAAAATTGACGAAGATCACCCTGCAATATACACAAATATTGATATGAATAGAGACTAGATGAACAATATTGATTCCGTTTAGTCTCTAGCAGGTCAAACAGGTAGAAGTGAAAAACAATATGTAAAAAGGAAACGGGTCAAATTAGTCAAATAAGTTGTAAGTCGCACAAACTGCATTCTTAATGCATAAAGCCTGCTAAAACATTTTATTATTCAATAAAATCAGACTATTACTGATAGAAAAAATTGTAAACCTATTGAACTACTAATAGTTTCTTGTATTTCAACAAAAGTTTCAGAAAGAAATTTTTTTTGGGTCAACTGAACCTTACCTAGCCCGTTTCACCCCAAACCAAACAAGTTACTTGTTTTAACCTGTTGCCAAACCGACAACCTTATAAAAACTTTGAAATAATAAAGACGACATGCATGCACTATGTGGCATAAAACTTAGCACGTCAACTAGTTGAGCATACCCTAAGCAAAAGAACTGCAAATAGTTACTACATTTCTATATAAATCCTCCAAGAACAAAAAACATCAAACATGGTATTAAACTGGAAAGTAATGGTCATCATGAATGAATAGAAAAGAAACCTTTGGTAAATATTCTGTCACAATCATCATTGGATTACTTTGAGTCACGGCACCCAGAAACTGAACCACGTTAGGATGGCGTATCCTCTGTAGTAATTCAAGTTCATCTCTAAAAGCTCTCCTGTTAATAAAGCATGAGTTAGAAAAAGATACATATTCAATGGAAAATATTCACATAACACAAATTGTTGGTAACTAAACAACCCACACTTTATCCTTATCAGCAAAAAGCTCATCTCCAAGCTTTTTAACTGCAACTTGAGTCCCACGCCATGAAGCTATAGTGAAGGTACCCTGTAAAAGTTACAACAAACATCAAGTCATCAACTATTAAATATGCAACACACACACACACACACAAAAATTCACAAAAAAATATAAAGAGTTGTATAGATGACTTGCCTTGGTAATATCAACACTGTCAGTAAAATCAAGTTCTGTAGCAGCGATCTCATATTCTGGAACTTCACGTGCATTTTTGACATGCATGGGAGCCATCTAAGTTTATACATCATGAAGCAAAACAATTTAGAGAAACAAATGAAATTAAAAGAAAAAAAACTCACTTTTGGGTTTTCTCTGTTTTATCGAATCCTTTTTGTTTCATTTTACATAAAAGTTTAAATAATGTACGAGGGGTATAAGAACATACCAGAGGTTTTGCGCCATGTTTCTCCAAAAGTTTAATCATGTCATGATTCTTGTAATGAATTGCATCTGCAAGAGGCTGTTTTGGCACTATCAGGTTTTTAAAGAACAAAGTCAACGACAATGACTAAGCTGTTATTTAGGGGCTTCTTACAAACTTTCTTAAATGAAAATCAAATTAATAAGGAAATGTTGTAGTTAATATTTTCTTCATCCAAGTATCTAACCACAACATCGATCTGATCATTTTCTTCAACAATTTTCTCTCCCAGCCAATAGAAGCATTCTTTGTGACCATTAAAATTCTACTTACATATAAATGGCTAGCATGCTTCATGTATCATAATTGTATGATACTACAATATCAATTAGATCCAACCTTATAACACAAGAGATCTTACAATAAATAATTTGGTTGAACCTCTTAATTCCTTGATTTTAAGAGATTAAAATTAACTATACCCCTCCTTTAACTACACATTCCAAGGCAAAAATTTCTTAAAATACACAAGCCGATGCAAACTAACTTTTCACCCATCAAGATTTAATATACAGTCAAAACCAAGTGTAAATATCCATCAAATACAACATTTATGATATACGGCCGTAGAAACTAGAAAACATCTGTTAATATAAGGTTTAACGAAATGTACTTATACGAAAACGAAATGCGAATAGCCAGTAACCTGAATCAATTTAAGCGGTTATGCCACATACTAATTCGAACTAAATACCTAAAAAAACCTAAATCTCCCTATCTACATTTCAGCATGTCTAACTTAAACTTGAAGGAAATACAGTAATTATCCAATTCACAAACATTAATTAAAAAATATACTGTATATAATATATCAATTGATGAAATCTTACAGTGCTACCCCAACGATCTGTAGCATCAACATGAGCACCATGTTTTAATAACAATTCAGCAACATCACAAAATCCTTGACAAGCAGCCACATGTAAGGCAGTACGATCATCAATATCTTTAAAATTAACATCAGTTTTTAAATCCAACAACTCCTTAATTCCTTCTAAATTACCCTCACTGGAATGAAACATTAACCTAACTCTAGGATCAATCAGATCCAATCCATCAATCTCATCATCATCCGTTTCCGTACCCGAACCCGGTACCCGGTCCGGTGCTCTTGATGATTGTCGTCCTAAGGTAAACCTAACTTGTGGTGGTGGTGTTGACTCCATTATCACAATTTCCACTAGATTAGTACGACTTAAAACCCTAAAACACGTAATAAACAGATTGAAGTGTGAATTGAATTATCATAATAATAATTGGGGACCTACGAAGAAAGCGTAGAGGTGGCTTCGGGTTGAAAGAGAAATTAGGTGACCAAAGTGACCAACTGTCAAAATTAAATGCGTGGAGAAAAACAAGAAAATGGATGTTTTTTCGCTGATAAATGAAATCAAAATTATTTACTAGTACGAGTGAGGATTCACGTGGTTGATTGTTAGAATAGTACAAAACGATTCTTGTTTAGGGGTTAAAGTTAAATAGACAAATAAATTATTTAAATTTGTAAAAATATTTTATTAAGTTACTGAATTATTAATTTTTTCGATTGAACTTACTAAAAAAATTACGATACATGATTTACTTAACTTATGATGATTAATAGTCAAATCAAAATTAATTTACCTAACTTATAAATAGTACAACTTTAAAAAGTCTAATTTAAATGTGAAAATAGTATAATAATTCAGTTGAACAAATTAATAGTTTAATAATATGCATAAATATTTTGAAAAGGTAAAATAACTTTAATAATAATAATAATAATAATAATAATAATAATAATAGGGTTGTCAGTAAGAATCATTTGAACTTATTTATTAAACTCAAACTTTCCTTTATTATCAAAAATCATAATTAATACATTATGTATAAAAAAGAAGTTTCGGTGAATTAAATACAAAACTTCAGAGTATTAATTATAATTTTGATTAAATAAAGAAACTTTAGCTTCAATGAATGCAAAATTTCCCTCTTATTGACAGCCCTAATTATTAATTCCATAATAATAATTTTGAAAACTCAAATAAAGGTGTTATCTGCTTTTGTAATATTGATTATTGAATAGATTCATTAATTTGAAGCCTTTTATATGAAGTTTTGTTACTTTTATGTGTTGGTAGGATAGAAAACCCGTTAACGGTTAATTGGTAGGTAATTTAGTTTTATATAAGCTACTAGCACTACTGAAACCCGTGTATACACACGGGTCGTCGAATGTCTATTTAATTTTTTAATAACGCAAATAATTTTTATGATACAAATTCTATCATTTTGTATGAAAAAAATAAAATAATAGAAAGCCAATAGATCATGTTAGATTTTGTATATGGTAAGAATTTTTTTTATAGTTAACGAATTAGATGTTGTATATGGTAAAAAGTTTCCTTATATAATTTAAGATATTTCAAATAATGCTATTAGAATTAGATTATACATTCGTATGGATAATAATAATTATAATAATAATAATACTAATAATAATAATAATAATAATAATGATAATAATAATAATAATAATAATAATAATAATAATAATAATAATAATAATTGTGATTTTGTAAAATTAACTTTTTCTTGGAGTTCTTAATCGACTAAAAAATAAAACAAATAACTTTATAGAAAATAGGAAACTTACTAAGTAAGATGAGAGGTATATACAAAGCCAATGATTTAAAACATTTGTCGAACTCTTTCATTTCTACTTTGTTACCTATATTAATTACTTAATTAATATCATTCATCATGTCATCTTTTCCTTAATTTTAGCTAATTTAAAAAATTGAGTAATTCTATTGGTCAATCGATTTATTGATGACATCATCATATGTTTCTTATATATAATTTAAGATGCGCACAGTTGAAACTTTAGCGGGTATTAGTGTATTACCATATATATATATATATATATATATATATATATATATATATATATATATATATATATATACTCCAAGGTGTGCGTATACGCACACTCCAAGCTCAGATTAACAAATACGGTCGTTCTAAACGCGAAAATTTGGAGTTCAATAAACGTTGTTTTAGACGTTGCTTTATCTAGTTTGATGTATCTATAACATCAACATATAGATCACTCCCAAATCCGAATTACATAACAACTTTAAGTAACCTAACTACTTGAACACCTTACTTGCAAAAAAAAAAAAAAAAGATAATAATAATGGTTGTTAAAGTAAGTCGTAGACCTTAAAGTTCTGTATGTTATAAAATACTGTCATAAATATAAGAACTAAGCTTGAGACATTGAACCTTATAAAGATTTATATACACTTATTGTTTACTCCCTTTGTCCTACAAAAATCGTCTCCGGACCTTTTTTGTTAGGATTAAGATAGTTGAGTAAACGTTAGTTTTGTCTTTATTCAAGGCAAGTTCGACTACATTTATTTACGATATAAATGATTTATAGTAATAAATGAGGGTAAAATAAGGAGTTTAATGATTTTTGATTGTTATTTTTTGCAAGTAGACAATTATTTTGGGACAGACAATACAATAATGTGGACAATTATTTTAATACGGTGGAGTGTTTTCTTTCAAAGAATTGTTTCTACTATAACTATGCATCATTTTTATTTATAATATAAATAAGGTAGATTTCATGATGAGCATAAACCGCATTACAAATTGTTGAAAGAGTTGCATGGTAGTTGATTTTGTATGGATTATATTTCTATTATTATATAAATATATATTGTATTGTATTTGGTAATATAAGAACATGTTATGGTAATTAGTGGGGCAATTAAAAAAAAATCTTTTTTTTCCACTTTTACTAACCGTGTGACGTGTTCAAATATTAGGATGTTATGTTTTCTGAGTAAGGTTCAAATGAGACTAAAAATTTGTGTGACAATAGAGGAACCAATGATATGGTGCCATGTGTACAAAGAGAATACAAAACACATTTAACCCTTAAGTTAAATATCTCACAAACGACAAATCGAAAAATTATGAAAATTGCACCATTAGATTCAGCGTTTGATCCTCTTCGATTTGCCGTCCATTAAGGCATACTTTCGACGAGTTTTTTTTTTTCATTATTTTTATTGGGTTTCACATTACTAACGCATGTGTTACAGTGTTGCGTTTAGGGGTTAGGGTTTGGGGTTTTGGGGTTAGGGTTTAGGGTTCCCGAAACCCCAAACTCCCAACCCTAAACCCTAAACTCTAACCCCAAACCCTAAACCCTAAACGCTTTATAAAACTCTAAACCCTAAATCATAGTAAACCCTAAACCCTAAACCCTGCTAAACCCTAACACTAAACCCTGCTAAACCCTAACACTAAACCCTGCTAAACCCTAACTCTAAACCCTAACCCTAAACCCTAAATCAAATGTATAATCAATCACTAACACATGTGTTACTAATATGTAAAACCCATCAAAAAAAAAAAAAAAAAAGTTCGTCGGAAGTATGCCTTGATGGACGGCAAATCGAAGAGGATAAAACGCTGAAAAATATGGTGCAATTTTCATGATTTTTTGACTTGTCATTTGTGAGATATTTAATTTTTAAAAACGTGGATGAGAGAGAAAAAAGTGACACATGGCATATTGTGATTGGTTCCTCCATTATCACACAAAATAAATGGTCTCAATTGAACTCTTCTCTATGTTTTCTTTATATATTAACTAAGATAAGATAAGATAAGATAAGATAAAATAAGATAAGATAAGATAAGATAAGATAAGAATAAGAATAAGAATATATTATTACACCTATAATATCTGTTAAGTCAAACCATTTATCGCCATGTAAACTTGTTTTTATTACAAGTTAAACTATATTTATGATAACATATACTCCCTCCCCAATAGAAAAAATTAATGTAAAACTACTATTCTTATCTGTCACAAAATTATTGTCTAGTAAAAAAAACCTCATTAAAAATCATTAAACTTTTGATTTTACCCTAATTTATTATTGTGAATTATTTAATTCGTAATAGTTTTCAGTAAAACTTGTTTTGTGTACAAGGATAAAATTGATATTTCATCAATATATCATAAATCAAAGAAAAATTATTTGAAATATTTTTTTAGACGGATGGAGTATAAACTAGTAGAGAAGAGGGATGACGATGCCGAACAAAAAGCCTAAAAAGCCATATGATCCAATTTAGACGACGGGATCAAAAGTCTAAAGAGTGCCTTAAGGTTCTTGTAATAAGTTTGTACTTTTTAACGTATCTAGGCTTTAAACATTAAAATGATCTCATTAAATAAATCTAAAATTGATTTACTTTACTACTAAAGAGATCATGACACACGTCGAATACACTAAAAAGTTAAGTAGTGAGAATATAGAAAATGCATATATTTAACTGAGTGAAAAGTCATTTTCATTATCGATGTATTAAGATATATACAATTATACATCATTTCATTAATACATGGATAAATAAAAGTAATAGAACCGGATCCGAGTAAGTGTATTTGTGATATGATGGATTGTAATTTTACGTAACAAAGTAGTCATACAAAATGATAAAACCTCCTCCATTTACTTGTTTCGTACGAAACAAATTAACCATCACCAAAGTGCAATAGTGGTTGGCGTCAGGGGCGGAGTCACGAAGAAGTAAGGAGCATCAGTCGCTAGGGGTCTTTTTGTTACATGCAGTGTAAATTTCATATAAAATTTGCATTTTTTGTTGCATTTATTTTTTGTGCTACGGGTTAACAAAAATTAAGATACTCCTGCAATGGGTCACCTCAAATCCTGGATCCGCCACTGGACTTGACGTCATAATATCATCATAAGAGGTCTCAGGTTTAAAGCTCACTAGCTGCACATCTTTGAATGGCTTGAGAAAGAGTTGGAAATAGTCACAAGATATTCCGGTTAGACCGCGTGCAAACGAGTAAACTTACTTACCCTCCTCGAATAACTTGAACAAGAAAAACCTTCACCGTTTACCTGTTTCATACAAAACAAATTACTCCCTCCGTCCCGAAAAAAATGATCCCACAACAAATTTTCTTTGATTTAAGATAGGTTGGATAAATGTCTCTTTTACCTTTGTATTCAAGGCAAGTTTATAGAGTACAATTAAAATTTGTTGTAAGATAGGTTGGATAAATATCTCTTTTACCTTTGTATTCAAGGCAAGTTTATAGAGTACGATTAAGAGTTCAGTGATTTTTATAGTGTTTAGAGGGAATTTTGGTGAAAACTTTTGTCCCAAACGAGGCAAAGACGAAGTTGAACGGTTGTAGAATCCTGTCAAAATTTTAGAGTAAATTAATCATCTATTATTAAATTTTGGCAAGCTTTCCTAGAAAGATTAGCGAGTTTTTATATATTAAATTCCAAGCAGGAATCTGGAATGGTTGCAAAAGTCCAGCAACTAATAACAGATTAAAAGCCAAGATCAAGCCCAAAATCCCAATAATCCATGGACTAAACTTTTTATCGTTTACTTTACCATACTTATCACCTTTAATTAATCTTTTATATATTCTCTGTTTCTTGACTGACAATTGGTATTTGGTAGCATGTATATATAATGTGAATTAAGAAGGGTTTATAGTTTGGTTATTTATCAAACTTTGCACATTTTACTATTGTGTGTATCCAACTTTGAAACCTCATATTGTATGTATTTAAGTTTTAAAAGCATCTATTGTATGTTTTTTGCTACATAAATTGACATATTTTCTGTAACTTCAATACATACAATAGTAAGTTAAATGCATACAAAAGACGATTTTAAAACTTGAATACATACAATAGGAGGTTTAGAAGTTGTATACATACAATAGTAAAAAGTGTAAAGTTCGATGCATAACCAAAATATAAACCCAATTAAGAAAGTGGATACTCTTTTAACTAGTTGATATTTAGTATTTAATTAATTATGTTTTAAGCAAAAGTGATATTAAAACTTATTTCAAGTGTCTCCGATAGATTCTGAATGAAGATATTCACACTTTATTTAAAACAATAATGAAGGTTTCTTTGAGATTAGATTATAAGATCAATTATAACATATCATTATGGCATCAAATTCACATACAAATATATTCACATTCATTCATATTTAAATTTAAATTAAAATAATATAAAGTGGTAACTCAGTTAATTATCATAACATGGATGCCCTTTTTCGATCACATTATTCGTATATAACAATTTTTATTTTTTTGATTAATTATTACATCTACGGCAAGAAGAAGATTGATATTAAAATAAAATATTCAAGTCTACATGTCTTGGGCATTGGTATGTTTGCGTGGCCGGAACTAGAATTTACTTACCGGGGCAAAAAGGGTAAATGGCGCAGATCGGCTACGAACTTTCCTTTTTTTGTCGAGTTAGGGTATGAACCCAATTTATTATACAGATCGGTAACGAACTTTCAAAAAAAAGTTCGAGTTAGGTAACGAACTTTTTTTCCACCTAACTCGAAAAGTTCGTTACCTAACTCGAAACATAATTTGAAAGTTTGTTACTTAACTCGAAACATAATTCGAAAGTTTGTTACCTAACTCGAAACATATATTGGACACGAACTTTCGAATTATATTTCGAGTTAGGTAACAAACTTTCAAATTATGTTTCGAGTTAGGTAACGAACTTTTCGTGTTATATGAAAAAAAAAGTTCGTTACCTAACTCGAAACATAATTTGAAAGTTCGTTACCGAACTGTATAATAAATTGGGTTCATACCCTAACTCGACAAAAAAAAAGAAAGTTTGTTGCCTATCTGCGCCATTAACCCTGGCAAAAAAAAAAAGTTTCTTTTTGATTATTTGTTTAGTTTTGAGAAGGCAAAAGTTATAAAATATTATAAATATCTTTAAAAAAATATATTTTTTTATGATTTTTAATACTTTTTTGAGGGCAGCTGTTCCATGCCCCCTTTTACATCCGGGCAGCCCACCTACAAGCTATATCAAGGTTGTCAGGATCGGAATTCTACGTAGGATCGTTTTTGCCTTTGCAAGATCGGGATCGGAATCGTAAATCCTACCAAAATATCATTTTTTTATACAAAGATATATAAATTCTTGTAGAAAACTACTATTAGAGAAATTAATCTAATATTCAAACTTTTATATTACAAAAGTGATACAATTTGTCAACATATATTTATAGGACGATAAACGTACTAAAACAAAAGATAGTGACATAGTACAATTGCACTAAAGTTTGAGAGAATATTACAAATGAATATTACTAATTGTCGTTTTAGAGGATGTAGACTTTTTCTTAGGTTAATTTGATAATAAATGGGGAAATTAAATTTGGAAACAAATGTACGGTAAGTTTTGAGATAGTATTTTGACTACTTATGGGCCTTACAAGCCCAATTGTAAACAACAACAAAAAAAAAATTAGCCCATTTGTAGGATCGGATCGTTCAACGATCCTACGATCGATCATACGATCCTACTCCGATCCTGCGCGTTTTCCCTTGGTAGGATCGTACGATCAGGATCGCGATCTTGACAACTTTGAGTTATATGTGTAAATGTAATAACAAAAGACGTGCGTGTAGACTTGAATAATCAACAAGAAGAAGAAGAAGAAGAAGAAGACCTTAAGTCTCGTATTTAACTAAATATTTACGTGATTGGTCCATGCACAAGAGATGTTTATGATGCATTATGTATGTATGCACGCAAATTAAGCCGGCTTACTAGAAAAGGTATAAAGCAGCAGCCATGATAAATTTCAACCGAAAGTGCTTATAGCTAATATCAGAAGATATTGCACTTGGCTATTATTCGAATATATCGATCAAATCAATCGATATCTTATGACTAAACCACACACATCACTTCATACAATCAATATGCCACAAGTCAGACCGTACATACAATTGATCTAATTCACGCACATGAAAATTACATTTCTACGCATTTTTGAGCACTTGGAATCTTCCAAAACAAGTATAAATACTCATCATATAGGGAGGTCCAAATTATAGCAGCACTACACGAAAAAATATAACAGAAATGAGCAGAGTGAAGACATTGGTGGCTGATAACCCGTTGGTAATCTTTAGCAAAACAACTTGTTCAATGAGTCACTCTATTAAATCGCTCATAAGTAACTTTGGGGCTAACCCGACTATATATGAGCTCAATGAAATTTCAAACGGGGATCTTGTGGAAGCGGAACTGCTAGGGTTTGGATGCAATCCAAGCGTACCGGTTGTTTTTATAGGGAAGAAGTTAGTTGGAGGTGCTAATGAAGTGATGAGCCTGAACATGAGAAGCAGACTCAAACCAATGCTTATTGAGGCTAAGGCTATATGGATCTAGTAATTCATATCCATTGTTAGCAACTTTAATCATTCAAATATATAAGTAGAAAAATGCACTACATGCCATCATGTACTATGAGATAGATGATGATGTACCAGCTTTAAGTGATGTCTTTCTTTAGCTTTGCTTGGTATTATACCCCAAAATTAGAGTATTTACTTGGGGGATAGCATAGGTAATGTAATGTTTAACATTACCTAACTTAAGTAATGTTGAGGCTACAATTAATAAAGATAAGTTCAGCACTAATTTTTGTATATATGTACATAAATAATCCATCTTTTACACCAATATTAGGTAATGTTAACATTACAGATCATTCTTCGCATTTACCATACTCAATATCATATCACAATCTTGATATCACAACTATGATTTTATCATTCATGCTTCAATTCGAATCATTGACCTTTTTCACCTTGGGTAAGATTAACAAAAGTTACTCTATATTGATGTATTGCATGTTATACTGAATATTAGAATGTTACACAAGAAAAGGAGTAATGCTATATATACATACTTAGATGGACCTAAACGTAGACCTAATGCATTCATTAGTTAATACCGTTTCGATATCATAATGTTATTGGTTGAACTTAGCACACGTCACTATTACAAATTTAGGTCTACATTAGGTCTATCTAATTAGTCATTTCAATCGTTTTCCCTGAAAATATAAATATGACAAGTGACATACATTTCTTTTGTCTTTAGCTATAATATAGTACATACCAAGAAATGTCATTTTCCCTTAGAATCTATATCATATCAAATGCTTACATGGTGTCACATCTCTATCTATTTGATAACTATTGAATAAACGAGTTGCTTCATCGACCAAACATATATGGTATATGTTCCACGTACTACAAGATCCGTCTTGTTGTTTAATAATTAAGGCCGTACACCAAATAAGTTGACAATGAGTCTAGAAATGTCCACAACAACATGATCAGAACAAGAATCCATTATCTTATCATCTTAAACCACTTGATCTATAATTTGATACTTCGATCACCGCTCTAGAAGAATGCAACGTGTGATGGATTTTATTAATTATAAGTTTAGTTAATTAGCAATAGGAACTTTACTAATAAAGTTTCGAGTCACAAAGAATTCTACTTAAGAAATGATTATCCTTCAATTCAAGCAAATTAAAAAATATGAATCACTACGTTAAAAAAAGATGTGAAACTTAACATGATTCAAGTCTTATTGAAATTTCAAATTAAGTACCTTGTAAATAAATATTTACAATATAATAAGAAAATATATATGTATATTTGAGATAGAAGTAGTGTTGTATATCTATGAACTCTAAGAATTGAAGAGTTGTATAATGAAAAAAAGAAACTAGAGGTTACCTTCGAAGTTAGAGACGAAAAGAATAAGGAGAATCTACCTATTGGAAACTGCGAAGGGTCATTATTTATTTATATATATACATGTATTTATCTTTATATTCCAGTATATATAAGTAGCAAAATAATATAATTATCCAGAATAAAAGTACACAGAAAGAAATCAAAGAATAGAATATAAGATCTTATACAAGTATGATTGATCATAGCACAAAACTGATCCAAGGTGCTGGAATATACATAATGGAATGGAAAGCAGCAAACCTACAACCTAACACACTAACCCACAATGGTATGTCAATAGATAGTGTCTGAAGTAGGGCTTCAACCCACGATAGGTATTCGGGTAAGCTATTTAGGGATCGAGTTCAAGGTGTTTTGGTAAGCTTATTCAGACAGTTGCGCCTTACCAAAACACATATTCCAATGATAATTTTAAGAGTGATAATAATGTAGCCTAACTCACATACTAGAGCCCCCACATACTATAATGTCTCAAGTGAAGCTTGAACCTATAACCTCTAGGTTGATGGGTTCCTGACATAGGGTATGTTTGGCATGCAGCTTATAGGAGCTTATGAGAGCTTGAGCTTATGGTTTTATTCATAAGCTTTGTTTGGCGACCAAAAATTTTAGTAGCTTATGGTTTTCATAAGCTCCAAAACCATAAGCTACTTGAAGTAGCTTTTGAAAGGAGCTTGTAGCTTATGGAAAAGTAAATTACACAAATATCCTCTAACTAATTATATTTCATCTATTAGAAATAATATATTTATCCTTTTATGTCATTTTACATTTATAAGCTACAAGCTCCAGCTACTCTGCCAAACACATATTTTACCAAAAGCTCCAGCCACAAGCTACCAGCTCCAGCTCCCGCTCCCAGCTACAAGCTTGTAGCTACCAGCTCCAGCTACAAGCTCCAGCTAGTTGTGCCAAACATACCCATACTAATATGCAAAATGCCATCTTAATGATATTCCAGATCTTACGAGCTAGTTAATACTGTACATACAAAATTACAGATCATGTAAAAAAGGCCATAAATTATAGGTGTACTAGACCACTTATCATAAGGCAAGCTTAGACATGCTCAAGTGAAACGAGTGAGTCATACTGCAAGACTAGACTTTTACCGTACAACTAGTTGAGTAAATTAACACAAAATAAGAAACTCGAATCTATCACATAGAGACATTATTTCCTAGTGTGTGGCTATCATTTTGTTTTTAAGATTCGAAAATAGCCACTCGTGCTTTTTTGTTGGATATAAACTTGTATTCCTTTCGAATCCACCGAAAGGCATACTCAAAACAAGATAAGTATCTTGTGCAGATTAGCATTTCGACTTTATATTCTATTAATAGTAATACTAGCATATATGGATAAGGGCATCTAAAGAATGTCAAACAAAGGTTCCCCACCATCATTAACCCGAGGTTTAAGAGCTCCTCAAACCAAAAGCTTTAAATTTTAACTAGTGATTACAAATAAACAAGTGCATACAACTGTTGCACTATACACATATATGAATGTAACTGATCAAGTGGCTTACTTAATCATGTCATGTTATGTTGTGCCGTAAAACATGTTCATAGATCAAAGTGGTTATATCACATATGCGAAAAACGCCTACATCAGCTAACAACATGTCATTCTTTCTTCAGAGCAGCTTAAGAATAATATGTGCGTTACAGAAGATTAAAGTGAATACTATGCTACATAAATCAGTACCACGTACTTATTCAGATGTACTATAATCCTATATTGTGGTTATCTGCTGAAATCCACCCGTAACATAGTCACATTGTGCACAACACTATTCATATATTCTGATGTTACATCAAACAAGGTTATGATTCCACCATTACCAAATAAAAAATGAGAATAAATAGGCTCAAACTTTACTTATCTTGGTATAAAGTATAAACAACTTAGCTTCTGTTCTCTAGCATAACGATGACCACTGTCATGAATCTGTTAGCTGAGAATCCAGTGGTGATTTTCAGCAAAACAACATGTTGTATAAGCCACTCGATCATCGCACTTGTGAGAAAATTTGGGGCTAACCCTACCATCTATGAGCTCGATGAGCTTCCTAATGGGCGTGCAATAGAGAGAGAATTAATGGAGTTAGGATGCAGCCCTAGTGTACCAGCTGTGTTCATAGGGAAGAAACTTATTGGGGGTGCTAATGAGCTAATTAGTATCAATCTGGAAAGCAAGCTTAAGCCACTTCTCATTGGTAATAATGCAATATGGATGTAGTAACCAACTACACAGGTGCAGCTTATATGTTACTAAGGTCGTTTCTTGTGTAATAAAATCAAGTATCCTACTGTCAGTATGTGGTGTATACTTGGCATTGTAGCCTGTTCTTTTTGAACAAGCTCCAAAAGCAGTTTCCTTTATGAGTCATGTAGATTGTTATAAATAGGTGTTTGTTGATGCACGAATCAAATATACAAGATACAAGATGTAACATGAGAAATTCACAATTATGCAGATCAAACAGTTGAGGGAAGTACCTATAAGGTTCACTAGGGAATACAACACACAAGAAACTAGTTAGGGAGTACAAGTTACTAGTTATGTTGGAGAGTGACTTCAGTCACCTTTTCCCACGATTTAAGTGTTTTGTCTTCCGTGTCTGTTTTGTATAACGCAAGACGGGTTATCGGAAAGCTCAGGCTTTCAATACTTTCATCAAGAGCATTGGCTCTCTCTTGAGCCTTTTGCTTTTCTTCATCGGTTATATCTGCATATAGGATGCTCAAGTGTGGCATATAAGCTGCAAATGTAACACGAATATATTGTTAAAGAAATTGGAGACAAAACTACCTAAAAGTAATAAACTTAGAGATAGAAACAGGACTTACGAGTTGAAATTTTGAAACCAAAATGCGACCAGCAGTGTGCACCGGTCTCCATGACCTGAAATAACAGTTTTATAACTCAAATGTTAACAATATTCACTATGTAGTTGACATCGAAATTGTAATCTGATGTTCAATTACAGAAAATGTAAGTTCCATGTAATTTTTATTTGGATGATAAGCAAAACATTATTTCACCAATGAGATTAAATTTCTAATTTTTTCTAGCAGAAAAACCATTAACTAACGAAAAAACGCAGAAGAGACATTTGTTTCCATTGGCAGTAGCCAAAAATAGCGAAACACGAGTAGTTATTGTTTCCATTTACATTTCTATACGTGATCCAAATTCACAAGTTCTTATATGTAGTGTTCTTTAATTCATCTTGTTTGTTTACTGCGTAATACAGGAACATCACAAATCATACCTAAAAAGTCAATGTTTGACTTTTCAAAAGTCTATCTAAAACTTTCACATTTAAATTCTAATCTGCATCCTGTTCAACATATAGCTAACATAATCACTTCACCTAACAAAATCAATATAAATAACACAGCCATAGCAACAATAACTTCAAAACCATAACAATTCACACAAATTTGCAAGCCAAAAAGCATAATGTTTGACAAATAAAAATCAAAGTCAAACTGTACCTCAGCCGATTTATGCAGCAACAAAAAAACACACTGATAAAAAAAAGTTCCAGTAGCCACTTTCTCAACAGTCGCATTATAAGCTTTCAAACCCTCACATGCTTTCTTAAGTTTGTCACGTGCCTCATCTTCCGTCAAGGTGATCGCACCGACGACAGTCACGTGCGGCTCAAACTCCGGCCCACCGAACTCTGATCGGAGACCAACCATCAATTTCTTGACCCGTTCTGTTACGTGTTCCGGTGGTAGGGCCCATACCGAATACACGTCTTTCTTGGGGTGTTGTGATGGCTCGCTAACGTGTACATCCATGGAAATTGAGATGATAAAAAGAAATAGTGTTAAGATACCGATTAATGAGAGAAACCTAATTAGAATTAGGCGATATCTTGGAGATGGAGATAGATTTACATACATTCAACGTGTGTAATGGTTTATGATCGGGAATCGGGAATCGAGGATAAAGATGCCATAATTATACGGAGTACATGTATTGCTATTATTTTTATATTTTTATTTTATTATTATTATAGATTATAGATAGATTTCTTTGAATGTGATTAAGATTAAGATAACATGCCCACTAATTTCCAATTTTTTTATTTTCGGGTTTTTAAATGGGATCTGATAAATGATGCTCTTAAAGCAGTGGTTTAGATTTCATTTATATTGATAATCATGATAACATCAATCAAAAAATTAGTTTATACATGAGAAGTTTATGTTTGATTAATATTCTGAGTCGAAATTCAGAAAGCTAAACCAATACCCCACGGGCATCATTTATTAGAATCCTTTTTAAATTTGATTTATAATAATTATTTATTTATTTAATGATTAATATATTTCGTAATTTAATTTTGGGAAATCACATCTTTTAAGGCTGTCAAGAAGAACATTTACAAACATTTGTTAAACTTAAATTAGTTTCGTTTTTAATCAATAATATTAATTAATACATCTCTCTCTCTATATATAAGAAAAGCTTAAAAGAAATCCCCCCTTTAATTATAGAACAATCCTTAAGTAAAATACCATTAGATCAACTAATGATGTCATATTGTCATTAGCCTAATTACTTATGTTATGAATTACTAAAATACCCCTGATTAAATAATGCCCTATTCCCTTTCTTCTCATAGACACCATCACGCTCCCAGTAAGATCGGACAATTCTATAACACCTTGCACCTCCACTCCCTAGGGTTCATAAAATCACGAAATGACTTAGGGTTCTGCAGCCTCCAAATCACCACCATCATGGTACGCCATCTCTTCTGACCACTCCTACCTCGAAAATCGTCGGCACCAGACCTCGTATCCGCAGGCCTCGTCGGCGCCGGCTCTCGTACATTATTGCTGGAAATCCGGTGATCGGGGATGGATATTTGGCCGGAATCTTCATCAGTTTCGAATGCTAGAGCCGTTTAACCTTCAAAAAACACATTCGGAATCTTCACCGTTTTGAAGGTACTGATTTTGCTCCGATTTATGGCTTTGATTTTGTGTGTATATATATATATGAGTTCGGTCGTTTCGGATTCATGGGTGTATATATTAGCATATTGAAAAGCCCACGGGGACGAAACATGATATTTACCCTTACGGATCTTCACGATTTCAATTTCAATATACAACTAACCTCAGAGCTAATTTCTAATATAATCCGTTCCCTCCTTAAAGTTAACTGATTCAATTTTGATTTCTATTCAATATGGGTTTCAATTTAGAAGTTTTGGTTATGTTTCAATTTTGATTCATATTCAATTTCAATTCCACTTATATGATGATTATGTTTCGGTGTATGTGGGTACTTGAATTTCTTTTAACCCTTATTTTGATGTTCATGTAAATTTGATATTTAGGCATCTATTAAACCTCAACTTTAAATAATCTGTTTCCTTAAGTCCTATTCAAACGACCAACAAAAATTCAAGAGATGAGTTCAATTTCAATTTGTGCTACTAAATATTAAAGAAATTTTATCGATGTATTTTTCGATCATTGCTAAAAGTTTTAATTGATGTATGGAATGGATTTGAATTTAGGGTTCATAAGACGATTATCATGCTTCGACATGTATATTCCCAATCCAATGTCGATAATCTCTGCTTCAACATGGTGGCGTGGAAAGAGTCAATAACATCTTCAATATCCACATAGATCCTTCACACAGGTTTGACAAATCTCATTTCTGTACTTCAACAAATGTGCTTTAATGAATGTGTTTTTTTTTTTTTTTTTTTTGGTATGTTCCGACAGTAATTCCGTTTTGTTTTCGGTTGTTTATATTTTTTGATTTTTAATTTTGGTTAGAGGGTTAATTTATTTAGTATATAATTAGATTATAGTTTGTAGTCTAAAATTCAAGTAGATTCTTCACTTCTTGAACTAGGTTAGGTTAAATTTGATCTTTCCATCTCAAGAGAAATTAGTGTTTGTTTGTTGTAGTCTTTTTTTTTTCAGGTTACTTTATTGTGCTTCAATTGGTATAAGCTGATATGCCGTTTTCTATTTCCTACATATTTATTCCATTTGGCTGCAGTTATATTTATAAGTTTGATAATAGATTACAGATCAATACTTTTAAATCTGGTATTGTATTTCAGTTTTCTTGCATTGAGTCTCTCGAATGTGGGTGTGATAGCGGGTGTTCACATGATGTCGTATATTGGTCGAAAGGGGGTATATTTTCTTCCTGATTATGTGTTTACTTTTTTATGTGGCGTATGATTAACTATTTGAATGAATCTTTTAGTGTTAGTCCTAAACTGCTTGATTAGGATTTTATTTGAAGTGTTCTATGTATGATTCTAATCTTTTTTTTTTATAAGCACATGATCAAGTTTTTTAGCAAGAGGTTCAACCTCTCTTTTGAAGCAAAGGCTGAGGACACAAATTCAAATGCATGATGGGATGTTGTAAACACGATTTTCTTCATGTTCATCTGAGATATATTGTACCTCACTGAGAAAGTTCCTAACTCTGCCATTCTCTTTGGTATTCCTTTTCAGTAGTTAAATGGTCCTTTTCAGTAATTAAATGGTATTGTTGAATATGATATTTTTCATTGTTTACTCATGGGCATCCTTATAGATACCGACACACATTAGATGATCTGACATTTAGGACTGCATTTGTCACACCCCCAAATCGATAATCGCGTTTATTTAGTGTTTAGCGGAAGCTTTAGTTAATTAGCGGAAACATTTTAATAATAGTTAAGCATCGGGGGCGGACAGATTCGATAGTGCATTCACGATGTCAGAGCATATGATCATACAGAACATACATATATTTAAGATGCCATAAGTTTAAAGTTATTACAAAAGATACGACTTGTAAAGTCGTACCTAAGTAGGGTTGTCAAAGACAATATAAGTATTTGAAAATACAAGTTTATAAAAGAGGGATTTCATAAGTATAACCAATGGAATTGATAATACAAAGGAAATCCAAGTGTCCCAAAAGTGGCATCATAAATAGTCAGGTAGCCTACGTCCGTTATGCATGCAGATGTACCTGAGTCCTAATTCCCTGAAAAACATAGTAAACCGTCAACATTGAATGTTGAGTGAATTCACAGGTTTAGGGTGAATGAAATAAATCAAGTTTTATATAAATCATTCATGTACACAAACATAATATTTATATGTAAGTAGGAAACACAAGTGTTCTAATTAAAGAAAACATTTCCTAGAATTAGTAAGAATGTCATTCTTACTACAATAATAACTGTGTAGGAAACACAAGTTTAATCATAAACATTTCCTAATAAGTAATTGCAGGATATACAGGTTTATCAAATAAGTAAACATAGTTAAGGAAAATCAGGTTTAGCAGTCAAGCAAACATTTTCCATCAGATAGTTAACAGGAATTTAAGTTTATCAATAAAGTAAACATTCCAATAATAGTTATAGCAGGAAACACAGGTTTAACATTCAAGTAAACATTTCCTATAAATAGTTGTTTTGTGGGAAACCAAGTTTAACCATTTAAGGTAAACGTTTCCTGAAAATAGTCTCTCAAAGGAACACCTGTCCTATTAGTCATTACAGGGAATACCCTTCTCAAATCAAGTTGTTGTTTAGTTGTTTAGTTGTGTGGGAAATTTAGACTATAATCCCTCCAAGGTGAGCTAAACCTTTAGAGTTAAAGTAACGACACTAGTACTATAACCAAACCACGACTAGTTGTTTTGTTGTTGCCTCAGTAACACGGTAAGTATACACTCCTCGTTACGACTATCGTCGATGGGGTTGGAATGACCAACGAGTAATATCCTGGGAGGGTTGTCAAATCGATAGTACTATTTGTATACTCAGTGGCTAGAGTCACCTAGCTAATGGTTATAGGTTGTAAGCACGGGGACTTATGTGCACTACAACTACCTCGCGTAAACCTAGGATCGTACCAAGATCTGCTGTCTTATTCCCAAAATGTTGTGAAAACGTTTCATATAATTAATTCAAGTTAATTCAATACGAAAACATTTTATAGAAATATTTCAAGTTTGATAACATGAAAGAAATCATGTAAATCAGTTTCACATAATAGCATGCAGTGCAATACATAAAGCATATAGCATGTTATATCACATTGTTCTATGTTTTCCACCCCTGGTTTTAAAAGCATTTAAAACAATAAAAGATAGGGGCTGTGAACTCACAGTTTTGCAAGTCTTCAGCAAAATAGCTAGCAAACAATCCAAAAGCGTCGCTCAAATACCTAGACGCAAATAATAATACTTGTATAAGTATGTGGATTATTTGTTAAGTTGAAATGTTCGTAACATTTTAATTGTTGGTAACGTTTGCGTTCATATAATCGTTGAGTTTAAGTATGTATATATATACCTATTAGTTGAATATATATATTCTAATACATATATTAGTTGTCGTCATTGTTATATTCATATATATACATATTTTAAAATGTCGTGTATGTATATATATTGATATGTACATAGTCGTTGTTTGTCGTTGATTATGTTTTTCAAAACATAATTATAATAGTTATAAAAATAACTTGGTTAGATCGAATATATATATATATATACACTTGAATAAGTTTTGTATTTATTTAAGTATATAATTTGTCGCGAATGAAACTTTGTTGTCATTTATGTTTCAAAACCATAACTTAGGTCGTTATAAAATGTAACTCATTTTATTCGTTTCGATATATACATATTGTCCATTAGTATATATATATATATATATATATATATATATATATATATATATATGAAATTTGTTTTCGTATTAAGTTTTGTCGCGTTCTAAATGTCCGTATTAAATTATGTCGCGGATATAAATATGTCTCAAAGTTGTGTCCATATAAATGCTAAGTCTCGTTGTCGCAATATTGGTGAAGTAATAGTTCTCGAGTAGTATATTGGTTAATAGCTTGTACATTTACAAAATGAAACAGACTGGGCCTGGACAGCCGGGGAATCCGCCGGATTCTGGTGAATCCGCCGGATTCAGCAAGGTTTAAGGGGATCCGCCGGATCGGGTCAGGATCCGCCGGATCGGGTCCAAAATAGGGGGAATCCGCCGGATCCACCAATGATTCGCCGGATTCATTCGTGTTCAAGAGGATCCGCCGGATCAAGTATGTCTTTTACTCGTTCATCGTTTTAGCCGAAGATTTGTGTGCGGCTCGAAAGGTGGGAATCCGCCGGATTCCCGTGAATCCGCCGGATTCACCTGGGTTTCGGCTGAGGATCCACCGGATCCAAGGGTGATCCGCCGGATCTTAGTGGTTTTCAGTTTCTGGTTAAGCTCTTTTCTTACATATACATAATGATTTCGATTTTAGCTTCGTTTTTAACATAATCAATCATCATAATATGTTATATAAATACATTGTAACTTGTTTTTAACATCTTATAACAACAAATCATCAACTAATTTCATAATTTGAAGAATTAATATAAATGAAATAAAAATAGTAAATTGATCCTCACAATGGTTTTAGGATGGAGGTGATGATGATATCTGATATGTTGATGATGATTATGAACGATGGTGATGATGATGATCAAGAAACCATTTTTGTTTGTGTTTGATTTGGGTGATTATTGTTAAGAAGATGAAGATGTTTATGGTGTTGCTTCTGCTGCTACTTGTTGTTTCCTCTGCTCCAGTACGCACAAACCACAGGGATGAAGAAGGTGCAATGAGGTGTGGGTGAATGAATTATTGAGGATGGATGGAAATGTATAGCAGAGTGTTTTGGTCGAGTTTTTCAAACGAGGGTATGGTGGGAGTACGTATATGTTCCCAGATATTTTGTTTAGTGTTATATTGGTAGTTTTTAACCCGTTAATTTCGTGTACGGGTATAATTTGTGGTACTTTAGTTAAAATAAAATTACGCGTTATGTTTCTCTATATCTCAGATTTAGAAATTTGGAAATCGAAATGTGAAATACTTTGTTACAAGTATAATTAAAATAAATTTCAGTAAAATTGCTGTACCGTTAAAACGCGTGCCAGATTTCAGTTAAATTTGGAAATCATATTTTGAGGTAATGTTCTATACGTTAAAACAGTAACTTACGAAATAATACTTTTATTATTTGGATCCTCTAAGCGCGTTTTAAAATTGTTTCTGTTCGTATTACGCGTAACAAAAATCGTCTAAATGTTTCGTTTTCTTTTCGTTATAATACATTTATATAATAATTTCAAACTAAAAATTATTCAAAAGTATTTTGAAGTTCATTTTGGAACTTTATTATTTGCGATTAATACGTTTATTATAAAACGTATACATTATTACGTTATTTCAATAATATAATTATATAATAGTTGTAACTAATAATTTTCGAATTATTAATTATTTCATATCACCAACGTTATTACGTTTAATTTAGTCGAGTTTGATATATTTATTTCATACGAAATTATATATATATACATAATTACAATCAAATACATCACGTATCTCATAGTAAGTTTCACAAAAACTTAACACATAATTTGTTTTGAATTCACTAATCAGGGAATTACTCTAGGTAATGCATGAAATTAGGTTAAGTAATTACCCTAATTAGAGGATTGTCACATTCTCCCCCCGTTAGCGAAATCTCGTCCCGAGATTTAATTTGTATTATTCGTGTCGGTCACTTGTTCAAATAGGTGAGGGTACTTCTTTCTTATCTCATCCTCACGTTCCCAAGTAAGCTCTGGGCCATGCTTCGAATTCCATCGAACTTTGACCAGTTTGATTCGTTTGTTTCGCAGTTTTTGTGTTTTTGTGTCGGTTACTTCGATTGGTTCCTCCACAAAGTTAAGCTTTGAGTTTATGAAGACTTCGTCAGGAGGTAGGATAAGTGTTTCGTCGGACAGACACTTCTTCAAATTACACACATGAAAAGTGTCGTTAATACTACTAAGCTCTTGTGGTAGTTTGAGTTTATAAGCAACAGGACCAATCCTCGAAAGGATCTCAAAAGGTCCAACATATCGCGGGTTCAGTTTTCCTCGCTTGCCAAATCGTGCTATCCCTTTCCAAGGCGATATTTTGAGTAGAACTTTATCTCCTACTTGAAACTCAAGAGGTTTACGGCGGTTATTGGCGTAACTCTTTTGTCTATCTCTCGCCGCTTTCAATCGGTTAAGCACTTGAGATATTTTGTCTGTGGTTTCTTGGACAAGTTCGGGTCCGGATAGTTGTCTGTCATCCAACTCTGCTCAACAGAGTGGGGATCGGCACTTACGTCCATACAACGCTTCAAACGGTGCCATCTGTATACTGGTGTGATAACTATTGTTGTAGGAGAATTCAGCTAATGGGAGATGAGTATCCCAATTTCCTCCAAAGTCAATCACACATGCTCGTAGCAAATCTTCGAGCGTTTGAATCGTTCGTTCACTCTGGCCATCTGTTTGCGGATGATAGGCCGTACTCATGTCTAGTCGAGTACCTAAGGCCCGTTGTAGTGTTTGCCAGAAACGAGATGTAAATCTGCTATCTCTATCAGATATAATCGATAGTGGCACACCGTGCCGAGAAACGACTTCTTTGATATAGATTTTTGCCAGTTTCTCGAGTTTGTCAGTCTCTTTTAAAGCAATGAAGTGGGCTGATTTCGTCAGTCTATCGACAATCACCCATATTGAATCAACACCAGTTGATGTCCTTGGTAGCTTTGTGATGAAATCCATCGTTATGTGCTCCCATTTCCATTGTGGCATCACTGGTTGTTGCAAAAGTCCTGAAGGTTTTTGATACTCAACCTTGACCTTTGAACAAGTTAGACACTTGCTGACATAAGTAGCGATGTCTCTCTTCATATTAGGCCACCAATAGAAACCTTTCACATCTTGGTACATTTTATCTGCACCAGGATGAATCGAGTAGTTGGACTTGTGAGCTTCGTCCAATATCAGCTTACGGAGTTCATCGTCGTACGGTACCCAAATTCTATTCATGAAGTATAAAACTCCATTCTCTTTTGTTTCAAGCTTTTTCTCCATTCCCCTCAGGGATTCGTCTTTCATGCGTTCGGCGGTGAAAGCTAATTGTTGCGCGTCGCGAATTTGAGTAATGAGATTTGAGTGGATTGTTAACACTAAGGCTCGAACTCTGCGAGGCTTAACGTTCTCCTTACGACTCAGAGCATCTGCTACTACATTAGCCTTGCCCGGATGGTACTTAATCTCACAGTCGTAATCATTCAGCAATTCGACCCAACGTCTCTGTCTCATGTTGAGCTCTTTCTGGTCGAATATGTGTTGTAGACTCTTGTGGTCAGTGAAAATCGTACACTTTGTGCCATATAAGTAGTGTCTCCAAATTTTCAATGCAAAAACGACTGCTCCCAACTCTAACTCATGAGTCGTATAGTTCTTCTCGTGAATCTTCAATTGACGAGATGCATAAGCAATAACTTTGTCGTTTTGCATGAGAACACAACCTAATCCTTGATGTGAAGCGTCACAATAAACAATGAAGTTCTCGGTTCCCTCAGGTAAGGATAGAATCGGTGCGGTGCTCAACTTTTGTTTCAACAGTTGGAAGGCGTTCTCTTGTTTCTCTCCCCATTCAAATTTCTTATCCTTCTGAGTTAAGGTGGTGAGTGACTGGGCTATCTTTGAAAAGTTTTCTATAAATCGTCGGTAATAGCCAGCCAAACCAAGAAATTGTCGAATTTCTGTGGGAGTTTCCGGTGCTTTCCAGTTCTTAATCGCCTCTATTTTGGATGGGTCCACATGAATTCCCCTGTCGTTGATCACGTGACCTAGGAAGTGAACCTTTCTAATCCAAAATTCGCATTTGGAGAACTTAGCATACAGCTTCTCGTTCTCAAGTAGTTGGAGGATAAGTTTCAAATGCTGTTCGTGATCCTCTTTCGTCTTTGAGTAAATCAAAATATCGTCGATGAACACAATGACAAACTTATCTAAGTAAGGTTTGCACACTCGGTTCATGAGATCCATCAATACTGCCGGCGCGTTAGTCAATCCAAACGGCATGACTAGAAACTCATAATGACCATAACGAGTCCTAAACGCTGTCTTCGGCACATCCTCTTCTCGAACCTTCAGTTGATGATAACCAGAACGCAGATCGATCTTAGAGTAGTAACTTGATCCTTGTAGTTGATCAAACAGATCGTCAATGCGTGGTAACGGATATCGGTTCTTGATAGTTATTTTATTCAACTCCCGGTAGTCAATGCACATGCGCATAGATCCATCTTTTTTCTTAACAAACAAAACCGGAGCTCCCCAAGGTGAAAAGCTCGGTCGGATGAATCCCAAGTCTAAGAGCTCTTGCAACTGTGTAGACAGTTCTTGCATCTCTGATGGAGCTAGACGATAAGGTGAGCGAGCGATTGGTGCGGCTCCCGGCACCAGATCGATGCGAAACTCGACTTGTCGCGGAGGTTGTAATCCTGGAAGATCATCAGGAAACACTCCCGGATAGTCTCGTACTACAGGTATATCGTCTAAGCGTCTCTCTACAGATTTCTTTTCCACAACATGCGCCAAAAATGCCGAATATCCCTTTCGGAGATATTTACAAGCTTTTAAGCAATTAATAGTTTTGACGGTGCTCGTACTCTTATCTCATTGTATCACCAAAGTTTCTCCAGTTGACAATGGTATACGTATCTTTTTATCAAAGCAAACAATCTCTGCATGGTTTTTCGACAACCAGTCCATACCGACTACGATGTCAAAACTTCCCAACTCAACCGGTAGTAAGTCTATTTTGAAAAGATGACCCTCCAATGCTAGAGTACATCTTGGTACTATTTCTCCTGATTCAATCAACCTACCATCGGCTAGTTCTAATGTGTACTTGTTGTCTAGCTTACGAGATCTAACGTCTAATAGTGGTCTAAAGTCCTTAGACACAAAACTCAAATCGGCGCCAGAATCAAACAATACGGATGCATAATGATCGTTAATTAGAAACGTACCAGTGACAGTGTTAGGGTCCTGGCGTGCCTCTTGCGCTCCAACGACAAATGCACGACCCCTAGCTGGCTGGTTGTTGACGTTTCCACGATTGTTGTTATTGTTCGGGTTTGCAGGGCGGTTCGGATTATTTTGGTTGCCACGGTTCAGTTTAGGGCACTTGTTTCGGAAATGGCCTTGCTCACCACATTCGAAACATCCATTTGCTGGTCGATCCCTATTTGCTTGAGTGGTAGGGTTCGCTCTACAGTATTGGGCCAGATGCCCCCAGCGTTTGCAATTCCCACAGAAAGTACAGTCACCATCATGGTGACGTTCACACTTACCACACTTGGGCTTACTCCCCATGTAAGTCTTTTGTTCAGTTGTAGTGGCAATGTAGGCTTTCGTGGTACTAGCCTGCTTCTTATTCTTGTGACCTTGACGGTCATTCCACTTGCGTTTTCCTTTTCCAGCATCAGCATTGCTGGATTCAACCTTTTCAGTAACAGCTTTCTTAGTAAGATTCCCCATCCTTACTGCTTCATCAGTCAAACGCTGTGCTAGTTCCACAACAATCTTAAAAGTAGCAGGATTTGCTGATGTTACCAAACTTCGAATTTGTGGCACTAAGCCCCAGATATACCTTTCAGTGCGCTTGTACTCAGGAGTGACCATGTGCGGTACAAGGCGTGCTAGTTCTTGAAATCTGGTGGTATATCCTGTGATATCAGCACCAACCATAGCAATGTTCCAGAGCTCAGACTCAATCTTCTGCAGCTCACTGCGGGGACAAAACTCTTCCATGACCATAGTTTTTAAAGTTTCCCAAGACAGTGAATGAGCGGCTGGACGTCCCATTGCTTGCCTTTGGGCGTTCCACCAGGTCAAAGCCTTATCACTAAACGTGCATGTAGCATACATGACCATATCTTCACGAGCACACTTGCTAATTTCTAGCACAGACTCCATTTTCTCTATCCAATGGATGATTCCAATGGCACCTTCAGTACCACGGAAATGATTCGGTTTACAAGCTAGGAATGTCTTATATGAACATCCCTTCTGAGTGCTCTCAGGGTTACTACCAGATGCATTTGGTTCGGTGTCTCTACTACTGCTACGGTTTCGGTCAGTATCATACTGAGCAAGAGCTTCAGAAATCCTTCGGTTAACCATTTGTTCAGTAGTCTCCTCAACAGTAGGAGGTGGTGTGGGGTTTCGTTGGCTGTTCCTGGTAATTCTACGTTTAGGCGGCATGATTCAGTCCTAATCACACACAAGAAACACTCGTAAGATATCTAATCAAGTCATCACTCATAAAGTACGTGATAAATATAAATATAGCATGAAGTCAATCACCAATTGATATCATTCATAATGTACACAGTGATGTAAACCAAACATAAGTTATATATCATAATCATGGGTTAATTGTTGTTACATAAGTTTTGTACAAAGATGGGATTTACTGCAAAAGATACCCATTGGATCAAACATGATCTACAAAATGTGACGGATTTAACCTATACATCCATCTAGTCAAAAGTTAACCCAAATACATCATAACTATAGTCCTAATACATCATACATACTGTCTAAAAGAAATACGATAGACTCCATCCCACAAACATCCTAACAGCTACCATCAACACACAGAATCCAACTGCGGTACCTACAGTCTCCAAACAACGCTCTAGTCGGATCAGACGTGCTCTAGTAGCATCGGCAGACTCCCTGTCTACCTTGATATGCAACTCAGAAGTCGCAAGGCGTCCATATATCGCCAGCACATCATCGTCAAGACGAGAGGTGTCACTGCGCATCACCCTGATGGCAGACTGCGTACCAAAATGAAATCCTAGCAAGGTACGAATAACGGCAACCACAGTAGGGACCGTAAGCTCCAGAGGCTCCTCGGTCAAATGTAAAGATGTAGGCGTGTGAGATGACTCCCCAGTCTCATAGGTGGAAGGAATCCTCTCAATAGTCCTCCAGTGGCGTAAAATACGTGGCATCCAGTCCAGATGCGGAACTCTAGCTCTCGGTGTCTGCTGATCACAGTGGATCTCTCGCTCCTCAACCATCGGCTCCTTGCCGCGAGATGATGAGGGTCCTACGGAAAAATCTCTGACACACGACAGCGGTATCCTCCTAGGTGTAGGCCGAAAATCAGGCTCTCCAATAAGATGGCGTCTAGACATAGAGATAGATCCTAACATATGGGTAGCAGGATCAGTGGATGGCAATGGTGGAGTGGCTATCGAACCATCTGAAGTATCTCTAGGGAATGTAGGCGGGTAAACCTCCTCAGACACTGCTGTAGGTATCCCGTCGTATGGCCCCTCCATGGGCTCCTCCTCAGTATCAGTATCAGTGAGGTAAATAGGTGCGTGTCTCGACATACCTAGTCAAAGAATCGTGTGTGACGTGTCAGACGTATGCAATAGTATGAATGCAGAAATGTGTTAGCCAAGGCTATAGTCTAGGTCTCTAAGGTTTTCAGTCACTTAAAGACTTCTAGTTCTCTATAACCAATAGCTCTGATACCAAGTTCTGTCACACCCCCAAATCGATAATCGCGTTTATTTAGTGTTTAGCGGAAGCTTTAGTTAATTAGCGGAAGCATTTTAATAATAGTTAAGCATCGGGGGCGGACAGATTCGATAGTGCATTCACGATGTCAGAGCATATGATCATACAGAACATACATATATTTAAGATGCCATAAGTTTAAAGTTATTACAAAAGATACGACTTGTAAAGTCGTACCTAAGTAGGGTTGTCAAAGACAACATAAGTATTTGAAAATACAAGTTTATAAAAGAGGGATTTCATAAGTATAACCAATGAAATTGATAATACAAAGGAAATCCAAGTGTCCCAAAAGTGGCATCATAAATAGTCAGGTAGCCTACGTCCGTTATGCATGCAGATGTACATGAGTCCTAATTCCCTGAAAAACATAGTAAACCGTCAACATTGAATGTTAAGTGAATTCACAGGTTTAGGGTGAATGAAATAAATCAAGTTTTATATAAATCATTCATGTACACAAACATAATATTTATATGTAAGTAGGAAACACAAGTGTTCTAATTAAAGAAAACATTTCCTAGAATTAGTAAGAATGTCATTCTTACTACAATAATAAATGTGTAGGAAACACAAGTTTAATCATAAACATTTCCTAATAAGTAATTGCAGGATATACAGGTTTATCAAATAAGTAAACATAGTTAAGGAAAATCAGGTTTAGCAGTCAAGCAAACATTTTCCATCAGATAGTTAACAGGAATTTAAGTTTATCAATAAAGTAAACATTCCAATAATAGTTATAGCAGGAAACACAGGTTTAACATTCAAGTAAACATTTCCTATAAATAGTTGTTTTGTGGGAAACCAAGTTTAACCATTTAAGGTAAACGTTTCCTGAAAATAGTCTCTCAAAGGAACACCTGTCCTATTAGTCATTACAGGGAATACCCTTCTCAAATCAAGTTGTTGTTTAGTTGTTTAGTTGTGTGGGAAATTTAGACTATAATCCCTCCAAGGTGAGCTAAACCTTTAGAGTTAAAGTAACGACACTAGTACTATAACCAAACCACGACTAGTTGTTTTGTTGTTGCCTCAGTAACACGGTAAGTATACACTCCTCGTTACGACTATCGTCGATGGGGTTGGAATGACCAACGAGTAATATCCTGGGAGGGTTGTCAAATCGATAGTACTATTTGTATACTCAGTGGCTAGAGTCACCTAGCTAATGGTTATAGGTTGTAAGCACGGGGACTTATGTGCACTACAACTACCTCACGTAAACCTAGGATCGTACCAAGATCTGCTGTCTTATTCCCAAAATGTTGTGAAAACGTTTCATATAATTAATTCAAGTTAATTCAATACGAAAACATTTTATAGAAATATTTCAAGTTTGATAACATGAAAGAAATCATGTAAATCAGTTTCACATAATAGCATGCAGTGCAATACATAAAGCATATAGCATGTTATATCACATTGTTCTATGTTTTCCACCCCTGGTTTTAAAAGCATTTAAAACAATAAAAGATAGGGGCTGTGAACTCACAGTTTTGCAAGTCTTCAGCAAAATAGCTAGCAAACAATCCAAAAGCGTCGCTCAAATACCTAGACGCAAATAATAATACTTGTATAAGTATGTGGATTATTTGTTAAGTTGAAATGTTCGTAACATTTTAATTGTTGGTAACGTTTGCGTTCATATAATCGTTGAGTTTAAGTATGTATATATATACCTATTAGTTGAATATATATATTCTAATACATATATTAGTTGTCGTCATTGTTATATTCATATATATACATATTTTAAAATGTCGTGTATGTATATATATTGATATGTACATAGTCGTTGTTTGTCGTTGATTATGTTTTTCAAAACATAATTATAATAGTTATAAAAATAACTTGGTTAGATCGAATATATATATATATATACACTTGAATAAGTTTTGTATTTATTTAAGTATATAATTTGTCGCGAATGAAACTTTGTTGTCATTTATGTTTCAAAACCATAACTTAGGTCGTTATAAAATGTAACTCATTTTATTCGTTTCGATATATACATATTGTCCATTAGTATATATATATATATATATATATATATATATATATATATATATATATATATATATATATATATATATATATGAAATTTGTTTTCGTATTAAGTTTTGTCGCGTTCTAAATGTCCGTATTAAATTATGTCGCGGATATAAATATGTCTCAAAGTTGTGTCCATATAAATGCTAAGTCTCGTTGTCGCAATATTGGTGAAGTAATAGTTCTCGAGTAGTATATTGGTTAATAGCTTGTACATTTACAAAATGAAACAGACTGGGCCTGGACAGCCGGGGAATCCGCCGGATTCTGGTGAATCCGCCGGATTCAGCAAGGTTTAAGGGGATCCGCCGGATCGGGTCAGGATCCGCCGGATCGGGTCCAAAATAGGGGGAATCCGCCGGATCCACCAATGATTCGCCGGATTCATTCGTGTTCAAGAGGATCCGCCGGATCCACCAATGATCCGCCGGATCAAGTATGTCTTTTACTCGTTCATCGTTTTAGCCGAAGATTTGTGTGCGGGTCGATAGGTGGGAATCCGCCGGATTCCCGTGAATCCGCCGGATTCACCTGGGTTTCGGCTGAGGATCCGCCGGATCCAAGGGTGATCCGCCGGATCTTAGTGGTTTTCAGTTTCTGGTTAAGCTCTGTTCTTACATATACATAATGATTTCGATTTTAGCTTCGTTTTTAACATAATCAATCATCATAATATGTTATATAAATACATTGTAACTTGTTTTTAACATCTTATAACAACAAATCATCAACTAATTTCATAATTTGAAGAATTAATATAAATGAAATAAAAATAGTAAATTGATCCTCACAATGGTTTTAGGATGGAGATGATGATGATTTCTGATATGTTGATGATGATTATGAACGATGGTGATGATGATGATCAAGAAACCATTTTTGTTTGTGTTTGATTTGGGTGATTATTGTGAAGAAGATGAAGATGTTTATGGTGTTGCTTCTGCTGCTACTTGTTGTTTCCTCTGCTCCAGTACGCACAAACCACAGGGATGAAGAAGGTGCAATGAGGTGTGGGTGAATGAATTATTGAGGATGGATGGAAATGTATAGCAGAGTGTTTTGGTCGAGTTTTTCAAACGAGGGTATGGTGGGAGTACGTATATGTTCCCAGATATTTTGTTTAGTGTTATATTGGTAGTTTTTAGCCCGTTAATTTCGTGTACGGGTATAATTTGTGGTACTTTAGTTAAAATAAAATTACGCGTTATGTTTCTCTATATCTCAGATTTAGAAATTTGGAAATCGAAATGTGAAATACTTTGTTACAAGTATAATTAAAATAAATTTCAGTAAAATTGCTGTACCGTTAAAACGCGTGCCAGATTTCAGTTAAATTTGGAAATCATATTTTGAGGTAATGTTCTATACGTTAAAACAGTAACTTACGAAATAATACTTTTATTATTTGGATCCTCTAAGCGCGTTTTAAAATTGTTTCTGTTCGTATTACGCGTAACAAAAATCGTCTAAATGTTTCGTTTTCTTTTCGTTATAATACCTTTATATAATAATTTCGAACTAAAAATTATTCAAAAGTATTTTGAAGTTCATTTTGGAACTTTATTATTTGCGATTAATACGTTTATTATAAAACGTATACATTATTACGTTATTTCAATAATATAATTATATAATAGTTGTAATTAATAATTTTCGAATTATTAATTATTTCATATCACCAACGTTATTACGTTTAGTTTAGTCGAGTTTGATATATTTATTTCATACGAAATTATATATATATATACATAATTACAATCAAATACATCACGTATCTCATAGTAAGTTTCACAAAAACTTAACACATAATTTGTTTTGAATTCACTAATCAGGGAATTACTCTAGGTAATGCATGAAATTTGGTTAAGTAATTACCCTAATTGGAGGATTGTCACAGCATTGATGCCATATCTCACTTGCTTTGACCTTAGGTAATCACTAATTAATAATTAGACTGAGTTGCTGTGTGTCTGATAATTTTATCTCAGATGAAAATGTATCGTTAGAATTACAACAAATCTATAGTCATATTCAAGGGGGTACCTACTACCTATATGGATTAAAATGTAGGCCACTTTGTAGTTTTATGTTCATATTCAACTACCAGTAACTTAAGAGATTGACCAACTTTATAGTGAGTGATCCAAATACCCACTTTTTTTTAATTCATTAAAAATATTACTTTTTACACATGTTTTTTTTTCTTTAGCATTTAGTGCATTTGTTTCTGCTGATAAAAACGGATGATCGCATAACAGTTATTATAGGTCATGGTGATGTTATCTGAGTCTCTCAAAGATCGGGTCCAAACAAGAATGCCTATGGGAAATTTTAATTTCCAAATCCAAGCCTTCGAATTATAACTACTCAAAAGTTTGTTTTATCGGGTTTAAGTATAAAAAAAGTATTTTAAAAGATGTTTTATCATGTTTAACTGAACGTATAGCTGATTTTCTATATGAACTCATATAGAGAGAAGGTGGTATGTAAATGTTATTCACATTAATTAGAGGGGGTAAAATGGTGGGTCACGTAGCAGGTCAAAAGGGATGATTTTTGTTCTGGTAGAAGCAGGTGAGGTTGGGCTGACTCTCAACACTTCTGTCTAAAATGTGAATGGTTCCTTTCTGATTTATGTAAGCGATTTTGTATGATTGATTGATTAATTTTAATCAGGGAACCAGGCGATTGCGGGTCTGGTATTCGGGATCCTCGAAGATGAATTTCCATCGATGGATCGTAGTCCAACTCTGCGGTTGATACAATAGCTGTATTTGGGTACAAGTAACAGATATACTTCTTATAGCTAAATACGTATAATTTATCCAACTGATATTCCCATGGTACTACTTCTTCCTAACGTGATAATTTTATTTATTGAAGAATTATTGTGAGAGTTGTATAATAATAAGTTTATACCAGATGGTAATGCAAGTGTGATGTGGTTGAGCTATAATTAGATGCATAATCTGTTTGACATGAAGAATGTAAGTTCCCTACTTAGTAATATTTTCTATTGAAGAAAGTCATAAAATCTGTTAATTAATGCAGCATCCAGATGAAGCGATATGTGCTCCCCAAGACTTTGTTGCGCGTGGCCAAACGAGGATGTATAGGACTGCTGTTCAAAACAAGGTTGTGAGAACAAAAGTCATACTATCTGCACATTAGACTGGATGATTCTTGGAAAGGGTGGTGTACTTATAATTGAAAAGAGGAAGTCTCTTGGGGCTTATATTCGTATATTAGGTAAGTGTCAAGCTACTCAACATGATATTGGAACTGACATGTAAATAACAGAGACGGGGAATTATTATGGGAGGCAACAAATTAATTCATCAAAGAATAACATATTTGGGCTGAAGCGAGTCACGGAAGTGTAAGTGACAAAATAGGCTGGTTTGAAATTGTCCCATCTTATTTCATATTGAAGTTTGCGGCTTTTCTAATGTTTTAGATATGTAATAATTATTTGATTGATTTCGGGCTTTAGTAGATGCCGCAGTTTCTGAAAAAAGTCTTAAAGATAAGAGTGGTTTCATTATTTGTTCATGAAAAGGTTGGATGTTCAGCACACATAGCTATATCTTCGGTCATGTTTCATGCCTTAGCTCGCATTACAAACTACTTTTCCTCATATTCCAGGTAATAGCAGCTTGATACTCTAATTTATCAGTGGTCGTGTTGGGTAACAGGCATATTGGGTAATGTTTACATATGGGTCGAAACAGGCTGGGTAACGGGTCAAAATGAGCAATTTTGAGATATCGGGTGAAACTGGTAGTGTTGACCTGTCTACACTTTTTCTAATTTTTTAGTCAATAAATATAAATATGATTCAAAAAGTATATTTATGAACTTAATTTTTGGGCTGAACCGAGTGTTGTGTAAGTGCCATTTTGGGCCGGGTTGGCATGGTCTAAGAAACTAATTTTTTGAATAATTGAGTCGAGAAGCTGTATGCGTTAAGAATACACTTTTTATGCTAACAAGCACTAGAGTGATATTACTCTGGCAATAGATGCGATTTGAGGCCTTGATGTATCGGAAACCTGTATATTTGATTGAATGCATTCTTGGGCAATCTCTGTGGCGTTCTCTTATATCCTTCTTGCAGTAAGTTTCCTTGGAAGATTCACCTTAAAAATATGGTAGAAATTGATTCGTTACCCTTTGTAGGTATATCTGAAGCTAATTTAAAATTATATGGTTGTATAAGTTTGTTTTGGATGTAAATAGAAGATTACATTGTTTCCACCATGAAATATGCTGCACAAATATAAAGGAGGTCAGTAGAGCACCGAAAATACAACGGCTAAAGACTTTGCATATGAAAAGGGTTAAACTTTTTACATCGAAGAATCTGCGATTACATAGTTATGTCTTGAAACCACAGTATATTTCCCAATTCCGAATATGAACATGTATACTTCTTAACGACATTGAAAAGTGGAAATTATCAAGTCAAAAACAAACAATTAATACTGTCATTGTTTTTTGTGGGGTTGTGAATATTGGAAACCAGGAAGTAATTGTCGTACATTAGTGATCCGTTCTGACAAAGCTTCTCATAGGCACCATTGATAGAGGTATAAAAAGCATAGAATGTTGATGCAAAAATAGTTTTTTGTGATCTCTGCACAATCGTTGCATTCCCAAGGTTTATTCTTATTTTTGGACCCTGAAAGGTCAAATACATAGGCATTCAGGAGACAGTTCTTGCTTAACCTTCCTGTATTTCTTATGTTGCAGTGTTCTAGATAGGTATAGTTATTACTTAAATAGATTAGGATTAGTGTTGGTATATTTATTAATTTAAGATTATTAGCTCGGGTATAGATTTAAAGGTGATTTATTAAATTGATGCATTAATCGACTATGAGACTCACAAAGTTATACGTGTTTAATTTAATATATTCTCACTGTTATAATTTAATTGTAGTTGAACAGCCATTTAGAGTTCTAACTAAACAATAACATTCCTATAGACTAAGTGTATTTAATAGCTATGTGGATAAGAGGTTGTAGTTGTCTATATGTTTTTCTTTAACTTGAATTTGGAACACATACTTGTATGTTTAATAAATCTAATGTGTGGTATTTGACACTTGCATAGTATGATCATATCGTACATAGTGGTAAGTTCTTTAAATACGTCCACCATAGCAATGGTGATCGAACTACTCCCTTAGGCACGGGTTGGCTCAAATGATTTCAATAGCTTTTCTGGTTGTTATTATTTTTGTTTTAATCTGTTGGTTGGTTGCACCTGTTACTTCAATTCAAGAAATACCGACACTGGGTAAATGTACAGAGATATTTTATGGTAACCGTTGAGCCTGGTTCCCCCTATTTAACCACTGACAGTTGCTCGGATTTCCTATATTAAGTTTGGATTGTGTATGGTTGGGGTAAAGTGTTTCTATATGTAAACTGTTATGAAAAAGGGGGTAATCGATACGTAACAAATTTTTTAAGCAACCTGTAAATTGTGATCATTCTATTTTGACTTGCTATTCAGATAAGTGATAGAAGGTTTTAAAAGTTGATGCACGATTTAGGATGATATTAAACTATTAATTTCTCTATGAAGTTAATTAATTGTGCTCACTCTATTCATTGCTTTCATTGCGGGTCTGGTCCAAGGGATCCTCGAAGATGAACTCAAAAGACGTTTGGGAATCAAGGTTTGTTGTCTTCCTTTTCTCACTCAACCTTACTGCCGTTCAATATGTTACTATATTTTCAGTAACTCTGAACATTACACGGTGGTTTAACAACAAGCTTAAAGGTGTGGTGTGGATTATAATTATTAGAACATGCTCATTGGAATTAAATGCATAGAAAACTATGATCTTATGCGAAGTTAGTCAGCAGGTCGTCGCCCTTTTTGATGATCATCCAGATCTTCTTGAGGAGCTCACAAGGTTTTTGCCAGATGCTTCAGCTGTTGCACAAGGCGCTAAACTATCTGTACACAAGGCGCTAAACTATTCGTATCACCGGTATGATGTATGATGCTCAGTCACAGACCCACTCGCAGCGTGATAAATTTTTTAAGGTAGTATGAATAATTGAATTTTTCAGCGTGATAAACTATGATATTATACCTAATGGTGTTCTGTTCTTTCAAGGAATCATTGTTGGAACCTTTGATGACAACTGCATTTTTTATGATATCACAGATATACATTCTACCATGTTGCATATAATCAGAGAAAACTCGATTTCAAGTACAATGGTGTTTACATATTCTTCTTTACACATACTTAGTCTCTTTTATTACTCATGCTTATAAAAGACGTAATTTTACTACCAGTTCTGCACACATTTATTAATTTGTAGGTGTAAATATTTTTTGTATTAAATATGCTCAAAAGGAAAAAAAGTACTATACTAATGAGATAATTTATAAATAAACAGCCGGAGATTGCTGGTCGAATGAAGCAGCTACAATTTGTTGAACAATGGAAGGATAATTCTCAACCCGAATTGACACTTTGCAGTAGTAAATGCGTAAGAATTGTCACATTTATTGATATCAATCTTGATAAATAATATACTTTTGACTTGATAATCAATATGCCTTAATGATCATCTGTTGTGTTGTTTTTACATGTAGAGGTATTGTGCTATTGCAATTGGGAAGGGCAGACATGCTACTAAAATGTAAGTAAAGTCGGGTTAATTAAACTTAAGTTCTCTTCACATACACTTTGCCATATTGTGTAACATGATCACACTTAAGTGAAGTATATGAGTGTCTACTTCTAGAACTCTTACAAAGGTGAAGCAAACACTAAAATATACAGAACTCTTACAAATGTTAAATCAGTCCTAAATCAGCAGCTTTGTAGGGCAAAAACATGTACCCTTATATATAAAGTCCAGTGTTTCTACTCTAGATACCGACACACATTATATAATCTAAGATTTAGGACCGCATTGAGATCATGTCTCACATGCTTGGAGCTTAATAATTACAAATGCATAATTAATTTAGATTTTTAGGGAAATGTCAAAAATATGAGTCGAAACCTGAAAACAATGGATGTGTGATTGAAGTAAAGATTTATTGGAAATGGAACCACAACAACAAAGACTGTGTTAAAGGAAATGAACCTCCAAGATTTACTTGCAGATCGTTACCCACGATTTTGTGCGTCACTGCCTTTTGGAAAATAAAGAAAATCAGATAAAAGTAAGAATCGAAGATATGGAATGGCTTGTGAATGTGTACTTCAGAATTGACCGAAACACAAGAAGACTGATCGGTGCAACTTTCACTAGATGGACCTGGGATTTTTTTCATCACTCACCATAATTTAGTTAGCGTTGAGTGCGTTATTCTGGAAAGTTATGCTCTGGGTTTCATCAACTTTCCAATTGTAGCTCCAGAAGACACGGCGCTTTAGTTGTGAAATTAGTACAAACACATTTTATCTTTTTTTAAGTTTTGAAGCTATGTTACTAGCTTCATAGATGATTACTGTTTATTTGTGATGCATTTTTCCACACGTTATCATTTTGGTTTCAACTAACGGCTACTATGGTTAGCATCATTTTCCCGTAACTAGCGATAACCATCAAATAGCCTATTCATAACTATTATTTTAGTGCAATGGTGGTGAAAAAATTGAAAAGGTTGAACATTCTGCGTGCTATACACCTTGCAGAATTAGTACATAAATATTTGCTGACTTATTGTACCTACATGCTTAACATCAGCTACGCTATGTATAACTATTGTTCACCAACCACCTACAATAGCGTAGCATCAAAGACACCCGCAATTTTTGCGGGTTTTAAACTAGTTACAAATAAAATGAATATTTTAGTGAATTAAATGCAAACATTAAATGAAGGAATTCTATATAATTTTGAATTAATAAGGAAATTTTCAACTTCATTCAACGCATTTGATGTATCTATCTTATCTTATTGACAGTTTTTAAGGCTGTCATAATCATTTCCTTTTAATCTTTAATGAGCAATGAGCAATTTGTTACTTATGTGGTTAAATGTTTGTAGTGACTAACCTTCTAATTTCGAATTAACTTTTTATTTTTATTTTTTTACTATTTTGTTTTCTTATTTAACACTTTGTTTGCAACACTATTAAAAGATAGAGTAGCTTTGATTTTGACTTTGACCAGCTTTTGACTACTACAGTAATTAATACGTAGCACAACTTACAAATGTCCCATGAGCATGCAAATTCAAACAATCAAACCTACCACACGTACACACTGTCACAACATACAAGTGTCTCATCACCTTCACCACCTGGCATCCACATCACAATCTGACTCACCACTTCCACCGACCACCTTATCACCTCTACAAGACCCTCTCATATCATATCATGATCTTCATCAAACTTCAACCAAATCACATTAATCTCAACCCACCACCAATTTCAATGGCTTCCAGTTATCCAACAAACGGTGCTGAAACCCAAAAAAAGGAGATTCCACCGGGAAAACCAATGTCAATAGGGACACATATGCTCGATAAAGGAGCTAAAATGCTTCAGTCACTAAAACCCATTAACCAAATGAGTCAGCATGCATGCACTTTTGCATTGTATAGCCAAGATTTGTCTCGTCAAATTGAAACGCATCACTTTGTGACACGAATCAACCAGGATTTCCTTCAGTGTGCTGTTTACGACTCCGATGACTCGTCTGGTCGACTCATTGGAATCGAATATATAGTTTCGGATCGAATTTTTAATACTTTGCCTCCTGATGAACGGAAACTGTGGCACTCTCATGCTTACGAGGTATGTATGTTCAATTTAAATATTTAATTGTTCATTTTCCCTAAAATGTCACTAATACAACAAAAGGTACGTAATTGGTCACTACACAAAAAAAAATAGTAAAAAAAAAATTTGAGGGAAAAAAAGGACTATGTTTATTGAGTTTCAGGGCATAGTTAGTTTCTTATATATTGAATTTACAGATACAATCGGGGTTGTTGGTGCACCCAAGGGTCCCGGATATGGTTGCGAAGCCCGAGCTCGAAAACTTGGCCAAAACATACGGAAAGTTTTGGTGTACTTGGCAAACGGATAGAGGTGAAGGCAATAATCAATAAGCTTATATCATACTCCCTTGGTCCCATTTTTATTGTCCTGTTTTAACTTGTTAAGTCTTTCTTTTTCAATTTTGATCTCAAATATAATCGATTGTTTTACATAATAAGATCCAAAATATATGAATAGTTTGGGTTTTAAATGCAGTTTCACTGGGTATAATTTTCATCAAGATATAACACAAACAAATAGTTAAGGTCAAAAGTTAAAAAAAGAAAAACTTCAAAAGTCAAAACATGATAATAAAAATTGAGATGAAGGGAGTATGTGTTTTATATGAATTAAGTTTTCATTATAATCCATTTAGAATTGGAATTTTGGTGATAATAAAAATGAGACGAAGGGAGTATGTGTTTTATATGAATTAAGTTTTCATTATAATGAATTTGGAATTGGAATTTTGGTGATGATAAAAATGAGACGATGGGAGTATGTGTTTTATATGAATTAAGTTTTCATTATAATGATATTTGGAATTGGAATTTTGGTGATGAAACTGAAGGTGATAAGCTGCCGATCGGGCCACCGTCGCTAATGATGTCGCCCCAACAGGAAGTCGAATGCATGGTGAAACCCGAGTTGGTGAAAAAGAGAGATGACAAGTACAACATATCAACGGCTGCTATCCGAGGGTCGAGAACCGATATTATGGGACCGGGGAAGCTGCACCTGATGGCTGATCACTGGAGAGAGCATAAGAAATGTTTCGCTATTGATGTTGAAAATACGGTGATGAATAAGATAACCCTGTTTCCATGAGTCTTTAAGTTGCTAATCGGGTCTAATGATGTGTAGATACAAGAATCTTCTTAGAGTAATGTTGTACGTATGCAAGAATTATATACTTTTCTTTAGTTTGAATAAGTTTACACTTTGTGTTCTACTTTGTATCATTTCGTGTGGGGTTCAATTTGCACAATCAAAACCATATAAACTTCAAATTGGAACCAAGTTCGTTAATTTAAGTTTTGTTCAAGGCTTAATGAACATTATAACTTTAAAGCAGTAAAACAAATTGAAGGAGGACTAACCAAAAGTTTGCTTTAATGTAACGTGAAACAATAGTCTTTTCACTTACAAACAAAACAAAAGCAATAAAAATAGATAATTCAAACCCATAGCATTAGCAAATAATTCCAATTCAAAGGAAATGGAGGTGTTCATGGAAACTGTGGTGCTCCAATTCTTTTCATTTCGGCCTCTTCTATGTCGATAGCGAAACCCTTGCCAGTATGCATCCAGTAATCCGCAACTCGAGCATTCCCTGGTTTAGATACAGGAATATTAGCCCTTGATGTCCTAAACTCTTCGGTTGATATCTTATACTTGTTATCCCTCACTAGGACGAGCTCGGGCTTTATAACGCCCATGTTTACTACTTGTGGTGACATCATTAGTGCTGGCGCACCAAGCGGTAGCCTATCACCTGCACAAATTTTATTCAACAATAGTTTGCGTCAAGAGTTACTAAGATTAAACTTGCGAAGTTATGGGTATGGCAAATGAATCAAAACACAATATGTTAACGACTTAGATTGAGTAATAATAAGGAAAAGAAAAGTTGATCTTACCTCTATCGACTTGCCAAGTGCACCAAAACTTCCCATAAGTATGTGCAATATTTTCAAGCTCAGTCCTTTGAAACATCTCCGGAACACCTGGATTCACCCACAATCCTGATGTAACCTGATTGATCGAACCAGATCATGATTTCACTAATTAGTACGTCATGTACGTATACACGAAACAAAAATCAATCACAATCTTTTTCGATAATCGATCTAGAGATCATGTACTATTCCTAAAATTAGCAGCTCGAGCAACTTGATGAAAATAAATATAAGACGACCTCATGATCATGGGAATGCCACAGCTTCTGTTCCTCATGTGGCAAAGTATCAAAGATCTTATCAGACACTATATATTCCACCCCTGCACAATTATGTAATTCTCATACTCAAATTATAAATAATTATAAGAAAATCACTCATCTTTATCTTTAAATTTGTATAACAAGAACTTCTCAAATTAAAATTGCGTATAAAATTCAATTTACTCGTTATCACAATGCTTTGTTGAACCATTTAATTATACATCTTGTTATTAGAACAAATAAAGAAAACGTGAGAGGGCGACATGTGACAATAATTTATAGACGTACGGGTGTATATCAGCATGCATGCAAAATTTATATGCAAACTTATAGAAACAATGTCACATGTCGTTCAGAATTTTATTAATTTTCTGAAAATTAAACACATATAGTACAGATCTGACCTATAAGACGAGCGGACGGGTCATCGGAGTCATAAACCGCACATTGAAGGAAATCTTGATTCATCCGGGTGATATAGTGATGACACTCGATCTGGCGACTCATATCATGGCCATAGACGGCAAAAGTACAAGCATGTAGGCTCATTTGTTTGATGGGTTTCAATGTCTGTAACATCTGAGTACTTTTGTCAACCACTTGATGCCCAACCGTCATGGGTTTCCCCGGCGGGACTGATCCGTCACCAACGGGCATCGTATCGGGCGCTTTATCACTTGAAGCCATTGGAGTTTAATTTTTGATGTGGTAATCTTGAGTCGATTTTCAGGTGGTTCTAATTGATGTAATGAAGTGTTAAAGCGATGACATGTGTCTGTTTGCTGACTTTGCCAAACTATCTGTTTGCTACGTGTAGGAAGTATGAAGTATTCTTCCGGACCAAAACACAAAATTGTACAAAAATAGTCATTTTTAAAGGCATGTTTAGGAATCAAGAATTCTAGATCTAATTGTTTTAAGGACTACATGTATCAGTAAAGTTAAAACACATTCCCACGCAATCACATTAACATAAATTACAACTTCAAACGAGTACATATAAATCAACAGAAAATAAATTAAAGCTAATCAAACTTAAGAGTACTAAATATTTAGAGATATTAATCAACTTCATGTGTAATATATAAATCCTGCATTTAAGTACTCAATGTCTTCATTTGATGTACCTCATATTTCTCCTCAGCATCAATATTTTGTGGCCTATACTTGTACCTCATTGCAACAAATACATAGATTGTGAAGTTAATCAAACTCAATATAGCAAGCAGCCAGTAGAAATTCTCCAAATGATTTCGATTTATGTTGTTTCCGGCCAACCATCCTCCGCTTTTTGTATCCCCTTTTGTCGCTCTGTTGACTAGGTTCACCATTACACTACTCAAGAAATACCCAAGCGCCATGGCGCTCCAAAGAAAGCAAGACGATATTGACTTGATTGATTTTGGTGCTTGTGAGTAGAAAAACTCTAGTAGTCCCACGTACGTGAACATATCCGCTACACCGAAAACAAAATATTGGGGTGATAACCAGAAGACGCTAATAGGCAACGGTTGACGCACAGGGATCGCGTCTAACATGTTGTGGTCTCTAGCGACATTTTTTCGTTTCACTTCCATCATACCAGCAATTGCCATTGATAATGCAGAGAGGATTAACCCGACTCCTACTCTTTGTAAATAAGTTATGCCAGTGGGGATGCCCGTAAATTTACGCACAAAAGGTACAATTACTTGGTCATAAAGAGGTACTAGAATAAGGAGGAATACTACAGGAATGATCGGAAGTGATGCAGGTGGCATATTGAAAGAGTTGGTGAGCTTAATATCCATGGTGACACCTTGTTGAATTGAAAATGTTTGGAGTTGGGCTAAGCAAAGTGTCATAATTATGCTACACAAGAAAACTGGAACCATTGCTAGTAAGATTTTAGCATTTTCGACTTGTGTAACCCTGCAAAGTTTCCATGGACTTGGAGATTGATCACTGTTATCAGACCGGATAGCTGCTTTGTCTAGCCATCTGTATAAGATATAATAAGTTTTAGCTGGGAGTTCAAAATGTTATGTACAGGTACGAAAAGAGTTTGACGTTATACACAAAAGTTAACCTGTAAAGATCTCTATGAGGTAAGAATTCTTCATGAAGTGCAGCTTCTTTGTCCATGTGGATCTCATGTAATTCAGATGGGTCCTCAGGAAGTTGAAGGTTTCTATTTCTAATGGCTGCAACGTAAACCTGAAACATATAAATCATCTCACTAAATTACTCGGTGCGTTATCAATCTTTTCAACTATAGAAATTAAGTTTGCAGTAATCTTAGGTTTAGCACGCCCCTTCTTTTCCACTAGTTAATGCGTTATATATATGTGACTATCGGTGGAAGTGTCCCTAAATACTAGGTTTCAGGGGAGTTGGTAATTGCAGTTAGTTTTTTCCAGAACGATTTCCTATAACCTTCCTCGCATATCATGTACACACACACACACACATACACTTCAACGAGACTTGAACCAATAACTTTTTGATTGATCGATCAATCCTCAGATACCGCTCAGACAAAAGTCCTTTGGTGTAATTGCAATTGCTTTAATAGTGTTTAGGATACAAACCTGTATAATTTCTATAACGGCACTGGTTCCTTTGATCACATATATACGATACTGTGGCAATCCAGCCATAAAGACGATTGCACCCAAGAACATGGCAATCACTGAAAGCGCGAATCCTTTGTCAAAACCTTTATTGTCTTGCACCCACACGAAGAAAGTTAAACTAATTGTACCCCCCATTGCAACACCAAGTAACAACCAGTTAAAGAAAGTCGACATTTGTGTAGATTCTTTTGGGTCTTTTTCATCGAATTGATCTGCTCCATGTGACGGCAATGCTGCCTTTACACCTGCACCACCAACTGCCAGCAGGTAGAGCGCAAAGAACAAAAGCACAGCATTTCCTCCACTCACTACATCACAATTGGCATTCGGCACAAAGACGTTACAAAGAGATGGTTTTAGCTTTGGGTAGTGAGCTTGTAATGTGAGTAATGCAAGTCCCTGCAAATGATCAACATCAATTAGAAGCAAGAAATTGGGTGTTACAATTATTTTGTCTTATATTTTGTAAATTTATCTACAAAACAGAGCTTTTGTTAGAATCTCTGAAAACTCTTTTAGGTAAAACAAACCGTTTATGTAATTCCTTTATATATTATTTGTTCATTGCGAATGCTTGCATATAAATGGACAAAATGGTGGCCGTTGCATCCGGCCAGTTAGAATTCACCCTAATATATTTAAGTAGAATTAAGATATTAACTAACAGGATGGATAAGTTTACTCTAGCTATCACTAAATAATGAGTTTGGCGTAATCTCGAACTAGTTATATATGAACTAAATATAGCTCACCAAAACACCAAGTTGATGTGATTTAAAATTGTAATAGTTAAACCATTACTTGTAAAACGTATATCAGATTATCCGGCCACCAAGTGATGATACATAACAAAACAGGGTATATGTATTCAGTTTTCAAGAGTGCTTACCAAACATTCTACAAAGGCAGCGATAAGAACAGTCTTAAATCGACCGATGTAGGCATCAGCAAGACAAGCCATAAGGATGGAAAGAATATAGCCCGTGCCCATGAAGTTCGTTAGGTGGTTTGCTGCTTCTGATATGTTGTAATGCATTACAGCATTGAAATATGTCACCAAATTCACTGCCAGAGCCAGGGTTGCCATGTTTTCAAATGCAAATGTTCCTGCATCACAAACAAAATTTCACACACAACTCCATATTAACAAATACGCGAACTTAACGTTAATTCCCATAACTAAAATTTGTACCTAATACGAGAACTGCAGCTCGCATGCCTCCATGCTTTTGCTTTGTTGCAGCTCTTCCTTTCCAGTCCACCTTACCTTCAATAAGCACATCTTTCTCCTGATGGAACATAGAAATCAATAAATATTAATAGGTCTAGGCTAATAAATATGAAAAGAAAATCAATATAAATATAAAGTTAATTGTATGTAAGAATTATTACAGTGAAGTCCATGATCCTGAGGTTCTATAATCTAGAGACTGCTACAAGATGGAATTAGAATTGAAGTTATAACAATGGTGGGAAAGTATGTTTTAACCGTATATATAGAGAAAATATGTTGTGCTGATTCTATAAGAATCTAAGTGACAGGGGCATAAAAGTAAATTTAACTAACTTATTTCATGATGTTGAAATAATCAAGTATATCAAGAATTAAATAGGAGCTAGACAACCATTTAAATTAGGAAAATGCTGAGTTATATAATTTATACAATTATACCTAAGGCATAGAATAAAAAAAAAGGGTAGTTGGAGGGTACCCCTGACCCCGGATCTCTTTGAGATCCGCAGCGTCCCACCCGCAAGGGACATCTGACCGGCAAAGCACCTGGCCACAGTTAGCCCACGAAATTATACCGACAGTCCTTTATCGGACTCGAACCCGGGTGTGCCCTATGGATTTGCGATAGCGGTACCTAACATGCTAAATGTTTACCCAGGGTAGGATCGAACCCCTGACCTCTAGGAAGCCTGGGGAAGATCCTACCACTAGGCCATATAGGCAAGTGGTAAGGCATAGAATAAGAGTAATTTATCAAACTAAAATTTTCTATAAAAATTAAAAAATCATTAAATGATCTTTATTGTTTAAGTCATGTATTTAATAAACACATTAACTTAATTAGGCAAACATTGCATGTACATTAAATGTTGATCCACTATTCTTAAATTATGTAAAGTTTTGTAACTCGTCATACTTTAATGTCATCTTAGCTAGCTAGCCTCTTTGGTAGGAAAATTAACTTCATCGTATCGTATGATAATGTTATTTTTTTGACCAAAATGAAACATTGTACTGTATAAAGGACCAAACATACGTCTAAAGAATCATTCAACGATATATTTTCGTCACCCTAGTCGTTGTCAGCTTCAATAATAACTCCAAACGGATTATTTGGCCCAGCCCACTTGTCAATTATTTGGCCCATTTGTGTTACTCACTTTGACTCATTACAAGTGTGCTATTTTGATTTTTTAAAATCTTTCTTTTTCAATTTTGACCGTCGATATTTTTATTTGTGTTATATCAAACTTGATGCAAGATATATAAATGAATTGGGTTTTAAACGTATTTTCATTAGTATAATTTTCATAAAGTATTATATAACACAAACAAAAATATTTAAGGTCAAGATTGAAAAAGAAAGACTTTGAAAAATCAAAACAGAATACTTGTAATGGGACGGAGGTAGTATATGTTAATTAACGTTTGAGTTCAAGTATCCGTGGTAACAAGGTGTATGGTTACTCTCGTTTTTCTAAGAAAATAAGAAAATTTCAAAAATATCATTTCGTTAATTCCATTCAAGATATTTTGTTGCTACAAAATATAGCATTTGATGCCGTCTGATATTCCCTTTTCCATTAATCATTCATCGAATAAAATATTGAAACAATGGCTGTCTTGCCGACTAGTAGAAAGCAATGGAGTGATTCCGAACAAGGAGACAAGAACACTTTGCGGATATATATACAAAGATAAAATATACGTACATCTTATTATATATTAGTTGTTTATTACTTTATTAGGTTTGTTTTCTTTGTATTTTAGGGTTCTTCACGTTAGAGTAATTATAAACACTTAATGCTTAATTTAGTCCATATTATTAGTGTCTTGTTATTGATTCCAGAGCCTGTTGAAGTAACTGACATTGCATGAAAACGACCATATACCGAAACTTTCTTTCATCCTTTTTAAAGAAATTTACATAAATCACCCTTTAAGTTAACAACGTTAAATTTCACTTTTAGTCATTTTTAAACTTTAATTAAATGAATTATTCTTACTTTGCAATCTCATTACACCAATAGTCCTTTACACTAATGATTGTTAGCATTATCCGTTAAGTAAGGTGCACACATGACGGAAAACATGTCATTCAAATCATCTATTTTCCTATTGGTACACAAATCTGCATTATTTTCTTATCACAATTTATAACCTATATATTCTCAACCTCAAAAAAGTACACCAAATTCTAAAAACTTATAAAACATAATAAAATTTATTCATTACATTATCTCTTTTGTATAAACAATAAACCTAATATCATAAATAAAAATATCATTGGTCTCGCGGTAGTCGTTTATCTACAATGACAGTAAGTGGTGGCGGGTGGTGGCATCAATTTGGCTTGAAGTGTACGTTGTTTAATTTGTTTAGTGAAAGCATACATGGTAAATATAAGTTTAGTATGGAAATTATATATGGATTTTGGTTTAAAGCTTGATTTTGCGTTTATAGTTTCAATTCCATATATGGATTAGTTTGGCAAGATTAATATTAGTAGTTTTTTAGGATCATTGTTGTGACTTGTGAATGTTTGATCATGTGCATAATTTGACATACATACATACATTATGTTGTATCTGATATGATCTTTGATAAATTCACCCGATTATATATGGATAATTAACACTAACAACAAGATTAATGTGATCGACCAGAAGTCAAATAATACAACAAAAAGGATGCCAAAGCAAACCATAATTTTAAATTTCATCTATCAGTGAATGTCTTTTATGGAGGTAAAGGTCTTCTATACTATCCAAACCGTTGTTTTCATCAAATATATATTAAGCGATAAATAGTCTCCTTAATTAATACCTGATAACTTTTAATGAGCAATCCTTTTCGATCATTTTCTCTCTTAAGAATGCTCCGATAGAATTCCATCGCACAAAATGATCATGTTCTTGTCGTGATAGCCCAAAGTAAGATTTCATATCCCAACAATAATCTTTCAACACATCCTCTAGGACACGAGTAAAATACACTTTAACCATAACATAACATATGGTAATAGCTAGCTAGCTAGGCGAGATTATCAATACGCTATTTAAACAGTGACGGATCCAGGATTTGGGGTGACCAGTAGTAAGAGTATCTTAATTTTTATTAACTCGTAGCACAAAGAATAAATGCAACAAAAAATGCAATTTTTATATGAAATTTACACTGCCTATAGCGAAATGACCTGTAGCGACTGCTACCCCTACCTCCTACATGGCTTCGCCCTGTATTTTTAAGTATATAATCATTGACACAATGAGTAGGAGATTGATTAGTTACTATAAATTATTAAGTGATGAGTGTGTTTAAATTGACTTGTTATACTTGATCAATCTTTGTGGGAGGTAAATCGATTGTGACTTGACCTGTATTAATTGTTTGCACAAGAATATTTGTTGATGTTTTACTAATATAACATCATGTTCCATTCTATAATATCTATTATTTAACATGTTATCCTTAGATTATGGATAAACAAGTGGTACTCGTAAAAAATTGTTGGGTCAGATTGTATGCTGATACAAATTGGAAATTGATCTAAGTACAGTTAATACCGCTGGAGTTATTTGTTAGTACTGCTAGTTTTGGTTTGCACTGTTGGTCAAAGTTTACACCGCTGCATCTGTTACAACCGGTGGACTATTCTCAGTTTCTACCGTCAAGTCATCTGAAGTTAATACCGCCAGTCTAGTTTACATGGTTTCCACCGCTGGTACTGATAGCAGCGGAAACAATGCCTAGTGGATCCGTCAGACTTGCACGTGCAGTGAACAGTAATTACAGACCATGCTTAGCAGAAATACAGATACATAGTTAGATTAGTTTCCAAACTTTAATGAGGATAACTTGTAAAAGAAAACTCTAATGATGAAATAGAGTTTTCTTATTTTCAAATCATGGCATGCATATTAGTTGGTACTTTTGTTTTGACTATATGTATGGCTCATCTTCTTCATTTTGAGTGTGTGTAGCTTCAAGGTTTCTTTGTAAATCCTGATACAAAATCAGTGTATCCGTATTATTACCATCAATAATAATATTGAAGCTTTGGTTGTTAAATTGTTTCTTGTTGTTCATTCTATTAAAATCTTCCTTGTTAACAAGTGTTATTCCGCAAACTTCTTGTTAATACTTCAAAGCTTTTAGTTGGTTAAATCTTGATATTGTTCAAGTCTGGGAACCACAAAAATGAAAACAGAGTAAGACAGTAAGTAATTAATTATTATGAAAAAAAATTACGGAAAACAATCACATTACATTTTCGAAATCACTCATTTGACCATCCAATGTCTTTTAACCTTATGGTCGATCCATTGCCTTCTTGTCATAATAAACTTAGAGAGCTCAATAATCGAATGATATGATGTAGGAATTGATATTGATATATATATTGATATTGATCGATATTTATTTGACAACTGAAAAGATAACATATATTACATTTTCTGACGAGGACGCAATTAACGAGTTACCGGATACGTATATAGTGACATTTCGATCACCACAGCAAACTGTGAAGAATTGTGAGTGACATCTGCAGATGATGATGATGTCATGACTAGTAGGATTGGAATTCAAGTGACAGATTGTTACTTTCAAAACTCCTCGCTTCTCCGGTATACATGGCAATTTTGGTCATCGAGTCGTTTAGGCCTTAGGGCCTCAAAACAACATTCATCGACGTTTTAGTTTTACAAAAGTCTAAAATTTGTATGCTAGTTAAATTGGGTTACTAGCTATTTCGGAAATAAGATCAAGTTCTACCCTAAGGAGACTTTTCTTATAAATATTATGGCATGTATTCATTATTCCAGAAAGGTTTTCATAATATTCACTTTTGATTTCTAAATCAGTATTCTTGTAAGGGTTTATTGTGTTTATCGTAATGTTCACTACCCTAACTTGTTTGCCTACCGTCGATCATCACACATAAAAAAAAACCAAGGATGACAACGACACAAATGATAAATAAAGTATATTAAAGAAGATCGAAAGAAATTAAACAACTAGTTGTCACTTACTTACATATGTATTCATTCACAAACACGTACATTAAGTTACAACTTATTCTGAAAAACAAATAAAAACTTATATAATATTGCTGACAAAACAAAATTAAAAATGATGAAGAGGTTCAAAAGTAAGAACCCAAAGATAATTAAGACCTTTTTAATCCTCCATTGGAAGAATTAATGTCTTCAATTGACATGCTCCATGACACTCATCCTCAACATCAAGAGTCTGTGGCCTATACTTGTACCTCATTGCAAAAAACAGATAGATCATGAAATTGATCAAACTCAATACAGCAAGTAGCCAGTAAAAGTTTTCCAAATGATTTCGATTTATGTTGTTTCCAGCCAACCATCCTTCGCTTTTCGTAACCCCTTTTGTCGCATGGTTCACAAGATTCACCATTACACTACTCAAGAAATACCCAAGTGCCATTGCGCTCCATAGAAAGCAAGACGATATGGACTTGATTGATTTTGGTGCTTGTGAATAGAAAAACTCGATTAGTCCCACGAACGTGAACATATCAGCTATACCAAATACAAAATATTGGAATGATAACCAAAAGACGCTAATGGGCAACGGTTGAAGCACAGGGATAGCGTCCAGCATATTGTGGTCTCTAGCGACGTTTTTTCGCTTTACTTCCATTGCACCAGCGATTGCCATTGATACTGAAGAGAGAATAAGCCCTACTCCCACTCTTTGCAAATAAGTTATTCCAGTCGGGATGCCAGTAAATTTACGAATCAAGGGTACAATGAGTTGGTCATAAATTGGAACTAGAAAGAGGAGGAATGCGGCAGGAAAAATAGGGAGGGATGCAGGGGGCATATTAAAAGAGTTTGTGAGTTTAATATCCATGGTGACACCTTGTTGAATTGAAAATGTTTGAAGTTGAGCTAAACAAAGTGTCATAATAATGCTACACAGGAAGATTGGAACCATTGCTAGTAATATTTTTGCATTTTCAACCTGTGTAACTGTACAAAGTTTCCATCGACTTGGAGATTGATCACTGTTTTCAGATCGAATTGCTGCTTTGTCTAGCCACCTATGTAACAAATATATACCACAAGTTTTTTAGCTAAGAATTTGCATCTTCATATAGATGTTGACCTGAAGTTAAAGAATTCGAAAAATGAAAACTAATGGAACGTGAGATACAAACACTAACCTGTAAGTATCTCTATGAGGTAAGAATTCTTGATGAAGTGCAGATTCATTGTCCCTGGGGATCTCATATAGTTTAGAAGGGTCCTTAGGAAGTTGAAGATTTCTGTTTCTAATGGCCGCAACGTAAACCTGATGTGTAAAACTAACTTAATTAGCAGGTAGTCATGAGCATAAAATAAAACAGAGAAAACTGTTTGTAGATGACACTTGATACGATCCTAAAGCATTAAGGCCCTGTTTAGTTGTCGCTTTGTAGGAAATTATCTTCTCCTGTTCTCTGAAAAACTTTTCTAAACAAACTGGAAATCTAAAAACCGCAGTGTTGAAGTTTGAGTTTTGCGGGGAAGTTTTCAAAGAAACAAATTTCACTGTTTTCGTTTTATAAATTATAACTACAAATCAGAAAATTATGTATGATCTATGGTTTCTACTTTTTTCAGTAAAAAAAGTAACGCGTTTTACATTTGAACCGGTGTTATATATTTTCTGTAAATTTTATACTGAAATAATACAAATTCGCATCCTCAAAAACAACAGAACTAGAAAAATGGAAGAATTTTTAAGATTTTGGAAATGTTTTTAAGTTGTACAAGACAAATTTTAATATGTAAGATCTTTGCGCAAATGACAAGCTCACTGCAAATTAATACCTGTAAAATATCTGTAATGGCACTGCTTCCTTGCACAACATATATACGATAGTATGGCAATCCCAAAATAAATATGAACGCACCCAAGAACATGGCAATCACCGAAAGCCCGAATCCTTTGTCAAAACCTTTGTTGTCTTGAACCCACACGAAAACGGTTATACTAATCGAACCCCCTAATGCCATGCTTAGTAACAACGAGTTGAAATAAGTGGACATCTGTTTGGACTCTTTTGGATCTTTTTCGTCGAATTGATCAGCTCCATGTGATGGCAATGCAGCTTTTACACCTGCACCACCAACAGCGAGCAAGTAGATCGCAGAGAACAGTAACACAGCATTTGCTCCGCTTACTGTCTCGCAGTTTGATGTTAGAAGAAAGACGTTACAAAGAGGTGGTTTGAGCTTTGGGTAGTGAGCTTGGAATGTGAGCATTCCTAGTGCCTACAATAAATTGATCATCATTAGAAACTAGGGGTGTTCATCGGTTCGGTTTTCGGGTTCCTCGGTTTATTCGGTTCGGGTTCTTCGGTTTTGAAATTTTTTTGAGCAAAACCGAACCGAAAACCGAATTCAAAGTTAAAACCGAACCGAAAACCGAATTCGAATTCGGTTCGGTTTCGGTTAAAACCGAAAAACCAAAAATTTCAATTTTTTTTATTTTTTTCTTAAGTGAATCCATTTCAACTTGTAATTTTTCGTGGGTTACGGTTTTACTAGAGTAAAAAGTAATGACATAAAGTTAATTTAAGGTCTAAATGTAGAAATACTTGTTTAGATAATATAAATATCATACATATACTACATATATAAATAATTTAATATATTATTAATTTAAATTCGGTTTTGAATTCGATTTTCGGTTAAACCGAATTCAAAATTTCAAAACTGAAAACCGAACCGAAAACCGAATTCAAAACCAAAACCGAAACCGAACTGAAAACCGAAACCGAATTCGAATTCGGTTTGTTTGTTTTTTCGATTTTAATTCGGTTTGGTTTTCGGATTAAACGGTTTCAAACCGAATATTGAACATTTCTAATAGAAACCAAAAAGAAAAAGGCCCGGCCCATATGCCTACTTTGCGTATTGATCTTGTTGACTTTGACTTTGACTTTATTTTATTTTACATTTTTATGAAAGAAACTTTAAGGTATACTCCATCCGTTCCGTGTTCGCAATCAGATTACACAAATTTAAGAAAAATCATAGTGTAAAAGAAAATTGACAATCCTTATTTTTTGTATAGTATTCTATGAATCGATCAGTTTTGTAAAAAAAATAGGTTATGTGCAAATTGGTAAAATTAATATACTACGTATTACTTTTGTTACGGTTATTTTCAAATATGTTATTAGCTTTACATAATCAGATGATCTAAAGAAAAAGAAGGTCACCTGAAACCCCAAATTTAATTAATTTTAATCAAAAATAATAACAATTAGATCATAATATATGTGGTTATTAATTACTTAAGAAGGTTTTATCTCGAACTGCAGAGATGGAACTGTTGCTGCATAGGTTATTTAACATGTCAAACTTTGAGTCCTATTAAATCACAAACAAAATTTATTTATTTTATTTATATATATATAAATTGATGTTTTAAATATGATAATCTTAATAAATTATATATAGGAAACACCTTTACGATATCATCATTCTAATTAAGTTTTAATTTGTCAATTAAGTCATTTGATTTTAATAAATTTTTAAATAATATCCATAACTTATTAAAAAACGATTATTTTTAATCAACTACTCACTTACATATAAAAAAAAATTTAATTAATTAATTGAAATATTATCCGAATTGATCTGTAATGTTTCTATTTTTGATTCCCTGAGTATGAATAAAATTACTTGAAAATGTTAAAATATACTTAAATTTTTTTTTCACTAACTTGGTTTCAAAAACCTTTAATTTATTAATCTCTACTCATATAAATCCATTTACATAAAGTAATATTATCATGAATCCAACTAAATGCTTAATGTACATATTAACTTACACACTTTATTATTAGCAACAAGATACTAAATACGAAATTTCATATTAAAAATCAACGGCCCGTGTGTATAGACGGGTTTAAAGTCTAGTTGATGTACTAATCAAAGACTTACCACACATTCTACAAACGCCGCAATAAGAACAGTTCTAAATCGTCCCATGTAGACATCAGCAAGACAAGCCATAACGATGGAAAGAATATAATTGGTACCCATGAAGTTTGTTAGGTGGTTTGCTGCGTCAGATATGTCGTAATGCATTACAGAATTGAAATATGTCACTAAGTTCACGGCCAGTGCCAAATTTGCCATGCTTTCAAACGCGAATGTTGCTGCAGCACAGAGTGATCATAAATCAACCTCAATTAATTTCTCGCATTCTAATGACTTCATGTATGTATAACGTACAGTTCAATATATAAAAAAAGTACCTAATACGAGAACCGCGACTCGCATGCCCCCATGCTTATTCTTTGTGGCAGCTCTTCCTTTCCAGTCTACCTTACCTTCAATGATCAACTCATCTTTTTCCTGATAATTCTGTGGCAAAACATGAAAATCGGAAGTAAGTTATTAGTAATAAACATCTATGTATATCTAGTTGCTAATTAAAATCATATAAGGAAATCAAAACAAACATTAGATATAGATCGAATATATACAGTGAGGTCCATGATAAGTATAGTAGTACGTGGGGTATTAAGGCTGCTACAAGATAAAGCTAGCTAGCTAGCTTGAAGTGAATAACTATATATGGTGGAAGCAAATATAATTAGTTTCAAGCATATATATACAGAAAAAAGAAATAAAGAACTATGAGTAGCTGCTCCTATAAGAATTTGAGTGATAATTAAGGGCATAAAAGTAAGTTTTATATGATGACGTCCATATAATCATCAAGAATTATACTACAATTAATAGGTGTTAACCAAATAAATTAAGGTACGTTTACTTCATCCAAAAATATGAATACAATTTACAACCACTTAACTCATATTTTTAAGATATCTAACATTCTTTTTTTGTAAACTTAATTAAGTGATGTTTTCTGTTTTGTTGTATTGCCATGTAGATAAATATATATATTTAATTAACCAGCCATGCATGCATTTATTAAATCTAGAATTTCTATTATGACTAGTGTGTGCTTTTAATTTATTCCAATATGGCCAGCAACCATGAGCTATCACCTTTTTGATTCATCACATCATTAAAGAGGGTGTTATTAGATGATAGATTAGATTAGTTCTAGAATTTCCAGCTGTTTGAAGATTTACATACGTTTGCTGTCGGATATCTTCATTAACAAAATAGTTATTGTATTTATTCGATTTTGATACCGCTTTACTTTTGCTGCTGCTGTTGGAAGATTCTCATCTGCTTGCTGTCGGATATCTTCATCAACAAAATAGTTATAGATTTAATGCTTTTGCTACCGCTTTACTTTTGCTGTTGTTGTTTGAGGATTCGCATCCGTTTGCTGTCGGATATCTTCATTAACAAAATATAATGTTCACTTTATGTTTCTAGTTTAGCTTTAATATGTATTGTTCTTTGCTCCAATCCGAGCTTTCGCGATTTCGCCACTCGGATTGCGGAGGAGTATTAGATGATAGATTTGATTATATGGCCCAAACCCGATTGTGAGCTTAGGGTCCGTTAGAGTTTCTTATGTAGTATTGTTCTCTATATATAGTAGATCAATAATATGTTATTCCTACGGGATTTCATTATTCAACAGGTGTATGTGCGATCTCTATGCATTTAATTTAATTTGGTCCAAATTATCTAGAGCTTCAAGTTTGAAGAGATCGTTCCAAAAGCACTAGTTAAGAACATAAACTAATTGATTAAATTGGTGGAAACACTTCCTTAATTAAGATAACACAAGAAATTTGATAATAATTAGATCTTAATCTTTTATACTTATATACGCCCTCAAAAGTTAAGCAAACGTTCATACGATCAATTTGTGTAACACTTATAAACTTACATAAAACGTGAATTGAAGTGTCATTTCCAGTCGTGCGCACGATATGATTAATCTAAACATGGAGATTGTAACAGTTTTTAATTAGAGGTTTTAATTAGAGGTGTAATTATTAAAGATATTGTAACAGTTTTTAATAATGACATATTCAATTCATCCGTGAAAGGGTTAATAATGGTTTAATCCTCAAAGTTTCACTTTTTTTTCGTTTTAACCACTCAATTTTTTTTAAAATGTTTTAACCACTCAACTTATGAGTTGACCATATTTTAACCACTAAAGTTCATTTGCCCATTGAAAAAAACCCTTTCGTTAACTTATAATGAAAGTTTAGATCGGGATATATAAACTTTAAACTGATTTTTTTATCGACCAAAGTTGTTAAGCTAGAGATCTTACCTATGATCGTTTTTGTCTTAACAAGATCGAAATTGTAAGATCAAATCGGGATCGTAAGATCTTACGATTTCGATTTGAGCATAGGATCTTACGATGTCGATCCGATCCGATCTTACTTAACATGAATATAAGTTAAGAAAATATAAATTAGTTAATTTTTGTCCAATAGAAGGTTAATAGGTTTATTATTTAATTAATTACTACACGTAAAACTATTCAATTTTTAAACTAAAATAGTTTATCGCGTGAAAATCTATATCTTTAGTTACAAATATAGTAATCTAAGTCACTATGATAAGTATGAATTGATGCTATGATGTTTAAACTATAAAAGTTTAATTAATTTGTCATGCAATTAATCTTTTATATGCATTATAATACACATTTATGAGATCATAATCGAAATCGTAAGATCTTACGATCCCGATTTGATCTTACGATTTCGATCTTGTGAAGACAAAAACCATCAAATGTAAGATCTCTATCTTGACAACCTTGGTCGATAAAAAAATCAGTTCAAAGTTTATATATCCCGATCTAAACTTTCATTATAAGTTAACGAAAGGGTTTTTTTTAATGGTCAAATGAACTATAATGGTTATAATATGGTCAACTCATAAGTTGAGCGGTTAAAACGTTTAAAACAAAGTTGAGTGGTTAAAATGAAAACAAATTGAAAGTTCATGGATTAAACCATTATTAACCATAAGTTGAGTGGTTAAAACATTTAAAAAAAAGTTGAGTGGTTAAAACGAAAAAAATGTGAAACTTTGGGGATTAAACCATTATTAACCCTCCGTGAAATGCAGTAGATATATAATCAAGACAATAATATGAATATAGTAGGACCAAATTGTCTTAAAGTTAACTAATTTATTCCGATGAGTATGACTTTAACGATCATCCGTTTGGCCGTTTGTTAAATACAAAAGCGAATGGCCTATTATTAAATTAATTAATGATAATATAATATGCTCGACAAAAATAATATTATATGAACACCTTTTTAGCTGAAGTTATTAGAAATTTGCCATGATACATTTACGCCCTAGGTGTTTATTCGTTTATTTATTCCAAAGTTGTGAAATATTTTGTATGTAGTCATAAGTCAAAAAAAAAAGGACTACACTGACACGATTTTAGAACCAGTTTTTAAGTGGACCCGAATTTATTATGTAGCTTAAAGTCAAATATGTATAAATAATTGAAATTTGGTCAAAATTATCGTTCTCTCATATAATATTTCACTTTTTTTTTCCTTTTTATCAAAAAAATAAATAAATAAATAAATCTCACTCCCTACTGACTTTATTTGTCCATGTCTGCTCTGGATCAGTGAGTTGGGCCATCCGGTCCAATTGTCTTTAACTGGAAAAGGAATCGGGCTGAAAGCATTTTTGTGAGGGAAGAGGAGGTGTAATATTCATCACGGAGCATCTTAATTTTGCCAACACAAATATCAAAGATAAAATTACTTTTAGTCGTATATAGTAATCATAATCAATGCTATAAAGAATATATTCACAGATGAAATTCAATTTTAAGTCATAACATTAGTTTATGGATATTTATTTAATAAAACGTTAATATTCATCATGGTGAATGTTAAGTTAATATTATCACGAATAATGTTAAAAAATAACATTAATTTAATTTTAACATTCATCGTGATGAATGTTAAGTTAACAAATTTACCAAGACGAATATTAACGATTTTTGATATAAAATTCATTAATTGATGTTATAGCCTACAAAATTTTTTTATCAAGGATGCTTAACATTCATAGCATCGATTCTGATCAACATTTATTAATATTCACTTTTTAATTTTTGACAAATGTATTGACGAAGTTAAGATGCTTCGTGATGAATATTACACTTCCCCGTGGATCCTCCCAATATATATATATATATATATATATATATATATATATATATATATATATATATATATATATATATAATGCTAATAAAAAATAATAATTATATGTATTTACCCATAATCTATCTATCTATGTATATATTATTATTATTATTGTTATTATTATTAGGTTTGGGATCAGAGGGGAACCCTCTTTTAGGAGGGAACCAAAGGGCACCAACAAAAAAAAAGGGTGGAGTGACATTTTTATAATTATGATGAAAAGTGATGGCATATGTTAAGAAAAAAAAAACATAACATTTATTTTACATATACACCCCTTCCACATTTTCTCTCATTTCTTTTTTACCCATCCACTTTTTTATCTCTTCTCCTTCCTTCTTATTCCCCACCCTACCCCACAACCCCCACCTAGTCGTCGCCGGAATCAGGCCGCCGTCGTCAGATTTTGTCAGTAATTAAAAAAAAAATTATTTTTTTATTTAAAAAAATATTTTAATTTTAATTTTAATTTTTTTTAAAAAAAAATTACACTTTTAAAGTCACTGCATCACGTGTTTACTTTTAAACCACTACATCTTAATTTTAATTTGGAACACTACATCATATTTTTTAATTAGAAACACTGCATCATTCTTTTTAATAAAATACACTGCATCAAATTTTTGGTTAATTATATTGCATCAAACTTATAAATTAAATACAAGTGTTAGTGATTGGTTGAAATTTAAAACAACTGCATCTTGTGTTTAATTTAAAACCATGTATCTTGATTTTAAATTAATACACTATATCAAATTAAAACCACTGCATCATGTTTTTTAATTTGCAACATTGCATCATTTGAATACATTGCATCATACTTTAAACTAAACACACTACGTCATGTTTAGTTAGAATCATGCATCATGTTTATATATCTAAAAAGTAAGATGCAATAAAAAATGTAAGATGCAGTAAAAGAAATATACGATGCTTAGTTTTTTCAGATATAAAAAGGTAAATTTAGATCAATATTACTATGAGTACCTAAAATGATGCAGTAAAAGCATTTCATTTTAACATATAGCTTGTGAAAAAATGTTTATGACGCACTAACAAAAAGACATCACTGCATCTTAAAAGCATTTTTTCTTATCACTACATCTTAAAAAAGATGCAGCATATATGTACTACTTTCGTAGTAGTTTTTTTCGGAACTAAAAAAGGAACAATGCAATTGAAAATGTACGATGCAGTAGAAAGAACATAGGATGCAGTGAAAAAAATGTACGATGCAGTTAGATCTAAAAAGTAGATCTAGATCTAAAAGTAGATCTAGATCTAGATCTACGAATTTTCAGATCTAGATCTACATATTGGTGGTAGAGGAGCGGCGTTGGTGGTGGTAAATGGTGGTGATGTTTGATCGGCGATTGGTGGCGGTGGAGTGGCGGCGGCGACGACGGTGGCGGTGGGAGGAGATGGAGAAACGACCACGGTTGGTTACATCCGGTGGAGGTCGGTTCACCAACGGTGGTGGTTTTCATATTAACTCTCCGGCCACAAAAAACCGTCATCGTTTTATCCTTTTTTTTTCCGGTCACGACGATGGTGACGGTGGTGGTGGCGGTGACGGTTGATCTACGGTGGATCTGCGATGGTGGCCGGTGGTGGTTGCCGGTGGTGGTGAGTGTTTGTTTGGTGAAGAAAGAGAGAAGAGAGATGAGAGTGTTTTGTGTGTGTTTTGTGAAATGAAGAAAGAAAATAAGTGTTTTGTAATGAGGAGGGGGATAAATGTAAATTTGGAAAGGTGGAAGGGGTAATATTGTTAGTGTGCTCCCTCCCTCTCAAAAGGGAGGCACTACTACAAAATGTAACAAAGAGACCCCTTTATAAAGGCCGGTTATTATCAAAAGAGGTCTCCTTATCCTCATAACCGGTCTCTTTAATATACAACCGGTCTAAAAAAAATTCTCCATACAGAATCACAAATTAAGACCCCTTTAAAAAGACCGGTTATATGCAAACCGGTTTCAAAAAGTTCTGCGCGTTTTCTTCCATACACACTAACCGGTCTTAAAGTTCGAAACCGGTCTATTTTTTGAGCCCAGCCGTCTATACTGTTTGAACCGGTCTACTTTTGTAACTAACTCTGCCGGATTTTTTGTTTTTGATCCCACACGCCAACAACTTTCACAATTAATAAGTGATGTTGTAGTTTATGATCGACCACTTCTCATCTTTTTTGCAGTCGAGTGATTAAAAAAACACTCAATTGATTATACTCTCTTTCATTTTTAATTAGCTCATTATTCACCATTAATGCTCAGTAAAATTCTTCAAGTTCAAATATAAATCAAGAAGGTACGAACCATTCCCACTTTAATTACTTTCATATATTTATAAAATATCTAAGTTTATCAATTGTAATCTTTATACAAACATAGAGATAATTATTCAATTCAATTCTTCTGTAAGTTGTTGTAGTTATAGAGATAGAATGGTGTATGTGTATGTGAAATGAAGTGATAATGAGAAAATTAACAAAGAGGAATAGGGTTATGAAGGATAGGATTATTCTCATTCCCAAATTTTTCTCTCTGTGAAACAAAATTTCTTGAATGCGTGTGTTTTTATATGGTAATGGTAATAAATAATTATTGTATGTTAATATGGTGATACAGGAGACGGTGTTTTGCTAGTCAGGGGATATATTGGTAGTATTTTTTACCAATATATATATATATATATATATATATATATATATATATATATATATATCTTAAATTATATATAAGAAACACCTAATGATGTCATCAAAAATTTAATCGACCAATAGAATTATTCAATTTTATCTAATTGGCTAATTTATAGGATTTAATGACATCATAAATAATTAATTATTTATAAGATAATCATAAATCATTATTTCCTTAAAAATTATCCTATTAAAATTACTTTTAAATTAATTATGTTATATAATTAATCGATCTTGGATAAGCTCTAAATAATAGATCTATTTGTATCTATTCCATCTATTCATGTTATATGCATATACGAATTACATAATGGTCCGAATTGTTGTTTTTGTATCATATTGTCATTCTATGATAATTATTTTTGTGTCGTTTTTTTTTTTTTTTTTATCATCTACATTCTTTGTAATGTTTCAATTTACAAACATCCTATCTTCTCTTATAAATTATATATGAAACATTTTATGATGTCATCATTCTAATTATATTTTAATTTGTCAATTAAGTCCTTTAATTTTAGTAAATTTCGAAATAAAATCCCTAACTTATTAAAAATGAAATTTTTTTACTCAACTACTCACTTACATAGAAATTTAATTCTTTAATTAACATATTATCCAAATCGATTTGTAATGTTTCTATTATTAATCCACCGAGTAGGAATAAATTTACTTGAAAATGTTAATATATACTTAAATTACGGAGTAACTTTTTTCACAAATTTGGTTTCAAAAACTTTTAATTTTTTAATATTTGCTTATATAAATTAATTTACATAAAGTAATATTATCATGAATCCAAATGCTTAATATACATATTAACTTATTATTAAAAACAAGACATTAAATACAAGATACTAAATACAAGATTTTATATTAAAAATCAACGGCCCGTGTGTATACACGGGTTTAAAGTCTAGTATATATATATAATGTGTGTGTGTGTGTGTTTGTTTGTGTGTAATTGTATATCTTTATGTTTGTGTTTTATATGTTAATCTGATTGATCATCTTCTTTTTAGGATTGTTTGTGGAATTTGTTCGTATAACGCGGCTATATTGCTAGCTTGATTGATCTTTATAGAAAGGTATGTATTTAATTAAAACATATATAACTAGTTTTAGGTGACTTACGATCTGTGATGAAAAATAGATTCAACATGGAAAAGTATAAATTAAAACCAACAAATTCTGCCCAAAACTTTTTTTTTGACCGAATTTGGGTATTTAATTTTTTGGATATTTTAAAGCATGTTTAAGAAGATAGGAAAGAGGGAGAGATACTAGATGGAACTCGATGGGTTTCCTGTTTAGGTGTAGGTTGTTAAAGTGTTTTTGCGACTTCTAGGCTTTCAATTTTTGTTATTTACAGATTTAATTTAATCTTTAATATTACGGAGTATTTCCTTTTTGCTATTTCAAGACTAGATAAACATACTTTGCTACTTTATTTCCATAAAATAAAAATATTTCTACTCTTTTTGCAATTTACATCGATTATGATGATGATATTAAATAATTATTATATTTCCCTTTACTTTTCCTAATTTATTTTTATTTTTGATATATACTTGGAGTCTTACATATGTGCAGTTAACCAAAATCTGTATCGATTCCTTTGTGGTTCTTATAATTCTTTTTAATATAAATAATAACAATAGCATAATATTTTAAAATTATATAACATAATTTATTCTGACACAAATAATGAAAATCATTAATCTTATTTTAAATGTAAGACAATTTTATCCCGAGCCCGTTATGGCACGAACCCATTATAGCCATAACTTGTTAATGCCCGAGCCCATTATGACCCGCTGGCCCACATCAAGTCATCAACCCGTCCACCCGTTTTCACCACCTCTGGTATTAATCTTTCTGTGATCCTATGAACAATACTTGGTTGACCTCATAAATAAGGGTAGTGATTTGTACACTACCAAATTTAGACATACACTATCATTCATCCATCAGACTGTTGTACTGTACAATACTTTAAAACATAGTTGGTGGTGTATGACTAATATTTAGTGGTGTACAAATCACTTCCCCATAAATAAGGCTCCTTCCTTTGCTCAACTAGTTAATTATTTAAATATGATGACACAATTAAAACCAACATTATATAGGATCATGATTGTATGGATCTTTTTATTTAATCTCAAAAAATTGCAGAAGCCACGTAATTGTATAAGTGATTTATATTTTTTAATCTAACCTAAAAGTGAAAATAGAAAAAGAAAATGAAAAAAATAGCAGGTAATTGATATCTAACGAAAATAGTGAGAAAAAAATAAGTAATTGATCTTAATAATTAGTTATCAACAGCTAATTAATTTTGAAAATATACAAAATTTTAACTATCTAAAATTATTAGTTTCAATATCGATGGCCAAGGGATAAGATATATAATACATTAATTATCAACTAGCACAATACCCACGCAATGCAGCGTTAAAATTGGTGACGATGAATGGAGGTGCGAGTGAATGTTTAAAATAAAAATGTCCAAATTTAAAATGTCCAAATTATTATTTTGGAATGTCCCATTATAAGTGTCCACTTTGATTTTTAACCAATCAACAAAGATTTTAGTGTGTTTTAATATTTGATGAATGAAAATTGTAGTTAGCGGAGAATAAGTAGTAATTAAAAATAATAGATATTAGATAATGGGACAGTGGTATTGATGGAAGTGTAGTTAGTGGAAAATAAATAATATAAATAAGTCAAGGGTGGTATGGTCTTTTCCTTGTGTTGAGTACCAAAATAAGTAATAGTGGAAGGGTGAAGATGCATTATATGTAATGTAGATAATCAATATTGATATACAACTTTTAATTATAATATAAATAATTATAAATTGGTATTTTTAACAAAAAACATAAATTTTGAAAAAAAAAATGTCATAAGCCCTTTTCTATACTAGACCTCAAACTTGTATATACACACAACCCCATAAATTTGTTTTGATTCCATTAGTTATGCTAAAAATGTATGTGCTAAATTTCTAACATTTTATTTTGCAATGTAGTTTGACACTAATTATTTAAGATAGTTTGAAACCAAATTCTAACATATCATGCATGCATATTATTGAAATTCATGATTTTATAAATTTTAGATGGATCGGAGTACATGGATGTACAAGATAGGACGTGTTACTCCCGAATACAAGGAAAAGTTGTCGGATTTCATGAAAGTTGCTGAGGATGATCGGGTCAAGAGAGGCAGAACTGTAATCAATTGTCCTTGTAAACAATGTGTAAACGCCAAGTGCTTTGATGATTCTACCATAATTGCACAACATCTGTTAATAAATGGATTTGCGACTGGGTACTATTGTTGGTCATATCATGGTGAATCATTAGCTGATAATAGGACGCCTGTTTCTGATTGTAGTGACACTAATAAAGAAGATTCATACAATGACAATCGTGACGATTTACAGGACATGTTACATGATTGGGAAGATAATGTTGCTGAAAAGGATATTGACAGGTTTCAACAATTGTTTGTCGATTCTGAAAAACCGTTGTATAATGGTTGTACAAATTTTACCAAATTTTCTGCTGTGTTGAGATTGATGAACTTAAAAGCAAGTAATGGATGGAGTGATAAAAGTTTCACAAGCCTATTAGAATTGTTGCATGAAATGCTCCCAGAAGATAATGAGTTACCCGTTTCGACGTACAAGGCAAAAAAAATTATGTGTCCAATGGGTTTAAAAATAAAAAGAATACATGCATGTCCCAATGATTGTATGCTATACAGAAATGAGGATGAAAATTTACATGAGTGTAGAATATGTGGTGCATCTAGGTACAAACAAAAAAAAGATTCTGAAGTTAACAGTGATATCACAAAGAATGGCCCCCCTGCAAAATTATTATGGTACTTACCTATCATACCTAGGTTGAAACGATTATTTGCGAATGCTAAAGAGGCAAAATTGTTACGTTGGCATGCAGAAGAGCGTAAAAGGGATGGTAAAATGAGACATGTGGCCGATTCACTTCAATGGAGGAATATTGATAATGATTTTGAAGAATTTGGAAAGGAGATCAGAAATATACGATTTGGACTTAGTTCATGTAACATCCTCTTAATTGAGCTGGTAATTTCTAATTTAAATTGAATATGTTATTACTTTAGAAATTATTTGATAAATATGTTTAAATTGCGAAACTTAGTTAAATAAGCCTTAGGACTTATTGTGCTTAGTAAATTGTTGTTTGTTCTAATTTACTATAGTTGACGGTGCAATAAAAGAAGTTTCTCGCAAATGGTTTTTAGGTTCCAGACAATATGTTATAAAGGGTATTGTTTTAAGTGGATACGGGTCGGTGTAAAAAGTTAACCGACTTATAAACTTTCCCAAATAGGAAAGTTCCTTACTTCCTTATTTAGAAACAAAAACCTAAACCCTCTAAAACCTTAAAACTCTTGCAAATCATAATCGAAAACTTGTGGAATTGGAGCTGTGATCTTGTGTTATCATAATCATCATCATCTCCTAGTTGTAATTCCTTGATTGTAAGTTATTTTTATGTTCAAATTCATGGTTATGATCATTTGAAGTCTTGGTATGAATTGATTGTGATTTGAAGCTTTAAACATGTTATTGTATGCTTTAGTATATATATATGGTAGTATGAGAGTGTTTAGAAACTTAACAACTGAGAATCATATGCTTAAAATGGTCATATAAGAAATTGGGTTCGAGCTGTGTGTTTGCAGGTCTGATGTTGAGCTGAAACAAGCTCAAACGCGATCCCGAAAGCCCTAGCCCGGATCGCGTTCCTTAGTTATATTTTGTCATAGTCGCATTTCTGCTAACAAACGCGATCCAGCTCAAGTTCCCGGATCGCGTTCCCAAGTGTAAAACGGTGACAGAACTTTTTATAAGGGTGAACGCGATCCAGCCATTACTTCCCGGATCGCGTTTGCATGAATAAATTTGATGAGTTTTGCAAAATTTGAAAATGCATAAGTGTTTGGAAGATGGTGTTTTTAGTGGCACTTCTTATGTCATATTCCTTTAGTGGCATTTAGGTGGTACTTTAGTGGCACTTATCCATTGAAAATATATGTTATAATGTGGATAATTCTAATGAGTTATGAGACTTAGTAAAGAAGTTTAACGTCGACTGAGTATTGTATATAATATTCCTTTAGTGGCACTTTATTGATGTTTTAGTGGCACTTTTGTAGAGAGATATTATTGTTACTTATGTTTGGAATTGATTAACAATGTGATTACTTATGTAATGTGTTTAATTACATAAGTACCATTAGTTGAAAACAAATTACTAACTTATGATTGATTTTATGTTCTCAGATAATCCAAGGGCTCAGCGAGATAAGACTGCTGAGTAAGTAACTGAGACGAATCAGGTGAGTGGATTTGAGACTCACAGTTTGATTTGGTTGTGTCAGTTTGATTTCAATCAGTAATTATAGGATTACTATTGATAGTATGTTAACTTTGAAATGATATACCATATGATTGGTAGTTTGATTAGCCTGTGAGCTTGATTGATAAATACAGAGGTCAACTAGATTGTCGGTTGGACTTGATTGCTAATGTTGGTCAACACAGGGTTGCGTACATGTGTTGATAGAGATTAGCATTTAGTTAGCGGTTAATCACTGTTTTGGCCTACAGTTGATTTAAGTGTTCTGATGGGGCCACCCGGAACAGGGTCCTTAGGAACCACCGTTCCTCTTGACGATATTTGTTGCATTATTGATTGTGAACAGATTGCTAGCTAAGTTGAATTGTAGTTGATTATTCATTCACTTAGCTTCGTGCTAATCCCTCAATTTACTTCCTGCAGGTTATGTTTAATTATGTGGGTAGCCAGGAAGGGACGTTTTGATGCTGGGAATGTTTGAAACTTGCAACTCTGATCCAGTTTGTAATAAATAATGTTTTATAGTATATAATGCCCCGGGTTTGTAAACATGTTAACTATGTTTGTTTAGTAGTTAAACATATTGTATAAAGGGTTGCGAAAATTTCTAGCAGGTTTTAATAGAATATGTATTTCAAGTAGTCGCTTCCGCCAAACTTAATATTATATTGTTGTATTAAATGAGGGGCGTTATAAGTTGGTATCAGAGCAATAGTTTGGGGCAATTGAATATGATTGTATGTTCAATCCTAAACTTTGATTGTGTTGTGTCAAACATTCTTGGGAAAGGGATTATGTACGGAATGTAAAGCGGTTAGTAGGATAGGTGCTAACGACTAATGATTTGTAAGCTGTTGTGGTGTTTACAGATATGGCGGATAACGAGCAACTACCTGTTAACCCTAATAATGCCTCAAGGCCTGAAGTTGCTGCTGAGACTCATGATGACCGGAATGAGAATGCTGGTACTTCTTTCCATGCTAGAGAGGAGGCAGAAAGGGATCAGTATCTACTTCAATTGGAAGAGGAAAACCAAGCACTTAGAATGTATAAACAACAAAAAGAGGCTGAATCATCTCATCCTGTGTTTGGTAAGATTTCACCGCCAAAGCAAAAGGTGTGTTCCTTTAAAACCTTTATGAGCAGTAATCCGTCTGTGTATTCGGGTAGTACGAATCCTTCTGTAACTCTAGATTGGTTGAGAGATGTTGAAAAGAAATTTGAAGTCTGTCAATGTGAGGAAGAACTAAAAGTTCCTTATGCAACTCAACTTTTAAAAGGAGCAGCTATGAATTGGTGGGATTCGATTACTTCTGTATTAACTTCTTTTCAGAAAGCATCTATCCGATGGTCTGATTTTCGTAATGAAGTTTGTAAGCAGTATTGTTCAAACTATGATATAGCTCGGATTAGAAAGGAGTTTATGGATTTGCAATTAACTGATAACATGTCAATGGATGATTTGATAAATCAGTTTACAGAGAAACTCAGGTTTGTTCAGCAGTGGGTTCCTGATGAGAGGACTCAAATAGAACAGTTTGTGGGTACTTTACCTAATCATTATCGAACTTCAGTGAGATTAGCGGGCTCTCTTTCTCAAGCTTTTATGTTAGCTCGATCAGTTGACAGTGATTTGAAACCTCAACAAGCATTAAGTAAGGAAATGACTACTCAGAAATCTAGGAGTGAATCTTCTGGTAAAGGTAAGCAGCGGTGGCAAGGAAATCAACAGGGTAAGAAACAAGAAAGTCGTGGTGGTACTTCTGATCGTCCCAATTGGTGTATTAAGTGTAGAGCTAGACATTTTGGGCCGTGTACTGTGCAAACCACTAGATGTGTAAAATGTGGTGTGATTGGGCATGAAGCCAAAGATTGTGTTTTTCCCACTTATGTGTGTTGGAATTTATAACCCCACAATATTCAAGAGACATTTTTTTTTTTTTTAAACATATATCGGAAGCGATTAAATACAAATCATGCATTATAGATTGCGTATAACATAATTCCCAAAACACAATCTATGCCTGCATGATAAGTTGATACAATAACTACATCAGTTACAACATTAAGTTAGGTGTTATTTAAATTCCAAAACATAAGTTTATAAACGACTACATGTCGTATAGTCAGAGTAGGCAGTCAAACATTCTTCAAACTAACTTCTTGCCCACCCACATCAAAAGTAATCTGCAAGAAGTGAGGAGAGGGATTAGCACAAAGCTAAGTGAATAGATCACAACTATCAATCTAAACTAGCATAGCAATTGATCACCACAAAGCATTATAACAAATACATCAAAGAGGATCGGTGGTCCTTGAGGTACCCTCATGCCGCGGTGGTTCCCCAAGTAACGCTTATAACCACTGAAGGCCAAACAGTGGTCTTACCGATAGTTTAGTACCATTACTACATACGACATGATTTCAATAAACAACACATGTACAAAGTCATCATGTCGTCCAAAGTAACAGTATCCAAACCCAATATCATATTGACCCCTGACAAGATAGCACATTCCATAATCATCATGGTAAAATGTACTTATTTAACATATAACTGTAAAACCATGTTTACCCGTTGTAACCGGATTGTTACAACTAATTCAGAATGAGAGTCAATGATCCACTCACCCTTACTGACAATGTCACCACTCAGAGATCTAGTCTCACTGAGTCTTCGCTTTATCTGAAAATACGACCAACCCGAATTAGTCTCACATTCAAGTTCACTATGATATAATCATGTATATAGTGTCATATAAGAATATCTACTATACTATTACTACAATGCGATTAACACGAATGCATAAGTCACAAGTTAACAAATTCGTCATTTTTACAACATGCAAACGCGATCCGGGTGAGAGTAGGCTGGATCGCGTTCCAATGACAAAAAGTTATGTTACCGTTTTTCACTATCAAACGCGATCCGGGCAAGGTGGCTGGATCGCGTTCCCAAGAACAAAATCCCAGTGACTCAGTTTTTCACTGACCAACGCGATCCAGGCGAGGTGATCTGGATCGCGTTTCAAGGAACAAAATCATGTTGTAACCATTTAATACATAGCAACGCGATCCGGGTGACGAGGCTGGATCGCGTTCGACACTTTTTCAGCAACAAAAACCCAGATCAACAAGAACACCATCACGAACCAAAAACCCAAATTCCACCAATCTAGATACAATACATGTTTTTAACAATCAAAATACCTCAATTAACATCCTACAACAAGTCTAACCACAACAAACTTCCTACATCATCAACCTAAGCATAATCATTCATTTAACTCATTTTTTTTTTTTACAAACCCTAGCTTATAAACACATAATCAAAGCAATTTAACTTACAATAGAGGTAATAGCAAGGAGGATGATGATGTTGATAAGTTAAAACCAAGAACCCAAGCTCCAATTGATTGATTAAAGTTTTCTTCTTTTGATTTCTATCTCAACTCAATGTATGTGTGTTATTTTGGGGAGTTATAAAAATTGGGGAGGGGAACAATGAGCCGATCCATCCCCAAAGTTGGGTATAAGTTGGTTCCAAATTATATCCGTTCTAAACCTATTATCTGGAACCTAAAAACAGTTTACGTGAAAATATATATTATTATACCGTAAACTATAATAATTTAAAACAAGTAATAATTCATATATCACAATAAGTCGTTTGACCATTTACCCTATAAATTTCAATTTGGCAAATAACACGAATTATTTCTAAACTAAGTTAAATAATCAACTGAATTAAGTAATTTACCAAATTCCTCCTAGGCCGGTAATGAGGATGTTACAAATCTTCTCTCCTTAAGAAGATTTCGTCCCCGAAATCTCGCCACGCTAAAAAAGATTAGGATACCGCACTCTCATGCTTTCTTCCGTTTCCCACGTAAGATTAGCACCCAGACTATGTCGCCACTTAACCAAAACCATGGGTATCTCCTTCTTTCGAAGTTTAGTCACTTTTCTATCTACAAGCTCTATGGGTTCCTCTACAAGTTTCTGACTTAAGTCGACACGCAAGTCTTGTAACGGAAGGACTTGGGATTGGTCCTCCACCTTACATTTTCTTAAGTAACATACATTGAAGGTGTCATGAATACCCGCTAATTCAGGAGGAAGATCTAACGATACCGTTTGATCATTAACTACTTGGCGAATTCTAAATGGCCCAATAAACCTAGGAGCAAGTTTACCACGCTTACCAAACCGAATCACACCTTTCCAAGCGGAAACCTTTAAATAAACCAATTCACCCACCACAAACGAAACCGGACGACGCCGCAGATCGGCATACTGTTTCTGTCTATCCCGAGCCGCTTTCAACTTCTCACGAGCTATAGCTACTTTATCCGCAGTAATCTGGACAATATCTGGACCCGCAAATTGCTTCTCACCCGCTTCCAACCAACACGTGGGTGTTCTACAACGACGCCCATATAGCATTTCATACGGAGGCATACCTATACTCGAGTGATAAGAATTATTATACGCGAACTCAATCAATGGCAGGTGTGAATCCCAAGACCCACCATATTCCAACACACAAGCACGCAACATGTCCTCCAAAGTTTGAATTGTGCGTTCTGATTGACCGTCCGTCTGAGGGTGATAAGCCGTACTCAAATTAATTCGGGTACCCAATTCCTTCTGCAAACCCTGCCAAAACCAGGACACGAATCGTGGATCTCTATCCGACACAATAGATAAAGGAATTCCATGTCGTGAAACGATCTCATTGACGTACAATTGGGATAATTTACTCAAAGAAGCCGTCTCACTAGTAGCAAGAAAGTGAGCACTCTTAGTCAATCGGTCCACAATCACCCAAATCATGTCGTTTCCTCTAATGGTTCGCGGAAATTTTGTTACAAAATCCATCGTAATGTTTTCCCATTTCCACTCGGGGATCTCAAGTTGTTTCAACGACCCATACGGTTTCTGGTGCTCGGCCTTTACTTGAGAGCATATATGGCATGATTCCACAAATCGAGCAACATCCATTTTCAAAGTAGGCCACCAATATAAAGGTTTCAGATCATTATACATTTTTGTGCTCCCGGGATGAACCGACAATCTGGACTTATGAGCTTCCATCAATATTATATCACGAAGTCCACCAAGCAAAGGAACCCAAACACGCGATTGAAATGTCTTTAATCCACGAGAATCGTCACATAACAGTTCTTTTCTTTTCAATAGAATCTCGGCTTTCAAATTTTGATCCAACGATGCTTCCATTTGTGCCGTTCTCAATTTTTCAATCAAATAAGAGGAAACTTCCAATCGCATAAAGCAAACTTTCTCAATTTTTCCTTTTCTACTCAACGCATCGGCGACCACATTCGCCTTACCCGGATGGTAACGAATTTCACAATCGTAGTCCTTTATCAATTCCAGCCATCGCCTCTGACGCATATTCAGTTCTTTCTGAGAAAACATGTACTGAAGACTCTTGTGATCCGTACAGATAACGCATTTAGTACCATACAAATAGTGTCTCCGGATTTTCAAGGCAAAGACTACTGCTGCAAGTTCCAAGTCATGGGTAGGATAATTCTTTTCATGAGGCTTAAGCTGACGAGAAGCATACGCAATGACCCGACCACGTTGCATCAAGACACCACCCAACCCCGCATGCGAAGCATCACAATACACAATAAAATCCTCGGACCCTTCAGGCAAGGCTAAAATTGGAGCCTGACACAATAACTGTTTCAAAGTCTGGAAAACCGACTCTTGTTGATCATTCCACTGAAACTTAATATCCTTTCGAGTCAATTTCGTCAAAGGACCCGTGAGCTTAGAGAAATCCTTGATGAACTTTCGATAGTAACCCGCTAGACCAAGAAAACTCTTAATCTCCGAAGCAGACTTAGGCGCTTGCCAATTCATAACTGCCTCAACTTTAGATGGATCAACCTTAACTCCATCCTCACAAATAATATGTCCCAAAAACTGGACCTCACGCAACCAAAATTCACATTTGGAGAACTTAGCATACAACTTCTCCTGTTTCAAAGTGTCGAGTACTAAACGCAAGTGTACTTCATGATCAGCCTCAGTCTTAGAATAAATCAATATATCATCAATAAATACAATAACGAACTTATCAAGGTAGGGTCGACAAACTCTATTCATCAAATCCATAAAGACCGCCGGAGCATTAGTCAATCCAAAAGGCATAACAAGAAATTCATAATGACCATATCTAGTGCGAAAAGCCGTCTTAGGAATATCCTCCTCACAGACCCGCACTTGATGATAACCCGACCTCAAGTCAATCTTAGAAAAATAGGAAGACCCTTGTAATTGATCAAATAATTCATCTATTCGGGGCAAAGGGTACTTATTCTTTATGGTTCGCTTATTCAACTCTCTATAATCAATACACATCCGAAGGGTGCCATCCTTTTTTTTAACAAACAATACGGGTGCACCCCAAGGAGACGAACTAGGCCTGACGAAACCCTTATCTAATAGCTCCTGGATTTGGGTCATCATTTCACGAATTTCGGAGGGAACTAGTCTATAAGGAGCCTTAGCTACGGGAGTAGAACCCGGAATTAGGTCAATTTTATATTCCACCTCTCTAATGGGAGGTAACCCAGGCAATTCATCAGGAAAGACATCAGGGTAATCAGAAACCACCCGAACATTGGAAACGGTTTTCTTTTCTAATTTTGCATCAACTATATAAGCCAGGTAGGATACACACCCCTTAGCTAGAGATTTACTAGCTTTCATCATAGAAATCAAAGGGATACTACCCCTTTCCCGTTCCCCTCGAGCCACAACATATGACTCATTAGAGATTGGAATCCTAATTAGTTTCTTATGGCACTCTATACTTGCCTTATTCTTACTTAACCAATCCATGCCTAAAACCGCATCAAAACTGGGGATAGGCATCAACAGAAAAGAAATTGGGAAACTATGATCCTCAATCAAGATGCTAGCTCCAGTCACCGATGTGGTAACTGGAACTATCTTGCCATTTGCTATCTCAACCTCAATAGGATTTGTAATACAAGTGGGAGTCAATTTCAGTTTATCGCAAAAAAGCATGGATATAAATGAGCAATTGGCTCCCGAATCAAACAGAACAGTAGCTGGTACAGAGTTGATTAGGAATGTACCAGTTATAACATCTTCAGTCCTGACAGCATCATCAGCTGTCATTTGAAATGCTCTGCCGGTTGCCGTTGGGGGATTCTTTCTTTTCTGGCCAGAAGATGAAGACCCTCCGACCACACCCATCCTTTGTTTCCTAGCCTCCGGACACAAACCCGACCGATGACCTTCCTTTTGACAATTCCAACACACATGTCTAGGAAACGCACAATCCTTGATGTCATGACCAAGTTGTCCACATTTGATACACCTAGCAGTTTGTGGAGTGCAAGGACCCGTGTGTCGCGATTTACAATTTTGGCACCAATTGGTTCTGTCCAATGATTTACTATCCAAACTGGACTTCTTAGGTTGATGAGATCCCTGCCATTTCTTCTTTCCAGGACTACCCGAAGATTCACCCTTGGGTTTAAATGGAGATTTTTCCTTAACCTCCAAACCTTGTGCCCTAACATCCCCATCCACAGAACGGGCAAGATCAAAAGCTTGGGAAAGAGTACCCGCCAACCTCACGGTCGTCCGATAAGCATGCGGTAACATCCCCACAAAATGGTCAATCTTCATACGTTCCTCTGGTACCCATTGTTGCACGAATCTCAACTTGTCAGTGAATTGGGAAATGAGATCATCCATCGTCATCTTGTCCGTTAATTGCAAATCCAAAAACTCGCGTCGAATCCGGGTCATGTCAAATCCCGAACAATATTTCTTACAAACCTCATTGTGGAAATCAGACCAACAAATCGATGCTCTCTGCTGTGGGGTAAAATGTGATGTAATGGAATCCCACCAAACCATTGCGGGACCCTTCAGAAGTTGCACCGCAAAAGGAACCTTGACTTCCTCTTCACATCGGCAAACCTCAAACTTTCTTTCCACATCCCTCAACCAATCCAAGGTAACGGAGGGATTTGTACTACCCGAATAATCCGATGGTCCACAAGACTTGAAAGTCTTAAAAGAGCATAGCTTTGGTTGACTCTGAGCTTGAAATATCGGAGTCTGATAACCCGAAGGTCCGGAAGAGAACGGAGTCGAAATCGGATATGTACCATAGTGTGGATGATGATAATAAGACTGAGATACTGGAATCTGCGAAGTCACCAAAAGTGGTGGTACAGTGCTAACAGTAGGTGGCAAAGATTGCAAGATTTGTTGAGAAGACCGGTTTTGTTATTGTTGTTGCAAAAACTGTTGTTCTATTGCCTTAAGTCTCAGATTTTCTGTCTCTAGATGAATCATATAATCCTCATGATCAAAATCCCCTGCAGAAAAGGTAGTACCAGTTTGACCCTGGCTAACATTTTGGGTTTCAGGAGGGGATACATTAGTTCGAGGGGCATCATTGGGTGTGTCAGCTGGAGGTTCATTCTCTGCCATATCTGTACCAAAACAACATCTCATAACACGTTAGTTGTTAGTACCTATATACTAACCAACTTCACATGCTAACAAAATCCCACTCACAGGAATGTTTGACTGACACATATAGATTTGGGATTGAACACTTAACCCATGCTCAATTCACCCAAACCTAAGCTCTGATACCAATTTATAACACCACAATATTCAAGAGACATTTTTTTTTTTTTTAAACATATATCGGAAGCGATTAAATACAAATCATGCATTATAGATTGCGTATAACATAATTCCCAAAACACAATCTATGCCTGCATGATAAGTTGATACAATAACTACATCAGTTACAACATTAAGTTAGGTGTTATTTAAATTCCAAAACATAAGTTTATAAACGACTACATGTCGTATAGTCAGAGTAGGCAGTCAAACATTCTTCAAACTAACTTCTTGCCCACCCACATCAAAAGTAATCTGCAAGAAGTGAGGAGAGGGATTAGCACAAAGCTAAGTGAATAGATCACAACTATCAATCTAAACTAGCATAGCAATTGATCACCACAAAGCATTATAACAAATACATCAAAGAGGATCGGTGGTCCTTGAGGTACCCTCATGCCGTGGTGGTTCCCCAAGTAACGCTTATAACCACTGAAGGCCAAACAGTGGTCTTACCGATAGTTTAGTACCATTACTACATACGACATGATTTCAATAAACAACACATGTACAAAGTCATCATGTCGTCCAAAGTAACAGTATCCAAACCCAATATCATATTGACCCCTGACAAGATAGCACATTCCATAATCATCATGGTAAAATGTACTTATTTAACATATAACTGTAAAACCATGTTTACCCGTTGTAACCGGATTGTTACAACTAATTCAGAATGAGAGTCAATGATCCACTCACCCTTACTGACAATGTCACCACTCAGAGATCTAGTCTCACTGAGTCTTCGCTTTATCTGAAAATACGACCAACCCGAATTAGTCTCACATTCAAGTTCACTATGATATAATCATGTATATAGTGTCATATAAGAATATCTACTATACTATTACTACAATGCGATTAACACGAATGCATAAGTCACAAGTTAACAAATTCGTCATTTTTACAACATGCAAACGCGATCCGGGTGAGAGTAGGCTGGATCGCGTTCCAATGTACAAAAAGTTCTGTTACCGTTTTTCACTATCAAACGCGATCCGGGCAAGGTGGCTGGATCGCGTTCCCAAGAACAAAATCCCAGTGACTCAGTTTTTCACTGACCAACGCGATCCGGGCGAGGTGATCTGGATCGCGTTTCAAGGAACAAAATCATGTTGTAACCATTTAATACATAGCAACGCGATCCGGGTGACGAGGCTGGATCGCGTTCGACACTTTTTCAGCAACAAAAACCCAGATCAACAAGAACACCATCACGAACCAAAAACCCAAATTCCACCAATCTAGATACAATACATGTTTTTAACAATCAAAATACCTCAATTAACATCCTACAACAAGTTCTAACCACAACAAACTTCCTACATCATCAACCTAAGCATAATCATTCATTTAACTCATTTTTTTTTTTTTACAAACCCTAGCTTATAAACACATAATCAAAGCAATTTAACTTACAATAGAGGTAATAGCAAGGAGGATGATGATGTTGATAAGTTAAAACCAAGAACCCAAGCTCCAATTGATTGATTAAAGTTTTCTTCTTTTGATTTCTATCTCAACTCAATGTATGTGTGTTATTTTGGGGAGTTATAAAAATTGGGGAGGGGAACAATGAGCCGATCCATCCCCAAAGTTGGGTATAAGTTGGTTCCAAATTATATCCGTTCTAAACCTATTGTCTGGAACCTAAAAACCGTTTACGTGAAAATATATATTATTATACCGTAAACTATAATAATTTAAAACAAGTAATAATTCATATATCACAATAAGTCGTTTGACCATTTACTAGGGCTGTAATCGAGTCGATCCGAGCTCGAGCTCGACAGGGCTCGAGCTCGGCTCGATAGCTCGACGAGCTTTCACGATGCAAGCTCGAGCTCGACTCGAAAATGTTTTAGGATGGCTCGAGCTCGGCTCGAAAAGCTCGAATATTCTTATAAAAAATAATTTTGAATACCCTAACTTATTTTATATCATCTTATATATATAAATAAATACAAAAATTATTTTAGAAATATATATAAATTAAGTATAAAGTGTGAAAATTACTTATAGCATATGTAAAGTAGTATAATAATATTAGAAGTATAACAATAAAATCTTTTTAGATTCAAAATTACATATATACACTATAAAAGTATAAATATCAATAAAAGCTCGAAAAGCTCGATAACAGCTCGAGCCGAGCTCTTTAAGGCTCGAGCTCGGCTAGATATATATTTCGAGCTCTACTTTGAAGCTCGAGATCGGGCTCGAACTCGATAAAAGCTCGACTCGAACGAGCTCAAGCTCGAGCTGAGCTCGAGTTGCTCGATAAAAGCTCGACTCGTTTGCAGCCCTACCATTTACCCTATAAATTTCAATTTGGCAAATAACACGAATTATTTCTAAACTAAGTTAAATAATCAACTGAATTAAGTAATTTACCAAATTCCTCCTAGGCCGGTAATGAGGATGTTACAGAATTGCCATAAGGAAGGTCATCGTGCAAATCAGTGTTCTGAGGCTAAGAGACAGGGTTCGGGGACAGTTGTTGGTTCATCAGCTTCTTCCGGTCAGAAGCGGAAGAATCCGCCATCTGCAGTTAGTAGGGCTTTTCAAATGACAGTTGATGAAGCTGTCCATACAGATGACGTGATCACGGGTACTTTTCTTGTAAATTCTGTACCAGCTCGTGTTTTATTTGATTCTGGTGCAAATTGTTCTTTTGTATCCATGTACTTCTGTGATAAGTTGAAAATGATGCCTACTGTGATAACAAACCCAGTTGAAGTAGAAATAGCTAGTGGCAAATCGGTTCCTGTTACCACCTCGGTAATTGGAGCTAGTATTATAATAGATAGCCAGACTTTCCCAATTTCCTTTCTGTTGATGCCAATTGCTAGTTTTGATGTGATTATTGGTATGGATTGGTTAAGTCAGTATAAAGCAAGCATAGATTACCACAATAAGCTGATTAGAATTCCAATCTCTGAAAAGTCATATGTCGTGGCTCGAGGAGAACGGGATAATGTTTGTATACCTTTGATTAGTATGATGAAAGCTAGGAAATCTTTGTTCAAGGGCTGTGAATCGTATCTAGCTTATGTGATTGATGCTAAGTTAGAAAAGAAGTCCCTTTCTGATGTACCGGTTGTTTCTGAGTATCCGGAAGTATTCCCTGATGAATTACCTGGTTTACCACCGGTTAGGGAAGTTGAATACCAGATTGATCTTGTTCCTGGCTCTTCACCTATAGCCAAAGCCCCTTATAGATTAGCTCCGTCTGAGATACGTGAAATGATGAATCAGATACAGGAGTTGTTGGATAAAGGGTTTATTAGACCTAGTTCTTCTCCCTGGGGTGCACCAGTTCTGTTTGTGAAAAAGAAAGATGGGTCTTTTAGAATGTGCATTGATTATAGGGAATTGAATAAAAGGACAGTAAAGAATAAATATCCTCTGCCTCGCATAGATGATTTATTTGATCAGTTGCAGGGATCTTCATTTTATTCAAAGATTGATTTGAGATCAGGTTATCATCAAGTTCGTGTTAGGAATTGTGATATTCCTAAAACTGCATTTAGAACCAGGTATGGTCATTTTGAATTCCTGGTTATGCCTTTTGGTTTGACGAATGCTCCCGCAGTTTTTATGGATTTGATGAACCGTGTTTGTCGACCTTTTCTTGATAAATTTGTGATTGTGTTTATCGATGACATTTTGGTATATTCTAAATCCGAATCAGAGCATGGAATGCATTTGAGGTTGGTATTGGAAACCTTAAAGAGAGAACATTTGTATGCAAAGTTTTCTAAATGTGAATTTTGGATTCGGGAAGTACAGTTTTTGGGTCATATTATTTGTAATGATGGTGTTAAAGTTGATCCTTCGAAAATTGAAGCTGTAATGAATTGGAAAGCTCCAAAGTCTGCTTCAGAAATAAAAAGTTTTCTTGGTTTGGCGGGTTATTACCGGAAGTTTATTAAAGATTTTTCTAAAATTGCCGGTTCGTTGACTAAATTGACCCGTAAGGATGAAAAGTTTATATGGACTGAACAACAGGAAACAGCTTTTCAGACTCTGAAACAGTTGTTATGTCAGGCTCCTGTGTTAGCATTGCCAGATGGGTCCGATGATTTTATTGTTTATTGTGATGCATCGATTGCTGGTTTGGGTTGTGTTTTGATGCAGCGAGATCGTGTGATTGCTTATGCTTCTCGTCAGCTCAAACCTCATGAAAGAAATTATCCTACCCATGATTTAGAGCTTGCAGCAGTTGTGTTTGCTTTAAAAATCTGGAGGCATTACTTGTATGGTACTAAATGTGTTATTTGTACAGATCACAAGAGTCTTCAGTATATATTTTCACAGCAAGAGTTGAATATGCGGCAGAGACGATGGTTGGAATTAATCAAGGATTATGATTGTGAAATTAAATACCATCCAGGGAAAGCCAATGTGGTTGCTGATGCTTTAAGCCGTAAGGTAACTTCTGGTCGAGTTTATTTTATGCGTTTAGAAGTTTCTTCTGATTTGGTGGGTCAGATTAAAGCTGCACAGTTAGAGGCTTTGTTAGATCATAATTTGAAATCTGAAATTATGTTGAATCGAAAGAAATTGTTATTGGATGATTCGAGAGGATTAAAAACCTTTCAGTCTCGTGTTTGGATACCTTTGTTTGGTGGTCTTCGGGATATTATTCTGAATGAAGCCCATAAGTCCAGATTGTCTGTACATCCAGGAAGCACTAAAATGTATAATGACTTGAAACCTTTGTATTGGTGGCCTACAATGAAGATGGATGTAGCAAGGTTTGTTAGTTCTTGTCATATTTGTTCCCAAGTTAAAGCTGAACATCAGAAGCCGAATGGGTCGTTGAAACAGCTTGAGATTCCTGAATGGAAGTGGGAACATGTGACTATGGATTTTGTAACCAAGTTGCCTCGAACTGCCCAAGGAAATGATATGGTTTGGGTTATTGTTGATCGATTGACCAAGAGTGCTCATTTTCTCGCCTCTAGTGAAACTGCATCTTTGAGTAAACTTGCACAGTTGTATGTAAATGAGATTGTTTCTCGGCATGGTATTCCATTATCGATTGTATCTGATAGAGATCCGAGGTTTGTATCTCATTTCTGGCAGAGTTTGCAGCATGAATTGGGTACACGTGTGAATCTAAGTACAGCTTATCATCCTCAAACAGATGGTCAGTCAGAACGCACGATTCAGACGCTTGAGGATATGTTAAGAGCTTGTATCCTAGAGTATGGTGGTTCTTGGGATTCTCATTTGCCATTGGTTGAGTTTGCTTATAATAACTCTTATCATTCTAGTATTGGCATGCCTCCATATGAAATGCTTTATGGTCGCCGTTGTAGAACTCCAACTTGTTGGCTAGAGGCAGGTGAGAAACAGTTTGTAGGTCCAGATATTGTTCAAATGACAGCTGATAAAGTTGCAGTGGCTCGTGAAAAATTGAAAGCTGCACGTGATAGACAGAAACAATATGCTGATCCTAAACGTCGACCAGTTACTTTTGTTGAAGGTGAACTTGTTTACTTGAAAGTTTCACCTTGGAAAGGGGTAATACGGTTTGGGAAACGTGGCAAATTGGCTCCTCGATATATTGGACCGTTTAGAATTCGTCAGATTGTTAATGATCAGTCTGTTACATTGGATCTTCCTCCAGAGCTTGCTGGTATTCATGATACGTTTAACATTTGTTATTTGAGGAAATGTAACGTTGAAGACCAGTCTCAGATTCTTCCTTTGAAAGATTTGAAAGTTGATCAGAGTCAGAAGTTAGTTGAAGAACCAGTAGAACTTCTTGACAGAAAAGTTACTAAACTTAGGAAGAAACAGATTCCCATGGTGTTAGTGAAATGGAAACATAGTTTAGGTGAAAACCTAACGTGGGAAACAGAGGACAGTATGAGATCCAGATATCCTGGATTATTTGATCGTGATGAGATTTCGGGGACGAAATCTTCTTAAGGGGGGGAGAGTTGTAACATCCTCTTAATTGAGCTGGTAATTTCTAATTTAAATTGAATATGTTATTACTTTAGAAATTATTTGATAAATATGTTTAAATTGCGAAACTTAGTTAAATAAGCCTTAGGACTTATTGTGCTTAGTAAATTGTTGTTTGTTCTAATTTACTATAGTTGACGGTGCAATAAAAGAAGTTTCTCGCAAATGGTTTTTAGGTTCCAGACAATATGTTATAAAGGGTATTGTTTTAAGTGGATACGGGTCGGTGAAAAAAGTTAACCGACTTATAAACTTTCCCAAATAGGAAAGTTCCTTACTTCCTTATTTAGAAACAAAAACCTAAACCCTCTAAAACCTTAAAACTCTTGCAAATCATAATCGAAAACTTGTGGAATTGGAGCTGTGATCTTGTGTTATCATAATCATCATCATCTCCTAGTTGTAATTCCTTGATTGTAAGTTATTTTTATGTTCAAATTCATGGTTATGATCATTTGAAGTCTTGGTATGAATTGATTGTGATTTGAAGCTTTAAACATGTTATTGTATGCTTTAGTATATATATATGGTAGTATGAGAGTGTTTAGAAACTTAACAACTGAGAATCATATGCTTAAAATGGTCATATAAGAAATTGGGTTCGAGCTGTGTGTTTGCAGGTATGATGTTGAGCTGAAACAAGCTCAAACGCGATCCCGAAAGCCCTAGCCCGGATCGCGTTCCTTAGTTATATTTTGTCATAGTCGCATTACTGCTAACAAACGCGATCCAGCTCAAGTTCCCGGATCGCGTTCCCAAGTGTAAAACGGTGACAGAACTTTTTATAAGGGTGAACGCGATCCAGCCATTACTTCCCGGATCGCGTTTGCATGAATAAATTTGATGAGTTTTGCAAAATTTGAAAATGCATAAGTGTTTGGAAGATGGTGTTTTTAGTGGCACTTCTTATGTCATATTCCTTTAGTGGCATTTAGGTGGTACTTTAGTGGCACTTATCCATTGAAAATATATGTTATAATGTGGATAATTCTAATGAGTTATGAGACTTAGTAAAGAAGTTTAACGTCGACTGAGTATTGTATATAATATTCCTTTAGTGGCACTTTATTGATGTTTTAGTGGCACTTTTGTAGAAAGATATTATTGTTACTTATGTTTGGAATTGATTAACAATGTGATTACTTATGTAATGTGTTTAATTACATAAGTACCATTAGTTGAAAACAAATTACTAACTTATGATTGATTTTATGTTCTCAGATAATCCAAGGGCTCAGCGAGATAAGACTGCTGAGTAAGTAACTGAGACGAATCAGGTGAGTGGATTTGAGACTCACAGTTTGATTTGGTTGTGTCAGTTTGATTTCAATCAGTAATTATAGGATTACTATTGATAGTATGTTAACTTTGAAATGATATACCATATGATTGGTAGTTTGATTAGCCTGTGAGCTTGATTGATAAATACAGAGGTCAACTAGATTGTCGGTTGGACTTGATTGCTAATGTTGGTCAACACAGGGTTGCGTACATGTGTTGATAGAGATTAGCATTTAGTTAGCGGTTAATCACTGTTTTGGCCTACAGTTGATTTAAGTGTTCTGATGGGGCCACCCGGAACAGGGTCCTTAGGAACCACCGTTCCTCTTGACGATATTTGTTGCATTATTGATTGTGAACAGATTGCTAGCTAAGTTGAATTGTAGTTGATTATTCATTCACTTAGCTTCGTGCTAATCCCTCAATTTACTTCCTGCAGGTTATGTTTAATTATGTGGGTAGCCAGGAAGGGACGTTTTGATGCTGGGAATGTTTGAAACTTGCAACTCTGATCCAGTTTGTAATAAATAATGTTTTATAGTATATAATGCCCCAGGTTTGTAAACATGTTAACTATGTTTGTTTAGTAGTTAAACATATTGTATAAAGGGTTGCGAAAATTTCTAGCAGGTTTTAATAGAATATGTATTTCAAGTAGTCGCTTCCGCCAAACTTAATATTATATTGTTGTATTAAATGAGGGGCGTTATAGTTCAGATGGAATCAATCCATTCGGAAATATGAGTAGTCGTCACAGCACTTGGCCAGTTCTTTTATGCATCTACAATCTTCCACCTTGGTTGTGTATGAAACGAAAATATATTATGATGTCCATGTTAATTCAAGGTCCGAAACAACCTGGGAATGACATTGATGTATATTTTGAACCACTGATTGATGATATGAAAAAGTTGTGGAATACAGGCGTAGAAGTGTATGATGCTTACAAGAGAGAGTACTTCCAATTGCGAGCCATGATTTTTTGCACTATTAATGATTTTCCGGCATACGGAAATCTGTCTGGGTACAGTACGAAAGGGAAAAAGGCATGTCCTGTTTGTGAAGATGATACCCACTCGATATGGTTGGGAAATTGTAAGAAAACCGTATATATGGGACATCGAAGATCACTTCTAAAGAGTCATACGTATCGTAAAATGAAGGATTTGTTTGATGGGAACATTGAACTTGGAGTGCTACGACCACCATTGGACGGAGAAACTACATTCTCTCGAGTTGTAGATTTGAATGTTGTTCTTGGAAAAAGCGGCAATGCTCCTCCCACAGGTATTTGGAAAAAAAAATCTATTTTTTGGGAATTACCATATTGGAAGCATTTGACAGTTCGTCATTGTCTTGATGTTATGCATATCGAGAAAAATGTTTGTGAAAGCTTAATAGGGTTATTGTTGAACATTCCTGGAAAGTCGAAAGATGGAATCAATGTTCGAAATGACATGATGGAAATGAACATTAGACCAGAGCTTCATCCTCGAGAAATTGTCGGAAGGAAAAATAAGTTTCTACCGCCAGCATGTTATACAATGTCGAAAGTTGAGAAAACCTCATTTTGTCAATGCTTGCATGGTGTCAAGGTTCCCTCTGGCTATTCTGCTAACATGAAGAAGTTGGTATCAATGAAAGACTTGAAGTTATTTGGTATGAAGTCACATGATTGTCATGTATTAATGACGCAAATGATTCCCATCGCAATTCGTGGAATATTACCGGATCATATTCGACACACAATAACAAAGCTATGTTGGTTTTTCAGCATGATTCATTCGAAAGTGATTGATCCTGGTGTGTTGGATGAATGGCAACGCGATGTCATCGTCACTCTTTGCCAACTTGAGATGTATTTTCCACCGTCATTCTTTGATGTTATGGTTCACTTGGTATCTCATATTGTAGGGGAAATAAAAGCTTGTGGTCCTGTATTTCTTCGGTACATGTTTCCCTTCGAGAGATATATGGGTTTCTTAAAAGGGTATGTAAGGAACCGAAATCGACCGGAGGGTAGTATTGTTGAAGGATACGCTTCTGAGGAGGTAACTGAGTTTTGTACCGACTATATGAAAGGTGTCAAAAATATTGGCATTCCACAAAACCGACACGAGGGTAGACTTCTAGGAAAAGGAACTATTGGGCGTAAACTTGAAGTACCAAATGGAGACGAATTACATGAGGCACATTTTACGGTTTTACAACACATGCAATCTATTGATCCTTACATAAATGAACACCAAGCGTTGTTAAAACAACTAAACAGAAATAGGAACTCGGTATGGTTGGCTAGGAAACATAACGAAACATTTTCATCTTGGCTGAAAGATAAGGTTCGGAGTACACTTCCAGATGTTGATAGAACAGTAGAGAATTTGGGATTCGGACCAATACGTGTAATCAAATATCAAGGCTACGATATTAATGGGTATACATTTTACACAAAACAACAAGATGGAAAAAGTGTAGTTCAAAATAGCGGAGTGACGGTAATAGCCTCATCGACGGAAATATCAACAGTCAACCGAGAAGAAAGATTGAGGATTGCTATGAAGTCTTATTATGGTGTCATTCAAGAAATATGGGAGTTGGATTATAACTCGTTCGTTGTACCGTCGTTCAAGTGTAAATGGGTTGACAACAACAAAGGTGTTAAAGTTGATGAAGACGGTTTTACAATGGTCAATCTCTCCACAAACGGAAGTGTATCTGAACCATTCATTCTAGCAAAACTAGTCACCCAAGTATTCTATGTTGAGGACCCAAAAGATTCAAGATGGCATGTTGTCATGTACGGAAAACGTCGTATAGTTGGTGTTGACAATGTTGTGGATGAGGACGAATACGACCAATTTGACGAGTTACCTCCATTTTCAATTGGAATTACATCTACAAATGAGGTTCTTGATGCCAATGTATACTTCAGAAAGGACCACGATGAAGGCGACGAGGTTGAAGAACCCCTGACACATAATGAAGGTAATAATTATAAATATAACTATTGGCATTAGTATTTATTTATTTATTTATTTATTTATTTATTTATTGGCATTAGTAATATTGTTTAATCACTTGAAAATGTGAATTGTAACTATTTATATGTACTTTTTATTTTTAAATATAGTATATCGATAAAGCATGATAAAAATATAGATTTTATGTATTTGTGTTTATCAAAAAGTAATGCACATTAGTTTAATGAAAGACACCATTTTATATTGTAGATGATACTTCTACGATGAGACCATATACTTGTCAATTTAATATATTGATCTTTGGCTAATCTCCATCTATGGGATATCTTCTAATATATTTGATATATAGATAGATATAGATTTACTTGTCATATGATATACTAATATTTTATTAATTATTAATATATAGTAATAATAATAATAATACAGTTATACAGTTTTATAAAGCCTGGAGGGAAATAGTAATAATCTTTTCACAGATCCCGCCAAACCAAAAAAATATACTCGGTTATTCGTTTTGCCTAATATATATTTGATTAAACACCAAATAAACTGACCCTTCTTCTTCTAATCCTAAACTGCCACTCCGCCAGTCACCTTCAAAGCACCGCCATCTCCACTACCTCAACCAATTCCATAGTTCACCACCACACTGATTTTCAGTCCGTCGTTACCAGCCACGGAACACCACCACTGTCACTTGCCGCTTCGACCTAAATAATAATGGTACATTTGTGTTTAATTTTACTTTATTTGCTTTTAAATAAGTATATAATTAGTTTGTGTATAATCTGATTTTTCGTAACTTCCATGTTATCTGTGTTTATTTGTGCTTATTATAAATTCTCATATACTTCATGTTTTGATTTGAGGCCAAATTGGATCGTTGGACAAAGCCTAAAATTGTTGCTAATCATATGGTTCTAATCAGGGGCCGATTTAAGTAGGAGCAAGTGGGGGCACCTGCCCCCAATAACCCCACAAACTTTAGGGTAAATTTATATACTTTCTAGGTTATGCCCTCATCTCAGAAAAAAAAAATGCCCCCGCTTCATGAACGTTCTGTTACTTAAGTGCATTCTCTGTATGTAACAAATAAGTATGAGAATTAAAATAGCATAAAATAGTATAGCTTGAGAGTGTGTTTTAATGGGGAAAATTAGAGATGGGGTTTTGGTGGGGAAGAAGACAGAGTACATAAATCAGAATTTCAATCTTTCATATATACTTTTATAAAAGTACCCCTTATTGAGTAACACTTTTGCCCCCAAACTTGATACTTTCATTTAATAGTTCTAAAGATTACAATGAGCTTTAAAGATTACAATTAAGTTCTAGCAACTTAAACGCATAATAACCATTAAATAAAATACACATTTAAGGTTGGAAAAAAAAAACTTAAAGCATTAGTTGACTAAAGTGTTATTAGTTGGTTATATGTTACTAGTGTTATAACCCGTGCATTGCACGACACCGTGTAAATCATCTCATATTAGATAGTCGATATATACATTAATAAGTTCTATGCAAAGATAAAAATAGTATTGTTATTGCTTACCTCACAAAGAGAATATAGACAATATAAAATCAGGAGTACGTATATCGCAACTCGTAAGTAGTACAACTTCTAACAGTTGAGTATACGATAAGAATTGTTATGACAAAATGACTGTGCAATGACAAACTATTCAAAAATAATATACAAATAAGATTGGTTTCTAGTGTTAAGGGATTATGTGTGCTTCAAGAAAATCTAGCATCTCCCTATAGACCATAGAAAAGCACAACTTAGAATTTATCACATACAAAATTAAAGAAACAATTGAAAGCTTTTAATTAGAAAGATGGTGGCTATTTGCATCTACTAAAAGGAAAACTAAAAACGTATACCAACTGAATTGATATGCTACAATTAAAACACTGGGTAATCCACAATCCTCAATTGATGACCTGCTGATATGGACAAAAGAAAACAGAGATTCGGCAGTTTTAGCCATGGTAACTTGTAACTGATGTAAATTGATTAAGCACTTGTAGCAAGAAAGATGAATGTATGGGGCTTGAATATACCATACCATATAATTAATAATGAGGCCTCCACCAATCGTTTGAGTATGCTCAAGTTAAAGGATTGAGTGCAATAATATACCACCAATCTGGATCCGCCACTGGTTCTAATTATTTGTGTGGCTCTGTTTTCTGGATATATCATGGATATAGGGTAAAACTAGTTTTATGACCCGTGAAAACACGGGTATGTTGAATGATCTAAATATTAATGAGAGCACAACATGACAATCATAGATTAAGCAAGATAGCTCGAAAAATAAAAAAACAATTGAGTTAAAAATTTAAAAAACAGATAACAAAATATAGATTAAGCAACACAATAATAATGCACTACAGCAGATGTAACTGAAGGTAAGTAAAAACCTTCTTTCTTTTAGGAATTTTACTGTTAAAAACTTCTTTCCAAGTAAGCCGTGAACTTTGTTATGTCTATTTCTCCCATGCTTCACTTGATGACAAATTGCTGTCTCTGATGTATCTCGAGTGTGGGTTTGTCATGTGGTCTATTTCATATAATGACTTACCACCATCCTCAATAAACACCCCCAAAACATGGACAATTTGGACACAAAGACTACTTTTTAAAGTTTGTTGTAGATGTTGGACAAGTGTCTTTACATGTATAGCTTTAATTGCTGCATGAATACAATCAGATACATTAGCTGGTGTAGCAATTTATAGAATACCTGAACTATAGTTGCAGCCTTGTTCCTTTTTCTGTGTCTGTACTCAATTCGTGCAGCCATTGCTCTAAGCCCAGTTTGAATAGATATTGCTACTTTTCGTAACAGCCATTGCTTCAATTGGTGCCAACTCAGCTTTATGACGTCAGCGTATCCCCCTTTAGTAGATAGAATAGATAGTATGGATAACAATCATGTGAGATTGGTGCAATAATATAATATTGATCATATTCTATTTTCCAAGTGGATTTTGTACTAAATTAAATGACTTGGAGGCCTGAATTAAAGTATTAGGGCTTTGGCTAGCTCTTGTTCATATACTAGTGATTTTCTATTTCTTAATATCTGGTTGGTTTTACAACAACAGTTCTTCATGTATGCTACTTATATTTGTAGGACCAAAACAGTCAGCCACAACAAAAACGTAAAAAAAGAGGACCCAACAAAATCAAAGATAAACCCCTTGGTCCCATTGATGTGGATTTTAACGAATTTGGCCAAGCTATAGACGAACACCAAGCCGATTGGTCAACCTATGTTGCCTGTAGGGCAAGGAATAGGATTGATATCACAGTAGATGACTGGAGAAAAGTAAAACAAAGTGAGAAAGATGCTCTGTGGATGGATATCAAGGTATAATGTATAAGACTCTTATTTGCTTTATTTGATTATCTAATATATGTACAAACATTCATTCGCCGAGTTTCTTTCTACATCAAACAGCTACGCTTTAACCTTAACGATGATTTTGCAAAGGCAAGTACAATGAAGCAGTGCAACTCAGCTTGGAAGAGATTCAAGACGTTTCTTAGAGATGTTTTTATGGATAATGGATTAGTACCCTATGACTATGACGCCTTCAAATTTGTAGAAGTAGGTAAATGGAGGACATTCTGCGCGCAGGAAAATACACCAGAAAGAAGGGTTTGTTTGCAATTATTGTTCATCATAACTAATATTATAATATATGTTATGTTGTTTCTAATATGTTTGTTACTACTATGTCAAGGCACTACGCGAACAAGGGAGGATAAACGCGTTGCAACAACAAAATTATGCCCGTTTAGGCCGAGGAGGATATCGTGCCAAGATTAAAAAATGGGAGGATGAGAGAAAGGATCCCAAAAAGGCAACAGATTACCATAAAATTGGTAATCTTCGTGTGAGTAATTGGGCATTGGCTAGGACGAAGGCTGACAAAGAGGGGAAGAGGACGTTGTGTCCTAATATAGATTCTACACTCATGGATAATATTGTAATATAATATATAATATTTATGTTTTATATGATATATTTTGGTATTCATATTTGCTTCAAAAGTTAAATAACTTATTCCTTTCTCTAATTCAATAACAGATTAAGACAGATAAAGCTGGAAAAGAAGATCCCATAATAAAGCATATAGGAAAAGAGCATGGGGGACGCACGAGGGGGGTCGGTAGTGCAATAGGCTTTACGAAAGTCTTAGAAGGATATGATAAAAAACGGAAGAAGGAACATGAAAAAAGGGCGTTGACAGATTATATAGATCAAAGAGTGAAAGAATCGGAAGAAAAACTGATGGTACTTGTAAGTAACCAAGGGAATTGTGAGTCAACGGTAATTGAGATGCAAGAACGAGGGGTGCGGGAACAAGAACAACACCATGGGGTACAAGAACGAGAGGTGCAGGAACAGAGGGTGCAGCAGCGGGTGCAGGAAAGAGTGCGGGAGCAAGTGCATGATAAGTTGGAAGACATTAAGGTAAATATATGTTCATTTTTTAGTATAAAATATCGATGTTAAATATGTATTCTCTTACTGACATGAGATTTAGTGGTCTGGTAATTCTATCCAATTTACTTTAATTTGTCCCATGCATTACTGTTGGTCATAAGCTAGTCAAAAATCATGTAATGATGGAGCTCAAATGTTATTAGTATAAGACAACTACTGTTCAATCTGATTGGGGGCTGTTTTATTAACAAAAAATGTGAAATCAGTATGGGGTTGTGGGGACTTTGTATATATGATTTTTGGTAATAAATCATAAGTTATAACTGCTTAAATGGAAAATGTTTGTTACATGTCATATAGGAGCCTGTAGAATGCGCATTATTCTCCCCTTACAGCCAAGATAAGGTTATATGTGCTCGGGGGGTGCTACACCCGACTAGGGTTGGTGATATGGTACATGGAGCTCGAGTTATTCCTTGTTACATGAAGGTGTTTGTAGACTCTATTATCGGGGACCATAAATCCATGAATCTTCCATTGCCCAATGACGATTTTGGTTATTCCACATTAGAGGATGTGGTGGGGACTTTTACTCAGTGGCCCATTTACAAAATCGCTCGCAAACAGGTTATATTAATTTGCAGATTTTCAGTCTTTTGTAGTAATGTAGTCATTTTTTTGTTGCTATTCAATCGATTTTATATGTTCAGTAAGATTTTCTCATGTACTTCTAAATAGGAGAAAGCCTCAACATCAGAAAATATTGATTTACGGAGGAAAACAACATTGATGTCTAAAAGTGTGCCCACTCGTAATCTGGTAAATGCTAAAACCAAACCTTTTTAGTTTATATGTGAATCCAAATATAACTATATGTTAATAAATACAAATATTTCGTTGTATGTGCAGGTTCACTTAAACTTGATATCATCTATTTCTTGTCTTAATGCAATTGATTTATTTTTGTTGTTATGCACTGGATTTATAGGTTTAGTAATATTTACTCACTAGAATTGAACTTGTTAACAGGAGAAACCCTCAACATATACAAATATTGATTTACGGACAAAAACAACATTTTTGTCCAAAAGTGTGCCTACTCGCAATATGGTAAACACTAAGATTCAACTTTCTAGTTTATATGTGGGTCAAAATGTTACTATATTTGAAAAAGGTGCAAATATAACGTTGCATGTACAGGTCGCTCCAAACCTGGCAGGATTATCGGAGGACCACAAAAAGGAGAAACAAAAGTTGTATCAACAGCTTCTTGCGCTAGAACCGAGCATAAACTGCAGATTATCAAGTGTGAAGGAAGGCTATACTCGTTGGATGAGTCGTGATGATCCTACTACGGGTCACGTTGTTACTGCCCCCCCTGGGATGTTTGGGCAATCAGAAGAGTTCACATGTACCATTGATGCTTCCGACATTATAATGTTGTGGAAGACTCGTCGGCTAGATAGCAGCATTATATTTTATTTTATGATGTAAGTATGTAAATTTTGTCATCTTCCCCAAGTATAATCTGATTATCAAGTTTGTTTGCATCTTAATACTAGTATATTATCTTGTTTTAGGGGCCTATGGAGCAGGATGCAAAAGTCAACTCACATCCCATGCGGTTTATTGAACCCTTATTCAACTTTAGGGTCTTTAATCTCTAGCAACGAAGCGGGTGTCATAGACTACTTGAAGAGAGCACTAAACTCTAATAACCACGATTTTCTAGCACCATATCTTCAAAGGTACCTCTTCTACTAGCTCTTTATATGTATACTTTATATTCATCTAAACTAACGAGTCTAAACATTACTAGTGATCATTGGGTTCTGTTTATTATATCTCGTACACGACGCACGGGAATTATTATGGATTCATTGAATAAGGATCAAAAGAAGACGGACAGAAGTTATTTGCTCAAAGACTGTAAATAAGTAAGATCATTTCAGATAATTTGGTTTAAAATCAGTGTTTTTATGAATCTTAACATGATCAATTCTTTATTTTTTATTTTTTATATATATTTTTTTGCAGAGCCATCGGTCCTTTGTCATGGGAAATAGTTATGGTAACTCTTCTAACTACACACACACACACACACATATACATAGACCTATACTTATATAAATAAATTGCTACGTATGCTATATCTTTTAACATTTATATAAACTTGTATTAACATTTAGTGCAATCAACAACCTGGCGACTAGGAATGTGGATATTACGTGCTTACTTGGATGCATTACATTGTGAACCGTCCTAAGGATTTTGATATATATGATGTAAGTACTTCGCTTTCTTCTCTAGTTTATGTCATTTGTGAATAAATAATGCCTTATTTATCATTCTGGTGAATATATAGATCCCTTGGGACGACATTGCCTTATCTGTGATGGATATAGAAGATATAGTTAGTCAATGGCATATGATGTGTCGCTTTTGATGAGGTATATTCTTTTGCCCGATAATGACACATATTAGGTATTTGATATACTTATCTGATCATATGCAAGTATAAATTGCATATAACTTTTGACATACATAAGCATACACTAGGTCTTGATTTATGGTCTTACCTTACGCTTTTCTTGTGCTTTTAGTCTGGTGTTTGTTTTGTGCCTTGTACAGTAGTTTTGGTGGTGATTAGCTTCGTCTAGTTTATGTCTTCTAGGCTGGAGTCTTTTTTGGTTGTTATCTTGTATGGATTGTTTCCTTGGTTTCGGTTTACTTGAAGTTGGTATGCTCCAAACAAATAAGCCTACACTAAGATGATTTTAGGTTCACTTATGAACTTGTACTTATTCAGTTACATTATTAGTGTTATATTTAGGAGGGCTAACTGCATAAACTTGATTTATGATAGGGATGCAATGCTCATGTGTATCTTATTTTATATGTTTGACAGATTGAATGGATGATAATCTTAGTTCTGTTGCGGATTGCGGACTTGGAGAGTGTCGGTAGTAAAAAGTTCAGAGTATATATTAGGATAACTTTTATGTGTTTATTCTGCATTATCTTTTGATATTGTAAACCTTATACTTTTATGATAATGTAATTTGGTTTTGGTAATAAAGGTAGATATGTGGTTTTGGTATTTAATTCTGGTGCATTAGGTTATGTCAAACAAAAAACCTGCATTTAATAATGTATACAACAATTTGTACAGGCTGCGTTATTAATATTGTATCTCAACAAACACAAACCGGTCTCAATGGCACAACCCTTAACAAACACAAACCGGTCTCGATAACACACAACCGGTATATACATGCGGTCTCGATAACACACAACCGGTCTATACATGTTTCCCGTTGTTTTTAGCTAACCGGTCTCAATAACACACAACCGGTCTATACATGTTTCCGTTGTTTTTAGCTAACCGGTCTCAATCATTAAAACCGGTCTTAATACCATCAATAAGGCCGGTTGGAAAACCGGTCTCGATGTGTTTTAGCAGACCCCCCTCATTGAGAGCGGTTGGAAAACCGGTCTGCATTAAGTATATAACCGGTCGGCATTAAGTGAATTGTAGTAGTGAGGGTTCCTCTCAGAACCGTACCCTTATTATTATTATTATTATTATTATTATTATTATTATTATTATTATTAATTATATATATTATATTATATTATTATATATTATATTACTTAAAGCAAAATATCATTGAGTAATTTGGACCGTGGATAGGGTTAATCCTACGGTTAAAATTAATTCCTACATCCATTTTCACTTTTTAAAAAGGTGTACCCACAACTATTGAGAATTAGCACTTTCAGTACTTCCTTAATTCTTTTCGGTCCTTATAGTTTGAGTACCATGACGTTTTGACCAGTAATTTATAAATAAACCCCTAATATTTGAAAGATTCATCTATATTGATTAATAACATGATTTTTCTATCAAAAGCATGACACTAAAAACTGGTCGTCCATATTACTATACAACCTTAATATATGTTGAATACGCTTTCTTAATATATTGCAGTTTCTTAAAAATACGTATCTAAAATACATTTTATTACACTTAGAAATATAATTCATAGTAAAGTTTTAATAGTTCTTGAATTTCTTCATACGATTAAGAAAGAAAATTTATATTGTAAAAAATATATAGAACTTCAATCATTACTATAAATTATACTAATGTATAAAAATAGAAAAAATGACTTGTGTTTAATATCATACTACACCAATAGAAAAGAAAACATGTAATTATCTCATTTAATTTACTATAAAAAAAATCATTTATATTTGAAATTTTATGAATAACAAAATGAAATAAAGGAAGAAAAAAAATAGTAAATGTAACTATTCATCAACTATCCAATGAATAGTTAAATGTTTATATACTCAATGACAAACAAATGGCCAAAAAAAATTAAATAAAAGAATGATATTTGACACCGACATCTGGAATAGACAGAAAATTTACCATATCTCACATTAATAATTTAAGAAACAAATAATAAAAAAGATATATATAAAGAAATCGTAGGGCTAACAAAGTATTGAGAATTACATTCATTTCCATAAGTTTCCATAAAACATGAAAACAGAATCTAATAGCTGCAAGCCTCTAAGTAATACATGTCTATTATGCAAAAATGCTACTGTATTTGTAAGTTTCTATCATTAAATTTCGTTGAATTCCACAAACTAAACACAACATTAGTATATAACACGTGTAACGGAGCACATGAAAAAGATAGATTGTAAATATAACATTTAAAAAAAAAAGTGTGTACAAAAATTATGGATTATGCATAAAATTACACAAAAATATGCGATGCTAATATTATTACTAAACGATTTACAAGCTTCATAGTGTGTAAAGGTAATATTCAGAGTATAACTCAGCTAGGTGGTTGATTGTATTTGAAAATGTAACCATTAAACCAAAAAGAATTAACCTGATCCAGTTTCAGTAAGTTCTGGAAGCAAGTGACTGGATCTCAAATGCATCATCAGATGATGTTATAGAAGAATAATTTGTATCTGTTCTATTCATGTTTGAATTTTGACTTTGACCGCTGCTTTGACTTTTCATTTGACTTCTAAAGTCTCTCAGGGCTTTAAATCTCAAATCTTCAGTGTAACCATTTGCTTCTGGGACTATTTCTGGAACACAAGTTTTTCCATCCAGCATTTTTACAACTTCTGACATTGTTGGCCGCATCGATGGTGAAGCGTTTGTGCATAAAAGAGCTACTTTTACGACTATCTCTGCTTCTGATTTGTTGATTTTCAATTCTAGTCTTTCGTCGAAAAGCTCTTGATATTGTTTACTTGTTTCCAGTTGACAAGCCTGTGTGATATGATTATCGCTTTGAGATGTAACATACAATAGCAATAATTGGAAGTTTGATCCACACGATATACCAATATAAAGTTGAGTACATCAAATAGAGATAGTGTCATAGTTGGGTACATTCCCGTGTACAAATCCTTACATTAGGTACAATTAAAATTTTCAAGTGTTGAATATGTCAATTATATCTTTCTTTTATATTTTTGTTGCACCTACGTTATTATATGTTAATAACACTTACGGTATCCTTTTAATGTAAGGAATTAATAATGTAGTTATGTATTCATGCAATATGTAATTATGTTTACATAAAATGGTAAAAATGTGAAAGTAAGCTAAATATAATCTGATAAAAGCATAAAATCTCGAAAACGTACCCAATCTAGAAGACAAATGCAGTCGTTAGTTGGAACATAACTGGTGTTGTTCTTTCCGCTAACGATTTCTAACAGAACAACTCCATAGCTGTAAACATCTGCCTTGTCACTCAAGTAACCCCAGAGTGCATACTCGGGTGCCATGTATCCGCTGCATATTCATGAGTTCGTTAATGAAAACTTTTTTGGAGAGAAAATCGATTGTTTAAATGAATTTGTGTATGGTTTATGTAAAGTGTTGAGGATTTACATTGTTCCTGCAACTCGGGTGCTAACGTGAGTTTTTTCGTCCTCATTTAGTCTTGCCAGCCCAAAATCTGATATTTTTGGGTTTAGATCTTTATCAAGTAGAACATTTGTGGCTTTGATGTCCCTGTGTACAATTTTGATCCTTGATTCTTCGTGAAGAAAAGCTAGACCTCGAGCAATCCCTATACATATCTTGAATCTTGTTGTCCAATCAAGCATTAATCGACTTTTACCTTCTATGAGAGTAACGATAACTTAGTTATATATTGGAAAAATTGTAAGATGTAAAAGATTGACTTTTGAGGTCTAGAAAGTAAGTTTAAGTTTTCAAAAGCATGTTATTGATTTTTCATAACTTAAAGTAAATTAGAAAACAATTCAAAATTTTACAACTATTTACCAATGGGAAACATGTAATTATTGGAAAATTTTCCAACAAGCAAGTCAATTGTGAATTTGAAAGTTGGGTTGATTGACTTGAAACGTCAAACAGTGACAAACAGAGAAAACCAAAGAACACTCACCAAACAAAGCATTTGCAAGGCTATTATTTTCCAGATACTCGTAAACAAGCAACAATTGATCTCCTTCAATGCAACATCCATGGAGTTTAACAAGATTCGGGTGTTGTAAACATGAAATCACACCAATCTCATTCAAGAACTCTCTATTTCCCTGCTTCGAGTGAGAGGAAAGCTGCTTCACTGCCACCACCATACCGTCGATCATCGTACCCTGTATCAATCACACAGACAAAAGCATTAAATACACAAATCTAAAATCACCCAAACGGGCTTTTTGTGTTAGATTACAACCTTATAAACAGCCCCAAAACCTCCTTCCCCAATTTTGTTTGAAGCATTGAAGTTGTTTGTAGCAGACTTTAATTGTTTCAAGGAAAATGATACTGTTTTCAGCTCCAGTCCTTCAAAATCTGTTCAAAACAAGCATTTTCCATGAGTGAAGAGATAAACAAATCGATTCGATATAGAATTAAAAGACAAATCTTTACCTCTATCATTCTTTTTTCGGCCTTTAAAACAACATTTCCACCACAACATGGCCAAGATCAACAAAATAAGACATGCTACACCAATGCCAACACCTATATAAATGCCTTTATTCGTTTTTTTTCCACCAATCGAGCAAGTTTTAGAATCTGCACCAAAAGTTGACATGATGAATACAAAAAGGAACATGACTTTGAGGTTATAGAACATGAAATTTGTTAGGACTTACATGGGTCAACATCAATAGCTGATACAAGAGGTCCATAGACTCCTCTTCTAGGAAAACGAGTTGTCCCTTTACCAGCCCAGTAAAACCGTATCTCCAAGATGTTATTTGTCACACTAGCGTTAAATGGCACAACCACCGGTATACCAACCCCACCAGCCTCATCTTCAATATTAAAATCCTTTCTAACCCTTTCTCCCTAAATCACATAAAACTTGATTAGCAATTCTGATAACTCATTTGGAGGGTGTTAGTATGTAGATATGTTTTACGTAGTATATAATAGTCACCTGAATATAAATATCAAATATTCGCCGCCCAAGACTTTTATATGTGCTATCGTTGGTGAATAGCAACTCTGCAAAGTGCAGATTAACAGCATATTCACCATTTTCTAAACAATAGCTGAAGTAAGTGAGTGTAAGTGGTGAGAGACGAGCAGTTGTATAAAGTGTCGGTAAGCTCGTGTTTCCCTGTAGAGATTCTATGTATCGTGTGTTCTGATAAATGTTGTCATCCATGAAGTCTCCAGTGCTACTCAATCCCCAGTTTCTGGCGGCTTCATACAATCTGGCTGCACCACCATCGACATATGCATCTCCTTCATAAAGAACTGACTGTCCGTTACCTCTTTTAATTGTCAAATTATCACCGCCACAGTTGACATGTAAAGAACATGCATCTGTCATGAAATCAGGAGATTAGTTCTATAGAAAAAAATTACATCATGAATTGTCATGCTTTTAGGGTCATATCTTCGAAACAAACCTTTTATGTTAGCTTAAACTCTCTACAAAGAATATAAGTAACTTATTGAAGGCAAAATACACTATAAAAGAGCTGGACAACAGGTCAAAATGGCCCGGTTGGGTTGACCTACAAACTTTTCTTGTACTATTCTTTTGAGTTCTATTGAAGACGATTTAATGCATGATTATGTCATGGGCAAGTGTTAATCCTCCTTTGATCTACACATTTTTAGCTAAGTTTTTAATTTGACCATTTTGAACAGATTCATCCTTTTTTATGTTTTTGAACAAACAGATTTCATCATACAGAAGTAGAGATAAAAAAGAAATACTCACATTTAGGACACTTGACATAATTGGAGCACGGAAGCGCATCTTGTCTGTTGAGAGCATTATCATAAGAACAAATACAAAATCTGTCTGGGAAAAAGAAGGTGCACAATAAATGGTAATAAAATGCAAAGAATAACTTACATAGGGTTTCCTGTAGAAGAGCTTCTGAACAAGTTTACATATGTATTCCTAATAAATAACGACAAAGTAACAATTTATTATAACAGCTAATATCCAAGTAGCATACTAGGTGTAATTCAAAATATGTTCTTCATCAATTCCATACATAGCAACTCAAGTTCTACAAAATGTGCAATATAGTTACAATGACTAGCAGCCCACAACTTTAAAAGAGTTCTTACATGTTCGGTCGGCATGCAGATTGACTAGGTCCTTGCCATGTAAAATTATTGTAGGACAGGTCTCTGCATGACAAGAATCAAATAAAAATGTTAACTTTATACAATAACATAACTAAACATACAACACAGATTCTAACATAATTATTTTCGAAATGAACTTACATACTAGCTCCATTTACCAATATTGAATCTGGTATGTCTCCAGTTAGCATGTTACCAGTTAAAAACCTATTCAAAATCATATCAATATGCTTATTGAGTATCACCAAGCTTCGTAATAGTAATTAAAAGGCTTGAACATTACTAAGACTTACACTAATCGTATGCTTCTCCCAAGGATGTTATTAGAAATTCTCCCTACTAAACTATTAAAGCTTGTATCCCTGTCAGATATACGTGCGAAAGGATGCCATTAAACATATATATCTTGAAAAAATAAAGAAAATTGACCCATTTATCGTATACTTACAACAATTCAAGTTCTCTCACTTGCCAAATATAATCCGGTATTCCTCCGGAAAGGTTGCAATTTCTCAAGATCCTAATTTTATGAATAAAATATTATAAGATATAATATAATACAAGTGAAGACATAAGTCAATGTTTGGAATTATCCACTTACAATCTTATTATTCCCTGAGCGTTTTCGAGATGTGGAAATCCCTGAGCCGGTCCTGTAATGTCACTGATTCTCCTGCAAAACAGGGCACCACGAACTACTCACTTTCTTGACACAGCCAAAAAGACAGTTGCACGAAGAACAGAAGAAGTTCAAAAAAGATAAAAACAAAAGTGGTTCTTCACTCACAGATCACTTAGGTTCTCCAGAAGAGATATGTTTGAAGGAATAGGTCCTGTGAGTCCACTCGCCACAATTTCTCTTCGAAAACATCCAAAGATTCCAACTTTGTAAGAGTAATGCAATTAATATTGTATCTACTTACAATATTATAAAGAAAAACATATAACATCTTACAATCTTGTAAGTAGTCTCCAGTTCTGTATAAAATCGGGTATCGACCCACTGAAGTTGTTTTCATTTATCCTACTGCATTATACATGAACAGGATTCTATGTTTTAGCCATAGAGTAGTGGTGAAATCGGAAACTTTGACTATAGTAGAAGTGCATACAAATTTGTTAGATTTCCTAATCGACCAAGGGCCGTTGGCAGTCTCCCTGTCAACCGGTTTGATGACAAGATCCTGAGATTTGATATCATGAAGTAAATAAACTTGAATGGGTTCTAATTTTTTTAACAGAACCAGAATTAGTGAATGAAATCTTGTAATCAAAAAACTTAATTACACTTACAGAGAGTTCAAATTGATTAATCTCCCTAAGTCTGATGGTACCGTTCCAGAAAGCTGGTTTGCCTCGAGATCTCTGATCAAAATTTATAACTAAATGAGTACATAATACCACTCAAACACAAAGAATAAGTAAAATCATCTAATTATAATTAAATATCAGAAAAAAGAAAGCAACAACTTACAACTTTGTGAGGGTGGTGATATTGCCTAGTTCCCGTGGAATTTCTCCGGTTATACGATTGCCAAGAATAGAGCTGAATAAGGAATGATAGGCATAAAGTTTACTATTTTAAGATCTCGTACAGAAACGCTTATGAAACTAAGGGAAAGAAATTTCACATGTCTTGTAACCGGGTTAGACCCCATTCAGCCGGTATTGTTCCTGTTAAGTAATTGTAAGCAACATCACTGCAAATAGAACAAAAATACTTCAATGTTGTAAAATCATGATTTATGTAAAAGATGTAATCTTTATAAGAAGACTTACAAGGATCGGAGGTAAGGTAGCTTAGCTAGTTCGGGTGACAGTATACCATCAAGACTGTAAAACTTGTGTGTGCTGCATATGCAAATAAATCGATAAGTTTGAAACTAGAGTCAACTGTAACAGAAGAGCATTGACTTTGAGGCCAAAGATACGCTAATGTCGACATCAAGTTGATAGCAGCTCTTAAGGTTGTGAAGAAAAGTAAGACTTTAAAAAGTAAAAGGTTGGGCATGATCATGTTAGGAAGATCATTAAATTGCATTAGAAAATGCAAAATTTGACCTCCAAAGTCAAACTCTATTTGGAACAAAATTAAACATATATGCTTACTAAGTGGTATTGAGTTAAACATGAGCGAAAATTAAACATTAGTGAAAATTTTGTTGTAGGACTAAGAAAATTCTGATTTCTACTACCTAACAAGAATTCAAAGAGTTAACATTTATGCTTACTAAGTGGTATTGAGTTACTTTCAATATAATAACATCAAATCCACAGCTAATTCAAATTATATATAAAGGTAGATATCGAGCACACAATGCACGGCAAGCAATCTGACTATATCGTAAGTAAATGTATCCAGCGAAAATCTTATACTCAATGGATAGCATTAAAGGACAGAACTTTATACATCCTTACGACATGACAATTGGTATCGTTGCCAATGTTGCAATCGCATCCGATGCTGGCATTAGCTTCTTGGGTTGGCTTTGTAATTTCAGAAATTGTGCCAAGATAGCAAATGTCACCATCAAAGCTCCAATTTGTTGCATTCATGGCAGCAAGAATGTTTCCAACAGCTTCCACTAAATTAAATGAACAGACCCAAAAAAAATCACAAAGTTTTTAAAACAGACTAACAGAGTATATAGCTCAAAGATCAGATAGCAATTATACAATTATAGCAGGTTGGGGATATAAGTCAGAACTTAAAAGTCAAACCACTGATGTGGGATTTTAATGATTTGGTTTTATATTATCATAAAAAGTTAAGTTAGTGCTTTAATTACTTTTAAACAAAAGGATGGAGTAATAAACTTCCAATCATGAAAAAGGTACTATTTGACCTTTAAAGACAAACCAGCTAACTTTCAACTCCAATATTCACATATAATTCACATCAAAAATAGTACTATTTGATAAAGATATTAAACTTGAATCCAAAAATAGAAATTCATAACTTTATGCTTTCCAGTTGTTACAAAAAAACTCAGAGTTTACCACCAGTATTCCAATTAGCAAACAATGCAAAAACTTCAAATTTCAACTTCCATCTTGTTAATTTCTAATGGGCATCCAAATCAAGATTCTTAATTTCTTATATAAACATAAACAAAATTATAACAAAAACGAGATCTAAATCAAGAATTAACAAACCCATTTTCTTGAAACTATTAATATGAGTTCTTTTAACAAAACAAAATAGAAAGATTGTTTAATTACCTTCTTGTGGTGGCACAACAGATTCTGCTAATCTTAACAACATTACTAAATACAGAACTATAAACATCATGAATTCATGTTTTCCTGAAGCCATTGTTGGAAAGATGAAGAGGTGGGTTTGGGGGTGAAGAGAAGATAGAGATAGATGGATGGATGGATGGATGTGAAATTAATAACGAGACAAATGACAAATGAGCTGCATTTCTTGAAGATTGAAATGAACATATGAATAATAAGTCAAATATGTGTACGTAGTACTGCTAGCTGGTCTAAATCAAGTAGGAATAGAATATACATGAAAATCATTCTTTTTCTTCTTTTAATTAAATGGTCGTACTTGAAAACTACTTTGGTAGTGATATAGATAGATTCATGCAATCAATGTGTGTACATCTTGATTCATTGGGAAAGGTCAAAACTAAATTATTGTAACATATTGTTACTAAATTTTCATGGTCTCGAATTCTGGATTTTGGTATAAATATATTATTGGAGTATGTTTTTTAACAAAAGACGATCTTTGTATGTGTTTTTTATCGTTAATTTATTTACCACCGATTGATTTCAAATTACAGATCCTTGCAAAATATGGTATCAAACTAAAGATATAATGAAAACCCAGTTTTGGATAACATATCTACACTCATGTCAACATTTAAGTCTTAGAGCCTACAAACATTTGACTCGAGATACAGTGCAAGTCATGGTTGTTAACTTGTGATTCGGAATCTTAATTTTTAACTAGTAATTCGAAAAGTGCTTCACGTGCTTACAATGTAAACATAAAAACGTGTCTAATCATTGGTGTAATCAAAATGATCGGTGAATATAAGTAGAGAGAACACGTGAAATCAATGTGTTAAACACTGTATAGTTAGACCACAGATTCGAGTTTATAGATTTAGCATATCAAACATTATTCGTTATATTATACTTAATTCAACTGTTATCTAACAATATTTTCAAACTTAGTTGTCTATTTAAAAAATTGTAGGGTCTACAGGTAGGGTGGTATAAGTATTCGGGTACATATTTGACTCGTGACATTATACATGTAAAACTAATCCACTTGGTCTAATTATTTATAGTAATAGCCATGAGCCATCTTTTTAACTTGTCTCCCTTTTGGGTCCCAAATCTGACATGACATGCGACCCAAACTTTATTTTTCTAAGATTGACTTAATATTTTACATTTTTTATTCTTAAACTCAATAGTATTCTAGTTTATATGTGGGATTTTCTATAATGGTCATTAGGAGATCACAATTTTCAGTTTTAAATTATCATCATGTGAATTTGTTAAACAAGTGATCTTAGTGACCGATCCAGGATTTTGTTTCGTATGGGGAAAAAAACGCAACAAAATGCAAGAGTAAAATATGACATATAAAATAAATATTTTGTTAAACAACATAATAACAACTATAAAATGACATTAAAACAACATGAAAACCAATTAAATAGCAATAAAAACACAGTTATTGTAGCAAAATAAATTATAGAAACACAGTAAAATAGTAGAATTAGTTAGTTCAATTCAATAAATTACTTCATAAGATTCCGCAAACTATAGCATGCAAATACTTTAAATAACCTAATACAAATGCAAAACTGCAAATTGAATTTATTGACTTTCAAGTTCTCAAATTTTCAAATGGACAGATTGAAAATCAAAATGTTTATTACAAAATATATGACACTTAAAAATACAACAAAAACAAACAATATTTAGAAAACAAGATCATTAAGAATATGATTAAATTGAAGAAGTCCAAAGTAAAATTTAAAATAACATATGCCTAACAATTATGATATAATTAGCAGCTATAAATAACTACACAATCTTAAAGTAGACTTGAGAAAATGAGAACTCTTTATATGGAACAATTTCATACCCGAGAGAGCAATAACTATTATTTAAATTCAAATTTCGAAGCAAGAGATAGAGGTTGACAGTTTATTTATAGTATAATTAAGATATATTGAAAATTGGGATGAACGAGAATCTTAGTCTATAAGTGTAGGGAACTCTTTTGTATCCATCATCTAAAGATAGTCCAAATGATAGGTTATAATCTTCTTTATACGGAGGGCATTGACCAAAAAATAGATAAATATACACTAAATGTTATTGGGTTACAGGTGCATCTGACTCACTTGCTGTAACACCCGGTCAAAAAAGGTCAATTTTCGCGCCTAATTTAAACTTTAAACATTCGTACTTTGTACACATCTAAAGCCAAAATATTCAAAATTTTATATAGATATATATATAAACGCAAATGATATTTATTTGCTCGAAAAACATTTAAACACATTTCGTTTCATTTAAAAATGTGTTTTACTAAACTAAAACCGCGCAAAAACGAGTTATAAAATTTTAACACAAACATTTTATTTATATAATATGTTTCGACTCGAAAACATTTCGAAAGAATATTTATAAATTCTTAGAATTGAAAATGATACATTTTTATACAATCGGGGGAACAAACACGGATATTTTATACTGCGTATTGGGGACGGAAGCCACCCACTTTCCCCTTTTTGGAGATACAAGCCGATCCATACAACTCTCATCTCATTATCAACTTCATTTTCTTCTCCTATACCTCTCAACTCTCTCTCTCTCGATTTTCTTCTTCAAGAACAGCATCAACAACACCAACAATAACAACAACAACAATTGATCATCACCATCATTTTTCTCTATCTCTCGGCACCACCGCCGGACCGACACCACCACCAGCACCGGAATCACCACCACCTCGTCGTCATCATCATCAAGAACGACACCAGCAGCCTCACCATCATCTTCTTCATCAAGATTTTCACCATCTCTTCCCGTTTTGACTCGAAATCGACAGTTGGTAAGAACACCCGATTTCACACCCTCAAAACACTTGATTTATGTTTATTAACATGTTATTGAGTCCACACAACAAGAATATATCCAAGAAATCAGTTAAAAACGTTTTAAAACTCGAAACCCACCTTAAAAATCGCAGCAGTTCGTCGTGCGAATCGAGATGAACTCGATTCGCAAAACCCTATCCGAACTCAACTCGCAAAACCTTATCCGAAATCTGCGAATTGAGCTGACTCGCGAGCCGAACCACTTGCGAGTCGAACTGAGTTGCAAGTTGACTTGCGGACTGAGCTGCGAGTCAAGACCTGCGAGTCGAGACTGGCGAATTGAGTTACAAACTGACTTTTTCCTACGAGCTGAGATTTGCGAATTTAAATTTCAGATGCGTTTTTCACCAAAGCAATGTAGTAGAAATAAAAATTTTCCAAGCTGACCTGGCAGCTCGACCTCAGCCAGGGGCTCTGCCCCTTGGACCCCGCCAGGGGTTGCCACCCCTTGGACCCCGCTACCAGGGGCGCTGCCACCGGACCCCCGTACACGATTTCTAAAACTTAAACAACAAACGAATACTCGAACAACTAGTTTATACAGACTGATAAATCGTCTACTTATATAACCTAATGTTTTTAGGACACCAGGAAGTTACGATTGGGACAACACGTGTATCTTATAATCGCTTGCTCCTCAGGTGAGTTCATAGCCCCACCTTTCAGACTATTTTACTGATTTTGGGGTGAGACACATGCTTCCGTTTTACTTGTTTTTCATTGTTTATTGATCATACAAAACGAGTAACCGACTTTCTGGATAAACATGTTATGTTTTAATATTGCCGAACTTTCCTAAAATACTCTAGGGTATTAAGTATCCCAAGGTTAGGAAACACATAGACTTGAACAGGTACGAATTTCTAAGGACTAATGGATTCCTTACACCTATGATCTACAATTACTAGTGTCATGCTAGCCTTCAAGTAAACTGTGCCTAGGGGCACCAACCTTCTTGTTAAGTTTGAGATTACGAATACGCGATGGTAGCGTACATTAGTGGAACACATTTATACTATTTCCCAAAACAGCTAAGTGATGATTACACATACTTAGGCACATTATACTACATACTATTATCTAAGTGGAACACTTACAAACTTAGATACACTGTGCTATACCTGACTGTTGTGAGATAACTGTAGGTATCCTTTTGAATTACATTTACAATATTACCATAGGGTAATCCACTGGTTTAACATTGTGCTATAATCGTACTTACTGATTATATGCATACACCTTTGGGCACGTGGTGCCACACTCGATTACTACTGCATGTACACTTGCTATAAGTACATGTACATTTATATGCATACTCGATGCTACCACTTGACACGAGGTGTCACACACGATTACTACTGCATGTACGCTAGGGATAGGTACATGTACACTTATATGCATATACTAATTGGCACGTTGTGCTACTTCCGGGTTCATTGAGCTACTTCCGGGCACTAGGTGCTACTTCCGATATACATGTAGACTTCTTAGAGTTACATGTACACTTTACATGCATATACACTTACTCTACTGGGCACGAGGTGCCATACCTGATTACTACTATGCACGTATACTTGTATAGTTACGTGTGCGCCCTATATGCATATAAGACTATTCTACTGGGCACGAGGTGCCATACTCGATTACTTTATGCATGTATACTTGTTATAGTTACATGTACACTTTATATGCATACTTGATTACACTACTGGGCACGGAGTGCCACACTCGATTTATCTTACGTATGTACACTTGCTAAAGGCACCTGTACACTTATGCATACACGATTACTCTACTGGGCACGATGTGCTGCAACCTATTACCGTTTACATGTACACCTATTATAGATACACATCCCCTTTGTATGCACACCCGATGACCTGACTGAGCACGTAGTGCTACACTCGATATACTTATACATACGTAGTTATACAGTTGGGCACGTAGTGTCACACTCGATTCATATACACATGCATGACATCCTGATAGGTCCTTGAGTACGTAGAACTGCCTCTAGAAACCACCATGAGTTACGATCATAGGGTCTGGTAGTGTGTTACTCCGAAAGATAGTACATACGCAGAAACACTTGGAGAACACGTTCGAAACTAAACCTATTGGATTAGGTTACGAGGTTATGGCAACTTTCATATCGATTTCACAAAAAGGGACACGATTATAATACATTACAGTTTTCAAATAGAGTTTACGAACTACTATTAAAATACACACGATTTATACTTCATGTTTTGCTTAACTAACCTATGAACTCGCCAGCTTTATAGCTGACTCGTTTTAGCATGTGTTCTCAGGTGACAGCAGGATTAGGACTACTACAAGCTATGCTAGCTCGAGTCACATGTTTTCAAACACCTGGATTTCCTTGCATAACCTTTGTATTTCAAATTATGTATTGAAATTATTTTGCAAACTCGTATCATTGTAAACTCTTTATTTTGGAAATGTATAACTATTTTCGAATGTCTCATTTAGAGTCGTTCATTATGTACATTTGTGCTTGTGATATTTGATTTGGTAACACCCGACCCGATCGCTACCGTAACCCGAAATTTGGGGGTGTTACACTTGCACCTTCATGAATCGGCCCCTACGTGGTCTTAGTGCATTTGTTAAGACTTGTTGAAATTAAGTATCTTTCATTTTTAGAGCACAAGATGAACCTATTTGGATACTTTAAAAAAATAATAATAATAATAATAATAAAGGGAGTAATAATAATAATAATAATAATAATAATAATAATAATAATAATAATAAGAGTAAATTATTTTTATCGTCCCTGTGGTTTCCCAAATGTTCCATAGTCATCCCTTACTTTTAAAAAGTTTTGAATAGTCCGTTTTTTTGAAACTTTGTTCACCAACAGTCCAAAAAAATTAACGGGAGTTAGTTTCACATGTTAACTTTGATCATGTGCATGGCACATGAGGGTATTTTGGCCATTTTCATTCACTTTTCCAATTCTTTAGCTTTGTTTATTATGAAGACATTTTATTAAAAGAAACAAAAATAACGAACCCTACCGTCATCTTTTAACATATTTGTAAATCCAAATACATCCCATCAAACAAAACAACATCAACATTGTAAAATCAGTTGGACCACCGTATGCAACTTTCATTCACATCGTCACAGTCTGTACGGTTCTCAATTGATCATTGTAATGATTTTGTCACGTCATCAAAGTGTAAAAAACCTAGCAATTAAAACTTTAATAAAACTCTAATCGTTTTGGAGTGTTGGAGTATTCGGCTACCATTAATTTCCGCAGGTATGGGTCTGGCGGTGGCGAACCGATCGGCAATGAGCCTTCATGATTGCGGTAATTGTTGGCATTAGAAGTTCTTCATCTTCATCTTCATCTTCCAATTGCAACCATCTACTGATTTTGCCATCACCGTCTCTGCTTGATGCATCACCGGAATTAGATCGGTAACATGAAGTGAAATTGTGGTGGGTGACTTTGTGATTGTGGGTGTCGCTTGGAATTTCTCAAAATTTGATTTTGTTAGTAGCAGTTCGGCTGTAAATCGGTATTAGCATACGTATTTGCATGTTGATATTTAATTAACCTCCATTGTAGTACCAAGTTTGATCTTTGATGAAGTTGTGGACATATTTTTATGCTTGTTGTACAAGTATTATTGTTCGTAGGATATGAGTATTATACAAATCTGTAAAATCAGAATTTCGATCAAATCACACACCGCAGTATACTAGGATTGGGTTCATCCCTGTAGTAATCGGATGAATTGAGTTTTAGACATGAAAGCGTAAGAACTCAACGGATTCCCTTCGTATTCTATGAGTATTATTTGTTTACAAGTGGGTTATGAATTTGGGTAATGTTAGGGTTTGAAATTGTGGATGAACATTATAAAGGAGAAGAAGATGAAGGGCATTTTGATCATTTTTTATGATTTAACGTTAGAAGTTAACGTCGGTTAATTTTTTGGACTGTTGGTGAACAAAGTTTCAAAATTAGGACTACTCAAATACTTTTTGAAAGTAAGGGATGACCTATGGAACATTTGGGAAACTACATGGACGATTTAAATAATTTACTCTAATAATAATAATAATAATATAATAATAATAATAATAATAATAATAATAATAATAATAATAATAATAAATAAATAAATAAATAAATAAATAATGATGAATTGAAAGTAAAAAGAATGTAGAGTAGCATTGATTGATAAAGTACAATTTATCGGAAGGACGCTGATAAATAAAGAATAGGTACGATATATAGAGTAAGGTTCAAACATTAACTTTTTGTGAGACTGAGGGAATCAATAGGAATGTGTCACGTGTCACTAAACCCTCTTTCTCAGCGTTTTTAAAAATTAAATATATCTCAAACGGTAAGTCAAAAAATCACAAAAATTGTACCATAAAAATCAGCGTTTTATAATCTTCGATTAGAGATGTGTGAGAGAGTATGAAAGACATATGTTAAATTATTATTACTAGTAATTAGCGTGAAGTTATGCAATGAATTCTCTAGTAACAAACAAAAAATTATTAATAGCATGAAATAAAAGAAGGGTGTTGATATCCACATTCTATTTTGATAAATCCATCAATATTATGTATTAACGGTTTCTAATATATATATAATGCGTATGATCCTAAGTCCCAACATGTAAGAGAAGCACAAACTTCAAAAGTTAACAGATTACATTACATAATCTCTAAAAAAATGATTACTTAATCAAACATATACAAATTGGTCATCAAACCCATATTTATGTTTTCGGTTCTCTATCTACAAGCATAAAAAACACGAAGCAACAAAAGAAATCAAAATAATCGTCTTACCTGTTGGAGCAATGTTCAAATGAGTACAGAAAATTTTGTGAGAATGAGGAAACCAATAGGAATGCGCCACGTGTCAGTAAACCCTCTTTCCCTCACGTTTTTAAAAATTAAATATCTCCCAAATGGTAAGTCGAAAAATCACAAAAATTGCACAATAAAAATCATCGTTTTATCCTCTTCGATTAGAGATGTGACAATGTATACTTTCAACGATTTTTTTTCTTCCATTTTTCGATGAGTTTTGAAAACAACTAACACATGTGATACCATCGAGTAACACATGTGATACCATCGAGTAATACATGTGTTACTAATTTTGTACAATTTGTAAAACCAAAAAAAAAAATTGTCGAAAGTATACCTTGTGAGGTGGCAAATCGAAGAGAAAAAAATGTTAATTTTTATGGTGTAATTTTTATAATTTTTAGACTTACCGTTTGTGAGATATTTGATTTTTAATAAAACGTCGGTGAAAATGAATTTTATGACACGTAGCACATTCTTATTGGTTCCTCCATTCTCACCAAATTTTCCATTCTCATTTGAACCTCACTCATGAAAATTAATGTTCATGGAGAAAGACAAGCTATAATATATTTGCCAATTGAAAATTGATGTACATGGAGAAAGACAAACTATAATATATCATTAAGTAGTTACGAATAAAACTAAGCACGAAAAAAGAGGAGATAATAATTAAGAAAACCATACCTGAAGATGTATATTGGTAGCCGGTCAATAGCGATTGAAACTTTTGTAAGAATAGAAATGAAACATATTTGATATCTAGGAAGGAATTTTTAAAAAAATCACGCCTATATTTTAGAATGGATAGCTCGTGCCAACTAAGACTCCTCCCAATGGTGACACCAACTGACGCATCAGTTGCATTCCAGCTCAGCGCCACGTCAGCTTTTCCCCCAACTGACACTTCTCTGCCAACAGCAACATCACTTCCCTTATTTTCAGGACCCCACACATTATTTAATCTATTTATTTAATACAAAAACTTAAATAACACATTTTAATTAAAACTAAAAACATTACATTACGATAAAATAAAACGTGACAATTTCTATAAAAAAAAATACATTTATTATTTTAACTCAATTAAAAATATACAAAGATAAAACGCAAGCTCCAAAAAAAGTTAGACTAAACATGTAAAGTTAAAAAAATAAAATGAATTAACCACATGTTGATAGATGAGGGACCAATTTGTAAATAACCAATTCATATTCTATCATCATCATCTTCTTCGTCCGTCTCCTGCTCACTTCAGCTCCCTTTTTTTTTTCTTCACCAAATTAAACTAAAATAAATCGAGAGAAAAAGCAAAGGAAAAAGAGAAGGGCCCACACCATCCCAACTGACGTTTTCTCTCTCCATCGTCGGGAAACCGAAGCTCCCAACCGACGCACCCCAACCGACGGGCCGTGCCTATGGCGTCGGTCCCCTCGGTGCAAACCGAAGCCCCCATACCGACGCCGTTGGGAGAGGTCTAAGAGATGTGAAATGGACAAATTACTTAGGTATAATCCACATAGGATTTTTTAATTAGATAAGGTAAAGACACATTGAATTTTTACTTACGTGTTAAATAAAGAGGCCTTCCATACGGGACAAAATCTATATTCCCTTAGTTATATAGAGGGATTGATGATCGATTGATTTAGGGCTGACAATTTCTGACACGACCCGAAACCTGATACAAAACCGACTCGAAAAAATTAAGGTTATGTTGAGGTTCTTTGACCTAAGAACCCGTCAACCCGAAACCCGCCAACCTGACTATTTTTTGGGTCGGGTTTGGGTCACCTAATGAGTTTTTGGATTGACCCGACAACCCGAATAAATTTTAAGTGTAGCTAAAAATTTAGAAGGTTTTTTTAACATACTAATACGGCGTATTAATAGTGTTTTAGTATTAAATTTTTATGAACTTAATAGGCAATACGAGTTTTTTGAATTTTATTAAGAATTTTATGCGAGGACCTCCTTCCCTTCTGCCCACTCTCCGTTCACACGATTCTCAAAGCAGGGGAGTATTTGACCCGAAATTGATCCGTTAACAGAAAATGATCCGAAAACATATTGATCTCACTAGATAAATGGGTAATCTGAGTCGGGTAAGGTTGGATCAGGGTTGGTTTGGGTTGAAATACTTAACCCGATTATAAAATCAGGTCGAGTTTGGATCGACTACTTCTGATCCACCAACTCAATAATCCGAGCGGGTCAACTCGATCTAACCCGAATTGTCACCGGTAGATTGATTGATATGATATTGATGGATTGAATTTTTAACGTGTCATGCTTTCTTTAGGTATATATTAAGTGGATCTATTTATTACGGAGTATTAATCTTACCAATTCTTTTGAATTTTATTTTGTCGTTTTTTAAAAAAATAATACAGACCATAATTTTTTAAAAAGAAATGCGGACCATAGGTGACTCTATGTTCTTGATCACATAAAACACGCGAAAATGTAAAGAATCTCGTTCCGTACAATATTCATCTTTCTCAAATCCCTTTTTCCCCAATTTCCAAAACCCTAACCCTAGATGATATTTTCAAATCTCTTCAATGGAAAAGCAATCAACCATCCATAACCGCAATTACAACCTAATGCAACAACAGGACACCGAATTTCACGATGCCGTTGAAGACTTCCCTTTCTTCGATGCGTCAAATTCTTTCGAACAATCGGATGAACCTACAGTTTCCGTCATATCGGAGCACACTCCGGACTCTCCGTCGTCTCCTTCCTCCGCTGGCCTCCGGCACCGTCGAGTTGTTTCGCCGCGAAGTTGCAAGGAATTACATCAGTCTCAGTTCTTCAAAAACAATCCAGAAGGTTTGATAGATTATAATCCTGAGTGTACTAGTGAGTCTATGTATGATAACGAGAAACTAAAGGAAAAAGTAAAATTAATTACAGTTAACCGGAGTGATCCGCGGTTAAACGATGAGACAGATGCGAGTTCCACGATTACGAGTGTCAATGGCGATGAACGAGTTGACCGTGAGTCGATTACAGTTAATTCACCAAATTCAGTACCAAGTGTTGCTTCTTTAATAGCTGAATTGTTATTTAAAGTTATTGGTTATCAAACAAAATGTTTAGCTAGCTCAGTCACATTTCCGATATGGTTAATGCATTGTTCTTACATGTTAGTGACTGATCCCTTTGGGATTTTTAAAATTGGGAGGAGTTATATTGTAGGGGAGGCTTCTGGAATTTGGGGGATTTGTTATAGTTGTATTAAGTTGATTAGTTATCTAGTGTCTGGAAAGCATGAATCTATTTGGAAATTGTGTTTTCGAATAGGGAAAGGATTGTTGTGGTTTGCTTTTGGTGGTTGTGTTTTAGTTGGTTTATTAGTTCCGGCTTTTCTTTTTACTGGTGTGATAATAAAATCGATAGTAGAGGAGCCAGTACAGATAAAAGAGCAATTGACTTTTGATTATACAAGAGATACTCCAATGGCTTTTGTGCCTATAATTTCTTGTCCGGAGTCATATTCTTTAGTAGAAGGTGAAAAGACTAAGGTTGGGAGTTCTGTTGGATCACGGGTCATACCTTATAATCATGAACTGCAGGCGACGGTGTCGTTAACTTTGCCAGAATCGGACTACAACAGAAATCTTGGAATCTTTCAGGTATGTGTTAAAGATTTACAATAGATCATCTTTTGTAATTTTGAGTATAGGGGTGTTTGGACGTGCTTCTAAACTATCACTGTGACTTGAACTCTTGAGCTAGTGATTATCAGCTTAGGGTGTCTATCTTAAACTAATTGCGATTATTTTTTCTTTTTTAATTTTGTTATTGAAGGTGAGGGTAGACTTTCTTTCTGATGATGGTAAACTTCTCGCAAGCACAAGGCAGCCATGCATGTTGCCGTTTAAAAGTCAGTCTATCCGTCTTCTGTCAACTTTTTTCAAATTGGCTTCTCTTCTCACTGGCTATTCATCAGAAACACAAACTTTGGATGTAAGTTTTAGAGGGTATACTGAAAAGAATGTCCCTACGTCGTGCACAAGGGTTGTCATTGAGCAACGAGCGGAATTTGCAAGAGGGGGCGGTGTTCCTGAAATATACTCTGCATCTCTAAAGCTAGAGTCTCAACTTCCATTTCTGAAGAGGATGCTGTGGTATTGGAAAGGCTTGATATACTTGTGGATTAGCTGTATGATGTTTTTAATGGAGTTGTTATTTACAATTCTATGTTGTATACCTATCATATTCCCAGGGGTACGGCGTATGGGTGGTTCTATATAAAATAATGCGTCTAGTGGCACCTCTCCTGGTCGAAGTTAGCTGCATCTGCAGTCTCAGTTGATCATGTTTGTTCCTGGTATCCAACCAAGCTCCTTACTATGTGTTCTGGAGATGAAAATAATGATATAAGCTGTCATGGTTAAACCAAGGGGCCTAAGGTCTAGTGGTATTGGGGTAACCCATTCTGGTTGTGGGTTCAAGTCTATTTGAGACAAGTGTGTAAATAATATGTGAGGTGCGTGGTTAGAGGGGTGTATTTGCCTTCTCAAAAGATAAGTTGCCATGGTCAAAGCTCGAAAGTGTGGTTTCTATATTTCAAGATTGGTATTCATCAATGTATATATCGGCTCGATCAGCTACTGGAATTCAGTGTCATTTTAAAAAAGTTTGTATATGATGGTTACGTATGTGTCAGGATGAGTGCTTTTACTAGAATGTGTCCCTTGATACTCTGATTCTTAATTACTCTATTATCATTATCATTATTAACAAAGTAGCATGAGATGAATAGTAACTCCGCCAATTTGGCGTCGACACGTTTTCTGTTATGTTAATATATATATATATATGTAGTAAACGTAACAATTAACATTATGTGAGTCTGTAGCCCAGCGGTTGGAACCTTTGGATATCTTTGACAAGTCGTTAGTTCGAGACATTGCTGGGATTTTTTTCAAAATTTTTTTTTTTGCTGACTCATGTGCGTTTACGATTACACGTGTACAGTGGTTACCTAATAGCCTCCACGTATCATTATTCATTAATATTAATAAAATAATAATAGTAATTATATATAATAATAATAATAATTATATATAATAATTAATAATGATGCTAATAATAATCCTCTACCGATACAAATTCAATTTTCTTCTTATCGACGTCTTCTTCGGTCTTTACTCGCGATCTTCCTTCTCTATTATTCGGTAATTATTTATACTTCCTTTCAATGTTTTAGTTTATTGTTTGCTTACTATCAATTTTTTTCCTGCCTCATATGATATTATTCATATAGTTTCTTTCTTTTACGTCATCTAGGTCAAATAAAGTAGGGCATACAAATATTTGTGTTGTTGTGTGTTTTGTTTCATTCATATTACATTCATGGACATGGGTGTATGGGATTTCAATTGGATTTTGGTTTTACTAGGAATTTTAGCTGCTTTATCAGATTGGGTTTATGTACTGAACCAAATAGACATAGGCAAGATTTACACTAAAAAAATAAGACTGGCGTTAGAGGCAATAGTAAATCAACAGCTGGAACCTTACAATTGTATGAAGGGGTTGATTGTTTTAGAAAATTTAAACGATTTGTTTGTATTACCTTCTGTCTGACTTCTATGTCATATATGCATGTGATGTCTGTTGTAGTTATAAAAATCAAAATTAGAATAGTAACACAGGTATTATAGGTGGGGTTTCATATACGACCAAAAATAAAGGATGGGGATTGAGGACATTGCTTTATTCAATTTTCAATTCAAGTTAAAGTGTCATTGTCGTAGTATACCTTTCTCAGCGTGTGTTATATATGTATTATTATGTCTTCTTACATTGCGTTGGCTACTCTTTTATAGGTGACTGAAGCCTTTTCGTACACTTTTCAAGCTTCTACTCTTCTCTGGTACGCCATGTTGTCATCTGTCTTAAACCATATATAGGTTTTGTGTGGACTTATATATATATTTGTAGTTTTAGATTATGATTTCGTTGCCTATTCATCTACTGATGGTAATATTTTTTCCTGCTGCTGATATTATCGACATTGATATTCTTCTTACATAATGATAATGATACGCGTTTGTTGCAATATTTACATGATACGTTTAGTTTTTAAATTACTGTTAACAAGTATGGATCATCATAAGCGAAAAAAATAACAGATTACATACACGACCAATCACCAAATTCATTATCCATTACCGAAAATTCAATTCAATCACCTCTACAATCTAGAATGAGGCACAACATGTTGGCTAGACGTCACACTGTTGCAGACGGTTCGAACATTCAGTCAACCTCACAAGGTTATCAATTGTGCATATACATAACCCTTTCGTTAGCTTTCAGGTACAAATGTATTCTGTTGATCGCAGCCTTTTCTTTTATTTCAGCTCCATCTAAATCATATATAGATTTAGGAGATTGTAACCAGGTTTGTGAGTATTGCAACGCTAGCTTTTGGAAGGCGGAGCAACTAAAAGGCAATCCAGTGAATACTAGGCCTAAGTATAACCGATGCTGTAGGGGTGGTCAGGTAAGGTTACCACTTTCACCAGAACCACCACCTATTATTAAACAACTCTTTAAGGACACACATTTTATGGAAAACATCCGTGCTTACAACTTGATGTTTGCGATGACTTCTTTCGGAGCTCGAGTAGATAATTCTGTGAATGATGGTTCTGCTCCTTATATATTCAAAGTTGAAGGTCAGATTTCTCACTGGATGGGATCCTTATGTCCGCCGGCAGATCAAAACCCAAGATTTCTGCAAATGTATATCTATGACACCCAAAATGAGGTTTGCAACAGACTTCGGCATTTTAACAGAGACGAGCCTGGGGATTTGAAATCTGAAATTGTCGACACTTTAATTCAGGTGTTCGATAGATACAATGAATTAGTCAAACTATTTAGAACTGCTCGAGACATGTGTGATGCTCAACAACCTCCAGAATTTAGCATAAGGTTGTACAATACTGGCAATCGGCTACGTTATGATGCTCCTACCTCAGGAACACTTGGAGCTATTGTTTATGACAGTGGGCCTAAAAGTAAAAACGATTTTGATATAGTCATTCACACAAATAATAGTGTGCCCCAAAGAATCAATAAATTACATCCTTTGTGTATGTCGTTGCAGTTTCCGTTGTTGTTCATGTTTGGCGAGCATGGGTGGTCAACTGAGTCACTTTAACAAGTAATGCATCCAGAAAAAATAGGCAGCTTACCATGAATATGTTCTACAGCTACCAAATTCATGATCGTTTGAATATAGACACATTGTTACTTAAAGGAGGCAGATTGTTTCAGCAATATTTAGTTAACGCCTATATTAGTATTGAGCAGAATAGATTAGATTACCTTCAGTCAATTCAAAATGTACTCAGGAGCGAGTACTTTCAAGGTGTTCATGATGCTCTTTTAAGAGGTGATTCAGATGGTCATGACGTTGGAAAAAGGACAATATTACCAGCGACTTTCACAGGTGGTCCTAGATACATGTATAAACATTATCAGGATGCCCTTGCAATTTGCAGGGTTTATGGTAATCCTCAATATTTTATTACATTTACATGTAACGTTAAGTGGCCTGAGATTAAAAGATACTTCAAAGATATCCCAGAAATCAAAAGCCAAGATAGAGCTTATATTGTTGCCAGAGTATTTCATATGAAAGTTCAGGATTTTGTTGCTTACCTAAAGAACCAAAAACCTTTTGGAGAGGTTGCAGCAGGTAATTACATTATTTGTATCTGACACTTTTTTAATTTTCAGAGGCTTATTACTTCGTTCCCTTTCACCTAATAATCATATTTGTTTGTTGTGCAGATCTGTATACTATCGAGTTCCAAAAGAGAGGCCTTCCTCATTGCCATACACTATTATGGGTGACATCTTCATGTAAAATCAATACACTAGAACAGGTTGATCAATTTATATCAGCTGAAATCCCTGATCCGGAAAAAGATCCTCAACTCCATGAAATCGTAACTCAGCTTATGATGCATGGACCATGCGGTCGTGCCAAGAAAAAGGCACCGTGCATGATTAACAGGTCCTGTTCAAAACATTTCCCAAAGCAGTATGAAGAGGTTACTCGCTTCGATAAAAATGGTTACGTTTACTATAGAAGAAGAGATGATGGACGTTTCGCAGTTAAAAAAGAGGTCAACTTAGATAATTCGTATGTTGTTCCATACAACAGAGATCTATCTTTGGTTTTTCAAGCTCATATCAATGTAGAGTATTGCGGTTGGAGCATGATGATCAAGTATTTGTTTAAATACATCTCTAAAGGAGCTGATCGTATTAGAGCAACAATTACTAGATCTCTCAATGACTCTCCTGATATAGTTGTTGGTAAAACAAAGGAAATTAACGAGATTCAAAACTTTGTGGATGCCAGATTCATCTGCCCTCACGAGGCTGCTTGGAGAATATTGGACTTTGACATTCATAGTAGGAATCCAGCGGTACAAGTTCTTGCTGTACACTTGGAATACATGCAATTGATAACATTTAAAGATAATCAGCTCTTACAAAATATCATAAACAATCCAGGCACCAAAAGAACAACATTAACACAGTGGTTGCATAGTAACCATATTGATGATACGGGTCGCCATCTTACCTATGTTGATTACCTGAAAGAATATAAATGGGATGTTCAGGGAAAGGATTGGATCCGTAGGGCTACAAAAAGAAGAACGCCTACTATAGGAAGGCTAATCTACATTCATCCGACATGTAGTGAGGTATATTATTTAAGGATGCTTTTAGGTCACCAAATAGGATGTCGGACATTTGCTGACATTAGAACAATTGGTGGGGTCGTGTTTTCCACATATCGTTTAGCATGTGAAGCTTTAGGATTGGTTGGTGACGACAAAGAGTGGACGTATGCTTTCGATGAGGCTTCTGTTTCAGCATCTGCCGGGGAACTAAGATCCCTGTTTGCTCACATACTTCTTTTTTGTGAAATCTCAAATCCTGTTGCGTTGTGGACACAACAATGGCGTCAAATGAGTGATGATATACTACTAAGAGTTACTTCTGAGTCACAGGTTGTCAGCTTACATCTAACTGATCAACGCCTACAGGAGCACATCTTATACGAATTAGAAATCTTGCTGAATTCTAACAGCAAGTTTTCATCACTTAGTGACTACGGTTTACCTATGCCTCCACCACGACTACTCGAACAGTTGAAAAACAGATTACTCATGGAAGAAAAAAGTTACGACACTCTTAAACTTACAGAGGAACATAGGATTTTAGTATCGAAATTGAATAGCGAGCAACGACAAATTTATGAGTCTGTTATGCAAGCCTCTTTGGAAAAAAAACAACAGCTTATATTTGTATACGGCCATGGAGGTACTGGAAAGACATTTCTATGGAAAACCATCATTTCGGCGTTACGAGCAGCCGAAAAAATTGTACTAGCTGTTGCGTCTTCTGGGATTGCATCCCTACTCCTGCCCTCAGGGAGAACAGCGCATTCTCGATTCAAAATTCCCATCGACCTTACAAATGACTCAATTTGTCATGTTAAGAAAAATACACAACTAGCACGCTTGCTCCTTGAAACAGAACTGATTGTTTGGGATGAGGCACCTATGAATGATAAGAATTGTTTTGAGGCATTAAATAAGACGCTTAGAGATATACTTGACGAGCCAACCAAACCTTTTGGCGGTAAGTCTATTCTTCTAGGTGGGGACTTCAGGCAGACTTTGCCAATAAAGCCCAAAGGTCTGAAACCGGACATCATAGCTTCGTCTATAGTTGAATCATCATTGTGGAGACATTTTAGAATATGCAAATTATCTCAGAATATGAGGCTTCTTCAACCCAATATTACATTGGCAGAAAAACATGAAATTGAAGATTTCTCATCGTGGTTGTTACAGATTGGTGATGGTCGCATCGGTGTTGATGACCCAGATGATCCTACCGATACAAAGTGGGTTGAGATACCAGAAAAGTTTTTAATAACCGATGATGACAACGCTCTCACAAAACTGATTCAATTTATATACAGCAATGATATTCTTCAAAACCCAAGTGCATCTATGTTCTGTGATAGAGCTATTGTCTGTCCCAAAAATAAAACTGCAGCTGAGATTAATAAAATTATTCTAGATATTATACCGGGAAAACCTTCAGTTTATCTAAGTGTTGATTCACTTATTCCACATGCAAATGATAAGGGTGATTCAGAGATTCTTTACCCATCTGAATATCTGAATCATCTCAGCTACAATTGTAACATCCCCAAATCGGGCCTAGGAGAAAAAGGTATTTTCTCTAAATTATTTATGCAATTTAAATTATTACCTGAGTTTGATTGTAAATTTAATATGTAAGTGAGCCTCAGGAAATATTGTGACTAGTGAAATATTATTTGTTTTAGATAATTTTAGGTAACAGTAAAATAAAATAATTTTCTCGCATTTGAAATCGAGGTTCCAGACAATAGATTTAACACGGGTATAATTTATACCTAAAAAATTGCTGAGTCATAACCACAGATCGACACCTGTGGCTTCAGGGTATTAACACTTCATTTTCTCCCATATTTTCATTCTTCTCCTTTCAAAGAATTTTTAGATATCAAACAATACATCTGATTTCTTCAATTCAAGGCTATGATCTTGATTCCATAGTGTTCTTCATCTTCTTCATCATCATCAAAGAATTGTAAGTATATTTTCCATTTTTATGTATAATTTGAGTTTTTGATTGGAACTAGGTTAAATGTGGATGCATGAGTGAAATTAGAAGTTTGATGATGATGATTTGTTGTTATAACATGTTATAGGATGTTAGTTGAGGTTCTTTTTGGGTTAAAAACATATATGGTATCCGAATTTAGTGAATTTAGACTTTTGGTTCGTGCTGGTGTTCTTGCTGATCTGGGTTTTGTTGCTGGAAACGTGACAAACGCGATCCGGCTAGATAGCCCGGATCGCGTTGCTATGTGTTGTTTTGTCTCAATCCTGATTCCTTCTTCGAAACGCGATCCAGCTCATACACCCGGATCGCGTTTGCAAGTGTAAAATGGTTACAGAATATTTTCTTAAGAGGAACGCGATCCCAACCTCCATTGTCCGGATCGCGTTTGCCTTTGTAATTTTGAAGAAATTGATACTTTGTGAACTTATGCGAATCTAACACTTATATTGTTTAGTTATTGATATTCCTTGATTATCAATGTATATAATTGAGTATAGTCATAATTAAATTATGAAACGAGTTATTAACTTGTGTTTTAATTGTGTTTACAGAGACACCGAAGACTCAATAAAATAAGACTTTTGAGTTGGAGACTAAGACTGACAGGTGAGTGGACTGATTCTCATAATTTAACCTTGGTGTTAACAGTTAGTTGCATCAATTTTAAGTTGCTTGTAAAGAGTGATTTATCGTTGCGTTAATGATAGGATTATTGATTAAACTTGTGGTTTGATAGATTGATTGTTTGCTAGTGAATAATTCCATGATAGGTTGGAATGATAGAGGTCAATTTTGGGTTTAGTTGCTATAGGTTAATCCTTATGGGTCGGATGAACATTCGTTGTGAATTAATCCATATTGGTTAAAGATAGCAATAAACTATCGGTAAAAATCCCTGTATTGGCCTGCAGTTGATTATTAAGTGTTCTTGGAGTGCCACCGCGGACTGAGGGTATCTCAAGAACCACCGATCCTCTGTTTGATTGTTTGTTTAGATGATTGTTGTGAATTGATTGTTATACAAAGTTAGGTTGTTAGATTTAGTTCATTCACTTAGCTTTGTGCTAATTCCCCACCTACTCTTGCAGGTTAACTTTTGGGATATGATTAGGCAATGGTGTTGTTTTGAAGAAATGTTTGACAATGGGAACTCTGATCGTTTTGGATAAATCATGTTTGTTAACATAACACCCAGTTATTGTATTAGCGTTGTAATTATACTTAATACTTATAAACTTGTAATGTTTTGGTATGACTAAATGTCGTATATATAATGTTATATCTATATTGGTATGAATGGGATTTACGCTTCCGAAATTAAAAAAAAAAAAAAAAATGTCTTAAAACTTGGGGTGTTATAAGTTGGTATCAGAGCGTGGTTTAGGTGAATTGAATATTTAAAATGTTCAATCCTAAACTTAATCATGTTTGTCAAACATTTCTTGTGGTGGGGATTAGTTATGATAGTTGATTTGGTTAGTTGCTAGTACTAACAATTAACGAATGTTGAGATGTGATGTGATGACAGGTATGGCGGATAATGAGCCACCTTCCCATACTCTCAATAATACTACGCGAACAGATGCACCACCAGAGAACCAGAGTCATAATGGTACATCTAATTTAGCCGGTGGAGAAACTGAAACTGATCAGGAGTATATTATGAGATTGGAGAATAGAGTGTTGGAACTTCAGAGAGAACGAGCTGGATCTTCTCAACATCCAGTTTCTACTCGTCCCCACATTGTGACTAATGTACCACCTATTGTATCTTCTACACGGATTCCGGTATCTAATCCTTTTATTTCACAACAGCAGCAACAGGGTTATACTTATCAGGCCTCGGGTCCTTTTCCTTCGTCTGGTTATACTACTTATCAAATACATATTCCACCTTTTCAACAGTTGAAGAAAGGTTGTTCTCTTAAAACCTTTATGTCTTGCAATCCTTCAACTTATTCTGGAAGTACCGATCCTACGGTCACTCTTGACTGGCTTCGAGATGTAGAGAGAAAACTAAATGTATGTCATTGTGAGGAGGAGGATAAGGTACCCTATGCGGTTCAATTATTAAAGGGTCAAGCCATGTCATGGTGGGATTCAATTACTGCACCATTATCTCCACAACAGTTGAATGATATAAGATGGTCAGATTTTCATGCTGAGATTTGCAAGCAATTTTGCTCGGAGTATAATCTTTCCAGGATTAGGCAAGAGTTTCTTGACTTACAAAAGACTGATCAAATGACGATTGATGAATTAATTAAGCAGTTTTCAGATAAATTGCGGTTTGTGCAACAGTGGGTTCCAACTGACCGGACCAAAATTGATCACTTTGTGAAAACATTACCTCCTGATTACCGTACCACAGTGAGACTAGCAGGTTCACTTCCTCAAGCTTATGATTTAGCTCGTTCGGTTGATGGGGATATTATGGCTAAAAGAGTGTTGAATAAAGAAAAATATTCACAGAAAAACAAAGGAGATTCTTCGAGTAAACAGAAAGGACAAGGTAGTCAACAAAACAGGAGATCGAATCCTGGTATTCCAACGGATAGTAACTATTGTAATAGATGTCGAGCTAGACATAATGGTCCTTGTACTCCCCAGACATCTAGATGTGTTAAGTGTGGAATTTTTGGTCACGCTGCAAAGGATTGTACCTACCCAAATAGCGTGTGTTGGAATTGCCATAAAGAAGGGCATCGTGCAGGGGATTGTCCTGAGGCGAAGAGACAGAGTATGGGTACGGGTAAAGGTTCGCCATCATCTGGTCAAAAGAGGAAAAATCCACCAGTAGCTGCTAGCCGAGCTTTCCGAATGACAGTTGATGATGCTGTCGCCACTGAAGATGTCATCACTGGTACATTTCTCATAAATTCTATACCAGCTCGTGTATTGTTTGATTCTGGTGCCAATTGTTCGTTTATATCTGTGAACTTTTGTGATAGACTGAAATTGATCCCCTCTTTGATTGTTAAACCTTTAGAAGTTGAAATTGCTGACGGTAAATTAGTTCCTGTTACCACATCGGTAGCTGGAGCTAGTATACTTATTGAGGGTCATAATTTCTTAGTCTCCTTTTTGTTAATGCCAATTCCTAGTTTCGATGTAGTTATTGGTATGGATTGGTTAAGTTTGAATAAGGCCAACATTGATTGTCATAAAAAGATTATAAGAATTCCGATTTCTGATGGGTCATACGTCATGGCTCGAGGAGAACGAGTAAAGGGTAGTCTACCATTGATTTCCTTGTTGAAAGCTAGGAAATCTCTATCTAAGGGATGTGATTCTTATTTGGCATATGTGATAGATAGCAAGTTAGAAAAGAAATCTTTGACAAATTTTCCGGTGGTTTCTGAATACCCGGAAGTTTTTCCGGATGAATTGCCTGGTTTACCCCCTGTAAGAGATGTAGAATTTCAGATTGATTTGATTCCTGGTTCGACTCCTGTAGCTAAGTCTCCTTATAGATTAGCTCCTTTTGAAATCCGTGAGATGATGGGTCAAATTCAGGAACTGTTAGATAAAGGGTTTATTCGACCGAGTTCTTCCCCGTGGGGTGCTCCGGTATTGTTTGTTAAGAAAAAGGATGGTACTCTTCGAATGTGTATTGATTATAGAGAGCTCAATAAAAGAACAGTGAAAAACAAATATCCATTGCCCAGAATTGATGAGTTATTTGATCAGTTACAGGGATCATCCTATTTTTCTAAGATCGATTTGAGATCCGGTTATCATCAGGTACGAGTTCGCGAGGAAGATGTTCCTAAGACTGCTTTTCGTACCCGTTATGGTCATTACGAGTTTTTAGTTATGCCTTTTGGATTGACTAATGCTCCTGCTATTTTTATGGACTTAATGAATCGTGTATGTCGACCTTTTCTAGACAAGTTTGTGATTGTATTTATTGACGATATCTTGGTTTATTCTAAGTCTGAGGCTGAACATGAACATCATTTAAGATTGATTCTTGAGATGTTGAAAAGAGAGCATCTTTTTGCAAAATTTTCCAAGTGTGAATTTTGGCTTCGAGAGGTACAGTTTCTTGGTCATATTATTTGTAAAGATGGAGTCAAAGTGGATCCTTCTAAAGTGGAAGCCGTTATGAATTGGAATGCTCCTAAAACTCCTTCTGAGATTAAAAGTTTCCTAGGTTTAGCGGTTTATTATCGAAAATTTATCAAGGATTTCTCCAAAATTGCTGGCCCGTTAACCAAGCTAACTAGGAAGGATATTAAATTTAAGTGGGGAGATCAACAAGAAACATCTTTTCAGACTCTTAAACAGTTGTTATGTCAGGCGCCAGTGTTAGCATTACCTGATGGTTCCGAGGGTTTTGTGGTTTATTGTGATGCTTCTCATGCTGGTTTGGGTGCTGTCTTAATGCAACATGATCGTGTTATTTCTTACGCTTCTCGCCAGCTTAAAACTCATGAAAGAAATTACCCCACACACGATTTAGAGCTTGCAGCTGTGGTATTTGCGTTGAAAATCTGGAGACACTATTTGTACGGAACCAAATGTGTCGTATGCACGGATCATAAAAGCCTCCAGTACATGTTTTCTCAGAAGGAACTCAATATGAGACAGCGCCGATGGTTGGAATTGATTAAGGATTATGACTGTGAAATCCGATATCATCCGGGTAAAGCTAATGTGGTTGCCGATGCTTTAAGCCGAAATGTACCTTCCGATGGAATTTATTTTATGCGTTTGGAAATATCTTCTGATTTGATTTCCCAGTTAAAAGCTGCACAGTTAGAGGCATTGTTGGATCAAAATTTAAAATCTGAGATTTTGTTGAAACGGAAAGATTTATTGATTGATGATTCTCGAGGATTGAAAACCTTCCAGTCTCGGGTTTGGGTTCCATTGATTGGGGGACTTCGGGATTTGATATTGTCAGAAGCACACAAATCGAGGTTATCTGTTCATCCAGGGAGTACGAAAATGTACAATGATTTGAAACCATTGTATTGGTGGCCAACTATGAAAACCGATGTTGCTCGAATGGTGGAGACTTGTCATATATGTTCCCAGGTTAAAGCAGAACATCAGAGGCCCTATGGTTCATTGAAACAATTAGATATTCCGGAATGGAAATGGGAGCACATTGCTATGGATTTCGTTACCAAATTCCCCCGCACTCAGAAAGGTAATGATATGATATGGGTAATAGTTGATAGATTAACCAAGAGTGCACATTTTCTAGCCACCAGTGAGACGGCATCATTGACTCGACTTGCTCAATTGTACATTCATGAGATTGTTGTTAGACATGGTATTCCTTTATCCATTGTTTCCGATAGAGATTCTAGGTTTGTTTCTGGTTTTTGGCAGAGTTTGCAACGTGAATTAGGTACCAGAGTTAATCTTAGTACAGCGTATCATCCTCAGACAGACGGGCAGTCAGAGCGTACTATTCAGACACTCGAGGATATGTTGAGAGCTTGTGTACTTGAGTATGGCGGTTCTTGGGATTCACACTTACCATTGATAGAGTTTGCTTATAATAATTCTTATCATTCTAGCATTGGTATGCCGCCGTATGAGATGTTGTATGGGCGCCGTTGTCGAACACCTACATGTTGGTTAGAAGCGGGAGAAAAACAGTTTGCCGGCCCCGATATAGTTCAGATTACAGCTGACAAAGTTAAGATTGCTCGTGAGAAACTGAAAGCGGCACGTGATAGACAGAAACAATATGCTGACCCACGTAGGCGACCTGTTGTATTTGTTGAAGGTGAATTAGTTTATTTAAAAGTTTCACCGTGGAAGGGTGTTATTAGATTTGGTAAACGGGGTAAGTTAGCTCCCCGATATATTGGCCCATTTAGAATCCGTCAGGTGATTAATGATCAATCGGTTTCTTTAGATCTTCCGCCTGAATTAGATGGTATTCACGATACATTTAATGTTTGCTATTTAAGAAAGTGCAATGTGGAGGATCAATCCCAAATCCTTCCTTTGCAAGATCTTCGTGTTGACTCAAGTAAGAAATTGGTTGAGGAACCTGTCGAGCTTTTAGATAAAAAAGTGACCAAATTGCGTAGGAAAGAAATCCCTATGGTGTTAGTTAAATGGAGGCATAGTTTGGGAGCGGATCTCACCTGGGAAACGGAGGAGAATATGCGAACTAGATATCCTAGCTTATTTGTGTCTAATTAGATTTCGGGACGAAATCTTTCTAAGGAGGGGTGATTTGTAACATCCCCAAATCGGGCCTAGGAGAAAAAGGTATTTTCTCTAAATTATTTATGCAATTTAAATTATTACCTGAGTTTGATTGTAAATTTAATATGTAAGTGAGCCTCAGGAAATATTGTGACTAGTGAAATATTATTTGTTTTAGATAATTTTAGGTAACAGTAAAATAAAATAATTTTCTCGCATTTGAAATCGAGGTTCCAGACAATAGATTTAACACGGGTATAATTTATACCTAAAAAATTGCTGAGTCATAACCACAGATCGACACCTGTGGCTTCAGGGTATTAACACTTCATTTTCTCCCATATTTTCATTCTTCTCCTTTCAAAGAATTTTTAGATATCAAACAATACATCTGATTTCTTCAATTCAAGGCTATGATCTTGATTCCATAGTGTTCTTCATCTTCTTCATCATCATCAAAGAATTGTAAGTATATTTTCCATTTTTATGTATAATTTGAGTTTTTGATTGGAACTAGGTTAAATGTGGATGCATGAGTGAAATTAGAAGTTTGATGATGATGATTTGTTGTTATAACATGTTATAGGATGTTAGTTGAGGTTCTTTTTGGGTTAAAAACATATATGGTATCCGAATTTAGTGAATTTAGACTTTTGGTTCGTGCTGGTGTTCTTGCTGATCTGGGTTTTGTTGCTGGAAACGTGACAAACGCGATCCGGCTAGATAGCCCGGATCGCGTTGCTATGTGTTGTTTTGTCTCAATCCTGATTCCTTCTTCGAAACGCGATCCAGCTCATACACCCGGATCGCGTTTGCAAGTGTAAAATGGTTACAGAATATTTTCTTAAGAGGAACGCGATCCCAACCTCCATTGTCTGGATCGCGTTTGCCTTTGTAATTTTGAAGAAATTGATACTTTGTGAACTTATGCGAATCTAACACTTATATTGTTTAGTTATTGATATTCCTTGATTATCAATGTATATAATTGAGTATAGTCATAATTAAATTATGAAACGAGTTATTAACTTGTGTTTTAATTGTGTTTACAGAGACACCGAAGACTCAATAAAATAAGACTTTTGAGTTGGAGACTGAGACTGACAGGTGAGTGGACTGATTCTCATAATTTAACCTTGGTGTTAACAGTTAGTTGCATCAATTTTAAGTTGCTTGTAAAGAGTGATTTATCGTTGCGTTAATGATAGGATTATTGATTAAACTTGTGGTTTGATAGATTGATTGTTTGCTAGTGAATAATTCCATGATAGGTTGGAATGATAGAGGTCAATTTTGGGTTTAGTTGCTATAGGTTAATCCTTATGGGTCGGATGAACATTCGTTGTGAATTAATCCATATTGGTTAAAGATAGCAATAAACTATCGGTAAAAATCCCTGTATTGGCCTGCAGTTGATTATTAAGTGTTCTTGGAGTGCCACCGCGGACTGAGGGTATCTCAAGAACCACCGATCCTCTGTTTGATTGTTTGTTTAGATGATTGTTGTGAATTGATTGTTATACAAATTAGGTTGTTAGATTTAGTTCATTCACTTAGCTTTGTGCTAATTCCCCACCTACTCTTGCAGGTTAACTTTTGGGATATGATTAGGCAATGGTGTTGTTTTGAAGAAATGTTTGACAATGGGAACTCTGATCGTTTTGGATAAATCATGTTTGTTAACATAACACCCAGTTATTGTATTAGCGTTGTAATTATACTTAATACTTATAAACTTGTAATGTTTTGGTATGACTAAATGTCGTATATATAATGTTATATCTATATTGGTATGAATGGGATTTACGCTTCCGAAATAAAATAAAAAAAAAATGTCTTAAAACTTGGGGTGTTATAACAATGGACTTCCCAATCATTCGCTTGAATTAAAGGTCGGCTGTCCTGTTATCTTGCTACGCAACATCAGTCAAACAGCTGGTCTCTGCAATGGAACTAGAATGATTATTACGCAATGATTTCCTACAATCATTGAGGCAAAGATTATTACCGGAATACAGATTGGCCACAAAGTTTACATTCCCCGAATTACCTTAGATTACAACGACAAAGAATTACCCTTTGTATTGAAAAGAAAGCAGTTTCCAATCAGGCTTTGCTACGCCATGACGATTAACAAAAGTCAAGGACAATCACTAAACAAGATAGGAATTTATCTCCCAAAGCCCATTTTTGGTCACGACCAATTATATGTAGCATTATCACGGGCTACATCAGCTAACGGTCTTAAGATACTTATTAAGAAACAAGAACACCACCCATATAACTCAACCAAAAATATTGTTTATTCGGACTTCCTAAATAAATTAGAAATCCCTCCGGTTAGTCATAGAATAAAAGATCTAAATGCAAATCTTGATTTAACTTTGTTATTCACCATTTACCTTATTGACGACTAACTTTTTGTCTTTCCTATCTTTCAGGTACATTAGCATGAAAAATAAAATGATATCAGATCTTAGCCCCGGAGATGGAGACGAACCAATTGAGATAAGGCTGCTAAGAAAATGGATGTATTTTGGATGTTGTTTCCTTTTTATCGACAAAAATGTAACATCCTTACTTGCTTTACTTTTGAACTTTTTTCTACCATATATGTCATTCAATTCAGTTAGGTAATAAAATTGTATCGTGATATTAGGGTGACGCAATTCAGGCCAGTGCAAACTTAAAAGATAGAAGCTACTTTGATTCGTTGATAAAAGTAAATTGCTGCTACCGCCTGAGTAACTACATATGTGAAGAGGCAAAAAAAATAATGATGTCCGTACCACATAGGACTGTCATAAGACTCGGAAAGGCCGCAAAGTTTCAACTGATACCCGACAATGATTTTCCTTCATACTACTTTAACTTTCTTCGATATGAAAGCCTACGGCAAAGACTTGATAAGCACGAAATATTGACAGGCATGTACATTTGCTAATATATCTTTGTGCATATTTTTTTCTAAAACAATATGTTTTTATAAAACAAATGTTTCTGTGTATTTTTAGATTATCTGGGAAGGTTAGAAAGTACCGAAGACAAGCCAACACGTGCAGGAACCCCTATGCTCAAAATTAAACTTGAAAATCTGAGGTTCCTACCATCCTATACTCTTACCAAAAAATATTCTTATCTATTTACCATTGTATGATATAAGGTTCAAATGAGAACCACTTTAAAGTTGAGAACTGTGAGAACCACAACGAATACATGTTTGTTCACATGTGATTAACCTCAATCATATGTGAACATTGATGTACGTTTAATTGAAAAAGAAAAAAGTCAAAAAAAATCTTAAAATCATATCGAAAAACGCAAAAAACAAATACATGTTCACGTGTGAACGATAATGTGAACAAATCGGTTAAAATGCGTTTTAAGACGTAAATTTATGATTTTTTTTTACTTTTTTCTTTTTCAATTAAACGTATATCAATGTTCACATATGATTGAAGTTAATTACATGTGAACAAACACGTATTCGTTGTGGTTCTCACAGTTCTCAACTATAAAGTGGTTCTCATTTGAACCTCCCACTGTATGATATATATATATATATATATATATATATGTATATATATATATATATATATATGTATATATATATATATATATATATATATATATATATATATATATATATATGTATATATATATATATATATTTATTTATTTAATTATATATAAATATATATATATCTATCTCAGTGAAAACATAATCGAAGCTGCTTTTTGGGACAACAATGTGCTTTCATCATTTAACAAGGATGCTACAGAGGCTTTACCTCCCCCAGTGATTATTGCCGTTACATCAATGAAAGTAACTGAATTTCAAGGTTCGTAAAATCTACATTAAGCACTTTTTTATCCTGCAAATTTTGATATGTTAACTTTTCAGCTTCGTATCACAGGTTTTCATTTTTATTTTCCCATTTACACAAATAAATATAGGCCTACTGCAACTAACCGGAACTTCTGCCTCACATATATACGTCAATCCTGACATTGGAGACGCACATGCAATGGCGGCCGAGTAAATATTTGTCTACTTTTGCATCTATACTATATATTAGTTCATATTTTTATTACCAGGAAAACGTGTATTCCAGGTTTGTTATGAGAAAAGGCGCCAAACCAGCCTTAAAAATACAATATCAAAGGTGCGAAGATACAAGCAAGGAAAGTTACAGAAATAGATGTCCTTTAGGCGACTTACTAGCTCTAAATCCCGCCCGACTAATAGTATGCACTTTCATTCATATAAAAAGTGTCTCCAAATAAACGTCTGTTATTGATTGAGTATATAAGTTCCACATTGAAATTAATGTTTATTACAGGGCACCCAATTCACTTGCAGAGCAACCATAACAAACTTGGACGAAAAAAAGGGCTGGTTTTACAAAGCATGTGACCAATGTCGCAAGGCCGCACATAAATGGGGAGGAACATTTGCATGCGAAGATCATCAGCCAATTATTGTTCCTAGGCATCTGTAAGTATTATACATTTTATGTAACGTTATTAAACATCATAGTTTACACTCACAGATCACATACAACTAACGTCAATTTCAATAGGTACTCCATCACAGCCACCATAACAGATGACACCGGTGAAGTTAAGGTCGTTTTTTTTTATGAGGTTGCTAAGTTGCTACTTGATACTGATTGCAAAACTATGGTTGAAAAACTTGGTCACGATGATCCACACATACTACCCACACCACTGACCGCTCTTAAAGGAATCACAAAAGTTTTTCAAATACGATACAACAAACCAGGTACATCAAAGGCTATAGGTACATCAAAAGCTATAGAATTTATGGTGGATAATGTGTTTGAAGATACGGGAGTTGACGTTACACCATCAGCGTCCTCCACAGTTACCGACGTTACAGCAACTGGTCCTTCCACACCATCACTTGATTCACTTCCATTACTTACAGAAACTCCTTCTAAACCATTCTCAAGAAAGCAACTTTTTCAGACACCAGGTACACATACATATCTAAATTACTGTATACATATTGCTAGATAATATATGTGACTAACTTATCCTACAAATAATGCAGACTCAGCTAAAAAACAAAAGCTTTTAGATGACGTGCATGAAGAAGGCACTCAACAAGACGTGCATGAAGAAGACACTCAACAAAAGCCTTCCACGGATCACACAGCTTCCGAATAGAATAATATCTAGGTAACAAATATCTTAATTGTAACGCTAAACTATTTTAATATTATGCTAACTCTTATCCCATACTATGTACACAGGGATGTATTTGGGCACTTCTTTTGGGACAGTAAATATCGTTCAATAGCGGAACTTGCATCAACACATCGAACTTTTGCAAACTGAAGTTCACGAAATATTTTTGTAACACTAATTAGACTAAATGTTGCACTAATGTCTAATTAGCAATGTAAATGAGATGTATATATACTTTAAATGCAGGTGGTAACTTTCGTTAATAACTTCTATTTAACTTTCGTATTATACGTATATATTCAAAGATGTAGCTTTAACGATATAGTTACAATGCACGGAGTAAAAATCCCCTCACGTTATATAGCTATACACCCCCGCAGCGAAGCGCGGGGTTTCTAACCCTAGTTAACTATATGCAGGAGTTCATCTTGTTTCGTTCGTGCTTGATAGTAATCCCATATTTCATCACAAATGACATAATTAAAACCTTAAACTCTGCTCGTTTCTGTATTTATTCATATTTAACCTCATTCTTACAGGTGGCATTTAATATATCGAAAGTGTAAAATAGAAATAGTCAACTCAAAAAGAATATTAGCAACAACAAATATACGAGTATATGGAGAATAATATTTATAGAAAGAATTTAACGGGTTTAAACTGCTCCTTGTATTTATTTCAGATCCAAACCATGTTTCAAATGTTATCTCTGTGCACCCATTCTTTGAAGGAAAGATGAACCTTTAACAATCTCAAGTAGGGGCTTATCAGTGAACCTTATGATGTTATGCGCCCATGCCCCAGTTACAGCTCCTGCAGTCGGTCCCAATATATAAACCCATAAGTCTCTGTATTGGTTTGACACTATGGCTGGGCCTAGGGTCCTGGCTGGGTTCATCGATGCCCCTGATATTGGTCTTCAATAACAAATATCGTATTCTCAATTCTCAACTCTTTAATGGAAAATGGAAAATGGCAAATATCCATTATTTATTTGTTTTTACTAAAACGAAAAGAAAAAAGAAAAAAACGGGAATTATACCCTGCAAACATGGCATTAAGTAAAATCGTTGATCCAATGGCTAGTCCTGCTGCTTCTCCTATCTGCATCAGCATAATGAAAAAGAAATAATTACAGAATCTTCTTGGAATTTTTGTAATTAAAAATAAAAGGGCCATTACTTGCTACATATAAAAAGTCAAATCGAATATAGGCATATAGACAAACTTTTCTGTATTCAAAATAAATGGTCAACTCATTGTGTATGAATATGTTAATTTAGTAACTCTCCTATTATATCTAGTTATACTGACAGTAACAAAGAAACTTGAACTTTAGTACTAACAGCTCGATCATCAGTGGCGACACTGGAGATAACGAACATCAGAGAAAATGTGATGATGAATTCCAGAACTAAAGATTGGAGGTTGGATCCAGTTGGAACAGTTGCTCCAAGATTATTGTTTTCCCAGTTGAATATTAATCGTAAGGTTCCGCTAGCTAGGGTTGATCCAAGGATTTGAACAATAACGTACGGAGGTACCTAAGGAAAAATTATAAAGCTCAATCACGCAACATGCAAAAAAAAATGTAATATGGACTAACGACGCACATTTTTTATAGGGAGTCTTTTACAAGAGGCAAAAGCAATGGTGACTGCAGGGTTGAAATGGGCACCCGAGATGTGACCAACTGAGTAAACCATCACCATCACCACCAACCCCCATATGATTGCTATCCCAGTTTGACCAATTACATGGTCTCTCTTGTTGTCCACCACCACCACACCACAGCCTGCGAATACCATTATGTACGTGCCCAAAAATTCTGCTATCAACTGCACCAAAGAAAAAAGATCAGCAATAATTATTAAAATAAATGACCCATTGAACAATCTGGTAAATATGTAACAGTAATGCTACACTAACTATATTTTTACAAAATGATTAGGTACATGAAATTAATGTAGAATCACAGGCATACTCTTACATACACTTCCAGGATCGTTCATACATATCAAACATCATACATCATGTTAACAATCATTATACAAGAATCAACATCAGGAGAATAAGAAAAGTGGGTTGAACCCAAACGTATATATTTACTTTCTGTTTTTGTGGGTTACAGAATTCTGTTACAGATACATACATATATATATTATACGAACAGGTACCATGAATAGGTACATCGCTTCAAGTTTAATCGGTTCTATTGAATCGATGTGTCCCTTCCTGCTTAACTGCCGCTTTTCTGTCTTGTTGGTTTGTTGGCCTACGGCCCAAACCAGGAACTTAAATGGGCTTTATTTGACCCATTACTTAACAAAGATTAATGGATTAAAATCTTCCAACATATTCCCCCCCTAATCTATTAATCTTTGTTTCTTCAATCTTCTTGTTTCTTGAGCCTTCTCCTTCCTTACTTGTGTACTCGAATTCTTCAATGCTTATGATCGTATGATCAGTTTGTTGCTTACTTTGAATCCATGAAGGTTTCTTTCTTGAATCCACGAAGGTTTCATTCTTGCCTTGAATCCACGAAGGTTTCATTCTTGCCTTGAATCCACGAAGGTTTCATTCTTGCCTTGAATTCACGAAGGTTTCATTCTTGCCTTGAATCCACGAAGGTTTCATTTTGCCACTAAGGTCTTGATTGCCACTAAGGTCTTATTTGCCACTAAGGTCTTTCTCTTACTATGAAACGCTATGGTTTCTGAAAACACTATGTTTTCTCTTACTTTCTTACTTTGAAACACTAGAGTTATTTTCTTACTTACTTACTTGGAACCACTAAGGTTTCTAACAACACTAGGTTTCGGTCTAACTTTCTTACTCAGACAATCGTCCGGCCAAGGTTGTCTTCTTCGTACTCGTACTGAATTTACTCCGTTCTAGGTGTTGCCCGGTCTTTTGCAACTCCTCGGTTTTCTTACTTTCTTACTTGTCGTGGGAACCACAATGGTTCGGCTTCTTATTTGCTATTTTGTAATTTTAATCTAAAGTGAAAGGGTTTTTTCTTTAGATAAAAAGTACAAAACTTGTTTTTTCTTACTTTCTTTAATTGATTTGGGATTAAATTCTTTTAATTTTTCTAATAAGTAGAGAATTACTTAAAACCCTTTTCCCAAATCTACCCCTATCCTACTTCTTCCCCTTTTATTCTTTCTCTTCTTCTGTAAAAACTAATTAGATTGAAAAGCAAATAGTGAATACCAATTCCTACTTGTTGCATTCTTTCAGATCACAAAACGCAGATGCTTATCCCCTTTCCAATTGTTCTTCTCCAATCGTCCCTCCTTCTTCTGGGTTTTTTCAATCGATCTTCCTTACAAACCACATCAATCGATCTTCATCCTCTCCAATCGTTGTTGCGGTTCTTCTTCAACCATGTCTGGTTCCTTTCTCTGTTTGATGAACGAACAGGTATCATTTCCTTCTTTCTTTCTTACTTGATTGATTCAGATTGAATCAAAATCTGCTTTAATTCTTTCATTCGTTCTTGCGGTTGATTCTTTGAATGATAATTGCAACATGATTTAATCGATGTTTGATTCCTCGTGCTCTGATACCACTGTAGAATCACAGGCATACTCTTTCATACACTTCCAGGATCGTTCATACATATCAAACATCATACATCATGTTAACAATCATCATACAAGAATCAACATCAGGAGAATAAGAAAAGTGGGTTGAACCCAAACGTATATATTTACTTTCTGTTTTTGTGGGTTACAGAATTCTGTTACAGATACATACATATATTATACGAACAGGTACCATGAATAGGTACATCGCTTCAAGTCTAATCGGTTCTGTTGAATCGATGTGTCCCTTCCTGCTTAACTGCCGCTTTTCTGTCTTGTTGGTTTGTTGGCCTGCGGCCCAAACCAGGAACTTAAATGGGCTTTATTTGACCCATTACTTAACTAAGATTAATGGATTAAAATCTTCCAACAATTAACCAATCATATTTAATACCTTTTTTTTCTTTCTACATGATGTAATACAATGTCTTATACTAAAAGAATGTATTGCTCAATAACTTATATTAAAGTCAATTCGTAAGAAGAATAATTAATCATTTGCTGATAAAGCAATGATAAAGAAATATATATATATATATATATATATATATATATATATATATATATATATATAGTGGAATGATCCAGAGGGAAGTGCATTTTTTTGGGGAAGGGGGGAAGCGTTAGTATGCATCAGGAAGCATATTACCTTCACTAATACAAATCTTGAAAAAAGCAAACTCAAATTTAGTAAATGTTAATCAGAATCGATGCTATGAATGTCAAGGTTCCTTGATAAATTCTTTCTTCAAGTTATAGCATCGATTTATGAATATTAGATCCAAATCCGTTAATATGCATCGCGGTGCATATTAGTTAATATGCATTGTGATGCATATTAACAATAAAAATATCTTTCAAATAATGTGAAGTTTTAATATGCATCGCGATGCATATTAGTTAATATGCATCACACTGCATATTAACAATTTATTAAATAAATATTCATCAATTAATGTTATGACTTAAAAATGAAATTCGTTCGTTAAAATATTCTTTATAGCATCGATTTTGATTACTATTTACCAATAAAAATAATTTTTTATTGACGTTTTGATTGATAATTGTAATATGCTTCTTGATGCATATTAACGCTTCCCCCTTCCCCCCAAAAGGGCACTTCCCTCTTGATCACTACCCTATATATATATATATATATATATAAAAGTCAAAGGTGCCCAAAGACGTGCAGCCGAAGTCCGAAGAGTTCCTTGATTGTGACACCCGTCAAATTAGGACTAGTGATTAGTGCCTAATCAAGTTTTAGTACATGTAATTAGTTCTGTGTTAGGCTAATTAATGTGACGAATCATTATATATATATTGTTGAATATATATCTACAATTATGCGGTTTGTTTAAATCGTACAAGTTTCTAATCGAATGAATCTCGGTACAATTAATTGCGGACGTTGGTGAACAATTTAATTAAATAATGAAATATTATTTAATAATACGATTACATCAAAATATTATTTTGATAAAAATTTCAAGTCAAGTTTGTATGTTACAAACAAAGTCTACGCGAATAAAATATTAAACGCGCAAACGAAACAAAACAAATGAAGTTATAAATTATAACTCAAGTATTAAGTATTTGGTGAAATACTTCAAGTCAAATATTAAATAAATATTCGGGTTTTACAAATTTATAATTTAACGTTTATAAAATCATTTAAACGTTTAAACAATCGGGAAAACAAATATCGCGCGGGACGCGTGTACTGGAATTTAAAAAGATGGAGACCCACACTTTGGTGGGCCCCCACCCTCCAAAAATCAGCCATCATCATCACCCACCCTCAATATTCTTCATTTTCATCTAACTAAACACACACACAAACCAAAACACTCCCAAACCAAAAATCACAAAATTTCGGAATCAGCAAATCGACACACGAATTTTACATTTTCGGAATCCTCTCGACAAGTGGAACAAGATTATCAAAAGCACCAACATCATTTTCGGACTCCATCCTCTTCAAATCTCGATTGTAAGAATTTTTATAAAAACTCTTAGATCTAACAAATTTGAGTTTGTTTTAGTGTAATAATGTTATATTTAGCTATATATGTCCAAATACATGAATATAACATGATTTTATGGCTGGAAAACGAGTTTAAATTGAGTTTTTGAGTTGAAAATCTCGTCAGTCGAAACTTTCTGGGCTGGTGTTCATACATGCGACACAAGCCTTGTGTCGCATGCTATGTCGCATAAAACCCGTTATGTCGCATCTTGTGTCGTACCAAACCTTTAGTGTCGCAACTCATGCGACATAATATTGTGTCGTATACTCTATGTCGCATATTATGTCGTATTTTCATACGACACAACCACTATGTCGCTATTAAATTAGCATTTCGCATCTGATGCGACACAATCATTGTGTCGTATCCTTGTGTCGCATGACGTCTGCGACACAACCCTTGTGTCGCATAACCCTTTTAGTGTCGCATGATTGTGTCGCATAAAACAGCAGGATTTCAAAATACAATTTCACTAAGTGTCGAACTTATACAACTTCAACCCGCTATACAATACGACTTTTCAAACACTATGAGACATACTTTTCGAGGTTAACATTTCAAATCATAATGAGAACATTGAAATATTTAAATTTCAACGATCACCAGTGGGCCGTACAAGTTTTCACAACTTTTCTTAAATTCAAACAAGTCGTTGTAACTTGTATCAATTCAATCAAACAAGTCGTTGTAACTTGTATCAAGTCAGTCAAACAAGTCGTAATAACTTGTAACTACTCAATCAACCAAATCGTAGTAATTTGGACATGTATACATAGTTGTATAACAACTACAAAGGTAGTCCTTTGGGATATCTGTACAATTAATAACAATTCAAGTGTCGTGGACACATTCAGGTTTCAAGTCTTTGGACACCAACTCACAGTTAATTACTTCGAGCTTATTAAATTAACACTTCAAGACTCAGGTGAGTTTCATGGCCCCATTTTCACTACTTTTACTAGGGGTGTGATATTACTACTTCATTTTGTTTTACAAGTAGAACGCAAGTGCCAAACTTCAAATACTACATGAGTTTCAAGCTAATCAATTTAAAGTCCTCCATAGCATAGTCTCTAGTATTTATAGCGTGAATGTTAGTATATGATATCATATGGGATTGACAATCCTCATCCGGGTTAGCACGCACTAACCGGTCAAACGGATGTATTAGCATTTGGGAAGACGAGTGTTGATTAGGCACTCGTAGGAGGCATTTCAAGTTAGGTTTCCTTAATTGGGCCTGACAAATCAAGTTAAGCTCAGACTATGTGCTCATGGACAGTATAACTTTTATTTTGCTTAATTGCATTTTAAATTCAATATAAATCTTGCGGTTCTTACAACTATACATTGACATACAAACCTGTGAGCTCACCAGCGTTTTCGCTGACCCATTTTAGTATTTATCACAGGTACCCAGCAGTAGGTTGGCTGCACAAGCAGGAACTATTAGCTCGAGTCAGCATTCATACAACTAGAGATTGGATTGCATTATTATATTTTGTAAAAGTAATTATGCTATGTAATCTCTCAATTTCAGGAATCGAGCTAATGTAACAATATTTTGATGTAAACATTTACTTTATCTATACAAGTTTAAAACGACGCATATAGTGGTCGTTCATTATATCTTATGTGCTTTGTATATTGATTAGTGACACCCAAATCGAGCTTCCGCAAATCAATCAAATTTGGGGGTGTCACAGATTGGTATCAGAGCCTAAGGTTATAGTGAACTAGGTTGCATTTAGTGGGCCTAGACTATGACCGTTAGGCAGTATTCCTTATTAGTTATGACTAGTTCAGGGATTACATCATACGACTTTAATTTAACATAGCCTGATCAACTATGTACAATTAAAGAAAGATGATGTGAGACCTGAAAGAGTTATGTTGAACAGGAATACATTAGTTGACTCTGACCTCGAGAGAAACGGGACTCAAAACATGTCTGTGCTAGACACTCAACAGGTTATTATGTGATATACATATATTTACATGAATAGACCTCATTACAACTTTAGGCTATATTATATTATATGAATATTGGCCTCTTTCTCTCTAACGTATTATCTCGGAATGACAAACACACCACCAAATTCATCGCACTCGGACGAGTATCTCACTTCCTTTCTTTGTTCTTTCTTACTCAGCATCATGCCTCCTCGTCGTCAAATTACCCTTAGCGAAGCTGAGATCGCGGGAATAATTGCCCGCAGTGTGACCGAAGCCTTGGCTACCCGAACACCACCCGGTAGCGAGGACACAGCAACCAATACTCCACCACCCAAACCCTGCTCCTATAAGGACTTTCTTAGCTGTAAACCACTATACCTCAAGGGCACGGAAGGTGCCATTGGCTTGATCCGTTGGATTGAGTGTATGGAATCTGTTTTCAGTCTCTGCGACTGCACTGAGAACAACAAGGTCAAATTCGCTGCTTACACCTTTCAAGAAGGTGCACTCACGTGGTGGAAAACCCACGCAAACTCTGTAGGCCTTGAGGTTGCAAATCGACTTCCTTGGGCCGAACTGAAAAAGAAGCTGACAGAAAAGTACTGTCCTGAAGAAGAATTGCACAGGCTGGAGGAAGAATTCTGGCATCTGGCAGTACAGGGAAATGATGTTGCTGAATATACCACCAAATTTCAGCAGTTTGCTTTATTATGCCCAAGTTTGGTCGAACCAGAAAGTAAGGGCATTAAGAGATACATTCGTGGACTCCCCGAGAACATCCAGGGAAATGTCGCCTCATCCAAACCAACCACCACTGAGAGTGCCATTCGATTGGCCCACGAACTCATGGCCCTAGTTGTCAGCCGTGAGACCTCCAACACCTCATCCTCCAACAACAACAAACGCAAATCCACTGAACACCACCACCACTCAAACAAGAAAAACAACGCCATCCAAGTCTACACCACCAACTCTGAATCCAACCGCAGCTACACCGGGGACAGGCCTTATTGTCCCAAGTGTAACTATCACCACTTTGGTCAGTGCAGGACCCCTTGCAACAACTGCAGGAGGTTCGGGCATTCGACTAAGGATTGTCGAGCCCCCAAATCCAACAACATCCCCTCTAACAAAAATGCCCAACAACCTAAGTCCTGCTTTGAATGTGGGAACCCTGGACACTTTAGGGATACTTGCCCAAAATTGAAGAATAAGGGCAACAACAACAACCGCAACAACAACAACAACGCCAAAAGTAGCGCCTTTGTGATCAACTCAGGGGACGCCTGTCAGGACCCGAATGTGGTCACGGGTATGTTCCTCCTCAACAATTTAACTGCTTCTATTCTGTTTGATACTGGTGCCGATAGAAGTTTTATTTCCGATGAATTTTGCCCTCTACTTGACATCACACCTGTTGCTTTAGACGTTAAGTACACAGTAGAGCTAGCAAATGGCAAATTGATAGAAACCAATAGTGTGATACCTAATTGCACTTTAAACCTAGCCGACGAAATCTTCTCCATAGATCTTATGCTTGTTGAGATAGGAAGTTTCGATGTCATCGTAGGCATGGACTGGTTATCCAAACATCGCGCCGAAATCATTTGCCATGACAAAATTGTTCGCATACCTCTCGCCGTCGGTAGAACCCTGATCATACAGGGGGAGACCGGTGGGACGAGGCTTAACATCATCTCTTGTCTTAAAACCCGGAAATTTCTGAGAAATGGTTATCCAGCAATCCTCGCGCACATCATGGAGAAAAAGTCGAAGGAGAAGCGACTTGAGGATGTTCCAATTGTTCGAGACTTTCCAGAAGTCTTTCCTGAAGAACTACCTGGTCTACCACCACCAAGACAGGTTGAGTTCTCAATCGATCTTGTACCAGGTGCTGCGCCTGTGGCCCGAGCACCATACCGTTTAGCTCCATCCGAACTTCAGGAGCTGTCCACCCAGTTACAGGAACTCCTGGAACGAGGGTTTATCAGGCCGAGTTCTTCACCTTGGGGAGCTCCGGTCCTATTTGTTAAGAAGAAAGATGGTTCTTTTCGAATGTGTATCGACTATCGAGAGTTGAACAAGTTAACTGTCAAGAACCGGTATCCACTTCCTCGAATCGATGATCTGTTCGACCAACTTCAAGGGTCGAGCTGTTATTCAAAGATTGATCTCCGATCCGGTTATCACCAATTGCGTGTTCGCGATGCCGATATTCCAAAAACCGCTTTCAGAACCATTTACGGGCATTACGAATTCCAAGTGATGCCATTCGGCCTAACCAATGCACTGGCTGTATTCATGGACCTTATGAATCGGGTGTGTAAACCTTACCTTGATAAGTTTGTCATTGTCTTTATCGATGACATTCTCATATATTCACGAAACAAAGAAGAACACGCGCAACACCTCAAAACCATCCTTGAACTACTTAAACATGAGGAGCTCTATGCCAAGTTCTCTAAGTGTGAGTTCTGGATCAAAACCGTTCAATTCCTTGGTCACGTGATTGACAGTCAGGGGATTCACGTCGACCCGTCAAAAATCGAGGCTATCAAAGACTGGCAATCGCCAACCACTCCGACCGAAGTACGGCAATTTTTAGGACTGGTCGGATACTATCGACGATTCATTGAAAATTTCTCCAAGATAGCCATACCACTCACGATGCTGACCCAGAAAGACAAAAAGTTTGACTGGACTGATAAACAAGAGTCGGCATTCCAACTCTTAAAACAAAAGCTTTGCAGTTCTCCTATTCTATCATTACCCGAAGGCACCGATGACTTCGTGGTATACTGCGATGCTTCTCATCAAGGTCTCGGTTGTGTGCTCATGCAACGAGACAAAGTCATAGCTTATGCTTCCCGACAACTCAAGATTCATGAAAAGAATTACACCACCCACGACCTCGAGCTAGGAGCTGTCGTTTTTGCCCTCAAAATCTGGAGACATTACCTTTATGGTACCAGGTGTACAATCTTTACCGACCATAAAAGCCTTCAACACATATTCGATCAGAAGGATCTCAACATGAGGCAACGTCGATGGGTCGAGTTGCTTACCGATTACGACTGCGAACTCAAATATCATCCAGGCAAAGCAAATGTTGTTGCTGACGCCCTCAGTCGAAAAGAGCGAGTGAAACCACTTCGGGTTCGAGCCCTCAGTATGACCATTCACAACAATTTAAACATTCAAATTCTCACTGCTCAACTCGAAGCCTTAAAACCCGAAAATGTCAAAGATGAAGCCTTGCGAGGCATGGATAAGCAATTCGAAGTCAAACCTAACGGGATTAGGTATTTCTCAAACCGAATCTGGTTGCCTAAATTTGGGAACCTACGAGACTTAGTAATGGATGAAGCTCACAAGTCCAAATATTCTATCCATCCGGGATCCGACAAGATGTACCACGGTATCAAGGACTTCTATTGGTGGCCGAACATGAAAGCTGAAATCGCCACCTATGTCAGCAAGTGCCTTACTTGCTCCAAGGTCAAAATCGAATATCAAAAACCTTCTGGTTTACTTCAACAACCCGATCTTCCTGAATGGAAATGGGAACAAATTGCCATGGACTTCATAACCAAACTACCCAAGTCAGCGAACGGTTGCGATACCATTTGGGTGATCGTGGATCGTCTCACAAAGACTGCTCACTTCCTGGCAATCAAGGAATCCGACAAAATGGAACGCCTCACCAGAATCTACCTGAAGGAAATCGTGACCAAACACGGCGTTCCAATCTCAATTATCTCCGATAGAGATAGTCGTTTCACTTCACAATTTTGGCAATCACTTCAAAGATCTCTGGGTACTCGACTTGATATGAGTACCGCATACCATCCTCAAACCGACGGCCAAAGTGAACGAACCATTCAAACACTGGAAGACATGCTACGGGCCTGCGTAGTAGACTTCGGTGTAAACTGGGAAAAACACCTACCATTGTGCGAGTTCTCGTACAACAACAGTTATCATACCAGCATCAAAGCTGCACCTTTCGAGGCACTGTACGGTCGTAAGTGCCGGTCACCTATCTGTTGGACTGAAGTTGGGGACAGCCAACTCACGGGTCCAGAAATCATTAACGAGACGACCGAGAGAATCGTAGAAATTCAAAACAAACTCAAAGCCGCGCGTGATCGTCAGAAAAGTTATGCTGATGTGAGACTCAAGCCACTCGAGTTCCAGGTTGGGGATCGAGTTCTACTCAAAGTATCGCCTTGGAAAGGCGTAATCCGGTTTGGCAAACGAGGGAAGTTGAATCCCAGATACATTGGACCATTCGAGATCCTCGAAAGGATTGGTCCAGTGGCTTATCGATTGCAGCTGCCATCTGAACTCAGCAGCGTGCATCCCACATTTCATGTTTCAAATCTGAAGAAGTGTCTGTCTGATGAGACACTTATCATTCCACTCGATGAAATTCGAGTTGACGAGAAACTTCACTTTGTTGAGGAACCCGCCGAGATCATGGACCGTGAGGTCAAACAACTTAAACAAAGTCGTATTCCAATTGTCAAGGTCAGGTGGAGTTCGCGGCGTGGTCCGGAATTCACCTGGGAACGAGAGGATCAAATGCGACTCAAGTATCCTCAACTCTTCAATGACTCAACTTCAAATACAACTTCAACTTAAATTTCGGGACGAAATTCTTCTAACAGGGGGAGAATGTGACACCCGTCAAATTAGGACTAGTGATTAGTGCCTAATCAAGTTTTAGTACATGTAATTAATGTGTTACGCTAATTAATGTGACGAATCATTATATATATATTGTTGAATATATATCTACAATTATGCGGTTTGTTTAAATCGTACAAGTTTCTAATCGAATGAATCTCGGTATAATTAATTGCGGACGTTGGTGAACAATTTAATTAAATAATGAAATATTATTTAATAATACGATTACATCAAAATATTATTTTGATAAAAATTTCAAGTCAAGTTTGTATGTTACAAACAAAGTCTACGCGAATAAAATATTAAACGCGCAAACGAAACAAAACAAATGAAGTTATAAATTATAACTCAAGTATTAAGTATTTGGTGAAATACTTCAAGTCAAATATTAAATAAATATTCGGGTTTTACAAATTTATAATTTAACGTTTATAAAATCATTTAAACGTTTAAACAATCGGGAAAACAAATATCGCGCGGGACGCGTGTACTGGAATTTAAAAAGATGGAGACCCACACTTTGGTGGGCCCCCACCCTCCAAAAATCAGCCATCATCATCACCCACCCCCAATCTTCTTCATTTTCATCTAACTAAACACACACATAAACCAAAACACTCCCAAACCAAAAATCACAAAATTTCGGAATCAGCAAATCGACACACGAATTTTACATTTTCGGAATCCTCTCGACAAGTGGAACAAGATTATCAAAAGCACCAACATCATTTTCGGACTCCATCCTCTTCAAATCTCGATTGTAAGAATTTTTATAAAAACTCTTAGATCTAACAAATTTGAGTTTGTTTTAGTGTAATAATGTTATATTTAGCTATATATGTCCAAATACATGAATATAACATGATTTTATGGCTGGAAAACGAGTTTAAATTGAGTTTTTGAGTTGAAAATCTCGTCAGTCGAAACTTTCTGGGCTGGTGTTCATACATGCGACACAAGCCTTGTGTCGCATGCTATGTCGCATAAAACCCGTTATGTCGCATCTTGTGTCGTACCAAACCTTTAGTGTCGCAACTCATGCGACATAATATTGTGTCGTATACTCTATGTCGCATATTATGTCGTATTTTCATACGACACAACCACTATGTCGCTATTAAATTAGCATTTCGCATCTGATGCGACACAATCATTGTGTCGTATCCTTGTGTCGCATGACGTCTGCGACACAACCCTTGTGTCGCATAACCCTTTTAGTGTCGCATGATTGTGTCGCATAAAACAGCAGGATTTCAAAATACAATTTCACTAAGTGTCGAACTTATACAACTTCAACCCGCTATACAATACGACTTTTCAAACACTATGAGACATACTTTTCGAGGTTAACATTTCAAATCATAATGAGAACATTGAAATATTTAAATTTCAACGATCACCAGTGGGCCGTACAAGTTTTCACAACTTTTCTTAAATTCAAACAAGTCGTTGTAACTTGTATCAATTCAATCAAACAAGTCGTTGTAACTTGTATCAAGTCAGTCAAACAAGTCGTAATAACTTGTAACTACTCAATCAACCAAATCGTAGTAATTTGGACATGTATACATAGTTGTATAACAACTACAAAGGTAGTCCTTTGGGATATCTGTACAATTAATAACAATTCAAGTGTCGTGGACACATTCAGGTTTCAAGTCTTTGGACACCAACTCACAGTTAATTACTTCGAGCTTATTAAATTAACACTTCAAGACTCAGGTGAGTTTCATGGCCCCATTTTCACTACTTTTACTAGGGGTGTGATATTACTACTTCATTTTGTTTTACAAGTAGAACGCAAGTGCCAAACTTCAAATACTACATGAGTTTCAAGCTAATCAATTTAAAGTCCTCCATAGCATAATCTCTAGTATTTATAGCGTGAATGTTAGTATATGATATCATATGGGATTGACAATCCTCATCCGGGTTAGCACGCACTAACCGGTCAAACGGATGTATTAGCATTTGGGAAGACGAGTGTTGATTAGGCACTCGTAGGAGGCATTTCAAGTTAGGTTTCCTTAATTGGGCCTGACAAATCAAGTTAAGCTCAGACTATGTGCTCATGGACAGTATAACTTTTATTTTGCTTAATTGCATTTTAAATTCAATATAAATCTTGCGGTTCTTACAACTATACATTGACATACAAACCTGTGAGCTCACCAGCGTTTTCGCTGACCCATTTTAGTATTTATCACAGGTACCCAGCAGTAGGTTGGCTGCACAAGCAGGAACTATTAGCTCGAGTCAGCATTCATACAACTAGAGATTGGATTGCATTATTATATTTTGTAAAAGTAATTATGCTATGTAATCTCTCAATTTCAGGAATCGAGCTAATGTAACAATATTTTGATGTAAACATTTACTTTATCTATACAAGTTTAAAACGACGCATATAGTGGTCGTTCATTATATCTTATGTGCTTTGTATATTGATTAGTGACACCCAAATCGAGCTTCCGCAAATCAATCAAATTTGGGGGTGTCACAGATTGGTATCAGAGCCTAAGGTTATAGTGAACTAGGTTGCATTTAGTGGGCCTAGACTATGACCGTTAGGCAGTATTCCTTATTAGTTATGACTAGTTCAGGGATTACATCATACGACTTTAATTTAACATAGCCTGATCAACTATGTACAATTAAAGAAAGATGATGTGAGACCTGAAAGAGTTATGTTGAACAGGAATACATTAGTTGACTCTGACCTCGAGAGAAACGGGACTCAAAACATGTCTGTGCTAGACACTCAACAGGTTATTATGTGATATACATATATTTACATGAATAGACCTCATTACAACTTTAGGCTATATTATATTATATGAATATTGGCCTCTTTCTCTCTAACGTATTATCTCGGAATGACAAACACACCACCAAATTCATCGCACTCGGACGAGTATCTCACTTCCTTTCTTTGTTCTTTCTTACTCAGCATCATGCCTCCTCGTCGTCAAATTACCCTTAGCGAAGCTGAGATCGCGGGAATAATTGCCCGCAGTGTGACCGAAGCCTTGGCTACCCGAACACCACCCGGTAGCGAGGACACAGCAACCAATACTCCACCACCCAAACCCTGCTCCTATAAGGACTTTCTTAGCTGTAAACCACTATACCTCAAGGGCACGGAAGGTGCCATTGGCTTGATCCGTTGGATTGAGTGTATGGAATCTGTTTTCAGTCTCTGCGACTGCACTGAGAACAACAAGGTCAAATTCGCTGCTTACACCTTTCAAGAAGGTGCACTCACGTGGTGGAAAACCCACGCAAACTCTGTAGGCCTTGAGGTTGCAAATCGACTTCCTTGGGCCGAACTGAAAAAGAAGCTGACAGAAAAGTACTGTCCTGAAGAAGAATTGCACAGGCTGGAGGAAGAATTCTGGCATCTGGCAGTACAGGGAAATGATGTTGCTGAATATACCACCAAATTTCAGCAGTTTGCTTTATTATGCCCAAGTTTGGTCGAACCAGAAAGTAAGGGCATTAAGAGATACATTCGTGGACTCCCCGAGAACATCCAGGGAAATGTCGCCTCATCCAAACCAACCACCACTGAGAGTGCCATTCGATTGGCCCACGAACTCATGGCCCTAGTTGTCAGCCGTGAGACCTCCAACACCTCATCCTCCAACAACAACAAACGCAAATCCACTGAACACCACCACCACTCAAACAAGAAAAACAACGCCATCCAAGTCTACACCACCAACTCTGAATCCAACCGCAGCTACACCGGGGACAGGCCTTATTGTCCCAAGTGTAACTATCACCACTTTGGTCAGTGCAGGACCCCTTGCAACAACTGCAGGAGGTTCGGGCATTCGACTAAGGATTGTCGAGCCCCCAAATCCAACAACATCCCCTCTAACAAAAATGCCCAACAACCTAAGTCCTGCTTTGAATGTGGGAACCCTGGACACTTTAGGGATACTTGCCCAAAATTGAAGAATAAGGGCAACAACAACAACCGCAACAACAACAACAACGCCAAAAGTAGCGCCTTTGTGATCAACTCAGGGGACGCCCGTCAGGACCCGAATGTGGTCACGGGTATGTTCCTCCTCAACAATTTAACTGCTTCTATTCTGTTTGATACTGGTGCCGATAGAAGTTTTATTTCCGATGAATTTTGCCCTCTACTTGACATCACACCTGTTGCTTTAGACGTTAAGTACACAGTAGAGCTAGCAAATGGCAAATTGATAGAAACCAATAGTGTGATACCTAATTGCACTTTAAACCTAGCCGACGAAATCTTCTCCATAGATCTTATGCTTGTTGAGATAGGAAGTTTCGATGTCATCGTAGGCATGGACTGGTTATCCAAACATCGCGCCGAAATCATTTGCCATGACAAAATTGTTCGCATACCTCTCGCCGTCGGTAGAACCCTGATCATACAGGGGGAGACCGGTGGGACGAGGCTTAACATCATCTCTTGTCTTAAAACCCGGAAATTTCTGAGAAATGGTTATCCAGCAATCCTCGCGCACATCATGGAGAAAAAGTCGAAGGAGAAGCGACTTGAGGATGTTCCAATTGTTCGAGACTTTCCAGAAGTCTTTCCTGAAGAACTACCTGGTCTACCACCACCAAGACAGGTTGAGTTCTCAATCGATCTTGTACCAGGTGCTGCGCCTGTGGCCCGAGCACCATACCGTTTAGCTCCATCCGAACTTCAGGAGCTGTCCACCCAGTTACAGGAACTCCTGGAACGAGGGTTTATCAGGCCGAGTTCTTCACCTTGGGGAGCTCCGGTCCTATTTGTTAAGAAGAAAGATGGTTCTTTTCGAATGTGTATCGACTATCGAGAGTTGAACAAGTTAACTGTCAAGAACCGGTATCCACTTCCTCGAATCGATGATCTGTTCGACCAACTTCAAGGGTCGAGCTGTTATTCAAAGATTGATCTCCGATCCGGTTATCACCAATTGCGTGTTCGCGATGCCGATATTCCAAAAACCGCTTTCAGAACCATTTACGGGCATTACGAATTCCAAGTGATGCCATTCGGCCTAACCAATGCACCGGCTGTATTCATGGACCTTATGAATCGGGTGTGTAAACCTTACCTTGATAAGTTTGTCATTGTCTTTATCGATGACATTCTCATATATTCACGAAACAAAGAAGAACACGCGCAACACCTCAAAACCATCCTTGAACTACTTAAACATGAGGAGCTCTATGCCAAGTTCTCTAAGTGTGAGTTCTGGATCAAAACCGTTCAATTCCTTGGTCACGTGATTGACAGTCAGGGGATTCACGTCGACCCGTCAAAAATCGAGGCTATCAAAGACTGGCAATCGCCAACCACTCCGACCGAAGTACGGCAATTTTTAGGACTGGTCGGATACTATCGACGATTCATTGAAAATTTCTCCAAGATAGCCATACCACTCACGATGCTGACCCAGAAAGACAAAAAGTTTGACTGGACTGATAAACAAGAGTCGGCATTCCAACTCTTAAAACAAAAGCTTTGCAGTGCTCCTATTCTATCATTACCCGAAGGCACCGATGACTTCGTGGTATACTGCGATGCTTCTCATCAAGGTCTCGGTTGTGTGCTCATGCAACGAGACAAAGTCATAGCTTATGCTTCCCGACAACTCAAGATTCATGAAAAGAATTACACCACCCACGACCTCGAGCTAGGAGCTGTCGTTTTTTGCCCTGTCATAAAAGGTTGAGTCTCCATGAAGTACTTGGAAGTTATTATTTAGTTGAGTTGAGATGGATTGAATACAAATATGGGCTCAAGCCATTGTTTTTTATTTTTTAAGTAGCTTATGCAGGCTGTTTTTGATTGCAAACTCTGTTACATTTCTAGTATAGTGGTGACTTTAATTGTGGGTTAATGGAGTATTTTTTTTAGATACATGTCAAGTTATATCTTTTAGATTGAAATATAATTCTGTTAAAGCTTCCTTAAGAAGAAATGTGCTGTATATTTTAGTGTATTGGTGGATTAGTAGACACGAATTAAGTGATGCGGAGTGCAGACCCAACTAAGTTATACAGTCCGTGCTCTACCAAAATTGCAGGGGTAAGGGGGCCATTTACTGACACATAAACACATACGGATTCTGATTTTAGTGCCAAAAACATAATCATTCTTGGAGTTTTATCCCAGAGCGAATTTCGTGAACCCAAGCAATGCTTACGGTCAAAGTATTGTTTTTGAAAAGTGATATCAACATGACTCGCTGAGACTATCCTGATTAAAAATCATACACCATGTTCATATTTTCCAACAAAATGTAACTTATGGATATTTTTCATTTCCCACTTGAAGATGCTTTATTTAAGCAGTTTTCTACACAACAAAATAAGCAATGGATGTTTGACACCAATTGACCAATATATGGACACTCTTTAATCATTGTGTGATAGCACTTGGCACTTATTTCTTAGTCTAGGTGACATCGATTGAATACAAATTTGGAGTTATTGAAAAACTCTGTAACTTAAAGATAATCTGATGGGTCAAATTTAGGTAACAGTATAACAACAATGAGTAGTATAATTTAATAAAACGGAACATTCCCTTATATAGAAATATAAATATAACTAAAGACACTATGTAATACACTACTACTTATTTGTTTTACATATACTTGTGTCTCATTCAAACATACCCCATACATAAAAACAAACATACAACTCCATAAATCATTGTCTGAATGCACCCTTGGTTATTTCACTCAAAGGCTTATCGGTTAACCTTAAGGAGTTGTATGCCCATGCACCACCTATGGCTCCAATCGTTGGTCCTAAAATGTAGATCCATAACCCTGTGTACTCGTTCCATATAATCGCAGGCCCTAAACTTCTTGCCGGATTCATTGACGCCCCTGATACTGACCTGAAATCAAAATTTATGTCTTAAAGGTTAAAACACAATTACAATCATTACTTAATTAGTATATAAGATTACTTGGGAACAATATGTATATATCTAGATCATATACATACCCTGCAAACATGGCATTAAGTAGAACGGTTGATCCAACGGCAACACCGGCTAGTTGACCGCTCTGCAATATGTAAATATGTTGTATTATTACATATAAAAATGATAATGTACCTTATGACAAGATAAATAGTAAGAAAATAGTACTAACAGCTCGATCATCTGTGGCGACGGCGCTAATGACAAACATTAGATAGAAAGTTATAATAATTTCCATCACAAAGGATTGAAGGTCGGACCCTGAAGGGGCGTTTCCAACAAAATGATCGTGTTTCCCACTAAATATTATTCGTAGGGTTCCGCTCGCTAGGGCTGATGCAAGGATTTGAGCAATCACGTATCCAGGCACCTAATTAAAAGATCAATATATGATTTTAAAAAATATCTGGAACAACAAACACACACACACACACACACACTTAAAGCTCATATGTTATCTACATATCTTATTTACGCATGTTGTTTTCAATAAGACTTGAACTCACAACGTCTTGGTTGATAGATAATATCCTAAACCAGCTGTGTTAAAATGCCCTTTAATATATGATTGTAATTGTAATTTCAAATCCAAAATAATGTCATAATCATAACCATAAGTAAGATCACCTCTTTCCATGGGAACCTTTTGCATGAGGCGAAAGCAATAGTGACCGCAGGGTTGAAATGCCCGCCAGATACATGGCCAACGGCGTAAACCATTACCATCACAACGGCCCCCCAAACAATGGCGATTCCAGGCATACCCACAAGATTATCCTTGTCAACGTTTATTGTGATCACGCCACACCCTGCAAATACTAAGAAGTACGTCGCAAACAACTCCGCTATCAACTGCATGCCCAAATATTCAAACAACAACAACAAGTCACATATATAAAATTGTACAACGGTTTACATATCAAATTATACACGGAGTTAAAGAAAGTACCTTTTGGTAATATTGAGTAGTTAAAGGGGATGAAGAAGCTGTTGGGGTAGTTTTGGTGACTTCTTCTTTTTCTATGCCCAAAGTAATTCCATGATGCCCATTAGAAGTTCCATCTGTTTCCACCATAGCCATTTTACCTCTGAAATACACCAATTAATTTAATGTGTTTTTGGAGATAAAAATGAAGATGGTATTTGAGAAGAAAAGAAGAAAACAAACAAAGTATTTATAAAGAAGTAGATGTGAGTGACGATGAAAGCTAAAATATCAAACAATATTCTTTACCGTCTAAATCGTGCAAGTCTTAACGATTACATGCATATATATATATATATATATATATATATATATATATATATATATATATATATATATATATATCGGAATGATCCAGAGGAAAGTGCATTTTTTTGGGGAAGGGGGGAAGCGTTAGTATGCATCATGAAGCATATTACCTTCACCCATACAAATCTCGAAAAAAACAAACTGAAATTTAGTAAATGTTAATCAGAATCGATGCTTTGAATGTTAAGCTTCCTTGATAAATTATTTCTTCAAGTTATAACATCGATTTATGAATATTAGATCCAAATCCGTTAATATGCATCGCGGTGCATATTAGTTAATATGCATTGTGATGCATATTAACAATAAAAATATCTTTCAAACAATGTGAAGTTTTAATATGCATCGCGATGCATATTAGTTAATATGCATCACACTGCATATTAACAATTTATTAAATAAATATTCGTCAATTAATGTTATGACTTAAAAATGAAATTCATTCGTTAAAATATTATTTATAGCATCGATTTTGATTACTATTTACCAATAAAAATAATTTTTTGTTGACGTTTTTATTGATAATTGTAATATGCTTGATCAAGCATAGTTCGGCTTGAGTGCGGATGAGGGGAATCGCCTCTTTACACTGCACACGTGTCGTAACCCGGATCGAGATAGTTCTCGTCGAGGGTGGTAAATGGTGATTAATTACCCATCTAAGAAGATAGGGTTTGAAGGTGGAGAGAGTCTATGGAGGCTGCACACAGTTTTGTGTGTGTAATTGTGTGAGAGGTCGTGTGGATGATTTAGGGTTTGTACCTTTATATAGGGGGAAGGGGTGGCCCAATAAGAAGGGCCCATGGGCTAAGCCATGTGAAGGCCCAAAGTAGTGGGTACACTATCAATGCTTCTTGATGCATACTAACGCTTCCCCCTTCCCCCTAAAAAGATACTTCCCTCTTGATCACTACCCTATATATATATATATATATATATATATATATATATATATATATATATATATATATATTATTAATATTATGGTTACAAGGACTAAACAACTATTAAAATTAACATAATAATAATATAATGTTATATTATTATTTGAGTTGTTAGCCTCATTTGTAACGTGTTAGCCTCATTTGAGTTGTTTTAGTTTTAAAGTAGGTATTGATATTGAAGATTTATTATATATGTTTTTAAAATTCGTTCCAAATTAAATCGATCACCTTTTATTATTGTTAAACGGATTCAAATTAGAATATGGAACTAGGGTAGGGTTCAAATGAGAATAGGAATTTGTGTAAGAATGAGGGAACCAATGATATCAAGCCATGTGTACAAAGAGAATGTTCCACATGTACAAAACCCGTTTACCCCCCAACATCAATTATCTCACAAACGACAAATCGAAAAATTATGAAAATTGCACCATTAAATTCGTCGTTTTCTCCTCTTCGATTTGCCGTCCCTCAAGACATACTTTCGAAAAGTTTTTTTTTTCATTTTTTTGGTGGGTTTCACATTTACTAACACATGTGTTAAAGTGTTGCGTTTAGGGTTTAGGGTTTGGGGTTTAGGGGTTAGGGTTTAGGGTTTAGGGTTTGAGGTTTGGGGTTTCTCCCCCGAAAACCCCAAACCTCAAACCCTAAACCCTAACCCCTAAACCCCAAACCTTACAAAACGCTAAACCCTAAATCTTTCTAAACCATAAACCTTGAACCCCTTCTAAACCCTAAACCCTTGTAAACCATAAACCATAAACCCTACTAAACCCTAAAGCTAACCCTAAACCCTAACCTTAACCACAAATTAAATGTACAACTAATCACTAACACATGTGTTACTAATTTGTGAAACCCACCAAAAAATGAGAAAAAAAAAGTTGTCAAAAGTATGCCTTGAGGGACGGCAAATCGAAGAGGAGAAAACGCTGAATTTTATGGTGCAATTTTCATGATTTTTCGACTTACCGTTTGTGAGATATTTAATTTTTAAAAATGTGGAGGAGAGAGAATAAAGTGTGAAGGAGAGAGAATAAAGTGACACATGGCAGAAATCTGTTGGTTCCCTCATTCTCACTCAAAATTGGTGTACTCATTTGAACCTTACTCTATGGAACTAATTAGACCCGGCTATTTTTGTTTGATATATTAAATGGACAAAGCCGAAAATGCGTATAGTCGAATATTATTTGTTATCCACTTAATTAATTTCTTAGTACACATCATTCACAATTATGGATCCATAATTCATAATCTTTTAAAAAGTTTAAATTATGATCAACATTTATCATCTTGTGACATTGATTGCCTTATTATGTTGTCGAAGAATAATAATGAATTGAAAAGCCCCCTATAATTAAAGAATGATAATTCAAAAGGTTGAACTCCCTAACAGCAAAAATAAGGATTAGAATATTAAAAATATTAAGATGCAAATTAAGGCATTTTTTTGGACGGTTAGAATATATTGGATTGTTACTTGTACTATTAGTTATTACTTGAAAATGACTATACGGCAAAAACTATAATGTAAAACAATAGTATAGAGCATAATAATCCAAAACAATAATCACAAGTGCCAAAAAAGAAGCTATACAAACTCCCTAACAGCAAATGTAATATATATTCTTTTTTCGGTATTTTATATTTGGCATTGTTTGATGTTTACGGTTAGAAAATATTACGTAGTTCTAGATTTGTAAGCCTAAATTTGGATATAAAAATGTATTCTGTAGATGTGAAAAGTTGATTGAATTAAAGTAAAAGGAAAAAAAAAAAAAAAAATTCAACCAATGTATGTAAAATATATTCTTCTTTGGGCATAAGTTAATGTACCCTCACAAAAAGCCAATATGTGTGTACAGTAGCAAAATGCCTAAATATATGTTACATGTTTAAGATAGTTCTTCTTAATCATTCAAAATTTTATGACCCAAACCTTTTTTTTCTTTTTTTTCGAAAAAAAAAGTGTTTAAATTTTGTATTTTGTAAGAAAATAAGCGTCATGGAAATCTAGGTCGAAAACAGAATATACATACACAATATGGGTTTGACTATGGCACGTTATAAGTTGACTCTAAAAGTTAATTACGGAGTATCATGGAGCACAATGCATATGAACAATTACGTCGGTGATGATGACAAAAGTCGCTAATCTCACATGAAAATTAGTTGCCCCCCCAAAACCGACCTCCAATTTTGGCTTTGTGTTTGGTCCTCTATCTTTGACTTTTCGAGAGTACGATTTGGTTAACAATGTTTGAATATTGCGTACATCACTTCCTACAGTTATACAAATGAACCCCATATAGTTAACTACAGTTATAAATAAGTAACTATCAAATTTAGTCAAACAGGCCTATTAGCTCAGCTGGTTAGAGCGTCGTGCTAATAACGCGAAGGTCGCAGGTTCGAGACCTGCATGGGCCATCTTTTTTATCATTTTTTATCGTTTTAAAAAAAATGGACGATACACATTTCTTAGTAGTACGAACTTTCTTTAATTTTCTTGCTTTGTTTTCTGTGACCTCAACTTGTGTTTGTAGAAACAATCAAAAATTGATATGCAAAACTAATACTCCGTATATGGTTTCAACTTTAGTTTAAACGATCATTGTTGACGCCATATTAACCGACCTCGTAGTTCAAATTCAATGGTCCTTTAGTTTGTTAAATTCAAAAGATTAAATCTTCAGAACACATGGAGTAACGGCAAAGATCCTAACCCGAGTATCATATACCATCTTTCATATGTACACGAGTCTCAATCCGAGTGTTATAGACCATCCATACCCGAGTATTATATACCATCCTTTATAGGTGCACTAGTCTCAACCCGAGTATTATAAACCATACATTCTATGTATACAGTGAGACTTGAACCTGTAACTTCTTGGTAGATGGGCTACGATCATAGTTTCATACGGTAAGGCCAAACTGTCATTTCAATGTAAAATTTCTTACATTCTTATCAAACAGAATGATTATTTTCATTTACAGACTTGGTGAGGAGTATGTCACGACATCAAAATACAAGAAGCAATGAGTGACATGTAGTTGAAACTTTTCATGTGCCAAGTAGAGCCATACGTCGAAACTTTTCATGTGCCAAGTAGAATCACAGGTTTAACCTGCTTCGAATAGCTTCATTAAAATCTCAATAGGGTTTTACTGTGAAAACTAACGATAGTGATCCACCCTAGGTTTGGCTCATTAGAATCGTATTCGATTTGTTTTGTGAGCTCCATGTTAAAATATATATCCAGCGAAGCAATATTAAATGTATTCATCTTTTCTGGAATGGATATAAGCATAGTTGTTAAACTCTTACGATTCATGAGTCGACTCTTACGAGTCGGCTCAGAAATTCAAAAAACGAGGCGACTCGGACCCCGACTCGTAAATGTCTTTGACTCTTACGAGTCATTTATTGACTCTTCCGAGTCGTGGGCGACTCTTACGAGTCTTGGGCGACTCTTACGAGTAAGAAACCGGACACACAAAATATAAAATGACAAAATATTATAGGAATGACTAATAATCCATTATAAATTAAACATTTATGTTATTTAATGACTTTCATCATGTTTTACTTCAATTAAGGATAGAAATCTAAATAATAATATACATATAGATATAAATATATGTATTTATTGTAGAATTATGACTCTTACGAGTCGAGTCGAGTCACGAGTTAAAAATCAATACTCCGAATCACGAGTCAGTCACGAGTTTCCAACTATGGATATAAGTTTGTAAACAAGCACGAAAAGAACCAAAAATAATAAAATTAAAGTATTACAAAAACACAAATTTAGAATTGAGGTCTCATTTCATACGCGAAATATAATAAATAAATTAATATATATATATAAAATTATGTATATAGTGTGTCAATGATATTCTTCTGGGAACAAAAATAAATAAATTAGTAAGATATTAAAGAAAAATTTCATGAAAAAAAAAAGAGATACAAAAGCCACCATACAAGAACTGTTACCTATAATTTACTATGCATTTCTCTCTCTTGCTGGAAAAATAAAAAAATGGAACTTTTTAAGAAAGAAAAACAGCTGATGATACTTCAGTATCTGATTGCACAACATGAATACCTTATAATTAGAAGGATCAGCAAAAGCATAAACCAAATGAATAATACATTGCAAATTGCAACATCCTTCATTGTGCACTGCTCTTATCTGCAATAAAACAAAAAAGTTGTTTTAAGTTAATGAGTAGCGATACATTTGCTTAAGAGTAGCCAAAGGTGGCAATTTCGACCCATTAACGTATGACGAGGTTGATTCAGGTAATGTTTTACCGGTAACAGATCGGACGTGTAAAATATAAACAAATATTACAAAACTCGTCTAACGAGCTCCCGGAAGTGTTTTCTTAACAAATAAAACCTCGTAAATCATTGTATTCAACAAATCATATTATTATTGAAAAAAGATGTATCTTTTGTTATCATATTTGACACACTGAATACTTTTATAATGGGTTTAATAGTTATAATTACTGGAGAAAAACTGTTTCAGGTTAACCAATCCTGACCCATTTCAACCCGAATTAAAAGTTACCACTAGTTTTGACCCTTTACCCAACCCTCGCAACCAGCCCATTTTTCAACCTCTATCAGAGGTGACCAATAGTTACCTAGTGCTAGGATTCCCAAGGGTGAGCTCAAGATCATCAGAAACGCATTCTTCATGTATCCTCTCTCCTTCCCATGCTTTGAGTAGACCTTTATTACTACCAAAAGCAAACTCCGATGAAATTGCATCAGACATAGGGACGTCTGCTGTTTGATCAAAGCTGGCAGTGATAGCTGGTGAGCAGGTTCCGCTTTGACCCGGGGTCCACATTCGAGATCCGGTACCTGAAAGGGCTTCCTTAAACGCAAATGGGTTTGATGCGACGAGACTAAATGTGGGTGACGATGGTCCTTCTTGGGGAGTTTGAACCCCCGAAAGCCATCCAGAATCGGTTGGTGTTTGGCGCCCCGGGCTTTGAGGGGTAGAAGAAGGTAAGAACGGATAATGTTGCCCAGCCCAGGCGGGGTCCATGTCATTCATTCTAGGTGTCTGACAAGTAGGTGAACTTAACGGAGGAGTGACCGGAGCACTTATAGAACCACCGGGTATGTAAAGATGATGCGGAAAATTGGATGAAGGAGAACCAGAGGAGAGATTCTTTAACCATGGTATAAGAGAATTAGGATCCGGATTACCATTAGCAGCATAGAGTGACGAGATAGAGCTAGGATAAGAGGATGAACTAGGGTTCAAACTGTAAGAAGTATTAGGACTTGGTTGGTATGATGAGCATGGACTGGCCGATGCGGATCCACCTGTAGCCTCCACACGTGCAACAGGCTTACAACCCTACACCAATACAAAGACAAGAAATACATGATTAGCATTCAGAACATACACATATGTACAAAAACTAATAATAATCTTCAATTATATAGTTCAATGTATGCTTTTGAAAAGAAGAAGCTACATGACGTATATTTGTTGGATGTATAATGTTAAACATGGTTGTGCAAAGTGTAATTAAATATTACATTACAATCACATAAATCATATGAAAGTTCACCCAACTCGAGTAGTACCAATATGCTTACTTCGCTCATGGAACACTAGGTTGTATTCAATGTACGGGTATGCAAAATGATGACAATACAATCATATTCTACACTGTGTTGGTTTTCCATGATGTTTTTGATCATCACAACATAATCATATAAACCAATTGAGAGTACTCCCAAATGACAAAGTATCGATTTGGTCCAAGCATCTCACAAAAATTTATCTAATCATATAAATCACGGAACTCAATTAGATTCTATGTCTTACAAGACACACGAGGTTACCACCAGCAAAATAGCAAATACACACGAATCTGGTATCCTGCTAGGTCAACTTTTAAAAAACCTCTCACACTTCCTAAACTATCTGTTAAACCTAAAAATACGATATTACTTCAACTGAAGTATAAATAGTTAGCTCGAATCTTCAAGGCGGTATGACAACCAATTGTGAATACAAATGATTTTTGTCATTTATATTGTGTTATAAATCTTAAAGTATACGTTTTAGCACACAAAATGAGTTAAGCAAAGACCAGCTCTCCATATCAGTTAGAGGGTGTTTGGAATTGCGTATACAAAACAGAAGATTTTGCGTTTGTAAAACGTCATTTTGAAAAAACAAGCATTTTCAAAACTGTGTTTTCTATCTAGCAAAGTGCATATAATCATTGTTTACCACACACCTTTTTCTAATTATATACGTATTGCAGTCACAATAATAACCTCTTACGAAATGCAAAATCCCAATCACCCCCCCAGCCAGGTTAAATAAGAACTAAATTTTGATAAAAACCGTAAGAACTACAAAATCACAGACGTAACAATTGGATATCACAACTGAAGTGTTTGATAATATTTTGAAGCATCAAAATCTACAAATTCAGATGTTATGTCGTTGTGCCCTGCCTATGATGCATAAAACTATTTTTTCCAATAAATGAAAAAAGAAACGTAATTGTCACCTTTTCTGTTCATTAACAAAAATATAAATTAAAAGGAATATTTCGTGTTGCGTGCTCATCCACATGAATCCAGAAACAAAGTCAGTTAATCAGCTGCTAACATACGCCATATGCTCATCTAGCAATCACGTTACCATGTCCTCCAATAACGACAATATCAATGTTCAGATCTATTAACAACACACTTTTGACCTAATTTCAACAATTATTATAATTACTAGATCCATAATCACTTTCACTAGAAATTTATAACCTAGAATTAGATCTAAAAAAAGTATCAGCACAACTTCATTCAATCAAAATAAATACACATAGAGATTCGATTTCATGAATTTGATATAATATTACCTTACGATACGTAGTTCCGTCTTCTTCAACGATCCAACCAGCTTCATTACAAAGGGCTTTTAATACCTCGTTGTTATCACAATGTTTAGGAAGCTTATAGTTTCCATAAACTCTAAGTCCGGCGAATATTTTAGCGGCGATTGCACGTCGCCGGCGTTCTCTACGTTTGTTGTTTTCTCTCTCTTTCCAAGTCGGTAACCGTGTTCCTGACGTCATATAAAATAAAATTAACTAAAGAACAGAGATTCTGCCGGAAAATTGTTTTAATGATCGGGAAACGAGAAGTCACCGGCGGCCGGCGAGATTGGAAGTGGCTAAATGTGAACAGATGTTTGTGTTGTGAGAGTGGGAATAGAGAAAAAAGGGAAGAGCTTTTACTAAATGGATTTTCGATAGAATTAGTTGCCCTTCGAGTTAGATTAAATTACAAAAATGCCACTGACGGTTTTTATTTGGACTTCCTGAAAGCGCGGGTGGCGCACGTGTTTAGTCTTTTGAAAACCGATGGTTATTTTCTTGTGCCGTATTTTTTGGGATTTTGATATTTGTAACCCTAAAGTTATACTCCCTCCGTCCCATATTAATAGTCCACTATTTCTTTTTGGGCTGTCCCAAATTAATTGTTCACTTCCAAAAATGGATAAAAATGATGAGCTAAAATCCTTTTATACCCCTACTTTATATATGTAAGACAAAAAAGTAGGTAAAAAGTAAGGGGTAGAATTGTCATCTTATCAAAAAGTAAGAGAGAAGTTGATGTTTTCTTAAACTGCGTGTTTCTTTTCTGGGGACAATTAAATTGGGACGGAGGGAGTATTTAAGAGTTATATTCATGCATAAATGTGGTATATAAAGTTGGTTGAGGGAAGTTATATTCAGGGGTGGTGGTTATTATTGAAGGTACAAATATTCAATGCGAGTATGAATTTCTTATTCATAATCCTTAGGGCTACGTAAAATATTTTTCTTTTTTTTTGTTATAAGGAAAATGATATTTGTAGCCCTTAGGGCCTCAGGAATATGAATAGAAAAGTGATTGGTAGGTCTAAATTTGTAGGACTAAATAAAGACATAAAGATGTGATTGGTTGTTTTGAAAAATTGATTATATAAAATTAAGAGAAAAAAATAAATTAACCAATTAGAAAATTAAGGCTACCTTTAGGTCTACGTAAGTAAGCCTATGTAGCATTACTCGTATGAATTACAACCACCTTTTATTAAACTAACCGTCAACTTCCTTCAACCACCGTAAAACCGTCAACCACGTGTAGTTAAATAGCCAACATTAACAACATTTGTTAGTTTTTCAACCATAATCTACTAATCATCCATGAAAAGTTAGTTATTATCCGTAGCCTTAAGGGCTATGTTTAGCAAAATCTATTATAATTATAGTTGAGTTAGTTTTTAGAGTAAATTATATATATAGTTCATGTGATTTCACCCATTTACAAAATAAATTCTTTCGAGTAATGCTATATAGGGGTGTTCATGGACGATTATCCCGAGACTCGGTTAACCGGGGATAGTTAACCGGAGTCTTGGTTCGTAATATTTTTGAACCTAAATCGAAACCGAAAAAATCGGTTAACCGGAAATCGGTTAACCGTTTTTTCGGTTCGGTTAATCAGTTAACCAAATTAACCGTTTATTAATTAATACTTATTTAAAAAGTAATTAATAACACACATATAGATATTTATTTTTCAGTGTTCGCTATATTTGAAATATTTTGATAATATAAATATCAAACGATAACCATTTTACTCTTTATAATTGTGTATTTATGTTATACGTACGTAAATCGTTAGAATATAATTAGAAATTAAGTAGTAATAATTACCATATTAGGCCAAAATTGAGCTAGTAAATTACATTAAAATGAGTGGGAAAAAATAAAAATGAGTTTTATCAAAATACAAGTGTATATATATATATATATATATATATATATATATATATATATATATATATATATATATCTGTATATATATGTATATATATATATATATATATATATATATATATATATGTATATATATACATATATATATATATATGTATATGTATATATATACATATATTTAAAACTATATATAAAATTTTGGGTTTTTTCGGTTAACCGTTTATCACGTCTATCCCAAAATCATGAACCAAAACCGAAAAACCCAAACCGAAAAAAGAAAAAAAGTCGATTCGGTTAACCGAAATTCGGTTCGATCCTACCGGTTTTCGGCTCGATTTTTCAATTTCGGAATATTTTGAACACCCCTAATGCTATATAGGCCTAATTATATAGGCCTAAATATATACCTAAAAATATGATGGTTGATATTTAATTCTCTCTGAATCTCATCCAGTCAATTTTTTACATCCACCAATCATATTGTAAGGTCTATATTTTGTCCTATTAGATTAGGTCTACCAATCATTATCCAATTCTTTATTTTTCTTTAACTTTCAAATTCAATAAATTTACCATTTTATTCGAAAATGATCCATTCTCTATTTAAAATTACTAAAGTACCCTTTGACATTTAAATCCTGACTATCCAAAAATGACAACAACAAACGGGTACTTAGTAATCTTAGGTGCTTGAGTGATATTTTTAAGTATAACGTAAATTTATTGAATTGAAAATGTGAAAAACGAAATATAGATACGGCATAAATCAACGTAAATTAGATGGACTATTTATGAAACATACTCTAGTTTTTAATATGGTGAAGTTTATATCAATCGTGAGAGAGTATCATATTATTTTATCAATCGTGAGAGAGGATACATATTATTTTATCAATGCTTTTAGATGAGTTGGAGACATGAAAATCGGGTAGAAAATCTGAATAATTTAGAACTCTTACTAAAAATGACATCAAGTTGAAGGAAAATTTGAAAAAAAAGGTAAAGAATATAAGACCACTCGCAACAGGCCGATTTTTGGGCGTTTTTGGGAGGAGAACGCGCGGCGGGGCGTTGTGCGGGAATCCACGCGATAGCGGGGCATAATTGTAATTGCACATCAAATCAACGATAGATGTAGATAGTGGGGTCACCACCCACCGGAATCTGGATTAACACAAGAAAAAAAACTGCACGTGCATCACAAGATGGATAACGCGTTTAATCCTTTCTTTTAATGGTGTCAGATCTTCAAGAGATCGTAAATAACCTAATTTGCTTTACATTAATCTACGTACAAGAATATAAGACAGTGATTTACTACACTATAAAATATAATATAATAATGTAAGCTTATGAAAACAAATTTATGCTTTTTAACTTGTGAGTTTGAAAAGCCTATTTTAAAAACCTTCAACTTCTTATGTCACTTTCATTCGTTTTCAAATCACTTCTTCATCACTTCTGCCATCTCAACGCCACGTCAGCTTTCCACTAACTGATTCACAACTGATTACCCACTGTCATCAATGACTAATCACTTCATTTTTCTGGCCCCACATTTACTAACATACCACCATTTCTATACATTAAACAAAAAAAAGTCACGCGGGCCCATACACATTCAACCGATTATCAATCGGTTTAGCGATTAGGAAGCAAACCGATTAGCAAGTGATTGAACGGATGGCACGGAAATGCTAATCGGTTTCAACCGTTTAGCAAGTGATGACTCCCGATGGGAGCACCCTTAGCTTCACAAAAGGGAGTTTCTTTAACATGTATAAGCAAGAAAGTTTAAAATGTATTTGTCAATTAAAAAGAGCTTATTGCGTGATGATAATACTATAACGAGAAAATCACATAAAGCATCCTTATGGTTTAGTTCAAATTTCACTGGAAGTCCTTTAATTAATTTAATTACACTGATCATCCTTTATTTTGAAACCTATTACGTCAATAGTCCTTTATACTAACGATTATTAACTCTCCGTTAAAAAGGACCACATATGATATTTTTTTTGTTTTTTAAAATTTTTGGGTAAAATTTAAGTTATAAAATCTAAAATATGGAGTTTTTGACTAAAATGGTGTTCAAGAAATAAATATTTACTTATATGGTGTTTCTTTACACTTATTTACCAAATAAGTATTATTTTTTTTCAACAAAATTACAAAAGACCTTTTCTTTCTCTTAAAACAAAGCAACCAATATTTTTTATCACTATGTACACATAACTAGGTAACATTTGAGTTCTTTATATTATAACAAATCAATCAATTTTATGTCTGTACATACAGAAAAAGAAAAAGTAAAAGATCAAGGATAATCAACACAAATATCTTTGTAGTTTGTACAAATCATTTGTAACAAATGTTAATGACCAGTTTTCAATGAAAAAGAAAGTTTAAAATACTACTCGTATTTTCTTATCAAAAACTAATTACTCAATATTATTTTTTGGTTTATAGTTTGATTATATATTGAACTTTACATCTTTTACTATTGTATGCATCCAATTTTGAAACTTCCTATTATATGTGCTCAACTTTTAAAACCGTCTTTTGTATGAGTTTAACTGACTATTGTATGTATAAAACTTACAAAAAATATGTCAACTCATGTAGTCAAAAATATACGAAAAACATACAATAGACGGTTCAAGACATGTATAAAGTTAGATACATACAATAGTTAAATGTGTAAAGTTCAAAACATAACCAAACAATAAACACTTATTTTTAACACCCCTTTTTCTTATAAATCGTGTTAGTTTCCATGAGATAAAAAACAGGAAATGATAAAGAATCTTACAAAAACTAAGCTTTGGATCGTAGCATCATATCACCTAACAATAGTAAAACAAGATACATTCAAAAATCATTAAAAGTTATATCATTATATGAAATTAGCTAAAATTTTAACGGATCTCTAACAAAGTTATCTAATTAGTTACTGAGTAACACAAACTAGTATCATTGCAAAAGAAAAATATATAATATAATGATTCATATATGCAGAGTATGATAAGATCGATATGTAAAAGAATTATATTGCGTATCATTATTATTTAATAATCAAAATGATGATATGATATATAATATGATGCACTACGTATGTGTAGCTTCAGTGTAAAGATGTCAAATGTTAGTGTGATTATATTTTGTAATTAAAAATTGATTGCCCTTTTTTTAAGGAAAAAGAAAAGAAACCCATGTGTTGTAGAAAACACATATTTGATAAATAAATTTAAATAAACACCATCATGGTAAATATTTTTTTCCTAGACACTTTATTGGTTAAAAACTCCTAAAATATGTATAGACACGTTATTATTGGAGAGTATGACCGAATTTGATGATGAATAAAATAAGAGAAATGAAAATAATGTTGTGTGCACCTAATTATTTATCTATACATATTTTAGATTTTTTAATTAAAAGTTCACTCAAAAAATTTAAAAAAACAAAAAATAATATCACACGTGGTCCTTTTTAACGGAGAGTTAACAATCGTTAGTCTAAAAGACTATTTACGTAACATGTTTCAAAATAAAAGATGATCTGTATAATTAAATTAATTAAATGACTGTCACTGAAATTTGGATCAAACCATAAGGACGAATTATGTAATTTTCTCCAGTATAACTCATAAAACTCTCTCTTGAAAAGCTAAGCCTGACACCTTCGTAATACATCACTATACATAATTTTATTTTATAGATAGGGTAAGGTTCAAATGAGACTAAAAATTTGTGTGAGAATAGAGGAACCAATGATATGGTGTCATGTGTACAAAGAGAATACAAAACCCATTTACCCCTTAAGTTAAATATCTCACAAACGACAAATCGAAAAATTATGAAAATTGCACAATTAGATTCAGCGTTTGCACCCTAAACGCTTTATAAAACTCTAAACCCTAAATCATACTAAACCCTAAACCCTAAACTCTGCTAAACCCTAACACTAAACCCTGCTAAACTCTAGCACTAAACCCTGCTAAACCCTAACCCTAAACCCTAACCCTAAACCCTAAATCAAATATATAATCAATCACTAACACATGTGTTACTAATATGTAAAACCCACCAAAAAAATGAAAAAAAAAGTTCGTCGGAAGTATACCTTGATGGACGGCAAATCGAAGATGATAAAACGCTGAAAAATATGGTGCAATTTTCATGATTTTTCGACTTGTCGTTTGTGAGATATTTAATTTTTAAAAACGTGGATGAGAGAGAAAAAAGTGACACATGGCATATTGTGGTTGGTTCCCCCATTCTCACACAAAATAAATGGTCTCAATTGAACTCTTCTCTTTATAGATATTATATGAATTGATAAATTGAGGTTGTGGTGTTTCTATTTATTCTTATTCTTATGATGATGATGATATACAAATTACTCCGCACTACGTGTCTACGTTTCTTTGCATTAATCAAAAGTATACCCGAACAAAACTTATGTGACCTACAACCCAACGTGTTAGATTTTTTTTTTTTTTTTTTTTTTCTTCCAAACTCAATGCCCGTGTTGATTAAAGAAAAATCTCAAGATCAACATATAAGTTTAATGGGCTACCTAGCTACCCTATCTATTACGAATTTATATTCGCGTAGAATCAACACATAAGTTTATAGGGCTACCTAGCTACCTCTTCTATTACGAATTGATTTTCGCGTAGAACCTTATTTGAGTTTATATGTTACGTGTGTGACGAGATATTGGGCTATAAATAATGTAAAGCGTTCTAAACAATTTACAAAAACAATGAATTGAATTAATCCTAGCATACGCTTTAATTTTGGTCGAAAAGTTGGTCTATTTATTTTCTGATTTTGAATGGCTAAATGTTAAAGCTACACGCAAGTATACTTACTTATGATGAATTAATTAATTATTTCATGTTCAAAAAAAGCACTTCAAGTGGGATGATGTATTTGTTGTTTAGGGGTTGGAATGAGAGTAACACCAAAATGGGGATGTAGGGTGAGCTAGAGATATGGTATTTGCCCATTTGGCAACATTCTTAAGATCACCAAATTAATAAAATAATATTGGACAACTCATGTGCCATGTTATTAATTATTAACATCATGACTCTCTTTTTTAATATACGTGTATTCATTAGTTGTCATATCTTAGCATCTTGAAGCTATCGAAGGCCTACTTTTACCTCACATCTCATTGAGGCATTTCATCCGACACGTATAATGCTTTTAATTCACCAAATATTAATTATTATGAGAATATATACCTGTCAATCTAATGCAATTACGATTCAGATTTAACAAGAAAATCACATAAAGTGGATTAGATTAGAGTACAAGTTTTTAGTTGTAATGGAGGAGTAAGGTAGGTGGTAAACTGGTAATATAGCCCAAATGGCGTATAGATTTGGTTATGATTCAGTGACTGATGATTAATTACAAGGTTGTCACCATCTCCTACATTCGGCATTATACTATCCGGTTCGTGCTTATACTAGGTATGTATGTACATGTTTATAGCCTTAAAATTATTACTTCGGGGCAATTACATGTATATCCCTGCAAAACTTGAAAATTACATATATATCCAAAACATGCTTAAACACCATTGTACATTAAGCATTAAAAACTTGTACATAAGACATATATGTAATTTATAAGTTTTATAGGGATATATATGAAATTTTCCCTTACTTCCGATAAACTTACACCAGTTAGAAAAATTGAAGTGACCACACACACACTTTTAATATGATTGTACGAAAACGATGATTACTATTTTTAGTTTCATGATAAACTATATTAATTTGGATATCATAACTTACTTAGAGCACAGGGTATGGTAAACAATGTTTTGGGCAGTGTTCTGGAGAATGTTGAAAGTGAGGATTCCGTGATGTGGGAAAAAGTTGGGAACGCCGGTGCCATTCTGCGTTCGTATACGAACGGCGACGGAAAAAACGTTCGAGAACGCCGACGAGAACGCCGGCCCGGTCTGGCAGAACGCCGGCACACGACGTTCTCGCCCATGAACGCCGCTCACGCGCACCGAGTGCTCTTACATGACACAATTAGCAAATCGACTATTTCATGACATCATAATAGTGTAAGATAATTAATATTCATAAGGATGAAAATACAAAAAAGAAATTAAAATATAGAGTAAATTCCAAAGATGGTCCATATGGTTTACACTGATTTACGGAACTAGACCCTGTACTTTTATTTTCAGGTTTTTCGTCCAAAAAGTTTGTGATTTGCTCGAAAACGGCCCTCCGTAACATAAAATGACTAAAATACCCTTCTCTCTTATTAAATTTGATTATTCTTACACTTTCAATAATTTTTGAAACTAATATTAAATATTAAAAGAAATTTAACATTAAAAAACCAAATAATGCCATTATCCTAAAATCGTCCAAAATAAACATTTACGTAGGATGCTATGGGCTCGTTTTTCATTCTTGATACAACTAAACAAACTGATCCAACTAAACAAACTGATCCAAATCTTCAATCACCACCACTATTAACTAGTGTAATACCCGGGCGGTGCCCCAGGTAAACCATTTTTTAGCAGGTAAGTGAACATGTTTATCTTCTTTTATGGCTATCGTACTAAATGTTTAGTGTGCATTTGTAGAATAATAAACAGAAACATGCAAAGAAGGGTTAAATGCGTAACATAGAAAGAAACAGTGTACCCATTGCACCACACTTGCACTGCAAAATCATAATCGTTCATTCAGAAACTATACGTTATAGGTGTTGATCTAAGTCACCCAAATAATAACTAATCAACTAATACAACAAAGAAAAAGCACAACCACAAAGTTCAATGGACAAAATGCTCCGGTGGACAAGTAAGAAGCATGCTTCTTCATACAAGAGTGAAGAGTGCATCGAAAGTGAATTTTCGATCCTTAACAAATACCAAGTCATTAGCAATTTATTTACCGTAAATACACAACCGATACGTGGGATGCATTCAACGTAAGGTCGAAGCACTTGTAACGACCTCAAAGTTTATTTACATAAAAGAATCAAAACTCATTTTGAATAATGTTATGACCATAAGTGTATTCCAACTTTTATAATCATTTTGAATATGTTAGAATTTCAATCATATATGTCCGAACTAATAAAAAAGCGGTGCATAGGACTTAATTGACCCCATTATGACAGATATGCATTTGCATAAGGCAAATCTCCTACATATAATACTATACAGGTGAAGACAGTAGGTCTAGACGTGCAAGATGGCCACGTTGGATAACCAGGCGTAACAGGTTCGGATAAAGATGATATGTTTTGATACACAATGGATTTGATTGACCTGAAGGCAAATCTCGATCCTCTAATGTTATGTCCAAACAGTCCACATTTCTCACATCTCGCAGTCTCAGATGTACACGGCCCTGTATGCCTTGACTTACAATCAACACACCACGCAACCCTATTCCTTGAATCCTCAATAACATTTACCCTCCTATTTTGTTGATTCCCTTTATTCCCCGAAGAACTATTTCTAGACTGCTGCAAAGTCTTATCCTTGTTCAATTTCTCCGAAGCCCTTACATCATTATCCACAGATCTAGCTAAAGTAAAAGCATGGGTAAGTGAATTTGCCAATCTCACAGTTGTCCGATAGTGAGGGGGTAATGTTCCAACGAAATGTTCAATTCTAGTTTTATCATTAGGCACCCACTACTGAACAAAACGCATTTTCTCCAAGAATTGAGTAATAAGTTCATCCATGGTCATTTGATCAGTCAATTTCAATTCCAAAAACTCCTGTCTCATCCTTGTCATATCAAACTCTGAACAGAACTGTTTACATACCTCACTATGAAAATCAGTCCATCGAATAGAGGCTTTCTGCTAAGAAGTCAAATGAGCCGTAATTGAATCCCACCAGGTCATGGCTGATCCTTTCAATAGTTGCACAGCATAGGAAACCTTTATTTCATCCTCACATTGACATACTTCAAATTTCCTTTCGACATCTCTTAACCAATCCAAAGTCACCGTAGGATTTGTACTTCCCTGAAATTCCGAAGGTTTGCTAGACATGAAGGTTTTGAATGAGCAAACCTTTTTCTGTTGTGGTGGTGGAGGAAACATAGTCCTCTGCTGAGATGACCTAGCTTGTTGATCCTGTATATACTGCTGTTAAACTCCTCTAAGTCTTAATACCTCGTCCTCTAACCGCAAAAGGTAATCCTCTTGGTTAGAATCCTCCTGATTTACATGTGAAGTACCCGTCTGCCCATGTCTGTCATTATGTGTTTCTGGAGGAGGAACATCATTTCTAGAAACATTATTGGGATTGTTGATCGGGTTCTCGTTATCTGCCATTTCTGTACAAAACAACACCTCACAATCCGTTAATCGTTAGTACCAAATATACTAACTAATCAACCCCCAATTCAATAGCTAATCCCACACACTGGAATGTTTGACTAACACCAAATAGATTTGGGATTGAACATTTGCCAATGTCCAATTCGCCCAAACCTATGCTCTAATACCAATTTATAACACCCTACCTTTTGACAAACATATATTATATTATTAACCATTAGAAGCGCGTCCCAAAACATATTTACAATATTTACATATATCAAAACATAACAAGTTTTCAAACACCACACTTATATGTATATAGATACAAACCATTTACTAAAGATCAAGCGTTATACTAACTACCAAAACATGACATTAAGTTTTCAAAACATCAGAGTATGTGCAGTCAAAGTCAAACATCCCAACTTGCAGTCATAATCCCGATCCCTAACATAACCAAAACCTGAAAATGTTAAACACGGTGGGATTAGCTCACAGCTAAGTGAATGGAACTGTAACCGACAGTTCAATCCAGAAATAACAAATCTTACAACAGACAAACTTAACCAAACACAGTCAAAGAGGATCGGCGGTTCTTGGCATGCCATCACAAGAACCCCTTAACCACTTATAACACCTCAAGATTTCCAAAAACATTTTTTTTTATCAATCGGAAGCGAGAAATACAAATCATGCATTATAGATTGCGAATATCATAATTCTCAAAAACACAATCTATGCATGCATGATAAGTTAATACAATAACCATATTAACTACAAACATTAAGTTAGGTGTTATGTAACTTCAAAACATTAGTTAGGAACAACGACATGTTATATATTCAGAGTAGACAGCCAAACATTCTTCAAGACCAACTTCTTGCCCACCCACAACAAAAGTAATCTGCAAGAAGTGAGGAGAGGGATTAGCACGGAGCTAAGTGAATGAATCACAACTACCAATCTAAACTAGCATAGCAATTGATCACCACAAAGCATCACAACAAATACATCAAAGAGGATCGGTGTCCTTGAGGTACCCTCATGCCGCGGTGGTTCCCCAAGTAACACTTATAACCACTGAAGGCCAAACAGTGGTCTTACCGATAGTTTAGAACTATTACTACATACGACATAACTTCAATAAACAACACATGTACAAAGTCATCATGTCGTCCAAAGTAATAGTACCCAAACCCAATATCATATTGACCCCTGACAATCTCACATTCCATAATCATCATGGCAATATGCAACTTTTACAAAGTATAACAGTAGAACATGTTTACCCGTTGTAACCAGATTGTTACAACTAATTTAGACTGAGAGTCAATAATCCACTCACCCTTACTGTCACAGTCTCCACTCAGAGATCTAATCTTTCTGAGTCTTCGTTTTATCTGAGAATATAATAAAACCGAATTAGTATATAAATCATGATTTGTCATGTTCTATACAAATATATTAATCAAATAAGTGAACATAAAATACATCTAATTCTATTTAAATATCAAGAGTGAATAAGTCACAAGTTATCAAATTTGCCAAATTATAACATGCAAACGCGATCCGGAAAGGAGTGGCGGGATCTCGTTTCTCAGTTCAAACCCTTCTGTTATCAAAATACACTTGACAACGCGATCCGGACAAGGTGCTGGGATCGCGTTCCCAAGAACAAAATCAACTCGACTCGGATTTTCACTAACTAACGCGATCCGGAACAAGAGGGCTGGATCGCGTTTCAAAGAAGGGAACTGGACTGAGGTAAAATAACACTATGGAACGCGATCCAGGCTTGATGGCTGGATCGCGTTTGTCACTTTTCCAGCGACAAAAACCCAAGTCAAGAACACTAACAGCTCGACCTAATTCCCAAATTTCATCCATTTCAGTTGTAATACACGATTTTGACACACAATTTACTTCAAGTATCATCACATATCATGTTATAACAACAAATAACTATCATCAAAACTCAATTCCATGCTTGATCACTCATTTAACCTAATTACTTTAAACCCTAACATATATGCATACAATTAGACAAATTAACTTACAATCAAGATGATGACAAGATGAAGCTGATGATGATAAGAAGCTTGAATCAAAACACTAGCTAGTTCATCACTTCCTTTGATTTACCTTAAATTTGTATATGTGTGTGTATTCTTGAGGTTAAAGGAAGAAGAGGGAAAAATGAGTTAGGTCGATCCAACCAACCACCAAAGCCTATAAGAGATGAAATACTATACCCGCTCTAAATCTATTGTCTGGAACCTAGAAATCGTTTGCGAGAAAATACATTTTATTTTACCGATGCCTATAACAATTTAAAACAAGCAATAATTCATGTATCACAATAAATCATTTGACTATTTAACCTATTAATCTCAATGAACCAAATAATATAAATTATTTATTTATAAACTCAATTAAATAATCGAATGAATTAAGTAAATTACCAAATTTCTCCTAGGCCCGAGACGAGGATGTTACAAATATTCCCTCCTTAAGGAGATTTCGTCCTCGAAATCTCACCTTGTTCAAATAATTTAGGGTACCGCGACCTCATGCTTTCCTCCGTTTCCCACGTAAGGTTAGCACCCAAACTATGTCGCCACTTAACTAAAACCATGGGTATCTCCTTCTTTCGAAGTTTAGTCACCTTTCTATCTAAAAGTTCTATGGGTTCCTCTACAAGCTTCTGACTTAAGTCAACACGCAGGTCTTGTAACGGAAGGACTTGGGATTGGTCCTCCACCTTACATTTCCTTAAATAACAAACATTAAAGGTGTCATGAATACCCGCTAATTCAGGAGGAAGGTCTAACGATACCGTCTGATCATTAACTATTTGACGGATTCTAAATGGACCAATAAACCTAGGAGCAAGCTTGCCACACTTACCAAACCGAATCACACCCTTCCAATGGGAAACTTTTAAATAAACCAATTCACCAACTACAAACGAAACCGGACGGTGCCGCGGATCGGCATACTGTTTCTGTCTATCACGGGCCGCTTTTAACTTCTCACGAGCAATTGCTACCTTATCAGCAGTAATCTGAACAATATCCGGACCATCAAACTGCTTCTCACCCGCTTCTAACCAACAAGTGGGTGTTCTACAACGACGCCCATAAAGCATTTCATACGGGGGCATACCTATACTCGAGTGGTAGGAATTATTATACGCGAATTCAATCAACGGCAGGTGTGAATCCCAAGACCCGCCATATTCCAACACACAAGCACGTAACATATCCTCCAAAGTTTGAATGGTGTGCTCGGATTGACCGTCCATCTGAGGATGATAAGCCGTACTCAAATTGATTCTAGTACCCAATTCCTTTTGCAAACTCCGCCAAAATTCAGATGCAAAGCGAGGATCTCTGTCTGATACAGTAGATAACGGAATCCCATGCCTCGAAACAACCTCACCGATGTACAACTGGGCTAACTTACTCAAAGATGCCGTCTCACTAGTAGCCAGGAAGTGAGCACTCTTAGTTAGTCGGTCCACAATCACCCAAATCATGTCATTCCCTCGAACGGTTCGCGGAAATTTAGTTACAAAATCCATCGTAATATGCTCCCATTTCCACTCGGGAATATCAAGTTGTTTCAATGATCCATAAGGTTTCTGGTGTTCGGCTTTCACTTGAGAGCATATATGGCACGATTCCACAAATCGAGCAACATCCGTTTTCAAAGTAGGCCACCAATACAAAGGTTTCAGATCATTATACATTTTTGTACTCCTTGGATGAATCGATAATCGAGATTTGATTCCATCAATATCACATCACGAAGTCCACCAAGCAAAGGAACCCAAACACATGATTGGAACGTCTTTAACCCTCGAGAATCATCGCATAACAAATCTTTTCTTTTCAGTAAAATCTCGGCTTTCAAATTTTGATCCAACAATGCTTCCACCTGTGCCATTCTCAATTTGTCAATCAATTCTGAAGAAACCTCTAATCGCATAAAGCAAACATTCTCGGATTTCCCTTTTCTACTCAACGCATCCGCGACCACATTCGCGTTACCCGGATGGTAACGAATTTCACAATCGTAGTCCTTTATCAATTCCAACCATCGTCTCTGACGCATATTCAGTTCCTTCTGAGAAAACATGTACTGAAGACTCTTGTGATCCGTACAGATAACACATTTAGTACCATACAAGTAGTGTCTCCAGATTTTCAAGGCAAAGACTACAGCTGCAAGCTCTAAGTCATGGGTAGGATAATTCTTTTCATGAGGCTTAAGCTGACGAGAAACGTACGCAATGACTCGACACGTTGCATCAAAACACCACCCAAACCCGCATGCGAAGCATCACAATATACAATGAAATCATCGGACCCGTCAGGCAAAGCTAAAATTGGAGCCTGACACAATAACAGTTTCAAAGTCTGGAAAGCCAACTCTTGTTGATCATGCCAATGAAACTTAATATCCTTTCGCGTCAATTTCGTCAAAGGACCCGCAAGCTTAGAGAAATCATTTATGAACTTTCGATAGTAACCCGCCAACCAAGAAAAATCTTAATCTCAGAAGCAGACTTAGGCGCTTGCCAATTCATAACCGCCTCAACCTTAGATGGATCTACCTCAACCCCATCTTTACAAATAATGTGCCCCAAAAACTGGACCTCGCACAACCAGAACTCGCATTTGGAAAACTTAGCATATAACTTCTCCTGCCTCAAGATGTCAAGTACCAAACGCAAGTGCATCTCATGATCGGATTCAGACTTAGAGTAGATCAATATATCATCAATAAACACAATCACAAACTTATCAAGAAAAGGTCGACAAATTCTATTCATCAAATCCATGAAGACCGCCGGAGCATTTGTCAACCCAAAAGGAATAACGAGGAATTCATAATGGCCATATCTGGTGCGAAAAGCTGTCTTAGGGATATCCTCTTCGCAAACCCGTACTTGATAATAACCCGACCTCAAGTCAATCTTAGAGAAATAGGAAGACCCTTGTAATTGATCAAACAATTCATCTATTCGGGGCAAAGAGTATTTATTCTTAATGGTTCTCTTATTCAACTCCCTATAATCAATACACATCCGAAGGGTGCCATCCTTCTTTTTAACAAACAACACAGGTGTACCCCAAGGAGACGAACTAGGTCTAACAAAACCTTTGTCTAAAAGTTCCTGAATTTGGGTCATCATTTCACGAATTTCGGAGGGAGCTAGTCTATAAGGAGCCTTAGCTACAGGAGTAGAACCCGGAATCAGGTCAATTTTATATTCCACCTCTCTAAATGGAGGCAACCCAGGCAATTCATCAGGAAAGACGTCGGGGTAATCAGAAACCACCCGGACATCGGAAACGATTTTCTTTTCTAATTTTGCATCAATTATATAGGCCAGGTAGGATACACACCCCTTAGCTAGAGATTTACTGGCTTTCATCATGGAAATCATTGGTATACTACCTTTCTCCCGTTCCCCTCGAGCCACGACATATGACTTATCCGAGATTGGGATTTTAATTAGTTTCTTATGGCACTCTATACTTGCTTTATTCTTACTTAACCAATCCATGCCTAAAACCGCATCAAAACCAGGAATAGGCATCAATAAGAAAGAAATCGGAAAGCTATGGTCCTCAATCAATATGCTAACCCCAGTCACCGAGGTGGTAACCGGAACTAATTTTCCGTTTGCTATCTCAACCTCAATGGGGTTTGTAATACAAGTAGGAGTCAATTTCAGTTTATCACAGAAAAGCATAGATATAAATAAGCAATTGGCTCCCAAATCAAACAGAACATTTGCTGGTACAGAGTTGATAAGAAATGTACTAGTTATGACATCTTCGGTTCTGACAGCTTCATCAACTGTCATTTGAAATGCTCTGCCCGTTGCCGTTGGAGGATTCTTTCTTTTCTGGCCAGATGGCGAAGACCCTCCGACCGTACCCGTCTTTTGTTTTCCCGCCTCCGGACACAAACCCGAACGATGTCCTTCCTTATGGCAATTCCAACACACATGCCTAGGAAACGCACAATCCTTGATGTCATGACCAAGTTGTCCACATTTGATACACCTAGCAGTTTGAGGAGTACAAGGACCCATGTGCCTCGATTTACAATTGTGGCACCAATTCGATCTATCCAACACATTACCACTCGAACCTTGCTTTCTAGGCTGATGAGACCCATGCCATTTCTTCTTTCCAGGACTACTCGAAGAATCACCTTTAGGTTTCAATGCCAACTTACCCTTAATTTCCAAATCTTTGGCTCTAACATCATCTACATCTACAGATCGGGCCAAATCAAAAGCTTGGGTAAGGGAACCCACTAGTCTCACCGTCATTCGATAATCATGGGGCAACGTTCCTACAAAATGGTCAATCTGAGTACGTTCATCCGGTACCCATTGTTGCACAAACCTTAGTTTTTCGGTGAATAGAGAAATGAGATCATCCATGGTCATCCTATCCGTCATTTGCAAATCCATAAACTCCCGTCGAATACGGGTCATATCAAACCCAGAACAGTATTTCTTACAAACCTCGTTGTAGAAATCGATCCACCTAATAGATGCTCTTTGTTGTGGGGTGAAATGTGATGTAATGGAATCCCACCAACCCATTGCCAGTCCCTTGAGGAGTTGCACCGCAAATGGGACCTTAACTTCTTCCACACATCGACACACATCGACACACCTCGAATTTCCTCTCAACATCCCTCAACCAATCCAAGGTAACCGATGTATTTGTACTACCCGAGTACTCGGACGGTCCACTAGACCTAAAAGTCTTGAAAGAGCATAGCTTAGGCTGATTCTGAGCCTGAAATGACAGGGTCCAATAACCAGAAGATCCAGAAGCAAATGGAGTCGAAGTCTGATAAGTACTATATAGTTGCTGTTGTTGATAAAAAGGCTGAGATACGGGAATCTGTGATGTTACCAAAGGGGGTGGCACCGCACTAACAAGAGGTGGCATTGATTGCAAAACCCGCTGGGAGGACAAGGCCTGCTGTTGCCGCAAAAACTGCTGCTCAATTGCCTTAAGTCTAATATTTTCAGACTCCAAATGTAACATATAATCATCATGGTTAAATTCTCCAGCTGTAAAAGAAGTGCTAGTCTGACCCTGACTAACATTCTGGTTTTCCGGAGGGGTGAAATTTGTTCTAGAGACATCATTGGGTGGATCGGTCGGATGTTCAGTATCTGCCATATCCTGCACCACATTACATCTCACAACTCGTTAATTGTTAGTACCTACATACTAACCAATTCTTCTATCATAGCTAAATCCCACACCTTGGAATGTTTGACTGACACAAATAGATTTGGGATTGAACACTTAACCCATGCTCAATTCACCCAAACCTAAGCTCTGATACCAATTTATAACACCTCAAGATTTCCAAAAACATTTTTTTTTATCAATCGGAAGCGAGAAATACAAATCATGCATTATAGATTGCGAATATCATAATTCCCAAAAACACAATCTATGCATGCATGATAAGTTAATACAATAACCATATTAACTACAAACATTAAGTTAGGTGTTATGTAACTTCAAAACATTAGTTAGGAACAACGACATGTTATATATTCAGAGTAGACAGCCAAACATTCTTCAAGACCAACTTCTTGCCCACCCACAACAAAAGTAATCTGCAAGAAGTGAGGAGAGGGATTAGCACGGAGCTAAGTGAATGAATCACAACTACCGATCTAAACTAGCATAGCAATTGATCACCACAAAGCATCACAACAAATACATCAAAGAGGATCGGTGTCCTTGAGGTACCCTCATGCTGCGGTGGTTCCCCAAGTAACACTTATAACCACTGAAGGCCAAACAGTGGTCTTACCGATAGTTTAGAACTATTACTACATAAGACATAACTTCAATAAACAACACATGTACAAAGTCATCATGTCGTCCAAAGTAATAGTACCCAAACCCAATATCATATTGACCCCTGACAATCTCACATTCCATAATCATCATGGCAATATGCAACTTTTACAAAGTATAACAGTAGAACATGTTTACCCGTTGTAACCAGATTGTTACAACTAATTTAGACTGAGAGTCAATAATCCACTCACCCTTACTGTCACAGTCTCCACTCAGAGATCTAATCTTTCTGAGTCTTCGTTTTATCTGAGAACATAATAAAACCGAATTAGTAAATAAATCATGATTTGTCATGTTCTATACAAATATATTAATCAAATAAGTGAACATAAAATACATCTAATTCTATTTAAATATCAAGAGTGAATAAGTCACAAGTTATCAAATTTGCCAAATTATAACATGCAAACGCGATCCGGAAAGGAGTGGCGGGATCGCGTTTCTCAGTTCAAACCCTTCTGTTATCAAAATACACTTGACAACGCGATCCGGACAAGGTGCTGGGATCGCGTTCCCAAGAACAAAATCAACTCGACTAGGATTTTCACTAACTAACGCGATCCGGAATAAGAGGGCTGGATCGCGTTTCAAAGAAGGGAACTGGACTGAGGTAAAATAACACTATGGAACGCGATCCAGGCTTGATGGCTGGATCGCGTTTGTCACTTTTCCAGCGACAAAAACCCAGGTCAAGAACACTATCAGCTCGACCTAATTCCCAAATTTCACCCATTTCAGTTGTAATACACGATTTTGACACACAATTTACTTCAAGTATCATCACATATCATGTTATAACAACAAATAACTATCATCAAAACTCAATTCCATGTTTGATCACTCATTTAACCTAATTACTTTAAACCCTAACATATATGCATACAATTAGAAAAATTAACTTACAATCAAGATGATGACTAGATGAAGCTGATGATGATAAGAAGCTTGAATCAAAACACTAGCTAGTTCATCACTTCCTTTGATTTACCTTAAATTTGTATATGTGTGTGTATTCTTGAGGTTAAAGGAAGAAGAGGGAAAAATGAGTTAGGTCGATCCAACCAACCACCAAAGCCTATAAGAGATGAAATACTATACCCGCTCTAAATCTATTGTCTGGAACCTAGAAATCATTTGCGAGAAAATACATTTTATTTTACCGATGCCTATAACAATTTAAAACAAGCAATAATTCATGTATCACAATAAATCATTTGACTATTTAACCTATTAATCTCAATGAACCAAATAATATAAATTATTTATTTATAAACTCAATTAAATAATCGAATGAATTAAGTAAATTACCAAATTTCTCCTAGGCCCGAGACGAGGATGTTACACCACTGGTATGCCATCACAGTGATTTACCGATAGTTTGTATGCTATCTTCACTAACTAGGGTTCATCCATCAACTATATGTATCGGAAACCCCGCCAGCCAAACAATAGCAACAAACCCAACCAGCGTTGACCTCTGAATAACCCACATAGTCACATATGCCCAATGGCCAATAATCACATATAGCGCAATAACCAAGCTAATACAGAATATAAACAACAGATCAACAATCATTACCCAAATGTCTAATAATCAATAACCAATAACAAGTATGTTCACCCGTTGTAACCAAACTTGTTACAACTGGTTTGAACCGAGGACTACAGATCCACTCACCGATATTATCTGATCTTCAACTCAGTGGTCTAATCTTACTGAGTTGCTGCCCGCTTATCTGAAATTACAAACAACAACAAGTCAGTATCTTGTTCCATAATCATCATTCTAGCATATTTATTAAATCAGGTGATCCCTGAAGTCTAAGCAAACAAAAGTTCAATCAGATATAAAAACAGAAAATCCCGAATTGACGTTTTAAAACAGTAAAATGCCATTTTCGACCCTTAAACGACCCCGAATGGCCAAAAATCACCTAGGCTATTAGAATATAGTTTTGATCATTGGGCCGTTTCCGAGTGAACATGTGAATCTCATCCCAAACCGAGTTAATGAAATTGTCACCTAGTCGCTACCCTGAAAACACTTGTCAAACACTTACGCGTTTTCAAAATTTGCAAAACTTGTCAAATTTATTCATGCAAACGCGATCCGGATCAATGTGGTGGGATCGCGTTCCTCATTAGAAAAGATTCTGTAACCGTTTTACACTTGGAAACGCGATCCGGAAACGAGTGCATGATCGCGTTCGTAAGACCAAAATCGACTAAGACAATTTATAACTAAGGAACGCGATTCTGGAAAATGGTTGGGATCGCGTTTCAGCCATTTTCAGCAACTAAAACCTAGACCAGCACCATCTAAGCTCGAACCCAAACCCAACTAACACAAAACTCAAATTCAATACTCAATCAAATGCATTAATTTAACACCAATATCAACTACAAACATCATATACTTCAATACCAACAAAATACTTCCATTTCACTTTAACCCCATGTAATTTCATGAACCCTAACTATATTAAGCAAATCAACACTTGAAGAACAACCATATAACTTGGTTTACTACATCAAAATCATCATGTATCCTCTAGTAATCATTTTCAGTTTCTAATTTCATACTTGAATCATGAACCCTAACTATTTCTACCATAATCAATCAAAATCATGTTTATGTATAAATATAAACAAAAGAACACTTACAATTGGTAGAAAGAAGCAAGATGATGATGATATTGAATCCAAAACACAACTCTAATTCTTTCTCTTTTGATTTCTTGTTATGTATGTGTATGTTTTTAGAAAGAGGAACTAACCAAAATCAGGGGAAATATTTTAAGAATTTTAAGTCGGCTCCTCCTAACCGCCTTACTTTTTGGGTATAATTTTAATACCCCTTCTAACCCTATTGTCTGGAACCCGAAAATACCCGCGAGACAAAAATATTTTATTTTACCGTCATGTTCCACTATTTATAACAAGTACAATTTTATTAGTCACAATAAAACCTGAGACTCTTTTACCCATCTATTTTAAATGACCATTTAAAATATCAATAAAATATAATTTATTTCTAGACTCAGAAACTAGGTGTTACACTATACTTATACTCCGTAATATGTACACACGTAAAAAAAAGTCAATATAGACCTTTTGAGTTTTGACGAGGTCTAGGGCCTAATCATTGACATATCATCCTTCAACAATGTTAGGTATAGTAATGATGTTCAATGTGAACCCCGACCGCTCATGAGAAACCTCACGGGCTGTGGCACATTTAACTACAAAATTTGATAAACTAATGAATAACTATTAAGTAAACCAGCTTATTAAGGGTCATCCTTGATGTCACTTATAACTTTATGGGCAGAGATACGAGGCTAGCAGAAAGAGCACGAAAACAGAATAACCATGTAGTTGCTTGACATATTGAAAAAGTATGTTCTACCGCCGATATCAATATATTAACTGAATCAGGATTTCAAATTTGTATTCATCAAGATCTCCATTACAATTACAACTCATAAATTTGTCAATACATTGAGACATAGAGGCCATATAGGAAAATAATTTGTTTATTAAACTTTACCCATGCTTACTCCCTGAAAACAAATAGTACATGAAAATAGTTAAAATCAACGTTAACTAATAATCAATAGAGCAATCCTATTAGAATATATAATTTACAATAATATCTTCTAATATATCCATCTCTCAAAAATAGCTTCAATTTTCCAAAATCGGCAACAGAAAACAGATTATCATTAGCGTATATTTATTCACTATTCAATCATCACATACATTTATCAACTTATCATTATCCTTCTCCCTGTATCGATTTGTAGACATGTTTGGCATAAGGACTGGAATTGTAGACCTCCCCTTAATAGTATGATACCATGTAAGTAGTAACTCACTCAAAGGAGAAAAACGGGTTATATGTAAACATAAATTATGTACAAAGTAACTTGGTATTATGTTAATGAAAAGTTATCCATGCTACAAATAGGCATTTTCACAAATAGCTGGTGTGCAAGGAAACATTTAGCCATAAATAAAATAAATTATGGAACATGATGATAACAAAACCTGCATATTGAAAAGGAGGATATAGTTGGTGTTTTAACATGAAACAATAACTGAAAGCTAAACGCCAACGAGAAAACGTTCGAGAACATCGGCGAGAACGCCGGCCCGGTCTGGCAGAACGCCGGCGCACGGTGTTCTCGCCCCTGAACGCCGATGCCACATCACGCACACCGAGTGCTCTTACATGACACAATTAGCAAATTGACTATTTCATGACATCGTAATTAGGGCTGGCAATCAACCCGTGAACCCGAAACCCGACACGAATCCAACCCGAATATTATAAGGTTAGGGTCGGAATTTTTGAGGTGCCAACCCGTCAACCCGAAACCCGACAACTCGATATTTTTTTGGGTCGGGTCTGGGTCAGCAAATGCATTTTTGGGTTGAACCCGACAACCCGAAATTCAGTTAATATCATTATAAATTTATTTTAATTTAAATATGACACATAATTTAGACCTTTCCAGTCACTGATTTATAATTTTTTCTTTGATATCTTTACGTTTTGATATAAGTTAGTAAATTAATGATGTTTTTATGATCAATTCAAATTGATATAATATTTATTTTTATTAATTTTGAAATTTTATAATTATTTATGCTTCTAGATTAGCTATTTTTTTTAAAAGATTGATCAATATGACTTAACTGACCCAAAACTGACCTGAAAACTCGAAAATAACGTGAAAATTTCTTGCATTATTTGCAATTCGGGTTGGGTCGGGTTGGGTTCGGGTTGTCGGGTTTTGGGTTGGGTTGAAATACCCAACCCGATTTTAGAATCAGGTTGGGTTCGGGTTGATCATTTCTGACCCGCCAACCCGACAATCCGAACCCGCCAACCCGACCCAACCCGAATTGCCACCCCTAATCGTAATAGTGTAAGATAATTAATATTCATAAGGATGAAAATACAAAAAAGAAATTAAAATATAGAGTAAATTCCAAAGATGGTCCATGTGGTTTACACTGATTTACGGAACTAGACCCTGTACTTTTATTTTCAGGTTTTTCGTCCAAAAAGTTTGTGATTTGCTCGAAAACGGTCCTCCGTAACATAAAATGACTAAAATACCCTTCGCTCTTATTAAATTTGATTATTCTTACACTTTCAATAATTTTTGAAACTAATATTAAATATTAAAAGAAATTTAACATTAAAAAACCAAATAATGCCATTATCCTAAAATAGTCCAAAATAAACATTTACGTAGGATGCTATGGGCTCGTTTTTCATTCTTGATGATCCAAATCTTCAATGACCACCACTATTAATTCTTGGCATCCCCCTTTTCATCAGCCTCATCATTTACGAATGTTCAATAAACACCACACAAATGAAAACCTATCTCAGTTGCATCTCAATACTACGTCGTCATTGTCGCCAAACGGAACAGCCATCGTCTTGAACAGTTGGTTCGCCGCCGCCGTCACCATTCTTTCCGTAACCAAATCTGAATCGTAACCGTCACCACCGTTACTTTGTTCCGTCTCCGTTCTTTCCGATCTGGACTCGAGCGAAACCCTAGATCTAGAGCGAACAGTTGATGTGGCCTCAGGCGAGCGACGACCGGCGGCCGTACTGACTAACCGTAGATCTAGGAGCGACGGTCGGACCGCAACCATCCACAACCAAAAAAAGGTTAGATCCTGATTAGATAAATTAGAGTTTGGCTTCTTATTTTACTTGGGTTTTGATTAATTGTGGTGGTCGTTGAAGAGAGCAGGAGAGAAAGGGTTAGTTCGCCGGAGGTGGAATGGGAAGTAAGGGATTTCGTCGGAGATAGGTACCTGTATGGAAAATGAAGTCTGTTCTGGCATTGGGTGTAGTAGGGTGGGAGTTTTGGGGTCGCCGGAGAAGGGGTGACGTTGGGGAAGAGATGTCGCCGTAGAAGGGAGTATGTTCATTCAGATCTTGTGCGTGTGTTGTATATGTTCATAATGTTGTCTTTATTAATGATACATCTATGAAAATAATATATTTATACTTATTATTTGGTATTTTAAATGAATTTAAAATTAGATAATTTGAATAATCAAAGAAGTAAGGGTATTTTAGTCATTTTGTGTTACTGAGGACTGTTTTTGAGCAAATCGTAAACTTTTTGGACTGAAAACCTGGAAAAAAAAAGTACGAGGCCTACTGTAAATCAGTGTAAACCACAAGGACCATCTTTGGAATTTACTCTAAAATATAAATGGGTATGTTGGCATAACTAGCTGGTAGCTTGTAGCTGGAGCTTTTGGTAATATTTGTGTTTGGCAGAGTAGCTGGAGTTTCTAGCTTATGAATGTAAAATGACATAAAAGGAAAAATATATTAATTTTAAAAGATGATATATAATTACTTGGAGGGCATTTATGTAATTTCATTTTCCATAAGCTACAAGCTATTCTGAAAAGCTACTTCAAGTAGATTATGGTTTTGGAGCTTATGGAAACCATAAGCTACTCAAAATTTTGGTTGCCAAACGGAGCTTATGAAAAAAACCACAAGCTACAAACTCCCATAAGCTCCTACAAGCTGCGCGCCAAACACACCCACATATCGCATATGATTGCAGTTGTCTTAAAAGAGTTCATAGCATGAGCCCTAATATCAAATGTTTTGAGATACGAGATGTGAAACTATTGAAAGACTAATGCCATTCTTTTGGGATACTTCTAGCTACTGCAAGCTGTTACGGAATACTATATGTTTCTGCAGGGGACTTATTTCTATGCTAATGGAAAAATTGTAGCCCTCACTTGTATATTGTGTTCAAATAGGGATAATATTTGTGGTTGAACATTACATAGTAGAGAGATCAACCTACAACTTGTATGAGTTTTGAAGAAGTTTGGTCAACTGCCCAACTGGGATAGACTAGAGAGTTTAAAAAATAACCCAAACCATGATGACGGAGAATACCCATTGCAGATATAATAATATAAGTTGTCAAAGCTCTAGCTAGTTGCTCTATTTTGAGCCTCTATATGGTTACGACTTTTTTGCATTCTGCATTCTTGGATTTTATTATTCGGTCCGAAACTCTTACAAATAAAAGTATGGATCATGTATTTGGCACTTCAAATGACAACTATCATAATGGTGAGACGATGCTAATCAAATAAAAGCTGTTACGGATTATTATATACGAGTAGTTCTGTAGGGACTTATTTTTATGCTAATCGAAACACTGTAGCCCTCACTTTATATATTGTGTACAAATAGGGAATATGTATTAATTATTTATGGTTGGGCATTAGATAGTAGGGTGATCAACCTACAACTTGTATGAGTTTTGAAGAAGTTTGGTAACTGGGATAACTATAGAGTTTAAAGAATAACCCAAACCATGACGGCGGATACCCATTGCAGCCTTAATAATATAAGCTGTCAAAGCTCTTGTTGCTCTATTTTGAGCCTCTATATGGTTATGAATGACTCTTTTGCATTCTGCATTCTTGGATATTTGGTCCCAAACTCTTACAATTAAAAGTATGGATCATGTATTTGGCACTTTAAATGACAACTATTATCACGGTGGGACGATGCTTTTTATTTGAAGGCTCGAGCGATAGGAAAAGAGCTATTAAGATGGATTATGTATGGAGTGTATGGGGCAGTCCAAAATTTGAGCATCAAAGACTTGTTTATTTGATACATTTTCTTCTTGTATGAGAAGTGTTCAAACTAATATAAGCACATGCATAATGACATAAACATATTGGTTGATTTTTAATAAACATAAATCAATTAAAAGTACAATAATGACATAGATGCAAAATGATCAATTAAACCACAATAATACTTGAATTGATCATCACCATACAGAGGGAGGTTCAAATGAGAACCAACTAAAAGTTGAGAACCTTGAGAACTACTAGATAACGTGTTTGTTCACATGTGATTAACTTCAATCATATGTGAACATTGATGTACATTTAATTGATAAAGAAAAAAGTAAAAAAAATCCTAAACTTATATCGAAAAACACAAAAAACAAATATACGTTCACATGTGAACGGATAATGTGAACAAATAGGTAAAACATGTTTTAAGACATAATTTTAGGACTTTTTGACATTTTTTTCTTTCTCAATCTGACCTAAATTAATGTTCACATGTAAATGAAGTTAATCACATGTGAACAAACACGTTATCTAGTAGTTCTCAAGATTTTCAACTTTTAGTTGGTTCACATTTGAACCTAACCCTCACCAGGGATGAGTTCTGGTGAAAATAAGGAAATAAAAAAAAAAGGTGAAAACATATCTCAGCCCTTGATCTAATCTACCTTATATATATATATATATATATATATATATATATATATATATATATATATATATATATATATATATAAAAGGGGTGAAGATAAAAAAAAACGGTGAAAACACTTTTTGTTTCACAATTTTTCTAACTTGTGAACTTTTTTTTTTGTTTCACATATGTTTTTAATTGTGAACCCTTATATTTTTTTTGTTTCACATAAATTTTCATCATGAACCTTAATTTTTTTTTTCTTCACACAAAGGTTTTAATTTTTTTAATTGTGAACCTTATTTTTCCACATAAATTTTTTGTGAAGCTTGATTTTTTTAAGCGAAACTTTTTTAAGTTTTTTTTATTGTGAACCTTGATTAATTTTTTTCACATAAACAATTTTAAAATTTCCAACTGTGTTTTTTTTTTTTTGGTACACAAAATCATTTTTACTTTTCTAATTGTAAAGTTTAATTTTTTTGTTTGGGTTCACAGAAAGTTTACAACTTTTTTAATTGTGAACCTTAAAAAAAAAAATTGGTTCACATAAATTTTTTTACTTTTCTAGTTGTTAGCCTTAATTTTTTTTGGGTTCACGGAAAGTTTTTAACTTTTTCAATTATGAACCTTAATATTTTTGGGATTCACGGAAAGTTTTTAACTTTTTCAATTGTGAATCTTATTTTTTTTGTTTTGGGTTCACAGAAAGATTTTAAGTTTTTCAATTGTAAACCTTAATTTTTTTGTTTTGGTAAACGGATTTGACTTTATTTTATTTTTTTCACAAAAAATATTTTTTTTTGTGAACCTTTTTTTTTTCTACTTCACATAAATTATCAAATACGATTTTTTTTTTTGTTTTCACTGTTTTTTTTATCTCCACCCCTTTTACGAAATATATATATATAAGGTAGATTAGATCAAGGGCTGAGATCTGTTTTCACCATTTTTTTTATCCCCTTGTTTTCACAGGATCTCATTCCTATATATATATATATATATATATATATATATATATATATATATATATATGGCAAAAAAAATATATTAAAAAACTCAATCAATAAAAGTTGAAGAGAGATGGAAGGATACATAATGAATCTGTTGAAAGAAATAACCCAACAAACAATGTAAACTTAATACTAATTGAGATGAAAAGCTGTAACTTAGAGAAATAAAATGAAAGGACATAAGAAACAATCCACCATCCTGATGCACATCAGAAAACCATGCCCTTCCAAATGAGACATCACCTTCTTGAGGATTTAGATGTAGAACACACACACACACATATATAGAGGTGGGTTAAAATAGGAAGGCTAATTTTTGTGAGAACGTAGGAAATCCTTTAAAATTATTTTCTAACTATTCGAAACACATTATTCTTTAAAACTTTTTCAATGATTACTATTAAAATAACTTTTGGAAGCTATGATATAAATATAAATAAAAAATATTAACTTTTTTCGAATTTTTTTTACAGTCGTTACTGTTGTGATTATTTAACATAATCACAAAATATAACATGATAATCACATGTGATTGTTCTCTAATATAATGTGATTATCATGTGTTCGAGATAATTACAAGATATGACATACAGTAATAATCACATATTATTCATGTGATTATCAAGTTATAAAATGTGATTATTGTGTAACACCCCAGTTTTCAAGGTATTATTTTAGTGTACAAAAATATATACTTATTTTTAATTGTAGATCTTTTAATAATAAGTTATAATGGAAAACGTAAATAGTTGTTCAGTTCCAGACAATGATAAGTACGGAGTGTAAACTAAAAACATAATTATCTAAATACACATACGTGCATATCAATTTCCATTTGGTTCCAGAAATATTTAGAGAAAGAGAGAGAGATCGATACAGAGAGAGATGGGGAGAGAGATCACAGGAAAACCTTTTAAACATCGAATTGAAGCTAGAATCATTCAAGTTAATCACTCTCTTCATCTTCCTTTGATTCTGCAAGCTCTAGAGTAAGTGTTCTTCAAGTTCCTAAACCTAGAAAATGGGTTTTTGTTGATTAGTTAGTTTTAATTCGAAATTGAGATTAGTAATTGATTAGTTTGATGTTAGTTAGTATTATTATGATCATTAGTAACCATATTACATGGTGAAAGTGATGAAATCATGATTAGTGTTCTTGAGTGAATTTAGGGGTTTTGCTAAATCCTTGTAAATTCATGTAATAAGTTTCAAAGTGTGCTTAGAGGTGTTAGTAGGTTATGATTATGATGATAGAACAAGTAATTAAAGTAGTAAGTTGATTATGAGATGTTTTGAGTAAAGCTTGATTATGAATATGAAAGGTGAAAGTGATTAGTTAATGAAAAGTGATTATGAATTCATGAATTAGTGATAACTCAAATGATTAGTAGTTAAAAGAATAAGTATAGTATGAATAGAATTATGAAAGTGTAAATAGCTAGTTTAGTTAAAGTAAAGGAAAGTTAATTAAAGTAAGAAAGAGGTGTTAGATGATTATTAGTGAAAGTGTGATTAGTGGTACTAAATTATGATATGTGTTCATGTGTTAGGTGTTAAAGATGTGCCATCCTCAAGTGATCAATTAGCCACAAGGTGTTTAATTCATCAAGGTGAGTTATATGAAAGTGATTATATATATATATATATATATATATATATATATATATATATATATATATATATATATATATATATATATATATATTAAGTGAATTGGATTGCTTTTAGGCAAGAGATTCACTTAATTGGGTAAAAAGGTAAATTGATTAGCTTTAATTAATATGAAAAGATTCATATGATTAGAATGGTTAACTCATGTTAGCCATGTGATGATTAGAATGGTTGACCAAGGTTAGCCATGATGTGATTAGTAGCTAACTTTGTTAGCTCATATGTGATTAGTCTAGCTAATTAGATATTGGCTAGAATATGATTATACTAGCTAGTTAGATATTAGTTAGTATAATCATGATAGATGTGCACATATGAAAGTCAAAGTGAAAGTTCAAGTGAAAGAGAAAGTGGAAGCTCAAGTGGAAGTAAAAGTGAAAGCGAAAGTGAATTCAAGAAAGGGACGAGTCTTTAATACTTTGCTTATTATTGTTTAGTTATAATAATGCATTGTTTTTTTATTAGTAGTTATGTTGATTAGATAATCATGTGCTCACTAAGCTTTATGCTTAACCCGATTAGTGTTTATGTTGTAGGTGCTCGATTTGGTTACACACAATGGATAGAAGTTATAAAGGTTGCTTGCAAGAAGATAGTGTGGATAAGTAGCTTGCTTTATGGTTAGATGAGCTTCTTATTCTTTTGAATTATCGTTATGATTAGCCACTGTGTAAATCGCCCAAAAGAGTTTTGTGACATGTAGTATGTAAGTCTTTGACTTAATAAAGTCAAAGTAAAGAAAAAAGAAGAAATGATTAGTAATCATAAAGGTGTCATAAATTGTAAAGAATTGTAATAGTGTAAAGTATTGAAAATGTGTTTTGGGATTGAATTTAGTGTTGACCCATAGTCAACTATGTTGAGTTGGTCAAAATCGAGTGAAAGATGTAAGTGAAAGATTTAGAACAGTCTTGAAGGAAGGAACGGGTCAAAAGTGTCCAAATGGATACATTTTGGGTCAAAGAGTCAAAACAAGCCACAGTATAGATATGACACTTGTTGCTATTGGTTTAAGTGTCAAATGTATAGTCGGAAATGTTAGTAAAGTATGAAAGTCAGAAAGTATATGGTTTGTGTTTTGACATATCAAGAAAAAGTGCCGAACTGGCCTAAAAATGACTTATAGTTCAGATTTTTAGTTATTGTGTATTTTGAAAAAGTGGAAAAAGGGAAAGTGTCATTTTGACCATAGAAAGGTGCCTGCAAAATTTCATAACTTGATTAGTTGTCGTTTGAAAGATATGCACGTTCAAAGTTAGGAAAATGGTAAATAGTTTGAAAGCTGGCTGCAGGCACTGTAGACGCCAGAGTACCCGGCGGGCAGCCGGAGTACCCGGCGGGTAAACCTAAAACCAGGAACAAGCCGGCGGCTTCCCAAGCTTAACCGACGGCTTCTGTAGCCTTTAAAAGGGGAGTTAAGTTCTGTTACCGAAAAACTAATTTACCCGGCGGTTTATAGTCAGAACCCGGCGGCTAGTTATGGGTACCCGGCGGGTATATGTGGTTTCAGCAAACTTTTATTTTAAAGTTTTAAAAAGTAATACAGACCACAAGAATAGAATACAAATTCAATAGTATAGATAGTGGGACCAATAGAAATACGTTTCAGTGTTAAAAAAAAAAAAAAAATTTCAAATTCAGGGCGTTTCAAGTTGGTATCAAAGCGATGGTTTAAGAGATTTATGTAATCCACAATAGGATTGCCTAAACTTAAACCACTATGAAATGTCTAGTTTTCAATGATTAGTATGCGTAGTAGTAAAGTAGATTTGATTAGATTGATATGTTACCTTGTTATCAGTTGTAATTAGTTTATTAGTAGATGAAATTAGTAGATGCGATGCTAGCATCCCGAATAGTTTTGTTTGAGTTTAAAATGATTAGTTATGAATTTGAAAATAGATAAAGGTACAGATAGCCGTACAGATATGTGTAAAGTATATGAGTAAGTGTTCAGTTATATGTGTAGAGATTTAGTTATGATCAGATGTTCAGATAAACTAGATTATGTTAGCAGAAAGTTCAGAAGTTTAGATAAGAAAATTGATGCAAATTATATGTTTAGATGCTCAAATGATTAGAAATGTAATAGTATGTGTATTATGTGATTAGATAATTGTTCAGACAAATGTGTGAATAGCTGTACAGATATGTGTTTAATTGTTTAGAAATGTGCAAAGATTTAGTTTGATTAGATGTTTAGTTATATTCAGATGTTCAGTTATGTGAAAGAGTTCAGTTATGATTAGAGGTTTAGATTACTAGATAAGCTAACTTGTGTTAGCTGTATGTTCAGATGTTCAGATAATTGCCAAGTTCATTGGCAATAGATTTATGAGTTCAAAAATTTGAAAAGTGATAGTAGATTTATTTTGTGTTCAGAGTTTCAGGTAATCAGAAGTACTGACTTATGTCAGTTATTGTATTAAGAATTTATGTGAATATATGTATGAAAGTATATGTTAGCTGTAGTTTTATGTGTTCAGTTAAAATCTTCATGATTTCTTATTTGCGCAGACTAAAGTGTTTTATGAGTATTCAGATTTTGTGATATCAAAGTTTAGCCACACTCAAACCAGTATATATTTGATAGTAATGAATAGAAGTGTGAGACTGATGTAATGGAACAACGTCTGGCCAACGTGGTTTTATTATATTAAGACACATGAGTGATTCATACCTGTTAAATATAGAGTGGGATTAGTGATGGTTAGCTTAGATGGAAGTAGAAGTGGAGTAGTAAGTGAATAGTTTAATGAAAGTTAGTATGAATTAGAAAGATTAGATTAGGCTCAGTTTATATGGGATTACTATTGTAGTCAAATGAAAGTAGAAATATTGACAATGTGTTAACCTTCAATAATGAATAGAATTTTAGTTTGAAAGAAAGGTTAGAAAGTGAAACTAGAAAAGGGAGTCATGAGGCATGAAGTCAGGTACAATATGATAACTTTTATACCTGCCATTGTTCTTTGACTCCATAGTTGTTAAATATGTGGTGTTTATACCTTGTGAGTAGTTTAATTAATACAGATTTAGTAGTGATGTAATTATGATTTCAGAAAGTGTTAAACTCCTAAGTGGGGGAGAAAATTTTAAGATATACAAAATAATGTATATGAAAAGAATGATAGTAGTGATGAAAGAATAATTAATTGAAAGTTTAGTCTAAGTAACCCAATTGGGTTACTGAATTGATTAGTTGATTTTAATGATTAGTAGTTGTTAAAGAAGTTGAAAGTAGTTGTTTAGTGATAACCGATAATTAGATTTGCTAGTTTATATTAGATGTTGTAGTTATTAGAATAGCTAACCAAGGTTAGCTATGTGATTAGACTAGTTAACTTTTGTTAACTACGTGATTAGATTAGCTAATTTATATTAGCTATTGTGATTAGATTTGTTGACTTATGTTAGCAAGTGTAATTAGAATAGCTAATTCAATTTAGTTATAATGATAATTAGATGATTAGAGATTTCAGTATAGTTGTTTAGTAGAAAGATGAAAGCAGATTAGGTTAACGAAAGATTTAATTCCATAATTTCTTGGTAGTCAGTTATTTATGCAAATATGTAATTATTGATATTTGCTATATGTTGATTAAGTTGTGAATTAGTCAATTAATCATGTGAAGTATTGACAATTTAGCTTATTTGGTTAGTTATGATAATAGTGATTAGTAGTGAAGGATATGAAAGAAGTTTAATCGATTAGAACGGCTAACTTAAATTAGCTGTGAAAGTGATTAGTATGGATAATTAAGAATAGCTATATTCATGATTAGATAGCTAATTTATATTGGCTGAGAATGTGATTAGATTTGCTAAATTACATTAGTTATATTAATGATCAGATAAGTAAGGATTATGTGGTTGTGGATTACATCTCCTAGTTATGAAAGTGTGAAAGCATTTGTTATAGTGCAAAGATTGATTCAGTAGAAACTGATAGTAGTTAGTATTACATTTTATGCTTGATGTTGCACAGTGTGCCAGTGAATAGTGAATAGTTAGCAGTAAACAGTGAATAGTAATTAGTAGCTAAAATGAATTAAGTAAGTTGAAAAAGTAATATGCACATTGGTGCATAAATCGTTTCAGTAGTATGAGTACAGATATATGTAATAGTTGATTAGATGGTTAAGTGATAAAGTTGATTAGTTGTTTAAGTAATAATGTTAGCTACATTATATGTATAGCTGAAAGTTATGAGATCGAACAGATATATGTGAATAGTTGAGATAAAGATAGAAAGTGAAGTTTGGATAGTAGATGCTTAGGTCTGGAACTACAAAGTAAAGAAGTATATCGGAGTAAGTAAATATTTCAGCACAAATAGAGAAAGTGATAAGATTAAGTAGATAAGAATGACATTCGTGAGGACACGAATAAGATAAGTGGGGGAGAGTTGTAACACCCCAGTTTTCAAGGTATTATTTTAGTGTACAAAAATATATACTTATTTTTAATTGTAGATCTTTTAATAATAAGTTATAATGGAAAACGTAAATAGTTGTTCAGTTCCAGACAATGATAAGTACGGAGTGTAAACTAAAAACATAATTATCTAAATACACATACGTGCATATCCATTTCCATTTGGTTCCAGAAATATTTAGAGAAAGAGAGAGAGATCGATACAGAGAGAGATGGGGAGAGAGATCACAGGAAAACCTTTTAAACATCGAATTGAAGCTAGAATCATTCAAGTTAATCACTCTCTTCATCTTCCTTTGATTCTGCAAGCTCTAGAGTAAGTGTTCTTCAAGTTCCTAAACCTAGAAAATGGGTTTTTGTTGATTAGTTAGTTTTAATTCGAAATTGAGATTAGTAATTGATTAGTTTGATGTTAGTTAGTATTATTATGATCATTAGTAACCATATTACATGGTGAAAGTGATGAAATCATGATTAGTGTTCTTGAGTGAATTTAGGGGTTTTGCTAAATCCTTGTAAATTCATGTAATAAGTTTCAAAGTGTGCTTAGAGGTGTTAGTAGGTTAAGATTATGATGATAGAACAAGTAATTAAAGTAGTAAGTTGATTATGAGATGTTTTGAGTAAAGCTTGATTATGAATATGAAAGGTGAAAGTGATTAGTTAATGAAAAGTGATTATGAATTCATGAATTAGTGATAACTCAAATGATTAGTAGTTAAAAGAATAAGTATAGTATGAATAGAATTATGAAAGTGTAAATAGCTAGTTTAGTTAAAGTAAAGGAAAGTTAATTAAAGTAAGAAAGAGGTGTTAGATGATTATTAGTGAAAGTGTGATTAGTGGTACTAAATTATGATATGTGTTCATGTGTTAGGTGTTAAAGATGTGCCATCCTCAAGTGATCAATTAGCCACAAGTTGTTTAATTCATCAAGGTGAGTTATATGAAAGTGATTATATATATATATATATATATATATATATATATATATATATATATATATATATATATATATTAAGTGAATTGGATTGCTTTTAGGCAAGAGATTCACTTAATTGGGTAAAAAGGTAAATTGATTAGCTTTAATTAATATGAAAAGATTCATGTGATTAGAATGGTTAACTCATGTTAGCCATGTGATGATTAGAATGGTTGACCAAGGTTAGCCATGATGTGATTAGTAGCTAACTTTGTTAGCTCATATGTGATTAGTCTAGCTAATTAGATATTGGCTAGAATATGATTATACTAGCTAGTTAGATATTAGTTAGTATAATCATGATAGATGTGCACATATGAAAGTCAAAGTGAAAGTTCAAGTGAAAGAGAAAGTGGAAGCTCAAGTGGAAGTAAAAGTGAAAGCGAAAGTGAATTCAAGAAAGGGACGAGTCTTTAATACTTTGCTTATTATTGTTTAGTTATAATAATGCATTATTTTCTATTAGTAGTTATGTTGATTAGATAATCATGTGCTCACTAAGCTTTATGCTTAACCCGATTAGTGTTTATGTTGTAGGTGCTCGATTTGGTTACACACAATGGATAGAAGTTATAAAGGTTGCTTGCAAGAAGATAGTGTGGATAAGTAGCTTGCTTTATGGTTAGATGAGCTTCTTATTCTTTTGAATTATCGTTATGATTAGCCACTGTGTAAATCGCCCAAAAGAGTTTTGTGACATGTAGTATGTAAGTCTTTGACTTAATAAAGTCAAAGTAAAGAAAAAAGAAGAAATGATTAGTAATCATAAAGGTGTCATAAATTGTAAAGAATTGTAATAGTGTAAAGTATTGAAAATGTGTTTTGGGATTGAATTTAGTGTTGACCCATAGTCAACTATGTTGAGTTGGTCAAAATCGAGTGAAAGATGTAAGTGAAAGATTTAGAACAGTCTTGAAGGAAGGAACGGGTCAAAAGTGTCCAAATGGATACATTTTGGGTCAAAGAGTCAAAACAAGCCACAATATAGATACGACACTTGTTGCTATTGGTTTAAGTGTCAAATGTATAGTCGGAAATGTTAGTAAAGTATGAAAGTCAGAAAGTATATGGTTTGTGTTTTGACATATCAAGAAAAAGTGCCGAACTGGCCTAAAAATGACTTATAGTTCAGATTTTTAGTTATTGTGTATTTTGAAAAAGTGGAAAAAGGGAAAGTGTCATTTTGACCATAGAAAGGTGCCTGCAAAATTTCATAACTTGATTAGTTGTTGTTTGAAAGATATGCACGTTCAAAGTTAGGAAAATGGTAAATAGTTTGAAAGCTGGCTGCAGGCACTGTAGACGCCAGAGTACCCGGCGGGCAGCCGGAGTACCCGGCAAGCCGGCGGCTTCCCAAGCTTAACCGGCGGCTTCTGTAGCCTTTAAAAGGGGAGTTAAGTTCGGTTACCGAAAAACTAATTTACCCGGCGGTTTATAGTCAGAACCCGGCGGCTAGTTATGGGTACCCGGCGGGTAACCCATCTACCCGGCGGGTATATGTGGTTTCAGCAAACTTTTATTTTAAAGTTTTAAAAAGTAATACAGACCACAAGAATAGAATACAAATTCAATAGTATAGATAGTGGGACCAATAGAAATACGTTTCAGTGTTAAAAAAAAAAAAAAAAAATTCAAATTCCGGGCATTTCATATTGCGAATAAAAAACTTAATAAAATATAACTAAAAAAATAATAAAACGTCAAAAAAATATTTATTTGAAAAATAGATTATAAAAGTTGTTTGAAAAAGAAGCTACGAAGAAAATTTTGTAAATTAACGTGGTTTAGATAGCTAAAAAGTGATTTTGAAGTGTTTCCTACGTTATTACGAAAATTAGTCTTCTTATTTGAACCCACGACTATATATATATAGTTGGGTTCTGGTGAGAACAAGGTGATTCCGTGAGAACGGTGAGGACAAATCTTAGCCTTTCATTTAAAATCAAGGCTCTAAAATGGAGGTGTCATTTTTGTAATTATTGAAAAATCTGGAAAAGAGTGGTGGCATTCTTGTAAATATTATGAACTTGTGTTTTCATTCATCATCTATTTGTTCTGGGAATCTTTTAGTTTTTGTTTTTCTTCACAACAATTTATAAGAAATGAAACATTATATTTTTTATGTTTACAGTGGTTAATAATAGTTAAACAAATTTTTTTTTTTTACGTTCACAACTTCACATCACTATTATTTTTACGTTGATCAACTTCACATCTTTTATATTTCTATGTTTCTTTTAGTAGTTTTTTGATATTTAATGAATTGTGTATTGTTTGATTTCATTAGACTGAAATTTGATTGAAAATTGTGTTAAATTATTTTTAAAAAAGACTTCACATGTAAAAGAATATGTTAATATAAAATTATGACAAACTTCACATAAAATTTGTTGTGAAGTTTATACTTATAAAGACTTTACACAGTTTTATGCTGTGAAGCTTTATATTTTAAAATACTTCACATTTAAAATAATATGTTAATATGAAATTATGACAAACTTCACATAAAATCTGTTGTGAAACTTATACTTATAAAGACTTCACACAGTTTTATGATGTGAAACTTTATATTTTTATAATACTTTACATGTAAAACAATATGTTAATATGAAATTATAACAAACTTCACATAAAATTTACTGTGAAGCTTATACTTATAAAGACTTCGCACAGTTTTATGCTGTGAAGCTTTATATTTTAAAATATTTCACATAAAAAGCATTATGTTAATATGAAATTATGACAAACTTCACATAAGATTTACTGTGAAGCTTATACTATTAAAGACTTCCCACAGTTTTATGTTGTGGAGCTTTATATGAACAAAAAAAAAAGTTCACTTCAGAAATCCTGACGCGCCAAATTGAGACTTCAACCTATTTACAATAATGCCACCTCCAAAATTGATATTTTTTATCGGATCCAATGGAAGGTTAGGATGTGTTCTCACCGTTCTCATGGAATCTCCTTGTTCTCACGGTATCCCAAGTCTATATATATATATATATATATATATATATATATATATATATATATATATATATATATATATATATATATATATATATATATATGACTTAGATTGAAACAAACAGGTCAACTATCGAAAAGCTTTTAATAACAAAATATACCATCTTGAATTTTACTTAAAACTAGAACTCGAACTGATTACACAAACATGCCAGACTACTTTGCTAAATACTGGACTTGTATCTTCTAATTGAAACTAGTCATACCAGCAACCTCTTTCATCATTTGGTTTCCCCATAGGCATTTTTCTGCCAATTTATCAATTTCTTTCATACAGATGCAGTCTGCACTCCCACTTGAACCATATTTCTTGAATCATCAAACTGAACCGATTGTGTAAAAAATGAAAACGGGTATTATAACGCAATACTTTGTACACCACCAATTTTTCTCCATATATACACCAGTAAACATGACTTATGTTGTTGTACTGTATACAGAGGCGGACCGAAAAAATTTAGTCACCTGTATCATAAAATTTTTGAAGCTCCCTCGACTTGGTAGTTAATTGAGTTTATTTAAATATGAGGTGCACAACTGATAAACGCCAAAATGTACTATATTGGAGTACTAATTACCCCTTTGTTAGATCGGTTTCTAATGCATTTTGTATGAATAAGATACTTATTTCGTTCATATTTGCATTTAGGAGTTTAATTGGAGCTTGGATCGAAAAGAAACGGAAAACGAGCTAATCGTGAAGAAAAGAAGCTAAGAAAGTGAAGATAGGCAAGATTTGATTGGAATAGGTGTATATGAAGCTTGAATCGGAAAGAGAACGAAAGATGAGCTGAAAATGAAGAAAAGTGTAAATGCTGAGTTTTCGGCTATGCGTTAGTATTTTGGCCATAACTTCCTCATACGAACTCCGATTGGGGTGATTCAACTTGGAGAATTTAGCTAACAGGCAGGGCTAAAAACTTTCATTTTTACCCCTTGGACTAGTTTTGCATCCATCCGGCGGATGGAATAATCCATCCGGCTGATGGATTGGTCGGCAGAAAACCCTTAAAACCTCATTTGCCTTATTTTAAACCTAACTTTTACCACAAACCCTAAGTCGACTAAAGAAATTTCCAGAGGCTTTTTGATGGCATTTTGGAGGCACGAGAGGGTTTGGATTGATGCCAATCGATCCTAATTCACGTGGTTCATGATTCGATTTGCATATCACTTTCCGATTTCAATTCGAACATCGTCTATGTGTTTTGTTTGAATTCATGAATCTGATTTTGTATGATTGAATTATAGATTAGACTTTATGTAATTTGTTTATTTTAATAACCGTGGATTATGATTTTTTGATGGTTATAATTGTGCTTTGGATCAATTGTCTGATTGAAGATTGTTATGTTATCCGTAGAACCTTGATTGTTGGTGGTTGTTAGTTACTACTTAACGTGGTTGATAATGTCATTGAGATTGAGTTCCTTTGATGTTATTGATTATTGATGATTATGAATCTAGGTTTATAGTCATTGCTAAATATGTTGAGTCTGATAGGTTAAGAGACTAGTAACTAATCAATCTAAAATGAGCAAGTTAATAAGAGATTATTAGTAGGTATTGTTGAGTCATACCGCGATGATCAATCATAACAAGTCGTGAATACTTAATGCATAATCTAGGGGAAAACACGTAATTGAAAATAGCAATTCTTGCGACCTGTATCGGGTTTAATGTGGGACCCTAGGTTATAGAAATTAGTTGGACCCGGAACGTAGGTTAATTTACATTCAACTTGGACTCTTTGATTAGTATCTAAGTTAATATAAAAGAAATCATAATCAGACTATCAAAACACATGAACCGGATAATATAAATCTAAGTGTGAAGACTCTGAGCAATTACATGTCTATCTCCAATTGTTTATCTGTTCCTCTTATCTTGTTTTATGTTGTTGGTTTGGTTATTTAGTTCATCTTGAACGTTCGTACGGAACTAAAACGTACCCCTATTTTACTGCTTTCTGAATAATTCCAATTTAATTGAATAACATCGTTCATGTGTTCCTATGTTCGACCTGGACTTACCATAGCTATACTATTCCGATCGGATATTCTTGTCTGGTTGTGTGATAGTATTGATTGGTATATCGTGTACTTTATAAATAATAAAATAGACGCTTTCACACGCATCAAGTTTTTGGCGCCGCTGCCGGGGAATACTTAACCGGTTGGACTATTGTTCTGCCAGGAAACGGTTGCTTATTCGATTAAGTTGGAAAATATATATAGATTAAAAAAAAAAAGGGTTTTTCGTTAATCACGCACAATTTTATAGGCTTGATTTGCTAAATAAATATTTTTGTCTTGTCTAGAAGTTGTGATGATTAATGATGTAATTTGGTTGTAAATGATTGTTTACTAGTTAATTATATATATATATATATATGCATATTATATAAGTTTAATTTTTACTGGAGCAAGGTTTTTGAATTTGGTTTACACAGACGTTCAACTGCGGTTGAGTGCACCAGCCGGCAGTAGGAAGGTTGTTTTTGCAAATAAAATTTTTCTGTTTTCTGCTCTGTTTGTTATGTATATTCTGTAATAAGTATTATTGTTTATTTCTTGTTCCTTACTTTATGTAGGTTATGGTTTGTGAATATGTAGTTTTAACTTCTAGTTATTTTATATTTTGTTTTCTTGTTCTACTTTTTGTCTTCTTGTTTTTTGTTTGCAGTTTCGAACTTTGGGGGTGTGTTCCCTGGAAACCCTCACGAGACTATAACTCGTCCACTCGGGATACCGAGGGGTTTAAAGGCTTATTGCATACGCTAAATGCAATCGTGATGCCTATGGAAGTGTGCTGTTATATATTTTCAGAATCAGATCAAGAAAGCATTTTTCTTCAAGATCAGGGGAGTTTTCTGTTCACTTCTTTTCTATTCCCTATTTTATGATTCCTTGTTTTGCAATAAGGACATTGCTTTATTTAAAGTGGGGGATGGGGAAAAGAAGTATGTTTGTCCTGAATTATAAATCGATAAATATTGGTAGATTTTAGAACTTTGTTTTAAAGGCATTTCTTTAAGGGAACATAGCTAGAAGGCATTCTATGTTAGTCATTTTTCAACCCAAATTTTTCTTTTAAAAAGGTTTTCTCTTTAAGTTTAGAAAATCTTGTAACAAATCTGGGAAATTCAAAGGATAATTTGAACTTAAATTTTAAAATATTAGATAGTTCATCATGTGGTGTATCGATAGGTAATCTATGTATAAGTTGTTGAGCTATTAAATAAAATTTATGCAATAAGTTGGCGATATTCCGAGAGGAACTTTAGCAATGTATGACTTTAGTCTTAATTCTTATAAATGATAGCGTGCGATATGCCATAATTTTGGAATTTAATTAATATCATTTGGGGATATACTGGGTGTTGTTTCCTCTGTTGTACGAAAGTACAGACCTGGTCTCCGCCAGTATATTTAATGAAAAAGAGCAAAAGGAGTTTAAATGAACTCATGATTTAAAAATGTAGTCAAATTATGTTGCTTTGTTGTACTGAGGTACAGACGTGCCACCAATGGTTTGACTAAAATGTTATTATGCTAAACAAAAATCAAGTTATTTTGCTCTATTGTGTTGAGGCACAGACCTGCCACCAATGTCTTGATTTGAAAAATGATTATTTTAATTGGATATCCATAATATGTGTAATATTAGCACGTTATATGTATAAGGGTATTTTGCTATTGTAAATCAAGGGTAAAGCTGCTAGAATAATAATAATATAAGTTCAATTTCTGAAATATAGATTGTTTAGGTGGACAACAATATCGATAATCCTTGTGAGTTATCTTTTATGCCTAATAATAATATAGGAGAAAATTGGGTTTCCTAGAAGAGTTTCTTGATAGCTAAATCTTAAAGTTGAATTGTTTTTAAGCTAAAAATTTGGTTTGCAAAATGCTAGCTAGTATGTAAGTCCCTATGCGCCATTGTCTGCCTACTAAATTTTATCGTTTATAAGTTTTAATTCGACAGTCTACTTGAGGACAAGTAGGATTCAAGTGGGGGATGTTTGATAAACGCCAAAATGTACTATATTAGAGTACTAATTACCCCTTTGTTAGATAGGTTTCTAATGCATTTTGTATGAATAAGATACTTATTTCGTTCATATTTGCATTTAGGAGTTTAATTGGAGCTTGGATCGAAAAGAAACGAAAAACGAGCTAATCGTGAATAAAAGAAGCTAAGAAAGTGAAGATAGGTAAGATTGGATTGGAATAGGTGTATATGAAGCTTGAATCGGAAAGAGAACGAAAGATGGGCTAAAAATGAAGAAAAGTGTAAATGCTGAGTTTTCGGCTATGCGTTAGTATTTTGGCCATAACTTCCTCATACGAACTCCGATTGGGGTGATTCAACTTGGAGAATTTAGCTAACAGGAAGGGCTACAACTTTCATTTTTATCCCTTGGACTAGTTTTTCATCCATCTAGCGGATGGATTAATCCATACGGCGGATGGATTGGTCGGCAGAAAACCCTTAAAACCTAATTTGCCTCATTTTAAACCTAACTTTTACCACAAACCCTAAGTCGACTAAAGCAAGTTCCAAAGGATTTTTGATGGCATTTTGGAGGCACGAGATGGTTTGTATTGATGCCAATCGATCCTAATTCGCGTGGTTCACGATTCGGTTTGCATATCACTTTCCGATTTCAATTCGAACATCGTCTATGTGTTTTGTTTGAATTCATGAATCTGATTTTGTATGATTGAATTATAGATTAGACTTTATGTAATTTGTTTAGTTTAATAACCTTGCATTATGATTGTTTGATGGTTATAATTGTGCTTTGGATCAATTGTCTGATTGAAGATTGTTATGTTATCCGTAGAACCTTGATTGTTGGTGGTTGTTAGTTACTACTTAACGTGGTTGATAATGTCATTGAGATTGAGTTCCTTTGATGTTATTGATTATTGATTATTATGAATCTAGGTTTATAGTCATTGCTAAATATGTTGAGTCTGATAGGTTAAGAGACTAGTAACTAATCAATCTAAAATGAGCAAGCTAATAAGAGATTATTAGTAGGTATTGTTATGTCATACCGCGAGGATCAATCATAACAAGTCATGAATACTTAATGCATAATCTAGGGAAAAGCACGTAATTGATAATAGCAATTCTTGCGACCTGTATCGGGTTTAATGTGGGACCCTAGGTTATAGAAATTAGTTGGACCCGGAACGTTGGCTAATTTACATTCAACTTGGACTCTTTGATTAGTATCTAAGTTAATATAAAAGAAATCACAATCAGACAATCAAAACACATGAACCGGATAATATGAATATGAGTGTGAAGACTCTGAGCAATTACATGTCTATCTCCAATTGTTTATCTGTTCCTCTTATCTTGTTTTATGTTGTTGGTTTGGTTATTTAGTTCATCTTGAACGTTCGTACGGAACTACAACATACCCCTATTTTACTGCTTTCTGAATAATTCCAATTTAATTGAATAACATCGTTCATGTGTTCCTATGTTCGACCTGGACTTACCATAGCTATACTATTCCGATCGGGTATTCTTGCCTGGTTGTGTGATAGTATTGATTGGTATATCCTGTACTTTATATATAATAATAAAACTAGACGCTTTCACGCGCATCAACAGCCTAAATATGAGTGATAACACTCTTAAAAAATCAATAACTTTTCAACTAAATTTACACTAAGTCGACTTAATTGACTGGTGTCACGTGTCACCGCTAACTATAACGTGGGTCCGCCCCTGACTGTATAACAGCTTAAAAAATGTTTAGTGGTGTACGGAGCACTGTTGATGTTATCAACGGGAGGTTTTAAAATTTATAATTGCTGGGATCTAAGTGTGACTTACTAGTACTGAACCAAAAGGTTAGTAGGCGGTAAGTTGGACCTAGAGTCGTTCTTAAAGAGAAACTGAATTGAAACGGAGGTGATCCAATCAATCTTTCTTTTCTAGTAAATGTTTTTAAAAGAGTGCGTTGGGGGTTTTGGTTCAGTTAATTAAGTAAACTAAATAAAGCGAATAAAATGTAATAAGATGTCAGATAATGCAAAGTAGTATTTGTTGTGAGTTCGTTAGTTAATAATCATGGGATGATGACTCTTACGGGAAAACGATTAACTAAATTGGGTTGCTTATGAGATTCATTAACTTATGGTATAACCAATAGATTCCTTATTAGTCGGTTATCAACTAATATGTCACGAGGAACTAAGGTATCATGATTCTGACCAGACAGACAATGCTCAACTCTCCACACTCTCCTGTGAGGGAGTCAGTGGCCCATATTATTGAACGTATTCGCTCGTGGGCGAAGGAATAGAGTAGCAAGTCCATAACATGTCTAGCCGTTCTTAATACCACAATGATTATGAATCCATTAAACAAATAACTTAGAACTTGTGTCCGGACTTATTTAATCAATTTCTACCAATGAAACTTAAGCGTGATAAACGAGGGAAAGCATTTAGGTTTCTTGCATACCGTACTTTAGGTTCCATGGTTTTCAGGAAAAAGTATTGGTTTAAGTTGGATTTCAAACTTGCCTTTCTTAATACAATTAACAAATCCCTAGGTTTTCGTAAATGATCATTTAGCCTATAGCCTACCTAATCTAATCTAATCTAAACTAAAACAACTAATTAAAATGCTGACGGCTTTTTACAGAAAGTCAAACCCAGACCATGTCGGAAAATAATATGGTGGCTCACATCGTATTTAATTGTTTACCGATGTTTCCGTTGTGAGTTTAATTGCTTCGCGATGTTTACATGATGAGTACATTGTGATCAGAAGTGTACAATACTCATGGCAAGTCCACGTAATCACATTGCATTTTATAATGCTTGCATGACGTTACAATTAAAAACATAATTTTTACACAGATAACTATTGACCGAGTATTGAGGTTCGCGACTCCTCTTTACAAGGTTACAATCACGTTTGTTAATCGAAAGGCGAATATAAGTTTAGGGTTTAAAATCACAAGATAAGTCCATTCACAAGGTTTCCAATTTTATAACGTCGATCCATAATACAACTACCTTCGGTCGTTACCGGCTTCCATATGTTTGTACTATGCTCAAAAGCATTTCCAATACTATACCGAGTAATCAGTCGAATCGGGGCCATCGTATTATTTCACGATGCATTTAAAGTAATCCCACAATTATATATACTAACTACATCACAACAAATACAATAGTAATCTACTCGCTAATCATGGTAATAACGATCGCAAACATAATTAAAGCAAACATGTTTAATTAAGATAGATAAGGATAGAGATAACCGAGATTAATATGCGAGAAGAAATAGACTTGAATTAATGAGCGTAACTCCAAGCGTACACCAAAGATTACAAAACGTTCTTAGCTTTCTTTCTACTCTAAACAAAGTGCTAAACTATTCTAATGCTAAATTTAAAGTAAGAAAGTAGAATGAGAAAGTAAGAAAGTAATATGACTAGTGCATATGGAACATTTTGAAATGAAGCCTAAAGCCTCCTATTTATAGGTGAGCTTTGGCTCACATTAGCATCTTGAGGTGCATGTTAGCAAAAGGTAGCCAAAAGGGTGCACCGGGTACCGTACAACACGAAAAGTAGGCGCACCGGGTACCGTACAACACGAAAAGTAGGCGCACCAGGTACCAAAAGTTACCAAAAACGGAAACCGAGGCAGGTACATGCCAGCCGGCGGTGGTGGGGGTCCAGCTGGCGGCGGTGGGCCCACCCCCGCCCCGTTGCGCGGTCTTTTGCTTCGTTTCTCGATTCGTGCGTGTTTTCTTCGTTATACGTCCGTTTGTGTTGATTCTTTTTTTGTTGGATTCGTAATTCAAAAACGAAGATTTTGACATAAGATAGGCCCTGTGATGAGGTCTCTAGCTCCAGATATTGCGTACGGATCATTTGGATCTTCCGGCGGGCGCGAAATCTTCATTTTTTACCCGTTTCAGTTGATTCTTCTTCTGTTGGATTCGTATTTTAAAAACGAACATCTTGGAAATATTGGATGTTGATGGAGGGCACTTTAGTCTTGAAATCTCATTTTGATGCCTTGAATCTTCAAACGTGTGTGGAATCTTCGTTTTTCATCCGTTTTGCTTGATTTTTATCGTGCAACCTCGTTTTGACCATCTTGGCATAATGTTACTGATTTGTGCTATATTTGAATTAAAATGCCAAGAATCGTTCCAGAATGAGAGAGATATCGGTAGTAAAAACATGACTTTTTACGCGATATCAAGCACCACCCTTAACATTATATTGACGTATTAGAATAAAATCAAGTTGAACTGAAGTGTACTGATATCTCCCGTAACTAATTTGTTTATCTACCAATCTACCATAAACACTACATACCTACTGTACAAACTCATTGACATGCTTTGAGTGCATTTTAATTTAACTGAGAACCTAAACGGCATCTCTAATCTAAGCACCCATATAGATATTGTCTTGCAATGAATTTCTACCATTTGCACCCAAACATAAGACAATTCTTATGGAAGCTAGATTATCAGTATTTTATCAAAACAATGTACAAGATAGTGATCAAGGATGACGTATAGACTACCAATACATTGGCGTGTACAAAAAACCGAAAACCGAAACCCGACCCGATTAGAACCCGAAAACCGAACCGGTCAAACCTGGGTTTGACCCAACCCGGTTCGGGTTTTGTAATACCCGGCGGGTACAAACCGGTTTTTAGTTTTACCGTTGGGAACCGGGTCCTAACCGGTTTCTCGCAACCCAGTTTCAAAAACCGGTTTTAAAACCGGTTAAAAACCAATTTTTTTTGTGAACGTTAGCTAGCCGTTTGAGCTTGTTTTTGACCTTATTTCACCTTTTAATTACCATTTTGCCATCACAAATTCACTATAAATATAAGCCTTTAGTTTAGATTCAATTACAACATTCAAACACTCATACATATCTACAAAAACTCAAAACGCTCTCAAAACGCATATAAAATTCTCGTTTCTCAAATGGCAACTCAATCTTCTTCCACTTCCCATGGTGTTGGTTCTTCAAATGCACCAACGATTGTTCGACAATTGCCTAACAAAATAAATCCGGAGGTGTGGGGTTTTTACGACAAAGTGTTGATGTCGGATGGTATGACTAAGGCACATTATAAACGTTGTCGGAAATTCTTAAAAGCCGACTCCAACACAACGTTGAAAAATCATAATGAAAAGCATTGTGAGGGACTCAAAAGTAATCCGGAAGCAAGTGGTCAAGCTTATATATCACGAGATGGAACTTAAAAATCATAATGAAAGGCATTGTGAGGGGCTTTGAGTTTGTTTTGGATACCAACGATTTTCTCGGTGGTTTCGTGAATGATTTCCGGACCAGTGAGTTGGCTGTCTCCCACTTTGGTCCAACAGATAGGTGATCGGCACTTACGACCGTACAGTGCCTCGAAGGGTGCAGCTCCAATACTGGTATGGTAGCTGTTGTTGTACGAAAACTCGCACAATGGTAGATGTTGTTCCCAGTTTACACCGAAGTCAACTACGCAGGCTCGTAGCATGTCTTCCAGTGTTTGAATAGTTCGTTCACTTTGGCCATCGGTTTGAGGGTGGTATGCGGTACTCATATCGAGACGGGTACCCAACGATTTCTGAAGTGATTGCCAAAAGCGAGATGTGAAGCGACTATCCCTATCGGAGATAATCGAGATTGGAACACCGTGTCGAGAAACGACTTCCTTGATGTAGATTCGTGTGAGGCGTTCCATTTTATCGGTTTCCTTGATCGCCAGGAAATGAGCAGATTTCGTGAGACGATCGACGATCACCCAAATGGTATCGTAACCGCTCGATGACTTAGGTAGTTTGGTTATGAAATCCATAGCGATTTGTTCCTATTTCCATTCAGGAATGTCGGGTTGTTGAAGTAAGCCAGAAGGCTTTTGATATTCAGCTTTGACTTTCGAGCAAGTAAGGCACTTGCTAACATAGGTGGCGATTTCGGCTTTCATGTTTGGCCACCAATAAAACTCCTTGATGCCGTGATACATTTTATCGGATCCCGGGTGGATAGAATATTTGGACTTGTGAGCTTCATCCATCACCAAGTCTCGCAGGTTCCCAAAACTAGGCAACCAGATTCGATTAGAAAAACACCTAACTCCGTTAGCTTTGATTTCGAATTGTTTATCCATGCCCCGTGATGTGACCCAAAAAGTCATATTTTTAAGTACTTATTTCCGCACTTTTTGGACTATTCTTTGATGAAAACATTCCAAAACAATCATTTATCATCATAAATCATCAAGGTAGTCTAAATACGGGTGTTGCTACAAAAATCAATAAAAACATCCATTTTGCACGCAAACCGAGGCGAAAACTATCACCTTAAATATTCCATTCTTGATTATCCTATCAAAGCAGATCTTAATGCATATTTTATGATTCAATAGGAAAATCTAAGATCGGTGGTGAAAGAATCAAGAGAAGCGGTTGAAGAACGAATAAGATATGCAGTCTAGAAGCCCGCCGATCGTCATCCGGAACACGCAAAAGTCAAACACTTCCAAATTTGGCAAACTCAGAGTCATTAGAAGCGTAACGGAAAAACGAAGCCAACGGCGCAAGAATCAAGCAAATCGGAGCCCAAACGAAGAAGATACGGACGAACCAAGCAACCGAGAAACAAGCGGAGGCCAAACCAAGCACCAACCCCCCTGCCCACCTAGGTACTGTATACGGTACCCTAGGTGCCGTATACGGCCCTTGGGGTGCCGTATACGGGGCCTGGTGGCTTGTGAGGTGCCGTTTGCCCCCTTGGTCCGGTACCCCCCGTATGCGCTTTGATGCTTGTTCTTCATGCTTTGTGACTTGTACAAAGCTTCCTACTCTTTCCCTATAAATAGAGGGCCTCCTCACTCATTTCAAAACACACCTTACACCTTTCATTTCACATACTTCTCTTTCTCTCTCTAGAATTTTCTCTCTAGCACTACTCTTAGGAGTTAGAGGAGAATTGTTCTTGTAGTTAGTTCTCTCTCTAGTTTCTCTCTCTAGCACTACTCTTAGGAGTTAGAGGAGAACTAGAGAGATATAAGTTAGCGGTTAGAGCTAGAGGAAAGTTGTAATTGGGTAATCAAGCTGTAGCAAGGTTATTCAAGTCAGACTGTTGTAATCCTCAGTATTACTCTTCTAATCCGGTGATATTATCTTACTTTCTTACTGTTATAATGTTTACTTTGTATATTGTTTCAGTACGATTTATGATTGTTGCCATGCTGATTAGCTAGATTAATATGTGATTGTTGGAATGTAGATGTTAGGTTTAGGGATGATGTTTAATTAATATATCTTATATATGATTGGTAGTTGTTATGCTGCATACATGTTTAGACTTATCCTGGATGTAGACTTAATTAATCACCCTTTCTGGTCTCTCACGTGACTGTTGCCTTAGGATAGGATCTGATCAACCCTAACTACGAATACACAGTTATCTCCTGTTTGTATGAAACTGTGAGATCGCCATAACACGTCAGAATACTTGGTATAGCGTTGGAAATACCGTTGGTAGAGTACAAATACGTGGAAGCCAAGGAAATGCCGGTGGCCTATCTCACCGTGGATTACCTGGAAGCAACCCTTTCAGACATGGGTCTAGGTCATGTTAAGCCGTGAAAATGCTATAGTACACCGTTAAACTACCTCTGGTTATAAAGCTGTGTAAATATATAATAGGTCTTTAAAACACCGTAGATATACCTAGGGTTAGAGTACTGTGGAAAATAAGGACACTATACACTGTAAGCATACCTAGGGATGAACGACCGATTGTGAAGTAGGGTCTAATCCATGACGGAAGTATTAAGAACTTAAACAGATAAAACATGAGTTAGGAAATGAAAGCAAGGATGCCGGCTATGTTCCCAGATGCTTAAAACCCCTAAACTCTACTTAACCGATAGTTTAACTTATTCAGCATACAACCAGTATAACTCTGTTAAAATTGGATAGACATAGGTGTTAAGAAAAGTCAGTGTTGTGGACTGTCGCCTTATTCCTTAACCCCATTCAGAGGGTCGCTTGGTCTCCGAAAGAGACGGTGAGGTGGGTCTGAAGACAGTCCCATCTGATCAGAATCAGGATAACCTAGGATTCAGTGACATATGTTTTAGGGTTACACCTAGACGTAGGGTCCTAGCGTTTACACCGAATGTTTAGAAGATTCTTAATCAGAGTAATCACCTATCATCTATATAATATCATCCCGAAATCCTAATCGTCGAAGTTTCAGCAATCACTCTCTACCTGCTGCTTATATTCTCGTTTATTTTTCTGCATTTTAATTTTCTGTCTTTAGATCAGATTAGATAAAACCAAAACCCATACCTACCTTGTTTTAAACCCATCCTATTGTCAAGTTATCTTTGGTAGGTTCCAATTCAATTCAATTCGTTCCGATTTTGGACGACACTCGAGTTATACTTGCCGCTTTACCCACAAGGTAGGTAGCTTGCATAGTTTGAGCCCAGCAAATATAAATTTTTTAAAACTTCTATGTTCGCGCGTCTCGGTAGCCGTCGGTGCAACGACCCGGATTCTAAAAACCCGACCGACCGCTGGGGCCGCGACAAGTTTTTGGCGCCGCTGCCGGGGATCGGTTTCGTCAAGAATTGAATTCTGCCTTAGATAATTAACTTTAGGAGATCCTTCCCTAAGATTATCATTACTTAGGAAGTTAATCGCTTTATTAGTTAGATAACTTAGTTCTTAAACCCTAGAAAATACATAAAAATTAGAAAATGAAAAACCCTAATTCTCCTTCAAATCCCATCTCTCCTCTCTATCAAATGATGACGGATGAGATGACGGTTTTGGAAGATGCGGAATTCTTTGACTGTCCAGAGTATGAGTCAAACTCCTCTGACGTTAGAGAGATCTGTGTTAACCATGAAGTTGAGAACCCAAAAATATCGAGCTTAGACTTAGGTTTTGATAAATCTCAGCAAAAGATTCCAGCTTCTGTTACTATTGCTTTAAGTGGTCAACCCACACTTGACCCTGAGATTCTGTCAATCTTGTCTAGGTATCCACACTATATTAGACCTGCTACTTTACCTGATGATGAACCATTTGGAATCGAAGTGTTCTTCTATCCACCCATGCCTTGGATGGATTTGAATGAACGTCTTCATTGTTTAGATGAATACTTTGAGTACGATCTCCCAGATATTTTGCGAGCCCACCCCACTACACTTTATTCAAGTGTTGTTGAGGAAGAGTGTCTCCAGTATCAGGTTGAGAATGAACTTAGGATAGAAACACCAACCCGATTAAACACTGAATCTAGGAATCATCTACCCGAATCAGAAACAGACCATCACTTAGGAAATTCTCAAAAGCCCAATAGGAGGATAGATATCCATGCCAACTTTCTGAAATATCTTAAGATATCTGATTTTCCATTTACAATTGAGCAGAGAAGGACCTTTGTTGAGATTGATAGAATAATTAGACTTCTTCGTGCTAAAAACAGTCGAAAAGACGAGCTATTGTTAAAATCAGAATTAAATCTTTTAATGGATTTACTTGCCAGCACCGATTATCCCTCTGATTCACAACCTAGGATTAATCGTTATGTTGCGTTCCTGATTAACGATCTTGAATTTTGGAAAGAAAGAAGCCCTATCAATTCTAACATGATTCTTGCAGATATTCCATTCTTTGTTGATCCTGCTACTTATTTGTAACACCCCAGTTTTCAAGGTATTATTTTAGTGTACAAAAATATATACTTATTTTTAATTGTAGATCTTTTAATAATAAGTTATAATGGAAAACGTAAATAGTTGTTCAGTTCCAGACAATGATAAGTACGGAGTGTAAACTAAAAACATAATTATCTAAATACACATACGTGCATATCCATTTCCATTTGGTTCTATAAATATTTAGAGAAAGAGAGAGAGATCGATACAGAGAGAGATGGGGAGAGAGATCACAGGAAAACCTTTTAAACATCGAATTGAAGCTAGAATCATTCAAGTTAATCACTCTCTTCATCTTCCTTTGATTCTGTAAGCTCTAGAGTAAGTGTTCTTCAAGTTCCTAAACCTAGAAAATGGGTTTTTGTTGATTAGTTAGTTTTAATTCGAAATTGAGATTAGTAATTGATTAGTTTGATGTTAGTTAGTATTATTATGATCATTAGTAACCATATTACATGGTGAAAGTGATGAAATCATGATTAGTGTTCTTGAGTGAATTTAGGGGTTTTGCTAAATCCTTGTAAATTCATGTAATAAGTTTCAAAGTGTGCTTAGAGGTGTTAGTAGGTTATGATTATGATGATAGAACAAGTAATTAAAGTAGTAAGTTGATTATGAGATGTTTTGAGTAAAGCTTGATTATGAATATGAAAGGTGAAAGTGATTAGTTAATGAAAAGTGATTATGAATTCATGAATTAGTGATAACTCAAATGATTAGTAGTTAAAAGAATAAGTATAGTATGAATAGAATTATGAAAGTGTAAATAGCTAGTTTAGTTAAAGTAAAGGAAAGTTAATTAAAGTAAGAAAGAGGTGTTAGATGATTATTAGTGAAAGTGTGATTAGTGGTACTAAATTATGATATGTGTTCATGTGTTAGGTGTTAAAGATGTGCCATCCTCAAGTGATCAATTAGCCACAAGTTGTTTAATTCATCAAGGTGAGTTATATGAAAGTGATTATATATATATATATATATATATATATATATATATATATATATATATATATATTAAGTGAATTGGATTGCTTTTAGGCAAGAGATTCACTTAATTGGGTAAAAAGGTAAATTGATTAGCTTTAATTAATATGAAAAGATTCATGTGATTAGAATGGTTAACTCATGTTAGCCATGTGATGATTAGAATGGTTGACCAAGGTTAGCCATGATGTGATTAGTAGCTAACTTTGTTAGCTCATATGTGATTAGTCTAGCTAATTAGATATTGGCTAGAATATGATTATACTAGCTAGTTAGATATTAGTTAGTATAATCATGATAGATGTGCACATATGAAAGTCAAAGTGAAAGTTCAAGTGAAAGTTCAAGTGAAAGAGAAAGTGGAAGCTCAAGTGGAAGTAAAAGTGAAAGCGAAAGTGAATTCAAGAAAGGGACGAGTCTTTAATACTTTGCTTATTATTGTTTAGTTATAATAATGCATTGTTTTTTATTAGTAGTTATGTTGATTAGATAATCATGTGCTCACTAAGCTTTATGCTTAACCCGATTAGTGTTTATGTTGTAGGTGCTCGATTTGGTTACACACAATGGATAGAAGTTATAAAGGTTGCTTGCAAGAAGATAGTGTGGATAAGTAGCTTGCTTTATGGTTAGATGAGCTTCTTATTCTTTTGAATTATCGTTATGATTAGCCACTGTGTAAATCGCCCAAAAGAGTTTTGTGACATGTAGTATGTAAGTCTTTGACTTAATAAAGTCAAAGTAAAGAAAAAAGAAGAAATGATTAGTAATCATAAAGGTGTCATAAATTGTAAAGAATTGTAATAGTGTAAAGTATTGAAAATGTGTTTTGGGATTGAATTTAGTGTTGACCCATAGTCAACTATGTTGAGTTGGTCAAAATCGAGTGAAAGATGTAAGTGAAAGATTTAGAACAGTCTTGAAGGAAGGAACGGGTCAAAAGTGTCCAAATGGATACATTTTGGGTCAAAGAGTCAAAACAAGTCACAGTATAGATACGACACTTGTTGCTATTGGTTTAAGTGTCAAATGTATAGTCGGAAATGTTAGTAAAGTATGAAAGTCAGAAAGTATATGGTTTGTGTTTTGACATATCAAGAAAAAGTGCCGAACTGGCCTAAAAATGACTTATAGTTCAGATTTTTAGTTATTGTGTATTTTGAAAAAGTGGAAAAAGGGAAAGTGTCATTTTGACCATAGAAAGGTGCCTGCAAAATTTCATAACTTGATTAGTTGTCGTTTGAAAGATATGCACGTTCAAAGTTAGGAAAATGGTAAATAGTTTGAAAGCTGGCTGCAGGCACTGTAGACGCCAGAGTACCCGGCGGGCAGCCGGAGTACCCGGCGGGTAAACCTAAAACCAGGAACAAGCCGGCGGCTTCCCAAGCTTAACCGGCGGCTTCTGTAGCCTTTAAAAGGGGAGTTAAGTTCTGTTACCGAAAAACTAATTTACCCGGCGGTTTATAGTCAGAACCCGGTGGCTAGTTATGGGTACCCGGCGGGTAACCCATCTACCCGGCGGGTATATGTGGTTTCAGCAAACTTTTATTTTAAAGTTTTAAAAAGTAATACAGACCACAAGAATAGAATACAAATTCAATAGTATAGATAGTGGGACCAATAGAAATACGTTTCAGTGTTAAAAAAAAAAAAAAATTCAGATTCAAGGCGTTTCAAGTTGGTATCAGAGCGATGGTTTAAGAGATTTATGTAATCCACAATAGGATTGCCTAAACTTAAACCACTATGAAATGTCTAGTTTTCAATGATTAGTATGCGTAGTAGTAAAGTAGATTTGATTAGATTGATATGTTACCTTGTTATCAGTTGTAATTAGTTTATTAGTAGATGAAATTAGTAGATGCGATGCTAGCATCCCGAATAGTTTTGTTTGAGTTTAAAATGATTAGTTATGAATTTGAAAATAGATAAAGGTACAGATAGCCGTACAGATATGTGTAAAGTATATGAGTAAGTGTTCAGTTATATGTGTAGAGATTTAGTTATGATCAGATGTTCAGATAAACTAGATTATGTTAGCAGAAAGTTCAGAAGTTTAGATAAGAAAATTGATGCAAATTATATGTTTAGATGCTCAAATGATTAGAAATGTAATAGTATGTGTATTATGTGATTAGATAATTGTTCAGACAAATGTGTGAATAGCTGTACAGATATGTGTTTAATTGTTTAGAAATGTGCAAAGATTTAGTTTGATTAGATGTTTAGTTATATTCAGATGTTCAGTTATGTGAAAGAGTTCAGTTATGATTAGAGGTTTAGATTACTAGATAAGCTAACTTGTGTTAGCTGTATGTTCAGATGTTCAGATAATTGCCAAGTTCATTGGCAATAGATTTATGAGTTCAAAAATTTGAAAAGTGATAGTAGATTTATTTTGTGTTCAGAGTTTCAGGTAATCAGAAGTACTGACTTATGTCAGTTATTGTATTAAGAATTTATGTGAATATATGTATGAAAGTATATGTTAGCTGTAGTTTTATGTGTTCAGTTAAAATCTTCATGATTTCTTATTTGCGCAGACTAAAGTGTTTTATGAGTATTCAGATTTTGTGATATCAAAGTTTAGCCACACTCAAACCAGTATATATTTGATAGTAATGAATAGAAGTGTGAGACTGATGTAATGGAACAACGTCTGGCCAACGTGGTTTTATTATATTAAGACACATGAGTGATTCATACCTGTTAAATATAGAGTGGGATTAGTGATGGTTAGCTTTGATAGAAGTAGAAGTGGAGTAGTAAGTGAATAGTTTAATGAAAGTTAGTATGAATTAGAAAGATTAGATTAGGCTCAGTTTATATGGGATTACTATTGTAGTCAAATGAAAGTAGAAATATTGACAATGTGTTAACCTTCAATAATGAATAGAATTTTAGTTTGAAAGAAAGGTTAGAAAGTGAAACTAGAAAAGGGAGTCATGAGGCATGAAGTCAGGTACCATATGATAACTTTTATACCTGCCATTGTTCTTTGACTCCATAGTTGTTAAATATGTGGTGTTTATACCTTGTGAGTAGTTTAATTAATACAGATTTAGTAGTGATGTAATTATGATTTCAGAAAGTGTTAAACTCCTAAGTGGGGGAGAAATTTTAAGATATACAAAATAATGTATATGAAAAGAATGATAGTAGTGATGAAAGAATAATTAATTGAAAGTTTAGTCTAAGTAACCCAATTGGGTTACTGAATTGATTAGTTGATTTTAATGATTAGTAGTTGTTAAAGAAGTTGAAAGTAGTTGTTTAGTGATAACCGATAATTAGATTTGCTAGTTTATATTAGATGTTGTAATTATTAGAATAGCTAACCAAGGTTAGCTATGTGATTAGACTAGTTAACTTTTGTTAACTACGTGATTAGATGTGACACCCCCAAATTTAATGATTTGCGGAAGCTTGATTTGGGTGTCACTAATCAATATACAAAGCACATAAGATATAATGAACGACCACTATATGCGTCGTTTTAAACTTGTATAAATAAAATTAAATGTTTACATCAAAATATAGTTACATTAGCTCGGTTCCTGAAATTGAGAGATTACATAGCATAATTACTTTTACAAAATATAATAATGCAGTCCAATCTCTAGTTGTATGTATGCTGACTCGAGCTAATAATTCCTGCTTGTGCAGCCAAACTACTGCTGGGTACCTGTGATAAATACTAAAATGGGTCAGCGAAAACGCTGGTGAGCTCACAGGTTTGTATGTCAATGTATGGTTGTAAGAACCGCAAGATTTATATTGAATTTAAAATGCAATTAAGCAAGATAAAAGTTATACTGTCCATGAGCACATAGTCTGAGCTTAACTTGATTTGTCAGGCCCACTTAAGGAAACCTAACTTGAATTGCCTCCTACGAGTGCCTAATCAACACTCGTCTTCCCAAATACTAATACATCCGTTTGACCGGTTAGTGCGTGCTAACCCGGATGAGGATTGTCAATCCCATATGATATCATATACTAACATTCACGCTAAAATATTAGAGACTATGCTTATGGAGGACTTTAAATTGATTAGCTTGAAACTCATGTAGTATTTGAAGTTTGGCACTTGCGTTCTACTTGTAAAACAAAATCGAGTAGTAATATCACACCCCTAGTTGTAAAGCAGTGAAAATGGGGCTATGAAACTCACCTGAGTCTTGAAGTGTTTAATTTAGTAAACTTGAAGTAATTAGCGGTGAATTGATGTCCAAAGGCTTGAAACCTGAATGTGTCCACGACACTTGAATTGTTATTAATTGTACCGGTATCTCGAAAGACTACCATTTAAATCGTTTGTTTAACTTGATGTCCAAATTACCCCGATTTGGTTGATTGTATTGTTACAAGTTACTACGACTTGTTTGATTGACTTGATACAAGTTACAACGACTTGTTTGATTGTGAATTAGGTTTTGAAAATGTATACGGCCCGTTGGTGATTGTTTGAATTTAAATATGTTAATGTTCTCCTTATGTCTCAAAGTGTTAACCCTGAAAAGTAAATTCCATTATGACTGAAAAGTTGTATCGTGTAAGCGTTTTGAAGTTGTACAAGTTTGACACTTGTTGTAAAAATGTGCTTACGGAATCTAAGTACGGGGGTCCGGGGGCAGCGCCCCTGGTTAGCGGGGTCCAAGGGGCGGTAGCCCCTGGCGGGGTCCAAGGGGCAAAGCCCCTGGCTGGGGTCGAGCTGCCAGGTCAGCTTGGAAAATTTTTATTTCTACTATATTGCTTTAAGGAAAAACGCATCAGGACTTGAATTTGGGTGAAATCAAGTGATAAAATTTCGAGCCTCGACACTTAGTAAAAATCTGTGTTTTTGAGGTTCTGGTTTGTGCGACGTTGGGTGCGACGTTGGGTGCGACGTCGCAGATCCGGACTGCGACGTTGGGCACGGCGTCGCTATGTGCGACTTTCGCAATTTAATGCGACGTTGTGCGTGGCGTCGCTATAGGCGACGTAGTTGATTTCTGCGACGTTGGGGTTTACGTCGCTAAGTGCGACGTCCGCAATTCAATGCGACGTAGAGTGCTGCGTCGCTATATGCGACGTTGAGGATTTGTGCGACGTAAGTCGCTACGTCGCATTTACACCAGGCCAAATGCGACGTACGGGATCTGATCGGAGTTTCGACTTCAAAAACGTATTTTCCGGCCATCGATCGGTGTAATATTTTTACCCAACCCATTTTAGGACATTACAAGGTTATACAAACAACTAGCAAGTTATAAAACTTAAAAACGAGAGTTTTCGGAGTTGTGTCGGAAACTTACAAATCGCCGAAATGAAATTCCGGAAAGATAGAAATGTAGATCGGAATGCGGTGAGTGTTTTCTTCCAAACGAGTATGACGATCCAAGGTCGATTGAGGTGCTTATTTTTGTGATTAGTGAGTTTTTGTGAGTTTGGGTTTTTGAGAGAAAAGAAAAGGAAGAGAGAGAGAGATAAATGAGAAATGAAAGAAAGAAATGGTGGGGAGGTGGTTAAGGGATCACCTCCCATTTTCAGTCCGCGCACTGCGCTCCGTGCGGTGTTCGTTTACTCCGTCGTTTGAACGTTAAATATTTATTTTCTATGTTTTAATATACGTTTTAAAATGCGAATAATTATTCAGTATTTTTGTTGAAGTATTTTACTAACTTTTTAATAATTACATTATAAAAGGTGAATTGTTTCGTTTTGTTTGCGCAATTACATTTTATTCGCGTTTATATAAATTGTGTGATAAAACTTGAATACTAAATATTATTGACATAATATTTTTAAGTACAATAACGTTATAAAAATCCTGGTATTATTTAAATAAATTGTTCACCAACGTCCGTATTTATTGTATCGAAATTCATTCGATTTGAAACTTGTACGATTTAAACAAACCGCATAGTTGTAGATATATATTCAACAATATATATAATAATTGATACATTAATTAGCCTAACACAGAACTAATTACATGTAATAAAGATCGATTAGGCACCAAATTCTAGTCCTAAATTGACGGTTGTCACATTCTCCCCCTGTTAGAAGAATTTCGTCCCGAAATTTTATGTTGAAGTCGTGTTTGACGTTGAATCAGTGAAGAGTTGAGGATACTTGAGTCGCATTTGGTCTTCCCGTTCCCAGGTGAATTCCGGACCGCGCCGCGAATTCCACCTAACCTTGACAATGGGAATACGACTTTGTTTAAGTTGTTTGACCTCACGGTCCATAATTTCGGCGGGTTCTTCAACAAAGTGGAGTTTCTCGTCAACTCGAATTTCATCGAGTGGAATGATAAGTGTCTCATCAGACAGACACTTCTTCAGATTTGAAACATGAAAAGTGGGATGCACGCTGCTGATTTCAGATGGCAGCTGCAATCGATAAGCCACTGGACCAATCCTTTCAAGGATCTCGAATGGTCCAATGTATCTGGGATTCAACTTCCCTCGTTTGCCAAACCGGATTACGCCTTTCCAAGGCGATACTTTGAGTAGAACTCGATCCCCAACTTGGAACTCGAGTGGTTTGCGTCTCACATCAGCATAACTTTTCTGACGATCACGCGCGGCTTTGAGTTTGTTTTGAATTTCTACGATTCTCTCGGTTGTTTCGTGTATGATTTCTGGACCTGTGAGTTGGCTATCCCCAACTTCAGTCCAACAGATAGGTGACCGACACTTACGACCGTACAGTGCCTCGAAGGGTGCAGCTTTGATGCTGGTATGATAACTGTTGTTGTACGAGAACTCGCACAATGGTAGATGTTTTTCCCAGTTTACACCGAAGTCTACTACGCAGGCCCGTAGCATGTCTTCAAGTGTTTGAATGGTTCGTTCACTTTGACCGTCTGTTTGAGGATGGTATGCGGTACTCATATCAAGTCGAGTACCCAGGGATTTTTGAAGTGATTGCCAAAATTGTGAAGTGAAACGACTATCCCTATCGGAGATAATTGAGATTGGAACACCGTGTTTGGTCACGATTTCCTTCAAATAGATTCTGGTGAGGCATTCCATTTTGTCGGATTCCTTGATTGCCAGGAAGTGAGCAGACTTTGTGAGACGGTCCACGATCACCCAAATGGTATCGCAACCGCTCGAGGATTTGGGTAGTTTAGTTATGAAGTCCATGGCAATTTGTTCCCATTTCCATTCAGGAAGACTGGGTTGTTGAAGTAAACCTGATGGTTTTTGATATTCAATTTTGACTTTGGAGCAAGTAAGACACTTGCTGACATAGGTGGCGATTTCAGCTTTCATGTTCGGCCACCAATAGAAGTCCTTGATACCGTGGTACATTTTATCAGATCCCGGATGGATAGAGTATTTGGACTTGTGAGCTTCATCCATCACCAAGTCTCGTAGGTTCCCAAATTTAGGCAACCAGATTCGGTTTGAGAAATACCTAATCCCGTTAGGTTTGACTTCGAATTGTTTATCCATGCCCCGCAAGGCTTCATCTTTGAGATTTTCGGGTTTCAAGGCTTCGAGTTGAGCAGTGAGGATTTGAATGTTTAAATTGTTGTGAATGGTCATACTAAGGGCTCGAACCCGAAGTGGTTTCACTCGCTCTTTCCGACTGAGAGCATCAGCAACAACATTTGCTTTGCCTGGATGATATTTGAGTTCGCAGTCGTAATCGGTAAGCAACTCTACCCATCGACGTTGCCTCATGTTGAGATCCTTCTGATCGAATATGTGTTGAAGGCTTTTATGGTCGGTAAAGATTGTACATCTGGTACCGTAAAGGTAATGTCTCCAGATTTTGAGGGCAAAAACGACAGCTCCTAGCTCGAGGTCGTGGGTGGTGTAATTCTTTTCATGAATCTTGAGCTGTCGGGAAGCATAAGCTATGACTTTGTCTCGTTGCATGAGCACACAACCGAGACCTTGATGTGAAGCATCGCAGTATACCACAAAGTCATCGGTGCCTTCGGGTAATGATAGAATAGGAGCACTGCAAAGCTTTTGTTTTAAGAGTTGGAGGTGTAGACTTGGATGGCGTTGTTTTTCTTGTTTGAGTTGTGGTGTTGTTCAGTGGATTTGCGTTTGTTGTTGTTGGAGGATGAGGTGTTGGAGGTCTCACGGCTGACAACTAGAGCCATGAGTTCGTGGGCCAATCGAATGGCACTCTCAGTGGTGGTTGGTTTGGATGAGGCGACGTTTCCCTGGATGTTCTCGGGAAGTCCACGAATGTATTTCTTAATGCCCTTACTTTCTGGTTCGACCAAACCCGGGCACAATAAAGCAAACTGCTGAAATTTGGTGGTATAATCAGCAACATCATTTCCCTGCACCGCCAGGTGCCAGAATTCTTCCTCCAGCCTGTGCAATTCTTCTTCAGGACAGTATTTTTCTGTCAGCTTCTTCTTCAGTTCGGCCCAAGGAAGCCGATTTGCAACCTCAAGGCCTACAGAGTTTGCGTGGGTTTTCCACCACGTGAGTGCACCTTCCTGAAAGGTGTAAGCAGCGAATTTGACCTTGTTGTTCTCAGTGCAGTCGCAGAGGCTGAAAACAGATTCCATACGCTCAATCCAACGGATCAAGCCAATGGCACCTTCCGTGCCCTTGAAATATAGCGGTTTACAGCTAAGGAAGTCTTTATAGGAGCAGGGTTTGGGTGGTGGAGTGTTGGTTGCTGTGTCCTCGCTACCGGGTGGTGTTCGGGTAGCCAAGGCTTCGGTCACACTGCGGGCAATGATTCCCGCGATCTCAGCTTCGCTAAGGGTAATTTGACGCCGAGGAGGCATGATGCTGAGTAAGAAAGAACAAGGAAATGAAATAAGATACTAGTCCGAGTATGATGAACTAGTGGTGTGTTTGTCATTTCGAGACAAAGCGTTAGAGAGAAAGAGGCCTATATTCATATAATATAGCCTAAAGTTGTAATGAGGTCTACTTATGTAAATATATATGTATATCACCTAATAACCTATTGAGTGTCTAGCATAGACTTGTTTTGAGTCCCGTTTCTCTCGAGGTCAGAGTCAACTAATGCATTCCTGTTCAACATAACTCTTTCAGATTTCACATCATCTTTCTCTAATTGTACATAGTTGATCAGGCTATGTTAAATTAAAGTCGTATGATGTAATCCCTGAACTAGTCATAACTAATAAGGAATACTGCCTAACGGTCATAGTCTAGGCCCACTAAATGCAACCTAGTTCACTATAACCTTAGTCTCTGATACCAATCTGTGACACCCCCAAATTTAATGATTTGCGGAAGCTTGATTTGGGTGTCACTAATCAATATACAAAGCACATAAGATATAATGAACGACCACTATATGCGTCGTTTTAAACTTGTATAAATAAAATAAATGTTTACATCAAAATATAGTTACATTAGCTCGGTTCCTGAAATTGAGAGATTACATAGCATAATTACTTTTACAAAATATAATAATGCAGTCCAATCTCTAGTTGTATGTATGCTGACTCGAGCTAATAATTCCTGCTTGTGCAGCCAAACTACTGCTGGGTACCTGTGATAAATAATAAAATGGGTCAGCGAAAACGCTGGTGAGCTCACAGGTTTGTATGTCAATGTATGGTTGTAAGAACCGCAAGATTTATGTTGAATTTAAAATGCAATTAAGCAAGATAAAAGTTATACTGTCCATGAGCACATAGTCTGAGCTTAACTTGATTTGTCAGGCCCACTTAAGGAAACCTAACTTGAATTGCCTCCTACGAGTGCCTAATCAACACTCGTCTTCCCAAATGCTAATACATCCGTTTGACCGGTTAGTGCGTGCTAACCCGGATGAGGATTGTCAATCCCATATGATATCATATACTAACATTCACGCTAAAATATTAGAGACTATGCTTATGGAGGACTTTAAATAGATTAGCTTGAAACTCATGTAGTATTTGAAGTTTGGCACTTGCGTTCTACTTGTAAAACAAAATCGAGTAGTAATATCACACCCCTAGTTGTAAAGCAGTGAAAATGGGGCTATGAAACTCACCTGAGTCTTGAAGTGTTTAATTTAGTAAACTTAAAGTAATTAGCGGTGAATTGATGTCCAAAGGCTTGAAACCTGAATGTGTCCACGACACTTGAATTGTTATTAATTGTACCGGTATCTCGAAAGACTACCATTTAAATCGTTTGTTTAACTTGATGTCCAAATTACCCCGATTTGGTTGATTGTATTGTTACAAGTTACTACGACTTGTTTGATTGACTTGATACAAGTTACAACGACTTGTTTGATTGTGAATTAGGTTTTGAAAATGTATACGGCCCGTTGGTGATTGTTTGAATTTAAATATGTTAATGTTCTCCTTATGTCTCAAAGTGTTAACCCTAAAAAGTAAATTCCATTATGACTGAAAAGTTGTATCGTGTAAGCGTTTTGAAGTTGTACAAGTTTGACACTTGTTGTAAAAATGTGCTTACGGAATCTAAGTACGGGGGTCCGGGGGCAGCGCCCCTGGTTAGCGGGGTCCAAGGGGCGGCAGCCCCTGGCGGGGTCCAAGGGGCAAAGCCCCTGGCTGGGGTCGAGCTGCCAGGTCAGCTTGGAAAATTTTTATTTCTATTATATTGCTTTAAGGAAAAACGCATCAGGACTTGAATTTGGGTGAAATCAAGTGATAAAATTTCGAGCCTCGACACTTAGTAAAAATCTGTGTTTTTGAGGTTCTGGTTTGTGCGACGTTGGGTGCGACGTTGGGTGCGACGTCGCAGATCCGGACTGCGACGTTGGGCACGGCGTCGCTATGTGCGACTTTCGCAATTTAATGCGACGTTGTGCGTGGCGTCGCTATAGGCGACGTAGTTGATTTCTGCGACGTTGGGGTTTACGTCGCTAAGTGCGACGTCCGCAATTCAATGCGACGTAGAGTGCTGCGTCGCTATATGCGACGTTGAGGATTTGTGCGACGTAAGTCGCTACGTCGCATTTACGCCAGGCCAAATGCGACGTACGGGATCTGATCGGAGTTTCGACTTCAAAAACGTATTTTCCGGCCATCGATCGGTGTAATATTTTTACCCAACCCATTTTAGGACATTACAAGGTTATACAAACAACTAGCAAGTTATAAAACTTAAAAACGAGAGTTTTCGGAGTTGTGTCGGAAACTTACAAATCGCCGAAATGAAATTCCGGAAAGATAGAAATGTAGATCGGAATGCGGTGAGTGTTTTCTTCCAAACGAGTATGACGATCCAAGGTCGATTGAGGTGCTTATTTTTGTGATTAGTGAGTTTTTGTGAGTTTGGGTTTTTGAGAGAAAAGAAAAGGAAGAGAGAGAGAGATAAATGAGAAATGAAAGAAAGAAATGGTGGGGAGGTGGTTAAGGGATCACCTCCCATTTTCAGTCCGCGCACTGCGCTCCGTGCGGTGTTCGTTTACTCCGTCGTTTGAACGTTAAATATTTATTTTCTATGTTTTAATATACGTTTTAAAATGCGAATAATTATTCAGTATTTTTGTTGAAGTATTTTACTAACTTTTTAATAATTACATTATAAAAGGTGAATTGTTTCGTTTTGTTTGCGCAATTACATTTTATTCGCGTTTATATAAATTGTGTGATAAAACTTGAATACTAAATATTATTGACATAATATTTTTAAGTACAATAACGTTATAAAAATCCTGGTATTATTTAAATAAATTGTTCACCAACGTCCGTATTTATTGTATCGAAATTCATTCGATTTGAAACTTGTACGATTTAAACAAACCGCATAGTTGTAGATATATATTCAACAATATATATAATAATTGATACATTAATTAGCCTAACACAGAACTAATTACATGTAATAAAGATCGATTAGGCACCAAATTCTAGTCCTAAATTGACGGTTGTCACATTAGATTAGCTAATTTATATTAGCTATTGTGATTAGATTTGTTGACTTATGTTAGCAAGTGTAATTAGAATAGCTAATTCAATTTAGTTATAATGATAATTAGATGATTAGAGATTTCAGTATAGTTGTTTAGTAGAAAGATGAAAGCAGATTAGGTTAACGAAAGATTTAATTCCATAATTTCTTGGTAGTCAGTTATTTATGCAAATATGTAATTATTGATATTTGCTATATGTTGATTAAGTTGTGAATTAGTCAATTAATCATGTGAAGTATTGACAATTTAGCTTATTTGATTAGTTATGATAATAGTGATTAGTAGTGAAGGATATGAAAGAAGTTTAATCGATTAGAACGGCTAACTTAAATTAGCTGTGAAAGTGATTAGTATGGATAATTAAGAATAGCTATATTCATGATTAGATAGCTAATTTATATTGGCTGAGAATGTGATTAGATTTGCTAAATTACATTAGTTATATTAATGATCAGATAAGTAAGGATTATGTGGTTGTGGATTACATCTCCTAGTTATGAAAGTGTGAAAGCATTTGTTATAGTGCAAAGATTGATTCAGTAGAAACTGATAGTAGTTAGTATTACATTTTATGCTTGATGTTGCACAGTGTGCCAGTGAATAGTGAATAGTTAGCAGTAAACAGTGAATAGTAATTAGTAGCTAAAATGAATTAAGTAAGTTGAAAAAGTAATATGCACATTGGTGCATAAATCGCTTCAGTAGTATGAGTACAGATATATGTAATAGTTGATTAGATGGTTAAGTGATAAAGTTGATTAGTTGTTTAAGTAATAATGTTAGCTACATTATATGTATAGCTGAAAGTTATGAGATCGAACAGATATATGTGAATAGTTGAGATAAAGATAGAAAGTGAAGTTTGGATAGTAGATGCTTAGGTCTGGAACTACAAAGTAAAGAAGTATATCGGAGTAAGTAAATATTTCAGCACAAATAGAGAAAGTGATAAGATTAAGTAGATAAGAATGACATTCGTGAGGACACGAATAAGATAAGTGGGGGAGAGTTGTAACACCCCAGTTTTCAAGGTATTATTTTAGTGTACAAAAATATATACTTATTTTTAATTGTAGATCTTTTAATAATAAGTTATAATGGAAAACGTAAATAGTTGTTCAGTTCCAGACAATGATAAGTACGGAGTGTAAACTAAAAACATAATTATCTAAATACACATACGTGCATATCCATTTCCATTTGGTTCCAGAAATATTTAGAGAAAGAGAGAGAGATCGATACAGAGAGAGATGGGGAGAGAGATCACAGGAAAACCTTTTAAACATCGAATTGAAGCTAGAATCATTCAAGTTAATCACTCTCTTCATCTTCCTTTGATTCTGCAAGCTCTAGAGTAAGTGTTCTTCAAGTTCCTAAACCTAGAAAATGGGTTTTTGTTGATTAGTTAGTTTTAATTCGAAATTGAGATTAGTAATTGATTAGTTTGATGTTAGTTAGTATTATTATGATCATTAGTAACCATATTACATGGTGAAAGTGATGAAATCATGATTAGTGTTCTTGAGTGAATTTAGGGGTTTTGCTAAATCCTTGTAAATTCATGTAATAAGTTTCAAAGTGTGCTTAGAGGTGTTAGTAGGTTATGATTATGATGATAGAACAAGTAATTAAAGTAGTAAGTTGATTATGAGATGTTTTGAGTAAAGCTTGATTATGAATATGAAAGGTGAAAGTGATTAGTTAATGAAAAGTGATTATGAATTCATGAATTAGTGATAACTCAAATGATTAGTAGTTAAAAGAATAAGTATAGTATGAATAGAATTATGAAAGTGTAAATAGCTAGTTTAGTTAAAGTAAAGGAAAGTTAATTAAAGTAAGAAAGAGGTGTTAGATGATTATTAGTGAAAGTGTGATTAGTGGTACTAAATTATGATATGTGTTCATGTGTTAGGTGTTAAAGATGTGCCATCCTCAAGTGATCAATTAGCCACAAGTTGTTTAATTCATCAAGGTGAGTTATATGAAAGTGATTATATATATATATATATTAAGTGAATTGGATTGCTTTTAGGCAAGAGATTCACTTAATTGGGTAAAAAGGTAAATTGATTAGCTTTAATTAATATGAAAAGATTCATGTGATTAGAATGGTTAACTCATGTTAGCCATGTGATGATTAGAATGGTTGACCAAGGTTAGCCATGATGTGATTAGTAGCTAACTTTGTTAGCTCATATGTGATTAGTCTAGCTAATTAGATATTGGCTAGAATATGATTATACTAGCTAGTTAGATATTAGTTAGTATAATCATGATAGATGTGCACATATGAAAGTCAAAGTGAAAGTTCAAGTGAAAGAGAAAGTGGAAGCTCAAGTGGAAGTAAAAGTGAAAGCGAAAGTGAATTCAAGAAAGGGACGAGTCTTTAATACTTTGCTTATTATTGTTTAGTTATAATAATGCATTGTTTTTTATTAGTAGTTATGTTGATTAGATAATCATGTGCTCACTAAGCTTTATGCTTAACCCGATTAGTGTTTATGTTGTAGGTGCTCGATTTGGTTACACACAATGGATAGAAGTTATAAAGGTTGCTTGCAAGAAGATAGTGTGGATAAGTAGCTTGCTTTATGGTTAGATGAGCTTCTTATTCTTTTGAATTATCGTTATGATTAGCCACTGTGTAAATCGCCCAAAAGAGTTTTGTGACATGTAGTATGTAAGTCTTTGACTTAATAAAGTCAAAGTAAAGAAAAAAGAAGAAATGATTAGTAATCATAAAGGTGTCATAAATTGTAAAGAATTGTAATAGTGTAAAGTATTGAAAATGTGTTTTGGAATTGAATTTAGTGTTGACCCATAGTCAACTATGTTGAGTTGGTCAAAATCGAGTGAAAGATGTAAGTGAAAGATTTAGAACAGTCTTGAAGGAAGGAACGGGTCAAAAGTGTCCAAATGGATACATTTTGGGTCAAAGAGTCAAAACAAGCCACAGTATAGATACGACACTTGTTGCTATTGGTTTAAGTGTCAAATGTATAGTCGGAAATGTTAGTAAAGTATGAAAGTCAGAAAGTATATGGTTTGTGTTTTGACATATCAAGAAAAAGTGCCGAACTGGCCTAAAAATGACTTATAGTTCAGATTTTTAGTTATTGTGTATTTTGAAAAAGTGGAAAAAGGGAAAGTGCCATTTTGACCATAGAAAGGTGCCTGCAAAATTTCATAACTTGATTAGTTGTCGTTTGAAAGATATGCACGTTCAAAGTTAGGAAAATGGTAAATAGTTTGAAAGCTGGCTGCAGGCACTGTAGACGCCAGAGTACCCGGCGGGCAGCCGGAGTACCCGGCGGGTAAACCTAAAACCAGGAACAAGCCGGCGGCTTCCCAAGCTTAACCGGCGGCTTCTGTAGCCTTTAAAAGGGGAGTTAAGTTCTGTTACCGAAAAACTAATTTACCCGGCGGTTTATAGTCAGAACCCGGCGGCTAGTTATGGGTACCCGGTGGGTAACCCATCTACCCGGCGGGTATATGTGGTTTCAGCAAACTTTTATTTTAAAGTTTTAAAAAGTAATACAGACCACAAGAATAGAATACAAATTCAATAGTATAGATAGTGGGACCAATAGAAATACGTTTCAGTGTTAAAAAAAAAAAAAAAAATTCAGATTCAGGGCGTTTCTTTATTTAATTAATGAGCTTAGAGCTATTTTTCCCGAATCAACTGAGGAAGCTATGGACGCTGCTTTCTTTGCAAAAAGAGAACAGATCCATATCCAGCTAATCCAGTTGTTCCAAAGAACCAAATTCCCGTTTACTAACCAACAGAAGATTTATATCAAAGAGCTTTCGCAAGCAGTTCACACTACTTACGGAAACCCCGATTCTTCTGAGGAAACAGAATTTGTGGATTTACTTTCAAAACTGCTCTATGATCTATCTTATTTAGATACAGAATTTAGGGATGGCATTTCAAACCAGAAAAAGGTGAAACGGGAATTTAATCGTTTTATCGATGCATTGTTACAACTCAGTCAGGAAGAACGAGAATTCTTAACAGAATTTGAACGATATTTCATAAATCCTGCTGATTTGGTTTACTATGTCATCCGAGCTCTCCGAGGTACGTTTATTTCCCGCTATACCTTGTCTCTATCCAAAGCATCAACTGTATCCAACAGTGTCATCTCGGACACTATCCGGTAAAGCAGTAAGTCTGATATGGACGAGCTTTCGTCTTTAACAAAGCGCTATTGGGAGGCACCCCAAGCTTATCTAGGTTAATTAATATTTGTTAGTATTAATTTTAGTTTAAATTAATTTTTCGTTTTAAAGCTTTCGTGTAAAAATCAAGAAAACGTCCTTTAAACTTTAAACTCGCGCAATTTGCGTAAGTTCGAACTTTTCAGAAAAATTTAACAAAGTTTTAATCTTAAAATTTTGGTAAAATAATTATGATTTGTTTTAAAGTTTAAAGTACACAAAAATATTGTTTCGTTTTTAAATAAACTCGTTTTAATTTAAACGCAAAGAACTTTTCGCGCGCAATTTAAAACACAATTTTAATTCGCGAAAATTTTTATAAAGATTCGTATTTACTTTTGGTTACTTTATTAAAAATCTTAAAACCTTTCAAAAACCAATCGTACGTATCGCATCTTTCGCGTTTTAAATCGAAACGTATTTAAACCATGAGGAAGGGACTCACTACCAAACAAAAGGTCAAAAAGTCAAAATTTCTTCTCCTTCCTCCTCCCCAAAACCTACGGCCTCCATCACCTCCCATCACCATTTCTAAAACCTCCATTTCTCCACCATTTTTGATGATTTAAAGCTTCAAGTTCTTCATTTTATCATCTCTCTTGCATACATAACATCATTTCATCACTTGCAAGGTAATTCCTATCTCAAATCTTTAAATTTCATTAACTTTTTGAAAGTTAGGGTTTCAACTTTTGATCTATGAAATCCATGGTGAAAACTTGTGTTTTATGGTTCAAAAGTGTTCTTGCATAGTTGCTTAACATGATTACATGCTTGATTGAGTATATTACTTGATAAATTGTTACTTTGATCTTCAAGTGTTGACTTTAAGTTGTCAAAGTTGCTAGAATTGTTGACTTTTGGTAACTAGTAGATTGTTTTGACTTGTTTTGATTAATTCATGCTTAGTATGATTTAATAAACAAGTTTACATGATTGCTAGTTTATTTTGAATGATCTCTAGGATTATTGAAAGTTAAAGTAAGCACGTTGTGATTAAAAAATCAACTAAGTATCATACTTTATTTTAAATATTCAATTTTTTAATGGTACTTGTGTTAATTAAATCATGGCAAGTTTCTTAGATTTTCAATAATTCATTAGTTAGCTTTTGGTCCTTGAATATTTTAATTATTCACCACCTTAATTAATAAAGTGTTGAATAATTTTAATGTAACCATCACACGTAAGCTACCGTCATTCATTTATCAAAAATCTTTAAATCTTGCAAAGTTATTAACCGGATAAGTTAACACGTGTCTTTAACCATATGGTATTTGCATGAATAAATTAGTTTATGCTCTTTTTTGGATCACTTGATGTATTTGAGGTAATTACATGGTTGAAGCTCACTTATATTAAGTTGCCATGAATGAAAGTAAAAATATTAGCTAGTTGTTTGAAATGACGAGTTTGCTTGGATTAAACGCTAGTATTATTGTTGCTTTAATACGCTTGGAATAGGTTAGACACTTATGGTTGCGAAAAATTGCGGATTGAGGATTGGTTAAGCCTAGGTTTAGTTTAAAATAAATTGCGGATTTATTCATATTTTAAAGCCTACATTTCCAATTTTTGTTTAAAATTTGGAAATGTACTTAGCAATTTGTTATTACTTATGCATCTCATTTTCTTGTCACAGATAGATATATCAAACCCTTCATTGAGGAAGCTTGCTTCATCCCCCGAGAATATGGACGATATCACGAAATGGATGGGACGATACCTTGGGTCAAACAGAGTCATCATATGGCAGGATATGAGACGCATGGGTATTAGGGATGAGTTGGAAGAATTGATTAAGTATGATAAAGATGGCGAGGAACATGCTGCGTTTTTCCATCTTTTCTCCATTGATGAGGCTATATACCGAGAGGTCGTCACTGAGTTTATGATGACTTACGAGTTCCGAGAGAGATTGGAGATCACTGATAAGAAGAAGATCACTTTTCGGTATCGTGGGAAGAAATATCATATGACAGTTGGAGATTTCGGGGTATACCTTGGCCTTTACACACAGTCTCAGGCCAGTTCTGATTGGTTCACTAGCAGTTTTCAGTCTATCTCCAGTTTACCATCACGGGATCACAAGGAGATATGGAGGGGATTGACGGGGACAACCTTCAGGAGTGGAGTGAAAGCTTCACTCATGACCCGACCAGTTCATCGCATTCTCCACAAGCTTCTGTGCTGTACTATCTTTGGAAAGAGAGATGCTGGACCTGCTACATCAGAGGAGCTTAAGTTCATGGATGCGATCATAAGGAAGCAGAACCTGAATGTCGCATACATCATAGCAGATAGATTGTGGAAAGAGAAAAGGGAGGATAGACGCCATGTATTCATGGGAGCCATTATCACGAGATTGTTAGTCGGCATGGGGATTCTCACTGACCATCACCGTGAGGATTACACCCATCACGCTAGCTCGCAGCCGTTTGATCTAGAGTATTGTAAGTTGATCAGGATCATTGATGAGGGACCTGAGAGACAGTGCTTATGGTATCAGACTCGGCAGCCCATTCCTGGATGCTTCATGACCAGGAAGCGCGTGACTACAGAGGATCGAGATGTTGGTCCCCAGCCACAGAGACCAGTTGCAGCAGAGATACCTGAGACATCACGAGGAGCATACACATCAGTACTGCCTACACAGGCCGTTGTGCATCACACGGATCCGGTCACTCCTCTTACTCAGTACTATCTATTACATGCTTTACAGGTTATCCGTGACCAGCAGGTTCTGACAGCTAGGACACATGGTACTCCTGAGCCTGATCACTTCTTATATAGATGTGGACCACCACCTCCACCCACTCACCCATACACCACCACTCGCCCATACATCACATTTCCTCCACCACATCCACATACCTCCACTCAGCCACCACATCCATATAGACGCCCACGCACACCTACCACATATTCCACACCATTACCCACTCACAGATCCACATCTGATATAGCCAGAGTCTACTCAGTACACATACCATCACCAGCCCGTCAGCAGGCATCATTGCCTCATCCGACTGTACCCATTCCGACCCATGACCAGCATCCAGAGGCTAGCACATCATACAGACCATATCTGCTCTACATTGGTACCGATGCATTGTTCACTGGTAGCGTCGGCCCTTACTTGGATTTGGGCCCCATCTTCTCAGATCAGGTTCCTACTGAGAGCACTCTCAGGCAGCTCTACCTTGATATGTTACAGACGGCAGGTGTTACCACTGCGGACATGCTCGCACAGGGTTATGATGATATGATGGCACTTCCAGCGATGACTCTCAGGCAGATATTGATTCAGAGAGGACTACTACCTCCAGATGAGCAGAGGGTATCTAGCGGACAGCAGTCAGTTGCAGGACCTCCAGCTCAGCCTGATGACATACCAGCAGAGGATCCTCCATTCTAGACTACTTATCTTATGATTCATATTTATATCACTGACTTTCGTATTGTATTAATTACAGTGATCTCTATCTTGCACTTGGTTAAACTTTTGGGATATTTGTCAACCTTTATGGTTGATACTTATTATTATATTTTGTTTATCATATTTACTTATTATGTTTGTTTCTTTATTTAGAATAAGTGATTGAATGTGTGATGAATAAGCACGAGTCCACATGAGATGACGAGCGTTCAAGAAAGAACCGTGGAGTAAAAGGCAGACAACCAAGGAATTCACAACTGCAGACCACGGAACTTACACACATCTCAGGAGAGGAGCTTTGGTCTATCTTCTTCTGAAACTCGCACACGCACCGCAGACTCTTCAAAGATCTAAGTGTGGGATCTCAACCCACACTCCAAGACATCTTAGCTAGAATCGTCTCCAAAATCTTAAATCACAATAGTGTGAAATTCACTAATAAGAATTTCCACTTACATTATGGGTCGACTCTTGGCTAAGCATAAATGAGAAAGCGCTGTGCACCAGATAAGGACATGCGGAGCTGAATCACTCTTAATGAAGATCTTCGAATTCTTAGCTTTCGCTTCTAAACGTCTAATCGTCATCTGGGGAGTTTCTTATCTTTTACCTCGTTTTCATACATTGATTCATTTTGTTAGCTTATGAATGCCAAGTAATCTATACTCTATCCTAAACTTATCACTAAGTGTGGGATTCCAGCCCAAACCAAACACTTGAAGAAACATTTTCTATATGTTCAAACTCTAAGTGTGGGATTATATTTTCAAATATAATCTCAACTCAAGAGAACATTAGGGACAATGTTCCTCTAAGTGTGGGATAGCAGGTATAGAATACCTTGAATTAAATGTTTTACAGATTTTAATGTCCAAATAGCTTTACTCAGAAAATGTTCCTCAAATTTTCAAAATTTTTAAAACTTTTTAAAACAAAAATAATAAAGTATGAGCCAAATCATCCGATTAGCTCTACTATTTTTGAGTTACGATATCTTTCAAAGAGGAACCATTTCTAATATGAGTTAGTTATTCAAGAATATTAGGGAAATTAAAGTAGAAATTTCTTAAATAAGTATTAGCAATCTAAGGAGCATGGCTAGGCACATACAAACTCAAATTTGCAGTGAGGTTTTGAGCCTTAAAAGCATTTATTTTAAATGCTACATTGTTCATTTCTTATGTATGCCGATGCTAGTATCTCTAAATTAGAACTTGTTCCTGACATACGTTTCGAGACCACATTGGAAAGTACCGTACGCGGTATAGGTGCAATTAGATGATCTCTACATTCCTTAGGATTAAACCCATTCTTACATACCTTTTCAAGCCCAAAACCCTTCCGATACTCATTTTTAGTATCGATGATCCGCCTAGAGAAACCCTTTTGAGCCTAAGCCTTTCGTTTCTTCAAAACCATATATATTTAACCACTTTCCCCAAATTCCCAACCACTTATCTTGGAATTTCTAAGGTTATGAAAAACATCTTGAAGAATCTCTTTCTGAATTGATCTACTCCTCCGTGTTCACCAAAAATTAGAAAATCAAGAGTGCGAAAAATTGGCACCAGAAGAGAAGACTCGATGAAGTCCGTGATAAGAAAGAAGATATTTCCGAAAGAAAATCAAAAAAATATCCTTGGAAATTCTCTGGCAAAGAAGTTCTGAAGAAAGAAAATAAAATAAAAAGCAGAAAAGAAAGAAAAGAAAAAGAAAAAAATATAAAGCTAAAGTGCTTCAAAGTATCAATCTTTCAAAGAAAGATTCAATGAAATGCGAGTAGCTATCTTCTCCGTTCTACAATAAGTTTTTTATGATTCTTAGAATGCCCATGATAAGCAACCCCTTACAACCCAAAATCACCACTATCCATACCCCCTAACCCTCACAAACATTACAATCCACTTGAATGTCTTGGGATAATTAGCGCCGTCCTCTTCCTAAGTGGTGGAGATCCGATTCTCGACCAAGCTTATAATGATGAGTGCTGCATGACTGGCTATTTGAGCGATTTCAATTGTGCTAGATTGATAGGAAACCCGATACACTCTGAGTGAATTGAGTGACCACCTTTAGCGAGATCGCCTAGTCATGTATACTCCAAGATCACGAGATTTGGAATGTATGCCTGGGAAAGTCAATACTTATTTCTGAAAGGATCATCTTAGCTTTCCCTATGTCCCCTGAATAATTTTCCCATATGACAAAGTGGTAACTTTTTGGAAAGTGCTCTAACTCACCTAAAATTTATAAAATGTTTTCACAGGGATACAACTGAGTGTTGCTTGAGGACAAGCAACGCTTAAGTGTGGGATACTTGATGTGACCCAAAAAGTCATGTTTTTAAGTACTTATTTTCACACTTTTTGGACTATTCTTTGATGAAAACATTCCAAAACAATCATTTTTCATCATAAATCATCAAGGTAGTCTAAATACGGGCGTTGCTACAAAAATCAATAAAAACATCCATTTTGCACACAAACCGAGGCGAAAACTATCACCTTAAATATTCCATTCTTGATTATCCTATCAAAGCAGATCTTAATGCATATTTTATGATTCAATAGGAAAATCCAAGATCGGTGGTGAAAGAATCAAGAGAAACGGGTGAAGAACGAAGAAGATATGCAGTCTAGAAGCCCGCCGATCGTCATCCGGAACACGCAAAAGTCAAACACTTCCAAATTTGGAAAACTCAGTGTCATTAGAAGCGTAACGGAAAAACGAAGCCAACGGCGCAAGAATCAAGCAAATCGGAGCCCAAACGAAGAAGATACGGACGAACCAAGCAACCGAGAAACAAGCGGAGGCCAAACCAAGCACCAACCCCCCCTGCCCACCTAGGTACCGTATACGGTACCCTAGGTGCCGTATACGGCCCTTGGGGTGCCGTATACGGGGCCTGGTGGCTTGTGAGGTGCCGTTTGCCCCCTTGGTCCGGTACCCCCCGTATGCGCTTTGATGCTTGTTCTTCATGCTTTGTGACTTGTACCAAGCTTCCTACTCTTTCCCTATAAATAGAGGGCCTCCTCACTCATTTCAAAACACACCTTACACCTTTCATTTCACATACTTCTCTTTCTCTCTCTAGAATTCTCTCTCTAGCACTACTCTTAGGAGTTAGAGGAGAATTGTTCTTGTAGTTAGTTCTCTCTCTAGTTTCTCTCTCTAGCACTACTCTTAGGAGTTAAAGGAGAACTAGAGAGATATAAGTTAGCGGTTAGAGCTAGAGTAAAGTTGTAATTGGGTAATCAAGCTGTAGCAAGGTTATTCAAGTCAGACTGTTGTAATCCTCAGTATTACTCTTCTAATCCGGTGATATTATATTACTTTCTTACTGTTATAATGTTTATTTTGTATATTGTTTCAGTACGATTTATGATTGTTGCCATGCTGATTAGCTAGATTAATATGTGATTGTTGGAATGTAGATGTTAGGTTTAGGGATGATGTTTAATTAATATATCTTATATATGATTGGTAGTTGTTATGCTGCATACATGTTTAGACTTATCCTGGATGTAGACTTAATTAATCACCCTTTCTGGTCTCTCACGTGACTGTTGCCTTAGGATAGGATCTGATCAACCCTAACTACGAATACACAGTTATCTCCTGTTTGTATGAAACTGTGAGATCGCCATAACACGTCAGAATACTTGGTATAGCGTTGGAAATACCGCTGGTAGAGTACAAATACGTGGAAGCCAAGGAAATGCCGGTGGCCTATCTCACCGTGGATTACCTGGAGGCAACCCTTCCAGATACGGGTCTAGGTCTTGTTAAGCCGTGAAAATGCTATAGTACACCGTTAAACTACCTCTGGTTATAAAGCTGTGAAAGATATAATAGGTCTTTAAAACACCGTAGATATACCTAGGGTTAGAGTACTGTGGAAAATAAGGACACTATACACTGTACGCATACCTAGGGATGAACGACCGATTGCGAAGGAGGGTCTAATCCATGACGGAAGTATTAAGAACTTAAACAGATAAAACATGAGTTAGGAAATGAAAGCAAGGATGCCGGCTATGTTCCCAGATGCTTAAAACCCCTAAACTCTACTTAACCGATAGTTTAACTTATTCAGCATACAACTAGTATAACTCTGTTAAAATTGGATAGACATAGGTGTTAAGAAAAGTCAGTGTTGTGGACTGTCGCCTTATTCCTTAACCCCATTCAGAGGGTCGCTTGGTCTCCGAAAGAGACGGTGAGGTGGGTCTGAAGACAGTCCCATCTGATCAGAATCAGGATAACCTAGGATTCAGTGACATATGTTTTAGGGTTACACCTAGACATAGGGTCCTAGCGTTTACACCGACTGTTTAGAAGATTCTTAATCAGAGTAATCACCTATCATCTATATAATATCATCCCGAAATCCTAATCGTCGAAGTTTCAGCAATCACTCTCTACCTGCCGCTTATATTCTCGTTTATTTTTCTGCATTTTAATTTTCTGTCTTTAGATCAGATTAGATAAAACCAAAACCCATACCTACCTTGTTTTAAACCCATCCTATTGTCAAGTTATCTTTGGTAGGTTCCAATTCAATTCAATTCGTTCCGATTTTGGACGACACTCGAGTTATACTTGCCGCTTTACCCACAAGGTAGGTAGCTTGCATAGTTTGAGCCCAGCAAATATAAATTTTTTAAAACTTCTCTGTTCGTGCGTCTCGGTAGCCGTCGGTGCAACGACCCGGATTCTAAAAACCCGACCGACCGCTGGGGCCGCGACACCCCGCAAGGCTTCGTTTTTGACATTATCGGGTAAGAGAATCTGGATGTTTAGATCGTTGTGAATGGTCATACTGAGGGCTCGGACTCGAAGGGGTTTCGATCGTTCTTTTCGACTGAGGGCATCGGCCACAACATTTGCCTTACCTGGATGGTATTTGATTTCGCAGTCATAATCGGTAAGCAACTCAACCCATCGACGTTGCCTCATGTTGAGATCCTTTTGATCGAATATGTGTTGGAGACTTTTATGATCGGTAAAGATTGTGCACTTAGTGCCGTAAAGATAATGTCTCCAGATTTTGAGAGCAAACACGACAGCTCCAAGTTCGAGGTCATGAGTAGTGTAATTCTTTTCGTGGATTTTGAGTTGTCGTGAGGCGTAGGCAATGACCTTGTCCCGTTGCATCAACACGCAACCGAGACCTTGATGAGAAGCATCGCAGTATACCACGAAGTCATCGGTGCCTTCGGGTAGTGATAGAATTGGAGCACTGCAAAGCTTTTGTTTCAGAAGTTAGAACGCTGACTCTTGTTTATCAGTCCAATCGAACTTTTTGTCCTTCTGAGTCAGTGTCGTGAGTGGTTGAGCTATTTTAGAGAAGTTCTCGATGAATCACCGATAGTACCCGGCAAGTCCTAGAAACTGCCGTACTTCGGTCGGTGTGGTAGGTGCTTGCCAGCACTTGATAGCTTCGATTTTTGATGGATCAACATGAATTCCTTGACTATCAATAACGTGGCGGAGGAACTGAACGGTTTGTATCCAGAACTCACACTTGGAGAATTTGGCGTAAAGCTCCTCGTGTCTAAGTAGTTCTAGGATGGTTTTGAGGTGTTGCACATGTTCTTGTTCGTTGCACGAATAGATGAGGATGTCATCGATAAATACAATGACAAACTTATCGAGATACGGTTTGCACACCCGATTCATAAGGTCTATGAATACAGTCGGTGCGTTGGTTAGGCCAAAGGGCATCACTTGAAACTCGTAGTGTCTATATCGGGTTCGGAAAGCAGTTTTCGGGATGTCGGTGTCTCGAATGCGTAGCTGATGATAACCTGACCAAAGATTTATCTTTGAATAAAAACTCGACCCTTGTAGTTGGTCAAACAGGTCATCGATGCGCGAAAGTGGATATCGGTTCTTGACGGTTAACTTGTTCAACTCTCGGTAGTCGATACACATTCTGAATGAGCCGTCCTTCTTTTAGACAAACAAGACCGGGGCTCCCCAAGGTGAAGAACTCGGTCTGATGAATCCTCTGTCCAGGAGTTCCTGTAACTGGGTGGACAACTCCTGAAGTTCGGATGGGGCTAAGCGGTATGGTGCTCGGGCCACGGGTGCAGCACCTGGCACGAGATCGATCGAGAACTCAACCTGCCTAGGTGGCGGTAGACCAGGTAGTTCTTCGGGAAAGACTTCTGGAAAGTCTCGTACGATTTGCACATCCTCAAGTCGCTTCTCCTCCGACTTTTTCTCCGTGATGTGCGCGAGTATTGCAGGATAACCCTTTCTCAGAAATTTTTGGGTTTTTAAACAGGAGATGATGTTCAGTCTCGACCCACCGGTCTCCCCCCGTATGATCAAGGTTCTACCGACGGCGAGAGGGATGCGGACAATCTTATCATGACAAACAATTTCAGCTCGATGCTTGGACAACCAGTCCATACCTACGATGACGTCAAAACTTCCGATTCTAACAGGCATGAGGTCAATTGAAAAGGTTTCGTCGGCTAGGTTTAAAGTGCAATTAGGTATTACATTATCGGTTTCTATGAGTTTACCGTCCGCTAGTTCTACGGTGTACTTAACATCTAAGGCCACGGGGGTGATGTCAAGTAGTGGGCAAAACTCATCAGATATAAAGCTCCTATCGGCACCAGTATCAAACAGAATAGATGCAGTTAAGTTGTTGAGGAGGAACATACCCGTGACCACATTCGGGTCTTGACGGGCATCCCCAGAGTTGAGTACAAAGGCTCTACCTTTGGCGTTGTTGCCCTTGTTCTTCAGTTTTGGGCACTCGTTCCTGTAGTGCCCCGGGTTTCCGCATTCGTAGGAGGCTTTGGACGGCCTGACGTTGCGGTTGGATTTGTTGCTGGAGTGGTTGGGGGACCTGCAGTCTTTGGTGAGGTGTCCGTACCTCTTACAGTTATTGCAGGGAGTTTCGCAGGGACCCTTGTGATGACGGTTGCACTTGGAACAGTAGGGTTTGTTCCCGGTGTAACCTCGTTTGGGTTCTGTGGTTGAGTTATAGGCTTTGATGGTGTCAGGTTTCTTATTCTGGTAGTTGTTGTGGTTATCGGACCACTTTCTTTTGTTGCTGTTGGAGGATGGAGTAGGTGGTTCCGGGTCCTCGTTCATGGCCATGAGTTCATGGGTCAATCGGATGGCACCATCAATGGTGGTTTGGTTTGAGGAGGCGACGTTCCCCCGGACAGGTTCCGGAAGGCCGCGGATGTACCTCCTGATTTTATCAGGCTCGGTGCTCACCATTGCTGGGCGAAGGATGGCGAGCTGGTTAAACCTTGAATTGTATCTATCAATGTCAGTCCCCTGCACCTTTAGGTTCCAAAATTCTTCCTCCAGTTTTTAGAGTTGTTCGATCGGGCAATACTTAGCGGTGAGCATCTTTTTCAGATCCTCCTAAGGTAACAAGAAGGCGGTGTCGATACCCACGGACTGGGCATACGAGTTCCACCAAGAGAGGGCATCATCCTCGAGGGTACAAGTGGAAAATTTGACCTTGTCGTCCTCCGTACATTTGCTGATGCGGAAAACAGTTTCCATTTTCTCGAACCATCTGATCAGTCCGATGGCTCCCTCAGTACCCTTGAAGCTTGAGGGTTTGCAGTTCTGGAAATCCTTGTAGGAACAAGGCTTGGCGGTGGTAGTTGTTTCAACGGTATCGCTGTTTCTCCCGGAATTCTGTGAAGTATTCCGAGCCAGGGCTTCAGTCACAGCCTGAGTTATGAGTGATGTAAGCTGGGCATCGGTGTATGGTCTTGTCTTTGGCGGCATGCTTCTTCAATAAAGAAATGAAGATACATGAGATTCTGTCTGAAAGTTGTATTTGTCACAGATGCTCATGTATAAAAGCGGTAATACATAACATCAATATGAAAGTGGCAATCAATATAAATTGGAACAGTATGAATATTTGATAGATAATACGAGTTCAAAGGTTACATCCCATGGATGTATTACAAAAGGTTTCGGGAATTGTTACATCCGACCGAATCATAAAGTAGCGCTTAGTTAGTTATTGGATTACAAGATAGATTACAAAACAAGGACTACGCTAGTCTCAACGTAGATTAATCTGTTCCATCATTTCAATGAGATGATCCACAGTATTTGCAAGTCTGCTGGCCTGTCGGGCGTTGTCTTCAGCCAAGGCCAGTCGTTGTACCAATTGTAACACCCTCAATTTTCGGTTTGCGGAAGCGTTCGGGTCGGGTGTTACCAAATTAAATATCACAGCATAAGATACATAATGAACGACTCTAAATGAGACGTTTGAAAATAATTATACATTTACCAAATAGAACGTTTACAACGTGTCGAGTTTAATAAAAATTTCAAATACATAATTTGAAAATACAAAAGTAAATGCAGAGTAGTCCCAATTGTTTGAAATCATGCGACTCGAGCTAGCATAATCTTGTAGTAATTCCTAAGTCCTGCTGGGCACCTGAGAACACATGCTAAAATAGGTCAGCTATAAAGCTGGTGATTTCATAGGATGGTTAGTTGAAATCGTAAAGTATAAATCCAGCATGTTTTGAAAAGTAGTTCAGAATCCACGATTCTGATTTGTATGAAGTTGAAATTGTAATCATCAATTTGTATATGATTGGTCGAGGTATCTAATACCTAAGTAATAGGGATATGTACCTAAGTACCTAATAATTGAGGTTCTTCGAACCTGAATACCTTTCTGGTATTACGTAAGTTTAACAGAGTAGGGCAATACCTGCTTAAGTTTGAAATCAAGTAATGTATGACCACGTCATATGATGTTAAGTAATATTTGATAGCGTGTTGCATCCAGCAACGAAATTGTAATCCCACGGATTATTGTTGTATGTTCGTTTACCCGGCTAGCATAAGCTAACCCGAACATGATTGAGCTAACGGCCTCGCGTGGGAACCCCACCGACCCGTTAACTTATTGTGAACCCCGAGTATAACTCGCTGATCCATTGATTGTGTTGAAATCTCGCCCACTACAATACCGTGGTTTCGTTTTGTGCCCACTTTACCGTGGCATCGTTTGGTGCCCGCTGCAATACCGCGGCATCATTTTGGAATTGCTCGCAAGCAATGTGTAATTGAGACGGCAGTACAACGACATGCCCGACTAAGTTGTTCGAGAGCCAGCAGTAGACATGCCTGACTAAGTGAATCTTATAATAGTATGCATACCGATATGTATATGTAAGTTGTAGGTATCACTGAGTGCTCGAGATGAGGTATCAGTATGTCGATATATATATATATGTATGAACAAATACTTAGATGTCAAAAAAAAGCACGTTGAACCTAGGTATGGATATTTATCAGGTGACACCCCCACGGTTAGATTACATCCTGGGCAGGGGGTCCATCCCTGGTTGGATTACATCCTGGGCCAGAGTCGTCACCAGTTGAGTTGTATTGATATAAGAAGTCTGTACTAACGTGTGATACTATTGTATACTCCCAGTCTAAAGCCTAGCAAGCATATATAAAGGAGTTTAAGGGAAATGTTCATTTAAGTCTAGTTCCCGTTCTAATGATAATGAAGAGTGTCGACAGTTTTGGTTCCCAAAGAATAACTAAAACGTGTATCCGTATAGATGTTGTCTAGTGTAGGTAGAACTAACTAGTTCTAAGGTATTCAATGATATTGTCCCGTGACAATATGGCCAAAAGATTGTGATAACTAAATCAAGTTATGTGTTGGAAATCGTTTTCCAACAATCTACAGAGTACGATTGTAACCTATCTAGGTTAAGTACTGATATTGTTCTAAAACAATATTAAGGGTGTAATTCCTAAGTATTACACATTTCGTATTACATGCAGTAATATAAATAGTTGTGAATTATAAACGATTATTAATACAATTCAAAAACATTAATTGAGCATGTGTTTCACCCCGAAAACAATAAAACGATTGAAAGAGTGGGGCTATGAAACTCACCTGAGAAGCTAGCGTCCTAGTGTAATGAGTCGTGCCAAGTATAATCTCCTAGTGTCCTAAACACGAGAGATTTTGTATGTTTGTAAGTGCGGTTCGTTATTGATGTTTCGTAATAATAATTCATATTATTATTAGGTTTGAACTTTCGTATACTTTATAAAGTATATTTGTTTTGAGTACAAGTCGTATCATATTTGAATTGTCATTTGAAAACGTATCCCGACACTTAGAAAAATATGGTTGTTTTCTGTTTTCTGCGACATAACATGCGACACAAAATTTTGTCATGCGACACAAGGGTTGTGTCGCATGGAGTGCGACACAAGAGCTCTGCGACACAGTGGTTGTGTCGCAAAAGCTTGCGATGCTAAATCAATAGCGACATAAAGGTTGTGTCGCATGGAGTCTGCGACACAAGGTGCGACATAGAGTACGACATAAGATACGACACAAACGAAGTTATGCGACATAGTATGTGACACAAGGCTTGTGTCGCATTGAAGAACACCAGTCCAGAAAGTTTCGGATGTCGCGTTTTTCCGGCCAAAATCGCAAATCAAACGTATTTTTAAGCTGTAAAATCATGTTTTCTTTGTTGTTTAGGTTATAACTAAGTTGTGTAAACCTTATTACACCAAAACATTACACCAAAATGATTAAATCTAAAAATTTAGGAATTTCTTACAAATGCGAATCGAGGCCAAACGAGGAAGAAAACGAGGGTGTCGCCTTTGTTAATGTTGTTCCTCTCTTGATGGTGGTTCCGAAAATGTTGGTGATGGTGGTGGCGGTGGTCGGCCGGCGGTGATGGCGGTGATTGGTGGTGATATTTTAGAGAGAAAAATGGGGTGGAGAAAAAGAAGAAGAAGAAAAATGAAATGAGAAAAGAGATGGGGGTTGGGTTTTGTTAAACTCAGCTCCCACTTTTGTATACTGTGGTCTCCAACCGCAGTACAAAATACCAGTATTTTCGTACCCGCTCGTAGTTCAAAATAATATTATAAATTCTAAAATTTATTTATGTTATTTCCAAATGTTTATTAGTAGAAGTATTTTATAAAAATACTTTGTTGAAATTTACTTTTTATATTCGGTTCTGCGTTGTCCCAACTAAATAAAATTATGTTTTAAGACACTAAACGAATGATACCTTCGAATGTTTAATATTTTTCCCAAATTATATAATATTCATTCTAACTAATAAAATATTAGTTTTGAGATTTTTGACATTGAAGTTTGGATGCGTTTTTCTGACTAATCCATCGTATTATATATACATTATATATAATTTTTAAATTGCGTGGTAATAATGCGTACTTAGTACGAAAATTAAAAGTTTAAATTAGGCGCGCAAGTTGACTTTTTGACCAGGTGTTACATTCTCCCCCTGTTAATAAAATTTCGTCCCGAAATTTCGTGTGAAGCCGTAGTCTCGTGGAGTCTGGGGAGCAATGTACGTATGAGGAATTTATCGAGTATGTATTAGACATATCATGTCTTATAACGGGGTTGAAGGGCAGTCAATCCATGACTGTGTCGTGGTTTATCGTTGTAGTCACATAGTGATCGTTTTGTAAATAGTCCTATCAGGACTAAATGTTTAGTGAACGTGCAGTAGATCAGTCTGCTGAAAGCAAACATTGAGTTTTATGTGGGCCTAGGTCAACTAGCCCTAAGATGTAATCAATATTAGTTTGATAAAATGATATCGGGAATAATAAGTACGCGTTTAGCGAATCTATAATTGAAGGGTTTTGTTTTCGAGGAGAAATTGTACTTACATTATTGTTGGAGATTTATTTGATTTACTCGGAGTCGATTAAGTGAATTTTGCGTCTTTTTGGGCAGTCCTTCTTGTAATGACCGGGTTCCTTACATTTGAAGCATATTCTTCGAGAGTCGAGATTGGCGGGAACTCTGCAGTTCCGGATTACGTGTCCATATCGTTGGCATCTTTCGCAGGGTAATCCGCATAATCCGTCATGATGACGTTTATAGCCGTGACAAAATGGTTTGTTACCCGCATAGCCTTGTTTTTCGTTGGGTTCGACAGCGTAGTACCTCAAGGGTTCAGGTTGATTCGTTGGATTTTAGCTAGAGCTGGATCCATTCCCTTTTTCTTGATTGTTTTCCGTAGCAGGTAGCCCGCGTCGAACCACCTGTGCCATGAGTCTGTGGGCCATGCGAACAGCATCGTCTATAGTGACATGTTTCGAGGCTGTGACCAAACCCTCAATTAGTAGCGGGAGTCCACCGGTGTACCTTGCGATTCGTTGACTTTCAGGGTTTACGATGGTTGGGCAAAGGTGTGCTAGTTGTTGAAAACGGTTGGTGTAGAATTCGATGTCGTTGTCTTTTACGATGAGGTGCCAAAGTTCTTCCTCAAGTTTGTGAAGTACTTCGATGGGACAATACTTGTCCTTCATGATTCGTTTCAGGTCTTCCCACGGAAGTTCGTGAGCAGTGTCGATTCCTACAGTTCGGGCGTGAAAATTCCACCAGGTAGAGGCATCATCCTGGAGGGTGTATGTGGCGTACAAGACTTTGCAGTCGGCGGGGCAGTTGCACACGCGGAAAATAGATTCCATTTTCTCGAACCATCGAATTAATCCGACAGCTCCTTCAGTACCAACGAAGTTTGGTGGTTCGCACCTCAGGAAATCCCTAAAAGTGCAAGGCTTTGCTTGGTTCTGAGCGGCTAGGGTCGCAGTCACTGCTTGATTAATGATTTGATCGTGCTCAGCTTGAGTGAAAGTTTGTCGTTTAGGAGGCATGACTCTTGAACAAGAATGAAATGACAAAGTGTGAGATCTTTATTCAAAGATTATGGTTATTACAGTGACATAAATAGTTCACTTGAGTTCTTAAATGAGTAGCACGGGATCCTACGATCCTTGATGTTTAAGTTTTTGATATTATAGGTGGCAGACATATTTCTGGCCTTTTTGTATTGTTGTTACGGCAGTGTAGGTGACTGTTGTCGAGTTATCTTTAGTTAAGTTGTCATGAATTTCATGTCTTTCGAGTGTTGTGACCAATCATGTTGTAGTTTCTATGTGTGGTCGTACCGTGACCGAGTTGTGTCCTCTATATAGTCAACCAATACCATGTTGTTTTCTGTGAGTAGTCCAATGGACTATAGCGTAATACTAAAATACTATACGGCTATTTACGCCGGTGAGTGTGACACCTACAGTGTCATATGTAGTGTTTGAAACGGGGTCCGCCAACACAACCCATGTGTGTGGCGACATCCTTGTGTATTCATCGATTGAGGCATCCTATGCCTAATTGGTCGTATATACATATATGGTGTGCACGTAACTATACAAGTATATGTGTGTAGTAAAAGTCAGGTGTGGCATCTCGTGCCCTGTTAAGCAAGTGTATATGTATATATAAATTGTACATGTAACTATAACAAGTCTACATGCATATGGAGAGTAGCACCTAGTGCCGAAATGCAGTGCCTAAAGCACCGGAGTGTAGTAACAACGTACTGTAATGTAGTGCTATCAGCACAGTAATTGAAATACCAATGTATTGTGATTGTAGTACCGAAGTACTATGAAATACAGCACCACGTGCCGTAATGAAGTGCCCGCGGCACCGTAATTGCAGTACTCATGTACTGTGAGTGTAGCACCAATGTGCCAAATGCAGTATAAACATACTGTGTAAATGCAGCAGCACGTGCTGTGTGTTGTGCTCGAAGCACCATGTGACACCACGTGCCATGAGTTGTTCGATTGTAGCCCTAAGGCCGGATATGCGTTGAAGTTATGTGATTTCCCAAATGTAGCACAAAGGCTAGAATGTGAGTGCCAAGGCACTGAGGTATTGAATCAATTGATCTAAATGATCAAGTTGTGATTGAGATAATTAATTTGCTGTGGACTTAGTCAACACTAATCCAATGATGACCAGTATGATCAAAGATGATAAACTCGTTTGTTTGTTTTAAATTTCGTGGACGTTTAGCATGTGTGGGTTTCCATTCCCATTGAATACGTTTGTACCTCCTTCCCGAGGTTCAGTGGTATGTGTGATATCCTCCTATGCATACATAAGGAGAAAGTTTCGAGTTGTGATAGTTAGGAAGACGGCGATGTGCCTCTTCACGTGTAAATGATAGTACAGCGGAATTTTAGTTGTATATACCCAGTATATATTTGATACGTAGAATTAGTATACATGTAAGGCCTATTCATATATACCTACAGTACATATAATAGCCTAGGATGTCTAGCACATAACAATCAGAGTCAACTACGCATTCCCGTTTCAGTATAACCCCTTTCAGGTATCGCATCATCTTCATTTAATTGTACATAGTTAGCTACGCTATGTTAAATTAAACTCGTATGATGAAATCCCTGAACCAGTCATACCTAATGAGGAATACTGCCTAACGGTCATAGTCTAGGCCCACTAAATGCAACCTAGTTCACTATAACCTTAGGCTCTGATACCAATCTGTAACACCCTCAATTTTTGGTTTGCGGAAGCGGTCGGGTCGGGTGTTACCAAATTAAATATCACAGCATAAGATACATAATGAACGACTCTAAATGAGACGTTTGAAAATAATTATACATTTACCAAATAGAACGTTTACAACGTGTCGAGTTTAATAAAAATTTTAAATACATAATTTGAAAATACAAAAGTAAATGCAGAGTAGTCCCAATTGTTTGAAATCATGCGACTCGAGCTAGCATAATCTTGTAGTAATTCCTAAGTCCTGCTGGGCACCTGAGAACACATGCTAAAACAGGTCAGCTATAAAGCTGGTGAGTTCATAGGATGGTTAGTTGAAATCGTAAAGTATAAATCCAGCATGTTTTGAAAAGTAGTTCAGAATCCACGATTCTGATTTGTATGAAGTTGAAATTGTAATCATCAATGTGTATATGATTGGTCGAGATATCTAATACCTAAGTAATAGGGATATGTACCTAAGTACCTAATAATTGAGGTTCTTCGAACCTGAATACCTTTCTGGTATTACGTAAGTTTAACAGAGTAGGGCAATACCTGCCTAAGTTTGAAATCAAGTAATGTATGACCACGTCATATGATATTGAGTAATATTTGATAGCGTGTTGCATCCAGCAACGAAATCATAATCCCACGGATTATTGTTGTATGTTCGTTTACCCGGCTAGCATAAGCTAACCCGAACATGATTGAGCTAACGGCCTCGCGTGGGAACCCCACCGACCAGTTAACTTATTGTGAACCCCGAGTATAACTCGCTGATCCATTGATTGTGTTGAAATCTCGCCCACTGCAATACCGTGGTTTCGTTTTGTGCCCACTTTACCGTGGCATCGTTTGGTGCCCGCTGCAATACCGCGGCATCGTTTTGGAATTGCTCGCAAGCAATGTGTAATTGAGACGGCAGTACAACGACATGCCCGACTAAGTTGTTCGAGAGCCAGCAGTACTCGACATGCCTGACTAAGTGAATCGTATAATAGTATGCATACCGATATGTATATGTAAGTTGTAGGTAGCACTGAGTGCTCGAGATGAGGTATCAGTATGTCGATATATATATATATGTATGAACAAATACTTAGATGTCAAAAAAAAGCACGTTGAACCTAGGTATGGATATTTATCAGGTGACACCCCCACGGTTAGATTACATCCTGGGCCGGGGGTCCATCCCTAGTTGGATTACATCCTGGGCCAGAGTCGTCACCAGTTGAGTTGTATTGATATAAGAAGTCTGTACTAACGTGTGATACTATTGTATACTCCCAGTCTAAAGCCTAGCAAGCATATATAACGGAGTTTAAGGGAAATGTTCATTTAAGTCTAGTTCCCGTTCTAATGATAATGAAGAGTGTCGACAGTTTTAGTTCCCAAAGAATAACTAAAACGTGTATCCGTATAGATGTTGTCTAGTGTAGGTAGAACTAACTAGTTCTAAGGTATTCAATGATATTGTCCCGTGACAATATGGCCAAAAGATTGTGATAACTAAATCAAGTTATGTGTTGGAAATCGTTTTCCAACAATCTACAGAGTACGATTGTAACCTATCTAGGTTAAGTACTGATATTGTTCTAAAACAATATTAAGGGTGTAATTCCTAAGTATTACACATTTCGTATTACATGCAGTAATATAAATAGTTGTGAATTATAAACGATTATTAATACAATTCGAAAACATTAATTGAGCATGTGTTTCACCCCGAAAACAATAAAACGATTGAAAGAGTGGGGCTATGAAACTCACCTGAGAAGCTAGCGTCCTAGTGTAACGAGTCGTGCCAAGTATAATCTCCTAGTGTCCTAAACACGAGAGATTTCGTATGTTTGTAAGTGTGGTTCGTTATTGATGTTTCGTAATAATAATTCATATTATTATTAGGTTTGAACTTTCGTATACTTTATAAAGTATATTTGTTTTGAGTACAAGTCGTATCATATTTGAATTGTCATTTGAAAACGTATCCCGACACTTAGAAAAATATGGCTGTTTTCTGTTTTCTGCGACATAACATGCGACACAAAATTTTGTCATGCGACACAAGGGTTGTGTCGCATGGAGTGCGACACAAGAGCTCTGCGACACAGTGGTTGTGTCGCAAAAGCTTGCGATGCTAAATCAATAGCGACATAAAGGTTGTGTCGCATGGAGTCTGCGACACAAGGTGCGACATAGAGTACGACATAAGATACGACACAAACGAAGTTATGCGACATAGTATGCGACACAAGGCTTGTGTCGCATTGAAGAACACCAGTCCAGAAAGTTTCGGATGTCGCGTTTTTCCAGCCAAAATCGCAAATCAAACGCATTTTTAAGCTGTAAAATCATGTTTTCTTTGTTGTTTAGGTTATAACTAAGTTGTGTAAACATTATTACACCAAAACATTACACCAAAATGATTAAATCTAAAAATTTAGGAATTTCATACAAATACGAATCGAGGCCAAACGAGGAAGAAAACGAGGGTGTCGCCTTTGTTAATGTTGTTCCTCTCTTGATGGTGGTTCCGAAAATGTTGGTGATGGTGGTGGCGGTGGTCGGCCGGCGGTGATGGTGGTGATTGGTGGTGATATTTTAGAGAGAAAAATGGGGTGGAGAAAAAGAAGAAGAAGAAAAATGAAGTGAGAAAAGAGATGGGGGTTGGGTTTTGTTAAACTCAGCTCCCACTTTTGTATACTATGGTCTCCAACCGCAGTACAAAATACCAGTATTTTCGTATCCGCTCGTAGTTCAAAATAATATTTTAAATTCTAAAATTTATTTATGTTATTTCCAAATGTTTATTAGTGGAAGTATTTTATAAAAATACTTTGTTGAAATTTACTTTTTATATTCGGTTCTGCGTTGTCCCAACTAAATAAAATTATGTTTTAAGACACTAAACAAATGATACCTTCGAATGTTTAATATTTTTCCCAAATTATATAATATTCATTCTAACTAATAAAATATTAGTTTTGAGATTTTTGACATTGAAGTTTGGATGCGTTTTTCTGAGTAATCCATCGTATTATATATACATTATATAAAATTTTTAAATTGCGTGGTAATAATGCGTACTTAGTACGAAAATTAAAAGTTTAAATTAGGCGCGCAAGTTGACTTTTTGACCAGGTGTTACACCAATCCACGGGCATATTCTTCAGTTTCCCGTGAGCGTTGCTCACACTCTTCTAGTCTATGTTTCAAGAGGGCAGTTTCTACGCTTATCTTCACCACTTTGTTGAAAAGGACGTCCACATTGTTAGTGGTGGTTTCGTGATCCTCGGAGACATGTTCGATGCGCTCGAGGGATGTAAGTCTCCAATTTTCGTTGGTTTCTTGGAGTTCAATGTCCATGGTGTTAAGCCGTTGCTCGTGACGGTGTAGCCTCGCGGCTAAACCTGGTAGAGTGAGGTGCGCGGGATATGGGCCAGCTCGAGGCAACCTGGGGTTCCTCCTAGCTACCCTCGGGTTTTGGGATCCGTAAGGATGAGATTGCGATGGATTGGATGATGTGTTTGCCATTCTGAGACAAAGCGTTAGAGAAAGTGAGGCCTATCTATGTATATATATAATAATATCACATAATAGTCTAGCGTGTCTAACACTGACATGTTTGAGTCTCGGTTCTCTCGAGGTCAGAGTCAACTAGTGTATTCTCGTTCAACATAACCATTTCAGACATTACATCATCTTTCCTTAATTGTACATAGTTGATCAGGCTATGTTAAATTAAAGTCGTATGCTGTAATTCCTGAACCAATCATGCCTAGTAAGGAAATACTGCCTAACGGTCATAGTCTAGGCCCACTAAATGCAACCTAGTTCACTATAACCTTAGGCTCTGATACCAATCTGTAACACCCCCAAATTTACTGTTTGGCGGAAGCATACTTTGGGTGTTACTAATCAATAATCAAAGCACATAGATATATAGCAAACGACTCTATATGCGTCGTTTTAACAAAATACATTCATATAAGAATTGTTTACAACATTTGAAGCTGTACATAGCTCGTGTTCGATTAAATGAGAGATTTCAGTACATAAGTACTTGTACAAGATATACTAATGCAAGAAAATCTCAAATGTCTGCATGCTGACTCGAGCTATAGTAATCCCGAGGTACTCCAAATCTACTACTGAGTACCTGTGAAACATGCTAAAATGGGTCAGCTAAAGCTGGTGAGCTCACAGGTTTGAAATCAGATAATATCGTATGAACCGCAAGATTTAAGTAATGATTTGCATCCAGCAAGTAAATAATAGTGTATACAGCCATGAGCACATAGTCTGAGCTTAACTCGAGGGTCGGGTCCCATATAGAGAATTCCGAGCGAGGTGCCTCCACGAGTGCCTAATCCACACTCGTCTGAACAATTATTAGTACGTCCGTTTACCCAGTTAGTGCATGCTAACCCGGACGAGGAGGGTCAATCCTATATGATACCATATACTAATAATCACGCTACAACGTATTACCAAACTATGCTGACGGAGGACTTTGAAATGATTAGTGGAAAACAACTCATGTAGTATATTGTAAAGTGGTACTTGCGTTCACATGTTAAAATAAGCATTGAATCACACCCCTGAGTGAAAAGAGGTAAAAAGAGGGGCTATGAGACTCACCTGAGTCTTGAGCGTTTAGTCAATAAACGTACGATGCTTAATCAAGCAGTGAGATGTCCGCAGACAGATAACCTGAGGGTGTCCACGACACGCGATGGTTATTTATACGAATAGGTAGTTACAAAGACTACTTCTTTAGTTGTTCGTTCAACTATAATGTCCAAATTATTATGATTTGGTTGTTTGATTAACTTTTGTTTTGAAAACGTGTACGGCCCGTTGGTGATTAGTTGTAGTAATAATCTTAACATTATTATTTTGGTTTCAAATAGTTATACTTAAAAGTATTTATAAGCTTTAGGTGACGGGGGTCCGGGGGCAGCGCCCCTGGTAAGCGGGGTTCCAGGGGCTGGCCCCTGGTTGGGGTCGAGATGCCAAGTCAGCTCGAAAAATTTTTATTTCTACTAAATTGCTTTGGTGAAAAACGCATCTGGGATTTAATTTGGGTGAAATCAAGTGATAATTTTGGGTCTCAACACTTAGTAAAAATTGGTTTGAAACCTTCTATTTTATGCGTCACTTATAGCGACACTTAGGGCTTAGGCGACACTCAGGAAGTGTCGCATGAAATGACGGATTCTGATTAATGGCGTCACTTGTGCAAGTGACGCATAGAGTGCGTCACTTAAGGAAGTGTCGGTTGTAAGTGTTGATACAAGTGTCATGAGTCACTAAGGTTAGTGACGGGTGAAATCAATTCTCGATTGTAGGCGTCACTTAGACAAGTGACGCTATAAGTGTCGGTTCAAAGTGACGGGTATTGAATTTGTGACACTTAGGCAAGTGTCGGGAAAAAGGGGTTTTATACGGCACTTAGGCAAGTGACGCAAAAATTAGGGCTTTTAGCGACACTCAATGCGTCACTTAAGTGACGCACGAAGTGACGCTATACTGCAGTCGTCGTTGCGTCACTTCGAGCTGTTGACGGATTTTTGAGCCAAAAACGAGTTTTCCGGCGACCATTTGGTCCGATTCTTTTACCCAACCCATATTTGGACATTACAAGCTATTACAAACAACAAACATGTAAAAATGAGTGAAATCGAAGAGTTTCGGGATTTTGTCGGAAACTTACAAAGTGTCGAAATGAAATTCCGAAAAGATAGAGTTGTAGATCGTCGCGTGGTGGTTGTTTTTCTCCAAAGAGCTTCGAGATTTCGGCGGCGTTTGGTGGTGTTATTTGATGATTTAAGGTGGTTGTGGTTTGGTGATTTAGAAATAAAATGAAAGAGAAAGGAGAAGAAGAGAGAGAGTGTAAAGTGGTGAAATGAGGAAGAAAAAAGGGAGGTGGGGGTTTAAAGCCTCCACTTTTTCAGTCCACTCCTCCGCGCTCCGTGTGGTGTTCGTTTTTCCCGATCGTTTAGACGTTAAATATTCATTTTATGCACATAAATATACGTTTTAAATTGCAAATAATTACTCGATATTTTGGTTGAAGTATTTTACCCAAAATACTTAATATTGGGGTTACAAAATATAACTTTAATTTATTTTATTTTGTTTGCGCGTTTACATTTTAATCACGTAAATTTCACTTGTACAATACAAGTTTGCATTGAAATATTATAAAAATAATATTTTGGATATAATAGCGTTATTAAATAATGTTATATTATTCAATAAAATGGTTCACCAACATCCGTATTTAATTGAACCGAATTGCATTCGATTTAAATTGCGTACGATTTAATCAAATCGCATAATCGTATATATTCAACAATATATATTTCGATACATTAATTAGCCTAACACAGAATTAATTACATGTATTTACAATTGATTAGGCCCTAATTAATAGTCCTAATTTGACGGGTGTCACAAAAAGGTTTTTTCAATCTCCTTTGACAACGCGAGTAATAATACACTCGTCGTTTCAAAATTAATACTAAAATACGCACCACCATTAAAGGGCATTTTTTATCATAGTCGATGTGTTGCACACATCATTAACTTGGTTGTGCAAGCCGGACTAGCGGTTGAAAAAATAGACGCCGTAAAAATCGCGTATAAAACTATGTTGCAAGACATATTTCAAAGGGGTAAAATTAGATACAAAGCTTATATGAGATTGGGTAAGGAAACGAATTCCATTTTTTTAACCCCTAATTGAGACATGCCCGTTAGATGGAATTCGACCTACCATATGTTTGTATGTGGTTTATGCCAACGCGCTTGTTTACAAGTTTTTCATGATCAACTTGTTTACAAAGGTCTCGCAACACCATTTCCCATAGAATTTTGGGAGGTTATTCAAAAGATAACCGAATTGCTCAAACTTTTCAAAACCGTGACTACTTTATTATCGGGTGTTTATTATCCCACTAGTCATTTGGTAATTAATCAAATTTGGTTAATAACTACAAAATTAAATGAATACGAATATGAAGGTCCTTTATTTGAAAAGATGGTGGCTCCCATGAAAGAAAAACTAAAAAAATATTTTCAAGAAATGCCACCGGTAATTACTTGTTCCGCCGCAATGAACCCGTGTTTGAACCTTTTCGGGGTGGAAATGCTTATCGATAACATTTGTCACAATTTGGATTTGAATGACGAGGACCCAATGATTTCACAAAATGCAAAAACGTATTTTAATAAATGTTTACAAGATTTATTTGGCGTAAATTTTCAAAAATATAGTTCAACAACAATTGTGCCCGCTAGTTCGGTTAACACAATGTTTTCTTCATCTTCTTCCAACAATGCGATGCTAAACTTATATAATAGTTTAAGACAAGAAAACCATAAATGGGCAAGGGGTGAAGGTAACCAAAACACCACTAGCGAATATGGGAGATATACCGGAACGGATTTTTTGTCCACTATTCTACCCAATGAGTTCGAACAATTTGATATTTTGGCTTGGTGGAAAGAGAGGGAATCTCAATTTCCCGTTCTAACCATCATGGCTCGAAATTTACTAACTGTCCAAGCTTTTACGGTAGCTTCGGAATCCACATTTTCTCTTAGGGTGTGTTTGGTACATGTGAATGGAAAGGAGAGAAAGGGAATGCATTCACTTCTCTTGTTTGTTTGAAAAATGGAATGGAAAGGGAGAATCAAAATAGCATTCTCATTCCACCATTTTGATTCTTCTCAATTTACAAGAGAATGATGAGAATGGGAAATTATAGAAGGGCTATTTCTCCGTTCTTTTTTTGTGAGAATGAGGAGGGGACTTACAAAATAAGGTATAAAAACAATATTCCATGTGCATTGCACATGCTCATCAGATTTTGAAGGAGCCCCCAAATATTTTCTCTCCAATTAAGTTTAGAAACCCTAATAAACCAAATATCTTTTTGGAGATTTCTGCTTCTTCTTGTTCAACAATTTACTTTTCCTTTGTCGGGATTCACTCCTTCTGATCGTCATCAAAGAACTGCCCGCCGTCATTCTCTCTTCGTCGCCGCCGACGAACATCTCTCTGTCGCCGATCAAACTCCCGACGTCCTCCTCCAAACTCCTTCCCCCACCTCCACCATCAAACCACGGTCCTTTCATCCATACAAAAACATCGCAGGAGGCCGCGGTACCACCACCACCGGCATCGAATCGATCTCCATCAATTGCAAGCTTGAATGAGAAATTTCTACTTTATGTTTACTTGAATGAGAAATGTTTACTCGATCTCCATCGATTCTTTCCTCTGTTTCTTAAAATCGTCTCTATGTCTATGCTTTTCGCTGTGTGGATTATTTGTTGCTTGATTATGTCGATCGTGTATCTGATTTCTTGACTCAGTCAAAGCTTCTGTTCATACATTGAATATGGTTCATCTGGGTATGCAGAAAGATGATGTTCTTCGTGTTCTTTCTGTTGGTTTTTTGTACCCTTTTTTTACATCTTGTATACTGGGGTTGTGTCTGTTTTTGTATGTTGTCTTTTTCTTTAATAATAAGTGCTGCCTTTTCAAAAAAAAGAAAAAGAAAGAGTACGTGTAGTTTGTAGTGTTTTGTTGTTTTATTCATTCATGATTTTAGTTATGGGAATGTTGTTTTATTCATGATTTTAGTTCTGGGTTGCAGCTCCCCTTTGTTTCATTTACAACGTAGTATGTACAGTTTCTAAATGCTTGTTTCCTTCATTTCTATTCTACTACATAAACAAACAAGTAACTCGATTCAACCTTGTATTTCTCAAGTTGATTCCATGTATGTACCAAACATGAGAATTGAAATCATTCTTCTTGACTGATTCCATTTCCCACCGTTTCCATTCTCTTATACGATTCCATTCTTTACGATTCAATCGTACCAAACGCACCCTTAGTGGCAGGGTATTATCTATACGCAGAATAATACTCACATCAGCCTCCTTAGAAATGTGTATTTGCTTGAAGGATCAGTTAGACGCCGCGGAACGTATACAAAATGTTTCAAGTCTTGAAGGTGAAATGGAATACGAACAAGATATACACAATATCGAGGTGGAAGAGGGTGTTGTAATATCACTTTCCGACGAAGAAATTGATCTTGATCAAGCTTCGCGCGAGGCTACATCCGAAGAAGATTTCGACTTTTGAAGACTTTGAAGATGTTTGAAGACTGGAAGATTAATAAAAGTTGATGATTATGAAGACTTTTTCGATTCAATAATATTTTTAAGAAGACTTAGAAGACTTTTGTTTAAGTTATTGTTCAATTATGTTTCCCTTACTAATGTTCTATGAATTCAATAATTTTTTTTGGCCCAAACGTTATTTTTTCTTAAAAAGCTTAACGCTCGAACCACTTTGAATTGGAAGCTGATAAATTCAAGGAAGTTTTTACTAAATTCACGGAAACAGTACAACTCTTTATGCTTACAGTACAACTTTTTATGCACATGTTTCCTTGAATTTAGTAAAACATTCCCTTGAATTTATCAGCTCCCTTTGAATTATATAGACTTTTTAGATTCAATAATATTTTTAAGAAGATTTAGAAGCCTTTTGGTTAAGTTATTGATCAATTATGTTTCCATTACTAATGTTCTACGAATTCAATGAAAAAAATTTGGCGCAAACATTGATTTTCTTTAAAACGCTCTCGAACGTGTTTGAATTATATAGACTTTTTAGATTCAATAATATTTTTAAGAAGATTTAGAAGCCTTTTGGTTAAGTTATTGATCAATTATGTTTCCATTACTAATGTTCTACGAATTCAATGGAAAAAATTTGGCCCAAAGATTGATTTTCCTTAAAACGCTTAACGCTCGAACGTGTTTGAATTATATAGACATTTTAGATTCAATAATATTTTTAAGAAGATTTAGAAGTCTTTTGGTTTAGTTATTGATCAATTATGTTTCCATTACTAATGTTTTACGAATTCAATGAAAATTTTTTGGCCCAAACATTGATTTTCCTTAAAATGCTTAACGCTCGAACGTGTTTGAATTATATAGACTTTTTCGATTCAATAATATTTTTAAGCAGCTTTAGAAGCCTTTTGGTTAAGTTATTGATCAATTATGTTTCCATTACTAATGTTCTACGAATTTAATGAAAAAAATTTGGCCCAAACATTGATTTTCCTTAAAACGCTTAACGCTCGAAACAAAAATACGAATTATATAAAAAAAACCCGGTTTTTAACCGGTTTTTTACCCGACCCGGTTTCAACCCGACCCAAACCGGGTAGGGTCGGGTCCTATGTTTGGGTGACCAAATCGGGTTGAAACCCGACCCGGTTTTTGGAAAACCGGTTTTGACTTTCGTTGACTCAACCCGGTTCGGTTTCGGGTTCGGGTCGGGTTGGCCCCGAACCGGTTATTGTGCAGGCCTACCAATACAACTTCCTATACGATTCAAAACCTCTAAAAACGAACAAAGCAATACCCAAAAAACAGGCAACTTATTTATACAACATTTCAAACATGAGATATAATTAAAATAAGCCTCAAGTAATACTTGTGTATATGCACCTTCCTTCAACGGTTACCGATTTCTAATTGATCCCATCGAGTTTTGGGGAGACAAGGCTTTCAACACAAGTACCCGCAATTATCATATCCTTATGAAGAGAAATCTCAATATTAGCACATAAACATCCTTCAATGTCATATATCAACATTCGGTTGTGGTCAGCCACCATAATTTTGCCATTTTCACTACTAAATATTATTGGATCAACCAAACCAATAAATTCATCGAAACCACTGGGTACAATTTCAGTCCAAGATTCTTTGACCCCATACTCGTTCATCAACCAAACCACACCAGTAAAAACGATAAATACCGCTAGCTTTCCATCAAGAACAAAAAGTTCGCAAGCCCTTGAAGAATATAAGCTAAAGGGGAATGGCACTTGAATAAATTTAAAATCCTCTAAACTAAATGCAACAATTACTGGTATATATATCATCATCATCATCATCCAAAGACATCATACCTAAACCATGAAGAAATCCATTACATAGAACACCTGGAAAACTCTCTATGTCATAGTATTGATCATTAGGGGGATTAATTACTCGCATCCAAGTGTCAGTTCTAAGGCTATAAACATGCATATACGCATCAGGATGAAAGAAAAGAACAACCTTGTAATCATCGGTCACTGAATCATAACCAAATCCGTACACAATTTGGTCTATTGGGATATCATCTAACTCACTGTACCCGGACTTTATGTGAAACTCCCTAGTTAATGGGTTCACAACAACGAGCTTAGAACTACCAACAACGTGATCATTAGGTTTATGAGATGACATGAATGCAAGGCCATTACAACAACCATGGAAATTGATTGAGTCTTTCTTACGAGATATTAAATGTTGGGTTGGTGTTAAAGTTGTTTTTTCGAATAGTGGGAGTGAACAAAGTAATAAATCACGGTTGGAGTCGACATATATGATGTGAGTTGGATTGAGTGTACGCGTATTTTGATGGGTTTTGACCGGATCTTTATCTGGGCTACAAACTTCTCAATTCATCCCAAGCCCAAAGTGTAAGCCTGGCCCAATTTTGGTTTGTAATAATGCGTTTGATTGGGTTCAACATTTGGGTTTGAATTGGAAACGACCATTCTCAGTTTCTCACGGGTAATAACATTAACTGTGCGTTTAGTTGAAGAAAAGTGTACCACTTTTCAAGAAAAATTTTTCAAAAAAAGTGGAAAATTAGAAAACGCGTTTAAAATGGGTATTTTCCAGAAAAAATTTTCAAGAAAATGGAAAACTCATTTTTCCATGATATAACTTGAAGTTGGAAAACTCATTTTTCAAGTTTTCCACCTTTTTCCTTTATACATCTCCCTCCCTTTTTCTAAAATTTTCCAAATGCCTTCTCCTAACATCATTTTTCCAAAATGGAAAATACACTACTTTTGAACACATTTTCTAAATTTTCAACACTTTTCTTGAAAACAAAAACTCTTTTTATTTCTTAGAAAATTGGAGATGAAAAATTATGGAAAATTTTTCACAACTTGGGTTTCCTTTATTGTCGGTCAAATTTCAAACAAAACAAGTAGTATCGTAATACGTAGTAATTAATAAATTAACAAGTCACGTGTGAAACAATCTACTGTACATTATTAAAATTCTAAAACTGGCCGTTGGAATAATAAAAACTTACGGGTGTAGTAAGGGGGCATGGTGCATTTTAGGGTAAATTCCTAAGGATATGATACAAATATTATTACGATGCATCCCTCTCAGAAATACAATAGGCTTATGATGCAGTAAAAATAAGTCATATATCAAAAAATCAGAACTAATTCTCGAGAAAAATTCTAGAATTACAAAAATCTTACAAACAAAAAGATACAAAATTCAATATTTATTTTTAAGTTCTTCATCATTATTTTCAAATTGCTAATCATCCCATTTCCCCATTTCAATTCGTTATAAAAATTCCCGAGTTCTTTTCATCTTAGACTAGGTAGTTTTATAGGATATGCATAGCACAACCCATAATGCTTAACATGACTCTCGAAAAAAATAATAACAAATATAATGTTTGATATTGTCATTTAAAAGAAAAAGTGTGATAAGAGTTACTCCGTTTCAATTTAGTTGTCCATTACAAAAATGTACACAATCTAAGAATAGTGCATTGATTACCGTGTCAATCAATAAAAATTTTATACATACTCACTAAAACACTTTTTGATTGGTTGAAATCAATAGTGAACAATGAAACTATTGAAAAAAAAATCACTATTTATTTAATATTAAATTTATCAGTTCATTTCTGGTAAATGTTTCTCCGTATTATGTTAGGGGCTTCAATCATTTCAGCACAAACCCTCCCATTATATATATATTATGTTATGGAATCTCTTCATCTATTTATCTGATTAAAGGAGGAGACCTCCAATGATGTGTCATAATTATATGAAACAAAGTGATGAGGTGGATTTTCCTACACTTACATGCTAAATAAGGTAATATATTATTGAAAATCAAATTATAATTAATTAATTTTTTTTTATCTTTTTGGACGGTAAATAATGCATTAAATAATTTAATTATAACCAATTTAATCCAAACTAACGTGCCATGTGATAACATTTTGTAACGTCTCAAATTTCGTAAGTTCTAAAACTTAAAATATATTATTTTAACTGTTTAAGTTAGAAGGACTAACTGTGTAATATGTTTTGTGTCAATAGGACTCACCATTTAATGAAATTGTTAGTAGAGGGACTAAAAGTGACAAGTACTATAAGTTGAGGGTTTAATTGTAAACTGCAGTATAAAAACACTGCTTCTATATCAATCTACAGTATACTAACAATTTAAAACACAGAAGCATACATACGTTCATATGTGTGAGTCGGTTTTGAAAGAACAAGAAGAAGGAAGCTAAATTAAAGCTAGGGTTTGTTAAATTAGTGCTTGTTAGCTTGCAAAATAACTTCTTTAAGGTATGATTAACCTCCCTTTTGTATTAAATTGATGAATTGAGTGATTTGAGTAAAACCCTAGACTCTTGATTTTGATGAATTAGTGGTTTAATGAATTATATATGTTTCATACACTTAATTAAGTTATGTTCTATATGTAAATGATAATAGTGTGGGTAAAACATTCATAATCATGTGTTTATAAGAAATTGAATAATTATGATTATGATTATGTATGTGATGATTGGTATAAATGGGTAATTGATATATATTATGTGTGATTATGCACCAAGGAGTGATACTCATAGTGTTAATGAAGGTAATTGATGAAATATTATGATAATTACCCATTTATAAACAATCATCTATATAAAAGTGTATGGAACAAGAGGTAGAATTATAAGTGTTGTGAAATATAACACTTGTATAACTTAATACAAATAATGAATTGAAAGTGATTGTGTGATTGATACTTGGCTACATGATTACATGGTTAGGTGATAAACGCGATCAAAGTGTTGATACAAGTAATTTTATAAGTGGGCTATCGCGAGGTAAGTTAATGGATGATGCTATCTTACTTCAAGTAATGCTTATTCCATTTACTTGGAAGGACCGGTAATGGATATGTCATTTACTTGATGAGTTATGATTATATACCGGGGTGTAGGCCCAAAGATGTTAATTCTTGCGGGAATTAGCATATGATATTATGGATCCTTAATATACGTATGTTGTGATATGATATTGATTATCATTGATAGCCCATTGCTAACTAAGCGTTTCGCTTACTCGATATTGTTTATATGTTTTTAGGTGAGCCAAGTGGGACCCAAAGGGATACGGGTAAAAGGCCCGAAGGTTGCTAATGGTGGAGCTTATTTCATTGTTGGTAACAAGCTACTCTCTTAATCATGCTCTCGATATATATGTTCACCCCTTTTTGTCAAGAAACAAGGTTTTGTCATATGGTGTCTGTAAGTCTAAGACTTTGGTAAAAGTCAAACTTGGTATAGTAAGAAAGTCAAAGTAGTCAACGAGTTGTTGTATGTTCGTTGACATTTTTGGAAAGGTTGCTATTAAACACTTGTTGTAAATAATGTAAATATTATGGTTTTATGAGAAATCGTTGTTCAATGGTTACAATGAGGATCCATTAGAGAAATTGGCTTAGTTTGACTTAGAATAGTCAAAGAAATGTGAAATGGGTGTTGGAATAGTGGTCATATGGGTAAAGACCCAAACTGGTCGTTGAGGGTTCAAATGGGTCATAAATGGGTCATGGTGTCAAAATGGGTTATAGATATAGTACGAAAGTTGTGAGAATTGCTTTAAGTCCCATTTTGATGGTCAAAGTTAGTGTCAAAGTTTGAAAGTCAGAGTATGTGTAGTTTGTGAAATGACATGTCAATGGTTTTAGTCTAAATTGGGCGAAAAGTGGTCAACGGTCCAATTCTTGATAAAACGCGAATTTACGAAAAGTGGAAATTGAGAAATGTTTGAAATGTCATTTTACACGTGCCTGCAAATTTTTATGGTCATTGGCCATGGGCATGTCCTATAATCGCCATGGCCATGTCCTTAATCAGTAGCCTAGTTTTCTTTTCAGCAGCACGCCATGGCCATGTCCTATGAACGTCATGGCTATGTCCTTTCAGTATGCCCAAAAATGATGTTTTAAGCTAAGTGTCAAGTTTATATGTATAAAATAAAGTTATGGGACAGTATAAAGGGGTAAATTATAAAAAAAAAAAAAAAAAAAATTCGGGGTGTTTTACATTTGAAGTATATTTTTTTGTTATAGCCAAAAATCATGAGTTCCTTTATCTATTTTTCCCTTCTAATTTTTAGTTATAGAATTTTTTATTCATCGTCGTCTAAATCTTCACCCATCTTTATTTAATTTTTAAAAACAGAAATGTAACTTTTAGTGAATTAGAATAGCTTACCAATCTGTAACACCCCCAAATTTAATGTTTTGGCGGAAGCACGATTTGGGTGTTACTAATCAATATACAAAGCACGGAGATATATAGTAAACGACTCTATATGCACCGTTTTAACAAAATATATTAATATACGAAATGTTTACAACATTTGAAGCTGTACATAGCTCGTGTTCGATAAAATGAGAGATTTCAATACATAAGTACTTGTACAAAATATACTAATGCAAGAAAATCTCTACTGTCTGCATGCTGACTCGAGCTATAGTAATCCTGCTAGCAGCCAAAACCTACTGCTTGGTACCTGTGATACACGCTAAAATGGGTCAGCTAAAGCTGGTGAGCTCACAGGTTTGAAATCAGTTAATATAGTATGAACCGCAAGATTTAAATAATTGAATTGCATCCAGCAATTGATAATGTAAGTGTATACAGCCATGAGCACATAGTTGAGCTTAACTCAAGGGCCGAGTCCCCTATAGAGAATTCCGGGCGAGGTGCCTCCACAAATGCCTAATCAACATTCGTCTTACCAAATATTAGTACGTCCGTTTACCCGGTTAGTGCTTGCTAACCCGAACGAGGAGGGTCAATCCTATATGGTACCATATACTAATATTCACGCTACAACGTATTAACAACTATGCTGACGGAGGACTTTAAATGATCAGTTGTGAAAAACTCATGTAGTATATGAAATGTTTGTACTTGCGTTCACATGTTAAAAATGAGCAATATATCACACCCCTGAGTAAAACAGTAAAAAGAGGGGCTATGAGACTCACCTGAGTCTTGTGAGTTTAACTTAATAAACTTGAGTTGATTAGCCGAGTATTGAAGTTCAAAGACTTGTAACCTGAGGGTGTCCACGACACGCGATGGTTATAAACATGATTGGGTATCTCAAAAGATCACCCTTGTAGTTGTTACACAACTATATATATATATATATATATATATATATATATATATATATATATATATATATATATATATATATATATATATATATATGTCCAAATTATTACGATTTGGTTGATTTGTTAAGTGTTTGAAAACGTGTACGGCCCGTTGGTGATTAATTGTAATAATAGTCCTGATGTTATCACATTGATTTCGAAGTGTTATACTTGAAAAGTATATTCCATTATGTTTGAAAAGTTGTATCATATAAGCGTTTTGAAGTCATACAAGTTTAACACTTGGTGAGAAATGAGCTTACGGAATCTAAGTACGGGGGTCCGGGGGCAGCGCCCCTGGCGGGGTCCAAGGGGCTGGCCCCTGGCTGGGGTCGAGATGCCAGGTCAGCTCGAAAATTTTTTATTTCTACTATATTGATTTGGTGAAAAACGCATCTGGGATCTGAATTCGGGTAAAATCGAGTGATAAATTTCGAGTCTCGACACTTAGTAAAAATCTGAGTTTTCTGTGTTTTGCGACACAATATGCGACACAAAAGTTTGTTATGCGACACAAGGGTTATGTCGCATAAATATGCGACACAATATCTATACGACACAAAGGTTGTGTCGCATAGATTCGAGATGCTGATTCAACAACGACATAGGGGTTGTGTCGCATGGTATTTGCGACATAAGGTACGACACAATATTGTGTCGCATAGGATACGACATAACTGGCTTCATACGACACAAAATACGACATAGAGGATTTTATACGACACAACATGCGACACAAGGCTTGTGTCGCATTGAAGAACACCAGCCCAGAAACAGCGGCTGTTGAGATTTTTCCGGCCAAAACCCAATTCAAACTCATTTTTAAGCTAATAAATCGTGTTCTACTCTTTGTAATGGACATATATAAGTTATATAAACGACTATCAAGTGAAAATACTAAGAATCGAGTGGTTTCGGGATTTTGTCGGAAACTTACAAAGTGGCGAAATGGAAATCCGGAAAGATAGAAGTGTAGATCGTTGCGAGGTGGTCGTGAATCTCTAAAAATCTTGATGATCCGAGTGCGTTTCGTGGTGTTATTTGATGGATTAGTGTAATGTTGGTGGTGGTTTGTTTGAGAGAAAAAGGAAGAGAGGAGAGAGAGAGGAAAGAAAGAAATGAGAAAAAGAGATGGAAAGTGGGAGGTTAAGTCCCCCATTTTCAGTCTCCGTCTCTGTGCTCCGCGTGGTGTTCATTTTCTCCGTCATTTAACGTTTTAATGAAAATTTCACGCGTTAATTATCCATTTTAAAATACGAATTTTTGTTTAATAATTTAATTAAATTGTTTTACCAATCATCTAATAATTTAAAGATTTAAAATGTGATTTAAATAATTTGCGTATTTTGTTTCTAATTACGTAAGTTTTAATTGTGCAAAATGGGACAACTCTGGGAATGTAATTTAAACAATTAGTTTGGACCCAGTAATGTTTTCAGATAATGTTTTATATTTAAATATAAATTGTGTCACCAACGTCCGTATTTATGGAACCGAAATACATTCGATTTAAATTGCGTACGATTTAATCAAATCGCAAAGTTTGTATATATTCATCAATATATATTTCGATACATTAATTAGCCTAACACAGAACTAATTACATGTATTAACAGAGAATTAGGCACTAATTACTATTCCTAATTTGGCGGGTGTTACACCTTTAATATCGTTATAGCTTTCATCATAGTTTTGTCAATTTGACAAATTTTTATCATCTTGCAAACTCAGGGATCTCAATTTCGTTTATTTTGTAATCTAAGTACAAACTTTGTGGATACGTAGATCAAGCTCATCATCTTTATTTGTTCTTAAAATGTTTTATTAGTTTTAATCACACAACATAGTTATATTTTTGTATGCTACATTCAAATCTATATAACGTACATGTATATATTTGATCGTTATAGAATGATTTATGTTTTGTACATATAGATGCACATTAGTTGTTTGATTAATATCGGTAAATAAAAACTATTTTTACACAATTTGAAAGTTTTTAAGTGTGTAGTCGTCCTCCATGCCCTTATACTTACTCAATATTATTTATTTATTTTTAAATGTATCAAAAAGGATTATATAAAAGTAAGTCATTTGTACATCACTTTTTATTAGTTTTAATCACACAACATAATTATATTTTTGTATGCTATATTCAAATCTATATAACGTACATGTATATATTTGATCGTTATAGAATGATTTCTATTTTGTACATATAGATGCACATTAGTTGTTTAATTAATATCGGCAAATAAAAACTATTTTTTACACAATTTGAAAGTTTTTAAGCGCGTAGCTGTCCCCCATCCCCTTATACTTACTCAATATTATTTATACATTTTTTTAAATGTATCAAAAAGGATTATATAAAGGTAAGTGATTTGTACATCACTTTTTTAGCCGTAAAACACGTATATGTTTTACAGTGTTGTACAGTACAAAAGCTTAAAACATAACTGATGGCGTACAAATAAAAAAATGATGATGTATAAATCATCACCCTTATATAAAGTGTACATAACACAAACTTGAATATGATCCCTAAAACATTGCATATACCGTTTTAGATTATAGTCGATGTATTATAACATTATATTTTTCTAGCCGTGCATCACGGGTTTAACACTAGTTCATGAATATGAGGTGTTACGTAAAAAAATAAAAACCTCTACCTGGCTGCACTTTTCCACCCAAATAAGTACTCCCTCCGTCCCAATTTAATTGTCCCCAGACAAGAAACACGCAGTTTAAGAAAACATCAACTTCTCTCTTACTTTTTGATAAGATGACAATTCTACCCCTTACTTTTTACCTATTTTTTTGTCTTACATATATAAAGTATGGGTATAAAAGGATTTTAGCTCATCATTTTTATCCATTTTTGGAAGTGGACAATTAATTTGGGACATCCCAAAAAGGAATAGTATACTATTAATATGGGACGGAGGGAGTATAAATTTATTCCACTATTCTAGCTAGAAATAGTTGTTTGTTTTTTTTACCCTTTTTCTCATTTCTGAGGGGTAAAAGTGGTAAAATATCATTAGCACCATTTAAAAAAAATAAACTTGTACGTAATTTGGAAAATTTTTAGGGGTAACTGCCCGCTTGCCACCCGCTGCTAAATCCGCCTCTGCGAAAACTAGTGATATATATATGCGCTTTTAGAGTTTTAGCGTTTTTTTATTCTAGCAAGTACATGGCAATTAGATTGTTGCCAACGCTCTTCTTCGGTTTCAACCGAAGAAGGCTTGGCTTTCTTCCCCCATTGGCACGCCCCCTTCCTTTCTTTCATCACTTCACCCTTCTTCAGTTTAACGAAGAAATGAAAATGTGTTTGGGGTGGGTCCCAACTTATATTTAATGTATTATTATTTTTTATTTAGTGTATGTAAATGTAGGTATATTGGTAAATGTGGGACCCAATAATCGAAGTGATGAAAGGAGGGTTGAGAGTGTTTAATTAGTCTTTCATCCGTTGTGGATGTGCTGACGTGACACAATTAAAGAAGCAAGTGAGGAAGCTTGGGTTGGGAGCGGTCTTAATTAAAGAATATGAATATGAATCTGAATCTGAACCTTTTAAGTCATTTTCACACCCTAAGAGAGTGTTTAGGGGAGCTTATTTTCTTAGCTTATTTGCTTATTGTGATACAATAAGTTTGAGATTTAGTGTCTAGATAAACTTATTTGAACTTATTTGCTTATTTGTGAGAGAAATATTATAAGCTCAAAATAAGTTAGAATTTTTGAACTTATTTGCTTATAAGCAATAAGCAACAAAATAAGCTCCCCAAGCACCCCTAAACTGATTCGGCCACATGAAGATCGTATTGATTATTTTGATATAATCCAATGAAATTTGGAGCATTTGCACTTGGAACCACACATCGATTCTAGAAGGTGATATCATAAGTACGTGAGTCCAGATTAAAAGGGTTCTTATTATCATATTAAAAAAAAATAGCAATATCAAAGTACGATACATGAACATCATATCTTAATTTAATCCAAATTTGATTGTTTTATATGAAAAGTAAAAAGTTTGTAGTAAAGAGTAAAGACCCGTTTTTATTAAAAGAAAAACTTCAATCTTTAATGGAAAGGTACTTTTAAAATTCCATTTAATCCAATAATTAAGATCGAACCAAAAGTAAAGCAAAACGTACGAAATTGTCTATACTTGTAGGCTTGTAGCTAGGCTGTAGCATATACAGTTGGGGGATATCACCCTACTAGTCTACTAGAGTAGGATCCATATAAGTCGTCCATCTAAATCTAAATAATTAATGTATGTAGTTCTACATTCATTTTTCGTTTTAATATAATCATGACAAATAAATTATTTGTCAGCTTATAACTATTGCAGATAAATATAAACAAGAAGACATATACATATGTATATATATATATATATATATATATATATATATATATATATATATATATATATATAGGTTCGAGGGAGAAGGAAATTTAAGGAGAGAAAACTTTTGAGCTATTAGATCGGTAATCAATGGTTGAAATTATTCAATGGCATAATTATTAATTTAATTACTTTTTAAATCATAATTTTGAATATGGAAGGGCAAAATTGTACACTTCATTCATTCAAATTATTCAATAATTATCTTGATAGAAAAAATGGCCTGCAAATTAGGGGTTATATTAGCAAATTTATGAATTATTAATTTTCTCCATATTTGTTCATCATCAAATTGGAAAAAGAAAAAAAACCCATAAAAGTGAAAGAGTGACTTTTAGCAACCCATCGAAACTTGTCAAATTTAAATGTGGTCAAGGTTTGATAGAAACTTTAATTATTTTAGTGAATCAAACATGGTACGTATAACATTATTTCACTAATTTACAATCTTTTATTTATGAATCATCATAGTTATATAATTTGAGTCACATTTATTATTACTTAATCAAGCCATGTTTGACAAGTTAGTGAATTAATGTTATACCATATTTTTGAATCAAACTTTTTTTTTTCTTTTTCTGAATCATGAATATTTTTTTTGAATCATGTTATGAATATAGTGAATCAATGTATAAATACACCGAATCATAGTATTGAAATGTTGAATCTTAGTATTAATATTTAATATAATGAAAACATCAAAATTTTAATAAATATATTGAGATTTCTTATACAATACCATATTAATTTTGTTGTGGATCATTGCAACTTAATTTATTGTGAATTGTAGTATAATTTAGACTTAAAAAATTAGAAGTACTATCAAGTTAAATATTACATCAATCGTAAACATTATTAATATAATCAAATGTCACCTTATTTGCTTATCCAGTCCAGAAGAAATCATTGAACATGGCAGCAAATTTTTCGTTGAAAATTAAGTAAAAAGAAAACATTAATGTTAAAGGATGACAATGATGATGTTGATCCCATCTCAACCGACATTGGAAGCATTCACTTCTAGAACATACAAATAATATTTGCTTCAAAAACACTCTGAATTTTACGAAACAATAACTGCCAATGAATTTTGATTTAAATGAATATATATCTATTATATTAATTAAATTATAATTTACTATATTGCCCATTGACCTTGAATTTGAATGATTGGCCATAAATGTTTCCCTTCCTTCTCCATCCAAATTTCATTCTTTTTTTGATCCCCTACTATATATATATATAGTCCCAGGTTTAAATGAGAAGGCTAATTTTCGTGAGAACGTGAGCAACACTCTAAAATCACTTTTTAACCAGCCCAAACATGTTTTTTTACAAAATTTTCTTCGTAGCTTATTTTTTAAATAACTTTTTAAAAGTTATTTTTCAAATAAATTTTTTTTCGACGGTTTACTATTTTTTTAATTATTTTTTGTTAAATTTTTTATTCATAATAATCACATTTTATAACCTGATAATCACATGAATAATATGTGATTATCATGCCATATTTTGTGATTATCTCAAACACATGATAATCACATTATAATAGAGAATAATCACATGTGATTATCATGTTATATTTTGTGATTATCATGTTATATTTTGTGATTATCTTAAATAATCACAACAGTAACGACTGTAAAATAAGTTCGAAAAAAAATTAATATTTTTTATTTATATTTATATCATAGCTTCCAAAAGTTATTTTATTGAAAAAGTTTTATAGGAAAATGTGTTTCGAATAGTTAAAAAGTAATTTTGAAGTGTTTCTCACGTTATCACGAAAATTAGCCTGCTCATTTTAACTAACCTCATATATTTTGAGGTTCAAATGAGAATGAGATTTTTTGTGAGTATGGAGGAACCAACCAGAATGCGCCACGTGTCACATAACCTACTTTCCCCCACGCTTTTTAAACTTAAATATCTCCAAAACGGTAAGTCGAAAAATTATAAAAATTGCACCATAAAAATCAGCATTTTTTTCTTTTCAATTTTCCATCTCACAAGGTATACTTTCGACGTTTTTTTTTTTTTTTGGGTTTTACAAATTGTACAAAATTAATAACACATGTGTTACTCGCTGGTATTGTAACACCCTGAAATTGGGCCCAGTAGAATCAGGTATTTCTTTAAATTTAAATACGTAAATTTAGTTGCTTAAATATGTTTGATTGAGAAATAAATAGTTACATAAGTCTCAGGAGATATTGTGACTAGTAAAATATTGTTTGTTTTAAATAATCCTAGACGACGGTAAAATAAAATAACTTTATTGCAATTGGTATTTAGGTTCCAGACAATAGATCAAAATGTGGTATTATAGTGTACAGTAAGTTAAATGGGTCGGTTCAATAAAAAAGGAGGGGATCGATCATTTTCCCCAATCCCTCATTTTCACCTAGTTTTTAAACCTAACTCAAACTCAAACTCATATCCTTGCAAATCAAAGAGCTTACATAAAATTTATTAAGGAATTGAAGCTTGAATCCTTGTTAGATCATCATCATCTTCATCTCTAGTTGTGTTCTTCATTTTGTAAGTAAGTTCATGTCAACTTATATGTAAATACTAGATAAGTTGTTGATTGTAAGAATTATGACTTGAGAAGTTAAATCAATACTTGTATGATGATTTGATAGTGCTATTTTACCTTCTTCTAGCTAGTTGCATGATTAAATATGTGTGTTCATGAGTTTTTGGTTTGAAAATGTGTAAGTTAGGTTAAAAGTGATTTTGATGATTTGTGATGAATTGTTGTTTGAATCATGGTTGTATGTTGTTATTAGGTGTTATGGTACATAGAAATCGATAAAAATCTGAGTTACAAGTTGAGTTTTAGTCGATTTTGGGTTTTTGGTTCGTGCTGTGTAATTACAGGTTTGAGTTTCTGCTGAAAAATTGAGGAACGCGATCCTGCATCATTACCCGGATCGCGTTGCCATGTGTTATTTGTTTACCGCATGTTTTGTTCCTATGAACGCGATCCTGAAGCCCCTTACCGGATCGCGTTGATCAGTAGAATATTGTGTTCGTTTGGATTTGTTCTTGTGAACGCGATCCAAGCTCTTTTTCCGGATCGCGTTCCACAGTGTATTTTGGTGACAGAATATTTTCCTTAAGAGGAACGCGATCCCAACCCAATTGCCTGGATCGCGTTTGCCTTTATAATTTTGAAGATTTTGATAGTTTGTGAACTTATATGAATCTACCATTTACATTATTTAATTATCGATATTTCTTGATTATTAATGTATGTAATTGAGTATAGTCATAATTAGTTATGAGATGAGTTATTAACTTGTGTTTTAATTGTGTGTGCAGAGACACCGAAGACTCAATAAAATAAGACTTTTGAGTTTGGAAAAGGAGACTAACAGGTGAGTGGACTTTGATCTCTCACTATGTTTGGTGATCACTCATGTGGTTACTTCAAGTGTTAATTATGCATTCTTGTGTTAAGGCATATTGTGAAGTAGAAGCATGTGTTAAGAAACTTATTGGTGATTGTGTTAAAGAGGTCAATATTGTTGGACGTTTTACTACAGGTTAGTCAACACGAGAGTTGTGAACATGTGTTGTGAATAGAGCTTGTGTTGACTAAAGGTAGCAAATCGTTATCGGTTAACCACTGTATTGGCCTGCAGTCGGTGTAAGTGTCGCTTGGTGGGCCACCGCGGCTGAGGGTGCCACAAGGGCCACCGATCCTCTAGTGATGTTGAGTCAATGTGTTAATTGTTGTAGACTCATGGTGTTAAACTAAGTGTAGTGTTAGTGATGAGTTAACTCACTTAGCTTCGTGTTAATCCCTCGTTGTTTACTCCTTGCAGGTTAATATATTTTGTTAAGGGCGGGTCTCGGAGTAAATTGAAGTAATGTTCGACAATGATGAAACTCTGATGACTTTTATATTAATTCAAATGTTTTGATCAAAGTAACGCCCATCTAGTTGTGTAGTTGTATTATGAAATACTTATGTAAATGATTATGTATATTTTGGTTAATCCAAGGTTGTATATATATATGGGACATTGCTTCCGCGATGTTTAAAAAAAAAAAAAATGTTCTAAATTAGGGGCGTTATAAGTTGGTATCAGAGCTTAGATTTGGGCGAATTGAACAACTCAGAGTGTTTAATCCCAAATCTAATGTCGAGTTGTCAAACATTCCGGGTTGTGGGATTAGCTATAGTGTGAAATGTGTTAGTATGTTAGTACTAACAATTAACAAGTGTTGAGATGTGTTTTGATTGACAGATGGCAGAAAATGAGCAACCACCCCGTACTCTCTATAATGTCTCGACTGTTCACGCCGCTCAAGAAGAAGAGGATCATAATGGTACTTCGAATCCGGTAAATACAGAAGTTGAAACCAGTCAAGAGTATATATTAAGGTTAGAGAATAGGGTAGTTGAACTTGAGAGAGAACGTGCAGGGTCATCTCAACGGTCCATTCCTGTTTATTCGCATGTTGCTACTACTACTCCTCCCATTACTGCTTCTACTCGGATTCCGGTTACTTTTCCTCATGTTTCACAACAGCAACAGGGTTATGATTTTCAGACATCATTTCCGTTTCCTTCTTTTGGATCGATTGGTTATCAAGCACCATTGTTCCCACCCTTTCAGTTGCCTAAGAAGGGATGTTCTCTCAAAACCTTTATGTCTAGTAAACCATCCTCTTACTCTGGAAGTCCTGATCCTACGGTTACCTTAGATTGGTTGCGTGACGTGGAAAGGAAGTTAGAGGTTTGTCATTGTGATGAGGACGACAAAGTTCCCTATACTGTCCAATTGTTGAAAGGTGAAGCTATGTCGTGGTGGGATTCAATAACTGCTCATTTCACTCCACAACAAAAGAGTTCTATTAAGTGGATGGATTTTCATGCCGAGGTATGTAAACAGTTCTGTTCGGAATATAACCTTGATCGTGTCAGGCAGGAATTTATGGATTTACGAAAAACTGATGAGATGTCAATCGATGAGCTTATCCGACAATTTTCTGAGAAATTAAGATTTGTGCAACAGTGGGTCCCGACTGAAAGAAACAAAATTAGCCACTTTGTGAAAACCTTACCTCCAGATTATCGTACCACAGTGCGAATGGCTAGTAGCATTTCTCAGGCTTTTGAGTGGGCACGATCCGTGGATAGTGATGTTGTTGCTAGGAGGTTGCAAAATAAAGAAAAGTATGCACAGAAACCGAAGAGTGATTCTTCCGGTAAAGGAAAACAAAGATGGCAACCTTCCCAATCAAACAAGAAAACTAGTTATGGTGGTGTTCCAATGGATAATTCTTATTGTGCAAGATGTCGATCAAAGCATACCGGACCTTGTTCTATTCGGACATCTAGGTGTATGAAATGTGGGGTGTTGGGTCATAATGCGATTGATTGTACTTATCCAAATAATGTGTGTTGGACGTGTCACAAAGAAGGACATAGAGCGGGTGATTGTCCTGATGCAAGGAAGCAGGGTATGGGTACGGCTAGAGGTTCCTCATCTTCTGGCCAGAAAAGGAAGATTCCACCAGCTGCTACGGGTCGAGCTTTTCGAATGACCGTGGATGATGCTGTGCTTATTGATGACGTGATTACTGGTACTTTCCTTGTTAACTCTGTACCAGCTCGTGTATTATTTGATTCTGGAGCAAATTGCTCGTTTATATCTGTGCAATTTTGTGATAAACTGAAATTGATGCCCTCTGTGATTTCTAATCCTTTAGAAGTTGAGGTAGCTGATGGTAAGACAGTTCCTGTTACCACATCGGTAGCCGGAGCTAGTATATTAATAGAGGATCATGAATTTCCAGTTTCTTTCCTATTGATGCAAATTCCTAGTTTTGATGTGGTTCTTGGTATGGACTGGCTGAGTCAAAACAAAGCCGACATCTCTTGTCATAAAAAGTTGATAAAAATCCCAGTTTCCAATCTATCATATGTTGTGGCACGTGGGGAACGTGCAAAGGGTAGTATGTCGGTAATATCCATGATGAAGGCTAGGAAGTCTTTAGTTAAGGGTTGTGAATCCTTTGTGGCCTATGTTATAGATGTCAAAGTAGAAAAGAAATCCATCTTCGATATTCGGGTGGTTTCTGAATATTCAGACGTGTTTCCGGATGAATTACCTGGTCTTCCCCCTGTAAGAGATGTAGAATACCAAATTGACTTAATTCCTGGTTCGTCTCCTGTAGCAAGGGCTCCTTATAGATTAGCTCATTCCGAAATCCGTGAAATGATGGGGCAAATTCAGGAATTGTTAGATAAGGGATTTATTAGGCCGAGTTCATCGCCGTGGGGTGCTCCCGTATTGTTTGTGAAGAAGAAAGATGGTACTCTTCGTATGTGCATCGATTATAGGGAATTAAATAAGAGAACAGTGAAGAACAAATACCCGTTGCCCAGAATTGATGAATTGTTTGATCAATTACAAGGATCCTCATATTTTTCGAAAATTGATTTGAGGTCGGGATATCATCAAGTCCGAGTTCGTGAGGAAGATATTCCTAAAACCGCTTTTCGCACGAGGTATGGACACTATGAGTTTTTGGTTATGCCGTTCGGGTTAACGAATGCTCCTGCAATCTTTATGGATTTAATGAATCGTGTATGTCGTCCCTATCTTGATCAGTTTGTGATTGTGTTTATCGACGATATTTTGATTTATTCCAAGTCTGAAGCGGATCATGAAATGCATCTAAGAATGATACTTGAGACTTTGAAAAGAGAGCAACTTTATGCAAAGTTTTCGAAATGTGAGTTTTGGTTACGTGAGGTGCAGTTTTTGGGGCATATCATTTGCAAAGATGGGGTGAGGGTGGATCAGTCTAAAGTGAAAGCTGTTATGAATTGGAATGCGCCTAAATCTCCTTCAGAAATTAAGAGTTTTCTTGGATTAGCAGGATACTATAGAAAGTTTATCAAGGATTTTTCCAAAATTGCGAGTTCATTGACTAAGTTAACTCGGAAGGATGTGAAATTTCAGTGGACCGAACTACAAGAGGCAGCTTTTCAGACATTAAAGCAATTATTGTGTCAAGCCCCTGTTTTGGCGTTACCTGATGGGTCGGATGATTTCATTGTCTATTGTGATGCATCGCATACCGGATTAGGTGGTGTTTTAATGCAAAAGGATCGTGTAATTGCGTATGCTTCTAGACAGCTTAAACCACATGAAAAGAATTACCCAACACATGATTTGGAGCTTGCGGCTGTGATTTTTGCCTCGAAGATTTGGAGACATTATTTGTATGGTACGAAATGTGTAATTTGCACGGATCATAAAAGTCTTCAGTACATGTTTTCGCAAAAAGAATTGAATATGCGTCAGAGGCGGTGGTTAGAATTGATTAAAGATTATGATTGCGAGATCCGTTATCACCCGGGTAAAGCTAACGTGGTTGCGGATGCATTGAGTCGAAATATATCTAGTGACAAGATTTGTTTTATGCGATTAGAGGTGTCCTCTGATTTGATTTCTCAGCTTAGAGTCGCACAGATTGAAGCCTTATTGGATATTAATTTGAAATCCGAGCTCATGTTGAAACGAAAGGAATTGTTAGTTGATGATTCACGTGGGTTGAAAACTTTTCAGTCTCGGGTTTGGGTTCCGTTACTTGGTGGACTTCGTGAGTTGATTTTGACGGAGGTTCATAAATCGAGATTATCTATTCATCCCGGTAGTACGAAAATGTATAACGATTTGAAACCTCTTTATTGGTGGCCAACAATGAAAACGGATGTAGCTAGATTTGTGGAATCATGTCATATTTGTTCCCAAGTAAAAGCCGAGCATCAAAAGCCTTATGGTTCGTTGAAACAATTGGAGATACCCGAGTGGAAATGGGAACGTATCACTATGGATTTTGTCACCAAGTTACCACGTACGCAGAAAGGCAACGATATGATTTGGGTTGTTGTAGATCGTTTAACTAAAAGCGCCCATTTTCTTGCGACCAGTGAAACCGCTTCTTTGACTCGTTTGGCTCAGTTGTATATTAATGAGATTGTATCGAGGCACGGAATACCATTATCTATTGTGTCAGATCGAGATTCCAGGTTTGTGTCAGGCTTTTGGCAGAATCTTCAGAAAGAGTTAGGTACTCGAGTTAATCTGAGTACTGCATATCATCCTCAGACAGATGGACAGTCAGAAAGAACCATTCAGACTCTAGAGGATATGTTGAGGGCGTGTATTTTGGAGTATGGGGGTTCGTGGGACTCTCACCTACCTTTGGTGGAATTTGCGTATAATAATTCGTATCATTCGAGTATTGGTATGCCACCATATGAGATGATTTATGGACGTCGTTGTCGAACGCCGACTTGTTGGTTAGAGGCGGGAGAGAAACTGTTTGCGGGTCCCGATATTGTCCAGATTACGGCCGATAAAGTTGCTATAGCTCGCGAGAAATTGAAAGCCGCCAGAGATAGACAAAAACAGTATGCTGATCTGCGTCGTCGACCAGTTAATTTTGTCGAAGGTGAATTGGTTTATTTAAAAGTGTCACCTTGGAAGGGCGTGATTCGTTTTGGTAAGCGTGGGAAATTGGCTCCGAGGTTTATAGGTCCATTCAAAATCCGTCAAGTAGTAAATGACCAAACCGTTGCCTTAGATCTTCCTTCTGAATTAAGTGGTATTCACGACACTTTTAATGTTTGTTATTTGCGGAAATGTAATGTGGAGGATCCAACCCAAATCCTTCCGTTACAAGATTTTAGAGTTGACCAAGGTCAGAAATTAGTAGAAGAGCCCACTGAGTTAGTTGATAGAAAGGTGACTAAATTACGCAAGAAGGAGATACCTATGGTTATAGTGAAATGGAAACATAGTTTGGGAGAAAATCTTACTTGGGAGACCGAGGCGAGTATGAGGGCCCGTTACCCAAGTTTGTTCGAGTCTAGTTAGATTCCGGGGACGAAATCTTTTAAGGAGGGAAGATTTGTAACACCCTGAAATTGGGCCCAGTAGAATCAGGTATTTCTTTAAATTTAAATACGTAAATTTAGTTGCTTAAATATGTTTGATTGAGAAATAAATAGTTACATAAGTCTCAGGAGATATTGTGACTAGTAAAATATTGTTTGTTTTAAATAATCCTAGACGACGGTAAAATAAAATAACTTTATTGCAATTGGTATTTAGGTTCCAGACAATAGATCAAAAGGTGGTATTATAGTGTACAGTAAGTTAAATGGGTCGGTTCAATAAAAAAGGAGGGGATCGATCATTTTCCCCAATCCCTCATTTTCACCTAGTTTTTAAACCTAACTCAAACTCAAACTCATATCTTTGCAAATCAAAGAGCTTACATAAAATTTATTAAGGAATTGAAGCTTGAATCCTTGTTAGATCATCATCATCTTCATCTCTAGTTGTGTTCTTCATTTTGTAAGTAAGTTCATGTCAACTTATATGTAAATACTAGATAAGTTGTTGATTGTAAGAATTATGACTTGAGAAGTTAAATCAATACTTGTATGATGATTTGATAGTGCTATTTTACCTTCTTCTAGCTAGTTGCATGATTAAATATGTGTGTTCATGAGTTTTTGGTTTGAAAATGTGTAAGTTAGGTTAAAAGTGATTTTGATGATTTGTGATGAATTGTTGTTTGAATCATGGTTGTATGTTGTTATTAGGTGTTATGGTACATAGAAATCGATAAAAATCTGAGTTACAAGTTGAGTTTTAGTCGATTTTGGGTTTTTGGTTCGTGCTGTGTAATTACAGGTTTGAGTTTCTGCTGAAAAATTGAGGAACGCGATCCTGCATCATTACCCGGATCGCGTTGCCATGTGTTATTTGTTTACCGCATGTTTTGTTCCTATGAACGCGATCCTGAAGCCCCTTACCGGATCGCGTTGATCAGTAGAATATTGTGTTCGTTTGGATTTGTTCTTGTGAACGCGATCCAAGCTCTTTTTCCGGATCGCGTTCCACAGTGTATTTTGGTGACAGAATATTTTCCTTAAGAGGAACGCGATCCCAACCCAATTGCCTGGATCGCGTTTGCCTTTATAATTTTGAAGATTTTGATAGTTTGTGAACTTATATGAATCTACCATTTACATTATTTAATTATCGATATTTCTTGATTATTAATGTATGTAATTGAGTATAGTCATAATTAGTTATGAGATGAGTTATTAACTTGTGTTTTAATTGTGTGTGCAGAGACACCGAAGACTCAATATGTAACACCCCAAAAATTTACTGTTTTGCGGAAGCATACCTGGGTGTTACTAATCAATATACAAAGCACAAGATGTACAGCAAACGACCTCTAAATGAGACGTTTTGTAAATTAGTTACATTCCATAGATATAATGTTTGAAAACTTAGTGTTTTCGTATACAAAATGTAGTTCCCCCTAGAGTCCACGCGTATAGCGGGAGATTCTATTACATAACCATAATATACAAAAGATAATGCTAAGAATCTCCGTTAATGCAGTTGTGTTGAAAACATGCGACTCTAGCTAAAATCCTGGAGTATTCCTACTCCGTCCGGGTACCTGAGAAAACATGCTAAAAAGTGTCAACCAAAAGGTTGGTGAATCTCACAGGTTTGTAAATAATATCGGCTTTGAACACGAGATTTCATTAGTAGTGCCCGTAGGCGTAAAATCAACCATTGCAATCCAGCAATCGTAAAATCAGTATTTGCCGTCCAGCAAATGTAAATAAGTAAGTTTATACCGTTGCCATGAGGCTCATAATCGAAGCTTAACCCGTAAATAATATGTTTGCTCCCGTGACATGCTCGTAAGTGAGCAAGCATCAGTAACGAATAAGTTGTCACCCGTTTATACGTGTAAATCGGTACGTGGCAGCGCTACTGCCCCGGGTGGGGAGGGTCATTTCCCTAATGGATCCATTAACTACTGTTCGCGCTTAAGTCCATAACTAACGATATATGATGGAGAGACTTCAGTAATTAGTAATTAACTCATGCAATTCCGTTTGGTATAGAAATCAGTTTAGTACTTGTGTTCAGGAAAAATAAGTAGCATGTATCTCCCCCAATAAGATAAAACAGTAAAAGTGGGGCCGTAAGACTCACCTGAGTCTTAGCAAGTACGTTTATATCAATAAACGAGTAAGTAATATCAACAGTAGGTTCTCCGAACCCGTAACCTTCAAATGCCTAAACATATAAAGTTAAGTAAGTAGATGTCTCGCAAGACCATCTAGGCTAGTTGTTTACACAACTCATTATGTCCAAGTGTTTGTTTAGTAATCCGTTTGTAGTTTGAAAACAAATATGGCCCGTTGGTGACGGTTTGTAATAATGATTTAAAGTGTTATCCTTTGAAACGCAATTTAGTGTAATTGCAATAGAAAGTATGTTCTATGACGTTTGTTAAGTCGTATGACATAAGTATTTGAAGTTGTGTAAGTTCGACACTTAGTAAAATCTGACTTTTCAAGGTTCTGGTTTGTGCGACGTAGCATGCGACGTAGCATGCGACGTAGGGTGCGACGTAGGGAGGTACGTCGCATGATGCGACCTTCGCAAATCAATGCGACGTAGGTTCGGTTTGCGACGTAAAAGTCTACGTCGCTATGTGCGACGTCCGCAAGTTAATGCGACGTAATAGGCTGCGTCGCTAGTGCGACGTTGGGATATTTGTGCGACGTAGGCCGCGACGTCGCTAAATGCGACGTTGGCCACATAATGCGACGTTTTGAGCTACGTCGCAGATAGCCCAGCGTCTCTGCGACGTAGCGGTCTGATCGGAAAATGATGGCCGGAAAATCGGTCGAAAAGCCTCCGTTCGGTCCAAATCTTTTACCCAACCCATTTTTGGACATTTTAAGCATATATAAACCATAAAAACGTAAAAATGAGCAAAAACGGAGAGTTTCGGGTTTTGTCGGAAACTTACAAAGTGTCGGATAGAAAATCCGAAAAGATGGAAAGGTAGATCGTGATGCCGTGGTTCTTTTATTCCAAAGGGCCGATGAATTCCAAGCGCGTTTAGTGGTAGTATTTTGTGAATTAGTGAGAATGGTGGAGGTGGTGGTGATAATGAACTTGAGAGAGAAAAGAGAGGGGAAAGAGAAAGAGAAAAGGAAAGAAATGAAAAGGAGAGTGGGAAAATGGGAGGTTAAGCCCCCATTTTCCGCCCCGCGTTCCCGCTCCGTGCGGTGTTCGTTTTCTCCGTCGTTTAATCCTTCGTTCTTAATATTAAATCAAGCAGTTATATTTTTGAAACGTGCCGAAAATATTTTGATGAATTACCTTGAAATTAATTATAAAAACATTTGTCGAAGTATTAAAATTCTTAACTCGCGTTTAATACATATATGTTAAATTATTTAAATTGTCGTCGCGGTATTATAAATAATGTTTGTTCGCTGTGTATTTTATATAATAAAATACGTTCTCATTATTTAGGTAAGTTTCTGTCACCAACGTCCAAGTAACTGTGTCGGACTCCGTCCGGTTAATTCGTACGATTAATTCAAATCGCGTATGTACACACATATATATATAATTCACCTTATATATATACAAATAGAGTCTGCAATTAGTCCTATTACATACTAATTACAACTAGTTACAAGTAATTAGGCATAATTAATTATCCTAATTTAGCAGGTGTTACATTCTCCCCTTGTTAAAGAAATTTCGTCCCGAAATTAGCTTGAGTGCACGGACGGTGCGTTGTCTGGGAAGAGATGTGGGTATTTCTGTCGCATTTGGTCTTCCCGTTCCCAGGTGAACTCAGGGCCGCGCCTAGAATTCCACCTGACTTTTACTATGGGAATACGACTCTGTTTCAATTTCTTGACCTCACGGTCCATGATTTCCATAGGTTTCTCGACAAAATGAAGTTTATCATCGATTTGAATTTCGTCGAGCGGTATAATCAGTGTCTCGTCAGACAGACATTTCTTCAAGTTAGAAATGTGGAATGTGTTGTGTACGCTGCTAAGTTCAGCAGGAAGTTGCAGGCGATATGCCACTGGACCAATCCTTTCAAGGATTTCGAATGGTCCGATGTATCTAGGATTTAGTTTGCCTCGTTTCCCGAATCGAATAACACCTTTCCACGGTGTCACTTTGAGAAGTACCTTGTCTCCTACCTGGAACTCAAGGTGTTTGCGTCTCACGTCAGCATAGCTTTTCTGACGATCACGTGCGGCTTTCAGCCGGTTTTAAATACCAACGATTTTCTCAGTAGTTTCCTGAATGATTTCTGGACCTGTGAGTTGGGAATCTCCTAACTCAGTCCAACAGATGGGTGATCGGCACTTACGCCCGTAAAGTGCCTCAAAGGGTGCAGCCTTTATGCTGGTATGGTAACTGTTGTTGTACGAGAACTCACACAACGGTAAGTGATTTTCCCAAGAAGTACCGAAGTCGACTACGCAGGCTCGTAGCATGTCCTCCAGTGTTTGAATAGTTCGCTCGCTTTGGCCATCGGTTTGCGGGTGATAAGCAGTACTCATATCCAGACGAGTACCAAGAGATTTCTGTAGCGATTGCCAAAAGTTAGAAGTAAAACGGCTGTCCCTATCCGAGATGATCGAGATAGGTACACCGTGTCGCGAGATGATTTCTTTGACATAGATGCGAGTCAGACGCTCCATCTTGTCGGTTTCCTTGATGGCCAGAAAGTGAGCAGATTTCGTGAGACGGTCCACGATCACCCAAATGGTATCGCAACCACTCGAAGTTTTCGGTAGTTTGGTAATGAAGTCCATGGAAATCTGTTCCCATTTCCATTGAGGAATTTCAGGTTGTTGAAGCAACCCAGAGGGTCTTTGGTGTTCGGTCTTTACTTTGGAACAGGTTAGGCACTTACTGACGTACAAGGCGATGTCAGCTTTCATGTTAGGCCACCAATACAACCCTTTGACGTCATGATACATCTTGTCAGATCCAGGATGTATAGAGTATCGAGATTTGTGAGCTTCAGCCATCACCAAATCTCGCAAGTTTCCGAATTTGGGTAACCACACCCGGTTAGAGAAGTATCGAGTTCCATCAGGTTTGATTTCGAATTGTTTATCCAAGCCTCGCAAGGCTTCATTTTTCAAGTTTTCATCGTTGAGTGCTTCAAGTTGAGCGGTAAGGATTTGAGCAGGAAGCTCGTTACGAATTGTCATAGAAAGTGCTCGGACTCGAAGGGGTTTCACTCGCTCTTTTCGGCTTAAGGCGTCGGCAACCACGTTAGCCTTGCCCGGATGATATTTGATCTCGCAGTCGTAGTCACTAAGTAACTCAACCCAGCGACGTTGTCTCATGTTTAGATCTTTCTGATCGAATATGTGTTGGAGACTTTTGTGATCGGTAAAGATAGTGCTTTTCGTACCGTAGAGATAATGTCTCCAGATTTTCAATGCGAAGACCACAGCACCTAACTCGAGGTCGTGGGTCGTATAGTTTTTCTCGTGAATTTTTAGTTGTCGTGAGGCATAGGCAATGACTTTTTCCCGTTGCATCAACACACAACCAAGTCCTTGGTGTGAGGCGTCGCAGTAAACTACGAAATCGTCGGTGCCCTCGGGTAAGGACAAGATTGGTGCACTGCAAAGTTTGTTTTTCAATAGCTGGAAGGCTGACTCTTGTTTATCCGTCCAATCGAACTTCTTATCTTTCTGAGTCAGTGTGGTTAGTGGAACAGCTATTCTTGAAAAGTTTTCGATGAATCGGCGGTAATAACCAGCAAGACCTAAGAATTGTCTCACTTCGGTTGGAGTGGTCGGTGACTCCCAGCCCTTGATTGCTTCAATCTTGGCGGGATCAACATGAATTCCTTGGCTGTCAATCACGTGCCCGAGGAATTGAACGGTTCGAATCCAGAACTCACACTTAGAGAATTTGGCATATAACTCTTCGTGTTTCAGAAGTCCTAGAATGGTTTTCAGATGTTGAGCATGTTCCTGCTCATTGCGAGAGTAAATCAGGATATCATCGATGAACACAATGACGAATTTGTCAAGATATGGTTTGCACACCCGATTCATAAGGTCCATAAATACAGCCGGTGCGTTGGTTAAACCGAATGGCATCACTTGGAACTCGTAGTGCCCATAACGAGTTCGGAAGGCTGTCTTTGGGATATCATTGTCACGGACTCGGAGTTGATGATAACCCGACCGTAGATCAATCTTTGAGTAAACACTCGATCCCTGGAGTTGGTCAAACAGGTCATCGATTCTAGGAAGTGGGTACCGATTCTTTATGGTTAGCTTATTCAGCTCTCGGTAGTCGATACACATGCGGAAAGACCCATCTTTCTTTTTCACGAATAAGACCGGAGCTCCCCAAGGTGAGGAACTTGGTCGAATGAATCCTCTGTCCAGGAGTTCCTGTAGTTGGTTAGACAACTCCTGCATTTCGGATGGTGCTAAACGGTAAGGGGCTCGTGCCACGGGTGCAGCTCCGGGCACAAGTTCGATTTGGAATTCAACTTGTCTAGGTGGCGGAAGTCCGGGCAAGTCTTCAGGAAAGACTTCCGGAAAATCCCGCACGATCGGAACATCCTCAAGTCGCTTCTCCTCCGACTTCTTCTCCGTTACATGTGCGAGGATGGCTTGATACCCTTTTCGTAGATATTTTCTCGTTTTCAGACAGGAGACAATATTCAGATTCCGTCTGCCGGTCTCCCCTTGTAGGACTAAGGTTCCACCGGAGACAAGAGGTATGCGAACGAGTTTGTCATGACAGATGATTTCAGCTCGTTGTTTGGATAACCAATCCATACCGACAATAATATCGAAGCTGCCGATCTCGACAGGGATTAAATCAATGGAAAACGTTTCGTTCGTGAGGTTAAGTGTACAGTTGTATATGATACTATCAGTCTCAATCAGTTTGCCATTAGCTAATTCAACAATGTATTTAGTATCTAAGGCAGTGGGAGTTATATCAAGTAAAAAGCTAAATTTCGCAGATATGAAGCTTCTATCGGCACCGGTATCAAATAACACAGAAGCAGTAAGGTCGTTGAGAAGGAACGTACCCGTCACGACGTTCGGGTCTTGTCTGGCTTCCCCAGCCTTGATAATGAAAGCTCTACCGCGAGCAGGGTTGTTGTTGTTGTTGTTTTTCAGCTTTGGGCAATCTCTCTTGAGGTGCCCTGAATTTCCGCACCCAAAGCAGGCCTTTGGTGCATTGGTGTTGGGAGTAGAAATGTTGGTTCGGCAATCCTTGGCTAAATGCCCGAACCGTTTGCAGTTGGAGCAAGGGCAAGAACCGTCATGGTGGCGGTTGCATTTGGGACAGTAGGGTCTGCTCCCGCTGTACCCTTTCTTCTCCGAAGTTCCAGATGAATAAGCCTTAATGTACTCAGGCTTTTTGTTGGAGGTTTGGTTGGATGAGTTGGGGTTACCTTCCCACTTGCGTTTGTTGTTTGCAGATGGGGTTGAAGTTGTACCACGGCGGACAGAATTTGCCGTCAGTTCATGGGCCATACGGATGGCGCTCTGAATAGTACCCGGTTTGGAAGAAGTTACCAGGTCTTGGAGTCTCTCAGGAAGACCATCAACAAATTTCTCGATCCTCTTGTACTCAGGATCAACCATGGTTGGGCACAGAAGTGCTAGTTGGTGGAAACGGTTGGTGTAGCCGGTGATATCATCACCCTGCATCTTGTGGTTCCAGAATTCCACTTCTAGTTGTTTCAATTCATCCCTGGGGCAATACTCACCCCTCAACATCTTCTTCAACTCCTCCCACGGGAGTTGGTAAGCAGTAGCAACACTCACAGTCTGGGCATAAGTGTTCCACCAGGTGAGTGCGGTGTCAGTAAAAGTACTAACGGAGAACTTAACCTTATCCCCCTCCGCACAGTTGCAGATAAGAAATACAGACTCGACTTTCTCGATCCAGCGTACTAGACCGATAGCTCCCTCAGTACCTGCAAAGTTTAGAGGTTTGCAGTTCTGAAAGTCTTTGTATGAACAGGGTTTAGCAGTAGTGGTTTCAGCGGCATCGCTGTTTCTCGAGGAGTTTGGTGGAGTATTCCGAGCCAAGGCTTCAGTAACAGCCTGGGTTATAAGGGAGGTAATCTGGGCATCGGTGTATGGTCGTGTCTTTGGCGGCATGATTCTTCAATAAAAGAAATGAAGATACATGAGATTTTGTATGAGCTGGTAATTGTCACAGATGTACATGTATAAAAGCGGTAACACATAACATCAACATGGAAAATGACAATTAATGTGAGTTGAGATAACAAAGGATATCTGATAGATAAAGTGAGTTCAAAAGTTACATCCTACAGAGATATTACAAAAGGTGTCGGGAATGGTTACATCCGACTAGTTTATAAAGTAGTGCTAGATAGTCCCTAGATTACGAGGTAAATTACAAGACAAAAACTACATTATTCTTAATGTAGATTAATTTGTTCCATAGTGTGACAAGGCGGTCCACAGTTTCTGCTAGTCGGTTGGTTCATTCTTAGTTACGGTTCCTGGCTTTCGGATTCGTCTTCCGACTCCAGGTTCAGGTCGTGTGGGTGGTAGCGTGCCTCGAGCATGTCCCTGTATCTTTGAGTCGTGGAGCGATACCTAGTCTCCTCCGTTGATTTCCTGCCCAAACGTTTGATCCATGTTTTGGTCCTACGGGTTAGGTTGGTGGCCACTTTCTTCCAGTAACGGATCTTATCTTTGATTCGTGTAGGGACAGATCGGTTTGAGATTCTCAATCTTTGTTCATATTCTATGCACTTACGCTTAAGTGCCCAATTTCGACCGTCTAGTCCCACAGCCTGATCTCGCACCCTCTCATATTCTTCTATGTCGATGCCAGTCATTTCGAAATTCTGATTTTCGTCTCCCTCCAGCATGATTTCTTCCTCTGGTACGATGTCCTCATCGAGATACGTGTACTGGATTTGTTCCTCGTGGACTTGGTCACTATCAGACGTGTGGTCGTCCATTTGGGAATTCGCGTCTTTGAGTTCTATAGAAATGACAGAGAGAGGATTTTAGTCCTTGGAAGTACGTTGTTTCAGAGGGTTAGATGTGATTTTCGTAAAATCATTAGAGTGCGCCACAAGGTGGTGTGACGGTAATCAAGTCTGTCATGGTCGGTGCAAACCGCTGAGAGAAATTCGTAAGTGTCACCAGAGAAACGTCGGCTATCTCTATAGCGAGTGTGTTTAAGTGCGAGGCCTATTCATATATATATTCAATATATAATAGCCTAGTAGTATAGTCTAGCACATAACAAGTAAGAGTCTCGGTTCTCTCGTGGTCAGAGTCTCTAACGTATTCCTGTTCGACATAACCATTTCAGACCTCACATCATCTTTCCTTAATTGTACATAGTTGATCAGGCTATGTTAAATTAAAGTCGTATGATGTAATTCCTGAACCAATCATGCCTAATAAGGAAATACTGCCTAATGGTCATAGTCTAGGCCCACTAAATGCAACCTAGTTCACTATAACCTTAGGCTCTGATACCAATCTGTAACACCCCAAAAATTTACTGTTTTGCGGAAGCATACCTGGGTGTTACTAATCAATATACAAAGCACAAGATGTACAGCAAACGACCTCTAAATGAGACGTTTTGTAAATTAGTTACATTCCATAGATATAATGTTTGAAAACTTAGTGTTTTCGTATACAAAATGTAGTTCCCCCTAGAGTCCACGCGTATAGCAGGAGATTCTATTACATAACCATAATATACAAAAGATAATGCTAAGAATCTCCGTTAATGCAGTTGTGTTGAAAACATGCGACTCTAGCTAAAATCCTGGAGTATTCCTACTCCGTCCGGGTACCTGAGAAAACATGCTAAAAAGTGTCAACCAAAAGGTTGGTGAATCTCACAGGTTTGTAAATAATATCGGCTTTGAACACGAGATTTCATTAGTAGTGCCCGTAGGCGTAAAATCAACCATTGCAATCCAGCAATCGTAAAATCAGTATTTGCCGTCCAGCAAATGTAAATAAGTAAGTTTATACCGTTGCCATGAGGCTCATAATCGAAGCTTAACCCGTAAATAATATGTTTGCTCCCGTGACATGCTCGTAAGTGAGCAAGCATCAGTAACGAATAAGTTGTCACCCGTTTATACGTGTAAATCGGTACGTGGCAGCGCTACTGCCCCGGGTGGGGAGGGTCATTTCCCTAATGGATCCATTAACTACTGTTCGCGCTTAAGTCCATAACTAACGATATATGATGGAGAGACTTCAGTAATTAGTAATTAACTCATGCAATTCCGTTTGGTATAGAAATCAGTTTAGTACTTGTGTTCAGGAAAAATAAGTAGCATGTATCTCCCCCAATAAGATAAAACAGTAAAAGTGGGGCCGTAAGACTCACCTGAGTCTTAGCAAGTACGTTTATATCAATAAACGAGTAAGTAATATCAACAGTAGGTTCTCCGAACCCGTAACCTTCAAATGCCTAAACATATAAAGTTAAGTAAGTAGATGTCTCGCAAGACCATCTAGGCTAGTTGTTTACACAACTCATTATGTCCAAGTGTTTGTTTAGTAATCCGTTTGTAGTTTGAAAACAAATATGGCCCGTTGGTGACGGTTTGTAATAATGATTTAAAGTGTTATCCTTTGAAACGCAATTTAGTGTAATTGCAATAGAAAGTATGTTCTATGACGTTTGTTAAGTCGTATGACATAAGTATTTGAAGTTGTGTAAGTTCGACACTTAGTAAAATCTGACTTTTCAAGGTTCTGGTTTGTGCGACGTAGCATGCGACGTAGCATGCGACGTAGGGTGCGACGTAGGGAGGTACGTCGCATGATGCGACCTTCGCAAATCAATGCGACGTAGGTTCGGTTTGCGACGTAAAAGTCTACGTCGCTATGTGCGACGTCCGCAAGTTAATGCGACGTAATAGGCTGCGTCGCTAGTGCGACGTTGGGATATTTGTGCGACGTAGGCCGCGACGTCGCTAAATGCGACGTTGGCCACATAATGCGACGTTTTGAGCTACGTCGCAGATAGCCCAGCGTCTCTGCGACGTAGCGGTCTGATCGGAAAATGATGGCCGGAAAATCGGTCGAAAAGCCTCCGTTCGGTCCAAATCTTTTACCCAACCCATTTTTGGACATTTTAAGCATATATAAACCATAAAAACGTAAAAATGAGCAAAAACGGAGAGTTTCGGGTTTTGTCGGAAACTTACAAAGTGTCGGATAGAAAATCCGAAAAGATGGAAAGGTAGATCGTGATGCCGTGGTTCTTTTATTCCAAAGGGCCGATGAATTCCAAGCGCGTTTAGTGGTAGTATTTTGTGAATTAGTGAGAATGGTGGAGGTGGTGGTGATAATGAACTTGAGAGAGAAAAGAGAGGGGAAAGAGAAAGAGAAAAGGAAAGAAATGAAAAGGAGAGTGGGAAAATGGGAGGTTAAGCCCCCATTTTCCGCCCCGCGTTCCCGCTCCGTGCGGTGTTCGTTTTCTCCGTCGTTTAATCCTTCGTTCTTAATATTAAATCAAGCAGTTATATTTTTGAAACGTGCCGAAAATATTTTGATGAATTACCTTGAAATTAATTATAAAAACATTTGTCGAAGTATTAAAATTCTTAACTCGCGTTTAATACATATATGTTAAATTATTTAAATTGTCGTCGCGGTATTATAAATAATGTTTGTTCGCTGTGTATTTTATATAATAAAATACGTTCTCATTATTTAGGTAAGTTTCTGTCACCAACGTCCAAGTAACTGTGTCGGACTCCGTCCGGTTAATTCGTACGATTAATTCAAATCGCGTATGTACACACATATATATATAATTCACCTTATATATATACAAATAGAGTCTGCAATTAGTCCTATTACATACTAATTACAACTAGTTACAAGTAATTAGGCATAATTAATTATCCTAATTTAGCAGGTGTTACACAATAAAATAAGACTTTTGAGTTTGGAAAAGGAGACTAACAGGTGAGTGGACTTTGATCTCTCACTATGTTTGGTGATCACTCATGTGGTTACTTCAAGTGTTAATTATGCATTCTTGTGTTAAGGCATATTGTGAAGTAGAAGCATGTGTTAAGAAACTTATTGGTGATTGTGTTAAAGAGGTCAATATTGTTGGACGTTTTACTACAGGTTAGTCAACACGAGAGTTGTGAACATGTGTTGTGAATAGAGCTTGTGTTGACTAAAGGTAGCAAATCGTTATCGGTTAACCACTGTATTGGCCTGCAGTCGGTGTAAGTGTCGCTTGGTGGGCCACCGCGGCTGAGGGTGCCACAAGGGCCACCGATCCTCTAGTGATGTTGAGTCAATGTGTTAATTGTTGTAGACTCATGGTGTTAAACTAAGTGTAGTGTTAGTGATGAGTTAACTCACTTAGCTTCGTGCTAATCCCTCTTTGTTTACTCCTTGCAGGTTAATATATTTTGTTAAGGGCGGGTCTCGGAGTAAATTGAAGTAATGTTCGACAATGATGAAACTCTGATGACTTTTATATTAATTCAAATGTTTTGATCAAAGTAACGCCCATCTAGTTGTGTAGTTGTATTATGAAATACTTATGTAAATGATTATGTATATTTTGGTTAATCCAAGGTTGTATATATATATGGGATATTGCTTCCGCGATGTTTTAAAAAAAAAAAAAAAAAATGTTCTAAATTAGGGGCGTTATAGGTATCACATGTGTTACTAGCCAGTATCACATGTGTTACTAGCCTGTAACACATGTGTTACACCGGTAACACATGTTACCAGCTTCTAACACATGTGTTACTCATTTTCAAAACCTACCAAAAAACGAAAAAAAAAATGTTCGTCGAAAGTATACCTTGTCACATCTCTAATTGAAGAGAATAAAACACTGATTTTTATGGTGTAATTTTTGTGATTTTTCAACTTACTGTTTATGAGATATTTAATTTTTAAAAAACGTGAGAAAAATGGGTTTAGTGACATGTAATACATTTCTATTGGTTCCTTCATCATCGTTGATGTATATACCATAGATAAATGATAGAAAAATAAGTTTTATTATAAATTAATGCTCTTCAAGCAACAATACTTTCTACTTCACTTATAATTATTTTTTAAACTTTTTATACAAATTTACATTTATTTTGAGTAAATATGTCCATTTTTGCAACATCTTTGTGGGTTAGAAACTTTATATAAATCTAATTACGTTAGTTAGGGTAGAACTTGTACTAAGCCACAACTACAAGGGTGTTAATGCAAACTTTTTAACTACGTAGGCCGTAGCGCGACCATAATAACTTCGAGAACAACGGGTCAAGTGCCCACCGAAGCACATACGTCACTCAATCAAGATTTCTACAAATTACATTAATATATATACCCACGTTATAAAAAAATAACAATAAAATACGCAAGAAGATCAATCTCCAACGTGATTTCTGCATTCTTTCAGATTGTTATCTTGGAAAGCACCATAATTGATAAACCCAGATTCAAAGTTTGGATTTTGAATGTCTTTGTCTCTCAGGTAATTCATCAAACACTTGGTGTGCGGTTTGCTTTTCAGTCTAAGTATATATATGGTTGTTCTTGTATACGTGTGTATAAAGTAGGATGCTTTTGCTTTAAGTTTCCGGAAATGGGTTGCTGTTTTTAACGACCTTGATGTTTGATGTTTTCTTTCTGCTAAGTAATCATGACCTAAAATGAACTTTTTCTGCTTTCTAATTCTTATTTCTGATTTGTCCTTTTTGTGTTTTTCTGGTAGGAAGTACATATACGGCAACAGTGACTTGATGTGCAGTTTTTATGGTAAGAAGTCTTATAAAGTTTGGTTTTCTATAATCATACATAAAAGGAATGCAGTCATGTAGACCATCATTGTTATTTTTGTTATTTTTTTGTCTCAGATATGTAATCAAACACCTGATGTGCATTTTTCAGATATTTATTAGGTATACATATTACATAGTTCACTCATGTAGTACGGAAATTTTTCATGGTTTTCTTACAAATCAAGATCTAAAATATTGATTGTTGTTTGTGGTTTTGATAGGTAATTAAGATACAGATGGCTAATTGATTGATCTTGGTGATAGTTGAAAGATTTTGAAGTTTTAGGTGCATTTAATAGTTAGGTCCAGAATGAGTGACTCTCAAAGTAATAATGCCAATAGTTTACCTCCGTTTATCGTTAAGACATATGAAATGGTCGATGATCCTTTAACCGATCACATCGTGTCATGGAGTCACAATAATAGAAGTTTTGTCGTATGGAACCCTCCTGAATTCTCCAGTGAATTACTTCCAAGATTCTTCAAGCACAATAATTTCTCGAGCTTTATCAGACAACTTAATACTTATGTGAGTTTACTTCTCGTTTACTTTCATGGGTTTCAATCTTTTTTTATCGTTAGCTGATTTTTGTTAAATCTTGTAGGGTTTTCGGAAAATTGATCCAGAACAATGGGAATTTGCAAACGAAGATTTTGTAAGAGGTAAACCATATCTTTTAAAGAACATTTATAGAAAAAAGCCAGTTCATAGTCATTCAATGCAAAACGTCAATACCCATGGAGCGTCTTCATCATCACCATTAACCGAATCAGAACGAATTCAATACAAAAAAGAGATTTACAGGCTACGCTACGAGAAAGAATCGTTATCTTTAGAGTTACAAAGGCGCCAACAAGAACAACAAGAGATTGAACTAGCGGCACGTGTATTAACAGAACGGTTAAAGATTGCTGGAAATCATCAAAAGGATATCTTGTGTGCATTGGAAAATACTTTGCAAAAACCAGCTCAAAATTTGGACACGAATGATAGAAAAAGACGGCTTTTGGCTGAAACTAGTGATCAAGCGTGCTCGTTTGATGTCCCTATTGATGAGCAATTAACTGCAGACGCTTTATTGGCGTTAGATTTAGAATTAGTGGAACAATTGGAGTCTTCTCTTATGTTCTGGGAGGATATTTTGACAGAAAAAAGGCCACCTGCAGAGTTGGATCACGAGCGAGAAACAGACGTTAAAGTAGGTACTACTGAAAGTGAGAATTCTGAGTCATTCAAGGCTATTGTTGTGGCGAATGAAGAGCGGGGAAGTGGGAATTTGAAAAACGTGCAGGCGGGTGTGAATGACGGGTTCTGGGAGCAGTTTTTGACGGAGAATCCTGGTGGATCGATGGCGGAAAATGACCGTAGAGGGTTAGAAGAATATGGGAAGTTTTGGTGGAACATGAGGAGTGTAAATAGTGTAGCAGAAACAACTTAAAAGTTTGTAGATTTAGCAGCCTTAACTCTTGTTATTGTGTTTGAATTTTGTAGAATTATGATTATGATGTTTGTAAATCTTAGCATTTTATGTATTTGTAGATACAAAGACATTAGAATTCAGATATAATCTAATTGCTTGTTTATTGTTGTCTTTTTGACATTAGATTGTGAAAAGGTCTAGTAATGTTTTACAACTCGTTTATCTAATAGTGAAGGTTGGAAATTTATGCATCGGCTTTGTTGTTGTTCTAGAAGGTTTTGTAAATATATCATCGTTACTCAAACGATAAAACGTAGGGAGAGATTTGTACCATTTGTCTTTCATGTAATAATGATCATTAAAAAATTTTAGGGTAGCATTATTGACTTTTATGTACAAGCTAGCTACGTTTCTATATCTATTTAATTACTAATACTAACTACTTTAAAGATGTTACTCATATAACATTCGAAGAGGTTATTGAAATCTTGAAACATTTCAAGTAACTTTCGATCGATAAAATCCGGCCTGTTCATCGACTAAAATGCTATTACGATCATAAATATGTCTTTAATCATCGTGCAGTCTGTATATTAACTCACAAATTGAAATCGAATATACATAAGGGTTCCTTTAAGGAAGACTTACATATTTCGAACTATGAAAAACAGGTGTAGGTATCAACAAATATAGTATAAGAAAAGGGGACATCATATGAATTACGGATGATTTATTCACATTTTTTTTAATGAGACGTAGCTTTAAAAGCTATGTTCAACAACCGAAGATTCACGAATGGTTGATAAAAAGTGGTTGAAGAACCAACTTATTAGATTCCTGTTTGCTATTTAAATTCATCCTATTGGAATCACTGACGGACCTCCATTATGGTCCACCCGATCATCTCCAATGAGTTCGAAGCCAAGGCGACGCTCTAAAGGGGTTGTTCTCCCATGTCTTGGATGGGTATTGCATCGCAGGATTCCCCCTCACAACGAGGCTCGAACTCTTACCCCCAAGGAGTAGCCCCATTTTGAGGAACTCCTTACCACTGGGTCAAGACACCAATGGATTTCCTTGAGGAAAAAAACCCAAATCCAATACCCGGGATCGAACCTGGGACAACTTCCCCCCAAAGACTCAAGAGAATCTTTGGTGGCCAACTCCGCTAGACGGTGTTGATTGATGGTTATTGTTTTTAATTGGAGGTTAACCGATTTTTTGCTGTGGCACAATATTAAACTTAGCCGTTAGGCTATGTTTAGAAATTTCATTTTTATAAGGGTTTTGTTAATTTAAGGGCTTTCATGTTTAGGTATGCATAAAATAATTAGAGGTAGAGAGAATATGTTATTTTTAAAGTACATATCTTTATCTTTATGCATTTCTTAACGTTAACGAAAGTCATAGGTGCCCCGTTATCAATTTCCTTTTTATAATCGTTATTTTTGCAAGTTTAAAAATCAACTAGAACTTTCTAGTGAATCGGGTTAACCAAAATGTCTGCAGTTTTCTTCTCCACACCGTCACAAATCCTTCCATACACAGAGACTGCAACCGCCGTCTCGGAGCTCCGTCAATCCCATGCCCAATTCCTCAAAACGGGTCTAATTCACGACCCGTTTTCCGCCGGTCGTCTCATTTCCACCGCCACCGCCTCACCTCAAACTCTCCCCTACGCACACTCCATCTTAACTCACTTAGAAAACCCTAATTCATTTTCTTACAACACATTAATACGCGCATATGCCAATAGCCCCACACCTGACACCTCATTTCATCTCTTCATAAACATGTTGTTTCACCATGGTGTTGACCCAGATAACTATACGTATACGTTTGTATTGAAAGCGTGTTCGCTTCTTAAAAATGTTAATTTTGGAAAACAGGTTCATAGTCATGTGATCAAGTCCGGGTTTGATGATAATGTCTATATATATAATACTTTGATTCATATGTATGCGAAATGTGGGTTATTTGAGATTGCACGTAACCTGCTTGATAAAATGTCTGAGAGAGATGTGATTTCATGGAACGCGATCTTGAGTGCCTATGTGGATACAGGTATGATAGAGTTAGCACGTGGAGTGTTTGATGAAATGCCAGAGAGAAATGTAGAGTCTGGGAATTTTATGGTTTCGGGGTATGTTAAAGATGGGTTGGTTGTAGAAGCAAGACGCGTGTTTGATGATATGCCTGTGAAAGATGTTGTTTCGTGGAATGTGATCATTACGGGGTATGCTCGTGATGGGCAGTTTGATGAAGTGTTTCGGCTTTTTGAAGATATGCAGAATTTAGGAATGATGCCTGATGATTACACGCTTGTTAACGTGTTATCTTGTTGCGCCAGTGTAAGTGGTTTGAACCAAGGTGAGTGGATTCATGCTTATATTGATAAGAATGATATTGAAGTGGGTGGATTTTTGGCGACTGCTCTTGTTGATATGTACTCAAAATGCGGATGTCTTGAGAAGGCAATGGAGGTGTTCCATAGAACTTCAAAGAGAGATATTAGCACATGGAATTCGATGATTAATGGGTTAGGCCTCCATGGCTATGGAGAAAGCGCACTAGAGTTGTTTCATGAATTACTAGCACTTGATTTGAAGCCTAATGAGGTTACATTTGTTAGTGTTTTATCAGCTTGCAGCCGTAGTGGTTTACTTGATGAAGGTCACAAGATGTTTGAACTTATGGTACACAGTTATGGGATCAAGCCTACAATTGAGCATTATGGATGTATGGTAGATTTGTTTAGTCGGTGTGGACTGCTAAATGAGGCAGAAAAACTTGCTAACGAAGTTCCGTTTAAAGAATCTCAAATTGTTTGGGAGTCACTATTGGGCGCTTGCAGACGTCACAATGATATCGAAATGGCCGAGCGTGTTACTAAAAAGCTTATTGAATTGGATCCATTTGATAGCTCTGGTTATGTTCACTTATCAAATGTTCATGCATCTAAAGGGAGATTTAGCGACGCTACAGATTTGCGGAGGAAAATGAAGTCACAAGGTGTATATAAAGTTCCCGGTTGTAGTATGGTTGAAGTCAATGGTATTGTTCACGAGTTTTTAGCTGGTGAAGGAATGGTTTTGTAGCTGGGATTCTTCACTATCCAATGTACTTGTGGCTTGTGGGCAAGATTTCTGTATATTTTTGGAGGTAATCAATCACCATATCATGTAGTGTGAAACTTGGAATTGAATATGTATTATGTTAGGTAAGAATGCTTATGAGTTAGCTTGAGATTGTATGTCGTCTGTTAATCCTTTTTCTTGAGGTGTAGAATGGCCAAATCATGTACAATTGTTCTATAGCATATCTAGAGGTGGCTATTTTGACCCATTCAATCATGAATGAGTCGATCTGGTTTATCAAAGTGACAAAATTATTCTAAAAATGCTTCAAACCGACAAAATCATTCTAAAAATGCGATTATCAAAGTGATATGGAATCAATATTTTGAACAAAAAACGTTGACAATCAGCCCAACATGACCGGATGACACGTCCAGTACCAAATAATGACCCGTTACCCGCCACGTTCCACCTCTTATATGCATTTGGATGGTATCTTGCATTGTATTTAAGAATTGTTCCAATGAAGTCTTGGACATGGGATTCTCTAATTTTAAGAGTTGTTTCTACACCTAAGCAGTGCACGTTTTGATGGACTAATCAAAAAGTGTGATTGCCCTTTATTATAACCCTAACTAATATCTTTTTTTGATCAATAATAAACCCAAAAATCTTCAGTACCATCTGTCTAGGGGTATTCAAAATATTCCGAAACCGGAAAATCGAGCTGAAAACCGGTAGAATCGAACCGAATTTCGGTTAATCTAACCGACTTTTTTTCGTTTTTCGGTTTAGGTTAACCGAACCGATTTTTATTTTATTTTTCGGTTTCGGTTCATGATTTTGGGATAGATGTGATAAACGGTTAACCGAAAAACCGAAAATTTTATATATAGTTTTAAATAAATGTATATATATTGTATATATTATATTTATACATAGATATTTATACTTGTATTTTGATAAAATCATTTATATTTCTTTTTCACTCATTTAGATGTAATTTGTTAGCTCAATTTTGGCCTATGTGGTAATTATTACTACTTAGTTTCGAATTATATTCAAACGATTTATGTACGTATAACATAAATACACAATTATAAAGAGTAAAATGGTTATCGTTTGATAATTCTATTATCAAAATATTTTAAATATAGTGAACACTGAAAAATAAATATATATTTGTGTGTTATTAATTACTTTTTAAATTAGTATTAATTAATAAACGGTTAATTTGGTTAACTGATTAACCGAACCGAAAAAACGGTTAACCGATTTTCCGGTTTAGGTTCAAAAATATTTTGAACCGAGACTCCGGTTAACCGAGTCTCCGGTTAACCGGTCTCTGATTAACCAAATCTCCGGTTAACCGGTCTCTGGTTAACCATCCACGAACACCCCTTGGCATCCGATAGAAGTGTTTAGTGTGATGAACCAAAAGGAATATATTTTCAAGGTTTAGTCATGGGGACGATGATATGGAGAACGAGATACTAGTAATTTTTTCATACACGAACTTTGGATGTTGGGACCACCCGAAGAGAGAGAACTTATAACCACAATCTGTACATTCTCGTGAGTTTACATGTAAGTTCTAGATTGAGAATTTATTCACAAAAGAAAAATGCCATGTTTGGCCATGGGACGTGTCAAAATTAAAGTGGCGATTGTGATGGGATGGAGGAGATATTTCTATTTTGATAACCAATACAAGGCAATGAGTAAGCCAACCATTAATAGAAATATTTCATTAATAAGCATTCAAGTTTCTATAAATACATCTAATGTCTCTAAGAATACATGATAATATTATTCAAAACATGAAAAGCAAGTTATAATTATGGAAGCTTACGGTTAATTTTCACATTTTATTTTTGGTATGATAAAGCATTGCTTTTAGGGCCCTATTTATCAAATTCCTTATTTAAATCTAGAAAGATGTTAAAAAGGGAAATATTGAATTTAAATAAAGATAAAGATAAAGAGAGAAAGAAAGAAAAAGCATGTCAGTTCATATTTTTCAAAATTAGTAGGACAGGACAGATTTTAACAATGACAAATTTACAACTTAATTAGAGGTCAGCCAAACAAAATGCTTACAATATTGCTACAACAATAGTTCTCAAAAGTGAAAATATGGATCAAAATTAACTTTATTTAACTCTAACCATACCTCTTGAAAGACCTTAACAATAATATGATGATATGCATCACAATTCAATGTAAGATAGCAAGCCAAGAGTTCCTCGAGCTCGTCTCGTTGTCTGATTCCATTTGCTACGATCATCTCAATCATTGAGTCTCTGAACTCTTGTTGTGGATCATATGAACTTTTTATGATCGCATAGCTATCGAGATAAGTTCTAAATGTATCTTTGATTTCTTTCTGTTTGTTTATCTTCATCCTTGTTTTCTTCATGTCTTCAAGAGCTTTGATTCTTGGAGTATAAGCGTTGACTTTACAACCCTGGTTTGACCTTCTTCTATGTGTTTCTTTGCTTGCATCAACACATTTTCTCTGTTTCTCATTCTTTTCCATAATTTCATTAATTTTCATCCTTTTCAACTTTTGCCACTCTTCCTCCAAGCTCGAATCCAACTTGCTTCTTTCGGTTCTTGAATTATGAAAATCTTGAGATGTTTCTTGAATTATGATCTCAGGTTTATTTTCAAACACAACCTTTTCAACTGTTTTGGTTGAACCCTTTCTTTCTTCTCTTGATTTCTTCTCATTTAAGGATTTTCTTCTTATTCTTTCGAGCCGTTCTTCTTCACAAATGAACTCTCTCATCGATCTTTCATTCGACACCATTTTCTTGAAACTTCTAGTGCTTACTGGCGAAACATTGAGCCGATAATCTAAATTGATATCTTCATCTTCATACCATTTGTCAAATTGAGTATTTTTCGATTCGGGTTCTGCACCATCTTTCATCTTCTTGATCCTCAAAGCCCATTTCTTCAGAGAAACATTCGACATCGAAGAAGTCGAAGATGTCGCTTGAAACGTTTTCTTTCTTCCCCACTTCATAATTCTTGTCAAATATCCAACCTTCTTGGAATCTTGTTCTATTCTTGGCTTTTTCTCTTCTTTCTTTTTGGATGGTATACAGAGTTGTAAGAATTTGTTGATATCAACAAAGTATGAACTTAAATGGGTAGTTGTTATTGACTACTGTAGTTGTTATTTTTGAAGTTTAAAAGAAAGGCCCGCCATAGATCTTGTGACCACTTTACTTCACTTTTTCATATTATTTGAAGCTTGTCCTTTGCTTTTTGTAGCCTAATTGTCATAAATAAAGGGGACCATTTTTTATCATTGTCCTTTTCTTTGCAAGGCATGACTTAAAGGCCTATTTTAGTGTGCATTACAATATACTCCATTATTTATTCCGGTGAAACTTCCTTTTTGTTCCTGTGCAGAATATCCATTTAAAAAAGTTCTGAACTATCTATGTTTACCATAAAAATATAAGATCTATTTCTTATGGCTCTTCGTTCGAATACGCCATGTTATGTGCATGCTAGTCGTTAGATGTTAATGTATTATACATACCAAGTTGCAAGATTGAAAGTTGAAACCATGTAAGTCGTTCGAATAATGTTCAAGTAAGGCCAAGGAAGTGCTCTACAACGCTATTGTGATAACCAAAATATCTAGACATTTAGATGTATCTAGGAAGCTTGTTAGAGATTCTAGTTCTTTTAGAATTTAAGGCTAAGTTTGGGGACTAGAATGTAATATTGACAGAGGGTACCCCTACATGATGAACAAGTGCATAAAGTTTCATTCCATCTTAAGCTTAATTCATGCATTAAAACTTTTCAAGCCTCTTACATGAAAATACAGATTGTCCTTATTCTAAAGCATAAGGTACAAATGGGTGTAATACACTAGACATAGGGTCTTTAATTAAGAACTTATATGATCTGGTTCTGGGTTCTGGTTCTGGCCTAACAGTAAATTGATCATTTATTTGATTTTCAAAAGGACTGAAATATGTACGAGATAAGAGCATGTGAATTGAAATGAAGCTTTCGAACCAGACATTCTCATCTTCCCGCTGTCGAACCAGAACCACAAACTGCATCCATATGTTTCTGTCCTCGATATGCATAATACTTCCTGTACGAACTTGAGGGCTGTCCCTCTTCCAATCACTTATTCGATTACCAATAACAACACAATCGATCACATGAATATGTATATATATAAGAACAGAAAGTACATAACAGAAACCGTTACATTTTATTATGGATGAATGAAAACATCGTTTCTGTTTGACACATATATATACAATATAGACAGATACTACGAACAGGTGTGCCGCTTCAACACAACCGGTTCTAATGAACCAATACGACCATTAATCCTACTAACTGCCCTAACGGTTTGTTTTGTTCCTGTGGGTTTGTTGCCTACGGCCCAACAACACAAACAACAACCGGGCTTTATTCCATATTTATTATGTATACTAATACTATATTAGCCCATTGCTAATTAGCTTTGGCCCGTTTGACATTAAAAGTCCAACATACTCCCCCCCTAATGTCAAACGCCAAATCTTTTGTTCTTCAAATCTGCAGGTTCTTGTATTTCATTGCCTTCTATTTTAGACTTTCACAGTCTTTTCCTTAATCTGCAGCCTTCCATTCCATTTGTAGCCTCTTGTTTCTTTGCCTTTGCTGCCTTAGAGTAGTCACTTTTGTCCATCAAATTTAAACCTTCACAGTCAAATTTCAGCATTCTATCTTCACCGTTTCATCACAGTTTCCTTCCCCTTTCAACCTTCACGGTTGTCTTCTTCAAACAAGCCAACACCCATTTGTTGGTCTTTATCTTTGGCATCACACCCATTTTCTTCAACTTGATCATATCACATGACCTTTCTTCAAATCTTGTTTCCTTTACTTACAGCAAGTCCTTTTCTGTTTTCATCTAACCCAACACTTCCTTGTGGGTTCTTTTCTTCGGCATACTCACAGCCTTCTTCAACCATCACGGTTGTCGATCCTAACATCCCAGGTTCTTCCACATACCAGGGCCCCCTTGCAGTGTTATAGAAACATACTTCTTGGATAATTGTCTCACACAATTAGTCACCGTTACATCACGTATTTCTCTTTGCAATTGTCTTCTTCCAAAACCGAATTGCAACCGCTTTCTCCAAAGATACTCTTGATCCTTGTTGTTGTTTTCTTCAAGGCCTTTCTTATTCTACTTCTTTTCGAATCCACAAGAACACACTTTGCGTTTTTCTTCCTTTGTACAAACCGAACAGCCTTTGTATTCTTCCTTCCTTTTGCAGGTACTACAAATCAGTTTTGTTTGCCTTCATCGAGAACCACAGTTCTCCTTTCTTCTTCTTCGAATAATGAATCTTGTCTCTCTGTATTCGATTTTTCTGAATCGAATTTGGGTTTTTTAACCCGTTCTGAAACGATCTAATCCCGATCGGTTCTTTTCTTTCTCTTAAAAAACGATCTACTCCCGATCAATTTTCTTCTTTCTCTTGAAAACGATTTACTCCTGATCAATTTTCTTCTTTTTTCTTGAAAACAATCTACTCCCGATCAATTTTCTTCTTTCTCTTCTTCCTTTATTTCTTATTTTTCTTCAACATAAAACCGTTTTCTTGAATGATAATTGTACCATGATTTGTTCTTTGATTCTCGTTTGAACCTTCGGCTTTGATACCATTGTTGTCCCAGACATTCTGATATTCTCGTTGTCGAACCAATACCACAAACTGCATCCATATGTTTCTGTCCTCGATATGCATAATACTTCCTGTACGAACTTGAGGGCTGTCCCTCTTCCAATCACGTATTCGATTACCAATAACAACACAATCGATCAAATGAATATGTATATATATAAGAACAGAAAGTACATAACAGAAACCGTTACATTTGATTATGGATGAATGAATACATCGTTTCTGTTTGACACATCTATCTATCTATATAAAACAAAAATTTTAACTTGATTATTAGAGCATGATATTTTAGGTAACGATGACTTGTCATTAACTTACAAACTTTTAAATTAATCTTAATTTTAAAATATGCCATGTGGCTTTCCATATATCAAATTATTTAATTTAATAATAATAATAATAATAATAATAATAATAATAATAATAATAATAATAATAATAATAATAATAATAATAATAATAATAATAATAATAATAATAATAATAATGAAATTATGATTGAATCCCTTATATATCTTACACACGAAGGTCAAGCCACTTAAGTATCATATCAAATTAATTAATATCGATGAAAAATGAACTTGCCACCTAAATATCATATCAGATTAATCAAAAATGATGAAAAATGAATTTATTTATCTTAACGAATAATCATCAAACGTAAAGTAAATTAAATTAACAAAATAATATATTCAAAAGTATTGACTCGCAATATTAATAACATCGTCAGTTAAACCATTTATTTCAGGTTAATATCGATAGATGGTATAGTTTATAAAAATTTTATGCAACATTTGTGAATTTATCATATTCGGTGATATATTTGTATGTATAATACTTTTAAATTCATTGTTTTTTATATATTATCATCATCAACTACCATGTTTTTAGAAAATTAGTTTTAATAAAGATATTTGAAATTGATTATTTTCTGTACATTTTGATATATATTAATATTGAATTTAAATAATAAATTTTAAACTTTCAGCAATGTTTAGATACAGTTGAAAACTTAAAAAACATATGATTAACTTTTATTTTTTAAATTACCTTGCATTGCATAGGCTCAACAAATGTATGAAAACTTAATATAATAACTTACAAATTAATTTAATTGTATTATGTATTCAAACTTAAACATAATAACATACAAACTAAATTAATGGTATTATATAAATGGTCGTGTATCGCACTGGCTCAATGCTTAGTTTTCGAGTATAATATAAAAATTTTAATTATCTATTAGAGCATATTATTTTAGTTAACGATTATATGTTATTAATTTACAAACTACTGAACAATGTTTGCAAAATAGTTTGGTTTATAAGTAAAGAAATGATATATATGAAAAATATTGACGTAAACGTAAAGTAATTTGTCAACAACACAAATAAATTGTGTTATCAATAACACTAACTACATGCCCATTAATATATTTGGCTACTTACAAATTAATATATAACTGTAGTTTTTAAACGGCCGTGTATTGCACGGGCTCAATGCCTAGTATATGATATATCTATCCACTTATACAAAGAAGCCACTTTTTACTGTAGCAATGGTCAAAGGCTGACACGTGGGAATTTTAATGGCCCACCAAAAACACGAGAGTTATTATTTAAAACAAAACTAATGAAAAAGGTTACAATATATGATATGTAGGTGTAATGGCAAATGCCCTAATCCTTTAAACGGTAGCTCCGCGGGTTCGACCCAGTTAAGAGACATTTATTTTTTTTCCATTCTAAAAACATACCATTATTTCTTTTCTTTTCACTATCATTTAACATTTGATTTTTTTCCTTTCCAAAACCATTCTTATTATTTCTTTTATCTTTTCACTATCATCTTAACATTTGATTTTTTTCCTTTCCGAAACCATTCTTTCCTTTATCTTTTTCAACATAATCTTTTAATTTTTATATATCTCATTTTCCATCGTTCTTTTTTTTTAATCTTTTTCAATATAATCTTTTAATTTTTATATATCTCATTTTCCATCTTACGTTAGATTTAAATGTATACATTAGTAGAGTAAGGTTCAAATGAGTACACCAATTTTGAGTGAGAATGAGGGAACCAACAGATTTCTGCCATGTGTCACTTTATTCTCTCTCCTCCACATTTTTAAAAATTAAATATCTCACAAACGGTAAGTCAAAAAATCATGAAAATTGCACCATAAAATTCAGCGTTTTCTCCTCTTCGATTTGCCGTCCCTCAAGGCATACTTTTGACAACTTTTTTTTTTCTCATTTTTTGATGGGTTTCACAAATTAGTAACACATGTGTTAGTGATTAGTTGTACATTTAATTTGTGGTTAAGGTTAGGGTTTAGGGTTAGGTTTAGGGTTTAGTAGGGTTTATGGTTTAGGGTTTATAAGGGTTTAGGGTTTAGAAGGGGTTCAAGGTTTAGGGTTTAGAAAGATTTAGAATTAGCGTTTTGTAAAGCGTTTAGGGTTTAGGGTTTGGGGTTTAGGGGTTAGGGTTTAGGGTTTAGGGTTTGAGGTTTGGGGTCCCCGAAACCCCAAACCTCAAACCCTAAACCCTAAACCCTAACCCCTAAACCCCAAACCCTAAACCCTAAACGCAACACTTTAACACATGTGTTAGTAAATGTGAAACCCACCAAAAAAATGAAAAAAAAAAACTTTTCGAAAGTATGTCTTGAGGGACGGCAAATCGAAGAGGAGAAAACGACGAATTTAATGGTGCAATTTTCATAATTTTTCGATTTGTCGTTTGTGAGATAATTGATGTTGGGGGTAAATGAGTTTTGTACATGTAGAACATTCTCTTTGTACACATGGCTTGATATCATTGGTTCCCTCATTCTCACTCAAATTCCTATTCTCATTTGAACCCTCTCTTACTAAAAATCTTAAGAACGAATCTTTCATTAAAGAATTAATTATTGATAAAAACTATAAGTAGTACTTTACGTACAACTCAAGTCATACACGGTTTCAAAATCAAACTATTTAACAATTATTTAGATGCATCTTATGCTTTCATAGAAGAGCAAAACATGAAAGTTGATAAATTAATATTTTAAATAAATGCATCTAAATGAAGGTTATTTGAGATGAATTATACTAAAGGGTCATTAGTCTAGCTGTATCGTGGTAACCCTTTTAACCATAAGGTTGGGGGTTCAAGTCCCGGGATGGGACAGCTATATATATTTGTGATGTACATATTCATGGTAGTGAGGTGTATAAGTATTTACCTTTCTTAAAAAAGAAAAATTTGAGATGAATTATGAGTATGTAAATCCACCATTAGATGATCTATTACTTGTATTTGTTCTTTTACGGTTATTACGAAGTATTAAAGTTTTATGGTATAACCATTCAAAATAATAACATTGAGTTTGAAGGTCGAACAACTCTAACGTAAAATTTCGTGGGCTGTGCATTTGCACAGCCAAAAACTTAACTAGTATACAATATAGATAGATACTACAACAGGTGTGTCGCTTCAACACAACTGGTTCTGATGAACCAATACGACCATTAATCCTACTAACTGCCCTAACAGTTTGTTTTGTTCCTATGGGTTTGTTGCCTGCGGCCCAACAACACAAACAACAACCGGGCTTTATTCCATATTTATTATGTATACTAATACTATATTAGCCCATTGCTAATTAGCTTTGGCCCGTTTGACATTAAAAGTCCAACAATATTGACAGAGGGTACCCCTACATGATGAACAAGTGCATAAAGTTTCATTCCATCTTAAGCTTAATTCATGCATTAAAACTTTTCAAGCCTCTTACATGAAAATGCAGATTGTCCTTATTCTAAAGCATAAGGTACAAATGGATGTAATACACTAGACATAGGGTCTTTAATTAAGAACTTATATGATCTGGTTCTGGGTTCTGGTTCTGGCCTAACAGTAAATTGATCAATTCTTTGATTTTCAAAAGGACTAAAATATGTACGAGATAAGAGCATGTGAATTGAAATGAAGCTTTATTTTTTGTTGTTTTTTATTTTGTTTATGCAGAATCAACATTTTGGGTATCCCATTTTATGATGAGATAGCAGGGGTTGCCGGGTAAGAATTCCCTAATCAACATTGTAAGTAAGAAAGAATTGGTTCATGTTTAAAAAACACAAAAGATGATACTAACGACATTATTGATATACATGTTAAAATCAATGACGAATAAAATTTGAACAATTTTCAAATGAAAACCACTAAAAAGTTGAAAACCGTGAAAATCATGAGATTTATGTGTTTCTCCATATATGTCAAAATACTCACTAAAATGTTTATAAACAAAAAGAAAACCTTGAAAATTATTGTATAATATTATGTGTGGAAACACATGTTGAGTAATTTAATTTAGCCAATTTGCGCACATGTAAACACTTGTGTTTTTATGTGTTTTACGTGTAATCTTTAGAGTTTTTGAGATTTTCTCTATTCGTAGATATATTATTGTTCACATGTTAATTAATCACATTTAAATAAACACACGTTCTCATTTGAACTACGCCACAAATACATTATGTATATTCTTAGCTTATTACTCCCTATTATATACGGAGTACATACTTTATTGATGAGTGAGCAAAGGGTAAGAAATTGCTTAAAGTTTAGGGTTTGGTTCAGAGGAGATGGGGCAATAAAGGAGCAGCAAGGGCAGGAAACATCTTGACCCTTCATTCCATTTCAACGGCCAAGATCTCACTAGTCAACAAGGACACTCCTGCAAAAAAAATATGGTCAAGGGATCAAATGTGTAAAAACATTGATATCATCTCTCTCATACGGTCAGATCGTGTAACACACAGTTTTCGGGTCTGGAATTAAATAGTATTTTAGTAAGTTTTAAAATGATTTAATTGAAAATAAACAAGTAAAAGAGCTTCAGGTTTTATTGTGACTAATAAAATTGTACTCCCTCCGTCCCAATTTTATTGTCCCTAGACAAAAAACATGCAGTTTAAGAAAAACATCACCATCTCTCTTACTTTTTGGTAACAAGACAATTTTACCATTTACTTTTTACCTACCTTTTTGTCTTACATATATAAATTAGGGGCATAAATGAACTTTATCTCATTATTCTTTTCTATTTATGGAAGTGGACAATTAAATTGGGACATCCCAAAAAGGAATATTGGACAATAGATACGGGACGGAGGGAGTATTTGTTTTAAAAAGTTGAAGTTGACGGTAAAATAAAATATTTTGACTTACGGGTATTTTTCGGTTCCAGACAATAGGTTTAAAAGGGGGTATAATATTACACTAAGTAAAAGTTGGGGCGGTGGAATAAACTGACTCATTCCCCAAACTTCATCTTGTTTTCATCTTTACAACTCTCTCTCAAATATCTTTGCTAGAAATCAAAAGAAATCAAATAATTAACTTGTGTTTTAGATTCTAATTGCTTAAAAGAAGATCATATTCATCTTGTACATCAGATTCTTCTCTTCTTCATCAAAAAGGGTGAGTTTGGTTCTTTAAATTTTATAAATGGGGTTTTGAGAGGTTTTGAGAGATTGAATGAAATTGGAGCTTGTTATGATGTTATTTGGTGTTAATAGATGTTATATGATGTTAGTGGAAGTATTAGAAACCTTAGAAATTGAGTTTCTTGAGTTTTGGTGAGATTTGAGTCGAAAAAACTCGTAACAGCAGCGAAACTCGCAGAACCCAGTTCGTCCAGCGAGTCGAGTTGAGTTCTGCGAGTCGAGTCGAGTCCTGCGAGTCGAGTCGAGTTTCCCTATGCGAATCGAGTTGATTCTGCGAGCCGAGTTGACCTGCGAATCTAGATCACTGCGAATCGAGATTTTAAAAGTTTTTGTTTTTGCAAATTTTGAAAATGCGTAAGGCTTTTCAGGGTAGCGACTAGATGATAATTTCATTAACTCGGATTTGATTGAAATTCGCATAGTCACTCGGAAACGGCTCAATGATCAAAACTATATACTATTAGTGTGACACCTGTCAAATTAGGACTAGAATTTAGTGCCTAATCAATTTTTAATACATGTAATTAGTTCTGTGTTAGGCTAATTAATGTATCAATTATTATATATATTGTTGAATATATATCTACAATTATGCGATTTGTTTAAATCGTACGAGTTTCAAATCGAATGAATTTCGATACAATAAATACGGACGTTGGTGAAAAATTGATTTAAGTAATACAAGGATTTTAATAACGTTATTGTACTTAAAAATATTATGTCAATAATATTTAGTATCCAAGTTTATCATACAATTAATATAAACGCGAATAAACTGTAATTGCGCAGACAAAATAAGACAAATCACCATTTATAATGTAATTATTAAATGTTTAGTCAAATGCTTTAACAAAATACTGAGTAATTATTCGTATTTTAAAATGTATATTAAAACATAGAAAATAAATATTTAACGTTTAAACGTCAGAGCAAACGAACACTGCACGGGGCACTTCGCGGAGACTGAAAAAGGTGGGGATTCCACCTTAATCACCTCCTTTTCTTCCTTTTTCTTTCATTTCTCATTTCTTTTCTCTCTCTCATCTCTTATTTTCTCTCAACTAAAACACAAACCAAATCAACAAAAATCGCAAAATAAACACACAAAACGCACTCGGATCACCAAGCCCTTTTGGAATAAAACGTTCACCACTTCGCGATCTACAATCCTATCTTTCCGGAATTTCATTTCGGCGATTTGTAAGTTTCCGACACAACTCCGAAAACTCTCGTTTTTAAGTTTTATAACTTGCTAGTTGTTTGTATAACCTTGTAATGTCCTAATATGGGTTGGGTAAAAATATTAGGCCGATCGATGGCCGGAAAATGCGTTTTTGAAGTTGAAATTCCGATCAGACCCCGTACGTCGCATTTGGCCTGGAGCAAATGCGACGCAGCGACCTACGTCGCACTATATCCCCAACGTCGCATATAGCGACGCAGCCTATTACGTCGCATTGAATTGCGACGTCGCACTTAGCGACGCAGACCCTTACGTCGCAGAAATCAACTACGTCGCCTATAGCGACGCCACGTACAACGTCGCATTAAATTGCGAAAGTCGCACATAGCGACGCCGTGCCCAACGTCGCAGTCCGGATCTACGACGTCGCACCCAACGTCGCAGGCTACGTCGCACAAAACAGAATCTTCAAACCTCAAAATTTTCAAAGTCAAATTTTACTGTAGCAATTCACTGTAGCAATTCACTGTAGCAACAATATAATAATATTTTAGAACTATCGTTACAACCGTCACCAACGGGCCGTACACATTTTCAAATACACAATTAAATCAACTAAGTCATAGTAACTTAGACAATTCAATCAAACAAGTCGTTGTAACTTGTACCAACTTATTCAAACAAGTCGTTGTAACTTGTATCAACTTATTCAAACAAGTCGTAGTAACTTGTAATAAAACAATCAACCAAATCGGGGTAATTTGGACATTAAGTTAGACAAACAATTCAAATGGTAGTCTTTCGGGATACCAATACAATTAATGACAATTTAAGTGTCGTGGACACATTCAGGTTTCAAGCCTTTGGACACCAACTCACAGCTAATTACTTCAAGTTTATTAAGTTAAACACTTCAAGAACCAGGTGAGTTTCATAGCCCCATTTTCACTGCTTTACAACTAGGGGTGTGATATTACTACTCGATTTTGTTTTACAAGTAGAACGCAAGTGCCAAACTTCAAATACTACATGAGTTTCAAGCTAATCAATTTAAAGTCCTCCATAAGCATAGTCTCTAGTATTTTATAGCGTGAATGTTAGTATATGATATCATATGGGATTGACAATCCTCATCCGGGTTAGCACGCACTAACCTGTCTAACGGATGTATTAGCATTTGGGAAGACGAGTGTTGATTAGGCACTCGTAGGAGGCATTTCAAGTTAGGTTTCCTTAATTGGGCCTGACAAATCAAGTTAAGCTCAGACTATGTGCTCATGGATAGTATAACTTTTATTTTGCTTAATTGCATTTTAAATTCAATATAAATCTTGCGGTTCTTACAACTATACATTGACATACAAACCTGTGAGCTCACCAGCGTTTTCGCTGACCCATTTTAGTATTTATCACAGGTACCCAGCAGTAGTTTGGCTGCACAAGCAGGAATTATTAGCTCGAGTCAGCATACATACAACTAGAGATTGGACTGCATTATTATATTTTGTAAAAGTAATTATGCTATGTAATCTCTCAATTTCAGGAACCGAGCTAATGTAACTATATTTTGATGTAAACATTTACTTTATTTATACAAGTTTAAAACGACGCATATAGTGGTCGTTCATTATATCTTATGTGCTTTGTATATTGATTAGTGACACCCAAATCAAGCTTCCGCAAATCGTTAAATTTGGGGGTGTCACAGATTGGTATCAGAGCCTAAGGTTATAGTGAACTAGGTTGCATTTAGTGGGCCTAGACTATGACCGTTAGGCAGTATTCCTTATTAGTTATGACTAGTTCAGGGATTACATCATACGACTTTAATTTAACATAGCCTGATCAACTATGTACAATTAGAGAAAGATGATGTGAAATCTGAAAGAGTTATGTTGAACAGGAATGCATTAGTTGACTCTGACCTCGAGAGAAACGGGACTCAAAACACGTCTGTGCTAGACACTCAATAGGTTATTATGTGATATACATATATACTTACATAAGTAGACCTCATTACCACTTTAGGCTATACTATATTATATGAGTATAGGCCTCTTTCTCTCTAACGCTTTGTCTCGAAATGACAAACACACCACTAGTTCATCATACTCGGACTAGCATCTTATTTAATTTCCTTGTTCTTTCTTACTCAGCATCATGCCTCATCGCCGTCAAATTACCCTTAGCGAAGCTGAGATCGCGGGAATAATTGCCCGCAGTGTGACCGAAGCCTTGGCTACCCGAACGCCACCCGGTAGCGAGGACACAGCAACCAATACTCCACCACCCAAACCTTGATCCTATAAAGACTTTCTTAGCTGTAAACCGCTATACTTCAAGGGCACGGAAGGTGCCATTGGCTTGATCCGTTGGATTGAGCGCATGGAATCTGTTTTCAGTCTCTGCGATTGCACTGAGAACAACAAGGTCAAATTCGCTGCTTACACCTTTCAGGAAGGTGCACTCACGTGGTGGAAAACCCACGCAAATTCTGTAGGCCTCGAGATTGCAAACCGACTTCCTTGGGCCGAACTGAAAAAGAAACTGACAGAAAAATACTGTCCTGAAGAGGAATTGCACAGGCTGGAAGAAGAATTCTGGCATCTGGAGGTGCAGGGAAATGATGTTGCTGAATATACCACCAAATTTCAGCAGTTTGCTTTATTATGCCCGAGTTTGGTCTAACCAGAAAGTAAGGGCATTAAGAAATACATTCGTGGATTCCCCGAGAACATCCAGGGCAACGTCGCCTCATCCAAACCAACTACTACTGAGAGTGCCATTCGATTGGCCCACGAACTCATGGCTCTAGTTGTCAGCCGTGAGACTTCCAACACCTCATCCTCTAACAACAGCAAACGCAAATCTACTGAACACCACCACAACTCAAACAAGAAAAACAACGCCATCCAAGTCTACAACACCAACTCTGAATCCAACCGCAGCTACACCGGGGACAGACCTTATTGTCCCAAGTGCAACTACCACCACTTTGGTCAGTGCAACCCCCCTTGCAACAACTGCAGGAGGTACGGGCATTTGACTAAGGATTGCCGAGCCCCCAAATCCAACAACAACCCTTCTGACAAAAATGCCAGACAACCTAAGTCCTGCTACGAATGTGGAAACCCAGGACACTTTAGGGATTCTTGCCCAAAATTGAAGAACAAGGGCAACAACAACAACCACCGTAACAACAACAACACCAAAAGTAGCGCCTTCGTGATCAACTCAGGGGACGCCCGTCAGGACCCGAATGTGGTCACGGGTATGTTCCTCCTCAACAATTTAACTGCTTCCATTTTGTTTGATACTGGTGCCGATAGGAGTTTTATTTCCGATGAATTTTGCCCTCTACTTGATATTACACCTGTTGCTTTAGACGTTAAGTACACCGTAGAGCTAGCAAATGGAAAATTGATAGAAACCAATAGTCTGATACCTAATTGCACCTTAAATCTAGTCGACGAAACCTTCTCCATAGATCTTATGCCTGTTGAGATAGGAAGTTTCGATGTCATTGTGGGCATGGACTGGTTATCCAAACATCGCGCCGAAATCATTTGCCATGACAAAACTGTTCGCATACCTCTCTCCGTCGGTAGAACCTTGGTCATACAGGGGGAGACCGGTGGGACGAGGCTTAACCTCATATCTTGTTTAAAAACCCGAAAATTTCTGAGAAAGGGTTATCCAGCAATCCTCGCGCACATCATGGAGAAAAAGTCGGAGGAGAAGCGACTTGAGGATGTTCCAATTGTTCGAGACTTTCCAGAAGTCTTTCCTGAAGAACTACCTGGTCTACCACCACCAAGACAGGTTGAGTTCTCAATAGATCTTGTACCAGGTGCTGCGCCTGTGGCTCGAGCACCATACCGTTTAGCTCCATCCGAACTTCAGGAGTTGTCCACCCAATTACAGGAACTCCTGGAACGAGGGTTTATCAGGCCGAGTTCTTCACCTTGGGGAGCTCCGGTCCTATTTGTTAAGAAGAAAGATGGTTCTTTTCGAATGTGTATCGACTATCGAGAGTTGAACAAGTTAACTGTCAAGAACCGGTATCCACTCCCTCGAATCGATGACCTGTTCGACCAACTTCAAGGGTCGAGTTGTTATTCAAAGATTGATCTCCGATCCGGTTATCACCAATTGCGTGTTCGCGATGCCGATATTCCAAAAACCGCTTTCAGAACCCGTTACGGGCATTACGAATTCCAAGTGATGCCATTCGGCCTAACCAATGCACTGGCTGTATTCATGGACCTTATGAATCGGGTGTGTAAACCTTACCTTGATAAGTTTGTCATTGTCTTCATCGATGACATTCTCATATATTCACGAAGCAAAGAAGAGCATGCGCAACACCTCAGAACCATCCTTGAACTACTTAAACACGAGGAGCTCTATGCCAAGTTCTCTAAGTGTGAGTTCTGGATCAAAACCGTTCAATTTCTTGGTCACGTGATTGACAGTCAGGGGATTCATGTCGACCCGTCAAAAATCGAGGCTATCAAAGACTGGCAATCGCCAACCACTCCGACCGAAGTACGGCAGTTTCTAGGACTGGCCGGATACTATCGACGATTCATTGAAAATTTCTCCAAGATAGCCATACCACTCACGACGCTGACCCAGAAAGACAAAAAGTTTGACTGGACTGATAAGCAAGAGTCGGCATTCCAACTCTTAAAACAAAAGCTTTGCAGTGCTCCTATCCTATCATTACCCGAAGGCACCGATGACTTCGTGGTATACTGCGATGCTTCACATCAAGGTCTCGGTTGTGTGCTTATGCAACGAGACAAAGTCATAGCTTATGCTTCCCGACAGCTCAAGATTCATGAAAAGAATTACACCACCCACGACCTCGAGCTAGGAGCTGTCGTTTTTGCCCTCAAAATCTGGAGACATTACCTTTACGGTACCAGATGTACAATCTTTACCGACCATAAAAGCCTTCAACACATATTCGATCAAAAGGATCTCAACATGAGGCAACGTCGATGGGTCGAGTTACTTACCGATTACGACTGCGAACTCAAATATCATCCAGGCAAAGCAAATGTTGTTGCTGACGCCCTCAGTCGAAAAGAGCGAGTGAAACCACTTCGGGTTCGAACCCTCAGTATGACCATTCACAACAATTTAAACATTCAAATCCTCACTGCTCAACTCGAAGCCTTAAAACCCGAAAATGTCAAAGATGAAGCCTTACGGGGCATGGATAAACAATTCGAAATCAGACCTAACGGGATTAGGTATTTCTCAAACCGAATCTGGTTGCCTAAATTTGGGAACCTACGAGACTTGGTGATGGATGAAGCTCACAAGTCTAAATATTCTATCCACCCGGGGTCCGATAAAATGTACCACGGTATCAAGGACTTCTACTGGTGGCCGAACATGAAATCTGAAATCGCCACCTATGTCAGCAAATGCCTTACTTGCTCCAAAGTCAAAATCGAATATCAAAAACCTTCTGGTTTACTTCAACAACCCAGTCTTCCTGAATGGAAATGGGAACAAATTGCCATGGACTTCATAACCAAACTACCCAAATCCTCGAGCGGTTGCGATACCATTTGGGTGATCGTGGATCGTCTCACAAAGTCTGCTCACTTCCTGGCAATCAAGGAATCCGACAAAATGGAACGCCTCACCAGAATCTATTTGAAGGAAATCGTGACCAAACACGGTGTTCCAATCTCAATTATCTCCGATAGGGATAGTCGTTTCACTTCACAATTTTGGCAATCACTTCAAAAATCCTTGGGTACTCGACTTGATATGAGTACCGCATACCATCCTCAAACAGACGGTCAAAGTGAACGAACCATTCAAACACTTGAAGACATGCTACGGGCCTGCGTAGTAGACTTCGGTGTAAACTGGGAAAAACATCTACCATTGTGCGAGTTCTCGTACAACAACAGTTATCATACCAGCATCAAAGCTGCACCCTTCGAGGCACTGTACGGTCGTAAGTGCCGGTCACCTATCTGTTGGACTGAGGTTGGGGATAGCCAACTCACAGGTCCAGAAATCATACACGAGACAACCGAGAGAATCGTAGAAATTCAAAACAAACTCAAAGCCGCGCGTGATCGTCAGAAAAGTTATGCTGACGTGAGACGCAAACCACTCGAGTTCCAAGTTGGGGATCGAGTTCTACTCAAAGTATCGCCTTGGAAAGGCGTAATCCGATTTGGCAAACGAGGGAAGTTGAATCCCAGATACATTGGACCATTCGAGATCCTCGAAAGGATTGGTCCAGTGGCTTATCGATTGCAGCTGCCATCTGAACTCAGCAGCGTGCATCCCACATTTCATGTTTCAAATCTGAAGAAGTGTCTGTCTAATGAGACACTTATCATTCCACTCGATGAAATTCGAGTTGACGAGAAACTTCACTTTGTTGAGGAACCCGCCGAAATCATGGACCGTGAGGTCAAACAACTTAAACAAAGTCGTATTCCCATCGTCAAAGTTAGGTGGAATTCGCGGCGCGGTCCGGAATTCACCTGGGAACGAGAAGACCAGATGCGACTCAAGTATCCTCAACTCTTCACTGACTCAACGACAAACACAACTTCAACATAAATTTCGGGACGAAATTCTCCTAACAGGGGGAGAATGTGACACCTGTCAAATTAGGACTAGAATTTAGTGCCTAATCAATTTTTAATACATGTAATTAGTTCTGTGTTAGGCTAATTAATGTATCAATTATTATATATATTGTTGAATATATATCTACAATTATGCGATTTGTTTAAATCGTACGAGTTTCAAATCGAATGAATTTCGATACAATAAATACGGACGTTGGTGAAAAATTGATTTAAGTAATACAAGGATTTTAATAACGTTATTGTACTTAAAAATATTATGTCAATAATATTTAGTATCCAAGTTTATCATACAATTAATATAAACGCGAATAAACTGTAATTGCACAGACAAAATAAGACAAATCACCATTTATAATGTAATTATTAAATGTTTAGTCAAATGCTTTAACAAAATACTGAGTAATTATTCGTATTTTAAAATGTATATTAAAACATAGAAAATAAATATTTAACGTTTAAACGTCGGAGCAAACGAACACCGCACGGGGCACTTCGCGGAGACTGAAAAAGGTGGGGATTCCACCTTAATCACCTCCTTTTCTTCCTTTTTCTTTCATTTCTCATTTCTTTTCTCTCTCTCATCTCTTATTTTCTCTCAACTAAAACACAAACCAAATCAACAAAAATCGCAAAATAAACACACAAAACGCACTCGGATCACCAAGCCCTTTTGGAATAAAACGTTCACCACTTCGCGATCTACAATCCTATCTTTCCGGAATTTCATTTCGGCGATTTGTAAGTTTCCGACACAACTCCGAAAACTCTCGTTTTTAAGTTTTATAACTTGCTAGTTGTTTGTATAACCTTGTAATGTCCTAATATGGGTTGGGTAAAAATATTAGGCCGATCGATGGCCGGAAAATGCGTTTTTGAAGTTGAAATTCCGATCAGACCACGTACGTCGCATTTGGCCTGGAGAAAATGCGACGCAGCGACCTACGTCGCACTATATCCCCAACGTCGCATATAGCGACGCAGCCTATTACGTCGCATTGAATTGCGACGTCGCACTTAGCGACGCAGACCCTTACGTCGCAGAAATCAACTACGTCGCCTATAGCGACGCCACATACAACGTCGCATTAAATTGCGAAAGTCGCACATTGCGACGCCGTGCCCAACGTCGCAGTCCGGATCTGCGACGTCGCACCCAACGTCGCAGGCTACGTCGCACAAAACAGAATCTTCAAACCTCAAAATTTTCAAAGTCAAATTTTACTGTAGCAATTCACTGTAGCAACAATATAATAACATTTTAGAACTATCGTTACAACCGTCACCAACGGGCCGTACACATTTTCAAATACACAATTAAATCAACTAAGTCATAGTAACTTAGACAATTCAATCAAACAAGTCGTTGTAACTTGTACCAACTTATTCAAACAAGTCGTTGTAACTTGTATCAACTTATTCAAACAAGTCGTAGTAACTTGTAATAAAACAATCAACCAAATCGGGGTAATTTGGACATTAAGTTAGACAAACAATTCAAATGGTAGTCTTTCGGGATACCAATACAATTAATGACAATTTAAGTGTCGTGGACACATTCAGGTTTCAAGCCTTTGGACACCAACTCACAGCTAATTACTTCAAGTTTATTAAGTTAAACACTTCAAGAACCAGGTGAGTTTCATAGCCCCATTTTCACTGCTTTACAACTAGGGGTGTGATATTACTACTCGATTTTGTTTTACAAGTAGAACGCAAGTGCCAAACTTCAAATACTACATGAGTTTCAAGCTAATCAATTTAAAGTCCTCCATAAGCATAGTCTCTAGTATTTTATAGCGTGAATGTTAGTATATGATATCATATGGGATTGACAATCCTCATCCGGGTTAGCACGCACTAACCTGTCTAACGGATGTATTAGCATTTGGGAAGACGAGTGTTGATTAGGCACTCGTAGGAGGCATTTCAAGTTAGGTTTCCTTAATTGGGCCTGACAAATCAAGTTAAGCTCAGACTATGTGCTCATGGATAGTATAACTTTTATTTTGCTTAATTGCATTTTAAATTCAATATAAATCTTGCGGTTCTTACAACTATACATTGACATACAAACCTGTGAGCTCACCAGCGTTTTCGCTGACCCATTTTAGTATTTATCACAGGTACCCAGCAGTAGTTTGGCTGCACAAGCAGGAATTATTAGCTCGAGTCAGCATACATACAACTAGAGATTGGACTGCATTATTATATTTTGTAAAAGTAATTATGCTATGTAATCTCTCAATTTCAGGAACCGAGCTAATGTAACTATATTTTGATGTAAACATTTACTTTATTTATACAAGTTTAAAACGACGCATATAGTGGTCGTTCATTATATCTTATGTGCTTTGTATATTGATTAGTGACACCCAAATCAAGCTTCCGCAAATGGTTAAATTTGGGGGTGTCACAATTAGCCTAGGCAATTTTTGGCCATTCGGGGTCGTCTAGGGGTCGAAAATGGCAATTTTCAGTTTTAAAACGTCATTTCAGGATTTTCTGATTTCTTTATGATTGAACTTTTGTTTGCTTAGACTTCAGGGATTACCTGATTTGATAAATATGCTATGATAACGATTATAAGATGAGTTACTGACTTGTTATTATTTATGTTCTCAGATAAGCAGAAGGAAACTCAGTGATATAAGACAACTGAGTTCAGAGATTGGAATTTTGGTGAGTGGTTACTGTAATCCTCGGTTCAACCCATTTGTAACGGGTTCGGTTACAACGGGTAAACCAGGGTAGTTTAGTTATGATTCATTATAGATATTGTTGTTATTTATTCCAGTTGTTTAGTTCTTGGATATGTGATTGGTTTGCTGTAGTTGATTGATGATATCAGTTGTTCAGTTGATATTCCATAACTGCATCTGATATGCATTTATGTGACTAGTTGATGACATGATTCGGAGTGAGGTCAACAATGGTTGGGTTTGGTTACTACTGTGTAGCTGTCTAGGTTTCTTGGATATACATAGTTGAAGATTAACCTATTCAGCGAAGGTAGTAATCAAGCTATCGGTAGATCACTGAGAATGGCATACAGTGGTCATGGTGACTGTGATAGTATACCAGGAGCCGTCGGTCCTCATGTACTTATGTGTTTATATGATTAAGTTTAGCTGTTGTAAGACTTGTTAGGATTGGATTGAACCGATGGTTACGGTTCCGTTCACTTAGCGTGAGCTAATCCCTCGTTGTTAAATGTTTTGCAGATTTTGGTTAGTTTTGATGTAAAGCGGGATATGGTAGCTGACTGGATGTTTGACTGCACGCGCTAACTCTGATATTTTGGTTATCAAGTTTTGAAAAAAAAGTTTAAATAACACCCGTTTTAGATTAATATGGTTATGTAACTAATATGGATTGTAAATTATGTAGCGATGGAATAGTTTGTTTGTAAAAATGTAGTTGTTTGGTTCATGTAAACTCGTCAAATATGTTTTGGGAACGCGCTTCCAGGTTTATAATATTAAAATATGTTGTGTAAAATGCGAGGTGTTATAGATCGGTCAGTCACCTGCTAACTTTTCCCTCTTTCTACTGAAACAAGAAAACACACCTCAAAAACCATCACAAAACACAGTAAAAAAAAGCTCAGATCTACAATCACAAAACACCGTCTTTCACCGTATCACCGTCGTAGATAAAACACCGTATCACCGTCGCTCTACAGTATCACCGATCAAAATATCACCGATCAAAAATCATCGTCGCTCTACCGTGACAGTTTTTGTACGGAAAAAAATCATGTCGAAATCGCTTACACCTACATCGTTGGATGATTATGGTTTACAAAATCACAAAATGAAGCTACTCGTAAGTTTTTTCGATCTTACTATGTTATTCTTCATTTTGTACCTATTTTATTCTTTTTTGTTTGTACTTAAATATTATGTTTTTTATTCTACAGCTACTCGCAGAAGCCAAAGAAGAACAAGGTACAAATTCGAAGGAAACAAAAATGACAAGACGATGAATGCAAATTTGCCTTCGGAAGGTAGCGGTGAAGATAAATGTGTATCTAGAGGTATATTTTTTGTCTTATACATACCTCTGTTGTTATATATGTATGATGTTAGATCTGTAAATTTTTAAAAAATCATAGAAAAAGTCACCTTTTAAATGCTTCTGATCATTGTTTGTTTTTTGTTTTTTTGGATGATTTTCTATGTGTTTTATTAGAATTGTTTTTGTAAATTATAGTTGCAAATGTAATAATTTTTATAAACTGCATTTTACGACTCTTTAATTATTGAACTGTGCGTTACTGCATGTTGTGTGCTATCTTCTACATTTTTAGTAGTTCTACTGTAAATGAAAAAATGATATGAAACTAATATTTCATTGCCTACTAACTAATTTTAAATATGTTTAACTGCATTTTATGACTCTTGAAGACTTTATCTTTATTTTTAAACCTATCTGCTACACTAAAACACTAGAAAAATGATAAAAAAAATGAAGTTGTCTTACTCCGTGGTTTGAGGTTTTCGAAATGATAGGGTAAAGATGTTGCGATTTATATTGTAGTTTAATTTATTTTGAATTTTTTCTTTATGGTGATCAAACGTAGGAAATATTGAATTCGTATAAGGTGAATTTGATTGATTGTATAGTAATGTGAAGCTGTGATCATTGTTCGTGCAAATAGTATCTACTGTAAATTGTTAGGTTATTATGTTGTTAGCTGTAATGAAGCCTAATTTGAGTTCAGTAATACGGTAAATCAAACCCTAGGTGTTAATGATGTCCTATAATGTGAATTTGATTGATATAATAGTACTGTGAAATGGCAATTCTGTGTTTTAATGTCTATGATGTTAAGGGTTACTATGTTGTAAGTTGTGTTAATGATGTCATATAATGTGAATCCGATTCAGTTTTAGTGCAGTCAAACGAGCATGCTTAAATTATTATAGTGTTATCCTAAGAGCATTTATAATTTGAATTGCCATTCCATAACACCTAACTTTAGTAAAATATATATACTAAAATCCCAATCCATCCACAACTCTAGCAAAAGACTGACTATAGAATATACTATACTCCAATGGGCTAATACTCAGAGAGTCTAGTTTGCAAGAAATTCATGAAGACATATTGCCACGGTATTCATATGTACTAATAGTATACCCAGGATAAAAATGGTTCACTGGGAGGTTGGGTCCACTCAGAGTATATCAGTACATCCAACAAGATGATTACTTGAGTAATCCTATCCAGATGGTAGATGTTGTCTTGTATTTTCTTGTATCCAGATTTTATGTTACCTTGGCAATTTTCCATTAATTGATAATATGGTTAGCAGATATTATGCATTTGAATATATATGGCATGCCTTTTGACCTGTTTGTTTTATTTAGTATAAGTTAGATTTTTTAGCATAACTTGCCGTTAGAGATATAGCATAACCATATTTAACCCATTGTGTGGGTTATTAGTGTAACATCCTCTCCAGTGGCCTGGTATTTTTCTTATTTAATTGAGTATTTAATTTCTTTAGAAATTTATTTGATATAACTGTTCAATTATGAAAGTTGGTGAAATAGGTCTAAGGACTTATTGTGGATAGTGAAATGTTGTTTGTTTTAAAATATTAAAGTTGACGGTATAATAAAATAAATTTCTCGCAATTGGTTTTTAGGTTCCAGGCAATAGATTTAGAACGGGTATAAAATACCCAAGGTGATGAGTCGGTTAAAATAGAGGCCGACTCTTTTATTTGTCACTTTACCACTTTCTTGATCTTTCCATTCCCTTTAATTCAAAGCTAGTGAAACCTAAAACCTTAACCAAATAATTTCAAGTTGAATCAAGAATCATTAACAAGATTAGAAGAATCAAGGCTGTGATTGTGTGATTACAAGTTCATCTTCTTCTTCCAATCACTCTCATCATCATAGTGTAAGTATTTGATTTTCATGAACTCAAGTTTAGTTAGGTCAAATATGAAATTGGTGTAGTTGAGTTGAAGGATGTTAAATTGTTGTAATATGATGATATGTGGTGTTATTTCAGTTGTTTATAACCTTAGAACTAAGTTTGAATGATCAAAAATGGTATTAGGTTCGAGCTGGGTGTTTGCAGGTCTGTACCTGAGCTGAAACGTAGCTCAACGCGATCCCAGCATAGAGTCTGGATCGCGTTCACTAGTGTTAAAATGTCCCAGTCAGGATTTGGCCTTGGAAACGCGATCCTGGCCAAATGTACGGATCGCGTTTGCTAGTGTTTTTCGGTTACAGAACTTTTTCTACTGAAGAACGCGATCCCACCACGCCTAGTCCGGATCGCGTTTGTCTGTTAAATTTTGATGATTATGATAGTTTGTGAATCTGAGTTATATAATACAAATAATTATTATTGTTACTTATTGTAACTTGAATTGTGAAGTTAACTATTATTAGTTAGAAACAAGTTACTAACTTGTTTGTTGTGTGATGTTTCAGATACACCAAAGACTCAGTGATTAGAAGCTGAGTGTAGCAACTTCAGAGGTATCGGTGAGTGGATTCAAGCTCACCATTTGATTTAGTAGTGATTATTTGATTACAACGAGTAATTTTAGATATGATTATAGAGTTGTTTAATCATTAATGTTGATTTTATCACTATGTGCTATGTATGATCTTTGGATATTGGTGGACAATGAGGTCGACAAGTTGATGAACTGTTGGTTGGGTTAGTCGGTTATCGTGTGAATGATACAGGGATATGCTTCATTTGTTGTGTGTATTGAACTGTATCTGAGTAGGATAACCACTAGCTATCGGTCTCATCCGTATGGCCATACGGATATGGTTGGATAAGAGTTCTTGGGGAGCCGCCCGGGTATTATGGTTATCTCCAGAACCACCGATCCTCATTATTAAGTTGTTGTTGATTGTTGTAGTTAATGGTTATGCTAAGTTGAATGTTGGGTGTTGAACTCTCTCACTTAGCTATGTGCTAATCCCTCATCTTTCTTTCCTGCAGATTTGTAGTTTAATGAGTAGCAGGATTGAGATGCTTTTGGTGCAAGAACAGTTTGACTGCAAGCTACTCTGATCTTTTGTACTAAATCAGTTTGTTTTATATAATACCCCGACATATGTTGTGTTTTGAACAGTTATACTTTGATGTAACTTAAAGTTGTAAACTTTTGATGTAAATTAATAGTATGTATAAATATAAATATGGTTAAAATTCCTACGCTTCCGTATGTCTAACATTATATTGATATTGTAAATGAGGGGTGTTATAATTAGGTTTATATAGGCCTTTCTACGTTTCAGTATCCAACCTTGTCTGAATAATCAACACATATGGAATCTGATAAGATTTTGTTCACATGGTACCACTTGGGGATGCTTGAACCCTAAAGTAGAAACGTATACTGAACTTAGAAAGATCTTGTGCATGCTTACATGTACTCAGCCTCAGTGACCTCAAGTTTCATGCTAAATTTAGTTATTTGAAGTAAATGGATGAAGAACAAAGAAGTATTTGTGGAGATCTTTTTGCTCTATAGAGTTTTTAACAGCTTTATGTTTTCAGTTACTTTTCATTTCCAGATTTATTCTAATAGAAGTGGATTGCTTATTATTGCAGACTATTATAGTGTCTGGGAATTAAGAGCCTGTTAGAAATCATGGGGAAGCATCATCCTGATTTGATCATGTGCATGAAGCAACCAGGAATTGCCATTGGGCGGCTTTGTGAAAAATGTGATGGAAAATGTGTCATTTGCGACTCTTATGTGCATCCACCTTAAACATAAAATACACTAGCATAAAGTATAATGTAGTGATTTTTTTATCTATTTTTTCATATTAGTTTTACATGAGCTTAAAATAGATAAAATGCAGTAATTTAAACGTAAAATGCAGTAGTTTAAACGTAACATGCACTGATTTTTTTAAAAGCTATTATTCATATCAGTTTTCCACCACAATAAACTTAAAATGCAGTAAATTAAACTTATAATGCGGTAACTTAAACTTAACAGAAAGTTTTCGAGACCTAGTTTTCATCTCAATTTTCAACCTCCTTAAACATAAAATAAAGTAACTTAAACGTAAAATGCAGTAAATGTTTTCCCGTATCTACTCAGTCAAATCAATTTTCAACTATATTAAAACGTAAAGTCCAGTAACATAAACGTAAAATGCAGTTATTTTTTCTGATCCACTTTTTTTTAGATCTGACCATCGTTATTTTGATTTGGTGATTTTTATTGGCTTAAAGTCTGTCTTCTCTGCTTCCTCAAAATAACCTGCTCATATGATCATTTTCTTTAATTAAAATGTAAAATTGAATGATTTATCCGAGATCTATTTCGCATATCAGGTTTACACCACCTGAAAACTTAAAATGCAGTAAGTTAAACGTAAAATGCAGTAAGTATTCGATATCTACTTTTTTTAAATCAATTTTTCACAACTTTAAACATAAAATGCAGTAACATAAATGTAGAATGCAATAACTTTTTTTATCTATTTTTTCATATCAGTTTTACATGAGCTTAAAAAAAATAAAATGCAGTAATTTAAACGTAAAATGCAGTAGTTTAAACGTAACATGCACTGATTATTTAAAAGCTATTATTCATATCAGTTTTTCACCACAATAAAATTAAAATGCAGTAACTTAAACTTATAATGCGGTAACTTAAACTTAAAAAGAAGTAAGTTTTCGAGACCTAGTTTTCATTTCAGTTTTCAACCTCCTTAAAAATAAAATGCAGTAACTTAAACGTAAAATGCAGTAAATGTTTTCCTATATCTACTCATTCAAATCAATTTTCAACTATATTAAAACGTAAAGTGCAGTAACATAAACGTAAAATGCAGTTATTTTTTTGATCCACTTTTTTAGATCTGACCATTGTTATTTTGATTTGGTGATTTTTATTGGCTTAAAGTCTGCCTTCTCTGCTTCCTCAAAACAATCTGCTCATATGATCTTTTTCATTTATATAAACGTAAATTTGAATGATTTATCCGAGATCTATTTTGCATATCAGGTTTACACCATATGAAAACTTAAAATGCAGTAAGTTAAACGTAAAATACAGTAAGTTTTCGATATCTACTTTTTTTAAATCAGTTTTTTACCACCTTAAACACAAAATGCAATAACATAAACGTAGAATGCAATAATTTTTTATCTATTTTTTCATATCAGTTTTACATGAGCTTAAAAAATGTAAAATGTAGAAATTTAAACATAAAATGCAGTAATTTAAACGTAACATGCAGTGATTTTTTTTTAAAAAAAAATATGTTATTCATTACCGTTCTCAACCACATTAAACTTAAAATGCTGTAAGTTAAACTTATAATGCGGTAACTTAAACATAAAAAGAAGTAAGTTTTCGAAATCTAGTTTTCATATCAGTTTTCAACCTCCTTAAACATAAAATGCAGTGACTTAAACGTAAAATGCAGTAAATGTCTTCCATATCTACTCATTGAAATCAATTTTCCACTACATTAAAACGTAAAGTGCAGTAAGATAACCGTAAAATGCAGTGATTTTTTCAGATCCACTTATTTAGATCTAGATAATCTTAAATGTTTTGTGAATAAATGGACGGTTAACAAATACGCTGGTATCCATATACATCTCCTTCAACCATTCATTATCCTCAAGTCCAAACTGTTTAACTATCAAATTCCATCTTCTTTCAAATCGTTCCGGTGTGATATTATCTGTTCAAACGATTCCACATAATAAAATCTTTAAAAATTTGTGTTTGAACACAACACAGGACCAACCTAAAAAATATATATATGTAACATATTACGTTAGAAAAAGTGACCAAATTTTAAATCAACATGTGTCCTTCTATAAAAAAGAATACAAAACATACCTTTTTGTCAACTTTATCATTATATGCCACATACATAATCTGTGTCTTGTTTGTTTAAATGTACTTTTAGTTGCAGCATGCGTTCCACTGTCCTGATTTGTTACAACTACTTTTGGGTCTTCCTTGAAACATTTTTGAAATGTTTCAATAAGCCACTTATAGTATAATTCAGTTTCTCTAGTCAGAAGTCCCGAACCAAATGTAACAAACGGTTATGACTATCAATGCCAGTAAAGGGTATAAATAACAATCCACACCTGAAGTAAAAAAAATAACAACTATATCAACAAAAAACATTGCAAAACAATTCTACTGCATTATATGTTGTTCTACTGCATTTTAAAAGTTTCTATTGCATTTTTAAAAAATAATTTAATGTAAAATGCTGTCAAATTATATAGCTATAAAATGCAGTTTTTCTTGTAAAATGCAGTAAAATACAATAAAATGCAGTGAATTCAAAAATGTCATTCCTTATCCTTATTTGATGCCTTCATCTCATAACCTTACAAAAATTACATCGATCATTGTAGGTAATAACATTTAAATTTGAATAAACTCTAAATATAAGAAAACCAAGCATCACTCCCAACCCTAAAAGTACTTGTTTTCCTTGAACTTGAACCCACAACCTCAAAGTTGAAGGTTTCCACAATATCGCTAGGCCAATGGACTTTTTGTGTTTTGGTTTGAAGTTAATTATTGGATTGGGTTCTAGTAGGTAGGTATGCCAACAAAGGTAAATAAATACTAGTACTTTACATGTTATATGTAAGTGACAAAGTCTACAATATAATTCATGACATACCAATTTATTCAAGAAACATAATATGCATCACTTTAGCTATAATTGTGTGTACTTTATTACTCCATATATAGGTTTTTTATATGGCTACACATGAATTAAGTTCAGACTTAGTTAAACATGTACAGTTGTGAGACAACATAATTGAAATATATTATCAAAAACTTATTCTAATAAAATAGTTTATGTACGTGTATATTATCCATCAATTCATCAGATTTTAAAATATATTATCACATATATTAGTGGTACTTCAGAAATTCATTTAAATACCTTTGTTGTCATAACTCAGGACTCTATTTTTCAGTGTAATACGTCGACACCGTTTCTGGTAATCTCCTTTTACCATTTTACCATCTCTTAATCATCACGAGAACAACTGCAATTCTAGTAATAATAGTAGTAGTAGTAATGACAATAATGAAGTTAAATATGTATGTCATATGTTGATAAGTGATTGTGCAGTAGAATCAATACATGTATTCGGTGAAATTGAGACGCTTTTAGTATTTTTAGATGGTTTTATACATTTTGTTGATCTAGAATTACTTAAGCTTGTGAAAAAGATTAGTGTGCTGAAAGGTATTAGTGTAGTTGCTAGAAGCTTGAGGAGTAATGGAAGTGACAGTTTTTATCACAGCTATACAGTTACATACATATATGCGAAAACTTACTTTTGTTATTAACTTGTACTGTAGGAGTGTGTTCTTCAAATTCAAGTGCAGCTGTAGGTGTTTTCAATCGTCATTGTGATTCTTTTGTGTACTCGAGAAAACAAAAAGGTTGATTAGATCCATAACGATACCTATATGGAAAAACCTAAAACTGCATTTTACACAACTCTACTACATTTTAACACAAATATACCACATCTTATAATCAAAATCAGATCTGAGCAAAAAATCTAAATTATAGCAAAATACATACAAAAAAAAATATGAAAGTCTGTAAACGTATGAATCGATAAAAAGTATACAATGACACATACAATCATGTGGAAGTATGAATACTAACAAAAACAAGCAAAACCACGTAAATCAACACACACGATTATACATATAAATACACGCAGACGAAAAACACGCATATATATACATATATGAGATAGAAAAATAAAAACTTACTTTCGTTAATGGTTTCTGCAATAGGTGTGTGTTATTCGAATGAAACAGCAGCTACAGGGGTTTCGTATACACGATTAACAGCACACGAAGGTGTATTTACTTGCGACATGGTGCAAAAATTTGATGAAATTCATTAACCAGATATGCAGAAATCGGCGATTTAGCTAAACAATCGTATAGATCCAAGGTTTTGTTGAGAAAAAATTGTATTGATCCGAGGTTTAAATCAGCGATTTAGCTAAACAAAATGGTATCGATCTAAAAATCTAATCGGATTTGTTTCCATATTTTCTGAATTTAGTTTAATTAGAATTGTTTTGAGTACTTTACGGTCAGCTCCCTACAGTTCGGAAAGTGTACAACAACAGTCCCTGGTAGGTACTGTACGGGGACATGTGGAAATCTACTATTGGCTTTACTGCTCCTACATGGAGCCCTGCTCCTCCGATCCGTTTCTTAAAGTTTATTCAATCATTTGTTTACAGCCCTAATGACCGTTATCTTTGAAATTATATTCTATTATTCGTTAATAGTATCGGTTTTTCACTTATCTATTTTCTATACATTATATAAAAAAAATCTTAAAACAATAATAACCATTAGATGGAGATCAACAATAAAGATCTAACCCTTAATTTGATTAATGACATACTTAATCCCATTTTTTTGTGTAATTAAAGACTAATATAACTTTCTATATTTACAATATACACCCTTCGATATTTACAATATTAATCCATTTCCCCCCCTTAATTGTAGATCACTCCTCCAAATATTTTATGAAAAGTTTAAATTAATAACTACTTCATTATTTCTTCCATAAATAATTCAACTTATTCTTACAATCTTCTTTATATTTTTCCTAAAAAAGTCTCGATACGTTATTTTTCAATTCTAAAAAATTCATGGCTTCATTCCATCACCCAGTGATCTAAATTCCTAAATGATCGCATTTTTTGAATTCTTTATCAATTTCTAATTTCCAATTCTTGGATTAGGGATGACAACGGGTCGGGTTTGAACGGGTTTTAGTGTATCTGTGCCCATACCAGTTTAGAATATTTGTACTCATACCCAGCCCAATATACGTTGGGTACCCTATTAGTATTACCCATCGGTTTTTCGATCATATTCATGGGTTTCAATTATCCCCATGTATGTAACTTTGGCCAAACAAAAAAATGTTTAGTTGTTGAAAATACGATACAAATTTGAAATACGACAAAAAAACGAAACCAAAATACCATAAACTATACTACCTCCGTCCCAAAATAATTGTCCAGTTTTGCCTTTTTGAAGTCTTTTTTTTTCTTCAACTTTGACCTTAAATTTGTGTTATATAATACTTGACACAAATTATATGAATGAATTGGGTTTTTAATGTATTTTCATTGATATAATTTTCATCAAGTATTATATAACACAAACTAAAATATTTAAGGTTAAAGTTGAAAATAAAGACATCAAAAAGTCAAAACTGAACAATTATTTTGGGACGAAGGGAGTAGTATATTCAAAATTTCAATTCTTAAAGCTAACAATCTATTTCATACATTATAATTTAACTATTTAATAAACTAATTAAAAGTTTCGGTACGTTCAAGATAACGAACAATTTCATGTTTTTGTATCATATAATATTAAAATATGGAGTAATAATCACGGAAATCCAAATATAAAAGCGTATGGTATAAGGTTCACCAGTTGATAATATAATAACAATCTCATAGCTTTAGCGCATTTCTTGAATATAACTTACATTGTTCTTGAAAAATATATCTCAAAAGTCCTCACTAACTTCTTGAATATAACTTATATTGTTTGAGTAATTATTCAAACGATTTCTCATTGTTGTAACACGCATAACCAAACAAATTCACGAAGAATGAAAATAATATAGGAATTTTAACAAATAATATAGCATAATGTATCTTATCATACTTCAAACAAAAATCAAAGTAAATGATTATACAAGATAGTCGTATCAAAGTAAATGATTATACAAGATAGTCGTGCTTCACTGATAATTAAGTTAAATCGTCCAATTCAGACGGTGAACATTTGAACAGTCCTTTAGTCCTTTGGTCACAAGTTCTTTGATCTACTAATGCAATCCATAAACACATTCACTATACATATACTCATATCATTCAAATTATATCTTACGTTTTGCTTCATATGCTAACATTCGTGACTAATTGACTGTTAACGTACATTGATAATATAACTTAGCCCGGACGTACATATATATATGAGGCGACTTAAGTATTTTTTTTTTTGGACAATTTCACGAATTTCGCGGGTCTTAAACTAGTTACTTCAAGAAAAGAAAAGAAGAAAAAAAAAGCCAGAGAAGTCTATTGTGCATTTTTTTAAGATAGCAATTTGACCTGAATTTATTTTAAAACGTTAACTTACAACCAACTATTTTGACCCAAATCTAGTTGAACCCATCATCAAACTAACTATTTTGACCCAAATCTAGTTGAACCCATCATCAAACTAACTATTTTGACCCAAATCTATTTAAACCCAACATCAAACTAACTATTTTGACCCAAATCTAGTTGAACCCATTACATTATTGTTTACCCTTAACTTATTATATATTTCAGAATGAGTGATGCATAGCCACTTGATGTTAGCTTCCAATTTCAATGATTTTAAGCCACACAAAGAGGCAAATAAGGTGCTTGCTTTTTTGCCATGATTCAAAGATCTTGACCTTTTGTTGGTCGACAACTGCATCCACAAATTCCACTATGTGCATTTTCTCTGTCTTTACTATGCATCAATATTCCACTCTTAATAAGTTCTAGACTAGATACAACCTGAACCTACCATTCTCCCATTGAAGTCTCTCAGGTTGTCCCTTCATATAAACTTGTACATAAAAGATCTCGATAAAACATTTCGCAACCATGAAGATCGAATACACAACTTATACGCAACTTCTCGATCATCAGCTATTGTGTTGTCGAATCTCCGTAACACAGGAGTTATGATGAAAAGTGTAAGTCGCTCACATGTAACAGTTAACAAATGTGCATATAGGCATATAGTATTAGTTACATGCCTGAAGCAATTGTAACTGGAACCCACATAAGGTGATCATTGATGAGGATTCCAAATTTGCAATGTATAACTTTTATTGCACGATGAACACATGGTTATCATACAAAGAAAAAGCAGGCCGAAGCAACAGACTAATCTAACCTTAGAAAAAGGGTCACGCGAAAGCGAAACGTTCCAAGACAAAAAAGCAGCATGAAACATGCTAAACTCACGTTGTTTATATAATAATAAACAAGTTACTTTGAATGGAATTCTACCATCCCATCCCTAAACCAAAGGATTAAGCCAAAGTACATACACAGGTGCAATTATGTCGTTTAATGGCTTTGCAAGAACAAGGTACAACTTTTGATGCATAACTTACAGGTAAGCCGGCGAAATAAATAACCCTATTATAATAAGCAATATTAAATGAAAGAATTCTGTATATTTATAAATAACAATATTTAGTAACATTGAAAATGAATATATTTCAGATTCAAGAAGGGGTTTGAACTATGAATCCTGATGATCATATTACCACTATGAAACCGAAACAGACATCGACATTGAAACCGATACCGTTTCTGCTGGAAAACCCGAATCCAGATTTCCGCTCGTGGAGTTTGCGGCAAAACCATACCCCAACCGGAACCCAGTTCCGTTGATCTGCAAAGAATCATAGTGACAACGTTGAAAAACACGAGCAAGTGAGGCTGCCTTTCTCCTAGCTCGTTTTGTCCCCGTAAACAACAAACTTTGTATCAAACCGGCTAATGCCGGAGCTTTTAGGACTCGTTCGGTGGTGTGGGCCCCACCGCTTCGACAAAGCTCGAGTAGCGCCGCTACTGCGTTTTCTTTACCTCTAGGTGTCCCACATCTCATCATTCCAATCAGACCAATCACCGCCTGTTCCTCATTCCCAACCGCCTCAGCACCGACGGGTTGTCTGACTAACAACGCCAACGCACCGGCAGCTTCTTCCGCCACGGTTTCACATTCCAACGCCTCAACTAAAGCTTTAACGACTCCGTATTCAATCATTTTAACACAGTTTGCAGTGTGTGTTGAAAGGTTAAATAAGGCGGTAACAGCATCTTTTTTCCCTCTTGGTGTACCATCTCTTAGTAAACGGGCTAAGGTTGTTAATGCGCCTTCTTCATCGGCAATTATTTTCTTGTAATCATGAACTGCAGAAAGACTAAATAACGTAGCAGCTGCGTTCTCTTTTGATTCAATCGAATGTCCATATCTTAAAACACCCACGATCGATCTCAAACACTCGTCTTCATCCATGATTCGAGTCTTATTCTTATCATAAATCGAAAGATTCAAGATTGCAGTCACAGCATTCTCTTGAGCAACCGCACTTCGTGAAGAAAGTAAATTCTTTAGATGAGGAATCACACCAGATTCTGCTATAAAGCCTCGATTTTCTCTCCCAGTTTTTGCCAAGAAACGAATTTCACGTGCAGCAATCGCCTTACCACAATCTGACCCAATTTCAAACTGCTGAATAAGAAGCTTAACGGTCGCTTTATTCGCTTCTACTGCAGCCCGGCTCGCTGGAGCAGTGAGAAATGCTTCACTTCCTAAATCCGCATGTTCCGGAGGACTATAAGGGATCTTGTGAGCCATACACCATTGCATGATTAAATTCCTAAGAGCCCGATTCGGTACAAGCTTTTTATGCACAAGAACTTGCCCAGTTTTCGGGCAGCTACAATGACCTTCTTCAATCCATCTAGAGATCGAACCACGATCAAAAGTTTGCCCGGTCGATATAATCACGGGATCCATCATTAAATCTAGCGAAATCGGGCAACAGAAATCTTTAGGAATCGTTATAAACGTATTCGCAATCTCTTTCGAGATCAACCCACCTATTTTCTTCCCTCTTTTAATTCTTTTATTACTATTCCCTTTTAGGTTTTCAACTTCATCTTCCTCAAATCCAAATAACAAGAATCTACAATACCTAATCATAGCTATAAACCCACCAAGTACTGAACTTGATGGTTCAAGATCACTCTCATGATTAACAATTTGTTCTTCCAAATACTCAATTTCAACCCTACTAACCCTAGCATCAACAATCCCCAATTTTTTTACAAATATTTCATAGAATTCATCGAAAGTTGGAATCTTTCCTTCCCCAAATTCATTCAAAAACTTAAAGAACTTCAACCTTAATACCTCATCATTTATATCTATAAACAATTTATTTTCCCTTCTTGATTGTTTTTGTAACAAATATATCTGCTCTATAACATCTTTACTAATTAAATGATTCAATTTATCAATTGGGAAGACATCTAAAAGTGTTGTTATTTCTTGATTAAGATCATGAAAATGACCAGAAATTGAAGGGTTCTGAAGCAAAAGCCATAACTTACTAGACTGATTACAGTAGTCAAGCAGTATCTTAGACCTGTAAAGCAGAAGGTACAACTCCTTAAAGCATAATACAACCGTTGACTGTAAGTTGGACCACCAGTCACCGGAATCTTGAACGGAATCCAACAACACGACAAATAATTCAATTTTCCGGAGTAGAGATCTAGAATTCCTTTTCTGAAACGGCGGTGTTTTGTCAGAGAACGATGAGACGAGTTCCGATGAGATTGTAGTTAACGTTTTTAATAATCCGACGACGTCGTTTTCTAGATCCACCGGTGCTAAGAACGCGTCTAACGTCGGCGATCTGCTCCGGCGTAGAGATGAAAATATGGCAGCTGAGGCCATTTTAGTGGGTGAAATTGAAAAAGAAGTGATTTTTATTGATGGGGATTTGGGGAATCTGATAACCAAATGATAAATTTAGGATTTTGATGATGGGAATTGGGGATTTTATTTGATGATGATAGTGAGAATCCGCGTGAAGGAAGACTTAATAAGAGAGATGAATTATGAAATGTGAAGAAAGAGTAATGGTTTTTTCTCAACTCTTTTTGTTGTTTTCTTTTATTATCTGTTGTTTTATTTTACTATTAATATATCATGCAGTCGACACCAAATTTCTGAACATCCAAAGTTTTTGTATTTTACAATTTTTCATTATTAATATGTTTAAATACGTGTACTGTGATTAACTAGTATAGTTTATTTCTATTTTGGTTAACAGTCGAGGCACGTGGCAAAATGGGTCAAACCTTTTTATTTTTATTAAGGATTTTGCTATTTGTAGTCCTAAGGGCTGTGTTTTATAGTTAAATTCATGCTTTAAATCAAGGTGGTTGAAAAAAGTTATATTTAGGAGGTGAGTGGTTATTATTAAGGTATAAACATTCAATGCACGTCTGAATTTCTTATTCATAGCCCTAAGGGCTACGTATAACATTTAAAGTTTTATTATTCTTCACTGTCATATACATATAATAGGCAAAAAAAAATTCATTAAAACTATTTTGATTGGTTGAAATATTAAATGAACATTTATATTGGGACAACTATATATAAAAATGGGGAAACTTGAGATGGGATGGAGGGAGTAGTATGTTAAAAATGATAAATTAGAAAAATAAGATCGATATAGTACAAACTTTTGCAATTTTGTTGTGGGTTTTGTTAACATAGGCTCTCATTAATAACATTCTACATACACAAGTTATTTGTACCTTCAATTAAAATTCAGAGTTCAACATAAATTTAAGGGTAGATAGAGAGTTTGTTACGGTCTTAGAGCATCCCCACCTTATTTGCAAAGCTTTTTATAAAGTTTTTTCTACAAAGTATTTTTAGAAAAGCTTTACAAAAAGCTTTTGATCCATTGAAAAAAAACTTTTCACCATTTCAAAACAATATAATTTTAATGAGAGAAATTGCAAACACTTGATAAATCTCAAGTCTTTACATTCTCTTTCTCGTATAATATATCATATTTAAATTGTGTATAGCTTTTCTTTGTTGGAGTAATGACTTTTCCTAAAGTTTTTTTAAAAAAGCTTTGATGAAAAAGTTTTACAAAAAGCTTTGCAAATAAGATTATTGAGGATGCTCTTAGTACAACTTAAAAGTTTTATTGGATGACTCTTGTTATCTTTTTTTTTTTTTTTCGCTGCTATTTTAAGTGATTAACCACATATTTGGCTACTCTTCTAAACTAAACTTTTTATTTATTTATTTATAAATTATTAAAGCATTTGAAATAACACATCTTATTGACTTTTTTTTTTTTTTTATTTCGTATACAATTTTTTATTAGGCTCTTTCGGTGATTGTGAAATATATTATATCTATTAGTGTACAATCTTATTGAGTTTTAAAACTGAATTTACATTTTCAAAATATCGTTTTGTATAAACATATCCCAATTTGCTTATTCAAAACAGCGCTTAGCAATACACATATAATCACGTTTTAGTCAAACACTAGGATAATAAGACGCAATCACTAACACCCTTTACATGCTAAGATTTTTGGCTTAATAATAAGGTATTTTGGGCCTAACTAGGGAAGGGATAGCACCACTTTTGCTATATATGCTTTGTAGTTGATATGTAGTTGTGGTTGTGTTAAGTGTTAATATTAGACATATTCAATTCACATACATTATATTGGTAAAAATCTTATATATAACATTTGTAAATTTGTAAATTAAGTGAGAGTAATTTAACAATAGACTGGTTAGGGCCCTCCCATCGGGAGTCATCACTTGCTAATCGGTTGAAACCGATTAGCATTTTTGTACCATCCGTTTCATCAATTCATAATCAGTTAGCAACTCAATCGGATAACCGATTGATAATCGGTTGAATGTGTATGACCCACGTGACTTTTTTTTTGTTTAGTGTATAAAATGGTGGTATATTAGTAAATGTGGGATCCAGAATAATGAAGTAATTAGTTATTGATGGTAGGGAATAATCAGTTGTGAATTAGTTAGTGAAAAGTTGAGGTACGAGAAAATGGATGAAAGTGGCCTTATAGAAAAACTTTGGATACCGTCATACCGCTAAATTAAAGGGAGGTGATAAATACAACAATGTTTTTGATTCAAACACCAATTTTATGCTTTACAGTGTTTGTACTGCGAGCTTTAATACTTGTACAGTTTGTTGTATAAAGTAATTTATTTGTTGTATATATCAACTCCCAAATTAAAAAGGATCCGTGTCCTAACTAATAATATGTTAAAAGTAGAAAATACATAGGTCAACTAATCTGGTTTAATAATTGTGTCTTTTAAGAGTGGAGTATCATTATTCCCGATACATGCCAACGAAAAGAATTATTTAAATCTTACTTATATCATTTGGTTTTGTGGATGTAAATTACTCCTATTTATTAGTGTTGAATATATTTTGGTATTCGACTCTATAGTCCAGTCAACTCTAACTAACCAAATATGTTATCCTAAGTAATTACTAAAAAGAAATGAAATGACGAATTAAGTAATGCATTTAAAAAGCACACAAATGAATAATGTAAGGATTAAGACATGCATACATGGCCGTATATAAATTTTCGGAGACCCTAAACAAAAGAAAGTTAATCGTCAAAAATGAAGCACTAGCCAAAGAACGTTAATCACCAAATTGAGGCCATGTAATACAAAGCTAAATTGTGGTTTACTGAATGCAGTATAAAATGTAACTTAAGTTTTTTATGACTGAATAATCTTACACACAATCACGTCCATTCATTTTTGTTTCTTATTTATCAATTAAGAATAAAGCTATTCTCCCTACGTCCCATAATTATTGTCACCAGACCAAAAACACACTTTAAGGAAAGTGTATATATTACCGTTGACCAATACACTTCCATCTTTACCATTTTCAAGCATTTTGATGAGTTGATTTTGAAAGATGACAATTATTTTGGGACATACCAAAATGGAAATATGGACAAATAAATCAGGACGGATGTAGTATTATACATACTATATATACATATAAACACACATTTTTAAGCCCCTAGATATCGGAGGCCCTAAACAGTCGACCACCTCACCCTCCCTCAAAGACGATCTACATGCATAAATGTTTATATTCATACTATAACACATTGCATAAAAATTGACTTAAGGTACACGAATTTATGGAGAATTCTTATGTGCAGCAAATTGAATTTTGAGGAACCAAACACATATTTTATATAGTTGTAGAACTAAAAATGTGAAATATAAGTTTTTTTTTTTACCTATACATACACTTAAACAACTAATGGCAATTATTAGAGTTATGATATAAAAAACTTTTAATACTAATTGATAAAAATCATTAATCAATATACAACATAAAAAAGAACATAGTCAAACTATGCTTCGAACTTTGAATGAGTTATAACAATTTATATTGATTTCTAACATAGTAATACTATAAAGACCTACTTAGATGGACCTAAATGTAGGGCTAATGCATTGATTGGTTAACACAGTTTATCTCTCCTAATTTTATTGATTCAACTTGACACATGTCACTCTTACAATTTTAAATCTCTATTACGTATTTACGTCTATCTAATTAGATCTCTCAATCATTTCGCTTTCAGAATTATGAATTTCTAATCCATACATCATTTTTGATCTTGTGACAATTAAAAGTCAAAACATATTCATAAATTTCTGAGGTCACTCATATGTGATTCTTGAATGATATGATGTTTAAAAGAGTTATCTTTTCTTTTCTTTTTTCTTTTTCTTTATGTTATTACCAAAAAGATTCATATCAACAATTTCGATGTAAAAGTAATGAATTTGTCATTACTTTCACTCATTTTATTATTATTATTATTATTATTATTATTATTATTAAACTTACGAATTCCTTATTTAGTACTCCATTATTTAGCTTAAAAACTTATGCGAAATCAAAAACATTTAATTTTACGTAAAAGAAAAGTAGGTTAAGAGATGTACAAAGTCAAGGACAAAATTATTAGAAAATAATAACAGAAAAAACAAAGAAAATGATAGGAGGACCGTTTAAAAGTGACCACGTACGTCTAAACTAGTCAAACATGAGAATCCGTCAAAGACGGAGTTTATTAAACTTAAAACGTTGAAACCCCGCCGGTGATTAACTTGATTTTATTTTAATTAATTAATACATCATCGATTATGTTAATTAATCGTTCTAAAAATGAGTTTTATTATAAGTATAAATTTTAATTTTATTTTATTTTACTATAAGTATAAATGGTTGTATTTTAACCACCAACCATTCATAACCTTTTTACCATAACATGATGACAAATGTAAGAAAGACCCATCAAATATATACGCTTGTTTTTAATATCTTCATTGATTTATTGGAGCAAATGCTAAAAATGTAACCACTAAAATCCTACAAAAAGTTACCAAAATGGGGGCAACCAAACTTCTTAATCCCCATATACTGATTTACACCAAATTCAGTCAACTTGAATACAGACATCTATTTTTCTTACATGTTTGATACTCAAAATGGTACACCAAAACTATAAAGAACAAAGTCATGTATTTATTGGAAATTTGTTCATCTCAACTGTCACGGATTAAATTTGTAGGGTCGCTCAACACGTACAGCGGTAGCGCATACATCCCACCTGTAATGATATTTGAAAAATTAGACTTTGTTCACACTTCACAAACATGACACATTTCAAAGATAATACTGTAGTGATTTTTTTAAAACTTATTACCTCTAGTGTCATAGCAGAGGGACAAATCTGGATCCTCAACGATAATGCCAGCATTGTCAATGATCGCTTGTGCCGTTTCTAACTCAGTCGCCTCAGTGGCTGCCCGAAGTACACCCCAGATCACTGAAATCCATCAAATGAAAGACTGTAACGTGTCAAGATGGTAACTTTTTTATATGGGTAATAACGGGTCGGGTCAGGTACCTTTTGACCAAGATCTTTATAGTACTATGTACATAATTAGTACCTCAAAAGATTAATATTGCTAAATCTTTATATTACTGTTTGACCCATTTCAAATTTAAGTTGCTTTATTCAGTTTCTATACCCTTTTCCTTTAAACATATCAAGATGGTAGCTTTTTGGTACGGTTCAAAACAGAATGGGTCCGGTTGTCTCAAAACATTTTCGGTACGAGATCTTTGATATTTTTTATGGATTAGTGTGTCAAAAAATGAATACCAAAGCACCCCTTTGTGTGACCGGTCTGACCCGTTTCATGTTAGACCCATTAGAGACAAAAGTATAACACATTACCCAGCAAAATAAATCAAAATATCAATGGAAATTCAACATATATTATTACAAAACCGATCATGAAAATCACCTTTTCGCCCACCATAAATTGGAGCAGTATCCCAGAAGTCATTACGCATTTTGTTAAGCTGATCACGAGTTATCGGTGTAATATGCCTCCAAGGCTGTGGCTTTCTTATTCTGGTTGTTCTACGTCCTGCAAGAACACACAAACGTAAGTAGATTACTAGATTGTAAATGAAACCCCCAAATCAACACAAGTAAGCAATACCAAACACACAAGCATAATTAGATAGAAAAGAACTGAACTCTTCACTGACAAGAATTCACATTTATCAGGTAATAATCTTCCAATTATATTCAAAATTTATAAGAACTTTTTTTAGTTTCAATATATATTTTACTTGTACACCAAATCATAAACTACTAAGAATTGCAATCTTGAGAAGCCGTTAAAGGAATGCAGAACAAGAAACTATCCAATATATTCACGAATGACAAAAATAAAAAAAACTTGATCATAATCGATTCAATATTGAGACATGTTATCGATATTATACTTCATCTGTCATTGATTCAACTTTAAAATACTCAAACTGTCAAAGATAGTAACAAATGGTTTATTCATTTAAAGAATCTCCCCTATTAAACAAGAAAACAGAGCAAAAATCCCAAATGCCAAAATCAAATCAATGAATCATCATCAATTATATAAATTTCCGAACTCAACAAGTAAACAAAGAACGGTAATCAAGAATCAATACTACTATAATCATGATCACTTCACTTATTTTATGAAAATCTTGAAAAACTTCAATTAAATCCCATATAAAAGGAAAGAAGTTCGGGATACTTACGGTTCTCATCAGCAGAAGATGATGATTTACCACAACCCATTGTGATGATTGTTCTTTTGTTGGCGAGCTGCTATGAAATCTTGAAAACAAGGAAGAGGGGTTTTGATTTCTTTAACGGAATTTGTTTATGTATGCATGCAGGTTATGACAGAGGAAAAGGGGTTTTAATTTCTAGACCGTATCAACTTATTGAATCAACTTAAAAGTTGGTTGGTTATATAGGGGAAATATTTTGTATTTTAATTGTAATTGTAAATTTGTAATGTAATGGGCCCAAACAGCCGTGTTCCGTAAGCCCAAATAGCAGTGAGACCATTTTGCCCCAAGTCCCCAACAATGTCTTTTAAGCCCAAATTGTAACTTCATATTTGTAGTGTTCAGTATTCCAACTAATAGACTGAAAACTAGGGGAGAGCACGGAAAATCGAAACCGACTCAAAAATCGAAAATAACTGAACCAAAAAACTCGAACCGAATCAAAACCGACGGTTTGGTTTTTGATTTTCGAAAAACCGAAACTACGGTTCGGTTTTTGGTTTTTGCACTAAAAACCGACCGCAAAAACCGAACCAAACCGAATTTTTATATTATATACATTACTTCTTTATATGTATATATGTACGTATCTTAATTATATTTTGTATTCTATATGTATATATATTAAAGTATTAAACTATTCAAATATTTAAAGTAATTCTAAGCGTTTTATAGTTATATTCGATTCGATACACTAATTTTTTAGTACTTCTTTTATAATTATATTATCGCATATCGTTGCTTGTATATGATCAATGAAATTCTACATCAATCTAAAATTAGTAGTTTTTCTAGTATGACGGTTAAGTGTGATTTCATATATAGGATACATATACATATACATATATGTAATGTCTGTTATACCAAGTTTATTTGATAAAGACGTTCGAATGGATAAACCGAAAAACCGAACAGAAAAAACCGAATAAAAACCGAAACCGAAAAAAACGAATGGTTATGGTTTTTGATTTTTCAAAAACCGAACTTATGGTTCGATTTTCGATTCTAGCCAAAAATCGAACCAAACTAACCCATGCACACCCCTAATGAAAACAGTGTAATATTACAAATGTCACATGTTTAATTTCTGTGTAATTATATATCAATGTTAGTAGATATGAGGGGCGGACATACATGTAAGTGAGGTGGAGTCCTACTCACAATGTAAAAATAATTATTTTTTAAATGTTTTTAGTTAAGTTTTTAAGAAATGCACACCCTATGAAAAGATGGTGAACACCCTACATATATTATTTTTATTCTAATATTGTCAATTACTCCATCCGTCCAGAATAAGCAAAACTGAAAGTTAGATTTTATTCTTAAAACTATCAAGATACCAAATTTGAATTAACTATAATTATAATAATATATAATATATGATTATCATCATCATCATTATTATTTTAATTTAATTAAATTTCGTTGAGTGAGTCCTAGTTGTCCAGGTTCTCAGGAGTCTGTTTAGATAGCAGGGTGCTGCTAAGAAGGAAAGTTAGCTATGAACCTGAGTTTAAATAAATAAATAAATAAATAAAAGTTGAACCCCATTTAATATACATTAATAAAAAATGGGTTGTTTTATATCATCACATGCGAAAGATTACAGTAAGTATTCGAGTTGAAATTAAGTAATTTGCCTAAAATGATAGGGAGGTATAATTGGTATGTTGTGTTTATGTGGTCATAGTTTTTAATGTACTTGTGTTGCTTGATGATTTGTTATGTAGTTAATGTGATTTAATCGTTTACATGTAGAAACTCGAAGCCGTGATAACAGATTTGATACAAGAACCACAATGTTGGAAACTGGAGACAACATTGTTAGAAAACCGACACCTTGGGGATATGGTGGTGGTCCGTTATCTCGATGTGAGCTTCAAGAGATGCGTAATGAGTTTTGGCATCATGTTGTGCAAGTTGGTGGTCGTCCAGGTACTTTTGGTAATATTTGGGTTGTAAATTCATGAAACAGAATGACTAACAAATTACTGTTTAAATGGTTAGTAGAGATTTGGGGAGCCCTAAGAGAAGCCACAGAGAGCGACTTACACGAAGCACAGAGAATTATTGATGATAATAGTATTAGACTTGGGAATTCAGATATGTCGGTGTGCTACGATGAAGATGGTATTTATGTTAAACTCTTCATACAATTACCTTAGGCTGCATTTGGGCTACGGAATTCGATGAAATTGAAATCCTTCAAATCCATTTGGCTGATGAATTTCAATTTCTTCAAAAACATCCCGTGAACCAAACCAAACACACCCTTAATCTTAATTTGTGGGTAAATATAGTTAATCATTTCGGTTACACAATTTTATTATAGGTACAAGATACAACTTACCTTTGTTCGTTTTGAGCGAGCCAACGAATATGGATTATCGTGTTCTCCGGGTGAGATAACATCAATGGTGATCGATATTGTAGTTTTAGCACACAGATAGTACATACATTTTGTTATCTTGCTTATGAACTTTTGCTTTCCTGTTCTTGATGAAAATGAACTATCTAATATGTGGCTTTTCATTATGATGAATATTGGATGGATATGTACGCTACATATACATGGAGTGTGTATCGTGTTGACTAATTGACCTTTATAGTAATTATTACTAGAACGTAAACCCGTGTATACACACGGGTCCTTAAATATGTAATTGGTTTTTATAAGTACAAACATTTTGTATATGATATAGTTGTATCGTTTTGTATGAGGTAATACAGATATGCATATATAAAATATTAACTTATCAATTATTTAGCTACCAATATCAAAAGATATAATAGATTAATAGTAAGAAGGTAATTTTGGATTTGGAGTACTTAATTAATTAAAGTAAATAAAACAAATAAATAAAAAAAGAAACTTGAAAGCAATTGTGAGATCAAACGAACTCAAAGGAATTTGAATTGGTCGAGGACACTTATATGTATTTTATTAGATTATTAATTGATTTGTATTTATGATGTCATTATATCCTAAATTTTAGCCAATTTGACAAAATTCAACAATTTAATTGGCTAATTAAGTTTTTGATGACATCATTTGTTTCTTATATATAATTTATTATTTAAGATTAGTTGGTTATCGATCATAGACCTCCGCTTAACATTTTTTATGCCAAGTTTTTTTGTCTAGCAATTTTATTAAGTAGTTTTTAATAAGATCTGAACTTAAAGATTTTTATATTGATTCAGAAGTGTAATTAATATACTTATAGTTCATCGAAACTTTTCTTTTACTTGTTGTTATGTATTAAATGAAACTATTATTTAAAATAAACGTCTCTAAAAATGACAATATACCATTTCTTTTCAAGAGTTTCTATTTTGTCATTTAACTTTCTTTCTACCCAACATATCGTTATTATTGACTGATTAAGATGTTAGTGTGACATCCAACTTGCACAACACGTATGGACATTTTAAGTAGGGAGAAAGAAAAAGAAAATAAAATAAAATAATTTGTAGGGAACATTTGATCACCGTACCATATTTCAATGGTACACGTACGTTTCAGTGACGGATACAAAAATTTGTGTTGTTGGAGGCACAAATTTTTTAACTCGAACCATATTAGAAATTTTGACACATTAAACTATAATAATGGTGCAAAAAAACATAGTAAAAACATTGGTGTCTATGAAAATTATCTGTTCACAAATTACCCACATGTACCGAGTCGATAACATATGTTGAGTATGACATTTGCAGTAGCAATACAATTTGAATTTGAGGTATACCATGTAATCCTGTTTATTCTTTTTACTTTTTCAATCTTCTTCAACAATTTAAACCAACAATTAAACCACCTGGGTTCTCAAAATTTGGTGGTTACATACAAGTTAGACATACATTTTTATACGGAAGGAACATTTTTACGTTAATTGGGCTTACCGGTTCCAATGGCTTGATTTGTTGCTCTGTGAATCAAACTAATTCGATAACTCAACAAAATCAAACGAAGTGTTCCGTATTCGTATTTGATTATTAGTACCCAAAAAGTAAATGATTATCAGTAGGATCATCTTATTCACACAATTAACTTCGGATGATTAATATGTACTCTAAAACAAGTTAAATTTTCCTTTAAATTATCATTGAATATGAAAGGGCACGCTCTCAACTCAGGAGACTGGCAAACCGTTCACCGGCGTAAACACGCCACTTTTAATCGGAATAATCGGCAGAATGTAGTTTCTTTTTTCGTGGGTAACATCCCGGAAGGAGTTGGGGTGGAAGACATCAGAGTTACGTTCAAAGGTTTTGGTAACTTGGTGGACGTATACATGGCTCGGAAAAAGGACAAAGGGGGATCTAACTTTGGTTTTGTCAGGTTCGCTGGTGTTCAAGACATAAGCAAATTGGAAGGTTCCTTTGGTAAAGTATACTTGGGTAATCAGGTTCTTCTGATTAATCTTTCTAGATATCAAAGGAAATCACAGTTTAATAGTGGTGCAGCAAGCCATACAGTTAAACCTCCGGTTTCTGTCAACTATAAATCTTCATCGTTCTCTAGGGTTCCCATTCCTGCACGAGGTTTTAGTGGCGAGAAAAGTTATGCACATGCAGTATCTGGTTATCAAAAAATCTCTCAGAAGAACCCTATTAGCGTCAAGCTTAATCCCTCCCAAGACATAGAATGTGTGCTGTATGACACTTTTTTGATTGGTGAAGTGCATGATTCTGAAAAGTTGAAGTCATTGCCATTCTTATTTAAAGATGCCGGAATTAATTTTGGTAGGGTTTTCTTTTACGGCGGTTTACACGTCTTAATTGGTTTTGATGAAAGCTTTGAAGCGGATGGGTTTCATAAGAACAAAGATTGTTGGTTCAGTTGGTTCAAATGGCTGGAAAAGGGTAATCATACTATGAACCTAAAATATCAACGGGCAGCAGATGTTGAGATCGTTGGTCTTCCGATGCAATTTCGTACAGATGAAAACATTACTAAGATCTTAAGTAATTTTGGCAAAGTTTTACTGATGGATTCTGGAATCTGGAAATCTGATGTTTCATCTTGCATGGGATGTATTATTACGGAGTCTCTGGTGAAAATCAACGAGACAATAATTGTAGAGTACGACGAGGACAAAAATTTTTCAATTGGAGTCATTGAAAAAGAAGTTCGCTTAAAACCTTTTGGTGATGATGAAAGCTGGGGTAATGGCATTTTCCAAAACAAGTTAGATGAGGATGATAAATTCCATGATGTTGCATCGTCGGAGGATAATGATGGCATTTCGGATTCATTGGATAATGAATGGGAAGAAGGTGAGGTTAGGATGGATGAAGATCGTCCTGATGGCCAATTTCCGGTGAATGATGTCACAGCTGTGGAAGATGAGGAGTCGGCGGCTGCATTTAATATTCCCAACATTCCAAATACTGAAGAGACAATTATCGAAGAGTCTGCTGTTGATGTGGATGTTCCTGAAAAGTCGGTGAAGTCGGCTCTACAAGTCAATATTCCTTGGGGCCAAATTAACAATGGATCATGCTTTTGTTTTGGGCCGGCCCATGCTTCCGCACCAACTGGGTCACTTGGGGGCTCCGGTCCTGTATCTTCAAATAAAAAAAGAAGGCGTTTTTCTCCCATCCGTGTGGATCATTAAGTTAAATCAAAAGGTAATGGTTCTTCTAAATCAAACGTTTCGGAGAAGTCTATTGATCTGAACAGGAAACTGAACCCTAGTGTTTCATCCTCAACGAATGATGAGGAATCGTGTACATCGGTGACAGAGATCATCAAAACAGTTGAAGTTGGCAATGATGTTGGTTTTGTGGTCTCGGAAAATGATCCCGTTCTTCGAGATATAATGGCTGGAGATGGTGTTTCAAGCGGTAATCAATGAATATTTTATCTTTAACATCAGGGGGTGGGGGAATCCCACAAAATAGATTGGGTGAGAAGGCTTAAAACTCGAAACAAAATTGATTTTATTGGGTTACAAGAAACAATGCATTCGGATTCTGAAAGTATTGATGTCGATGGGTGTTGGGGAAACAAAAACTACAAATGTGAAGTTGTCGATTCACATGGTAGATCGGGGGGGGGGGGGGGGGGGGGGGTGGCAAGTATTTGGAATCCTCTGATTTTTTTGATGAATGTTTGTGAAAAATCAAGGTTCTTTTTGATGGTAGGGGGAATTGGAAAGGTGTGATGGGTAACACTTTTCTTCTTAATGTGTATGCTCCCCAATCGGCTGGGGATAAAAAAAGGTTATGGTCAGATTTGTACAATCTGAAATTATCATATACAGGAACTTGGTTATTCTTTGGTGACTTCAATGAAGTTAGAAATGCAGATGAAAGAATCAATTCTCAGCTATGTATTTCCTCCTCGCGGGACTTTAACAGGTTTATTGATTCGTTGGGGTTAAAGGAATTTAGAATGGGTGGTAGACGTTTTACCTATCTTAGTCCCGATTGTTCCAAGTTAAGCAAACTAGATCGTTTTTTGGTTTGTTCTAACTTCATGTCTTATCAACCGAATTCTTCGGTTATGGCCTTGGCTCGAGAACACTCTGATCATTCCCCAATCATCCTTCGTAACTCGCTGTCGGATTTTGGTCCTTCACCATTTAGGCTTTACAATTCATGGCTTTTGCGTGATGGATTTGATGTTATGATTAAAAGTGCATGTGTCTCCTTTCATGGCTTTGGTTCTCCGGATTTACTTATTATGGCCAAACTGAAACATATTAAATTAGAAATTAAGAAGTGGAGATCAACCTTGGTGGCAAAGGAGAACAAAGAAGTAAATGATATCAATCTTAGATTACAGCAGCTTGATGCCATTGTGGAAAATCGGATGTTGTCGGAGGATGAAGTGTTCGAACTAAAAAATGGGAAGGTTAAGCTTGCGAATCTTGAGTATTTGATGAAGCTTGATTTGAAGCAGAAGTCGAAAATTAAATGGTTAATTGATGGTGATGAAAATTCGTCATTTTTTCATGGTTCGATTCGTATTAAAAGTGGTCTAAATCGTATTCATGGTTTGAACATCAATGGAGATTGGGTTACGGATCCGGAATCTATTAAACTGGAGGCATGGCGGTTTTTCTCGTCTAAGTTTTGTGAAAAATGGCCGATTCGTCCGTTATTCATAAACTCTCGCTTTAGCAAATTGCCCAACTTCAATCGGGATTATCTCGAATCAGACTTCTCATCAAACGAAATTAAGAAGGCTATTTGGGCTTGTGGTGGGGATAAAGCCCCTGGGCCAGATGGGTTAACTTTCAAATTCATCAAGGCCCACTATAACCTTCTCATTGATGATATAATGGGGTGTGTAAAACATTTCGAAAAGTATGGGGTTCTGGCAAAGGGTTGCAATTCGTCATTTATATCCTTGATTCCGAAATTGAATGACCCCATAAATTTGGCCGATTACAGACCTATCTCTTTGATTGGTTGCATTTACAAAATCATTGCAAAAGCCCTCTCGCTTCGTCTTAAAAGTGTGATTGATCTCGTGGTGGGAAAAGAACAATCGGCTTACATTAAAGGTCGTAACATCTTAGAAGGTCCGCTTGTGATAAATGAGTTATGTTCATGGGCTAAACGCGAAAAAGAGGATATGTTTTTGTTCAAAGTAGATTTCGAGAAAGCCTTCGATTCCATAAACTGGATTTACTTGGACTCGATCATGAAAACGAACTTTGGCGTAAAATGGAGGAATTGGATTCTTGGCTGTTTGTCATCGGCCTATGCATCGGTTTTAATAAACGGTTCTCCTTCAAAAGAGTTCAAGATATCGAAAGGGGTTAGACAAGGCGATCCACTTTCTCCATTTCTATTTATTATTGCAATGGAGGGGCTTAATATTGCAATGAAAACGGCATGTGAGAATGGTAGATTTTTGGGGAAATGCATTGGTAATTCGGGTCCTTCTATTTCTCACTTGTTCTACGCGGATGATGCATTATTTGTGGGAGAATCAAATGATGTGAGCATGGAGAACCTGGCTAGAATTCTCAAATGTTTCAATGCGGCTTCCGGACTTCAGGTTAACTTTCACAAATCACAAGTTTTTGGAATTGGTGTGGATCCGGATCGTATTAATACTTGGGCTAGATTTCTTGGTTGTATTACTGGAACACTTCCATTTAAATATTTAGGTGTTCCAATTGGCGAAAATATGAACCTCAAGAAATCCTGGGCTCCTATTGTTAATCGATTTTCGTCTAGGCTGTCGGCTTGGAAAGCAAAACAATTATCTTTTGGTGGGAGGCTCACTCTGATCAAATCAGTTTTAAGCAGCCTTCCGCTCTATTACTTCTCGTTATTTAAAGCTCCTGATTGTATCATTGCCAAGCTTGAACAAATAAGGAGGCGTTTTCTATGGGGTAGTACTGAAAATAAAAAAAAATTTGCTGGGTAGCTTGGTCCACGGTTCTTGCCTCAAAAGATAAAGGGGGTCTCGGTGTTGGTTCATTGAAAGCTCAAAACTTAGCCCTTCTGTTGAAATGGTGGTGGAAGCTAAAAGAAAATGGTTCATGTATTTGGAAAGATGTAATCTGTTCAATTCACAAACTTAATGGCAAACCAATGCGTGTGATGGCTGGTAAAGGAAGATCAGGTGTGTGGAACAATATCAATTCGGTAACTTTGGATTTGAACAAGATCGATATGAATTTTGATAGATTTTTCTCGATCAAGATTGGAGATGGAAAGAATGTCTCTTTTTGGAAAGATGTGTGGTGTGGTGATACCACTTTTCAATCTAGATTTCCGGCTCTATTTTCTATTGAATCTCGTAAAAATTGCTTAATAAGTGAAAGGATTGTTGATAATAGAGGTGGCAAATTTAGACCAATTGGTTAATTTTGGGTCAATTTGGTTAATTTTTAGGAGGGTGTGGGTTTGTTGGGTCTCCTCCCCATTTTTTGGATGGGTCTAAATGGGTTTTTCAATATAACCTCTAATTATGTAACAATTAACCAACGGGTTTAGACGGGTCTAGCGGGTATTTTTTTTTTTTTTCACCTCATTTCATTTTTTTTCATTTTTCATTAAAATAAAAAAAAATAAAATTGGTGAACCCGATGACCCGACCCGACCCGAGACCCATTTGACCCGGACCCGTTTAGACCCATCCTTCTAAATGACCCATCTAGACCCGGACCCATTTAGACCCAAACCCATCTAGACCCGTGACCCGACCCGACCCGACCCATTCATTTTGCCACCTCCAGTTGATAACAATTTCACATGGAAGTGGGCTAGAAATCCCTGTGGCACAGAGTATATCAAGGATTTTTGTGATCTGCTACATCTTTTATCTGCGGTCAAGTTGGATCTTCAAGCCGATAGATTGCTTGATAAAAACGCGGCTGATCACATCTATAAGGTATGCGTTTCCAGGTGTATGATTGATGATTCTCTAACGTCTAATGGTCTAAAAGATATGGTATGGATCAAATCGGTGCCCCTCAAGATTAACTGTTTCGTGTGGAGGGTCGGATTGGGTAGAATTCCGATTAGTAAAAATCTTGAGGTTAGGGGAATAAATGTTGGTTCATCAAGGTGTAAAATATGTAATCTGGAAGATGAAGATGTGGATCACGCTTTCATAAGGTGTCCTCGGGCTGTCAACTCAAGTCGATTGGTTTTTAAATGGTGCGGTATCATAATGCCTAATTTTGTTTCGGTGAATGAAATGTTGGACTTCGGTGTCAAATGGGGGAATACGAAAAAATTGAAGAAAACTTTTCTTACTATCATATATGGGTTGCTTTGGTGTATTTGGAAGGCGAGAAATGAAATGGTTTTCAACAACAAGGCGAAGTCTCATACAAGCATTGCGGATGAAGTCATATCAAACTCGTTTTTATGGTTAAAACATAGAAGCAAAGTATCGTGTTCCTTGGCGTGTTGGAATTGTAATCCTTTCTCTTCTTTTATGTAATTTGTAAATGTAATCATGTACTTATCTTTGCCCTCTTAGTCACTTGCTAAGATTGGGGTTCTTAATATTATTTGCCTTTTTCAAAAAAAAAAAACTTCGGATGATTGGAATCAAATCAACTCATATTTATTATTTTTGACCAATTCTAAGTATTCTAACCCAACTCAAAATCTGTTTACCCGAACAAATTTTCAGGTCAGTTTCATTTATAAGGTCAATTTCGTATCAAATTGATCAATCTCTATATTTATTATACATCATAAATAAGCAAAAAACGTTTATAAATTCCTAAGAAGTTCATATTACCTAAAATTTTCATCCAAATTTAGTATTTTGGTTCATATTATATAAAATAAAAAAATATATAATTTTTTCAACTTTTAAACTTTATATTCAGGTTGTCGGATCAACCTAAAAATTCATTGGGTGACTCAAACCCAACCCAATATAATAGCATGTTGGTGGGTTTGCAAGTCAAAAACCCGATCTCAAACCTGCTTATTTTCAAATCGGTTTCGTATCGAGTTTTGAGTTGTGTTTGAAATTATCAGCCTCAATTTCCACAGGACAATTTTACATTATATGAAATTTAAATTTTAGTTAAGGGATTATAATAGTATCTCTGTTAAACATGTAATGCAAGAAACCTTTGATACACCTGTCACATGCCCCCAAATAGAAGTGTTCACAGTTCGGATATAATCGGATTATCCAAACGGTCTATTCGGATTGGACCGTTTGGATTTTTGGATTGGATCGGGCAAAAACCAAATTATTATTTCGGTTTTTGGATTGGTTTTTATTACTACTATTAGAACCGGATTATCCAAATATACTGAATAGTAATAGTTGTATCAATGATTTTATGTAATACTTTTGTCTATCTATCAAAATGTACGTTAAATATTTATTTTATTATTTTTTAGACATAAAATCTTATTATATTATTTGAAATTGTTAATATATATCATTGAATATAACTTAAAATCTCACATTTGAGTATAAAACACTAAACCCAAATTATATAAACCCTCAACGCAACATGACAATACGTAACCGTTGATATCACTCATTACATTACCCTCACGAGTCAAAACGATACACTCATACAATCCACGAGAAAACCAAACGGTTAAAACCGATCCATCCAAATAGTAATTTGGTTCGGTTCGGTTTGAATTTGATATTTGTTTGGATGGATCGGATTCACATTTTGAGAACCAAAATCCAAATGAATTTATATAAATGGATCGGATTTGATCCAATCCATCCAAACGAATACCCCTACGGCCCAAATTATTATTTTCATTGACAATTATGTTTCTTCAATCTATGTAAAATTCATTGATAACAAAAAAATATATGTGAAATTCAATCGGTAACTTTTAATTATTTTAATGTGTTGATATCACAATTAGAATATATTAATATTTATAATTAAACTTTTTCAAAATATATCTTTACTTTGCATTTCGGGAGAATTACATATATATCCCTATAAAACTTGAAAATTACATATATATCCAAAATACAAATTTTTTGTGCATGATGTACAACGCCTCTAAAGCGTGTTTTGGATATATATGTAATTTTCAATTTTTTCAGGGACATATATGAAATTGCCCCGTGATTTACAGAATGTTAAGAATTTGAATCTTACTTTCATTACATGGAATTTTAATCTTAGTTGTATTACATAAGGGTGTTTGTATAATTGTATTAATATTAATTGAATTGAGATTATAGATAGCAATGGTGACCCGATCTAGTGGATTTTCACCCGATCCATCTATTTAATGGTGGATATGGATGATCTAAATTGGTGAATATCGGATATGGATGACAATTTTGTTGGAATAGTGTCTAATATCATAACTAATTGGTGAGACTATCATTAAGGGTAAAGTCCTTTTTGGGTTGCCCTCAATAAACAGTCAAGAGAAAGATGAAGAATAATATTAATAGTATTAATATTATATTTAATTGTTTAATTAATTAATAATAGTTTATTAATTAGAAATTAAAAGTAATTAAATTTGGCGGAAGATTCCAGAAACTGACTCAACCGCCGGTTGGAAAGTCCAACCGCCGGTTGAGGTTAGGGTTTCAAAGGCGGTGCAAGTCGCAGACTTGGAATACAAGACTGACAGCTCCAACCGCCGGTTGGAAGGTCCAACCGCCGGTTGGGAGTCGAATTCAGCAAACTGAAGGGTTTCTTCCACAACTATAAATAGGGGCATCCTATACCTTCATAACATACGTTTTTAGATACGAATTTTCAAGTATTTCGAAAATTCGACTTTCTCTTGGGTTTTTGGGTGTGAAGCATTAGAGGTATTCTACTTTGGGTACTTGCCTCCAAGTAACGAAGTTCTGCTCGTAGGTCTGCTCGCGAGAAATAGGTTTTCTCTTAAGGTTAATGTTTTCCTTATTTTCTTTGTCCAATTTATTCATTGTACTATGTTGTTAAAGTTAAAGTTAAAGGTTCTCCGATCCGATAGGGGAGGAGAGTACCTTAGTATCGATTTTTTCGATCATCTTAGAAACTGTGGAATAGTTTCACAATTGACTCCTCCTAGAACACCGCAGCTTAATGGTGTTGCTGAGAGGAGAAACAGAACTTTGTTAGACATGGTTCGATCTATGATGAGTCGAGCAACACTTCCGATAAGTTTCTGGGGTTATACATTAGAAACAGCCGGCCATATCTTAAATCAAATACCCACTAAGAAAGTTTCAAAGACACCTTATGAGATGTGGAAGGGAAAGAGATTTATGATTTGCTCATGGACGAGGGAAGACGTGCTGAATATAACGCCAAACTTGATGCCAAGCTAGCTGCTGTACCCCCATTTACACCAAGGCCATTGGCCTTGAAATGGGAAATTTTGTGTTTTTGATATTGTTTTGCATACTTTTTCGTGATTGTGTTTTATTGATTTTTGCTTGGTTATTTTTGATGAAGATAGTTACATAATGAGGATGTGAACTTGTATTGTGCATGGATAGTATGATAACTGTGACATTTCATGTTGATGAATAATGGGAATAAATGATACATATACATGTATCATCATAATCAAATGAGCTAGTTAAATAAAGTGATTGTTAAATCCATGATATGTGCATATATATTTAGTGACTTAAAATAAGATTAGGGTGAAAATATGGTATTAAGTTTCAGGGCCGTTTTTGAGGGTGGGCAAGGTGGTCGACCGTCGAGGGCCTCCAAATTTTTCCCAAGTAATGTGATATGTGTAATATATATGATGATTATATAAGATATTGACATCTCTTTTATTTTGAAGTAAGAAATCTTTGTTAGTAACTAGATTTAGATCAAATATATATATTGAAACAGATATATAGGTCGACTGAATGGTCCAATATTGAAAACTTGTATTGACGTATTAGAGTTTGACTAAAAGAGTTAATAACTAACAACTGAGATTTGAGAGAATGAGAAATAAATATGTATCAGACAAATAAATAAATTATTTGAAAATCGGACCGTTAAGAATAAGTTTCATCGAACCTTTATCTTACTTGACATCTAGTTATAGGGTCTCATTTTCGAAACACGACAACTTTGCCCAGGGCCTCTAAAAGTTTAGAGAAGGCCCTGTTAATTTTTAAGATTCCAAATTTCTAATGTGCTGCAAGCAGTTAAGGGTGCTAATGTGGCGGTTAAGTTGCTTAAATATATGCTGACATGGCTTCAAAATGAGTTGTTGTAGACTTGTAGTCCATGTGTGCTTAAACTGAAGAGGTTGACTAATATCACCAAGTCAAAAGGCTGACTTTTCGTTTGACTCTATGAGAAATTAAAAGTTTTGTTTTATGGTTAAAAATGACTTCATGAAATATGTTATAGATAGTACGGAGTACTATTAAAGTTAGAGTTTTAGTGGAGGGGTTCTATACGTACATATTCTTGTACCATACTTAATGACTTTTACTTAGATTGTTTTAACTTTTGCAAGAAGCTTACATTCTATAAGATATGAGTAATGATGTGGTATTTAGGTTTTGAGGGTGGTGATATGGCTTTTAAGACCTTCCACAATGGAGTGACATGGAGGGTCCAATAGAAATTATACCAACCCTTCTTCCATTGTGAAAATGCCATATCATGGGTTGAGTGAAACAACAACCTTGTCTGCTCCAACCCTCAATAATCTATTTTGGTGGGACTCTCTTTGTACCTTATTGATTTGTTAGAGGTAATAAACTATTATTAATATAAAAACTAAATGAAAAGTAATTAAAAATGTAGAATGACATGGCAAGTTGGCAAGAATGATGTTTATGAATTTTTATTTAATAGTGATGTGAAAATGTATTAGACTATTAAGAGTCCAATCCATTGTGGATGGTCTAAGTTGCACAAAGAGATGCTGACATCACCAGGTCGAAGTGCAGACACACACTTTGTTATCTTGTTTAAGGCTTTTGCTTTCCTATTCTTGTTGAAAAAAATTAATTAGTACCTAGCCCAATGTTTGTTTATCTCCTGTTTTGGAAATTACCAGTCAGTGGCTTTGCAATATGATGAACATTGGATATGTGTCTACAATCATCAAACGAGTGTGTATCGGGTTGTTACTTCAGTAGTTATTAGTTGGTGGTTGATCATAGACCTCACAAGTCACAACTATTGCTACAACATATTTTACGCCTAACTTTTTTTTGTCTAGCAATATTAAGTTGTTTTAAACCTCCAAAGCTTCATCAATTGGTCTTACTAGAGAGTTCCTGAAGTTGTGTGTTTTTTAATATGTCATAAAATTATAGTATTTAAAAAAAAATGAGTCCCTCTACGCAAACGCAAACGCAAACGCAAACAAAGTAACACTTTATTGGAAAATGCTAATTATACCCGTTAGGGCTATAATTAAGCATACCATATTTAACTTAATCTCATATTTATAATTCAAAGTTATCATAAATATACACTCTTACCAAAGTCAAATAAGAAAAGTCATTATTAAAAAGGAAAACTCATACTTTGTAATAAATTCGATATAGTTTAAAATGATAAATATAGAAACCTTAACCATAACTTTAAGAGCTATGGTTAGCATTGTCCCTCTTTATATGTCAAACTTTTTTTTTTTCTTTTTTCCGGATTATCTGTACCTTTACAAAAGCCGTAAATTTTTATACAAAGAAGCTAAACTTAATTGCATTTATAGACCGAAGGTATATTTTCTTTTTAAGCATGCTATAGGTTAATTGGGCTTACCGGTTCGTATGGTTTGCTCCATATATTTGTATTCATATTCGATTATTAGGATAATCTTGTTCAAAAATAATAATAATAATAATAATAATAATAATAATAATAATAATAATAATAATCTATCTATAACATAACATATACTTAAAACAAAATAGCTTAGGGCAATCATGACCCTTATACCTTTCAAATTCGAGCCAAGGATATTATATCCAACAACAAAACGTAGGCTACTGAGAGACTATATTGTATTGAAATGGAAAGGTACTTGGATACTTATTGGTTAATTAGCTTTCTAAGTTATCCTATATTAATTGTGGTGCGTAGATATTACTATAAATGATAATTGGTTTTTGTGGGACACCTGTATAGTAATTTTATTTTTCTTAAAAAGAAGGGTAGTGTTTCTTGGTTTTTGGGATAATTAAATATAAGTTCATTCATCCATGACTAACACCTTAAATGAATAAACCGGTGGTTGCTATTATTGTTTACTTCATAGCAATTTGTTCCCATGTGTTCTTTGGTGCTGATTAAACTAAACGAATCTTAGAGAATCAAATTCAAATTTGAGTCGTTTTTCTTTGACCCAAATATAGGAACAAAATGCACGTACCTATGATTGCCATTAGCAATGTGTAAAACAGTTGTACTTGTATAATATATCGACTACGGTGTATCAACATGTTTTATTTTTTCATGTAGTTTTTGTAAATCAGTTTTGCTTTGTTTTTAGCCTTTTAGGTGGTGCTCAAGGTGCTAAGTGAGAATTTAGATTGGGAGAGTTGATGATATGATATGAATACATCTTCACGTCTAAGTGTCTAACAATCAAGCCCCTTTCATGTGGTCATGTAACGCACTCTCAGGAGTCTAGGCATGGATCTCCTATATTTATTTTCATGTTAATGCTTCAGTTTATTCTTCTATTAAAGTAAGGAAACATCCATGGTTTGGAGATATAGAAGTAGCCTCTTTGGAAAGGCAAGGTATAGTCTGAAGATAGAACTTTAGTTAGCAAGGACGAGTTCTGGTGCATCTTTTATTGGGGGATCACAAAGGCTATATATTTTATTTCACCGAAAAATTATGTTCATGAAAATATAATGAAAGAATTATGTGCATAATAATTATATTTAATTATTTAATCCGATAATTAAGACACCAATTGGTCATACCAATGCATCATCGACAGATACGTATGGGATTAATTAGTTACAAATTAATTGAGAAGAGTTAATTAAAGTTTAGTGTTAAATGTTAAACTAAATATTAATTAAGGGTTTAAATTGTAAGTAACGACTAACTTGGTGAACAAGTTGGAGTTACCTATAAATATAATGCTAGGGGTTAGCATTAGGGTTTGATAGACACACAACGACAAACTCTCACTCTCTCTCCCTCTTCTCTTGTTCGGCCGAACCCAAGAAAAACCCCAAAACCGATTTCGGTTTTGGGTTTGTCGAACCACACACACACTTGTGTGTTTGTTTTCGGTTTGTGCGCGTTGTTACTAATTTGTAGTAAAGGTTAACGCTTTAGCAAGAACAAGCAACAACTAGCGATTGTATCTATAATGATGACTAGTATTGGTACGAACGCGTTGGCACCTCCGAGCAAGAAACAAAAGACTGATCATTCCGAGCAAATCACTGTAAGTTGTTTCTTTCATCTCGTTTAATTAGTTGATCGATTTAATTCAAGTATTTGGATCCGTAGTTATGGGTTTTTGATTTTATTATTTTCCGCATATTATTGTTTTAATATTTAATAAAACTAACCGTATAAAACCCATAAGTGGTATCAGAGTCGCTTATACTTGATTAAATCATCAAATATATGTGATTTGATTAGTTTGATCCATAGGAAAATTGTAAAAATTGGTTTTCTTTGGTTTAATAAAATCGATTAATATATATATATATATATATATATATATATATATATATATATATATATATATATATATATACATGTGTTTTTCGATTTTAATATATAACTAGTATTATTGTAATTGTATGTGATGCAAGAAACCTAATATTGATTGATAGGGTTTTGAGAACCCTAGTAAAGTCGATTAGGTTTATGGTTTTGGTGATACTCACCTTGGCCGAATCCAACCTAACTCCTATTGGGATTCCGGTTGTTGATTCGCTAAGAAGGATCTTGAAGTATAGTCTAAAACCGTATAATTACAATAATTATTAGTTTTAATCAATTAATTATATGCAACTGTTGTTTTAATTAATTAGATGGATCAAACAAAGTCATGTATGTTTGAAAAGTTAATATTGTTAAAGTTTATATATAAAGATCAAACTTTTTGGCACACTTGTTTTAATTTATTATATGGGAATGAGTTTGCAATTATTTGCATGTTATATGCAAACTGATTCTCATAATAGCCAAAAGTTAGGGTCTTGCACTTGTGACATGTTTGTGGTACATAGCCAAGCCAATGACCAAATATTGCATGTTGTGTGTTGTATGTGATGTTGTGGTTGTTTTTTGATGTAATATGGTATGAGGAGGCCTGCGTGCCAAATTACAACCTATTTTTGATTATGTAATTTTTGTTTAAAATAGATAGGTTAGACTAGTTTATTTTAAATTAAATGTAATCAAAAGACAAACAAGTGGAGTTATTTTGGAGCATATGGAGCAAGGAGCTTATTTGGATGGAAACATCAAGTGGGAGCTTTTGGACTTCATCAACGCCATAATTGTGTCATGTTTGTCCCATAGGAAAGGATCGTTTAATTCGTGTTGGCTCACGAGTTAAGCAAATAGATATGGTTGGCTATGTTACCGGTTTTATGTTTTGTTTATTATTATATAAATGCGTGGTTGTGGTATGTTTAAATATTAAACAAATGACACGAACATAAAACCATTGCTTAAAAGCATAAATTTTAAAATAGTTATTTGATAATGTTTTAAAATGCGTTTTTAAATAAAGACGTATTATAAATCATTATGATTTATATATAAAGCATATATATTTTTAAAAGGTAAAAGATATGTTTTAAAAATTGGTTATTTAAAACTAGAAAATATTGGGAACACGGTTTAATTGAAACGTGTAAGAACCCTATGAAATTAAACCTAAAGCGTCCTCCATAAAGAGACATTCATATCGACCCCAACTCCATATCCTTTGCCGCCTCCGCGGGTGGGTATGGTTGCACTTGGGTTAGGGTGAAGTGTGAGAACCGCGATATCCACTTGAGAAGATGGCCGCATCTCCACAGTTTCGATATGGTACGGTTTATTGGTGATTCGAGTTGAGAACTTCGCCCAAGACGCGTGATGAGGTTAAACATGCCCGGTTTAACCGGAACCTCATGAAGTCTAGGAGTTGTAGACATACAATTGATGAACGCGTCATCAACCTAAAAGCTATTGCTATGTCATTGCAGCCTTCGTTGAGGGCATACAATAGTGGAATGCCGGGTCCTAGCTAATAAGTCAAATTTAGGGTTGTTTGATTTATTAGAAATAATCAATATTGAATTATGAATATGTTGAATTATCTGTAGATGGCAATTAACAACACAAAACAGATACTTCTCCATGGTAGTCGTCATGAGCGTTACAATGCATTTTGTGATCTCAAGGCACTTAGGATGGAGAAAGGGCAGTCGGTGAACGATTATTGGACGAACGTTGAAGTTGTCTTGAATCGTTTAAATGAACTTCAATATGAAATCCCTACGGATTGTATTTTACTACAGTTGCTTGAGTCATTAAGTGAGGACTTCAAATCCTTTTGCTTGATGAATGACATTAATGACGAATCAACTATATCAAAATTCTATAAGGATTTGTTTGCTTATGAGACGCAAAGTGAGTTCAATATGGTATTCAAAGGCTTGAACTTTGAAAATGATGATTTTGATGACTTGCCTAGCATTCCCTGCCCCACATGTGGGAATGAAGATTTATGCGACTGTGTGCTTGATTTGGAGGATATTGAAATGGTTGATAATTTTGATTCTGGTATGTTTATGATTGATTGTCTTATGACTTTTTTTGATTCTTGGGTATTAGATACTGCATGTGGTAATCACATCTGCAATAACTTGATGAACCGACATTCTGCAGGTCCCTATTCTGTTACCGCAAATATCTCGTTACCTTAAAACCAATCATTCGCCGCCACATAATCTTTCGGACATACTTCAAACTGGAACACTCTTGCTGATGTATAGATAAGTACAGTACTTTTAGTACTTGATGATTGAGAGACTTTATTGAATAGTCCCTGAAGATGCAGTAATCCTCCTCACTCACTGCGAGCTAACATGCTCTTGTAGAATGACTTGAACTATAGATCTTTAGTGACTAGCTGTTATTCTGGCAGTGACTTTTGACTTTATTGATTTGAAGAAGTAAAGCTCTCGCTGACGTTGATCAGCGACACACCAAGTTGAGCTTTAATATTCCTCAGCATATCAAGCAGAATGAATGACGATCAGCGAAACCTATCATCAGCAACAGCAGCTTCGATACAATCCATTTCTTCATCGAGTAGTGAACAGTTGAGTTGGTCAGCGACCAGTGACTTCATCATGGTCAGCGACCAGTGACTCAACAATCTCCCCCTAAATGATTGTGATTGAAGCTCCCTAGACAAACTAGTTGCTGAGAAAAGTTTATAGTCAGTGTTTAAGATTTTAAACATTCAGTGACTTATACTTTGATCCATTCATTTTTCTTTTTGGATTCTTTTGATATGATCTGAGTTTTGCACTTTGGTTTTCTCAAAAGATCAGATATTATTGAACTGCAAAATATAAAGTACAGATAGTTTTTCAGTTACAATACATCTAATCTATTATAAACTTTAAATCTACTATCTTCAGCGTTTTAGATGAATAGCAGAGATTCCTACTATCTTCAGCGTTTAGATGAATAGCAGAGATTCCTACTATTTTCAGCAATTAGATAAATAGCAGAGATTCCTACTATCTTCAGCGATCAGATGAGACAGTGACTTAAAACTTTCAATCCTACAATCTTCAGCATGACATCTTTTCACGAAGCTTTAACCGACTGAAAATCAATGAACCTTCAGATACTTAAGTTGTAACTGATCCGGATAGAGAAGGATTCATTGCTAAGCTGAAGTGACACAAATATTGAATAAAATCACCAAGAAAATTGTAACTCAAATACAGGAGTTACAAGATTTTGTGATATGATTTCCAAGTATCAGCTACTTTGTCAGCATCAGCGATGTTAAGGATGATATGATTTCCAAGTATTAGCGATTTGGCACATGAGCAACATTGGTTTTTGCATTCATTTGCACGTTTTCTCCCCCTTATAATACCACGAAGTAGATCAATATTTCTCTTGTAGCATCAACAATACTTGAATATTTCTCCCCCTTGACGATAGCATGAAATACTGCAACAAATGTTTGATCTGTTTGTAATAGGTGATTGGTTTTCGCATTATCATCAGCTTGTGTTTTAGCTAATGGATCATTGAAAACAGAGAGATCAGCTTGTATCTCTCCCTGTGACTGGAGAGAGATATTGACAGCTGGTGCAGTGAGAGATGAGAGATAGCTCGGGTCTGTAGCCAGTGATGTGACACCAGCGAAGAGTGTGTTATCACCCACTGATGTCACTTGCCCTTTGTTTAAAACATCATTCTTTTGTGAGAATAATGAGTGGCTTATAGGTTGACTCGATAAAAGTTTGTGATTTGAAAGCTTGATTTTAGCAAGAATGCCCACAGTGACTGAACGTTCAGACCCTGTTTCATCCTTGGCGTCCGTAAACGTCTTCTTTTTGAATTTTCGTGCAAAGGTTGGTGAGGTAATCTTTGATGGTGGTTGACCAGTTTTGATCACTGTGGGTTTTGTCAGTGATATGGTCGATTGGGGGGCAGAATCAGTCATATGTACAAAAGTTACATACTGGGATACAGATATTCCAAAAAAAAATGAGAGCAAATGGTAAAAACTTTGTTGTGCTCTGTTTTACGTCAAGAAGTTTTATTCAAAAGATTATTTTTGAAAATTTGTTTTAGCAAGATCTGTGTTTCTAAATAGGCTTGAAAAGCTTTAAACTTGTAGAGATGATGTAAGTAAAACTTGATTTTGATCTTGCTATTTTTTGAAAAAGAAATTATTTTTATAACAGAGTGACAAGGGAATGATCGGAAAATAGACGTTATGTGAATATGAGATGAAGAGTCGTTTTTATAATGGAGTTATGTGAGAATTATGTGGTGAAAAATGGATCGTCGTGGTTGATGATGGTGGTAAGTAGAGGTGGCATAGGGGTGATCATTGATGGTGTTAAATGGGATAGGGGTGATGATTGTGGAACTTGGTGGTACTAATGGTGATTTGAGAGGTGCGCCGGAAAAGTATACGTGACGTAAGAAAGAAATTGTGTCAGAGGTGCGATTTTTGTGACACAGCCCTTCACTATTAATGATGAAAGGATCAGGGAGTCCCTGAATGCAATGAAAAAAAATAACACTCATGTTCAAGAATACTAATCATAATTTTCCATTTTCCTGAGATGTTATCTCACTGATTTAGTCACAACTTAGAATACTAACTAAGTCAGAGAGATTTGATCACTGTCAAATATGAGTCATGATTTTTATTCTTTAAGTATGAGTGTCGTTTATTAAAAATAATAATTACAGAGACTTATCTCACTGAAAGAGTTACAGCTTAGAATACTAACAAGATCAGCTAGGGAAGGAATGGGTCTCTGAAATTATTATTATTATTTTTTATTATATATATATATATATATATATATATATATATATATATATATATATATATATATATAATATTTTGGATTAAAAACAATGAGTATAGATTATGTCTGATATGAACTATGTAATATTTTACTATATTATCTTTCACTGATCTAGTTACAACTTAGAATACTAACTAAATCAGCTTAATGAAATATATAGGACAATAAAATATAGATCATATGAAGATATAATAGATATTCAATTTATTAAAACACATGAAGCTTTTAAACAAAAATAGCTAGCTAAGCTTGATAGCTGAGCTAGTCATTTAAGTTTAACATGCCAAGCTCGCTGATGAGAAAGTTAAATCTATTCTCATCCAAAGGTTTTGTAAACAAATCGGCGAGTTAGTAATCAGTTGGAATAAAATGCAATTCAATGTCACCTTTCATCACATGGTCCCTGATGAAATGATATCTGACATCAATGTGCTTTGTCCTTGAGTGCATTACTGGATTGTTGGCAATGACTATGGCGCTTTGACTATCGCAGTAGATTGGTATCTCACTAAAACGCCCGAAATTCGTGAACATATTTTTTTTTATACAATTACAATATGTATTTCCAATTAAAAAGTGCCACTAAAGTATCACTAAAGTGCCACTATAGAAACGTAAAATATAACCCAAATTTTGATTCTAAACGTTTATAATTATTCCTGCAATTCATTAAAACCGTCCATATTATAATGTATATTTTTTGAATAAAAGTGCCACTAAATCCACTGTTAAGTGCCACTATATCACCTTTCTAGTGTAAAATAAAAATCATCTAAGATGGCACTTACACTTATGCATTTTTGAAATTTATACATTTTACACACACTAACGCGATCCGGAAGAAGGGCTTGGGATCGCGTTCCACAGTCAAAATAGTTTTGTAACCGAAAACAACATGCTAACGCCATCCAGCTCTCAAGCCGGGATCGCGTTCTTATGTATTTTCAGGCCTGCAGATTTAGTTGCAAAAATACAAAATTCAAACGCGCATAATTTTTAACTCGTTTAGAGTTAGACCACCAAATTTTGCAGGCACCTTCAAAATGCTAAAATGAAGGTTTCCCTTTTTACACTTTTTCAAAATACACGTTTTACGAGAAAACGGAGGTCTCACCAATTTATGGCCATTTTGGACCATTTTAGTGACACGTATATATTCCAAATGGCTTGATTCCTGAATTCAACCTTTTACCCACATATTCTATGATACATTTGACACGTGTGAGTGTGTTTACCAACATCATACACTCACTCTAACCCCATTTAATTCGTTGACCCGTTTTAGTGTCCATTTGAACACTTTTACCAAAACTGACCCATTTCAACCATTCGACTCTTGAATTCATTTCATTTCAACAACATACTAAGATTCTTAACTCATGATCATTCTTTTGGACCTTAATACCGTATATAACTCGTTAATCATAATTACACCATAACCCTGATCAATACACACATATTCCCATCTCTAACACATTTATTACTTTTTCAATATTCCCATTACCCAATTTGACACCACCATATTCTACTTTGACTTTGCCAAGTCAAAGACAAAATTTTCAACCAATTGACATATTACACTTTAATTCATCAACATAACTCAAAGGTGTCTTTTTGGGCGATTTATACAAGTGATAATTCAAACGACAATTCAAAAGGAAGAGAAGCTTGTCTAACCACATTGCAAGCTCCAATCCACGCTACTTCCTTGAATTCATATTTCATCCAAATGGTTCAACCGAACCAAAAACCATAAAGCTTAGTGAGCTTATGGGCAATCAAATAAATAATCAATACATACAATAACATATTTCGTTTATCAAAAATTTACTTATCTGATTCCACAAATGACATTGAAACTATCATAATGAGACACCCCCAAATTTGATTGATTTGCGGAAGCTCGATTTGGGTGTCACTAATCAATATACAAAGCACATAAGATAATAATGAACGACCACTATATGCGTCGTTTTAAACTTGTATAAATAAAGTAAACGTTTACATCAAAACAATGTTACTTTAGCTCGGTTCCTGAAATTGAGAGATTACATGGCATAATAACTTTTACAAAATATAATAATGCAATCAAATCTCTAGTTGTATGTATGCTGACTCGAGCTAATAATCCCTGCTTGTGCAGCCAACCTACTGCTGGGTACCTGTGATAAATACTAAAATGGGTCAGCGAAAACGCTGGTGAGCTCACAGGTTTGTATGTCAATGTATAGTTGTCAGAACCGCAAGATTTATATTGAATTTAAAATGCAATTAAGCAAAATAAAAGTTATACAATCCATGAGCACATAGTCTGAGCTTAACTTGAGCGCTAGGTCCAATTAAGGAAACCTAACTTGAAATGCCTCCTACGAGTGTCTAATCTACACTCGTCTTCCCAAATGCTAATACATCCGTTTGACCGATTAGTGCGTGCTAACCCGGATGAGGATTGTCAATCCCATATGATATCATATACTAACATTCACGCTATAAATACTAGAGACTATGCTATGGAGGACTTTAAATTGATTAGCTTGAAACTCATGTAGTATTTGAAGTTTGGCACTTGCGTTCTACTTGTAAAACAAAATGAAGTAGTAATATCACACCCCTAGTAAAAGTAGTGAAAATGGGGCCATGAAACTCACCCGAGTCTTGAAGTGTTTAAGCAATTAAACTTGAAGTAATTAGCGGTGAATTGATGTCCAAGGACTTGAGACCTGAATGTGTCCACGACACTTGAATTGTTATTAATTGTACCGGTATCTCGAAAGACTACCTTTATAGTTGTTATACGACTATATATATATATATATATATATATATATATATGTCCAAATTACTACGATTTGGTTGATTGTATTGTTACAAGTCACTACGACTTGTTTGATCGAATTGATACAAGTTACAACGACTTGTTTGATTTTTGAAGTATGTTTTGAAAACGTGTACGGCCCGTTGGTGATTAATTGCAATAATAGTCTTGATGTTACCACATTGATTTCGAAGCGTTATACTTGAAAAAAACAAATTCCATTATGTTTGAAAAGTTGTATCGTATAAGTGTTTTGAAGTTGTACAAGTTTGACACTTGGTGAAAAATGTGCTTACGGAATCTAAGTACGGGGGTCCGGGGGCAGCGCCCCTGGTAGCGGGGTCCAAGGGGCGGCAGCCCCTGGCGGGGTCCAAGGGGCAGAGCCCCTGGCTGGGGTCGAGCTGCCAGGTCAGCTTGGAAAATTTTTATTTCTACTATATTGCTTTAAGGAAAAACGCATCTGGACTTGAAATTGGGTGAAATCAAGTGGTAAAATTTTGGTCTCGACACTTAGTAAAAAGTTGTAAATATTCTGTTTTCTGCGACACAATATGCGACACAAAATTTGTCATGCGACACAAGGGTTGTGTCGCAGACGTCATGCGACACAAGGATACGACACAATGATTGTGTCGCATCAGATACGAAATGCTAATTTAATAGCGACATAGTGGTTGTGTCGTATGAAAATACGACATAATATGCGACATAGAGTATACGACACAATATTGTGTCGCATGAGTTGCGACACTAAAGGTTTGGTACGACACAAGATGCGACATAACGGGTTTTATGCGACACAGTATGCGACACAAGGCTTGTGTTGCACTGAAGAACACTCAGACAGTGAACACGGCTGTCTCGATTTTTCAATCCCAAAATCCAAATCAAACTCATTTTTAGGTTGTAAAATCGTGTTTCTCTTGGTTAATGGACATATATACATTTATATAAACCATAAAAACGTAAAAACAAGTTAAAACGAGAGGTATCGAGAATTTGTCGGAAACTTACGCGGTGTCGGATTGAAAATCCGAAAAGATGGAAAGGTAGATCGTTGCGCGGTGATCGTTTATCTTTAAAAATCTTGATGATTCGACTAGCTTTTGTGGTGCTTTTTAATGATTTAAGGTGGTGGAGGTGGTGTTTCTCTTTGGAAGAGAAAAGAGAGAAAAGAGAGTGAGGAGAGAGAGAGTGAAGGAGGTGAATGAGGAAGAAAAGTGGAGGTGTGGGGTTTTTGGTGAAAGCCTCACACTTTCGGTCCTCGCAACGTGCTCCGCGCGGTGTTCGTTTCCCGATCGTTTAAACGTTAAATATTTATTTTACAAGTTTAATTATATGTTTTTTTTTAAAATACGAATTAATTCCCGATGATTTGGTTGAAGTATTTTTATTAAAGTACTTTAGGTTGTAGTTATAAATTGTAACTCAAACTCGTTTTGTTTTGTTTTGTCGCACGTGTTTATAATTTAACTAAGTAAATTGTTATTTATACGATACTGTTTAAACTGAAATATTACAAAATAATATTCTTGAGATATAATGGCTCCATTAAATAACGTTATGTTATTTAGTTAAATTGTTCACCAACGTCCGTATTTATTGTATTGAAATTCATTCGGTTTGAAACTCATACGATTTAAACAAACCGCAAAATTGTGTAGATATATATTCAACAATATATATAATAATTGATACATTAATTAGCCTAACACAGAACTAATTACATGTATTAAAACTGGATTAGGCACTAAAATCTAGTCCTAAATTGACGGTTGTCACATTCTCCCCCTGTTAGAAGAATTTCGTCCCGAAATTTATGTTGAAGTCGTGTTTGACGTTGAGTCAGTGAAAAGTTGAGGATACTTGAGTCGCATCTGGTCTTCCCGTTCCCAGGTGAACTCCGGACCACGCCGCGAATTCCACCTGACTTTGACTATAGGAATACGACTTTGCTTGAGTTGTTTGACCTCACGGTCCATAATTTCGGTGGGTTCCTCAACAAAGTGGAGTTTCTCGTCAACTCGAATTTCATCTAGTGGAACGATAAGTGCCGAGAATTGTTTCATTCGGTCTTTTTACATTAGTCCTACGAAAGCGTTAAGGAGTGCAGATTCAGCCTAAGCTAATTCTGACAAAGATTGAGTTGTGGCATTAAGGCAGTGAGACGGTCAACGGACTCTGCAAGTCGGCTAACCATTCTGAGTGCCTCCTCGGTTTCCCTCAAGCGTGTCTCACACTGAGTCAACCTTGATCGCAGGACAGTGATTTCGTTGTGATTGTCAATTACTTGATTGTGAACGATCTCCATGGTCTCGATGGTTTCACCCACTCGATTTTCGAGAACGTCCATGTTGTTGATAGTGTTTACATGGTCCTCAGAGACCTGAGCAACTTGTCCCATTAGGGTGAGTGTCTAGTTTTCTCGGGTCTCTTGTAACTCGATGTCCATGTCACGCAATTGTTGCTCGTGACGGTGTAGCCTAGCGGCCAAATCCGTTAGTGTGAATTGATTGGGGTATGGGCCCGCTCGAGGCAACCTGGGGTTCCTCCTAGCTACCCTTGAACTTTGTGATTCGTACGGATGGGAACGAGATGAGTTGGGTGGTGTGTTTGCCATTCTGAGACAGAGTGTTAGAAAGAATGAGGCCTATATTCATATAATATAATATAGCCTAAGATTGTAAGTGAGGTCTATTTATGTATATATATATATATATATATATATATATATATATATATATATCACATAATAACCTATTGAGTGTCTAGCACAGACATGTTTTAAGTCCCATTTCTCTCGAGGTCAGAGTCAACTAGTGTATCCTGTTCAGCCATAACTTCCTTCAGATCTTACATCATCTTTATTTAATTGTACATAGTTGATCAGGCTATGTTAAATTAGATTCGTATGCTGTAATCTCTGAACTGGTTATACCTAATAGGGAATACTGCCTAATGGTCATAGTCTAGGTTCACTAAATGCAACCTAGTTCACTATAACCTTAGGCTCTGATACCAATCTGAGACACCCCCAAATTTGATTGATTTGCGGAAGCTCGATTTGGGTGTCACTAATCAATATACAAAGCACATAAGATAATAATGAACGACCACTATATGCGTCGTTTTAAACTTGTATAAATAAAGTAAACGTTTACATCAAAACAATGTTACTTTAGCTCGGTTCCTGAAATTGAGAGATTACATGGCATAATAACTTTTACAAAATATAATAATGCAATCAAATCTCTAGTTGTATGTATGCTGACTCGAGCTAATAATCCCTGCTTGTGCAGCCAACCTACTGCTGGGTACCTGTGATAAATACTAAAATGGGTCAGCGAAAACGCTGGTGAGCTCACAGGTTTGTATGTCAATGTATAGTTGTCAGAACCGCAAGATTTATATTGAATTTAAAATGCAATTAAGCAAAATAAAAGTTATACAATCCATGAGCACATAGTCTGAGCTTAACTTGAGCGCTAGGTCCAATTAAGGAAACCTAACTTGAAATGCCTCCTACGAGTGTCTAATCTACACTCGTCTTCCCAAATGCTAATACATCCGTTTGACCGATTAGTGCGTGCTAACCCGGATGAGGATTGTCAATCCCATATGATATCATATACTAACATTCACGCTATAAATACTAGAGACTATGCTATGGAGGACTTTAAATTGATTAGCTTGAAACTCATGTAGTATTTGAAGTTTGGCACTTGCGTTCTACTTGTAAAACAAAATGAAGTAGTAATATCACACCCCTAGTAAAAGTAGTGAAAATGGGGCCATGAAACTCACCCGAGTCTTGAAGTGTTTAAGCAATTAAACTTGAAGTAATTAGCGGTGAATTGATGTCCAAGGACTTGAGACCTGAATGTGTCCACGACACTTGAATTGTTATTAATTGTACCGGTATCTCGAAAGACTACCTTTATAGTTGTTATACGACTATATATATATATATATATATATATATATGTCCAAATTACTACGATTTGGTTGATTGTATTGTTACAAGTCACTACGACTTGTTTGATCGAATTGATACAAGTTACAACGACTTGTTTGATTTTTGAAGTATGTTTTGAAAACGTGTACGGCCCGTTGGTGATTAATTGCAATAATAGTCTTGATGTTACCACATTGATTTCGAAGCGTTATACTTGAAAAAAACAAATTCCATTATGTTTGAAAAGTTGTATCGTATAAGTGTTTTGAAGTTGTACAAGTTTGACACTTGGTGAAAAATGTGCTTACGGAATCTAAGTACGGGGGTCCGGGGGCAGCGCCCCTGGTAGCGGGGTCCAAGGGGCGGCAGCCCCTGGCGGGGTCCAAGGGGCAGAGCCCCTGGCTGGGGTCGAGCTGCCAGGTCAGCTTGGAAAATTTTTATTTCTACTATATTGCTTTAAGGAAAAACGCATCTGGACTTGAAATTGGGTGAAATCAAGTGGTAAAATTTTGGTCTCGACACTTAGTAAAAAGTTGTAAATATTCTGTTTTCTGCGACACAATATGCGACACAAAATTTGTCATGCGACACAAGGGTTGTGTCGCAGACGTCATGCGACACAAGGATACGACACAATGATTGTGTCGCATCAGATACGAAATGCTAATTTAATAGCGACATAGTGGTTGTGTCGTATGAAAATACGACATAATATGCGACATAGAGTATACGACACAATATTGTGTCGCATGAGTTGCGACACTAAAGGTTTGGTACGACACAAGATGCGACATAACGGGTTTTATGCGACACAGTATGCGACACAAGGCTTGTGTTGCACTGAAGAACACTCAGACAGTGAACACGGCTGTCTCGATTTTTCAATCCCAAAATCCAAATCAAACTCATTTTTAGGTTGTAAAATCGTGTTTCTCTTGGTTAATGGACATATATACATTTATATAAACCATAAAAACGTAAAAACAAGTTAAAACGAGAGGTATCGAGAATTTGTCGGAAACTTACGCGGTGTCGGATTGAAAATCCGAAAAGATGGAAAGGTAGATCGTTGCGCGGTGATCGTTTATCTTTAAAAATCTTGATGATTCGACTAGCTTTTGTGGTGCTTTTTAATGATTTAAGGTGGTGGAGGTGGTGTTTCTCTTTGGAAGAGAAAAGAGAGAAAAGAGAGTGAGGAGAGAGAGAGTGAAGGAGGTGAATGAGGAAGAAAAGTGGAGGTGTGGGGTTTTTGGTGAAAGCCTCACACTTTCGGTCCTCGCAACGTGCTCCGCGCGGTATTCGTTTCCCGATCGTTTAAACGTTAAATATTTATTTTACAAGTTTAATTATATGTTTTTTTTTTAAAATACGAATTAATTCCCGATGATTTGGTTGAAGTATTTTTATTAAAGTACTTTAGGTTGTAGTTATAAATTGTAACTCAAACTCGTTTTGTTTTGTTTTGTCGCACGTGTTTATAATTTAACTAAGTAAATTGTTATTTATACGATACTGTTTAAACTGAAATATTACAAAATAATATTATTGAGATATAATGGCTCCATTAAATAACGTTATGTTATTTAGTTAAATTGTTCACCAACGTCCGTATTTATTGTATCGAAATTCATTGGGTTTGAAACTCATACGATTTAAACAAACCGCAAAATTGTGTAGATATATATTCAACAATATATATAATAATTGATACATTAATTAGCCTAACACAGAACTAATTACATGTATTAAAACTGGATTAGGCACTAAAATCTAGTCCTAAATTGACGGTTGTCACACATAAAGATTCTCTTTATTTCATAAGGATCTACGATCCCAAAAGATAAAAGAAAGCAAGGCACCAATTCACATTGAATTGGATATCAAGCTTAAGATACAATTAGTGCTTAGCACTTATTTCGTATTCCATGATTATTCCATGATGATACAACCCCTACAATTCACTCATTCCACAAATCCACATAATCATTTAATCACAATCAACATCTTAACACAAAACACAAAATATCAAATCATCACCACACATCTATCACTATTCTAGTAACCACATTTAGAAACATGATTCGATACATTTAATATTCCATTGGGTCATGCAAACCTCTTGCTTGTAAGCAATCCGGTAAAGCATACTCATTATAATTCACAATTTGGAAACAAGATAAGATTCAAACACAATTTCTTATTTAATTCCCATAACACTCACCTTTGTTTTTGAGCAATAACATGATGTCGTCCTTGAATAGCAAAACCACCATCCTTGATCATATAGCATATAACCTATTGATACAATAATACATTTAACATCTAGAAATCACCATAATTAATACATTCACATTATCAATCCATCACTCTTCTTGGATTGATCATATTATACATAATCCTTTATTTCATGATTCTCATTATTTCATTATTTCATGATTCACATACTATTCCAATGATTATTTCTTATCATACTTCAAGATTCCCTATAAACTAATTTAAGGTTTAAGACAATCACATGAAACATCATCAATCTATTGGATTCGTTATTTCATTACTAATGATCACTATAATCCTTTTATTACTTAATCATAATCATCCCTATAACTATAATTAATCCACTTGTTTAATTATCTTGATTCAATATTTTAATTCTCATAATCATACTTCAATAATCCTTTTTAAACATTAATTAAGGTGTATTAACATCAATTCATCCTTCTTTATACAAAGCCCACTTGATTGCTAACCATATAATTCAATGAATCCCTTATTTCATTGAATTAATATTATTCATCATCATAGATACAATTATACATTACTAATTCATCATAATACATCTTTATTTCATCCTAAAAACCATTAATCATTCGTATCCTTCAAAACCCTCATGAAACCCTAAGTTTAAATTCAAAATTAAGCAAGAATCATGATTACCTTAGGTTTAGAATGATTAATTCTTGATGAATTCGAGTTCTCTAGCTCCAATTTCGTGTTTTGGAAGTGATTTTAGTTAGGGTTCCTACGTTTTTATTTCTTCATGATGCTTCTGAGTATGATTTTGAATGATATATGATACGTACTTACATATTTGGATAAATATGTATGTGTTTTAATTTTATTCCCCGTGATTATCATTGTCTGGAACTTTAAAACCGACTCACAATTATTACTATTTTATTTCACCTTGAGTAATAATAATTTAAAACAGCTACTATTACTTTATTCACAATATTACTTTTGGATTTTGGGGTGTTACACTCACTGAAGTCAAACCCATAGTCAGCTAGCTGATTTCTCATCAAGAGAATTTGAGCAGTACAGGCACTAGCAGCAACGTATTCAGCTTCTGCAGTTGAAGTTGAGACAGAGTTTTGTTTCTTGCTGGACCAGCTGACTAGCTTTTCTCCAAGAAATTGACAGCTACCAGATGTGCTTTTTCTATCCAGTTTGCGTCCAGCATGATTAGAATCAGAATATCCTTTTAAGGAGAAGTCTGATCCAGATGGGTACCAGAGACCAAGATTCGGTGTACCCTTCAGATATCTGAATATCCTTTTGACAGCGAGCAAATGTGATTCCTTTGGATCAGCTTGATACCTAGCACAGAGACATGTAGCAAACATAATGTCTGGTCTACTTGCAGTTAGATACAATAGTGACCCAATTATACCTCTGTAAGCAGTGATGTTTACAGATTTACCATCAGGATCAGCATGTAGCTTCACTGCAGGTGACATGGGTGTAGCAAGGGTTGAGCAATTAGAAAATTCAAATTTTTTAACATATTTTCCTTGACTTATAAAAATTCCAGTTTTGGTTTGTTTTATTTGCAGACCAAGGAAAAATGTTAATTCACCCATCATGCTCATCTCATAACTTTTGGTCATGAGATCAGAAAATTCCTTGCACATATCACTGTTAGTAGACCCGAAAATGATATCATCAACATAGATCTGGACTAATATGACATCTCTCTTATTTCTTTTGATAAATAATGTGCTGTCAATTTTTCCTCTGACGTAGCCACATTTTATCAGGTAGACAGAGAGAGTATCATACCACGCTCTGGGAGCTTGTTTTAGTCCATACAGGGCTTTATCAAGTTTGTAAACATAACCAGGATGTTTTGGATCAATGAATCCAGGTGGTTGCTTGACATATACTTCTTCCTGCAGTTTGCCATTCAGAAAGGCACTTTTCACATCCATTTGATATACTTTAAACTTCTTGTGAGCTGCATAAGCTAGAAATAGCCTGATTGCTTCAAGCCTAGCTACTGGTGCAAAAGTTTCGTCATAATCAATGCCTTCTTGCTGACAGTAACCTTGTGCAACCAGTCTAGCCTTGTTTCTTGTAACCACACCATCAGCATCCATTTTATTTCTGAATACCCATCGTGTTTCAATCTCTGATTTACCAGCGGGTTGTGGTACAAGCTTCCAAACTTTATTTCTTTCAAACTGAGATAGCTCTTCTTGCATGGCAGCTATCCAGTGATGATCAGTGAGTGCTTCATCAACCTTCTTTGGTTCCATCAGAGACACAAAACTTACAAACAAACAAAAGTTAGCAGTTGCTGTTCTTGTCTGAACCCTGGATTGTGGATTACCAATAATTAATTAATTATCAATATGTTTTGTCCACTTAGTCATTCGCTGAGGTTCAGCAGTGACTTGATTACTTTGTGAGGGTTCAGAGGGCAGATCAGTATTTGAAGCATGAGTATTGTTGTTTTGCGAGTTTTGGTTTGGACATAGAGTTGATGATGATGGGACATCTGTAGGTAAAGATGATGTTCCTGAATTATTCTCAGCTAAAGTAGAACTGGAAGTGATTTCAGGAATATTATCTTCACCTTCAGAGTCTGATGAGAAATTTTTATATTTCTTATCATTTGATTTTATTTCATTTGATAAGTCACCATCCATTTTGTTAAAAACAAGATTTTCATATTCTTTAGGATCAGTGAGTGACTCATCATATGATTCATCAAAAGTAACATCCATTGATTCCTCAATACATTCTCTTCTTTTATTGTAAACTCTGAAACCTTTAGAGATAATTGAGTAACCAACAAATATTCCTTCATCAGCTTTTGGATCAAACTTTCCTAAGTGATCTCTTTTGTTTAAAATGTAGCAAGTGCTACCAAAAACATGGAGAAAACTTATATCAGGTTTTCTCCCCCTTAAAAGCTCATATGATGTCTTACTGTGTCTTTTGACAATCAGTGACCTATTCTGAGTGTAACAGGCAGTACTTACTGCTTCAGCCCAAAAATAGGTCTTAAGACCAGCATCAATGAGCATTGACCTGGCAGATTCAATCAAAGTTCTATTTCTTCTTTCTGCCACCCCATTTTGTTGGGGTGTTCTAGGTGCTGAAAAATTTTGAAAAATACCTTTTGAATCACAAAAACTTTCCAGGTCAATATTTTGAAATTCAGTGCCATTATCACTTCTCAGATGTTTTACAGTGACATCATTCAGATTTTCCATTTTCTTCACAAAGGATATGATCTCGCTGGCAGCTTCACTTTTGGCTTTGAGAAAGAATACCCAAGTGTATCTGGACTCCAAGTCTTGGAGGAAAAAGGTACTGTTTGGTGATAGTCGATGATTACTCCAGATTCTGGAGTAATCATCGACTATCACCAAACAGTACCTTTTTCCTCCAAGACTTGGAGTACTCACTGGCCCGAACAGATCCATATGAAGCAAGTAAAAACATTCTGTTACTGATGAAGTCTGCTTACTTTTGAAGGACGAGCTGTGATGCTTTCCCTTTTCACATGCTGAACAAAGCTTGTCTTTGTCATAAGACATTTTTGGTAGTCCAGTGACTAAACCATTCTTGCTCAGTTTGTTAATTGCTTTGAGATTCAGATAGGAAAGTCACTTATGCCATAACCATTTTTCTTCTGAAACGGTTCTGGAGTAAAAACATGTTCCTGACTGTGCTGAATCCATATTGACGACATAAGTATTCCCTTTTCGATTAGCAGCAAGTACAGCACTTCCCTTCTTGTTATAAACGACTCCTGCTTCATGATCAAATAGTACCTTGTTCTTGGTATCACAGAACTAACTGATGCTTAACAAATTGTGCTTCAGACCTTCAACATATGCTACTCGTTTGAACATTACATTACCATTGGTTAGGACTCCATACCCTCTGGTCTTTCCAACCTTGTTATCACCAAATACCACATCAGGACCTCTTTCATCCTGATAGTCACTGAGCAAAGACTTGCATCCTGTCATGTGCCTGGAACATCCGCTGTCCAAATACCAGATAGTCTCTCTAAGAATACCTTTGTAGATGCTATCAGAATCCCAACCAGATGCTGAACATTTCTGAGCTACTTCCTTGATGTCTTCATGGAATTCAGTGTCATCAGCCATTAAACAATAATCTTTGTCCAAGCAAATCATTGCTTCTTCATCATCGGATGAGGAAGATGAATCAGATTCGCTGAGTGAACTTTCTTCAGCGACAAACCCTTTTCTCTTCTTCTTTCCAGATTTAGCCAATGCCTTCAGTTTCTTATATTTTGCCTTGTACTTGTTATATTTATCATTTCTGAAGTCTGGCACTGGTTTAGGGACTTGGTTTACTGACTTTGATCTACATTCAGCTGCAAAATGACCAGGTTTGCCACACTTGTAGCATTCACCTTTGGATTGAAATTTATCAGATGATGGAGCACCAGCGAATCTTTTTGATCTGGTGTTCCTTCTGAAATTAGCAACCATCATAGCCATATCTTTTTCAAGCTTCTCCAGTCCTTCATCATACTCGTGTTCTGACTGTTCTTCATCTTGACCACCTTCTTCTTTAGCTATCAGTGACTTCGAGCTTTTCTTAGACATTTTTGATTTCTGTCTCTGATCGATCTCATCTAGCTCTGCTACAAGGGCATTGGATATCTTCTGACTTCCAAGAGTAGCACGAATATGCTCACTCTGATCAGCTTGCTTTTCTGACTGCTCCCAGTTGAGCAAAATACCATAGACTTGAGTGGGATTAAGAACTGAATAATCATTCCTCTGTCTGGTACACGTGGCAATGGTTCCCCAGATTTTCCTTGGCAGCAACTCAAGAAATTTCTCAACAACAAATCTCTGTTCCTTACCTATACCAGCCTTTTCCATTTTGTTCATCAGCGATTGGTATCTGGTGTAAGTAGAAGACAAAGATTCATTTGGTTCCATTGCAAACAGCTCATACTGGCGAGTGAGATTGACTTCCCTGCAGCGAATAATATCAGGAGTTCCAATATATATATTCCTAAGGGTATCCCACATGTCTTTAGCAGTTCTACAAAGCCTGATTGATTCGAACACTTCATCAGGAAGTGCCATGCCTATGTAGATTTTAGCTTGTTTATCCAATCTAACCAATCGTCTATCCTCATCCGACCATTGTTCCTCTTTTTTGGGCACAACCATTTCTGGTATAGCAGGAGTAGTAGCTGTAGCCATGACAGCAGGAACAATTGTGGTTGGAATGTGGGGACCATTGGTTATTGTATTACAGAGACGGTCATCAACTAGGTCTAAAAACATCATCATTCGAGACATCCAAGTTTCAATTCTTGATGGATCAAAAGCTGGAGGTTTGGTTGTAGAACCATTTCCTTTTTGATAATCAGAGTCAACACAGCTGTACTTTACTGATTCCATTGCAGACCTGGTTAATTGAATTTAAACCAACTCTGCTCTGATACCAATTGAGAGTCCCGTAATTCACTATTACTTAGTGAATTGGAATCGCAAGTGTAAAGTTTAATTTGTAGAAGGGGGGGTTGAATATAATTTAAAACTATTTCAGATTTTAGCTCAGTTGATTGATGAGTTTTAAATTGTTTTAACAGAAACAGAGTATAAACAATAGAAACAGAGTATAACAGATTATAGATATGACAATATCAAAGTAACAAAGTAATGATAGCTAAAATGATGAATTATATTGATCATACAATTCACAAGTGTTGAATGCGGAATGGATTAACCAAAGTTAATCCAATTCAAACACTTAGCTAATCTATTACAAATGAGATGAATAGCAGTGGACAAACACGCTGACTGTTCACTCGCTGGATCGTTAATACTTACTCTAGACAAACTAATCACTGACACACAAGTGATAAGTACGATTAAACGACTAGCCTCTACAGTACAAAACACTGAACTATTTATACTACAAGAGTTCCTAAAATATCGCCTATAAAATAGGATCTTGGAATGACACGTGTTGCTGCTTGATTGGTTTGAACTCTGATGAACCGACATTCTGCGGGTCCCAATTCTGTTACCGCAAATATCTCGTTACCTTAAAACCAATCATTCGCCGCCACGTAATCTTTCGGACATACTTCAAACTGGAACACTCTTGATGATGTATAGATAAGTACAGTACTTTTAGTACTTGATGATTGAGTGGCTTTATTGAATAGTCCCTGAAGATGCAGTAATCCTCCTCACTCACTGCGAGCTAACATGCTCTTGTAGAATGACTTGAACTATAGATCTTTAGTGACTAGCTGTTATTCTGGCAGTGACTTTTGCATTTATTGATTTGAAGAAGTAAAGCTCTCGCTGACATTGATCAGCGACACACCAAGTTGAGCTTTAATCTTCCTCAGCATATCAAGCAGAATGAATGACGATCAGCGAAACCTATCATCAGCAACAGCAGCTTCGATACAATCCATTTCTTCATCGAGTAGTGAACAGTTGAGTTGGTCAGCGACCAGTGACTTCATCATGGTCAGCGACCAGTGACTCAACAGAGTATCCGAACGTCGGAATCGTACTTTGTTGGACATGGTACGATCTATGATGAGTCAAACGGATTTGCCTATATCCTTTTGGGGACACGCACTCAAAACAGCGGCATATACACTAAACCGTGTAGCATCTAAATCAGTTGTTACAACTCCATACGAGTTGTGGTATGGTAGATCTCCAAATTTATCATACATGAAGATTTGGGGTTGTAGAGTACATGTCAAACGACCTGTAGTCGACAAACTTGAGTCTAAAACTGATAAATGTATATTTGTTGGATACCTCAAGGAAACTAGGGGATATTATTTCTATAATCCAAGTGAGAACAAAGTGTTTGTAGCTCGTTATGGATATTTTCTTGAAGAGGATTTTCTTGACTAGAAAACTGATAGAAATAATCACCTCCTTGAAGAAGTAGAGGATGAACAAATATCACATGAAACGATGGTATCTGTTCAACATGATGACGTTGATGATCAACCTGAAGATGTTGATGATCAACATGACAATGTTGACACTACTGAGACACCTAGTCTTCGAAGATCCGACCGGATGCGAGGGACACCTAGTAGGTATGTCTATGTCATTGAAGATAATGGTTTGCAAGAACCAACTTCTTACAATGAGGCAATGTCTAGTTCGGAATCTGATAAATGGCAAGAAGCCATGAAGGCTGAGATGCAATCCATGTATGATAACAAAGTTTGGGAACTTGATGAACTTCCACCCGATGGTAAAGCTGTTGGGTGTAAGTGGGTTTTCAAAAAGAAAACTGACATGGATGGTAAGGTGCAAACTTATAAAGCAAGGTTGGTTGCAAAAGGTTTTACACAAACTCATGGTATTGACTATGATGAAACTTTTTCACCCATTAGGATTCTAATAGCCACAGCTGCGTACTATGATTACGAGATATGGCAAATGGATGTCAAAACCGCCTTCCTTAATGGGAACTTGACTGAGGTTGTGTATATGTCACAACCGGATGGTTTTGTGGATCCTAAAAGACCTAGAGGAGTTTGTAAATTGCTTAAATCTATTTATGGATTAAAGCAAGCATCTAGGAGTTGGAATTTATGTTTTGATGAGAAGATAAAGGAGTTTGGTTTCATCAAAAGTGAGTTCGAACCATGTGTCTATAGAAAGTTTAGTGGGAGCGACATTACCTTCTTGGTTTTATATGTTGATGACATATTACTCATTGGAAATAGTACTAACATGCTTAAAAGTGTTAAGTCATGGCTTAGTAAATGTTTTCAAATGAAAGACCTTGGAGATGCAGCCTATATTCTTGGAATCAAAATTTTGAGAGACAGGAGTAAAAGGTTGATTGGACTGAGTCAAAGTACATACATTGACAAGATCTTGAGTAAATTCAAGATGGATGAATCCAAGAAAGGGATGATTCCGTTGTTAGCTGGATTGGTTCTTACGAAAAGTCAATGTCCCGAGACTGAAGAGGACAAGGAAAACATGAAAGGCATCCCATATGCTTCTGCAGTGGGATCTATCATGTATGCTACGTTATGTACTAGACCGAATGTTGCATATGCTATTAGTGTTACGATTAGATTCCAACAAAATTCGGGAATCAAGCATTGGGGAGCTCTAAAGAATATTTTTAAGTACTTACGAAGGACTAAAGATATGGTCTTAACTTTTGGTGGTGAGAAAATGGAGCTCAAAGTGATTGGTCACACTGATGCTAGTTTTCAAACCAGCAAAGAGGACTCTAGATCATAGTCAGGTTTTGTGTTTATGTTAAATGGATGAGCAGTAAGCTGGAAGAGTTCAAAGCAAAGTACTGTAGCCGATTCCACTACAGAGGCGGAGTATATTGCTGCAAATGATGCTGCAAAGGAAGCTGTTTGGTTGAAGAATTTCATAATGGATCTTGGAGTTGTTCCCAGTATCTCCAATCCAATTGAAATCTTTTGTGATAATATTGGTGCTGTGGCGCAAGCTAAAGAACCTAGAGCTCATCACAAGTCCAAACACATACTTCGTAAGTTTCACTTGATTCGAGAGATTATCGAACGAGTTGATGTGAAGATACAACAAATTCCAACTGATGATAATGCTGCCGATCCGTTGACGAAAGCGTTGTCTCAAGCCAAGCATTACAAGCATGCTGAATTCATAGGCATGAAGTATCTCTAGGCTTATTATTATAATTCTTTATGTATTGTGTAAGTCCCCTATTTTTAGGATCGATAACTTCGTTATCTTTAGTATTAAGGTGCGGAATCCCTCAATACGGTGTTATCTTACTAGTAACGAATACGTTCGTAATTGCGTTTATAAAGCTTAACTTTAAACGAATAATACGTCAAAGCCTAGCCGTTAGGTTTAAGTTTTCTATGGGTTTAGTGAATTCGCAGATCAGAAAAACCGAATGACAAAAGTTATGTTTTTCACTAATGAAAAACATTATATACGATCAGCTTGTCTCGGCTCGCATGGGCCTGCGAGTTCGGTCCAACTCGCAGCCCAAGCCCATTAAAGGACTCGGCTCGCCAGACTCAAGCTTCGCGAGTTCAGATCTCACCTCACAGCTCAACTCGCTGCGACTTGAGATCTCGACTCGTCTCGCATGAAACGTCTATTATTTATTTCGTATTTAAACATTCGTCTAACTTAGCATAATAATATGTTTAACGAATATTACTAACAAAACAAATATTTATTTACAAATCTAAACCAATATACAAACGTAATAATAATTACACCAGTCCTATTTTAAGCTAGATCTGTTGTCACACTCTATGTTCCAACAGACTCCCCCTTGACAATAGCTCTAGCGTCTTTATCTTCACGCTGTCTTTGATCTTCATTTGTAAATCTTACTGCCTGCGTAAATCTTCATCTTGATACAAGTTTTAACCATCAACTGATAATCTCTTGCTAAATCAGCCCATTCAATAGTCGTCAAAATTCTGTTTTCATTTAACTTTAACAGATCTTTTCTCGACATATTCATCAGGTGTCGACGATCATAAACTCTAAAGATTTCTTTTTCACCACCTTCAACCTCATCATCAGCTTCAACCATAACAGCTTCTCCAGTTCCTGAATCCACATGCCAACTCTTCATATTTCCCAGAATATCCTGTGGCATTGTCTTCAATGGAATCTGCTGTATGCATCTAACAGCTGGATAAATCTTTTTCCTTCTTCTTCTTCCAGTTTTTTGACTTATCTCCTGTAGTTTCACAGTTTTTCCCTTTCTTGGCTTAATCTGAACAAACTTATTTGTACCAACCTCATGTCTAATTATTCTTTCAACACGATTAGCATAATCATCACGACTTGGGTTGTTAATCTCTAATCTAGCCAAATCACGTATTTCATAACGTGGTAGAGAACTAAACACTGCAAGCTTTCTTTCAAAATATTGAACCCCGTCATATCTTTTGATCGCAAAAAGCTTCAGCTCAGAGTCAAAGTACCATCCAACAATCCCTTTACGAGGAACACGTTTTCCCGTAATATCAACTTCTGAAACTCCAATCTTCTTCTTCAGCTTTGGAAGTTTCCTAAGAAAAACAGCAGGATTCTTGGTAGGAATCAAAGTTTCATCTTTTTCAGAATCGGTTGAGTCATCGATTTCTTCATCTACATCGACAATCATTGGACCTTGTTAATTTTCAATAATAACTTCTGTCCTAGATGGGCTCACATGGTGTTCATCTATATTCGCATCTGGATCTACACCAATGTCTTGCACAATCTCAGGTACATCAGTCCAATCTGTAGGTGGTAGAAATTCTCCATCCTCAAGATCAAAATCAATGTCTTCATCTATCTCATCAAAAATATCATCTTCCGAATCAGATAGATCAAGCATTTCAAATCCTAAGAGAAAACCACAAATACAAATCAATATTAATAATTAAAACTCTCTTATCGATTTCCCTGAATCAACCTAAGAATTTCTTTATTAATTCTTTTGTATATTTTAACGCAATTTACAAATAACTTATAAAATCTTTAATTGATTACCCTGAATCAATCCAAAATCTCTTAAGTCTACTTAACAAATATTAATTAATTTTAAATTCTAATGCATTGTGAATAATCACCAAACATTTAAATTTACTATTAATTACCTTAAATAATTTCCAAGTGTTAATTGCTCTCATTTATTGTCAACTTAACCTTTAAATTATATATCATTTGTCTAGTTAATACGAATACATTTTTAACTTGTTAATTACTTATATACCTTACGGTCTTAAGTCCATAATCAAATCTAAAATGCATATGTTATTATAAAATTTTGACCGCCGATATTAATCGGAACACGCCGCTCGACTACTCAATGAGTCGGAAGTCTTTCGATCACTATTTTATCTTAACATAATTATATAAACTTAAATTACCAAACATATTTTACTTAAAATAATAATAACCCTAAGCCAAATATATTTACACAATAAATTAAGTTTACATTTGTTCACTACAAACTATTACAAATATTACAGTACTATGATAATACTAAGCTATCTTACCAGCTTCAGTATCACCCGGTACAGTCTTATCTGCACTTGTACCTACTCCAGAACCACTAGCACCAGCACCAGACTCCCCCTGAATCGTAGCTTGCTCACCAGTCTTTGAAGGACCAGTCTGCTCACCACTCGGTGCATTGGGATCATCGTCCTTGTCTGAATCTCTCTTCCTCTTCAGCTCATTTTCTCTGCAAGACTCCAGATATACCAATATCTCCCCCTGAGTAGACTGTCCTGAATGCGATCTCAAGACCAGACTCTCCAAAGAAGATAACTTCAGTCTCTGCACATTGAAGTCCGCAAGCAAAGTATCATGAGTCTTCATCAACAGATTGTACGATTCACTCTGCTTGAGTATCTGCTGAGCAAGAAGAAGATTGTTCGACACCAGCTCTGGAATCTGAGAAGTAAGTTTCTCTAAATCCTTTACCCTCGACTCTAAGGATGTAATCCTTTCAGCATCAGTCATTGGAGTAACAGGTATCGTTCTAGGTCCAGGCGGTGTAAGAGACTCAATATGCCAGTCTCTGGTCAGCGGTGTATGAGGTTGAGACAAAGCTTGTGTAAGCAAGTTCGTCGCAAATCTAGCTGCTTTATTCGTCGGAAATTTAGCTCCACGAACTAGACCAGCAACCTCATGCTGTAAAGTTAAACACAATTAAAATCAGTTATTGTTACAGATTACTCTGTCTCAAACTCTAATTAATCGCATAACACTCATAGTTATAGAACTTATATCTCATACCTGAAGCGGTACAAACATCTGTTCAGAAACCACCGGTGTATCCTTCTCCACCTGTGGTGTATCTTGAGCAACTGTATATAGAACTAACTGACTCAGTTTAACTCCTGATAAACAACAAGTTAAGATTATTTAACTTTTATAATCAATACTAACCTTCTCGAATAGTTAGCGTTCTCGGACGCTTCATCAATTGAGCATCAATCTCCTCAAAATCTTCCTCCATAACACTCTTACCCTTCTTCTTCTTTTCAGAAGCAGATGGAGGAGGAGAAGATGTATTCTCAGAATCATCATCAGAAGCCGTCTCACCATCACGACCTCTAGATGATCTAACAAGATCCTAAATTTTGAATATATTAAACATTTATGATTAGCATAAGCTCTATCATACAAGTTCTATATATTTAAGATTAATCAGATATAATACCTCAGTCGGTACAACAACTGATCTACCAAGCTGTATCTGCTCCCCCTCAAGTATTACAACTTCTAGGTTTGCAGCCTCAGCTTCAGCTTCCTGTTCGTTTAATGATATTTATATTTTAAAATCAGAAATAATATCCAATTAACTAAATATCTATACATAATCATTATAAAACAATCTATCAACTAAGCATCTATATTATTATATAAATAAAATATTACCTCAGATGGTGCAAAATAACTATCAATATCCTGAAGTAAAGGATTCGTTGCATCATCATTCTGATCTAAAACCTCTTGCACAACTTGTGCAGCGACCTCTTGATTCACTTGCTGATCAACCTGACCAACCTGAATAAGAACATCCTCAAGGAGCCCTTGTGGATCTTTAGGTTGAGCTTCCTCAGCTGCAGGTTCCGGTACAACATCAGCAGCAGCAGGAGCAGCAGGAGCAACGTCTAACCACCCATGATTTGGCGGTGCAACGTAGTTCGGGTCAATAATATACCCAAATAGTGGTCTAACCTCAGGTTTCACCACTCCCTCCTTCCTAACCGTCTGCATAAACATGGCATTATACCCACGATGGTCAATCGTATTAACCACTAGATGTGGTTCAGGTATAGCCAAATCCGGTAGATGCGCACGGATAATCAACATGCAAAATCGCGGGTAAACCAAAAATCTTGATCTAACAGACCCCGATATCTGTTTCGCAATCTCACCAAAAAGATAATCACAAAAACTGTATGGTTTATTATAAACCAGTGACAGTGCAGCCGATAAAATCGCAGGGCTCAACTCATCAAAACCACCCTTCTTCGCTGCAAAAACGATATTCATCACGTGCCAGAGAAACCTCCACTGACCAATAACCAGAGGTTTCTGGAACGGACGTCCGCGTCTATCTCCTGTATAACCCATACGGCCTATAGCTCCCTCTATAAAATCCATAGGATACTCAATATCCCCATTCTCCTGTTCTACTGTACCTAGCTGCAAAATCTCACGGAGATTACCAGCCGAAAATATAACAGGTTGGCCACTAACCGTAGCTCGAATCTCTGGCGGATTGACAGATTCGTCATATACAATATCCGTCATATACAATATCCGTCCAGAAATCGTTCAGTATAGCCTGAGAGATAGGAGGATTGGCCGTAATGGCGTATCGAATCCGTGAACATGCAAGGAATCTAAGAATATCAGCAACCCTATCAGCCCGCTTGGCTTCAAGGTTCAGATCCACCAAAATATTGTGGCCCTTGTCAAATGCTCTAGCCATATCTGTAAAATAAACACAAACAACAGATATAATTTTAAAGCACGATTAAGAATCTTTAAACTATAACGTATTATGAATCGAGATTCATCAAACATCTTAGTTTAAAATTGAAATTATATATAACTTGTTTCAAAATAGTCTCAAGTCGTATATAAAAATTTAACTTATAACTAAAAAGTCTTAAGTCTAATTTGAATCCATTATATAAAAGTTATTACTTAAAAGTCTTAACATTTATATAACTAATAAAATTTATCTAAGTACTGGACCTCGCATAAGACAACTAAGCGAATCGAGATCAACTCGTTTTGCTTATCAACTCGCTTCGTTTATCAACTCGCTTTACTTATCAACTCGCTATTTAAGTGAGTTCGCTAATCATGTCGATCCGCTAGTCAACTCGCTGCGAGTTGAATCAAAATGTCAACTCGTTCGATGAACTGCCGTCGCGAGTTTGTTTTCAAAATCGATTAATCCGTTGATTTTAACATGATCTATCGATTGATTTACGTTCATTAATGTTCGTTTAACATAAACCCTAAAGATCCATGTCCAATAACATCGTAAATTTATGTGAATCGTTTAAACTTCAAACCAAAACCCTAAGTTTAAAAAAACCTTCGATTTCGTGCAATTTAAACGGTGAAATCCGTTGATATATACCTCAAAATGTGCGCAAAGTAAAGATGTATAAAGTCTACGGATTGAAAAACTCGTTCCCGTACTTTAAAAATCGAAATCAAACGAAAACTCAAAATCGCCTCGTTTCGCCTGTAAAACGGATTCGCAAAGTTATAGTGAACTCGCGAAGTTTGTGGGTTCGGTGGGTTGGCTTGACTCGTTTGATCCCCTTTATACTTTGTATCCGATTCGCGAGATTTCAAGCGGATCCGCAAGTCGATGTCAACTCGCAGGACTATATTAAAACGAGAATTTAATTCTAAGTATAAATAAAACCCGATATTTTACAAGTCTAAATTATAATTAATTTTCACTTGCAAATTGTTACGTTTGTTCAACTCAAAAATATTCAGTATAATTTAATTCCGAAGGGTAAAACCTAATAAACACAAAAACTTAAATTAAAATTAAAAACAAATAAACTTAAAATAAAAACACAATTATATAAACTTTGGTATCAAGTACCATTTTATTAATCACTCGAAACAAAGTAAATATACAAAGTAAATAAGATTTTATCTGCTTAGGGATCATATTAGTAAGAATAAGCAATCAATTATATATTAAAAAGTCTAAACAGATTGGTAGTATACATACCTCATGAAATTCAAGTAAATTACTGTAAAATTACAACTAAATTTATCATTTATACACTTATATTTATAAAATTATATCTTAGGTACCTTTATCCACATAGCATAATTAATAAATGCATTACTCACATAAAGTGAATATTATTTTATAGATAGTCCAAGACGATTACCGGTATTATGATCCACATAAACAAATTATACTCAATTTTCTAAGCAAACACTTTATTGTTAGTATGAATATTATCAAGTGCTTCCTATTATATGACATACTGAAGAATTTCAAGTAAAACTCATAACACTGCATCATTAAATTTCAAGGTAGCGGTTACTAAATGAGGTATCTTTTCGAAACATATAACATACACTTGAATTTTTAAAATTAGACAAATATCAGACATACTTTGAATATGCTATGTTATCTAAGTCTGTACATAGTACAACAAAAGATCCCTTCTAGCATAATTCAAAATATATTTGAGAATATTAATTTAATTAAAGGTTTCAGTTCTGTACTTAGTACAACAAAGTTACCAGTAATTAAGTTAATACCCACATTGCTACTATTTGTCACTTCAAATTAAAATGCATGATAACGGTGTATGGTAATACCATCATTCAACAATTAAGACTTAATGTCATACATCATAGAATAGTAACACAAGATAATAAACAAGTAGTTAATTAACTTCTTAAGGCTTAGAAAATGTCATATAATTTGCCTACCAGTACATCATATAATGAAGCCATCTAAAGTTTTCACTTAAAAATAGACAAATTATAACTTGTGGATATAGGTGTATAATCAAATAAATATAAACACATACCTGATAGAACCGTTGTAGTTCTAAAGCAACTTTATTTGAACCTACTACCATATCATACTTAGGACTTAAGCTTGTTATTGTGAAGCTTATTCTCCTAATGTACTATCATATCCCTTAGTTTTTGCAAATAAAACTTAAATGAATTTCAAAGAATATTTTGGTTATATTCTTTAATGAAGGCGATTCCCCTTAGGTAACAAGCAAATGAATGCTATACGCCTTTTTTTTTTTTTAATGAACACAGAAATACTAACTATTACAAAAATACCCTTGGAAGACTAATCACTCTGGATTTCTCATTCCGTTTAGTTGAACCAACGTCTCAAATCTTGCTCTGTCGAACGCCTTTGTGTATAAGTCTGCTAAGTTATCCAATGATGGAACCTTAACTAACTTTATCAACTTTTTCTCAGCACAATCTCTAATAAAATGATGTCGAATATCAATATGCTTAGTTTTATTGTGCTTCACCGGATTATTGGAGATCAACATAGTAGATTCGTTATCAATCATCATAGGAGTATTGGTTATATTTAACCCGTAATCCCGCAGTTGCTGTTGAATCCAAAGTACTTGCGAGCAATAGCTACCAGCTGCAACATACTCAGCTTCACATGTAGAGATGGCTACTGAGGTTTGCTTCTTGCACTGCCAGGACACTAATCTACCTCCTAGGAATTGACATCCTCCGGTCGTAGATTTCCTATTCTGATTGCATCCTCCGTAATCCGAATCAGTATAAGCTACGAGATCTAAGTCTCCATCAATCGGATACCAAAGACCCAGCTTAGGTTTCCCTTTGAGGTAACGAAAGATTCGTTTAACAGCTTGCATGTGTGACTCTTTCGGATTAGCCTGATATCTTGCGCATAAACAAACAACAAACATTATGTCAGGCCTAGAGGCTGTAAGATACATTAGTGATCCAATCATGGCTCTATAAAGAGTTGGATCCACATCACCATCACTCGATGTATCTGGACCTAGTCCATGATTGACTGGAATTGGAGTGTTGTAGACCTTACTTTCATCCATCTTAAAGCGTTCTAATAGCTCATATGTATATTTAGATTGATGAATAAAGAATCCATCCCTCTTTTGATCAACTTGTAATCCTAAGAAGAAATTCAACTCTCCCATTGCAGACATTTCAAACCTTTTTCTCATAACTTGTTCGAATTCTTGACACATCTTTTCATCAGACGATCCAAAGATAATGTCATCAACATAAACTTGCACGAGAAGAAAGTCTTTCTTTTTCCACTTCACAAACAGTGTACTATCAATCGATCCTCTTGTAAATCCATTCTCAAGTAGATACGTTGATAGTGTTCCATACCATGCCCTAGGTGCTTGATGTAATCCATATAGAGCCTTATTCAAACGATATACTCTATCTGGATACTCAGGATCAGCAAACCCTGGCGGTTGTGAAACATACACCAATTCTTCCACTTTGCCATACAAAAAGGCACTCTTAACATCCAACTGATACACTTTTATACCAAAATATGATGTGAATGCCAAGAATACTCTAATTGCTTCTAGCCTAGCAACTGGTGCAAACACTTCGTTGTAGTCAATACCTTCTTGTTGATTAAAACCTTGAACCACCAGACGAGCTTTATTGCGAGTAACGATTCCTTTATCATCTCTCTTGCACTTAAATACCCATGTAGTTCCAATTGGATATTCTCCCTTTGGTAGGTCAACCAACTCCCATACTTGTAATTTAGAGAACTGTGATAGTTCCTCTTGCATTGCTTCTACCCACGAGCTTTCTTTTAAAGCCATTTGAACATTTTTAGGCTCGACTTGTGAGATAAAGCATGAATATAGACATTGATTAGGAATCCCTGTCTCTTTCATTGCAGTATACAAGCTTTGGTATTCTAAATTCTCAGACGTACTAGCTCTGGATTGATGCCTAGTTTGAACCGGAGTATTAATATCACCGATGATGTTTTCAACGGGATGATTCTTACTCGTTCTAGTTGTAGTAACTGGTTCAACATGTATCTGATCTTCCAAATTAGTACCAATCTCTTCCAATTCAGGTACATCTTCTGTACGAGCAGAAGATATCCTTAAGTGTTTCAAAGGAGTAAGTATATCATCAAACTTTGTAGAAAGATCATCAAGATCTTCTGTTTCTTGAGACTTATCCTCTGAAGGTTGTTGTGACTCACTTGTGGAAGCTTTATCTGAGTCAACATTAGTCTTAATTCCAGACTGCTTAACACTTGATGTTGAAGCGGGACCAATATTCTCATCTTCAAACAATAAATGTTCAGCTATCTCTGAATCACTGACATAGTCACTAATAGGAACTTTAAATGATGCAAAAAGATCAGAATAATCAAATTGCCAATCTAAGCCCTTATGAACATCAGGTGAATAGCTCGTAACCTCAATATTATAAACTACCTCCAAACGTCCTGTGACTTTATTAAAGACTCTCTTGTTTGGCGAATTGGGCATATAACCTAGGAAAAATCCTTTGTCAGCCTTCTCACCAAATTTTGCTTGATGTCCAGTCTTTAATATGGTGCATGAAACTCCAAAGAGTTCAAACCCTTTTAAGTTAGGTTTCTTATTGTTCAAAAGCTCATAACAAGTCTTGTTATGTCTCTTAACCGTAAGAACTCTATTAAGAACATAACATGCTGTATTCACTGCTTCTGCCCAAAAGATGACCGGAAGCTTTGAATCAGCAAGCATTGTTCTAGCAGCTTCAATCAACGCCCTATTTTTCCTTTCAGCAACACCATTCTGTTGAGGTTCATAAGGTGCACTGAATTGATGTAATATCCCTTTGCTTAAGCAATAGATATTCAACGTTGAATTCTTAAATTCTGTTCCATTGTCACTACGAATACGCTTAACTCTCTTTTTATAGACATTCTCTACTAGATCAAAGAACTCAATTAGAATTCCTGGAGTTTCATCCTTTGATCCCAAAAAGAATACCCACGAGAATCTAGAATAATCATTTGTGACAACCAAACAGTACCATTTGCCACCTAGACTTCTCTTGCTTATAGGGCCAAAGAGATCCATATGTAGCAATTCAAATGGCGAGGAGATAGAGTTTTCAGTCTTAGGTATGTGTGGTTTCTTGTGCTGCTTTCCTTTCATGCAAGGAACACACTTATCCTCAGACTCGAAACATTTTTGTGGTACACCTAGAACCAAACCATTTTTGGTTATATAATTCATCTTTCTCTAGTTCAGGTGTGCCATTCTCCTATGCCATAATAATGCGTCTGTTTCCGAAGCCTTGGATAATAAACATGTAGACACCATTGAAGAGTTAGGAACACCCATGTTGATAGCATATATGTCCTTCTTCCTTGGCGCCCTCATCAATATCCATTTATCAGGAATTTTGAAACCTGGCTTCAGGACTAAGGCCTCATTTTCATTGAAATAAACTGGATGACCTTTATCACAGACTTGGGAAACACTCACTAGGTTGTGAGTTAGTTCTTCAACATAGTTCACATCCTCAAGAGTCAAAGTTCCATTTGAAACTTTTCCTTTTCCCGAAATTACTCCTCCTTTATCTCCTGCAAAATTTACTTTTTGCTTGAGACTCTCCTTGAAGTCCTTCAGTAGACTTCTTTCTCCGGTCATGTGCCTTGAGCATCCACTGTCTACATACCACCAGCTGTCCTTGTTCACAGCATACTCCTGCACATAACACAAAATACGATCAGTTATCAAGAGGGACCCAAGCCATTACGGTCTTGGTTTGTCCCTTATCATCAACAAACTTAAGCTCTTTAAAATAACCATCCTTCCCATCAGGAGCTTTGGTTACTTTCGAAGTAGCTTGAGTTTGTGGACGATCAGCCTTAAGAGGTGAATTTGAGGAGAACCTCTTAGGCACATAATTATGAGCTCTATTATGATAATTATAATTAAACTCATGTGATCGCGAAGTAGTACCACTCTCATAATGACTATGGCCTCTACTTGTAGTTCTAAACCTCGACGGTGTCACATCCCTAGACTTATAGACAGAATTATCAATTTGAGTATATGGCCGTTTAGGTTTAGGTGGGGAGACACTATGTTTACCAATATTGTGTTTACCGTCTCTTTTAAGAATGTTAACAGGTTTATTACCTAATTAAGGTTTGGTATCTAACCCATCTACAGTCATACTAGAGTCGGTCTGTGTCTTTTCATTCATCACAAGCTTATGTGGTGTTTCAGGCTTTTTGTTAGGACAACACGAAGCCACGTGTCCCTTTTGATGACACTTGAAACATGACCTCTGCTTACGCGATTTAGGAACTTTTGCATTACCACTCGGAGTCTTAGGCACTAAAGGTTCAGATATTTGTTCCTTATTAACCTTATCATCAGTCTTAGCATCGTTAATCACTCCACCCGATACAAATTGTATTTTGGTGAAATGAGAAGCCTTACTATTATCCGATGAAGGGTTCTTAATAACATCCTTCTGTGCCTCTAACTTTTCCTGATCATTAGTTACTGAAATTTCAGGATTAGCATCTGCCATTTCAGAATCTTCAGGAATAGGAGTGTAATTGGCATTAAAAGGAGGGGATACATCATTGTAACCTAACCCAGTCTTGTCCTTTACACTACGTTGAGCATCTAACATTTTATCCATTTGAGATGTCCTATAGTTCTCAAGTTTACGGTTTTGCTCAATTAACCTTAAGTTAAGATTCACTATTTCCTGATCCTTACTAGCAATTGTCTCATTTAAGTCTTTGATATTCATATAGAGACCATCTATGACAACAGATTAGGTATCTCTAAGTTTTGTTCTATCCGAAGCATCAGACTTAAGTTTATCTTTTAAGGCCTGTTTATCATCACTTAATCTACGAATATCCATAATGGCTTGATCAAGTTCAGATCTAACAGTCTTATAGGATTCCTTATCCATGTTCAATTGTGATGACAGATTGCTATTTGACACAGTTAAGACACTATTCTGTGATTGTAAATCAGTAACTAAGTAACAAACATCAGCAAGATTAAGAATATCTAAACATACCTTCTTCTTGTCAGTTTGTACTTCAGCCATGCGTGCCACGAGTTCCTCAGGACTCATATCTGGAGTTGAATCCATATATAGCACGTCATCATCACTTGCCTTCACTTCAGACTCAGGCACCTCTACTCTCTGTTCCATATCAGTGGGCATGTAGGACACTGATCCAGCAGTTGTCTCTTCGATCTTGGCCATCAAGCCTTCCTCAGAATGAGCTTGCCAATCATAAGAACCATCCAACTGCTTCACCACTAAGGCTTTGGAAGCAAGAGTACTTCCCGAACCTTGTTTTCCTTGTGCTTCTACTTTAGGTCTTTGGCATTCTCTTGCAAAATGACCAATACCTTGACAGTTAAAGCATCTGACCTTGGTTTTATCAAACCCTGATCTATTGCCCAACACCTTTATACCAGTTCTCTTGTGGAAATTTTTAACTTTTCTTGAAACTAATGCTAACATCTCTTGAAGTTCCAATTCCACAACATAATCCGGATCTATCTGTTCATAATCCTCGTCAAATAGAACAGGATCATTGATCTTTCCCTCTATGTAATTCTCATATGATGCCACAAAGGAAGCAAGAACAGACAGTTGCTGTTCAGCAGATTTCACACTCATAGGCATCTTCTGATGCTCTTGAGGTGACTTCTCGGAATTCTTTCCCTTTGTCTCATCACTAGAAGAGGAAATAAAGCATAGATCTTAAGTAATCATTTCTCCATTTTCACTAGTATCACCAACTAACAGTGCAGTTGTCGAACTAGAGGACGCAGTCGAAAGATTTGACTTTCCATGATACAACCCAGGGTTCTGAACCTGATCAGAATCACTATCTCTTGACTTTCTGGAGAAATCATAACCTTTCAGCTTGTCAATGACTTGCTCTAAGGTCATAGTAGAATACCTGGTTTCGTTATCCTTAATCATAACGCCATACATTTCCCATTTAGAAGGCAAACCCTCAAGAAACTTGTCGGTTTTAGCTACTTCTTCTTCAACAATCTCATGGTATTCCAGTTCACTTAACAGATGGTAGAAATGCGTGACATAGGCATCAAGATCTTCTCCTTTTAAAGCTTTAAACATGGTAAACTGCTTTTTGAGAAGACTCCTCTTGCCAGCTCTCACCTGTGGACTTCCCTCACCTCTTTTCTCTAGAGCTTCGCAGAGCGTTCCAGCAGTATGAAAAGACTTCAGTTGATGAGCAATCTCTTTAGGAAGACACATCTTTATGCATGAATGTGCTTTATTTTCATTTCTGTTAGCTTCCTTCTCTTGATCACTCATGTTCTGATAGGTAAGAACCACAGTGGCATTTTGAACAGTTTGAGTAGGTGCGGTGTATCCACTCTTGATACACATCCAGATTGACAGGTCATGGAATCTACAGTAAGATTCAAATCTGTCCTTCCAATTGTAGTAATCCTCGATCCTTAACAACTTAGGTGGAACATTTGATTTTCCCACCTCGTGGTCCATTTCGATCATTCTACTTAAGTCAGACATCTTAAAAACGTAAAATTAAACTGTTTCGCGAATTCAGAAAACTTAACTCGCAAGACTCAGCTCAACTCGCAATCTCAGCTCGACTCGCAGAATACGTCGATTCGCAAGCCTCAGTTCGGATTGCTAAAGATGTCGATTCGCAAGTGATGTCGATTCGCGAGGGATCTCGGTTCGACTCGCAAGCCTCAGTTCGACTCGCTAGTTCAACTCGGTTCGCAGGCGAAGCTGGAACCCTAATCTCGACTCGCGAAACGGCTGTTAAACCCGAAAACGAATGTTTAAGGTATTTTTACGACTGAAACTGAGAATTTCGACCGTAAACAAACCCTAAACGTCCAGAGAATGATTTTGATCGTTAGTATTGCAAGAAAGCACGTAAAAACGACGCGAATCAAAAACGCAATATCACTAAAACTCACGAACACACTCGTATTTAGCCCGAAAGCTCTGATACCAGATGTAAGTCCCCTAGTTTTAGGATCGATAACTTCGTTATCTTTAGTATTAAGGTGCGGAATCCCTCAATACGGTCTTATCTTAATAGTAATGAATACGTTCGTAATTGCGTTTATAAAGCTTAACTTTAAACGAATAATACATCAAAGCCTAGCCGTTAGGTTTAAGTTTTCTCTGGGTTTAGTGAATTCGCAGATCAGAAAAACCGAATGACAAAAGTTATGTTTTTCACTAATGAAAAACATTATATACGATCAGCTTGTCTCGGCTCGCATGGGCCTGCGAGTTCGGTCCAACTCGCAGCCCAAGCCCATTAAAGGACTCGGCTCGCCAGACTCAAGCTTCGCGAGTTCAGATCTCACCTCACAGCTCAACTCGCTGCGACTTGAGATCTCGACTCGTCTCGCATGAAACGTCTATTATTTATTTCGTATTTAAACATTCGTCTAACTTAGCATAATAATATGTTTAACGAATATTACTAACAAAACAAATATTTATTTACAAATCTAAACCAATATACAAACGTAATAATAATTACACCAGTCCTATTTCAAGCTAGATCTGTTGTCACACTCTATGTTCCAACATATTGGTTGAACAATTGAACTTTATATAAATTCAAGAGATGTTTTATTTTGCGTATTGCTTTAAAATGTTCAATTATTTAGTATGTTTTAGCAATCCATGGAATTGCGCATGACGGATTCCAAAAACTTCCATAGCCTACTCGTTGTCGTGGGAACCACAATGGGGTGATGGTGACTGTGAAATATTGGCCGAAATCTTAATTAGGACTTATAGCATTAAGGTTGTCAAAGATTCATGGGTATTTGATTTGATCAAATATTGGTTGACCCGCTTTGAGTATATGATAAACGCTCAAAAATACTATATTTTAGTAGTATTTTACCCCTATTCTTGGATGTTTTTATTGCATTTAATTAAGAATAGATATTGATTTCATTCATATTTGCAAATAGATGTGGAAATGGAGCGTTTATGAAGAAAGGAATGGAAAACAGTCAATAAACGAGCTAAATGATGCATATTTGAAGAAATAAGTGAAGCCGAAGTCGAAGATATAATCAAATGAAGAAAAATCAAGAAACCGGCTGGAAATCCAATCCATACGCCGTATGGAAGTCCATACGCCGTATGGATCAAAAACCACAGAAGTATAAAAACGCATTTAAACCCTAAAAACGATAGTTTTTGTTTGTTTTTCGTTTCCAAAGGTTTATATTCGGTTTTTAGGTTTAAGTTACGAATTAGTTTAGTATTTTGGATGTACAAGGGCTCGGGATTGAAGTTATTCATCGCGGATCGTTGTAATTCGTCTTTATTGATTCGGTATAACTCTTTTATTCGATTTCATTGATGAATTTGTTATTGAATAATCTGATTATTTCTGTTTTAATGATGAATTGAATATCAAAGTGATTGTGTAATTGATTGAACTTGGATTATGATTGTTGAACGATTATAATTGCGTATTGACTAAGTTATTTAATTGAAAACCGTTATATTACTCGTGAATCTTTGTTTATTGGTAACTGGTAGTTATTAGTTCTCAACGTGGTTAATAAGATTGATGAGATTGAGTTCCTTTAATGTTATTAATTATTGATGGTTATAATCTTAGGGTTTTAATCATTGCTAAATAGATTGAGTTTGATAGGTTGAGAAACTAATAATTATTCACTTTAAAATGAACGAGACAATAAGTTAATTATTGGGTATTGTTGAGTCATACCAATAGAGTTAATTATAATTAGTTGTGAATGTTTAATGCATAATTTAGGAAAAGGCACACAATTGACTGATCATCTTGTGACATTGGAACCAGTGTTTAATGTTGGACCCTAGATTGTAGGAATTAGTTGGACCCGAACCGTTGGCTAATTCACATTCAATTTAATGACATTGAAGAATTTGGTGTTAAGTTGATCTAAAAGAATCACAATTAGATAATCAATACGTAATGAATCGGGAAATATGAATCTGAGTGACATTCATTATACAATTACTTATACCTTCCATTTAGTATTTATTATTATTTATTTATTGTTTTAAATTAAGTTTTTATTTAAGTTTAATTGTTTTAAATTAATGTTTTCTAAACAAATGTTCGACCGGAACTAAAACGCCCCCCATTATTTACTGTTTTATAGTTGATTGTTAATTTCTATTTATAATAAATCCGCCGTTCCCTGTGTTCGAATCTGACTTACCAAATCTATATTTACAGTTGATCGGGTATTCTTGCCTGGTTGCTTGAAAGTATTTATTAGGTATTTCTATTTATAAAATATAAAACAAGACGCGCTTTCATAGCACATCAAGTTTTTGGCGCCGCTGCCGGGGAGCGGTTGTGATTATTTAAATAGGAGTTAGTGATTTGTAAACTTTTATTTTTAAAAGAATTTTGTTAAACAAATAATTTTGTAAAGTTGTTTAAAGTAGTCTAAGTAATTGTGTAACAAGTTTTCATTAATTCACTGGTTGAAACTAATTATCCTTTAATTGGTTAAACTTTTGGGGATTTAAGTTTCAACCGGCGGATAGAAATCCGTCCGCCGGTTGGAGTTCCATTTATGTAATTTTGTATATGTTATTTAATTTGTGATGATTTTGTTTGAACTAACTTGTTTTTCGTTAGTGGTGTTTTGTATTTCAGATTTATTTTTATTTAGGTTTATAATCCAATGGCGAGAAGTTTTGAAAGTGATGCAATCGATAATGATATGGTCAAGAGAGATCAGTCTGCTAAGTCTGATGCTAGTTCCACTGAGATAGTGTCTCCCTATACTCACTTAGGCCGCATTCCCATTCCTATTGTTTCATCTTGTCAGGGATTGCTATCGGCACTTGAGGAGTTTAGAGGGGATATTCCTTTCATTATTAGGAGTTCCACAATTGATCTTTCTGGTAATCAACAGGCATTGGTTGATGATGTGTTAGAGGCAGCTTTGATTAAGAGTCAGTATGGGATTGATAGGCAATTCTATATTGCCCTCACTACTTTTGGGGAATCTCTAGAAACTAGGATTAAGGAGGAAGAGAAATTCTACACTGCTCAGAAGGAAATATACACGGAGATTTATGAGATTCTGAGGCATTCTGCATTTGCATACTCGGAAAATCAAACCGCGTGTCTTGGTCGCATGATTAGGGCTTTGTATGAGGTTACTGGTCATCCTAGTGCAGAAGCAGATAAAGAATTTAGGTTTAGTCTAAAAGAGTTGGTTCGATTGCTACATTCAGATGACCATTTGACGGATATTACACCTCATCGATTCATTGTGACGAATACTATTCATTACTATCTTCAAGAAATGGTGACGAAAGTGGATCGTCTTGCTAAGGAAGAATTAGATAGGCCTCATCCGGATTTCATTCACCCGAATAATGAGATTGATTTGGCAAGTTACTTGGGAGTTCACTTGGATGTCCTGATTGACAAGAGTAAAGTCTCAACCCCTTGGGAACATTTCAATCATGGAATGATGGAGATTTATACTAAGCTGGTTAATACTTTCAAACATTCGGGGCTAGACCTTAGCAATAGACAAGAGATAGCTCTTCAAAAGATAGAAAGACGAGTGAGGTGCTTGAGGAAAAGTCTCTTGATGAGAAATCATTACGGAATAACTGAGGCATGTTTGGACTTTATAAGTGAGTTAGAGGAAAACCCTCCTGAACGTGAGTACAAGTTGGAAGATGATAAGTTGGTATTGGCACCGGAGGAAGTAAATAATAGGGAGATTAATAAAATCAGTTGGGACTTGGTTTATCTTCAGCATGTGGTTAACGAGCACTTGGCAAATTTTCCAAGTTTTGGTCATAGGATCATTAACGTCATTCCCATAATCACTGAGCGTTTCCTTGCTCTCTATCCTAAGCAGTGATTCTAATCATCTCTTTTATTTCTTATGCTATTGGATTACTTCTGACATTTTGGTTTATTTCTTATTATGATTGACTTTGTTTGTTTTGGATTTTAGTATTGTTGGTGTGTTTGGTTTTTAATATTATTATTTCATTAAAGTTTGTTAATTTTTGATATTTATTTATATAGTGTGGAATTATGAAGATGTTGAAGTCGTGATTATCCTCCAGGTTTGATATTTAAGTATATTAATTAAGTGTGGGGTTTTGGTTAAAAATTGGTTGGAAAAACGTTTTTGAAAAATTCTGAAATTTTAATCCATACGCCGTATGGAATCCATACGCCGTATGGATTGGAATGGGCCACTGGGCCGAGAGTTGACTGGGTTTAATGAAGTTGACTTGGACCTGTTTAATCCATACGCCGTATGAAATCCATACGCCGTATGGATCAAAAAGGCAGAAAACCGCCAGCAGCCCCTTTCTTCTTCATTTTGAAACCTAAACTCACTTTAAACCACCACCTACGGCTCTAACCACCACACCACCAAACAACCACTTCCGGTCACGCATTCACCTCCATTTTTGCGTATTCGTGTTACACGCACTTTCCTCTACAAGGTATAAGTTCCCGTTTTCATTTTCGTTGGTTAAATCATTCGTTTGGAAGTTAGGGTTTATGTTAGTAAATCGGGTATTTTGAATTTGAGTATGATTATTGGAATATGTTGATTGAATTATGTTCTTGTTAATATATACATTGCAATGTCATGCTTGTTTTTCCAATATATTGCATATATTATGTGATTCGAATTATCCGTTTATGTTTAAGAAATGTGAATATTATAAACTCAATTTTGCTATGTTTTGATTTAGTACTTATTAATTTTCTGACCACATGATGATTAATGCAAATGTTTGTTCGGTACACAAGTATTTTTGATTACGGTTATGTGATAAATTGTTATTTTGATTAAATGCGTTTATAATAATTCATTTTGAGAATGTAAGAATGTTTGCTATTTGCTCATGCTCGAGTTTAGTGATTGTGCAAATTCGTATTTTCATGATGGTACCAAATTATTGTAGTGCATTTGATTGGACAATTGTCATGAATATTTAATTAAGTATATTTATGTATGTAATTTGAGTAATTCTTTTTATAGATATGCAATTTAGGTTTGTGAAATTGATTGTTGCGGTAGTTTTAGGCTAAACCAGAATGGTGGATTATTCCATATTTAGCAGAAATGCTGCCGAAATTTTTTATTGACCTTTTTGTATTAACTGCTTATTTGGTGTTATTAACATTTGTTTTGTTTAGCAGTTATCATGTCTAACAGGAGAACAAGAGGGGGTCAAACTTTGGGAAACCCGTTGGTTCGAGCTCATAGATATCTCACTTTTCATGGGTCGTATTCTGAGACCACCAGATTTCAGTTTGGAGAGCGTCTGGCTTCTAATATTGGCCAGTCAATTGAGGTTTTTGATGCTGTTAACTGGAATGTTTTGGAGCATGTGATTGCCAGAGATGGGTTCACTAATGGTGCTGAGGCTATTAGGAATTTACTTGCTATTCCATATGTATTTGAGGATGAAAACATTGGATTTGTTTCTTATGCTTGGTCTCGGTTGTTCAGTATCAGGGAGGACATCTACAAAGAGTTAGTTGTTGAGTTCTATAGCACCTTTAGGTTTGAGTCCAGGTCGACTCAATGGACTGAGAACTCCATTTTCTTCCAGCTAGGGGGACAGCCTAGACAGATGACTTTGGTTCAGTTTGCTTTGGGGCTGGGGCTTTATGAGCCCAACGAGTTGGATAATCCTCACTTTTTAAACCACATTTCTGCAGGTGCTGTGAAGAAGCTCACAGACTTGGAAGTTGAGCAGGAGTGGCAGTTTATTGCTCAGGGTAACTATGGCAGTTCGACACCTTCTTACACGCGTATTCGAGATCCTCGTCATCGACTCATTCACAGATTGCTGACTTACACCATTGTTGGTCGCAAGGAGGGGCCTGAGAAAGTTTCTAGGCCTGATTTGTTTTATCTGAGCTCGATTATCAGGAAGAGGTTAGTGAATGTACCTTGGAGGTTGGCGAAGTGGATGTCGAAGAGAGCTACTGGTACTAGAGATGGGAGTAGTCTATGTGGAGGTCACTTTGTTACACGGTTAGCTAGATATTTTGGTTTGGCTACTCAGGATGAGATGGGATCATGCACGATTGTTCAGCCTAGCATGGGTTGGTTGACTGCATGCCGGTTGGAGGCGTTTGCTCTTATTGAGCCATGCATTACTTATGGTGGTCCTGCGGATATGTATTACTGGGTTCCGATTACTCCGGTAGGATAGACTTTGCAGTCGAGGCAGGCTAGAGCTAGAGGAGATACGAGTGGCAGTGATAGAGGTCGAGGTACGACACGAGGCCGTAACAGAGGTTATGCTACGGAGTTTGATCAGCTATCTCAGCAGTTGCACCAGATGGAGTTACACCAGACTCAGAGGTTTGATCAGATAGATCTTATGCAGAGACAGCATTTCCATCAGACCAGTGCACACTTGGACTACCAGGATGGCTTGTTTGAGCAGATGTTTGGTCAGTTTCCTTCTGGACCTGAGTATCAGCCATTCCAGTACCAGATGCTACCAGAGTTCATGCCACGACCACCACCACCACAGCCAGAGTATGGAGGACCTTCTCATCAGTACCAGTACCGCCAGGATGATGACAGTGATTAGGATGATGTTCATCCTAAGTGGTTTATGATTCCAAACACTATTATTATTATTTTATTATTATTATTATGACTGTTTTATTTGTAGGATTATTGATAAGCATCAAATAGATAGTATATTTTATAGTAATTTATCCCTATTTTTATATACATTTTAGTGCATTTATATGATTTTAGATACTTATTTTGTTAATATTTGCAGGAATGTATTTTAATTAAAGATTGAAGAAAAAGGAGCAAAAACGAATCCGAAACTGAAAGAAACTGAAGAAAATGAAGAAATAAAGAAAAATGAGCTTAAACCTTGAAGAAATAAAGACCAAAAGAGTTAAAATGATTAATTGGGCCAAGAAAACAATGAAGTCCGGATATGAAGATTAAAAGTCCAAAAATCAAGCCCAAGCCCGAAATTAGAATATTCTGGAATTTACATTCAACCGGCGGTTGAGCTTTAGGGTTTGAAGGCGGTGCAGACACGTGGAGTTGGACCCGGATGCAAATAACTCCAACCGGCGGTTGGAGAACCCAACCGGCGGTTGGGAGGTCGGTTTTGAAAACTATAAATAGAGGCTCAAATTAGCTTAAACCATATACGATTCAAGAATACTAAAACCGAAAGTTAGGGTTTTAGGTCGACTTTAGGTGCGATTTTGGAGGCTAAAGAGCTAGGGTTTGAAGGTTTTTAACCCTAGGAAAAGCTAGTTCGTCAATTGGTTCGATTTCTTTATCCTTGTAACTTTAATAACCTTATTGAGTTATTTATGATATTGTTTATTTGATTTAATTGTGAATTAGGTTTTCATTATATTTGTTTGAATGAATGTTTACTGATTTTATTATTTGAATTATATGTTTATGTTGGAACTATATTATTGAATGTTTATTATACAAGAGTTATCTTTATTATGATATTTTAGTGATTATTCTTGACATAATTAAATTGATTTATATTAAACTAGGATGACCATAAACTGTTTATATAAATTAAGTGATTGTGTTTATGTTTTGATCTTAACCTTATGCGATAAACTAAGAATAAATCATTAATATAAAGTAATACTGCGATTCAAGCCTAACCGTAGAAATTGTATAATAGATTGATGATAGATCATATTAATTAGTAACACTTTGCGTAACCTTATGATTGTGTTGCTATGATGAGGATTTGACTTAACCCTAAGTGATCTTCTACATTAGTAAATCACCAGTAATAATAGCCAACAAAGCAAATAGACATAAGTACATATAATAAGTTTAATAAATAAAAGTTTGAATAATTATAATCTTTTATCCAAATGAGTATACCTAAGTTGTTCCTTAAAACTTATCTATTAGAATCTGTATCAAAAATATAAATATAAATATGTTCGTTCGGAACTAAAACGTCTCCCTTATTTTATAGATTATTGTAAATTGGATCCTTTGTATTTATTTGTATTATAATTGTAAATATCTGTAATTAGAATAAATAGATAATTAGTTATAAATAAGAATCACGTTTCTTGTGTTCCTTGTGTTCGAATTTGGACTTACTTATTAAGCTATATTACATGAACGGGTCAATCTTGCCTGAATTGTGTGATAGTATTATTTAGTATTTCCTTAATTTAAACTTGTTATTATAATTGCCTATACTTAGCACACATCAAGTTTTTGGCGCCGCTGCCGGGGAACACTTAACCGGTTGAACTTTTGTTTTACCGGGAAAGCGGTGTATTTTAATTAAACTAATTATTTCACTTGTATAATTTATATTTCTGATACTTTGCAAAATCAATAAGAAATATCGGCTCACCCATTGAGAATACTGACAAAAACAAAAGTATAAGGAGAGTAAAGCCCTACCTCATTGATTTATCATATAAGAGGTAAGGTGCTTCTCGAAAGAAATAGGTTTTTAATAAGCTTAGCACTGACCTGTTTCTCCGCTTTTGTGTACTATCAATGGAGCTACCGAGATCTATTGATTAGCTTTGTAAAAGAATTTTAGCAAAACCCACTGTAATTTCGAATTATTGTATAAATAACTAAAAAGCATAACTAACAAATAGGAAAATTTTGGGTTGGGTATTATTCTTTGATTATTTAATTTTGAATGTGTTTTATTATTAATTATCGGGATATATATACACCAACTTGAATATTTCTAACTTATTATTTACATTTATTTTTTGAATTTAAGGTACTACTAAATTCTGTTTTTGTTGCAGATGGATGTATGACCCGCACACTTCATCCGGATCCACTTAGTCCCTTTGACGAACCAGAACGAGAATTTCATTCTAGAAGACGATTATCGTATGCGCCACCTAATTCGCCAGAACAAGGAATTTCATCTGAGGAAGACGACTTGATATTTCATAACAGTTTAGTCAAAACGGCTAAAAGAGGATATTACTCCGATTCAGATTTAGATAAAATAAATTCGAGACAACATACAGTATTTCCAAGAGAATCTGAACCAAAACAAAGAAACATGGCAGACATAGCTAACATGACGCTTGAGGATTACACGATTCAAACTCGTGGAGATCCAAGACCGGGAGTGGTTAGGCCTGCTATAGCTAGAGAAGTAGAGTTTGAATTAAAGGGACAATTTCTGAAGGAATTAAGAGAGAATCCTTTCAGAGGAGAAGATAAGGAAGATGCAAACGAGCATGTTGAGAAAATTTTAGAGATTGCAGATATGTTTAATATTCCTAATGTTACACGAGATCAGGTTATGTTACGAGTATTTCCTTTAACATTAAAGGATGGAGCTAAGAGATGGATTAATAATGAACCAGCCGGATCTATTACTACTTGGGAAGATCTTCGTACAAAATTTCTAAAAATGTATTGTACACCTTCCAAAACGTCAAAGATGATCGATGAGATTAGGAATTTTAAGTAGAAACCCGATGAGTCTCTATATCAAGCTTGGGAAAGATATAAGGAAATGTTGCATAAATGTCCACAACATGATTTGAATGTCCAACAAGAAATAACAGTATTCTATAAAGGAGTTGATCGAGCAACACGACAACAGTTAGATGCACAATGCCCAGTACCTAAGAAAACTCCAGCAGTAGCAAAAGCCGGAATTGAAGAATTAGCAAAGCATTCTCAGTTATGGGATGATGGTTCATCTGGAAGAAAAAGGATATCTGAAGATAGTGATGGTCTCGCAGCTATCACTGCAAAATTGGAAAGTATGGGAAGAGATATTAAGAAAGTAAATGAACAAGTTTAGGCAATCAGGATTGGTTGTGAAATATGTGGAGGAAATCATCTAAAGACAGAATGTCCTAATAATGATAATGAAATGAACACTGAAGAAGTTATGTATGGGGATTTTCAAGGAAATCCAAATTATCGTCAAGTTTCAAACTTTAGAAGAACTGATCAACCAGGACAACAGTATCAACAAGGAGTACCAGGTTTCTATGTCAAAACGGGACAAAATCCTTCCTATTCTGACAGAATCAATACGTTAGAAGGCATTTTGGGAAAAATGGTTGAAGCAAGTAATAAAAGAATGGATGATCATGATGCAAGGATGCGTAATAATGAAGCATCAATCAAACAAATTGAAGGATCATTTCATCAGATTGCTAAAACATTACAGGAGCGATTTCCAGGAACATTGCCAGGATTTACTGAAACAAATCCAAAGGAGCAAGCTAAAGCAGTAATTACCAGAAGCGGTAAGAATGTTGAATTTCCAGTTATAACTAATAATATTGTTGAGTCTGAGCAGGTTGAAAAAGAAACAATTGATGAAGACATACAACCAAATAAAAAGAGCATTGGAGAAAATAAGGTTAAAGAAGTCATGAAAGACTATACACCCCCACTTCCTTATCCAGCTGCTCTAAGGAAGGACAAAGAAGATGCACAATACCACAAATTTCTGGAAAATCTGAAACAACTTCATATTAATATTCCTTTTGTTGAAGCTATAGCTCAAATGCTGAAGTATGCAAAATATCTTAAGGAGCTGCTGACTAACAAAAGTAAACTGGATAATGTGACGAAGGTGACTATGAATGTGAGATGCTCAGCAATAATGCAGAATAAGCTACCTCCAAAAGTCAAAGATCCAGGGAGTATTACTATACCTTGCAAAATTGGTGAAATTACTATTGAAAATGCATTAGCAGATTTAGGTGCTAGTATTTCATTAATGCCATATACTCTTTATATGCGTCTAGGATTAGGAGAACCAAAACCTATTCGTATGTGTATTGAATTAGCTGACCGATCTGTGCAATATCCTAGGGGAATAGTCGAAAATGTTTTAATTAAAGTTGATAAATTTGTTTTTCCATGTGATTTCGTAATCTTAGATATGGTAGAAGACCCTAAAGTCCCTATTATATTAGGAAGACCATTTTTAGCAACTACACACGCCCTAATAGATGTTTATAATAGAAAAATTACCATGAGGTTAGGGAATGATAAAATTGTTTTTGATGTTAATAATTCCATGAAATTTCCTGATTATGTGGATGATACTTGCTATTATTTAAATTCATATGAATATATGGATAACTCTTCTTTTCAAGATTTTTTAGGAAAAGATCAAGCAGATATAGGAATTCTGAACGGATGGACTGAAGAGTTTGACACTGCAAAGGATTTAGCAGAATTTGATAAGTTATTAGAGGAAGATGAAGATTTGGAAGAAGCAACCGTGGTTATTCAACAACATCCTGAAGAGGAATCAATACAGCCAGTTGCTAAAATTATTAACCAAGAATTGATACCATATTCTGTGAACAATATTCCTTGTTTTAAAGAAGAGATATTTGAGATCAAGACATCTATTGAAGAACCACCACAGTTGGAACTTAAAGAGCTACCAGCACATTTGGAATATGCTTATTTACAAGGCACATCAGACTTACCAGTTATAATATCTTCAAAACTGTCAACAGCAGAAAAAGAACGATTAGTTCAGGTTCTTAAACAGCATAAACAAGCAATAGCATGGAAAATCACGGATATTAAGGGAATTAATCCTACATACTGTACTCATAAAATTTTGATGGAAAAAGATTTTAAGCCAGTCATACAACCTTTGAGAAGATTGAATCCGAATGTTAAAGACGTTGTCAGGAAAGAAATCATTAAAATTGCTGGATTCAGGATTAATCTATCCTATTTCAGATAGTCCATGGGTAAGTCCAGTACATGTTGTACCAAAGAAAGGCGGAATAACAGTTATACCAAATGAGAAGAATGATTTGATACCAACAAGGACGGTAACGGGATGGAGAGTTTGCATTGATTATAGGAAATTAAATGATGCTACTAGGAAAGATCATTTTCCATTACCGTTTATTGATCAAATGATAGAAAGGCTAGCAGGAAAAGAATTCTATTGTTTTCTGGATGGATTTTCAGGATATTTTCAAATACCAATTGCAGCCGAAGATCAAGATAAAACAACATTTACTTGTCCGTTTGGTACATTTGCTTATAGAAGGATGCCGTTTGGTTTATGTAATGCACCAGCTACATTTCAGCGTTGCATGATCGCAATATTTCATGATATGGTAGAAGATTTCATGGAAGTTTTTATGGACGATTTTTCAGTATTTGGTGATTCATTTGATTCTTGTTTAAAGAATTTACAGAAGATGTTGCAGAGATGTGAAGGGGCAAATTTAGTTCTTAACTGGGAAAAATGTCACTTTATGGTTAGAGAAGGAATTGTTTTAGGTCATAAAATATCCAAAATAGGAATCGAGGTAGATCTAGCGAAAATTGAAGCCATTTCAAAATTACCTTATCCTACAAATGTAAAAGGAATAAGAAGTTTTCTAGGACACGCTGGATTTTATCGGAGATTTATACCAGATTTTTCGAAAATAGCAAGACCGTTGAATCATTTGTTGGAAAAAGATGCAAAGTTTGAGTTTACAGACAAATGCAAACAATCGTTTGATACATTAAAAGAAAAGTTAGTATCTGCACCAGTTATGACAGGTCCAAATTGGAATCTACCTTTTGAATTAATGTGTGATGCTAGTGATTATGCGGTTGGAGCTGTTTTAGAGCAGAGAATTAATAAGAAGTTTAAGCCAATCTATTATGCCAGTAAGATATTAACAGATGCTCAGGAGAATTACACAACTACGGAAAAGGAACTTCTGGCCGTGGTTTTTGCTTTCGATAAATTTCGTTCATATCTTGTCTTAACTAAAACTGTGGTTTATACTGACCATTCTGCTTTGAAGTATTTGTTTAATAAGCAGGATGCGCGCTTTCGTTTATTGCGATGGATTCTTTTATTGCAGGAATTTGAAATTGAAATCAAGGATAAGAAAGGAGCTGAAAATGTCACAGCTGATCATTTGTCAAGGTTAGAAAATCCAGAGTTGGAAGCATTAGATGAAGAGGAAATTCAAGATTCATTTCCTGATGAGAAACTTATGACAGTACAAGAAGTGAAAGAGATACCTTGGTTTGCGAATTATGCAAATTATTTGGTTACTAAAATTTTACCAGGGATGGATTACCAGAAGAAGAAGAAATTCTTTTCTGATTTAAAGTATTATTTTTGGGAAGATCCATTTCTTTTCAGATACTGTGCAGATGGCATAATTAGAAGATGTTTAGATGGTAAAGAAGCTCAACAAATTATAAAGCATTGTCATGAAGGACCAGTAGGAGGACATAATGGACCAAGATACACTGCAAAGAAAATATTTGATGCAGGTTTTTATTGGCCAACGATTTTTAAGGATACATATGCATTTGTTCGGAATTGTGATTCTTGCCAAAGAGCTGGGAACATTTCTAAACGTGATGAGATGCCACAAAATAGTATACAGGTTTGTGAAATTTTTGATGTTTGGGGTATTATTTTATGGGACCATTTCCTATGAGTCACGGTAATAAGTACATTTTAGTAGCTGTGGATTATGTTTCTAAATGGGCTGAGGCAAAGGCATTACCTACGAATGATGCAAGAGTTGTGGTAAAATTTCTTAAACAATTATTCTCAAGATTTGGAACTCCCAGAGCATTGATTAGTGATAGAGGTACTCATTTTTATAATACTCAATTAGAGAAAGTATTAAAACGGTATGGAGTTAGTCATCGATTCGCTACACCTTATCATCCACAGACTAGTGGACAGGTTGAAAATACCAATCGTGCATTAAAACGTATTTTGGAACGTTCTGTTGGTTCTAACAGAAAAGATTGGTCGGAAAAGTTAGATGATGCATTTTGGGCATATAGGACAGCATTTAAAACACCTACAGGTTGTACTTCGTATAGATTAATTTATGGAAAAGCTTGTCATTTGCCAGTGGAAATAGAACACAAAGCATATTGGGCACTTCAAGAATGCAACATGGATATCGATGAAGTTAGTAAGCATCGCTTTTTACAGTTACATGAGTTAGATGAGCTTCGTTGGAATGCTTATGAAAATTCAAGGTTTTATAAAGAAAGAACGAAGAAATGGCACGATGCAAGACTTAGAGGAGATAAAGAATTTGTTGCTGGAGAACGTGTGCTTTTGTACAATTCACGTATTAGGTTATTTCCGGGTAAATTAAAATCCAGATGGAGCGGACCGTTTGTTATTCACCAAGTTCATGCAAATGGGAGTGTGGATTTGATAGCTTTCGATGAAACTATTTTTACAGTTAATGGACATCGTTTGAAGAAATATTATGAAGATAATGTTATTGAGAATATTGCAGATATAACTTTGGAAGGATAAGTTATAAGATAATGTCGAACTTACCGACATTTAAACAAAAGTGCTTCTTGGGAGACAACCCATGTTTATTTTTATATGTTATGTTTTTCTTTTTATGTTTTTATTTTCAGGATTAAACTTTGTGGGTGTGTTCACTGGAAACCCTCACGAGACTATAACTCGTCAACTCGGGATACCGAGGGTTTTAAAGGCTTATTGCATATGCTAAATGCAATCGTTATTAACTACGAAAGTGTGGATGTTGTATATTATTTTTCAAGAGATAAAGGAATCAACCAAGCAGATTTTTCTTAGCCGATGATGAAATTTATAATTTCAGTCAGGGGAGTTTTTCTGTTCTATTTTTCTTTTCCTTACTCACTTTTGTTTATCAATTATTATACAATGAGGGCATTGTATAATTTAAGTGTGGGGATAGGGTTCGTAAGAAAAAGAATTTCTTTAATTAAACATTTAAGTTTCTATTGTTCTAAAATTTTTGAAAATTTAAATTTTAAGTGAATAACTAAGTATTTATTAGTTAGAATACTTTTGTTAAAAGTTTTGTTTTGTATTTAAAAGTTTAGACTTTAATGTGGATTAAATGTTTTGTATATATAACGTAAGTGTAACATCCTCCGTACCGGACTGGTAATTTCTATTATTTTAATCGCGTATTTAATTGTTTTAGAAATTACTTGGTATTAATTGTTTAATTGAGAAACTTAGTTAAATAAGTCCCAGAACTTATTGTGACTAGTGAAATATTGGTCGTTTTAAATTACCTTAGTTAATGGTAAAATAAAATAAGTTTCTCGTAAAATGGTTTTTAGGTTCCAGGCAATAGATTGAAAGGGGACTAGTTTTAAGTGGATACGGGTCGGTGAAATATTTTGGCCGACCTATAAACTTTCCTAAAATGGAAAGATCTTTCATTTATCTAAAAACCTAAAACTAGAAACCTTAAACACAAGAAATTCTCAAACTCAAATCCATAAACAAACCTTGTGGAACTGAAATTCGAAGTTTAACATCATCATCATCAGCTGTACATCTCTGGATTGTAAGTAATTATATGAATCAAACCTTTTGAAATTGGGTTATGATCTCTTGGATTAAATTTATAGATATGTGATGTTAAATGATTATATGTGATGTTATTTGCTATTAATCATAGTTATTTTGATGTTTAAAAACGAATTGGCAACTGAGCATGAATGGTTTGTGGTATGAAATCGAGCTGGCTAGGCAGTTGCAGGTTCTGCAGTTTTGCGATGAACACAGGGAATCCGGCGGGTTCCTATTGAATCCGGCGGATTCATCAGGACAATGGGTTTGGGAATCCGGTCAAATGGGTTTAAATCCGGCGGATTCATCAACCGGATTCGTTTGGAGAACCCTGATCTAAAATTGGGTCTGAAATACCATTTGAATCCGGCGGATTCTCGGGGAATCCGGCGGATTCTACCTATATACAGAAAACATGATTTTGTTTAACAAGCTTTATTGAATCCTTAATGTATTAATACTACTAGATATATATGTTGATATATTTAACTAATGTGCATATAGTGATTGTATTATACATAGGATAAAATGAAGCAATATATGTTGTATTCGAATATAAGTTATGATTTTAAGAATGTTGTTACTAACTTATATTTGATTTTGATTCTCAGATCTTCCAAAAGATAAGTGATACTTGGAATCCGAGTTTGTGAAGACCAAGGTATCGGTGAGTGGATTTAGAACTCACCTTTCGATTTAGTTGTAACCGTTTGGTTGCAACAAGTAAACGTAGATTGATTATAAGATTATTTAGTCTGTGTTATTGATTATGAATCTACGTGATATGTGATTCTATGTGTATCAGATTATTGAGGTCAACTTGTAGTTGGACTTTTTGGTTATTATGTGAATTACACAGGTTTTGATTCATTTGTTGTGTTTGAGACCTGTGTATGAGTTTAATAACCAATAGTTATCGGTCTATTCTGTAATGGCCATACAGATTGACGTTAAGTGTTCTTGGAGAATCCCCGTTTATTATGATTCCTCCAGAGCCACCGATCCTCATTGAAATTGAAATAGAAATGTGTTTACGATTATTTGCTGTAAACAAATTGTTATGCTAAGTTGGATTGTGTGTGATAAATTCATTCACTTAGCTTCGTGCTAATCCCTCATTTTAACTTCCTGCAGATTATATTTGATATGTGGGTGATCAGGAAGTGGATGCTTGTGCATGGAAAGTTTGACAGCTTGTAAACTCTGATATGGTTTTGTTATAAACCTTGTTTTGTAATACATAATAATACCCCGTAGTGTCTAGTTTTAAACAGTTTTAATTTGGTGTGTTCTGAACATGTAACTGTTTATGTACATTATCTTAATGTACAGTATATAAATATGTTTTAAATTCATACGCTTCCGAGTAAAATAATATAATGTTACTGTATAGAAAGAGGGGTGTTATAAGTTGGTATCAGAGCATAGTTTTGGGCTAATTGAGCATTGTAAAGTGTTCAATCCCAATTCTGAAGCATGTTTTGTCAAACATTCCTGATGAGAAAACGAAAATTGAACAGTTTGTTAATGCATTACATTCTAATTATCGTACCACGGTGAGATTAGCAGGTACTTTATCTCAAGCTTTTAATCTTGCACGTTCAGTTGATAGTGATATGAGAGGTTCAGTTTTTCCATCTAAGGATAGATCCGATCAGAAATCCAGAAATGAATCTTCAGGAAAAGGGAAACAAAGGTGGCAGGGTAACCGACAGGGCCAGAAAAGCAGTGGCAGTAAAAGTGTTTCTTCTGGTAGTTCTAACTGGTGTAGTACTTGCAGGTCTAAGCATACTGGGCCGTGTACACCTCAGACAAATAAATGTGTTAAATGTGGTGAGCTTGGTCATGAGTTTAAGAATTGCAAGTTTCCTAATTATGTGTGCTGGTATTGTAAGAAAGAAGGGCATCTGTTGGTCAGTGTCCAGAGGCGGGGAAACAGGGTTCGGTTTCGGTCGGGAGTTCGTCATCTTCCGGGCAAAAGCGGAAGAATTCTTCGCCAGCTACGAGTAGGGCCTTTCAGATGACAGTCGATGAGGCTGTCCACACAGATGATGTGATTACTGGTACTTTTCTTATAAACTCTGTACCAGCACGTGTTTTATTTGATTCAGGAGCAAACTGCTCTTTTATATCTGTGTGTTTCTGTGATAAGTTGAAACTGATTCCTACTGTGATAACTAAGCCCTTAGAAGTAGAGATTGTTAGTGGCAAGTTAGTTCCTGTTACCACCTTGGTGACTGGAGCTAATATTGTAATTGATGGCCAGACATTTCCAATTTCGTTTATGTTAATGCCGATTCCAAGTTTTGATGTGATTGTTGGCATGGATTGGTTGAGTCAGTTTAAAGCTAGTATAGATTGCCACCATAAGCTGATTAGAATCCCAATTTCTGAAATGTCATATGTTGTGGCTCGAGGAGAAAGGGATGATGAGTGTATACCTCTGATTTCTATGATGAAAGCTAGGAAGTCGTTGTCTAAAGGCTGTGAGTCTTACCTGGCTTATGTGATTGATGTGAAATTAGAAAAGAAATCCATTTCTGATGTTCCGGTTGTTTCTGAATATCCGGAAGTGTTTCCCGATGAACTGCCTGGTTTACCACCGGTTAGGGAAGTTGAATATCAGATTGATCTTGTTCCTGGCTCGTCGCATGTAGCTAAAGCTCCCTATAGATTAGCTCCTTCTGAAATACGCGAAATGATGAATCAGATACAGGAGTTATTGGATAAAGGATTCATTAGACCTAGTTCTTCCCCTTGGGGTGCACCAGTTTTGTTTGTGAAAAAGAAGGATGGGTCTTTTAGAATGTGTATTGATTATAGGGAACTGAATAAACGAACAGTGAAGAATAAATATCCACTGCCTCGCATAGACGATTTGTTTGATCAGTTGCAGGGATCTTCATTTTATTCTAAGATTGACTTGAGATCAGGTTATCATCAAGTACGTGTTCGTGAACAAGATATTCCTAAAACTGCTTTTCGAACCAGGTATGGTCACTTTGAATTCCTGGTTATGCCTTTTGGTTTGACTAATGCTCCAGCAGTTTTTATGGATTTGATGAACCGTGTTTGTCGGCCTTTTCTCGATAAATTTGTTATTGTGTTTATCGATGATATTCTGGTATACTCTAAATCTGAATCAGAACATGAATTGCATTTGAGAATAGTGTTAGAAACATTGAAAAGAGAACACTTGTATGCCAAATTTTCTAAATGTGAGTTCTGGATTCGGGAAGTACAGTTTCTGGGTCATATTATTTGTAATGATGGTGTCAAAGTTGATCCTGCTAAAATTGAAGCTGTTATGAATTGGAATGTTCCAAAGAATCCTTCTATATGAAGATTTCTGAATTTTAATAAATTAATAAATAACTTGTTTATTATTTTATGATACATAATATGATGTATGACATAAAAGTCTTAATTTTTAAATTTATTATGCAATAATTTTATATCTTTTTACTTATGTGAGTACATTTGGGGGTATATATTGATGGTTTCCTCTGTTATACGAAAGTATAGACCTGGTTTCTATTAATATATACTTAAACATTAAGCAAACGTAAGTCAAAAGTACTTGAAAAGTTTTAAAAACAAAAGATACCTAATGAGGTCGCCAAAATGGTTTGACCAAGTCTGGTTTTGCTTAAACCTGAATCAAGTTATGTCGCTCTATTGCATGAAAATGCAGACCTGTCACCAATGTCTTGATTCTTAAAAATGTATTTCATATATTTAATTGGAATATAAAAGAAAATTGTATAACTAAATTTAAAGGTATATCATATATGGAAATCATAAATAATATACATACTAATAATAAAGGTGTATTCAGAAGTATAAATATAGATTGTTTAAAGTGGACAAATATATTAGTAATCATTCATGAGCTATATATTACACAAATAATAATAATTTTATTTATACGTTATAGTTATCCATGTTAATTAAATTGTTTAAAATTTTAATTTATGAAACAAATTTTTAGTATTGGTATTCTGATTTTTAAATATTAGTTTGATGCTTATTTTTAAATTTTATTCAGTTTTCTATTTGAGGACAAGCAGAACTTAAGTGTGGGGATATTTGATAAGCATCAAATAGATAGTATATTTTATAGTAATTTATCCCTATTTTTATATACATTTTAGTGCATTTATATGATTTTAGATACTTATTTTGTTAATATTTGCAGGAATGTATTTTAATTAAAGATTGAAGAAAAAGGAGCAAAAACGAATCCGAAACTGAAAGAAACTGAAGAAAATGAAGAAATAAAGAAAAATGAGCTTAAACCTTGAAGAAATAAAGACCAAAAGAGTTAAAATGATTAATTGGGCCAAGAAAACAATGAAGTCCGGATATGAAGATTAAAAGTCCAAAAATCAAGCCCAAGCCCGAAATTAGAATATTCTGGAATTTACATTCAACCGGCGGTTAAGCTTTAGGGTTTGAAGGCGGTGCAGACACGTGGAGTTGGACCCGGATGCAAATAACTCCAACCGGCGGTTGGAGAACCCAACCGGCGGTTGGGAGGTCGGTTTTGAAAACTATAAATAGAGGCTCAAATTAGCTTAAACCATATACGATTCAAGAATACTAAAACCGAAAGTTAGGGTTTTAGGGCGACTTTAGGTGCGATTTTGGAGGCTAAAGAGCTAGGGTTTGAAGGTTTTTAACCCTAGGAAAAGCTAGTTCGTCAATTGGTTCGATTTCTTTATCCTTGTAACTTTAATAACCTTATTGAGTTATTTATGATATTGTTTATTTGATTTAATTGTGAATTAGGTTTTCATTATATTTGTTTGAATGAATGTTTACTGATTTTATTATTTGAATTATATGTTTATGTTGGAACTATATTATTGAATGTTTATTATACAAGAGTTGTCTTTATTATGATATTTTAGTGATTATTTTTGACATAATTAGACTGATTTATATTAAACTAGGATGACCATAAACTGTTTATATAAATTAAGTGATTGTGTTTATGTTTTGATCTTAACCTTATGCGATAAACTAAGAATAAATCATTAATATAAAGTAATACTGCGATTCAAGCCTAACCGTAGAAATTGTATAATAGATTGATGATAGATCATATTAATTAGTAACACTTTGCGTAACCTTATGATTGTGTTGCTATGATGAGGATTTGACTTAACCCTAAGTGATCTTCTACATTAGTAAATCACCAGTAATAATAGCCAACAAAGCAAATAGACATAAGTACATATAATAAGTTTAATAAATAAAAGTTTGAATAATTATAATCTTTTATCCAAATGAGTATACCTAAGTTGTTCCTTAAAACTTATCTATTAGAATCTGTATCAAAAATATAAATATAAATATGTTCGTTCGGAACTAAAACGTCTCCCTTATTTTATAGATTATTGTAAATTGGATCCTTTGTATTTATTTGTATTATAATTGTAAATATATGTAATTAGAATAAATAGATAATTAGTTATAAATAAGAATCACGTTTCTTGTGTTCCTTGTGTTCGAATTTGGACTTACTTATTAAGCTATATTACATGAACGGGTCAATCTTGCCTGAATTGTGTGATAGTATTATTTAGTATTTCCTTAATTTAAACTTGTTATTATAATTGCCTATACTTAGCACACATCAATTATAAATTGTTATGTTGGATTTGTATTTTTAGGATTTGGTAGTGTTTATTATTAATTAGGATGTTTAAATCTGGTATTGTTTAATGCTGTTTGTTGATTGTTCTCTCAGAATTGTGTTGTGAGTACGTGTTATGCTGGCAGTAAGTTCAGCGCAACAAAAAATTGAATCGAGAGGATGTGGGAAATTCATATCGTCCTTGTCATACTCATTAAACTGCACACTATTACAGGGGAGTTTTTCTGTTCTAAGTTCTTTTCTCTTTTTCCCGTTTTTGTATTTCATTATTTGTACAATGAGGGCATTGTACATCTTTAAGTGGGGGATGGGAGAGAAAAAGAGTGAAATTTCCACATAATTGTCCTGTTAATTAGTAGATGATTTTGTAATTTGGTTAACTGTTATTTTATTAAGATAAGTAACTAGGAGGTTATAAGTTGCCCGTTTTTCAACAAATTTTTAAATTTAAATTTGTGTTTTCTAGAGATAATTATTTTGTAACTATGTAGGTTATTTTGAAAATTTTTTCTACACTTATAATTAAAAAAATTAAATTGTGAAAAATGTTATTTAGCTTCATTATATGATGTATTGATAGGCAATTTATATGAGAATTTTTGAGCTTTTAAAGAAATGAAATTAAGGAGTAGATGTTACTTTTTAAATGAACTTTAGCTATGTATGACGTATGTCTTAATTTTCATATTAGTAATGTGTGATATGCCATATTTTAGGAATTTTAATTAACATCATTTGGGGATATACTGGGTGTTGTTTCCTTTGTTGTACAAAAGTACAGACCTGATCTCCGTCAGTATATCTAATAAAAAAAAAGAGCAAAAGAGTTTAAACAAACTCATGATTTTAAAATGTAGTCGAATTAAGTCGCTTTGTTGTACTAAGGTACAGACCTGTCACCAATGGTTTGACTAAAAGTTTTATATTGCTAAACCAAAATCAAGTTATGTCGCTTTGTTGTGTTGAGGCACAGACCTGTCACCTCTGTCTTGATTTGAAAAATGATTATTTTGATTAGAATTTCAAGATATGTAATATTGGCATATTGTGAGTATGAAAGTATATAGTTTTTGGGAGTTTAAGGGAATATCTACATGAATAATAATAAGTCGAGCTCAGTTATTTAAATATAGATTGTTTAAGTGGATAACAATATCAGTAATCATTGTGAACTAATTAGTGTTTAAAGAATAATAATTTCATGTGTAGATCATTTTTTGTAAATCTCGTAGTTTCTTAATATTTGTCTTTAGAATTAACATATTTTTAAATTTAAACGTTTGAGTTGAAGATGGGTAATGTTGTGTAATTCCTTTTTTAGTTATTTAGATTAATGGAGATGACTGTTTTCTTAAGAATTTGATTTTTGAATCAATAGTCTACTTGAGGACAAGTAGGATTCAAGTGGGGGATGTTTGATAAACGCTCAAAAGTACTATATTTTAGTAGTATTTTACCTCTATTCTTGGATGTTTTTATTGCATTTAATTAAGAATAGATATTGATTTCATTAATATTTGCAAATAGATGTGGAAATGGAGCGTTTATGAAGAAATGAATGGAAAACAGTCAATAAACGAGCTAAATGATGCATATTTGAAGAAATAAGTGAAGCCGAAGTTGAAGATATAATCAAATGAAGAAAAATCAAGAAACCGGCTGGAAATCCAATCCATACGCCGTATGGAAGTCCATACGCCGTATGGATTGTGGCGCAGAAGGCCCAGGTTACGCGAGTTTAGGCTGGGCTTGAAATTGATCCATACGCCGTATGGAAATCCATACGCCGTATGGATCAAAAACCACAGAAGTATAAAAACGCGTTTAAACCCTAAAAACGATAGTTTTTGTTTGTTTTTCGTTTCCAGATGTTTATATTCGGTTTTTAGGTTTAAGTTACGAATTAGTTTAGTATTTTGGAGGTACAAGGGCTCGGGATTGAAGTTATTCATCGCGGATCGTTGTAATTCGCCTTTATTGATTCGGTATAACTCTTTTATTCGATTTCATTGATGAATTTGTTATTGAATAATCTGATTATTTCTGTTTTAATGATGAATTGAATATCAAAGTGATTGTGTAATTGATTGAACTTGGATTATGATTGTTGAACGATTATAATTGCGTATTGACTAAGTTATTTAATTGAAAACCGATATATTACTCGTGAATCCTTGTTTATTGGTAACTGGTAGTTATTAGTTTTCAACGTGGTTAATAAGATTGATGAGATTGACTTCCTTTAATGTTATTAATTAATGATGGTTATAATCTTAGGGTTTTAATCATTGCTAAATAGATTGAGTTTGATAGGTTGAGAAACTAATAATTATTCACTTTAAAATGAACAAGAAAATAAGTTAATTATTGGGTATTGTTGAGTCATACCAATAGAGTTAATTATAATTAGTTGTGAATGTTTAATGCATAATTTAGGGAAAGGCACACAATTGACTGATCATCTTGTGACATTGGAACCAGTGTTTAATGTTGGACCCTAGATTGTAGGAATTAGTTGGACTCGAACCGTTGGCTAATTCACATTCAATTTAATGACATTGAAGAATTTGGTGTTAAGTTGATCTAAAAGAATCACAATTAGATAATCAATACATAATGAATCGGGAAATATGAATCTGAGTGACATTAATTATACAATTACTTATTCCTTCCATTTAGTATTTATTATTATTTATTTATTGTTTTAAATTAAGTTTTTATTTAAGTTTAATTGTTTTAAATTAATGTTTTCTAAACAAATGTTCGACCGGAACTAAAACGCCCCCCATTATTTACTGTTTTATAGTTGATTGTTAATTTCTATTTATAATAAATCCGTCGTTCCCTGTGTTCGAATCTGACTTACCAAATCTATATTTACAGTTGATCGGGTATTCTTGCCTGGTTGCTTGAAAGTATTTATTAGGTATTTCTATTTATAAAATATAAAACAAGACGTGCTTTCATAGCACATCAGTATAACTTCATGGACTTCTATCATAAGTTAACTCAAGTGAGATATCCTCATTACATGAGACGTTAATTGCATTCAAGCTTAGTTAACATTGGGCTTAGGCACAGTCTAACGTTACGCGTAAATGCGTAGCCATAACGGCTGGTTGCTGGGTTCAGTGGGAGCTAAGTGTAGATGGTTAATTGTCAAGATGGGATTTGCACCTCTTTTAATTAAGAGAGATATTGTTAGGCCTTTGATAGTTAAAACTGGAGAATGCGTGGCCGCGCTCGGAGAGTATTAGACTTCCGTCATTTTGAACCAGTTGAGACTAGATCAAGAACAAACAGAGTATCATTTGGTTGAGTAAAGTCCATGCCAGGTACTCTTGTAATATCGTGTCGCAAAAGGATATGTTGCTTTTTTAATATACCGTTGTGAATGGGTGATTCAACTAAATCGTGCGTGGTATAAGAGTTCTTATGACTCGGTCATCCTATGTGTCTTGCTAGGGACCGCCATAGGAAACTTAATAAGTTAAGTATAATCATCTATGCACAAGTGGGAGTCTGAAAGAATTATGTGCATAATAATTATATTTAATTATTTAATCCGATAATTAAGACACCAATGGGTCATACCAATGCATCATCGACAGATACGTATGGGATTAATTAGTTACAAATTAATTGAGAAGAGTTAATCAAAGTTTAGTGTTAAATGTTAAACTAAATATTAATTAAGGGTTTAAATTGTAAGTAACGACTAACTTGGTGAACAAGTTGGAGTTACCTATAACTATAATGCTAGGGGTTAGCATTAGGGTTTGATAGACACACAACGAGAAAAACCCCACAAACCCTCACTCTCTCTCCCTCTTCTCTTGTTCTGCCGAACCCAAGAAAAACCCCAAAACCGATTTCGGTTTTGGGTTTGTTGAACCACACACACACTTGTGTGTTTGTTTTCGATTTGTGCGCGTTGTTACTAATTTGTAGTAAAGGTTAACGCATTAGCAAGAACAAGCAACAACTAGCGATTGTATCTATAATGATGACTAGTATTGGTACGAACGCGTTGGCACCTCCGAGCAAGAAACAAAAGAATGATCATTCCGAGCAAATCACTGTAAGTTGTTTCTTTCATCTCGTTTAATTAGTTGATCGATTTAATTCAAGTATTTGGATCCATAGTTATGGGTTTTTGATTTTATTATTTTCCGCATATTATTGTTTTAATATTTAATAAAACTAACCGTATAAAACCCATCATATAAACCTGTTTAAAAAATAACAGAGCATGCACATGGCATGTCAAGGTGTTATCGCGTTGCTGTGTTTCTTCATCATCGCCAATCATCATCATTTATTAAAATCAGCCAATAAGCATCACTCGCTATTTAATACCCCGTATATTCTTCGGTTCACTATCGATTACATCTCTGAAGTTGATTGAACCACCGTCTTCTTCCTTTTAAGGTATATATAGTAGTTTAATCTATTGATCTAATTCTAAATTTAGATTTATGATAACATGATATTTTAAACATAACATTTGGTTCTATATGCTATTTGTCTGAATTTACATTCTACTTATTTACTATCATTATAAAAAGTATACACATAGCAGAATTGGTCGCTTGGATGGTGAAAATACGTACACATGCACATGACATATCATTGTTTGTGTGTTCATGCTGATTACGTTGTGCATTACTGGATCGATATTGGTTGTGATTTGAAGACTGAGGCACTATGTTTGTAGAGATTGATATGCTTTACTGTTATTTATTTTCCATTGAGTAATTGATGTAGTGTGTAGAGATTGCATTTTGAGTACATACATTATTCCTTCATGTAGTAAATATTTGTAAGAGCATGTATGCCACTTACTGTATATTGAGGTTTCATTAATAACTTTTTGCTTCTAAAAAAATTCAGCAGTTAGCTTACAAACAAAAGGTATACTCAAAATCATGGTGGAAGATATTAAGGAGTAAATATCTAAATCCCGTCATATGAAATTTCATTTGCTTTTACTTTTCATAGCCAAACTAACATTACGCAAATCTATATACTAATTAATTTAATAAATTTTAAATGTAAAAGTTGAAATTTATATCTATTAAAATTTCAATTTAGTAACCCGCGTTGTCGCGAGTCTTAAACCTAGTAGTAATAATAATAATAATAATAATAATAATAATAATAATAATAATAATAATAATCTTATTATTATATTATTATTTTATATTATTTATTTATTTTATATTATTGTTATTATTATTTATATAATTAAACCAAATTTGATATAACAATATATAATAACTTAGATTAACTATTTTACCTAGTTCTGTATTTCAATTTTATTTGTTTTCACTTTAATTTTGGTGATAGCAATTCTAAAATTATAGTAGGTTTACTCGTTTGGTTTACTAATTGGTTGACTGTTTTATTATAATTTAACTAGATTATAAACCCGTGTATACACAGGGATGTCTAAAAATTTTAATAAATTAATCAAATATAAGTAATACGGTGTTGATATTTAATTGTTTAATGTCAATATTATTAGTTTAATTTGGAAAATTAGCTTATCAAATATGAGTAGCCCTTTCTTAATATGTAAGTGTTAAATGCTAATACTCATTAGTTTAATTAATAATATCAAGGATTAAATTCCACAATTGTTTAGTACGCCATAAGTCCATATATATGTTGGTAAAGATATATACATATGTATTTATGAAAGGGTAAGGTTCAGAGGAGAAGGGGTGATTTGAGAAGAAGGATGAGAAGAATCTCCTCCACTCAAAAAATGCTACATGTCACCTCCTTAATTTTCACTTCTACCCTCTCCACATTTTTAAAATTATATACTACTCCCTTCTACTTTCTTCTTCCCCACCTCCTCCCATCCACCACCTACCACCGCCCGCCGCCCACCGCCGCCGCCTGCCGCCGGTCGCCGCCGTCGAAATTTTTTTTTTCAAATTTTTTTTTTTTTTACAAATTTTTTTTTACAAAAATTTTTTTCAATTTTTTTTTTACATATTATCACTTCTACTACATTTTGTTATAATTATGTGGCATCTTTTTTTATTTTCATTGAATGTTGTCTATATATATGTTTACGTATTGTTCATTTTTTACTGATTTTTTTATTATACACATTATTCTTTTGATGTTTTACTGCTTTTTATTTATACACATTGATCTAATATACATTGTTATTTTCTACGTCATTTTATCTTATACATGATCTATTTTTTACAGCATTTTGTTAAAAGTACACTGCATTTTGTTATAATTTCTGCATTTTACGTATTTTTTACTGCATTTTATATTATACATATTATCCATTTTACTGCATTTTATATAAAAGTGTTGCATTTTGCATACATTTCATATAACAAATTGTTTCGCTTTTTACTGCATTTTGTTATTTTTATTGCATTTTACATATTTTTTATTTATTGTTTGTTATTCACTGCATTTTATCTTATACATATCATCTATTTTTACTGCATTTTGTTAAAAGTACACTGCATTTTGTTATAATTACTGCATTTTACGTATTTTTTACTGTATTTATATATTATACATATTATCCATTTTACTGCATTTTATATAAAAGTGTTGCATTTTGCATACATTTCATTTAACAAATTGTTTCGCTTTTTACTGCATTTTTTTATTTTTATTGCATTTTACATAATTTTCATTTATTGTTTGTTATTCACTGCATTTTATCTTATACATATCATCTATTTTGACTGCATTTTGTTAAAAGTACACTGCATTTTGTTATAGTTACTGCATTTTACGTATTTTTTACTACATTTTATATTATACATATTATCCATTTTACTGCATTTTATATAAAAGTGTTGCATTTTGCATATATTTCATCTAACAAATTGTTTCGCTTTTTACTGCATTTTGTTTGTGAACTTATTTTTATTTATTTTAAACAAAAACATGCATAAGATAAATTTATAAGAAAATGCATTGAAAGTTTATAGTTTTATTAAAAATGCAATAGATAATTGGGTAGAATATTTAATAAGAAGAAATTGGAAAAAGATTTAGAAAAAAAAATTGAAAAAAAAAAAATTTGAAAATTTTTTTTTTTAAAAAAAAATATATATTTTTTGGCGGCAGCTGGCGGCGGTCGGAGGCGGCTGGTGGCGGCAGCAGGTGGTGGTAGCAGGTGGGTGGTGGTGGTGGGTGGGGTTGGGGGAAGAAGAAGGTGGGAGGGGAAATAGAAGGTGGGGGAGGAAGAAAAGAAAGTGGGAGGGTTAAAATGTAAAATTTAGATAAGTGGAAGGGGTGTAAGGTAAAATTTTTTGTTATGTTTTTTTTTGTTAACTAATCTTACGTATGTTATAATGTAAATCTAAATATACCACTATGACCAGTTTATTTTTATCTACATTTTGATATAAAAAAAAGTTGATTTCGAGACAAAAAAACGCTTTCGTGAAATACATAACATATGAAGATAAAATTTATGTCAAAATGTAGACAAAATTACACTGATCATGAATATATATTCGAAATTATTTTAAACATTGTATAGAAAAAGTTATTAAAGAAAAACGAAATACTACGTTAATTAAATAGGAAAAATATAATATATTAAATATAATATATCATCCAGTCGCAAATCTCCGGTGCATAAGTAAATCGCAAATCGCAAAATCCGAATTTGCGATTTGCGATGGCATATATTTCTCGAGAACGGATCGGTTATGTTCACGGGTCGCAAAAGCAAATCCTGGATCGCAAAAGCAAATTTGCGATTTGCGATTTCAAGGGGCATATCGTCAATTTTTTTTTTCCGAGGGTAAATCAATATATACTTGTAAAAGATGTGGCATTTTGATTAATTTCCCTATAAATTAAACCCGTGTACATAAAACTTTTATTTTTGTATGATAAAAAAAATAAATCTATTCTATCAACTAAAGGGGGGATGCGCTGACATCATAAAGCTGATTTGGCACCAATTGAAGCAATCGAATACGCTGATGTGTCACTACCACATTACTCTGCTGATGTCATCATGTTGTATTCTTTTAATTCGAAAATTATTTTTAATTCTTAAAAACGAATTATTCAAATTTGGAAATCATGAATTAACAATTAAAACACAATTACAACCTTATTGGTTCAAATTTATTTATTTTTTCATTTCCCAAAGGTGGCATACAAAAAGGTAATGATGAAAATATATCTTTTACCTTTTCCCATAGATATTGTTGCCATCTACACGCCACAAACTTTTACGGGGAAAATCAAAGGGCTTCTTTCTATTATAAAAATGCATTACCATTTTAGCCAACACCACCTACACCAGCGTATTCAATTCCCTTCTCTATATAATCACACATCAATTCTTATTTTTATCTGTGTTCAGATCTTGAAATGTTATTTTTTTTTTGTTACCAAATTTTTGTATTTAATATCATACAGGATGGCAAGATCGAGGCTATTGTCAAGAAGGTTTTAATACCATTTTTTGAATATTTATTATTGCAAGAAGGATTTGTTGTTATGCTGAGTAAATTACTAATTTTATTGCAAGAAGGTTTTTTGCACTTTAGGTACCCAAAATCTTCCTATATAATCACACATCTATTTGTTACATACTACTAACCTCCACCAGATACTTAAAAAAAATGGATCCAGCTTCTTCTTCAAGCCTCTAACACTTCAGAGGTGAAGGATAAGGGTCAGGTTATTATGGACGTATGCAACTTGCTCATTAAGATGAGAGGTCACGAGGAAAAAATGACGAATTTTCTTGAAGAAATGCAGCAAATTTGTACGTGAACGAAAGCAAATGAAGATTCAGAATCTACAGTATCTCACAGAGTATTTCGTGGTTGCGATGCAAATCTATCGAAGGTTTATCTGAAAGACGATATGTATAGAGATTCTCTTCATGAAGTTAAACTCAAGAATGCTTTAACTGTTGTGAAGGATAGCATTGATCAGAAAACTGAAACTTTTGATATCTTTTCTAGGTCTTGATGTTGTTTCTATGTTTTCAAAAATGCTTTTGTTAAATGTATGTTATGTTCTTATCTATTAAATTTCTCTTTACCATATTTTGTTATTATAATTATTCACTTTTATGTCACCATCCTATATAGTTTAATTGTAACAAATTGTTACAAATTTATTTGTTATACATTTAATTATAATCTATACTTAAAAATGAATAATTCTTCGTTAACTTAATTTTTTACATACTAGACATAAATTAAATCGAAATTACAGTAAACATTTCAAAATTATTAATTTTTTGTTGAATTATGAATTATTAACAGCATATACTTAACATTTAGTTTTGATTAAACTGAGTTCATCTAAAGTCTAAACTACGAGTAATTATTTAGTAAAATCAACAACTTTGAAGGTGACTGTAGATGAACAGTCTTTTATTTGTTGCTATGTTACATTGGAAACATGCAACCGTCAAATAATAAAGATTATGTCAGGTAATAAGTAGTAGTAGTAAACCCATCGTAAAATTTAATTATTTAAATAAAGCTTCACTATTCATATATATAAGATAAATGTTAATTAAAGAAGTTTAACTTATAATCTTAGAGTATTAGTTAGTCAAAACCATATTAATTTTTGTTGATACTCCGTATATAATTTCTAGAATTTTATCCTGATCACAAAATAGTTTAATCGTAAATTCAAAATTACTTTAAAATGACTACAAAACATAATAGTAGAAAAGTTAATATATTATACTGTACAAGTTACATCTAAATTTATTTTACTTATTAAAACTTTATCAAATAATCATAAAATTTAGATTATTCAACGTACCCGTGTTTTCACGGGTCATAAAACTAGTAATAATATACACAATACTTTTAGGCCGTCTCGAATGGGTGCACTATAACATCAAATTTGGTGTTTTGGTTTAGAATTTCATCTCCAACCAACTCACCAAATTTGGTGCAAATTATAAGGTATGATAAATTTATTATGATTTTGCACTAAATTTGGTGCAACACTATATATAATGTTTCATTTTAGCCCCTATATTTGAAATATTGTTATTATTCAGGTACAAAACTTGAAAAAACTTAGTATTTATTTGTATGATTATTTTAAATACCTTATATTTTAGATTTAGATAATATGATCATTGAAATAATAAAATATAATGTTCAAAAAAGTTATGATAATTAAACATTGATTTATGCAAAGAACTTATGTAATTGATATTTTAAGAAAGGAAATAAATATAATTATCATTTAAGTTAATAGTTTGGAAGGTTAATTGATCATTAACTAATTAATTGAAGTAAAGTATGATGTAAAAATAGTTTAGGGGGGAATGTGTAAATGTTGAAAGTCGTTTTAGTGCAGAAATTTAGTGCATACAATAGAGATGAAACATATTTGGTGCAAGCATATTCCTGAAAAATCCATTTATTGCACCAAATTTAGTGTAGTATTTAATGCATACGTTGGAGATGGCCTTAGCTCGAGCAAGATTAAAAAAATATACTTGCGATATTAAAAGGAATAAACTTGAAGATGAAAACACTATATTCCATATTAGTTATGTGGGAGTTTAATAGAAATATAATTATTGCTGTTTTTTCTTTCTTACTTTTTAGAGAATATCAGTTTCTTTCTTACCGCTTTCCTTACAGTTTATACTAAGAATTTCAAGTTAGGGTAATATGGTGGTCACAATCAAACTTCCCTACGTAGCTATTTTTGGAGGTAGGCAGCTAATTTGGGACGTTCAAAAAAGAAAACATGGATTATATTTTTGGGAGGACGGGAGTATATTTTATTGATATTATCATTAATAAAACTGACGTTAGCTAATTTATTCTTAGTAGAATTATATAATTATAAAGAATTAAACTATTTTTTATTTATTTGAATGTTAAACTATATATATGCACGCGAAACTTTGTATTTAAGTTAGTTTGACATTTTTAATTAGAGTTCCTTTGGATTTGGGTAGATGTTATTTCTGAATAGAAACATCTTATCTTGTCTTAAATATACTATTAATGCAGACATATGTCATTCAATTTCAAAATTGAATTACAATTAAATATATACAAAATATCATCCAATTATTTGTGTTTCTATTTAAATGAAGCATCAAGCATATTTACTACCTCAACTATAACACGTAATGTCTCTTTAATAAATTAGTAAAGTATTAGTTACCATGAGTTTAGTAGTATATATATGCACGGAACTATCTTTTCCTTATTTGAATGTTAAGCCCATATATATACATGGATGTCGAATCACTAATTTTTATTTATTCGAATGTTAAATTGGTGTAGACACACGGAGTTTTTAGTTTTTATGAGATCATATATCGAAATTTATAGTTAAGTTTGACAATTTTTTTAAATAGAGTTACTTTGAATTTAAGAATTCTTAGTTTCACGGTCAAGATTGTAAGGATAGTAGTAAAACAAAACAAAAGCATATTAATTTTTCAATCAAACAATTAAATTAACCATTTATATTTCACAATGGACTAAAGCTTTATAAAATTTATTCAATCATTCTAACAAATAATAGAAGACATTTGCTACGTATCACACAATTTGAGGCTGATCTATTGTTTCCAAACACGCTCCAGCCATCGTACATGCCTACATGGAATATATTTTTTTATTTTATATTTTGTAGTATTCAATTCAATCTCAAATTGTATATATTTATAACTACAATTATTACTCCGTATTTTTATTTTCACGGTGAGGGTTTTTTCAATATTTATTTAATTTTAAGTTAATTAAATAAAGGTGTTATTATAAAAGAGAAATTTTAGGTAAACGAGTGAATTTAATTGGTTAATTGGAAGAGGTGTGAAATTGAAGCATTTGATTGGTCAATAGATAATATTTATTTAATTTTAAGTTAATTAAATAAAGGTGTTATTATAAAAGAGAAATTTTAGGTAAACGAGTGAATTTAATTGGTTAATTGGAAGAGGTGTGAAATTGAAGCATTTGATTGGTCAATAGATACCAAATTTTAAACAAATTTGCCTTAACAAAGTTTTCTATTATTAATATTTAATTTAATTTAGATTAGATAATTACTTTTTATATTTTAATTACTTTTTGTCCAGCATGTGTATATGAAAGTTTCTTCTTCTAGTTTACCGAGTGTTATAGAGTAATTAGTACTCCCTCCGTCCCAAAATAATTGTCCACCGACAAAAAACACGTAGTTTAATAAAAGTACAATCATTACTGCTTTCTCTTTCTTACTTTTTGCAGAATGACAGTTTTACCCTTAAACAATTAATTACCACTTTCTATAAAGTTTGTAGCAACAATTTCAAGTAAGGGTAATTTGGTAATCACGATCAAAATTTCCTTTCTATATTTGGAAGTGGACAATTAATTTGAGACGTCCGAAAAAGAAAATGTGGACTATATTTTTGAGACGGAGGTAGTATTATTTACAGTTAAATAATTATTGCTTTGAAATAGATATGTAGTTGATGTATTGAAAAAATGTTAGTTCAATAAAATTGGGGTGCTTAATGTGACACCCGGTCAAAAAGGGGCCAAAATTAGCGGTCAATTTAAACTTTAATCACTCATAATTGATACATATTAATACGAAAGTATTCAAATATTATATATGTATTTATATTTATATATATATATATATATATATATATATATATATATATATATATATATATATATATATATATATATATATAACACAATGATTATTTAATAATCACGTACAAACAAATCTAAAAGAACGCGTAATCTTAAATACGGACGTTGGTGAAAAATATTTTTAAATAATGTATTATTAATGAGAATAATAATTATTTACTTGATTTCAAATTTGAACATATTTTGTACACTGAAAACTATCCTTCTAAATGAGTTAAAACAAAGATATAATTTTATATCTCGCTAAAAGTATTTTTATAAAATACTTCAATTAAAAGTATATACGATTTCATATTTAGAAATTTATCATTTAAAAAGATTATACTACTTTACGATCGGGTACACGTACACGGAGCGAAAATACCCACTAGCTTTAATTATTGGAGCCGGCAATAACCAACCGACCCCAATAATTGAATCAAAACATACGCACACACACATATCTATCTATCTATCCGTCTGCTCTCTGCTCTCTCCCTCAATCATCATCAACAACAAACCAACAACAACAATAACAAAAGCAGCAGCAGCAAAAGCTTGTGATCATCATCATCATCTTATTCATCATCATCATCGTGTTCATCATCATCATCTCCCACGGCTCCATTTTTAATACATATGAACACTCCCCTTTTTCTGTAATTTTTGTGTTTTCAATTACTTATGTTACTATGTATTAGTGTTATATAAACTGATGATATCCAAAAATTCGAACTAGAAACCGAATACACTAAAAATCGTGCGAACAGACCCTGGTCAAGCCCCTAGCCGATCGGCTATATACATCCAGCCAATTGGGTATTTTTCCCCAGCCGATCGGCTATTGTTTGTGAGTCGTACGGCTAGAGATAGGTAGATGATCTGCTAAGGAAACATAGATGATCGGCTAAGAAAACATAGAGGATAGGCTAGAAAAACTCAGGGCTGGAAAAACTCAGATGATAGGCTGGAAAAACTCAGATGATAGGCTAAAACTCAGATGATAAGCTATAACTCAGATGATAGGCTATGATAATTCAGATGATCATCCGAATTTAGCCAGATGATCATCTGTTCTCAGATGATCATCTGAGGACCAATAATTCTTTTTCTCCCAAAAAGTATCAAACTTATTCGACAACAAATATTATTATACGATACGAAATATAAAGTATATTTTTAAGAAATTAACAAAAATTGTATTTTGAAATATGATTTCAATTCCGTCACCAACGGGCCGTATACTTTTATAAACTTCAAAATAAACACTTATCGAATACTTGATCATAACTTAACCGAATAGAAACTAATATGGATGGTTTATTAAAACGTCAATTCACTAACGATAACCTCACGTGTTTAAGATACTAGGAGGTTACTATTTGGATCACACGCGTAATAGGAGACGCTAGCACCACAGGTGAGTCTCACGGTCCCTTTTTACTGTCTTTACTTTGGGGGAGATGCATTGCTTGTTTTACTTGTATACATATATGTATGTATGGTTTTACCGACTTGTAAATTTACTACTTGATAGACATACTACTTTACAAACTTGCTACTTTACAAACATACCGACTTATTGACAGGCTTTACTACTTACAAACTTACTTTTTTACTGGAATACTACTTTACAGACTTTATTGACTTGCTACTCTACAAACTTACTGTCTTATCGACTTGTATACTTACTGTTTTACCAACTTATATATTTACTGCATGACCGACTTACAAATTTACCATTTTATAAACTATACCGACTTACAGACCTACAGACTTACTAAATTGCATGAGTTGCGTTTTAATCCAATGAAGTCCTCTGAATCATAGTTGTTAGTTATGGGATAAGCGCGAGTTTTAGTATATTGATCCATATGGGATTGACAATCCCCGCACGGGGTAGCACGCACTACCATGAACCGTACTCGTATAAACGGGCGTTTTCTACTCGTTTCGTATGAGTGTTTTTGGATTAGCACTCACGGGGGCGAATTACAGACTGGTTAAGCTCTGACTATGATGGCTCATGGCAGACTACAACGACCTTACTATACTTGTGAAATCCTTACTTACGGACCTAATACCGTTGTATAATTATACTTTACTGTCTTATTTATTTGAAAATTCTTTACTTACTGATACATACATTGTGAATTCTTTACTACTGACTGTTTTTATTCGTACAATAAATTACTTATTGTTTTGTGTACAAATTCCTGTTATTATTTGTTACAAACCTGTGAGATTCACCAACCTTTTGATTGACGCTTTTAGTGACGCATTCTCAGGTACACAGCAACAGTAGGAATGGCCCGCAGGGTATGCTAAGCTAGAACGAGTCGCATGCATACACACTTATGAAGATTTTACTTGCATTATCTTTTGTACTTTGATTATGTATTTAAAATCTTCAGAATCATTTTGTGAACTCACTAGTGATGTATACTTATGACTTGAAACCTTGTGCTACTTTTGTAATGTAATGTATTTTCAAAAACGTCTCATTTAGATTCGTTTGCTTAATCTTTGTGCTTGATATTTGATTAGTCACGCCCAAAAACAATCGCTTCCGCAAAGCATGAAATTGGGGGTGTGACAGATTGGTATCAGAGCCTAAGGTTATAGCGAACTAGGTTGCATTTAGTGGGCCTAGACTATGACCGTTAGGCAGTATTCCTTATTAGGTATGACTGGTTTAGGGATTTCATTATACGAATTTAATTTAACATAGCCTGATCAACTATATATAATTAAAAGAAGATGATGTAAGATCTGAAAGTAGTTATGTTGAACATGAATGCACTAGTTGACTCTGATCACGAGAGAACCGGGACTTTTATTTGTTTTGTGCTAGACACAACTAGGTGGATAATATGTATATATGAGTTATACATATATGGTTAAGCCTATTAATATCCTCAGATACTTAATACACACTCATTGTTCAAATACGCCTTAGAACTCGCCAACGGTAAGTTAATCGAGTCAGGAAAATAGTACCGGGATGTGCCCTGGCTTCGAGGGTCATCTCTTCGAAATAGGCTTATCCTGGTAGAGTTAAGAACTTAGACATTCTATTCGGTACGGACCGATTAACAATCAGGATATACATACACCTAAAGACTAAAATCCTTTCTTGCTTCCCAACACTTAATCCTTGTAATCATTTGAATTCGCAAGTTAAATGATTACAACCACTATTATTCTACACTATTGATTGTCACTTGTGTTGTGATATATTACCGTTATATTTACAACTACGATGATCATATTCTAATATGAAACTCACATATTCCTTATCTTCATTGAAGGAACATGCCTCCACGAAGCCAAAAGTACACTCAAGCTCAGGTTGATCAACTGGTTGCTGACGCACTAATTGCTGAGCGACGACGATCCGAAAGTGCTGAAACACCACCAAGTACCACTGTGGTAAAACCTTGCACCTACAAAGACTTCCTTAGCTGCAAGCCTCTGAACTTCAACGGCACTGAAGGTGCCATTGGGTTGTTACGATGGCTGGAAAAGACAGAGTCAGTCTTTCGCAACTACAACTGCACTGAGGACTGTAAGGTCAACTTCTCCACCTACCTTTTTTATGGATGATGCTTTGAGATGGTGGAACACTTATGCTGACTCTGTAGGCCTAGACGTTTCTCTCAAAACTCCTTGGGACGAATTGAAGAAAATGCTCAAAGACGAGTATTGTCCTAGGGATGAAATCCAACAGCTCGAGGCGGAATTCTGGAATCTCACCACTCAAGGGAATGACATTGCCGCTACACTTCTCGATTCAATCAGTTGGCACACCTTTGCCCATCTATGGTTGATCAGGAATCCAAGCGTATTGAGCGCTATCTCTGGGGACTTCCCCCACAAATTCAGGGGATGGTTACTTCATCGAACTCTCCTACCTTTCATGGAACTGTGCGTATGGCACACAAGTTAATGGCACAAATGGTTCGCCAAGGAACCGTTGTTAACAAAAACACTGGTAACAGCTCTGGGATAACAAAAGGAAAGTGGATGGAAACCCTGGAAACCAGAGCCAAGCCAACAAAAAGCCTGCAACTGCTAAGGCCAACGCTTCTGAATCTGATGACAAGATAGGGTATAAAGGAAGCAAGCCTTATTGCTCTAAGTGCAGCCTTCATCATGATGGTTCGTGTGCTTGCACTAAATGCAAGCGATTCGGGCATGTGGCTAAAGATTGCAAAACAGTCATAACTGGTACCAACACCTCTGCACCCAAAACCTGTTATGAGTGCAACGGTACTGGACACTTCAGGAAGGATTGCCCAAAGCTGAAGGACAAAAACAGCAACACCGCTAAGGGCATGTTCTATGTGCTTAACACTGAAGGTAACACTAGTACAAAAATGACTATTTAGAGCGCAGTGTTATAGCGATTTTATGTGAAAACCGATATAAAAAGTAAAAATTGGGTTCAAAATTTGCTTTGAAACGGTTTAATGGCTTTATTTGTAGCGGTTTTGAAAAAACCCGCTCTAATTACTTATATTTATAGCGGTTTAGTAAACACCGATTCAAAAAATACCATTATTTATGGTGGTTTAAAACAACCCACTTCAAAAAAGTGCAATTTTAGAACGGTTAAGTAAAAAACCGTTTCAAATAGAATAAAACGGAGCGGTTATTTCTAAAGTAAAAAAAATAAGTTTGTGAACCGCGCTATAAAATAACAAAGAACCGCTCCATAAAAGAATTATATAGCACGTTCTTTGTGAGCCGTGCTATAAAATAGCAAATGACCGCCCCATAAAAAGTATTTTATAGCGATCCAAAAACAATTATAACCGCTCCAAAAACAATTATATAAAAAGTATTTTATAGCGCTCCAAAAACAATTATAACCACTCTAAAAATAGCGCGGTTCACATGAACCGCACTATAAAATAAGAAGGACCGCTCCAAAAACAATTATATAAAAAGTATTTTATAACGCTCAAAAAACAATTATAACCGCTCCAAAAACAATTATATAAAAGTATTTTATAACGCTCCAAAAATAATTATAACCGCTCCAAAAATAGCGCGGTTCATATGAACCGCACTATAAAATAAGAAGGACCGCTCCAAAAACAATTATAACCGCTCCAAAAAATTATATAAAAAGTATTTTATAGCGCTACAAAAACAATTATAACCGCTCCAAAAACAATTATATAAAAGTATTTTATAGCGCTCCAAAAACAATTATAACCGCTCCAATAACAATTATAACCGCTCCAAAAATAATTATATAGCACGTTGTTTCAGAACCGCACTATAAAACAACAAATAACCGCTCTTCTTTTCTCATTTTACTTATAAATATATATACACACATATCTTCTCCACCACACACATATTATCTCCAGCACTCACCCACTAACTTACAGAAGCAAGCTAGATTTATTTTAGTTATTTCCCACTATAGAAAATAAATTGAAGTGTTTCCGGTGATGAATAACAGTGAGTCACGGTAGCAGCAAACCAGTAATTTAATGTAAGATTAAAAGAAACTATGAATTAATATTATTTTTAGATCTGTGTTTTGTTTCCTCAGATCTGTGTTCTTACATATCTGTATTTGTGTTCAGATCTCATCTGTGATGATGGCTTACATCTAGTTGTACTTTATCGGTTGTTGTGGTGAGCATATGTTTCTTCTATGTATATGCACATACAATAAATATAAAAATAATATATAATTTATAGTGTGTTTATTTCTATTGCAGTATCCTCAACAAACAAATGAGTGAATGGACTAGTGGTTACTGAAAGGGTGATGAGTTGCAGTGTATCGCTAGTGCAATTGAAGAAATTTTACTTTATAAATATATGGTTGTAGACTTGTAATATAGTACTGCTATGTTCAAATCTATGTATTTTTGAGTTATTGTACTTTGGTATTTTTATTTAAGATATGTAATTTTTTGTTCGATTAAAACATGTTGATATTTTTCATTTAAGTTATTGTGTATGTATATTTATATAAGTTGAAAAAGAATCTATTTTTTTTTTCATGAAAGGAAATTAATTTGAATTTGAAGTATAAGTTGAAGTAAAACTAATGAATTTTTAGGTGATTAGCGGGAAACTGAAAATGAATATATGCTTTTTGGGGTAAAAAGTGAATTGAATATTTGGGTGATTAGCGGGAAACTGAAAATGAATATATGCTTGGGGGTAAAAGTGAATTACTTTTGAATTTTCGTTTGACTTTTGAAGCGGTTCATTAGCCCAACAAACACCTCATTTATTGTCCAACAACCGTTCTATTACAATAAAGTAACCGTTTCAAATTCATGCTTTTGAAATGGTCGTTTGACCGCTTTAAAAGATGTTTAGGCTTTCGTGGCGCCGGCATCAGGGGCGGTTAAATCACTGCTTCAGATAGTCTTTTTCACCGCCATAAATATTCATTTATGTACAAGTGTAACTGATATCGCGTAAAAAGTCATGTTTTTACTACTGATATCTCTCTCATTCTGGAACGATTCTTGGAATTTTGAATTCAAATATGGTACAAATCAATAACATTATGCCAAGCTGGTCAAAACAAGGTTGCACGAGAAAAATCAAGCAAAACGGATGTAAAATGAAGATTCCACACACGTTTGAAGATTCAAGGCACCAAAACGAGATTTCAAGACTAAAGTGCCCTTCACCAACATCCATTCTATCCAAGATGTTCGTTTTCAAAATACGAATCCAACAGAAGAAAAATCAACTAAAACGGATAAAGAATGAAGATTCTACGCCCACCGAAAGATCCAAATGATTCGTACGCAATATCTGGAGTTAGGGACCTCATCTCAGGGGCTATCTTATGTCAAAATCTTTGTTTTTGAATTACGAATCCAACAAAAAAAGAATCGACTCAAACGGGCGCATAACGAAGAAAACATGCATGAATCAAGAAACGAAGCAAAAGACGGCGAAACGGGGCGGGTGGCAACCAGCCGCCGCCGGCCACCACCAGGCCTCCGCCGGCCACCACCAGGGCGCCGCCGGCCTGCCGTCCCCCATCTCGCTTTCCTTTTTTGGCTAATTCCCGTACCTGGTGCGCCTACTTTCCGCGTTGTACAGTACCCGGTGCACCACCTTTCCGCGTTGTACAGTACCTGGTGCACCTTTTTACCCACGTTACGCTAATGTGCACCCCTTGATGCTAATGTGAGCCAAAACTCACCTATAAATATGGGGCTTTAGTTCATTTGCAAAACACACCTTCCATACTTTGGAAAAACTCTTTCTTTCTTACTTTCTCACTAGAAAATCTCTTGTAGTCTTTTAGTCTTTCTCATTCTAGGATTATTGTAATTAGTCTACGGACTAACATAGAAGCTAGGACGAACGCTAAGGATTCGGAGATCAATCTTTGTACGTACGAAAGAGGTGTCAGTTATAATAATACGCTGCTACGCATTTAATTCCGGGTGATATCTAAACTTTATTTATACTTGTCTCATTTCATATTTTGAATATGTATTATTGCCTGGTATGTGATTTATTTGTTGCCATGAATTGCGAGTAGTTTATTATTGTGATTGATGATGATGTAGATAATTATAAGTAAGGATGTCATTACATAATCAGTGCACGATAATCATAAAATGATATAACGGCCCCTATTCAACTGTTTATTCGGTATAGTGCTGGAAATGCTTTATGCAAAGTACAAACGTACGGAAGCCGGTAAACGACCGAAGGTAGTTATATCATTGGAATCAGCTCTGGTTTAAAAGTTGAAACTCCGGAAGGATAATACAACTACACAACTAACTGGGGTATCCTACGAGAGTCAATGCATTATAAAATAATGTTCGTAAAACACGTTCAGATAAAATAGGAGCTAATAATCCTTGTACTGTTAGGACTTTATGAATTTAAGTTTAATTTATGGAGTACCCTTTCCAGTTATCCACGTGACTGCAACCTAGAAATTAGGACCTGATCAACCTTAATTATAGTAAGTAGTTATCTGTGCCCATGACATGCAATAAGTAAGACACAATGAAACCACTCGTTGTATATATTAGGTTTACATTTCTGCACTGCTTTACATTTAATTAGATAGAGTGTCACTTTCACTGTCAATTACTCTCGACTGCGTGTTGGATATAAGAAGCCGTGGAAATCTCATGTAAAGTACACTGTCTATTATTGAAAGGCATGGTCCTCATATGAAACGTGTTTTAACAAACTGCGAATAATCTGGAGATGTATAACTGTTTGAAAAGGAGAATTTAAACCATAAGTCGAAGCAATTAGAGCTTAATCGAGCAAAAACAAGACCTAGGAATAAGAGTAAAGTCCTAGTGACCTAGAATCCTTAAAACACTAAGCCTTACACAATCGACGGTCCAAACATACAAAGTTATTAATCTGCGTGCTAATAAAGTAGTAAACTACCTTAGGGGTTAAGAACGGTCGGACCTATGAGACGATACGCTACTGATTCATGCACCTCGGTATAAAACCAAAATAGGTTGCTCATCTTTCAACTAGATGAGTATTGGAAGTTTGTGTATTGCTCCGATCAGAATCACGATAACCTAGTTCCAAGTGACACGCCAATGGGAAATTGAGTTGGTAGGGTTCTAGAGTTTACACCTAGTAGTTTAACTGCCACATTAAGTATCAACCCTATTTGTTCTGTCATCCTGAAATATTAATTATCGAAATCTCAGCAATCACATCTTTATCTTTATCTGCTTTTCCTGTACTTTATTTTCCTGCAATTTACTTTCCTGCATTTTAATTATCTGTCTTTAAACCCCAAACCTACCTACTTTGTTCCATCCTAAATACTTACTTACCGAAAGTGTCAATTTTAATCGCCCACACGTTTGGATTCATAGAACGATCTTAGGTTATACTTACCGCTTACTAATCAGAGTAGGTAGTACGGTTAATTTAAGCCCCGCAAAAATATAAATTTAAAACCCCTGCTGCGCTCGCATCATCATTTGAAAAACAACGACACGGTGTGGGCACAACAGTAACCACCAGGACCCGAGACTTATTGACTTACTCAACACGGGTATGATCATTTACAGATAACCCGACTGCCTTTATACTATTTACTTTGGCAGATCTTACTTGCTGCTTAATAATTTCTATGTTTTCCTTAGATTCTAAGTACTTGATAAATTTAGGAAAACGACAACTTAATTACTACACGATACTGATATAGTTTAGTTTACTTTACAACCTTACCGACTATCATAGACTTTACGAATACAAAAGAATTTACATAGTTACTTTAGGCTACTAGTACACATTGTAGCTACACTATAGTTGCCGACTGGCAGACTGACTGACTTTGTCATATGGACATAATAGTCAACACACCTCGAAACTTTTCTTTTCTAACCTTTTAGTCGCCACTAGGGCACTAGTCAAACAAGTGGAGGAAGGCAACACTAGATAGGTGTTGTCCGACTTTCTTAGATGATGCACAAACTATAACTCAAACATACCGACAATTACTACAAACAAAATTTCGGGACGAAATTCTCCTAACAAGGGGAGAATGTGACATCCGGTCAAAAATGGCCAAAATTAGCGGCCAATTTAAACTTTAATCCCTCGTAATTGATACATATTAATACGAAAGTATTCAAATATTATATATGTATTTATATATATATAACACAATGATTATTTAATAATTGTAATCAGATTCAAGGAAAATACGTGTTCATTTTATTGAGTAATGAGACTAGGTATATATACATGAACTACATGGCTGCACACAGCTGTACATGGCTGCTCACAGCTGTACATGACTGGACACAGCTGTACATGGCTGTATAATTCACTAACATACAAGAAAACTAATTAACAGAAAATAAATCCTTGATACTAATCTCTAACACTCCTCCTCAAGTTGAAGGAATGATATTAATCATTCTCAACTTGCATAACATCCGCTCCTCCTGAACTTGAACTTCATCTTTCTGATTCAATTGGAAACGGGCTGTGGAGTGGAACCGCTGGAACGGAAGAGGGACAAGAACAGGAACCAGCACGGGGCAACAGGACATGAACTGGAAACAAGGACTGGATCAGGAAACCAGGAATCAGTGTCTAACTGATACCAAGTCAGCAGGACAGGAATTGGTTCTCGAGTTTACATTTAAACTCAAACAGGAACAGGAACAGAAATCAGGTCAGGCATAGGAAACGTGAATAAACTCTCGAACAGGAATCTGGATTCAGGATCAGGATCAGGATTTCAGGATCAAGGTTTCTGATTCAGTTATCAGAATTCAGGAACAAGCATAAATGATCAGGATTCAGGAGCAGGATCAGGAACATCACGAAATCAGAAAAAAACGTGACGTGTATCAGGAACAGGGACTGGACAGGATCTGGATCAGGTCAAGAGCGGGAACAGGATTCGGATTCCGCATTCAAGATCAGATCAAACAGGAACAGGAACTAACAGCAGATCTTGATCAGGTTAGCAACAAGATCAGATCACTAACAGGTTCTGGAACAGGTCAGGAACTGGTTTTAGGATTCAGGAATCGGGATCAGGTTTCAAGATCAAAAAGATCTTGAACAGGACAGGAACAGGAGGAACATGAAACTGGAAACAGGATCAGATTTCAAGATCAAAACATCTTGAACAAGACAGAAACAGGAAACGGGTGGAACACGCAACCGGATTTAGAGCAGGAATCTGAAATAACAAATCTGGAGCAGAAAAGAGCAACTGAAGATTAGGGTTTTGGGGTGAGGCTCTGATACCATGTAATCAGATTCAAGGAAAATACGTGTTCATTTTATTGAGTAATGAGACTAGGTATATATACATGAACTACATGGCTGCACACAGCTGTACATGGCTGCTCACAGCTGTACATGACTGGACACAGCTGTACATGGCTGTATAATTCACTAACATACAAGAAAACTAATTAACAGAAAATAAATCCTTGATACTAATCTCTAACAATAATCACGTACAAACAAATCTGAAAGAACGCGTAATCTTAAATACGAACGTTGGTGAAAAACATTTTTAAATAATGTATTATTAATGAGAATAATAATTATTTACTTGATTTCAAATTTGAACATATTTTGTACACTGAAAACTATCCGTCTAAATGAGTTAAAACAAAGATATAATTTTATATCTCGCTAAAAGTATTTTTATAAAATACTTCGATTAAAAGTATATACAATTTCATATTTAGAAATTTATCATTTAAAAAGATTATACTACTTTACGATCGGGTACACGAACACGGAGCAAAAATACCCACTAGCTTCAATTATTGGAGCCGGCTATAACCAACCGACCCCAATAATTGAATCAAAACATACGCACACACACATATCTATCTATCTATCCCTCTGCTCTCTGCTCTCTCCCTCAATCATCATCAACAACAACAAACCAACAACAACAATAACAAAAGCAGTAGCAGCAAAAGCTTGTGATCATCATCTTCATCTTATTCATCGTCATCATCGTGTTCATCATCATCATCATCTCCCACGGCTCCATTTTTAATCCGTATGAACACTCCCCTTTTTCTTTAATTTTTGTGTTTACAATTACTTATGTTACCATGTATTAGTGTTATATAAACTGATGATATCCAAAAATTCGAGCTAGAAACCGAATATACTAAAAATCGTGCGAACAGACCCTGGTCAAGCCCCTAGCCGATCGGCTATATACATCCAGTCGATCGGGTATTTTTCCCTAGCCGATCGGCTATGGTTTGTGAGCCGTACGGCTAGAGATAGGTAGATGATCGGCTAAGGAAACATAGATGATCGGCTAAGAAAACATAGAGGATAGGCTAGAAAAACTCAGATGATAGGCTGGAAAAACTCAGATGATAGGCTATGATAATTCAGATGGTCATCTGAATTTAGCCAGATGATCATCGAGGAAGATAGATGATCATCTATTCTCAGATGATCATCTGAGGACCAATAATTCTTTTTCTCCCAAAAAGTATCAAACTTATTCGACAACAAATATTATTATACGATACGAAAACATATAAAGTATATTTTTACGAAATTAACAAAAATTGTATTTTGAAATATGATTTCAATTCCGTCACCAACGGGCCGTATACTTTTATAAACTTCAAAATAAACACTTATCGAATACTTGGTCATAACTTAACCGAATAGAAACTAATATGGATGGTTTATTAAAACGTCGATTCACTCACGATAACCTCACGTGTTTAGGACACTAGGATGTTACTATTTGGATCACACGCGCAATAGGAGACGCTAGCACCACAGGTGAGTCTCACGGCTCCTTTTTACTGTCTTTACTTTGGGAGAGATGCATTGCTTGTTTTACTTGTATACATATATGTATGTATGGTTTTACCGACTTGTAAATTTACTACTTGATAGACATACTACTTTACAAACTTGCTACTTTACAAACATACCGACTTATTGACAGGCTTTACTACTTACAAACTTACTGTTTTACTGGAATACTACTTTACAGACTTTATTGACTTGCTACTCTACAAACTTACTGTCTTATCGACTTGTATACTTACTGTTTTACCAACTTATATATTTACTACATGACCGACTTACAAATTTACCATTTTATAAACTATACCGACTTACAGACCTACAGACTTACTAAATTGCATGAGTTATGTTTTAATCCAATGAAGTCCTCTGAATCAGAGTTGTTAATTATGGGATAAGCGCGAGTTTTAGTATATGGATCCATATGGGACTGACAATCCCCGCCCGGGGTAGCACGCACTACCACGAACCATACTCGTATAAACGGGCGTCTTCTACTCGTTTCGTATGAGTGTTTTTGGATAAGCACTCACGGGGGCGAATTACAGACTTGTTAAGCTTCGACTATGATGGCTCATGGCAGACTACACCGACCTTACTATACTAGTGAAATCCTTACTTACGGACCTACTACCGTTGTACAATTATACTTTACTGTCTTATTTATTTGAAAATTCTTTACTTACTGATACATACATTGTGAATTCTTTACTACTGATGTTTTTATTCGTACAATAAATTACTTATTGTTTTGTGTACAAATTCCTGTTATTGTTTGTTACAAACCTGTGAGATTCACCAACCTTTTGGTTGACGCTTTTAGTGATGCATTCTCAGGTACACAACAACAGTAGGAATGAGCCGCAGGATATGCTAAGCTAGTACGAGTCGCATGCATACACACTTATGAAGATTTTACTTGCATTATCTTTTGTACTTTGATTATGTATTTAAAATCTTCAGAATCATTTTGCGAACTCACTAATGATGTATACTTATGACTTGAAACCTTGTGCTACTTTTGTAATGTAATGTATTTTCAAAAACGTCTCGTTTAGAGTCTTTTGCTTAATCTTTGTGCTTGATATTTGATTAGTCACGCCCAAAAACAATCGCTTCCGCAAAGCATGAAATTGGCGATGTGACAGTTAAAGAAGTGGCTAGTGAGGCTAAATGAAGTGAAAATGTTTAAATTAAAAAAAAAAGAAATAAAGATATTGGTTGTGGATATATCTTAGAGGACACAATCACTTAGTAAATATGTTTTCACAATGTTACACTTTTGTCAAAAACTAAGATACAAAATACATACAAACACAAGTAGGATTATATATTGACCTTCACAATCACAGTAACATTCACCCTCCATCACTTTTGAAGCTTTGCTGATTAATTCGGCCATTTATTTTCAAGATTTTGTAGCAGAAAACTATTCTACACTCCTTCATAACAATCATCAAATCCCTTTACAATACAATTGGCAATCAAGACGACAATGTTACTAATCGTACGACAAGTGATTTGTAATTTATGTTAAAAAATTTCATATATATCTTAACAACTGTACGTGTTTCCGTTTTTGGAATTGTATAAACCATTCATATTAGTATTTTAATCATTTATCATATAATAAAGTTCTTATTATTAGCCATCTAACGAAAGAGTTTAACACTAGTTGCACATATGAAAACATTATTTCCAGAGTAGTCTGATGCCTTCTTTCTTTCTTACTTTCTTTTTTCTAAGAAGTTATTAAAAAAAAAAAAAAAACACCAGGGGAATTATAGAGATACCCCCCAAATTACAGGGGATACCCCTGGCCCACCTCCAGATCCCGTTTAGTCTTTTTTCAGTCCAGTTTTATTTAAGATCGGTCCAGTTCAGTACAAAATCAGTTTCAGTTTTAGATTAAACAGGGGGTAGGAATTAGAAAAAGAGGGGGTATACCCAGAAAATAAAAAATAAAAGCATGATGTGATTGATTAGATGGGTGAAAGGATAGGAGATGGGAAAAAAGTACAAAAGAGGGGGTATGTAAATATGGACCCCAAGATCCTAATAAAGCTATCCCTTTTTGTATTTTTCTCATTTTGTACCCCTTTTACCCATCTAATCAATCACATCATACTCTTTTTTATTTTATTTTCTAGGTATACCCTCTCTTTTTCTAATTCCTACCCATGTTTAATCTAAAATTGAACCTGATTCTATACTGAACTGGACCGATCATAGATAAAACTGGACTGAAAAAAGACTGGACAGAGACTGGAGGTGGACCAGGGAGTATCCCCTGTAATCTCTTATACTACGTATGACTAGGGATGGCAATTGTCACCCGATCCGATGGATATTCACCCGATCCATCCATTTAATGATGAATATGGATGATCTAAATGGATGAATAGTGGATATGGATATGGATATGGATGTGGATGAATAGTGGATGTGATATGAATGACAAGTTATCACCCATGGATTTATCCATTAACCCGAAATACATACACATACATACATACATACATACATACATATAGATACATATATATGTATATATATGTGTATATATATATATATATATATATATATATATATGTGTATATATATATACACATATATATATATATATATATATATATATATATATATATATATATATATATATGTATGTATATACACATATAAATTTACATATCCACGTACATATAAACCACAAATTATTATTATGTTATTGAATATATAAAGTCATAAATTTTTAAAATTAAATGTATATTTGAGGGGTTTTTTTGGATTATTGATTTATATAACAAATCGAAATGCGTAAATATATCGCGCTGAGTCAAGTTTTGCTTCCAAACATATAGTAAAGTCACAATCCACGATTAAAGACAATCAAAACATGTGCGATTAACCGATAAATATAGAGATTACACATTTGTATTTATTAAAATATATGTTTACTTATAATTGTAACCAATTATGCTTTATTGACGATAATTGTTACACGCTCTTGTGAATAGATTTCCATATGTTACGTTTTTTTTTTTGTTACAATATTTGTTGATTTCATTTCATATTAGGAAATTTTTAACGTTTTTTTGAATATCCAATGGACATCCATTAACCCGCTTAATCCATCGGATATGGATATGGATGAATTGAAATTAAATGGATATAGACGAAAATATTTAAATGGATATGGATGTGGATATGACATCATCCGATCTATATCCAATCCATTGCCATCCCTACGTATGACAATATGACCCACGCATGATCCTAATTCCAATAATAGCCTTCTTATTCACCATTTTAAGATAACTTCATGATAAACCTCTCAATATATGTCACTCGATAATAAAGAGAAATAAACCCGGTATTACTTTATTTTTTGAAACCCCACTACTAATATATATATTTTTATTGCATGGATATATACATATGTCCACCACTAAACCTGAATTTATAATTTGTTGGTTGGAGGGTCACATCGATAACGTTAATCCAATGGCCCTTTGATATTATAGAAGCTTTAATTGTGTTAAAGGCTATGGTTAACAAAATTTGCTAGTCAACAGTCATTTTAATTTCTTTTCACATTTTATAGAAAGGATGTACGTATATGTATTACTCTGTATTACTTATCATTGTTCTAAAACAAGCAAAATGAAATATATATGCAATTGTTTATGATTGCCTATTAAAATATGGGTATTGTTAACGACAGCCCTAAGGGCTGTCAATAAACAATTTGAACACGCATAAAATGATTGTACATCAACAAAAATTCAGGTGAGGTCAACTAAAATTCAGGGAGCCATGATATTTATTATGGTAAGAGTACAAATGTTAATGCATGTATTAGAGTCTTATTGACAGCCCTTAAGGCTGTCTTTATCATTTTCCTTAAAATATTGATATAGTTGCAATAATAATAAATCACGTTCATCTTGTCTAACTGCTAAATTATCAGAAAAAACAAAGTGACGAGAAACGGTGAAGTGGTGCACAATTGCGAATCCACACTTTCTGGAGGATAAAATAAAATACAAAAGTATCATTGATGTGCAAATATATTTAGATCACGAGAGCTTGATAATTAAAGTTTCAAAACACCTGAATTCTTATTATGGGACAATTAGAATATCAAAAAGTCCTAGATTCTTGTTATGCTTGGGTAGGGATTAGGGAACCCGACAAAGTCCATACAAATCTGCGACGGGCCCCAAGGTATACACATATCTGTGCGACGTCGTTTCAGCCCCAATACAAGCATGCTATGTTTTCGCAGAAATTGTGTTAATCTGGAGTATTACTTTATGAAAGTACGTAGGGTGGGTAGGGTTCAAATGAGAATAAGATTTTTTGTGAGAATTGAGGACTCAACCAGAAATCGTCATGTGTCACAAAACCCATTTTCCTTCACGTTTTTTACAGTTTTATATCTCCCAAACGGTAAATCCAAAAATTATAAAAATTGCACCATAATAATCAACATTTTTTTTCTCTTCGATTTGCCATTTCACAAGGTATATTTTCGACGATTTTTTTTGGTTTTACAAATTATACAAAATTAGTAACACATGTGTAACTAGCTGGTATCACATGTGTTAATCGCTTGTAACACATGTGTTACTGCCGGTAACACATGTGTTACCCGCTTGTAAGTTTTCAAAACCCGGAAGAAAAAAAAAGTTCGTCGAAATTATACCTTGTCACATCTCTAATCGAAGAGAATAATACGTTGTTTTTATGGTGCAATTTTTGTGAAATTTCGACTTATCGTTTGAGAGATATTTAATTTTTAAAAACGTAGAAGAAAGTGAGTTTAGTGGACACGTGACACATTCCTATTGGTTCCTTCATTCTCACATAAAATTTTTTGTTCTCATTTGAACCTTACTAAAAGTATCCAATATCCATTTGCTCACTTGCTTACATACTCTTTGTTCAATTTTGATTCTTTTCGCTGCATATATACACTCGCAAATTCATAAAATCCCATTTCATCATTTCAATTCAAGATTCGCAATCAAAATGGGTTGTGTTAATTCATCGCATGCAAACGCGAACCGTAAATATTCTAATTTCTTGTTTCTATCTGGTGTTTTCTTCAAAAAAAAAAAAAAAAACCGGATTTTAATGAAATAGCAGAAATCTTTTTTCATTCTTTACCTTCTTGTTAAACATCAACTGAAATGAGGTAAGGAAGTTCCGCAAACTAGCCGGGTTTGATCAAGAACGTATTCCGCAAACTGGGTTTGATCAATATGGACGTTCTCGAAATTATTTAATTAATTTGATATGATTTTAAAATTAATTAGTTCTTAGATATATATATATATATATATATATATATATATATATATATATATATATATATCATACGATGGAAAACTTGATTCATTCTTGAATGTCTAGATGTAGGTATTTGAATTACTTGTAGTGGAGTTGATGAAGTTGCTAGTAATTAACTGAATAATATGATTTGATTTTGACATGGGCAGTAATACATAATTTTTTCGGATTATTCTTCCATTTGATAATTGGTTTGTGTTACACTTGAATTGAAATTGATTACTAGTAAGGGACTTAGGCCCCGTTTGGTTGACGGAATTTTTTTTAGATGGAATGGAAACTGTTGAAGGAATGGAATTTGAAAGAATTGAAATCCGAAGGAATTAAAATCTTTGACGTGTTTGGTTGGTAAAATTTGTTAAGGAATTGAAATGTTAATAACAGTAAATTACTAAATTACCCTTGCTATTTTGTGTAAACTTATGTATACATCTTATAAATTTTTATTGTTTTTTCCTTTTTTAAAAAACTTCTCAGTACGTCTTTTAATTTACTTTTGATTTAGTCAAAATCCATGTTTATTTCTAGAACCCATCTACTTGAATAGCAGCCCACATATGAACTGTCATCATAAACATCAAGAACCACCATCAAATTAAACCCTTGTCACTACAGATCTAGCCATTTGACCCATTTTACTACCACCACCGTTGTAACCGAATCCACTAAGAAAAATGATGTGAGAGAAAGAGATAAATCAAACGGAAATCTCAAATAGAAGAAGAAAGAAGATTTAACAACTACAAAGAAGCAAAGGTTGTGTGTAACGGTGGTGGCGGCCGGTGACTGCTCAACGGGAACGGTGGTTGAGGTTGTTGAACGATTTGGTGGTGGCGGCCAGTGACTGGGTCGACGGAAACTGTGGCCAGTCACTACAGATCTAGCCATTTGACCCATTTTACTACCACCACCGTTGTAACCGAATCCACTAAGAAAAATGATGTGAGAGAAAGAGATAAATCAAACGGAAATCTCAAATAGAAGAAGAAAGAAGATTTAACAACTACAAAGAAGCAAAGGTTGTGTGTAACGGTGGTGGCGGCCGGTGACTGCTCAACGGGAACGGTGGTTGAGGTTGTTGAACGATTTGGTGGTGGCGGCCAGTGACTGGGTCGACGGAAGCTGTGGCGATGACCAGTGACTAGTTTGACGGTGATGGTGGTCCAGCTATGTGATGGTGATGGGTGGGGCGGCGACTGATTAGAAGTGATAGAGATGTTGGCCGTATCTAACAGAGAAGATGGTATTGTTAATAGAAATGAGAGAGGTGAAAGAGATGATATGTGAGGATATTTTGGTCTTTGATTCATTCAAGAGTTGCAAGAATTACTTGGAATTAAATTCCATCAGACTTCTGGTGGAATGAAGATTCCTATGAACAAAGGAAAATTTACATTCCCAAGGAATTTAATTCCTTCAAAAAATGCAACCAAACATGATTTCAAATGGAATTTAATTCCAATTCAGGCCGGATTCCTTCAAAATAAGTCAACCAAACACGCCCTTAGTGTGGTTTTTTCGTCTCGTTTGTTGTAGGTGTTAGAGTATTGCAATAGATATATTCAAATTGTCACACAATTGCGGAAGCTAATAAACACGTATTTATAATTAGTTAAGATAGAGATGTGTACCTTTAGCAAAGCTCGAATGAAACTATAATAATATAGTTTTGGGTTTAAAGTAAAACCCATCTACGATCGCACACAAAACACGTTGTTGATCACCACCCGAATGCTAGTTCAATTAACCAATTAATTAATTGCCTCCCTTCATTGAGTTCGTACGAAAATCAACGTAACCCTTTGGGGTTTTTTTTCGTTAGTCTGTTAGCCGAAAACAAAGAGAGAGAGAGAGAGAGAGTCGATCGATGCAAGCTTGCAAGGGTTATTTTTATATTAATATAGATATAGATTTTATAATAATAAATAATAACTTTTATTATTAATTAATTATAACCCCTTTAAGTAATTAGAAGTAACATTTTAGTCCTAATAACTTTCATCTTGAACCTTATAATTTAATAACATTTATTAAATAATCACAAATTAACTAATAACTCAACTAGTTATTACAGTTAACTTAACTTGGTTAAATAAGTGGTATCTACGTGTTAACGCGTGTGACCCGTAGGCTTAAACGTTTCCGGACATGCGCTTATTTGACATGGTCATTTCCCAACAGTAGGTGTTGTTAATAGAGTAAGAAACCCAAAACTTTTTAAGGTACTAAAAGCTATTATTGATTATATTGTATTAGAAACTATTTAGATATCACCATAAATACCAATTGAAAAACCTTTAAAAGGTACTAAAAGCTATTATTGATTGATCACAATGCCATATACAAACGAAAGTCTATAAAGATAAAACGAATCTACCTCTTCCATTACACAAATCTGAGATTTTTGGAAAGCTCCATACATGTGACAACTTCATAGAGGTGAAACAATTCCATTTATTAACGGGTTAATAGACAATTTCGTTACTGTACTTTCCGAAAAAGTTCAATTTAGTTACCGAACTTTTATTTGGTTCAATTGAATTACTGAACTTACAAAACCGGTTTACAAGTGTAAAATCCTCGTTTTTTATTCCAAAAAAATGAAAGTTCGATAACGAAATTGAACATTTTCGTAAACTACAGTAACTAATATGTGTATGATTAGAAACTTGAGTAACAATTTGATCATTTATTTAAATGTTCAGTAATTCAATTGAACCAAATAAAAGTTCGGTAACTAAATTGAACTTTTTCGGAAAGTACAGTAACGAAATTGTCTATTAACCCTTTATTAACCTATAACAACTTGATGATTCGAAATGATACCATTTTTCAGTTATAGTTGTTGATAAAAGTAATAATCACAAAATATAAAAATTTGAAGCACCTAAGACCATCACGATGTGTGATCCCTTCTTTGAATCAACGATGGTTGCAACAGTAGAAGCCTTCTTCAATTAATCATGGGTTCTTTTGATGGAGTTACTTCAAAGTGCTTTACATGTCACAAACACTATGGATACAAAATACATTTAATAAGTCCGCGGCTTAACAGCAATATTAGTGAGGGTTCAATTCCAATTCCAGTATGACACAATTGCAGCTATACTTTAAATCTCACAAGCTATCTCATGAAAAGAATGTAATTAATAACAGAGTATTTAAAGAAAACATTTAATAACATAGTATTGCCATAGATTTATATGTGGAACTTATAAACGAAATTTAAAAATTAAGGCAGCAGAAGTATAATACGAAGTTTATCAGAATGCAATATTAAAAGCAAAGAGACAAGTGATTCGTAATTTTGGTACCAGAGTAAACGATGGAGATGAAAAGGAAAGACGGCATCGAAGAGCGCCAAAGCATAACTAAAACCAACACAAGCAGAACATTAGCAATAATCATATTGTACTGGTGTTACCGTTTTCTTTCAGAAAATCAAAACTAAAGCTCCTGAACGCAAATAATTTGTTGGTTACAGCCCTAGAAATGGCAAAAACAGTTAATCACCGAGTTCATTGTCTCGTGCCTGATTAATCATAACATACTCTCCTTTGATTAATATACCGACAATTCCCCATCAAACCTGCAGGTATATATAGATAACACGTGAAACCCCAAATCAACTTTCTTGGAGACGAAAATGAATAAGCTAAAACATATTACAAAACATGTACGCTTAAATATATATTAGACTTGCCTCCCTGATCTCTTTGAAACACCCCGAAAACGTGACCATTTTTTTTTTTTAACATAACACTTCTATTTATTTATACTTACTTATTATGGTCCCAAAACACTGGCTATTACATTACCTATTCATATTTAAACTCAACAATAAAAGTTGCTGAACATCGGCTGAATCCGGCCGGATTCACGGGAATCCGCCGGATTCCCCACTCTTTCAAACCCAATTTTCGACCAGAACCAAAACTTAGCAATCCGTTTCTGAATACGCCCCGGAATCGACCCGGATTCATGGCAATCCGCCGGATTCCCATGAATCCGCCTGATTTCCTGTTCCAGCAGCAGACTCCAGAGACTGCACATTTTCATACAAAATACAAACTTTGACAATGCATAACTTTTAATCTATAACACCCGGGATCACCAAATTTTGCAGACACGTTTAAAATGGTCAAAGGAACATACCTCAACTTTTACTTTTCCAAAATTCTCGTTTTAACCCATTTTGACACGTAAACTCATTTTCGACCATTTTTGACCAAAAATATCAACATGTCAAATTCTAAACCAATGCAAATCTGACCTTCAACTTTTAACCATCCATTTAACCATAGCATTAGAACTTGTGAGAACCAAAATTATTGGCTTTCGACACATTTGACCCATTTTGACACCTAAGCACATAATGACCCATTTGGGTACCAACTTGACCCATTTCAATATTTGACTAACCAATAGTATTCATTCTTATCCAGTTGACTTTTAAAAGTCAAACAAAACACTTTTCTTTCATATTTACATAAACATTAACAATTCAATTCTCACTAATTTAACTTTATCCAAAACATCAACTTTCATCAAAACCATCTATAAGTGAGGCTTACTATCTTTCATATACATTGACTAAGATCTTAAACTTTACAACGGGGGTGTTATTGTATCGTGAGCATGACAAAAGGGATAAAACTCATTACCAACCAAGCAATGAGCTCCACCACTAGCTATCCATGGGCTTCTTTCCTGACTCGTCTTTTACCTTGCTAGAACTTCCTGTAACATGTCAAACACAACGAATAAGCATAAATGCTTAGTAAGTAAATGGATTCTAACAATTAAAATCTGCAACAAGTTAAGGATCCATAACATCTAACATGCCAAATTCCGAAGAATTGACATCAAACTAAGCTAATGACAAAGTCATTACTTAGATACCACCAAGCAAATGATAAATCATTCCTTGGTTCCACATGTCCATATACTTACCTTTTCACTTGCACAAACAAATACTTGAACTCTTGCACACTTGATCACCTATTCACATAATCACATAGTCATTTATCATTTACATATTTAACTAACTCTTTCTTACTTCTTACATGTGAATTAGATGTTAAATCCCATAACACCTAATAATCTAACATAAGTCCCATATAATTAATATCTAATCACATGTGAAATGGGTAATTAACATTACTTCTTATCATTACTATCACAAATCACCAAGAACTTAGCTTCTTAGTGATCTTACCTATACATAATCAATTCAATTACCCATAAAACACATGATTAGAGATTATCAATACAACTAACATGAATTATATGTTCTTTCTAACTCAAACATATATATAGAACTTAATTACATTCAATAACCCACTTACCCATCAATTTCACTAACTTAGGGTTTTATGTTCTTAAACCCTAACTCAAATTAAACAAAGAGGGAGTTGATTCTTACCTTAGAAAAGCTGAATTGAAGATTAAGAACTTCAATTAATCAAACCCTAACCCAAAACTTGATCTTGTTCCTCTTCTTTTCCCTCCCAAATCGCCACACACATATACACATACGTACTGAACTTTTTAAATTTCTGTATATGGAAGGTAATAGAAGATTACAGGGATTTTATCTACAATATTTTCACATAAACCCCTCATCTTTGCTAATATAACAGTTTCTACCCTCTAACTCAAGTTTCTTTACATAGTTAGTTTCACTAACTAGTTCTAACACATAACAATTATTTCACATAGCATAATATGATATTCATAGAATTAAATAACTAAACGTATATAATATAATTTAAACTTACAAAAATTGTGGCGTTACAACTCTCCCCCGCTTATTCAGGATTGTGTCCTCACAATCCATTCTTGGTACAAAGCCGGATAATATTTAACAATTTCATGCTCCGGCTCCCAGGTAAACTCTGATCCTTTTCTGTGTTTCCACTGAACTTTGAACAGTCTAATTTCTTTATTTCTCAAATTTTTAACTTTTTCTTCTAGAATCATTACCGGTTGTTCTACATAGTTCAATTGGTCGTTGATTTCTATTTCTTCTAAAGGTACATACGACGCCTCATCCACCAAACACTTTCTTAAGTAAGACACGTGGAAAGTGCTGTGGATTCCTGGTAACTCTTCCGGTAGCTCAAGTCTATAAGCTACTTTTCCTACTCTTTCTAGAATTTTGAAAGGACCGATAAATCGAGGACTTAACTTTCCTCGTTTTCTGAAACGTATGATGCCTTTCCATGGAGATACTTTTAACATCACTCTATTTCCAACTTGAAATTCAATTGGGCGTCTTCTAACATCGGCATAAGACTTTTGACGGTCCTGTGCCATTTTCAAACGTTCTCTGACTTGGTCAATCTTTTCAGCTGTTTTCTGCACAATATCAGTACTACCCAATTCTCTCTGCCCAATCTCGCCCAAACAAATTGGAGTTCTACATTTTCTTCCATATAACATTTCATAGGGTGGCATGCCTATACTCGCGTGGTAACTATTATTATATGAAAACTCTGCCAAAGGTAAATGTTCATCCCAGTTACCACCGAAATCGATAGCACACGCTCTTAACATGTCTTCTAATGTCTGAATAGTTCTTTCACTTTGACCATCAGTTTGCGGATGAAAAGCTGTGCTTAAATTAACGCGAGTACCCAAGTCTTCTTGAAACTTGTTCCAAAACCTGGAAGTAAATCTGCTATCCCGGTCAGAAACAATTGAAAGAGGTACTCCATGACGTGCTACCACTTCCTGAACATATAAATCTGCAAGTGCTTCCGAAGTATACGTCTCTTTAATTGGCAGAAATATAGCACTTTTCGTCAACCGATCCACAATCACCCAAATTGTATCATGCTGACGTCGGGTCTTTGGCAATTTGGTGATTAGATCCATAGTAACATGCTCCCACTTCCAGACAGGAATATCCAAGGGTTGCATCATTCCCATTGGCTTTTGATGTTCTGCTTTCACCTGTAAACAAGTTAAACATTGTTCGACATATTTAACAATCTCTCTTTTCATACCTGGCCACCAATAATCTGTTTTTAAATCATAATACATCTTAGTGGCACCAGGATGAATGGAATATCTGGATCGATGTGCCTCATCTAGCAGCAATTTCTTTAACTCTATTGACTTTGGAATCCAGATTCTGCCATATCGAGTCTTTAATCCTCGGGAATCTTCAACAATATTCTGAATTTGGCCTTTAATACGTTCTACTTTCCAATCACCCTTCTGCCAAGCTTTCTGTTGTACTTCTTTAATCTGATCTAACAAGTTTGGAGAGACTGTAATTCGAAGAGATCTAACAATCAAGGCATGATGCATTGCCTTTCTACTGAGAGCATCTGCAACTACATTCGCTTTTCCAGGATGATAAAGGATTTCACAATCATAATCCTTCACTAAATCTAACCAACGTCTTTGTCTCATATTAAGATCTCTCTGATCAAAGAAATACTTAAGACTTTTATGATCAGTATAAATGGTACATTTTACCCCATACAAATAATGCCTCCATATCTTAAGGGCAAAAACAACTGCAGCAAGTTCTAAATCATGTGTCGGGTACCCTTTTTCATGTTCTTTTAATTGTCTCGAGGCATAAGCTATTACTCTTCCACGTTGCATCAATACACAACCTAATCCATTATAAGAGGCATCACAATATACAACCATATCTTCAGTACCATCGGGAAGTACTAAGATAGGTGCCTGACTTAACTTTAATTTAAGGGTTCTGAAGGCCTGTTCATGCTCATCTTTCCATTCATACTTAATATTCTTATGAGTAAGCTTTGTAAGTGGAGTAGCAATTTTAGAGAAATCCTGGATAAACCGTCTATAATACCCAGCTAAACCCAGAAAACTCCTTACCTCAGTCGGATTGGTTGGGGGTTCCCATTTCATCACCGCCTCGACTTTGGTAGGATCAACCTTAATTCCTTGACTATTCACAACATGACCCAGAAAATGAACTTCACGAAGCCAAAATTCACATTTTGAGAACTTGGCATAAAGCTTTTCAATACGTAACATTTGCAAAACCTGCCTCAAATGGAGTTCATGTTCACCAACAGACTTAGAATAAACAAGAATATCGTCAATAAACACAATTACAGATCTATCGAACATTGGACGACATACCCGATTCATAAGATCCATAAAAGCGGCTGGTGCATTAGTCAGACCAAATGGCATCACCACAAACTCATAATGTCCGTATCTGGTTCTAAAAGCTGTTTTAGATACATCTTCTTCTCGAACTTTGAGTTGGTGATAACCAGAACGTAGGTCAATCTTAGAAAAATAGCTGGCACCTTGCAACTGGTCAAACAAATCATCAATCCTAGGTAAGGGATACCTATTTTTGATGGTGACCTTATTCAATTCCCGATAATCTATACACATACGCATTGTACCATCCTTTTTCTTAACAAATAGTATTGGAGCACCCCAAGGTGAACTACTTGGACGAATAAACCCCTTATCTAACAATTCTTGTAACTGTTTCATCAATTCTTGCATCTCAGAAGGGGCAAGTCTATACGGAGTCTTAGCAAAGAGAGTAGCTCCAGGAATGAGGTCTATACGAAACTCGACTTGCCTATCGGGTGGAATACCCGTTAGCTCGTCAGGGAAAACATCGGGAAACTCTTTTACAACAGGAATCTCCTCGAGTTTTGAAATACTTTTCTGAAGATCTACCACGTGGGCCAAAAAGGCTTGACAACCACGTGACAAATGGCGCTTAGCACGAGCAAAGGTACATATGGATAAGGAAGGCTTTTTCTTTTCCCCATAAATATCAATCACTCCCCCACTTGGAGTATTGATACGGATAATCTTTTTCTCACACTGAATCATAGCATTATGTCTACCTAGCCAATCCATACCCACTACTACATCAAACTCACCCATTGGCATTGGAATGAGATTAATAATAAAAGATTCATTACTAATCTGTAGTTGACACCCACGGAACACATTAGCAACATAAACTATTCTATCATCTGCAACCTCAACGTCCAGTGGAGTGTCTAACTCACTAAGGGGAATAGAGAATTTCTGACTAAACTTTTCTGACACAAAGGATCGCGAAGCTCCCGAATCAAATAATAAGTGTGCAGGCATTAAATTTACAAGAAAGGTACCTGTCAGGACATCGGGGGCTCGCTGAGCTTCCTCAGCAGTGATTTGGAAGGAACGGCCTTTAGACTTTGGAATTTCTGTAGTTTTCTTTTCTGTACTCTTCTTTGGAGTTGAAGTAGCAGGCCGATTTCCAAGATTCGGGCACTCAGACTTTATGTGCCCTGGTTGATAACAACCATAACAAACTCTGATTGGATTCGGACAATCTCGGCCAAAGTGACCTTCTTGTCCACATTGATAACATGTGTTAGTGCCAAACTTACATTCTCCAAAGTGTTTTCGATGGCACTTTTTACATTCAGGTGGCACCGGTCTATCATCCTTCTTTGTACTCCCACTCGGTCTAAACTTCTTTGATGGACCGGAACTTTGATCACTTTTTCTTTTGGCAGCCGCCGCTTGTTCATCTTTCTTTAACTCCAATTCCTGGAATCGCGCTTCATCTATCATCTCTTCAAGTGTCTGACATCTCTTTGGAAGTACATACTTTCTGATTTCCTTTTTCAATACTTTATGAAAATGATTCATAAGCATCCTTGGGTTATCCATGTACTCTGGACAAAACGAGCTCTATCCAGAAAATTTCCCACCAATTCATTCACCGATTCATTTATTTGCTCCATAGCTAAAAACTCTTGACGAATTCTATTCAAATCTGCATCTTGAGAATACGTGCTTTCAAACATCACTTTAAACTCTTCCCAAGTTAACTTGCTAATAGCTTCATCAGCTTTGGTTCTACATTGTACATTCCACCACCACTTAGCATGATTCTTTAATAGATTAGCTGCATACCTTACTTTAAACTTGTTGGGATAATCCACAGTAGCGAATGCCCCTTCTACCTCTGAAATCCAACGATAACATTTAATTGGATCCAGATCACCTTCATAATCGGGTGGGTTGCAGGCTGAAAAGTCTCTATAACTAATCTTTTTCTGTTCTTCTTGAATATTAGCTTGTGGGATTTCCCCTGGTCTAGGTATAACTACTTCTCCTCTCCCTTTCTGCATTTCTTCACTCACTATTTGTCTTACAGTGTTTGTAATCGTTGTCACTAAGAAAGGAAGAGATGCTTCCTGAGCTTGACTAATCTCTTTAGACACAAGGGATTTTATACCTTTCCAAGACAATTCGGTGTCAGGAATAGGAGACCTTGGTCTTTCACTACTGCCTCCTGCCTCATCATTTTGAGCTCTTTTACTCGGGTTAAACCCAAGAGTAAGGTCTATTTCTCGCTCATCCATCTTTACTGAAAGTAGACACGTTATGATTAACTCAACTTACTTAAAAATTTTAAGTCTACTTTATCTGTACTTCTAACACATAACACTAACAATAGCAAATGACTTATCCTCTAATGTTTCGTGATTTCCATGGATACCCATATAGTAATATGATAATCATTGCGTTGGCCAGGCGCACTAATTACCATATTAAAATATAACATATCCAAAGTCTACACGACACACTTTGATTCAAAATCATTAGCAACACATAATCTCATACACATAACAGTTCTAAATCATGCTCAATACAATAATTAAATGGTCTAAGATCAAGTACCCACTAATGGTGAATACCCGAATCCCTTAAACCGTGCTCTGATACCAACTTGAAACACCCCGAAAACGTGACCATTTTTTTTTTTAACATAACACTTCTATTTATTTATACTTACTTATTATGGTCCCAAAACACTGGCTATTACATTACCTATTCATATTTAAACTCAACAATAAAAGTTGCAGAACATCGGCTGAATCCGGCCGGATTCACGGGAATCCGCCGGATTCCCCACTCTTTCAAACCCAATTTTCGACCAGAACCAAAACTTAGCAATCCGTTTCTGAATACGCCCCGGAATCCGCCTGGATTCATGGCAATCCGCCGGATTCCCATGAATCCGTCGGATTTCCTGTTCCAGCAGCAGACTCCAGAGACTGCACATTTTCATACAAAATACAAACTTTGACAATGCATAACTTTTAATCTATAACACCTGGGATCACCAAATTTTGCAGACACGTTTAAAATGGTCAAAGGAACATACCTCAACTTTTACTTTTTCAAAATTCTCGTTTTAACCCATTTTGACACGTAAACTCATTTTCGACCATTTTTGACCAAAAATATCAACATGTCAAATTCTAAACCAATGCAAATCTGACCTTCAACTTTTAACCATCCATTTAACCATAGCATTAGAACTTGTGAGAACCAAAATTATTGGCTTTCGACACATTTGACCCATTTTGACACCTAAGCACATAATGACCCATTTGGGTACCAACTTGACCCATTTCAATATTTGACTAACCAATAGTATTCATTCTTACCCAGTTGACTTTTAAAAGTCAAACAAAACACTTTTCTTTCATATTTACATAAACATTAACAATTCAATTCTCACTAATTTAACTTTATCCAAAACATCAACTTTCATCAAAACCATCTATAAGTGAGGCTTACTATCTTTCATATACATTGACTAACATCTTAAACTTTACAACGGGGGTGTTATTGTATCGTGAGCATGACAAAAGGGATAAAACTCATTACCAACCAAGCAATGAGCTCCACCACTTGCTATCCATGGGCTTCTTTCCTGACTCATCTTTTACCTTGCTAGAACTTCCTGTAACATGTCAAACACAACGAATAAGCATAAATGCTTAGTAAGTAAATGGATTCTAACAATTAAAATCTGCAACAAGTTAAGGATCCATAACATCTAACATGCCAAATTCCGAAGAATTGACATCAAACTAAGCTAATGACAAAGTCATTACTTAGATACCACCAAGCAAATGATAAATCATTCCTTGGTTCCACATGTCCATATACTTACCTTTTCACTTGCACAAACAAATACTTGAACTCTTGCACACTTGATCACCTATTCACATAATCACATAGTCATTTATCATTTACATATTTAACTAACTATTTCTTACTTCTTACATGTGAATTAGATGTTAAATCCCATAACACCTAATAATCTAACATAAGTCCCATATAATTAATATCTAATCACATGTGAAATGGGTAATTAACATTACTTCTTATCATTACTATCACAAATCACCAAGAACTTAGCTTCTTAGTGATCTTACCTATACATAATCAATTCAATTACCCATAAAACACATGATTAGAGATTATCAATACAACTAACATGAATTATATGTTCTTTCTAACTCAAACATATATATAGAACTTAATTACATTCAATAACCCACTTACCCATCAATTTCACTAACTTAGGGTTTTATGTTCTTAAACCCTAACTCAAATTAAACAAAGAGGGAGTTGATTCTTACCTTAGAAAAGCTGAATTGAAGATTAAGAACTTCAATTAATCAAACCCTAACCCAAAACTTGATCTTGTTCCTCTTCTTTTTCCCTCCCAAATCGCCACACACATATACACATACGTACTGAACTTTTTAAATTTCTGTATATGGAAGGTAATAGAAGATTACAGGGATTTTATCTACAATATTTTCACATAAACCCCTCATCTTTGCTAATATAACAGTTTCTACCCTCTAACTCAAGTTTCTTTACATAGTTAGTTTCACTAACTAGTTCTAACACATAACAATTATTTCACATAGCATAATATGATATTCATAGAATTAAATAACTAAACGTATATAATATAATTTAAACTTACAAAAATTGGGGCGTTACACTCTTACCCAAGTGGTAAAAGTGAGGTGGGAGGCTTGCCTCCCTGGAGGTCTTGGGTTCGAGCCCAGGCAGTGGTGTATGGGGGGAATTAAATTTGGCCGTTCAAAAAATATATATATATATTAGACTTATGTTACAAGATATACCTCAGTTTTGTTGATGGTGAATAAATGTAATATCATTCGTATTAGATAAGGACAATTTGTGAGTTTTTGATTATAGTTATAAAAATGTAGCGGAGATGGGAAGGACGCAGAAAGTGATACGGATTTTGATGAGTGAACGGTTTTATCAACTATGCAGGGAGTGGGGGCGGTTTGTAAGAATATAATAACACCTCATCAATTTAGTACCATTTTTTTTAACATAATATACCGGAAGCGCAAATCTAATCAAACATTTATAATTTACATTATATAACATACACATCTAATCAATCTATATTAAATCATAGTTTATCAGTTTGGGTGTTATGTCATTCCAATGACAACCCTGATTTCTATAAATCAGATATCAGATTAAACATCCAGTCGTCAAACATTCCATTCATTCCACAGCTTCTTGCCCAACCCATTACATAATCATAACCTGCAAGAAGTAGTAGGGTGGTGGGGTTAGCATATCGCTAATTCAGTGAATAAATAATCAACAGTCCAACTTAGCATAACAAATCTGTTTACAGCAAAGCATTGTAACCACATAATCCCCTGTTTACCACAACAGGCTCATCATCACATCATCTCACATAATCGCAATGAGGATCGGCGGTTCCTGATACGGATCTCATGCCCTCATGGTGGGCAGGAACCCTTCGGATTCACTGCAGGCCAATACAGTGAATCACCGATAACTTAATGCTATTCTCATACAACTAAGGTTCCTATGAACGATATGTACAAGGAACCCTCCATCGTCAACAATATCAATTAAGCCCATCATCATACTGACCTCATTCATAGTGCCCAAGGCCATGTATCAGATAATCACATAGGCCATAGTATTCATAGCTTCATATCAGACTAAGTAGTCTATCATACAACAATTACATCATAACATACTAAACAGTCTATCAAAGCAGTAAACTACGTTTACCCGTTGTAACCAAAATTGTTACAACTAAATCACACTGAGGGTTACAAATCCACTCACCAATACCTTAGCCGCAAGTTCAGAAGTCTAATATTACTGAGTCTTCACACAATCTGAGAATAAAACAGAATAACAAGTCAGTAATTCAGTCATAACAATAAACTTATGTTATAGTCAAATAACATATTTCAGGACATAATAGTCAACTACATAATTACCAAGTTATAATATTAATTATAACTACTCATTTCATAATGTACAACTTAAGTCAAATATTAATCATAAGCATACCAATTATTAACTAACCTTTAACCAAATAAGCATTACTTAGCTTGAACATATACAAAACTTATATATTATAAGCATACAATTTAACAAAGATCATTATAATTATTAAAGTCTTGTTCTTAAAACTTTAACCCCATCTCAACACTGCCAGCCAGGTACCCGTCGGGTAGGAGGGGGTACCCGCCGGATATAATCAAAGCCAAAAACTCAAGTCCAATGGCGGCTCAAAATTGCACATAAGTTACCCGCCGGATTGGTTTTACCAGCTGGATTCCCATTAAACAAGTCTACCCGCCGGGTACGGGTCATACCCGCCGGGTAACTCCAAACTATTACTATCCGCAGGGTAAAGGAAGTACCCGCCGGGTACTCCCTTCGTCCCAGGCTTGTGCGATCTGGTTAAAACCTCAACCTAATTTTTCATATCAAAATCACCAAAACTCAATTTCTATCAGTTTAATATAACTAATAATAGCATATCAACATCATAGCATCAACTATCAACTTCCAAATCATTGATTTATCATATTGCATCAAAACTAGTTGTTAACTATAAATTCAAAGGTAAACTTACTAGTTGATCTTGATGAACTAAGGAAGATGATGATTATGAATCTGATGTTGATGAAATCACACCTCAAACTTACATCAATTTCTTGTTTGTGAGTGTTTTTAGTTTTAGGTTTTGAAGTTTCAAAGAATGAAATGAAATAAACTTTCCATTTAGGGAAAGTTAAATATAAGTCGGTCTATTTATAAACCGACCCCATATTCACTTAAGGTTAGTCCCCTTCTAACCCTTTTATCTGGAACCTAAAAACCATTTACGATTCCAACAATTTTATTTTACCGTCAACTATATAAAGTTAAAACAAATAATAATTTACTAGTCACAATAAGTCATTTAACTTTTTGACTAACCATTCACAACAAACATAACACAATAAACAATTTGATTTCCTAACACATTAAACAATTATTTAAAGTTAGGAAAATTACCAAATTATCACTAGGCCCAAAAAGTGGGTGTTACAAATATGGCTAGACAATTATGACTAGTAAGGAGTTATTATCGTTTGGTACTTGATGTCAACCCACGTTTCAGGTAACCGTGTGATACATGTAACATCCGTGTGATACATGTAACTTCCAGTGTGACATGTCGACCGACGATTGGTAGACATTTATTTAATCCACGGTCAGGAATAAAAGTCAACAAAAATCGACGGATGAGATCTTCCGGTCCAACCACTTAGTGCCGTCAATATATATTGTAAATAAATATACATACGGAGTTAGGTTCAAACGAGAACCACAAAAGGTTTTATTAACTTTCTTGATGAAAGCCACGTGTTCTTGATATCAAGTTTTCGAGACATTCCCATGTTTCCGCTTCAAGCGGGGGTGTGACAACATGTAACATTTGTTTTGAATATTAGTATAATTAAAATCTCTATTATTCGTTAAATTTGTAATATATGAATTTTCTCCTCAAAATATATGAAAAAGGGTTAAATTGATAATCTATATATTTGAGGGCTAAAATTGGATAGTGAAATAAAACAAGGAGCTTTTATATGAAATTGGTATTAAAAGAAGAAATATGGCTCGTCTAATGGCTTGGTCAGTTTATAAACCATGGGCCGACTGACACCGTTGATACGGCCTCGTCGGTTGAGAACGTGAAAAGTGGTGTCAGCTCAATTTAAAATTTTTTTCTTTTATCTTTTGTTTAGTGTATGACGATAAAAGTATATTGTAAATGTGAGACTTAAAAATTGAAATGACATAGAATTGTTGGGACCGTTGTGTCGGGTATGTATCAATTTGGAAAATGTTGATGTAGCGTTGAGATGACACAATTGATGAGCTCACTACCAAGAGTGGTCTAAGTGGGACTTATGAGGTTATCTTCTCCAAATTGCCTGCAAAGCTTCTTCTTTCTTTCTTTTAGTGTTTTCTTTTTCATTAGAGCTTGAAAGGAGGGTTTAACAATAAAACAGATGGGCATGATAACAAATTCATTTTTAATCACACTAAAATTTTGAGTAGTAGGGGAAACGTGACCCTGGTTGCTCTAAGGTGACTCCGCCCTTGATAAAAATCATGAAGTATCTGACAAGTTCGTACTTTTTCATGGTAGAAAATTTACAATTTAAAAGGAAGCAACAAATGACTGGATGTAACCAGTTTGTACTCCTGCCTTTTTAACAGACGCACTCAAAAAGCGGTTGTATTCAAAACTAAGAGCAGTGCCAACCGTGGTTGAACCACTTCCAAATCACTTCTGACACATCAGCGCCACATCAGCTTTCCACCAACTGATTCAAAACTGATTCAAACTGATTCCCCCCATGCCAACAGTTTAACCACTTCCAAACCACTTTATTTTCATTTTAATTATTTAATACAAACCAAATTAAAATAAAACATATTTCATTAAATTAAAATAAAACATTACATAAAATAAAAATAAAACATTACTTTTCCTAAAATTTTTAAAACTCTTTTTTTTTTTTTAAATTTTGAATCCATCCGGACGCTCCTCAATTTGTTTTTATCCCAGTTTTTTTTTATTCGGCGCAAAAACGAAAAAAAAAAAAAAAAGGAAAAAGCGATCGTGGGACCCAGGTGTCGGAACCGATTTGAATCGGATAAGCGGTTTGGATCGGATGTGGGGATAACCGGTTTGAAAAGCGATTACCGATGTTATTCCTTTTAACCAACCGGTTACAACTGGTTGGTGGAAGCAAGCACCGATGGCACCCCTCTAATACTACTATTATTAAGTTAATCGAACCGATAATCTTCATTTTTCCGGTTGGACAGATTCGACCGGTCCTTTTGCAATCTCTTATAATATTTATTGGAGGAGGTTAAATGTGTATACATTTTTTCAATAATTTCAAATGGTTTAATCCTACCCCTTAAATGATATTCGTAAATTGATCTTAACCGTTGATTTAGATTAACAACAATGTTTACGTAATATCTCAAATTCGATTATCTTATTTTACCATCATACCCCTAACTAATCCAGGATTTTTTGCAAAATTAATGGGAGTATTTGAATTTTAAATTTTAAAAATTTTAAAACTTATTTGAATTTTAAAAATCCTGCGTAGTGTATATATTTAAATAATAAATATATAAATAAAAATAGTATATTTATCCACTAGCCTACATTATTGGGGAAAAAAACCCCACAGAACCTTCATATATGCAGCAAATCTCGGAACAAACCAACTAACGCCACGCCTTAGTAAGAGCAACGAACGGGAGATTATACCTGGCAAAGGAAAATGTTTCGGCTCTCAAGTTTAAAATCCCCAATCCATTCCCGCCTAGATTGTTCAGTATATATGTATGTGCACCATCGATTAATCCTAATGCATACCCACTCAAATCGAGCGTGAAAAATCAAAGATGGAGCCGGAAGTATTTACACCCCTCAATCTCATCCATGGTGAACGCCATGATTGGAAAATCCGTGTGAAAGTGTTGTTGTGGAAGCAATCGTTCACCAACAATCCTACTCACCTGACATCGCTAGAGATGATCCTTATGGATCAACAGGTATATACCTGAATTTACTCTATTTTGTCATAATCTTGTAATCGAAAACGATTTGTGGTTGGATAATATCCATCGTAAAATGAATGAAAGTAATTGATATTGGCTTGCTCTGTTTTAATTGTGTTGGTAAAATTGATATTGAATTACTCTGTTTTAATTGTGTTGGTAAATAGATATATTGATTGAAATCAATTGAAAGTGCTTGATATTGATTTACTCTGGTCTTTGATGATGTTGGTAGATAGTATGATTCCCGCTGTGATGCGTCTGATTTAATTTGTATTTGTAATGTTTGTATGATTGCTTGCTGTATTTTTTGACAAAATAGTGGCAAAAGCAAGTTACTTGCTTTAATATGTTATACTGATGTTGGCAAAAGCAGGTTACCTACCGTTTTTAAAATTGCATGCTTAATGTACTATATGAGGTACATTAACCTTTGTGAAATACGTGCTTAATGCTTAATATCCCAGTTTTGAAAATATTAGTCCTTCTTACCCATGTAACTACTTCCCTGCATCTAATGTTCTTCATTGAAGGCTGTGGTTCTTGGATCAAATCAGGGTGGACTTATCTAAGGATTAGATATTTTAGTTTCTATCTCTCTAGAGGATTTATATATTTGGATTCCCTAAAATTTGAATGCTATTAACATACTCCAATTCTGGACAGAAGATGGAATGCTCATGTTTGAGATTTCAGGAGAACTCGAATTCTTGAAGTTCATAGGCATGATGGAAGGCGCATCTCTTCTACATCCGCATTTGTATGCACCCATGGTTACTTGGCACCTGGCACCAGGTGATCCTTGAAACTATATGGCAAATAATGATATTCAAGATTACGTTTCGACTCACTATGTCACTCACAAAGAGCAAGAGCAACTATGCAAAGATTCAATTTGCAGAAGTTGGCCATGCCCATTTCTGCTGCTGGAGGTATATTGCGGAATTTATCCAGTGAGGTAGTATACATATCATATTTGTATACTCCGTATATATATATATATATATATATATATATATATATATATATATATATATATATATATATATATATATATATATTAAATTTGGATTAAGGTTGGTAATCTATTAATATATTGTCAAATCACTCATGAACAAAGGTTCCAGTAAAACATGGAGTTATTGGAATCTAAATTTGATTTCCAAAAAAATATCATTGTATATCAATTTTAGAAAATAAAAATTGAAAAAAAGAACATGAACCTACAACAATCATCTTACATGCAATTGTTTTTTGAAATTCTGAAGGCGTTCATTGATACTTTTGGGATGATAGTGATTGTTAATTGGTTTACAGTTTCTCCGTCGAGGGGTTCAACTGAAGACTCATGGTTTTTGTCAACGCATTCGACTTCTTGCATCAATTGTCAACCTCGCTTAGCTAATCACCCTTGCAGGTTACTCAACCAACTGTGTAAGTTAGGTTATTCTGCTTCCTTTTGTATCTTTTTGATGCTTCATCTTCACGCAAGTGATCTTAATCAAACGGAAATGGGTTTAATAAGCAAGTTAAACAAACTGTTGATGTAGTGATAACCCCCCTGAATAATATTAGAAAGATGGGTTTTTTTGTGTTTTAAAATATTTGTATTGTGCTATTGTATATAATATTGTTGATTAATACAACCCAAAAAGGCATACAAAAAAGTAAGTAGATCAACTCAACCTAGGCCATTTTGACCCATTTATAAGATTTTACCACTTTTATTTTGAAATCAGTTTTATCAGTTACATACACATCCATTTTTGCAATCGTTAATTCTTTGTATAGATTCATTTGGCTAACAGTTGCCCATAGCAGTGAGGGTCTAAGAGCAATTTATAGATGTGTAAAACATGATAGACTCCTATATTTCCCTAAATCTTATTAGCATTAAGAAGAGTAATCTCAAGGATGGATCTGAATGGTTTAGTGGTTGAAGTGTCATACGTGGAAGCACTCATAATATACATTCGGACAAAATGGCTAAAATACCAAATGATGACATGATTGGGCATACTGGTGCTGTTGAGGCTACAATTATGGCCTGAAAGATTGCTGATGATGCTTTAATGTTCTTATATAGGTGGTGTTTGGTCTAGCTGTAAGATTTAAGCTTTTAGCTTATAAGTTTTTTTTAGCTCAAAAGCTATAAGCAAAAAGCTTCCTCCTCCAAGCTTCTCAAAAATCAGCTTTTTTAGCTTAAAATGCTATTAAGCTAAAAATGTGTTTGGATAAAAAAAGAGCTTTTCCCATTTCAAAAGCTAAAAAGCTCAAAAGCTTTTTTCAAAAGCTATCCCAAACACCCCCATAATTAAACTCAGAGTTGCTTTTTGATGGCCTATGAATACTAACGTCAAACACTCTTTAGCTTGTAAGTAAATATCAGTCTCTATCTTTTTAGTTCTAGGCTTGTGCATTGAATATGAGCATGCCTTTTCCATTTATGTATTACAAGAAGTGGCTAATGCAGGTTGTTAATGTTGGTGTCGGGACCAATCCGTAGTATGATACGCTGCATATATATAACGGCCCATATGTGAAACACCATTAGTCAAGGAGTGAAAATTCTATTTACATGCAACTACATAACGGTTTATGTTGGTTTTGCAGCATGTCTTAAAAATTGGAGCAAGAAAAATATGCACAAGAAAAAATTTAATTGGAGCTATTTAATGGTCGATTTAAACTTTCTAATAACTGCTTCTATTTTACAGCAATATTATACTCTATTACTCTTGATGGTGCTTTGGGACTGTTTTAAGAAGTGCATATACATAGATATGAGTGGATAGATCAAGAGTGAAGGTGAGGGATTTATATTGGGCTCGATGGCACCCGTACACTGTCTTTGGGTAATAGCATGGTGATGCCGTATGGGTAGTGTATATAGCAGTAGTTTGGGAGGTGGTTCCAGTTTGGAGGGGGTATGTATACAGCGGGTCAAACAGATTGATATATGTGGTGCAAGTGGTCTGTACTATATGTGGCAAGAACTATGTCATTTGTCAAGGAATTAAAGATTGAAACAGAACTTACAACAGCATTTGAAGGAACATTAGAACATTCTCCCTCCTTCAGATCTGCAAAAAATCTCGGAAAAAAAAACAAACTCCACGCCTTCTGCTCTTCAACTAACGGGAGATTATATCGGGCATACAAACATGATTCGGCCTCCAATTTTAAATAATTGAATATCTTTCTTCACACAATCTTTAAAGCCATTGAGGATCTTCATGTTCAGTTGTGCAGAACGATTGCCGACGTTCGATTGAGGACATTCAATTTTGCAGAACGTTCGATTGAGGATTGTACAGAACGTTTGATTGTACATAATATTTAATTGATGATCTTTCTATCTTAATTGATTATACAGAACGATTGCAGTTGAAAACCTTGTGGCATGGCTGAAGTTTCTTGAACGACTTCATCTTAAGTTGCTAGAACGATTGCAGCAAAAGGTATTGATATTTTTATATTATAATTCGTAAAGTGTATTGATGTTTTGTATTTGATGTAGAGAAGGCTAAAGATTTATTAGGCAAGTGGTCTGTACTGTATTGTAAAAGCATAACATTTCATGTCTGGATGTCTGGATGTGTTTGAGGAAAAAACAGTTAATTTATTTGCTTACTTTGTTATTGTTACAAAGTCATGTTTTTTTGAACTTAAGCTATGAGCAAGTAAGTTTTCTTCTGCCATCGATATTCTCATCTTATCGGTAGTTACCAGTATCTTTTCTGTTTGATTCATGCTTCATATTTATACTCATTTATATTTTTGTTTATCTAATTTTTAAGTACTCAAACCTGAATTTGAAAGCTGTATCAAAGATTTTTTTCTCTCTTGAATCTTCGGCCATCAACTCCATCTTTCTTGAATTTGGACTTCTTCTAGGTAACCTCAATCAAGTTTTTCTTGATATTTTTTGGAGTTCAAAGTAATGATTTCTAATTTAATGCTTGAACTGATATGCAGCCGGGAGTAAGCACTGACTTTTGCTAGGGCCGATGGTACCATAATGTTTAGCTTCTTTCAGTGATATGCAAGTATAGATTTCATCTGTTATACCTTAAGGTACTGCAACTTTTGTTCTCAATTAACCTGATGCTTCAATGTTTTTTCGTGTCGATATCTTAGCTGTGCTCTTTTCCTAGACTATCACTACTTTCATTTTAATGGGTACTTTAGAGCTATCTTGTATTGAGATCTATAGTATATATCATGCAATTGTGGCCTATTTATATATTTACGTTTCATTTAAAAATATGTACCACTTGAATAGAAATAGTAAAGCTGATTATTGTGACGGGTCATGATTTTGTAATATGTTGCTTTGCTGCATAGTGGTTGTAGGTTGGCGGTGCAAACAAAGGTGGCATTGTGATCATTATCCCGTTCAGATTAAAAAAAGATCGATTTAACTGAAATTGTCCTAGACATGGAATTAAGGTAAAGCATATATATTTGATTGGATTGAGTATTTATTGCCTCCCACTACTATACTTGGTATCGGAATCCAAATGGACCCATGTGTTATTCAATATGTCTTATTTTTTTCTTTTAGAGTCATTTATGTTCACAATCTGATTATAACTGAGATGTCAAGCTGCACACTTTTTGAATAACGCTATTCTTGTGGTATTTGTATATGCAGCAGTTCTACGTTTGAAGTCTGAGTACCTTCGTTCAACACAATCATTTATCTGAGTGGTAAGATTCCAAGTTAGAGGGTAACTGTAATACAAAGTAGTATATATTATTTTATTAAAGTTCTTGCGTTGGTTTCCGATAAGAATTGTGTCTTTTTTATGCTATCAGATTGTGATTCTTTGCAATAGAAGGAATGATATATCGGGGGCATTAAGCATAATAATTCAGTTGTATAAGCATAATTAATGTTTGTGTTAGCACACTTAATTGCTAACTGGATGGGTTCTAATAGTGAAACATTTGTGTTGGCCACACTTATTTCCAAGTTGGTTATTTTAAATCTTTCGAAACTCAACATATTCATTTGTGGTCTTAAATTTCTAATGGCATCGAGAATTACTTCCAGAGAAGGATTATTGGATATACATGATTTGTATGCCAGTCAGTCAGTTTCTTAGATAGGTATCAATATTGTTCTTAAAATCTCTTAGCTGTTACACAATGATGTATACAGTTTCATGTGAAATTTCATATTTCTGTGTAAAGGGTTCTGTTATTTATGTACGGATCATCATTAATTTGATTTATTTATCATCTCTTTACTGTTAGGTGATGCATACCATTGATTTGGATAAGAGATTGAAGTCATTGTCTTTGGTTTTTAATAACAAGTAATATATGTCATCATCGTTTTATACAGGATGTGATGAATTTGGGGGATCTGTCATGCTAACGAGTCCTTTGAAACTCACTTAATTGATGAGATCGACACAACAGTTTAGATTCAGAAAGCGACAGGTAAGGGCTACTACATCACTGGGTTTCCAAGTTAGAGGGTAATTGTAATACGAAGTAGTATGTATTTCTTTATTAAAGTTCTTTCTTTGGTTTCTTATAAGAATTATGGATTTTTTATGCTATCAGATTGGTGATTCTTTGCACTAGAAGAAATGATATATTCTGCATCTGGTGTTTTTTGGATTAGCATATAGAATCTTGTGAGATGAGGATGTTTTCATCAACATGTTTTTATTTGATTATCTAAAATTTTAGTGAGATGTTACAAGGTCCATTACCTAGAGTCCCAAGCTGCAATGGATCTCGATTACTTCAAATAGATGATTTTGGGCCTGACTCCATGTCTAAAGCTTCTATAGGTGAGTGATAACACTGTTTCGTTTTTTTCAAAAACTTTGTCGTTTTGTGTTATCTTATTGTTAGAGAGATTTGCTATGTATCATATCCAGGTTGTATTGAAAGCAAAGAATTACTTAACTATACTAATGAAACAGCAAGTGGTGATGAACATCCGGTTGTTCAACAGAAAGGGCGTTTCAAGTTTACCTCCGAAAGCGTCGACTTAGACAAGGTAGCTTTTATGTATCCTTTTTTTTTGGAGGTTTTCATGTACATCCAGATTTATATTCAAAATCACTGTTTCTTTGCAGCTAGCTGCACCTCCCCTGCTACAGAAGAGCCACAGTATGCAGGTTTGTATATCCCAATAAAAGTATAATCTTGGAGCACTACTACATCCATCTGTAACCCATTCATCATTCATAGACATTTTTAAGAAAATGCACTGATATTTTTGGCAAGGGGTTACTGGATAAAGTGTTAGCATGGTGTGGTCTAATATCTGATTCGGGTAGCTATCTTTTTTTCCGCCTATAAGAAGGTAACCCAACTTGATACGAAAAGTTCTGTCTATGGGTATTCTTTAACGTTGTCAGCAGGTAATCAATTATTGGGCACCACTTAAGAAACAAATCAAGATGGCCAAACCATCTAGGATGTCATCAATTTTGACAAGGTATCAAGTAGGGATCACATTCAATCAAATTTAGGACGTTTGAGAGGTTTAATGAAAGTTTTTGAAACTGGGTTTTTATGAATGAAAATAAACATGGTAACCTGAAATGGAAATCAGACCAAACTATGTTATATATCTTTTGCCCCTTCTGATAATTGCATTTACATGGCTCCATCATGTAAGACTTATTATCCGAATTCATACTATTTATAATTATAATAAACTTAAACGCCATAACTTATTTTATTAACTCTTAGAAGTATATTATGGTCGGTGTAGGTAATAAGCCAAAGTTGCAATGGTCATCAATCATCTCACGTTGATGCTATGCCACACCACCAGAAAAGCAATCTTCCTTTGCCGCACCACCAAGATACATTCTGAATGAACCCATTTTTATATAAGTGGGTTGAAATTGCCACCTCCATAATATATATCCATAACTTATAGATGATCTTACGTTTGATGTATGTATTACTTAGTTACTTCAGCTCACTTCAATTTAGATGGATGCTGCACATCAACAAACATACCTGCTCTAGATAAATCCATGGTATGTACACATACAAATCTACTTTATAAAATAAGGATGTTGCTCTGATTATCTATCATTTCCTGATTTGTAGATAGAGACAAACAGCACCAAGCAAAAGGAATTACTTAATGAAATAACTTATTTACAATGGAGGTATGAAGCTGTTCTTCACCAGCTAAATATATTATTGTAATGAAGTACATTATATAATGTTCGGTCTCCCAATATAGGCTTGCATGTGTACAAGAGGAGCTCCAGAAATGCCGAATCGAAAATTAATGATGATCTTGCAACTCTGCAATGCCTAGAGGTGGCAGTTTTGATAGGTCTATTTGGGCCGTGTTATATCTCAAAGGGGCAAACAGCAAAATTTAGCTAGAAGGAGAACATGTCATTGGGTCTAACGTGTTTAAAGCAGCTCGAGTTTTTAAAGGCATACAACATTCTTAGTCGTTACAAAGAGTTAGATTATTGTAAGACTACTGGTTTTGAACCCATCATCAATTCATTTTGACTATTAATCAAAGATTTTAGAACTTCGACAAGAAATAAAAAATGTTTGCAGGTCACCACATTTTATGCATTTCTTTTTAAAGGGACACATGATATACCATAATAGATTAATGACAATCCTACTTTTATATTTTCTATTAAGGACTAATCAGTAGTTCATTGAGCATTAGTTCCTTGCATGACAACGGCCATTGCAACACTCCTTCAGACATACTCTGTAATACGGAAAAAAATATATTAGAATCAAATGTAGTATAAAATTTGTATTAAAAATTGTGATAGCCCGCGAATTCGCGGGTTATGATCTAGTTAATATGACAATTCCAATATAAACTTGTTCATGATTTTTTTTATTTTTTAATTATAAAAAGAAAAAAAAAAAAAAAAGAGTAAAATTTGGCATAAATGCACATCGATGACAGCTAGAAGAACGAACACGATATTACTTTCACTAGAGCTGCTATCTGTATCCATTTCATTAATACAGGTTTAATTAATGTTTACATGTTGACTCCATTAAAAATCAAGTAACAAATTTACCAATAATTAAAAAGTCAAAAAAACCCTTAACCCCTGTTTCTACTTTCTACTACCACCAGCCGGAGATAAATACACCTGACTCTGCACCACCTTTTCCCCAATCTTAAACCCCGGAACCACCGTAAACGCAACTGGTACCCCATCACCACCACCACCACTAGCCACCACGCTTTCCATATACACATTCGAAAACCGACACCCACTCCTCACACGAAACACACTCACTTCCTCATCAAACGACAATGCCAAACACCTCAAAATCCACACGCGCCGCGCCATTTCCGCAAATGCGCCAAAAAACTCCGTAGACAACGGAAAACGCCATTGATTTAACGTCTTCCGTTGATCCAAATTTCCGTAAAACGAATACTCCATTTTCGGATGAACTAATCGCATATACTTGCCACGTGCAAATTTCGCAAACGACGACGTACAATTTTCTCTCAATAATTCTGTAACTGTTAGCGATTTTAACTTCTTAAACTGATTAAAATTATACAACCGATCTTCATCTTCTTCGTCTGATTTTACGCTAAAACCTTCAAATATTTCACGAGTAACGTACGATTCGAACACGAAACATTTGTATTTGGATTTATCGAAAACGGCGTTCGGTTCGATTGCTTTTACAGCTTGATCGATATTCCAGTTCACAGATTGCATTTCGCGAATCATTACCTTCACGAAATCCTGAATTGATATCACAACGTAATTCAACACGTCAATAAAAATCCTTATATCTAGATCTGAAACGTGCATGTCGTCAATCAACGGAAAACAGATGCTCGAATTAAGTTTTAACTCGATCGATTTATTAACTGAATTCAATTCGACTAAACGTTGATTCAACGAATCTATATCTGAATTCTTCAATTTGATTTGCTTCTCCATGTTATTCACTGTGTGTTGGTAAATTTTCATCAGAGACTGCTGTTCCTGGATCTCAGATAGTAATAGAGTGACGTCATGCGGTGACGTGTCGATCTCTTTGTTATTGAAACTTCGTTTTAGTAACGAAATCGCTTTGAGTTGATCAACGATCGCTTGATCTGCACGGTGTACGGCTTCGCCGTCGTACGGAAATTGAGCTGATTGTAGCTCGGCGTACGCGGCTTTTAAAGATGAAATGGCGGCGAATAGTTTGGCGATGAACACATCCATAGCTGCTCGGTTTTTTAACTCGGATTCGTTGTTCACCAACTGTTTGTTGAAATGCTTGTGAAAGCAGAAGCTGTTTTTGGTAAGTGATTTTGTTGATTTGTTGCAGGTGATGACTCTTTGAACGGTTTGGGAGAGTTTGGTTCGGGGTTGAGGTGCGGCGGAGGTGGTTGTTTCCATCGGAAAGACAAAACGGTGCTGGTGGATTGCCGGAAAATATGGGAGATAATGACGGATTAAAGCGCGGGAAAAGTGAAAGGAATAGACACGCTGCAAATGTACTTGCAATATACAAAGTTTTTGTGTCTCCATAAAAGAATAGAATTTTTATACAGCTAATAACGTTATCAATCCTTGTTTAAATTAGTATACTCTCTCCGTTTTAAAATAATTGGTGCTAGACAAAGGTTGCTACTCACCGTACCACTTACTTTTTTTAAATTAACTTTTCTGTATTTTATTCCATCAGTTTTTATTACATTCTGTATTTTATTCCATCAGTTTTTCTTACATTCTGTACTAAAGGGGGTATGGTGAGTAAGCCTAGACAAAATACATAGTTTAAAGAAGCATAATCATCGCAGAATGACATTTTTACCCCTGATCAATTAACTACTCGTATTAGTTATTTTTACTTTTGTAAAATTTTAATTTCAAGTGAGACTAAGATTGTAAAATTAATCAAATTTGCCTATACGTATTCGTAGTGGATAATTAATTAGAGGCAATTCCAAATTGAAATGTGGACAAATAATTTAGGACGTAGGAATAATTATCAATGTATTCATTTGTTGAAAAGATGAGGATGCTTTTAAGCTAAAATTAATGAATTTGCCTTTAAATCATTATGAGCTGCAACCAAACTCCCTTCCTCTACAATGCTGGTATCTTCATACTCACACATGTCATTTAATCTACAACAGTGATTTGATCATAATGATTAGATCATCTATAACTCTTTGTAAGTCAATGCATGTAATTGAGTTAGGTAATAGAGACTTTGGGTTATAATTTACATTAGTAAAAGTGTAGGGATTAAATATGTGTATAGTGTAATCAGTTTGTTAGAAGCAAGAATATTGTCATTGTTTTTTTTTGGGAAAAAAACATACACTATATACCTCACATATCATATTTGTCTACATGCCAAAACACATATGCAAAAAGTCACCTTCCATGATGCTTAAACTTACAACATCTAGGTTGATGGATTCTTCGCATACCGATACGTCACAGGATCACGTCAATATTTCATAGTTATAACATACTCCTTGAATTAAATTTGGGGTAAAAAAATGGACGGCCCATTTGATTGACAGTTTCAATAGGAAAGTAGATTGGGCCACTTCAATGCTTTGGGCTTTTGTTGTCACCAATCAAATCTTTTTTGTTTCCAGAAAAAATGATCAAAATCGTTAGATAATTTTTCTTGTATCTTTAAAATGCTCAAAGATCATATACTCCGTACTTCATAAGTACATTTTAAAGTGAAATGCTATAGAAAATATGCTCCGCTAAAGAATTAGAGCGAATTCTATGTTGTTAAATAAAAAAGGTTTTAACTTTTTCGTTATACACTTGTTATCTAGTTACATTCAATGTGCATATTTCGTTCCACCGTCTTTAAAAACTATTTTTCCTTTTAAAAATTTTTTTTTATTGGAGAGAATTAGAATGAACTACCATGAATTTTGACTTATTTTTATAGAGAGAAAAGTTCACCGAAGACTTTACAAATTATTAAAGAATGAAGGAACAAACCTCGATCCTTGGATATCTTGGATATAAGTATCAATGGACAATATTTGCTGATCAATTTTCATAAATAACGATTGGTGATGCATCACATACAAGGGCTGGGGGTATTATTGTCATTTGACAACTAACAATAAAAAGATAAAACCAATTATTAAGATCAATCACCAAATCACGTTCTTTTAACCTCCATCACACCGTCAATTATCATTCACACTGAATATGTTGGTGGCCAGAACCGGCCAAAACCAGCAACCGGTGGTCCGGTCTACGTTTTTCGACCACACTCTAGTGAGTTTAGATGCCATTGAGATTAAAAAGAGGGAAAAGGAAATTAAGATGTATGAAGCTTACATGTGAGGAAATAAGTTTACTCAGTTGTATGTTTTGAAATGGGATTGAAGAAAGAATTGATGAACATTATGTTTGTTTCTACTTTCTATTTCCGTTGCCAAGCTTCATTAACTGAAATTGTATTTGTAAACGTATTTGAATTTATTATGGTGATTTTGAAATGAAGAATTTTTTTTACATCTACGTGAATGCAGGAACAAAAAGAATAGCTCTTACGGTGAGTTGTCATATTTTGATTGGTCTTATTAAAAATTGGTCAAAATTACGGTTGAGGGTGGATAGGAAATTCAAAACTTGCATACCATTTGTTTCTAAAATCCGTGCCTTGAAATGGAGCTAGCTGTAATGTTTTTGTTCACAAAAGATAATTAATTAAGTAACGACTATACACCTGTATGCGAACTCATTACCTATAATCACGTGTGATTAAATACATGTGATTGTACAACTATATACGATAGAACAGTGTAATTACATATGATTATTATTATTATTGTTCTTGTTTAATCACGTGTGAATAAAAGCCGTAATCATATGTAGTATTAATTTTAAACTCAAAACTACTTAATAGTAAACTTAACGGAGAATGGAGAGAGAGTTTGAGGAAGGAGAATGGAGAAGAGTGGAATATAGGAAAAGAAAAAACATCAAACAAAATCAACCTTCAACATGGAAACATCACCATCATCGCAGCCAACAAGACACTACAACTTTCTTTGTCGCTAATATCCCCGATGGAATCACCAATAAACAATTATGGTCAGAATGTAAAAGTTTGGGAACATTGGTGGATGTGTTTATACCGAACAAGAAAGATAGATACGGGAGTAGATTTGCCTTCGTTCGATTCAGTGGTGTTGAGAGTATAGTGAAGATGGAACAAGAATTAGGAAATATCAAAATCGAGGGCGCTAAACTATCAGCTAACATGGCCAGGTTTGATGTTAAAGGTAATAAGGTGGTCAAAACAGATAGAGTTATAAGAAAACAGGCCACAAGTATTAAAAATAATCATCGACAGCAGAACTTTCAGTATTCGAATAACAAGCCTTCATTCCTGGAAGCACTTACAGGAAACACAAATTCGGGAACAAAATATATAGAGATAAGGGCTTAGTATCTACAAATGTATCCAACTTTTACAAAATCTCTATTGTGTGTATCGTCCTTTAAACGTCCCTATTAAATGTATTTAACTCATAAAAACACCTAATCAGTGCATGCAACCGGATATAACAGGTAATTTCAATTTTTCAGCCGGTTAACACTGTTCCGGTCATCTTCTCCGGTGATCTTTAACAACATTTATTCCGGCCAAACTAATGGAGCTCCATTTATTCCGGCGAGCTCATTTTTGACAAAGTATTTTCCATTAAAGATGACTTTTTAGGTGGCCGGAAACACTTTGAACCATCTTCTCCATATACATACGCTTACGTTAAAGTGACTTGTTAGGTGGTCGGAAAACTTTTTAGCTCGCCAGAAAACACTTTGAACCATCTTCTCCGGTTTAAAGTGACTTTTTAGGTGGCCGGAAGACTTTTTAGCTCGCCGGAAAACACTTTGAACCATCTTCTCTGGTTCAAAGTAACTTTTTAGGTGGCCGGAAACAATTTGAATCATCTTCTCCATATATATACACCAATCACATGGTGTTTTCCGGCGAGCTCCATTTCCATTTTTCGGCGAACCATCGACGAACCTTCTTTGATTAACAAACATAATTACACTCGTAATCTCATACTAGAGAATATGCTTTTTAGAATGAGAAAAACCATGCTGGGGTGTTGCCGGAAAAAATTCAGGTTGCCGGAATCTCGCCGGAGAAGATGAACAGTAACTTCGATTACCGGTTAATGGCTTAGTAGGTTACCCATTACACTGATTAGGTGTTTTTACGAGTTAAATAAATTTAATAGGGACGTTTAAAGGACGATACATACAATATAGATTTTGTAAAAGTTGGATACATTTGTAGACACTAAGTCCTAGAGATAAAGGCTAGAGGTGATTCAAAGTTAATGGATTACTGTAGTGGTAAGACATTAGTGGGAGAAGTAAAAACCATTGATCTGTTGAACAAATTGGATGCTCATATGGAGATGCTGGACAGAAACGGTATAGAGAAAAGATACATTGGTGGGTTTAAAGTTCTTCTCACGTTTGAATCCACTTGCAGAGCTACTGCATTTCTTGAGAAGAAAGAAGATTGGCAAAGTATCTTTGGTTCCTTAGTTCTATGGCATGGCCAAAAGATTGAATTGGAGCGAATTGTTTGGATCAACATATATGGTGTTCCTGTACAAGCATGGGACACTGATACTTTTAATCAAATTGAATGTGCACTGGGTAGGGTTGTTTTCCTATGTGAAGCAGAACTAGACGATGCCGACATTTCCTCCAAGCAAATTGGTGTTACAATCAAAGTGGGGGAAAAGATTAATTCCACCTGTAATATTTTGTGGAAAGGATTAAAATTCAGAATACATGTCTCAGAAAGTAAGGAAAATTGGATCCCAGATTTTTTAAGACCGGAAAAGCAAAGTGATTCAGGTTGTTTTAACAACTCGCCGGAAATATCATCGTCGGATGAACTCGGAGACACGACAGACGAAAAGGCAAGAAGAAGAGCAGAGGTCAGAGAAGATAAAGAGTCAGTTGGGGGGGGGGGGGGACAACGTTGTGGAAAATGGGAACTTCATAAATGTCGAAACGGCGAATGATAGATTCGAAGAGGATATATTGAATGATGACGATGAAAAGTTGCATGGTTGTGGGCCATCACAGAATGTTTCAGCCTCGCAATCCAGAAGTCCATCATTGGGCCTTTCTTTCTCTAGCCCAATTGTCCAAATAAATTTATCTAATGGGCTAAATGGGTCTAATAAAGATAACGCCACTCAATCTCAAAAGGAGGATTCGGATCCATTCAAATTACATGATCTTATTTTTAAATGGGGTTTGGATAACCGTAGAAAAAGGAAAAGATTTGGTGGCTCTCCGAATAAGGCAAAAATCAAAGGCAGATCTATAAAAAATTCTTGTGAATCGATGGATGGGGGAGCTAAGAAAGTGAAAAGAAAGAAAATCATGGCATCTATCTTTGGGCATTCACAATTGAACGAAGATGTTGAATCAGTTAATAGTGCAAATAAAGAAAATAGCAAACTGGACGCGATGGTTGCTGGATCACAGAAAAGGGACACTCCAGTGGAAGATAGTGTGGATTTAAATAAATCCCCCAGAGCTAGTGGAGGATCGGAAGAGGTAATCGGTGATTTTTCTAGAGTTCATGGTGATACCTCTCCCAAAAATTCTGAATTGGAAAATGAAGTACAGAATACCATGGAAGTAGGGATATGTGTTGGAATAAACTTAACAGGTTTTGAAGATAATTTAAGGGAAATTATCAATGGTGAAGGGAACAAAAACGTTTTGTAATGGATTTCATGTCATTAAACGTAAGGGGGTAAGGGATGACAGGAAAATCGATTGGATCAACAAGCTAATGAAAGTTAACTGTATCGATTTTTTATGCCTACAGGAAACACATCATAGTATCAGTTCTGAGTTATGTTTACATAATATCTGGGGCAATAGCTCTTTTCATTTTGCAGATGTTGAAGCACATGGTAGGTCGGGAGGTATAATTAGTATGTGGGATCCCTCAAAGTTCAAGCTCATTAACACGATTAAATTACAGAATGCGTTAATAGTTTCGGGATTCATAGTCGGGGATTCGTTATTGATCAACATCGCAAATGTCTATGCACCACAAGCAACTAAAGAAAAAAGTATGTGTGACACCCCCAAATTTGATGATTTGCGGAAGCTCGGTTTGGGTGTCACTAATCAATATACAAAGCACATAAGATATAATGAACGACCACTATATGCGTCATTTTAAACTTGCATTAATATAGTAAACGTTACATCAAAATAATGTTACATTAGCTCGGTTCCTGAAATTTAGAGATTTCATAGCATAATTACTTTTACAAAATATAATAATGCAATCAAATCTCTAGTTGTATGAATGCTGACTCGAGCTAATAATCCCTGCTTGTGCAGCCAACCTACTGCTGGGTACCTGTGATACATACTAAAATGGGTCAGCGAAAACGCTGATGAGCTCACAGGTTTGTATGTCAATGTATAGTTGTAAGAACCGCAAGATTTATATTGAAGTTAAATTGCAGTTAAGCAAAATAAAAGTTATACAATCCATGAGCACATAGTCTGAGCTTAACTTGAGCGCTAGGTCCAATTAAGGAAACCTAACTTGAAATGCCTCCTACGAGTGTCTAATCCACACTCGTCTTCCCAAATGCTAATACATCCGTTTGACCGGTTAGTGCGTGCTAACCCGGATGAGGATTGTCAATCCCATATGATATCATATACTAACATTCACGCTAAAATATTAGAGACTATGCTTATGGAGGACTTTAATTGATTAGCTTGAAACTCATGTAGTGTTTGAAGTTTGGCACTTGCGTTCTACTTGTAAAACAAAACATAGCAGTATTATCACACCCCTAGTTGAAAAGCAGTGAAAATGGGGCTATGAAACTCACCTGAGTCTTGAAGTGTTTAAGCAATTAAACTTGAAGTGTATTGATGTCCAAAGACTTGAAACCTGAATGTGTCCACGACACTTGATTTGTTATTAATTGTACTGGTATCTCGAAAGACTACCATTGAAGTTGCTATTTAACTATATATATATATATATATATATATATATATATATATATATATATATATATATATATATATATATATATATGTCCAAATTACTACGATTTGGTTGATTGTTTTGTTACAAGTTACTACGACTTGTTTGATTGAATTGATACAAGTTACAACGACTTGTTTGATTGTAAAGTATGTTTTGAAAACGTGTACGGCCCGTTGGTGATTTAGTTGAAATAATAATCTCGACATATCTATATTTGTTTGAAGTGTTAGGCTTGAAAAATAAATTCCATTATGTTTGAAAAGTTGTATCGTATAAGTGTTTTGAAGTTGTTCAAGTTTGACACTTGGTGAAGAATGTGCTTACGGAATCTAAGTACGGGGTCCGGGGGCAGCGCCCCTGGTAGCGGGGTCCAAGGGGCAGAGCCCCTGGCTGGGGTCGAGCTGCCAGGTCAGCTTGGAAATTTTTTATTTCTACTATATTGCTTTAAGGAAAAACGCATCTGGACTTGAATTTAGGTGAAATCAAGTGATAAAATTTTGGTCTCGACACTTAGTAAAATTGTAGTTTGAAAACCTTCTGTTTTATGCGACACAATCATGCGACACAAAAGTGGTTATGCGACACAAGGGTTGTGTCGCATATAGGTGTGACACAATATCTATGCGACACAAGGGTTGTGTCGCATAAATGCGAGATGCTGATTCAACAGCGACATAGTGATTGTGTCGTATGGAGTTTGCGACATAGTGGTTGTGTCGCAGGACTTGCGACACTAATTATCGGGTACGACACAAGGTGCGACACAGAGGCTTTTATACGACACAAGTGCCAAAATACGACACAACATGCGACACAAGGCTTGTGTCGCATGGAAGAACATCAGCCCAGAAAGTCCGGCTGTTTAGATTTTTCCGGCCAAAAACCCATTTCAAACCCGTTTTTAAGCTATGAAATCGTGTTCTATACTTAGTAATGGACATATACATGTTATATAACTCGTAAATATGTAAAAACAAGCTAAAACGAGAAGTTTCGGGAATTTGTCGGAAACTTACGCAGTGTCGGATTGAAAATCCGAAAAGATAGGATTGTAGATCGTAGCGTGGTGGTTCCGTTTTTGTAAAAATCTTGATGATCCGAGGTCGTTTTGTATATTTATTTTGGTGATTTGTGAGTTGGTGTGGGTTTTTGATTTAGAGAGAAAAAAAGAAAGAGGGAGAGAGAAGATGAAAAAGGGAAATAGAGAAAGAAGAAGAAAAGGAGGTGGTTTTGGTGGAACTCCTCCATTTTCAGTCCACGCAAAGCGCTCCGTGCGGTGTTCGTTTTCTCGATTGTTTTAACGTTAATTAGTATTTAAAGGCGTTTAATTATGCGTTTTGAAATACGAAATATTATTCAATATTTTTGTTGAAGTATTTTATAAAGTACTTAATAATTGCGTTATAAAACGTTATCTCGATTTTGTTTGTTTGCGCGTTCAAATTTAATCGCGTTGTTCTCGCTTGTACGATATGGAATGAATACGACATATTATAAAAATAATATTATTGAGATATGATAGTTTCATTAAATAATCTTTATGTTATTTAATTAAATTGTTCACCAACGTCCGTATTAAATTGAACCGAATTACATTCGATTTGAAACTTGTACGATTTAAACAAACCGCATAATTGTGTAGATATATATTTAACAATATATATAATAATTGATACATTAATTAGCCTAACACAGAACTAATTACATGTATTAATACTTGTTTAGGCATAAAGTTCTAGTCCTAAATTGACGGTTGTTACATTCTCCCCCTGTTAGAAAAATTTCGTCCCGAAATTTATGTTGAAGTCGTGTTTGAGGTTGAGTCAGTGAAGAGTTGAGGATACTTGAGTCGCATTTGGTCTTCTCGTTCCCAGGTGAATTTCGGACCTCGCCGCGAATTCCACCTAACCTTGACAATGGGAATACGACTTTGTTTAAGTTGTTTGACCTCACGGTCCATAATTTCGGCGGGTTCCTCAACAAAGTGAAGTTTCTCGTCAACTCGAATTTCATCGAGTGGAATGATACGTGTCTCATCAGACAGACACTTCTTCAAATTCGAAACATGAAATGTGGGATGCACGCTGCTGAGCTCGGATGGCAGCTGCAATCGATATGCTACTGGACCAATTCTCTCGAGAATCTCGAATGGTCCAATGTATCTGGGATTTAACTTCCCTCGTTTGCCGAATCGAATTACGCCTTTCCAAGGCGATACTTTGAGTAGTACTCGATCTCCAACTTGGAACTCGAGTGGTTTACGTCTCACGTCCGCATAACTTTTCTGACGATCACGCGCGACTTTGAGTTTGTTTTGAATTTCGACGATTCTCTCGGTCGTCTCGTGAATGATTTCTGGACCTGTGAGTTGGCTATCCCCAACTTCGGTCCAACAAATAGGTGACCGGCACTTACGACCGTACAGTGCCTCGAATGGTGCAGCTTTAATGCTGGTATGATAACTGTTGTTGTACGAGAACTCGCACAATGGTAGGTGTTTTTCCCAGTTTACACCGAAGTCTACTACGCAGGCCCGTAGCATGTCTTCTAGTGTTTGAATTGTTCGTTCACTTTGGCCGTCGGTTTGAGGATGGTATGCGGTACTCATATCAAGTCGAGTACCCAGTGATCTTTGAAGTGATTGCCAAAATTGTGAAGTGAAACGACTATCTCTATCGGAGATAATTGAAATTGGAACACCGTGTTTAGTCACGATTTCCTTCAGATAGATTCTGGTGAGGCGTTCCATTTTGTCGGATTCCTTGATTGCCAGGAAGTGAGCAGTCTTTGTGAGACGATCCACGATCACCCAAATGGTATCGCAACCGTTCGCTGACTTGGGTAGTTTGGTTATGAAGTCCATGGCAATTTGTTCCCATTTCCATTCAGGAAGATCGGGTTGTTGAAGTAAACCAGAAGGTTTTTGATATTCGATTTTGACCTTGGAGCAAGTAAGGCACTTGCTGACATAGGTGGCGATTTCAGCTTTCATGTTCGGCCACCAATAGAAGTCCTTGATACCGTGGTACATCTTGTCGGATCCCGGATGGATAAAATATTTGGACTTGTGAGCTTCATCCATCACCAAGTCTCGTAGGTTCCCAAATTTAGGCAACCAGATTCGGTTTGAGAAATACCTAATCCCGTTAGGTTTGACTTCGAATTGTTTATCCATGCCTCGCAAGGCTTCATCTTTGACATTCTCGGGTTTTAAGGCTTCGAGTTGAGCAGTGAGAATTTGAATGTTTAAATTGTTGTGAATGGTCATACTGAGGGCTCGAACCCGAAGTGGTTTCACTCGCTCTTTCCGACTGAGGGCATCAGCAATGACATTTGCTTTGCCTGGGTGATATTTGAGTTCGCAGTCGTAATCGGTAAGCAACTCGACCCATCGAGGTTGCCTCATGTTGAGATCCTTCTGATCGAATATGTGTTGGAGACTTTTGTGGTCTGTAAAGATTGTGCACCTAGTGCCATAGAGATAATGTCTCCAGATTTTGAGAGCGAAAACAACGGCTCCTAACTCGAGGTCGTGGGTGGTGTAATTCTTTTCATGAATCTTGAGCTGTCATGAAGCATAAGCTATGACTTTGTCTCGTTGCATAAGCACGCAACCGAGACCTTGATGAGAAGCATCGCAGTATACCACGAAGTCATCGGTGCCCTCGGGTAATGATAGAATAGGAGCACTGCAAAGCTTTTGTTTTAATAGTTGGAATGCTGACTCTTGTTTATCAGTCCAGTCAAACTTTTTGTCTTTCTGGGTCAGAGTCGTGAGTGGTAAGGCTATCTTGGAGAAATTTTCAATGAATCGTTGGTAATACCCGGCAAGACCCAAAAATTGGCGTACTTCGGTCGGAGTGGTGGGTGCTTGCCAGCCCTTGATAGCTTCAATTTTTGATGGGTCAACGTGAATTCCCTGACTGTCAATCACGTGACCAAGGAATTGGACGGTTTGAATCCAGAACTCACACTTAGAGAATTTGGCATAGAGCTCCTCGTGTTTAAGTAGTTCAAGGATGGTTTTGAGGTGTTGCGCGTGTTCTTCTTTGTTTCGTGAATATATGAGGATGTCATCGATGAAGACAATGACAAACTTGTCAAGGTAAGGTTTACACACCCGATTCATAAGGTCCATGAATACAGCCGGTGCGTTGGTTAGACCGAAAGGCATCACTTGAAATTCATAATGTCCGTAACGAGTTCTGAAAGCGGTTTTTGGAATGTCGGCATCGCGAACACGCAATTGGTGATAACCGGACCGGAGATCAATCTTTGAATAACAACTCGACCCTTGAAGTTGGTCGAACAAATCATCGATTCGAGGAAGTGGATACCGGTTCTTGACAGTTAACTTGTTCAACTCTCGGTAGTCGATACACATTCGAAAAGAACCGTCTTTCTTATTGACAAATAGGACCGGAGCTCCCCAAGGTGAAGAACTCGGCCTGATAAATCCTCGTTCCAGGAGTTCCTGTAATTGGGTGGACAACTCCTGAAGTTCGGACGGAGCTAAACGGTATGGTGCTCGGGCCACAGGCGCAGCACCTGGTACAAGGTCGATTGAGAACTCAACCTGTCTTGGTGGTGGTAGACCAGGTAGTTCTTCAGGAAAGACTTCTGGAAAGTCTCGAACAATTGGAACATCCTCAAGTCGCTTCTCCTTCGACTTTTTCTCCATGATGTGCGCGAGGATTGCTGGATAACCCTTTCTCAGAAATTTTCGGGTTTTTAGGCAAGATATGAGGTTAAGTCTCGTCCCACCGGTCTCCCCCTGTATGACCAAGGTTCTACCGACGGCGAGAGGTATGCGAACAATTTTGTCATAGCAAATGATTTCAGCGCGATGTTTGGATAGCCAGTCCACGCCTACGATGACATCGAAACTTCCTATCTCAATAGGCATAAGGTCTATGGAGAAGATTTCGTCGGCTAGATTTAAAGTGCAATTAGGTATCACACTATCGGTTTCTATCAATTTCCCATTTGCTAGCTCTACGGTGTACTTAACGTCTAATGCAACCGGTGTGATGTCAAGTAGAGGGCAAAATTCATCGGAAATAAAACTTCTATCAGCACCAGTATCAAACAGAATAGAAGCAGTTAAATTGTTGAGGAGGAACATACTCGTGACCACATTCGGGTCCTGACGGGCGTCCCCTGAGTTGATCACGAAGGCGCTACTTTTGACGTTGTTGTTGTTGCGGCTGTTGTTGTTGTTGTTGTTGTTGTTGTTGCCCTTATTCTTTAATTTTGGGCAAGTATCCCTAAAATGTCCTGGGTTCCCACATTCATAGCAGGACTTAGGTTGTTGGGCATTTTTGTTAGAGGAGTTGTTGTTGGATTTGGGGGCTCGGCAATCCTTAGTCGAATGCCCGAACCTCCTGCAGTTGTTGCAAGGGGTCCTGCACTGACCAAAGTGGTGATAGTTACACTTGGGACAATAAGGCCTGTCCCCGGTGTAGTTGCGGTTGGATTCAGAGTTGGTGGTGTAGACTTGGATGGCGTTGTTTTTCTTGTTTGAGTTGTGGTGGTGTTCAGTGGATTTGCGTTTGTGGTTGTTGGTGGATGAGGTGTTGGAGGTCTCACGGCTGACAACTAGAGCCATGAGTTCGTGGGCCAATCGAATGGCACTCTCAGTGGTGGTTGGTTTGGATGAAGCGACATTTCCCTGGATGTTCTCAGGGAGTCCGCGGATGTATCTCTTAATGCCCTTACTTTCCGGTTCAACCAAACTCGGACATAGTAAAGCAAACTGCTGAAATTTCATGGTATATTCAGCAACATTATTTCCCTGCACCGCCAGGTGCCAGAATTCTTCCTCCATCCTATGCAGCTCTTCTTCAGGACAGTATTTTTCTGTCAGTTTCTTCTTCAGTTCGGCCCAAGGAAGCCGATTTGCAACCTCAAGACCTACAGAGTTTGCGTGGGTTTTCCACCACGTGAGTGCACCTTCCTGAAAGGTGTAAGCAGCGAATTTGACCTTGTTATTCTCAATGCAGTCGCAGAGACTGAAGACAGATTCCATACGCTTAATCCAACGGATCAAGCCAATGGCACCTTCCGTGCCCTTGAAATATAGGGGTTTACAGCTGAGAAAGTCCTTGTAGGAACAAGGCTTGACAGTATGAGTGGTGGCAGTGGTATCGGCTGTTTCCTCGGACGTTCGGATTGGATCCCGAGCGGCCAAGGCGTCGGCTACGGCTCGATTAATGGCAGCAGCGAGTTCGGCTTCACTGTAACTCTTTTTCTTCGGTGGCATGATTCTTCAAGAAAAGAAACAATAGGTACGTAAGAAATTGTACCAGAATGATAATTGCAGTGGATGTATGTATTAAAGCGACAATATACACATCACAAGCATAAAGGTTCTATAATATAGATTTAAATCGATCGAAATTGTCAATTGATATTACGTTGTTAAATGATTACAGACAGTTTCGGGTTTGTTGAATTCAAAGGTTACAGACTTAGGTATTGTGCCAAAAGTGCCGAGAATTGATTCATTCGGTCTTTTTACATTAGTCCTACGAAAGCGTTAAGGAGTGCAGATTCAGCCTAAGCTAATTCTGACGAAGATTGAGTTGTGGCATTAAGGCAGTGAGACGGTCAACGGACTCTGCAAGTCGGCTAACCATTCTGAGTGCCTCCTCGGTTTCCCTCAAGCGTGTCTCACACTGAGTCAACCTTGATCGCAGGACAGTGATTTCGTTGTGATTGTCAATCACTTGATTGTGAACGATCTCCATGGTCTCGATGGTATCACCCACTCGATTTTCGAGAACGTCCATGTTGTTGATAGTGTTTACATGGTCCTCAGAGACCTGAGCAACTTGTCCCATTAGGGTGAGTGTCCAGTTTTCTCGGGTCTCTTGTAACTCGATGTCCATGTCACGCAATTGTTGCTCGTGACGGTGTAGCCTAGCGGCCAAATCCGTTAGTGTGAATTGATTGGGGTATGGGCCCGCTCGAGGCAACCTGGGGTTCCTCCTAGCTACCCTTGAACTTTGTGATTCGTACGGATGGGAACGAGATGAGTTGGGTGGTGTGTTTGCCATTCTGAGACAGAGTGTTAGAAAGAATGAGGCTTATATTCATATAATATAATATAGCCTAAGATTGTAAGTGAGGTCTATTTATGTATATATCTATATATATATATATCACATAATAACCTATTGAGTGTCTAGCAAAGACATGTTTTAAGTCCCGTTTCTCTCGAGGTCAGAGTCAACTAGTGTATCCTGTTCAGCCATAACTTCCTTCAGATCTTACATCATCTTTATTTAATTGTACATAGTTGATCAGGCTATGTTAAATTAGATTCGTATGCTGTAATCTCTGAACTGGTTATACCTAATAGGGAATACTGCCTAACGGTCATAGTCTAGGTTCACTAAATGCAACCTAGTTCACTATAACCTTAGGCTCTGATACCAATCTGTGACACCCCCAAATTTGATGATTTGCGGAAGCTCGGTTTGGGTGTCACTAATCAATATACAAAGCACATAAGATATAATGAACGACCACTATATGCGTCGTTTTAAACTTGCATTAATATAGTAAACGTTACATAAAAATAATGTTACATTAGCTCGGTTCCTGAAATTTAGAGATTTCATAGCATAATTACTTTTACAAAATATAATAATGCAATCAAATCTCTAGTTGTATGAATGCTGACTCGAGCTAATAATCCCTGCTTGTGCAGCCAACCTACTGCTGGGTACCTGTGATACATACTAAAATGGGTCAGCGAAAACGCTGGTGAGCTCACAGGTTTGTATGTCAATGTATAGTTGTAAGAACCGCAAGATTTATATTGAAGTTAAATTGCAGTTAAGCAAAATAAAAGTTATACAATCCATGAGCACATAGTCTGAGCTTAACTTGAGCGCTAGGTCCAATTAAGGAAACCTAACTTGAAATGCCTCCTACGAGTGTCTAATCCACACTCGTCTTCCCAAATGCTAATACATCCGTTTGACCGGTTAGTGCGTGCTAACCCAGATGAGGATTGTCAATCCCATATGATATCATATACTAACATTCACGCTAAAATATTAGAGACTATGCTTATGGAGGACTTTAATTGATTAGCTTGAAACTCATGTAGTGTTTGAAGTTTGGCACTTGCGTTCTACTTGTAAAACAAAACATAGCAGTATTATCACACCCCTAGTTGAAAAGCAGTGAAAATGGGGCTATGAAACTCACCTGAGTTTTGAAGTGTTTAAGCAATTAAACTTGAAGTGTATTGATGTCCAAAGACTTGAAACCTGAATGTGTCCACGACACTTGATTTGTTATTAATTGTACTGGTATCTCGAAAGACTACCATTGAAGTTGCTATTTAACTATATATATATATATATATATATATATATATATATATATATATATATATATATATATATATATATATGTCCAAATTACTACGATTTGGTTGATTGTTTTGTTACAAGTTACTACGACTTGTTTGATTGAATTGATACAAGTTACAACGACTTGTTTGATTGTAAAGTATGTTTTGAAAACGTGTACGGCCCGTTGGTGATTTAGTTGAAATAATAATCTCGACATATCTATATTTGTTTGAAGTGTTAGGCTTGAAAAATAAATTCCATTATGTTTGAAAAGTTGTATCGTATAAGTGTTTTGAAGTTGTTCAAGTTTGACACTTGGTGAAGAATGTGCTTACGGAATCTAAGTACGGGGTCCGGGGGCAGCGCCCCTGGTAGCGGGGTCCAAGGGGCAGAGCCCCTGGCTGGGGTCGAGCTGCCAGGTCAGCTTGGAAAATTTTTATTTCTACTATATTGCTTTAAGGAAAAACGCATCTGGACTTGAATTTAGGTGAAATCAAGTGATAAAATTTTGGTCTCGACACTTAGTAAAATTGTAGTTTGAAAACCTGCTGTTTTATGCGACACAATCATGCGACACAAAAGTGGTTATGCGACACAAGGGTTGTGTCGCATATAGGTGCGACACAATATCTATGCGACACAAGGGTTGTGTCGCATAAATGCGAGATGCTGATTCAACAGCGACATAGTGATTGTGTCGTATGGAGTTTGCGACATAGTGGTTGTGTCGCAGGACTTGCGACACTAATTATCGGGTACGACACAAGGTGCGACACAGAGGCTTTTATACGACACAAGTGCCAAAATACGACACAACATGCGACACAAGGCTTGTGTCGCATGGAAGAACATCAGCCCAGAAAGTCCGGCTGTTTAGATTTTTCCGGCCAAAAACCCATTTCAAACCCGTTTTTAAGCTATGAAATCGAGTTCTATACTTAGTAATGGACATATACATGTTATATAACTCGTAAATATGTAAAAACAAGCTAAAACGAGAAGTTTCGGGAATTTGTCGGAAACTTACGCGGTGTCGGATTGAAAATCCGAAAAGATAGGATTGTAGATCGTAGCGTGGTGGTTCCGTTTTTGTAAAAATCTTGATGATCCGAGGTCGTTTTGTATATTTATTTTGGTGATTTGTGAGTTGGTGTGGGTTTTTGATTTAGAGAGAAAAAAAAGAAAGAGGGAGAGAGAAGATGAAAAAGGGAAATAGAGAAAGAAGAAGAAAAGGAGGTGGTTTTGGTGGAACTCCTCCATTTTCAGTCCACGCAAAGCGCTCCGTGCGGTGTTCGTTTTCTCGATTGTTTTAACGTTAATTAGTATTTAAAGGCGTTTAATTATGCGTTTTGAAATACGAAATATTATTCAATATTTTTGTTGAAGTATTTTATAAAGTACTTAATAATTGCGTTATAAAACGTTATCTCGATTTTGTTTGTTTGCGCGTTCACATTTAATCGCGTTGTTCTCGCTTGTACGATATGGAATGAATACGACATATTATAAAAATAATATTATTGAGATATGATAGTTTCATTAAATAATCTTTATGTTATTTAATTAAATTGTTCACCAACGTCCGTATTAAATTGAACCGAATTACATTCGATTTGAAACTTGTACGATTTAAACAAACCGCATAATTGTGTAGATATATATTCAACAATATATATAATAATTGATACATTAATTAGCCTAACACAGAACTAATTACATGTATTAATACTTGTTTAGGCACAAAGTTCTAGTCCTAAATTGACGGTTGTCACAGTATGCTATGGAATCAATTTGAGCAGCTTTAAAGAATCCAGGCCGGGTCTATGGATCATGCTGGGAGACTTTAATGAAGTTCGTGTTCCATCGATAGAGTGAATTCAGTCTTCAACAGGTACGGGGCGATGGTATTCAATAATTTTATTGAAGAAGCAAATCTTTTTGAATATAATATGGGGGGATTTAAATACACATACTCTTTAGAGGATGGGTCCAAAATGAGCAAGATTGACCGTGTTCTGGTGTGCACTTCCTTTATGAACAAATGGCCGAGTGCTACTCTTATGGCTTTGCCCAAGTAATGGTCGGATCATCACCCATTGGTTTTAAGTGTTAATAAAAGAAACTTTGGTTCAAAACCTTTCAAATTCTTCTCATCCTGGTTATCAAAGAAAAGGCTGGATGCAATAGTACTGGAAGCATATAATAAACAGGTTGCAAAGGGCAGTGCAGATTTTATGATGCATTCTAAACTCAAAAATGTCAAGGAAGCAATCAAAGACTGGATTGGAAAGGAAAGAGCTGTTGTTAGATGTCAGGTTTTAGAGATGGAAAAGGTACTAACTAATTTTGATATTATAGCTGAAACAAGGGAAGTAACTGAAGAAGAGGCTCATAGGAAAATGAATGCTAAAAATGTATTGATGGCACTAGAAGATGAGAAAAGGCAGAATCTCAAACAAAAAGCGATAATCAAATGGGCAATCGAGGGGGACGAAAATTCTGCATTTTTTCATGGGTGTTTAAATGCCAGAAATATTGTTAATAATATTAATTTCATTTGGATTGACAATTCTTGGGTCCATGAACCGAATGCAATCAAGGACCAAGCGGTCAGATACTTTAACAATAAATTCAAAGAACCATTGTCGAGTAGGCCCAAGATTACTCTCAATAATGTGCAAAAGCTTTCAATCAAGGAGGCGGGGGATTTAGTCAAGCCATTTAGCATGGAAGAAATCAGAATTGCTATTTGGGATTGTGGTAGTAATAAAGCCCAGGGTCCTGACGGCTTTAATTTTGCATTTATAAAACGCTATTGGAACTTACTTCAAAAGGACTTCATGAAAATGATGGACTCTTTTCACTCGGACGGTATCATCAGTCGGGTATGTAACTCCTCTTTCTTTACTCTTATTCCAAAAACGAGTGACCCTTTATGTTTTGATGAGTATCGGCCAATATCTTTGGTCGGGTGCTTAGCAAAATTGGTCTCAAAAATTTTAGCGAACAGGCTAAAACAAGTCATTGGTACAGTGGTGTCTGAGGGCCAATTTGGTTTTCTGGAAAAACGTAGTATTCTTGATGGGAGATTGTTGAGTCACTGGTTGCTGACCATGACAAGTCACTAGTCGATGACCAACTCAATAATGTACAACTCGATGAAGAAATGATCTATGTCAAAGCTGATGTTGCTGAAATTAACAATTGGTGATCGCTATTCATTTTACCTCTGAATTCAACATGCTGAGGAAGATTAAAGCTCAACTTTGTGTGTCGCTGATTCAAGCAGCGAGATTTCTATATCTTCAAAACTATATAGGAAAAAGTCACTGTCCAAATAAAAGCTAGTCACTGAAGTACAATATTTCAAGTCATTCTACAAGAGCATGATGGCTCGCAGTGAGTGAGGAGGATTACTGCATCTTCAGTGACTACATCAATAAAGTTTCTTCACAAGTACAAGTCACTCTTCATACGTACTTCAACAAGTGTTCCTCATACTTTAAAGTGTTTCTAAAAGTATTACGTGGCAGCAAGAGAATGGTTTTAAGGAAGAAGAGATATTCACGGTAACAGAATTGGGACCCGCAGAATGACGGTTTATCAGAGATCAATCCAATCAAGCAGTGACACGTGTCATTCTAGATCATATTTTATATGAGATATGTATGGGATACTTGGAGTATATATAGAGTAGTACGTTGTGCTTAGAAACTTACCGTTTGTACGTGTTGATCACTTGTATGTCAGTGATTGAGTTTGTCTAGGCACGTTACAGCGATCAGTGAGTGAATAGTTAGCGTGTTTGTCCACTACTATTCATCTCCTTTGTAATAGTTAGCTAGAGTATTTGATTTGAATTAGCTTTGGCTAATTCATTGCGCAATCAATACTTAGTGAGTTATATGATAAATAAAATTCACATTTCAGCTACTATTGCGTATTTACTTTGATACTGTCATATCTATCTTTTACATACTCTGTTTATGTTTGAATAATTAAAAACTGGTTAAGTAACTTGAATAACATCACAAAAAGTTTTTAATTGTATTCAACCCCCCCTTCTACAATTAAACTTTACGTACTGTGATTCCATATCACTAATTCATAGTGATTACGGGACTCTCAGCCATTAGTTGTAAATGAAATTATATCATGGGCCAGAAAAAGCAAATATGAGGCTGTCATGTTTAAGGTGGATTTTAATAAGGCTTTTGATTCTGTAAGTTGGAGTTTTATTGATTCAATTCTCGAGCAAATGAATTTTCCGTAAAAATGGCGGAATTGGGTATCAGGTATTCTTACATCTTCTTCAGCATCAGTTCTAATCAATGGATCACCTTCTGATAAGTTCAATTGTTCAAGAGGCGTTAGGCAAGGGGACCCCTTATCTCCTTTTCTTTTTATTATTGCAATGGAGGCTTTAAATTGTATATTTGTTAAGGCCAAAAATCTGGGCTTATTAAGGGGAATTCATTTACCAAACCAGGGTCCCAATATTACACATTTCATGTTTGCTGATGACTTAATTGTGTTGGGAGAATGGTCGGTCACAAATGTGTTAAATATAACAAGGATTATGAGATGCTTTTCTCTGGTTTCGGGTCTGGAAATGAACTCAGCTAAGAGCAAAATTTTTGGTCTCAATGTTGATCCGATTGCTGTTAGTTTAGTAGTTGATCAGATTGGTTGCAAAGTGGGAAAACTACCTTTCGTGTATCTTGGTCTCAAAATGGGTGCAAATATGAATCAATGCAAGAATTGGTCAGAAGTTATTGATATTTTTCAGAGTCGGTTATCGTCTTGGAAAGCTAAAAATCTATCTATGGCAGGAAGAATTGTTCTCATAAAAGTCGTGCTTGATAGTCTTCCTGTATATTACTTTTCAGTCTTTAAAGCTCCTGTCAAAGTAATTGAATGCCTAGAAAAGATTAGAAGGAAATTTTTATGGGGCGGAACAGAGAACGTATCAAAAATCAATTGGGTGTGTTGGTCAAGAGTAATTGCACCAAAGGAGAAGGGTGGCCTGGGTCTCGGTTCACTTAAACAGGTAAATATCAGCTTGTTAATGAAGTGGTGGTGGCGTTTCCATCAAGAAACAAATAAAGTGTGGAGCCAAGTTATTAGATCAATACATGCGACCACAGTTAGTTCTTCACTGATTCCATTCAAGAAAGGAATGTCGAGTGCTTGGGCAAACATCAGTAAAATACAAAAGGATCTAGCTGGACTTAATCTAGACGCCTCAAAACTCAATACAAAGGATAACGATAATTGGATTTGGAAGGGGGACTCAGCCAGATCATTTTTTGTTGCATCTGCTAGAAGAGTTATTATTAATGCTTCGGTCGGTCCTTATCATTTCCATTATGAATGGAGCAAATGGGTCCCAGGAAAGGTAAATTTATTCTTTTGGAGAGCGAAAATGGATCGTATTCCTACAAGAGATGCTTTGGTCAAAAGAAATATCCAGGTTCCATCCTCACTTTGCCCACTTTGTAATCAGTATGATGAATCCATTTATCATTTATTAGTCTCCTGTGAAGTAGCTAATATGTTGTGGAGTTTTGTCAGCTCTTGGTGTAAAATGATGCCCATTTTTGCTTTTTCTATGCGAGATTTATATTACATAACGGAGAAGGGAAAAAATGGAAATAATCCATTCATTAAAGCGATCATACTAACAGGTTGTTGGTGTTTGTGGAAAGCGAGAAATGATGTGTGCTTCAACGGTGTGGTCCCATCTTGGATACGAGTCAAGGAAGAGATGCAAAATCTTTCATACTTTTGGATTAAAGGAAGAGCAAGAAGACATGATTTAACATGGGAAAGATGGTGCCAGTTTAAATTGTAAATATCATAAGTTTGGGGTATTATGAGTCTGTTTTTGATTTCGTAGGGGTATAATGGTGGTCCGGATCTGTTTGGGATACTACCAAAAACTATCTAGAGTGAAAATCGGTGGCTCGGCCTCTAGTTTCCTGGGTTCTCCCAGGTTTTTTTCATCTCTTTTAGTATCCTCTCAGTTAAGATCCGGACAAAAATGGTGTAAATGTAGTTAAGAACCTTTGTATATTTGTTCTTTGGCGGCTTTTAGCGTCTTGCTATTTGCCAATTGTTAATATAATCCTTTTGCCTTTCAAAAAAAAAAACTTAATAGCATGTGATTTATTAAGTCAACGTGCCTAACTAATCCAACCGTAGGATCGGGGATTTTTTCCTAAAGTTTTTTCAGGGTTTTTTTCATCATTTTTAGTTCCTTTGTAGTTAAGATTCGGATGCTTTTTGGTGTCTTAAAATGGTAGTAGTATTGGTGTAATCATTATGTATTATGGTGGCTTTCTAGCGACTTGCTAGTAGTCATGTTGAATAAAATTTCTTCTACCTTTCAAAAAAGAAAATAATCTAACTGTAATTGACCCACAATAATGGGCAAATATTTGATCCATTTCAATGGAAGTGAATTTTTTTAAGGAACGTTGTATTTTGTCTTTACTATTTATTCATTGGGGTGAGTTCATAAAAGAATGGTAATAAAATAGGAAATTGAAGAACCAATACGATTGCTCAATTTCTTTAAAAGATCCACTTCCACTTTTACTCTATAATTAAATATCTCGCAAACCGTATGTCCATAAATTATAACAATTACATATTCGAAATCAGCGTTTTTTCTTTCTTCGATTAGACATTTCACAAGCTATACTTTCGACAATTTTTTTTCTTTTTTTTTGCCAGGTTTAACAATATAATCACATGTGATTTATGATAGAAAGTTAAAATTTGATCACGGTTATTTATTCATGGTATGTGTTAATTAACACGTGATTACAACTTAATGTTCATATACATTACTAATTATAAAATATAATTTTTAAAATTGCATTTGTTTTCGTTAAAAATCACATGCGATTGCTAGTTGTACATTTAATCACATGTGATTTGTTAATAATTACATATGATTTTGTATATAATCACATAGGATTTTCATTTAAAAATTGATATTTGATGAGCAATTTACCGATATATGATAATTCATATATGATTTCAACTTAATTTTTACTTAATTGTATAATTATAGTCAATGATTTGAAAATTCGTATTTTATTATTCTTTAATCACATGTTACTGATACTTTGATGTTCAATCGCATGTAATTACAACTTGGTTTTTCATGTTTAAATCTTTTTAAATCATTAATGATTTGAATTTAAAGTTTAATTGGAGAATATAAGCGTGTATAGTTATTTTTTATTGTTAAGTCACATGTGATTTCATATTATAAATTTTTTAAACCCAATAAAAAAAAATGTCAAAAGTATTGCATGTGGGATCTATAATCGAAGAGAAAAAGACGATGATTTCGAATATGTAATTTGTATAATTTATAGACATACGGTTTGAGATATTTAGTTTTTTTTTTAAGGTAGAATTGAGTTTTTGAAATAAAGCAATCCTATTGGTTTCTCCATTTTTTGATTTTTTTGTCAATCTTTTTTAAACTTTTCTCTTATCCATAAATATAGCTTAATTAATAGTTACCACTCTACTGTTATAATATTGTACCATATTTAAATATATCAAAGATAAAAGCATATGTTCTCCGTTTTCCAAAACAATGTACGCGTTTTACAACGAAACTTTTTCTCATTTTCCGATTTCTATTTTCCTATGAAATGAGACTAGTTTTACTTTCTTTTTCTTTGTTTTTTTGGAAAAAAAAAAACGGGAGACAACTGAAATTTAGGACATTTTTAAGCATGTTTTCCACGGCTAACATTATCAAGTTCGTGCATTGGTTATCCGTATCAACACCAAGGGGAAGTTTTTTCGTTTAAAACATCTTATGTGCTTAGTAGCCATCGATCTTGTACCATTCTGAAGTGATAAAGACTTCTGATAAGTAACGTAAATACATGTTGCTAAAACTTAATCCCTATGTTTCTTCCATAGTACGTCAAATACAAGTCCCCCTTTTGAAGTGGCAATCCAAACCAAAGAGTCTATGACAACCACAAAGAAATCGTAGAGAATAGTCAAATGTGTTGGACCTACCCGATAAATATATGCGTTTTAGAGATCTTTTGAAATATCATCTCTCATGCGGAAAATAAGGTAAATATCTATAGTAGGGAATGAGTTTTCAAGAAAAAGAACGATGTTAAGGTCACCAACATTTCACCTCAAAAATGTTGAAACAACTGTTTGAGGTAAATAATATCATCTCCAGGGGCGGAGCTAGGAATTATCCATTGAGGGGGTAACATTAAAAATATTTTGTGTTTTTTTATAGTTTTGAAGAGAAAATTTTGAAAGTTGTCACAATACCCTTGAAAAATTTTATTTTTTTACGTAATTTCAAAACTTTTGTGGGGGAAGATGCCCCCGCTGGCCCCATTCTAGAACCACAAGTCGTATTTTTGTTTTCATTTTTTATTTGAGCAAATCAAAGAGAAAGTTTTCTATCTTTTTAATTAGAGCAGAATAAAGGGTATTTATTCAAAGATTTCTACCAACTTAATGGACTAAATAGAAACTAGATAGCCTAGAAAAAGCTCTTTGAGAGTGTTATAGAATATAAATTGTAAGTCGGTAATAGGAGTAGAGGTTTGTAAAGTTTTATAAAATTGTATAAGAATATGTAGAGGTTTCTAAAAAAATTCATACCTCTCCAATGGTAAAAAAAACATTCAAAGACTCAAAGTTATTCAATATATTCGTGACTCCCCTGTAAATAGTATAAGCCATGAGCCCATGACTATTTAAAAATCAATTTGTAAACAAATCTTTTGAGCAAATACAAAGTACAACATTTCTTAGGAAGTCTTTAAGTGTTTTTTTCAACGTCTCTTAGTATTTTGTAATTAAGGATGAAACATATAGGTTGAGCTAGCAAGAAGAGAATAACTAGTCCACGAATTTGTGAAGATTTAGGGTAATGTCCGTGTTTTACATGTTCCTTTCAGTTCTCAGTATACGGATATCTTTACGAAGGGCTTGCCATCGTCTTTATTCTCTGATTTCAGGTCAAGTTTGAGCGTTCGTTCCTCTACTGCTCGAACTGCGGGGGTGTGTTAACGTATCATTATTATTATTGTATCATTTATATGTAAAGCCCATTAGTTTAGATTGGTTAAGGCCCATATTGTAGGAGGATTTGAAAGGCATTATGGCATTAAGATTTCCAAGGTTATCAGGTTATGTACGTATATATTCTCTGTTAATGCAAATCCCGGGAGATGGGAAAATCATTCGATTTACATTAATTATGCTTGGATAATTAGAAAAACATGCCTATTGAACTCAAAATATATCATATATGCCACTCTTAAACTCAAAATATTTGCCCAATCTAAATATACCACTATGACCAGTTTATTTTTATCTACATTCGGATATAAAAAAAAGTTGATTTCGAGACTAAAAAATGCTTTCGTTAAATACGTAACATATGACGATAAAATTTATGTCGAAATGTAGATAAAATTACACTGATCATGAATATATATTCGAAATTATTTTATGCATTGTATATAAAAAGTTATCAAAGAAAAACGAAACACTGCGTTAATTAAATACGAAACATAAAATATATTAAATCATAACAATGTTGCAAGATGTACGTTATCTCGGTTCTCGGACGCAGGTCGCAGGTCGCCGGTTGCATACTGCGACTTGCGACCGAACGGCTTCGACACGTTTTGCTTGTTTTTTACTCGGAAATCGCTTGGGTCGCAGGTCGCGTTGAACGGGGTCGCAGGTCGCATGATGCAACCTGCGACCGGGTAGGGTAAATCGGCAACTTTTTTTTTGAAGTGGCAAAACGAAAAATACGTTCAGAAAAAGTGGCATTTTTGTTAATTTCCCTTATATTGAAGCTACTCACGGAACCTACTTGAATAATAGAAACTCGTAAAACTCAACGTGTGGCCACGTGAGAATGCCGATATAGATTTTGGTTTTGGCCTAGGCTAAGGAATTCTAACATATCGAACTTCGCGGATTTAATAGCACAAGATTTGATTGATTTAAAAGGATTGCAGTGATATATGAATTATAAGTCAATGGGAGAATTGCATAAATGCCACTCGTACTCTTCAAAATATCATATTTGCCCAATCTAATTTCAAAATATCATATATGTCACTCTTAAACTCAAAATATATCATATATATCCAAATGATTAATTTAATCATTTTAATAACTCTAGATTCTCGAATAAAAGAGAAAATTGCCCGTTTCATCCCTATGTTTATTCAAAAAGTCACAATCCGTCCCTTATTTGAAGAAATATCACCAGGCATCCCTGTTTTTGCTACTTTTGCTCACCAATCGTCCCATCTAACAAATTTTGTTAGTTTCCTCCGTTAAATCATGGAAAAATGACTAAAATGCCCCCTCCTCCTCCTTATTCTTCCTCATTAATAAAATCAACAAAAACACATTCATCACCCCTTCCGATCATTGTCTACTTTTCATTTTTTAGTTCAGAAAAATATTAGGGTCTCAAAACAATTACACTCACAATAAAACCATATTAACACGTTGCTTATCTCCATTGACCTCCGACTACAGAATCACCAAGGCAAAGAACAAGCTGGTCGAGGGTTGTTTTTAGCTGATCATCATTAAAAAAAACCCGCAGTCACTGGCGCCTGGCGGCCACCTGCAATTCAATCGTCGGCCAACTGTTTTCCTAACACAATTGCACCTCAAATAGAACAATAAACTATTGATGATAACAAAAGTACCAAACCTCTTCATAAACCCTAAGATTTTGGTTTGTTCTAGATCTTAATTCGACCACCCGAATATGTTCATACGAAAGTGAATGGCCGCCTTCTTTTTGTAACACTCCGGCCCTTCAGATAACCCAGCAGCTTGCGCTTTTTGAGAGCTAAACACCCCCACGAAACTTGTTCGTCTTCTCTGTCAAACCGATCGGAACCGGGTTAGGTTTCCCTTAGTCATTACCACAATCTCATCCGATGGACTCTTGCAAATAACTTTCAATTAAAACGTGCAACAATCATTTATTTCTATTTACATCTTGATTCTTATCGTTTGTGAGTTTGAAAAGATGTAATTGGGGTTCTTGTTTTTTTGATGATCGATTAAATAAACGTTCTACATAGAAATGGGGAAGGACTGATGATGTCGTTTCTTGGTTTTGGCTAGAATTTGAGATGGCCTGATTTGCTCAGGGAATTAGAGAAGGAATTGGGAGTGTGAAGCGACTAAAGGAAAAGGTATGTGGGGTTTAGTCAGTGGAGTATAAGTAAATAGGCTCATGGTACAAGTTGTTTATAATGAAATGTTTTTTTTTTTCTTTTTTAACGGAAATGATCATATTTTTTATTTCTTTTTCATTTTTAGTTTTTATTTTTCATGTAATTATAGTGGCTTAGCAAAAATGAAAAAGGAGGCTACTAAAAAGGAAGACTTTTAAAGGAAGAAGATGGGGGTATTTTAGTCATTTTAGTATGACTTAACAGAAAAAGTTAACTGCTCTAACGAAAAGGACTACCAGTGAGCAAAAGTAGCAAATACAGGGATGACTGGTGATATTTCTTCAAATAAGGGACGGATTGTGATTTTTTGAAAAAACACAGGGATAAAACGAACAATTTTCTCCAAATAAAATTATTATTGACCATTATACCCTTCTTCTCCAATATTATATCCCTAAACATTAAGAACCCTAGCTCATTCAACTCTAACCTATTTTATTTCTTAGTTTTTTCTTTCGAAATAATTCCTATTAAAATCAAGAAACATACATTAATTATATGTTTATTCATAACCTCTGTTCGATGAATATCAAGTTACGAACTTGGTATTTATTTTGTTTCCCAATCATTTAGTCCATGACAAGCATTCGTAATTATCACAAACTAATTTGACTTTTTGAGTTTGCCGTTCAAACCCAATCGTCACTACACCATTGAGTTGGGCAATTTGGCTAACTAATTTGACTTTTTGTTTTGTTTTTTTAATTTTATCACATTCATCGGAATTTTGCCAGATGATTATGTGTCCAAAACTAGCAGCTATAGTTATTCAAAATAAGAGCCAAAAAACAGATGATGAATAAAATTATAAGAGAAGGAAAAAATTGAGAAATGAAATAGATTGAAATGAGTGAGCTAGGGTTCTTAATGTTTAGGGATATAATATTGGAGAAGAAGGGTGTAATGGTCAATAATAATTTTATTTGGGAATCTAGAATTATTAAAATGATTAAATTAATCATTTGGATATATATGATATATTTTGGGTTTAAGAGTGACATATATGATATTTTGAAATTAGATTGGGCAAATATGATATTTTGAAGCTTACGAGTGGCATTTATGCAATTCTCCCATTGACTTATAATTCATATATCACTGCAATCCTTTTAAATCAATCAAATCTTGTGCTATTAAATCCGCGAAGTTCGATATGTTAGAATTCCTTAGCCTAGGCCAAAACCAAAATCTATATCGGCATTCTCACGTGGCCACACGTTGAGTTTTACGAGTTTCTATTATTCAAGTAGGTTCCGTGAGTAGCTTCAATATAAGAGAAATTAACAAAAATGCCACTTTTTCCGAACGTATTTTTCGTTTTGCCACTTCAAAAAAAAAGTTGCCGATTTACCCTACCCTGTCGCAGGTCGCATCATGCGACCTGCGACCCGTTCAACGCGACCTGCGACCCAAGCAATTTCCGAGTAAAAAACAAGCAAAACGTGTCGAAGCCGTTCGGTCGCAAGTCGCAGCATGCAACCGGCGACCTGCGACCTGCGTCCGAGAACCGAGATAACGTACATCTTGCAACATTGTTATGATTTAATATATTTTATGTTTCGTATTTAATTAACGCAGTGTTTCGTTTTTCTTTGATAACTTTTTATATACAATGCATAAAATAATTTCGAAAATATATTCATGATCAGTGTAATTTTATCTACATTTCGACATAAATTTTATCGTCATATGTTACGTATTTAACGAAATCATTTTTTAGTCTCGAAATCAACTTTTTTTTATATCCGAATGTAGATAAAAATAAACTGGTCATAGTGGTATATTTAGATCTATGTAGTATAACACATAAAGGTTGAAAAAAGTCAAAAAGTCAAATTATTAGTCCACCTTTATATAACATAAGAAAATTTATTAGTCCACCTTTATACTACATAGATCTAAATATACCACTATGACCAGTTTATTTTTATCTACATTCGGATATAAAAAAAAGTTGATTTCGAGACTAAAAAATGCTTTCGTTAAATACGTAACATATGACGATAAAATTTATGTCGAAATGTAGATAAAATTACACTGATCATGAATATATATTCGAAATTAGTTTATACATTGTATATAAAAAGTTATCAAAGAAAAACGAAACACTGCGTTAATTAAATACGAAACATAAAATATATTAAATCATAACAATGTCGTGATCTTGGTTCTCGGACGCAGGTCGCCGGTAGCATGCTGCGACTTGCGACCGAACGGCTTCGACACGTTTTGCTTGTTTTTTACTCGGAAATTCGCTTGGGTCGCAGGTCGCGTTGAACGGGTCGCAGGTCGCATGATGCGACCTGCGACCGGGTAGGGCAAATCGGCAACTTTTTTTTGAATTGGCAAAACGAAAAATACGTTCGGAAAAAGTGACATTTTTGTTAATTTCCCTCAATATAAAGATCTATAATGGACTAGTTGTCTCCATCCAACCCAAATCATTTTAGGCCGATCCACAAATTTCCCATTCATCACTGCCTGCCCAGCTAATTTTACCGTATCAAAAACGACGTTAGTACGTTATACCTTATATGTGTGACTTTTTACATCTATCTATATATATAAAATAAAGATTTTAACTTGATTATTAGAGCATGATATTTTAGGTAACGATGACTTGTCATTAATTTACAAACTTTTAAATTAATCTTAATTTTTAAATATGCCACATGGCTTTCCATATATCAAATTATTTAATTTAATGTAATAATAATAATAATAATAATAATGAAATTATGATTGAATCCATTATATATCTTACACACGAAGGTCAAGCCACCTAAATATCATAAACTTTTAAATTAATCTTAATTTTTAAATATGCCACATGGCTTTCCATATATCAAATTATTTAATTTAATGTAATAATAATAATAATAATAATAATAATAATAATAATAATAATAATAAAATTATGATTGAATCCATTATATATCTTACACACGAAGGTACCTAAATATCATATCAAATTAATTAATAACGATGAAAAATGAACTTGCCACCTAAATATCATATCAAATTAATTAAAAACGATGAAAAATGAATTTATTTATCTTAACGAATAATCATTAAACGTAAAGTAAATTAAATTAACAAAATTATATATTCAAAAGTATTGACTCGCAATATTAATAACATCGTCAGTTAAACCATTTATTTCAGGTTAATACTGATAGATGGTATAGTTTATAAAAATTTTATGCAACATTTGTGAATTTAACATATTCGGTGATATATTTATATGTATAATACTTTGAAATTCATTGTTTTTTATATGTTTTAATCTATACTAATAATTATTTTACATTATTAGTAAAAAAACTTACAACTTCAAACAATAATACTAATAATATCTGACGTGCATCGCGCGTGCTTAAAAACAAGTGCTGTATAACTTATGCGGTATGTGTTTTTGTCTTCCATTTTCTTAAAAATCCAATGTGTTATTAAAACAATTTTTTAAGAAATTTTTTAAATTTATTCTTATTTATACCACATATATTTAGCATGTTATTTCTTTTTTGAATAACTGAATCATGTTATTGATGAAGACATCTCCTTATAAATATAAAGTTGAACAACCTCTTTTTATTATAATAATAATAACATTATCATTTCAAAGTGTTTAATAACATTATATTTATCAAACCTCTATTCAAATCTATTGTTTGATTCTGATAATTTAGTTTATAATATAAAAAATATATAATACACTCTCTCGAGTGGTACAGAACAAATCATCTAATGATTTGCAATTATTAGCCAAATAGGATTACTTTAAACAAATCATTTTATCCTCATTAGTTAGCAACCGGCCTTCAGCTTTATCCTCATTGACGGTATGCTTCGTAATTGCAATTAATTAGGTTCAATATATGTCTCTCTTTCAAGAGTTCAAAGGACAAACATATTGATTAAAGATCTTGATTCTCAACAAACGCAATAAAATCATTTACAACACAACCAACATCGCTTGCATACAAGTTTGATTTATGTTTCTATTTTTATTTGAAATAATTGTACCTTTAAGTTAACAATATTACTCGTAATATGTTAGGCTACTTACGAATTAACTATATAACTTTATTTTTTAAACGGTCGTGCATCGCACAGGCTTAAAACCTATTATTATACATATAAAACAAATATTTTTCATTGATTTTTAGACTTGCCACATTATAACATTTCATTTTCTTTAGAGCCTCCTAACTTGACACATCATCATAGTATTTTTCCCTTAAAAACCTTGATTAATAATTACTACTAAGACTATTATTTATCAATTATACTTTATTTTAATAGCCTTTAAAATTGCTATATTATATTTAATATATATATCAATTTTTACCTACATAAAAAAAGATTTATTTTCTAATTCATATCTTATACATTGCAATTAGCAAATATTATCATCATCAACTACCATATTTTAAGAAAATTAGTTTTAATAAAGATATTTGAAATTGATTATTTTCTGTACATTTTGATATATATTAATATTGAATTTCAATAATAAATTTTTAACTTTTAACAATATTAAGATACAGTTGAAAACTTAAAAAACATATGATTAATTTTTATTTTTTAAATTACCTTGCATTGCATAGGCTCAACAAATGTATGAAAACTTAATATAATAACTTACAAATTAATTTAATTGTATTATGTATTCAATCTTAAACATAATAACATACAAACTAATTTAATGGTATTGTATAAATGGTCGTGTATCGCACTGGCTCAATGCTTAGTTTTCATGTATAAAATAAAATTTTTAATTACCTATCAGAGCGTATTATTTTAGTTAACGATTATGTGTTATTAATTCACAAACTATTGAACATTGTTTGCAAAGAAGTTTGGTTTATAAGTAAAGGAATGATATATATGAAAAATATTGATGTAAACGTAAAGTAAATTGTCAACAACACAAATTACTTGTGTTATCAATTTGGCTACTTTCAAATTACTATATAACTGTACTTTTTAAACGGCCGTGCATCGCACGGGCTCAATGCCTAGTTGTGTATATAAGATGACTTGCATTAGTATTAATCATCATACCTTTTAAACCACTGGGTGCGAATTTCTGTAGCACGCTCACTGATAATCAACACCATTTTCTTTGGATCATTTCATGATTTCTTGTTCATGGAGATTATAACGTCAGTTGGTCGTGTGTTGATAGTTGTCGTCATTGTACCATCATAATCCAAAAGTATGGCTTGATTTTGTGCTTTTTGATTAGCGTTCTCCACGTCATCCTTCTCCAACGCCTTGAAGTTTTGATCTAAAAACGTCACTCTAAAATATAACCAAAATCCTAATTTCATGCACCACTTACTCGAATGGTGCACGTCTTCTCTAAATCTTGATAGACGTCTTCTCTAAATCTTGATAGAAGCCAGTAGGGGTGAGCCAAAAAAACAACAAAAATCGAATCGTAACCGAAATAATCGACCGAAAAAATCGAACCGACGATAATACCGAACCGTTAATCACCGAATTATTAATAACCGACATACTTCGATTCGGTTCGGGTTAGGCGTAAAGAGCGAACCAATAATAACCTAACCATTATTTTTTCAATAATTAAAATATTTATATTTATTTAGTATTTTACATTCAGTATTGTTAATTGTTAATTTCGTTATACAGTAATAACAATAACTAATAAATTAGTCAAAATTTATTTTATATATATATATATATATATATATATATATATATATATATAGGATCCGGTTCAATTGAGAACCAAAAAATTTGCGAGAACCGTGAGAACGACTAGATTGCATGTTTGTTCACACGTAATTAACTTGATTCACATGTGAACATTGATTTATGTTAGGTTGGGGAAAAAAATCGAAATATCCTAAAATTATAGCGAAAAACTCAAAAAATTAAATTTATGTTTACATATGAACGATAATATGAACAAATCAGATAAAAAGTGTTTTAAGACATAATTTTTGAATTTTTTCCCCAACCTAACCTAAATCAATGTTCACATGTGAATCAAGTTAATTACATGTGAACAAACATGCAATCTAGTAGTTCTCACGGTTCTCGCAAATTTTTTAATTCTCAATTGAACCGGACCATATATATATATATATATATATATATATATATATATATATATATATATATATATATTAGTAACATGATCGAAAAAGAAGAAAATTTAGGGAGAGAAGAAGGTGAAGGATTTTTTATTACTATAATTCAATATTTTATTGCTAAGATTTAATTTTTTATTAATATAATTTTGCATTTTATTGCTTTCGTTCAATAGTTTATTAATAATATTTAGTCTTTTGTTGCTATGATTCAAAAGTTATAGTAATACAAATTTGAATGTTAGAATAAAAATACTGAAACTTAGAATAAATGTAATGAATCATAGTAACAAAAAATCATTCTCCCCTTTCTCTCCCTAAAAAACCTTCTTCATGGATCCTACTCCTATATAGTTATATATATACACACACACATTATGTAATAGATAATATATAATTAGTACATTATCATTTATCAAATACTCCATAAATCAATTTTGATGCTCTAGTCCAATCCATAGTTCCTATTTAACTAAACTAAAACTGCATTCATAACTACATTGTTATATTAAAGCTATAGTAAAATATAACAAACTAACTACACAACGCAAAAAAAAAAAAAAGAAGTTTAAATTGCCTTAAAAGTTTTATCTTGATCAAAGTTTCAAAAGACAAATATACACTATCTACCCGACATATTATATTTGTCAACATGCCACAACACATTACGTCTAGGTTTGATGGATTATTTGCATACCAATACCCCATAGGATCACGTCAATATTTATACTTATAACATATAAGTTATGACTTAGAGAGTTTTATTTTTTAAATTTGCGTTTCATGATCGATATGAACTTCTCTTAGAATTAAATTTGGGTTAAAAAATGGGCGGCCCATTTGGTTGACAATTTCAACAGGAAAGTAGAGTAGAGATGCACAAGGAATCGGTTTTACCCAACCCGACCCGGTCAAACCCGAAACCCGACCCGGTCAAAAACCGGTTTTGACGAAACCGTTCGGGTTTTCTAGAACCCGGCGGTTTGGAACCGGTTTGGGATACGGGGTTTTCAAACCGAGTTGAAACCGGTTCGAGTTCGAAAAACCGAAAAAAAACCCGGAAAAAACCCGTAAAAAAACCGAAAAAAGTCAACAAAACGGTCAACAACCGGTTTGAAACCGGTTTGGGTTGAGTCAAACCCAGTTTGGATCATAAACCGGTTCGGTTTTGGATAAAACCGGTTTTTGTGCATGACTAAAGTAGAGTAGATTGGCGCTTCAATGCTTTGGGCTTTTCTTGTCACCAATCAAATCTATTTATGATTTTAGAAAAAATATCAAAATCATTAGATAAAATTTTCTTAAATCTTTAAAATGCTCAAAGATCTTATACTACATACATAATAAGTAAGGGCGGAGCTAGAAAATTTCAATGATGAGGTGAAGAGGATAAAACGCTGAAAAATATAGTGCAAGTTTCATGATTTTTCGATTTGTCGTTTGTGAGATAATTGATGTTTGGGGTAAATGAGTTTTGTAGTATAGAACATTCTCTTTGTACATGTGGCATGATATCATTGGTTCCCTTAGTCTCACTCAAAAATCATTGACTCATATTGAAACTTACTCTAACACCTTAAAAAAATATTTTTTACGTAATTTGAAATTTCTTGTAAGGACGGTTGCCTACAATGCCCCCACCCTGTTCATAACTGCATTTTAAAGTGAAATGCTATAGAAAATGGGCTCCGCTAAAGGATTGGAGCGAATTTTATGTTGTTAAACAGAAAGGTTTGGCTTTTTTTTTTTACACTTGTTATCTAGTTAAATTTAATATACATATTCATTCCACAGTCAAAGTTAAAAACTATTTTTCCTTTTAAACTTTTTTAAATTAAATCGGAGAGAATTAGAATGAATTACCATGAATTTTCACTTATTTTTATAGAAGCGGATTAATGCGAAAATTTTCTAATTTTTATTCTTAATTTGGGTGAATTAGAGCCATTTAATCAATTTTTTATAATTAGAGAGAAATATTTATTCAAACACTGAGCTCTAATAGTAGTATTAGAGCAACATATATAGACTTAAATGTAATTCTATAATTGATTTGTGCATCTTTCCAAATGGTGTGTTTTTGTGTTTTTGATATTGAGCAAATGCCATGATATCGACTGGGAGCTTACGTATACTATAAAATAATCATGATGCTTTTTCCTTAAAGTGATTTAATACATATGAAATTATATGTAATCATCATGGTATTATGCATAACAACAATTACAATTATTAGATAAACTAGGTTTTAAACCCGTGTATAAACACGGGTATTCAGTGCAAACATATCGATAAGATGTATCATCTTTACCCTTTACACATTCAACTTTCAACTAATGTTTAACTCAAGTCATTTACTTTTACCATATTACCTATTATAAGATTTTTTTTTTTTTTCATTTCTCATCTCTTATCATACTTAGCTATATGTTTACATATAAAATAAGTTTTTTTTTTTAAATAAATACAAGTTAACCAACTACATAGATCTTCTTAATACTTTCATAATAAACTATATAAATATAATTTGTTGATCATTGTGAATCATACAAACTATTATTTTATTGTTTTATTCTATGGTAAAATTTGCATGACAAAACCTTATTTTCAACAAATAATTTTTTTGCCAAAAACACCTTCATGGTTAAATCATCTTATGACACGTAGTATTCATCAAAATTTTTGTTTTTCCTATTAAAATGAAGCATGTGTACTACCACAAATGTAACACATAATTTAACTTTAATAAATTTGGATTATTTATTCTAAGTTTATTGATATATCAATCATCAGACTATAACAACCCGTGTATACACATGTAGGGTTTTGAATCAAACTATCTTTCACTTATTTGCATGTTATACCCGTATATATACATGAATAAATGTCGAATCAAATTATTTTTTATTTATTTGAATATTAAACTCGTGTATACACATAAAGTTTTTATGAGATCATATAGAGAATTGAATTTGTCACTCTTAATATGTAATACACATATAAATAAGCAATAGCAATGTTTAATTGTATAGTATTTTATTTTAAACCTTACTCTATATTTGTTTTGGATAAAATTGTATACGTAGTTAATCAGAAAGTTCTAAATAGAACTTTTTGACTTTTCAAGAGGGGTTTTTCAAATAAAATTTCTAATAGATGTATTAGATTGGTTAAATGAAAGTATAACAAAATTAAATATTTTAATCTTAATGGTCAAATCATCTTATGACACGAATTCATCACAAAATATGTAATCCTCATATAAATAAGCAATAACAATGTTTAATTGTATAGTATTTTATTTTCAACCTTACTCTATATTTGTTTTGGATAAAATTGTGTATGTAGTTAATGAGAAAGTTCTAAATAGAACTTTTTGACTTTTCAAGAGGGATTTTTCAAATAAAATTTTCTAATAGATGTATTTGATTGGTTAAATGAAAGTATAACGAAATTAAAGAATTTAGTCTTAATGGTTAAATCATCTTATGACACGTAGTATTCATCACAATTTTTGTTACTAATTAAATCCGTATATACACATGAATGAATGTCGAATCAAACTATTGTTCATTTATTTGAATGTTACACACAATGTTTTTATGAGATCATATCAAGATTTAAATTTGTCGCTATTAATATGTAATACTCATATAAATAAGCAATAACAATATTTAACCGCGTAGTAATTTTATTTTAAACCTTAGTCTATATTTGTTTTGGATAGAAAAGTTTAAATAGAATATTTCTAACATTTCAATAGGAATTAATAAGATATTAATTTTGATGTCAACCTTGTCATTCGCTAATACTTAAATGTAGTGTAAGTGGTATGGAGCAACTGGAAATAAGCTCAAGTTATGCCATGTTCTAATATAAAAATTATATTCCTGACTATTTTTTTGTAAATATATATAAACCACCGTCATGTTTTAAAATATTGATTTCATGAGACACGATATAATAGTAGTATTATCTTATCTCAGTTTTATAAAAGTATATATAAGTTTTTTTTAGAAAGAGTTTCTTTAGGTAAATCGTTACATTTGATTGGTCAATTGGATATTTGACGAAATCTAAGAATTTGATTGGTTAATAGGATTGAATTATGCACAATAATGTGTTGAATTATGCACAAAAATATAATATTGTTTGCTTAAACTCCAAAATGGACATTTATAATGAGACAACTCAAAATGTTAATGTGGACACTTGAAATGGGATGTAGGAAATATTTCCGAACTTTTAAATACATAATTTATGTGATCGTGATTTTTTAAATATTTAGGTAGAATTTTCTTCAATGTATGTTGATTAGTTAATTGAAAGTTTAATAAAATTGATATATAAATTTGATTGTATAATAGGTCTCAATTATTCAAAAAATTTCAATAGCAAATGTTATGTGAATGTTAAATTCTTATTTTCACATGGAAGAATTTGGTTCACCGGGTCTTCTACTACCTGAACTTGTAAAAGTGAATATATTGTTTTTCTTCCTACGTTTAATTTTGTTGATAGCGACAATACTCTGACATACAATTTTTGGAGTTAGTTTAATACTTTTAGCGAGTATAAATGTACTAATTTTCACAAATTGTATATGAATTATGATACGTCTGTTTAAAACGAAAATCAAAAACTAAAAGCTTCATATTTTAAAAAAGTAAAAGGTCAAACTTAGCAACTTATAATTGTTACAACTACTACAATTAGTAGTTGAGGTTTTATTAATACTATTGAATCATAGATATTTTTTTTATATTCTTATTTTAATAACTTTTTAAGGTAATATGATATATTTAATTGCATTTAGGATTTATATTTAAAAGAGAACTTTTAGGCGAATAAAGAAATTTGATTGGTTAATTAGAAGTAGATTGAAATAAAAGGATTTGATTGGTTAATAGCTCTCAATTTTTCAATAAATTTGTTTTAGACAAGTTTTCTTTTATTAATATTTAGATAGATATAATAATAATTATGACTGGAATGTAATGCTCTTTGGTCTAAAAAATGCTCCATCAGAATTTCAAAGTATAATGAATGATATAATTTTACCTTTAGAAAATTTTGCGATAGTTTATATTGATGATGTTTAAATATTTTCAAAATATAGATCAATATTTTAAACATTTACATGCATTTTATGACATTATATATAAAAATGGATTAGCAGTTTCTTCAACTAAGATATCTTTATTCCAAACATAAATAAGATTTTTAGGACATAATATAATTCAAGGAACTATAAAACCAATAGATATGAGTTTAGAATTTTCAACTAAATTCCCTAATGAAATAAAAGATAAAACTCAATTACAAATATTTTTAGGATGTTTAAATTATATATATGATTTCTTTAAGGATTTAGAAATTGTTTGTAAGCCTTTATATGATAGGTTAAAGAAAAATCCTAAATCATGGACAAAAAAACATTCTAATATAGTAAGACACATAAAATAAAAAATAATTTTTTACCGTGTTTAAATATACCTCATCCAGATGCTAATCTCATATTAGAGACGGACATGAGTAATTTAGGTTATGGTGGTATATTAAAACAATAATTATCTAATAATGAAAGTGAACAATTAGTCAGGTTTTATTCAGGTTCCTAGAATGAAACTCGGAAAAACTATTCTACTATTAAAAAGAAATTTTAAGCATTGTTCTAAACATTGAAAAATTTGAAGATGATTTACATATGAAAACTTTTATATTAAGAATTGATTGCTTATCTGCAAAATATATTTTAAAAAAAGATATTAAGAATTTAATTTTTAAACAATTTTTTGCTAGATGGCAAGCTATAAAAAACAACTTTGATTTTACTATTGAGTTTATTAAAGGAGAGAACAATTCTCTACCAGATTTATTATCACGAGAATTTTTATAGGGAAAATAAGCAGTTCATCATAATAAATTGAATAATAACGTTATTAGTGTGGTTTTGTTCTTTGTGTCTAAAATGCAGGAGATAACGTACGTAAAAACATGACTTTTTGCGTGTTATCAATCCACATGCCTTCCCGTTTCAACCATTTCAAAAATCAATTTAGGCGTTCTATACTTCATACAATAGTAACCAAAGACAACAAAATCAAACACTTATACAATTATATATTTGATGATAATATTTACGGTATATAACAATTAAGTAAGACGATTAAATGGGTACCCCTCGTTTATATTCCCTCGTTTAATTTCAACACTGTAGCGACCCTAATTTACCTAAATGGGCTCATTTGCTAATACATATTTAAGACGGTAGCCAAAAACTTCGTTTGCTTTCTCATAGTGCAAGACGATTCCAATTGTTTTTCTCTCGATATATGAAACCATCAGTCTCAGGCTCTTCTGTGTTCATTTTTGTAATGGATTCGGCCATCATTTCCAGCCATCATCATATTGGCTCGTTCTACAAAATTCCCATTTATCATTTCTTGGCCACCTAATGCACAAGTATAAACAAATAAAAAACGACTTATATCTAAAATTTTTTAATTTTTATGATAAAGGGACATTATTACTTACAATTTAATACCCTATGTAGAACCCATGTTTGACTGCAATGCCTAGATTAGCACACGTGCTAAACCATTAGCTAAGAATTTGCTTATCGTGCCCACAGGTTGACTGGTTTGGCGTGAGGTAAAAATGACGCACACTCAGACAAACTATGACACAACTATCAAGCTCATTGGTGATGCATAAAAAGGGTAAACACCCTCTCGAGAGACAATGTACTCATATGGTGATTAGTCATACCATCACTAATCGTTGTAATAATTAGTGCATCCGAAACAAGATAATATGCAAGTTTTTAAGACAAAGAAAGGCTTTTCAATGAGCACAATTGGGTTACATCCTTGAGCTCCAAATGTGTTGTTAATCCTCTAACTACTTGCTCTTACGTCATTACCAATCTCAATGTTAACATCAAAACTGGAGGCAACTGCAATTTAGGACATTATTTAAGCATGTTTTCCACTGCTAAAATTTTCAAGTTCGAGCATTTGTTATCCATATCAAGACCAAGGGGAAGTGTTTCGTTTAAATAGTTTTATGCGTTTAGTAGCCATCGATCTTGTACCAATCTGACGTGATAAAGACTTCTGATAAGTAATTTGTTGGAAAATAATTAACAGATAGAGATGATTAATTAGGGTCTGCACACACAATAGCACAAACCAGTACAGAAATATAAGTAGGAATTGAGTTTAGAATAGCCTGAGTCGAAGCACGCTTAAGCGCTCTCTTTAGAGAGGAAACACCCCCGTTGCACCGGTAAGATTAGTAGTGCGGCCCTCTCCCAAGATTCGACGACCCGATGGATTTCTTTGGTGCCAGCAAGAGAAACCCCCGAACCACCAGATGCCAAAATGCTCAAACTTAAAATATTGATGAAAGTGAGTGTTTATGTGGAAGTTTAGGAGTATATGTTTTTAGCTATTTTCTGTCTCTGATTCCAGGCTCCAACATGCCCTTTTATACTAGAGACAAGCCTAACCCACATTCAATTGATCATCAATTTATTCTCTGTCAGTTTCATCTATCAAATAACTCCAACATAATGATACGAGTTGTTGCAAAGGAAAGGTAACTGACACTCTATTATGAATGTGTAGTTACTGTTAACAGTTCAGTACTTCTATTAGAAGTTTGTTTATAAAATAAGAACTGTTACTTTAAGGTAAATATAGGATTTAATTTTAAAGCATAAGTATAAATATTTTCTAACAATCCCCCACATGATTTAAAATTAAAATTTTTATAAAACAGTTTGAGACATATGATATCATGTAATAGGTGTTAGGTACCTTCCGGGTTTGAACCTACACTTAGTGTAAGTGAGTCTCCATCTAAAGGATCATAGAGACATAAATGTCTTGAGCTATGTCCTTATAGTTAGATTTCAGCTCACCACACACATGATACAGGCATCTTCACGGTTCTATCAGTGGTGTGCTTTACGGTCATGCACTAGAATCTTGTATCATGAGTGTCGTTAGGGAGTAGCCCATCTTCCCATAGTGGCGACCCCACCACCACACTCACTTAGGTGAACCCTTCAAGAGTAGTTTGTGACCAACCTCTTTGCAATAGATGCCATTGGGTCCATTAAGAGATAAACTCATCCTCAAACGTCACATGAAGAGCACGTTCATCATAGGAATAGGATCCGGAACTTCCCGCAAATAGAATTATCTGTGCTCTTCCAAGTCACCCTCTTCACAGTTTCGTTTTTACCTGTTGAACTTCGTTCATGGGATCGCCATGCCTCCGAAGACAGGTGTCCACTGTGGTGACTTAATTTATAGGCTCCAATCCCATTCCCCTCGATGATAACATAACTTGCTGACGTGTCAGTCCCTTCGTTAGCGGATCCGCAATATTTTTCTCTGACCTGACATAATCCAAAGAAATTACACCATGAGAAATTAAGTGTCTAATCGACTTATGTCTTACAGTTAAATGTCTTCTCTTTTCATTGTAGTTTTTGCTTTTAGCCTTAGCTATGGCAACTTGACAATCACAATGAATAGATATTGGGGGAAGAGGCTTAGGCATTAATGGAATATCGTTTAAAAAACTTTTAATCCATTCTGCTTCTGTACTAGCAGCATCTAAAGCCACCAATTCAGCTTCCATCGTGGATCTCGAAATAATGGTTTGTTTAGCCGATCTCCAAGATACGGCACCACCTGCTAGAGTAAAAACATAACCAGTTGTAGATTTAGTTTCATCAGAATCGGCTATCCAGTTAGCATCACAGAAGCCTTCTAACACATCAGAAATCCACTGTAATGAATCGCATAGTTTATGGTCCCTTTTAAATATCTAAATAATTTCTCTAACGTATTCCAATGAGAAGCGTTAGGACTATGTGTATACCTACCCAATCTACCAACTGCATATGCGATGTCCGGTCTAGTATGGTTCATCAGATGCAATAATGATCCAATTATTTGAGCATATTTATGCTGTGAAATACTTTCACCTTTATTCTTTTTTAGTTTAGTTGTAGGATCATAAGGTGTGACACCCCCAATTTCGGGTTGCGGAAGCGGTCGGGTCGGGGCGTCACTAATCAATATTCAAAGCGCCAAAGTACAAGCAAACGACTCTAAATGAGACGTTTTGAAAATAGTAATTACATTACCAATATAAGTTTTACAAAGCTGCGAATTTATAAGCAATTTCCAAATACATAATTTGAAAATACAACAGTAAATGCAAAGTGGTCCCAAGTGTTTGAAAGCATGCGACTCGAGCTAGGATCCTGATGGGCCGATCCTACTATAGCAGTACCTGAGAATACAACACTAAAAGGGTCAGCTATAAAGCTGGTGAATCTCACAGGTTTAACATGAACATTGATGTGATCAATATGATTATCTGATGATAATAAAATGTTATAAATGAACAATGATTTAAGCAATTTACTCAAACAATGATTTTTAACCAAATAAGGTCACTAAACAATGATTTAAACCAACGCAGGTTTTCGAACAACATGAAATTAAACAAGGGTGAAACCAACGCAGGTTTCGTAACATTGAACAAACCAACGCATGTTTTTGAACAATGTTCTATTATGATTTTTGCATTGCACTAAGCTATGGTTCAAGGCCTAACCCGATTTTCTGCCTCCCGAACGGTGTCAACACCCATAACAATTACTAAAATGCCCGTTTTTAACTTGGTTGTAGCTAGCAACCCGGACGGGGACGTCACTCCCATGATAGATCTATCTTTTAGTAACTGCGCCTTATTAAGTTAATGAACCATACATGATGAGGACTTTCCCGAATTAAAACACTTGTGCAATACTCGAACAAGGAAAATCAAGACCAAATAATGGTAGCCAAACAATGTAACTAATATAGTTAACTGAATTAAATAATCATTTAATTCCATGAGTTAATAATCAAAATTAACTAATCAAATAACATATGATCACGAAAACAAGTAAGCATTGTATCTCACCCCAATATTTAAAAACAGTAAAAATGGAGCTGTGAGACTCACCTGTGGGTGCTAGCGATCCTATTGTAAGCTTATGATCCAATCTGAAACCTCCTAGTGTCCTATACATGCGAGATTCTAAATAAGTGAATGGACGCGTAAATATACCATCCATATAATGTTTGTCCGTTTAAATTATGTCCAGGTATTCGATAAATGTTAATGTTTGAAGTTCGTAAAACAAGTATGTACCTTTGGTGACGTTTTCGAAATCTTAGTCTCGAAAGCACATTTATTTGTGTTTATTGATCGGTACACATTTTTTTACTCATAACTATGCATATATATATAGTTATTATATATACATTGTGTACATTTACCCTTACTACTATACAAATCCCATTTTTATAATAAAGAAACCTGAACACACTTGGGTACACAGTGCAAATTTTTACACCATTTGACTCATTCGATTGGTTTCCCTTTTATTTAAGTCTTTTAATTTACCTTATGGGCCATAAAACCAAATACTTTAGTCCACGTTTGCAAAAGTTCAGGGATCGCATGTATGATGAGACCTTCAACACCAACAGAAGAAATGGTTGATTTAATCGCATCCCTTAAACGTTACGCGCTCCAGGACACCAAAAACACACACACCCGATCGGCTGGGGGTGAATATAGCCGATCGGCTATGGCTGTTTACAGTGGCTTTCAGTTCCGATCAAACACAATTCATTCGCAAAACTAGTTTTAAATTCCTAATTTTGAGCATAATAACGGATATAACTATAACTCATGATTATTTAAGCTTTTATAAACTCCAAATAATTATATAAAGGGAGATTGCTCACGGTGGAGATGGTGACCGGAGGTGATGATGGTGAGGTCCGATGATGATGAAGATGATAACGATGATGTTGTTTTACTCCTTTTCTTGCTTCCTCCGATTATGATTGACAATCCAAAGATGATGGTGGTGGTCGGTCGGTGAGTGAGCCGAGAGGAAAGAAAAGATGGATAAAATGATAGTGACAATCGATGATGATGATTATGGTTTACTAGCTGCTACTCCTGATTTGTTGTTAATGTTGTTATGTTATAAGTTTGATGTTGTGGTTGATCTTGAAATAGAGATCGAGAGGAAGAGATATAGATAGATAAATATGTTTTGTAAAAATTGGGTAAAAGATTCAATAATAGTGGGTGTTGGGGAACGGCTTATTCAACAAGGAACAAGGAACCAGATCCACTTTTGGTGGAGAATGATTGGGGCTAGTTGTCTCCAATTCGCAATATAAAATGCCCGTGTTTTCGTACCCGATCGTATTGTAGTATAATGTTTTTAAACTATAATTTTCTAAATATAAAATCGTATAAGTTTTTATTCGAAGTATTTCACAAAAATACTTTCAGTGTGATACTAAATTATATCGTTGTTTCACTTGGAACTTACGGATGGTTTTAATTACCCAAAAAGAGTTTTACAAATTTTCCGAGTACCGTAATATTATTTCTGATAATAATATTCTATTTGGAGATGTTTTGGGACAACTTTTATTTTTTATGTTTTCTGAGTGGTTTCAGATTTGTTCGCGTTGTGATTATTAAATAATCATTTTGTGTTATATATATATTTATATATATATTATCCGAATACTTTGTTTTTGATTCTTACCGAGTACGAATAATTAAAGTTCAAATTGGGACCCAATTTTGGGTTATTTTGACCGGGTGTCACATTCTCCCCTTGTTAGGAGAATTTCGTCCCGAAATTCATTTGTAACTTATGCTCGCGTGTTACTAAGGCCGACGATGTGTTATGTCTAATACTAAGACATCCAATTTATCCATGTCCTCTCCCCTTGTTAGGCTTTGACCTACCGATTACTTAAGAAATAGAGAGGTCCGAATTCTACCCGACCGTTATGTCAACATGACCAGGTCGTCCCGTATTATCGAGTATTACTTTGTTTTGGATGACTAATCCACCGAATTCAGTGAGTCCTTACGTGTTCTTAGAGTTTAGAGTAACTACCGATCTATTATTCTGAACTAAACTCTATTGATCATTTAGGAGAATTGATAGTAAGATTTCCGATATTCACAGGACCATTGTCTTCACGACAGGGTTGGTCTGTGTTGCTGAGGTTAACAATGAATTGAACTTATAGTTCACCGAACTTTGTAAATCTTACTGTCTCCTACCATACAACATGCATAACCTAGACCCTATCAATCTCATATGGAAACGAGATAGTTTAGCACAAATTTGTTTTATATGGGATGTTACCCAAAGCTTAGTTTAACGTGGAAGGTTATCCAAAATTTAGTTTAACGTGGGATGTTACCCACGATATAAAGATTTAACTGGTACGTCTTCCGGTACAAAACAGCGTAGGATGTGTTATTCCTATACATATGTGCTAAACCTCGTCTCGCATAGAAACTTTTAGAAACTAAGCTATTGCTTTTCCCTAATTCTATCGAGCACTCAGAATCTAGGGAAATCATAAAGTACATCAAACAACAAGTATTATTTATCCGATCATGTGTGTATCTCGATGTCTATTAGTGATGATACCCAAGTTCACAATCTCAATGATGGATGTAATTATGTATTACAGTGCTTAATCCGAATAACCACCATTTGCAAAACCGACTGTACCCCTACTGTATATGGCAAGTAACAATTTAGATTCAGTAAAGTAAGAAATCACAAGGATAGTTAGGCCGTCTAAGAATGAGAACACCCGCGTCCTCACTCAAGTTTTGGTAAATTGTCTTACAGGAGCAAAGATGTAATTGTATACTGAGAAATTTTGTTAACCATTTGGAGTTTGAGATTTTTATAAAGTTGGGTGCTATAAACAAGTTTACACGGTTTTGAAACTTTGAGATTTTCGAAATTTTTTTTTTTTTTTTAAATCCATTCGTTAGAAAAATTATGATGGCGAAAGTCTGTTGAAAATTCGAAGTCCTTTGAAAACTTGAGTCGATAAAAGCTCGGTTGAAACTCTTGTTGGCAAAAAGGCCTTAAAAATTCTGTTTGCAAAATTTCTTAAGAAGAAGTCTAGTTTGAATTTCTTCCATTTGTTAACAGTTTGGGATTACTCAAAATATGTTGGAATTTGTATCATTCGCAAAACGTTGAAAATTACCCATTTACTGAAAATTTGCTGAAAACCTGATCTTTGAAACGTGTTAGAGTTTTGCTTCGTCAAAATGTATGAAAGTATCCTTTAACGAGTAGGTTCAGAAGATTACAGGAGTTAAAGTTTGATAAGAAAATATTTCAATCTGTTTGGGGAATACTAATCTCAAATGAGCAATAAGACAAGTGAACTATGATTTTTCGAAAATTGATGTGCTGACTATGATGTCGAAACTTTTCTAACTCTACCGGGGTAATTCTACATTGAAAAGACGACCCTCTAAAACTAGGGTGCATACCGGTACTATTTTCCTGATTCAATCCACTTACAACCGGTAAGTCCTATAGTGTATCTGGTTACCTTAAGCGATTTAGTCTCTAATAGTGGTCTAAACTGGGTAGACACGAAATCTAAATCAACATCCGAACAGTGACTGTTTCCGAGTATCCGAGGCCTACAATTATACATACAATATTCTATAGTATATCCTGTGTCTGAGGCCTATTGACATGTATACCAGGTATATTTCCAATTACCCGAGTTTTATATATATTATATATATACCGATCATATTACTGAATTATATCTCCAAAGTGTTAACCGAATTAGATCACCTAAGTGTTAACCAAACAAGATTATTTAAGTGATAACCGAACCAAAATTATCTAAGTGATAACAGATCAATATGTATATCAAGTATTTTATCCAACAGTGATGGCCTACTCACACACACACACACACACACACACACACACACACACACACACACACACACACACACATATATATATATATATAATAGCCAATTTGTATATGTATATACCCTATATACGTACATATATCAACCTAGTTGTGTCTAGCACAAAACAATTATGAGTCCCGGTTCTCTCGAAATCAGAGTCTACTAATGCATTCCTTTTCAATATAACCCCTTTCAGATCTTACATCATCTTTGTTTAATAGTACATAGTTAGCTACGCTATGTTAAATTAAACTCGTATGATGTAATCCCTGAACCAGTTATACCTAATGAGGAATACTGCCTAACGGTCATAGTCTAGGCCCACTACATGCAACCTAGTTCACTATAACCTTAGGCTCTGATACCAATATGTGACACCCCCAATTTCGGGTTGCGGAAGCGGTCGGGTCGGGGCGTCACTAATCAATATTCAAAGCGCCAAAGTACAAGCAAACGACTCTAAATGAGACGTTTTGAAAATAGTAATTACATTACCAATATAAGTTTTACAAAGCTGCGAATTTATAAGTAATTTCCAAATACATAATTTGAAAATACAACAGTAAATGCAAAGTGGTCCCAAGTGTTTGAAAGCATGCGACTCGAGCTAGGATCCTGATGGGCCGATCCTACTATAGCAGTACCTGAGAATACAACACTAAAAGGGTCAGCTATAAAGCTGGTGAATCTCACAGGTTTAACATGAACATTGATGTGATCAATATGATTATCTGACGATAATAAAATGTTATAAATGAACAATGATTTAAGCAATTTACTCAAACAATGATTTTTAACCAAATAAGGTCACTAAACAATGATTTAAACCAACGCAGGTTTTCGAACAACATGAAATTAAACAAGGGTGAAACCAACGCAGGTTTCGTAACATTGAACAAACCAACGCATGTTTTTGAACAATGTTCTATTATGATTTTTGCATTGCACTAAGCTATGGTTCAAGGCCTAACCCGATTTTCTGCCTCCCGAACGGTGTCAACACCCATAACAATTACTAAAATGCCCGTTTTTAACTTGGTTGTAGCTAGCAACCCGAACGGGGACGTCACTCCCATGATAGATCTATCTTTTAGTAACTGCGCCTTATTAAGTTAATGAACCATACATGATGAGGACTTTCCCGAATTAAAACACTTGTGCAATACTCGAACAAGGAAAATCAAGACCAAATAATGGTAGCCAAACAATGTAACTAATATAGTTAACTGAATTAAATAATCATTTAATTCCATGAGTTAATAATCAAAATTAACTAATCAAATAACATATGATCACGAAAACAAGTAAGCATTGTATCTCACCCCAATATTTAAAAACAGTAAAAATGGGGCTGTGAGACTCACCTGTGGGTGCTAGCGATCCTATTGTAAGCTTATGATCCAATCCGAAACCTCCTAGTGTCCTATACATGCGAGATTCTAAATAAGTGAATGGACGCGTAAATATACCATCCATATAATGTTTGTCCGTTTAAATTATGTCCAGGTATTCGATAAATGTTAATGTTTGGAGTTCGTAAAACAAGTATGTACCTTTGGTGACGTTTTCGAAATCTTAGTCTCGAAAGCACATTTATTTGTGTTTATTGATCGGTACACATTTTTTTACTCATAACTATGCATATATATATAGTTATTATATATACATTGTGTACATTTACCCTTACTACTATACAAATCCCATTTTTATAATAAAGAAACCTGAACACACTTGGGTACACAGTGCAAATTTTTACACCATTTGACTCATTCGATTGGTTTCCCTTTTATTTAAGTCTTTTAATTTACCTTATGGGCCATAAAACCAAATACTTTAGTCCACGTTTGCAAAAGTCCAGGGATCGCATGTATGATGAGACCTTCAACACCAACAGAAGAAATGGTTGATTTAATCGCATCCCTTAAACGTTACGCGCTCCAGGACACCAAAAACACACACACCCGATCGGCTGGGGGTGAATATAGCCGATCGGCTATGGCTGTTTACAGTGGCTTTCAGTTCCGATCAAACACAATTCATTCGCAAAACTAGTTTTAAATTCCTAATTTTGAGCATAATAACGGATATAACTATAACTCATGATTATTTAAGCTTTTATAAACTCCAAATAATTATATAAAGGGAGATTGCTCACGGTGGAGATGGTGACCGGAGGTGATGATGGTGAGGTCCGATGATGATGAAGATGATAACGATGATGTTGTTTTACTCCTTTTCTTGCTTCCTCCGATTATGATTGACGATCCAAAGATGATGGTGGTGGTCGGTCGGTGAGTGAGCCGAGAGGAAAGAAAAGATGGATAAAATGATAGTGACAATCGATGATGATGATTATGGTTTACTAGCTGCTACTCCTGATTTGTTGTTAATATTGTTATGTTATAAGTTTGATGTTGTGGTTGATCTTGAAATAGAGATCGAGAGGAAGAGATATAGATAGATAAATATGTTTTGTAAAAATTGGGTAAAAGATTCAATAATAGAGGGTGTTGGGGAACGGCTTATTCAACAAGGAACAAGGAACCAGATCCACTTTTGGTGGAGAATGATTGGGGCTAGTTGTCTCCAATTCGCAATATAAAATGCCCGTGTTTTCGTACCCGATCGTATTGTAGTATAATGTTTTTAAACTATAAATTTCTAAATATAAAATCGTATAAGTTTTTATTCGAAGTATTTCACAAAAATACTTTCAGTGTGATACTAAATTATATCGTTGTTTAACTTTGAACTTACGGATGGTTTTAATTACCCAAAAAGAGTTTTACAAATTTTCCGAGTACCGTAATATTATTTCTGATAATAATATTCTATTTGGAGATGTTTTGGGACAACTTTTATTTTTTATGTTTTCTGAGTGGTTTCAGATTTGTTCGCGTTGTGATTATTAAATAATCATTTCGTGTTATATATATATTTATATATATATTATCCGAATACTTTGTTTTTGATTCTTACCGAGTACGAATAATTAAAGTTCAAATTGGGACCCAATTTTGGGTTATTTTGACCGGGTGTCACATAAGGAATAGATATCGGGCTCATATCAAAATAATTAAATTTTTTCAATAACTTTTCAACATAATGAGACTGAGTCAATGAAATTTTATCACCGTTTCTAATTAGTTTTATTCCTAAAATAACATCAACCGGGCCAAGATCCTTCATATCAAAATTACTTGATAGGAATTTCTTAGTATCATTGATGACACCCATATTGCTTCCAAAAATCAAAATATCATCAACATAAAGACATAGAATGACATAAGCATCATCAAATTGTTTAATGTAAACACACTTATCACCTTTATTTATGCAGAACCCATTACCGAAAATTTTTCATGCCATTGCATTGGGGCCTGTTTTAATCCATAAAGTGATTTAACAAGTTTACACACTTTCTTTTCTTGGTTAGGAACTACAAAACCTTCCGGTTGATCCATATATATTTCTTCTTCTAAATCACCATTTAAAAAAGTCGTTTTAACGTCCATTTGATGAATTTCTAACTTATACACAGAAGCTATAGCAATCAACATCCTAATAGTAGCAATTTCAGAAACAGGTGAATATGTATCAAAAAAATCAATTCCTTGCACTTGTTCGAAACCTTGAATAACAAGTCTAGCGTTATATTTCTCTATAGAACCATCAGGTCTTAATTTTTTCTTGAAAATCCATTTGGACCCAAGTGTCTTACAACCCGGGGGAAGATCACTTAGAACCCAAGTGTGACACCCGGTCAAAAAAAAAATGACCAAAATCCACACCCAATTTAAACTTTCTATCCACATATTCTATACAAATAATATCAAGTGCTCAAGTATTATATATGGTTATATATATATATATCTACACGAAACGATAAACTATTTATCACATACAAATGTACAATTGCGACAAAACTTATAAACAACGTATTATTATTGAAATTAATAATAACCATGTACTCGAATGAAAATAAAACGTATTAGTTTCATTCAGAATTTACACAACGCAACGAAACCATTCGAACTATATCCATTAATCAAACTCAAAACTAAGTTATATTTTTTATAACTCAAAAATAGTATTTTATAAAATGCTTCGATTAAAAATATATACGATTTCATTTTTAGGAAATTATCATTTTAAAACATTATACTGCATTACGATCGGGTACGCAAATACGGGTTAAATACCAAAATACTTAACACAATAATTGGGGACAACAAATAACAAATCCCACACCTCTTTTTGACCCATGAAAACCGGCCTAAGCCATCCCCACATCTCCCTCCTTTTGTTGACTATAATATACAAATACATATATTCACATACACCCACCCATACTCCAATAATTCATCACCAATCTTTTTCCTCCATTCCTCTTCTTGCTCACGGCTGAAGCAGCCCACAACATCACCAACCCTCATCATAAATTATCATCATCATCCATGATCATTCTTGCAAAGCAAAAACAAGGAGAGCAAGAACAAAGCATCAAGCAACACCTACATCTTCTTCATCCTTAGAGCTTTGTAAGGATTATACTACTTTCACTAATATTTCATTTTTATAGTTCATTAACATGTTATAAGATCATCTCTTGAAAGATCATACGTAAAAATCTAACGAAAACGAAAGAAAACTAAACATTGTTGAAATTGGATTTCCTGGACAGATTCTGTCCTTTCGGAAGAAAAATTGTATAAAATCGTGTGTGTTGAATTAGGACATGAGACCACTTGTAAAATCTTGGTAATTTCGTTACGAACAACTTTCGTGTAGAACGTTTCGCTTGAAAATGCACAGATTCTGATCTAGCAACTGATTTGTGCACCGTAGTTACGAAAAACGAGTTTTCTGGACAGCCTAACTCACGAATTTTTTTAAAATATTGTGGATGTCTAAAAGTCATGAAAACGGTACCGGAAGTAGGTGATATATGTGGGAACATCGTGTAAAAATTTTGGATTCGTTTGATAAGTTTTGACCCCCGAGAACGAGCTCGAAAGAAGTCGAAAATCTGGAAAAACTATGTTTTGGGACTGATTTTGGTACAAAATGAAAATGACATATTTTGGCCAACTATAAAACGCAATGACAATTTTTCCGAGCTCTATAAACATATTTAAGACATTCCTAAAAGTTTCGGGTCAAACCGAGCACGTTTGACCAAAGTGAACAACACCGACACATAAAACACTAAACGTTCGATCTAATAAAAACGTTATAGTTTTAGTCAAGGACGGGCTCTATAAATACAATATGGTCAAACTCGAACTAAAATAATGAGAATATGTCAAAGCGAAAATTTTATATATGCGCGAATAACGAAATGAAACCAATAATAATAACACTTTGTATTATTATTACAACATTATCACCAACGAAACGTACAAACTATTAAATGAACAACGATCTTTCAACGAGTGAATGAATAACATGTTTTGGCATTGTGCCAACTATTTATTTACTTATCTCGTACGTTTAGGGCATTAGAGACTTACCTTGGGCTTAGGCTTTGCTAGCACTCACATACCGAGCTCGCGAGGTGAGTTCATAGCCCCACTTTTCTAATGTTTTATGTATTTTGGGGGAAAATGCATACTCAATTAAATCATTTCATCGTCTAATGAATAGAAATCATTTATGGGATATTTGTGACATAAACATTATGTTTTCATATCAATAACTTTTATCAAATATGCTTAAGTGTGTTAAGTGTATATATGTGATTGCTTTAGGGACCATAACTTTTCCCTACACTTATGTTTTCCCCAAATTTCTAGGCTTAGGCTAGTACTTGAGTGGACATCACCCATAGATCTCAATATACTCACTAGGCTGGAGACTAGGGGTATATGATAGTAGCACACATTAGTATAGTGCCTTATACTGTTTACAGATAACTAGGTGATGATTATTCATATCTAGACATTTTGTGATACACCTAATATCTAAGTAATGTATATACATATTTAGATACAATAAATCACTATTCTGCGTTAGTTGACACCTTGTTGAATGTGTTTGTTATTCAGGTTTATTTATGTATATATATATACTCATATTTATCTCAAGTACTTGGTGCTATTCACAATTCACTTATGTGTATTAATATACATACATTATACAAACACAAATATTCTAGTCGGCCATGTCGTAGTACCACCGACTTTCAATTTCATTCAATGCTTGCGAGCACCTCGATGCCACGGTAAAGTGGGCACAAAACAAGATCACGGTAAAGTGATTCAAAACGATATCGCGGTAAAGCGATACAAATCATTAAATCAATACGAGTTGTTACTCGTCATCATTAAATCAATACGAGTTGTTACTCGTCATCATTAAATCAATACGAGTTGTTACTCGTCATCATTAAATCTCAATGAGTTGGGGACTCATCATTATAAATCAATACGAGTTATTACTCGTCATCATATCTACGAGTTGTTACTCGTCATTAGTAAATCATTACGAGTAGTTACTCGTCATTAGTAAATCATTATTAGTTGTTACTCGCCATCATTAGTATTAATGTAGGATTAATACGTCTTCTTGATTGTATCACCACGAGTTCATTACTCGTTCTCCTTAGATCTTAATTGAGTTATACTCTGTCTCAGGTTACCTCTATTAGTGCCCTACTGGCTTAGAACTGTAGGTTTATCTAATGGCTCATGATATTGCTCATGGGAGCAATCATTGAATAATAATATAAACTCAACACATGATTTATAAACTATCTTTAAACTTATAATGTTTTGTAACATTACAAATTGTTTGATTAAACCTATGTACTCACCAGCGTAAGCTGACCGTTTTAGTATGCATTTTCAGGTGACTTTGCTTAGGTAGGATCGGCCCGTCAGGATCCTAGCTTGAGTCGCATGCTTTCAAACATTGGGACCACTTTGTATCTACTTTGTATTTTCAAATTATGTATTTGAAATTTACTTACAATCTCGCTACTTTGTAAACCTTTATTTTTGAAATGCAATAACTATTTTCAAACGTCTCATTTAGAGGTCGTTTGCTATATATCTTTGTGCTTGTGATATTTTATTTGTAACACCCCGACCCGACAGCTTCCGCAACCCGAATTTTGGGGGGTGTTACAGATTGGTATCAGAGCCTAAGGTTATAGTGAACTAGGTTGCATTTAGTGGGCCTAGACTATGACCGTTAGGCAGTATTCCTTATTAGATATAACTGGTTCAGTGATTTCATCATACAAGTTTAATTTAACATAGCCTGGCCAGTTATGTACAATTAAATAAGATGATGTGATATCTAAAAGGGGTTATATTTAAACGGGAATGCACTAGTTGACTCTGATTGTTTTGTGCTAGACACTCTAGGCTATTATATGTACTGTAGGTATATATGAATAGGCCTTATTTACATATTACTTTCTAGGCTATTTTATGTACTGTAGGTATATATGAATAGGCCTTATCTATGTGTTGTTTTCTATGTCATTATATATGTGGAATATATATATAGACCTCACTCGATAACACATTCATCAAAGCACACGCCATCAAAAACGCCAAGTATGGCCATTACAACATTACTCAATACAAATAATGAGACTTGTTCTCATCCACTACCGCTTATCTGTTTATACACGTGACTCGATTTCAACTTTAACCATACTGGTTATCATTGGATTAGTGTCAACTAAGTCCACAAAAATCATCTCAAATCACATTCTGAACATTGTGATCATCACAGTACCTCGGTACTCACCCGATTCATTACTTCAGTGCCTACCCGGTTCGTTACCTTGGCACTTACACTTTAGCCTTTGTGCTACATTTGATAAACTACATAACTCTAACACATTGTTGCCTTAGAGCTACATGTGAACAACATATGATTTATACATACATACGGCACATGGGTTGCTGCACTCACGCACTTAGTGCTGCATTCACAGTATGATTAATACTGCCTTTTACTGTACATGAGTACGGCATTACAGTGCCTCAGGCACTACATTACGGCACGTGGTGCTGCATTTCATAGTACTTCGGTACCACCATCATAGTACGTTAGTACAACATTACTGTGCTTCTAGCACTGCATTTCACGGTACGTTGTTACCTCATTTCAGTGCCTTGAGTACTGCATTTTGACTCATTAAAGCTACATTCACGGTATGATAATACTACATCATTGTCTATAGGACTACCCCAATAGCCTGATTTTGGTTGACTACATAAAAAAAAAAAAAAAAAAACCTCACGTGAACTATTCACGTCATGACAACTCAAAAGTCTGAAGACTTTCAAACACATACCTTAAAGTAGTCTCCGAGCCTTGTCATTTTACGACATTGATTGTCAAGTTATACAGTTGTAATACTTCTTTAGGTATGCATATGTCATAATCATAATCTTTGAATAAAGATCTCATACTTGTCAATTCATTATTGTTTAAGAATCATGCCGCCTAGACGACAAACCTTCACCCAAGCTGAACGTAACCAGTTCGCGGATCAAAAAGTAGCTGAGGCTCTAGCTACTCGGAACCAGGCAAAGCCCTGCACCTTTAGGGACTTCCTGAGGTGCAAACCACCAAACTTCGTCGGAACTGAAGGGGCTGTCGGATTAATCCGATGGATCGAGAAAATGGAATCTATATTCCACATTTGCAAATGCCCAGACGACTGCAAAGTCATGTATGCCACATACACCCTTCATGATGCTGCCCTTACCTGGTGGAATTTCTACGCCCGAACTGTAGGAATCGACACTGCTCACAAACTTCCTTGGGAAGAACTGAAACGAATCATGAGGGACGAGTATTGTCCCAGTGAAGAATTACACAAACTCGAGGATGAACTTTGGCACCTCACTGTGAAAGACAACGATATCATGACATACACCAATCGTTTCCACCAACTGGCACTTCTTTGCCCAGCTATGGTGAGCCCTGAACACAAACGAATTGAAAGATACATCGGAGGACTTCCGATGCAGATTGAGGGAATGGTCACCGCCTCTAAACCCGACACTATTCACGGTGCTGTTCGCATGGCCTGAAAACTTATGGCACAGGTGGTTCGACACGGGACACCTGCAACTGAAGGCCATCAAGGAAAATGGAATGGAGATTCCAGCACTAATCATGGCCCAACAAATCAACCCGAACCTGTAAGGATCTACGCTACCGAATCCAAGGAAAAGAGAGGCTATGCGGGGAACAAACCATTTTGTCACGGGTGTAAACGTCATCATGATGGTTCATGTGGTTTACCATGTGAAAGATGTCAACGATTCGGACACAAAATCTGGGATTGCAGAGTTCCCGCCAATCCCGATTCACAAAGGATATGTTTCAATTGTGGTGAACTCGGACATTACAAAAAGGATTGCCCAAGAATGAAACGCAAAATCCACCTCATCAGCTCTGAATGAACCGAACAAATATCTGACTATGATATAGGTATATCCTTCCTTGAAAATATAACCCTCCGATTTTGAGTTACGCTAAACGCGTACTCCTTATCTTCGACATCATTTTTATTGACATAATCCTGAGCGCATCATAGGGTTAGTTAACCTAGGCCAAGGAAAAATTCAAAGTTTGCTTTCAGCAGACTAACCAACTTACTGTTTGTCAATTATTAGTCTCGATAGGACTACCTTGTTAACAGTCGCCATGTAGCAATAATTTAGCTAAGATTCGAACAATGAAATAGTCAGGATTTGACTATTAGATTTAGCTACTAAGCAGGCACGTATAGACTGGTTAAAAAAAAAAATCAATATAGATGTTATATTGTCTACTACCTTAAGCTTAGAAATTCGATTTATAGCTAACAGTGATGTGAGACATACTCGCATCGAATCTCTCATATATACACTTCTCCCGAAATCCCGCACAACCGCGGCTATCATCGAAATTTCGGGACGAAATTTTCTTAACAGGGGGAGAATGTGACACCCGGTCAAAAAAAAAATGACCAAAATCCACACTCAATTTAAATTTTCTATCCACATATTCTATACAAATAATATCAAGTGCTCAAGTATTATATATGGTTATATATATAAATCTACACGAAACGATAAACTATTTATCACATACAAATGTACAATTGCGACAAAACTTATAAACAACGTATTATTATTGAAAATAATAATAACCATGTACTCGAATGAAAATAAAACGTATTAGTTTCATTCAGAATTTACACAACGCAACGAAACCATTCGAACTATATCCGTTAATCAAACTCAAAACTAAGTTATATTTTTTATAACTCAAAAATAGTATTTTATAAAATGTTTCGATTAAAAATATATACGATTTCATTTTTAGGAAATTATCATTTTAAAACATTATACTGCATTACGATCGGGTACGCAAATACGGGTTAAATACCAAAATACTTAACACAATAATTGGGGACAACAAATAACAAATCCCACACCTCTTTTTGACCCATGAAAACCGGCCTAAGCCATCCCCACATCTCCCTCCTTTTGTTGACTATAATATACAAATACATATATTCACATACACCCACCCATACTCCAATAATTCATCACCAATCTTTTTCCTCCATTCCTCTTCTTGCTCACGGCTGAAGCAGCCCACAACATCACCAACCCTCATCATAAATTATCATCATCATCCATGATCATTCTTGCAAAGCAAAAACAAGGAGAGCAAGAACAAAGCATCAAGCAACACCTACATCTTCTTCATCCTTAGAGCTTTGTAAGGATTATACTACTTTCACTAATATTTCATTTTTATAGTTCATTAACATGTTATAAGATCATCTCTTGAAAGATCATACGTAAAAATCTAACGAAAACGAAAGAAAACTAAACATTGTTGAAATTGGATTTCCTGGACAGATTCTGTCCTTTCGGAAGAAAAATTGTATAAAATCGTGTGTGTTGAATTAGGACATGAGACTACTTGGAAAATCTTGGTAATTTCGTTACGAACAACTTTCGTGTAGAACGTTTCGCTTGAAAATGCACAGATTCTGATCTAGCAACTGATTTGTGCACCGTAGTTACGAAAAACGAGTTTTCTGGACAGCCTAACTCACGAATTTTTTTAAAATATTGTGGATGTCTAAAAATCATGAAAACGGTACTGGAAGTAGGTGATATATGTGGGAACATCGTGAACAAATTTCGGATTCGTTTGATAAGTTTTGACCCCCGAGAACGAGCTCGAAAGAAGTCGAAAATCTGGAAAAACTATGTTTTGGGACTGATTTTGGTACAAAACGAAAATGACATATTTTGGCCAACTATAAAACGCAATGACAATTTTTCCGAGCTCTATAAACATATTTAAGACATTCCTAAAAGTTTCGGATCAAACCGAGCACGTTTGACCAAAGTCAACAACACCGACACATAAAACACTAAACGTTCGATCTAATAAAAACGTTATAGTTTTAGTCAAGGGCGGGCTCTATAAATACAATATGGTCAAACTCGAACTAAAATAATGAGAATATGTCAAAGCGAAAATTTTATATATGCGCGAATAACGAAATGAAACCAATAATAATAACACTTTGTATTATTATTACAACATTATCACCAACGAAACGTACAAACTATTAAATGAACAATGATCTTTCAACGAGTGAATGAATAACATGTTTTGGCATTGTGCCAACTATTTATTTACTTATCTCGTACGTTTAGGGCATTAGAGACTTACTTTGGGCTTAGGCTTTGCTAGCACTCACATACCGAGCTCGCGAGGTGAGTTCATAGCCCCACTTTTCTAATGTTTTATGTATTTTGGGGGAAAATGCATACTCAATTAAATCATTTCATCGTCTAATGAATAGAAATCATTTATGGGATATTTGTGACATAAACATTATGTTTTCATATCAATAACTTTTATCAAATATGCTTAAGTGTGTTAAGTGTATATATGTGATTGCTTTAGGGACCATAACTTTTCCCTACACTTATGTTTTCCCCAAATTTCTAGGCTTAGGCTAGTACTTGAGTGGACATCACCCATAGATCTCAATATACTCACTAGGCTGGAGACTAGGGGTATATGATAGTAGCACACATTAGTATAGTGCCTTATACTGTTTACAGATAACTAGGTGATGATTATTCATATCTAGACATTTTGTGATACACCTAATATCTAAGTAATGTATATACATATTTAGATACAATAAATCACTATTCTGCGTTAGTTGACACCTTGTTGAATGTGTTTGTTATTCAGGTTTATTTATGTATATATATATATATATATATATATATATATATATATATATATATATATATATATATATATATATATATATATATACTCATATTTATCTCAAGTACTTGGTGCTATTCACAATTCACTTATGTGTATTAATATACATACATTATACAAACACAAATATTCTAGTCGGCCATGTCGTAGTACCACCGACTTTCAATTTCATTCAATGCTTGCGAGCAACTCGATGCCACGGTAAAGTGGGCACAAAACAAGATCACGGTAAAGTGATTCAAAATGATATCGCGGTAAAGCGATACAAATCATTAAATCAATACGAGTTGTTACTCGTCATCATTAAATCAATACGAGTTGTTACTCGTCATCATTAAATCAATACGAGTTGTTACTCGTCATCATTAAATCTCAATGAGTTGGGGACTCATCATTATAAATCAATACGAGTTATTACTCGTCATCATATCTACGAGTTGTTACTCGTCATTAGTAAATCATTACGAGTAGTTACTCGTCATTAGTAAATCATTATTAGTTGTTACTCGCCATCATTAGTATTAATGTAGGATTAATACGTCTTCTTGATTGTATCACCACGAGTTCATTACTCGTTCTCCTTAGATCTTAATTGAGTTATACTCTGTCTCAGGTTACCTCTATTAGTGCCGTAATGGCTTAGAACTGTAGGTTTATCTAATGGCTCATGATATTGCTCATGGGAGCAATCATTGAATAATAATATAAACTCAACACATGATTTATAAACTATCTTTAAACTTATAATGTTTTGTAACATTACAAATTGTTTGATTAAACCTATGTACTCACCAGCGTAAGCTGACCGTTTTAGTATGCATTTTCAGGTGACTTTGCTTAGGTAGGATCGGCCCGTCAGGATCCTAGCTTGAGTCGCATGCTTTCAAACATTGGGACCACTTTGTATCTACTTTGTATTTTCAAATTATGTATTTGAAATTTACTTACAATCTCGCTACTTTGTAAACCTTTATTTTTGAAATGCAATAACTATTTTCAAACGTCTCATTTAGAGGTCGTTTGCTATATATCTTTGTGCTTGTGATATTTGATTTGTAACACCCCGACCCGACAGCTTCCGCAACCCGAATTTTGGGGGGTGTTACAGATTGGTATCAGAGCCTAAGGTTATAGTGAACTAGGTTGCATTTAGTGGGCCTATACTATGACCGTTAGGCAGTATTCCTTATTAGATATAACTGGTTCAGTGATTTCATCATACAAGTTTAATTTAACATAGCCTGGCCAGTTATGTACAATTAAATAAGATGATGTGATATCTAAAAGGGGTTATATTTAAACGGGAATGCACTAGTTGACTCTGATTGTTTTGTGCTAGACACTCTAGGCTATTATATGTACTGTAGGTATATATGAATAGGCCTTATTTACATATTACTTTCTAGGCTATTTTATGTACTGTAGGTATATATGAATAGGCCTTATCTATGTGTTGTTTTCTATGTCATTATATATGTGGAATATATATATAGACCTCACTCGATAACACATTTATCAAAGCACACGCCATCAAAAACGCCAAGTATGGCCATTACAACATTACTCAATACAAATAATGAGACTTGTTCTCATCCACTACCGCTTATCTGTTTATACACGCGACTCGATTTCAACTTTAACCATACTGGTTATCATTGGATTAGTGTCAACTAAGTCCACAAAAATCATCCCAAATCACATTCTGAACATTGTGATCATCACTAGACTCCATAATACTGTTATTAGAAATTTCAGGAGTTTCAGAATTGATTACCAAAATCTGTAGGTAGTACTATTCTGAGAATAACCAACAAACACACAATCGACAGTTTTTGGACCAATTTTTCTTTTCTTAACTAGAGGTACATTAACCTTTGCTAAGCACCCCCACACTTTAAGATATTTGAGAGAAGGTTTTTTACTTTTCCATAACTCATAAGGAGTTTTATCAGAATTCTTATATGGAATTCTGTTAAGAATTAAACAAGCACAATATAATGCTTCTTGATGTGGTGAAAGTATATGCAATTATAATAACAAGTTTAAATTAAGGAAATACTAAATAATACTATCACACAATTCAGGCAAGTGTTATCCTGATCATAGAATATAGCTTTATAAGTAAGTCCAAGTTCGAACACAGGGAACGTGATTTAATTTCTAACTAATTATTTATTCCTAATTACACTATTATACAAATAATATACAAATAATACACAATACAATATACAATATACAATAATATACAAGATAGGGGGGACGTTTTAGTTCCGAACGAACATATTTATATTTATATTTTTGATACAGATTCTAATAAATAAGTTTTAAGAAACAATTTAAGAATACTCAATTGGATAGAAGATTATAACTATTTAAATAATTATTTATTAAACGTATTATATCAACTTATGTCTATTTGCTTTGTTGGCTATTATTATTGGTGAATTACTAATGTAGAAAATCACAAAGATTAAGATAATTTTCATATAGCAACACTCCCAAATATTAAGTAAAGTATTACTATTTATTAAGATCTATCAGCAGTTTATTAATACAATTCCAAGATTAGGTTGAATTACAATGTTACTTAACATTAATAATTGACCATCATTAATTAATTTATAAAACTCACAAGATTAGTAAAGCTATCTATATAAATCAATTAATTGTTATCAATATTAATATAACACAGACAATTCTTGTATAATAAGCATTCAATAATATAGTTCCAACATAAACATATAATTCATATAATAAATCTAATAAACATACATTTAAACATTCATAATGAAAACCTAATAAGCAATTAATTCAAATAAACAATATCCAAAATAACCCAAAAGATTAATAAAGTTACAAGGATAAAGAAACCGAACCAATTAACGAACCAGCTTTTCCTAGGGTTAAAAACCTTCAAACCCTAGCTCCTTAGCCTCCAAAATCGCACCTAAAGTCGTCCTAAAACCCTAACTTTCGGTTTTAGTATTCTTGAATCGTATATGGTTTAAGCTAAATTGAGCCTCTATTTATAGTTTTACTGGCCGACCTTCCAACCGCCGGTTGGATACTCCAACCGCCGGTTGAAGTTATTTGAATCCGGGTCCAACTCCACGTGTCTGCACCGCCTTAAACCCTAAAGCTCAACCGCCGGTTGGTTAATCCAACCGCCGGTTGAATGTTAATTCCAGAATATTCCATTTTCGGGCTTGGGCTTAATTCTTGGACTCTCAATCTTCATAACCGGACTTCTTTGTCTTCTTATCCTAATTCTTTATTTTAACTCTTTTAGTCTTCATTTCTTCAAGGTTTTTAATCTTAATTTCTTTAAGTGCTTTAATTCTTCAGTTCTGGTCTCGTTCTTGTTCCTTTTTCTTTATTCTTCAATTAAAATACATTTATGCAATTATTAACAAAATAAGTATCTAAAATCATATAAATGCAATAAAATGTATAAATATATAAGGATAAATAGTATAAAATATAGTATCTATTTGATGCTTATCAAATATCTCCACACTTAAGTTCTGCTTGTCCTCAAGTAGAAAACTGAATAAAATTTAAAAATAAGCATCAAACTAATATTTAAGAATCAGAATACCAATATTAAAAATATGTTTCATAAGTTTAAAATTTAAACAATTTAATTAACATGGATAACTATAATGTATAAATAAAATTATTATTATTATTATTTGTGTAATATATAACTTATGAATGATTACTAATATAATTGTCCACTTTAAACAATCAATACTCATATTTCTGAATACCCTTTTTATTGTTAGTATGTATATTACTTATGATTTCCATATATGATATATCTTTAAATTTAATTATACAATTTACTCTATATTCCAAATAAATATATAAAATACATTTTTAAGAATCAAGACATTGGTGACAGGTCTGCATTTTCATGCAACAGAGCGACATAACTTGATTCAGGTTTAAGCAAAACCAGACTTGGTCAAACCATTTTGGCGACCTCATTCGGTATCTTTTATTTTTAAGACTTTTCAAGTACTTTTGACTTGTATTTGCTTAATTTTTAAGTATATATTAATAGAAACCAGGTCTATACTTTCGTATAACAGAGGAAACCATCAATATATACCCCTAAATGTACTCACATAAGTAAAAAGATATAAAATTATTGCATAATAAATTAAAAATTAAGACTTTTATGTCATACATCATATTATGTATCATAAAATAATATACAAGTTATTTTATTAATTTTTTTAAAATTCAAAATTCTTTATATAGATTGCCTATCAGTACATCATTTCATATAACTATATATCACTCCTTATTAAGTAGCTTACGTTATTTAAACAAAACAGTTAATCCACATTAAAGTCTAAACTTTAAAATACAAAACAAAACTTTTAACAAAAGTATTCTAACTAATAAATACTTAGTTATTCACTTAAAAATTTTAAATTTTTGATAAAATTTAAGAACAAACATAAACTTAAAGAAATTCTTTTTTCTTACGAACCCTATCCCCACACTTAAAGTATACAATGCCCTCATTGTATAAAAATGATAAACTAAAGTGAGTAAGGGAAAGAAAAACTAGAACAGAAAAACTCCCCTGACTTAGAAGCAAATGTCGTTGGCTAGTGCAATATTGTTGTGGAATTCATCATCGGCTAGAATATCATATCTGGTTCATCTTGGTTGGTTCCTTCATCTCTTGAAAATTAATATACAACATCCACACTTTCGTAGTTAATCACGATTGCATTTAGCATATGCAATAAGCCTTTAAACCCCTCGATGTCCCGAGTGGACGAGTTATAGTCTCGTGAGGGTTTCCAGGGAACACACCCACAAAGTTCATAATTAATAAGGTAAACTTATTAATTTTCCAAAAATTTCAATGCATTATTCAGCTGTACTATACTATATTGTATGCCAACTTCAAAAAGTGGCAATGGTATTCTAAAAATAAACAGGCAAACAAATTAAACGTATCAAAAAAATAAAATTAAAATTAAAGATAATCCAGAAACAAAAACACATGCTATTATTAATTTTTGTCATTTCTAATGGGCTAGTTGGGCAATAAAAGCTTATGAAATTACTGCTATTCGTCAGGTGATCTCCAAATAATGCCAAAAAGTATTCAACCTCTAGTTGGGTACCTACAACCATCGATTTCCTAATTCAATTACAGGCAGGAGTCTTAGATAAAAGTCTATGCAATGTAATTTCAACTTTTCAATTTTAAATCTAAACCTAGATCAAATCTTCTACTGGGGTGAACTAAATTGAAGATCTTAACTTATTTTGAAAACTATGTTATCAAATATATTATAAACCATTTATATTAACATTAGTAAGTTTTAAGTTAAACCCCCAAAGTTTTACACTTATCACCTAATCTGAATCTCTAAACAAGAATTGAAAATATTAGAATCAATTTTAAGAGAAATTATTTTACTAGAGTGAACCCTAAATAACAAATTTCTCAGAAACTAAATATAACAATTTTGTAATTAGATATTCCCTAAATATTAAACCTTAACAAATATAACAATTATTGATTATCATAACAATTTACTTTAAGAATAATTGTATGGTGTTCTTTGGTTTTTGTGAAAAAGTGTGGTAATTATAACTGCTGCTTTTAGTGTTTAATCGAAAAAAATGTTCAGCCGCCGGTTGAATATACCAGCCGCCGGTTGGTTGCTAGCAGCGATTTTTAATAATAACGACATTTTTCATATTTTATTTAATTAGCCCTTTTTTAATTTTAAATTACGTAGCAACGTTTTATAATGATTATTGTTTCGTAAATCTATCCTTAATAACAATCTAAAAACTAAAAACTAAAAATAAAGTAAAATCTACTTAACTAAATCTACCTAAAAATTCTACAATATAATATACAAGCACGGGTTGCCTCTCGAGAAGCGCTTGTTTTTGTTTGAGTCACGAGCCTGACTCCCACTTTACTTACCTAAAAATCTAGCGACTTTCCCCACACTTAAAAGTAAGCATAGATGGTAATATCGATAAATATCATTTAAATGTAAATTTAATAAAAGTAAAATACGAAGATACTTATCGTTTATGCCAGGTAATTGTCCTTTCTGAGATGCTCCATGATTTTCCAAAAATTGCGAGAAACTTTCTTTCTGCTCGAATTGCCAAAAAGGATCTTCATAGTTGTAAAACAATGAATCTGTGTTTACAGATACTTCAACCGTTGGTTGTATAGACTCAACCTTCATTTGGATTTCCACCATAGACAGTGGTTTGATCCAATTAGTGTGTAATATCTGATTAACGCAAATGTTATTTTTGGTATCTTTTCCAATCCCTTGATCATCTTCCTTTAATTGTTCCTCCTCTGGGTGCAATGATAGAAAGTTGTCAATAATCGTCATCATTTCCTCTTTCGTCATCACCCCATTCTGGTTTCCCAATTCAAGTTTCTCCTCGTCAGGATCATAGTAATCAAATTTTGGCAAAATTGACCAATCTACCTCCATATCTTCTTCCTGTTTAAATTCACTAAAAAATTCATTAGAAAATACAGAGTTAGAAAATTGAGGATACTTATCAATTTTATTATCCATCCCCTCAAGTTGTTGAATGGAGATTCCTCCACTGTGATCAAGAGATTCGGTCTCTTCCATTCTTTTACTTGAAGTTTCCATAAATTGTGGAGCTCTCACAATCGATGGTTCGGATAAACTTGTGAAAACATCATAAGGAAATCTTTTCATATACTCCTCAATCGTCATGTTGGCAATATCTTCATTCATATGATAGTTTCTCAAGTTTTGAGAAATTAATGGAATACTATTCATGGGTTGGTACATACCTGATAAACTAAGAGAAAAAGAAAAGAGTAGAAAAGAAAAGATAATAAAAACTAAATAAAAATTAAAAATTGATAGATCCGGATATGTTAGATTCATGTTGGTGTAGACTAATCACAATAATCTAATAATAAAACACATTCAAAATTAAATGATTGAAAAAGAATACCCAACCCAACCTTAGAAATTGTTTAATTAGTAATGCAAGTTAGTTGTTATACAAATGATTTTTTTTTAATTTATTAAAGTTAGTTTGTTGAATTTCTTCTACAAAGCTAGTCAATAGATCTCGGTAGCTCCAAAGATAGTACACAAAAGCGGAGAAACAGGTCAGCGCAAAGCTTATTAAAAACCTATCTCTTTCGAGAAGCACCTTACCTCTTATATGATAAATCAATGAGATAGGGCTTTACTCTCCTTACACATTTGTTTTTGTCAGTATTCTCAATGGGTGAGCCGATATTTCGAATTGATTTTGCAAAGTATTAAAAATAAAAATTTTACAGGGAAAATAATTAATTTAATTAAAATACACCGCTCCCCGGCAGCGGCGCCAAAAACTTGATGTGGTGAAAGTATATGCAATTATAATAACAAGTTTAAATTAAGGAAATACTAAATAATACTATCACACAATTCAGGCAAGTGTTATCCTGATCATAGAATATAGCTTTATAAGTAAGTCCAAGTTCGAACACAGGGAACGTGATTTAATTTCTAACTAATTATTTATTCCTAATTACACTATTATACAAATAATATACAAATAATACACAATACAATATACAATATACAATAATATACAAGATAGGGGGGACGTTTTAGTTCCGAACGAACATATTTATATTTATATTTTTGATACAGATTCTAATAAATAAGTTTTAAGAAACAACTTAAGAATACTCAATTGGATAGAAGATTATAAGTATTTAAATAATTATTTATTAAACGTATTATATCAACTTATGTCTATTTGCTTTGTTGGCTATTATTATTGGTGAATTACTAATGTAGAAAATCACAAAGATTAAGATAATTTTCATATAGCAACACTCCCAAATATTAAGTAAAGTATTACTATTTATTAAGATCTATCAGCAGTTTATTAATACAATTCCAAGATTAGGTTGAATTACAATGTTACTTAACATTAATAATTGACCATCATTAATTAATTTATAAAACTCACAAGATTAGTAAAGCTATCTATATAAATCAATTAACTGTTATCAATATTAATATAACACAGACAATTCTTGTATAATAAGCATTCAATAATATAGTTCCAACATAAACATATAATTCATATAATAAATCTAATAAACATACATTTAAACATTCATAATGAAAACCTAATAAGCAATTAATTCAAATAAACAATATCCAAAATAACCCAAAAGATTAATAAAGTTACAAGGATAAAGAAACCGAACCAATTAACGAACCAGCTTTTCCTAGGGTTAAAAACCTTCAAACCTTAGCTCCTTGGCCTCCAAAATCGCACCTAAAGTCATCCTAAAACCCTAACTTTCGGTTTTAGTATTCTTGAATCGTATATGGTTTAAGCTAAATTGAGCCTCTATTTATAGTTTTACTGGCCGACCTTCCAACCGCCGGTTGGATACTCCAACCGCCGGTTGAAGTTATTTGAATCCGGGTCCAACTCCACGTGTCTGCACTGCCTTAAACCCTAAAGCTCAACCGCCGGTTGGTTAATCCAACCGCCGGTTGAATGTTAATTCCAGAATATTCCATTTTCGGGCTTGGGCTTAATTCTTGGACTCTCAATCTTCATAACCGGACTTCTTTGTCTTTTTAGCCCAATTCTTTATTTTAACTCTTTTAGTCTTCATTTCTTCAAGGTTTTTAATCTTAATTTCTTTAAGTGCTTTAATTCTTCAGTTCTGGTCTCGTTCTTGTTCCTTTTTCTTCATTCTTCAATTAAAATACATTTCTGCAATTATTAACAAAATAAGTATCTAAAATCATATAAATACAATAAAATGTATAAAAATACAAGGATAAATAGTATAAAATATAGTATCTATTTGATGCTTATCACTTCTCCCCAACAGTTTTTAGGCAAACCGGAACTAAGCAACATAGAATTTATCATGTCTAGTAAAGTTCGGTTCTTTCTTTCAACTACTCCATTTGATTGAGGACTATATGGGGGAGATAGTTCATGTCTAATACCATGTGTTTCACAAAATTCCATCATATTAGTATGAACGTATTCACCACCTCTATCGGAACGTAAAAATTTTATTTTCTTTTCTAATTGATTTTCAACTTCAGCTTTGAAAGCTTTAAATTTTTCAAACAACTCACTTTTAGCTTTAATCAAATACACATAACAATACTTGGAAAAATCATCAATAAAGGTAATAAAATATTGACTACCACCACGAGTTAACACATGGTTACTATCACATATATCACTGTGAATCAACTCTAACAATTTGGTAGTTTTCTCAAGTGATTTAAATGGTTTTCTGGGTTGTTTTGCTTGTACACATATTTGGCATTTATCCTTTTTATTAAATTCAGATTTAGGAATAAGATCTAAGGTCATCATTCTTTTCATGGTATTAAAATTCACGTGACCAAGTCTACCATGCCAAGCATCACAAGACTCTACATTAGCAATTGTAAAAGCATAAGAAAGTTCATTTCTAGTATTAGGCAATAAGCTTAATCTAAATAGACCATCCACTAAAAGGAAACCTTTACCAATAAAAACACCATGTTTAGATATTACAATCTTATTCGATTCAAGAACAACTTTGTAACCATTCCTAACTAGCCAGGCCCCACTAACAAGATTTTTTATTATGTTTGGAACATGATAGACACCATCCAAAGTAATTGTTTTCCCATATGTAAATTCTAGCTTAACTTGGCCTTCCCCTAGGACATGAGACATTCTCCCATCCCCCATTCTCACAGTTCTTGTGCACGATTCTTGATAAGATAAAAATAAGTTTTTATCAGAACATACGTGAACATTAGCCCCGGAGTCTACAAACCAATCATTTGAGTTAAAAACAAAATTGATCTCCGGGCTACTTGCACAATACCTGTCAGATGGGGAATCAGAGCTTGCCCCCACAGTCACCATATTAGCTTGAGGTTTGGAAGGTGTCGGGTTTCTAACATTTTTGTTCTTTTGACCTTTGCGATTATAACAATTTCTTGCACGGTGATTAGTCATCCCACAAACCCAACATTCAACTCCACCCTTACTGTTTTCTTTAGGCTTGTTGTCATTAGCTTTGTTGTTACCAGACCTTGAATTAAACTTTCTGTTACCATGTTTTTTAAAACTAGACCCTCTCGGTTTTAAGGAATTATCAACCATCAAAGCTTTGGCCTGGGTCTGAGACTCTTGGATTTGTTTAGACGACCTATGTTTATCCTCAATTCTTAAAGAGACAAAAAGTTCATTCAAAGTAAAACCATCAGGTTTTTGTCTTAATTTTTGGGCAAAGTCTGACCATGATGGTGGCAGTTTTTTGATTAAGTTAGACACGTAAACAGATTCACTCTGCTCAATGCCTTTCATTTTCATTTCATAAAGCAAGTTTTCATAATCGTTTATTTGATCGGAAACACTTTTGCCATCAACCATTTGGAAATCCAGCCAATCATCTATGGACACTCTAGTAAGACTCTTTTCTGCTGTTCCATACCTATAGTCAAGTGCTTGCCATAATTCAAGAGAGGTTTTTGTGTGACAAAAAACACGATAAATGTTGTCAGCTAAAGCACTTAAAATTCGACCATGACAAAAAATATCTTTATCTGTAGTACCACTAGCTCCTTCACTTCCTGCGATAGTTTTATCTTTTCCACTAAGACCATTTTCAATGACTAAAAACAGGCCTAGTTCAGTCAACCAAAACTTCATCTGTTGCTGCCAACATAGGAAGTTTTTTCAATTAAACTTTTCTGGTTTGCTACTAAATGACTTAAGAAAATCCATCAGTTGTTTTCTCTGAATTCCTAATTAATCAAAAATTAAGATTTCCTCTCTAAAATTGTTGGAAAATAATTAACAGATAGAGATGATTAATTAGGGTCTGCACACACAATAGCACAAACCAGTACAGAAATATAAGTAGGAATTGAGTTTAGAATATCCTGAGTCGAAGCACGCTTAAGCGCTCTCTTTAGAGAGGAAACGCCCCCGCTGCACCGGTAAGATTAGTAGTGCGGCCCTCTCCCAAGATTCGACGACCCGATGGATTTCTTTGGTGCCAGCAAGAGAAACCCCCGAACCAACAGATGCCAAAATGCTCAAACTTAAAATATTGATGAAAGTGAGTGTTTATGTGGAAGTTTAGGAGTATATGTTTTTAGCTATTTTCTGTCTCTGATTCCAGGCTCCCACATGCCCTTTTATACTAGAGACAAGCCTAACCCACATTCAATTGATCATCAATTTATTCTCTATCAGTTTCATCTATCAAATAACTCCAACATAATGATATGAGTTGTTGCAAAGGAAAGGTAACTGACACTCTATTATGAATGTGTAGTTACTGTTAACAGTTCAGTACTTCTATTAGAAGTTTGTTTATAAAATAAGAACTGTTACTTTAAGGTAAATATAGGATTTAATTTTAAAGCATAAGTATAAATATTTTCTAACATAATTAACGTGAATCCTTGTTGGCTGAAACTTAATCCCTATGTTTCTTCCATAGTACCTCCCGACAAATATATGCATTTTAGAGACCTTTTAAGATATCATCTCTCATGCCGAAAATAAGGTTAATATCTATAGTAGGGAATGAGTTGTCAAGAAGAAAAAAAAACGATGTTAAGGTCACCAACATTTCACCTCAAAAATGTTGAAACAACCTTTTGAGGTAAATTATATATATCGTCTCACTGTATTTTTATACTATATTTCCTCAATTCAAACACATAAGCGGAAGTTGAGTTTGAAGTTCACTCAATTTAATCGAGTTTAAATATATATAGTTCATGTGATTTTGAAAAAGTAACCGAGTATCGAATCGGAACCTAGTTAAGGTACCATTATTTGTTGTTATATAGATTAGACTATCCAATATCTAGAACCATAAGTCGTATTTTTGTTTTTATTTTTAATTTGAGCGAATTAAAGAGAGAATTTCTGTCTTTTTAATTAGAGCAAAATAAAGGGTATTTATTCAAAGATTTCTACCAAATTGATGGACAAAATGGAAATTAGATAGCTTAGAAAAAGCTCTTAGAAAGTTATAGAATAAAAATATGTAGAGGTTTCTAAAAAGCTCTTCACCTCTCCAATGGTAAAAAGCATTTGAAGACTCAAAGTTATTCAATATATCCAATTATCCATGACTCCCCTGTAAATAGTTTAAGCCATGACTATTTATTCAAGTTGTAAACAACCTTATTAAGAAAGTACAAAGTAGAGCATTTCTCTAGAAGTCTTTTAGGTGTTCTTTTCAACATCTCTTATAGTATAATTAAGGATGAAACATAGGTTGAGCTAGCAAGAAGAGAATATATAGCTAGTGGCGCACGATTTTTTCTAATAAGCTACGATGCGTGTGACACATTGGGAATACCATAATATTTACACCAAAATAATCAAAGAATTTTAAAAGAATATGTATACAACAAATATGCTTTGTCTACAATTTTTACACCAAATTATAACATCGAATGCTTATATCAAATCATTATTCACAATATCTTTATATTATAATTGTTTAAAATTTCCGGGAAGGCAATTTGTAAGCCTAAGGATCAAGGAGGATTGGGTTTTAGAGCTCTGAGACAATGGAATGAAGTGCTTCTAATCAAGCAATTGTGGAAAATTATAGCTCAAAAGGAATAATTATGGGTTCAATGGGTGAATGTGGTCAAATTATAGAGTCAGAGTATCTAGGAAATAGAGGAAAGTAATACTGATAGCTGGGGATGGAAACAACTCCTTGGTCTGAGAGATAAAGTTAAGCCTCATGTATTACATATTTTGGGAAATGGCAGGTCAACCTCAGTGTGGAATGATAAGTGGTCTGAAATTGGTCCTTTAGTTAATTTTATCCCTCAAAGAGCATTGTATGAGGCTAGATTAGCTTTTGATCTAAAAGTAGTTGACTTGGTGCAAGATGGACATTGGAAATGGCCTGTGGAATGGTTGGTTAGATTCCAACATTTACAGAATATTGATGCCCCGAGGCTTATAGAGAATAAGAATGATGAAGTGGTTTGGGTCACAAAGAAAAATAAGCAAGTAAACTTCTCAACCAAACAAGCTTGGATTCACTTGAGAGAAGATTGGCCAATAGTCAACTGGCATCATATTGTATGGTTTCCACAATTTATTCCAAAGCATGCATTTGTGTTGTGGCTAGCAATTCAAGAGAGATTGTCCACTCAAGATAGGATGCAGATTTGGAATCCCACGGGAGACTATAAATGTGTTCTATGCAAAGGGTGTGCAGATTCTCATGGCCACTTGTTCTTCCGGTGTGAGTATTCAAAGAAAGTTTGGTTATCCTTGAAAAAGAAATTGGTGTTCAGAGGATTGCAAGATGATTTCCAGTTGATCATTAGTAATCTTGCACAATATCCACTCAGATGCAATATAAGGAGCATTTTGAACAGATTAGTGATTGCTGTAGGTGTGTATTTTGTGTGGCAAGAAAGAAATAAGCGAATATTTCAGCAATGTTCAAGGACTGCAGAAGAATTAATAAAAAGTCATCCAAGAAAATATTAAACTCAAACTTTTGAGTTTAAAGGTCAAAAATTCAATAGCTGTGAGTAAAGTTGCAATTATGTGGGGTTTAAAATGGAATAACCAGAGGTTGCAATGTGATTAATAGTGTTGAAGTTGATATATCTTGGGTTAATGAGTCATGAAAGATGGCACTACTTGTTGAGATGGCTCATTATGATTGGTTAATTTGTTGGCCACTTGTGATTGGTTGATTTGGAATCTCATGTTTGTGGAAGAAATCAGCCACGTGAGAACAAGGCAAGTGGGAACACAAGTTGATTAGATTCATTGAATTGGACGGTGTGGGCTTGCTATAAATAGCAGCCTCTGCTTTCAGTTTATGCACACCAAAAAAACACTCAACTCTCTCTAGTTGTTTGTTATATCTCTTCTCTCTATTTGTATTATTTCTATTGTACACGAAATAATAATAATTGGTGGTGTGTTGGAAGAACGTAGGCAAAAATTGGGCCGAACCTCGGTAATATCTGGTGTTCATCTGTGTTGTTTATTTTCAATAGCTTTATTTGGGGTATCGTTATTGTGATCTATTGCGCTAGTAAATTATCGGAATAATTCTTTTCCACTTATAATTTATTAGTCCAATCTTTCACGGGCTTTACCCATTTGGTGGAATAATTAGCGCGATTATTTTCCACAACAATTGGTATCAGAGCCGAGGTTATTCTTAGTATGCTCTGTGGTTGCAATTTAATTTGATCTTCCACATCAGAAAAGATATCCGTTGGGATATTTTGAAAGCTATTGAAAATTATTTGTATCCAAAATGGTTGAGGAGAAGTTGTCAAACCTTCCACATCGGGTGAACTAATTTCACCAAATTGGACGAGACCACTCTTGTCAAATACAAGACTGGCGGTGGAGGTTTTCGATGGTACCGGTCATTTTGGCATGTGGCAAAGCGAGGTTCTGGATGCGCTTTTTCAGCAAGGTCTAGACATCGCTATTGAAGAACATAAACCAGAAGATATTGAAGAGAATAATTTTCGAACCATCAATCGGTTAGCTTGTGGTATTATTCGATCGTGCCTTTCTAGAGAACAGCGATATGCTTTCTCTAAGGAAACATCCGCACACAAATTGTGGAGGGCATTGGAGGAGAAGTTTCTGAAGAAAAGTTGTCAGAACAAATTGTACATGAAGAAAAGATTGTTCCGTTTTACTTATGTGCAAGGTACCACAATGAATGATCATATAACCAGTTTTAATCAATTGGTTACCGATTTGATGAATATGGATGAGGTGTTCAAAGACCAAGATCTGGCTTTAATATTGTTGGGTTCATTGCCCGATGAGTTCGAGTTACTCGAAACAACTCTACTCAACGGGAAAGATGACGTATCTCTGAGCGAAGTTTGTGCTGCCTTATACAGTCAAGAACTGAGAAAGAAGGACAAGCATGTAAGTTCTGGTGGTGACTCGGAGGTTTTGTTAGTCAGAGGTCGTTCGAAGAAGAAGAACACTGAAAGAAGTTGGAGATCCAAATCTAGGCATAGACCAAGTAAAGATGAATGTGCCTTTTGTCATGAAAAAGGTCATTGGAAGAGAGATTGTCAGAAGTTGAAAAACTATGAAAAATCTCAGAAAGGGAAGGCTGTAGCAGAGACGAATGTGACCGAGTGTGATGATTCAAAATCCGATCTCTCACTCGCAACCTCGTCAACAAAAAATGCTTCGGATGTATGGCTATTAGATTCCGCATGTAGTCATCATATGACACCACACCGGGAATGGTTTAGTGATTTTCAAGATCACAAAGAAATTGTTTATACGGCAAATGAAGCTCCTCTTGCTACCAATGGGATTGGTTCAGTCCGTTTGAAAAACCAGGATGGATCAATCGTGTCTTTAAAAGGCGTTCGGTATTCACCCGAGATAAAGAAAAATCTTATTTCTGTGGGAACTTTAGAATCTAAAGGGTTCGAGGTTAATGTAACACCCGATCTTTGGGTCTAGTAGTATTTTAATATTTTCTGGCTTTTAATATTTGATTCGTGTGTCAGAAAATAGTTCTGTGTTATTATTTGAAAATAATTGGTTAAAGAGTCACATAATTTATTGTGACTAGTAAATTGTTAACTGTTTTAATTTAATTCAGTTGACGGTAAAATAAAATAATGTTTCCCCGCAAATGGTTTTTAAGTTCCAGGCAATGATAAGTACGGGGAAAGATATTTGGGCAATTATATGATAGACTCAAATGTTTGAGTCGGTTTATCATTTTCCTCATATATCTATATGCATACATACGTATAAACATACATATACATTATATCTCAAAATCAATTATCAAAAATCATGAGGAAACACAAATTGAAGACATAGAGTTCGAATTTAAGCTTCAATAACGTGATTAAATCATTCCTTGATCATCCTAACCATGTTGTAAGTATCAATTTCTTGATTCTTGATAAACCCTAGAAATTGGGTTTTGGGTATTTGATTAAATTGGAGTGATTGATGTTAAATTGAAGCTAGTAGTGATTCTATAATTGCTAGTTGATGCTAATTTCATGATTAAAGGTGAAACCCTAACCTAGAAATGATATAATTGAATGATGATCATGATAATAGTGGTGGGTTTAGTTAATTTTCATGAAATTAAGCTTGTGGCTATGATATAATGATTAGTTGATGCTTAAATGATGATTAGCATCTAAGCCTTAACCTTGAAATGAATAAAATGATATATGATCATTAAGAAAGTTAAAGGTTTAAGAAATTATTCATGAACTATGAATTGAAAGCTTAAGCTAGGATGAATAATTAACAATTATTGTTAATGATCATATTTGGATTGATTAAAGATGATTGTGTGAATCTAATTGTTAAGAATTCATTAAACCAAGTATGGTGGTTTTGATGGATTCTTGAAAAGAGGTTAATCACCTTAGTAATGGTTTAACTATGCTTATTAGTGATAATTAAAGTGGATTAATGTGATAAGAGGGTTATTCATAACCTTGATGTGATTGGTGTTAAAGTGATGTAAGTTAATAATCATATTACGATTTAATTTGGAAAGTGAATATTATGATCATTGATCATGATTAAGTGTTAAGTTATAAATGTAAATACAATTGTAAAATATTGTATGGATTTGAGACAAGTGATTAACTTGTGTGATTCTGTTGTAATTTCAGATAAACAGAAGGACTCAGTGATATTAGACTACTGAGCGGATGCCTGAGGTGGTCGGTGAGTGGATCTGTAACCTCAGTGTGATTTAGTTGTAATGATTTGGTTACAACAAGTAATTATAGTATTACTTTGATATAATGTTTTCGTTTGAGATAACTTACCATGTTAGTTTGGTTGTTTGCTTACTTGGCTGTTTGAGCTAGTATGTAAGATTCTGAGGTCAACTTGAAATGATGGTTGGACTTGGTTGTTATTATAGACGACGGGAAATCTTGGAACTTGAAATGTTAGTTCAAAGATTTAGGTCGTGTGTGATTAACAACAGGTTATCGGTAATTCTGTATAGGCCAATACAGATGATTGATAAGTGTTCTTTGAGTACCAAACCGGTATAAAGGTATCTCAAGAACCACCGATCCTTATGATGATTGATTGATTGTTTATTGTTATTTGATGTAAACAGATTGTTGTGCTAAGTTGGACTGTAGATTATAGTTTCATTCACTTAGCGTTATGCTAACCCCACCACAGTTCTTCCTGCAGGTTATAAGTGATGGGACATATTGGGCGGGGCAGGAAGTGTTTGGAATTGATGGAATGTTTGACAGGCTGTTACTCTGATGTTGGTTTAATAACCGAAGAAATGTTTTAAATTATATAACACCTAGTTGTTGAAATGTCATGTATTTAGTTTGGAAAAAGTTTATCTACATTAAAGGTTAATGTAAAGCATGGTTACATGTGTGAAATATACGCTTCCGAATCACAATTATTATTATAATTGTTTTAATAAATGAGGGGTGTTATAAGTTGGTATCAGAGCATAAGTTTGGGTGAATTGGACATTGGTTATGTTCAATCCCAAATCTATAAGATATGTCAAGTCAAACATTCCAGTGGGTGTGGGATTAGTGATTGTATGAAAATGTGATTATTGAATATGTACTAACCCATAACAAGTTTCGAAGTTGTGTTTTGGTTGCAGAGACGGAGGAACATGAGGAACCTAAGGGTATTCTCATTGATTCCTCGATATTCGTCGGCAAAAGTGTATCAGGTACTTTTCGATAAGCCTGTTGAATTTAAATAAGCTTGAAGTGTTTACTTTGCTATGGTATGATTAATAGTAAAGTAAATTGAGTCAGACTGATATGAATCCCCAGTTGTGAGTCCTTGGTGATTATTACTTGTTAATGTGATGCTAGGAATGTTAATTGAGATGTTTAGCATCATGAGTAGTTCAAAATGAACTAGAAATGGATTTTGTAGACACCTTGTTGTATAAAGTGTAATAGTTGAATTAATTGGATTTAAGTGTGTCTACAATGTGAAAATAAAGTATAAATCATTGAGTGATTATGATTTGATAAATGCAAGGTGTGAGTATGAATTCTTGCTAAGAAATTATTTGATACATGATAGATTTGTTGATAAGACTCCATATAGTAAATTTAATGAGATATTGGTAATCTCAATTAATAAGTTTGGAGTCTTGTTGTTGCGTGAATTAGAAAGCATCCATTGATTGGAATGTGTGTCTTTGACTAGGAAAAGTCAAAGTTGAAAATTTGTTGTAATTGGTTGAAACATAATGAAATTATGTGAAATTGGTGTTTTGAAGGTATAATAGGACACCAATAGTGAAAGTGGGTTAGTTTGACTTATAATAGTCAACGTAATGTAAAATGGGATATGAAATGGTAGTTATATGGGTTGAAACCCAAATGGGTTGTTAAAGTGCCCAAATGGGTCACATGATGGTTAAACGGTTAAAATTGAGTAGAGGATTGGTTATAACCAATGTAAGAGTGACTTTAAGTCCTACATATAGTCGGTTTATGTGTTGAAAGTGTTTTGGGTAATCAATGTGGTTGTTTTGTTAAGAATGCCCATTTGAACCCTTAACCGGGTCGACTAGTTAAAATATGATAGAATAAGTATATGAGTGTGATGAAAGTGCCCACACGTCACAAATATATGTATAAGTATGTTGGCAAAGGGTTGAAACCAGAAACTTAGCCATTTGGAATATGGTGTGTCAACCAAAATGGTCGAAAATGGTCAAAAATGAGTTATACGTCCGTTTTCTCGATAAACGTAGATTTTGAAAAAGTGTGAAAATGGAAAGTTGCATTTTGATTATATGAAGGTGCCTGCAAAATTTCAAACTCTAATTCTTTACGGTTTAGGAGATATGTGCGTTTGAATTTCGAAAAATTGCATTAAAATTTCAGGTCTGAAAAATGCATTAGGAACGCGATCCTGGCATGGGATCTGGATCGCGTTAGCATGTTGATTTCGGTTACAGAATATTTTGGCCTAATGAACGCGATCCCAGCCGAGTTTTCTCGGATCGCGTTTGCATGTGTATTTCGTGATTATCAGATTTCGTTCTTGGGAACGCGATCCCGCCCAGTTCTCCGGATCGCGTTGGTATGACTAATTTGGTAACAGAAAGATTTTAACTAGGGAACGCGATCCTGAACCTGTTCCCCGGATCGCGTTAGTAAGTGAAAATAAAACTTTTTCGACGTTCGACGTAACGTTTGACGTAGAATTTCCGTAAGGAAATTTCGGTGTCAGATCAAGACGAAATTTACAAGTCCACTCAAAAACGGCCCAACGGACAAAGCTCATCGCTTCGCCATGAGCCCTGTCAGTTTTGGGCACTTCGGGGTCGTTTGGAGCCCGAAAATGGCATTTTATTGTTTTTCGGACCTTATTTTGGACTTTTGACTCACATTTTGTATTGGGCTTTTGTTTCTTTGAGCCCAGGAAACATTCCTGTGTATATGTGCAATATTGAAACTTGTTTTAAGAGGTCGACATATATTATTATGTATGAGTTGTTTTTAGGTGGTTTATTTAACTGTAAAATTAACTGGTATAGTTGATTGTTGCTAACCAGGGTTAGTAAACATTGATTATGGAATTACGTGGATCATATATGCGAATTAGTTGAACATGAAATGCTCAATTGTAATTCAACTAAAGGTGAATAAATTAATGAATATGTGTTGAATGTTACACATTGTTTTGATGAAGGGTTTAGTACTAAATGTACTATAAGTGTTAAATGATGTTGATGGATGTAGTTGTTGGATATTGCATCCATGTTAAAGAAATGTAACTAGTATTTGATATTGAATCAGGTAATAAAAGTGTTGATTGATGTAATTGTGTTGGACATTACATCTGTGCTAATGAAATAGTGAAAAAGAGTTATAATTACCTGATTTTATGATTAATTGTTCATTTAAAGTGATAAGTTCAAAATTGTAGCAAGTTGATATTTGGTAATATACTTGCTACTACGAGTTGTTATAATTGAGCAAATGATTGATATCAGTGTTATGATATATGTGAGAGTAAAGTAATAACTTTGAAGATGGATGGTATGAAGTGGCCTGAGAATAAAGTGTGACTGACATAATATGACGACGTCTGGCCAACGTATTTATATTATGCCATTTCACATGGAGTTGTTGAGGTTACTAAGTACCAGATAAAGTTAATGTGATATAAAATAACAGGTAAGATATGTTAACATGTAGTTGAGAAATAGTCAATGAGTGACTAAAATGAAAGAGTAGTAAACCATAAATTGTTGTTAATGTGGTACCTATGGTACAAGCGATGTGTGTGTGGTTAATTGCAACTAGTGATAATTAAAAGGTGATTTAAGCAAAGTAGAGGTCAGTTGACTGCAACTAATATTGTGTTGATATTGTTGAATAGATGACTAGTGACAGCACCTTGTGTTGTTGAAATACCTATGCTGATGGCGCATGGTATTAGCAGGTGTTGATTTAGCGTCCGATTTGATGTGTAAGGATGCTAATTGATTATGTGATAATGGTATTACCATAGAATGGGACCTCTACATAAGGCTTAATGGTTATTCTTTTGTGTTGGTGGTTATATGAATTGGATTCCTTTAGATAAATGAATTTCATATAACCTAGGTAAAGTGATGATTAAATAGTTGCAATGTCAGAAATTCTAGCAAGTTGTTAGTTAAATTGCTAGTAGTGAATCAAGTTAAATCTTTATTGATAAGATACATGTTGTGGTATTCAGTACCACTTGTGCTGTTATTATTGTGATAAAGATAAAATTGTATTATATGTTTGAATAGTTGACATGGCTAAGTATGAATAGTCATGTAAGTGGTTATTTAAACTTATTAGAGATAGGATATATGCACAGTATTTGTGCAAGGGAAAAGAATAGAAACATGTACATTCGGACAGGTGAATGTGGAAAGAATCGAATATATGTAAATATATTTATAAGTTGCTCACGGGAGTAACGTTTGATATGTGTAATGTGATTAAATAGTTAAAGATGCTGCATATTATGATAAATATTGCATCTTGTGTTAATAAACTAAGTAGAATACAAAGCATAACTTATGTGTTTTGGTGAATTTAGTGGAAATACACAATTGGTGTTTGAATAATCAAATGTGTGTAGATATAATTGCAGTGTGTGATTGATGATATGCATAATGAGGATATGCATAAGTAAAATAAATTATAACCACATCTTGTGTACATATAGTAATGATTAATTATGTGGTTAGAAGTGTATGAAAAGTATAGTATTAGTGAAATGAAATGTATGACTATATTTCACTAGATTGATTAAATGTGATCAGATTTCGAGGGCGAAATCTCTTTAAGGGGGGGAGATTTGTAACACCCGATCTTTGGGTCTAGTAGTATTTTAATATTTTCTGGCTTTTAATATTTGATTCGTGTGTCAGAAAATAGTTCTGTGTTATTATTTGAAAATAATTGGTTAAAGAGTCACATAATTTATTGTGACTAGTAAATTGTTAACTGTTTTAATTTAATTCAGTTGACGGTAAAATAAAATAATGTTTCCCCGCAAATGGTTTTTAAGTTCCAGGCAATGATAAGTACGGGGAAAGATATTTGGGCAATTATATGATAGACTCAAATGTTTGAGTCGGTTTATCATTTTCCTCATATATCTATATGCATACATACGTATAAACATACATATACATTATATCTCAAAATCAATTATCAAAAATCATGAGGAAACACAAATTGAAGACATAGAGTTCGAATTTAAGCTTCAATAACGTGATTAAATCATTCCTTGATCATCCTAACCATGTTGTAAGTATCAATTTCTTGATTCTTGATAAACCCTAGAAATTGGGTTTTGGGTATTTGATTAAATTGGAGTGATTGATGTTAAATTGAAGCTAGTAGTGATTCTATAATTGCTAGTTGATGCTAATTTCATGATTAAAGGTGAAACCCTAACCTAGAAATGATATAATTGAATGATGATCATGATAATAGTGGTGGGTTTAGTTAATTTTCATGAAATTAAGCTTGTGGCTATGATATAATGATTAGTTGATGCTTAAATGATGATTAGCAGCTAAGCCTTAACCTTGAAATGAATAAAATGATATATGATCATTAAGAAAGTTAAAGGTTTAAGAAATTATTCATGAACTATGAATTGAAAGCTTAAGCTAGGATGAATAATTAACAATTATTGTTAATGATCATATTTGGATTGATTAAAGATGATTGTGTGAATCTAATTGTTAAGAATTCATTAAACCAAGTATGGTGGTTTTGATGGATTCTTGAAAAGAGGTTAATCACCTTAGTAATGGTTTAACTATGCTTATTAGTGATAATTAAAGTGGATTAATATGATAAGAGGGTTATTCATAACCTTGATGTGATTGGTGTTAAAGTGATGTAAGTTAATAATCATATTACGATTTAATTTGGAAAGTGAATATTATGATCATTGATCATGATTAAGTGTTAAGTTATAAATGTAAATACAATTGTAAAATATTGTATGGATTTGAGACAAGTGATTAACTTGTGTGATTCTGTTGTAATTTCAGATAAACAGAAGGACTCAGTGATATTAGACTACTGAGCGGATGCCTGAGGTGGTCGGTGAGTGGATCTGTAACCTCAGTGTGATTTAGTTGTAATGATTTGGTTACAACAAGTAATTATAGTATTACTTTGATATAATGTTTTCGTTTGAGATAACTTACCATGTTAGTTTGGTTGTTTGCTTACTTGGCTGTTTGAGCTAGTATGTAAGATTCTGAGGTCAACTTGAAATGATGGTTGGACTTGGTTGTTATTATAGACGACAGGAAATCTTGGAACTTGAAATGTTAGTTCAAAGATTTAGGTCGTGTGTGATTAACAACAGGTTATCGGTAATTCTGTATAGGCCAATACAGATGATTGATAAGTGTTCTTTGAGTACCAAACCGGTATAAAGGTATCTCAAGAACCACCGATCCTTATGATGATTGATTGATTGTTTATTGTTATTTGATGTAAACAGATTGTTGTGCTAAGTTGGACTGTAGATTATAGTTTCATTCACTTAGCGTTATGCTAACCCCACCACAGTTCTTCCTGCAGGTTATAAGTGATGGGACATATTGAGCGGGGCAGGAAGTGTTTGGAATTGATGGAATGTTTGACAGGCTGTTACTCTGATGTTGGTTTAATAACCGAAGAAATGTTTTAAATTATATAACACCTAGTTGTTGAAATGTCATGTATTTAGTTTGGAAAAAGTTTATCTACATTAAAGGTTAATGTAAAGCATGGTTACATGTGTGAAATATACGCTTCCGAATCACAATTATTATTATAATTGTTTTAATAAATGAGGGGTGTTATAGTTAAAGCCAAAAATGGGGTTATGAAGATTATTTCTGGTGTGCTTGTAGTATTGAAGGGTAACCGTAAAAGCAACAACACATACCACTACGAGGGTAGAACAGTTGTCGGAATTGTCGCAGCTGTTACAAGTGGTGATAGAAATTTGGAAGCGGTTAGGCTATGGCATATGCGCTTGGGTCATGCAGGTGAAAAATCCTTGAATTTGGTGATCAGTCAAGGATTGTTGAAAGGAGTACGCTCCTGTAAATTGGATCTCTGTGAGCATTGTATTAGCGGGAAGAAGACCAGGGTCAAATTTGGGACAGCTGTTCATAATACTCAGGGTATTTTAGACTATGTCCACTCTGATGTGTGGGGACCCTCTAAGACAAGTTCTTTGGGAGGAAAGCACTACTATGTGACCTTTGTTGATGACTTTTGTAACATCTTGTTTCTGGGCCTGGAAATAAACGTTTATTTTAATAGCGGAAATGGTTTATTTGAAAATAAATGGTCAAAAGAGTTACCGATTTAATTGTGACTAAAGAAATATTGCTTGTTTCAAATAAACAAAGTTGACGGTAAAATAAAAATGTTTTAACTTACGGGTATTTTCGGGTTCCAGACAATAGGCTAGAAAGAGGTATGATTTAACAGTAAATAAAGATGGGGTCGGTGGAATGGACCGACTCATTTCCCACCTCACCTAATTTCTTTACTCCTCTTTTCTCTCAAACCTTTATCATCAAAACTCATAGAAAATCAAGAACATAAGCTAGTGATTACATCTTGCTAAGGAAATCAGATTCTTCCTTTCATCATCATCTTGCTCATCATCTTGATTGTAAGTGTTTTATGGTTCTTGAACATAACTTATAGGAAATAGATAAATGATGAAAATAGTTGTTTTGTTGAATTAAAGCTTGAATAACATGATTTGTTGATCTCTTGATGATTATTTGTTGATATGAGATGATTACATGATGATCTGTGGCTAGAAATTGTAATTGTTCTTCATGAGTTAGGGTTTGGTGAAATTAGTAGTTAGATGATGATGCATGCTTGAATCTCATGTTAGAATAGGCCGTTTGATGTTGGTATATGTTATAGAATGTTTATATAACGTTTTCCTTGCTGATAATCGAAGAAAAGGAGATAAAATTGAGGTTTTAGGTGTTAAATGTTCGAAACTTGTTTGCTGATCTGCTGGTGCCTGATAACATGATCTAGCCGGCGGCTAGTTCTATTACCCGGCGGCTAAACGTCCCTAGCCGACGGCTTAAACAGCTTAGCCGGCGGCTTGTTTTGGTAGATTTAGAGACTTTTGTTCTGATGTTGAAAATATTAAATCACCCGGTGGATTAGGTGTTTTAGCCGGCGGCTAACGTCTCTAGCCGGCGGCTTAGGCTGCCAAGCCGGCGGGTTCCTAGACCTTTTTGTGCTGATGCTGTAATTAACTTGATCAATATATTGTATGCTTAATTCCAGTAGGTAATGGCACGATTATTTGAATGAATTGATATGCGATAATATAATTTGGATGATGTTAATATTTATGAATTGAAGTGAAATACGGAATAAGATACTAACTCGTTGTTATTGTTGTATTATCAGATAAGCGCCACTCAGTAAAATTAGACCTCTGAGTTGGTGATCAGACGATAATATTGGGTGAGTGGAATTGTAGTCCTCGGTTTAACCCAGTTGTAACGGGTTTCGGTTACAACGGGTAAACCAGGATAGTTCATATTATTAGATTGTGGTTAATAGTCGTACTGGTGCTAGTTTCGTTTATTTAAGTTGCTGGATATATATGAGCTATTGCGTGACTATTGAATTGTTGCTCGGTTGCTATCAGTTGTTGCCAGTTGCTAGTTGTTGGTTGTTATTGCATTGTTGCTTGCAATATGGTTGATTCAGAGGTCAACATTGGTTGGTTGGGTTTGGGTACTACTGTGTAGCTGTCTAGGTTTCTTTGATACACATAGTTGAGAATAAACCTAGTCAGTGAAGGTCGTACTCAGACTATCGGTAGATCACTGCGAATGGCATACAGTGGTCGTGGTTTCTGGGTTCGTTGTATACCAGGAATCGCCGGTCCTCTTGACGCTATGTGCTTATGTTTTTTACTTGTTGTAGTTTATCTTGTTGTAAGACTTGTTATGAATGGGTTGAACCGTCGGTTACGGTTCCATTCACTTAGCGTGAGCTAATCCCTCGTTGTTGATCCTTTTTGCAGATTATGTTAGCTTTTGGTTGATCCGGTTTGTAGATGTCGACTGGATGTTTGACTAAGCTGGACGCAACTCTGATCTTTTGTTGATGTCGTTTTGAAACGCATATATATAAGGCCCGTTTTGTGTTCATATGGGTTGAAATTAATATGGTTGTAATTACTTAACCAATGTAGTTATCTTTTGTCGTCGTTAAATTTGGAAGTATTGTAAGTCGGAATTTATTTTTGGGGACTTACGCTTCCGATTCCGAATTATAATATTCTAATGTTATGTTTTGGTTTGAAAATATTAAAATATGTTATTTGAAAAAGGCCGGGTCTTACAACTTTTCCCGGAGAGTTTGGGTGTACACTTTTGTAACACTCCGCAAATTTAAACACGATTAATAATATTAATCACTTGCATTATTAGGTTAATTCCCTACCTGAGTGAATTCACAACACACTTTAGAGGTAAGTCTAGCAAAGCCCAACTAGTTAATACGCGTAGTACTACGATTCGTAATTTGTTAAAATTATGTACGAAACAATTGGAACAAACGAAACCAAAAATATACGACTGTTGGTGAACAAATTTATTAAATAAAACGAAATTATTAAATAACGTCATTAACAATTAAATATTATGTCAATAATATTTACATATCAATTGATAACATAAAACGTAAATTTGTATAATTAAAAATGCATTAGTTATAATAATGTAACATTTAACGATCGGGTAAACAAACACGGGACGAAAACGCAGGAGATGAAAATGGGGAACCAAAACCCACTCTCACCTCCCAACTTTCTTTCATTTCATTTTATTTCTCTCTTTCCTCATCTCTTTTTCTCTCAACTCTCTCTCTCTCTCTAAACTCAACCAACAATCACACAAATCATACAAATACTACATCAAAAACGCGCCGAATCAACTAACCAATTAGAGAAAAACGATCACCTTGCAACGATCTACACAACCATCTTTTCGGATTTCAAATCCGACACCCGTAAGTTTCCGACATCTTCGTAAACTCTTATATTTTGACGTTTCCTCCAATATTCCTTGTTTATAATACTTAGATTACCATGCTTTAGTGTTCTAACAACTGAAAATGTCAAAAAATCGACCCAAAACTCGTTTTTCCCGAATTGTTCGTCGAACAGTCCGCTACGTCGCATCTGGCTTGGGCTAAATGCGACGTCAGTCCCTACGTCACAGAACATCTCACAACGTCGCATACTGCGACGTCACCTTTAACGTCGCATTAAATTGCGAAATCACACATAGCGACGCCGATCCTTACGTCGCACTAGACCCTGATGTCGCATATAGCGACATAAGCGCCTACGTCGCACGCAACGTCGCACGCGACGTCGTACCTAACGTCGCACAAGTCAGAACCCTAAAAACACATTTTAAAAAGTCAAAGTTACTGTAGAAAAGTCAAATTTTACTGTAGCAGTACTGTAGCAAATGAGATAATAACATTTTTGAACTATTGTTTCAAAACATCACCAACAAGTCGTATACATTTTCACAAACAACGAAATACAACGTAAACGTTTAACAAATACTTTGGACATAACTTGGTTGTACGAACACTAACATGGATGATTAGCTTAGACATCCACATACTTATTAATCTCATACGTTTAGGACGTTAGGAGATCTCGGACTGTACTTGGGCTTAGGTTTGCTAGCGCTCGCACAACTACTTGACTCGAACAGGTGAGTTCACAGCCCCTACTTTTACTGTTTTAACTGATTTTGAACAGGGGTGGAAAACATAGTCAAACACTTTTATACAAACATGATTGTATACTATTTTACTCAAACAAGTAGAGTACTTTGAACTGGTAAACTGATAAACAAACTAACGATTTCAAAGTAATATGTAATACTGTCCGCACGTGACCCAGGTACGGGTCTTAGGGGGAGTGTTACATAATACTTCCATACTACTAATGCTGTAAACACATGAACATGTTTTGAGAACGCTGGAGGATAACCAGCAACACTTTATATAACGGTCTGGGTAAAGAAAAGTCCCTACTGACATGGGCAACACTATTGAAAAGTCCCTACGAACATGGGCAACACTATTGAAAAGTCCCTTCTGACATGGGCAACGCTATTGAAAAGTCCCTACTGACATGGGCAACGCTATTGAAAAGTCCCTACTGACATGGGCAACACTATTGAAAAGTCCCTACGAACATGGGCAACACTATCTGAAAAGTCCCTACTTGACATGGGCAACACTACTGAAAAGACTGGGTTTCCTACTAACATGGACCCACTAAACGATTTGGATACCTACATTCCTACTATGACTTGAACTATACTTTTGGGGCAATATCCCAACTAAACATATCTATGACTAGGATACGTATAATCCTACAAAACATATTTGAAAACGGGATACTGATTTCCTACAACTACTAGGATACGAACATTCCTACAAACAACTATTTGGAAACATATTTGGTTTTACGAGCTATACTTTTGGGTGACATCCCAACGATACGTTATAAACAACAGTGGTTTATCACAACTGAACTTGTAAACATAAAACCTGTGAATTCACTCAACCTCGTTGCTGACTTTTACTATGTTTTTCAGGGAATTAGCTGCGCATGTAAGAATCGCCAACACACATGGAGAATTAGGCGACCCGTGAAGCTTTAGGATGCCAACTTTTTGACAACTGGATTTCTTTTGTATAACTAAAGCTGTTTTAGTCATATTTACGAAATCTACTTTTGTAAACTTGATAACTTTTTATAACTTACGATTTGATAAATCGTAAACTTGTAACTATTACATTTGGCATCTTAATATATTATGTTCTGTTGTAATCATAAGCTCTGATACGTATGCATGCTTTGTTATTGTGGCACCCCCGTACTTAATCCAAATGCTTCCGCTAAACGAATTTGGGGGTGTTACAGATTGGTATCAGAGCCATTGGTTATAGCGAACTAGGAAACTTTAGGTGACTTAGAGACCTAGAGACCTAGACTATAGCCTTGGCTAGAACGCTCATGCATACACACATTTGCATACGTACAAACTATCGTTACGACACGTCGATACACGCAAACTATTATTTGAACTGTACTCCGTTCGATTCATTCTGCTGTCATTGAACCTGACTGTATTAAACGATTGATGGAAAGAAGTATGTAGTTAGTATCATATAATGACGCCTGGCCAACGTGATTATATTATACTAAGTACATATGGGTGTTTCATAGTCGTGAGATATGTGATGGGGATTTTGCCATTTCTCCTTAATTGTCCGATAACTGAATTATGTGAACTTCCTCCTTCACATCCCTTTCATTGGCATTGACTTCTGCAATTCCTTTTTCGCAGAACGTCATCATGCCGCCTAAAAGAAATACTCAAAACAGTCGACGAAATGTTCCTCCTCCACCTCCGCCTCCAGAAACAACCGAGCAAATCATCGAACGCCGCGTGGCTGAAGCCATCGCTCAATACGAGGCCAGCCGCAATCGTGAAAACCTGACCAACAATAGCGGAGCCACTCCAGTCAACAGCAAAACCCCAATCATTACCCAGCAGGGGTGTTCATACAAAACCTTCCAATCTTGCAAACCCAGCACCTTCACCGGGACCGAAGGGGCCATTGGCCTGGTCCACTGGATTGAGAAAATGGAATCGGTGATCGACATCAGCGACTGCGCCACCGACAAAATTGTGAAATACGCCACCTGCACTTTAGCCGACAAAGCGCTAACCTGGTGGAACGCTCAAGTCCAGATTATGGGACGCCCAGCTGCTCATTCCATGACCTGGGGAACTCTGAAACAAATGATGATGGAGGAATTTTGCCCTCCTAACGAGATGCAAAAACTTGAAAACGAATTCTGGAACATACAAATGATCGGCGCTGACATTTCCGGTTACACAACTAGATTCCAGGAGCTTGCACGTCTTGTGCCCCACATGGTAACCCCCGAGAGCAAACGCATTGAGCGTTACAACAGGGGTTTGGCACCACAAATCTGAGGCATGGTTATGTCTTCCAAACCCGCTACTTTTAGGAGCGCAGTAGATCTGGCTCAAAGCTTGACTGACGACGCGGTCTTGATTGGAACCCTGAAATCTACTACAGGGAAAACAGAACCTACCCGTACTGATGCGGGCGACAACAAGCGCAAGTGGAACAGTGATAGCAACGATCGTCAGGGTCCACAAAACAGAAACCCGGGAAACACCCGAGCCTTCGCTGCAATCACCAACACTGAACAGAAACCCTACCTTGGTAACAGGCCCAAGTGTGGGAAGTGCGGAAAACATCATGAAGGAGATTGCTTCTTCTGCGATAACTGCAAACGATATGGGCACAGAACTCAAGCATGCCGAACCCACCCTGCAATCAATGAACAACGAATTGAGGGGTGCTTTAGGTGTGGGGATCCTGGACACCACCGAAACCAATGCCAACAACCAAACAACAACCGCAACAATCAAAACGACAACAACCGAGTCGTTAACAAAGGCTACGCCCCAAGCCGCGCATATATCCTTCGGGCACCGGAGACACTAGCGGATCTCAACTAGCATGGTATGACTTAACAACTGTTGCTACGACTTAACATATGTTTCATGTGAATGTCTATTCAAACTTAACGCTTGGTAAACTTCGATTATTATCGAACGCATAACCATTTAAACTATACTGCGAGTATACTAAATCGTTAAAACTTTTCTGGCAACAATTGAACGCCTCGCAAATTGGTATTATTATCGACGACGTGACTTATCGGAGAACATACGCCGCGGGCGATCCGACTTGATTTTAAATCTCGGGACGAGATTTCTCTAACGAGGGGAGAATGTAACACTCCGCAAATTTAAACACGATTAATAATATTAATCACTTGCATTATTAGGTTAATTCCCTACCTGAGTGAATTCACAACACACTTTAGAGGTAAGTCTAGCAAAGCCCAACTAGTTAATACGCGTAGTACTACGATTCGTAATTTGTTAAAATTATGTACGAAACAATTGGAACAAACGAAACCAAAAATATACGACTGTTGGTGAACAAATTTATTAAATAAAACGAAATTATTAAATAACGTCATTAACAATTAAATATTATGTCAATAATATTTACATATCATTTGATAACATAACACGTAAATTTGTATAATTAAAAATGCATTAGTTAAAATAATGTAACATTTAACGATCGGGTAAACAAACACGGGACGAAAACGCAGGAGATGAAAATGGGGAACCAAAACCCACTCTCACCTCCCAACTTTCTTTCATTTCATTTTATTTCTCTCTTTCCTCATCTCTTTTTCTCTCAACTCTCTCTCTCTCTCTAAACTCAACCAACAATCACACAAATCATATAAATACTACATCAAAAACGCGCCGAATCAACTAACCAATTAGAGAAAAACGATCACCTTGCAACGATCTACACAACCATCTTTTCGGATTTCAAATCCGACACCCGTAAGTTTCCGACATCTTCGTAAACTCTTAGATTTTGACGTTTCCTCCAATATTCCTTGTTTATAATACTTAGATTACCATGCTTTAGTGTTCTAACAACTAAAAATGTCCAAAAATCGACCCAAAACTCGTTTTTCCCGAATTGTTCGTCGAACAGTCCGCTACGTCGCATCTGGCTTGGGCTAAATGCGACGTCAGTCCCTATGTCGCAGAACATCTCACAACGTCGCATACTGCGACGTCACCTTTAACGTCGCATTAAATTGCGAAATCACACATAGCGACGCCGATCCTTACGTCGCACTAGACCCTGATGTCGCATATAGCGACATAAGCGCCTACGTCGCACGCAACGTCGCACGCGACGTCGTACCTAACGTCGCACAAGTCAGAACCCTAAAAACACATTTTAAAAAGTCAAAGTTACTGTAGAAAAGTCAAATTTTACTGTAGCAGTACTGTAGCAAATGAGATAATAACATTTTTGAACTATTGTTTCAAAACATCACCAACAAGTCGTATACATTTTCACAAACAACGAAATACAACGTAAACGTTTAACAAATACTTTGGACATAACTTGGTTGTACGAACACTAATATGGATGATTAGCTTAGACATCCACATACTTATTAATCTCATACGTTTAGGACGTTAGGAGATCTCGGACTGTACTTGGGCTTAGGTTTGCTAGCGCTCGCACAACTACTTGACTCGAACAGGTGAGTTCACAGCCCCTACTTTTACTGTTTTAACTTATTTTGAACAGGGGTGGAAAACATAGTCAAACACTTTTATACAAACATGATTGTATACTATTTTACTCAAACAAGTAGAGTACTTTGAACTGGTAAACTGATAAACAAACTAACGATTTCAAAGTAATATGTAATACTGTCCGCACGTGACCCAGGTACGGGTCTTAGGGGGAGTGTTACATAATACTTCCATACTACTAATGCTGTAAACACATGAACATGTTTTGAGAACGCTGGAGGATAACCAGCAACACTTTATATAACGGTCTGGGTAAAGAAAAGTCCCTACTGACATGGGCAACACTATTGAAAAGTCCCTACGAACATGGGCAACACTATTGAAAAGTCCCTACTGACATGGGCAACGCTATTGAAAAGTCCCTACTGACATGGGCAACGCTATTGAAAAGTCCCTACTGACATGGGCAACACTATTGAAAAGTCCCTACGAACATGGGCAACACTATCTGAAAAGTCCCTACTTGACATGGGCAACACTACTGAAAAGACTGGGTTTCCTACTAACATGGACCCACTAAACGATTTGGATACCTACATTCCTACTATGACTTGAACTATACTTTTGGGGCAATATCCCAACTAAACATATCTATGACTAGGATACGTATAATCCTACAAAACATATTTGAAAACAGGATACTGATTTCCTACAACTACTAGGATACGAACATTCCTACAAACAACTATTTGGAAACATATTTGGTTTTACGAGCTATACTTTTGGGTGACATCCCAACGATACGTTATAAACAACAGTGGTTTATCACAACTGAACTTGTAAACATAAAACCTGTGAATTCACTCAACCTCGTTGTTGACTTTTACTATGTTTTTCAGGGAATTAGCTGCGCATGTAAGAATCGCCAACACACATGGAGAATTAGGCGACCCGTGAAGCTTTAGGATGCCAACTTTTTGACAACTGGATTTCTTTTGTATAACTAAAGCTGTTTTAGTCATATTTACGAAATCTACTTTTGTAAACTTGATAACTTTTTATAACTTACGATTTGATAAATCGTAAACTTGTAACTATTACATTTGGCATCTTAATATATTATGTTCTGTTGTAATCATAAGCTCTGATACGTATGCATGCTTTGTTATTGTGGCACCCCCGTACTTAATCCAAATGCTTCCGCTAAACGAATTTGGGGGTGTTACAACTTTGAAGACAAAGGATGAAGTGTTGGGAGTTTTCCTTAAATGGAATAAGATGATGGAAACTCAGACGGGCAGAAAGATCAAGCGTCTCCGTACAGACAATGGCGGAGAGTACAAAAATGATCAATTTAGAAAAGTCTGTGAAGATGAAGGCATCGTCAGACACTTCACCGTCAGACATACACCACAACAGAATGGGGTAGCTGAACGCATGAACCGAACATTACTGGAGAAAGTTCGGTGTATGTTATCCAATGCTGGGTTGGGTAAAGAGTTTTGGGCTGAAGCTGTAACTTATGCTTGTCACCTCGTTAATCGTTTGCCATCGACTGCTATTGATGGAAAAACACCACTGGAGAAATGGTTTGGGAAACCCGCTACTGATTATGATTCTTTACATGTGTTTGGTTCCACTGCATTTTACCATGTAAAGGAATCAAAGTTGGATCCTCGAGCAAAGAAAGCATTGTTTATGGGGATCACCTCTGGAATCAAAGGCTATCGTTTGTGGTGTCTAGAGACGAGAAAAACGATCTTTAGCAGGGATGTCACCTTTGATGAATCTACCATATTGAAGAAGGTGAATGTTGAGCAATCGGATGGAACCACCAAAAAGGTGGAGTTCGAAAGAACAATTGCACTAGCAGATTCGGAAACGGGTATTGATTCTCCTACGGTAGAAGGAGACTTTGATGAAGAGGAGGTTCAGACTCTCGAACCTCAAACGCAACGTGAATCAATTGCAACCAGCAAGCCTAAGAGAGTAATTGTAAAGCCTGCTCGCTATACAGATACGGTGGCTTGTGCATCTTCAATTGCAGCTGATGATGTTCCTACTACTTACTCTGAAGCGGTTCGAAATTCAGAGAATGAGAAGTGGAGGATTGCCATGAGTGAAGAAATGCAGTCTCTTGAAAAGAATCAGACATGGGAGTTGACCAACCTCCCAAATGGAAAGAAGGCAATTGGATGCAAATGGGTGTTTGCAAAGAAAGATGGGTTCTCCGGCCAAGATGATATTCGCTACAAAGCAAGATTAGTAGGTAAGGGCTACGCTCAGAAAGAAGGAATTGATTACAATGAAGTATTTTCTCCAGTAGTAAAGCATTCCTCTATTAGAATTTTGTTGGCTTTGGTAGCACAGTTGGGTCTTGAACTAGTTCAGATGGATGTAAAGACTGCATTTCTACATGGAGACTTGGAGGAGGAAATCTTTATGATTCAGCCAGAAGGATTCAGAGTTGCTGAAAACGAGAATGAAGTTTGTAAACTTAATAAATCTTTGTATGGGTTGAAGCAGTCTCCAAGGCAGTGGTACAAGAGATTTGATAAGTTTATGTTGGAGTCAGGGTACACAAGAAGCAAGTATGACTATTGTGTCTATTTGAAAAAGCTACAAGATGGTTCCTTCATATATCTTCTTCTATATGTAGATGATATGTTGATAGCTTCCCAGAGTTCAGTGGAGATTGAAAACTTGAAGACTCGACTGAAAAGGGAATTTGAGATGAAGGATCTTGGTGAAGCAAAGAAGATTCTTGGCATGGAAATAGTCAGAAATAGAAAATTGAGGAAGCTTTGTTTGACTCAGAAAAACTATTTGAAAAGGATGCTAAAGCATTTTGGGATCAACGAACAAACAAAACCTGTTAGCACTTCGCTCGCTCCTCATTTTAAACTCAGTGCTGCTATGTCGCCAAAGAATGATGCTGAAAGAGAGTACATGAAAAATGTACCCTATGCAAATGCAGTTGGTAGCTTGATGTATGCTATGGTATGTACTAGACCAGATATTTGTCAAGCAGTTGGAGTAGTGAGCAGGTATATGCATAATCCAGGAAAAGAGCATTGGCAAGCTGTTAAATGGATTTTACGATACATCCATAATACAGCAGACGTTGGATTGGTTTTCGAACAAGATGATAAGCAGTGGGTGGCTGGATATTGTGATTCAGATTATGGCGGTGATTTAGACAAGCGTAGGTCTACTACAGGCTACGTCTTTACACTCGCAAAATCACCTGTCAGTTGGAAGTCTACCTTACAGTCTACTGTTGCTCTGTCGACAACAGAAGCAGAATATATGGCGGTTACAGAAGCTGTGAAGGAAGCAATATGGCTTCAAGGGTTGCTTGGTGAACTTGGAATTGATCAAAAGTTCGTCAAATTGTACTGTGATAGTCAAAGTGCAATTCACTTAGCAAAGAACCAGGTTTATCATGCAAGGACGAAGCACATTGATGTTAGGTATCACTTCATACGAGAGATACTCGAAGAAGGTGGAGTTAAAATCCAGAAGATCCACACCACAAAGAATCCTGCTGATATGTTAACAAAAGTATTGGCTGCGATCAAGTTCAATTCTTGTTTGGACTTGATCAATATTGTCAAAACTTGAAGATTGGTTTGAAGACACCACCAACGATGGTTGAGAGGGAGATTAGAGACCTTTGAGCATTCGCCAAGGTGGAGATTTGTTGAGATGGCTCATTATGATTGGTTAATTTGTTAGCCACTTGTGATTGGTTGATTTGGAATCTCATGTTTGTGGAAGAAAATCAGCCACGTGAGAACAAGGCAAGTGGGAACACAAGTTGATTAGATTCATTGAATTGGAGGGTGTGGGCTTGCTATAAATAGCAGCCTCTGCTTTCAGTTTATGCACACCAAAAAAACACTCAACTCTCTTTAGTTGTTTGTTATATATCTTCTCTCTATTTGTATTATTTCTATTGTACAAGAAATAATAATAATTGGTGGTGTGTTGGGAGGACGTAGGCAAAAATTGGGCCGAACCTCGGTAATATCTGGTGTTCATCTGTGTTGTTTATTTTCAATAGCTTTATTTGGGGTATCGTTATTGTAATCTATTGCGCTAGTAAATTATCGGAATAATTCTTTTCCACTTATAATTTATTAGTCCAATCTTTCACGGGCTTTACCCATTTGGTGGAATAATTAGCGCGATTATTTTCCACAACACTACTTCCCTAAGGTATGTCTTATTTGGGTTATGATCTTGTGTCATGTTTAGTATTGGTCATAGTTTGTAATGTTTAGGTAGTTGGTGTTTCTTGGTTGTTGTTTAGGGGTTGTCCTAATGCAACAGTTGTATGTTCTTTGTAAGCTTGCTAATTTGTTAGTTATATAAAGTATGTTTTTGAAAAAAAAAAAAGAAAAAAAAATGTTTAAAATTAAATAGGGATTTTTTTTTTTTCTTTCAAAAATACATTAGTTTAGAGAACACTTCTAAGAAAGAGTGTTTTAATAAGCATTTTCAAAACTAATAGAATTTGGTTTCCAAAATCCGAATTTAACTTTTAATCCAAATATTTTAAGCGACGGTCGTGTATATCATCTCTCCCTTATTTTTCATTTTCATTTTATACCACTAAGTTATTATTTGATATTTGTATGTTTAACCTTGACCTATTAGTCATTTCCAACTCCATTATGGATTAAGGAAACATACAACTACATTTTATTGATTACTATGTACAATTATGTAATGTAATATTATAAAGGGGAAACTATATGTCTATATGTACGGTAGACAATACATAAGATGGGTAATGTGAAGAGTAAATCAAAAATAATATATTCAAATTTCATCCCTTAAGTTTTTAGACAAGTCATTATGTTTGTACACAGTACATATAATCAGGGGCGGAGACAGAACGGGGACAGTGTAGACAGTTGCCCCCACAATAACTTTTAAATCATGTAAAAAAAAATTAAGTATTAATGATATTTTAGATTTTTCGCCCTACAAAACTATAAAAGAAATAAAAATAAAATTTTTTCGCTCCCTCCATCGAGATTTTCTAGCTCCGCCCTTGGATACAATCTTCCATTTTAAAATAAGTTACAAAGTAAACTTTACATCAATCATCATTGAAATGACTTTAATTTTTATATAGATTATATGTTTTACTAATCTTATGCAGTGTTGTTATTGCGAGTATACATGGAGTCAAAATAAAATAATAGGAAAACAGAGTAGAATTGCGACTAGAATTAGCTAATAGTTTAAACTAAAAATCTATATGACTTTACACAAAGAGTAAATTCTATAGATGGTCCCTGTAGTTTACATTGATTTACGAAAATTATCCTTGAACCCTTTTTTTCACTTTTTCAGTCCAATAACTTTACATTTTACTCGAAATTAGTCCCTTGCCACCTAAAATGACTAAAATATCCTTGTTATCATATTTTTTTATTCATTTTATTAGCATTTCAATATTAAAACATTCTATTTATTTTATAAAATAAATAAAAGAAACCCAATATAATCCCAGATGTGTTCCTCTTCTTCTTCAATTTAACATTTTAACAAGATCACATTCTTCTCTCAAACTACCAGCCGGCTTCCACCCTTCGCGAGAAAGCTGCAACACTCGGCAGCCCTTTCCTCCATGGTACCAGCAACCATCGCAAACCACTCAACGTTTCCATGTTTCTTCTCACATGAGGATTCGTTTTCATGGGATCAAGCTGGTTAAGTAGCTTGTTCTTCATGACGGATTTTGCAACCTTGGACATAGTGATGATTATGAATTCTAATTGATTAAAATGGGAGAATCACTTCACTGATTGTTTATATAGAGGATCTTTCACACTTTTGAGTTTTATATATTTGTTGATAATATTCATGGTATATGACGATTATGTCAAACGATAAAATGTGTACCTCTCATTTAATTTCCACAATGTAGCGACCCAGTTTTACCTCAATGGGCTCATTTACTAACATTTATTTAAGATAGTACCACAACTCCCTGAACTCAAGTGGGCCAAAAAATTCGTTTGCTTTCTCATAGTGCAAGACGATCTTAGTTATTTTTCTTTCAAACTATGAACCTTCAATCTCCTAAGTGCACAATTTTATAACGGATTCAACATTCTCCTTCTAGCCATCACCATATTGACTCGTTCCAAAAAATTCTCATTCATCATTTCTTGGTCACCTAATGTCACAAGTAAATAAAAAGAAAACGACTTATACCTTATGTAACTATTTTTTTTTTTTTTTTTTTTTTTTTTTTTTTTTGCAAAAGGGACATTTTTATATTCTAGTACTAAACCTTATGCAGAACCTGTGTTCGGCTGCAATGCCGAGATTAACACACGTGCAAAACCATTCGCTAAGAATTTGCTTATCATTGTAACAAACACCCTATTATTTGGATTGTTACAAAGTTTGTTGATTATAGAGATAGTTTCTTCAAATGGTTGTGAACTGATGTTTTGTGTTATTGCCTCATCATAGTCTAAGAGTATGACGCGATTTTGAGCTTGTCGATAGGCTTTCATCAACTTACGTATGTGTAAGTCTAACGCCCCAAATTTTACCTTAGGCAACGTACTTCTAGATCTAAATTATAACATGATTTCATATATTACTTACCCGGAATGGTCCAAGCATATCATATGATAATCTTAAGGAAACTAGTTGACCAGTTAACAACATTGTACATATAATTGTGAAAGATTCAGTGAAAATATCGTGTTATTGCAATGAGAGGTGAAAGACCTCTATAAATACAAGATTAGGAAAATAGGAAATAAGACAACTAGCAAATAATAGGACTGATAAACTAGGAAACTAAATAAACTAGACTAATAATAGATCCTATCTTTAACACTCCTCCTCAAGTTGGAGGAATGATGCTAATCATTCTCAACTTGCAAAATGTCCGCACCTCCTGAACGTCAACTTCTTGAACTGCAACTACAATTTCATCAAATACTGATTCATTTGGAAGTGGTCTCTAGACTGAAATGGAGCTGGGGTAAAGACAGGAAAACGGACTCAGAACAAAGGCCAGGCAGGAGCTACAAACAAGAACGGAATCAAGAAACCTGTGAACATGACAAGACCAGAATTGGAATCGGAACTGGGTCTTGAGCAGAACAGGAACTGAATTGATGAGGAACGAGAACAATATCAGGAACAGAAAAATTCTGGCAAGTGATCAGGAACAGGAAATGTGATTAGGAAATCAGGCAGGGAACAAGATCAGAGCATGAACAGGAATATCGGGGAACTTGACTAATATCAAGAAACATGGACGGGAATAGAAAACCGGGAAACAAGACAGGAATCAGAAACAAGAACTAAGAATACGATCTGGATCAGATTAGGAATAGGATCTGGATCGTATCAGGAACGGTTTCTGGATCAGCAGGTTTCAAGACATAAAAATATTGAATAAGAACAAGACATGAACTAGGATCAATAATCAGGGTCAGGATTCAGGAGAAGGATCAGGATCAGGTCTGGATTAGGTTAAGAACATGTCCGGATCAGATCAGGAACGAGTCTGGATCAAAGAATCGGATCAGGTCTCAAGACGTGAATATCTCGAATAGGAAACGGGTCGAACATGAAATAGATTTTTAAGGCATGAAGCTGAAACAAGAAATCTGGAACATAATCAAGATTCCTACCGCTGAACATGTATCCGGTAAGAATTCTGGCGGGTATTCCAACGGTAGACAAGGTTTCCGAAGACTTTGAGGCAGATATAATGTAGCAGAATCAAGCCAACAACAACAGCAACAAAACAGAAACAGAAAACAACAAACTAAAATAATAAGTGGCTAGGGTTCCACCGGCGACGGTTGTAGACTAGGGCTCTGGCAGAGCCGCCGCCGGAGGACTAAAATCTGGCAGAGTTTATAAGTTGTTTAGGTTTATGGTTGGGCTCTGATACCATGTGAAAGATTCAATGAAAATATCGTGTTATTGCAATGAGAGGTGAAAGACCTCTATAAATACAAGATTAGGAAAATAGGAAACAAGATAACTAGCAAATAATAGGACTGCTAAACTAGGAAACTAAATAAACTAGACTAATAGTTGATCCTATCTTTAACAATAATTATTCATGTGATTTGTCTAATTTTCGTAAGAGTGACCCGTAAATACAATTTGATGTGGCTTCCACATCCCACAAGTTGACCCGTATGGCTTTACATAAAAATGTGGCACACCCTATAAGCTTCGACACCACCATCATGCTCACTAGTGTGGCGTAAGATGGGTGAACACTCTCTCTAGACACCGTATACTCGTATGGTATAAATGTCATACCATCACTAATTGGTGTGATAATTAGTGCATCCGAGACAAGATAATATGCAACTTTTTCAGACAAAGAAAGAGGCAAGATAATATGCAAGTTTTTTAACAAGCCCAATTAGGTCATATCCTTGAGCTCCAAATGTGTTGTTAATCCTAAGACAACTCATTCTTACGTCATTACGAATATCAACCACATCCATAGTTTAGATATTTCTTCAAGTTCACTCAATTCAATTGAGTTTTTATATTTCTAAACATATTGTTTGCATAATTTCGAAAATCGGACTGAGTATTGAATCAAAACATATAGTTAATTAAGGTACCATTAATCGCTGTTATATAGATTTGTCTATCACAATATTGAACATGAAAATGATTGTGAACCGGTTAATGTTTGCTACCATCCAAGAAATTGTAATTTATATTAGATTTTGATAATATATTGTTTGATAATTAGAAATTACTATAAACACATTTAAGTAGATATTGATATATTTCTTCTTCAAACAGTTAAATGTTTCCACAAATCTCTTTTTAGAGATTTCCCATCAAAATAATTTCATTATAAAAGAGAAATTCAAGACTTACATAAAATCTACAAAACATTTTCTACAAACTGACATGGCATTGTGAGTTGGCGTTCTACCTCATCCCACTAACTTAACCTAAATAACTTATCTTGTATTTTATTTTATTTTTAGTTTTCTTGTTCGCCCTCTCTCTTCCCTCCCAAATATACAAACCCACCCTCTCCCTAAAATCACAATCGGTTGTTAACACCATAGATCTGTTTCGAAAAGAAAATATGATTTATATTCGTGGAATTACACAAATCTATAATTGATACCGAGTTTTGTTAACCAATGGAGAGTTCAATTTATGTTATTGCAAACTCATCATCATATAAAGGAAAAGAAATATATGATGATTGATCTGATTCATGTAATAAAAAAGATAAAGATTGATCCATATTTACAGTGACGCTTATATTTATATTGAATAGCAGACTAGCAGTTGCGAGTGGTTAAATAAGAAGATGATTTATATAGAGAAAGGCCGCAAAAAACGTACGTGACATTAGCTACCATAAATCATTTGATTAATCAAAATTAACTAATTAAACTAGTTTAATTAGGTTGTTTAGGTTAGGTTAGTGGTATGAAGTGGAATGCCAACTCACAATGCCATGTCAATTTGTTGAAATTGTTTTGTAAAATTAATGTAAACTTAAAATTTCTCTTTAAAATAAGATTTGAGATCAGAGGGGAAGGAGTATTTAGGAGAGCTAAGAGGGGCAAGTTCATCCCCACCATTCGTTTCAAGATCAATGGTCAAGATCATGCCATGTCATGAGGGTTACTTTGCAATTATATTGGATAGAGGGACTAAAATGAAACTTATTTAAAATATGATGAAAGATGAAAAATGTGGGTAGAATTTTAGGTCAGTTTCATTTTCACTCTCTCTTTACAAAACACATACAAATCCTCTCTAACTCCATCTCTCTCATCACAAATCACACACCACTACCTCCATCCACCATCACCTCCGTCCACCACAACCACCACCTCCGTCCACCACCACTTCAGTCCACCACCACCTCCGTCCACTACCACCTCCATCCACCACCAACGCCGCCATCACCACCATCGCGTTGTGACCGGAAAAAGAGGCGGAGAAACGACGACGAATTTGTGGTTGGAGAGTTGAGATGTGAACCACCACCGTTGGTGAACCGGCATCCACCGGACGTAACCAACCGTGATCGTTCTCCATCTTCTCCGCCACTCCATCGCCACCACCTCCGTTCCACCACCACCGCTCCAACGCCACCACCGCCGCCATCACCACCATCGCGTTGTGACCGGAAAAAGAGGCGGAGAAACGACGACGAATTTGTGGTTGGAGAGTTGAGATGTGAACCACCACCGTTGGTGAACCGGCCTCCACCGGACGTAACCAACCGTGATCGTTCTCCATCTTCTCCGCCACTCCATCGCCACCACCTCCGTTCCACCACACCGCTCCAACGCCACCACCGCCGCTCAATCGTCACCACCACTTACGTTATCATCTTTATTACCATCTCCATTTTATAGATCTAGATCTGAAAATTCGTAGATCTAGATCTAAAAAGTAGATATGAAAAAGTAGATCTACTTTTTAGATCTAGATCTACTTTTTAGATCTGACTGCATCGTACAATTTTTATACTGCATCATACGTTACTACATCTTACGATACTGCATTCTACGTTACTGCATCTTGAAATGCAAGTGGTGTATATTTGTGCTAGTAGTTGTTTACTCCATCTTGTATACTGTTATTGCATGTTACAATTTTGTTAGCTTTTTTATGTGTTTAAAATCTTTTGATTTTATGTTTGAATTAAAAATTAGTATTACTTGTTTACTGCATCATGTATTATTGTTATCGCATCTTGTGTATTTGTTACTGCTTCTTACGTTACTGCATCTTGAATGCAACTAATGTATTTTTGTGCTAGTACTTGTTTACTACATCTTGTATACAGTTATTGCATCTTACAAATTTTTTAGCTTTTTTATGTGTTTAAAATCTTGATTTTATGTTTGAATAAAAAATTAGTATTACTTTGTTTACTGCATCATGTATTATTGTTACTGCATCTTGTGTATTTGTTACCGCATCTTACGTTTTTTTAACAATCTGACTAAATCTTGCATATTAACAAGTTTTCTGATTGAAAAAAAAAAATTGAACAATTTTTTGATATTTTCTTAGGCAGTTTTTCGAGCAGGTCCAAAATTATGTCAAAATTGCAAAATAGTCCATGCCCCTCCAATTCTCTTCCCCTATGAACCATTCCCTTTAAAATAATGTGTATTTTTAAATAAGGCAGACCATATTATAAATTTGGATATGGATTAAGTAGAGCCCAGGCCCATACACTTTTTTGAAGAAATGAAAGTATCATCGAACGTTCTGATAAACTACATCTTTATAGAATATCAAAATATCAGTTGAACTTTGCAGTTTTATTTAATTATATAGAATGCGATGACCTCGGTTTTGTGAATTGATGCAAGTTTGTGACACATCAACAAGCCCGTGGGCTTCCATCTTCGCCAATTGTAGTACCAAAAATCTACAAGCCCATTCTTTTAAAGAGTACTTTAAAATTATTATTATTATTATTATTATTATTATTATTATTATTATTATTATTATTATTATTATTATTAATTATTATTATTATTATTATTATTATTATTATTATTATTATTATTATTATTATTATTATTATTATCGAAGTTTATGGTAGTTTTTTGAAAAGTGCAGACTACACCAGACTATACCATTACCATTAGAACCAAAAACAGAAGCTTATGGTGGTTTTTATTTAATTTATAATAATCTCAATCTAGTATTGTCGTTTGGAAGATAAAAAGAACTTGTAAATTAAGAAGCTTGTCTTACATATGTTCTAAGTGTACATCTCAAGGTGCATTTAATTAAACTCGAAGTTTTCTTACATATTAAAACAAAAAATCCAATTAATATGTGCTAAAGTAACCTAGAAATAATTAAGCTAGTTAAAATAACTTTTGAGAAGAAAGTTATATTTGTAAAATGTAAGATTACCTGAACATCTTTGTTGGTTTACTTTTCATGTTTTTTCCGTCGTTTTACGTCAATTTGTATTCTTAAGTTTCAGCTACTTTTTAAGTATATTTAAAAAAAAATAAGTTTCAGCTATTAATTTCATCTATAAGCTTCTATCTAGTTTCACTGAACATACTTTGTTAAAAAAAAAAAAACTATTTTAATCAATGCAGCAAGCTGCAAAAGAGATTTGGCACGTAGGAAAGGTGACATTAGGTATTGTGCCACTCAATGTACGTAGTTTTTCAAGAATTTTGTGTCAAAACATCAAATTTCTAAGAAACCATATTCGAAATCGTAAGATAGTCCGATTACCACACATTAACTAATTGTTCATAGTAATTGACTAATTTCTATTGTAATGTTGTTTTTTGTTGTTGTTGTAACTAAGATGAAGGTAGTTGCAACGTTAAGTTGTTGATTATTTGCATTTATACATCATAAAAATGGGATGACAAAAAGCATTTTTGTCGTAGGACCAAAATGAAGAAAATTAAAGCAGAAAGGCGACTTTGCACAAAAATCCAGTATTACAACTAAACATTTGGTCCAAAATCAACAACTAACAAAGACAACGTGACCTAAAGAAAATGTCTAATTTGTCACATTCAATTCATTATATTCCACATAAACAGTTTTAGTCAATGTCAAATTTCCAACATTTTATTTTAAATTCACCACCACACATTGACACATGCACTCTTCTTAATATTAAGTCAATAACAGTGTCTAAAGTTTCAAATGTGAATCATCATGTGTATATATCGGTTCATGCGTCCCAATTTAATTGTCCAACATTGACCAAATTAATCTTCATTTATTAAAACGATTCTCAAAATACACTTTTTATTTTGTAGTTTTTTAAGACGACTTCTTAATTGTAATTGTAATGTTAACCGGTTGTAACAAGAAGTGTCAAAAACATCTTTAAAATAAATTATATGAAATTATCGTTATCTTTTTTGTTTATTTTTTTTCTTATTTTATTAAAAGAAGTAATAGCTATATTGACATATAAAACTAACAAGATAGTAAACGATAACTCATATCGCAATGATCCTACCACTACCTTCTACAATTGCCATGATTCTAAAACTAGCTTCCACTCGAATCGACTCTAAAATATAAATCGAAACAACACGACCCTGCCCATTAAACCAACAATAACAACAACGATCCTAAAACTCTCTTTCACCCTAAAACACAATTCCTAACAACAACACAGTTACAACCTAAGGACGATCCAACCATTGAAGGAATACCCCTCATTTTTTTTTCCTTATTTATTAATTATATATATAGAAAATGAGAGAATATATTATCCAAATAATCTTCCTACTATTATAATGTGTCATGCACTTATGATTATAATTTGTTAGTTTTGTCATGTGTGTTATTTATTGATTAATTGTTTGCACTTTGCAAAACAGATATAATGAAAAGTTAGGATAATATATCATCATTGTTTATTATCTTCTCTCATATAATATTCCCTTCATCAAGTCATCGTTAATAATGTGCTCCTGTCCGGTGGTGGCAATTGTCAAAGCTCCTCTTATCTTGTCAAGCTAGGTATAAACAGATAAATGGACAAGATTCTTCTTGTTCACATAATGGAAAGAGGCGAAACTTTGGGTAATTATACACACTCAAACTGCGATTTCTGTGATATGTTATGACTTCTGACTATTTCCCTGATCACTTCCAAAATGTTAACCTAAGGAGCTTCTGTAACATCCTCTGAACCGGTCTGGTAGTTTTCTATTTTAAATTGAATATTTAATCATTTTAGAAATTTAATTGATATAGTTGTTTAATTGTGAAACTTGGTGATTTAAGTCTCAGGACTTATTGTGGATAATAAAAGGTTGCCTGTTTTAAATAGTTGTAGATGACGGTACAATAAAATAAATTTCACGCAGATAGTAATTAAGTGCCAGACAATAGATTTAGAGCGGGTATAAAATACCCAAACTTTTAGGTCTGTTATAATGGACCGACCCTTTTATTGGAGTTACTTTACCAATCTCTTTCTCACTTCATTTCAACTAAACAATAAACCCTAACTTCAAATCTCTTTCAAGAAATATGGAGTCATAATCAAGAAATTGTGATTCAAGCTAGTTGTGTTCTTTTTCTCCTATTCATCTTCTTCCTCAAGAAATTTGTAAGTGTTCTTATTTGTTGCTCATGAACCCTAGCTATATAGAAATTGGGTATTATTGATATATGATGAAATTAAAGATTTATTGAAGCTCATATGATTAGTTGAGTTTTACTTGAGCTTGTATGATTGTTTGCAAGTGAGATTTATGGATGATTTGGTGATTTAAAGTTTAAACATTATTATTGAAATTATATAAATCTCACATGAAAAGCTTGATCCTTGCTGTTATGTTAAATGATGTTAAAGAGGAGATAGAAACTTGGTTATCAAAGATTTCTAGTTGGAAAATATGATGGAATATAAGGATTTTCGGAATTTTTGGTTTGGTAAAAACCTGCGCAGAATCTGGGCAAAACAAGTAGAAGCCGGCGGCTCCATTAGCCAAGCCGGCGGCTTGATACAAAACACAGAGAAGCCGGCGGCTTCAACACCTAAACCGGCGGCTTGTATATCCTTTAAAACGTGATTTATTTCTGAATGCTTAAAAACATAATTCACCCGGCGGGTGCATTGGGTGACCCGGCGGCTAGCCATGGGAAGCCGGCGGCTTCCATGGCCAAGCCGGCGGCTTCATCTGTTTTCAGGGCATTTTCATTTTAAGTATTTGAAACACATTTTAATGGTTGATGTAAATGACTAATTGATAATTATACAATATGTGTGAGTTAATAACACATTAAAGTGAGTTGTGATATTGTGGAACTAGATTAAGTAAGATTATCGATTCATAATTTAATATGTGATGATAAGCACGTGTAAATGAGTACGATTATATGCGATCATATAAAATAAGACTAAATGTTTTGAAATGGATAATATCCATGTAGTGGAATAATAGTACTTTTGAGTGGTTTAATAAAGTGATAATTTGAATAATGCTATTGATTGTTAAAGTACTATCAGTTGAAATACGTAACTAACTTGAGTTACATTGTTGTGGTTTCAGATAAACTGAGAAGACTCGGTGACATTAGACTACCGAGTGAGACGACTGAGGTAACGGTGAGTGGGTCAATAACCTTCAGTTTGATTTGGTTGTAACAGATTTGTTACAACTGATAATTGTATTATTACTGTTGTTTTATTGCTATGTTGTTGCAGTTTATTAGTAATAATACTATGAGTGAACTATTGACCTGAACCGTTGATATGATGATAGTGTAATGATATGTGATCACTTAAGTTGTTGAATGTGTGCTGATAAATTGCTGTTGAGCATTGTTGAGACGGAGGCCAGCATGGGGCTGGGCTTGGGTTTGCTATTAGTTAGGTAACACAGGGTCTTAGTACAAGTTTATTTGTCGTAGCCTGTGTTATTTGGGTTAATAGCACCAAGTAGTCGGTTAAACCTCTGTTATGGCCAGCAGTTGGTTTCTAAGTGTTCTTTGAGTGGTTGTGATCTCAAGAACCACCGGTCCTCTATGTCGCCAGTTGATTGTTCTTTGAGTGGTAGTGATCTCAAGAACCTCCGGTCCTATATGTCGCCAGTTGATGGTGTGAATATAAGTTGTTGGTTGACTTGTTGACTGAATATGATTATTAGTTGAAAGCAAGTTGTTGTACCAAGTTGAGCTGTTGTTTATTGATCTTCTCACTTAGCGTTGTGCTAATCCCCCACATCTCCCTTCCTTGCAGATTATAGTTGGATAGTTGACTAAGCGTGAAGATGTTGACCTGGAATGGAATGTTTGACGAGCTAGCGTTCACTCTGATATCTGATTTGACTAAAATCAGTAATGTGTTGTTTTGTAATTATATAACACCTCGCGCTGGTTTTATTAACATTGAAATAAGATTTGAACTGTTGGATACCAGGTTTTGATTGGAAAAAAATTTATGCTTATTTATATCTTATATGATGGATTATAGTTTGGGACTTCCGCTTTCGAGTAAATTCAATATAATAATGTATATTAAATGAGGGGTGTTATAAGTTGGTATCAGAGCATAGGTTTGGGTGAATTGAACGTGGTAAGTGTTCAATCCCAAATCTATTTATGTGTTAGTCAAACATTCCATGATGTGGGGTTTAGCTAAGTTGAGAAGTAGTTGGTTTGTTGAGTACTAACGATTAACAAGTTGTGAGTTGTTGTTGTTGTGTTCAGTACAGATATGGCAGGACACGAGCACCCGACCCGTGCCCTCGACGGTTCCTCGAGAACGGATGCCTCTTGTTCAGAAAAGAGTTGTTCTTTTGCCACATTTATGTCGTGTAAACCTTCAAAGTATTATGGAAGTTTTGATCCAGCTGTTACACTTGAATGGTTGCGGGACATGGAGAGAAAGTTTGAGATTAGCCAATGTGAGGATAAATTTAAAGTTCTTTATGCTGTTCAGCTCTTGAAAGGCCAAGCAATGTTTTGGTGGGATTCGGTTACAGCTAATATGACGCCACAACAGAAAGCATCTATGCAGTGGAGAGATTTCTATAATGAGGTATGTAGACAATATTGCTCTGAATTTGATGTGTCGCGTGTTAGACAGGAATTCATGGGATTAAAATTAACTGGTGGAATAACGATTGATGAATTGATTGATAAGTTTACTGAGAAATTGAGATTTGTACATCAATGGGTACCTGATGATAGAACAAAGATAGATCATTTTGTTGAAACATTGCCACTAGAATACCGTACTTCAGTGAGATTGGCAAACTCTTTGGCCGATGCTTTTGCTTTAGCTCGGCTAGCGGATAATGAATTAAGAGTCCAGAATAAACAGAATATAGAAAAGGTGTTACATCCAGTTGAAAGTGAATCGTCATGTAAAAGTAAACATAAAAGACGGAATAGAAAATCAAGGAGTCAGAGTATTATAAATGATCGATCTCCCTGGTGTAATGATTGTAAAACTAGACATACGGGAGGATGTACTCCTCAAACTACAAGATGTCTTAAATGTGGATCGATTGGACATAAAGTCAGAGATTGTGATTATCCCGAGAAAGTGTGTTGGAATTGTCAACGAGAAGGTCATCGTGCGGGGCAGTGTCCAGAAAAGATAAGTCAAAGTTCGGGTTTGGTCGGTGCCTCGTCGTCTTCTGGCCATAAGCGAAAGAAACCGCAGTTCGCGGTTGGTAGATTTTCTGATGACAGTTGATGACACTGTCGAAATGGATGATGCTATTACAGGTACACTCGTATTTACCTTGTACTAGCTTTTATTTAATTGCTTTGAACTAGTTGCATCTATATGCTTGATTGTTGTAAGTTGTGTGATAAGTTGATAGTGACCCTAGTGATCTATTCTTTAGAATAAAGATTGTTGATAAAGTAATTTCTATTACTGTATTAGTGACTGGGATTGTGTGTTTGATTGAGGGTCATTATAATTGATAACTTTTTGATTGTGTCAACCCTTAATTGGTATAGGATTGACTTGAATTGGAAAAAGTAAAATGTTAAATACTAAAATAGATTAATAAATATCCTTGTTGGGTGAGTCGTGTGGTTGACTCGAAAGATGTGCGAAAATAATTGTGTTGTTGAATTCGGAAATGTTTATGTGAAGAATATGAAATTGTTGAACCTTGTGTGTTAACCTTGTGAAAAGAATTGTTGTCGATTGATGAACCTAATGGGATAATGTGGTGCGATTGCCAATAATTGAATATATTGAAGAGATTGACGGTAAAATACTATTAGTGGGGAATTACCGGATTAACATGAGTTAAACTATATGTTGAATAAGTGGATATTCCATGACTACCTGTTGAATCAGCTTTGATTGTTGTAAGTTTGGTTATATGGATGAGATTACGAAATGCTCATGTGATTTTAGTGGAATAAATAATATTGATACGTCAACTTTGTTGAACAAGTTGAGATTGTTGGAATGACGATATATAAGTAATTATAAGGCTTGGAAATTGAGCATAATACAGTTGTGACTAATTCTTGGAATTGTAAAAGGGAGTTATATTGTTGAATTGAATGTGCCCATATTTGGAAAGAATTATTCGCGTTTGATGAGATTGTTGGTATAATATGGTAAGATTACCATGTTTGGAAGCTATTGATAAGATTATGAGATTAACCTATCTGATTAGTAGAATAATCGGGTTGATATGATTACCTGTGTTTGAATTAAAGGGGACATACCATCGACTATTTGTTATAGCTAATATGATTGTTATCATGAGTTTGATTATATCAGTGGAATTAAAAAGATGTTTGTGTGGTTAATGAGTTTAATTATCCGAAAGTGGCAATTTCCTGATTGACATTATAATTGTTGATTGATGACACGTTGATTATTCTATATTTAAATCGGAACATAAACCGGTGTTGGAAATGGTTTTGAAAACTTCGAAAAGTTGATTATCCTTATGATGAATTGTCGATGAGTTGAATTTAATTTTGATAAGACTAGTAAGTGTGGTATATATTGAAAGCAGAATTGAAGGCAGAGTGGATTGTGTGTGTTTAACCTTTGATTTTAAAAGTTAATGACTTCTGATGAGTTAACTTTGAGATGAAATTGTAAGAAATTATTTTGAGGTACATTGAAACGATTATGAGTGGATGATTATTTCTATGTTGTTTGAAAGCGTTGGAAATCTTATTTATGCCTGAGAATAAATTGTGAAAGTGGAGAAACGAAATTGAGCTGTCGTTATGTTTATTGACTCAAGTTGATGAATGAATTATTTTAATCATAATCTGAAGATACGATTTTGGTGTTGTGACGAGTTCAAGGGTATTTGCATATGCCTTGAGGAGGACCTATGATATAATTTATTTATTTTATGTTGTGGAAATATAATTTAATCTAGTGGGTCGATTGGTAGCCGTTTAACTTGAATAATCTTGATGGATTTGATAATTTTCTAAGTGAAGTTATGGTAAAACACTTATGTGAAAAACTTGGGGTTGTGTAAACGATGGAGTTAACTTATTGTAACTCGAAGGATTAAAGTTAATGTTGTGTTATGAATCTGAAGCCCACGTTGGATTTTGCTAACCGAGTTGTACATCTGAGTTGATTATTAAAGTCGTCAGTATGGTACTATTATAAAATGGAGATATCTAAATGTTGGTGAAAGTGTTTGTCTAATTGCTATTATCAAGATGTTGTCATAATTAGGGAAGTGATAATAAACTTGCGGCAAAGAATTAAGTAATTTGAAATACTTTCATTAGTGGATTAAACTAAAGTTGTTTAGTTGAAATTGATGGATTGATCGGTATTGTTAACCAATGATGAAGGATTAAAGACTACTTTATCTTGTGTTCAAGTCCTGTTGTTATGAAAATACTATGATGTGAATTGTACCGATGATTTGATTAGTAATGGAGTAATAAATTGTAAACGGGTTGTGAACAGTGTGTTGATAATTTATCGTGAAGTGTAATGTGTCGTAGATTATGAGTTATAACGAGTATGTTTGAGGGAGCTCGTGCATTAAGAAAGATGAATTACCGATGGGGTATGATTTGAAATTCTTAACTTGAGGAATGGGAACAGTGGATGAATGAGGGTTTGAAAGTAGTATATTGATTAACGGTTATGGATATCAATGAAACCTTGTGGTATAGATTGTTGAAATGCAAAGATGGAGTCATTTATGTTTTTGCGGATTTCAGCGGTTGGTAACATTCTAAGACAGAGCTTGAAACTCTATATTAAATATAATGTGTGGCCTATATAATGTATGTTACCTTGAGTTGTCAGGTAAGATTAGATTTCGAGGACGAAATCTCCTAAAGGTGGGGAGATTTGTAACATCCTCTGAACCGGTCTGGTAGTTTTCTATTTTAAATTGAATATTTAATCATTTTAGAAATTTAATTGATATAGTTGTTTAATTGTGAAACTTGGTGATTTAAGTCTCAGGACTTATTGTGGATAATAAAAGGTTGCCTGTTTTAAATAGTTGTAGATGACGGTACAATAAAATAAATTTCACGCAGATAGTAATTAAGTGCCAGACAATAGATTTAGAGCGGGTATAAAATACCCAAACTTTTAGGTCTGTTATAATGGACCGACCCTTTTATTGGAGTTACTTTACCAATCTCTTTCTCACTTCATTTCAACTAAACAATAAACCCTAACTTCAAATCTCTTTCAAGAAATATGGAGTCATAATCAAGAAATTGTGATTCAAGCTAGTTGTGTTCTTTTTCTCCTATTCATCTTCTTCCTCAAGAAATTTGTAAGTGTTCTTATTTGTTGCTCATGAACCCTAGCTATATAGAAATTGGGTATTATTGATATATGATGAAATTAAAGATTTATTGAAGCTCATATGATTAGTTGAGTTTTACTTGAGCTTGTATGATTGTTTGCAAGTGAGATTTATGGATGATTTGGTGATTTAAAGTTTAAACATTATTATTGAAATTATATAAATCTCACATGAAAAGCTTGATCCTTGCTGTTATGTTAAATGATGTTAAAGAGGAGATAGAAACTTGGTTATCAAAGATTTCTAGTTGGAAAATATGATGGAATATAAGGATTTTCGGAATTTTTGGTTTGGTAAAAACCTGCGCAGAATCTGGGCAAAACAAGTAGAAGCCGGCGGCTCCATTAGCCAAGCCGGCGGCTTGATACAAAACACAGAGAAGCCGGCGGCTTCAACACCTAAACCGGCGGCTTGTATATCCTTTAAAACGTGATTTATTTCTGAATGCTTAAAAACATAATTCACCCGGCGGGTGCATTGGGTGACCCGGCGGCTAGCCATGGGAAGCCGGCGGCTTCCATGGCCAAGCCGGCGGCTTCATCTGTTTTCAGGGCATTTTCATTTTAAGTATTTGAAACACATTTTAATGGTTGATGTAAATGACTAATTGATAATTATACAATATGTGTGAGTTAATAACACATTAAAGTGAGTTGTGATATTGTGGAACTAGATTAAGTAAGATTATCGATTCATAATTTAATATGTGATGATAAGCATGTGTAAATGAGTACGATTATATGCGATCATATAAAATAAGACTAAATGTTTTGAAATGGATAATATCCATGTAGTGGAATAATAGTACTTTTGAGTGGTTTAATAAAGTGATAATTTGAATAATGCTATTGATTGTTAAAGTACTATCAGTTGAAATACGTAACTAACTTGAGTTACATTGTTGTGGTTTCAGATAAACTGAGAAGACTCGGTGACATTAGACTACCGAGTGAGACGACTGAGGTAACGGTGAGTGGGTCAATAACCTTCAGTTTGATTTGGTTGTAACAGATTTGTTACAACTGATAATTGTATTATTACTGTTGTTTTATTGCTATGTTGTTGCAGTTTATTAGTAATAATACTATGAGTGAACTATTGACCTGAACCGTTGATATGATGATAGTGTAATGATATGTGATCACTTAAGTTGTTGAATGTGTGCTGATAAATTGCTGTTGAGCATTGTTGAGACGGAGGCCAGCATGGGGCTGGGCTTGGGTTTGCTATTAGTTAGGTAACACAGGGTCTTAGTACAAGTTTATTTGTCGTAGCCTGTGTTATTTGGGTTAATAGCACCAAGTAGTCGGTTAAACCTCTGTTATGGCCAGCAGTTGGTTTCTAAGTGTTCTTTGAGTGGTTGTGATCTCAAGAACCACCGGTCCTCTATGTCGCCAGTTGATTGTTCTTTGAGTGGTAGTGATCTCAAGAACCTCCGGTCCTATATGTCGCCAGTTGATGGTGTGAATATAAGTTGTTGGTTGACTTGTTGACTGAATATGATTATTAGTTGAAAGCAAGTTGTTGTACCAAGTTGAGCTGTTGTTTATTGATCTTCTCACTTAGCGTTGTGCTAATCCCCCACATCTCCCTTCCTTGCAGATTATAGTTGGATAGTTGACTAAGCGTGAAGATGTTGACCTGGAATGGAATGTTTGACGAGCTAGCGTTCACTCTGATATCTGATTTGACTAAAATCAGTAATGTGTTGTTTTGTAATTATATAACACCCCGCGCTGGTTTTATTAACATTGAAATAAGATTTGAACTGTTGGATACCAGGTTTTGATTGGAAAAAAATTTATGCTTATTTATATCTTATATGATGGATTATAGTTTGGGACTTCCGCTTTCGAGTAAATTCAATATAATAATGTATATTAAATGAGGGGTGTTATAGCTTCAAATATGAGATTTCTTACGAGAACATTAATAATTAGAACGCTTCTATAATTATCACTACGACATATTGATGATTGTTTTTGTCTTGCTAAAATTCCCTTAATTAGATAAACTCAATACATTTCTAAAAAGGAAATTCGTTCTTGTAAGGCCACTCCCAACCCTGAATTAAACTGACCGAAACTGACCGAGCCACGTCAGCGTCACATCAGCTTTTTCACAAAACTGACCAAAACTGACCGACCACTCCCATCCCTACTCGGTCACTTCAATTCTTGGGACCCACTGACCAATTAAAAAATCAACTAAAACACAATAATTTAAATAAAAACAATAATTTAAATTAAACAAATTCCATTAAAAATAAAAATTACAACAATTCATAAAAATAAAAATTACAACAATTCCTAAAAAAATAAAAGATACAACAATTCCTAAAAATTAAAAATTACAACGATTCTGAAAATTAAAAGGGCGATAATTTAAAAAAAATACTAGAATTATAAAGTAATCTAATCGGAGAAAAGTGTGGGTGTTGTGGTGACCATTGTGTGTTTTGGAACCACTGTGGTTGTGACCATTGTGTTTGGTGGGGGAATTGTGATTGTGGTGGTGAGGATTGTGTGTTTGTGTACCACCCTTGGAATGCATAATTATTCCTCGGGTCGTGCGGATCAAGGGGGAACGGGTTTGCAATCGGTGCAAAGTTGGCGAACCCGGTAGGTTGAGTGTTTGGTTGAGATGAAGATCCAGAAGCATTGGTGTTTGGTGAGCTCGGGTTTGGAAACTGGTTATTCAACAAATTTTGCCACATATCTTTAGCAATATTTTGTTGCTCTTTTCGGTTGTTTTTGGAATTTTTCTTGTTGTTTTTGGACATTTTTTTGAGAGAGTTTTTGAGGTAAAAAGTGTGGTTTTTGAAGTGTTATAGTTGAGAGGATTGTTGAGTGAAAGAGTTGATAGAATTGTTGTGTGAAAATAAGTAGGTTGAGTGGATGTATTTATAGGGTAAAATGTAAATTGTTTTTTTGAAAAAAATGTTTTTTTTTTTTGGTCCACGCTCCTCCAAACGGATAGTTTTTAATTTGAATTTTTTTTTTTTTTTTATGTTTAACGGCTAGAATATAAAAAAAAAAAAAAAAAAAAAAAAAAAAAAAACAAATCTGGGCCCCACTCTCACAACCGAACACGCTTCGGTTTACCGAAGCATCAAACCGACCAAGGCCACCGATCAACCCGTGCCATCCCGGTCGGTTGGTCGGTTCAAACTGACCATCGAACTGACCAAAGGGTTGGGACGAGTCTAATGATTCTACAAAAGTGGTTATCAGATTAACATAAAAAGCTAGTAGTAGTAAACATATATATTATTTTTTAATAATGAGTTCATTTAATAGTATTACCGTAATACAATTAATCCGTAAGAACGTCTTACTATCTACTCCATAGAGCTTTCAGATGAAAAATTTAGGGCGCATTTAGTTACAGAAAAGTTTCTCCAGTTTTCTTTTTCCATTTTTCTAGAGAATGAGAAGTGTTTTACTTCTCTAGAATAACATGGAAAATCTAGAAAACATGTTTAGTTGAAGGGGTGGAGTTTTCTTTTTTCAAGAAATAGTAGAGACGGAAAACTTAAAAACCATCAAAAGTAGTTTTCAACTTTATAGTTATAAAAAGGAAAACAAGGATTTTCCTTTTTTTATAAAAGCTTTTTAGAAAACTCGAATTTGAACACGTTTTCTAATTTTCTTGTTTTCTTAGAGAATTTTTATAGAACAGTGAGGAGCTAGTTTTCTGTAACTAAACGCACCCTTAATATTTTATTTTTGTCTCTTAATTACTTAAAGGGAACCCAAATTAAGTGATATAGATATTGTAGCTGGAAATGATATTACACCAATGATTATAAGATCAAAAACTTCAGAGTAACTCAAATTCCATAATCCATATATCTTTAAGCTATGATATGATGATTTAACTTAATTTGAAAACATGGGTTAACCCGACAACAAGGCTATAACCAAATATGGTTCGATTAGGTTTGTCCATCCCTCACTTTCTAATTAAATTTGTGATCCGACAGATAATATATTAAATGGACAAATTATTTAAAAAGCTAGAGATACAATCTTGTAGCCCTTTCGAAAAGTACTTACACTAAAGCCTAAATGGTACATTTTCAATCTCATTGCTTTATATGTTTTAATTGGAAATAATACATTTTTATAATTGTGGTAATCATAAATATCAAATAATAATTATATATATATATATATATATATATATATATATATATATATATATATATATATGGAAATGGATGACGTGACTAAAAGGTTTATGGAGCCCTTGTGTTGGATCATATGAAGGCAAAGCAAACACCACCATTCGTGTTCGATTTAATTTCATCTCCTTTGCCCCCTACATGTTTCAACGTTGTCCCTAATTTAGATAGCTTTCTATTCAAATCATCATCATCATCATCATAAATTATAAATTATATAAAATATATCTCCATATCTTTTGGTTTTATAGATGTTTTAAAACAATATAAACCCAAAACCATCATTTTCTTCATAATTAATGGTACTCTCCTTTCCCATCAAAAACATTTTTTCTTATTGATATTAATGTTATATATAGAACATATATCTATGTGTATGTATGCTATATGTTTAGGAGGCATCGACATTAGTATGTAAAGGGATAACACAAATGAAGTTAGATACACACGTTAAAGTTAAGTGCATTTTCACATAATAATTAATCATTTTCATTAATTACTAGTTGGTATGCATGCAACAAACAATATATGTGTCTATCAACAGTGGTGGGGCTAGGAATTCCAAATAGTGGGGGCGAAAAAGATTTACTTTTATTTATTTTATAGTTTTGTGAGGGCGAAAATTATAAAATATCATTATTAATACCTTAAAAAATAATTTTTTTCATAATTTAAAATTTTTTATGGGACTACTGCTTATGTTTTTCCCCACCCTGTCTCCGTCCATGTCGATCATCAATTATACAAATAATATTTATATAAATAATCCACATACTTTCAGAACACATATTGGTTTATATGTATGGCATGAATGTGACGTATTGTAGGAAAAGGAGGCAGGCAACATGCTTTACTGATTGGCCACAAAGAAATGGAGGGATTAATATTAAATTAAATGGCTTATAATTAATGTATCTTGAATATGAAAAAGAAGGATTATATGAATTAAAAAAATCAAAGACAATGGTGGTTGAAGCATATGTCAAGTTCCACTTTTGGGTACAAAAAGCAATCGCCAAGTGAAGCCAAAATCCAAATTTGGTGCTACGAAGTCGCACTAGAACGCGTACCCTTTTGTCTATTTTGCATTACAAAGATCCACTTATTTGCAATCAAAATATAAGATCAATGTCGGTACTCGGTTAAAGGTTATAAATAAAATATACCGTCTATGGGATTTTGATCTTCTTAAATATGACATTTTTTTTAGAGTTAACTAAGTCGAGAAAATAATAGATATGAGGCTATACTAAAGTGGTTGGAGATTATCAATGATAGTCGAGTTTAATTTTCGCATAATTTTAGTTGTAACTAGGGTCGGCACTCGTACATGTAACTCACTTGATAACTCACTTGATTCAGAGACGATAACATTGTGAATATTGTCAATTTTCCCGATATACAGGCCGGGATATTCTTTCTAGCATGTCTAGCTAGTTAAAGAAAATACCAAAAAAAAATTATTGGGTGTTATTCAGGGACGGAGTCAGGAAATTCAAGTGGAGGAGGTGAAAAAAATTTATTTTTATTCCTTTTATAGTTTAGTGGAGGCGAAAATTTTAAAATTTCATTAATACCTTAAAAAAAAATTTACCTTCATAATTTAAAAATTCTTGTGGGGGCGGTTGCCTACGTTGTCCCTGCTCTGTCTTCGCCTTTGTGTTATTATGGTTTTCACCGCATATTGGGGTCTTTTTCATGTTGGATTCAACATGCTAATGTTCATATAAATAATAAAAATAAAAATGCATCTCAAAACTTACGGTTAAATTGGTCATGAAACATTTGGATCCTCGATTCCTCTTATTCAATTCTTCATTTTTAGATAATTATATATATATTTTACGTAGATCTATTTTGTAATCTCTTCTTTTATAATTATAATAAATAAAAAAAAAAAAAAAAATCTTAGTTAGATGTTAAAAAATTAAAAAGGTAAACTCAGGAGAATTTGATCTTGTATTTATGATCATGGTTGACTATTCACTTTCGTAATATGTTCCTCTCAGATATTCTTATTAATTGATACTCAATCGTTATATTTAATTATACAAGGAATGGAATTCAGAGAATTGCTATATTTTATTCCGAGTTGATCAACTAAAATCTTGGCATTTAATGAAGCCATACACTATAATAACACGTATGTGTATCACGCATTTAGAATTATTATAGAATTTTGGATTAACATAATGGGTGCGGTTCACGAGGGCAGGCCCTCCTAATTGAGAAGGAAGGGCATCCACTTATAACTTGCCACCTCATTATATCCACATATACTCATTAAGGGTAACATGGTAATTTTACCATTCTCTTATTCCATCTCGTTTCTTCTTTTCTTCTTTTGACTTATCCCCTCCACAGCAGCTTCCTAGTTCTTACCAGAAAAAAATTTCCGACCTACCACCATCGCCGCCGCTCACCGTCGCTAATTGCCAGCACAATCCGCCACTTTGCCGGCGAGAAAAACTCCGGCTACCTCAGACGTTGTCACCAATCGATTAAAACAAGGAACTTTTACAGATTCTTAATCTAACACCATATATTGATTAAAAGTTTCTGACGCTACACCAATATGAACGACCTCTCTCTTCGTCTTATCTACAATTTTCCGGCAAAGTGCAGGTGTTCGCCGGTGTGTGAGTTTCCGGCCAGCTAGCATATGTTGAGAGAAACATAGGTGGAAAATTGTTGAGAGAAACACAGGGAAAAAACTGTGAATAAGTTGATAATTGTAAATTTGTAAGGAAAATTATTGGAATGTAATACACAAAAAGTAAATAGAATAAAGTAACTTTATGAATAGTGAAGAACAGATAAATGTGCAGACAAGTATGTAGTCACTATCATTATTCAAAATGAAGATATTTATAAATTATTTTGTAATTCTTCCTACGATCTCACTTTTGCTTTTTTAACCATTTCTTTTATTTTTGTTTCTTTAAGTCTTCAAGTAAACATAATTTATGACTTTTTACAAAATAAATTATTTTATTTTTATTTTGAATCATTGATTTATACGTATGATGTACGTAATAAATATAATTTGTACAATGAAATAATGTTACTTGTACGATGGACCAATATTTTTGTTTACACAAATCATGAATGCCACTTTATAATTGTTCAATAAAAATATATTGAAGTGTGTATAAAAACAGTTGCATCAACGTGTTACAAACACATCGCCATATTGTGTAAACTCTTAAATAACACTGCATCACCGTTTTCTATAAAATACTGCATCATTGTTCGCTAAAAAAACACCGCATTGTATAATTTAAACGCTTAAATAACACTACATCATTGTTCGCTAAAAAACACTGCATCATGTTGTCTAAACTATTAAATAACACTGAATCATCATTCACAAAAAAAACACTGCATCACCGTTTTCTATAAAATACTGCATCATTGTTCCCTAAAAAAACACTGCATTGTATTATTTAAACGCTTAAATAACACTATATCATCGTTCGTTAAAAAACACTGCATCATGTTGTCTAAACTATTAAATAACACTGAATCATCGTTCACAAAAAAAACACTGCATCATGTTGTCTAAACTCTTAAATAACACTGCATCATCAGTGGCTATAAAAACACTGCATCATATTGTCTAAGCTCTTAAATAACACTGCATCATCATTTGCTAAAAATAACACTCCATCATCATTCGCTAAAAAAAACATTACATCATCAGTGGCTATAAAAACACTGCATCATATTGTCTGAGCTCTTAAATAACACTGCATCATCGTTCGCTAAAAATAACACTGCATCATCATTCGCTACAATGCATCATCATTCGCTAAAAAAAATACTGCATCATCACCGTTTACATCTTAAGGCAAATTTGTAATGGTAAGATGCAGTGATGTTAATATGCAATGATTTTAAGATGCAGTAATATCAAGATGCAGTAAATTTGAGATGTAGATAAAGAAAAAACCAGGGATAGAATCGTTTACCCCGCTCGTTTGATCCCAACCAAATTTTATACCAGTACACTGCATTATCGTTTAAACTTGATTCAAAGTTACATTTACATATAGTCATATACCGCTTTGATATCAAACTATAATAAACATTGTTCTTAAAACAATATATAATGATATTACTTTTTTAAATTCCTATAGAGGATACATATGTATTTATTAATTTTTAAAAGTTATTGGACGTACAACAAGTTACCATTATCTAGTTAACTAATATTATATTCAATAAAAGAAATGACCATTCAAAAAAAGTAGTACCTGACATTTTTGATGATACTAATCTTTTTCAGAAACAGCATGTGTTCAATTTGGCTTATTCAACCCTTTAATATCTTTATTCTTTGACCATTACAAAATTGCATTTCACACACCTTACCAAATCGTTCTTATCTTTCTTTTCTTATCTCGTATGTATTTTTTTAACTTATGTGTACGGTTATTTCATGTAAATTTTTTTGATATCGATTCAGTTATTTATCAACTTCAACAGCTGTTCCGGCTGTGGAGTTAGGTGGCAGCGGTGGACTTCGACGGAGACAAGTTACTGGTTTCAAAAACACGTTCACTGCCACGATGATTTTCAGAGATTGGAGAAATAAAAATGTTCAGATCTGAGACGATTTCGTCGTGGATCGAACAGATCTGTTACTAATGTTATTTGAAGATAATGTTGCTGCATGTAGTTGTTGTTGTTGGCGTATGTAGATAATGATGATAATAATGATGACGTCCGACAAAATAACTAAGTAAAAAAAAGAAAATTCTTTTTTTCCGGTAGCCGGCGACGGCCTGAATACAACGGCGGAGGGTGGTGGTTGGTTAGCCGGAAGGCGGAGTAGAGAAGAAAGAGAAAGTGTTTGTGTTTGTTGGACAAAAGTAAGTGAGAGCTTTATTAGATGGACTACACAAAAAGACGACTTTACCCCTGACTCATCAATAAGTTTTATAGTTCTGGTTCTCATTTAACATATTTACAGAACACCCCCCGCATCAATTTAGACCATTGATTTTGAGAATGGACGGTCAAGATAAACCTGCCCCTCCTTCCCTCCCCAATCAGCCTTCTCCTCTGATCCTAAATCTTTAACGTAAAAGTTATAATTACAAGAACTTTATGAACGCAAAACCATTAATTAATTAAGTATATAAAATCAAGTTGTTTTTTTTTTTTTTTGAAAGGCAAAAGAATATATTTATACAACTACTAGCAAGATACTAGTAGAGAAACAGAGCACAATGTACCTACACCAACAATTATTCACCACTAGACTCAAATCACTAAACGACTAGATCCGAACTGCGAGGGTATTAAAATGGATGAAAAAAACCTGAAGGAATCAGGAAAAAATCCCCGGAAATAGGAGCCGAGCCACCGGTTTTCACCCTATACCGTTTTTGATAATACCCCGAAAGGATCTAATCTGTACACCAATGAAATCCCAACCTATTTTGACCTTTATTACATAAGAACATAACAAAAGTAAAAAACAGAAAGGATTCCATCAAACAATGACCCATCAACCATCCTTATCCCTCGAGGCCATTTTACTTCTTGAGTAGTACCACAACCAATAACTTGATTTTCTTCTAGCAAGGAACACGCCTGTTTTTCCAAGAAAGCGAAGTTTACAATCTAAATTGGCACCATTTTTCCCAAGTCAAATCTTTCACTCTCGCTCTTCCTTTTACCTATAAAAAGGAGAGACTTTGCATTTCCTGCTAAAATCAAGTTGTTTTGATAAAGTATATTATGCAGGGGCGGAGTTAGGATTTAGAAGTAGGGGGCAAAAAAAAATTTAAATTATTTGTTCATGTTTTCGGGGGGCAAAACTTATGAAATATCGCAAATACCCTTAGAAATTTTTCTTTTTTACATGATTTGAGAAGTCTTGGGGGGCAGCTGCCCCCATGCCCCCTCTACCTCCTCCCCTGATATTATGTTATATGATACCAATTGCAACCATAATCCCACGTTCATACGTGACAAGTTTTTTTTTTTTTTAAAGAATACTATTAACAAACCTTACTACTACGAATATATACATAAATCTATAAATGTATACAATTGTTCTAATATCAGGACTAGAATCCAAATCTCATGGTTGGAATAATCACTACGATACGTTAGATCAGTGACCCTTTGATATATACAACTGTTTTACGAATATAGTGTAACACCCCGAATTTCAGGAAATTAATATCGTATACGGATATATTTTTATTACGAAATATTATTATGTAGATAACGAGATATAGTGAAAAACGTAAACGGTTTTATCAGTTCCAGACTGTACGAAATAAAAGGGAATAGAATTAAACAGATAAATACACATATGTACGTGGAGCTGTAGGATTATTTCATTTTATCCCATATGTTTCCAGAGACAAGAAGAAAACACAGGAGAAATCATGGAACATCAAATTAGGTTAAATTCTTCATCCCAATCTTTGATTCAAGCTTTACAAACTCGAATTCATCATCCTTAGTTCATCTCTAAACTTATGTAAGTTGAATTTCTTTATGTTTTAAAACCTAGGTTTTGGGTTTTTATGAGGTTTTGATGGATTGATGGTTTTAATACGAAATTGAGGTTAAGAAATGATTGAATTGATATTAGATAGTGTTATTATGATTGTTGGTAATCATATAACATAGTGAAAATGATGAAATCATGATTTGTGTTCATGGGAAAATCTAGGGTTTATGTTAAATTGTTATGAAATGATGTAATAAGCTTAAAGATGTGATTAGTAATGCTAATAGAGTATAATTGTGATGAAAGAACATGAATTTAAGGTAGTAAGGTTGATAAGTGATGAATTATAAAAATGATATTCAAGGTGAATTCATGTAGTAAACTTAGTAGTGTAATTAAAAGAGTTGATAGAGTATGATTACTAGTTATTTTGATATTGATTATTAGTGTCTAAGTGTATTATATGTTGTTATGTATAATATGATTAGGTGCTATAGGAGTGGAGGCTTATAATGATCAAAATGGTGAAATCGTTTACTAGATTATGGTGAGTGATACGGGGGTTAAACAGGTGATGTGATTGTGTAGTACCGGATAGCTTGTTGGCTAGAGGTTTACACAATCAAAGAACAAGTTATTTGTTATGCTTATTTAATTGTGTTTATTGCTTAAGTTAGTTGTTGTGTTAAATTTCTTAATTGTGCTTAATTGTTATGTGTTTAATTGTTACTTGGTAAGAAAAGTAGTGATTTCTCATTAGCTTGATGTTAGCCAAGTAATGAGTAAGTTACTAGCTTAAAGGTAAAGGAAAAGAATTGGTGATGAATAGTGTATGATTCGATTGTGTTGGATCCGGATTGCTTTCGAGTAAGAGGCTACACAATCGGGTGGAAGATGACTTGTTGATATATGTGGATTAAATAGTGATTATTTGGTGAACAGTGTATGAATTGGTTGTATGTGTTTCCGGATAGCTTTCGAGCTAGAGGATCATACAATCAAGTGAGAGTTGTTTGTTATATGTTTTGTTTCTTATGTGTGTGTTTAAGACTATGTTAAAAGATGTGTTGATTAGTGAATTGATTGTTGTTGGTTAATGATTATGTGTAAAGGATTAGTGGTGATCAGAGAGTTAGCTGCGGTTAACACAGTGTACAGTGTTTAGTGTTCAGAGCTCAGTGATTATGTGTTCATGTATTTGTGTTGATATATGCTAAGTGTTATGTGTATTGCTTGTTTGATTGCCTGTGTACTCACTAAGCAGTTGTGCTTCTCCGTTTCAGTGTTTATGTTGTAGGTTGATGTTTGATAGAGACATGTGGATAGAAGGGTTATGAGAAGATAGTGACATGGATATGGAGCATGCTTATGGTTAGAATATACTTCTTTCTTTTGAATTGTTGTTTTGATGCTCAATTGTGTAAATCGCCCAAACAAAGAGTTTTTGAATTAAATATGTTGGTCAATGTGTGGTAGTTGACTTTGAAAGTCAAACCGAGTTATGATGTCAAGTGTATGTGGTTGTTAAGAGTATGAAGTTATATGATTGGTTTGGTTTGGGTCAAAGTGGTGAAAAGTGATTTAGTGTCGAATGTGATTGGTTGGTCAAATGTGAAGTTGACATATAGTCAACAGAGTTATAATAGTCAAACATATGTGGTATTGGGTAGAGTTATGGTTGTATATGGTAGATTTGGTAAAAGTGTCCAAATGGACATCAAAACGGGTCAAAAAGGTTAAATCGGGTTAGAATGTACTTATGTGGGTCTGGTCAATGGCGTTAGACTTGTTTTGGTATGTTGATCATGTGTGCAAAAAGTTAGAGTCTAAGTGTTCATGGTTTGTAATTTGAGTTGTAGTCAAAAAGTGGTTAAAATGGTAGAAAAGTGGTTATATGTCTGTTTTCTCGTAAAACGTGAATTTTGGAAAAGTGCAAAAATAGAAAGTTTCATTGTGGCATTATGGAGGTGCCTGCAAATTTTCAGAGTCTAAGTGTTTACGAGTAAAAAGATATGCGCGTCGGAAATTCGTATTTTGGTATTAGTTTGTATGCAGCCCTGATTCCTGGGGAATCGGAGTCATTCCTGAGGAATCTGAACTTAAGTGCTAACAGCAGCCCTTATTTCTGGGGAATGGGAGTCATTCCTGGGGAATCGCTTGTAAATTCACATTTTTGTTATTTGAGTCATTATTTGATTAAGAGAACGATATAACGAGTCCATAATGTCATATTTTAGATGTGGGACCTAATAGAGTGTGTTTTCAGTGTTAGGTAAAAAAAATGGTTTTGTTTTCGGGGCGTTTCATATAGTGATCAATCATTATTTCATCATATGTGGTGGAAAGTCGAAACTATTTTATAGGAGCTAGACAATTGTAACAAAATAATTTATATGATGTGTATTTTGCCTTTTCGAGTAAACTAGTATAGTATTGATTGATTATTAATTTATTATGGTTGTGATAGTTATAGGGAATCTCTTTTCATACCACCCAAATTAATAAACATACCACTTTTATTATTTAAAAAATAGAAAAGTACAGAAAAGTACAGAATGTTAAGGAAAAATGATTGGAAAAGGTACAGAAAAAGTACAGTAATAATTGTGTTTTAAAATAAAAAATAGATAGGAATGGTACATAAAGTAGCACCCTAGTTATAAAATCATACAGAAAAAACAACAGGGGAATCTATGGTGGCACAAAATAAGAGAAAGAGTCACCTACCCTTTATTACTACTTTATTATAGTAAGATAAGATACTACGGAGTACTACGTAATAAGGATCAGGGGATGTACGGAGATAAACGATTCGTTGATTTATTCTAAATACTCCGTAGTTGATAAGATCATGTGATTATTAAAGTAATCAGGTATTCAATTCGGAGTGAGCTAATGATCTTGTACTGATTTGATTATAAAGTTAATGGCTGTGTTTGCCACCCTATTTTTAAGAGCTTATAAGAGCTTGTAGCTTATGAATTTAATAAGATTCGTTTGGATGACAAGTAAATTAGGAGCTTATAAACAGTATAAGCTAGTTTTTGACCCGCTACTTCAAGTAGCGTTTGAACACAAGCCACAAGCTACTTTAAATAAAATTACAGATGTACCCCTAAAAAGCTACCTAACAAAGCATTTTCCTACTCCTTTATTTATTTGTATGTCCTTTTAAGTAATTTTACACTTACAAGCTTCAGCTACAAGTTATTTTGCCAAACATGTTCTGTAAACAAAAGCTCCAGCTACAAGCTACAAACTCCAGCTACCAGCTACAAGCTACTAGCTCCAGCTACAAGCTACCAGCTCCAGCTACTTTTGCCAAACATACCCAATATCCCGAAAAGCACTTATGTTCACATGAGCGTTTTTAAAGTGTTAACAAACATGACATTTTTACTTTTCCATTTTATACTGTTACCTATTGACTACTAGCTCCAACTAACGGTTAGTTTTAATAGCATATATAAAATGTAGAAGTAGCAGCGGCTTTCTTAGAAAAAAAAGTATGCTATTACATAGTGAATTGTTTTGAGATTATTTGTGATACGGAGTAATAAATAGTTATATATGTCTAGAAATAAAATGTACTTTCACTTTTGTCTCTTTTAAGCAATGAATTGTTTTGAGATTATTTGTGATACGGAGTAATAAATAGTTATATATGTCTAGAAATAAAATGTACTTTCACTTTTGTCTCTTTTAAGCAATGAATTTATTTATGTTCAAGTAGGATGGAGCATAACTTTTGCGTAGCATAAGAAAACCTAATGTCCTTTGCCAACGTTTACTTTTTAAGTCAAACGGTTGGCCCCCTCAATTAATTCGGTCAAGCTCCGTCAATGTCCAACGTCCCGACTGTCGTTTCAAACTTAAGTAGGTCCCTGTTTTCCTAATTTATAACCTAAAAATCGAATAAAGTGATCACTGGACGATTACAATCGCACTTAGATCGTCAAGTTGAAGAGTTAGAGGTTAAAGAATAAGTCCTTTTCTTTGAATCGTAATTTTTATGTGAACTAGAGTTAGTATTTCCAGAGCATTACCGGTTACTTAGTCCATATATTTTCTAGGTTTATAAAGAAAATACAAGTAAGCATAAAGTCGCAAATTAGCGAAAATGCCACGTAATGAGCTTTCAGATTACAAATTAGGGAAAAAATGACAAAATTTGTAAGTACAATGACAACGTGAGACTAACAAAAACGTGTTTAAAAGGGGACGAAACTAAAGTTCGTTGTGCTTTCAAACAATCAACCATATAGTAAAAGGTAATTAAGCGGTCATTTGACGGTTAACTCACGTAACTCACGATTTAGGAGACATAAGAACATGATTTGAACTCGCAACCTCCGCTTTAATGTTGTATGTCGTCACTATTAGACTAAAACTTAAAAAATACGAAGTTTAGAGTTCTTAACTACACTTTCAAAACAAGATTACTATGAAGTAATACTACTTTGTACTATCAATATAATTACGTTTTAAGTCTTTCAATTTAGAAATTAATTATATCTTCATCCTCAAAAGAGTATTGTTTTGAACTTACTCATAAGAATTGTCACCAATTAATATATTTTACACTGCTTGATCTAAGAACAATCACGAGTCTACGAGGGATAGACTAGCTAGCTAGATTCACTAATACACTATCACTAATTATGATTAAAGTGTCGTCATTACATTAAACCCAATTATCTGCATGTAAACTAGCTATATATATATATATATATATATATATATATATATATATATATATATATACACACACACACACAGACACATATGTAATTAAGGATATAAATATAATTCACCCTAAATAACAAATCGGAGATATAGAAAGCAGAGATTGAAACTAGCTAGATATGTTTCGATCTATATCTGTATGTATATCATCCAATAAATTACATGAATTAATGTATCTGATCAATTGATAAACCATTCGGACATAATTATTTCCGAAATATATACCTAAAAATTAAGGTTCTCGATCTCTATACAATTCTATATCTATACTAACTATAACCAAAGAATTAAATAACATCAAATCGATTAAAAGAAAAGAATAAGTTATAATGAATTAATGGCCGGCGCCGGGGCTGGGGACCGACCGTAGTATCCGGTCGATCGCGATAAGGTGGCGAGTGATGAGCTTCTGGTCGATAGTAGTCGCATGACCCCTTTTGGTCGGAGTAGAAGCCGGCACCGTGCCCTTAGGAAGGGAAGCTAGGTATAAACTCATATCCGACGGAGAAGGTTTATTTGTTGTTCCAGAATCAGGTGTATTTAATAGTTTCCGGCCGTTTGTGGTAGACGCAAAAAGAATGATCAGTAGCATGAAGACAACAGCAAGATTATATGTTCGACCCATTTTTTTCAGAAATAGATGAAGAATTGGGGAGTTTGAAAATGAAGAGATATTGAATGTTTAGTTGAGATTATGGACTATTATATACACGTAGAAAGAAGGAAAAAATGGAGGTGTCCACGAAGTTTGCGGCAACTCAGAATTGTTGACTTTTTCTTGCTAATTTGGAATGACGCCTACACGGGTTTATATATTAATTTTTAATTTATTATTCTTATTTACAATGTAACGACTTAGAGATTTTATACACATTAGAATTAAAAATTTTATAATGTGTATCACAAATATTAATTATGTATCTCGTGTTTATTTTATATGAAAAACTATTTCATATTTAATAATATAATATCCTAATAATTTTGATATTGTTATAAAATATATATGGAATGGATGTTCATATCTTATTATAATATTGATTAGATATCTTTGACTATTACTAGAAGATTGTTTCTTGAAGGCTACATACTTCTTAATGGGATGTATAATACGATTTTTCGTTCTCTTTTCTTTATATCTTGTTTATTGTTCTGATTGTTCATCGTTCCTTACTTTCACGATAGACATCTACTCCTATTTGTTATGAAAAAATAGTTTATATTAAAATAAAGATGTTGGTCCTACTATAATAAACGTTTTTACTTGAGGCCTTCTCACATATTATAATGACCATATTTTTCATTAAAATAAAAACTACTAACCACCCTTTGGCCCATAATCGTTGGTTTATGAAACAACAAATCCCACATCTTATGTAGATAGTCACACGTATATATAGATCAATTTTTCGTGAAATTTAATCTTGCAACCTTTTTTACAAATGGTTAGACCATACATAAATTACAATAAATTTCAAATGAGATAATTATACATTTTCTCTTTTCTTATTTTATTTCAACTTCATGATCATTCTCGATTTCATTAAACGTTAAGTCCATCGATTGAAAAACCACTCCAAATTACTACTCTTATTATTATTAAACTTTTCTTACTATTATTATTATTATTATCACTTTCGTAGTAAAGTTCATTTTGGCTTTGAACTTTGATAGTCAAGTACACTAGTTTTCTCGTCGTACCGACCACTCCAACAATTGAAGACTATGATATTCTAAAAAATATAAGAAAGTAAAATAGTACATTTATATATTGGGATATATAAAATAATTGCAATGATAATAATTGTTGGCTAACTATAATAAAAATGTTTTAAAGTATATAACAATATCTCTTTAATTAAGTCTTTGTACAAACACAGAAACACTTCAGTTTTTTAATAATGATGTAAGTCAAAACAAAGGGTGGTGATTTGTACACCATCACTTTTTTGCCATACACCACCAAGATAATGTTTTGGACATTTTTGCCCTTGAAGTTGTAAATGAGTGTTTGAAGAATTTTAAGTTGCAAGCAATGTTTTAAAAACCGGTTCGAACCGGCCGGTTCGACCGGTTCGACCGGATCCGGGGGAAGTGCCGAGTTAGAATGGACCGGTTTTGACCTTAAGTTGACCAGTCAACGAACCGGGGGTTCGACCGGAAACCGGACGGTTCGACCGGAAACCGGACGGTTCAACCGGTTTTTTTTTTTTTTTTTTTTAAATAATGGTGACGTGGCCGGTTTTGGGGGTGGTTGGACCGGACCGGTTGAACCGGTTCGACCGGAATCGGTGGAGTTTCCGAGTCGATAAAAAAACCGGTTTTTAAAACATTGGTTGCAAGGGGTAAAAAAGACTAAAAATATATTTTAGTGATGTATAGCAAAAAAGTGATGGTGTACAAATCACCACCCAAAACAATTGTATTTTTTCACCCATATAAAAGTTACAAAAGTTAGGATCATCCTCCAATTGGACAGTGAGTGACGTTGGGTCGGTTCGTTTGTTCCTCCTTTCTAGGCAGCTACACACGGATCAAAAGTCAAAGGGTGTGAACCTTTGACCCACCAATCTGGACCCATGTTTCTTGACCCGGGACGGCTACTTGACCATGTTCCCGTTTTTTGCTCTACACCGTCTACGTACTACCTAACATGATGTTCATATGCCGAATGAATTTTTTGTCCCTTCAATTACTAGATCTTTCTATGGGTTTTTAATTTCAAATATTATTATTATTATTACTAGTTTAGGACCCGCGAAATTCGCGGAATTATTCATGATAAATATTTAAGTCGCCTCATATAAGTTCTTGATTTTATATTCCCTTTATCTCCAATCGATGAGCATAACATTTGATTGATTAACTGTGGTTTTGAAATTGCGGAGAATGTAGAAAATTGAAGCCGGTGAAATATGGCGTTCTACAACCATTGTTAATAGCTCACATTCACCTTCTAATCATAATGATAGTGTAAGTATTCACTTAATGAACTATGCCTCTTGAATTTCTGTTAATATGATCATATTTTTGTATCATGTGATGTGATCAACCTTGCTTGTATCATTAAAATTATCAATAAGAGCATTATCATCCTTTATGTAACAGATTTCACCTTTTTTGACTTTTTAATTTAAAGAGTAGACTCGGAACCAGAGTTACTCAAGAATATATATGGAGGGTGGTTAGCGGGTTTGTATGCGCTTTGGGTACAAATTTTTTTATTCCTTAGGTATGGGTACGGTAATGGGTTTTGGTAATACCCGCCCAATTACCTATAGCCGTATCTATAGCCGTTTAATTGTATTCATACCTGCATAATTGTTAATATTAATTTGAGCTTACATATTCTATATTTTATATATATATATATATATATATATATATATATATATATACATATACATATATATATATATATATATATATATATATATATATATATATATATATATATATATATATATTATATTTTTTATATATAAGAAGATAATGTACATATCAACTGGTAAACATTATACCATACACTTTTATATTTGGATTTCCACTATTATTATATTTTAATTTTGTATGATATGAAAACATGAAATTGTTCGTTATCTTGAACGTTCCGAAACTTTGAATTAGTTAATAAATAGTTAAATTGTTAGATTTAAAATTTGAAATCTTGAATATACTATAATTTATGGTATTTTAGTTTTGTTTGTTTATGGTGTCACAAATTTGCATCGTATTTTCAACAACTAAACATGTTTTTGTTCGGTCAAAGTTAAATTCATGGGATAACCGAAACCTGCAAATAATCTGTAAAACCGATGGGTAATACTAATTGGGTACCCAACGGGTATTGGACTGTGTATGGTTACAAATATTACAAATAGGTATGGTATAACACCCTTCTCGAAAATACAAGGATAATTTTTTTTTATAAAAGGAAGCGCAAGATTTAGATACAAACCATTGGATTACATATTTACATTTCAAAATGGCAATCCAAATACATACGGTCTTTAAACCAGATTATCCTAGACATTACATACGATAAGTTTAGTGTTATAGGAATCCAAAACATAATGTCATATCATTAACATAGTTAACAAAACAGAGTGAACTTGTCAAACATTCCATTCCTATAGTACTTCTTGCCCACCCACATACCAAAGTAAACCTGCAGGAAGTAATGAGGGGTTAGCACGAAGCTAAGTGAATAAATCTCAAACTATCACCTAACTTAGCTTAACAAATGAATACAGCAAAGCATAGCAACAGTTAATCATGAAGGATCGGTGGTCCTTGGAGTACCCTCATGCCGCGGTGGTTCCCCAAGTAACACTTATAACCAACTGAAGGCCAAATCAGTGGCTAAATCGATAGCCTGGTACTATTACTACTTACAACATAATTTCGGTGAACAACACATGTACAAAGCACTTATGATGTCCAAAGTAATAGTACTCAAACCAAACACACGTTGACCCCCGACATTCATATAGTCCACAACCATCAAGGCAATCAAGGACACCAATAATTAAGCTAAATATAACCATCATGGCAAAATATTAACTTAACAATGAAAATAGTAAATTCACATTTACCCGTTGTAACCATATTGTTACAACCAAATTAGACTGAAAGTCCAAGATCTACTCACCCTTGTCGACTGTAGTCTCCACTCAAAGATCTTATCTTATTGAGTCTTCTGGTTATCTGAGAACACGATCAAAACCCGAGTTAGACTCTAATGTTTAGAATTTATAGTATAACATTCACATAAACAATGCCGTATAATGCTCATACTATACTTTCAATACTCATTAAATAACATAAGCACACAAGTCACAAGTTGTCAAATTCGTCAAAGTAAAACTGACAAACGCGATCCGGGTAGGGTGTGGCTGGATCGCGTTCCTTAACACCAAAATATTCTGTTGCCAAAATACACTTGCAAACGCGATCCGGGACAAGGAGCTGGATCGCGTTCCAAGGAACAAAATCCGTTTGACCCAATTTAACACTATCTAACGCGATCCGTATGATAGGGACTGGATCGCGTTCATACGTACAAAATCATCCTGGGATCAAAATACACATAGCAACGCGATCCGGGTAAGGGTTTCGGGATCGCGTTCCAATGTTTTTCAACAATGGTTCAGACCTGCAACTAGTTTCAGCTCGAACCAAAAACCCAAATTATCAAGTTTCAGCTACAACATGCGAATTTAGCAATTAAGTGACCTATACTAACATGTATAAACATATTGCACCAACAACTAACATCATCAAACACTACAAATCATACATGCATCAATGCTTCAACCTAGTTCCAACAAAAACCCATTTCATTCAACTTCACATATGAACACATAATTGATTCATCTTAATTGAACATGAAATCAGTTTATAATCAACACACAACACATTCAAACATGAATTTACTCTATTTCATCATTCCATCCTATTAATCCAACCAATTCAACCAACTCAAGTTCATACATAAAAATGGAGGTGATTTCACTTACAATGAGGATAATTATGAGATGAAGAAGATGATGCACATTATAGAATCAAAATCACAGCCTCCTAGTTGATGAAATCAGATTGTGTATTTGATTTGAGAAAGTGTGTTCAAGAGATGAAAACAAAAGTCAGGGAACACATATGGTGTTCTGTCAAAATGAAGAAACAGGTGTCGACCTGCTCTTTATGACTCATCAATTTGGGTATAAATTATACCCGTCCTAAATCTATTGTCTGGAACCTAAAAACCATTTGCGAGAAATAAGTTTTTATTATACCGTCATCTAAATAAATTTAAAACATGTAATAATTTATTTATCACAATAAGCCAAGTGATCAATTGACCTATTAATTTAACTATCAAAATACACCAAGTATTTAAAATACAATTTAAATAGCAGTTAAATTAAGGGAAAAATACCGTATTTCAACTAGGTCAATTTTGAGGATGTTACAATTCTTCCCTCCTTAAGAAGATTTCGTCCCCGAAATCTCGCCACGCTCAAAAAGATTGGGATAGCGCGTCCTCATGCTAGACTCGGTCTCCCAAGTAAGATTCGGACCCAAACTATGATTCCACTTAACCAATACCATAGGGATTTCCTTCTTTCGAAGTTTAGTCGCCTTACGGTCCAAAAGCTCTACGGGTTCTTCTACAAGTCTTTGGCTTAAGTCAACACGCAAATCTTGCAATGGAAGAACTTGGGATTGGTCCTCCACATTGCATTTTCTTAAATAGCACACATTGAAAGTATCATGAATACCCGACAATTCAGGAGGAAGATCTAATGACACCGTTTGATCATTGACAACATGTCGAATTTTAAACGGTCCGATGTATCTAGGAGCTAGTTTACCACGTTTCCCAAACCTGATAACACCCTTCCAAGGTGAAACTTTCAAATAAACCAACTCACCTTCTACAAACGAAACTGGTCGATGACGTGGGTCAGCATACTGTTTCTGTCTATCACGGGCAGCTTTTAATCTATCTCGGGCAATAGCTACCTTATCGGCTGTAATTTGAACTATGTCAGGACCCGCAAACTGCTTTTCACCCGCCTCTAAACAACAAGTGGGTGTCCTACACCTACGACCATACAACATTTCATAGGGTGGCATGCCTATACTAGAATGGAAAGAATTATTATAGGCAAACTCAACTAATGGTAAATGGGAATCCCACGACCCACCAAATTCTAATACACATGCCCGCAACATGTCCTCCAAGGTTTGAATGGTGCGTTCCGACTGACCCTCCGTCTGAGGATGATAAGCCGTACTCAAATTGACCCTAGAACCCAATTCACGCTGTAAATTCTGCCAAAAACCCGACACAAATCGAGAATCTCTGTCTGAAACAATCGACAACGGAATCCCATGCCTAATAACCACTTCATTAATGTACAATTGCGCCAATTTACTTAATGATGCCGTCTCACAAGTAGCAAGAAAGTGAGCACTCTTGGTCAATCTATCGACAATTACCCAAATCATATCATTACCCTTAACAGTTCGGGGTAATTTGGTCACAAAATCCATGGTAATATGTTCCCATTTCCACTCGGGAATCTCGAGTTGCTTCAAAGCTCCATACGGTTTTTGATGCTCGGTCTTTACTTGAGAGCAAATATGGCAAGATTCAACAATTCGAGCGACATCCAACTTCAAAGTAGGCCACCAATACAATGGTTTTAAATCATGATACATTTTGGTGCTTCCGGGATGAATCGACAGTCTGGATTTATGAGCCTCCATCAATATCACATCTCGAAGTCCACCAAACAATGGGACCCAAACACGAGACTGAAATGTCTTTAATCCACGAGAATCTTCTACCAATAAATCCTTCCTTTTAAGCATGATTTCGGATTTCAAGTTATGATCCAATAGGGCCTCCATCTGAGCCAATTTCAATTTATCGATCAAGTCTGAAGAGATTTCCAAACGCATTAAACAAACCCTTTCAGATTTACCCTTTCGGCTAAGCGCATCCGCCACCACATTTGCCTTACCCGGATGATATCGAATCTCGCAATCATAATCCTTAATCAATTCTAACAATCTCCTTTGCCTCATGTTAAGTTCTTTTTTAGTAAACATGTACTGAAGGCTCTTGTGGTCCGTACAAATAACGCATTTGGTTCCATACAGGTAATGTCTCCAAATCTTTAAGGCAAAAACCACAGCTGCAAGTTCCAAGTCATGGGTAGGATAATTAATCTCATGAGGTTTCAACTGACGTGAAGCATAGGCAATAACACGGTCTCGTTGCATCAAAACACAACCTAAACCCGCATGTGAAGCATCACAATATACAATAAAATCCTCGGATCCGTCAGGTAAAGCTAAAACCGGAGCCTGACACAACAATTGTTTCAAAGTCTGAAAAGCCGATTCCTGTTGATCACCCCACAGAAATTTCACGTCCTTACGAGTTAATTTAGTCAAAGAACCTGCAATCTTGGAGAAATCTTTAATAAATTTTCTGTAATAGCCTGCCAAACCCAGAAAACTCTTGATCTCTGACGGAGATTTAGGTGATTGCCAATTCATGACAGCCTCAATTTTAGATGGATCCACTTTAACCCCATCTTCACAAATGATGTGCCCCAAAAACTGAACTTCACGAAGCCAAAATTCACATTTCGAAAACTTAGCATATAATTTCTCCTTTCTCAAGGTGTCAAGAACTAAACGCAAATGTATTTCATGATCAGATTCAGATTTAGAATAAACTAAAATATCATCAATAAATACAATGACAAATTTATCGAGAAAAGGCCGACAAACCCTATTCATCAAATCCATGAAAATTGCAGGAGCGTTAGTCAACCCAAAAGGCATAACAAGAAATTCATAATGACCATAGCGAGTGCGAAAAGCTGTTTTAGGGATATCCTCCCCACAAACCCGAACTTGGTGATAACCCGATCTCAAGTCTATCTTAGAGAAAAATGAAGATCCTTGTAATTGATCAAACAATTCATCTATCCGGGGCAAAGGATACTTATTTTTTACGGTTCTCTTATTCAACTCTCTATAATCTATACACATACGAAAAGTGACATCTTTCTTTTTAACGAATAACACAGGAGCACCCCAAGGAGAAGAACTGGGTCTAACAAAACCCTTATCTAATAATTCCTGAATTTGATTCATCATTTCACGGATTTCGGAGGGAGCTAATCTATAAGGTGCCTTAGCTACCGGAGTAGAACCAGGAATTAACTCAATTTTATATTCTACTTCTCTAATCGGAGGTAAACCAGGCAATTCATCAGGGAAAACATCCGAATACTCAGAAACAACTCGGACATTACAAATGGCTTTCTTTTCTAGCTTAGCATCGACAACATAGGCTAAATAAGAATCACACCCTTTAGCTAGAGATTTTCTAGCTTTCATCATAGAGATCAAAGGTATACTACCCCTCTCCCTTTCCCCTCGAGCCACGACATATGACTCGTCTGAGATTGGGATTTTTATCAGCTTCTTATGACAATCTATATTGGCTTTATTACGACTCAACCAATCCATGCCTAACACAACATCAAATCCATGAATAGGCATCAATAGAAAAGAAACAGGGAAACTATGACCCTCAATCGAAATACTATCTCCTGTCACCGATGTGGTAACCGAAACTAACTTTCCATCCGCTACCTCAACCTCAATTGGTTGTGAAATACATGTAGGCGTCAATTTAAGTCTATCACAAAATACCAAGGACATAAAGGAACAATTTGCCCCTGAATCAAATAAAGCGCATGCCGGTACTGAATTAATAAGAAAAGTACCAGTGATGACGTCCTCGGCTACAACAGCTTCATCCACGGTCATTCGAAAAGCCCGACCAGTTGGAGCTGGAGGATTCTTTCTTTTCTGGCCAGAAGATGACGATGACCCTCCGACCGTGCCCGATTTTTACTTCCCTGCCTCTGGACACGCACTCGAACGATGTCCTTCCTTGCGACAATTCCAACACACTGGCTTAGGAAAAGGGCAATCCTTAATGTCATGACCGAACTGACCACACTTAATACACCTAGCAGTCTGAGGTGTACAATGTCCCGTGTGCCTAGACTTGCAATTCTGGCACCAATTTGACCTATCCACTGAACCACCAACAACCTTCGGTTTATGGTTATTATTATTACCTTGCCATTTCTTCTTCCCCTGACCTGACGTAGATTCACCTTTGGGTTTCATTGGGGACTTGTCTTTAATTTCCAAATCATGAGCTCTAATATCGCCGTCCACAGAATGGGCCAAATCAAAAGCTTGGTTAAGATCTCCTGCAAGTCTCACAGTAGTTCGATAAGTATGGGGTAACATTCCAACAAAATGGTCAATCTTTGTCCTTTCATCCGGTACCCATTGATGTACAAATCTCAACTTATCGGTAAACTGAGAGATAAGGTCCTCTATAGTCATACTATCAGTCAATTGCATATCCAAGAATTCACGCCTAATGCAAGTCATGTCATACCCTGAGCAATACTTCTTACAAACCTCGTTATAGAAACCGGACCATGTAATGGAAGCCTTTTGCTGAGGTGTTAAATGAGATGTGATAGAATCCCACCATCCCATTGCCGGACCCTTTAAAAGTTGCACTGCATAAGTTACCTTGATCTCATCCTCACATCGGCAAACCTCAAATTTTCTTTCGACATCCCTTAACCAATCCATGGTCACAGAAGGATTTGTACTCCCAAAGAAATCTGAAGGTCCACTAGACTTAAAGGTCTTAAATGAACATAATTTTTGCTGAGGGGGAGGAGGAAATACCGGAAACTGATATCCAGAAGGTCCTGAAGAAGAAAAAGGAGCTGATGTCTGGTAGTAAGTAGGCGGTGGCATAGAAAACTGTGATGTCACTAACGGAGGTGTAATCGTACTAACAGCCGGAATCTGTCGGGATGTTCTAGCTTGTTGTTCATATAACTCCTTATATTTGTTTAACTCATCCTCCAAATACAAAGTGTACTCATCACGGCTCAATTCACTTGCAGGGAGTGTAGTATTAGTCTGACCTTGGCTTTGAGACTGAATTTCTGGAGGAGAGTCTCTCGCTCCAGAAGCATTGATCGGGGTACTGGTCGGAGCGTTACTTTCTGCAATATCCTGTACCACAACACATCTCATAACCCGTTAATTGTTAGTACCTAACAATACTAACCAAATCATATTCACTAGCTCAATCCCCTTCCCAGGAATGTTTGACTAACACAAATAGATTTGGGATTGAACAATTAACCCATGTTCAATTCACCCAAACCATTGCTCTGATACCAATTTATAACACCCTTCTCGAAAATACAAGGATAATTTTTTTTTATAAAAGGAAGCGCAAGATTTAGATACAAACCATTGAATTACATATTTACATTTCAAAATGGCAATCCAAATACATACGGTCTTTAAACCAGATTATCCTAGACATTACATACGATAAGTTTAGTGTTATAGGAATCCAAAACATAATGTCATATCATTAACATAGTTAACAAAACAGAGTGAACTTGTCAAACATTCCATTCCTATAGTACTTCTTGCCCACCCACATACCAAAGTAAACCTGCAGGAAGTAATGAGGGGTTAGCACGAAGCTAAGTGAATAAATCTCAAACTATCACCTAACTTAGCTTAACAAATGAATACAGCAAAGCATAGCAACAGTTAATCATGAAGGATCGGTGGTCCTTGGAGTACCCTCATGCCGCGGTGGTTCCCCAAGTAACACTTATAACCAACTGAAGGCCAAATCAGTGGCTAAATCGATAGCCTGGTACTATTACTACTTACAACATAATTTCAGTGAACAACACATGTACAAAGCACTTATGATGTCCAAAGTAATAGTACTCAAACCCAACACACGTTGACCCCCGACATTCATATAGTCCACAACCATCAAGGCAATCAAGGACACCAATAATTAAGCTAAATATAACCATCATGGCAAAATATTAACTTAACAATGAAAATAGTAAATTCACATTTACCCGTTGTAACCATATTGTTACAACCAAATTAGACTGAAAGTCCAAGATCCACTCACCCTTGTCGACTGTAGTCTCCACTCAAAGATCTTATCTTATTGAGTCTTCTGGTTATCTGAGAACACGATCAAAACCCGAGTTAGACTCTAATGTTTAGAATTTATAGTATAACATTCACATAAACAATGCCGTATAATGCTCATACTATACTTTCAATACTCGTTAAATAACATAAGCACACAAGTCACAAGTTGTCAAATTCGTCAAAGTAAAACTGACAAACGCGATCCGGGTAGGGTGTGGCTGGATCGCGTTCCTTAACACCAAAATATTATGTTGCCAAAATACACTTGCAAACGCGATCCGGGACAAGGAGCTGGATCGCGTTCCAAGGAACAAAATCCGTTTGACCCAATTTAACACTATCTAACGCGATCCGTATGATAGGGACTGGATCGCGTTCATACGTACAAAATCATCCTGGGATCAAAATACACATAGCAACGCGATCCGGGTAAGGGTTTCGGGATCGCGTTCCAATGTTTTTCAACAATGGTTCAGACCTGCAACTAGTTTCAGCTCGAACCAAAAACCCAAATTATCAAGTTTCAGCTACAACATGCGAATTTAGCAATTAAGTGACCTATACTAACATGTATAAACATATTGCACCAACAACTAACATCATCAAACACTACAAATCATACATGCATCAATGCTTCAACCTAGTTCCAACAAAAACCCAATTCATTCAACTTCACATATGAACACATAATTGATTCATCTTAATTGAACATGAAATCAGTTTATAATCAACACACAACACATTCAAACATGAATTTACTCTATTTCATCATTCCATCCTATTAATCCAACCAATTCAACCAACTCAAGTTCATACATAAAAATGGAGGTGATTTCACTTACAATGAGGATAATTATGAGATGAAGAAGATGATGCACATTATAGAATCAAAATCACAGCCTCCTAGTTGATGAAATCAGATTGTGTATTTGATTTGAGAAAGTGTGTTCAAGAGATGAAAACAAAAGTCAGGGAACACATATGGTGTTCTGTCAAAATGAAGAAACAGGTGTCGACCTGCTCTTTATGACTCATCAATTTGGGTATAAATTATAGGCGTCCTAAATCTATTGTCTGGAACCTAAAAACCATTTGCGAGAAATAAGTTTTTATTATACCGTCATCTAAATAAATTTAAAACATGTAATAATTTATTTATCACAATAAGCCAATTGATCAATTGACCTATTAATTTAACTATCAAAATACACCAAGTATTTAAAATACAATTTAAATAGCAGTTAAATTAAGGAAAAAATACCGTATTTCAACTAGGCCAATTTTGAGGATGTTACATATGGGTACAAATACATTAAAACCCGCCGAACCCGACCGGTTGCCATCTCTAATCCGATAATTGGAAATTAGAAATTGATAAAAGAATTAAAAAAGGTGGTCGTATAAGAATTTAGATTATTGGGTGATAAAATGAAGCCATAAATTTTTTTGAACTGAAAGAAGATTGTAGCAAGAGTTTGAATTATGAAAAAAAAATAATGTAGTTATTAAATTAATTTTTTCATAAAAAATATTTGAAGGAGTAATTTACAATTAAAGGGTGTATATTGTAAATATAGAAGGGTATATTAGTCTTTTAGTCATTTAAAAATGGGATTAATGATGTCATTGATTAAATTAAGGGTTAGATCTTTGTTGTTGATTATCATCTAATGCCTATTATTCTTTTAAGATTTTTCTTTTAATATATAAGATAGAAGATCATTATTATTATTATTATTATTATTATTATTATTATTAGACCATCCGTAACCGTAACACCAGAACGCCACTTTTTCAGCTGCCACATCAGCGCCACATCAGCGTCAAACTATAACACCAGAACGCCCCTAATCATAACACCAGAACGCCACTTTTTTTCTCCATTCTGGGACCCACCACTAACTAACTAAATTTAATTTTCTTTTATTTAAAATACAATACAAAACATTTTAATTAAAAATACAATACACCACAATAATTAAAATAAAAACCATACATTAATTAATCGAAAATGAAATACATTACTTTTTTAAAATAAAATACATCACACTAAATTTAAAATACAATACGATACGAATAATTAAACTAAATTACGATACGATACAATCATTAAAATAAAATACGATACAATACAATAGTTTATAGTAAAATAACTAAGCCGTGGATGGTGGTAAGCTGCGAAAGTTTGGTGGTAGCATCCAAATGTGCTCGGTGAGATCGGTCCGCAGTTGGTCGTGCACATTTTTGTCCCGTATTTCCTTGGCTCTAGCCTCTCTATCTTGAACACGAGTCCTAAAATCACGACGAGGTCGGTTAGTAGGGTCGTCGATCATTTCTTGCTCGATAGATGATATTGCGAAGTTGTTATCCTCTTGAATCATGTTGTGTAGTATGACACAAGTATACATCTGTCTTCGCATCTTGTTGACACTCAAAGCTCTCCCCGAAATTTTTAAAATTGCAAACCTGCCTTGCAGTACGCCAAAAGCCCGTTCGACATCTTTCCGAGCACTTTCTTGAAATCTCTTGAACTTGGCTCGTTTGTCATCAGTAGGGGAGTGAAAGCCTTTGACTAGTGTACACCAATCCGGATAAATACCATCTGCAAGATAATACCCTTTAGTGTAGTGATGTCCATTGACAGTGAAATCTGCGGGTGGCCCAGTGTCATTTTTGATAGAATCGAACAACGGAGATTGGTTTAAAACGTTGATGTCGTTGTTCGAACCCGCCATGCCAAAAAAAGCATGCCATATCCACATGTCGTATGAAGCAACAGCTTCAAGCATAATGGTGGGGTGTCCTTGATCACCTCTAGTGTACTGCCCCTTCCATGCATTCGGGCAATTTTTCCATTGCCAATGCATACAGTCAATGCTCCCTAGCATTCCTCTAAACCCATGCTTCTGCTCGTGTGCTGCATATAGCCGAGCAATATCTGTAGCGGTCGGCTTTCTCAAATATTCCGCCGAGTACAAATCAAAGACACACTTACAAAAGTTGTTTAGACAGTCGAGCGATGTTTTTTCACCCATTTGTAAATACTCATCGAACATATCCGCGGCTGTGCCATACGCCAATTGGCGCATGGCGGAAGTGCACTTTTGTAGCGGCGTAAAACCAAGCCGACCAAGTGCATCCGGTTTTTGTTTAAAAAATTGAAAGTGTTCGGGAATAGGTTCGATGGAGTAGTCGGATATACCTTGTACTATTCGCACAAATAAACCTCGACTCATACGGAAGCGTCGTTTGAACAAATTTGGAGGATACCTCGGGCGCTCGGAAAAGTAGTCGTCCCAAAGACGTTGTTGGGCACCTTCACGGTCTCTTGGAATGTAGCTTCGGTTGCGTGGTGTTCTTGAACTTTGTCCGGCGTCACTACTTAGTTGAGCTTGGTATTGTTGCAAAAGTTGCCACATGTTGTCATCGTCGGAGTCGGATCCGCAAATCTTATTTATCGAATCCATTTTGTGAAATTATGTGATGAAAATGGTATAAAATGGTGTAGAAAATATATTAGATGGATGTGTATAATGGTGGTGAAAGTGGATGGAATATTTATTAAAAATGATGAGGAAAGTGTGGGAAGTAGAAGTGTATAAAATAGTGAAGAAAGTTTATAAAATAAAGGTTAAAGTAGTTTGATTTTGATGAAAATGGAGTGTGAATGGTGTAATATATATAGATATAGAAGTGGTTTGGAAAAAATTTTAAAAAATTTTGAAAAAAACGGGTGGGGAGCGTCCATATTTTTTTTGAAATTTTTTTTTTTTTTTTTTTTTTGTAGTTCAAACGGTAACTTTTTAAAAAAAAAAAACGTTTTTTTTTTAAAAAAACCGAATTAAACTTCAAAAGAAAAAGGGAAAAGAAATTAAAAAAACGCGTGGGACCCACAAAAACGCCAAAATCGTCCCGTTATTCGAGTGAGAACGCCGGCCAGAACGCCGGCCAGAACGCCGCGTTAGCGGCGTTCTGGCGTTGTGGAGGCTGAGAACGCGGGCCACGTCCTTGCGTTACAGATGGTCTTACTATATATGTAAAATTACATATATCCCCTCCTTAAACCCTCTAAATATCATATATACCCAACACAACTTAAAAATATCATATATACCCAATTTACAAATTTAATTACAACTAAAATTCTAAAAATACTAATAAACTTTTTAATGACAATTATACCCTTCTTTTTCTATCTTTCTCCTCCAATTTTAAGACCTTAACAATCAAATCGAAAATCTGGCGTCAAGTATATCTTTTTTCTTGAGTACTTCTTCACCAAAGACCAATTAATATACTCCATGTTATTCGACTAGCAATTCGTCATCCAATATAACAATCCTAAATACATGTGATTAGGAAATAGAACTAAAATTGAGCAACCTATACACGATGACGAAAATGACGTACACTCCACCATTGTAACCATTAATGTCACTGGAAAAAACTAATTTCAAACAAAAGGCATAATATAAAGGTTTTAAAACATAGTTATGTGATGGGCTGATGGCTGTCGATTAGTAGTCTAGCGGATTTTTAATTTGATTATCTGTAGGGATTAAGAGTGTTTAGATTGAAAGAAAGAGAAGTAAATAGGGGTAAATTAGTCATTAGTAATTTTAGAATTTTAATTATAGTTAAAAACTAGATCATAACCCGCGAAATTCGCGGGCTACATCAAAAAACTCTTGCAACAAATTATATCACAGTAATTCGTATATATTATATGCAAAATGTATCCCACAAACGTAAAAAAAAGTAAGTATTTCTTGTAGACCAAATATTATTAATAAATATACTGCATTAACATATTTGTATGAGTATTATATACGGTAGTACACTATGATTATTGATGGAACAAAAAAATTTATAGATAGGGAAATTGTGAAGAGAATATCAAGGAATTATGCCTCCTAAATTTGATACGGGAAATGATAATTGAAAATTTTCTTATTAATTCAAATAAAAAATATATATAATTCAGTTAATGTTTACATCCAATTCAATTCACTTAAAGTTTTCTTTTATTTTGAATAAGATAGAAACTTTAACTTTATATATATATATATATATATATATATATATATGATAGGGAATCAATATAAAGTTGAGAACTTTAAGAACCACAAAGAATACATATTTGTTCACATGTGATTAACTTCAATCATATATGAACATTGATGTACGTTTAATTGAAAAGGAAAAAGGTCAAAAAAATCATAAAATTATATCGAAAAACGTAAAAAAAACTAAATATATATTCACATGTGAACGATAATGTAAACAAATCGGTTAAAATGTGTTTTAAGACGTAAATTTATGATTTTTTTGACTTTTTTCTTTTTCAATTAAACGTACATCAATGTTGACATATGATTGAAGTTAATCACACGTGAACAAATATGTATTCGTTGTGGTTCTCAAAGTTCTAAACTTTAGAGTGGTTCTCATTTAGACCTATCACTATATATAAAGGATACTATATAAAAGATAAAATGAGGAATGTAATTGGTGTAAAATTACTACTGTATTAGCATAATAATCGTAGTAAACGTAGTAGCACCCTCATGGGCCTGAACCTTTTTTTAACAATATTACTAAATCCAATGATTAAGCTCCTTGCAAATAGTCGACCACTACTTGCAAACAAATTATATGCGCATATATTGGGTACAGTTTAAAATAAAAAGTCTATCATATTTGATTCCTATATTCACTAATCGATTATTATATCCAAATATATATTGCCAAGTATTATATCTGAATTTTGCCAAGCTGTATTACACATTCAACATTTTATTCATGAATATCATCAACATAATATTTGGTTCATTTTGACACCCATTCAACCCATAGTTACCTCCCTATACCACCATCCAAACCTTTGGATTACTTTACAATCACATATACATGGAGAGAGTCACTCTACCTGGGTTATTAACCCATTGAACCCACCTTAAATCCGTTGCGTTCTACCTCGCCTTCATCCAATCAAAACTTCGAATTTGAACCTCTTGGAATAGTCCAGCCCCCCTTAACTCCTTGCCTTCAAATACTTTCGCATTCTTATTCTTCCAAATCAGATATGAAGAAAATCCAAACCACACCTTCCCATCAATCAAGCACTACTTTCATGGAAAAAGAAATGGATACTCATACTTGAACCCCAAGCTTTACATCCTTGAACTTCACTAATTGTCAACTGACCGAGTGATACCAATCATCCTTCACATGCAAATTAGGTCGAGTAAATAAATAAGCATAATAGAGAAAAATAGAAGTTTATGTACGACATGTCATACAGAAAGTTCATATGAAAGCAAAAGAATTCGATGGTAGAACTAAGAGGCCTAAAGATATAGTCTCTAAGTTCAAGGTTAGCATAGATAGTTTGACATGAGAGATATCAGTCTATAATATTATAAAAGGTTTGCTTTAAAATCCCAAATAAAACACACAAGGATAATTGTTAGCGGACTAATTCACAGAACAGTGGAAGCACCTCAAAGTGTGTTATTTCATGTACACTCTGTTCTTGCTTTCTCTTCAGTGTCAATATTGTATTTGCAAAACTTCAATATATCAATTAGCAACAGAAGGAACATTAGTCCGCAATGGCCGACCTCATAGATTAGCTTAGAACAACAGTCGAATGAAACCGAATACTCAAATGAACAGAGGTGTTCACCTCACAGTTGGACACGAAACTTAACCCAAAGCAGCCAATTAATAAATAAAAGGGCTAAATTTTCTACTTGTATATCATTCTTCAACTTGCAGTACGGAATAATCAATTTGAGAACACACATTCAAGCACCCAGAAAGTCCGTAACGGCATGAACCACCTCCTAAGTACTGTATGTGTGTGTGTGTGTGTCATTGCAAAGTTTTTGAATAAAAACTTCAGGTGCTTAAACCAACAGGGCAACATGAATTTAAAGGTCACATACCTCAATTCTCATCATCTCATCTCAGCTGCCGTTTTCGCTTTTTGATGGTTTTCCCATGCTTCTATTTTTATCTCTTCAGGATTAAACCTAATCCAGGAATCCGATATCGATTAATCAACATATCAATTAATCAACATATCAATTAATCAACACGCGCTACGAATTAAGCAAAATTTATAACTCCAATGTCTACCAAGTTGAACACATTTTTATTTTTATATATGTAAAAGAACAACTGAATATATCTCTCTAGAATAATACAATATATTTGAACAAATCTTAATATGTACAGTTTCTTCACTTCATAATGCAGAATTCACTCCAAAAGGAAGCTTTTAAATGCTTAGTTTTTCAGGGTAATTATGCTTAACTATTTTGCCACGTAAGTGCAGTTTTTTACTGCATTGTTCTTGGCTAAAAATACAGTTTTTACTGCCGAAAGTGTTTAGATTTTTTCTGCTAGCTGTGAGGATGATTATGTTCAATATATATAGTTTAATCACAATATGTCTGAATGTAAATTGAGTCCGACTATGTTTGATAACTAAAATAAATTAAATAAACTGAAAAATAGTAACCAAACATTTAAAAATCAAAAGTTACTATAGTTTCCTTGCGAAAAGTTTAGCGTCTTGAACATGAAAAGGTCAACAAAAGTTACCAACTTTATAAGAAAAAGATCAAGGACTTGAACAGACATGTTCCATCACTTCCTTATGTCACAAGTGACTGTTACAGCTCTTTCCTTGGCTTGGTTACCCTCGAGAAGAAGTTAGGGGATCAACTACATTAGATTCAATTTATTCCATTTAGCATTTTTACTTGATCTATTTGCTACTTACAAAACCTTTACACAACCTATAAACTATACAATAGATAGAATTAACAAAGTTGATTGTTCTCAGAGGTGCAAACTAACAGGACATAGAATGGCCAAAGTTCCTTTTCCTTTACTTGGAGATTTTATCACAGATTTTACCACGTAAGTCGGGTTATTTTTTAAGACCTTATGCATTTCATTATCAAAGTAAAAGAAAAAGAAATGGCTTTGGATACAACAACCAACATGAATATAAGATTGTAATTATCTTATTTTTAAGCAGCTAAATTAAATGTGTCAAACAGACACACATAGAATAAAAACACAAGTTAACAGAGGCAGATGGCGTAAAAGATCTTACCATTACAAATGCAACACACACGATTCTAAACCATGATTTTGCGCTAATTTTTTTTAACACAAATGGGCTGATTTTGTAACAGTATTCATTGTTATTTATTAATTGATATAAATGTGGAAATTACCTTGAAGTTTATTGACCAATACATGGGCTTTCTCGACAAGCTTTAGAGTAAGCTGAGCACCTCTTCCAGCATTATATCAATTATCATCCTACACAAAAGTTTGACTGTTATAGCTAGGCGTCCATCGAAGCAAATCAAAATAGAGGTGGCAAAATGGGCGGATCAAGCATGTCGGATAAGAGGTTTGAATTTAACAACTTTAAACTAAACTTAAAAAGCTTTACTCATCTGACCTCACCCAAATTGACCCATTATAGAAGAAAATTCCAAAAGAAAGTAGACAAACCCGGTTATGATTTCTTAAGCCAGCATTCCTCTTCACAAGCACCCATCCATTTTGTCGACAAAATAAGTACTTTCCTACTAAAAACTTCCTTAACTTTTCCAATTACAATCTTCATTTGTTCAAGGATACTACCTGCATTGACACCTCCTTCGTTAAAAATTCTTGATATGGTGTAAATCAATTGATATAACTTTAAATACTATTTGCTTTAGGAAATCATATTTAATCATATGAATATAATTATATATACCAGATTCAATGGCTTCAAGAACCTCCCTGACCAATTCTCCAATTATTCCTCAATCATTAGTCCTTCTACCACGTTGCACATATAATGAAAGAATGACCACATATAATGAAAGAATGACTTACAAAAATCTATCAACAGGTGGGTATACGTGTATCATGCTATAAACTGTATTTAACATACAGATGACTTGACGCACCAAATGCAGAGTTTGTGTTACTAAAGGATGGAAATGATGTAGCACCAAATGCAGGAGTACTTGTAGCACAGATGGTGGCAACTGGTGATATTTGAGGACTCAAATGCTGGGGCGCTATGAAAGCCAAATGCAGGTTGACTTGCAGGCTTGCAGCTCCAAAAGGCGATAAGCCAAAAATGCTGCTTCAAGAAGCGGGCTTTGATCTCTGAAATAAGCATTTAAAGAAATGCATAATGCAAGTGTATTAGTGGAGATAAATGAATATAATTAGACTAAAGCTCATAATCTGAATATCTAATAATCTATAGGGTATGAGAATACACAAATTAGAAAGATATGCCAAGATTATTTGCTCAACAACAACCAACATAAGAAGATGATGAAGCACATCTAATGAAATAACAATAAGGTAAGGAGTTGTATGAGGCACATACATAGAGATACTTACGAAAATTTACCAACAAATTCGCTCATCATTCTAACAATTGTCTGCTCTATTTTTATTGAGGACTCCGATAACCCTACAAAGAACACCAAAAAACAAAATAATTCCTCACTAAGTTCTACTTTTTTTTATGAAATAATAAAGATGGTTTTCCTTTTAAGTGTTTACCTCGAGCAAGTGCTTCCACGGTTATCTCCTCCATTTGTTCTGCACAAATTTGTTTTAAAAACTAATAACGTTTGTTGATTAAATGGTGAAGCATAGGATTTTATCAGGATTCGTATGATGCACAAATTAAATACCTAAGCTTCTTTCAAAAAGAAAAGAAAAATGACTGCAAGTACATATCAGGAAGGGTAAAGGTAAACTTATGTTGAGATGAATCATAAGCTAGCTTGCAACTTTAACTTATTCAAATAAGATAAATTCAAATAGATACACGATCCATTACAACAACTCCAAATCAAAATTACAATCAAAATTTTACATTAAATTTAGTATGGCCCTCCCAGAAATGTTATTTAATATAGACTTCTTGTGGTCACTTCTGATATAAGAACAGTATATCACTATATATGTGTCTTGCAGGTTATAGGTATAGTTCTCTCTGCAAGTACTCATTAAAAGATACTTTTTTCTTTGTATATTAATTGATGACAAGTGGGTCAACATTTGAAATTGATAACTTGTAAGTTATGTAGATATTAAAATTAAAAGAGCTAGTAAAATACTGAAGCCATGTAAAGAACCTGATACTTCTAAAGTTAATTGCGAAATATAAAGTAGACAGCTAAAAACAGAAATGAGCTAACATATTAGAATACCAATCCAACTCTTAAAAAAAATGATGTATAAGACCATTTCCTTGATAGCTGAGCTTTTCAATTCTACCCGTTTGATATAAAACAGCTCGTTAAAAATACATGGGTCAAAATTGCCACCTCTAGTATTTCCCCAAGCTAAAGTAAATTATAACGTTTGAGTTGGGCTACACACAAAAATGTTCAAAGGGGAACTGTTAGTAACTTTCAATTAATGTTCATGCAAACTACAGAGTGTGCCCAAAATATTAGTACTCATACTTGTTGTTAATGGTTTACGTTTTCACGTGTATGGTGGACTTCAAGGATGGTTTCCTAATATCATAGTCCGTACAGTTTTAGCAATGGTGTCAAAACGGGGGTAGGTCAAGTAGAGTTGACTCGCCAACCCTTTTGCTACTTATATAGTGCAACTTCTTGTATTTATTTTACCCCTATAAATCCTACTCGCAAATTAACAAACGGACAATATGTAACTGCAAATGAGCAAATATGTAAACTGCAAATGAGCAGCATCTCATATGACTCTAATTACAACAACCATGTGAATATCTAATGTCACAAAAAATAGATGAGCAGACAAATTTTTTATATAGAAGTATATTGTAGTCAATCAACAAATAGTAACAAAAACCTGCATTTGTCTTCTAACAGCATATAAATGGTCTTTGACTCTTCGTTTGTGCAGCTAAAATTTCCAAAGCACCACAAAAGAGATGCATCCTGATCTGGGAAACATAGCTCTTGAGTTCTTCATATATGTTAGACCTTAAACCAGGATATGGTAGAGCACGATAAGAGTTGAACTGAACCTAGCTGTTCAAATAATAGTAAAATATAATAGGAAGATAAATATAGAATATGATGACTACAAATTATATACACAACCAAAGTTTATCAAAGAGCTAATTAAAGATTATAATTGTTATGAGACTAAATATACACATCATTTAATTTATCGCAACTCAGTCCTGTTATAGTGTAAATTTCCCACATAAGCTTCCAATCAACTGGCCCCAGGCCAAACACCTAGACCCAACATCTTGAGTAGGAGAGCAAGTTGCTATATATAACTCTAACAAAACTCATGTAGTTAAGCATTCAAATGAATAATAGTATTGATAGTAACCAAAATTTATGAAAGTGACATCTTACAATGAATACAAAACACTTCAAACAAATTGATGTGCATAAGTTCTGGGATGCATCTTGAGTTAGACATTGAAAATGATAGTATAATTTCTGTATCATAACAATACAAAAAGCTCAATAAATAATATGATGACACAAAATTGCAGAAAAATTATAAATTGAAGTGTAACTCATACCTAATAGGTTATCAACAATCGAAATCAACTACGGAGTATAAACATCAGAACAACAATCGATTAAAAGGAGATTACAAATTGTTAATTCGAAAATTGAGAGCCGCTCCGTGTGCTTTTGCCCGATATAATCTCCCATTGTTGTTGATCTGAAGCGTGGAGTTTGTTTTTATGGTGCGAGATTTGTGCCTTCTGTTAAGTTAAGGTATACGCATTTGTGCCTTCTGGTGCGAGATTTTTGCCCTATATACTTCCAAATTATTTATTTATATTTTATATTTTATTATAATATCGGCTTTTATTTTGACAATTTCAAATATACTTTTTGGATTTGAAAATTATACTTTTGAATTTGAATTTAAAATTTAAATCATTTAGCCTCCATTAATTTCGAAATAAATTCTGTTAAGTCAGGGGTATGATGGTAATTTGTCCTTAATCAAATATGAGATATTACGTAAACATTGATGTTAATCTAAATCAACGGTTAAGATCAATTGATGAACTTCATTTAAGGGGTAGGATTAACTCATTTGAAATTATTTTAGAAATGTATACGCATTTAAACTTGTCCAATTAATATTATAAGAGATTTAAAAAATGGGTATATGTGATATTTTTGAATTGTTTTGGGCATATATGATATTTAGAGGGTTTAAGGAAGGAATATATGTAATTCTCCCAAACACTAAAGTAAAACAATTTTCGTATCTTTCTCTTCTCATCATTCTTCAAATAACCAATAGCTAGTAGTGTATTAATTATGAATTTTTTTTCATTTTTCTGTTTTTTAAATTGAAAAATTAGTAAACGTGTTCAAGTTGAAATTTTTTGAAGAAGTTTTTTTTAAAGATAATGAAATGTATGATGAAATGCTCACTACATTTCGCATTTTGGAAAATGAAAACTTTATCGTTTATTTTTGAACTCATTTTCTAAATTTTTCTTAACTCAGCTCTCAAAACATATAAAACTCTAAAAAAGTAAAAATAAATATAATTTTCCATAACTTAGTGCCCTAAGAAACACAACCGACCAATTGGGCGTTGCCCAAGTGGTACCGTCACTGCAAACGATCAGACTTCGCATATGTGACTTATAGGTCAGAGGTTCAAATCCGTGCCTCAATGTATGTGGATGATTTGTAGACGATGATTTGCCCGACGTTGAAGCTCCTACGGGTGGGACGGACACGTACCATTATAATATGATACGGGGGTGAGGAGTTCCCTTCAAATTACCTTTGTAAGAAACACAACCTTCATTATCATTTTCTATCTCAATAATTTCCCTTTTGGTTTATATGCATTTACCAAAATATGAATTCAGTTATGGTATCTAGATATACTTCAGTTAAATATAATTTGATGAAACGTTTTAGTTTTAAGACGAAGGAACGATATAAAATCAATTCAGATTCGAAACCAACATTATTTATGTGTACTTGTTTATCTAAAACTAATTTTACATGAATTTTTTTTTTGGGTAAAGAATTTTACATGAGTTACCACAAATTCACAAGGGTTTCTTTAAAAACGAAAGTTACAAATATCAATTATGGTATTATTATTTTTTGGGCTACTCAGTAATCACGACCATATGTGTTAATAATCTGATCTAACTTTTTTTTAACTATAATTTCTTCAATAAGAATAAAAATCATCTTGTGCATTAGATGATCAGATCTCTATCAGAGAGGCGTAGTGAAACAGATGTAGGATATTACACGAGCTCTTGTTTGTGTCTGTATACACTCAATATATCAGTTCTAAGCATGTTCGGCGACCGGTACATTAGAGATAAAACGTACCAATTTATCGCTACAATATTATACTTAGATTTTTTCTTATACATTCATATAGAGACCAATTGGGAATGGCTTAATTGGTACCGCCACCGCAAACGCTCATACCCCACATGTATGACCGATATATTAGGGGTTTGAATCCGTGCTTAGCATATGTTGGTGATTTATGGACATGTGATTTGTCAAGCATTGATTCTACTTGCGGGTGAGGCAAACGCATACCATTGAAATATGGTACTGGGTCAGAATTACCATTCAAATTACCCTTTACATTCATATAGATTGCAATTAGTGCCGGCAATTTTTTGCCCAGATACTTTGGACATGGGTGATTATGAGCTTTCTTCCTTTGATTTTGGCCTAATTTGGGTAGTACAAAGTTACAAACTGTGGGTGTGGGTTCCAATGGGCAGAATCAAAGTAATAATGGGTTCAAACGGGCTATTAATATATATTGGGTACTATTAATGTGAAAGAGAATATTTTTAATGAAATAGAGTGCTAGTAAGAATATAATGAGGACGGTGGGTTTAATTTTATTTAAGGTTTACTATTTTTGATTATACACATAACACATCCATTTCCAAATTAAATTATTTTTTTCAAGTTAAAATAAGTTGTTTACTTGTTTTATTGTTCCACGTATAAATAATATAATATTAATATTAATATAACTATTTTGCTATTTCCAATTATATCAAACTTCCGGTTACTTCCCTTACATAATATATACATATTTCCCGATTCACTTTCGGGTATTACCATTTACTTTTAATTATTAATATATGTTTTCTAACTTATATATTCATTATGATAATTATTTCTTGTTTTCAAAAATATAAATTGATGATTTATTTATCTCATATTTAGCGTTAAATAACCATTTTTATAATTGTTGTGCATAAGAAAATTTAAAGGAAATGAAAAAAAAAAAGTGATTTCAAAATGATTTTTTATTAAGTCCGTTTAGCCCAAGCTCGTTTAGACCCGAGCCCATCTAAACACGAACCCGTTTAGACTCGAGCCCGGTATAACCCGAGCCCGTTTTGACCCGCTTAGCCGAACCCACCCGCCCACCCGTTTTGCCACCTGCACACCTCTGATTGCAATAACAGTTCAAATTTAAATAGCAAATTGAATAGAGATGAATTAATTGTTGGTCCTCATTCAAATGCATAATATTAGAGTTAATTTTGTGTTCTAATCTTAACCCAATAAAGAAACCATCCAATCCTTTTGGGAAAATCACAAAAATGATCCAATCATCACACCTATTTTAACAAAATAATCTTTTGACCAACACTTTTCACAAACTAATCCATTGACTGGCGCCAAAAATGGCGCCCCCCGGCGCCCCACCTTATTTATTCCATTTTTAAACCTTAAAGTCAACAAAATGATGGGCCCGACGCCCCTGATGGTGACGTGTGTGAGAGGGTGGGGCGCCGATGTGACGGGGTGGGGCGCCGATGGTGACATGTGTGAGGGGGGCGCCGATGGTGACATGTGTGAGGGGGTTGGCGCCGATGGTGACATGTGTGAGAGGGTGGGGCGCCGATGTGACATCCGAGGGGCGCCGGGCCCATCATTTTGTTGACTTTAAGGTTTAAAAATGGAATAAATAAGGTGGGGCGTCGGGGGCGCCATTTTTGGCGCCAGTCAATGGATTAGTTTGTGAAAAGTGTTGGTCAAAGGATTATTTTGTTAAAATAGATGTGATGATTGAATCATTTTTGTGATTTTCCCAATCCTTTTACTCAGCTTTACTAAATGTTGTTGAGCTGTAAGAAAATCCAATGAACAATTCGCTATTGGGCTTTTGGTAAATTTCACTTTTTCAGTATCCATCATAGTCCTGGACATCTTATCGTATTTCAAAATGGGCTGGCCCATTAAGTCTCACTACATGAATTTGCTATCTAATTTACCATTATCGTTCTCAAGTTCTCAAGTAGTACTAAATAGGCCTATTTACAAAGACCTACAAATAGGCCTAATTTTCTGATTGGTTGAATTTTTTTTCTCTATTAGTTTCATCCAATCAATTTTTTCAAACCCACCAATCACATCTTTAGACATATATTTAGTCTTACACAATTAAGCCTACCAATCATTTTCCTTAAAGAGTCGTTTGACATGTGAATTTTTAATGAAATGTTTGATCATTCAATAATGAATAAAACTCTATTAATTTCGTTAAGTTAAAACTTATTTTTATAATAATAATTAAAAGCTGTCACAAAAATTTACAATTCCCAATTATTCTAAAGTTAATTGATAAATAAAATCGCTTGGCTACATGATGGTCAACACAAAAGCAGATCTTGAGAAGGTAATTATTAGACATGGGACTCACCTAAATATGATGATGTCTATGAAAAAAGCTCAAATCTGGTAGACAGGCCATATGGTGCTAAAGAAGCTACATGTTTTTCCCCATTAATTTGCATTATGGAATGTAAACTGTCTGATAAATTATATGATATAATGTTACTGAAAATGAAACTGAATAGAAAACTTAAGTATCATTTAACAACTATATCCGTATCCAACAGAAACAGTCTCGGAAATATCGGTTAGGTTACACACATCTAAGCTAAAAAGGTTCGACTTTTCTCGCATAGCAGCCTGAACAGGGATCGTGCTATGTCAACCCATTATGATTATATCCATACGTATGTAATTGTATTCCTGATATTATTCAAGTACGGTTGTAATTGGTTATAAGCTGTGAACTTGAGAATATAAGAAACATCACGAGTAATGTCACGAAAAAACAAACAAATATACAAATAATAGCGTATGTCATATGTGCAAGTAATTCCATGAACACCTCATTACCTTGGTATAAGTTTATAGATCGAACCCCATGAAAGCAATTGAAAATTTATAGGAATATATAAACGGGTAAGCAAACGTATGTGGGATCAATTCCACTATCAACCGCTCATATAATCGAGAAATAATATCGAAAATGAGTGAGGTATGTTCTATAAAAACGAGTGATTCATAAAATCTTTGATGTGATAGTGCTATGAACTTGATGACGTTATGCTTTAAAATAACTGTAAAAGCTTTGGATTTAACATGTATTGACATGTCATTTTAAAGGGAGGTGATAAATACAGCAAAGAAAATAATTCATATATTAAAGATAATGAAGCTAAATACACAGAATCAGATTCCACTGCTGCTGTTCAAGTTCATTTAGTTGTATTTAGACAACCTCCAAAGATGAAGCTACTCTTAGATAAGAGTTTAATTAAATGTGGTATCATGTGATAAAAGTTCCAATGTTCAGGGACTAAATATGTAAATATCTTTATTTAAGTCAGTTATTTTGTTATGTTAGTTAGGTTGTAATGAGGTGTATATATCAGTGTAAGAACTCATATTGGGGATTACGAAACTTTATTCAATAATATTCATTTTTCACAATTTCTCTCAAATTCTCATTCAATGTTATGGTATCAGAGCACTATGAAGGATCTATGATTCTTCAAACACTGTAATTCAATCAATAATCTTGATTCTAGTTCTATTCGATTACGTTTCAGTTTTTCCGCAAACAAATTAGGTCAATTTTTGAATCCAAAATTGATCATCTGAATTACTCAAAATCATTGAATCATCGCTTCATTCTTGATTAAATTTGATTAAATTGATCATCTGAATCACTCGAAATCATTAAATCACTGTTTAAATTCGCATCATTGATTCTTAAACATGCCGATTGTAGCTGAACAATCTGCTGAAGATTTGAGGTTTAATGCTGAGATGACTCATGATAACACTATATCTACTACTCATCCATTGTATTTTCATCCAAATGATCATCCAAGACTTGTGTTGATTTCAAAGCGACTTACTGGTTCAGAAAATTATAGCACCTGGAAACGCTCTATGATGATTGCTTTAGGAGCAAGAAACAAGTTAAAGATTGTTACTGGAGAGATTCAAGAACCAGAAAGTAATTCGGATCTTAAAGCACTTTGGGACAGAGCAAATGATATGGTAATTTCTTGGATTCTCAATACTCTATCTGATCAAATAGGCAATAATTTGAGTTTTATTCATTCTGCTGCTGCTCTATGGAGTGAATTATCTGAACATTACTCACAATTGGATGGACATAGGATATATCAAGTATCCAATGAATTGTCTCAATTAACTCAGCACAATACCTCAATAGAAATTTACTATCATAAGATGAAAGGACTGTGGGATGAGTTAGATGCACTAGAAGCCCCCTATGCATGTATCTGTAAATGTAACTGTGAAAATGGTAGAACAAATGGGGAAAGAGATCAGAGAAAAAGACTAATTCAGTTCCTAATGGGTTTAGATGAGAGCTTTACTAACATTAGAGGACAAATTCTGCTATTGCATCCTCTACCATCTGTTTCCAAAGCATACAGTATGCTTAGACAAGAGGAAAAGCAAAGGGAACTTCCTAAAGTGAATCTTCATGTTCCAACTGCTTTAAATACCACTTCTAATGCTCAAAGACTTCCTTACTCGAATACTAAACAATACAAATCTGGAAATTCATCAGACTCCACTGCTCCTGTTGTTAGAAGAGGTATTTTCAGAAAAGGAGTTTATTGTGATTATTGTAAAAAGGAAGGTCATCTAAAGGATGAATGTTACAAAGTGGTTGGTTATCCTATTGGTCATCCTCTGCACAATAAGTACATTCCATTGAATCAAAGAACCAATGCTCAGATGACAAAAGGAAATATGGTTAACATGGTTCTTGGTACTAATGATTCTGCAACTCAGTCTCCTACAGCACAGCTTCCTGCCACTCCATTTGACACTCATCAATATGCTTCATTCAATTCTGATCCTTTTGTCTTTGCAAGAATGGACCAGCTTCAAAATCAGTTGAATCAGGTTCTCTTAATGATGCAGCAACAACAAGAGGATGCTTCTTCTAAATCTGGTATTGATCATTCAAATGTGGCAGGTATATCTTCTGCTAGATACTCTTTTATTGCTTCATTCATTACAACTCCTAAGGAAATTTGGGTAATTGACAGTGGTGCCACTGATCACATATGTATTTCACTTGATAAAATGCAAAAAACATATACCTGTTCTATTCCAATTTTAGTTAATCTACCAAATGGCTGTAAGGTCAAAGTAGATACTATTGGATCTGTTGCTCTTACACCCACTCTTACTCTCAAAAATGTCTTCTATATACCATCCTTTACTTACAATTTAATCTTTGTTAGTAGACTCACACATTCATCTCATAATGCTGTGATATTTACTAAAACCACTTGCTATTTTCAGGACCATAATGGAACAATTGCTTATGGCAATCTTCATGGTGGTCTTTACACTCATTCTAGTTCTCAAGCTCATCAAACTTCTGTTCTTCCAGCAGCTCTCACCACCTCAAGTTCTGTGCATCTCTGGCATGCACGATTGGGTCATCCATCTTTTCAAGTTCTCAAACAAATCAAGTCTATTTCTGAGTTTTTGCCTTGTAATTCTGTAATAAATAAATGTACTGTGTGTCCATTAGCAAAACATCATGCTTTACCTTTTCGAGTTAGTGTTTCTCATGCAACTTCTTTGTTTGACTTAGTTCACATTGATGTTTGGGGTCCTTATAGACATACAACTTTTAATAAATGTAAATATTTCCTTACAATTGTTGATGATTATTCTCGTGCTACTTGGACTTATTTGTTGCCATCTAAACATCATGTAACTTCTACACTCAAAGCATTTTCTGCTTATGTTCAAAATCATTTTCATACTTCCATCAAAACCATTAGAAGTGATAATGGCACTGAGTTCATTAATCATTCTCTTTCTGAATTTCTTCAATCAAATGGCATCATTCATCAAACATCTTGTCCCTATACTCCTCAGCAAAATGCTAGAGTTGAGAGAAAACACAAACATTTGTTAGAAATGGCCAGGTCTATTCAATTTCAAGCAAATTTCCCAATTCACTTGTGGGGGTACTGTATTTTGGCTTCCACCTATCTTATAAACAGATTACCATCTAGTGTCTTACAACACAAGAGTCCTTATGAATTACTTTACCAGCATCCTCATGATCTTAATCATTTAAAAGTGATAGGATGTCTAGCCTATGCACATCAAACCACAACTGATAAATTTGCACCCAAAGCTCTTCCAACTGTTTTACTTGGTTATCCTCATAATCAAAAAGGTTATCTTCTCTATGATTCCGCAACACACAAAATTATCACAAGTAGACATGTCACTTTTGATGAGTCTATTTTTCCTTTTCATAAGTCACCTACTGTTGCACCCACTATTACTCCTATGCCAACCTACACTCATCATGAGACTCCACTTGTTTTTCCTTCTACTTCACCTGTCTCATCTGCTGCTGACTCTACTCCTTCTTCTTCTAATCATTCCATATCTATAAACCATTCTCCTACTAATTCTCCTGTTCCTATTCCATCTCCTCTTACTGATCCATCCACTGGATCACCCACTACTTCCACTACTTCCTCTTCATCTTCTTCTACTTCTCCTGCAACTTCTTCTATACCTTCTCATAGAACTTCTACTAGAGTAAAACATCCTCCTACTACTTTGAAAGATTTTCAATACTCTTTACCACCTTCCATTTCTAAACATCATCATTCCAATTTTCTTAATTACTCAAATCTTTCTTCTCATTCTACTTCCTTCATCAATTCTATCAATAGTCACAGTGAACCACATACTTTTGCCCAAGCTTCTAAGGATCCAAAATGGATTGAAGCAATGAATAAGGAAATTAAAGCACTTGAAGATAATTGTACTTGGTCTCTTACAACTTTACCACCTGGTAAGAACCCAATTGGGTGCAAATGGGTTTATAGAATAAAGTATCATGCTGATGGCACCATAGAAAGGTTTAAAGCCAGATTGGTTGCCAAAGGGTTTCATCAAAAAGAAGGAATAGATTATAAAGAGACTTTTGCACCAGTGGCCAAGATGGTCACTGTGAGAACTTTATTAGCTGTAGCAGTTCAAAGAGGATGGTTTCTTGAGCAACTTGATGTTAATAATGCTTTTCTTCATGGTGATCTCCATGAAGAAGTGTACATGACCATTCCTCAAGGATATTCTAAACCAGTTTCAACTAACACAGTTTGTAAGCTTACAAAATCTCTTTATGGACTCAAGCAGGCCCCCAGACAATGGTTTGAAAAGCTTACTACATTTCTTCTTTCTTTGGGTTTTATTCAGAGTTATGTTGATACTTCCTTATTTACCTTTCAAAAAGGTACCATTTTTACAGCCCTTCTCATCTATGTAGATGACATAGTTCTTTCAGGTAATACTTTAGTTCACATCCAAGATATTAAGTCTAAACTTCACTCTGAATTTAGCATAAAAGATCTTGGTCCTCTCAATTATTATCTTGGTATAGAACTTCTCAGAAATAACAAAGGTATTACCATGTCTCAGAGAAAATATGCTCTTGAACTCTTACATCATGCCAACCTCTTAGATGTTAAACCAGCTTCTACTCCTTTAGATCCAAATGTCAACCTCATTCCTACAGCAGGGGATCTTTTATCTGATTCATCAACTTATAGAACACTTGTTGGCAAGCTTATTTACCTTACTATTACAAGACCTGACTTGGCTTATGCTGCTCAAGCTTTAAGTCAATTTTCTCAGAATCCAAGAACTTCTCACATGCAAGCATTACAAAGAGTTTTAAGGTATATTAAGCTCTGTCCTGGTCAAGGTATTTTCTTTCCTGCTGCTACCAAACTTGAACTTACAGCTTATTGTGATAGTGATTGGGGTGGCTGTAATTTCACTAGAAGATCGGTTAGTGGCTATGCTTTATTTCTTGGTAGTAGTCTTATTTCTTGGCAATCAAAGAAGCAATCAGTTGTTTCCAGATCTAGCACTGAAGCAGAATACAGGGCTCTTGCATATTGTACTTGTGAACTTTCTTGGCTCAAATGTCTTCTTCAAAATCTTCAAGTACATGTTCCAACTCCTACTCTTGTCATGTGTGATAATGCTTCAACAATTGCTTTGGCTTCAAATCCAGTTCATCATGCAAGAACAAAGCATATTGAGATTGATTGTCATTTTGTTAGAGACAAGATTAAGTCTAAAGAAATTCTGCCATGCTTTGTTCCTTCTAGTTCTCAAGTTGCAGATATTTTAACAAAGGCACTTTCTAGAGCTCTTCATTATAATTGTTTAACCAAGTTGAGCATTTGTGATCCTTACACAATGCCAACTTGTGGGGGGGGGGGGGGGGGGGGGGGATAAAGATAATGAAGCTAAATACACAGAATCAGATTCCACTGCTGCTGTTCAAGTTCATTCAGTTGTATTTAGACAACCTCCAAAGATGAAGCTACTCTTAGATAAGAGTTTAATTAAATGTGGTATCATGTGATAAAAGTTCCAATGTTCAGGGACTAAATATGTAAATATCTTTATTTAAGTCAGTTACTTTGTTATGTTAGTTAGGTTGTAATGAGGTGTATATATCAGTGTAAGAACTCATATTGGGGATTACGAAACTTTATTCAATAATATTCATTTTCACAATTTCTCTCAAATTCTCATTCAATGTTATATATCAAAGTAAAAACACACGGCACAGGCACATATTGCAACAACATAATTTTTAGTGTATGAATTATTTTGTTTGGTGAATTTATCAACTCGTACGTACCATAAACCCAAACTAATTATTAAATATAATTCGTGGGGTCCTGTTGTGTCATCTAATCAAGAAGCAAAATATATATTCATGATCACTTTTTCCTATTTCGATCGTTATCTTTTATTTTTCCCTTAAAATGTAAATAAAATCATTAATATATACTCGTATTTGGATAGCCTCTACCCACGTACCTCAACGGCTCAACCTACGAGTATAACATGATTACGACAACGATATACCAAGTATTTGATTGGGAATATAATATTTGTGCCATATACATTCTAGTATTTTACTCCGAATTTATTTAAAATATGACCCCACGTACATTTATTTATCCGGTGTTCAAAGAAACTGACATTTTAGCTTCATAGTTTCTTACCTCAATTTTACAGAGCTGCTTAAGAAACGGAAGATCTTGATTGCCATAATTCAATGCTCGTTGTGGTGCATTTGGAAAGCAAAGAATGATTTGGTGTTTAATGGTATTCATAAACCATACATGGTTATTGTGGGTGATGTCATTTCTAGTTCTTTTTTGTGGATTAAGAATAGGGGTAATATTCCTTGTATTTGGGTTGATTGGATTCGTAGCCCTTTATAATTTCTTTATTTATCTTGTACTTTGTTTTCCTTTTGCCTCTCTTAGCTTCTTGCTAAGTTGAGGTAATTATTAATTATATTTGCCGTTTCCAAAATTTTTTTTACAGAGCTGCTTAAAAATATTCTAGTATTAATTTTGACTAAAAGGTGCATCAAGGCATCCAACCCTGTCGGTGAAGCTCCTTTGACAATCATTGAAATGATATTATACAATTAAAGAAAATATAAACTACTTACAACTTTTCTTTAATATTAAAAGATATCATTTAGAGGGGCAAAAATTTTATAATGTCATTAACTATCTTAATTAACTCTTTTTTTGGTGTTATTTTAGATTTCTTGGGGGGAGAGCAGCTGCCGTTATCACCCTTGTAGATAAGCCACTGGTTGCAACTTACGACAAATTTGAAGGGGTAAGATGGATTATTATTAAGTGTAGTGTTGTTAAGATGCAGTCATGTCGTTATAATGCAATGAATCTGAACAGAAGATTAAAGATAAACTGTTTAAATTGTTTGCCCCTACCGTCCTCTCTAAGTCACCATCCCTATGATCCAAATAATCAAATAATATTATAAAACTATGTTGTTTGGATCGATTAGCTAATTATAATAGCAGTGTTAATTTGATTTTGGTTTTATAAGATAATAAATTACTTATACGGTTCTATACCCAGAAATGAAATCGCCGAATTAATTATCATTATATATTTGCAAAAAGATGAACGGAATGAAAGCTTGCCAGTAAATATACATATACATATATACATTTTATTTTAGATTTTATAAAAATAAAAATGAAAAACGTTGGGTTTGTTTTGAAATGCGGTGGAAAATCTTTTCTCACATGGGATAGAATTAAAACAAGCACATGTTAACACATGACATATATAAAGCAAAATTACATTAATTAATGAAGCTTTAATTAATAATTTCATTAATTACAACATCCACAATGGAATTTAATTCCTACTCTTTCTATTTTCCCTTAACAAATAGATTTTTTTTAATAAAAAAATAAAAAGGAACGTTAAAATTATAATAATTCATTCATTAAATTAACACCTATCTGATCGATCATAATAATGGAAGTCCAACCCAGACTTCAACTTTTTGGTGAGCACAAAAGTGCCTGCAACATACAAACACAATAACACATTCATTCATTACAAATAATCGCCGAATTAAAGTATCAGAAGTGGTAAATAAATTTTTTTTTTTTCCAAAGTCTAGTCCTGTACAAATGTTATCCCATAACTTTTAATTCACAAATTTAAGAAAAAGCAATAAAAAACCTGCATGCGTATTATATCATACGTTGAGACAATACGTGTATCTTCTTCTTTGTCGTGCCACAGATTCTAACTTCTGAAACAACTCATCCGGTGTCAAGATCTCACCCGGTGAACTTAGGAACACAGTTCGGCGAACAGGTGGAGACCAAAGACCGCTTTGGGCATAATTAAATCCCAATTCCGATACATCAGCGAATTTTAACAGAAGCCTTTCGGATACAGAACTTGGCACCAATTGGACTTTACAAGAAGATGGTATAGGCTCTTCTGAAGTCGTCGAAGATTCGGTATGATCAGACATAGTTAACTAATATTGAATTCTTGAACTAATTAAGAAATCATGATGAAATGAAAGTAATGGAGAAGAAGGGGGGTGAGGAGGATAAATAAGTGTATGGTTGTATGTATGTAATCATAGGATAATAGAAGACGTGGTAAGCATAATTGGAATGAAGTTAACTTTATACTATAAATAAGTCCCTTTGGTGCATGTGTTTTTGTGTGTCATATATGTCAGTGTTAACTAAAATTTACGGTGCATGAAAATTTCGTGCTACTCATTTATGAGGTAAAACAATCTAGTAAATTTGATAATGACATCATTTATATTTATTAAATCTATCGTTAAATATTAAAACGTATATAAATAGTTGTACTCGGAATATAAATATAGTTGTTATTAGGGGCAAAACCTAGTTGACATGTTACTAGTTGCACATTTCTTTTACACCTCAAATTCAAGACTGGTTACATCGAAATCAGATCTAATTTTTTCTAAGGAAACTTACACTATGTTTGACAAGTTGACTAGTGGCTCGTACCAGCCATACGCGTCACCATATTTAGTTTCACACCTCCTTGCGGCAAGAAGTACTCTCGTGCACTTACTTACTTGGCTCGCATGCAAGTCAGACCTGTTATCTTTTGACCGTGCTCTAAGGTAAAACTTGTTGACGCGTCTTTATCTAATATCTTGAAAAATGGCTGAAAACAAGTTAAAACAGAGGAAAAGTTGATGATATGGTTTCCAAATTAGGTAAATGCTAGTATAAAGTACGTAGAATTATAACTTTTTATTTATTTTATCCATAGTTGATTCTATCACTATTGTTATAACCCGTTGCTAATCTCCATGGCAGACGACTCTCACCCACTCGATATCAGTAAGCAGTTTCAACAAGTAAACGAACAACTTTAAGCCATAAGAACAGAGTTATGGTCTTAGTAAGGTAAATCATAAGAGTTTACAAAAAGTAATTAGCTTTAATCTGCAAATTTAGTTGTGGGGACTTGGGAAAGGAAAAAGAGGGACTAGGTTTTTGTCACTTTTACAAGAGTGGTCCCTAATTGGCCTTGAATCACAAATTAGTAGTTCGATCAGTGCGTATTTTCTTAGTGATCACTTGTACATGGCATTGTTTGGAAGTATCCAACTATGACCCCTCATAACCAACCATTCATATGATAAGTTGCTATACTTTCTTTGTGATCGTGACCACTTTGTTATAATTATTGGCCACTCCTATGTAAATCACAATCGCATTTGAATTGCGCTTTCGCACATCTTTTACCAAAAAAATAGAAAAAATATATATATAAAAGGAATCATTTCAGTTAGTATAACGACTAGTTTTATTCTTCCATCTTGAACATAAACTACTTTTGATACGAATATCTGTTTGAAGGGCCGGATTTGGGCTTGTGAAGGTGGACCAGCTGCACAGGCCCATAATCCATAACATTTTAAAGACTTACAATTTGCCCAAATATGCGTATTCAGAATTTTATGTACCAGCCCATAACAGCTTCTAAAATTAGAAACCATATTTTGTCCATGTTTTTTCTCCCATCGAGTGTTGCCCATTGAGTTTTTACGAGGTCGAAAAAAAGCACAAACGTTCGAGTTATAAATGGAAATGTTTCGACGACGTACAGTATGTGATGGATTACTAATGGTTAAGAATGATTTTAGCAGCTTTTTAACCGTACTTTCTATATTAAATAGCACTGACCCAAATCGAAGAACATTTTTTTATTCTTGAATACCAAGAAACTTAAATCCCATTTGTCTGATTTCGTCGAATGTGAAAATATATTGGTCTCTGCCTCCTGTGGTTGATTCTGTACGTATCATAACGTTCAGATACTTTCATCAATCACAGTGGTTGATCGATAAATAATATTTTCATATCAATATAGACATATTAGAGATCAAAATACATATTAATTTCTAAAAGTTTAATCATGGGGAAGGGGAAGCAACATGACATTGAAGCAGGGAAGCATTACCCAACACAGATGGAAGATCCTCAACTTCGTTGGGGGTTCATTCGAAAAGTTTATTCGATCTTGACATTACAATTGTTGTTAACGGTTATCGTAGCCAGCATAGTAGTTGTAACCCCACGAATTAACCAGTTTTTTCGTACTCGAATGGGTCTCATTGTGTACCTCATCATTTTCATTATTACAATCATAGGTAAGGAACTCCTTTTGACATCATTTTTTTTGTGTGCCTCACTTGACTCTTCCATTCACTTATTTATGAGGAATTTGCAGTTATGTTTACGATGAGCTACTTTATGAATCGCCATCCTACGAATATCATCCTTTTGGGTGTGTTTACTGTATTATTCTCCATCATGGTCGGGGTTGCTTGCGTGTTCTACAAAGGTAATGAAGACATTAGAATTTTTTATTCGTATGATACAATATTAGCCATCATAAAGTAGCATTTACTAGCGATAAACTCGATTCGTTTCTTGAAATTATATTTCTCTTTCACAGGGGACGTCATACTGGAGGCCAGTCTCTTGACCATGGTATTGGTGGTTAGCCTCACACTCTTCACTTTCTGGGCAGCTAAAAGAGGATACGATTTCAACTTCCTGTGGCCATTTTTGTTCTGCACCCTCATTCTCGTATTACTATTCAGCATGATTCAGGTATACGATATCCTAATATAGGGGCTAGTTCAGAAAAAACAATCCTTATGGTAAAACTGATAAAATAGAAAGAGAGAGTGACACGTGGTAATTGTACATTATTGTTTTCTATGCACACTGATGCACAAATTGTCACGTCTCACCCTCTCATTCTTTAGTTTACAATAACAACAACTACTAATTTGTTTGGTTTGATTCTTTCGTTGCAATTTATAAGCACATAACAATCTGTCTATTTATTTTATTATTTTTATTTTTTAATTTAATACAGATCTTTTTCCCAATGGGAAGTTTGGTGAGAATGATAATTTCATTTGTGGTGGCACTTCTGTACTGTGGCTTCCTCATATACGACACAGATAACCTGATAAAACGCTGCAGCTACGATGAATATGTCATGGCTGCAACCATGCTTTATTTAGACATGGTAAACCTGTTTATAGCACTGCTACAAATCTTGGGATTCATCGATGGTTAAAGGCCGGCTTCATGGTTTGACCCTCAATGCTTAATTTGAACATAAACTATACGGTTGAGGGTAGCACATATTTTATGTACATTGTAATTAAAGGGATTGATGTGTTCGTCTTTCAGCTATTTGATGTTTAATCCTGTCGTTTTAAAGGGTTCGAGAGTTGAAGAACATCAATGTATACTTATACATATATACGTACAGTTTATATATGCACCATTGCTTTGAAATATTATTACGATGCAATTTATGGATAATAAATCTAAAAAATTGTCTGAAGTCCTAAAACTTATCAGTTCTTTTAAACAATCTAACACGAAAAAACGACAGTCACTAAAAACGTTATAAATCAATCAAGAATTAGACCAGAAATTTTGAACATTTTAAGACGACAATCCAAAAAATAAAAGAATATATGTTTTTAAGTACTCTTTGTCACGTTATAATTAATAAATATTTGTTCGACATGATGGGATACCATGACTAGCTACGTGCCTACGTACATATCATTACTTTCCGTATGTAACTAAACGAAGGTGTTTGGTAGGATTAAACTTTTGAGTAAGCTATAAAGTGAGAAAGTAGTAAATATTTCTGATGTTGAACTAATCCATTACAGTTATAATAATACCTTGAAAAGTTCAAACTTTTAATACTCTTTAAAAGTGGCGGAGCTAGAAGTTTTAAGTGGAAGCGGAAAAAAATTTATTTTGTTTCTTCTATAGTTTTGAAGAATCAAAATTTTAAAATTATTACTAATATCTTTAAAAAAATATCTTTACGAATTTTCAGTTTGTTTAAGGGCCGTTGCCCCGTCCCTTGTAGATTTACTCATGTTCTTCGAACATGAACTTGTAAAGTCACAATCATGTATTCTATGTCTTTATATATATTCAAGGTTTTCATAAATTAATACACGTACACACAGGGGCGGATCCAATGTAATACGTAGGGGGTCCGAGGCCCCCCCTCGATTTTGGGTTGTAAAGGTAAAATTTTTAAAGCTATATGTAAGGCCCCCAACTCATAAATGATTTGGCCCCCAATAATATCATCAATTTTGGATTGTAAAGTCAATTTTCATAGTTTTAATGTAGAAAATATGTTTATAATGTAAAGTTATAAGGTCATGGAAAGAAAAATAGAGGTATAGGATTTAAGTTTAATGGTGAGAAGAATTGCAGAGAGATATGGTAAAGAAGACAACAGTAGACTTGGGAGTTGGGACCCGTTTGTTTGTAAGCTTTTAAGAATTTTCTTTTTAGGTACCCTTCATTATCATACAATATACATATAAACCCCTCAATATTCATAATGTAACAATTCACATGTTATGATATATTATGGATTATTGCTTATTAATTCTATAAATTAATCGTTTTAGTTATTATTTTTATTCTTATGCCCTTGAGAATATTCTAAATTGTAATTTCTCGTTTAAAGTTTAAAAAAGTTAAAAGAACATCTTGTAAGATATACTTCGAGTATGATAAAAATAACATAAGATATTATTAAATATGTATCTCACTTAATAAACATATTAAAGGGTTTAGGTCCCCGAAATGCTACTAACTTTGACCAAATCTCTATTGTATGCACCCAACTTACGTATGCTAATTTTAATGCAACCAACTTTCCAAAATGGTGTTTTTGATGTAACTTGATGACGTGTCGCGCGTATGGCATGCCACGTGGCGTATGGAGAGAGCGACATGTCACCAAGTTACATCAAAAACACCATTTTCGAAAGTTGATTGCATTAAAATTAGCATACGTAAGTTGGGTGCATACAATAGAGATTTGGTCAAAGTTAGTAGCATTTCGGGGACCTAATCAGCATCTACATATAACTAAACTACCTATTCAAAAATAAACTAACACTAAAACAAAAACTTGTTAAGTTTAGTATACTAGTATTTTAAAGAAGGCACATCACGTTTTTTGGATTTATTGATGTATAAATTATTTTCTACTTTGCTAGTGTAAGCATTTAGCTTCATAATTACTTGTCTCATTTTTGTATATTTAAATAAGATTGATGTTGAAGTTGTAGTTTCCGTTGCTTAATAACTTCGTCAATTAGAAGAATAAAAGTTTTTATATGGTCCAATCAAAACTGACCTTGTATTGTGAATTTTCATATGGATAATTGGGTTTGAAAGTAGTTTTATTTGGTTGGTTTTTGACGATATAATAGAGATCTAAAAAATTCAAATGAATAAACCTTTTTCTTCCGACGATGTTATGATATAACTCAAGGCCCCCCCAGAAAAAAATTCCTGGATCCGCCACTGCGTACACACGTTTATGTCTATGTATATTTGATCTATTTTAATCTAGTAGAATACGAAAACAACCATAAATTGACAAATAACAAATGCCTAGCATCTTTAGGTAGGGGTGTCACTTTTATCCGGAATCCGAATAATTCATTCGATCCAATCCGATTTAGATTAAATGGACAGGATTATTTGGATTACGGATTGCTTAAACGGATTATGGATTACTTAAATGGATACACGGATAGAATTAATGATCAAAATTAAACTGTTTGGATATATCCGTATAATCCGAATAAGAATCAAATAATTAAATAATACTTTTTAATAATATATTAGATACTAATGTTACCATATAAGAAATTAAAAATTAATCACAAATATAAACACATAAAGAGTTACTATTTTTTCAGTTTTTGAAGAACGGAGATCTGACATTTTAGATGCTATGAACTTAAGGAAAGAAGATTTAATACTTTTTGGTTGTTTTGGGATTACTCTTTTGGATTAGATTGATTGTAGGTGTATTTAATTTTGGAACTAGGAATATGTTTTGGATCAAATTGTATGTTAGAAGTTGGAATTGGAATTTGGATGTTAAAATATGATATATCGTTTCATCTTATCTTATGTTTGTTTATATACTTGTTTTATTAAAAGTAAAGTTAGTCTTACTCGATATCACACGTTCAACTTGAGCTTATTCGGATGAAACCGTTTAATCCGAAAATTAATCCAAACCATTTAATTCGTATCCGATTAATCCGTTTCTTATTTGGATTGGATTACGGATGAACTTGAAATTATTCAAAATCCGATTAATCCGATCCGAATAATCCGAAATCCGAACAATCCGTCCGAATAACACCCCTATCTTTAGGTATAATTAGATTCCCCCAAAACATTAATTAAAAAAAAATATTAATTTATACTAATATAAATTTACAAAAATAATTATACAATTAAAAATTAACCATACACCATTTTTATGCATTGTTGTGTTGTACTGTACAACACTGCAAAGCAGCTTTAGTGGTGTATGACTAATTTTTAGTGGTGTACAAATCACTACCCTAGGATAATTTATAATTATACTTTTAATAATGATTTATTAAATATGTACATAGATAAAAAAAAAAAAATGAAATGCCCCGTTCACATGGTAATAAAATAATACAAGTAAATATAAATAAATGAATATAAAATTAAATAGGATGCTATTGTTTCATCTTTAATTAAAGTGTCATCATAATGGCCAAAGAACGCTTAATTACACTCACTCCAAGACATATTTCTCTCCAATCAAATGTTCTCTCCCATTCTTTATTTATTTCCCGTGACACTGAAATCTTGGAATATCTAAAACTACAATAAAAAAAGAAAATTTAAATTTAGAAAGATTTTAAAAATGCTTCTTTCGGTATCTTTAGCCGCACTGTATGCAAATCTTGGAGTTTTACAAATACCTGCCCATAGTAAAGACAAATATGGTTAGGTGTGACATTTTTCTTTTTTAATTATGATTATTGCATGATGATGATGATCATCACCCTCATGTGGTACCACACCATGGAGCCAACTTGGGATGATGTTCGATCTCTCTTCGTCGAAACACGGTGGTGCATTCTGGTAGCTCGCCTAGATCGGCAAAAAATGACTCTTCGTCTTCTCTAATCGAAAAAATCATTGCCATGTCATTATCTTCGACCATGTCCCTAGCCATCAAGGGACTCTCAAACACGGTTGATGACGTGGAGTCCAAATCCGAAAACCAACCATATTGGTCTGTTGTTGTCGAAAATGGTCCCACCTCAAGACTTGTGAATCTTTGGTCGAGTTCAGGTTCAGGTTGAGGCTCAGTTCGCCTAGTGATAATAATTGGCGCTTCTTGTTCTTCTTCATCCAATTGGTCGTCATTGTTTGAATTTGTCGCTTCGTTGGTGGTAGAGGGACTAGTTGGCGGCGATGATGGTGCGTTGTGGTGGTGATTGTTGTTTCTAGAAGCCGGCCAAGGGTGGTTGTGCTCACACGAATAAGTCACTATCACCATAGTAGGGTCCGTCCGGCTCCTTTCTACTTGTTTTCTTGCGGGACATCCTTTGGAACTACTACATCTATAATAGCCCCTACCAAAACAAATTATTGAGGTTTGTTAATTAATAATATGTTAATTAATTTATAAATTTTGTATAAGATAACCACTTTGTACAAATATTGAATTATTTTATTTATTGTCTAGATAATTTTAAATTTGAGAAGAAGCTGTCATCCGACATTATCCTAGTAAAAAATAAGGATATTTTTGTTTTTTCAAAATTGATGTTTAGACAACAAAAGATAAGTGTGAATATATCTAAATGAATGTGGATTAACTTATTAAAAAAGAAATAGTTTACAATACTAATGAAACATTTCCAATTTTAAATAATGTTAAACTAATTGTTTGATAAAAAGGAATACATCAAAAAAGAGAAAAAACAAAATTTAAATATTAATTTTGGTTAATCAAATTTGAAATTGTAAAAGTGGATCCATAATATATTGATAGATATTAATTAGTTAAACTAAATTAAATTAAATAGAAACTTCACATGATTAGAATTGTAGAGATGGCATACTTTCAAAATTTTACTGCAATAATTTAGAACAATTTATCAATCTATAAAATTATGTTTATGAAAAAATCATTTTTCATAAAATTTACATATTTCCATGATAAAATATACAGCAACGAAAATATAAAAGAGTAAAAAAACCACTTCAAATCTTTGAAAAAGAACGGACACAAACTAAAATTGATATTGATATTAATATTGAAATTGAAATTGATATCGATATCGATATTGATATTTGATATTGATATTAAAATTCTATCTATATGAACACACATATAATAGCAATTTGATTTGATATAATTACTTTAATTTTGGAACAATTTTGAATAACTATTAATGTAGAAATCAAAGTTTATAACAAGAGAAACACTTGTAATCTTGTATATTACAAAGAGAATACAACAAATTAAAAGAAAAATAATACTAATAACAAACTTAACATTAAGATGATAAAACCTAGGGATTTTTGTTTTTCGATTTTACCTACTTTTCATATATAGAAGAAGACTTATGATACAGTTTACTGTACAATGCTTTTGAATGATTATCAATAAAAAAAATCACCTTTTAGTTAGTTTATTCGTTCAATAACTTAACCTAACCCAACTAAGATTCAAGTATTTAGCCTTGATCAACACATATTTTGAGGAAGTTACTCAATCTTTAGAAGAATAAAACAAATAAATTCATTGTTTATTAGTATATAATGAATTTGTTCATAAACAAAATTATAATCCTTAAAAATATGCAAGTGTCAATACCTAGGGTAAGGAGATCCTTTGATGGGTTTCTGGCCGTACTTTCTCCATGCCCATGAATCCGCCGGTGGAGCATTTGTCTCTCCCTTTAGTCGAGATCCTTCGACTTCTTTAATCGGCACGTGAACCACCCTTTTATGCGTCCCTCGTCTACTACAAAAATTCAAAACCGGAAAATAATCAAACACTCAAAACTTATACGAGTAGTTAATTATTGGCCATATAAGAACGTAGTAATCACATAATAAGTTTCAAACGCAACCCCAAACACCCCATATCATCCATCTTGCAAATTGTTGGACTCACCTTTTTTTAGGAGAAGAAGTAGATGTTGCTTTGGTGTCGTAAAACTGAGGTGAAGGTAGTGAATCATCGCTATTCTCTGATGAGTTTTGGTTGTCGTCTTGATTAAGAGTGAACCGATGATACCCGACTTCCATGCTCTAATAATAACTTTTCAAATCTGTTCCAAAGCTTCTATGTGTGTATGCTTCTTCTTTATTATGCATATAAATTAAGGTACTATACTATGATTGAACTTTTTTGTTTTTTTGAGAGAGAAAAGAGAAAAATGGGGAAGGTGGTGAAAGAAATGGTGTGATCCAAATGAATTATATGGGGTCCGAAATGTTGACAGATGGGCAATGGAATAGTCTATAAATTTATTAAGAGACGTGCAGGCAAATGTGAAACTAAAGCCAAATCTCAAGAGAGAGGGTTTTAATTTATCATTTTTAATTTATTTATATTACAATAAAATAATACATACTTGAACATCACCTAAAAAAGTATCAACTATGCAATTTGCATACAGTAGAAGTGAATTATTTGAATATATTTATTACTTATATTCTATATATTTAATCAAAGTGAACTAAAATATCCTGTTCTATCCACATTGATACCATCAATTTTAGCAGTAAACCTTTTAAATTTTTAAAAGAAGAGGATTTTGTCTTTTTACAACTAATTAATAATTGTGGAGAATTTAATGGAATATAGAAAATAAATATGTTAATTTGATCGTGAACTAAATACTCCGTATATTTGATTTCATGTGCATATGGTGTGTTTTCCTTAACAAAACTATGAATAAATTTACATTTTAAGAGAATTAAATATATTAAGGTGCGCATATGAACTCTAAAGTGGAGTTCCAAGGTACATCTGCATTTTGAGGAGATGAAGGGGTACGCAAAACAGCTGCATTTTAAGAAAAATTTGTAGTCGTAAGATGAAGTATTGTTAATATACAGTATTGTTAACATACATTGTTATTAAGATGAAGTTTCATAATAATGCAGTAAATCTGCATCATCAATCGGAAAATCAAAGATTTAAATTGTCTACTCATCATTCTCTCTTTGTCACCGTCCCTCTAATACAAACCATAAAGTTATAGTAACAAGTAACAATATATATAAAATATTATATTAGTCTTTCATATGTATACACATTATTATAGGGTTAAGTGTTTGTAAATGTATATAACTATGCGTTGACTTCTTTAGTGTGTACGTAACTAAATTGACCTCCATTGTATGTACGGAACTATTTATTGTCGTACATTGTATGTATTTTGGTGACGTGTTATCAAATATAAGGTGACAAGTGGCATCTTTACCAGTTGACAAGTCACCAAAATTCATACAATGTACGACAATAAATAGTTTCGTACATACAATGGAGGTCAATTTAGTTACGTACATACTAAAGAAGTCAACGCATAGTTACATACATTTACAAATACTTAACCCCATTATTATATTATTATCATTATCATTATTATCATTTAACTTCAATGTGAAAGGTTTACAACTACCTCCTATTTGTGAAAGATACCTCTTTTGATAACGATATGATTTTGAGTGATTTAATATATATTCGTGCGACTTTTTGGCAGTTCCCTTATCTTTTCTTCCCTCGCGCGTGGGTTTTATCTGAAATTTTATAACCCTATATATATAATTAAATGTTTAATCTTTACTCTTTCATAAATCTATTTGTTTTCATGTGGCATGGCTTTTAAATAATGACAAGTATAGATAAGTAACGAAATTCAATTAATAAGTAATTAACAACTTCAAAGTTAATTACAGAAACGGTCCTTGATTGTTAACCAAATTAACCTTAGTCTCTTTTTTAACGGCATAATTATATAATACATATATTAGCAAGATGCTAGATAGTACAAAGTACAAACACCAACAAGAGACAAAAACACCTAAACACAACCTAAAAGAAATCTCTCAAATACTGTCATAACCACACTTAGAAAAAACACCTAATGCTAAAGTATGAGACATACTATTTGCACACCCCAAGTCACATCCATATATGTCATATTGTCCTTTTTATTTTTACTTTGTTCTTTTCCTTGTTATACACCCTTGTAATACTCAAATTATGTATTTTATACTCCGCATTATTTAATTTTTACATTCATAATTTTTTAAAATTTTTATGTTTTATAAAAGTTTCGTATTAATTAATTTTTTATGTTTTTCATTGAAAAGAAAAAAAAAACCTTTATTATGAATGTATTTATTATAAAAAAAAAGTTGATTTTCTTATTAATATATGTTTTAAAAATAACATTTCTGATAATAAAAATCTTTATTTTTTATAAAAATCATCATCTTTTATTAAAGTTTTACAAATGTTCTTATATTTTTTAGACATTTAAAGATACTAAAATACGAAATAGATAAAAAAAAAAAAAGAAAATATTTATTTGATGTTTAAATATTGATTGATTTGACTTAGGGTGTACACTCAAAAAAAATAAAGGGGTGTGCATTTAGAATTATCCATATATCTGGCACCCACCTACTTAACCATAATGTAATTAAAAAAAACAAACAAACCATAAATAACCTTTGTCTTTTGCCCGGCAACTTTTCATTCAAATTGCAGTCCTTAGAAAGATTTGATTGATCCTAAATGTTTTAAACATTTTCTAAAAAAGTCTTCTTATTCAGTTTTATTTCTATCTTAGCAAATAGCAACGTATATAAGTTAATAAAAGTATATATCGATCTTTATTATGTATCAAAGAGCCTCAAGCCTCGGAGGTATGATTAAGTACGATATATGTTTTTTTTTTATCAAAGTAATGGTGCAGGGTAGTTCAGGGTTACTTATGTAATTCTGTAAAGTGTAAGACATGTTTATTCTAAATGAAAAGTAGAGGGGTAGAAAGTGTAAGTAGTCTAAGTTTTGGTTATTAAGTTAGTTAATCATCTCTGTAATCAGATTAACGAAAATAATATGATTGTTACTTTCTCTCTCTATAACCGTTTTCTCTCTAAATCACCACTGTAGTTTTTATGGTATCAGAGAGTAAAATTGCAAGGTGATTTCGATTGATTAGCTTGAGATTAAGTGATTATCAATCAGATCTGAATCTTCTATTCATCTTATTCCGTTCTATTTCTATTATCGCTTCCGCATCGTATTCTTTAAAAAAAAAAAATTTCAATTGCAATGGATCCTGTTCATTTTCAAAATCCTCTGTTCCTTCATCCTTCTGATGGTCCTGGATCACTCGCAATACAAGAAAAGCTTACTGGAGCTCAAAATTATCGCTCATGGCGTCGTGCGATTGAAATAGGATTATCTACTAAGAGGAAGCTAGGGTTTGTGAATGGTACTGTTACAAGACCTACTGATCCAGTTACTGCTGAGGTATGGGATACCTGTAATGACATGGTAATTAGATGGCTTATGAGTTCTGTTAATGAGTCAATTGCTAAGTCTATTATGTTCATTGGTACTGCTTCAGAAATCTGGTTGCAATTAGAAAAACGTTTTTCATTGAGTAATGGTTCTCGTAAGTACAAACTTCATAAAGATACTTATGCAATAGAACAACAAGGTAGTTTGATCAGTGAATACTATACTAAGATGAAGTGTGTTTGGGAGGAACTTGATTCCATGAATGAATTGCCTCCAATTACCACTATTACTACTGAAATCTCTCTGTTTTTGAGGGCTTTGAACAAGCAAAAGGAGGAACAGAGGTTGTTTCAGTTTCTCAATGGTTTGGATGAGCAATATAGTTCTTAAAGGAGTCAGTTGCTAATGAGTTCTCCTCTTCCTAGCGTTGAATCTGCGTGCTCATTGCTTTAACAGGAGGAATCTCATAAAGAAGTGTTTGAAGCTACTGTTGATTCTACTGCTTTGTATGGTAAAAGTAATGTGAAAGACACTAGTAAAGATAAGTGTTCTATCTGTGGATACAAGTGGCATCCTCCTGAAAAATGTTGGGAAAAGGTTGGCTATCCAACGTGGCATTACAAGTACAAAATGAAGACTGTTTCATCATCCAAGTCTAGTAAAGGCAAGACTGGAAATGGTAATGGTCAATTGCAAAGGACTGCAGCTCATGTTGAAAGTGGAAATGTTGTTCTATCCAACAAGCAGTTTGAACAACTATTGAGAAGTCTTCCTCACTATGAGTATACCTCTGGCAGTTCAGGTGTTAAAGCCCATCCTGGTGATACAGATAATGAACTTGACAATGAATTTGTTGCAGGTATTTCTTGTTTTGTTGGTAAGAACATAGTAGGCAATGATTGGATATTGGATACAGGTGCCACAGACCATATGACACCTGTATATCATTATCTTTTGGATCCTCATAAGTTGCAATATAAACCAAAGATTAAATTGCCTACTGGAGATACTTCTTACATTTCACATATGGGCACTGTCAAATTAAAAAATGGGATAACTCTTCAAGATGTTCTGGTTGTGCCTTCCTTCAAATTCAGCCTATTGTCTGTACCAAAGTTTACTGTAGATACTAAAAGTGTTGTTAGTTTCTACTCATACTTTTGTATCATACAGGACTTGGTCACAAAGAAGGTGATGGGAATGGGTAAGAAGAAAGAAGGACTCTATCATTTGCTGAATTTGTCCCAAGACAAGCTTGATTTGGAATTCAGTAAGATTGTTTCTCAAACTATTGATAGATTTTGTTTGTTTTCTGCAATAAAGAGTCATAAAGACAAGTTGTCTACCTATTGTCTATGGCATCATAGACTAGGTCATGTTTCTAATTCCAAGCTTAGATATATTTCTGCTGTAACTAAGCACATTTGTACTACTGATATGGATACTTGTATGTCATGTCCCATGGCAAAGTTTACTAAACTTCCTTATCCTATTAGTGCTTCTCATTGTTCTGAACCTTTTGGATTGATTCACATTGATACTTAGGGTCCTTACAAGGTATCTACTTATGGCAAATATAAGTATTTTTTAACAATTGTGGATGATTTTAGTAGGGCCACTTGGACTTATTTCTTAAGAAATAAGTCTGATTCTTTCTCAATGCTAAAAAAAAATTCATGAAATTTGTTGAAAATCAATTTCAAAGGACTATCAAGATTGTTAGATCAGACAATGCATTGGAATTTGTTAAAGGCCAATGTGGTTCTTATTTGGCCAGTAAAGGAATAGAGCATCAAACTTCATGTGTTGATAGACCTCAACAAAATGCTAGAGTTGAGAGAAAACATAGACATTTGCTTGAAATTGCTAGAGCAATAAGGTTTCATGCTCATTTACCTTTGTCTTTTTGGGGAGATTGTGTAAGTACTGCTACCTACTTGATCAATAGGTTTCCCTCTTCTGTGTTGAACAATAAAACTCCATATGAGTTATTGTTGGGAAAGTTACCTACTTATGATCATCTGAGAGTATTTGGTTGTTTTGCCTTTGCTTATAATCCTTCTAGAATTCAAGATAAATTTGCTCCTAGAGGTGTTCCTTGTGTATTTCTAGGCTACCCTCTTCATCAAAAAGGATATAAATTGTTCAATTTACAGAACTCTACTACATTTGTTTCCAGAGATGTAGTGTTCTATGAACATATATTTCCTTTTTCTCATTCCAGTGTTAAGGCTTTTCTACAACCATTGCCTACTTCACTTCCATCTCATTCTTCTACATCTTTTGATGATTTGTTCTTTCATTTGTTTCCAACTGTTACTCATCTTGAAAATCCTCCATCATCTGAACCTGATTCATCTGCACAATCTGCTGCTACTAATTCCCCTGCTTAAAGTGTTTCTAATCCTACTCTCAGAAGGTCTTCTAGGAATTCTGTTCCACCATCAAAATTACAAGATTATATTACTCCTACTATCAAAACCCTTAACCATATTCCAAGAGCTAATCTGGTTTCTACAACTATTGTGCAATCTCAATTTCAATGCTATATGGCTGCTCTTCTAGCACAACAAGATCCTCATAGCTTTAAAGAAGCAATAGTTGATTCAGAATGGTGTCAAGCAATGAATGATGAGCTTAGAGCATTGGAAAACAATGGTACATGGGAAATAACACAATTGCCAAAAGGAAAGAGAGCTATTGGTTGTCACTGGATATATAAAACAAAGTTCAAAGCAGATGGTAGTATTGATAGAAAAAAGGCAAGGTTGGTGGTGCAGGGTAATAGACAAAAGAAAGGCATAGATTATCAAGAGACTTTTGCTCCTGTTGCTAAGATGGTCACAGTAAGATCTCTTTTAGCAGTAGCTGCAATGAAAGGATGGGATGTGTGTCAAATGGATGTTTCCAATGCCTTTTTGCATGGAGATCTATTAGAAGAAGTATATATGAAGCTTCCTGCAGGCTATGTTAGTGATGGTGCTAGTGTTCAGGATACAACTAAGTCTATATCCTCTTCTGATGTGGTGTGTCGACTTAAAAAGTCTCTTTATGGGCTTAAACAAGCTCCAAGGCAATGGTTTGCCAAGCTTTCTTCTGCTCTCATTTCATTTGGCTATGTTCAGTCTAAGTCTAACTACTCCTTGTTTGTCAAAAAGGATTTAGACCAATTCACTGCAGTGTTGGTTTATGTGGATGATTTGATGATCACCGGAAATAACTCTGATCAAATACAGGCCTTGAAAGCTCAATTAAGTTCTCACTTTCATATGAAAGATCTTGGTGAATTGAGTTATTTTTTGGGTTTGGAAGTATCCAAAACTGATCAAGGATTGTTCATTTCTCAAAAGAAGTACACATTGGAGTTGTTAAAAGAAGCTGGTGTTCTTCATTCTAAACCATACAAACTTCCAATGGATCAGCATACCAAAATGCAAGCTGATGTAGGTACTCCTCTTCCTGATCCAGAAGTTTACAGGTGTCTAATTGGCAAATTGATATACTTGACAATTACAAGACCGGATATATGCTATACTGTACATATTCTTAGTCAATTCATGCAGTCCCCTACTTCAGTTCATATGCAGGGTGTTAAGCACTTACTCAGATACTTATTAAATGCTCCAGATCAGGGTATTTTGTTGGCCAAAGATACTGCTGTTCAATTAACTGCTTATTGTGATTCAGATTGGGCAAGTTGTCCAATGTCTAGAAGATCAACCACAGGTTATTGTGTTCTCTTGGGTGATTCTCCAATTTCTTGGAAATCTAAGAAACAAGGGGTGGTTTCTAGAAGTTCAGCAGAGGCAGAATATCGTGCAATGGCTCTCACATGCTGTGAAGTGACTTGGCTTGTGTCTTTACTCAAAGATCTGGGTTTATCTGATTTGGGTCCTGTTGATTTACATTGTGACAATCAAGCTGCACTTTATATTGCCGCAAACCCAGTGTTTCATGCTCGAACCAAACACATTGAGGTGGACTGTCATTATGCTCGTGATCAACTAAAAGCAGGTTTAATCAAGCCTTCATATGTTTCTACTCGTGATCAGGTTGCTGATGTTTTCACTAAAGTTGTAGGTGTGGATCAACATCATAAACTTCTGCACAAGTTGGGAGTTACAGTGCCTTTTCACTCTCAACTTGAGGGGGAGTATCAAAGTAATGGTGCAGGGTAGTTCAGGGTTACTTATGTAATTCTGTAAAGTGTAAGACATGTTTATTCTAAATGAAAAGTAGAGGGGTAGAAAGTGTAAGTAGTCTAAGTTTTGGTTATTAAGTTAGTTAATCATCTCTGTAATCAGATTAACGAAAATAATATGATTGTTACTTTCTCTCTCTATAACCGTTTTCTCTCTAAATCACCACTGTAGTTTTTATTTTTCTATAGATTTAAAGAGCAAATAGGTTAACATTCGCAAATTGTATAGTTTGATGATAAGGTTATTTTCAAAGAAATTCACATTCTTCTTCTCTTCGGGGTATTTGTTGTAACATCCTCGAATAGGGCCTAGAAGTTTTATATATTATTTCCTAAATTTAAGTTGTTAGGAAATAGTTTTGGTTTGATTTGTTGAAATAAATGGGTGAAAAGGTCACAGGAATTATTGTGACTAATAAAATATTATTTGATTTAAATTAATAAAGTTGACGGTACAATAAAATGTTTGGACTCGCAAATGGTTTTCGGGTTCCAGACAATAGGTTGGGAGGGGGTATTAAATTATACCCGTATAATTTGGGGTCGGTTAGTAAACCGACTTATTTTCTTTTTACTTCCTGCTTTCCTTTTGTTTTCTTGATGAAACTAAAACACACACACATACTTGGTGAAATCAAAGAAAGAAAAGAAAGATTGCTTGTGATCTTGTAAGCTTCATATCATCATCAGATTATTACCATCATCATCTTGTTTATCATCCAAGTGGTAAGTGTTCTTGATATTCATAAACTTGATTTAATTGAAATCTTAGGGTTTGTGATTATATGTGTGATTGATGATTGAAGTGATGATATGTGATGTTAGTTGTTGTTAGAAATAGTAATTTGTCATGTATAATTGATTAGATAGCTGAAATAATTGATTTGGGAATGATTTTAATCGGATATGAGTATGAACAGCAGGTTCAGGTTCTGCACGACGGGGGAATCCGGTCGGATTCACGGGAATCCGGCGGATTCAGGTAAATTTGGGGAATACGGACGTATTCCTCTGAATACGGACGTATTCATTAGGCGTATTCCTTAGAAATTCGGCTGTTTAAGAATTGGGCTGGGAATCCGGGCGTATTGCGGGGAATACGGACGTATTCCCTCTGATTCAGACAATATAATTCAAGTTTTTGTTTTGCAAATTTTAAAAATGCATAAGCGTTAAGTGCCATCTTTGATAATTTTTATTCTCACTTGAGAGGTGCTTTAGTGGCACTTAACAGTAGTTTTAGTGGCACTTTTATTAAAATATATGTTTTGACATATATGATATGTTATATTTATGGGATAAGTTGTATACTTATAAAGGAAATGATATAAAGAGATTATTTCCGTTTGAGTAGCATTTATTATGTTGATACATTGAAATATTGAAACAAGTTACTAACTTGTGATATTCTGTTGTATTCTCAGATCAGCAGAAGACTCAGTGACATTAGACTACTGAGTGGACATCTGAGGTATCGGTGAGTGGACCTGTACCTTCAGTATGATTGAGTTATAACATGTTTGGTTACAACGGGTAACCGTATATGTTATTGTTGATTGATTATTAATCTGTTATGATTATAATTGTGATATTGTGCTATATGGCCTTTAAGGCATATACGTGATAAAGAGGTCGACAAGTGTTGGGCATTGGTTACTATTATTTGGACGATGAAGGATTCCTTGTACACATCGTTAATAGGAATCTTAGTCGTGTGAGATAATAGTAACAGGCTATCGGTAAACCGCTATATTGGCCTGCAGCTCAGTGGGGTTTATAAGTGTCGCTTGAGGGCCACCGCGGCTTGAGGGTTCCTCAAGGACCACCGGTCCTCTTTGATGTTGATGCTTGTGTGTTTACACTGCTAGTTGATGTAAACATTGTTGATGTGGTTTACGATTATTTATTGTAAACTGATATATTATATCTGAATTGGACTGTCGGTTACAGTTCTTTCTCACTTAGCATTGAGCTAACCCCCACATTTCCACTTCTTGCAGATTATGATTGGTTAAATTGCTGGGCAAGAAGCTATTGGTTGGATTGGATTGTTTGACGACCTTGCGTATTACTCTGATATTGATTTTGTTAAATCAATGCCGTTTTAGATTCATGTAACACCCAACGATTGTAATGTAGTTTGTATAACTATAATCTTTAGATTTGAAATACTTGTACATTTTATGTTTATAAAAATGAAAGACTTGTTTTGGGACTGACGTTTCCGGAGTAAAATACATTATTATAATGTGTTGAAAAGCAGGGTGTTATAAGTTGGTATCAGAGCGTAGGTTTGGGCGAATTGAACTTTGGTAACGTTCAATCCCAAATCTATTTGTGTTTTGTCAAACATTCCATAATGTGGGTTTAGTGTTGTATGAGAAATTGGTTAGCGTGTTATGTACTAACCATTAACAATTTGCGAGATTGTAGTTTTTCTTGTTACAGATATGGCAAAACATGATTACCCGACCAATGCTCCTGATAATGCCTCCTGGATGGATACTTCTCCTTTGGATTCACAGAATGATAGACATAGACCGGCTGGATCTTCTCACCAGAAAGTTTGTTCCTTTACTACTTTTATGTCATGTAAACCTTCAAAATTTCAGGGCAGTTCAAATCCTTCAGATACTTTGGATTGGTTGCGTGATATTGAGATGAAATTTGAAGTTTGTCAGTGCAGAGAAGATGATAAGGTTCCTTTTGCAGTTCAACTTTTAAAGGGTCAAGCGATGACTTGGTGGGATTCAGTTACAGATGTTTTGACTCCACAACAAAGAGCATCTATTAAATGGTTAGATTTTCATAATGAGATATGTAAACGATATTGTTCTGATTTTGATATATCGCGTATTAGAGACGAGTTTATGGAACTTCACCTGACTGACCAAATGACTATTGATGAGTTGATTAATCAGTTTACAGAGAAATTGAAATTTGTACAACAGTGGGTCCCAACTGACAGGACTAAAATTGATCATTTTGTTGGAACATTGCCACCCAATTATCGGGCAACAGTAAGATTATCAGATTCACTTTCTCGGGCTTTTGAATTAGCTCGTTCGGTGGATTATGACTTGCGAGCTCATGATGCACGAAATAGAGAAATAGCTTTGCATCAATCTGAGTGTGATTCTTCTAGTAAGGGAAAAAACGAAAATGGCAGAGTGACCGTAAGGGTTCAGTTGATAAACCCAAATGGTGCTATAAATGTAAAACCAGACACATCGGGCGGTGTAATTCTCAGACTGCCAGATGCATTAAATGTGGCGTGTTTGGACATGTTGCTAAGGATTGTGAGTATCCTCACCATGTTTGTTGGAATTGTCACAAGGAGAATCACCGGGCGAATCAGTGTCCAGAGGCTGAGAGATAGGAGTCGGGGTTGGTCGGTAGGTCGTCATCTTCTTGCCATGGGTGGGAGAATTCGTCATCAGTTGCTGATAGAGTTCTTCATATGACAGTTGATGAAACTATTGGATTGCCTGACATCATTCCAGGTATTTCTGTATTTATTCTGTATTATCATATATTTATATGATTTAGAGTTAGTGGCACTTTATATTTGTGCATTGTGTGATAAACTGAATTGATCCCACTGTAGTTGTTAATTCTCTTATAGTAGAATTAATTGATATTAGATAATTCAGGTTACCATGTCGGTGACTAGAATTAGTATTTGGATAGTGGGTTATATTGCGGTTGAATTGTGTTAGTGTCAATTTTTATTTTAATAAGACTTTGACACGTTTTGATTGAGACGTTAATTTGGTAAAGTCTATGTGATGCGATTCGGGAAATGGATGATTAACCTTATCTCGGATGTGTTAGGTGACTTGACTTGACGGATATGATAAATTGATTATGGTGGAATTAATTGTGGATTGAATAGTAGAAATTTATTTGACAGTGGAATAGTTGCTATGTCAGATTTTGACCTTGTACTATTTGAAGGATTTAAGATCCTCGAAGGTGTATAATACCTTCCATATGATTGAATCGTGTTGAGATGTAATTGAGACTTGATTATTGTTTATGCTTTGATAGCCTAAGCTACGTGATGGAATTATTTCATCCTTGACTTGGAGTTTGTAATGGTTGTTTTACCTTAAACTCATGGAGATATGGGTGATGGTTAGATTAAATCAAATATTTGATTGTGAGATTTGAGGTTATTTGGAATTGTTGCTGATTTGCAACAAGATTTATCCTATGCGTTGGAAAATTTTTCAGATTAAGTGGATTGATTAACACTATTCAGCTTGATACATTGATAGAGCATAATCTGAAATTGGAATTGTTATTGAACAATAATAGTGGATTAAAGATTATTTAATCTCATGTGTTGAAATTCATTTGGTTTGAGATTCTGAGATGTAATCTTAATTGAAACTTTTGAGAGTTGATTGATTGCTCATTCGGGGATTAAAATTGTGTAATGACTTGAAATCATTGTGTCGATGGATGATCATGAGATCGGATGTGACATTAATTGTGACTTTGGATCATTGCGTTTCAAGTGTGATCCGGTGTACTAATCGATCCTTGTGGATTTTATGCGATTGCATTATCGTGGATATTGAATTGAATTAGATTTCGGGGACGAAATCTCTTTAAGGGGGAGAGATTTGTAACATCCTCGAATAGGGCCTAGAAGTTTTATATATTATTTCCTAAATTTAAGTTGTTAGGAAATAGTTTTGGTTTGATTTGTTGAAATAAATGGGTGAAAAGGTCACAGGAATTATTGTGACTAATAAAATATTATTTGATTTAAATTAATAAAGTTGACGGTACAATAAAATGTTTGGACTCGCAAATGGTTTTCGGGTTCCAGACAATAGGTTGGAAAGGGGTATTAAATTATACCCGTATAATTTGGGGTCGGTTAGTAAACCGACTTATTTTCTTTTTACTTCCTGCTTTCCTTTTGTTTTCTTGATGAAACTAAAACACACACACATACTTGGTGAAATCAAAGAAAGAAAAGAAAGATTGCTTGTGATCTTGTAAGCTTCATATCATCATCAGATTATTACCATCATCATCTTGTTTATCATCCAAGTGGTAAGTGTTCTTGATATTCATAAACTTGATTTAATTGAAATCTTAGGGTTTGTGATTATATGTGTGATTGATGATTGAAGTGATGATATGTGATGTTAGTTGTTGTTAGAAATCGTTATTTGTCATGTATAATTGATTAGATAGCTGAAATAATTGATTTGGGAATGATTTTAATCGGATATGAGTATGAACAGCAGGTTCAGGTTCTGCACGACGGGGGAATCCGGTCGGATTCACGGGAATCCGGCGGATTCAGGTAAATTTGGGGAATACGGACGTATTCCTCTGAATACGGACGTATTCATTAGGCGTATTCCTTAGAAATTCGGCTGGGAATCCGGGCGTATTGCGGGGAATACGGACGTATTCCCTCTGATTCAGACAATATAATTCAAGTTTTTGTTTTGCAAATTTTGAAAATGCATAAGCGTTAAGTGCCATCTTTGATAATTTTTATTCTCACTTGAGAGGTGCTTTAGTGGCACTTAACAGTAGTTTTAGTGGCACTTTTATTAAAATATATGTTTTGACATATATGATATGTTATATTTATGGGATAAGTTGTATACTTATAAAGGAAATGATATAAAGAGATTATTTCCGTTTGAGTAGCATTTATTATGTTGATACATTGAAATATTGAAACAAGTTACTAACTTGTGATATTCTGTTGTATTCTCAGATCAGCAGAAGACTCAGTGACATTAGACTACTGAGTGGACATCTGAGGTATCGGTGAGTGGACCTGTACCTTCAGTATGATTGAGTTATAACATGTTTGGTTACAACGGGTAACCGTATATGTTATTGTTGATTGATTATTAATCTGTTATGCTTATAATTGTGATATTGTGCTATATGGCCTTTAAGGCATATACGTGATAAAGAGGTCGACAAGTGTTGGGCATTGGTTACTATTATTTGGACGATGAAGGATTCCTTGTACACATCGTTAATAGGAATCTTAGTCGTGTGAGATAATAGTAACAGGCTATCGGTAAACCGCTGTATTGGCCTGCAGCTCAGTGGGGTTTATAAGTGTCGCTTGAGGGCCACCGCGGCTTGAGGGTTCCTCAAGGACCACCGGTCCTCTTTGATGTTGATGCTTGTGTGTTTACACTGCTAGTTGATGTAAACATTGTTGATGTGGTTTACGATTATTTATTGTAAACTGATATGTTATATCTGAATTGGACTGTCGGTTACAGTTCTTTCTCACTTAGCATTGAGCTAACCCCCACATTTCCACTTCTTGCAGATTATGATTGGTTAAATTGCTGGGCAAGAAGCTATTGGTTGGATTGGATTGTTTGACGACCTTGCGTATTACTCTGATATTGATTTTGTTAAATCAATGCCGTTTTAGATTCATGTAACACCCAACGATTGTAATGTAGTTTGTATAACTATAATCTTTAGATTTGAAATACTTGTACATTTTATGTTTATAAAAATGAACGACTTGTTTTGGGATCGACGTTTCCGGAGTAAAATACATTATTATAATGTGTTGAAAAGCAGGGTGTTATATTTGTTGAGTTATTTTTCTAGTTTACAAGCTTATACTAGGAAAGTGTTTCATAGACTTTGAAAGGGTTAATTGTTTGGTTATGTATTTAACTTTACCTCTTTTACTATTGTATGCAACCAACTTTCAAACGTTCTATTGTATGTATCGAACTTTTAAAATTGTCAATTGTATGTAACAAACTTTCAAAACATCTATTGTATACGATGAAATTGTAAAAAATCTCTATTGTATGTTGCGGGTTACCATGTGTACATGCCAAACTGAAAATGGCTCTTTAATATTGGTTTGTGGCGGCACAAGCAAACTTTAGCAAATCATTGACTACCGCACCATACGATAGCGATTTTTTACAAGTTTATTGCATACAATAGATGTTTTGAAAGTTTGTTACATACAATAGACATTTTTGAAAGTACGATACATACAATATAACGTTTGAAAGTTGGTTGCATACAATAGTAAAAGAGGTAAAGTTAAATACATAATGAAACAATTAACCCACTTTGAAATGCAAATACCTTAACAGAAGGTAGTTTTGGAATAATCTATCCTTTAATCTTATCTTGAAAAGCTAACTTCTATCACTTAGTTCTTTTTTAGTCATGATTTTGCTACCATCTTTGATGAGTCAGCTATTATCACTGCTTGATTCAATCAATAGATATTGATTATATGCTTGATGATTAATGGATGTAAGTTGAGGATAATGGTGTGCGCAACTTGCTAAACTTGGGTAAGGAGTTAATTTGCTTGAATTGCATATCTTATAATTAATTTGGTCCTGTTTTTACGATTGGAAAGTTCACACACACAATAGAGAACTAGTCCATTGATAAAACATAGAATTACTAGCTCTATTTAAGGATTTATACAATTTATAGTGTTTTTCATAGTGTCTTTTGACTCTTATACAATGACGTAATATAAAAGTTCCGAAAAGGTCATGTGAGTACGTGACAACCCACTTTTATCCACCAGCTATATATAGGAGTTTGATTTTCGGAAACATTAATTCAATCCCATGCACGTCTTAATGAATTTAGTATTTAAATTAAAAGCAAGTGTGCAAGGTTAGCTCTCAATTGTAATAATTAAGAATAGCATTCTTATCTGAGAAACACATGCAACGTATTTACGAAAATAAATTGCAGGGTTCTGTCAAATTTAACTCAGCTCTAACTTAACAAGGAGCCCGGTAAGCGATGATGCCCAAGAAACTGAAGAACACATTTTTCTTCATTGTCGGGTTGGGTCTAATCTTTGGAAGTCAATTGCAAAAAGGTGAAAATTTAATCCAAACATGTTGATTAATCTTGATAAGGTGCTTTGCTTGGCCGACTCTTCTCGTCTTTCAAATTGAGGATCAGCGTAAGTGCATGGACGTGGTGATCCAAACCGCTTTATGGACCCTTTGGATACATTGCAATATGAAGATTACTTTTAACAGGAAAATGTTCGGGAAGCATTTCTATATGATCGATGAAGTTACTCTATTATCGTTTATATGAATTACCAATAGAAGTAGCAAAATTAGCTTTAAATGGCGACTTGTTAAGTTATCTAAGGTTGGCTTGTTTCACAGTCTTGTAATTATGCATTTATGCTATGCTTTGTTTATCGCCTATAGTTTCTTACTTTTGGTGTCATTTAATTTGTTTGGTTATTATTATTAATTATTAATATATAAATATAAATTTATCAAGAAATCAAGAATCATCGTAATATCATATCATATATAACAATAAATTAGAAGTATATAAGATCAGTCCGATTAAATAAAGAACCACTTGATTCATTTCACATGGCTTCTCGCGCCAAGGAAGGGGAAACAATGTTAATATTTGATTATTTTTATTACATCATTCAATTGAATATTTCTTTCTTAGATATGATGTCATTAGTTTAAATTCTCCTACTTCATTTTTATTTCACCACTCACCTTTCATAATATTCTAACAGGTTTATCTGTTTATTTATTTACACATTTTTCCAAATTACTTTTACTAAATCAGTAACTTTTATTAATTGAACCAAAAGTCCAGTTATGACGATACATGTTGGATAATAATCGGCTGATATCTACCAAATTAAACTAGATCTACTATATATGTCAATGATTTCATGATCGATCACCATCATGTTCATGTACTATATAATACCTAAGAGTGCGAGGAGTGGGCTCGTTCTCGTCAACGTTTAGCATCGAGAACACCGAACCTCAGCGTTCTACCACTCCCCAGTGGTGTTCTCATCGGCATTCTTTTTCAGCGTCCCAGGTGAGACGTTGAGTTCAACCTTTTTTTATTTCACTTTATTTGATTGATTCAAAATATTTTTGTAGGCCCATGTTTTAACTCCTAGAACACTGAACGAGAACACTGAACCACTCCCCTAAAAAACGTACCCGGTGTCTTGTTAAGATTGTGAATCTTAACGAGAAGAAAACGCGAAAAGATGAAATTTGGGACAGACAGAAGTTCGCGACGCGAACTAATTTGGTGGCGACGCGAAGTGATGAAAATTGTGTTGATGGCGACACGAACTATTTTATCTGCGACGCGAAGTCATAGATGGCGACGCGAAATAATTTGGTCGCAACGCCAAGTCTGTGTCGGCCAGATTTGATATTTTCTTGTTCTGCAAGTTTGTCTTTCTCTATATAAGTAAACCCTATGGTTAAGTATTTATAAATGTATATAACTATGCGTTGACTTCTTTAGTGTGTACCCAACTAAATTGACCTCCATTGTGTGTACATAACTATTGATTTCGACCATTGTATGTATCCGGTAACCTATACAACAGGTAACCAGTCATTTTTTGTACACTTGGAATATTTATGCAATATGCTTTTACACATGAGCGTCCAAATTAGGTGCCAAGTCATAAAAATGACACATCATTAATTAACTTTAACTATATTTTAATAATAAAAATAAGTATCATTTCCAACCTCTTGATTTTATTTCTAAACAATTCGTCGTCTCCTCAAAATAAATCTGTAGTGAATACCAAATACCACCATTTACAATATGCTACACCAACAAATAAAGGTTTGTAACTAAAATATCAAAACAATCATCACTCTATATGTTTTACATTTAGGAATTAAGAACCAAAGGGTTTGAAATCATAACATCAAAATACGCAAATTTCCGGCCAAACACGAACTTAAATTCCGACGACTCGAACTTTAATTACGGCGACAAACATTCAACTTCCAGATTGGGTTTCTAGTTCTTACGAATCTGACGAAAATCGTTCAGATCTAGTTTGTAGTTTCTTCTGGACTTACTTTGAGAGTTTCGGGTCAGATCCAACGAGTCCGATGGTTGTGGTAATGGTTACGAACACAACAGCGGTGGAGGTGGTTGCTGAATCAGACGAGGATGATGATGGATTATGAACTCGACGACAGAGGTCGTCAGAATCACCATAGTCATCGCTATGGTTGTACTTTGTCATGGTTAAAAATGAAAAATTAAAAGTTCAATGTTGTTTTGAATGAATGATTTTTAGATCAATTTACAATAGAGGAGGATACACAAATCAATTTAGGACGGAGGACGCATGGGAGATTTGTTGGAATGAGAGTTTCACACACATGGTTGAAAACTTTTTTCTTTTTTTAATTCAAGAAATAAAACTAATTAATCATAAAATAAGTTAAAAAAAGAAATGACCTGATTGATGTTTTGTTGTTTTCGTAATACGTGGAATTATTAAAAAAAAAAATGATCTAAGGTAACTGGTTACACATGGAAAGATAACCTATTATAGCCCGTCTCGTACATACAATGGTTGAAATCAATAGTTATGTACATACAATGGAGGTCAATTTAGTTAGGTTCACACTAAAGAAGTCAACGCATAGTTATATACATTTACAAATACTTAACCCTAAACCCTATGTATTGTAAACCCTTGGTACGAAATTATCAAAGAAAAAAACTTTCGGTTTGGCCCCGTGGACTAAACCAATTTCTAAGTTGGAGATTGGACATAACCACGTAAAATTCGTGTGTCGTTTACGTTCTTGTTCGTGTTTATTATCTTGTTTGCTTAGTTTAATTGCTTGGTGAGCGATTTATCTATCCTTTTATTGTTGTGGGTATAACGCAATTACACAAGCGTTGTTTGAGTTTGATTTTTACTAACAATAGGTTGTTGTTAGTTGGATGTTTCCGATGCAAATTCCTAACATGTCCTTGTTATGAATACCGAGATTTCGGTGTAACCACTCCTCGTGCTTTAAGGATGACATACGTTCTTAATTATGGTCTTTTAATTATTGATTACAAGTATTATATGATAGTTATTCCTCCAAATCAATATTATACTCAAGAACCTTAATTATTGATTCGGTTTGCAAAGAAACGCATATATAATAACCAATTTTTTCGTTTGTTGGCTGATCGATTACTTTAAATATAACTCGAATCTACCAATATACAGAGTATAAATTAAAATCGACTAGATGCCTGATTTCTTACGATATTAAAACAATGTAACACTTCAACAACGATTGATGATATCAAAAAAAATTGGTTGACTATATCAATATGTTACGAGCCTTTGTGAAGATTTGGATCGATATATGAAATTAATGTCTAGGGTTAATTAATTATTACAAGCCGTTCCTACACGTTTTATCCTGTAAATTCATTGAAATTTCTTTTTCTAAAGTCAAAGGTGGTAGATAGGAAAGGTTTAATATTACTAGTATTTTAGCTTATCTTTAACCAATTAATATTATTTTAATTGTATATACTTTGGGTCAAGGTTACTACTTAAATGAATATCAATAAAATACATGGAAAACTGTAAAGGTGAATCACGACGAATGGTGCATATATTGATATAAAATTCATAACTCTATGAAATTAGGAAATTAATTAATATTAATATCGATAAACGTTGCCATCTTAGTGAGGTGGAATGACTTGGCTTAAAAAGTATAATACGGAGTAATAGCAAAATAAACGTCACAATGGCGGCCAATAGTTTATATATGTTGGCAACTCATTGCCAAATAAAACAAATAAATTAATAAACCTCCGTAAAAAAAAGGAAATTATCAAATTATTACAGGTTCACATATATACATACTCGGAACACGATCATTTGAGTTACGTTTAAACTAAAATAATTTGGTTATCAATATCAATAAGCCCTGTTTGAAGAGGCTCATATATAGAACGTCGAAAAATAATCCCCGGAGCGGGCGATTCAATTAACCTATATTTAGAAGATGGAATTTCATTACGTTTAAACTAAAATAATTTGGTAAATTCTTGACGTTTCGGCAACCCCGCTGATATGATAAACAGTGGTATGATTAAGCCGACGGAGAGACTTGACGTATTATGATGATTAGTGAGATCGTCTTAACTATATTCAGACTTGATCGAATATTGATCAGTTTAATTAATAGTTAACTTATTGTCATGTAATGATATTGTAAGGCGATCACTAATTCTCAACTATATATAATGGTTCTGGTATGTAAGAGTATTTTATTAATTGTAAACGAATTATAATTAAGAGAATACATATACATATGATAGGTATAAATCGATGATACATGTTACCCAACATACGACAAACTGAAATGAGTTTTTAAGCAACCTAATGTTTATTACAACATGGGGCAAGGATTCGGAAGTGGGATTCTTTAACGATTCCTCTAAATTGAACATGTTTAATTTATTCCCATCACTCAATTATAATTACCCTTCTTAATTAATTGACTTTTTTTTTTTATGATTATTACTTATTATTAGTTAGAATAATCATAATTAGTACATGCCCAGATACTTCCTTTCTGGCTAACGGTATCACCAATAAATGATTCTTCCCACAAGGAATATTAGTACTAAATAACAATCTTCTTCACATAAATGAAGCTGGCATATATATAGACTCTTCTTCACTTTCTTAATTTTGTTTTGGACAGCAAGATTGTTTTTATTGAAATAAAAACGTCTACTAACAAGAAGCTAGTGATGCATATAAGAGTACAATATGAAAACTCCCTTACCCGACAACTCGGGGGTTACAACACCATTGTGTCCAAGAGTATTTATAAGATTTGCATCTATTCTTCACTTTCTTAATAAAGGGCTTCGAATTTTGAGGTAAAGTTGTTATTAAATGAATCAAGTTAAATTAATTAAGAGAAAAGCTTATATAAAATTTAACGTTAACTTTGACATAGGAAAATCTTTTGTTGTATAAGATTTTGAAGGGGCATTTGCCCCCTTCAGTTTATTATCTTTTCCCCTGCCCAGGCCGTTTCGATTGTGTGAAATTAAGTACCATGTAATATACCCGACATATCATTGAAACTTTGAAAGCAAAAAACTGTTATATATTGGCATTTGGATACTAGCTACTATGCACATACTGATGAACGATAAAACAGAATTTTTGTTTGATTAATAAGAAGCACATTTTTTAACCAATAATAAGCACGTACTAATCATCATTTCGATGATATTCCTTTTTAATTAATTAAATTAGACATATACAGTTCAAATAGCTTGACTTCACGTAGTGATATTAGTATTATAATCATCATTTGATTCCGTGTGTAATAATAAGACAAAATACCATGTACATATTTGGGTGTCGAATTGAAGACAGTTCATCAATTAAATATATTGGTACGTATTATTTTTGTTAGAGAAGGAAAAAGAAAAAAGATATATATGTATCTTTAAATTAAATTTCAGTTACAATACATGAACCAGAAATGTTTAACTCAGCTCTTTGAAAATATGAATGTTTAATCTGATTGATATTTACGGATTATATATAATAACTTAGTAAATTAATACATATTCGACTATTACAAATAATTATAAGCATATATCCAATTTACAATTAGATCGATCGTATCCGACATGATTACTAGCTAGCTTTTCAATTGATAAAATTTCTTCGTCGATTTTTGCTATCAAATGTTGAATCATGCCAAGATTCATTCCGACTACAGATAATTCTAAATCATACTAAACAATGCACATTTTCGAAACTAATTATCTTTTTACTAAAAATCAAATTGAAGTAACTTGGAAAAAATGTTTTAAATTTGAATATAGTCTATGTACAACAACAATAATGTCCAATCCCATCGAGAACGGAATTCTTTGTTTAGTGCCACCTTTTCTTGACTTCCATACCCATGCATGTTGTTGTATATCTCAATTTTCATAAGTTTATTTGACTATGATGGCTTAAACTTAATTATATCAAGTCCCCATCGATTAATTAAACATATATAGCCTTTTAAGAAACCTCCACCTTACCAAACTCTACACATGCCTACTACTTTGATATTAGATCCTACATTTTAAATCAAAGATCGATCCCAAATTTCCTAGCTAGCTATTTAATTATCAATATAAAAATTTAATTATTAATTAGTAGTTAATTAGGGTCAATAATCTCAAAAATCGACAAGTCATATATGCTCATCGAAAAGATCTGGACCTCTCCTCATCATAGGCAAGCTAGATGCCAAGTCTTAAATCCAGCTTTTTTATATATATTTTTGTTTTCAGAATTAATAAATTAGTTAAATTTATATATATACATAATATCTAATTTTCTCTTTACCAAAACTTATTTAAAATATAAATATCAGTAGTTGAATATGTATATGTAATTTATTTTATTTAAATAGCATAATCCGTATATTGAATTAGTTATGAAAATGCAATGCAATAAATGAGACAGGGTGTGTATGCATTAAATAGTTATTACAGTTATAATTTTTATATATATGTTAGATCCCAAAATGGTTCCAATGAACAGAATGTGTTTAACGTGTTCAATTTCACATTAAATTGTTGACGTTGATTCCAGTTTATATATATATACTAGTAGACACCCGCGCTAAGTGGCGAAATTTAACGTTTATTATGAATGATGTATGTAATTCACTGATTGTTTGCTCACCTAAAGATTAATGTGATAGTAAAAGAATTAAGTATGCATGGTTATTGTGTAATAGTAGATGAATCAAACTACTTAGGTTTCATATACTTTCCATAATTTAAATATGGAAAGTGTTTTAATTTATTTATCATGCAATTAATGGTTATAGTTGTAATTATTTATAATTTGATAAAAGGGTATAATAGGAATTCTGCATCTTTAAATTTTAAGTTTTGTGAAGAAATGGTGCAAACCCTTTATAAGGGTGTTAGATGTTAGATTAGATATATCCCAAAATGGCACCGACGAATAGAATGTGTTTAACATGTTCAATTTCACATTAAATTGTTGATGTTGATTCCAGTTTATATATGTATTCATATTTTTTCGGAAAATATATATATATATATATATACCAGATCCAAAAATGGTAGCGACGAATAGAATGTGTTTAACATGTTCAATTTCACGATCGTATGGTGCTTCGCATTTATTTTTTGTGCACTTCTCATTAAACTTTGAGGAAATTGTTTATTAGGATAATAACAGAGAATATCATATATTAGTATTTGAATTTTAATTAATTTTATTGTACTAAAATTAAATGATTATTAGACTTATTTATTTTCTGAACTCCATTTTCATAAAACAAACTAGATCATATCATTAGACTTTTATAGATTTTCTAACATGGGTTTTGTCTTTAACATTACGTTTAAAGACAAAATACATTACCGTTAAACTATACCATACATTAATTTAATTTTAATTGATTGATTAAGGTATATACTATTAGTTTGTAACTGGATATGGTCGTATTTAATCACTTGACTAATTTTCCAATTGTCCTATCATAAATGTTAAAAGTGTGTTACCAAAGGGTCTATATATGTCCTAACATTATGTGAGGAGCCTATTAACTTAATGGTTGGGGTTTATACCTCGTTGGAAGCAATTTGTAAATATTCATGGTGGTTGTATATATGACCAGAGGCGGAACTAGGATGAATTTTCAGGGGTAGCACCAAATTTTTTTTTTTTACAAAATTTAAATAAAACATAATAAATTATGATCGTACAATTTTAACAAAAGATATTACATCAAAAAGTGCGATTTCAACCAAAAGTACTATTACACTAAAAATATTGTGAACTCAAAAGTAAAACAGAAACAAACTAACATATTACACCTTATAGTTATCCTAAACGTTCACCTAGACGATGGAAACGATTAATCATAACTTCAGTCGTAACATTATCAAGTGCTTCTTTCTATACATAACAAACCAAAACATTATTCAAATAATTATCTCTCATTCTATTCCGCAAATGTGTCTTCACAAGATTCATTTTAGAAAAACATCGTTTAACAATCGTAGTTGCAACCGGCAAAACCAAAGCTAAATTTCAGCAAGCGATGGACCACCCGAAAAGAAAGATGCATATTCATTCCCGTCATCACACGAACAAGGTCAGCTATATTATTCAAGTTAGAAAACCTGTTACCATTCTTCATAATCTGATAACAAACATCACCTTGAGACATGAGAGATAACATATCATCGACACTAAAATCATTTGGATACATCTCGCTAAGCTTTACGAACTTGATGCGTCAAAGTTAGAGAATGAATCACATGGACTTAAAGCTATCATATTTTCAAGCAATTCAGTATTTACCTCATTAAAACAATCACCAAACTCTGGAATTTGCATATCCAAAACCGTGTTAAAAATATCAACCTCAAAATGATATTGATTAGTGATTTTGGTCCTTCGATTTCTTGGAGCAATATACAAATGCGTCATTTTCACCATAGGAAGATCATGTTTTTGATAGAAAAAACATACTTTCTTTAAAAATAATTTAAATAATTTAAATCTCGTTTTTCTAAACTCTTGTAATGCTCGTTTAGTTCCTCTAATGAAAAAGCCACTTGCAATATATCTTGATCATTTTGTTTAAGTGTCATGACAATACATCTATGAGCCATTTTCCAATTAAGTATAGGGACATAGCGTCATTAAAGGATACATTCATACATACTTGGTCTATGTATATTGGGCTAGTATTTTTTAATAAAAATAGACACATAGTTTAGTACTTTAGTTAGTAATTATTCAAGGAACAAGTTGCACTTAAAGAATTTCACTAGTAGCACAAAAAAATTTCATTAGTTGCATTTCAACTAAAATATATAAGTTTTCTAATTTTTACACTACTCGAATTTTTTTGACCAGTAGCACGTGCTACCCCCGCCGACCTACTAGTTCCGCCCCTGTATATGACTCGTGGGATAGGTAGAGTAGTGTTGCATTTCTAAAGGGAGTTGATAGATACAAAAAATAAGTTATTGCATACACCAAACTGTACAATTGCTAAAGCACACAGTATAAACACACTGAAATATAAATTTGGTGTATCAATCAAAATTTGTGAGGTATTTATCACTTCTCATTTCTAAAGGTTCAAATGAGAACCATTATAAAGTTGAGAACTTTGAGAACCACAATGAATATGTAATTGTTCACATCTACTTCACTCTATACACATGTGAACATCAATATTTGTTCAAATGAGAAACAAAAAGACATCAAAAATATAAAATTACGTATAAAAACTCTTAAAAACACATATGTTCACAACTGAACAGTTCACATGTGAACAAATCGGTTAAAGTGAGTGAAAATAAGTTTTTACACTTAATTTTTCAGATTTCAAGGTCTTATTGATTCTTATTAACATTTTTTTATATATTTTTTGACTTTATCATATGTGAACAATCACATATTTAAGTGGTTCTCACAAGTTCTCAATTTCTTAGTGGTTCTTATTTGAACCCTCCACTATATATATATATATATATATATATATAAAGTGTGTTTCTGTTTGGCATGTTGCATGTTTATTACCTTCATTAATTGGGATTATTGTAAAAAAAATTTATAAAAGAACGAAGCCTAAAAATCTATTTATCACGGTAATCACTTCTCGACATTGAGGTAATTTTAAACGGAATATCAATCCACAATTACAATAAAAGTTACAACATCAAAATGACAATAAAAGATATAACATACAAAATGTATAGAAATAACTCAAACTGCCATCGAGAAGTTGAAATCATATCAAAAGAAATCCAAAGATAGGAGGCTCTTGCAAAAATGTGGCATGACTCTATTGCCCTAGACATCACACGAAAAACAACAACGCATCAAATTATCGCCTTAATAACGTCAGGGAGGGGGGATTCACATAAGTGAATCGCGCAATTGTTAGACTCCATTGTGAAAGGGAATTTGAAGATGCTATTGAAGATAATACACAAACCAAATTTTCTTTTGAAAGATCCAGATCTGGTTACATTAGAATCTTGACATAAATAAAAATAAATTAAGTAGGTACTTCGTGTGTATGATTCCACGATCCCAAACTTTGAACTCATAACTAGTCTTTTCTGCAGGTTTGACGGAAAAAAAAAAGTCACGAATCTTTCAAATGAAAGAAGTATACTCACAAAGGAAAGGAGAACCGACAGATGCATTAATTGATCTCCACCATAGATGTAGAGAAAAAAGATCACATCAAAGATGATATGAAAATTAAGGTTATTTGAGCCGTCAAAGCGTAATGGAGAGACTCTCATAGGACACCCTAGAGAGAGAAAAGCTATTTAATGATTATTGTAATTAATATAATGACAAATTTAGATTATGGTTATATTTGGCAAACTAGCTTATTATAATTTATAAGAATATTTTTTTCATAAGCTTTAGTAACATTGTTTGGTACAAAAATATACTGTATATAAGAGCTAATAAGCTTTTAAGAAATATAGCTGCTCCAACTAACTTTTGAAAAATTGTAAAGCTTATAAAAGATATAATTACATAAATATTCCTGACTAAATAATCTGTATCTTATTTATGTTTTACTTATTTTGTCATATCATGTTAATTCACATGTTACAGCTCCAATTACTTTACCAAACATTTCTACAAGAAAACATACCTTAGCTTCCGACTCCAGGTATAAACTCATCCTACTACCTCCAACTCCCAACTAGTTTTGTCTAACACACCCATATAAATTTCTTTAATTTTAACAAAATAACATAACATAGTTGAATTATGCATATATTACTTCTAATTACTTTAGCTATATGAATTTTTGAACCATACTATAATTAAGTTGTCATACTTGGTTACTGAAAAGAATTTTATTTTTTATTTTCTATTTTTCAATAGTTTTATTCTCTTGAAAAGTAGTGAGCATTCAGTAAACTTGTTCAAGTGTAAGTGATTAAGTTTTCAGTTTTAAGAATATGAATTGTAGAGTACATATCATCATAGATTACTTTTTCTTAGAATTTTTTTTAAAAAAAAAACCCAACTAAGAAAGAATAAAGAATCTTTATCCAAAAGAGAAGAAGAAATAATTAAAAAATAAAATATTTGAACCTTTTTCCTTTTCCTTCATAAAATGATTAATTTTATATCAGTAACAAGTAAAAAAATGGATCATTGTAGGCTTATGGTCAAACAACAAATACAAGTCCAGTGGGCCTTTTAGTTGATGGATAAAGCACTATCCTTACTTCCTTATAGGAAGGTTTTAGGATCTGAAATTTTGAATAGCACAGTTATTGCTAAAGCCCATGTTATAATTCTTTGGACTTAAACAAAACGGTTATTGTTGGTATACATAGTAGAGATGCGCAAAAACCGGTTTTAGGAATACCCGACCCGACCCGACCCGAAACCGGTTTTGGTCAAACTTGGTCAAAACCGGTTTGGCCCAAAACCGGTTCGGGTTCAACCCGATTTGGGCACCCCAAAACCCCAACCCGACCCAAACCGGTTTGGGTAGGGTCCAAACCGGTTCGGGTTCAAAACCGGTTTCAAACCGGTTTTTTTATAAAAATCGTATTTTCGCTCGCACGTCTTCGTTTTAAGGAAAAGCAACGTTTGGGCCAAATTTTTTTCATTAACTTTGTAGAACATTAGTAATGGAAACATAATTGATCAATAACATAACCAAAAGGCTTCTAAATCTCCTTAAAAATATTATTGAATCCGAAAATTCTATATAATTCATAAACGTTAGGGCGTTAAGCGTTTTAAGGAAAAGCAACGTTTGGGCCAAATATTTTTCATTAACTTTGTAGAACATTAGTAATGGAAACATAATTGATCAATAACATAACCAAAAGGCTTCTAAATCTCCTTAAAAATATTATTGAATCCGAAAATTCTATATAATTCATAAACGTTAGGGCGTTAAGCGTTTTAATGAAAAGCAACGTTTGGGCCAAATTTTTTTCCTTAACTTTGTAGAACATTAGTAATGGAAACATAATTGATCAATAACATAACCAAAAGGCTTCTAAATCTCCTTAAAAATATTATTGAATCCGAAAATTCTATATAATTCATAAACGTTAGGGCGTTAAGCGTTTTAATGAAAAGCAACGTTTGGGCCAAATATTTTTCATTAACTTTGTAGAACATTAGTAATGGAAACATAATTGATCAATAACATAACCAAAAGGCTTCTAAATCTCCTTAAAAATATTATTGAATCCGAAAATTCTATATAATTCAAAGTGAGTTGATACTTTCAAGGAATGTTTTACTAAATGCAAGGAAACATGTGCATAAAAAGTGATACTGTATGCATAAAGAGTTGTACATTTCCGTGTGTTTAGTAAAAACTTCCTTGCATTTATCAAACACGTTTTAGCGTTCGACTTTTTAAGGATAAACAATGTTTGGAGCAAATTTTTTTTTATTGAATTGGTAGAACATTAGTAATACAACCGTAATTGAACAATAACTTAAACAAAAGTCTTCTAAGTCTTCATAATACAATTACAACTAACAATATAAAATATACCAACGAATACATTTCGAGCTTCGGCATGGCCATCACCCGAAAATGTAATCGTGTAGTAATCTTCAACTTGTATTAATCTTCAAAAGTCGAAATCTTCTTCGGAGGTAGCCTCGCGCGAAGCTTGATCAAGAGCAATTTCTTCGTCGGAAAATGATATTGTTACACCTTCTTCCACCTCGATATTGTGTATGTCTTCTTCGTATTCCATTTCACCTTCAAGACTTGATACATTTTGTATGCGTTCCGCGGCGTCCAAGTGATCCTTCAAGCAAATGCACATCTCTAAGGAGGCCGGTGTGAGTCTTGTTCTTCGTATAGATAATACCCTGCCACTAAGAGAAAAAGCGGATTCCGAAGCTACCGTAGAAGCTTGGACGGTTAGTAAATCTCGGGCCATGATGGCTAGAATGGGAAATTGAGATTCCCTCTCTTTCCACCAAGCCAAAATATCAAATTGTTCGAACTCATTGGGTAGAATACTGGCCAAAAAATCCGTGGTCGTATATCTCCCATATTCGTTAGTGGTATTTTGGTTACCATCACCCCTTGCCCGTTTATTGTTTTCTTGTCTTAAACTATTATAAAAGTTTAGCATTGGATTGCTAGAAGAAGATGAAGAAAACATTGGGTTAGCCGTACTACCGGACACATGTGTGGTTGAACTATATTTTTGAAAATATACGCCAAATAAATCTCCCAAACATTTGTTAAAATCCGTTTTTGCATTATGTGAAAACAATGGGTCGGCCTCATTCAAATCCAAATTGTGACAAATGTTATCGATAAGCATTTCTACCCCGGTAACGTTTAAACAAGGGTTCATTGCGGCGGAACAAGTAATTACCGGTGGCATTTCTTGAAAATATTTTTTTAGTTTTTCTTTCATGGGAGTCACCATTTCTTCAAATATAGGACCTTCATACACGTAGTCGTTTAATTTTGTAGTCATTAACCAAATTTGATTAAGCACCAAATGGCTAGTTGGATAATAAACACCCGATAATAAAGTAGTCGCGGTTTTGAAAAGTTTGAGCAATTCGACAATCTTTTTAATATACTCCCAATATATGATTGGAAATGGTGTTGCTTGGCCTTTTGTAACAAGATGATCATGGAAAACTTGTAAAGTATCGCGTTGGCGTAAACCACATACAAACATATGGTAGGTCGAATTCCATCTAACGGGCATGTCCCAATTAGGGGTTAAAAAAATAGAATTCGTATCCTTGCACAATTTCATATAAGATTTGTATCTAGCTTTACCCTTTTGAAAAACGTCTTGCAACATAGATTTAAATCTCGTTTTTACTTCGTCTACATCTTCAACCGCTAGTCCGGCTTGCACAACCAAGTTAATGATGTGTGCAACACATCGACTATGATAAAAAATGCCCTTCAATGGTGGTGCGTATTTTAGTATTAATTTTGAAACGGCAAGTATATTATTACTAGCGTTGTCAAAAGATATTGAAAAAACCTTTTCTTCCAATTTAAACATTTTAATCACACTTCGTAACATGTAAAATAAGTTTTGACCCATGTGAGGATACTCAAAGTCTTCAAAAGCAATGGTACGTTTCATCATTTGCCAAGTTGCGGGATCAACCCAATGTGCGGTTACACAAAGGTACGAACCGGGCAAACCATGAGGAGCCGACCAAACATCGGTTGTTAATGATACACATGTATTTAAATTTTCAAAACCGATTTTTAGTTGTTTTTTAGCTTCTTTCCACAATTTAAGGGCATCGCGTTTGAGAGTAGTACGACTTACATTGTTATATCGCGGTTGAAGAGTAGTTTGAATCACCCTAGTAAGCCGAGGGTTGTCGAAGTGGTTGAAAGGTGTAACACCCAGTTCTCGGGTCTAGTAGTATTTAATATTTTCTGACTGTGAATTATTATTAAGTGTGTCAGAAAATAGGTGTGTTGTATTATTTGAAATAAATAGTGATAATAGTCGAATAATTTATTGTGACTAATAAATTATTGGTTGTTTTAATTTTATTTAGTTGACGGTAAAATAAAATAGTGTTCCCTCGCAAATGATTTTTAAGTTCCAGACAACGATAAATACGGGGAATGAAAATTAACCAATTATATGTTATACTCTATTTTGAGTCGGTTTATAACTTTCATCATATATCTATATACATACATACGTACGCACATACATACATACCAAAAATATGAGAAACCCCAAATCAATTCACACAAATCATCTCATAACATGGAATTGAAGCTCTAGAACTCAAATTCAAGTCCCTTTAATCAATCTAATCAAGGTATAATCTTGTGTTCTTCATTTTCTAAAATCTATAAATTGGGGGTTTTTGATGTTCTTGACTTTAATCCGAAATTAGAGTTTCAAATGGTTGAATTGATGTTAGTTAAGCTTTAATAACATGGAATAATCATTCCATCATCATCATAAACATGTTTTAATTACTATTTCTTGAATTTTATGTAACCCTAGAAATTGGGTTTTGAGTATTTGATTGAATTAGTATGTGTAATTTGAAATTGAAGCTTGAAATGCATTAATAATTGTTAGTGGATGTTAATTTCATGATTAGAAGTGAAACCCTACCTTGAAAATGTAGAAAATGATGAATGATCATATAGATAGTTATGGGTTTAGTTGTTTATGTAAAATTCATAGCTTTAAAGCCTAGAGTAATGATGTTTAATTAAATAAGTGTTGATTCATGATGATGATTAGTTGTGTTCAAGCTAAAATGTGTAAAGTTAATTAAGTGTTTATGGTAGTTATGATAATTATGAGGTGCTTTGATGGATTAGTAATAATTATAATAGGTTAAATGATGAAGTGTTGTTAATGATCATAATTTGATAAATGATGGCGAACTAATGATGTTAAAGGTGATTATTCATACTCTTGGAATGAATAATGTGAAATGACTATAAGTACTAATATGATTAATGTGTAGTTGAAAAATGATTATAATGATATCTAATTCAATACGTATGAATTTGGTATTGATAATTTGAATTGTTGATGTAGGTATATTTGAATGGTGTTATATACCTTGGAGACATGTAACTAACTTGTATTATTCTATTGTATTGTCAGATGTGCAGAAGGCTCAGTGATATTAGACTACTGAGTGGATGCCTGAGGTAGTCGGTGAGTGGATCTCTAATCCTCAGTGTAACTTGGTTGTAACGAGTTTGGTTACAACAAGTAACATATTATTACTATTGTAGTTGCCATGATAATTATGATAGCTAGTAATAATATTGTTGATATGATAACGTTGACCTGCTGAATATGTGATTTGTTGATTATGTGATCACTGGACTTGTTGTTGGCCTTCGGGCATCAGTTGTTAATGAGGTCAACGAGTTGTTGTTGAACTGTTGGTTGGGCTAGTCGGTTATTCAAGGTTTAACACACCTCCTGTGTTAGTTGAGAATAACCACTAGCTATCGGTCTCGTCCGTTATGGCCATACGGATATGGTTGGGTAAGTGTTCTTGTGGAATCCCCGGGTATTATGATATCGCAAGAGCCACCGATGCCTCATTATTAAGTCCTAGTTGTGGAATAGTTGCTTTGTTGAATAGTTGACTAGTTGCTAAGTTGACCAGTTGAACAGTTGCCTGTTGCTTTGCTAAATAGTGATATTGTGTACTTGTTGGTTTAGTGTTAATTGTTGTATGCAAAGTTGTTGAGCTAAGTTAGACTGTTGATTAGTTATCTGCTCACTTAGCTTTATGCTAATCCCCCACATTAACACTTCTTGCAGGTTTTGGCTTTAATATTGGGTGGGCAAGAAGTTGGACTAGAAGGAATGTTTGACTACGAGGCTCTACTCTGATAGTTGATTTTTATAAAATAATGTTTCATCATGTTTTTATATAACACCTCTGTTGATAAATTATGTTTTGAAAAGGTGGAATTTTATATGTTGATAAAACGAGGTAAATTATCACTATGTATTTGGACTTACGCTTCCGATTTACTATATTTAAATGATATAAATTGAGGGGTGTTATAAGTTGGTATCAGAGCATAAGTTTGGGTGAATTGTACATTATAAGATGCTCAATCCCAAACTTAGAATTGTATCAAGTCAAACATTCCAGGGGTGGGGATTAGTGGTTGCATGAGAAAGTTGATATTGAATGTGTACTAACCTAAAACAAGATGCTAGAATGTTGTTTTGGTTGCAGAGACGGAGGAATATGAGGAACCGACTGGTATTCTCATTGATTCCTCGATTGTTGCTGGCTTAAGTGCATCAGGTGATTCTCGATAACCTTGTTGAATTTAATTCAGTTTGAATTGTGTACTTTGCTATGATGATGTTGATCTACCCTAAAGTAAGTTGAGTCAGACTGATATGATTCCCTAGTTTTGAGTCAATTGATGTTATTCATATGTTGTGAAATAAACTGGGTAGTTTATGTTGAACTTGAAATTGTTAAAAAGGTGTTAAGTCGTGTAGACGCTGTGTTGAATAAGTTGTTAATAGTGATTTTAATGTGAATTGGTGCTTTAGAGTTATAGCATGCCACTAATGGTGAAAAAATAGTTTGTTGGACTTAGAATAGTCAACGTAATGTGGAATGGTTGTTTGAATAGTGGTAATATGAGTTGAAACCCAAATGGGTTGTTAAAAGTGCCCAATGGGTCACTTGATGGTTAAAAGGTTAAAATGAGTAGTGGTCTGATTAAAAAGAATGTTAAAGTGACTTTAAGTCATAAAGATAGTAGTAAAAGGTGATGATAATGATTTGGGTAGTCAATGTGATTATTTTCTTAAAAGTGCCCATTTGGACCCATAAACGGGTCAACGTGTCAAAACAATGTAGAATGAGTGTTTGTAGGTGACGAATATGCCCACACGTCACTAATGTATATAGGAACATGTTGGTAAAAGGTGGAAGTCAGAAAGTAAGCCATTTGGAATATGGCGTGTCAACCAAAATGGTCGAAAATGGTCAAAAAAATGAGTCGTACGTCCGTTTTATCGTAAAACGTGTAAATTGAAAAAGTGTAAAAAGATAAAGTTTCATTTTGGCATAGTGGACGTGCCTGCAAAATTTTAGAGTCTAACTCTAAACGAGTAAAAAGTTATACGCGATTGAAATTGGCTAAAAATTTGAATTTTAGTGAAACTCATATTTCTATTTGGGAACGCGATCCCAACGATCTTTCTGGATCGCGTTCGTATGTGTTATTTTGTCACAGAATTTTTTATGCTTGGGAACGCGATCCCAGCCATTTTCCAGGATCGCGTTTGTGTGTGTATTTCGGGTTAAGATGCGTTTTCTCTTGGGAACGCGATCCCGCTCACTTCTCCGGATCGCGTTTGTATGCTTAATTTGGTTACAGAACATTTTTAACTGAGGAACGCGATCCTGACCCGTTTTCCCGGATCGCGTTAGTTAGTAAAAAAAAAAAAAAAAAATAAAATAAAAAATTCTTGCGACGTTCGACGTAATACTTGACGTAGAAAATTTTTGAAAATTTCGGTGTCTGATTAAGACGAAATTTACAGGGTCACTTGGAAACGGCTCAACGGTCAAAGCTCATCGCTTCGCCATGAGCCCTGTCAGTTTTCGGTACTTCGGGGTCGTTTAAGGCTCGAAAATCGCGTTTTATTGTTTTTCAGACCTTATTTTGAACTTTTAGCTTACGTTTTGTATTGGGCTTTTGTTTCTTTGAGCCCTGGGATCATTCCTATGACTATATATGACGTTATAACTTGTTTTAAGAGGTCCTTAAGTTTTATTGAGTATGAGTTATTTTCAAGCTGTGTATTCGTCTTATTGTCAAATGGTGGCCAACTGTTGTTGGTGGTGATTTAAGTTCTTGAGTTATATGGACTAAGTGAAATAGGATAAAGTAAATGAGTCATCTAAAATATTGGAAATGGTTAAAATAAGTATTCTTAGAGTTTGAAAAGAAGTGTGTGAGTTTATACTTATTTGGCATTTGTCAATAGAGTTATAATGTGTATGTTTGATATGATATGTTTATTTATAATACAACTAAAGAGGTAAAGATTAGAGAGAACATGTTGAATATTACACGTAGTATGGATGAAGTGTTTAGTACCAGATGTACTATTAATGTTAAGTGATGTAATTAGTAAACGACCTTGAATCAGGTAATAAAGAAGTTGATTGTAATAATAGTGTTAGACATTACACTTGGGTTAATGATATAATAAAAAGAGGTGTTGAATGTCTGTGTTGCTTATGTAAACTCTATGATATGTGTATTAGACATTGTGCCTATGTTAATAATTGGGAATATACTTGCCATTACAGGTTGTTATAATTGTGTAAATTGTTGATATTACTATTGAGAAATATGTGAGAGTAAAGATAATTACTTAGGAGATGAATGGTATGAAGTGACCTGAGAATAAAGTGTGACTGACATAATATGACGACGTCTGGCCAACGTATTTATATTATGCCATTTCACATGGAGTTGTTGAGGTTACTAAGTACCATATAAAGTTAAGTGGTTTTAAAATCACAGATAAGATATGTTGACCTGTAATTGATAAATAGTCAATGATGGACTAATATGAAAGAGTAATAAACCACTAAGTTGTTGTTGCTAATGTGATATCTATGGCACAATTGATGTGTATGTGTGATGCATTGCCAATAGTATGAATTAAAAAGTTGATTTAAGCAAAGTAGAGGTCAGTGGACTGTGAATAATTGTGTGTTGATATTGTTGACGAGATGATTAATCACAGCACCTCGTGTTGTTGAAATACCATTGTTGAAAACGTTTGGATTTAACAGGTGTTGTTTAGCATCCAAGTTGGTGTAACATGGTGCTAGTTGATTAAATGATAATAATTTTAATCTATAGAAATGGACCTCTACATAATGCTTATTAGTTAATGTTATATGTTGATGATTATATGGTTGTGGATTCCTGTTAAGTAAAGGATTTCATATAATCGAGTTGTAATTATATTTGCAAGTTGTAAAGTAATAATTAACTAGTTGCTGAAATGGGAAAATATAGCAATGTGATGACTAAAGAAGTATATGATTATTAGTTAAACTATTGGAGACGAATCGAGTTACAATTTGTTGCTAAGATGCATGTAGTAGTGTTCGGTACCCCTTATTGTTATTATGATTATTGTTGTCGTCATAGTTGTAATTGTTGCTATAGTTGTGTTGTAATAAAGATGACACGTTAAGTGACTACAAGTTAAGATTGACATAGTGGATATGAATGATCATGTAAGCGATCAGTTAATTATCAGAGATAGGATATATGTTGAATAGTGGCATAGTAAAATGTATCAAAATATGCACATGTGGATATGTGCTTGTAGAAAGGATGTTAAATGTATACATAATTTAGAAGTTACTCTACTCTAGGGGGTGACATGGAATATGTATAACGATTATTGTGATTAGATAGTTGATGTGTTTGGTGTTAACAAATTTAGTGGAGAACAACACACAACTTATGTGTATATAAAAAGTAAATTGAAGTATATCTTGATGATGTGTAAGCTAATAAGAGGTACATACATTATGTGTTTAAGGGAATAAGTATGTGCAAATACATGTGGTATTTAGAGGGAATTAAGATGTGTATTAGTGAATTAAATTGTAATCACCTTTGTGTGATTATAATAATGAATAACTATGTGGTTAAACGTGTGTAAGAAAAAGATTATTAGTGAATTGAAATGAGAATAATTGGTGGTTGTGTTAATCTATATCGATTAAGTGGGATTAGATTTCGAGGACGAAATCTCTTAAAGGGGGGAAGATTTGTAACACCCAGTTCTCGGGTCTAGTAGTATTTAATATTTTCTGACTGTGAATTATTATTAAGTGTGTCAGAAAATAGGTGTGTTGTATTATTTGAAATAAATAGTGATAATAGTCGAATAATTTATTGTGACTAATAAATTATTGGTTGTTTTAATTTTATTTAGTTGACGGTAAAATAAAATAGTGTTCCCTCGCAAATGATTTTTAAGTTCCAGACAACGATAAATACGGGGAATGAAAATTAACCAATTATATGTTATACTCTATTTTGAGTCGGTTTATAACTTTCATCATATATCTATATACATACATACGTACGCACATACATACATACCAAAAATATGAGAAACCCCAAATCAATTCACACAAATCATCTCATAACATGGAATTGAAGCTCTAGAACTCAAATTCAAGTCCCTTTAATCAATCTAATCAAGGTATAATCTTGTGTTCTTCATTTTCTAAAATCTATAAATTGGGGGTTTTTGATGTTCTTGACTTTAATCCGAAATTAGAGTTTCAAATGGTTGAATTGATGTTAGTTAAGCTTTAATAACATGGAATAATCATTCCATCATCATCATAAACATGTTTTAATTACTATTTCTTGAATTTTATGTAACCCTAGAAATTGGGTTTTGAGTATTTGATTGAATTAGTATGTGTAATTTGAAATTGAAGCTTGAAATGCATTAATAATTGTTAGTGGATGTTAATTTCATGATTAGAAGTGAAACCCTACCTTGAAAATGTAGAAAATGATGAATGATCATATAGATAGTTATGGGTTTAGTTGTTTATGTAAAATTCATAGCTTTAAAGCCTAGAGTAATGATGTTTAATTAAATAAGTGTTGATTCATGATGATGATTAGTTGTGTTCAAGCTAAAATGTGTAAAGTTAATTAAGTGTTTATGGTAGTTATGATAATTATGAGGTGCTTTGATGGATTAGTAATAATTATAATAGGTTAAATGATGAAGTGTTGTTAATGATCATAATTTGATAAATGATGACGAACTAATGATGTTAAAGGTGATTATTCATACTCTTGGAATGAATAATGTGAAATGACTATAAGTACTAATATGATTAATGTGTAGTTGAAAAATGATTATAATGATATCTAATTCAATACGTATGAATTTGGTATTGATAATTTGAATTGTTGATGTAGGTATATTTGAATGGTGTTATATACCTTGGAGACATGTAACTAACTTGTATTATTCTATTGTATTGTCAGATGTGCAGAAGGCTCAGTGATATTAGACTACTGAGTGGATGCCTGAGGTAGTCGGTGAGTGGATCTCTAATCCTCAGTGTAACTTGGTTGTAACGAGTTTGGTTACAACAAGTAACATATTATTACTATTGTAGTTGCCATGATAATTATGATAGCTAGTAATAATATTGTTGATATGATAACGTTGACCTGCTGAATATGTGATTTGTTGATTATGTGATCACTGGACTTGTTGTTGGCCTTCGGGCATCAGTTGTTAATGAGGTCAACGAGTTGTTGTTGAACTGTTGGTTGGGCTAGTCGGTTATTCAAGGTTTAACACACCTCCTGTGTTAGTTGAGAATAACCACTAGCTATCGGTCTCGTCCGTTATGGCCATACGGATATGGTTGGGTAAGTGTTCTTGTGGAATCCCCGGGTATTATGATATCGCAAGAGCCACCGATGCCTCATTATTAAGTCCTAGTTGTGGAATAGTTGCTTTGTTGAATAGTTGACTAGTTGCTAAGTTGACCAGTTGAACAGTTGCCTGTTGCTTTGCTAAATAGTGATATTGTGTACTTGTTGGTTTAGTGTTAATTGTTGTATGCAAAGTTGTTGAGCTAAGTTAGACTGTTGATTAGTTATCTGCTCACTTAGCTTTATGCTAATCCCCCACATTAACACTTCTTGCAGGTTTTGGCTTTAATATTGGGTGGGCAAGAAGTTGGACTAGAAGGAATGTTTGACTACGAGGCTCTACTCTGATAGTTGATTTTTATAAAATAATGTTTCATCATGTTTTTATATAACACCTCTGTTGATAAATTATGTTTTGAAAAGGTGGAATTTTATATGTTGATAAAACGAGGTAAATTATCACTATGTATTTGGACTTACGCTTCCGATTTACTATATTTAAATGATATAAATTGAGGGGTGTTATAAAAGGCAAAGCTTCTTGAATCACATAACCCGCAAAAGCTTGTCGACACCGTTCCACATCGTATGTAAATATAGAACCATCTCGTGCCATCGAAGATTGACCACTTGCTTCCGGATTACCTTTTAGTCCCGCACAATGCTTCTCGGTATGATTTTTCAACGTGGTGTTGGAGTCGGGTTTGAAGAACATCTTACAACGTTTACAATGCGCTTTAATCGAACCATCCGACAACAACACTTTGTCGTAAGCACCCCAAATCTACGGATTTCTTTTGTTGGGCAATTGTTTCACAATTGTTGGTGCATTTGAAGAACCAACACCATGGGAAGCGGAAGAATATTGAGTTGCCATGAGAATATAGTATGCGTTTTTGAGTTTTTTGAGTTTTTGTAGATATGTATGAGTATTTGAAAGTTGTGAATGAACCTAAACTCAAGCCTTGTATTTATAGTGATTTTGGGATGGCAAAAATGTAAAAAAAAACCCAAAAAAACGGCTAGAAACGGATTAAAACGGCTAGTTTTTTCAAAAAGGAAAAAAACCGGTTTCAAACCGGTTTTAAAACCGGTTTCTCAACCCGGTTCCGGATAAACCGGTTTCAACCCGGTTCCAACGGCTAAATCTCCAAACCGGTTTGAAACCGCCGGTTTATGGTGAACCCGAACCGGTTTTGGTCAAAACCGGTTTTGACCGGTTCGGTTTCGATTTGGAATCGGGTCGGGTTCTGAAACCCGGTTTGGATGTTCACCACTAATACATAGTACATAGTTTAGGGGTTAATTGTAATTTAATCCTAAGGTAAGGTTTAGAGGAGAGGGGAATGATAAGAATGCCTGCTTTTGGGATACAATTGTAAGGGTTAAATTGCATGGATGTTAAATGTAGTGAAATTTATAGGTATAAAATATAGCGTTATTAAAATGCAGTATTGAATACAGTAGTTGTTATATATTACAAAAAATTGGTTCTAAAATGCAGTAAAAACATGTCTAAAACAGGTCTTCTGCTCCTTCTCTCACAAACGGGGCCTTCCCCATCAGATCCTCCACCAAATAAGATTAGGATTAAGATATGTTATCCTCATTATAGTATGATTAGGATTCTATACCCCACCTCTATAAAAAGGAGGTGGGTGTGAAAATTTTTAATTGTACCTTCATTTTTCTTCATTTACTCTCATTAATAAAACATTAGGTTTGAGCATTCTTGTGTAGTTTACTTTGAGTCATTATTTTGCGATAGCATTCAAGACAGTTATGAAATAATATGAATACACCTTGTTACTAAAATCTTAAAAAATATGAGTATCCAACAAAATATAAATAAAAAAAGAAACATTATTTCATTTAATCCTCTCATAACTTTTAATTCTCAGCTGAAGATCAAAAGATTTGTAACACGACTAATCATCATGTAAATATTGAAAAGTATACGACCTTTCAAGAAAAGCATCATCCCACTATGGCACTATCTAGTGCTGGCAAATTCTGCCCATTTGATTCACATCTGGGCAATTATGGATATAATGACATAAAGTTTGGGTTTTTATGGACTAGAGAAATTTTAGGAATGGGCTTAATTGGGTAAAACTCAAATCATAAATTGATCTAAATATGTAGTCATCATGTTATATTTTTTGTATTATATAGTTAAAAATGTATAACTTATTTTGGAAGATATATATATTTTAGTGAATTAGAATATTTTTTTATAAAATTTTTAAATAGCCCGTCATGACCCGAGCCCGTTTAGACCCGCGCCCGATTAGACCCGAGCCCGTTTATACCCGTGCCCTTTTTGACTCGTAGCTCATACCCGCCCAACCCGCCCATTTTGCCGGCTCTAGCACTATCTATCGATTCTAACTTAATTTGCCAAAAAAAGTAAGTTATGAAAAAAGGAATCAAAATAACAAAGTTTAAATTATAAAGGACAAGGAATCATATTCAATATATGGATATGCTATATATATATAGAGGCATATCCAATGCCATTGACCTCTTCCATCACCTGTTCCATGCTACCACTGGTATCAGCACCTTTAGCTGCTATTCACATGGTAAGCATCTCCCTTGTTAACGTTGACGTATCCGTTTTTCCTTAAATCTCACGAAAATCGTGTATTTCTATTGAAAAAAAAAAAACAATAAAGTATCACATTCAAGATACCATCCTTAATATTTATTCGCATCAATTAGCAATGAAAATCATTAGATCATGGCCTAGGTGTCTATAATGTTGTGTATATATGTGTGTTACAGATTTATCATATCCCTCTCACATTGATACGAGGCCAGTACGAAACTGAGTCACATGTCAAGTCTCTGGCAGTAGCCTTGATAGATTATTAATGCTAACTTCACCATTATATTGTATTAACTCAACTGGATGTTATTTGGTAGTTTGTTGGTAAACAAGATATATGGATTCTGTTTCATACATACAATTACTTATTTGCCAGCTGATAAGGGTGTTGGGATCCTGCTTGTTGATGGTTAATTGACAAGGAGGATATGTGAAAGGTTCTTTTTTTTTTCTCTAACACATAACTTTTTCCTTTTAGGCAAATCTTAGGCAGGCCTTATCAGCTTCTTTCTTGGAGTGATTGTGCACACAATGTTAGCTCAGCTTATACTGCAAATACATACCATCAAGATCAAGTAGTAGTGAGCAATTTGTCACACGTAAATTATCATTTTCACTCAGATTAATAAGAATCATCCGAAAAACAATCATCAAATAACATTTTTGGTGAGGATATAACGTGAGAAACATGTAGTGCTAGAGTGTAAGAAACTAGCGACTTGAGTAATGACTAGGGCAGTGGTATATAAATGAATGAAGCAAGCAAAGTAACTACGAAGTTGCAGATGTTCAGGATGCCAGATTAGAAGTTAAAAATTGTGCTATGCTGAAAATATTAGCAATGACAACACTCAGAGTCGACATAGCTTAAAGTCCATATATTAGGCTACTAGTAAAAAGTACATACGCCCTCAAGCAATACTCAAATCAAATGTGGCAAAAGCCAGTCAGAGACTCAGAGCTAGTTTACTACAAAACCACCATTGGCGTAATGGCACTAAGTTGGCTTGTAGGAATAATTCATGCATATAATGTCTTCCACAAACATACATGTGCAAAAAAATGGTTATTAAATTGACATGATTTCAAGCAAGTTGTCTCAAATTCTAAAGGACAGTACACAAACTAGGTCGAGATTCTTACAGATACACTGCAGGTTGCTCATAAAATGGAAGAGATTTAGAATTGCAGGGCAATTCTCCTTTGGCAGAATGTGCTCTAAGTTCATCGAACAGCATTATTATTTCTGCCTGAGGAGAACTGCACTGTTATTCTTCTCTGCCCAATGTTTCATATTTCTCTCTTTCCCTTGCATCTGTTCTTGTAACTTCTCGAGTATGCTTTTTATCATGGACTTGCTAGTATATTTCAAGAACATTCCATAAAAAAAGTTGGTTTATTCTTGGCATGATGCCTTTGAACTTTTGATGCAAATCTGCTAGCTGTGGCCAGATTGATGGTCCTATCGTATAGATGCGCTGTCGGTTTAAAGGAGCTTCGATAATGAGTTTACGGGAGAACTGATTATATTTGAATTTTATGTGACCTTTTGGTTTATATTAATTTACTAACTAACTGTTAAATGCTTTCTGCGATGATGTTATGATATCACGAGTCAAGAGAAAGAGAATAAGAGATTTATTTCATGAGCCCAGTGATGATGGTATCATTCTTTGATTTTATAAGAAAGTGATAAAATATAATACTGCTAAATGAAAACAAAGTTACGGTGGATAGAGGTTATGTGTACACAATGAATAGGTTATCTGTAGTTTATTGGTCACTGCTACATACGTAACAACATTTAGTGGATTCTTCATATTAATAACATTTTATACTTGGGTTGAAATTTTTCGTGTTCTAGGTGCATAACCTTGCGATTATGGCAGTTCTGTAATAGTATTGAGCCTCCACACAAAGTCCACGAATGTATGTCTGATGCACGACTGCTGTTATGCAAAACAAAATTTACAGTCACACGAACACAACGGATTCATGTGGTTTGACTTATGAATTCAATCAGTCTAGTCCAGGGGCAGGAATACTATATACAGCTGTGTTCAAGTGTTCATCTTGGAACCTTAACCACCAATAATTTCATAAAACTCTCAGTACAGGATAAGTGGATCATACCTTGGGTTAAATGGCTTTTTTATATCCTCCTTTTTGTCAGTTACAAAGAAGGGCTTCATCTACCATATTAGTTAAGCCTCTTAATATAGTGTCATTGTGGAAAGTTTATCGAAAACATAATATTATGTATACTTTATATAACTTTCAGGTATATCATCATTATTGATAAATGCTTAGTTGTTGATTTTGAAGCACTAGATAACGATATTTAATCTCAAGAACTTTTATTTCACTGCATTATAGAATGTTATTTTCACAGTTTTCATGATTTTTATTGCATACAAATACTTAGTTGTTCGTCCACTGTCTCTGAATTTCTGGCTTAATTTGCGTCTGTAGCTTTCGATTCTGATGACTATTATTTGTGAACATAAGTTCTGTTCCATGAGATAACTTTGATTATTATAATTTTGAGTGACTGTTTCCAATTGTCTTTACAGGAATCGTACTTAAACTTGGTAACTAGACATTGCCTTATTTGTTTGTTGGAGTCCAGTTTGAATGCTATCGTAGTCCAGATTATCGACAATAGGACTATCAGCCTGCATTTATGATGTTTTATGTTTTCCTTATAAATTACTTTGCTAAAATCCTACATGATTAAATTATATCAGACTTTAGCAGGAGTATTCAAATAATTGAGAGCAATGTACTTCTAGAGTTTCAGATATTCAACCAGCATGTCGTGAAATCAGCAATTATAATTCGGTGTAATGCTGAATATGTTTCCAGTGACAGGGTTAATATAAATGAAATACCAGATTCACGTATCACCTATTCTAAAATGTACAAAAAATAGGTTACTGATAGAAGATGACATTCTCTCTTAGTCAACACTGACAACAAACTCCTACCATGGATAAAAAATGCACCAAGTTGGCTTTGAGAGATTTCAAACATGTGATTTCATGTAACAAAAAATGTGTACATAATTATGTATATTATGAGAACTTACCAGTTCATATAGATCTTATTATATAGGATCTCATCTTGACATGCTATCTTTTTTTGAGAAATACAATAAATAAAAAAATCTGCTTTTTGTAGGGTGTTATGTAAAACCTTTTCTGACTACTGCATTGCGTATTGCATGATAAACGGGAGAGATTCAGAATGGCAGGGCAATTCTCCTTTGGCAGAACATGCTCCGATAACATGAAAATGCTGGTATTTTCTGCCCAAGGAGAATTGCGCTGTTATTCTTCTCTGCCTTATGCTCGATATTTCCACTCTTTTCCTTGTATCCAAATGATGTATAGCTCTAATGAGCCTTTTATAAGGGGCATAGTAGTTTATTTTGTAAATATTCTGTTGCAAAAAATTGGTTTATTCTTGGCATGATGCCTTTGAACTTTTGGTTCCCATCTGCAAGATTTCATCATAAGGTCCCCATTACCATATATGCCATCTTGATTATTAAAGTAGTTCCCATGATGTCCCTAATTGAGAATCAAATACAATTCGACCTTCATTAAGACTTCTGATTTTGTTAAATTTCTAACCAAACCTTAACTGTTCGCGGGCAGACTTAACTGTTAATTTTCTCGTTATCACTGCGTGACACTCGTCCAATCATATTCCTAGGATTTTTTTGCAAAAAAGAGTAATGATCAACTTGGTTTCAAATTCCTTCTTGTAGAAGTATTGAAAGTCTTTGCGCTTTTCTTATCTGGTAACCAATTTTTCGCAGGAAATTGTGTCTCTATAGTTTCTATTCCACTGAAAATCGTCTGGCAACTTTCGTAGCTATCGAATCTAGAAACAGTCTTACTTTCTGTTTCTTTTAAATGCTCTAACCTCCTCCAAATAGAGAAAGATTTTGCTTTTCATATAAAATTGAAACTTAACTTATGAAGATTATTAGTTTGTTGACAGTACTCGATTTTCAGATCTCATGTTCCTTTTTAGCGAAAAAGAACTTGATACACTATTAATACAAAGTATAAGAAAAGCTATACATGTGCCTAAATAGTAGATATACATATTTCATCATTATTATTAGTGGAGATAAGGAAAGAGAAGAAATAGAAAACAAGTCTTACAATGTACTATTATTTTGGACATATATGTATGTCGATAACTTGATATGTATATTAATAAAAAGTTTATCATCGGTGAAAAAGAAATACAACATGTTACAATTACAAAAAATGAAAATTTAACCTTAGTTATGTATAAGGCCATCTCCAATGTACGTAGTTTTGCACCAAATTTGGTGTTTTGGTTAAAAAACCCTCTCCAACCAACTCACCAAATTTGGTGCAAAATGTAGTGTACACTATATTTTTGAAGATTTTGCATCAAATTTGGTGCAACACTAAACTTTGCATCAAATTTATAATGTTTCGTTTTAGACCCTATGTTTGAACTATTGTTATTATTTAAGTACAGAACATGTAAAAACTTGTTTATTCGTATGATTAGTTTAAGTACCATATACTTTAGATTAGATAATATGATTATTGAAACAATAAAATATAATTTTCGAACAATCTATGATAATTTAAACATTGATTTATGCAAAGAACTTATGTAATTGAAGTTTTGCGAAAGTAAATAAATAACTTAACATTTAAGTTAATAGTTTGGAAAGTTAATTGATCATAAAAATAATGAACTCACGTCAAGTATAATGTTAAAATTGTTTAGAGGTCAATGTGTAAATGCTGAAAGTAGTTTTAGTGCAGAAATTTAGTGCATACGTTGGAGATAAAACACATTTGGTGCAAGTATATTCCTGAAAAATTCATTTATTACACCAAATTTGGTGTAGTGTTTAGTGCATACGTTGGAGATACCCTAAGAAGGGGGAAAAAACAATTCAGAGATGTATGGTTGTAAACGAGTCTAGTCGAGCTCGGGAAAAAAATAATTTAGACGTGTATGGGTATAAATGAGTCGAGATTGAACTCGGCTCGTCTAAAATTCACTAAGTTCAAGTTCGGCTCGTTTCGAGCATAGTATATAAAGCTCAAGTTCGATTTGAGCTCATTTCATTTTTTTCCAAATATTATGTATTTTATTATTATGTATTTTATTAATTAATTAATATATAATTTATATTATAGAATGAAATTTACTATTATCATTGTATTAAGATTTATATTATCATGTAAGAGTAGAGTTCAAATGAGTACATAAATTTTGAGTGAGAATAAGGGAATCAATCTCAACCACTCATTTTCATCAAATACCCATTTCCCCCACATTTGGAAACTCAAATATCTCACAAACGGTAAGTCGAAAAATCATGAAAATTGCACCATAAAATTCAGTATTTTCTCCTCTTCGATTTGCCGTCCCTCAAGACATACTTTTGACAAATTTTTTATTTTTTATTTTTTGGTGGGTTTTACAAATTAGTAACACGTGTGTTAGTGATTGGTTGTACATTTGATTTGTGGTTAGGGTTAGGGCGTAGTGCTAGGGTTTAGGGTTTAGGATTTAGGGTTAGGGTTTAGCAGGGTTTATGGTTAGGGTTTAGGGTTTTTTAGGGTTTAGCAGGGTTTAGGGTTTAGTATAATTTAGGGTTTATAGTTTTGTAAAGCGTTTAGGGTTTAGGGTTTGGGGTTTAAAAAAAAGGTTATTGGAGGGAACCTTTAACCCCGGATCCGTAGATCCACGGAGCCCCACCCGCAAGAGGCAACCCGTCCGGCTAAACACCTGGCCCCAGTGACCCCACACACGGAGCATAGGATTTTTTGTACTCCCAGAGGCTTGAACCCGGGTGGGGCGTGGAGATTTGCGGCGGCGGTACCACTGAGGCAAAGCCCCATTGGTTAGGGTTTAGGGTTTAAGGTTAGGGTTTAGGGTTAGGGTTAGGGGTTTAAGGTTAGGGTCATAAAGCCCCATTTGCGGCGGGGTTAGGGTTTAGGGTTTAAGGTTAGGGTTTAGGGTTAGGGGTTTATGGTTAGGGGTTTCGCCCCGAAACCCCAAACCCCCAACCCTAACTCCTAAACCCCAAACCCTAAACCCTAAACACAACACTTTAACACATGTATTAGTAAATGTGAATCCCACCAAAAAAGAGGAAGAAAAAAAAACTCGTCGAAAGTATGCTTTGAGAGTCGGCAAATCGAAGTGGAGAAAACGCTGAATTTAATGGTGCAATTTTCATAATTTTTCGATTTGTCGATTGTGAGACAATTGATGTTGGGGTAAATGGATTTTGTACATTTAGAACATTCTCTTTGTACACATGGCAAATATCATTGGTTCCCTCATTTTCACACAAAGTTGTATTCTCATTTGAACCCCACCCTATTATGTAATTATATACTTATATTATTACTTGCATTAAGGAAATTGAAGTGTACGAATGAAAAGCTCATTTGAGTTTACAAGATTGTTCGAATTCAATACAAGAAATTCGAACTCGATATAAAAAACTCTAACAGTCAAACTCGTTTAATAAACTAACTTCAAAGTATGTTGAAGTTGGAACTCAAACTTGTTTTTGCACGGTTGACGGTTCGAATCCAACTTTTAACAAATCGAGTTTGACTAGCTCGCGGGTAGCTGGCTCGTTTAATCGTTTATACCGTTCACGTGTATTATTTTTAATTTAGTTAGGGATAAAAAAATTGGGGTTTTCATAAACTTGAGTTAACATCATCATCAACAAAATTAAATGGCGGAAACGAGTGTGACGACGAACGCCACGGCTACTACAACAACACCACCGGCAAGACGCCTGAAAGGTCATAAAGCCATCACCACCTGCTGTATCGCCTCCCGTGACCGCCCTGGCCTCATCGCCTCTTCCGACGAAGTAAACCTCATTCGATTTTACTATCTCTAAAACCTAACATAGGGAATGGATTAACTCAAATATTCAAAATTAATACAATTTATATAGAAATGTTGATCACTATGCTAAACTGCATAACATATATTACTGATTGAGTGATTGTACACCATTAGTGTTATGCATGTATCAAAGACCTTGGAAAAATTTATGTCACATATGATAGAGTTTGACCTCAAAAGTCAAGTCAAAATGTTGAATTATGTTATGGTGTGTATACAGGATGGATGTATTTGCTGGTTCGATATGCGATGTAAAGATGCATTGTTTACCATGAATGATGTTTCACAAAATCCTATCTCCTCATTATGCTTCAATTCAGGTCAAACTTTTAACTGTCTGTTGCATATGTGTTCCTGTGCATTCGATGCTATCCATCATATGTGATATGTGGAACACATAAATCTTAGGGTCGGTTTATTGTTTCAAAATGTAGTAAACCTTACACTTTTTACTATTGTATGTGATGAACTTTGAAAAGTTCTATTGTATATACAGAAGCTCTAAAAACATCTATTGTTACATTTAACTTACTATTGTATGTAACATGTATAAAACTTACAAAAATGTATTTTAATGTGTCAAAAAACTGCCACAATGTATACAATAGATGTTTTTTGGATCTTAAATACATAGACTAGTAACGGTCAAAGTTCGCCTTCTACAATAGTAAAAGGTGTAAAGTTTACTATATTTTAAAAACATAAACCCTTACATCTTAAATGGATGCTTGTGTTTTCTTGTGATGTAGGGAATGAGGATATTATATATGTATCGTCAGAAAATGAAGTGAAGGTCTTTGATGTGAATATGGTGATAATCTTATTCTCAAATTTTTACAAAAATATGTTTGTTAAAAGAAATATATAAATTATGTACGCATATACTTAGAGGTACTAAAATGTTGAACTCTATCTTACAGCTTGCCTCATGGAAGCCATTAGATACTTATAATTACAATAAAGAAGAGATTAACCAGGTTCACATTCGCATTTATCTTTGAACCTGTAAATATTCTTCATTAGTATTAATTTTCCAATTTTCATTTTAATTAGATTCATTTTAATTAGAGGCACAATTTGATTACAACTAAAGATAAACATCTTTCTATGCAGATCACATGTAACTCGAAATCATCTTTTCTTGCAGCTGCTGATGACGGTGGTGATATAAAGGTCTGGTTATTTGGTTCAGTTGTTTGTTTATCATCATTATTTGCACACGCCAATAAATAGTGGTTAATGTCTTGCAGATTATTGATATACGACAAAAGTGCCTATATAAGACATTAAGGGCAGCCCATGAAAGTGTATCCTTATATGAACCACCTCATGTGATTTCTTAGTAGATTGAATGGATCTATCAACAGATATCTTTTTAATATCTTACAATTTTGTACTGAACTTTGTGCCCTTTATTCCATCAACAGGATAACACACGTGTCTATGGATGATTTGATGAATATTTGTGTGGATTTTTTTGCTTGTTATCTTAACTGATTTTTAGATTTGTAGCAGTGTGCAGTTTCTCCCTTGGAGACCCTGGGAAGGTGTTTTTCGAACATATTGTTATGTTTAATATTGCAATTAAAAATTAATTCACTTAGTCGACATGACATGTAGATTATTTTGTCAGTCATTACTGGAGGGCTTGATTCAAAGCTGGTCATGTGGGACTTCTCGAAAGGACGGCCGTTCAAAGTTATGGATTTGGGTACGGATATATGCCAGATTACTTTTTCAACCTTGCTAATCATGTCAATGATTTGTATATGTTTACATTGATGTACGAAATGTAATGTTCTTTTTTTTTATAATCAATTAAATATCATTGCTTCCCTTCAGGCAAGTCTGATCCAGATAGCAGTAGTAGTACGGCTCAGTGCTTCAATCCCGCTTTTGTCCATGCAATTGCAGTTCCTGAAGCTGATATGCTAGATAAAATCGACAAGATATGTGTTGTGGCCAGAGGTGATGGTGTCGTTGATGTAATTAATATTGAATCAGAATTTAAAGCTGCCAAATCTCAGAGTTCTTCTAAACCAAGAAAAGGTGGTCAATCAAGGTCAAATGGAAGTGTTCCATCTCCAAATTCTGAAAACCAAGATCAAAATCGAAGAACGAGGTTACATTTAGATTATTCCTCGGGAGGGCATACTGCTGCAGTATCTTGTGTGTAAGTTGTTGACTTTAGCGGTCAAATACCAATTTGTATTTTCATATTATCAACTTTGAAAGCTAAGTTTTTTCACAATTGTGATGTAGAGGATTTTCTATGTTTGGTGAGAAAGGAAGGTACATAATATCGGGGGGAAATGATAAATCTGTGAAGGCTTGGAACTGGTCAAGATTCTTTGAAGTGGATCAAACTTGCGACAACAGTGACTTTCTACATTTAAACATTAATTTGAGCAAAAAAGTAAGTTGATCATCCATTTCTTTAAATTTCCGCAATCCCCACTACGCAAAGTTTCCATTTTGAAGATATCCAACTTTCAAGCTAAAATGACATATTTGTCCACTATAACCAGCCATGATGGATCCACTGAGATTCTTTACTTCCCATTTATGGAAGTTTATTTCCTGACAATTACTTTAAGCTAAATTACTGATTTCATTCATGTTATATTTCCAGAAGGTTTCCTAAGAACCCTTCGGTTTTTGTCTTCTTGAAGGGTAAATTTTGCATTTGATTAATAGTATATGGTTTTCATTGACCTTTGACTATTGTTGTATGTCACTAGGTTAATTGGCTCTGCACCACTCCGACTGACTCAGAAAATCTTGTGGTATGTGATACCTCTAAAGTAGTAAAGGTTTACACAGTTGCATAATTACTATAAGCTGCCAACAGAAACCAGTTTCCAGAAGTCAAACGAACTTGGTCAAATGTTACATGCTTTTTGGAGTGGGCAAACTGTTCTTGGTGACATCTTGTGCAGTGGAGAGTAGAACTTGATGACTAGAAGCGAAGATTGCTACCAAATTAAGTTCTTGATATTAGGTTATAAACTTCTAACTCTGTTTTGGATAGGCCTTTTTCAGTATGATAAATTTCCATTGCTGTTAGTGTTGTGTGATAAAGACGCACTCGAGATAGTTAATCTCCCGAAGAAAATCAATAGAAAGCTAGAGACTTGAAGCAACTTTTCTAATCGATATCATTCAAGGACAGCATACAATACTTATAATGGAAAACGAAAGCTACTACAATAATCACACATGCAAGATCATGACTACCACTAATAACTAATAACCAACTAATTGACTATTTCAAACATTAGTCATGGAGAATAATAGCTCGAATTTATGTTAAATTGTAGAAAGTCATTGTTGTCACAGGCTTTAAATATTCTTGACGAGTTCCTATTTCCTCCCCACTATTAGAAAATGTACTCTATCACAATGATGAACAAATTCAGGCTTTGTATCACTCTTGGTCAATATGACAGACGTTTACACTGAATAACATATATGCATTTTCTAATTTGCATTCGGTGTAAAAAGTTGCCATGATTGTATCAATATAGAGGTGCAAATTGTAACGATCATAGCGTAGTCAAACTGTCTTTTGTTTCTAAACGTGATCAAAGTTTCCTCGAAACACGTTAAAATGACTCTACAAGTCATCGTTAAGCTTAAAGAATGTATAAAGATCAATTGAAGGGTATAAACAGACTGGTTTAAAGTTTAGTTGAAGTTAGTTCGATCAATGTGAATGGAAGAACGAGTCATAAACCTTCAAGCGTGAGCTCTAACATATAGCCTTAGAGCCCGTTCCCGAGTTATTTTTTCAAAATAAGAGAAGAAAAGTGCAAAGAATAAAAAATACATTGTGTTCCCGAGTTTTGTTTATGGAGAGAAGAGAAGAAAAGCGAGAAGAGGATTCAACCTTCTTTTCTCTCCAAACTATTTCACTAAAATTGGGAAGATTTGGAAGGATGGGAGATTATACAAGCTATAAAATGTCACTTCCTTCCATTTCTCTCCAACTCGGGAACACAAAACATATAAATTTCAGTTCTTTTCTTTCCAACTTGGGAACACAAAAGCGTTTTTCATCTTCTTTTCTTTTCTATCATTTTATATTCCCTTCTATTCTTTTCTTTCAAACAAAATCCCGGGAACACATTTTATTTTTTATTCTATATATTTGACTCCAAATAATAATTTGGTGAGACTATAGGAACCAATCTTGTACTACCTAATAATTATTTAGTACTCCCTCCCAGTTAAAGTGTCCAATTTGACTGTGCACACAGTATTAGGATTTTCTACTAACAACATTTTTCACCAATCAAATATCATCTATACCCACTAAAGTCTTTTTTATTTTGTTAAATATCAAAGTGGACACTTATAAGTTATAATTTGACAACCCAAAATAATAACCAAGATATTTTAGGTGAGACAGATGGAGTATTATTTATTTTTTCAAAAGACAACTACCCACACACTATATTACCACGAATATAAACAAATTGCCCCATTAAAGCGAATAGCCCTTTGTTATAATTATATGGGTTAATAATGGTTTAATCCTCAAACTTTTAACTTTTTTTCGTTTTAACCACTCCACTTTTTTTGTAACGTTTTAACACCTTAACTTATGGTTTGACCAAAATTTAATCTCTTTAGTTTGTTTGACCGTTTAAAAATACCCTTTTGGTCACACACCGATTGAATAGGTAACGTGAAAATAATTGACTTCATTTTGTTAATGATTTAATCCTCAAACTTTCAATTTTTTTTCGTTTTAACCGTTCAACTTCTTTTTTAATGTTTTAAAACCTTAACATACAAGTTGACCAATATTTAAACCCTTTCAATTATGTACATGCTAATTGTTTGACTATTTTAACAAAATGTAGTATTTTTACACAAGGTTTAATATAGCAAGGGTATCAAGCTTTCACAAAATGTTCAATTTAAGGAATGATACAAAATTGTCTACTTAAATCAACCTTAACTATATGTAATGTGTTTAAGGGTAACTAAAGTTTATTAAAATGTGTACAATGAAAAATAAATATAAAATTGTTCAAAATGATTAATCTTTATCAGTTCAAGTTCCACTTGGGAATGCTTTAAAAGTTTGGTTATTTTTCTGTTAAAATTATTAGATTGTTCCATAAATTGAACAATTTATGAAAGTTTGATTCACTACATCTATATTAACCCTTTACAATAATATTTATATTGTCTGTAGATTATAATCAAAACAAAAAATGTAAATTTCATTATAAGCATAATACGTTGTATATATAATGGAGTATCATGTATCATTTTAGTTATATTTCTAGATATAACATATATATATATTTTTATGTTTTCATGTATAATATTTCTAGTTATATGAAAAGCTACTTATAATGAATGCATGTTGCTATTTTTATAAAATGTCTTAAAAAAATATGTATTAATATGCGAAAACATTATTACATATATTAAATGTGGTTTGCAAAGATATTAAAATGAATTTTGCTTTAAAAATTATTTTTTAAATTTTAAAAGTTTTAATCTGTGATAGAAGGTCGTAATGGTTTTTTTAACAGGTTATATAAAGTTAAAATGTTAAAATGTAAAAAAAAAAAAAGTTGAGTGGTTAAAACAAAAAAGTTGAAAGTTTGAGGATTAAATCATTATTAACCTTATTTAAATTTAGTATTTATTATAAAGAAAAGTTCAATAAAAAAATGCTGAAAAAATGTAGAATGGAGGAACCAATATGATTGCTCTATTTCAATTATCAATTTCCACTTTCTTTTCTAAATCAAAATATCTCACAAACCGTATATATAACACCCCTCGTTTCAACATAAACAATAATATAATAATTGCGACTCGAAAGCGTATATTTAAAACATACTACCAATGTACTCAAAATGTCAATAAACTTTTTCAAACTTATTACATGACATTTCAACAAACTCGGTGTTATATAATTCAAAACATCTCTTTAGTTATCAAAATAACATCAGAGTAAAAGCCTGTCAAACATTCCTTCAATTCCAAACACTTCCTGCCCTGCCCAATATGTCCCATCTATTTTAACCTGCAGGAAGAACTGTGGTGGGGTTAGCATAAAGCTAAGTGAATGAAACTATAAGCAACAGTACAACCTAGCATAACAATCTGTTTACATCAAATAACAATAAACAGAAAATCAATCATTCACTCGACATCCAATCAATGTCAAGCTACACCAATCAATCATTATCAATCGTCATGAGGATCGGTGGCTCCTGAGATACCCTAATACCGGTTTGGTAATCAAGGAACTCTTATCAATCATCTGTATTGGCCTATACAGAATTACCGATAACCAGTTGTTAATCACACACGACCTAGATCTCCAAACCAACATTTCAAGTTTCAAGATCTCCTGTCGTCTACAATAACAACCAAGTCCAACTGTCAAGTCAAGTTGACCTCAGAATCTTACATACTAGCTCAAACAGCCAAGTAAGCAACTAGTCAAACTATCATGGCAAGATATCTCAACAATTACATTCTATCAAAGTAATACTATAATTACTTGTTGTAAATCAAATCATTACAACTAAATCACACTGAGGTTACAGATCCACTCACCGACTACCTCAGGCCTCCACTCAGTAGTCTAATATCACTGAGCCTTCTCCACATCTGAGAATCAACAAATCAAATATAAGTTAGTAATCCATATTAATACATAACTTATATCAATCCATACTATTAGGAACTTAACATAATAATATGAATATTACTAGTTCCTAATCATATATTAGTTATTACAACATAACTATTATCATATATGAACCTGAACATATATCAAATAACAATCACATTACTTATAAAAAATCAAACAAGAAATGTGACACCAGCCTATCAAGCCGCCGGCTTCTCTATGAAGCCGCCGGCTTCAAACCACCACCCGCCGGCTTCACCTTCCAAACCGCCGGGTCAATTACCAACTGTGGTAACAGAACTAAACTTCGTTTTAAAGCTTACACTACCCGCCGGGTCGGGTTTATACCCGCCGGGTTCCTACAAAACATCACAAGCCGCCGGCTTGGCTTATGAAGCCGCCGGCTTCGGCTAACAAGAACAAGCCGCCGGCTTGGCCAAAGAAGCCGCCGGCTTCTGGCCTCGTCCCAGCCCAACACGAACAGCAGAAACCCTAACTCGCGGGTTTAATCCCCAAAACACCAAAAACTCGTTTTTAAACGGTTATAAACCTCAAATATCATCACATAATTAATATGTAACACTTATAACCTGTTTCTAACATCCAAATCTCTCAAATCATCAATTTACCCAAATTCAATCAAAATCAAATTCTTAAATACACAAGAATACTTACTGATTGAAGAGCATAATGATGATAATCTGATCATGATGAAGTTTCACGAGAATCACTACTTCCTGATTTGATTTCTAGTTTGATTTGGAGGTTTTCAGAGAGTTTCTGTGAGTTTCAGAATAAAATGAATAACTTTCCTAAATAGGAAAGGATATATATAAGTCGGCTCATCCAACCGCCTTCAATATACGGGTATAATTTAATACCCCATCTCAATCTATTGTCTGGAACCCGAAAACCACTTGCGAGTCCAAACATTTTATTGCACCGTCAACTATATTAATTTACAACAATTAATAATTCCCTTATCACATTGGAATATTCAACTCCTATTCCAATTATTTCACTAATTCAAACAATATTATTTCCAAACACATTTAAATACTAATTTAAATCAAGAAATAATATAACACAACTAGGTCCATTTCGAGGATGTTACAACTCTCCTCCCCTTAAAGAGATTTCGTCCCCGAAATCTAACCTCAATCAATCTAACTAATGTGATATAATCACATATATCTTAACATACATTTGTCCCCAATAGCAACTTACAACTATACTTAGACTGTTTGAATTCTTTCCACATGCACATATCCAAATGTACATGCTTCTATCTTTTCCTATGCACACATACAGTGCATCTAATCAATATCATCAATCAGATATATCTTATAGGCAACCACTTACTTCAACAAGTGAAACCTATAATCACTTGATCAACAAGTAAAACTTAACATTCCTTAATAGGTCTATGTAACCCGAAATTAGCAACATGCTAAAATCTTTAACCTATTCTTACTGTTCTTCACTGTTAACAATAAAACAGCAGCATCAATATTACAACAACAGTGTTTATTAAACCCCAATGTACCTAGCAACACTGAAATATAATTTCAGTTTCACGACTAACAACCAGTCTAATATACAGATAACAATTTCAAATCTCTACTATCAAAGATTTAAAATTCAACTCTAGGTCAACTTTTCACCCAAAAGTTTCATACCTACTCTCGTGAACAACCTATCATATTCACATATCACTATCACTATCATATGAAATCCTTTACTTAGAAGTAATCCAGATTCATATCACCTTAATAAACAAAGCAGAGGTCACACTCAGTAGGTAAAACTACAATCAACAAGTACTTTGCTCAATCAACAATAGTACCACAATCAAATATTACCTACATTCAACCAACCTCTACATTGACTTATTTCTACTTGTAATTCCTTTCATTACAACCTATCAATTGTTAACAACAACAATAACACTTCCAATAATCACAACACTAATGATTATACAGTTCAGTACATCTATCAATACTCACTATATATCTCCAAAGTTTAACTAACCATCAAGTTAGAATTTGTATATTACTTAAACTGGTAAGACATCAGAATCTTATCTCAGCAACCAGTTAATTCAAATTCTTAAAACTTAAACTACTAATCACAAGCAATTAGAAATTAAACAACTTTTAATCACATAATCACTTAGTACTACATCCCATCAATATAGCAACTAAGTCAGTCTTAATCAATATTATGATACTATAATTCAAGCATCATAACATCACAATGTGCTACTTCTCAACACATTTCCAACAATTTCTACCTCAAGTTAATCAAAATTAACTGACCTCCACATATCTTATGGCACATCTTAATTCATTCAATTAAAACTTATCATGCCATTTATTATTATGTATACCACACATACATACCTACGCAACTTCAGGTACTCTCTTAAATGGACATATACACATCAATTCCATTTCATTCTATATACTAGGCCATTCAGACTATTAAAGCCTTCATCAATCCTTTCCAATACTATTAATCATCACATATCCATACCACAGGACATGGAACAATTACTAATCAACAACTCTATATTTCACTTATATACTTACCAACTCGTATATAACTTAAACAATTCAATCTAAACTTCCAAAAAGTTTGATGAATACAATCATCACCTATCAATTTCAAGGTTTCCCTTACTCCCTAATACATACAATTTCTTAAAATATGAACAACCTTCCAATTCATATTCCTCGATTTATCGAACAAGAATCAATTAAACCTTTAATATAATTCATTTCCAGATATACCTTCATATCTTTTCTTACTTGGATCTAATCCCAATTTATCACTTTATCACTTATTTCATTTGTATACTATCAACAAATAACAAAAGAATCCATTCAATTCTTTCCATACCTAAGTAATTCACCATGAGGTACCAGTCAATCTAGGCAACCATTAATAATAACTTTCAATTATTTCTTATCTCACATTCTTATCCAATCAAAGCTATCATCACAAGCTTCATACACTGGTAAGATTTTCTTATCACAATTCTAATCAATGTGATTTAATTATTCTAACATATCTTAGCAAATTATAACAGTCATATCAAACAATGACTTTATACCTGTATAATTCTTTAACACATATTCAGTTCAAATATCAAATATTACTTAACTGAATACTCAATTATACTTAACACTATTTCAATTACTTAATACTAGCTTTAAGTAATAACTCAAGTCTCACAAACTTAGACCATTCATCTATCTCCTTTGGATCTTACAAGACCCATCTCAACATAATTTGACTAATCAAGGAATTCAATCATATTCCTCACAATCATAACATTACAATCTATGTTAGACTATTTCAACACACACAGTTGACTACTTGTCAACCTTGATTTCAATCAATCAATCAATAAAATCCTCTGATTGCTTTTCTCAAGTTTGACCTATCCTCAAACCAATCACAAGCAATTTATTTTATACACAATTCTCTATTCATGGTTTGACTTTCAAAGTTAATACACTATCAATATTAACTCCTAACAAACCATTTCATCTTATATGTTCACCTTCAAACATACATTTCAAATTATTACATTCAATAATACTTAGAATTCCTCAAGCAAGACAATATCAACCTACCTCAGCTTTGGCTTCATACAAGCCAGATACAAAATAGTGATTCATTTAAACACTATACAAATCCACCTATGGACAATTTGACACAATCAGTCACAACTACATTTTCAACAAAATCAAATTAGTCATCTAGGTTTATCATCAAAACCTCTATCACTGATAAGTATATCATTTACACTCTCACCTTTACAGTCTAAAGGTCACAGTTCTATCAACTGATTGTTTTCTTATCAAAACAATTATTAAACAACTTAGCATACTTTCATGCTCAATTTTTCCAAAATCACATTACATTTCTTTTATACCAAGTAGCCTCAACAAGTTCATGTGACACAACATAATATAACAACGGTGATCAGGCGTTGCAAGATTATGTTCTTCACAATCCATCCTCAGGCCACTCTACATTATAATTATCAATGTGATATACTCTTATCTCATATATTAAATACTTCATGATTTCAAATCAATCAACATCTATTTAGTAGTTTCTATCAGCTGATACACACTCAAAATCAGCTTACTACTTACATATTCAATCTTACATATGCAAGCCATTTCACATACACATAATGTTCTAATTTTCAACAACTGAATCACTCAGTATATCACTTATCTGAAACCTCAAACATATGATAACCTATCATCATAATTTTAATACTAAACACAATTCAATGTCCCTATTTACTACAAAATTTAGGACACATCATAATTAACTAGCATCACTTTGACATATGCTATACTATCAAGCATCAATGTCACCACAAATCTACTCAATCATGTTACTATAAAACATTTCATTTCTTAATTTACAATTGACCAGAAAGATCTACCACTTCCTTAATCAATTTAGCTTTATCATAAGCCATATTTCTTATAAACCTATCAGTCTTGGTTTAGCTCAAAGGTTTAGCTATAGTCAAAACATATCATATAGCCACATAAACACATATTTCCTCAAATAGCAGTCATTCTCAAATCAGATGACACAAAAATCCTTAACAAGAATTTAGATCACAGCCTGTGATCAATCTACTAATATAGTACTATCAATCATCTTGTCTCCCAATAAAGACACTCCTTAGGTTCTAACATCAATCATGTTAAACCTTAATCAACTCTTTATCTACTCATTTAATCACATTTCTGCATTTTCAATTCAATCAGAAATAACCACTACAATGAGTATCCCATTCAATACCTATATCCTCATGTCAACCTATAACAATCATTAGTTGACTCAAAACTGGGGAATCATATCAGTCTGACTCAATTAATTTCACAACAAAGCTTACTCAACATAACAGAGTAAACAATTCAAGTTAATGTAAATTAACATAGGCTTATCGAAGATTACCTGACAAATCTTAAGCCAGCAATGTTGAGGAAACATGAAATATACCAATTAGATACTCATGTCCCTCCGTCTCTGTAATCAAACACCAGCTTCACAACTTGTTAAAGGTTAGTACATATTCAACTAACTATTTTCTCACACATTCACTGATCAACTAAACCCGCATCCACTTGATTGTTTGACTCAACTCAATCCAAGTTTAGGATTGAACATACTATCATGCTCAATTCACCCAAACTATTGCTCTGATACCAACTTATAACACCCCTCGTTTCAACATAAACAATAATATAATAATTGCGACTCGGAAGCGTATATTTAAAACATACTACCAATGTACTCAAAATGTCAATAAACTTTTTCAAACTTATTACATGACATTTCAACAAACTCGGTGTTATATAATTCAAAACATCTCTTTAGTTATCAAAATAACATCAGAGTAAAAGCCTGTCAAACATTCCTTCAATTCCAAACACTTCCTGCCCTGCCCAATATGTCCCATCTATTTTAACCTGCAGGAAGAACTGTGGTGGGGTTAGCATAAAGCTAAGTGAATGAAACTATAAGCAACAGTACAACCTAGCATAACAATCTGTTTACATCAAATAACAATAAACAGAAAATCAATCATTCACTCGACATCCAATCAATGTCAAGCTACACCAATCAATCATTATCAATCGTCATGAGGATCGGTGGCTCCTGAGATACCCTAATACCGGTTTGGTAATCAAGGAACTCTTATCAATCATCTGTATTGGCCTATACAGAATTACCGATAACCAGTTGTTAATCACACACGACCTAGATCTCCAAACCAACATTTCAAGTTTCAAGATCTCCTGTCGTCTACAATAACAACCAAGTCCAACTGTCAAGTCAAGTTGACCTCAGAATCTTACATACTAGCTCAAACAGCCAAGTAAGCAACTAGTCAAACTATCATGGCAAGATATCTCAACAATTACATTCTATCAAAGTAATACTATAATTACTTGTTGTAAATCAAATCATTACAACTAAATCACACTGAGGTTACAGATCCACTCACCGACTACCTCAGGCCTCCACTCAGTAGTCTAATATCACTGAGCCTTCTCCACATCTGAGAATCAACAAATCAAATATAAGTTAGTAATCCATATCAATACATAACTTATATCAATCCATACTATTAGGAACTTAACATAATAATATGAATATTACTAGTTCCTAATCATATATTAGTTATTACAACATAATTATTATCATATATGAACCTGAACATATATCAAATAACAATCACATTACTTATAAAAAATCAAACAAGAAATGTGACACCAGCCTATCAAGCCGCCGGCTTCTCTATGAAGCCGCCGGCTTCAAACCACCACCCGCCGGCTTCACCTTCCACACCGCCGGGTCAATTACCAACTGTGGTAACAGAACTAAACTTCGTTTTAAAGCTTACACTACCCGCCGAGTCGGGTTTATACCCGCCGGGTTCCTACAAAACATCACAAGCCGCCGGCTTGGCTTATGAAGCCGCCGGCTTCGGCTAACAAGAACAAGCCGCCGGCTTGGCCAAAGAAGCCGCCGGCTTCTGGCCTCGTCCCAGCCCAGCACGAACAGCAGAAACCCTAACTCGCGGGTTTAATCCCCAAAACACCAAAAACTCGTTTTTAAACGGTTATAAACCTCAAATATCATCACATAATCAATATGTAACACTTATAACCTGTTTCTAACATCCAAATCTCTCAAATCATCAATTTACCCAAATTCAATCAAAATCAAATTCTTAAATACACAAGAATACTTACTGATTGAAGAGCATAATGATGATAATCTGATCATGATGAAGTTTCACGAGAATCACAACTTCCTGATTTGATTTCTAGTTTGATTTGGAGGTTTTCAGAGAGTTTCTGTGAGTTTCAGAATAAAATGAATAACTTTCCTAAATAGGAAAGGATATATATAAGTCGGCTCATCCAACCGCCTTCAATATACGGGTATAATTTAATACCCCATCTCAATCTATTGTCTGGAACCCGAAAACCACTTGCGAGTCCAAACATTTTATTGCACCGTCAACTATATTAATTTACAACAATTAATAATTCCCTTATCACATTGGAATATTCAACTCCTATTCCAATTATTTCACTAATTCAAACAATATTATTTCCAAACACATTTAAATACTAATTTAAATCAAGAAATAATATAACACAACTAGGTCCATTTCGAGGATGTTACAACTCTCCTCCCCTTAAAGAGATTTCGTCCCCGAAATCTAACCTCAATCAATCTAACTAATGTGATATAATCACATATATCTTAACATACATTTGTCCCCAATAGCAACTTACAACTATACTTAGACTGTTTGAATTCTTTCCACATGCACATATCCAAATGTACATGCTTCTATCTTTTCCTATGCACACATACAGTGCATCTAATCAATATCATCAATCAGATATATCTTATAGGCAACCACTTACTTCAACAAGTGAAACCTATAATCACTTGATCAACAAGTAAAACTTAACATTCCTTAATAGGTCTATGTAACCCGAAATTAGCAACATGCTAAAATCTTTAACCTATTCTTACTGTTCATCACTGTTAACAATAAAACAGCAGCATCAATATTACAACAACAGTGTTTATTAAACCCCAATGTACCTAGCAACACTGAAATATAATTTCAGTTTCACGACTAACAACCAGTCTAATATACAGATAACAATTTCAAATCTCTACTATCAAAGATTTAAAATTCAACTCTAGGTCAACTTTTCACCCAAAAGTTTCATACCTACTCTCGTGAACAACCTATCATATTCACATATCACTATCACTATCATATGAAATCCTTTACTTAGAAGTAATCCAGATTCATATCACCTTAATAAACAAAGCAGAGGTCACACTCAGTAGGTAAAACTACAATCAACAAGTACTTTGCTCAATCAACAATAGTACCACAATCAAATATTACCTACATTCAACTAACCTCTACATTGACTTATTTCTACTTGTAATTCCTTTCATTACAACCTATCAATTGTTAACAACAACAATAACACTTCCAATAATCACAACACTAATGATTATACAGTTCAGTACATCTATCAATACTCACTATATATCTCCAAAGTTTAACTAACCATCAAGTTAGAATTTGTATATTACTTAAACTGGTAAGACATCAGAATCTTATCTCAGCAACCAGTTAATTCAAATTCTTAAAACTTAAACTACTAATCACAAGCAATTAGAAATTATACAACTTTTAATCACATAATCACTTAGTACTACATCCCATCAATATAGAAACTAAGTCAGTCTTAATCAATATTATGATACTATAATTCAAGCATCATAACATCACAATGTGCTACTTCTCAACACATTTCCAACAATTTCTACCTCAAGTTAATCAAAATTAACTGACCTCCACATATCTTATGGCACATCTTAATTCATTCAATTAAAACTTATCATGCCATTTATTATTATGTATACCACACATACATATCTACGCAACTTCAGGTACTCTCTTAAATGGACATATACACATCAATTCCATTTCATTCTATATACTAGGCCATTCAGACTATTAAAGCCTTCATCAATCCTTTCCAATACTATTAATCATCACATATCCATACCACAGGACATGGAACAATTACTAATCAACAACTCTATATTTCACTTATATACTTACCAACTCGTATATAACTTAAACAATTCAATCTAAACTTCCAAAAAGTTTGATGAATACAATCATCACCTATCAATTTCAATGTTTCCCTTACTCCCTAATACATACAATTTCTTAAAATATGAACAACCTTCCAATTCATATTCCTCGATTTATCGAACAAGAATCAATTAAACCTTTAATATAATTCATTTCCAGATATACCTTCATATCTTTTCTTACTTGGATCTAATCCCAATTTATCACTTTATCACTTATTTCATTTGTATACTATCAACAAATAACAAAAGAATCCATTCAATTCTTTCCATACCTAAGTAATTCACCATGAGGTACCAGTCAATCTAGGCAACCATTAATAATAACTTTCAATTATTTCTTATCTCACATTCTTATCCAATCAAAGCTATCATCACAAGCTTCATACACTGGTAAGATTTTCTTATCACAATTCTAATCAATGTGATTTAATTATTCTAACATATCTTAGCAAATTATAACAGTCATATCAAACAATGACTTTATACCTGTATAATTCTTTAACACATATTCAGTTCAAATATCAAATATTACTTAACTGAATACTCAATTATACTTAACACTATTTCAATTACTTAATACTAGCTTTAAGTAATAACTCAAGTCTCACAAACTTAGACCATTCATCTATCTCCTTTGGATCTTACAAGACCCATCTCAACATAATTTGACTAATCAAGGAATTCAATCATATTCCTCACAATCATAACATTACAATCTATGTTAGACTATTTCAACACACACAGTTGACTACTTGTCAACCTTGATTTCAATCAATCAATCAATAAAATCCTCTGATTGCTTTTCTCAAGTTTGACCTATCCTCAAACCAATCACAAGCAATTTATTTTATACACAATTCTCTATTCATGGTTTGACTTTCAAAGTTAATACACTATCAATATTAACTCCCAACAAACCATTTCATCTTATATGTTCACATTCAAACATACATTTCAAATTATTACATTCAATAATACTTAGAATTTCTCAAGCAAGACAATATCAACCTACCTCAGCTTTGGCTTCATACAAGCCAGATACAAAATAGTGATTCATTTAAACACTATACAAATCCACCTATGGACAATTTGACACAATCAGTCACAACTACATTTTCAACAAAATCAAATTAGTCATCTAGGTTTATCATCAAAACCTCTATCACTGATAAGTATATCATTTACACTCTCACCTTTACAGTCTAAAGGTCACAGTTCTATCAACTGATTGTTTTCTTATCAAAACAATTATTAAACAACTTAGCATACTTTCATGCTCAATTTTTCCAAAATCACATTACATTTCTTTTATACCAAGTAGCCTCAACAAGTTCATGTGACACAACATAATATAACAACGGTGATCAGGCGTTGCAAGATTATGTTCTTCACAATCCATCCTCAGGCCACTCTACATTATAATTATCAATGTGATATACTCTTATCTCATATATTAAATACTTCATGATTTCAAATCAATCAACATCTATTTAGTAGTTTCTATCAGCTGATACACACTCAAAATCAGCTTACTACTTACATATTCAATCTTACATATGCAAGCCATTTCACATACACATAATGTTCTAATTTTCAACAACTGAATCACTCAGTATATCACTTATCTGAAACCTCAAACATATGATAACCTATCATCATAATTTTAATACTAAACACAATTCAATGTCCCTATTTACTACAAAATTTAGGACACATCATAATTAACTAGCATCACTTTGACATATGCTATACTATCAAGCATCAATGTCACCACAAATCTACTCAATCATGTTACTATAAAACATTTCATTTCTTAATTTACAATTGACCAGAAAGATCTACCACTTCCTTAATCAATTTAGCTTTATCATAAGCCATATTTCTTATAAACCTATCAGTCTTGGTTTAGCTCAAAGGTTTAGCTATAGTCAAAACATATCATATAGCCACATAAACACATATTTCCTCAATTAGCAGTCATTCTCAAATCAGATGACACAAAAATCCTTAACAAGAATTTAGATCACAGCCTGTGATCAATCTACTAATATAGTACTATCAATCATCTTGTCTCCCAATAAAGACACTCCTTAGGTTCTAACATCAATCATGTTAAACCTTAATCAACTCTTTATCTACTCATTTAATCACATTTCTGCATTTTCAATTCAATCAGAAATAACCACTACAATGAGTATCCCATTCAATACCTCTATCCTCATGTCAACCTATAACAATCATTAGTTGACTCAAAACTGGGGAATCATATCAGTCTGACTCAATTAATTTCACAACAAAGCTTACTCAACATAACAGAGTAAACAATTCAAGTTAATGTAAATTAACATAGGCTTATCGAAGATTACCTGACAAATCTTAAGCCAGCAATGTTGAGGAAACATGAAATATACCAATCAGATACTCATGTCCCTCCGTCTCTGTAATCAAACACCAGCTTCACAACTTGTTAAAGGTTAGTACATATTCAACTAACTATTTTCTCACACATTCACTGATCAACTAAACCCGCATCCACTGGAATGTTTGACTCAACTCAATCCAAGTTTAGGATTGAACATACTATCATGCTCAATTCACCCAAACTATTGCTCTGATACCAACTTATAACACCCCTCGTTTCAACATAAACAATAATATAATAATTGCGACTCGGAAGCGTATATTTAAAACATACTACCAATGTACTCAAAATGTCAATAAACTTTTTCAAACTTATTACATGACATTTCAACAAACTCGGTGTTATATAATTCAAAACATCTCTTTAGTTATCAAAATAACATCAGAGTAAAAGCCTGTCAAACATTCCTTCAATTCCAAACACTTCCTGCCCTGCCCAATATGTCCCATCTATTTTAACCTGCAGGAAGAACTGTGGTGGGGTTAGCATAAAGCTAAGTGAATGAAACTATAAGCAACAGTACAACCTAGCATAACAATCTGTTTACATCAAATAACAATAAACAGAAAATCAATCATTCACTCGACATCCAATCAATGTCAAGCTACACCAATCAATCATTATCAATCGTCATGAGGATCGGTGGCTCCTGAGATACCCTAATACCGGTTTGGTAATCAAGGAACTCTTATCAATCATCTGTATTGGCCTATACAGAATTACCGATAACCAGTTGTTAATCACACACGACCTAGATCTCCAAACCAACATTTCAAGTTTCAAGATCTCCTGTCGTCTACAATAACAACCAAGTCCAACTGTCAAGTCAAGTTGACCTCAGAATCTTACATACTAGCTCAAACAGCCAAGTAAGCAACTAGTCAAACTATCATGGCAAGATATCTCAACAATTACATTCTATCAAAGTAATACTATAATTACTTGTTGTAAATCAAATCATTACAACTAAATCACACTGAGGTTACAGATCCACTCACCGACTACCTCAGGCCTCCACTCAGTAGTCTAATATCACTGAGCCTTCTCCACATCTGAGAATCAACAAATCAAATATAAGTTAGTAATCCATATCAATACATAACTTATATCAATCCATACTATTAGGAACTTAACATAATAATATGAATATTACTAGTTCCTAATCATATATTAGTTATTACAACATAACTATTATCATATATGAACCTGAACATATATCAAATAACAATCACATTACTTATAAAAAATCAAACAAGAAATGTGACACCAGCCTATCAAGCCGCCGGCTTCTCTATGAAGCCGCCGGCTTCAAACCACCACCCGCCGGCTTCACCTTCCAAACCGCCGGGTCAATTACCAACTGTGGTAACAGAACTAAACTTCGTTTTAAAGCTTACACTACCCGCCGGGTCGGGTTTATACCCACCGGGTTCCTACAAAACATCACAAGCCGCCGGCTTCGGCTAACAAGAACAAGCCGCCGGCTTGGCCAAAGAAGCCGCCGGCTTCTGGCCTCGTCCCAGCCCAGCACGAACAGCAGAAACCCTAACTCGCGGGTTTAATCCCCAAAACACCAAAAACTCGTTTTTAAACGGTTATAAACCTCAAATATCATCACATAATCAATATGTAACACTTATAACCTGTTTCTAACATCCAAATCTCTCAAATCATCAATTTACCCAAATTCAATCAAAATCAAATTCTTAAATACACAAGAATACTTACTGATTGAAGAGCATAATGATGATAATCTGATCATGATGAAGTTTCACGAGAATCACAACTTTCTGATTTGATTTCTAGTTTGATTTGGAGGTTTTCAGAGAGTTTCTGTGAGTTTCAGAATAAAATGAATAACTTTCCTAAATAGGAAAGGATATATATAAGTCGGCTCATCCAACCGCCTTCAATATACGGGTATAATTTAATACCCCATCTCAATCTATTGTCTGGAACCCGAAAACCACTTGCGAGTCCAAACATTTTATTGCACCGTCAACTATATTAATTTACAATAATTAATAATTCCCTTATCACATTGGAATATTCAACTCCTATTCCAATTATTTCACTAATTCAAACAATATTATTTCCAAACACATTTAAATACTAATTTAAATCAATAAATAATATAACACAACTAGGTCCATTTCGAGGATGTTACAGTATATCAATAAATTATAAAATTTACATCGTTAGAAACGGTGTCTTTTTATCTTTAACTAAAGATCTCACATGACATACTTTCTTTTTTCATATTTCAATGGATATTTAAAATTCGTAAGGTTAAATCACATGTGATTTAACACTTACATGTGATTATATTTACAATCAAACTATAAGTTTTAAATCACTAGCTATAATCATATGTGAATAAACAAATCTACAAATTATAAGTTTAAAATCACATAAAAATAATTTATTTGATAATTTAATAAACCTATAGAAAAAAATTTAGTTGTAATCACATGTGATTAAACATTAAATTAGTAATCACGTGTGATTAGAGTGTAAAAGAAAATGAATTTCAAATAATTTTACATAACTATACATACAAATAAATATAAAGGTGAAATCACATATGAATTATCAGTTATTATCACGTACTTCATTTAAAAAACACATGTGATTAAACCTCAAATCAAGAATCACATGTGATTTTGACTGTAAACGAATGCAATTCTTAAAATTTGATTATAGTTATTTATGTGAATGAATATCAAGTTATAATCATGTGTGATCTAACATCCATCATTGATGAATAATCATGTACCAATGTTATATATTTATCAAATCACATGTAATTATATAAGTCGCATTTTTTGAACCTGACAAAAATGAAAATTTTTTTTATCAAAAGTATAGCTTGTTGGATTTCTAATCGAAAGGAAAAAGACGATGATTATAAATTTGTAACTTTTATAATTTTTAGTCCTGCCGTTTATGAAATATTTGATTTTAAAAATTCGAGTGGAAATTGAGTATTAAAGAAATTGAAGTATTATTATTGGTTCTCTCATTCTTTATTTTTTTTCAACCATTCTTCATTAAACCCTCCTATTAGAATTAGTGTCTAATAACCAAAGGGCGCTTAGCCTAGCGGTATGAGAGGGACTCTTCAACCTAGAGGTTGTGGGTTAAAGCCTCACTTGAAGCAGTAAGTTGTAAATATTCGTGGTAGTTGTAGATAATCGTGTGTTAGAGTGTAGGTTTGTCGTTCTAAAAAAAATTAGTGTCTAATAAATGTGGAGATAATAGTCGTTACAAGAGTTAACTTGTATGTTTATACTCGCGTATAATTGATGCAAAATTTATTATATATTATAAAATTCTAAAATAAATTACGGTATAAAATATATTTTATAGACATAACGTTTAGTTGCTTCAATTAAAAATGTTTGATCATTAATATCACATTCTACTATTTAAATTTTTTTGGAATACAACGCCTTGTACTTTACGCAATAAAATATATACATTAATTAGTTCGTGTGTCATGAATAACAGATGCGGTGTCTGCAACTCTAACAGCATTCCTTTAAATTCCCGCAAAATTTACAAATCTTTGAAACCATGAAAATAAACACTTTTCTTCTTTTGCTTCAATCTCTAAAGACGACACCTACATCCCAACTTCCATACCAGCAACCCTTCATTTTCACAATTACTAAAATGCCACACCAACCTTACCACCATACCCATTATTCTAGGATTTCTCAATTCCATATAAAGATAACGAAAAACTACAAATTGAATCAACCTGAGTTAAATTCGAAGTCTGTGATACAAAAACCCCTAATTAATTGGGGTTCAAAATGATGCAACCGGAAATGCCTATTTGCAACACGTGTGGTGAACAATTAGGGTTTGCGTCTGATGGAGTTGGAGTGTTTGTTGCTTGTCATGACTGTAATTTCCCAATTTGTAAGGCTTGTTTGGAGTATGAAATCAAGGAAGGACACAATGCTTGTGTGCAGTGTGGTACCCCTTATGATGGTATGCTGAAATCTTTTTCCTTTTCAGAATTTTTTGTTTTTTTAATTGCAAATGAACTTAAAGATTGAAAGTTTTTTGTAAATTGTGTTGTTTTGATTTGTAAACATAGGGAGCTTGATAAATGCTGATGCGGCAGTACCGGAGCCTGTCACCCATACAACTATGGCTGGCCACCTTAATCACAGTCAGGTATAGCTCATAAACATAAGGATTTACTCGTCTATATGAGTATTTGATTTTAGTTTGAGTTTAGTTTAAGTGTAAAAGAATGTTTTAAGTAGTTTCGTTTTTTTTCGTCTTTGGTGAAGGATGCTGGACTACATGCCAGAAATGTTAGCACGGTGTCAACGGTGGATAGTGGTGAGTAAATTGTATATTCAGTCCTACGGAAATTTTGGGACTTACATATATTGATTTGTGTTGGCTAATTTGACGGTATTTTGTTTATGAAGAAATGGTTGATGAAAGTGGGAACCCAATATGGAAGAACAGGGTTGAAAGTTGGAAGGATAAAAAGAATAAGAAAAAGAAAGGGGGTGATAAGGCTGCTAAAGAAGTTCAGGTTCCTGTGGAGCAACAGATGGACGAAAATCAGCCGTAAGTATATGTCTATACAACGTTTTAGTTCTTTTGCTTTTTAGTTTTTTTAACAGTTGAAATGATGATTAAAAGATGCATTTGTAACTTATGCAACGGATTTCGCAAACTTTTAACGAAAAAGATAATTGATTTTGCAGGTCTGTAGATCCAAATGCAGTGCAACAACTCTCACAAATAATTCCGATTCCAAAGAGCCAGATCACACCCTATAGGGTTGTGATTATTATACGATTGATTATTTTGGGATTTTTCTTTCACTACAGAATCACAAATCCGGTTGAAAGTTCTTACGGTTTGTGGCTCACTTCTGTTATTTGTGAGATCTGGTTTGCTATTTCATGGGTGTTGGATCAGTTCCCTAAATGGTATCCTATCAATAGGGTTACATTTACAGATGAGCTAGCTGCACGGTAATACCCCGATTAATATGATCAAATTTAAATACTAATATCCAATTAATGAAAGACTGATTTTTTTTTTATTTACAAAAAAGGTTTGAAAGGGAGGGTGAAGCTTCAGCACTTGCAGCTGTTGATTTCTTTGTGAGTACAGTCGATCCCTTGAAAGAACCTCCTCTAATTACTGCGAATACCGTACTTTCAATCCTGGCAGTTGACTACCCCGTTGATAAAGTCTCCTGTTATGTCTCTGACGATGGTGCTGCAATGCTGTCTTTTGAATCCCTTGCTGAAACTGCAGAGTTTGCAAGGAAGTGGGTCCCGTTCTGTAAAAGGTTCTCTATCGAACCACGGGCACCAGAGTTTTACTTCTCCCAGAAGATTGACTATTTGAAAGATAAAGTTCAACCATCGTTTGTTAAGGAACGTAGAGCAATGAAAGTAAGCTTCAAAAGCTCGACGTTTTAGCTTTTATGGTATATTCTAGAGGTGGTAACGGGTCAAAACCGATATTTGAGAAATATCTGGTGTGGTGAAAATGATTACATAAATTCTTATGAGGTTTCTGCATTAATAAAACACTTAGGGACACTTTCGAATCTTTTCCTTCTAAGCTAATTATTTTTATTCTACCTGTTTTGTCTGTTAGATAAAACATAACCCGAATCGACCTACTTTAATGTAAATAGTTTGAAATTGTCACCTGTAGTATGTTTGTACTAAAGATCAATATATAAGTATAATGATCATCCTTATGTGGTTCTTTATTGCAGCGAGATTACGAGGAATACAAAGTGCGTGTAAATGCTTTAGTAGCAAAAGCTCAAAAAACACCAGAAGAAGGATGGACTATGCAAGATGGAACACCTTGGCCAGGAAATAATACACGTGACCACCCTGGCATGATTCAGGTTAACTATAAGTTATTACCCATTTACCTTATTGATGTTACGAATCCTCGTTTATTATTCATCAAATTTCATTTTTAAAATAATCCCGAATTTGCTCGTATGCAGGTTTTCCTAGGAAGTAGTGGTGCCCATGACATTGAAGGAAACGAGCTTCCTCGACTAGTTTATGTCTCGAGAGAGAAAAGGCCTGGATATCAACACCACAAAAAAGCCGGTGCTGAAAACGCTCTGGTAAATATTATAATTACAAAATATATTGATAACTTTTACGAGGATTTGAAGTTATAAAGCGCTAGCTTTTTTACTTTCACTTTTATGTTTTTCAGGTACGGGTGTCTGCAATTCTCACAAATGCACCTTATATACTCAATCTGGATTGTGATCACTATTTGAACAATAGCAAGGCGGTTCGAGAGGCAATGTGTTTTTTGATGGACCCTCAAGTTGGTCGCGATGTCTGCTATATCCAGTTTCCTCAAAGATTTGACGGCATTGACCGTAGCGACAGATATGCCAATCGAAACACTGTTTTCTTTGATGTAAGCTTGATATTTCACTATATATTGCCTTATATTGTGATGTATCTTTCGTCCTTTTATAGAAGTGTTGCAGTTTTCATGGGACAGACTATATAGTTTATAACTAATTTGTCTGTTTTTGCAAAATTTAGGTCAACATGAAAGGACTAGATGGTATTCAAGGACCAGTTTATGTTGGAACTGGTTGTGTTTTCTATAGGCAAGCTTTATACGGTTATGGACCTCAATCTCTACCAGCATTACCAAAGCCTTCTTCTTCACTTTGTTGTTGTGGGCCCAAGAAGCCCAAGAAAGATCTAGAAGAGTTTCAACGTGATGCCAGAAGGGATGATTTAAATGCTGCAATATTTAACCTTAAGGAGATTGAAAGTAAGTTCAATTTGTTATGAAACTCGGATTAGCTAACATCTTGCAACCAACAATTTGCAGTGTTAATCTTTTCTGGAATCTCGATTCAGGTTATGATGAACATGATCGGTCATTACTTATATCTCAATTGAGCTTCGAGAAAACTTTTGGCATGTCTACTGTGTTTATCGAGTCTACATTGATGGAAAATGGAGGGCTAGCGGAGTCTGCTAACCCAGCAACAATGATTAATGAAGCAATTCATGTCATTAGTTGTGGGTATGAAGAGAAAACCGCATGGGGTAAAGAGGTAAAGTAATGATCTATAATAAGATAATGAATATTAATTGAAGCCAAGCACTAGTATCTAAAATGTGGCAATTTCAAAAACCTTTTTTTATAAAGAAAGGGTCAATAAGAGTTCTGTTTTATCTTTACCCGGGTCATATGGAAATAAAAAACAAGAACCCATTAAAATGGGTTGAAATTCGTCCAAAGCGTATTTTTTAATACATAAAACCGCCTAAAGTACTTTTTTTAAAACTTCAGATACATTATGAAACAATATTATTATCATTAATCATAATTGACTTATTATTTATAGAAAATAATTATTTGGACAAATATTGTTTCATGCCAAATCGAATCACGCATGTTTACAAAGAATTACTTTTTTGACCAATAACCCAAGCTGAGCGACCCATCCAATTTGCCACCTCTTACGATTTGGAAAAGGCAAATTCCTTTCTTTTTGAAAGGAATTAGACACCTTAACCTTTTTGGTCAGATCTTTTGTTGTTTAGTTGATGCTATTCTTTTCCGGGATGTTAGACTTATAACTGAGTTTCATCTAGTAATTTATTTTTTATTATTATGAATAATTTAGTTTGACAATATTGATCAAAAAATTGCTTTAAACATCAACAGATTGGATGGATATATGGATCAGTTACGGAGGATATCTTAACGGGATTCAAGATGCATTGTAGAGGATGGAGATCGATATACTGCATGCCATTAAGACCTGCATTTAAAGGGTCAGCTCCTATCAACTTGTCAGATCGGTTGCACCAAGTTTTGCGATGGGCTCTTGGATCTGTTGAGATCTTTTTGAGTAGACATTGCCCGTTGTGGTACGGATGGGGTGGTGGCCGCCTTAAATTGCTTCAAAGACTTGCGTATATTAACACCATTGTTTATCCGTTCACATCTCTCCCTCTTGTTGCGTACTGCACACTGCCTGCTATCTGCCTTCTAACCGGAAAATTCATCATTCCCACGGTAACTTTAACTTTCTCTTCTTAACACATAATATAAGGTCGAATATGCAATTATTTTATGATTTTTATTTATGGTCATATAATCATCATATTTAGGGTATATTGGATTTGCGATAAAATAGATTATTGTGAATCGGGTAAAAGTGATTATGATTTTACAATGGGGATATCATCCATGCAGCAAACTATCTACTTATCCCTTGCTTAAGTTAACTAATTAACTGATCTTATTTCTTTGCACCCAAAATAAAAATAAAATATAATCGTCTGATTTTAGTTATGATACATTTGTTGTTTAATCCAGCTTTCCAACATAGCAGCAGTTTGGTTTCTTGGCCTCTTTATGTCAATCATTACAACCAGTGTCCTTGAAATTCGATGGAGCGGAGTCAGCATCGAAGAACTCTGGCGTAACGAGCAGTTTTGGGTCATTGGTGGTGTCTCAGCCCATCTTTTTGCCGTTTTTCAAGGATTTCTCAAAATGCTGGCTGGTGTGGATACCAACTTCACTGTCACTTCCAAACAAGCTGATGATGCTGAGTTTGGGGAGCTTTATATGATCAAATGGACAACGGTTTTGATCCCTCCCACCACTCTTCTCGTTCTCAATTTGGTAGGTGTCGTGGCAGGGTTCTCTGATGCACTCAACAAGGGGTACGAAGCCTGGGGCCCTCTTTTCGGGAAAGTGTTCTTTGCGTTTTGGGTGATTCTTCATTTGTACCCATTCCTCAAAGGTCTCATGGGTCGCCAAAACCGAACTCCCACTATTGTTATTTTGTGGTCGGTTTTATTGGCGTCTGTGTTCTCGCTTGTGTGGGTGAAGATAGATCCATTTGTTAGCAAAACCACGAGTCTTACTCAAGGCTGCATCGCCATTGATTGTTGAGTACAAAGTACAAACTATAGTTTTGAAATGTAGATCTTTTTGGTGTTTTGCATATGCTTGTTTGGAGAATTGTATTTGCAATTTGTATTGGGAACGTTTTGAATGTAAAAGAAGAATTCTTCCCATGATTATATAAATGGATAACTGATGAAACTTTATTCAGTCTTTTGTTTGGGTTTGAAAAATTTACCATTTACTCTATATTTAATTCTTGCAATGTAAACTAGTTAACTTTGTATAACAATCTTTAAAGAATTTTTTGAAGAACAACCCTTAGTGATGCTACTGTTTTGAACTTAATATATATCTTGTTTGATATATTTGATACGATGCATAGTTTACATTCTATTCACTTGATAGAATTGTGGAAAATGTAAAGGGGCTGAGTAGTAATTTCATTATTTCCTTTGCTTAATCTTTACTCTATTATTACATACCATAAAAATAGTCATCTTCAAAATCACTACACTCAAACAAAACCAAACTTAACAATGAGACCTTCCACCACCATAACCACCACCACCTTCTTCCTCCTCCTACTACACTCCACAGCCACTAATCTGCGACTAACCACCATAAACAGCGATCAATCAGCATCATCTTCTTCCACCACTTCCACCACCCTAGACCCAAACCAACTAAAAGCCCTTCAATATCTCCACATTCCAACCACTCAAGATCCATGCACACCATCCACCTGTGACACTGCCACCCCATTCCACCACCTCACCTCCCTCCGCCTCACCGACTGCACCTCCGACCACCACCTTTCTATCACCATCCTCACCACCCTATCCACCATCACCACCCTCACATTCTATAATTGTCACATCCCAGTCGTCCACTTTCCCACCACCCTCACCACCAACCTCCACTCTTTCACCTCCATCAACTCCCTTGAACGCCTCACCGGAGTCTTCCTCGGCCGCTTCCACAACCTCACACATCTATACATCTCCGGTGACCCCATCAAAGCTTCAGGCATCCACATAATCACCTCCAATATGATATCTTTAAAATCTATAACACTCTCCAACACACATCTAACAGGTTATCTTCCAAAAGATTGGAATCCAAAGCTGACCCACATTGATTTTTCAAGAAATAAACTAAAAGGAACCATGCCCACATCATTAACTCTCTTAAAAAACCTTAAAGTTTTGAACTTTTCATCAAATAACCTCAATGGAGTAATACCTGATTCATTTGGTGACTTGATTTCTCTTGAAATTCTATCTTTATCATCAAACTCGATCACTGGGCCAATACCCGGATCCGTGTCCAACATACCTGGGTTAGTACATTTGGATCTTGGGTCCAATCAACTCAATGGAGTGATCCCTGAGTTCATCTCAGAAATGAGGGAATTAAAGTATTTAAATCTTGAAAATAATAAATTTCATGGTGTTTTGCCATTCAATGCATCATTTATCAAGAGGTTGAAGGTGTTCAAGATAGCTGGAAATGTTGATTTGTGTTATAAAAATTCAAGCTTTTCAATGGAAATAGAGTTTGGTATTCCTCCTTGTGATAAACATGGAATGCCCATATTGCCCCCACCGGCAACACATGAGCCGTCGTCTTTAACCGGTGAAATAGGTGGTGGTAACGGCGATAATGGTGGTGATGGTGATGATGATGATAATGTAGTAAAGAAGAGTCAAGTTAATGTTAATAGAGGGCCAAATAAGGTGGCTCTTGGTGTGTCAATTGGACTTTCGGCTATGGTTTTCCTAGTCATTTTTTCGGTTTTGTTATTTAAATGTTAATTTTTTGGTAAAAAAGAATGCAGTTCATTTGTGATTGAATTATCAAATCATTTTGTACAAGTATACAATCACAATTCAGATAATTAATTTTTTAGCTTGTGTTTGAGTATGTATTTTATTTTTGTTCTTAAAATAATTTTCAAGGATATATCGTAAGTTTATTTAAAAAAAATTAATAAAAAGTGCTACTTACTTTCACAAAACTTATATAAAGTGAATGGTGGCGTGTGTGGGATGGGTAGGGACTAGTCTGTGTGGACATAATGATGGATTATGTGCAAACATGATTAGTTTTAATGCTTTTTAATCACGTTTTTTCTTATTATATAATAATAATACACTCTTTCAATAAAAGTGTTGCCTCTTATTAGACCAGAATATAATTCATTTTTATAATGTTGTATCTTTTAGACTACTTGAGTAAGGGAGTTGATAAATACGACTGTACAACATAGTATAACAGTTTTAGCTTACTGTACAAGTATGAAAAACATGTTTTTAGTATATGAAACAATTTAGATGTTGTATCTGTTAGCTCCCCTTGAGTAACGAATATATACCACAAATATTAGGTGATGTCACATTATTTACAAAATAGTTTAAATTTCATTTTTTTTTAAGTTTACTTGGTACTTACGGATAATTTCACTATCAACTTTTGATCGGACACTCCTAACTGATTAGAACATCCTTTATCTCAAATTTATCATTGACTTCGATATTTCTAAAAATAGATAATTGAAATTGATATATTAGGCCACTAACATCGGTGTCGTCGGTTTGCTCGTCACTTGCAACCGACGACCGTCACTAAAGTGACACGGATGTTAGCGCATCGTCGGTTAGTTCGTCACTTTGTGAAGGTCGGATATCCGACGAAGGTTTGAAGTTTTTTTTTTGTGTGTAACTAAAGATAAATGGGTAAATGTGGGACCCAAAAATTAAAGTGACGGGTTACTGATGGTAGTGGTCCGTCAGTTTCAGTCAGTTTTTAAAAAGTTTTTAAAAAAACTGACGTGACGCTAATGTGGCTCAGTCAGTTTCAGTCACGGATGGGAGTCACGGATGGGAGTGGTCTTAGGGTAAATTAATCCGAAGAGAAGAATTCAACCCATTTCTGATTTGCCTACTAAGGTTTAACAAATTAAAATCAACCAAGTTTTATGATGAGATGCTAAACATTACAAAGAACAACTAATTAGAACTAATAAATAAATAAAAACCTCTTGCAACTTTTAAACCTTTTCTTCATGATTTCTAAGAAACTAAGTAGCGTATAACAAAGTTAATTGTCACCTGCTATAACAATTAACCATACTGAATGAATCCACACAATTTGACAACCACCATTGGATTCAGTTCCTAAACAAGTATGGTTGACATTCTCACCACTTGCAGCAGCACAAATGCACAATATAACGACACCAACAAAACTCAAAGAACTTGTCAAAGATACCAATAGAATCTGAACACAACAAAAGAAGTTCCATAATTTCATGCCTAAAACAACTACTATAACAAGAGAATACCATCATAACTAGTTGGATTCATGATAACCAAAAGACAAAAATGGTTGTAATAAAACCTCTGGTGAGCCAAGACAAAGGTTAACCACCAAAAGATAGCTTACTGTAACGATGTCTAATTTCCGATTTGTTGGGATTTGTTGAGAATAACTCCTTCATACTTCACCTGGAACCACTTCATTGCATCCTCCTTTGTAACTCTGTGCTGGATACCAACACGTGACTTGCACCTACGACGACGACCCACACGGTAGCCTGGGCGTTCAAGAACCACAAAGAAGTCCATACCATAGATACCAGTTGATGGATCATACCTAGATGTAAAGAGAAGAGTTTAAATTAATTAAATCATATTTTTTTGTGGAATAAATATTATCATCAAATCAGACTCAGACCAGCCAACTCAAGGACAAGGGACGAATCATTTTGACAGTATACAGACATTATCTTCTGATGAAACACGCATGACAAGCACATGTGTTCACAAGTGTGTGTACATAAGATCTAAAACCAAACCAACATAAGAAACATATCACAAAAAAATGCAAGATAAATGCGCACCAGAACCCAAGTCTGTTCTCTTGTCACTTTTACAATGTGCCCATAATTGTCTGAGCTATACATAAAGCTTTTTCTTCTCATTAAACTAAGTTCGATTTTTTTATCTTATCCCTCATTTCTGACTTCTCACAGATTGCGACATTTCAAATCTTAATTTTCATATGATTGTGAATTCAAGATTAATGGTCAAGGATAAGGTCTATAAGGCATGGCACAAACCACCTTACAGTGAAACAAGACCCCTGCTTCCTAAACTCCCAGATGATAAGTCACGAAAATGCTACAGATGACACATGGTGTTTAAGAATAAGTTCACTTTCTAAAGGGTGAAAATAGATTGGCAAAAATCTTGTGTGCTTGATAAAAATGAGAAATCAGAAACTTCCTTCTCAAAGAATACGGCTACAAATGTTTTGTGCAAAACTGCCCAACTTTACAAGCCTCCCTAGACCACATCATCAATAACAGCATACACTCTAGCAGTTATGCTAAATACTCATTGTAAATTGGGCCTATAATCTTTCGATACCAACTGACTACTGAATGGATATAGTATTTTTATTAGCCATTCATCCCTACTTCAAGGATAAAAATGCATATCTTATTAGACAAAACATACTTTAATGAAAGTACAACTACGCAAATTTACACATTCAACAAAACAAGCAGCCAAAAGTAATATATAATTGACTTCAGCAGATAGGATAACTTCATATGATTGACTTACTTGATACCAAGATCGATATGCTCCTGAATACCAAAACCAAAGCAACCGGTGTCACTGAAGTTGCGCCTCAAAAGCTCATATTCCTTAACCTTCAAACCACTCTCCAAAAGCTGCATTGCCTTGTCTCCCCTAACAGTGACGTAGCAAGCAATCTTTTCATTACGCCTAATACCAAAAGATCGCACCGTGTACCTTGCTGTACCATTTAACACCAAAATCGGAATTTAGTAACAATATCAATTTGATTGTACATGACACAGGATTTACACATTGAGCCATAACAGCACATTATAGTACTAAAACAGACTGGGTATGGGTTGAATTTTATAAAACCGCGTAGCTTATAGACTAACCAACATGAGCTTAAGAGGCTAAACAAGCAGCAAGCTGAAACTTATAAGCTCATAAACTGTTTATCTGCTTTTTCAAATTCCAACAAGTCAATAAACATGCCAGTAAGCTTAGCCAAAAACCCATACCTCTATATGATGATAATATCTATAAAACTATCATAAACCGAATCCATTTAAAAAGCAATTTATCAACTAAACAAATACATAATAATAACGATAGTAGTACTGGAAATAATTAACAACAAAATAACAAATTGAGATGGCAAAGTAATTGTTACCCTTGGAAAAAACAGGTGATTGGCCACTAAGTTGCTCCAAAACCTAATCTCAAAACAAAAACCCTAAATCAGTAATTGTTCATATCGGAAACAATTACGAACAATACACACATAAAAATATATAATGGACCTTAGCAGCGCGAGTGAGACGATCACCGCTTTCACCGACGGAGATGTTGAGAACAAGTTTCTGAACCTTGATTTCCCTCATAGGGTTCGCTTGCTTCCGTTCTGATGCCTACAAACAATTTCATCATTTTTAATTTATTACATACAAACCTACATTATTTGATTATAAATAAATAACAATAAACAGTAAATCAACAGACGACGCCGTTTGAGAGAAATCGATGTTTTACCATTGCAGTTGCGGAGGTGTACGGACGGCGGCGCAAGGATGTGAAAGGAGGAGCAGAAATGAGTGCGAATGATCGTGAAAAAGGGTTTTATTGCAAGTTTTAGGGCATATTAGGGTTTCGAATAAAACATAATGATGGATGTGAATGGACATAAATGCCCTTCTGTTTATAAGGAAAAAAGAATCGGAGTAAAATAAAAAAGATTCCGTTGCCGGGACTTGAACCCGGGTCTCTCGGGTGAGAGCCGAGTATCCTAACCAACTAGACTACAACGGAATTGTCTTTCTCTGTAATTTAAATATATATATATATATATATATAAATATAAATGTCACTTTTCCTGTGATCATTCACTTTCACTTATCAAATCAAAATAACTTAATCTGATAACATACTTGTTTTTTGTATGTGAAAAGATAAAAAGCAAATGTGCATCTATTTTGCTTCTTTGTACAAGGGGTTTTAGTAGTGCATGGCAGGGACAATGTAAGCAGTCAAACCGACTAAAAGGTTTATATACGGTAAGTTATTTGTATTATTAAGGATAAGGATAAATTTTGGGGTAATTTTCATATTCGTCCCTTTAAATACTAAAAAAAGATTGTATTAATTTAAAGGTATATTTGATATTCGTCCCACATAAAAATTTTTGTCTTAAATTTGACCTTTCAAAAAACTTAATTTCTGGCTCGGCCCGTGGTTTGGTGTAAACTCAAATAGATAAATTTGAGTTATTCATCATATTCATTTATTTGATTATAATCCGGATTACTTTTACATCGATACAGTTTTTTTAGTTGGAGCATGCACCAAAAAGACTTGATGGGTTAAAAAATAAAGTTTGAGATGAGTGAGACGTTAGGGAAACGACACAAAAGTACAAAACTTAGCTAGATCCATTTTCATCCCTAAAATTTGTTGTGTTATAGAAGGTAGAGAGATTAGTAGAACACCGTGAACTCAAGCGTGAACTTGGCTAAGGTCATTTTCTGGCGTACATTAGAGTTCAGACCATGAGTTTTGCACAAATAGTAAATATTATGTCTCGGTCATACATGTAGGGGCAGATCTATGTAGGTGCACGGGGTTCCACGTACTACACACAAACTTTCCTAGCAAAGTGTAAATTATTTGTGTATAAAGCGATTGTTTAATAATGGGAAAAGTCTAATTGAGAAGTGGAATTCGCAAACACGAAGAATATCACGTCTAAGCCTAGCTGGCTAGATTGTTGCATTACACTTGAAGGGTTTCATGTTCGAATCCGTCTTTCAACTCAATTTCTTCCCTTTTTCAAGGTTGTCAGAGTATTATTTATTATTTTATTATTAATTATTAACTACTATTAATTAATATTAACTAATTAATGTATGGTATGTTTTTATTGGGTTTGCCTTATAAATTATTAACAGAATTATAGTTTCAAACTGAAATGAGCATCAAAATAGTTTGTGCTACATGTAGTTAAAGTTTCTAGCTATGCCACTGAATACATGAATCATTAGTCCAAAACCCCCGGAACATATTATACCATCTACATTGATGACAAGATATGATTTTAGCTATTATGCCATCTACATATTGTTCAGGAGTAAAAACGCCTAAGTACAATGATGATGATGATGTATGAGGAATTAAGCTTGTCACACTCCGATTAACGTGCAAACCCAGCGTCGAGACTAAGTCAATCGAGGGTGGTGAAAGCCTAATTCTTTCAGAGCAATTCGTGAGGAATAACTATGTGGATTTATGAGGTGTTGGCCTGAAATGAAAGCATAACACTGGTATTTATACCCAAACCCTAAGCTGACGTGGAGGGTTTGGTCGTGGGGGAGCACGACACTTCCTGCGTGGATCGCTGATGTGGAAGCTCGGTCGTGGGGGAGCACGACACTTCCTGCGTGGATCGCTGACGTGAAAGTTCGGTCGTGGGCGAAGATGACATTTACTGTGTGCCGGCTGACGTGGACCAATCAAATGCCCCGACCAGGTTAATGGCCAGGCCATGCTAGTCGTACCTGAATATAACGGTTGCAGATTGTACTTCTGTCAGAGAATGTCGGGCTTGCTTTGTCATCTTGCAGCCGTTCCTTCGTTATGTTGATAGAGTGGCCAGTGCTACGGTCCGGCACGGAACGTATCCGAGTTCGCGTCCTGACCTGGGTATTAGTGTCCGAGATGAGAGCTAAAAGAGTTGGGCTCAGATGTTATCCGGGTCTATGTTCGGCACGGATCCGGGGTCGTGATACCTAGTGCAGTCTGTCGTCCGTACCGAAAGTTAGTAGAGCTGTCAGCGGATATTATCCGAGCCCAAGCCGCCCTATGTGGTGTAAGCTGAAATCAGATGGCGTACATCATTACATATTATGCCAAATATGATTCTAGATTTCTCTGAAGAACAAAGTATCGCATTCGTGCAATGTGATGATCCAAAGATGGTTGTGGTGAATGTGTTAAGCTATATTTGGATCGACTTTAGTCATGGACATTGATGGTGAAGTAGGGTTGGCCAGGTTTCTGTGCGAGGAGATGACTTGCATCTTAAAAAATTGATGCGTACACACAACTATAATATATTTAGTGCATCTCTACTGCCTTGATTTTAAAAGACGTACATAAATAATTTAATCATAAAATCTGAATGAGGTCTAAAATTGTGGATGTACTTGTTTCAACAAACAAAGGTTGTAACTTTTAAAGTTCTTCTGGTATTTCATGCTCATGTGCAATGCACGTGCACCATAGGTAAATTTGCCTAAACCTTGCCATTGAATCACTACAAAACTTTGCTACATCTCTATACATATCAAAAATAAACCTTTAATGGAACCCAGGACTTTGAATATTCACAATTACTCCGCAACTAATTCAACGATATACAAGCATCCATTAGCGGGGTCCCGATAGCTCCATTGCTTCAAGTGTGAACGAGTTCCCATCATGAACATCACTATAATTCCTCGAGAAACTAAAAGTCCGTCCATCAGTTTGTTGAATGGCTCCGGTTTGTGTCTCCTCCAAATTGCATGGTTGACCCGTGATACCTTCTAGAACCTTCATCACTTCCGACATCTTTGGTCTAGAAGTTGGTTGCGCTTGAGTACAAAGAAGAGCAAGTTCAACGGCCTTATGTAGCTCTTCTTCATCATAACAACCTTTTAGATCCCTGTCTATTAATACTTGCAATCGTTTTTCTTCATATAAAGTTCTAACCTGTTTATGTAAATGAACGACGTCAAAGAATTGACTTTGACCAACTACATACATATGTTGTAAATACTTTATAATGGCTGCTATTATGCTAATACTCAAATATGTCATTTGGCTTGTATTATTGCAAATAGTTTTGAGGCCCCAAAAAAGAAAATGTTGCATCTATCTTAGACATATGTATGTAAAGATGTATATATATATATATATATATATATATATATAGTGGGAGGTTCAAATTATATATATATATGTGTGTGTGTGTGTGTGTGTGTGTGTGTGTGTGTGTGTGTGTATACATGCATTGAGGGTGCGTACCAAATCAAGGATCATTCCCTTCTGAATTTGACCGTTGCCAGCATCTAACGCCTTTTGTCCAGTTATGAGTTCCAAAAGAAGTATGCCAAATCCGAAAACATCTGTTTTTTCAGAAGATTGTCCGGTCGAGAGATATTCTGGTGCAATGTGACCCACAGTACCTCGAACTGCTGTCGTGACATGTGAATCGCGGGGGTCTAATAGCTTAGCAAGACCAAAATCACCAACCACTGCTTCAAAATTCTCATCTAGCAATATATTTGCAGCTTTAACGTCTCTATGGATTATCTTAGGGTTACATTGCTCATGCAAATATAAAAGTCCCCTCGCGGCTCCAAGTGCAATATGCATTCGTCTACTCCAATCCAAAAGTGGTGTCTCCCGACCACCGTCTGTTTATAAAGATTTTCCAGTAATAAGTATACAAAGATTAGATACTAGATATAAAGTTCGATTTTATTCTCTTATCTCTGATAGTTGACTTTTGTGAGTCAACAAGATGCAACTACAATAAACTATGTGATAAGTAAAGAAATAAGCTTAAAGGCATCGAAAACATTAACTAAAAAGCCATATTAGTTTTAAAGTTCAGCAACTGTTAGATTTGATATCGAAACATAGTAAGTAAAGATAAGAGTTGGAAGACTTGAGATAAATCTATATCTACTTCCATGTGTTCTACAATAGTTGCCTTTTTAGACTCAAATGAACACTTTACATTCATTCGAGTTTATGCAACACCTAATTGCTCGTCTGAATCGCAATAGTTGCCTTTTTATAATCACAATAACTAAGTCTGAAAATCGCCATTAATTTCCTTAAAAGTATAAAAAACGTATAATATAAAACCACTAAATTGTTTATTTCAATTGTTAGGTTTAGCATTCATATACAGGAAGTCTAGAATAAGAATCGAAAGTTTGAAGATAACGTCAAGTTTACTCCTTTTGTCCATTGTAGTTGACTTTTAAAAGCTAAAGAGTCCACTGTTCAGCAACAAGTTTTATGTGAAACTTGTGTGCTTTCAAAAGTCTAACCACATCAAAGTATATAAGAAGCACTATAATTATCTCCTTGGAGTCTTGAATGTAAAACAAAAATTTATACAGTATTCTTGGATTTCGAAGTCGTTAGGTTTGACAATAGAAAGTCAAAATCTATTAACACATAATGAGATTAGCTTAGTTACCTCTCAAGCGATCCGCAACGCTTCCATTAGGCATATAAGGGTAAACAAGTAATCTCTCATCAGCAGTCAAGCAAAACCCATAAAGACGTAATAGATTTCGGTGCAATGCCAAACTTATCATCTCGAGTTCCGTCTGAAATTGCACCTCCCCGGAAAAGTTAGGGTCCTTTAGTCTTTTCACAGCCACCAACGTCCTATTTAAAAGACACCCTTTGTAGACAACTCCAAACCCACCTTGTCCTAATATATTCTTGGAACTAAAGTTTCCAGTTGCAACTTGCAACTCACGAAATGTAAACCTCTTCAAATGGCCAACATTAAACTCATAATCTTGCTGCACTGCACATGTTCACATCATTGATTTTTCTCAAAGAATCCACCATGGAATATACAAATGCTTGAAATAAAAAGACGCTTTGTTCATAAAAAATATACCATAGGATGTGCATATCAGACGAGATCGATACCAATGGACCCCACAAAAAATAAGCATTATAGAAACCACGAACGTGCAACTAACTCCAACCATAACAGACACAATCCAACGGTGCCGGTTGTCAACTCGCTTTTTTGCGTTAACTTCTATGCAAGAGAAACACAATTATTCGTATGAAAATTGATCAATAGAGGGTAAAACAGCCTAAAAAGTGGCTTGAATAGGGGTAAAAATAAGTGATTTCCGGTGCAGGCAAAACAAGTTGGTTGACCCGAAAGTTAATTGTCCAAAATATTTAGTTTAGTGATTAAAATTGTTGTGTCAAATATGATTAAAATAACATTTTGTTGAAACTAATAATTTTAGTTATGATTGAGAAGGTTTTATGCAATAACAACACATTTTGGGCTACTTGTGACTTGTTTGACCATTTGACCTGCTGCTTTCTTTACCAAACCTTTTTTTTACACATTTGACCCATTAGAAATAAAACACAACCCAAATCAACCCATTTATAAGTTAATGAGTTAAAACTACCACCTCTACTGAATGGTTTCAGAAACAACTGATAACAATGTTTACCATTTGCCACATTAGGTACATTAACACAGTTTAATGAAGATGAAGTGCAGAGATAGTTGTTCCCGGTGATCCTGCATTTGCACTTCTTTTAATTATATATATATGTCAACAAGGTTATGCAATTACAATCTTGAGAAGCAACATACCATTATAACTTGATAGTCACCATTGCTTTTTAAAGAGACTTCATATTACCTGTAGTCTTTAGCTCGTATTTTTGGAGAAGCGCCGCTTAGATTATTAAAGGACACATCCCTACAATATCCACACAATATTAAAAAAATGTACTTAAGTGAATTAATAAAATTCCATATTTTGTTATCTTGAATGTTGAATTAAACAAACAAATAACAGACGAGTAGCAACATACAAGAATGAAAGACCTGTGAGGTTTGCCACAGGTCCAGGAATATCGCCCGACAACTTGTTTTTATTCAGTCTCCTGAAAAGAGTGTGTCAGAGCAAATGATTAGATACATCACGAGAAAAAAAAAAGAAGTGGAAACTTGAATATAAACTTACAGATAGCTTAAATGAGTCAAGGAACCCAAAGAGCTCGGAATTTCTCCTACAAACTGATTGCTTGATAAATCAAGAGTTTGTAATCCTGTAAGTTTTCCGATTTCAGCAGGAATTGGACCTGATAATGCATTGTTCTGTAGCAATCTATAAGAAGTTCAGTCAAACATACAAAAAACACAACTTAAGTATGGTACTTTTTTTGGCCCAATAGTAATTCCACTTTTAATTGTTAAATCTCATTTGAAAGTCACTACTTGGATTACATAGGACGGATGAAAATCATTTTGCTTTCACAGAATAATCAAACAGATGATTAACAATCACCCACATGAATGGCAAACTGAAATGAAGTCCACCAAAGAAACAAAAAATCCATAACATTAATGCAATTCAATTCTTGGACTTTGACACAACAAGATATATCTTGGTTGCCGAATAACAAGCTAACATTGCATATTTTCCTATTATCGTCAATACTAAAACATTGATCTTATTGTGTGTCCATAAAATTCCTATATATCTAATTAAGATCGTATATAATCTTAAATATAGACTATAAATAAACATGAACTAATATAGTATAGATAACCTAACAAATGAAGAAATCCCAAGATAGATAACACGAAACATTTAGATAAACTTACAATGTGCGAAGACGAGCTAAGTTCCCAATACTGGAGGATAGCGTCCCTGCTAATCCGGTACTAGCCATCTCACTAAGAAGCATTAGAAGAAAATGAAGACATCCTAAGTTAGATTGCAAGACAATTATAATATGATTCCCTCCATACCATATTTGGAGTCAACTTCTGATCATTTTTTAGTGATGTAACTGACTTTGAAATCAATACGATTCAGTTTCAATATTCAGGATAATATTTTACCATCGCAAACATTATAGAATGGAAAGTTTTTGTTTTGCCACTATAAAGAAAACCAAATTCTTGATTCTGGAATGTGAACAATTGAATCTTTGAACCATCATTTTTTTGCAAAAATGCCAACGTAATAGGTCATATAAAGCGGCGATATCAGTTATGAGTAGCCAAAGGTGATTATGATTTAGTAATAACTAATAAGTGTTAAAAGATTATGACTTTCTGATTATTGAGTGACAAAACATCCATATCTGAATAAACATGTAAAAAGTGGCAGCATGGAACTAGTCTAAAGTTGACTCATAAAATTGCAACAGAGAGAGTGCTTTTTATTGAAACAAAAATATATACGGAGTATAATTTAAATTTAAAGTATTAATAAAGGGGGAAATATAAATACTAACAGAGAAATTACAAAACCCTCAGAAGAACAAGCAACCATGTTCCAAGTACAAGGATCAACAGAATTAATATCCCATCCATCAAGCACATGATACTCATCTATCATTTTACCCTTCATAGACATCAATGCAGCCACTGTCAAATAACCATTTCATACCTTCAATTAATTTAACTATAATCAACTCTTAACTAACAAAAAAAATCAAAATCAGCAATCATAAAAATTCAATCTTTTTTGTTTTCACCCACAAAAGGATTACCTTCATAGTTAACACCCTTTGGAGAAAGAAGGCTATCAGAAGCATCCACCACTAAAACCAAAACCTTAACTAAAACTAAAACCAACCACAAAATTATAAACTTCATTCTTTTACAAAAATTACACAAATTTTTAGCAAAACCCCTAAAATAAAACAGGAAACTTGAGTCAAAATGTGGTTGGGTTCTACAGTTGTGAAGACAAAATGTTGTCTTTTTTGTTTAATCTTCTTGGAATCAAGTTCCTCGAGTTACTAAAAATGATAAAAATGTGAGCTTGTTGGTAGTGGTTTTAATGTAAATTGTAAGGAAACGAATAAAGAATGAGGAAATGAGCGTTGGGAGTGATGTTTGGAAATTGGGGGAATCAAATTTCAAAGTAAATTGAAAATTGGGGGAAAATAGAAAAAATATTAAAATATTATTGAGATTTAAAAATGACACAGATGGTTCCCTTGTCCTCGGCCATGAGTCAACTGACAAATTACCGACTAGTTTGATTATCAGGCTGTATATCTGCTGACACTAATTTTTGTTTTCTTTAATAGGTCAATACTCCTATAATTCAATACCACTTAACATTATGGTTTGGTGAGAACATTTAAATAAATCTACTAAATTTGTGCATTTATTGGAGTGGTCATAATAATGACCTAGGGGCTTTTAATTTCTTCACATGTAAAAGAAGTGAATTGACACTCATACCCTTATTATTAATTTACACAAATCACAATTAATTATCCCTTATATGGCATATTATCATTATCATGATATAATGAGGGGTAAAAGGGTAATTTAATCAATAAATCATGATAATTTTTTATTTTTTTTTATTTTTTTTGGGTGAAAAATATGAAATTTTATTAACTTTCAATGGAAGTTGAAAACTACATAAACATCGACTAGAATAAATCTCGAGTCAACTCAACTGACATTCTCAATTGAGTAAAGATCTATCCAAAACAAAATACAAAAGCTACAAGTGAGCCTAACTAATAATATTGTGGCAACAAAACTTAAGGTTCCGAGCACCAAACGTGAAACTGAAATGACAGACACAAACTTCCCTCCACAACCCAAAGGAAGGTTTTCCTTTTTATTGCTTCTACATCGTGGCCATAACATGTTGTTTTATCGTTAAAGATCGCTTCGTTTCTAGAGATCCAAATTACCCATAATGTACATGGACCAATGAGAGCCCAAACAGCAAGTGGGTGGGGAAAACCTTCGTACCAATCTTGCATGAATTGATTCAAAGTATGAGGAATAACCCATGTTATTTTCCACCAGGAAAGTAGATTTCGCCAAATGTTAAGAGATCTCGAGCAATGTTAGAACAAATGTTCTAAGGACTCTAAAGCATCTTCACACCATATGCATGTTGCGTCCACAGTCTCGGAGATGATGTTTCTAGCTCTTAATAGTTCCTTTACTTGAATACCACTGAAAGCACACAATTTTTGAAGGAATTTTCGGGTTCAATATAAGAGAGATCCATCCCATTGATGAATTGTTATTCGATTGACAGCTCAACATCTCATGAAATTTTAAAGGGTAATCTAGTCTTTTATGTCATCTAATTGTGTTGAGCTGTCAATCGCTAAATGGAAAACTAGAGGTGACAATTTTAGACCCTTTGGTCATTTATAGGTCAACTTGGTTAATATTTATAAGGGGATGAGTTTGTTGGGTCTCCCCCCATTTTTTTGATGGGTCTAATGGGTATTTAATATAATCTCCAATTGTATAACAATTAATCAACGGGTCTAGCGGTTATTTTTCACTCAAATAAAAAAAAAGTGTGGTGGAAACCCGATGGGTCGATCCGATTCAAGACCCATTTGACCCGGACCCATTTAGACCATCCTCCTAAATGACTCATCTAGACCTGGACCCATTTAGGCCCAAACTCATCTAGACCTGTAACCCAACCCGACTCTATCATTTTGCCACTTATACGAAAAACATATAATTGTCTTTTTCGATTTGTTGTTTATGTTAGATGTATGTATTTAGTGGATTGCATGGATTGTGGTGGATGACGATTTTCAATCTAAATTGATGAACATTTCGTTTGTGACAGTTAGGAAACATGAAATAAAACTTAAGCCTAAAATGAGTAAAAAAGAAATATAAATGATTTTATCAAAATACAAGTGTAAATATCAATATATAAATTTACTATATACTATATATATATACATATATCATAAGGTATATATAAACTTTTCGATTTTTTCGGTTAACCGTTTATCACTTCTATCTCAAAATCATGAACCGAAATCGAAAAATCGAAAAAAATTCGGTTCGGTTAACCGAAACCGAAAAACGGAAAAATATCGGTTCGGTTAACCCAAAATCGGTTCTATTCAACCGGTTTTCGGTTCGGTTTTCCGGTTTCGGACTATTTTGAACACCCCTTTTTATCAAACACTTAAAAAAAAAATAAGCTCTAGCTACCAGCTCCAGCTATACGCTTCCAACTTCAGCCACAATTAAATAAAAATTTTGGTGTTTATCATCACCTTTAAATAATAAATATGAATAAAGATCCCAATCATTTAATAAAATTAACATATACTAGAAGGCTCAAAGCAACCAAATAAACAAACTAAGCAATTTATACAAGTAATGATTGACCTTAAGTCCTTAACGTATGTTGTACACAATTGCCTCCTAAAAAAGCTATATCGTATTAGCGTGAAAACTAAAATAGTTGTCAGGGCCGGCAATTGAATTCCGGAGACCCCGTGCGATATTAAATAGAGGCCCCGATACATAAAAATTTATAAATACATAGACTAATACGTTAATGTTACACAGATTATATAAATATACAATGGATGGCTACAAATACAAATAAATAACTCAGCAGCAAGAAGCTAGTTCCCTTATGGCATTACTGCTTTAATTTGCTGGTGTTGATGCTGTTTTCAACCAATCAAACAATGATGGCTAACTTCAGTCATTGAAACAATGACGGCTAACAAAGTAGGAGCTAGTAATGGACATTATCTAATAAATCGACAACATAAAGAAGTTTCAATTTTTATTAAATGATGTTGTTCTTCGAAAAATCTTAAGTATAATTGTTGATCAAATTCTTATAACCAATACTCAAAATTTAAATGTTTTAGAATATCTTATGAGATATTGAACAAGTATGATATCAACAACTTATATTTTGAGACACTATTTTGACAGATGTTACGATTAGAATAATAGTTAACAATCATTCCCATTAGGAAAGCAATTAACCGATTTAGAAACTGCATACTATCACTAGATCACATATTAGCAAATTTAACTCCACCTAAACTACATTTGCATCAATAATAGATTATCCATTATTACTGAACACATATTCAAGATGACTATAACATGAATAAATAGCCTCTTATTGTCAAAGTTGTATAACTCGATTGGCCATATTTGATTTTGGGTTATGGCTTATGAGAATTACTGATATATATTTATATATATGATCATAAATGAGCTCAAATTTCTTCTTATTTGTACAAGGAGTGTATATTTTTTCAACATCAAACGTATAATAATATCAAGTACATGTTCGTAAAATTTGGGGCCCCTTAAAAACGTGTGGCCCTGTGCTCTGGCACATAATGAACATGCAAAACTCCACCAGTGATAGTTGTAGAGTTTGCAATAAGAGGAAGTTAGAGATTTTGAAAGTTACAATAGAGATCTTAATACGTTTAATGTGTTTTAATCTAATGAACATGATCTAATTGAGCAATTATAAAATTATTAGCATCTTAATCTAAAGATATTTGAGTTTTTCGGCCACAAGTTAATTAGCAAACTCAAATTATTTTGGTAATATGTATTACTATTTAATAGATGGTGACGATAATTAATTAATAATTACTCCGTATGCTTACATTATCCCAGGTCATGAAACATACAATGTTATTAATGTTATGGGTAATTCAAATATTGTGCTAAGCATAGTAGTTGAAATCGAATAATATACGTATGGAGTATCATAGTAAAAACTGTAGAAAGAAAAACGAACATAATACATTAAAAATAGAGATAATAAATTTTGTGGAAAGAGTATAGTCATGTGAAATATATGTTCTAAGTAACTAGTCCATTGTTGGGATATGTCGATATCACATATAAATATATGTCCGGATTATTCGTGAGCCTATGGGGTCACACGCGTTAACACGTAGATACCGCTCATATAACCAAGTTAAGTTGATAATGATAACTAGTTGGGTTATTTAATTAATTTGTTATCATTTAATAAATGTTACTCCGTATTAAATTATAGGGAACAAATGAATGTTATTAGAATTAAATTGTTATTTCTAATTATTTAAAGGGTTTATAATTAATTAATAATAAAATGATATTATTAATAAATTATTATAAAAAGATTATATGATAATATAATAAGATAAACCCTTTAGCCCCAAGATCTCTTTTCTTTCTCTTGCGGTTCGGCCGACGGAAAAAAACATAAAAACCCCACAAAGGGGTATCGAATTCCTAAGTGTGCCAAGCAAGAAACAAAGAGAATTAAATTGGTTAATTGAACTAGCATTCGGGTGCTGATCTACGTGTTGTGTGTAAAGCCATAGTTTGTTCGTGTCTTGAATTTGTTACTCGCTTAATCCACAACAAGAAAAGGTACGCATGATGTTTTTGTTGTCTTTATGTTAATTAATTGTACACTATACATGATATAATTTTCCACTACGTTTACTCGTGATTATTAATTATTTAATATGCATAAATTCCAACATCCATTATATTGTAAAACATGCTGAGAGGACGCATAGATACTTTGAGCTATATCTAATGTCGATATATACCAAAATTGTAGATATTAAACATTTTTTCAATACCTCACATCCCTCTGTCATCATGTGCAAGTTATAAAAGGTAATTAAATTAAATTATATGAATAAGGTTTAAATGAGTATACCAACTTTGAATGAGAATGAGGGAACCAACAGATTTCTGTCCATGTGTCACTTTATTCTCTATCCTCCACATTTTTAAAAATTAAATATCTCACAAACGGTAAGTCGAAAAATCATGAAAATTGCACCATAAAATTCAGCGTTTTCTCCTCTTCGATTTGCCGTCCCTCAAGGCATACTTTTGACAACTTTTTTTTCCTTCCATTTTTTGGTGGGTTTTACAAATTAGTAACACATGTGTTAGTGATTGGTTGTACATTTAATTTGTGGTTAAGGTTAGGGTTTAGGGTTAGGGTTAAGGTTTAGGGTTTAGATTTAGTAGGATTTAAGGTTTAGAGTTTAGTATGATTTAGGGTTTAGAGTTTTGTAAAGCGTTTAGGGTTTAGGGTTTGGGTTTTAGGGGTTAGGGTTTAGGGTTTGAGGTTTCGGGGAGAAACCTCAAACCCTAAACACTAACCCCAAACCCTAACCCCTAAACGCAACACTTTAACACATGTGTTAGTAAATGTGAAACCCACAAAAAAAAAAAAAAAACTCGTCGGAAGTATGCCTTGAGGGACGGCAAATCGAAGAGGAGAAAACGCTGAATTTAATGGTGCAATTTTCATAATTTTTCAATTTGTCGTTTGAGAGATAATTGATGTTAGGGGTAAATGGGTTTTGTACATGTGGAACATTCTCTTTGTACACATGACTTGATATCATTGGTTCCCTTATTCTCACACAAATTCCTATTCTCATTTGAACCCTAACCTAAATTATATATCTATAGGATAGTAAAATATAATTTTACAGAGGTTTTTTCTTAGTAGCTTATAATGCTTATGGAGTTATTCAATCAAGAGTTATTTGTGTTAATATTTTGAATGCTTGAAGAATAAAAGGAAAAGAAATCACAAGTTAGTTTGATGTTACAAATGTGTCCCTAAGACCACTCGTACTCGTAACACCAGATTGCCACTTTTTCAAGTGCCACGTCAGCATAACATCATAACGGTCCTAATCATAACACCAGAACGCCACTTTTTCCCTCTTTCTGGGACACACCCACTAAGTAAATTTAATTTTCTTTTATTTAACAAAACATATACAATTTAATTAAAATACAATTATATTTAACAAAACAAATACATTTTATATTTTTGAATCTTAAAATAAAAAAAATAGAAGTTCTAGAGGGACATAAAATATTTACGGAGTATATAAAACAATCTCACCTACCACCCCCACCCCCAACCCCTTTCTCTTTTCTTTCTCTTTCTCTCCAACTCTCTGCAACTTATTACTCCGACGAATTCCTCCAAGCTTTTTTTGTTTTCAAACCAATAAAACACACGAAAGAAAAGAGAAAAGAAAAAGAAAAAGGAGGTGGGGGCCACTTCAACGCTCGTTTTTGAGCCGTGGTGCGACACAGAACGCCGGCGAGAACGCCCGCCAGAACGCCCCATTACCGGCGTTCTGGAGCTTGAGAACGCCCGCCACGTCAAGCGTTACGAGTGGTCTAATCATCATTCGTGTAACAAAGTTCTTACTAGCTTATTAATGTGCTTTTTATTTATGTAATACGCAGGAACTTTTTTTTCTTTTTCTTAAATGAATGATAAAGTTTGATGGTGACGGAAGTAAACATTTATTTGTTGGGGACACATGTCTAGTTTTAAGAAGTTTAGGTGTTAGTCTAACCGTTGACATCCGCATAAACCACCGCCTCCCAGGTCCCCCGACTGATTCTACCATAGAGGCCAACGATAGACAATAACTCCCCCCGAACACAGCTTACAACTTTCATCGTACTGTGCTCTCCAAAGAGCAACTCTTCTCAAAATCTCACTCAAAAGGTGCTGAGTTGGAATCCCATTCTAATTCTAAATAAGGATTCTTGTGGTTCCAGATGATCCAGCTACAGGAGAACCAGGAACATAGAGCTTTCCCCCTTTTCCGCCGACTCTTTGGCCTAACGCTGGTTTTAAGAATGAGTGATATATAAGGATTTTTATATAATACGATATCATTATCATTATCATTAGCTTTTAAATAAAAAGCACCTTAAGTTCTAAAATGATGACACCTCATATCTTCACAAGCTTACATGTGTCCATCTTATAATTATAGTAATTTTTATAGTAATTATTTTTTAACTTGAATAACATGATATTAATTCAATAGAGAAAATCAAAAGACAATAATAAAATGATTAGATAGATATTAACAAGAGTAAAGTTTACAAATTTTTAAAGGAAAGAAAGAGAACCAATATCATTACAATTTCATTATCAAATTAAACTCTATAACATAAAAAAAAAAAAAAATTCACATGATTTTTTTTATTAACATAAGCACAATGGTAGAGTAATTTGATCATTTGATATATATTTCTGAGTTAGTTACATAACGAGCCTATTGCATTAAATATCTTACTTATTGAAATTATATAAAAAAATTTGTATGTAAGCATAACATTGATATTTTGATGGAGTTTTACTACCCTAACTATTGGGACACATTCTTACTTATTTACATTTGTTACATTAGATTTTAACTATTTCATTCTTATTTTGACCTTGTTGATATTACTAAGTAGTTTGATGGCCGTCCTATGCATGACCCTCCCCAACAACATATGCAGTGTGTTATTGTTAGATGAAATCAACTAAAAGCCGAATGTAATTTCTTATTAGAATCAAGGGAAAAAATCTAATAGAGTAATATATATATATATATATATATATATATATATATATATATATATATATATATGGGGTGTTGGTACATGTAACATTAGAAATAACTCAAAGAATATATATTCATATGACTCTAATATCGGCACTAAGAGGTATTTGGATTGCTTATTAACGCGCTTATCTGCCTATTTTATAAACGTAATTTTAGATGCAAACACCCCTTAGTGAAGATATTATAGTCCAATGAATATATATTCTTTTAGTTATTTTTAATGTTAAATGTACCAGAACCGTATATATTACTCTATTATAAATTTTTTCCAATTTCTATTTCTAATATGATATCACATTCGACTTTTAATTGATTTCATTTAATAATAAGTCACTCTTAGCCAAGCAAGAAAAAATGGATTAAATATAAATGAGTTGAAAAAAAAAAGAATATTTTTTTTATGACATGATCCCTATGTATGCGGGAACCAAAGTGACTCCTATTTCAAGTCTTTGATTTTCTGTCTCAATTAAGAGGGGTCATGGAAAGAATAGGTTCAAAATCACGATAAATTCCTTTTTCAAATCCTGCTGCAGCTGCACGAGCCCTTCCTGCATAGGGCCGTGCATCGCACGGCCATCAAACTGCCTAGTACTAATACTAATGATAATGATATAACAGTGTTTTATATGCATCTATTATTTTTTAACTCTTAATCTGTATTGTATAAATTTGTTAAAAAAAATAAAAAGGAATCATATATCAACATAAAAAGTATCAAGATGCGAATAACTACAACAATAACAAATCAACATTATGGGAAGATGACCCTAAAAACGACGACCTTAAAACTTCACTTCAAGATACTAAAACGATTCCGAACGTACAACGGCCGTACAAGCTGTAGCGACTCTATGGAAGAATCTCGACCAATTAAACCGAATAAGACGCATTATCACTTAAAGGCATCATATGACATAAGCAATAAAATGGGCTAACGATGATAATTATGTTGTATTATGTTACTAATCAGTGATAGAATCTCACATGATGATGATATGTATCTGGATGTTATCACGAAATGAATATTCGATTACTCGCAACAAGAATGGATTCCCAACAATAATCTTTATCCATCACGTTAGTTGTTAATGATTAAGAGCATATTAATATTAATATTATTAACTTAATAAAGATATAAAAGTAAAGGTAGCATATTCTCATCCATAGTCTCATACCATGAAGCATGGCAAATGCCATTACAAGCATAAGACATGACCAAAGGTACCCGATAGTACACCTTGTGTTGTACTTCTATGTAGTCGATCCTTCTTAAAATAATTGCCCGATATCAATTCGTACACAGTTTAAAAAAATAAAGATTTAAACTAAAGACCATTACACTGTAAACCAATAAAATTTCATGTTGATCACTGAAAACCATTTTGATTAGTTAAAAGTTTGAAATTAATATTAATTTTGAATTAAATCAAAATAGAAAGGCGCCACTTAATTCCGGAGGGAATGTGTATTAGTTGTATTAAACTACCTGCGCAAGAGTTTTTAGATATATTTTTATCATGTTTAACAAACGTGTTTTGTCATTTTCAGTTAAATCCAAAATCTCTTTTATTATTGAACTTATGTCAAATTCAATACATAGTCCAACCACCACTACTCTCCAAAAATGTCTTTCTGTTCAAATGTATTGCACATACATCCAAAGTCAACAAGACGTTTCAGAACTTTACGCCACGTAAAACGTCCAAGTAAAAACGTCGACTATGGATGACAGTGCTCAGTCTTACCTGATAACCGATGCATATAGTACAGCCTACAAGCCATATTTTTCTGCACAATATGGTCACCTTCTAAAGTGTAGACTGAGTTAACGAGCACAGAAGACTTAAACACACGGGTTTCATAGGGTATTTACATAACAAGTTAAACATAAACATCTACCGAAAATACATAACATAGTCGTTGTATGCATACCTACAAAACAAATAGTAGCAAGAAACAGCCAAAACTCCAAACCGTTTGGTTCTACCTTCTCTTCCCCATATATATTTCTAGCTAAAAGCATAATAAACTTGGATCTTCTGGGAACAAAGTTTTCCTTTTCCATCCCAACAAAAATAAAGAAAGAAAAAAGAAAGAAAGATGTACAAAACCAGCTTCGTTTCTTTGCTCCTGTTAGCCGATACAGAGAGAGAGACGACACATACACAGAAACAAGTTTTAATACGCCTATTTTCACAATCGGCTTTTCCCCATCTCTATATCCCTGCAGCCTGCGCAAATTATAGATTCATTTGCTTCTTCACATGATCAGGAATTAACCTGTTAACAAGCTCTGCAGATGCTCCAGATAACTAATCCACAAAAAATACAATTTATTAAACCCCAACAAAGGCATAATTTAGGTAACAGTCAACTACTACTGATGAATTAAGATACCTCTTGTTTGAAGTTGAAGAGGGGAGGTAACGGTCGACCATTTGGTAAGTGAGCATTAGGTTGTCGTATCTCATCAAAAAACGGATGGGACATGGCCTCAAGCTGCACATAGAAAGCCATTATATACTCTTAAGAGTAAATGTAATATGACACGAGTCATGCATTTATAGGAAAACTTACGGCACTGCAGCGAAGACTTGGAGAGTATTGTAAGAGTCGAGAAGCAAGATCAATTGCTTCAGGAGGCATGCGCTTATGAAAAACCTAAAGCACGAGAAAAGTAAATTACAATTTACATTATTCAATAACGGCTATAGGTGGCAACTTCAACTCATTATTTATGAATAGGTCCATTTGAGTTGCGCTTTATCTCAAACACGTCAAACAAAAAATTTGATAAAGAGTTGAGCATGTTGAAATTCACCCGGAATTTATTTTATAGCAAACAACCACTAAATCATCTAATTTAGTAAATTTGTTTATTATTAGTATCAAATTGTTTTTGTATTCATATTGTCACATTCATTACTTAAAGACTATTTGAAAGACAACTGTGTACGCGGATTAACCCCAACCGACCTGTTTCGACCCATGGATGAAAAAACCATTTTAACCTGCCGTTTTGACCCGTTACTAAACCTTCCCACCCCGCCAACCTTTCGACCTCCAATAACGGCCAATAAATCATACCTTATGCCAAGGGTGAGCCTTTATTTGAGGAAACCTAAAATCGTTGTAGTTTGGATTCATGCAGCGGATTTCTTCTCGAGTTGGTGTGCCCAAAACCTGATAGATCGGCCATAAGAAATTATACAATGATATGACTACACGGCCCAAATTTCAAGTTGAGAGATAAAACAGTACCTTGATGATCTCCACAAGCTGATCTACTGCATTTTCTCCGGGAAATAGTGGCTAGAAGATGTGTAAGATGGAAAAATTACCCTCAAGATGTACAACAATGACTTTAGTGATGTTATAAAATGGTTTTGTTGCAAACCTGTCCCAGAAGAAGTTCAGCAAGAATGCAACCAGCAGACCAAATATCAATTGAACTTGTATATTCCGTAGCACCAAAAATGAGTTCTGGTGCCCGATAAAAACGTGAACATATGTATGATATATTCGCTTCTCCCCTCACCTAACAATGGTCAAATAGACGGTCAACGATGATACGGTACCCGCGATATAATAGTTCTTATTTACACAGGAGAATAAAAAACATTCCTATTCAAGAAACTGATTTGGTATTAATATACATATCATATTAGGTACACAACTTATGGAATGTGATGATGTAACGTACTAGCATTTTTGCACTTCCGAAATCACAAATCTTGACTTGGTGAGTAACAGGGTCAACCTGCAGGATAAAAAGGAATATAAGCTCTACAAGGTTCATAAAATAACATTAAAATAGAAAGGAAGGGAGATAGAATCGCACCAACACATTTTGGGGTTTCAAGTCCCTGTGGCATATTCCAGCAACCGTATGCATGTATGCCAGTCCCCTAAAAATCTGAAATTTTCACTAGTTAATTCCCATACCCATATAATACTAATAATAACAAGAATAATGAAGCCATGTCATAACTGGAAGAACAAACTCACTTGATATGTGTAAAGTTTCACATAAATCAGCGGCATATTCTGATGTAGATTGTTATAATGCTTTAATACTCTATAAATTGTCTCTGGGACATATTCCATAACTAGGTTTAAAAACAGCTCGTCTCTGCTTGTAGTTGAAAAGAAACAATGCTTTAAAGAAACGACATTCGGATGGTCCATCGTTCGCATTAACTGCAGCTCACGGTTCTTGTATCTTCTGTCTTGCAATACTTTTTTTATAGCAACGGTTTCTCCGGTTTCTATGCATTTTGCCTGAAATATGAAAGGTTAGAAACAATAGTGAAATGCGAATTTGTATTTGTGTAAAAGAAGTAATATTTATTGCATACCTGGAAAACAGTTCCGAACGATCCAGTCCCTACGATTCGCTCTGCCATGTAACTAACAGTCTGCATGAAGTCACATTAACCATTGTAGAATATTTCACAACATCTCATTAAGATTTTGCAAGTACATCATAAGAATGTCATGTTATCCTATTAGTCATTTATTAAAACCCCACAAATACCGACAAAAAATATATTTCTATTTGTGCTACTTTTAGTGAGTTTTGGATTAATACACCCTAAACACAAATCCACAAACATAACACCATTTACATTAGGGAATCTTGGAGACTAAAGTTCATAAAAACACAGTATATGATTCTATTTTTACCCAAAATGTAGCAAATAGTTAATTGGGTTAAGTGTCTGAAGATGTATCTATCTTTACCCAGAAATTTATTGTATGATTTTTGAAAATTGAAGTTAGATACCTTTTCAGACACTTGGCAACATTAAATTATCATGAAACTTCATGAGAAACACCACATACCTGCTTTGGTTCTCCATTTTTGCCTCCAATAGTTGTTGATATGATGTGACCAGCTTGCGCTTCATTCCCGTCGATAACAGGAGCAGACATTTCCTGCACCAATCATTAAGAAACTTTGTTGGCAAAAACTTTATGATGTCACTTATGTAAAATAAATGACCCAAACAAATTTCGTTTTGTAACTTTATTAGCAGTATAACTATAAAAAATTCTCCGATTACATCATAACTGACGTTTCAACTTCCTTTTTTTCCCTACTCTAACTAAATAATAGTGAAGCATATTAATCCAAAATGCCATAAATGGATCTATCTTTTAAAATGTTTATACAGCAAACAAATAACCGTCCACATCACGTTCGACAATGACAAAACACTTATTTGAAGTGATAATCTTCTGGCTTTGACTGGGCAGAAGATTACATAAAGATTACTAATTAACAAGATACACGTAAATTTACCTTCCTAGTTTCCATTCAACGCAATACTCGCTTTCAAAACACACACTCACACAACCCTTAATAACTGATCAAAGTTCATGAACTTAGAAGCAAGTTATAGCAACAACCAAAAATATTGGTGCAAGATCAACTCAACAAATCAGACCAAAAAAAACTCATGGAAATAAATCAAAAGAACTTTAAGTTCATATATAAATTAATAACAAATAATACAGCACTGATCTAGTAAGAATCAACTAACATCAACACAAAATTTAACAAAACATGCTACTTTTACACCTAAGAAACCCTAATTGAAACCCTAACACACAACAAGTTAGCTTCATCAAAACATCACAATTATAGCAAAAACAGTAACAAGATTATAAATCTTGCCCTAAATCAACATACCCAACTCAAATTTAGCAAAATCAAGAAAACCCTAATCCCAATTCTTGCTACAACACAATAAAGTAAGTACTTTTCCTAATTTCTTGAAAACCCCCAAATTTACAGGAAATAAAAACCAAGAATTTATTGCAAAGTTGTAAAGAAGATGTGTAATATATACCTTGTCACCGGACATTGTGTGCTCCGGCGAGGGTGACAGCAAAAAGATGAAAAAAAATTTAGTTTTGGTGAGAGATTTAAAGAAATGAAATATAAAAAGGAATCCTTTTTCTATATATAAATTTTGAGTCATAAAGAGACCCCATGACCCAAACAATTACATGTGAATACAGCTCCTCTTTCTTTTGGTATGTTGTGAGGGTGATGAGAGAGAATGTGAGCTAAGCTATATTTTTATTGCTTCCCCCTACAAAAAGTGTTTTATTTTCATTTTTATATGTTTTTTTTTTACATATATTTTTGACAAATATATATGTAAGAAAGTCCAAAAAATGTGTTAATCATATGCTATCAGGATAACCGCGCAATGTGGCGGTACCAAATTTATAAAAGGATGTTATATTATGATGACGATAATAGTAGTCACCATGTCAAACCGAGAAGGCATATAAACGATAAAAGTGAAATAATTCATGTAAAAATTAAGTTGACTTTGATTTGTTTTCTTTTTTGTATCTTTGTAAAATGTATGGGTTGATTGTGATTACTTTTCTGATTTGTTTTATTTTTGGTATGTTGAAAAAATTGTGTTAGGTGTAGGATTTAAGTATTGGAGGGTAGTTTTGGAACTTTTATTATTATTTAAGAATTTAAGATTCAACACAAGACATGTTTTATAAGTAATTATAGATTATAGATAAGAAAGCACTTTTTTGATACTTTTATAAAATTTAAACAACCAAATATTATAATAAAATCAGTTTAATCCCCCATTAAGTTTTATAACATACTATACCTTTTTTTAATCCGGGTCACAAGTTTTATACAGTACAAAACGTATTTTTCATGTGACTTGGTTATATAAATCTTATCCTAAAGTAAAATGCTTCATATATGGATTAGAATTTTATAACTCACATGAAAATGCGTTTAAGATCACCAACAAGACTTGTTTTTTTTATTTTTAGAAAAAAATTATCATGATGTTAATGTTTTAACTTTTTACTACCCGAAGTTTATGGCATTTCACAAAAGACAAAAGATTGGTCTTTTTGGACATTTGAAAGTTAAGTATGGTTTTTGGTGGCTTTTGAAGGAGCCCTCAAAGCAAAACCTTTTTGACAAAAGAGAAGTATTTTCATTTTTCCGATAATAATACTATCTCCGTCCCATTTAAAATGTTCAATTTGACTGTGCACGTAGTTTTAGAATTATCCGCTAACTACACTTTTCACCAATTAAATATTAAATCTACCCACTAAAGTCTTTTTTGATTGATTATATATATCAAAGTAGACATTTATAATATGACATCCCAAAATAGTAATGTGGACATTTTAAATGGGACGGATGTAGTAATAAATTTATTTATAACTTCTCTTTTATTTCATTTATTTAAGATAAATGCTTATATATATGTATATATTATTCTATTTCTTATATGTTTGACAAAGATGTTAGATGAGTCAGTGTTACAAAGTTTAAAGAATGTGTAATTATATGAAGAAAAAAAACACGGTTAAAACTCAAATAAATAATATTAATCACTCCGTAGTAGGTATTTAGACAACTTCTTTTTAATATAATTATTATGAATATGAATTATGATAATTTGATCAATTAAAAAAAAGCTAAAATTTTTAGTTCTTTTTAAGTAAATTTACTTTTCCATAAAAAATTATAGTATGAACATACTTTTATCGTTTAATCCTAATCACAAATTTATACAACGGGTTTTTCTTGTGAATAATTCTTATCCTAAAGTAATGATTCATAAAGGGATTAAAATTGTGAATAACTCACATGATAATGCATGTAATATCATGATTATTACACCAACAAGTATTCTTAAAAATTAGCATGATGTTAATGTTTTTACTAACCGAAATTTATGGTATTTGATAAAAGACAAAAAAAAAAAAAAAAAAATGGTCGTTTTGGACATTTGAATGTTAAGTATGGTGGCTTTTGAAGTAGCTCTCAAATCTAACCTTTTTGACAAAAGAGAAGGTTTATATATATATATATATATAGTCGTGGGTTCAAATAAGAAGATTAATTTTCGTAAAACGTAGGAAACACTTCAAAATCACTTTTTAGCTATCCAAACCACGTTATTTTACAAAATTTTCTTCGTAGCTTCTTTTTCAAATAACTTTTAGAATATAATTTTCAAATAAATTTTTTTTCAACGTTTTATTATTATTTTAATTATTTTTATTATTTTTTTATTCACAATAATCACATTTTATAACTTGATAATCACATGAATAATATGTGATTATTATGTCATATCTTGTGATTATCTCGAACACATGATAATCACATTATATTAGAGAATAATCACATGTGATTATCATGTTATATTTTGTGATTATGTTAAATAATCACAACACTAACGACTGTAAAAAAAGGTTAATATTTTTTATTTATATTTATATCATAGCTTCCAAAAGTTATTTTAATACGGAGTAGTAATCATTGAAAATTTTGTGAAGAATAATGTGTTTCGGATAGTTAAAAAGTGATTTTGAAGGATTTTCCACTGGGTTCAAATAAGAAGACTATATATATATATATATATATATATATATATATATATATATATATAGGGGAGGGATTAAGAGGGAAGTAATTTTTTGGGGGAAGGAGGGAAGTGTAATATTTATCACGAAGCATCTTAAATTCACCAATACAAATGTCAAAGATAGAATTAATTTTACTCCTATATAGTAATCAAAATCGATGCTATAAAGAATATATTAACATATGAAAGTCAATTTTAGTTCATAACATTAGTTTATGAATAATTATTTAATAAAACGTTAATATTCACCGTGGTGAATATTAACTTAACATTTATCACGATGAATGTTAAAAAGTAACATTACTTTTATTTTAACATTCATCGTGATGAATGTTAAGTTAACATTCACCACGACGAATATTAACGATTTGGGATATAAAATTCATCAATTGATGTTATAGCCTACAAAAAGACTTTATCATGGAAGCTTAACATTCATAGCATCTATTCTGATTAACATTTATTAATTTTCACTTTTGAATTTTCGACAAATGTATTAACGAAGTTAAGATGCATCGTAATGAATATTACACTTCCCCCCAAAAAAGTGCTTCCCCCTGGATCCTCCCATATATATATATATATATATATATATATATATATATATATATATATATAGTGGAATGATCCAGATGGAAGTGCATTTTTTGGGGGAATGGGAGAAGCGTTAGTATGCATCAGGAAGCATATTACCTTCACCCATACAAATCTCGAAAAAAGCAAACTGAAATTTAGTAAATATTAATCAGAATCGATGATATGAATGTTAAGCTTCCTTTATAAAATTTTTCTTCAAGTTATAACATCGATTTATGAATATTAGATCCAAATCCGTTAATATGCATCGCGGTGCATATTAGTTAATATGCATTGTGATGCATATTAACAATAAAAATATGTTTCAAATAATGTGAAGTTTTAATATGCATCGCGATGCATATTAGTTAATATGCATCACACTGCATATTAACAATTTATTAAATAAATATTAATCAACTAATGTTATGACTTAAAAATGAAATTCATTCGTTAAAATATTCTTTATAGCATCGATTTTGATTACTATTTACCAATAAAAATAATTTTTTGTTAACGTTTTGATTGATAATTGTAATATGTTTCTTGATGCATACATGCATACTAACGCTTCTCCCCTTCCCCCCAAAAAGGCACTTCCCTCTTGATCACTACCCTATATATATAACAATAATTACTATAAGTTTATTTCTAACTTCCCTTTTTATTTTATTAAAATAACTGCTTGTATATGGTGTATATATTACTCCATGTTATTATTATTATAAAATAATATTGGCTATATATAACAATATATGAGATTTTAGGACAAAAACTATGTAATCTATAGCAATGAATTTGTAGTGTGGAGTCTGGACAAGTATTTAGTAACAAAAGTATAAGAAGAATAACTACTGATGTTAGGTCTTCACTAGTCATGCCACTTTTGACATATAATTGCAAGAAAAACACAGGGGACAATGAAAACACATGATTAATGTCATTTGACCTACCTTCACAAATATAGAAACAGCCATGTCATACTTTTCAGACAATCTGTAAAATGAGAATTATAAGATTAGCATATAACTTAATTAATAATATACATAATTTACTTATTCGATTTACAGTTACTTAATTAAGTAAAACGTCTCATAGATTAATGATGGTTCATTGTCACACCCGCAATATTAGAACCTGTACAGGTATCGATGAAATTTAAACATTTTTTTTTTGGAAACGACAATGCATTAAATTTTAAGCCCATAAATTGGGAAATGAAATACAACCAGCTAGGCTCCAAGGAGAAGACCTACTAAGAAAAGAAATACATGAAGAAGCTACAACATAACACCTCTAAACCAATTAATAGGATTAAGGACCCATGATAACCAATCGATACTAAGTTTAAAGCACCTGTTAGACAGGGCCGTCTCTGAGTATTCGGAGGCCTTGGGCAAAACCTTAAATAATTTTAAAAAATGAGGCCCTATATCGAGCTATAAGATGTTTTCTGATTCCTTTTGTTGCGGCTCAATTAACTTTGAAATAACTAGAACATATTTTTCTTCTTACAATTAACAATCAAATTATATACTATATGTATATACACACATATATATACACAAGAATACAGATTTTGAGGCCCCTAGAAGTCGGAAGCCCTGACGGTCGACCACCTCGTCCACCCTCGAAGACGGCCCTGCTGTTAGATTTCCGAAGAAGAGAGTATCACTACACATGAGAGAACAAATCCTCATTTAAAATAGTCGCTTTTGTATAAGATATATTAATTTTAGGAGTGTCAAACCATACAATTAGTAGTTCTAAATAAAAACTCCAACCAATTTTGCTAAACATATCCAAATTAACTTTTACTTTTAAGCAACTTTAAAGTTTTCATGCATCTCACTCCCAAAACTCACCTTAAATCCTAAATATAGATTTTGATACATGAGGTACAAGAACAGGTTGATTTTAATGCATTCTTAGGTATGTATGATAGGAGAGATTATACGTGCAGCTAGTAACACAATCTTAGATGCATATAAGTGTATTCGAATGGTTAAGCATGTTTAAAAATAGAGTTAGAGGTTTGATTACGCAAACACTTTACATACGTTGAACATATATTATCGCGTGTGAACAACAAATGAGTAGAAAATTTAAACTTTTGAAATGATTTGGTTGTATTGTTTTTTATTAGAATCCGGAGCAATTTGAATTGAATAGATCGTGACAATTAAGAATTAGGATCGCAAAACACATTTCGGAACTGATTCTATTACTCAACCATCTGTTTTTGTGTCATTCTTTAAAACTTTCATCATACATTTAATAGTATTACTCGATTCGAACTCGGGGGTGGTTACTCGATTCCAGGGGAGTAACCGCTTGTGGAGATGATCGGGTGGGCCAAAATGGTCAGTCAGTGATTCCACAATTGCCTTTCAAAAAAAAAAAAAAAAAAAATTAATAGTATTACTAGGCCAACATGTAACATGGAGGCCATGATGCAGGCATTCTATAGAACTGCAGATTACGGGGATGGAATTTAATAAACCAAAAGTTAAGAACAAAATTACAACGCAAACATAAAGAAAATATAAAACATCAATCAATTTTACCAATGAATAACAGATGCATAGACTAGATAGAGATTTAGGACCGGGATTTGATAATAGACAAAGGCAATACAATTTACAACAGTTGGATTTTTGCAGTTAAATAAGCATTGATCAGGATCTACGCAGTCAAAATCACTTAACAGTAACAATCTTATGAACACCTTCAATCACTTAATCTAAGTTCATTCCAATCTCCGTTTACAATTGAATCAAAATCACTATCCTCATCACTGCCAATCAAATCAGACCAATCCGACCAATCAGCTATCTCCTCCAGTGAATCAAGAACCTTCAAGTTTGATGGGAATACAAAACCTGTAGCTTCCAAACGGAAGAAAGGCTACAAACAAAGAAAAGACAATGAAAAGGAACAAAAATGAGAACATTGCGGTGAATTAGTTATACAAATAGAAAGATAAGGAAGTTCCGTAACAAGAAACATACAAGTTTGGGATCAAAGAAATCATTTTGAGTACGACGCAAAACAGGTAGGGTAGCCACAAACACTTATGTCCATTATTTATAAGTAATTTACCTTCACATATATCTGAATATTTGAACAAAAACCATTCAGAAGGTAGTATGCATTAAAATAGAGTTTTAGCCACAATAAACCCATTTGACATTTAATCATGAGTCAAGGCAGATGCAAAATCCAACTTGCATGGATGTGTTCAAAATGAAGAAATAAAAACATTTATACTCCACGCATGTGTTCAAAATGAAGATCCAAGTAACTTTAAACATATTTATAAAAGAATAACCAACAGAGTAATGCTAGTGCTAATTAATGATCATAATTTTAACTACTATGAAAATCCCAGAATGAAAAGTAATTTTACCTTGAAGCATGAAATCCCAATTTTGAGCTCCTCGATGTGCTGAAGGCTGAGTATAAGTTCTTTTAGCATCTGTTCTTGTTCAATATTATAAACCATATCCTTGGAATAATCTAGGTGAGCTTTGACTAAAGAAGACACATTTAGTAACACAAGCTTCCCTAACAACAACTCATCGCAGATTGTTAGTGACAAAATATTAGGGGCATTGATTTCGATGATATCTGGATAATTATCTTCATCTTCAACATCCAGGTATCCCGAGAATATCAAGTTCTTGACACTCTTTGAAGTAATATCGAGCCGCATATAACCAGAGCAATTTTTTAACTCCAAAGTCTCCAACAGAGGACTTCCTGATAGTATATTTTCAATCAAATCTTCATCTAGAATCCCACGATTAATACACAAACTCTTAAGCTTTTTCCAGCAAATTGCACCCGTGGGAATAATTATACATCCCTCTAAAGTCAATTTTGTAATACATGAATTGGTGTAAAAAAAGTCATCTAACACAAACTCAGCTTCCAAGCCCTCATTGAATAACTCTAAATAAAGTTCTTCAACATAACAAGTAATAGCATCAAGAATCCAATTCTTGACTTGTGATTCAAACTGAATATTGTAACCACGGCAGCAATGCAGTTCAAATTTATAGCGCTTCAACTGGCGACATTGAGTTAGGGTTTTGTCAACAGATTGAAAGAAATCAGAGGTCAAAAAATCATTTCCATAGCCACGATGGAAAATGAGAGTAGGAATGTAAGTCCAAAGATGTATCCAACGTTTGGAGAGTGAACTTGTTCTAATGGCGTATTTTGTGTCAGGTAAACGGGACAGGATTTCAATAAGTAAGCCATCTGGTAATGCACTTATTCTATCTTCAAATTTTGTTTGATCTTGGAGTAATTTTACCGTTATTCGTCCAGCAAGTGAGCTCACACTCCTTTCCCTCATGTGAAAACACTGCAAAAAGACTCACATCAGTCATACATGTAAAGTACCAAAATGGTAGATTAAGTTTTGCTTTGGCCACAAGCTTCAGAAAACTAATTTCTATCCCCATAACAACATTAGACAATCAAATCGATATTCAAATCTACACTATGTAATAATGCATTGCACATTACAATATAACAATATTTGATTTTAAGTTTTCAACTAGTAATATAGAGAAAAATGTGAGAGAAAGTTTATTCATTGAATGAATGTGTGACAAGTTACAAATGAGATTGAAATACATGATAAGTTTACATTATATATTTACTTTTTGTATACATGAAAAATAAAAGTGTTGCATGCATTATCAACAAATAGCTCCTTCAAACAACCTAAAGCACCACCATCGTAGGCATCAATACTACTAGAGAAAACTTTTTAAATCACATACTCATTAAATTGTCTACAAGAAAATGAGAGTTGCAAGACATATGGAGGAAAGTGACAGCTTTAACAAGAAGATGCACACACAGTTTACATCTCCAATGTAGCAATGGAGGTCAATGAAATGTTGCTTAGAAATGCATTTCAAAGTTTTGGTAAGATAAAAGGCTTAAAGGAAACAGGTCAAATGGATCAGATCAAAAAATGACTAAAAGGGAAACGGGTCATGCTTGTTATGTGTCTTCCAAAGTCTATCTCTAATGCATACGAGCTCCTAAATTTATGGGGTATTATTATTGAAATTATTTGTTTAAGAAATCATATTTGAAACATTAGTTATCTATGTAACAACTAAAAATGGGACAAAAAGATCTATAGTATTGCAGGTCAACCTAGACCTTCCCATTTCAACCCATAAAAAAAATGATCGGATTCATCCCAACCCATTTTGACCCGTTACCCAACCCTAGTTAAAACAATCAAAATGACATACAAGTAACATATTTCTAAATGGCATTAATTAATTAATCTGATTACCTTCCAATCTCTGCTTTCAACTAGATCACCATCACTATCACTATCACCATCACTATCATCAGATGAAGTAGTGTCCTCTGAATCACGAACCTTCAAGTTTGATGGAAAAGTGAAACCTCTAGCTTCCAAACGGGAGAAAACCTACCAAGAAGAAAAAAAGCAATGCAAAAGAACAAAAATGAGTATGTTGCAATGCCTCTGTGAGTATAGAGTATAAAGGTGGAATATAAGGGTGAGTTCCGTCTGGGTTGAAACGAATCATTTTCATTACAATCCAAAACAGGTCAGGTCATGATAACCCACACACACTTTTATCCAAAAAGAAAAGCAGTAATTTTACCTTATTACATAAAATCCCAATATTGAGCTCCTTGGCATGGAGAAGGTTAATAATAAGTCCAAACATCTCTTCATCGATTGTCGCATAATTCTCACACTTAATGAAATTTAAGTTAACTTTGACTAAATAAGACACATTCAACAACAAAATCTTCCAAACCAATAAACAACCACCGATCGTCAGTGACAATATATACGGAGCACTGATTTTAACGATATCTGGATACTCAGCAGCTTCAGGATCACCGTATCCGGTAATCACCAAATGCTTAACACTCTTCGAGGTAATATCAATCATCGTATAACCATTGCAATATCCTAACTCAAAAGTTTCTAAAACAGGACATCCAGATAATATAATTTCAATCATATCTTCATCTAATTCGGTATACGAAAGACACAATCTGTTAAGTCTGTTCCAGCTAATGGCACCGGTTGGATTAAATACACAGCCAAACAATTTAAGACGAGTAAAACATGAATTGACGAAGAGAAACTCCTCTAACACATACTCAGTATTATTAAAAGTTAAATCAAGGTCTTTAACGTTACAATTAACAGCGTCCCGAATCCAATTGTTGACATGTGATTTAAACAGATGATTATAATTACCGGAGAGATGGAATTTAGCGAGGTTCGATTGGCGACATTCAATTAGGGTTTCGGCGACATACGTAGAGTCCGGTAAAGCACTAGGCCAGAATGAATTGCTAGGGTTTTGATACTTGAAGATGAAAAATTCAGTCCAAAGAGCAACCCATCGTTTGGAGAGAGTGAATGTTGTAATGGCGGATTGAGTAAGGGTTGTGTTAGGTATATGAAACAGGATTTCGAAAATTAAGATATCTGGTAACGCACTTAACCTATCTTCTTCTATTTCTTCCTTCATCATTTCTTCAGTGTTGTAGGTGGTTGATTTGGAGTAGTTTAGGGTTTATTTGGTTGAGCTCCTTTTAGTTTCTTTCCCTCGTAAAAAACTGCAACAATACTAAAGAACACAGTATTTCTCTTTTTTGCTTTCTTATTCTATATATCTATAATCTATAATCTATAATCTATAATCTATACTACACTACTCGTATACTTACTAATACATTTAACACTCCCTCCTTAAAAAATTTGAAGACTAAGTAAAGTAGGTTCCGTTACTACTTATTCTTCGCTAACTACATTTTTCATCAATCAAATATTAAATCTACCCACTAAAGTCATTTTTGATTGGTTAAATATCAAGATTGGGGATCATAGGGAAAGAGATCATATGAGGAGAAGGAGGAGAAGTTTTATTTGTGACCACTGGATGATCTTTTGGGTTGGATCAATGGTTAAAAAGGGTGGTAATTTTGTAATTACTTTAAAAAATAAGGGTATTAGTTAACAAAAAAAAACATAACATTAATTTTCACTCCACACCCATTCCACTATTTAGACTTTTACATTTTAACCCTTCCACTTTATTTTCTTCCCCCTCCTACCTTCTTCTTCCTCCAACCCCACTTACCACCACCCCACCACTTGCTGCCACCACCTAACTGCCGCTAGCCGCTGCCGGATTCCGGCCATCGGAAAAAAAAAAATTTCAAAATTTTTTTTTTTCAAAAAAACTTTTTTTATCAAAAATTTTATTTTTTCAAATTTTTTTCCCGTAAATCTTTTATTTGATATAGTATTTCTTTTCCTACTGCATTTTTAATAAAACTATACGTTTTTTTCACTGCATTTTGTATATTATTGTTAATTAATTAAAACTTTTATATATTTTACCGCATCTTCTATACCCGACGTCAACAAAATACCGTACAAATGGATTATATATATAATCTAAAATGCAGTAAAAAGAAAACAATATGTCATAAATGATGTATATGCAAAATGCAATAAAAACAATAATATGTATTATACTTTAATACAAAATGCAATACAAATAGATAATATGTAAATACAAAATGCAGTACAAATCGATAATATGTAAAATACAAAATGCAGTGAATAACAAACAATATATAATGAATGAAATATATGAAAAATGCAGCAAAAATAACAAAATGCAGTACAAATAGATTATGTATAATATAAAATGCAGTGAAAATAACAAAATGCAGTAAAAAAAACCAAAATGCGGTACAAATAGATTATATATAATATAAAATGCAGTTAAACGAACAATGTGTACTAAATAAATATGTGCAAAATGCAGTAAAAACAGTAGTATGTATTATACTTTCATACAAAATGCAGTAAAAATGGATCATATGTATAATATAAAATGCAGTAAAAAATAAACAATATGTAATATATGAAATATATGCAAAATGCAGTGAATAATAATAAAATGCAGTGTAATTTTAACAAAATGCTATAAAAATATATTATGTATAACTTAAAATGCATTAAAAAAACAAACAATATATATAAGACTGAGGTGTATAAATAAAATGCGGTAAACAAATCAAAAGAATTATGTGTAAAATACAAAAATGCAGTAAAAACGAATAATATATACTAAACATATATACAAAATGTAATAAAAATAATAAAATGCAGTACAAAGTGATAATATGTAAAAAAAATTGGAAAAAAAAATTATGAAAACAAAATTAAAATTTTTTTTTAAAAAAAAAAAATTAAAAAAAAAATTTTGAATTTTTTTTTTCCGACGACCGGTGGCGGCGGGTGGCAGCAGCTAGTGGTGGGTGGTGGTGGGTGGTGGAGGGGAGGGGTGGGTAGAAAGAAAGTAGGAGGGAGTAGTGTACACTATTAAAAAGGTGGATGGAGTAAAAATGAAAATTTGAAAATTCTTCTCCTTTTTCTCATTAAATAATACCTTCTCCTCTGAACCTCATCCAAATATCAATGTAGACACTTATAATGGGACATCCCAAAATAGTACTGTGGATATTTTAAATGGAACGGGCGGTGTACAATATGTTTTTATTTTAAAACATTCATTCGCACCTCCACCCACCGTCACCACTTTCACCGCTGCATTGCGCGAGTATAATGCTAATATATATATATATATATATATATATATATATATATATATATATATATATATATATATATATTTTAAAGAAGGTGAAGTTTCTATTTTATTTTATTCCAAATATAATTTTTTAATTTACATTTTACAATCAATCAGAAACTTTTAAAAGATAAACGAAACTTTTTGTTAACCAACAATATTATAAATTTATAATAATTGCACTTTTCAAAAATTGTGCTTATTTTTAAATTAGGGTGGTGATTTTGCCAAAGGGCCTTTTTATTTTCCATAGGTAATTTTGGAGGTTATCCTCAATTCAACAATAACTACCTGTGCATTTATGTGTATTTATCATGACCCTTTAAATTAAGGGTACGGTTCAGGAGGGATGGTGCAATTAGAGGAGCAGGAAAAGCATGTATCATCTTGACCATCGATTCCATTTCAACGTCCAAGATCTCACCAGTCAACAAGGACGCGCATGCAAAAAAATATGGTCAAGGGTGTAACATCCGCCCTAAGACCCAAGGGTATTCTGGTAAATTTCTTAGCTTTAAATTGTTATTTAATATTTCAGGAAATTTGTGCTCAATTTGAGTAATTGTGATAAGTGAATTATTATTTGTTTTAAATTTTTATAGTTAACGGTAAAATAAAAGTGTTGAAATCTCAAATGGGTTTTAGGTTCCAAACAATAGGTTTAGACGAGGATTGTTTTTAAATGAATACGGAGTCGGTTAAAAACCTAGCCGACCTATATTATAACTTTCCCAAATAGGAAAGTTACTTCATTCACCACCTTTGTACTAAAAGTTTCAAAACCCTAAAAACTAAGAACTCAAAACACAATTGAAATTAAGCTTGGAGTTGTGATTTGATTTATGTTTCATTAACCTATCATCATCATATATTAATCTCCAATTAGTAAGTTGAATTTTGAATTGTGTTCATGCTTTGCTAAGTGGTAACTTGATAGATACATGAAGTACATGATGTTGAAATGATATATGATGTTACATGCTACTGCTGTTGTTAGTTATTAGTGTTTGAAGTCACTGAAACTGAGTTTTTATGAGTTTGATAATCAAAATCGGAGCTGAGTTTGGAACAGTTTTGGAATCTGCAGAAATCCTTCAGGTCGCGACGCGATATGGTTATAATCGCGACGCGATTCTAAGTTAATCACGACGCTATTTGGTTAACAACAGTAGTCCAGTTTCTGCATTATTGTGTGATCTTGTATGTTATATATATATATATATATATATATGGTTAGCACTGAACCTGATAAAATCAGGAAGTACACCCTTGGTCTCCCTGATCCTGTTCGGGGACATGTCATCTCTTCAAAACCAACCACCATTGACGGTGCGATCCTATTGGCCCAAGACCTAATGTCCATGAGCCAAGATTCTGAACCACCCACTTCATCCTCCCATAACAACAAACGCAAGTGGTCTGACTACCACAACAACCCCTCCAACCAACAAAACAAGAAACCCGACACCATCAAAGCTTACAACACCACCACTGACATCATCCGGGGCTACACTGGGAGCAAACCTTATTGTTCCAAGTGCAGTCGCCACCATGAAGGTTCCTGTGGTCCCTTTTGCAACAACTGCAAGAGGTACGACCACCTCACAAAAGATTGCCGCTCTCCTACCAACAACAATTCCAACAACAACACCAGACCACCCAAAGTATGCTTTGAGTGTGGGAAACCTGGGCATTTCAGGGACTCGTGCCCAAAACTGAAGAACAACAACAACCGCAACAACAGCAACAACAACAACACTCGCAGCAGAGCTTTTGTCATCAAATCTGGGGACGCCCGCCAAGACCCGAATGTGGTCTCGGGTATGTTCCTCCTCAACAACTTAACTGCTTCCGTTCTATTTGATACTGGTGCTGATAGAAGCTTTATCTCCGATGATTTTTGCCCATTACTTGACATCACTCCTGTTGCCTTAGATGTTAAGTACACTGTAGAGCTAGCAAATGGAAAACTTGTAGAAACCACCAGTGTGATACCTAATTGCACTTTAAACCTAGCTGACGAAACCTTTTCGATCGACCTTATACCCATTGAAATCGGAAGTTTCGACGTCATTATCGGAATGGACTGGTTGTCCAAGCATCGAGCTGAAATCGTTTGTCATGATAAAATCGTCCGTATCCCACTCGCCGTTGGTGGAACCTTGATCATACAGGGGGAGACCGGTGGGACGGGACTCAATATAATCTCCTGCTTAAAAACCCGAAAATTTCTGAGAAAGGGGTTACCCCGCAATACTTGCACACATCACAGAGAAGAAGTCGGAGGAGAAGCGACTTGAGGATGTGCCAATTGTTAGAGACTTTCCCGAAGTCTTTCCGGAAGAATTACCTGGTCTACCTCCGCTTAGACAGGTTGAGTTCTCGATTGATCTCGTGCCGGGTGCCGCACCGGTGGCCCGCGCACCATACCGTTTAGCCCCATCTGAACTTCAGGAGTTGTCCTCTCAGTTACAGGAACTTCTGGATCGAGGATTCATTAGACCGAGTTCTTCACCTTGGGGAGCTCCGGTCTTATTTGTCAAAAAGAAGGACGGTTCATTCCGAATGTGCATCGACTACCGAGAATTGAACAAATTGACCGTCAAAAACCGATACCCACTTCCTCGCATTGATGATCTATTCGACCAACTTCAGGGTTCAAGTTTTTACTCAAAAATCGATCTGCGATCAGGTTATCATCAATTACGAGTTTGCGACACCGATATTCCAAAAACTGCTTTCAGAACTCGTTACGGGCACTACGAATTCCAAGTGATGCCCTTTGGTCTAACCAACGCACCGGCTGTATTCATGGACCTCATGAACCGGGTGTGCAAACCTTACCTCGACAAGTTTGTCATTGTCTTTATCGATGACATACTCATTTACTAGCGCAACGAGCAAGAACATGCGCAACACCTCAAAACCATCCTTGAACTACTTAGACACGAGGAGCTTTATGCTAAATTCTCTAAGTGTGAGTTCTGGATCCAAACTGTTCAATTTCTTGGTCACGTGATCGACAGTCAGGGAATTCACGTTGACCCATCAAAGATCGAGGCTATCAAAGACTGGCAAGCACCCACCTCTGCAACTGAAGTACGACAATTCTTGGGTCTTGCTGGGTATTATCGACGATTTATCGAAAATTTCTCTAAAATAGCTCAACCACTTACGGTACTGACTCAGAAGGACAAAAGGTTCGATTGGACCGAAAAACAAGAGTCAGCGTTCCAACTTTTGAAACAAAAGCTTTGCAGTGCTCCAATTCTATCCTTACCCGAAGGCACCGATGACTTCGTGGTATACTGCGATGCTTCTCACCAAGGTCTTGGTTGCGTGCTTATGCAACGAGACAAGGTCATTGCTTATGCCTCACGAAAGCTGAAAATTCATGAAAAGAACTACACCACTCACGATCTCGAACTTGGAGCTGTCATTTTTGCTCTAAAAATCTGGAGACATTATCTCTACGGCACTAAGTGCACCATCTTTACCGATCACAAAAGTCTTCAAGATATATTCGATCAGAAGGATCTCAATATGAGGCAACGTCGATGGGTCGAGTTGCTTACCGATTACGACTGCGAGATCAAGTACCATCCAGGGAAGGCTAATGTTGTAGCCGATGCCCTCAGTCGAAAGGAACGACCAAAACCACTTCGAGTCCGAGCCCTCAGTATGACCATTCACAACGATCTTACAGTTCAGATTCATACCGCTCAGATCGAAGCCCTAAAACCGGAAAACATCAAAAATGAAGCCTTACGGGGTATTGACAAACAATTCGAAATCAGATCTAACGGGATTAGGTATTTCTCAAACCGCATCTGGCTGCCAAATTTCGGGAACCTACGAGACTTGGTGATGGATGAAGCTCACAAGTCTAAATATTCTATCCATCCGGGATCCGATAAGATGTACCACGGTATCAAGGAATTTTATTGGTGGCCAAACATGAAAGCCGAAATCGCCACTTATGTCAGCAAGTGTCTTACTTGCTCGAAAGTCAAAACCGAACATCAAAAACCACCTGGTTTACTCCAACAACCTGAAATCCCTGAATGGAAATGGGAACAAATTGCCATGGATTTCATAACCAAACTACCCAAGTCGGCGAGCGGTTGCGATACCATTTGGGTGATCGTCGATCGTCTCACCAAATCTGCTCACTTCCTGGCAATCAAAGAAAGCGATAAAATGGAACGCCTTACACAAATCTACATCAAGGAAATCGTTTCTCATCACGGTGTTCCAATCTCGATCATCTCTGACAGGGATGCCCGTTTCACCTCTCACTTTTGGCAATCACTTCAAAAAGCATTGGGTACCCGTCTCGATATGAGTACCGCGTACCATCCTCAAACCGATGGCCAAAGTGAACGAACCATTCAAACACTGGAAGACATGCTACGAGCCTGCGTAGTTGATTTCGGTACAAACTGGGAAAGACATCTACCGTTGTGCGAATTTTCGTACAATAACAGTTATCACGCCAGCATTAAGGCTGCACCTTTTGAGGCACTGTACGGTCGTAAGTGCCGATCACCGATCTGTTGGACTGAGGTGGGAGATAGTCAACTCACTGGTCCTGAACTCATACACGCCACCACTGAGAAAATTGTGGAAATCCAAAACAGACTCAAAGCCGCACGTGATCGTCAGAAAAGTTATGCTGACGTGAGACGCAAACCACTCGAGTTCCAAGTTGGGGATCGAGTTCTCTTAAAAGTATCGCCTTGGAAAGGCGTCATCCGTTTTGGCAAACGCGGGAAGTTGAATCCCAGATACATAGGGCCTTTTGAAATCCTCGAACGGATTGGCCCCGTAGCTTATCGATTGCAGCTGCCATCCGAACTCAGCAGCGTGCACCCTACTTTTCATATTTCAAATTTGAAGAAGTGTCTGTCTGATGAGACACTTATTATTCCATTAGATGAAATTCGTGTTGACGATAAACTTCATTTCGCTGAGGAACCTGCTGAAATTATGGACCGTGAGGTCAAACAACTGAAACAAAGTCGTATTCCCATCGTCAAGGTCAGATGGAATTCGCGGCGTGGTCCGGAATTCACCTGGGAACGGGAAGACCAAATGCGACTCAAATATCCTTAACTATTCACTGATTCCACATCAAACACGACTTCGAGCTAAATTTCGGGACGAAATTCTTCTAACAGGGGGAGAATGTAACACCCGCCAAATTAGGACTAGTAATTAGTGCCTAATCATAAGTTAATACATGTAATTAGTTCCTGGTTAGGCTAATTAATGTATCGAATTATATATATTGTTGAATATATACGAAAATGCGATTTGATGAAATCGTACGCAATTTAAATCGAATGTATTTCGATTCAATTTAATACGGACGTTGGTGATCAACTTTATTAAATAACGCTTTTATGTCAAAAAATATTATTTTGATAATATTTCGTATTCATTCGTATCGTACAAACCAAACTTACACGATTTAAAACATTAAACCGCGCAAACTAAATAAACAAACTTATATTTTATAACTACAATATAAATTAAATTGTAAAATATTTAAATAAAACATCGCGTAATAAATTGTATTTTGAACTTATAATTAAAATGTAAATTATTATTTAACGTTAAATGACGGAGCAAACGAACACCACACGGGACGCGGGGCGAAAAACTGGAAAAGTGGGGATAACCCCCACCTCCCATTTTCTTTCTTCATTTTATCTTCTTTCTTCACTCTCTCTCTCTTTACTTTTCTCTCTAAACAAACAAACCACCAATCCACCTAAATCGCACAATACTACTACCAAACGCAACCGGATCATAAATATTTTTAGAGATTCACGACCACCTCGCGACGATCTACAACGCTATCTTTCCGGATTTTCATTTCGGCAAATTGTAAGTTTCCGACAAAATCCCGAAATCTCTCGAATCTTAGTATTTTTCACTTGTGGTTGTTTATATAACATATATATGTCCCTTACTAAGTATATAACACGATTTCATAGCTTAAAAACGAGTTTAAAACGGAATTTTGGCCGGAAAAACATTAACAGCCGGACTTCTGGGCTGGTGTTCATCCATGCGACACAAGCCTTGTGTCGCATGTTGTGTCGTATTTTGACCTTTGTGTCGCATAAAAATCCCTTGTGTCGTACCTTGTGTCGTACCCGATAATCAGTGTCGCAAGACCTGCGACACAACCACTATGTCGCATACCCCATACGACACAATCACTATGTCGCTGTTGAATCAGCATCTCGCATCTATGCGACACAACCATTGTGTCGCATAGACATTGTGTCGCATTCCTATGCGACACAACCCTTGTGTCGCATAACCACTTTTGTGTCGCATATTGTGTCGCAAAACACAGAAAACTCAGATTTTTACTAAGTGTCGAGACTCGAAATTTATCACTCTATTTTACCCGAATTCAGATCCCAGATGCGTTTTTCGTCAAAGCAATATAGTAGAAATAAAAATTTTCCAAGCTGACCTGGCAGCTCGACCCCAGCTAGGGGCTCTGCCCCTTGGACCCCGCCAGGGGCTGCCGCCCCTTGGACCCTGCTACCAGGGGCGCTGCCCCCGGACCCCCGTACATAGATTCCGTAACGGCTTCTAAAACACAATCAAAACACATTTTTCAAGTAAAACGCCACGAAATCAAAATAATAATAGTTGAGATTATTATTACAAATCCGTCACCAACGGGCCGTACATGTTTTCAAACACTTAACAAATCAACCAAATCGTAGTAATTTGGACATATATATAGTTGTGTAACAACTACAAGGGTGATCTTTTGAGATACCCAATCATGTTTATAACCATCGCGTGTCGTGGACACCCTCAGGTTACAAGTCTTTGGACTTCATACTCGGCTAATCAACTCAAGTTTATTAAGTTAAACTCACAAGACTCAGGTGAGTTTCATAGCCCCTCTTTTACTGTTTTACTCAGGGGTGTGATATACTGCTCAACTTTTAACATGTGAACGCAAGTACCAACTTTTCATATACTACATGAGTTTTTCGAAACTAATCATTTAAAGTCCTCCGTCAGCATAGTTGTTAATACGTTGTAGCGTGAATATTAGTATATGGTACCATATAGGATTGACCCTCCTCGTCCGGGTTAGCAAGCACTAACCGGGTAAACGGACGTACTAATATTTGGGAAGACGAATGTTGATTAGGCATTCGTGGAGGCACCTCGCCCGGAATTCTCTATAGGGGACCCGGCCCTCGAGTTAAGCTCAACTATGTGCTCATGGCTGTATACACGATGATTATCATTTAATTGCTGGATGCAATTCATTATTTAATTGCTGGATGCAATTCATTATTTAATTGCTGGATGCAATTCATTATTTAATTGCTGGATGCAATTCATTATTTAAATCTTGCGGTTCATACGATATTACTTGATTTCAAACCTGTGAGCTCACCAGCTTTATAGCTGACCTTTTAGCATATATCGCAGGTACCCAGCAGTAGGATGTTTCTGCTTCAGGATTTAGCTCGAGTCAGCATACAGACGATTGAGATTTTCTTGCATTAGTATATTTTGTATAAGTACTTATGTACTGAAATCTCATTTTATTTAACTCGAGCTATGTAAAGCTTTAAATGTTGTAAACATTTCAGTTATCAATATATTTTGTTACAACGACGCATATAGAGTCGTTTGCTATTTATCTTTGTGCTTTGTTATTGATTAGTAACACCCAAATCAAGCTTCCGCAAATCATTAAATTTGGGGGTGTTACAGATTGGTATCAGAGCCTAAGGTTATAGTGAACTAGGTTGCATTTAGTAAGCCTAGACTATGACCATTAGGCAGTATTCCTTATTAGGTATGACTGGTTCAGGGATTACAGCATACGAGTTTAATTTAACATAGCCTGATCAACTATGTACAATTAAGCAAAGATGATGTAAGATCTGAAAGTAGTTATGGCTGAACAGGATACAATAGAAGACTCTGACCTCGAGAGAACCGAGACTCAAACATGTTTATGCTAGACACTCAATAGGCTATATTATATAGGAGCTATATGAATATAGGCCTCAATCTTACTAACGCTTTGTCTCAGAAATGGCAAACATCCCATCAAATTCATCTCGTTCTCCATCCGGGTCGTAGAACCCAAGGGTAGCAAGGAGGAACAACAGGTTGCCTCGAGCTGGCCCGTATCCCACTCACATCGCCTTACCGGCTTTAACTGCTAGGGTAAATCAACACGAGCAGCGACTTCGCACCATGGATGTCGTGTTGCAGGAAACAAATGAAAACTGGCGACTTACGTCTCTTGAACGCATAGAACAGGTCTCCGACGACCTTGAAACCACAAACAACAACATGGATGTCCTTCGCAACCAAATTATAGAAATAAGGGTGGAAAATGCCCTTCTACAACAAAGGATGGAAGAATGTGAGCAACGCTCACATGAAGCAGAAGAGTATGCGCGCGGAATAACACAACGACTTGCGCTAGCAGAAGACAACGCCCGACAAGCTAGCAGGCTTGCAAACACTGTGGACCGTCTTGTCACGATGATGGAACAAATTAATCTACGTCAAGACTAGTGTAGTCTTTGTCTTGTAATCTATCCTGTAATCTAGTAACTATCTACGCGCTACTCTATAATTCAGTCGGATGTAACAATTCCCGACATCTTTTGTAATACATCTGTAGGATGTAACCTTTGAACTCGTATTAGCTATCAAATATTTCTTGTTGTTCAACTCATATTAATTGTCATAATTCTTTTTCATATTGATGTTATGTATTACCACCTTTATACATGTACATCTGAAATAAATACAATTTTCTTACAAAATCTCATGTATCTTCATTTCTTTTATTGAAGAATCATGCCGCCAAAGACACAACCTTACACAGATGCTCAGATCACGTCACTCATAACCCAGGCTGTTACTGAAGCCTTGGCTCGGAATACCCCACCCAACTCCACAAGAAACAGCGATACCGCTAGAACCTCTGCCGTCAAACCTTGTTCTTACAAGGACTTCCAAAGCTGCAAACCCTCGAGCTTCAAGGGTTCTGAAGGAGCCATCGGACTGATCAGATGGTTCGAGAAAATGGAAACTTTTTTCCGTGTTAGTAAATGCGCGGAGAACGACAAAGTAAACTTCGCCACCTGCTCTCTTGAAGATGATGCCCACTCTTGGTGGAATTCATATACCCAATCAGTGGGTGCTGACATTGCCTACCAACTCACTTGGGAGGAATTGAAGGCAAAACTCACTGCCAAATACTGCTCTATCGCCAAACTCCAAAAGCTAGATGAGGAGTTCTGGAACTTAAAGGTTCAGGGTGGTGATATCGATGGTTATACCACCAGGTTTCAACAACTAGCTGCCCTCCGCCCAGCTATGGTTAGCACTGAACCTGATAAAATCAGGAAGTACACCCTTGGTCTCCCTGATCCTGTTTGGGGACATGTCATCTCTTCAAAACCAACCACCATTGACGGTGCGATCCTATTGGCCCAAGACCTAATGTCTATGAGCCAAGATTCTGAACCACCCACTTCATCCTCCCATAACAACAAACGCAAGTGGTCTGACTACCACAACAACCCCTCCAACCAACAAAACAAGAAACCCGACACCATCAAAGCTTACAACACCACCACTGACATCATCCGGGGCTACACTGGGAGCAAACCTTATTGTTCCAAGTGCAGTCGCCACCATGAAGGTTCCTGTGGTCCCTTTTGCAACAACTGCAAGAGGTACGGCCACCTCACAAAAGATTGCCGCTCTCCTACCAACAACAATTCCAACAACAACACCAGACCACCCAAAGTATGCTTTGAGTGTGGGAAACCTGGGCATTTCAGGGACTCGTGCCCAAAACTGAAGAACAACAACAACCGCAACAACAGCAACAACAACAACACTCGCAGCAGAGCTTTTGTCATCAAATCTGGGGACGCCCGCCAAGACCCGAATGTGGTCTCGGGTATGTTCCTCCTCAACAACTTAACGACTTCCGTTCTATTTGATACTGGTGCTGATAGAAGCTTTATCTCCGATGATTTTTGCCCATTACTTGACATCACTCCTGTTGCCTTAGATGTTAAGTACACTGTAGAGCTAGCAAATGGAAAACTTGTAGAAACCACCAGTGTGATACCTAATTTCACTTTAAACCTAGCTGACGAAACCATTTCGATCGACCTTATACCCATTGAAATCGGAAGTTTCGACGTCATTATCGGAATGGACTGGTTGTCCAAGCATCGAGCTGAAATCGTTTGTCATGATAAAATCGTCCGTATCCCACTCGCCGTTGGTGGAACCTTGATCATACAGGGGGAGACCGGTGGGACGGGACTCAATATAATCTCCTGCTTAAAAACCCGAAAATTTCTGAGAAAGGGGTTACCCCGCAATACTTGCACACATCACAGAGAAGAAGTCGGAGGAGAAGCGACTTGAGGATGTGCCAATTGTTAGAGACTTTCCCGAAGTCTTTCCGGAAGAATTACCTGGTCTACCTCCGCTTAGACAGGTTGAGTTCTCGATTGATCTCGTGCCGGGTGCCGCACCGGTGGCCCGCGCACCATACCGTTTAGCCCCATCTGAACTTCAGGAGTTGTCCTCTCAGTTACAGGAACTTATGGATCAAGGATTCATTAGACCGAGTTCTTCACCTTGGGGAGCTCCGGTCTTATTTGTCAAAAAGAAGGACGGTTCATTCCGAATGTGCATCGACTACCGAGAATTGAACAAATTGACCGTCAAAAACCGATACCCACTTCCTCGCATTGATGATCTATTCGACCAACTTCAGGGTTCAAGTTTTTACTCAAAAATCGATCTGCGATCAGGTTATCATCAATTACGAGTTTGCGACACCGATATTCCAAAAACTGCTTTCAGAACTCGTTACGGGCACTACGAATTCCAAGTGATGCCCTTTGGTCTAACCAACGCACCGGCTGTATTCATGGACCTCATGAACCGGGTGTGCAAACCTTACCTCGACAAGTTTGTCATTGTCTTTATCGATGACATACTCATTTACTAGCGCAACGAGCAAGAACATGCGCAACACCTCAAAACCATCCTTGAACTACTTAGACACGAGGAGCTTTATGCTAAATTCTCTAAGTGTGAGTTCTGGATCCAAACTGTTCAATTTCTTGGTCACGTGATCGACAGTCAGGGAATTCACGTTGACCCATCAAAGATCGAGGCTATCAAAGACTGGCAAGCACCCACCTCTGCAACTGAAGTACGACAATTCTTGGGTCTTGCTGGGTATTATCGACGATTTATCGAAAATTTCTCTAAAATAGCTCAACCACTTACGGTACTGACTCAGAAGGACAAAAGGTTCGATTGGACCGAAAAACAAGAGTCAGCGTTCCAACTTTTGAAACAAAAGCTTTGCAGTGCTCCAATTCTATCCTTACCCGAAGGCACCGATGACTTCGTGGTATACTGCGATGCTTCTCACCAAGGTCTTGGTTGCGTGCTTATGCAACGAGACAAGGTCATTGCTTATGCCTCACGAAAGCTGAAAATTCATGAAAAGAACTACACCACTCACGATCTCGAACTTGGAGCTGTCATTTTTGCTCTAAAAATCTGGAGACATTATCTCTACGGCACTAAGTGCACCATCTTTACCGATCACAAAAGTCTTCAAGATATATTCGATCAGAAGGATCTCAATATGAGGCAACGTCGATGGGTCGAGTTGCTTACCGATTACGACTGCGAGATCAAGTACCATCCAGGGAAGGCTAATGTTGTAGCCGATGCCCTCAGTCGAAAGGAACAACCAAAACCACTTCGAGTCCGAGCCCTCAGTATGACCATTCACAACGATCTTACAGTTCAGATTCATACCGCTCAGATCGAAGCCCTGAAACCGGAAAACATCAAAAATGAAGCCTTACGGGGTATTGACAAACAATTCGAAATCAGATCTAACGGGATTAGGTATTTCTCAAACCGCATCTGGCTGCCAAATTTCGGGAACCTACGAGACTTGGTGATGGATGAAGCTCACAAGTCTAAATATTCTATCCATCCGGGATCCGATAAGATGTACCACGGTATCAAGGAATTTTATTGGTGGCCAAACATGAAAGCTGAAATCGCCACTTATGTCAGCAAGTGTCTTACTTGCTCGAAAGTCAAAACCGAACATCAGAAACCACCTGGTTTACTCCAACAACCTGAAATCCCTGAATGGAAATGGGAACAAATTGCCATGGATTTCATAACCAAACTACCCAAGTCGGCGAGCGGTTGCGATACCATTTGGGTGATCGTCGATCGTCTCACCAAATCTGCTCACTTCCTGGCAATCAAAGAAAGCGATAAAATGGAACGCCTTACACAAATCTACATCAAGGAAATCGTTTCTCATCACGGTGTTCCAATCTCGATCATCTCTGACAGGGATGCCCGTTTCACCTCTCACTTTTGGCAATCACTTCAAAAAGCATTGGGTACCCGTCTCGATATGAGTACCGCGTACCATCCTCAAACCGATGGCCAAAGTGAATGAACCATTCAAACACTGGAAGACATGCTACGAGCCTGCGTAGTTGATTTCGGTACAAACTGGGAAAGACATCTACCGTTGTGCGAATTTTCGTACAATAACAGTTATCACGCCAGCATTAAGGCTGCACCTTTTGAGGCACTGTACGGTCGTAAGTGCCGATCACCAATCTGTTGGACTGAGGTGGGAGATAGTCAACTCACTGGTCCTGAACTCATACACGCCACCACTGAGAAAATTGTGGAAATCCAAAACAGACTCAAAGCCGCACGTGATCGTCAGAAAAGTTATGCTGACGTGAGACGCAAACCACTCGAGTTCCAAGTTGGGGATCGAGTTCTCTTAAAAGTATCGCCTTGGAAAGGCGTCATCCGTTTTGGCAAACGCGGGAAGTTGAATCCCAGATACATAGGGCCTTTTGAAATCCTCGAACGGATTGGCCCCGTAGCTTATCGATTGCAGCTGCCATCCGAACTCAGCAGCGTGCACCCTACTTTTCATATTTCAAATTTGAAGAAGTGTCTGTCTGATGAGACACTTATTATTCCATTAGATGAAATTCGTGTTGACGATAAACTTCATTTCGCTGAGGAACCCGCTGAAATTATGGACCGTGAGGTCAAACAACTGAAACAAAGTCGTATTCCCATCGTCAAGGTCAGATGGAATTCGCGGCGTGGTCCGGAATTCACCTGGGAACGGGAAGACCAAATGCGACTCAAATATCCTCAACTATTCACTGATTCCACATCAAACACGACTTCGAGCTAAATTTCGGGACGAAATTCTTCTAACAGGGGGAGAATGTAACACCCGCCAAATTAGGACTAGTAATTAGTGCCTAATCATATGTTAATACATGTAATTAGTTCCTGGTTAGGCTAATTAATGTATCGAATTATATATATTGTTGAATATATACGAAAATGCGATTTGATGAAATCGTACGCAATTTAAATCGAATGTATTTCGATTCAATTTAATACGGACGTTGGTGATCAACTTTATTAAATAACGCTTTTATGTCAAAAAATATTATTTTGATAATATTTCGTATTCATTCGTATCGTACAAACCAAACTTACACGATTTAAAACATTAAACCGCGCAAACTAAATAAACAAACTTATATTTTATAACTACAATATAAATTAAATTGTAAAATATTTAAATAAAACATCGCGTAATAAATTGTATTTTGAACTTATAATTAAAATGTAAATTATTATTTAACGTTAAATGACGGAGCAAACGAACACCACACGGGACGCGGGGCGAAAAACTGGAAAAGTGGGGATAACCCCCACCTCCCATTTTCTTTCTTCATTTTATCTTCTTTCTTCACTCTCTCTCTCTTTACTTTTCTCTCTAAACAAACAAACCACCAATCCACCTAAATCGCACAATACTACTACCAAACGCAACCGGATCATAAATATTTTTAGAGATTCACGACCACCTCGCGACGATCTACAACGCTATCTTTCCGGATTTTCATTTCGGCAAATTGTAAGTTTCCGACAAAATCCCGAAATCTCTCGAATCTTAGTATTTTTCACTTGTGGTTGTTTATATAACATATATATGTCCCTTACTAAGTATATAACACGATTTCATAGCTTAAAAACGAGTTTAAAACGGAATTTTGGCCGGAAAAACATTAACAGCCGGACTTCTGGGCTGGTGTTCATCCATGCGACACAAGCCTTGTGTCGCATGTTGTGTCGTATTTTGATCTTTGTGTCGCATAAAAATCCCTTGTGTCGTACCTTGTGTCGTACCCGATAATCAGTGTCGCAAGACCTGCGACACAACAACTATGTCGCATACCCCATACGACACAATCACTATGTCGCTGTTGAATCAGCATCTCGCATCTATGCGACACAACCATTGTGTCGCATAGACATTGTGTCGCATTCCTATGCGACACAACCCTTGTGTCGCATAACCACTTTTGTGTCGCATATTGTGTCGCAAAACACAGAAAACTCAGATTTTTACTAAGTGTCGAGACTCGAAATTTATCACTCTATTTTACCCGAATTCAGATCCCAGATGCGTTTTTCGTCAAAGCAATATAGTAGAAATAAAAATTTTCCAAGCTGACATGGCAGCTCGACCCCAGCCAGGGGCTCTGCCCCTTGGACCCCGCCAGGGGCTGCCGCCCCTTGGACCCCGCTACCAGGGGCGCTGCCCCCGGACCCCCGTACATAGATTCCGTAACGGCTTCTAAAACACAATCAAAACACATTTTTCAAGTAAAACGCCACGAAATCAAAATAATAATAGTTGAGATTATTATTACAAATCCGTCACCAACGGGCCGTACATGTTTTCAAACACTTAACAAATCAACCAAATCGTAGTAATTTGGACATATATATAGTTGTGTAACAACTACAAGGGTGATCTTTTGAGATACCCAATCATGTTTATAACCATCGCGTGTCGTGGACACCCTCAGGTTACAAGTCTTTGGACTTCATACTCGGCTAATCAACTCAAGTTTATTAAGTTAAACTCACAAGACTCAGGTGAGTTTCATAGCCCCTCTTTTACTGTTTTACTCAGGGGTGTGATATACTGCTCAACTTTTAACATGTGAACGCAAGTACCAACTTTTCATATACTACATGAGTTTTTCGAAACTAATCATTTAAAGTCCTCCGTCAGCATAGTTGTTAATACGTTGTAGCGTGAATATTAGTATATGGTACCATATAGGATTGACCCTCCTCGTCCGGGTTAGCAAGCACTAACCGGGTAAACGGAAGTACTAATATTTGGGAAGACGAATGTTGATTAGGCATTCGTGGAGGCACCTCGCCCGGAATTCTCTATAGGGGACCCGGCCCTCGAGTTAAGCTCAACTATGTGCTCATGGCTGTATACACGATGATTATCATTTAATTGCTGGATGCAATTCATTATTTAATTGCTGGATGCAATTCATTATTTAATTGCTGGATGCAATTCATTATTTAAATCTTGCGGTTCATGCGATATTACTTGATTTCAAACCTGTGAGCTCACCAGCTTTATAGCTGACCTTTTAGCATATATCGCAGGTACCCAGCAGTAGGATGTTTCTGCTTCAGGATTTAGCTCGAGTCAGCATACAGACGATTGAGATTTTCTTGCATTAGTATATTTTGTATAAGTACTTATGTACTAAAATCTCATTTTATTTAACTCGAGCTATGTAAAGCTTTAAATGTTGTAAACATTTCAGTTATCAATATATTTTGTTACAACGACGCATATAGAGTCGTTTGCTATTTATCTTTGTGCTTTGTTATTGATTAGTAACACCCAAATCAAGCTTCCGCAAATCATTAAATTTAGGGGTGTTACAGTATAGTTCAAGCATTTGTGTCGTCTAAGTGTTACATTGGTTTATACCATATAATGCTTAAGTTGTTTGAGGATATATACTTAAGTTATGTTATATCAATTTTGAGCCAAGTAACTAACTTATTATTGTTGTGTTTTCAGATCAACCAAAGACTCAGTAAAATAAGACCTCTGAGTTTGGATCTTGAGATATTCAGGTGAGTGGACTTGTGACTCTCAGTGTAAATTGGTGTAACATATTTGGTTACTGCGAGTAAACCTGATTATGATGTTTATAGACTGTTAGCCTGATTTGACACGTGTGACTATGTGATACTTGGCCTTTGAGGCATGATGTGATGGGAGGTCAACTATGGTTGGACTTGATTGCTATAGGTTAGTCAACATAGAAATTGTGAACATTGGTTGTGAATGGATTCTATGTTGATTGAAGATAGCAATGAGTTATCGGTAAAACCACTACCTGGCCTGTAGTTGGTTAAAAGTGTTACTTGGAGGACCACTGCGGCTATGAGGGTTCCTCAAGGGCCATCGATCCTCTAAGATGTTTGTGTCTTGATGGTTAATTGTTGTAAACAGATTGTTAAGCTGAGTTAGACTGTTAATTGCTTGTCTATTCTTTTAGCTTCGTGCTAATCCCCCACTCTACTTCTTGCAGGTTATGTTTTGTTATGTTTTGAGCAAGAAGGTTTGGTTTGAAGGAATGTTTGACGATGATGCACTCTGACCATGTTTTAAACTTATGTCATGTTGTGTTTTGAAAGGTTCTATAACACCCAGTTGCTGTATAATGTGTAATACACTTTAATTTTGATATGTATTGGTTGTGTCATGTAAATTAATAATATGGGGATTTGCGCTTCCTGTATGTATAAAAAAAATGTCATCAAATGAGGGGTGTTATAATTTGGTATCAGAGCATAGGTTTGGGCGAATTGAACAGTCGTAAGTTGTTCAATCCCAAATCTATATGAGTCAGTCAAACATTCTGAGATGTGGGATTAGTTATGATATGATAATTGGTTAGTATGTTAGGTACTAACAATTAACGAGCTGTGAGATGTGTTGTGATTACAGATATGGCAGGTAATGAACAACCGACCAATACACTCAACAATGCCTCTAGGATCGATGTTTCACATTCTGAAACTCATAATGAAAGACTTGGGCATTCTGGCACTTCTATTCCAGCTGGTGGGGAAACTGATAGGGATGATTATATGTTGCAATTAGAAGATGAACTGCAAGAACTTCGCAGATTTAGACAGGAGAACTTTGGAGACTGAATCCTCACATCCAGTTGAGACCAGTATTCCACATCCTGTGGTATCATCTTCCCAGATTCCAGTATCTTTACCGTTTTATTATCAGACTACTACTCCACTAGTATCGTCTGGGCCTTACAGTTATCAGTTGCCAGTGTTTCCACCATTTCCTCCGTAACAGCAAAAGGTGTGTTCTTTTAAAACCTTTATGGCCAGTAAACCCTCAGAATACTCTGGTAGCAGTAATCCTTCTGTGACTTTGGATTGGTTGCGAGATATAGAAAGAAAATTTGAGGTTTGCAGGTGTGAAGAAGAAGTTAAAGTTCCATATGCTACTCAACTTTTGAAAGGGCAAGCCATGACATGGTGGGATTCCATAACTGCATCCCTAACTTCACAACAAAGGGAATCAATCCGGTGGTCAGATTTTTACAATGAAATGTGTAAACAGTTTTGCTCTGAGTTTGATATGTCTAGGATTAGATGAGAGTTTATGGATTTACACATGACAGATCAAATGTCGATTGATGATCTTATTACCTAGTTTTCTGAAAAGTTGAGGTTTGTACACCAATGAGTTCCGGATGATAAAACTTGAATTGAGCATTTTGTTGGAACCTTACCTCTACACTACCGAACTACTGTAAGATTAGCAGGTTCTCTTCCCCATGCTTTTAATTTAGCTCATGCCGTTGATAGTGATATTCGAGCTAGAACTTTACAAAATAAGGAGAAAGCCTTGGAACGATCCAAAAGTGATTCAGGTAAGGGTAAATAGAAAAGCCAAGATAAACAGCAGAGCCGGAGACCTAATACCGGTAGTGGTTCGGGTGATAGACCTTGGTGTGCTAGATGTGAATCCAGCCATTCTGGACCGTGCACATTACAGACTTCTCGTTGTATTAAATGTGGTGCATTTGAGCATGCTATAAAAGATTGTACGTATCCTAATTTTGTGTGCTGGAACTGTCATAAAGAAGGGCATCGGTCAGGAGCTTGTCCAGAGACTAAAAGATTTGGAACGGGTGTGGTCGGTGGATCATCATCTTCAGCTCAAAAGCGGAAGAATCCGCCACCTGCTACTGGGAGAGCTTTTCAAATGACAGTCGATGAGGCTGTCACTACTGAGGACGTCATTACTAGTACTTTTCTCATTAATTATGTACCAGCACGTGTGTTATTTGATTCTGGAGCCAATTGTTCTTTTATATCTGTGCATTTCTGTGATAAGTTGAAATTGATTCCGTCTTTGATTGCTAATCCTTTAGAAGTTGAAGTAGCTGATGGTAAATTGGTTCTTATTACCACAACGGTGACTGGAGCTAATATATTGATAGAGGGTTATAGTTTTCCAGTTTCTTTTCTTTTGATGCCAATTCCTGGTTTCGATGTGGTTATTGGTATGGATTGGCTGAGTTGTAATAAAGCTGATATTTCGTGTCATAAGAAGTTGATAAAGATTCATGTCTCTGATGAGTCATATGTCGTGGCTCGAGGGGATCGGGAAAAGGGTAGTGTTCCATTAATTTCCTTAATGAAAGCTAGAAAATCTCTAGCTAAAGGTTGTGATTCTTATCTGGCTTATGTGGTTGATGTTAAATTAGAAAAGAAATCTATTTCTGATGTCCGGGTGGTTTCTGAATACCCGGAGGTTTTCCCTGATGAATTGCTTGGTTTACTGTGACACCCGCTAAATTAGGACACCATTACTATGCCTAATTATGTGCTTATTATGTGTATTTAGTACGAAATAGGACTAAGTACAATAACTACTTACAAATATATATAATGATTATATATATGTGTGCACGAATACGATTCATCCAAATCGTGCATTCTCGGTCAGATAAAAATCTGACAAAACAAATACGGACGTTGGTGAAACTATTATTAAATAATATGAAATTATTTGATAACAACGATAATTACTTTATATTATGTTTATAATATAACGACACGTACGTTTTGCTTAAAACGTAACCGAACGCGATAAAAATGGGCAAAACGCTCCCGACCGACGAAATAAACTAAAGTTATATTTTTATAACTTATTATAAAGTGTTTTGATAAAATACTTCAAGTAAAAGTATCGCGATTACACGCGTACAATTAAAACGTTTGAAAACGTTACACGATTCGAATAAACGTACAATTCACAACCGACGACCGAACGGAAACCAAAATATATTTTAATAACTTAGAATATATCATTTGAGTAAAAATTTCATTAAAAATTATGTGTTTTAAATCGTTAAGAAAACGTAATATATAAAACGTTATACGATTAATTAAAACGTAAAACGATCGGGTAAACGGACACGGGACAATACGTAACTTTTGGGAACAAAAATCAACTCACCCACACCCCATGGGGGCCCACCAACCGGCCAAGAGGGAGGGGCATTGCCTCCCTCACCCCTTTGCCGTGTTTGACTTGCTAAACCTCCACACCCTCACTCATTTTCATTCACCTACACTCACACTCAATCCCTCACTCTTTACAACTTTCTCCCTCTCTCTTTGTTGCTGCATTTTTGGCAGCCCAAGAACAACCCAAATCCACCACTTCATCAACACAAACAACCCCTAAAAACACCTTGAATCGCAAGACGGTTTGGAGCAAAAACGACCACGAGAACTCGAGCTTCGTTTCTATTTTTTTCATTTCGTCATACACTCATTGTAAGAACTTCAAACCTTATGTATTTTACTTATAATATGTGTATTTACATGTTATGTTGCTTATTCAACTTGCTAATGTCCAAATAAGTAATCAAAACGCAATTTAAAACTCGAAACTATAAGTTTATGTTTCCTGTCCAGATTCTGTTTCCACTTCAATGATTTTTTTAAAATTCATTTCTTAATGAAAAATGATGTTTCTTAAGTCTAAAATGTAGTACAAGAAGTTATCTTTCCAACAAAATTAGTCTCGTGACTTTTCGGCTCCGTTTACTACTGAAAACATTTTTCTCCGGTGACATAGGGCTACTGTTCCGGCGGACAGAAACTTTCAGTAACTTCTCAAGGCCATATCTCGAGTTCTAGACCTCAAAAACGTATGAGACCACTTGGGAAATCTTAGTAATTTTGTTATATACAAAAATTTATTCTTTGGCTCGTTCCATAAATACACCCATTTTTCCAGAAAATTTGATTTGTGAGAAGTGGTCTAATCTCGGATAAACAGTACACAGTCACACTTCTCGATTTTAAAAAAATACTAAAAAACCTCAAATAATTATGAAAAAATTACTGAAAGTACCCAAGACATAGAGGAACATTGTGTATAAATTTCAGAAATATTCGATAACGTTTACTATTTTAAATAAAAATCACAATATCGGATGAACAGTACTCCGTGAATCTATTATCGGATGAACAGTAACTCCGTGATTATATTGTCGGATGAACAGTAAAATTTGACTTTCGTTGACTGTCGGACTGAAGGTTGACTCTCGGACTTTAGGGTGAGACTCGGATGCATAGTTTCGGATTTGATAACACTCAAATCAAACCAAACCCGTCTAACCTAGTTAACAAAAATCGAACACTTAAACGAAATCGGAAAACATACCACTTGCGACAATACCATTGTCGCATGAATAGTACACGACAATATCATTATCGCATGAACAGTGCTCCGTGAATGCTATTGTCGCATGAACAAAACTCCGTGAATCCATTGTCGTAGTAACAGTGTCCGTGAATGTCATTGTCGGATTATTGTCTTCATCATTGTCGCATGAACAGTACATGAAACCTTATTGTCGCATAGCTATTGACGGATACATATTGTCGCACGAAACGGAAACTTTAAAATACTTTTTACACTAAGTATTGAATACATACAACAACTATACCTTATACGACAATACAATTACATGAAATACATATTCGTTGGGAAGTATATATGAAAATACTTCACTCGACACGCATTATACATGAAAACTACTATACTTTGGGAAATATACGTTATAACTTAAATACGAGATTACACTCATACATGCACGAGATTACACTCGGAACTACATGTGAGATTTCGCTCACACTTAAATGGGATTACACCCACACTACTACGAGCTTACACTCGAATAACACTTTCACGTCGCGGTAACATAAACAGACTTAGAAATATACTTTACAAGTATACGATACAATGAAATACTTAATAATAATAATAATAATTGAATTATTATTACACGCCGTCACCAACGGTCCGTATACAAATTACAGACTACAGACATAAATAACTACAAACAAACAAACAGACTTATGGACATTAACTAGTTGAGTTGACAACTAGCATGGATAATCTTAACGATATCCATTTACTTACTTAACCTTACGCGTTTAGGACGCTAGAGGTTACTGGTTCGGAGAACCACATTACTTGATTCCTGCTTTACTCTGCTAGACTCAGGTGAGTCTCACAGCCCCTTTTTACTATTTTTACTGTTTTGGGGAGATGCATTACTTGTTTTTCATAAAAACTAATACTGACAAACTTTTTCACTCGTTGCATAAGTAACATTTTCTGAAGCGCGAATACTAGTAAATGAATCCATTTGGGATCCCCGTCCAGGGTAGTCGCGTTACCACGGATTACACCGTAGAAACGGATGACTAATGTTAATTAGTAAATGGATCCATTTGGGACTGAGAATCCTTGCCTGGGGTAGTAGCGCTACCACGGATTTCATCGTAGAAACAGGCATATTAGTATTTGTTTTATGTTTTTTTCTTACTCGTTACTTATGAGTGTTTTTGGATTAGCACTCACGGGGGCAAATTACTTGTACTTTATTGTACTTTACTGACGTGTTAAGCTTCGACTATGATGCTCATGGCAATGTATATCAACCCGATTGCATTCGTGTAATCATTACTTATTACCTGGTTAAAACTGTACAGATACTTTTACTACTTGATGTGTTCAAACTGACTATTTACTACAAACCTGTGAGATTCACCAACCTTTTGGTTGACGCTTTTAGTGATGCATTCTCAGGTACACAATAACATTAGGGTTGCCCAGCAGGATATGCCTACTAGCTCGAGTCGCATGCATTTACCGACATTGGAGATCTTTCTGCATTACTTTTGTAATAGATGTTATGTATTAAAATCTCTAGAATTTACTAGCGAACTCGACACTTATGTATTTTGAATACTTATGTAATGTAATACTTTTCGAACGTCTCATATAGAGTCGTTCACTATATTCCTTTTGTGCTTGATTACTTGATTAGTAGCACCCCAAAGCTTGCTTCCGCTAAACAGTAAATTTGGGGGTGTTACATTTACCACCAGTTAGGGAGGTAGAATATCAAATTGACTTGATTCCTGGTTCAACCCTTGTAGATAAGGCTCCTTATAGATTAGCTCCTTCTGAAATTCGGGAAATGATGAACCAAATTCAGGAATTGTTAGATAAGGGTTTCATTAGACCCAGTTCTTCTCCTTGGGGTGCACCTGTTCTGTTTGTGAAAAAGAAAGACGATACCCTTCGTATGTGTATTGATTACTGGGATCTGAATAAAAGAACTGTTAAGAATAAATATCCTCTGCCCCGAATTGATGAATTGTTTGATCAGTTGCAAGGATCTTCTTACTTTTCTAAGATTGATTTGAGATCAGGTTATCACCAGGTGCGGCTTCGTGAAGAAGATATTTCTAAAACAGCTTTCGCACTAGGTATGGGCACTATGAGTTCTTGGTTATGCCGTTTGGTTTGACTAATGCTCCTGCAATTTTTATGGATTTGATGAATCGGGTATGTCGGCCTTTTGTTGATAAGTTTGTGATTGTTTTCATCGATGATATTCTGATCTACTCTAAATCTGAAGTTGAACATGAAATGCATTTGCGTGTGATTCTTGAGACTTTGAAAAGAGAACACTTGTATGCTAAGTTTTCTAAATGTGAGTTCTGGCTTCGGGAAGTTCAGTTTATGGGTCATGTGATTTGTAAAGATGGGGTAAAAGTTGATCCGTCTAAGGTTGAAGCTGTCATGAATTGGAATGCTCCAAAGAATTCTTCTGAAATTAGGAGTTTTCTGGGATTAGCAGGGTATTACAGAAAGTTTATTAAGGATTTCTCAAAGATTGCTGGTCCGTTAACCAAATTGACTCGTAAAGATGTTAAGTTTCAGTGGGATGAACAGCAAGAATCAGCTTTCCAAACTTTGAAACAGTTGTTGTGTCAGGCTCTAGTGTTAGCACTGCCAGATGGTTCTGATGATTTTGTCGTATATTGTGATGCTTCTTATGCTGGTTTAGGTTGTGTGTTAATGCAGCGAGATCGTGTAATTGCTTATGCTTCTCGTCAGTTGAAAACTCATGAACAGAATTATCCTACTCATGACTTACTGCTTGCAGTAGTTATTTTTGCGTTGAAAATATGGAGACATTACTTGTATGGCACCAAATGTGTTGTTTGTACTGATCACAAAAGTCTTCATTATATGTTTACTCAGAAAAAATTGAACATGCGTCAACGCCGATGGTTGGAATTGATCAAAGATTATGATTGTGAAATCCGATACCATCCCGGGAAAGCCAATGTAGTTGCGGATGCTTTGAGTAAAAAGGTACTTCTGACAGGATTTGTTTTATGCGGTTAGAAGTTTCTTCTGATTTGATAGAACAGTTAAAGGCTGCTCAGTTGGAAGCATTGCAGGATCAGAATTTGAAATCCGAGATAATGCAGAAAAGAAAAGACTTGTTGATTGATGATTCTCGAGGTTTGAAGACATTTCAGTCTCGTGTGTGGGTTCCTTTGATTGGAGGACTTCGTGAGTTGATTTTGACTGAAGCTCACAAGTCTCATTTGTTTGTTCACCCAGGAAGTACCAAAATGTATAATGATTTGAAACCGCTTTATTGGTGGCCGACTATGAAAACTGACGTGGCTCGAGTTGTTGAAACTTGTCATATATGTTCTCAGGTCAAGGCAGAACATCAGAAACCGTATGGTTCTTTGAGACAGTTGGAGATTCCTGAATGGAAGTGGGAACACCTGACCATGGATTTTGTTACTAAGCTACCCCGAACATCACGTGGTAGTGATATGATTTGGGTGATTGTTGATAGATTAACCAAAAGTGCTCACTTCTTAGCTACCAGTGAGACTGCATCTTTGACTCGATTAGCTCAGTTGTACGTTAATGAAATTGTCTCGAGGCATGGTGATAAGCATCAAATAGATAGTATATTTTATAGTAATTTATCCCTATATTTATATACATTTTATTGCATTTATATGATTTTAGATACTTATTTTGTTAATAATTGCAGAAATGTATTTTAATTGAAGAATGAAGAAAACTGAACAAGAACGAGACAAGAACTGAAGAATTAAAGCACTAAAAGAAATAAAGATTAAAAACCTTGAAGAAATGAAGACCAAAAGAGTTAAAATGAAGAATTAGGCTAAGAAAACAAAGAAAGTCTGGTTATGAAGATTAAAAGTCCAAAAATTAAGCCTAAGCCCGAAATTAGAATATTCTGGAATTTACATTCAACCGGCGGTTGGATTAACCAACCGGCGGTTGGGCTTTAGGGTTTAAAGGCGGTGTAGACACGTGGAGTTGGGACCGGATACAAATAATTCCAACCGGCGGTTGGAGAACCCAACCGGCGGTTGAGAGGTCGGTTTTGAAAACTATAAATAGAGGCTCAAATCAGCTTAAACCATATACGATTCAAGAATACTAAAACTGAAAGTTAGGGTTTTAGGACGACTTTAGGTGCGATTTTGGAGGCCAAGGAGTTAGGGTTTGAAGGTTTTTAACTCTAGGAAAAGCTGGTTTGCTAATTGGTTCGGTTTCTTTATCCTTGTAACTTTATTAATCTTTTGGGTTATTTTGGATATTGTTTATTTGAAATAATTGCTTATTAGGTTTTCATTTTGAATGTTTAAATGTATGTTTACTAGATTTATTATATGAATTATATGTTTATGTTGGAACTATATTATTGAATGCTTATTATACAAGAATTGTCTGTGTTATATTAATATTGATAAAAGTTAATTGATTTATATAGATAGCTTTACTAATCTTGTGAGTTTTATAAATTAATTAATGATTGTCAATTATTAATGTTAAGTAACATTGTAATTCAACATAATCTTGGAATTGTATTAATAAACTGCTGATAGATCTTAATAAATAGTAATACTTTACTTAATCTTTGGGAGTGTTGCTATATGAAAATTATCTTAACCTTTGTGATTTTCTACATTAGTAATTCACCAATAATAATAGCCAACAAAGCAAATAGACATAAGTTGATATAATACGTTTAATAAATAATTGTTTAAATAGTTATAATCTTCTATCCAATTGAGTATTTTTAAGTTGTTTCTTAAAACTTATATATTAGAATCTGTATCAAAAATATAAATATGTTCGTTCGGAACTAAAACGTTCCCCCTATCTTGTATATTATTGTATCTTGTATATTATTTAATAGTGTAATTAGGAATAAATAATTAGTTAGAAATTAAATCACGTTCCCTGTGTTCGAACTTGGACTTACTTATAAAGCTATATTATATGATCAGGATAACACTTGCCTGAATTGTGTGATAGTATTATTTAGTATTTCCTTAATTTAAACTTGTTATTATAATTGCCTATACTTAGCACACATCAAGTTTTTGGCGCCGCTGCCGGGGAGCGGTTATTTTTAATTAAACTAATTATTTTCCCTGTATAATTTTTAATACTTTGCAAAAATCAATAAGAAATATCGGCTTACCCATTGAGAATACTGACAAAAACAAAGGTATAAGGAGAGTTCAGCCCTACCTCATTGATTTATCATATAAGAGGTAAGGTGCTTCTCGAAAGAGAAAGGTTTTTAATAAGCTTCGCGCTGACCTGTTTCTCCGCTTTTGTGTACTATCAATGGAGCTACCGAGATCTATTGATGAACTTTGTATTGGAAATCTGATAAATTAATTTTAACTTTAATTGTTGTATAATTAACTAAATTGCATTACTAACAAATAGGAGAGTTGGGTTGGGTATAATTTTTCGAATATTTAATTTTGAATGTGTTTTATTATTAAATTATCGGGATTTATATTTACCAACTTGAATATTACTAACAAATTACTAACATCTACTTTTGAATTTAAAGTACCACTAAAATTCTGTTCTTCTTTGCAGATGGATGTATGACCCGCACACTTCATCCGGATCCACTTAGTCCATTCGTCGAACCAGAATGAGAATTTCATTCTAGAAGACGATTGTCATATGCGCTACCTAATTCGCCAGAACACAGAATTTCATCTGACGAAGACGACTTAATATTTCATAACAGTTTAGTCAAAACGGCTAAAAGAGGGTATTACTCCGATTCAGAATTAGATAAAGTACCTTCGAGATAACATACAGAATATCCAAGAGATTCTGAACCAAAACAGAGAAACATGGCAGACATAGCTAACATGACGCTTGAGGATTACACGATTCAAACTCGTGGAGATCCAAGACCGGGAGTGGTTAGGCCTGCTATAGCTAGAGAAGTAGAGTTTGAATTAAAGGGACAATTTCTGAAGGAATTAAGAGAGAATCCTTTCAGAGGAGAAGATAAAGAAGATGCAAATGAGCATGTTGAGAAAATTTTAGAAATTGCAGATATGTTTAATATTCCTAATGTTACAAGAGATCAGGTTATGTTACGAGTATTTCCTTTAACATTAAAGGATGGAGCTAAGAGATGGATTAATAATGAACCAGCCGGATCTATTACTACTTGGGAAGATCTTCGTACAAAATTTCTAAAAATGTATTGTACACCTTCCAAAACGTCGAAGATGATCGATGAGATTAGAAATTTTAAGCAGAAGCCCGATGAATCTCTATATCAAGCTTGGGAAAGATATAAGGAGATGTTACATAAATGTCCACAGCATGATTTGAATGTCCAACAAGAAATAACGGTATTCTATAAAGGAGTTGATCGAGCAACACGACAACAGTTAGATGCACAAGGCCCAGTACCTAAGAAAACTCCAGTAGTAGCGAAAGCCGGAATTGAAGAATTGGCTAAGCATTCTCAGTTGTGGGACGATGGTTCATCTGGAAGAAAAAGGATATTTGAAGATAGTGATGGTCTCGCAGCTATCACTGCAAAATTGGAAAGTATGGGAAGAGATATTAAGAAAGTAAATGAACAAGTTCATGCAATCAGGATTGGTTGTGAAATATGTGGAGGAAGTCATCTAAAAGATGAATGTCCTAATAATGACAGCACAGTAAGTAATGAAGAAGTTATGTATGGGGATTTTCAAGGAAATCCAAATTATCGTCAAGTTTCTAATTATAGAAGAGTTAATCAACCAAGCCAACAGTATCAACAAGGAGCACCAGGTTATTATGTCAAAACATGACAAAATACTTCCTATAATGACAGAATGACGGTGATAGAAAATGCATTGGGAAAAATGGCTGAGACAAGTAATAAAAGAGAAGAGGAAACTAATACAAGAATGCGTAATAATGAAGCATCGATCAAACAAATTGAAGGATCAGTTCATCAGATTGCTAAAGCACTACAGGAGAGATTTCCAGGAACATTGCCAGGATTTACTGAAACAAATCCAAAGGAGCAAGCTAAAGCAGTAATTACCAGAAGTGGTAAGAATGTTGATTCCCCTGTTATAGCTAATAAGATTGTTGAATCTAAGCAAGTTGATAAAGAAAAATTTGATGAAGACATACGAACAAACAAAAAGGAGATTGGAGAAAATAAAGTTAAGGAAGTCATCAAAGACCATACACCCCCACCTCCATATCCAGCTGCTCTAAGAAAGGACAAAGAAGATGAACAATACCACAAATTTTTGGAGAATCTGAAACAACTTCATATTAACATTCCTTTTGTTGAAGCTATAGCTCAAATGCCAAAGTATGCAAAATATCTTAAGGAGCTGCTGACTAACAAAAGTAAACTGAATAATGTGACAAAGGTGACTATGAATGCGAGATGCTCAGCAATAATGCAGAATAAGCTACCTCCAAAAGTCAAAGATCCAGGGAGTATTACTATACCTTGCAAAATTGGTGAAATTACTATTGAAAATGCATTAGCAGATTTAGGAGCTAGTATTTCATTAATGCCATATACTCTTTATATGCGTTTAGGATTAGGAGAACCAAAACCTATTCGTATGTGCATTGAATTAGCTGACCGATCTGTGCAATATCCTAGGGGAATAGTCGAAAATGTTTTAATTAAAGTTGATAAATTTGTTTTTTCATGTGATTTTGTAATCTTAGATATGGTAGAAGACTCTAAAGTCCCTATTATATTAGGAAGACCATTTTTAGCAACTACACATGCCCTAATAGATGTTTTCAATAGAAAGATTACCATGAGATTAGGAAATGATAAAATTGTTTTTGATGTTAATAATTCCATGAAATTTCCTGATTATGTGGATGATACTTGTTATTATTTAAATGCTTATGAGTATATCGATAACTCTTCTTTTCAAGAATTTTTAGAAAAAGATCATGCAGATATAGGAATTCTTAACGGATGGACTAAAGAGTTTGACACTGCAAGGGATTTAGCAGAATTTGATAAGTTATTAGAGGAAGATGAAGGTTTGGAAGAAGAAACCGTGGTTATTCAACAACATTTTGAAGAGGAAGAAATACAACCAGTTGCTAAAATTATTTACCAAGAATTGATACCATATTCTGCGAACAATATTCCTTGTTTTAAAGAAGAAGTCTTTGAGATCAAGACATCGATTGAAGAACCACCACAGTTGGAACTTAAAGAGCTACCTTCGCATTTGGAATATGCTTATTTACAAGGAAAATCAGACTTGACAGCTATAATATCTTCAAAATTGTTAGAATCAGAGAAAGAACGATTAGTTCAGGTTCTTAAACAGCATAAACAAGCAATAGCATGGAAAATCACGGATATTAAAGGAATCAGTCCTACGTACTGTACTCATAAAATCTTGATGGAAAAATATTTTAAGCCAGTCGTACAACCTTTAAGAAGATTGAATCCGAATGTTAAAGATGTGGTTAGGAAAGAAATCATTAAATTGTTGGATTCACGATTAATCTATCCTATTTCAGATAGTCCATGGGTAAGTCCAATACATGTCGTACCAAAGAAAGGTGAAATAACGGTGGTACCTAATGAAAAGAATGAATTGATACCAACAAGGACGGTAACGGGATGGAGAGTTTGTATTGATTATCGGAAATTAAATGATGCTACCAGGAAAGATCATTTTCCATTACCATTTATTGATCAGATGATCGAAAGGTTATCAGGAAAGGAATTCTATTGTTTTCTGGATGGATTTTCTGGATATTTTCAAATACCGATAGCAGCTGAAGATCAAGATAAAACAACATTTACCTGTCCGTTTGGTACTTTCGCTTATAGAAGAATGCCGTTTGGTTTATGTAATGCACCAGCTACATTTCAGCGTTGCATGATCGCAATATTTCATGATATGGTAGAAGACTTCATGGAAGTATTTATGGATGATTTCTCGGTATTTGGAGATTCGTTTGATGCTTGTTTAGAAAATTTACATAAGATGTTGCAAAGATGTGAAGGAGCAAATCTAGTTCTTAACTGGGAAAAATGTCATTTTATGGTTAGAGAAGGAATTGTTTTAGGTCATAAATTATCCAAAGTAGGAATTGAGGTAGATCAAGCGAAGATTGAAGCTATTTCAAAATTACCTTATCATACAAATGTAAAAGGAATAAGAAGTTTTCTAGGACATGCTGGATTTTATAGGAGATTTATAAAAGATTTTTCAAAAATTGCAAGACCGCTTAATCATTTATTAGAGAAGGATGCAAAATTTGAGTTTACAGATGAATGCAAACAGTCGTTTGATGCATTGAAAGAAAAGTTGGTATCTGCTCCAGTAATGACGAGTCCAGATTGGAGTTTACCTTTTGAATTGATGTGTGATGCTAGTGACTATGCAATTGGAGCTGTTCTAGGACAAAAAGTTGATAAGAAGTTTAAGCCAATTTATTATGCCAGTAAAACATTAACAGATGCTCAGGAAAATTACACAACTACGGAAAAGGAACTTTTGGCAGTAGTTTTTTGCTTTCGATAAATTTCGTTCTTATCTTGTCTTAACTAAAACTGTGGTTTATACTGACCATTCTGCTTTGAAGTATTTGTTTAATAAGCAGGATGCGTGCCCTCGTTTATTGCGATGGATTCTTTTATTGCAGGAATTCGATATTGAAAGTAAAGATAAGAAAGGAGCTGAAAATGTCGCAGCTGATCATTTGTCAAGGTTGGAAAATCCGGGATTAGAAGCATTGGATGAAGAAGAAATTAAAGATACATTTCCAGATGAAAAATTAATGACTATACAAGAAGTAATGGATATACCTTGGTTTGCAAATTATGCGAATTATTTTGTTACTAAGGTTCTACCAAAGATGGATTATCAGAAGAAGAAGAAATTCTTTTCTGATTTAAAATATTATTTTTGGGAAGATCCATTTCTTTTCAGATATTGTGCAGATGGCATAATCATACGTTGTGTACATGGTGAAGAGGCTCAGCAAATTATAAAGCATTGTCATGAAGGACCAGTAGGGGGTTATAATGGACCAAGTTACACTGCGAAGAAAATATTTGATGCAGGATTCTATTGGCCGACAATTTTTAAAGATACCTATGCTTACGTTAGGAATTGTGATTCATGCCAAAGAGCTGGGAATATTTTTAAAAAAGATGAGATGCCACAAACTGGTATACAGGTTTGTGAAATATTTGATGTTTGGGGTATTGATTTCATGGGACCATTTCCTATGAGTCACGGTAATAAGTGTATATTAGTAGCTGTGGATTATGTTTCCAAGTGGGCAGAGGCAAAGGCATTACCTACGAATGATGCAAGAGTTGTGGTAAAATTTCTTAAACAGTTATTTTCAAGATTTGGAACTCCTAAGGCATTGATCAGTGATCGGGGTACTCATTTTTGTAACACTCAATTGGAGAAAATATTGAAAAGATATGGAGTTACTCATCGAATTGCTACGCCTTATCATCCACAAACAAGTGGACAAGTTGAAAATACCAATCGTGCATTAAAACGTATTTTGGAACGTTCTGTTGGTTCTAACAGAAAAGAATGGTCGGAAAAATTAGACGATGCACTTTGGGCATACAGGACAACATTTAAAACACCTACAGGTTGTACTCCGTATAGACTAGTTTATGGAAAAGCTTGTCATTTACCAGTGGAAATAGAACACAAAGCATATTGGGCACTTAGAGAATGCAACATGGATACCGATAAAGTTGGTAAACATCGCTTTTTACATATACATGAGTTAGATGAGCTTCGTTGGAATGCTTATGAGAATTCTAGATTTTATAAAGAAAGAACGAAGAAATGGCATGATGCGAGACTTCGGGGAGATAAAGAATTCGTTGTTGGAGAACGTGTGCTTTTATATAATTCACGTATTCAGTTATTTCCAAGTAAATTACGATCAAGATGGAGTGGACCATATGTTATTCATCAAGTTCATTTAAATGGAAATGTAGATTTGATATCGCTTAATGGAGGTATTTTTAAAGTCAATGGGCATCGTTTGAAGAAATACTATGTAGATAATGTTATTGAACATATTTCAGATATATCTCTAGAAGAATAGGAGATATGATTAAGTCGAACTTACCGACACTTAAACAAAAGTGCTTCTCGGGAGACAACCCGTGTTTATGTTTATATGTTATGTTTTTCTTTTTATGATTTTATTTTCAGGTTGAACTTTGTGGGTGTGTTCACTGGAAACCCTCACGAGACTATAACTCGTCCACTCGGGATACCGAGGGGTTTAAAGGCTTATTGCATATGCTAAATGCAATCGTGATTAACTACGAAAGTGTGGATGTTGTATACTCCCTCCGTCCCAAATTAAGTGTCCTGTATCAGATTTGGAAGTCTTCCCTTTTCAACTTTGACCTTAAATATTTTTATTTGTGGTATATAATACTTGATGCAAAATATATGTATGGATTGGATTTTAATTATATTTTCATTGGTATAATTTTCATAAATTAATATATAACACAAACAAAAATATTTAAGGTCAAAGTTGAAAAAGAAAGACTTCCAAATCTGATACAGGACACTTAATTTGGGACGGAGGGAGTATTATTTTTCAAGAGATAAAGGAATCAACCAAGCAGATTTTTCTCAGCCGATGATGAAATTTATAATTTCAGTCAGGGGAGTTTTTCTGTTCTATTTTTCTTTCCCTTACTCACTTTTGTTTATCAATTTCTTATACAATGAGGGCATTGTATAATTTAAGTGTGGGGATAGGGTTCGTAAGAAAAAGAATTTCTTTAATTAAACATTTAAGTTTCTATTGTTCTTAAATTTTATTAAAAATTTAAAAATTTTAAGTGAATAACTAAGTATTTATTAGTTAGAATACTTTTGTTAAAAATTTTGTTTTGTATTTAAAAGTTTAGACTTTAATATGGATTAAATGTTTTGTATATATAACGTAAGCTACTTAATAAGGAGTGGTATATAGTTATATGATATGATGTACTAATAGGCAATCAATAGGAAGGTTTCTGAATTTTAATAAATTAATAAAATAACTTGTTTATTATTTTATGATACATAATATGATGTATGACATAAAAGTCTTAATTTTTAAATTTATTATGCAATAATTTTATATCTTTTTACTTATGTGAGTACATTTGGGGGTATATATTGATGGTTTTCTCTGTTATACGAAAGTATAGACCTGGTTTCTATTAATATATACTTAAAAATTAAGCAAACGCAAGTCAAAAGTACTTGAAAAAGTCTTAAAAATAAAAGATACCTAATGAGGTCGCCAAAATGGTTTGACCAAGTCTGGTTTTGCTTAAACCTGAATCAAGTTATGTCGCTCTGTTGCATGAAAATGCAGACATGTCACCAATGTCTTGATTCTTAATAATGTATTTCATATATTTAATTGGAATATAAAAAATTTGTATAATTAAATTTAAAGGTATATCATATATGGAAATCATAAGTAATATACATACTAACAGTAAAAAGTGTATTCAGAAATAAGAGTATATATTGTTTAAAGTGGACAAATATATTAGTAATCATTCATGAGCTATATATTACACAAATAATAATAATTTTATTTATACATTATAGTTATCCATGTTAATTAAATTGTTTAAATTTTTAATTTATGAAACAGATTTTTAGTATTGGTATTCTGATTCTTAAATATTAGTTTGATGCTTAATTTAAATTTTATTCAGTATTCTACTTATGGACAAGCAGAACTTAAGTGTGGGGATATTTGATAAGCATCAAATAGATAGTATATTTTATAGTAATTTATCCCTATATTTATATACATTTTATTGCATTTATATGATTTTAGATACTTATTTTGTTAATAATTGCAGAAATGTATTTTAATTGAAGAATGAAGAAAAATGAACAAGAACGAGACCAGAACTGAAGAATTAAAGCACTAAAAGAAATAAAGATTAAAAACCTTGAAGAAATGAAGACCAAAAGAGTTAAAATGAAGAATTGGGCTAAGAAAACAAAGAAAGTCCGGTTATGAAGATTAAAAGTCCAAAAATTAAGCCCAAGCCCGAAATTAGAATATTCTGGAATTTACATTCAACCGCGGTTGGATTAAATTGGTTCGGCTTAATATTATGGAATTAAGCCCAAGGTGCGATTTTGGAGGCCAAGGAGCTAGGGTTTGAAGGTTTTTAACCCTAGGAAATGTTGGTTTGCTAATTGGTTCGGTTTCTTTATCCTTGTAACTTTATTAATCTTTTGGGTTATTTTGGATATTGTTTATTTGAATTAATTGCTTATTAGGTTTTCATTATGAATGTTTAAATGTATGTTTACTAGATTTATTATATGAATTATATGTTTATGTTGGAACTATATTATTGAATGCTTATTATACAAGAATTGTCTGTGTTATATTAATATTGATAAAAGTTAATTGATTTATATAGATAGCTTTACTAATCTTGTGAGTTTTATAAATTAATTAATGATTGTCAATTATTAATGTTAAGTAACATTGTAATTCAACCTAATCTTGGAATTGTATTAATAAACTGCTGATAGATCTTAATAAATAGTAGTACTTTACTTAATCTTTGGGAGTGTTGCTATATGAAAATTATCTTAATCTTTGTGATTTTCTACATTAGTAATTCACCAATAATAATAGCCAACAAAGCAAATAGACATAAGTTGATATAATACGTTTAATAAATAATTGTTTAAGTAGTTATAATCTTCTATCCAATTGAGTATTTTTAAGTTGTTTCTTAAAACTTATATATTAGAATCTGTATCAAAAATATAAATATGTTCGTTCGGAACTAAAACGTTCCCCCTATCTTGTATATTATTGTATCTTGTATATTATTTAATAGTGTAATTAGGAATAAATAATTACTTAGAAATTAAATCACGTTCCCTGTGTTCGAACTTGGACTTACTTATAAAGCTATATTATATGATCAGGATAACACTTGCCTGAATTGTGTGATAGTATTATTTAGTATTTCCTTAATTTAAACTTGTTATTATAATTGCCTATACCTAGCACACATCACATGGAATTTCTTTGTCTATTGTTTCTGATAGAGATTCTCGATTTATATCTCGATTTTGGCAAAGTTTACAGCATGAGTTGGGGACCCGAGTGAATCTGAGTACAGCTTATCATCCTCAGACTGATGGCCAGACAGAACGTACTATTCAGAAGTTAGAGGATATGCTGCGTGCTTGTATATTAGAATATGGTGGTTCTTGGGATTCTCACTAACCTTTGATTGAGTTTGCTTATAATAACTCATATCATTCTAGTATTGGTATGCCTCCATACAAGATGTTATATGGCAGACATTGTAGAATACCGACATGTTGGTTAGAGGCTGGTAAGAAATAGCTTGCTGTGCCAGATATTGTACAGATTACAGCAGAAAAGGTTGATATTGCTCGTGAAAAGTTGAAAGCTGCCAGAGACAGACAGAAACAGTATGCTGATCCTCGTCGTCTACCGGTTTCTTTTGTGGAAGGTGAATTGGTTTATCTCAAAGTTTCTCCTTGGAAGGGTGTGATTCGATTTGGTAAGCGTGGGAAACTTGCTCCTAGATTCATTGGTCCGTTAAGAATTCGACAGGTGGTTAATGATCAAACGGTTTCTTCAGATCTTCCTTATGAGTTATCTGGTATTCACGATACTTTTAATGTTTGTTATCTGAGGAAGTGTAATGTGGAGGATCAATCACAAATCCTTCCATTGCAAGACTTGAAAGTTGACCAAAGTCAGAAGTTGGTTGAAGAGCCTATTGAATTGTTAGATAGAAAGGTGACCAAACTGCACAGGAAGGAAATTCCTATGGTTTTGGTCAAATGGAAACATAGTTTAGGTCCCAATCTTACGTGGGAAACTGAGTCTAGTATGAGATCGAGATACCCTAATTTGTTTGAGCGAGAAGAGATTTCGGGGATGAAATCCTCTTAAGGAGGGGAGATTTGTAACATCCGCCCTAAGACCCAAGGGTATTCTGGTAATTTCTTAGCTTTAAATTGTTATTTAATATTTTAGGAATTTTGTGCTCAATTTGAGTAATTGTGATAAGTGAATTATTATTTGTTTTAACTTTTTATAGTTAACGGTAAAATAAAAGTGTTGGAATTGCAAATGGGTTTTAGGTTCCAGACAATAGGTTTAGATGGGGATTGTTTTTAAATGAATACGGAGTCGGTTAAAAACCTAGCCGACCTATATTCTAACTTTCCCAAATAGGAAAGTTACTTCATTCACCACCTTTGTACTAAAAGTTTCAAAACCCTAAAAACTAAGAACTCAAAACACAAAATTAAGCTTGGAGTTGTGATTTGATTTCAGTTTCATTAACCTATCATCATCATATAGTAATCTCCAATTAGTAAGTTGAATTTTGAATTGTGTTCATGCTTTGCTAAGTGGTAACTTGATAGATACATGAAGTACATGATGTTGAAATGATATATGATCTTACATGCTACTGCTGTTGTTAGTTATTAGCGTTTGAAGTCACTGAAACTGAGTTTTTATGAGTTTGATAATCAAAATCGGAGCTGAGTTTGGAACAGTTTCGGAATCTATAGAAATCCTTCAGGTCGTCACGCGATATGGTTATAATCGCGACGCGATATGGTTATAATCGCGACGCGATATGGTTATAATCGCGACGCGATTCTAAGTTAATCACGACGCGATTTGGTTAACAACAGTAGTCCAGTTTCTGCATTATTGTGTGATCTTGTATGTTATATATATATATATATATATATATATATATATATATATATATATATATATATATATATATATATATATATATATATATATCATGAAATCCAAAGTGTAGGCAATATTAGTAAGGAATTAAAATCAATGTCTTATGTGTAGGATGATACATTAGAACTAAATAATGAAATGATTGATTCTACAAGTTGGTTTAAATGAATATGATCACTTGTAAACTACTATGACTATATGACTTATTATGTAATATAGATGATGTTAGTATAGTTCAAGCATTTGTGTTGTCTAAGTGTTACATTGGTTTATACCATATAATGCTTAAGTTGTTTGAGGATATATACTTAAGTTATGTTATATCAATTTTGAGCCAAGTAACTAACTTATTATTGTTGTGTTTTCAGATCAACCAAAGACTCAGTAAAATAAGACCTCTGAGTTTGGATCTTGAGATATTCAGGTGAGTGGACTTGTGACTCTCAGTGTAAATTGGTGTAACATATTTGGTTATTGCGAGTAAACCTGATTATGATGTTTATAGACTGTTAGCCTGATTTGACACTTGTGACTATGTGATACTTGGCCTTTGAGGCATGATGTGATGGGAGGTCAACTATGGTTGGACTTGATTGCTATAGGTTAGTCAACATAGAAATTGTGAACATTGGTTGTGAATGGATTCTATGTTGATTGAAGATAGCAATGAGTTATCGGTAAAATCACTGTGTGACCTGTAGTTGGTTATAAGTGTTACTTGGAGGACCACCGCGGCTATGAGGGTTCCTCAAGGACCACCGATCCTCTAAGATTTTTGTGTGTTGATGGTTAATTGTTGTAAACAGATTGTTAAGCTGAGTTAGACTGTTAATTGCTTGTCTATTCTTTTAGCTTCGTGCTAATCCCCCACTCTACTTCTTGTAGGTTATGTTTTGTTATGTTTTGAGCAAGAAGGTTTGGTTTGAAGGAATGTTTGACGATGATGCACTCTGACCATGTTTTAAACTTATGTCATGTTGTGTTTTGAAAGGTTCTATAACACCCAGTTGCTGTATAATGTGTAATACACTTTAATTTTGATATGTATTGGTTGTGTCATGTAAATTATTAATATGGGGATTTGCGCTTCCTGTATGTATAAAAAAAATGTCATCAAATGAGGGGTGTTATAATTTGGTATCAGAGCATAGGTTTGGGCGAATTGAACAGTTGTAAGTTGTTCAATCCCAAATCTATCTGAGTCAGTCAAACATTATGAGATGTTGGATTAGTTATGATATGATAACTGATTAGTATGTTAGGTGCTAACAATTAACGAGCTGTGAGATGTGTTGTGATTACATATATGGCAGGTAATGAACAACCGACCAATACACTCAACAATGCCTCTAGGATCGATGTTCCACATTCTGAAACTCATAATGAAGGACTTGGGCATTCTGGCACTTCTATTCCAGCTGGTGGGGAAACTGATAGGGATGATTATATGTTGCAATTAGAAGATGAACTACAAGAACTTCATAGATTTAGACAGAGAACTTTGGAGACTGAATCCTCACAGCCAGTTGAGACCTATATTCCACCTCCTGTGGTATCATCTTCCCAGATTCCAGTATCTTTACCGTTTTGTTATCAGACTACTACTCCACTAGCATCGTCTGGGCCTTACAGTTATCAGTTGCCAGTGTTTCCACCATTTCCTTATCAACAGCAAAAGGTGTGTTCTTTTAAAACCTTTATGGCCAGTAAACCCTCAGAATACTCTGGATTTGCGCTTCCGGTATGTATAAAAAAAAATGTCATCAAATGAGGGGTGTTATAAAGGGACCAAATGTGTAAATAACGTTTGACACCATCTGTCTCACTCGGTCAGATCGGTCAGACATCTCATTTACTATGCTAACTTTCCTTCTCTCTCTCTACTGAAACACGAAAACCCACCATCTTCAAACAAAAAATCATCAATTAAAAAATCAAAATTAAAAGATCAAAAATCACAAAATTACAGCGATTAAAATCACCGTCAACGACGATCAAAACTTCCGTCCAATATCGTCGACGATCATCATCGTTTCAGTTTTTGATGATTTAATCATGTTGAAATTACTTACACCTACACCGTTGTCTGATACATCAAATTATGGTTTAGAAATAGCAAAAAATGACGTGACTCGTAAGTGTTTCCGATCATAATATATTTAATCTTCATTTTGTAACTATTTTCTTCTTTCTTTCTACTTATAATACTTGATTTTATTTATCAGCTACATGTAGAAGCCAAAGAAGAACATGCTACAAGTTCGAAGGGAACAAAAAGGACGAAACGATACATGTAAACTTGTCATCAGAAGGTAGCGATGAAGCGGAATCAGTAGCCAGAGGTATATACTTATTTTATATATAAATCTATTTTTATTTCTGCATGTTTTTAGATCTGTAAAAATTTTAAGAATCAGAACATAAACTGTATGATGCTACATCTGATCATTGTTATTTTGATGATTTTTATGTGTTTATGACAGTTGATTTTGTAGATTATAGTTGAAAATGGAATATTTAATATTATTAAATATTCTACCGCATCTTGAATATGGATAACTGCATTTTATGACTCTTGAAGACTTTATCTTTGTTTTTTAAAACTCTCTACTACACTAAAATAATGAAGTTGTCTTACTGTATCTTTTGTGCTGCTAACTGCATTTTAGTAGTTTGACTATAAAATAACAAAATGATATAAAACAAACATTTCATTACATAGTTGAAAATAATTTGCAACTACATTTTATAAAAGTTATGAACATCATTATTTTACTACCACTTGTTTTACTTCATTTTAAAATCTTGCTACTGCATTTTATGTCCTGTGAGTAATATTTTTGTCTGATATCATTGATGTAGTACACTTCTTAAATAAATCAGTGAAAGAAAGTGCTTACAAAAAGTCCACCAAATTAAAAAGTGTAAAAGTTGATGTTGAGAAAAAGAGATCAACAAATAAAAAAAAAAGACCTACAAAGAAGGTTGTTTTGGGTAAGATAAAGGGTAGATCTTCCCCACGTTGGTTAAAATCAGTACTAAAGTCCACCACTGGAAAGCAAAAGGAACTTATAAGAGACCTAGGATTCGGACCATTGCTTGACTGCTTTGACTATGACACAGTGCCTTTAAAATTAGGCCTTTTGTTGTGCAAAGCTTCGACCCAGATACATGTCGTTTGAACTTCCCGGATGGCAGAGCAATCAAAGTGACAAAAGAGCTGATTCATGATGTTGTTGGCTTGCCGATTACAAATTACAAAATTGATACATACAATCCGCAAAGAGGAGGTCCAGAGGTGATTGAGGAATTCAGAGAACATTTTGAAGTTAAAGGCAAAGAAAAAAATCATTGTCAATCGACTTCATGACTGGATGGTGGATTACATAGAGGGTGATAGATGGTACAAGCTAAGTTTCCTTGCATTGGTAATGACTTTGCTAATCGAGTGTTGCCCAAGTGGATCTATCAATGAATCGATTATACCTCTGGTTGACTGCAACAATGTAGACATACTTCATTACGACTGGTGTGGTTACATTTTGGATTCAATTTTGAGGATGACTACGACCTTTAAACCGACAAACCATTTTGATGGGCCCTTGTTGATCCTTGTGGTAAGTATAAGTTTTTTATAATGTAATATAAAGTTCCCATTGTGTGGCAGTGTGTCGTGCACCCCGTGGTCGGTCGGATTTTACTCCGGTCGTTGAACCTTCCGGCAAGGGCGCGCGGACAGTGTGTTTTATATTTATTATGCTGGGTATCCTAAGTTTTGATACAACCTAAAGACCTAAAGGGCAGTAAGCGGTATGTATGACTCAGGTGTCGTTCTTCAAACCACAACGGGCATGGGAATCTAGGAGGATTAATTATCTTTTGTAATTTAGCTGGGATTTTTAAAACTTTTTGATAGGTTGGTTGGTTTTCTAAACTAATTATTAAAATCAAAAACTAAATTAAAGACAGGGGTTTGTACGGAGAACGCAGAGAAATCAAGATAAGGAATATGTTTGCTGTGACTTCGGCAATGTTATTTGGATGGATAGTTATGAGGGATAAGGTTACTAGATGTGATGATTAATCCGGTGAGGTCATAGAAACTTAATTGGTAGATAAAGTATTATGCCTACGACCTTTACTCGGTTTCCCACGTATTTATGTTAACGCTATACCGGATACTCGGGCGTTTTACGGCTTTTCCATTATACCAATTAGGGTTCCAGATTACTCACTAGATATTCCCATATTTCTTAATGAGCTACAGCTACGATCCTACTATATACCTAACGTAGAGTTGTCCGCAATCAGATATATAATATGTCACATGGATAGTAGTTATAGAATGTCCAGTACACCGGAAGTTCTCCCAAATGCACAGACCAATCCAACTGACAATTATCCTCTAATCCAGGTCCCCATTTACAGACATCCGGAAGACGTTAGTATCATGGCATGAATTGTTCATTGAACAATAACATGGACAGGGTTTAACCCGCGGAACTGGTTGGGATAATCTGTCTAGCGGTCAGCTGAATTATTCATCATTAATCATACAATCAGCACAACTATTACATGCATGTTAACCTATCTGTATTATGTTTATTATGTTCGTGAAAATATAATCAGCAGGGCAGTGATAATGTTTACATATGTCTAGCATGCAGTACCTAAGCAACAATCAAACAAAAACATGCAATAGGACGGAACACTAGTCATCATATTAAATGACCTAATAATTAAATCATGGATATCCAGGAAGTTGTCCCAAAGATACACAACAAACAAGCGTGAACCTAATCTATCTCTAATCCTATGCTTCGTGTCCCTCGGATGTATTTCAATCAAGGGAACAACGACCATGTTGAGTTCATTGATCATCATACACAGAATAGTTGGCAATCCTACTTCTAGCAATTGGCCAGGTTCTAGGGAGGAGGATACAAACCACAACATAAATTGGATAGATAAACAGGCAGAGGTTCAGCTTATAAGTTCGCAAATAGTTTTAAACCTACACAGACAGAGTGACAGTATGTTTACAATTGGGAATCATTATTTCCACAACGGATTGTGCCCACGACTTTCATAGCTTCCACGTTCCGTATTACACACATTCGAGATGATTCCGGCGCTATACAAATGAAAGCCGTATAACGTTACCTCCGTTGTTTCGTAATGGTGTTATCCCCAATTGTATATTCATAACTATCCTAACATTGCATACATCACAACAAACATTGATTTGTCTAGCCTAGCATAATTCTAGCATTCATTCCTAAGCATGCATAATAAGAAAGCATAATTAAAAGAATAAATGCGAGAGATTGTATTAAACCTGAATACGAGAGTAATACAGACAAATCTTCACAAATCTGAAGTCTCGGAGTAACTCCGTACAAAAGCTACTAAGAGCTTCTACTCTAATCTACTAATTCTCCTCTAACTCCTAAGAGTAGTGCTAGAGAGAGAATGCTAACCTAATTCTAGAGAGAAGTTTTAGAGAGAGAAAGAAAATGAGATGTGAGGTGTGGTGTGTTTGAAATGAATGAGGAGGCTTGGTATTTATAGGAGAATGAGGTGAAGCTTGGTACAAGTCACAAAGCATGAAGAACAAGCACCAAAGTGCATACGGGGGGGTACTGGACCAAGGGGGGTTAAACGGCACCTCACAAAGCAAACACCCCTGTATACGGCACCCATAGGGCCGTATACGGCACCTAGGGTACCGTATACGGTACCTAGGTGTCCAGGGGGGGGGGGGTTGGTGCTCCGTTTGGCCTCCGCTTGTTTCTCGGTTGCTTGGTTCGTCCGTATCTTCTTCGTTTAGGCTCCGATTTGCTTGATTCTTGCGCCGTTGGTTTCGTTTTTCCGTTACGCTTCTAATGACACTGATTTTGCCAAATTTGGAAGTGTTTAACTTTTGCGTGTTCCGGATGACGATCGGCGAGCTTCCAGACTGCATATCTTCTCCGTCTTTCGTCCGTTTCTTCTGATTCTTTCACCTCCGGTCTTGGATCTTCCTATGGAATCATAAAATATGTATTAAGCTCTATTTCCATAAGAACATTGAGAACGGAAAATTTAAGGTGATTGTTTTGCCTCGGTTTGCGTGTTATTTGGACGTTTTAACCGATTTTTGCTGCAACGTCTATATTTAGACTACCTTGGTGATTTTTGGTAAATAATGATGGTTTTGAAATGTTTTCACCAAAGAATAGTCCAAAAAGTGTGGAAATATATCCTTAAAAACATGACTTTTTGGGTCACATCAAGTATCCCACACTTAGACGTTGCTTGTCCTCAAGCAACACTCATCAACATCCCCCTTTGAAAACATTTTTAAAATAGGTTTTAGAGGAGAGTTATGACATTCCTGTCGGTCACCGTCTTCTCGTATGAGTAGATAGTTTCAGGAAACCAAGGAAAAGTAAGATGATCCTTTCGGAAACAAGAAGCGATTCTCATAGGCATACTTCCAACTCTCGTGATCTTGGAGTATACATGACTAGGCGATCTCACATAAGGTGGTCACTCAATTCACTCAAAAGTGTATCGGGTTTCCTATTAATCTAGTTCAAACGAAATCGCTCATAAAGCCAGTCATGCAGTACTCATCGTCATAGGCTTGATCGAGAATCGGATCTCCACCACTCTGGTGAGAACGGTGCTAATTATCCCAAGACATTCGGGGGTTGTAATGTTTTGTGAGGTTTAAGGGGTATGGATAAGGGAATTTTTGGTTTGTGAGGGTGTTGCTTGATGATCCCAGCTAGAGATCTTAGTATGTATTACTTTGATTGATTATTAATTAGCTTGCGGAATAGTTTATTAATACCTTGAAGAACAAACTTGAATATAACAGAATATCTAACCAAAAGCTTCAATATTATTATCAATAATACGAACACACAATTGTGTTAGGGTTTATAACCTTGAAGCTAATAACTAGAATGAATCGTATCTATCTAGGGTTTTACAGGATCTCTATTTATAACATATAGAGTCCTTTACAGAATCAAACTATTATGGAATCATATCTATTCCATAATTCTCTCTAACCGACTATATCTAACCAACAGTGGTTATCTATATTACTAACAGGGGTAGTACTCGTATAACACTAACAGTGGAGTAATTACACAATACAAATTACATGTACCAACAGTGACACTGTTAGACTAAACTAGTTGACAGTGGTTGTCTACTTCCAGCAGCGGTAGACTTCTTCTAACAGCGGTTGACTTTGTTCAAACAGAGGCACAACACTTGTATTCTGAGCAGATCTAGCAGTGGCTCAAGTCTCAACAATCTCCCCCTAAACTTGATCATTCCTAGCAATGTATCAAGTTTCTTCATCTTTCTTTTCATCTTTCTGAGTTTGATTCTGTTTTCTCCTTCTCTCCTCCTCTTTCATTTTTTCCAACTCCATTCTTTTATGGAACTGATTGAGCACCATATATAAAGCATTAAAAGCTCCTTCTGATATAACTGTAGTTTTCAACTGAGATGCAAGCAAATTTCTCAGAGTCTGAGTTCCCAAAACATATCTTCTTTCATCAAGCATGTAGATTGACATTCCACTTCTGAATAGAATCATGTGAACTCCAGCTCTAACAAAATGTCTCCAAGTATTCACAGCATCAATACAATGTAAGAACAAATTGATGAATGACTCAGGCTCAAACAGCATATTCAGACATCTTCCTAATTCTCTTTCCATAATCACCAATGAAGCCTGTCTATCTCCTTGACTGTTTAGCTCAAACAGATCTAGAATGTCCAATCTATTCACATTCTTAAGTACATCAGCAACAGATGACAAATATTGCTTATCACCATTCTCTCTAACAATCTTGATCTGTTCTTTATCACCATCAGCAACCTTTGATTTAATTCCTTCCCATTCAACTATCCTTGAAGATCTATCATGATTGATGTGAATATTTTCTTTATAATCCTTCACCTCTTTGATATATTTCTTCAACTCCTCTGCATCTCTCTCCAAATCAGAAACTACATTATCAGAAGCAAGTACTCTATTCCATCTGTTCTGCATATTTTGATCAGAAAGCCTTTTGATTTCTCTTTCCTTGGCTTCTATTTCCTCTTGCTCTTTCTTTTCAATCCTTTCTTGCTCTTCTCTTCTCACTTGCTCTGCAATCTTCTTTCTATCCTCAGCCAACTTTTTCTTAATGAATTTATCTTTCTGAATCCTTTTCTCAAAATCTTCATTCTCCTCATTCAGATATTTTTCATATGCCCTTTCCAATTTCTGTACATCCCAACCTTCAAGCACACTTCTTGGTGCATACCTATCACCAAGAATTTTTAGCAAGTCCTTCTTTCTTTGAGCAGCAGTTGGTGGTTTGTTCCTTTTCCTTTCAAGCTCAGCTTGTCTTTTCAATTTTTTCTTTTCTTCATTAGCTTGTTTAAGCTTTGCAAACCCTGGATCCAAACCATCTTTATTATCCTTTCTGTTGATCATACCATGTATCTGTTGAGCAGATAAACCTTGACCTCTTGCAGCCATATCATTCAACATCTTTGCGGCTTTTTGAGACAAAGTTACCACACTAGAATCTTCCAGAATAACAGCAACATCTGGACCTTCCTTTCTTTTAGACTCAACTGCCATTCTCAACATTCTTTCATCATGTTCCTCCTGAGCTCTTCTAGCCTCATCCACATTAATTGGAGGCTCTACAACCTTCTTAATCTTTTTCTCTTCTTTTAATTTTCCCTTACCTTTGTCTTTTGAATCAATCTTTGGAAGATCAGACTTAGGTTTGGGTGGTTGTGTAGGCTCTCTGATTGTAACAGGCACTTCTAAAGTCCTGGCAGTGGTCATTGCTGTAGCAGTGGTGAAAATTGGAATACCAGTAGTTGTGACAACAGTGGGAATATTTGAAGTACTAACAGAGGTTAATACAACAGTGGTTGAGTTTGTAGTAACAGGGGTTGCTATTGAAGTACCAATAGTGATAGATACATCAACAGGGGTAGATACCAAACTACTAGCAGAGGTAGAAACACTACTAGCAGTGGTCAACAATTGAGTTTCAACAGAGGTTTGTACCTTAGCAGAGGTAGACTTTCTCTTTGGAATTGATTTTTTTCTGTTGTAAATCTTCACTCTATCTTCCTCTTTAGCTTCAGGTGTTGACTCTATCAACTCCCCCTTACCCTCTACATCATTAGATTCCATCTTTTCAGTTTCAACAGTTTTATCATCACTCTTTTGTTCATACACCAACCTATCACTAAAACTTACTCTTTTGCACAGATCCAGATTAGCTCCCATAATATCCCAGATATACAGATTAGCCACAGCCTTAAAAGGTAAATCTTTGTTTAATGGAAAAACATTTAAAGCTGGACCACTCTGTGTACTATCATCTACAACACTATCACCAACATACACCACCATTCTCCTATCATTCTCAGCATTCACCATCTGTTCATCCATGTCTTCATTGACCACATAATCTGAGACATTTAATTCATCTTCAAAAACTTTATCACTCATCTCTACATCAGCAGGTATATCCATGAAACTGAAATCATCTGCACCTCCAGTATCACCATCATTATTATCATTCTGCTCATGACCATTCTTATCTTCAGGCATATCATTCTGCTCATGATCATCATCTTTATTCTCCCCCTTGCCTGAAGATTCCCTAGCAGGCAATAAAACTTTATCAACTGCATCTTCAACAATTGACAACCTGGTTTGTAAATCAAAAATTTCATCCCTCTGCTTCTTTATCAACTCACCCTGAGCAACCAACAGAACTTGTTGCTCTCTTCTCAAAGCTCTTTCCTTCTCAAACTTATTCCAAATCAGATTGACATCATGTACCAAATCAGCAATAGTCAATTCCCTAGTTTTATTACTAGCCTCATCAACATTGGAGTGTGACCTCCTAGATGAATCATCGACCACATCTGCCACTGCAGATGTCCCTTGGTTATTGGTACTGGGACCTACATTTGAATCATCACCCATAGGTTCATCAAACATAGTTGCCTCTGGTTGGGTCTGATTGATGTTACCACTATCCTGCCCTGCCAGTGGGCTAGAAACAGTAGTGGCAGCCCTTCCAGAATGAACATTTTCATCAAGTATGTTCACCTGTTGTGGTGGAATATTTGACTGAGACTATGAAGAAACAGGAATCTCCACAGCCTGTTTAGCCTTCTTGGATTTCTTGGCTTTACTTTGGGTAGGCTTTTGGTTCCCTTGTTTTCTTTTGGTGCCACCTCCTGATGTGTGTTCAGAACCAACTTGTGTTGTTGGCCTGTCATCATTTGGTCCAGATGGTGTTGGTAATACACCACCAGTGGCAGAAGGAGCAACTGACATTGTAGAAAATAATGCAGTTTCCTTCTTTGAAAAAGCATTTTGATACTGATTCATGGCTTTAATAGTTCTCAAAGATAGAGTAGAACTAACTATTACACTATCCTCTGCTGGCAAATTTGACAATTGATTATTCAATAAAAGTTGAACAAATCTAGGGTACATAATGAATGTATCACCCTTCACATTCCTAATCATGTTATCTAAGATAAACCTAGGCATATTAAATTTAATACCCTGTGCCAAGCAGATAATAGGATATGCAATACTAGAACTAAATTCATTAAAACTAGTTCTCTTTTGAGACAAACATACCAGAAAAGTATGAATGTAGAACTTCCATTGAGGACAGAACCATGATTTCAAGAAAGTATATTCTGATCTTGCTTTTCCAGAACCTTCATACCCCATACCCATTATGCCTGTGAACAAATCATCTCTAGACAATTCCAGAATTCCTCCTTCATCATCAAACTGCAGAAGTTCTCTAAGAACAATCTCAGTCACCATTACCTTCTTACCCTTGACAGTGGAATGAATGTGAGTAATTCCATTAATATTCCCTTCCTTTGCATTCTGCCAGAATTCTTGAATATGTGATCGAATCAATCTTGGAGCGACAGTAAGGGCATAAGTAACTGGACAATTACTCAAGAAATCTATGATAGGGTGAAAATACTCATCGGCTAGTTCTTTATTCAAGAAAGCCCTCATGTTGTGTTCAGAATGAACACTTAGCGTAGAAGTACCAGAATCAGACGAAGATGACGTTGCCATTGAAGAAATTGATGATCGAACAAAGAACGATTTACACTAAACAAATCAAAACGAAAGCAATTATTGAAGGGTTTTGAAAAATTTTGAAAGCGTAATTGAAAAAGTGAAGTATTTGAGTATTTATATGATGACAGTGCCAAGTCCTAAAAATAGAACTAACAGTGGCACTGCTGGTTATACCCAGCAGGGGCACAACTTACAAATAAACCCAACAGGGGTACCTCACTTGGTCAATTATAGTCAACCCTTTTTAAACATCTAACAAAGCTAACAGCGGCTGATAGTCTAGCAGGGGCATCCGACCAGGGAAACTCCAACTTAGAACTAACAGGGGCATAAACTTAGCTTTATTAGAAAACGAAAATTTTTTATTTTTATTTTTATTTGTTTTTATTTTTATTTATTTTTTTTTAACCAAAATAAGAAGCAACAAAGAAAATATTAGACTCCAGCTCAAGTGATGTCTCTTGACAGTGGCTGAGTCCTGCAATATTAAACTAAGAAAAACAAACAGCAGGGGTTAATCTACAAAAATATACAGCAGGGGTTGAAAATACATTGACAGTGGCATTAGTAAACTAACAGTGGCACCAACTGTTATCATGATGAAGCTAACAGTGGCAACACTTGACCCTGTCACATACAATATACTTTACCCCTGTTAGTATCAAATCCAGACCAAAACACTATGTGAGATTGATCATACCAATATTAGTTATCAAAAATGTAAATCTTCCTACATCAAATGCTTTTGTAAAAAGATCTGCAAGTTGATTATCAGTATGAATTTTAAAAATATGAATCAATCTTTTATCATAACAATCTCGTATAAAATGATATCTGATTTCAATGTGTTTGGTTTTTGAATGCTTAACTGGATTCTGAATGATACTAATAGCAGAGGTATTATCAATATAAATAGGAGTGTTCATGAAAGTCAAACCATAATCCAACATCTGATTCTGAATCCAAAGAACCTGTGCACAACAACTTGATGCTGCAACATATTCTGCTTCTGCTGTAGAAGTGGAAACCGTGGTCTGATTCTTGCATTGCCATGACACTAACCTATTTCCAAGAAATTGACATCCTCCACTTGTTGATTTTCTATCCATGTTCTCACCCCCATAGTCACTATCTGTGAAAGCCTTAAGCTCAAAATCTGATCCTTTAGCATACCAAATTCCCAAATCTGGTTGACCTTTCAAGTATCTAAAGATCCTTTTCACAGCATACATGTGTGACTGCTTTGGATTGGTTTGGTACCTAGCACAAAGACACACTGCAAATATAATATCAGGTCTAGATGAAGTTAAATACATCAAAGAACCAATCATTGACCTGTACAAGTGCACATCTACTTCCTCTCCATCAGGATCAGAATTAAGATGTTTGTGTGCCTCCATAGGAGTGCTAGCTATCTTTACATCTTTATAACCAAACTTATTCAAAATATCTTGCACATACTTTCCTTGGTTAATAAAGATTCCATCTGACTTCTGTTTAACCTGCAATCCTAAAAAGAAAGTGAGTTCACCCATTGAACTCATTTTGAATTTCTTATGCATTAAACCCTCAAACTCTTTGCACAATGAATCCCTAGTTGAACCAAAAATAATATCATCAACATAAACCTGTACCAACAATATATCTCTTTGAACCCTCTTGGTAAACAAAGTCTTGTCAATAGTACCTCTCTTGAATCCATTCTTGAGAAGATACTCAGATAGAGTATCATACCAAGCTCTTGGTGCTTGATGTAACCCATACAAAGCTTTCTTCAATCTGCACACTCTATCTGGATATGTAGGATCTTCAAACCCTGGTGGTTGACATACATACACCTCATCATCAATTAGACCATGAAGAAAATCACTCTTCACATCCATTTGATAAACTTTGAAATCCTGATAAGATGCATAAGCTAAAAATAACCTAATAGCTTCTATTCTAGCAACAGGAGCAAAGACATCATCATAATCAATTCCTTCTTCCTGTGTGTACCCCTGTGCTACCAACCTTGCTTTATTCTTTATCACTATTCCTCTTTCATCTCTCTTGTTCTTGAAGATCCACCTTGTGCCTATAGCTTTCTTTCCTTTTGGTAGATCAACCAAATCCCATACATCTTGCAGTTTGAACTGCAACAATTCTTCTTGCATTGACTCTATCCAACTTGGATCTTTGAGAGCTTCCACTGCCTTCTTTGGTTCCATCTGAGAAAGAAAACAAACATATAATGAAGTATGTAAATCTTCTTCTCTTACCTTTGACTGCTGTCTGGTCAGAACAGATGAATCAATATCACCAATGACCAAATCCAATGAGTGATCTTTGTGAACCATATACTTAGATGTGGATGTATCAAGCAGTTCTATTTCCAAATTAGGACCTAAAAGATTATCCATCTCTGATTCTGAATAAGAATCTCTTTCTTCTCTTTCTTTTGAAGGCTTTGGAGTTGCTTCAGAATCTGACAAAGAAGTCCTTTCCAAAACTTGAAATGGAGGACTTTGTTCAAAATGCTTTGGAGATTCATACTCTCCTTCTGAATCATGCTCTGAAACTGTATGAGAACCCTTTGAAGTAAATGGTTGATGATCTGTTGGAATTGAACCATCTTCATCCGTGTTTGAACCATTTTTGCCACATGAGCCACTTGTATCATCTGAAGGTTCATCTTGCTCTGATTGGAATGCTGCTGGTGGATCTGGAGACCAAATAGGAAACAATACATACTGCAAGTTATCCTTTTTAGTCTGACTTGAGATTGAAGTCCCATCATTACCTGCATCATTACCTGCATCTGTACCTGCACTAGTAGACAAATCTGGATATCTAAAAGCATGGGTTAGTGCATCAATATCAAACAAAACTTCTGGACCTTTTCCTTCTACATTTGATGTATTTTCATTAAAGGTCACATCCATGGTCTCATCTATGATCCTAGTCCTTTTATTAAATACTCTATAAGCCTTGCTTTGAATAGAGTATCCAATAAATACACCCTCATCTACCTTACTCTGAAACTTACCAAGATGATCTCTGGTATTTAAGACAGTACAAGGACATCCAAATGGTTTCAAAAAGCTAACCAAAGGTTTTCTCTTAAAGAATAACTCATAGGGTGTCTTGTTATGAGGTTTAATGATCAAAATCCTATTCAAAACATAACAAGCAGTGCTGACTGCCTCTGCCCAAAAGGACATTGGAAGTTTAGCATCTGCTAGCATGCTTCTAGCAGCCTCAATTAGTGTCCTATTCCTTCTTTCAGCTACTCCATTTTGTTGTGGAGTCCTAGGTGCACTAAACTGTCTTTCTATACCTTTATCCTCACAGAACTTATTCATCTCATGATTCTTAAATTCTGTCCCATTATCACACCTGATGATCTTAACCTTTTGATTAGTTGAATTCTCAATCCTAGTTATAAATGATCTAAGTATTTCACCTGTCTCATCCTTGGTCCTAAGAAAGAATACCCAACTCATTCTAGAATAATCATCAGTTATCACCAAACAGTAAGATTTCTTCCCTTGACTAGCTACATTGGTAGGGCCAAACAAGTCCATATGTAACAGGTGTAAGGGAGTGGTATTAGAATTCACAAGCTTGGTCTTATAAGAGGTCTTGTGTTGCTTGCCTTTGAGACATGCTACACAATGGTCACTACATTCAAATAACTTTTCAGGTAAGCCTCTCACTAGCTTATTCCTTACAAGTTTATTCATGGTCTTGTAATTCAAGTGACACATCCTCCTATGCCATAGTTCAGATTCAGAAACAGTAGCTTTAGAAATCAGACAGTTAACATTTTGAGATTCCATCTTGTTTAAATCACTACAGTATACATTATCCTTTCTTGGAACTCTCATTAAAATTTTATCTTCAGGTATTTTGAGTTTTTCAGAAAGTATAAGGCATTCTGTGTCAGTGAAATAAACAGGATTTTGCTTATCTGTGATTTGACTCACACTAAGCAAATTATATCTCAATTGCTCAACATAATATACATCATTGAAAGTGAGCTTACTGCTTTTTACCTTACCTTTTCCAGTGATCTTACCTCCTTTAGGATTGCTGCCAAATGCTACATTTCCTCCATTGAATGCTTTGAAGTCCTGCAGCTTTTCCCTATCTCCAGTCATGTGCCTTGAGCAACCAGAATCAATGTGCCATAAGCTCTTTGGCTTGCCCTGCACATATAAAAAGAGAACATATTAGTTTCTCTTGGGAACCCAAACCAATTTGGCTTTGGGTTTCCCATGAGCATTTTTGATATCAACCCTCTTGAAGGTGATTGATCTCAATGCTCCATTGATTTTGGATACATTTGATGTAGATGCATTCTTATGTTTCCAAAAACAATCTGTTTTAGACCTGACAGGGGTTAATGGTCTGACAGTGGTTACCTTCAAATTCGTATTTATTACCCTAGCAGTGGTAGCTTTACTTGGTATAAACATTCTTCTGAAATGTTTAATACCAGCAGAGGTACCATGCCTGACAGTGGTCAAACCCTCCCCTGTTCTTGTCTTGCCTCTGTTAGCCTTTGACAGTGGCACTGCTGCAGCATTAACAGGGGCTGCAGCTTTGCCTCTGTTTGGCTTATTTCTCAACATTTGTCCTGTACCACTATTCCTATTATTTTTAGGATTGTAGTAACAGTCCTGTTGAAGATGATTATACCTGCCACAAATATAACATGATTTTCTTTTCACACATTCAAACCCATTACCCAGCCTTTGTGAAACCAATTGGTTCCAATTTCTCTGATTACCCCTGGGAATGAATTTATTTACATTATTTGAAGTATTTAAATCAGACCTGTTTGATTTACATGCACATTTATCACACTCAGATTTATCTTTTGACTTATCTTTTGATATAGGATTGACTCTTTTATGCACATAACCTAGACCAGATCTAGATTTATTTGATTTTCTCACTTGATCTATCTGTGCCTTTGCTTTCTCAATAAACATCTTTTTACCCTCTTCTAGTTTATTACTATTTAGTTCAGAAACTAGACCAGTGATAGGCTTAACACAATCATCCACAGAATTACCACTAGATGAGCTATCACTATCACTCTCATTTTCCTCAGTCCAATCAGACACTTCCACTTTATCAAAATTCACATTATTAGCACAATTAACTACTGGATCTACCTTTTTAACCTCCTCAGACACATCTACCTTAAGTTTTTCTAAGTCAAACTCAATTTTAGATGGGAAGTAAGTATGATTATAAGGTGGGGGTACAGCATTAAGGTTGTAACCTAATCCAGTTTTTAATTTATCATGAATTTGAGACTTGATTAAGTTTTGAACACCTTTTGAAGCATTTTCCAATTCATCAACTTTCAACTTTATTGACTCTTTATCAGAAATTGCCTCAGCCAACTTTGCACTTAGCATATCAACTTTTGTTTGTAAAGCTTTCTTTTCCCAATTTAGATATTTAATATCTAAGTGAAATTGTGATTCATTCTTTTCAAAAGCTTTTATCTGTCTTTCTAAGTTTTCAATAGCTAAAGTTGAATGTTGACTCTTTTCTACACAAGCTTTTAACTCATTACACACAACCATATTATGATCCCTATAAAATTTAACCATTTTCTTGCAAGCAGGAGAACATAATTTAGATTGTACCTCATATGGAATGTCTGAAGGCTCTGGTTCTTCTGTGACAACCATTAAAGCTTGATTCTTGACTACAAGCTCTTCCTGGTCACTCCAGTCAAATCCTCCCATCCCATCTTGTGCAACCAATGAATCTGAAGTGGTGTTCTGAACAGGTACCAATCTTCTTTGTGGAGCAGAACTGTTTCTTACAATACCATTCTGAGATCCTCCAGCCTGTGTGCTCTTGCATTCTCTAGCAAAGTGTCCCATCTTGTGACAGTTGAAACACTCCACCTTGCTCTTGTCAAATCCAGCTACACCATCTCTCTTGTAAGTAAAGTTTCTGTTCCCAGACCTCTGCATAAACCTTTTTGCCCTTATAGTGATCATAGCCATCTGCCATCTCAAATCCATCTCTTCAAGATCCTCTTCATTAACCTATTCCAAATCCTCTGTTGTTAATGATGAATTCACATGACTTGCAAAGAAAGCTTCCAAGACATTATCATTAGCACCAGATGTGCTACAGCTACCAGATTCACCAATAGATACAAAAGCATCATTGTTAGAGCTACCATTGGACTGTTTCAGAGCCATCACCTCAGGCTCAAAGTTCCTCAGATCATTGTATAGATCTTCAATCTCCTTTTCTTCAAGATCTGCACTTTGTCTAAGTCCCACAGTGTACATATTCCAATCTGTGCCTAATGATCTTAGAAACTTCCTATTCAAATCATCCTTATCAATCTTAACATTGTGATTTTCAAGATCACCCACAAGTTTTTGAAATCTATCAAAAGTCTGAGTCAAAGTTTCAGACTTTACACCTGCAAAGTTTTCAAATTGTTGTTTGAGAAGAGATCTCTTATTCTTCTTGGTGTTGTCATTACCACCAAATCTCTTAACAAATGCTTCCATGAGAACCTGAGCATCTTCACAGTTCTCAAATTTTCTTTGATACTCATTAGGAATAGACAAAAGTAGAGTACTTAATGCCTTCCACTCTGTTGCTCTTTCTTTCCTCTCTGCATCAGTCTTTGGTGGTGGTCTTTCTTCCTTTTTACCATCGGCATCCTTAGTATAGACTGGTCCATTAGTAACCACCTCCCACATCATATAATCTATCAGCAACATGTATTGCCTAATCCTAGTCTGCCATAGCTCGAACTCATCGGGTTTGAGCATGGGGATCTTTGTAGCTTGAATACCTTCCATCGTTTCAGTAGACATGTTGTTATTTATTGAAAAAGCTGCAAAATTCAATAACCTTCTTCAAGATCAAAGTAATATCAAGCTCTGATACCACTTGATGATCCCAGCTAGAGATCTTAGTATGTATTACTTTGATTGATTATTAATAAGCTTGCGGAATAGTTTATTAATACCTTGAAGAACAAACTTGAATATAACATAATATCTAACCAAAAGCTTCAATATTATTATCAATAATACGAACACACAATTGTGTTAGGGTTTATAACCTTGAAGCTAATAACTAGAATGAATCGTATCTATCTAGGGTTTTACAGGATCTCTATTTATAACATATAGAGTCCTTTACAGAATCAAACTATTATGGAATCATATCTATTCCATAATTCTCTCTAACCGACTATATCTAACCAACAGTGGTTATCTATATTACTAACAGGGGTAGTACTCGTATAACACTAACAGTGGAGTAATTACACAATACAAATTACATGTACCAACAGTAACACTGTTAGACTAAACTAGTTGACAGTGGTTGTCTACTTCCAGCAGCGGTAGACTTCTTCTAACAGCGGTTGACTTTGTTCAAACAGAGGCACAACACTTGTATTCTGAGCAGATCTAGCAGTGGCTCAAGTCTCAACATTGCTTATCTTAGGCTTTCCAAGAATCTTGAAAAACTTATTTGTAGAACGGATGAAGTAGCTACTCGTCTTCTATCGGATCTCCCTTTAAATGGTTGATACTTTGAAGCTTCTTGAGCTTTATTTTCTTTTTATTTTTTTTTCTCTTTTCTTTTCTTTCTTTTTATTTTCTTTTCTTCTTCAGAAATCCTTTCTCTTATCTTGATCAATTCGAGTCTTTTCTTTGGGTGCTAATTTTCCCGCACCGTTGTTCTTTTGTCTCTCTTGTGTGCTAATTTTCCCGCACTTTTAGAGAGGTTTGATTCTTTTTGGAGAACACGAACGAGTAGGATAATCGAGTTGGATATTCTTCAAGATGTTTTTCATAACCTTAGAATTCCTAAGATAAGGTTTTGGGAATTTGGGAAAATAGGTTTATGATTAGGGTTTTTGAAGAAATGAAAAGGTTTAGGCTCAACAGGGTTTTCTAGGCGGATCATCGATACTAAAAATGAGTATCGGAAGGGTTTTGGGCTTGAAAGAGAAGGCTAAAAAGGGGTTCAAATCCTAAGGAATGTCAAGGTCATCTAATTGCGCCTATAACGCGTACGGTACACACCAATGTGGTCTCGAAGCGTATGTCAAGAGCAAGTTCTAATTCAGAGATACATGCATCGGCACACACAAGAAATGAACAATGTAGCATTAAAAATGAATGCTTTTAAGGCTCAAAACCTCACTGCAAATTTGGGTTGTATGTGCCTAGTCATGCGATGCCTCTCTTAGTTTGTCGTTTCTTGCTTAGGAAATTTCTACCTTAAGTTCCTTAAGTTTTTGAAATATTTTCGTCATATTTTGAAAATGATTTCTTTCAGGCATACCAAAACTCAAAAATTTAGAGTTAATCGCAAGATTTAGCTCATATTTTAGTTTTATTGAAAATTTTTTTTGAAAAATTTGAAAAATTTTAGGGAACATTTTCTGAGATATACCATGTAGACATAAAAATCGTTTATCCAAGGTATTCCTTACCTACCATCCCACACTTAGAGGAATATTGTCCCTAATGTTCTCTTGAGTTGAGATTTTATGACTACAATCCCACACTTAGAGTTTGAACATGTAAGAAAATGTTTCTTAAGTGTTGAATTGGGCTAGAATCCCACACTTAGTGATAAGTTAGGATGTGGTATAGATTATAACACATAAACTTAAGTGAATGTAGAATCATCAAAAACGGAGAAAGGTTTAAAATACTCCCCATTCTGTTTACTGGACATGACCAGATTAGTGTAGAAATGGTGCGTGTGATTTACTGGATTGGAGGACCAGTCTCGTGTAAGTTTATCCATTCCACAAAAAGCTAAGTTCTGCAATAAACATCAACACAACGTCATATCTCGAAAATAACAAAGAGTTATAAAAATCTAAGTACTGAAATAAGATAAATGAAAAAAAACTAAATAAACTAAAAGTCATCAAGTAGATCATCGCTGTCAGGATTGAAGGCAGCAATAGCAGCAGCAAGGACTGAGGTGGGTGATGGTATAGGCTCCTCAATCATATCCATGCTCGGCTCAGTAATGCCAGCAGAAGCATGAGCGTGAGGTGGGCTAAAGACATCCAACATAGCCATCAACTGCTCAGTAAGCGAAGGCTCTGCTGATGCACTCCCTGATGAGATGGCAGGATCAACAGCAGTAGGCGGAGCAGTGGAAGGTCCAGCAGTGAACGGTCCAGCAGGAGGGAAGAATGACCAGGGCACGCGAGACGGTCCTGGGTCCGGACCAAGATGGAACGGACAGTCAGAAGGCCTCGGAAGCCCTACATGCACACAGAGGGTGGACATGATGTCATGCTAAAGGTGGAGTGTCCGAAAGAGGGCCCAGGCTGCAACCGGGTCAGCTAGTGTAATCCCATACTCAAGAGTGGGTATGGGAGCTGACTGGTGAACAGGTGATGGGGGTCTCTCAACGGATGGCTCCTCATGAGTGATCGGGACATCAGTAAGGTCCTCCTCACGAATAGTGGGCATGGTCCTGCGTGCTCTACGTCCTCGTCTGCGATCTCTGTGACGTCTCGGTGGTATCTCAGCTATGATCTCTCTGGTGTCACTAGAGCTATCCATCCTGAAACAAACAAAATAAACAGGTAATGCATAAAATGATAAATACAAATGCACAGAGATCTGATGATAGTGTGAAGATGTTTTATAAAGATTTCTGTTATCAGAGTTCTGGCATTTGCATTCTTATCTCCGATTTTGTTAAAATTTGAAGTTTGTAGTCAGATAAGTAGCAAATCCTGAAATTTCGTTAGAGATAATCATACTTAACAAAAATAAACTAAGAAGTAAAAATTTGACAGAAAAGTAAAGATAAGATTGGGGTGCCTCCCAAGAGCGCTTGTTTTACGAGTCTCTAGCTTGACTCTTTGTACCTTTCTTGAAGACTCATGGAGGTTCAAAGATGAAGACGTCTTCCCTGATGGGAAAGTCCTCAACATAATGCTTTAAGCGATGACCATTAACCTTAAAATTACCTTCTGGAGCTTCGAGTTTGATTGCGCCATAGGGAAATACCTTTGAGATCGTGAATGGTCCGCTCCACCTACTTTTGAATTTACCGGAGAATTTCTTGAATCGCGAATTGAAGAGCAGCACTTTATCTCCTTGTTTGAACCTAGAGGGCTTTAACTTAGCGTCATGGACCCTTTTAGTTCTTTCCTTGAAGCTCAGCGAACTGTCGTACGCTTGGTCTCTTAGTTCTGCTAACTCATTCAACTGCATTCTCCGTTGTTCTCCAGCTGCTGAAATTTCCAAGTTGCAATGTTTTAATGCCCAGTACGCCCGATATTCCAACTCAATTGGGAGGTGACACGCCTTTCCGTAGACTAGGCGATACGGTGTGGTTCCTAATGGTGTTTTGTAGGCAGTTCTGAATGCCCACAACGCATCGTCTAATTTTTCGGCCCACCTATGCCCGTGATTTCCGACAGTTCGTTCCAATATCCTTTTCAAAGCCCGATTTGTCGCTTCAGCTTGCCCATTTGTTTGTGGATGGTAAGCCGTCGAGGTTTTGTGAGTGACACCATACTGCTGCAGCACTCGCATGAATTGAGTATTACAGAAATGCATGCCACGGTCACTGATTATAGCTCTGGGAGTTCCAAATCGACTGAACAGCTTTTTGAGGAACTGGGTTACTACTTTTGAATCGTTGGTTGGAAAAGCTTGAGCTTCGGCCCACCTGGAGACGTAGTCAACTGCGACTAAGATGTACTCTTTACCGTTAGATTTAGGGAATGGTCCCATAAAATCTAATCCCCAGATATCAAAGATCTCCACGGCCTGGATATTAGTAAGTGGCATTTCGTTACGGGCTGAGATATTGCCTTGTCTTTGGCAAATATCACAACGCTTCACCAGATCGCAAGCGTCTCGGAATATGGTTGGCCAATAAAAGCCAGCATCGTAAACCTTTCGTGCAGTCATTTTGTTGCCATGGTGTCCTCCAGTAGGTCCGTGGTGGCTCTGGTGTAGAATTAGTTTTGCTTCCTTCCCATCGACGCATCTTCGAATAAGTTGATCGGGACAAACCTTAAAGAGATAAGGATCGTTCCAATAATAGTTCTTGACATCTCGGAAGAATTTTCATTTCTGAGAGGTTGGCATTCCTTTTGGTACGATGTTTCCTACCAGATAATTGGCGAAGTTAGCATACCAAGGGTTGTGTGTGAACTGTGACCCTTGTTGGTAGCCTTCTATAGTCATGAGTTGTTCTTCAGGGAACTGATCTTGAATATCGTTCTCGTGCAACTTCTCCATTGATGGATTTTCCAATAGGCTAAGATGGTCGGCCGCGACGTTTTATGCTCCTTTTTTATCTTTAATCTCAATATCAAATTCTTGTAGGAGTAGAATCCATCGTAGAAGGCGTGGTTTAGCATCTTGCTTCTTGAAAAGGTATTTCGAAACGGAGTGATCTGTATAGACAATAGTTTTGGACAAGATTAGATAAGAACGAAATTTATCAAAAGCAAATACTACCGCAAGCAGCTCCTTTTCTGTAGTGGTGTAGTTTTCTTGAGCATCCGTGAGTGTTTTGCTTGCGTAGTATATTGGTTGAAAGTGTTTCTCCTTCCGCTGTCCCAGTACAGCTCCAACATCGAAATCACTGGCGTCGCACATGATTTCAAATGGAAGACTCCAATCGGGGGCAACCATGATCGGTGCATGTACAAGCTGATCCTTCAGGTAGTTGAAAGCTTTGAGATATTCATCTGTAAAGTCAAACGGAGTATCTTTTTCGAGAAGATGAGTCATAGGTCGAGAGATTTTAGAGAAATCCTTAATAAAGCAACGGTAGAATCCGGCGTGACCTAGAAAACTTCGGATGGCTTTCACAGAAGTAGGGGGTGGAAGCTTCGAGATGGTCTCAACTTTTGCTTTGTCAACTTCAATTCCAGATTTTGAAATGCGGTGTCCAAGAACTATGCCTTCTTTCACCATGAAGTGACATTTCTCCCAATTCAGAACTAGGTTTGATTCTTCACATCGAGCAAGCATCCTATCCAAGTTAGAAAGACAAGTGGTGAACGAATCCCCAAAAACTGAGAAATCGTCCATGAACACTTCCATGCATTGTTCAATCATGTCGTGGAAGATTGCTACCATGCATCTTTGAAAAGTCGCAGGTGCATTACATAAACCAAAAGGCATACGTCGGTAAGCAAACGTTCCATAGGGACAAGTGAACGTCGTCCTTTCTTGGTCCTTTGGATCGAGAGGTATCTGAAAATAGCCTAAGAAGCCATCAAGGAGACAATAGAATTCGTTTCCTGATAACCTTTCGAGCATCTGATCAATGAATGGTAGAGGGAAATGATCTTTACGTGTAGCTTCATTGAGTTTCCGATAGTCGATACACACCCTCCAACCATTGACGGTTCGTGTTGGAATCAATTCATTGTTTTCGTTAGCGATGACCGTCATCCCTCCTTTCTTTGGGACGACTTGAACTGGGCTAACCCACGGGGAATCTGAGATAGGGTAGATCAGACCGGCATCCAGGAGTTTGATAACCTCCTTTTTCACCACGTCTTGAATCTTTGGGTTGACTCTCCTTTGCCTTTGAACTGATGGTCTGAAGTCGTTTTCCATTAAGATTTTATGCGTGCAGTAGTTTGGACTAATCCCTTGTATGTCAGAGATCTTCCAAGCAATCACCTTCTTGTGTGACTTTAGAACCTGTACCAGTCTTGCTTTCTCTTCGGGCTTCAATTCTTTAGATATGATAACCGGTAAGTGCGAAGTTCCTTCAAGAAAAGCATATTCGAGGTGTGGGGGAAGTTCCTTTAGTTCCAATTCGGGTGGTTCTTCAGTAGATGGTTTCATCCTGGCAATCTCGTCTCTTTTAAGCTCGTCGTACGTTGTTTGATAATCTGACTCCATTGCAGGTGATTCCGGAATGTCGGCTGATGCTATCTCAACCCATTCTGTATTGTTGGACAGCTCATCTTTTCTCAGCTCATATTTTTCTCGGGAAGATTGAGAGATTGCATTTTCTTCAGTGATAATTTCTTTTCCTTTGTCAGTTGTTACAAATCTCTGATATTGAGCTGATGAAGACTCGCATATGGTGATTTCTGGATTTTCACAACCTTCAGTTGGTTGCGAAGCAGGTGTTTTAAGCATTGACTCCATGTTTTTAAGAGTCTTCAGAATTTCTTCCCTTGAGAGAGATGAATGATCTACTTCAGAAGTCGGGTTTCTTCGTAGCAGAGTGACAGGAGTGCCATATCCAAGTGGAGCAGTCAAGATGGAATTGAGCTGCGGCTCGGAATTCTTTAAAGGAAATAGTAACTCTCCAGATGTGTCGGAAGAATCCGAGATAGCTGAGCATAGACCCGCACCTTCTTCACAGAGTATTCTTGAAGTGATGACAGTATTGGGAAGGGGGTTAATGCTGCTTACTGCGAGGATCTCTTCCAAGTGTTCTTCAATTATTTCCTGCATAGAATCTACAAGACCAAGATCTTCTCCCACAGGCTGTTTCATTAGTTTATTAACATTGAAGGTGACCTCTTCAGTTCCAACTCGGAGTTTTAAAGATTTTTCATTTACGTCAATGACGGCCTTGGCAGTGTTTAGGAAAGGTCTGCCAAGGATAAGCGGAACCTGGGTGTCCTCTTCAATATCCATAACAACGAAATCAACTGGAAAGACGAATTTGTCGACACGGACCATAATATCTTTAGCAATTCCTCGGGGGAGTTTAACTGATCTATCTGCTAATTGGATGGTCATACGTGTAGGCAAGAGTTCGTTTAATCCTAGTTTCCTATAAAGCGAGAATGGCATGAGGTTTACACTAGCTCCTAGATCAGCTAAGGCGTTACTTATTTGAACATCCTGAAGATAACAAGGAATAGTGAAACGGCCAGTATCTCCAGGCTTAGGGGGTAGTCCTTGTTGCATAATTAGAGAGCACTCGGCATCTAGGGGCAAGTTAACTATCTGTCTAAGTTTTTCTTTGTTGGATATCAGTTCCTTAAAGAATTTAGCACAACTGGGCATTTCTACTAAAGCATCTAATAATCTAACGTTTAAGTGTAGGCTTTTGAACATTTCTAGATATTATCCAAATTGAGCTTCTTGTTTCTCTTTCTTAAGCCTACCTGGAAAAGGTATTCGAACGGGTTTAGAGACTTCTGGGGCTTTAGAAGGTTCTGGCTCAGGAGAAGTGACAGGGGTGTCAGCTTGTACCGAGTCAGTGGGTAGAGAGGTAGAAGGTTTATCTAAAGGAATATCTATGGTTTTCTCGTTCTTAGTCTCTTTTCCTCCTCTAGTGACCACAAGCATGTCATCGTGCTCATAGGATGAGTGAAAGACAGAATTGTAGATCGCTTCCTCCCTTTGCTTCTCCTCAACTTTTAAAAACAATCTTTTAACATTATCCTCCATGTTTTTAATTAAATCATTTGAAATCCTGAGCAAATAATCATTTTGGTTTTGAAAATCAAGGATTCGTTTGTTTGTATTATTTTGCTCAACCATGAAGTTATTGAAAATCATATTGTCTAGACGAGAAGTCAGTTGGGTAGGAGTAGAGAGAACTAAAGATTGAGACGGGGGTAGTGTGGTTAACCGCTGAACGAATGGTTTAGAATGAAAAGATTGGTCAGGGTTTCTACCAGTGGTGTCAAGAATTTCTTCGTTGGCCCGTCTGTTTGGGAAGAACTTTGGGGGTTTCTTCTTTTGCATGGGTTTAGAAGATTCTTGCAAGTCATTGACAACTTTAGAGATGGATTCGAGTTAAGTTTTCAAGGTGTCCAAGGCTTGATCTGAAGTATTCCTTTCCTCTGAAGTGGATTCATCTGGCTCCAAGTCATGATGGTGCATCGTTATCATCTCAATCAACTTCCAAGCTTCGTCTGAAGTATGTTGCATGAAGTTTCCGGATGAAGCAGCATCGAGGGTTTGTTGGTGCTGAGGATTTAAGCTGTTGTAGAATGTGCAGACCAAATTCATTTCAGCCAACTGATGGTTTTGACATCTTCCGATAAGATTCTTAAATCGTTCCCAAGCCTTGCTTAATGATTCGTTAGTTTCCTGACGGAAGTTAGCAATGTCGGTCTTAAGCTTGGTTTGCATTGAAGGAGGAAAGTACTTAGCTAGAAACTTAGTAGCCATCTCTTCCCATGTATGAATCGAATTGGGTTCGAAATCATAAAACCAGGTTAAGGCTCGAGAAGATAAAGAATAAGGAAATAGATGGAGTCGAAGAAAGTCTCTATTGGTTCCTACTATATCGAAGGAGTCGGTAAGGTTGATGAATTTGCTGAGATGGGTGTTGGAGTTTTCAACCGAGAGACCATGAAACTGACACTCAGATTTAATCATTTTTATGTAGTGGGGCTTAATTTCAAGGGTTTCGTCGGTTGGTGCTACGATCGGTCCTCCTCGTCCCTCTAGCAGTGGTTTGATTGATGAGGCGAGTGTGATATGGTTCGTCATAACTCGTAAGGTAGAAATTAGGGTTACGGAAAGGAAAAACTAATCTAACTAAACAAAATTAACCTAATTAATCTAATTAACCTAAGGATAAAGTAGGTAACTTCCGGATGATTTTGATCTCCCGAAAGGGTCGCTAAATAACTAAGATAACTAAATTCCTAAAGTCGGTCGTTGTAGTCCCCGGCAGCGGTGCCAAAAACTTGTCGTGCACCCCGCGGTCGGTCGGATTTTACTCCGGTCGTTGAACCTTCCGGCAAGGGTGCGCGGACAGTGTGTTTTATATTTATTATGCTGGGTATCCTAAGTTTTGATACAACCTAAAGACCTAAAGGGCAGTAAGCGGTATGTATGACTCAGGTGTCGTTCTTCAAACCACAACGTGCATGGGAATCTAGGAGGTTTAATTATCTTTTGTAATTTAGCTGGGATTTTTAAAACTTTTTGATAGGTTGGTTGGTTTTCTAAACTAATTATTAAAATTAAAAACTAAATTAAAGACAGGGGTTTGTACGGAGAACGCAGAGAAATCAAGATAAGGAATATGTTTGCTGTGACTTCGGCAATGTTATTTGGATGGATAGTTATGAGGGATAAGGTTACTAGATGTGATGATTAATCCGGTGAGGTCATAGAAACTTAATTGGTAGATAAAGTATTATGCCTACGACCTTTACTCGGTTTCCCATGTATTTATGTTAACGCTATACCGGATACTCAGGCGTTTTACGGCTTTTCCGTTATACCAATTAGGGTTCCAGATTACTCACTAGATATTCCCATATTTCTTAATGAGCTACAGCTACGATCCTACTATATACCTAACGTAGAGTTGTCCGCAATCAGATATATAATATGTCACATGGATAGTAGTTATAGAATGTCCAGTACACCGGAAGTTCTCCCAAATGCACAGACCAATCCAACTGACAATTATCCTCTAATCCAGGTCCCCATTTACAGACATCCGGAAGACGTTAGTATCATGGCATGAATTGTTCATTGAACAATAACATGAACAGGGTTTAACCCGCGGAACTGGTTGGGATAATCTGTCTAGCGGTCAGCTGAATTGTTCATCATTAATCATACAATTAGCACAACTATTACATGCATGTTAACCTATCTGTATTATGTTTATTATGTTCGTGAAAATCTAATCAGCAGGGCAGTGATAATGTTTACGTATGTCTAGCATGCAGTACCTAAGCAACAATCAAACAAGAACATGCAATAGGACGGAACACTAGTCATCATATTAACTGACCTAATAATTAAATCATGGATATCCCGGAAGTTGTCCCAAAGATACACAACAAACAAGCGTGAACCTAATCTATCTCTAATCCTATGCTTCGTGTCCCTCGGATGTATTTCAATCAAGGGAACATCGACCATGTTGAGTTCATTGATCATCATACACAGAATAGTTGGCAATCCTACTTCTAGCAATTGGCCAGGTTCTAGGGAGGAGGATACAAACCACAGCATAAGTTGGATAGATAAACAGGCAGAGGTTCAGCTTATAAGTTCGCAAATAGTTTTAAACCTACACAGACAGAGTGACAGTATGTTTACAATTGGGAATCATTATTTCCACAACGGATTGTGCCCACGATTTTCATAGCTTCCACATTCCGTACTACACACATTCGTTATGATTCCGGCGCTATACAAATGAAAGCCGTATAACGTTACCTTCGTTGTTTCGTAATGGTGTTATCCCCAATTATATATTATATCATAACTATCCTAACATTGCATACATCACAACAAACATTGATTTGTCTAGCCTAGCATAATTCTAGCATTCATTCCTAAGCATGCATAATAAGAAAGCATAATTAAAAGAATAAATGCGAGAGATTGTATTAAACCTGAATACGAGAGTAATACAGACAAATCTTCACAAATCTGAAGTCTCGGAGTAACTCCGTACAAAAGCTACTAAGAGCTTCTACTCTAATCTACTAATTCTCCTCTAACTCCTAAGAGTAGTGCTAGAGAGAGAATGCTAACCTAATTCTAGAGAGAAGTTTTAGAGAGAGAAAGAAAATGAGATGTGAGGTGTGGTGTGTTTGAAATGAATGAGGAGGCTTGATATTTATAGGAGAATGAGGTGAAGCTTGGTACAAGTCACAAAGCATGAAGAACAAGCACCAAAGCGCATACGGGAGGTACTGGACCAAGGGGGGGGGGGGGTCAAACGGCACCTCACAAAGCAAACACCCCTGTATACGGCACCCATAGGGCCGTATACGGCACCTAGGGTACCGTATACGGTACCTAGGTGTCCAGGGGGGGGGGCGGGGTTGGTGCTCCGTTTGGCCTCCGCTTGTTTCTCGGTTGCTTGGTTCGTCCGTATCTTCTTCGTTCGGGCTCCGATTTGCTTGATTCTTGCGCCGTTGGTTTCGTTTTTCCGTTACGATTCTAATGACACTGAGTTTGGCAAATTTGGAAGTGTTTAACTTTTGCGTGTTCCGGATGACGATCGACGAGCTTCCAGACTGCTTATCTTCTCCGTCTTTCGTCCGTTTCTTCTGATTCTTTCACCTCCGGTCTTGGATCTTCCTATGGAATCATAAAATATGTATTAAGCTCTATTTCCATAAGAACATTGAGAACGGAAAATTTAAGGTGATTGTTTTGCCTCGGTTTGCGTGTTATTTGGACGTTTTAACCGATTTTTGCAGCAACGTCTATATTTAGACTACCTTGGTGATTTTTGGTAAATAATGATGGTTTTGAAATGTTTTCACCAAAGAATAGTCCAAAAAGTGTGGAAATATATCCTTAAAAACATGACTTTTTGGGTCACATCACAGTGAAACGCCCTTCTAACCAAAGGATTTTTTTTTATACTACTAGCTACGACATTAATACTGATAGTTCACCTTTTAATACTGTTGGTTCACGGTTAACACCCCTAGTGTAAAACTAGTACTGCTAGTTCACAGTTAACACCCCTAGTGTGAAATTAGTACTGCTAGTTCACGGTTAACACCCCTAGTGTAAAATTAGTACTGCTAGTTCACGGTTAACACCCCTAGTGTAAAACTAGTACTTCTAGTATAAAACTTGAAACGCGCATAACTTTTTACTCACTTAACATTTGACCACCAAATTTTGCGGGGACCTTTAAAATACCATTTTAAAACTTTTCCTTTTTACACTTTTCTAAAATTCACGTTTATCGTGAAAACGGACGTGTTGGTAATTTCGGACCATTTTAAACCAATTTAGTGGACTACCCATATTCCAAACCACATGTATTTGCCCCTGACCTTTTTCCAACATATTCATACATACATTTGACATGTGTGACAATAGAAACATGTTACATACTTGCACCGTAACCCATTTTAATACCTTGACCCATTTGGACACCTTTTGACCCATTTCCAATTTCCACCATATTTTAACTCAACCATACTTCACCTTAACTTGACCAATTCAACATGGTTGACTATATGTCAACATCAAAACCAATTAATAACTTCAATATCACACTTTACTACATTTCACCAATTAACATAACTTATATCCTTACTATATGCTTTACTCTCACCATTGTCATCCAATACATTATTCTTTGACTTGGACCACTTTCATCACTTTGACTTTATCAAGTTAAAGGTATTCATCCTTGACCCTTAACATTCTTACACTTTAAATGATATATGTCAAATCTCATTTTGGGCGATTTATACAAGGGCATACAAAAAGACAATTTAAAAGAGAAGGAGCTTAGTCTAACCATTAAAGCTAGCTCCATTATCCACCTTAGCTTTATATCATCATAAGTCACCTTTCTTAGCAAATGACTCCAACCACACAAACCTACAAAATTAAACACTTAACGGAATAAGCCGAAGCTTAGTGAATATATAGCAATTAAAAGAATATCACTTAAACACACAATCATAATCTTACCAAAAACACTTAACACAATAATCTTTCTTTAATCAACTTAACATAATTTAACATAAAAACTTACTTGAATCATCTATTTACTTCTTCCACAATGTTAAGGATCCTTAACCACTTCCACATGTTAATCTAAATCCCTTATTAAGCATTTCAATCTTTTGGCTTAAAACTTAGTAAGGGGATATGGGAAAACCCCAAAATACCCTTTTAATTAATGACGCTTAATCTGCTGGCCTCTTTCATGGTTAGGGTACATTCATATTTCTCACGCTTATCATTCTCTCCCTTACCGTCACTATTCCTCCTCCTTTCTCCATCAGACGCCCCCATCACCGCATCCTCCTTCAATTTTACAAAATGCTAACATTTTCTGCCTCCCTGGCCACCATCTCCAATACCGTCTCCTCCAGTCCTCCTCACCACCCGAAGTCCATAGTCCGGCGTTTGAAATCAATCTACACCATATGTAGGTAAAATTTATTTGAGGGTTGGGGTTTGGATATCGATTTCATGTGCGTATTTTCTAATTTCATTGATTTTTGATAGTTAATGGGTATATCGTTTGTACGTATCATCATAATTTCAACAAACCTCGCCAATAACCCAGATTTTTTAGTTTCGATTTGTTTTGAGATTATCTAGGGTTCCTAGGTTTTAGATGTTGATCGATTTACCGATTCATATTAATAGTTTATAAAACTCACTTTTTGCCCGCCAACTGTTCGTCGAAATGCTTAAGTGACAAAATTAATTTGCAGGGTACATTTAGCCATAGCAATTACATGGTTCCCTCCCGTAAAAATAAAATTTTATATGTTACTTATGGGTAATTTCTCATTTTGATGCTCACATTTCATCAAGTTGATTGTAGATGCATTCTGTTTAGTTGTTACTTACATGTACACACCTAAGTTTGATTTTGTTCCATAAAAGAAATAACTAATATGCACTTGTTTGACAAATGCATTTGTATGTGTTTGCACCTTCATTGTCTCTTAAATCAGTTTTAAAGGTTGTGTACCCACCCTGCATGACGTCTTTGATGTTCAGAATGATGGCTGAGTTTCTATCCTATCATATTATGGGCAAGTATTCATGCTCTTTTTAAATCATTATATAACATACAATATGCACTTGACAATTTTAATCTTTACCGCATGTTCCTTTACTATACTCTACTGAAGAACCTCTTTGAAACGGGTAACGTTTGCCGAAAAGTGAAATAATATCGAATGTTTTTTGAGTAAAATTGATTTACAGGTCATTCGTATGATTGATTTTTTTCATTTTTATTTTGGCCTTATAAATCAAATATATAGATTTAGCGTTTTTCTGTTAGGGGTGATTTCTGATTCGATATTCAATATTATACGTGTTTGAATTGGTTTTATTTGAAGTAATAGTTTAGCGTGTTTGAAATGACTTCATTCTCTATCCCCTGGAATTAACTACCTTACAAGGTCATACGTTCATCGTGCGTCTAAATATGAAACCTTTTATCGGCATTCACCTTTATAGAAGAAACATATTAATTTTTCCAGGTAAGGATCAATCTCTTTATTAATGTTGGTGCTATCGATTCCAAAGTGAATTCAGTCTTCACTAATTCATTTTCTGTTATGAGTACGTTTGATGCAGGCCTATCAACTTTCTCGTGAATCTTTGCTCTTGTTATCCAGCTCATCACATCCATGAACTATTATTCGATCGTAGTTTGGAGTATCCTATATGTGTAGGTAATTTATAGGCGTACACATTTAGAGATTTTAGTATAGTAATAAATGGAAAACTTTGGTTTAAGGCGAGACATAGATGACATACTAATATTTCATAAACATATGTGGGGAATTAAGTTTTAGGATAAGAACATAAGATGAGGAAAGATGAGCATGACATGGTATTCAGATGAGCTAGCAATAGTTTCAAGCTGGAGAATATTTCGTAAAAGGAATGCAATCAGATGACAATTAATGGGGGATGTTTCAATGTCAAAGTCTTCATGTTAAAAGCTTAGAAAGTTTACAGTGTACTAATATTATGGGTCACTATCTTTTTGGCAATGGAGAGTCCACCAGTATCAAGGTAGTTTATTGCATTGGTTAGATTCCGATTTAGAAAATATTACGAGACACTTTTATTGCATGTGTACCCTTCTTAGCTTACTTATAAGCAGCCTGTAGAAACTTTCTATGGGGAATTAGTTATCAATTTGGATGTATGTAATGATTGCAATCATACATATGTCAAAGTTTCTCGATATTTTTTTATACAGTTCTTACTTGTACAATATATGAGTATACGACCTTTATTGTTTATTAAAAAAATGCAATTGCACATAAATATATAAATATTGGACGTACCTTCAATTTTTCTAGCTGCCTTTCATGATTATTATAATACTTTATCATTTCTTTGATTCGTGCGTATTCGATTTGCATCAACTATGCAATGACACATTATATTTTGCTCTGCTACTACCAACTATGATCACGAACCACTGTTTACTTGTTTCTAATAAGATAGGACCGTCGAAAAGATTTCAAAAATTGTTTCCGCCGCATTGCGCGGGTCAACTACTAGTTACGCATAATTAACATACTTTAACAAGCTAATCACAATGGAATAACTACTTCCACAAGTGATACCAATGTCATTCCTTGGGTACCATCAAGCAAATGACAAAGAAATCACTTACTTTAACAAATCCCATTACTTAATAAGCAATGGACACTTTAACACTTCCACAAGTGATGTCATGACTATCACTACTTTAGCAATCCTTCATACTTACTTAGTAAGTCATGGAGACACTTTAACATATCCATCTTTCTTTATAATAGGTAATGGAAACAACAACAAATATCTATAAATCTTACACAAGTCCTTACCAAAGCTTAAACCACATACTTTCTTTAACACTTACCAATAATCAAGTAAACAACCCATCACATGCTAGGACAAGCACTTAGTCATTCAATATAAATAAATACACTTTAACTTAATAATAACACAAATAACACTTCCACCCGATTATATGAATCCTTTACTTGGAAACATATAACCGTTATCCATTTAATCCCCATATACTCACCTTGGATCTTTAGGCGATTTGACGACTTAACACTTGATTAGCGACTTCATACCGTTCAAGTACCTGTCATACAACATATACATATAACAACACACTTAGCAACTTATAGTGATCGATCTTGACTAATCATCTTTATCTTTTAACCTTTCATTACTTTAATACTTATAACAAATTAAACTTCTTTAACTAACAATTATGGTGAATTAAGCATAATTAACACCATCTTATCTTTTTACTACTTAAATCATCATTCATGGTCATGCTTTACTTTCAAGACTTAATCACTTTACATTATCATCTTTAATTTTACTTAACAGCTTAACACAAACTATCTTTAATTTCACTTTACAACTTCTCATGAACAATAAGAACATCAAGAACACTTCATCAAATTAGGGTTCTTTACTTCTAACATGTAATTAGGTTAATTATCATCATTATAAAGCTTAACCAATATCAATTTAACTTATACAAACCCTAGTTTCGTATTTAACTTACTAACTACTTGAAACCCATGAAAAACTCATTTCTAGGGTTAGGAAATTGAAGAAAAACACTTACTTGATGTTAGAGAAGATTAAAGGAATAATAATCCCAAGTTTCTAGCTTCAATTCCTTGTTCATGAATGATTTAAGGTTTAATTCTTGTTCCTGGGGTTTCTCCCTTTCCTTTGATCTTCTTTCTTTCTATTTTCTTGTTACTGGAATGTTTTAGAAAGGAGGTGATAATATAATATGTATATATATACTTAACCAACTTATGTAATTGTATTATTTTACACCCCGTACTTATCATTGTCTGAAACTTTAAAACCGACTCGCGATTATTACTATTTTATTTGTCATAAAATAATAATAACTTAAAACAATTACTTTTACTCTTATCACAATAATACTTTAAAAATTTGGGGTGTTACAACTCTCCCCCACTTGTCTCATTCGTGTCCTCACGAATGTCGCTTATATATGTTCACACTTATCACTTTCTTACTCATGCGGAAGCATTCACTTTCCTTGTCATAATTCTTTACTTAGTAGTTCCAGACAATAACATATACCTTTCGCATTTAAACTTTTCACCTTTATCTTAACTACACACATATCTCATTCCCATAAAGCTAATAGCCTTAATAAGTTAACTTATCACATCACTTTTCAATAGCTTTTCAGCTATACACATTACACATAACTTTAACAATATAAACACTTAATCAATCTTATCACTTTTGTGCATTTTAAGGTAATACACTAACTTTTCATCAATTCTTACCATGAAGTTTTCAACATACGAATTAAGCAACTTATGCACATAATCTGATTAACATAAGTACATGACATGTACATACTTCTTAAACTACTTACACAAATAACTTTATCAACACAATTGTACAAAGTGTGCATATTTATTAAACAATTTATACTTAACTTTATCAACACGACACTTAACCTTTCATTCTCTTGCACACATGCAGTGTGCCTTTACTTTATTACGTAAGCACATAACATGTGCTCTTAACCTTTCACTTTTCTTTAACACAGTGCAGTTCATGCACAGAGTGCGACTTCTACAACTAATATCATGACATACATTACACGACTTAAACAACTTATACATATAAACATATCTATTCAATTCTTTTGACATGCACATATAAAATGCACATTTTCTTTGCTTTTCTTCCTGTGCCCATATACTGTACAACTTACATAGGTCACTTATACTTAATCACATAAACACTTAACCATGTACAGTGCTTAGAGCAGATAACTACTTATAACAATTCTTACTGTTAGAAACTAGCAATATGCTAGAATCTTTACACATTACAACTACTTTCACTTTGAAAGTAATGTTGCATCCCGAAGCGGTCGTTGACACAACGGGAGTGCAACAGTGGGTTGTTTTAAATTTATAGAGCTGGGAAAATCCTAAGCTAATACTACTTTCAGCCCTAATTAGGTTACTAGGGTAGTAAGCGGTATGTTGACTCAGGTGTCGTTCTTATACTACAACGGGCATGGGATCTTAGGCGTTATAATTATACTTTTGTGATCTAGCTAGGGTTTAAAATAAGATTTGATTTGGTTTGGTTTTATAACTAATCTATTAAAATAAATGCAGGAAAGGAAAAGATGTTTGTACGGAGGCTCAAAGAACAGTGGATATGAGAGTGTTTACTATGATGCCGGTATATGCTTTGAATTAGTAGTTATTGGTATTAAAGCCACTAGTTATGATGATTAATCCTTTGAGTAACCAGGAACTTAAATTAACACGAAGTATTATACCTACGGCAGTTCCTTAGCTTTTCCCACGTATTTAAACGCTATACGAAGTACTGTGCCGTTTTATGGTTTTTCCTTAGCATTGATTCAAACTGCCAGTTTGCTCATTGGATACCCTATATTATTAGTGACGTATAATTACGATCCTATCATATATCTAACGTAAAGGTCTCTACAATCAGATAAATAATATGTCACATGGATAGCAATTATATAGTGTCAGATACACCGGAAGTTCTCCCAAATGTACTGATCAATTCAATCAACAGTTATTCTCTAATCCTATTCCTCAATCTCTGACAAATGTGTGTCGGTATCATGGCACGAATTGTTGAATAAACAATAATGTGAACATGATTTACCCTACGGAATAGGTTGGATTAACTTGTCTAATGGTCAATTGAATTGTTCATCATTAATCATATAAATCACTTTAACTATTACATGCACATTATTTTACCGTATAAACATCAACTTATATCTGAAAACCCTAATCATGCAGTTACATATAGTAATCGGAGGTTCAGTTCTAGCATGCAGCATTCCTAAGGCAACAATCAAAAAAGAACATACAATAGAAAGGCACACAGATAACTATTCCTAGTTCATACCATTTCACATAACCAGATGATCGGATCATAAATATCCCGAAAGGTCTCTCAAAGATATTTAATATATGAGCTTGAATCTAACCTATCTCTAATCCTATGCTCCGCATCTCTTATGATATAGTTTCAATCTAGAGAATACAGCCATGTCGAGTTCAAATGCTTCATCATACATAGAATAGGTAGAGTACGTACCACTAATAACTGGCCAGGTTTTAGCAGGAAGTTTCTAACCACAGCATAAGTTGGATAGGTAAACAATTGAGATTCAATTCATAAATTCAGATACAGTTTAATATTCACACAGGCAGAGTAACAGCATGTTACAATTGGGATTATTATTTCCACAACGGATTGTGCCCACGACTTTCATAGCTTCCACGTTCCGTACTACACACATTCGTGATGTTTCCGGTGCTATACAAATGAAAGCCGTATAACGTTACCTCCGTTGTTTCATAATGGTGTCATCCAAATTGAATATTAAATCATAACTACTTAAGCATAACCATTATCATAGTAAACACATATTTGTCTAGCCTAGCATGGCATCTCTAGTAAGCAATACAACGCAAACATAATATAAGCAAATCATATTTACGAAATAAAGAAAGAGATATAAATATAACCTGAATAAGTATTACAGACAAATCTTCATGATCCAAAGTCTCGGAGTGACTCCGTACAGACGCTACAACTACCGCTACGCTAACTAGCTACCCTTTCTAATTCTCCTCTAACTCCTAAGGGTAGTGCTAGAGAGAGAAAGTAGAGAGAGAGAAAGAGTGTGTGAGAGAGAAAGAGTGTGTGAGAGAGAAAGTGAGAATTCTATGAAGAATTGGTGTGTGGAATGAGGTGAATGAGGCCTCTATTTATAGGCAAGCCTTGGATCCAAGAGTACAAGTCCACAAGCATACGTACAAGCAAATGAAGCAAAAACGAAGCCGTGTGAGACCAAACCAGGCCATGTACGGCCCTATAGAGGCCGTGTACGGCTCTGTACAGGCCGAGTACGGCTCTGTATAGGCCGTGTACGGCCCTGTGGTGGCCGTGTGCTAGGCCGTGTGATTTTTCTGACTTTTCTCGCAACTTCGGAAGGCCGTATCTTCTTCATTTCACGTCCGTTTGACTTCATTCTTTCGCTTACGGCTTCGTAATTCCATTACGCTTCTAATGATGCCAATTTGGTAGAAATTGGATGTGTGGGGCCCAGGCGTGTCAAGAATACATTTTGTAGCTTTCGGCTGCGCTGTATCTTGCATAACTTTTTCATCCTTGATCCGTTTTGAGCAATCCTTATATCCACGTTATCGTAATCTCCATAGATACAAAATAAGATAATTGTGAGGTCTTGGTATGGAGTTTACAGTAGATTTAGGGTTTGGCTCAATTTGGTACCTATTTCAGTGTATTTTCAGCCCTTTTCGTATAGTTTTGGAAAGTCCGTCAATTTTTCACCTTTATAACAAAATATGATAAATAATGATGTTTTAAGAATGTTTTTGTATTAAAAGGTCTAAATATGGGGTCAGTAATGTAGGAAAAAACGTGACTTTTTGCACTACATCAAGAAACATTAGAAGTGACATTAAAAGTCACATCAACACTTATCAATAATGATCATTTCAACTTTAACAATAACTAGCAAAAGAGCTAGCACTTACACATTTTATTGACTAGCATAAAGCTAAAATTCTTTACCCTTACAACTAGTTAATTACTTAATCATAACTGTAGTCAATACATTATCTTGATTATGTGAAATCTTTTACACGCAAGTACTCCAAAATCACATAACTTTAATCATTGGGTTTCACTTACATAGTGAATTAACTTACCCTTAAACCCAAAACGTATTACTTTCACTTTCGATTCACAGTTTAACTTTTACTGGTTGAAACTTAACCACTTTACCTTGCCATTAATTCTTTAACATACAAGTACCTTACACATGAACTTCTTTTAATGGAGATAAATTTACGCTTCTTACCTTTTTAATCATTACTATTCTTAACATTTCACTCTTTTATCGACACAAACTTTTCAATTATTTCTTTACACTGGGCTATTCGGGTCTTCAAAACCCTCATTTAACCTTTTTCTTAACACTTTTAAATCATCCTATTATAACAACTTTACCTTAAAGCAACACTTAAGTGGGTTAGACCGTTTCATGTCAGTTGACTTTTACTTCTTTTCAAATTTTGTGTCGAACTTCTAATCAAGAAAGAGACTTATCAATTATCGTATTCATATAATGTCTAATAACAGACATACTTATTCATATAATAACAGTAAGTTTGATCATACACACTTCTAACAATTAACTTTTATTACTTTACCCACTTACTACCCCCCTTTCAACTCCCAATCAAAGCAAATCACCACTAGTCTCATTATACATATAACAGTCATGAATCACCAGTGTGTCTTAATATGATAAAACCATGTTGGCCAGGCGTCGTTCTATTATACCAGTTTCACACTTCTATTCATTATTGTTAGATATATACTGGTTCCAGTGTGACTATATTTTAATTTCATAACAATTGAACAATCATATAACACTTTAATCTACACAACAATAAGTCATGAAGATTTTAACTTAACACAGAAACTTACAAATAGTGTAACTTTATCATATCTTTTCACATTGAATTTTTTTTAACAACATAATTGACATCAGTCAATATCTTTGATCATCTTAAACCTTGAACACACAGTAACTTTATACTTTAATAATCAACTTAACTATCAAAGATACGCTTTCAACATAAACCTTTAACAGTTAATTGAGAAATGGATAGAAATTTCTTTCATTAATAACTTACTTACTTTTTCACTTTACCTTTATACACCTAATCTTATCACAGTTGTATAATTCTCCTACATACATGCACTTTGAAACATACAATTATTACTTAACCGAACACTTATACGCTTTTCATAAAGTCTTAACAACAAACAGATAACAAAAAGTTTACTTACTACCACATTCACTTCATACTACTGTAGGTATAATCTACTCACAATATTAACTTCACATAAGTAAGGAATTTCCACATAACATTTAACATATTTCACTTAAACACACTTACTTCTTTACACATAATAACTTGCACTTAATGATAACAGGATATAACAATCGTATCATTATTTCACATAATTTGTCTTTACACGTACTTCCTATATTCGACATCTTAGCATAACCTTCCTAGTTCATAAATATTTTCAGACAATAAAATATTGAGATTCCCGAGTTAAACGGTATATATGCAGGTATAAATTAACAGAAAATGGTACCTGTCAACACATCGGGATTCTTATCTTCTTCCGGCTCTTTTAACATATTTAAGGTCAATAAGAACTATTCATAATACTTTATCACATCATTATACCTTTCAGCAACTCCTTTAACTAGCAACAACCTTTGCGTAATTCATACTGCACATCTTATCATTTCCATTTACTTTAACATAGTGATGCAAATAATAATCTTAACAACTTTAACAATTCACATTGGTTTAAGCCTAGGCAATAATATCGTGGATTACCTAAGTCTCTTAAACCATCGCTCTGATACCAACTTGAAACGCCGTTCTAACCAAAGGATTTTTTTTATATACTACTAGCTACGACATTAATACTGCTACACCTTTTAATAATGTTGGTTCACAGTTAACACCCCTAGTGTAAAACTAGTACTGCTAGTTCACGGTTAACACCCCTAGTGTAAAATTAGTACTGCTAGTTCACGGTTAACACCCCTAGTGTAAAATTAGTACTGCTAGTTCACGGTTAACACCCCTAGTGTAAAGCTAGTACTTCTAGTATAAAACTTGAAACGCGCATAACTTTTTACTCACTTAACATTTGACCACCAAATTTTGCGGGCACCTTTAAAATACCATTTTAAAACTTTTCCTTTTTACACTTTTCTAAAATTCACGTTTATCGTGAAAACGGACGTGTAGGTAATTTCGGACCATTTTAAACCAATTTAGTGGACTACCCATATTCCAAACCACATGTATTTGCCCCTGACCTTTTTCCAACATATTCATACATACATTTGACATGTGTGACAATAGAAACATGTTACATACTTGCACCGTAACCCATTTTAATACCTTGACCCAATTGAGACCCATTTGGACACCTTTTGACCCATTTCCAATTTCCACCATATTTTAACTCAACCATACTTCACCTTAACTTGACCAATTCAACATAGTTGACTATATGTCAACATCAAAACCAATTAATAACTTCAATATCACACTTTACTACATTTCACCAATTAACATAACTTATATCCTTACTATATGCTTTACTCTCACCATTGTCATCCAATACATTATTCTTTGACTTGGACCACTTTCATCACTTTGACTTTATCAAGTTAAAGGTATTCATCCTTGACCCTTAACATTCTTACACTTTAAATGATATATGTCAAATCTCATTTTGGGCGATTTATACAGGGGCATACAAAACGACAATTTAAAAGAGAAGGAGCTTAGTCTAACCATTAAAGCTAGCTCCGTTATCCACCTTAGCTTTATATCATCATAAGTCACCTTTCTTAGCAAATGACTCCAACCACCCAAACCTACAAAATTAAACACTTAACGGAATAAGCCGAAGCTTAGTGAATATATAGCAATTAAAAGAATATCACTTAAACACACAATCATAATCTTACCAAAAACACTTAACACAATAATCTTTCTTTAATCAAATTAACATACTTTAACATAAAAACTTACTTGAATCACTCTATTTACTTTTTCCACAATGTTAAAGATCCTTAACCACTTCCACATGTTAATTACGCATAATTAACATACTTTAACAAGCTAATTACAATGGATTAACTACTTCCACAAGTGATACCAATGTCATTCCTTGGGTACCATCAAGCAAATGACAAAGAAATCACTTACTTTAACAAATCCCATTACTTAATAAGCAATGGACACTTTAACACCTCCATAAGTGATGTCATGACCATCACTACTTTAGCAATCCTCCATACTTACTTAGTAAGTCATGGAGACACTTTAACATATCCATCTATCTTTATAACAGGTAATGGAAACAACAACAAATATCTATAAATCTTACACAAGTCCTTACCAAAGCTTAAACCACATACTTTCTTTAACACTTACCAATAATCAAGTATACAACCCATCACATGCTAGGACAAGCACTTAATCATTCAATATAAATAAATACACTAACTTAATAATAACACAAATAACAATTCCAACCGATTATATGAATCCTTTACTTGGAAACATATAACCGTTATCCATTTAATCCCCATATACTCACCTTGGATCTTTAGGCGATTTGATGACTTAACACTTGATTAGCGACTTCATACCGTTCAAGCACCTATCATACAACATATACATATAACAACACACTTAGCAACTTATAGTGATCAACTTGACTAATCATCTTTATCTTTTAACCTTATTACTTTAATACTTATAACAAATTAAACTTCTTTAACTAACAATTATGGTGAATTAAGCATAATTAACACCATCTTATCTTCTTACTACTTAAATCATCATTCATGGTCATGCTTTACTTTCAAGACTTAATCACTTTACATTATCATCTTTAATTTTACTTAACAGCTTAACACAAACTATCTTTAATTTCATTTTACAACTTCTCATGAACAATAAGAACATCAAGAACACTTTATCAAATTAGGGTTCTTTACTTCTAACATGTAATTAGGTTAATTATCATCATTATAAAGCTTAACCAATATCAATTTAACTTATACAAACCCTAGTTTCGTATTTAACTTACTAACTACTTGAAACCCATGAAAAACTCATTTCTAGGGTTAGGAAATTGAAGAAAAACACTTACTTGATGTTAGAGAAGATTAAAGGAATAATAATCCCAAGTTTCTAGCTTCAATTCCTTGTTCATGAATGATTTAAGGTTTAATTCTTGTTCCTGGGGTTTCTCCCTTTCCTTTGATCTTCTTTCTTTCTATTTTCTTGTTACTGGAATGTTTTAGAAAGGAGGTGATAATATAATATGTATATATATATATATACTTAACCAACTTATGTAATTGTATTATTTTACACCCCGTACTTATCATTGTCTGAAACTTTAAAACCGACTCGCTATTATTACTATTTTATTTTTCCTAAAATAATAATAACTTAAAACAATTACTTTTACTCTTATCACAATAATACTTTAAAAATTTGGGGTGTTACAGGCAGGTTTATGAAATTCATGTTTACTGAATTTGTACCTTTGTAGCTGATCTACGTGCACTGTACAACAATTGGAAATGAGGAAGCTGCAAGAATGTATCCAGGAATCAGGAATTTGAATTATGTTACTTTAACAGCTCGTGAAAATGAAGAGATAGAGGGTGTAGGTTTTGGTTTACAGCATGTGAGAATTCTTGAAGGATATGAAGAAGATTTAGTGAAATATGTAGAGGAGATGAGTGATTCTTCTGGAAAAAAGAGAAAGAGAAGTGAAGAAATGGGTAAATTATTTCCTATTCATATAAGTTTGTTATCTATTTTGAAAAAATTAGACAACTGCATTTTAAAAACATACGAAAAAAATAAATTTGGTAATTGAAATTTTTTTACACAGAATTCGATGCAAGACAGCTTGAACACATGGATGACTCTCCTTTTGATTATGTTTTCGAGATTAGAGATGAACATTTAAGAGTATGTAACTTTCTTACATTGTATATTCATTCATATGTGCATAAGTTTTTTTGTGATGAATTATTATCAGAAAAAAAAAGTATAAACTTAATGATGACTATATTACAGGATTCAAAAATGATGATCGAACGAAGTCTGGTTCATGTTCGAAAAAAAAAGCACATTGATAACTCTATAAAGAGTTTGATGTCATCTAATCCATTTGATCCGGAACTTTTTGATTTAGCAGTCGAAAGAAACACAATTTTTTATGTTACAAGGGTTTTAAAGAAGGAATATGTACCTGATTGTGATGACGAGATTTTGTCACCGACGTCTCGTCGTGTCACAGAAATTGGGCAGTCATTTAAGAAGCCAGAATCATCAATACTGATTGTTGAGCCATTATGTGCACTAAAAAGCACATTTTCTGAACATCCAACTGAGGGTACTTCTGAAAATCCAAACGTGGTTGAAACAGCACCTAAAGAATCTCCATTGGATGTCGGAGAAAAGACAGAACACCTTGATGAAACTGACAAGAAAAAGGAAGATCTGAAGGAAAGTGTGAAGGATGAATTGGAGAAAAATGGTGGTCTTGAAAACTTAAAAGTGGGTACCTCATTGCTGCAATATCAAGAAAAATCTTACATTGGGGCAGTGAAACGAAGGAAATTGAATAATAATGATTTCCCAACATTTGATTTGGGGATATCCCCTGATCAATTATGAATATCAGACCCTAATGTGTTACAACAAACTTTTCAAGAAGCTGCGTTTGTTGGAGATCAGACAGTTCAAAACGAGGATCAAGGTTGTGTAGTGAATGATCCTGAAATAGGCTCGGTTGGGAAACCATTTTCAGATTATGAGGATTTTCTGCATTGTCAAGCCGCAGATTTGGCTTCTGCAGAGTTTGAAAAGAGGAAATAAGAGGAAAATAAAATTCATGACATCATACGTAACAGACTTCAGAAGTTGGATGTGATTGATGAAATTCAGAAGTAAAAGGAATCAGAGATGAAAAAGAAAAGAGACGAAGAAAATATAAAGAATGAAGCTGAAAAGAAAAGAGTTGATAAGAAAATCGTTGAAGATTATTTGTTCCCAAAGCAAGTATCAACATCAGATACATTGCAGATGAAGAACAATAAAGTAGAACCTGCATCAAAATCAACTTCTTCTCACTCAACAATGTTTACCCCGTTTGCAGCTCCAAGTCCAGTTGGTTCACCCAAAGTTGCACCTGCTAGTTCAGTTGGTCCACCTAAACTGAAACTAGAGTTTCCAAAAGATTTTCCAAAACCTGTTAATCCATTTTCAATAAGTAAAAGTTTTAAACCTCCAACAGATCTACCACTTCCAGCTAAAACTGTTGAAGTGAACGTCAACCTTCATGAGAAAGCTGAGAAGAAGGTTAATTTTATGACAAATACAACAGTAGAAGTCGAGGTTGATGGTAAGACCGAGGTTGTGAATATATCTGATGATCTTGTCTCTCCGTATGTTGGTAAGGAGGTTTGTGTCGATTCGAAGCTAACAGTACAAGAAGAGAGATTGTGTAGATTCATCTTCAGTGCAAGCCAACCTATCAAGTAAGTTTTTTGATATGCTTACCAACACAATAAATTAGTTACTGCATTTTATATAAGTTTACTGCATCTTATGTATATTTTGTATACTTTAAAAAAAACAGGACGGTTTACTTCAAGAATTATGCGTGCAATCTGAATCTTCAATCTTTGGAAAGCTAGTATAATGGAATTCCAGTACAACAAGAAGTAATTGATGTTTAGACACAGATCCTGAATTATATAGAGTATGAGCTAGAGTCATGTCGCACCCCCAGCAGTCACGGTCGTTGTCGCGACTGACGAGAGCACGACTGGGTGGAAGTTTTAAAATTTATATTTTGCTAGGGACCTAAGTTCTACTAGAGCTGTATAGCTGAGGTATGACCTAGGGTCGTTCTAAAGAGTTAACCGTATTGTGAAACGACTTGTTGAGACGAAAGTTCAAATTAGCGATGGTTTGAAAATAGTTTTGAGTGGGGGTTTTATACTTAGGTCCCTAATTAAAATTAAAAACTAGTTAAAGCCGTAAATAAAAGCAGTAGGTTGAATCAGTATAGGGGAACTTGTGTTTGTTATGACTTCGTTAGCTTTTACGTGGGGTGATGCTGTATTTGGGGTTTTATATTTGAAAACGTCTTTTAAGATTTGTGTCTTGCGTTCACGTAGATATCTTGTGGTGTAAACACTAGTACCCTACTGATTAGATAAACCGATCAGTATGTCACTGAGTACTAGGCTGTCAAGATTCTGATCAGATCGGACTGTCTTGAAACCCCCCTCACCGTCTCTTATGATGAGACCAAGTGACCCTCCAGATGGGGTGCAGGAATAAGGCGACAGTCTGCAATTTATCCACTGATCTTTCTTAACACAGACAAAGATATCTAAGCTAAGCGAGGCATTTAAGATTTAAGACAGGTGGTGACTGATTAACATATACATTAATGGTCGTGATTGAGTTCAGAGATATTAGGATGTGATACAGTCTTCAACCCACAGAGCTTTTCACAGTTACATAGTGTATTCACTCGTATTACGGTCTTTCCTGGATCACAGACTATGCTAGGATGTAACACAGTATACAGCCTTCGACCTTTCCGTAGTTTGTACGTGTTTGTATTATACCATAGGTGTTTCCAACGTTAAACCGGATACTCAGTCGTATTAGGGCTTTAACTGGGCTACATACTTTACAGCCATCTGAACTCAATATTTCTAAGCTTGTATTACAGTAAACCATCTATGATAGCTAAACAACCCGTTCACTTTATAATCCCAACCCAATAAATCCCTGATTGATTCACAGTGTACTATACGATAGGTAGACAGTATTTCCATTGCTTCAAAATCAGAGCATGTTATTTTAAGAAAACATAGATAGGTAGTGACCGTTTGACTAAGGGTCGCGAGTCCTTAACATAAAGGTTCTAACCACGTTTATTGGAGGAAAGGCGTTAGTTTAGTTTAAAATCATAAATGTATAGTTAACAGTGCACCGGTTTTCAATATTTAACAATTGGGATCATTATTCCACAATGGATTGTGCCCACAACTTTCATAGCTTCCACGTTCCGTACTAGACACATTCGTGATGATTCCGGCGCTATACAAATGAAAGCCATATAACGTTACCTCCATTGTTTCATAACGATGTTATCCCAATTGTATTTAAAGTAGCATCACCCAAAGTATTAACAAGCTAACTACATCATAACAAACACAATAGCTAATCTACTCACTAATCATGGCAATGTATCCTAAATCAAACATAATAATAGCATGCAACATTATGAAAGATAAGGATAGAAATAACCGAAAGTAATGCGTAGATTGAATAGCAGTTGAAAGGTTACACGGACAGAGCTCCGAAATATCTTGAGCAATATTACAAAGGAGATCCTCCAAGAATTCCAACTCTATTACAAAAGCTACCCTACTAATCCTCCTTTAACTCCTAAGAGTAGTGCTAGAGAGAGGATGCTAATTTCCTACTAATTCTCCTCTAACTCCTAAGAGTAGTGCTAGAGAGAGAATGCTAACCTAATTCTCGAGAGAGAATGAGAATGAGATGAGAGGTGTATGAAAATGAGAAATGGAGGTGGCTATTTATAGGGAAAGTAGGAAAGCCTTGGTACAAGCCTTAAAGCATCAAATACAAGCATCAAAGCAGCATACGGGACAAGCGGACCAAGGGGGGGTCAAACGGCACCTCACAAGGCAAACACCCCCGTATAGGGCACCCATAGGGCCGTATACGGCACCTAGGGTACCGTATACGGTACCTAGGTGTCCAGGGGGGTTGGTGCTCCGTTTGGCCTCCGCTGATTTCTCGGTTGCTTGGTTCGTCCGTATCTTCTTCGTTTGGGCTCCGTTTTTGCTTGATTCTTGCGCCGTTGGCTTCGTTTTTCCGTTACGCTTCTAATAACACTGAGTTTGCCAAATTTGGAAGTGTTTGACTTTTGCGTGTTCCGGATGACGATCGGCGAGCTTCCAGACCTTGTATCTTCTCCGTCTTTCGTTCGTTTCTTCTAATTCTTTCACCTCCGGTCTTGGATTTCCCTATGGAATTATAAAATATGAATTAAGATCTAATTCCGTAAGTAAATTAAGAAGGGAATATTTAAGGTGACATTATTTGCCTCGTTTTGCGTGATAAACGGATGTTTTTGGTGATTTTAACAGCAACGCCCATAATTAGACCACTTTGGTGATTTTAAGTAAATAATCGATGTTTTAAGATGATTTCACCAAATATAAGTCCAATAAGTGCAGAATAATGTGCCTAAAAAGATGACTTTTTAGGTCACATCAAGTATCCCACACTTAGACGTTGCTTGTCCTCAAGCAACACATCCATGCCTCGTGAAAAAGATATTTTAAAATCTGGTTTTGGGGTGAGTCAGAACATTTCCAAAAGTCATCATTTTCTCATATTCATATATTTGCTTTAAAATCATCAGGAAAGATAAGCTAATCATTTCAGAAACAAGTAGTGACTCTCCTTAAGCATACTTCCAAATCTCGTGATCTTGGAGTATACATGACCAGGCGATCTCACTAAGGTGGTCACTCAATTCACTCAAGAGTGTTTTGGGTTTCCTAATATTCTTAATAAGCTTGATCAAGAATCGGATCTCCACCACTTAGGTGAGAACGATGCTAATTATCCCAAGACATTCAGGGGTTGTAATGTTTGTGAGGGTTAAGGGGTATGGATAGTGGAAATTTTGGGTGTAAGGGTGTTGCTTATTCTAGGACTCCTAAGGTCACGAAAAACTTAATTTAGAAACGGATGAAAGTAAAGTAGCTTTTGTCTTCTATCGGATCTTCTTCTTTTAGGGCGATACTTCGAAGCACTAAGCTTTATTTTTCGGAGCTTCTTCTTTTTTTCTTTTTTTCTTTTTTCCTATTTCTTTTTTCTATTTTCTCTTTTTTTTTTCTTTTCTTTCAGAACTTCTTTGTCAGAGAATTTCCAAGGATTATTAAATGCAGGAATCCTTCTTCTCATCTTTCTTCTTCGACTCTTTCCATGGTGTCAATTTTTCACACCAAGGATATTTCTTTTTCGGAGAACACGAGAGAGTAAGACAATTTGAAGGGATGTTTCTAAAAAACGTTTTTCATAACCTCAAAAATTCTAAGATAAGTTTTTGGAAGTATTTGGGAAAGTAGGGGTTTAAACATGTGGGTTTATGAAATGAAAGGGTTTAGGCTCAACAGGGTTTTCTAAGTGGATCATCGACACTAAAAATAAGCATCGGAAAGGGTTTTGGGCTTGAAAGAGAAGGCTAAAAAGTGGGTTAAATCCTAAGGAATGTCAAGGTCATCTAATTGCACCTATACCGCGTACGGTACTCACCAATGTGGTCTTGAAACGTATGTCAAGAGCAAGTTCTAATTCAGATATACATGCATCGGCACACACAAGAAATGAACAATGTAGCATTAAGATTGAATGCTTTTAAGGCTCAAGTCCTCACTGCAAATGGGTTGTATGTGCCTAGTCATGTTCTTATTAGATTATCATTTCTTGCTTAAGCAATTATTAACTTATTTTCCTTAGATTTTAGAACAACTTATTCATATTTTGAAAATGACTTCTCTTAAAAACATCAAAACTCAAAAAATTCAGAGTTAATCGGACGATTAAACTCGTTTTTCTTTTGAAAAAGGGGTTTTGAAAATTGAAAAATTTTGAAAAATTTAGAGGAACATTTTCTGTGTTAACTATTTTGAACTAAAATCATTAAAACAAACTAAGGTATTCTATACCTGCTATCCCACACTTAGAGGAACATTGTCCCTAATGTTCTCTTGAGTTGAGATTGCAAAATCTCACACTTAGAGTTTGAACATGTAAGAAATTGTTTCTCAAGTGTTTTGTTTTTGGGTGGAATCCCACACTTAGTGATAAGTTTAGGATAAAGTATAGACTACTTTTTATTATCACACTAACAAAACAAATAAACATGAATAAAGATAAAACAGATAAAAGAGGAAAGGATCAGATACTCCCCAGATAGTAAGTTGCACAGGAGCTGAGTTTCTGAATTTACAGAAGAAGATGTGGCCAAGATCTGCTTCTGAGTTCTTCATGAGGATTAGCTCGGCTTCAAGCGACTTTGCTTATTTCCATCTCATCATCTCAATTTTATCCTCATGAAGAGATCTCTTAAGTGTGAACACGTTGGATGTACCCATTTTACAAACTCGGTTTTGTTTTTGCAAATGAAAGGAAATCACTGTCTTAGATTTTGAAAGATGTTTTCTAACACAAACCAGTTTTATAAATCATGTGTTTTTAAACGAGTTCGAGCATAATGCATAAAAGTAGTATGCAAGTACCTCAAATGCTCGAAACACAAGATGATTTTCCTATTCATCTGAGAACAGTGGTTTATTTGCAAAACGAGTTGTATTTAAAAGATGTTTTATACAACAATTAGGTTCATCCAAGTGTGAAGGATAGTCGGAGATCTACTTCATTTCTCATATTCTCTTTCTTTCTTTTATTCCATGGGTTGCGTCCCAAGAAGCGCTGCTTTTAAAGTCGAGAGCATGACTTTATTCCACGGGTTGCCTCCCTAGAAGCACTGCTTTTAAAGTCGAGAGCCTGACTTTGCCTTCCTTCAGTCTAGTTGGTGCTGGAACCTCCAGGGTCGGAAGTGCTCAGAAGTGGAACCCTGGGATTGCGTGGATAGATCCTCAGAAAGTGGCGAGAAATGATTTCAACAATGTTTGGAATCTCTTCTGAAAAGATAGGGAAACTTTCAAGATGTTGCTGAGTAACCCTTTTCATATGCAGAAGGTCCCAAGTGATATCCCTGATTGTTCTGGATATAGGTCCGCGGGAATCAACTATAGAGAAACCATCAGATTCAATCATTTCTCTCTGAGGGTGCTGATGTCTGAATGAGTCCATGAATCCGAGAAAATGGAGGTGTAAAGTATCGTGATCTGCTATGCCAGAGCTTCCTCTTATTTCTCGAATTGAATCATGAATATCCTGGATGAGCTTGTTCTGGTAGTTGGTGAACGTGAGATTTGAGTCTTTGAAGGTGTTGCACATTATATCGTACACCTCACGTAAACCATAGTGAAATATCTGTCGATGCTCGTCCGGATTATCCTTAGCAAAGATTTCTTGGATCCGTTCAGTGAGGAAGTTCGCGATGTTAACCATCGAACCTTCTGGTATAGAGGAAGGGATGTCACGCGACCTTTCGGTGAAACTCACATACTCAAGATCTTCAGCAATCTTGTGAGCATGGAACTCAATAGTGCAGTCGATGTAGAACCTGTGAGGGGAAGTCTCGTCCATGTGGTTGTTCCTTGCCATAGAATTAAGTATGCCCCGAAGATTATTCATCAGTCGAATATCAGCATCTGCATCAGGGTTTCCAGTAGCACGGTACATTTCCTCGTGGAATGAGTGTAAAAACTCACTTTGTTCCCGAGAATATGGAAATGCGGATCTGATCAGAGTGTCATAGATCTTCCTGTAGATGCGCTTCTGCTCTTCAAAGAACTCTAGCTCTTTAGATGTTGGTCTAGTGCTTTGTTGCAGGAGCTGAGCAGCGAGATCTTCGGCGAAGGCATTGAGACGATTGTGGAAGAATCTGTAATCTTGGAAATTCTCGGCTTGGTTGACTTCAGACTCGGCTATAATTTCCTCGATCAGGGCCTGTTGTCTTGGAGTGTACTCGTTGGTAGAGTTGAGGATAATGCTAGTCATAGTGGGTATGTCATCTTCAAAGTCCTCGATAGCACTTATCATCTCCTCATGGTTGGTGATAATCGGAATTTCTGGAGAAGGTGGATTAGCTGGAGGCGTAGGAAGATGGATGGACTGGATATCTATTGGAATATCAACGTAGACGACATCATCCACGTCACTTTCTATGAATGGAGAATCCCTAGCCTGGGAATCAGGGAACTCAACATGATCAGATGGTGGCTGGGTGTCATCGGTGATTTGAGATATCGGTTGTGAAGAATGCATCTCTATGTCTCTCTCCTCCTAAGAATCAGTACCTCGGCTGGATTCAGAGGTGCTTCCAAATTCGAACAGGGTTCGTGGCGCAGATGCGTCGAAGGTTTGAATCCTTCGGGAAGGCTCTCTTGAATGCAACTCCGGCAATCGAGAAGCTTTGTAAGCTGTGATCTTCATCTGGAGTTTGTCTCTAAGCTCTGGGTGTTGTTTTGCTAACGCAATGGTTTTCTCAATGTTTAACATAGCGTCGAGTCGAGGCGAGATAAGAGGCTTAGAGGGGTCCATGACAGAGGCTATAAGCCTTTCCATAGTTATGCCGAATCCTGCATCATATGGTTCATCAGTAGGTGGATCATCATCTGATTCATAATCTGACAAGGGAATAGCGTTCTCGATCTGCATGATTTCTTCTGTCGGGTAGTGAGAATCAGGTAAGCAGTGATGCGGTGGGGTGGATTGGTATAAGTCTTCCTCTGGGTCTTCCTCCATTTCTTCTTCGGATTCCTCCATTTCTTCTTGTTCAGGTTCAGTTTCTTCTTCCTCCATTTCTTCCGGTTCTGACTCATCTGGCTCGGAATCTTCACTCTCTTCTTCTGACTCTGACTCTTCTGTTGATGATATGAGGCAAGTGTGCTCATCTGGTATGTAGGTGTCTGATGGTTCCGAATCAGAAGTGTCGTCGTCCGAAGTGATCCTGCCCATATAGATGGCGTATATCTCTGCTTTCTCTGCGAGAAGCTCATCAGCCGGATTGATTTTGAATGCAACAGTTTGTCCATGTGCTCTGAGGCTGATAGTCTGCGAGTAAACATCAATAATAGCACGAGCAGTATTCATAAAAGGCCTTCCTAGGATAATGGGTATATTGATGTCTTCCTGAATATCCATCACTACGAAGTCAGTCGGGAAATATAACCTATCCACCTTTACTATGACGTTCTCAGCTATGCCTCTAGGATATCGGATTGTTTGATCGGCAAGCTGGACGCTCATTCCAGTGGGTTGCAGTGGTCCTAATTCAAGTCGGGAGTAAAGTGAATAGGGCATGAGGTTGATGCTCGCTCCGAGATCAGCCAAGGAACGGATCATGCCAGAGTGATAGATAGAGCAGGGCAAGGTGAATCGGCCCGTGTCTCCTAGTTTTTCCAGAAGGGAATTCTGAATGACGGCGGAGCATTCAGCGTTGAGAGAGATTTTAGGTACTTCGGGTACCTTTTCCTTAGTAACCAGCATGCATCGAATATACTTGGAGCCGGAAGGGATTCTAGACACGGTGTCTAAGAATTTTCCGTCGAGTTTGAAAGATTTAGCGTTATATTTTTTTCCGATACGATGTGGGAAGGGGACTCGAACTTCCTGAATAGGAGTAGGTATGGGTTTGGTCTCAACTGTCGTCGGGACAGGAGTAGGGTTCTTCATCGGAGAAGAAGCTTCAGAATGGCTCGGTGCCTTCTGGTTATCCGTGGAGTTCATAGTCTTGGCCTCCTCAACGTGGGGGTTGTGAACAGTATTGCTCGGTAGCAATCCTTGGGGACAAGTGTCAAGACGGTGGGCTAACTGACCAATTTGATTCTCGAGGCTCTTTAGAACCGAGAGTTGATTTCGAAGGAATAGGTCGGTTTGATCTTGTCTAGCTGTCGTCTTCTGATTGAAAGCGTTCTGCCCCTGGATAAACTTGTTCAGGTTGTCATCAGTGCTCATGACTGGGACGATTGTCTTCACTGGTTCAGCAGGCTGGGTATCCTCAGTGGCGGTTAATGGAAGTGGTTGATTGTATGGAAGTTGTGGCTGTTGTGGGTACATCGGATATCGAGGCTGAAACCTGGGTGGTTGATTGTTCCGTGGAGGAAACTGGGTTCCTCGTGCTCTTGGCGGAGAAGTTCTAGCGAAGCCAGGTGGATTTTGTTGTCTGGTTGGGAATTGGGCAAAGTAGACAGTTCCGTCGGTAGGATCTTCATACTCCACAGCATATTCCTCGGTAGGATGATGGGCACAGGTCTGGCAAGCCTGAACTAGGTGAACCTGCTGCGGTTGCTTCTTTAGTTCTCCAATCTGCTTCGTTAGAGTTTCGATCTGCTCGCTCAGAGATTTGATTGCTTCAGCTTGTGCAGTGCTTGCAATAGGCAGGGGTGAGGATTGCTCATCGGACTTCCAGTCATGGTGATGCATCATCATGTCTTCGATTAAGGCCCATGCTTCATCGTCGGTTAACTTCATGAGGTTGCCTTGAGCAGCTGCGTCAATCGTGATGCGATGGATAGGATTGAGACCATTATAGAAAGTATAGAGTTTATCGGTTTTGGTCATCTGGTAGTTGGGACATCTCCTCACCAAACTCTTGAATCGCTCCCATGCTGAGTAGATTGACTCGTCGTGAGCTTGTGAAAAGTTCGCGATGTCATTCTTGGCTTAAGTTTGTTTGGACGGAGGGAAATATTTAGTAAGGAATTTGTTTTCCCATGTCCACCCATGAGGTAATTGATCCGGTGTCAAGTCCCTCAAACCAGCTCAAAGCATGTAAAGCGAGAGAAAAGGGGAACAAGTGTAGGCGAACTATGTCCTGATCAACCCCATTCTGCTTATACGAGTTGGAGATTTGAATGAATTTGTTAATGTGGGCGTTGGGATCTTCATGGGGTAGTCCGTGGAATTGGCAGTTGTCCTTGATGAGTTGGACGATGTGGTATTTGAGTTCGAAAGATGGTCCGTCGATCACTGGATAGCTAATCGGTCCTCCTCTCCTTTGATGGATGGTTTGGTACTGTCGGCGAGAGTAACACGAGCGGCCATTGGTGGAAAACGGGAACGTTTTTCTTTGCGGATGGTACGGATAATCGACTCAGGATCGGGTACGAAAATGAGTGGGTCAGATCCGGATGATCTAGTCGAATATCGTTGTTGATTGTGGGAAAGAATTTTCGGTGGTTACGAGAGAGAAATCTAATCTACGGGTATCACTAAATAGAAAGTTCGTCGGGACGCCTCAGAATCTTACGATTAACTTCCCCGGCAGCGGCGCCAAAAACTTGTCGCACCCCCAGCAGTCACAGTCGTTGTTGCGACTAACGAGAGCACGACTGGGTGGAAGTTTTAAAATTTATATTTTGCTGGGGACCTAAGTTCTACTAGAGCTGTATAGCTGAGGTATGACCTAGGGTCGTTCTAAAGAGTTAACCGTATTGTGAAACGACTTGTCGAGACGAAAGTTCAAATTAGCGATGGTTTGAAAATAGTTTTGAGTGGGGGTTTTATACTTAGGTCCGTAATTAAAATTAAAAACTAATTAAAGCAGTAAATAAAAGCAGTAGGTTGAATCAGTATAGGGGAACTTGTGTTTGTTATGACTTCGTTAGCTTTTACGTGGGGTGATGCTGTATTTGGGGTTTTATATTTGAAAACGTCTTTTAAGATTTGTGTCTTGCGTTCACGTAGATATCTTGTGGTGTAAACACTAGTACCCTACTGATTAGATAAACCGATCAGTATGTCACTGAGTACTAGGCTGTCAAGATTCTGATCAGATCGGACTGTCTTGAAACCCCCCTCACCGTCTCTTATGATGAGACCAAGTGACCCTCAAGATGGGGTGCAGGAATAAGGCGACAGTCCGCAATTTATCCACTGATCTTTCTTAACACAGACAAAGATATCTAAGCTAAGCGAGGCATTTAAGATTTAAGACAGGTGGTGACTGATTAACATATACATTAATGGTCGTGATTGAGTTCAGAGATATTAGGCTGTGATACAGTCTTCAACCCACAGAGCTTTTCACAGTTACATAGTGTATTCACTCGTATTACGGTCTTTCCTGGATCACAGACTATGCTAGGATGTAACACAGTATACAGCCTTCGACCTTTCCGTAGTTTGTACGTGTTTGTATTATACCATAGGTGTTTCCAACGTTAAACCGGATACTCAGTCGTATTAGGGCTTTAACTGGGCTACATACTTTACAGCCATCTGAACTCAATATTTCTAAGCTTGTATTACAGTAAACCATCTATGATAGCTAAACAACCCGTTCACTTTATAATCCCAACCCAATAAATCCCTGATTGATTCACAGTGTACTATACGATAGGTAGACAGTATTTCCATTGCTTCAAAATCAGAGCATGTTATTTTAAGAAAACATAGATAGGTAGTGACCGTTTGACTAAGGGTCGCGAGTCCTTAACATAAAGGTTCTAACCACGTTTATTGGAGGAAAGGCGTTAGTTTAGTTTAAAATCATAAATGTATAGTTAACAGTGCACCGGTTTTCAATATTTAACAATTGGGATCATTATTCCACAATGGATTATGCCCACAACTTTCATAGCTTCCACGTTCCGTACTAGACACATTCGTGATGATTCCGGCGCTATACAAATGAAAGCCATATAACGTTACCTCCATTGTTTCATAACGATGTTATCCCAATTGTATTTAAAGTAGCATCACCCAAAGTATTAACAAGCTAACTACATCATAACAAACACAATAGCTAATCTACTCACTAATCATGGCAATGTATCCTAAATCAAACATAATAATAGCATGCAACATTATGAAAGATAAGGATAGAAATAACCGAAAGTAATGCGTAGATTGAATAGCAGTTGAAAGGTTACACGGACAGAGCTCCGAAATATCTTGAGCAATATTACAAAGGAGATCCTCCAAGAATTCCAACTCTATTACAAAAGCTACCCTACTAATCCTTCTTTAACTCCTAAGAGTAGTGCTAGAGAGAGGATGCTAATTTCCTACTAATTCTCCTCTAACTCCTAAGAGTAGTGCTAGAGAGAGAATGCTAACCTAATTCTCGAGAGAGAATGAGAATGAGATGAGAGGTGTATGAAAATGAGAAATGGAGGTGGCTATTTATAGGGAAAGTAGGAAAGCCTTGGTACAAGCCTTAAAGCATCAAATACAAGCATCAAAGCAGCATACGGGACAAGCGGACCAAGGGGGGGTCAAACGGCACCTCACAAGGCAAACACCCCCGTATAGGGCACCCATAGGGCCGTATACGGCACCTAGGGTACCGTATACGGTACCTAGGTGTCCAGGGGGGTTGGTGCTCCGTTTGGCCTCCGCTGATTTCTCGGTTGCTTGGTTCGTCCGTATATTCTTCGTTTGGGCTCCGTTTTTGCTTGATTCTTGCGCCGTTGGCTTCGTTTTTCCGTTACGCTTCTAATAACACTGAGTTTGCCAAATTTGGAAGTGTTTGACTTTTGCTTGTTCCGGATGACGATCGGCGAGCTTCCAGACCTTGTATCTTCTCCGTCTTTCGTCCGTTTCTTCTAATTCTTTCACCTCCGGTCTTGGATTTCCCTATGGAATTATAAAATATGAATTAAGATCTAATTCCGTAAGTAAATTAAGAAGGGAATATTTAAGCTGACATTATTTGCCTCGTTTTGCGTGATAAACGGATGTTTTGGTGATTTTAACAGCAACGCCCATAATTAGACCACTTTGGTGATTTTAAGTAAATAATCGATGTTTTAAGATGATTTCACCAAATATAAGTCCAATAAGTGCAGAATAATATGCCTAAAAATATGACTTTTTAGGTCACATCAAGTCAACTAATCAATGTGGTCGTGTCTTCTGTGATACTGAAACAATACTAAATTTATTACTTTTAAAAAGCTTATTACTACATACTACTTTTTACTTTTGTAAAAAAACAAACCATTTGCTCAAAAATATACTTGTTTATGCAGACCTACAATGCGATAGATCCTTCTCTAGACCAAACGGTTGTTTCAACAAATTTCGAGAAGAGTTTGAAATCAAGTCTTATGCAAGCTTCAAAAACCAATTTTAGTGATAATGCTGTGGTAATTTAAAAATAAATTTCATTTTATCCAAAATTCTTTCAACAATTTCGTTCTGTAAAAAAAAAAAGATACCTTATTTTGACTAATCAATATGAAATGTATATGTTGGTTGTTCAGGTTTTCTTCCCGATAGTGATGCCGTTTGAAGCAAAGAATCAAAGTGTGATCAACCATTATTATCTTATTTGCTTTAACTTGAAAGTACCGGGAATTTACATAATCGACAGCATCAAGGATAATACTGATATATTTACAAGATATGGGAACTTGCCAAACACTCTTGTAAGTATCTCATAAAATATTGTTAAACTACACAAATAACAGTATATATAAATTTATTTCTAGTATTTTAATGTACTTTGTTGGTTACTACAGCGTAGAATGTTTTGTGAATACCTTGGTAAGATTGAGAAGCACACACTCACTATTGAGTTGATGGCGAAAGAGATCAAGATTCTTGATCTTGAATGGGTAACCAAGAAAAACTATGTGGATTGTGGGGTTTTCTTGATGAGACACATGGAATGCTACAAAGGCACAAGCATCAAGGAATTCAAGACCCAATTCCATAGTCAAGTTACTGCCCAGAAAATACAGATTGAAGATTTGCGAAAGAAATACTTGGCAAATATCCTGTTATCTACCTTCAATGACAATTTGCACCATGTCAAAGATGAAGTCAAGGCTTATGAAAAGCTAGACAAGGAAATGCTAGACAAGGAAATCATATTGATATACAAGAAGAACTCAAAGGTGAATATCGGCAAGCGTTCGCTCAAGAGGAGCATCGTCGCTGGGTGAAAAGTTTGATTGTTGGTGAAAAGCGTTATGTGTTTGGTGGTTTGTGAATGTTTTCAAACAATTTATGTGTTTCATAGTTTATTTTGCTGTGGGTGACAAAGTTCGTCTGAAACAAAAACTATTACATGTATCTTTTGGTAATGGTTGTATGTCTGTAGGAAAAAACTTATGTGTAGAAGTTTATTTTGTGGTTTGGAAAAACATATAAATGCTGTGCTAGTTAATATCCTTGTTAGTTTATATGTCAAGTTTCTATAAAAAAAATATTAAAAATAAGTCAAAATCTTTTTAACTTTAATCAGTGAAATTTGAAACATATACTTACTGCATTTTATTGAAATCACACTGCATTTTACTATAAAACACAAAAATACATTTTCACTTGAAACAAAAACAAAAACAAAAACAAAAACAAAAAAAAAACTAGACTGCATTTTATTAACATTTAATTTTACCACTTCTTTCTACTAAAACTAAAGGTTCCAAGGAGAAGACCTCAAATGAGTAGAACGAGAAACAGACCAAATTCACTGTATTTTAAAGGTAAAAATGTCACTCAGATTCACTGCATCTTACCAATTGGGTACTACATTTTAACAAATACTGCATTTTACACCTATAATTTTTACTGCATTTTAGCGACAGTGCATTTTAAAACCTTCAAATTTGTTCTTAAAATGCATTAATTTTGGCATGCTCCTCCTTCTCAAACAAGTTGAAACCTTCTCCTCTGATCCTTAGTTGACACTTTACTAAATATTTATTTGAAAAAAAATCAATCAAAAAACAAAAAAATAATTATTAAGAATACTTACCATAAAAAAAACAAATTTCAATTGCATTTTATAAAACATTAGTGCATTTTATTAAAGGGCATTTTGGTAAAAAAAAAAAAAACAAACATAATTGTCTTTTACCCCTTGATATATAATAAAGAAAAATACAACACACACACACACAACACACACTTCAAATTCACCCCCTACCTACAAAAACACAAAAAATTTCAATGAAAAATATAAAACCCTACCTGCAATAAGTAAGAAAACTTAGCGCAACTACGTTCTTCCTTCGTCGTTATTGTTAAACTGTTCGTGGAATCTGCCACAGCGAAAAGAATGGTTAACAAGAAGTTAGTGAAAACACCAGAATCTGGAAAAAAAACTTCAAAGGCAAAATCTAAGAAGAAACCGAAAGAAATCATTGCTTGTAAGTTGTTTCATAATTTATTACATAAAACACTTCGTCAATATTGTGTTGTAATTTTTTTAATTTAAGATGCTGTTTTTGAAAATCATTTACCACAGCTACTAGACAAAGCAAACGAAAACATCGAAGTGAATCAGATGTTGAAAATGATAACGAAATCAACAACGATTCAACAAATATACCAGAGGATGTTGATAAAAAGAGAAACAGAGGTTTGTTTCCTCTTTTATGTTTGTTACTGTTTATAATGTTAGAAAATGTTACACATAGTGTTATAACGTTCCTCTGTTGGTTATAATTTAATCAAATACAATAACTGCATTTTATTAATATTGTTCTCATCGTGATGATCATGTTTTAAAACTGATATATATTTTTAACTACACATACATGCTATCGAATTTTGATTTTATGGAATATGATTAAAAAAGATATTATAATTTACAGGAAAAAGGATAAAAAAAAAAAACATGTAGCAGTACCAAATTATAAAGTAATTGAAGCCTGGCATTCACTGAAATGGCTAAATGATGTGTTGATTGCAACAAATCCAATGTAGCTTGCTTGACGGTGCATATGACTTTGATTTTGTCCCTGTAGCACTTGGTGGTTTCGTTGTAGATATATTTGACCCTGATAACTATAAGTTTAAGTTACCAAATGGTAGATCGATTAAGGTAACTAATTAACTCATTCATGATACACTTGGATTGCCAATGGGAGGCAAGAAGATAAAAATGAAAGATAGATCATCTGGTAATGATCCAGTTGTTCAAACTTTCTGGAAACAGTACTGTGAAAAACCAATTAAAGCTTACCCTATTAAACCTCTTGAAGGGATTATGGGTTTAATGAAAGAAGCTGATAGGTTGTTTAGGTTGAACTTCCTTGTTATGGTTACAAGTATTTTGATTGAGTGCACCAAGGCTGGATGTGTAAACCAGACAATATTAGAGTGCATACCAGAAAAAGATGAGGATATCAAAGGTTTGGATTGGTGTGGTTATTTGTTGGAATCCATGATTACGTGCCGGAAAGAGTTTAACTTCAAGAATCATTTCAATGGCCCGCTACTTGTAATGGTGGTAAGTAATCTGTTTGTTACTTACCTTTGTTTTTATACAATTATGTTAAACAAACATAATACATTGATGTTTTCTTTTACTTTTGTTTAAAGCTTCTATATGTTAACTCTACACTCTTGAGAGATGATGAAGCCAATACATTGAAGCCATAGTTGAGTAGTTGGAATTCTGAGAAACTTAAGGAACACCAAAATCAAGAGATAAAAGAAGGAGGTTTTGGGCTTGATCATGTAAGAGTTATTGATGGATTGGAGGATGTAATCCAACAGAAAACGCCTTCTACGAAGAGGAAAACTGTTACTACAAAAGGTAATATTTGAAACTACATAAAAAAACTTGTTGTGTAAAGTATATTTTAAATTGTATAAATCAACATCCACTAATAAAAATGAGACTATGCATACAGAAGCTGAAGGAGATGAATTTGTAATTGGAGATACAGATCTGAAGGTAACCGAATACCTTATCTAATCACATAATGAGTCTGTTAAAAAACATTGTTGTGATTTAAATGTTTTTATATGATTTTACAAATTAATTGAATTCGTTTATTTATTCATAGAATGAAAAGAGGAGAATCATAGAAAATCTAAAGGGAATTGAAAATCTGAAAAAACTTGTTGATGACAGTTTAAATGCTTTAATAGCTAACCTTCCCAGTGACCAAGAGTTGCACAAGTTACAGATTATTAGGGTTGATCTCTATAGAAATTTCAGAGATGTTGGTGATGTTGATGGAGATAATACTTTGGTTGATGCTGGTCATGTTGGTACCTCTGCTGATGTTGCTGATGCAAACAACAAAACAAATGCTGAGAATAAATAGTTGAAGTAAATGAGAATTCGATTGGAAATGTTGGTACTACAAGCAACATGGGTAAACAAGTCAATCCTGTTCGAATCGTTGACTACTCAACAGAGGAAGATAGTCAAAAAGAATCAAATGTGTCGGTTAAGGAACTTGCAAGTGATATAATTCGACAAGAAGAAAAGTGTGAACAATCGCCAAAGAATGTTGCCGAACATGATAACAATGCTAAATCACTCTGCAACGAATATCATTTGCAAGATGAAGAAGATATTTTTGCTGATGTGCATACTAATTTTGAAGAAAGATTGCCTATATCTCAGAATCAGGACAATGATGTCTACAAGGTTAGTACTTCTGCATTTATTTTAAATTCACTGCATCTTACACAAAAATTTGCTGCATTTTTAAGTAATAAATCTAAAATTAATATTTCCTGCATCTTAAATACTATTTATGCATTTTTAATTGCAGCTACAAGACCTGGTTAATGCCTCATCAATGGATGGTGATACCAGAGGTAATATTGAAGATAGTTACAATGAACCTGGTATGATAAATGATGTCTACAAGGTTAGTACTCTTGAATTTATTTTTAATTCAATTTATCTTTAAAAAAATATACATTTTGCCTAAATTAACATTTTATATACTATTTTTACATTATAATTGCAGTTGCAAGAGCTGGTTAATGCTTCACAGATGGATGGTGATACCAGTGGTAATATTGAAGATAGTTACAATGATCCTGGTATGGACAATTCGTAGGCAGTTTATTGAATACTTCTGCATTTTTACAAGCAGACTTGAAAAAACAACTGCACCCAATTCTGCTGGAGTTGTTAATACACCTGTTATAAAAGCAACACAACTTGATGATGACTTACTACAAAAGGAACATGAAGCAGCTACAACTTTGGTAGCAGTCAAGCAACAAGCTGATCAATCAAATAGAATACAAGTTGAAATAGCAGAAGACCCAAAGGTTCCTTGTTTATCTATTGTTCCAGTAGTTAGTAACAAAGAACTAACTGTGGTGAGACAGGAAAAATCTGAGAAGCATAATAATCAAGATAAGAGAAAGAAGCTATCTGGAGAGAAGGAAGATGAATCCGTATCATTACCGAAGAAAGCTAAAAAGAGAAAATCAGAAACCTTGGTTAGTGATGGATTTCATACACCAATCACATCAGTTACTCATACCGCTTCACCGATAACCACAAATAATCAAACTTTGAATCAAAAACTCAAAGAATTATCTAAATCTTATACTCCTAAACGTTCAAAACAGATTCCAGACTTCATGACAATTGTGGATGCTCAGCCATTACAAATTGAGTTCCCTGCAGGAAGTTTCAAGGAAAAGCCAAAAGTAGTTGCTAATCAGAGGAAGGGAAAACAGGCTGGAACCCGAAAACGTGGTTGTGTTGAACCAAACAAAGAGGATGAAACGGAAGTTCTAATTGATAATGAAAAAAGGTTCGCGAAGGTATCTAAATTTCTGTGCTCACCATATGCTGAAAGGGAGATATGTTTGACTTCTAAAAGAACAACAGATGAAGAAAGAGTAGCACGATTCATTTTTAGTGCATCTCACCCTCCGAGGTAGAAATATATACTGTTTTTAATTACTTAACTACAAAGGTTCAAAAAATATATTAACTATCATATAAACTTCATTTTTGCAGTTCTGTTTTCTTTAAAACTCATGCTCATGTTGTGGAGCTTTATGTCTTTGAAACTTTGTTAACTAGATTCACGATAGCATAATCAATTATTGATGTTTGGGCCCAGATTCTTAACTACGAGGAAAACAGACTCAATGTTTTCAAAAATTTCCTACGTATGTTTTGTAGCACACAAGCACTGGTATATACTCTTGTTACTTTTAATATTTCTGTAACTCCTTATAACTACTCCTCAATTTCTAAATTCTTTTTATATTCTTAGACGTACGATGCTATCAGTCTTAATAGAGACCAAACTGTTACAGACGACACATTTAGTGAGCACTGTACGTTAAGTGTGTTGCAAACACCGCATAGAAATTACAAAAAAGTTAACCTGGTACGTGTTATATTTTTCAATATGAAAAACATGTGTTTCAATTGTTATTTTGTATAACTTTTTGTGTCTAAAAGTATTTCATTTATGATTTCTTTTAGGTGTTCTTCCCCATTTTGAAGATTTCTGAAACCAAAAGATCAACCAACAACCATTACTATCTGGTTTGCTTTAATCTAAAAGATGTCAGGATTGATATCATTGATAACATTAAGATGACTGATCAGGAAGTTGATACTCCCAAAACTGTTTTTGAATGCTATGGCAATCTTCCCAACTTGTTGGTAAGTTCGTTTTACAATACACTATTTCATTCCGTGCTTAAAAATGCTGCATCTTCATGTTTATTTTAAAATAAAAATTTTTCTCAGTTCATCATTACTGCATTTTAAAAATAGCCACTGCAGCCTCACTGCATTTTCATTGCATCCTAACTGCATTTTATGTCATTACCGCAGAGGTCAAAGTTTTGTAAGTACTTGGCAGTCAAAGAAGAACTTCCATGCGCATTTGACTTGATGACCAAGGAAATACAAATACTGAACATAGGTTGGGCAACTGAGAAAAACTTTCTGGATTGTGGTATATTTGTGATGCGTCACATGGAATGCTACAAAGGGAATGGGCTAGGTGATTTCGATACCCAATTAAATGCTGAAGACAATGGCCAGCAAACACAGTTGGATGATTTGAGGAGAAAATATCTAGCAAAGATCTTACTATCTGACTTCAACGATATTGCCGAGCACACTCGTGATAAGGTGAAAGATTACGACAGATTGGACAAAAATCTGAGGTTAAAGCACCAAAAAGCTGCAAAAGCTAAAATCAAAAAACGTATTACAAAAACGTTGGGGGCTTGAAAAAAAGAACATATCTCTTGTGGGAAAAGGTTACAATTGCTTATATTGTGTTTGTTCCAATTTATCTCAAACAATTTGGTGGTTATTGTAAAACAACTTATTTTAGTCTAAATACTTTAATTTGAATATTTTTTATATGTCGTACTTAACTCTGATATAGAATGTTAAAGGCTTGTAATTTGTAGTATTATATGGTAATCTATGTTAATTTGAAGTATTTTGTAGTATACTAGGTGGTTATAAAACTGAATGTGATATACATAAATTTTACTGCATTTTACTGGCACTGCATTTTAAACCTTCAAATTTGTTCTTAAAATGCAGTAAATTTGTGTAGAAATATTATAATCTAAAAAAGATAAATCACATTATCAAAATCATGTAACAACAAACAAAGAACATATCTCTTGTGGAAAAAGGTTACAATTGCTTATATTGTGTTTCTTTCAATTTATCTCAAACAATTTGGTGGTTATTCTAAAACAACTTATCTTAGTCTAAAATACTTTAATTTGAATATTTTTTATATGTCGTACTTAACTTTGATATAGAATGTTAAAGGCTTGTAATTTGTAGTATTATGTGGTAATCTATATTAATTTGAAGTATTTTGTAGTATACTAGGTGGTTATAAAACTGAATGTGATATACATAAATTTTACTGCATTTTACTGGCACTGCATTTTAAAACTTCAAATTTGTTCTTAAAATGCAGTAAATTTGTGTAAAAATATTATAATCTAAAAAGGATAAATCACATCATCAAAATCATGTAACAACAAACACATTTAAAAAAACACTACATTTTAATTTTTTAAAAAAAATGTATGTCAAAGTATTCATGATAGTAAACATCTCAAAAAATAAAAAATGCGGTAACATAAAAAATATAAAATTCAATCACTCATATAAGACTAAAATGCAGTTACTCAAAAAATAAAATGCAGTAACACAAAAATAAAATTCAATGACTCGTATAAAAAAGACTAAAATGCAGTGACTCAAATTCAATCCCTCATCTAAAAAGACTAAAATGCAGTAACTCAAAATATAAAATGCAGTAACACAACTATAAAATTCAATGACTCATCTAAAAATTAAAATCTTCAACTCCTCAAACTAAGACTTAGTGACATTATTCTGCACATTTCCTACTGTTGTACTTTCAGGAGTTGTTTCTTCAGGTATGCTTGTACAACCCCTGCTATTATGTCCATATTGCTTGCACTTTTGACATTGATTTTTCCTCTTCTTGGCTTTATCCATTGCAACATCAGCTTTTGATTTGCCACTTTTTCGACCTTTAGTCCTAACATCATCAGGGTTCTTAATGTTGTGGTTTTCACGTTTTTTAACACCTAAAAACGAACAAATTGCTTGAGACTTGTCCATTGGTGTTGTTGTCAAGCAATTGTTCTCTGTATTTAGCAAACTTCTCTGGATTATGCACCAACCTATTTGCAGTTTCCTCCACAATCTGTTGCATCTCTCTTATTCCATCTTGAGTTGTTGTGGGTGCTTGAGGTTGTTCAACATGTCTCTCCTTCTTATCGGGTATCGCCTCAATAGACCATCGAAAAAGAACATACTTTTTAGGGAATGCTTGCAGGTTCTCAAGACGAAACACATAAAATATGTGTCGACACAATAAGCCATATAACTCAAACTTCTTGCAGGTACATTCAGCTGTAATCTCTAAAGCTTTGTAAACAACCTTTAAAAAATGGAAAACAAATAAAAAATGTCAACTATATTAACTGCATTTTAAGAAACAATGTGTATTAAAAAAATATAATGTGATTTTAGTTGCATTTTATCCACACTGCAATTTAAGTACACCATACCTTATAAATCCTTCCAGTTTCTTGATCTTTGATGTTCCTTATCACTTTATTTTCAAACTTTTCATCACTCACTCCCTGACACTCATTGTAGCTGGCTACAAAATCTTCTTGAACATCATAAAAAACTGATCGTGTATACATCATAGCAGCTTGCCTCTCAAGTTGATGATCAGTTTTAAATACAGGGATTGTATACTTTGTGTTGTAGTCATTTAGTTGTTGAACATACCTCTGGTGTTCCATGGTAGTATCATAGTGTGTCAGAAATCCCACCAACATTAAATTTCTGCTAGTAAACTTTTAAAAAAAATGATTCTCGCTCTCTGATCTTGAAGAAGTCCGCATCAATCCAGCTAAAGGTTCATCTAACAAATACGCTAGTATCCATCTTCTTCTCATATCAAACATCTCCTTCAACCACTCATTATCCTCAAGTCCAAACAGTTCAACTATCAAATTCCATTTTCTTTTAAAACGTTCAGGTGTAATCTTGTATGTCCAAACAATTCCACATATTAATTCTTTGAAATTTGTGTTTGAACATAACACAGGACCAATCTAAAAGAAAATGACATATAACATTAGATATAAGTAACTAAATTTTAAATCAACATGTGTGCAGCTAAAAAAAAAAAAAAACACACAAAACATACCTTTGTTGTCATCTTTCTCATTATATGCCACATGCACAATCTGTGTCTTGTTTTTTTAATGTACTTTTAATTGCAGCATGCATTGCACTGTCTTGATCAGTTACAACTACTTTCGGGTCTACCTCAAAACATTTTTGAAATGTTTCAAGAAGCCACTTGTAATAAACTTCAGTTTCTCTACTAAGAAGCCCCGAACTAAATGTAACACAACGGTTATGATTATCAATGCCAGTAAAAGGTCCAAATAACATTCCATACCTGAAGTAAAAAAATAAAAATCACTATATCAAAAAGAAAAAAAAAAACATTTCAAATAAGTTCTACTGCATTATATGTTGTCCTACTGCATTTTAAATTTTATACTGCATTAAATAAATAAATACATCAAAAATGAGGATAAGCAATGGACATCAATATTCACTGCATTTTAAGAACAAAAAAGTAAAATGCAATGGTTCTAGTAAAATGCAGTGATTTTAAAAAATGCCATTCCTTTTCCTCATCTGATAACTTCACCTAATAAACACCTTAAAAACATACATGTATCATTGCAGATATAAACATTTTAATTTAGAATAAGCTCTAAATATGTGAAAATTTCAATAAAAAATATTTAACCTATTAGACTTGAATGTAGAGTCGAATGATACAACATCTCCATATATTTTGTAATTTCGATGAGCTTCTGGATCTGCCCAAAAAACTCCAGCCAATCTCCCCTTATCATCTAGAAAATAGTCGACATAGAAATCTTTGATAAACTGCTTTCTTCCAAGGAGTTTCTCAACGGCCATTTGTGCATCTTCCGTCCCCACAAAAACATTCACATCTCTTCTAAAATTCTTACAATCAACTTTAGTAACTCCCATTTCTTCGAAACCACCATAAAGTTCTTTCAGAAGTCTAAATCCCTTCACCGATCCAATATTAAGGGTAGACACTTGAAACAACAACTGTTCTTTCATGTATCTTAAACTGCTTGTTCTCTTCGCAAACTTCATTTCATCTTTTTCAAGAAGCTGATGGTTGTGTCCCTCAACAAATTTCACCAGTTTGTATTTGCCATTTGAAATCTTACTTAGTGAAAATCTTGCATCACAACCAACCCTAAAAGTACTTGTTTTCCTTGGACGTGGTTTCTTTTTCATGATAGATTGTTCAGAAAAACCAACAGCTTGTGCGCCAGGATCTGGTTTTGCGTTTTTCACATACTTTGACCATTCTTTATTACATCTAAACAACTTGCTTTTAGGATTTACCAACTTGCTTGGCCTCCATGATGAACTTTTCTTAGCAACAAAACCAGCTTTCTTTGCATATTTCTGATAACAAATGAATGCTTCTTCTATTGTATTGTATACTGTTCCAATTAATGGTTTTTCATCTACAGCAGGATACCAAATTCTTGTCTCACAAGGACTATAGAATAGTCTATCAGCTTTGTCTGAAACAGCTGCATTTTAAAAAAAAATGATTGTTAAAACTATATTAAAACTGTCAACTATATTTAAAATTGATAAAATGATAGTAAAGTCCATTTAACTGAATTCTACATAACAAATAATACTGCATTTTAATATATACTACCGCATTTTAATATATACTACTGCATTTTACGCGAATATAACAATGAAACTGCAAAAAATTAAGAGAATTAAACATTATCCTACTTGAACTTTAATCCATCACCATACATACAAACACAAACTACCAAACTGCATTTTATTGAACTAAAACTGCATTTTAACACTTTTATACCACATCTTATAATGAAATCAGATCTGAGCAAAAATTTAAATTTCAACTGCATACAGATCATGTGAATGTATGTATAATCACGGATAATAATAATAAAAAATTTAAAAAATTCCAGTGCATACAACGATCATATACAACTATAGACACACATACAACCGCACATACGAAAAACACACAGATGAAAAACACACGTACACAACACGCATATATCTATATATACAGACAGACTAACACACGCATATACACTTGTATATTTAAAATATATACAAATACTTACTTTTGATAATAGCTTCTGCGCTAGATGTTTGTTCTACGACTTCAGCGACAACTGTAGGAGTTTCATACACGGGATCAACAGCAACTGTAGGTGTATTTACATCCGACATTGTTCACAGATTTGATGATTTTTCGTGACGCAAATATGAAGATTCCGTATATATATATATATATATATATATGATCGTATATATCTATATATGTATACGATTTTGAAAAAGAATCGTATGTATGTAAATTGTAATCGAAGATTTTGGAAGATTTTGAGAGTTGTAATCAGATTTGATTACCTTATTTTCGGATTATAGTTAAAATTGTGATATTTTGAAGTGATTTGCGGCCAGCTCCTAAACTTTGAAAAATGTGCAAAAATAGTCCCTGGGTAGCCTGGAGGGTGGGGACCGCGGATTCTGTAATATGGGGACCGCATGCCAGTTGTCATTCTCCTATTGGATGAAGCCATGCCTTCCATGCTCCTCCAAAAGGAGCTGCTCCTCTGATCCTTTTCTTTAAATTAATACTTAAATGAGACTGAGTTAATGTTTACTTTGCTTGGTCAAGAAAATAACTCTTTACAAAAGTTTGACCTGAAAATTCGTACCGTCATTTGAAATAAAGGTATTTAGAGTTGTACATTTACGATTAAACTATAAAAAATAGGTGCGATTCGTAATGCTCACATTTCAATGTCAACCACAATAACATATAACATTCAAGGACGACTACCATCTACAAATGTTAGTGATGAAACTTGAACACTTTTTTTTTGGAAAGGAAAATGCATTAAAACCCATAGACTGGGAAATGTAATACAAACAGCTAGGCTCCAAGGAGGAGAGTAGGAGACCTACTAGGAAGAGAAATACATGAAACAGAAATACAAGCTACAACATAACACCTCCTAAAACAATTAATATGATTAAGGACCCATGATGACCAATCGATAGTAATTTTAAAGCACCTGTTAGAGTGTTAGATATCCGGGGAAGAGAGTACCGCTGCAGTCGAGAGAACAAATCATCATTCAAAATAGCCGCTATCGAATAAGAACTTTTGATTTTAGGAGGGGTTTAAGTCAACGATCGCCAACGTACTTTCCTTTTTGTTCCGAGATCACCAATCAACCGATTTTATTACCATGATCACCAACGAACTTTCAAAAAATGAATTTATTTGTAATTTTTATTGGCGATCTTAACTCCGTATTAAAAGTATGTTGGCGATCTCCAACCCGTAGGTAAAAGTAGATTGGTGACTTCGACACAAAATTTGAAAGTTCATTGGTGATCATGGTAATAAAACCGGTTGATTGGTGATCTCGGAACAAAAAGGAGAGTACGTTGCCGATCGTTGACTTAAACCCTTTTAGGAGTGTCAAACCATACGATTAGAAGTTCTAAATAAAAACTCCAACCCAATTTCGCTAAGCATATCCGAATTAACTTCTACTTTTAAGCAACTTTAAAAACTCATCTCATTCCGAAAACCCACCTTAAATCCTAAATATAGTTTTTGATACATGAGGTACAAGAATATGTTGATTTTAATACATTTTTAGGTATGTATATGATAGGAGAAATTATATGTGTGGCTAGCAACACATAATCTTAGATGCATACAAGTGTATTCGAATTGTTAAGCATGTATATATAATAGAGTTAGAGGATTGATTATGCAAACACTTCACACGTTGAACATATATTATCTCGTGTGGACAACAAGTGAGTGGAAAATTTGATCTTTCGAAATAATTTGGTTGTATTGTTTTTTGTTAGAAGTCAGAGCAATTTGAATTGAATATATCATGTTGATTAAGAATTAGGATTGCAAAACACGTTTCGAAACTGATTCTGTTACTCAACCATCTCTACTTCTGTCAATCTTTTAAACTTTCATCATACCTCTATTAGAATTACAGGCCAACATGTAACATGGACGCCATGATGCCTGCAGATTAAGGGGATGGAATTGCTAAACCAAAAGTAAAAGAATAATATTACGACGCAAATGTAAAGAAAATTTAAAACATCAAACAATTTTTCCAATAAATAACAGAACCATAGACTAGATAGAGGTTTAGGACTGGGATTCGATTTTTGACAAAGGCAACATATTTAACACAATTTGCGAACAGTTGGATTTTTGCAATTAAATAAGCATTAATTGCGATTTACACAATCATAATCACTATAAAAAAAAATTTATGAGCACCTTCAATCACTCAATCTAAGTTCCTTCCAATCTCCGTTTGTAATTGAATCACGATCACTATCCTCATCACTACCATTCAAATCAGACCAATCCGACCAATCAGCTAGCCCCTCCAGTGAATCAAGGACCTTCAAGTTTGATGGGAAAACGAAACCTGTATCCTCCAAACGGAAAAAAGGCTACAAACAAAGAAAAGACAATGAGAAAAAAATATGAGAACATTCCAAATGAATCAGTTATAAAAATAGCAAGCGAAGGAAGTTGCGTAACAAGAAACATACAAGTTTGAGATTAAAGAAATTATTTTGAGTACGACGTAGAACAGGTTGGGTAGCCACAAACACTTATGTCCATTACTTATAAGTAAATTACCTTGATATCTGAATACTTGAACAAAAACCATTCAAAAGGTAGTATGCATTAAAATTGGAGTTTTAGGCACAATCGACCCATTTGACAAGTTGCCGTTTTAACTGAATCCAATTAATCATGAGCCAACGCAGACAGAAAACCCAACTTGCAATCGCACCCCTTATGAAGAAATAAAAACATCTATACTCCTTGGATGTGTTCAAACTTCAAAATGAAGATCCAAGTATATGTTAAACAAATTTATAAAAGAATAACCAACAGAGTATTACTATTGCTAATTGATGATCATAATTTTAACTACTATGAAAATCCCAGAATGAAAAGTAATTTTACCTTAAAGCATGAAATCCCAATTTTTAGCTCCTTGATATGCTGAAGGCTGAGTATAAGTTCTTTAAGCATCTGTTCTTGTTCGATATCATAAAGCATATCCTTGGAATAATCTAAGTGAGCTTTGACTAAAGATGACACATTTAGCAACACAAGCTTCCCTAACAATAATTCACCCTGGATTGTTAGTGACAAAAGATTAGGGGCATTGATTTCAATAATTTCTGAATAATTGTGTTCATCTTCAACATCCAGGTATCCCGAGAATATCAAGTTCTTGACACTCTTTGAAGTAATATCGAGCCGCATATAACCAGAGCAATTTTTCAACTCCAAAGTTTCCAACAGAGGACTTCCCGATAGTATATTTTCAATCAAATCTTCATCTAGAATCCCTCGATGAATACACAAACTCGCAAGTTTTTTCCAGCAAATTGCACCCGTGGGAATAAATATACATCCCTCTAAAGTCAATTTTGTAATACATGAATTGGTGTAAAAAAACTCATCTAAAACAAACTCAGCTTCCAAGCCCTCATTAAATAAATTTAAATAAAGTTCTTCAGCATTACAAGTAATAGCGTAACGAATCCATTTCTTGACTTGTGATTCAAACTGAATATCATAACCACGGCAGCAACGCAGTTCGAATTTACAGAGCTTCAACTGGCGACATTGAGTTAGGGTTTTGTCGACGGACGGAAAGAAATCAGAGGTCAAAAAATCATTTCCATAGCCACGTTGGAAAATGAGAGTAGGAATGTAAGTCCAAAGATGTACCCATCGTTTGGAGAGTGTACTTGTTCTAATGGCGTATTTTGTCTCAGGTAAACGGGACAGAATTTCGATAAGTAAACCATCTGGTAATGCACTTATTCTATCTTCAACTATTGTTTGATCTTGGAGTAAATTTACCATTATTCGACCAGCAAGCGAGCTCGTATTCCTTTCCCTGATGTGAAAACACTAAAACAAGACTCACATCAGTCATACATCTACCAAAATGGTAGATTAAAGTTTTGCTTTGGTCCCAAGCTTTAGAAAACTATATTTCAGATCCTATAACAGAACTAGACAATCAAATCGATATTCAAATCTATACTATATCATAATGCATTACACATTACAATTTAACAATATTTAATTTAAGTTTCTACGAGTAATACAGAGAAACTTGTGAGAGAAAGTTTATTCATTGTATGAATGTGTGATAGGTTACAAATGAAATCTAAATACATGATAAGTTTTCATTATACATTTACTTTTTGTATAGGGTTAAGTACTCTAAAATGTACTTATTCATCGTCTGACATTCATAGTATGTAACAAAGTATTCGGACTTCCATTGTAATAAACTCGTTATTCAATGCTATTATATGCAAGTTTTGGTAATTTTTACATACGTGTTATGAGGTACCACGCGGCATCATTACAAGTTGTCACGTCACCAAAATACATATAATTGAAACAAATTGAAAGTTTATTACACACACTGGAAGTTCGAGTACTTTTTTGCATACTATGAATGTCGACCATAAATAATTACATTTCAGAGTACTTAAACCTTTTGTATACATGAAAATAGAAGTGTTCCATGCATTATCAACAAATAGCTTCATCAACAACCTAAAGCACCACCATCGTAGGCATCAATAATACTTTAGAAGACTTGTTTACATCATATACGCATTAAATTGTCTACAAGAAGAAGAGAGTTGTTGAGAAGGGAACAAGACATCAAGAGGAAAGAGACGCTTTAACAAGAAGATGCACACACAGTTTACATCTCCAATGTAGCAAAGGAGGTCAAAGAAAGGATGCTAAATAATGCATTTCAACATTTCGGTAAGATAAAAGGCGAAAGCCAAAAAGGGAATGGGTCAAATGGATCATAACAAAACTAGCTAAAAGAGAAACGGGTCATACTGGTTATGTGTCTACACATGCGAACTCCTAAATTTATGTACTCAAATACTTGCATTATTAATTGTAATTTTGGGTTCTAAAAATCATATTTGACACGTTAATTATCTATGTAACAACTAAAAAAAGGGACAGTAAGATCTATATTATTACAGGTCAACCTGGCCCTTCCAGTTTCAACCCATACCAAATATGACCGGATTCACCCCAACCCGTGTTGACCCGTTACCCAACCCTAATAAAAGAAATGACACACGAGTAACATGTATCAAAATCCCATTAACTAATTAATCGCATCACCTCCCAATCTCTGCTTTCAAAAGAATCACCATCACTATCAGGCCAAATTAATGACTTAGCTACGTCCTGTGAATCCAGAACCTTCAAGTTTGATGGAAAAGTGAAACCTCTAGCTTCCAAACGGGAGAAAACCTACGAAGAAGAAAATAGCAATGCAAAGGAACAAAAAATGAGAACATTGCAATGCCTCTGTGAGTATAGAGGTGGAAAGATAGGCGAGTTGTGTCTGGGTTGAAATGAATCATTTTCATTACAATCCATAACAGGTCAGGTCACGTTGACCCACAAACACTTCTCTCCTTATATACATACTACTAACAAACTTAATAATAATTCAATAGTGTACCATATTACTTAAGCAAAAGATCACAGATTTAAACATATCCAAGAAGAAAAATATGGTAATTTTACCTGACTACATAAAATCCCAATAATGAGCTCCTTGGCATGGAGAAGGCTGATGATAAGTCCAAACATCTCTTCATCGATTGTGGCACAATTCTCACACTTGATGAAATTTAAGTTAACTTTGACTAAAGAAGACACGTTCAACAACAAAATCTTCCACACCAATAAACAACCACCTATTGTCAGTGACAAAACATACGGAGCATTAACTTTAACAATATCCGGATACTCATCCGCTTGAGGATCACCATATCCCGTAACCACCAAATTCTTAACACTCTTCGAAGTAACATGGAGACACTCATAACCCTTACAATATCCTAACTCAAAAGTTTCCAATACAGGACATCCAGATAATATATTTTCAATCATATCTTCATCTAATTCGGTATACGAAAGACACAATCTGTTAAGTCTGTTCCAGCCAATGGCACCGGTTGGATTAAATACACAGCCATACAAATTAAGACGAGTAAAACATGAATTGATGGAAGAAAAACTCCTCTAACACATACTCAGTATTATTAAAAGTTAAATCAAGGTCTTTAACGTTACAATTAACAGCGTACCGGATCCAATTGTTGACATGTGATTTAAACAGATGATTATAATTACCGGAGAGATGGAATTTAGCGAGGTTCGATCGGCGACATTCAATTAGGGTTTCGGCGACATACGTAGAGTCCGGTAAAGCACTAGGCCAGAATGAATTGCTAGGGTCTTGATATTTGCAGATAAAAAATTCAGTCCAAAGAGCAAGCCATCGTTTGGAGAGAGTGAATGTTGTAATGGCGGATTGAGTAAGGGTAGTGTTAGGTATATGAAACAGGATTTCGAAAATTAAGATATCTGGTAACGCACTTAACCTATCTTCTTCTTCCTTCATCATTTCTTTAAAATTGTAGGTTGATGATTTTGAGTAACTTCCGGTATTTTAGGGTTTATTTGGTTGAGCTCTCGTTTGAGTTTCTTTCCCTCGTAAAAGAAATGCAACAATACTGCTAGAAACCCGGTGTGGAGTGTGTAGTACCCGTTTAATCGTTACTATCTATTTCACTCATTTTATTTTTACTTAACCTTTTTATTTTGAGTAAATTACATTACCCGTCCTTGTGGTTGTCTCTTTATTACGAACTCAGTCCTCGGGTCGGATATTGTACGGGTCCAGTCCCTTGACCCGGTTTTATATTTCATTGCCGGTCCTCCTTCCATTTAGAAAAAGGGTAAAAAAGTCTTTTCTTAAACTTCTTTTCTTTTATACTTTTATTTACAATTTACAATTTTCAATTAAATAAAATCAAAAGCATAAATATATTTATTTTACTTATTAAGATTTCCCTTTTTTGATCTTTTTATAATTGGATATTATAATTTTTTAATTTTTTTTTTTTACTTTTTAACATCAGAGAATTTACGTACAGATGCCATCACCATTTTACTTTTTAAATCTTCCTTAACTCCCACCACCATTTCACTACCACTAGACCACTAGTCACCACCAAAACCCACATTTAAATCTGCTCAAACCTTCGTGGATAAAACACCCACGCAGCACCAAATATGTGGGGAAGAACCCGATCATTTCGTGTTCATCACTACCACTCACCACCTCGTCGGAATCACCACCGGCACCGGTGCAAACTCCGACGCAAAACGCACAAAACGGATCTGTCGAGCTTCCAACCTGAATCGCACTATGACGATCGGAAAACTCCGACGCTCGTGCGTCGGATTACGTGACTTCCGTCAGACACGAATGTCCTTGTGCAATTTTGATCGTCACGAGATTCACAACATACGAATAGTGGTGGTCAACTGTTGTTATTAGTAGTGGTGATGGTAACCGGAAAAAAGAATCTCAGTGGTTATCTTTTAATGTGTAGGATTATGTTTATGTTTGTTGTTCTTATCTTGTTTGTATTTGTGGTTTTTATAAGAGAGGTATAATTTGTCTTTGAGAGTTTGAGGTAAGAAAATTAGGGTCGAGGGTTGAAGAAAAAGTTGGGGGTTTGTTGTTTAGGAAGAAGGTAAGGGTATTTTAGTCTTTTCAATTCGATTCAGGTGGAGGAAGGACCGGCAATGAAACAAAAACTCGGGTCAAGGGACTGAACCCGCACAATACCCGACCTAGGGACTGGGTCGGTGATATAGGCACAACCACTAGGACGGGCAATGTAATTTACTCTTTTATTTTTAAGGGTGTTTGGATTTGCTTATTTATAAGCATTTATATACTTAGTGGGTGTTTGGGGAGCATATTTTTGAAGCTTATTAGCTTATTTGATTATTTTCACATAATAAGCTTCAATTCAAGTGTTCGGAATAGCTTATTTGTGAAGCTTATATGCCTATATTACATGGGGATTAAAATAAGCCAGGATTTTCTAGCTTATTTGCTTATAAGCAATAAACAATAAGCTAGAAAATAAACTCCTCAAAATAACCCCTTAAAAAATAAGTAGGTGACCCCTTACTTATTTTAAAATGTTTATTCCTTTGTAAATAAGCAGATAAACAGTTTTTAGAAAGGTGTTTGGATCTGCTTATCTGCTGTCAAAATAAGCAAATAATCAAATAAGCAGATAAGCACTTATTTAATCTATCCCAAACACCCCCTTAAGACGGTTTGAACTGGTTACTGGGTTCTATTATTTAACTTATTTTTCTTTTAAAATTACAAAAATAACTAGTTTATAACCCGCGAATTCGCAGGATTAAACTTGAAAATACATGGTCATTTAACGAACTATACGAGACTTCTATATGTTATTTAGAATATTTGTTATTTTGTTTAATTAGATATTGTTGTGTATTTGTTTGCCAAAATATTAATTGTGGTATGTTTCTTTATAAAGTTAAATTTTATTGTAGGGTGATGTAATATTCAATGTAAGGACGTGAATAGTCAAAATATGACCTAGAATATGTAAATTAACCTTAAATATGTAGATAAGTTGTTTAGTTGAATAAAATGTGTCAACTTCATGCAAGTTTAGACCCCGTTTACTTCTTAAGTTAACTTTAATAATTTATTTGATTCAACCGTTAAAAATAATAATCTAACTCAAAGTGACCCTATCAAAATACGATAAGATCATGGTAACATATATTTAACATTTATGTTGATATTGATATCTACTGAATATGAAAAGGCTAATACCCCGTATTTAATTTTATTAAGAAATCGGAATGGGGAAAATGAGTTTGAATTGAAAATTTGAATTACGCTTTCAAAACTAACACATCATTTTTAGTAATATAAAAGTAAATGGGATAAGAATGACAAAAATCTTCTTTACATTTCCATATATCTAGGAATCAAAGCCAGTTGATTAATTGCTTTTTATACTAATTATAATCTAATTAAATTATTTTATTGAATTAGGAGTAAGTTGGTAATTAGTTATACACCCAAAAGATCTTATATATATAAAATATGGTTTATTTAAAGTCAAATTAAAATTGAAATATAGACCATGAACAGAAGAAGAATATGAAAAATGTATTTGAAATTAATTTTTACCTTGTAAGTATAAGATATGTATAAAACAAATAACAATATCTTAACATTAACAAATAATAAATCTTCATATTTTGGCTTTACATAAATTGGGTCTTATACAACCAAATATATATGTATAAAACGAATATAAAAAATGATTATTTTGAGTGAATTACGTATTTTTTTAATCCTCTTACATATAGTTATAATTAATATTTAAGAAACGAATATGATTTAATTTCTTAAGTAAGTAATGAATTAATATAATTTAAATGTAAGTTTTCTGTGTTGGCCAATTATTATTGTGTGATTTAGTCAATGGTTATATTTGAAAATCAAATGAATATTAAGTGAATTTGAATTAGTCATAATTAGGGGTAAATTTGTAACTTAACTAAAGATAATGATACTTATTGCATGGACAATATAGGGATATTAGATCTATAGTTATGAATTAGTGAGATTAATTTAATGAAAGGCTAGAATTAATTTAGGGGGGATCAAGTTTAGGTTGTCTACATAATTTAGATTTTCTTATAATAATAATAATAATAATAATAATAATAATAATAATAATAATAATAATAATAATAATAGGAGAAGGAGATAGGAGATAACTAAAAATAACATCTCATTAATTAATAAAAATACATAACACTACACTTATTATTATTTTTTATTTTTTTATTATTATTAAGTTGCAATACTCAATATAAATAAGGGGATTATCATTTGTAATGTTGACATTACAATTCAATTGTAATGTTGACCGATCCCATAACAAATATTTTACACCCAATAAAAAAAAGTAGGTTATTTCTTACCACCCACACAAAAACATGTATTTTTTTCATTTTTAAGAAATCTCAAAGAAAATCGAAAAGGGAAAGAAAAAAATAGAAGCGAGCCCTACTTTTTCACCATTGTGAGATGTCACATTCAATGGCGAATCTAGTATTCAAAATCACGTGGGTCCAGTTTTGTTGACACGATATAATGAGTGACTATAGCAAGTCATTGGATTGGCGGGTTAGATATCGGGTCAGATCGTTACATAATCTCTACATATACTAATTCACAAGCCTTTCTTCATACGTGACTACTATTATATATATATATATATATATATATATATATATATATATATATATATGTGTGTGTGTGTGTGTGTGTGTGTGTGTGTGTGTGTGTGTGTGTGTGTGTGTGTGTGTGTGTGATTGTTAAAAACACTATTTAGAGTTAGTTCTCATATACTTTAAAGTATGCATCCATTGGTAATTATTTTCAAATATTGTTTTCCACTATTCTTCAATGATATTTATTGTTTCAAGGTCATTGTTAGGGGGATCATATTCTCATATCTTCTTTGATTACCTAAACTAAATAGTAAATAACTAAAACAAAAAACACGAACCAAATTAACTATAGCTTATAATTAGTTAGTGAAATATTAGAATCAGGTTTTCAATACACTTACTTTAGTTTGTTAAAAACAGTAGCCAAACTTGATTTGTCCATATAAATTGCAATTTTAAAAATATCAAATAATACTAAATAAGGCTAAATTGTGAAAAAAATTATATATCACCAAATGCCTATGCAACTTGTGTACATATACTATAATTTGTGAGTGAGGCTTTATTATTTGGTGATTTGGGTTTCAGTATAACTTAGTGATTAGTATTATGGGCTATTGTAATATGTAAATTAGAAAACAGTTGATCCAATTCTAAATTTGTAACATGTGCACATTCAAATAAAAGAAAAAAAATTATTTAAGTTTTAACATGGGTCCTAAATATTTTTTAACTTGGGTCCCTATCAAAATTATAAGAGGCTCTTTTGAAAATATTGGCATGTAACATGCCCATTGACCCATGTCAAATGCAAGTAGAACCGCCATTGGTCACTGCCACAATGACGGTACACACACTGTTCATGGTGCCATCATGGTGGCACCACCATGCCGAGAACGAATGCATTGCAAGTGGTTAATTTTATTCTATTTTTCTTTTATTAAGAATTATGAAGGCTCTTGATCCAATAAATCTTTGTCCACATTTCTATTTTAATTTGTTATAAAATAAATTTTTAGTTTCATATTACAATTATTATTGATTAAACAAACTTTTAAAAGGTAAATGCGAGATTTTATTAATAAATACTACTGAGTTATTCTTTCTACTGAGACGTAGTGAGTATTTATTATTCACTAGGAAAAACAAGTCCTTACAAAACTTCTACTTGAAAATTTATATCATCCTTTGAAATAAAGCGATTTTAGTAACAATATCACATTCACGATCAAATCATATAAAAGTACAAGTAAGAATGCTCACATTTTGATGTCGATCACAATAGCAGATAAGACCTTAACAGGAGCGGTGTTTGCAAAAGTAAAATTGTATGACTCTGTGTTGCCAATATAAGGGAATATCAAATAATAAGCCCTAAACAGGAGCATGTATATTGTAACTTTTTTGTAATTTTATGTATTAGGGTAAAAAAAACTAGTGGATCATAAATTTGGTGTAAATTTGATACTCCTTCTGTACCAGTCAAAGTTATATTTTTCACCAATCAAATAACATATATATCTCTAAAGTCCTTTTCAATTGGTTAAAACGTGAAAGTGGACACTTATATGGGACAACTCAAAATAGTAATTTGGACATTTGTAATGAGACGGAAGAAGTAATTGAAAGTAAACACTTATATGAGACAACTCAAAATATTTTTTCCCCAATACCTGTAACATCCTCTCTTCGGGTCCGGTAATTTCTAATTTTAAATTGTTATATTTAATTGTGTTAGAAATTATTCGATATTAATTGTTTATTGCGAAACTTATATAAATAAGTCCCAGAACTTATGGTGAATAGTAAATTGTTGATCGTTGTAATTTACTATAGTCGATGGTAAAATAAAATAAGTTTCTCGCAAATGGTTTTTAGGTTCCAGGCAATAGATTGAAAGGGGACTAGTTTTAAGTGGATACGGGTCGGTGTAAAATCTTAACATACTATAAAACCTTCCCTTTTAGGAAAGTTTTCCATACTTTCCCTTTTAGGAAACTTAAACCTAGAATCTCAAAACCTAAAGTAGAAACCTCAAATCAATTTATTTGAAACTGAAGATTTGCTGTGAATGTGGAATCATCCTTCATCATCATCTAAATTTGTAAGTTATTTTCATGTTTAATTCATGATCATAATCAATTGAAAACTTGGTATGAATTGATGTTAAAGTGAAGTACCAAACATGTTATAGTTTACATATGTGATGGTATATGACTGATGATATGCTGCTGGAATCGAATTTGTGGTTATTTGAATTGTGGTTTTGGTTTTCTGGGTTGAGCTCTGCACGACCTGCACAGGGCTGACGAACACAAGGAATCCGGCGGATTCCTAATGAATCCGGCGGATTCATCTGGTCAAAGGGGTAGAGAATCCGGTCAAAGTGGGTTAAATCCGGCGGATTCATCAATCGGATTCGTTTTGTGAACCCTGGTCCAAAGTTGGGTCTGAAAACGCCTTTGAATCCAGCGGATTCAATGGGAATCCGGCGGATTCTCCCTTAATGCAGAAAAATTGAATTTTGTACAAACATTATTGAATTGCTAATGTATTAATATTACTTGTTAGGTTTGTTGATATATCTAACAAACGTGCCCACAATGATTGTAATATACATGTTGTGAGATGTAATAATATACGTTGTATTCGAATATGAGTTATGATTTTAATAACGTTGTTACTAACTTATATTTGATTGTTGATTCTCAGATTCTCCAAAAGATAAGTGACACTTGGAATCTGAGGTTGAGACGACAGAGGTATTGGTGAGTGGATTCAGAACTCACCATTTGATTCAGTTGTAACTGTTTGGTTACAACAAGTAAACGTAGATATGTTGTAGTTGTATTTAATATTCATTGTTGTTTATAAATCTACGTGCTATGTGTGGCCTTCGGGCATCAGTTGTTAATGAGGTCAACAGGTTGAACTGGTTGGTTGAGCTAGTTGGTTATTATATGAATTTCACAGGAGCTTGATTCATTCGTTGTGTGTAGTACCTGTGTTTGACTATAATAACTGTCAGCTATCGGTCTCGTCTGTTATGGCCATACGGATATGGTTGGTTAAGTGTTCTTGGGGAGCCACCCGGGTATTATGGTATTCCCCAGAGCCACTGATCCTCATTACTATATTGTTGACTGGTTGAATCATATGTTTACGGTTGTTTGATGTAAACAGGTGGTTATGCTAAGTTGAATTGTGTGTAATGAATTCATTCACTTAGCTTCGTGCTAATCCCTCAATTTACTTCCTGCAGGTTACGTTTTGGGGATGTGGGTTGCAGGACAGTGATGCTCATGGAGCAGGGAAAGTTTGACTTACCGTGCTACTCTGACATGTTTTGTACTAAAGCTAAAGTTTGAAACAATATAATACCCCGTTTGATGTAGTTGTTTAATAGTTTTTAATTTGGTGTGCGGTTGATATGTATACTATATGTGTACATTATCTTAATGTACAATGTTTTAAGAGGTTTTAAATTATACGCTTCCGTGACAATAATATAATATTGTTGTTTCGAATGAGGGGTGTTATAAGTTGGTATCAGAGCATAGTTTTGGGCTAATTGAACATTGTAAAGTGTTCAATATCAATTCTGGAGCGTGATAAGTCAAACATTCTTGGGAAAGGGATTTAGCATTTGTTGTAAATCTGTTAGTTGTTAGGTGCTAACGATTAACAATTGTTGAGTTGTTGTGATGATTACAGATATGGCAGATAACGAGCAAACGACCGCCAACCCTAATAATGCCTCAAGAACCGATGTTCCTCCTTTACAAATTCCTGGTGAACAACCTGGTCATGATGGTACATCTGTTCCTGTTGTTGGAGAATCAAACAGAGATGATTATATGCACGAGTTAGAAGATGAGGTGATTAATCTCAGAGAATTTAAAAGACGAACTGAAGCTACTTCATCTCAGCAACCAATACCTGTATTTGGTACTGTTTCACCATCTCAGTCGAGTAAAATGTGTTCTTTTAAAACGTTTATGGCAAGTAAACCACCGGAGTTTAGCGGTAGTACCAATCCATCTGTTACTTTAAACTGGTTGAGGGACATGGAACGGAAATTTGATGTAACACATTGTGAAGAAGAATCTAAAGTTCCGTATGCAGTTCAATGTATGAAAGATGAAGCCATGGTTTGGTGGGATTCGATCACAGGGCACTTGACTCAACAACAGAAGAAAGCTATTCGATGGCCCGATTTTCATCAAGCTGTTTATAATCAGTATTGTTCAGACTTTGATATGGCTAGAATCAGACGAGAGTTTGTGAACTTATAGTTGACTGATAAGATGACGATTGATGAGTTGATAGCACAGTTTTTTGAGAAGCTGCGGTTTGTTCAGCAGTGGGTCCCTAATGAGAAAACTCGAATTGAACAGTTTGTGGATGCTTTACCTTCTAATTATCGTACCACTGTAAGATTGGCAAGTACTTTATCTCAAGCTTTTAACCTTGCACGTTATGTTGATAGTGACATGAGAGGTTATGGTATTCAAGCTAGAGATACTTCATCTCAGAAGTCAAAAAGTGATTCTTCAGGTAAGGGAAAGCAGAGATGGTCGGGTAACCGACAGGGTCAGAGGTCTGGTAGTAAAAGTGGTTCCTCTGGGGGTTCAAACTGGTGTAATTCTTGTAAGTCACGACATTCTGGTCCGTGTACTCCACAAACGAACAAATGTCTCAAATGTGGTGAATTGGGGCATGAAATCAAGAATTGCAGGTTTCCTAGTTTCGTGTGTTGGACGTGTAAGAAAGAAGGACATCGGGTTGGTCAGTGTCCGGAGGTGGGGAAACAGGGTTCGGTTTCAGTCGGGAGTTCGTCATCTACGGGTCAAAAGCGGAAGAATCCTCCGCCAGCTGCTAGTAGGGCCTTTCAGATGACAGTCGATGAGGCTGTTCACACATAGGATGTTATCACTGGTACTTTTCTTATAAACTCTGTACCAGCGCATGTCTTGTTTGATTCTGGAGCTAAGTGCTCTTTTATATCTGTGTGTTTTTGTGATAAGTTGAAATTGAACCCTACTTTGATTACTAAGCCTGTTGAAGTAGAAATTGTTAGTGGCAAGTTAGTTCCTGTTACCACCTCGGTGACTGGAGCTAGTATTGTAATAGATGGTCAGACTTTCCCAATTTCATTTCTGTTGATGCCAATACCTAGTTTTGATGTGATTATCGGCATGGATTGGTTGAGTCATTGTAAAGCAAGTATAGATTGCCACCACAAGTTGATTAGGATCCCAATTTCTGAAGAGTCATATGTTGTGGCTCGAGGAGAGAGGGATAGTGAATGTATACCTCTTATTTCCATGATGAAAGCTAGGAAGTCGTTGTCTAAAGGCTGTGAGTCTTACCTGGCTTATGTGATTGATGTGAAATTAGAAAAGAAATTCATTTCTGATGTTTCGGTTGTTTCTGAATATCCGAAAGTGTTTCTCGATGAATTACCTGGGTTGCCACCGGTTAGGGAAGTTGAATATCAGATTGATCTTGTTCCTGGCTCGTCGCCTGTAGCCAAAGCTCCCTATAGATTAGCTCCTTCTGAAATACGTGAAATGATGAATCAGATACAGGAGTTGTTGGATAAAGGGTTCATTAGACCTAGTTCTTCTCCTTGGGGTGCACCAGTTTTATTTGTGAAAAAGAAGGATGGGTCGTTTCGTATGTGTATTGATCATCGGGAACTGAATAAACGAACAGTGAAGAATAAATACCCTTTGCCTCGAATAGATGATTTGTTTGATCAGTTGCAGGGATCTTCATTCTATTCTAAAATTGATTTGAGGTCAGGTTATCATCAAGTTCGTGTTCGTGAACAGGATATTCCAAAAACTGCTTTTCGAACCAGGTATGGTCATTTTGAATTCCTGGTTATGCCTTTTGGTTTGACTAATGCTCCAGCAGTTTTTATGGATTTGATGAATCGAGTTTGTCGGCCTTTTCTTGACAAATTTGTGATTGTGTTTATTGATGATATTTTGGTGTATTCAAAATCCGAACCAGAACATGAAATGCATTTGAGGATAGTGTTAGAAACGTTGAAAAGAGAACACTTGTATGCAAAGTTTGCTAAATGTGAATTTTGGATTCGGGAGGTGCAATTTTTAGGTCATATTATCTCTAATGATGGTGTAAAAGTTGATCCTTCTAAAATTGAAGCTGTTATGAATTGGAAAGCTCCAAAATCTGCGTCAGAGATTAAGAGTTTTCTTGGTTTGGCTGGTTATTACCGGAAATTCATTAAAGACTTTTCTAAAATTGCCAGTTCGTTGACTAAATTGACTCGTAAAGATGAGAAATTTGTGTGGACTGAACAACAAGAGTTAGCTTTTCAAACTTTGAAACAGTTACTGTGTCAGGCACCTGTGTTGGCATTACCTGATGGGTCTGATGATTTTGTTGTCTATTGTGATGCATCTTATGCTGGGTTGGGTGGTGTTCTTATGCAAAGAGGTAGAGTTATTGCTTATGCTTCTCAGCAGTTGAAACAACATGAAAGAAATTACCCTACTCATGATTTAGAGTTGGCAGCTGTTATGTTTGCATTGAAAATCTGGAGACATTATCTTTATGGTACGAAATGTGTTATATGTTCGGATCACAAAAGTCTTCAGTATGTGTTTTCCCAGAAAGAGTTAAACATGCGTCAGAGACGATGGTTAGAGTTAATCAAGGATTATGATTGTGAAATTCGTTACCATCCAGGCAAAGCTAATGTGGTTGCTGATGCTTTGAGTCGAAAAGGTACCTCTTACCGAATTTATTACTTGAAAGTTGATGTTTCTTCTGATTTGGTAGATAAGATTAAAGAGGCACAGTTGGAAGCTCTATTAGATCATAATCTTAAATCAGAAATCATGTTGAAACGGAAAGATCTGTTAGTTGATGATTCTAGAGGATTGAAAACTTTTCAATCTCGTGTATGGATTCCTCTATTGGTGGTATTGGGGATATGATTTTAACTGAAGCTCATAAGTCTCGTTTATCTGTTCATCCCGGTAGTACTCGAATGTATAATGATTTGAAATCCTTGTATTGGTGGCCTACGATGAAAACTGACATTGCAAGGTTTGTTGGCACTTGTCATGTGTGTGCTCAAGTTAAAGCTGAACACCAAAAGCCGTATGGGTCGCTGAAACAGTTAGAGATTCCAGAATGGAAATGGGAACAATTAACTATGGATTTTGTGACTAAACTTCCACGTACATCTCGAGGAAATGATATGATTTGGGTTATCGTTGATAGGTTAACCAAGAGTGCTCATTTTCTGGCTAGTAGTGAAACGGCCTTGTTGAGTAAGCTTGCTCAGTTGTATGTTAATGAGATTGTTCCCCGGCATGGTATTCCGTTGTCGATTGTATCGGATAGGGATTCTCGGTTTATTTCTCATTTTTGGCAGAGTTTACAGCACGAGTTGGGTACCCGAGTTAATCTCAGTACTGCTTATCATCCTCAGACCGACGGTCAGTCAGAACGTACGATTCAGACACTTGAGGATATGTTAAGGGCTTGTGTTTTGGAGTATGGCGGTTCTAGGGATTCTCATTTACCGTTGGTTGAGTTTGCATATAACAATTCTTATCATTCCAGTATTGGTATGCCTCCTTATGAGATGCTATATGGTAGACGTTGCAGAACACCTACGTGTTGGTTAAAGGCTGGTGAGAAACAGTTTGCTGGGCCCGACATTGTTCAGATGACAGCTGACAAAGTAGCAATTACCCGTGAAAAGTTGAAAGCTGCACGTGACAGACAGAAGCAGTATGCAGATCCACGTAGACGACCGATATCATTTGTTGAAGGTGAACTTGTGTATCTTAAAGTTTCACCTTGGAAGGGGGTTATTCGGTTTGGGAAACGTGGTAAATTGGCTCCTCGGTATATCGGTCCATTTAAAATCAGTAAAGTCGTTAATGATCAGTCAGTGACACTTGATCTTCCTTCAGAACTTGCTGGTATTCATGACACGTTTAACATTTGTTATTTGAGGAAATGTAACGTGGAGGACCAGTCTCAGATTCTTCCTTTGAAAGATTTGAAAGTTGATCGAACCCAGAAGTTAGTTGAAGAACCTGTTGAACTTCTAGACCGAAAAGTTGTTAAACTTAGAAAGAAACAAATACCAATGGTCCTAGTGAAATGGAAGCATAGTTTAGGTTCAAACCTAACTTGGGAAACCGAGGACAGTATGAGATCCAGATATCCTGGATTATTTGATCGTGTTGAGATTTCGGGGACGAAATCCTCTTAAGGGAGGGAGATTTGTAACATCCTCTCTTCGGGTCCGGTAATTTCTAATTTTAAATTGTTATATTTAATTGTGTTAGAATTTATTCGATATTAATTGTTTATTGCGAAACTTATATAAATAAGTCCCAGAACTTATGGTGAATAGTAAATTGTTGATCGTTGTAATTTACTATAGTCGATGGTAAAATAAAATAAGTTTCTCGCAAATGGTTTTTAGGTTCCAGGCAATAGATTGAAAGGGAACTAGTTTTAAGTGGATACGGGTCGGTGTAAAATCTTAACTGACTATAAAACCTTCCCTTTTAGGAAAGTTTTCCATACTTTCCCTTTTAGGAAACTTAAACCTAGAATCTCAAAACCTAAAGTAGAAACCTCATATCAATTTATTTGAAACTGAAGATTTGCTGTGTGAATGTGGAATCATCCTTCATCATCATCTAAATTTGTAAGTTATTTTCATGTTTAATTCATGATCATAATCAATTGAAAACTTGGTATGAATTGATGTTAAAGTGAAGTACCAAACATGTTATAGTTTACATATGTGATGGTATATGACTGATGATATGCTGCTGGAATCGAATTTGTGGTTATTTGAATTGTGGTTTTGGTTTTCTGGGTTGAGCTCTGCACGACCTGCACAAGGCTGACGAACACAAGGAATCCGGCGGATTCCTAATGAATCCGGCGGATTCATCTGGTCAAAGGGGTAAAGAATCCGGTCAAAGTGGGTTAAATCCGGCGGATTCATCAATCGGATTCGTTTTGTGAACCCTGGTCCAAAGTTGGGCCTGAAAACGCCTTTGAATCCAGCGGATTCAATGGGAATCCGGCGGATTCTCCCTTAATGCAGAAAAATTGAATTTTGTACAAACATTATTGAATTGCTAATTGTAACACCCCCGAAATTCTCTGTTTTGCGGAAGCATAGTTTGGGGTATTACTAATCAAATATCACAGCACAAAGATAAAGCAAACGACATCTATATGCAACGTTTGTAAATTAGTTACATTCCATAGATATAATGTTTGAAAACTTAGTGTTTTCGTATACAAAATGTAGTTTCCCCTAGAGTCCACGCGTATAGCGGTAGATTCTATTACATAATCGTAATGTACAAAAGATAATGCTAAGAATCTCCGTTAATGCAGTTGTGTTGAAATCATGCGACTCTAGCTAAAATCCTGGAGTAATCCTACTCCATCCGGGTACCTGAGAAAACATGCTAAAAAGTGTCAACCAAAAGGTTGGTGAATCTCACAGGTTTGTAAGTAATATCGGCTTTGAACACGAGATTTCATTAGTAATGCCCGTAGGCGTAAAAATCAGCCATTGCAATCCAGCAATCGTAAAATCAGTATTTGCAGTCCAGCAAATGTAAATAAGTAAGTTTATACCGTTGCCATGAGGCTCATAATCGAAGCTTAACCCGTAAGTAATAAGTTTGCTCCCGTGACATGCTCGTAGTTGAGCAAGCATCAGTAACGAATAAGTAGTCACCCGTTTCTACGTGTAAATCAGTACGTGGCAGCGCTACTGCCCCGGGCGGGGAGGGTCATTTCCCTAATGGATCCATTAACTAGTGTTCGCGCTTAAGTCCATAACTAACGATATATGATGGAGAGACTTCTGTTTGTAAGTAAACTCATGCAATTTCGTTTGGTATAGTAAACAGTTTAGTACTTGTGTTCAAGAAAATCAGTAGCATGTATCTCCCCCAGTAAGATAAAACAGTAAAAGTGGGGCCGTAAGACTCACCTGAGTCTGGTAATATGCCGTAGCAAATAGCAAGTAGTAAATATAGCAAGTAGGTTCTTCGAACCCGTAACCTTCAAATGCCTATTCATATGAAGTTATGTAAGTATGCGTCTCACGAGACGTTTCGTTTAGTTGTACACAACTAGTATAGCCAATGTTTGTCCGTATGTTTGTAATTGTTCGTTTGTTGGAAAACATGTTTGGGCCCGTTGGTGACGGTTTGTAGCAAAATTTCTAAAATGTTGACTTTGCTACAGTAAATTGCTACAGTACTGCTACAGTAAAATTTGACTTTTTTTGTACAGTAACTTTGACTTTAAAATTCTGGTTTTCTGTGTTTTTGCGACACAATCTGCGACACTAAAGTTTGATATGCGACACAGTGGTTGTGTCGCATAGGAATGCGACACAAGAGCCCTGCGACACAGTGATTGTGTCGCAAAAGCTTGCGATGCTAAATCAATAGCGACATAAGGGTTGTGTCGTATAATGTTTACGACACAAAGGTACGACACAGAGTACGACATAAAATACGACACAACATGGTTTATGCGACATAGTATGCGACACAAGGCTTGTGTCGCATTGATGAACACCAGCCCAGAAACTTTCGGGTTTCAAGAATTTCGGACCAAAAACGCAAATCTAACCCATTTTTGAGCTATAAAATCGTGTATTCTTCATGTATTAAGTTATATCTATGTTGTGTACACCATATTATATCAAAATAATACCTCAAAATGAGTAAATCTAAGTTTTTAGAGAAATCCTTACAATTGCAAATCGAGGCCGAAAAAGGAAGAAAACGAGTATGTTGCCTTTGTAAATCTTGTTCCTCTCTTGGTGGTGATTCCGAAAATGTGAATCTTGTGGGTTGCTTTGATGATTCCGAAAATTTGTAAGAAATGGGTGGAGAGAGTTTAGAATGTGTGTGCGTGTTTTGTATAAGTGAAAATGAAAGAAGAAGATTGAGAGGTGGTGGGGTGTTGGCTGATCCCAAAAGGGAAGGAGGGAAAAACACTCCTCAAAACCCAGTGTTTACTCCGTGTCCTAATCGTTTAATCGTTCGTTTTTAGTATTTAACCAAATAGTTATGTTTTAAAATGTAACTGGAGTATTTAAATAAAATACCTTGAAATTAATAATAATAAAAACATTTGTCGAGATATTTAAATTATTAAGTCGCGTTTATTACGTTTTGTTGCGTTAGTTAAAATGTCGTCGCGATAAAATATAAATAATGCTCGTTCGGTTGCGTATTTTATATAACAAAATACGCTCTCATTATTTAAGTAAATTTCTGTCACCAACGTCCAAGTAAACTGTGTCGGACTCCGTCCGGTTAATTCGCACGATTTATCCAAATCGCGTAAGTACACACATATATATATAAATCACCTTATATATATATATATACAAATAGAGCCTGTAATTAGTCCTATTACATACTAATCACAACTAGTTACAAACAATTAGGCATAATTAATTATCCTAATTATGCAGGTGTTACATTCTCCCCTTGTTAAAGAAATTTCGTCCCGAAATTAGCTTGAGTGCACGGACGGTGCGTTATCTGGGAAGAGATGTGGGTATATCTGTCACATTTGGTCTTCCCGTTCCCAGGTGAACTCAGGGCCGCGCCTAGAATTCCACCTGACCTTTACGATGGGAATACGACTCTGTTTCAATCGTTTGACCTCACGGTCCATGATTTCCATAGGTTCCTCGACAAAATGAAGTTTATCATCGATTTGGATTTCGTCGAGCGGTATAATCAGTGTCTCGTCAGACAGACATTTCTTCAAGTTAGAAATGTGGAATGTGTTGTGTACGCTGCTAAGTTCAGCAGGAAGTTGCAGGCGGTATGCCACTGGACCAATCCTTTCCAGGATTTCGAATGGTCCGATGTATCTAGGATTTAGTTTGCCTCGCTTTCCGAATCGAATGACACCCTTCCACGGTGCCACTTTGAGAAGTACCTTGTCCCCTACCTGGAACTCAAGGTGTTTGCGTCTCACGTCAGCATAGCTTTTCTGACGATCACGTGCGGCTTTCAGCCGGTTTTGGATACCGATGATTTTCTCAGTAGTTTCCTGAATAATATCTGGACCCGTGAGTTGGGAATCTCCTAACTCAGTCCAACAGATAGGTGATCGGCACTTACGCCCGTAAAGTGCCTCGAAGGGTGCAGCCTTTATGCTGGTATGGTAACTGTTATTGTACGAGAATTCGCACAACGGTAAGTGATTTTCCCAAGAAGTACCGAAGTCAACTACGCAGGCTCGTAACATATCCTCCAGTGTTTGAATAGTTCGCTCGCTTTGGCCATCTGTTTGCGGGTGATAAGCAGTACTCATATCCAGACGAGTACCAAGAGATTTCTGTAGCGATTGCCAAAAGTTAGAAGTAAAACGGCTGTCCCTATCCGAGATGATCGAGATAGATACACCGTGTCGCGAGATGATTTCTTTGACATAGGTGCGAGTCAGACGCTCCATCTTGTCGGTTTCCTTGATGGCCAGAAAATGAGCAGATTTCGTGAGACGGTCCACGATCACCCAAATGGTATCGCAACCACTCGGAGTTTTCGGTAGTTTGGTGATGAAGTCCATGGAAATCTGTTCCCATTTCCATTGAGGAATTTCAGGTTGTTGGAGCAACCCCGAGGGTCTTTGGTGTTCGGCCTTGACTTTGGAACAGGTTAGGCATTTACTGACGTACAAGGCAATGTCAGCTTTCATGTTAGGCCACCAATACAACCCTTTGACGTCATGATACATCTTATCAGAACCAGGATGTATAGAGTATCGAGATTTGTGAGCTTCAGCCATCACCAAATCTCGCAAGTTTCCGAATTTGGGTAACCACACCCGGTTAGAGAAGTATCGAGTTCCATCGGGTTTGATTTCGAATTGTTTATCCAAGCCTCGCAAGGCTTCATTTTTCAAGTTTTCATCGTTGAGTGCTTCAAGTTGAGCGGTAAGGATTTGAGCAGGGAGCTCGTTAAGAATTGTCATAGAAAGTGCTCGGACTCGAAGGGGTTTCACTCGTTCTTTTCGGCTTAAGGCATCGGCAACTACGTTAGCTTTGCCCGGATGGTATTTGATCTCGCAGTCGTAGTCACTAAGTAACTCAACCCAGCGACGTTGTCTCATGTTTAGATCTTTCTGATCGAATATGTGTTGGAGACTTTTGTGATCGGTAAAGATGGTGCTTTTCGTACCGTAGAGATAATGTCTCCAGATTTTCAATGCGAAGACCACAGCACCTAACTCGAGGTCGTGGGTCGTATAGTTTTTCTCGTGGATTTTTAGTTGTCGTGAGGCATAGGCAATGACTTTTTCCCGTTGCATCAACACACAACCAAGTCCTTGGTGTGAGGCGTCGCAGTAAACTACGAAATCGTCGGTGCCCTCGGGTAAGGACAAGATCGGTGCACTGCAAAGTTTGTTTTTCAATAGTTGGAAAGCTGAATCTTGTTTATCAGTCCAATCGAACTTCTTATCTTTCTGAGTCAGTGTGGTTAGGGGAACAGCTATTCTTGAAAAGTTTTCGATGAATCGGCGGTAATAACCAGCAAGACCTAAGAATTGTCTCACTTCGGTTGGAGTGGTCGGTGACTCCCAGCCCTTGATTGCTTCAATCTTGGCGGGGTCAACATGAATTCCTTGGCTGTCAATCACGTGCCCGAGGAATTGAACAGTTCAAATCCAGAACTCACACTTAGAGAATTTGGCATATAACTCTTCATGTTTAAGAAGTCCAAGAATGGTTTTCAGATGTTGAGCATGTTCCTGCTCGTTGCGAGAGTAAATCAGGATATCATCGATGAACACAATGACGAATTTGTCAAGATATGGTTTGCACACCCGATTCATAAGGTCCATGAATACGGCCGGTGCGTTGGTCAACCCGAATGGCATCACTTGGAATTCGTAATGCCCATAACGAGTTCGGAAAGCTGTCTTTGGGATATCATTGTCACGGACTCGGAGTTGATGATAACCCGACCGTAGATCAATCTTTGAGTAAACACTCGATCCCTGGAGTTGGTCAAACAGGTCATCGATTCTAGGAAGTGGGTACCGATTCTTTATGGTTAGCTTATTCAGCTCTCGGTAATCGATACACATGCGGAAAGATCCATCTTTCTTTTTCACGAATAAGACTGGAGCTCCCCAAGGCGAGGAACTTGGTCGAATGAATCCTCTGTCCAGGAGTTCCTGTAGTTGGTTAGACAACTCCTGCATTTCGGATGGTGCTAAACGGTAAGGGGCTCGTGCCACGGGTGCAGCTCCAGGCACAAGTTCGATTTGAAATTCAACTTGTCTAGGTGGCGGAAGTCCGGGCAAGTCTTCAGGAAAGACTTCCGGGAAATCCCGCACGATCGGAACATCCTCAAGTCGCTTCTCCTCCGACTTCTTCTCCGTTACATGTGAGAGGATGGCTTGATACCCTTTTCGTAGATACTTTCTCGTTTTCAGACAGGATACAATATTCAGATTCCGTCTACCGGTCTCCCCTTGTAGGACTAAGGTTCCACCGGAGACAAGAGGTATGCGAACGAGTTTGTCATGACAGATGATTTCAGCTCGGTGCTTGGATAACCAATCCATACCGACAATAATATCGAAGCTGCCGATCTCGACAGGGATTAAATCAATGGAAAACGTTTCGTTCGTGAGGTTAAGTGTACAGTTGTGTATGATGCTATCAGTCTCAATCAGTTTGCCGTTAGCTAATTCTACAATGTATTTAGCATCTAAGGCAGTGGGAGTTATGTCAAGTAAAGGGCTAAATTTCTCAGAAATGAAGCTTCTATCGGCACCGGTATCAAATAATACAGAAGTAGTAAGGTCGTTGAGAAGGAACGTACCCGTCACGACATTCGGGTCTTGTCTGGCTTCCCCAGCCTTGATAACGAATGCTCTACCGCGAGCAGGGTTGTTGTTGTTTTTCAGCTTTGGGCAATCTTTCTTGAAGTGCCCTGAATTTCCGCACCCAAAGCAGGCCTTTGGTGCGTTGGTGTTGGGGGTAGAAATGTTGGTTCGGCAATCCTTGGCTAGGTGCCCGAACCGTTTGCAGTTGGAGCAAGGGCAAGAACCGTCATGGTGGCGGTTGCATTTGGGACAGTAGGGTCTGCTCCCGCTGTACCCTTTCTTCTCCGAGGTTCCGGATGAATAAGCCTTAATGTACTCAGGCTTTTTGTTGGAGGTTTGGTTGGATGAGTTGGGGTTTCCCTCCCATTTGCGTTTGTTGTTTGCAGATGGGGTTGAAGTTGTGCCACGGCGGACAGAATTTGCCGTTAGTTCATGGGCCATACGGATGGCGCTCTGAATAGTACCCGGTTTGGATGAAGTCACCAGGTCTTGTAGTCTCTCGGGAAGTCCATCGACGAATTTCTCGATCCTCTTGTACTCAGGATCGACCATGGTTGGGCACAGGAGTGCCAGTTAATGGAAACGGTTGGTGTATCCGGTGATATCATCACCCTGCATCTTGTGGTTCCAGAATTCCATTTCCAGTTGTTTCAATTCATCCCTGGGGCAGTACTCGCCCCTCAACATTTCTTTCAACTCCTCCCACAGGAGTTGGTAAGCAGTAGCAACACTCACAGTCTGGGCATAAGTGTTCCACCAGGTGAGTGCAGTGTCAGTAAAAGTACTAACGGAGAACTTAACCTTATCTCCCTCCGCACAGTTGCAGATAAGAAATACAGACTCAACTTTCTCGATCCAGCGTACTAGACCGATAGCTCCCTCGGTACCTGCAAAGTTTAGAGGTTTGCAGTTTTGGAAGTCCTTGTAAGAACAAGGTTTAGCAGCAGAGGTTTCAGCGGCATCGCTGTTCCTCGTGGAACTTGGTGGAGTATTCCGAGCCAAGGCTTCAGTAACAGCCTGGGTTATAAGGGAGGTAATCTGGGCATCGGTATATGGTCTTGTCTTTGGCGGCATGATTCTTCAATAAAAGAAATGAAGATACATGAGATTTTGTAGGAGCTTGTAATTGTCACAGATGTACATGTATAAAAGCAGTAATACATAACATCATATGGTAAATGACAATTTATATGAGTTGAAATAACAAGGAATATTTGATGGATAACGCGAGTTCAAAGGTTACATCCTACAAAGATATTACAAAAGGTGTCGGGAATTGTTACATCCGACTAGTTTATAGAGTAGTGCTAGATAGTCCCTAGATTACGAGATAGATTACAAGACAAAAACTACACTAATCTTAATGTAGATTAATTTGTTCCATCAGCGCGACAAGGCGGTCCACGGTTTCTGCTATTCGGTTGGTTTGCCTGGCGTTGTCTTCCACCAAGGCCAGTCGTTGTGCTATTGTTCGAGAGTGATCCGCAGTCTCCTGTGAACGCTGTTCACATTCTTCTAGTCGGTTTCTTACAAGTTCATCCGCACCTAATTCGGCGGTCATTGAATCCTGGATTATGCTTACAGAGAGGCCGGTATCTTCTTGTTCTCGCTGGAGTTGGGATATGTGATCAAGTGCTTGGCGAAGCAGGTAGGTCATTCGGTGTTGTTCCCGTTCAAGACTTTCGAGTTTTTGCTCCTGACGGCGGAATTGGGTAGCCAATACTGGCAACGTGAGATGTGCCGAGTTCTGAGAGTTATGTACAGGATAAGGGCTGTTTCGAGGCGACCTTGTGTTCCTCCTGGCTACTCGTGGGTTCCGTGACCCATGTGAGTGAGAGTGTGACGGATTAGGTGGTGTGTTTGCCATTCCTGTGGCAGAATGTAAGTAAGACGAGGCTAATATATATACATATATCATATCCAGCCTATTGTCTAGCACGTATCAAGTAATGGTCCGGTTCTCTCGTGGTCAGAGTTAACTAACGTATCCCCGTTCAACATAATCATTTCAGACCTTACATCATATTTCCTTAATTGTACATAGTTGATCAGGCTATGTTAAATTAAAGTCGTATGCTGTAATTTCTGAACCAGTCATATCTAATAAGAGAATACTGCCTAACGGTCATAGTCTAGGCCCACTAAATGCAACCTAGTTCACTATAACCTTAGGCTCTGATACCAATTTGTAACACCCCCGAAATTCACTGTTTTGCGGAAGCATAGTTTGGGGTGTTACTAATCAAATATCACAGCACAAAGATAAAGCAAACGACATCTATATGCAACGTTTGTAAATTAGTTACATTCCATAGATATAATGTTTGAAAACTTAGTGTTTTCGTATACAAAATGTAGTTTCCCCTAGAGTCCACGCGTATAGCGGTAGATTCTATTACATAATCGTAATGTACAAAAGATAATGCTAAGAATCTCCGTTAATGCAGTTGTGTTGAAATCATGCGACTCTAGCTAAAATCCTGGAGTAATCCTACTCCATCCGGGTACCTGAGAAAACATGCTAAAAAGTGTCAACCAAAAGGTTGGTGAATCTCACAGGTTTGTAAGTAATATCGGCTTTGAACACGAGATTTCATTAGTAATGCCCGTAGGCGTAAAAATCAACCATTGCAATCCAGCAATCGTAAAATCAGTATTTGCAGTCCAGCAAATGTAAATAAGTAAGTTTATACCGTTGCCATGAGGCTCATAATCGAAGCTTAACCCGTAAGTAATAAGTTTGCTCCCGTGACATGCTCGTAGTTGAGCAAGCATCAGTAACGAATAAGTAGTCACCCGTTTCTACGTGTAAATCAGTACGTGGCAGCGCTACTGCCCCGGGCGGGGAGGGTCATTTCCCTAATGGATCCATTAACTAGTGTTCGCGCTTAAGTCCATAACTAACGATATATGATGGAGAGACTTCTGTTTGTAAGTAAACTCATGCAATTTCGTTTGGTATAGTAAACAGTTTAGTACTTGTGTTCAAGAAAATCAGTAGCATGTATCTCCCCCAGTAAGATAAAACAGTAAAAGTGGGGCCGTAAGACTCACCTGAGTCTGGTAATATGCCGTAGCAAATAGCAAGTAGTAAATATAGCAAGTAGGTTCTTCGAACCCGTAACCTTCAAATGCCTATTCATATGAAGTTATGTAAGTATGCGTCTCACGAGACGTTTCGTTTAGTTGTACACAACTAGTATAGCCAATGTTTGTCCGTATGTTTGTAATTGTTCGTTTGTTGGAAAACATGTTTGGGCCCGTTGGTGACGGTTTGTAGCAAAATTTCTAAAATGTTGACTTTGCTACAGTAAATTGCTACAGTACTGCTACAGTAAAATTTGACTTTTTTTGTACAGTAACTTTGACTTTAAAATTCTGGTTTTCTGTGTTTTTGCGACACAATCTGCGACACTAAAGTTTGATATGCGACACAGTGGTTGTGTCGCATAGGAATGCGACACAAGAGCCCTGCGACACAGTGATTGTGTCGCAAAAGCTTGCGATGCTAAATCAATAGCGACATAAGGGTTGTGTCGTATAATGTTTACGACACAAAGGTACGACACAGAGTACGACATAAAATACGACACAACATGGTTTATGCGACATAGTATGCGACACAAGGCTTGTGTCGCATTGATGAACACCAGCCCAGAAACTTTCGGGTTTCAAGAATTTCGGACCAAAAACGCAAATCTAACCCATTTTTGAGCTATAAAATCGTGTATTCTTCATGTATTAAGTTATATCTATGTTGTGTACACCATATTACATCAAAATAATACCTCAAAATGAGTAAATCTAAGTTTTTAGAGAAATCCTTACAATTGCAAATCGAGGCCGAAAAAGGAAGAAAACGAGTATGTTGCCTTTGTAAATCTTGTTCCTCTCTTGGTGGTGATTCCGAAAATGTGAATCTTGTGGGTTGCTTTGATGATTCCGAAAATTTGTAAGAAATGGGTGGAGAGAGTTTAGAATGTGTGTGCGTGTTTTGTATAAGTGAAAATGAAAGAAGAAGATTGAGAGGTGGTGGGGTGTTGGCTGATCCCAAAAGGGAAGGAGGGAAAAACACTCCTCAAAACCCAGTGTTTACTCCGTGTCCTAATCGTTTAATCGTTCGTTTTTAGTATTTAACCAAATAGTTATGTTTTAAAATGTAACTGGAGTATTTAAATAAAATACCTTGAAATTAATAATAATAAAAACATTTGTCGAGATATTTAAATTATTAAGTCGCGTTTATTACGTTTTGTTGCGTTAGTTAAAATGTCGTCGCGATAATATATAAATAATGCTCGTTCGGTTGCGTATTTTATATAACAAAATACGCTCTCATTATTTAAGTAAATTTCTGTCACCAACGTCCAAGTAAACTGTGTCGGACTCCGTCCGGTTAATTCGCACGATTTATCCAAATCGCGTAAGTACACACATATATATATAAATCACCTTATATATATATATATACAAATAGAGCCTGTAATTAGTCCTATTACATACTAATTACAACTAGTTACAAACAATTAGGCATAATTAATTATCCTAATTATGCAGGTGTTACATTCTCCCCTTGTTAAAGAAATTTCGTCCCGAAATTAGCTTTAGTGCACGGACGGTGCGTCATCTGGGAAGAGATGTGGGTATATCTGTCACATTTGGTCTTCCCGTTCCCAGGTGAACTCAGGGCCGCGCCTAGAATTCCACCTGACCTTTACGATGGGAATACGACTCTGTTTCAATCGTTTGACCTCACGGTCCATGATTTCCATAGGTTCCTCGACAAAATGAAGTTTATCATCGATTTGGATTTCGTCGAGCGGTATAATCAGTGTCTCGTCAGACAGACATTTCTTCAAGTTAGAAATGTGGAATGTGTTGTGTACGCTGCTAAGTTCAGCAGGAAGTTGCAGGCGGTATGCCACTGGACCAATCCTTTCCAGGATTTCGAATGGTCCGATGTATCTAGGATTTAGTTTGCCTCGCTTTCCGAATCGAATGACACCCTTCCACGGTGCCACTTTGAGAAGTACCTTGTCCCCTACCTGGAACTCAAGGTGTTTGCGTCTCACGTCAGCATAGCTTTTCTGACGATCACGTGCGGCTTTCAGCCGGTTTTGGATACCGATGATTTTCTCAGTAGTTTCCTGAATAATATCTGGACCCGTGAGTTGGGAATCTCCTAACTCAGTCCAACAGATAGGTGATCGGCACTTACGCCCGTAAAGTGCCTCGAAGGGTGCAGCCTTTATGCTGGTATGGTAACTGTTATTGTACGAGAATTCGCACAACGGTAAGTGATTTTCCCAAGAAGTACCGAAGTCAACTACGCAGGCTCGTAACATATCCTCCAGTGTTTGAATAGTTCGCTCGCTTTGGCCATCTGTTTGCGGGTGATAAGCAGTACTCATATCCAGACGAGTACCAAGAGATTTCTGTAGCGATTGCCAAAAGTTAGAAGTAAAACGGCTGTCCCTATCCGAGATGATCGAGATAGGTACACCGTGTCGCGAGATGATTTCTTTGACATAGGTGCGAGTCAGACGCTCCATCTTGTCGGTTTCCTTGATGGCCAGAAAATGAGCAGATTTCGTGAGACGGTCCACGATCACCCAAATGGTATCGCAACCACTCGGAGTTTTCGGTAGTTTGGTGATGAAGTCCATGGAAATCTGTTCCCATTTCCATTGAGGAATTTCAGGTTGTTGGAGCAACCCCGAGGGTCTTTGGTGTTCGGCCTTGACTTTGGAACAGGTTAGGCATTTACTGACGTACAAGGCAATGTCAGCTTTCATGTTAGGCCACCAATACAACCCTTTGACGTCATGATACATCTTATCAGAACCAGGATGTATAGAGTATCGAGATTTGTGAGCTTCAGCCATCACCAAATCTCGCAAGTTTCCGAATTTGGGTAACCACACCCGGTTAGAGAAGTATCGAGTTCCATCGGGTTTGATTTCGAATTGTTTATCCAAGCCTCGCAAGGCTTCATTTTTCAAGTTTTCATCGTTGAGTGCTTCAAGTTGAGCGGTAAGGATTTGAGCAGGGAGCTCGTTAAGAATTGTCATAGAAAGTGCTCGGACTCGAAGGGGTTTCACTCGTTCTTTTCGGCTTAAGGCATCGGCAACTACGTTAGCTTTGCCCGGATGGTATTTGATCTCGCAGTCGTAGTCACTAAGTAACTCAACCCAGCGACGTTGTCTCATGTTTAGATCTTTCTGATCGAATATGTGTTGGAGACTTTTGTGATCGGTAAAGATGGTGCTTTTCGTACCGTAGAGATAATGTCTCCAGATTTTCAATGCGAAGACCACAGCACCTAACTCGAGGTCGTGGGTCGTATAGTTTTTCTCGTGGATTTTTAGTTGTCGTGAGGCATAGGCAATGACTTTTTCCCGTTGCATCAACACACAACCAAGTCCTTGGTGTGAGGCGTCGCAGTAAACTACGAAATCGTCGGTGCCCTCGGGTAAGGACAAGATCGGTGCACTGCAAAGTTTGTTTTTCAATAGTTGGAAAGCTGAATCTTGTTTATCAGTCCAATCGAACTTCTTATCTTTCTGAGTCAGTGTGGTTAGGGGAACAGCTATTCTTGAAAAGTTTTCGATGAATCGGCGGTAATAACCAGCAAGACCTAAGAATTGTCTCACTTCGGTTGGAGTGGTCGGTGACTCCCAGCCCTTGATTGCTTCAATCTTGGCGGGGTCAACATGAATTCCTTGGCTGTCAATCACGTGCCCGAGGAATTGAACAGTTCAAATCCAGAACTCACACTTAGAGAATTTGGCATATAACTCTTCATGTTTAAGAAGTCCAAGAATGGTTTTCAGATGTTGAGCATGTTCCTGCTCGTTGCGAGAGTAAATCAGGATATCATCGATGAACACAATGACGAATTTGTCAAGATATGGTTTGCACACCCGATTCATAAGGTCCATGAATACGGCCGGTGCGTTGGTCAACCCGAATGGCATCACTTGGAATTCGTAATGCCCATAACGAGTTCGGAAAGCTGTCTTTGGGATATCATTGTCACGGACTCGGAGTTGATGATAACCCGACCGTAGATCAATCTTTGAGTAAACACTCGATCCCTGGAGTTGGTCAAACAGGTCATCGATTCTAGGAAGTGGGTACCGATTCTTTATGGTTAGCTTATTCAGCTCTCGGTAATCGATACACATGCGGAAAGATCCATCTTTCTTTTTCACGAATAAGACTGGAGCTCCCCAAGGCGAGGAACTTGGTCGAATGAATCCTCTGTCCAGGAGTTCCTGTACTAAAGCTAAAGTTTGAAACAATATAATACCCCGTTTGATGTAGTTGTTTAATAGTTTTTAATTTGGTGTGCGGTTGATATGTATACTATATGTGTACATTATCATAATGTACAGTGTTTTAAGAGGTTTTAAATTATACGCTTCCGTGACAATAATATAATATTGTTGTTTCGAATGAGGGGTGTTATAATATGTAACACCCCCAATTTAGTGATTTGCGGAAGGATACTTGGGTGTTATTAATCAATATACAAAGCACAAGATATACAGTAAACAACCTCTAAATGAGACGTTGTAAAACGATTTCATAGAAATATATGTTTGAAAACTTAATGTTTTCGTATACAAAAAATAGTTCCCTAGAGTCCACGCGTATGGCGGAAGATTCTATTACATAATCAACATGCACAAAAGATAATGCTGAGAATCTCCGTTAAATGCAGTTTAGTTGAAATCATGCGACTCTGGCTATGTTCTGGAGAAATCCTACTCCATATGGTACCTGAGAATACATGCTAAAAGGTCAACACGAATGTTGGTGAATCTCACATGTTTGTAAGTAATATCAGTTTTGAACACAAAGTTTCATCAGTAGTGCCCGCAGGCGTAAATCAAGTATTTGCTAATCTAGCAAATGTAAAGTAAATAAGTTATACCGTTGCCATGAGGCTCATAATCGAAGCTTAACCCGTAAGTAATAAGTTGCTCCCGTGACATGCTCGTAACTGAGCAAGCATAAGTAACGAATAATAGTCGCCCGTTTATAAATAACGGTTCGTGGTAGCGCTACTACCCCGGGCGGGGAGGGTCATTTCCCTAATGGATCCATTAACTAGTGTTCGCGCTTAAGTCCATAACTAACGATATATGATGGAGAGACTTCAGTAAAGTAAGTAACTCATGCAATTCCGTTTGGTATAGTAAACAGTTTAAGCAATTGTGTTCAAGAAAAACAGTAGCATGTATCTCCCCCAATAAGGTAAAACAGTAAAAGTGGGGCCGTAAGACTCACCTGAGCCTTTGCGAGTACGTTTATATAAATAAACGAGCAAGTAATATCAACCGTAGGTTCTCCAACCCGTAACCTCCAAATGCCTAAACACGTAAAGTTAAGTAAGTAGATGTCTCGCAAGACCATCTAGGCTTGTTGTTCACACAACCCGTTATGTCCGTTGTTTGTCATTCGAATGTTTGTTTGAAAGTTTGTACGCGTTTTGTAATTTAGAGTGGCCCGTTGGTGAACGAGAGTAAGTAATAATTTTTAAGTGTTGTTATGAATAGTGAAATTTTATCCCGTTTGCTACAGTGTTGCTACAGTAAATTTGACTTTTCTACAGTAACTTTGACTTTTCTATCCTGGTTTATGCGACACTCTATGCGTCATTTATGTTGGTCATGCGACACTAAGGAAGTGTCGGGTGAAGTGTCGGGTATTCAAGTCGTGCGTCACTAGTGTAGTGTCGTATAAGGTAGGAGTTTAATATCATGCGACACTTAGGAAGTGTCGGTATAAGGATGAGGGCGTCACTAAACTAGTGTCGGTATAAGTGTCGGTTCAATTATAGGCGTCACTTAGACAAGTGACGTAACATAGTGTCGGTAAAGGTCCTGCGTCACTAATGAAGTGTCGGTACAATGTTTTATGCGGCACTCAGCAAGTGTCGCACGAAGTGACGCATATCTGGGTTCGTCAATGCGTCACTTCTATCTGATCGACGGATTTTGAGCCAAAAACATGTTTTCGGGTTTCCGTTTGGTCCGATTCTTTTACCCAACCCTCATAGGGACATAACAAGCTATTATAAACAAGCAAAACGTAAAAACATTAAGAAACGCGAGATGTCGGGTTTTGTCGGAAACTTACAAATCGTCGGATGAGAAATCCGAAAAGATAGGAAAGTAGATCGTGTTGTCGTGGTCACTTTTCTCCAAACGAGGGGTATGATCCGAGTTAGTTTGATGGTGTAATTTGGTGATTTTGTGGATTTGTGGTGGTTTGGTGATTGAGAGCAAAAAGAAAGAGAGAGAGTGAGATGGTGGGTGGTAAATGGGAAAAAGAAAGGAGGTGGGAGGTTTTTACCTCCCATTTTCAGCCTCCGCCCGCGCGCTCCGTGCGGTGTTCGTTTTCTCCATCATTTAAGCGTTAAATATTTATTTATGCACGTTCATTATTCTTTTGAAATCACAAATTTTATTATATAATTTACTTAAATTATTTCTTTAAATCGTTACTAGTTTGAAATGTAATATAGTTTGTATAAATTTAATTACTTTTGTTTTTAAATCGTGTAAGCTTTTATCGAGTGATACGAGATAATTACTAATTATTATAAAATAGCATTTTGGTTATAATTGCGTTATTTTAGTTTATAAACATTTGTTCACCAACGTCCGTATTAACCGAATAGAATTTCATTCTATTTAAATTGCGTACGATTTAAGCCCAATCGCGTATTCGTATATATTCAACAATATATATTTTGATACATTAATCAGCCTAACACATAGCTAATTACATGTATTAACAAAGAATTAGGCACTAATTCTAGTCCTAATTTGCCGGATGTTACATAATACCCCTCTCCAAAACCCTAAAAACTAAACGGCCGCCTCACCACTTTTAAGGCTTTCTCCGATCGTCGGCTTTGCCAACGGTCCGGAGGACTTACTCCTCCCTCCCTACACTCTTCTATGTATATACATTCTATCAATTCTTTCAATTCCTTTTAATTTCGTTTTTTCCGACAAGTTTTTCAAATGGTCGTTTTCAGGTCGTAGTTTTTTTCAAGTGGTTTCGGTCAGCGGTTCGGGTTGGTCATTGGTGGTTGCAGCTGGTTTCATGTAGTTCTAGTCGAGGGTTGTCGGTGGTTTCAGGTCAAGGTATTAAGTGGTTTCAGGTTGTTGCGATGAATGGTTTCAGGTGGTTCAAGTGTGGTTCCATTTGTGGTTTTAGCTTGATTTTTTCGGGTGAGAACATGTGTTAGGATTGGTGGTTTCAGTGGTTCAGATCGGTGATTTTAAGTTGATGGTTTCAGGTAGTGGTAGATGGTTCTAATGGGTGGTTTCTTAAGCTTTTTAGGTGGTTCCAATTGTGGTTTCAGTTCGTGGTTTCAAGTCTACGCTTTCGAGTGATTCTCAGGCAGTTCCGAGGAGTGATTGTGGGTGGTTTCAGTCATGATTTCAAGTGGTTTCAGGTTGTGGCATTTTGTAAGTCGTTTTCAGTGGGGGTGATGGTCTTTGGTCAATGGTTGTCGGTGATTTCAGGTGGTTCAGAAGGTTTTAAGCAGTGGTTTCGGGTCATGGTTTTACGATCATAGGGGCTTTCTCGATCTACATTCCTACATCCACCGTTGTAAAAGTCGTCCGACTTGCCCGACAAGTCGGCGACTAATCGAAATTTATGGACATCCCGACTCGCCTACCCCCAAATCGCTAGCAAAAGTCGATCAACGCCGGTCAACGGTGGTCAACGACGGTCAATGCCGGTCAACGGGTCAGAATCGTTCGGTCTATGGCTTGATGTGTTTCTCCATTGCTTTTTGTTGTTAAAAATAAAATAAAATAGAGAAGAAAGTGGTAGAATGAAGATGTAGAAGAAGAAGATGATGAAGAATGTAGGAGAAGAAGATGATGAAGATAATTTTAGATCTGAGATTTGGAAGAAAAGGGGACCAAGGAGAGAGAGTGCAGTACTTTTCAAGAAAAAGTTAAAATAAGTTACATTTTGGTCCCTTATCTTTGAAATATGTCTATGTTTACACATAATTTTAAAATTTATTATTAAAATGTATAAAAAGTCAAGAAAAGTCAAAATCCGACTAGTCCCCGACTCGGCCGACTAGTCCTTCCGAGGTCGCGACCGACTCGCCCCCGACTTCCGACTTTTTCAACCTTGCCTACATCTCACCGTACCACCACTCGGTTGGATTGTATGATTGAATTGGTTTAAAGTTCAAGCGGGTTTCGGTTCAATTGGTGTGGTTGTGGTCAGTGTTTTTACCCGTTTACATGCTCTCTACCGAGTGATTGCCCTTAAGTGGTCATGTGTGGTGTTGGGTTTGGATGGTGGAGGTGCTCTATATTGTGGGATCGTTGCAAGGGTCATTGATTGTGTGGTGTTGTGTTTGAATGGTGGATGTGCTCCTTAGATTGTTGGATCATTGCGAGGGTCATTGTTGTTTTTAGGGTCGTGTTAGTTAGGCTTAGGGTCATGTTAGTAGTGTTGTAGTGTCGTGTTGGCTAGAATTGAGATAACCATTTAGCGTCATCTTAGTGTAGCTATAGGGTCGTATGGGTTGGAATTGAGGTTTGAATCGCTGCAAGTTGTTTAGGGTCGTTGATCGGAATTATCATTTTAGAGTCGTTGTAATTATTAGCTTCTTGCTAGTGTAAATTTAATATATAATTTATTGCCTTTAAAAAAAAGTAATGTGGACATTTGTAATGAGACGGAATGAGTAATTGAAATACCTCCCGTTGAATACAACTTAGGAATGGCAATGGGGCGGGTTCGAGGTGAGGAGTGATAACCCCATCCCCAAACCCATTAATTAAAAATATCCTCATACTCTCCCCAAACTCCAACGGGGATTTTATCGGGGCACCCCATTGGGGATATAAGTTCCCCCAAACCCTAACGGGGATCGGAGTCCCCCACCGGGGACATCAATTCCTTAACACTGTTTCCACATTGATAATACTCTAAACCCGAAGTTTTTGCTGATTTTCCTTACAATATTATCTAGCTATTCTCACTAGTAATATCTTTTTTTTATTATTATTTTTAAAAACAAATGAACACAATAATCAAGATAACATATAGTAATATGTTTACTGTTCAAAATTACCAAAATCATTACAAAATGGTCTTAAAATATTCCGATTAAATCACAAGACCATAATCAATACAGCAAGAGTGATTTCAGGTTCATAAGAATACTAATCATCCAGGTGGTGACTAGTGAGAATAATAATAATTATAGATGAAATATATATATATATATATATATATATATATATATATATATATATATATATATATATATATATATATATATATTAATATATATTATAAGTATATATTTCGGGGCGGGGCGGAGCGGGGATGATAGTACCCGTTCCCCAATCCGAACCCGATAAGAATCCTCAAAATCCGCCCCAAAATCTGAAATGTCATCCCCAATCCGATCGAAAAGTTCGGGGTTCGGGGATCCCCATCGGATTCGGGTCCTTTTGCCATCATTAATACAACTTAAGAATTTATTTATTTATTTGTTATTTTTAGATTGTCATTAGCTAAAAGTAAAACCCATCAGAGGAGATAAGTGAAGAATGGGCTCTAAGACCACTCTCAACAATCCTTTCTTCCTTTGTGCCATCTTAACGCCACATCAGCACATCTAAAACTGATGAAAGACTGACAAAGCCCTGCCAACCATCCTTTCTTCAATTTCATTTCTGGGACCACTAACTTTTAGTTTAATTAATTAAACACAAACTTAATAAAAACTATATCATTAAAAATAAAAAACATTACAGTATTAAATAAATTACAATACTAAATATAAAAATTATAATAATAAAAATAAAACATTACGATAATAAAAATAAAATGTTACATTTATTGAAAACAATAAAATAAACTAAGAACGGTGCAGGCGACGAAAGCCACGTGGGAGATGCCAAATGTGCGATAAGAGCATTGCGAAGTTGATGATGAACCCTTTGGTCGCGTAGTTCCTTATCCATGCGTAATTGTGTTGCAACCCTCTCATCCCACGAACGTCTTGGTAGGTTTTTCGGGTCCGACGGATAGTCTTCCTCAAGTTCACATATATTACGTCTGTTGTCCTCGGTGATCATGTTGTGTAAGATAACACAAGTGTATATGATTCGTTTAATTTTGTTGACACTATATTGCCTCGCAGGGTTTTTGATTATTCCCCAACGTCCTTGAAGCACTCCGAATGCGCAATCTATATCTTTTTGTACCGCTTCTTGGTAGGTCTTGAACTTCATATTCTTTTCCTCGATCGGACGTTTAAACGACTTAACAAGAGTCGCCCATTCCGGATAAATTCCATCAGCGAGGTAATATCCTTTCGTAAAGGTTTGGCCCGCAATAGTAAACGGTTCTACGAGTGCTCTATCTTGTAGTAGATCATTAAACAAATCCGATTCATTAAGGACATTGATGTCGTTGTTTGAACCGGCCGGACCAAAATAAGCGTGCCAAATCCACATATCATATGAGGCAACCGCTTAAAGCATAATGGTTGGATGCCCATGATCACCTCGTATGTATTGTCCTTTCCATGCTACCGGACAATTTTTTCACGGCCAATGCATACAATCGATGCTTTCGAGCAAACCCGGATAACCATGCAACTCTTGATGTTTGGCTTGTAAACGTTGAACATCTTGGAGTGTTGGTTTTCTAAGGTATTCGGTCGAGAATAGATGAAGTATACACTTGCAAAAGTTATCCAAACAATCGTATGATGTTTGTTGACCCATGTGTAAATATTCATCAAAAGCATCGACCGCGATACCGTAAGCCATTTGGCGTACGACGGACGTTACCTTTTGGTAAACGTTGAAAACAAGTTTACCGGTACAATCGTAGCCTTGATGGATATAAGTAAAATAAGGAGGTAAGGGTTGTTGAGCGTAAGATGTTATACCTTCACATAAACGAAGAAACAATGGACGACTCATCCGAAATCGTCTTCGAAAGTAATCCGCCGGGAATGTAAGGTTTGGGGCAAAGTAATCTTGATACAACCGTTAGAGATCCTTGATAATGAGGAAAAAAATAAAGGAGTTGAGATCCACGAGCTCCTACAATCCCCGAGATTCGCACACAAAATAGAGATCCTTGATAATGAGGTCGACTTATTATGATGTAGACTAAAAGCTTTGAAAACAAATCTTCCTCATGAATAGTCGAATTCAAATCATCATATGTATAAAGAATGTTGTATCTTCATGTCCCGATTCATATAAAGATAAATAAAACTCTACGAAAAGCTTTCGAAACCAAATTATTATAACTTAAATAATCAAACTAACCATGAATGATATCATTTAGTGGATATGTTAGTAGGTATTACCACATTTCACGAACTTTTATGGTTTCTCCAAATATTTCTTACCCGTCCACACTTAAAGGAGTGAGATAAAGGTTCTGCATTAGTATCGCATTAGGAATCAAGGATGAAGCTTTAATGGGACAGGGAGAGCGTCTTCTTAACACATATTTTTTTACGTCAAATGACTTTGATCCCTCGGTTAAACTCCGTCATTGATTACAAAGTTTATAACACTCTCGCGAGAAACAAAATCTGGAATTATTGGCAACCTAGCCCAATGAGCCTTCCCAACACACCTAATAGCCTTCTTTCGGATTTAAGTATTCGAAACCAGTAGCGGACCTACGGAACTAGACAAACACAACTGGTTTTGAGTTAAATTTGATAATATCTTGACCGAGAAAATACCACAGGGGTCAAGCGACCAATACCACTTATTTGACTGACTTGGAGAAAAGGAAATATCTTGAAGAATAGAAGGCTAATTAGATATATCATCTAAAGCTTGAGCTCGAATGGAGGATCTCCAATTCCATGAAGCATTTCAAACTCCATTGCTTAGAGATCATCGATCCTTAAATAAGACAATTTTTTTATCCGCATCCAATTGACAAAGACGGGGAAACGATTTTTTAGGCAAATATTCATTCGATTGAACCCACGGATCAAGCCAAAATCGAGTTTGTCCTTACTAGCCACCTATTCGATATGGGAACTACCAAAAGGAATATTGAAATTATCAGTGCAATTACAAAAGAGCTGTGAGTTCCACACATTGATATTCATGCCCATACCCTAGTTATGAGAATAACCACCATCAAACGCCATATAAGCCTTGAATAAGCTAGAATAACTACTTCCACTTACCAGTTAGACTCGGATTTTTTACTTAAAACCAACTCCCAACCCTCCCTCATAAACATTTTTATAACCCAAACTATAACATTATGACCCCCTCATTGAACCCCAAAAAGTTGGAAAGTTACGAGTCCAAAAGATGATGAAGAAGTTGGTCACGTGATTGAGGAAGTATAGGGAGATTGCTTTTCTCTGATTCAATACACGTCTCTTTTGTGGATTTCTAGTTGTAGCAACAAACCTAATTATGATTGAGTTTGTTGGATTCTAAATTCTAAAAGACTTTCTGATCAGGAAGGTGGTTATAGCAGTTGCTGAGTGATTTCATTAAATTGGTCTTGTTGTTCTCTAATGTATCTTTGATTGTTTTGTAGAGTGTAAATATGAAATTTTTTATATATGATAACCTTAACGTCGCCATAAAATAGAAGCTTTAGCAAATCTCAAAAAGATCATCAAACTTGTATGCTGAGTAAACAAACAATTCTCATCTATAACTGTCTTTGTTACTCAATCGTCTACTTTTGTGTCATTCTTAAGTTTTTTCATCTTACCTGTATTCATCCCCAAACTCCAAGTTATGGGGCAGATCAGGATTACTCTACAGGCCAACATGTAAGTAACATGAAGGCTATGAGGCAGAGCTACAGGTTCCAGTACTACAGGTTATGAGGGTGGAATTTGATAACCAAACAAAATGACAACGCAAACAAAAAAGAAAATTGATCACTTTACCCATGAATAAGAGACCATAGACTAGATAGAAATTTACAACCAGTATTTGATAAGTTAATGAGCCTAATAGCTTTTTGCAGTTTAAACAAATATTACCCTAATCAGAATCTGCTCAACCAATATCAGGTCAGAGTAACAAATTCCTATACACCTTCATTTATCCAATCTCACAACCTTCCAAGCCCCGTTTACGAATGGGTTTACATATCGATGGCCGTCACCGTCATCGCCACCGTCATTGTCACTGTCACCGTCACCGCCACCATCACCAACACTATCATCATCGCTAACAGTCACATCGTCTAGATACGACTCATCAGACCAATAAGCTATATCATCCAGTGAATTAAGAACCTTAAAGTTTGATGGGAAAACAAAACCTGCAGCTTCCAAAAGGTAGAAGGCCTATAAAAATCGCAACGAAAAGAAACCAAAATTAGAACATTTCAATACCTGTTTGAATTAGTTATATTAATTGCAAGACATGCGGGAGTTGGGTAGCGAGCAACATACAAGTTTGGAATGAATCGAATCATTTTCAGTATGATCCAAAGCAGGTTATGTACCCACAAACACGTGTGTTCGTTGTTCTATAAATAATTTACCTTCATTATTATCAATTTACAGATCTTAATATTTGAGCAAAAACTACTCAAAAGGTAGTATGCCTTAAAAGTCGACATTTAGCCACGGCAAACTGAAACCCAACATGCAATCACCTCTTATTGGTAAAAAAAACAAAACACATTCCAAATGAAACGCTATACTTGAAGCAAATTTATAATAGAATAATCAATATAGTATTGCTAAAGCTATGTAATGAAAAATAAATTTAACAGATATGCAAATCACCAAAAGAAAGTAATTTTACCTTGAAACATGAAATCCCAATTTTGAGCTCCTTGACATGCTGAAGGTTGAGTATAAGTCCTTTGAGCATCTCTTCTTGTGTGGTATCAGATTCTATTTCCTGCTTATAATTTAAGTGAGCTTTGACTAAAAAAGACACATTCAGCAACAATATTAAAAATAGATTCATCTCGCCATAGATTCCTAGCGACAATATATTAGGGGCATTGATTTCGATTATCTCTGGTATATTATATCGACCTTCGCTATTATGGTAATTCGAGAATATCAGATTCTTAACACTCTTTGAAGAGATATCGAGTAGCTTATAACCATAGCTATAGCACAACTCCAAAGTTTCCAATAGAGGACTTCCAGATAATATATTTTCAATCGAATCTTCATCGAGAATCCCAAATTGAATACGCAAATTCTTGAGTTTTTTCCAGCTAATTGCACCCTTGGGGTTTATAATACAGCCTACCAAAGTCAGATCCGTAATACATGAATTATCAAAAATACACTGATCCAACACATACTAAGCTTCCATGTACCTATTCGTTATATTTAAGTAGAATTCTTCAACGCGACAATGAATAGCGTAACGAATACAGTTGTTGACTTGCGATTCAAATTGACTATCGTAACCGCGACTATTATGCAGTTCAAATTTATAGAGCTTCAACTGGCGACATTGAGTTAAAGCTTTGTCGACGAACGAAAATAAATCAGAGGATGAATCGTTTTTATAGCTAGGGTAGAAAATGAGATTAGGAACGCAAGTCCAAAGATGTTGCCATCGTTTGGAAAGACTACCCGTTCTGATGGCGTATTTTGTGTCAGGTAAATGAGACAGGATTTTTATAAGTAAGCCATCTGGTAATGCACTGATTCGATCCTCAAATTTGAGTCGATCTTGGAGTAACTTTACTGTTATTCGACCAGCAAGTGAGCTCTCATTCCTTTCCCTCATATAAAAACACTGCAACAAAATTCACATCATCCCAAAACTTTAGAACATCATATTTCAATCCCTATAACAACATTAGACAATCAAATCACTATTCAAAATACTATAATGTATTTACGCTTTACAATCTATCAATACTTTAATTTTAAATTTTCTATGTCAATATGTATTAAAGAAAAAGTTGGGAGAGAAAGTTAAACAGTATATCAATGTGAGACAAGTTACAACTAAAAGTAATTAGGGAAAAGTATCTAAAACAGAATAAACTACTGGCCGATTTTTAAATTCTAGAAATCAAGTATCAAAATTATCTATTGTAGAAACCAATAGTTCATTTCTATTTTCCGAATCTAAAATCAGCCAATAATTTTCATTATGTAGTTACTTTTTGCATACTTAAAAATAAAAACTGTTGTCTACAACTATCAGAAATTAGCACATAGCCCATTTCAGACAACCTACAGCGCCACCATATTAGGCATCAATAATACTCAAGAAAACTGTCCTACAGCACAAAGTAATTGTTGAGAAGGGAACAAGACATAAGGAGGAAAAAGACGCCTTAAAAATAACATGCAAGCACACTATACATCTCCAATGTACTAAAGAAGGTCAATACGATGATGCTAAGAAATGCATTTGAATTTTTTGGTAGGATAAAAAGTATTCCATAAATAACGAACTCGACATTCGCCTTCATAAGGCTGGAGGGGAACGAAGGAATAAGAAAATTAGATAGAGAATTAGGAACAGTTTTTGATAAGCGTAGAAACCAAAGCCAAAATAATTGCAAACAGTCAGCTTTACTCAGTTGAAACAATCAAAATTACGTACAAGTAACATATTTCTAAATGCCATTAACTAGTTAATCTCATCACCTTCCAATCATCGGTTTCAACTGAATCACCATCACTATCACCATCGCTATCATCAGATGAATTAGCTAAGTCCTGTGAATCAGTAACCCTCAAATTTGATGGAAAAGTGAAACCGGTAGCTTCCAAACGGGAGAAAACCTACCAACAAAAACATAGCAACAGAAAGGAGCAACAATGAGAACGTTGCAATGACTCTATAGAAATGTTTGGTTAAAGCAAATCATATCCCGTACAATCCAAAATGGGCCGCCGGGTCAGGTGTACAAAGACTCTTGTCCATAAATAATTCACATTAGATATTTTTACCTTACAAATTTGAATTTTTGAAAAAAAAACTATTTAGATGGTTGAATGTATAAACAGTAGACTTTGAGCACCTTGCAACCCATTTGACATGTTACCCTACTACTAGAAATTTTTATATTTGACCCTGTTCATATATACTAGAATAAAACTTATTAAAGAATAAACACTAGTGTTTTGTATTAGTTAAGGAAATGATCACTAATTTGAACAGGTCCCAAAAGAAAAGTAGTAGTTTTACCTCATTACATAAAATCCCGATACTGAGCTCTTTGGCATGGAGAAGACTGATAATAAGTCCAAACATCTCTTCATCGATTGTCGCACAATTCTCACACTTGATGAAATTCAAGTTCGCTTTGATTAAAGAAGACACGTTCAACAACAAAAGCTTCCACAACAATAAGCAACCACCGATTGTTAGTGATGAAACATACGGAGCATTGATTTTAACAATATCTGGATATTCATCAGCTTCAGGATTACCGTATCCATTAATCACCAACTTCTTAACACTCTTTGAAGTAATATCGAGCAGTGTATAGCCATTACAATATTGCAACACAAAAGTTTCTAACACAGGACATCCATATAATATATTTTTAATCATATCTTCATCTATATACACAAATGAAATACTCAACCACTTAAGTTTCTTCCAGATAATGGCACCGGTTGAATTGAATACGCACCCAGATAAATTAAGACGAGTAAAACAAGAATTGGTGAAAAAAAATCTTCCAACACATACTCACTATTATTAAAATTTATATATATGTCTTTGACGTTACAACTAACAGCGTAACGTATCCAATTGTTGACATGTGATTGAAAAAGGATTTTATAATCTCCGGAGAGTTGGATTTTGGTGAGGTTGGATTGGCGACATTGAACTAGGGTTTCGGCAACGGACTCAAACCCGGGAAAAGCGGAAGGCCAGATTGAAGAGTTGGGGTTGTGGTACTTGATATTAAAAAAGTCAGTCCAATAACGTAGCCATCGTTTGGAGAGAGTAAGTGTTGTCATGGCGCATTGAGTTTGGGTGTATGGTAAACACATTAAGATATTAAGAATAACACTATCCCATAACGCACTTATTCTATCTTCTTCTTCTTCTTCTTTGACCTCCATCATTTCTTCAAATTATAGGTGGTAAATTTTGCTCCTACATAAAGAATGTTATACATGAGACCCGACCAATTGACTCCAATAACTGCTCCTAACTCAAGGACAACTTTGACAAAAACTCTCTACCAAAACTCAACAACTGCCTCATAAAAACTCAAGACAAGTATAACACAAAGCAAAAGCTGTCTAGATGCAGACCCAAATTAGTCACAATAAACAATAAAACACAGTTGAGCAAGTCAACCAAATTTTATGAAGTGTATGTTTGTTAATCACAGTCCAAACACACCAGCAGCATTACACAATTCACGGAGGCCAAAATGGGGGTAAAATACAAATGAATTCAGTGCCAATTAATAGTATGTTAATTAATTATTTTATAAGAAATCCAAATACAGCAGCAACAGTTGAAAACAACTATTATAATGTGTTTAGAAGATAGAATCATAGAAGCGTAGTTTCAATTATTTATAAAAGTAAACAGAGATTTTAATGAATTATGTTTTGTAATACACCAAATGTCCATCAGAAACAAACAGAGAGGTGGAGAAAGGCTGACCGTAAACGAAAGAGAAGAAGCCCGAAGCGAATGCAGTGAAATGGTCGTCTTTATCGCAGGAAACTAACTAGGGTTTTAAACGTGTACGAGAATAAATTGTTCACTCCGTATTTTTTATTTGGATTCGGGTCAGCTTATGAGTTACAGCCTTACAGGGTTGACACATCAACCGGAGTAATGGTTCACAAACTCGGGCCAGGTCGAGCTTAAACCGGGCATAAAAAACCCGGATCGGGCTATCCCAGGTCTTCACCAATGTTTTAAAACCCGGGTTTTTAATCGACCCGGATTTGTGTCGATTTCTGATCGGATCGGTCGGATTGGTCGGACCGGTTGGACCGGAAGGTCGGACCGGAAATGTTAAAACCCTTGAAAATCTATTATATACATGGAGTAAAACGTACAAAACTAAACAATCCAACAAATCTACAAATGTTCTATGATAATTGCTTGAAAATCCAACCACAAAGTCATATAATCTAACATTAACGCATGTTCCAAACCAAACGAGTAAACAACATTCTTAATGTAAATATTAAATAGTTCAACATCAAATTACATATGTATTCATAAATAATACGTAATAAAATTTATTAAAAGGAGAACTTTTCTTCAATTTTACAAGTATCATGACTATAGTAATTTTTCACAAATTTAATTTTAGTTATAAATTAAGTTGAAATAATGAAAAGTATTAAATAATATTAAATACTCTGCATCTATTATAATTTCAAAATCGGAACTTACGTAGTTACGTGTAGGCATGAACAAAAAACCCGAACCCGGAACCGAACCCGAAAAAAAACCCGGAACCGAACCCGGAAAAAACCGGTTTTTTTGAACCCGGTTCGGGTTTTTTTCGTACCCGCCGGGTACGTAACCGGTTTGGGTTTTCGGATCTCACAATCGGGTTGGGACCGGGTAGGAAGCGGGTCGGGTTGGAAAACCCGGTATAAAACCCGGAAAAACCCGGTTTAAAAACCGGTATTCGTGGGTCAAAAACCCGGTTCGGGTCGGGTCGGGTAGGTCAACAAACCGGTTTTTCTCCCTTTGACTAAAACCCGGTTCGGGTTCCGGGTACGGGTCGGGTAGGCCCGAAACCCGGTTTTGTTCACGACTAGTTACGTGCATCTTAAATAGTTGGGCCAAAGCCCATTTAAAATATATACGAATGACTTATACGGAGTAGTATTACTTTTAGGGTTTGTATTGTTTGTGCCTTTGTGGTAGGTGTACACTTCTCTTTCTCTTTTTCTGTGTAAACCAAACCCGCCTCCATCTTCTTCTTCATCTTCTTCCTTCCACCTGTATCTTCTCCCTTTCGCTCTGTCTTCTTCTTTGTAAAAATACGCACATGTAACGATGATAATGGCAACGACGATACAGAGGAGATCGGACCACAGAACTAAAAAAAAAGTATCTTGCCTCGATCCGGGTCGATATATATTTCTGGGTCCCGGTCTGCCCGCCCGGCCCAAATGGGTCGTTGACTAGTCAACTTATTGAAAAAACCGGGTTTTTTGTCCGAAAATCTCTAAAAGTGCGGTCCGACCGGGCCGGTCGAACCGGATCTTAAAACGTTGGTCTTCACAACAAAACTAAGGTGATGTCATTGAGATACAAAAATGTTCCATGTGCTACCTTGATTCTTGAGCCAAGTAGCGTCAATTGAAATACAAGAGTATTTAATTGTAGGGTTTAAGTCACATATCGTCAACGTACTCTCCTTTTTTTCCGAGATCACCAATCAAGCGGTTTTATTACTAGGATCACCAACATACTGGTTAATTTCGTGTTGAGGTCACCAATGTACTTTTACATACGGGTTTGAGATCGCCAACATACTTGTTAGTCCGGAGTTAAGATCGCCAACAAAATTTACAAATAAATTTTATTTTTTTAAAGTACGTTGGTGATCCTAGTAATAAAACCGGTTGATTGGTGATCTCGTAATAAAAAAGAGAGAACGTTGGCGATCTATGACTTAAACCCTTAATTGTACACTTAGTTGATAGTTAGAGGTCGTCTCTTATGAGTCAAAATTGTTGAGATTAAAGATCCTTAATATGTTGTTGTTGTTATTATTATTATTATTGTTGTTAGATTTTCCATTACTTACTAAGAAAATTGTTTATGATTACATTGTGACTTGTGGAATTTCTAATATATGTGGCTTATTTTAATTTAAAATTTTTTTTTTTTGCAAACGCAAATGCAGAGAGAACTTAAATATACTTTTCAGCAAACATGACGATGGAACAAGATCACGTGTAGCTTAAATATTCTTTTCAACAAACATGAGGATAGAACAAGGATTGACGTTACGTGTGGAGCGATTACTATTCAGGTCATTAACAGGTACAAAGGGCCCTTTTGGAATTTTTAATATCCATGGCTCTTTTTTTTTTCTTTTCTTATGCAAATAGTAAATGTAGAGATAACTTAAATTTACTTTTCAGTAAACATGCAGATGGAAAAAGGATTGACGTTATGTGTCAAAAGCAATTACTGTTCAGGTCATTAATAGGTACACAGGGGCCTTTTGGAATTTTTAATATATGTGGTTTTTTTCCTTTCCTTATGCAAAGGGTAAATGTAGAGAGAGCTTAAATTTACTTTTCAGTAAACATGAAGTTTGGTTCGAATACAAAGCCAACTACACCTTGAAACGGTTGGGTTAATGGTTGATTTAGGACAACGCAGAGATTATTTCATTTTATTTTTCATATTGTTCAATTAAATTTAATCATGATAAATATTTGATAGATGATCATAATCATTGTTAGAGGATTTAGTATTTACTTCCTCATTATTGAAAATCTGCTCCAAAAAGCTTCTTGTTTAACTTCCGAGGGTTTATTTTTTCAAGAACCCTTATTTTTGTTGTGTTGCCAAATAAAGTTTATGGGTTGTGGCTTATTAAAAATAGAAGTTCAAGCCCCTAAAACCCCTCGGAAGCTTCATGACAAACACACCCTTTGAATTTATAGAGTTTCAGCCGGCAACATTGAGATATGGTTTTGTCAAATTGAATAATCGATGGTTGCATCATTTCCATAGCCATGTTGGAAAATGAGAGTAGGAACGTAAGTCTAAAGATGTATCCGTCTTTTGAATAGTGTACCCATTCTAATGGCGTATTTTGTTTTAGGTAAACGAGATAGGATTTCAATAAGTAATCCATCTAGTAATGCACTGTTCGGGTCTTCAACTTTTATTGGTTTTTGGAGTATGTATACCGTTGTTCGATCTGCAAGAGAGCTCTCGTTCCTCTCTCTCTCATGTCAAAACACTACAATAAAACTCATATTAGTCGTAGATGTGAAGTACCCATATGGTAAATTGAGGTTTTGCTTTGGCCCCAAAACTTTAGAAAATATAGAAACTTGACTTTAATGCATTCATACCTTACAATCTTATAGATATTTGATTATAAACTCTCTAATTTATAGAAATTTGTGGGAGAAAGTTCATTGTATCAAAGTTACTATGAGTTTTTCCATCAAACATGTGGGAGAAAGTTTTTCCATACTCAGAAGTGAAACACATACTCACAGACCATCCCCTTGGATTGGCTAAAACGAAATAAGAGTTGATGAAAAAATAGTTATAAACGAAATAAGCCTACCAAAAAAATAGCAATGAAAAAAAGAAGTTAAAACGTTGCAAACTTGCAATGCCTGTATGGCTGTATGAATTAGTTATAGAGATGGAAAGGCGGGCGAGTTGGGTTTGGGTTTAAACGAATTTTTTTTTACTACAATCAAAAACGGGTCTGGTCGAGTTGATCACACACGCACACTTGTGCCCATAAATAGATGATATTTACTATTAGTAGTTCAAAGATTTGAATATTCAAACAAAAACTAGAAATAAGGTTGTAAGTATTAGAAGTAGACTTCGACCAACTTTTAACCCATTTGACATATTCCTTTTTTACCTTCTTTTTCTTTTATTTGACATTCAATTTCATGAATGAGTTTTACTTATGAGCATGGAGTTTTTTATAAATGAGTTTTACTTATAATGGCGGATTGAGTAAGGGTTGTGTTTGGTAAACAATACAGGATTTTACGAATCAATATATCTGGCAACACATTTTTTCTATAATCTTCTTCTACTTCGACTTTTTGGTGGTTGATTTTAACCTTTTTCTTTATGTCTTTCACCGGTGGCAACAATGCTCCCGTCTCTTTCCATCGTTAAGCACCGCAACAATATAAGCGGGGTGTTTGGACTAGGGCTGTTATGGGTGTTTGGACTAGGGCCGTTAACGATCTGAATCGAGTCTCGACTCATTTAGTGATTACCCGGTTCGAGCTCGACTCGAATTCGAGTAAGTTTTTAAAATTTGTGTTCGAGTTCGAATAACTTGTTATTGTTTGAGCTCGAATTCGATACTTGTTTATTAATGGGAAAGTGTTTTTATGAACCAAAATTTCAAGCGCAATTTGATTATGAACTCGGGATCGGATAAACTCATTCGGTTGGTTGAAATCAAGTTCGAATAAGCTCATTTATACTTGACGTCTTAACTTTCAATTTGTTTGTTACATATATTTAAAATTCTAAATATACAAATTTCTTATATAAACTTGTCTCATTCAGTCGTTCGACTCGAATAGCTCGTTTGAATCGGAACTAAACGAGCTTTCGAATGAACCGAGTCGAACATCAAATTTTTATAGTAGAACTTTTCGTTCGAGCTCGAATTTGAATAGCTCGTTAAATGTTCAACTCATTTATTCCCCTCGTTTCTACCCCTTTTTCTCAAATTCTTTCATTTCTCTGAGTTCATTGCATAAGTGGTCCATGTGGTTTCATTAGTTTTGCACTTTTCATCTCTTGATATTTTTCTTTTTCTTCTCTCTCTTTTTTGCACTTTAGGACCAAAAATGCAAGAATTATTGTATAGATAGTCCATCCTTCAACTAAAGCGACCAAACTATCTAAGAACACGGTTGAGTTCATTCTTAACCCAGTAACCCACCACCCGGGACTCACATGACTGCCAGCACCGGGTTAATTATCGGCAACTGATTTGTAATACATCGAACATTCCACTTCCAATGTTGATTAAATTGAAACTCACAACTTGTAAAACGAAACATATTTATTTAACTAATACAATAGAGAAAAATAGCTAGATAGTAATGGTAGATCTCGAATGGGTGTTGTTTGGTAGTAATAGTGGTGGTTTCAGTGTGTGTAAAACGACTGATATCTATTAGAGAAGAAAATGTTTGTTGGTGCAAGGGTGGTAGCAACGAGAAGTGCATGGTAGGCGTTGGTGGGTTTGCTACAATAAATACACTAGTTTCAAAGTATGTCGCTAGAATGGTTTACTGGAGATCTAAATGGATTACTTTAAAAGTTCACGTGAGAATAAAATTAACAAATTGGCGATGACGTGGTGTGCTTGTCCACTATATCTAAAAACACAAGGTAAAGTGTGGTGGGGTGAAGACAAAGGGTTGGTGAGAAATGATACTCATCCGTTCTAGTTAAAGTGTTCACTTTACCTTTGCATACAGTTTTACAATTTTTCACTAACTACATTTTTCACCAATCAAATAATATATCCACCCACTAAAGTCTCTTTTGATTGGTTGAAACATGGAAATGGACACTTATTTGGGACAACTCAAAATAGTAATGTGGACACTTGTGATGGGACGGAGGGGGTAGACTTGTTTGTTCGTTCGTACAATGTAAATAAGTAAGGTAAGGATAGTTTAGTGTTAGTTAAAAGAGAACCGTAACTTGAATATTATTGGTCCTAGACTACATAAAAAAGAGCGATAATAAATCCACCAAATATTTTGATATATCCACAATAATTGTGCAATTCTAGTTTGTATAGTACAAACTTTGATTGCACAAGTGTGATAGATTTATCAAAATATTTTGCGCATCCCATAAAAAAACTTAAGGAACATGAGTGCTAATTGCTAAACAGACCAGCCACAATTATCATTTATGCAATTGTGTATCTGGAACATTTGATGGAAATAGAGATGGGGATGAAGATTATTAATTTTTTTTAGACGGGATGAAGATTATTTTATAAGTTAGTTTCAAGAGCTTTTATTTTACGAGATTATTTTTTCAAGAAACTCTTATTTTTGTGTATGTCAAATATGAATTTTAGACGAAGCTTCTTAAAATTTAAAATCTAAACTCTTAGAATCTCTTAAAATGTTATTGCTAAATATACTGTAGTCCTTTTCCTTATGTCTCTCATTTATAATTTTAATTTGGTGTTTTTTGAAAATTTTCATGGATGATAAATTTGATATGGATCTTGGTACAACAACATTATTATTATTATTATTACTAGATATAAGACCCGCGACAACGCGGGTAACTAAATTTAAGTTGTTTTAAGATATTCAGTTATTTTAGTTTTTTTAATAAAATATCATATATCAATTTGTGTGTAATAAATATAAAGTGTCCTATTGTATATATGTATTGTGTTAATATAAACGCGGGTGACTAAATTTAAGTTTTTTTAAATATTAAGTCAAATAGTATATCAATTTGTGAAGGTATAAATGATACGATTACTTGAACATTTATGTCAGGGCCGTCTTTGAGGGTGGGCGAAGTAGTCGACCGCTCAAGGCCTCCAAATTATAGGGGCCTCAAATTATGTGTGTTTGTTTATATGTATGTGTGTGTATACGTATATAATTTGATTGTTAATGGAAAGAAGGAAAAATATTTTCTAATTGGTTCAAATTTGATTGAACCGCAATAAAAAGAATAACAAAAACATCTTATAACTCGATATAGTGCCTCATTTCGGTAATTATTCATGTTTTTGCACAGGGCCTCCGAAAACTTAGAGACGGCCCTGATTTATGTGCACAAGTTGATCGTTATAACACAAACCCTTGTAAACTTTGCGGACATTACCAAGTCTTATATTAGTACCAAACACTAAAATAGTATCCATATATTTTCTCAAATAGAGTATTGTTTGTACCAAAAGATACATAACAGGTGTGTAAAATAAATTTATTAAGCATAAGTCTGTATAGATAATCTATAAAATAATGACCATATAATCATGATGATTTGTGTCCATGTCAATGTGTATACTCCGGCCAGCTATTTGTTTCTATTTCAGAAGAGATCTTATAAAAGAATATTGAAAGCGATATACATTAATTTCCAAAATCTGATGGTATAAGTGTATAAACATCCAAAATGAAATCCATATAACTAAGGTAAAGAAGAATAACAGCAAAGCTTATGAGATTGCAAATTTTTCAGATTAAATAAAAATACAATTCTACAAAAAACTTGAAGCTTGTTTCACTTGAAATGAATGACTTAGATTGTATAAAGATTACCAGAGGATAAATCAAGTTGATTCACTAAATAAAGTCAGATGCAGAAATCCTTAACCAAATTGCCAATTCAACATTTTCATGTATGATAACTTAATAATCTAGGATCAGTGACCAAAAAATTTAACACTTTTGATTTAGTCAGGCAACCCATAATGATTAATTATTGACCCATGTATATATGAATTTTTCGGAAAAAAATAATACAAAGTTATCTTAGAGATATCATAATGTTTATAACTATTCTTTCAATGAGTTAGTATATGGTTTGGAGAGTAAATCTTAAGAGGTATCAGACAAAAAGTCTTATATAACCAAACACTAATATATAAAATAAAAAACTAAGTTCCAAAAGTGTAGTCACAAAATTAAGTATAGTGGTAGCAATGTAAATATGAATAAGTTGAGAATATTTAACGTAACAGTTGATGACATGACCACATCAAATGCCCAATTGCTTTGATCTACCCAATTTTACACAGTTGCACACTTACACTATACAATCTTACAAAAAATGAATATACCAACGATGGTATAGGCCACTTATAGGACACAAGTATACATCAACAAAAAACATATAAACTATGGTAACAAATTCATCAAACCCTTCCCTTCTTCATCTGAAATTCTACAGCATACCCATCAATATCATAAGCAGCAAAAGTTAAATTGAGACTTAAATTACATAACTTAGTTATCATAAAAAAAAAATGAAGTATATAGAACATGTGTTTTATGCTAAATACCCCCTAACTCATATTGACAAAAATCAACATGACCCTACCAATTTGTATCACTCAAAAAAGAATGCAACTTTTACAGTAAATCTTGCATCCTTACCCTCTCATACATCTGAAACTTGTTAAGCATGGCATACTGATCTCCATATTGCATGGTTTTCACCTGTACAATGAAAGGAGATAGTTTCATAAACATATGAATATTACATGAAACCAAAGAAAATACAAAATCAGTATTTCCCAATAGACTTAATTAGACATGTGAGAGAACAAAATGAAAGAATGGGAAAAATGACCCACTCCAAATTGGCAACCTCCTACATTTTAAGCAACAAACTCTACACCATTACTTCACAAACTACATAACCACCAAGTGTTTATAATCATATAGATCCTATATATCAAGCATCCCTAAAAATATACATACACAAACCTGGGAAATAAAAAATATATCACAAACCATAAATACAAAGGGAACATTTCGACTGTTAATTTGTAAATTGAAGCATTTCATCATTGGGTTGGCTTGCCTCACAATGGTAAAGTTTAAAAACTAAAGAAGTTGAGGCATACACAACCAGATTAAACACTCCAGATTATTTAAGTGGTAGCACTAAGTAATCAAGTGAAAGATTGCATCAAGTGGGAGAAGAAAAAAAAAACTTATTATCATTTCCTTCGCAAGGTAAATAAAACACACAAACCTAGCAATATTTTAGTCTTTCTGCGACAGAGTAATATTTATAATGCCATCATGTAAACGGCTGAAACAGTGGCAAAAAGTGATGATTTATGCAGTACAAAACTACACTTTTCAGCAGCCAAAAGTTGCAGAAAAATGCAGCAGAAAAAACAGCAACAAACAGCTTAAGAAAAACATGTATTCAGCAACATATTAGACACATAATTTCCCATATGAACAATTGAAGAACTTCGACCATATATATGAACTAACCATTTACTAACTTTCTTCAATAAATTGATACCCTCGCTCATTGACAATTGCATAATTAGTTGCAACTTTTAAAGTCTGCAAAAAAAACGTCTCTAAAACACATAAAATATCATCTCTAAAACATACGGAGTAATAAAAAAGTTCGAATAGAAAGAAAATACAGTAGCAATCGATAATAATGAGCACCATGGCACAAGCTCATTACCATATTAAATGTTAGTGATTATATCAATACTTTGTATTTACTTAATTGAATTCAAAGAACCATAGCATACCAATAGTGGCCCTGATCAAGCACCTATTCAATGAGCCCATCAACATCAAATGAACAAAGAGAGACTATTTTAGAAGATATATTATCTAAATTCAGATAAGTAGTACTGGAAATAAAAATACACCTTAATAGGAAATTTTTGATAACTTGAACATGTGTCTTCTGATTAAAAATGGCAAGGAGACTTTCCGCCCTATAGATGAGAAACACCTACTACCTGCTAACATATATGAAAATTGACTAAAAGCAAATCTAATACAATTATAACTATACAAAAGTATTAAGAAGAATGATAAACATATAGATTGCTAATTCTAAAATCAATATATCTTTGAAGCTACATGAAGTTCCTTTGCATCCTTCAAAATAAGACAGAAGGATCCTACCTGCCTCAATGAGTCCATTAATAAATTGCTAATTCTATGTTATCTCTACCCATATATGCAGGGGCAGAAGTTATCAGTATCCCCCATAGATTTTATAGATGATTTTGAATCTGATTGCATATCATGTAGATTAATGTATTTACCGTTTTCAACACCAGCATTCTTGTATTTGGCAGCTACTCTGTCCTTTATCTTCCAAGATATTGATACTTTCAGGGGTGGAATAGCAATCCTAATGAAGAAGAAACCATATCAACATATATAGAAGAATGTAGAAGTTGCATATTTGTTAAAAATCACAAATAATAATATATGATGCCTAAAAATCTCGGTTCATGTCAAACTCAATAATTACACATGCCTAAATACTGCTGATATATAATTGCATTCATTAAACTCAAATAAACTTCAACGATCAACGATTTAAGTTAAAGCACAAAAACATAAAAGACTCAATCAATTAAATTCACATTGCTATTGATACAAACCATATAATCAACAATAAATATACTGCACAAACAACATCCAAATCATTATCATGTTTGTCCGCCTTCAACTCACCAACTTGATTCTCTAATTCACTTATTTTGGCCCTCAACATCTCATAACTTTCTCTGCAAAAGTAACACGTGTACTACTACCTGAAAAAGCAACTATAACATGGAAATAGTATTATTACGTGGAATCCTAAACGAATAACAAACGGATAATTTACTTGCAAATAAAAGACAAAGGGAAGTAACCAAACACCATTCAAAGCCATCAACAGCTCAAATATAAATATAACAGACACAAGCAAATTATTTAGCTAAATACTTTGTAGCTCGATATATTGTACTAAATATACTCAAAAGATCTGACCTCAGGTGAGGGTCTAAGTTTATCAAGCTATAGTGGTTTCTTGCATCCTGAAACGGAAAAACTTAACATAAGCCACAAAAATTCTCAAACAAAGAAACTTTGTTAAAAAGGGGCACACATAGATGGTACTGCCGATTCGTGATAACGGGCTTGTATCTGGTTATCATTGTAATGTCCAATGAACCTCCATTCATCTACGACCTTTCCAATTTTTTGCATCTCATCATCGAAAAGGGTTGAAGAATGTTGTCGCAATTTAACTTGAAAACCTACACCAATAAAAAAATGACGCAAACAATGAATTTTAACCATAATGAGGGTTTCCGATTACATAAGGAGTTGATTATAAACTCACATCAATGAATGAATATATCCCAAAAAAATTATATGTGTACTGTAGCAGACAAAAAAAATCCGTATGAATATTTCACATCATCATCCAGATACGCTTGTATTATATTAGTATTGTGCTCACCTGTAAACAAAACTAAATTCCAGAACTCTTACCAACTTAGGGTGTTTGAGCGGTGATTAACCGAACGGAAGTGGAGTATAGCGGTCGGTTCGTACGTGTAATCATTCGTAAACTTTTAGGAGAATCGGCCACTCAGAGGTGTTAATTGATGGTGTGAAGCTTTGTGTCTTGAGTAATCGGCGGTTTCTGTGGTGATCGATTTCTGAATTGGCGGGTTTAGGATTTTGGGGGAATGAGGGCTGGGTGAAGCTGTGAAACCAATTTACTGCGTATGTACAGGTGAATAAATTATTGATTTAATAGGAAACTATATATATATTAGAATAAATAAATAACAATTTATTAGAAAATATTTGTTGAAGTTTACCGAAACTTGTTTATGGCGAGTTTTTTTTATTTAAGTCCGATCCATCGTATTATTTAATTAATTATTTAATATTTATTAAATATATTTCTTCTAAATTGATTAGATAATGTATTATTTAATGATAAATATAAGGAGGTGGTTAAGTGTAACAATCATCAAATTAATCTAGATCGTTGGATTAGGATGGAAAAAACCAATTAAAGGTCGGGATTTCTCCATGGTATTTTGCTTTAAGTATATTTTATAGATTATTATTATTATTATTATTATTATTATTATTATTATTATTATATATTTGACAATAAAGTAAAGGGAAAATGAATCGTAACGCTAACATTACGAGGGTTGCTTAATTTAATGTGAAGGATCATTTTGTGTATTTTTTTTAAACGACAAACCTAAAATATAACACACATGTATATACAATCACCACGAATATTTACAACTCACTGCCTCAAGCGAGACTTGAACCTTTGAACCTCTTGATTGAAGGGTTTCTCTCATACCATTAGGGTAAGAGCCCCTTGGTATTTTGTGTACATTTGAAAAGTGAATGCTCAAAGTGTAAATAATTGTTCTTAGTTTTAGCTTTAAATTTACAAAACTTAAATAATATTAGCATTACAATAGTTATCCCCGTAAATAAAAAATAAAAATTCACAGTAACCCTTCTAAAGTTTCATTTTAACTAATTTTAACTATTTTTTATTAACAACACATCGTTGATGCGTTGTTGACTAATATGCTACTAATAAGTACTCGGAACGTTCTTTATTGGGAGTTGATACATACAATATAAAAATGGGTAAGGTTCAGAGGAGAAGGGGTGATTTGAGGAGAAGGATGAGAAGAATCTCCTCCACTCAAAAAATGTCACATGTCACCTCCTTAATTTTCACTTCTACCCCCTCCACCTTTTAAAATTATATACTACTCCCTTCTACTTTCTTCCTCCCCACCTCCTCCCATCCACCACCTACCATCACCCATCGCCCACCGCCGCCGCCGCCGAAATTTTTAATTTTTTTTTTTTACAAAAAATTTTTTCAATTTTTTTTATACATATTATCACTTCTACTACATTTTGTTATAATTATGTGGCATTTTTTTTTATTTTCATTGAATGTTGTCTATATATATGTTTACATATTGTTCATTTTTACTACATTTTTTGTATTATACACATTATTCTTTTGATGTTTTACTGCATTTTATTTATACACATTGATCTAATATACATTGATATTTTCTACGTCATTTTAACTTATACATGATCTATTTTTTACAGCATTTTGTTAAAACTACACTGCATTTTGTTATAATTACTGCATTTTACGTATTTTTTACTGCATTTTATATTATACATTTTACTGCATTGTATATAAAAGTGTTGCATTTTGCATACATTTCATTTAACAAATTGTTTTGCTTTTTACTGCATTTTGTTATTTTTATTGCATTTTACATATTTTTCATTTATTGTTTGTTATTCACTGCATTTTATCTTATACATATCATCTATTTTTACTGCATTTTGTTAAATGTACACTGCATTTTGTTATAATTACTGCATTTTACGTATTTTTTACTGCATTTTATATCATACATATTATCCATTTTACTGCATTTTATATAAAAGTGTTGCATTTTGCATACATTTCATTTAACAAATTGTTTCGCTTTTTACTGCATTTTGTTATTTTTATTGCATTTTACATATTTTTCATTTATTGTTTGTTATTCACTGCATTTTATCTTATACATATCATCTATTTTTACTGCATTTTGTTAAAAGTACACTGCATTTTGTTATAATTACTGCATTTTATGTATTTTTTACTACATTTTATATTATACATATTATCCATTTTACTGCATTTTATATAAAAGTGTTGCATTTTGAATATATTTTAACTTACAAATTGTTTCGCTTTTTACTGCATTTTGTTTGTGAACTTATTTTTATTTATTTTAAACAAAAACATGCATAAAATAAATTTATAAGAAAATGCATTGAAAGTTTATAGTTTTATTAAAAATGCAAAATATAATTGGGTAGAATATTTAATAAGAAGAAATTGGAAAAAGATTTAGAAAAAAAAAATTGAAATTTATTTTTGAAATTTATTTAAAAAAAAATTAAAATTAAAATTTAAAAAAAAAAAAAAAATTCCGGCTGTGGCTGGTGGCGGCAGCAGGTGGGTGGTGGTGGTGGGTGGGGTTGGGGGAAGAAGAAGGTGGGAGGGGAAATAGAAGGTGGAGGGAGGAAGAAAAGAAAGTAGGAGGGTTAAAATGTAAAATTAAGATAAGTGGAAGGGGTGTAAGGTAAAAATTTTTGTTATGTTTTTTTTTGTTAACTATTACCCCTATTTTTTAAACTAATTACAAGATTGCCATCCCTTACAACCATTGATTAAACACATAAGCTCATCCAATGGCCACCATTAAATCTTCTCCCCCTTCTCCTCAAATACCCCATTCTCCTATGATCCTTAATCTATAAAAATTGATGTGTACACCAAACTGTACAAGTATTACAGCATGCAGTACAAATATATCATAGCATAATGTCACGAACCACCTAGATTCTTCTCAAGGATTCCGGAATGTTCTAGATTCTTCTCAAGGATTCCGGAATGTTCTAGATTCTTCTCAAGGATTCCGGAATATTCTAGATGCTTCTCAAGAATTCCGAAATGTTCTAGATTCTTCTCAAGAATTCCAGAATATTCTAGTTCACTCATGAAGGATCAAGAATACGCTGGAGCATTCCATAATGTTCTAGGAAATGTCCTAGAAATGTATAGAAATGTATGGAAGTAATAGAATATTCTAGACTAGCGATCTTAGCCGTTGATTGTAAATAGATCGTAGCCGTTCATTTGGGTTAGGGAGTAGTATAAATAGAGGGTGCCTCATTTGGCACAAACGACCTCAAAATCATTCTTGTAAATCTCTTACAAAGTTCTCTAAAGCAATATAAAACAATCTTGTTCCATATAATCTTGTGTTCATTCTTTGGTAGCTTTGATCGTTCTAGGTTTTTGGAGTTTGGCTGAACTTGGTCGAGAACTAAGTGCCGCACGTGATCTTGTAGAGACAAGTCCGTGACAAGTGGTATCAGAGCCAAGTTGATTCAAAGCAATGGCGGGCGAATTGGACAAGATTGTGGGTGGAACAAGTGGTGATGAGAACCGTGGCGATGACAATCGTCAAGGTAAGAAGTCTCAAGGATCGTCCAAGGACATGATGGCGACCTTGGACAAAAGGGTGGCGGATGTTGAGACATCAGTGACCGACCTAGGTTCACGGGTCGAAGAATCACAACAACACGTTGATGTGTTGGACACACAAGTTGAGGGTCTCAAAGACGACTTCAAGAGTGTCGTCAATGTCTTGGGTGGAGACCTACGACGGGAGATCCAAGACCTAAAAGCTATGCTCATGGGAGAGATAGGCAAGCTTCGTGGAGAAGTAGAGGAGGAGATCTCTGCCATCTACAAGAGTTTTAAGAAGCTTGAAGAAGACATGAACATATGCAAACGCGTTATAGCTAGTGGAGGTGTCAACACTAGCCATTTTGATCCGAGGCTGGAGGTCCCTAAACCAACCCCGTTCGTTGGAAAACGGGAAGCGCGTGCGGTTGATGACTTCCTTTGGGAAATGGAGCAATATCTTGAAGGAGTTAACATCACCGAGGACGAAAAGAAGATCAAGACGGCGTCTCGATACCTAAAAGACACAGCAGCTCTATGGTGGCGACGTCGATATGGAGATATCGAGAGAGGTACGTGCACTATGAATACTTGGGCAGATTTCATTAAGGAAATTAAGAAGCAATTCTATCCTGAAAATGCTAAAGACGAAGCCAAGAGTAGGCTTCGTAAACTCAAGCAATCTGGGACAATCAAGGAGTACGTTAAGGAATTTACGACCCTTGTCCTTGAGATCCCAGACCTTTCCGATCAAGACTCGTTATTCTACTTTCTTGATGGTTTACAAGCATGGGCAAAAAGGGAATTAAAGAGGCGAGGTGTCCAAGACCTTGCTACTGCTATTGCCGAGGCCGAAGGCTTAATCGATTTTAGTAAAAGAGATTCGATTAAGCCGAAAGATAGAAAGAACAACCACGAGAAAGGTGGAGGAGACAAACATGTCCAAGCAAAGAGTGATGATGCACGGAGACCACCATCCGGGAAGAATAAAGACTTGAAAACGGCCTACAAAAATAATGGATGCTTTATTTGTGAAGGCCCTCACCGAGCTCGAGACTGCCCGAAGAAAGCTAATCTTCATTCAATGATGGCACAAGACGATGGTTGCTCGGAAAAGGATGCTTGCATGGGATCAATGCAAATCCTTAATGCCATCAAAGCCAAAACGGAGGTACCCGTAGTGGCGACTAAGGGACTCCAATTTGTCGAAGCTCTCATCCAAGGAAACAAGGTACGTGCCCTTGTTGATACCGGTGCTACTCATAACTTTGTCTCGGTTGATGAAGCCAGAAGGCTAGGGATTAGCACGACAAAGGGAAGTGGGTCTATGAAGACGGTAAACTCGAATCCTAAACCACTTCATGGAGTTGCCAAGGACGTTCATGCAAAGATTGGTGAATGGGAGGGCACTATTAATCTATCGGTAGTTCCAATGGATGATTTCAAGCTTGTACTTGGGTTGGAATTTCTCGATAAGGACGAGCTTTCCCTATGCCTTTTGCTAACTCGTTGTGTATCCTTGACGGGGGAAAGACATGCATGGTGAATACTGAGAGGGGTTCGAAGAATGGAGTGAAGACCCTATCAGCCATGCAGTTTAAAAAAGGATACAACAAGAACGAGGCTTGTTACTTGGCGGTGACTAGACAAGAGGTGGAAGGAGAGTCAAGTAAGTTGGTGATACCTAGGGAGATCGAGAAAGTTCTTGAAGATTTCAAGGATGTGATGCCCGATGAGTTGCCAAAGAAACTACCACCTAGGAGGGAGGTGGATCACGAGATCGAGCTGGAACCAGGGTCCAAACCACCAGTTAAGGCCCCTTACCGAATGCCACCACCTGAGTTAGAGGAACTCAGGAAACAACTCAAAGAGTTGCTAGACGCAGGGTACATTCGGCCCTCGAAAGCTCCATATGGTGCTCCGGTGTTGTTCCAAAGGAAGAAGGACGGTTCTTTGAGGATGTGCATAGACTACCGGGCACTAAACAAAATCACAATAAAGAACAAGTACCCGATCCCGCTTATCGTTGATCTATTCGATCAACTTGGGAAGGCGAGATACTTCTCCAAGGTAGACCTAAGATCGGGGTACTACCAGGTGCGGATAGCTGAAGGAGACGAAGCTAAGACGACGTGTATCACTAGGTACGGCTCCTATGAATTCTTAGTTATGCCCTTTGGCTTGACTAACACCCCAACTACATTTTGTACTTTGATGAACAAACTCTTCCATCCATTCCTTGACAAATTTGTCGTGGTATACTTAGACGATATTGTCGTCTATAGTAACACCATGGAAAAGCACGTATCCCACTTGAAACAAGTGTTCCAAGTGTTACGAGAGAATGAATTATACGTGAAACCGGAGAAGTGCTCTTTTGCCCAAGAAGAGGTAGAGTTCTTGGGACATAAGATCAATGATGGGGCATTAATGATGCATGGGGCTAAGGTAAAGGCTATCCGAGATTGGGAACCACCAACCAAGGTAACGGAGTTGAGATCGTTCCTTGGATTGGTTAACTATTATCGAAGATTTATCAAGGGATACTCGGCTAAGGCGGCACCCTTGACGGATCTCTTGAAGAAAAGCAAGGCTTGGGTTTGGGATGATCGTTGTCAAGCTGTCTTTGAAGAGTTAAAGGACGTTGTGATGGTGGAACCGGTGTTGAGACTACCGGATGTGACCAAGCCTTTCAAGTTACATACGGACGCCTCGGACTTTACTATTGGAGGGGTTCTAATGCAAGATGGTCATCCGATCGCGTTCGAGAGCCGCAAGTTGAATGATGCGGAGCGGAGATATAAGGTCCAAGAGAAGGAGATGACGGCGGTAGTTCATTGCCTACGAAATTGGAGACACTACCTTCTCGGATCGCATTTTGTGATCAAGACCGATAATGTTGCCACGAGTTATTTCCAGACCCAAAAGAAGCTGAGTCCAAAGCAAGCTCGGTGGCAAGACTTTCTAGCGGAGTTCGATTACCAACTGGAGTACAAGCCGGGGAAGGCAAATGTGGTAGCCGATGCATTGAGTCGCAAGGCGGAGTTTGCGGCCATGACACAACCACAATTCTTCCTTCAAGATCGAATAAAGGAAGGACTGGAACACGATCCCATGGCCAAGAATCTTGTTGCATTAGCACGAGAAGGGAAGACTAGAAGATTTTGGCTTAAAGGAGACCTCTTATTCACCAAAGGAGACCGGATGTACGTACCTAAATGGGGTGATCTTCGACGATTGATCATGAAAGAGTGTCATGATTCAAGATGGGCCGGTCATCCGGGTATCAAGAGGACACTGGCATTGGTTGAAGGCACTTTCTATTGGCCAAGGATGGATGATGATATAGAGACGTATGTCCGAACGTGCCTTATATGCCAGCAAGACAAGATCGAGCAGCGACAACCGGGAGGATTATTGGAACCTTTGAACACGCCCAAGGGACCATGGGAAAGCATTTCCATGGACTTCATAACATGTTTGCCAAAGTCAGAAGGTTGTGGGAGTATAATTGTGGTGGTGGACCGATTCTCCAAGTACGGAACCTTCATAGCTGCATCACCCGAAGTCTCTGCGGATGAGACGGCTAAGTTGTTCTTTAAAAATGTTGTGAAGTATTGGGGCGTACCTCAAGTGATCGTTAGCGATAGAGACCCTCGATTCACAGGACGGTTTTGGACGGAGCTTTTCAAGATAATGGGGACGAATCTCAATTTCTCGACTAGCTGCTTCCACCCCCAAACCGATGGTCAAACGGAGAGGGTGAACGCGTTGCTCGAGTTGTACCTTCGGCACTATGTCAGTGCCAACCAGCATGATTGGGCTAAACTCCTTGATATCGCTCAATTCTCTTACAATATGCAAAGGAGCGAAGCCACAGGGATGAGTCCATTCGAGTTAGTGATGGGGCGTCAACCCTTGACCCCAAATGCCTTAGCCGCATCTTATGAGGGGAATAGCCCAGCCGCTTATAAGGCAATGAGGGTATAACACCCCTCATTTTGAAAACATTTAAATATATTGTACCGGAAGCGTTATCCCAATTTCAACATTTATAAGATACATTGTTTCATATAGGTATAAAATCAACTTAATTCAAAACACAGTTTATCAACATGGGTGTTATATAAAACAAAAGATATCATTAATTTATTTAAATCAAATGTCAGAGTCAAGTCAGCATGTCAAACATTCCTTCCAGTCCAACTTCTTGCCCACCCGATAATTCTATAACCTGCAAGAAGTGTTAATGTGTGGAATTAGCATAACGCTAAGTGAGCAGATAACAAATCAACAGCCTAACCTAGCTCAACAACTTTGTGTACAACACTTAGCACTAAACAAGCAAGTACACAATACAACACATCAACAATACATCAGTTCAACAATGCAACAATTCAACTAATCAACAACACTATAATGAGGATCGACGGCTCTGGGGATAACCATAAACCCGGGTGACTCCCCAAGAACACTTATCCAACCTATCCGTATGGCCATACGGACGAGACCGATAGCTAGTGATTATCTTTAACTAACACAGGAGGTGTGTTAAACTTTAGATAACCAACTAGCCTAACCAACAGTTCAACAACTCGTTGCCTCATTAACAACTGATGCCCGGAGGCCAATTAGTTCAAGTGATCACGTAATCAACAAGTCACATATTCAACTAGTCAACATATCAACAGTATTATTAACTATCAACATAATTAACAATGCAACTACTAAAGTAATAACACGTTACTTGTTGTAACCAAACTTGTTACAACCAAGTTACGCTGAGGATTAGAGATCCACTCACCGACCACCTCAGGCATCCACTCAGTAGTCTAATATCACTGAGTCTTCTGCTCAACTGGAATTACAACAAAATAGAACAAGTTAGTTACTTGTTTTAAAATCTATATATAACATCATATTAATTCATCTTCATCAAACAACATATGTAATATCCAATATAATACCATCATTCAATCACGATAATCACTTTATACCACAATTCACATAAATTGTTACTTATTTACAATAATTCAACATACTTCATCTCTAGATTATGAATAACCTATTAACATCATTAATTCATAATCATTTAACAAGTTTATGATTCCCATGATCATCTTATCATACTAGTACACCTTAATCATTGTTAATTAACATCATGAGATCATATAACAAGATTATCAACCTCCAATATCACTAATTCACCAAATCACAAATATATTAAGTTTAATGAGTAATTACCCAACTAAGTTATAATTTTACTTTCTAATTATCAATAAAGTGTTCTTATGAGTGAACAACACTCAATACACCATATAACCCATTAAGATCATAATGATCATTGTAACCCCATGAACACTTAATTAAGTTCTAGCTTAACTCATGTTAATCATCATTAATAATCAACTATTATCAATTATTCACTAATAACATCAACTTAAAACATTGATTCTTCCAAAATCAAGTAAACCCACAATCATCAATAATGATCATATATCAACTTCACCCTTTCTAGTTTAAAGATTACCTTAAGGTCATGATTTCATTATCAACTAATCATTCTAAAATGACTACAAACTATAATTCATATATACACAACTAAACCCATTACTTTCTCTATATATTCATATCAAATTCTTCCTTTATAGCTTAGGGTTTAACATGTAATCAAGAAATAATCATCAACTAGTAACTATATGATCATTGCAAGCTCCAATTTCATATCAATTCAACTAATTCCATCAAATACCCAAAACCCAATTTCTAGGGTTTATATTTATCAAGAATTTAACACTTACAAGTTGTTAATAATGATGAGAGGATGATTAAATCACGTTCTTGAAGCTTAATTCTTCATTCTTTAGCTTCAATTCCACCTTGAACCTTGTTTTGTTATTTTAAAATCGTCCCTGTGGTGGTTTCTGGTTCGACCGAACCAAAATCAAGAAGAAGAGGGAATGGATTTCACAAGTAATTTGATGATTATTGAAGAACTAGGTTTAGATTTAGGGTTCTTGAAGCCTCTGGCTCTCTATCGGTTTTTCTGGAATTTTGGGGAAGTCTCAGGCACCTTTTACACATATATTAGAAATAGGTGTACTAGTTTTGTCCCCCGTACTTTTCATTGTCTGGAACTTAAAAACCATTTGTGGGGAAACATTATTTTATTTTACCGTCAACTAAATAAAATTAAAACACTCAATAATTTATTAGTCACAATAAATTATTCGACTATTATCACTATTTATTTCAAATAATACAACACACCTAATTTCTGACACACTTAATAATAATTCACAGTCAGAAAATATTAAATACTACTAGACCCGAGGACTGGGCGTTACAGAGGGAGTGGCACGAGCAATCAGACATGGCTCGAGCATGCATGGATAAAGCGGCTAAGAAGATGAAGAAATGGGCAGACGGGAAACGAAGACACGTCGAGTTTAAGGTTGGAGATAAGGTGATGATTAAACTCTTGCCTCAACAATTCAAATCATTGAGAAAGGTGCATAAGGGTTTGATACGAAGATACGAAGGCCCTTTCCCGGTGATAGGACGTGTTGGGAAGGTATCATATCGACTTCAACTACCACCTAAGTTGAAGATCCATCCGGTCTTCCATGTAAGCTTTCTCAAGCCTTATCACGGAGATGAGGAGGACCCGGAACGAGGGGTGACAAGGAGAGCACCAACAGCGGTTGTAACATCGTTCGACCGAGAGGTTGATGAGATTTTATCGGATCGAACAATAAGGAGAAGAGGCGTGCCAAGCTATAAAGAATACTTGATCAAATGGAAGAACTTGCCCGATAGTGAAGCAAGCTGGGAAGCTGAGGACACGTTGTGGCAATTCAAGGACGAGATCAAAAGATATCATGAGGATGGCACGACGAGGACGTCGTGAACTTAGGTGGGGGAGAATGTCACGAACCACCTAGATTCTTCTCAAGGATTCCAGAATGTTCTAGATTCTTCTCAAGGATTCCGGAATGTTCTAGATTCTTCTCAAGGATTCCGGAATATTCTAGATGCTTCTCAAGAATTCCGAAATGTTCTAGATTCTTCTCAAGAATTCCGGAATATTCTAGTTCACTCATGAAGGATCAAGAATACGCTGGAGCATTCCATAATGTTCTAGGAAATGTCCTAGAAATGTATAGAAATGTATGGAAGTAGTAGAATATTCTAGACTAGCGATCTTAGCCGTTGATTGTAAATAGATCGTAGCCGTTCATTTGGGTTAGGGAGTAGTATAAATAGAGGGTGCCTCATTTGGCACAAACGACCTCAAAATCATTCTTGTAAATCTCTTACAAAGTTCTCTAAAGCAATATAAAACAATCTTGTTCCATATAATCTTGTGTTCATTCTTTGGTAGCTTTGATCGTTCTAGGTTTTTGGAGTTTGGCTGAACTTGGTCGAGAAATAAGTGCCGCACGTGATCTTGTAGAGACAAGTCCGTGACAATAATCTATTATCTATTACTAGTATCTATTATCTATTATCCCTAATCCCTATAAAGCATTTGGGGTAAATGGCTGAATGCTTAAATAGGGATATCCGAAATTACGTAACTGCCCTTTCTAACTAAATCATCGATCCAAACCAAACCCTAACATGTTCTGTGTGCCTCTAAGTCTGACCGCAATGCCATTCTCTTCTTTCTCGCTGCTCTCCCTCCTCAGCTCCACAATAGTCGCCATGCAAAACCAATCCGCACCTCAACCTCCAGGTAATTTTTTGTTTTACGTTAGGAGTTTTATAATTGATCGTGTGTATTTCATTATAATTGCAATAAACCTTACCTATAAACCAGAATCTTGAGTTTCGATTTGTTTTTAAACTATATTTGTTTTTTAGGTTTCAGAATAGAGATCGATTTATAGATTCATATTAATAGTTTGTAAATTTCACTCTTTGCCCGCCATCTGTTCGTTGTAATGCTTAAATGGCAAAATTCATTTGCATGATTCACGTAGAGGTGTGAAGCTATTTTGGGAATAGCAATAACAAGGTCTTTGGTAATATTTGATGATTTAATGGCTAAGATCATGTTGTTTAGGTCATTTGCTCTATTCCCATCCGGTAACAATTAGATTTTTATATGTTATCTATGGGTTAATGTGTCACTTTGAAGCTTTGATTTCGTGATGATTTAATGATTCTGTATTATAATTTGACAGTTTCAAGACACAAGTTGTACATTGTACTTTTCACAGTCAACAACCCAATTTAATCGATAGGGTAGATATCGTGTATGTAAACACGGGCAACTGCTAGCTAAACCACTTCTCACTCCCATGATCACATGGCAATCACTCAATTGATCATATTTGTGTTGTTATTCAAAAGACTAACGCCTCTTTGTTATCTTTTTTTATTCATGCAGTTTATAGGATAGATGTCTTCAAAGATTACAACATAAGTACCTTGGACGTCATTCAAATTGTCACTTAGCGGTATTGTTATCCTTATTTATATTTTGTTCATGTTAACTTTTTTACTTTCTTTTAACAGTTTACTCTACACAACTTGATATCCAGGTTTATCTCCATTTGTTGCTTTGTCTGCACAACTACAAGGTAAATCTAATATTTTAAATTTTACTTTTCATAGGCTCTTTATTAATTGTATCTGCATTTGGTTTATAACTTATAAATGATGGAATTGAGATATTTTTGTTCTTATTATAGATTCATATATATGTGGATGTTTTTTCGTTGTGGTCCTTGGTTCTTTCAATAGTCTAATTATTAAAGAACTGTATGAGTAGTAGTTTATATAAATAAAACTTGGTATATTCAATAATTTCATTCTCATGATGTTACAAACCAAATACTACAACGTCTATTAGGTGTGGTAGGACAGTTAATGATCTGATGCATGTTGCTTTCTATATACGTGTAAAGTTGTCGTAATTTGCCAGTGTGTATTAGAGCCCATTTTTGTTGCTGTTGAAATTTGTAAGCGGGGACTTATTTTCATAAAAACATGCATAGCAATTCAAGAGAAGTTTTAATCCTACGATAATAAAATGGTGGGAAAATAGACACCTTATACACATATGCTAATTAGTAATTTTTTCTTGGTTCATTATTGATAGAGGTGACATAGTGAGCTTGTTACTTAGGTGGTTGTGCAATGGGTTAAAAGGGGTTTTAGTATAAACGAATAATTTATTTGATGTTATTTAAGGATAAACCAAGAGTATTAACAAAAGGCTACCCAGAAAGTAAAGGGGAGAGATACTAATCTTGAAAGATTATAGCCAAGTTGCCATGGTTCGTCCTAAGCATGCAAATTAACCAGGCTGGCAGTGTTAAATTTCACATATGATTATGGATATCTGTTTTTTTTTTTTTTTTTGCTTTCTATTGAATCGTTAAATTTCAGCAACTTATGAGTCGGCCTTTGTGCCTTTGTTTGGCTAATCAAAATGTACTTCCGTGTGAGTTCTTCGAGACATGATTGCATATGTCAAGTTATTAAACATGGCTCGAACCCGTTCAACTATCAAGTTTCCTATAAATTTCCATGCACCAAAACATGTAATAACATTCAAATACCATTCCGCCGCATTGCGCGGGTTACCTGCTAGTTACATATAAAGAGTCTTCAGTTTGTTGAATCTTAAATCTTAATTAGAAATTAAAATTACTTATTTGCCCCTATTAATTATTAGTAATTGTTATATGTTAACTTCAAATTATTTTTGGTAGGTATTCAAAATATTACCTTTTCCAAAGACATCATATTTGAGAGAGTGATTTGAAAACTCTTTTGATTCTAGAAAACCTTTTTTTCGAAATCATCAAGTAAGCGGATTGGGTCGGTCGGGTAAAAAAAATGTGTGTTGATTTTGAAACTTAAATATTCACAATAAACTTCATTTTATTACCGACGTATTGCACGGGTTTACCTCTTCTTATTACCGCCGCATTGCGCGGGTTTGCTGCTAGTTTTGGTTTATACATCAAGTTGTGTGTTGTATATATCGTCACCTTTCTATATTCTTGTACTACTTTATTATACATACATACTCACTCAAATACTCAATCCATGTTTTTAGCCTACCAATGCTATATTCTTGTACTACTTTATTATACATACATACTCACTCAAATACTCAATCCATGTTTTTAGCCTACCAATGCACTGCTTAGCATCTTAAGTATCTAGGTACAAAATATATTTCTTTAATATATACTTATATTTATTAATTCATGTAATTTACTGTATAATTAAATTAAACTTTATAACTACTCTATACACAATACACTAAATTCTCTCATAAAACTTTTCATTCCAATTACATCTTTTGTTTGAGAGGACATGATGATTCAGAAATTAAATTTAACAGATATAGGGCATTAATGGACATGGGTAGAATGTCAAGAATTGACATTGGAGGAGGCAAGTTTTCTTAAATTTGATGTCTTCCTACCATATTGGAGCTGAGAGTTCTGCTTAAGTCAAATTCTATGAAGCACTAATTCACTCGCGTAAATATAATTTAGGGTTTATATATAAAGGATCGGACGGGAATAAAGATAGAGTCCCGTTCTACATGTCAATACCGGCAACAATGAAATTTATAGTGTTTGTAGTAAATCGGTCTGAAAAATTTAGTGTATACTAAGAATGAACCAAATTTAATGTAAACGAGTTCTATTAAGATACTATTTTAAAACCAACAGTCAATATATAAAAACGTTTGTAGATAAATAATTATTGTTTGTTTTATGTGTAGAATAAACCGACTATATAACTAAGTAATACTCTATCAATTGAACCCTCTACACGAGGTAGTTAAAAGGATAATTCTGTCAAATGTTTTTGAGAAAATCATGACTTAATACCAAAAATTTCCCATTTTTATGACTTACAGTAATTATTAAGACATGTCCTTTTTAGTAAGTCAATAAGATATACACCTAAATGCCTTATTATTCGGTCTTCCACTAGCAATTACTAAGCTCTCGTTTCTTTCCATCATAAAAAAAACTGCAACAATACTCTTGGCAAAATAGGATTCTGGTTTCAAGCTCATCGTATTTTTCTGTTTTATTTTGTGCGTTTAGGTCTTGTAGTGCTTGCTTTGTTTGAGAAGTCTTGGTATATTATAATGGTGACATTTTTACACACTTTGTCACTTTAAGCATGTTTACGCGAATCTGGTGCAGTGGCAGGTATAATGGGAAGGATAAATCCAGAGCAACTTGATATGTGGTGGTTAAGAATTACCGATTACGATCCCAAAAAAGGTTTTAAAACTTTTTTTTTGTTACTTTTACCCTTTCATACTCTTGTGACGTTCTTTTAAACTTTGAACATAACTGTATTCATCCCGGTCTTCCCACTTAATTGCAGCCTCAGTTACAAGGAGATCACAAATATGGGTGGTATTCTTGGAGACTCCCTAACATTTACCAAAGGTAAATTTACTATTCCTAACCTATTCATAGTAATATAATATGATGAAGTTGAATATTAACCATTCAATTTAATTTTCTTTTTCTTTTCTTTTTTTCAAATATTGATCGAACTTTTTTACAAATTTATCTTTCAAGCAAAAATCTTTCCTAGGTAAATAAGTATAAATATAAATATATATTTTTAAAGTAAAAACCAGTAATAACATTTAAAAAAGAATATTAACCTTTTGAAATGTAATAATCGTTTTCACATAATAAAACTATAAATTTGAAACTAGATTATTGACCCGTGATTACACGGGTTTGATGAAAATCAAGACTAAGGTTATTTGAGAATCCACGCTATTAAGATCTGTACATATACAACACATATAATAGTTAACAATAACAGTCATAAATCAGAACCCTATCTTATTGATCACACGGGTTTGGCGAAGAATAACATTTCTTACTTTATGTTCTATTTATTTGAACTTCTTTAATAATAACTTTAATCATTAAAAATTGTAACATTACATTTTGCATGAGTATTTAGTATTGTATTGGAAGTTAGGTAGTTGCCATTATCGTTTTTATATATCCCTTAAAAATGCAACATCATTCAATTTTCGCTGTAACATCTTTATTTGTGTCAACCTTCTTCTTCAATCTGCAACAAATAAGAAAGAACATAAGTACCATTCGTCCATTCATATATTCCAAATTTAGATTGTCAGTAGTCTTAACATTACCACAACCTAAGAATTCATAGATAGTTTCATGCATAATAATGTCTTACCAATAATACATATTACGGAGTAATATTATATACCCCATTGTAAGAATTCATTAAAATGATTCTTTCGTAGATTTATCAATTCTTCACATAAGGAATCACATTGCATGTACTTGCTTATATTATCATTAGAAATTTCAAATATGTAAACTTACATGAAAAAATAAAAATTACTCCAATAGTAATGAAACACAAATGCATTACATCTATATCCTTCCCATAAACTTGTTCAAAAGTATTCCAAATCTGCTTCAAATTCTTTACGAATAGCATAACCCTTGTTGAATATCAATCATAACATGCACATTCAATTCCCATCTTATTAACTATAACCACAACTTTACAATCAATGTTTTAGATGATGATGCACACAAACACTAATATTAAAACTATACTAAAGTGACGTGCATGCTTATGTTTTTCTATATACAGTCCCAGAGTAACCAACAGCCATTATAGTTGCAAACTACAAATAACATCAACATGCTACTTCACTCCATCTTAACTTCGATTAACAATAGATGTCACACCCCGCCTCGGCGGAAGGTTGCGAGGTGCGACTTTCATGAGATCACAACACAAGAATTATAATGAACGACTTCTATATGAGTCGTTTAACAAACTTCATTCAAATCTTAATTGTCTCAAACATAGATTAACCATTTTAAAAGTTTAACATCATAATTCCCAAAAGTTACAAACTTGATAAAGTTGGAAAATAAAAGAGTTTATGCAACATTTCGTCCATGAAAAATGCATCTCCTAACTTCAAAAGGGTTGCTACGTCGGCACAACTACCAAGTATATTAGTTACCTGAGAATAACATGTAAAACGGGTCAACATAAAATTGGTGAGCTCATAGGTTTTAGAAGTTGCAAAATATTACCATGAATCACAAGATTTTAAGTTATATTGCAATACCACAATATAGAAAATGTATTATTATTGCCATAAGCTCATGAATCGAAACCTTAACAATTAGTTGCCTCGCAAGTGTCCTATCCAAAACACTCGTAGTTCTCAAATGACAATGCATCCGCTTGACTTATAGTCAAGTTGGCGATACCAACTCGGATGGGGGTGTCAACCCAATAGATCTATTCACAACATTCACGTTTATGTCTATAACTAACAATTCATGATAGAGGCCCAAAGAGAGGATAGTGTCAACTTATGCAATACATAACAGTTTATAAGTACTTGTGACCATAAAGAAAAGGAACATGTATTCTCACCCCAAAACATAATAAAACATGTAAAAGTCGGGGCCATGAGACTCACCTTAGCAAGAGAGGGAGAATTAGCAAGTATTGGTTTGAGTCTTGGTGGGATTATTGCGTCCTAGATCACGTACAACGTTTAAGTTTAGTTACATAGTATATACATAATAGTTCTAACTTTTATAAAGTTTCATCACCCATAGTTTTAGTTTAAGTGTCTCATTTCTAGTTGATCATTGTTGAATATGATATATAATAATGTTTTCTTATAGTTATATATATACAATCATCTAGTAAGAATGCAAGTCCATATCATGATATCCAAGCATGTATCATAAGTTTATTGATTACGGAAAAATAAGTTGTCGGCACAACAGTTTCGTATGGGCTGTTTGGAGGTCGAATACTCCATGTTTTTAAGTGAAACCATTTGGTTTTGAAAACTAACACATAAAGGTAATTTCAGTAGCAAAATGGTGGTCTTTATTTAAGTATTCATGGAGTTATGACCTTGCAAAGTGAGGTATACGAATCTGTCACAGCATGCGCAACAGTTTCGTATGGGCTGTTTGGAGGTCGAATGCTCCATGTTTTTGAGTGAAACCACTTGGGTTTGAAAGCTAACACATAAAGGTAAATTTTAGTAGTAAAATTGTAGTATTTGGTGGACTATTCATGAAGTTATGACCTTGTAAAGTGAGATATGGAAATCTGGACAGATTTGCATGTGTATGTGTAGGCTAGGATTTCGAGTCATAGACTACCATCCTAACTCATAGGTACTAAATCATTGTTTTAGACCTTTACCCACATGCATCTGCCATCATTTTTCCATAGTTTAATAAGTACTTTTCATGCATGTAATCTTTGCAAGATTTTATAGATATGAATAAGTAAAGTTTTGCATCTTTTAAGACTTGACATAGGTTTGATCATGGATTATCACTTCTTTTTAACACATGAACATGTGCAAGTGAAAATCTACAAACATCAAGTTATTTTGTCGGCTTAGCCATACTTCTCGATATTTTAAATCAAAAGAAAATGGAAGAGATGATGTAGGCATAGCCATACTTTACATCTTTAAGCATGTAATTAAACAAAATGAATGCATGTACACATATATGTATATATTAATATGTAGGCATAGCCATACTTTATATTCTTACATTGAAGAAAGAAAAGAAAATGTATGTGTACATATGTAAGTGTAGGCATAGCCTTACATGAAGATCTTACATATGTATAAATAAAGATATAAGATGTAGATATATATACATATAGATATACATATATTATATATGTTCTTGTATTATTCATCCATGGGTGATGATTAGTTAAGAAAATGAAGGCATAGAGTAGAGAAATTCGTGTATCATCTTACCAACACAATCAATGATGATTCTAGTTTGTTTTAGTGGATGGAAGAGTTCTTGGAGTGGTGATTTGTGGTGGTTATGGTGGTGTTATGGTGGCTGATTTTTGGGGAGAAAATGAGAGGAAGAGAGTGTTTAGAAGTGAGAAAATGGGTATGTGTGTGTGTGTGAAAAGTGAGAAATGAATGGATGTAAGTTCTTTAAATAGAAGAAGTGAGAGAGAGGGGGTGGGGGTGGGGGTGGGGGGGGGGGGGGGGGGAAGGGGAAGGGGTGGAGTTGGTGATTGGTGGAGAAAGGAGGTGATTAAAGAGGGTAGGAGGTGATTAGTTGGTGTAATTACGATTTTATTAATTAAATTAAAGATTTAAATTAAATAAGTTTAAAAATCTGAATTATTAAATTAAGTAAGTTTTTAATTAAGTAATTATCTTATTTAGAATTAAATAAAAGTATTTATTTAATTGTCATGATTTATTTCATGCAAAGTTGATGAGTAGTTTCTTTCATGCAAGTAAGTGTGACTATTGTCATGTTCTTATACCACACACATATATATATATATATATGTATATATATTAGTTTTTATCAAGTGAATTAATAAACATAAACGTAAGCAAATTGTCAAATTATGCATATCCACGGATAAACGTTTGCTTGAGTGTCGGGTTGCAACGATAGGGCATCTAAATGCAATGCTATTTAATCGTAGCCATTATATCACTAAAACTTATAGTTTAAACACATAAATTATTATGTCAAAAGTTTACCTGAAGGGAATCCAATCGAAAATTTTTCGGTTGTCACATTCTCCCCCTGTTAAAAGAATTTCGTCCCAAAATTTAGTTCCGGATCTCGGGTGGCGTGGGGTCTGAGAATAGGTGAGGATATTTGCGACGGATTTGATCCTCGCGTTCCCATGTGAATTCCGGGCCTCGTTTCGAATTCAACCTGACCTTTACTATGGGTATGCGACTCCGCTTCAGGGTCTTTGTTTCTCGATCCATGATCTCGATTGGTTCCTCGACAAAATGTAGTTGCTCATCGATTTGTATTTCTTCAATTGGAATGACAAGTGTTTCATCTGATAAACACTTTTTCAGGTTCGACACATGGAACGTGTTGTGTATGTTACTGAGTTCTTGTGGCAATTTGAACTTGTATGCCACCAGACCGATTCTCTCCAATATTTCGAATGGCCCAACATACCTAGGATTCAACTTCCCTCGTTTCCCAAAATAGATCACGCCTTTTTAAGGCGGTACTTTCAACATAACTCTATCTCCAACTTGGAATTCCAGTGGTCTGCGTCTCACATCTGCATAGCTCTTTTGGCGGTCACGTGCGGCCTTCAGCCTGTTTTGGATTTGTACAATCTTCTCGGTTGTTTCGTGTATAATCTCTGGACTGAGAATTTGACTATCTCCCACTTCAGTCCAGCATATGGGTGATCGGCACTTTCGCCCATAAAGTGCTTCGAATGGGGCGGCTTTAATGCTGGAGTGGTAGCTATTGTTACATGAGAACTCACATAGTGGCAAATGATTTTCCCAACCATTTCCAAAGTCGATGACACAAGCACGTAACATATCTTCTAGTGTTTGGATTGTCCTTTCGCTCTGGCCATCTGTCTGAGGGTGGTATGCGGTACTCATATCTAAACGGGTACCTAAGGCCTTCTGGAGTGATTGCCAGAATCTAGAGGTGAAACGAGTATCTCTATCGGAGATAATCGAGACGGGCACCCCGTGTCTTGACACTACCTCCCTCAGGTAGATTCTGGTTAGTCTCTCCATTTTGTCGGTTTTCTTGATTGGTAGAAAATGGGCGGACTTTGTCAAACGGTCAACGATTACCCAAATTGTGTCACAACCGTTTGCTGTCTTGGGAAGTTTGGTTATAAAGTCCATTGTTATCTGCTCCCACTTCCATTGGGGTATCTCGGGTTGTTGTAATAACCCTGATGGTTTCTGATACTCGACCTTTACCTTGGAGCATGTCAAGCATTTGCTAACATAGGTGGCCACGTCAGCCTTCATGTTAGGCCACCAATACAACTCTTTAAGACCTTGGTACATCTTGTCGGCTCCCGGATGGATAGAATATCTAGATTTGTGTGCTTCGTCCATCACCAATTTCCTCAAGTCACCAAAACTCGGGATCCATACTCGATTCATAAAATATCGGATCCCATCGGACTTAACCTCAAATTGTTTATCCATACCGCGCAGAGCTTCACCTCTTACGTTCTCCTCTTTGATTGCCTCGAGCTGAGCATCACGAACTTGAGAGGTAAGGCTTCTATGGATGGTCATACCTAAAGCCCTAACTCGCAATGGTTTGACTCGTTCTTTTCTACTCAAGGCGTCAGCTACAACATTCGCCTTGCTAGGGTGATAACGAATCTCACAATCGTAATCACTGAGCAATTCAACCCATCTACGTTGCCTCATATTCAGATCCTTCTGATTGAAAATGTGTTGAAGACTTTTATGATCTGTAAACACGGTACACTTCGTGCCATAGAGGTAATGTCTCCAGATCTTGAGAGCGAACACCACCGCTCCCAATTCCAAGTCATGGGTCGTATAGTTCTTCTCATGAACCTTAAGTTGACGAGAAGCATAAGCAATGACCTTCTCCTTCTGCATCAGTACGCAACCAAGCCCTTGTCGTGATGTGTAACACCCCAGTTTTCAAGGTATTATTTTAGTAAATAAAAATAAGTTTTATAGTTCAGTTTTACAGTATTATTTTAGTGTACGATAATATATACATCTTTTTAATTTTAGATCTCTAAATAATGAGATATGATAGAAAACGCAAATTAGTTGTCCAGTTCCAGACTGTGTAGTGTAGAAATTTAAAAGAAGATAAGGACACTATACGTGCTTATCCTCCAGTATCTTCATTTCATCCAGAACTTCAAACATAAACAGAGTAAAAGCGCAGGAGATCAAAATCAACAAGAAATCAGTTTTTCAATCTTAAATTCAAGCTCAAATCATCACAAGTATCATCCTCCTTTATCTTTAGATTCTTGTAAGTTGTTCTTTCTTTTTAAGAACCCTAGAAATTGGGTTTTCATGGGTTTTAGTTAATTGATATGATTTAATCCGAAATAGGGTTTGTAATTGAGTAGTTAGTGTTAGTATAACATATAAACAATGATTAGAATCCTAATTTCATGTTAGAAATGATAGATTATGATTAGAGTTCATGGGGTTTCTTATGAACCAGGTGAATTAGTTGAATTTAAGGAGTTAAAGTGTTAGTAGATATTAGAATTATTATGAAAGTAATTAAATTCATAATAAAGCTATGATTTTGATCAAGATAAGTAAGTTAGTTAGTTTGGTTAAAGTGAAATTAGTAAATCTTAAGTGGGGGAGAAAGAAATAGATGATTAGTAATTGAAAGTTGTAATTAGTTATTGATTTTGTGTTGTGCATATTGTATTAGGTGCTCAAGAAGAATTATTATTGTTTGATCATCTTATTACAAGTTGTGCTACAAATCAAGGTGAGTTTATGATTTGAATAGATCATGATCATGTAATTTGTTGTGATTAGTTTGTGATTATATCATGATTATGATGAAAGATTGTGATTAGAATGGTTAATGGTTATTAGCCATATTTTGATTAGAATAGCTAACCAAGGTTAGCTTTGTTTGATTAGTGGTTAACTTATGTTAGCCAAATATCGATTAGCTATGTGCACATATGATTAGAATTATGAAAGTGGAGTTGCAAGAAAAAGGGAAGTAGTTCTTTACTTTGTTCATTAATTACTTTATGTTAATAATGCATTGTAATGACTAGATTTCATATCCTCACTAAGCAAATTGCTTAATTAGTTTAATTATGTTGTAGGTACAAGTGAAAGCGGAAGGGGTAAAGAAATTGCAAAAGGGTAGAAGTGGAGTGCTAGCTTGTTGTAAGTTACACAAGCTTTCTCTTTAAATTATCGTTTTGAAACCTTGAAAGATCGCCCAAACAATGTTTTGACATGTTTTGGTTATGAAAATAACGACTAGATCGACCATGTGTAATAGTATAAAATTGTGAATGACTAGTAGATAATGTTTTAGAATGTGTTAAGTTGTAAGTTGTAATAGAATTGACATTTGGTTATGTACATATTCGAAAGTTTTCAAAGAAAGTCAATGATGTTATTAGTCAACTCTGAAGTGTGTTTAGCCATTGAATGGGTTAAATTAGCCCTTTTGGATCAGCGGGTCAAAATGGGTCAAAACGGGTCCTAATGTCACCTATGGGTCAATTTGAGATAGGGAAGGGCTAAGAGTAGGGTGAATAGCCTCACAATTTTGTTTTGATAATAGAAATGTGTGTGTACAAGCTCAGTTCCTAAGTCTCTATGGTTTGAGACTTAGTATGTTACCAAAATGTTGAAAATTTAGCCGAAATTGACTCATAAGCCCAAATCCCGAGAAAATGAGAAATTTGAGAAAGTGCGAAAATAGAAAGTTTCATTTTGACTATAATAAAGTGCCTGCAAAGTTTCATGTTTTAACTCTTTGTCGTTTGAAAGATATGCGCGCCTAAAGTTTGGAAAATTGCACATAGTTTGAAAGCTAGCTGTAAGTACTGTAAACGCCAGGGTACCCGGCGGGTAGCCTGAGTACCCGGCGGGTAAGCTAGAATCAGGAACCAGCCGGCGGCTTCTCAAGCCCAGCCGGCGGACTCTAAAGTCTTCAAACGGGAGTTAAGTTCTGTTACCTCATACGTTAATTCACCTGGCGGCTGAAGTGAGGAACCCGGCGGCTAGACTTGGGTACCCGGCGGGTAACCCATCTACCCGGCTGGTAAAGGATGGTTTCAGCAGACTTTTGTTTTAGAGTTTTAATGGATATGCAGAATATCAAAATAGAATACAAATACTATAATACAGATAGTGGGACCAATAGAAATATGTTACAGTGTAATAAAAAAAAAATGTTCACATTTTCAGGGCGTTTCAAGTTGGTATCAGAGCGATGGTTTAAGAGATTTAAGCAATCCACAGTAGGATTGCCTAAACTTAAACAACTTATAAATGTGCAGTAGTTAATTAAAGTTATTTTTGCAATGTTTTGCATATGATTAGTAGATTATGATCAGAGTAAGAATGATTGCTTGGACTTGGAACATATTTAAGAATTTTGAATAGAAACATGTATTTAGTTTGATATAACTACGTCTGGCCAACGAGGTTATATTTTGCTAAAGCATGTGGGAGATTCAAAGTTGTTAAATATGTGAAGATAAAGGCAATCATTATTTAATACTTGGAGTAGAGATTTCTTTTGTTTTAATTGTGTTTCTATATTGTTTAGTAAATGGAATCTACACCAAATAAAGAAGCTGAGGGTTCAAATGTACGTTCTCCCACTCAAGAGGAGAATGTTTCAGAAAGAAGTTTAGATCCCGAGGACCGGATGCTATTAAAAGATGTGATTGGGCAAGCCCTACAAGAATTTTCTCCTAAGGTATATACCCGAATGGAGCAAATTATTAATACACGATTAGTAGAATTTGAACAGAAGCATCCTGTCTTAGTTAACCCTCAATTGAATAGTGAAATGTTAAGTACTCAGCAACAAATAAACAAAGAAAAAGAACGTTTTGAGTATAAAAACTTTGCAAACTGTAGTCCCCCAGAATTTCATGGTGAAAGAGACCCGATTAGTAGTCATAGGTGGATTAGTAAGATAGAAGAAACTTTTCTACTCTGTGACTGTCCAGAAAGGCTACGTGTTTTGTTTGCTGCTCATCAGTTGAAAGATAGTGCTCAGGATTGGTGGGGTACTCAAGTTAAAACACATGGTGCTGCAGAAGCTGCGAAGTTTTCTTGGAGTATGTTTAAAGAGAAGTTTATAGCAGAATTCGCTCCAATGGCGGAAGTAGAAAGATTGAAAGGAGAGTTTTTAGCCATCAATCAAGGGAAAATGTCGGTAACTTAGTACACTAACATGTTTTATGATAAATCTCAGTTTTGTCCCGAATATACCTCGAATCCAGGGTTAATGAAGGACCATTATTACCGACATTTAAACATTGATATCAAAGAAGCAGTTGACCTAACTATTTATGATTCTATTCCTAAGATGATGAATAAAGGGTTGACTAGGGAAAAGGAGTTGCAAGCGAAAGCTGAGGATAGAGCCAATAAGAGAAAGGCAGAACAGTCTTCTTCTCAATCACAGCAAAATAAGAAATTTAAAAATTTCAGAAAGCATCAGTCATCACAACCACAACAACAGAAGTCACAATCTCAACAATCAAACCGTCAATCTCAAGCTCCAGCTCGGGAATTTCCCAAGTGTAATAATTGTGGTAGAAAGCATCCAGGAGAGTGTCAGTTAGGGAGTACAGCTTGTTACAAGTGTCGTCAACAAGGGCATATCGCTGCTAATTGTCCTAATCCGTATAGAATGTGCTTTTATTGCTACAAGGATGACCATTTACAAGCTAACTGTCCTGCTAAACTAGAAGATATGAAAAGAAATGAACAGAAGAAAGAAGCGGAAAAGAAAAGAGAAGCGGGCGGACATAAAGCTAAAGGTCGTTCTTTTCAGATTACAGCAGATGAGGCAAAGGAGTCACATGACGTGGTGACAGGTACCTTCATAATTAACACTATACCTGCCCATGTTTTATTTGACTCTGGGGCCACCAAGTCTTTTGTATCGTTGTCATTTTGTGAAAAGTTGAATACTCCTATTGTTAAACTAGAACGCCCTTTAGAAGTTGAAATTGCCGATAGCAAATTAGTTATTGTTAGTGATGTTTATAAAGGGTGTACTATTGAAATAGGAGGTGAAGTGTTCAAAATAGATTTGATTCCCATGCAAATGGGGGAGTTTCACGTAGTTATAGGAATGGATTGGATGGGAAAGAATAAGGGTATGATTAATTGCCATGAAAAGATAGTTCTCCTGAAAGCACCTAGCGGAAGGGAGATTGTTGTTTATGGTGAGCGTTCTAGTAGATCCATTCCTGTTTGTACTTTTGCTCGAGCTAAAAGATTTCTGTCACACGGGTGTCAAGCCTTTTTGGCGCACGTGGTTGATAATTCTAAAGCTGTATCAGAACTTTCCAGTATTCCAGTTGTGAAAGAATTTCCCGAGGTATTCCCTGACGAACTTCCAGGTATTCCACCTGATAGACAAGTGGAATTCCGAATTGATCTTATTCCTGGAGCTATTCCAATTGCTAAAACTCCTTATCGGTTAGCTCCAACTGAAATGCAAGAAATGATGAAACAGTTGCAAGAACTTTTAGATAAAGGTTTCATCCGTCCTAGTAGTTCGCCTTGGGGAGCTCCAGTCTTATTTGTAAAGAAGAAAGATGGTTCCCTAAGAATGTGTATAGATTACCGGGAACTAAATAAAGTGACCATTAAGAATAGATATCCCTTGCCTCGAATAGATGACTTATTTGATCAGTTACAGGGTGCCAGTTTCTTTTCAAAGATTGATCTTCGTTCTGGCTACCATCAGTTAAAAGTAAGGGAAGAAGATATTTCAAAGACTGCTTTTCGTACTCGTTATGGTCACTTCGAGTTTACAGTTATGCCATTCGGCTTAACTAATGCTCCAGCTGCATTCATGGACTTGATGAACAGAATATGTCGGCCCATGCTTGATATCTTTGTTATAGTTTTCATTGATGATATTCTTATCTATTCTAAAAATGAAACTGAGCATGCAGCACATCTCAGGCAAGTCCTAGAAACACTTCGGCGTGAAAAGTTATTCGCCAAATTCTCCAAATGTGAATTTTGGTTACGGGAAGTCCAATTTCTTGGACACGTGATCAATCTTCACGGTATTCAAGTTGATCCTTCCAAGATAGCAGCAGTAATGAAGTGGGACCCTCCTACGAGTCCTACTGAAGTCAGGAGTTTTCTTGGCCTAGCTGGCTATTATCGTCGTTTTATCCAAGATTTTTCAAAGATTGCTACTCCTTTGACTCAGTTGAACAGAAAGAGCGTTCAGTGGAAGTGGGAAGATAAGCAAGCTAAAGCATTTCAGATGTTGAAAGAAAAGCTTAGTCAAGCTCCTATTCTTGTTTTACCCGAGGGCAACGAGGATATGGTGGTGTATTGTGATGCTCCAAAATTTGGATTAGGCTGTGTTCTTATGCAGCGTGGGAAAGTCATTGCTCATGCTTCACGCCAGTTAAAGTCACATGAGCAAAACTATCTCACTCATGATCTTGAGTTAGCAGCTGTGGTCTTTGCTCTTAAAATTTGGCGCCATTATCTCTATGGTGTTAAATTCACTATCTATACAGACCACAAAAGTCTTAAATATTTCTTTGATCAGCGTGATTTGAACAATCGTCAAAGAAGATGGCTAGATTTAGTCAAAGATTATGACTGCGACATACTTTACCATCCTGGTAAAGCAAATGTTGTAGCCGATGCTCTTAGCAGAAAAGTTAGCCATTCTGCTCTTTCAGTGAAATCTCTTCAAATGACTGTGTTTCCTCAGTTATTTGATTCTATTAAAGCTGCTCAGATTGAAGTTTTAGCCTCTAATGACCCAAATAACCAACGTTTAACGGGTCAACTTTCTGAATTAGTAGATGATTCCAGAGGTTTAAAGACTCGTTATGGTAGAATCTGGATACCAAGAACGAGTGAAGTAAAGAAAGTGACACTAGATGAGGCGCACAAATCCAAGTATTCAATTCATCCTGGTGCTACCAAGATGTATCGTGACCTGAAACGTGACTATTGGTGGCCAGGTATGAAGCGTGATATAGTTAAACATGTTCAGAATTATCTCACTTGTCTGCAAGTTAAAACAGAGCCCCAGCAACCATACGGTAAACTCCAACCTTTGGATATACCAGTATGGAAATGGGAACACATCACCATGGATTTTGTTACCAAGTTGCCAAAGACCCCTAGGCAACATGACACTATTTGGGTGATTGTGGACCGATTGACGAAAAGTGCTATCTTTCTTCCTATTCAAGAAGCTTCTTCTTCAGAAAAGTTAGTCGATCTTTATGTTAAAGAAGTTGTTGCTAGGCATGGAGTTCCACTATCTATTGTTTCAGATCGAGATACTCGATTTACTTCTCGATTCTGGAATAAGTTTCAAGAAGACTTGGGGACTCGATTGCATATTAGTACAGCTTTTCATCCTCAAACTGATGGTCAGAGTGAACGTACCATTCAGACTCTTGAGGATATGCTTAGAGCTTGCGCCATTGACTTTGGTGGCAGTTGGGATACTCACCTTCCATTGGTCGAGTTTTCTTATAATAATATTTATCATTCTTCGATTAAAATGCCACCTTACGAAATGTTATATGGTAGGAAATGTCGAACTCCAATTTGTTGGGGTGAGATTGGTCAGAGAGAGCTTGGGAGTACAGATATAGTACAGTTAACTACTGAAAAGATCGATCAGATTAGAGAGAGATTAAAGATGGCACAAGATCGACAAAAGTCATATGCAGACAAGCGGAGAAGGCCTATTGAATTTCAAGTAGGTGATAAGGTGATGCTTAAAGTTTCACCTTGGAAAGGAATTATACGTTTTAGAAAGCGAGGAAACTTGAGTCCAAGGTATATTGGACCTTTTGAAATCATTGATAGAGTTGGCAAGGTTGCGTATCGATTGCAATTACCATAAGAACTTGGTAGTATACATGATACATTTCATGTGTCTCAGCTCAGAAAGTGTTTAGTTGATGAGGCTTCTTATGTACCACTGACAGAAATAGAAATAAATGACAAGTTAAGTTATATAGAAGAACCAGTTAAAATTCTTGATCAGAAAGTAAAGCAGCTCAGAAATAAATTAGTTTCGATAGTTAAAGTTCAGTGGCAGCATAGGAAGGGTTCATAATTTACTTGGGAACCGGAGGAGTGGATGATGATATACTACCCTGCGGTACACCAAGAATGGTTCGTGAGGACACGAACAGAATAAGTGGGGGAGAGTTGTAACACCCCAGTTTTCAAGGTATTATTTTAGTAAATAAAAATAAGTTTTATAGTTCAGTTTTACAGTATTATTTTAGTGTATGATAATATATACATCTTTTTAATTTTAGATCTCTAAATAATGAGATATGATAGAAAACACAAATTAGTTGTCCAGTTCCAGACTGTGTAGTGTAGAAATTTAAAAGAAGATAAGGACACTATACGTGCTTATCCTCCAGTATCTTCATTGCATCCAGAACTTCAAACATAAACAGAGTAAAAGCGCAGGAGATCAAAATCAACAAGAAATCAGTTTTTCAATCTTAAATTCAAGCTCAAATCATCACAAGTATCATCCTCCTTTATCTTTAGATTCTTGTAAGTTGTTCTTTCTTTTTAAGAACCCTAGAAATTGGGTTTTCATGGGTTTTAGTTAATTGATATGATTTAATCCAAAATTAGGGTTTGTAATTGAGTAGTTAGTGTTAGTATAACATATAAACAATTATTAGAATCCTAATTTCATGTTAGAAATGATAGATTATGATTAGAGTTCATGGGGTTTCTTATGAACCATGTGAATTAGTTGAATTTAAGGAGTTAAAGTGTTAGTAGATGTTAGAATTATTATGAAAGTAATTAAATTCATAATAAAGCTATGATTTTGATCAAGATAAGTAAGTTAGTTAGTTTGGTTAAAGTGAAATTAGTAAATCTTAAGTGGGGGAGAAAGAAATAGATGATTAGTAATTGAAAGTTGTAATTAGTTATTGATTTTGTGTTGTGCATATTGTATTAGGTGCTCAAGAAGAATTATTATTGTTTGATCATCTTATTACAAGTTGTGCTACAAATCAAGGTGAGTTTATGAATTGAATAGATCATGATCATGTAATTTGTTGTGATTAGTTTGTGATTATATCATGATTATGATGAAAGATTGTGATTAGAATGGTTAATGGTTATTAGCCATATTTTGATTAGAATAGCTAACCAAGGTTAGCTTTGTTTGATTAGTGGTTACCTTATGTTAGCCAAATATCGATTAGCTATCTGCACATATGATTAGAATTATGAAAGTGGAGTTGCAAGAAAAAGGGAAATAGTTCTTTACTTTGTTCATTAATTACTTTATGTTAATAATGCATTGTAATGACTAGATTTCATATCCTCACTAAGCAAATTGCTTAATTAGTTTAATTATGTTGTAGGTACAAGTGAAAGCGGAAGGGGTAAAGAAATTGCGAAAGGGTAGAAGTGGAGTGCTAGCTTGTTGTAAGTTACACAAGCTTTCTCTTTAAATTATCGTTTTGAAACCTTGAAAGATCGCCCAAACAATGTTTTGACATATTTTGGTTATGAAAATAACGACTAGATCGACCATGTGTAATAGTATAAAATTGTGAATGACTAGTAGATAATGTTTTAGAATGTGTTAAGTTGTAAGTTGTAATAGAATTGACATTTGGTTATGTACATATTCGAAAGTTTTTAAAGAAAGTCAATGATGTTATTAGTCAACTCTGAAGTGTGTTTAGCCATTGAATGGGTTAAATTAGCCCTTTTGGATCAGCGGGTCAAAATGGGTCAAAACGGGTCCTAATGTCACCTATGGGTCAATTTGAGATAGGGAAGGGCTAAGAGTAGGGTGAATAGCCTCACAATTTTGTTTTGATAATAGAAATGTGTGTGTACAAGCTCAGTTCCTAAGTCTCTATGGTTTGAGACTTAGTATGTTACCAAAATGTTGAAAATTTAGCCGAAATTGACTCATAAGCCCAAATCCCGAGAAAATGAGAAATTTGAGAAAGTGCGAAAATAGAAAGTTTCATTTTGACTATAATAAAGTGCCTGCAAAGTTTCATGTTTTAACTCTTTGTCGTTTGAAAGATATGCGCGCCTAAAGTTTGGAAAATTGCACATAGTTTGAAAGCTAGCTGTAAGTACCGTAAACGCCAGGGTACCCGGTGGGTAGCCTGAGTACCCGGCGGGTAAGCTAGAATCAGGAACCAGCCGGCGGCTTCTCAAGCCCAGCCGGCGGACTCTAAAGTCTTCAAACGGGAGTTAAGTTCTGTTACCTCATACGTTAATTCACCCGGCGGCTAAAGTGAGGAACCCGGCGGCTAGACTTGGGTACCCGGCGGGTAACCCATCTACCCGGCGGGTAAAGGATGGTTTCAGCAGACTTTTGTTTTAGAGTTTTAATGGATATACAGAATATCAAAATAGAATACAAATACTATAATACTGATAGTGGGACCAATAGAAATATGTTACAGTGTAAAAAAAAAAAATGTTCAGATTTTCAGGGTGTTTCATGATGCATCGCAAAAGACCACAAAATTCTCGGTTCCTTCTGGTAGTGACAGTATCGGTGCACTGCAAAGTTTCTGTTTCAGCAATTGGAATGCCGACTCTTGCTCATCATCCCAGTTGTACTTTGATGCTTTCTGTGTCAACAACGTCAATGGTTTGGCTATCTTGGAAAAATTTTCAATGAATCGTCGATAATATCCGGCGAGACCCAAAAATTGTCGTACCTCCGTTGGTGTTCTGGGCGTCTCCCAATTTTTGATAGCTTCAATCTTTGCGGGGTCAACGTGTATCCCTTGACTATCAATGACGTGTCCTAGGAATTGCACTTTTCTTAACCAAAACTCGCACTTTGAGAATTTGGCATACAGTTCCTCCTTCTTAAGCAGTTCTAAGATTGATTTTAAATGCCGCTCATGTTCTTCCTTGCTTTTAAAATAGATCAGGATGTCGTTGATGAACACGATGACGAACTAATTTAAATATGGTTTGCACACACGATTCATGAGGTCCATAAACACTGCCGGTGCGTTAGTAAGACCGAATGGCATTACTTGGAACTAGTAGTGACCATACCGTGTTCTAAATGCTGTCTTTGGAATACTTTCTTCTCCGACTCTCAGTTGATGATACCCCGATCGCAGGTCAATCTTTGAGTAAAAGCTCAAGCCTTGTAGCTGATCGAATAAATCGTCAATCCTAGGGAGTGGATAATGATTCTTCAAGGTCCGTTTGTTCAACTCTCGGTAATCGATGCACATCCTTAAGGATCCATCCTTTTTCTTCACAAATAGAACGGGAGCTCCCCAAGGTGAGGAACTTGGTCGGATAAATCCTTTATCTAGTAGTTCTTGTAATTAGATAGACAATTCTTGCATTTCGGAAGGGGCCAATCGGTATGGCGCTCGGGCGACTGGTGCAGCTCCAGGCACTAAATCGATATGAAATTTGTCGGACTGGTGGAAGTCCAGGCAAGTCTTCGGGAGGAACTTCGGGAAAATCCCACACGATAGGCACATCCTCGAGCCGCCTCTCTTCCGGGTTCTTTTCCGTTATGTGTGCTAAGATTGCTTGGTACCCCTTCCTTAGGTACTTCCGCGTTTTCATACATGATATGATGTTCAATCTCGTCGCACTCTTCTCTCCCTGAATTATTAGAGTTTTACCACTAGCGATAGGGATGCGGACAATCTTATCGTAACATACTATTTTGGCACGATTCTTAGATAACCAATCCATGCCAATGATTACATCAAAACTCCCAATTTCAACAGGTATTACATCTATGGAAAAGAGTTTGTCGGCTATGTTTAGAGAACATCCTCTAATTATACTGTCAGCTTCGATCAACTTACCGTTGGCTAGTTCTATTGAGTACTTAACGTCTAAGGCAGTTGGGATGATATCAAGTAGTGGGCTAATTTTATCGGACACGGAACTTTTATCGGCACCAGTATCGAATAAAACAGAAACAATTTTATCATTTAGAAGAAACGTACCCGTGACTACGTTAGGGTCTTGGTGTGCTTCATCAGTATTGATCACGAATGCTCTACCACGAGCTGCATTGTTGTTCTGATTCTTCAGCTTTGGGCATTCCTTCTTAAAGTGTCCAGCACTTCCACACCCGAAGCAAGTGTTTGGGGTGTTAGCGTTGGCAACAGGAGCGGGGCTCCGACAATCCTTAGCTTGATGGCCAGGTTTATTACATCTTCCACAGGAGTTGCTACAAGCACCTGTGTGGTGCTTGTTACAACGGTTACAGAATGGCTTGCTTCCCGCATAACCTTTCTTAATATCCGGTCCTGCTATATATGCCTTAACCGGCTCGGGCTTCTTGTTTTGCTGTTGATTGTTATTTCCTTTAGGGTTCTCCACCCACTTCCTCTTACCATCAGAATTCTTGTCGCCCACATTCCTTTCTGTGGTTGGTCCACGTCGCACGATTTGATCCATCAGGTTATGGGCCATGCGAATGGCATCATGGATTGTGTCAGGCTTGGATGAAGTGACATTTCCTTAAATTTGGGATGGAAGTCCCCAGATATAGCGTTCAATCCTCTTATACTCAGGAGTGACCAAAGACGGGCAAAGGAGTGCCAATTCTTGGAATCGTCTTGTATACCCAGCTACATCAGTCTCCTTGACCGATAGATTCCAAAATTCAATCTCTAGTTTCTGTAGTTCGTTCCTCGGGCAGTATTCCTCAGTCATCATTTTCTTAAGATCCTCCCAAGAAATTTGGTAAGCAGCATCAATGCCCACAGATTGAGCGTATGAATTCCACAATGTCAGTGCACCATCCTGAAGGGTGCACATTGCATATTTAACCCTGGAAGTTTCCGTACAATTGCTAATACGGAAGACTGACTCTAGTTTCTCAAACCATCAGACTAGACCGACAGCTCCCTCAGTTCCCTTAAAGTTATAAGGTTTGCAATTTAAGAAGTCTTTATATGAGCATTCTCGGATTACTGGCTCCGGACCTCCTACAGCTTCACTATTCCTTTCGGCACCTATGCTTCCGCTGCTCCTATTAGTCTCATAGGTGGCAATCGCATCAGCTACCCTCTGTGCTACTAGTCTCTCGATATCAGCAGCACTCATGGGTGTTCTCTTGGGTGACATGTTTCTTGAAATCACAAGGTACAACAAGACAATGAGATATTATACAAGATAAAATTTCATCACGTGTACATGAAATAAACAATCACAAACCGCACAACCAACATCACAAGATAGTAAGATTAATAACCAAACAAGAGCATAAACTTAGATAAAAATACTTGATTCATTGTTTGTGAAAACAGGCCGGGAATAAAACTTCCGGAAAAATCCAAGCAAATCCATAAATTTATCCTCTAGGCACAACTCGCCATAGTAGGTTAAAAACCGAAATGAAACTATCCGCGAAACTGGCCCCAAAGTGCACTAACACGTCCCAAACTCTGCTCTATCTTGGCCATACGCTGCTCTGACCCAATCGCGCGCTCCTCCGCTAGTTCAGCGCCCATTTTACATGTTATTCTCCGATCATTCCGCCCCGGGGGACCACGATTGATGCTCACCCCTCGGATGACCGTACACCCACCACAGACTGAGACCTTACCCATTCCCACCACTGAGACCACCAACACCACTACTAGGCGAGTGCGAGCCCGCAAGTGGACTTGGATGCAGGAGAAGATCCAGTCATGGAGAGAAGAAGAAGGAGTACCTGTGACATCAAAGGTTGGGGAGTTGTGACACCCGTCAAATTAGGACTAGTTTTTAGTTCCTAATCATTATGTAATACATGTAGTTAGTGCTATGTAATAGGCTAATTGTATGTATCAAAAATATATATTGTTGAATATATATCAATACGCGATTATATTTAATCGTGCAATTATCAAAATCGGCCGAATTTCCGATTCATATATATATGGCATTGGTGAAAAACAATATTAAATAATATAAGAATTATTATTTAATAACTCATTATGAATTATATATTATTTTGATAATATATATCAAGTATTTCGTATCGTACAAAATCAAATCATTCGCGACAACCTTTATAAATAATGTATTATTATTGGAGATAGTAATTATTATTTACATTAGATAAAATGAAACATATTTCGTTTTATAACCTTTTGCTCAAACGCAACGAGACCACTCGAATCGTGTCCGTCTCTAAAACATAAAACAATGATATATTTTTATATCTCATTAAAAGTATTTTTATTAAAATACTTCGATTAAAATATGTACGAAATCAATTTTAGAAATTTATCGAATTAAAACATTTTATTATTTTTCGATCGGGTACAAAAACACGGGTATTTTGTACCACAAATAGGAGCCCAACCGACTCCAATTATTGGAGCCGGATGAACTAAATCAAACGCACCCTTATGTTTTCATTTCATTTTCTATCTATCTCACTTTCTCAATCTCTCTCGGTTCTTTCATTTTAACAACAACAACAACAATAACTAACAACAACACAAGATCATCATCATCATCGTCGCTGGGATCATCATCATATTCATCATCTTCATCGTTCATCATCACCTCCATTTTTGGTTCCATTTTGATTGTAAGATTTCGTTTACGTTTTTGTAAATTTTACATGTTTATATAGCTTAGATTATCATATAGTAACGTTAGGATTGATGATTGCTAGTTAAATTGCGGATTAGATTTGGTTTGGGTATGATTTTGAAACTACAGACTTGAATCGGACCTCGGAATACGGCGTATTCAAGGGAATACGGCGTATTCCCACCCAGAAAATATGAATACGGCGTATTCAAGGGAATACGGCGTATTCCCGCCCAGAAAACCATGATCTACCTGCGCCTCCTCGGAATACGGCGTATTCAAGGGAATACGGCGTATTCAAGGGAATACGGCGTATTCCCTCTATTTTTCATGAATACGGTCGTATTTAAGGGAATACGGCGTATTCCCCACAAAAGCCACCAATACGGCGTATTCAAATGAATACGGCGGATTCCCCCGTTATATTTCATGATCCAACGGATCAATAAACTAGCCCTGCAAATTTTAGCTAAAACAGAACAAGTAAATTTTCGAAAATGTCGACGATTTAACAAGTTAAAACAGGGTAGCTTCTCGATGAAAAATTTATTGTAACGGATTGGGTTCAAATTCGCATGGTCATTTAAAAACAACCGAATGGTCAAGGCTAAGTACCTTAGCCTAGCCAGTTTTAGGCCATCCGGAGTCATCTAGGGGTCGAAAATGGCATATTTTAGTTTTCGGACCCACGTTTTTCCATAAACTTAAAACTAAAGGTTTACACTAAGTGTCTGACATCGCGACATATTTCATACTTATACGATACAACATTTAAACACTTCAAATATGCTTTTATAAGTTCACAACAAATGAAAGTAGTAATAATAATTGAAGAATTATTATTTCAATCAATCACCAATGGGCCGTAAACATTTTCACAAACTCAAACATAATCATTAACCAAAGTACTTGGTCATAACTAGTTAATGGGATAACTAGCATAGATGGTCCGTAGAGTCATCTAATCAATTAAACCTTGCGCGTTTAATACGCCCGGCAGGTTTCAAGAATCTAATCATTTATCAAAACCTTGCGCGTCTAAGACGCCCTGCAGGTTCAGTCGTTGTAACGACATCAAATCATTGTGAATCATCCTAATTGTTTGCTAACAATTCATTAGGCTCAGGTGAGTCTCATAGCCCCTTTTTAAATATATTTTCTCAGGGGTGTGATCCATTGCATGTTTTATTTTACAATATGAACGCAAGTATCATTAAATCGAATACTGCATGAGTTATTTTCTCTAATCATTTTTAAAGCCCTCCATCAGCATAGTTTGGTAATACGTAGTAGCGTGAATATTAGTATATGGATCCATATAGGTTTGACCAGCCTCATCCGGGTTAGCACGCACTAACTGGTAAAACGGATGTATTAATATTTGTGTAGACGAGTGTTCGATTAGGCACTCGTAGGAGGCACCTCGATCAGGATACCTTAAATGTGGACCTGACATCTCGAGTTAAGCTCAGACTATGTGCTCATGGCTGTATAAATTTTATTTTGCTTAATTGCATTTTAAATTCAATTATCATTAAATCTTGCGGTTCATACAAATATGTGTTGACATACAAACCTGTGAGCTCACCAGCGTTTTCGCTGACCCATTTTAGCATGTATCACAGGTGCTCAGCAGCAGTAGGTCTGCCACTCAAGATGCCCATTAGCTCGAGTCATATTCAGACATCAAGAGATTGTCATGCATTACTATATTTTGTATAATTTAGTTATGCCATAGAATCTCTATCATTTGAACTCAGGAGCTTTTGTAAACTATATTATAACAGTGTAAAACTTTTATAATATCCATGTATTTTATCAAACGACGCATGTAGTGGTCGTTCATTATGTAATCTGGTGCTTTGTGTATTGATTAGTCGTGCCCCGAACCGACCCGCTTCCGCATCATAATTTGGGGGTGCGACAGATTGGTATCAGAGCCTAAGGTTATAGTGAACTAGGTTGCATTTAGTGGGCCTAGACTATGACCGTTAGGCAGTATTCCTTATTAGATATAACTGGTTCAGTGATTGCACCATATGAGTTTAATTTAACATAGCTTAGCTAACTATGTACAATTAAATGAATACGATGTGAAAGCTGAAAGGGGTTATGTTGAATAGGAATGCGATAGTTGACTCTGACCACGAGAGAAACCGTGACTAATACTTGATTAGTGTTAGACACACATTAGGCTATTATGTGATATAGGCGTATATACATACATAGGCCTCATTTATGTGCTACCTTATAGGCTATTATATATTGAAGATATATGATTAAGGCCACTCGCGTATTATCTTCTAAGCTATTATATATATCGAATATATATATAGATCACACACGATAATACACTCGTTAACATCTTCACTACCAAAGACGATGAGTATGAATTACTATCGTCTATCCTTTTTATACGCACATAACATCTCACAACACATTCCGCTGTACAATCACATATTCGCGAGGAATATATCATTTTGTATTTCCTCCATCATTCTATTTTCTTAGAATCACAAATGGAACTTATTGTTTGAAGGACTATAGGCTCCATACGTAAAACCATATCCCACCTACTCGCAAACTCGCATCTAGTATGCAACTCTGTTGTTTGTCAAATGTGATTATCACTTGTGTAATTGTATATTACCCCATAAATATATATATGCATATGTGATGTATCATGTTTTGGTGCAAACAACTCATCCACTCTCTTTGCTTTTATCAGAATCATGCCGCCAAAGAAGACTGGTTTCAGTCAAGCTGAACTCAATGCTGCGGTTACCCGAGCTGTAGCCGAAGCCATGGCTGCTCAAGAAGCTCTAAGGAATGCAGAGACTGTCAATACCTCTCGTACTCCTGTTATCAAACCTTGTTCCTACAAGGACTTTCTCAGCTGCAAGCCACTCTACTTTAAGGGCACGGAAGGTGCTATTGGCTTAATCCGATGGATTGAAAGAATGGAATCCGTCTTCAGTCTCTGCAACTGTGCTGAAGATAGTAAGGTCAAGTTTGCTGCATACACCTTTCAAGAAGGTGCACTAACGTGGTGGAACAACCACGCAAACTCTATTGGCGTCGAGATCGCAAACCGACTTCCTTGGCCTGAATTGAAGAAAAAGCTAAGGGAGAAGTACTATCGCGAGGAAGAACTTCACCGGCTGGAAGTGGAGTTCTGGCATCTGGAGGTACAAGGGAACGATATTGCTGGGTACACCACCAAGTTCCAGCAGTTCGCTCTGTTGTGCCCAGGTTTGGTTGATACGGAAAGAAAAAGTATCATGAAGTATATTCGAGGACTTCCGGAGAATATCCAGGGGAATGTCGCCTCAGCTCAACCAACCACCCTTGATAGAGCTATCGGAATTGCCCATGAACTCATGGCTATGGTTGTCAGCCGTGAGACATCTGCTCCATCATCTGGTAATAACAACAAGAGAAAGTGGTCTGGGAACACCACTCAAAACCAATCATCATCAAAGAGGTCTGAGTCTGATAAGACCACCAACACTGGTTCTGGTTCCAACAAGGGCTACACTGGAAATAAGCCCTACTGTTCAAAGTGCCACCGTCATCATGATGGTCCTTGCAGCACACCTTGTGGAAAATGTCAAAGGTATGGACATTTGACCAAAGACTGTAGGTCTACTACCGTCAACACCAACACCACCACCAGCCAACCAAAATTCTGCTATGAGTGTGGAGATACTGGACACTTTAGGAATGAGTGCCCAAAGCTGAAGAACAAGGGTAACAACACTGCGAAGGGTAGAGCTTTCGTTCTGAACTCAGGAGAGGCCCGTCAAGACCCAAATGTGGTCTCGGGTACGTTTCTTCTCAACAATCTTACTGCTTCTGTTCTATTTGATTCTGGTGCTGATAGGAGCTTCATGTCTGATGAGTTTAGTCAATTGCTTAACATTGCCCCTATTGCCTTAGATGCTAAGTACATTGTAGAATTAGCTAATGGCAAGTTAATTGAGGCTGACAGTGTAATACCAAATTGCACTTTAAATCTATCTGATGAAATCTTCTCTATTGACCTAATACCCGTTGAAATTGGAAGTTTCGACGTCATTATTGGAATGGATTGGTTATCCAAACACCGAGCTGAAATTGTCTGCTATGACAAAATCGTCCGCATACCTCTTGTCACCGGTAGTACTCTAATCATACAAGGGGAGACCGGTAGGACGAGACTGAATATCATGTCCTGCATGAAAACTCGCAGGTACCTTAGGAAAGGGTACCAGGCGATTCTCGCACATGTCTTGGAGAAAAAGTCGGAAGAGAAACGACTTGAGGATGTGCCCATTGTTAGAGATTATCCAGAAGTCTTTCCCGAAGACTTACCTGGCCTTCCACCACCGAGACAAGTTGAGTTCTCGATCGATCTCGTGCCCGGGGCAGCACCTGTTGCACGAGCACCATATCGTTTAGCCCCTTCAGAACTTCAGGAGTTGTCTACTCAGTTGCAGGAACTCCTGGAAAAGGGATTCATTAGACCGAGTTCTTCACCATGGGGAGCTCCGGTCCTGTTTGTGAAAAAGAAGGACGGTTCATTCAGGATGTGTATCGACTACAGAGAGTTGAACAAATTGACCGTCAAGAATCGTTATCCACTACCTCGAATTGATGACCTATTCGACCAACTTCAGGGGTCAAGTATCTATTCGAAGATAGATCTAAGATCAGGTTATCATCAGTTACGAGTTCGTGACATCGACATCCCAAAGACTGCCTTCCGAACTCGCTATGGTCATTACGAGTTTCAGGTTATGGCCTTTGGTTTGACTAACGCACCGGCAGTATTCATGGATCTTATGAACCGTGTGTGCAAACCATATCTCGACAAGTTTGTCATTGTCTTTATCGATGATATTCTTATCTACTCGCGCAATGAGCAAGAGCACGCGCAACATCTCAAAGTCATTCTAGAACTTCTTAGACACGAAGAGTTATATGCTAAATTCTCTAAGTGTGAGTTCTGGATGCAAACCGTTCAGTTCCTTGGTCATGTGATTGATAGTCAAGGAATTCACGTAGATCCATCAAAGATTGAGGCTATCAAGTGCTGGCAAGCACCGACGACGCCGACCGAAGTACGCCAATTCTTAGGACTGGCAGGTTATTATCGGCGTTTCATTGAGAGTTTCTCCAAAATAGCTCAACCTCTCACAATACTGACTCAGAAGGAAAAGAAGTTCGATTGGACTGATAAACAAGAGTCAGCATTTCAGCTATTGAAGCAAAAGCTTTGCAGTGCACCAATTCTATCACTACCCGAAGGCAATGAAGACTTCGTGGTATACTGCGATGCCTCACACCAAGGTCTTGGTTGCGTGTTGATGCAACGAGACAAGGTTATTGCCTACGCCTCCCGACAACTCAAAGTTCACGAGAAGAACTACACAACGCATGATCTCGAATTAGGAGCCGTAGTGTTCGCACTCAAGATCTGGAGACACTATCTGTATGGCACAAAATGTACCATCTTCACCGATCACAAAAGCCTCCAGCATATATTTGATCAGATGGATCTCAATATGAGGCAACGTCGCTGGGTCGAGTTACTCACCGACTATGACTGCGAGATCAAGTACCATCCGGGCAAAGCAAATGTGGTTGCCGATGCCCTAAGTCGCAAAGAGCACACAAAACCACTTCGAGTCCGAGCCCTTAGCATAACCATCCATAATGATCTAATCATTCAAATTCTCACCGCTCAACTCGAAGCATTGAAACCTGAAAACCTCAAGGAAGAGGCCTTGCGAAATATGGATAATCAATTTGAAACCAAACCCAATGGGGTCAAATACTTCGCAAACCGAATCTGGTTACCCAAGTTTGGGAATCTTCGAGACTTTGTGATGGATGAAGCTCACAAGTCCAAATATTCTATACATCCTGGATCTGACAAGATGTATCATGGCATCAAGGGATCATACTGGTGGCCAAACATGAAAGCAGAGATTGCCACGTATGTCAGCAAGTGCCTCACATGTTCAAAAGTTAAAGCTGAATATCAAAAGCCCACCGGTTTGCTACAGCAACCGGATATTCCAGAATGGAAATGGGAGCAAATTTCTATGGATTTTATCACTAAACTCTCGAAAACATCAAGTGGTTGCAATACTATATGGGTAATAGTTGATCGTCTAACCAAATCTGCTCACTTCCTTGCCATGAAGGAAACCGACAAAATGGAACGTCTCAAACGAATCTATTTGAAGGAGATCGTAACAAGGCACGGCGTTCCAATCTCAATTATCTCTGATAGAGACAGTCGATTCACATCTAACTTTTGGCAATCATTGCAAAAGTCATTGGGTACTCGTTTAGACATGAGTACAGCCTATCATCCACAAACCGATGGTCAAAGTGAAAGGACTATTCAAACACTGGAAGATATGTTACGCGCATGCGTAATTGATTTCGGTGCAAATTGGGAGCATCATTTGCCATTGTGTGAATTCTCATACAACAACAGCTATCATACCAGCATTGGAGTTGCACCGTTCGAGGCACTGTACGGTCGTAAGTGCCGATCACCTATTTGTTGGACCGAAGTTGGAGATAGTCAACTCACTGGTCCTGAAATCATTCATGAAACCACCGAGAAGATCGTTGGTATCCAACAACGGCTGAAGGCCGCACGTGATCGTCAGAAGAGTTATGCTGACGTGAGACGCAAGCATCTCGAGTTCCAGGTTGGGGATCGAGTATTGCTCAAAGTATCACCTTGGAAAGGTGTCATCCGCTTCGGCAAGCGTGGGAAGTTAAACCCTAGATACATCGGACCTTTTGAGATCCTTGAAAGGATTGGTCCAGTCGCTTATCGATTGCAGCTACCTCCAGAGCTCAGTAGCGTACATCCCACATTTCACATTTCTAACCTGAAGAAATGCTTGTCCGACGAGACACTCATTATCCCGCTCGAGGAAATTCAAATCGACGACAAACTTCATTTTGTCGAAACACCAGTGGAGATCATGGACCGTGAGGTCAAACAGCTTAAGCAAAATCGTATCCCCATCGTCAAGGTTCGGTGGAATTCGCGGCGTGGTCCGGAATTCACCTGGGAACGGGAAGATCAGATGCGACTCAAATATCCACATCTATTTTCAGACTCCACTCACGCATCAACTTCGAGCTAAATTTCGGGACGAAATTCTCTTAACAAGGGGAGAATGTGACACCCGTCAAATTAGGACTAGTTTTTAGTTCCTAATCATTATGTAATACATGTAGTTAGTGCTATGTAATAGGCTAATTGTATGTATCAAAAATATATATTGTTGAATATATATCAATACGCGATTATATTTAATCGTGCAATTATCAAAATCGGCCGAATTTCCGATTCATATATATATGGCATTGGTGAAAAACAATATTAAATAATATAAGAATTATTATTTAATAACTCATTATGAATTATATATTATTTTGATAATATATATCAAGTATTTCGTATCGTACAAAATCAAATCATTCGCGACAACCTTTATAAATAATGTATTATTATTGGAGATAGTAATTATTATTTACATTAGATAAAATGAAACATATTTCGTTTTATAACCTTTTGCTCAAACGCAACGAGACCACTCGAATCGTGTCCGTCTCTAAAACATAAAACAATGATATATTTTTATATCTCATTAAAAGTATTTTTATTAAAATACTTCGATTAAAATATGTACGAAATCAATTTTAGAAATTTATCGAATTAAAACATTTTATTATTTTTCGATCGGGTACAAAAACACGGGTATTTTGTACCACAAATAGGAGCCCAACCGACTCCAATTATTGGAGCCGGATGAACTAAATCAAACGCACCCTTATGTTTTCATTTCATTTTCTATCTATCTCACTTTCTCAATCTCTCTCGGTTCTTTCATTTTAACAACAACAACAACAATAACTAACAACAACACAAGATCATCATCATCATCGTCGCTGGGATCATCATCATATTCATCATCTTCATCGTTCATCATCACCTCCATTTTTGGTTCCATTTTGATTGTAAGATTTCGTTTACGTTTTTGTAAATTTTACATGTTTATATAGCTTAGATTATCATATAGTAACGTTAGGATTGATGATTGCTAGTTAAATTGCGGATTAGATTTGGTTTGGGTATGATTTTGAAACTACAGACTTGAATCGGACCTCGGAATACGGCGTATTCAAGGGAATACGGCGTATTCCCACCCAGAAAATATGAATACGGCGTATTCAAGGGAATACGGCGTATTCCCGCCCAGAAAACCATGATCTACCTGCGCCTCCTCGGAATACGGCGTATTCAAGGGAATACGGCGTATTCAAGGGAATACGGCGTATTCCCTCTATTTTTCATGAATACGGTCGTATTTAAGGGAATACGGCGTATTCCCCACAAAAGCCACCAATACGGCGTATTCAAATGAATACGGCGGATTCCCCCGTTATATTTCATGATCCAACGGATCAATAAACTAGCCCTGCAAATTTTAGCTAAAACAGAACAAGTAAATTTTCGAAAATGTCGACGATTTAACAAGTTAAAACAGGGTAGCTTCTCGATGAAAAATTTATTGTAACGGATTGGGTTCAAATTCGCATGGTCATTTAAAAACAACCGAATGGTCAAGGCTAAGTACCTTAGCCTAGCCAGTTTTAGGCCATCCGGAGTCATCTAGGGGTCGAAAATGGCATATTTTAGTTTTCGGACCCACGTTTTTCCATAAACTTAAAACTAAAGGTTTACACTAAGTGTCTGACATCGCGACATATTTCATACTTATACGATACAACATTTAAACACTTCAAATATGCTTTTATAAGTTCACAACAAATGAAAGTAGTAATAATAATTGAAGAATTATTATTTCAATCAATCACCAATGGGCCGTAAACATTTTCACAAACTCAAACATAATCATTAACCAAAGTACTTGGTCATAACTAGTTAATGGGATAACTAGCATAGATGGTCCGTAGAGTCATCTAATCAATTAAACCTTGCGCGTTTAATACGCCCGGCAGGTTTCAAGAATCTAATCATTTATCAAAACCTTGCGCGTCTAAGACGCCCTGCAGGTTCAGTCGTTGTAACGACATCAAATCATTGTGAATCATCCTAATTGTTTGCTAACAATTCATTAGGCTCAGGTGAGTCTCATAGCCCCTTTTTAAATATATTTTCTCAGGGGTGTGATCCATTGCATGTTTTATTTTACAATATGAACGCAAGTATCATTAAATCGAATACTGCATGAGTTATTTTCTCTAATCATTTTTAAAGCCCTCCATCAGCATAGTTTGGTAATACGTAGTAGCGTGAATATTAGTATATGGATCCATATAGGTTTGACCAGCCTCATCCGGGTTAGCACGCACTAACTGGTAAAACGGATGTATTAATATTTGTGTAGACGAGTGTTCGATTAGGCACTCGTAGGAGGCACCTCGATCAGGATACCTTAAATGTGGACCTGACATCTCGAGTTAAGCTCAGACTATGTGCTCATGGCTGTATAAATTTTATTTTGCTTAATTGCATTTTAAATTCAATTATCATTAAATCTTGCGGTTCATACAAATATGTGTTGACATACAAACCTGTGAGCTCACCAGCGTTTTCGCTGACCCATTTTAGCATGTATCACAGGTGCTCAGCAGCAGTAGGTCTGCCACTCAAGATGCCCATTAGCTCGAGTCATATTCAGACATCAAGAGATTGTCATGCATTACTATATTTTGTATAATTTAGTTATGCCATAGAATCTCTATCATTTGAACTCAGGAGCTTTTGTAAACTATATTATAACAGTGTAAAACTTTTATAATATCCATGTATTTTATCAAACGACGCATGTAGTGGTCGTTCATTATGTAATCTGGTGCTTTGTGTATTGATTAGTCGTGCCCCGAACCGACCCGCTTCCGCATCATAATTTGGGGGTGCGACAGGAGTCCTCCGCCGCTATACCCATACCCCCTCTCACTTTGGAGCCTGTACACCACACTATCCACCTTGTGGTAGCGCGCTTGGTTAATCAGGAGAGGAGACTTGATCAGTTGGAGTACGACTAGGATGAGTTACATTCCGGTAAGGTGGAACTCTTGCAAGCACAAGTTTCGGAAGCTGAGAAGAGGATCAATCTCATGGATTACTCAGTCTACTGTGCTGATGACGATATCAAGACGCTTCGAGAGGAGGTAACTGCTTTACGCCGACGGGTGAAGCACAACGAGAGGCGCGCTGAACTAGAGGAGGAGCGCGCGATTAGGTCAGAGCAGCGTATCGCCGTGATGGAGCAGAGTTTGGGATGTGTTAGTGCACTTTGGGCCAGTTTCGCGGATAGTTTCATTTCGGTTTTTAACCTACTATGGCGAGTTGTGCCTAGAGGATAAATTTATGGATTTGCTTGGATTTTTTGGGAAGTTTTATTCCCGGCCTGTTTTCACAAACAATGAATCAAGTATTGTGTCTAAGTTTATGCTCTTGTTTGGTTATTAATCTTACTATCTTGTGATGTTGGTTGCGCGGTTTGTGATTGTTTATTTCATGTACACGTGATGAAATTTTATCTTGTATAATATCTCATTGTCTTGTTGTACCTTGTGATTTCAAGAAACATGCCACCCAAGAGAACACCCATGAGTGCTGCTGATATCGAGAGACTAGTAGCACAGAGGGTAGCTGATGCGATTGCCACCTATGAGACTAATAGGAGCAGCGGAAGCAGAGGTGCCGAAAGGAACAGTGAAGCTGTAGGAGGTCCGGAGCCAGTAATCCGAGAATGCTCATATAAAGACTTCTTGAATTGCAAACCTTATAACTTTAGGGGAACTGAGGGAGCTGTCGATCTAGTCCGATGGTTTGAGAAACTAGAGTCAGTCTTCCGTATTAGCAATTGTACGGAAACCTCCAGGGTTAAATATGCAACGTGCACCCTTCAGGATGGTGCACTGACATGGTGGAATTCATACGCTCAATCTGTGGGCATTGATGCTGCTTACCAAATTTCTTGGGAGGATATTAAGAAAATGATGACTGAGGAATACTGCCCGAGGTACGAACTACAGAAACTAGAGATTGAATTTTGGAATCTATCGGTCAAGGAGACTGATGTAGCTGGGTATACAAGACAATTCCAAGAATTGGCACTCCTTTGCCCGTCTTTGGTCACTCCTGAGTATAAGAGGATTGAACGCTATATCTGGGGACTTCCATCCCAAATTCAAGGAAATGTCACTTCATCCAAGCCTGACACAATCCATGATGCCATTCGCATGGCCCATAACCTGATGGATCAAATCGTGCGACATGGACCAACCACAGAAAGGAATGTGGGCGACATGAATTCTGATGGTAAGAGGAAGTGGGTGGAGAACCCTAGAGGAAATAACAATCAACAGCAAAACAAGAAGCCCGAGCCGGTTAAGGCATATATAGCAGAATCGGATACTAAGAAAGGTTATGCAGGAAGCAAGCCATTCTATAACCGTTGTAACCAGCACCACACATGTGCTTGTAGCAACTCCTGTGGAAGATGTAAGAAACCTGGCCATCAAGCTAAGGATTGTCGGAGCCCCGCTCCTGTTGCCAACGCTAACGCCCCAAACACTTGCTTCGGGTATGGAAGTGCTGGACACTTTAAGAAGGAATGCCCAAAGCTGAAGAATCAGAACAACAATGCAGCTCGTGGTAGAGCATTCGTGATCAATACTGATGAAGCACACCAAGACCATAACGTAGTCACGGGTACGTTTCTTCTAAATGATAAAATTGTTTCGGTTTTATTCGATACTGGTGCCGATAAAAGTTTCGTGTCCGATAAAATTAGCCCACTACTTGATATCATCCCAACTGCCTTAGACGTTAAGTACTCAATAGAACTAGCCAACGGTAAGTTGATCGAAGCTGACAGTATAATTAGAGGATGTTCTCTAAACATAGCCGATTGATGTTGACCCGTTTTACATGTTATTCTCAGGTAACTAAGATGCTTGGTAGTTGTGCCGACGTAGCAGCCCTTTTGAAGTTAGGAGATGCATTTTTCATGGACGAAATGTTGCATAAACTCTTTTATTTTCCAACTTTATCAAGTTTGTAACTTTTGGGAATTATAATGTTAAACTTTTAAAATGGTTAATCTATGTTTGAGACAATTAAGATTTGAATGAAGTTTGTTAAACGACTCATATAGAAGTCGTTCATTATAATTCTTGTGTTGTGATCTCATGAAAGTCGCACCTCGCAACCTTCCGCCTAGGCGGGGTGTGACAGATTGGTATCAGAGACCAAAGTTATAGTGAACTAGGTTGCATTAGTGGGCCTAGACTATAGTCGTAACTAGAATAAGGACTTTTTAGGTGTACTTGCTAATTATTAAACCCGCACATCCTTACCTACTTATCAAATATTTGTTCCATGCATGCTTATTACATGATTAATCGATAAGTTGGTACATACATGTTAAATATTTATTTATTTTATATGCTACCTATTTATATACTATTATCTTATATGACAGAGTATGTCGAACCCTAATAGCCCTGTCCAAATCATGTCCGACGATGACACCGAGATTGCACCATTCCTCGTCACCTCACCTAAGTCACCCTCATTCATGCCTGTGTCCGCTACCCGAGTTGAGAAGACCGTTTCCTCTAATGAGACCGAGCCATTCGAGGATGAGACCAAGCCTACTGAGGACAAGCCCGATCCGGAAGAACCCCATCTTTCCCCCACCATACCTACTCAGACTGCACCCACTCACCCTACCCAACCACAACATGGGGTTCTTCTGAGTAGGTATGGTCGGGTGAGTGGGTGCAGTCTGAGTAGGTATGGTAGGGGAAAGATGGGGTTCTTCCGGATCGGGCTTGTCCTCAGTAGGCTCGGTCTCATCCTCGAATGGCTCGGTCTCATTAGAGGAAACGGTCTTCTCAACTCGGGTAACGGACACATGCATGAATGAGGGTGACTTAGGTGAGGTGACGAGGAATGGTGCAATCTCAGTGTCATCGTCGGACATGATTTGGACAGGGCTATTAGGGTTCGACATACTCTGTCATATAAGATAATAGTATATAAATAGGGAGCATATAGAATAAATAAATATTTAACATGTATGAACCAACTTATCAATTAATCATGTAATAAGCATGCATGGAACAAATATTTGATAAGTAGGCAAGGATGTACGGGTTTAATAATTAGCAAGTACACCTAAAAAGTCCTTATTCAAGTTACGGCTATAGTCTAGGCCCACTAATGCAACCTAGTTCACTATAACTTTGGTCTCTGATACCAATCTGTCACACCCCGCCTCGGCGGAAGGTTGCGAGGTGCGACTTTCATGAGATCACAACACAAAAATTATAATGAACGACTTCTATATGAGTCTTTTAACAAACTTCATTCAAATCTTAATTGTCTCAAACATAGATTGACCATTTTAAAAGTTTAACATCATAATTCCCAAAAGTTACAAACTTGATAAAGTTGGAAAATAAAAGAGTTTATGCAACATTTCGTCCATGAAAAATGCATCTCCTAACTTCAAAAGGGGTGCTACGTCGGCACAACTACCAAGCATCTTAGTTAACTGAGAATAACATGTAAAACGGGTCAACATAAAATTGGTGAGCTCATAGGTTTTAGAAGTTGCAAAATATTACCATGAATCACAAGATTTTAAGTTATATTGCAATACCACAATATAGAAAATGTATTATTATTGCCATAAGCTCATGAATCGAAACCTTAACAATTAGTTGCCTCGCAAGTGTCCTATCCAAAACACTCGTAGTTCTCAAATGACAATGCATCTGTTTGACTTATAGTCAAGTTGGAGCTACCAACTTGGATGGGGGTGTCAACCCAATAGATATATTCACAACATTCACATTTATGTCCATAACTAACAATTCATGATAGAGGCCTAAAGAGATGATAGTGTCAACTTATGCAATACATAACAGTTTATAAGTACTTGTGACCATAAAGAAAAGGAACATGTATTCTCACCCCAAAACATATTAAAACATGTAAAAGTCGGGGCCATGAGACTCACCTTAGCAAGAGAGGGAGAATTAGAAAGTATTGGTTTGAGTCTTGGTGGGATTATCGCGTCCTAGATCAGTTTAGTTACATAGTATATACATAATAGTTCTAACTTTTATAAAGTTTCATCACCCATAGTTTTAGTTTAAGTGTCTCATTTCTAGTTGATCATTGTTGAATATGTTACATAATAATGTTTTCTTATAGTTATATATATACAATCATCTAGTAAGAATACAAGTCCATATCATGATATCCAAGCATGTATCATAAGTTTATTGATTACGGAAAAATAAGTTGTCGGCGCAACAGTTTCGTATGGGCTGTTTGGAGGTCGAATACTCCATGTTTTTAAGTGAAACCACTTGGGTTTGAAAACTAACACATAAAGGTAATTTCAGTAGCAAAATGGTGGTCTTTATTTAAGTATTCATGGAGTTATGACCTTGCAAAGTGAGGTATACGAATCTGTCACAGCATGCGCAACAGTTTCCTATGGGCTGTTTTGAGGTCGAATGCTCCATGTTTTTGAGTGAAACCACTTGGGTTTGAAAGCTAACACATAAAGGTAAATTTCAGTAGTAAAATGGTAGTATTTGGTGGACTATTCATGAAGTTATGACCTTGTAAAGTGAGATATGGAAATCTGGACAGATTTGCATGTGTATGTGTAGGCTAGGATTTCGAGTCATAGACTACTATCCTAACTCATAGGTACTAAATCATTGTTTTAGACCTTTACCCACATGCATCTGCCATCATTTTTCCATAGTTTAATAAGTACTTTTCATGCATGTAATCTTTGCAAGATTTTATAGATATGAATAAGTAAAGTTTTGCATCTTTTAAGACTTGACATAGGTTTGATCATGGATTATCACTTCTTTTTAACACATGAACATGTGCAAGTGAAAATCTACAAACATCAAGTTATTTTGTAGGCTTAGCCATACTTCTCGATATTTTAAATCAAAAGAAAATGGAAGAGATGATGTAGGCATAGCCATACTTTACTTCTGCAAGCATGTAATTAAACAAAATGAATGCATGTACACATATATGTATATATTAATATGTAGGCATAGCCATACTTTATATTCTTACATTGAAGAAAGAAAAGAAAATGTATGTGTACATATGTAAGTGTAGGCATAGCCTTACATGAAGATCTTACATATGTATAAAGAAAGATATAAGATGTAGATATATATACATATAGATATACATATATTATATATGTTCTTGTATTATTCATCCATGGGTGATGATTAGTTAAGAAAATGAAGGCATAGAGTAGAGAAATTCGTGTATCATCTTACCAACACAATCAATGATGATTCTAGTTTGTTTTAGTGGATGGAAGAGTTCTTGGAGTGGTGATTTGTGGTGGTTATGGTGGTGTTATGGTGGCTGATTTTTGGGGAGAAAAGGAGAGGAAGAGAGTGTTTAGAAGTGAGAAAATGTGTGTGTGTGTGTGTGTGTGTGTGTGTGTGAAAAGTGAGAAATGGATGGATGTAGGTTCTTTAAATAGAAGAAGTGAGAGGGGGTGGGGGGGGGGGGGGGGGGGGGGGGAGGGGAAGGGGTGGAGTTGGTGATTGGTGGAGAAAGAAGGTGATTAAAGAGGGTGGGAGGTGATTAGTTGGTGTAATTATGATTTAATTAATTAAATTAAAGATTTAAATTAAATAAGTTTAAAAATCTGAATTATTAAATTAAGTAATTATCTTATTTATAATTAAATAAAAGTATTTATTTAATTGTCATGATTTATTTCATGCAAAATTGATGAGTAGTTTCTTTCATGCAAGTAAGTGTGACTATTGTCATGTTCTTATACCACACACACACACACACACACACACACACACACACACACACACACACATATATATATATATATATATATATATATATATATATATGTGTGTGTGTGTGTGTGTGTGTGTGTGTGTGTGTGTGTGTATATATATATTAGTTTTTATCACATAAACGTAAGCAAATTGTCAAATTACGCATATCCACGGATAAACGTTTGCTTGGGTGTCGGGTTGCAACGATAGGGCATCTAAATGCAATGCTATTTAATCGTAGCCATTATATCACTAAAACTTATAGTTTAAACACATAAATTATTATGTCAAAAGTTTACCTGAAAGGAATCCAATCGAAAATTTTCCGGTTGTCACAATAGACTACCAAATTTGCTCCAAGATCAGACCCAAGCACATCCAAACACTACTTCAGACACCCCAACTGCTCAAAACCTCAGCCGCTGTATTACCTGTTTAGACCCACCCAGTTAGACCCCACTGACTTTAGGTCATTCACCCATAAATCCCAGCTTAAATCTACCGGTTTAATCCGTGATTTAATCCATTCAAAGCTCCTAATACGCACAAATTGAAACAACCTACAAACTCTAAGTTTTTAAAGTTTAAACTCACAACTTACTGGTCATGTCTTTAAAGTTTAAAACATTTATGATGGATTTCAGGTTTGCTAAAATTCTTGCATTAGCTTCTGACTTTGGTACACTTCACTATAAATATGGTACCGAAATGACTTCACTAATAAATATTGCAGTCAATAATTAAAACAGACTAAATTAAATGTATGAATATAGAAGGAATACCATTCGTTAGAAAGTAGTGCCTCTTGATCTGAAATTATGTTGTACTAATGCCTATTCTAAGTTACTAAGCTTGCAACTTCACATTATCTCTAAGCCTAAAAAGTAAAATTAAACAAAAAAAATTAGTTAATCCTAAAACCACAACTTATATACATGTAATGCAAACGTTGTAAACAAAATTATATATATAATGCAAAGTCAGATAAATTCATACAACGTGATAGAAACATAAAGTAATAAACGATTTATTAAAGCTATCTTGGATGCATCATCATCACCGCTGATCCTGTTTCATTGGCCCAACACGTACTTTGGACCAGTAACCCAACCCATTAGACCTGCCCATTTCGTCCTTATTTATTAAAGTGTCTTGAACTGAATAGGTGGAGCTGATGCATAGTGCATACGGAGACTACATGCCTTTAGCTACTTTATTTTAGGTATGAAAGTAAAAAAAAAAAATACATCATCACTTCTACATTACTCACCAGCCAGCCTTTATAATTATTTACACAGATAAATAACATGATTTTCTTCATCTTACTGCAAATGATCATGTTATGCTGATTGGGAATAATAGGTATCATTATAACATATTAAAGGTTCTGTAGAGTATATGATACTAACCTGTGGTCCGTAGCATAGACGTTACATTCCTTGAACAAAGAGGCACTATAGTCTTCATTAGAAGTTGATCAACATCTGTTACAGGTCGGCTCAGATTATAACCTTGATTATTCATGATTTTACAGAGTTTGCAGCAGCTATTACACATGGTTCAAAGATCCTCAAAGAATTGCGATTATCAGCAACAATTATACGTCAAAATGTGACATTTCATCCAATAAAAAATGTTAGCTAAAAATGAAGCGTAGTTAAACATGCAAACTTGAAGCGTAGTTAAACCATTCAATATCCAAATAAAAATGCTAACAAAAAAGTGAAAGCTACAATCAGTCACCCACCAGTTAAGCACACGAATTTGACTTGAAGCTAAAGCTAATGAAGGTCAAAAGTTGGGCGAACACGAATAGCTCCATAATGGGCATGTTTGGTTATGGGGCATGTTCAGTTATCAAATAAATCTACACTATAATCCACACCCAAAACCAACTTATTTCAACAAAACAAACAGTTAAAAAGCTTATGAATACCTCTAACATAATGTTTGTATGAATGGAACACTTAAAAAGTGGATGAATACCTGATCAAAAATTTTTGTATGAGGGCTCCTTGTGATTGAGGGCTCCTAGATCCTGTAGGATAGATATAAGCGAGATTCCAAAAAGTTACTCAAACATGAAAAACCTATCACAATACAAAGGTGACGCATTTCAAACATTTCTATTTCCTTTTTAAAAAAGCATTTAGTAAAACATTTTTAGCTAACATGTATATTAGTATTCTAAAGTAAGAGATCATGCATACAAATTGTGTACCATGTACAGCAACTACAATTAGTTGTACATAAGGAAAACCCAATATGACAATGTAACAACCGGCAAATTAGGACAAGAATTAGTGCCTAATTCTTGGTTAATACATGTAATTAGTTCTGTGTTAGGCTAATTAATGTATCGAATTATATATTGTTGAATATATACGAAAATGCGATTTGGTTAAATCGTACGCAATCTAAATCGAATGTATTTCGATTTAATTTAATACGGACGTTGGTGACCAACTTTATAAAATAACATTGTCATGTCAAAAATATTATTAGGATAATATTTCGTATTCATTCGTATTGTACAAACAAAACGTACACAAATTTAGATATTAAAACGCGCAAATTAAATAAACAAACTTACATTTTATAATTCAATATATAAATTGATTAGTAAAATATTTAAATAAAATATCGCGTAATAATTTGTATTTTTAAAACGCACCAGTAATATTTAAAATAGTTATTTAACGAAAAACGACGGAGGAAACGAACACCACCCGGAGCGCGGAGCGGAGACTGAAAGTGGGGGAGTTTCATCAAAACCCCCTCCTCTCTCTCTTTTTCCCTCATTCACCACCTACACCCTCTCTCTCTTACTTTTCTTCTTTCTTTTTCTCTCTAAAAACTAAACCACCACCATCACACAAAATCGCCAAATAACACCACGAAACATCGCCGAAGCATACCACCCGTTTGGAGAAAAGTGACCACGACAACACGATCTACATTCCTATCTTTTCGGATTTTTCATCCGACACTTTGTAAGTTTCCGACAAATCCCGACATCTCTCGTTTTTGATCATTTTTACTAGTTTATGGTTTCTATAGGCTTATTATGTTCATATGAGGGTTGGGTAAAAGAATCGGACCAAACGGAAACCCGAAAACATGTTTTTGGCTCAAAATCCGTCGAGCAGACGTAAGTGACGCACTGATGAACCCAGATATGCGTCACTTCGTGCGACACTGGCTAAGTGTCGCATAAGCCCTCTTTTCCCGTCACTACCTAAGTGACGCATTTTCAATATCCGTCACTACTAGCGTCACTTGCTTTAGTGACGCCTATGATCGAAACCAAATTTTTATACGACACTACTCTAGTGACGCCTAGAACCTTAAACCGACACTTGTTACCGTCACTGCCTAAGTGTCGCCACCTTATGCGTCACTTACCTAAGTGACGCCCTAAACTCATATTTCGCAATTTTATGCGACACTTCCTAAGTGTCGCCTAAACCTTAAGTGTCGCTATAAGTGACGCTAAAAACAGAGAGTTTCAAACCATTTCTACTAAGTATCGAGACCAAAAATTTACCACTTGATTTCACCCAAATTCAAGTCCAGATGCGTTTTTCACTATAACAATATTATAGAAATAAAAATTTTCCAAGCTGACCTGGCAGCTCGACCCCAGCCAGGGGCTCTGCCCCTTGGACCCCGCCAGGGGCTGCCGCCCCTTGGACCCCGCTACCAGGGGCGCTGCCCCCGGACCCCCGTCATTAAATGTTGTAAATACTTTTCACACTAAGTGTTGAACACTTACAAATAACGAAACCTGATTCAACGATACATATAATGATAACACTTTGAATCATTATTACAAACCGTCACCAACGGGCCGTACTTATTTTCAAATTACAAACGGATTACTAAACAAACACTTGGACATAACGAGTTGTGTAGACAACTAGCCTAGATGGTCTTGCGAGACATCTACTTACTTAACTTTATATGTTTAGGCATTTAAAGGCTACGGGTTCGGAGAACCAACTGTTGATATTACTTACTCGTTTATTGATATAAACGCACTTGCAAAGACTCAGGTGAGTCTTACGGCCCCACTTTTACTGTTTTATCTTATTGGGGGAGATACATGCTACTTATTTTTCCTGAACACAAGCACTAAACTGATTTCTATACCAAACGGAATTGCATGAGTTAATTACTATTTACTGAAGTCTCTCCATCATATATCGTTAGTTATGGACTTAAGCGCGAACAGTAGTTAATGGATCCATTAGGGAAATGACCCTCCCTGCCCGGGGTAGTAGCGCTACCACGTACTGATTTACACGTATAAACGGGTGACTATTATTTCGTTACTTATGCTTGCTCAATTTCGAGCATGTCACGGGAGCAACTGATTATTTACGGGTTAAGCTTCGATTATGAGCCTCATGGCAACGGTATAACTTGATTACTTTACTTTTGCGAGAATTGCAAATACTTGATATACGCCTACGGGCACTACTGATGAAATCTTGTGTTCAAACTGATTATTTACTGATAAACCTGTGAGATTCACCAACCTTTTGGTTGACCCTTTTTAGCATGTATTCTCAGGTACACTTACGGAGTAGGATCACTCCAGGATTATTAGCTAGAGTCGCATGATTTCCAAACTGCATTTAACGGAGATTCTTTGGCATTATCTTTTGTAACTATGGTTATGTAATAGAATCTCCCGTCACATACGCGGACTCTAGGCTTACATATTTTTGTAAAGAAAACTATATGTTTTCAAACGATTTAATTATGGAATGTAATTATTTTACAAAACGTCTCATTTAGAGGTCGTTTGCTGTATATCTTGTGCTTTGTATATTGATTAGTAACACCCAAGTATGCTTCCGCAAATCACTAAATTTGGGGGTGTTACAGATTGGTATCAGAGCCTAAGGTTATAGTGAACTAGGTTGCATTTAGTGAGCCTAGACTATGACCATTAGGCAGTATTCCTTATTAGGTATGACTGGTTCAGGGATTACAGCATACGAGTTTAATTTAACATAGCCTGATCAACTATGTACAATTAAGCAAAGATGATGTAAGATCTGAAAGTAGTTATGGCTGAACAGGATACAATAGAAGACTCTGACCTCGAGAGAACCGAGACTCAAACATGTTTATGCTAGACACTCAATAGGCTATATTATATAGGAGCTATATGAATATAGGCCTCAATCTTACTAACGCTTTGTCTCAGAAATGGCAAACATCCCATCAAATTCATCTCGTTCTCCACCCGGGTCGCAGAACCCAAGGGTAGCAAGGAGGAACTCCAGATTGTCTCGAGCTGGCCCGTATCCCACTCATTCCACCTTACCGGCCTTAGCCGCCAGGGTGAATCAACACGAGCAGCGACTTCGCACCATGGATGTCGTGTTGCAGGAAACAAACGAAAACTGGAGACTTACATCCCTTGAACGCATCGAACAAGTCTCCGACGACCTTGAAACCACAAACAACAACATGGATGTCCTTCGCAACCAAATAATAGAAATAAGGGTGGAAAATGCCCTTCTACAACAAAGGATGGAAGAATGTGAGCAACGCTCACATGAAGCAGAAGAGTATGCGCGCGGACTAACACAACGACTTGCGCTAGCAGAAGACAACGCCCGACAAGCTAGCAGGCTTGCAAACACTGTGGACCGTCTTGTCACGATGATGGAACAAATTAATCTACGTCAAGACTAGTGTAGTCTTTGTCTTGTAATCTATCCTGTAATCTAGTAACTATCTAGCGCTACTCTATAAACTAGTCGGATGTAACAATTCCCGACACCTTTTGTAATATCCCTGTAGGATGTAACTTTTAAACTCACTTTATCTATCAAATATCACTTGTTATCTCAACTCACATTAATTGTCATTTTCCATGTTGATGTTATGTATTACTGCTTTCATACATGTACATCTGTGACAATTACAAGTTCATACAAAATCTCATGTATCTTCATTTCTTTTATTGAAGAATCATGCCGCCAAAGACACGAACATACACCGATGCCCAGATTACCTCCCTTATAACCCAGGCTGTTACTGAAGCCTTGGCTCGGAATACCCCACCAAATTCCTCGAGAAACAGCGATGCCGCTGAAACCACTGCTGCTAAACCTTGTTCTTACAAGGACTTCCAGAACTGCAAACCTCTAAACTTTGCAGGTACCGAGGGAGCAATCGGTCTGATACGATGGATAGAGAAAGTTGAATCGGTATTTCTTATCTGCAACTGTGCGGAGGGGGACAAAGTCAAGTTCTCTGTTAGTACTTTTACTGACACCGCACTCACGTGGTGGAACACCTATGCCCAAACTGTGGGCATTGCTGATGCTTACAAACTCCCGTGGGAGGAGTTGAAGGAGATGTTAAGGGGTGAGTATTGCCCCAGGGATGAACTGAAACAACTGGAGCTGGAATTCTGGAACCATAAGATGCAAGGTAATGATATCACCGGTTACACCAACCGTTTCCACCAGCTGGCACTTCTGTGCCCAACCATGGTCGATCCCGAGTACAAGAGGATCGAGAAATACATTGATGGACTGCCCGAGAAACTCCAGGACCTGGTGACTTCATCCAAACCAGGTACTATCCAGAACGCCATCCGTATGGCCCACGAACTCACGGCAAACGCTGTCCGCCGTAACACAACCCCAGCCTCACCTACAAACAACAAACGAAAGTGGGAAGGAAACCCCAACTCATCCAACCAAATCACCAACCGAAAGCCTGAGCCCCTTAGGGCTTATTCATCTGGCACTTCTGAAAGGAAAGGGTACGTTGGAAGCAGGCCCTACTGTCCCAAATGCAATCGTCACCACGACGGTTCCTGCCCTTGCACAAACTGCAAACGCTTTGGACATCTGGCCAAGGATTGTCGAAACACCAGTGCCCCGAAGACTTGTTATGGGTGCGGAAGTCCTGGGCATTTTCAGAATAATTGCCCTAAGCAGAAAAACAACAACAACAACAACAACAACAACAACAGCAACAAACGGAACAACAACCCAGCTCGTAGCCGAGCATTCGTCATCAAAGCTGGGGAAGCTAGAGAAGACCCGAATGTTGTGACGGGTACGTTTCTTCTCAACGATCTTACTGCTTCAGTATTATTTGATACCGGTGCTGATAAAAGTTTCATATCTGATGAGTTTTGCCCACTACTTAATATCACCCCTTCGGCCTTAGATGTTAAGTACACTGTAGAGCTCGCAAATGGTAAGCTCATAGAAACCAGTAGCGTGGTACCTAATTGCACCTTAAACCTCGCAAACGAAACCTTCTCAATCGATTTAATGCCTGTCGAATTAGGGAGTTTTGATATCATCGTGGGTATGGACTGGTTGTCCAAGCACCGGGCCGAAATTGTTTGCCATGATAAAATCGTCCGAATTCCTCTCGCCGCCGGTAGTACCTTGATCATACAGGGGGAGACCGGTGGTTCGAGACTAAACTTAATCTCTTGTTTAAAAACCCGAAAATTTCTGAGAAAGGGTTATCCAGCAATACTCGCGCACATCACAGAGAAAAAGTCGGAGGAGAAGCGACTTGAAGATGTGCCAATCGTTAGAGACTTTCCCGAAGTCTTTCCAGAAGAACTACCTGGTTTACCTCCACTTAGACAGGTTGAGTTCTCGATTGATCTCGTGCCGGGTGCCGCACCGGTGGCCCGAGCACCGTATCGCCTAGCTCCATCTGAACTTCAGGAGTTGTCCACGCAGTTACAGGAACTCCTGGATAGAGGATTCATCAGACCGAGTTCTTCACCTTGGGGAGCTCCGGTCTTGTTTGTTAAAAAGAAAGACGGTTCATTTCGAATGTGTATTGACTACCGAGAGTTGAACAAACTAACCGTCAAGAACCGATACCCACTTCCTCGAATCGATGATCTGTTCGATCAACTCCAAGGATCAAGCTGTTATTCAAAAATTGATCTTCGATCAGGTTATCATCAGTTGCGTGTTCGCGATGCTGACATCCCAAAAACCGCATTCAGAACCCGTTACGGGCACTACGAATTTCAAGTAATGCCCTTTGGCCTAACCAACGCACCAGCTGTATTCATGGACCTTATGAATCGGGTGTGCAAACCATACCTCGACAAGTTTGTCATTGTTTTTATCGATGACATCCTTATCTATTCGCGAAACGAACAAGAACACGCACAACACCTCAGAACCATCCTAGAACTACTTAGACACGAGGAGCTTTACGCCAAATTTTCTAAGTGTGAGTTCTGGATAAACACCGTTCAATTCCTTGGACACGTTATCGACAGTCAGGGAATTCATGTAGACCCGTCAAAAATCGAGGCAATCAAGAATTGGCGAGCACCAACCACTCCCACCGAAGTACGACAATTTTTGGGATTGGCCGGTTACTACCGCCGTTTCATCGAAAACTTTTCAACAATTGCCAAACCCCTCACCGTACTGACTCAAAAGGAAAAGAAATTCGATTGGACCGATAAACAAGAGTCGGCATTTCAACTGTTGAAATCCAAGCTTTGCAGTGCCCCCATTCTATCTCTACCCGAAGGCACCGATGACTTCGTGGTATACTGTGATGCTTCTCACCAAGGTCTCGGTTGCGTGCTGATGCAACGAGACAAGGTCATTGCTTACGCCTCCCGACAACTTAAAGTTCACGAGAAAAACTACACAACTCACGACCTCGAGCTAGGGGCCGTGGTGTTCGCCTTAAAAATCTGGAGACATTATCTTTATGGTACCCGCAGCACTGTATTCACCGACCACAAAAGCCTCCAACACATTTTCAACCAGAAAGATCTTAACATGAGGCAACGTAGATGGGTTGAATTACTCACCGATTACGACTGTGAGATCAAATATCATCCGGGCAAAGCAAACGTGGTTGCTGATGCTCTCAGTCGTAAGGAACGAACAAAACCACTCCGAGTCCGGGCACTCAGTATTACCATTCATAACGATCTCACCACCCAAATACATCTTGCCCAACTCGAAGCCCTGAAACCCGATAACTTCATGAACGAGGCCTTGCGAGGCATGGATAAACAATTCGAAATCAGACCCAACGGAGTTAGGTGTTTCTCTAACCGAATATGGTTGCCTAATTTCGGAAACCTGCGGGACTTGGTGATGGATGAAGCTCACAAGTCCAGATATTCTATCCACCCGGGATCCGACAAAATGTATCACGGCATCAAGGAGTTTTACTGGTGGCCGAATATGAAAGCTGACATTGCTTTGTACGTCAGCAAATGCTTAACTTGTTCCAAGGTCAAGGCCGAGCACCAAAGACCTTCTGGATTGCTCCAACAACCTGAAATTCCTCAATGGAAATGGGAGCAAATTACCATGGATTTCATAACCAAACTACCTAAATCGGCGAGCGGTTGCGATACCATTTGGGTGATCGTCGATCGTCTCACCAAATCGGCTCATTTCTTGGCAATCAGAGAAACCGACAAGATGGAACGCCTTACACAAATTTACATCAAGGAAATCGTTTGCCAACATGGTGTCCCTATCTCAATTATCTCTGACAGGGATGCTCGATTCACATCTCGCTTCTGGCAATCACTCCAAAAATCACTGGGTACCCGTCTCGATATGAGTACCGCGTACCATCCTCAGACCGATGGCCAGAGCGAACGAACTATTCAGACACTGGAAGACATGCTACGAGCCTGCGTAGTGGATTCCGGTACAAATTGGGAAAGACATCTACCGTTGTGCGAGTTCTCGTACAACAACAGCTATCACGCCAGCATAAAGGCTGCTCCTTTTGAGGCACTGTACGGTCGTAAGTGCCGATCACCGATCTGTTGGACTGAAGTGGGAGATAGTCAACTCACTGGTCCTGAACTCATACATGAAACCACAGAGAAAATCGTTGAAATCCAAAACCGACTCAAGGCCGCGCGTGATCGTCAGAAAAGCTATGCTGACGTGAGACGCAAGCCACTCGAGTTCCAAGTTGGGGATCGAGTACTCTTAAAGGTATCGCCTTGGAAAGGCGTGATCCGATTCGGCAAACGCGGAAAATTAAACCCCAGATACATTGGGCCTTTTGAGATCCTCGAGAGGATAGGTCCAGTGGCATATCGACTGCAGCTGCCCTCTGAACTCAGCAGCGTGCACCCTACCTTTCATATTTCTAACTTAAAGAAATGTCTGTCTGACGAGACACTTATCATACCACTTGACGAGATTCGCATTAATGACAAACTACATTTCGTTGAGGAACCTGTCGAAATTATGGACCGTGAGGTCAAACAACTGAAACAAAGTCGTATTCCAATCGTCAAAGTCAGATGGAATTCGCGGCGCGGTCCGGAATTCACTTGGGAACGGGAAGACCAAATACGACTCAAGTATCCACACTTATTCACCGATTCTGCCCCTAACGCGACTTCGACTTAAATTTCGGGACGAAATTCTTTTAACAGGGGGAGAATGTAACAACCGGCAAATTAGGACAAGAATTAGTGCCTAATTCTTGGTTAATACATGTAATTAGTTCTGTGTTAGGCTAATTAATGTATCGAATTATATATTGTTGAATATATACGAAAATGCGATTTGGTTAAATCGTACGCAATCTAAATCGAATGTATTTCGATTTAATTTAATACGGACGTTGGTGACCAACTTTATAAAATAACATTGTCATGTCAAAAATATTATTAGGATAATATTTCGTATTCATTCGTATTGTACAAACAAAACGTACACAAATTTAGATATTAAAACGCGCAAATTAAATAAACAAACTTACATTTTATAATTCAATATATAAATTGATTAGTAAAATATTTAAATAAAATATCGCGTAATAATTTGTATTTTTAAAACGCACCAGTAATATTTAAAATAGTTATTTAACGAAAAACGACGGAGAAAACGAACACCACCCGGAGCGCGGAGCGGAGACTGAAAGTGGGGGAGTTTCATCAAAACCCCCTCCTCTCTCTCTTTTTCCCTCATTCACCACCTACACCCTCTCTCTCTTACTTTTCTTCTTTCTTTTTCTCTCTAAAAACTAAACCACCACCATCACACAAAATCGCCAAATAACACCACGAAACATCGCCGAAGCATACCACCCGTTTGGAGAAAAGTGACCACGACAACACGATCTACATTCCTATCTTTTCGGATTTTTCATCCGACACTTTGTAAGTTTCCGACAAATCCCGACATCTCTCGTTTTTGATCATTTTTACTAGTTTATGGTTTCTATAGGCTTATTATGTTCATATGAGGGTTGGGTAAAAGAATCGGACCAAACGGAAACCCGAAAACATGTTTTTGGCTCAAAATCCGTCGAGCAGACGTAAGTGACGCACTGATGAACCCAGATATGCGTCACTTCGTGCGACACTGGCTAAGTGTCGCATAAGCCCTCTTTTCCCGTCACTACCTAAGTGACGCATTTTCAATATCCGTCACTACTAGCGTCACTTGCTTTAGTGACGCCTATGATCGAAACCAAATTTTTATACGACACTACTCTAGTGACGCCTAGAACCTTAAACCGACACTTGTTACCGTCACTGCCTAAGTGTCGCCACCTTATGCGTCACTTACCTAAGTGACGCCCTAAACTCATATTTCGCAATTTTATGCGACACTTCCTAAGTGTCGCCTAAACCTTAAGTGTCGCTATAAGTGACGCTAAAAACAGAGAGTTTCAAACCATTTCTACTAAGTATCGAGACCAAAAATTTACCACTTGATTTCACCCAAATTCAAGTCCAGATGCGTTTTTCACTATAACAATATTATAGAAATAAAAATTTTCCAAGCTGACCTGGCAGCTCGACCCCAGCCAGGGGCTCTGCCCCTTGGACCCCGCCAGGGGCTGCCGCCCCTTGGACCCCGCTACCAGGGGCGCTGCCCCCGGACCCCCGTCATTAAATGTTGTAAATACTTTTCACACTAAGTGTTGAACACTTACAAATAACGAAACCTGATTCAACGATACATATAATGATAACACTTTGAATCATTATTACAAACCGTCACCAACGGGCCGTACTTATTTTCAAATTACAAACGGATTACTAAACAAACACTTGGACATAACGAGTTGTGTAGACAACTAGCCTAGATGGTCTTGCGAGACATCTACTTACTTAACTTTATATGTTTAGGCATTTAAAGGCTACGGGTTCGGAGAACCAACTGTTGATATTACTTACTCGTTTATTGATATAAACGCACTTGCAAAGACTCAGGTGAGTCTTACGGCCCCACTTTTACTGTTTTATCTTATTGGGGGAGATACATGCTACTTATTTTTCCTGAACACAAGCACTAAACTGATTTCTATACCAAACGGAATTGCATGAGTTAATTACTATTTACTGAAGTCTCTCCATCATATATCGTTAGTTATGGACTTAAGCGCGAACAGTAGTTAATGGATCCATTAGGGAAATGACCCTCCCTGCCCGGGGTAGTAGCGCTACCACGTACTGATTTACACGTATAAACGGGTGACTATTATTTCGTTACTTATGCTTGCTCAATTTCGAGCATGTCACGGGAGCAACTGATTATTTACGGGTTAAGCTTCGATTATGAGCCTCATGGCAACGGTATAACTTGATTACTTTACTTTTGCGAGAATTGCAAATACTTGATATACGCCTACGGGCACTACTGATGAAATCTTGTGTTCAAACTGATTATTTACTGATAAACCTGTGAGATTCACCAACCTTTTGGTTGACCCTTTTTAGCATGTATTCTCAGGTACACTTACGGAGTAGGATCACTCCAGGATTATTAGCTAGAGTCGCATGATTTCCAAACTGCATTTAACGGAGATTCTTTGGCATTATCTTTTGTAACTATGGTTATGTAATAGAATCTCCCGTCACATACGCGGACTCTAGGCTTACATATTTTTGTAAAGAAAACTATATGTTTTCAAACGATTTAATTATGGAATGTAATTATTTTACAAAACGTCTCATTTAGAGGTCGTTTGCTGTATATCTTGTGCTTTGTATATTGATTAGTAACACCCAAGTATGCTTCCGCAAATCACTAAATTTGGGGGTGTTACAGACAATATCAATTACATATTTTTAGAAAAGATGCAGCAAGCCAAAAGATATATATTAATAATATCATACAAAAAATCCATTACATTTAAGTTGGTATGTGAAACGGTATATACTGCCGGCTCATAATGTCCTTGAACCAACCTTATTAAGCAATAATTAAATGCATGTGTACTAACTGCAACACAAATGTGCAATTGATGCTAATCAAAATAACTTGTTAGGTAAAAACAACATCGTACTCAGACAATAATGTTTTAGTCATGTTATTTCAAACACAATTCAATTTCAAACAACTGGTATCAAATATAGCTTGCTTCAAGAAATAAAATTAATACATTAGTAAATATGTTGCTCATCTTATTAATCTTTACCTCACATAAAGCTTGACTAAGACCTCTTGTCACCAATCACTTCTACAAAACCATAAACATTTTATGAGCCCACAATACAGAAACATGAATGAATACTTGCAAAGCAAACTCTTTAATCATAAAACTACAACTTACAACAGTTTACCTCAATAGCTTTTTCTCTTAGGCATTTCATCAAACACTTGTTGCATACTTCACCTAATACCCATGTGATTTTACCAAATCGTTTTGTAAATATATTGCAAATGACAATGTGGTCATGACCATATTCCAACTTGAGAACACACGTGCTAGTACCTGTGAGATTATAAAGTTAAGTTAAAAATTAAAGCTATTTTTAGAAAACCATAACCTTTGACAAAAGTAATTAAACACTACAAATAGAGCTAAGCGACTACTCGATCAATACCTGTAACTTGAACATCTCGTTAAATATGTGATTATAGTTTAAAATGGAAAAAATGTCACTGAAAGAATTACCCCACACATTGTGCTCATTAATGGCAGCCTGTACGCATACGTGTGAGTGTATCACCTGCAACAGTTGAAAAACTATATATTCGTTTTGGATAATAATTAGAAAAAGGAACTAACTTGCAGTAAACTTCTCAAAAGCATGTGATAACCAATAAGATCTACAGCAAATTTAATGGATCAAAGTACAAAATACCATTACAAATTCAAAGATCAATAAAGATTTAGATAACTAACTAAAACTGAAGGAAACCTCATTAGATAGCATGTCTGTACTTTTCTATAGCAATTCCATAACTTACACAACCCAACCAAAGTATTCTCCATAAAACCCTATATAGTTATGGATGGAACCAACAACATCATTCACCTACATAGTTATCGATAAACAACTCACAATAACCACAAATCACTAACACAGACATTTTAACAAACACTTGGAGGGCATTTAAACATAAGCATAATTCCAGCAAATTTAAAGTGAATTAAGAACTTGATGTAATAAAAGCTTAAAGGAGATGAAGCACAACTGAGTCAAAACCCATCCTACACGTGCATACAGGAACCACAAGGAACAAAAAAGCATTAAATTAAACATATACATAATCTGGATGAAAAAACCCGTTACCCGGTTGATCTGCAATGATTCACAATGAAAATAACAACAAATAAGAGGATGTTCATTATAATAGAGGGGAAAGGGTTTTCCTTAGTGCTACTTACACAATTCTTCTCCCTGTAAACATATATTTACACAATCATCTTCTTCTCTGTTTCAAAGATGTTATCATAAGGACTGTTGAGTAAATCATATAATTTAGTATGAACATTGAATACGCATATTATTATGATTTTAGAGCCGGTGGTCGAAGGTACTGACCAGAGTTTGAAGGAAAAAGATGAATGTGATAGAATCAGAGAATGATGAAGAAAAATGAAAACATGGAGTAAATAGTAAATAAATTGAGTTGCTCAATTTTTTGGTGGTGGCATTGTAACAACCCCAAATTTAGGGCCAATTTAAAATTTCCCTAATTACGTGTTTATTACTTGTATATAATATGAAATAGAGTTATTTACATTATTTACTTATTATATATATATGGATGGAATATATATATATATATATATATATATATATATATATATATATATATATATATATATATATATATATATATATACGTGTATACGATTCGTACATATCGTATAAAACAACAATTGTACAAACTTGCGGACATTGGTAAAACAATTATTAAATAATGTGAAATTATTTAATTACTTTGACTAGTACTTTATACTATGTTTATAATATAACGGAAAACGTACGTTTTAATTAAAACGTCACCGAACTCTCCGAAAACTCGACCAACCGACAAAACAAAACTAAGTTATATTGTTTAACTTGAAAACAAAGTATTTTATTAAAATACTTCAACTAAATTATCGGATATTATTTCGTATTTTAAAACGTATATTTAATCGCGTATAAAATCATTTTAACGTTTAAACGACCGGGGAAACGAACACCGCACGGAGCGCAAACACGAGGAAGCAAAAATTGGTGAGACCACACCTTGGTGGCCCCACCCAAAACCGGCCCAAAGACATGGGACACCACCCCCATGTCTTCTCATTCACTTCCACACACAAACACCAAAAACACTCCATCTATCCCACTCCTCTCTCTCTCTCTATCGGTTTTCTCTCTCTCTCTCTCTAAAACCGTCACTTAAACACCTTAAAAACACCATTAAAACACCTCGAAGGTCTATACCCGTTTGGAGAAAAGTGATCACGAGAACGAGCTCTACAATCCTATCTTTTCGGTTTCTCGATTCGACAATTTTGTAAGTTTTCCGGCGACCCGAAACTTTTCCAATTACTTTTATTTTGCTAGATTATTGTTCCCCTAGATTAGTAATGTCCAAATATATAATTTAAACTCGTTTTTGAACACTTTTACGGAAATGTCGGTTTTGGTCATTTTAAAGAAAACGACACCACAAACCTTAAAAACGACCACCAATAGTTACTATGGACTCATTATAACATATTAAAACTAGTATAAAAGTTCTGGACCCAACGGAAACCGGAAAATACGTTTTCGGAAACTTAAATTCCGAACAGACCTCTTGTGTCGCATCGGACCAAAACTTTATGCGACACAACACTGTGTCGCATGTTATGTCGCACGTTATGTCGCAATGTATGCGACACAACGCTTATGTCGCACTATATGTCGTATCATCTACGACACAAAGTTTACCCATCGCTTGATTGCGACACAACGACTATGTCGTATCGTTGTGTCGTACCCTTGTATGCGACACAACTATTGTGTCGCATAAACACCAAACCGAAATCAATCCATACGACACAGACCTTATGTCGCATACGGTCTGCGACACAAGCCTTGTGTCGCAGATAGCCCAGATCAGAAAACAAAATATATTCTAAGTGTTGGAATCACTTTTCAACTACTAAATCAAATACGATGCTACTTATACATGAAAATACTATACTTTCGAGAGTATACAACAACACTTGAATACGTACAAGACTATGCTAAACTAAATGTGAGATTTCACTCACACACGCGTACGAGATTACACTTGAAAATACTTAGGAGATTACACTCCAACGAACTTACACTTGTACATTACACGGGATTACATCCGCTACGAACTTACAAGTTCACTCATTAGTTACGTGCTGGATTACACGTTAACTTATACGAGGTTTCACTCGTACCCTTTGGGGTTAAGCCCATTGGAATTTACGCAACACTACACGTTGTAATACAAACAAACGATTATACGAGTATACTTTACAACTGTACAACTACTATGAATAAATAATAATAATGGATGGAATTATTATTATTACACAACGATAACAAACGGACCGTACAACTTTTATACAAACTACGATTTACAAACGAATACAAACGTACAAACAAACTAACGGACATTAACTAGTTTGGGAACAACTAGCATGGATACTTTACAAGTATTCCATTTACTTACTAAACCTTATGCGTATTAGGACGCTAAGGGTTGCTGGTTCGGGATACTACTTGCTTACTTACTGCATTGTCTGCCAGACTCAGGTGAGTCTCACAGCCCCTACTTTACTGTTTTATACTCAGGGGTGAGATGCATTACTGTTTTACATGAACACACAAAACTTACTTGCTGCCATGATTTACTTACTGTACGAGATTACGGATACGCCAATTGCATGAGTTTTCGACTAATCCAATGAAATCCTCCTTAATCATAGTTGTTAGTTATGTGATAAGCGCGAGTTTTAGTATATGGATCCATATGGGACTGACAATCCCCGCCCGGGGTAGCACGCACTACCACGAACCGTTCCTGTAGAAACGGGCGTTTCTTACTCGTTCCGTATGAATGTTTTGGATTACATTCATGAGGGGGTACCTATATTTACTGTACGTTAAGCTTCAACTATGGTGGCTCATGGCAATTGTATCAAACGGTTAGCATAACCTGCAACCACCCACTTATTAAAACTTAAGTAAACGATGAGCATAACCTGTGATCGTTACTTACTGGCTGGCTATGATTTACGAATACTACATGTGTGTTCAAACTATTTACTTACTTACAAACCTGTGAGATTCACCAACCTTTTTGGTTGACCGTTTTAGTAATGCTTCTCAGGTACACAGCCTCAGTAGGGATGCCCAGCAGGATAAGCTTTCTTAGCTCGAGTCGCATGCATTTACAAGCTTGGAGATTTACATACATTACTTTTGTACTTACTGTTATGTATTAGAATCTCTAGGATTTTACTTGAACTCGAGCTTGTATTTTGAACTACTTATGTACTAATGTAATAACTTTTCGAACGTCTCATTTAGAGTCGTTCACTGTATCCTTTGTGCTTGTGATTATTGATTAGTAACACCCAAAACATCGCTTCCGCAAACTGTTAAATTTGGGGGTGTTACAGATTGGTATCAGAGCCTAAGGTTATAGTGAACTAGGTTGCATTTAGTGGGCCTAGACTATGACCGTTAGGCAGTATTCCTCATTAGGTATAACTGGTTCAGGAATTACAGCATACAAGTTTAATTTAACATAGCCTGATCAACTATGTACAATTAAATGAAGATGATGTGAGTTCTGAAAGGGGTTATGTTGAACCGGAATGCATTAGCTGACTCTGACCACGAGAGAACCGGGACTTTTACGTGATTGTGCTAGACACGAACTAGGCGGTTATGTGATATATATATATATATATATATATATATATATATATATATATATATATATATATATATACATAGGCCTCTTTCCCCGATACGATACTCTCTCTCGACTACTACGAAATTAATATTCTTTAAAATTTCATCGAACAAACGACAACTCGATTCTCGTCATTCTGTCCTTATTTAACTTTTATGAACCCACGAATACCGACATACGTCCGAAGATCTCAACACCATTATAACCGACAACCATAGTTACTCGAACATCCTTCGATATGAAGATCGAGACCTTGTTTTCATTTGCCATTCCTATCAAATTCTACGTTTATAACATTCTACAACGTACATTACTGCACTGTTAGATGTATTCTAGGAAAAACATCTTCAACAAATTTTAACCTGCTTTTACCCTGGAACTTTCATAACTTCTGTTTTAAACAGTTATTGTTATACAAAAATTTCAAAACCTTGTCACCGACCATAATCTCAACCGAACCATTTTCAACTCAAGTTTTCGTTAGACTTCAAATTATACAACCGACTTTTACTATCAAAAATTTTATAACAAATGTATTTTTATCAAACATGTTACAAAATTATTTACAAAAATGCTTCATAAAAGACAACCTTCAAACTTTGGCGTAGTTTCTCTAAACTTACTAAATCATCACAATCATAATCCTTGTTCAAACCTTCACATGTTCTTTATTTGTTGTTTCAAGGAACATGCCTCCTCGACGACAAATCACACTTACTGAAACCGAAGTCGCGGGTATTATTGCCCGTAGTGTGGCCCAAGCTCTAGCTGTCCGAGCAACCAATCCTGGTAGCGAAGATACGGCTAACAATACACCTCCACCCAAAACCTGCACCTACAAGGACTTCCAAAACTGCAAACCCTTGAGCTTTGCAGGTACTGAAGGAGCGATCGGTCTGATTTGCTGGACCGAGAAAATCGAATCAGTATTCCTCATCTGCAACTGCAAGGAAGAGGATAAAGTTAAGTTCGCCGCCAGTACCTTTTCTGACACCGCCCTTACCTGGTGGAACACCTATGCACAGACTGTGAGCGTTGCCGATGCTTACAAACTACAGTGGGATGAACTGAAGAATATGCTGAGGGGCGAGTACTGCCCAAGAGACGAATTGAAACAACTAGAGATAGAATTCTGGAATCACAAGATGCAGGGTGATGACATCACCGGTTACACCAACCGCTTTCACCAGCTGGCACTTTTGTGCCCATCCATGGTTGATCCCGAGTACAAAAGGATCGAAAAGTACGTTGATGGACTTCCCGAACGACTTCAAGATTTAGTAACTTCGTCCAAACCGGGAACTATTCAGAGCGCCATTCGTATGGCTCATGAGTTAACGGCCAATTCTGTCCGCCGTGGCTCGACTTCAACCCCGTCTGCGAATAACAAACGTAAATGGGAAGTGAGTCCCCACTCATCCAACCCTACCTCTGACAAAAAGCCTGCAACTGTCAACGCCAATGACTCAAAGGCTTACAAGGGGAGCAAGCCTTACTGCTCCAAATGTAGTCGCCATCATAATGGCTCATGTCCCTGCACCAAATGCAAGAAATTCGGGCACCTGGCACAAGACTGTCGAACCAATTCCACTGGTACTGATACTTCTGCACCCAAGACCTGCTATGAGTGCAATGGTATCGGGCATTTCCGGAAGGATTGCCCAAAGCTGAAACTCCGAACCAACCACACGAAGAGTAGAGCTTATGTAATTAACGCTAGGGAGGATGACCCAAATCCGAGACTCTGTGATTTGCTTAACCCGGGTACGCTCATTATTTGATTTCCCGAGACTGTAATCTCTCGCTTAATGATTATGTATAACTGTCTATTATTCTGTGTGTTTTCTTTGATCCTAAGTACCTAATAGGATTAGGAAACGACCGACTATACGAATTCCGAACATATAACTTGTATTACACTTGGACTACCAATAACAAACACTTTTCCCAAATATCTCACACTGGTTGAGACCGGGAGCTCGTATATTATTCGTTACTTTAAACAAGTCATCCAATAGAACTTCACTTTCTTGTAGCAATTCTTAAATAGAATAATTATTTCGTAGGAAATGACAACTCACTCCGTCAACAACCCTACCTTGGATGATGAACTGCTCAGTGAGGAACCAATAATGTTTCCTTACCTCCTCGAACTCGAGTGTGATACTGAACCTTTCGTAGAATTAGCAACAGCACCTGCTTCTCCTGTTGCTCTAACTGCTGCAAAAGCACCAGTTGATGTAACCTTGACTGCTGAATCAGTCAGCCACCTCAACCAAACTATTGAATCGCTACGAAAACAACTAACGGAAGCACGGGAAGACATTGATGACCTACGACGAATTGCCTTCCAAAATGACCTGCGTATGCGTGAGTACGAGCTACGTTTGATAGCTTTAGAAAACCCTACTTCACCACCAACTTCCCAAAGTACTCCTACTGAAAAGGATAACGACACTGACTGTACCCCGCCCCCAACAAAAAGGGTAAAGGTTTACTTGGGAAATAAACCTTTCTGTTCCCGATGCACTCGGCATCATGAAGGACCGTGTACCACTAAAAGTACGAACCCTCCTAAAGTGAAACTCTGCTTCAACTGTGGGAGTGCTGGCCATCTCAAGGCCCAATGCCCACTACCTCCAGGCAACAAAAATTAGGGTACGTTACCACCTGACAACTACTTGATTTCAAACACTGTAGGACCTACCCTACTACTGTAGGCTACTAGTATGCATTGTAGCTACCTGACGAATATCGAACTACCGATTACTACTTCGAACAAATTTCGGGACGAAATTTTCATAACAAGGGGAGAATGTAACAACCCCAAATTTAGGGCCAATTTAAAATTTCCCTAATTACGTGTTTATTACTTGTATATAATATGAAATAGAGTTATTTACATTATTTACTTATTATATATATATGGATGGAATATATATATATATATATATATACGTGTATACGATTCGTACATATCGTATAAAACAACAATTGTACAAACTTGCGGACATTGGTAAAACAATTATTAAATAATGTGAAATTATTTAATTACTTTGACTAGTACTTTATACTATGTTTATAATATAACGGAAAACGTACGTTTTAATTAAAACGTCACCGAACTCTCCGAAAACTCGACCAACCGACAAAACAAAACTAAGTTATATTGTTTAACTTGAAAACAAAGTATTTTATTAAAATACTTCAACTAAATTATCGGATATTATTTCGTATTTTAAAACGTATATTTAATCGCGTATAAAATCATTTTAACGTTTAAACGACCGGGGAAACGAATACCGCACGGAGTGCAAACACGAGGAAGCAAAAATTGGTGAGACCACACCTTGGTGGCCCCACCCAAAACCGGCCCAAAGACATGGGACACCACCCCCATGTCTTCTCATTCACTTCCACACACAAACACCAAAAACACTCCATCTATCCCACTCCTCTCTCTCTCTATCGGTTTTCTCTCTCTCTCTCTCTCTAAAACCGTCACTTAAACACCCTAAAAACACCATTAAAACACCTCGAAGGTCTATACCCGTTTGGAGAAAAGTGATCACGAGAACGAGCTCTACAATCCTATCTTTTCGGTTTCTCGATTCGACAATTTTGTAAGTTTTCCGGCGACCCGAAACTTTTCCGATTACTTTTATTTTGCTAGATTATTGTTCCCCTAGATTAGTAATGTCCAAATATATAATTTAAACTCGTTTTTGAACACTTTTACGGAAATGTCGGTTTTGGTCATTTTAAAGAAAACGACACCACAAACCTTAAAAACGACCACCAATAGTTACTATGGACTCATTATAACATATTAAAACTAGTATAAAAGTTCTGGACCCAACGGAAACCGGAAAATATGTTTTCGGAAACTTAAATTCCGAACAGACCTCTTGTGTCGCATCGGACCAAAACTTTATGCGACACAACACTGTGTCGCATGTTATGTCGCACGTTATGTCGCAATGTATGCGACACAACGCTTATGTCGCACTATATGTCGTATCATCTACGACACAAAGTTTACCCATCGCTTGATTGCGACACAACGACTATGTCGTATCGTTGTGTCGTACCCTTGTATGCGACACAACTATTGTGTCGCATAAACACCAAACCGAAATCAATCCATACGACACAGACCTTATGTCGCATACGGTCTGCGACACAAGCCTTGTGTCGCAGATAGCCCAGATCAGAAAACAAAATATATTCTAAGTGTTGGAATCACTTTTCAACTACTAAATCAAATACGATGCTACTTATACATGAAAATACTATACTTTCGAGAGTATACAACAACACTTGAATACGTACAAGACTATGCTAAACTAAATGTGAGATTTCACTCACACACGCGTACGAGATTACACTTGAAAATACTTAGGAGATTACACTCCAACGAACTTACACTTGTACATTACACGGGATTACATCCGCTACGAACTTACAAGTTCACTCATTAGTTACGTGCTGGATTACACGTTAACTTATACGAGGTTTCACTCGTACCCTTTGGGGTTAAGCCCATTGGAATTTACGCAACACTACACGTTGTAATACAAACAAACGATTATACGAGTATACTTTACAACTGTACAACTACTATGAATAAATAATAATAATGGATGGAATTATTATTATTACACAACGATAACAAACGGACCGTACAACTTTTATACAAACTACGATTTACATACGAATACAAACGTACAAACAAACTAACAGACATTAACTAGTTTGGGAACAACTAGCATGGATACTTTACAAGTATTCCATTTACTTACTAAACCTTATGCGTATTAGGACGCTAAGGGTTGCTGGTTCGGGATACTACTTGCTTACTTACTGCATTGTCTGCCAGACTCAGGTGAGTCTCACAGCCCCTACTTTACTGTTTTATACTCAGGGGTGAGATGCATTACTGTTTTACATGAACACACAAAACTTACTTGCTGCCATGATTTACTTACTGTATGAGATTACGGATACGCCAATTGCATGAGTTTTCGACTAATCCAATGAAATCCTCCTTAATCATAGTTGTTAGTTATGTGATAAGCGCGAGTTTTAGTATATGGATCCATATGGGACTGACAATCCCCGCCCGGGGTAGCACGCACTACCACGAACCGTTCCTGTAGAAACGGGCGTTTCTTACTCGTTCCGTATGAATGTTTTGGATTACATTCATGAGGGGTACCTATATTTACTGTACGTTAAGCTTCAACTATGGTGGCTCATGGCAATTGTATCAAACGGTTAGCATAACCTGCAACCACCCACTTATTAAAACTTAAGTAAACGATGAGCATAACCTGTGATCGTTACTTACTGGCTGGCTATGATTTACGAATACTACATGTGTGTTCAAACTATTTACTTACTTACAAACCTGTGAGATTCACCAACCTTTTTGGTTGACCGTTTTAGTAATGCTTCTCAGGTACACAGCCTCAGTAGGGATGCCCAGCAGGATAAGCTTTCTTAGCTCGAGTCGCATGCATTTACAAGCTTGGAGATTTACATACATTACTTTTGTACTTACTGTTATGTATTAGAATCTCTAGGATTTTACTTGAACTCGAGCTTGTATTTTGAACTACTTATGTACTAATGTAATAACTTTTCGAACGTCTCATTTAGAGTCGTTCACTGTATCCTTTGTGCTTGTGATTATTGATTAGTAACACCCAAAACATCGCTTCCGCAAACTGTTAAATTTGGGGGTGTTACAGGCATAAACCATAAAGGAGTGATTGACTTGCATATTAGCATCTTTTAAGAAAAAATGATTACTTCTGTCATTTGCATATATGGGAAATCACAAAAAAAATATCAAACCATCAATAGTTTGTTGATCATATCATATATATAGATTGATGACAAAAGAAACTAAACTTGTAAATCTGTACATATTTTATGGCCCAAGAAATTTTTTCAGAGATCTTATTTGCATAGCCCAAGAGATCTGCATAACCAAATCTGCAAGCAAACTATCCTGGGAAACCACAAAATAACCAATGAAGATTGGGCCAAAGATTTACTAAAAGAACCAATATAAAGATTTACAAAAAGAAAATTACAAATTATCACAAATTTTCTTCAACTTTAGAGTGTCCACATCATCAATAAGGCAGCCTAAGATTGGCTCAAAGCTTTTTCATGACATCAGCAAAAGATACAAAACAAAACTTTGGAACATGTGAACCAATAAATTAGAGCATTGTTTTTTGTGTGCAAGCAAAGTACCATAGAAAATCTAAAATTACATGGGAAATAACAAATTACATTGGAAACCCAAGTACCAATGGGAATATATTAGAGCAAAGCACCAATCAATGAATTTACAAAATAATTCAAAATTACCACAAAATTCAAAATGTCCACGTCATCTGAAAGGCAGCCTCAGATTGGGCGAAGGCTGCGGCATGACATCAGCGTAGTTAGCCCTTTAGTATATAATATAGATATAGATAGATTTAATTAAAAAGGTACTAAATATAATACGTAGTTATTCTAATTATATTGATATGCATATTATCAGTATAATAATGGCACACACAAACGGATTTTGTAAATCAACTATGAGGTTAAAATGTTTAATAAAAGGTTTAATATAAACAATGTAATTATAAGGCATGTGAAAAGGGCTAAAGTGATAGCAAAAACACATTATTATTTTAACCCAATATTTTGAGTTCTTCTATTTTTACAAGTTAGTTCTTAACGCTTTTATAGTTGTGATATGTTGAGGTATTCTGTATCAAGTTTTTTAAATCAACTTAATCGGAAAAACCCTTTTACCCAAAGAAAAAATCAACCTAATGAGTTAAAATCGGTTTTTTGTTGAATTCTAGGGGGGGAAACGATTAAAAGTGCGATACATATATAAATTGATTATCTAATTTTGATATATCTCTAGCACAGAGAACAATCAAATTCCAACTTGAGAAAACCTTGTTTCGATGAATACTCTTTGGTACACAATTCGTAAAATGAAGCTCTTCTACGTTTTAAGTATCGTAAATTAAGCAAACAACCTAAAGAAGAATTACATTTGCACATATAAGTATATTTTAGACCCCCGCCGCAACGCACGGGTAGAAAAAACTCGTTAGTAAACATTTAACCTTTTGCAGTTAAAACAAGAGAATATAAATCATTATACAACTTCATCAACGAATAAGAGAACCATGGACTTGATCGATATCAATATAATTTGTTAACATCAAAATCATATTGCAGATAAAAACAAGCATTAATCAGAATCACATAACAGTAACAAATTTCTGAATGCCTTCAACTAGTTAACCTCATCACCTGCCAACTATCATCATCACTATCAAAACGATCATGCCAATCAGGTACCTCATCCAGTGAATCAAGAAGCTTCAAGTTTGATGGAAAAATGACACCTTTAGCTTCCAAGCCAAAGAAATGCTAAAAAATTTCAATTATTAAATAGAACAAAAATGAGAGTGTTGCAATGCCCTTGTGACTTCAGTTATAGAGGTGGCCAAATAGACAAGTTAGGTAACAGGCAAATGACATATTTGGGTTAAAATTAATCAGTTTCTGTTGAATCCAAAACGAGTCAAGTACACACAAACACTTGTGTCCAATAAAATTAATATTGATTCATAAATCTGAATCACTGAATGTTTGAACAAAATAGACAAGTATGCATTAGAAGTGGACTTTGACCCTTTGAGCAACTTTTAACCTAGTTGAAATATTCTACTTTTAGCTGATCATTTTAAATTTAACCATTTAAGATATAATTGAATTTATCTAAATCATAATCAAGGCAAACTGGAAACGCTACTTGCAATGTCACCCCCTTAAGAAAGAAAATAAATATAGAAACATTCATGCTCTACGGATGAGTTCAAAATGACATCCAGAATACTTGTAACTAGGGGTGAGCATTCGTACCCAAATTCCCGATCCCGTAATCGTACCATACCGGTACCGTACCAAACCGGTACCAACCGACTTTAAAAGGTCCAGTATTCGGTACTCACTTTAAGGCCAAAAAGATAACCGGTACCAACCAGTTCGGTACCGGTATTTTCCTACTTTTCCCGCTTTGGTACCATATCCGAAATATTCATGTTTTTCTTTGATATAGGTTGGTAGGTTCTTTCTATGATCATATGATATGTCTATGAATACAAAAATGATATTTTTGAGTGATTAAAAAGTATATAATTAGAGTTAGACCCTCAAGTATGAATACAATTATAATTTTATAGAAGTCTAGCTAGTACTCTTTGTAATTTTATCTTCTTTGAATCTCAACGAGTACAAAATACGTAGACTTATTATTCTACTATATTTTTGGTACAAAAGCGGTATAGTACCACTTTTACCCGTATCGGTACCCGAAACCGTACCGGTACCATCCCGCTTTAAACGGTCCAGTATTCGGTAGACACTTTAAGGCAAAAAAGATAAACGGTACCAACCGGTTCGGTACCGGTTCCGTCCCATGTTCACCCCTACTTGTAACTAATTTATAAAATAATCAATAGAGTATTACTAAAGTTAAATAATAATCAATACCTTCAACAAATATGCAAAGTCCCGAGAGATATATAATTTTACCTTAAAACATGAGATTCCAATTTTGAGCTCCTTGACATGTTGAAGGTTGCGTATAAGTTCTTTAAGCATCTCTTCTTGTGTCGTATCGTCAAGGAAATCATTCCAATAATCTAAGTCAGCTTTGTCTAAAGAAGACACATTTAGCAACAAAAGCTTTGGCAACCCTAACTCCTCATGGATTGTTAGTGACAAAATATACGGGGCATTGACTTCAATAGCATCCACAAAATAATTGAAGCCCTCTAAAGGAAGCATGTATCCAGAGAACACCAAGTTTTTAACGCTCCTTGAAGTAATATCAAGCCGCGTATAACCATAGCAAAAACACAACTCAAAAGTTTCCAATAGCGGACTTCCCAATAAGATATTTCCAATCAAATCTTCATCTAGAATTCCATGTGAAATACACAAACTCTTAAGGTTTTTCCAGCTAATCGCACCCGTGGGATTTATAATACACCTTGATAAAGTCAGATTATTTATACACGCATTGATGAAAATACATTGATCTAAAGCAAACTTAGCTAGGGGGCTCCTACTATGCAGATCTATATCAAGTTCTTCAACATTACACTTAATAGCGGTATGAATCCAATTGTTGACTTGCGATTTAAACTGAATATTGTAACTGAGGCAGGTATGCAGTTTAAATTTATAAAGCTTCAACCGGCGACATTGAGATAGGGTTTTGTCGATGAAGGACATGAAATTGGGGATTAAATCATTTCCATAGCCTTGTTGGAAAATGAGAGTAGGGACATAAGTCCAAAGATGTATCCATCGTTTGGACAGTGTACTTGTTCTAATGGCGTATTTTGTTTCAGGTAGACGAGACAAGATTTCAATAATTAAGCCATCTGGCAACGCACTGATTCGATCTTCAAGGTTTGGAAGTAATTTTACCGTTATTCTACCTGCAAGAGAGCTCTCGTTCCTTTCCCGCATGTGAAAACACTGCAACAAATCTCATATTAATTGTAAATGTAAAGTACCCAAATGGTGAATTGAATTTTTCCTTTGGCCCCAAAGTTTTGGAAAACTATATTTCTGCCCCTATAAGGCTATAACAAGATAAAACCATCAAACCATTATTCAAATATTATGATGCATTCACACCTTACAATTTAAGAAGATTTTTATTTTAAATTCTCCAAAACATAGGAACCTGTGAGAGAACGTTTATTCATTGTACAAATGTGTCACAGGTTACAAATGAGTTTAATACATATTACAACAATATACTTCTCATTAGATATACTTTTTACATACTCAAAAGTGACACAGAATTGGCTACAACGAAACAAAAAAAAAAAGTTGTTGAGAAGGGAACAAGACATAAGGATGAGACAGACGGTGGTAAGTGGTAACAACAATATACAAACAAACTATAATTCTCCCACGAGGCAAAGGATGTCAGTGATTTGATGTTAGCTTTTACGACCGGTATTTAATAAGCTTATAATCCAAAGCCAAGATAATTAATACAATTTGACAAAAGTTAGCATTATGCAATTAAAACAATCATTATTCAAGATATGCCAAATCCTATCAATAAATTAATCTCCTCACCTTCCAATCTCCGTGTTTAACTGAATCAATATCACTATAAGGCCAATCAGACAAATCAACTCCCTCAGGTGAATCAAGAACCTTCACGCTTGATGGAAAAATGAAACCTGTAGCTTCCAAACCGGAGAAAACCTACCAGCATAAGAGTAGCAATAAGAAGGAGAAAAAATGAGAAGGTTGCACTTGCGAAGCCCCCACAAATTAGTTACAGGGGTGGCAATATTACACAAGCCCTCTTGTCCATGATAATTTCCGTTAATCATTACTATTACTTTACAAACTTACATATTTGATGAAAATCAATGCAGAAGGTAGTATGCATTAGAAGTAGACTTTGAGCAACTTTCAACCCATTTAACATGTTCCCCATTTAGCTAAAAAAAATTTTTTCTTTGACCCATTTATTTTCCTTGGGTTCAAAATGAACATCATCTTTCCCCAATACACATGACTTTAACCAAGTATACTAGAAACAGAGTTAGTCATCACAGAACAAACAATAAAGTATTGACGATCAAAAATATGACAAGATATGCAATTCCACGAAATAAGAATAATTTTACCTTAAAACATGAAATCCCAATTTTGACCTCATTGACATGGTGAACGTTGAGTATTAATCTTTTGAACATCTCTACTCCTATATCTTCTGGTGTTGTTTTAAAGTGCCCATACTTTGTGTTCGTATAGTTATAATCTAAACTTACTTCGACCAAAGAAGACACATTCAACAACGCAAGATTCCACAACACCAAACGACCACAGATTATCAGCGCCAAAATATAAGGAGCATTGATTTCGATATCTACAAAATTCTTAACTTCAAAATCATTGTAACCAGAGATTATCAAGTTCTGAACACTCCTGGAAGTAACATTCAGCCGCGTATAACCATTGCAATAATCCAACTTCAAAGTTTCCAATAACGGACTTCCGGATAGTAGATTTCGAATCAAATCATCATCTAATTTCATATGCGAAAGACATAAATTCTTAAGTTTGTTCCAACAGATGGCACCGGTAGGATTAAAGATGCATCTTTTCAACTTAAGATGAGTAAAACAAAAATTAATGTAAAAAAACTCCTCTAACACATACTCTTCTGACAAGCAAAACTCATTATCATTAAAAGTTAAATTAAGGTGTTGGACGTTAGAGTTAAAAGCGTAACGAATCCAATTGTAGACATGTGATTGAAGCCTAGTATTATAATTGCCAGAGAGAAGGAATTTGGTGAGGTTGAATTGGCGACATCGAATTAGGGTTTCGGCGACTGACTCAAAGCCTGAAAGTTGAGTAGGAAAAACAGAAGTGTTAGGGTTTTGATATCGAAGATTATAAAAATCTAACCATAAATGTAACCATCGCTTGGAGAGAGTGGATGTCGTAATAGCGCGTTGAGCAATCGTAGTGTTGTCGGGTAAACGAAGCAGGATCTCAAGAAGTAACAAATCTGGTAACGCACTTACTCTATCTTCTCCTTCTTCAATAATTTTGATACGTTTACGAAGAAGAAGATGATGATGATGATGATGATGATGATGATGATGATGATGATGATGATGATGATGATGATGATGATGATGATGATGATGAAGATGATGATGATGATGATGATGATGATGATGATGATGATTTTGACCTAAATTTTCTTCTTTCTCCATGGCGCCAACACAACCCTTTGTTGTTTTCCCCAATAAGAATATCACAACTCAGTACCATCACTCCATCAGGTACTCATGGTAGAGTTGAAGTTCTTTAATTTAGCCCCTGTACTTTAAAACTTACGACAGTTTTCTACTTTTTTTTCATTTACATAAATAAATGTCATTTTACCTTCTTTATCTCTTTCTCTTACTGCTTCGTATCTCTACCCCTTATAAAACATATCACACTCTCTCTCTTAAAATACTTAAAACACTAAATTTTCACTATGTATAAATCACAAAACTCATTCCCAATACAAAACATCCACCATTTTACTACTTAAAATACTAACACGTACTCTTGGTTTATTCACTTCCATTTTATGCATTGTCAACCATCTATACTCAATACACAATATTTTAGTCAAAGAAACTAAATTTTATCATTTTCTAACTACAATAAAACGTCAACTGCTTATTATTATTTATTTGATCTACAATGTATCATTCAAATCAATATCTTCATATTTAATTACTTTTTAACCGATTTCAAATTTATTCCTGCCGCATTGCGCGGGTTACCGGCTAGTACAACAAATGAATTGCATACTAGGGATAAGCATCGTGCATCCGTAACCGGTATCGTACCGTACTGAACTGGTTGGTTCCGTTTTTCTTTTTGGCCATAATGTGAGTACCAAATATTGTACCACATGAAGTGATTTAGTACCGGTACGGTATGGATACCGATATGGTAAAAAGTGGTACTATGAGTGTGTTTGGTAAACTAGCTTGTAGCTGAAGCTGGAAGATTATAGCTGGAGTTGGTAGTTGGAGCTTATTTTTTAAGCTAGAAGCTGGAGATTATTGTTTTATAAGTGTTTGACAAACTATATGGAACTTAAAGATGTTAATTGACATAAAAGGACATGAAAATTATATAATAAATAATTTATAAAGGGTATTTAAGTAATTTTTTATTCCATAAGCTAGGAGCTTATTTTTAGAAGCTACTTTGTAACACCCCGAGGTATTATTTTAATGGGAGTAAAGAATTTATATTATAAAGTATTGTACAAGTTGTGTACGAAATTAATAGTTGAGTAATGTTTTGAGTTGTCTAACTAATAAGAGTTAAGGGACTAGTAGAGTAGATACCATTTAAACTAAATAAAACATATACATACATACACACATCGACATACATACATACATATCTTAATTTCCAGAAAGTCAGAGAGCAAGCGAGTGTGAGGAAGAAAGGAGAAACACAAAGGCAGCTTCAAATCTTCAAATTTAACATGAAAGAATTGAATTCAAGCTTCTTTAATCATTCTAATCAAGGTATGAGCATGTGTTTTTATCAATTTTAACCTAGAAATGGGTTTTGAAAAGGGTTTGAGGCTTTAATTGCTGGCAAAACGAAATTAAGAGTAGTTATGATTAAATTGTTTTGTAAAATTGTAGAAATCATTGTTGTTAATATTAACTCAATCCAAAAGTGGATGAATTGAGTTGTGTATGTAGAAATTAAAATGGGTTTTGCTTAAATTCTTGAAATTTTTATTAACTCACCCTAATTATTAGTTAAAGAGGTTATTATGATGTTGTTGATCATTATTAAAGTGGTAATTTAAATGGTTAAACCCTAGAGTTGGTTATGATCATGATTGATGAGTTATAATAAAATCTTGTAATCATATAACTCACCCAAATGTTAGTTTGAATGAGTTGTTATTATGTTATTAATAATGATTGAAGTGTGGTTAGAAGAAATCAAACAATAGAATTAATTATAACCTTGAATTGTGAAGTTGTATATAGTTTGACTAAAAGTCAAACTTGGTCAACTCAAGGGGATGATGAGTTGATGATGATGATTAGTTGATTATGATGATTGTCAGATGCTAAATATGTTGTCGTATTATTGTGTGATATGTGATAGGTGTTAAAGACATGACGTTCATTGTAGCTCATTGAATTGTAAATTGCCTAAAACGTCAAGATGAGTGATATGGGGGTTAAATGGGTAATGGTTGTGTGATTTCAGATTGCATATGTGCAAGAGGTTCACACAACCTAGTGGGTTAATTGTTGACTTTCATATTTGATGCTTATTTATGATTGTTGCAAGTTGTTATTAATTGCTGAAAGAAAGTATTGATATTGGTTGAATTATGTGGAATGAGCATTAATTGTAGAGATTAGTTGTTATCAGATTAGCTAACTTATGTTAGTCACAGTTGTTATCAGATTAGCTAACATATGTTAGCCACAGTTGTTACTAGATAAGCTAACTTATGTTGGCTACAGTTGTTGTCAGATGTTATGGCACACGTGCTTAGTGGAAAGTTGAAAGCGGATCCGCTCAGTGAGAATAATCTCTACAATTTTCTCAGTAGTTATTTGCATAAGATAATATGATCATTGTTGATACTTGCTACTTGTTGTTTGAGTTAGTAAATTATCCATTTAATTGCCTATATGTTCACTAAGCTTTATGCTTACCCTTTTAAGCTGTTAAATGTTGTAGGTGCAAGTGACTTAAGAGATAAAGTTGAGCATAGGGAGGGGAAGGCAATTGCAAAGGAATAGTGTGGATTAAGCTTGCTAAATTGTGAGTTGGCAAGTCGCTCTCTTTTAAGTTATCGTTGTGGTCATCACTTGTGTAAATCGTCCAAACAACATATTTTGATGCATGTGTTGGTTATAAGTGAAGTTTATCTAGTGGTTGGTAAACATGTCTTCGACTTTGTAAAGTCAAAGAGGAAAGGGTAGACTTGTAATTTGGATGTATATGTAATTTGGGTGTCTATATGGGTAATGAGTGTGTTGTATGACATATATGGTTAAATGGTGAAAATATATAAGGATGTGTTAGTGGTAGAAACGTGCTAAAATGTTGAAATTAAATTTTGGTTGAATGTGGTAATGGGAAAATTGTTGGTTGCACATAAGTTTGTCAAAATGATGTAAATTTAGAAGTCAAGGGAGTGAAATTGTCATTGGTCTCCAACCGGGTCAAAATGGGTTATTTAATGGGTCAAAATGTTGAAATATGTCAAAATAAAGTGTTGATAAGTGAATGTAGGTAATAAGCCAATTGGTTTGGGTTTTAGTTCATAAAAGTGGTTAATATGGGCATTTTTCAGATGTAAGTCAAAATTTGTCGTTAGTGTGAAATTTAGAAAAGTGCCAATTGGGAAATCTTTGTTATGTTTTATGAAATGAGTCTACTTCAGACTGAAATGAGTCTAAAAAAGAATGAATGAGTCTAAAATAGACATGAGTTAACTTCAGACTGAAATGAGTCTAAAATAGACATGAGTCTACTTCAGGCCGAAAGGAGTCTAAATTAGACTGAATGAGTCTAAATTAGACTATAAGGTGGTGTAATATTCTAAAATGGACATGAAGGGTTAAGAGACTATTTTGACCCATTTTGCCGTGACTTTTGAACAAAAATAAAAAAATGTGGGCGTTTCATACTTCTACTCACTTATTTTCTAGAGCTTATTTTTTCAATAAGCTCCTAAATTTTTGTTAACCAAACAAAGCTAGAAACTTGAGCTTATGAAAAAAAAATAAGCTTAAGCTCCCATAAGTTAGTATGTCAAACACACCCATACCTGCTTGGTACCAGAAATATAACAATACAAAAGTGAACAATGCTCAGCTGTAAAAATTGATACATTACAAAAACATAACACCACCTCAATTCTAGATTGAACGAAGTATAATAACTTAAACAAAAAGATAACAAAGAATCGGTATGCTTATATTTTCGAAATAAAGTACAAAAAAAGATTAAAAATAACGACTCTGTAAATGTCGCACCCCCAAATTATGATGCGGAAGCGGTTCGGGTCGGGGCGCGACTAATACAGTAATCACAGCACAAAGATATAATGAACGACCACTATATGCGTCGTTTTACAACTTGTATTGATAAAACCAAAGTTTACATCAACAGGATAGTTTACATTAGCTCGTTTGAAATTGAGATATTTAAATACATAATTAATTTATACAAAATATAATAATGCAGCTAAATCTCTGATAGTTTGCATGCTAACTCGAGCTAATGAATCCTGATTGGGTAGTCCAACCTACTGCTGAGTACCTGTGATACATGCTAAAATGGGTCAGCAAAACGTTGGTGAGCTCACAGGTTTGTATGTCAACACATATTTGTATGAATCGCAAGATTTAATTGAATTTAAAATGCAATTAAGCTAAATAAAAGTTATACAGCCATGAGCACATAGTCTGAGCTTAACTTGAGGGTCGGGTCCAATTAAGGAATTCGGATCGAGGTGCCTCCTACGAGTGCCTAATCCACACTCGTCTACCCAAATGCTAATACGTCCGTTTGACCAGTTAGTGCTTGCTAACCCGGACGAGGATTGTCAATCCTATATGATATCATATACTAACATTCACGCTACAGATGTATTACCAAACTATGTTGTGGAGGGCTTTAAATTGATTAGTGAAAACAACTCATGTAGTATTTGATTTCGAATGGTACTTGCGTTCATATTGTAAAACAAAACGAGCAAAACAGTAAAAGAGGGGCCATGAGACTCACCTGAGTCTTGAGAGTTTCAATTAATAAACTTGGTTTGATTAGCCGAGTAGTGATGTCCGAAGACTTGTAACCTGAGGGCGTTCAAGACGCGCGATGGTTAATACGAGTAGGTATCTCAAAAGATCACCTATGTTAGTTGATCACACAACTAGTAATGTCCAAATACATTTGGTTTGTTTGTTTGTTTGCGTTTTGAAAACATGTACGGCCCGTTAGTGACGGTTGGTAATAATAATCTCAAAGCGTTATTATTATATGTTTCGTGGTATCGTAAATTTGTCAAAGTATATGTTACGTGTTCCAAGGTTTTCCAACAATGGCATGTTAGACGGCTCCCAACGGTTACCGTCGGTTTCCGTCGGTTGGAACCGACGAAACCGACACCGATGGCACAGGCCCGTCGGTTCGGTTCGTCGGTTTCCTCCGTCGGAAATCCGACGAGATGAATTGAGTGAGGCGTGGGTCCGGATGCGGAGCCAAGTGAATAAAACAAAAAAAAAACTTTTTTTTTTTAAAAAGATCCGTTGAAAAGGAAAAAAAAAAAAAAAAAATTAAAAAAACCCAACGGCTAGGAGCGTCTTTTTTTTGTTTTTTTTTTTAATTTTTTTTTCTTCACTTTTTCCCTATAAATACACACCCTAAAACCACCAAAAAATCACACCTCAAATTCTCAATTCTCTCTAACCTCAAATTTGTATACTTTCACATTTCAAAAAATGTCATCTTCCGATTCCGATATCGAGGACGTGACATCGGTAAATGCTTGTGCCGATCCGATGCAAGCTCTCGCATTGCTTGATGCGATAAGCTCCGGTTCATCCGACGAAGACGAAGTTTATGTTCCAATACCACGAGCACCCCGACGTTACTTTCCTAGAGATCGGGAAAACGCGTCGGAACGTTTGTATCGAGACTACTTTGCCGAGCATCCAACCTTTCTGGCGGATGTTTTTCGTCGTCGTTATCGGATGAGCAAAGGATTGTTTCTACGTATTTGCCAAGGTATACTATCATACTCCACTGTTCCGGTACCTGCATACTTTTCTTACTTCATTCAACGACCCGATGCTACCGGGTTACTTGGTTTTAATGTGTGGCAAAAATGCACGTCCGCCATACGGCAATTGGCATACGGTTGTGCTGCCGATGCGTTTGATGAATATTTACATATGGGCGAGCAAACTTCATATGATTGTTTGGATAACTTATGTAAGTGTGTTTTTCATTTATACTCTACGGAGTATTTACGAAAACCGACTTTGGCGGACGTGCAACGATTGCACGAGAGACATGCTCAGGTACATGGTTTTCCTGGGATGCTTGGTAGCATCGATTGTATGCATTGGCCTTGGAAAAACTGCCCAGTGGCATGGCAAGGTCAGTACACTCGAGGTGATCACGGGCATCCAACGATCATGCTCGAAGTGGTTGCCTCTTATGATACTTGGATTTGGCACGCTTTCTTTGGTCCAGCCGGTTCCAGCAACGACATCAATGTGCTCAATCAATCGGATCTGTTCAACGACTTACTTCAAGACACTGCTCCCCAAGTAAACTTCACAATTGCCGGGGAAGAATTCACTCGAGGTTATTATCTAGGAGATGGCATTTATCCAGAATGGGCCACTATTGTGAAATCGTTTAAGCATCCCCTAACGGAACAGGAGAAACGCTTTAAGAGATATCAAGAATCTGCAAGAAAGGATGTGGAGCGAGCTTTCGGTCATCTTCAAGGCCGTTGGCAAATAATCAAGAACCCGGCAAGACCATATAGCACCAACCGGATATCGAGAATCATGTATGCTTGTGTTATTCTGCACAATATGATAACGGAGGATAACGGACGAAATATGTGTGATGTGGAGGAGCAATATCCACCTGTCCCACCGAGACGCTCGTGGAGAGAAAGAGTGGACACTCATTTGCGTATGGACAAAGAGTTACAGGATCGGGAAGTTCATCACCGACTTCGAAATGCATTGATCGAGCACATTGCACAACTCCCTCCGAACTACCGTAGTCGTTAATTGTTTTAATCGTATAAGTAAAATAATTGTCTTCGTTTCTTAGTGTAACTTTTTTAAATTATTGTATTGTAATTTTTTTTTTTAAGTATTGTAATGTTTTTTTTTATGTATTGTAATTTTTTTTTAAGTATTGTAATGTTTTTGATTTTAATGAAATGTGTTTTTTTTTTAAGTATTGTGTATTATTTAATTAAGTTTATTGGTGTGGGTCCCTGAGAAATGAAACTGACGGATGACTGTTGGGACGGGCCTGTCAGTTTCTGTCAGTTGGGTGAAAAAGCTGACGTGGCGCTGACGTGGCGCGTCAGTTTCTGTCAGTTTCCGTCACGGTTGGGAGTGGTCTTATTATTTATCCAACAATAGCAGGTACTATGCATGAGACAATAGCTGGTTCACTATTCATGAGACAATAGCGGGTTCACTATTCATGAGACAATAGCGGTACTATTTATGAGACAATAAGGATTGTCGGGAATTACTATTCATGAGACAATAGCGGTTACTATTTATGAGACAGTTTCAAGTATGAAAGTGTTAGTTTTTGCGACAATGATGCTGCGACAATCGAGTTTTATACAACAATAGTTATTACGACAATGTGGTTTCATGCGACAATCGTGAAAATACTCAATTATCCGATAATCGATTCCTACAATAAGGTATGCGACAATGGGGTATTGTCGGACACTGTTCATGCGACAATGAGGTATTGTCGGACACTGTTCATGCGACAATGAGGTATTGTCGGACAGGTGTGATTTCCGATTTTGTTTAAGTGTTCGTTTTTGTTGACTAGGTCAAACGTGTTCGGTTTGACCCGAAACTTTTAGGGAAGTCTTAAATATGTTGTATAAGCTTTAGAAAATTGTCGTTACGTTTTATGGTTGACCCGAAGTGTCGGTTTTGTAAAACGACTAAAACAGTCCTTATGTTTACATTTTCCAGATTTTGAACTCGATAAACCACTCGGTTTCACCACCTTTCAAGTCGATCTAGGTCTCAACATAAATCATACATGTTCACCTATGAACCTAGTCCATTTATGCACTTTATGGTGATTTTATATGTTCATTTACTATTTTTAACAAAAATGGAAATGAAAAGTGCTCAGGTTGAGTCTAAGAACGAGCTCAGTCCATAGATCGGTTCCTACACAAAATTCCGTGAGGATCTGGTCAAAGTGGTAAACATAAAAGTTGTAGCCAACATCTTAACGGTCATTTTTCGTTTAGACATCGTAAGTTGATTCTTCCTAAAACTCAAGATATTAACGATTTTGTGGGACTGTTTTAAAGAGACAGAATCGGTCATACGTACATACTTATGAAAAACGTTTTTAAGATTTAGTTTTGGACATTAACAAGTTGTATGAACAATATATCATCTATATAAACATAATACAAGTATTTTACGAAAGTGTCGGGATTCTTACAATGAGTGTTTGAAGAATCCGAAAAGATAGAAACGTTGCTCTCGTTCTCGCGCTCGTTATTACTTCAATCGGCTTAGTGATCCAAGAGGGTTTGATGGTGGTTTTTGGGTGTGTTCTTGGACAGATTTTAAAGAAAGAGAGTGGCGTGAGAGAGAGAGATTTAGAGAGAGAAATGGGTGATGGTGAAGGAGCATTAAGGGTGTGTTTGTGAATTCTTAATGTCAAGGAACAAGATCCACTTTTGGTGGATCTTGTTCGGGCAGAATTTTATTATAAAAATGGGAGGTGAGGTTTGTTAAAATCTTGCCTCCCAATTAGTGGTATTATATCCGTGTTTGTTTACCCGATCGTTTATATATAATGCGTTATACGTACGTATTTTAAATAGCGATTGAATTTTCGACAATTTTAGCTTGAAGTATTAGTCATACTACTTGGAAAAAATTTATAAAAATGTTTGGTTATAGTGTCGGTATTGATCTGCGGAGTCGTGTTACGATTTATAAATCGCGTGACGTTTAAACTAAACGTTTTTGTTATCGATATAAAATATGATAATTATAATGAAGTATTTTATCAAAATACTTATTAATGAGTTATATAATTATAACTTAGGTTATTTCGTTTGTCGGGCGCGTCTCACGCGTTTAATTTGTGTCGGTTACGCTTTAAACAAAACGTACATTGTTTCGTATATTATTAATACATAATAATATAATGTAAATAACTACTATTTAATTATCAAATAGATTTATGTTATTTATTAAAAAGTCTCACCAACGTCCGTATTATTGTATCGGGATCCGCCCGATATGAAAATGCACGATTCAAATAAATCGCGTACGTGTATATATTCTCAAATATATATAATGATACACATAATTAGCCTATTACAAAACTAATTACACGTATTACAAAGTGATTAGGACCTAATAATTTGCACTAATTTATCGGGTGTCACAGTAAAAATCGACTTCTCATGCATCCAAGTGATTCTCCGTGTATATCACAATATATATCAATCAAATTAAACCTGTATCGTTATGAATTGATATCAATTTGTTTTATGAACAACAAAAACTACAAATTATCAGTCAAGTAAATTCATGGTTAACTTCAACATGACTTACACATAGTGTAGATAACTATGTCATCAAAATAAATAAGTCCTCTCTAACAAGTGTATCAATTACCAAATATTTTTTATGCACATGTTTTTGCCATAGAGAAATCAATTGAAAAAATACCGTTAAAATATAAAAATACTAAATCATGCAAGCTTTAAACAAAAAGTATTATGATGACGATCGTAGTTGATTGTGATCCTTAGTAATTGATGATGATTAGGATTTAGGTTTTGTGAAAGTCTAAAACTCATCAGTCGTAGTATATATAACATGTGTCACCGACAATCGTTCTTAAATTTTATTAAATAATAATATCGTATAAATCATATAGTAACAAGATAATAGGACTTTAAATATCGAGACCGGGTACCAAACCGGAAAAATACCGCTACTACACCGAAAGTACCATATCAAAAAAAAAGTTTATATAAGTATCGAATATCGTACCATTTGAAGTGGGATGGTACGGGTACGGTATGGGTATGTTACTGGAATTTCGTTGAGATTCATGTTTTAACTTTCTGTAAGATAGATAGGTTCCCGCACAGCTGTAACTCGGGGTCGAATATATCTAAGGAAGTTCAAGAGACGCATACACTTTGTTGAGTGCAATGTTATGGAAATAATCGCGAGTTACTCCACCAAATGTGTAAAGCCCGTGAAAGATTGGATTAATAAATTATAAGTGGAAAAGAATTATTCCGATAATTTACTAGCGCAATAGATCACAATAACCATATCCCAAATAAAGCTTTTGAAAATAAACAACACATGAGAACACCAGAGATTTACCGAGGTTCGGTCAATTTGCCTACGTCCTCCCAACACACCACCAATCATATTTCTTATAATAGAAATATACAAATTTAGAGAGAAGAATATAACAAACAACTAAAGAGAGAGTTGAGTGTTTTTGGTGTACATATTCTCAATGCAAACCTTTCTATTTATAGTAGCTGAGAACTCTATCAACTTGCAAATGATAGTCACGTGGATAAGTTCACAGCCATAAGAAAGATGCATGTATCTTAAAAAAGGAATCTTCATTACGTGGCCTTATAATTTCCACAAGCTTGAGAGATGCCTTTGTAGCCAATCAACATGAGCCACCTCAACAAATCTCCACCTTGGCGAATGCCCAAAGGTCTCTAATCTCCCTCTTAACCATCGTTGGTGGTGTCTTCAAACAATCATCAAGTTTTAACAATGTTGATCAAGTCCAAACAGGAATTGAACTTGATCGCAGCTAATACTTTTGTCAACATATATGCAGGATTCATTGTGGTGTGGATCTTCTAGATTCTAACTCCACCTTCTTCGAGTATCTCTCATATGAAGTGATACCTGACATCAATGTGCTTCGTCCTTGCATGATAAACCTGGTTCTTTGCTAAGTGAATTGCACTTTGATTGTCACAATGCAATTTCATAAACTTCTGATCAATTCCAAGTTCACCAAGTAACCCTTGAAGCCATATTGCTTCCTTCACAGCCTCTGTAACAGCCATATACTCTGCTTCTGTTGTCGACAGAGCAACAGTAGACTGTAAGGTAGACTTCCAACTGACAGGTGCTTTTGCAAGAGTAAAGACGTAGCCTGTAGTTGACCTTCGCTTGTCTAAATCTCCGCCATAATCCGAATCACAATATCCAACCACCCACTGCTTATCATCTTGTTCGAAAACCAATCCAACATCTGCTGTATTGTGGATGTATCTCAAAATCCATTTAACTGCTTGCCAATGCTCCTTTCCAGGATTATGCATATACCTGCTCACTACTCCAACTGCTTGGCAAATATCTGGTCTTGTACACACCATAGCATACATCAAGCTACCAACAGCATTTGCATAGGGTACATTTTTCATGTACTCTCTTTCATCATCATTCTTTGGCGACATAGCAGCGCTGAGTTTAAAATGAGGAGCGAGCGGAGTGCTAACAGGTTTTGTTTGTTCGTTGATCCCAAAACGCTTTAGCATCCTTCTCAGATAGTTTTTCTGAGTCAAACAAAGCTTCCTCGATTTTCTATCTCTGACTATTTCCATGCCAAGAATCTTCTTTGCTTCACCAAGATCCTTCATCTCAAATTCCCTGTTCAGTTGAGTCTTCAAGTTTTCAATCTCCACTAAACTCTGAGAAGCTATCAACATATCATCTACATATAGAAGAAGATATATGAAGGAACCGTCTTGTAGCTTTTTCAAATAGACACAATGGTCATACTTGCTTATTGTGTACCCTGACTCCAACATAAACTTATCAAATCTCTTGTACCACTGCCGTGGGGACTGTTTCAACCCATACAAAGACTTATTAAGTTTACACACTTCATTTTCTTTTCCAGCAACTTTGAATCCTTCTGGCTGAACCATAAAGATTTCCTCCTCCAAGTCTCCATGTAGAAATGCAGTCTTTACATCCATCTGAACTAGTTCAAGATCCAACTGTGCTACTGATATCGCGTAAAAAGTCACGTTTTTACTACCGATATCTCTCTCATTCTGGAACGATTCTTGGCAAATTAACTCAAATATAGCACAAATCAGTAACATTATGCCAAGAAGGTCAAAACGAGGTCGCACGATAAAAATCAAGTAAAACGGATGTGAAACGAAGATTCCACACACGTTTGAAGATTCAAGGCATAAAAACGAGATTTCAAGACCAAAGTGCCCTTCACCAACATCCATTATTTCCAAGATGTTCGTTTTCAAAATTCGGATCCAACAGAAGAAGAATCAACTGAAACGGGTAAAAATTGAAGATTTCGCGCCCGCCGGAAGATCCAAATGATCCGTACGCAATATATGGAGCTAGGGACCTCATCTCGGGGCCTATCCTATGTCAAAATCTTCGTTTTTGAATTACGAATCCAACAAAAAAAGAATCAACTCAAACGGACGTATAACGAAGAAAACACGCACGAATCAAGAAACGAAGCAACAAACAACGCAACGGGGCGGGGGTGGGCCCACCGCCGCCGGCCACACCAAGGGCGGCGCCGGCCACCCTGCTCCCGTCCCGGTTTCCGTTTTTGGTAACTTTTGGTACCCGGTTCGCCTACTTTTCGCGTTGTACAAGCCACTTTTGGAAAGTCTTCTAACATGAGCCTCAAGGACAACTTGTGCTAATGTGAGCCAAAGCTCACCTATAAATAGGAGGCTTTTGGTTCATTTGAAAGATACACCAACACACCTACACCTTCACACATATCACATATGCACTAGTTACTTTCTCACTTTCTCATTCTACTTTCTTTAAATTAGCATTAGGTTAGTTTAGCATCTTGTTTAGAGTAGAAAGAAAGCTAGGAACGTGTTGTAATCTTTGGTGTACGCTTGGAGTTACGATCATTAATTCAAGTCTATTCCTTCTCGCATATTAATCTCGGTTATCTCTATCCTTATCTATCCTAATTAAACATGTTTGCTTTAATTATGTTTGCGATCGTTTTTACCATGATTAGCGAGTAGATTACTATTGTATTTGTTGTGATGTAGTTAGTATATATAATTGTGGGATGACTTTGAATACGTCGTGAAATAATATGACGGCCCCTATTCGACTGATTACTCGGTATAGTATTGGAAATGCTTTTGAGCATAGTACAAATATATGGAAGCCAGTAACGACCCAAGGTAGTTGTATTATTGATCGACGTTATAGAATTGGAAACTTTGTGGACGGACTTATCTTGTGATTTTAAACCTAAAACTTATATTCGCCTTTCGATTAACAAACGTGGTTGTAACCTTGTAAAGAGGAGTCGCGAACCTCAATACTCGGTCAATAGTTATCTGTGTAAAAACTATGTTTTTAATTGTAACGTCATGCAAGCATTATAAAATGCAATGTGATTACGTGGACTTGCCATGAGTATTGTACACTTCTGATCACATCGTACTTATCATGTAAACATCGCGAAGCAATTGAACTCACAACAGAAACGTTGGTAAACAATTTAATACGTTGTGAATTACCATAGTATTTTCCGACATGGTCTGGGTTTAACTTTCTATAAAAAGCCGTCAGCATTTTAATTAGTTGTTTTAGTTTAAATTAGATTAGATTAGGTAGGCTAAAGGCTAAATGTCCATTTACGAAAACCTAAGGATTTGTTAATTGTATTGAGAAAGGCAAGTTTAAAATCCAACTTAACCCGATACTTTTTATTAAAACCATGAAACCTAAAGTATGGTACGCAAGAAACCTTAATGCTTTCCCTCGTTTATCACGCTTAAGTTTCATTGGTAGAAATTGATTAAATAAGTCCGGACACAAATTCTAAGTTAGTTGTTTAATGGATTCATAATCATTGTGGTATTAAGAACGGCTAGACATGTTATGGACTTGCTACTCTATTCCTTCGCCCACGAGCGAATACGTTCAATAATATGGGTCACTAACTCCGTCACAGGAGAGTGTGGAGAGTTGAGCATTGTCTGTCTGGTCAGAATCACGACACCTTAGTTCCTCGTGACATATTAGTTGATAACCGACTAATAAGGAATCTATTGGTTATACCATAAATTAATGAATCTCATAAGCAATCCAATTTAGTTAATCATTTTCCCGTAAGAGTCATCATCCCATAATTATTAACTAACGAACTCACAACAAATACTACTTTGCATATCTGATATCCTATTACATTTTATCCGCTTTATTTAGTTTATTTAGTTAACTGAACCAAAACCCCCAACGCACTCTTTTAAAACATTTACTAGAAAAGAAAGATTGATTGGATCACCTCAGTTTCAATTCAGTTTCTCTTTAAGAACGACTCTAGGTCCAACTTACCGCCTACTAACCTTTTGGTTCAGTATTAGTAAGTCACACTTAGACCCCAGCAATTATAAATTTAAAACCACCCGTTGTTTTCGATAGCAACAAGTTTTTGGCGCCGCTGCCGGGGAGACTAACTGTCCGATCCAGAGGCCCAACCAATCCCAATTCTAGTAAACCCGTAGGATAAAACCTTCTAAAAAAAACACAAAAACATTTCCTTTATTGTCTATTTTCCTTTATTGTCTTTCCTTTTAGTTTATGACCTGTTCCCCTAGATCTGCACCACTATTTAACTTTCCCGATCCAGAACTTATAATACGCACAATTCGACGAGAAAAGAAACAATCTACACTTAAGCAAGCAATGGCTGAACGTATCACTCTCGCTGATAACAGTAAACCCTCTATCGAAGGAAGAGGAGGACCAATTCTTTACCCTGAAACCCCTGGTCAATCTTTCGAGCTTAAACACCACATCATCCAACTAATCCAAAACCACTGTCAATTCCACGGATTGCCCAGTGATGACCCAAACTCTCACCTCGACAAGTTCATCTCTCTCTCAAATTCCTACAAGCAAAACGGAATTGGCCAAGATACAATCCGTTTATACCTTTTCCCTTATTCGCTCACCCATCATGCGCAAACATGGTTTGAAGGTTTAGAGACCGGCTCTATCCCTTCATGGACTGTGATGGCGACAAAGTTCCTAACCAAGTACTTTCCGCCCTCTAAACAAACCAAACTCCGAAATGACATCATGAACTTTCTACAAGCTTTCGATGAGTCATTATATACCGCATGGGAACGATTCAAAGGAGCCTTAAAGAAATGCCCTAATCACCGACTCGATAAGTCTGCACAATTGTGCACTTTCTACAATGGTTTAGATCCTAACCACCGAACTACACTCGATGCTGCTGCACAAGGAAGCTTCATGGCAAAGACCGATGAAGAAGGATGGAACCTGATAGAAAACATGACTATGCACCACCACGATTGGAATTCTGGAGATCATTCAACATCTTCCAAACCTATCGCTGCTGCAAACCCGATTCCAGTCGAAGCAATCAAGACACTAACAGAGAAAATGGACTCGCTCGTCAAACAGTTTGGAGAACTTAAGAAACAACAGCACCAAGTACACCAAGTGCAAGTCTGTCAACACTGCACCAACCCGCAACCATCTGGAGAATACCAAGTTGAATACGAAGAAGTGGATGGCACTGTCTACTATGCTCAGTTTCCAGCTCGACCTCCCGGTTTCAACCAAAACAACAACCAACCCAGAGGACCTCCCTTTCCACCGAGAAACAACCAACAACCTTTTCAACCTCGATACCCACCCAGATATCCACCCTACCAACAACAATCACAACTTCCTTACAATCAACCCCTTGCACTCCCTGCACCCACTTCTGACACAAACCAAACCACTGAACAAACCACCAAGACGAATGCCCCAGCTTCAAGTTCAGACGAAGCCTTCACCCAATTCATGCAAGGTCAACACCTGCTCAACCAAAAGACGTCCGCTAGACAAGATCAAGCCGACCTCTTCATGAGAAATCAATTGGCTGTGTTAAAGAATTTGGAAGCTCAAATTGGACAATTGGCACAACGTCTTGAGAATAGACCCCGAGGAAGTTTGCCCAGCAACACGGTTCAAAATCCGCATATTGAGGAAGCAAAGCAACTTACAACACCAAAGGAAGCAGCCACTACTCCACCTGCTGCTGTTCCAGTAAAGGAAGAACCAAAGGTCAAGATACCAGCTGTGGAAACCACTCAAACCATGAACAAAGAGGTTAGAATCACTTACCCCACTAGACTTAAAGTTCAACCTAAGAAACTGTCGTCCTTTAAGTTAGATGGAAAATTCCTTGATACCATGTCTAGAGTTCCTGGTCGTAATAAGTATATTAGAAAATTGCTATCCACCAAAGATAAATTGCCTGAAGTGAACAACATTCCCCTTAGTTCTGAAACCTCAGCCCTACTTAAAAATAGCCTTCCCGAAAAATTAGGAGATACTGGTAGATTTACACTCCCTTGTTCTATCTACAATTCCGGAAATATGAGCGCTTTAGCCGACTTAGGAGCTAGCATTAACCTTATGCCCTACTCCCTGTTTAAGAGGCTACAACTTGAAAACTTGAAACCCACCAAGATGACCGTCCAGCTAGCCGACCAATCTGTTAGATACCCAAAGGGAATAGCTGAAAATGTCCTTGTTCAAGTTGACAAATTTTTCTTTCCAACGGATTTCGTGGTAATGGACATCCATGAGGACATAAATATTCCAATCATCCTTGGAAGACCAATCATGAACACAGCTAGAGCAGTGATTGATGTGTATAACCACACGATTGTTTTACGATCGCATGGTGAAAGCATCACTTACAAGATCGACCAACCGGAATGCACCCCAGAAGAGGAAGAATGTTGTGCTATATCCACAGGAAAAGTCTGTTCCGATGATGAATCAGAACTAGAGGAGGAACCGCAATTCACCCGATCATCCGTTCTCATTTCTGACACTGAATACGACCCAGAAGAGGAAGAATACGAGGAAGCAGATGAAGAAATTGAATCTAACCCCGAAGAGGAAGAAGAAGAAGAAGAAGAGGAAGAGATGGAAGAAGATGAAGATCATACTGATTCGCCACAAATGGCCGAAGTTAAAAGGATACAAAACTGTGATGACTGCTCTTCATCAGAGGAATCAGTTGATTACGGAGCCATTCGCCAAGAACTCAGATCCTCTCATCTAAAAAGAATGGGAAACATCCTGAATTCCTATCTCGATCCATCAAAACCCTTTACCAGAACTCGACTCCGAGACATTGAAACCTTTGAAGAAGGACTCCGATCATCACCACACCCGGACCAGTATGCCAAACTACTACAGAGAATTTCGGCATATAAGGCACGTCAACCAGGAAGCTTTGCCGAAGAGAACATTCATGACATAACAACCGAAGTCCGAACCATCAAAATCGATAGTTCTCGACCCTTCAACAACGCGCCCTCAGACGAAGAACTCCACCAATTTCCCGATTCACGTGATAAGGACTCCGACTGCAACAGTGAATGTGATGACGACTACGTCAACATCACCCTCGATGAACGCTCTATTCCACAATCTCCTCTTGCTCCCCCTAATTCCCCTGCTGTCGCAACAGAGAGACTAGAAATTCCTCTGATAGATACTCATCAAGACATGATCGAGATGATTGACGAATACGACGATGTCCGAATCATCGTAGAAGCCATCAAAGAATCAACTAACGACTACAACACCGCACAGAGACACATGATAAGGGCAATCATACGAGACTACGATTCATACCTCGCCAATTATGGAGAACCAGAGCCCAGCACTCTTCGGAGAAACATTCGAGCATTCTCTGACCTGCTTCAAGAACAACTTACCAGAGAAGCTCGACAGCGAGAAAGACCCAACTACCCAATGGGAGAAATCGAATTCTACGGAAACCAAAGGCGAATATACCAAAAAGTATATTGTGCCTTAGCCGGGTCAGCTTTTCCGTACTCGTCAAGTCAAAAAGCTATTCTTGCATCAATGAGAACCAATCTGGAAAGAGCCACAGGGAACCCAAGAAGTTATGCCGACATCAGAATGGTGGGAGATCTTAGAACTCTTCTAGATCTCATCGAAACTGGAGAGCACCTCACAGCATCAGAGAACTGCAGGATCGTCATTCAATCCACCATTGGGCACCACATTGAACTAATAATTGATGAGCTAAACGAGCCAGCCTATGAAGAAGAAACTCGTGAGGTACCGAGATTCATCCCGCACATGTCGCAAATCAATTTAGCCACTTATGTGACTACCCGACTGCGCGAAATGTACCAAGAAGAAGATGTAGAACTCGACGTCTACCGAAATGGATATCGCGAGATATTCAGCAAGTTAATTTGCATCTTCACCGACTCGGATTTTCCCTTCAACCGCGAGCAACATCAACTAATCAGACAAGTGTGCCAAGCAACCAGATCCTTCGGAGGAGACCCTTGGGCTAATGATTTTGAAGAAGTGAAAACCGAATTCATGGCTTTAATCGCCTCGATAGGAAGAAACCACCCACAGCGTGAAATCGTTCGAACTTACACCTGCACTCGCATTGACCCTAACGGGCCAGTTACAAGGGCAGTTCGATACATCTGCTATGGAATGGCAATTCTCGACCGACTCGCCACCGATCACTTCAAAAGCTTCAGAATACTATCCACCAACCCACCAACTCTCATTGCTGACATGATAGAGCAATTCCTGCAGTACTATCCTCCACGATACTCTCTACCAAGGAACCACAGTGACCACGCCACCACTACTGATGCATCAACCATCATCTGAGGAAGAAGAGAACTAAGTCGAGCTCTCGACTTTAAAAGAGCGCTTCTCGGGAGGCAACCCGTGTTTTATTTCCGCTATTTTACTTTCCAAGAAGTGATGACATCTCCGACTATCTTTCACACTCGGATCATACAAAGAATGCTCCAGCTTGCAAGAAAGCATCAACAACCGAAGAATAGTATATCCGACGTGTTCACACTCACTAGACCAATCACAAGAAGACTTGACCAAGAGCGCACCAAAGAAGACAAAGACCGGAAGATGCAACCAAAAGAACACTGCAATCACCGGGGAGTATTTCTAAAACCGTTTCTTTCATTCGTTTTAAATATACAATATCCATTATGCTTATCACTAAGTGTGGGATTCAAACCCAGCACACACACTGACAGAATAAGTTTTAGATGTTTAAAACCCTAAGTGTGGGATTTTACCCCATTCAGAGCTTAGTATAACATCGAGGACGATGTTCCTTTAAGTGTGGGATAGCAGTAGTTGCACTACTGTTAAATGGATATTGGTATATCCTTGATTCTAAATCGTTGCTCTTTATTAGACCTTGCTTCTCCATAAAAGTAAACAAAATTTTTCAAAACTAAGTTAAAAATATGTAGAAAATGAAAAAAATAAAATTTTTAAAAGAATGATTTACTTTGGGGAAGAAAGATAAAATATAAGTTCTTTTGAAAAACAAGTTTGACAATCCCATAAAGAGCATCGCATGACTAAGCACACAACAACCCAACTTTCGATTTGTGAGGTATCTTGAGCCATATGAAAAGCATTCATTTTTAATGATTCACTTTTCCGATTCTTGAGTGTGCCGATGTATGCGTTTAGAATCAGAACTTGCTCTTGTTATGCATTTCGAATCCGAACTTGTGAGTCAAAAAGGAGATCGAATCACATCATTCTTGAACCCATCCATACACCCAAAATAAGTACGTTACCCCTTTACCTACTCAAAAACATCCCTCAAACTTCCTACAAAGTTCCAAAGATGAAAAAAATAAAAAAAAAAAATCAAGGATATGACGTCAAAAGGAAAGAAAAAGTCCCAAGAAAGTTCAAAGAAAAGAAAGTCAAATGGAAAAAGAAGACTCCGACCAAAATAGAAAGAAGGCGTCAATCCTCCCGAAAATTCAAAATTTCCAACTTTCCGCTTCACCAAAAACAAAACCCAACAAAACCCCTCTCACACCACCAACATTCCACCACTAAAAACCTTACATCACTTCCCTTAGAATGATTGTGGCTAGATCGACTTCGCGCTCACCAAAAAGGTAACGATTTGATACTTGATCAAGCCTATGACGATAAACAATACATGACTGGCGTTCTGAGCGATTGATATAATAGAATAGGAAACCCTAAACACTTTGAGTGATTGGAGTGACCACCTTGAGAGGATCGCCTAGTCATGTATCAACGATCAATGATCAAAAGCATGCTCCTAAAGATTACAACCTTGCTTTCTAAAATAACAAATATCTTTATTTTTCCAAAACCCCCTTAGTAAAAAGTTCCCATCTTAAAATAATTTCATTATCTGCTTATCTTTAACCATGTTTAACGTTAGTTTGCTTGAGGAGAAGCAAAGTTCTAAGTGTGGGATACTTGATATCGCGTAAAAAGTCACGTTTTTACTACCGATATCTCTCTCATTCTGGAACGATTCTTGGCAAATTAACTCAAATATAGCACAAATCAGTAACATTATGCCAAGAAGGTCAAAACGAGGTCGCACGATAAAAATCAAGTAAAACGGATGTGAAACGAAGATTCCACACACGTTTGAAGATTCAAGGCATAAAAACGAGATTTCAAGACCAAAGTGCCCTTCACCAACATCCATTATTTCCAAGATGTTCGTTTTCAAAATTCGGATCCAACAGAAGAAGAATCAACTGAAACGGGTAAAAATTGAAGATTTCGCGCCCGCCGGAAGATCCAAATGATCCGTACGCAATATATGGAGCTAGGGACCTCATCTCGGGGCCTATCCAATGTCAAAATCTTCGTTTTTGAATTACGAATCCAACAAAAAAAGAATCAACTCAAACGGACGTATAACGAAGAAAACATGCACGAATCAAGAAACGAAGCAACAAACAACGCAACGGGGCGGGGGTGGGCCCACCGCCGCCGGCCACACCAAGGGCGGCGCCGGCCACCCTGCTCCCGTCCCGGTTTCCGTTTTTGGTAACTTTTGCTACCCGGTTCGCCTACTTTTCGCGTTGTACGGTACCCGGTTCGCCTACTTTTCGCGTTGTACAAGCCACTTTTGGAAAGTCTTCTAACATGAGCCTCAAGGACAACTTGTGCTAATGTGAGCCAAAGCTCACCTATAAATAGGAGGCTTTTGGTTCATTTGAAAGATACACCAACACACCTACACCTTCACACATATCACATATGCACTAGTTACTTTCTCACTTTCTCATTCTACTTTCTTTAAATTAGCATTAGGTTAGTTTAGCATCTTGTTTAGAGTAGAAAGAAAGCTAGGAACGTGTTGTAATCTTTGGTGTACGCTTGGAGTTACGATCATTAATTCAAGTCTATTCCTTCTCGCATATTAATCTCGGTTATCTCTATCCTTATCTATCCTAATTAAACATGTTTGCTTTAATTATGTTTGCGATCGTTTTTACCATGATTAGCGAGTAGATTACTATTGTATTTGTTGTGATGTAGTTAGTATATATAATTGTGGGATGACTTTGAATACGTCGTGAAATAATATGACGGCCCCTATTCGACTGATTACTCGGTATAGTATTGGAAATGCTTTTGAGCATAGTACAAATATATGGAAGCCAGTAACGACCGAAGGTAGTTGTATTATTGATCGACGTTATAGAATTGGAAACTTTGTGGACGGACTTATCTTGTGATTTTAAACCTAAAACTTATATTCGCCTTTCGATTAACAAACGTGGTTGTAACCTTGTAAAGAGGAGTCGCGAACCTCAATACTCGGTCAATAGTTATCTGTGTAAAAACTATGTTTTTAATTGTAACGTCATGCAAGCATTATAAAATGCAATGTGATTACGTGGACTTGCCATGAGTATTGTACACTTCTGATCACATCGTACTTATCATGTAAACATCGCGAAGCAATTGAACTCACAACAGAAACGTTGGTAAACAATTTAATACGTTGTGAATTACCATAGTATTTTCCGACATGGTCTGGGTTTAACTTTCTATAAAAAGCCGTCAGCATTTTAATTAGTTGTTTTAGTTTAAATTAGATTAGATTAGGTAGGCTAAAGGCTAAATGTCCATTTACGAAAACCTAGGGATTTGTTAATTGTATTGAGAAAGGCAAGTTTAAAATCCAACTTAACCCGATACTTTTTATTAAAACCATGAAACCTAAAGTATGGTACGCAAGAAACCTTAATGCTTTCCCTCGTTTATCACGCTTAAGTTTCATTGGTAGAAATTGATTAAATAAGTCCGGACACAAATTCTAAGTTAGTTGTTTAATGGATTCATAATCATTGTGGTATTAAGAACGGCTAGACATGTTATGGACTTGCTACTCTATTCCTTCGCCCACGAGCGAATACGTTCAATAATATGGGTCACTAACTCCGTCACAGGAGAGTGTGGAGAGTTGAGCATTGTCTGTCTGGTCAGAATCACGACACCTTAGTTCCTCGTGACATATTAGTTGATAACCGACTAATAAGGAATCTATTGGTTATACCATAAATTAATGAATCTCATAAGCAATCCAATTTAGTTAATCATTTTCCCGTAAGAGTCATCATCCCATAATTATTAACTAACGAACTCACAACAAATACTACTTTGCATATCTGATATCCTATTACATTTTATCCGCTTTATTTAGTTTATTTAGTTAACTGAACCAAAACCCCCCAACGCACTCTTTTAAAACATTTACTAGAAAAGAAAGATTGATTGGATCACCTCAGTTTCAATTCAGTTTCTCTTTAAGAACGACTCTAGGTCCAACTTACCGCCTACTAACCTTTTGGTTCAGTATTAGTAAGTCACACTTAGACCCCAGCAATTATAAATTTAAAACCACCCGTTGTTTTCGATAGCAACAGCTACCAAAGCCAACAAAATTCTAATAGAGGAATGTTTTACGACTGGAGAAAACACTTCATTGTAATCGATTCCTTCCTTTTGAGCATAGCCCTTAGCTACCAATCTTGCTTTGTAGCGAATATCATCTTGGCCGGAGAACCCATCTTTCTTTGCAAACACCCATTTGCATCCAATTGCCTTCTTTCCATTTGGGAGGTTGGTCAACTCCCATGTCTGATTCTTTTCAAGGGACTGCATTTCTTCACTCATGGCAATCCTCCACTTCTCATTCTCTGAATTTCGAACAGCTTCAGAGTAAGTAGTAGGAACATCATCAGCTGCAATTGAAGATGCACAAGCCACCGTATCTGTATAGCGAGCAGGCTTTACAATTACTCTCTTTGGCTTGCTGGTTGCAATTGATTCATGTTGCGTTTGAGATTCGAGAGTCTGAACCTCCTCTTCATCAAAATCTCCTTCTACCGTAGGAGAATCAATACCCGTTTCCGGATCTGCTGGTGCAATTGTTCTTTCGAACTCTACCTTTTTGGTGGTTCCATCCGACTGCTCAACATTCACCTTCTTCAACATGGTAGATTCATCGAAGGTGACATCCCTGCTAAAGATCGTTTTCCTCATCTCTGGACACCACAAACGATAGCCTTTGATTCCAGAGGTGATACCCATGAACAATGCTTTCTTTGCTCTAGGATCCAACTTTGATTCTTTTACATGGTAATATGCAGTGGAACCAAACACATGTAAAGAATCATAATCAGTAGCGGGCTTCCCAAACCATTTCTCCAATGGTGTTTTTCTATCAATAGCAGTCGATGGCAAACGATTAACGAGGTGACAGACATAAGTTACAGCTTCAGCCCAAAACTCTTTACCCAACCCAGCATTAGATAACATACACCGAACTTTCTCCAACAATGTTCGGTTCATGCGTTCAGCCACCCCATTCTGTTGTGGTGTATGTCTGACAGTGAAGTGTCTAATGATGCCATCATCTTCACAGACTTTTCTAAACTGATCATTCTTGTACTCTCCGCCATTGTCTGTACGGAGACGCTTGATCTTTCTGCCTGTCTGAGTTTCCATCATCTTTTTCCATTTAAGGAAAACCCCCAACACTTCATCCTTTGTCTTCAAAGTGTACACCCACACTCTCCGGGAAAAGTCATCAACAAAGGTCACATAGTAGTGTTTCCCACCCAACCAACTTGTCTTGGAGGGTCCCCACACATCAGAGTGGACATAGTCTAAAATACCCTGAGTATTATGAATGGCTGTCCCAAATTTGACCCTGGTCTTCTTCCCGCTAATACAATGCTCACAAAGATCCAACTTACAGGAGCGAACTCCTTTCAACAATCCTTGACTGATGAGCAAATTCAAGGATTTTTCACCTGCATGACCCAAGCGCATATGCCACAGCCTAACCGCTTCCGAATTTCTATCACCACTTGTAACAGCTGCGACAGTTCCGACAACTATTCTACCCTCGTAGTGGTACGTGTTGTTGCTTTTACGGTTACCCTTCAATACTACAAGCACTCCAGAGATAATATTCATAACCCCATTTTTTGCTTTAACCTCGAACCCTTTAGATTCTAAAGTTCCCACAGAAATAAGATTCTTCTTTATCTCCGGCGAGTAACGAACTCCTTTTAAAGACACGATTGATCCATCGCCATTTTTTAAACGGACTGAACCAATCCCATTGGTAGCAAGAGGAGCTTCATTTGCCGTATAAACAATCTCTTTGTGATCTTGAAAATCACTAAACCACTCCCGATGTGGTGTCATATGATGACTACATGCGGAATCTAATAGCCATACATCCAAAGTGTTTCTGGTTGACGAGGTTGCGAGTGAGAGATCAGATTTTGGATCATCACACTCGGTCACATTCGTCTCTGCTACAGCTTTCCCTTTCTGAGATTTTTCATAGTTTTTCAACTTCTGACAATCTCTCTTCCAATGACCTTTTTCATGACAAAAGGCACATTCATCTTTGCTTGGTCTATGCCTAGATTTGGATCTCCACCTATTTCCGGTGTTCTTTTTCTACGAACGACCTCTGACTAACAAAACCTCCGAGTCACCCCCAGAACTTACATGCTTGTCCTTCTTTCTCAGTTCTTGACTGTATAAGGCAGCACAAACTTCGCTTAGAGATACGTCATCTTTCCCGTTGAGTAGAGTTGTTTCGAGTAACTCGAACTCATCGGGCAGTGAACCCAACAATATTAAAGCCAGATCTTGGTCTTTGAACACCTCATCAATATTCATCAAATCGGTAACCAATTGATTAAAACTGGTTATATGATCATTCATTGTGGTACCTTGTACATAAGTAAAGCGAAATAATCTTTTCTTCATGTACAGTTTGTTCTGACAACTTTTCTTCAGAAACTTCTCCTCCAATGCCCTCCACAATTTGTGTGCGGATCTTTCTTTAGAGAAAGCATATCGCTGTTCTCTAGAGAGGCATGATCGAATAGTACCACAAGCTAACCGATTGATGGTTCGAAAGTTCTTCTCTTCAACATCTTCTGGTTTATGTTCTTCAATGGCAATGTCTAGACCTTGCTGAAAAAGCGCGTCCAAAACCTCGCTTTGCCACATGCCAAAATGACCGGTACCATCGAAAACCTCCACCGCCAGTCTTGTATTTGACAAGAGTGGTCTCGTCCAATTTGGTGAAATTAGTTCACCCGATGTGGAAGGTTTGACAACTTCTCCCTCAACCATTTTGGATACAAATAATTTTCAATAGCTTTCAAAATAGCCCAACGGATATCTTTTCTGATGTGGAAGATCAAATTAAATTGCAACCACAGAGCATACTAAGAATAACCTCGGCTCTGATACCAATTGTTGTGGAAATAGTCGGCCTAATTACTCCACCAAATGGGTAAAGCCCGTGAAAGATTGGATTAATAAATTATAAGTGGAAAAGAATTATTCCGATAATTTACTAGCGCAATAAATCACAATAACCATACCCCAAATAAAGCTTTTGAAAATAAACAACACATGAGAACACCAGAGATTTACCGAGGTTCGGCCAATTTGCCTACGTCCTCCCAACACACCACCAATTATATTTCTTATAATAGAAATATACAAATTTAGAGAGAAGAATATAACAAACAACTAAAGAGAGAGTTGAGTGTTTTTGGTGTACATATTCTCAATGCAAACCTTTCTATTTATAGTAGCTGAATACTCTATCAACTTGCAAATGATAGTCACGTGGATAAGTTCACAGCCATAAGAAAGATGCATGTATCTTAAAAAAGGAATCTTCATTACGTGGCCTTATAATTTCCACAAGCTTGAGAGATGCCTTTGTGGCCAATCAACATGAGCCACCTCAACATGCAAGACATCTAATGTTTCCAAGTTAATGTTTGCATGTTGGACAACAATTGTGCATCCTATGTTTGCAACTGTTTGACCATTTGAGCACTACGCCTTGTAGAAAAACTATATTGTCACATACATTGTATAATTGTGTTAGAGTGGGGTTCAAATGAGAATAGGAATTTGTGTGAGAATGAGGGAACCAATGATATCAAGTCATGCGTACAAAGAGAATGCTCCACATTAACAAAACCCATTTACCCCCAACATCAATTATCTCACAAACGACAAATCGAAAAATTATGAAAATTGCACCATTAAATTCAGTGTTTTCTCCTCTTCGATTTGTTGTCCCTCAAGGCATACTTTCAACGAGTTTTTTTTTCATCTTTTTTGGTGGGTTTCACATTTACTAACACATGTGTTAAAGTGTTGCGTTTAGGGTTTAGGGGTTAGGGTTTAGGATTTAGGGTCGGGGGTTTGGGATTTCGCCCTGAAACCCCAAACCCCCGACCCTAAACCCTAACCCCTAAACCCCAAACCATAAATCCTAAACGCTTTACAAAACTCTAAACCCGAAATCATACTAAACCCTAAACCCTACTAAACCCTAACCCTAAACCATGCTAAACCCTAACCCTAAATCCTAAACCCTAAACCCTAACCCTAATCACAAATCAAATGTACAACCAATCACTAACACATGTGTTACTAATTTGTAAAATCCACCAAAAAATGGGGGGAAAAAGTTGTCAAAAGTATTTCATTGACGGACGGCAAATCGAAGAGGATAAAACGTTGAATTTTATGGTGCAATTTTCATGATTTTTCGAATTACGGTTTGTAAGATATTTGAGTTTAAAAAATGTGAGGGAAATGGGTATTTGATGAAAATGAGTGGTTGAAATTGATTCCCCTATTCTTACTCAAAATTAATGTACTCATTTGAACTCTACTCTATGTAATTTTTATGGGAAAAGTACAATAAAAGGTACTATACTTATCACATATTCCTATTTAAGGTACACAACTTTTAATTTTTTAATTTAAGGTATCGAACTTTCAATTTGTAATCAAGTTAGGGACATGAATTTCACAAATGACGAACCGTCACCGAATTTCTTTTTTATAAGTAACATATCTATTTAGTCGATTATTATTCCTTGATCAATTTTAAAAAATATTGAGTATAATGAGAGATATTACAGTTGAAAGTGGTAATGAGTTTTTGTTAATTTCTTTCTCCTCACTCAATATTTTTTAAAATTGATCGAGGAATATTAAACGATTAATTACATATGTTACTTATAAAAAAGAAATTCGGTGATAACTCGTCATTTGTAAAATTTGTGTCCCTAACTTGATTACAAATTGAAAGTTCGATATCTTACATTAAAAAATTGGGTAAAGTATCTGAAAATGCAACTAACTTGTATCAAATCTCTATTGTGTGTACCCAACTTACGTATGCTATTTTTAATGCAACCAACTTTCAAAAAATGTCTATTGTGTGTAACTTGATGACGTGGCGAGCTCATGTCACTCTATCCTACGCCACGTGGCACGCTCTGAGCTCGCCACGTCATCAAGTTACACACAATAGACATTTTTTGAAAGTTGGTTGCATTAAAAATAGCATACGTAAGTTGGGTACACACAATAGAGATTTGGTACAAGTTAGTTGCATTTTCAGATACTTTACCCTAAAAAATTTAAAGTTGTGTACCTTAAATAGGAATAGGTGATATATATAGTACATTTTATTGTACTTTTCCCAATTTTTATATATAGTAACCTTAACGTCTAAAATAGAAGCTTTAGCAAACCTCAAAAAGATCACCAAACTCGTATTTTGAGTAAACAACCACTTTCCATCTATAACAACTATCATACGTGTGTGGACAACCCACGAGTGGAGAATATAAACTTCTGAAAAGATTTGGTTGCGCTGCTCTTTACAATAATCCAGAGGCAACTGAATTGATAGATGATGGTTAAGAATTAGGATCACCAAAACACATTTCAACACTGTCTTAGATAGAGATTTACAACCAGTACCTGATACGTTAACGAGCCTAATAGATCTTTGCAGTTTAAACAAATATTACCCTATTCAGAATCCGCTCAACCAAAATCAGGTCAGAGTAACAAATTCCTATACAACTTCATTTATTTAGTCTCACTACCTTCCAAGCCCCGTTTACAAATGGGTTTACATATCGATGGCCGTCGCCATCAACGTCACCATCACCTTCATCACCACCATCACCGTCACTATCATCGTCGCTAACACTCACATCATCTAGATACGACTCATCAGACCAATAAGCTGTATCCTCCAGTGAACTAAGAACCTTAAAGTTTGATGGGAAAACAAAACCTGTAGCTTCCAAAAGGTAGAAGGCCTAGCAACAAGAAAATCGCAACGAAAAGAAACCAAAATGAGAACATTGCAATACCTATTTGATATATATTGATTGCAAGATATGCGAGTTGGGTAGCGAGGCAGTAGACAAGTTTGGGATGAAGCGAATCATTTTCGGTACGATCCAAAGCAGGTTATGTACCCACAAACAATTGTGTGTCGTTCTATAAATTATTTACCTTGATTATTACTATAGTATCAATTTACAGATCATAATATTTGAGCAAAAACTACACAGAAGGTAGCATATGCCTTTACAGTATACATTTAGCCACTTTCAATCCATGTAACATGTCCCACTTGCTGAATCCATTTAATCATATGATCAAGGCAAACTGAAACCCAACATGCAATTACCTCTTAATAGGTGATAAATGAAATACATTCCAAATGCAACGCTATACTTGAAGCAAATTTACAATAGAATAATCAATATAGTATTACTAAACCTATATAAAAAAATAAATTTAACAGAGATGCAAATCACCAAAAGAAAAGTAATTTTACCTCAAAACATGAAATCCCGATTTTGAGTTCCTTGACGTGCTGAAGGTCGAGTATAAGTCCTTTGAGCATATCTTCTCGTGTGGTATTATATTCTATTCCCTGCGTATAATTCAAGTGAGCTTTGACTAAAGAAGACACATTTAGCAACAAAATCTTACATAGATTCATCTCGCCGTAGATTCCTAGCGTCAATATATTAGGGGCATTGATTTCGATTGTCTCTGGTATATTATATCGACCTTCGCAATTATGGTAATTCGAGAATATCAGGTTCTTAACACTCTTAGAAGAATATAAAGCACAACTCCAAAGTTTTCAATAGAGGACTTCCAGATAATATATTTTCAATCGAATCCTCATCTAGAATCCCAAATTGAATACGCAAATTCTTGAGATTTTTCCAGCTAATTGCACCCTTGGGATTTATAATACAGCCTACTAAAGTCAGATCCGTAATACATGAATTATCAAAAATACACTGATCCAACACATACTCAGTCTCCATGTACCTATTCGTTATATTCAAGTAGAATTCTTCAACACGACAATGAATAGCGTAACGAATACAGTTGTTGACTTGCGATTCAAATTGACTATCGTAACCGCGACTATTATGCAGTTCAAATTTATAGAGCTTTAACTGGCGACATTGAGTTAAAGCTTTGTCGACGAATGAAAAGAAATAAGAGGATGAATCGTTTTTATAGCTAGGGTAGAAAATGAGATTAGGAACGTAAGTCCAAAGATGTTGCCATCGTTTGGAAAGAGTACCCGTTCTAATGGCATATTTTGTGTCAGGTAAACAAGACAGGATTTTTAGAAGTAAGCCATCTGGTAATGCACTGATTCGATCCTCAAATTTTAGTTGATCTTGGAGTAATTTTACTGTTATTCGACCGCCAAAAAGAGGACTCTCATTCCTTTCCCTCATATAAAAACACTGCAACAAAATTCACATCAGTTGTATATGTAAAGTACCAAAATGGAGATTATAGTTTTGCTATGGCCCCAAAACTTAAAAATATCATATTTCAATCCTCATAACAACATTGGACAATCAAAAAGCTATTCAAAATCATATTTCAATCCTCATAACAACTTTAGAAAATCATATTTCACACATTACAATATAGCAATATTTTAACTTTAAGTTTTCTACGTAATAAAAGAAAAACTTGTGATATAGGTGTATAGACTGTATCAATGCGAGACAAGTTACAATTGAGATGGAAACACATGATAAGTTTTCATTATATATTTACTTTTTTCATTATATATACTGAATGCCATCAATTTATACCTTCCAATCCACGATGTCAACTGAATCACTATCAGTATCAGGCCAATACGACGAATCAGCTACCTCTGGCGAATTAAGAACCTTCAAGTTTGATGGAAAAAGAAAACCTGTAGCTTCCAAACGGGACAAAGCCTTCAAAAAAGATAGCAATGAAAAAGAATGGAAGTTAGAACGTTGCAAACTTGCAATACCTGTAAGAAATTGTTATAGTGGTGGATAGACAGGGAGTTGGGATTGGGTTGAAACGAAGCATTTTTAGTACAACCGAAAATAGGTTAGGTCAAGTTGACACACAAACAGTTTTGTCTATGAATAATTTATATCTACTATTAGTACGCTACAAATGTGAATGACTAAACAATAAAATAGTAAAAAGGTTGTATGCATTAAAACCTATTCAAATGCAAATCCCTGGTACATATGAGCATTACTTAAGCAAATGATCACCAATTCAAGTTTTTAACAGATACGCAAATTCAAAAAGTAAAGTAATTTTTACACCTCACTACATAACTTCCCAATGTTGAGCTCCTTGACATGGTGAAGGTCGAGTATCAATCCTTTAAGCATCTCTTCTTCTTCATTTGTCCCTTGATACCAAGAGTACGTGTAATCCAAGTCAGCTTTGACTAACGAAGACACGTCCAACAAGAAAATATTCCACAACAACAAAAAACCACGGATTGTTAGTGACAAAATATACGGAGCCCTGATTTCAATACTATCCGCAATCTCATCACACTCTGCATCCATGTATCCATACAACACCAAGCTCTTAACACTCTTTGAGTTAACATCAATACGCGTATAGCCATAGCAATCGCGTAGCTCAAAATTTCCCAATAACGGACATCCGGATAATATATTTTCAATCAACTCATCATTTAACTTCACATTTAAAAGACATAAACTCTTAAGTTTCGTCCAAGTAATCACACCGGCGGGATCAAACACACAATACGCCAATTTAAGATGAGTAAAAAATGAACTAATGAAAAAGAACTGATCTAACACAAACTGATCTTCAAGGCGATAAACCGTTAAATCTAAAGTAAGTTCTTTTACATAACAATTAACAGCGTAACGAACCCAATTGTCGACATGCGAATGAAACAGACGATTATAATTGCCGGAAAGATGGAATTTGGTGAGGTTGGATTGGCGACATTGAATAAGGGTTTGGGCGACATCCCGAAATCCGGGAAACTGAGTAGGCCAAATTGAGGAGTTAGGGTTTAGATATTTGATATTGAAAAGGTCAGTCCAAAAACGTAGCCATCGTTTGGAGAGAGTGAATGTTGTAATGGCATCTTGAGTAAGGGTTGTGTTTGGTACACGAGCCAGGATTCTAAGAATTAAAAAATCTGGTAAACCACTTATTCTATCTTCTTCTTCCTCTTCTTCAATTTTGACTTTTTGGTGGTTGATTTTGACTTTCTTGTTCTTCGGTCTTTCACCGGCGGTAACAGAACTGTCGTCTCTTTCCATCGTAAAAAACTGCAACGAGCCAAATGGAGTGTCTGGACTTTCGGGGGTGTTTGGAATAGCTTAAGGGTACTACTTTATATACCACTCTTTTTTATTTTTTATTTTAAACATAATCATTACTGTACTTTTTCTGTATTTTTTTCATCACTTTTTCTTATCATTCTGTACCTTTCGGTACTTTTTCTGTACTTTTAATCATTAAGTGGTATGGTTATTGGAATAGAGTGGTATAGAAAGAGATTCCCATAGCTTAAATAAGTACTTATACGCTTATTTGTTTATTTTGATGGCGCTTATTTGTTTATTTTGACGGCAGATAACCAGATACAAATATCTTTTTGAAAACTGCTTATCTGCTTATTTACTAAGGAATAAGCACTTAAAAATAAGTAAGGGGTCACCTACTTATTTTTTAGGCATACAAGTGCTTATAAATAAGCATATCCAAACACCCCCTTTGTAAATCTTTTTTCTCAGTTTTCTTCAATGTTATATAACTCGGTTTTTTAGCGAGGAAAGTTGATCGATTCCGGTAGAACCGGTCGATCGGACCGGTCTCACAGATAACAACAGCAGCAAATAGCAGCAAACAGCAGCATATAGTAGCAAATTCTGGGCATAAATAAATAATTTCTAAGCTTCAAAAACACATATAATCCATACCATACACCACAAAAGTCATTCAATCCATACAATCCAACACTAAAGTCATAAAATCTAACTGAGAAGTTATGCCGTTGCGTTTTTTTTCTTGTTTCCACAACTAAAACAAAACAAAGTTATAATAATAATATAAAAACCGGAAATAAATAAAAGAAAAAAAAATAGGAAAACCGGTTGAACCGATGCCCGATTTCCAGTTCAACCGGAAAAGTCAACGAGTTAACCCGATTCACTAAATGGTCAACAACCGGCTAAATTTGAATCGGAAATGTTTCCGGAGTCGATTGGACCGGTTGAACCGGTCCGGTTCATAAGGTTTAATAAGTTTTGTACCCTTCGTCCCTCAATCTATTTTTATTGCACTCTCCCTTACATTACTACACGCATAGACCCAACTTCATCTCTCCTTCTTCCTTCCTTAACACCATAATCACCACCGTTTCTATCAACAAACTCATAGAATACATATTTTACTACAAGCATATATTGTTTATTGTTTATTTTTATAGATATTTTACACTAACATTAAAGATTATTGAAAATTTTGTATAGTTTCATTTCAATTAGGGCAGACAGGTAAATGTACGTGGTTTTTTTTATTATTTGGGAATGCGAATATATTTAGTTGGATATACGCGGTCTAATTGGGATATCTCCGTGACCATTTCCGACCATGGTCATCCCTAAATGTTCAACTAATGAGATTTAAACATGAGACCGCTTATGCTGATATCAAAACGCCAAACCACTAGGCACTGATGGATTTTTTCATTTCAATTAGGGCAAATTATAATTAAGTAATAGAAATTTTTTTAGAAAAAAATCGATAACTAAAAAATAAGCTTATTTGCATGTTTAAAGAATATGATCATAAAAAAGTAGAGAAAACTCAAATTTGTAAGACCCGTGCTCTGTTGGTAGGCAACTGACGGCCGTCCTCAGCGGGCTGACGGTTTAGTCGTTGGTGGAATCACTCGGTTTGGCAAAGAAAAGAGAGAGAAAGGTGGGGGCCACCAACATTAAATAATTGTTTTTTTCTTTGACCATTGAATTATTATATAAAAAATAAATAAAATAATGGTAATATATGTTATTTTCAAAATGATTTATTTTTTACCCGAGCAATGATACACTTACAAAAGTTTTACTAAAATACATATACAAAATGATGTGTACCAATCATAGTACAAGAGAGAATCAAGAAAAGGAAAAAAATATTTTTTTTAATTGGACCACATCTTGTACCACATCATTTTGTAAAAAAGTCTTAGTAAAATTTTATTTGTAACCATATCATTTCTCTTTTTACCCACTTTTTCCAATCATTTTACATCCTATATATATACCCACTCTTCAAACACTTATCAATCACACATCTAACTACAACATTTCTTTTTCAAACAACAACTATTTCAAAAAATGTCTAACATCCAAATATCATCACCCGTTGTCGAAAGAAAAGGTTACATGGTTCGAAAATGAGTGCAAAATCTTGCACGATGAGTGGGTCGAAGCTTCAAAAAATGGTCTGATGGGAAATTCATCAGCCGAAACTTTTTTTTGGGAAACCGTACAAAAAAACTATGTGACACCCGCAAATTTAGGGCTTTAATTAGTGCCTAAACTACTTGTAAATTACGTGTATATTAATCTAAATATATGTAACATTATGTGTAATTACATACACGTTTATACAATTTGTTTAAATCGTACACTTATGAACCGGATGGATATCCGACAATGAAAATATGGACGTTGGTGACAAACTATTTAAATAATGTGGAATTATCCAAACAAACATTATTTACCTTAATATATTGCGAGAATATATTACACGTATTAAATATTGTATAAAACAATCCGTACTCGATAAAAACGCGCGAAACGCACCCGACACACGAAATAAACTTAAGTTATATTTTTATAACTTCATATTAAGTATTTTGATAAAATACTTCAAGTAAAAATATCGCGATTTCACGCGTACAAATAAAACGTTTAAAAACGATACACAATTCGCGACCGACGACCAAACGAAAACTCGAATATTATTTTAGTAACTTAAAAATATGTTACTTGAGTAAAACTTTTATTTAAAATATCGTATTCTAAGTCGTTAACGAAACGTATTATCTTAAACGTATAACATTAAAACAAACGCATAAACGACGGGTAAACGGGCACCGCGCACTACGTAACTTGGGGAACAAAAATTTGAATCACCCACACCCTATGGGGACCACACAAAATCAGTCAAGGAAGAAGGGTATGGCCTCCCATACCCTTACAACCCCTCACTTCTTTATTTGTTTCACACTCCACAATCTTTCCCCATTCTTCACTTCATATCTTTCTACTCTTTCCAAATATCTTCTCTCTCTCATTCCACGATTTCCAGCAGCCCAAGAACATCACCTCTGCACCACCAAGCTACCACCACAATCCACCAACGGGCCACATTTATTTATAAAACGATTACAAACTTACAAACAAATACTTGGACATTACCTAGTTGAGTGGATAACTAGCATGGGTGTTTCTTCGTGACGCCAACTTAATTACTTATTTACTTACAACCTTGTACGTGTTGTACGCCAAAAGGTTGCAGGGTTCGGAGAACCACACAACGGAATTACATCCGACACTACGGAATTACATCCGGAATACTTGTTCGATTACACGAAAGTGTGACACCCCGCAATTTCGACATAATTATAAACGTAATTAGCACGCATTTTTAGGCTAATTCCCTAATTTGAGTGAATTCACAAACACATTTTAGAGATAAGTCTAGCAAAGCCCAACTAGTTAATACGCGTAGTATTATACGTTTCGTAACTATTATAATTGCGCACAAAACAATTGGATCAAACGCTACAAAAATATACGACCGTTGGTGGACAAAAATATTTAATAATATGAAATTATTAAATAACATTAACGTTTATTAAATATTGCGTCGATAATATTTACAAAGTATTTTAAACCGTACAAAACGTGTTCTGCGCGACAAAACTTATCCGTCAAACTGAAACAAAACAAAGTTACAATTTTAATAACTCAACAAAATTACTTCTATAAAATATGTCAACTAAAAATATATTCGATAACGCATTTAAAAATTTACCAATTAAAAATATGTTAACATTTAACAATCGGGTAAACGAACACGGGCTAAATACCACGAAACGGGGAACAAAATCCCCCTCCCTTGTGTTTGGCCGGCCTACCCAACCCCCCACCAAACCCATCTCTTTCTTTCATTTTCACCTCATCACCATCCACATCTCTCTATTTTTCTCTCATCTTCAACAACAACCACAAAAACAACAACAAATCGGACACACAACAACAACAAAACGCATCATCAACTTCATCCTCAAGATCCACCATTTTCATCATCATCTTCATCACTCACCTAATTTTCGGATTACACTCAATTTGGTATGAAAAATCACTTTTCTTTCACTTTCCTTTGTAATTATAGTGTACAATCATGTTACAGTCATTATATTAAAGATCTAAACGTTTTTGGGTTGAAAAATTAAGATTCCGTTCGAACAGTTTGTTATGTCGCAAAGGCCAAAAACAGTGCTGCGACATAGCCAATGTCGCAGGTTATGTCGCAATAATTAATTATGTCGCATGGTGCGACGCAAGTTATTATGTCGCAGCAAGTCCGAACGTCGCACATAGCGACACAACATGTAACACCCGCCAAATTAGGACTAGTAATTAGTGCCTAATCATACGTTAATACATGTAATTAGTTCTGTGTTAGGCTAATTAATGTATCGAATTATATATATTGTTGAATATATACGAAAATGCGATTTGGTTAAATCGTACGCAACTTAAATCGAATGTATTTCGATTCAATTTAATACGGACGTTGGTGACCAATTTTATTAAATAACGCTTTTATGTCAAAAATATTATCATGATAATATTTCGTATTCATTCGTATCGTACAAACAGAACTTACACAATTTAAAATATTAAAACGCGCAAATTTGATGATCAAACTTATATTTTGTAACTCAAATATAAATAGAATTGTAAAACATTTAAATAAAATATCGCGTAATAATTTGTATTTTAAAACATACCATTTAATTTGTAAAATAATTATTTAACGTTTAAACGACGGAGCAAACGAACACCGCACGGGGCGCAGTACGCGGACTGAAAATGGTGGGGACTTAACCTCCACCACCTCCATTTCTTTTCATTTCTTTCTTTAATTCTTTCTCTCTCCTTCCTCTCTTTTCTCTCTTTTCTTTCAACTTCACCATCCACCACCACCTCATTAAATCACATAATACTACCACTAAACACGCTCGGATCTCCTCGCTCGTTTGGAACAAAAGATTCACCGCATCACGATCTATCATCCTATCTTTTCGGATTTTTGATCCGACACTTTGTAAGTTTCCGACAATTCTCGAAACTCTTCGATTTCCATTATTTTCGACTTGTGGTTGTTTGTATACACTTAAAATGTCCATATATGGGTTGGGTAAAAGTTTTGGACCGAACGGAAATCGAAAAACTCGTTTTCGACACATTTTCCGGCCAACAGACCGCTACGTCGCAGTTGGCCCAGAATTTATGCGACGTCAGCTTCAACGTCGCAAAACCCCTCGTAACGTCGCATGGTGCGACGTCAGTCACAACGTCGCATTAAATTGCGACGTCGCATATAGCGACATCAGCCTTAACGTCGCCAATACCTCACCACGTCGCACTTAGCGACGCAAGCCCTTACGTCGCATAAATCAGCAACGTCGCATATAGCGACGCCACGTACAACGTCGCATTAAATTGCGAAAGTCGCACATAGCGACGTCATGCTCAACGTCGCAGTCAGGATCTGCGACGTCGCACCCAACGTCGCACAAACCAGAACCTCAAAAACACAGATTTTTACTAAGTGTCGAGACTCGAAATTTATCACTCGATTTTACCCAAATTCAGATCCAGATGCATTTTTCGTCAAAGCAATATAGTAGAAATAAAAATTTTCCAAGCTGACCTGGCAGCTCGACCCCAGCCAGGGGCTCTGCCCCTTGGACCCCGCCAGGGGCTGCCGCCCCTTGGACCCCGCTACCAGGGGCGCTGCCCCCGGACCCCCGTACTTAGATTCCGTAACGGCTTCTAAGACACAATCAAAACACATTTTTTCAAGTAAAACGCCACGAAATCAAAATAATAATAGTTGAGATTATTATTACAAATCCGTCACCAACGGGCCGTACATGTTTTCAAACATTCAAATCAATCAACCAAATGGAATTTGGACATTATAGTTGGACGAACAACTACAAGGTCGTCTTATTAGATACCTTCGCATGTTATAACCATCGCGTGTCGTGGACACCCTCAGGTTACAAGTCTTTGGACTTCATACTCGGCTAATCAACTCAAGTTTATTAAGTTAAACTCATAAGACTCAGGTGAGTCTCATAGCCCCTCTTTTACTGTTTTACTCAGGGGTGTGATATATTGCTCAACTTTTAACATGTGAACGCAAGTACAAACATTTCATATACTACATGAGTTTTTTTGAAACTAATCATTTAAAGTCCTCCGTCAGCATAGTTGTTAATACGTTGTAGCGTGAATATTAGTATATGGTACCATATAGGATTGACCCTCCTCGTTCGGGTTAGCAAGCACTAACCGGGTAAACGAACGTACTAATATTTGGGAAGACGAATGTTGATTAGGCATTCGTGGAGGCACCTCGCCCGGAATTCTCTATAGGGGACCCGGCCCTCGAGTTAAGCTCAACTATGTGCTCATGGCTGTATACACGATGACTATCATTTAATTGCTGGATGCAATTCATTATTTAATTGCTGGATGCAATTCATTATTTAAATCTTGCGGTTCATACTATATTAACTGATTTCAAACCTGTGAGCTCACCAGCTTTCTAGCTGACCTTTTAGCATATATCGCAGGTACCAAGCAGTAGGATGTTTCTGCTTCAGGATTTTAGCTCGAGTCAGCATACAGACGATCGAGATTTTCTTGCATTAGTATATTTTGTTCAAGTACTTATGTACTGAAATCTCATTTTATTTAAACTCGAGCTATGTAAAGCTTTAAATGTTGTAAACATTTCAGTTATCAATATATTTTGTTAAAACGACGCATATAGAGTCGTTTACTATATATCTTTGTGCTTTGTTATTGATTAGTAACACCCAAATCAAGCTTCCGCAAATCATTAAATTTGGGGGTGTTACAGATTGGTATCAGAGCCTAAGGTTATAGTGAACTAGGTTGCATTTAGTGAGCCTAGACTATGACCATTAGGCAGTATCCCTTATTAGGTATAACTGGTTCAGTGATTACATCATACGAGTTTAATTTAACATAGCCTGATCAACTATGTACAATTAAGCAAAGATGATGTAAGATCTGAAAGGGGTTATGGCTGAACAGGGTACAATAGAAGACTCTGACCTCGAGAGAACCAAGACTTAAACATGTTTATGCTAGACACTCAATAGGCTATATTATATAGGAGCTATATGAATATAGGCCTCAAACTTACTAACGTTTTGTCTCAGAAATGGCAAACACACCATCAAACTCATCTCGCTCTCAATCCGGGTCGCAGAACCCAAGGGTAGCTAGGAGGAACGCCAGGTTGCCTCGAGCTGGCCCGTACCCCACTCACTTCACCTTTCCGGCCTTAGCCGCTAGGGTGAACCAACACGAGCAATGACTTCGCACCATGGATGTCGTGTTGCAAGAAACAAACGAAAACTGGAGACTTACATCCCTTGAACGCATCGAACAAGTCTCCGATGACCTGGAAACCACAAACAACAACATGGATGTCCTTCGCAACCAAGTAATAGCGATAAGCGTGGAAAATGCCCTCCTGCGTCAAAGGATGGAAGAATGTGAACAGCGTTCACATGAAGCAGAAGAGTATGCCCGTGGACTAACACAACGACTAGCCCTGGCAGAAGATAACGCCCGACAAGCTAGCAGACTTGCAAACACTGTGGACCGTCTTGTCACTATGATGGAACAAATTAATCTACATTAAGACTAGTGTAGTCTTTGTCTTGAAATCTATCCTGTAATCTAGTAACTATCTAAGCGCTACTCTATAATTAGTCGGATGTAACAATTCCTGACACCTTTTGTAATACATCCGTAGGATGTAACCTTTGAACTCGTATTATCTATCAAATGTTCCTTGTTGTTTCTACTTATACCAATTGATATAATTCTTTTTCATATTGATGTTATGTATTACCGCCTTTATACATGTACATCTGAGACAAATACAATTTTTCTTACAAAATCTCATGTATCTTCATTTCTTTTATTGAAGAATCATGCCGCCAAAGTCAAGACCATACACCGATGCTCAGCTCACATCGCTTATAACCCAGGCTGTTACTGAAGCCTTGGCTCGGAATACCCCACAAAACTCCACCAGAAACAGCGATGCCGCTGAAACCACTACTGCTAAACCTTGTTCTTACAAGGACTTTCAAAGCTGCAAACCCTCCAGCTTCAAGGGTTCTGAAGGAGCCATCGGACTTATCAGATGGTTCGAGAAAATGGAAACTGTTTTCCGTGTCAGCAAATGCGCGGAGAACGACAAAGTAAACTTCGCCACCTGCTCTCTTGAAGATGATGCCCACTCTTGGTGGAATTCATATACCCAATCAGTGGGTGCTGACACTGCCTACCAACTCTCTTGGGAGGACTTGAAAGCAAAACTCACTGCCAAATACTGCTCAATCGCCAAACTCCAAAAGCTGGACGAGGAGTTCTGGAACCTAAAGGTTCAGGGTGGTGATATCGATGGTTATACCACCAGATTCCAGCAACTCGCTGCCCTCCGCCCAGCCATGGTAAGCACAGAACCTGATAAAATCAGGAAGTACATCCTTGGCCTTCCTGAGCCTGTTCGGGGGCATGTTGCCTCTTCCAACCAAACCACCATTGACAGTGCAATTCTATTGGCCCAAGACCTGATGTCCATGAGCCAAGATTCTGAACCACCCACTTCATCCTCCCAAAACAACAAGCGAAAGTGGTCTGACTACCACAACAACCACTCCAACCAACAAAACAAGAAACCCGACACCATCAAAGCCTACAACACCACCACTGACATCACACGGGGCTACACTGGGAACAAACCCTATTGTTCCAAGTGCAGCCGTCACCATGAAGGCTCCTGTGGTCCCTTTTGCAACAATTGCAAGAGGTACGGCCATCTCACCAAAGACTGCAATTCTCCTGCCAACAACAATTCCAACAACAACACCAGACCACCCAAAGTCTGCTTTGAGTGTGGGAAACCCGGGCACTTCAGGGACACGTGCCCCAAGCTAAAGAATAACAACAACAACAACAACAACAACCGCAACAGCAACAACAACAACAACACCCAAAGCAGAGCCTTCGTCATCAAATCTGGGGACGCCCGCCAAGACCCGAATGTGGTCTCGGGTATGTTCCTCCTCAACAACTTACATGCTTCTGTTCTATTTGATACTGGTGCTGATAGAAGCTTTATCTCTGATGACTTTTGCCCACTACTTGACATCAATCCTGTTGCCTTAGATGTTAAGTACACTGTAGAGCTAGCAAATGGGGAACTTATAGAAACCGATAGTGTGATACCTAATTGCACTTTAAACCTAGCTGATGAAACCTTCTCAATCGATCTTGTACCCGTTGAAATCGGTAGTTTCGACGTTATCATTGGAATGGACTGGTTGTCCAAACACCGAGCCGAAATCATTTGTTACGATAAGATCGTCCGCATTCCACTCGCTGCCGGTGGAACCTTGATCATACAGGGGGAGACCGGTGGGACGGGACTCAATATCATCTCTTGCTTAAAAACCCGAAAATTTCTGAGAAAGGGTTACCCCGCAATACTTGCACACATCACAGAGAAGAAGTCGGAGGAGAAGCGACTTGAGGATGTGCCGATTGTTAGAGACTTTCCCGAAGTCTTTCCAGAAGAACTGCCTGGTTTACCTCCATCTAGACAGGTTGAGTTCTCAATTGATCTCGTGCCAGGTGCCGCACCGGTGGCCCGCGCACCGTACCGTTTAGCCCCATCCGAACTTCAGGAGTTGTCTGCCCAGTTACAGGAACTTCTGGATAGAGGATTCATTAGACCGAGTTCTTCACCTTGGGGAGCTCCGGTCTTATTTGTTAAAAAGAAGGACGGGTCACTCAGAATGTGCATCGACTATCGAGAGTTGAACAAATTGACCGTCAAGAACCGTTATCCACTTCCTCGCATTGATGATCTATTCGACCAACTTCAGGGTTCAAGTTTCTACTCAAAAATGGACTTGCGATCAGGTTATCACCAGTTACGAGTTCGCGACACCGATATTCCAAAAACTGCTTTCAGAACTCGCTACGGGCAATACGAATTCCAAGTGATGCCCTTTGGTCTAACAAACGCACCGGCTGTATTCATGGACCTTATGAATCGGGTGTGCAAACCTTACCTCGACAAGTTTGTCATTGTTTTTATCGATGACATACTCATTTACTCGCGCAACGAGCAAGAACATGCGCAACACCTCAAAACCATCCTTGAACTTCTTAGACACGAGGAGCTTTATGCCAAATTCTCTAAGTGTGAGTTCTGGATACAAACCGTCCAATTCCTTGGTCACGTGATCGACAGTCAGGGAATTCACGTTGACCCAACAAAAATCGAGGCTATCAAAGACTGGCAAGCACCCACCTCTGCAACAGAAGTACGACAATTCTTGGGTCTTGCTGGGTACTATCGGCGATTTATCAAAAACTTCTCTAAAATAGCTCAACCACTCACGGTACTGACTCAGAAGGACAAAAGGTTCGATTGGACCGATAAACAAGAGTCAACATTCCAACTTCTGAAACAAAAGCTTTGCAGTGCTCCAATTCTGTCCTTACCCGAAGGCACCGATGACTTCGTGGTATACTGTGATGCTTCTCACCAAGGTCTCGGTTGCGTATTGATGCAACGAGATAAAGTTATTGCCTATGCCTCACGACAGCTGAAAATTCACGAAAAGAACTACACCACTCATGATCTCGAACTTGGAGCTGTCGTTTTTGCTCTCAAAATCTGGAGACATTATCTCTACGGCACTAAGTGCACCATCTTTACCGATCATAAAAGTCTCCAACATATATTCGATCAGAAGGATCTCAATATGAGGCAACGTCGATGGGTCGAGTTGCTTACCGATTACGACTGCGAGATCAAGTACCATCCAGGGAAGGCTAATGTTGTAGCCGATGCCCTCAGCCGAAAGGAACGACCAAAACCACTTCGAGTCCGAGCCCTCAGTATGACCATTCACAACGATCTTACCGTGCAGATTCATACCGCTCAGATCGAAGCCCTGAAACCTGAAAACATCAAAAACGAAGTCTTGCGAGGTATTGACAGACAATTTGAACTCAAATCTAACGGGATTAGGTATTTCTCAAACCGAATCTGGTTGCCTAATTTAAGGAACCTACGAGACTTGGTGATGGATGAAGCTCACAAGTCTAAATATTCTATTCATCCGGGATCCGATAAGATGTACCACGGCATCAAGGAGTTTTATTGGTGGCCAAACATGAAGGCCGAAATCGCCACTTATGTCAGCAGGTGTCTTACTTGCTCGAAAGTCAAAACCGAACATCAGAAACCTTCTGGTTTACTCCAACAACCTGAAATCCCTGAATGGAAATAGGAACAAATTGCCATGGATTTCATAACCAAATTACCCAAGTCGGCGAGCGGTTGCGATACCATTTGGGTGATCGTCGATCGTCTCACCAAATCTGCTCATTTCCTGGCAATCAAAGAAAACGATAAAATGGAACGCCTTGCACAAATCTACATCAAAGAAATCGTTTCTCATCACGGCGTTCCAATCTCAATCATCTCTGACAGAGATGCCCGCTTTACCTCTCACTTTTGGCAATCACTTCAAAAAGCATTGGGTACTCATCTCGATATGAGCACCGCATACCATCCTCAAACCGATGGCCAAAGTGAACGAACCATTCAGACACTGGAAGATATGCTACGCGCCTGCGTAGTTGATTTCGGTACAAACTGGGAAAGACATCTACCGTTGTGTGAATTCTCGTACAATAACAGCTATCATGCCAGCATTAAGGCTGCACCGTTTGAGGCACTGTACGGTCGTAAGTGCCGATCAACGATCTGTTGGACTGAAGTGGGAGATAGTCAACTCACTGGTCCTGAACTCATACACGCCACCACTGAGAAAATTGTGGAAATCCAAAACAGACTCAAAGCCGCACGTGATCGTCAGAAAAGTTATGCTGACGTGAGACGCAAACCACTCGAGTTCCAAGTTGGGGATCGAGTACTCTTAAAAGTATCGCCTTGGAAAGGCGTCATCCGTTTTGGCAAACGCGGGAAGTTAAATCCCAGGTACATCGGGCCTTTTGAGATCCTCGAACGGATTGGCCCCGTAGCTTATCGATTGCAGCTGCCATCCGAACTCAGCAGCGTGCACCCCACTTTTCATATTTCGAATTTGAAGAAGTGTCTGTCTGATGAGACGCTTATTATTCCACTAGATGAAATTCGTGTTGACGATAAACTTCACTTCGTTGAGGAACCCGCTGAAATTATGGACCGTGAGGTCAAACAACTTAAACAAAGTCGTATTCCCATCGTCAAGGTCAGATGGAATTCGCGGCGTGGTCCGGAATTCACCTGGGAACGGGAAGACCAAATGCGACTCAAATATCCTCAACTATTCACTGATTCTACCTCAAACACGACTTCGAGCTAAATTTCGGGACGAAATTCTTCTAACAGGGGGAGAATGTAACACCCGCCAAATTAGGACTAGTAATTAGTGCCTAATCATACGTTAATACATGTAATTAGTTCTGTGTTAGGCTAATTAATGTATCGAATTATATATATTGTTGAATATATACGAAAATGCGATTTGGTTAAATCGTACGCAACTTAAATCGAATGTATTTCGATTCAATTTAATACGGACGTTGGTGACCAATTTTATTAAATAACGCTTTTATGTCAAAAATATTATCATGATAATATTTCGTATTCATTCGTATCGTACAAACAGAACTTACACAATTTAAAATATTAAAACGCGCAAATTTGATGATCAAACTTATATTTTGTAACTCAAATATAAATAGAATTGTAAAACATTTAAATAAAATATCGCGTAATAATTTGTATTTTAAAACATACCATTTAATTTGTAAAATAATTATTTAACGTTTAAACGACGGAGCAAACGAACACAGCACGGGGCGCAGTGCGCGGACTGAAAATGGTGGGGACTTAACCTCCACCACCTCCATTTCTTTTCATTTCTTTCTTTAATTCTTTCTCTCTCCTTCCTCTCTTTTCTCTCTTTTCTTTCAACTTCACCATCCACCACCACCTCATTAAATCACATAATACTACCACTAAACACGCTCGGATCTCCTCGCTCGTTTGGAACAAAAGATTCACCGCATCACGATCTATCATCCTATCTTTTCGGATTTTTGATCCGACACTTTGTAAGTTTCCGACAATTCTCGAAACTCTTCGATTTCCATTATTTTCGACTTGTGGTTGTTTGTATACACTTAAAATGTCCATATATGGGTTGGGTAAAAGTTTTGGACCGAACGGAAACCGAAAAACTCGTTTTCGACACATTTTCCGGCCAACAGACCGCTACGTCGCAGTTGGCCCAGAATTTATGCGACGTCAGCTTCAACGTCGCAAAACCCCTCGTAACGTCGCATGGTGCGACGTCAGTCACAACGTCGCATTAAATTGCGACGTCGCATATAGCGACATCAGCCTTAACGTCGCCAATACCTCACCACGTCGCACTTAGCGACGCAAGCCCTTACGTCGCATAAATCAGCAACGTCGCATATAGCGACGCCACGTACAACGTCGCATTAAATTGCGAAAGTCGCACATAGCGACGTCATGCTCAACGTCGCAGTCAGGATCTGCGACGTCGCACCCAACGTCGCACAAACCAGAACCTCAAAAACACAGATTTTTACTAAGTGTCGAGACTCGAAATTTATCACTCGATTTTACCCAAATTCAGATCCAGATGCATTTTTCGTCAAAGCAATATAGTAGAAATAAAAATTTTCCAAGCTGACCTGGCAGCTCGACCCCAGCCAGGGGCTCTGCCCCTTGGACCCCGCCAGGGGCTGCCGCCCCTTGGACCCCGCTACCAGGGGCGCTGCCCCCGGACCCCCGTACTTAGATTCCGTAACGGCTTCTAAGACACAATCAAAACACATTTTTTCAAGTAAAACGCCACGAAATCAAAATAATAATAGTTGAGATTATTATTACAAATCCGTCACCAACGGGCCGTACATGTTTTCAAACATTCAAATCAATCAACCAAATGGAATTTGGACATTATAGTTGGACGAACAACTACAAGGTCGTCTTATTAGATACCTTCGCATGTTATAACCATCGCGTGTCGTGGACACCCTCAGGTTACAAGTCTTTGGACTTCATACTCGGCTAATCAACTCAAGTTTATTAAGTTAAACTCATAAGACTCAGGTGAGTCTCATAGCCCCTCTTTTACTGTTTTACTCAGGGGTGTGATATATTGCTCAACTTTTAACATGTGAACGCAAGTACAAACATTTCATATACTACATGAGTTTTTTTGAAACTAATCATTTAAAGTCCTCCGTCAGCATAGTTGTTAATACGTTGTAGCGTGAATATTAGTATATGGTACCATATAGGATTGACCCTCCTCGTTCGGGTTAGCAAGCACTAACCGGGTAAACGAACGTACTAATATTTGGGAAGACGAATGTTGATTAGGCATTCGTGGAGGCACCTCGCCCGGAATTCTCTATAGGGGACCCGGCCCTCGAGTTAAGCTCAACTATGTGCTCATGGCTGTATACACGATGACTATCATTTAATTGCTGGATGCAATTCATTATTTAATTGCTGGATGCAATTCATTATTTAAATCTTGCGGTTCATACTATATTAACTGATTTCAAACCTGTGAGCTCACCAGCTTTCTAGCTGACCTTTTAGCATATATCGCAGGTACCAAGCAGTAGGATGTTTCTGCTTCAGGATTTTAGCTCGAGTCAGCATACAGACGATCGAGATTTTCTTGCATTAGTATATTTTGTTCAAGTACTTATGTACTGAAATCTCATTTTATTTAAACTCGAGCTATGTAAAGCTTTAAATGTTGTAAACATTTCAGTTATCAATATATTTTGTTAAAACGACGCATATAGAGTCGTTTACTATATATCTTTGTGCTTTGTTATTGATTAGTAACACCCAAATCAAGCTTCCGCAAATCATTAAATTTGGGGGTGTTACACAACACACTATGTCGCATTAAATTGCGGACGTCGCATGTAGCGACGCAATTACCTATTTCTGTCGCACCCCCAAATTATGATGCGGAAGCGGTTCGGGTCGGGGCGCGACTAATTACATATCAAAGCACATAAGATATAATGAACGACTCTATATGCGTCGTTTTACAAACTTGTATTGATAAAATCAAAGTTTACATCAAAATATAGTTACATTAGCTCGATTGAAATTGAGAGATTTAAGTACATAATTAATCTATATAAAATATAATAATGCAGCTAAATCTCTGATTGTTTGCATGCTGACTCGAGCTAATTGATCATGATTGAGCAGTCCAACCTACTGCTGGTTACCTGTGATACATGCTAAAATGGGTCAGCGAAAACGCTGGTGAGCTCACAGGTTTATAAGTCAACATATATTTGTATGAACCGCAAGGTTTATAATTGAATTTAAAATGCAATTAAGCAAAACAAAAGTTATACAGTCATGAGCACATAGTCTGAGCTTAACTTGAGTTGTCAGGTCCAATTAAGGAAACCCAACTGAGTTGCCTCCTACGAGTGCCTAATCTACACTCGTCTTCCCAAATGCTAATACATCCGTTTGACCAGTTAGTGCGTGCTAACCCGGATGAGGATTGTCAATCCTATATGATATCATATACTAACATTCACGCTACTACGTATTACCAGACTATGCTATGGAGGGCTTTAAATTGATTAGTTGAAATAACTCATGTAGTATTTGATTTTTGATTTGTACTTGCGTTCAACTTGTAAACAAAACGAGCAATAATATCACACCCCTGATTGAAAAGCAGTAAAATAGGGGCCATGAGACTCACCTGAGCCTTGTGTGTTTATGGAAATAAACTTGAATTGATTAGCTTGTGAATTGATGTCCGGAGACTTGTAACCTGAGGTCGTTTAATACGCGCGATGGTTATTAATTGAATAGGTATCTTAAAAGACTACCCTTGTAGTTGTTTGTCCAAATTATCCCCATTTGGTTGATTGACTTGTCCAAATTACTACGATTTGGTTGATTGACTTAAGTTTCGAAAAACGTGTACGGCCCATTGGTGATTGTTTGTAATAATAATATCGATATTATTATTTTGATTTTGAAGTGTTGTACTTAAAAAGTATTTACAAACTTTTAGGTGATGGGGGTTCACTGGTTAGCGGGGTTCCATGGGTGGCAACCCCTGGCGGGGTCCAAGGGGCTGGCCCCTTGTTGGGGTCGAGATGCCAAGTCAGCTCGAAAAATTTTTATTTCTACTAAATTGCTTTGGTGAAAAACGCATCTGGACTTGAATTTGGGTGAAATCAAGTGATAAAATTCTGGTCTCGACACTTAGTAAAAATGAGTTGTAAATATTCTGTTTTTGGCGACACTAATCTAGTGTCGCTACGGGCTTAGGCGACACTTAGTAAGTCTCGCTATATTTCTGATTTTCAATAGTTGGGCGACACTTGAGTAGTGTCGCTATGGTGACACTTATGAATTTTTGGCGTCACTAAGGGAGTGTCGCTAAGTTAAATCTGGTTAAGTAATTCAGCGACACTTAAGTAGTGTCGCTATATGAGCGACACTTAGGCATAGCGACACTTGGCTAGCGTCGCTAGTACTGTTTTTGGCACACTAGCGACACTTCCAACTGTTCTCCGGATTTTGAGTCGAAAACGTGTTTTCCGGCGACCGTTTGTTCCAAATCTTTTACCCAACCCTTATATGGACATTTTAAGCTTATATAACCAACAAACATGTAAAAATGAGTGAAATCGGAGAGTTTCGGGTTTTTGTCGGAAACTTACGAGGTGTCGAAATGAAATTCCGAAAAGATGAAGTTGTAGATCGTGATGTTGTGGTTGTTTTTCTCCAAATGGGTGTGACGATTTGATGCCGTTCGATGGTGTTATTTGGTAAATTTATATGTTGGTGGTTTTGTGATTTAGAGAGAAAAAAGAAAGAAGAAGAGAGAGAGTGAGAGTTGGAAATGAGAGGGAAAAGGAAGGTGAGGGGGGTGATGACCCCTCCCTTGGCCGGTTTTGGTGGGGGCCCATCGGGGTGTGGGTCTCCAAATTTTACTCCTGTGCAATCGCGCTCCGTGCGGTGTTCGTTTTCCCGATTGTTTTAACGTTAATTATTTATTTTATACGTTTAAATGTACTTTTTAAGTTGCGAGTAATTACCCAATATTTTGTTGAAGTATTTTAATAATTGCGTTATAAAATATCACTTTTAACTTATGTTGTTTTGTTTGCGCGTTTATTATTTTAATCGCGTGACCATTGATTGTATGATTCAAAATGAATACGAAATATTATAAAAATAATACTTTGGATATAATTGTGTTATTAAGTAACGTTTATATTATTTAATTAAATTTTTCACCAACGTCCGTATTTAATTGAACCGAATTACATTCGATTTGGAACTTGTACGATTTAATCAAATCGTATACTTGTATATATTCAACAATATATATTATTTGATACACAAATTAGCCTAACACAGAACTAATTACATGTATTAAACTTGATTAGGTACTAATTACTAGTCCTAATTTGGCGGGTGTCACAATGTCGCTCCTTGTGTCGCAAAACACAGAACCTTGAAAAACACATGTTTTTCACTAAGTGCCAAGACCAGATTTTACCGCTTGATTTTACTCCGAATTTGGATTTCGAATGCGTTTTTACTAAAGCAATGTAGTAGAAATAAAAATTTTCCAAGCTGACCTGGCAGCTCGACCCCAGCCAGGGGCTCTGCCCCTTGGACCCTGCTGCCCCTGGACCCCCGTACACGATTTTCTCCGTTATGATATTACAACGAAACTGCCAATAATACTTTGAAATATTTTTACGAAACCATCACCAACGAATCGTACGAATTTACAAATAAATGATGATCTTTCATGGATGAACGAGTAACATGGTTTGGTTGATATCCAACCACTTATACGACTAATTCCTACGTTTAGGACATCAGGAACTTTACCCGGACTAAGCTTTGCTAGCACTCTCACTTTACTTAACTCAACAGGTGAGTTCACAGCCCCACTTTTAACTGTTTTACTGCTTCCAACTTGGGGTGAGAAACATAGTCAACTATTTTAATGATTGTCATAACTGCTTTTGCTTACATGATTGTTTAACTTGCTTGTTTACTCGAACGATTAGAGTACTTTAGAACTGTTAAACTTTTGTACAACTGGTGTTTATGAAAATAACGTTTCCATACTATGAACTGTTATAAACATGTTAAAGTTTGTCTGATAAACCGAAGAACGACCGGTAAACTACTTTTGACTTCGCTGGAAAGCGACCAGCAACTTCTTTTACTAAACTGATTGAGCAACTAATGGGTCCTACTGAAATGGATCAGATCCTACTGACTTGGATCAGGGATACTGACTTTCCCTACTATTCTGGTTTTACCCTTCTGACTTGGGTACTCGGTCCTACTGACTTGGATAAGGGATACTGACTTTCCCACGAAATATTTTATAGGATACTGACGTTCCTACGAAAAACAACTATTAGGAATACTGACATTCCTACTATAACTTATACTGAAATTTGGGCGACATCCCAACGAAACACATCTCGGAATAGGATACGTGCTTTCCTACAAAACATACTTGGAAATAGGATACTACTTTCCTACAACTACTAGGATACGAACTTTCCTACAAACAACTACTTGCAAATGTATTTGGTTTAGCGAACTGTACTTGCAAACATAAAACCTGTGAATTCACTCAACCATGTGTTGACTTTTTACTATGTTTTTCAGGGAATTAGCAGCATACGTAAGCACCGCCTGCACATATGGAATTCTAAGCGACCCGCGAAGCTTTTAGGATGCCAACTTTTTGAAACATATGGATTTCTTTTGTATAACTAATATGTTTTAGTCATATTTACGAAATCCACTTTTGTACAACTTAACAACTTATACGATTCGATGAATCGTAAACTTTGTAACTATTACTCTTGGCATCTTAATATATATATATATATATATGTTCTGTTGTAATCATATGCTCTGATATGTATGTATGTACCTTGTATACGTCGACGCCCTCACTCGATCTAATGCTTCCGCAAAACAATCCGATAACTTTAATTAACAAATTTGGGGGTGCGACAGAAAGTATCATACTTGCTAGACTCAGGTGAGTCTTACAGACCCACTTTTACTGTTTTCTACTTTGGGGTGAGATAATTGCTACCGTTTACGTATGAACACAAGTACTGAACTGTTTACACTACTTTTTACACACATTGCATGAGTACTTTTTATCCACTGAAAGCCTCCTATCATAAGTTGTTAGTTATGGACTTAATCGTGATTACTAGTAAATGGATCCATTTGGGACTGACAATCCCTGCATGGGGTAGTAGCGCTACCACGGATTACACCGTAGAAACAGACATATTAGTATTTGTTACATATGAGTGTTCGGATAGCACTCACGGGGGTACGTGATATTGTACTTGATTGTACCATTCACACTACACTGTTAAGCTTCAACTTGTGAGCTCATGGTTACTATGTCGACTTACTGATTTACTGAGTTACTGAATTACTTTCCTGGTTCGAGGTATTACTGGTACTTACTTGTGGTTCATAAATGATTTACTTTACTAAACCTGTAAGATTCACCAACCTTTTGGTTGACACTTTTTAGCATTTATCTCAGGTTTACAGCAGCAGTAGGACTGCACACCCTCAGGACTGATAGCTCGAGTCGCATGCATACAAACTTGTGGAGATTCTTTTGCATTACTTTTTGTATATCAGTTATGTATTAGAATCCCTAGGAAACTATTTTCGAACTCGAGGCTTGTTATTCTGCTTTAACAATGTAATACTTCTGTACTATTGTACGACGTTGCATATAGATGTCGTTTGCTTTACTTTGGCGCTTGATTATTGATTAGTAACACCCAAAGCTTGCTTCTGCTAAATAGTAAATTTGTGGGTGTTACAAACTACAAATCCAAAGTTGAGATAGAACGTACTACAAATCAACTAATTGCCAAATGAAACAAAATAAAAAAAGACGAGCATTAGTATGTATCAATTATTGTAATTTGTTTTAGTTATTGTAATTGTAATGTTTTATTATTTGTTAATGTAATGGTTTTAGTTTTAATGGAAATGTTTTATTTATTTTTGTGTTTGGAATAATTAAAGTAAGTAATGTGTGGGGACCAGAAAAACTGAATGACGTGCTACTGTTGACAGTATTGTGTCAGCTTTGAAAAGTGCTGAAGTGACATTGATGTGACAGAAACTGATACGTCAGTTTGTATCACGATTGATTGAAAGAGGTCTTAGTGGAAAGGTAAGATATGGTTATGTACATAGTTTTTCATGTTAGAATTTCTATATTTTTCATTTTTAAGAGTCCCTATGTTATATTATTTAAGATATGTAAAACTTTGTAATCATAAATCGGCGTGAAAATTTGGAGTGCACAATCTATATAGCACTAGCATCGTACACCTATTAATCTATTATCAATACTTTATTCTTGGTTTTTTAGACCATTCCCAACACTGACACCAGCTGACGCGTCAGTTTCTACCGCATCAGTATCACGTCAGTGCTTTTCAAAACTGACACATCACTACCAACAGTAGGAAATCAATCAAATTTTCTGGACCTCACATTTACCATTATACTATACTGGGAAAGGTTCAAATGAGAACCAATATAAAGTTGAGAACCTTGAGAACCACAACGAATACATGTTTGTTCACATGTGATTAACTTCAATCATATGTGAACATTAATGTATGTTTAATTGAAAAGAAAAAAAGTCAAAAAAATCTTAAAATTATATCGAAAAACGCAAAAAAACAAATATATGTTCACATGTGAACGATAATGTGAACAAATCGGTTAAATGTGTTTTAAGACGTAAATTTATGATTTTTTTTTTTACTTTTTTCTTTTTCAATTAAACATACATCAATATTCAAATATGATTGAAGTTAATCACATGTGAACAAATATGTATTCGTTGTGGTTCTCAAGGTTCTCAACTTTATATTAGTTCTCATTTGAACCTCCCACTATACTGTTATTTATATACACTAAACAAATAAATAAACATAAAAAAAAAGCTTTTACCTTTAGTTCCCCGTCGGTTTTCCGACGCCCACCAAACCGATGCCAAAGTGACACCATGGTGCCAACCACGTCACTAAACTGACGCTGAATCTGACGGTCATTGAAGTGGCCATTGGCAGATGTCTTATAAGAAACTTTATAAGTTAAGAGGGAGAGAGATATATGATTACTGGTCTAGTAATGCTATTTGCCTTTCTAAAAAGAAAAAGAAAGATATATATGCTTGAAAACACGTCTCAAGACGACGTGGTGGGGGTTAAGACTTCAGACTTGCAGGTTTTATAATTGCTTTTTGTTACTTAACCATACCCTACGCTTGTGGAATTTCTTCAAACCTTGATCATAACTTTATTCATCCCAATCTTCCCACTTAATCGCTGCTCGATTACCAGGATAGGAGATCACAAATATGCATGGTAGCGCAACACATGGAGACCATGTGGCATTCCTGCAGACTCTCCATAAATCATCAAACATTCAACCTTTTGCAGTTAGAACAAGAGAATATAAATCATCAAACAACTTATAGAGAACCATGAACTGGACCGACTACCGAGATTAATATGATTTGTCAGCATTTTATCTTTGCATTCAAACAAGCATTAATCAAATCCGTTTAATCAAAATCATGTAAGAGTAACACATTTCGAAATGCCTTTAATTAGTTAACCTCATCACCTTCCAATCTCCATCTACAACTTGATCACTATCACTATCACTATTACTATCACTATCACTATCATCATCACTATCAGAACGATCATACCAATCAGGTACCTCCTCCAGCGAATCAAGAAGCTTCACATTTGATGGGAAAATGTCACCTTTAGCTTCCAAGCCAAAGAAAAGCTACAAAAATTAATTCAAAGAGATCAAAAAATGAGAACCTTCCAATGCCTGTACAACTTCAGTTATAGGTGGCCAGATGGGGCGAGTTGGGTAACAGGAAAGATACAGATTTGGGTTGAAATAAATCATTTTCAGTAGGATCCAAAACAGGTTGGGTACAGACAAATACTTATGCACGATAAAATTTATTGCTAAAGTTTAAACAAAAACTATCTACACGCATCACAAGTGGACTATTAACCCATTTGACATGTTCCACCGTTACCTTCTCTTTAAGTAATAACCAATTTTAACTATAATTGAATCCATCTAATCATAATCAAGGCAAACTGGGAGCGCTATTTTCAATCACACACCTTAAGAAAGAAAGAAGATAAAAAATAAAAAAGATTCATGTTCCATGTAGGCATGTATTAGTTCAAAATGAGCATCCATTATACTTGAAACATATTTATTAAAAGAATAATCAATAGAGTATTACTAAAGCTAATAAACAATCAATAACTTCAACACATATGCAAATCGCTGAGAGAAGGATGATTTTACCTTAAAACAAGAAATCCCAATTTTGAGCTCCTTGACATGCTGAAGGCCGAGTATAAGTTCTTTTAGCATCTTTTCTTGTGTGGTATTATTAAGAAAATCGTTCCAATAATTGAAGTCAGCTTTGACTAAAGAAGACACATTTAGCAACAAAAGCTTCGGCAACGTGAACTCATCGTGGATTGTTAGTGACAAAATATACGGAGCATTGACTTCTATAACATTCACATAATAGTCCCACTCCTCTATAGGAAGTATGTATCCAGAGAACACCAAGTTCTTAACACTCTTTGAAGTTATATTGAGATACCTATAACCATAGCAACAGCACAACTCCAAAGTTTCCAACGAGGGACTTCCTGATAATATATTTTCGATCAATTCTTCATCTAGAATCTCGTGAGAGGTACACAAATACTTAAGGTTTTTCCATCTAATCGCACCCGTGGGATTTAATATACATCTTGACAAAGTCAGATTAGTAATACACGAATTGATGAAAATACATTGATCCAACACAAACTCAGCACTGGAGCTCTTACCCAGTAAATCTAGATTAAGTTCTTCAACGTTACAATTAATAGCGTAACGAATCCAATTGTTGACTAGCGATTCAAACTGAATATCGAAACCGCGACAACTATTGAATTCGAATTTATAGAGCTTCAACTGGCGACATTGAGATATGGTTTTGTCAACGGACAGAAAGAAATCGGAGGTCGAAACATTTTTATAGCCACGTTGGAGAATGAGAGTAGGAATGTAAGTCCAAACGTGTTTCCATCGTTTGGAGAGAGTACCAGTTCTAATGGCGTATATCGTCTCAGGTAAATGACATAGGATGTCGATAAGTATGCTATCAGGTAATGCACTGATTCGATCTTTTCCTTCTTCCTCCATGATTTCTTCAAATTTTATTCGATTATGGAGTAACTTTACCGTTATTCCAGTGCCGGAAACAAAGCTCGCATTCCTTTCCCTGATATAAAAGCACTGCCACAAAACTCACATCAGTATAGACAGATAAGTACACAAATGGTGCACTAATATTTTGTGGTCATAAAAAGAAATAGTTCAGTGCCAATATTAGACAATCAAATCAATATTTAGATCTATACCATATTTAATTGATTGTATCAATGTGAGACAAGTTACAAGTGAGTTTATTTTACATAATAAACAATAACTTTAGATTATAAAAGAGTTACATCTGCATACATTGTCAATAAATCATCCCTTTCAAGCATATTCAATTATTCATAGCAGGCCATGACTTTTTAAATAATAAGATGAATTAAACAACAATATACAAACAAACTATAAAGCTCTAATGTGGCAAGGAAGGTCAATGGAACGTTATTAGCTTTTAGGATCATATTTAATGAGAGTAGGAGCCAAAGCCATGAGTATTAGAACAAGTTGCCAACAGTTAGCTTTTTGTAATTAAAACAAGCATTATTCAAAATATGCTAAATGCCATAAATTAATTAATCTCATCACCTCCCAATCTCTGCTTTTGAATGAATCACCATCAAACCAATCTGAAGGATCAGCGACCTCTGGTGAATCAAGAACCTTCAAGTTTGATGGAAAATTGAAACCTGTAGCTTCCAAACGAGATAAAACCTACCAACAAAAACTGCAATGAAAAGGAACACAAGTGAAAAGATTGCAATGCCAGCACGAACTAGTTATAGAGGTGGAAAGATGGACGAGTTGTGTCTGGGTTGAAATGAATAGTTTATTACAATCCAACGGGGGGTCGGGTCAGGTTGACCAGCAAACACTTTTTGTCCATAGATAATTTACGTTAATTATTATTACTTCACAGATTTGAATATATGAACAATAACTATTTTGTTATATGCATCAGAAAAATAGACTTTCAGCAACTTTCAACCCATTTGACATGGCCCCTTTTAGGTGATTTTTTATTTTGTTTTATTTTATTTTTATATTTGACCATTCCATGAGTATGTTCCAGTTAAAACCATCTTTCCCTGAATCCCTGATATATATGCAAATTCCCAATGCATGTACTTGAAACGTTGTTATAAAAAAATAATCATTATAGTATTACTTAAGCTAATTAATGATCAATAAGTTTAACATATATGCAAATCTCCAAAAGAAAGTAAAGTTACCTCATTACATAAAATCCCAATATTGAGCTCCTTGACATGGAGAAGGTTGAGGATAAATTTTTTATGCATCTCATCTTCAGCTTCTACATGTGTTGTATCAAAGTCCCCACACTTTGTATAATTTAAGTGAACTTTGACTAAAGATGATACATCTAACAAGAAAAGCTTCCACAAAACCAAAGTATGTTGGATGGTTAGTGACAAAATATACCGAGCATTGATTTCAATTATATCATCATCTTCAAAATGATCAAATTCAGGAACCCAGTATCCAGCAAACACCAGGTTCTTAACACTCTTTGAAGTAATATCAAGCCGCCGCATATAACCATAGCAATATTCCAACTTCAAATTCTCCAATAACGGACTTCCGGATAATATATTTTCAATCAAACGTTCATCTATTTTAGCAAACGAAACACACAGACTCTTAAGATTCTTCCAAGAAATGGCACCGGCTCGATTAAACACGCAGCAGTAGAATCTAAGATGAGTAAAACATGAATTGATAAAAAGAGACTGATCTAAGACAAACTCAGCTATCAAGTCCTTATTCTTTAGAGCTAAATTAAACTGTTCCACGTTACAGTTAACAGCGTAACGAATCCAATTATTGACATGTGATTCAAACCTGATATTATAATCGCCGGAGAGATCAAATTTGGTGAGGTCCGATTGGCGACATTGGACTAGGGTTTTGGCGACTGAGCTAAACCCTGAATATTTAGTAGGGAAAATTGAAGTGCTAGGGCTTTGATAACGAAGATTATAAAAATCAGTCCAAAAACGTAACCATCGCTTGGAGAGAGTGAGTGTTGTAATGGCGCATTGAGCAAGGGTACTGTTTTTGGGTAAACAAAGTAGAATGTTAAGAATTAACCAATCTGGTAACGCACTTATTCTATCTTCTTCTTCATCGACTTTTTGGTGGTTAATTTTGAGCTTCTTATTCTGTCTTTCACCTGCGACAACGGAGATTTCATTTCTTTCCATCATAAAACACTGCAACGATCCAATTTAGTGTTTTAGGGAAAATTCCGTTAACTGCATAGACGAGGTTAACACTGGATTTGTTTTTAAACAATTACACTATCGACCCTTCAAGTACTTAGTATATACCAAATTGACCCAAAACACACAAAATAACGTAAACGGGGTAGACAGCATAATATAACATGAAAGGACGTTAAGAGAACCACCGAATGGAGACTTGCTACAATATTTATGAGCAAGCGAGATCTTTTAAAAATTGCCAACAATTAGCACAATCAGTTAAGGCCCGGAAGGCGTAACAAGTTACGATGAATTTGAATTTTGAAATGAACCACCAATGTGTCATGAATTCAAGGTGACGTTAATCAATTAGTTTCGTCACCTTTTAGGAGCATCATCAACCAAACATAGCTGCAGGTTATAAAACATCAGACAACTTTATCAATGAAAAAAGAGAACTGTGGAGTGAAACAGGATTTAGGACTTTTTTTTTTCTTCTTTTCATTTTGACAATCTCGCGAGCCAAAACCTAAAGAATTAATACAATTTGCCAACATTTAGCCTTTTGCAGTTAAAACAAGCATTAATCAGAATCTGTTCGATTAAAATCACGTAAGAGTAACACATCTCTAAAAGCCTTCACTTAGTTAACCTCATCAGCTTCCAATCTCCATCTACAACTTGATCACTACCACCGTCACTATCACTATCACCATCACCATCACCATCACAATCGATATCAGATTCATACCAATCAGGTACATCCTCCAGAGAATAAAGAATCTTCACATTCGATGGAAAACTGACACCTTTAGCTTCCAAGCCAAAGAAACTCTACAAATAGTTCAAGTAAACAGAACAAAAAATGAGAACGTTGCAATGTCTAATAAAATAAAATTTATATTAATTCACAACTCTGAATGTTTGAACAAAAACTATCTAGAAGGTAGTTTGCGTCCAAAGTGGACTTTGAGACACTTTTAACCCAGTTGACATATTCTATTTTTAGCTAAATTCTTCTATAAATAACCCATTTAAATTATGATTGAATCCGTGTAATCATAATCAAGGCAAACTTGAAACACTACTTGCAATCACACCCCTAACGAAAAAAAAATAAAAAAATAAAATAAAAATAAAAACATTCATGCTCCAAGGATGAGTTCAGAATATACATCCAGTATACTTGAACAAATTTACAAAAGAATAATCAACAGAGTATTACTAAAGCTATATAATAATCAATATCTTCAAAAAAATATGCGAAGTCGTGAGTGAAGTATAATTTTACCTTAAAACATGAAATTCCAATTTTGAGCTCCTTGACATGTTGAAGGTTGAGAATAAGTTCTTCAAGGATCTCTTCATGTGTGGTATCTTCAGAATTGTCGTTCCAATAATCTAAGTCAGCTTTGACTAAAGATGACACATTTAGCAACAAAAGATTAGGCACCGAAAACTCATCATGGATTGTCAGTGACAAAATATACGGGGCATTGACTTCAATATTTACAAAATTATCAAATTCCTCTATTGGATGTGTGTATCCAGAGAACACCAAGTTCTTAACGCTCTTTGAAGAAATATCAAGCCGGCTATAACCAGAGCAATAGCACAACTCAAAAGTTTCCAATAGCGGACTTCCTGATAAGATATTTTCAATCAAATCTTCATCTAGAATCCCATATGATATACACAAACTCTTGAGGTTGTTCCACGTAACTGCACCCGTGGGATTTAAAATACATCTTGACAATCTCAGATCAGTAATACACGAATTGATGAAGATAAATTGATCTAACACAAACTCAGCTTCGGGGCTCTCACTCTGCAGATCTAAATTAAGTTCTTCAACGTTACAAGTAATAGCGTAACGAATACACTTGTTGACTAGCGATTCAAACTGAATACCGTAAGCGCGCCAGCTATGCAGTTCGAATTTATAGAGCTTCAACTGGCGACATTGAGATAGGGTTTTGTCAACATACGGAAAGAAATTGTAGAATGAATCAATTCCATAGCCAGGTTTAAAAATGAGAGTAGAAACGTAAGTCCAAAGATGTATCCATCGTTTGGAGAGTGTACTTGTTCTAATGGCGTATTTTGTTTCGGGTAAACGCGACAAGATTTCAATAAGTAAGCCATCTGGTAATGCACTGATCCGATCTTCAACTTTTATCGGTTTTTGGAGTAATTTTACCGTTATTCGACCTGCAACAGAACTCTCGTTCCTTTCCCTCATTTCAAAACACTGCAACAAAACTCATATTAATCGTATATGTCAAGAAAACAATATTTTAGTCCCTATAAGAAGATAAAAAATCATATCACACCTTACAACTTAAAAGATTTTTAAATTTTTTAACTTAGGAACTTGTGAGAGAAAGTTTATTCATTGTATGAATGTGAAAAAGGTCACAAATGAGCAAGGTTGTAAAAGTCGGAAGTCGGAGGCGAGTCGGTCGGGACCTCGGAAGGACTAGTCGGGACTAGTCGGGGACTAGTCGGATTTGACTTTTGTTGACTTTTTTACAATTAAATAATAAATTTCAAAATTGTATGTGTAATAATAGATGAAAACCATAAACATAAACATAAATAAACATAGACTTTAACATAATTGTTCAAAATACATAAAACATAGCTACAAAACTGTAATTTCTTTTTTTTTTTTTTTAAGTTGACCAAAGTTGACCGGTTCAAAAAACCGACCCAGACCCGACTTTGTCCCGCTCTTGACCGACTTTTGACCAAAAAACCCGACTTTTGACCAAAAAACCGACCCAGACCCGACTTTGATCCGTTGACCGTTGACCTTTGACCGTTGACCGACTTTTGGGACCGACTTGGCCGAGGGCGAATCGGGATGGGGCTTCAGGCCGACTAGTCCCCGACTAATCGCCGCCCCAGACCGACTTTTACAACACTGCAAATGAGTTTAACACATATTACAACTATAAACTTTTTATTATATATTTACTTCCTACATACTTAAAAGAAAACACGGAATCGGCTAAAACGAAACAAAAGAGTAATTGAGAAGGGAACACGACACAAGGAGAAAACAGAAAGATTTAACAATGATATTCAAACAGACTATAGATCTCCCATGTGGCAAAGGAGGTCAGTGAAATGATGTTAGCTTTAAGGACCAGTATTTAATATGCTTATGAGCCAAAGCCAAGAGAATAACTCCCTAATACAATTGGCCGGCATCTAGCTTTTTGCAGTTAAAACAAGCATTATTCAAAATTCAGATATGCTAAATGTAATCAATAAATTAATCTCATCACCTTCCAATCTCCGCGTTTAATTGTATCAAGATCACTATTAGGCCAATCAGACAAATTGGCTACCTCCGGTGAATCAAGAACCTTCAAGTTTGATGGAAAATTAAATCCTGTAGCTTCCAAACGAGAGAAGACCTAGCAACAAAAAGAGCAATGAAAAGGAACAAATATGAGAAGGTTGCAATGCTAGCACCAATTAGTTATAGGGGTGGCAAGATAGCACGAACACTTATGTCCATTACTAATTTCTGCTACTTATTATCACTTTACAAATTTGAATATTTAAAAATAACAATGCAGGATGTTGCATATATTAGAAGTAGACTTTGAACAACTTTCAACCTATTTGGCCGGTGCATATCTCGGTACTGGAAACAAACTTATATAAAAGTTAATCCTAAGTATTACTAAAGCTACAGAATAATGATAAGATAATTAAAAAAGATATACAAATCCATAAAAAGGGGAGAAGAGCAATTTACCTCAGAACATGAAATCCCAATTTTGAGTTCATTGACATGATGAAGGTTGAGTATAAGTTCTTTAAGCATCTCCTGTTTCATTTTTGGAAGATTCAAATGATTATAATCTAAGTCAGCTTTGACTAAAGAAGACACATTCAACAACAAAAGCTTCCCCAACGCCAAATGACCGCAGATTATCAGTGACGAAATATTAGGAGCATTGATTTCAATAATAGCGTCATAATTGAAAGATTCAAAATCTGTGTAACCGGAGAATAACAAATTCTTAACTCTCTTTGAAGTAATATTGAGACACTCATAACCATAGCAATTGCGTAACTCCAAAGTTTCCAATACAGGACATCCGGATAATATGTTTTCGATCAAATCTTCATCTAGTTTCGTAAGCGAAAGACACAAACTCTTGAGTTTCTTCCAACTAATCACACCGGTTGGATTCAATACGCATCCTTGCAACTTAACATGAGTAAAACATGAATTAATGTGAAAAAACTCTTCTAACACATACTCATCCTTGAAGCCTAACTTATACCTTAAAGTTAAATTAAGGTGTTCGACGTTACAATTAACGGCGTAACGAATCCAATCATCGAGATGTGATTCAAACAGAATATTATAGAAGCCTTCGAGATGGAATTTGGTGAGGTTGGATCGGCTACATTGAATTAGGGTTTTAGCGACATACCTAAATCCGGAAAAGTCAGAAGGCCAGAATGAAGAGCTAGGGTTTTGGTAGAGGAGATTATAAAAGTCGATCCAAAAACTTAACCATCGTTTTGAAAGAGTGAGTGTTAAAATGGCGCGTTCAACGAGGTTGGTGTTGTTGGGTAAATGAAGCAGGATTCTAAGAAGTAACAAATCGGGTAACTTACTTATTCTATCTTCTTCTTCAATGATTTTGATCCGTTTATGAGGATGATTTTGAAATTTTTCTTCTTCTATTTCCACAGTTTCCATGGCGCCAACAGAACCCTCGTTAGCAAGAACTCCCAAACATGACTCACTATCATCACTCATCAGACAGAAATGGTGAATGTGAAAACTTTTTTTTTAGCCCCTATACTTTAAACCTTATGCGAACTGTACTTTTTTCTTTTTTCGTTTGTATACTCCGTAAATGTCATTGTACTTTTACAGTTTTACTTGTATTCTTGGTCTGATTTGGCGAGTGATTTAGCCAGTTTGAACATTAAATTTAAACCAAATCAGTAATTATGATTAGATATATTGTCGAACTAAACCGTCCAATTTATTGTATCAAATTATACCAACAAAAACAATTGAAACCAGTTTAGTTTGGGATTTAACGCTTTGAACCAATACATGTTTGTATTTATTTTCTTAATAAAAATGATGATAGCTGATATTAAAGTTACACAATATGAGTCTTAATGCAACTTTAATTATCTTACAAGTTTTTTAAAGATATAAACACAAGATCTAATATTTGTGAAAGATGTTTTAACAATATCAATTAATAATAATTGACTTTCATAACATTATTTGAAACACCCCGAAAACATACCATTTTTTTTTTTTTTAACACATTGTTTCTTTCTTTTCATGTTATTACTTATAGACTTTTATTACACATTCATTCTACTCCTAGTTACCTTTAACTTACAAGGTAAAACAATTATTTTCTGAAACATGGCTGAATCCGCCGGATTCCCTGTGAATCCGCCGGATTCCGGTGAATACGACGGGATTCCTCTGAATACGTCCGTATTCAGCAACTTTTCAGACTCAACTCGGTGACAGAACCAAATTTAAGGAATACGTTTTTGAATACGGTTGGGAATACGCCGTATTCCCATGAATACGACCGTATTCCTATGAATACGACCGGATTCATCCAGTTCCAGCAGCCTGCACATTTTATGACCAAAACTCGAACTTTAAACGTGCATAACTTTAAAACGACAACACCTGGTGACCTGAAATTTTGCATGCAACTTTACTTTGACCATAAGAACATTTCTACTTTCACACTTTTTCAAATTTCGCGATAATTCTTGTTTTGACCCGTTAACTCAATTTCGGCTATTTCTAACCAAAATTTTGACACATCAAGTTCTAATTCATTCAAGATCTGACTTTAGTCTTTTTACCCAGCTTTCAATACCACATTTAGAACTTAGAGGTATATTTACATTTAACTTTTACCAAGTATAACTCCTTTTGACTTACTATACTATTGGTCGCCCATTTGGGCACCAAACGACCCGATTGGGTCTTTGACCTTTTCAACCCATTTCTTTGGTAAATTCTTACCCAATTGACTTATCTAAATCAAACTAACTTACTAACATTAACAATTGGCCATAACTTCAACAAATGACACTTTTAACTTTCATAACTAACTTTTAAACATTCAAGTAACTTTCATACATTAAACTTTACATTACAAGTCTCACCATACAAACTTTAACTTCAACTCTATCTCTGACTTTGACCATAGAGTTGACTTTTCTCAAAACATTACATATAGCACAAGTGAGACTTCATATCGTTTTCAAAACTTCAAACTACATGTCATAAACTTTACAAAACGGGGTGTACATATATCAAGAGCATGATTAAGAGGGATAAGACTTGTTACCGAACTAAGTAACAAGCTCCACCAAAAGCTTCACACGTGCCCTTTACCCAAGTCCCCTCTATTGACACTTGGCTCACCTGAAACATTTAAACATAACACGTAAGTTAATGCTTAGTAAGTAATGGAAGCTTTAACATAAACATAGACATCATCATATTAAGGATCCTTAAACATCATCATGTTAACTAATACTAGTTAACATTTATACCAAGCTAATGGTCATGATCCATTACTTGGAAAACCGTCAAGCTAATGGCTCACCCATTACTTGACTCCACATTCATATCCATCTACTTACCTTTATCTTGAAACTTAACACACTTGAAATAACTTCTCTTGCTTGATCACCTATACAAATACACATAGCATGATCAATTAACATAACTCTTTTACTTTCTTAACTTTAACCTCATCACTAAGTGTTACTCACTAACACCTATCATTCATCACTAGTGTTCCATAATTAGGCTTTATAATCATATGTAATTGGGTATTCATCACTTTCATAATCATAATCATCACCAATTCATCTAAATTCTTAAATTCTCATAAACTCATAATCTATAAAAAAAAACCCAATTACATATAAACATGACTTGTTTAACTAATTTAACATAAACTAAGCATAGAAACTAACTTACTAACACCCATGGAACACTAATTCATCAAATTAATTACCATACATGATCTTTCTATCATCTAGGGTTTATAAAACTTAAACCCTAACTTCAATTAAACTCATATAGAGATTATACATACCTTGAGGATGATGAATTCGAAAACTATAAGCCTTAATCTTCTTAATCACTTGTTAATTTCTGATTTCTTGCGTTTCTTTATTTCCCTCTCAAAACCTCACGCACATACGTACACAATTTATGTCTGGAACTTTTCTGGAGTTTGTAGAAGATAAGCTTTTAACATTTTTCACATTAACCTCCTGAACTTTCATTGTTTACACATATGGTCCCTCTAACAAGATTTCTTTTAATTGGTTAGTCTTCTAACCAAATTCTAAACTTTCAGTTACTTTAAACATTTAACATATTAAATACATATAAAAACTGAAACGTAAACGTATATTAAACTATAACAACTTACGTATTTTAGGGGTGTTACATTATTACATAATCGAAAGTTTTATTTCACTATCTTTAATTTGAATCTATTTAGTTGCATAAGTTGACAAATTTTCAATTGAACAATTTGAGTAACATCAAAGAACCAAATACAATTTTTTCTTTTTGGTTAAATATATACTTATATTTTCAATTAAATATATATGACGAACCCTTTATATAAGAAAAAGAATGCAATCTGTAACATCCTCGAAATGGACCTAGTTGTTTTATATTATTTCTTGATTTAAATAAGTATTTAAATATGTTTGGAAATAATATTGTTTGAAATAGTTGAAATAATTGGAATAGGAGCCGAATATTCCAATGTGATAAGTGAATTATTAATTGTTGTAAATTAATATAGTTGACGGTGCAATAAAATGTTTGGACTCGTAAATGGTTTTCGGGTTCCAGACAATAGATTGAGATGGGGTATTAAATTATACCCGTATATTGAAGGCGGTTATAGTTGGGCCGAATATATATTCACTTTCCTATTTAGGAAAGTTATTCATTTCTTTCAAAAACTCTAAGAAAACCTAAACTAAATTGAAATCAAACCTTGGTTGTGATTAGGGACTGAGAATCGAATTGATTTCGTCTGCTTAATCATCTGATTTCTAGTTCTTCAATCAAGTGGTGAGTGTTCTTGAATTTAGTTTGATTGATTTTGATTGAAACATGAATTTGAGGTGAAATTGGATGTTATAAACTTGTTATAACTGTTACATGATGATTATACGAAGTTATTTGTGGTTGAAAACTGTTAGAAACCGGGTTTTTGTGATTTGGGTATAAAACCCGTGGGTTAGGGTTTTAGCAGAACGAACAGGGCTGAGACGACGAAGGAATCCGGCGGATTCAATTGAATCCGGCGGATTCAGATAAATTAGGGAATCCGGTCGGATTCAAGGGAATCCGGCGGATTCAAATGCTAAGAACCGGATCCTATGTTTTGCAAATTTCAAAAGTGCATAAGTGTTTAATAGCACTTTAGAGACCTCTTTTTTGTAACAAAATTTCATTAACACGGATTGAGCTGAAATTCGCATGTCCACTCGGAAACGACCCAATGATCAAAGCTATATATTATAGCCTAGTCAGTTTTTGGCCATTCGGGGTCGTTTAGGGGTCGAAAATGGCATTTTACTGTTTTTGAATCTTATTTCGGGACTTTTGATTATGTTCCGAATTGGACCTTTGTTTGCTGTGATCGTAGGGATCACCTGATACATGTAATTATGTTATGATTGTGTAACGATATTAATTACCTGTGTGTTATCAGTTGAGACAAGTTATTAACTTATTGTTTATTGATTGTATTCTCAGATGTGGAGAAGGCTCAGTAATATTAGACTTCTGAGCTTGCGCCTGAGGTAGTCGGTGAGTGGATCTGTAACCTCAGTGTGATTTAGTTGTAATGATTTGATTTACAACAAGTAATTTATAGTATTACTTTGATATGATGCATATGTTGAAACATGTTGCCATGATAGTTTGGCATGTTTGTTTACTTAGCTGATTTGTGCTAGTAAGTAAGATTCAGAGGTCAACTTGATTTGATAGTTGGACTTGTTGTTATTGTAGACGACAGGAGATCTTGGGAACTTGAAATGTCGGTTTAGAGATCTAGGTCGTGTGTGATTAACAACAGGTTACCGGTAGTTCTGTATAGGCCAATACAGATGATTGATAAGAGTTCCTTGAGTACCAAACCGGTATTAGGGTATCTCAGGAGCCACCGGTCCTCATGACGATTGATAACACTTGATTTGAAGTTGTGTGATTTAATGATTGATTGATTGATTTTCTGTTTATTGTTATTTGATGTAAACAGATTGTTATGCTAGGTTGTACTGTTGTTATAGTTTCATTCACTTAGCGTTGTGCTAACCCCACCACAGTTCTTCCTGCAGGTTAAAATATATGGGACATATTGGGCAGGGCAGGAGGTTGTTGGACTGGATGGAATGTTTGACAGGCTATTACTCTGATGTTATTTTTATAACTGTAGAAGTGTTTTGAATTATATAACACCAAGCTCTTGAAATGTCATGTGTTTTGATTTGAAAAAGTTCATTGACATTGTAATTGACAATTGATAGTAAAGTTTTGAAATCTATACGCTTCCGAGTCGCAATTATTATATTGATTGGTTATAATTAACGAGGGGTGTTATAAGTTGGTATCAGAGCAATAGTTTGGGTGAATTGGACTTGATAGAATGTTCAATCCTAAACTTTGATTGAGTTGAGTCAAACATTCCAGTGGGTGTGGGTTTAGTTGATTAGTGAATGTGTGAGAAAGTGATTAGTTGGATATGTACTAACCCTTAACAAGTTGTGAAGTTGTTGTTTGATTTCAGAGACGGAGGAATATGAGAACCTGATGGGTATTCTCATTGATTCCTCAACACTCGTGGGCTTAAGATTGTCAGGTAATCTTCGATAAGCCTGTGTTAATTTAAATTAACTTGAATTGTTTACTCTGTTATGTTGAGTAAGCTTTGTTTTGAAATTAATTGAGTCAGACTGATATGATTCCCCAGTTTTGAGTCAACTAATGATTGTTATATGTTGACATGAGGATAGAATTACTAAATGAGATGCTTATTGTTGCTCATTGTTGTAATTATTTCTGATAGAATTAAGAATGCAGAAATGTGTTTAAGTAAGTAGACAAAAAGTGAATTAAGGTTTTAGCAGGATTGATGTTAGAACCTAAAGAGTGTCTTTGTTGGTAAGACAAAATAATTGATAGTATTATAGTAGTAGATTGATCACAAGGAGTGATTTCAATCCTTATTAAGGACTGTTGTGTCAGTTGAATTGATAATGACTGCTATTTGAGAAAATATGTGTTTATGTGACTATATGCTATGTGTTGACTATAGTTAAACACTTGATTTAAACCAGGATGGATAGGTTTATGAGACATGTAGAGTGTGATAAGGTGAAATTGATCTGGGAAGTGATAGATCTTTCTGATCAATTGTGAATTATTAGAGAAAATGTTTTATAGTAACATGATTGAGTAGGCTTGTAGTGACAGTGATGCTTGATATGATAGCATATGTCAAAGTGATGATAATTAAGTAAGATGTGTCCTGAAGTTTGAGGTAAATAGGGACATTGATTAGTGTTAAGTGTTGAAACTATGATGATAAGTTATCATGTGTTTGAGGTTTCATATAAGTGATATACTGAGTAATTCAGTTGTTGAAAATTAGAACGTTGTGTGTATGTGAGATGACTTGCATATGTAAGGTTGAATATGTAAGTAGTAAGCTGATTTGGAGTGTGTATCAGCTGATAGAAACTATTAAATAGATTATGATTGATTTGAAATCATGAAGTATTTAATACATATATGAGATGAGAATAGATCACATTGATAATTATAATGTAGAGTAGCCTGAGAATGGATTGTGAAGAACGTAATCTTGCAACGCCTGATCACCGTTGTTATATTATGTTGTGTCACATGAACTTGTTGAGGCTACTTGGTATAAAAGAAATGTAATGTGATTTTGGAAATGGAGCATGGTAGTATGCTAAGTTGTTTAATAGTTGTTTTGCTAAGAAAACAATCAGTTGATAGAACTGTGACCTTTAGACTGTAAAGGTGAGAGTGTAAATAATAATAATAATGGTCATTGATAGAGGTTTTGATGATACACCTAAATGACTAATTTGATTTTGTTGAAAATGTAATTGTAACTGATAGTGTTAAATTGACCATAGGTGAATTTGATAGTGTTTAAATGAGTCACTATTTTGTATTTGGCTTGTATGAAGCCAAAGTTGAGATAGGTTGATATTGTCTTGCTTGAGGAATTTCTAGTATTATTGAATGTAATAATTTAAAATATATGTTTGAAAGTGAACATATAAGATGAAATGGTTTGTTAGGAGTTAACTTGATAGTATGTTAACTTTGAATGTCAAACCATGAATAGGGAATTGTGTATAAAATTAATTGCTTGTGATTGGTTTGAGGATAGGTCAAACTTGAGAAAAGCAGTTAGAGGATTTTATTGATTGGTTGATTGAAATCAAAGTTGACATGTAGTCAACTGTGTGTGTTGAAATAGTCTAACATAGATTCTAATGTTATGATTTTGTGGAATATGATTGAATTCCTTGATTAGTCAAAACATGTTAAAGTGGGTCAGTTAAGATCCAAAGGAGATAGATGAATTGTTTAAGTTTGTGAAACTTGATTAATTACTTAAAGCTAGTATTAAGTAATTGAAATAGTGTTAAGTATAATTGAGTATTCGGTTAGGTAATATTCGATATTCGAGCTGAATACTTGTTAAGAGATTATACAGATATGAAGTCATTGTTTGATATGACAGTTATAAATTGCTAAGATATGTTAAGAGTAAGTTAAGTCACATTGATTAGAATTGTGATAAGAAAATCTTACCAGTGTATGAGGCTTGTGATGACAGCCATGATTGGGTAAGAGTATGAGAAGTGAAATAATTGAAAGTTATTATAAATAGTTGTATAAGTTGATTGGGTACCTCACGGCGAGTTACCAAGGTATTGAAAGAATTGAATGGATTTTTAGTTATTTGTTGATTGTATACAAATGAAGTAGGTGATAAAGTGGTAATATGGGATTAGATCCAATTAAGATATGATATGAAAGTATATCTAGAATTGAACTGTATTGGAGGTTTAGTTAATTCTTGTTTGATAAATTGAGAAATATGAATTGAAAAGTTGTTCATATTTTAAGAAATTGTATGTGTTAGAGAGTAAGGGAAACCTTGAAATTGTGTAGGTATGTATGTGTGGTATACATGATAATAAATGACATGATAAGTTTTAATAGAATGAATTAAAATATGCCATAAGATATGTGGAGGTTAGTTAATTGTGATTAACTTGATGTAGATTTTGTTGGAAATGTGTTGGAAAGTAGCACATTTTGATAATGTGATATTGTGATGCTTGACCTGTAGTATCATAATATGTGGATTAAGATTGATTTAGTTGCTAGATTGACGGGATCTAGTGTTGAACGATTGGGTGGTTAAAGTTGTATAATTTTCTAATGGCTTGTGATTAGTAGTTTATGATTGTAAGGTTGAGTTGAAATAACTGGTTGCTAAGAATAGATTTTGATGTCTTACCAGTTTAATAGTATATAAATTCTAACTTGATGGTTAGTTAGAGTTTGAAGACAAATATTAAAGTACTGATAGGTGTACTGGAATGTATAATCACTAGTGTTGTGATTATTGTTTGAGCAGTAGTTGTTGTCGACTTTGATGTTGTTGACAATTGATAGGTAGTAATGAAAGGAATTACAAGTGGAAATAAGTCAATGTAGAGGTTGGTTGATTGTAGGTAAGATTGATTGTAGTACTTTTGTTGATTGAGCAAAGTACTTGTTGATTGTAGTTTTACCTACTGAGTGTGACCTCTGCTTTGCTTATTAAGGTGATATGAATCTGGATTACTTTTAAGTAAAAAAATTTCATATGATTGAAATGATATGTGAACATTATAGGTTGTACAAAAGAGCATAGGTATGAAACTTTTGGATGAAAAGTTGACCTAGATTTGAGTTTCAGATCTTTGATGGTAGAGATTTAAGATTGTGATCTGTATATTAGACTGAATGTTGGTCCTGAGCTGAATTATATTTCAGTGTTGTTAGGTACATTGTGGTTTAATAAACACTATTGTTGTGATATTGTTACTGCTGTTTTATTGTTACCAGTGATGAACAGTGAGAATAGGTTAAAGATTTTAGCATGTTGCTAATTTCTGTTTGTGTAGACCTAGTAAGTGATGTTAGGTTTCACTTATTGTTGTTGGTTAAAATGATTGGGTGCTTTAAACTTTTATCTGATTGGTGATAAAGGAATTAGATAGATGATTGGTTCCTATGAGATGTTGGATGGATGCACTGTATGTGTGCGTAGGAAAAGACAGAAGCATGTACATTTGGATATGTGCATGTGGAAAGAATTCAAATAGTCTAAGTATAGTGGTAAGTTGCTATTGAGGATTAATGTATGTTAAGAGGTATGTGATTATATCACATTAGTTAGACTGATTTAGTGAGGTTAGATTTCGGGGACGAAATCTCTTTAAGGGGGGGAGAGTTGTAACATCCTCGAAATGGACCTAGTTGTTTTATATTATTTCTTGATTTAAATAAGTATTTAAATATGTTTGGAAATAATATTGTTTGAAATAGTTGAAATAATTGGAATAGGAGCCGAATATTCCAATGTGATAAGTGAATTATTAATTGTTGTAAATTAATATAGTTGACGGTGCAATAAAATGTTTGGACTCGTAAATGGTTTTCGGGTTCCAGACAATAGATTGAGATGGGGTATTAAATTATACCCGTATATTGAAGGCGGTTATAGTTGGGCCGAATATATATTCACTTTCCTATTTAGGAAAGTTATTCATTTCTTTCAAAAACTCTAAGAAAACCTAAACTAAATTGAAATCAAACCTTGGTTGTGATTAGGGACTGAGAATCGAATTGATTTCGTCTGCTTAATCATCTGATTTCTAGTTCTTCAATCAAGTGGTGAGTGTTCTTGAATTTAGTTTGATTGATTTTGATTGAAACATGAATTTGAGGTGAAATTGGATGTTATAAACTTGTTATAACTGTTACATGATGATTATACGAAGTTATTTGTGGTTGAAAACTGTTAGAAACCGGGTTTTTGTGATTTGGGTATAAAACCCGTGGGTTAGGGTTTTAGCAGAACGAACAGGGCTGAGACGACGAAGGAATCCGGCGGATTCAATTGAATCCGGCGGATTCAGATAAATTAGGGAATCCGGTCGGATTCAAGGGAATCCGGCGGATTCAAATGCTAAGAACCGGATCCTATGTTTTGCAAATTTCAAAAGTGCATAAGTGTTTAATAGCACTTTAGAGACCTCTTTTTTGTAACAAAATTTCATTAACACGGATTGAGCTGAAATTCGCATGTCCACTCGGAAACGACCCAATGATCAAAGCTATATATTATAGCCTAGTCAGTTTTTGGCCATTCGGGGTCGTTTAGGGGTCGAAAATGGCATTTTACTGTTTTTGAATCTTATTTCGGGACTTTTGATTATGTTCCGAATTGGACCTTTGTTTGCTGTGATCGTAGGGATCACCTGATACATGTAATTATGTTATGATTGTGTAACGATATTAATTACCTGTGTGTTATCAGTTGAGACAAGTTATTAACTTATTGTTTATTGATTGTATTCTCAGATGTGGAGAAGGCTCAGTAATATTAGACTTCTGAGCTTGCGCCTGAGGTAGTCGGTGAGTGGATCTGTAACCTCAGTGTGATTTAGTTGTAATGATTTGATTTACAACAAGTAATTTATAGTATTACTTTGATATGATGCATATGTTGAAACATGTTGCCATGATAGTTTGGCATGTTTGTTTACTTAGCTGATTTGTGCTAGTAAGTAAGATTCAGAGGTCAACTTGATTTGATAGTTGGACTTGTTGTTATTGTAGACGACAGGAGATCTTGGGAACTTGAAATGTCGGTTTAGAGATCTAGGTCGTGTGTGATTAACAACAGGTTACCGGTAGTTCTGTATAGGCCAATACAGATGATTGATAAGAGTTCCTTGAGTACCAAACCGGTATTAGGGTATCTCAGGAGCCACCGGTCCTCATGACGATTGATAACACTTGATTTGAAGTTGTGTGATTTAATGATTGATTGATTGATTTTCTGTTTATTGTTATTTGATGTAAACAGATTGTTATGCTAGGTTGTACTGTTGTTATAGTTTCATTCACTTAGCGTTGTGCTAACCCCACCACAGTTCTTCCTGCAGGTTAAAATATATGGGACATATTGGGCAGGGCAGGAGGTTGTTGGACTGGATGGAATGTTTGACAGGCTATTACTCTGATGTTATTTTTATAACTGTAGAAGTGTTTTGAATTATATAACACCAAGCTCTTGAAATGTCATGTGTTTTGATTTGAAAAAGTTCATTGACATTGTAATTGACAATTGATAGTAAAGTTTTGAAATCTATACGCTTCCGAGTCGCAATTATTATATTGATTGGTTATAATTAACGAGGGGTGTTATACAATCCGGGTTAGTTTAGACATGCAATTTGAGTCTTGAAACCACAAATCTAACCGTATATGACGGGTTTGCAAAAACCTAAACCCCTAAACCAACTATGAAAATGAATCCGGCCAAACCGACTAAATCATTTCAGATTGACCGGTTTAAACTGTTTCAACCAAACTAGGAACATCCTTACCTTCTTTATCTACTTCGTTATTTTGTTAAACCAAAAATTGGATATCTGCCTAGCTGCATCTTATTAGGTACAAATATATGTGATGAAAGGATTATAGTATATATGTATGAAAAATAGAGAGTACAAAACGTATATTTCTCTTCAAATAAATTGTGACAACGGGCATTGGATAACACGACCAGTCAATTTGTGCCAACTCAATGCTCATTAGCACTTTCTCAAATGGACTTAAATTGACTAACAACTAATCAAACCATGCCAACAATAACACCATCTCTTCAATTTATTGGCTCCACATTTAATAACATACATTTATTCATATATACACTCAACAATAAACAAAACATAAATACACAAAAATGTTTTTAGTGCATTTGGCCCCACCACCTCGTCACTTTGTTCATCACCAAGCCAAAGCTCCATCTGTAACTTGCTCGTCACTTTTATGGTTAAATGGCGGCACTTCAACTGACCCTCGTCACTTTGCAAAGTGACGAAGCATTGACAGTGGTCTAAAAGCAACAATTGTTTATTATTAATTAATTAATTAATTAATTATTATTATTATTATTATTATTATTATTATTATTATTATTATTATTAATTGTTATTTAAATTATTTATCTTAGTTACAAAAGCGTACATGTTATTTTTTTTCTAGTTCAAATGTCATTTGCCCTCTGAACTTATGATGCATTTAAAAGTTCAAGGGTAAGATAATAAGATGCAGTGTTGTTATGATGCTGTGAATCTGAGTCGTCAGGGGCGGAGCTAGAAGGGGGGCAGTGGGGGCAGTCGCCCCCTAGAAATAAAAAATTATCGAAAAAAATAATGTTTTTAAAGGTAATCAGTAACAGTTTAGAATTTTGACCCCCCTAACGTGATAGAAATAAAATTTTTTTTTCCCCCTCTTCTAAAAATTCCTAGCTCCGCCCCTGTGAGTCGTTGATTAAAAGGAAAATAAATGATTGAGATTACATGTCCAATCTTCCCTCTCTAAGCCACACCCTTTGATTCCAAACCTATCTTTTTATGATATTTTTTTTCTCATGGACATTGATATGTGTTGTTAAAAACATGCATCTTATATGCTATTTAAAGCTAAAACGTATACAAATTTACAACTTTTATCCTTACATGTTTACGTCTATACAAATAAAATATCCAGAAATGTGCATGGTCCAGAACCGGACCAAACCGGCTCAAGACCGAACCGACCCGAGTCCCGAATTGAAGCAGAAAGTCGGACCGAGGCCGGACCATGTATCATGGGTTTGGTTCGATGATGATTTTCTACCATCATGTTTAAAACTTTAAATACTTCTAAGTTTTATCTCCTCCTTACATAAACTTTATTGGATACTAAGGCAGGTAGATAATGTTGCCACGAGCCCACGATGATCATTTTTCATCTTTACATCTATTGAAATGGAAGAAATATACGAACTGCAACCTATTGAATGTTAGGTTTATTTAAATGATTATCATGATCATCCACTTTGTTAATTACTCATGTCTAAAGTGACGCAATGCAGTACGTGTAACAATAATTATATAAAGGGTTCTCTCTGTGAAATTTCAAATACTTGGAGGGTTGAAAGTGTAATTGTTGCAAAATCAACCAGCGGTAAAATGAGAGAGAGTAAGAAGTTCGAGTATTGTTGATTTGTGTCAGTTTTTCACGATGGAAATAAACGAGAGCTCTGTTGAAGACAGAAGAAGAAAAGGGTGAAAATCAACCACCAAAATGTCCAACAGATGATGGAACAAGAAGAAGAAGATAGAATAAGTGCGTTACCAGATTGGTTGATTCATTACATCCTGGTATGTTTATCAAACACCACTCTTTCTCAATCCGCAATTACAACATTCACCCTCTCCAAACGATGGTTACGTTTATGGACTGATTTTCATAATCTTCTTTATCAAAACCCTAACACTTCGAACTGGCCTACTCAATATCCAGGGTTTAGGTCTGTTGCTAAAACCCTAATTCAATGTCGCCAATCCAACCTCACCAAATTCCATCTTTCCGGCAATTATAATATCAGCTTTAAATCACATGTCAACAATTGGATTCGTTACGCCGTTAATTGTAACGTGGAACAGCTTAATTTAATCTTCAAAAATAAGGACTTGAAAGCTGAATTTGTATTAGATGAGTTTCTTTTCATCAATTCATGTTTTACTCATCTTAAATTGTACGGCTGTGTATTTAATGTAACTTGTGCCATTAGTTGGAAGAATCTTAAGAGTTTGTGTATTTCATTTGCCAAAATAGATGAACGTTTGATTGAAAATTTATTATCCGGAAGTCCGTTATTGGAGAATTTGAAGTTGGAATATTGCTATGGTTTTAGGCGTCTCGATATTACTTCAAAGAGTGTTAAGAACCTTGTGTTTGCATCTGATCATTTTGAAGACGATGATATTATAGAAATCAATGCACCCTATATTTTGTCACTAACCATGCAACATACTTTGCTTTTGTGGAAGCTTTTCTTGTTAGATGTGTCATCTTTAGCTAAAGTTCACTTAAATTATACAAAGCGTGGAGACTTTGATACAAGGTCTATAGAAGCAGAAGATGAGATGCTTAAAAGATTAATCCTCAACCTTCTCCATGTCAAGGAGCTCAAAATCGGGGTCTTATGTAATGAGGTAGTGTGACCTGTCATAGTAGATGATCATTAATTAGCTTTAGTAATAGTGTAATACCATATTGATTATTCTTTTATAAATTTATTTCAAGCATTTGCATGGAATTTGAATGGGTCAAATCTATATATAAGAAAAGGGGAACATGTCAAATGGGTTGAAAGTTGCTCATGGTCTAATTTCAACCTTCTAAATAGTTTTTGTCTAGGTATTAAAAATTGTAAAGTAATACGAGTAGTAATTAAAATAAAGTTTGTATGGACTAAGTATTTGTGGGTCGACCCGGACATGACCCATTATGGACAGTACTGAAAGTGAATCATTTTAACCCAAACCCAACTTGCCTATTCCACCTCTACACATAATTTATAGAGGCATTGCAATTTTTTTCCATTTTTGTTTCTTTTCATTGCTCTTTTTCTGTTGGTAGGTTTTCTCCCGTTTAGAAGCTACAGGTTTCATATTTCCATCAAACTTGAAGGTGCTTGATTCACCAGAGGTAGCTGATTTGTCTGATTGGCTGGATAATGATATCGATTCAGTAAAAAACAGAGATTGGGAGGTAATGACATCAGTTAATTTAATGCATTTAGCAATTTGTTACTCATACATGAATTTGATTGAGCAGAGTCTGAATAATGCTTGTATTAACTGCAATAGCTATCTGTTTGCAAATTGTACTAATTCTCTCGGCTTTGTTCTCATACGCTTATCAAATACTGCTAAGCTAACATCATTTCACTGACCTCCTTTGCCACATGAGAGATTTATAACTTTTTATAGTCTTGTTCCCTTCTCAACAACTCCTTTGTTTCGTTTTAGCCAATTCTGTGTTTTACTTGAGTATGTAAAAGGTAAATTTATAAAGAAAATTATATGTTCTATTCCGTATTAAACTCATTTGTAACCTGTCTCATATTCATACAATGAATAAGCATATCATAAAGTTGCTTTATGTTTTATATTCTCTTCTTCGATTGGATAGTCATCTTGTTTTTTATGTCTGGTTGTCAAATTCCACCCCCATACTGTGCAGCTATGGAGCCTGCACGTATGCCTCATGGCTACCAGAATGTGCTTTTATTGCATCAAAGGTTCCCTCTTTCCCGTCGAACCTTATGAAGGTAAATGTGGAGTTCAATTTGTTCACAATGTCTTTTACCTTACTGAACCTGTGAAACACATTTCTTAGCATTCCTTTATAGACCACCCTTGCCTCATTGGATATGAATAGTCTATCTGTATCTTGCTTTTAAAGTGTCTCTTTGCTCTAATTCAATGGGGGTGGTGTCATGTGAGTATGTGCCGCAGAACAGTTTTCTCAAGTGCTATTTGTTGATAATGCATGCAATGCTAAACTTTTTTAAGTATGTAAAAAGTAAATTTATGATGAATACCATGAGTAAACTTTCTCACACAAGTTTCTTTATATGAGAAAACTTGAGATTAGATATTCTTAAATTCTATGTTTTGATGCATTAGAGTATAGTATATATCTGAATATTGATTTAGGGACTGAAATTAAGTCTTCTGAAGCTTTGAGGCCAAATCAAAACTTCAACTCCTTGTTTTGTCACTAAACATTTATGGTTGATGCGAGTTTTGTCGCAGTGTTTTTATATGAGGGAAAGGAACGAGAGCTCCGGTGATGCTGATCGGATAAACATAAAGCTATTCCAAAATCGAATAAATTGTGAAGAAAATATGGAGGAGGAAGAAACAGATCGAATCAGTGCATTACCGGATGGCATACTTATTGAAATCTTGTCTCGCTTACCTTACACAAAATACGCCATTAGAACAAGTACACTCTCTAAACGATGGCAACATCTTTGGACGTATGTTCATAATCTCGTTTTTCAACGTCACTATGAAGATGATTCACCTTCCGATTTCTTTTCCTTTGTTGACAAAACCATAACTCAATGCCGCCAGTTGAAGCTTTATAAATTCGAACTGCGTAGCAGTCGCGGTTACGATATTCAGTTTGAATCACAAGTCAACAGTTGGATTCGCTACGCTAGTAATTGTAATGTTGAAGAACTTAAATTAGAGTTACAGAACAAGTGTGTGGATTCCGTGGACGATGAGTTTGTATTAGATGAGTTTTTTTACATCAATTCAAGTATTACTGATCTGAATTTAGTAGAATGTATATTTGAGCCAAAAGGTGTGATTAGCTGGAAAAAACTTAAGAGTTTGTGTATTTTACGTGGGTTTCTAGATGAAGATTTGATTGGAAAAATATTATCGGGAAGTCCTCTGTTGGAAACTTTGGAGTTGGGTGATTGTCATGGTTATAGGCGGCTCGAAATTACTTCAAAGAGTGTTAAGAACTTGATAATTTCTGGATACATGGATTATGAGGATCGATATGATACTGAAGATATTATCGAAATCAATGGCCCTAATATTTTGTCACTAAAAATCTGCCATGAGTTGTGGTTGCAGAAGATTTTGTTGCTAAATGTGTCATCTTTAGTCAAAGCTGACTTGAATTATTGGAACGATTATCTTGATAATAACACACAAGATGAGATGCTCAAGGACCTTATATTCAACCTTCGGCATGTTAAGGAGCTCAAAATTGGAATTTCATGTTTTAAGGTAAAATTTCTATTTTTCTTTTGGGAATTTGCGTATTAGTTGAAATTATTGATAATTAGTTACCTTTAGTAATACTCTATTGATTTTTATTATATATCTTTGTTTCAAGTATACTTGGGGTGTGATTACCAGTTAGGTTTTCTGTCTGATGTCTGCTGTCTGCTGTCTGCGGGTAAACGGGTTTAATGGTGAGATTTTCCCTGTTTAGGTTACCCGATGATGGCGAGTATTTTTCAAGGTTGTAAAAGTCGTAGTTGGGGACTAGTCGATCGGGAACTTGTAGTGACTAGTCGGCCAAGTTGGGGGACTGATCGGGGACTAGTGGATTTTGTCTCTTGTTGACTTCTTTTACATTTAAATAATAAATTTTAAATATTATGTGTAAATATAGATTAGAACCCTAAACATAAATAAACATAAACAAACATAAACTTAAACATAATTGTCTTGAAACATAAACATAATCGTTTCATTGTTCAAATACTTAAAAATTCGTGACCAAAAAATCTTTTACCAACTTTGACTTTGACCAATTTCGACCAAAAAATCCGACTATTACAGAATAATTTCGACTTTGGCAGAATAAATCCGACTTTGACCTAGTAAATCCGACTTTGACGCGTTGACAGACTTCTTAGACCGACTTAGGCCTAGTTGACTCAGAGTACTCCCAAAACCCAACTAGTCCCCGACTAGAAGGCCGACTAGGCCGACTTTTACAACCCTGGTATTTTTACTTCTATGTACTCAGCCTAAACGGGGTATCCCCGTGGCCGTTTTTGACCATTTTCCTAGCCACCCCAAGATATGCAACTAGTGCAACCTAAGACCTCTTGTGAGGATATCAGGACGCCAACCACTAGACTACCTTGGTGAAGGTTTGGGTTTTTCAGTCTTCCTTGATTATTATTAAATGGATTAAGCTAAAAGAGGAACATGTCAAATGGGTTGAACGTGTCCCAACGTCTACTTTTATTGCGTATTACTTTCGCGATGGTTTTTGCTCAAATATTCCGATCTGTAAATTTTATTTATAAATAAAAATGGACAGAAGTGTATATGGGCAGCCATGTTGTTTTGGATAGTATTGAAAATGGTTCGTTTCACCCCCAACATGTATTTTTCGTGTTACCCAACTCGCCTATTTTACCACCTCTACAACTAACGTCATACAGGTGTTGCAATGTTCTCATTTTGTTCTTTTTTGTTGGTAGCATTTCTTCCGTTTGGAAGCTACAGGTTTCACTATCCCAACAAACGTGAAGGTTCTTGATTCATTGGAGCGTGTAGCTGATTGGTCCGAGTGGTCTGATATGTCTGATGTTGATAGTGATTTTATTGCAAAAGGAGATTGGAACGAACTTTGGTTAACTGATTGAAGACGTTCAGAGATTTTCTTGTGTGATTTTGATTTGAGCAGATTTTTGAATAGTGCTTGTTTTACCTGCAAAAGCCAACTGTTAGCAAATTGTGTTAATTCTCTTAGCCTTGGCTCTTAAGCTTATCAAGTATGGTCCTAAATTATCTATTCTATGTCTATATTATTCACTGGTGAAGTTTGATGTTTTTGATATTCCCTTCTTCGTTTGTGTTGTCATTTATTTTTCACTTTTGGATATCAAAATTTACCCCCACAACCTGCATCTCTAGAGCCTGTAGTTCTGCCTCATGGCCTCCAAGATACATGTTGATGTGGGCCCATTAGACTGTGACTCATATGTTGTATTCTTCTTTCAAAGGTGCCTAAGCTGTCATTTGCATCACATCCAGGTTAAATGTGGCCTGAAGTAGTAATGTGATAATGCTGGGCACTTTGGGGTTATGGTTTGATCCGGCTGGTTGGCAGTTGGCACCACCAGCTATTTTTCTTATCTTCCAGTAATCTGGCTACACCAGCATCCATGTTTATGATATATATGGTGACGATAATCATGATGCATGACAAATCATAAGAATGACACTAGAGCCGGTGATATCTAAGCAAACGTACAATTGTGCAAAACATTTCAGGTGATGTTCTAAAAACCAATGTTTAGAAAATCGATTTTGACTCGGACTAGTCAGGGGTCCGGTTCCGGTCGAACCGGACCGGCTCAACCGCCTCAAAACCGGTCAAAAGCTAAAAAAATCAAAAACTGGTTGAAAATCGGTCCGGTTCCCGGTTTAGCTGGTCAAAACCGGAAAAACCTACAGTTTGTTGACTGGTCAAACCTAGTCCAAAACCGGTTTTCAACCAGCCGGAAACCCTTAAAATTCCGGTCGAACCGGACCGGCTCCAGTGGCGGACGTACATTGAGTGGTGGGTATGCACTTGCATACACTAAGCAAAAATATTGTAGTGTTAAAAAAATTTATTTTATCTTACTATTATAGCTAAAGTAGTGTAATTGCACACCCTCAGAAAAATGTTTGCATACCCACTTAACTAAACCCATCCTATAAAAAGCAACATTATTAGGGTGAGTCCCTACCAGGCTACCATGATAAGAAACACATAATTGGACTGTCAAACACCAATATAAGGTAGGGTTAACTGCTTTCTAACGTATATAACTATGCGTTGACCTTCATTGTGTGTATATAACAAAATTGATCACCATTGTATGTATGAAACTATTTATGTTTGTACATTGTGTGTATTTTGGTAACGTGTTATTAGTTACAAGGTGACACATGACATCTTTACAAGTTGACAAGTCACCAAAATATACACAATGTAAAAAAAATAAATAGTTTTGTATATACAATGTCAGTCAATTTTGTTGTATGCACATTGATTGGGTATATACCAATATGCCGCAGCTTCGGTCCTGTCGAAGCTCCCGAAGCTCCGTCTAATATTAGTAGCTACGTCCGAGAGAATCTTTGACCATAGGCATTCCCAATAATGAACAGTTAACAATCCAATCCGTGTCGGGTGCGGAATATCGAGAAGACAGGGACGCACCCTATTGTCCAACGGAACTCCAGGTACACCTGCAGGGACGCACCTTATTATCCAAAGTCAGTCCTGTAAAGGAACGCACGCTATTGTCCAACGGAACTCCAGGTACACCTGTAGGGATGCACCTTATTACCCAAAGTGAGCCCTATATAAGGGACTCACCTCCTCACTCCTAAGCACCAGATCGGATATACTCTCTCTCTCTAGAATATTTGCTCTCACTAGTCCGTAGCTTATTCTCTTACCATCACCTCTTGTCGGAGGTTCTCGGCCTCGTGGCGTACAAACCGTATCTACCTACAACGTAGATACGGGTACCAATTGGGAATCGCCAGCCGATAAGCTCTTAAGCTTCGGCCCGAGCACCTTCGTCCTAACCTATATATGATGTTTGCAGCAAAGACCAAGCACGGGTGGACGAGACGCAGCTCTTGAGTATCGTCCAGAAGAAGGTTCTTGAGCTTCGTCCTGGGGCTGCTGGTTTTTGTATCAACATTTGGCTTGATTGGGTATATACCAATATGCCGCAGCTTCGGGTGATGCCGAAGCTCTATCTTATATAAGTAGCAAGTGTTAGCTTAAGTCTATAATACATGCATCTGCAATGCATATACACTAGACTTGGGGACATGATTGGGTATATACCAATATGCCGCAGCTTCGGTCCTGTCGAAGCTCCCGAAGCTCCGTCTAATATTAGTAGCTACGTCCGAGAGAATCTTTGACCATAGGCATTCCCAATAATGAACAGTTAACAATCCAATCCGTGTCGGGTGCGGAATATCGAGAAGACAGGGACGCACCCTATTGTCCAACGGAACTCCAGGTACACCTGCAGGGACGCACCTTATTATCCAAAGTCAGTCCTGTAAAGGAACGCACCCTATTGTCCAACGGAACTCCAGGTACACCTGTAGGGATGCACCTTATTACCCAAAGTGAGCCCTATATAAGGGACTCACCTCCTCACTCCTAAGCACCAGATCGGATATACTCTCTCTCTCTAGAATATTTGCTCTCACTAGTCCGTAGCTTATTCTCTTACCATCACCTCTTGTCGGAGGTTCTCGGCCTCGTGGCGTACAAACCGTATCTACCTTCAACGTAGATACGGGTACCAATTGGGAATCGCCAGCCGATAAGCTCTTAAGCTTCGGCCCGAGCACCTTCGTCCTAACCTATATCTGATGTTTGCAGCAAAGACCAAGCACGGGTGGACGAGACGCAGCTCTTGAGTATCGTCCAGAAGAAGGTTCTTGAGCTTCGTCCTGGGGCTGCTGGTTTTTGTATCAACACACATAATGAAGGTCAACATATAGTTATATACATTTAAAAGCATTTAACCCTATAAGGTAATAAGGATGGTTCTAAATCGTGATTGCATGTTAGACATACAGGATAACTAATAACCAAATTTACTGAGCTTTAATCTTCAAATTGACAAATAAGTTCTATTTTCATTTCCTTGTCTTTGACTATTGATTTCCATTTAAAGTATTATTAATGTCATAAGTTTATTGACTAATCAAGTGTATCGATAAATATATATAAAAAAACAATGGTTTTTGTATGAAATTGTTGAGGTTTAGATACCAATTTTATAGATTAAATCATGTAATATTAATTTAACATTTCATTTGGATAAAATTAAGTTTTCTTTTAATTAAGGTTGAAACACATTTTTTACTTTTATCTGGAAAATTTTGCCTAATTTTTTTCATTTTATTTGTGATATTATATACGTGACAACATGAGGTTTCAATACTTGATTTATTCTGCACCTTTTTACGTGTCAAATTCGATGTGTATATAGCTAACTACTGTTGGAAAATAACCGAATTCGAATAACTTAAGTTCGGAAATTTATGAGAAATATACATTCTTCATCACTAAAAACAAACTTAAATACATGAACCTTGAAAAAATATACAAATTTAAATTATTTGAACCCGAAAAAGCAAATATAACCGAAGAACTAGGATAACTTACACTATTATTTTGGACTTTTTAGAATGTGCACACCCAATTCTAAAAGTCTAGATCCGCCACTGACCGGCTCAACCTGTTTTCAAAACATTGCTAGAAACCAATTGTGCAAAACATGTTAAAACCTGTATTGAGTTCCTAATTTTAGACGGCCACATATTGAAGTCAGTTGCCTCTTAATTATTGTAAGAAATACAAGAAAATCGAAATTTGGAAAGATGGAAAGCAAATATGAAGCACTGAAATACAAAAGATTCAAACTATAATGTAACCCAAATTTGGACAAATCCAGTAACTTCCTTATTGGTTAACCAAATTCCTTAAGCTATAATAGACTTTGTTTTGATATAAATGTTCAAATCTCAATTAACTATATTTCTTATAAAGACTTTTGCTTTGTTTTCTACAATTATTTAAAAAGATGCAAATATATATACGTAGTTTATCCAATTTCATTGATAACGTTTTGAACTAAACGTTTAGCCCATTATTAATTAGCAACCTTTAATTTATTTCAAACACGTATACCAATATTTGATCTCATAAGATTAATGACTTCGTATCTCCAGATTTCCAACCTCATATAAAAACATAAAATTTAAATTGATGATACGTAGATTCACATGTCCGGGTTACAGGTCATGATCACCGGGTTACGGGCCATAATCACCGAACAGCTAAACTTATTTATTCTCGTACCAGTCATGAAAGTAGAGATATTGTTAGGACGAATACAGAATGGAAGGGGTTTGTTGTCTCGGGTGACGATTCCCTATTTGGTAACTCGCATTATACTAGCTTGAGTGTAATCGGTTTTACGCCACCATCTCTAGAATTAGAGCCGAGCAACTTCCTTGTAGAGAGTTGTGAGATCACTGATCTCATTTGTATTAGACTTGTGCAAATAGAATTGCCATGGTCTCGTGAAGATGAGTACTATATCATAAGATTATTATATAATCTTTATTATAGATGTAGTAGAGAGAGATGTGTAAGAATTGTGTGTTCTTCTTAGCTTACATTTGCCTTTTATTTATAGTAGTAATAAGTTGGAGTTTTAATTTGTTGGATCAAGCCTTATGTTCCATCATATTCCTTTTTGGTTGGTGGCTTCATAACTCAAACCAAAAGTTGGTCCCTTCATTATTTTATAATTGTATGTAGAATAAGTTGGATCCTACCCACAATATAATATGGGATGAGTGTAAGTGTTAATTATAATATAATATAAATATAATAAAATAATAATATTTAGTTGGTACTCTATTACACATCATCTTTACCAATTTTTGCTTGTATATGTCGTTTATATTTTTATCCCTATTCTTTGTCAGTTCACAGGTAAATGAACAAATTCTTTCAATAAGCTACACTTTGTATGTTTAGATTTAATATATTTTTGTAGTCTTTTAACTTTTGTACCATGTTTATTTTATCTTTTAATCACCTATCCTTTGTATGTTCAATCTACAAGGAAGTTTTGCAACATTTGTAGTTTTAATTATTTGAAATATACTTTTTATTATTAGTACATTTACATTTTGAAATTCGTCGTTTCCTTTATAGTTTTAGTTTATCTTACTAATCATTTTCATTTTCAATAATAATTATTAATTACACATTTAAATAAACAATACTAGTTTAAAACCAGCAAAATTTACGGGTTGACTTTATGATATGTCTTATATGGATGTGTTATATGTATTTAATAAATTTTTGGTGTTAGTGTACGGTACATCGGTTTGTATTGTTTTAATTTTAAATGAAAAATATATTACGGATTTGAATTGTGATAGATTTTGGATTAATGAGTCCAAATAAATTAATAAATTAATTAATTAATAGGGATAATATTGGGTATGATATCACTTTGTTATTTGTATTGATATTTAATAATACTGTATTATCTAAAATTGTACGGATATATTTTTTCAATTAAGCAAATTTACCTGTTCAGCAGGTAAATACTTTATGTACTTAAAAAAGAACGCTCTTTGCAGTGCATTGGTGGTTTTCGTCCATGTAAGTTACTCTCTGTAATTTAAATCAATGACCTATAATGCATTACTTTATTTTTTTAACTTTGACAAAACATGACAACTCAAATGCAGGTTCTACTGACCCGAATGACGTTAACACAACCTTAGAAGATTAAATGGTAAATATTTTAGGGATGTAAATCGAGATATAGAGAAATTAGTGACAAAAGAGTAAATTAATTAATCAATTATTGATAATATTGTATATGATACCACTTCCTTTTTTGTATTTGTATTGTTCTTTAATAATAAGATTATATTATGTACCGAAACTTTGAATTAGTTAATTAAAAAGTATAATTGTTAGCTTTAAGATTTCAAATCTTGTAATTCGGTATCTTTTTTTTCTATGTTTCAAATTTGCGTCGTATTTTCAATAACTATTTTTTTTGTTTCGCCAAAGTTACATACATGAGGATAACCGAAACCCGCGAATAAATATGAAAAACCGGGGTAATACTAATTGGGTACCCAACGGGTATTGGGCCGGGTATCAATACGAATATTCTAAACCGGTATGTGTATAGATAGACTAAAATCCGTCGGAAACCGACCCGTTGACATCCATAATCCAAGCATTGTAAATTAGAAATTGATAAAAGAATTAAAAAAAGGTGGTAGTATAGGTACAAATACACTAAAATCCGTAGGAACCCGACCCGTTGGCATCCATGATCCAAGAATTGTAAATTAGAAATTGATAAAAAGATTCAAAATAGTAGGTCGTATAATAATTTAAATCACTGCGCGATTGAATGAAGTTATGAAATTTTTGGAATTGAAAATAACTTATGGGGTTGTTTCCAGAAAAAATAAAGTAAATAAGATTGTGGGAAGAGTTTGAATTATAGAATAAATAAGAAATTATATATTTGGAGGATTATCTATAATTAAAGGAAAAACAGAGGATTTATATTGTAAATATTGAAGGGTATATTGAAACGCCCTGAAAATCTGAACATTTTTTTTTTTTTACACTGAAACATATTTCTATTGGTCCCACTATTTGTATTATCGTGTTTAATATTCTAATCTCCTTATCTGTATTGCTTTTAAAACTTAAAATTGAAATCTGCTGAAATCATCACCTACCCGCCGGGTAGATGGGTTACCCGCCGGGTACCCAAGTCTAGCCGCCGGGTTTTCCCCATTAACCGCCGGGTGAATTAATTTTTGTGGTAACAGAACTAAACCCCCGTTTAAAGGCTTGAGAAGCCGCCGGGTGGCTTAGGAAGCCGCCGGCTTGATCTTAATATTGATTTTACCCGCCGGGTACTCAGGCTACCCGCCGGGTACCCTGGCGTTTACTGTACCTGCATCTAACTTTCAACCTATATACCATTTTCCGAACTTTAGACGCATATATCTTTCAAACGACAAAGAGTTAAAACATGAAACTTTGCAGGCACTTTACTATAGTCAAAGTGAAACTTTCTATTTTCGCACTTTCTCAAATTTCTCATTTTATCGGGATTTGGGCTTATGGGTCATTTTCGGCTAAATTTCAACATTTTTCTAACATACCAAGTCTCAAACCATTGAGACTTAGGAGCTGAGACTTTAAGCACACATTTCTACTATCAAAACAAACTTGCAAGACTAATCATCATGCTTCCAATATTCGTCTAACTCAAATTTGTTCATAAGCGTTATTAGTACCCATTTTGACCCGCTGATCCAAAAGAGATAATTTGACCATTCAATGGCTAAACACACTTTCAAATTGATTAATAACATCATTGACCTTCGTTAAAACTTTCAATATGTACATAATCAAAATATCACTTCCACTACAACTTACTACTTAATACTTTTCAAACCTCATCTACTAGTCTTACACAACTTTACACTATTACACATAATCAATCTAGTCATTACTTTCATAACCAAAACATGTCAAAACATTGTTTGGGCGATCTTTCAAGGTTTCAAAACGATAATTTAAAGAGAAAGCTTGTGTAACTTACAACAAGCTAGCACTCCACTTCTACCCTTTCGCAACTTCTTTACCCCTTCCGCTTTCACTTGTACCTACAACATAACTAAACTAATTAAGCAATTTGCTTAGTGAGAATATGAAACTACTTCATACAATGCATTATTAACATAAAGCAATAATGAACAAAGTAAAGAACTACTTCCCTTTTCTTGCAACTTCACTTTCACAATTTTAATCATATGTGCACATAACTAATCAATGTTTGGCTAACATAAGTTAACCACTAATCGAACAAAGCTAACCTTGGTTAGCTATTCTAATCAAAATATGGCTAATAATCATTAACCATTCTAATCACAAGCTTTCATCATAATCATGATATAATCATAAACTAATCACAACAAGTTACATGATCATGATCTAATCAATTCATAAACTCACCTTGATTTGTAGTACAACTTGAAATAAGATGATCAAACAATAATAATTCTTCTTGAGCACCTAATACAATATGCATAACACAAAATCAATAACTAATTACAACTTTCAATTACTAATCATTTATTTCTTTCTCCCCCACTTGATGTTTACTAATTTCACTTTAGCTAAACTAACTAATTTACTTATCATGATTAAAAATCATAGCTTTATTATGAATTTAACCACTTTCTAATCACTACTTGATTCTACTAACATATCAAAACTATTCTTTAAGCTAAACTACATGATTCATGAAAATTTCTATAAACCTCATGAACACTAATCATAACCTATCACTTCTAATATGAAATTAGGATTCTAATCATTGTTTATATGTTATACTAACACTAACTAATCAATTACAAACCCTAATTTCGGATTAATTCATATCAATTAATTAAAACCCCATAAAACCCAAGTTCTAGGGTTCTAGGAGAAATTGAAACACTTACAAAGATTAGATATGGATAGAAGAAGATGATTTCACTAGTTTGAAGCTTGAATTCAAGATTGAAACTGAATTCTCTTTGATTTTTAGTCTCCTGCGATTTTACTCTGTCTATTTTTTAAAGTTCTGGATGAAATGAAGATACTGGAGGATAAGCACGTACAGTGTCCTTATCTTCTTTTAAATTTCTACACTACACAGTCTGGAACTAGACAACTAATTTGCGTTTTCTATTATATCTCATTATTTAGAGAACTAAAATTAAAAAGATGTATATATTATCGTACACTAAAATAATACTGTAAAACTGAGCTATAAAAACTTATTTTTATTTGCTAAATAATACCTTGAAAACTGGGGTGTTACAACTCTCCCCCACTTATTCTGTTCGTGTCCTCACGAACCATTCTTGGTGTACCGCAGGGTAGTATATCATCATCCACTCCTCCGGTTCCCAAGTAAATTCTGAACCCTTCCTATGTCGCCACTGAACTTTAACTATCGAAACTAATTTATTTCTGAGCTGCTTTACTTTCTGATCAAGAATTTTAACTGGCTCTTCTATATAACTCAACTTATCATTTATTTCTATTTCTGTCAGTGGCACATACGAAGCCTCATCAACTAAACACTTTCTGAGCTGAGATACATGAAATGTATCATGTATACTACCAAGTTCTTCTGGTAATTGCAATCGATATGCAACCTTTCCAATTCTATCAATAATTTCAAAAGGTCCAATATACCTTGGACTCAACTTTCCTCGCTTTCTAAAACGTATAATCCCTTTCCAAGGTGAAACTTTAAGCATCACCTTATCACCTACTTGAAATTCAATAGGCCTTCTTCGCTTGTCTGCATATGACTTTTGTCGATCTTGTGCCATCTTTAATCTTTCTCTAATCTGATCGATCTTCTCAGTAGTTAACTGTACTATATCTGTACTCCCAAGCTCTCTCTGACCAATCTCACCCCAACAAATTGGAGTTCGACATTTTCTACCATATAACATTTCGTAAGGTGGCATTTTAATCGAAGAATGATAACTGTTATTATAAGAAAACTCGACCAATGGAAGGTGAGTATCCCAACTACCACCAAAATCAATGGCGCAAGCTCTAAGCATATCCTCGAGAGTCTGAATGGTACGTTCACTCTGACCATCAGTCTGAGGATGAAAAGCGGTACTAATATGCAATCGAGTTCCTAAGTCTTCTTGAAACTTATTCCAGAATCGAGAAGTAAAACGAGTGTCTCGATCTGAAACAATAGAAAGTGGAACTCCATGCCTCGCAACAACTTCTTTAACATAAAGATCGGCTAACTTTTCTGAAGAAGAAGCTTCTTGAATAGGGAGAAAGATAGCACTTTTTGTCAATCGGTCCACGATCACCCAAATAGTGTCATGTTGCCTAGGGGTCTTTGGCAACTTGGTAACAAAATCCATGGTGATGTGTTCCCATTTCCATACTGGTATATCCAAAGGTTGGAGTTTACCATATGGTTGCTGGTGCTCTGTTTTAACTTGCAGACAAGTGAGGCAATTCTGAACATGTTTAACTATGTCGCGCTTCATACCGGGCCACCAATAGTCACGTTTAAGGTCACGATACATCTTGGTAGCACCAGGATGAATTGAATACTTGGATTTATGCGCCTGATCTAATAACTCTTTCTTTACTTCACTCGTTCTTGGTATCCAGATTCTACCATAACGAGTTTTTAAACCTCTAGAATCGTCTACTAATTCAGAAAGTTGACCTGCTAAACGTTGATTTTTCGGATCATTAGAGGCTAAAACTTCAATCTGAGCGGCTTTAATAGAATCAAATAACTGAGGAAACACAGTCATTTGAAGAGATTTCACCGAAAGAACAGAATGATTAACTTTTCTACTAAGGGCATCGGCTACAACATTCGCTTTACCAGGGTGGTAAAGTATGTCGCAGTCATAGTCTTTGACTAAATCTAGCCATCTTCTCTGACGATTATTCAAATCACGCTGATCAAAGAAATATTTAAGACTTTTGTGGTCTGTATAGATAATGAATTTAACACCATAAAGATAATGGCGCCAAATTTTAAGAGCGAAGACCACGGCTGCTAACTCAAGATCATGAGTGGGATAGTTCTGCTCATGTGATTTTAACTGGCGTGAAGCATAAGCAATGACTTTCCCACGCTGCATAAGAACACGGCCTAATCCAAGTTTTGAAGCATCACAATACACCACCATATCCTCGTTGCCCTCGGGTAAAACAAGAATAGGGGCTTGACTAAGCTTTTCTTTCAACATCTGAAACGCTTTAGCTTGCTTATCTTCCCACTTCCACTGAACGCTCTTTCTAGTCAACTGAGTCAAAGGAGTAGCAATCTTTGAAAAATCTTGAATAAAACGACGATAATAGCCAGCTAGGCCAAGAAAACTCCTAACTTCAGTAGGACTCGTAGGAGGGTCCCACTTCATCACTGCTGCTATCTTGGAAGGATCAACTTGAATACCGTGAATATTGATCACGTGTCCAAGAAATTGGACTTCTCGTAACCAAAATTCACATTTAGAGAATTTAGCGAATAACTTTTCACGCCGAAGTGTTTCTAGAACTTGTCTGAGATGTGCTGCATGCTCAGTCTCACTTTTGGAATAGATAAGAATATCATCGATGAAAACTATAACAAAGATATCAAGCATGGGCCGACAAACTCTGTTCATCAAATCCATGAATGCAGCTGGAGCATTAGTTAAGCCGAATGGCATAACTGTAAACTCGAAGTGACCATAACGAGTACGAAGAGCAGTCTTTGAAATATCGTCTTCCCTTACCTTTAACTGATGGTAGCCAGAACGAAGATCAATCTTTGAAAAGAAACTGGCACCCTGTAGCTGATCAAATAAGTCATCTATTCTAGGCAAGGGATATCTATTCTTAATGGTCACTTTATTTAGTTCCCGGTAATCTATACACATTCTTAAGGAACCATCTTTCTTCTTTACAAATAAGACTGGAGCTCCCCAAGGCGAACTACTAGGACGGATGAAACCTTTATCTAAAAGTTCTTGCAACTGTTTCATCATTTCTTGCATTTCAGTTGGAGCTAACCGATAAGGAGTTTTAGCAATTGGAATAGCTCCAGGAATAAGATCAATTCGGAATTCCACTTGTCTATCAGGTGGAATACCTGGAAGCTCGTCAGGGAATACCTTGGGAAATTCTTTCACAACTGGAATACTGGAAAATTCTGGTACAGCTTTAGAATTATCAACCACGTGCGCCAAAAAGGCTTGACACTCGTGTGACAGAAATCTTTTAGCTCGAGCAAAAGTACAGACAGGAATGGATCTACTAGAACGCTCACCATAAACAACAATCTCCCTTCCGCTAGGTGCTTTCAGGAGAACTATCTTTTCATGACAATTTATCATACCCTTATTCTTTCCCATCCAATCCATTCCTATAACTACATGAAATTCCCCCATTTGCATAGGAATCAAGTCTATTTTGAACACTTCACCTCCTATTTCAATAGTACACCCTCTATAAACATCATTAACGATAACTAATTTGCTATCGGCAATTTCAACTTCCAAAGGGCGTTCTAATTTAACAATAGGAGTATTCAACTTTTCACAAAATGATAATGACACAAAATACTTGGTGGCTCCAGAGTCAAATAAAACATGGGCAGGTATAGTGTTAATTATGAAGGTACCTGTCACCACGTCATGTGACTCCTTTGCCTCATCTGCTGTAATCTGAAAAGAACGACCTTTAGCTTTCTGTCCACCAGCTTCTCTTTTCTTTTCTGCTTCTTTCTTCTGTTCATTTCTTTTCATATCTTCTAATTTGGCAGGACAGTTAGCTTGTAAGTGGTCATCCTTATAGCAATAAAAGCACATTCTATATGGATTAGGGCAATTAGCAGCGATATGCCCTTGCTGACGACACTTGTAACAAGCTGTACTCCCTAACTGACATTCTCCTGGATGCTTTCTAACACAATTATTACACTTGGGAAATTCCCGAGCTGGAGCTTGGGATTGACGGTTTGATTGCTGAGATTGTGACTTCTGTTGTTGTGGTTGTGATGACTGTTGCTTTCCAAAATTTTTAAACTTCTTAGATTGCTGTGATTGAGAAGAAGATTGTTCTGCTTTTCTCTTATTAGCTCTATCCTCAGCTTTCATTTGCAACTCTTTCTCCCTAGTCAACCCTTTATTCATCATCTTAGGAATAGAATCATAAATAGTCGGGTCAACTGCTTCTTTGATATCAATGTTCAAATGTCGGTAATAATGGTCCTTCATTAACCCTGGATTCGAGGTATATTCGGGACAAAACTGAGATTTGTCATAAAACACGTTAGTGTACTCAGTTACCGACATTTTCCCTTGATTGATGGCTAAGAACTCTCCTTTCAATCTTTCTACTTCCGCCATTGGAGCAAATTCTGCTATAAACTTCTCTTTAAACATACTCCAAGAAAACTTTGCAGCTTCTGCAGCACCATGTGTTTTAATTTGAGTACCCCACCAATCCTGAGCACTATCTTTTAACTGATGAGCAGCAAACAGTACACGTAGCCTTTCTGGACAGTCACAGAGTAGAAAAGTCTCTTCTATCTTATTAATCCACCTATGACTACTAATCGGGTCTCTTTCACCGTGAAATTCTGGGGGACTACAATTGGCAAAGTTTTTATATTCAAAACGTTCTTTTTCTTTGTTCATTTGCTGCTGAGCATTTAACATTTCACTATTCAACTGAGGGTTAACTAAGACAGGATGCTTCTGTTCAAATTCTACTAATCGTGTATTAATAATTTGCTCCATTCGGGTATACACCTTAGGAGCAAATTCTTGTAGGGCTTGCCCAATCACATCTTTTAATAGCATCCGATCCTCAGGATCTAAACTTCTTTCTGAAACATTCTCCATTTGAGTGGGAGAACGTACATTTGAACCCTCAGCTTCTTTATTTGGAGTGGATTCCATTTACTAAACAATATAGAAACACAATTAAAACATAAGAAATCTCTACTCCAACTATTAAATGATGATTGTCTTTATCTTCACATATTTAACAACTTTGAATCTCTCACATGCTTTAGAAAAATATAACCTCGTTGGCCAGACGTAGTTATATTAAACTAAATACATGTTCTATTCAAAATTCTTAAATATGTTCCAAGTCCAAGCAATCATTCTTACTCTGATCATAATCTACTAATCATATACAAAACATTGCGAAAACATAACTGTAATTAACTACTGCACATTTATAAGTGGTTTAAGTTTAGGCAATCCTACTGTGGATTGCTTAAATCTCTTAAACCATCGCTCTGATACCAACTTGAAACGCCCTGAAAATCTGAACATTTTTTTTTTTACACTGAAACATATTTCTATTGGTCCCACTATTTGTATTATCGTGTTTAATATTCTAATCTCCTTATCTGTATTGCTTTTAAAACTTAAAATTGAAATCTGCTGAAATCATCACCTACCCGCCGGGTAGATGGGTTACCCGCCGGGTACCCAAGTCTAGCCGCCGGGTTTTCCCCATTAACCGCCGGGTGAATTAATTTTTGTGGTAACAGAACTAAACCCCCGTTTAAAGGCTTGAGAAGCCGCCGGCTTGATCTTAATATTGATTTTACCCGCCGGGTACTCAGGCTACCCGCCGGGTACCCTGGCGTTTACTGTACCTGCATCTAACTTTCAACCTATATACCATTTTCCGAACTTTAGACGCATATATCTTTCAAACGACAAAGAGTTAAAACATGAAACTTTGCAGGCACTTTACTATAGTCAAAATGAAACTTTCTATTTTCGCACTTTCTCAAATTTCTCATTTTATCGGGATTTGGGCTTATGGGTCATTTTCGGCTAAATTTCAACATTTTTCTAACATACCAAGTCTCAAACCATTGAGACTTAGGAGCTGAGACTTTAAGCACACATTTCTACTATCAAAACAAACTTGCAAGACTAATCATCATGCTTCCAATATTCGTCTAACTCAAATTTGTTCATAAGCGTTATTAGTACCCATTTTGACCCGCTGATCTAAAAGAGATAATTTGACCATTCAATGGCTAAACACACTTTCAAATTGATTAATAACATCATTGACCTTCGTTAAAACTTTCAATATGTACATAATCAAAATATCACTTCCACTACAACTTACTACTTAATACTTTTCAAACCTCATCTACTAGTCTTACACAACTTTACACTATTACACATAATCAATCTAGTCATTACTTTCATAACCAAAACATGTCAAAACATTGTTTGGGCGATCTTTCAAGGTTTCAAAACGATAATTTAAAGAGAAAGCTTGTGTAACTTACAACAAGCTAGCACTCCACTTCTACCCTTTCGTAACTTCTTTACCCCTTCCGCTTTCACTTGTACCTACAACATAACTAAACTAATTAAGCAATTTGCTTAGTGAGAATATGAAACTACTTCATACAATGCATTATTAACATAAAGCAATAATGAACAAAGTAAAGAACTACTTCCCTTTTCTTGCAACTTCACTTTCACAATTTTAATCATATGTGCACATAACTAATCAATGTTTGGCTAACATAAGTTAACCACTAATCGAACAAAGCTAACCTTGGTTAGCTATTCTAATCAAAATATGGCTAATAACCATTAACCATTCTAATCACAAGCTTTCATCATAATCATGATATAATCATAAACTAATCATAACAAGTTACATGATCATGATCTAATCAATTCATAAACTCACCTTGATTTGTAGTACAACTTGAAATAAGATGATCAAACAATAATAATTCTTCTTGAGCACCTAATACAATATGCATAACACAAAATCAATAACTAATTACAACTTTCAATTACTAATCATTTATTTCTTTCTCCCCCACTTGATGTTTACTAATTTCACTTTAGCTAAACTAACTAATTTACTTATCATGATTAAAAATCATAGCTTTATTATGAATTTAACCACTTTCTAATCACTACTTGATTCTACTAACATATCAAAACTATTCTTTAAGCTAAACTACATGATTCATGAAAATTTCTATAAACCTCATGAACACTAATCATAACCTATCACTTCTAATATGAAATTAGGATTCTAATCATTGTTTATATGTTATACTAACACTAACTAATCAATTACAAATCCTAATTTCGGATTAATTCATATCAATTAATTAAAACCCCATAAAACCCAAGTTCTAGGGTTCTAGGAGAAATTGAAACACTTACAAAGATTAGATATGGATAGAAGAAGATGATTTCACTAGTTTGAAGCTTGAATTCAAGATTGAAACTGAATTCTCTTTGATTTTTAGTCTCCTGCGATTTTACTCTGTCTATTTTTTAAAGTTCTGGATGAAATGAAGATACTGGAGGATAAGCACGTACAGTGTCCTTATCTTCTTTTAAATTTCTACACTACACTGTCTGGAACTAGACAACTAATTTGCGTTTTCTATTATATCTCATTATTTAGAGAACTAAAATTAAAAAGATGTATATATTATCGTACACTAAAATAATACTGTAAAACTGAGCTATAAAAACTTATTTTTATTTGCTAAATAATACCTTGAAAACTGGGGTGTTACATATATATTGTAAATATAGAAGGGTAAATTAGTCTTTTAGTTACATAATAATGGGATTAATGATGTCATGAAATAAATTAATGGTTAGATCTTAATTGTTGATCTCCATTTAATGGTAATTATTCTCTCAAGACTTTTCTTTTAATATATACGGAGTATAAGATAAGATAGAAGATTAATTTATTGGAATAGTTCATGCTTACATTAAATTAAGAAAATAGAGGAACTCGTCAAATGGAAAACTGCTCAAGTCGGACATTCTAAATAGTTTTAGGTCAGAACCTCTAATACAAATTTCTAGTTTATTTAGTATATACGAAGTATATATAATTAGAGTAATGCTACATGGACCTACTTACGTGGACCTAAAAATATACCTAATGCATTGATTGGTTGATCATGTCGATCTCACATTTTTAAGCTTATTTTAGGCCTACCTAACTAGGTCTATCTATCATTTTCCATATACTCCGTATAAGTTATGGAGAAAGTGTTTGTGGGTCGAACTGACCCGACCCGACCCATTTTGGATTGTATTTGTAAGTGATTCATTTCAACCTAAGCCAAGTCGCCTATTTTCCCCTTTTCTTTGCTATTTTTTGTTGGTAGGGTTTATCCCGTTTGGAAGGTACAAGGTTTTATTTTTCCGGTTCGTAATTCACCAGAGGTAGCTGATTCGTCTGATTGGCCGGATGGTGACACTGATTCAGTTAAATGCCGAGATTGGGAGGTAATGAGCTTAATTAATTTATGGCATATATCAATTTGTTACTAGTACATGATTTTAATTGAGTTGATTTTGATTAATGCTTGTATTAACTGCAATAGCTATCTGTTTGCAATTTGTACTAATTCTGAATAATGCTTTGTCTCATAATAAGCATATTATATATTGATACTAAATCTGCTACAGAGGAATTTTCTCTCATATTATTGCTGCCTAAGATGGTGTTGTAGGTTGTTAAAAAGGGTCTATTTGTTGATAGAGGAAATTACCATGGTGGTCGGTCAAACAATGAGATTTCATCTAGTAGTCATTGTCAGAATAAATTTACGTATATAGTCGTACCTTTCGCCTAAATGTAATTTAATTTAGGCGAATTCGGCGCATGCAATCAGTGCAAGACACGTGGCATAATTCGCCTAAATGCAATGATCCATCAAATTTCGCCTAAATAGAAATTCTTGTAGGCGATGTAGGCGAACTTTAGTTTTACTCGAAGTCCGCACAAATTTGGTTACTTGAAGTTCGTGTTTCATAGTTTTACTTGTATTTTTTTTCGATAGAGAGGTGGTAAATGGGAAAGTGAAACACCTAGGGGATGATACGGTTCCCAAAAATTTAAAAAATTCGCCTAATTCACCTATTTAATTCAATTTAGGCGAAATTTCTTGACACGTGTCGACTATATGGAGCTTCGCCTAATTCGCCTACGATTAATTCAATTTAGGCGAAAGGTATGACCACTGGAGGTAAAATACTCCGTTGACCGACCATTGTGGTAAAAATCCCTTGTTGATAATGCATGCAACGTTATTACTGTATAATCTCTCTCACACAAGTTTCTCTATATAAGAAAACGTAAAATCAGATGTTCCTAATCTGTAATGTTTTGATGCATTATAATATAGTATGGATCTGAATATTGATTTAGGGATTGAAATAAAGTTTTCTGAAGTTTTGAGGCCAAAGCAAACTTTAATACATCGTTTTGTGATTTTGTCACCAAACATTTACAACTTATGTGAGTTTTGTCGCAGTATTTCTATATGAGGGAAAGGAACGAGAGCTCCGATGATGCCGGTCGAATACACGTTAAGTTACTCCAAATTCGAATAAATTGTGAAGAAGACATGGAGGGAAAAGAGAAAGATCGAATCAGTGCATTACCAGATGCCATACTTATTGAAATCCTGTCTCGCTTACCTTACACAAAATATGCAATTAGAACAGGTACCCTCTCCAAACGATGGCAGCATCTTTGGACTTTTGTTCGTAATCTCGTTTTCGAGCGTAATGATCAAAACGATTCACCCTCCGATTTCTTTTCGTTTGTCGGCGAAACCCTAAGTCAATGTCGCCAGTTGAAGCTCTATAAATTCGAACTGCGTAGCAGCCACGGTTACGATATTCAGTTTGAATCGCAAGTCAACAATTGGATTCGGTATGCTGTTAGTTGTAACGTTGAGGAACTTATATTAGAGTTACAACAAAATAAGTGTGTGAAAGATGAGTTTGTGTTAGATGAGTTTTTTTACACCAATTCCTGTAGTACTGATATGACTTTAGCAGGATGTATATTGAATCCCACTGGTGCTATTAGCTGGAAAAAACTTAAGAGTTTGTGTATTGTTCGTGGGAATCTGGATGAGGTTTTAATCGAAAATATATTATCAGGAAGTTCTCAATTGGAAACTTTGGAGTTGCGCTCTTGCTATGGTTATAGGCGGCTCGATATTACTTCAAAGAGTGTTAAGAACTTGGTACTCTGTGGATACCTGGCTAATTGGCAAACACAGTATGTTATCGAAATCAATGCCCCTAGTATTTTGTCACTAAAAATCTGCTATCAGGTGTTTCTGCAGAAGATTTTGTTGCTGAATGTGTCTTCTTTAGTCAAAGCCGAGTTAGATTATTGGAATGAATTTCTTGATAATACCACAGAAGACGAGATGTTTGATGAACTTCTACTCAATCTTCAGCATGTCGAGGAGCTCAAAATTGGAATTTCATGTTTTAAGGTAAAATTAATATCTTCCCAGAATTTGCGTATGTGTTGAAATTACTGATAATTAGTTATCTTAGTAACGTTACATTGTTAATTCTTTTGTAATTTTGTTTCAAAGTATACGTGGATGTTCACAATGCACTCATCTCTGGAGTAGTGTGTGTGTGTGTGTGTGTGTGTGTGTGTGTGAGGGGTGTGATTGCAAGTTGGGTTTTCAGTCTTCCTTGATCATTATCAACTCGCCTATCGCCCTATCTTACTACCTCCATAACTAACATCATACACAGGCATTGCAACGTTCTCATTTTTGTTCCTTTTCATTGTTATTTTTTTGTTGCTAGCATTTCTACCGTCTGGAAGCTACAGGTTGCACTTTCCCATCAAACTTGAGGGTTTTTGATTCACTGGAGCAGGAAGCTGATTGGTATGAGTGGTCGTCTGATGATGATGGTTATGTTTACGCTGAAAATGGACATTGGACGGAACTTGAATGAAGGCGTTCAGAGATCTGTTACTCTTGTGTGACTTTGATTTGAGCAGATTCTGAATAAGGCTTGTCTTACCTGCAAAAAGCTAACTGTTGTCAGACTGTATTAATTTTCTTAACTTTGACCCTTAAGGCTATCATACTGGTCCTAAATCTCTATGTATTCTATGGCTATTTTCTTCATTGGTGAAGTTGTTTGATGTTTTATTGTCTTAATAATTTATTGTTTAGTTATGGCTATGAAAGTCCACATCCGTAACCTGCAGCTCTTGAGCCTGTAGGTCTGCCTCATGGGCTCCATGTTACATGTTGGCCTGTAGTACTATGTGATGTAGCCTTAAGACCGCAACTTCTATGTTGTATTCTTTTTGCAAATGTGGCTAAGTTGTCACTTACATCACATTGTGCTAATGGGTCCCGTAGTAGTACTATTTCATCTAGGGGTGAAAAAAAAACCCGAAACCGGAACCGAACCCGATTTAAAAACCGAAACCGGAACCGATTTGGAACCGGTTTTTGAATACCCGGTTCAGGTTTTACTTGTACCCAGCCGGTACCAAACCGGGTACGCCCCCATACGTTTCAAATCGGGTTGGACCCGGGTTGTACCCGAACCGGTTCCAAAAACCGGTTTTAATACCCGGTTTGTACCCGGTTTTTACACTAGCCGTTGTGTTTGAGCTCCTAGCCGTTTTATATCCGTTTTTTTTGCATTTTTTTACCATTTTGCCATCCTAAAACTAGTATAAATAGATACCTTGGGTTTGGGTTAGTTACAACACTCAAACTCACTCATTCTAGTGAAAAAACACAGGCTGTCTCAGTTGTCAATAACCGGTTCGTGCCCTACCAGGAACCACCACCAGAGGAGCAAGCGGCTCAACCACCGAGAAGAAGAAGAAGACAACAGCAGGTGGAACAAAAACAACATCAATAGGAAGAAGCTGCATATGAGCAGAGAGGTTTCCAGCAGCAAGGCGCAGCACTGCCATCCATGCTGGATGTTATGCATGGTATTCAGGGCCTTCAGGTTAGCCATGATAATTTTTCCCAGGAAGTCAGGTACGAGCATGGAGCACAGCGTTACCACAACGCTTGGTCGGCACACAACACACAAAGACTTTCTGAAGTGGTGCCCAACTACCGACCTACACCCTACCACTACCCACCCATGTGGGGTCAGTCTGGAGCAAGCTATCCACCACCGGTTTATGACGAGGGTGCCGCCTTGGCAGAGCTGCAGGAAGAGTATCGAAGGCAGCAGGAGAGAGAGCAAGAGGAGCGTGGATTCCCCTATGACTATTCCCCATTTTGAGTGCTTGCGTGCCTCGTATGATTCAGACACTTTTCTTGACAATTTGATTACGGTTTATTTAAGTACTTTTAATTTTATGTTTGGTTATTTTGGAATGCTTGACTGTGGATGGCCTTTGGGTACATTTTTGTAGAACGACATCCATAAACACTTTTCTATTTGAAATTAGGTGAAATTACAGCGGGAAATGGTTAGTTATGCTGGATCAAGCCTTTAGTACCCGGCCTGTACTTTTGTACCCGGCGGGTACTGTTTGGAAAATGAGAACAGAAGTGGATCAAGCCAAAGTACCCGGCGGGAACAATAGATACCCGGCGGGAACACAGTCTACCCGGCTAGAACCATATATACCCGGCGGGTACACCGTACCCGGTTTGGAACCGGGTATTAGACCCGAACCGGTTCCTACCCGTTACCAACCGGTTAGGATAGGGTTGGGTTTTCCACCACCCAAAACCGGGTCGGTTCCGGGTCGGGTTGACCAAAAACCGGTTTTTTGACTTTGACCAATACCCGGTTCGGGTATTCGGGTATTCGGGTCGGGTCGGGTACGGTCAATACCCGGTTTTGTTCACGACTAATTTCATCTGATATATGTTGTGCAGTTTGGGCTTGTATTTGGATTCGGGGTCGCCACAACCAGCCATGCTTGTGATATTTGGTTAATCTATATGCCTATATGGGTAAACTATTGGATTGGGTTAGTGTTGAAGTAGGGAGATTTGGATGACTGTAATTTTGGTGAAAAGTCCTAAGAAATTAAGAATGACAGTATAGTATATGTATGTTTGTTCAAGCCACATATTGAATTCACTTGCCTCTGAATTATTGTAAACAACACAAGCAAATCAAAACTTGTAAATAGGGCTGTAATCGAATCGAGCCGAGCTCGAGCTCGACAGGGCTCGAGCTCGGCTCGATTCATTTATAATAGGCTCGAGCTCGGCTCGATAGCTCGACGAGCTTTCATGATGCAAGCTCGAGCTCGAGCTCGACTCGAAAATGTTTTAGGATGGCTCGAGCTCGGCTCGAAAAGCTCGAATATTCTTATACAAAACAATTTTTAATACCCAAACTTATTTTATATTAATTTATATATATAAATACATACCAAAAATTATTTGAAAAATATATTTAAAATAAGTATAAAGTGTTAAAATTACTTGTAACATATATACAGTAGTATAATAATATTTAAAGTATAACAATAAAATCATTTTAAATTTAAAATTAAATATATACAATGTAAAAATATACATATCAATAAAAGCTCGATAACAGCTCGAGCCGAGCTCTTAAAGGCTTGAGCTCGGCTCGATATTTATTTCGAGCTTTATTTTTAAGCTCGAGATCGGGCTCGAACTCGATAAAAGCTCGACTCGAACGAGCTCAAGCTCGAGCCGAGCTCGAGTTGCTCGATAAAAGCTCGACTCGTTTGCAGCCCTACTTGTAAAGATGGAAAGCAAATATGGATTAATAAAATGCAAAAGATTCAATTTATACACTTCAACCCAGATTTGGACAAATCAATTATGTTCAAAAAGTTTACACTACACCCTACATTTACTAAAAATTATTCAAGGAAAAAACAATAGTGTATCGTAGTATCGTACTATTTGATATGCTATAAAATGTATGCACATATTGATCACTTATGTAACAAGCATCATGGACGTGATGTACTTCATTAGTTCATTTACAATACAAAAGAAGCAAAATTCAAAAGAAAGAGCAGTGCTGTAGTCGGACTATACGGTTACAACTTTTTGATGTACTTCATTGATTCCTACGTCACTAAAAAAAATTCGTACATATTATTAACTATAATTTATGGCTAGTGATATTTTCACTATGAATTTTGATAAATCCACCGTAATTGTGCATTAAGTACTTGTACAGTACACATAAGTGATGCACAGTTACGGTGGATTTATCAAAATCCACTATGGAAATATTTTTTTTGAAAGGCTGATGGAAATATTAACACCTACGGAGTATAATTTAAGTTATTCTACTAAAATTTTTGTACCGTTTTATTGTCTTCCGGGTCAACCTCTACTTTTCCTCCGTGTGCTTGAACTCATGTATGTTCTGCATCAGTTGATTGTACTTCACTACTTCCTGCCCCCCTCTAATGAAACATCGAAATAAATAAAAAAAAGTACTAAAATTACGAGAGTCAGCTATGGAAATGTACCAAACGATGGAGGAAGAAGAAAATGAAGTACGCAATCAACCTTCATTTACATCCAACAAAAGAATTAAACTCCAAGAAGAAGATCGAGTCAGCGCGTTACCTGATTGTTTACTGATTGAAATCCTTTCTCGGTTACCTTTCACAAAATACGCAATCAGAACAGGTACTCTCTCCAAACGATGGCAATATCTTTGGACTTATGTTCATAATCTTATATTTAAAAAGCCTTGCTCGTTACGATCAACAGACGATAACCACCACATCGATTTCCTTAGGTGTATCGACCAAACCCTAGCTCAATGTCGCCAATTGAAGCTCAACAAATTCGAATTAAGTTACACAATGGATTACGACAGTAAGTATGACTCGCATGTCGACAATTGGATTCGTTACGCTGTTAATTGTAACGTCGAACATCTTAACCTAAGGTTACTAAATTTTGGATTAGAACCTGAGTTTGTGTTAGATGAGTTCTTTTACATCAATTCATGTTTTACTCATCTTAACTTGGAAGGTTGCATATTTAGTCCTCCAGGTGCGATTAGTTGGGATAAACTTAAGAGTTTGCGTCTTTCGTATACGGAATTAGATGATGATCTGTCTGAAAATATATTTTCTGGATGTCCTGTATTGGAAACTTTGGAGGTGGCCGATTGCTATGGTTATATGTGTCTTGATATTACTTCAAAGAGTGTTAAGAACTTGATATTTAACGGATACTCAGCTCCTCCTGATGAAGAAGAACTTGATGATTTTGATGATATTATCGAAATCAATGCTCCATATATTTTGTCACTAACAATCTGTGGCGATTTGATGTTATGGAAGCTTTTATTGCTAACTGTGTCTTTAGTCAAAGCTGACTTAAATTATACGAAACTTGGACATTATGAGACCACACGTAAGGAAGCGGAACAAGAGATGCTTAAAGGATTTATACTCAAGCTACCTCATGTCAACGAGCTTAAGATTGGGATCTTATGTTACAAGGTAAAGTTCTTTTCTTTCTTGTTAAGTATATGCGTGATTGTCAAAGTTATTGATCATTTGTTTCAAGTATACTAGGACGAAATCATATGGTCATTTGAAATATGGAGGGTTAAATGTTCATTTTGAATTTCCTTTTCAGTGTGTGCTTTCTTGTTAATCTTTGTCATATGTGTTTCCTAGTTATGCTACTTGAACTCATTTATGGAGTATGAAAATTTTTATTTGTCCTATAAGGGGTGCAATTTCGAGTTGCACCCATAGTTAGCCTTAATCATAATCAAATGGATTCTTCTATATCTCAAATGGGACAAATATACAGTTTAGGCTGAAAGGGGAACATATTATAATTGGTTTAAAGTGGTTCTGCTTTTATTGCATACAACCTTCTAAATTTCTTCACAAATTCAGATGTGTAAAGTACTAGTATCTTAATAAATTGATTATAAAAAATGGACAAAGCATTTACAAATCAAGACAACCTGACCCAACCAACCCCGTTTTGGATCGTATAAAATATGATTCGTTCAATCAGAAACTGTATCTTTGCCTATGCCGGACTCGCCTATCTTGGCACCTCTATAGCAAATTCATACATGCATTGAAATATACATTTCTATTGTTTGTTGGTAGGCTTTCTTCCTTCTGGAAGCAGCAGGTCTCAATTTTCCATCGAACTTGAAGATTCTTGATTCACGGAAGATAGCTGATTGGAATGAATTGTCTGACAATGACAGTGATGTTGATTCAGCTGATAACGGATATTGGGATTTGGGAGGTAATGGAAAATATGAAGAAATTGGTTGAAGGAATTTAGAAAATTGTTGCTTTTACATGATTTTGATTGAGCCGATTCTGAAGAATGCTTGTTTTAACTGCCAACTGTTTGGCAATTTGTGTTGATTCTTCCAGCTTTGTCTTGTAAGCTTGTCATATACTGTTTTTGAAATTTCTATCTAGTCTAATGTTCTTATATTCAATGATGAAGTCGTTTGATGGTATCTTCTATTATTTATGTTCTTATTGTGTGTTGAATTCTTGATTTATGGTAATTAAAGGGAAATGATAATTAGCCCTTAGGACATATATGGACATTTATTTAACTTAAAAGTTTCCTTTTTAATCAAATATTTCATTTAATACATTACAAATAAAAGGAAAGTTTGGCGGTGAATTAAATGCAAACATAAATTGAATTATATATAATCTTGAATTAATAAGGAAATATCAACTATAATTAATGCATTGAATGTATCTTATTGACAGCCTTTAGGGCTGTCAATATCATTTCCCATATTATTATTGATATTATCTTCTTTGTTTCTATCCTCTTATTTAACTCTTGATTGCAAGTTGGGTTTTCAGTCTGCCTTGATCATGATTAAATGGATTCCGCTAAAAGGGGAACATGTCAAATGGGTTTAAAGTGGCTAAAGTCTACTTTTAATGCATATTACTCTGTGTATTCTATGGCTCTTTTCTTCATTGGTGAAGTAATTTGATGTTGTAACACCTGCATAATTAGGATAATTAATTATGCCTAATTATTTGTAACTAGTTGTAATTAGTATGTAATAGGACTAATTACAGACTCTATTTGTATATATATAAGGTGATTTATATATATATGTGTGTACTTACGCGATTTGGATAAATCGTACGAATTAACCGGACGGAGTCCGACACAGTTTATTTGGACGTTGGTGACAGAAATTTACTTAAATAATGAGAACGTATTTTTGTTATATAAAATACAAAATTGAACGAACCTTAATTATATTACCGCGACAACATTACGAATATTTTAGCAAAAACGTATTAAACGCGAATTAATAATTTAGATATTTCGACAAATGTTTTTATTATTAATTTCAAGGTATTTTTATTTAAATATTCCAGTTACATTTTAAAAATATAACTGTTTGGTTACAAACTAAAAACAAACGAATAATCGATTAGGACACGGAGTAAACACTGTGTTTTAGGGAGAGTTTTTCCCCTGTGTTTTAGGGAGAGTTTTTCCCCTCCCTCCTTCCTTTTTGGATCAGCCACCAACCCAACCCCCACCCCAAATCCCTCTTTTCATTTTCATTACTCTAAAACACACACATACTCTCAAAACTCTCTCAACTCAATTCACACCAAAATTTCGGAATCAAATCTCGACCACGAAAGTTACATATTCGGAATCACCATCACGAGTGGAGCAAGGATATCAAAACCGTTTTCATCATTTCATCCTCGATCTAGCTCGATTTGCAAAAGTAAGAAATTTCTAAAATCTTAGATCTATTCAATTTGGTGTAATGTTTTGATGTTTTGATGTGTACACAACATAGTTATAACCTAAACAATGAAGAAAACATGATTTTACAACTCAAAAATGGGTTAAATTTGCGTTTTCTGGTTGGAAATCTCGAAATCCGAAAGTTTCTGGGCTGGTGTTCATCTTTGCGACACAACGCTTGTGTCGCATGTTGTGTCGCATAAAGCCTGTTATGTCGCATCTTGTGTCGTACCAAATCTTGAGTGTCGTAACCTTTGCGACACAATATTGTGTCGCACTCTATGTCGCATATTATGTCGTATTGTTATACGACACAACCACTATGTCGCTATTAAATTAGCATATCGTATCCGATGCGACACAATCCCGGTGTCGTATCCTTGTGTCGTATGACGTCTGCGACACAACCCTTGTGTCGCATGACAAGCTTTAGTATCGCATTTTGTGTCGCAAAACACAGCAGTTTTACAATTTAATTCCAATCTAAGTGTTAAACATTTGGGACTCCAAACGATTATACAATATAACATCTAAGGGACATTAAAACATGTTTTTTCAAGCATAACACTCCAACAAATATATATCTATGCCGAGATTAACATTTCAACTAAGTCACCAACGGGCCAAACACGTTTTCCAACAAACAAACAATTTCAAACATACGGACAAACATTGGATGTACTAGTTGTGTACAACTAAACGAAACGTCTCACGAGACACATACTTACATAACCTCATATGATTAGGCATTTGAAGGTTACGGGTTCGGAGAACCTACTTGCTATATTACTACTTGCTGTTTGCTACGGCTTATTTCAAGACTCAGGTGAGTCTTACGGCCCCACTTTTACTGTTTATCTTATTGGGGGAGATACATGCTACTATTTTTCCTTGAACACAAGTACTAAAACTGTTTACTATACCAAACGGAATTGCATGAGTTTACTTACAAACAGAAGTCTCTCCATCATATATCGTTAGTTATGGACTTAAGCGCGAACACTAGTTAATGGATCCATTAGGGAAATGACCCTCCCCGCCCGGGGCAGTAGCGCTGCCACGTACTGATTTACACGTAGAAACGGGTGACTAATTATTCGTTACTGATGCTTGCTCAATTAAGAGCATGTCACGGGAGCAAACTTATTATTTACGGGTTAAGCTTCAATTATGAGCCTCATGGCAACGGTATAACTTACTTACTTACATTTGCTGGATTGCAAATACTGGTTTTACGATTGCTGGACTGCAATTACTGATTTTACGCCTACGGGCACTACTGATGAAATCTTGTGTTTCAAAACTGATATTACTTACAAACCTGTGAGATTCACCAACATTCGTGTTGACCTTTTAGCATGTATTCTCAGGTACTCACATGGAGTAGGATTTCTCCAGGACATAGCTAGAGTCGCATGATTTCAACTAAACTGCATTAACGGAGATTCTCAGCATTATCTTTTGTACATGATGATTATGTAATAGAATCTCCCGCTATACGCGTGGACTCTAGGAAACTACATTTTTGTATACGAAAACGCTAGGTTTTCAAACATTATATCTATGGAATGTAACTAATTTATAAACGTTGCATATAGATGTCGTTTGCTTTATCTTTGTGCTGTGATGTTTGATTAGTAGCACCCCAAAACCTGCTTCCGCTAAACAGTGAATCTGGGGGTGTTACAGATGTATTATGTTCTCTTCTTCGTTTGTGTTGTCTTAATCTATTGTTTAGTTTTGGTTATGAAAGTCCACCTCCATAACCTGTAGCTCTTGAGCCTGTAGGTCTGCCTCAAGGGCTCCATGTTACATGTTGGCCTGTAGTACTATGTGATGTAGCCTTTGGACAGCAACTCCTATGTTGTATTCTTCTTGCAAATATGGCTAAGTTGTCACTTGCATCACATTGGGCTAATGTGGCCCGAAGTAGTACTTTTTCATCTGATACACGTTGGGCAGTTTGGGCTTGTATTTGGATTCGGCTGGTTGGCACAACTAGCCATGATTGTGATATATGGATAATCTGGTTGCACGGACAGCCGTGTTTTATAATATATGCCTATATGGGTAACAAATTGGATTCGGTTTCTGTTGAAGTCGGGAGATTTGGATGACTAATTTTGGTGAAAAGTCGTAAGAAGTCAAGAATGACAGTAGAGTATCTGTATGTTTGTTCAAGCGACATATTGAATTCACTTGCCTCTGAATTATTGTAAACAACACAAGCAAATCAAAATTTGGAAAGATGTAAAGCAAATCTCTTTATATCTCTTTATAATATTATTGGAGGAGTATTAATACGTATACAATTTGACTTTAATCCATTTTAAGGTAATCCAGCCCTTTAATTGAATTAGTAAAACTAATCTAGACCACTTATTTAGATTGCCAAAAATGTTTACACATTATGTCTTTTATTGATTACCAAAAAGACTTAATTACCCCTAATTAGTTGCAAAAAAATGCCATAATTTTGAATTCAAATGCCATAATTTTGAAATTCAAATGTCAAATAAGAATCCCTTATTTTTCGGTTCATGTGATTTCTTATTTTTTTGACATTTAATAAATAAACTAAAAATATTTTACCTCATATATAATTTAGTTTGCTTTATTTCTATCATTTATTTTTCAATAAATTTTTTGATTTGATTTAGTTTTACTAAATGGAGTATTTCCCCTTTAGTAATTTTAGTACCCTTTTATTTTTTATATAATTATTTAATTAATTTTTTAATATGGAGTGATTAGTTAACGTTCAATTTAGAAGTTGTCAGATTAAATTATTAATGCTATGCAAAATTCATCATGTTCTTTGACATCTATATTTACACCAACTCTCTTTATATTAACAAAAGATATTTAGAATAAATAATATTTCTAAACCTTTACATAAATTACATGATAAAAAAATGTAATCATCTGGCCAAACGTAATTTAAATTATCAGTTAATAATATGATAAATGTATTTGTATATGATATATACGATATATAGTATTTAAAAATAGTATAATTACGTGTCAGTCTAATGAATTGTGTAGAATTTAATGCATTGTAGACTTTTTATGTTAAAGATAAAATGTTGAGTTGACAGTGTATTGAACCTAATAGAGTGCAATGCACTATAGATGGTCTTAGTGGAGACAAATAAAATGACAATTATACCCTTGATTATATCAAGAAACATCATTTTATCATGAGTGATGAAAAAATCATGATAATCTCGTCAGTACTCAGCCGATATATGTACGATTCACTCTACGGTTTGTGTCTAAGGGATAATAATACGAACATATAAGGAATACATCATTCAAAGGAACAAAATACAACTATTGCTAACAAACTTGAGTGCAAATCGCTAGGAATTTTTGCAATCTAAAAGCTTTCCTTCCATTTCAACATTTCAAGAATATACCTCCACTGTATTATAAATAGCAATCCGCCCTTATAAACACCATTTTGAACAACACATCAACTATAAAAATAAAATATAAAAAATAATAAAAAAAGAAATATGCGAAATCAGAGCAAATAATGGAAGCAGAAGAAGGATTTACACAATTTAACCTCCTTCATGGTGGAAGGAACGACTGCAAGATCCGTGTTAAAGTTTTGATGTTGTGAAAGCAAATCTACATGAACAATCCTTCTCAGGTTGCATCAATGGAGATCACCAATAGAGATAAGGTTACAAAAGGAACAAAATGGACCCAATTGAGATTTGTGAATCACCAGAAAAAATGGTATGTCTTTTTCTATAATTTTTTCATGTATAATACGGATATGAATATGAATATTATATGTGTTCCTATATTCACGTAGGATGATACTGATTATGTCCAATTAATGGAGTAACAAGATGATCAATTTAATGACACGGACGAGGCGTATGAAGATCATGATGTAACAACCTTCAAAACAGGTTGATATTAGAGTTTTTTCCCTAACTATAGACATTTTACTTACATATTCATTTATAGGTATATGCGGAGGATAGGTTGCTTCCGGCAGAAATATCGAAGAACGAAACTGAACAAAAGAAAGCCCCTCTAAAGACCCTTGAATACCGTATAATAGACGAAGATGAAGATGAAGAAAAGCATGAAGGCGACTACTTACTTGAAGACAAATAGTAAATGTCACATATGTATATGAGTATTTTATTTATTTTTGTAATCTTTTAATATGAATGATTCATGATGTTATGAATCTTTAGTCTAATAAACATGATTTATGTTTTTATTAAGTTATAACTTCATGTTATTGTCTTCATCTATTTCTTGTAAAGTTTTTATTCAATTATGATTCAAGTCTTCTACTTTAGTACTACTGAATGTTATACCATACAAATAATTTATCATTTTTCATTTTGGTTAGCTATATCCACCTAAGTAAAATAATCCATGTGTACATTTAAATTTTATAGGATCCGATTGTGTATACAATATTTAAGTATTTCAAAATTATACAAGCTTATTGTCTATATGTTTTGTTATTACAAACATGCGATAGCCCGCGAATTTCGCGGGTTTTGATCTAGTATGAATCAATAAAATGCAAAAGATTCAAATTATATACAATTCAACTCAAATTTGGACAAATCGATTATGTTCAAATAGTTTATACTACAGCCTACATCTACTAAAAACCATTCGAGGAAAATGGTTGATAATGGTTTAGACACCAAACTTTCATATTTTTTTTCGTTTTAACCATCCAAGTTTTTTTTCTCATGATTTAACCCTTAAAGTTTGCATAGACTTGTTGGTTTAGGGTTAAACCGTTGAATTTTTGAAAGTTAGATGATTAAACTAGAAAAATTTAAAAGGGCTAAATTATTATGAAAGATAAACTTGAAGGGTTAAACCACATAACTTTTGAAACTTGGAGGATTAAATCATGAGGAAAAAAAACTTGAGTGGTTAAAACGAAAAAATAGTGAAACTTTGAGGATTAAACAATTATTAACCACGAGAAAAAAACAATAGTGTATCTTACTATTTGATATCCCTGACAATCGTCGTCGTCATCATCATATTATGATGATAACATCCTATAAAATAATGAGACTAGATAATGAAGGTTGAAACTCCAGTTCGTCACTTGCTCGTCACTTTTATGGTGTCAATGGCCTCACTTCGACTGACCTTTGCAGGGGTTTTACCAGAAATTTTTTTGAGGGGGGGCAAAAATATTTTTTGATCAGCAAAGAAAGATTAGATAAAATCTAAAAGGTGATACAAAGGAGGGCTCCAAGGAGGAGGCACCTGAAAAGCAAAAAACGCTAACAAATGCTTGACAAAAACGAAACTAAGCAAACTAGAAAAACATCAAAATGAGTCGATCTCAATCGGATTAATCACCCAACAAGCCAAATTTAAGATTTTTCCTGAATTTCTAATTTTAATCCAGAGGAGAGACAACTCGATTTTTTGCGTTAACCAAAACAAGTTTTATTGGAACCAAAGTGACTTTAAATTTTTTTAACAGCACAAATTTTTATAATTTTAACATATGTTTTCTATTAATACATGTATTACCTTTTAATCTCGAAAGCGAAACTAATTCATGATGTAACATAGCTAAGTAGCTTAGTTAATTATGTTAACTTAAATGTGTAATTATCATATATTGAAAATGAAAATAATTACTAACATAAACCTAACTATGAGAGTTGAAAAGTTATTATTGACAAAAATAGTAATAGCGAAACAAATTTTATATATTTAATCAATTCTTTATAAATGACATTCAAGGCGGTGTTGATGATTTTCATGTATCTCGAGACAATGATTGTCATTGGCTCGAGTTAATAGTCATTGCGAGACATATTGCGAACGAATAACTTAAGCGATATTTATTTGTCGGAAGAACATATTAACATCCGTGGGATCAAAGTTGTTATAGAAGTGTTTGTTAATGCATATTTATATTAAGACGTTTATTTTATTATAAAAGACTAAATAATACTCGTATAAAGTTTTGATCCGTTCGATCTATGTACGAGGTTATTTAATTAAAATGATGTTTGTGAAAAAAATTAAAAGAAAAGAGAAGATGCATTAAATTAATTAAAGTCTGCTAAAAAAAATAAAAATAATTAAAGTACTCCGACCAGTTATTTAATTTTCTGAATTGATAATTAACGTAACTTGTTACGGACAAAGTGTGCGTGGGTTGAAGTGACCCGACCCGACCCATGTTGGATTGTAAGTGATTCGTTTCTAAGCCAACTTCCACCTCTATAGGCGTTGCAATTCTCTCTGATCTTTTCCCCTTTTCTTTGCTATTTTTTGTTGGTAGGTTTTATCCCATTTGAAAGGTACAGACATGTTTCAGTTTTCCGGTTCTTGATTCACCAGAGGTAGCTGATTGGCCGGCCTGATAGCGATGTTGATTCAGTTAAATGCCGAGATTGGGAGGTAAGGAGATTATTTAATTTATGGCACATATCAATCTGTTACTAGTTCGTGATTCTGAATAATGCTTGTATTAACTGCAAAAAAGCTATCTGTTTGCCTAATTATCTTGGCTTTGTCTCGTAAGCATATCATATACTGATACTAAATCTCTATCTAGTCAGGCTACTTCTCTTATACATTGGGTAAAAGTTTTTTTTTTTTTTTTTTTCATTATTGTTTTTATATGTTTAGTCTGTCTCATGGCTTCTATGTGCTTTTCTTGCATCAAAGGTTCCCTCTTTCCCCTCGAACAATTGTTTCTAAAGCTGTCTCGTTCCTCTAATTCAATGGGGGTGGTGTCATGTGAGTATGTGCTGCAGAAGAATTTTCTCTAGTATTATTGCTGCCTAAGATGGTGTTGTAGGTTGTTAAAAAAGGTCTAGTTGTTGATACAAAATACTGTATAATCTTTGTCGCACAAGTTTCTCTATATACGAAAACATAAGATCAGATATTATTAATTTGAAATGTTTTGATGCATTATAATATAGTATGGATCTGAATATTGATTTAGGGACTGAAATAAAGTTTTCTGAAGTTTTGAGGCCAAAGCAAACTTCAATACATCATTTTGTCACCAAACATTTACAACTTATGTGAGTTTTGTCGCAGTATTTCTATATGAGGGAAAGGAACGAGAGCTCTGATGATGCCGGTCGAATAAACGTAAAGTTACTCCAAAATCGAATAAATTGTGAAGACGACATGGAGGGAAAAGAGAAAGATCGAATCAGTGCATTACCAGATGCCATACTTATTGAAATCCTGTCTCGCTTACCTTACACAAAATATGCAATTAGAACAGGTACCCTCTCCAAACGATGGCAGCATCTTTGGACTTTTGTTCGTAATCTCATTTTCGAGCGGAACGAGGAAAACGATTCACCCTCTGATTTCTTTTCGTTTGTCGGCAAAACCCTAAGTCAATGTCGCCAGTTGAAGCTCTATAAATTCGAACTGCGTAGCAACCACGGTTACGATATTCAGTTTGAATCGCAAGTCAACGATTGGATTCGTTATGCTGTTAGTTGTAACGTTGAGGAACTTATATTAGAGTTACAACAAAATAAGTGTGTGAAAGATGAGTTTGTGTTAGATGAGTTTTTTTACACCAATTCCTGTATTACTGATATGACTTTAGCAGGATGTATATTGAATCCCACTGGTGCTATTAGCTGGAAAAAACTTAAGAGTTTGTGTATTGTTCGTGGGAATCTAAAAGAGGATTTAATTGAAAATATATTATCGGGAAGTTCTCAATTGGAAACTTTGGAGTTGCGCTGTTCCTATGGTTATAGGCGGCTCGATATTACTTCAAAGAGTGTTAAGAACTTGATACTCTGTGGACACCTGGCTGATTGGCAAACACAATATTTTATCGAAATCAATGCCCCTAGTATTTTGTCACTAAAAATCTGCTATCAGGTGTTTCTGCAGAAGATTTTGTTGCTGAATGTGTCTTCTTTAGTCAAAGCCGAGTTAGATTATTGGAATGAATTTCTTGATAATACCACAGAAAACGAGATGTTTGATGAACTTGTACTCAACCTTCAGCATGTCAAGGAGCTCAAAATTGGAATTTCATGTTTTAAGGTAAAATTAATATCTTCTTGGAATTTGCATGTGTTGAAATTACTGATAATTAATTATCTTTAGTAATGTTACATTGTTAATTCTTTTAAAATTTTGTTTCAAGTATACGTGAATGTTCACAATGCACTCATGTCTGGAGTAATATGTGCGTGTGTGTGTGTGATTGCAAGTTGGGTTTTCAGTCTTCCTTGATCATTATCAACTCGCCTATCGCCCTATCTTACTACCTCTATAACTAACATCATACACAGACATTGCAACGTTCTCATTTTTGTTCCTTTTCATTGTTATTTTGTTGTTGCTAGCATTTCTTCCGTTTGGAAGCTACAGGTTGCACTTTCCCATCAAACTTGAAGGTTTTTGATTCACTGGAGCAGGAAGCTGATTGGTATGAGTGGTCGTCTGATGATGATGGTTATGTTGATCCTATCAGAAACGGACATTGGGCAGAACTTGAATGAAGGCGTTCAGAGATCTGTTACTGATGTGTGATTTTGATTTAAGCAGATTCTGAATAATGCTTGTTTTACCTGCAAAAATCTAACTGTTGGCAGATTGTATTAATTTTCTTAGCTTTGGCCCTTAGGCTTATCAAATAGTGGGCCTAAATCTCTGTGTATTCTATGGCTCTTTTCTTCATTGGTGAATTTGTTTGATGTTTTATTGTCTTAATTTATTGTTTAGTTTTGGTTATGAAAGTCCACACCCATAACCTGCAGCTCTTGAGCCTGTAGGTCTGCCTCATGGGCTCCATGTCACATGTTGGCCTGTAGTAATATGTGATGTAACTCCTTTAGACCGCAACTTCTATGCAATGTTTTAAAAACCGGTTCGAACCGGCCGGTTCGACCGGTTCGACCGGATCCGGAGGAAGTTCCGAGTTAGAATGGACCGGTTTTGACCTTAAGTTGACCAGTCAACGAACCGGGGGTTCGACCGGAAACCGGACGGTTCGACCGGAAACCGGACGGTTCAACCGGTTTTTTTTTTTTTTTTTTTTTAAATAATGGTGACGTGGCCGGTTTTGGGGGTGGTTGGACCGGACCGGTTGAACCGGTTCGACCGGAATCGGTGGAGTTTCCGAGTCAATAAAAAAACCGGTTTTTAAAACATTGCTTCTATGTTGTATTCTTTTTGCACATGTGGCTAAGTTGTCACGTCACTTACATCACATTGGGCTAATGTGTCCCAAAGTAGTATTGTTTCATCTGATATATGTTGGGCAGTTTGGGCTTGTATTTGGATTCGGCGGATCGTCACAACGGGAAATTAAAAAAAATGCCACATTTTTTTATAGACTCATTCGTTTTGCCATTCCAAAAAAAAAATTGACGATATACCACCCGAACTCGCAAAAGCAAATTTGCTTTTGCAAGCCCGTGCATGCGAGTTGCGAGTGACCAAATTTGCGAGGTCGTGGCCGAGTAAAGGATGCCATCGCAAAAGCAAATCTGCGATTTGCTTTTTGCGATTTACCTATGCCCGAGGTCGTTGCGAGTAACGAGTCGCTAGCCAAGCCGTAGGCGTGAAGTATGCCCGAGTAAGTGCCATCGCAAATCTTGGGCCCGATTTGCGATTTGCGAGCGCCGGATAAACAAAACGGGTTTAATTATTTTTAGCCTTTGTTTTCGTTTCATTTCAAAACCCACAATCGATTTGCGATCTACCTCCACCCCGCCGCCCACCTCCACCCCGACCCTCCAGCGACCCACCTCTACCTCACCATCGCAAACCCCCACTCGATTTGCGAGTTACGAGCCACGGCCGTCACACACACCACCGCCGGCACCACCACTCCGCAGCACCATTTCCTTCCAATTTGACGGGTGGCGCAGCACCACCACCCTCCGTCGCACAACCCCCTCCACCCTAAGCACCCACCTTAGCCTTCAACACCCCCAACCACTCTCCGTCGCCACCACCGTCGCCTCCAGCACCACCACCGCCGGTCACCACCATCACGCTTCACCACCTCCGGTTTCCACGTAATTGATGGCCGATTCTCAGGTATGAAATTGTTTTCGTGTGTTATTGGATAAAATTACCGCGTATTTTTTGAATTTATTACGTTTTAATTTGAATTTTCGTTGTGGCATTTAATTGAACAGTTGGTGTGCAACATATATATTGTATGATGTAAGAGTATATTATGATATCATTTAGGTTACGAAACGTTTAGGTTACAAATGAATGATATTAAGCAATAGTATCATTCGGATCATTTAGGTTCCGAAACGTTTAGGTTACAAATGAATGATGTAAAAGAGTATATTATGATATCATTTAATAAATATAATATTACAAATTTTTAGGATTACATACAAGTATCTGTTAAGTAGTATAGATATAAGTATTATAAGTATCTGTTATTAAGTAGTATAGATATAAGTATCTGTTAAATATTATTTGTAGGATTACATACTTTATATTTCGTGTAAAACTCGAAGTGTATCGTGATATCGACACTAATTGGTTGTTACAGTCGTGATACTGATAGTGGTTAAAGTTTAATTGGTTGTATTTGCGGAAATTTGGATGTATTGATGAGCTGAAAAATCAGCTGGTTTATCCGTTTTACAGAAAGGACATTTCCAATTTTTCCTAAAAAATCTTATAAGTGTTATGTGCACACAGGTTGTTTCGTTGTTTCGATGTATTACTTGATACGTAGTAATAAATAGTGCACGTATAACCACTAACTGGGATGTGTCCCTTGTTAATGTAATGATCGTCATATCGTTGTTTCGTTTTTTTTCCGATGTGCACAAGTGAAACCTTAGGTTATTTTTTTCCGATGTGCACATGTGAACTTGTCAATAAATTTTTGGTCCAACAAGGTTTTGGCGTTATAAGTACCATATTCTTGGATAAACCTTCAAGTGCACAGTTGTGTTTGTATTTGGCGTTATAAGTACCATATTCTTAGTCGATATAGTAAATAAAAATAATAATAATAATAATAATAATAATAGTAAATAATAATAATAATAATAATAATAATAATAATAATAATAATAATAATAATAATAATAATAATAATAGTAAAACTTGCATAAACCTATAGAGTAGTCTAGATAATATGCAAACATAGTAAATAGAGAACTTTAGCATTTTATTGTAACTTCACGTACTCTCAAATATGCTATTTGCATAAAAAATTAAATCCTTTAATATTGTTCTTCATTTGATTCATATAATAAGAGACCGAATGTAGTTGTTTATTATATCACAACCTTTAGTACTATTATTATTATTCATTTTAATAAGATGTGTTGATATCGATTTATTTCATATTACTTAGAACGTGAACGATTTTTAAAGACTTTATATATATTTATTTCATATATATATATTTAAAGACTTTAACGATTTTTAAGGTCTTCAAAGTTATATATAAGTATATTGTATATAATGTACGTATGCATTAACGAAATATTTATTGCCTTGATTGATGATTTTGCAGGACATTTTTAATGCAACCCTGACTTTGAAAAGCAGCCTCACCGTTATTAGCCATATCAATTGTCGTTTAACACAGAATCAATTGAAAATTTTTAGAGACCACTGTTTTGCCCATTGGTTGGATGTAAAGTCTCCTGAAAATGACCCTGGATTTGTGCATCATGTGTTGCAGTTTCGACGAACGGAGCGACCTGGGTTAAAGCACCCTCGCGCGGAGGGGGAGGAGTTGTGGTTTAGGGCGGCGAATACTGATGACCATTTTATACGGTTTGGTCGCAGGGAGTTCTGTCTGGTGACAGGTTTACTATTTGGTCCAAATCATGCCGTGGCGGATCATATTCCAAAGGAGGTTCGAGAGAACACCCCGTCATTTAGAAGCCGCGTATTCCCGGATATTCTCAAACGCAGCGTACGTGTATCAGACCTTATGGACAAGTTTCGAGATAAAGGTTTGTTTAGTGGGCCGAGGACGTTGAGCGACGAGGATTGCGTGCGCCTGTGTACGCTTGTGTTGATATATAAAGGGTTTTTGGGAAAGCAGGGTAGGCATAATATTGAGGATGATCATATGCATATAGTTGAGGATTTAGGTATCTGTGACCGGTACCCTTGGGGTAATATTATCTGGGCCAGAACTTACGAGCAGCTGGATAAGGGGTTGGAGACTCGGTTAAGCCAAGAAGGGATGCAGTACAACTCGGGAACTTCTGCGTATAATTCTTCAGTAAATGATTCTTCATTAATGGATCGGAATTGCCAAAAGTGACCTGATTGAACCATTTTTTAAATTTATATTTCTTATATTCTGAAAATTCGTAAAAATCTTGTCAATGACTGCTTACAATCACACTATTTATAAATGGCAGAATATCACGAAAATCATAGAAAATCTTATCCATTTATCAGAGAATATCCCGCAAATCACGGAAAATCTTATCTAAAAATCTTATCCGAAAATCTAATATCCCGAATATCACGCAAAATCTTATCTAAAAATCCAGATATCTTATCCAACAATTTTATATACCACAAATCACGAAAAAGCGTATCCAAAAATCTTATTCAAAAATCTAAAATCCCGAAAATGTCAAATATATATATATGTGCAATGCATATATACAATACATATAAATGTACATATAAAAAATAATGTCAAAAAATGTCAAAAAAAAATGGTTAATTATATATATATATACATATATATCCCGAAAATGTCAAATATATATATATATATATATATATATATATATATATATATATATATATATGTGTGCAATGCATATATACAGTGCATATAAATGTACATATAAAAAATAATGTCAAAAAATGTCAAAAAAAATGGTTAATTATATATATATATATCCCGAAAATGTCAAATATATATATATATATATATATATGTGCAATGCATATATACAGTGCATATAAATGTACATATAAAAAATAATGTCAAAAAATGTCAAAAAAAATGGTTAATTATATATATATATATATCCCGAAAATGTCAAATATATATATATATGTGCAATGCATATATACAGTGCATATAAATGTACATATAAAAAATAATGTCAAAAAATGTCAAAAAAAAAAGGTTAATTATATATATATATATCCCGAAAATGTCAAATATATATATATATATATATATATATATATATATATATATATATATATATATATATATATGTGCAATGCATATATACAGTGCATATAAATGTACATATAAAAAATAATGTCAAAAAATGTCAAAAAAAAATGGTTAATTATATATATATATATCCCGAAAATGTCAAATATATATATATATATATATATATATATATATATATATATATATATATATATATATGTGTGCAATGCATATATACAGTGCATATAAATGTACATATAAAAAATAATGTCAAAAAAACAAGGTTAAATGTATATATATAAAAAATAATTGAAAAATGCATATATATTATAAAAAATATGTCAAAAAAAAATGTACATATATAAAAAATAATTGAAAAAAGTAGTGTTCGTGGAAAGCGATCTCGATCTCGGATACGACTAGGAAAGCGATCTCGGATACGACTAGGCAAGACTCATTACTCGACAACGGCTCGGGCATAGGTAACAAGCAAATCGCAAATCGCAGATTTGCTTTTGCGAGGGCACGTATTCACGCCTACGGCTTGGCTAGCGACTCGTTACTCGCAACGACCTCGGGCATAGGTAAATCGCAAAAAGCAAATCGCAGATTTGCTTTTGCGATGGCATCCTTTACTCGGCCACGACCTCGCAAATTTGGTCACTCGCAACTCGCATGCACGGACTCGCAAAAGCAAATTTGCTTTTGCGAGTTCGGGTGGTATATCGTCAATTTTTTTTTTTGGAATGGCAAAACGAATGAGTCTATAAAAAAATGTGGCATTTTTTTTAATTTCCCCGTCACAACCAGCCATGTTTGTGATATTTGGATAATCTGGTTGCACGGACAGCCAAGTATACGATAATAGGCCTGTAAGGGTAACCTATTGGACTGGGTTTGTGTTGAAGTAGGGAGATCTGGATGACTGTAATTATGGTGAAAAGTCGCAAGAAATTAAGAATGACACTAGAGTATCTGGTGTTTGTTTAAGCCACATATTGAATTTATTTGCCTCTGAATTATTGTAAACAATACAAGCAAATCAAGATCTGTAAAGATGGAAAGCAAATACTATTTACTATGAATCAGTAAAATGCAAAGGATTCAAATTATGCAGTTCAACCCTAATTTGGACAAATCGATTATGTTTAAATAGTTTCAACTACACATTGTACCCTACGTTTACTAAAAATCATTCAAGGAAAAAACAATAGTGTATCGTACTACGGAGTATTTGATATACTATAAAATGTATGCACATATCGATCACTTACAATAAAAAAGAAGACAGTGATTCAGACACATAAAAAAGAAGTAGTGGTGTAGTGGGACTAACAGTTGCAACTTTTTGATTCAGACAGTGATTCGTATATCATTATAAAATTTCCGTACATATCATTAACTATACTTTATGATATTATACCGTCTACAAAGAAATTTTAATGGTATACTCAGGACCATCTTGTTGATTTTAGGTGCCCCGTGCCAGAAAAGAATAATAGGCCCTTTACAAATTAGAGGAGAATTTGAAAAATGATCTTCTTTCCCGAATCAGTCCTGTAACTACACGTCCTCCATTGAAACACATACATAAAACTTGATTTTGTATCTTACATACAATATTTATCGTATTTAGCATCATAAAACTTCGTGTAATGAAATTGAAAATTACATATTTCATTGTACTTACTGCCTAAAACTTGATGATTTAAGCCCAAGAAAAATCAAGGCTTTGCACCTTAGCTCACCTTGTACACACCCTCAAATCCGTAACTTGGGGTGTGTTTGGCAAAACTAGTTGGAGATGGAGCTGGAGTTGGAGATGGAGATGGAGATGGAGCTGGAAGTTAGAAGCTGGAGATGGAGCTTTTATTTGAGGCTGGAGCTGGAACTTTTATTTTTTAATAAGTGTTTGGCAAACTAGCTGGAGATGGAGTTTATTGATGTAAAAAGACATAAAAGGGCATCATATATTATAACTTTAAAATTTAAATAATTAGAAAAAGGGTAATGTAGTAATTTAATAAATAGGGGATGGAGATTTTCTAAATAAGCTAGTTTAACTAGCTTCTAATTTAGGAGATTCTTTTTTAAAAAATCTTTCTTCTAACTTTCATGCCAAACAAGGCTTATCAATTTACAAAGGATTGAGATTCCTAAAATGAGAATCTCAATCTCCTACAATCCCCCGTAATCCCCTCAAATATGGTTGCCAATATACTAATCATCACCGTTTTGATTCTCTTCCAAGTCAACCCCTACTCTTTTCTCTTTTACCAAATCTATTCTACACACATCAACTCAAAGTCTTAAAAGGGGGGTTGATCGCTTCAACAACTTGTACCTTGTGCTTGAACTCATGTATGTTCAATTACTGCATCAGTTGATTGTAGTTCACTACTTCCCGGCTTCCCGCGGTACCAAAACTACGAGAGGCAGCTATGGAAATGTACCAAACGATGGAGGAAGAAGAAAATGAAGTACGTAATCAACCTTCATTTACATCCGACAAAAGCATTAAAATCCAAGAAGAAGAAGATCGAATCAGCGTGTTACCAGATTGTTTACTGATTGAAATCTTATCTCGTTTACCTTTTACAAAATACGCAATCAGAACAGGTACACTCTCCAAACGATGGCAATATCTTTGGACTTATGTTCATAATCTTATTTTTCAAAAGGCTTTCGATAGCCACCCCACCGATTTCTTTAGGTTAATTGACCAAACCCTAACTCAGTGTCGCCAATTGAAGCTCAACAAATTTGAATTACGTTACACAATGGATTACGAGAGTAAGTATGACTCGCATGTTCACAACTGGATTCGTTACGCTGTTAATTGTAACGTCGAGCATCTTAAGCTAAGGTTACTAGATTTTGCATCAGAACCTGAGTTTGTGTTAGATGAGTTTTTTTACATCAATTCATGTTTTACTCATCTTAACTTGGAAGGTTGCATATTTAGTCCTCCCGGTGCAATTAGTTGGGATAAACTTAAGACTTTGTGTCTTTCGTATTCGAAATTAGATGATAATTTGACTGAAAATATATTTTCTGGATGTCCTGTATTGGAAACTTTGGAGCTGGCCGATTGCTATGGTTATACACGTCTTGATATTACTTCAAAGAGTGTTAAGAACTTGATATTAAACGGATATTCAGCTCCTCCTTATGATGAAGAACTTGATGATTTTGCAGATATTATTGAAATTAATGCTCCGTATATTTTGTCACTAACAATCTGTGGCGATTTGATGTTATGGAAGCTTTTATTGCTAAATGTGTCTTCCTTGGTCAAAGCTGACTTAAATTATACGAAACTTGGGCATTATGAGACCACACGTAAGGAAACGGAACAAGAGATGCTTAAAGGATTTATACTCAAGCTTCCTCATGTCACTGAACTTAAGATTGGGATTTTATGTTTTAAGGTAAAATTACTTTCTTTCCTTTTTAGTATATGCATACTTGATAAAATTATTGATCATTTGTTTCAAGTATACTTGGTCGAAATGATTTGGTCCTTATGAAATATGGAGGGTTGAATGCTCATTTTGAATATTCCATTGCAGAATTTACACCCAGTGTAATCAACTCTGTGTGTACTCTTTTGTTTTCAATCTTTGTTGTATGTGTTTCCTAGTTTTGCTACTTGAACTCATCGACGGAGTATGAATTTTTGTATTTGTCTCATAGGGGGTGCAATTGTGAGTTGCGCCTTTAGTTGGCCTTTATCATAATCAAATGGATTCTTCTATATCTCAAATGGGACAAATATATAAAATTGGCTGGAAGAGGAACATATTAAATTGGTTAAAAGTGGCTCTGCTTTTATTGCATACAGCCTTCTCAATAGTTTTTGTTCAAATATTCAGATTTGTAAAGTACTAGTATCTTAATAAATATATCGTAGAAAATGGACAAAAGCGTTTACAAGTCAAGACAACCTGACCCAACACAACCCCGTTTTGGGATCATATAAAAAATGATTCGTTTCAACCAGAAACTGTATTTTAACCCAACCCAACCCCGTTTTGGATTGTATAAAAAATGATTCGTTTCAACCAGAAACTGTATTTTTGTCTGGTACTGAACTCGCTTATTGTGGCACCTCTATAACAAATTCATACATGCATTGCAATATTTTAATCTTGTTACTGTACGTTTCTATTGTTTGTTGGTAGGCTTTCTTCTTTTTGGAAGCAACAGGTTTCAATTTTCCATTGAACTTGAAGGTTCTTGATTCACTGGAGATAGCTGATTGAAATGAATTGTCTGACAATGATAGTGATGATGATTCAGCTGATAGCGGATATTGGGAGGTAATAAAAATATGAAGAAATTGGTTGAAGGCATTTAGAAATTTGTTGCTGTTACATGATTTTGATTGGGCAGATTCTGAAGAATGCTTGTTTTAACTGTCAACTGTTGGCAACTTCTGTTGATTCTTCTGGCTTTGTCTTGTAAGCTTGTCATATACTGTTTTTGTAATCTCCATCTAGTCTACTGCTCTCTTATTCAATGATGAAGTTGTTTGATGTTATCTTCTTTATTTCTGTTCGTATTGTGTGTTTGTTCTTGATTTTTGGTAATTATTATTAGTAATATTATATTCCGTGTTTCTATTCTCTCAATTATTTTGATCGCAAGTTGGGTTTTCAGTCTGCCTTGATCATGATCAAATAGATATTGCAAAAAGGGGAACATGTCAAATGGGTTTAAAGTGGCTAATATGTCTACTTATAATGCATATTACTCTCTGAATGGTTTTTGTCAAATATTTTAGATCTTTAGATTAATAATAATGAAGTTAATTTATTTATAAAACATTGGACAAAAGCGTCCATGGGCACCCAGCGTGTTTTAGATGGTAGTGAAAGTGATTTGTTTCATCCCCAACCCTTATTTTCCCGTTACTCAACTCTCCTTTCTTACCACCACTACAACTAACGCTGTACATGCATAACGACACACTCATTTTTGTTCCTTTTTCATTGCTATTTTTTTGTTGCTAGCATTTCTTCCGTTTGGAAGTTACAGGTTTCACTTTCCCAATAAACTTGAAGGTTCTTGATTTAATGGAGCCGGTAGCTGATTGGTCTGAGTGGTCTAATATGTCTGATTTTGATGGTCATAGTGATATTATTACAAAGGACTAGATTGGAAGGAACTTAGGTTAATTGATTGAAGGTGTTCATACATCTGTTACTATTGTGTGATTTTGATTTGAGTGGATTCTGTATAATGCTTGTTTTACCTGCAAAAAGCCAAGTGTTAATAAATTGTATTAACACTCTTAGTTTTGGTTCCTAAGCTTATCAAATACTGGTCCTAAACTCCTATCAACTCTGTGGCTCTCTTATTCATTTGTGAGGTTGTTTGATGTTTTGCATTCTTTTCTTCATTTCACGATGTCAATATATTTTCACTTTTGGTTATCGAAGTCCACCCGCACAACCTGCAACAGCCTGTCTGCCTCCTGGCTTCTGTTTCAAATGTTGACCTTTTTAATACTATGTGATGTAGCCATTAGACTGCAACTACTATGTTGTATTCTTCTTGCAAAGGTGGCTAAGCTGTCACCTGCACCACATTCAGGTATTGTGACCCGAAGTGGTACTGTTTCATGTCAAATGTTGGGCAGTTTAGGTTTGTATTTTGGATTCGGTTGGTCTGATTTCTGCACCAACAGTCATGTTTGTGATCTGGTTGCCCGAACATCCATGTTTATGATATATGGAAAGCTAATATGAAGCAATAAATCACAAAAAGATTCAAACTATACAATACAACCCACATTTGGACAAATTTAGTATGTTCAAATAGACTAGTTAAGTCATTTCCGTCTCTGAAACTAGAGATCACAAGACCGGATAAGGATCTTACTATAATGTTAGTTGGAGTTTTGATATTTCCACCATGGATTTTGATAAATCCACCATAACTGTGCATCACTTGTGTGTACTGTACAAGTACTTAATGCACAGTTATGGTGGATTTATCAAAATCCATGGTGGAAATATCACTAGCATGTTGTTATAGTCTATCTATATAACAAGATCGGATAAGGATCTTACTATAATGTTGTAGTCTATATAGTCTATTTCAAATGTGTTATAATACATTAATACATATCAAAAATCAGATATATGACTAAGAGTAAGGTTCAAATGAGTACAACATTTTTGAGTGAGAATGGATGAACCAACCAGCGTACACCATGTGTCACTTTTTTCTCTTTCCTCCACATTTTTAAAATTAAATATCTCTCAAACGGTAAGTCGAAAAATCATAAAAATTGCACCATAATAATCAGCGTTTTATTCTCTTCAATTAGAGATGTGACAAGGTATACTTTCGACGAACTTTTTTTTTTTCGGTGGGTTTTGAAAACAACTAACACATGTGTTACCGTTGGATAACACATGTGTTACCGTCGAGTAGTAGGTTTTGAAAACAACTAACACATGTATTACCGATGAAGTAACATATGTGTTACCGACGAGTAACACATGTGTTACCGGCGAGTAACGCATGTGATACCAGCTACTAACACATGTGTTACTAATTTTGTACCATTTACAAAATCCCAAAAAAAAATCGTCGAAAGTATGCCTTGAGGGACGGCAAATCGAAGAGGATAAAACGCTGAAAAATATGGTGCAATTTTCATGATTTTTCGACTTACCGTTTGTGAGATATTTGATTTTAAAAAAACAAAGGGGGAAATGGGTTATTGTGACACATGGCACATTATGAGTGGTTCCTCCATTCTCACACAAAATCTCATTCTCATTTGAACCTTACCGATATGACTAGATTCCTAAAGTATAGATGGTTTAAAACATGAATATTACTACAATACAACTCATACGGATTTAAATTAAATCTATCATTAGGAATTCTAGTTTTAAGTTGTTAACCAATTGAAGTCAAAAGATCTATTAAATTTTCTATTAACAATCAATAAGTCATTTAGCTCATGCGTTTTTTGTTTAACAAAATTAACCTCTTTTTAGTGTCTGGTGTACTAACTTTAGCTAAGTGAGATTGAATGAACCTTGAACCTACTATTCCATAGACAGGATTGAGATCCTATTAAAATCTTATGCTTTCTAAGATAAAATCTTATGCTTTCTAAGATCCTACACTGGATCGACACATTTTTGTGGATTTAGATACTAAGAACACTCCCAAAGGGGTGTCGGTTTACAAAAGAGACGTGCGTTGGTTAAGTGACACGGTTGGCACGACTGTGTCACTTTGTGTGTCAGTTGGGTTTGCATTGGTTTGGCAACAAAGGGAAAGGGCGGGTGTAACACCCCCGTTCCGATAACGAAACGGAAGGTCACATTTATTGTTAATATAATAAATATACTAATAATGTTTATAATAATGAATGAGAATTTATATTATATGGTAACCTAAATAAATGTCCAACTAAAATAAATGGTGGTCTCTATGGCAAGTCCAAATCTTGAAGCTCTCGCACTCATCTCAAATTACCCTGAGTACCTGCTGCAGGAAAAGAAAATGCGGCTGAGCTAATTGTTCAGTGCGCGGATGTAGACAGAAATGAACAGTAACAACAGTTTTCATATTTTAAAATGAGAATGAAAGGAAATAAATAATTTGATTTTTTTACAAAATATATCCTTAGAGTAACACCACCCTTACACCAGAGTAACAAATGAATAAAGGCTGAGGCAACAAGGGGTTGGGTTATTTTTATACCGAATACCCTACAAACAAAATATCCACTGCACACACCTGTGCCAAATATCATATCTCACAACATATCATATCAAATCATATCTCGCAATAACACACTGGTCGCGACTCCAGGTGTACGTATCCCCTAATCGGAAGGTATATATGGCACTACACTACACGACCGCTCTACACAGAACATATCATATCATAACATAACATAGCCTAGGATGCATCCATACGCCTCCCAAATAATACAAAGCTCTCCCCACGAGCACAAATCAAAAGCTCTCCCACGAGCATAAATAATCACACAAATCACATAATATCAACAAATGGGAGACGCCGTGGTCTAATCCCACCGCCACGGATAGTGCGACGTCATTGGTGCCGCAATGAGGCCCCTGTGGTCATCCACAAGAAGCTGACTCGGTATACCTATCTCCGATCTACAAAACTCTAGGGTTCTATGGGCGCACAGTGAACATATATACCAACCACACACCAGAGTATGTCCACCATGCATATGGAACCTAAATCAAATGAATCAAAAATAGCTCGCAACAATGAATTTCCCAAATTTTCCAAAATCATTTTTCACGCAAGTTTTTCTCAAAAGTTCCCACAATTTATCAAATCTCAAATAATACTTTAGCTCACAATAATTTAACTCAAATGGGGGAATCAGATCACACAAGTATATCAAGATATCAACTGAACCACAAGGATATCAAAAGAACGCAAGGATATCAACAAAACATGTCAAGATAACGCTGAAAGAAGAGTACGAACATCCGTACCTGAATAGGAGTCTAAGCGCATGTCTAATGCTTTCAAAACCAAAAAGATCTTCCACTATCGTCCACGAAGTCTACATAAAATATTAAGCTAATTTTAATCATCTTGTTTTCTACGATATCTCATGTTCCACATCTAATTAACCTTTTAAATTTTCTAATCTTTATTTATGAATATCTCTTCATTTAATTTATGAGCAATGCATCTTAAATTGGCATTACTTGAAATCAATATTAAGTCCTCTGCAAAATATTCCGTTTATGACTTGTATGTTTTTAAAAGGTATAAGTACTTCATGAAGTAAATTATCATTAATTCACACCTATCATTTTCCTTTATTTAATAATAATCTTCTACGTAGTTCAGGGCCAAAAGTGGAAATTCTTAAAAATAACTTCAGGAAGAAAACGTTTTGTACATCCGGATGATCATGCTAATTTTTCAATTTCTCCATTGTTAAATTTTACTAGTAGATAAGTAGGTTAATCTTTCAATATAACTTTAGTAGATATAGAATGACAAGTTTTAGATCCGGATTCTAATAACAACCGATGTATTTTATGACTCGAAGTTTTCCGGTTACGAACCGAACATGGCAGTTTACACAACGAATTCCAATATTGATCTCGAATAAAACTACTGATTAATCAACCAATTGATAAACAGTTAGTAATACACGATTAACATACGTTTTATGGTTCAAGAACTACCTTCGAAACGAACCCGAATTGTACCGATACTAAATGCATAAAAGCTTCTCGTTCCCGTTTCACTCCGACCGACTCCCTCCGTTTTCCTCAAGAAATGGGTTATAAGTTTGATATTCGAGTGTGCGTATGCAGCTTGTATGTGTATAATTATGGTGAATGAATATTATGGAAGTTTAGTGGATTGACCGATAATTTATAAAACAAACGTATATCGTTACCATATAAAACGCAATTCGCAGTTATCCTAATTGCCGCCACGTTCGCATTATTGTTGACTAAATCACCAAATTACGTTTTGCTTTTATTCTTTTGTTATAATAATTCCACTTGTTTAATTGTTTCTAAGAACAAATTTATATTTATATTCCTTGAAAGTGGATTTTGTTTACTAAGATTTAGATATTCTTTAGATATATAATAATTCGATATATTTTGTATACATACGTTATATTTTCGGGTTATTATAACTTATCCCCCTAAAATTGATTTTGTCCCCGAAATCATTGAATGAGATGTAACCATATAGTTTTAACTCGGGTTATTATAGTGGGTCGTTAGTTTAGTTCTATTTTTCGTATTGTGTATAAATTAAGGGATATTGATAAATATGAGACCTAATAATTAAAGTAACACACTCACTGTTAACACCGTTGTGTCGATAGTGTCACTTTGAGGAACTGTTGAGGTGGTGCAGAGGTGACAAAAGTAACATATAAGTGAAACATCAACAACTAGGAGTAGTCAAAAAGTAACATGAAGATCGGGATGTTAATCGTTATACAGTTATACTCCACACCCTATACTTAAGTTTACTAAAAATCATTTAAGGAAAAAACTGATGAGGGTTTCGACAAGAATAATTAGGCATCATAAAGGCAAAGTCTATTCGCACATCTCACAATGACCAGACGCACACCCCAATCAACTCAATCAATATATTAATTCAATATTTCGTCATCTAGTGTGTTTTATTTTTTATTTCCGTATTTATTATTTGGTAACTAGTAACTAGAAAATTGAAAGTTTTAATAAAAGGGGATGATATTTCCACCATCTAGTTTGATATATCCACCAAAAATATGTATTAACCAGTTGTATTGTACAACCAGTTAATGCACATGTTTGGTGGATCTATCAATTTGGATGGTGGAAATATCACCACCCTTTAATAAAGTACATCAATTTTTTATAAAGTACTCCGTACATCTTTTTAAGAAAAAATAAATGTTCATAATATATGTAAACTTTTTATAGAAGCTATAAACTACAGAGTAATTTCTATATATGTTTACGAATATAAAATTTAATAAATAGACGACATGATTTGATAGCTAGTTCATTCGACAACTTTAAAGTGTATAATTATGAAATATGTTAAAAGACCAAAAAAAAAAAAAGGACGAGTTGACGTCTTAAGGACTAAGGAGTGTGTATTTAGAAATTAGAGGTGTCTGAATAGTACGCTTCATATAAAATTTCACTTAATAATCTTAAATGTCATTTAATGCATGTTTTGTAAAAAGAGAGTTTGAATATATTAAATATAAAAATTTAGTTGTTAGATGTAATTGTACATAAAAAATGAATATTTAACTTTATTTAATACACTTATTTATTTTTATCGAAAACCCTTACATCTAACTCGAAAGGTATGTTTAATACTTGCTTCAACAACTTGTACTTTGTTATTTAAGTCCTGTACGCCCAATTGCTGCATCAATTGGTTGTACCTCACTACTTCCAACTCCTCTAATAAAGCTTTTAAACTGTACGACATAAAGTCTAGGCGCGAAATCAGTTCTTCATTTTTTTGGGGGGGAAACAACAAGCGGCAGCCATGGAAGATGAAGATGTAAAAGTTCGAAATCAACCTGCAAAACGAAGAAAAATATCCGAAAATGATCGAATCAGCGCGTTACCTGATTGTTTACTTATTGAAATCCTGTCTCGTTTACCTTACACTAAATACGCAATCAGAACAGGTACACTCTCTAAACGATGGCAACATCTTTGGACCTGCGTTTATAATCTCATTTTCCACTCACCTTTCCCCAATCGGTCAACCGAAAAACACACCGATTTCGTTAGGTTTGTCGACCAAACCCTAACTCAATGTGGCCAACTGAATCTCAACAAGTTCCAATTAGGATACACTCACGATTACGACTGTAAGTTTGACTCACACGTCAACAATTGGATTCGTTACGCTATTAGTCGTAACGTCCAACGACTTAACCTAGGGTTACTGAATGATAAATTAGAACCTGAGTTTGTGTTAGATGAGTTTTTTTACATCAATTCATGTTTTACTCATCTTAACTTGGAAGGTTGCGTATTTAATCCTACCAGTGTCATTAGTTGGAATATACTTAAGAATCTGTGTATTTCACATACGAATTTAGATGAAGACTTGATTGAAAATGTATCATCTGGATGTCCCGTATTGGAAACTTTGGAGTTGCGCTATTGCTATGGTTATGAGTGTGTTGATATTACTTCAAAGAGTGTTAAGAACTTGATATTCTCTGGATACTCGACTCCTGATGACGGAGGACCTAATGATCTTGATGATATTATTGGAATCAATGCTCCGCATATTTTGTCACTAACAATCCGTGGTGATTTGTTGTTATGGGGGCTTGTGTTACTAAATGTGTCTTCTTTAGCTAAAGTAGAATTAAATTATACAAAGCTTGGGCATTATGAGACCACACCTAAAGAAACAGAACAAGACTTGCTTAAGGGATTTATACTCAAGCTTCCTCATGTCAAGGAGCTTAAGATTGGGATTTTATGTTTTAAGGTAAACGTACTTCTTTCTTTTTACTATTTGCATAGTCGTTAAGATTATTGATAATATGTTTCAAGAATGCTAGGTCGAAATCATATGGTCATTATGAAAATGAGTATTGTGAACTGAAACCATACATTTCCATTGCAGAATTGACAGCCGTTGTCATTAACACAAGTGTGTGCTATCTTGTTTATCTTTGTTATGTGTTTCCTTAATTTGCTACTTACAACTCTTCCATGGAGTATGAATGTTTTTATTTGCCTCATAAGGGGTGTAATTGTGAAGTGTGCGGTGTGCCTTTAGTTGCGTTAATCATAATCAAACAGATTCTGCTATATCTCAAACGGGACACATTAAATTTGACTAAAAGGGGAACATATTGAATTGGTTAAAAGTGGATCTACTTTTATTGCATATAACCTTCTCAATAGATTTTGTTTATTTAGACTTTTAAAGTACTAGTATCTTGATAAATTGTTCATGAAAATGGACAAAAGTGTTTATAAGTCAAGACATCCTGACCCAATCCAACCAGGTTTTGCATCGTATAAAAAATGATTGTATTTTTGCCTGGTACTGGACCCGCCTATCTTGGCACCTTTATAACTAATTTATACATGCGTTGCAACATTCTAATCTTGTTCCTGTACATTTTCATCGTTTGTTGGTAGGCTTTCTTCTTTCTCGAAGCAACAGGTTTCAATTTTCCATCGAACTTGAAGGTTCTTGATTCTCTGGAGATAGCTGATTGGAATGACTGGTCTGAGAGTGACAGTGATAGTGATAATGAATCAGCTGATAACGGATATTGGAAGGTAATGAAAATATGAATATGATTGAAGGCATTTATAAATTTGTTGCTGTGGCATGATTTCTATTGAGCAGATTCTGAATTATGCTTGTTTTAACTGCCAACCATTGGCAATTTGGCAAGACTCTCATGGTCATGGCTTTGTCATGTAAGCTTGTCATAGGAGTACTATTTTTAAATCTCTATCTAATCGATGGTTCTCTTATTCAGTGATAAAGTTGTTTGGTGTTATCTTCTTTGTTTGTGTTCTTATTGTGTCTAACTCTTGACTTTTGAAAATGATGATTATTATAATTATAATTTTGTTTTGTTACATTACATTAGAATTTTGTAAAACGTCAAAAATCTTACCAGATCGTGTAAAGTATTACTCTATTTTTTGTGGGGTATTTTAAAAAATACCCCTGTTTTTCTTTCCCAAAGGGGTGTCGGTTAACTTCATCTTCTCCGACCGACTAACGTGTAATTTTGGGTTACGTTTTTTATTAAAAAAAAGTAGTAATTGCGTTTAGATTCACTGGAAAAGTGGTGATTATCGTAAAACAATCAAAAATTACATGTTATTCGATAGGAGAAGAAGAATTAACCATACATGTACAAGTTTAGCTTACGTGGAAGCCTGGTTAAATAAATGAAATGTATGGCAACACCACATCAACAAATTCAAAACGTATCTCGTTAAAAAAAAAAGTATTTTGGTGACCTCAAAACATATTTAACAAGTTCGTTGTCGACGGTGGTAATAAATTTAGTTCGTTGGTGATATTGAGACAAAAGTAAAAAGTTTGGTGTCGACCTTGGTAATAAAACCGGTTCATTGGTGACATTGAGACAAAAAGTATAGTACGTTGGCGATCTGGTCCATAAACCCTTTAATATAATCATTTAATGTAGTTTACTAACTTAATTTTGCCCTAATATGTTAACTATTACTACTTAGTTCTAATTATATCCGAACGATTAACATACGTATAATATAAATACACAATTATAAATAGTAAAATGTTTATCATTTGATACTTTTATTATAAAATATTTTAAATATAATGAATAGTTATTAATGAATGTGTATTTGTGTGTTATTAATTACTTTTTATAATATGTATTAATTAATGAACGATTAAATGGTTAACCGATTAACCGAACCGTAAAAATGGTTAACCGGTTAACCGAACTTTTCGGTTTCGGTTTAGATTCAAGAAATTAGTGAACCTAATTTTCGGTTAACCGGTTCTCGATTAACCGAACCCCCGATTAACCGTCCATGAACACCCCTTGTAAATATACTTTAGGTTTAATGGTAATGTTCAAATGAAAAAGACAAATTATGTGAGTACATTAAGAAGAGGTTATAGAAGTGGAATTTAATAATCATCAGTAAAAACAAATTAAAATCGTAAGAGGACATGAAACATATAACATGATAGAACTTTAACAGAACCACTGTATGGAGACTTTGCTACAATACGTATGAGCTACACAGTAAGAGGTTGTGTTAAATATTTGCCAACAATGACCTTTTTCGCAATTAAAACCTAAACCAATGATGATGCAGAATCTCCTAAATCAAAGTAACAAACTAATATCCATACAGGACTTACGAATGAACCAACGATGTGTGTAGTTAAACACACAATTCAGAGTGCCATTAATCAATTAATCTCATCATCTTTCAGACCATAATCAACTAAACATGATTTCAAAGTGAAAAAACAATAATAATATTGTTGGTCAACCAGATTCGTCCCCTTTTGACAGCACAGAAAAAATAAATTTTTCAACAGCTAGGCCCAACCATATTGCCACATCTACAAACAAGGTTTACAAGAGCTAATAATTATATGATAAACCAGAGTCGTAGAAGGCTGAAAATTGAGCAAATCAAACGATAAAACATGCCCGGAAAATCAACATTTAAGACACTTAATAACAAAATTAAAGGTTCGGAACACAAGAATACACATTAGAGTAACAACTGGTAAGCATTAACAAAACATGAAGTCGATGGACATCATTCAAATATACTCATCCCCATTAGAAGTATCACCAAGTAACAACGCCTACCAATAATCACCACCAAATTAATCACTTAGCTACAACGAATCATCATCAGAGGATTCGGATGAAGTAACATCAAGAACGTTCAAATTCGATGGATGAATGAAACCTTTAGCTTCCAAACAAGAGATTACCTATAAAAAATGATAAAAATTGAGAATGTCACAATGCCTATAGATATGAGTGTATAGGTTGATAAGGGTTAAGTATATAAAAATGTAATTATTTATGGTCTGATGTTCATTGTATGCAAGAAAGTATTTGGACCTCCATTGTGTGTAACAAACTTTCAATTTGTTCCTATTGTATGTATTTAGGTGACGTGGGAACGTGTAATGATGCCACGTGTAACTCATACAGTGGACACGTACGTAAAAATACCAAAAGTTGCATACAATGGCACTGAATTGAAAGTTTATTACACACAATGGAGGTCCAAATACTTTCTCGCATACAATGAACATCGGACCATAAATAATTACATTTTTATGTACTTAACCCGGTTGATAATTATAAATCTTCAATTACAATAATTTATAAATAAAGTACTGAAGCTAATGATCAATAGTTGTACAAAAAGAGCGGAAATAGGCAAAAGAGAAAATAGTTTACCTTGAAACAGAACCATCCAACATCAACCTCTGATACATGGCGAAGACTTAGTATAATTCCTTCAAGTATTTCCTCGGCATAATCTTCATCCACAGTAAAATCTAAGTCGACTTTGACTAACGAAGACACATCTAGCAATGAAAACTTCATCAAAGCCAAATCCTGATCGATTTCTAGAGACAAAACATTAGGAGCATTGATTTCAACCATATACACAAGACCATTAGGATCCATGTATCCAGAGATCACCAAGTTCTTAACACTTTTTGAAGTAATATCGAGCAGCGTATAACCATAGCAATTGGACAATTTCAAAGTTTCAAGTACAGGACTCCCTAATAATATCTTTTCAATCAAATCTTCACTTAACTTTTCATGTTTGATATACAAACTTCTTAACGTTTTCCAACTTATCGCCCCAATCGGATTCAATACACAACCTCCGATTCTGAGGTTAGTAATACACGAATTGATGTAAAAGTACTCGTCAAGCATAAACTTATCTTCGAAATCACTACCCCATAATTTTATAGCAAGATCTTCAACATTGCAACTAATAACATAACGAATCAAATTATTCACCTGCGATGGAAACCGATCATCGTAAAGAGTATCGAGTTTGAATTTCTTGAGCTTTGATTGGCCACGTCGAGTTAGGGTTTGGTGAACAGAGGAAAAGAAACAGGAAAGTGTGGGAACGTAATTTGATGGAGAAAAAGGGAATTTAAAAACGAGAGTAGGAACAAAAGTCCAGATATATTTCCATCGTTTGGAGAGTATTCGTGTTTTGATGACATCATCTGTATGATCTAAACGACACAGGATTTCAAGTAATAAACAATCTGGTAATGCACTTATTCTATCTTCACCTTCAATTGTTTTTTGAGGTTGATTTTCACCAAATTTTTCTTCTTTCTTTTTCCGCCATTTCCATGGCGCCAACACAGCCCTCATTTTTCCCCTTCTAAGAAAACCTCCAAAATTACTCCCATCATCAGTATTCAGTAGCATAATTGGTGAGTTGAAGTTCTAATTTAGCCCCTAAAATTTAAAACTTATTAAAATTGTACTTTTTCTATTTATGTTCAAGTAGATGCCTTTTTTTTACGATTAGAGCTACGGATCGGTAACAAACTTTCACTTTTACATATAATTTAGGTAATGGACTCATTTTATTATTAATGTAGGTAGTGAACCTTCAAATTTTGTGTCGGTTTTGGTAATATGTATTACACTATTACGTGACATTATTAAAATTGTTTGACGTGACATCACGATAATATGCCACATAATACATATTACTGCATAGCTCGACACAAATTTGAAAGTTTGCTACTTATATTAATAATATAATGAGGTTGTTACCTAAGACGGTACAAAAGTAAAAGTTCGTTGCTGGTCTGCAGCTTTTGCCTTTTTTTACTTCTTGTATATTAATCTTCTAAGTTTTTAAATAAATTATACTTTTATCTTTACGCGTCTTATATATTTATGTGCTATTTGGGATAATACAAAGAGTTGAGTTCAAATGATAATGAAATTTTTAGTGATGATGAAAGAATCAATCTCAGCCATTTATATTCATCAAACCCAACTCTTCACGTTTTTAAAAATTAAATATATCAAAAACGGCTATGTAAAAATTTATAAAAATTTGCAGCATAAAAATCAACATTTTTTCTCTTCGATTAGACGTCTCACATGATATACTTGGACGATTTTTTTTTTTTCATTTTTTTACAAATTGTACAATTTTCTATCACAAGTGAAATGTGATATTGTGTAGTTTCGGATGTGATAGTCATTGGTATCACATGTGATAGCTGTTGGCGGGCCTGAATTTGGGCAAGTGGGGGGTGCGTGACTGCATAAGGCCTCCAATTTTCGAGGGCCCAAATCCTCATAAGTGAAAAGTATATATTATATAGGTTTTGCTAAGATGTGATCCCATGGCACACGTTAACGTTCATTTAATGAACTCGGAATTTCCTTAAAATAACATAACTTGTAACTAATATATGCATATAAAAGATAAATATTGGATTAAATTAATGAGTATTAAATGCAAATGCTAATATTTAAGAAAATTACAGCTCATTAAATGCAGCTTAATGTGTGTCACGGGGGCACACGTTAGCAAAACCTTATATTATATACTAACTCCGTCCCATTACAAGTGTCCACTTTTGATTTTTTGAAGCCTTTCTTTTTCAACTTTGACTTTAAATATTTTTGTTTGTGTAATATCATACCTGATGAAAATTATATCAATGAAAATACACTTAAAACTCAATTCATTTATATATTTTGCATCAAGTATTATATAACACAAACAAAAATATTTAAGGTCAAAGTTGTAAAAGAAAGACTTTCAAAAGTCAAAATTGGACATTTATAATGGAACGGAGAGAGTATTTTTTTTTTGGATGATTTATCCTTGTTAGGCGAAGCTCTACGGGAGTGAGTATACATTTTATAGTAGTTCGAATTAATTATTGAAGCAAAAGTAAAAAACAGAATTTAAAATTGCACTTTAATAGTAGAAAATTAATGTTAAAGGTTTTTTTTTTTGGGCCATCACTTCACACAATGAGCGAGAAATACTCTTATGATGGGTGATTGTAAATAGAAATATCTATAAGATTTTATTTGATGGAACATAAATTAAAGATGAAGAGGAGATTTGGTTATCCTAAAACAACAAAATCCAAGCAAGAAATGACGAAACTTAAACTCATTGTTGAGTAATCAAGATGTAAGAATGGGTATAATGTTGACTAAAAGAGGTCACAATACGAGAGAAAATCACAAATTTAATCCATTTACCAACCCATTTTTAACAAAATAATCCGTTGACTTTTGTTTTTAACAAACTAATCCACCGTTTGGCGCCGGATGGCGCCCCCCGGCGCCCCTGACACAACAAACCAACCAAAAAATGCCACGTGTACGAGGATTTAAGCAAAAAAAAAAACTCATCGGCGCCCCACCTCTTAACCTTGGCGCCCCTCTCCTTTTTTTTGCATGAATTGGCGCCATTTAATAAATAAATAAAAAAAAGCAGCGCCCCATCCTACTTTTGTGCATATGATCGGCGCCCCACCTATTTTCATGGCGCCAAACGTTTTTTTTTTTTTTTTGCTTGAATCCTCGTACACGTGGCATTTTTTGGTTGGTTTGTTGTGTCAGGGGCGCCGGGGGCGCCATCCGGCGCCAAACGGTGGATTAGTTTGTTAAAAACGAAAGTCAACGGATTATTTTGTTAAAAATGGGTTGGTAAATGGATCAAATTTGTGATTTTATCCACAATACGAAGGTACATAAGTTGCATGTGAGATTTGATGAAATAAAACTCATTAATGAGTTATGATTATATAGTTAGTCGAATAAGTGTTAACGCATGTCTGTGAATGACTGAATAACATATACACAAATATTGACAACAAAGATGAGTTTGAATTTAGAATATTCTTTTAGATTTTTTTTTTTTTTTTTTTGAACACTCGGGATGTAGTACTTATAGTAGAAATGATGAAAAGACAAATGAGATTTCGAGGACGAAATCTTGTTAAGGAAGTGAGAATTGTAACATCCTAAAATCACTTTTAATAATTTATTTAGTAGATGTAAAATAATTACTAGTTGACTATTTGAATATAAGGAAGTGAGAAGTGTAACATCCTAAAATCACTTTTAATAATTTATTTAGTAGATGTAAAATAATTACTAGTTGACTATTTGAATATTATTTGAACTATGATTATTATGTGACTAGAGTTTGATAAAATGTCATATTTGGGGTTAAATTGCTAATTAGCCAAACTAAAGTGTCTAGAGTTAATTAACCCAAACTTTAATACAGATTAGGGCTTATTAGCCAACCCATTAATCTCTTCTCTGTTTTATATTCACGTTCCTGTCAAAGAGATGAGAAGGAGGCGAATTTAAAATAGGGTTATCTTTAATTGAATCTAAAGCTTTATATCTTGCAAGAAGATCGTTGGGTTCCGAGTTGCATAAAGAGGTAATGATTTAATTCTTAACATCTCATAGTTGAAAGCATACTGCATACATATAGATTTAATAGAGGGTTTGATATTAAAAGTAATTAATTATCATAATTGCTAATTGGGGATACGTGGTCATGCATTTAGAATGCTAACATAATATTGCTAGGTTGAGTTCAGATAATGCGTCTCGAGGTGAAGTACCATCGAAAGTAAAGAAAAAATAGCATTATTTCTTTGATGATGTACAGATAATTAATTTCTAGCCAACTTCTAGCCACTGTCATTCATTACTGCTAAGCAAGCAGTTTGGTTACTTTTAAAATAATGAACTTACATACTCCGTGTGTAATTTGGAATGTACTTTGGTCTTGACTGTACGAATGAAATATTAGAAGATTAATTTAGAACAAAAACACCATTGGTCCATAGTAGTTGACTAGTTGCAAATGGGTTGATGTCGGCAAAAGTACATAACGCACACACGTGGAACTTGGAATGCAAATATGGATGAACTTATGATTTCTTATTTCTTATTACGGAGTATTAATTAGGAAGGATTTCGGGCTGTGCATATACACAGCCTTTCCCTGATAGCGTAGTCTCTAAAAGCTAATGTTATAGGGCAACAAACATTTGATGGTACATACAACTGTTTTATATATACAATATATATTCACATAAGACATATACACATAAGAGTGCCAGAAACACTGCAAGTGTTTGATAGTTATTTACATTACACCTGAGCTGGTTTTAATAGGTATTCTCCCTGAGAAGAAGTATTGCACCATGGGTCTGCTGCAATCAAAAAGACGTGTTTCTGGATATGTACAAAACCAGCTCAAAATGACGGCGACGCTTAGGTGGTACAACTGCTATTCTTTTTGTTTGGGGCCTCACGAGTCAGTTGGTTAGTAGATTTCCTTTTCCCAGAGGTAGATGTTTGTGGCGAAAACTGTCTTTTGGTGGGAGTTGATGTGGTGCAAGGGTCTTGCTTTATATTCGTGGGCAGGTCTGGAGTGGAGGATACTGCAGGAGGGGAGGCGGATGCAGGCTTTGTTGTTAAACGTACATCGTGAATGGGAGGTGGGTCAACTGATGTGTACACTTTTACTACATTTACTTTCCTTTCAGTTTCCCTGTGGTAAGTCAGTTCATAAGAGCGTATGAAGGCGACAACTGTCTGTGGTATGAGTGAGTTCACAATGTCGTCCTTCACGTCAATACCCTACGAGAGATATATGTTTGTAATCATGATTTTCATGTTAATTTTTGCATATAAATTACTAATGAAAAAACTGTGGGGTAAACTTACAAACTCCTCTGCCTCTCTGAGTTGGATGCCATTGAATGGTGAGTTTTTCTGCCTCAGGCGTACATATAGTTGCATTAATAGTTCCAGTTCCATCATCAATGACGATTATCAGACGAGATCTAAGTTGTGCATGATGACATTTCAATTATAAGTTGAAATCATGTGATAGGAATTTTTTTTTATAAGGAAGTCACTTACAACACTTCGACTTCAGATTCCTGTCTACATGGCATATGACCATCCAACTGAGGTCAGCGTTTACAGATTTTTTGCAATTTGCGTAGGCGGTATACCAAAGCCTTTTGTTGTCATCGATATCAAGGCGTACCTTCCCTTTGATCCAAGCGGTTTTCGGCTGTTTTAAAAGAAGAGTTAAAGGCTACAGAGGTGTACATAAATATAGTGATTGGTTGGCTGTGGGAGTTGTTGTAATTACTTACATTTATCAGAGGAACAATTATAGCAATAGAAACGATGTCGTTGTCATCGGGGTAAGGGAGTAAAATGTCACTATTTTTATAGCTTTATGTTTCAAGAAGTTGTTGGAGCTCTTCCCTGTTGGTGTTGTACCTAAAAGTGTAATATTTGAAAATATGGATGTGTTAGAAAGTTAGGTTTTAGATGAAATCTTAAATGAACAGCTGCATTAGTAAGGAATTTACCACTCATGCAATTGCAGATTGATGATACGTAGATTTACGGGTACGAGATACGGGTCCCGAATGATGAATTGATACCGTACCCATATGCTTACAATCTGGTATCACTATCTATATGGGGGATTATTTCAGTAATATGAGTATTAAACAAAGATGGGAAGAATAATTTCTCGGGTGGTGATTCCCTATTGGTAACTCGCATTACATTTTGATGTAACCGGTTTTACGCCACTAATCCTGATGCAGGACCGAGTAATTTTGGGGTTTGGAGGAAGAGATGATATGTGAGGTTCTTCTCCCTCACATATACTATCTCATATGTTTCTTAATTGTATATGTGAAAGTGAGAGTGAGATGAGAATGAGATGAATCCTTTGAACAAGCCTCATAGCTCTATTTATAGTGGGGAAACGTATCCGATAGATTTCCTCCCGGCTGTTCAGATCATATTTGGATTTCATAATATCACATATCGACCTGTAAAATATTCCTTTGAGATTAACGTCGAGCTGTATAAGATATTCCTTTTAGATTTACGTTGAGCTGTAAGGATTATAAAATATTCCTTTCAGATTTATATCGAGCTGTATAAAAGGATCCTTTGAGATCATACCTAGATTTCGATATCACAGCTGGATTTCATAATATCACATAGGAATATATAATATTCCTTTTAGATCGTATATAGATTTCGCGAATCTTCAAATAAGATTATATCTAGATTTCGAGAATCTTAATATTCCTTTCAGATCATATAAAGGAATATATAGATAGATTTTGAGAATCTTAATATTCCTTTGAAATCTTTTAATCTTTTACGAATCTAATTACATGTGTTTTATATAGTCGAAGTTTGTATACATTACGGGATACCCTATTACAGATTCTGAGTTACAGGTGGATTAATCATCAGCCCAGAGGTTGCTCTGGTAGTTAGTGAAAGGCCTGCAAATATTTTCAGATCAACATTATTCATGGTGTAAAGAACATTTACTTGAGTTTAAATAACGTACACATGTTTAGCGTGTCTAGGTAACATGTTTTACTTACAGTTGAATGTTGTCACTTTCAGTCTCATTCCGAATATCATTGGTGTCAACCCGGCTATGTTAGCAAGTGTACGGCCTTCGTTGTCATCAAACTGGTTCCATAACGTTAACAACAGAAGCTTTTTCCTTCAAAGAAAAACATTTTTGTATTAGAAATAATATAATTTATTAATGGCAGATGTATCTTATTCTTAATCTTCATCAGCAATGACGATATCTCTTGTTGTTGTCATTACTTATCCATGCTCTTTACTTGGGAAGCATTTGAGCACGACGGCTTTCACATCTACATTTTCAGGGAGGGTAGGTCATACGTTTTTTTTTCTCAAAATTAGAAAGGCAAAAAAATGAACCGTAAAAAAAAAAATAAAAAAAAAATCACTTTCGGAGATATTTAAGTTTAAAAAACATGGGGGAAAGTGGGCTTTGTGAAAGGTGGCACATTCTAGTTGGTTTCTCCATTCTCACCAAAAATTTCATTCTCATTTGAACCTCACCCTACCTTTTATTACGATTCATTCATTACTACCAAAAAGTTTGTGCTTCGGTATTCAAAACTTTTCAATTTAATCAAGCACTATAACAATTTATGTTCTTGTAAAACGCACCATTTTTTTGGGTTAATTACATATTTCCCCTACTTAAACCACACAAATAACATATATACCCAACAAAATTAAAAAATTACATATATACCCAAATCACTAATTTTATTTATAAATATAAATCCTAAAATCAACATTACCTATTTATACATCCATAATGACAATTTTACCCTTATCTTCTCTATCTCTCCTTTATCTCAATACCCTCTCCACAAACAAATCAAAAATCATCGTAGATCACAGTTCATCATATGTTTTTAATGCGTACATAACATACATGACCTACTGCCTTTAATAATTTATTTATAATAATTAATACTCCGTATGATATAGAAACAATCAAAGGGTAATTAGTACACATCTACTGATTGATGTTATACGACGATGATTTTCACAATTCATTTAGTGGTTTTCAAAACTATTATTAGTTCAATATCAAAAAGTAAAATATCTGTTTCTTATTTCATGTAGTTCGTTTTATAATTTTGTGATTTTAATAGATTTGCTTGATTTCTGATTTGTTTGTTGCATAGATATTAGGGTTTTAAGAAGAGAAAATTGCCCGTTTCATCCCTATGTTTGTCCCAAAAATCACGTACAGTCCTTAAGTTCAATTAATGTCACTGGCCATCCTTGTATTTGTCCATTTTAATCACTAGTCGTCCCTCTTAACGAAATTCGTTAGTTTTCTCCGTTAAATCAGATGAAATGACCAAAATACCCTCCTTCTTCCTAAAAACATATTACCTACCTAATTTAAAAACCATAATTTTACTCAAACAAATAACCCAAACCCATCTTCTTCCCCCTACCCCTAATCTGCAGCACACCTCAACTAAACTCACCACCACCATAGCTCACCGTCACCATCTTTGTATCGTCACCACCAGGCCGTCACCATCACCAACCACACAAATCATCTCTATCACCAACCAGATCTAACGAGTTGTAGGACCAATAAACTAAATCATAAAACACCAAATAAATTCCCAGATCTAAAACTTTGAATCGCAATATCAATGCCACTATTGAAACAGGGGATTTAGGGTGCGGCGGCCAACAGTGAATGATTAAAGTCGTCAGAAGAGCCGTCCGGCGATGGTGTTTTCTTTGGTTTATTTTGTACCGCCAGAGGAACACACTATGAATTTGGTTTTGTGAATAATTGAGACGTTGGTATCTGGTATTTTGAATACGATGAAGATTCCGGCAACGACAACCAACCGCTTCATCTTCTCCGATCATGATAACCTAGAGTTAATTTTTCGTTTTCGATCCGATCTACGATAAGGGTTTCGATCGTGTTAATGAAGGTGTGGATTTCTTGATGTAAAAGAACGAAAGGGGCTCTAATAGTGATGCTCGTGGAGATCAGCAAATTCAACGATAGTGGTGGTAAGCGGCCGGAATAGATGAACCACATAGTTTTCGTTTTCTTAATATATCTAAGGATGTAATAGCATTTGAAAGAATGGATTAAATCATCATTATACCCATATTAATTTTACATTTATTATTTTATATAGTACAGAGTAGTATGAAAAAGTTTAGATATGGGTTTTGATATGGGGACAATATCGTACGGAGTATTAAAGATTTAATTGATGTTATTTAGAAATGTTGAATTGAGTTATGTATATTACCTTCGGTAGGGATTGCGGGGGTTTATTTTGTTAAATAAAAAAAGTTTTAATAAACAAATCAATTAGTGGAAGAAATGGTATGAGGATGATAAAAGTGGTGAATTTAGGGTTTCAAGTGAGGGTGATGTGTTTTTTGAGAAGATGAGGGTATTTTAGTCATTTCACCTGATTTAACGGAGAAAACTAACGAATTTCGTTAAGAGGGACGACTAGTGATTAAAATGGACAAATACAAGGATGACCAGTGACATTAATTGAACTTAAGGACTGCACGTGATTTTTGGGACAAACACAGGGATGAAACGGGCAAATTTCTCTTTTAAGAAAGAGGACCAATGATATATAGGAAGAAGGGTATAATAGTCATTCACCAAATTTATAGAATTTATTGATTATTATTGATGATTTTAAAAATTGTTAATATAAATAAAATTAATGATTTTGGTATATATGTAATTTTTTAGTTTTGTTGGGTACATATGTTATTTGTGTGATTTAAGTATGGGAAATATGTAATTAACATTTTTTTAAGGAACTACGGAGTATTTTAAATGCTAAACTATTTACTCGTAAATTAATTTTTCATTCATTTTACCCAAAGACCCTCTAACTTCTTCATTTTAGCAATACAAACAAAGGCTGGGGTTTAAATGAGAATATGAATTTGTATGAGAATTGGGGAACCAATGATATTGTGCCACGTGTACAAAGAGAATGTTCAAAATGTACAAAACACATTTACTCCCAACATCAATTATCTCACAAACGATAAATCGAAAAATTATGAAAACTACACCATTAAATTCAGCATTTAGGGTGAAACCCCCAACCGTAAACCCTAACCCCTAAACCCCAAACCCTAAACACTTTACAAAACTCTAAACCCTAAATCATAGTAAACCCTAAACCCTAAACCATACCCCTAAACCCTGCTAAACCCTAACCCTAAATCCTAAACCCTAGCCCTAAGCCCTAACCCTAACCACAAATCAAATGTACAACCAATCACTAACACATGTGTTATTAATTTGTAAAACCCACCAAAAAATGGAAAAAAAAAAAAGTTGTCAAAAGTATGCCTTAAGCGACGGCAAATCGAAGAGGAGAAAACGCTGAATTTTATGGTGCAATTTTCATGATTTTTCGACTTACTCTATAAATATAGAATTTCTTGCCGCTACCATATAGTATTCATCTCAATAGCAAAAGCAGCTAAGCCCCTGGGGGTTTGGGGGAGCAAGAAATAGAATTTGATTAGTTGGTATTCAAAAATACGATTCAAGTAGTCAAGTCGAGAAAGAGATGGTTGAATCAAAATAATTTTTTTAAAAGTTCTATTGAGAAGCACAAAGAACGAGGTATAACCGTCAACATTTTATATATTGAGGTGGTTTGGACTCTGGATTTTAATTTCCTGCTTTGATGGTAAAGAAAAATGCGAAATATATTCACCATAAATCGATGGGTACGTTAGCATTATGTTGTGGTGTAATCATACCATAAGCTTAAACATTTATACATTTTGATACATTACTTATCAAAGTTAAACTTACAAATTTGTGATTTTAGTGCAACTAGTTAAAGGTAAAATTACAAAGGTATATATACAAATGAATTAACGAGTGTCATTAAATAAGTTTGTTATGCATAAATTATTGTATTTTAACCGGAGAAAATTGAGTTCTTCATGGTGTGTGTATAATTTTCAATAGCATGTCTTAAAACGTTAATAATATCATGCAATTACTTATATATTTTTCACATGTGTTAGTAAATGTGAAACCCACCAAAAAAGATGGAAAAAAAAACTCGTCGAAAGTATGCCTTGAGGGACGGCAAATCGAAGAATAGAAAACGCTGAATTTAATGGTGCAATTTTCATAATTTTTCGATTTGTCGTTTGTGAGATAATTGATGTTGGGGGTAAATGAGTTTTGTAGATTTGTAAATTCTCTTTGTACACATGACACAACATCATTGGTTCTCTCATTCTCACACAAATTCCTATTCTCATTTGAACCCACCCATTATTTATAATATCAATATCAAATATACGTTGTTAAAAACTTACATTTTTAATCCCTTGACTGGTTACCCCAGTGGTTACCCCCAAGAACACACATAGCAAAAACCTAGTAATTCTTTTACTACAATGTATATAGATATAGATGTATAGATACAGAAATAAATAGATGTCAAAAACTAAACAAATTAAACATTGAGGTATTATAGGTTTATAATACCTGTCTTAATCCGTTGGAAATAAACTCTAGTTTAGAAAAGATAACAAGACCCATGTTAGAGCAAGTTTGATTGTTTGGCATAAAGCATTTTGAACTTTGAAGCTTCTTTGAGCATAATATCTTTTTTTTATAGATAAAAAGCTCCTAAACAAAATATAGGGAAAATGCTTGGTACATAGCTTACAGCATAAGGCACGAGTTGTTGAAGCGGAAAGTACAATCAACTGAAGTAATAACTGATTGTACATGGCTTACAGCATATGGTACGAGTTGTTGAAGCAATCAACCCAACTTTTGAGTGGATATATTTGTACACTTGGTAAAAGGAAAAAAAAAAAACAAGGGGTAGTGGGTTGCTAAGAATTAGAAACTTAAAAGCCAATCTGATCGGTTACCCATCTATCATAAACATGGCTGTTAGTGCAGCCAGATTAAGATCATAAACATGGCTGGTGGTGCCCAAGATTATCACATGAAACAGTACTACTTCAGGCCACACTAGCCCAATGTGATGAAGTTAGCTACATTTGCAAGAAGAATCCATCGTCGGAGTTGCAGTCTAATGGCTACATCACATAATATTGCAGACTAACATGTAAATCAGAGGCCATGAGGCAGACCTACAGGCTCCAAAGATGCAGGTTGTAATGTGGGGGTTGAGTTTGAAAACCAAAAGTAAAAAAGAAAATGAAAACAGAAACAAAAAAGAGAATATAAAACATCAAACAACTTTACCAATGAATAATAAGTAAAGACATAAAATAGATAGATTTATAGGACCAGTATTTGATAATAAGCTTAAGAGCCAAAGCTAAGAGAACTAATACAATTTGTCAACAGATAGCTTTTTGCAGTTACAACAAACATTCTGAATCAGCTCAAATCAAAATCACGCAAGAGTAACAGATCTCTGAACGCCTTTAATCATTCAATCTCATTACCTTCCAATCTCCATTATCAACTGAATCATTATCACTATCACTATCACTGTCAGACCAATCAAACCAATCAGCTATCTCCAGTGAATCAAGAACCTTTAAGTTTGATGGGAAATTGAAACCTGTAGCTTCCAAAAAGAAGAAAGCCTACCAACAAAAAAATAAAATAATGTAAAGGAACAAGACGAGAATTTTGCAATGCAAGTATAAATTAGTTATAGAGGTGCCAAGATAGGAGAGTTGGGTACCAGGCAAACTACAGTTTCAGGTTGAAACGAATCATTTTTCATTACGAGCCAAAATGGGTTGGAAAGGGTCTGGATGTCTTGACTTAAAAGACTTATTCTAGTATTCTACTTACTTGATTACTACTATATTACTTTACAAATCGGAATACTTGAACAAAAACAATTTAAGAAGGTTGTATGCATATAAAGGAGAGCCACTTATAACCCAAATAACATGTTCCTGTTTTAGATAATTCGTTATATTTGTACCGTTTTTGAGATTAGCTGAATCCATCAAATAAGGCTAACACTAAAAATACAACTAGCAATGACACCCAATATGAGACAAATATAAAATTCATACTCCATGGATGAGTTCTGAGAAACAAATTACGGAAACTCATACAACGGAGATTAACAGGAAGAAAGCACACATTTGTGTTTATAACAATGAATGAAAATGTAGGTACACGGTTTATTCTGCAATGGACATGAATAGTTTCAGTTCACAATATTCATTTTCAAACTGAAAATCAACCATCCCTGCTATACTTGAAACAAATCTATGAAAGAATAATTGATAGAGTATTACTAAAGCTAATTAATGTTAAAACAATTTACAAAAATCATGCAAATCCCAAAAAAAAAGTAAGCAAAGTTACCTTAAAACAGAAAATCCCAATCTTAAGCTCGTTGACATGAGGAAGCCTGAGTATAAATCCTTTAAGCACCTCTAGTTCCGTTTCTTTACGTGTGGTCTCATGATGCCCACGTTTCTCATAATTTAACTCAGCTTTGACTAAAGAAGACACATCTAGCAAGAAAAGCCTCCACAACAACAAATCACCACTAATTTCTAGTGACAAAATATCCGGAGCATTAATTCCGATAATATCATCAAGATCATCAAGTCCTCCTTCATCAGGACCCGAGTATCCAGAGAATATCAAATTCTTAACGCTCTTTGAAGTAATATTGAGACACTCATAACCATAGCAATTGCGTAACTCCAAAGTTTCCAATACAGGACACCCGGATAACATACTTTCAATCAATTCTTCATCTAATTCCATATCCGAAAGACACAAACTTTCAAGTCTGTTCCAACTAATCGCACCGGTAGGATTAAATATGCAACCTTCCAACTTAAGATGAGTAAAACATGAATTGACGAAAAAAAAATTATCTACCACAAACTCAGGTTCTAATGCATCATTCTGTAAGGCTAAATTAAGATGTTCAACGTTACGATTAACAGCGTAATGAATCCAATTGTTGACTTGCGAGTCAAACTTACTCTTGTACACGTGAGTGTAGCCTAATTCGAATTTGTTGAGCTTTGATTGGCGACACTGAGTTAGGGTTTGGTCTATAGACCTAAAGAAATCGGTGTGCCGGTCATCTTCAGTTGACCGAATCGGGTAAGGTGACTGAAAAATGAGATTATGAACGTAAGGCCAAAGATGTTGCCATCGTTTGGAGAGTGTACCTGTTCTGATTGCGTCTTTTGTCAAAGGTAAACGAGACAGGATTTCAATCAGTAAACAATCTGGTAAGGCGCTGATTCGATCTTCTTCTTCGGATGTTTTTCTTCGTTTTGTAGGTTGATTTTGTACCTTTTCTTCTACAGATTCCATCGTTTCCCAACAAAATATGAAGCTTTGCTTTCGCCCCTAAACTTTATTGAGGGAGGGAGGGACTGGTCAGTGAGTTTGGAAATTTTCACTCCGTATATTTTTAAACTGGTCAGTGGGTATTTGGATCGCTTAAATAAATACGGAGTACTTATCTACTTATTTGTTTATTTTGACATCAAATGAACAAATTCAAACACCTTTATGAAAACTGCTGCTTATCTGCTATAGAATAAACACTTAAAAATAACTTATAAGTAAGGGTTACCTATTTATTTTTTAAATATATAAGTGCTTAAAAATAAGCAAACTCAACCACCCCTTGATACTCTATAATTCTCAATATAAGCATTCACATTCCTGTTTTAGTTTATCACTTCCAAAAATAGTATAATTACACATCTCATCTTCAATATATATTTTTTCTCAAAACTACTAAATGTAATTATGTGTAAAAAGTAAAAGTAATAGTGTTATCTTTACTACCAAATAATATTATTTTTAAAACCCCGTGAAAACTAAAAAAGAGACTTAGGGTGTGTTTGGATGAGGGGATTATAGGGGGCTTTTGGGGGGCTTGAGCTTCTATATTGTATAAGTCCCAGCTATAAGCCTTGTTTGGCAACATAAAAAAATGAGGCTTCTTGAAAAAATGAGCCCCTGGAAGACCTTAAACAAAAAGCTTTTTTAAGTAGCTTTTAAAAAGAAGCCCAAGCCCCAGTTTCAACCTCAAACTCCAGCTCCAATCCCAGCTCCAATAATAAGCTCCAACTCGTTGTTGTCAAACACACCCTTAATTTGGGACAGAGTAAACATAAGTTTCTAACACAACTACCACGCAACATTATAATATTATATACATGTACGCTAATTCATAAATTTAACATATAGTTTGGCTCATAAATATACATAAATGTATATATGTGTTTATATATTTTATTGTTGAAAAGTATAATGACTACGTATTTATAAAACCGTTTTCTAAAAAAACATTCAGATATGGACATCATGAGTATGTATACTCTTTCCGTTCCAATCTAATTGTTCACAGATAAAAAAAACACGCAGTTTTAGAAAGCATAATCATTACTTCTTACTTTTTGCAGAATGACATTCTTGCCCCTAATTAATTATCTAAAGATATTATACCTTTTTGTAATTCTAATTATAAGTGTGGATAAAATGGTACACTTAATCAAATTTATCTTTTCATATTTGGTAGTGAACATTTAATTTGAACATAAAGCAAACATGGAAAAACAAATTGGGTCGGATGAATTCACTAAACTTTTTAATAATTACACTAAAATTGTGCGTCACTTATACATACAGGGTGGGGTTCAAATGAGAATAGGAATTTGTGTGAGAATGAGGGAACCAATGATATCGTGCCATGTGTACAAAGAGAATGTTCCAAATGTACAAAACTCATTTACCCCCAACATCAATTATCTCACAAAAGACAAATCGAAAAATTATAAAAATTGCACAATTAAATTCAGCATTTTCTCCTCTTCGATTTGCTGTCCCTCAAGGCATACTTTCGACAAGTTTTTTTTTTCCAACTTTTTTGGTGGGTTTCACATTTACTAACACATGTTTAAAGTGTTACGTTTAGGGTTTAAGGTTTGGGGTTTAGGGGTTAGGGTTTATGTTTTTTTTTTTTTTTGGTAAAGGGGACGGTACCCCGACAAAATGCATTAAAGAAAATAATGAAAAAATGTACAAAAAACTAGAGGCATACCTCTAGGGGTGGTTTTTAGTGTACCACCCAAACTCGTATACAAAAACGAAACATCATAATAACACTAGCAAAGTTGAACCTACTACCTATCATATCTAAACAATTCATAATTATAGTATTTCTAAAGTTCAACTCTGCATACAAAAATGCTCTATAACTATACCAACGGTTTCCACCACTATCTCTATGTATCCCACTGTTTAGGGTTGGGGGTTTGGGGTTTCGGGCGAAACCCCAAACCCTAAACCCTAACCCATAAACCCCAAACCCTAAACCTTAAACACTTTACAAAACTCTAAACCCTAAATCATATTAAACCCTAAACCCTAAACACTGCTAAACCCTAACCCTAAATCCTATACTCTAAGCCCTAGCCCTAAGCCCTATCCCTAACCCTAACCACAAATTAAATATACAACCAATCAATAACAAATGTGTTATTAATTTGTAAAACCCACTAAAAATGAAAAAAAAAGTTGTCAAAAGTATCCCTTGAGGGACGGCAAATCGAAGAGAAGAAAACGTTGAATTTTTATGGTGCAATTTTCATGATTTTTCGACTTACCGTTTGTGAGATATTTGAGTTTCAAAAATGTGGGGAAATGGGTATTTGATGAAAATGAGTGGTTGAGATTGATTCCCCTATTCTCACTCAAAATTGATGTACTAGTTTTAACTCTACTCTACATGATAAATATAAGTACATAAATGTTATGAAGTTTATTAAATTAATAGATTATAATGTTAAAGTGATTTTGGAAGAGGGATGGAATTTCTTCAAATATGGAGAAAAATTTAATTTTATTAAATAATTTCTTCATATTTTGAGTACGCATCGAAAAGGTTTTCTTCAAATATCTTCATTCGAATCTCCATTATATAGAGTAAACAGTAAATTATTAGAGAGAGCATAATTAGGAGGGAGGGAGTATTTGAAGGGTCTAAGTGTAAATATATTTTAAAAAACTTATCCCAACCAAAAATGAAAGAAAAATACTAGTAGTAAGACCGGTCCCAACGGGAACGTCGGCCATCGTCGGTTTGGCACCGACGGAACCAACGCCACTTCGATGGTTTTTTTTTTTTTTTTTACATTTAACGGAAATATATAAAAAATAAAAAAAAAATCCAACCGTTAGGGATGGCAACGGTTTTAAAAAAAATAAATTTTTTTCTCACCCTTTTTCTTACACTATATATATACCCATTTCCAAACCCATTTTCATACACAATTCATTATCATTTCACCCACAAAGTATACACATTTTCAAACACATTTTTCATACACTTTTAAAAAAACACTCTAAATTTAAAATGTCGTCATCCGATTCCGATAAAGACGACGTGAATGCTGTCCTTGCAATATACGATCCGATCGTTAGGTTAAATTGTCTCGATCAAGAAGATTCTTCATCCGATTCGGACGAGGATACCGAATTTCATATTCCACGAGCAAGACGTTATTTACCTAGAGATCGTGATGGTGCCGGACAACGTTTATATCAAGACTACTTTGGCATACGGTTGTGCTACCGACGCATTTGATGAATACTTACATATGGGTCAACAAACATCGTACGATTGTTTGAACAACTTTTGTAAATGTATTTTTCATCTATATTCAACTGAGTATTTAAGAAGACCAACACTCCAAGACGTGCAACGTTTGCATCAACTTCATGCGGAGTTACATGGTTTTCCGGGTATGCTTGGAAGTATCGATTGCATGCACTGGGCTTGGAGAAATTGCCCAGTGGTATGGCAAGGTCAATACACTCGAGGTGATCATGGCCATCCAACAATCATGCTTGAAGCCGTTGCCTCGTACAACACATGGATTTGGCATGCTTTCTTTGGACCTGCGGGATCGAGCAACGATCTCAACGTTCTTAATGAAGCTGATTTATTCCACGACTTACTACATGATAGAGCTCCTGAAGTTGTGTTTACTATTGCCGGTCAACAATTCAAGAAAGGGTATTATCTCGGCGATGGAATATATCTAGAATGGGCGACGATTGTGAAGTCATTTAAGTTTCCGATATCAGAAGTAGAGACAAGGTTCAAGAGATACCAAGAATCTGCAAGGAAAGATGTCGAACGGGCATTCGGAATACTTCAAGGCCGTTGGCAAATAATCAAAAACCCTGCTGGACCATATAGCGTCAACAAAATACGTCGAATCATGTAACACCCCCAAATTCGTTTAGCGGAAGCATTGGTATAAGCTGGGGATGCCACAATTACATTGTACATGTATACGTATCAGAGCTTATGATTACAATCAAACATATATATTAAGATGCCAAAAGTATTACTTACAAAGTTTACGATTCACTGAATCGTATAAGTAGTTAAGTTGTACAAAAGTGGATTTCGTAAATATGACTAAAAACATATTAGTTATACAAAAGAAATCCATATGTTTCAAAAAGTTGGCATCCTAAATCTTCAAGGGTCGCCTAGATTTCCATTTGTGCAGGCGGTCCTTACGTGTGCAGCTAATTCCCTGAAAAACATAGTAAAAAGTCAACAACGAGGTTGAGTGAATTCACATGTTTTATGTTTGCAATAGTTGAATCAAGTTTGTAAGCACATTTGTTAAACCAAATACGTTCACAAGTATTTATTGCCGTATCAGTCGAGTAATGTTTTGTGGAATGTTATCCAAAGTATAAGTTCAGTGGGTTGTTCGCCCAAAGCTTCGGTTTACGTGGGATGTTACCCAAAACGTAGTTACGTGGGATGTTACCCAAAACACAGTTTAAAACACGTTGCTGGTCGTTCTCCAGCATTTTACAAACAGTACCAGTTGTTCTCCGGTTATACACGCACGGGTCGTTCTCCCGTCCAATAAAAACAGTTTACCGGTCGTTCTCCGGTCTAAAGACGCATGGGTCGTTCTCCTATCCAAAACGCACGGGTCGTTCTCCCGTCCACCTCTCTGGCACTAAAATACGTTGCTGGTCGTTCTCCAGCGTTTTCATAAAAAGTACCGGTTGTTCTCTGGTCAAATACGCACGGGTCGTTCTCCCGTCCAAACAAAACAGTCTACCGGTCGTTCTCCGGTCTAGTAAAACAGTTTGTCAAATAGTTTATCACGTTCGTTTCAGTTTATAGTATGTAAATGTTATTTCATAAACATTAGTTCGCACAACAGTTCAATAGTTCAAAGTACTCTAATAGTTCGAGTAAACACGTATACAATCATGTAATAAAAGCAGTTATGGCAATTAATAAAATAGTTGACTATGTTTTCCACCCCTGTTCAAAAGCAGTTAAAACAGTAAAAGTAGGGGCTGTGAACTCACCTGATGAGCATAGTATGTTCGAGTGCTAGCAAAGCCTAAAGCCCAAGTAAAGTCCCTAACGTCCTATACATAGGAGATTATTCATATAAGTAGTTGGCCACCAGCCAAACTATGTCAATTGTTCACTTGTTGAAAGATCGTTTTATTTGTGAAAAGTTACGATACGTTGGTGATAGTTTTCGTAATAATAATTCTCAATTAAATCGTTATTACAAATCGTTTCCTCTTCGATTTCGCAAACTCGACCCGTAAGCTCGACTCGCAAGCTCGGCTTGCTAGTTCGGTTCGGTTCGCTGCTCGGCTCGCAGCTCGGTTCGGTTCGCTGCTCGACTCGGCTCGCAGGTTCGTAACAATTCAGTTCTAACACGATTGCTGCGAATCGAGACGAATCTCAACTCGCAGCCGGCGCTGTAAGCGTGAAATCTTTGAAAAACTAAGTTTTTGAGTTTGATTCTTTCATATAGTGAACAATAACATGTTTAGGTTGTAAAAGTACATGAAAATGAGTTGAAGAAAGTGTTTTTCATACCAATTTTGAGTGAAATCCGAAAATTAGGTGAAAAATGAAGATGTAGAAGAAATTGGTGGATCTTGAGCTTGGATCTTGGATATGGAGTTGATGATAAGTTTTGTTGTTGTTGTTGATCCGAAAATATGAAGAAAATGGTGATGATTTAGTGATTTTTGGTGAGTTTCTAGTGAGAGAAAGATGGTTTTTAGAGAGAGGGATGAGAGAATAAGTGTGTGTTTTTGGTGAAATAAGAATGAGAATGAGAGGGTGAGGGTGGAGCCGGTTTTGGTGATCCAAAAGGGAGGAGGGACTTTGTCCCAAACTTGTGGTATTTTATCCGTGTTCGTTTACCCGATCGTTAATTATTAAATCACTTTTAATTGGTAGATCTTAATTATCTTTTAGAATATATTTTAGTTGCGATATTTTATTAAAATAATTTAGTTAAGTTTATAAAATTTTTAACTTTGTTTCATTTCAGTTTACGCAATAAACGTTTATACGTTATAAAATACTTTGCAAATATTATCAACATAATATTTAAAAATCATTAATGTTATTTAATAATTTCGTTTTATTAAATAATTTTTGTTCACCAGCAGTCGTATATTTTTGTCGCGTTTGTCCCAATTGTTTCGTTTGTAATTACAAATAAGTAACACTACGCGTATTAACTAGTTGGGCTTTGCTAGACTTACCTCTAAAAGTAGTTGTGAATTCACTCAAGTAGGGAATTAGCCTAGACATGCGTGTTAATTACGTTTATAATTTTGTCGAAATCGCGGGGTGTTACAAATAATGTATTGTTGTGTAATTTTACACAACACGGTAACCGAAGACAATGGACGAAATATGTGTTCAAATGAGGAAGACTATTTGGCAAACCCGGATAATATGCCTCAACAATCGTGGGAAGAAAGGGTTGCAACGCACATACGTATAGATAAGGAATTACGTGACCGTGCCGTGCATCATCGACTTCGTGAAGCTCTCATCGAACACATTGCGGGCCACCCACCAAATTTCCGAACGCGTTAGCTAATTGTATTTTCTTTTTAATAAATGTTTTAATTTTCAATAACTGTAATTTTTTTTTAGGAATTGTACTCTTTTATTTTATATCAATGTAATGTTTTTTATTTATAATGAAAATGTTTTATTTAAGTTTGTGTATTAAATAAATAAAGAAATCAGTGTGTGGGCTCTGGAAAAAAGAGAAAGTGTTGTTACTGTACGGAGTGAAATGAAATGTCAGTTTGTGTCCGTTTTGAAAAAAGCTGACTTGGTAGATGTGGCACAAACTTACCCGTTAGTAGTTAGTCACTGTTGCGAGGAGTCTAAGAGCACACGGAGTGGGCTGATGTGGATCAGCGTTTTCCCTCCAGAACGCTGAGGTACGGCGTTCAGCCACACCGGAGCAACTTTCCCGACGATGTTCCGACCGGCGTCCAGTGAGCAGCGTCGGTCTGCAGACGGCGAGCAAGGCAACGTCTTCCTCTTTTTATGCTTTTTTTTTTCCTTTTTCTTTTAATTCCGTTTGTAGTTTGTTTTGTGTGTGTTTTTTATATGAGTTTGTGTGTGTGGAGTTACAGTATAAAATGGAGAAGAAGGAGAAAATATCGAAGAAGAAGATAAAGTCATAAAGCAAAAGAAAATATATCTATTATATTATATATGAAAGATGAATCACAATCCACCTTTAGGAATAATATATAATAATAATAATAATTTTAAACCAAAATGTTTTGTCTTTTTTCGGGGTTTTTTCCTCCAACAGTTACAAGTTAAAAAATTATATTTTTTTATTTATTTTGAATGAATTAAATGTTCCTTTAATTTGATTTATTTATTTATTATGTGTTTTTTAAATATTAATTTATACAATTTATTACATTAAATAAACAAATAAAATAAATAATAAAAAATTGCAGAACACTGTTCAGAACACCGTTACCACTTCACAGAATCCTCACTCACAACATTCTCCATAACACTGTCCTGATGTGTTTAGGCCGTCACGACTCCGTGTACTCTAATAAAGAGGACGCAGAGTATCCAAGGTCCTAACTCCCGTCCGTCACTGTTGCAGTTTTTTCTGATGGAAAGAAACGAGAGCTCTATTGTCGCCGGTGAAACACAGAACAAGAAGCTCAAAATTAACCACCAAAAAGTCAAAGTTGAAGAAGAAGAAGATAGAATAAGTGCGTTACCAGATTTGTTACTAGTTAAAATCGTGTCTTATTTACCCAACACATTTGATCAGTCCGCCATTACAACACGTCGTCTCTCCAATCGATGGAGACGTTTTTGGACCGACTTTTATTATCTCATTTACCAAGACATCAACACTTCAATCCGGCCTACTAAGTATCTAGGATTTAGGTATGTTGCCCAAACCCTAATTCAGTGTCGCCAATCCAACCTCACCAAATTCCAACTCTACGGTAATTATAATCATCGCTTTGAATCAGATGTTGATAATTGGATTCGTTACGCGGTTAATTGTAACGTGGAACACATTAATTTAACTCTAAACACTAAGTCCCTTAAAGCTGAGTTTGTGTTAGAAGAGTTCTTTTACATTAATTCATGTTTTACTCATCTTAATTTATTCGGTTGTGTATTCAATCCAAACGGTGCGATTAGTTGGGAAAATGTTAGGAGTTTGTGTCTTTCGAATACGGAAGTGGACGAAGATTTGATTGAAAATATATTATCTGGATGTCCTGTATTGGAAACTTTGAAGTTGCAATATTGCCATGGTTTTAGGCAGCTCGAGATAACTTCAAAGAGTGTTAAGAACTTGGTGATCCGTGGATACTGGATTCCTCAATCATATCAAATCAAAGATGATGATTTTATCGAAATCAATGCTCCGTGTATTTTGTCACTCGAAATTGGTGGTCTTGTAATGTTGTGGAATATTTTGTTGTTGAACGTGTCTTCTCTAGTTAAAGTTGACTTAAATTATACAGACGCACACTTTCTTGGGAGATATAAAAAGGAAAAGATGTTTAAAGGGTTGATACTCAACCTTCACCATGTCAAGGAGCTCAGAATTGGAGAATCATGTAATGAGGTAAAATTACTTTTCTTATGGGAGGTTGCACTTTTGTTAAAATCATTAATCTTTAGCTTCAGTAATACTTTATTGAGTAGTTTTTAATAAGTCTGTTTCAAGTACACTGGATTTGCATATGTGCCGGGGAAGGTTGGATGTTCATTTTGAATTTATCAATGGAGACATGGAGTGTGAATGTTTTTCTGTTTTCCGTAAGAGGTGTGATTGCAAATTATTGTTCAGTTCGCCTTGATCATAATTGAATTCCATGGATTCAGTTATTTCTCAAATGGGTCAAATATATATCTAACAAAAAGAAGACCAAAAATAAAAAGCTAAAAGTGTAATGCATGAAATGGGTTGAAAGTTTCTCGTAGTCTACTTTTATGGATACTACCTTCTGTATAGATTTTGTTCAGATATTTGAAATTTGTAAAATATGTAGTAGTACATTAATGTAACGAGTATCGAAAAAATGGACAAAATTGCTTGTTGGTCAACTTTACCTTACCATTGTTAGGTACTGAAAATGATTTGTTGCAACCCAAACCCGTATTTTGCACATAACCTAACTCGCCTATCTTGCCACCTCTATAACTAATTCCTACTGGCCTTGCAAGCGTTTTCGTTTTTGTTTTTTCATTGCTATTTGTTGTTTGTAGGTTTTCATCCGTTTGGAAACTAAGGGTTTCATTTTTCCATCAAACATAAAGGTTCCTGATTCACTGGAAGCAGCTGATTCATTTGATGATAGAGATAGTGTTTCTGTTGAAAGCAGAGATTGGGAGGTGATGATATTACTTAATTGTTGACAGTTAGAAATATGTTACTCAGACGTGATTTTAATTGAGCAGATTCTGACTTAAGCTTATCCTGCTTGTAAAAAGCTATCTGTTGTCAAATTGTATGAATCCGATGGAGTAATCTGAAATGAGTATCTGCTGCCGAAAATTTATCTTTAGTTTTATTGCTACTTAAGATGGTGATGTTGTAGGTTGTTTAGAAGGGACCATATGTTGTTAATGCATGCAAGTATGCAACACTATTACTTCTGATTTTAAGTATGTAAAAAGTAAATTTACGATTGATATAATGAATTTACTTTCCCTTACAAGTTTCTGTATATCAGAACACTTCAAGTCGGATATCTTTAAACTGTAACTACAATATAGTATAGACCTGAATAGTGATTTGATTCTGATATTTTCCTAGGGACTATGACATAGTTTTGGTGCAAAGCAAAACTTCAATTCATCATTTGGTCAATATACACTTAAAACTGATGTGAATTTTGTTTGCAGTCTTTTTGTATGAGGGAAAGGAACAAGAGCTCGTTTGCCGCCGGTCAACTAACAGTAAAGTTACTCCAAAATAAAATAAAAGCTGAAGAAATCATGGAGGAAGAAGAAAAAGATGGAATCGGCACATTACCAGATGGCATAGTTATTGAAAATATGGATGAAGAAGAGAAAGATCGAATCAGTGCATTACCAGATGGCATACTTATTGGAATCCTGTCTCGCTTACCTTACACAAAATACGCCATTAGAACAGGTACACTTTCCAAACGATGGCAACATCTTTGGACGTACGTTCATAATCTCGTTTTCGAGCGTCACTATCAAAATGATTCACCCTCCGATTTCTTTGCGTTTGTCAACAATACCCTAACTCAATGTCACCAGTTGAAGCTCTATAAATTTGAGGTGCGTAGCTGTCGCGGTTATGATATACAGTTTGAATCGCAAGTCAACAATTTGATTCGTTATGCTTTTAGTTGTAACATTGAAGAACTTAAATTAGAGGTACAGAATAAGTGTGTGAAAAGTGAGTTTGTGTTAGATGAGTTTTTTTACACCAATTCATGTATTACTCGTCTGAATTTAGTAGGATGTATATTTAATCTGATGGGTTTGATTAGCTGGAAACAACTTAAGAGTTTGTCAATTTTCCGTGGGAATCTAGATGAAGATTTAATTGAAAATATATTATCGGGAAGTCCTCTATTGGAGACTTTGAAATTGGTTGATTGTCATGGTTATAGGCGGCTTGATATTACTTCAAAGAGTGTTAAGAACTTGATATTCTCCGTATACATGGATTATGAGGATATGGAATATGTAATCGAAATCAATGCCCCTAATATTTTGTCACTAAGAATCTGCGATGAGTTGTGGTTGCAAAAGATTTTATTGCTAGATGTGTCTTCTTTAGCCAAAGCTGACTTGGATTATTGGAACGTTTTTCTTGATGATACCACACAAGACGAGATGCTTAAGGAACTTATACTCAATCTTCAGCATGTCAAGGAGCTCAAATTGGGATTTCATGTTTTAAGGTAAAATTATTATTCTCTCAGTGTCTCACGGATTTGCATATTTGTTAATTGTTAATTATCTTTAGTAATTGTTTATCTTTCCTATAAGGGATGTGTTGCAAGTTTACAAGCCGGGTTTTCTGTCTACCTTGATTATTATTATTAAATGGGTTCCGCTAAAAGGGGAACATGTCAAATGGGTTGAAAGTGGTTAAAAGTCTACTTATAATGCATATTACTTTTTATTCGGTTTTGGTTTAAATATTCAGATATGTTAAATTAATGATATTTAAGGTTAATGGACGAAAGTGTCTGTTGGCACCTAACCTGTTTTGAATAGTACTGAAAATGATTTGTTTCATGTACTAAAACCTGTGTTTTCCAGTTACCCAACTCCCCAAATCTTAGCACCTCTACGTCTAATGTGATACATACATTGCAGTGTTCTCATCTTTGTTGCTTTTTCATTGCTATTTTGTTGTTGGTAGCATTTCTTCCGCTTGGAAGCTACAGGTTTTAGTTTCCCATCAAACTTGAAGATTCTTGATTCACTGGATAGGTTACCTGATTGGTCTGAGGGGTCTGATACGTCTGATGGTGATGGTGGTATTATTGTAGATGGAGATTGGAAGGAACTTGATTGAAGGCTTTCAGAAATCTGTTACTCATGTCTGATTTTGATTTGAACAGATTCTGAATAATGCTTGTTTTAACTGCAAAAAATATAATTGTTGGCAAATCAGTGAAGTTTTTTGATGTTTTATAATCTTTTATCCTTTTGTGTTGTCATATCATATTTAATTTTGGCTCTAAAATTCCACTCCCCCAACCTGCATCGCTGGAGCCTGTAGGTCTGCCTCATGACCTCCATGATACATGTTGGCCTGTAACGCACTGTGATGTTTAATTTTCTCATTGACACCCATTACGGGTGCTCTAATGTGGCCCGAAGTAGTACTGTTTTATGTGATAATGTTTGGCAGTTTGGGCTTGTGTTTCGATTCGGCAGGTTGGAACCGCCAACCATGTCTGTGATCATCAGATATTTGGCTGCACAAACAGCCATGGTTATGATATATGAGTAGCCGATTGGATTGGCTTTGGTTGAAGTAGGGAGATTGTGATGATTGTAATTCTGATGAAGAATCGTAAGAATGACACAACAGTAGGTGACAGTTAAAGTAACACAATTTGCACGAAACATCTAAGAAAGCATGTTATAAGTTCCTCATTAATAGCCACATTAATTCAGAGAGGCCTCTGAATTCTTGTTCAGAGGTTTGAGGTTTCTCCCCCGAAACCCCAAACCTCAAACCCTAAACCTTAACCCCTAAACCTCAAACCCTAAACGCTTTACAAAACTTTATACCCTAAATCATACTAAACCCTAAACCTTAAACCCTACTAAATCCTAAACCTTATTAAATCCTAAACCCTACTAAACCCTAACCCTATGTAACACCCCCAAATTTATTGTTGCGCGGAAGCAAGCTTTGGGTGTTACTAATCAATAATCAAGCACCAAAGTAAAGCAAACGACATCTATATGTAACGTCGTACAATAGTACAAAAGTATTACATTGTTGAATCATAATAACAAGCTTCGAGTTCGAAAATGGTTTCCTAGAGATTCTAATACATAACTGATATACAAAAAGTAATGCAAAAGAATCTCCACAAGTTTGTATGCATACGACTCGAGCTATCAGTCCTGAGGGTACTGCTGTAATGTATCTGAGATAAATGCTAAAAAGTGTCAACCAAAAGGTTGGTGAATCTTACAGGTTTAGTATAGTAAATCAATTATGAACCACAAGTAAGTACCAGTAACGCCCTCGAGCATAGTAAGTAAATCAGTAACTCAGTAAATCAGTAGGTCAACACAATTACCATGAGCTCACAAGTTGAAGCTTAACAGTGTAGTGTGAATGGTACAATCAAGTACAGTATCACGTAACCCAGTGAGTGCTATCCGGACACTCATATGTAACAAATACTAATATGCATGTTTCTACGGTGTAATCCGTGGTAGCGCTACTACCCCAGGCAGGGATTGTCAGTCCCAAATGGATCCATTTACTAGTAATCGCGCTTAAGTCCATAACTAACAACTTATGATAGGAGGATTTCAGTGGATAAAAGTAACTCATGTAATGCATGTAAAAGCAGTATAAACAGTTCAGTACTTGTGTTCATACGTAAAACGGTAGCAAATATCTCACCCCAAAGTAGAAAACAGTAAAAGTGGGGCTGTAAGACTCACATGAGTCTAGCAAGTATGTCTGAGGAATCAAACAAGTAACACGGATGCAAGTCCGTATGTGGTTCTCCGAACCCTGCAACCTTCTGGCGTCCGAAACACACAAGGTTGTAAGTAAATGAGTAAGTAGGTTGGTGTCTTAAAAGATCACCCATGCTAGTTGTCCACTCAACTAGGAAATGTCCAAGTATTTGTTTGTACGTTTGTGATTGTTTGTAATTAAGTGTGGCCCGTTGGTGACGGAGGTGTAATAATAATTTCAAATATTATTATTATATAATTCATCGTGTTTGTATACCTTGTAAAGCATATACATAAGTCGGTTATTTGTAACGTGGCACTTAATCGTTCTTCGGATGTAAGTCCGTTCGAGTGTAAACTCGTGCGAGTGTAAGCTCGTCTTATATTCAAGTGGTAGTGTATATTTCCGAAAGTATATGTATATCATGTAAGTGTAGTGCCTTACAAAGTATAGTTGTTGTATGTATTCAATACTTAGTGTAAAAAGTATTTTCAAGTTTCCGTTTTGTGCGACAATATGTATTCCGATAATAGGGTATGCGACAATGGATTCATGGGCACTATTCATGCGACAATGGCATTCTCGGACACTGTTCATGCGACAATGATATTGTCGTAGGCAGAAAAGACTTATGCGACAATGGTATTGTCGCAGGTGGGATTTCCGATTTTGTTTAAGTGTTCAATTTTTGTTAACTAGGTTAAACGGGTTTGGTTTGATTCGAGTGTTATCAAGTCCGAAACTATGCATCCGAGTATCACCCTAAAGTCCGAGAGTCAACCCTCAGTCCGACAGTCAACGAAAGTCAATTTTACTGTTCATCCGACACTAGATTCACGGAGTTACTGTTCATCCGACAATAGATTCACGGAGTTACTGTTCATCCGATTTTGTGATTTTTATTTAAAATAGTAAACGTTATCGAATCGTTCTAAAATTTTTACATAATGTTCCTCTATGTCTTGGGTACTTTCAGTAATTTTTTCATAATTATTTGAGGTCGTTTAGTATTTTTTTTAAAAATCGAGAAGTGTGACTGTGTACTGTTTATCCGAGTTTTAAACTATTTTCATGTTTCGGATTTTCTGAAAAAATACGTGCATTTTCAGTCGAAGCTAAAGAAGAACTTTTTAAAATTAATAAAATTACCAAGAATTTTCAAGTGGTCTCATACGTTTTCGAGGTCTAGAGCCCGAGATATGGTCTCGAGAAGTGAGCGGAAATTCCTGTCCGCCGGAACAGTAACGTGTACCTTAACGGAAAAATTATTTTCGAGTAGCAAACGGAGTCGAAAAGTCACGAGACTAATTTTGTTGGAAAGATAACTTCTTGTACTACATTTTAGACTTAAGATACGTCCATTTTGGTGTAGTAATGATTTTTATAAAATTCATGAAAGTGGGTACAAAATCTGGACAGGAAGGTTAACTTCCTGTTTTCGAGTTTTAATTTGTGTTTCGACTTATCTTTTGGACATTTTATAGTCTAATGAACATACTAACATGTAAATAAACATAATAAAAGTATGTTAGAAGGGTGGTCAAGTCCTTACAAGTATGATATGGAAAAACGAAGAAGGTGAAAGTGCTCATCTCGTTATGGTGAACGTTTCTCTCCAAAGCTCCTTTGTGTGATGATGATTATTTAGGAGGTGTTTGATGGTGGTCTTGTGGTGGTGGAGGGTGGTTTTCGGCAGCCCCAAAAGAGAGGGAGAGAGAGTTGTATTGATTGAGTGTGTGAAATGATGAAGGGAAATGGAGATGGTATGGTGTGTTTGGAGTGGCTTGTAAGTAAACAAAAAGGGAAGAAGTCAAGACATGGCATGCCATGTCTTGGCTGCTGATTTTCGTGGGTGGGACCCACCTAGTGGGTGAGCTAAATTGTTTCCCCAATTTTTGTTACGCACGGTGCTCGTTTACCCGGTCGTTTTACGTTTTAATTAATCGTATAATGTTTTATGTATTACGTTTTGTTAACAATTTAAAATACGATATTTCTAAAAAAAGTTTTGCTCAAGTAACATATTTTAAGTTATTAAAATATATTTTGGTTTCCGTCGGGTCGTCGGTTGCGAGTTGTACGTTTATTCGAATCGTGTAACGTTTTCAAACGTTTTAGTTGTACGCGTGTAATCGCGATATTTTTAACCAAAGTATTTTATCAAAATACTTATTATGAAGTTATAAAAATATAACTTGAGTTTATTTCGTGTGTCGGGCGCATTCCGCGCGTTTTTGTATCGTAAAGTTACGTTTTAACAAAACATATAACGCGTAATATATTTTCATACTGTAAACGTGGTAAAACTTGATTGTTAGACCGGAGAACGACCGGTACTTTTTATGTAAGCGCTGGAGAACGACCAGCAACGTATTTTAGTGCCAGAGAACGACTGGTCACTGGACGGGAGAACGACCCGTGCGTTTTGGATGAGAGAACGACCCATGCGTATCTAGACCGGAGAACGACCGGTAAACTGTTTTTGTTGGACGGGAGAACGACCCGTGCGTATCTAGACCGGAGAACGACCGGTAAACTATTTTGTTGGACGGGAGAACGACCCGTGCGTTAAACTGTGTTTTGGGTAACATCCCACGTAAACTGTATTTTGGGTAACATCCCACGTAAACTGTATTTTGGGTAACATCCCACGTAAACTGTATTTTGGGTAACATCCCACGTAAACTGTATTTTGGGTAACATCCCACGTAAACTGTGTTTTGGGTAACATCCCAACCGAACTATACTTGGATAACATTCCACTAAACGCTTATTCAACCATTATGGCAATACTTATCTGTGAAAGTATTTGGTTTATCAACTGTGCTTACAAACTTGATTCAACTATTGCAAACATAAAAAACTGTGAATTCACTCAACCTCGTTGTTGACTTTTTACTATGTTTTTCAGGGAATTAGCTGCGCATGTAAGGACCACCTGCACATATGGAAACTAGGCGACCCATGAAGCTTAGGATGCCAACTTTTTGAAACATATGGATTTCTTTAGTATAACTAAAGCTGTTTTTGTCATATTTCAGAAATCTACTTTTGTATAACATTAATTACACTTATACGATTCGATGAATCGTCAACTTTTATAAATTATTAACTTTGGCATCTTAATATATGATATTCTATTGTAATCATATGCTCTGATACGTATGCATGTACATTGTTAATGTGGCGCCCCCAGCTTATACCAATGCTTCCGCTAAACGAATTTGGGGGTGTTACAGATTGGTATCAGAGACATTGGTTATAGCGAACTAGATTTCTTAGGTGACTTAGAGACCTAGACTGTAGCCTTGGCTAGAACGCACATGCATACACACATTTGCATACGTCTAACGTCGTTACGACACATCAATACACGTGATTCCTTCGTCGAACCGTACTATGTCTGAAACTGTTCCCTTTCATTCAAAACTCTTATGAACCTGATCGTATTAAGCGATTGATGAAAAGAAGTATGTAATTAGCATCATATAATGACGCCTGGCCAACGTGATTATATTATACTAAGTACATATGGGTGTTTCATAGTCGTGAGACACGTGATGGGGATCTTGTCATTTCTTCTTAAATACTCGATAACTGAATTATGTGAAATTTATATCCTTCACATCTCTTTCATTGGCATTGACTTCTGCATTTCCTTCCTCGCAGAACGTCAGCATGCCGCCTAAACAAAGAAAGACCCGCAACAGTCGCCAAACGAATACACCTCCTGTCGTCGAAACCACCGAACAAATTATCGAGCGACGCGTGGCCGAGGCAATCGCCCAATACGAGGCCAGTCGCAACCGTGAAAACGTGGTGAACAACAACAGAGCCACACCCGTTAACAGCGAGACACCAACGAATACCCAGCAGGGGTGTTCATACAAAACATTTCAAGCCTGCAAACCCAACACCTTCACCGGGACTGAAGGGGCCATCGGCCTAGTCCACTGGATTGAGAAGATGGAATCGGTGATAGACATCAGCGACTGTGCAGCCGACAAAATAGTGAAATACGCCACCTGTACTCTAGCTGACAAAGCGTTGACCTGGTGGAACGCTCAGATCCAAATTCTTGGACGCTCAACTGCTTACTCCATCTCGTGGGAGACTTTGAAACAAATGATGATGGAAGAATTCTGCTCTCAGAGTGAGCACCAGAAACTTGAAACCGAACTGTGGAACATCCAGATGATCGGTGCTGACATCACCGGATACACGACAAGATTTCAAGAGCTTGCACGCCTGGTACCCCACATGGTGACTCCCGAAAGCAAACGCATCGAGCGTTACAACAAGGGCTTGGCCCCACAAATCCGAGGCATGGTGATGTCCTCCAAACCGACTACCTTTAGGAGCGCAGTTGACCTGGCTCAAAGTTTGACTGATGATGCGGTCTTGATTGGAACTTTGAAAGTTTCTACTGGGAAAAATGAACCCCTCCGAATCGAAGCCGGTGACTCTGGAAACAACAAAATAAAGTGGAACAGTGAGAACAACGACCGTCAGGGTCAACAAAACAGGAATCCGGGAAACACCCGAGCCTACGCCACGATCACCAACACTGGACCCAAAACCTACCTTGGCAACAAACCAAAGTGTGACAAGTGCGGGAAGCACCATACATGCGAATGCGCCTTCTGCCAAGACTGCAGGAACTGGGGTCATTTGGCCCAAAACTGTAAAACAAACCCTAACCCTCGACAAAACAATGGGTGCTTTGAGTGCGGTGAACCGGGGCACTACCGAAACCAATGCCCACAACTCAACAACAACCGCAACAATCAGAACAACAACAATCGGACTGCCAACGTTCCGAATGCGCCAGGACGCGTATACATCATTCGTGCACGGGATGCGCCAGAGCAACCCTAACCTAACATGGTACGTCTTAGTAAACTATTACTACGTTTCAACATTTCTTATCCGGATATCGATTCGAACCTGGTTCCTGCTAAACATTGGTTACTTTTCGAACGTATCACTTACCAAACTATACCGCGAGTATACATTTATTGTTAGAACTTTTATGGCAACAATTGAGCGCCACGTAAACTACTACTGTTGTTAACAAAACGACTTTTCAGAAAACATACGTGACTGGCGTTCCGACTTGATTCTAAATCTCGGGACGAGATTTCTCTAACATGAGGAGAATGTGACACCCCGCAAAAATTTAACGCGATTATGTACACTAAACATTTGCATTATTAGGCTAATTCCCTACTTGAGTGAATTCACAACTATTTTTAGAGGTAAGTCTAGCAAAGCCCAACTAGTGAATACGCGTAACATTATATCTCGTAATTAGTTATAATTACGTATGAAACAATTAGAACAAACGCGACAAAAATATACGACTGTTGGTGAACAAAAATTATTTAATAAAACGAAATTTATTAAATAACATTAACGATTTTTAAATATTATGTTGATAATATTTACAAAGTATTTTATAACGTATAAACGCTTATTTCGCAAACTAAAACGAAACAAAGTTAAAATTTTATAAACTTAACTAAATTATTTCCATAAAATATTTCAACCAAAAGTATAATCGAATACGTATTTAAATATTTACCAATTAATTTTTTTTAAACATTTGACGACCGGGTAAACGAATACGGGTAAAATACCACAATTTTGGGGCAACTTTCCCCTTGTTTTTGGCTCCAAAAATCAGCCAACCCTTTCCCCCCCTTTCATTTCACTTCATCATCATCATCTTATCCTCTCCTTTCTCTCTCTCTCTAAAAACAACCCACTTAAGAATCACCACAAAAACGCCACCAAAACTACAACTAAACGGCCTCAAATCGCATAACTCGTTTAGAGAAAAACGATCATGACAACGAGGGCTACACTTCTATCTTCTCGGATTTTCACGGCGTTAACTTTGGCGTTAGGAGATTATGGACCATACTTGGGCTTAGGTTTGCTAGCACTCGCACGTTACTTAACTCAACAGGTGAGTTCACAGCCCCTACTTTTACTGTTTTAACTGCTTTGAACAGGGGTGGAAAACATAGTCAAACTGCTTTACTGATTGCCATAACTGTTTTTGCTTATATGATTATTTATCATACTTGTATACTCGCACGATTTGAGTACTTTGTACGATTGAACATTTACAACTAAACTGATATTTATGAAATAACATTTTCATACTGTAAACGTGGTAAAACTTGATTGTTAGACCGGAGAACGACCGGTACTTTTTATGTAAACGCTGGAGAACGACCAGCAACGTATTTTAGTGCCAGAGAACGACTGGCCACTGGACGGGAGAACGACCCGTGCGTTTTGGATGGGAGAACGACCCATGCGTATCTAGACCGGAGTATAACACCCTCAAAATACAAGGACTTTTTTTTTTAAACATATCGGAAGCGCATGATTAATAGAAATCAGTAGATTGCATACATACATTTCAAATAGCAATCCACTTACATACAAACCTTTAAAACTATATTATTCTAATCATTACACACATTAAGTTTAGGTGTTATAGAAATCCAAACATGTTGTTAAATCATTAATGTATTATCCATTTCAGAGTGAGCTTGTCAAACATTCCATTCCATATGTACTTCTTGCCCACCCACAAACAAAAGTAAACCTGCAAGAAGTAATGAGGGGTTAGCACGAAGCTAAGTGAATAGATCCCAAGCTATCAATCTAACTCAGCTTAACACATGCCTATAACCAAGCAATGCACAAGCAACATAGAAGGATCGGTGGTCCTTGAGGTACCTTCATGCCGCGGATGGTTCCCCAAGTAACACTTAAAACCAACTGACGGCCAAATCAGAGGTTAAACCGATAGTTTAGTACTATTACTACACACGACGCAATTTCAGTGTCCAACACATGTACAAGGCACTTGCGAAGTCCTAGTAATAGTATCCAAACCCAACACATTAGTTGACCCCCACCAAATCAAATAGTCCACAACTATCATAGTATGTAGGACGCCAATAATCAATCAAGGGTTAGCCATCATGGCAATATAATATTAAAGCAATCATTGCAATAAACCAAGTTTACCCGTTGTAACCATGTTGTTACAACTAACTTAGACTGAAAGTCCAAGATCCACTCACCGACTATCATAGTCGCCCACTCAGTAGTCTAATGTCACTGAGTCTTCTCCATATCTGAGAATACAACAATAACACAAGTCAGTCCCTTGTATCGAATCTATACAACATCATTCCAACATTACAAATACAACACACTTCACAATCACTTATCAAGTTTATGCTCATTATAATCATAACCTCCTTTAATCAACTTTCATTATCACCATTAACATGATTAAACCGTTAACCGGATTTTTACCATCAAATATTACTAATTCATTCAAAACCCCAACACAAGGTTTAATGAATATTTAATCAACTTAGTTACCACTTTACTCATAAATCCTCAATCAAGTGTTCTAATTAACAATTATCCTCTTTTCATCATATAACACATCATAATCATTAATTCTCTACAACACCTCATGATCACTCAATCAAATTCTTTAATTTCAAGTTAGGACCTAAGTTATACTCATGAATTAGGTACTAACTAACAACTATAACACAATCAAAAGCTTTACTTCATGAATTATCAATTAAATCATAACTTTTATCATGAACAAACATCAATTCCTTCCACTCTAGGTTAGGGTTTCACTTATAATTATGAATTACTTATCAATTAACAATAATATGATCATTACAAGCTTAGATACAAGATTAATCATGCCAATAAAATCAAATATTCAAAACCCCATTTCTAGGTTCACATGAAACTTAAGAATTTACACCTACAACATGTTTATAAAGACAAAGGAATGATTAATCCATATTACTCAATCATAACTCATAACAATTTACACTTTTGAAACCCTAATTTCGGATTAAAATCAAGAACACTAAAACCCCCAATTTCTAGGGTTCATAATTCAAAGATTAAGAACTTACAAGTTGTAAAGAAGGATTAGAAGATGATAATCTACATGCTTGTAACAACCGCCAAATTAGGGCTAGTATTAGCGCCTAACTCTTTGTTAATACATGTAATTAGTTCTGTGTTAGGCTAATTTATGTATCGGATTATATGTTGGTTAATATATACAACTTTGCGATTTGATTAAATCGTACGCAACTTAAATAGAATGAAATTCTATTCGGTTAACACAGACGTTGGTGAACAAATGTTTATAAGCAAAAATAACGCAATTATGACCAAAACGCTATTTTATAACAATTAGTAACTGCCTCGTATTACACGATTCATAACTTACACGATTTAATAACAAAAGTAATTAAATCTAATTTAAACTATTAAAGATTTAAGGAAATAATTTAAATAAATTATTTAACAAGATTTGTAATTTTATAAAAATAATTAAACGCGAAAAATGGATATTTAACGCTTAAACGACGTAGCAAACGAACACCGCACGGGGAGCGGGGACTGGAAAGTGGAGGATAAACCTCCACCTCCCACCTTTTTCTTCTTCATTTCACCTATCTCTTTCTCTCTCTTACTTTCTCTTCTCCTCTCTTTTCTCTCAAAACCACCAACCAACTAAAAACCACAACATCACAAAAATCGACAAATACTACCACTAAACGCACGCGAAACATACTACTCTTTTGGAAGAAAACGACCACCGCATCACGATCTATCACGCTATCTTTTCGGATTTCTCATCCGACACTTTGTAAGTTTCCGACAAATCCCGAAATCTCTCGTTTTTGATCATTTTTACAAGTTTATGGCTTAAATAGGCTTAATATGTTCATATAAGGGTTGGGTAAAAGATTTGGACCGAACGGAAACCGGAAAACTCGTTTTCGGCACATTTTCCGGCCAACAGACCGCTACGTCGCTTTTGGACCCAGATTCATGCGACGTCGGCCTCTACGTCGCACAACCCTTCGTGACGTGGCATTGTGCGACGTCCGTCACTACGTCGCATTAAGTTGCGACGTCGCGCCTAGCGACGCCAGCCCCTACGTCGCATTGATTTGCGAAGGTCGCATCATGCGACGTACATGCCTACGTCGCACCCTACGTCGCACCTTACGTCGCATGCCTACGTCGCATGCTACGTCGCACAAAACAGAACTTTGAAAACTCAGATTTTACTAAGTGTCGAACTTACACAACTTCAAATACTTATGTCATACGACTTAACAAACGTCATAGAACATACTTTCTATTACAATTACACTAAATTGCGTTATAAATGACAAACTTTAATTATAACAAATCACCAACGGGCCGTATACTTTGTTACGAACGCGAACAAACCAACATTTAAACACAACGGGTTGTATGAACAACTAGCCTAGATGGTCTTGCGAGACATCTACTTACTTAACCTTACGTGTTTAGGCACTAGAAGGTTACGGGTTCGGAGAACCTACTTGATTTACTACTACTTGCTATTTACCACTGCTCGACTCAGGTGAGTCTTACAGCCCCACTTTTACTGTTTTATACTTTGGGGTGAGATACTTAGCAACTGTTTTACGTATGAACACAATGTACTGAACTGAAAACATTACTGATTACAAACAAACGCATGAGTTACTTTTATCCACTGAAAGCCTCCTAATCGTAAGTTGTTAGTTATGGACTTAAGCGCGATTACTAATAGATGGATCCATTTGGGACTGACAATCCCTGTCTGGGGTGGTAGCGCCACCACGTACTGATTTACACGTAGAAACAGACATATTAGTATTTGTTACATATGAGTGTGCGGATAGCACTCACGGGGGTACGTGATATATTCACACTACACGGTTAAGCTTCAACTTATGAGCTCATGGCACTGTACTGATTAACTGATTTACTTATTTTGCTTGATAGTAATACGGGTACATACTTGTGGTTCATAACACCTACTTATTACTAAACCTGTGAGATTCACCAACCTTTTTGGTTGACACTTTTTAGCTTTGTATCTCAGGTACACTTACGGAGTAGGACTACTCCAGGATTACTAGCTAGAGTCGCATGATTTACAAACTGCATTTAACGGAGATTCCTTGGCATTATCTTTTGTAACTATGGCGATGTAATAGAATCTCCCGCTATACGCGTGGGCTCTAGGGAATTACATTTTGTATAAGAAAACCTACGGTTTTCAAACGATTATTAACTATGAAATGTAACTATTTAACAAACGTCTCATTTAGAGGTCGTTTACTATTAATCTTGTGCTTTGTATATTGATTAGTAACACCCAATGTATGCTTCCGCAATTCATTAAATTTGGGGGTGTTACAGATTGGTATCAGAGCCTAAGGTTATAGTGAACTAGGTTGCATTTAGTGGGCCTAGACTATGACCGTTAGGCAGTATTCTCTTATTAGACATGACTAGTTCAGGAATTACAGCATACAACTTTAATTTAACATAGCCTGATCAACTATGTATAATTAAGGAAAGATGATGTAAGATCTGAAATAATTATGTTGAACAGGGATACGATAGTTGACTCTGACTACGAGAGAACCGGACCATTACTTGATACGTGCTAGACACTAGGCTGGATATGATATATGTATATATATTAGCCTCATCTTACTAACGCTTTGTCTCAGAAATGGCAAACATCCCATCCAATTCATCTCGTTCTCAATCCGGGTCGCAGAACCCAAGGGTAGCAAGGAGGAACGCTAGGTTGCCTCGAGCTGGCCCGTACTCCACTCACTCTACCTTGCCGGCCTTAGCCGCTAGGGTGAACCAACACGAGCAACGACTTCGCACCATGGATGTCGTGTTGCAGGAAACAAACGAAAACTGGAGACTTACATCCCTCGAACGCATAGAAGAAGTCTCCGAAGACCTAGAAACCACAAACAACAACATGGATGTCCTTCGCAACCAAATTATAGAAATAAGGGTGGAAAATGCCCTTCTGCAACAAAGGATGGATGAATGTGTGCAGCGCTCACTTGAGGCAGAAGAGTATGCGCGCGGACTAACACAACGACTAGCACTAGCCGAAGACAACGCCCGACAAGCTAGCAGGCTTGCAAACACTGTGGACCGTCTTGTCACGATGATGGAACAAATTAATCTACGTTAAAACTAGTGTAGTCTTTATCCTGTAATCTAGTAACTATCTAAGCACTACTCTATGTTTCAGTCGGATGTAATAATTCCCGACACCTTTTGTAATACATCTGTAGGATGTAACCTTTGAACTCGTATCATCTATCAAGTATTTCTTGCTGTTTCAACTCATATTAATTGCCATAATCCTTTTTCATATTGATGTTATGTATTACCATCTTTATACATGTACATCTGAAATAAATGCAATTTCTCTTACAAAAATCTCATGTATCTTCATTTCTTTTATTGAAGAATCATGCCGCCAAAGACACGACCATACACCGATGCCCAGATTACCTCTCTTATAACTCAGGCTGTTACTGAAGCCTTAGCTCGGAATACTCCACCAGGTTCCACAAGAAACAGCGATGCCGCTGAAACCTCTGCTGCTAAACCTTGTTCATACAAGGATTTCCAAAACTGCAAACCCTTGAGCTTCAAGGGGACCGAAGGAGCCATCGGACTTATCAGATGGTTCGAAAAGATGGAATCAGTTTTCCGCATCAGCAAATGTGCGGAAGACGACAAGGTCAAATTCTCCACCTGCACCCTCGAAGATGGTGCCCTCTCGTGGTGGAATTCCTATACCCAGTCTGTGGGTATTGACACCGCTTATCTACTCCCTTGGGAGGATCTGAAGAAAATGCTCACGGATGAGTATTGCCCGTCCGAACAACTTCACAAGCTGGACGAAGAGTTCTGGAACTTAAAAGTGCAAGGAACTGATATCGTTGGATACACCACCAGATTCCAACAACTCACCGTCCTTCGCCCAGCTATGGCAGGTACTGGGCTCGACAAGATTAAGAAATACATCCGCGGCCTCCCGGAACCCGTCCGGGGAAATGTCGCCTCATCAAAACAAACCACACTTCATGGTGCCATTCGGTTGGCCCATGAACTTCTAGCCATGAACGAGGACCCCGAATCACCCACTCCATCTTCCAACAGCAACAAAAGAAAGTGGTCTGACAATCACAACAACCACCAAAACAAGAAACCTGAAACCATTAAAGCCTACATCTCCAGTTCTGATGACAAGGGGGCGTACAAGGGAACCAAGCCCTATTGCCCAAAGTGCCAACGACACCACCATGGTTCGTGTCCCTGCAGCAAGTGTAAAAGATTTGGACACTTGGCTAGGGACTGTAGATCAAACACCACTGACATCAACACCTCGGCACCAAAGACTTGTTATGGGTGCAACGGTACGGGGCATTTCAAGAAAGACTGCCCGAAGCTGAACAACAACAACAACAGGAACAACAACAATGCTCGAGGAAGAGCTTTTGTACTGAAATCTGGGGAAGCCCGTCAAGACCCGAATGTGGTCACGGGTACGTTTCTTCTCAACAACTTGACTGCATCTGTATTATTTGATACTGGTGCTGATAAGAGCTTTATTTTCGACGAATTTTACCCACTACTTGACACTACACCTATTGCCTTAGATTCTAAGTACACAATAGAATTGGCAAACGGAAAACTTATTGAGGCCGACAGTGTGGTACCTAATTGCACTCTGAACTTAGCTAACGAGCTCTTTTCCATTGACTTGATACCTGTCGAAATCGGCAGCTTTGACATCATCGTCGGGATGGATTGGTTGTCCAAGTACCGAGCCGAAATCGTTTGTTTTGAGAAAATCGTACGCATTCCTCTCGTCACCGGTGGAACTTTGAGCATACAAGGGGAGACCGGTGGGACGAGAATAAACATCATTTCTTGCATGAAAACCCGAAAGTACTTGAGAAAAGGGTACCAGGCAATCCTCGCGCACGTTATGGAGAAAAAGTCGGGGTTCAAGTTTCTACTCAAAAATCGATGATCTATTCGACCAACTTCAGGGTTCAAGTTTCTACTCAAAAATCGACCTGCGATCAGGTTATCATCAATTACGAGTTCGCGACGCCGATATTCCAAAAACTGCTTTCAGAACTCGTTACGGGCACTACGAATTCCAAGTGATGCCCTTTGGTCTAACCAACGCACCGGCTGTATTCATGGATCTCATGAACCGGGTGTGCAAACCTTACCTCGACAAGTTTGTCATTGTCTTTATCGATGACATACTCATTTACTCGCGCAACGAGCAGGAACATGCGCAACACCTTAAGACCATCCTTGAACTACTTAGACACGAGGAGCTTTACGCTAAATTCTCTAAGTGTGAGTTCTGGATCCAAACTGTTCAATTCCTTGGTCACGTGATCGACAGTCAGGGAATTCACGTGGACCCATCAAAGATCGAGGCAATCAAAGACTGGCAAGCACCCACCTCTGCAACTGAAGTACGACAATTCTTGGGTCTTGCTGGGTACTATCGGCGATTTATTGAAAATTTCTCTAAAATAGCTCAACCACTCACGGTACTGACTCAGAAGGACAAAAGGTTCGATTGGACCGAAAAACAAGAGTCAGCATTTCAACTTCTTAAACAAAAGCTTTGCAGTGCTCCAATTTTATCCTTACCCGAAGGCACTGATGACTTCGTGGTATACTGCGATGCTTCCCATCAAGGTCTCGGTTGCGTGTTGATGCAACGAGATAAAGTCATTGCTTATGCCTCACGACAGCTGAAAATTCACGAAAAGAACTACACCACTCATGATCTTGAACTTGGAGCTGTCGTTTTTGCTCTCAAAATCTGGAGACATTATCTCTACGGCACTAAGTGCACAATCTTTACCGATCATAAAAGTCTCCAACATATCTTCAATCAGAAGGATCTCAATATGAGGCAACGTCGATGGGTCGAGTTGCTTACCGATTACGATTGCGAGATCAAGTACCATCCAGGGAAGGCTAATGTTGTAGCCGATGCCCTCAGCCGAAAGGAACGACCAAATCCACTTTGAGTCCGAGCCCTCAGTATGACCATTCATAACGATCTTACCATTCAAATTCATACCGCTCAGATCGAAGCCCTGAAACCTGAAAACATCAGAAATGAAGCCTTGCGGGGCATTGACAAACAATTTGAAATCAAACCTAACGGGATTTGGTATTTCTCAAACCGAATCTGGTTGCCTAGTTTTGGGAACCTAAGAGACTTGGTGATGGACGAGGCTCACAAGTCTAAATACTCTATTCATCCGGGATCCGATAAGATGTACCACGGTATTAAGGAATTTTATTGGTGGCCAAACATGAAAGCCGAAATCGCCCCTTATGTCAGCAAGTGTCTTACTTGCTCGAAAGTCAAAACCGAACATCAGAAACCTCCTGGTTTACTCCAACAACCTGAAATTCCTGAGTGGAAATGGGAACAAATTGCCATGGATTTCATAACCAAATTACCCAAGTCGTCGAGCGGTTGCGATACCATTTGGGTGATCGTCGATCGTCTCACCAAATCTGCTCACTTTCTGGCAATCAAGGAAAATGATAAAATGGAATGCCTTACACAAATCTACATCAAGGAAATCGTTTCTCATCACGGTGTTCCAATCTCGATCATCTCTGACAGGGATGCCCGTTTCACTTCTCACTTTTGGCAATCACTTCAGAAAGCTATGGGTACCCGTCTCGATATGAGTACCGCGTATCATCCTCAAACCGATGGCCAAAGTGAACGAACCATTCAAACACTGGAAGACATGTTACGAGCCTGCGTAGTTGATTTCGGTACAAACTGGGAAAGACATCTACAGTTGTGCGAATTTTCGTACAATAACAGTTATCACGCCAGCATTAAGGCTGCACCTTTTGAGGCACTGTACGGTCGTAAGTGCCGATCACCAATCTGTTGGACTGAGGTGGGAGATAGTCAACTCACTGGTCCTGAACTCATTCACGCCACCACTGAGAAAATTGTGGAAATCCAAAACAGACTCAAAGCCGCACGTGATCGTCAGAAAAGTTATGCTGACGTGAGACGCAAACCACTCGAGTTCCAGGTTGGGGATCGAGTACTCTTGAAAGTATCGCCTTGGAAAGGCGTCATCCGTTTTGGCAAACGCGGGAAGTTAAATCCCAGATACATCGGGCCTTTTGAGATCCTTGAACGGATTGGCCCCGTAGCTTATCGATTGCAGCTGCCATCCGAACTCAGCAGCGTGCACCCTACTTTTCACATCTCAAATTTGAAGAAGTGTCTGTGTGATGAGACGCTTATTATTCCATTAGATGAAATTCGTGTTGACGATAAACTTCATTTCGTTGAGGAACCCGCTGAAATTATGGACCGTGAGGTCAAACAACTGAAACAAAGTCGTATTCCCATTGTCAAGGTCAGATGGAATTCGCGGCGTGGTCCGGAATTCACCTGGGAACGGGAAGACCAGATGCGACTCAAATATCCTCAACTTTTCACTGATTCTACATCGAACACGACCTCGAGCTAAATTTCAGGACGAAATTCTTCTAACAGGGGGAGAATGTAACACCCGCCAAATTAGGACTAGTAATTAGTGCCTAATCACATGTTAATACATGTAATTAGTTCCTGGTTAGGCTAATTAATGTATCGAATTATATATATTGATTGAATATATACGAAAATGCGATTTGATTAAATCGTACGCAATTCAAATCGGATGTATTTCGATTCAATTATGTACGAACGTTGGTGACCAATTTTATTAAATAACGTTGTTATGTCAAAAATATTATTATAATAATATTTCGTATTCATTCGTATCGTACAACCCAAGACTTACATGATTTAAAATGTAAAACGCGCAAACAAATTAACTTACCTTTTTATAATTCAAATACAAAGTGATTAGTAAAATATTTAAATAAAATATCGCGTAATAAATTGTATTTTAAAATGTACCAATTAATATGTAAAATAATTATTTAACGTTTAAACGACGGAGTAAACGAACACCGCACGGACCGCGATTGCGGAGACTGAAAAGTGGGAGGTTAACCTCCCACCTCCCTCCTTTTTCCCCATTTCTATCTTTTCTCTCTCTCTCTTACACTCTCTTTCTTCCTTTTCTCTCTAAAATCACCACACCACCACCAACTCACTAATCTTCAAAATAACAACCTAAAACGCACTCGGATCTTAGCACCGCTTTGGAGAAAAACGACCACGGCATCACGATCTATCATCCTATCTTTTCGGATTTTTGATCCGACACTTTGTAAGTTTCCGACAATTCTCGAAACTCTTCGATTTCCATTATTTTCGACTTGTGGTTGTTTGTATACACTTAAAATGTCCATATATGGGTTGGGTAAAAGTTTTGGACCGAACGGAAACCGAAAAACTCGTTTTCGACACATTTTCCGGCCAACAGACCGCTACGTCGCAGTTGGCCCAGAATTTATGCGACGTCAGCTTCAACGTCGCAAAACCCCTCGTAACGTCGCATAGTGCGACGTCAGTCACAACGTCGCACGAATCCTCGACGTCGCATATAGCGACGCAGCCTATTACGTCGCATTGACTTGCGAACGTCGCATTAGCGACGCAGCACCCTACGTCGCATTAAATTGAGAAACGTCGCCTTTAGCGACGTCATGCTCAACGTCGCAATCCTACCTGCGACGTCGCACCCAACGTCGCACAAATCAGAACCTCAAAAACATAGATTTTCACTAAGTGTCGAGACCCTAAATTTTATCACTCGATTTCACCCAATTTCAAGTCCAGGTGCGTTTTTCCTTAAAGCAATATAGTAGAAATAAAAATTTTCCAAGCTGACCTGGCAGCTCGACCCCAGCCAGGGGCTCTGCCCCTTGGACCCCGCCAGGGGCTGCCGCCCCTTGGACCCCGCTACCAGGGGCGCTGCCCCCGGACCCCCGTACTTAGATTTCGTAACGGCTTCTAAAACACAATCAAAACACATTTTTCAAGTAAAACGACACGAAATCAAAATAATAATAATTGAGATTATTATTACAAATCCGTCACCAACGGGCCGTACACTTTTCAAATACTCAAACTTATCAACCAAATAGTGGAAATTTGGACATTATAGTTGAACGAACAACTACAAGGGTGATCTGTTGAGATACCCAAATCATGATTATAACCATCGCGTGTCGTGGACACCCTCAGGTTACAAGTCTTTGGACTTCATACTCGGCTAATCAACTTACGTTTGTTTAAACGCACTCAGACTCAGGTGAGTCTCATAGCCCCTCTTTTACTGTTTTACTCAGGGGTGTGATATATTGCTCAACTTTTACATGTGAACGCAAGTACAAACATTTCATATACTACATGAGTTTTTCGAAACTAATCATTTTAAAGTCCTCCGTCAGCATAGTTGTTAATACGTTGTAGCGTGAATATTAGTATATGGTACCATATAGGATTGACCCACCTCGTCCGGGTTAGCAAGCACTAACCGGGTAAACGGACGTACTAATATTTGGGAAGACGAATGTTGATTAGGCATTCGTGGAGGCACCTCGCCCGGAATTCTCTATAGGGGACCCGGCCCTCGAGTTAAGCTCAACTATGTGCTCATGGCTGTATACACGATGATTATCATTTAATTGCTGGATACAATTCATTATTTAATTGCTGGATGCAATTCACTATTTAATTGCTGGATGCAATTCATTATTTAAATCTTGCGGTTCATACGATATTACTTGATTTCAAACCTGTGAGCTCACCAGCTTTATAGCTGACCTTTTAGCATATATCGCAGGTACCCAGCAGTAGGATGTTTCTGCTTCAGGAGTTAGCTCGAGTCAGCATACAGACGATTGAGATTTTCTTGCATTAGTATATTTTGTACAAGTACTTATGTACTGAAATCTCATTTTATTTAACTCGAGCTATGTAAAGCTTTAAATGTTGTAAACATTTCAGTTATCAATATATTTTGTAAAAACGACGCATATAGAGTCGTTTGCTATTTATCTTTGTGCTTTGTTATTGATTAGTAACACCCAAATCAAGCTTCCGCAAATCATCAAATTTGGGGGTGTTACAGATTGGTATCAGAGCCTAAGGTTATAGTGAACTAGGTTGCATTTAGTGAGCCTAGACTATGACCATTAGGCAGTATTCCTTATTGGGTATAACTGGTTCAGCGATTACATCATACGAGTTTAATTTAACATAGCCTGATCAACTATGTACAATTAAGCAAAGATGATGTAAGACCTGAAAGTAGTTATGGCTGAACAGGGTACAATAGAAGACTCTGACCTCGAGAGAACCGAGACTTAAACATGTTTATGCTAGACACTCAATAGGCTATATTATATAGGAGCTATATGAATATAGGCCTCAATCTTACTAACGCTTTGTCTCAGAAATGGCAAACATCCCATCAAATTCATCTCGCTCTCAATCCGGGTCGCAGAACCCAAGGGTAGCAAGGAGGAACAACAGGTTGCCTCGAGCTGGCCCGTATCCCACTCACATCGCCTTACCGGCTTTAGCTGCTAGGGTAAATCAACACGAGCAGCGACTTCGCACCATGGATGTCGTGTTGCAGGAAACAAATGAAAACTGGCGACTTACGTCTCTTGAACGCATAGAACAGGTCTCCGACAACCTTGAAACCACAAACAACAACATGGATGTCCTTCGCAACCAAATTATAGAAATAAGGGTGGAAAATGCCCTTCTACAACAAAGGATGGAAGAATATGAGCAACGCTCACATGAAGCAGAAGAGTATGCGCGCGGACTAACACAACGACTTGCTCTAGCAGAAGACAACGCCCGACAAGCTAGCAGGCTTGCAAACACTGTGGACCGTCTTGTCACGATGATGGAACAAATTAATCTACGTCGAGACTAGTGTAGTCTTTGTCTTGTAATCTATCCTGTAATCTAGTAACTATCTACGCGCTACTCTATAATTCAGTCGGATGTAACAATTCCCGACTTCTTTTGTAATACATCTGTAGGATGTAACCTTTGAACTCGTATTAGCTATCAAATATTTCTTGTTGTTTAACTCATATTAATTGCCATAATTCTTTTTCATATTGATGATATGTATTACCACCTTTATACATGTACATCTGAAATAAATACAACTTTCTTACAAAATCTCATGTATCTTCATTTCTTTTATTGAAGAATCATGCCGCCAAAGACACGACCTTACACAGATGCTCAGATCACGTCACTCATAACCCAGGCTGTTACTGAAGCCTTGGCTCGGAATACCCCACCCAACTCCACAAGAAACAGCGATACCGCTGGAACCTCTGCCGTCAAACCTTGTTCTTACAAGGACTTCCAAAGCTGCAAACCCTCGAGCTTCAAGGGTTCTGAAGGAGCCATCGGACTGATCAGATGGTTCGAGAAAATGGAAACTGTTTGCCGTGTTAGTAAATGCGCGGAGAACGACAAAGTAAACTTCGCCACCTGCTCTCTTGAAGATGATGCCCACTCTTGGTGGAATTCATATACCCAATCAGTGGGTGCTGACATTGCCTACCAACTCACTTGGGAGGAATTGAAGGCAAAACTCACTGCCAAATACTGCTCTATCGCCAAACTCCAAAAGCTGGATGAGGAGTTCTGGAACTTAAAGGTTCAGGGTGGTGATATCGATGGTTATACCACCAGGTTTCAACAACTAGCTGCCCTCCGCCCAGCTATGGTTAGCACTGAACCTGATAAAATCAGGAAGTACACCCTTGGTCTCCCTGATCCTGTTCGGGGACATGTCATCTCTTCAAAACCAACCACCATTGACGGTGCAATCCTATTGGCCCAAGACTTGATGTCAATGAGCCAAGATTCTGAACCACCCACTTCATCCTCTCACACCAACAAACGCAAGTGGTCTGACTACCACAACAACCACTCAAACCAACAAAACAAGAAACCCGACACCATCAAAGCTTACAACACCACCACTGACATCGTCCGGGGCTACACTGGGAGCAAACCCTATTGTTCCAAGTGCAGTCGCCACCATGAAGGCTCCTGTGGTCCCTTTTGCAACAACTGCAAGAGGTACGGCCACCTCACAAAAGATTGCCGCTCTCCTACCAACAACAATTCCAACAACAACACCAGACCACCCAAAGTATGCTTTGAGTGTGGGAAACCTGGGCATTTCAGAGACTCGTGCCCAAAACTGAAGAACAACAACAACAACAACCGCAACAACAGCAACAACAACAACAACACTCGCAGCAGAGCTTTCGTCATCAAATCTGGGGACGCCCGCCAGGACCCGAATGTGGTCTCGGGTATGTTCCTCCTCAACAACTTAAATGCTTCTGTTCTATTTGATACTGGTGCTGATAGAAGCTTTATCTCCGATGATTTTTGCCCATTACTTGACATCACTCCTGTTGCCTTAGATGTTAAGTACACTGTAGAGCTAGCAAATGGAAAACTTGTAGAAACCACCAGTGTGATACCTAATTGCACTTTAAACCTAGCTGACGAAACCTTTTCGATCGATCTTATACCCATTGAAATCGGAAGTTTCGACGTCATTATTGGAATGGACTAGTTGTCCAAGCATCGAGCTGAAATTGTTTGTCACGATAAAATTGTCCGTATCCCACTCGCCGTTGGTGGAACCTTGATCATACAGGGGGAGACCGGTGGGACGGGACTCAATATAATCTCCTGCTTAAAAACCCGAAAATTTCTGAGAAAGGGTTACCCTGCCATACTCGCACACATCATGGAGAAGAAGTCGGAGGAGAAGCGAATTGAGGATGTGCCAATTGTTAGAGACTTTCCCGAAGTCTTTCCGGAAGAATTACCTGGTCTACCTCCACCTAGACAGATTGAGTTCTCGATTGATCTTGTGCCGGGTGCCGCACCGGTGGCCCGCGCACCGTACAGTTTAGCCCCATCCGAACTTCAGGAGTTGTCCTCTCAGTTACAGGAACTTCTGGATCGAGGATTCATTAGACCGAGTTCTTCACCTTGGGGAGCTCCGGTCTTATTTGTCAAAAAGAAGGACGGTTCATTCCGAATGTGCATCGATTACCGAGAATTGAACAAATTGACCGTCAAAAACCGATACCCACTTCCTCGCATTGATGATCTATTCGACCAACTTCAGGGTTCAAGTTTCTACTCAAAAATCGACCTGCGATCAGGTTATCATCAATTACGAGTTCGCGACGCCGATATTCCAAAAACTGCTTTCAGAACTCGTTACGGGCACTACGAATTCCAAGTGATGCCCTTTGGTCTAACCAACGCACCGGCTGTATTCATGGATCTCATGAACCGGGTGTGCAAACCTTACCTCGACAAGTTTGTCATTGTCTTTATCGATGACATACTCATTTACTCGCGCAACGAGCAGGAACATGCGCAACACCTTAAGACCATCCTTGAACTACTTAGACACGAGGAGCTTTACGCTAAATTCTCTAAGTGTGAGTTCTGGATCCAAACTGTTCAATTCCTTGGTCACGTGATCGACAGTCAGGGAATTCACGTGGACCCATCAAAGATCGAGGCAATCAAAGACTGGCAAGCACCCACCTCTGCAACTGAAGTACGACAATTCTTGGGTCTTGCTGGGTACTATCAGCGATTTATTGAAAATTTCTCTAAAATAGCTCAACCACTCACGGTACTGACTCAGAAGGACAAAAGGTTCGATTGGACCGAAAAACAAGAGTCAGCATTTCAACTTCTTAAACAAAAGCTTTGCAGTGCTCCAATTTTATCCTTACCCGAAGGCACTGATGACTTCGTGGTATACTGCGATGCTTCCCATCAAGGTCTCGGTTGCGTGTTGATGCAACGAGATAAAGTCATTGCTTATGCCTCACGACAGCTGAAAATTCACGAAAAGAACTACACCACTCATGATCTTGAACTTGGAGCTGTCGTTTTTGCTCTCAAAATCTGGAGACATTATCTCTACGGCACTAAGTGCACAATCTTTACCGATCATAAAAGTCTCCAACATATCTTCAATCAGAAGGATCTCAATATGAGGCAACGTCGATGGGTCGAGTTGCTTACCGATTACGATTGCGAGATCAAGTACCATCCAGGGAAGGCTAATGTTGTAGCCGATGCCCTCAGCCGAAAGGAACGACCAAATCCACTTTGAGTCCGAGCCCTCAGTATGACCATTCATAACGATCTTACCATTCAAATTCATACCGCTCATATCGAAGCCCTGAAACCTGAAAACATCAGAAATGAAGCCTTGCGGGGCATTGACAAACAATTTGAAATCAAACCTAACGGGATTTGGTATTTCTCAAACCGAATCTGGTTGCCTAGTTTTGGGAACCTAAGAGACTTGGTGATGGACGAGGCTCACAAGTCTAAATACTCTATTCATCCGGGATCCGATAAGATGTACCACGGTATTAAGGAATTTTATTGGTGGCCAAACATGAAAGCCGAAATCGCCCCTTATGTCAGCAAGTGTCTTACTTGCTCGAAAGTCAAAACCGAACATCAGAAACCTCCTGGTTTACTCCAACAACCTGAAATTCCTGAGTGGAAATGGGAACAAATTGCCATGGATTTCATAACCAAATTACCCAAGTCGTCGAGCGGTTGCGATACCATTTGGGTGATCGTCGATCGTCTCACCAAATCTGCTCACTTTCTGGCAATCAAGGAAAACGATAAAATGGAACGCCTTACACAAATCTACATCAAGGAAATCGTTTCTCATCACGGTGTTCCAATCTCGATCATCTCTGACAGGGATGCCCGTTTCACTTCTCACTTTTGGCAATCACTTCAGAAAGCTATGGGTACCCGTCTCGATATGAGTACCGCGTATCATCCTCAAACCGATGGCCAAAGTGAACGAACCATTCAAACACTGGAAGACATGTTACGAGCCTGCGTAGTTGATTTCGGTACAAACTGGGAAAGACATCTACCGTTGTGCGAATTTTCGTACAATAACAGTTATCACGCCAGCATTAAGGCTGCACCTTTTGAGGTACTGTACGGTCGTAAGTGCCGATCACCGATCTGTTGGACTGAGGTGGGAGATAGTCAACTCACTGGTCCTGAACTCATTCACGCCACCACTGAGAAAATTGTGGAAATCCAAAACAGACTCAAAGCCGCACGTGATCGTCAGAAAAGTTATGCTGACGTGAGACGCAAACCACTCGAGTTCCAGGTTGGGGATCGAGTACTCTTGAAAGTATCGCCTTGGAAAGGCGTCATCCGTTTTGGCAAACGCGGGAAGTTAAATCCCAGATACATCGGGCCTTTTGAGATCCTTGAACGGATTGGCCCCGTAGCTTATCGATTGCAGCTGCCATCCGAACTCAGCAGCGTGCACCCTACTTTTCACATCTCAAATTTGAAGAAGTGTCTGTCTGATGAGACGCTTATTATTCCATTAGATGAAATTCGTGTTGACGATAAACTTCATTTCGTTGAGGAACCCGCTGAAATTATGGACCGTGAGGTCAAACAACTGAAACAAAGTCGTATTCCCATCGTCAAGGTCAGATGGAATTCGCGGCGTGGTCCGGAATTCACCTGGGAACGGGAAGACCAGATGCGACTCAAATATCCTCAACTTTTCACTGATTCTACATCGAACACGACCTCGAGCTAAATTTCAGGACGAAATTCTTCTAACAGGGGGAGAATGTAACACCCGCCAAATTAGGACTAGTAATTAGTGCCTAATCACATGTTAATACATGTAATTAGTTCCTGGTTAGGCTAATTAATGTATCGAATTATATATATTGATTGAATATATACGAAAATGCGATTTGATTAAATCGTACGCAATTCAAATCGGATGTATTTCGATTCAATTATGTACGAACGTTGGTGACCAATTTTATTAAATAACGTTGTTATGTCAAAAATATTATTATAATAATATTTCGTATTCATTCGTATCGTACAACCCAAGACTTACATGATTTAAAATGTAAAACGCGCAAACAAATTAACTTACCTTTTTATAATTCAAATACAAAGTGATTAGTAAAATATTTAAATAAAATATCGCGTAATAAATTGTATTTTAAAATGTACCAATTAATATGTAAAATAATTATTTAACGTTTAAACGACGGAGTAAACGAACACCGCACGGACCGCGATTGCGGAGACTGAAAAGTGGGAGGTTAACCTCCCACCTCCCTCCTTTTTCCCCATTTCTATCTTTTCTCTCTCTCTCTTACACTCTCTTTCTTCCTTTTCTCTCTAAAATCACCACACCACCACCAACTCACTAATCTTCAAAATAACAACCTAAAACGCACTCGGATCTTAGCACCGCTTTGGAGAAAAACGACCACGGCATCACGATCTATCATCCTATCTTTTCGGATTTTTGATCCGACACTTTGTAAGTTTCCGACAATTCTCGAAACTCTTCGATTTCCATTATTTTCGACTTGTGGTTGTTTGTATACACTTAAAATGTCCATATATGGGTTGGGTAAAAGTTTTGGACCGAACGGAAACCGAAAAACTCGTTTTCGACACATTTTCCGGCCAACAGACCGCTACGTCGCAGTTGGCCCAGAATTTATGCGACGTCAGCTTCAACGTCGCAAAACCCCTCGTAACGTCGCATAGTGCGACGTCAGTCACAACGTCGCACGAATCCTCGACGTCGCATATAGCGACGCAGCCTATTACGTCGCATTGACTTGCGAACGTCGCATTAGCGACGCAGCACCCTACGTCGCATTAAATTGAGAAACGTCGCCTTTAGCGACGTCATGCTCAACGTCGCAATCCTACCTGCGACGTCGCACCCAACGTCGCACAAATCAGAACCTCAAAAACATAGATTTTCACTAAGTGTCGAGACCCTAAATTTTATCACTCGATTTCACCCAATTTCAAGTCCAGGTGCGTTTTTCCTTAAAGCAATATAGTAGAAATAAAAATTTTCCAAGCTGACCTGGCAGCTCGACCCCAGCCAGGGGCTCTGCCCCTTGGACCCCGCCAGGGGCTGCCGCCCCTTGGACCCCGCTACCAGGGGCGCTGCCCCCGGACCCCCGTACTTAGATTTCGTAACGGCTTCTAAAACACAATCAAAACACATTTTTCAAGTAAAACGACACGAAATCAAAATAATAATAATTGAGATTATTATTACAAATCCGTCACCAACGGGCCGTACACTTTTCAAATACTCAAACTTATCAACCAAATAGTGGAAATTTGGACATTATAGTTGAACGAACAACTACAAGGGTGATCTGTTGAGATACCCAAATCATGATTATAACCATCGCGTGTCGTGGACACCCTCAGGTTACAAGTCTTTGGACTTCATACTCGGCTAATCAACTTACGTTTGTTTAAACGCACTCAGACTCAGGTGAGTCTCATAGCCCCTCTTTTACTGTTTTACTCAGGGGTGTGATATATTGCTCAACTTTTACATGTGAACGCAAGTACAAACATTTCATATACTACATGAGTTTTTCGAAACTAATCATTTTAAAGTCCTCCGTCAGCATAGTTGTTAATACGTTGTAGCGTGAATATTAGTATATGGTACCATATAGGATTGACCCACCTCGTCCGGGTTAGCAAGCACTAACCGGGTAAACGGACGTACTAATATTTGGGAAGACGAATGTTGATTAGGCATTCGTGGAGGCACCTCGCCCGGAATTCTCTATAGGGGACCCGGCCCTCGAGTTAAGCTCAACTATGTGCTCATGGCTGTATACACGATGATTATCATTTAATTGCTGGATGCAATTCATTATTTAATTGCTGGATGCAATTCACTATTTAATTGCTGGATGCAATTCATTATTTAAATCTTGCGGTTCATACGATATTACTTGATTTCAAACCTGTGAGCTCACCAGCTTTATAGCTGACCTTTTAGCATATATCGCAGGTACCCAGCAGTAGGATGTTTCTGCTTCAGGAGTTAGCTCGAGTCAGCATACAGACGATTGAGATTTTCTTGCATTAGTATATTTTGTACAAGTACTTATGTACTGAAATCTCATTTTATTTAACTCGAGCTATGTAAAGCTTTAAATGTTGTAAACATTTCAGTTATCAATATATTTTGTAAAAACGACGCATATAGAGTCGTTTGCTATTTATCTTTGTGCTTTGTTATTGATTAGTAACACCCAAATCAAGCTTCCGCAAATCATCAAATTTGGGGGTGTTACAATCAATGTCACTCAGATTCAAATATCCTGATTTATTACGTATTGATTATCTAATTGTGATTCTTTTAGATCAACTTAATACCAAATTCTTCAATGAATACTAAGTCGAATGTGAACTAGCCAACGTTTCGGGTCCAAATAATTCCTATAATCTAGGGTCCAACATAAAACAATGGTTCCAATGTCACAAGATGATCAGTCAATTGTGTGCCTTTCCCTAAATCATGCATTAAACATTCACAACTCATTATAATTAACTCTAGTGGTATGACTCAAAAATACCCAACAATTTCTTGTTGTCTTGTTCATTTTAAAGTAGATAATTATCGTGTACTCAACCTATCAAACTCAATCTATTTAGCAATAGTTAAAACCCTAAGATTATAACCATCAATATTTAATAACATTAAAGGAACTCAATCTCATTAATCTTATTAACCACGTTGAGCAACAATAATTACTAGTTACCAATAAACAAGGATTCACGAGCAATATAATAGTTTTCAATTAAATAACTTAGTCAATACGCAATAATAATCGTTCAATAATCATAATCCAAGCTACATCAATTATACAACCACTTTAAATATTCAATTCATAATAAGATAAGTAAAACTTAGATTTACAAATACCAAAATCATCAATGATATTAAATAAACGAAAGTAAAAACAAACCGAGTAATGAATCACGCAAAGATTAATTGCAATGACTTCAACCGTAGCTTTTCGTGCCTCCAAAAGTAACCTTGAAACTTGAAATAATAAACCCTAAACTAAATATTTCGTAACCCTAAAATAATAATATACAAAAGTGGTGGTGAAAAGTCTCTGTCGTCGAACTATATACACTAGCCGAAAAAATGATGTATCGACTCTACGTTTTTCTTCATTTTGCTAGCCGCCTTTGCTTTTGATTCCACCGACTTGCATACAGCCCAACTTCAAATATCTTGATCCATATTCTCGGCCCAAATTCAATTAATCCAAGTAATTAAATGACTTGATCAGCCCATTAACTTCTTTTTATTTGATCACACTATTTGATCTTTGACTTGAGTTGGGCCCCACTTGTTGACCGAACTTGTATCTTCCGCTGCATCTGGTTCCTCATTTCCTGTGAACTTCACGTGGCTACAATCAAAGTAGCAAACATCATTAATATTATTTATTTATTATTTATTATTAGATTATTATTTATTATAACTATAATATATGTTAATATACATATATTCTACGTACTACTACTACTTTAGATTTAGTACTACTAACTTAACTTAATATTTTATTAATTATTACTAATATATTATTAATTATATATTAATATGTACTACTATGTCTATAACATATATATTTTATATTATTATTATTTAACCTAACTACTTATTTGGTCCAACTCATAAACTATAATAAATATACAATCTAATTATTTTTGTGAAATACATTTAACTTTTCGAACTCAACTATTTACAAACTTTAATTATTTTCATCACTCTTTTAACTACTTTGTCCCAATCATATTTAGGTACAACTAACTTTTATACAAAAATTACTTTATTTACTCTATTTTAACTCATTTTCATTCATTTCCTAATTTAAACTTTATATCTACCTATTTTGTAAATATGAACGAAATAACTACATTTTATTAAGTAATTGTAATAAAATTATACAAAAACTAGGGAATATTAGTATATAAAAGTAGTACTATTTGATGTTATCAAATATCCCCACACTTAAGTTCTGTTTGTCCTCAAGTAGAATACATTTTCATCATCTAAAACTTTATAAGCATCAAACTAATATTTAAGAATCAGAATACCTAAATTAAAAATCTGTTTCATAACTTTAAAACTTTAAACAATTTAATTAACATGGATAACTGTAATGTACAAATAAAAATTATTATTATTAGTGCAACATATAGTCCATGAATGATTACTAATATATTTGTCCACTTTAAACAATCTATACTCATATCTCTGAATACACCTTTATTGTTAATATGTATATTACTTATGATTTTCACATATGATATACTCTTAAACTTAATCATACAATTTACTTCTATATTCAAAATAAATATATGAAATCCATTTTTAAGAATCCAGACATTGATGACAGGTCTGCATTTCCATGCAACAAAGCGACATAACTTGATCCAGGTTTAAGCAAAACCAGACTTAGTCAAACCATTTTGGCGACCTCATTAGGTACATTTTATTTTTAAGACTTTTCAAGTACTTTTGACTTGTGTTTGCTTAATGTTAAGTATATATTAATAGAGACCAGGTCTATACTTTCGTATAACAGAGGAAACCATCAATATATACCCCCAAATGTATTCATATAAGTATCAAGATATATAAAATTATCGCATGATAAATCTAAGAATTAAGACTTTTATGTCATACATCATATTATGTATCATAAAATAATATACAATTATTTATTAATTTCTTAAAATTCAAAAATACTCATATAGATTGCCTGTTAGTATATCATATCATGTAACTGTATATCACTCATTATTAAGTTGCTTACATTATATGTACAAAACAGTTAATCCACATTAAAGTCTAAACTTTTAAATACAAAACAAAACTTTTAACAAAAAGTATTCTAACTAATAAATACCTAGTTTTTAACTCAAAAATTTTAAATTTGATGAAAATTTAACAAATTATAATATAAGGACAAGTAAACAAAAGTAAAATAACATTTCTTTTCTACCGATCCCATCCCCACACTTAAATTATACAATGTCCTCATTGTATATAAACAAGTAAAAATAAAAGTGAAAAAAGGAAGAAAAGAAATTAGAACGAAAAACTCCCCTGAATATGACGCGATTGTCTTGAGCTGGTTCGGCGTAAGGGGTCATCTTCCGATCTTTATTCAAAAGTATACAACAGCACACACTTTCGTAGTTAATCACGATTGCATTTAGCGTATGCAATAAGCCTTTAAACCCCTCGGTATCCCAAGTGGACGAGTTATAGTCTCGTGAGGGTTTCCAGGGAACACACCTACAAAGTTCTTTTATTTTCCAAAAATTCCAATTTCAACTGAATTGGTTGCCAACTTCAAAAAGTAGCAAAGAACATTAAACGTATAAAAATAAAATATCAAAAACGGAAAATTAAAATTATACATAATGTACAAGCACGGGTTGCCTCCCAAGAAGCGCTTGTTTTTGTTCGAGTCACTAGCTTGACTCCAACCTTACTTACCAAAAAATCTCTTGACTTTCCCCACACTTAAAAGTAAACATGGATGGTAATATCGAAAAATTATCAAAAAATGTAAATTTATTAAAATAAAAGTGAAAAGATACTTATCGTTTGTGGCAGGTATATGTCCTTTATGAGATACTCCATGAACTTCCAAAAGTTGAGAGAAACTTTCCTTCCGATCGAATTGCCAAAAAGGATCTTCATACTGGTAAAACAATGAACTTGTGCTTATAGATACTTCAACCGTCGGTTGCGTTGACTTAACCACCATTTGAATTTCAACTGGTTCGGTTGCTATCTCATTACCGCAAGTTTTGTTTTCAATTGCTCCTCCAATCCTTACCATTGCTTGATCATCATTTTCCTGGTGATTCACCTCCGGATGTGATGACGGAGTTTCACTAATAGCTGGATCCGTAATGGCTATTAATTCTTCTTCTGCCATAACCCCATATTGGTTTCTCAAGTCAAGGATTTCCTCTTCATTACAATCAAGTAACGAGAGTATTTCCTCATCAGAATCATAATGATCAAATCTTGGCAAAGGCAACCAATCTACCTCCATATCTTCTTCCTGTTCAATTTCACTAAAAATTTCTTTAGAAAATAAAGATTCAGAGGATTGAGAATACTTATCTGTTTGATTTATCTCCTTAAGTTGTTGAATGGAATCTTCTTGACTGTGGCCAATAGTCTTCGTTTCTTCCACTCTTTCACTTGATATCTCCATAGATTGCGTAGCTTTCACAATCACTGGTTGAGATAAACTTTTAACTTTACCTTTCTTAAGCTTTGGAATAATTGATCCTTCATTGTAATTTCTATACAAAGCAGCTGGATACGGAGGTGGAGGTGTGTATTTTTTAATAATTTCTTCCGATAAAGGTGAAGGCGTATATTTTTTGAAATTTGGTTTTGCCTTATATCCTTCATCTTTTGGTTTTTCAAAAATTTCTTCCTTGTCGTTTTCCATATCCTTCACAATTAGATCTTTATTCCAATATGCTATCATCTCATCTAAAGATCGCTTCAAATCCTCTTTACTTATCACGGAAATGTTTCTCCAGTTTTGAAAACTCACATAAACATCATTCATGTTTTGATCTATACCTGTCAAAATAAAAGAAAAAGAAAAAGAGTAGAAAAGAAAAGAAAATAAAATAAAAACTAACTGAAAAAAATTTCCAATTTAAATAATAAACACACCGTTCCACGGTAGAACAAAAGTCCAACCGGTTAAGTGTTCCCCGGCAGAATAGTTCAACCAGTTAAGAGTCCCCGGTAGCGGCGCCAAAAACTTGATGCGTGTGAAAGCGCGTCTTGTTTTATAATTTATAACTGACAATACCTTATTAATACTATCACACAACCAGGCAAGAATACCCGATCGGAATAGTATAGCTATGGTAAGTCCAGGTCGATCTCAGGAACACAGGAATAGTGGTTTATTAATTAAAATAGAAAATATTAATTATCCTAGAAAACAGTAAACAAAGGTGGACGTTTTAGTTCCGTTCGAACATAAGATTTGTAAATAGTAATTAAAACGAAATAAAACTTTAAATTAAAATAATAAAATAAATAACAATAGGAAACAATAGGAAGGAATAAGTAATTGTGTAATCAATGTCACTCAGATTCAAATATCCTGATTTATTACGTATTGATTATCTAATTGTGATTCTTTTAGATCAACTTAATACCAAATTCTTCAATGAATACTAAGTCGAATGAGAACTAGCCAACGTTTCGGGTCCAACTAATTCCTATAATCTAGGGTCCAACATAAAACACTGGTTCCAATGTCACAAGATGATCAGTCAATTGTGTGCCTTTCCCTAAATCATGCATTAAACATTCACAACTCATTATAATTAACTCTAGTGGTATGACTCAACAATACCCAACAATTTCTTGTTGTCTTGTTCATTTTAAAGTAGATAATTATCGTGTACTCAACCTATCAAACTCAATCTATTTAGCAATAGTTAAAACCCTAAGATTATAACCATCAATAATTAATAACATTAAAGGAACTCAATCTCATTAATCTTATTAACCACGTTGATCAACAATAATTACTAGTTACCAATAAACAAGGATTCACGAGCAATATAATAGTTTTCAATTAAATAACTTAGTCAATACGCAATAATAATCGTTCAATAATCATAATCCGAGCTACATCAATTATACAACCACTTTAAATATTCAATTCATAATAAGATAAGTAAAACTTAGATTTACAAATACCAAAATCATCAATGATATTAAATAAATGAAAGTAAAAACAAACCGAGTAATGAATCACACAAAGATTAATTGAAATGACTTCAACCGTAGCTTTTCGTGCCTCCAAAAGTAACCTTGAAACTTGAAATAATAAACCCTAAACTAAATATTTCGTAACCCTCAAATAATAATATACAAAAGTGGTGGTGAAAAGTCTTTGTCGTCGAACTATATACACTAGCCGAAAAAATGATGTATCGACTCCACGTTTTTCTTCATTTCGCTAGCCGCCTTTGCTTTTGATTCCACCGACTTGCATATAGCCCAACTTCAAATATCTTGATCCATATTCTCGGCCCAAATTCAATTAATCCAAGTAATTAAATGACTTGATCAGCCCATTAACTTCTTTTTATTTGATCACACTATTTGATCTTTGACTTGAGTTGGGCCCCACTTGTTGACCGAACTTGTGTCTTCCGCTGCATCTGGTTCCTCATTTCCTGTGAACTTCACGTGGCTACAATCAAAGTAGCAAACATCATTAATATTATTTATTTATTATTTATTATTAGATTATTATTTATTATAACTATAATATATGTTAATATACATATATTCTACGTACTACTACTACTTTAGATTTAGTACTACTAACTTAACTTAATATTTTATTAATTATTACTAATATATTATTAATTATATATTAATATGTACTACTATGTCTATAACATATATATTTTATATTATTATTATTTAACCTAACTACTTATTTGGTCCAACTCATAAACTATAATAAATATACAATCTAATTATTTTTGTGAAATACATTTAACTTTTCGAACTCAACTATTTACAAACTTTAATTATTTTCATCACTCTTTTAACTACTTTGTCCCAATCATATTTAGGTACAACTAACTTTTATACAAAAATTACTTTATTTACTCTATTTTAACTCATTTTCATTCATTTCCTAATTTAAACTTTATATCTACCTATTTTGTAAATATGAACGAAATAACTACATTTTATTAAGTAATTGTAATAAAAGTATACAAAAACTAGGGAATATTAATATATAAAAGTAGTACTATTTGATGTTATCAGCAACCCTAACCTAACATGGTACGTCTTAGTAAACTATTACTACGTTTCAACATTTCTTATCCGGATATCGATTCGAACCTGGTTCCTGCTAAACATTGGTTACTTTTCGAACGTATCACTTACCAAACTATACCGCGAGTATACATTTATTGTTAGAACTTTTATGGCAACAATTGAGCGCCACGTAAACTACTACTGTTGTTAACAAAACGACTTTTCAGAAAACATACGCGACTGACGTTCCGACTTGATTCTAAATCTCGGGACGAGATTTCTCTAACATGGGGAGAATGTGACACCCCGCAAAAATTTAACGCGATTATGTACACTAAACATTTGCATTATTAGGCTAATTCCCTACTTGAGTGAATTCACAACTATTTTTAGAGGTAAGTCTAGCAAAGCCCAACTAGTGAATACGCGTAACATTATATCTCGTAATTAGTTGTAATTACGTACGAAACAATTAGAACAAACGCGACAAAAATATACGACTGTTGGTGAACAAAAATTATTTAATAAAACGAAATTTATTAAATAACATTAACGATTTTTAAATATTATGTTGATAATATTTACAAAGTATTTTATAACGTATAAACGCTTATTTCGCAAACTAAAACGAAACAAAGTTAAAATTATATAAACTTAACTAAATTATTTCCATAAAATATTTCAACCAAAAGTATAATCGAATACGTATTTAAATATTTACCAATTAATTTTTTTTTAAACATTTGACGATCGGGTAAACGAATACGGGTAAAATACCACAATTTTGGGGCAACTTTCCCCTTGTTTTTGGCTCCAAAAATCAGCCAACCCTTTCCCCCCCTTTCATTTCACTTCATCATCATCATCTTATCATCTCCTTTCTCTCTCTCTAAAACAACCCACTTAAGAATCACCACAAAAACGCCACCAAAACTACAACTAAACGGCCTCAAATCGCATAACTCGTTTAGAGAAAAACGATAACGACAACGAGGGCTACACTTCTATCTTCTCGGATTTTCACGGCGTTAACTTTGGCGTTAGGAGATTCTGGACCATACTTGGGCTTAGGTTTGCTAGCACTCGCACGTTACTTAACTCAACAGGTGAGTTCACAGCCCCTACTTTTACTGTTTTAACTGCTTTGAACAGGGGTGGAAAACATAGTCAAACTGCTTTACTGATTGCCATAACTGTTTTTGCTTATATGATTATTTATCATACTTGTATACTCGCACGATTTGAATACTTTGTACGATTGAACATTTACAACTAAACTGATATTTATGAAATAACATTTTCATACTGTAAACGTGGTAAAACTTGATTGTTAAACCGGAGAACGACCGGTACTTTTTATGTAAACGCTGGAGAACGACCAGCAACGTATTTTAGTGCCAGAGAACAACTGGCCACTGGACGAGAGAACGACCCGTGCGTTTTGGATGGGAGAACGACCCATGCGTATCTAGACCGGAGAACGACCGGTAAACTGTTTTTGTTGGACGGGAGAACGACCCGTGCGTATCTAGACCGGAGAACGACCGGTAAACTATTTTATTGGACGGGAGAACGACCCGTGCGTTAAACTGTGTTTTGGGTAACATCCCACGTAAACTGTATTTTGGGTAACATCACACGTAAACTGTATTTTGGGTAACATCCCACGTAAACTGTATTTTGGGTAACATCCCACGTAAACTGTATTTTGGGTAACATCCCAACCGAACTATACTTGGATAACATTCCACTAAACGCTTATTCAACCATTATGGCAATACTTATCTGTGAACGTATTTGGTTTATCAACTGTGCTTACAAACTTGATTCAACTATTGCAAACATAAAAACCTGTGAATTCACTCAACCTCGTTGTTGACTTTTTACTATGTTTTTCAGGGAATTAGCTGCGCATGTAAGGACCACCTGCACATATGGAAACTAGGCGACCCATGAAGCTTAGGATGCCAACTTTTTGAAACATATGGATTTCTTTAGTATAACTAAAGCTGTTTTAGTCATATTTCAGAAATCTACTTTTGTATAACATTAATTACACTTATACGATTCGTTGAATCGTCAACTTTTGTAAATTATTAATTTTGGCATCTTAATATATCATATTCTGTTGTAATCATATGCTCTGATACGTATGCATGTACATTGTTAATGTGGCGCCCCCAGCTTATACCAATGCTTTCGCTAAACGAATTTGAGGGTGTTACAGATTGGTATCAGAGACATTGGTTATAGCGAACTAGATTTCTTAGGTGACTTAGAGACCTAGACTATAGCCTTGGCTAGAACGCACATGCATACACACATTTGCATACGTCTAACGTCGTTACGACACATCAATACATGTGATTCCTTCGTCGAACCGTACTATGTCTGAAACTGTTCCCTTTCATTCAAAACTCTTATGAACCTGATCGTATTAAGCGATTGATGAAAAGAAGTATGTATTTAGCATCATATAATGACGCCTGGCCAACGTGATTATATTATACTAAGTACATATGGGTGTTTCATAGTCGTGAGACACGTGATGGGGATCTTGTCATTTCTTCTTAAATACTCGATAACTGAATTATGTGAAATTTATATCCTTCACATCTCTTTCATTGGCATTGACTTCTGCATTTCCTTCCTCGCAGAACGTCAGCATGCCGCCTAAACAAAGAAAGACCCGCAACAGTCGCCAAACGAATACACCTCCTGTCGTCGAAACCACCGAACAAATTATCGAGCGACGCGTGGCCGAGGCAATCGCCCAATACGAGGCCAGTCGCAACCGTGAAAACGTGGTGAACAACAACAGAGCCACACCCGTTAACAGCGAGACACCAACGAATACCCAGCAGGGGTGTTCATACAAAACATTTCAAGCCTGCAAACCCAACACCTTCACCGGGACTGAAGGGGCCATCGGCCTAGTCCACTGGATTGAGAAGATGGAATCGGTGATAGACATCAGCGACTGTGCAGCCGACAAAATAGTGAAATACGCCACCTGTACTCTAGCTGACAAAGCGTTGACCTGGTGGAACGCTCAGATCCAAATTCTTGGACGCTCAACTGCTTACTCCATCTCGTGGGAGACTTTGAAACAAATGATGATGGAAGAATTCTGCTCTCAGAGTGAGCACCAGAAACTTGAAACCGAACTGTGGAACATCCAGATGATCGGTGCTGACATCACCGGATACACGACAAGATTTCAAGAGCTTGCACGCCTGGTACCCCACATGGTGACTCCCGAAAGCAAACGCATCGAGCGTTACAACAAGGGCTTGGCCCCACAAATCCGAGGCATGGTGATGTCCTCCAAACCGACTACCTTTAGGAGCGCAGTTGACCTGGCTCAAAGTTTGACTGATGATGCGGTCTTGATTGGAACTTTGAAAGTTTCTACTGGGAAAAATGAACCCCTCCGAATCGAAGCCGGTGACTCTGGAAACAACAAAATAAAGTGGAACAGTGAGAACAACGACCGTCAGGGTCAACAAAACAGGAATCCGGGAAACACCCGAGCCTACGCCACGATCACCAACACTGGACCCAAAACCTACCTTGGCAACAAACCAAAGTGTGACAAGTGCGGGAAGCACCATACATGCGAATGCGCCTTCTGCCAAGACTGCAGGAACTGGGGTCATTTGGCCCAAAACTGTAAAACAAACCCTAACCCTCGACAAAACAATGGGTGCTTTGAGTGCGGTGAACCGGGGCACTACCGAAACCAATGCCCACAACTCAACAACAACCGCAACAATCAGAACAACAACAATCGGACTGCCAACGTTCCGAATGCGCCAGGACGCGTATACATCATTCGTGCACGGGATGCGCCAGAGCAACCCTAACCTAACATGGTACGTCTTAGTAAACTATTACTACGTTTCAACATTTCTTATCCGGATATCGATTCGAACCTGGTTCCTGCTAAACATTGGTTACTTTTCGAACGTATCACTTACCAAACTATACCGCGAGTATACATTTATTGTTAGAACTTTTATGGCAACAATTGAGCGCCACGTAAACTACTACTGTTGTTAACAAAACGACTTTTCAGAAAACATACGTGACTGGCGTTCCGACTTGATTCTAAATCTCGGGACGAGATTTCTCTAACATGAGGAGAATGTGACACCCCGCAAAAATTTAACGCGATTATGTACACTAAACATTTGCATTATTAGGCTAATTCCCTACTTGAGTGAATTCACAACTATTTTTAGAGGTAAGTCTAGCAAAGCACAACTAGTGAATACGCGTAACATTATATCTCGTAATTAGTTATAATTACGTACGAAACAATTAGAACAAACGCGACAAAAATATACGACTGTTGGTGAACAAAAATTATTTAATAAAACGAAATTTATTAAATAACATTAACGATTTTTAAATATTATGTTGATAATATTTACAAAGTATTTTATAACGTATAAACGCTTATTTCGCAAACTAAAACGAAACAAAGTTAAAATTTTATAAACTTAACTAAATTATTTCCATAAAATATTTCAACCAAAAGTATAATCGAATACGTATTTAAATATTTACCAATTAATTTTTTTTAAACATTTGACGACCGGGTAAACGAATACGGGTAAAATACCACAATTTTGGGGCAACTTTCCCCTTGTTTTTGGCTCCAAAAATCAGCCAACCCTTTCCCCCCCTTTCATTTCACTTCATCATCATCATCTTATCCTCTCCTTTCTCTCTCTCTCTAAAACAACCCACTTAAGAATCACCACAAAAACGCCACCAAAACTACAACTAAACGGCCTCAAATCGCATAACTCGTTTAGAGAAAAACGATCATGACAACGAGGGCTACACTTCTAACTTCTCGGATTTTCACGGCGTTAACTTTGGCGTTAGGAGATTATGGACCATACTTGGGCTTAGGTTTGCTAGCACTCGCACGTTACTTAACTCAACAGGTGAGTTCACAGCCCCTACTTTTACTGTTTTAACTGCTTTGAACAGGGGTGGAAAACATAGTCAAACTGCTTTACTGATTGCCATAACTGTTTTTGCTTATATGATTATTTATCATACTTGTATACTCGCACGATTTGAGTACTTTGTACGATTGAACATTTACAACTAAACTGGTATTTATGAAATAACATTTTCATACTGTAAACGTGGTAAAACTTGATTGTTAGACCGGAGAACGACCGGTACTTTTTATGTAAACGCTGGAGAACGACCAGCAACGTATTTTAGTGCCAGAGAACGACTGGCCACTGGACGGGAGAACGACCCGTGTGTTTTGGATGGGAGAACGACCCATGCGTATCTAGACCGGAGTATAACACCCTCAAAATACAAGGACTTTTTTTTTTTAAACATATCGGAAGCGCATGATTAATAGAAATCAGTAGATTGCATACATACATTTCAAATAGCAATCCACTTACATACAAACCTTTAAAACTATATTATTCTAATTATTACACACATTAAGTTTAGGTGTTATAGAAATCCAAACATGTTGTTAAATCATTAATGTATTATCCATTTCAGAGTGAGCTTGTCAAACATTCCATTCCATATGTACTTCTTGCCCACCCACAAACAAAAGTAAACCTGCAAGAAGTAATGAGGGGTTAGCACGAAGCTAAGTGAATAGATCCCAAGCTATCAATCTAACTCAGCTTAACACATGCCTATAACCAAGCAATGCACAAGCAACATAGAAGGATCGGTGGTCCTTGAGGTACCCTCATGCCGCGGATGGTTCCCCAAGTAACACTTAAAACCAACTGACGGCCAAATCAGAGGTTAAACCGATAGTTTAGTACTATTACTACACACGACGCAATTTCAGTGTCCAACACATGTACAAGGCACTTGCGAAGTCCTAGTAATAGTATCCAAACCCAACACATTAGTTGACCCCCACCAAATCAAATAGTCCACAACTATCATAGTATGTAGGACGCCAATAATCAATCAAGGGTTAGCCATCATGGCAATATAATATTAAAGCAATCATTGCAATAAACCAAGTTTACCCGTTGTAACCATGTTGTTACAACTAACTTAGACTGAAAGTCCAAGATCCACTCACCGACTATCATAGTCGCCCACTCAGTAGTCTAATGTCACTGAGTCTTCTCCATATCTGAGAATACAACAATAACACAAGTCAGTCCCTTGTATCGAATCTATACAACATCATTCCAACATTACAAATACAACACACTTCACAATCACTTATCAAGTTTATGCTCATTATAATCATAACCTCCTTTAATCAACTTTCATTATCACCATTAACATGATTAAACCGTTAACCGGATTTTTACCATCAAATATTACTAATTCATTCAAAACCCCAACACAAGGTTTAATGAATATTTAATCAACTTAGTTACCACTTTACTCATAAATCCTCAATCAAGTGTTCTAATTAACAATTATCCTCTTTTCATCATATAACACATCATAATCATTAATTCTCTACAACACCTCATGATCACTCAATCAAATTCTTTAATTTCAAGTTAGGACCTAAGTTATACTCATGAATTAGGTACTAACTAACAACTATAACACAATCAAAAGCTTTACTTCATGAATTATCAATTAAATCATAACTTTTATCATGAACAAACATCAATTCCTTCCACTCTAGGTTAGGGTTTCACTTATAATTATGAATTACTTATCAATTAACAATAATATGATCATTACAAGCTTAGATACAAGATTAATCATGCCAATAAAATCAAATATTCAAAACCCCATTTCTAGGTTCACATGAAACTTAAGAATTTACACCTACAACATGTTTATAAAGACAAAGGAATGATTAATCCATATTACTCAATCATAACTCATAACAATTTACACTTTTGAAACCCTAATTTCGGATTAAAATCAAGAACACTAAAACCCCCAATTTCTAGGGTTCATAATTCAAAGATTAAGAACTTACAAGTTGTAAAGAAGGATTAGAAGATGATAATCTACATGCTTGTAACAACCGCCAAATTAGGGCTAGTATTAGCGCCTAACTCTTTGTTAATACATGTAATTAGTTCTGTGTTAGGCTAATTTATGTATCGGATTATATGTTGGTTAATATATACAACTTTGCGATTTGATTAAATCGTACGCAACTTAAATAGAATGAAATTCTATTCGGTTAACACAGACGTTGGTGAACAAATGTTTATAAGCAAAAATAACGCAATTATGACCAAAACGCTATTTTATAACAATTAGTAACTGCCTCGTATTACACGATTCATAACTTACACGATTTAATAACAAAAGTAATTAAATCTAATTTAAACTATTAAAGATTTAAGGAAATAATTTAAATAAATTATTTAACAAGATTTGTAATTTTATAAAAATAATTAAACGCGAAAAATGGATATTTAACGCTTAAACGACGTAGCAAACGAACACCGCACGGGGAGCGGGGACTGGAAAGTGGAGGATAAACCTCCACCTCCCACCTTTTTCTTCTTCATTTCACCTATCTCTTTCTCTCTCTTACTTTCTCTTCTCCTCTCTTTTCTCTCAAAACCACCAACCAACTAAAAACCACAACATCACAAAAATCGACAAATACTACCACTAAACGCACGCGAAACATACTACTCTTTTGGAAGAAAACGACCACCGCATCACGATCTATCACGCTATCTTTTCGGATTTCTCATCCGACACTTTGTAAGTTTCCGACAAATCCCGAAATCTCTCGTTTTTGATCATTTTTACAAGTTTATGGCTTAAATAGGCTTAATATGTTCATATAAGGGTTGGGTAAAAGATTTGGACCGAACGGAAACCGGAAAACTCGTTTTCGGCACATTTTCCGGCCAACAGACCGCTACGTCGCTTTTGGACCCAGATTCATGCGACGTCGGCCTCTACGTCGCACAACCCTTCGTGACGTCGCATTGTGCGACGTCCGTCACTACGTCGCATTAAGTTGCGACGTCGCGCCTAGCGACGCCAGCCCCTACGTCGCATTGATTTGCGAAGGTCGCATCATGCGACGTACATGCCTACGTCGCACCCTACGTCGCACCTTACGTCGCATGCCTACGTCGCATGCTACGTCGCACAAAACAGAACTTTGAAAACTCAGATTTTACTAAGTGTCGAACTTACACAACTTCAAATACTTATGTCATACGACTTAACAAACGTCATAGAACATACTTTCTATTACAATTACACTAAATTGCGTTATAAATGACAAACTTTAATTATAACAAATCACCAACGGGCCGTATACTTTGTTACGAACGCGAACAAACCAACATTTAAACACAACGGGTTGTATGAACAACTAGCCTAGATGGTCTTGCGAGACATCTACTTACTTAACCTTACGTGTTTAGGCACTAGAAGGTTACGGGTTCGGAGAACCTACTTGATTTACTACTACTTGCTATTTACCACTGCTCGACTCAGGTGAGTCTTACAGCCCCACTTTTACTGTTTTATACTTTGGGGTGAGATACTTAGCAACTGTTTTACGTATGAACACAATGTACTGAACTGAAAACATTACTGATTACAAACAAACGCATGAGTTACTTTTATCCACTGAAAGCCTCCTAATCGTAAGTTGTTAGTTATGGACTTAAGCGCGATTACTAATAGATGGATCCATTTGGGACTGACAATCCCTGTCTGGGGTGGTAGCGCCACCACGTACTGATTTACACGTAGAAACAGACATATTAGTATTTGTTACATATGAGTGTGCGGATAGCACTCACGGGGGTACGTGATATATTCACACTACACGGTTAAGCTTCAACTTATGAGCTCATGGCACTGTACTGATTAACTGATTTACTTATTTTGCTTGATAGTAATACGGGTACATACTTGTGGTTCATAACACCTACTTATTACTAAACCTGTGAGATTCACCAACCTTTTTGGTTGACACTTTTTAGCTTTGTATCTCAGGTACACTTACGGAGTAGGACTACTCCAGGATTACTAGCTAGAGTCGCATGATTTACAAACTGCATTTAACGGAGATTCCTTGGCATTATCTTTTGTAACTATGGCGATGTAATAGAATCTCCCGCTATACGCGTGGGCTCTAGGGAATTACATTTTGTATACGAAAACCTACGGTTTTCAAACGATTATTAACTATGAAATGTAACTATTTTACAAACGTCTCATTTAGAGGTCGTTTACTATTAATCTTGTGCTTTGTATATTGATTAGTAACACCCAATGTATGCTTCCGCAATTCATTAAATTTGGGGGTGTTACAGATTGGTATCAGAGCCTAAGGTTATAGTGAACTAGGTTGCATTTAGTGGGCCTAGACTATGACCGTTAGGCAGTATTCTCTTATTAGACATGACTAGTTCAGGAATTACAGCATACAACTTTAATTTAACATAGCCTGATCAACTATGTATAATTAAGGAAAGATGATGTAAGATCTGAAATAATTATGTTGAACAGGGATACGATAGTTGACTCTGACTACGAGAGAACCGGACCATTACTTGATACGTGCTAGACACTAGGCTGGATATGATATATGTATATATATTAGCCTCATCTTACTAACGCTTTGTCTCAGAAATGGCAAACATCCCATCCAATTCATCTCGTTCTCAATCCGGGTCGCAGAACCCAAGGGTAGCAAGGAGGAACGCTAGGTTGCCTCGAGCTGGCCCGTACTCCACTCACTCTACCTTGCCGGCCTTAGCCGCTAGGGTGAACCAACACGAGCAACGACTTCGCACCATGGATGTCGTGTTGCAGGAAACAAACGAAAACTGGAGACTTACATCCCTCGAACGCATAGAAGAAGTCTCCGACGACCTAGAAACCACAAACAACAACATGGATGTCCTTCGCAACCAAATTATAGAAATAAGGGTGGAAAATGCCCTTCTGCAACAAAGGATGGATGAATGTGTGCAGCGCTCACTTGAGGCAGAAGAGTATGCGCGCGGACTAACACAACGACTAGCACTAGCCGAAGACAACGCCCGACAAGCTAGCAGGCTTGCAAACACTGTGGACCGTCTTGTCACGATGATGGAACAAATTAATCTACGTTAAAACTAGTGTAGTCTTTATCCTGTAATCTAGTAACTATCTAAGCACTACTCTATGTTTCAGTCGGATGTAATAATTCCCGACACCTTTTGTAATACATCTGTAGGATGTAACCTTTGAACTCGTATCATCTATCAAGTATTTCTTGCTGTTTCAACTCATATTAATTGCCATAATCCTTTTTCATATTGATGTTATGTATTACCATCTTTATACATGTACATCTGAAATAAATGCAATTTCTCTTACAAAAATCTCATGTATCTTCATTTCTTTTATTGAAGAATCATGCCGCCAAAGACACGACCATACACCGATGCCCAGATTACCTCTCTTATAACTCAGGCTGTTACTGAAGCCTTAGCTCGGAATACTCCACCAGGTTCCACAAGAAACAGCGATGCCGCTGAAACCTCTGCTGCTAAACCTTGTTCATACAAGGATTTCCAAAACTGCAAACCCTTGAGCTTCAAGGGGACCGAAGGAGCCATCGGACTTATCAGATGGTTCGAAAAGATGGAATCAGTTTTCCGCATCAGCAAATGTGCGGAAGACGACAAGGTCAAATTCTCCACCTGCACCCTCGAAGATGGTGCCCTCTCGTGGTGGAATTCCTATACCCAGTCTGTGGGTATTGACACCGCTTATCTACTCCCTTGGGAGGATCTGAAGAAAATGCTCACGGATGAGTATTGCCCGTCCGAACAACTTCACAAGCTGGACGAAGAGTTCTGGAACTTAAAAGTGCAAGGAACTGATATCGTTGGATACACCACCAGATTCCAACAACTCACCGTCCTTCGCCCAGCTATGGCAGGTACTGGGCTCGACAAGATTAAGAAATACATCCGCGGCCTCCCGGAACCCGTCCGGGGAAATGTCGCCTCATCAAAACAAACCACACTTCATGGTGCCATTCGGTTGGCCCATGAACTTCTAGCCATGAACGAGGACCCCGAATCACCCACTCCATCTTCCAACAGCAACAAAAGAAAGTGGTCTGACAATCACAACAACCACCAAAACAAGAAACCTGAAACCATTAAAGCCTACATCTCCAGTTCTGATGACAAGGGGGCGTACAAGGGAACCAAGCCCTATTGCCCAAAGTGCCAACGACACCACCATGGTTCGTGTCCCTGCAGCAAGTGTAAAAGATTTGGACACTTGGCTAGGGACTGTAGATCAAACACCACTGACATCAACACCTCGGCACCAAAGACTTGTTATGGGTGCAACGGTACGGGGCATTTCAAGAAAGACTGCCCGAAGCTGAACAACAACAACAACAGGAACAACAACAATGCTCGAGGAAGAGCTTTTGTACTGAAATCTGGGGAAGCCCGTCAAGACCCGAATGTGGTCACGGGTACGTTTCTTCTCAACAACTTGACTGCATCTGTATTATTTGATACTGGTGCTGATAAGAGCTTTATTTCCGACGAATTTTACCCACTACTTGACACTACACCTATTGCCTTAGATTCTAAGTACACAATAGAATTGGCAAACGGAAAACTTATTGAGGCTGACAGTGTGGTACCTAATTGCACTCTGAACTTAGCTAACGAGTTCTTTTCCATTTACTTGATACCTGTCGAAATCGGCAGCTTTGACATCATCGTCGGGATGGATTGGTTGTCCAAGTACCGAGCCGAAATCGTTTGTTTTGAGAAAATCGTACGCATTCCTCTCGTCACCGGTGGAACTTTGAGCATACAAGGGGAGACCGGTGGGACGAGAATAAACATCATTTCTTGCATGAAAACCCGAAAGTACTTGAGAAAAGGGTACCAGGCAATCCTCGCGCACGTTATGGAGAAAAAGTCGGTGGAAAAGCGACTTGAGGATGTGCCTATCGTTCGAGACTTCCCAGAAGTCTTTCCTGAAGACTTGCCTGGCCTTCCGCCACCTAGACAAGTCGAATTTTCTATTGACCTTGTGCCCGGTGCAGCACCCGTGGCACGAGCACCTTACCGATTAGCCCCATCCGAACTTCAGGAGTTGTCTACTCAGTTACAGGAACTCCTGGACAAGGGATTTATTCGACCAAGTTCCTCACCTTGGGGAGCTCCGGTCCTGTTTGTGAAAAAGAAAGACGGTTCTTTCCGCATGTGCATCGACTACCGTGAACTCAACAAATTAACTGTCAAGAACCGTTACCCACTTCCTCGCATTGATGACCTGTTTGACCAACTCCAGGGATCGAGTTTTTATTCAAAAATCGATCTACGGTCAGGTTATCATCAACTCCGAGTTCGTTACGATGACATTCCAAAAACAGCTTTCCGAACTCGCTACGGGCATTATGAATTCCAAGTGATGCCATTCGGCTTAACCAACGCACCGGCAGTATTCATGGATCTTATGAATCGGGTGTGCAAACCTTACCTTGACAAGTTTGTTATCGTCTTTATCGATGACATCTTGATTTACTCACGCACTGAACAAGAACACGCGCAACACCTGAAAACCATCCTAGAGCTGCTCAAACACGAAGAGTTATACGCCAAATTCTCTAAGTGTGAGTTCTAGATGCAAACCGTTCAATTCCTTGGACACGTCATTGACAATCAAGGGATTCATGTCGATCCTTCAAAAATGGAGGCTATCAAATGTTGGCAAGCACCTACAACCCTGACCGAGGTACGCCAATTCTTAGGACTCGCCGGATACTATACGCGGTTCATTGAGAATTTTTCGAAAATAGCCCTACCTCTCACTGCACTGACTCAAAAAGAAAAGAAGTTCGATTGGACTGACAAACAGGAGTCAGCTTTCCAGCTACTAAAACAGAAACTCTGCAGTGCACCTATCCTATCTTTACCCGAAGGCAACGATGACTTCGTGGTATACTATGATGCTTCACACCAAGGTCTTGGTTGCGTGTTGATGCAACGAGACAAGGTCATCGCTTACGCCTCTCGACAACTCAAGGTCCACGAAAAGAATTACACAACTCATGACCTAGACTTGGGGGCTGTTGTATTCGCTCTGAAAATCTGGAGACATTACTTATACGGTACCAAGTGTACAATCTTTACCGACCATAAAAGTCTCCAACATATCTTCGATCAAAAGGATCTCAACATGAGGCAACGTCGATGGGTCGAGTTGCTCACTGATTACGATTGCGAAATTCGCTATCATCCAGGCAAGGCGAATGTTGTCGCCGATGCTTTAAGCCGAAAGGAACGAGTGAAACCACTTCGAGTTCGAGCTCTCGGTATGACCATTCACAACGATCTCATCAATCAAACTCTCACCGCTCAACTCGAAGCACTCAAACCAGAAAACTTGATAAACGAGGCCTTGCGGGGCATGGACAAACAATTCGACACCAAACCTAACGGGGCCAAATACTTCTCGAATCGAATCTGGTTACCAAGTTTTGGGAACCTGCGAGACTTGGTAATGAATGAAGCTCACAAGTCAAAATACTCTATACACCCCGGTGCCGACAAAATGTATCACGGCATCAAGGAAATGTACTGGTGGCCCAACATGAAAGCTGACATTGCAACCTATGTTGGCAAGTGTCTTACTTGTTCTAAAGTTAAAGCTGAACACCAGAAACCTTCCGGTTTGCTACAACAACCTGAAATACCACAATGGAAATGGGAGCAGATCACCATGGATTTCATTACTAAACTCCCAAAAACTTCTAACGGTTGCGATACCATTTGGGTGATCGTTGATCGACTCACTAAATCTGCTCATTTCCTAGCCATCAAAGAAACTGACAAGATGGAACGTTTGACACGAATCTACCTGAAAGAAATCGTGTCAAGACACGGCGTGCCCATCTCAATCATCTCCGACCGGGATGCTCGGTTTACTTCTCGCTTCTGGCAATCACTGCAAAAATCTCTTGGTACTCGTCTGGATATGAGTACGGCTTACCATCCTCAAACCGATGGCCAGAGCGAACGAACCATACAAACACTGGAAGACATGCTACGAGCCTGCGTAGTGGACTTCGGTAAAAACTGGGAAAATCACTTACCATTGTGCGAGTTCTCATACAACAACAGTTACCACACCAGCATAAAGGCTGCACCCTTCGAGGCACTGTACGGTCGTAAGTGCCGGTCACCTATCTGTTGGACTGAGGTGGGGGTTACACAACTCACCGGTCCAGAAATCATACATGAAACAACTGAAAAGATCATCAGCATACAAAACCGACTAAAAGCCGCACGTGATCGTCAGAAAAGCTATGCTGACGTGAGACGCAAACACCTTGAGTTCCAAGTAGGGGACAAGGTACTTCTCAAAGTGGCACCGTGGAAAGGTGTCATTCGATTCGGAAAACGAGGCAAACTAAATCCTAGATACATCGGACCATTCGAAATCCTTGAAAAGATTGGTCCAGTGGCATACCACCTGCAACTTCCTGCTGAGCTTAGCAACGTTCACAACACATTCCACATTTCTAATCTTAAGAAATGTCTGTCTGACGAGACACTGATTATACCGCTCGACGAAATTCAGATCGATGATAAACTTCATTTTGTCGAGGAACCTATGGAAATAATGGACCGCGAGGTCAAACAACTAAAACAGAGTCGTATTCCCATCGTGAAAGTCAGGTGGAATTCTAGGCGTGGCCCGGAGTTCACCTGGGAACGGGAAGACCAAATGCGACAGAAATATCCACATCTCTTCCCAGACAACGCACCGACCGTGCAATCAAGCTAATTTCGGGACGAAATTCTTTTAACAAGGGGAGAATGTAACAACCGCCAAATTAGGGCTAGTATTAGCGCCTAACTCTTTGTTAATACATGTAATTAGTTCTGTGTTAGGCTAATTTATGTATCGGATTATATGTTGGTTAATATATACAACTTTGCGATTTGATTAAATCGTACGCAACTTAAATAGAATGAAATTCTATTCGGTTAACACAGACGTTGGTGAACAAATGTTTATAAGCAAAAATAACGCAATTATGACCAAAACGCTATTTTATAACAATTAGTAACTGCCTCGTATTACACGATTCATAACTTACACGATTTAATAACAAAAGTAATTAAATCTAATTTAAACTATTAAAGATTTAAGGAAATAATTTAAATAAATTATTTAACAAGATTTGTAATTTTATAAAAATAATTAAACGCGAAAAATGGATATTTAACGCTTAAACGACGGAGCAAACGAACACCGCACGGGGAGCGGGGACTGGAAAGTGGAGGATAAACCTCCACCTCCCACCTTTTTCTTCTTCATTTCACCTATCTCTTTCTCTCTCTTACTTTCTCTTCTCCTCTCTTTTCTCTCAAAACCACCAACCAACTAAAAACCACAACATCACAAAAATCGACAAATACTACCACTAAACGCACGCGAAACATACTACTCTTTTGGAAGAAAACGACCACCGCATCACGATCTATCACGCTATCTTTTCGGATTTCTCATCCGACACTTTGTAAGTTTCCGACAAATCCCGAAATCTCTCGTTTTTGATCATTTTTACAAGTTTATGGCTTAAATAGGCTTAATATGTTCATATAAGGGTTGGGTAAAAGATTTGGACCGAACGGAAACCGGAAAACTCGTTTTCGGCACATTTTCCGGCCAACAGACCGCTACGTCGCTTTTGGACCCAGATTCATGCGACGTCGGCCTCTACGTCGCACAACCCTTCGTGACGTCGCATTATGCGACGTCCGTCACTACGTCGCATTAAGTTGCGACGTCGCGCCTAGCGACGCCAGCCCCTACGTCGCATTGATTTGCGAAGGTCGCATCATGCGACGTACATGCCTACGTCGCACCCTACGTCGCACCTTACGTCGCATGCCTACGTCGCATGCTACGTCGCACAAAACAGAACTTTGAAAACTCAGATTTTACTAAGTGTCGAACTTACACAACTTCAAATACTTATGTCATACGACTTAACAAACGTCATAGAACATACTTTCTATTACAATTACACTAAATTGCGTTATAAATGACAAACTTTAATTATAACAAATCACCAACGGGCCGTATACTTTGTTACGAACGCGAACAAACCAACATTTAAACACAACGGGTTGTATGAACAACTAGCCTAGATGGTCTTGCGAGACATCTACTTACTTAACCTTACGTGTTTAGGCACTAGAAGGTTACGGGTTCGGAGAACCTACTTGATTTACTACTACTTGCTATTTACCACTGCTCGACTCAGGTGAGTCTTACAGCCCCACTTTTACTGTTTTATACTTTGGGGTGAGATACTTAGCAACTGTTTTACGTATGAACACAATGTACTGAACTGAAAACATTACTGATTACAAACAAACGCATGAGTTACTTTTATCCACTGAAAGCCTCCTAATCGTAAGTTGTTAGTTATGGACTTAAGCGCGATTACTAATAGATGGATCCATTTGGGACTGACAATCCCTGTCTGGGGTGGTAGCGCCACCACGTACTGATTTACACGTAGAAACAGACATATTAGTATTTGTTACATATGAGTGTGCGGATAGCACTCACGGGGGTACGTGATATATTCACACTACACGGTTAAGCTTCAACTTATGAGCTCATGGCACTGTACTGATTAACTGATTTACTTATTTTGCTTGATAGTAATACGGGTACATACTTGTGGTTCATAACACCTACTTATTACTAAACCTGTGAGATTCACCAACCTTTTTGGTTGACACTTTTTAGCTTTGTATCTCAGGTACACTTACGGAGTAGGACTACTCCAGGATTACTAGCTAGAGTCGCATGATTTACAAACTGCATTTAACGGAGATTCCTTGGCATTATCTTTTGTAACTATGGCGATGTAATAGAATCTCCCGCTATACGCGTGGGCTCTAGGGAATTACATTTTGTATACGAAAACCTACGGTTTTCAAACGATTATTAACTATGAAATGTAACTATTTTACAAACGTCTCATTTAGAGGTCGTTTACTATTAATCTTGTGCTTTGTATATTGATTAGTAACACCCAATGTATGCTTCCGCAATTCATTAAATTTGGGGGTGTTACAGATTGGTATCAGAGCCTAAGGTTATAGTGAACTAGGTTGCATTTAGTGGGCCTAGACTATGACCGTTAGGCAGTATTCTCTTATTAGACATGACTAGTTCAGGAATTACAGCATACAACTTTAATTTAACATAGCCTGATCAACTATGTATAATTAAGGAAAGATGATGTAAGATCTGAAATAATTATGTTGAACAGGGATACGATAGTTGACTCTGACTACGAGAGAACCGGACCATTACTTGATACGTGCTAGACACTAGGCTGGATATGATATATGTATATATATTAGCCTCATCTTACTAACGCTTTGTCTCAGAAATGGCAAACATCCCATCCAATTCATCTCGTTCTCAATCCGGGTCGCAGAACCCAAGGGTAGCAAGGAGGAACGCTAGGTTGCCTCGAGCTGGCCCGTACTCCACTCACTCTACCTTGCCGGCCTTAGCCGCTAGGGTGAACCAACACGAGCAACGACTTCGCACCATGGATGTCGTGTTGCAGGAAACAAACGAAAACTGGAGACTTACATCCCTCGAACGCATAGAAGAAGTCTCCGACGACCTAGAAACCACAAACAACAACATGGATGTCCTTCGCAACCAAATTATAGAAATAAGGGTGGAAAATGCCCTTCTGCAACAAAGGATGGATGAATGTGTGCAGCGCTCACTTGAGGCAGAAGAGTATGCGCGCGGACTAACACAACGACTAGCACTAGCCGAAGACAACTCCCGACAAGCTAGCAGGCTTGCAAACACTGTGGACCGTCTTGTCACGATGATGGAACAAATTAATCTACGTTAAAACTAGTGTAGTCTTTATCCTGTAATCTAGTAACTATCTAAGCACTACTCTATGTTTCAGTCGGATGTAATAATTCCCGACACCTTTTGTAATACATCTGTAGGATGTAACCTTTGAACTCGTATCATCTATCAAGTATTTCTTGCTGTTTCAACTCATATTAATTGCCATAATCCTTTTTCATATTGATGTTATGTATTACCATCTTTATACATGTACATCTGAAACAAATGCAATTTCTCTTACAAAAATCTCATGTATCTTCATTTCTTTTATTGAAGAATCATGCCGCCAAAGACACGACCATACTATTAATCTTGTGCTTTGTATATTGATTAGTAACACCCAATGTATGCTTCCGCAATTCATTAAATTTGGGGGTGTTACAATGCTAGTAGCTTGAATTCGAGTTTGTGATCTTCAATTTGATGATTTCTTCATGATTTTGTGGATTGGTTAAGTATTAGGGAGTGTGTGTGTGTATATCGTATGTATGTATGTATGTATGGGAATAAAACCCATTTATTCCATAGATTATATCATCAAAATGTTAGTTTTCATTCCCCATATTTATTATTGTCTGGAACTTAAAAACCATTTGCGGGGAAATACAATTTTATTTTACCGTCAACTAAATAAATTTAAAACAAACAATATTTCACTAACCACAATATTTCATGAGGCTTATTGACCTATTAAATTTACAATCAAACACATATAACAAATTTAAATCGCATTTAAATTTACAGGAAATACCTATTACTCCTAGGCCCAATTTGAGGATGTTACAAATCTCTCCCCCTTAAAGAGATTTCGTCCTCGAAATCTAATCATCCTTAATTAATCTAGGGAATTTAATCACATCATACCTCGTGTGAAGTTTGGTTCACACTTTATTTTGCAATTCCCTAATTACATAATTATTTATCACTAAATGCACATAAGGTATATGTACAATTTAAATTACTTATGCATATCATCTCTATGCGTATCTTAATCACTAACCACACATACACAAAATATGTATACATTTAAATCTATTTATATAGATATACGTTTTCAACCTATTACACATGCACATATCCAAATGTACATGCTTCAATTTCTCATTTCAGCGCATATAATGTACCTAAATCTTATCTTCATATACACCATGGTCACTTTTAAACAAGTTATCACTTAACTAAGTATAGTAATATACTTTCACAAACAGAACTAGCAACGTGCTAGGTCTTTACAATTAATATAGGAATTATATCCTTTTCGATAATAAAAACAGTGGTTATGAAAACCACAATACACATATCATCGATGAAATTTAAATTTCAATTATAACTAGCATCTACGCTAATATCCACATATCACTGAGGTACATGAAACCCATTTTTATTAAAATATCTCGGAATCATGTAACACTAACCACATATTAATAAGCAAAATAGAGGTCAAATCCTATGGTTACCACCATAATCATGTAATTACACAATCACTTAGCACCAATTCATATTGGATACATGCTAAGTCTCCTTCAATGGTACCTTGCTATACCAGCACATGCACCACATTATCAGAACGTGCTAATCATGCACATATTTTCAACAATATCATCTCAATAATTGTATCTAGTCGACCTCTACATTAGCTTATTTCATGTTTTTAACCTTTTCTATTCGCCACTTATCATTTCGCCTTGATATTATTCATGTTATAACAACCATAATTTTACACGATCCTCAAATCATGGCAATGTGATTATCCATTTTCTCAGTTTCAACCATTATTTCCATAACATTTTTCCTATAATAGGCTATCCGACTATGGTAATCTTTACCAAGCTTTAATTATCATAACCGAATAATCACTTATACATTTTACCAAGTAATAGAAACAGTCCAAAATTTTCCTTTACAATGATATCACATTAAACAATAGTTTTAATAGTTTACTACTACCTTAATTAGTCAGTCAATAACTATTTCATAACCGCAGGTCAACATATGTCACCCGTTATTTTAAAATCATTTAGCTTCATTGGGTACTTAATAGCCTCAACAACTCCATGTGAAATGGCATAATATAAATACGTTGGCCAGACGTCGTCATATTATGTCAGTCACACTTCATTCTCAGGCCACTTCATACCATCCATCTTCAAGTGATTAACTTTTACTTTCTCATATAACACAATGTTGAAATCAACAATTATCACACATATAATAACACTTGTAATAGCTTTATTACCAAGTATTAACTTGTTACTATTTTACTTTATCACTTGAATGTGAAACTACTCACATAATTAAGTAGACATAATAATCCAATTATTCAACAAAATTCTTATTATTACATTAACACAGGTGTAGAGTTTAACATAACTAAGTCAATTTAACACCTTTATCACTGGATTCAATATCAATCACTTAGTACATTAGTTATTGCGTATAATACTATATATAACATTTAGCACTAAGTGCCTTATTAAAATGTCATGTCATATTCCACATATATTCATCAATATATAATTCCTAAGTTAATTAACAATTAACTTTCCATGTTTAGTTATCAAATAAGAGTAAGTTCATATAATTATTTCCTCAACTCTTAAAACACTTATTTCAACCATATCTCATATTTTCATGATTCAAATACTTCATTGTATTTCAAATAATTCATATAACATGGTTCACATAATCAATATCTATTTACCCTAACAAGCAACAATCAACAATACCCTTACTGGTATGCTATGCAGTTAGTTAAACCGCTTACAAACGATTCATACATAATAAAATGGGTGAACCTCTTAAAACAAGTTTTTACATTATATTTAGTCATAGGAATGATCCCTGGGCTCAAAGAAACAAAAGCCCAATACAAATCATAAGCTAAAAGTCCGAAATAATGTCCGAAAAACAGTAAAATGCGATTTTCGAGCCCCAAACGACCCCGAAGTGCCGAAAATTGACAGGGCTCATGGCAAAGCGATGAGCTTTGACCGTTGGCCCGTTTTTGAGTGGACATGTAAATTTCATCTTAATCGGACACCGAAATTTCATAACGGAAATTCTACGACCAACGTTACGTCGAACGTCGAAATTTACGAATTTTCATATTAAATTCACTTAATATAACACATAATACAAGAAATGCCTCAATAAAGGGGAATCCGCCGGATTCTGGGGAATCCGCCCGGATTGAAGGGAATACGCCCGGATTCCGGGAAATCCGCCGGATTCAAAGCCAATTTTCGTGACATAACAATTTTTAAGGAATCCGCCCAATGAATCCGCCCGTATTCATGGGAATCCGTATGGATTCAAGGGAATACGTCCGGATTCAGTATGCTGCAACAGGCCTGCAATTTTTAATGCAAAAATACGAAATTCAAACGCGCATATCTCCTAAACCGTAAAGAGTTAGACTCTGAAATTTTGCAGGCACCCTCATATAATCAAAATGCAACTTTCCATTTTTCCACTTTTTCAAATTACACGTTTTACGAGAAAACGGACATATAACCAATTTTAGGCCATTTTGGACCATTTTGGTTGACACGCTATATTCCAAACGGCATACTTTCAGGGTTCCACCCTTTGCCAACATGTTTCTACATATATTTATGACGTGTGGGCACATTCATCATCCTCATCTACCCGTTCCATTATGTTTTAACTCATTGACCCGTTCAGGGGTCCAAATGGGCAAATTTCACCAAATTCAATCAACATAACTACATTACACTTTCAACCCACATTTTATCTATACTTATGGCTTTAAGTCAACTTAAAAGTTATCATACACAACCACATCAAGTTTCTAACCGTTTTCATACTAAGCGGCCCATTTAGGTACTTAATTGACCCATTTGGGTTTCTGACCATATAAACACCACTCTCACATACATTCCACATATCATTGACTATTTTAAGTCAAACTAAGCCATTTTCGCTAATGGTATCATGATATTACCTTAAATCACCAATTTCACATAAGTTCATCATATATAAACCAATTTCAACAAATTTTCAAATTTGACTTTTCACAAGCACGTCAACACACAACTAGCCTCTTTCTAATTCACATAACAACATGACTCGAAACCTATTAATGGAGAATACTAACATCCCATTAATTTCATCATATCAAGTCACATCAATTCAGTTTATCATTTATCAAACAATTCCCTAGCAAGGATCTATAATCACACCTTGCATTTATCAACTTATTTTCACACTGTAGATAAACTTAATTTCACATAATATAATTGTTACACCTTAGTTAACACTGTATCTACACAGTTTCAACATTTTGATCGAAACTTTCAATTTCCTTCTTAATTAATCATTAACACCTCTATCATCTTATTAACAAGCGATATTCACCGATAATTCAATTTACTTTACTAACAATCATATCATAGTAAGGCAAACAGTCAAAGCTTATTAAAATTCATCAAGCTTATCAGAAATTACCTGGCACATCTAGGCCCACGAGTATTGAGGAATCATTGAGAATACCAGACGGTTCCTCATGTTCCTCCGTCTCTGCATCCAAAACAACACTATTGCATCTTGTTATAGGTTAGCACACATTTAATAGCAACTTTCTCATGCAACCTCTAACCCCATCCCTGTAATGTTTGACTTGACACAAACCTAAGTTTGGGATTGAACATCTTATAATGTACAATTCACCCAAACCTATGCTCTGATACCAATTTATAACACCCTCAAAATACAAGGACATTTTTTTTTAAACATATCGGAAGCGCATGATTAATAGAAATCAGTAGATTGCATACATACATTTCAAATAGCAATCCACTTACATACAAACCTTTAAAACTATATTATTCTAATCATTACACACATTAAGTTTAGGTGTTATAGAAATCCAAACATGTTGTTAAATCATTAATGTATTATCCATTTCAGAGTGAGCTTGTCAAACATTCCATTCCATATGTACTTCTTGCCCACCCACAAACAAAAGTAAACCTGCAAGAAGTAATGAGGGGTTAGCACGAAGCTAAGTGAATAGATCCCAAGCTATCAATCTAACTCAGCTTAACACATGCCTATAACCAAGCAATGCACAAGCAACATAGAAGGATCGGTGGTCCTTGAGGTACCCTCATGCCGCGGATGGTTCCCCAAGTAACACTTAAAACCAACTGACGGCCAAATCAGAGGTTAAACCGATAGTTTAGTACTATTACTACACACGACGCAATTTCAGTGTCCAACACATGTACAAGGCACTTGCGAAGTCCTAGTAATAGTATCCAAACCCAACACATTAGTTGACCCCCACCAAATCAAATAGTCCACAACTATCATAGTATGTAGGACGCCAATAATCAATCAAGGGTTAGCCATCATGGCAATATAATATTAAAGCAATCATTGCAATAAACTAAGTTTACCCGTTGTAACCATGTTGTTACAACTAACTTAGACTGAAAGTCCAAGATCCACTCACCCGATAATCATAGTCGCCCACTCAGTAGTCTAATGTCACCGAGTCTTCTCCATATCTGAGAATACAACAATAACACAAGTCAGTCCCTTGTATCGAATCTATACAACATCATTCCAACATTACAAATACAACACACTTCACAATCACTTATCAAGTTTATGCTCATTATAATCATAACCTCCTTTAATCAACTTTCATTATCACCATTAACATGATTAAACCGTTAACCGGATTTTTACCATCAAATATTACTAATTCATTCAAAACCCCAACACAAGGTTTAATGAATATTTAATCAACTTAGTTACCACTTTACTCATAAATCCTCAATCAAGTGTTCTAATTAACAATTATCCTCTTTTCATCATATAACACATCATAATCATTAATTCTCTACAACACCTCATGATCACTCAATCAAATTCTTTAATTTCAAGTTAGGACCTAAGTTATACTCATGAATTAGGTACTAACTAACAACTATAACACAATCAAAAGCTTTACTTCATGAATTATCAATTAAATCATAACTTTTATCATGAACAAACATCAATTCCTTCCACTCTAGGTTAGGGTTTCACTTATAATTATGAATTACTTATCAATTAACAATAATATGATCATTACAAGCTTAGATACAAGATTAATCATGCCAATAAAATCAAATATTCAAAACCCCATTTCTAGGTTCGCATGAAACTTAAGAATTTACACCTACAACATGTTTATAAAGACAAAGGAATGATTAATCCATATTACTCAATCATAACTCATAACAATTTACACTTTTGAAACCCTAATTTCGGATTAAAATCAAGAACACTAAAACCCCCAATTTCTAGGGTTCATAATTCAAAGATTAAGAACTTACAAGTTGTAAAGAAGGATTAGAAGATGATAATCTACATGCTAGTAGCTTGAATTCGAGTTTGTGATCTTCAATTTGATGATTTCTTCATGATTTTGTGGATTGGTTAAGTATTAGGGAGTGTGTGTGTGTATATCGTATGTATGTATGTATGTATGGGAATAAAACCCATTTATTCCATAGATTATATCATCAAAATGTTAGTTTTCATTCCCCGTATTTATTATTGTCTGGAACTTAAAAACCATTTGCGGGGAAATACAATTTTATTTTACCGTCAACTAAATAAATTTAAAACAAACAATATTTCACTAACCACAATATTTCATGAGGCTTATTGACCTATTAAATTTACAATCAAACACATATAACAAATTTAAATCGCATTTAAATTTACAGGAAATACCTATTACTCCTAGGCCCAATTTGAGGATGTTACAAATCTCTCCCCCTTAAAGAGATTTCGTCCTCGAAATCTAATCATCCTTAATTAATCTAGGGAATTTAATCACATCATACCTCGTGTGAAGTTTGGTTCACACTTTATTTTGCAATTCCCTAATTACATAATTATTTATCACTAAATGCACATAAGGTATATGTACAATTTAAATTACTTATGCATATCATCTCTATGCGTATCTTAATCACTAACCACACATACACAAAATATGTATACATTTAAATCTATTTATATAGATATACGTTTTCAACCTATTACACATGCACATATCCAAATGTACATGCTTCAATTTCTCATTTCAGCGCATATAATGTACCTAAATCTTATCTTCATATACACCATGGTCACTTTTAAACAAGTTATCACTTAACTAAGTATAGTAATATACTTTCACAAACAAAACTAGCAACGTGCTAGGTCTTTAAAATTAATATAGGAATTATATCCTTTTCGATAATAAAAACAGTGGTTATGAAAACCACAATACACATATCATCGATGAAATTTAAATTTCAATTATAACTAGCATCTACGCTAATATCCACATATCACTGAGGTACATGAAACCCATTTTTATTAAAATATCTCGGAATCATGTAACACTAACCACATATTAATAAGCAAAATAGAGGTCAAATCCTATGGTTACCACCATAATCATGTAATTACACAATCACTTAGCACCAATTCATATTGGATACATGCTAAGTCTCCTTCAATGGTACCTTGCTATACCAGCACATGCACCACATTATCAGAACGTGCTAATCATGCACATATTTTCAACAATATCATCTCAATAATTGTATCTAGTCGACCTCTACATTAGCTTATTTCATGTTTTTAACCTTTTCTATTCGCCACTTATCATTTCGCCTTGATATTATTCATGTTATAACAACCATAATTTTACACGATCCTCAAATCATGGCAATGTGATTATCCATTTTCTCAGTTTCAACCATTATTTCCATAACATTTTTCCTATAATAGGCTATCCGACTATGGTAATCTTTACCAAGCTTTAATTATCATAACCGAATAATCACTTATACATTTTACCAAGTAATAGAAACAGTCCAAAATTTTCCTTTACAATGATATCACATTAAACAATAGTTTTAATAGTTTACTACTACCTTAATTAGTCAGTCAATAACTATTTCATAACCGCAGGTCAACATATGTCACCCGTTATTTTAAAATCATTTAGCTTCATTGGGTACTTAATAGCCTCAACAACTCCATGTGAAATGGCATAATATAAATACGTTGGCCAGACGTCGTCATATTATGTCAGTCACACTTCATTCTCAGGCCACTTCATACCATCCATCTTCAAGTGATTAACTTTTACTTTCTCATATAACACAATGTTGAAATCAACAATTATCACACATATAATAACACTTGTAATAGCTTTATTACCAAGTATTAACTTGTTACTATTTTACTTTATCACTTGAATGTGAAACTACTCACATAATTAAGTAGACATAATAATCCAATTATTCAACAAAATTCTTATTATTACATTAACACAGGTGTAGAGTTTAACATAACTAAGTCAATTTAACACCTTTATCACTGGATTCAATATCAATCACTTAGTACATTAGTTATTGCGTATAATACTATATATAACATTTAGCACTAAGTGCCTTATTAAAATGTCATGTCATATTCCACATATATTCATCAATATATAATTCCTAAGTTAATTAACAATTAACTTTCCATGTTTAGTTATCAAATAAGAGTAAGTTCATATAATTATTTCCTCAACTCTTAAAACACTTATTTCAACCATATCTCATATTTTCATGATTCAAATACTTCATTGTATTTCAAATAATTCATATAACATGGTTCACATAATCAATATCTATTTACCCTAACAAGCAACAATCAACAATACCCTTACTGGTATGCTATGCAGTTAGTTAAACCGCTTACAAACGATTCATACATAATAAAATGGGTGAACCTCTTAAAACAAGTTTTTACATTATATTTAGTCATAGGAATGATCCCTGGGCTCAAAGAAACAAAAGCCCAATACAAATCATAAGCTAAAAGTCCGAAATAATGTCCGAAAAACAGTAAAATGCGATTTTCGAGCCCCAAACGACCCCGAAGTGCCGAAAATTGACAGGGCTCATGGCAAAGCGATGAGCTTTGACCGTTGGCCCGTTTTTGAGTGGACATGTAAATTTCATCTTAATCGGACACCGAAATTTCATAACGGAAATTCTACGACCAACGTTACGTCGAACGTCGAAATTTACGAATTTTCATATTAAATTCACTTAATATAACACATAATACAAGAAATGCCTCAATAAAGGGGAATCCGCCGGATTCTGGGGAATCCGCCCGGATTGAAGGGAATACGCCCGGATTCCGGGAAATCCGCCGGATTCAAAGCCAATTTTCGTGACATAACAATTTTTAAGGAATCCGCCCAATGAATCCGCCCGTATTCATGGGAATCCGTATGGATTCAAGGGAATACGTCCGGATTCAGTATGCTGCAACAGGCCTGCAATTTTTAATGCAAAAATACGAAATTCAAACGCGCATATCTCCTAAACCGTAAAGAGTTAGACTCTGAAATTTTGCAGGCACCCTCATATAATCAAAATGCAACTTTCCATTTTTCCACTTTTTCAAATTACACGTTTTACGAGAAAACGGACATATAACCAATTTTAGGCCATTTTGGACCATTTTGGTTGACACGCTATATTCCAAACGGCATACTTTCAGGGTTCCACCCTTTGCCAACATGTTTCTACATATATTTATGACGTGTGGGCACATTCATCATCCTCATCTACCCGTTCCATTATGTTTTAACTCATTGACCCGTTCAGGGGTCCAAATGGGCAAATTTCACCAAATTCAATCAACATAACTACATTACACTTTCAACCCACATTTTATCTATACTTATGGCTTTAAGTCAACTTAAAAGTTATCATACACAACCACATCAAGTTTCTAACCGTTTTCATACTAAGCGGCCCATTTAGGTACTTAATTGACCCATTTGGGTTTCTGACCATATAAACACCACTCTCACATACATTCCACATATCATTGACTATTTTAAGTCAAACTAAGCCATTTTCGCTAATGGTATCATGATATTACCTTAAATCACCAATTTCACATAAGTTCATCATATATAAACCAATTTCAACAAATTTTCAAATTTGACTTTTCACAAGCACGTCAACACACAACTAGCCTCTTTCTAATTCACATAACAACATGACTCGAAACCTATTAATGGAGAATACTAACATCCCATTAATTTCATCATATCAAGTCACATCAATTCAGTTTATCATTTATCAAACAATTCCCTAGCAAGGATCTATAATCACACCTTGCATTTATCAACTTATTTTCACACTGTAGATAAACTTAATTTCACATAATATAATTGTTACACCTTAGTTAACACTGTATCTACACAGTTTCAACATTTTGATCGAAACTTTCAATTTCCTTCTTAATTAATCATTAACACCTCTATCATCTTATTAACAAGCGATATTCACCGATAATTCAATTTACTTTACTAACAATCATATCATAGTAAGGCAAACAGTCAAAGCTTATTAAAATTCATCAAGCTTATCAGAAATTACCTGGCACATCTAGGCCCACGAGTATTGAGGAATCATTGAGAATACCAGACGGTTCCTCATGTTCCTCCGTCTCTGCATCCAAAACAACACTATTGCATCTTGTTATAGGTTAGCACACATTTAATAGCAACTTTCTCATGCAACCTCTAACCCCATCCCTGTAATGTTTGACTTGACACAAACCTAAGTTTGGGATTGAACATCTTATAATGTACAATTCACCCAAACCTATGCTCTGATACCAATTTATAACACCCTCAAAATACAAGGACATTTTTTTTTAAACATATCGGAAGCGCATGATTAATAGAAATCAGTAGATTGCATACATACATTTCAAATAGCAATCCACTTACATACAAACCTTTAAAACTATATTATTCTAATCATTACACACATTAAGTTTAGGTGTTATAGAAATCCAAACATGTTGTTAAATCATTAATGTATTATCCATTTCAGAGTGAGCTTGTCAAACATTCCATTCCATATGTACTTCTTGCCCACCCACAAACAAAAGTAAACCTGCAAGAAGTAATGAGGGGTTAGCACGAAGCTAAGTGAATAGATCCCAAGCTATCAATCTAACTCAGCTTAACACATGCCTATAACCAAGCAATGCACAAGCAACATAGAAGGATCGGTGGTCCTTGAGGTACCCTCATGCCGCGGATGGTTCCCCAAGTAACACTTAAAACCAACTGACGGCCAAATCAGAGGTTAAACCGATAGTTTAGTACTATTACTACACACGACGCAATTTCAGTGTCCAACACATGTACAAGGCACTTGCGAAGTCCTAGTAATAGTATCCAAACCCAACACATTAGTTGACCCCCACCAAATCAAATAGTCCACAACTATCATAGTATGTAGGACGCCAATAATCAATCAAGGGTTAGCCATCATGGCAATATAATATTAAAGCAATCATTGCAATAAACTAAGTTTACCCGTTGTAACCATGTTGTTACAACTAACTTAGACTGAAAGTCCAAGATCCACTCACCCGATAATCATAGTCGCCCACTCAGTAGTCTAATGTCACCGAGTCTTCTCCATATCTGAGAATACAACAATAACACAAGTCAGTCCCTTGTATCGAATCTATACAACATCATTCCAACATTACAAATACAACACACTTCACAATCACTTATCAAGTTTATGCTCATTATAATCATAACCTCCTTTAATCAACTTTCATTATCACCATTAACATGATTAAACCGTTAACCGGATTTTTACCATCAAATATTACTAATTCATTCAAAACCCCAACACAAGGTTTAATGAATATTTAATCAACTTAGTTACCACTTTACTCATAAATCCTCAATCAAGTGTTCTAATTAACAATTATCCTCTTTTCATCATATAACACATCATAATCATTAATTCTCTACAACACCTCATGATCACTCAATCAAATTCTTTAATTTCAAGTTAGGACCTAAGTTATACTCATGAATTAGGTACTAACTAACAACTATAACACAATCAAAAGCTTTACTTCATGAATTATCAATTAAATCATAACTTTTATCATGAACAAACATCAATTCCTTCCACTCTAGGTTAGGGTTTCACTTATAATTATGAATTACTTATCAATTAACAATAATATGATCATTACAAGCTTAGATACAAGATTAATCATGCCAATAAAATCAAATATTCAAAACCCCATTTCTAGGTTCGCATGAAACTTAAGAATTTACACCTACAACATGTTTATAAAGACAAAGGAATGATTAATCCATATTACTCAATCATAACTCATAACAATTTACACTTTTGAAACCCTAATTTCGGATTAAAATCAAGAACACTAAAACCCCCAATTTCTAGGGTTCATAATTCAAAGATTAAGAACTTACAAGTTGTAAAGAAGGATTAGAAGATGATAATCTACATGCTAGTAGCTTGAATTCGAGTTTGTGATCTTCAATTTGATGATTTCTTCATGATTTTGTGGATTGGTTAAGTATTAGGGAGTGTGTGTGTGTATATCGTATGTATGTATGTATGTATGGGAATAAAACCCATTTATTCCATAGATTATATCATCAAAATGTTAGTTTTCATTCCCCGTATTTATTATTGTCTGGAACTTAAAAACCATTTGCGGGGAAATACAATTTTATTTTACCGTCAACTAAATAAATTTAAAACAAACAATATTTCACTAACCACAATATTTCATGAGGCTTATTGACCTATTAAATTTACAATCAAACACATATAACAAATTTAAATCGCATTTAAATTTACAGGAAATACCTATTACTCCTAGGCCCAATTTGAGGATGTTACAAATCTCTCCCCCTTAAAGAGATTTCGTCCTCGAAATCTAATCATCCTTAATTAATCTAGGGAATTTAATCACATCATACCTCGTGTGAAGTTTGGTTCACACTTTATTTTGCAATTCCCTAATTACATAATTATTTATCACTAAATGCACATAAGGTATATGTACAATTTAAATTACTTATGCATATCATCTCTATGCGTATCTTAATCACTAACCACACATACACAAAATATGTATACATTTAAATCTATTTATATAGATATACGTTTTCAACCTATTACACATGCACATATCCAAATGTACATGCTTCAATTTCTCATTTCAGCGCATATAATGTACCTAAATCTTATCTTCATATACACCATGGTCACTTTTAAACAAGTTATCACTTAACTAAGTATAGTAATATACTTTCACAAACAAAACTAGCAACGTGCTAGGTCTTTAAAATTAATATAGGAATTATATCCTTTTCGATAATAAAAACAGTGGTTATGAAAACCACAATACACATATCATCGATGAAATTTAAATTTCAATTATAACTAGCATCTACGCTAATATCCACATATCACTGAGGTACATGAAACCCATTTTTATTAAAATATCTCGGAATCATGTAACACTAACCACATATTAATAAGCAAAATAGAGGTCAAATCCTATGGTTACCACCATAATCATGTAATTACACAATCACTTAGCACCAATTCATATTGGATACATGCTAAGTCTCCTTCAATGGTACCTTGCTATACCAGCACATGCACCACATTATCAGAACGTGCTAATCATGCACATATTTTCAACAATATCATCTCAATAATTGTATCTAGTCGACCTCTACATTAGCTTATTTCATGTTTTTAACCTTTTCTATTCGCCACTTATCATTTCGCCTTGATATTATTCATGTTATAACAACCATAATTTTACACGATCCTCAAATCATGGCAATGTGATTATCCATTTTCTCAGTTTCAACCATTATTTCCATAACATTTTTCCTATAATAGGCTATCCGACTATGGTAATCTTTACCAAGCTTTAATTATCATAACCGAATAATCACTTATACATTTTACCAAGTAATAGAAACAGTCCAAAATTTTCCTTTACAATGATATCACATTAAACAATAGTTTTAATAGTTTACTACTACCTTAATTAGTCAGTCAATAACTATTTCATAACCGCAGGTCAACATATGTCACCCGTTATTTTAAAATCATTTAGCTTCATTGGGTACTTAATAGCCTCAACAACTCCATGTGAAATGGCATAATATAAATACGTTGGCCAGACGTCGTCATATTATGTCAGTCACACTTCATTCTCAGGCCACTTCATACCATCCATCTTCAAGTGATTAACTTTTACTTTCTCATATAACACAATGTTGAAATCAACAATTATCACACATATAATAACACTTGTAATAGCTTTATTACCAAGTATTAACTTGTTACTATTTTACTTTATCACTTGAATGTGAAACTACTCACATAATTAAGTAGACATAATAATCCAATTATTCAACAAAATTCTTATTATTACATTAACACAGGTGTAGAGTTTAACATAACTAAGTCAATTTAACACCTTTATCACTGGATTCAATATCAATCACTTAGTACATTAGTTATTGCGTATAATACTATATATAACATTTAGCACTAAGTGCCTTATTAAAATGTCATGTCATATTCCACATATATTCATCAATATATAATTCCTAAGTTAATTAACAATTAACTTTCCATGTTTAGTTATCAAATAAGAGTAAGTTCATATAATTATTTCCTCAACTCTTAAAACACTTATTTCAACCATATCTCATATTTTCATGATTCAAATACTTCATTGTATTTCAAATAATTCATATAACATGGTTCACATAATCAATATCTATTTACCCTAACAAGCAACAATCAACAATACCCTTACTGGTATGCTATGCAGTTAGTTAAACCGCTTACAAACGATTCATACATAATAAAATGGGTGAACCTCTTAAAACAAGTTTTTACATTATATTTAGTCATAGGAATGATCCCTGGGCTCAAAGAAACAAAAGCCCAATACAAATCATAAGCTAAAAGTCCGAAATAATGTCCGAAAAACAGTAAAATGCGATTTTCGAGCCCCAAACGACCCCGAAGTGCCGAAAATTGACAGGGCTCATGGCAAAGCGATGAGCTTTGACCGTTGGCCCGTTTTTGAGTGGACATGTAAATTTCATCTTAATCGGACACCGAAATTTCATAACGGAAATTCTACGACCAACGTTACGTCGAACGTCGAAATTTACGAATTTTCATATTAAATTCACTTAATATAACACATAATACAAGAAATGCCTCAATAAAGGGGAATCCGCCGGATTCTGGGGAATCCGCCCGGATTGAAGGGAATACGCCCGGATTCCGGGAAATCCGCCGGATTCAAGGTCAATTTTCGTGACATAACAATTTTTAAGGAATCCGCCCAATGAATCCGCCCGTATTCATGGGAATCCGTACGGATTCAAGGGAATACGTCCGGATTCAGTATGCTGCAACATGCCTGCAATTTTTAATGCAAAAATACGAAATTCAAATGCGCATATCTCCTAAACCGTAAAGAGTTAGACTCTGAAATTTTGCAGGCACCCTCATATAATCAAAATGCAACTTTCCATTTTTCCACTTTTTCAAATTACACGTTTTACGAGAAAACGGACATATAACCAATTTTAGGCCATTTTGGACCATTTTGGTTGACACGCTATATTCCAAACGGCATACTTTCAGGGTTCCACCCTTTGCCAACATGTTTCTACATATATTTATGACGTGTGGGCACATTCATCATCCTCATCTACCCGTTCCATTATGTTTTAACTCATTGACCCGTTCAGGGGTCCAAATGGGCAAATTTCACCAAATTCAATCAACATAACTACATTACACTTTCAACCCACATTTTATCTATACTTATGGCTTTAAGTCAACTTAAAAGTTATCATACACAACCACATCAAGTTTCTAACCGTTTTCATACTAAGCGGCCCATTTAGGTACTTAATTGACCCATTTGGGTTTCTGACCATATAAACACCACTCTCACATACATTCCACATATCATTGACTATTTTAAGTCAAACTAAGCCATTTTCGCTAATGGTATCATGATATTACCTTAAATCACCAATTTCACATAAGTTCATCATATATAAACCAATTTCAACAAATTTTCAAATTTGACTTTTCACAAGCACGTCAACACACAACTAGCCTCTTTCTAATTCACATAACAACATGACTCGAAACCTATTAATGGAGAATACTAACATCCCATTAATTTCATCATATCAAGTCACATCAATTCAGTTTATCATTTATCAAACAATTCCCTAGCAAGGATCGATAATCACACCTTGCATTTATCAACTTATTTTCACATTGTAGATACACTTAATTTCACATAATACAATTGTTACACCTTAGTTAACACTGTATCTACACAGTTTCAACATTTTGATCGAAACTTTCAATTTCCTTCTTAATTAATCATTAACACCTCTATCATCTTATTATCAAGCGATATTCACCGATAATTCAATTTACTTTACTAACAATCATATCATAGTAAGGCAAACAGTCAAAGCTTATTAAAATTCATCAAGCTTATCAGAAATTACCTGGCACATCTAGGCCCACGAGTATTGAGGAATCATTGAGAATACCAGACGGTTCCTCATGTTTCTCCGTCTCTGCATCCAAAACAACACTATTGCATCTTGTTATAGGTTAGCACACATTTAATAGCAACTTTCTCATGCAACCTCTAACCCCATCCGTTTGACTTGACACAAACCTAAGTTTGGGATTGAACATCTTATAATGTACAATTCACCCAAACCTATGCTCTGATACCAATTTATAACACCCTCAAAATACAAGGACATTTTTTTTTTAAACATATCGGAAGCGCATGATTAATAAAAATCAGTAGATTGCATACATACATTTCAAATAGCAATCCACTTACATACAAACCTTTAAAACTATATTATTCTAATAATTACACACATTAAGTTTAGGTGTTATAGAAATCCAAACATGTTGTTAAATCATTAATGTATTATCCATTTCAGAGTGAGCTTGTCAAACATTCCATTCCATATGTACTTCTTGCCCACCCACAAACAAAAGTAAACCTGCAAGAAGTAATGAGGGGTTAGCACGAAGCTAAGTGAATAGATCCCAAGCTATCAATCTAACTCAGCTTAACACATGCCTATAACCAAGCAATGCACAAGCAACATAGAAGGATCGGTGGTCCTTGAGGTACCCTCATGCCGCGGATGGTTCCCCAAGTAACACTTAAAACCAACTGACGGCCAAATCAGAGGTTAAACCGATAGTTTAGTACTATTACTACACACGACGCAATTTCAGTGTCCAACACATGTACAAGGCACTTGCGAAGTCCTAGTAATAGTATCCAAACCCAACACATTAGTTGACCCCCACCAAATCAAATAGTCCACAACTATCATAGTATGTAGGACGCCAATAATCAATCAAGGGTTAGCCATCATGGCAATATAATATTAAAGCAATCATTGCAATAAACTAAGTTTACCCGTTGTAACCATGTTGTTACAACTAACTTAGACTGAAAGTCCAAGATCCACTCACCGATAATCATAGTCGCCCACTCAGTAGTCTAATGTCACCGAGTCTTCTCCATATCTGAGAATACAACAATAACACAAGTCAGTCCCTTGTATCGAATCTATACAACATCATTCCAACATTACAAATATCCACCTTTACAACACACTTCACAATCACTTATCAAGTTTATGCTCATTATAATCATAACCTCCTTTAATCAACTTTCATTATCACCATTAACATGATTAAACCGTTAACCGGATTTTTACCATCAAATATTACTAATTCATTCAAAACCCCAACACAAGGTTTAATGAATATTTAATCAACTTAGTTACCACTTTACTCATAAATCCTCAATCAAGTGTTCTAATTAACAATTATCCTCTTTTTATCATATAACATATCATAATCATTAATTCTCTACAACACCTCATGATCACTCAATCAAATTCTTTAATTTCAAGTTAGGACCTAAGTTATACTCATGAATTAGGTACTAACTAACAACTATAACACAATCAAAAGCTTTACTTCATGAATTATCAATTAAATCATAACTTTTATCATGAACAAACATCAATTCCTTCCACTCTAGGTTAGGGTTTCACTTATAATTATGAATTACTTATCAATTAACAATAATATGATCATTACAAGCTTAGATACAAGATTAATCATGCCAATAAAATCAAATATTCAAAACCCCATTTCTAGGTTCACATGAAACTTAAGAATTTACACCTACAACATGTTTATAAAGACAAAGGAATGATTAATCCATATTACTCAATCATAACTCATAACAATTTACACTTTTGAAACCCTAATTTCGGATTAAAATCAAGAACACTAAAACCCCCAATTTCTAGGGTTCATAATTCAAAGATTAAGAACTTACAAGTTGTAAAGAAGAATTAGAAGATGATAATCTACATGCTAGTAGCTTGAATTCGAGTTTGTGATCTTCAATTTGATGATTTCTTCATGATTTTGTGGATTGGTTAAGTATTAGGGAGTGTGTGTGTGTGTATATCGTATGTATGTATGTATGTGTGGGAATAAAACCCATTTATTCCATAGATTATATCATCAAAATGTTAGTTTTCATTCCCCGTATTTATTATTGTCTGGAACTTAAAAACCATTTGCGGAGAAATACAATTTTATTTTACCGTAAACTAAATAAATTTAAAACAAACAATATTTCACTAACCACAATATTTCCTGAGGCTTATTGACCTATTAAATTTACAATCCAACACATATAATAAATTTAAATCGCATTTAAATTTACAGGAAATACCTATTACTCCTAGGCCCAATTTGAGGATGTTACACGGAGAACGACCGGTAAACTGTTTTTGTTGGACGGGAGAACGACCCGTGCGTATCTAGACCGGAGAACGACCGGTAAACTATTTTGTTGGACGGGAGAACGACCCGTGCGTTAAACTGTGTTTTGGGTAACATCCCTCGTAAACTGTATTTTGGGTAACATCCCACGTAAACTGTATTTTGGGTAACATCCCACGTAAACTGTATTTTGGGTAACATTCCACGTAAACTGTGTTTTGGGTAACATCCCAACCGAACTATACTTGGATAACATTCCACTAAACGCTTATTCAACCATTATGGCAATACATATCTGTGAACGTATTTGGTTTATCAACTGTGCTTACAAACTTGATTCAACTATTGCAAACATAAAACCTGTGAATTCACTCAACCTCGTTGTTGACTTTTTACTATGTTTTTCAGGGAATTAGCTGCGCATGTAAGGACCACCTGCACATATGGAAACTAGGCGACCCATGAAGCTTAGGATGCCAACTTTTTGAAACATATGGATTTCTTTAGTATAACTAAAGCTGTTTTAGTCATATTTCAGAAATCTACTTTTGTATAACATTAATTACACTTATACGATTCGATGAATCGTCAACTTTTGTAAATTATTAACTTTGGCATCTTAATATATGATATTCTGTTGTAATCATATGCTCTGATACGTATGCATGTACATTGTTAATGTGGCGCCCCTAGCTTATACCAATGCTTCTGCTAAACGATTTTGGGGGTGTTACAATTTCGTGTGTCGGGCACATTCCGCGCGTTTTTGTATCGTAAAGTTACGTTTTAACAAAACGTATAACGCGTAATATATTTTCGTAATATATTAAGGTAAATAATGTTTGTTTGGATAAATTCACATTATTTTAAATAGTTTGTCACCAACGTCCATTTACAAACAGTGTCGGATCTCGTCCGGTTCAAGTGCGTATGATTTAAACAAATCATATAACGTGTATGTAATTACACAGAAAGTTACGTTTATTTAGATTAATATAATACTAATTACACGTAATTACAAGTAGTTTAGGCACTAATAATAGTCCTAAATTAGCGGGTGTCACATTCTCCCCTTGTTATGAGAATTTCGTCCCGAAATTAGCTCAAGGTCGCGGTGTGAGTAGAGTCTGTGAACAAGTGTGGATATTTCAGTCGCATTTGGTCTTCCCATTCCCAAGTGAATTCAGGACCACGCCTCGAATTCCACCTGACTTTAACGATGGGAATACGACTATGTTTTAAGCGTTTGACCTCACGATCCATAATTTCCAGGGGTTCCTCGACAAAGTGTAGTTTGTCGTCAATGTGTATCTCATCAAGATGTATGATCAGTGTCTCATCAGACAGACATTTCTTCAAGTTAGAAATGTGAAAGGTACGGTGCACGCTACTGAGTTCAGGAGGTAGCTGCAGTCTGTATGCCACTGGACCAATCCTTTCAAGGATTTCGAATGGTCCAATGTACCTGGGATTCAGTTTCCCACGTTTGCCAAAACGAATAACGCCTTTCCAAGGCGAGACTTTCAGAAGTACTCGATCTCCAACCTGGAATTCGAGGTGTTTGCGTCTCACGTCAGCATAGCTTTTCTGACGATCACGCGCGGCTTTCAGTTGGTTTTGTATGCCGACAATCTTTTCAGTTGTTTCATGTATGATTTCTGGACCGGTGAGTTGTGTATCCCCCACCTCAGTCCAACAAATAGGTGACCGGCACTTACGACCGTATAGTGCCTGAAAGGGTGCAGCCTTTATGCTGGTGTGGTAACTGTTGTTGTACGAGAACTCGCACAACGGTAAGTGATTTTCCCAGTTTTTACCGAAGTCAACTACGCAGGCTCGTAGCATGTCTTCCAGTGTTTGTATGGTTCGTTCACTTTGGCCGTCAGTTTGTGGATGGTAAGCGGTGCTCATGTCCAAACGAGTACCGAGTGATTTTTGTAGAGATTGCCAAAAGTGTGAAGTAAATCGAGCGTCTCGGTCAGAGATGATTGAGATGGGCACGCCGTGTCCTGACACGATCTCTTTCAGGTAGATCCTTGTCAAACGTTCCATCTTATCAGTTTCCTTGATGGCTAGGAAATGCGCAGATTTAGTAAGTCGGTCCACGATCACCCAAATGGTATTGCAACCGCTAGAGGTTTTCGGAAGTTTGGTAATGAAATCCATGGTGATTTGCTCTCATTTCCATTGCGGAATTTCCGGTTGTTGCAGCAACCCGGAAGGTTTCTGGTATTCAGCCTTAACTTTGGAACAGGTAAGGCATGTGCTAACATAAGTAGCGATGTCGGCTTTCATGTTGGGCCACCAATACATCTGTTTGATGCCATGATACATTTTATCGGCGCCAGGGTGAATAGAATATCTAGACTTGTGAGCCTCGTCCATCACCAAGTCTCGTAGGTTCCCAAAACTTGGTAACCAGATTCTGTTGGAAAAGTATTTGGCCCCGTTTGATTTGGTTTCAAGTTGTTTGTCCATGCCTCGCAAGGCCTCGTGTTTCACATTTTCAGCTTTGAGTGCTTCGAGTTGAGCAGTAATGATTTGGATAATGAGGTCGTTGCGTATAGTCATACTAAATGCTCGGACTCGAAGGGGTTTCACTCGTTCCTTACGACTTAAGGCGTCGGCAACAACGTTTGCCTTGCCCGAGTGGTAACGGATTTCATAGTCGTAATCAGTAAGTAATTCGACCCAACGGCATTGTCTCATGTTTAGGTCTTTTTGGTCGAAGATGTGTTGGAGACTTTTGTGGTCGGTGAAGATTGTACACTTGATACCGTATAAGTAGTGTCTCCAGATTTTGAGAGCGAATACAACTGCCCCCAACTCTAGGTCATGAGTTGTGTAATTCTTTTCGTGGACCTTGAGTTGTCGAGAGGCGTAAGCAATGACTTTGTCTCGTTGCCTCAGCACGCAACCAATACCTTGGTGTGAAGCGTCACAGTATACCACGAAGTCATCGTTGCCTTCGGGTAAGGATAAGATAGGTGCACTGGAGAGTTTCTGTTTGAGTAGCTGGAAAGCTGACTCTTGTTTGTCAGTCCAATCGAACTTCCTTTCTTCTTGAGTCAGTGCGGTGAGAGGTTGTGCTATTTTCGAAAAATTCTCAATGAATCGCCTGTAGTATCCAGCGAGTCCTAAGAATTGGCGTACTTCGGTTGGTTAGTAGGTGCTTGCCAGCACTTGATGGCCTCGATTTTCGAAGGATCGACACGGATTCCCTGACTGTCAATCACGTGTCCGAGGAATTGTACAGTTTACATCCAGAACTCACACTTGGAGAATTTGGCATATAACTCCTCGTGCTTGAGTAGTTCTAGAACGGTTTTCAGATGTTGCGCGTGTTCTTGTTCATTGCGCGAGTAAATCAGAATGTCGTCAATGAAGACGATGACAAACTTGTCGAGGTAAGGCTTACACACCCGATTCATAAGGTCCATGAATACTGCCGGTGCGTTGGTTAAGCCGAATGGCATCACTTGGAATTCGTAATGCCCGTAACGAGTTCGGAAAGCTGTTTTAGGGATGTCTTCGTCACGAACTCGGAGTTGGTGATAACCCGACCGTAGATCGATTTTTGAATAAAAACTCGACCCCTGAAGTTGGTCAAACAGGTCATCAATGCGAGGTAATGGGTAACGATTCTTGACGGTTAGTTTGTTGAGTTCACGATAGTCGATGCACATACGGAAAGAACCGTCTTTCTTTTTCACGAACAGGACCGGGGCTCCCAGGGTGAGGAACTCGGTCGAATAAATCCCTTATCCAGGAGTTCTTGCAGTTGAGTAGATAACTCCTGAAGTTCGGATGGGGCTAAACGGTACGGTGCTCATGCCACGGGTGCTGCGCCGGGCACAAGATCAATAGAAAATTCGACTTGGCTAGTTGGCGGTAGGCCGGGTAAGTCTTCAGGAAAGAATTCTGGGAAGTCTCAAACAATAGGCACATCCTCAAGTCGCTTCTCCTCTGACTTTTTCTCCATAACGTGTGCGAGGATTGCCCGGTACCCTTTTCTCAAGTATTTCCGGGTTTTCATACAAGAAATAATGTTAAGTCTCGTCCCACCGGTCTCCCCTTGTACGATTAAAGTTCCACCGGTGACGAGAGGAATACGGACATTTTTCTCAAAACAGATAATCTTGGCGCGGTGTTTGGATAACCAATACATACCGACGATTATGTCAAAGTTGCCGATCTCGACATGTATAAGGTCAATAGAGAATAGCTCATCAGCTAAGTTTAACGTGCAGTTAGGTATCATACTATCGGCTTCGATGAGTTTATCGTTTGCCAATTCTACTGTGTACTTAGAATCTAAGGCAACAGTCGTAGTGTCAAGTAGTGGACAAAACTAATCAGATATGAAACTCCTATCAGCACCAGTATCAAATAATACAGAAGCAGTCAAATTGTTGAGAAGGAACGTACCCGTGACCACATTCGGGTCCTGGCGGGCATCCCCAGCATTCAGTACAAAAGCTCTGCCCCGAGCATTGTTGTTGTTGTTCCCTTTCTTGTTCTTCCATTTGGGGCAATCATTTTTGAAATGCCCTGCAACTCCACATTCATAACAGGTTCTAGGAGTGTTGGGTTTGGGGTTAGCAGTGTTGGTCCTGTAGTCCTTAGCAAGGTGCCCGAATCGCTTGCACTTGCTACAGGGGCAAGAACCATTATGATGGAGTTGGCACCTAGAACAGTAAGGTTTGTCCCCTTTGTAGTCCTTTCTGTTGTCAGAACTAGAGGTGTAAGCTTTGATGGTTTCCGGCTTCTTAGATGGTTGCTGGTTTTGGTTCTGGTTGTTAGAATTTCCATACCACTTTCTCTTGTTGTTGCCAGAGGACGAGATAGGTGTTTCACGGCTAACAATCATAGCCATAAGTTCATGAGCCATACGAATGGCACTCTGAATGTCAGCGGGTTTGGATGAGGCCACGTTCCCCTGGATGTTCTCCGGGAGTCCGCGTATGTACCTCTAAATGCGCTTGCGCTCAGGATCAACCATGGAAGGACAGAGGAGCGCAAGTTGTTGAAATCTAGTAGTATAGCTGGTGATATCAGTACCTTGAACAGACAAATTCCAGAACTTTTCTTCCAGTCGTTGGAGTTCTTCGTTTGGACAGTACTCGTCAGTGAGTTTCTTCTTCAAATCCTCCCAAGGAATTTGATATGCAATGTCAACACCCACAACATTGGCATAAGTGTTCCACCAAGTCAGGGCACCTTCAAGGAAAGTGCAGGTGGCGTACTTAACCTTGCAGTCCTCGGGACAGTTGCAAATCCGGAAGACTGATTCCATTTTCTCGGCCCATCGAATTAATCATATGGCCCCTTCAGTACCCTTAAAGTTTAAGGGTTTGCAGTTCAAGAAATCTTTGTAAGAACAGGGCTTGGGTTGGGGCCCGTTTGCAGCTATATCATCACTGCCTGAACTCGGTTGTCGGATAGCCATGGCTTGAGCCAAACTTTGTGCAATGAGTTGAGCGATCTCGGCATCGCTGTACGTGTGTCTTTTAAAAGGCATAGTGCTGAATAACAAGGAAATGAGGTATGTCAGATGTTTGCACCAAATTATGATATATCACATATGCATATTTATAATGAGGAAATATGCAACAGTACGAAGCGATAATCATAATTCATTAGATAATAAAATTTGATTACAAGGTACGAGTTTCAAAAGATTACAGAATACGAGTTCGAGTGGTTACGAACATTAGAGTTTACAAAAGGTGCCGGGAACTGTTACATCCGGTCGAATTACAAGAGTTTACAAAGTTAACTAGTTGGTTTACATAGTGGTTACTACACTAATCTCGGGGTAGATTCAGTCGTGGCAGCAGGGAGGTTAGGTGGTCCACAGATTCAGCAAGTCTAGTGACCATCCTGAGAGCATCCTCGGTTTCCCGCAGGCGCGTCTCGCATTCTCGCAGCCTCGATCGTAAGATGGAGATCTCGTTTCAGTTATTGATAACTTGATTATGAACGATCTCCATGGTTTCAGCAGTGTCTTCCATTTGATTGTGGGTATGGTTAACGGTTACAGACAGATCTTCCTGATCTAAGTAGATTTGTGCAATGCGGCCCTGAGCCGTTAGCATCCAGTTTTCTCGAGTTTCTTGAAGTTCGATTTCCATGTCGTGTAGCCTGCTCTCATGACGGTGTACTCGAGCAGCTAACACCGGAACAATCAGGTGTGTAGGTTCTTGTGTGTACGGAGAGAGATCCATAGCTGTATAATCTCCGACATCGTCGGGGATCTCAATGTGTTCCTCAATCCTCCAGGTGGCCATAGCCGCAGGTAACCAGCTCCATTGATGAGCGATTGCTCGGTGGCGAGCTAAAGTAGATGTGTTACCGGTAGTGGCATGATTGGCATAGGGACTAGCTCGGCGCGAGCTACCAGTGCGTCTACTCACTAGGGATTTTGAGTGACTACGACGTGAGCGAGAGAGAGATGATGAAGTACATGTAGTTTGTCTGGATGAGGAGTCTGCCATTTCTGTGGCAAGAAAGTTTTAATGAGTGAGGTCTATTATATACATATATACATATATCATATAATAGCCTAGTGTGTCTAGCACAAACAAGTATAAGTCCCGTTTCTCTCGTGGTCAGAGTCAACTAGTGTATCCCTGTTCAACATAACCATTTCAGCTTTCACATCATCTTTCTTTAATTGTACATAGTTGATCAGGCTATGTTAAATTAAAGTCGTATGATGTAATCCCTGAACCAATCATACCTAATAACGAAATACAGCCTAACGGTCATAGTCTAGGCCCACTAATACAACCTAGTTCGCTATAACCTTAGGCTCTGATACCAATCTGTAACACCCCCAAATTTACTGTTGCGCGGAAGCAAGCTTTGGGTGTTACTAATCAATAATCAAGCACCAAAGTAAAGCAAACGACATCTATATGTAACGTCGTACAATAGTACAAAAGTATTACATTGTTGAATCATAATAACAAGCTTCGAGTTTGAAAATGGTTTCCTAGAGATTCTAATACATAACTGATATACAAAAAGTAATGCAAAAGAATCTCCACAAGTTTGTATGCATGCGACTCGAGCTATCAGTCCTGAGGGTGTGCAGTCCTACTGCTGTAATGTACCTGAGATAAATGCTAAAAAGTGTCAACCAAAAGGTTGGTGAATCTTACAGGTTTAGTATAGTAAATCAATTATGAACCACAAGTAAGTACCAGTAACGCCCTCGAGCATAGTAAGTAAATCAGTAACTCAGTAAATCAGTAGGTCAACACAATTACCATGAGCTCACAAGTTGAAGCTTAACAGTGTAGTGTGAATGGTACAATCAAGTACAGTATCACGTACCCCCGTGAGTGCTATCCGGACACTCATATGTAACAAATACTAATATGCCTGTTTCTACGGTGTAATCCGTGGTAGTGCTACTACCCCAGGCAGGGATTGTCAGTACCAAATGGATCCATTTACTAGTAATCGTGCTTAAGTCCATAACTAACAACTTATGATAGGAGGATTTCAGTGGATAAAAGTAACTCATGTAATGCACGTAAAAGCAGTGTAAACAGTTCAGTACTTGTGTTCATACGTAAAACGGTAGCAAATATCTCACCCCAAAGTAGAAAACAGTAAAAGTGGGGCTGTAAGACTCACCTGAGTCTAGCAAGTATGTCTGAGGAATCAAACAAGTAACGCGGATGTAAGTCCGTATGTGGTTCTCCGAACCCTGCAACCTTCTGGCGTCCGAAACGCACAAGGTTGTAAGTAAATGAGTAAGTAGGTTGGTGTCTTAAAAGATCACCCATGCTAGTTGTCCACTCAACTAGGAAATGTCCAAGTATTTGTTTGTACGTTTGTGATTGTTTGTAATTAAGTGTGGCCCGTTGGTGACGGAGGTGTAATAATAATTTCAAATATTATTATTATGTAGTTCATCGTGTTTGTATACCTTGTAAAGCATATACATAAGTAGGTTATTTGTAACGTGGCACTTAATCGTTCTTCGGATGTAAGTCCGTTCGAGTGTAAACTCGTGCGAGTGTAAGCTCGTCTTATATTCAAGTCGTAGTGTATATTTCCGAAAGTATATGTATATCATGTGTAACACCCAGTATTTGGGTCTAGTTGTATTTAATATTTTCTGACTGTGAATTATTATTAAGTGTGTCAGAAAATAGGTGTGCTGTATTATTTGAAATAAATAGTGATAATAGTCGAATAATTTATTGTGACTAATAAATTATTGAGTGTTTTAATTTTATTTAGTTGACGGTAAAATAAAGTAATGTTACCCCGTAAATGGTTTTTAAGTTCCAGACAATAATAAATACGGGGAATGAAATTTAACACATAGATGATATATTCTATGGGTTTAATCGGTTTTATATTCCTCCACACACACACATACGTACGCATACATACTTACATGATGAACCCTAAATCAAAATCATGAAGAATCATCAAATTGGAGCTTCTAAACATGAATTCAAGCCTCTTTAATCGTTCTAATCAAGATGTGCAGAAGGCTCAGTGATATTAGACTACTGAGTGGATGCCTGAGGTGATCGGTTTTGGCTATTGTATTGGGTGTGCAAGAAGTTGGACTTGAAGGAATGTTTGACATGCTGACGTGACTCTGACATTTGATTTAAATAAATTAATGATATCTTTTGTTTTATATAACACCCATGTTGATAAACTGTGTTTTGAATTAAGTTGATTTTATACCTATATGAAACAATGTATCTTATAAATGTAGAAATTGGGATAACGCTTCCGGTACAATATATTTAAATGTTTTCAAAATGAGGGGTGTTATAAGTTGGTATCAGAGCATAGGTTTGGGCGAATTGGACATTGCAAGGTGTTCAATCCTAAATCTATGGTAGTGTCAAGTCAAACATTCCTGGGAGTGCGGGATTAGTAGTTGCATGAGAAAGTTGTTATTGAATGTGTACTAACCTATAAAAAGTTGCAAAAGTGTTGTTTTGGTTGCAGAGACGAAGGAATATGAGGAACCAATAGGTATTCTCATTGATTCCTCAATACTCGTGGGCCTAGATATGCCAGGTAATTCTCGATAAATTCGATGAATTTAAATAAGTTTGAATTGTTTACTTTGCTATGTTATGATTAGTAGTGAAGTAAGTTGAGTCAAACTGCTATGATTCCTTAGTGATGAGTCCTTGATAATCGTTGCTTGTAAATCTGATGAGGAGATACTAAATGAGATGTTTAACATCATAGAAAGGTGTAATATATTGTTAAATTGTGTAGATACATTGTTGAATAAGGTGTAATAGTTGTATTATGTGGATTTAATTGTGTCTACAATATGAAATTAAAATATGAAATCGGTTGTATGAATTGTTATGTGAAATAATAATTTTGGAAGTACTGTGATTAGCAAAGTTGAAATGACTCTAGATAGTGAAATGAGATTGTTGGAATATCTCAATCGAGGTAATTTGGAGTCTTGTTGTTGTTTAAATGAGAAAGTGTCCATTGATTGGGAATGGTATGTTTGACACAGAAAAGTCAAAGTTGAGATTAGTAGAGTCGAATTTGGTAATATATATACCATAAAGTGATGAATATGGTAAGATGTTTATGTGTTTAATAATGATCATGATTGTAATTGAATTATGATCTATATACTAAAAGTGGTAAAATAATGAAGTCGAAGTGGTCAACCAAACTAATATGTATTGACAAGTTGTGAAAAGTCAAAGTGATCATGAAATTGGAAAACTTGTTGTAATTGTTGTGAATTTGATGATTTTATGTGAATTTGGTATTTCAAAGTTATAATATGACACCGATATTGGAAGAGAAGCTGTTTGACTTGGTAAAGTCAAAGAAGTGTAAAATGGGTGTTAAATTTGTGAACATATTGGTTGAAACCCAAATGGGTTGTTAAAGTGCCCAAATGGGTCACTTGAAGGTTAAAAGGTTAAAATGTATAGTGGTCTGATTAAGAAGAATGTTAAAGTGACTTTAAGTCATAAAGTTAGTAGTAAAAGGTGATGAAAATGATTTGGGTAGTCAATGTGGTTATTTTCTTAAAAATGCCCAATTGGACCCCTAAACGGGTCAATGAGTCAAAACATGATATGATGTGTATATATAGGTGATGAAGGTACCCACACGTCCCAAGTATATGTAGAAACATGTTGGCAAAGAGTGGAAGTCAAAAAGTAAGCCATTTGGAATATGGCGTGTCCACTAAAATGGTCGGAAATGGCCTAAAATGAGTTACACGTCCGTTTTCTCGTAAAATGTGAAAATTGAAAAAGTGTAAAAAGGGAAAGTTGTATTTTGGTATAATGTAAGTGCATGCAAAATTTCATGACCTAACTCCTTACGGTTTGTGAGATATGCGCGTTTGAAATTCGCATTTTTGCACTAAGATGTTCAGTCTGCTGTGCAGACAGGGGACCCGGCGGCTGGAGGTTATAGCCGGCGGCTGGAGGTCCAAACCGGCGGCTGGATGCCCCAAGACGGCGGCTTCTTTTGGCTTTAAAACGCACTTTTGTTCTGTTTGCAAAAATTGGTGTTAGCCGGCGTTTCGACTCGGGTAGCCGGCGGGTCAAGAACTTTAGCCGGCGGCTAGATATGTTAGCCGGCGGCTCATGTAGCCTAGCCGGCGGTTTGTGGGTATTTACAAGATTAAAATTTTTTTTACGTTTTTCGACGTTCGACGTAACGTTTGACGTAGAAATTTCCGCTAGAAAATTTCGGTGTCCGATTCAGACGAAATTTACATGTCCACTCAAAAACGGGCCAACGGTCAAAGCTCATCGCTTTGCCATGAGCCCTGTCAGTTTTCGGCACTTTGGGGTCGTTTGGGGCCCGAAAATCGCGTTTTATTGTTTTTCGAACCTTATTTTGAACTTTTAGCTTACGTTTTGTATTGGGCTTTTGTTTTATTGAGCCCAGAGATCATTCCTGTGATTATATGCAATATTAAAACTTGTTTTAAGAGGTCTATATGGTTCATTGTGTATGAGTCGGTTGTAGGCGGTTTACTTAACTACAAAGTATGCCAGTATATGGTATTGATGACTATTGTTAACTAGGGTTAGTAAACATTGATTATGGGATTATGTGGATCATATTATGTGGATAAGTTGAAATATGATAAAGTATTGAATCATATAGAGAAATAGAGAATGTTGAATTAAGCGTTTTAAGAAATTACGAAATAAGCATAGGAGCTTATATTGATGTAATAGTTAAGCATGAAATACTCATTAAGGGTATAAAGATTGACTATTATGTGTTGAATATTATACATAATATTGATGAACTGTTTAGTACTAAATGTACTATAAGTATTAAGTTATATAAATAATCCTTGATATTGAATCGGGTAATAAAGAAGTTGATTGATGTATTCGTGTCGGACATTGGTGTAGTATGCTTATATTGTTAATATCTACATGATGATATGAGTAGTTTACCTTTAAAGTGATAAGTTGAGAATAGTAACGAGTTAATACATAGTTGTATACCTGTTGCACGAGGTTGCTATATAGGTGTAAAATGTTGATATCATTGTTGTAAACTATGAGAGAGTAAAGTAATAACTTTGAAAATGAATGGTATGAAGTGACCTGAGAATAAAGTGTGACTGACATAATATGACGACGTCTGGCCAACGTATTTATATTATGCCATTTCACATGGAGTTGTTGAGGTTACTAAGTACCATATAAAGTTAAGTGGTTTTAAAATCACAGATAAGATATGTTGACCTGTAATTGATGAATAGTCAATGTTGAACTAATATGAAAGAGTAATAAATCACTAAGTTGTTGTTGCTAATGTGATATCTATGGCACATTTGATGTGTATGTGTGATTCATTGTCAATAGTAAGAGTTAAAAGTTGATTTAAGCAAAGTAGAAGTAAGTTGAATGTGAATAATATTGTGTTAATATTGTTGAATAGATGACTAATGTCAGCACCTTGTGTTGTTGAAGATACCAATGATGATGTTTGGTATTAACAGGTGTTGAGTTAGCATCCAAGTTGTTGTGAACGGATGCTAGTTGATTATATGAAACTGGTTGTAACGATAAAATAAATTGACCTTTACCTATTGCTTACTGATTTTCTTACTTGGTGATGGTTAAATGATTGTAGATTACTGTCAAGTAAAGGGTTTCATATAACCTAGTCGTGTTTATAATTACAAGTTGTAAGGTTGTAATTAACTAGTTGCAAAAGTGAAAATTCACAGCAAGTTGATAGCTAAAGAAATATATAGTTGATAGCTAAGTTGTTAGTTGTTAATGGGTATGTTGTAGTAGTCAGTACCACTTGTTGTTGTTGTTGTTGTTGTTGTTGTTGTTGTTGTTGTTGTTGTTGTTGTTGTTGTTGTTGTTGTTGTTGTTGTTGTTGTTGTTAGTGTGGTTATTATAGTGTAAAGTTGAAATATTTACATGGATATGTGTTACTTTGATTTCTGGTGATTACGTAATTTAAATTGTTACATGACTAAGTATGACTGGTCATGCAAGTGGTCATTTAAATTTATCAGAGAAAGGATGTAAGAGCAATGCTGGTGCATTGGAACATATAGATCATGTACCTTTGGATAGGTGCATGTGGAAAGGATTGAAAACAGGTTTATATATATTTACAAGTTGCTCAAGGGAATAATACATGATGTGTGTATATATATATATTGTAATTAAACAGTGGATGATGCTACATTGTGTGCTGAAAATAACATCTTGTGCTAATAAATTAAATAGAGGTAAAACACAATTTATGTGTTTAAGTGAGTTCGGTGGAAATACACATTGGTAGTGTGTAAATTGATGTATTAATATCTACCTATATAAGTATATGTTGACATATAGGTACATTTTGTGAGTATATGGTTAAAGATATGCATGAGTGATGGTATGCACAAGTGATTGAACAGGTACACACATCTAGTGTGCATCTAGTAATGAGTAATTATTTGTATGAGAAGTAGAGTAGTATTGAATGGAAATGAAAGTAGTAGTTCTAATTATTCTAGACCGAATAAGTGTGATCAGATTTCGAGGACGAAATCTCTTTAAGGGGGAGAGATTTGTAACACCCAGTATTTGGGTCTAGTTGTATTTAATATTTTCTGACTGTGAATTATTATTAAGTGTGTCAGAAAATAGGTGTGCTGTATTATTTGAAATAAATAGTGATAATAGTCGAATAATTTATTGTGACTAATAAATTATTGAGTGTTTTAATTTTATTTAGTTGACGGTAAAATAAAGTAATGTTACCCCGTAAATGGTTTTTAAGTTCCAGACAATAATAAATACGGGGAATGAAAATTAACACATAGATGATATATTCTATGGGTTTAATCGGTTTTATATTCCTCCACACACACACATACATACGCATACATACTTACATGATGAACCCTAAATCAAAATCATGAAGAATCATCAAATTGGAGCTTCTAAACATGAATTCAAGCCTCTTTAATCGTTCTAATCAAGATGTGCAGAAGGCTCAGTGATATTAGACTACTGAGTGGATGCCTGAGGTGATCGGTTTTGGCTATTGTATTGGGTGTGCAAGAAGTTGGACTTGAAGGAATGTTTGACATGCTGACGTGACTCTGACATTTGATTTAAATAAATTAATGATATCTTTTGTTTTATATAACACCCATGTTGATAAACTGTGTTTTGAATTAAGTTGATTTTATACCTATATGAAACAATGTATCTTATAAATGTAGAAATTGGGATAACGCATCCGGTACAATATATTTAAATGTTTTCAAAATGAGGGGTGTTATATCATGTAAGTGTAGTGCCTTACAAAGTATAGTTGTTGTATGTATTCAATACTTAGTGTAAAAAGTATTTTCAAGTTTCCGTTTTGTGCGACAATATGTATTCCGATAATAGGGTATGCGACAATGGATTCATGGGCACTATTCATGCGACAATGGCATTCTCGGACACTGTTCATGCGACAATGATATTGTCGTAGGCAGAAAAGACTTATGCGACAATGGTATTGTCGCAGGTGGGATTTCCGATTTTGTTTAAGTGTTCGATTTTTGTTAACTAGGTTAAACGGGTTTGGTTTGATTCGAGTGTTATCAAGTCCAAAACTATGCATCCGAGTCTCACCCTAAAGTCCGAGAGTCAACCCTCAGTCCAACAGTCAACGAAAGTCAATTTTACTGTTCATCCGACACTAGATTCACGGAGTTACTGTTCATCCGACAATAGATTCACGGAGTTACTGTTCATCCAATTTTGTGATTTTTATTTAAAATAGTAAACGTTATCGAATAGTTCTGAAATTTTTACACAATGTTCCTCTATGTATTGGGTACTTTCAGTTAGTTTTTCATAATTATTTGAGGTCGTTTAGTATTTTTTTAAAAATCGAGAAGTGTGACTGTGTACTGTTTATCCGAGTTTTAAACTATTTTCATGTTTCGGATTTTCTGGAAAAATACATGCATTTTCAGTCGAAGCTAAAGAAGAACTTTTTAAAATTAACAAAATTACCAAGATTTTCCAAGTGGTCTCATACGTTTTCGAGGTCTAGATCCCGAGATATGGTCTCGAGAAGTGAGCGGAAATTCCTGTCCGCCGGAACAGTAACGCGTACCTTAACGGAAAAATTATTTTCGAGTAGCAAACGGAGTCGAAAAGTCACGAGACTAATTTTGTTGGAAAGCTAACTTCTTGTACTACATTGTAGACTTAATATACGTCCATTTTTGTGTAGTAATGATTTTTATAAAATTCATGAAAGTGGGTACAAAATCTGGATAGGAAGGTTAACTTCCTGTTTTCTAGTTTTAATTTGTGTTTCGACTTATCTTTTGGACATTTTATAGTCTAATGAACATACTAACATGTAAATAAGCATAATAAAAGTATGTTAGAAGGGTGGTCAAGTCCTTACAAGTATGATATGGAGAAACGAAGAAGGTGAAAGTGCTCCTCTCGTTATGGTGAACGTTTCCCTCCAAAGCTCCTTTGTGTGATGATGATTATTTAGGAGGTGTTTGATGGTGGTCTTGTGGTGGTGGAGGGTGGTTTTCGGCAGCCCCAAAAGAGAGGGAGAGAGAGTTGTATTGATTGAGTGTGTGAAATGATGAAGGGAAATGGAGATGGTATTGTGTGTTTGGAGTGGCTTGTAAGTAAACAAAAAGGGAAGAAGTCAAGACATGGCATGCCATGTCTTGGCTGCTGATTTTCGTGGGTGGGACCCACCTAGTGGGTGAGCTAAATTGTTTCCCCAATTTTTGTTACGCACGGTGCTCGTTTACCCGGTCGTTTTACGTTTTAATTAATCGTATAACGTTTTATGTATTACGTTTTGTTAACGATTTAAAATACGATATTTCTAATAAAAGTTTTGCTCAAGTAACATATTTTAAGTTATTAAAATATATTTTGGTTTCCGTCGGGTCGTCGGTTGCGAGTTGTACGTTTATTCGAATCGTGTAACGTTTTCAAACGTTTTAGTTGTACGCGTGTAATCGCGATATTTTTAACCAAAGTATTTTATCAAAATACTTATTATGAAGTTATAAAAATATAACTTGAGTTTATTTCGTGTGTCGGGCGCATTCCGCGCATTTTTGTATCGTAAAGTTACGTTTTAACAAAACGTATAACGCGTAATATATTTTCGTAATATATTAAGGTAAATAATGTTTGTTTGGATAAATCCACATTATTTTAAATAGTTTTTCACCAACGTCCATTTATAAACAGTGTCGGACCTCGTCCGGTTCAAGTGCGTATGATTTAAACAAATCATATAACGTGTATGTAATTACACAGAAAGTTACGTTTATTTAGATTAATATAATACTAAATACACGTAATTACAAGTAGTTTTGGCACTAATAATAGTCCTAAATTAGCGGGTGTCACACCCTAAACCCTAACCTTAACCACAAATTAAATGTACAACCAATCACTAACACATGTGTTACTAATTTGTAAAACCCACCAAAAAATGGGGAAACAAATTGTCAAAAGTATGCCTTGAGGGACGGCAAATCGAAGAGGAGAAAACGCTGAATTTTATGGTGCAATTTTCATGATTTTTCGACTTACCGTTTGTGAGATATTTAATTTTTAAAAATGTGGAGGAGAGAGAATAAAGTGACACATGACAGAAATCTGTTGGTTCCCTCATTCTCACTCAAAGTTGGTGTACTCATTTGAACCTTACTCTATTTATACATCCACATTTAATTGTTTAAAACTTCAAACTAAGTATATATGATTTCAATTATGTACTTGAAACAAAATATTAAAATGTCTATCTTTTTTCTTACTATCAAATAATGAAGTTATTGTATAAAAGTTAGATTATTTTATTATAAAAGTTTTTGAAGTTGAGATTTTGGAGTATGATGGTTGGAGAAGAAATTTTTTGAAGGAAGAATATTTCAAATTGATGCTATATCTTTATGCATATTTGGAGATAGAGAAATAGAAATTGTTAAAGATGGCCTTATATATGTGCCCCATTTTCATTTTGATATGTTTCAAAATAATTGTTATCTTCCAAAATCAACTAATCAAAATGCTTATAATAATAAAGAAGAAAATTTTATTGATGGTCAACAGTAATAAATAAAAAATATAGAAGTATGCAACTCGAATGTATGAAATTCATTTCGGTTTATATGAAGAGTGGAAATTAATGAAATAGAGTACATATCCCATTTTTTTTTACGGGGGTATTTTGCTAGTATATCATTATACTTAAGTACTTAATCTTAAGCTAATGACATTTCTTGTCATATTGTTTTTGTATCGTTCTCTAGCCATATTTTGGGCTAGTTTTGCTTTAGTAAAATTTTCTTGACTCTTAAAAAAAAGCTAATGATATTCTTTTTCTAATTCTTTACATATATACATTATATTTAATTTTGAAACGTATTACATTTCTTTTTCTCTCTTCTTCTTTAAGTTCAAGGTTTACAAATCAACATATCACCATACTTAATACTTAAGTGATTAATCTTAAGTCTAATTACATTTCCTATCTTTTTCTTTCCTTTTTTAAAAATAAATAAATTAATATAAAAAAATCTTAGTAATTTGTAAGTTCAAAGATGTTCGTATATTTATTTTGAATTTGAATGTCGAATTATGGGTCATGCAATGCACTTCTATGATACTTGTTAGTATTTGGATAAGAGAAGCATCAACTAAAACCTAGCACCATCTAAACTTGTGACTAGAGATTTTACAGAGTTTGTCACCAACAGTTGGAATTTATTTCAGTTAAAACTAGCTTTTATAAAATCTGCAAAATCAAAATAACAAATTTATATGGATTGGAATTGGAACCTATGAATTTGAATAAAAAGAGCACGGTGACCTCAGAGAATATAAAACATCAAACAACTTCACCCTCGAATAGGAGAACGATAAAATAGATGGATATATAGATCAGGATTCAAAATCTTACTAGCCAAAGACGAGAAGTAATACAATTTGCCAATAGTTAGGCTTTTGCAGTTTAAACAAACAGCATCTGCTTTATCAAAATGGGAAAATTCCATATATGTCCCTAAAAACTCTTATAATTGCATATATATCCAACCAAAACTCCTAATATCATATATATCCTCTCAAATTAATTAAACTCTCATATATATCCCTTCCATTAATTAATTCATATTTTTTTTTAATTAATATTAATTAATTCATATTAATTAATTCATATTTAAATAAATAAATTAATTCCAACCGTAAAAGATCTCTAACTTAATCATATGATCGATCGGCATTCCCTCATTCCGTTCTTATCACGATCATGGCGCCAAATAGAAAATCTCCCGCCAATAAAAAATTCCCGCCAAGTTTTTTGTTAGTCGTGTAGAATATATGGATTTTGAATCATATCTCTTATCCTCAGTCATTAAAGAAGATCGAAGCCTTACGGTTGGCTAGTATACAACAAGTTCTTTTTTAATTTTTTGTTGATTTATTATCTCCTTGTATGTGATTATAGAGTTTTAAAATCGCACCTTCAAGTCGTACACTAGTACATAGTTGCATTATTATGTTTGTTGTGTCTGGTGTTGTTGGTTGTTTGGCCGAATTAGTTTCTTTTGTAAAAGGATTTCTGATGATGTTGTGAGAAATCTTATTCAATTGTACATGTATATATATTATATATTTGGATCATCAAATGCCACTTGACCACCATTTAAATAGCTTTGGCAATCTCGTAATACTTGTATAGACATGAAATCTTATTTATTTATATCTGGATATTAAAGAGATGATGATTCATGTCATTGCCTTTATGGGACTTAATTTAGGTCTTCTTTTAGTTGCTTACTGTTTTCGTAATGACATATTTGTGTTAGCCTATAGCTGCTTTATTTTAATGTGAGGTTTTTTATATAACTAGGCCAACCCGTTAGCACTTATTATCAAACATGGATGATGCTATCGACAGTTCTTTTTGTGATTCCTCAAGACCGGCATGGGAGAACATGGCCGAATCACCGATTATTGAGTAAAACTTGCGATTGTCTTAGAGCTAATATTACTAATTTTGGGTGTTAAGTACGTCGTTTTCTGTCTAACTAATTTTTATCTTCAGGCAAACTCCAACCAAGTACAAGCTAAAACTGAAATATGGAGGCTATTTTCGATTAGTCAAGAATTCATATAGGAAAAAAATATTGTTTTGGCTCGCAAAAATGTATCAACATGGAGAGAGGCTGGTATAACTTGAATCAACTGATGGAAGAGGTGATAAAACGTTATCCATCAAGGGGCAATATAGTTTTGTCAGTACTTTTTGTTGACAAGAATGCCAAGGAGCAATATTTTATTAAGCTTGATTCCGATGACAACTTCATGTTAATACTTAACATGTATGAGAAGACATAAATGTCCGCGATGTGGTGAGTATGGGCATCATGAAAGGACTTGCAAGAATCCAGAACTTATTATAAACACATCTCAAGCATCTCAAGTTTCCGATCAACATGAGCCATCTACAAGTAAAAGGTAAATCGATTTTCATATTACTATGGTGTTATATTAGTGATCAGGCCCAATTTTTAAAGAATGCTAAATGTTGTTTACTATTTTAGGGGACGAGGCAAGAATACAAAAAGCTTGTGAAAGTAAGAAAGTAAAGTCGAACCAAATGCGTGATAGAGTAGAATGATGCAGAATGGTCAAAAACTTTTTTTGGTAAGCTAAAGAATTATTGGGTGTTTTTTAATTATTGAATTACAAATAAGATGTGTCTAATGTTTTGATGGCACTTTGACCGTGATGTTTTCTAGCTCAGTTTATGCCTCCATGGTTCGAGCAATGATTTTAAAAATTAGATGAAGAAAGTCATTTTGGAATGATGTTTATGCAATTTACACTTGCTATTGTTTACATCAAATTATGCATGGAATGAAATCTCAATATCCAATTCTTATTCTTTATTTCATATGCAGATATCGGGTCCACTTTGACCGAAATGTGGTGTTATGTGTTTTTTCTAGTATTTTGAACGGGAATTCCGTTTTATATACGGTTGGAATTAATTTATTTATTTAAATATGAATTAATTAATGGAAGGGACATATATGAGAGTTTAATTAATTTTAGAGGTTATATATGATATTAGAAGTTTTGATTGGATATATATGCAATTATAAGAGTTTTTAGGGACATATATGAAATTTTCCCTATCAAAATCACCTGAGAGTAACACATTTCTAAACGCCTTCAATCACTTTCTCCAAGTTCCTTCCAATCTCCATTTACAATCGAATCAATATCACTATCCTCATCACTGCCATTTAACTCATACCAATCCGACCAATCAGGTATCTCCTCCAATGAATCAAGGACCTTCAAGTTAGATGGGAAAACAAACCCTGTAGCTTCCAAACGGAAGAAAGCCTACCAACACAAAAAAGCAATGAAAAGAGACAAAAAATAAGAACATCGGAATGCATGTATAAATTAGTTATAGAAATGGCAAGATAGGTGAGTTAGGTAAGGGGCAAACACTTCTATCCACTGTTTAATAAATAATTTAATTTACAGATCTCAATATTTGAACAAAAAACCATTCAGAAAGTAGTGTGCATTTGAAGTAGACTTTTAGGCACTTTCGACCCCTGATGTTCCCGTTTTAACTGAGTTCATCTAATAGGATCAAGGAAAACTGAAAACCCAACTTTCAATCACATCCCTTATGGAGAGAGAAAGAAAAAAACATGCATACTCCATGGATGACTACAAAATGAACACCTGAGTATACTTTCAGAAAATTTGTAAAAGAATAATCAATAGATTATTACTATAGCTAATTAAGGATCACTGATTTCTATAAATATGCAAATCCCCGAAAGAAAAGTATTTTCACCTTAAAGCACGTCATTCCAATCTTGAGCTCCTTGACATGCTGAAGGTTGAGTATATGTTCTTTAAGTACCGGTTCGTGTTCGATACTGTAAGACGTATCCTTGGAATAATTTAAGTGAGCTTTAACTAAAGAAGACACATTTAGCAACACAAGCTTCCCTAACAACAACTCGCCGCAGATTGTTAGTGACAGAATATTAGGGGCATTGATTTCAATAATATCTGAAGCATTATATTCATCTTCAAGATCCATGTATCCAGAGAATATCAAGTTCTTCACACTCTTTGAAGTAATATCCAGCCGCATATAACCATAACCAGAGCAATCTTCCAACTCCAAAGTTTCCAATAACGGACTACCTGATAGTATATTTTCAATCAAATTTTCATCTAGAATCGCATGAGAAATACACAAACTCTTAAGTTTTTTCCAGCTAATTGCACCCTGGGGATTGATTACGCATCCCTCTAATGTCAGATTTGAAATATATAAATTGGTGTAAAAAAACTCATCCAACACAAATTCAGCTTTCCAGCCCTCATTAAATAACTCTAAATGAAGTTCTTCAGTGTTACAAGTAACAGCGTAACGAATCCAATTCTTGACTAGTGATTCAAACCGGGTATTGTAACTGTAGCAGCAATGCAATTTGAATTTATAGAGCTTCAACTGGCGACATTGAGTTAAGGTTTTGTCGATACACGGAAAGAAATCGGAGATCAAGTCATTTCCATAGCGACGTCGGATAATGAGATTCGGAATGTAGGTCCAAACATCTATCCATCGCTTGGATAGTGTACCTGTTCTGATGGCGAATTTCGTCTCAGGTAAATGAGACAGGATTTCGATAAGTATGCCATCTGATAATGAACTGATTCGATCTTTCTCTTCTTCCTTCATGATTTCTTTAAAAATCACTCGATTCTGGAGTAATTTTACCGTTATTCCAGCGCCTGCAACAAAGTTCTCATTCATTTCCCTGATATAAAAACACTGCAACAAAACTCACATCGGTCAAGAAAGATAAGTAGTCAATGGTGCATTAAAGTTTTGCCTGTCCCAATTCCCCAAAACTTTTAAAAACTATCAGCCCCTATATGAATATTAGATAATCAAAACAGTACTCACATCTATACTATATTTTAATGCATTTGACACATAATACAATAATAACTATTCATTATAAAATCCTGATCACACAAGAGCTTCTATAGGCTATAATAGAGCAAATGGTGCCAAGAGGTGTGCTCTAAAAATAGACATACAAAAAAGCATATGACACTGTGAATGGGAATTTCTGGGAAAGATTCTGGTGAACTTTGGATTTCATCAGAAAATGGTGAATTGGATTCTTACATGTGTTACCACATCGTCCTTTTCTGTTTGTGTGAATGGGGAGGTACATGGTTATTTCAAAGGAGGAAGAGTTTTGAGACGAGGAGATCCCATTTCACATTATCTATTTACTCCAGTAATGGAAGTGCTGACCTTGATTCTGTCTAAGCATATAGAAGATTCCCCTGAGTTCAAGTATCATTATGGGTGTAAAAAACTTAAGCTTTCTCACCTATGCTTTGCTGATGATCTAATGGTATTATGCAATGGAGATAAGAGATCAATAACAGTCATTAAAAAGGCTTTGGAGGACTTCAGTCAGGTATCTGGTCTCTTCCCTATACTTGGCAAAAGTACTCTTTTTTTGGGAGTGTATCTAAAAGTGAACAACAGGATATTTTACAAATTATGCCATTCTCAGTTGGAAAGTTGCCAATGAGATATTTAGGGGTTCCAGTGATTGCTAAAAGGTTGGGGAAATTTGATTGTAAGTGTTAGGTGGATAAACTTAGAAATAAGGTCAACTGTTGGAGGAATAGGCATTTATCATATGCAGGGAGAATTCAATTGATTGCCTCTGTGCTTTCATCAATGCAAATATACTGGGCATCAGTTTATATGTTGCTTCAAAATGTCGTTAATGATATTGAAAAAGTGTTAAAAGGATTTTTGTGGTCTCAAGGGCCTTTGACCAAAGGTAAAGCAAAGATTGCTTGGAAGGTTGTGTGTAAACCAATGGACCAGGGTGGGTTGGGGATCAAGTCTCTGAAACAATGGAATGAAGTCTTATTATTTATGCAGCTTTGGAAAATAATATATAAAAAAGATTCTCTTTGGGTCAAATGGGTTAATGTGGTCAAATTAAAAGGAAGAAGCATGTGGGAAATCAGTACTAGCTCAATCGATAGTTGGGGATGGACAAAGTTGTTGGAATTAAGAGATTTAGTGAGGCCACATGTATTTCACATATTAGGAAATGGCAAAGCCACTTCTGTGTGGCATGATAAATGGGCTGAAATTGGGCCATTAGCCAATTTTATACCTCAGAGAGCTGTGTACGATACTAGGTTAAATGATGATAAGTGTGTTGCTTCCATGATTCAGGATAAGAAATGGAAATGGTCTAATGAGTGGTGTGTTAGACATCAACATATACAGAATATTAGTGTGCCAACACTAATTAAATCCAAAGAAGATGAGGTGGTTTGGGTAACAAAAGATAATTAGAAAAGTGGCATTTTCTACTAAGCAGGCATGGCTGGATCTAAGAGAAGAATGGCCAACTGTTAGATGGCATCATGTTGTGTGGTTACCTCGATTTAATCCTAGACAAGCATTCATTTTATCGCTTGCAATCCATGGAAGGCTAGCAACCCAAGATAGGATGCAAGTGTGACAAACAACAGTTAATTTAAAATGTGTTCTTTTTGGTGATTGTGCTGATTCTATACCCATTTGTTTTTTCAATGTAAGGAAGTATGGATTGCTGTAAAGGGAAAGCTGATATTTAGAGGGTTGCAAAATCACTTGATGTGTATTGTTAATACCTTATCTAATTACCCTTTAAAAACAATATTTGGAGTGTAATAAACAGATTGAGTATTGCAGCAATGGTATACTAAGTGTGGCAGGAAAGAAACTTGAGGTTGTTTCAAAAAGCTTCAAGAAGTGCAGATGCTTTAACAAAAGTAATTCAAGAGGATATAAAGTTCAAACTTATGAGCTTAAGAATGAAAGACTCAAAAGCAGTTAGAAGAGCAGCTGGTATGTGGGGGAGGAAATGGGTCAACATGACATTGCAGTGTAGCTTGAGAGGTGGTTTAGAGGCTTCATTAGCTTAAGCATAGCGAGTCATGAAAGATGGGACTGCTTAGCTTGAGTTAATGAGCTTCTGGGTTTGATTCTGGTTGTTTAGACTTTAGTTCATGCAATTAGAAAGTTTGGTATTTGGAAGTAGTTGATTGTGTAGTGTGTTTGAATGTTTAGTACTTTAGTTGTATTGTTTTGGGCCAGTGTATGTCCTATTTCCCTTTTATGTTTCTTGTAATTCTATAGTTTGAAATTGATATATCTTCGCCTTTAGACATTTAATTAAATTAAAAAAATATATATTCATTATAAAAGCGTTGCATCTACATGCATTATGAATAAATAGCCCTTTTCAAACATATTCATATCAGGCCACGATTTGTTGAGGAGGAACAAGACATAAGGAGGAAAGAGATTGATATAATAAAAAAACACAAAACAAATTATAAAGCTCAAATATGGCAAAGGAGGTCAATGAAATGATATTAGCTTTTAAGACCATATTTGATGAGCTTAAGAGCCAGAGCCAAGTGCATTAAAAAAACGTTGCAAACGGTTACTTTTGGCAGTTAAAACAAGCATTATTAAAAAAATATGCTAAATGCCATAAACTAATTAATCTCATCACCTCCCAATCTCTGCTTTTAACCGAATCATCATCCGACCAATCTGACGCATCAGCTACGTCCGGTGAATCAAGGACTTTCAAGTTTGATGGAAAAACGAAACTTGTAGCTTCCAAACGGGATAAAACCTACTAACAAAAAAATCACAAATGAAAAGGAACAAAAGTAAGAAGATTGTAATGCCGACACAAACAAGTTATAAAGGTGGAAAGATGGACGAGTTTTGTTTGGGTTGAAATGGATCATTTTCAGTAAATCAAAAACGGGTCAGGTTAGGTTGGCCTACAAACACTTTTGTCCACAAATAACTTGGCTTAATTATTATTGCTTTACAAATTTAAACAATAGAACAAAAACTGTTACGAAGGTTGAAAGCAGAGCTAGAGCTACTTTCAACCCTTTTTTTTATTTTAAAGATTTCATCCATTCATAAACATGAATGAGGTTAAAAAAAACCATCCTCCCCCAATACATACACAAATCGAGGCTACTAGGAACATACTTATCACATAAGAATCAACTGAATATTACTAAAGCTAATTAATGATCAATTACGTTAGCACATATGCAAAACCCCAAAAGAAAGGTAATTGTTTTTACCTCAGAACACAAAATCCCGATTTTGAGCTCCTTGACATGGAGAAGGTTGAGAATAAATCTTTTAAGTATCTCATCTTCCGCTTCTACATGTGTTCTACCAAAGTCTCCACAATTATTATAGTTTAAGTTAACTTTGACTAAAGACGACACATTTAACAACAAAAGCTTCCCGGACACCAACTCACCACAAATTATCAGTGACAGAATATTAGGAGCATTGATTTCTATAATACCATCATCTTCAAAAGGATCAGATTCAGGAACCCGGTATCCAGAAAACACCAGGTTCTTAACACTCTTTGAAGTAATATCGAGCCGCTTATAACCATAGCAATATTCCAACTTCAAAATCTCCAATAATGGACTCCCAGATAATATATTTTTGATCAAAAATTCATCAATCTTGGCAAACGAAATACACAAACTCTTAAGTTTGTTCCAGCTAATGGCACAAGTTAGATTAAATACACATCCGTACAATTTGAGATGAGTAAAACATGAATTGGTGAAAAAATACTCATCCAAAACAAATTCAGCTTTCAAGCCCTTATTCCCTAAATTTAAAGTAAGGTGCTGAACGTTACAGTTAATGGCGTAACGAATCCAATTGTTGACATGCGATTCAAACCTGATATTATAATCGCCGGAGAGATGGAATTTGGTGAGGTTCGATTGGCGACACTGAATTAGGGTTTTAGCGACAGACCTAAACCCTGGATATTTAGTAGGGAAAATTGAAGTGTTAGGGTTTTGATAACGAAGATTATGAAAATCAGTCCAAAAACGTAACCATCGTTTGGAGGGAGTGAATGTCGTATTGGCGCATTGAGCAAGGGTTGTGTTTGGTAAACGAAGCAGGATTCTAAGAATCAACAAATCTGGTAACGCGCTAATTCTATCTTCTTCTTCTACATTTTGGTGGTTAATTTTGACCTTCTTCTTCTTCCGTCTTTCACCGGCGTCAACAACGTTCTGGTTTCTTCTGCAATCATTTTTCTTTTTGTCTCTCATTTTACAACCTTAATTTGGAGGGAAAAAATCATCGAATAAATTGGGGATGATGTTCTTTTTTACAAAATTATATTTTTTAACACTCCAAGTATTTGATATTTACAAAACTAATCCTTAAGTTTAATTGTCACATACAATTCGTGAAGATAGCTTTATTTTATTTTTTTAGATAGGCAAATACTCACACTATCCCTACTATTAGGGATGGCAATTGTCACCCGATTCGATGAATATTCACCCGATCCATCCACTTATTGATAGATACGGACGATCTAAATGGATGAATAGTGGATATGGATATGGATGTAATAGTGGATGGGATATGGATGAAAAGTTATCACCCATGGATTTATCCATTAACCCGAAATACATATACATATTGGTATATACACATATAAATTTACATATCCACGTACATATAAACCATCAACTATTAATGTGTTATTGAATATATAAAGTCGAAAATTTTTAAAATTAAATGTATATTTGAGGGGGTTCTTTGGATTATTGATTTATATAACAAATCGAAATGCATAAATATATCGCGCTGAACCAAGTTTTGCTTCTGACCATATAGTGAATTCACAATCTACGATTAAAGACAATCAAAACATGTGTGATTAACCGATAAACATAGAGATTACACATTTGTATTTGTTAAAATATAAGTTTTCTTATAATTGTAACTAATTATGCTTCATTGACGATAATTGTTACACGCTCTTGTGACTAGATTTCCGTATGTTACGTTATATTTATTTTTTTGTTACAATATTTGTTGGTTTCATTTCATATTAGAAAATTTTTAACGTTTTTTTGAATATCCAACGGACATCCATTAACCCGCTTAATCCATCGGATAAAGATATGGATGGATGAATTGAAATTAAATGGATATGGACGAAAATATTTAAATGGATATGGATGTGGGTATGACATCATCCGATCCATATCCGATTCATTGCCATCCCTACCTATTACAAATATATACATTAATTCCCATGTATCGTGATACCCTTTCAACCATATATATATATGGTTGAAAGGGTATCACGATACCGTTACGCCAATGACCCTTTGGTACCAACACTATGATCACACTCCGGTACCACTTCATATTAGCACATGACGAGCTCCACTACATAGGACAATTAATTTCACGAACTCCGTTCGATACGTTGCTAGTTGACATATTCCTACATTTAAGTGGTTGTAAAGATTAGAAATGGTCATCTTGGCCGCATTCTCTACCCACCTGGCCGCCTCAATATCAAGAGAGGTTTATGTGAAGTTAGAGATGATAAAACTTAGAAGGATAGATGTGAACACGGTGGAAGAAAAAGAGAAAGGATTATAGGAAACGAATTGGTTTTCTAGTAGTTAAAAAAAAGTAAAAACTTAACAAACATGAAACATGAAAAGAACTACGGTATTTAATGGAGACTTGTCTGAAATAATTATAAGCCAATAAGATCTTTTAAATATGGCCAAAAGTTGGCATTTCCATAGTTAAGACTTGAAATGAGCATCATCCCAAATCTACTCAATTAAGATTAGAGCATGGGGAGTGAGGGAAAAACGGCATCGCCGTTCAACTGCTTGAACGTCGGGCTCGGCGTTCTCGACACTCGGCCGGCGTTCAAGCCCGCAGTTCACCACCACGGTGCCATCTTGAACGTTGCTTCATGCGACGTTTTCTTTTTTTTTTTTTTTTTTTTTTTTTGCATGCAACGGCTAGTAGTAAAAAAAATTTTGAAAAAATTTAAAAAATCTAGCCATTTATATCCGTTTTTTTTACCTTTTTTTTTAAATTAACAATTTTACACTATAAATATACACTCAATTCCTTTCATTTTTTTACACCTCAAAACTCTTCTACTTCATTTTATTTCAAGAATTCTTCCAAACTATACTTCCAACAATGTCTCAAAACCCGAACGATCCATACAACCTCCAATCGCAATGGAATCCATTTCCACCAAACTACAACCCGCAAACACCACAATCTTCTTCATACAACCCGTATCCAACACAACCTTCAAATTCCCAAATGCCGGGTTTTGGTCAAACTTACAACATACCGCATACACAAGTTCCATCCACCTAATATCCTCAATCACCATCACAATTCCAGCAAATGTCACATGAGACTTACCACGAATTTATGTTATGGAAGCAAAATCAAGTGCCACCATTGGAGCATTCGGTTGAAGCCGAAACACCGACGTCGTCTCGGCCAAAAAAATCAAAATCCAAACAACCTGGCGACCCAAAAAAGAAAATAGTAATAAGAGTTCGCAATCTTTGGACGTCCGAAGAAGAGCTACTTTTAGCTTAATGTTGGATTTGTATTTCCAAATGCCCGAACCGAGGCATCGACCAAAAAGGAGATTCATTTTGGTTCTTGGTGATGAACAGTACAACAAGCGTGCGGAAGTTGAAAAAGTCGTCCAATGGGGCAAAGACGCGTTGTCGTCTAAGTGGACATATTTGAACAATCGGTGTCAAAAGTATCAAGGAATCCGTGCTAGGTTGGGAAGAAATAGGCAAAGTGGTGAAAAAGATGACGATTTTAGGTTGCAACGTTTGGAGACGTACAAGTTTGAGGAGAAATCGGCTTTTCACCATGAAGTTGCTTGGGATTATTTGAAAGATAAACAAAAATGGAAAGTGCCCGACCCGGTTGTAGTCGGCCGTAGGAACAAGCGGATGGAGACGGTGGACTTGGAAGATTTGGATTTGGGGCATGACGAGGAGGATCAAGAAAACCCGAAAGCCGCCCTTTTTGGTGAAGATGTAGACCCGCAGCCACCAGGAAAATCAAGGCGTCCTAAAAGTGCCAAAACGTCTTCCGACACTTCTACCAAAAGTAGCACGTCTTCTTTTGATGAGTCGATCACAACAAACTTTCAACAATTGACTCAATCCAAAGCGAGTGTCTATCGTACCCGAGACATCGCCGAAGCAATGCGGGTTTTGAAGATGACTACGGATGGCTTATCGGAAGATGATGCGTGGTTTCTTAACATGGAAATAACGGAAGATGATGCGTGGTTTCTTAACATGGAAAAAGAGAATATTCGGGAAACGTTCGGGTGGAAGCGACCGGGTTCGGTTGGTGGATCGGAATCGGGTGGTGGATCGGCTTCGGAAGACGTTGGTGGATCGGAATCGGATGAAGAATAAGCGTATTAGTTTTAATTATTGTATTGTCTTTAAAATTATTGTCTTTAAATTATCGTATTTTAATTATGTATTTCTAGGAACTTTAATTATTGTATGAAAGTGTTTTTAAATTTAATGTTATTTGTTTTTAGTTATTGTTATTTCTTTGTATTTAATTTGTTTTTACAAAAAATAAAAATAATAATAATCAAAAGAACACTGAACTGAACACTGAAACTCAAAGTTAACCATTGGAGTGTTGATAAATACAACACATATTTTCATTCATACAACACACTTTTACACAATTAATGCATACAGTACAACATGTTAATGCACAGTTTTGTTTTTTGAATCAAAATCCATGTTTTATTTATCAACTCCCTAACCATTACCTCACTTTTCTGTTTCAATGTTCAAGTTCAGTGTTCTTTTGAACACTGAACTGAACATTGAAAATCAATCAACCACTTCTCGTGCTCTTATACAAGAGTAATAAATTAAGATGAATTTGGATTTTGGAATGAATCAACAATGTTTATTGGTCATAGCAACTAGTTGACAGCAGTGCCGATGGCCAATTATTTTTCAAAGAAAATTACATATATTACATTCTTGATCCTCCAACATTTTAATATTTATATAAATATAAATAGCCCATGCATTAAAAGTGCAACACCTTCTAATACTTTGCAGTTCAAGAGCAAGATATATTTTCCCATGTTTATTTATAGGTAATCATAAATTCAAAGTGCTATTAATCAATTAGTCTAGTCACCTTTAGGACCATCGTCAAATTAACATGAATCGAAAGTAACCAAAGAAGGCTTGAGGGACAACCAAACCCAACATATTTTGACTGTACAGATAACCGAAGTCACGAAAAAGGTGAGAAGGAAACTAAAGATTCGTAACTCATATATACACCTTATAGTAACAATTAGTAAGCATTAACAAAACATGAATCCAAAGGGGATCACTCAAATAGCCTTGTCACCATTAAAGGCAGCACCAAGTAATAGCACCAACCAATAATCACAACCAAATCATTCACTTAACTCCAGCGAATCGTCGTCGGTGGAGTATACAACAACAGGAGTCTTCAAGTTAGATGGACGAATGAAACCTTCATCTTCCAAACAAGAGAGGACCTACTCAAAGGATAAGAACAAAAGTGAGAAAGGTGCAATGCCTGTATGAAATAATTATGAACTGGATGGATATCTGAAGAAAAGAGAGCACAAGTTTCCAGAGGTGGGTTCATAGTTTCTTCTGCAAAGTACACGCCCATAAAACATACTCCGTAGTACTAAACCAATATTTTTCAAGAATTTCTAATTATTAAGAGTCCAAATGATCAATTTTGAAGAACAAGAAAGTTATTGTACAGAAAATGACTATTGAGATGATGGTATATTGCATACTTTTACTAGTTTTGAAGCACTGGTCATCTGATTTTAGATATTCAAGTATATCAAAAAAGAACAACATGGAAAAAGGAAAGATAATATAATAAAATAAAGTAGTACTGATGTTAATGATTGAAAATTTACCAAACAAAAAATCACAAATTCTCAGAACATAAGATATTCTACCTTAAAACAGGACTCTCCAATATAAAGCTCCGTGACATGGAGAAGGCTTAGTATAAGTCTTTCTAGTATATGTTCCGCTTCGTTAGCATAGTGCGTTTTCAAGGTGTAATCTAATTCAACATCTACTAAAGAAGACACATCTAGCAACGAAAGATTCCGCAATGCCAACTCTCCTTTGATTGTTAAAGACAAAATATTAGGAGCATTGATTTCAACGGTATCTACAACAAGATCATCATCATCATAGTCACTAAATCCAGAAATCACCAAGTTCTTAACACTCCTTGAAGTAACATCGACCCGCGAATGACCATAACAATTTTTCAACTTCAAACTCTCCAAAACAGGACTCCCGGATAATATATTTTCTATCAATTCTTCATCTAGTTTCCCCTGTATAATATACAAATTCCTTAACATTTTCCAACTGATCGCGTTGCTTGGATTCAATACGGAACCTCCTACTCTGAGATGAGTAATACACGAATTATTAAAAAATGACTGATCAAAGTTAAATTTACCTACCAAATCATAAAAATATGTATGCCATAATCTTAAATTCAGCCGTTCCACGTTGCAACTAATAACATAACGAATCCAATCGTTGACTTGCGATTCAAACTGAGTATCATATCGGGTACGGAGTTCGAATATCTTTAAGTTCGATTGGTCATGACGAGTTATGGCTTGGTCAACGAGCGAAAAGAAGGATGAAAGAGGTGGACTATATTTTGATTGATAACAATATTTATCATCACGACAAAAGATTAGAGTAGGAAAGTTAGTGCAGACACGTTCCCACTGTTTAGAGAGACTACGTGATCTGATGAAGTCTTTTGTTGAGTCTAAACGAGACAGGATTTCTATTAACAAACAATCTGGTAACTCACTTATTCGATCTTTTCCTTCTTCTTCTTGAATATTGATCTGTTCTTGAGGTTGACTTTGACCTTTGGTTTCCATGGTGATAATGAAAACAAAAACCCACATCAGGTATGAATAAATTGGTGTGTTGAAGTTTTGCTTTAGCCCCCGAACATAACTGATTTTTATAAATTTGGGAGAAAATTATCCGGATCGTCCCTGTATTTGTTCAAAAAATCACATTTCATCCCTTATTTTCAATAATATCACTAGGCATCCTTGTATTTGTTATTTTGAGTCACAAATCGTCCAATTAACGAATTTTGTTAGTTTTTTCCGTTAACTCTCTATAAAATGACCAAATTGCCCCCATCTTCTTCATTCTTCAAACCCAAAGAAATGGTGAAACACTTAAACGATTGGCCTAAAGAAATGGTGAAATGATGTAAATTAACATAATCACCATTTCCGTTAACTCGATAGGTTTGTATTTTATTTATTTATTTTATTTTGTATATCAGATTGGCCTAAAATTGTTTTCTTAATTTGTTTTTGGGATTGGTAGTGATGAGAAAAGTTCAAGGAAGTACATAAATTTATCAAAGTATGGAAGTACCACTCATATTGTGCCATGTGTACAAAGAGAATGTTCCACATGTACAATACCCATTTACCCCCAACATCAATTATCTCACAAACGACAAATCAAAAAATTGTGAAAATTGCACCATTAAATTCGTCGTTTTCTCCTCCTCGATTTGCCGTCCCTCAAGGCATATTTTCGATGATTTTATTTTATTTTTCATTTTTAAGGTGGGTTTTATAAATTATTAACACATGTGTTACCACATACTTGTACATTTAATTTAGGATTAAGGTTTAGTGTTTAGGGTTTAACATGATTGATGGTTTAGGGTTTATAAGGGTTTAGGGTTTAGAAGGGTTCAAGATTTAGGGTTTAGAAAGATTTAGGGTTTCACGTTTGTAAAGCGTTTAGGGTTTGGGGTTTAGGGGTTGAGGTTTGGGGTTTGGGGTTTCGGGGAGAAACCCCAAACCTCAAACCCTAAACCCTAAACCCTAACCCCTAAACCCCTAAACCCTAAACCCTAAACCCTAAACGCAACACTTTAACACATGTATTATTAAAATGTGAAACCCACCAAAAAAGAAGAAAAAAAAACGTGTCGAAAGTATGCATTGAGGGACGGCAAATCGAAGAGGAGAAGACGACAAATTATATGGTGCAATTTTCATAATTTTTCGATTTGTCGTTTGTGAGATAATTGATGTTGGGGGTAAATGGGTATTGTACATGGAGAACACTCTCTTTGTACACATGGCACAATATGATTGGTACTTCCATACTTTGATAAATTCATGTACTCTCATGATCTCATCTCTGGTAGTTATTATGTTAATTTACATCATCATTTATCGTCAAACTCTCAACATTATCTATATTTATATTTATACTATATTATAAAAAGTTTGAGACATTGTCTTAAAAGGAGTAATAGTAAATTACTATTATACCCTTTTAACTATTATTTTCAACTTTTGAATACTTATATTAAATGCAATTTATTATACAATTTAATATCTCATAATTATTTATCGGTTACAAATGTAACCTCATAAATATTTGTCTTATTCATAACTTATATAAACATTAATGAATATTTAAATGTATGTTAAGATTGTTTTAATATAAGTATCAATGAAAAATCATATATTATTTATGAATTATACTTCACCTTTATTTTTTACCTCTTTTATACTAATATATTAAGAATCCGTCACAAAGTTTTAAACTATATAAAAGAAATACTTAAAGTTTATTTAATTCACATTTAAATATGTTATTCAACATTTAAGCATTTAAAGTGAATTCAAGTATATATAAAAGTTAATATACCACTGCTATATAACGGATTTGACCATTTGATTTTGAAAAAAGTAGAAATTACTATATTAGTTATATATACAACGTTACATGCATAACTGAAAGCATTTTATAACTATATTAGATATTTGTATCTTAATTTTCTTTTAACTTTTAATTATCATAACTGGGGATTGCGATGTGGGTCGAGTTAGGTTTGCAGGTCTAAAGTTCACAATCTAAAGCTGAAAATAATTTGATAAATTGGTTAACGAGTCAAAAGTAACCAACTCGAATACGACCTGCTTTGTTTTGGTTGGTGTGCCAGCCCGCTGACCTGAATTTTAACCCAAACCCAATAAGATAAATTAAACGAGTCAGCGGGTTAAGACTTGAGAATACAACTCTTCCTCATTCATTTTCGTATAAAATTTCAAGTTGTGTCGAGAATTATCACTGCCATGTAGAATCATTTGAGATATAATGCATATAAAATAATGGTCAAATTGGAATAGTATTATTGGTTTACCCTTTACTAAAGTACGACATGTCGTTATAAATCTATTATGAGCAAGATCTTTTGTCGCCGCTGTATTGCGCGGGTAAAATGCTAGTATTAATAAATGCATATTAATATGATTCTCATGTATAACGTCTGGAGGAGTGGAACACAAAAGTGAGTATAACTCCTTATGACATTTTATTTTCTATATGTACTGTAACTATACGAGGAACTATAAGTGAAAAAATGAATGGGTCGGTTTGGGTCATGGGTCTAAATGGGTTTAAGTCTAAACGGGTCTGAGTCTAAACGGGTCTGAGTCAAGATAAAACATCTGTTATGAAACAACCCACCGTGGCTTTTTATAACACCCCTCATTTATAATCATTTAAATATAGTAATTCGGAAGCGTAAGTCCAATTAGCTAGTAATAATTTACCTCATTTTTCAAAATATAAAATTCAACCTTTTCAAAACATAATTTCACAACAGAGGTGTTATATAAAACGTGATAAAATATTATTTTAAACAAATCCACTATTAGAGTAACGCTTCACGGTCAAACATTCCTTCTAGTCCAACTTCTTGCCCACCCAAATATATCAATAACCTGCAAGAAGTGTTAAGTGGGGGATTAGCATAAAGCTAAGTGAGTAGATAACTAATCAACAGGCTAACTTAGCTCAACAACTTTGCATACAACAATTAACACATAACCAACAAAGTAGACAATACCACCATTTAGCAAAGCAACAGGGCAACTGTTCAACTGGTCAACTTATCATCAAAGCAACTATTCAACAAGCAACGGACTTCATAATGAGGCATCGGTGGCTCTGGGGATAACCATAATACCCGGGAGGCTCCCCAAGAACACTTACCCAACCATATCCGTATGGCCATAACGGACGAGACCGATAGCTAGTGGTTATTCTCAACTAACACAGGAGGTGTGTTAAACCTTGAATAACCGACTAGCCCAACCAACAGTTCAACAACAACTCGTTGACCTCATTAACAACTGATGCCCGAAGGCCAACAACAAGTCCAGTGATCACATAATCAACAAATCACATATTCAGCAGGTCAACGTTATCATATCAACAATATTATTACTAGCTATCATAATTATCATGGCAACTACAATAGTAATAATATGTTACTTGTTGTAACCAAACTCGTTACAACCAAGTTACACTGAGGATTAGAGATCCACTCACCGACCACCTCAGGCATCCACTCAGTAGTCTAATATCACTGAGCCTTCTGCGCATCTGAGAATACAATAGAACAACACAAGTTAGTAACTTGTCTTAAAATGATATTAATTACTGAATTTAATCCACCCACATTACACAAGTACTATATAACAGCCCTCGTTAATTATAACCAATCAATATAATAATTGCGACTCGGAAGCGTATAGATTTCAAAACATTACTATCAATTGTCAATTACAATGTCAATGAACTTTTTCAAATCAAAACACATGACATTTCAAGAGCTCGGTGTTATATAATTCAAAACACTTCTACAGTTATAAAAAATAACATCAGAGTAATAGCCTGTCAAACATTCCATCCAGTCCAACAACCTCCTGCCCTGCCCAATATGTCCCATATATTTTAACCTGCAGGAAGAACTGTGGTGGGGTTAGCACAACGCTAAGTGAATGAAACTATAACAACAGTACAACCTAGCATAACAATCTGTTTACATCAAATAACAATAAACAGAAAATCAATCAATCACTCAACATCCAATCAATGTCATACACGCAACATCATGAGGATCGGTGGTCCCTGAGACACCCTAATACCGGTTTGGTACTCAAGGAACTCTTATCAATCATCTGTATTGGCCCATACAGAACTACCGATAACTTGTTGTCAATCACACACGACCTAGATCTCTAAACCAACATTTCAAGTTTCCGAGATCTCCTGTCGTCTACAACAACAACAAGTCCAACCATCAAATCAAGTTGACCTCAAAATCTTACATACTAGCACAATCAGCCAAGTAAGCAACTAATTAAACTATCATGGCAAGATATCTCTACAGATGTATCATATCAAAGTAATACTATAAATTACTGGTTGTAAATCAAATCATTACAACTAAATCACACTGAGGTTACAGATCCACTCACCGACTACCTCAGGCGCAAGCTCAGAAGTCTAATATTACTGAGCCTTCTCCACATCTGAGAATACAATCAATAAACAATAAGTTAATAACTTGTCTCAACTGATAACACACAGGTAATTAATATCGTTACACAATCATAACATAATTACATGTATCAGGTGATCCCTACGATCACAGCAAACAAAGGTCCAATTCGGAACATAATCAAAAGTCCCGAAATAAGATTCAAAAACAGTAAAATGCCATTTTCGACCCCTAAACGACCCCGAATGGCCAAAAACTGACTAGGCTATAATATATAGCTTTGATCATTGGGTCGTTTCCGAGTGGACATGTGAATTTCAGCTCAATCCTTGTTAATGAAATTTTGTTACAAAAAAGAGGTCTCTAAAGTGCTATTAAACACTTATGCACTTTTGAAATTTGCAAAACATAGGATCCGGTTCTTAGCATTTGAATCCGCCGGATTCCCTTGAATCCGACCGGATTCCCTAATTTATCTGAATCCGCCGGATTCAATTGAATCCGCCGGATTCCTTCGTCGTCTCAGCCCTGTTCGTTCTGCTAAAACCCTAACCCACGGGTTTTATACCCAAATCACAAAACCCGGTTTCTAACAGTTTTCAACCACAAATAACTTCGTATAATCATCATGTAACAGTTATAACAAGTTTATAACATCCAATTTCACCTCAAATTCATGTTTCAATCAAAATCAATCAAACTAAATTCAAGAACACTCACCACTTGATTGAAGAACTAGAAATCAGATGATTAAGCAGACGAAATCAATTCGATTCTCAGTCCCTAATCACAACCAAGGTTTGATTTCAATTTAGTTTAGGTTTTCTTAGAGTTTTTGAAAGAAATGAATAACTTTCCTAAATAGGAAAGTGAATATATATTCGGCCCAACTATAACCGCCTTCAATATACGGGTATAATTTAATACCCCATCTCAATCTATTGTCTGGAACCCGAAAACCATTTACGAGTCCAAACATTTTATTGCACCGTCAACTATATTAATTTACAACAATTAATAATTCACTTATCACATTGGAATATTCGGCTCCTATTCCAATTATTTCAACTATTTCAAACAATATTATTTCCAAACATATTTAAATACTTATTTAAATCAAGAAATAATATAAAACAACTAGGTCCATTTCGAGGATGTTACAACTCTCCCCCCCTTAAAGAGATTTCGTCCCCGAAATCTAACCTCACTAAATCAGTCTAACTAATGTGATATAATCACATACCTCTTAACATACATTAATCCTCAATAGCAACTTACCACTATACTTAGACTATTTGAATTCTTTCCACATGCACATATCCAAATGTACATGCTTCTGTCTTTTCCTACGCACACATACAGTGCATCCATCCAACATCTCATAGGAACCAATCATCTATCTAATTCCTTTATCACCAATCAGATAAAAGTTTAAAGCACCCAATCATTTTAACCAACAACAATAAGTGAAACCTAACATCACTTACTAGGTCTACACAAACAGAAATTAGCAACATGCTAAAATCTTTAACCTATTCTCACTGTTCATCACTGGTAACAATAAAACAGCAGTAACAATATCACAACAATAGTGTTTATTAAACCACAATGTACCTAACAACACTGAAATATAATTCAGCTCAGGACCAACATTCAGTCTAATATACAGATCACAATCTTAAATCTCTACCATCAAAGATCTGAAACTCAAATCTAGGTCAACTTTTCATCCAAAAGTTTCATACCTATGCTCTTTTGTACAACCTATAATGTTCACATATCATTTCAATCATATGAAATTTTTTTACTTAAAAGTAATCCAGATTCATATCACCTTAATAAGCAAAGCAGAGGTCACACTCAGTAGGTAAAACTACAATCAACAAGTACTTTGCTCAATCAACAAAAGTACTACAATCAATCTTACCTACAATCAACCAACCTCTACATTGACTTATTTCCACTTGTAATTCCTTTCATTACTACCTATCAATTGTCAACAACATCAAAGTCGACAACAACTACTGCTCAAACAATAATCACAACACTAGTGATTATACATTCCAGTACACCTATCAGTACTTTAATATTTGTCTTCAAACTCTAACTAACCATCAAGTTAGAATTTATATACTATTAAACTGGTAAGACATCAAAATCTATTCTTAGCAACCAGTTATTTCAACTCAACCTTACAATCATAAACTACTAATCACAAGCCATTAGAAAATTATACAACTTTAACCACCCAATCCCACAACACTAGATCCCGTCAATCTAGCAACTAAGTCAATCTTAATCCACATATTATGATACTACAGGTCAAGCATCACAATATCACATTATCAAAATGTGCTACTTTCCAACACATTTCCAACAAAATCTACATCAAGTTAATCACAATTAACTAACCTCCACATATCTTATGGCATATTTTAATTCATTCTATTAAAACTTATCATGCCATTTATTATCATGTATACCACACATACATACCTACACAATTTCAAGGTTTCCCTTACTCTCTAACACATACAATTTCTTAAAATATGAACAACTTTTCAATTCATATTTCTCAATTTATCAAACAAGAATTAACTAAACCTCCAATACAGTTCAATTCTAGATATACTTTCATATCATATCTTAATTGGATCTAATCCCATATTACCACTTTATCACCTACTTCATTTGTATACAATCAACAAATAACTAAAAATCCATTCAATTCTTTCAATACCTTGGTAACTCGCCGTGAGGTACCCAATCAACTTATACAACTATTTATAATAACTTTCAATTATTTCACTTCTCATACTCTTACCCAATCATGGCTGTCATCACAAGCCTCATACACTGGTAAGATTTTCTTATCACAATTCTAATCAATGTGACTTAACTTACTCTTAACATATCTTAGCAATTTATAACTGTCATATCAAACAATGACTTCATATCTGTATAATCTCTTAACAAGTATTCAGCTCGAATATCGAATATTACCTAACCGAATACTCAATTATACTTAACACTATTTCAATTACTTAATACTAGCTTTAAGTAATTAATCAAGTTTCACAAACTTAAACAATTCATCTATCTCCTTTGGATCTTAAATGACCCACTTTAACATGTTTTGACTAATCAAGGAATTCAATCATATTCCACAAAATCATAACATTAGAATCTATGTTAGACTATTTCAACACACACAGTTGACTACATGTCAACTTTGATTTCAATCAACCAATCAATAAAATCCTCTAACTGCTTTTCTCAAGTTTGACCTATCCTCAAACCAATCACAAGCAATTAATTTTATACACAATTCCCTATTCATGGTTTGACATTCAAAGTTAACATACTATCAAGTTAACTCCTAACAAACCATTTCATCTTATATGTTCACTTTCAAACATATATTTTAAATTATTACATTCAATAATACTAGAAATTCCTCAAGCAAGACAATATCAACCTATCTCAACTTTGGCTTCATACAAGCCAAATACAAAATAGTGACTCATTTAAACACTATCAAATTCACCTATGGTCAATTTAACACTATCAGTTACAATTACATTTTCAACAAAATCAAATTAGTCATTTAGGTGTATCATCAAAACCTCTATCAATGACCATTATTATTATTATTTACACTCTCACCTTTACAGTCTAAAGGTCACAGTTCTATCAACTGATTGTTTTCTTAGCAAAACAACTATTAAACAACTTAGCATACTACCATGCTCCATTTCCAAAATCACATTACATTTCTTTTATACCAAGTAGCCTCAACAAGTTCATGTGACACAACATAATATAACAACGGTGATCAGGCGTTGCAAGATTACGTTCTTCACAATCCATTCTCAGGCTACTCTACATTATAATTATCAATGTGATCTATTCTCATCTCATATATGTATTAAATACTTCATGATTTCAAATCAATCATAATCTATTTAATAGTTTCTATCAGCTGATACACACTCCAAATCAGCTTACTACTTACATATTCAACCTTACATATGCAAGTCATCTCACATACACACAATGTTCTAATTTTCAACAACTGAATTACTCAGTATATCACTTATATGAAACCTCAAACACATGATAACTTATCATCATAGTTTCAACACTTAACACTAATCAATGTCCCTATTTACCTCAAACTTCAGGACACATCTTACTTAATTATCATCACTTTGACATATGCTATCATATCAAGCATCACTGTCACTACAAGCCTACTCAATCATGTTACTATAAAACATTTTCTCTAATAATTCACAATTGATCAGAAAGATCTATCACTTCCCAGATCAATTTCACCTTATCATACTCTACATGTCTCATAAACCTATCCATCCTGGTTTAAATCAAGTGTTTAACTATAGTCAACACATAGCATATAGTCACATAAACACATATTTTCTCAAATAGCAGTCATTATCAATTCAACTGACACAACAGTCCTTAATAAGGATTGAAATCACTCCTTGTGATCAATCTACTACTATAATACTATCAATTATTTTGTCTTACCAACAAAGACACTCTTTAGGTTCTAACATCAATCCTGCTAAAACCTTAATTCACTCTTTGTCTACTTACTTAAACACATTTCTGCATTCTTAATTCAATCAGAAATAATTACAACAATGAGCAACAATAAGCATCTCATTTAGTAATTCTATCCTCATGTCAACATATAACAATCATTAGTTGACTCAAAACTGGGGAATCATATCAGTCTGACTCAATTAATTTCATAACAAAGCTTACTCAACATAACAGAGTAAACAATTCAAGTTAATTTAAATTAACACAGGCTTATCGAAGATTACCTGACAATCTTAAGCCCACGAGTGTTGAGGAATCAATGAGAATACCCATCAGGTTCTCATATTCCTCCGTCTCTGCAATCAAACAACAACTTCACAACTTGTTAAGGGTTAGTACATATCCAACTAATCACTTTCTCACACATTCACTAATCAACTAAACCCACACCCACTGGAATGTTTGACTCAACTCAATCAAAGTTTAGGATTGAACATTCTATCAAGTCCAATTCACCCAAACTATTGCTCTGATACCAACTTATAACAGCCCTCGTTAATTATAACCAATCAATATAATAATTGCGACTCGGAAGCGTATAGATTTCAAAACATTACTATCAATTGTCAATTACAATGTCAATGAACTTTTTCAAATCAAAACACATGACATTTCAAGAGCTCGGTGTTATATAATTCAAAACACTTCTACAGTTATAAAAAATAACATCAGAGTAATAGCCTGTCAAACATTCCATCCAGTCCAACAACCTCCTGCCCTGCCCAATATGTCCCATATATTTTAACCTGCAGGAAGAACTGTGGTGGGGTTAGCACAACGCTAAGTGAATGAAACTATAACAACAGTACAACCTAGCATAACAATCTGTTTACATCAAATAACAATAAACAGAAAATCAATCAATCACTCAACATCCAATCAATGTCATACACGCAACATCATGAGGATCGGTGGTCCCTGAGACACCCTAATACCGGTTTGGTACTCAAGGAACTCTTATCAATCATCTGTATTGGCCCATACAGAACTACCGATAACTTGTTGTCAATCACACACGACCTAGATCTCTAAACCAACATTTCAAGTTTCCGAGATCTCCTGTCGTCTACAACAACAACAAGTCCAACCATCAAATCAAGTTGACCTCAAAATCTTACATACTAGCACAATCAGCCAAGTAAGCAACTAATTAAACTATCATGGCAAGATATCTCTACAGATGTATCATATCAAAGTAATACTATAAATTACTGGTTGTAAATCAAATCATTACAACTAAATCACACTGAGGTTACAGATCCACTCACCGACTACCTCAGGCGCAAGCTCAGAAGTCTAATATTACTGAGCCTTCTCCACATCTGAGAATACAATCAATAAACAATAAGTTAATAACTTGTCTCAACTGATAACACACAGGTAATTAATATCGTTACACAATCATAACATAATTACATGTATCAGGTGATCCCTACGATCACAGCAAACAAAGGTCCAATTCGGAACATAATCAAAAGTCCCGAAATAAGATTCAAAAACAGTAAAATGCCATTTTCGACCCCTAAACGACCCCGAATGGCCAAAAACTGACTAGGCTATAATATATAGCTTTGATCATTGGGTCGTTTCCGAGTGGACATGTGAATTTCAGCTCAATCCTTGTTAATGAAATTTTGTTACAAAAAAGAGGTCTCTAAAGTGCTATTAAACACTTATGCACTTTTGAAATTTGCAAAACATAGGATCCGGTTCTTAGCATTTGAATCCGCCGGATTCCCTTGAATCCGACCGGATTCCCTAATTTATCTGAATCCGCCGGATTCAATTGAATCCGCCGGATTCCTTCGTCGTCTCAGCCCTGTTCGTTCTGCTAAAACCCTAACCCACGGGTTTTATACCCAAATCACAAAACCCGGTTTCTAACAGTTTTCAACCACAAATAACTTCGTATAATCATCATGTAACAGTTATAACAAGTTTATAACATCCAATTTCACCTCAAATTCATGTTTCAATCAAAATCAATCAAACTAAATTCAAGAACACTCACCACTTGATTGAAGAACTAGAAATCAGATGATTAAGCAGACGAAATCAATTCGATTCTCAGTCCCTAATCACAACCAAGGTTTGATTTCAATTTAGTTTAGGTTTTCTTAGAGTTTTTGAAAGAAATGAATAACTTTCCTAAATAGGAAAGTGAATATATATTCGGCCCAACTATAACCGCCTTCAATATACGGGTATAATTTAATACCCCATCTCAATCTATTGTCTGGAACCCGAAAACCATTTACGAGTCCAAACATTTTATTGCACCGTCAACTATATTAATTTACAACAATTAATAATTCACTTATCACATTGGAATATTCGGCTCCTATTCCAATTATTTCAACTATTTCAAACAATATTATTTCCAAACATATTTAAATACTTATTTAAATCAAGAAATAATATAAAACAACTAGGTCCATTTCGAGGATGTTACAACTCTCCCCCCCTTAAAGAGATTTCGTCCCCGAAATCTAACCTCACTAAATCAGTCTAACTAATGTGATATAATCACATACCTCTTAACATACATTAATCCTCAATAGCAACTTACCACTATACTTAGACTATTTGAATTCTTTCCACATGCACATATCCAAATGTACATGCTTCTGTCTTTTCCTACGCACACATACAGTGCATCCATCCAACATCTCATAGGAACCAATCATCTATCTAATTCCTTTATCACCAATCAGATAAAAGTTTAAAGCACCCAATCATTTTAACCAACAACAATAAGTGAAACCTAACATCACTTACTAGGTCTACACAAACAGAAATTAGCAACATGCTAAAATCTTTAACCTATTCTCACTGTTCATCACTGGTAACAATAAAACAGCAGTAACAATATCACAACAATAGTGTTTATTAAACCACAATGTACCTAACAACACTGAAATATAATTCAGCTCAGGACCAACATTCAGTCTAATATACAGATCACAATCTTAAATCTCTACCATCAAAGATCTGAAACTCAAATCTAGGTCAACTTTTCATCCAAAAGTTTCATACCTATGCTCTTTTGTACAACCTATAATGTTCACATATCATTTCAATCATATGAAATTTTTTTACTTAAAAGTAATCCAGATTCATATCACCTTAATAAGCAAAGCAGAGGTCACACTCAGTAGGTAAAACTACAATCAACAAGTACTTTGCTCAATCAACAAAAGTACTACAATCAATCTTACCTACAATCAACCAACCTCTACATTGACTTATTTCCACTTGTAATTCCTTTCATTACTACCTATCAATTGTCAACAACATCAAAGTCGACAACAACTACTGCTCAAACAATAATCACAACACTAGTGATTATACATTCCAGTACACCTATCAGTACTTTAATATTTGTCTTCAAACTCTAACTAACCATCAAGTTAGAATTTATATACTATTAAACTGGTAAGACATCAAAATCTATTCTTAGCAACCAGTTATTTCAACTCAACCTTACAATCATAAACTACTAATCACAAGCCATTAGAAAATTATACAACTTTAACCACCCAATCCCACAACACTAGATCCCGTCAATCTAGCAACTAAGTCAATCTTAATCCACATATTATGATACTACAGGTCAAGCATCACAATATCACATTATCAAAATGTGCTACTTTCCAACACATTTCCAACAAAATCTACATCAAGTTAATCACAATTAACTAACCTCCACATATCTTATGGCATATTTTAATTCATTCTATTAAAACTTATCATGCCATTTATTATCATGTATACCACACATACATACCTACACAATTTCAAGGTTTCCCTTACTCTCTAACACATACAATTTCTTAAAATATGAACAACTTTTCAATTCATATTTCTCAATTTATCAAACAAGAATTAACTAAACCTCCAATACAGTTCAATTCTAGATATACTTTCATATCATATCTTAATTGGATCTAATCCCATATTACCACTTTATCACCTACTTCATTTGTATACAATCAACAAATAACTAAAAATCCATTCAATTCTTTCAATACCTTGGTAACTCGCCGTGAGGTACCCAATCAACTTATACAACTATTTATAATAACTTTCAATTATTTCACTTCTCATACTCTTACCCAATCATGGCTGTCATCACAAGCCTCATACACTGGTAAGATTTTCTTATCACAATTCTAATCAATGTGACTTAACTTACTCTTAACATATCTTAGCAATTTATAACTGTCATATCAAACAATGACTTCATATCTGTATAATCTCTTAACAAGTATTCAGCTCGAATATCGAATATTACCTAACCGAATACTCAATTATACTTAACACTATTTCAATTACTTAATACTAGCTTTAAGTAATTAATCAAGTTTCACAAACTTAAACAATTCATCTATCTCCTTTGGATCTTAAATGACCCACTTTAACATGTTTTGACTAATCAAGGAATTCAATCATATTCCACAAAATCATAACATTAGAATCTATGTTAGACTATTTCAACACACACAGTTGACTACATGTCAACTTTGATTTCAATCAACCAATCAATAAAATCCTCTAACTGCTTTTCTCAAGTTTGACCTATCCTCAAACCAATCACAAGCAATTAATTTTATACACAATTCCCTATTCATGGTTTGACATTCAAAGTTAACATACTATCAAGTTAACTCCTAACAAACCATTTCATCTTATATGTTCACTTTCAAACATATATTTTAAATTATTACATTCAATAATACTAGAAATTCCTCAAGCAAGACAATATCAACCTATCTCAACTTTGGCTTCATACAAGCCAAATACAAAATAGTGACTCATTTAAACACTATCAAATTCACCTATGGTCAATTTAACACTATCAGTTACAATTACATTTTCAACAAAATCAAATTAGTCATTTAGGTGTATCATCAAAACCTCTATCAATGACCATTATTATTATTATTTACACTCTCACCTTTACAGTCTAAAGGTCACAGTTCTATCAACTGATTGTTTTCTTAGCAAAACAACTATTAAACAACTTAGCATACTACCATGCTCCATTTCCAAAATCACATTACATTTCTTTTATACCAAGTAGCCTCAACAAGTTCATGTGACACAACATAATATAACAACGGTGATCAGGCGTTGCAAGATTACGTTCTTCACAATCCATTCTCAGGCTACTCTACATTATAATTATCAATGTGATCTATTCTCATCTCATATATGTATTAAATACTTCATGATTTCAAATCAATCATAATCTATTTAATAGTTTCTATCAGCTGATACACACTCCAAATCAGCTTACTACTTACATATTCAACCTTACATATGCAAGTCATCTCACATACACACAATGTTCTAATTTTCAACAACTGAATTACTCAGTATATCACTTATATGAAACCTCAAACACATGATAACTTATCATCATAGTTTCAACACTTAACACTAATCAATGTCCCTATTTACCTCAAACTTCAGGACACATCTTACTTAATTATCATCACTTTGACATATGCTATCATATCAAGCATCACTGTCACTACAAGCCTACTCAATCATGTTACTATAAAACATTTTCTCTAATAATTCACAATTGATCAGAAAGATCTATCACTTCCCAGATCAATTTCACCTTATCATACTCTACATGTCTCATAAACCTATCCATCCTGGTTTAAATCAAGTGTTTAACTATAGTCAACACATAGCATATAGTCACATAAACACATATTTTCTCAAATAGCAGTCATTATCAATTCAACTGACACAACAGTCCTTAATAAGGATTGAAATCACTCCTTGTGATCAATCTACTACTATAATACTATCAATTATTTTGTCTTACCAACAAAGACACTCTTTAGGTTCTAACATCAATCCTGCTAAAACCTTAATTCACTCTTTGTCTACTTACTTAAACACATTTCTGCATTCTTAATTCAATCAGAAATAATTACAACAATGAGCAACAATAAGCATCTCATTTAGTAATTCTATCCTCATGTCAACATATAACAATCATTAGTTGACTCAAAACTGGGGAATCATATCAGTCTGACTCAATTAATTTCATAACAAAGCTTACTCAACATAACAGAGTAAACAATTCAAGTTAATTTAAATTAACACAGGCTTATCGAAGATTACCTGACAATCTTAAGCCCACGAGTGTTGAGGAATCAATGAGAATACCCATCAGGTTCTCATATTCCTCCGTCTCTGCAATCAAACAACAACTTCACAACTTGTTAAGGGTTAGTACATATCCAACTAATCACTTTCTCACACATTCACTAATCAACTAAACCCACACCCACTGGAATGTTTGACTCAACTCAATCAAAGTTTAGGATTGAACATTCTATCAAGTCCAATTCACCCAAACTATTGCTCTGATACCAACTTATAACAGCCCTCGTTAATTATAACCAATCAATATAATAATTGCGACTCGGAAGCGTATAGATTTCAAAACATTACTATCAATTGTCAATTACAATGTCAATGAACTTTTTCAAATCAAAACACATGACATTTCAAGAGCTCGGTGTTATATAATTCAAAACACTTCTACAGTTATAAAAAATAACATCAGAGTAATAGCCTGTCAAACATTCCATCCAGTCCAACAACCTCCTGCCCTGCCCAATATGTCCCATATATTTTAACCTGCAGGAAGAACTGTGGTGGGGTTAGCACAACGCTAAGTGAATGAAACTATAACAACAGTACAACCTAGCATAACAATCTGTTTACATCAAATAACAATAAACAGAAAATCAATCAATCACTCAACATCCAATCAATGTCATACACGCAACATCATGAGGATCGGTGGTCCCTGAGACACCCTAATACCGGTTTGGTACTCAAGGAACTCTTATCAATCATCTGTATTGGCCCATACAGAACTACCGATAACTTGTTGTCAATCACACACGACCTAGATCTCTAAACCAACATTTCAAGTTTCCGAGATCTCCTGTCGTCTACAACAACAACAAGTCCAACCATCAAATCAAGTTGACCTCAAAATCTTACATACTAGCACAATCAGCCAAGTAAGCAACTAATTAAACTATCATGGCAAGATATCTCTACAGATGTATCATATCAAAGTAATACTATAAATTACTGGTTGTAAATCAAATCATTACAACTAAATCACACTGAGGTTACAGATCCACTCACCGACTACCTCAGGCGCAAGCTCAGAAGTCTAATATTACTGAGCCTTCTCCACATCTGAGAATACAATCAATAAACAATAAGTTAATAACTTGTCTCAACTGATAACACACAGGTAATTAATATCGTTACACAATCATAACATAATTACATGTATCAGGTGATCCCTACGATCACAGCAAACAAAGGTCCAATTCGGAACATAATCAAAAGTCCCGAAATAAGATTCAAAAACAGTAAAATGCCATTTTCGACCCCTAAACGACCCCGAATGGCCAAAAACTGACTAGGCTATAATATATAGCTTTGATCATTGGGTCGTTTCCGAGTGGACATGTGAATTTCAGCTCAATCCTTGTTAATGAAATTTTGTTACAAAAAAGAGGTCTCTAAAGTGCTATTAAACACTTATGCACTTTTGAAATTTGCAAAACATAGGATCCGGTTCTTAGCATTTGAATCCGCCGGATTCCCTTGAATCCGACCGGATTCCCTAATTTATCTGAATCCGCCGGATTCAATTGAATCCGCCGGATTCCTTCGTCGTCTCAGCCCTGTTCGTTCTGCTAAAACCCTAACCCACGGGTTTTATACCCAAATCACAAAACCCGGTTTCTAACAGTTTTCAACCACAAATAACTTCGTATAATCATCATGTAACAGTTATAACAAGTTTATAACATCCAATTTCACCTCAAATTCATGTTTCAATCAAAATCAATCAAACTAAATTCAAGAACACTCACCACTTGATTGAAGAACTAGAAATCAGATGATTAAGCAGACGAAATCAATTCGATTCTCAGTCCCTAATCACAACCAAGGTTTGATTTCAATTTAGTTTAGGTTTTCTTAGAGTTTTTGAAAGAAATGAATAACTTTCCTAAATAGGAAAGTGAATATATATTCGGCCCAACTATAACCGCCTTCAATATACGGGTATAATTTAATACCCCATCTCAATCTATTGTCTGGAACCCGAAAACCATTTACGAGTCCAAACATTTTATTGCACCGTCAACTATATTAATTTACAACAATTAATAATTCACTTATCACATTGGAATATTCGGCTCCTATTCCAATTATTTCAACTATTTCAAACAATATTATTTCCAAACATATTTAAATACTTATTTAAATCAAGAAATAATATAAAACAACTAGGTCCATTTCGAGGATGTTACATACTACGTTCAATACTTAAAACCATATTAACAACACTTATCAAGTATACATCACTTAACAAGCTTATAGCTTTAATTCTTAAATTACATATTAAGTTCATGACCTTCTTTATGAACATATATCAAATTCATCAATTCTAATTTATAGCTTAGCTCATAACCCTGGTTCAATCATCAACTAACCAATATAACAAGATTACAAGCTATAATTCATAATTATTCAACTAACCCATCACTATTTATATGATTATACTTCAATTCTTCCTAATAATATTCCAACAACCTTTATAATTACCAATTATAGTGTGTTAACACCGAAACATCATCATATAATCAAAACCCATCTAAGTCATAAACTCTACAACTTAATTAATTCACTTTTAAAGTAGTTTAAGGTTACTAATCATCTTATTAACACTTAGTAACACCACTTTAACTAATATCAATCTTTAATTTTGAATTATAACCACAATTTCATCAAACTCATCATATATCACAAGAACACTAATCAATCTCACAAACCCTAATTCAAATCTACAAGATAACCCTTAAATCATGTTACATATCATCATTTATGAGTTTAATAAACATCAATTTAGCAACTTCAAGCCTCAATTTCGGATTATAATCAATAACCCTCAAAACCCCAAATTTTTAGATTAATGAACATGAAGAATCAAGACTTACCAAGATGTTTGTGATGATGAGAAGATGATTAATCCATGTTATTGAAGCTAAATTCGTTTTTCATGGCTCCAATTTGGTGATTCTTCAAGAATTTAGGTTTGATGTTTCTTGTATATATGTATATACGATCGTATGTATGTATGAATGGAAATAAAGACCGACTCAATTATTTGAGTCTATGATATCACTAGTCAAATTTCATTCCCCGTATTTATCGTTGTCTGGAACTTAAAAATCATTTACGGGGAAATATTATTTTATTTTACCGTCATCTAAATTAAATTAAAACACGTAATAATTTATTAGTCACAATAAATTATTTGACTCTTTTACTCATTTATTTTCAAATAAAACAACGATCTTATTTTCTGACGCATTAATAATAATTTACAGTCAGAAAAATATTAATATACAACTAGACTCAAGAACTGGGTGTTACACTTTTGAACTCCACTATTGAACACTTGCCTACAAACAAGTGCATTTTGACTTGAACTTTGAACATATGAAGCTATCTTTGCTTGAAACTACAAACAAATGTAAAATAACATAGCCAACTCTTTACCTTCCGAGACTGTAACTTCGACAGAACTTCAAGAGAATAACCTATGCTTGCCTTAACTTGCACTTGAACCTTGATGGCATGTACACAGATCCAGCACACAGTGAATTGAAGCTTTTCACCAAACAACCCAAAACACAGACTCTGATTACCGAACCTACCGAACGCTTAACCCACAAAGAAATGGCGAAACACTTAAACGAAAGATATTGAAAACGAACATATTAAAAAAAAAAAAAAAAAAAAAGTTATTGGAGGGAACCTTTAACCCCGGATCCGTAGATATTAAAAAAAACGAACATATTATAAACCTCCGAAAGAGAAACGAGATATACCCAGCTGCGGTGGATGCAAAATTCCACAATGACTAATACTGAGGACAGTGAGTAGAAGGAAATCTAATCGAACTAACGAAAGCATAAGAGAGTTGCCTGAGCAGCATTGAAACATTATCGACACAAATCCGAAAGGGTGGTAGATCAGCAAGATGCAGGGGCAATTTCACTAAGATGGTATGAGTGATTAAAGGTGTCATCGAAGTTAGATAAAACATCGGTTATATTTTACTTGGAGGCAAAAGCTTTTTTAAAAAACCTCTTACACACATTCACACATTTTTATACAAAAACCTCTAATATTAATAGGACAATGTTCGGCACGTCTGAAAATCAGAGAGGCTGATGGATTACGTGGAAGCAGATTAATTACGCAGTTATTACTTTAATTATCCTTTTTCAATATGATGGAATGATGGATAGATATTTTGTAAATTGTACTCCGTAATAAACAACATTTTTTTCTAGCGAATAATAGTGACGAATTTACATTTTGGAATGAACCAACAATGTGTGTAGCAAGACATAAATTTGAAGCGCCATCAGTCAATATATCTCATCACCTTTAGGACCATCATCAACTTAGCATGAACTCAAAGTTACATAGAAAAGTTTGCGGGACAACCAGACCCAACCCGTCTTGAGTCTGTACAGCACAGAAATAGTACATTTTATGGCTGCCAGGCCCGACCATATTGCCACATGTAGTAACAAAGTTCACAAGAGCTAATAAATCAATGACTCATAGAAGTTTATAATTGAGCACAGTCAAACACGCATGGTTAAAGATTCAGAACTCATGTATACACATCAAAGTAACAACTAGCAGGCATCAACAAGACAAGAAGTCAAAGAGCATCATTAATATATACTCATCAATGTTAGGAACATCACCAAGTAACAACACATACTAATAATCACCATAACTACTGTGAATCATCATCAGAGGATTCAGGTGAAGTAACATCAGGGACCTTCAAATTCGATGGACGAATGAAACCTTCAGCTTCCAAACGCAATAGAGTCTACACAAAAAAATGACAAATATGAGAACGTTACAATGCCTATCAAGATACATGTATATGAGCTACGTTTCCCTAGCTTCAAGCAAGCTATTCATCTGATTTTAAATCTTCAAGTTACAATACTCAACTAAAGGCAATAATCAATTGTTATACAAAACTACAAATTGCAAAAGGAAAAGATATTTGACCTGAAAACAAGACATCCCGATTTGAACCTCTGTGACACGGGGAAGGCTTAATATAATTCCTTTAAGTATTTTCTCCTTTTCTTCAACATACTCAAAATCCATGGTATAATTTAAGTCAACATTGAGTAATGATGACACATCCAACAACGAAAGCTCCAACAGACCCAACGTTCGATCGATCACAAGAGACAATATATTAGGAGCATTGATTTCAAGGGTATGTTTAAAATCATCACAATATCCACTAAATTCAAGAAGCGTGCATCCAGATATCACCAAATTCTTAACACTCGTTGAAGTAATATCGAGCCGACCATAACCAAAGCAATATTCCAACTTCAAAGTTTCCAAAACAGGACTCCCGGATAATATATTTTCTACCAAATGTTCATTTAATATTCCTTGTTTGATATACAAACTCCTTAACGTTTTCCAATTGATCACCCGAGTCGTATTCAATAAGCAACCTTCGAGTGTGAGATGAGTAATGCACGAATTGATGTAAAAGTAGTCATCAAAGATAAACTGACCTGTCCATTTAAAATAATCTTTATTCCAAAAACTTAAACTAAGATCCTCCACATCACAATTAATCGCACAACGAATAATCCTGCTTACCTGCGATTGAAACCGAGGCTCGTAAGGGGTATCAAGTCTGAATTTCGTAAGCTTCGAATGGCCACGGCGAGATAGGGTTTCATCAATGTAGGAAAGAAAACCGGGAATTGGGGTAATATTTTTGGTATAATAATGGTACGCGTTATATTCGAAATTGAGAGTACGAACACAAGTCCATATATATTTCCATCGTTTGGAGAGTGTACCTGTTCTGATGACTTCTTTTGTATCGTCTAAATGAGAAAGGATTTCAGCTAGTATACCATCTGGTAACACACTTATTCGATCCTTGTTTTCTTCATCTTCAATGATTTTCATCCGTTTTTGAGGTTGATTCTGACCTAATTTTTCTTCTTCTTCTTCTACTTCCATGGCGGCAAGTGAGCACTCGTTAAGTTCAAATTTTGCTTTAGTTCCTAAACATTTGAAAACTACATTTCAGTATTTAATCAGTCATCAGATTCGCTGTTTAAAGAGAACGAAACCCTAAAATTTTGCAAGGGAGAAAACTGGAGAGAATTGGGGATTTTTCTTTGAACTCCGGGTCGGATCTGAAGTTTGGACCTTGGACCCGCTTGTTTTAAGTCCGGATTTTATCGTATTCAAAATTGTTATCTTACCCGTTTTTGCAAGATTGGGATCTTACCCACTCATATGCCAACTCTCATACATTTGTATTATGAGCAACTTACCCGCACATATAGGCGGCGATGAATAGATGTACACGTTTATAAAAAGTTCGATTTAAAATTTAAATGAGAGCTTTTAATATTTTCATCATCTTATATATTTTATAAATACAAAATTCAATGGAATGATGTTACAAAATTTCAAAGAGGATATACAAATTTTAAAATGGAAGATTGTTATTTGATACTATAAATCAATGTTTGGTAGAAAATATTGAATAGTTAATGAATTTTGAAGGGTGATTTAGTCTTTAAACATTGTTGAATCTATTTTTGAGATAAATGAGAGATGTTTAATATATAGTTATGATGATAATACATCTAGAAATCCTAATGCATGGCAAATTAATTAAATTTATATGGTTTAAACACTATAACATTTATTCAATACTACTCATAAGAATTTGAATTGCTATATTTGTTATTAGAGATATATCTTTTCACGTGTTAAACTATTGTAGTTGTATTTAATTAATTTTACATGTATTAATAGACTAAATGATAAGTGCATTAGCCTTTTATTAGACAAAATCAGCATATTTATATTCTGTTAACTAATTATTTCATATTGAGTAAGATCGGATTGGATCGAGATTGTAAGATCTTATGCTCAGAATCGACATAAGATCGCGATCCTAATAAGATCCTAAGATTTTAAGACCTTATGCAAGATCGAGATCGTTTTCGTTAAATCGTAAGATCAAGATCGGGACCTTAACAACTATGATCGTATTTACGTCTGAAAATAAAATTGGGTCGGATCTAAAATAGGTTGTTATGTTCATCAAGTGGTTACTATGGCTAAGGTGAATTAGCGGCAAGTAATGACTCATTGTCGTTCTTAAAGTTAATCGTATTGTAAAGCAAATGTATCAAAACGATTGATTCAGTTTAATTAATCCTTCAACTTAAAAAAGATGTATTCTGTTATCATTTTAATTAACTTGTAAACTGTATAGGAAAATCACCAATCTACTTTTTTTTTTTTAAAGCTATAATATAATGTAAAAAAACTAGAAGTTGGACCTCACAAAATTATTTGTTGATATTTTAGCCGATTGGTATTGACTGGGTTTAGCCCATTATAATATTAGGATTTTTCTATGGGAAAAGTATTATTCGTGCTGTTAGCTTTAATGTAGGGGTTGATTATGTATAATTGTAAAAGTTGAAGGTTAAATGTGTAAAGTTAAATATTTTCTTAACTCCTTATTGGTCAACAACAGGGAAAAAAAAAAAAAAACACCACCAATGATATGCCCTTTTTCTATTGTGTACTCCATTGACATATTGTATACCTAATGATTCAAGCAATAACAATAAAAACAAAAAACCTTTGACCTTTTGTCCTGGTATCCGAAAACTACCATGTCTTCATCACTTTCTACACCAACACCCATTCAACTTTGCTCACGATCACCACCACAGCCATGAGAATTCAACAAGGTTAAGCACTGTAGTTCCCAAAAATAACCAAACAGCTACTTTCAAACAACCAGCAACAGCAACCAATTGACATAATCATCTTAGACCCCAGGTGTGACATGGGTGAACCGTGAATACTTAACCACATTTGCAAGAAAAAGGAAGTGTGGACTCTTTATTTTGAGTGCACTGCAGCCAACATCCAGACTTTTTTATGCCAACCATCATAATTTGATACTCAAAAGTTAAAAACAAAATAACTGATACACCTATATGAGGCAAGAAGATTTTTTCTTTCATTTGCTAAACAAGGAAGTTTATTAGAAGCTAAAACAAGACTTCTTAAGAGTCTGCTATATTAAAATCAAATGTGTAGCTAAACATGAATTCAAAAGGTGCCATCAATCAGTTAACTTCATCACCGTTAAAACAATGATCAAGTAATAGCGTCTCCCAGATTACTGCTTTCAAATAATCACTACCTGACCAATCATGTAGCTCCTGCGAATCATCATCGAAAATCTTCAAGTCGGATGGAATAATGAAACCTTTAGCTTCCAAACGAGAGCGAGCCCACCAACAAAATGAATAACAAAAATGAGAACGGTCATATACATGTATGAATTAGCTATGAAGTGGAGAAACTGAAACACCCATTATGAAGAAAATAGACACACATGGATTAGTTCTAAGCAGCAAACTAGGGAAACACGTACAACAAACAAGAACAAAGCACACACTTGTGTTTGTGATAAGGAATGTTAAGGTGGGTTCATAGTTTCTTCTGCCACATACATGTATGGTTAGATTATCTTCACAATCATTAGAGTTTGTGTTGTAAGTTAAAGGGGGTAGTTGGATATTAACAATCAGTCAGATCATAATAATCTATGTACAACAAATGATTGAAAACTTTGAACTGTATTTAAGAGTTTTAAATGATTTGGTTGCAATTTATCAATAATCCAGAGGCTATGAAACCGAATGTGATCATTGAGAATTGTGAACTAAAAAAAAAACAGGTTTGAAAATGCTTTGTGTTCTTTAGCAATCTCCAAATCTTGTGTGTCATTTGTCGCATTTCATCATTATTGTATCATCTTAATCTTATAACCCAGCTCTAACTGGTTGACCAGATATCATAAAAATAGCTTGTGGGTGCAGCATTTCAAAGTGCTACAGACGAACATGTACCACAGAGTCCACAAGGCGGATGTGCAGCAGGCTCCAAAAACAGCCCCCACTTTACACTCCACAACCAATCAGAGACTTTGATGTTATTAGACTTGGTGTCGCCACCTTAGTCCTTAGAGTCTTAGACATGACCAAATAGCAGGTGGAATTATTTTAGGGAATATTGTGATCATGGCAGCCATACTCATTAATTGTTTAATATGTTGCCAAATGATTTCCTCAATTACAAATGGTTTTAAGACTAAAAATTCACAGTGGCAGCATCCACCGCACACCTCAATATCCAAAAAGCTAGAAGGATTGAAGCCAGGTAGCTGAGGCAGAGAGAGGTTACGGGAGAAAATTTTGATAACCAATAGTAAAGACTAAATAAAAACATAAGCAAAGAAGGTAACAGAAAACATAAAATACGAATGAACTTTATCATTAGATAAGACAACTGAATAGAGACTTGACTACGATATTTACGAACCAAGAATATTTTTACAAACAGCAATTTGCATTTATGCAATTGAAAACTTGAATCATGGATTTTTCAGAATCTATCCAAATTACACGAGGGTACCAAATTCTCATTTTGGAATGAACCAACAATAACATAAATCAAAAGTGCCATCAATCAAATGACATCATCACCTTTAGGACCATCATCAACTAAAGATGCATTCAAAGTAACAAAATATATTTGCGGATCAACAGGACCCAAACCATTTGAAATAGCAAAAAAAGTATATGTTTCAGTCGGCATCAGACCAACCATATTGCACATCTACTAACAAGGTTCACAAGAGCTAATAATTATATGATGGAACTGGAATCATTGAAGGTTAAATCTGAGCACAGTCAAAACGCTTAATAAACAAAAGTTAAGAAATTTAAGAACAAAAATAAAGATTAAGAACCCAAGTATATACATACATTAAACTTATATAAAGTAACACAGCTGGCAAGAATTAACAAATCCAAGATGGAGATTTAAGACCAGTACTTGATAAGCTAATGAGACAAATCCAGGAAATTAATACAATTTGTTGATATTTAGCTTTTTGCAATTAATAAAAGCACTATTCAGAATCTGCTAACAAAATCACATAAGAGCAACATATTTCTAAATGCCTTCAATCACTTTCTAATACCTTCCAACCTCCATTTACAACTTTATCACTACCAATATAATAATGGGATTAGTACCTGGAAATGCAACTAACTTGTATCAAATCTCTATTGTGTGTACCCAACTTACGTATGCTAATTTTAATGCAACCAATTTTCGAAAATGGTATTTTTGATGTAACTTGATGACGTGTCGCTCTCTCCATACGCCACGTGGCACGCCATACGCGCGACATGTCATCAAGTTACATCAAAAACACCATTTTGGAAAGTTGGTTGCATTAAAATTAGCATACGTAAGTTGGGTACACACAATAGAGATTTGGTCAAAGTTTGTTACATTTCCAGACCCTAATCCCTATAATAATCAACAGACCACTCCGATCAATCAGCTACCCACTCCAATTCAAGCTCGATGGGTAAGTGAAACCTGTTGCTTCCAATCGGCCTACCCACAAAAAATATCAATGAAAAGAAACAAAAAAGAGAGCGTTGCACTCCTGTATGACATTAGTTGTACAGGTGGTAAGATAGGAGAGTTGGTTAACGAGCAAAATGCAGGTCTCGGATACAAAGAATCATTTTCAGGACGATACAAAACAGGTTGAATACGACTTTTTGTGTGTGTATATAAGAAAGTGTGTGTGTACGGAATGGTAAAAGGACTAATAGGCGTGAGCACCGTACGGCCTGCGTGACTGCGTTTAACACCATATATCGGAACCACAAACTGCACATTTTGAATCCCTTAAATTGAATTCTACTCGTATAATTTGATTAAATTTAGTTAATATGAGTATATATATTCTTTATGAAAATTAATGTTTTAGTGATGAAGCGCGAGAGACAAACAAACAGACAGATGACCGTGTTTGACGCCGCCGATTGACAGTCTCCTTTTCAGGGAATATAGAGTTCATCGATCGACTACTGATTTCAATTATATTATTCTAAGTATAATTATTCCAATAAGATAAATGACAATTAAATTTGTGTTTAGTTACCAAAAACTATTTATATTTTCCTTCTTAATTTTTCAATAGTTTTATGTTCCTTAAAAACTAAAAAAAAAAAAATCAGAAAATGCAGCCAAATGTATGGTGATTCATAATATTGCACGCAACGCCATTTTAAAAACGAGATTATCGAAATTCGAAACATGTTTCCATCATTGGGAGAGACCAGTTCTTAGATTGTTTTTACACATTTGAATCTTTTTCAGGTAAATTAGTAATGGTTATGACCTTTTTCATCCTCCGACATTTCCATGGCAGCAAGCAACAATAATAAGAAAGAACAACACTAGAAAAGTCGCATAATAATAAGAATTTTGTTAAACATAGCCGTGGCCCTAAGAGTTTTGGTTAAGAATCCAACTCCCATGTAAAAACTGTCAACTTCTATAAACCACCATGAAATCACCAAATGTAGTTAAATAATGAACATTAACAACATAAGTAAGTTATTTAACCGCCACCAAACGCACCCTCAGTTGTTATCCTTAGCTTTAACAGCTATGGTTAACAAAATCCCGATAAAAACTATTACGTATAAAATACAAGTAGGTGAGTCAAAGTTAGGCTTTAGTGCCCCTACACTTTACAAAATACATTAACGTCAATATAATTTAATACGAGTTAAACACTAATTATACATTATCAGCTAATAGAGCTATAATATTTTGTAAACTGTGATAAACAAATATATTTTTCTATTGAATAACGAATTTAGATCATGGAATGAACCAACAATGTGGGTAGCAAAACATAAATTTGAGGAGCCATCAGTCAATCAATCTCATCACCTTTTGGACCATCATCAACTTAGCATGAATTCAAAGTTACAAAGAAAAGTTTGCAGGACAACGAGACCCAACCCGTCTTGACAGCACAAATATAGTACATTATATGGCTGCCAGGCCCGACCATATTGCCACATGTAGTCACAAAGTTGACAAGAGCTAATAAAATCAATGACTCATAGAAGTTTATAATTGAGCGCAGTCAAATATGCATGGTTAAATATTCAGAACTCATGTATGCACATCAAAGTAACAACTAGCAGGCATTAACAAGACAAGAAGTCAAAGAGCATCAATAAAATATACATCATCACTGTTAGGAACATCACCAAGTAACAACACATACTAATAATCACCATAACTACTGTGAATCATCATCAGATGATTCAGGTGGAATAACATCAGGAACCTTCAAATTCGATGGACGAATGAAACCTTCAGCTTCCAAACGCAAGAGAGTCTACCAAAAAAAACGACAAATATGAGAACGTTGCAATGCCTATCTAGATACGTGTATATGAGCTACGTTTCCCTAGCTTCAAGCAAGCTATTCGTCTGATTTAAAATCTCCAAGTTACAATACTCAACTAAAGGCAGTAATCAATTGTTATACAAAAGTACAAAACTACAAATTGAAAAAAGAAAAGATATTTTACCTGAAAACAAGACATTCCGAGTTGAACCTCTGTGACATGGGGAAGCCTTAATATAATTTGTTTAAGTATATTCTCCTTTTCGTGAGAATAATAATAATCCTGGGTATACTTTAAGTCAACTTTGAGTAATGTAGACACGTCCAACAATGAAATCTCCCGCAATCCCATTGATCCATCGATCACCAAATACAAAACATTAGGAGCATTGATTTCAAGAGTATGTCTAAACTCATCATAATGTACACTATATTCACTAACCATGTATCCAGATATCACCAAATTCTTAACACTCTTCGAAATAATATCGAGCCGACCATAACCAAAGCAATATTCCAACTTCAAAGTTTCCAAGGCAGGACTCCCGGATAATATATTTTCTATCAATTCTTCATCTAGTTTCCCCTGTATAATATACAAATTCCTTAACTTATTCCAACTGATCGCGTTGCTTGGATTCAATACGCAACCTCCTACTCTGAGATGAGTAATACACGAATTATCGAAAAATGACTGATCAAAGTTAAATTTACCTACCAAATCATAAAAATATGTATGCCATAATCTTAAATTCAGCCGTTCCACGTTGCAACTAATAACATAACGAATCCAATCGTTGACTTGCGATTCAAACTGAGTATCATATCGGGTACGGAGTTCGAATATCTTTAAGTTCGATTGGTCATGACGAGTTATGGCTTGGTCAACGAGCGAAAAGAAGGATGAAAGAGGTAGACTATATTTTGATTGATAACAATATTTATCATCACGACAAAAGATTAGAGTAGGAAAGTTAGTGCAGACACGTTCCCACTGTTTAGAGAGACTACGTGATCTAATGAAGTCTTTTGTTGAGTCTAAACGAGACAGGATTTCTATTAACAAACAATCTGGTAACTCACTTATTCGATCTTTTCCTTCTTCTTCTTGAATATTGATCTGTTCTTGAGGTTGACTTTGACCTTTGGTTTCCATGGTGAAAATGAAAACGAAAACCCACATCAGGTATGAATAAATTGGTGTTGAAGTTTTGCTTTAGCCCCCGAACATAACTGATTTTTATAAATTTGGGAGAAATTGTCCGGATCGTCCATGTGTTTGTTCAAAAAATCACATTTCATCCCTTATTTTCAATAATATCACTGGGCATCCTGTATTTGTTATTTTGAGTCACAAATCGTCCAATTAACGAATTTTGTTAGTTTTTTCCGTTAACTCGCTATAAAATGACCAAATTACCCCATCTTCTTCATTCTTCAAACCCAAAGAAATGGTTAAACACTTAAACGATTGGCCTAAAGAAATGGTGAAATGATGTAAATTAACATAATCACCATTTCGGTTAACTCGATAGGTTTGTATTTTTTCTATTTTGTATATCAGATTGGCCTAAAATTGTTTTCTTAATTTGTTTTTGGGATTGGTAGTAATTATGTTAATTTACATCATCATTTATCGTCAAACTCTCAACATTATCTATATTTATATATATACTATATTATAAAAAGTTTGAGACATTGTCTTAACAGGAGTAATAGTAATTTACTATTATACCCTTTTAACTATTATTCTCAACTTCTGAACACTTATATTAAATGCAATTTATTATACAATTTAATATCTCATAGTTATTTATCGGTTACAAATGTAACCTCATAAATATTTGTCTTTTTCATAACTTATATAAAGATTAATGAATATTTAAATGTATGTTAAGATTGTTTTAATATAAGTATCAATGAAAAATCATGTATTATTTATGAATTATACTTCACCTTTATTTTTTTATCTCTTTTATACTAATATATTAAGAATCCGTCACCAAATTTTAAACTATAAAAAAGAAATACTTAAAGTTTATTTAATTCACATTTAAATATGTTATTCAACATTTAAGCATTGAAAGTGAATTCAAGTATATATAAAACTTAATATACCGCTGCTATATAACGGATTTGACCATTTGATTTTGAAAAAAGTAGAAATTACTATATTAGTTATATATACAACGTTAAATGCATAAGTGAAAGCATTTTATAACTATATTAGACATTTGTATCTTAATTTTCTTTTAACTTTTAATTATAAAAACTAGGGATTGCGATGTGGGTCGAGTTAGGTTTGCAGTTCTAAAGTTCACAATCTAAAGCTGAAAATAATCTGATAAACGGATTAACGAGTCAAAAGTAACCAACTCGAATACGACCTGCATTGTTTTGGTTGGTGTGCCAGCCCGCTGACTTGAATTTTAACCCAAACCCAATAAGATAAATTAAACGAGTCAGCGGGTTAAGACTTGAGAATACAACTCTTCCATATTCATTTTCGTATAAAATTTCAAGTTGTGTCGAGAATTATCACTACCATGTAGAATCATTTGAAATATAATGCATACAAAATAATGGTCAAATTGGAATAGTATTATTGTTTTACCCTTTACTAAAGTACGACATGTCGTTAAATTAACCTATTATGAGCAAAATTTTTTGTCGTCGCTGCATTGTACGGGTAAAAGGCTAGTATTAATTAATGCATATTAATAAGTTTCACATGTATAATGCCTGGAGGAGTGGAACACAAAAGTGAGTATAACTCCTTATGACATTTTATTTTCTATATGTACTATAACTATACGAGGAACTATAAGTGGCAAAATGAATGGGTTGGGTTGGCAGGGTCATGGGTCTAGATGGGTTTAAGTCTAAACGGGTCTGAGTCAAGATAAAACATCGGTTATGAAACAACCCACCGTGGCTTTTGAGCTCCACTATTGAACACTTGCCTACAAACAAGTGCATTTTGACTTGAACTTTGAACATATGGAGCTGTCTTGCTTGAAACTACATACACATGTAAAATAACATAGCCAACTCTTTACCTTCCGAGACTGTAACTTCGACAGAACTTCAAGAGAATAACCTGTGCTTGCCTTAACTTGGCACTTGAACCTTGATGGCATGAACACAGATCCAGCACACAGTGAATTGAAGCTTTTCACCAAACAACCCAAAACACAGACTCTGATTACCGAACTTACCGAAACGCTTAACCCACAAAGAAATGGTGAAACACTTAAACGAAAGATATTGAAAACGAACATACAGATCCAGCACACAGTGAATTGAAGCTTTTCACCAAACAACCCAAAACACAGACTCTGATTACCGAACTTACCGAAACGCTTAACCCACAAAGAAATGGTGAAACACTTAAACGAAAGATATTGAAAACGAACATATTATAAACCTCCGAAAGAGAAACGAGATATACCCAGCTGCGGTGGATGCAAAATTCCACAATGACTAATACTGAGGACAGTGAGTAGAGGGAAATCTAATCGAACTAACGAAAGCATAAGAGAGTTGCTTGAGCAGCATTGAAACATTATTGACACAAATCCGAAAGGGTGGTAGATCAGCAAGATGCAGGGGCAATTTCACTAAGATGGTATGAGTGGTTAAAGGTGTCATCGAAGTTAGATAAAACATCGGTTATATTTTTGTGAGAAAGATAGAACAAAATTATTGAGAAAGACAATCAAAATTTTGAAATGGTCATGAAATCGATCTATGGTTTGAAAAACTCTCTTTGAGTGAGAGAGAGAGACGCTTTGATGTTGCTGTTTACTTGAATATGAGGTGGTGGAAACATGAAATGGGCTGTTGAAATTGACGGAGATAAGTGAAAAAAGTAAAGCAAAGATTAAACACAAAGGTCCTCCTGCCACTGGTAAAAACCGGCGACCGGAGTCAAAAGTTAGGAAAAAGTGACTTGAAAACCAAGTCAGAGAGGATTTCAAATATAAATTTCTAAGTCCGTTATTACTTGGAGGCAAAAGCTTTTTTATAAAAACCTCTTACACACATTCACACATTTTTATACAAAAACCTTTGATATTTTTTACCATTGTAGATGCTCTTAATAGGACAATGTTCGGCACGTCTGAAAATCAGAGAGGCTGATGGATTACGTGGAAGCAGATTAATTAGGCAGTTATTACTTTAATTATCCTTTTTCAATATGATGGAATTATGGATAGATATTTTGTAAATTGTACTCCGTAATAAACAACATTTTTTTTCTAACGAATAATAGTGACAAATTTACATTTTGGAATGAACCAACAATGTGTGTAGCAAGACATAAATTTGAAGCGGCATCAGTCATTATATCTCATCACCTTTAGGACCATCATCAACTTAGCATGAACTCAAAGTTACATAGAAAAGTTTGCAGGACAACCAGACCCAACCCGTCTTGAGTCTGTACCGACTGTACAGCACGGAAATAGTACATTTTATGGCTGCCAGGCCCGACCATATTGCCACATGTAGTAACAAAGTTCACAAGAGCTAATAAATCTATGACTCATAGAAGTTTATAATTGAGCACACTCAAACACGCATGGTTAAAGATTCAGAACTCATGTATACACATCAAAGTAAAAACTAGCAGGCATTAACAAGACAAGAAGTCAAAGAGCATCATTAATATATACTCATCAATGTTAGGAACATCACCAAGTAACAACACATACTAATAATCACCATAACTACTGTGAATCATCATCAGAGGATTCAGGTGAAGTAACATCAGGGACCTTCAAATTCGATGGACGAATGAAACCTTCAGCTTCCAAACGCAATAGAGTCTACACAAAAAAAATGACAAATATGAGAACGTTACAACGCCTATCAAGATACATGTATATGAGCTACGTTTCCCTAGCTTCAAGCAAGCTATTCATCTGATTTTAAATCTTCAAGTTACAATACTCAACTGCAGGCAATAATCAATTGTTATACAAAACTACAAATTGCAAAAGGAAAAGATATTTGACCTGAAAACAAGACATCCCGATTTGAACCTCTGTGACACGGGGAAGGCTTAATATAATTCCTTTAAGTATTTTCTCCTTTTCTTCAACATACTCAAAATCCATGGTATAATTTAAGTCAACATTGAGTAATGATGACACATCCAACAACGAAAGCTCCAACAGACCCAACGTTCGATCGATCACAAGAGACAATATATTAGGAGCATTGATTTCAAGGGTATGTTTAAAATCATCACAATATCCACTAAATTCAAGAAGCGTGCATCCAGATATCACCAAATTCTTAACACTCGTTGAAGTAATATCGAGCCGACCATAACCAAAGCAATATTCCAACTTCAAAGTTTCCAAAACAGGACTCCCGGATAATATATTTTCTACCAAATGTTCATTTAATATTCCTTGTTTGATATACAAACTCCTTAACGTTTTCCAATTGATCACCCGAGTCGTATTCAATAAGCAACCTTCGAGTGTGAGATGAGTAATGCACGAATTGATGTAAAAGTAGTCATCAAAGATAAACTGACCTGTCCATTTAAAATAATCTTTATTCCAAAAACTTAAACTAAGATCCTCCACATCACAATTAATCGCACAACGAATAATCCTGCTTACCTGCGATTGAAACCGAGGCTCGTAAGGGGTATCAAGTCTGAATTTCGTAAGCTTCGAATGGCCACGGCGAGATAGGGTTTCATCAATGAAGGAAAGAAAACCGGGAATTGGGGTGATATTTTTGGTATAATAATGGTACGCGTTATATTCGAAATTGAGAGTACGAACACAAGTCCATATATATTTCCATCGTTTGGAGAGTGTACCTGTTCTGATGACTTCTTTTGTATCGTCTAAATGAGAAAGGATTTCAGCTAGTATACCATCTGGTAACACACTTATTCGATCCTTGTTTTCTTCATCTTCAATGATTTTCATCCGTTTTTGAGGTTGATTCTGACCTAATTTTTCTTCTTCTTCTTCTTCTACTTCCATGGCGGTAACTGAGCACTCGTTAAGTTCAAATTTTGCTTTAGTTCCTAAACATTTGAAAACTACATTTCAGTATTTAATCAGTCATCAGATTCGCTGTTTAAAGAGAACGAAACCCTAAAATTTTGCAAGGGAGAAAACTGGAGAGAATTGGGGATTTTTCTTTGAACTCCGGGTCGGATCTGAAGTTTGGACCTTGGACCCGCGTGTTTTAAGTCCGGATTTTATCGTATTCAAAATTGTTATCTTACCCGTTTTTGCAAGATTGGGATCTTACCCACTCATATGCCGACTCTCATACATTTGTATTATGAGCAACATACCAACATACCCGCACTAGTCAGGCTGGCAATTTCTGACTCGACACGAAACCCGACACGAACCCGACGAACCCGACTCGAATATTTCTGAGGCACTAACCCGCTAACCCAAAAATTCGAACCCGTCAACCCGACAACCCAAACCCGATAACCCGACAACCCGAAACATTCTACCTGAACCATTCAACCCGACAACCTTAACCATTCAACCTGAACCATTCAACCCGACAACCCGACAATCTGAACCCGTCAACCCGACCCAACCCAAATTGCCACCCCGCACATATAGGCGGCGATGAATAGATGTACACGTTTATAAAAAGTTCGATTTAAAATTTAAATGAGAGCTTTTAATATTTTCATCATCTTATATATTTTATAAATACAAAATTCAATGGAATGATGTTACAAAATTTCAAAGAGGATATACAAATTTTAAAATGGAAGATTGTTATTTGATACTATAAATCAATGTTTGGTAGAAAATATTGAATAGTTAATGAATTTTGAAGGGTGATTTAGTCTTTAAACATTGTTGAATCTATTTTTGAGATAAATGAGAGATGTTTAATATATAGTTATGATGATAATACATCTAGAAAACCTAATGCATGGCAAATTAATTAAATTTATATGGTTTAAACACTATAACATTTATTCAATACTACTCATAAGAATTTAAATTGCTATATTTGTTATTAGAGATATATCTTTTCACGTGTTAAACTATTGTAGTTGTATTTAATTAATTTTACATGTATTAATAGACTAAATGATAAGTGCATTAGCCTTTTATTAGACAAAATCAGCATATTTATATTCTGTTAACTAATTATTTCATATTGAGTAAGATCGGATTGGATCGAGATTGTAAGATCTTATGCTCAGAATCGACATAAGATCGCGATCCTAATAAGATCCTAAGATTTTAAGACCTTATGCAAGATCGAGATCGTTTTCGTTAAATCGTAAGATCAAGATCGGGACCTTAACAACTATGATCGTATTTACGTCTGAAAATAAAATTGGGTCGGATCTAAAATAGGTTGTTATGTTCATCAAGTGGTTACTATGGCTAAGGTGAATTAGCGGCAAGTAATGACTCATTGTCGTTCTTAAAGTTAATCGTATTGTAAAGCAAATGTATCAAAACGATTGATTCAGTTTAATTAATCCTTCAACTTAAAAAAGATGTATTCTGTTATCATTTTAATTAACTTGTAAACTGTATAGGAAAATCACCAATCTACTTTTTTTTTTTTAAAGCTATAATGTAAAAAAACTAGAAGTTGGACCTCACAAAATTATTTGTTGATATTTTAGCCGATTGGTATTGACTGGGTTTAGCCCATTATAATATTAGGATTTTTCTATGGGAAAAGTATTATTCGTGCTGTTAGCTTTAATGTAGGGGTTGATTATGTATAATTGTAAAAGTTGAAGGTTAAATGTGTAAAGTTAAATATTTTCTTAACTCCTTATTGGTCAACAACAGGGAAAAAAAAAAAAACACCACCAATGATATGTCCTTTTTCTATTGTGTACTCCATTGACATATTGTATACCTAATGATTCAAGCAATAACAATAAAAACAAAAAACCTTTGACCTTTTGTCCTGGTATCCGAAAACTACCATGTCTTCATCACTTTCTACACCAACACCCATTCAACTTTGCTCACGATCACCACCACAGCCATGAGAATTCAACAAGGTTAAGCACTGGAGTTCCCAAAAATAACCAAACAGCTACTTTCAAACAACCAGCAACAGCAACCAATTGACATAATCATCTCAGACCCCAGGTGTGACTTGGGTGAACCGTGAATACTTAACCACATTTGCAAGAAAAAGGCAGTGTGGACTCTTTATTTTGAGTGCGCTGCAGCCAACATCCAGACTTTTTTATGCCAACCATCATAATTTGATACTCAAAAGTTAAAAACAAAAATAATTGATACACCTATATGAGCCAAGAAGATTTTTTCTTTCATTTGCTAAACAAGGAAGTTTATTAGAAGCTAAGACAAGACTTCTTAAGAGTCTGCTATATTTCCCCCTAATATCAATTAAGGAACTACTATGAATAGTAGTTCCTTAATTTTCAAATGCCACCCTTTAGCTTTCGATCCTTTTTTGTTTTCTACCTTTTAACTTTTAATCATTTTTCATTTCACCCCCTAATGTTTTAAACCTTTTTTATTTTCTAACCTCTAATTTTTGAATTTGTACCCCTTATCTTTTAGAATATTTTTACTTATTACCCTTTAACTTTTAACTACTTTTCATTTTCTTCGTCCCAACTATTAACACACTTTCATTTTCTACCCTTTAGGTTTTAACATTTTCCATTTTCACCCTTTATATTTTAACTTTAATTTTTTTCCCTTTTTTTAACTAATAGCTTATACATTTTTTTCCTTTTGCTTACAAAATAATTTATAATAATGTTAGATAGTATTTGATTGACTTTTCATGATTATATCACAAGTTCAAGTTTTAATGAGAAATCGGGTGTTCCCCTCCCATTTCTACATTAAACAAATACTTATATATAATGTTTTAATTCCCCCCTAATATCAATTAATTTCTATCATTCTTACAAATCGAGTAGTATGGGTTAGGAACTAATTTTGTTATTTTGAAAAAAGAAATTAACAATTTGCGTTATCTTATATTTGCAAGTTCATTGTTATTGTTGCAAAGTAAAAAAGAAATTATTATTTTAGTTTTTTGACGGACTACAATACAATCGCATTTTAGCGAAAAAAAGAAAAAAGACATTTCAAAAGTTTAGAAATGAATACACTGTTTAGAAAAAAAATCATTTCAGAAGTTAAAAGTAACCAAGATTATATGATCATTTTAGTTTTATAATTAATCTATGTATAAAATATGTATTATATACGTAGTATATTATTTATTAAAGTAGGGTCTTACGATCTCGATTTTATTTTATGATCTTGATCTTGCAAAGATAAAAATGATCTTGAGTAACATTTTGATTTTGGCAACTTTGGTTAAAACACTATGTATATCTATTGATCGCGTAATGAAAATCTCTTCGGTTTTGGGAGACGTACATAAAGTAAATTAAGTTAATAAATGCAACCTATATATTTTTTTTCCCTTTTTTCCTTACATAATGTAAATGTGACAAAGTGCAATTATATTATGAATATACAAAATTATAATTATTAAAAAAAATTAAAGTCTATATTATGAATACATGATTTTCACTCGGGGAGTCGGGTTGGAATCTAATTTGAACTATAAATTATAATGCCTCAAGACTTGCGAATTACACACATTTTATAAGTATAATAATCAAAAGATGTGAACTCACAGTTAGTTTATATAAAAAAGGGTAGAAATCAAATATAGTCATTTATCTAGAATTGAAAATTTCATATCAAAGTTTAAAAAAAACATTTTTTCACCCGTCGCAACACGAGGGCATGAAATTCGAGCTAAAATCAAATGTGTAGCTAAACATGAATTCAAAAGGTGCCATCAATCAGTTAACTTCATCACCGTTAAAACAATGATCAAGTAATAGCGTCTCCCAGATTACCGCTTTCAAATAATCACTACCAGACCAATCACGTAGCTCCTGCGAATCATCATCGAAAACCTTCAAGTCGGATGGAATAATGAAACCTTTAGCTTCCAAATGAGAGCGAGCCTACCAACAAAATGAATAACAAAAATGAGAACGGTCATATACATGTATGAATTAGCTATGAAGTGGAGAAACTGAAACACCTATTATGAAGAAAATAGACACACATGGATTAGTTCTAAGCAGCAAACTAGGGAAACACGTACAACAAACAAGAACAAAGCACACACTTGTGTTTGTGATAAGGAATGTTAAGGTGGGTTCATAGTTTCTCCTGCCACATACATGTATGGTTAGATTATCTTCACAATCATTAGAGTTTGTGTTGTAAGTTAAAGGGGGTAGTTGGTTATTAACAATCAGTCAGATCATAATAATCTATGTACAACAAATGATTGAAAACTTTGAACTGTATTTAAGAGTTTTAAATGATTTGGTTGCAATTTATCAATAATCCAGAGGCTATGAAACTGAATGTGATCATTGAGAATTGTGAACTCAAAACAGGTTTGAAAATGCTTTGTGTTCTCTAGCAATCTCCAAATCTTGTGTGTCATTTGTCGTATTTCATCATTATTGTATCATCTTAATCTTATAACCCAGCTCTAACTGGTTGACCAGATATCATAAAAATAGCTTGTGGGTGCAGCATTTCAAAGTGCTACAGACGAACATGTACCACAGAGTCCACAAGGCGGATGTGCAGCAGGCTCCAAAAACAGCCCCCACTTTACACTCCACAACCAATCAGAGACTTTGATGTTATTAGACTTGGTGTCGCCACCTTAGTCCTTAGAGTCTTAGACATGACCAAATAGCAGGTGGAATTATTTTAGGGAATATTGTGATCATGGCAGGCTGGCAGCCATACTCATTAATTGTTTAATATGTTGCCAAATGATTTCCTCAATTACAAATGGTTTTAAGACTAAAAATTCACAGTGGCAGCATCCACCGCACACCTCAATATCCAAAAAGCTAGAAGGATTGAAGCCAGGTAGCTGAGGCAGAGAGAGGTTACGGGAGAAAATTTTGATAACCAATAGTAAAGACTAAATAAAAACATAAGCAAAGAAGGTAACAGAAAACATAAAATACGAATGAACTTTATCATTAGATAAGACAACTGAATAGAGACTTGACTACGATATTTACGAACCAAGAATATTTTTACAAACAGCAATTTGCATTTATGCAATTGAAAACTTGAATCATGGATTTTTCAGAATCTATCCAAATTACACGAGGGTACCAAATTCTCATTTTGGAATGAACCAACAATAACATAAATCAAAAGTGCCATCAATCAAATGACATCATCACCTTTAGGACCATCATCAACTAAAGATGCATTCAAAGTAACAAAATATATTTGCGGATCAACAGGACCCAAACCATTTGAAATAGCAAAAAAAGTATATGTTTCAGTCGGCATCAGACCAACCATATTGCACATCTACTAACAAGGTTCACAAGAGCTAATAATTATATGATGGAACTGGAATCATTGAAGGTTAAATCTGAGCACAGTCAAAACGCTTAATAAACAAAAGTTAAGAAATTTAAGAACAAAAATAAAGATTAAGAACCCAAGTATATACATACATTAAACTTGTATAAAGTAACACAGCTGGCAAGAATTAACAAATCCAAGATGGAGATTTAAGACCAGTACTTGATAAGCTAATGAGACAAATCCAGGAAATTAATACAATTTGTTGATATTTAGCTTTTTGCAATTAATAAAAGCACTATTCAGAATCTGCTAACAAAATCACATAAGAGCAACATATTTCTAAATGCCTTCAATCACTTTCTAATACCTTCCAAGCTCCATTTACAACTTTATCACTACCAATATAATAATCAACAGACCACTCCGATCAATCAGCTACCCACTCCAATTCAAGCTCGATGGGTAAGTGAAACCTGTTGCTTCCAATCGGCCTACCCACAAAAAATATCAATGAAAAGAAACAAAAAAGAGAGCGTTGCACTCCTGTATGACATTAGTTGTACAGGTGGTAAGATAGGAGAGTTGGTTAACGAGCAAAATGCAGGTCTCGGATACAAAGAATCATTTTCAGGACGATACAAAACAGGTTGAATACGACTTTTTGTGTGTGTATATAAGAAAGTGTGTGTGTACGGAATGGTAAAAGGACTAATAGGCGTGAGCACCGTACGGCCTGCGTGACTGCGTTTAACACCATATATCGGAACCACAAACTGCACATTTTGAATCCCTTAAATTGAATTCTACTCGTATAATTTGATTAAATTTAGTTAATATGAGTATATATATTCTTTATGAAAATTAATGTTTTAGTGATGAAGCGCGAGAGACAAACAAACAGACAGATGACCGTGTTTGACGCCGCCGATTGACAGTCTCCTTTTCAGGGAATATAGAGTTCATCGATCGACTACTGATTTCAATTATATTATTCTAAGTATAATTATTCCAATAAGATAAATGACAATTAAATTTGTGTTTAGTTACCAAAAACTATTTATATTTTCCTTCTTAATTTTTCAATAGTTTTATGTTCCTTAAAAACTAAAAAAAAAAAATCAGAAAATGCAGCCAAATGTATGGTGATTCATAATATTGCACGCAACGCCATTTTAAAAACGAGATTATCGAAATTCGAAACATGTTTCCATCATTGGGAGAGACCAGTTCTTAGATTGTTTTTACACATTTGAATCTTTTTCAGGTAAATTAGTAATGGTTATGACCTTTTTCATCCTCCGACATTTCCATGGCAGCAAGCAACAATAATAAGAAAGAACAACACTAGAAAAGTCGCATAATAATAAGAATTTTGTTAAACATAGCCGTGGCCCTAAGAATTTTGGTTAAGAATCCAACTCCCATGTAAAAACTGTCAACTTCTATAAACCACCATGAAATCACCAAATGTAGTTAAATAATGAACATTAACAACATAAGTAAGTTATTTAACCGCCACCAAACGCACCCTCAGTTGTTATCCTTAGCTTTAACAGCTATGGTTAACAAAATCCCGATAAAAACTATTACGTATAAAATACAAGTAGGTGAGTCGAAGTTAGGCTTTAGTGCCCCTACACTTTACAAAATACATTAACGTCAATATAATTTAATACGAGTTAAACACTAATTATACATTATCAGCTAATAGAGCTATAATATTTTGTAAACTGTGATAAACAAATATATTTTTCTATTGAATAACGAATTTAGATCATGGAATGAACCAACAATGTGGGTAGCAAAACATAAATTTGAGGAGCCATCAGTCAATCAATCTCATCACCTTTTGGACCATCATCAACTTAGCATGAATTCAAAGTTACAAAGAAAAGTTTGCAGGACAACGAGACCCAACCCGTCTTGACAGCACAAATATAGTACATTATATGGCTGCCAGGCCCGACCATATTGCCACATGTAGTCACAAAGTTGACAAGAGCTAATAAAATCAATGACTCATAGAAGTTTATAATTGAGCGCAGTCAAATATGCATGGTTAAATATTCAGAACTCATGTATGCACATCAAAGTAACAACTAGCAGGCATTAACAAGACAAGAAGTCAAAGAGCATCAATAAAATATACATCATCACTGTTAGGAACATCACCAAGTAACAACACATACTAATAATCACCATAACTACTGTGAATCATCATCAGATGATTCAGGTGGAATAACATCAGGAACCTTCAAATTCGATGGACGAATGAAACCTTCAGCTTCCAAACGCAAGAGAGTCTACAAAAAAAAAACGACAAATATGAGAACGTTGCAATGCCTATCTAGATACGCGTATATGAGCTACGTTTCCCTAGCTTCAAGCAAGCTATTCGTCTGATTTAAAATCTCCAAGTTACAATACTCAACTAAAGGCAGTAATCAATTGTTATACAAAAGTACAAAACTACAAATTGCAAAAAGAAAAGAGATTTTACCTGAAAACAAGACATTCCGAGTTGAACCTCTGTGACATGGGGAAGCCTTAATATAATTTGTTTAAGTATATTCTCCTTTTCGTGAGAATAATAATAATCCTGGGTATACTTTAAGTCAACTTTGAGTAATGTAGACACGTCCAACAACGAAAGCTCCCGCAATCCCATTGATCCATCGATCACCAAATACAAAACATTAGAAGCATTGATTTCAAGAGTATGTCTAAACTCATCATAATGTACACTATATTCACTAACCATGTATCCAGATATCACCAAATTCTTAACACTCTTCGAAATAATATCGAGCCGACCATAACCAAAGCAATATTCCAACTTCAAAGTTTCCAAGGCAGGACTCCCGGATAATATATTTTCAATTATATGTCCATTCAATTTTCCTTCTTTGATATGCAAACTCCTCAACGTTTTCCAGTTGATCGCCATGGTTGTATTCAATAAGCAACCTTCGAGTGTGAGATGAGTGATACACGAATGGATGTAAAAGTAGTCATCAAAAACAAACTGACCTGTCCATCTCAAATAATCTTTATTCCAAAAACTTAAACTAAGCTCCTTCACTTCACAATTAATCGCACAACGAATAATACTGGTTACCTGCGATTGAAACCGAGTCTCGTAAGGGGTGTCAAGTTTTAATTTCTTAAGCTGCGAATGGCCACGGCGAGTTAGGGTTTCATCGATGTAGGAAAGGAAACCGGGAATCGGGGTAACATATTTCATAGCATAAGGGTACGGGTCATATTTGAAAATGAGAGTAGGAACACAAGTCCAAATATATTTCCATCGTTTGGAGAGTTTACATGTTCTGATGACTTCTTTTGTAACGTCTAAATGAGAAAGGATTTCAACTAATAAACAATCTGGTAACGCACTTATTCGATCCTCCTTTTCTTCATCTTCAATGATTTTGATCCGTTTTTGAGGTTGATTTTGACCTAATTTTTCTTCTTCTTCCATGGCGGCAACTGAGCCCTCGTTGAGTTGAAATTTTGCTTTAGTTCCTAAACTTTTGAAAATTACATTTAAAGAGAACGAAACCCTAAAATATTTTGCAATGGAGAAAACTGGAGAGAATTGGGGATTTTTCTTTGACCTCCGGGTCGGATCTGAAACTTGGACCTTGGACCTGCGTTTTTTAAGTCTGCATTTTATCGTACCTACGTCCGAAAATAAAAATGGGTCGGATCTAAAATAGGTTGTTATGTTCATAAGGTGAGTTCATCCTTCTACTTTAAAAAAGATGTATTCTCCTATCATTTTAACAAGAGTGATTAACCGCACTTCGTTGCGAATTTGTTGTCTATATATACCAAGCTTCTAATTATGAAATTTGCACTCTCCTTCCATATAGCATGTTTATGTTTAGGGAGTTGATATTTCCAACCTCCAAAAGCCACTCGGGTGGTAAATGGATGCTCCGTGGGTATATTCATATTACATACAACTCATCCATATCCGCCAGACCACTAGAGATGAATCGGAGGAGGATGATTGTCATTCCTGCTCCAGAGATGCAGATTGTGGGCGTGAAATTTCATAAGCAAAAAACTATACACGAAAATGATAACACCAACGAAGAAGTGATTATAAAACATCCAACAACTTCACTAGTTAATTAAGAGCACCCATGGTCCAGGAGGAGATTTAGGACCAGTATTTTGATAAGCTTATGAGACGAATCCAATAGAAATAAAACAACTTACCGACATTTAGCTTTTTGCAATTAATACAAAGCATCATTCAGAATCTGCTAACAAAATCACATAAGAGCAACATATTTCTAAAGGCCTTTAATCACTTCTAATACCTTCCATTCTCCATTTACAACTGTATCACTGTCAATATAGTATTCTTCAGGCCACTCCAACCAATCAGCTACCCACTCAAGTGAATCAAGAACCTTCAAGTTCGATGGGAAAGTGAAGCCTGTTGCTTCCAATCGGAAGAAAACCTACCCACGGAAAACAGCAATGAAAAGAAACGAAAATGAGAACGTTGAAATCCTGTATGACTTTATTTGTAGGGGTGGTAAAATAGATGAGTTAGGTAACATGCAAAATACAGGTTCCAGACTAAACGAATCACTTTCAGGACGATACAAAACAGGTTTGGTACCTACAGACACTTTTGACCATTGTTTTGTGAATATGGTACCTTAATTATTACTATTAGTTTACATATCCGATGATCAGTTACCTTTCAGAAGGTGGTATGCATTTTAGGAGACTTTTAGCCACCATTTGACATGTTTCCCTTGTAGCTGAATCATGTTTAACATGATTAAGGGTGATTGAAGACAATCGCACCCCTTATGAGGGGGAAAAAAGATTCATACTCCATGGATAAGTTCCAAAAGAACATTCAAGTATACTTGCTACAACTTTATTAAAGAATACATTTAGCCGTGAGTTTGACACGCTCTTCAGTGGGTCACTACTCCATGAGTACCAAACCCACCACCACACAGACTGGGTCCATGTAAAGCTCTCCCTATGGAGACTGTCACGGCCCCTAGAAATTGTTTGCCCTAAGCGGGATTTATGATATATGAGAAAGTTATCCTCTTTACACATTGACCACTTAGCCAACCACTAGGGGTTATGATATATTATACTAATAATGCTAATCATTGATAAAAAAATTTCAACAAAAAAAAAATGCCAATCCGAGAAAGAAGAGTAAGTTTACCGTAAAACATACGATCCCAATTTTGAGCTCCTTGACATGCTGAAGGTTGAGTATAAGTTCTTTAAGCATCTCTTCTTCGGTGTCATCATTAAGCATATTGGACCATTCCTTCCTATAATTTAATTCAGCGTTGACTAAAGAAAACACATTCAGCAATAAAACCTTCTCCAAACACAACTCGCCGCGGATTGTTAGTGACAAAATATTAGGGGCATTGATTTCGATAATATCATCCAGATCAGATTGATCATTGAAGTTCCTGTATCCAGAGAATATCAAGTTCTTAACACTCTTTGAAGTAATATCGAGCAGCGTATAACCATAACAACAGTGTAACTCCAAAGTTTCCAAAACAGGACTTCCCAAAAGTATTTTTTCAATCTCACCTTCTTCTATTATCCCATGTGATATATACAAACTCCTAAGCATTTTCCAACTAATCACATCCGGGGGAATAAATATACATCCAGTTATACTCAGATCGGTAATACATGGATTGATGTAAAAAGACTTGCATAAGATATAATCAACTTCCACGTCCTCAGTCAGTAAGTCAAAATTAAGTTGTTCAACATTACAATTAATAGCGTACTGAATTAATCTGTCGACTTGTGACTGAAACTGAATATTGTAACCCCGGCAACCATGCAGTTCAAATTTGGAAAGCTTCAGCTGGCGACATTGAGATAAGGTTTTGTTGACACACGAAAAGAAATTAGAGGTCGAATCATTTGCATAACCACGTCGGAAACTGAGAGTGGGAATGTAAGTCCAAACATGTTTCCATCGTTTAGAGAGTGTACCTGTTCTAATGGCGTATTTAGTCTCAGGTAAATAACACAGGATTTCAATAAGTAGGCCATCTGGTAATGCACTAATTCGATCTTCAACTTGTTTTCGATTTCGAAGTAATTTTACTATTATTCCACTGCTAGCAACAAAGCTCCCGTTCCTTTCCCTCATATGAAAATACTGCAACAAAATTCAATTCAGTCATATATTATAATGCATTCATACCTTACAATATAAAAATATTGATTATAGTTTTCTAATATATATTTGTGAGAGAGTTTATTCGTTGTATCACTGTGAGACAAGTTACAAATGAGCTCCAATACATAATAAAACACTACAGTTCTCATTACATATTTACTTAATTTTTACATACTCAAACGCAAAAAGTGTTGGATCCATCATCAAAACAATAGCCTTTTCCAAACAACCTAAAACAAGACCATCATGGCAGCAATACTACCAAAGAGATGGCTTAACAACAAGACTATATACATCTCCGATGTGGCAAAGGAGGTCAATGAAATGATGTTAAGAAATCCATTTCAAAGTTCGGTAAGCTAAAAGGTATTGCAGTGCTATTGTGCTCGACATTCACCTTCATAAGGCTTGAAGGGAAAGAGGGATCCTTTAATGCAAGAAAAGAACTACATGGTAGAGCAAACAGATCATGGTATTAGTATATTACAGGCCTAACATGTAGCATGGAGACCATGGAGCAGACCAGCAGCTCTGGGTTTTGTTGGTGGAATATAAAACATCAAACAACTTTGGGACCAGATTTGACAAGCTCATAAGCCAAAGCCAAAAGAATTGATATTTTGCCAAAAGTTTAGCTTTTTGCAGTTGAAGCGAGCATTAATTAGATTATGCTTAATCAAATCTACGTACGAGTAACAAATTTCTAAATGCCATCAATTAATTAATATCATACCTCCCAATCTCTTCTTTTAACTGAATCACCATCAGACCAATCTGATGAATAAGCTACCTCCGGTTAATCAAGAACCTTGATGTTTGGCGGGAAATTGAAACTCGAAGCTTCCAACCGAGAGAAGATCTACCAACAAAAACAGCAATGAAAAGGAACAAATATGAGAAGGTTGCAATGCCAGCACATATAAGTTCTAAAGGTGGCAAGGTATTCCATGGCTTCAAAACGAAAATCCACCTTTTGCTGTACAGTTGTCCTAGACTCCTAGAATCGAACTTACTCAAAAATAATCCATAAAGCATTACTAAACTTAATGACTAATTATCAATAACTATAAAGGATATGCAAATCCATAAAAGAAGAGTAAGTGTACCTCAAAACATGAGCTCCCAATTTTGAGCTCATGGACATGGTAAAGGTTGAGTATAAATTCTTTAAACATTTCTTCTTCCATTTCTTCATGTTTTCTCTTACGGCCTCCATACTTGATCTGATTATAATTCAGGTTGACTTTGACTAAAGAAGACACACTTAACAACAAAAGCTTCCACAACAACAAATCACCACAGATTGTAAGTGACGAAATATTAGGAGCATCGATTTCAATAATATCTGCATAATTCTTAGATTCGAGATCCATGTAACCAGAGAATATCAAGTTCTTAACATTCTTTGAGGTAATATCGAGCCGCCTATAACCACTGCAACTATCTAACTTGAAAGTTTCCAATACAGGGCATCCGCATAATATGTTTTCAATCAAATCTTCATCTAATTTCGTATACGAAAGACACAAACTCTTAAGATTCTTCCAACTAATGGCACCAGTTGGATTAAATACGCAGCCGTACAATTTCAGATGAGTATAACATGAATTGATGAAAAAAAATGTATCTAGCACAAACTTAGCTTCATTATGCACATACCTGAAAGTTAAATTAAGTTCTCGGACGTTAGAATTAACAGCGTAACGAATCCAAGTAGTGACATGTGATTGAAACCGAGTATTGTAAAAGCCTTCGAGTTGGAATTTGGCGAGGTTGAATTGGCGACATTGAATTAGGGTTTCGGCGACCGACTCAAATCCGTAAATATTAGAAGGGAAGATTGAAGTGTTAGGGTTTTGATAATGGAGATTATATAAGTCGGTCCAAAAACGTAGCCATCGTTTGGAGAGTGGAGCTGTTGCAATGGCGCGTTGAGTATGAGTGTATGGTAAACGAAGCAAGATTGTAAGAATCAAGGAATCTGGTAATGCACTTATTCTATCTTCTTCTTCGACCTCCATCATATTGTAAAATGTTGATTTTGGAGTAATTTCACTATTTTCAGGGTTTATTTATAATGTTGAACTCTGTTTCTCTGAAGTTCTCACTCGAAAATGGTGAAGTGAAGTTCTGATTTCGACCCTAATCTTTAAATCAAATACATTTCAGTCCTGCAATAAAAACCAATATGCCAACATCTAATTAAATATCAAAATATTTGGATTTCATCCAATTCTAAAATACCTTTTTAGTACATGCAATGATGATGGATGTTGATAAATACAACATACTTTTTGATACATATAACAAATATATGCATCGCAGTGTTGTACTGTACTGCATCAATTTGCTTATAAGTTGGTGTATGAATAAAAATATTTGTTGTATTTGTCAATAGCCAATGACGATATGTTTGTACTTATTAATTAAACCTCTTATATTTGCTTGCCAACACAACAAGGTAGCAACATGCCAATATGTAATGACTAACTTGATTTAAAGACATTAAATGTTAAGTTCCACAGTAACAAAATAGTAGTAAAATTTATTTATATACATAAATAAAAGAATGTATATTAAAAAAATTTGTGGTATGTCCGACATAGAGTTTCTTGATAGTTTTAGTAGATCGATCTTTCTAGTGTACACCATGTCCTCACAACATATAATACCGACGATTTCACTTATGCTCCTCCCCATGCCGTTGTGAGGTTCAAATTCCTATGTCAAAATGAAAAGGTTAACAAATACAACAAACAGAAAATTCAAATCGTCAAACCACTTTCAAACTATTTCGAGCCAATGCTGTTCTGAGCTGCACCTATCAAGCCCTAACTAGAATTACCAGCATGGGTCTATCAATGAAGCCAATAGTCAAAGACAGAGCAAGTTCAAATTTCAAGTGGATTTTATTTTTTTTGAAAGGCAGTGAAATTATATTAACAAAGGCTAATAGCAAGATGCTAAAAACCACCAAAGAACACAGAGGTTCATGTCTTACAAAAATAACACCCTTTTGCCCGGATCTTAACTATGAGGATACTTAAAGGGATGAAAAAAACCTAGGAGAACCTAGGAAAAAATCCCCGCAACTAGAGGCCGCGCCACCGGTTTTCACTCTAGGGCGTTTTTGAAAATATCCCAAACAGATCCGGACCTACATTATACACCATATAATACCAAGCTGATACATTGAGCACAGACTGGTTAACTTTTACAATTTAAAGTTACACCATCTTTCCCATGTTATGTCATTTCTTCTTGCTCTTCCTTTGATCCATAAGAATGAGATACTTTGCATTTCTTCCTTGACTTGTATCCAAGATGGAACCACACCTCTAAAACACGCATTGTTCCTTGCTTTCCACAAGCACCAACAAGCTATGAGTACAATCGCTTTAACAAATGGTTTATTCCTGTTTTCTCCTTTGTCTGCAATGAAGTATAAATCTCGAACAGAAAATGCGAAAATGGGCATCAATTTGCACCAAGAGCTCACAAAACTCCATAGCATATTAGCTACCTCGCAAGATACCAACAAATGATAACTGGACTCATCATAATTATTACATAACGGACAAAGTAAAGATGGAACCTGGATATTTCTTTTTGCCAAAGCATCCCTGGTAGGGATACGGTCCATTTCTGCTCTCCAAAAGAAAAGATTTACTTTACCTGGTACCCATTTGCTCCATTCAAAATGAAAGTCAGAATTAAAAGCCGACGCATTGCTCAATTCTTTCCTAGCCGAAGCAACCGAAAAGATTCCAGATGAGTCTCCATTCCAAATCCAATTATCATTGACTTTTTCAATAAGCTTTGCAACGTCCAGGTTATATCCAGCTAGATCCTTTTGAATTTTATTGATATTTACCCAGGCACTTGATAACCCTTTTTTACATGGTAACAATGAGGATCTATGTCTGTCCCCGTGAATTGATCTAATTACTTGACTCCACACCCTATTTGTTTCTTTATGAAAACGCCACCACCATTTCATTAGTAAACTGATGTTCGCCTGTTTGATTGAACCCAAGCCGAGACCACCTTTTTCTTTAGGAGCAATTACCCTTTCCCAACACACCCAATTGATTTTAGATACGTTTTCTGTTCCACCCCATAAGAATTTCCTTCTTATCTTTTCTATTGTTTCAACCACCTTTACCGGTGCTTTAAAAATAGAAAAATAATATAAAGGAAGACTATCAAGTACATCTTTAATAAGAACAATTCTACCTGCCATAGATAAAGATTTAGCTTTCCAGGACGATAACCGCCCTTTGACAGTATCAATAACCTCTGACCAATTCTTGCAGAGATTCATGTTTGCACCCATCTTAAGACCTAAATACACGAAAGGTAGATTTCCCACTTTGCATCCAATTCGGTCAGCTGCTAAACTAACAGCTATCGGGTTAACATTTAGTCCAAACAGATTGCTTTTAGCCAAATTCATTTCAAGTCCAGAAACCAGTGAGAAACATCTCATAATTCTTGCTATATTTGACACGTTTGTGGTCGACCATTCACCAAGGATGATTAAATCATCAGCGAACATAAAGTGAGTGACAATTGGACCCGAATTTGGAAGACGAATCCCCCTCAATAAGCCTAGATTTTTGGCCTTCACAAAAATACAATTTAATGCCTCCATTGCAATAATAAAAAGGAAAGGGGATAACGGGTCCCCTTGCCTTACGCCTCTTGAACAAAAGAATTTATCAGAAGGTGATCCGTTAATTAAAACTGATGCTGATGAAGATGATAGAATACCCGAAACCCAATTCCTCCATTTTAGTGGGAAATTCATTTGTTCAAGAATTGAATCGATAAAACCCCAACTTACCGAGTCAAAAGCCTTGTTAAAATCAACCTTAAACATGACAGACTCGTATTTAACTTTCTTAGTCCATGAAATAATTTCATTTACAACTAATGGCCCATCTAAAATGCTGCGTTTTTCCATAAAACCCGACTGTGCCTCGGACACCACAGAACCAATTACTTTTTTTAGCCGATTTGCTAATATCTTTGAAATCAGTTTTGGCAAGCAACCAACCAAAGAAATTGGTCTAAACTCATCAAAAAATAAAGGATCATTTGTTTTCGGAATAAGAGTAAAGAAAGAGGAATTGCATACCCGACTGATGATTCCATCCAGATGAAAAGACTCCAACATGTTCATGAAATCTCCTTGAAGAATGTTCCAATAACGCTTAATGAAAGCAAAGTTGAAACCGTCCGGCCCCGGGGCTTTATTACTACCACAATCCCAGACAGCACTTCTGATTTCCTCCATGCTAAAAGGTTTCACTAGATCCCCCGCCTCGTTGATTGAAAGCTTTTGAACATTATCAAGAGTAATTTTTGGCCTACTCGACAATGGTTCCTTGAATTTATTACTGAAGAATCTTACTGCATGATCCTTTATTTCATTCGGTTCCTGGACCCAAGAATTTTCTGCCCAGATGCCATTAATATTGTTAACTATATTCCTGACATTCACATATCCATGAAAAAATGCAGAATTTTCATCCCCCTCAATCGCCCATTTGATTCTTGCCTTTTGCTTGAGATCTTGTCTATTTGCATCTTCTAATTCTGTCAACACTTTTTTAGCTTTCATTTTCATGATAACTTCATCATCCGTTGCTTCTCTTGATTCAGCTATTAGATCAAAATCAGTGAGCACCCTTTCCATCTCTAATATCCGACTACAATTTTTAGCTTTTTCCTTCCCAACCCAGTCCTTGATTGCATCTTTCACGTTTTTTAGCTTACAGTGGATCATGAAATCTGGCCTTCCTTTTGCGACTTGCTTGTTGTAAGCTCCCAATACTACCTCATCAATCCCTGACATTGATAACCATGAAGAAAAAAACTTGAAAGGTTTTGGGCCTGGGTTTCTTTTGTTAACACTTAAAATCAGAGGGTGATGGTCCGACCATTTCTTGGGCAAAGCCATTAGAGTAGCATTCGGCCATTTATCCTTAAACGAAGCACATACCAGAACACGGTCGATTTTGCTCATTTTTGACCCGTTCTCTAAAGCATAAGTGTACTTATATCCCCCCATGTTATATTCAAAGAGACTTTCATCTTCAATAAAGTTATTAAATATTGTTGCGCCATACCTGTTGAAGACTGAGTTCAATCTGTCAGATGGAAAGCGAACCTCGTTATAATCTCCCAACAAAATCCACAGCCCTGGCCTGGAGTTTTTAATGTTGCTCAACAGACACCATAAATCCCATTTTTCCTTGCTCCCTTGTGGTGCATAAACATTCGCTATATTGATTTGAATCGATTCCATGACTATGATTCCGGAGACAACTAACACGTTTTGAAATTTAAGCGTGCTAGTGAGTTTGAACTTCAATGGATCCCACATGCTAATTATACCACCAGACCTACCCTGCGCTTCAACATCTGTAAAATTAAAAGAGCTTTTATCCCAGATTTTATGCAAGCTTAATTCAGAACAACTACAGTGATGCGATTCTTGTAAGCATAAAAAATCAACACGATTAGACTTTATTAACTTATTAATCCACTCTATCTTCCTGTCATCCCTTACCCCCCTAATATTTAGAGACATAAAATCCATTACGACTCATTCATAATCCTTTCCCCATTGATAATTCCCCTCAAGTTGTCTTCAAATCCTTGCAAATTTATTCCCACACATTTCCCTACTTCCATGGTAACCTGTACCTCATTTTCCAAATCAGAATTGGTAGAAGAGATATTACCTTTAGAATTTGCACAATTACCATTTACCTCTACCGAATTTGAAGTAGTTCTAGGGGACCTATTTAGGTCTACACTTTCCTCCATTAGATTATTACTTTCCTGTGATGCTTCAAACTCTGCTTCCAAGTCGCCAACTTCCTCATTATCTCTGTTGACTAAATCAACCTCTTCCTCCTGATTCGAAATACCAAAAATTGAATCCATTATTTTCTTCCTTTTTACTTTCTTGGTACCCCCCCTCCACCGATTTACTGGGATGGTATTTATTTCTAGCTTTGATTTTTGCCTTTCTTGGAGAACCACCGCCTCGTTTTCTTTTTCTATTATTATCCAACCCCCAATTGAAGATAAGGTCGTGCAAGTTGAAAGGATCCGAATCCTCATTTAGAGATTTACTACCGTTAACCTTATTAAACCCATTAGGCCCAAAACTGTTATTCTTATGTATTAATGGGCTGGAGGAAAATAAGCCCTTAGAGGTTGATTGTAAATGTGAGCCCAAATTGTTTAAGGATGGCCCACTCCCATGCACTTGGTCATCGTTAATATTATCAGCAACCCTAACATTTTTTTCCTTTGTATTGATGAAGCTTCTCGTTCCCGAGGCATTGGTCTTATCAACCGACTCTTCATCTTTCCTTTCCCCTGATCTTCCTGACTTTACGTCTGCCATGTTTTTGATTTCATCCGGTGACGAGTTTTCCGGCAAGTAATCCGGCCTTAAGAAAGCCGGAGTCCATGTTTCTTTACTTTCCGAGATAGTTATTCTTAATTTTAGACCTTTCCATAGAACATTACAGGTGGAGTTTACATTTTCCCCAACTCTAATTGAAACTCCTATCTGCTTGTAGGAAATGTCTGCATCATCCAATTCGGCTTCACACAGGAACACGACTCTACCCATTGCACCTCCAATTTGTAGAAAGACATCGGTGTCCCATATTTGAATCGGAACACCATATATGTTAAGCCAAACAATTCGTTCCATATCAATCACCTGACCATTCCATAGAACTATAGAACAAAAGGTTTTGTTCCAGTCCTCTTCTCCCTTTAGAAAAGCGATTGCTCTTGTAGCGGACTCAAATGTAAGAAGAACTTTAAATCCACCGATGTATCTCAACTCAATACCTTCTCCGTACGTCGTCTCCATGTGGACATCAAGTTTGTTGAGAATATCAATGTTTTTTACTTCTCCCACTAAAGTTCTACCACTAAAGTCTCCATGTCGATAATAATTTTTCTTTATTTTTTTAAGTGGGGTATCTTTTATATGTATTTATATATAATTTCCTAAAGTTGAAGGTTCAAATTGAAAATCCATCTTACCATTATTTCATCTGTCAAGGTGGAAAGAGAAGAGGGCTCTCTGTCGCCGCCATGAAAACTAGTACTTAACCCGGGCGTTGTCCAGCCGAATGACAGACATATAAAACAAATAGGGATATCGTGCATTCGATGTACATATAACTTATATAACTTTTAAGTAGCATGATACTATTTAATAATTACTTATCTAACTCAAACTTATGGTGTATAAACACAAAAAAGTTGATGAATGTTCTAAATTTTCCAATACAAATGAAATAGGCTAAGATGATATCCAAGATTCCCAGATGCCATGCCACCTATATATATATATATATATATATATATATATATATATATATATATAATACCGATTTAAGCCGAATAGGTATTTTCGCTAGTGGTTGATACCCACGTATTCCTAACAGTTGCGCCAGGATGCTACTTCATTTTAATAACATATATTTTTAAATAACTAAATCGCCAGGATGCTTAATATATACGCCAGGATACTTTAATTAATAAATACTAGTATCAATTAATATATACGTTTGCAGACCCAATAAGCCCAATAAAAATGAAATCGTCCAGGATGATATCCCAGATTCCCAGGTACCATGCCATAGATATTATATATATACCGATATGTGTATCTGTAAAAAATAGATGTTGTGCTAGCAGGCCCATTAACCGAAATGACCAAATATTTATAAAGGCCATTCTCATACCAGGCCCAAACAAATTGTGTATATATATAATAACAATAATAATATAATAATATATAATACATATAATACCGATTATGTATATGTAAAACACAGATGCTGTGCTTGCAGGCCCATTAACAGAAATGACCAAATTTTTATTCAGGCCTTTCTTATACCAGGCCTTTCTTAAAGCTAGCACGCCCAAACAAAAAAAATTCCAAGCCCAAACTTATTTGTGGCAAGTAAAAAAAAATTGGGCCTGTAAATTATTAGGCCCCTTAGATTCCTGAAAATCGGATAGGCTACAATTTGGTCAAGATTTCGGTTAGGGGGGCCTGCAAGAAGCGAACAGTGACCGGCCTGTGTAAAATTTGGTCTTAAGATTTCAGTTAATGAGCCTGGCGTTTTATGCCCACTAAACCACAACAATCCTTGTAACATCCTCGAAATGGACCTAGTTGTTTATATTATTTCTTGATTTAAATTAGTATTTAAATGTGTTTGGAAATAATATTGTCTGAAATAGTCGAAATAATTGGAATAGGAGACGAATATTCCAATGTGATAAGTGAATTATTAATTGTTATAAATTAATATAGTTGACGGTACAATAAAATGTTTGGACTCGCAAATGGTTTTCGGGTTCCAGACAATAGATTTAGATGGGGTATTAAATTATACCTGTATATTGGAAGTCGGTTTGAGGAGCCGACTTATATATCACTTTCCTTATTTAGAAAGTTTCATATGAAACTTGAAAATCATCCAAAACCTTTAGAAATCCAAATCAAAAACTTGAAATCCGAATTTGGAGCTGTGATTGATTCTAGTTTCATCGTAATCACCATCTCAATTCGGTGTTCTTCAATCAAGAAGTAAGTTGATTTTAATCCATTTGATTGAAATTGGATAAATTGATGATTTGGGAGAATTAGATGTTTAAAACTTGTTATAAGTGTTATATAATGTTTATACGAAGTTATTTGTGGTATATAACGGTTAGAAATCGTGTTTTGGTGATTTGGGTATAAAACCCGTATGTTAGGGTTTGATCAGAATCGCAGGTTGCTGGGACGACAAGGGAATCCGGTCGGATTCAAGGGAATCCGGCGGATTCCGGCAATTTGGGGAATCCGGTCGGATTCAAGGGAATCCGGCGGATTCAAATGCCAAGAACCGGATCCTATGTTTTGCAAATTTCAAAAGTGCATAAGTGTTTAGTAGTGATTTTTGCCACGGAAAAAATTGACAAATTGTCTTTAACACGGATTGAGCTGAAATTTGCATGTCCACTCGGAAACGACCCAATGATCAAAGCTATATACTATAGCCTAGTCAGTTTTTGGCCATTCGGGGTCGTTTAGGGGTCGAAAATGGCATTTTACTGTTTTTGGACCTTATTTTGGGACTTTTTGATTTTGTTCCGAATTGAACTTTTGTTTGCTGTGATCATAGGGATCACCTGATACATGTAATTATGTTATGATTGTGTAACGATATTAATTACTTAAGTGTTATCAGTTGAGACAAGTTACTAACTCATTGTTTATTGATTGTATTCTCAGATGTGGAGAAGGCTCAGTAATATTAGACTTCTGAGCTTGCGGCTGAGGTGTCGGTGAGTGGATCTGTAACCTCAGTGTGATTTAGTTGTAATGATTTGATTTACAACAAGTAATTTATAGTATTACTTTGATATGATGCATATGTTGAAACATGTTGCCATGATAGTTTGGCATGTTTGTTTACTTAGCTGATTTGTGCTAGTAAGTAAGATTCAGAGGTCAACTTGATTTGATGGTTGGGCTTGTTGTTATTGTAGACGACAGGAGATCTCGGAAACTTGAAATGTCGGTTTAGAGATCTAGGTCGTGTGGGATTAACAACTGGTTATCGGTAATTCTGTATAGGCCAATACAGATGATTGATAAGAGTTCCTTGAGTACCAAACCGGTATTAGGGTATCTCAGGAGCCACCGGTCCTCATGACGATTGATAACACTTGATTGGAAGTTGTGTGATTTAATGATTGACTGATTGATTTTCTGTTTATTGTGATTTGATGTAAACAGATTGTTATGCTAAGTTGGACTGTTGCTTATAGTTTCATTCACTTAGCTTTATGCTAACCCCACCACAGTTCTTCCTGCAGGTTGTAAGTGATGGGACATATTGGGCGGGGCAGGAAGTGTTTGGAATTGATGGAATGCTTGACAGGATTTTACTCTGATGTTAGTTTTATAACTAAAGAGATGTTCTGAATTATATAACACCGAGTTTGTTAAAATGTGAAGTATTTACTTTTGAAAAAGTTTATTGGCATTTTAGAGTAAATTGATAGTAATGTTTGAAATATACGCTTCCGAGTCGCCATTATTATATTATTGTTTATAATGAAACGAGGGGTGTTATAATCCTGCCATCCTGCAACATCTGTTTTTTACATATACATATTAACATTTATGTATATACTAAGCGAGTAGTAAAGATGGCAATAGGATTTGCCACGTATCACGTGGCAACTTCTTATCATCTCAGTTAACAAATTATTTAATTATTTAATTATTATTATTATTATTATTATTATTATTATTATTATTATTATTATTATTATTATTATTATTATTATTATATTGTTATTATTTTAAGCAATTACTATCGTACATAATGAAACCAAAAGCCTACCATATCATGGATTGTGCCAACGTAATTTGTTTCAACTATCAAAAGTAATTATTAATTAATTATAATTGCTCCGTAATTTGTACTGTATTGGATTGTCTCAAGCTCAAAAATTTCAATTTATAAAATTTAATTTTAATTAATTAATATCCTCAATTTAAAATTGGCATAGCATGATAGCATGACAAGTAAATTGTTTTACCGATAAACTAAACAATTGGAAAATAGTCCATGAATATCTTAAAATTTGTTTGGATACAATCGGCATATATAATTAATTTTTTTAGGTGAAAGCTACCCATGCAATCTAACTTTATAACTCATATTTTCGTCATCTTCATCTTCATCTTCGATCTTCAAAAGTGGTGTCGTGTAACATTCTTTAACCAGTTTGTTGTTTTTAGTTATGAACATAATAACATATAACCAGGTTCTATTCGTTCACATATATATGCTTACCTTATCTTTTTAATCTTTTTTGTTGTTTTTTTTGTTTCTTTTATCATCTATCATAGGTTTTTTGTTCTTTATGGATCAATTTCAATTCAAAAAGTATAATTATAAGAAAGGTATAATTGTGATGTATCGAACGATTGCATTTGCTTACTAATTTGAGTGACTTCGAAATAACTGCTTCTGTTAAGTGGTGAATGAATTTTAATTACAAGTATGATTTTGTGAATTGTATGGATGTATTGCTCTATATATAAAGTCATGAAGCTCATGGATTTGGTATTGGATATACATATAAAACGATTCGCTTACTAATTTTAGTTATTTCTAAATAGCTACTTTTATTGATCCGTGAATGAATTTTAATTACGAGTATGATATATATGGATGTACTACTTTATATATAAGGTCATGAAGCTCATGGATTTGGTATTGGATATTTATTGCTACGTAAGGTATTATTTAGAAGATCTTTTAATGACGATTTCATACAATATTGTTAACATGCTATAGAGACGCAAACATTATACATGTAAATTGCCGTGCATCGCACGGGTTTATATCTAGTATATACATATATCGATATTATATATTATATATTATTATATTATATTATTATATATAGATTTTATATTAGATACTCCCTCCGTCCCAAATTAAGTGTCCTGTATCAGATTTGGAAGTCTTTCTTTTTCAACTTTGACTTTAGATATTTTTATTTGTGTTATATATTACTTTATGAAAATTATGCCAATTGAAAATATATTTAAAATCCAATCCATACATATATTTTGCATCAAGTATTATGTAATACAAACAAAAATATTTAAGGTCAAAGTTAAAAAGGGAAGACTCAAAAAGTCATAACAGGACACTAAATTTGGGACGGAGGGAGTATTATACATATACATATATCGGTATTATGTAGAATACATTAACATACTTATTGTACATCGAGATACAATCGTTCTCATACTCCAGTTTGCTAAAATTCGTCAAAGAGAAAGTAATTGTTTTCTTATAGTAACTTTATATGTATATAGTTCCATTAACTAAATCAAGTTTTGTAACAACGTTACATTTGCAGACACGCCCTTCATTGGTAACTATTCTCATACAACAAAAATATTCATTAACGCTGCTTACATTAAACTTGTTTCTCAACAAGTATATACATTTGACTTATAAAGTTGTATTTTTCTATTTATTGATTTTATTCCCATCTCCTAATACTTAGGCCTGGAATTTTCCTATTTGGGCTAAAATTATAAAAATGGTTGAGCATTCTGGTGATTTCAATAAATGTAATTTAAATAATAAAATTATAAAAATGGATGATCATCCTGGCAATTTCATCTTGATCCTGACGAGTTTTATATGACCTGTAAGTTTGATTATTTGTTTTATAGGGCCTGTAAGTTTGATTATTTTCGGTTAGGGTCTATCGTTCGATTAGGGCCTGTTATTGGGCCTGGTGTTTTTCATCCTGGCCAAAAGCATCCTGGACAAAAGCATCCTGGCATTTTTAAACATGTAGCGTCCTGGACAAAAGCATCTTGCCATTTTAAATTGGGACTGGAATTTTCAATTGGGCCTAGATTGTTATTATTTGGCCTAGCATTTTCCTGATATATATTTGATAGCATCCTTGCCACAACCATCCTGCCATTTTAAACATGTGAGCCTGGGGATTTAATAGCATCCTGCATTTTTAAATTGGGTCTGGAATTTTCAATTAGGCCTGGATTGTTATTATTGGGCCCGGCTGATCATGCTGGCATTTTGATTTTGAAAATATTTGATAGCATCTTGTTACCATCCTGGCATGTGTAACTTCCATCCTGGTAACCTCCGTTCTGGCGCAAAATAACGGAAAACATTGAATAACCGACCGCCAGGATTTAAAGTCAACGGAATCCTACGGTGCAGAATGGAAGTCAATGGAAAAAAAAAACTGCCATGACGGTTACACGACGCTGGAGCCATAGATAAGGGAAATGGTGAAAAAACAAGCGGAAGTTAAACCTAAAAAGTTCAGCCCCCGAAAAAGAATAAAATCTGAAGAAGAAGAAAAAGATAGAATAAGTGGTTAATTTACCAGATTGCTTACTTGTTGAAATCCTTTCTCGTTTACACACCACAAAAGACGCCATTATAACAGGTACACTTTCAAAAAGATGGAAACATGTCTGGACCTGTGTTTCTAATCTCACATTCCATTTTTTTAATGATGATGATATTCAACTGCTTTCAAATTTCGTTTCTTCCATTGACAAAACCCTGACTCAATGTCGCCAGTTGAAGCTCAACAAATTCCAACTAATTACGACTTACGTTACTTTATTTGTATCACAAATCAACAATTGGATTCGTTACGCTTTTGATTGTAATGTTGAACACCTTAGTTTAAGAATATGGCCTTCGCAGGACTTAGAAGTTGATTTTTCACTACATGAGTTTTTTTTCATCAATTCGTGTTTTAGGGAGTTGAAAGTCGCAAGCTGCGTATTTAATCCCGTAGGTGCGATTAGTTGGACACAACTTAGGAGTCTTTGTATTACAGATTTCAGATGAAGACTTGATTGAAAATATATTATCTGGGAGTCCATTATTGGAAACATTGGAGCTGCAATCTTGTTATGGTTATAGGCGGCTCAATATTACTTCAAAGAATGTTAAGAAGTTGATATACTTCGGATACAATGTTCCTGGATTTGATGGTGATGATGCAGATATTATTGAAATTAATGCACCTAATATTCTGTCACTAACAGTCTTTGGTGATTTGTACTTGTGGAAGCTTTTGTTGTTAGATGTGTCTTCCTTAGTTATAGTGGAATTATGTTATACAAAGGGTGGCTATCATGAAACGACGCCTAAAGAAGTGGAAGAAGAGATGCTTAAAGGATTTATACTCAAAGTTTGTCATGTGAGGAGCTTCAAATTGGGGAATTCTGTTTAGAGGTAGAATTTCTTATTTGTTTTGCAAATTCTGTCTTTGTAAGAATTCTTGAACATTAGCTTTAGTAGTACTTAAACTAAATTGATTGTCTAATTAATATTGATGTACTCAGTACTCAAACTCTCAAAGTCTGATTATACCAATTTCCCCAGTCATAGTAATTAGTTTATTCACACATTTAAACACTCAAATGACTGTGAAGAAAATTTTTTGATCCCACATCAACATTCATAGTCACAAACACATGTGTGTGCTTTCTTCTTGTTAATCTTTGTTGTAGGTGTTTTCTAAATTTGATGCATAGGACTCATCCATGGGTATCTTTTTTCTTCATTAAGTGGCGTTTCAGTTTCCCTGTTTTATATAATCAATTCATAAATGCATTGAACCGTTCTCATTTTTGTTATGGTTTTGTTGGTAGGCTCTCTCTCGTTTGAAAGCTAAAGGTTTCGTATTGCCATCAAACTTGAAGGTTTCTGATGTTACCTCACCTGTAGACTCTGATGATGAAGAATTGTTGTATCCGGGTGAGTGGTTTGAGAACGATTCGTTGGAGCTAGGTAAGTGGTTCGATAGTATTTAGTTGCAACTGGAGATTGGGAGATGACATTAACTGATCCTGGTCTTAAAGGTGATGAGGTTAATTGATTAATAGCACCTTGAATTCATGTTTAGCTACACTTTTGATTGGTGCATGCCAAAATCCAAAAGCTTATGAATTTGCTACTCCCCGAGTGATAAATGGCACTATGTTATTAGGTTTGTGTATGACATTATCCTTCAGTTTAGCTACATATAAGATGGTGCAGGCTGTTTGAAAGTGGCTATTGGTTCCAGACTCTCCTTTATCGAATGCTTGTGGATGGTGATGTTGAAAATGGTGGTATTGTGTAACCTACCAAAGCTGTGGCTTTATAGAAGGTGGTAATTGTGTGTAAGGTTGTTGTATGCTTGACTGGGCGTTGGTGTTGTCAAAGTTAAAGATATGGTAATTTTGGGGGATACCTCAGTATAGTTGATTGCACGGAAGAAATGTCAAATGAAAATTTGCACTTTCGGTTTCATATAAGATATTTACTCGATCGTTTTTTATAGCAAACTGCACCTAACACTTCCCACAAAATAAAGTATTTTTTCTTTTTTTTGAAGGCCTATTCTCAGCCAAATCTAAATACAACTTTAACTAAGTTTAAGCCAATTGCACCTAACATTATAAATCAAAATAATGGGTACACCATAATCTTTAAACCAAGCTGTTTCACATTACAAGTAATTATATGATGAGTCCAAATGTTTGACTTGCGATTCCCAGCCCTAGTAACGAGTCCCTATGCTGACTTGCAAGTTGCAACACCAACCAAAAATCGAGTTCAAAGCTCTTGAGCTTCGATTAAATGACATTTTCTTAAAACTGATCATATCGAGTATATACTGATTAGCAGAAATTGCATGAACTGTCCTTGTGTTTTAACATAAATACCATATTTTATTCCTTAACTTTGAAAATTGCATGGATCTTCCTTTTTGAATGCTGTAACACCACTGACTGGTTATTTATGGCTGGGGAGGGTGATAGACATCATCTGGTTTCAAACAAGTTCTCTGATTCTGTTAGAAGATAAACTAACAAATTCATGAAAAAAAACTGAAGGGCAGGCTAAGGCAGTGAACTCATTAGTTTGATTAGTGTCGGCTTCAACTGTGAATTTGTGATTGCTTTATATGTTTATGTATGAATCTTGTACTGGTGGTGCAAGTGCAGGTTACAGATGTTGTGAAAAAAAACCAGGTCAACTGAATTTAATATGTGAGGGTTAAGAATTACAATCTCAAAACAGGTTTTGAAACTTTCTTTTATTGCTTAAACTACTCATACTCTTGTGTCATTCTTTTGAATTTTCATAACTCTATTCATCCAAATCTCCGGACTTGCACACAACCCTAGTTACAGGGAGATTACAAACATTGCTGGTGGTGCAACATATGATAGAATTACAAGCGAACAAGTAACATGGAGGCCATGGGGCAGACATGCAGGCTCAAGAACTAGCGGGGTTTATGGGGCTGGAATTTGGAACCACAAGTAATAAACAACAGTATCAATGAAAAAGAGTGTCATGGACTAGATGGAGATTTAGGACCAGTATTTGATAAGCTAACGAGCAAAGGGAGATTATAACAAACAGTAATCAATGTAAAATGAAGAAATTTCTAGATGCATTCAGTTAATTAAACCAGATGCATTGTTTTCTAAAAAAATAAAGAATAAAAAATAAAAAAATGAACATCATTGCATTCCAATCTCTGCTTTCATCTGAATCACTATCATCAGACCAATCAGCTACATCCTCTAGTGAACCAAGAACCTTCAGGTTGATGGGAAATTGAAACCTGCAGCTTCCAAACGGAACAATGCCAGCCAACAAAATGAGCAATGAAAGGAACAACTAAAAGATCAGGATGTTGTAGTGTGTACATAGCGGTGGCAAGATCGGCAAGTTCGGTAACACGCAAAACACACATTTGGGTCGAGTTGACTCTACATTTTTGACCAATTATCATGAATAAATATGTTTAATATTATTATAGGTAGGCGTGAACAAAACCGGGTATTGGGCGGGCCCGACCCGACCCGAATACCCGAACCGGGTATTGGTCAAAGTCAAAAAACCGGGTTTTGGGCAACCCGACCCGGAACCGACCCGGTTTTGGGTGGGGGAAAACCCAACCCTATCCTAACCGGTTGGTACCGGGTAGGAACCAGTTCGGGTCTAATACCCGGTTCCAAACCGGGTATGGTGTACCCGCCGGGTATATATGGTTCCAGCCGGGTAGACTGTGTTCCCGCCGGGTATCTATTGTTCCCGCCGGGTACTTTGGCTTGATCCATTTATGTCCACATTTTCCAAACACTACCCGCCGGGTACAAAAGTACAGGCCGGGTACTAAAGTCTTGATCCAGCATAACTAACCATTTCCCGCTGTAATTTCACCTAATTTCAAATAGAAAAGTGTTTATGGATGTCGTTCTACAAAAATATACCCAAAGGCCATCCACAGTCAAGCATTCCAAAATAACCAAACATAAAATTAAAAGTACTTAAATAAACCGTAATCAAATTGTCAAGAAAAGTGTCTGAATCATACGAGGCACGCAAGCACTCAAAATGGGGAATAGTCATAGGGGAATCCACGCTCCTCTTGCTCTCTCTCCTGCTGCCTTCGATACTCTTCCTGCAGCTCTGCCAAGGCGGCACCCTCGTCATAAACCGGTGGTGGATAGCTTGCTCCAGACTGACCCCACATGGGTGGGTAGTGGTAGGCTGTAGGTCGGTAGTTGGGCACCACTTCAGAAAGTCTTTGTGTGTTGTGTGCCGACCAAGCGTTGTGGTAACGCTGTGCTCCATGCTCGTACCTGACTTCCTGCGAAAAATTATCATGGCTAACCTGAAGGCCCTGAATACCATGCATAACATCAAGCATGGATGGCAGTGCTGCGCCTAGCTGCTGGAAACCTCCCTGCTCATATGCAGCTTCTTCCTGTTGATGTTGTTCTTGTTCCACCTGCTGTTGTCTTCTTCTTCTTCTCAGTGGTTGAGCCGCTTGCTCCTCTGGTGGTGGTTCCTGGTAGGGCACGAACCGGTTATTGACAACTGAGACAGCCTGTGCCCCCTGAAACTGAACTAGCCCTACTGTTTTTGGCCTAGTCGTCACTCGCTCTAAATTGTCAAAACTGATGTTGAAGGACTTGGTAATCCTAGTCACAAATTGTCCCCCACAGATAGGGGATGCCCCTCTAATCCCACTAGCATTATGATGTAAATACCAGGCAACAGCGTATGGAACATTGATATTCTCCTCCGCTACAAACTTCCTCATATACCATATGTTGGCGAAACCGACTCTCTCTGTGTTCTCCCTTCTATGAGAAATGGTATGCGCAAGACATCGTTGGATTGTAACATCCTCGAAATGGACCTAGTTATTTGTATAGTATTATTTCTTGATTTAAATATGTATTTAAATGTGTTTGGAAATAATATTGTTTGCAATAGTTGAAATAATTGGAATAGGATCCGAATATTCCAATGTGATAAGTGAAATATTAATTGTTGTAAATTAATATAGTTGACGGTGCAATAAAATGTTTGGACTCGCAAATGGTTTTCGGGTTCCAGACAATAGATTGAGATGGGGTATTAAATTATACCCGTATATTGAAGGCGGTTCGTGAGGCCGACTTATATATATCCTTTCCTATTTAGGAAAGTTATTCATTTTTATTCCAAAACTCACAGAAACTCTCTGAAAACCTCCAAATCAATCCAGAAATCAAATCAGGAAGTTGTGATTCTCGTGAAACTTCCTAATCATCAGATTACCATTGTTAGATTCTTCAATCAGTAAGTATTCTTGAGTATTTAAGAATTTGATTTTGATTTAAATTTGGGTAAATGGATGATTTGAGAGATTTGGATGTTAGAAATCATGTTATAAGTGTTACATATTGATTATGTGATAATAATTGTGGTTTTAAACGGTTAGAAACCTTGTTTTGAGGTTTTGGATTATAAACCCGTGGGTTAGGGTTTGAACAGTTCGAACTGGGCTGGAACGACGGGGGAATCCGGCGGATTCAAGGGAATCCGGCGGATTCCGGCAGAAATGAGGGAATCCGGTCGGATTCACGGGAATCCGGCGGATTCAGTAAAAGTTGGGGAATCCGGTCGGATTCAGGGAATCCGGCGGATTCAGGTTGTTTTGTGGAAAGCCGGCGGTTTCTTAGGGAATCCGGCTGCTTGGTAGGCTGTAATCACATTTCATGTTTGATTGTTAATAGTAATGTGGTTTATATTTGATACATGTAATTATATGATAATGATTTATTGTAATCATTAATATACAATTAGGAACTAGTAATTGAAATGTTAATTGTGTTAAGTTCCTAAATGTTGAAGATTGATATAAGTTTAGTATCGATGATTATGATTACTAACTTATATTTGATATTGATTCTCAGATGTGGAGAAGGCTCAGTGATATTAGACTACTGAGTGGAGGCCTGAGGTAGTCGGTGAGTGGATCTGTAACCTCAGTGTGATTTAGTTGTAATGATTTGATTTACAACAAGTAATTTATAGTATTACTTTGATATGATGCATCTGTTGAGATATCTTGCCATGATAGTTTGACTAGTTACTTACTTGGCTGTCTGAGCTAGTATGTAAGATTCTGAGGTCAACTTGACTTGACAGTTGGACTTGGTTGTTATTGTAGACGACAGGAGATCTTGAAACTTGAAATGTTGGTTTGGAGATCTAGGTCGTGTGTGATTAACAACTGGTTACCGGTAATTCTGTATAGGCCAATACAGATGATTGATAAGGGTTCCCTGAGTACCAAACCGGTATTAGGGTATCTCAGGAGCCACCGGTCCTCATGACGACTGATAATGTTTGATGTGAGTAGCTTGACATTGATTGGATGTTGAGTGATTGATTGGTTTTCTGTTTATTGTTATTTGATGTAAACAGATTGTTATGCTAGGTTGTACTGTTGCTTATAGTTTCATTCACTTAGCTTTATGCTAACCCCACCACAGTTCTTCCTGCAGGTTAAAATAGATGGGACATATTGGGCAGGGCAGGAAGTGTTTGACTGGATGGAATGTTTGACAGGTTGCTACTCTGATGTTATTGTGATAATCATAGAAATGTTTTTAATAACACCCAGTGTGTTGAAATGTCTTGTACTTTGAATTGAAAAAGTTTATTGACATTTTGAGTACATTGATAGTATGTTTTTAAAATACGCTTCCGAGTCGCAAATATTATATGATTGTTTATATAGAAACGAGGGGTGTTATAAGTTGGTATCAGAGCAAGAGTTTGGGTGAATTGGGCATGATAGTATGTTCAATCCTAAACTTTGATTGAGTTGAGTCAAACATTCCAGAAGGTGTGGGTTTAGTTGATTAGTGAATGTGTGAGAAAGTGATTAGCTGAGTATGTACTAACCCTTAACAAGTTGCAAAGTGTTATTTGATGCAGAGACGGAGGAACATGAGTAACTGATTGGTTTATTTCATGTTTCCTCAACACTCGTGGGCTTAAGATTGCCAGGTAATCTTTGATAAGCCTATGTTAATTTACATTAACTTAATTTGTTTACTCTGTTATGTTGAGTAAGCTTTGTTGTAAAGTTAATTGAGTCAAACTGATATGATTCCCTAGTTTTGAGTCAACTAATGATTGTTATAGGTTGACATGAGGATAGAGGTATTGAATGGGATACTCATTATGGTGGTTATTTCTGATTGAATTGAAAATGCAGAAATGTGATTAAATGAGTAGATAAAGAGTTGATTAAGGTTTAACAAGATTGATGTTAGAACCTAAGGAGCGTCTTTATTGGTGAGACGAGATAATTGATAGTATTATGTTAATGGATTAATCACAAGGTGTGATCTAAATCCTTGTTAAGGACTGTTGTGTCATTTGATTTGAAAATAACTGCTATTTGAGACAATATGTGTTTATGTGACTATATGATATGTCTTGATTGTAGTTAAGCAATTAATCTAAACCGAGAATGATAGGTTTATGAGAAGTGTAGAATATGATAAGGTGAAATTGATTTGGGAAGTGATAGATCTTTCTGGTCAATTGTAAATAAATAGATGAAATGTTTGATAGTAACATGATTGAGTAGGCTTGTGGTGACAGTGATGCTTGATATGATAGCATATGTCAAAGTGATAATAATAATTAAGTAAGAAGTGTCCTGAATTTTGGATGTAAATAGGGACATTGATTAGTGTAAGTAATGAAACAATGATGATGAGTTATCATGTGTTTGAGGTTTCAGATAAGTGATATACTGATTAATTCAGTTGTTGAAAATTAGAATATTGTGTGTATGTGAGATGGCTTACATATGTAAGGTTGAATATGTAAGTAGTAAGCTGATTTTGAGTATGTATCAGCTGATAGGAACTATTAAATAGATGTTGATTGATTTGAAATCATAAAGTATTTAATATTTATGAGATAAGAGTAGATCACATTGATAATTATAATGTAGAGTGGCCTGAGAATGGATTGTGAAGAACATAATCTTGCAACGCCTGATCACCGTTGTTATATTATGTTGTGCCACATGAACTTGTTGAGGCTACTTGGTATAAAAGAAATGTAATGTGATTTTGGAAATGGAGCATGATAGTATGCTAAGTTGTTTAATAGTTGTTTTGATAAGAAAACAATCAGTTGATAGAACTGTGACCTTTAGACTGTAAAAGTGACAGTGTAAATGATAATTGTCATTGATAGATGTTTTAATGATAAACATAGATAACTAATATGATTTTGTTGAAAATGTAATTGTAACTGATTGTGTTAAATTGACCATAGGTGAATTTGATAGTGTTTGAGTGAGTCACTATTTTGTATTTGGCTTGTATGAAGCCAAAGTTGAGATAGGTTGATATTGTTTTGCTTGAGAAACTACTAGTAATTATTGAATGTAATAATTTGAAGTTTATGTTCGATAGTAAACATATTATATGAAATGGCTTGTATGGAGCCAAGATTGATGTAGGTTGACCTTGTCCTAGTAAAGGATTGATGAAATTATTGAAAGTAATAATTTGAAATATATGTTTGAAAGTGAACATATAAGATGAAATGGTTTGTTGGGAGTTAACTTGATAGTATGTTAACTTTGAAAGTCAAACCATGAATAGAGAGTTGTATATAAAATTAATTGCTTGTGATTGGTTTGAGGATAGGTCAAACCTGAGAAAAGCAATTAGAGGATTTTATTAATTGGTTGATTGAAATCAAAGTTGACATATAGTCAACTGTGTGTGTTGAAATAGTCTAACATAGATTGTAATGTTATGATTGTGAGGAATATGATTGAATTCCTTGATTAGTCAAATTATGTTGAGATGGGTCTTGTAAGATCCAAAGGAGATAGATGAATGGTCTAAGTTTGTGAGACTTGAGTTATTACTTAAAGCTAGTATTAAGTAATTGAAATAGTGTTAAGTATAATTGAGTATTCAGTTGGGTAATATTTGATATTTGGACTGAATATGTGTTGAAGAATTATACAGATATGAAGTCATTGTTTGATATGACAGTTATAATTTGTTAAGATATGTTAGAATAATTAAATCACATTGACTAGAATTGTGATAGGAAAATCTTACCAGTGTGTGAAGCTTGTGATAATAGCTTTGATTGGGTAAGAAGGTGAGATAAGAAATAATTGAAAGTTATTATTATTAGTTGCCTAGGTTGATTGGTATCTTATAGTGAATCATTTAAGTATTGAAAGAATTTAATGGATTCTTTAGTTATTTGTTGATTGTATACAAATAAAGTAAGTGATAAAGTGATAAATTGGGATTAGATCCAATTAAGAAATTATATGAAAGTATATCTGGAGTTGGACTGTGTTAAAGGTCTAGTTTGACCTTGGTTGATAAATTGAGGTATATGAATTGGAAAGTTGTTCATATTTTAAGAAATTGTATGTGTTAGAGAGTAAGAGAAACCTTGAGATTGATAGGTGATGATTGTATTCACCAAACTTTTCTTGAAAGTTTAGAATGAAATGTTTAAGTTATATACTAGTTGGTAAGTACATAAGTGAAACATAAAGTTATTGATTGTTCCATGTCCTGTGGTATGGATATGTGATGATTAGTAGTAATATGAAGGCTTGGTATAGACTTTAATAATCTGAATGGCCTAGTGAATAAAATGGAATTGATGTATATATGTTCATTTGAGAGAATACCTGAAATAGTATATATATATGCATGTGTGGTATGCATGATAATAAATGGCATGATAAATTTTAATAGATTGAATTAAAATGTACCATAAGATATGTGGAGGTCAGTTAATTGTAATTAATTTGATGTAGACCTTGTTAGAAATGTGTTGAAAGGTAGCACATTGTGATATTGTGATATTGTGATATTGTGATACTTGAATTGTAGTATCATAATATGTTGATTAAGTTGACTAGTTGCTAGATTTATGGGATCTAGTGTTACATGACTAAGTGATTATGTGATTAAAGTTGTATGACTTTTAATTGCTTGTGATTAGTAGTTTAAGATTGTAAAGTTGAATTGAAATAACTGGTTGCTAAGAGAATATTATTGATGTCTTACCAGTTTAAGTAATAAATAAGTTTTAACTTGATGGTTAGTTAGACTTTGGAGATACATAGTAAGTATTGATGGGTATACAGTAGTGTATAATCATTAGTGTTGTGATTATTGGTTGTGTAAATTGTTGTTGTTGACAATTGATAGATTGTAATGAAATGAGTTACAAGCAGAAATAAGTTAATGTAGAGGTTGGTTGAATGTAGGTAATATTTGATTGTGGTACTATTGTTGATTGAGCAAAGTACTTGTTGATTGTAGTTTTACCTACTGAGTGTGACCTCTGCTTTGCTTATTAAGGTGATATGAATCTGAATTACTTGTAAGTAAAGGATTTCATATGATTGTAGTGATATGTGAATATTATAGGTTATTCAAGAAAGTAGGTATGAAACTTTTGGATGAAAAGTTGACATAGATTTGAAATTCAGATCTTTGATGGTAGAGATTTAAGATTGTGATCTATATATTAGACTGATTGTTGGTCGTGAGCTGAATTATATTTCAGTGTTGCTAGGTACATTGTGGGTTAATAAACACTGTTGTTGTGATATTGTTACTGCTGTTTTATTGTTACCAGTGATGAACAGTGAGAATAGGTTAAAGATTTTAGCATGTTGCTAATTTCTGGTTGTATAGACCTATTAAGTAATGTAAAGTCTTATTTGTTGATTAAGTGATTGTAGATTTCACTTGTTGAAGCAAGGGTTTGTCTGTAAGATATATCTAATTGATGATATTGATTAGATGCACTGTATGTGTGCATAGGAAAAGATAGAAGCATGTACATTTGGATATGTGCATGTGGAAAGAATTCAAACAGTCTAAGTATAGTTGTAAGTTGCTATTGAGGACAAATGTATGTTAAGATATATGTGATTATATCACATTAGTTAGATTGATTGAGGTTAGATTTCGGGGACGAAATCTCTTTAAGGGGGGGAGAGTTGTAACATCCTCGAAATGGACCTAGTTATTTGTATAGTATTATTTCTTGATTTAAATATGTATTTAAATGTGTTTGGAAATAATATTGTTTGCAATAGTTGAAATAATTGGAATAGGATCCGAATATTCCAATGTGATAAGTGAAATATTAATTGTTGTAAATTAATATAGTTGACGGTGCAATAAAATGTTTGGACTCGCAAATGGTTTTCGGGTTCCAGACAATAGATTGAGATGGGGTATTAAATTATACCCGTATATTGAAGGCGGTTCGTGAGGCCGACTTATATATATCCTTTCCTATTTAGGAAAGTTATTCATTTTTATTCCAAAACTCACAGAAACTCTCTGAAAACCTCCAAATCAATCCAGAAATCAAATCAGGAAGTTGTGATTCTCGTGAAACTTCCTAATCATCAGATTACCATTGTTAGATTCTTCAATCAGTAAGTATTCTTGAGTATTTAAGAATTTGATTTTGATTTAAATTTGGGTAAATGGATGATTTGAGAGATTTGGATGTTAGAAATCATGTTATAAGTGTTACATATTGATTATGTGATAATAATTGTGGTTTTAAACGGTTAGAAACCTTGTTTTGAGGTTTTGGATTATAAACCCGTGGGTTAGGGTTTGAACAGTTCGAACTGGGCTGGAACGACGGGGGAATCCGGCGGATTCAAGGGAATCCGGCGGATTCCGGCAGAAATGAGGGAATCCGGTCGGATTCACGGGAATCCGGCGGATTCAGTAAAAGTTGGGGAATCCGGTCGGATTCAGGGAATCCGGCGGATTCAGGTTGTTTTGTGGAAAGCCGGCGGTTTCTTAGGGAATCCGGCTGCTTGGTAGGCTGTAATCACATTTCATGTTTGATTGTTAATAGTAATGTGGTTTATATTTGATACATGTAATTATATGATAATGATTTATTGTAATCATTAATACACAATTAGGAACTAGTAATTGAAATGTTAATTGTGTTAAGTTCCTAAATGTTGAAGATTGATATAAGTTTAGTATCGATGATTATGATTACTAACTTATATTTGATATTGATTCTCAGATGTGGAGAAGGCTCAGTGATATTAGACTACTGAGTGGAGGCCTGAGGTAGTCGGTGAGTGGATCTGTAACCTCAGTGTGATTTAGTTGTAATGATTTGATTTACAACAAGTAATTTATAGTATTACTTTGATATGATGCATCTGTTGAGATATCTTGCCATGATAGTTTGACTAGTTACTTACTTGGCTGTCTGAGCTAGTATGTAAGATTCTGAGGTCAACTTGACTTGACAGTTGGACTTGGTTGTTATTGTAGACGACAGGAGATCTTGAAACTTGAAATGTTGGTTTGGAGATCTAGGTCGTGTGTGATTAACAACTGGTTACCGGTAATTCTGTATAGGCCAATACAGATGATTGATAAGGGTTCCCTGAGTACCAAACCGGTATTAGGGTATCTCAGGAGCCACCGGTCCTCATGACGACTGATAATGTTTGATGTGAGTAGCTTGACATTGATTGGATGTTGAGTGATTGATTGGTTTTCTGTTTATTGTTATTTGATGTAAACAGATTGTTATGCTAGGTTGTACTGTTGCTTATAGTTTCATTCACTTAGCTTTATGCTAACCCCACCACAGTTCTTCCTGCAGGTTAAAATAGATGGGACATATTGGGCAGGGCAGGAAGTGTTTGACTGGATGGAATGTTTGACAGGTTGCTACTCTGATGTTATTGTGATAATCATAGAAATGTTTTTAATAACACCCAGTGTGTTGAAATGTCTTGTACTTTGAATTGAAAAAGTTTATTGACATTTTGAGTACATTGATAGTATGTTTTTAAAATACGCTTCCGAGTCGCAAATATTATATGATTGTTTATATAGAAACGAGGGGTGTTATATGGATAACCCGCAACTGCATGTCCTCTATATCTTTGTATGAATTTCCACCTCTAGCGTAAGGTATTTGTGAAAATTCGTGCCACACATCCTTGGGAAAAAACTCCGTCTCGATCATCTCACTAGCCATCAAATAATCCTCAAAATGAGTTGCATCTAGCTGCTCTCGAGAATAAATGCCCAAACAGGCAGCAAGTTCCACCATACTCATTTTCCTTGGTTGACCTCCCAGTCGGAAAGTCATGAAATTTTTATCAGTCGCCGACTCAACATCCTCTTTCATTTCATATGTGCTGTGGAATTCCACGCATAGCTCTTTGTATACCTGCTCATTAATCTTGAATATGCCTTCCCATTCTTCATATTCGAATGGTATGTGATCCACGAAATAACGTTGCCTAATCAATTCCTTAATTCCGGCGGCTACCCCTGCTTGTTCTAGTGGTTCCCAATCGACCACCCGAGATAAATCACATTCTTTCACCCTCAATAAGTTCAGTTTCTGACAGTATATATTGTACTTTGTTAACCTATTACTAAATCTAAGCCAAGGGTGAATTGTCTCGGGAATAAGTTGAGCATCAATGCTCATCGGCTGAGGGCGGTCACCCTCTTCATCGTTAGCAGTACCAGAGGTGCTGCCTTTTTGTTTCTTTCTTCTTCCCTGCAAAACACAACTAAAATGAGAGAATTGCCTTGACCAATTCATCCATGACCTAAGGCAATTGCACAATTATTCCCACATTTTATTTACAAAGCTCAAACTCATCATCTTTCACAAATGCCCTAATATCAAGCTAAACTCGAATTAAGCAATTAAACACATAATGTGATTCAAGTGAGCATTATAATCGTGAGTATTATGTAAATGGATTACAATTCTAAGCATATCATTTAACAGAATTAATTTTCCCCAAAGTTTGTTACAAGAACCCTAAATTCATATTTTTGATAATCATATGTGACTTAAACACGAATTCACGAAATAAGAAGGTGAGAGTACATATAACTCACAATATAATCAGAAATAAAAACAACTAAAACTTCCCCACATTCAATTTCAAGAAAACCTAAATCTAAAAACTTCAATCAATCCATGAAAACTAAGTGTTTTGAATTAAAAAGTTGATAATCATACCTTAAACATGCTGTAGAAGAGTTTTGCCGGTTTAATTCGTGAGTTTTTGCTTCAAAAATGGTTAAGTGAGGGGTTTGGTGGTGTTGCTGCCGTTTTTTGGAGAGAAAATTGGTTATTGTAGTTGTGTGGAAAGCGTGGGTCTGCTCCAGGAATAACCAGAAAAGCGAGAATACCCGGCGGGTACAACATATACCCGGCGGGTAATAATGTTTTGTACCCGGAAAAAGATGAACTACCCGGAGTGAATATGAACGGGTAAATACATAGTACCCGGCGGGTACTACTTGTACGCAGCGGGTACTCAAGGCTAGCTAAATTATGTTATGAAATTAACCTTTGTACCCGGCGGGTACTACTTGTATGCACCGGGTAATGTTTGGTATGCAGAATTTTTAGAAGCGAAATTCCGACGCGCATAAATTTTTACTCGAAAATACATAGAAGCTGAAATTTTGCAGACACCTCCACTATAACAAAATAAAACTTTCCATTTTTACACTTTTTCAAATTTCACGTTAACGAAGAATTCGGACGTGTGACCAATTTTTGGTCATTTCGGACACTTTTGGTGACCATACCAAATCACAAACGACTCACATTCAGTATTTCATTTTTTACCAACACATTTTAACATACATTTAACACCTAAAGCAATTGCAAGCCGCTACATAATTACACCATCGCTCGTTTTGACATAACCACACTTTCATGAACCATTTGGACACCTTTTGACCCGTTTACCATAACAACAACACTTTGACCATAACAACAACACTTGATCATTGCATAATCTTCATAAAACATATACACAATTATTTCACAAAATCTTCAAGTTTTATTAATCTTCAAGTCTTCTAACATCTTCAAATGCGTAGTCTTCATTGTTCAAAGGTCGTAATCTTCATCGGTGTTAGCCTCTCGCGAAGCTTCATCAAGAGCAATTTCTTCATCGGAGAGTGATATTGCCATACCCGATTGCACCTCGATATCGTGTATATCTCCTTCATATTCCATTTCACCTTCAAGACTAGAAATGTGTTGTATACGTTCCGCGGCGTCTAAGTGATCCTTCAAGCAAATGCACATCTCTAATGAGGCCGGTGTGAGTCTTGTTCTTCGTATAGATAGTACCCTGCCACTAAGAGAAAAAGCGGATTCCGAAGCTACCGTAGAAGCGTGGACGGTTAGTAAATCTCGGGCCATGATGGTTAGAACGGGAAATTGAGATTCCCTCCCTTTCCACCAAGCCAAAATATCAAATTGTGCGAATTCATTGGGTTGTATAGTGTTTAAAAAATCGGTTCCGGTATACCTCCCATATTCGCTAGTGTTCGTTTGATTACCTTCACCCCTTGCCCGTTTATGGTTTTCTTGTCTTAAACTATTATATAAGTTAAGCATTGGATCGCGCGAGGAAGATGAACCAAACATTGTGGAAGCCGAACTAGAAGAAGGATTTGTTGAACCATATAATTGAAAATAATGAGTAAATAAATCTTGAAAGCATTTGTTAAAATGTTTTTTTGTATTTTGTGAAAAAAACGGGTCCTCGTCATTCAATTCCAAATCGTTACAAATGTTATCGATAAGCAATTCCACCCCGGAAACGTTTAAGCATGGGTTTATTGCGGCGGCACAACTAATTATCGGTGGCATTTCTTTAAAATATTTTCTTAGTTTTTCTTTCATGGGAGCCACCATTTGTGCGTATAAAGTATCAATAAATTCGTATTCGCTTAGTTTTGAACACATTAAATAAATTTGGTTAAGTACCAAGTGAATCGTGGGATAATAAACACCCGATAACAAAGTAGTTGCGGTTTTAAAAAGTTTGAGCAATTCGGTTATCTTTTCAATAACATCCCAAGATCCGCTTGGAAATTCGTTTATAGCATAACCCCTTTGGACAAGTTGAAAATGAAAAGCTTGTAAAGTCTCACGTTGACGTAAACCACATACAAACATGTTGTATGTCGAATTCCATCTTACGGGCATGTCCCAATTAGGGGTTAAAAAAATGTTCTCCGTATCCTTACACAATTTCATATAAAGTTTGTATCTAGCCTTACCCTTACAAAATATATCTTGCAACATGTTTTTATACGCGTCTTTTACTTCACTTATTTGTCGAACCGCTAACCCGTCTTGCACAACCAAGTTAATTATGTGTGCAACACATCTACTATGGTAGAAAATGCCTTTCAAAGGTGGGTTGTATTTTAGTATTAATTTTTGAACGGCGTTTGTGTTATTACTCGCATTATCAAACGAGATAGAAAAAACCTTTTGTTCTAATTTAAACATTTTCATTACATCCCGTAACATGCAAAATAAATTTTGACCCGTGTGAGGATACTCAAAGTCTTCAAAAGCAATGGTACGTTTCATCATTTGCCAAGTTGAGGGATCAACCCAATGTGCGGTAACACAAAGGTACGAACCGGGCAAACCATGAGGAGCCGACCAAACATCGGTTGTTAGTGATACACTTGTAGTTAAGTTTTCAAAACCGGTTATTAGTTGAATTTTAGCATTTTTCCACAATTTAAGTGCATCACGTCTAAGAGTAAGACGTGATACATGATTATATCGGGGTTGAAGAGTATTTTGAATAACCTTAGTAAGCCGAGGGTTGTCGAAGTGGTTGAACGGCAAAGCTTCTTGAATCACAAAGCCGGCAAATGCTTCTCGATAACGATCCGCTTGGTATGTGAAAATACCTCCATCCCGTGACATGGTTGCTTGACCCTCCTCCGGATTAGTTTTGTTTGCATTACAATACTTTAAAGTATGTTTGCTCAACGTTGAGTTGGAGTCGGCTTTTAAAAAACTCCCACATTGTTTACAATGTGCTTTAGTCGAACCATCCGACAACAAAACTTTGTCAAAGTTACACCAAATCTCCGGATTACGTTTTGTTGTAAAGACTTGAACAATGGTTGGTGCATTTGACGCATTTGACGAACCAACAAAATCGTTAGTTGAGGAACTTTGAGTTGCCATTATGAGAGCGTTTTGAGAGGATGAGAGTAATGTTTTGAGAGTTTCGTATGTAAATCGTAAGCGTTTTGAGTGTTTTTTCACTAGAATGAGTGAGTTTGAGTGTTGTAACTAACCCAAACCCAAGGTATATATTTATACTAGTTTTAGGATGGCAAAATGGTAAAAAAATGCAAAAAAACGGATATAAAACGGCTAGGAGCTCAAACACAACGGCTAGTGTAAAAACCGGGTACAAACCGGGTATTAAAACCGGTTTTTGGAACCGGTTCGGGTACAACCCGGGTCCAACCCGATTTGAAACGTATGGGGCCGTACCCGGTTTGGTACCCGCCGGGTACTAGTAAAACCCGAACTGGGTATTCAAAAACCGGTTCCAAATCGGTTCCGGTTTCGGTTTTTAAATCGGGTTCGGTTCCGGTTTCGGTTTTTTTTTTCACCCCTAATTATAGGAGTACTTTACACATCTGGATTTTTGACCAAAGCAATTCAGCAAGTTGTATGCACTAAAGTATCACTAGAGCTAAGTAAATCACTTACAATTCTAGCATATATGCCAAAGTGCCAAACCCCAAAAGAGAAGTAATTTTACCTTTAAACAACAAATTCCAATCTTAAACTCCTTGACATGGTGAAGGTCTAGTAGAAAGTCTTTAAGCATCTCTTCTTCCGCTTGTTTACGCTCGGTAAAATCTAAGTCAAGTTTGACTAAAGAAGACACACACAATTCAGTGACAAAATAAATGGAGCATTGATGACAATAATGTCTAACATACGCCATTCAGGATCCACATATCCTGCAAGTATCAAATTCTTAACACTCTTTGAAGTTATATTCAGACGCCTATAACCATAGCAACAAACACAACTCCAAAGTTTCCAAGATGGGACTTCCAGATAATACATTTTTTATCAGATATTCATCTAATTCCGTATTCCACAGACACAAACTCTTTAAGTTTTGTCCAACTAATGGCACCCGGTGGATTAAATACGCAGCCTGGCGGATTAAATATGCAACCTGACAATTCCAGCTGAGTAAAACATGAATTGACGTAATACAAATCATCTAACATAAAATTTTCTAACCCTGACCCCAACCTTAGTTTTAGTTGTTCAACGTTACGACTCATAGCATAACGAATCCAGTCGTTAACCTGCGATTCAAATTGAATGTCGTAACTGCGACTAGTATGCAGTTCAAATTTATAGAGCTTCACCTGGCATAGTTTTTGAACCCATCATCATGGACATACTCTTTTAGCCCAGGCGTTTTGTGCACCACATACTCATCCCCTACTACATATAACACAAGTAATCCCACTTGTACTCCTCTGCATGCTGCCATAAGCTCCTAATTCCTATGTCAAATGAAAAGGTTAACACATGCATCAATACAAACACAAAATCTAATTCGTCAAGCCACTTTCAAACTATTTCAAGCCAATGTTGATCTGAGATGCATCTATCAAGCCCTAACTAGAATTACAAACATGGATCTCTGTACAAAGTGATAATAGTTCAAGGACATAGCAAGAAATATTCTCAAGTGGATTTTGTAGCAAAAATATAGTAACGTTTGTATATAAAATAAGAGTCTAAAGTTATACAGAAAATACTATACTGTAAATTACAAAACTAATATTACATTGAAATCATAAGAGATTTTTATCCCGGTCCCCATGTAACATCAACAATGACCGATTGTGTTAATATTTTATCATCAAATGGCTGAAAGTGTAAATTTCTTATGTTAAATTTTTGCGATACAATTTCTTTTAGTATCTTTTAGTTGTTATGGTTATAGGTATTTATAAGTAGTTTTCTAAAGTTGAAGGTCCAAATGGAAAAATCATCTCACCATCTGCGCCTGATGTTTTTTTGTTTTGGCTGCATTCTTTCAATTTTGAAGGTGGAGAGAGAGGAGGGTCTCTGGTGCCGCCATGGAAATGGTGAAAAAACAAGCGGAAGTTAAACCAAAAAAGTTCAGCCGCCGAAAAAGAATAAAATCGGAAGAAGAAGAAGAAGAAGAAGAAGGAGACAGAATAAGTGGTTTACCAGATTGCTTACTTGTTGAAATCCTTTCTCGTTTACCCACCACAAAAGACGCCATCAGAACAGGTACACTTTCAAAAAGATGGAAACATGTCTGGACTTGTGTTTTTAATCTCACATTCCATTTTTTTAATGATGATGATGATTTTCCACTGCTTTCCAATTTCGTTTCTTCCATTGACAAAACCCTAACTCAATGTCGCCAGTTGAAGCTCAACATATTCCAACTCATTACGGCTTACTATACTCCGTTTGTATCACAAATCAACAATTGGATTCGGTACGCTTTCGACTGTAATGTCGAACACCTTAGTTTAAGATTATGGCCTTCGCACGACTTAGAAGTTGATTTTCCACTACATGAGTTTTTTTTCATCAATTCGTGTTTTAGGGAGTTGAAAGTCGCAAGCTGTGTATTTAATCCAACAGGTGCGATTAGTTGGAACAGACTTAAAAGCTTGTGTCTTTCTAGAATGGAGTTAGACGAAGATTTGATTGAAAATATATTATCTGGGAGTCCATTATTGGAAACATTGGAGCTGCAATCTTGTTATGGTTATACGCGACTCGATATTACTTCAAAGAGTGTCAAGAATCTGATATACTTCGGATACACAGTTCCTGATTATTCTGATGATCGACCAGATATTATTGAAATTAATGCTCCGTATATTTCGTCACTAGCAATCAAATCTTCATTGAACTTGTGGAAGCTTTTGTTGGTAGATGTGTCTTCATTAGTCAAAGCTGAGTTATGTTATAAAAAGGTTGGCTATCGTGAGACGACGCCTAAAAAAGCGGAAGAAGAGATGCTTAGAGGATTTATACTCAACCTTCGTCATGTTAAGGAGCTTAAAATTGGGGAATTCTGTTTAAAGGTAGACTTTCTTATTTGTTTTGCAAATTGTTTTTTTCTAAGCATTATGGAACATTAGCTTTAGTAGTACTTAAACTAAATTAATTGTCTAATTAAAATTGATGTGCTCAAAGTCTGAAACACTGATTATTCCAATTTCCCTAGTCATAGTAATTAGTTTATTCGCACATTTAAACACTCATACAAAGTTACAACACTCAATGATTGTAAAGAAAAACCTCTGACCCCACGTCTACATTCATAGTCACAATCCCATGTGTGTGTGCTTTCTTCTTGTTAATCTATATTGTAGGTATTTCTCTAAATTTGCTGCATAAAACCCATTCATTCATAAGTGGCGTTTCTGTTTCCCTGTTTTATAATCAATTCATATATGCATTGAACCGTTCTCATTTTTGTTATTGTTTTGTTGGTAGGCTCTCTCTCGTTTGAAAGCTAAAGGTTTCGTATATCTATCAAACTTGAAGGTTTCTGATGTTACCTCACCTGAAGACTCTGATGATGAAGAATTGTTGTATCCAGATGAGTGGTTTGAGAACGATTCGTTGGAGCTAGGTGAATGGTTCGATAGTATTTAGTTGCAACCGGAGATAGGGAGATGACATTAATTGATCCTGGTCTTGAAGGTGATGAAGTTAATTGATTGATGGCAGTTTGAATTCAAGTTTAGCTACACTTTTGATTGGTGCATGCCAAAATCCAAAGCTTATTAATTTGGTACTCCCAAGTGATTAATGGCACTATGTTATTATGTTTTTATAACATTATCCTTCAGTTTAGCTTCGTATAAGCTGGTGCAGGTTGTTTGAAAGTGGCTATTTGGTTATGGTTGCAGACTCTACATAATTGAATGCTTGTGGGTGCTGATGTTGAAAATGGTGGTATTGTGTAACCTACCAAAGGTCTTGGCTTTATACAAGGTATTAATCGTGTCTAAGGTTGTTCTATGCTTAAATGGGCGTTTGTGTTGGTAAAGTACAAGATATGGTAATTTTTGGGGATACATCCTTATAGTTGATTGCACGAAGGAAACTTCAAATGAAAAATTTGCACTTTCGGTCCTTTCATATAAGATATTTACTCAAGCGGTCTCTTTTTAGGCTAGCTGCACCTAACACTTCCCGTAAAAATAACGTTATCTTTTGAAGGCCTATTCTCTGCCAAATGTTAATGTAACCTTAGACTAAGTTTAAGACAACTGCACCTAACATTATAAATCAAAATAATCGATACCCCATAATGTTAAACCAAGCTGTTTCACCTTAGAAGTAATTATATAACGAGTCCAAATGTTGACTTGCGATTCCCGGTACTGGTAACGAGTCCCAATGTTGACTTGCAACAGCAACCAGAAATTGAGTTAAAAGTTCTCGAGCTTCAATTAAATAACATGTTTTCTCAAAAAAAACTGATCATATTGAGTATCTAATAAACAGAAATTGCATGAAGTGTCCTTGTGTTTTTTAATATAAATACCATATTTCATTCCTTGACTTTGAAAATTGCATGGATCTTCCTTTTGAATGCTGTAACACTACTGACTGGTTATTTATGGCTGGGGAGGGTGATAGACATCATCTGGTTTCAAACCAGTTCTCTGATTCTGTTAGAAGATAAACTAACAAATTCATGAAAAACACTGAAGGGCAGGCTCATGCAGTGAACGCTTTAGTTTGATTAGTGTCGGCTTCAACTGTGAATCTGTGATTGCTTTATATGTTTATGTATGAATCTTGTGCTGGTGGTGCAAGTGCCGGTTATAGATGATGTGAAAAAAAACCCAGGTTAACTGAAAATAATATGTGAGGGTTAAGAATTACATTCTCAAAACAGGTTTTGAAACTTTCTTTCTTGGGGATGTCATATACGCTTCTAGAAGCACATAAGTTATGTGCTTTTAAAGCAAATTCTAATAGAAAAATCTACACTTTGTATCCTGTAGTTTATTTTCTGTACACATTTACCCCTTATCTAAACATGGAAGCACCTAACTTATGTGCTTCCAGAAGCACACATGATTTTCCCTTCTTTTATTGCTTAAACCACCCGTACTATTGTGTCATTCTTTTGAATTTTCATAACTCTATTCATCCAAATCCCCAGACTTGCACACAACCCTAGTTACAGGGAGATCACAAACATTGCTGGTGGTGCAACATATCATGGAATTACAAGCGAACAAGTAACATGGAGGCCATGGGGCAGACATGCAGGCTCCAGAACTACCGGGATTATATGGGGCTGGAATTTGTAACCACAAGGTCCACAAGTAATAAACAACATTATCAATGAAAAAGAGAGCCATGGACTAGATGGAGATTTAAGACCAGTTTTCGATAAGCTAATGAGCCAAGGGAGATTATAACAAACAGTAATCAATGTAATCTGAAGAAATTTCTAGATGCATTCAGTTAATGAAAGTTGTTACATTGTTTTCTAAAAAATAAGGAATAGAAAGTAATATAAATAAAAAAATGAACATTGTTGCATTCCAATCTCCGCTTTCATTTGAATCTCTATCATCAGACCAATCAGCTACATCCTCTAGTGAACCAAGAACCTTAAGGTTTGATGGGAAATTGAAACCTGCGGCTTCCAAACGGAACAATGCCTGCCAATAAAATGAGCAATGAAAGGAACAACTTAAAGATCATGATGTTGTAGTGTGTACATAGAGGTGGCAAGATCGGCAAGTTCGGTAACACGCAAAACACATGTTTGGGTCGAGTTGACTCTACTTTTTTGATCAGTTATTATGAATAGATATGTTTAATATTAGTAGGAGTACTTTACGGATCTGGATTTTTGACCAAAACAAGTCAGCCGGTTGTATGCACTTAAGTATCACTAGAGCTAAGTAAATCACTTACGATTCTAGCATTATGCTAAAGTACCAAACCCCAAAAGAGAAGTAATTTTACCTTTAAACAACAAATTCCAATCTTAAGCTCCTTGATATGGTGAAGGTCAAGTAGAAAGTCTTTAAGCATATCTTCTTCCGCTTGTTTACGCTCGGTAAAATCTAAGTCAATTAACCTTGTTACCTTTAAGAAAATGATCAAGTAATAGCATAAATTTCTACTTTCAACTCATCACTATGAGACCAATTACCTAACTACATCAATTAATTATCAAACCACTCACCTAGCTCCACCAAATCACTATCAGACAACATATCTAGAACCAACAGATCATCATCAGAGTATATAGGTCAAGTAACATCTGAAACCTTTAAGTTGGATGGAATAATGAAACCTTTAGCTTCCAAACAAGAGAGAGACTACAAAAAAAAAAAAAAAAAAAAAAAAAAAAAAAAAAAAAAAGATTAGCAAGAAGAAAGCTCACATATGTGTTTGTGACAATGAATGGTGATGTGGGATCAGAGTTTTTTCTTTACAAACATTAGAGTCTGTGTTGTAAGTTTAAATAGTGTTTGAATGTGCTATCAAACTTATACTTGTATTCGGCAAGAAATTGAAATAGTCAGTGTTTGAATGTTTTTGGTGAACTAATTCTGGTTTTCATTTTCCAATTATTTACGGTCAATAAATCGTATTTAAAGAAGCATGTAACAAGTAAATAATATCTGATTTTAATTCTTCAAAACATAATAATCACATTTAAACAATTTTATCAAAAACAATTGAAAGTACTACTAAAGCTAACGATCAATAAGTCTCACGGAGATACAAATTGCAAAAGAAATATTACCTTTATACAGGGAACTCCAATTTGAAGCTCCTTGACATGATGAAGGTCGAGTATAAATCCTTTAAGCATCTCTTCTTCCGCTTTTTTAGGCGTCCCATTTAAGCCACCCGTTGTATACTCCAATTTGAAGCTCCTTGACATGATGAAGGTCGAGTATAAATCCTTTAAGAAATATTACCTTTATAAACTTACAAGTCAGTCCCTATAAAATATTAAGTTATTTGTTGGCCACCGATTCTCAACCTAATCTAACTGTAACCTCAAACTGTAAGCTGTTCCACATGACATATCCAAAATAATGCACATCCCATATTATGTAACTAATCTGTTACATATTACAATTAATGATGCAACGAATCCAATTGTTGACTTGCGATTCCAACCAGTTAGTGGGTTCGAGTTCTTGACCTTTGATTGGCCACACCGACCTAGGGATTGTTCAAAGGAGGAAAAGAATTAGGAAAGCGAATATTTTTATTGATAATATTTGAAATGACAAAAAACGGAAGTCCAAAGACGTTTCCATTAATTATGGAATGTACACGTTCTAATTACATCTTCTTCTGTCTTGTTTTTCTATTATTAGTCGTTGGTTGATTTTGCTTCATGGCGGCAACAGTGGTAGAGAGATTGATAGATGCTATTTGGTTTCACACTGGTTTGTTGATTCTGTTGGAATATGAACAAACAATCTTATAAACACTATTTTATTGTTGTTCTTTTGGAATTGGATTATTATTATAAATTTATGTAAGAAAATAGTAAACTGAAGTGTCTGACGATGATTGCTTTATATATTTACAGCGATTGCTTTATAATATTTACATAAATCTGGTACTGGTGGTGCAAGTGAAGGTTACAAATGCGGTAAATAAATCCAGAGCAACTGGATTGAATATGTGAGGGTTAAGAAATATGATCTCATACTTTTGTGTCACTATTTTGAATTTTCATCATGTGTATTCATCTCAATCTCCCGACTTAAACGCAACTCTGGTTACAGGAGATCACAAACATGTAACTCCAAGGCCATGACGTGACTTGCAGGCTCCAGAACTGCAGGTTATGGGGTTGGAATTTGTAATCAAAAGGTAAAAAACAAAATTACAAAGCAAACGAAGAAAACATAAATAAAAAACATCAAACAACACTAATAATGAATAACAGAACCATGGACTAACAGAGATTTAGGACCACTATTTGATAAGCTCGTGAGACAAAACGTCAACAGGATTAATACAAATTTGCCAACATTTAGCTTTTACGATAAAAAACAAGCATTAATTGGAATCTGCTCATTCAGAATCATATAAGAGTAACAAATTTCTGAATGCCCTCAACCACTTGATCTAATCACCATTCAATCTCTGCCTTCGCCTAATCACTATCACTATCAGACCAAGCATACCAATCAGCTGATACTTCTGGTGAACCAAGAACCAAGTTTGATGGGAAATTGAAACCTGCAGCTTTCAATCTGAAGAAAGCCTACAACGAAAGATAGCCATGAAAGGAACAAAAGTGAGGATGTTGCAGTGCAGAGGTGCCAGGATAGGCGAGTTCGGAAAAAGGCAAAACACACATTCTGGTCGAAACAAATAATTTCCAATACAATGCAAAACGGTTCAGGTCTGGTTGACCCCAAACACTTTTGACCATCTTTTATAGAATTATTAACAGAAGTATGTTACAAATCAATATATTGGAACAAAAGCAATTTATAAGGTTTTATGATTTAAAAGTACACTTAGAGCCACTTTCAACCCATTTGACATGTTACCATTTAAGCTAATGATTTTATATTTGAAGTTTTGAACCATTTTAGATATAAGTATATAACTAAATCCATTCAATTACTATCAAGGCAAACTGAAAACGGAAATTGCAATCAAGGCAAACTGAGAACGGAAATTGCAGTTACACCCTTTATGAGAAAAGAAGACATCCAAGTAAAAATAAATATAATAACCATTCATACTCAATAGATGAGTTCGAAATGAACATCCAACCCACCTCAAGTCCCCAGTACATATGACCTCGACCAAGTATACTACATAAAAGAATAATCGATATAGTATTACTAACGCTAATTAAATCATCAACAATTTTAAGTATATATGCCAATTCCCAAAAGAGCAGTAATTTTACCTTATAACATGAACCCCCAATCTTAAGCTCCTTGACATGAGAAAGCTTGAGCATAAATCCTTTGAGCATCTCTTGTTCCGTTTCTTTACGTGTTGTCTCATCATACCCAAGCTTTTCATAATCTAATTCTGCTTTAACTAAAGAAGACACATTTAGCAAGAAAAGCCTCCATAACAACAAATCACCATAGATTTTTAGTGACAAAATATGTGGAGCATTGATTTCGATAATATCATCAAGATCATCAACTTCTCCATCAGGAGGAGAGTATCCAGAGAATATGAAGGTCTTAACACTCTTTGAAGTAATATCAACACACTCATAACCATAGCATTTGTGTAACTCCAAAGTTTCCAATACAGGACATCCGGATAATATATTTTCAATCAAAGCTTCATCTAATGGCGTATATGTAAGACACAAACTCGTAACGTTTTTCCAACTAATGGCACCTATTGGATTAAATATGCAGCCTGACAAGTATAGGCAAGTAAAACATGAATTGATGCAAATTAAATCATCTAACACAAACTCAGCTTCTGATTCATCATTCACGAAGTCTAAATAAAGATGTTCAACTTTACAATTAACAGCTTGACGAATCCAATTGTTGACTTGCGAGTCATACTGACTCTTGTAATCATGAAAGAAATCGAGATCGAACTTGTTGAGCTTCTGCTGGCGAAATTGAGTTAGGGTTTTGTCGACGAACGAAACGAAATCGGAAGTTGAATCTTCTCTATAGGGACGGTCAAAAACGAGATTATGAACATAAGTCCAGAGATGTTGCCATCGTTTAGAGAGAGTACCTGTTGTGATTGCGTCTTTTGTGTAAGGTAATCGAGATAAGATTTCAATCAGTAAACAATCTGGTAACACACTTATTAGATCTTCTTCCATGTTTTCTTCAGATTTCATCAATTTGACCATTTTAGGTTGATTTTGGTCTCTTCTTCCACAGTTCTACCGTTTCCAGCAAAAAACTAGGGCTCGGAATCAGAATTTTGGCAGATTATACTATTAAAATTAAAATTGGGAATAATCAATACAGTACAGCCATGTGTACCAAAGGGGTTAGTTGCGTTTCAATAGCAAATTACAAGGTTGATTATGAAAACGTGTAACTTTGATATCCTAGACTCCTCCCAAACTGACCGAAGAGAGTGATACCATTGTTGGCACCACCCGTAAGTTTGAACGTCGGTTTTGTTTATTTGTTTAATATATAGAATTAAAGGTATATTGGTAAATGAGGGTAAAAAAAAAAAACTGAAGTGATATTCTTTGTTGGTAGTGTAGTGTCAGTTTTGAAAAATGCTAATGTGATACTAATTTGGCAAAAACTGATACGTCAGTTAGCGTCACGGTTAGGAGCGGTCTTAGAGCATCAACACCAACTAATTTTCTAAAGATTTTCTACAAAAATGGTGTAAGACCTTTTTCAAGAAAAAAAAAACTTTCAAAAAAAACTTTTACTCCACAATAAAAAGCTTTACATTTATATAAGACTATAAAAAATGACTAAATTATTAAGATGAGAGAGTGAAAAACTTTAAAAATTTAAAGCTTTAATATCTCTTTCTTTATTAAATTTGTACTTCTTAATGACTTTATATAGATATAATATAAAGCCTTTTATCATTATAGTAAAAGCTTTTTTTTGGAAAAGCTCTTACGCCATTAAAAAAAAAAAAAAAAAAACTCTACAAAAATAGTTGGTGTAGATGCTCCTATACTATAGCAGTATAGCACCAACTAACATTATATGCATTATAGATTATAGATTTTGAGGGATTTTGTAAAGGAGAATGATTGGTGCTAAAACTATAGACTTAAATATAGGTTTAAAATTTTGATTGGTGCATATGATGAAATGATCGGTAAATATAAGGAGAGAGAAATAGTGATATCCATATGGTAGAAACCGTATTATTAGGCTAAAATTTAAGCCTATATAATTAGGCATGTTTAGCAATGCTCGTTAGTAAATACAGATATTCTTAAGAAATATCGTTAATTAATAGAAGGTAGCTATTGCACCTTGGTGGATTACCTCTACAAAATTGATTTGTATTGGTTCATACACAGGATTATTGTGACACATAGTATACCAAAGAACTCGTGAAATCAATATGACATTTAAATCACACTGAACTCAGTTTTATCCATTGTAATTACACTTATCATCGAAAATTAAGACATATTCAAATGCCTTTTCACTTTAAAACCATTGTAATCTCTTAATTTTCAGTGATAAGTGTAATTACAATGGATAATATATATATATATATATATATATATATATATATACGGAATAACTTAGCTACACCTTGGTGTAGCCAACTTAGCTACACCAAATTGCCCATTTCAACCATAAAACTATATTTTTTGATGTCTTTTTGTATCTTAAACTTGTTAATATCTCTAATCTATCCTAAACAACATCTATAATTGATCTATTTTTCGTTTTCATGTTCTTCCTTAAATTTGGCTAAAAATGGTTGTTTTTTTATATAGGTTTTGGCCAAATTTAAGGGAGCACATGAAAACGAAAAATAAATCAATTATAAATGTTGTTTAGGATAGATTAGAGATATTAACAAGTTTAGGATACAAAACGACATCAAAAATTATAGTTTTATGCTTGAAATTGTCGTTTTGGTGTAGCTAAGTTGGCTACACCAAGGTGTAGCTAAGTTATTCCTATATATATATATGTATATATATATATATATGTATATATATATATATATATATATATATATATATATATATATATATATATATATATAATTAGGATCAATGGAGAAGAGAAATTTGTGAGAGAAGGGAACGTCCAATTTTTTAATCAACGATCCAAAACATTTCATGGCATAATTGTAAATTTAGGGGTCAATATATAATCAATGAGGGTTATAATGGTCCATTTACGATACAAGTTTAGAAACTAATTCTATATGTCTGGAACATTCATTTTCGTTTCAATTCCGATCCCATGCATTTCGGCACTAGTGGCAACAAATTAGGGAAAATTTGAATAATTGATTTAACATTCTCATTTTTTATTGGACTTCTTATACTCTTTTTTATTGTGGATTTTTTTTCTTTTATATTTTATTATTATGAATCACGAAAGCTTTTTTGCATCATTCACTTAATAAATTTTAGAGCATGAACTTTTATTGTTGAATCAATCATATGATAACTTTTTCTTTTATGAATCGTATTGTTGCCATATACGGGTTATTGGTGAAAATTTATTTTTAAAAGCTTGATGTTAAGTTGCTACTATATAATCGTAGTACAATACTTCCTTTTAAGAATTGTACAAATGTTTTAAATATTCATTTTGTGAATCGGGTATGTATTAGAAACAAAGAATGATTCAAAGATTTGATTCTTATATTTTGCTATATTTAAACAATAAAAAGTTTGTTATAATATAGTGAATCAATGTTGTGTATCGTGAAATTAATGGTAAAGTAACAATTGAGAATGGTAAATCAATTGTTTCATATGTTACAATCTATATTATATGAACATTGAGCAACAATGGTGAATCATTATTATAAAAAAATTGAATCATTGTTATTAAATTATCAATGTGATAAAATTTAAGAAACAATAAGATAAAAATTGAATCATTGTTACAATGTTTTGATTCAATTTTGAAAACTTCTGAATCACATCTAACATATATGTGAATCGTACGTATAACATATTGAATCGTCATAGTATTTAACTGAATCAAGGACAAACAATCTTTTGAATCATAATGATAAATAAACTACTGAATAATAGGTACTTCTAATGCATTGAAGTATTTAATATTGACTTGTCATTACATTTTTTTTAATCACCCAAATCTCGCATGAATGAGATATCAGATTACATAGATACACATTTTAATAATAAGAGTTGTAAGATAGTACGTGAATTTTTTCTTGCATTTGAGTTTAATCATCATACATATTTGTAAAAAAGTTATAATAAGCAAAGGAGAAATTGCAAGTAAGGTTTAAAAAATATATAACAATAAAATCCTGACCAATACCTTAATATTCCGATCGAAACAAATGAAATTCACTACAAAACAAGATGAAGCGTCCATGAGCAAGATTTTGAAGGAAAAATATGAATTGGGATAAAAACTGTTAAATGAGCTTATTGATTAAATCAATCATAGCCTTTTGATAATCTGTACCCATTTTTGTTTGCTAGATGTCATGCACAATCATATTGATATCTAAACTTTCTTCCACGAGTCACGTACTAACTAACTCTCCATATATTTTGCCAGAATTTATTGATCAATTAAATAGAGATTGGGATGATAAATTAATTAATAAATTAATATCATTACTATGATTCCCTTTTACCCTTATTTTAAATGAGTGGTCTAGAATGCTTTTCTCATTTCTCTACCAAAATTTTCTTTTTTATTGATCCTCCAACTATATATATATATATATATATATATATATATATATATATATATATATATTTATTTATTTATTGATGATGTACCATATATTTTGGGAGCTCAAATATATGGTATACTATCAAGTCACCCTAGTTTGGTACGACTCGTGTCGAACATATTAATATGTTACTATAAAAATCTTTACATAAAAGTTCACCAGACGAACAATGAACCGTCCATGCCCGTGCTTCTTCGTTAGTTTTTCATGCCCTTGCCTCTTGGACTCTTTGGCAGCCTCCATACCCATGCATGACTCTTTGGCGGCCTCCATGCAAAGCCTGAGCATGCTATTATGCTCGCAGGTTCATTGTCCCTCTGGGTGAACTTTTATGTCAAGTTTTTTTATAGCAACATACTTATTAGTTCGATACGACAATTAAGAACTTGTCGTACCGAACTATGGAACTTGATGGTGTACCATATATTTGGGCTCACAAAATGTTCAGGCCCACAGGCTTTATTGTTGAGTTTGCCCCTCTTCCCTTTATATGGGAGAAACCCTAGCTTAAACCCTAGGCGCGCAACAACCAACATAACATTATAACAACACCAAGAGAAGCCTCCATGTTCTCTCAACACATTCATCATCCATAGTGAGCTTTGCTCACCAACAAAACTCATCATGTTAGATGATAAATTACTTAATTTTTACCACCCTTCACCTCGTTCAACACAGGTTTTTAGAGTTAGTCACGTACATCGAAGAGTAACGAATCGAGCACACTTAATCCGCATTCATATGTAGAAGTATGCTTGATCATATATATATATATATATATATATATATATATATATATATATATGTGTGTGTGTGTGTGTGTGTGTGTGTGTGTGTGTGTATGTGTGTGTGTGTATGTGTGTGTGTGTATTAAAAAATAGACGGACAAGCACGTTAGCCACCTCATCCCATACTTAGCCACGTACATAGGAGAGTAACGAATCGAGCACACCGAATCCGCACTCAAATGTAGAAATATGCTTGATCATATATATATTGTTGGGTGCAAACCCAATCCCACATTAGAAACTCAGTGGGCATATATGTTGGACATGTTGTTGGGCTAAAATATTGATCCTAACAAGTGGTAGAGCTACGGTTGTAGCTCGGATGTGGATGGCGTAGCGTGATGTGCGGCACACAATGGCACATGCCCCCTCGGTTGACCTCAGCAAACGATGAGATCCTGGAGCCTTGGATTGAATGTCTCCCTAATGTGAACCCAGTCAGGTCGAGTGCCGAGTTTGCGGCGAACTGAATAAGGTTGGATCGGGACAATTGGATGGAAGATCAATTAGACTTGGGTTTGAGGGAAGGGTTGTCGGGTGCAAACCCAATCCCACATCGTAAAGTGAAATAAAATTATGTCTGCATATAAGATTATGGGCTACTCCCTCTATCAACAATTGGTTTTAGAGTGGAACTCGATGGGCTTATATGTTGGACATGCTGTTGAGCTAAAGTATAATCCTAACAAGCGGTATCAAAAGCTACGGTTGTAGCCCGGATGTGGATGGCTCAACATGATGCTCGGCACACAGTAGCGCATGCCCCCTCGGTTGACATCAGCGAACGATGAGTCGATCCTGGAGCCTTGTACCGAATTTCTCCCTGATGTGAACCTAGTCAAGTCGATTGTCGAGTTTACGGTGGTACTGAACAAGGTTGGATCGGGACTATCGTTGGAGGGGAGGCCTAATGGACTTTGGTTTAAGGGAGGATTGTTGGGTGCAAACTCAATCCCACATCGAAAAGTGAAAAAAAATTATGTCTGCATATAAGCTCATTGGCTACCCTCTCTAGACTAAAATCTCAGTGGGCTTATATGTTGGACATATATGTTGTTGGGTTAAAGTATCGGTCTATATATATATATATATATATATATATATATATATATATATATATATATATATATAATAAAAGAGAGAGAGAGAAAGAGAGACTTGGCATCGAGTGAGAACACATCATAGTCATACATTTTTTGATAAACAAAAAAAAATGATTTTGGAGGTGGCAATTTTGTAAATATTTTGAAGTTTGATTTTTAAGGGTTAACATAAGGGTTACTAGGTGAAGTTTAATTTTTTTGCTTCACAAAAGTTTTAACATGGCGAAGCTTTATTTAATTTATGTTAACAACATGTTTGAAGTAGTGAATCAATATGTATAAACCTTAACCTCTTCAAAAACTAATGTTAAGAAAAAACTATGTGAACCTATAAAAAAAGTTCATAACTTCTTAATCTTATGTTAAGAAAAAAAAATTAACGTTCACCTCATCAAACTGATGTGAACCCCCTCCCCCCACCCACCCACCCACACAAAAAAAAAAAGCTTTACCTTAGCAAAAATGATGCGAACCCTCCAAAATCAAACTTCAAAATATTTACAAAATTGCCACATTCAATGTCTGGGTTTTTGATCAAAAAAGGATTGCTATGACGTGTTTTCACCGTTTCTCATGTAATCCTTATGTTCCGTAGAACCCTAAATTTTAAAATATGGGTTTTCAAAAACTTTTAAAACAATCAGAGTTTATGCGGAAAAACGTCCCAAAAAAAAATTATAAGATAAGCAAATCACGTTTATTCAAAAAAAACTACGGTGTTAAATCATCATATCAAAATACAGTAATAAATGAAAACACATAATTAAAGACTAACGGCAACAATACTAAGTTATGTTTCTTATTAACAAACTAAGGCATTCATTTCAACCCTTTCAAACTACCCGTGTTGCTCGTCATCAACTCCTAGTTTCTTAACCTGCGAATGCACAATCCACAAGTTAAAAACAAATGTCAGCTTATTAAAGCTGAGTAAGCATAATGAGTTATTATATAAAACACCAGTTAAAAATTCTTAATCAATAAACGTCTTTAATTCTAGTATTTAACACTAGTCATGCATTAATAACAATATAAAACATCGCAACCATCACTAATAAAAAGTATTACAACAGTAATATCGCCACCTGTTAGCACATTATCGGCAAATCATCAGTTCGATAATTCAACCAATTAATAGCAGGGCATGAAGGCATGAACTCATGTACAAGTCCTAAAGTTGTGCCTACAAACTCATTATTCAACTCGTCAACTCATCAACTTATCATCCGTCAAATCGTGTAGAGTCCACTAGTCAACTAAGTACTCTGGAGGTGAGTCCAAGAGCCTAAGAAGACCAATTGGGGGAAACCTACTAGTTCCGACATAGTGGAAGACCAATTGGTTGTTAGCAAAAAAACCTCTAAATAAAAAATGTACACTTACATCATCTTTGAAACTGACATTATAAATGGAAGTCCAAAGATGTTTCCATCATTTGGGGAATGTACATGTTCTGATTGTGTCTTTTGTGTTGGATAAATGAGACATGAATTCAACTAGTATGCAATCCGGTAACATGCTTATTTGATCTTCTTCTGTTTTTTTTGGGTTTATGGACCAGATCGCCAACGTACTTTACTTTTTGTCCCAATGTCACCAATGAACCGGGTTTTATTACCAAGGTCGACACCAAACTTTTTACTTTTGTTTCAATGTCACCAACGAACTAATTTTATTACCAATGTCGACAACGAACTTGTTAAATATGTTTTGAGGTCACCAAAATAATTTTTTTAATGAGCTACGTTTTGAATTTGTTGATGTGGTGTTGCGATGCATTTCATTTATGTGACCAGACTTCCATGTAAGCTAAACATGTACACGTATGGTTAACTTCATCTTCTCCGACCGACTAACATGTAATTTTTTATTGATTTACGATAATCACCACTTTTCGAGTGAATCTAAACGCAATTACTACATTTTTTTTTTATCAAAAACGTAACCCAAAATTTGTTGATAGGAGAAGAAGAATTAACCATACATGTACAAGTTTAGCTTACGTGGAAGCCTGATCACATAAATGAAATGACATGGTAACACCATATCAACAAATTCAACACGTAGCTCGTTAAAAAAAAGTATTTTGGTGACCTCAAAATATATTTAACAAGTTCGTTGTTGACATTGGTAATAAAATTAGTTCGTTGGTGACATTGAGACAAAAGTAAAAAGTTTGTGGTAAACCTTGGTAATAAAATCGGTTTATTGGTGACATTGGGACAAAAAGTAAAGTACGATGGCGATCTGGTCCATAAACCCTTATTAATATAAGAATATAAGATGATTGGTAATTAGGTTTAAGAATTTATTCTTTCTAATCAAAAAATTTAAGGATTTTAGTTGATAAAAAAAAGAGTAATGATATATAGGCCTACTTATATAGACCTAAAAATAAACCTAACTCATTTATTGGTTAATACAGTTTCTCTCTCCTGTTTTTATTGGTTGAACATGACACTTGTCACTATCATATTTTTAGGCCTAGTTTAGGTCTCTCTAATTAGGTCTATCAATCATTTTCCTAAAAAAAACAAAAATTTTGTGTAGAGTGTATATGCTGAAAACTGATGGTGAGTATACTGTATACAGAATATGAAAAAATAGAGGCTTACCATCTAGTTCAATATTTGTCTCGTTGTAAGAGCATGTCCAATGAAGGCTTTTTGTAAAGCTTTTTTATGCAAAAAAGCTTTTGAAAAGCTTTTTCTTCATTGGAGCAAAAACTTTATTAATCAAAAGGTTGAGATTTCTCAAGCTTTTGATGAAAAGCTTTTTTGATATTCTTTGCTATAATATTTTCATATTAGTCCCCTCCTTGTATTCAATAAAGCTTTTCAAAAGCTTTTTAACAATGGAGTAAAAGCTTTTTTGTAAAGCTTTTTATAAAATAAGTGAGGTGGATTGTAAAAAAGCTTTTAAAAGCTTTTTTACATTGGAGATGCTCTAACTTGTAAATAAAACCCGCCAAAGTCCACAACAATTAGCGTTTCTTATGATGGACTGGGCCACACTTTTTCATTAATTAAGGGAGTTTTAATACTGAATTGGGCCTACTAGCAATCAGAACTTGGACTGGACTATAACATATTTACATATGTATTTATATTGGAGGTAAGAAATGGGCCCCTTATTGAAACTGGGCCCTCAGGTTGCTTCTGCCCAGGGCCGGGCCTGGATCCAACAAGCTATACTTTCGACAATTTTTTTTTTTCATTTTCATTGGGTTTTAAAAATGGGAGTTGATTTGTACACCACCAAAAATTAGCCATACACCATTTTTATGCATCATCGTGTTGTACTGTACAACACTGTAAAGCAGTTTTAGTGGCGTATGACTAATTTTTGGTGGTGTATACAAATCACTACCCTTTAAAATTTGTAATGTGATATTACAACACCCCTCGTTAATTATAAACAATAATTTAATATTGGTGACTCGGAAGCGTATATTTAAAACATTTATATCAATGTACTCTAAATGTCAATAAACTTTTTCAAAGTCAAACACATGACATTTCAACAAACTAGGTGTTATATGATTCAAAACACTTTTACAATTATAAAAATAACATCAGAGTAACAGCCTGTCAAACATTCAATCAGACAACTTCCAATCAAGCGTTATCAATCGTCATGAGGACCGGTGGCTCCTGAGACACCCTAATACCGGTTTGGTACTCAAGGAACTCTTATCAATCATCTGTATTGGCCTATACAGAATTACCGATAACCAGTTGTTAATCACACACGACCTAGATCTCTAAACCAACATTTCAAGTTTCAAGATCTCCTGTCGTCTACAATAACAACCAAGTCCAACTGTCAAGTCAAGTTGACCTCAGAATCTTACATACTAGCTCAAACAGCCAAGTAAGCAAACAACCAAACTAACATGACAAGATATCTCAAACAAATACATTCTATCAAAGTAATACTATAATTACTTGTTGTAATCAAATCATTACAACTAAATCACACTGAGGTTACAGATCCACTCACCGACACCTCAGGCCTCCACTCATTAGTCTAATATCACTGAGTCTTCTCCACATCTGAGAATTTACAATCAAATATAAGTTAGTAATCCATATCAATACATAACTTATATCAATCCATACTATTAGGAACTCAACATAATAATATGAATATTACTAGTTCCTAATCATATATTAGTTATTACAACATAACTATTATCATATATGAACCTAAACATATATCAAATAACAATCACATTACTTATAAAAAATCAAACAAGAAATGTGACACCAGCCTATCAAGCCGCCGGCTTCTCTATGAAGCCGCCGGCTTCAAACCACCACCCGCCGGCTTCACCTTCCAAACCGCCGGGTCAATTACCAAATGTGGTAACAGAACTAAACTTCGTTTTAAAGCTTACACTACCCGCCGGGTCGGGTTTATACCCGCCGGGTTCCTGCCAGATTAACCAAGCCGCCGGCTTGCCCCACGAAGCCGCCGGCTTCTATCGTCGTCCCAGCCATCTGCGTCCTGTTCAAACCCTAACTCACGGGTTTAATACCCAAATCACTCAAAACTCGATTTTAAACAGTTTTAAACCACTAGAAACATCAGGTAATCATCATATAACACTTATAACATTTTTCCAACATCCAATTCTTCCAAATCATCAATTATCCCAATTTCAATCAAATGGAAATAATTAAACTTACTTCTTGATTTGAAGAACAATGAATTGAGAATTGATATTGGTAAAACTTCAATCAATCTCAGCTTCCAATTCTAAGGTTTCAATTCCTGATTTGGATTTCATAGAGTTTTTGATAGTTTTGAAGTTTCTAAAAATGAAACTTTCCTAAAAAGGAAATGATATATATAAGTCGGCCTCATCAAACCGCCTTCAATATACGGGTATAATTTAATACCCCATCTCAATATATTGTCTGGAACCCGAAAACCATTTGCGAGTCCAAACATTTTATTGCACCGTCAACTATATTAATTTACAACAATTAATAATTTACTTATCACATTGGAATATTCGGCTCCTATTCCAATTATTTCAACTAATTCAAGCAATATTATTTCCAAACACATTTAAATACTAATTTAAATCAAGAAATAATATAAAACAACTAAGTCCATTTCGAGGATGTTACAACTCTCCCCCCCTTAAAGAGATTTCGTCCCGAAATCTAACCTCAATCAATCTGACTAATGTGATATAATCACATACCTCTTAACATACATTAATCATCAATATCAACTTACAACTATACTTAGACTATTTGAATTCTTTCCACATGCACATATCCAAATGTACATGCTTCTATCTTTTCCTACGCACACATACAGTGCATCCAAACCCATATCATCAATCAGATATATCTTATAAAACAAACACTTACTTCAACAAGTGAAACCTAACATCACTTAATAGGTTTATACAATCAGAAATTAGCAATGTGCTAAAATCTTTAACCTATTTCCACTATTTATCACTGTTAACAATAAAACAGCAAGTACAACATCACAACAGTGATCATTAACCACAAAGTATCTAGCAACACTGAAAGTTAATTTCAGTTCACGACTAACAACCAGTCTAATATTCAGATCACAATCTCAAATCTCTACCATCAAAGATCTGAATTTCAAATCTAGGTCAACTTTTCATCCAAAAGTTTCATATCTATTCTTTTGAATAGCCAATCATATTCACATATAACTACTCACCTTAATAAGCAAAGCAGAGGTCAAACTCAGTAGGTAAAACCACAATTTACAAGTACTTTGCTCAATCAACAAAGGTACTACAATCAAATATTACCTACATTCAACCAACCTCTACACCGACTCATTTCAATTTGTAACTCCTTTCATTACAACCTATCACTTGTCAACAACAACAGAGTCGACAACTACTACAACCATCCAAACAATAACCACAACACTAGTGATTATACATTTCAATACACCTATCAGTACTTAATATTTGTCTTCAAAGTCTAACTAACCATCAAGTTAGAATTTACTTAACGCTTAAACTGGTAAGACATCAAGAATCTTATCTTAGCAACCAGTTATTTCCATTCAACCTTACAATCTTAAATTACTAATCACAAGCAATTAGAAATTATACAACTTTAACCACACAATCACTTAATACTACATCTCATCAATATAGCAACTAAGTCAACCTTAATCAACATATTATGATACTACAGGTCAAGTATCACAATATCTTATTATCAAAATGTGCTATCTTTCAACACATTTCCAACAAAATCTACATCAAGTTACTCACAATTAACTGACTTCCACATATCTTATGGCACATTTTAATTCATTCTATTAAAACTTATCATGCCATTTATTATCATGTATACCACACATACATACCTACACAACTTCAAATATTTTCTTAAATGGACACATACCCATCAATTCCATTTAATTCTACATAATAGGCCATTCAGACTGTTAAAGCCTTTATCAATCCTTTTCGATACTATTAATCATCACATATCCATACCACAGGACATGGAACAATTCCAAATCTACTACTCTATGTTTCACTTATATACATACCACTTAGTATATAACTTAAACAATTTAGTCCAAACTTATAAGAAAAGTTTGATGAATACACTCATCACCTACCAATTTCAAGGTTTCCCTTACTTCTACACATTCAACTATACACACATACCTAATTTCTCAAAATATGAACAACTTTTCAATTCATATTCCTCAATTTATCAACCAAGGTCAAACTAGACCTTTAACACAGTTCAACTTCCAGATATCCTTTCATATCATTTCTTATTTGGATCTAATCCCAATTTACCACTTACTTTATTCATATACTATCAATAAATAACAAAAGAATCCATTCAATTCTTCCAGTACTTAAGTAACTCACCATGAGGTACAAATCAACCTATGCAACTATTAATAATAACTTTCAATTATTTCTTATCTCACATTCTTACCAAATCAAAGCTATCATCACAAGCCTCATACACTGGTAAGACTTTCTTATCACAATCCTAACCAATGTAACTTAATTTGCACCTTTCAACAAATTATAACTGTCATATCATAACATGACTTCACATCTGTATAATTCCTTAACACATATTCAGTTCAATTATACTTAACACTATTTCAATTACTTAATACTAGCTTTAAGTAATTAATCAAGTCTCACAAACTTAGACAATTTATCTATCTCCTTTGGATCTCACATGACCCGTTTCAACATGATTTTAATCAATCTAGGAATTCAATCACATTCCACACAATCATAGTATTTCAATCTATGTTAGACTATTTCAACACACACAGTTGACTATATGTCAACTTTGATTTCCATTGACCAATCAATAAAATTCTCTAATTGCTTTCCTCAAGTTTGACCCAAACTCAAACCAATCACAAGCAATTAATTTTATACACAACTCTCTATTCATGGTTTGACTTTCAAAGTTAACATACTATCAATATTAACTCACAACAAACCATTTCATCTTATATGTTCACTTTCAAACATATATTTCAAATTATTACATTCAATAATCTTATCAATCCTTCACAAGGACAAGGTCAACCTACATCAATCTTGGCTCCATACAAGCTATTTCATATTGTATGTTTACTTTCAAACATAGACCTCACATTATTACATTCAATAATACTTGGAACTCAAGCAAGACAATATCAACCTATCTCAACTTTGGCTTCATACAAGCCAGCTACAACATAGTGATTCATTTAAACGCTATACAAATCCACCTACAGGTAATCTATCATTATCAATCACAATTACCTATTTAACAGAATCCAATTTGTCATTTATGTTCATCAACAAAACAACTATCAATGACAAACATTATTTACACTCTCACATTTACATTCTAGATGTTACAGTTCTATCAACCAATTGTTTTCTTATCAAAACAACTATTAAACCACTTAGCATACTTTCATGCTCAGTTTTCTAAATCACATTACATTTCTTTTATACCAAGTAGCCTCAACAAGTTCATGTGACACAACATAATATAACAACGGTGATCAGGCGTTGCAAGATTATATTCTTCACAATCCATTCTCAGGCTACTCTACATTATAATTATCAATGTGATCTACTTTTATCTCATATATATTAAATACTTTATGATTTCAAATCAATCAACATCTATTTAATAGTTTCTAACAGCTGATATATACTCAAAATCAGCTTACTATTTACATATTCAAGCCATTTCACATACACACAATGTTCTAATTTTCAACAACTGGATTACTCAGTGTATCACTTATCTGAAACCTCAAACACATGATAACTCATCATCATTGTTTCAATACTTAACACTAATCAATGTCCCTATTTACCTCAAAATTCAGGACACATCTTAATTAATTATCATCACTTTGACATATGCTATCATATCAAGCATCACTGTCACAACAAACCTACTCAATCATGTTACTATAAAAACATTTCATTTATTAGTTCACAATTGACCAGAAAGATCTATCACTTCCCAAATCAATTTAGCTTTATCATAAGCCCTATTTCTTATAAACCTATCAGTCATGGTTTTGATCAAGTGTTTAACTATAGTCAACACATATCATATAGTCACATAAACACATATTTTCTCAAATAACAGTCATTATCAATTCAAATGACACAACAGTCCTTAACAAGGATTGAATTCACACCTTATGATCAATCTACTACTATAATACTATCAATTATCTCGTCTCACCAATAAAGACACTCTTAGGTTCTAACATCAATCCATTTGAACCTTAATCAACTCTTTGTCTACTTAAACATATTTCTGCATTTTCAATTCAATGAGAAATACTAACAACAATGAGCAACAATAAGCATCTCATTTAGTAATTCTACTCTCATGTCAACATATAACAATCATTAGTTGACTCAAAACTGAGGAATCATATCAGTCTGACTCAATTAACTTAATAACAAAGCTTACTCAACATAACAGAGTAAACAATTTAAGTTAATGTAAATTAATAGAGGCTTATCGAAGATTACCAGACAAATCTTAAGCCAACAATGTTGAGGAAACATGAAATATACCAATCAGATACTCATGTTCCTCCGTCTCTGCAATCAAACAACAGCTTCACAACTTGTTATGGGTTAGTACATATTCAACTAACTACTTTCTCATACATCAACTAATCAACTAAACCCACACCCACTGGAATGTTTGACTCAACTCAATCAAAGTTTAGGATTGAACATTCTATCAAGTCCAATTCACCCAAACTATTGCTCTGATACCAACTTACAACACCCCTCGTTAATTATAAACAATAATTTAATATTGGTGACTCGGAAGCGTATATTTAAAACATTTATATCAATGTACTTTAAATGTCAATAAACTTTTTCAAAGTCAAACACATGACATTTCAACAAACTAGGTGTTATATGATTCAAAACACTTTTACAATTATAAAAATAACATCAGAGTAACAGCTTGTCAAACATTCAATCAGACAACTTCCAATCAAGCGTTATCAATCGTCATGAGGACCGGTGGCTCCTGAGACACCCTAATACCGGTTTGGTACTCAAGGAACTCTTATCAATCATCTGTATTGGCCTATACAGAATTACCGATAACCAGTTGTTAATCACACACGACCTAGATCTCTAAACCAACATTTCAAGTTTCAAGATCTCCTGTCGTCTACAATAACAACCAAGTCCAACTGTCAAGTCAAGTTGACCTCAGAATCTTACATACTAGCTCAAACAGCCAAGTAAGCAAACAACCAAACTAACATGACAAGATATCTCAAACAAATACATTCTATCAAAGTAATACTATAATTACTTGTTGTAATCAAATCATTACAACTAAATCACACTGAGGTTACAGATCCACTCACCGACACCTCAGGCCTCCACTCATTAGTCTAATATCACTGAGTCTTCTTCACATCTGAGAATTTACAATCAAATATAAGTTAGTAATCCATATCAATACATAACTTATATCAATCCATACTATTAGGAACTCAACATAATAATATGAATATTACTAGTTCCTAATCATATATTAGTTATTACAACATAACTATTATCATATATGAACCTAAACATATATCAAATAACAATCACATTACTTATAAAAAATCAAACAAGAAATGTGACACCAGCCTATCAAGCCGCCGGCTTCTCTATGAAGCCGCCGGCTTCAAACCACCACCCGCCGGCTTCACCTTCCAAACCGCCGGGTCAATTACCAAATGTGGTAACAGAACTAAACTTCGTTTTAAAGCTTACACTACCCGCCGGGTCGGGTTTATACCCGCCGGGTTCCTGCCAGATTAACCAAGCCGCCGGCTTGCCCCACGAAGCCGCCGGCTTCTATCGTCGTCCCAGCCATCTGCGTCCTGTTCAAACCCTAACTCACGGGTTTAATACCCAAATCACTCAAAACTCGATTTTAAACAGTTTTAAACCACTAGAAACATCAGGTAATCATCATATAACACTTATAACATGTTTCTAACATCCAATTCTTCCAAATCATCAATTATCCCAATTTCAATCAAATGGAAATAATTAAACTTACTTCTTGATTTGAAGAACAATGAATTGAGAATTGATATTGGTGAAACTTCAATCAATCTCAGCTTCCAATTCTAAGGTTTCAATTCCTGATTTGGATTTCATAGAGTTTTTGATAGTTTTGAAGTTTCTAAAAATGAAACTTTCCTAAAAAGGAAATGATATATATAAGTCGGCCTCATCAAACCGCCTTCAATATACGGGTATAATTTAATACCCCATCTCAATATATTGTCTGGAACCCGAAAACCATTTGCGAGTCCAAACATTTTATTGCACCGTCAACTATATTAATTTACAACAATTAATAATTTACTTATCACATTGGAATATTCGGCTCCTATTCCAATTATTTCAACTAATTCAAGCAATATTATTTCCAAACACATTTAAATACTAATTTAAATCAAGAAATAATATAAAACAACTAAGTCCATTTCGAGGATGTTACAGATATCACATGTGATTTAACACTAATAAATAATACACCCGCTTATATCTCCGATTAAACTTTAAATTCAAATCATAGATGATTTAAAAAGATTTAAACATGAAAAACTAAGTTGTAATCACATGTAATTAAATATCAAAGTATCAATCACATGTGATTAAAGATTAATAAAATATTAATTTTCAAATCATTGACTATATTTATACAATTAAGTAAAAATTAAGTTGAAATCAAGCATGCATTATCATATATCGGTAAATTGCTCATCAAATATCAATTTTTAAATGAAAATCATATGTGATTATATGCAAAATTATATGTGATTATATAACAAATCACATGTGATTAATGGACAACTAGCTATCATATGTGATTTTTAATGAAAATAAATGCAATTTTTAAAATTCTTTTTATAACTATTAATGTGGATGAATATTAAGGTGTATTCACGTGTTAATTAACATATAGCATGAATAAATAATCGTGAATAAATTTTAATTTTTTTTATCATAAATCACATGTGATTATATTGTAGAACCCGGTAAAAAAAAGAAAAAAAAATTGTCGAAAGTATAGCTTATGACATCTCTAATCGAAGAGAAAAAGGCGCTGGTTCCAAATATGTAATTTTTATAATTTATGGACATACGGTTTGTGAGATATTTAAACTTGGGAGTAAAAGTGAAAGTGGGTTTTGTATAGAAATGTAGCAATCCTATTGGTTCTCCAATTCTCTACTTTTTTGGCATTCTTATTTGAACCCACCTCTAATAGTTACATGTATTTCAGCATTCTCCAATTTATATAATAAGAGTAAGGTTCAAATGAGTATAACAATTTTGATTGAAAATGGAGGAACCAACCATAATGTGCCATGTGTCACAAAATCTACTTTCCACCACGTTTTTTAAACTTAAATATCTCTCAACGGTAAGTTGAAAATCATAAAAATTGCACCATAAAAATCATCGTTTTATTCTCTTCGATTAGAAATGTGACAACGTACACTTTCGACGAACTTTTATTTTTTCACATTTTTCGGTGGGTTTTGAAAACGAGTAACACATGTGTTACCGGCGAGTAACACATGTGTTACCGTGTGATACCAGCTAGTAACACATGTGTTACCAATTTTGTACCATTTATAAAACCCCAAAAATTAAAAATCCTCGAAAGTATACCTTATGATATAGCAAATCGTAATGGTGTAATTTTTATGATTTTCCGACTTACCGTTTGTGAGATTTTTGATTTTCATAAAGGTGAGGGAAAATGAGTTTTTGTAACACGTGGCGCATTATGATTGGTTCCTCCATTCTCACTTAAAATTGTTGTACTCATTTGAACATCACTCTATATAATAAAATGGTTTTCAAAGGTATAAATCACAAAGTACATTCTTAGTTTAAGGGCTTCATCAAGCGATAAGAATACCTAACTAACGAAGTAGGCAAGTCAAATATGTTGACACAGAAGCAGAAATCTCATCTAACTAATTAGAGAGATAACTCTAAAAAGTATAATATAATTACTTTTCACATTATAGAAACATTAGATAAATAAAACAATACCACCTTTGTTTCTGAAACTATCAACTACATCTTTGTCGGGAATATTCATGTTGTGTTTGGTTGATATGTAGTAAACTAGTAACGTAAATCATATGGAATAATTATTGTCAGCATTCAGACAACCAAGATTGCAAAACATCATTAAATAGCAAAGTGCATCATAGAGCAATTGGGCAAGTTACATTTATAGAAAGGAATTAGGGTAGCTTAATATGTGTAATAAGTAGAAGTGAACATGATCATAGAAGTAAATCAACATCAACGTTAAACTTAAAAAGAAAGATGAAACCCTAAAGAATGAAATTCCCTTCCCATTCAAATTTGAAATATTCAATAAGGGACCTAGTAAAAGAGAAGCAAAAGTTCAGGAAACAAAAAGAACAAAGTATACATAATAAAGTTCAGGGATGGATTAGCTAAGGAGTACAGAATGTGGAGATTTTGTTTATACGGTGTTCTAAAAATGTTGTTGCTGATGAGAATGTTGTTGCTGGAAATGGACGGTGTTCTGGAGTTTTTCAAATTTTTAGTTTTTTTTTAAAAAAAAAAAAAAAATAATTACTTAAATTAATTTAAATAACATATAGATTAAAGAAAACCCAAATTAAAAAGTCATCTACAAAATATTTAACAAAAACATTACTTAAATTTAATGGTTTTGACCCAACAATATAGTCCTCTTTAATTTTATTGGGAATCTCTTTATATACCAAATAAGTTTATTATTCTTACCATTTAATGAAAAAAAAATGAGAAAAAGTATAAAAATGAGTGATGAAAAAAGTACAGTAATAATTATAATTATGTTTAAAATAAAAAATAAAGGAAAATAGTATGTTTAGTATAACCCATTTTATTAGTCCACTTTAATGGTCCACTCTAATATTTAATGGCAGCTGATTTTGGCAAGTAAGTTTTTACTTGTCACAAGGAAACAGTACAACTGTTTATACCTATAGTACAACTGGTTAATGCACTATTTCCTTGTAACAAGTAAAAGTTTACTTGCCAAAACCAGCTCTCATGTTTAATAGCCCATTCTAATTTTGTTACCCCACTTTAAAAGCCTTTTCAAACCCAAGAAACCCTATCCTTTTCATCTCCTTCCTCAGTCGGCTCTCTTGCTATAACAACTACACAACAAACACATTCACAAGTAAAAAAGAAAACGCACACAATCATCTTAGAAACAAGAAAACAAGTAAAGAAAAAAGAAGAAAAAGAAAACGAGTCACAACGTTTGGAAGAGGACGGCATTCGAGAACGTTGTCCAGAACGCCGCCGGGAATGCTATGGCGGTGTGGGAGCAAAACGGCACCGGAACGGTGCCCACTCAGTGTGGGCTAAAGTGAACCTACTACAAAAACCCCATTAAATTAAATGGGACCAAAATTTTCAATATCAATACAAATATAAATATAAATATTACATAATAAGAAGACTATAGCTAGCTAATCAAAGAGTTATTACTCAAGATACAATTAAGACCATCTTACAGTCAACACTAAAAGATACAATTAAGGCCGTGTGTAGTCAACACCAAAAGCCATCACATTGTACAAACAATTAAATTTTGGAAGGCATTTAGCTTGTAATATTTAATTACTTAAAGCAGGGTCAAGACTATACAAACTCTATCAACACAAGCATGAAGGTACTTGGATGTTAAACAATAAAAGTAAATGAACAAGAAATAGATTCTCATATTGTGAATTGAAGTATGAATTCCACACGTATAAAATTTTACACCAAGCCAGAACTTTCAATTGAATCTAATTTTTCATTGAGGCATTTCACCAAACAGTTGGTACACACAAAAAATAATAGCTTTGTTGGAACAGTAAAGAAGCCACTTCAAGCCTGTAAATGTGAGCATTAAAAACTCCAAAGGTTTATCTGATTAGTGAGCATAAACATAAATATTATATCACACTATAATTCAAATGAAGCATTTCAAAAACATAAAGAAGGGAAGATTTGTGCTAGACGATAAATTTAAAAAACATAAAGAAGGGTAAATTGTTAAAACTGTCCCGGTGCTTTGCGAAGACTGTCAAAAACTACATGAGTAGTCCAATATTTAATAAAACATCGTGAATTGACATTCCATTTTCTTACTAGTCATTAATTCCAAAGGGAGGTGATAGATACAACACAAAACTCAGTTATAAACTAGTGGTCGGGAGATCAATCCCTGCAATGGACATGGAAAATCCCTTGGGCCCTTTGGGGCTCCGGGGTGAGGAGTTTTACCCGCTTCGGCAACCGGATCTGTCGGCACTTGGGCCGGGGACGGAGTAGGGTTTCTTCTCGAGGGTGCATAATGGTGATGATCGGGTGGGTGGCTAATGGGCCCCCGTCAGTGATCCAAATACTGCCTTTCAAAAAAAAGATACAACACAAAACTTGTTCCCTACACCACACTATACAAGATATAAAGCCCATAGTACAAGTACAATGTAGCATCACTTTGGTGTATGAATCAAATTACAAGTTGTATTTATCAACTCCCATTCCAAGAGTTAAGTGCAACCGAGTGACTTGCACATGCGGGTAATCCAGTCATTTCCGCTAACTAGACCTTCTCTCCTACTTCAATTCACTTAAATGGTTGACCATTGTGTTGTATGGTTGGTAGCGAAATAATTAGGTAATTTCACCCCTCACCTCCAACTTCACCAAATGATTTTAACAGGAGTACTAAAGTAGATCGACATTGTCGATGTGCTGGTGTGGACGCCATACAATTATTTGTACCTCATGGACCTAACAAAATCCTGATTTCTATTGGTTTCAGCAAACTGTAAGTGATTTATGTAAACCAATCTAATGAATTAAGTTATCTAGAATAAATTGCTGATTTATTGGATGGACTGATCTGGTGACGTGTGGTCAATCGATGGAGAGTATGCCAGATTTGTTGAGGTCAAAGAATGTTCTTGAGACTAGAGTGAAAGCAACGACAGAAGATGAAGTTGGAAGACTCAAAATGTATCTGATTATGACTTGAGTATTTGTCATTAATGTAATGTATAATAAACTGATGTAACATGTTGATGATGATTGTATTTTGGCATTTCTAATTTAAGTTAATATATTTCTATATGTTAATAAAGATGTTATTTCTATTCTATAATGTGCAATTATATATATGTTGAAATGTAGCAAGTGCATACATAATTGTCAAAATGGGCACATGTGAAATTGCAAGTAAAGATCCTGCTTAATGGGGACATTTAATAAGATCAAAAGGAGATCATTGCCAAAAACCATTCATACCAGCAAGTGAAGCCATTTCAGGGCATGTTGTCATCATGGTAACCAATTTATTGAACATAATGGTTGATAATTTGCCAGTTGACACATTTCTTTAACTTCAAATGGTTGTAATGACCAACTAAATGGTCATCATGACAGCATCCGCAGGCCACATCTATATTCAAAAAGTTTCGCATGAAGCAGGAGCTGATAAAGTTAAGAGGATTTGATCATGGCAGCAGACATACAGAAGATTATGGTAGTGGAATTTAAAGACCAATAGTTAAAACAAAATAATTGATAAGCTTATAGGAGCCAAGAAGAGTTTTTACAGTTGGTCAAACATTAGAAATTTTGGAAACTAAAACACTATTTTTATCAGCTAAATCAATATCACTTGAGAGTAGAGAAACTCATATGCATTACGATTTTGGAATGCACCAAAAGACTGCAGTTAAACATGAACGTAAAGTCACATCAGTTAATTAACATCAAGTAATAGCATCTCCCAGTTTGAAATTTCAACTAATTACTATCAGACCAATTACCTAGCTCGAGCAAATCATCAGAAGAGTGGCGAAGTAACATCGGAAACCTTTAAGTTTGATGGAAAAATGAAACCTTTAGCTTCCAAATGAGAGAGAACCTACAAACGAAAAAACCAGAGATTAACAAGACAAAAGTACACACGTGTTTGTGACAATGAATGCTGATGCGGATCATAGTTTTTTCTTCACAATTATTAGTGTTTGTGTTGTAAGTTTAAAGGAGTGATGGGATGTCCGATTAAACTTATAATAGCGACTAGAAATAGAAATAATCGGTGTTTAAGTGTTTTTCGTAAAGTAATTATAGTTTTCATTTTCTAATCATTTTGGCTCAATACATCGTATTTAAAGAAGCATGTAAGACCACTCCCATCGGGTCCGTCGGTTGGGAGCCGACGCCCGTCGGTTTAATTCCGTCGGTTTGGCGACGAGCGGCGACGTGTGAAGTGGGGCCCATTTCCTTTTTTTTTTTTTTTAAAAAAAAAAAAAAAAATTAATAAAAAATAAAATAAACACAAACGGTCATATGGCCGTTTTTTTGGGAAAAAAAAAAATATTTTTTTAAAACCCACTTTTTACCTTTAAATACCACCATCATTTTACCCATTTTCACACAACCACCATCCAATGTTTCAACACACTTTCAACATACATTTTCACCTTTCTCAAACAACCACCATCCAACTTTCTCACATTTCTCAAACAAAAATGTCAAAAAACACCAAATCAAACCCCAAATCCAAAACCAAAAAGAAAGATTCACAAAATATCGGCCATGATATGTGGCAAGCTTTGTTAAACAACCCGTTACCAAACATGTCACCACCAAACACCCAAGCTTCCGGTTCCTCCCAACCACCTCAACAACATGCTTCCGGTTCATCCTCTCAAAATCAACAATATGCCGCCTTCCCACCAATTGCTCAACCATTCAACCTTGCCACCGATGATCCGAGAAACAACTACCAACACCACGGGTGGTACCAAAACACACAATGGTCACCACCACATCCACAATTCCACCAAACACAATGGTCACCACCACATCCACAATTCCATCACACACAGTGGTCACCACAACAACCACCACAATGGTCACCAAGCACTTCCAATCCTCACTTTCACCAAACCAACTTCACCGTGCCTCAAACGTTGGAAGAAAGCTCCGACGAGGCCCAACCCGAAAATGAACCCGATGATCAATCCGAACCCGAATCCGAACCCGATCCAAAAAAGTCCAAAAAAAAGGGTAAACAACCTGCCGAGCCCAAACGCCGCCAACTACGATGGACCGACGAGGAGGCAAAAATTCTGGCATAGAGGTGGATTCACTGTTCCGAGAATGGGGTCCAAGGAAAAAACCAAACAAACGACTCCTTTTGGTCCAAAGTCAAACAAGGTTACAACTCTTGTGTGCCCGATTCCCGTGAGCGCAACCTCAATCAACTTACCGGCAAGTGGAATAAGATTTCACACGATTCCAAGGCATTCCAAGGCATCTACAAACACTACAAAGAGATTCAACCACAAAGCGGCGCCAACGAAAACGACGTCTTAACGGCGGCTCAAAAAGCATTCAAAAAGCAAGTCAAACGTTCTTTCATCTATGAATCATTTTGGAATGTTTTGAAACATTACCCAAAATTCTTTACTGACCCGGGGGTGATGGCTAACGAAGACACCTTCGCACCTTTTGTCACTGATCTTGACATAGATTATGAGCCGGTTCATTCTGCTCTAGATGCAAACATGAAACGGTTGTTTCAAGACGACTACCTCCGCCGTCCAGCGGGCCGAAAGGCGGCCAAAAGTACGGCTTCTAGCTCCGCCGGCTCGTCTTCGCGAAGTGTTCGTTCGGAAAAGATTGACACACTTGAAGCAGTCAAACAAACTGCTCTAGCGCAACAAGAAGCTATCAAGTTGATCAAGGAAAACGCAATGAAAAAGGAGGCGTACAAAGCTATTTCTTTTCTTGCTAAGACACTTGGAAAAAAGCCGTCTAAAAAAGAGATCAAAATGATCAAATCTGCTCGCAAAGAAGTCGTATCACAATACGAACAACAGTATGCCGCAGGCGAGTCCGATGAAGACGAAGAGGAAAACGCAGACGACAACGAGGAATCGGGCTCCGATTAGATTAGTTTAGGAATCGTAGTTTTAAATTATTGCACTTTTTAATTTTTAGGATTTGTAGTTTTTAATTATTGCACTTTTTAATTTTTAGGATTTGTAGTTTTTTTTTAAAAAAATTATTGTATTTTTAATTTTTAGGAAATTTGTAATTTTTCTATTTTTAATGAAGTGTGTTTTATTTAAATTGTTTTGTTTATTTAAATTATTGTATTTAAATTTTGATTAATTAATTAGTCAGCGGGTCCCAGAAAATGAAGTGATGGACCACTGATGGGAGTGGTCAGTCAGTTTCAGTCAGTTTGGGGAAAAAGCTGACGTGGCGCTGACGTGGCTGAGTCAGTTTCAGTCAGTTTCAGTCATGGGAGTGGTCTAACAAGTAACTTGTAATATCTAATTTTAATTCTTCAAAACACAATAATCACATTCAAGCAAGTTTATCAAAAAAACAGTTGAAAGTACTAATAAGCTAACCATCAATAATTTTTACGGAGACACAAATTGTAATAAGTTTCAAATTTTACCTTTAGACAGCGATCTCCAAGTTGAAGCTCCTTGACATGACGAAGTTTGAGTATTAATCCTTTAAGCATCTCCTCTTCCACTTGTTTAAGTGTCTCCGCCTCATAATATCCAACGTTTGCATAACATAAGTCAGCTTTGACTAAAGAAGACACATCTCGCAATAAAAGCTTCCACAAGATCAAATAAGATCTGATTGTAAGTGACGAAATATAAGGAGCATTGATTTCAATAATTTGATCATCATCAGCTATGTATCCATGGAATATCAAGTTCTTAACACTCTTTGAAGTAATACCGAGAACATTAAAACCATAGCAAATATTCAACTCCAAAGTCTCCAATTGAGGACTTCCCGATAGTATATTTTCAATCAGATCTTCATTTATATCCGCCGAAGTAATACAAAGACTCCTAAGTTGTTTCCAACTAATTGCACCGCTCGGATTCAATACGCACCGTTCGACTTTCAGATCCCTAAGACTTGAATTGATGAAAAAAAACTCATGTAGTGGAAACCGAAATTTACGACGAGGGCATAACTTTAAATCGAGTTCTTCAACTTTACGATCGAGAGCATAACGAATACAATTGTTGACTTGTGACACAAACGGAGCATCGCAATCAGTATAGAGTTGGAATTTGTTGAGTTTCAACTGGTGGCATTGTGTTAGGGTTTTGTCAACGAAAGATACGAAATTGGAAATCATTTGAAAGGGAGCATCATAATAATAGTGAAATGTGAGATTAAAAACATAAGTCCAAACATGTTGCCATCGTTTGGAGAGTGTACCTGTTCGTATGGCTTCTTTGGTGTCAGGCAAACGGGACAGGATTTCAACAAGAATGCAATCAGGTAACACACTTATTATATCTTTTTCTCCTTCGGATTCTATTTGTTTTCGAGTGATCTTTTTAGGTCTGATTTGCGCTGGTTTTTCCACCATTTCCATGGCTGTGTATCGAAACCCTGCTTCCATTCTAGTAGTTTCCAGCTTCCACCACTCCACTAGTCTACAATAAATATAGAAGTGGTGAAATGAAGTTTTTCTTTAGACCTTCAACTTCAAAAAGTTACATCTCAGTCCCTATAAAAATAAAGTTACCAGATGTAATCTCACAATAAGACCACGTGACAAATCCAAAATAATTCATATCCGATAATGTTAAAACTAGGCTGTTCCACATTACAATGAGAGCTTTCATTGGTCATAGGAAGAATAGAAATGAGAAAGCGGATTTTTCATTGATAGTAATGCACATCATCATCATCTTTGGAAATGACAGGACAAACTTAAGTCCTAAGATGTTTCCATTCTTTGGAGAGTGTACATGTATTAATTGCGCCTTTGGTATTCGGTAATGAGAAATGATTTTAACGAGTCTGCAATCCCCTAACGCGCTTCATCTTCTTCTGTAATGTTTGTCTGTTAATCGTTGGTTGATTTGTTATGCAAAATAAATGATACTCTTGATCTTCTCAAAGTGATTGCAGAATTGGCTGCTAGAGAGCGTGATTGAAGCTATTTGGTGTCAAATTGGTTCGATTCTGTTAGAATATGAACTAACAATTTATAATTACTACAGTATTATTGATTTACAGTGATCCTAAATTGATATTTTAGCCCCTGATCTTTAGGATTATTAATACAAAGCCATGAAGCGAGATAGTAAACTGAAGTGTCTAACTGTAATTGCATTATATATTTATGTGAATCTGGTGCTGGCGGTGCAAGTGAAGGTTACATTTTGGTTGAATAAAATCAGAGCAACCCTTTTGAATTTTGTTACATAAACATCACCTACTTTTGTGTCACTCTTGAATTTTCATCATAGTTGTATTCATCTCAACCTCCCGACTTAAACGCAACTCTGGTTACAGGAGATAACATACATGTAACATGAAGGCCATGATGTGACTTCAGGCACCAGAACTGCAGGTTATGGGGTTGAAATAGTAATCAAGAGGTAATAAACAAAATTACAAATGCGAATGAAGAATATATAAGACATTAAACAACAACATTATCAGTGAAAAAGAGAACCATGGACTATATAGATGTTTAGGACCAGTAATGATAAGTTCATGAATCAAAAACCCATGGGAATTAATACAATTTGCCAAAATTTTGCTTTTTACAGTTAAAACAAGCATTAATCGGAATCTGCTCATTCAGAATCATATAAGAGTGACAAACTTCTGAATGTCTTCAATCACTTAATCTAATTACCATTCGATCACCATTCTTACCTAATCACTCTCACAATCAGAACAATCAACCCAATCAGCTGCAACTTGCACTGAATCAAGAACCACATTTGATGGGAAACTGAAACCTGCAGCTTCCAATCGGAAGAAAGCCTACAAAGAAAGATAGCCATGAAAATGAACAAAAGTGAGGATGTTGCAGTGCCTGCGCAAGTTAGTTATAGAGGTGGCAAGATAGGCGTGTTCAGGAACAGGCAAAACACACGTTCAGGTTGAACCAAATAATCACTAATACAATGCAAAACACACATGTTCAGGTTGAAACAAATCATTTTCAATTTCAATACAATGCAAAATGGTTCAGGTCTGGTTGACCCCAAACACTTTAGCTAATAAATCAATATATTGGAACAAAATCAATTCAGAAAGTTGTATGATATAAAAGTACAATTAGAGCCACTTTCAAGTTTCAACCCATTTGACACTTAGAATACATTCAATTATAGTATTACTTAAGCTAATAAAATCATCAACAATTTTAACTTTTTAAGTATATATGCCAATTCCCAAAAGAGAAGTAATTTTACCTTATAACATGAACCCCCAATCTTAAGCTCCTTGACATGAGAAAGCTTGAGTATAAATCCTTTGAGCATCTCTTGTTCTGTTTCTTTACGTGTTGTCTCATCATACCCAAGCTTTTCATAATCTAATTCTACTTTAACTAAAGAAGACACATTTAGCAAGAAAAGCCTCCATAACAACAAATCACCATAGATTTTTAGTGACAAAATATGTGGAGCATTGATTTCGATAATATCATCAAGATCATCAACTTCTCCATCAGGAGGAGAGTATCCAGAGAATATGAAGTTCTTAACACTCTTTGAAGTAACATCAACACACTCATAACCATAGCATTTGTGTAACTCCAAAGTTTCCAATACAGGACATCCGGATAATATATTTTCAATCAAAGCTTCATCTAATGGCGTATATGTAAGACACAAACTCGTAATCTTTTTCCAACTAATGGCACCTGTTGGATTAAATATGCAGCCTGACAAGTATAGGCAAGTAAAACATGAATTGATGCAAATTAAATCATCTAACACAAACTCAGCTTCTGATTCATCATTCACGAAGTCTAAATAAAGATGTTCAACTTTACAATTAACAGCGTGACGAATCCAATTGTTGACTTGCGAGTCATACTGACTCTTGTAATCATGAAAGAAATCGAGATCGAACTTGTTGAGCTTCAGTTGGCGACAATGAGTTAAGGTTTTGTCGACGAACGAAACGAAATCGGAAGTTGAATCATTTCTATAGGGACGGTCAAAAACGAGATTATGAACATAAGTCCAGAGATTTTGCCATCGTTTAGAGAGTGTACCTGTTCTTATGGCTTCTTTTGTGTTATCTAAACGAGATAAGATTTCAACGAGTAAGCAATCTGGTAACACACTTATTAGATCTACTTCTTCTTCTTCCTTCTCTTCCTTGTTTTCTTCAGATTTCATCAATTTGAGCATTTTTAGGTTACGTTTGGTCTCTTCTTCCACAGGTCTAACGTTTTGCAGCAAAAGACTAGGGTTCGGAATCAGAATTTTGGCGGATTAAAATGAAATGATAATTTTATACTATTAAATTGGGGTTAATTGTGTTGCAATAGCAAATTACAAGGTTGATTATGAAAATGTGTAACTTTGATATCTTATAATCCAAAACAACTTGTTTTTCCTATAAAAATGGGGTAAGACCTTTAAAAAAAAAAACTTTCAAGAAAAGCTTTTACTCGACGATAAAAAGCTTTACATTTATATAAAACTATGAAAAATGACTAAATTATTAAGGTGAAAGAGTGAAATACTTTGAAAATTGTAAAGCTTTACTATCTCTTTCTTCAATAATTTTAAATCGAATTCTTCAACGTTACGTTTGAAAGCATAACGAACCCAATTGTTGGGTTGTAAAACAAACGGAACATCACAAACAGTATACAGTTGAAAACTGGTGGCATTGTGTTAGGGTTTTGTCAATAGAAGATACGAAATTGGAAATCATGTGAATAGCAGTATCATAATATAAATGTAAGGAGACATCATTATAATAATGGAACGCGAGATTAAAACCATATGTCCAAATATGTTGCCAACTGTTGGAGACAACAAGGTGGTGCGATCGCACTTCGTTGCGAAACTCTTTCGCACAAATTTATTTAAGAGAAACAAAATCATTTATTAAATGAGTATCGATGTCTAAATTTACAATAAACTAAAACCTAATATTGATAAATAAAAAAAGTTAAACATAGGAATAGAATAGATAATATACATAAATTATCTTAAAAAAAAATTGAAACAATTATTTAGAAAGTTAGAGCGCCTCATTATTAGACCATATTTAACTCAATCGTTTTATAAAATACTAGTTCTTAAACCGTGTATACACACGTGTAACACCGTCAATAATATAAACACATGTTTTCATATCTAAAAATGTTCATATTTGGATTTTTACACAAAAATCTTAAATATAATACATGAAACACTTGATAGTATTGTTAAAAATCTAATCACCAATATAATTATTCAATTTTGTCCAAGTGACTAAATTAATAGGATTTAGTGAAATCATAAATCATTTATTATTTTTAGAATAATTACATAAAAAATTAATTTTAATATGGTTTGATTAGGTTAGACATAAATAAGTAGCCGTATACTATTTGTATTTGGTTTTATTGAAGTATTTAAATAGACAAAAGTTCATTTGAGTACACATTTTTATGAAAGTACAGGAGAATACATGTTAACCATTAGATCATTAAGTTCAATGGTCCACGTTTCTTTTCAGCTTTTTAAAATAAAGAAAGCGATGTATATAATATTTGGGCGGAGGGGTAATTACGTAAAATCAAAAAAATTCCCATGATCCAACTCCTTCCCTTCCATTCATTCTTACAGACCCTGAATTCAAAAAGGGAAAAAATATGTGCTCTATTTTTTTCTCACACAAAACCTAACTGAAATTGATCTAATCGGTATATATTCTTTCTATTCAGCACTTAAAAGTCCGATTGATGTTATCTTCTCAATCGTTTGATCGATTTGATCCGTTGAATTGTGTTTTTCATCTAGTTTTTCCCTAAATCCGAATTAACCCTAGTTTCTTTGTTTTCATCTGATTCGAACTTGTTAAATATGGATATTAGGAGTGAACATGCTCGAAGAAAGGTTTCTGATGCTTTTCTTCCTACGATTCCATTTAATTCGATTCCTCCTGGTAAGATTCCAATTTACACGATACCATACGAATTTTTGTTAATTTTTTCAACATTTCAATATTCCTCAGGTTTACCAATTTGATTCACCAATTCGACTTACTCTCTTTTGTTGTTGTTAAAATAAGGTTTATATCTACTTGTTGTATATGAATGTGCCACCTGAGATGTTGACGGCGGCATGAAGATAACTGAACTCATGTGTTAACAGTGGATTGAAAAGAAATAGAATGGGTTTTACAAGAATAAAGTAAATTAACTTAAATGAAGAGAGAGTAGGTATTTTAGGCATGTGAGGAAGATGAAAGAAGGTCTCCTACTCTCGTTTATGGTTTGTGTAATTGTAAATGTTGTTCTCCATTGTTTTTTGTGGAGATGTGTGTGGCTGAAAGTGAAACCACACCTGGAAACACGAAGGTAACACGTGGTGTGGGATAATATATGGTGAATTTCTGGATCACCATAATGTAAACGTCATGTGTTAGGTTCTTTTTATGATTTTTGAAACTTAAGATAGAGTTATAACAATATTCCTCAGGTTCACCAATTCGATTTACTCTATTTTGTTGTTGTCGTGAGTTTATGTGTCTCCATCGCCGTGAAAAACCGCGTTGAATGGCTTTGATTCGATCACCAAAAGATTTAACATGGTATGAGTTTGCTAATAAGCTGGATTGAGTTTTTCACCTAAACTGCAGTATGTAAAAGTAGTATTAACTATTAACTTGAAACACTATATGTTTCAACCTCATAGTATCACATGTGGTAGTACAAAAGTGTAAAATATTTGAATTGAATATCACATGTGGTAACTCATAATATCACATGTGGTAGTGTACACTAACACATATGGTGTCCTTTTGTTTTATAGATTTATGTTTTTTTCCTTGATGTTAGTTAGTAACTTATTTTTTTATGTTCATCTGCAGTGAAATTAAGTATGGCATTAGAAACCGCCAAATGAAGACAACGGTGGAAAAAAGTCATCAAAATATGTTGAAGAAAACATTACCAAACCTATTGCAGAAAACTAGTCTGTTAGTGTCTTTCGATGTTTTTAAATGTCTCTTGGTATTGTTGAATGTGTTTTTTTTTGTATTTTTTTGAATTTAATGTTCGAGTACAATTTGTTAAATCAGTTTGAATTTAATGTATTTATCTTTTTGGTTTATGTTTTCAGTTTAAAATGTTCGTGTGTATACTTTTTTGTTTTACTTTCTAACCAACTTGTAAAATATTTAAATAAAATATCACTCGTGGTACCTCATACTATCAAATGTGGAATCAACCAGTATCTTGAGGTTAAAATTAATGATTTTTGTAAATAAAGTCTCACATTTCATATATCAGTAAGTATCCAATGTAGTAGCAACTAGTAACTTGATTTTGTAAAAAATACTTTATGTTATAAACAAGTACCACATGTGGTATCTTTCATATAAACTTGTCTCTGTGACCCTCTTTCTTTTGTGCAACTTAGCTAGTATCAAATGATTCATCTAATCCCGTAAAATATATTGTTTTGGTATATATACAATATTTCAATTATTGAAATTTGAAAACACAAAAACATGTCTACACAAGTGTGACACCCGGTCAAAAAGGGCCAAAATTAACGGCCAATTTAAACCTTAAATATTCGTACTCAGTACGTGTTAAAACAAAAGTATCCGGATATTATATATGTATTTATATACATATACTACAATGAATAAGTAATAATCACGTACAAACAAATCGAAAGGAACGCGAAATCTTAAATACGGACGTTGGTGAAAAACAATTTTAAATAATGTATTATTAACGAGAATAATAATTATTTACTCGGTTGAAGTTTTAAAAACATTTTGTACACTAAAAACTATCCGTATATTCAAAATAAAACAAAGATATAATTTTATATCTCATTAAAAGTATTCTTATAAAATACTTCAATTGAAAACTTATACGATTATATTTTTAGAAATTTATCATTTGGAAACATTATACTACATAACGATCGAGTATACAAAATTAACGGGTTAAATACCCAAACTTTTACTACCACTAAAATATCTACGAACAGAATAGGTAGTAACCCATACTGCCCTTTGAAAATTTTAACTAGTATCAATATTATATACTCCCTCCTTTGCTCTCAGACTCACACACCACTTCAATTATTTATCCACCAACCTTCATTCTTCTACTTCACCCTCGGCTAAAGCAGAGGCAGCTCAACATCAGCAACAACTTAATCATCATAAAATAATAACAATAATAACCTCATTTTCATCTTTGTATCATCATCATCACAGCCCCATTTTATACCACTGTGAGAATTTCCTTCCTTCATTTTCTTGTGTAAAGTTTTAATACATCATTTATGTACTTTATATTATGATAACACTATGTTTATGAAAGATCAAACTCCATAAATGGAATAGAAACTAAGAAATTTGAAGTGTTGGTGATGATAATATTTAACCTAAAAAATTATTGTCTGTACAAACTATTTTAGCATATGCAAGGGTAAAATTTATATATGAAATCGGGTGAAACTATGAAACCCGGATAGGTACCACAACTCCTTGCAAACATCACGATGGACAATGACATTTTATTATTTAATTTAATGTTATTATTATAATTAAAATTTCAACTACAAATATTTAATATTGTATATATTTATTTTTTTGGATATGTATCATGACTTTACTAGTTTCAACTTGATATATATATTTATTATTATTATTATTATTATTATTATATTATATATATATATATATATATATATATATATATATATATATATATATATATATATATATATATATTATACACACAACGACAAATAATACGGGTATATATATACATTCGGATAAATATATATCCATAACAAAACAACGTAATTATATACGATATAACTCGTACGTTTTATATATATATATATATATATATATATATATATATATATATATATATATATATATATATATATACTTTTTCAAATTATACATCGAAACAAGTATTCAAATAATATCTTTTTGGAAATTATTAGAACAAAATCATCACCAACAAATCGTACACATTTCAACTCAAACGATCTTTCAACACAAACAAACCATTAACATAATTTGACGATTAGTCAAATACTGATGTTAATATATCTCTTAGGTTTAGGACGTTAGGAGGTTACGAATTGGACCACCCGCGCGATTAGAAACGCTAGCATCACAGGTGAGTCTCACAGCCCCATTTTTACTGTTTTTAAATATTGGGGTGAGATACAACACTTATTTGATTTCGTGATAACAAGTTATTTGATTAGTTAATTTAATTATTAACTCAGTTGTTATCATTGTTGGTCTTGATTTTCATTGTTCGGTTATTGCACGAGTGTTTTAATTCGGTAAAGTCCTCATCAGTGTATGGTTCATTAACTTAATAAGGCGCGATTAATAAAAGATAGTACTATCATGAGAGTGACGTCCCCGTCCGGGTTGCTAGCTACAACCATGTACAAACGGGCATTTTAGTAATTGTCATGGGTGTTGACACCGTTCGGGAGGCAGAAAATCGGGTTAGGCCTTGAACCATAGCTCAGTGCAATACAATGTCATTGTTGGTAAATCTAGTCGGAAACCGTAATTGGTTAAATCATTGTTCGGTAACCTTATTGGGTTAATCATGTTTGTTATTAAATCGTCGGATAATTATGTTGATCATATCATATTTTATGTTAAACCTGTGAGATTCACCAGCTTTATAGCTGACCCTTTTAGTGTTGTATTCTCAGGTAAGCAGCAACAGTAGATGGCCCGCAGGATAAGCTATCTAGTATGAGTCGCATGCATCTACAAACATATGAAGATTTTCTTACATTATATTTTGTTAAACGTTATGTATTAAAATCTTTGGAATCTAATTATGCGAACTCATCTACCTTGTAAACTTAAAACCTAAACTATGTACTACTTTTGTAATATATTTATAAACGTCTCATGTAGAGTCGTTTGCTTGTAATCTTGGTGTTTTGATATTTGATTAGTCACACCCAAATCACCGCTTCCGCAAATCATGAAATCGGGGGTGTGACATATTGGTATCAGAGCCTAAGGTTATAGCGAACTAGGTTGCATTTAGTGGGCCTGGACTATAACCGTTAGGCAGTATTCTCCATTAGGTATGACTGGTTCGGTGATTTCATCATACAAGTTCAATTTAACATAGTCTAGCTAACTATGTACAATTAAATGAAGATGGTGTGAGATCTGAAAGGGGTTATATTGAACAGGAATACACTAGCTGACTCTGATCACGAGAGAACCGGGACTCATATTTGTTTTGTACTAGACACAACTAGGCGGATATATATGTATATATGGTATATGCATATATGATTAGACTATTATATATTGTTTATATGATTAGGCCTCGAATACTCGGTAACACTCATTGTTCGGATACATCATAGGACTTACCGGTCGTAAGCGGATCGAATCAGGAAAAATAGTATCGGGATGTGCCCTAGCTATAGAGGGTCATCTCTTCGAGATAGACTTACTCCGGTAAGGTTAGAAAATCTTGTCATACACTCGTCGTTATGCTTAACGTTCAGAATCGATATTCCTCTTATGATTGAAATCTTTTCCTATCATTTCTAACCAATCCCCTCGAATTGAAACGGCAAACCCACAATGGAAAAATCTTGCGTCGGATAACGAGCAAATACTAAATATCTGTCTGGATGTGATACCTTCCGGCACTTTTGTAAACTTCAACTCTTGTAATCTTTTGGACTCGCATGTTAACTGATTACAATCCTATTATCTTTTATTGTCAATTGACATTTCATACGTCGGTTCATTTGTTCAGTGTTTCATATAATTATGATAATCATTTTCTTCGATTCAAAATTCTGACATGTTCCTTATCTTGTTATTGAAGGAACATGCCTCCAAAACGAAAATCCTTCACTAATGCTGAACTGGAACGACTCATCAATCAGCGAGTGGCTGAAGCACTGGCTACACGACAAACTCCTCCCACCAGTGGATCTGGCCCAAACCCGGGGAGCGAAGAGGTCAACAACAACGTCCCTGCAACAAGACCCTGCACTTACAAAGACTTCCTTAACTGCCAACCCCTTAACTTCAAGGGTACGGAAGGAGCCATCGGCTTACTACAGTGGATTGAGAAGATGAAATCTGTCTTCCACATCTGCAACTGCCCGGAGGACTGCAAAGTCAAGTACTCTATCTGCACACTGTTGGAAGATGCACTTACTTGGTGGAACACTCATGCCCAAACTGTGGGTATTGATGTTGCTTACAAACTTCCCTGGGATGATCTGAAAAGAATGATGACTGAAGAGTACTGCCCTAGGGAAGAGATCCAATGGCTGGAAACAAAGTTCTGGAATCACTCTATCAACGGCAACGACATAGCTGGGTACACTACTCGCTTCCACCAACTAGCTCTCTTGTGCCCAACTATGGTCAATCCCGAGTACAAAAGGGTGGAGAGATACATCTGGGGACTCCCTGCAAGCATTAGAGGGATGGTGACTGCTTCCAAACCAGGAACCATCCAAAGTGCTGTTCGTATGGCTCACAGCCTCATGGCACAGGTTGTCCACGAAGGGAAGGACAACAAACGGAAATCTGATGGAAACCCTGACAACCAGAGCCAAACCAAAAAGAAGCCTGCAACCACCAAGGTCAACGCCTCTGGATCTGAAAACAAGAAGGAGTACACTGGAACCAAACCCTTCTGCTCAAAGTGCAAACGCCACCATGACGGGCCTTGTGGCACTCCCTGTGATAAGTGCAGGCGTTATGGGCATCTTGCTAAAGATTACCGTGTGAAAGCTTGTTATGAGTGCGGAGTCGTAGGGCATTACAGGAATGATTGTCCTAATCTGAAGGACAACAGGAAAGGAAGGTTCTTTGTGCTGAATGCAAGGAACACTCAACCAGACCCTGACACTGGTACGTACGTTGTGCGTCATGTCTATTCTATTCCTTGATGGTAAATATACAATTAGATTAGCAAATTGTGGTTAATCGAATCCGGTAGTGTAATACGTAATTACACTTTAGAATTCAATGGTTAGATTTTCTGTTGAGATCGGTAACCCGGATATCATTATTGATATACATCGGCGAATCGGCCATCTTGTCGGAATCATTCATTCGAAGGAAACTCATCATTTTCCTAATCACGGATAAATCAGTAGTAGTATGTGCTATAGTACTCGGTTAGCTAAGACAGTATATAATTCGGTAATTAATTCGGCATGCATGATTTAACATGTAATACGGTTATCACTTCGGTGATCTAGTTCGGTTATCACTTCGGTGATCTTGTTCGGTTATCACCTCGGTGATCTAGTTGGAATATGGTTATCACTTTGGTGATATAAATCGGGATAAGTATCGTAAATCTATAATTGTTAATATAGAACGGTTGTACATCTAGTACGGTAGCTGTAGTTACGCTAAACTATGAGGACACACTAGTCTACATAATTTGGTGGATTATAGATCCAAATCATGGTAATGCTTGATGATACGGACCGATCTTGTCACGTAGACAACGGTCAAATAGAAATCGAAATTCTCCCTTATTCCTTAGAGATCGGTAGGCTTAAGTCTAACAAGGGGAGAAAGACTCGGATGTCTTAGAATTAGACATATCACTTAGTCGGCCTTAGAAATATATGGACATAAATTTCGATTGAATTTCGGGACGAAATTCTCCTAACAAGGGGAGAATGTGACACCTGGTCAAAAAGGGCCAAAATTAACGGCCAATTTAAACCTTAAGTATTCGTACTCAGTACGTGTTAAAACAAAAGTATCCGGATATTATATATGTATTTATATATATATATACTACAATGAATAAGTAATAATCACGTACAAACAAATCGAAAGGAACGCGAAATCTTAAATACGGACGTTGGTGAAAAACAATTTTAAATAATGTATTATTAACGAGAATAATAATTATTTACTCGGTTGAAGTTTTAAATACATTTTGTACACTAAAAACTATCCGTATATTCAAAGTAAAACAAAGATATAATTTTATATCTCATTAAAAGTATTTTTATAAAATACTTCAATTGAAAACTTATACGATTATATTTTTAGAAATTTATCATTTGGAAACATTATACTACATAACGATCGAGTACACAAAATTAACGGGTTAAATACCCAAACTTTTACTACCACTAAAATATCTACGAACAGAATAGGGAGTAACCCATACTGCCCTTTGAAAATTTTAACTAGTATCAATATTATATACTCCCTCCTTTGCTCTCAGACTCACACACCACTTCAATTATTTATCCACCAACCTTCATTCTTCTACTTCACCCTCGGCTAAAGCAGAGGCAGCTCAACATCAGCAACAACTTAATCATCATAAAAAAATAACAATAATAACCTCATTTTCATCTTTGTATCATCATCATCACAGCCCCATTTTATACCACTGTGAGAATTTCCTTCCTTCATTTTCTTGTGTAAAGTTTTAATACATCATTTATGTACTTTATATTATGATAACACTATGTTTATGAAAGATCAAACTCCAGAAATGGAATAGAAACTAAGAAATTTGAAGTGTTGGTGATGATAATATTTAACCCAAAAAATTATTGTCTGTACAAACTATTTTAGCATATGCAAGGGTAAAATTTATAGATGAAATCGGGTGAAACTATGAAACCCGGATAGGTACCACAACTCCTTGCAAACATCACGATGGACAATGACATTTTATTATTTAATTTAATGTTATTATTATAATTAAAATTTCAACTACAAATATTTAATATTGTATATATTTATTTTTTTGGATATGTATCATGACTTTACTAGTTTCAACTTGATATATATATTTATTATTATTATTATAATTATATATATATATATATATATATATATATATATATATATATATATATATATATATATATATATATATATATATATATATATATATATATATATATTATATACACACAACGACAAATAATACGGGTATATATATACATTCGGATAAATAAATATCCATAACAAAACAACGTAATTATATACGATATAACTCGTACGTTTTATATATATATATATACTTTTTCAAATTATACATCGAAACAAGTATACAAATAATATCTTTTTGGAAATTATTAGAACAAAATCATCACCAACAAATCGTACACATTTCAACTCAAACTATCTTTCAACACAAACAAATCATTAACATAATTTGACGATTAGTCAAATACTGATGTTAATATGTCTCTTAGGTTTAGGACGTTAGGAGGTTACGAATTGGACCACCCGCGCGATTAGAAACGCTAGCACCACAGGTGAGTCTCACAGCCCCATTTTTACTGTTTTTAAATATTGGGGTGAGATACAACACTTATTTGATTTCGTGATCACAGGTTATTTGATTAGTTAATTTAATTATTAACTCAGTTGTTATCATTGTTGGTCTTGATTTTCATTGTTCGGTTATTGCACGAGTGTTTTAATTCGGTAAAGTCCTCATCAGTGTATGGCTCATTAACTTAATAAGTCGCGATTAATAAAAGATAGTACTATCATGGGAGTGACATCCCCGTCCGGGTTGCTAGCTACAACCATGTACAAACGGGCATTTTAGTAATTATCATGGGTGTTGACACCGTTCGGGAGGCAGAAAATCGGGTTAGGCCTTGAACCATAGCTCAGTGTAATACAATGTCATTGTTGGTAAATCTAGTCGAAAACCATAATTGGTTAAATCATTGTTCGGTAACCTTATTGGGTTAATCATGTTTGTTATTAAATCGTCGGATAATTATGTTGATCACATCATATTTTATGTTAAACCTGTGAGATTCACCAGCTTTATAGCTGACCCTTTTAGTGTTGTATTCTCAGGTAAGCAGCAACAGTAGATGGCCCGCAGGATAAGCTATCTAGTATGAGTCGCATGCATCTACAAACATATGAAGATTTTCTTACATTATATTTTGTTAAACGTTATGTATTAAAATCTTTGGAATCTAATTATGCGAACTCATCTACCTTGTAAACTTAAAACCCAAACTATGTACTACTTTTGTAATATATTTATAAACGTCTCATGTAGAGTCGTTTGCTTGTAATCTTGGTGTTTTGATATTTGATTAGTCACACCCAAATCACCGCTTCCGCAAATCATGAAATCGGGGGTGTGACAACAAGAATCTACAATGAACAATCTTCTTACAGCTACATTCCGTAAATCACCTTCATTTATGTTACACAAGAATCCACATCGAACAATCTTCTTAGAGGTCAAAGAACATAAGACATTGTATCACATGTGATAGTAGATAACAACACATGTGATAGTAGATAGTAACACATGTGATATTACATTGTATCACATGTGGTAATAGATAATATCAAATGAGATACTATTAACTATAACTTATGATAATGGTAGTGTACAATACCACATTTGGTAGTGGATACTACCACATGTGGTAGTATCCAATACCACATGTGGTAGTGTACAATACCACATGTGGTAACGGATACTACCACATGTGGTAATACCATGTATCAAAGTCGACAATTAACATTGCCATATATGATGACGTTTTTATTAATCTACTCCCTCCGTCCCAATTTAATTGTCCCCAGACAAGAAACACGCAGTTTAAGAAAACATCAACTTCTCTCTTACTTTTTGATAAGATGACAATTCTACCCCTTACTTTTTACCTACTTTTTTGTCTTACATATATAAAGTAGGGGTATAAAAAGATTTTAGCTCATCATTTTTATCCATTTTTGGAAGTGGACAATTAATTTGGGACAGCCCAAAAAGGAATAGTGGACTATTAATATGGGACGGAGGGAGTAAATCACAAGATTACATGTGATACAATTTTATTTATTTGTAATTCTTATCAATCATCTCTTTTCTAATTTGATATGTCATTGTAATGATTACCACATGTAGTACCACATGTGATATTGTATTGTTATATTCTTTTTTTTTTTTGAACTATACTGTGATAGTAGATAACAACACATGTGATAGTAGATAACAACATTGTGATTACCACATGTGGTACATTGTATCACATGTGATAGTAGATAACAACACATGTGATAGTAGATAGTAACACATGTGATATTACATTGTATCACATGTGGTAATAGATAATATCACATGAGATACCATTAACTATAACTTATGATAATGGTAGTGTACAATACCACATTTGGTAGTGGATACTACTACATGTGGTAGTGTACAATACCACATGTGGTAGTGTACACTACCATATGTGGTAACGGATACTACCACATGTGGTAATACCATATATTAAAGTCGACAATTAACATTGCCATATATGATGACGTTTTTATTAATCTAAATCACAAGATTACATGTGATACAATTTTATTTATTTGTAATTCTTATCGATCATCTCTTTTTTAATTTGATATGTCATTGTAATGATTACCACATGTGGTACCTTGTAGTACCACATGTGATATTGTATTGTTATCTTCTCTTTTGTTGAACTATACTGTATTTTTTTCATCATTATGTTTTGTGGATTATGTTTGTGTTTAATTATCATTTTTTTTATTTTCATATATGTTTTTTGTGTTATATTTTTTCTGTAGTGAAAGAGGGTATTTCACATGGCCTTACTATCACATGTGGTAGCAATTAGTATCACATGTGGTATTAAGCAACATCTTTGATTGTGGGAAACACTATATGCTATAAACAAGTACCACATTATTATAGCTGTAAAAGAATGACTTACTGAAAACAAATAAGCATAGTAAATAAAATCATCTTTTCAATCTAATAACATTCGATTCTTAAAAATATCTTTAAGCAATATAAAAAATCCAAACTCATTAATTGTCTTCTTGCTCTGCTTTTTGTGCTTCTTCTTTTTCTCTTTCTTTATCTTCAGCCAATTTTTTAGCATCTGCTTGCTTCTTTTCACAGGTTCATCTATTATGGTCAGTCGCTCCACATAATTCACACTTTTTCTTACCTTATATTGCCTTCTCTTACGAACTCTTCAACCTTTGATTTCTTCCGCAACATATCTTAAGACATCCGGATACTACCACATGTGGTAGTGTACAATACCACATGTGGTATAAACCACTTTTACTAATTTCATACTTGTAGTTTTTTGTTGTAGTTGGCTATTGCACAGCTTGTTTAAATCCTTCAATTTCAACCATTTGTATGACAATTAATTATTAAAAAAAATTTAAAATTAGTTTCACATGTGAATCAATTCAACGAATTATAACGTAATTTCAATATCTCATAATCATCTACAATTTTTTCCCTTCTCAAAACACTTGACTTAGTTGTAGAATCAATAGAAATCAGTAGAATGTGTGATTATGCATCACAATAGTTTTTAATAACTATTAAATTGGGTAATATGCAAAAGTCAGTGTATTCAGATTAGAAGTTAACCTAAAACCACTTCAACCAAAGATCACAATTAAATAAAAACCAAACTGTCAACAATAATACATTATTATCAACCAATCATACCCTCATAATTTGAAGCTTAGATTCAAACGCGATCGCAACCCAATCAGGTTGAGACGATGACCATAAGCTTTTAATAACCACAAAACCAAATCATATATTAAGAGAATAAGATATCCCACCTTTTCCTCATCCTTTTTCTTTTGAATGTTAGCCTTATCTATCTGCACGGATAAGATGTATTAGAACTGAGAAATATAAGCTCACTGTAATTTAGAAGAAGAAGATCACTTAGCAGCTACCAGTGTAGTTCACTACATGCACGATTAAGTTCATGTGGTAGATCTTATTTACATCATAACCTCATAGGCCACAACACATCTGGAGGATCTTGTTTCCTATCTAGATACTCCTATATTTTATCTTAATCTCAGCATGTTTCTAGCTTCTTTTTTAGTTTCTGCAACAAAGTTTTTGCTTAATGGCTTCAATTGGACACTGCAATTCCACCTTGTATGCATCCATATCATGTGGATTAATACATGATACCCTAGTTTCCAACTAGACTCTATGGACAAACATTCAGGTTGACAGCATATGAAGGCTCACAACTCTTTAGAAATGCCTCTTATACGTGGCAACTGGTAACAGCACAGCTTGGCATCAAGTACATGACATGGATATCAGCAACTTAATATAGAGTCTCAAGTTAATCCACATAATTCTTACCACGGAATTAATTTTTTTGCTAGATATGCAACAGGGTATTTATATGACATCAAACATACCCTCTATTGAATTCTCCTTTCTATTTAACAAAATGCAACACGAATAGCTAGAACTAGTAGAATACACATACATTTTACTACACAAAAGAGGATTAAATAAAAATAGAGTAAATTCCATAGATGGTCCATGTGGTTTACACCGATTTACGAAACTCGTCCCCGTACTTATTTTTTCACTTTTTCAGTCCAATAACTTTGTTTTTCGCTTGAAAATGGTCCCTCCGTCTAACTTCACTTATTTTTGTCCGTTAAGTGCATCACATGACTTGCACGTGGGGGCAATTTGGTCATTTCAACTAAGCTTCCTCTTATTATTTTATACTTTTTTATGCTTATTCCTTTTTACTGGGTTTATAAATATAAATTTCATTTGATATTAAAAAGAAAAATCAAATAATAAAAAAAAAAACTTCATGTCATCGTCATCCACCTTCCACTTTACAACAACAACATTTAATCTTCATCATTAACTTCAAACAATCACGATCAAAAATTAACACTACAACAACATCATCAACATATAATCTTATGTTAAAAAAATACAATCTTTCCCTAACAATTATCCCAATTTATATCAACACAAATTCCGGTCACCTGCACAATAAAAGCCACAAATTCCGGTCATCACTTGCACCATCTATGAAACCCACAAATTCCGGTCACCTGCACGAGTAAGAGCCGGCTATCTTCATCCAATTGCCGCAGCCGCAACCCTTTTGCTTGTTTTCGTTTTGTAGATCTCGAGTCTCGTTTTCTTTTTTCTGATTGCGGGTTTTGTTTTCGTATTATATACGTTATATTTGTCGGTAACGACGGCGGTGGTTGTGTTTTTCGACACACCCATAGCTACCACCACTACCAGTACCGTTGCCGGAGAACATAGACATAAAAGGAGATATCCGTTTTTGTCCGTTTGACCCGATCTATTGTTTCCGATCTATGATTTTGTTAAGGAAGGGTGGTGGGTACAAATGTACAATGTACTCAACTACTCTACGAAATAGTCTCTTAACAATGGTGTGAGATGGTGATGACATCAAATGGGTTTTTAGTACACTCTCATGGTGATGATAATGATAATACATATGAGGATGGTGGTGGTGGGATGAATCTGGTTTGATGAATTTGGATCTACAAGAAGAAAGGAACTGAAAAATGATATACCGATTAGAATTCTAAAGAATTCAATTTCATAACTGATCCCTGTGGTTTAGTTCAATTTATAAAACCACGCCTATATTTTTAATTGAAATGACCAAATTGCCCTCACGTGCAAGTCATGTGATGGACTTAACGGACAAAAATAAACGAATTTAGACGGAGGGACCATTTTCAAGCGAAAAACAAAGTTATTGGACTGAAAAAGTGAAAAAATAAGTACGAGGACGAGTTTCGTAAATCGGTGTAAACCACAGGGACCATCTATGGAATTTACTCATAAAAATATTTGTAAGTTTGATGGCAGCTACGAATTTTAGTGAGCATAATCCTTCCTTTAAGGATTCTACCAAAGTCCAAAACTTACTTAAGAAAGGACGTTGAAACGTTTTATGATAGCTAGATAGCTCAATACAATCTACAAATTGAGCAGTAAATTCGATCATCACAGCGTGACCAACAGAGCACAATATAAGAATAACTAATCATGTTACAAAAATCAAACTTGTTGTATACATACATATACATATTATATATATTCAAGGAATAATAAAAAAAGAGGATCAATAAAGTAGAGAGTTACTAGTATACAGATTAAATCGTTCTTGTTTGCTATCAGTATTTATTGATGAAAACTTGTATCAATTTTCTGTTTTGTATTTTGTGACTTATGTATTTGAAAAAATATCAAATCGATTGAAATCGGTAGAATCAAGTAGAAATCGATCATCTCTAGTTTGTAGTTTACACAATTGATCTGAATTAATGAAATTCCTACCTTTGATTTGGTGATTTTGGTGAATTTCTGAGATCGATGATGAGACTTCTGAAACCCTATCTCATGTACAGGGTCTGCTGTTCCTTCTGTTCAATAATTTGCTGTATTATTTTATTTAGTTATTTAATTAAATGGGGAAATGTCAAAGGACGAAAATAGCCCTCCACCCTTAATGGAATTGGACGACCCAGATTGATTCCTGCATTCTTTTTTGATTTACCATACTTTTTTGAACTCAACTCTATTAAGCATACAAGTGGATCAATAGTAGGATAGGTCGAAGCTTGCTTTCTTAAATTAATTGAATTAAAATAATTGAATATTAATAAAATAAAAAATAATCAATTTTGATTGGTTAATTAGACTTCAATTTTTAAGTTGGATCCTCTAAATCCGCTTCCTATACGCAAGTAGTAAATTAATAGTATACACTACTATTTAGCGAAAATATATTCATTCTATTTACTAAATTATATATTCATGATGATGATGATGAATAAATAGAGTTAAGTTCAAATGAGAATGGGTATTATTGATGAGAATAGGGGAATGAATTTCATCCATTGAATCAACAAAATTAAGGGTCTACATTTAACCATCAAATTTTAATTTTACTAAAGGAGCTGAAACCAATTTTGGGCGGAGGGGTAATTTCGTAGTTATACCTTTTAATTAATTTCTTTTGTTTTTCATTTCAGACACAGAAAACTCATCCCTTCCATCCTCTGGATCATCTTCTCCATTCCCCTCTCAAACCCTTGCTCAAAATACACTCACGTAACCTTCGATTAAGCAAATCAAACTTCGAATTCCATCTATAAATCGTAGTTTTCATCGATCACGTTCGTTTGAATCTTCATTTTAACCATCAGTTTTGTTCGATTTCGTTTTGTATAAACCCTAACGCAAAAAAACACTAAAAATCCTCAAAGTTGGAATTGAAACTTCGAATTCCTTCTGCAAATACTAGTTTTCTTTGATCACGATTGTTTGAATCAACGTTTTAACCGTCAGTTTTTATCGATTTAGTTTTTGCGAAACCCTAGCTCTCAAAAAGTCATCTAAAATCAAAGTATCTGTAATGAACCTTCGATTTGTTCATTTAAATGGATATTCGTGAAGAACTAGCCCTAGCAACATCTTCAAAATCTTCAAAATTATTAGGGGATGTGTTTGATGTGTAATATTTCAAATCACAAGAGGTTAGTGATTTTGTGAATTCAAGAAAGGTTGTTGCTAACATTAACTTAATTCAAAGAGTACGTACAGATCCATCATTACAATTATTTTTACGATTTAATTGTGTATATGTAACATTAATAGGATATATGCGTATATATTTAGCACGAATTGTTCATGTGTGGCTTTGATTTTAGTTTACTATCTGTAGAGATAGAGGTTAGGAGTTAATTTGTTGACGTTTTAGGTTCAAATTGATGTACTGATTTGATAATGGCATTGTGTATAGTTCTGATCTGTAGTATATGTATACGTTTTATGTATGTATAGACTGTTTTAGTTGCTTGCCTGATGCTAGATTTATGTTATTGACTGATTTATGTTATATATATATATATATATATATATATATATATATATATATATATATATATATGTAATTTTGTAGTATTAACTGATAAGTGGTAATTAGTTAGTGTGAAGTGCAGACCAATGTGATTGGTGAATGAATGAGTGAGTGTTGGTTGTGATTGTGCTCCTTCAAGAAAGGTTGGTTGCTTACATTAACTTAATTATTTTATTATATTATTATATGAGTTCAATGGTTGTTTTATGTGTATTTGCAGGATAACAAGGTTAGGTCGTCTATAATGGAGATGATTTCAGTGAAGAATTTCAACTCAAATTCATTATCATACATTCATACCGGTAGTGAAGTAATCTTACCCAGTCACTCCTAATTTCTAGAAACATGGTAACAAATTTATCATATGAGATTTTTTGAAGGATTCTGATCTAGAGTCTACTAGAGTCTTCAAAGACAAAGACAATGTTACTGCCCACTTGAAGGTCTATTTGGAATTCTGTTTCTTCTGTTGCTGTTCATAGTTTAGTCGCGTATACCATTTCATTTTTGCTGTCAAGGCTAAATTTTTGGTCTACGGTTGCATTATTTCTAATCAAATACTTAAACATGGTATGAGTTTGGTAATAAGCTAGATTGAGTTTTTCACCTAAACTGTAGTATCTGAAATTAGTATTAACTAGTAACTTAAAACACTATATGTTTCAATCTCATAGTATCACATGTGGTAGTACAAAAGTGTAAAATATTTAAATTGAATATCAAATGTGGTAACTCATAGTATCACACGTGGTAGTGTACACTAACACATGTGGTATCCCTTCGTTTTATTGATTTATGTCTTTTTATCCTTGGATGTTAGTAGTAACTTATTTTTTTATGTTCATCTGCAGTGAAAATAAGTATGGCATTAGAAACCGCCTAAATGAAGACAACAGTGGAAAAAAGCCATCAAAAGATGTTGTTAAAGAAAACATTACCGAACCTATTGCAGAAAACTAGTCTGTTAATGTCTTTTGGTATATTTTGAATGTATCTTGGTATTATTGAATGTGTTTGTTGGTATTTTTGAATCTACTGCTCAAGTACAAAGTACAATATGTTAAATCAATTTGAATTTAATGTACTTATCTTTTTATGTTTATGTTTTTCAGTTTTGTAAATGTTTTTGTGTATACTTTTTTGTTTTACTTTTCTTAACCTACTTTGAAAAAGTATTTATATATAATATCACATGTGGTACCTCATAGCATCATATGTGTACCTCATAGTATCACATGTGGTATCAACTATTAGTTTTTAAGTTGAAACTTATGACTTTTGTAAATAAAGTCTCACATTTCACATACTATGTAGTAGTAGTTAGTATTTTTGTACAAAAATATTTTTATTTTATAATCAAGTACCACATGTGGTATCTTTCATACTATCACATGTGGTACCTCATAGTATCACATGTGGTACCCAATTGAGATAATTATTTAACCTACACTATTTGAATATCACATGTATCTCTTGGTAACACATGTGGTACTTCATGGTATCACATGTGGTATCAATAAGTATCTTTAAGGTTAAAACTTACAATTGGTAGTAGATAATATCACATGAGATATCACTAACTATAACTTGTGATAGCGGTAATGTACAGTACCACGCGTGATATCGGTAACTACCACATGTGGTAGTATACAATACCACATGTGGTAGTATACAATGCAATAGTTTAAGGAGGCAAAATGCAACATTTTCTGCAAATAAAAATATTCAAATTATGAAGTTACATGTTAGTAATATTAGTAATATGAAAATTTAGAAACTAAACATCTGTTACAACAATACACATGAAACACCCCACATTTATTTATATACATATTTTGTTTTAATTAAAAATTGTACATTTCTGACAGAAAATCGCGTCGCAAAATCATATAAATCGCGTCACGTTTTTAATTAAATCGCATGGCGATTCTACATGAACCGCGTTGCGATTGCATGAAAACTCAGACCGGAACAGACTGTTATTACAGCCGAACCATAACCTGTAATATCAAATTTTCCGCAACAGTTTTAAACAAACAACTATACAGAACTCTTTACCACAACACTACCGATGTTTATCAAACATACTTTGACAAGAGAATCATGCCACATTCTTTGGAGTGACCATTTTGACACTTGAATAAAAACTAACATAATCCAACATATTACCATTACTTCCATTTGTACATTTCAATCCAAAACATCAACGTGGTACTAATACTACAACCACAATCTATGACATTGCGACCTTTACAAAGATCAAGTACCAACATACTAAATTAAAACCTACAACGAATTTAGATGTCAAAACAACATAAGTTATATTTTAACAAAAGTTTGGGGTTTCGGCCTCAAGAGCATGATTTAGAGAAACGAGCTAGTTACCAAAGAGCAAAATCCACCTCTAGCTTCCGACGGGCTTTTTACTCGAATCCGCCCTTGAATCACTAGCTTCACCTAAAACATTTAAATTATACAACAGTAAGCACAACGCTTAGTAAGTAACGAAAAACAATCACATGTCATTATTGTTAAATTTAGCTAAGGATCCTTAACCACCCATGCTAGTCGTATACTACTAGCAATCATACGAGCCTATGGCCGCAACCATTACCCGCACCAAACCGTTAGCAAATGGCCGAAACCATTCCTAACACCATGATCATGTAATTCGAGACTTACTTTGCGAATGCACAATTAATTCACTTGTATTCTTTCCAACTTCTTTACTACCTAATCACATAAACACATAACAACACATTACAACAATACCACACTTTATCAAATTAACCTATTTCTTTTACTTCATTATAATTGACAATAAACTCATCCATCCAATTACCAATTCACATTTACATCATATACACATAGATATTGGTTCTATTAATTAACGACATCACCATTATTTTATCAATAACATACATCTTACCAATAATACCATATCTTTCTTTTAGAACCAATATACCTATGCATACATGTATACAATTACACTTATATTCCTTTTTCTTTACCTTGATAACAAACTCATAATCATATTATAATCATTACCATGTTTAATTTACTATTTTATCATTTATACATAAACATAATCACCTTCACTAACTTAGGGTCTAACAACTCCAAACCCTAACTAAATTCATCATTAAAGCTTCATAATATGATTACTTAACATGTATAATTCATCTATATAATAACCAACTACTTATTTAACAATCATCATTAAATTTAGGGTTTATACACCAAACCCTAACTAAAGAATTAAGCAACAAAGAGATGTAATTATACCTTAGATTCAATTAGGAAAAGATGAGGAATCTAATTAGAAACTCCTTAGCTCAATTACAAAAACAAAGCATTGGTTTTCATCAAAATCGCCATTTTCGCAGCTTTGTTTTTCTGTGTTTATATTTTTAGGTGTTAAAATATTAAAGCATTGGTTTTCATCAAAAGTACCTTTGTGATTTATTAAACGCCTTTCAACCATTAAACGTGATTACGGCCTTAATGATAGGACGTCGCGAACCCTATCCAAAGGTACTTAGTTATCTGTGTCTAAACGAACATGGTCTGATTTATAAACAACGTAAACATTGCTTTCTGAAAATGAACACAAAGTACATCGTCGCCTTGGAAGTAATACTTTCTGAATTGAACGTAAAGTACAATGCGGCTATGGAATAATGTTTTCTAAATATGAACATAAAGTACACCGGAACTGTGGAAATACTGCTTTCTTATCTGGAATGCAGAGTACACCGTGACTGTGGAAATACTATTTTCTAAATGAACGCAAATAGTACTTTGTTAATAAATTAGGGATTTATTGGGATTTTAAAGTAAGGGCTGGTTTATATCATAGATGGATTATTATTGTGCTTAAATACAAACTTAGTTAATAAGTCTAGGGTTCTTTTGTGAAGCAACGTAGGTACCGGCCAAGTACTTGGTAAAGCGGTGGAAACACTTCTAGTGGAGTACAACGTGGATGCCACGGAAATGCTGCCGTTACTTCACGGTGTGGATCAACGGGGTTACTGTATAAGCAAAGTGGGTACCGTCAATCGGTTAAGTACTTGGTATAGCAATGGAAACACCACTGGTGGAGTACAGTGTGGATATCATGGAAATACCGTTGTTACTCACTGTGTATCATCAGTGATCAAATATACCTAGACTTTACAAACCCATCGATAGAAAGTGATCAACGCACTCATCAAACCTGGTCTTGAACTTAAATGTTTTGTTTAGATTAGAGTATTTTTGTGGGGTTAAGAAAGGTCGGACATCGAGTTGGTTTGTCGCCTTATTCATGCACCCAGGATTAAATTCCATATAAGGTTCGCTATACCTTCACCGGTTAGTGTTGTGGGCTGGATAAACTACTCCGATCAGAATCACGATAGCCTAGTTGCTCAGTGACATACTGATCGAGAAATCTATCAGTAGGGAACTAGTGCTTACTCCACTAATACTTGAAATGAACGAAATACAAATCCTTTAAGACCAGTTGATAACTCACACATCATCCCAGTTAAGAAGGCTACCGAAGTCATAGCAAACACCTCCTCTAGATTATCTGCTAACTACCTATATTTTATTTTCGCTTTATTAAAATTTTCTGCCTAAGTATAACAAAAGCCAAACAAAAACCTCCAACTATCTTTTAAAACCATTACTAGTTTGATAGATCGTCTCCTACGTCCAAGATCCATAATACACTGATTCAGAGAACGACCCCAGGTCATACTTATCACTGTATACCCATAATGATGTATACTTAGGCCCCGCGAATACAAATTTTAAAACCCACTGATCGCCGCGCCTAACGGAAGGTTCACAACGATAAGAAGAAATTCTTAAACCGACTGTTCGGGTGGCATCAGAGTCTTAGGATAAGTTAATATGGGACAAGGATAGGGTAAGCTCGAGCTCGGCTCAATAGCTTGACGAGCTTCTACGATACAGACTCGAGCTCGGCTGGAAATTTTATATAAAAATAATTTTTAATACTCCAATTTACTTTATATTTATTTTAAAAAATATTGAGTTCGGCTCAATAGCTCGACGAGCTTCCACGATACAAGTTCGAGTTTGGCTCGAAAATGTGTTAGATTGGCTCGAGTTCTGCTTTAAATTTTATATACAAATAATTTTTAATACTCAAGATTACTTTATATTTTTTTAAAAAAATAAAGGTTAATAACATAAATCATTTCAAAATACATATAAAATTAAAGTTGATCATGAAAACAAGCCAAGAACTATGTCAAATAGTTTAACAATTTCAAAATATAATAATAATAATAATAATAATAATAATAATAATAATAATAATAATAATAATAATAATAATAATAATAATAATAATAATAATAATATTTACATATCAGATACTCCCTGTGTCCCATAATAATAGTCAATCTTTCCTTTTACGGACGTCCCAAATTAATTGTCCTGTTCCAAAAATAGATATGTAAGTTTGATCGTGATTACTATATTATCTGTAACATCCGTTCCTCGGGTCTGGTAATATTTTAATATTTTCTGATTGTGATTTATTATTTAAAGTGTCAGAAAATGGTTTCCTTTGTTATTTGAAAATAAATGAGGAAAAGAGTCGAATAATTTATTGTGACTAATAAATTAATGATTGTTTTAATTTAATCTAGTTGACGGTAAAATAAAATAATGTTTCCCCGCAAATGGTTTTTAAGTTCCAGGCAATGATAAGTACGGGGAACAAAATTTAGCCAATTATGTAATTGACTCATATTTGAGTCGGTTAGTTGAAAATATATTACTGCATACATACATACGCCTTGTACATACATACGTATCAATTCAAAACCCTAAATTCATGAGGAATCATCAAATTGAAGACATAGAGTTCGAATTTAAGCTTCAATAACGTGATTAAATCATTCCTTGATCATCCTAACCATGTGGTAAGTATCAATTTCTTGATTCTTGATAAACCCTAGAAATTGGGTTTTGGGTATTTGATTAAATTGGAGTGATTGATGTTAAATTGAAGCTAGTAGTGATTCTATAATTGCTAGTTGATGCTAATTTCATGATTAAAGGTGAAACCCTAACCTAGAAATGATATAATTGAATGATGATCATGATAATAGTGGTGGGTTTAGTTAATTTTCATGAAATTAAGCTTGTGGCTATGATATAATGATTAATTGATGCTTAAATGATGATTAGCATCTAAGCCTTAACCTTGAAATGAATAAAATGATATATGATCATTAAGAAAGTTAAAGGTTTAAGAAATTATTCATGAACTATGAATTGAAAGCTTAAGCTAGGATGAATAATTAACAATTATTGTTAATGATCATATTTGGATTGATTAAAGATGATTGTGTGAATCTAATTGTTAAGAATTCATTAAACCAAGTACGGTGGTTTTGATGGATTCTTGAAAAGAGGTTAATCACCTTAGTAATGGTTTAACTATGCTTATTAGTGATAATTAAAGTGGATTAATGTGATAAGAGGGTTATTCATAACCTTGATGTGATTGGTGTTAAAGTGATGTAAGTTAATAATCATATTACGATTTAATTTGGAAAGTGAATATTATGATCATTGATCATGACTAAGTGTTAAGTTATAAATGTAAATACAATTGTAAAATATTGTATGGATTTGAGACAAGTGATTAACTTGTGTGATTCTGTTGTAATTTCAGATAAACAGAAGGACTCAGTGATATTAGACTACTGAGCGGATGCCTGAGGTGGTCGGTGAGTGGATCTGTAACCTCAGTGTGATTTAGTTGTAATGATTTGGTTACAACAAGTAGTTATAGTATTACTTTGATATAATGTTTTCATTTGTAGATAACTTGCCATGTTAGTTTGGTTGTTTGCTTACTTGGCTGTTTGAGCTAGTATGTAAGATTCTGAGGTCAACTGGAAATGATGGTTGGACTTGATTGTTATTATAGACGACAGGAAATCTTGGAACTTGAAATGTTGGTTCAGAGATTTAGGTCGTGTGTGATTAACAACAGGTTATCGGTAATTCTGTATAGGCCAATACAGATGATTGATAAGTGTTCTTTGAGTACCAAACCGGTATAAAGGTATCTCAAGAACCACCGATCCTTATGATTGATTGATTGATTGTTTATTGTTATTTGATGTAAACAGATTGTTACGCTAAGTTGGACTGTAGATTATAGTTTCATTCACTTAGCGTTATGCTAACCCCACCACAGTTCTTCCTGCAGGTTATAAGTGATGGGACATATTGGGCGGGGCAGGAAGTATTTGGAATTAATGGAATGTTTGACAGGCTGTTACTCTGATGTTGGTTTAATAACCGAAGAAATGTTTTAAATTATATAACACCTAGTTGTTGAAATGTCATGTATTTAGTTTGGAAAAAGTTTATCTACATTAAAGGGTAATGTAAAGCATGGTTACATGTATGAAATATACGCTTCCGAATCACAATTATTATTATAATAGTTTTAATAAATGAGGGGTGTTATAAGTTGGTATCAGAGCATAAGTTTGGGTGAATTGGACATTGGTTATGTTCAATCCCAAATCTATAAGATATGTCAAGTCAAACATTCCAGTGGGTGTGGGATTAGTGATTGTATGAAAATGTGGTTATTGAATATGTACTAACCCATAACAAGTTTCGAAGTTGTGTTTTGGTTGCAGAGACGGAGGAACATGAGGAACCTAAGGGTATTCTCATTGATTCCTCGATATTCGTCGGTAAAAGTGTATCAGGTACTTTTCGATAAGCTTGTTGAATTTAAATAAGCTTGAAGTGTTTACTTTGCTATGGTATGATGAATAGTAAAGTAAATTGAGTCAGACTGATATGAATCCCCAGTTGTGAGTCCTTGGTGATTATTACTTGTTAATGTGATGCTAGGAATGTTAATTGAGATGTTTAGCATCATGAGTAGTTCAAAATGAACTAGAAATGGATTTTGTAGACACCTTGTTGTATAAAGTGTAATAGTTGAATTAATTGGATTTAAGTGTGTCTACAATGTGAAAATAAAGTATAAATCATTGAGTGATTATGATTTGATAAATGCAAGGTGTGAGTATGAATTCTTGCTAAGAAATTATTTGATACATGATAGATTTGTTGATAAGACTCCATATAGTAAATTTAATGAGATATTGGTAATCTCAATTAATAAGTTTGGAGTCTTGTTGTTGCGCGAATTAGAAAGCATCCATTGATTGGAATGTGTGTCTTTGACTAGGAAAAGTCAAAGTTGTAATTGGTAGAGTCACTTGGGTAATGAATATATTATAAAGTGATAAAAGTGACTAGATGTTTATGTGTTTTGCCTTGATCATGATTTTGGTTGAATTATGATCTAGGTATTAAAAGTGGTAAAGTAGAAAGTCAAAGTGGTCAACTAGTCTTAATATGCGTTGACAAGTTTGAAAATGAAGTAAAAGTTGAAAATTTGTTGTAATTGGTTGAAACATAATGAAATTATGTGAAATTGGTGTTTTGAAGGTATAATAGGACACCAATAGTGAAAGTGGGTTAGTTTGACTTATAATAGTCAACGTAATGTAAAATGGGATATGAAATGGTAGTTATATGGGTTGAAACCCAAATGGGTTGTTAAAGTGCCCAAATGGGTCACTTGATGGTTAAACGGTTAAAATGAGTAGAGGATTGGTTATAACCAATGTAAGAGTGACTTTAAGTCCTACATATAGTTGGTTTATGTGTTGAAAGTGTTTTGGGTAATCAATGTGGTTGTTTTGTTAAGAATGCCCATTTGGACCCTTAAACGGGTCGACTAGTTAAAATATGATAGAATAAGTATATGAGTGTGATGAAAGTGCCCACACGTCACAAATATATGTATAAGTATGTTGGCAAAGGGTTGAAACCAGAAACTTAGCCATTTGGAATATGGCGTGTCAACCAAAATGGTCGAAAATGGTCAAAAATGAGTTATACGTCCGTTTTCTCGATAAACGTAGATTTTGAAAAAGTGTGAAAATGGAAAGTTGCATTTTGATTATATGAAGGTGCCTGCAAAATTTCAGACTCTAATTCTTTACGGTTTAGGAGATATGTGCGTTTGAATTTCGAAAAATTGCATTAAAATTTCAGGTCTGAAAAATGCATTGGGAACGCGATCCTGGCATGGGATCTGGATCGCGTTAGCATGTTGATTTCGGTTACAGAATATTTTGGCCTAATGAACGCGATCCCAGCCGAGTTTTCTCGGATCGCGTTTGCATGTGTATTTCGTGATTATCAGATTTCGTTCTTGGGAACGCGATCCCGCCCTGTTCTCCGGATCGCGTTGGTATGACTAATTTGGTAACAGAACAATTTTAACTAGGGAACGCGATCCTGAACCTGTTCCCCGGATCGCGTTAGTAAGTGAAAATAAAAAATTTTCGACGTTTGACGTAACGTTTGACGTAGAATTTCCGTAAGAAAATTTCGGTGTCAGATCAAGACGAAATTTACAAGTCCACTCAAAAACGGCCCAACGGTCAAAGCTCATCGCTTCGCCATGAGCCCTGTCAGTTTTGGGCACTTCGGGGTCGTTTGGAGCCCGAAAATGGCATTTTATTGTTTTTCGGACCTTATTTTGGACTTTTGACTCACGTTTTGTATTGGGCTTTTGTTTCTTTGAGCCCAGGAAACATTCCTGTGTATATGTGCAATATTGAAACTTGTTTTAAGAGGTCGACATATATTATTATGTATGAGTTGTTCTTAGGTGGTTTATTTAACTGTAAAATTAACTGGTATAGTTGATTGTTGCTAACCAGGGTTAGTAAACATTGATTATGGAATTACGTGGATCATATATGTGAATTAGTTGAACATGAAATGCTCAATTGTAATTCAACTAAAGGTGAATAAATTAATGAATATGTGTTGAATGTTACACATTGTTTGGATGAAGGGTTTAGTACTAAATGTACTATAAGTGTTAAATGATGTTGATGGATGTAGTTGTTGGATATTGCATCCATGTTAAAGAAATGTAACTAGTATTTGATATTGAATCAGGTAATAAAAGTGTTGATTGATGTAATTGTGTTGGACATTACATCTGTGCTAATGAAATAGTGAAAAAGAGTTATAATTACCTGATTTTATGATTAATTGTTCATTTAAAGTGATAAGTTCAAAATTGTAGCAAGTTGATATTTGGTAATATACTTGCTACTACGAGTTGTTATAATTGAGCAAATGATTAATATCAGTGTTATGATATATGTGAGAGTAAAGTAATAACTTTGAAGATGGATGGTATGAAGTGGCCTGAGAATAAAGTGTGACTGACATAATATGACGACGTCTGGCCAACGTATTTATATTATGCCATTTCACATGGAGTTGTTGAGGTTACTAAGTACCAGATAAAGTTAATGTGATATAAAATAACAGGTAAGATATGTTAACCTGTAGTTGAGAAATAGTCAATGAGTGACTAAAATGAAAGAGTAGTAAACCATAAATTGTTGTTAATGTGGTACCTATGGTACAAGCGATTTGTGTGTAGTTAATTGCAACTAGTGATAATTAAAAGTTGATTTAAGCAAAGTAGAGGTCAGTTGACTGCAACTAATATTGTGTTGATATTGTTGAATAGATGACTAGTGACAGCACCTTGTGTTGTTGAAATACCTATGCTGATGGCGCATGGTATTAGCAGGTGTTGATTTAGCGTCCGATTTGATGTGTAAGGATGCTAATTGATTATGTGATAATGGTAATACCATAGAATGGGACCTCTACATAAGGCTTAATGGTTATTCTTTTGTGTTGGTGGTTATATGAATTGGATTCCTTTAGATAAAAGAATTTCATATAACCTAGGTAAAGTGATGATTAAATAGTTGCAATGTCAGAAATTCTAGCAAGTTGTTAGTTAAATTGCTAGTAGTGAATCAAGTTAAATCTTTATTGATAAGATACATGTTGTGGTATTCAGTACCACTTGTGCTGTTATTATTGTGATAAAGATAAAATTGTATTATATGTTTAAATAGTTGACATGGCTAAGTATGAATAGTCATGTAAGTGGTTATTTAAACTTATTAGAGATAGGATATATGCACAGTATTTGTGCAAGGGGAAAGAATAGAAACATGTACATTCGGACAGGTGAATGTGGAAAGAATCGAATATATGTAAATATATTTATAAGTTGCTCACGGGAGTAACATTTGATGTGTGTATTTGTGATTAAAAAGTTGAAGATGCTACATATTATGAAAAATATTGCATCTTGTGTTAGCAAATCAAATTGAGTACAAAGCATAACTTATGTGTTTGTGTGAATTTAATTGAGGTACACACTAGTGGTGTGTAAGTTGATGAGATATATACACATTTGGTGTTGTGTGATTGAAGATATGCATGATGAGGATATGCATAAATGAAGTAAATTATAACCACATCTTGTATGCATATAGTAATGAATAAGTATGTGGTTAGTAGTGTACGAGAAATATATATAGTATTAGTAAAATGAAATGTGTGAATCTATTTCACTTGATTGGTTAAGTGTAATCAGATTTCGAGGACGAAATCCCTTTAAGGGGGAGAGAATTGTAACATCCGTTCCTCGGGTCTGGTAATATTTTAATATTTTCTGATTGTGATTTATTATTTAAAGTGTCAGAAAATGGTTTCCTTTGTTATTTGAAAATAAATGAGGAAAAGAGTCGAATAATTTATTGTGACTAATAAATTAATGATTGTTTTAATTTAATCTAGTTGACGGTAAAATAAAATAATGTTTCCCCGCAAATGGTTTTTAAGTTCCAGGCAATGATAAGTACGGGGAACAAAATTTAGCCAATTATGTAATTGACTCATATTTGAGTCGGTTAGTTGAAAATATATTACTGCATACATACATACGCCTTGTACATACATACGTATCAATTCAAAACCCTAAATTCATGAGGAATCATCAAATTGAAGACATAGAGTTCGAATTTAAGCTTCAATAACGTGATTAAATCATTCCTTGATCATCCTAACCATGTGGTAAGTATCAATTTCTTGATTCTTGATAAACCCTAGAAATTGGGTTTTGGGTATTTGATTAAATTGGAGTGATTGATGTTAAATTGAAGCTAGTAGTGATTCTATAATTGCTAGTTGATGCTAATTTCATGATTAAAGGTGAAACCCTAACCTAGAAATGATATAATTGAATGATGATCATGATAATAGTGGTGGGTTTAGTTAATTTTCATGAAATTAAGCTTGTGGCTATGATATAATGATTAATTGATGCTTAAATGATGATTAGCATCTAAGCCTTAACCTTGAAATGAATAAAATGATATATGATCATTAAGAAAGTTAAAGGTTTAAGAAATTATTCATGAACTATGAATTGAAAGCTTAAGCTAGGATGAATAATTAACAATTATTGTTAATGATCATATTTGGATTGATTAAAGATGATTGTGTGAATCTAATTGTTAAGAATTCATTAAACCAAGTACGGTGGTTTTGATGGATTCTTGAAAAGAGGTTAATCACCTTAGTAATGGTTTAACTATGCTTATTAGTGATAATTAAAGTGGATTAATGTGATAAGAGGGTTATTCATAACCTTGATGTGATTGGTGTTAAAGTGATGTAAGTTAATAATCATATTACGATTTAATTTGGAAAGTGAATATTATGATCATTGATCATGACTAAGTGTTAAGTTATAAATGTAAATACAATTGTAAAATATTGTATGGATTTGAGACAAGTGATTAACTTGTGTGATTCTGTTGTAATTTCAGATAAACAGAAGGACTCAGTGATATTAGACTACTGAGCGGATGCCTGAGGTGGTCGGTGAGTGGATCTGTAACCTCAGTGTGATTTAGTTGTAATGATTTGGTTACAACAAGTAGTTATAGTATTACTTTGATATAATGTTTTCATTTGTAGATAACTTGCCATGTTAGTTTGGTTGTTTGCTTACTTGGCTGTTTGAGCTAGTATGTAAGATTCTGAGGTCAACTGGAAATGATGGTTGGACTTGATTGTTATTATAGACGACAGGAAATCTTGGAACTTGAAATGTTGGTTCAGAGATTTAGGTCGTGTGTGATTAACAACAGGTTATCGGTAATTCTGTATAGGCCAATACAGATGATTGATAAGTGTTCTTTGAGTACCAAACCGGTATAAAGGTATCTCAAGAACCACCGATCCTTATGATTGATTGATTGATTGTTTATTGTTATTTGATGTAAACAGATTGTTACGCTAAGTTGGACTGTAGATTATAGTTTCATTCACTTAGCGTTATGCTAACCCCACCACAGTTCTTCCTGCAGGTTATAAGTGATGGGACATATTGGGCGGGGCAGGAAGTATTTGGAATTAATGGAATGTTTGACAGGCTGTTACTCTGATGTTGGTTTAATAACCGAAGAAATGTTTTAAATTATATAACACCTAGTTGTTGAAATGTCATGTATTTAGTTTGGAAAAAGTTTATCTACATTAAAGGGTAATGTAAAGCATGGTTACATGTATGAAATATACGCTTCCGAATCACAATTATTATTATAATAGTTTTAATAAATGAGGGGTGTTATATTATCCTTCAATGAAATTATTATTACAAACTTTTAAAGAAACGGTAATTAATTGGTTAAGGGTAAAAATGTCATTCTGCAAAAAATAAGAAAAATAAAGCAGTAACAAATATGTTTTTATTTAACAGCGTATTTTTTGCCGGATGACAATAAATTTTGGACAGATGGAGTAGTACATATATATGTATATATATAATACAATTATTTTTGGACGGAGAGGGAGTATAGTAGTACATATATATGTATATATATAATATATAATATATACATATAGATATCGATAACATCTTGATAATAGGTCGAGCCGAGCTAGACTTGATATATATTTCGAGTTTGATTTTTAAGCTCAATTTTTAAGCTTGAGCTGTGGTTCGAACTCGATAAAAAGCTCAACTTGTTTTGAGTCGGTTGTCACACATCTAAAACCTTCAAAACTACGTAGTTTGCCTTCAAAATTTCCCATCAAATAACACTAAAACCTAAATTGATTTTCATCATCTATAATCCATCTCGATTTATCCAACCTGAAATGACTGTTTTAAAGAAAATCACTGCATCACCAAGTTATATGAAATGAGAAGTCAGTCGTCGTAGGTAAATATTATCGTTGTTGTTCTCCAGATTCTTTTACTTCGTTTCTTATCGTTGAGCTTAACAAAAAGCATAAGGGAAGCATAAGATGTAAACTGTGGATAATAATTTCTTCTGTTCATGTGCATGAAGGATTATGTCGTCATCTATGGAAGACGAGATTCAGTTTTAAGCTTATCAAAACTACATAGTAAGTTTTGATGGTTTCACATCTAACTTAGATGGGTGACTACCCCATGTTCACTTTTTAAAAGGGAGATGAATTTTATAAGGAATGAAATAAAATGTTTTTTGTGAATATAAAAGTACACTTTGTCCATGTAATTATTAAAAACTTATTTGTGAAAATCACCTCCCATTTACAAGGTAGACATTATGAAAAATGATTATTTTTTTTTTTTATTTTTTTTTTATCTTCTTACTTTTTGCGAATTAATATTATATGTTTATAAAAAATTTCTTTTATTTTGTTAATTTGTGTGATTTATTCAACTGTTTGTATTTAATGATTATAAATTAAAATGTTAAGAACATTGTCTTTCACTCCTCAAGATTTTCAGCAACAATATTCTCAGCAGAACACAGGAAAAACAACGTCACCATCCTTAGTTCTGTGAGCAATATATATGATGCATGAAATGATTGTAGATTTGGATTGAGCATGGGCGGTTAGAGTGCATTTATAGCTTAAATTTATTTATGAAACCAAATTTCTGATTAATTAAAAACATTAAAAAGTTGGTTATTGTTAAATTTCATTATGAATGCCACTAATATTTGCTATTCAATACAACAATGTTGCAAGATGTAATATGACTAACTTGAGTTTATAAGACTATATATGTCAAGTTTATTAGGCCAGATTATCTAGCGACTTAAAATTCCTTAAACCGTACAGTAACATCTTTCCTTTAAATATGATTAATGTGGAAAGTACGTGGATAGAGAAAAGGAACAAGTTGGAGTGGCCTCAAAAGAAATGATCATCTCATCTCATGAGAGTTTTAAAAGTTGGAAATCAGAGCATCAATTCGAATTTCAAACACCTCTTGAGCCAATAGCTTTAGTAGCATACCCAGCACCACCATTTTCAAGATCACAACCACAGCCACAAATATTCAATAAAGTCAAGTCTTTCAACCATAACCAAACAGCCACTTTAAAACAGCCTGCAAGAGCACCATACTCTTATTCAGCTAAACTAAAGACAAATGTTGCAGAACCTATCAAGTATTAACATAGTCATCTCATATCCAAGGTATAAATGCTGTGCAACATTGACTCTGAGTTCACATTTCTAAGTACCAGCATGAAGCTGGCTGCCTCAGCAACATCAAGATATATATAAGGCAGGCATCCTAAATATCAGGAATGATCCCAATCGTCACATTTCCTGGCCTTGACAAGACTGTTATGTTAAGTGGTTTTTTATTGCCACCACCAGCTACACCTTGGATATGGCTAACTAGCAGGTGGAGCCATTTCAGGGTATGTTGTCATCATGGTAGCCATCTTATTGGGGGCATAATGGTTGATAATTTGCCAATTGACATACTTCCTAAAGTTCAGAAGGTTGTAATGACTGACTAAATGGTCACCATGGCAGCATCCACTGCACACCACTATGTTCAAAAACTTTCGCATGAAGCTGAAGCGGAGAAAGTTAGAAGGATTTGATTATGGCAGCAGAGACACAGGCATAGAGAAGATTATGGGTGTGGAACTTAAAAACCAATAGTTAAAACAAAATAATTGATAAGCTTATAGGAGCCAAGAAGAGCTTTTACAGTTAGTCAGCAATTAGAAACCTGGCAGCTAAAACAAGACCTTATCAGGTAAATCAAAAATCAAAATTGCTTGAGAGTAGTAAATTCATATGCAGTAGGATTGTAGCATGCACCAAAAGAGTGTAGCTAAAGATGAATGTCAAAGTGACCTTAATTATTTAACCTTGTTACCTTTCAGACAATGATCAAGTAATATCATCACTTTCTACTTTCAACTACTTACTATCAGACCAATTACCTAACTACAGCAACTACTTATCATACCACTCACCTAGCTCCACCAAATCATTATCAGACAACATATCTAGAACCAGCATATCATCATCAGACTATATAGGTCAAGTAGCATCTGAAACCTTCAAGTTGGATGGAAAAATGAAACCTTTAGCTTCCAAATGAGAGAGAGCCTACAAACGAAAAGAAAAACAAAAGAAGAAGAAAGATTAGCAAGAATAAAGCTCACATGTGTTTGTGACAATAAATGGTGAAGTGGGATCACAGTTTCTTCTTTACAATCATTAGAGTTTGTGTTGTAAGTTTAAAGGAGTGTTTGAATGTGCTATTAAACTTATACTTGTATTCGACAAGAAATTGATATAGTCGGTGTTTGAATGTCTTGGTGAACTAATTCTGGTTTTCATTTTCCGATTATTTGGGGTCAATAATTCGTACTCAAAGAAGCATGTAACAAGTAATTTAATATGTGATTTTAATTCTTCAAAACATAATAATCACATTCAAACAATTTTATCAAAAAACAATTGAAAGTACTACTAAAGCTAACGATCAATAAGTCTCATGGAGACACAAATTGCAAAAGAAATATTACCTTTAAACAGGGACCTCCAACTTGAAGCTCCTTGAGATGACAAAGGTCAAGTATAAATCCTTTAAGCATCTCTTCTTCCGCCTTTTTAGGCGTCTCATTTAAGCCACCCGTTCTATAACATAAGTCAGCTTTAACCAAAGAGGACACATCTAGCAACACAAGCTTCCCCAATTTCACATAAGATTTGATTGTTAGTGACAAAATATACGGAGCATTGATAAATATAAAATCATCATCATCATCAAAATATTCTTCTTCATAATCATCATATTGAGAACCCCAGTATCCAGAAAACACCAGGTTCTTAACACTCTTTGAAGTAATGTTTAGCCGCATACACCCATGGCAAGCTTCCAACTCTAGAGTTTCCAATAGAGGACTCCCGGATAAAATATTCCCAATCAAAGCTTCATCTAATTCCCCCTCTGAAATACACAGACTCCTAAGCTGTTTCCAACTAATCGCACCGGTCTGATTAAACACAGGGCCTGTAACTTTCAGATCCCAAAAACATGAATTCATGTAAAACAATTCATGTAACGAAAACTCAAGTTTTAAGTCACGCGGAGGCCATAATCTTAAATCGAGTTCCTCAACTTCACAATCGACAGCGTAGTGAATCCAATTGTTGACTTTTGAAACAAACGGAGCATCACAAACAGTATAGAGTTGGAATTTGTTGAGTTTCAACTGGCGACATTGAGTTAGGGTTTTGTCAACGAAAGATGCGAAATTGGAAAGCATGTGGACAGCAGCATCATTACAAAAGTGGAATGCGAGATTAAAAACGTCAGTCCAGACATGTTGCCATCGTTTGGAGAGCGTACCTGTTCGTATGGCTTCTTTTGTGTTATCCAAACGAGACAGGATTTCAACAAGTATGCAATCAGGTAACACACTTATTCTATCCCTTTCTTCTTCACATTTTCCTTTTTTTCGGGTGATTTTCTTAGTTCGAATTCGCGCTTGTTTTTCCACCGTTTCCATGGCTGCAACAGAACCCTAATCCCTTTCTTAGTTTCTTCTTCTTTTTCAGAGAACCCTCCTCCCTTTCCAGTTTCCAATGTGAAATACAGTGGTGAAATAAATTTTTATTTGGACCTTCAACATTAGAAAGTTACATTTCAGTCCCTACAAAATATAAAGTTATTTTTTAATGGCCGATTCTCACTTCTCACTTAATTTAATCATAATGTAACCTTTAAGATGTCCCACGTGACAAATCCCAAATAACGCATATCACATCACATATAATCTTAAAACGAAGCTGTTCCACATTAAATTTTATGCTGTAACAAAACTAATTGTTGACTTGCGATTAACTAGACTACCGTAGAAATATATATATATATATATATATATATATATATATATATATATAGAGGATGAGGATCTAGAGAGAAGGAAAATATATGAGAGAAGATGAAGAAGGATTTTGGAGCATTGGATGAGACAATCAATGGTTCAAAATATTTGATGATATTATCAAATGTTTTTTTATTCTTGAAGGGTAAAAGTGACTTTTGCTTGATTAATTTAAAAAAACCGTCCCATCATTTTGGGTAGTTTTAATGGGTTTTTGTCCATAAATATAGGATCTTTCTCAGAGAGAAAAAAAAAAACCAGGGATCCATTTCCGTTTATTTTCGTCAACTATTTTCTTGATGCTTGAGCACGTGATTTCATAATACCATTTTGTTATAAAAATTAGTATTGATGTATACTCCAAAATATTTATGGTATTCGATAATTGTTTTCTTGTGAATAATCATTATAGTATAAATTTGAATCACTGATTAATTATAGAGTTGCAATCAAATTTGTGTTCGACACCATAGTTAAGTTTGAAGTGAAATGTTGGTACAGAAACTTCAATTATGATTCAATGCTTTGTTTGAGCCTTTTATTGAATCAATATTTTGTTTGTGAGTAATACTGAATCATCTTAAAAGATTATAATTTTTGAATCAAAGTTTTTGAATTTGAATTATAATGACGTATCATTTAATAACAAGTTTTTTTTTTTTTTTTAATTTCATATCAATGAATTAGTGAAATTCACTAGATTTTGTACAACAGATATGAATCAATTTTATAAAATCTTATGAATCAATGTTATAGAGTTTCTGAATCAATATTATAAAATTTATGAATCAATATGAAAAAAATTCTGAATAGGTATCAATTGAATCAGTTTTCATTGAATCATAGTAATAAATCCACGACTAAAATGATTTTTAATCATTTTTTGTTGAATCGCACTGAAGATTCATAATATAAATAAATTATAATACGACACGTCGATCACCATAGTTGAAAATTCCCCATAAACAAATTTTGGTAGGCAGTTAGAAGTTATAAAAAGTTTCCTTTGACACAAAATTTGAGGTTGGCTAATAATATAACAAATTAAATATCAAGAAGTGAAAAAAAAAAAAAATCAGGTGATACACTTCGTTTATGGATGATACAAGAATCGCTAATTTAATAAATTATTTCTACCTTCATAAGATTTTTTGAAATAGTGTTAATGAACGTCAATCTAAAATAAACAAGAAGGAAAAAAAGTCATCCATTAATTTAGGTCTGTTAGGAAAAAAACTGATATGATAATAATTTTAATAATTAATTAATATTTAAGTACCCAAAATACCCTCCCATATGGTTTTGAATTGATTGGTCCAGAATGTTTCTCCCTCTTCTCTATCAAAATTTTCTTCTTTTTTGATCCCCCTACTATATATATATATATATATATATATATATATATATATATATATATATATGAGGTGGGTTCTTTGAAGACTAGTAAATATTTGAGGAATGAAAGAACCAATCAGATTTCAGCATTTCATTTTAGTAGGGAGGGGTATTTTGGTACATTCATAAATCAATATTAGAACAAAAATATTAGAAAAGCATACACGTTATGTTCTTCCCCAAATTCTGAAAGCAAGGGTTTCTTTCAAATTCAACACCAATCAACAAATTAATAGTTGCTTCGAACGAAATTCATGCTCAAAAGCATAATCCAGATTGTATGATCATGATAAACAACATCCATCATGCTATATTTGATCGAGATTGAGAACTAATTAGAAAATAACGTGATATTTTCATGGAGGAAAGCTACAAATTCACATGCCAGTATTATCTAATTTGAACGTCATTCAAGCTCTTAAACATCATGTAAATCGCACATCCTGATGACGAACGAAGCGATAAAAAGTATGCAGATTTTCACGTTAAACTACAGGCATCAATACGTTAGTTTCTCCGACAGAGGTAATCTGTGTTTCATTCATCAATGTAATCACATGTAATTTCTTCTACAATTGAGTAAGAAAAACGATTGAATCAAATTCATATATTTTGCTGAAAATATGAATATCTATTTTTCGCACACCAAGTGCTCGATGAAATGCATAGTTAGTTTGCTCATTAGATTTCCATGTAAATATCATATGTGATTGATTGGCAGTTGGAATTCTTTCAATAATGAATGTGCCCCATGAAGTTGATAGTGAAATCACGTGTGATACATTTAAATCCGAAAATAATCATATGTGATTTGCTATTTTTAAGCTATAAACCATATCATAAGAAGTATGTGATATTGTTCATATATATGAAAAGAAGAAATGGTGAAAGTAAAAGATTTCAACGTGTTCTTTAAAAATGGTGAAAGTAAATTTGTATGTCGTATATGCCGTGATACTTTTGAATGAGTGAAGGAGTTCTATTATCATGTGTAGACTCATACAGAAGAGAGATGGAAAGCATTCTTTGCAGGGCGTAATGATAAAGTCTATTTCTTGTCTAAGGTTGTATTTGGGTTAGAGGTGAAAAGTCGCAAGAGAAGTCATTTTTCAGGATTACTAGTTGTTGATGATCATGATCATGTGAATGGTAATAATAAGGTGCCGAAAACATAAAACTTGTTGGGAATGATGGCAGTTGATTGTGTGGAGGTTGATAAGGATGTACGGCATGCAGCAGAGAGTTTAGTACTAATGTCTTGAGATCACAATTCAGTGCCGGAAGGTATTATAATATCGACGGATATAATAAAAGCGGTTGAGGGTCTTTTGAAGCGGGCTAATTGGGCTGTAATAATGGTTAGAAGGTAGGCGTAAGATGGTTCGTGACTTTGATGTGAATTTATCTGCAACGGAACATGAAGATTTAACACAACTTATTATGGCATAACAATAGAAGAAAAATGCAGTTTTTTTGGTCACAAACAAAAGGCATTGTACTTATTGTGATACGAATGTTAACAACTTTCTGTTTCTCTTGACAAATTTGTTTATGATATAATAGCAGCAGGCCATCAGGGGATTATTAGATTATTTCAATTAATAAATTCATACATTCTCCTATTAATTGTACCGAAGCTGTGATTATGGCAATATTTTTAGGAAATTATATCCATAATTAAGAACCCTAGAATAACTATGTCACATGTGATTTAGGTAAAATCACATTTATTATGAATAATAACATGTGATTTTAGGTAAAAACTAATCTATTTTATAAATAATCATATGTGATGTTAGGTAAAATCACATGTGATTATGAGTTGTTGTGAAAGAAGATCACACATTTTAGTTGTAATCACGTGTAATCGAGCAATTATAAGTTTAAAATTTACATTTCTGTTTAAATCACATGTGATATTATGAAAAATCACATGTGATTTATCTTACAAAAATCATCACACGTGACTTTTCCCTATAAAATCACACGTGACTTTTCCCTATGTATATCACAAGTAATTTTGCCCTATGTATATCACAAGTAATTTTGCCCTATGTATATCCCGCAAAAGTCACATAATATGATACAAAACAATTTTCAATTGAATCAACATTTCTGTTTAAATCACATGTGATGTTATGAAAAATCACATGTGATGTTATGAATAATCATAAGTGATTTATCTTACAAAAATCACATGTGACTTTGCTCATAAAATCACATGATATATGAGGAGTCATTCAAGAGATCGATAAAATCACATATGATTAATAAGGTGATTTTTGTGATTTTGGGTAAAATCACATGTGATTTAGGGTAAAATCACATGTGATTTTGGGTAAAAATTCATGTGGTTTATGAATAATCATATGTGATTTTAGGTAAAATCATATGTGATTATGATTTTAGGTAAAAACTCATGTGGCTTATGAATAATCATATGTGATTTTAGATAGAATCACATGTGTTATCATAAATGTAGTATTACTTAAAAAAATCACAAGTGAAAAAAAATAATTACACGTGATCTTAGCTTAATCACATGTGATTTTCATAAATTAACATTTATGTTTAAATCACATGTGATGTTATGAAAAAAATCACATGTGATGTTATGAAAAATCACATGTGTTTTATCTTACAAAAATCACCACATGTGACTTTGCCCTATAAAATTACACATGACTTTTTCCGTATAAACATCACAAGTGATGTGATTTTGCCCTATGTATATCCCACAAAAGTCACATAACATGATACAAAACAATTTTCAATTAAATCAACATTTCTGTTTAAATCACATGTGATTTTATGTAAAAACTCACAAGATTATATGTAAAATCATATGTGATTATGGGTTTTTTTTCTAAAATACGTCACATGTGATTATAGTTAGAATCGCATGTGATACTAGTTGTAATCAAGGAATTAACTGGTTTAGGGATGTCAGAAAAAATTACACTTAACAAATCAAATAAAAAAGCTCCTAGAAAAGCTCGTTACTTATATGAACGACCTACAAATTTTTATCTTCTCAAAGTCTCAATAGCGCTTATAAGTAATAACACGATCATACTCATTTTTGTAAGTAGAAAGTTATGTATCAAACAAACAAAGAATGAAAGAAATAATGAATTAATGATATGAGGTTAGAAAGTTTTCCATTATTAATATTCCAAAACTACACCCATATTACATACATATATATACAGCAACAACCAATACACCCCAATTATCATCCTGTTGCTATATACATTTTCATGCACATCATATCGACACACTTCACAGTAGCATACACTCGAATATTTCCATAGTACACTTACAGCCTCCAGCCCACTACTATTCAACCATATACAACAAGCAAAACACCATCACCATCATGCCCAATTCCACCCCTCCAGATCTGTTGTTCGACCCGTTTCATATTAATCATGTTGCAGCCACTGACTTAGGGTCGTTAATCCATTAGTTTCACTTTAAATCTTCGATTCCGGTCTTGCTTTTATCCGCTCGAAGCTTCTTAATTGATCATGTAGCTTCAATACAAAACCAGAAACCTATAAACAAAACATTCACCATGATTACGATATTGAGCCACATAACAAAACAGTTAGTTGTATACCTGATTACTAAGAATGCGATCTCCTTTAAAATGTAATGAATTGGGCTCTTGGGGATGACATATAAGAATGACCTTAACCGTACTTAACATTTTTCAAATCAAGTACAGCTATTTACAGTTAAGTTAACAGTGCCACATACTATATATCCATGCTAAAGCCAACTTGATACTCATCTTATTATCAATTTGTAGTAGGTGATAACAATATGAGGTTGTGACCAACCTCATATAACATTTCAGCTCAATGATATGACGTTGCTACTTTATTTTCGTCATGTTTAATGGTTGCAGCAAGAACGATATCTACTTATTAATTGTTAAAGTAGCTCACAACCTATAACTACTTACATGAGTGTATGTTTCTTAATAATAAGTCATATCCTCAAAATGATATTGCTAGCAAGTTATGTGTATCATAAGTGACCTAACACATTCAATTCAACTCTGAAACATGTAAAAATGTGAAGGTAGTGGTTTTCATTGAGACATTTATCGAACACATGGAATGCTTGATCGAGTCTAGCAATTTTGGGTGCATCCGTAAAATAATAACATGGATAATGATGTGAAACAGGTAAGAGGTAAGGAGAAATTGAAGAAACGAGTTAAGATAACCTAAGAAAACGTATATTGAAAATACAATTAGATCAAAAAGTTACAGCAAATCACATGTGATTATAAAAAATCACTAACAAAATTAAATTCTGGACTTAAGAAAATTAGGGCTTGTTTTATAACTAAAAATTCACATACTGCTACAATGATATGAAAAACAACATCAATAGCAAAACTGCTCGTACAAAAGCAAAATGAAGATTAAAAACCTTAAGAGTCATATGTACATGTTGAATCAAAATAGCTTGAATCTGAAAACTTTGTAAATGATGATCTGTTACACTAATTTTGTTCTTCAAAATCTGAAATAATAAGATTTAGAATCCATTTCTAATGAGTTCTAAGCATCATCAAGTAATCGCTCTTTAAATTCCATTTTTAATGAGTTCAATAAATTCACCATCCAGATTCTAAAGCTTCTGCATTATTCAATTGTAATAATGTTTCATTCATCTTAGAAAATCCTAAAATCCACATCAATTAGGGCATCAAATTACACCATTAAGCTAACTTTACATCCTCTAATTTCAATTAATATACAATTAACATAATAAACTATTGAAAAACGATGATAATATAATCAAATTGAAACCCTAACCTTTTTTTCTGCTACCAATTTTGCTATTACTATCTTCAATTTCTTCATCAGTTTCTGCTTCTTCAAGCTCCGCTTCAAGTTCTTGTTGTTGTACGTCGTCATTTTGTTGTTGATTTTCAAGATACAGATCGACCTGTTCGCGAATGAATGCTTTTTGATTTGTGAGAACAGAACTTCATCTCAACAAGGATTCACTGTGACAATCGAGTAGCGAGCGAGTGTTAACAAGATCGATTGAAGATTATTGATGATTTTCCTTGATTACAACTAGTATCACATGCGATTCTAACTATAATCACATGTGACGTATTTTAGAAAAAAACCCATAATCACATATGATTTTACATATAATCTTGTGAGTTTTTACATAAAATCACATGTGATTTAAACAGAAATGTTGATTTAATTGAAAATTGTTTTGTATCATGTTATGTGACTTTTGTGGGATATACATAGGGCAAAATCACATCACTTGTGATGTTTATACGGAAAAAGTCATGTGTAATTTTATAGGGCAAAGTCACATGTGGTGATTTTTGTAAGATAAAACACATGTGATTTTTCATAACATCACATGTGATTTTTTCATAACATCACATGTGATTTAAACATAAATGTTGATTTATGAAAATCACATGTGATTAAGCTAAGATCACATGTAATTATTTTTTTCACTTGTGATTTTTTTAAGTAATACTACGTTTATGATAACACATGTGATTCTATCTAAAATCACATATGATTATTCATAAGCCACATGAGTTTTTACCTAACCCCTAAACCCCAAACCTGGTCAAACCTGGTCAAACTAGTCAAGGTTGGTCAAACTAGTCAAATTGTAGCAACACTAGTAATTGTGGCATCACTAGGTTAGTGTCTCTACTTGAGACTTAGGATATTTTCAGAAATTGTAGCATCATTAACAAAATGTAGCAACACTAGTAATTGTGGCATCACTAGGTTAGTGTCTCTACTTGAGACTTAGGATATTTTCAGAAATTTAGCATCACTAACAAAATGTAGCAACACTAGTAAATGTGGCATCACTAGGTTAGTGTCTCTACTTGAGACTTATGATATTTTTAGAAATTGTAGCATCACTAGCAAAATGTAGCAACACTAGTAAATGTGGCATTACTAGGTTAGTGTCTCTACTTGAGACTTAGGATATTTTGTTCAAGTGTCTTAAGTGTCGGTTTCTAATTCGGGAAACTTTCTAAGTTTGTTTTAGGTCCAAGTTACTAACTAAGTCACCCAAACCCATTTGTTACCACTTTCCAAAAATAGTAAGTTTTATCGTTTTTAGAAACCGAGCCGTTTTTGTTGACTTGGTCAAACCGACTCGGTTTGACCCGAAACTTTTACCCAACCCATAAATTAGTTTGTAGAGTCCATAAAATTTTTCGGTTCGTGTCGGGATTCATCCAAAGTGTCGGTTTCTAACATGCAACTTAAGATTTCAAGATTTCATAATTTTCGACTTTTGTCGGTTTGGTTCGCCATTTTATTTCTACTACTTCTGGTCCAAATTAAGGTCTACAATTTTTATCAACTGATCATTCATGTGTCTAGTTCATAACTTAATTTTCCTGAGATGTATTATGTCCATTCACATATTTAAATAAATTCGTGTATGAACCGTACTCGGTTTTCGAAAACTTTCAGACCAGACTCAAAGATCAGATTATTCACAAAAATACGTACAGATCTGGAAAAAGTGTAAAACATGAAAGTTGTAGCTCTTTTCAATACGCAACTTTTAAAAAAAATTTGTTATCTAATTCTTCCTAGAACTCAAGTTACGACCATTTTTGTAAGTTGTGTTTTTGAAGACAGAATCTGTCACTTTATATGTGTGTTATAAAAACGTATTTTGGCAAGGTATTTGGACATAATCTTGTTGGATGAGCTTTATAACATGTAAATAGACATATATGAGAGTAGAGATGAGTCTCCTTACTAAGGTTTTGATGGAAATGAGATGAGGAGAATGAGGTGATCTTGAAGCTTGACTTTCTCGTAAAAATGATGATTCTTGAGGTGGTGGTGCTATGGTTGTTTATGGTGGTGTAGGGAGGAGTTGGGATGTGGTTAGCCACTGAATTAGTTCAGTAGTTTGGAGAGAGTTTTGAGAGAGTTTGGGTTGTGTGAAAGTGAAAATGAAGTGAACTCTTGCATGTTCATCTAATGGGTGTGTAAGGAGTCAAACAATGATTACTTTGCATGTTCAAAGAGAGGGGAATAGAGGGAGGTGGCACATGGGGTCACATGGGGGAAGGGGGAGAACGACCAAGGGGGCCCACAAGGGGTATTTTAGTCATTTTCTTATTTACCATTTAATTTGTTATGTTTCCCGTTCGTTTACCCGATTGTTTCGATGTTTATTCGTACGTAAAGCGTTAATTGTACGTGTTTAATCAACGATTTAAATTTTGAAATTCTTAATTGATATAAAAGTTTAAAATACTTGAAACATTTATAAAAATGTTCCGTTAATTTATCGGTCTCGATTTGCGTGCTCGTTTTACGGAGGTTAAATTGCGTAACGTTATTTTTGCACGTTTTTGTTATCGATTTAAGATGCAATATATTTTGGGTAAATTTTCATTGAAGTATTATTTAAAATACTTAATTTAAGTTGTCAAATTAATTATTGACGTTTATTTGGTTGCCAAATTAAATTCGCGCGTTTTCGTTGCGTTTGAGACGTTTTAACCAAAACGTCTAGGTTTTCGTGTATTATTTTAACAAAATAATAATAAGTGATAAATAACTTCTAAGAATGGATTAAAGTTATTTATAAAAATGTTTTTACCAACGTCGTATAATTAGGCGGACTTCGTCCGGTTATTTCGCACAATTTCATCAAATTGCGTAAGCGTAATTTTAAATAATTACGTAGGTGTATATTCACATAAATATACAAATAGTTACAAGTAACTACAAGTATTTAGCCTAAATCACATCTAAATACACGTAATTAGGGACCTAGCTTAGGCCTAACAGTTGACCTAAATTGCCGGGTGTCACACCTTTATACTTGCATCCATTACTAGGTTACTACATATAAATATATAAATTCTAAACAATGAATTATCTTTTACCTTCATGCAAACATTCAGCATGAATTTTATATAAATCTTATTTAAAGGTTATTCATAATGTACTCATGTATATACAATCCTTGGAGATAATAGATCATTATTTGGATTTAACTATATTAGTTACTTTTTTGTTTTGTTTTTGTTTCTGTTTCGAGTAGTACCACAGATAAGTACCTACTTTCTTAGAACCATTCAAGAAAGGAGAGACAATCAAATTGATCCCAAGAGTCGTCTATAATCTATTTGTGAGGTAAACCTACTTAGTTATATACTTCCGTTTGTTTGGAACTCATTCATGACTTATAATTTTTGTAGATTGATAATACAGGTTAAATGGGTAAGAAATCTTCCAACGTGTATTTATCATTTTATTTCAGGCTTCCTTAGAATTCATTTAGACTTGCTTGCTAAGGATTAGGTTAATCTGCCTGCATACGTAGCCTTTTCATATAATTGTTATCTTCGTTCACTTTTATATACCTAGCAAAAAGTAACAAAAGTTGTTGCACATAACTTTGATCGTGTACTATCAATTTTTGTGCAGTGTGTAAAATTCTGCTTACAGATATGTCAACTCAACTGTTAGACATCACTAAATTGAATTATTATGAAGTCTGTTTAGGCTGTCTTTGCTTTGAAACCTCTAATGATTATGTGTAACCATGTTTTTTTCAGTTTGTTATGACACATTTTTGGGATAGCAGACTTGCAAAGGTTTTGTTGGTGTTTTATCTTTGTATCGACTTGCAAAGGTCCCCAAGCATTTTAAGGGTATATGCTAACTTCAGTGATCAATTCAAGAGAAAACTTGATGGAATTCAAATGGAGCTTTAAGCAATTGATACCACATATAGATATTTAGCTTGAAGCGATATGATGTGTTTGGTTAAAGATCTTTAGTTGCTATCAGCACAACAAGAATGGTACCAGTAGGTGGTTTAGGTTTTGCCCAACAGTAGGTGGTTTAGGTTTTTAATTTCTTTTGGTTTAGACAACTGTGTTCGCTAAACCAAAAGAAATTATATCCTATAACTATATAATCAATTATTAATGATTAAGTTGAAGATTAAATGTAGTAGATATTCCATCTTCATACTCTTCATGGGAACTATATATATATTACAGTCTCACTATAGTATGGGATGGAGACCTTAGAGTAGAAACTTAGTGTTATGTGTTTTTATTTGAAAAAAAATAATTACAGATGAGATACTCATGATATTACCTTTCGGTTTGTTCTATTATCACAATTTCTTGATATTATTTATGTTGGTCTTGGATTATCTCAATGTCTGTCTTTGCCATATAATACAATGATGAAGGAATCCACATCTGAGTATGTAGTTAAACTTGATGATTACTACTTATTTATTAACTTCGAAGTTTGAAGAAAAGAGTCGTAAACTTTACAAGATGGTTGTGTGTAACACCCGGTCAAAAAGGTCAATTTTCGCGCCCGATTTAAAACTTTCATTTCACGTACTTGGTACGCCTTACTTTAAATAATGTGTTATTATTTTAAATAAACATTATTTACACGGAAAATATTAAACTATCTCAGAACATAATTCGTTTTGTTTAAAACGTATTTTATGCGACGAAACCATACGAAATGTATCCGTCAAACAAATCCAAAACAAAGTTATATTTTTATAACTCGAATAAAGTATTTTTATAAAATGCTTCGAATAAAAACATATACGATTTCGTATTAGCAAAATTATGATTTTAAAATAATTTAATTATTTTACGATCGGGTATGCAAACACGGGCATTTAACACCACAATTGGGGGCAACCAAACCCCCCAAAAATGATGGGCCGGCTGCCCTTTTCTTCCCCTCCCCAATTATGTTTTTCATTTCACCAAACACACCTCCATCTATCTCTCTCCCTCTCTACCTCACGGATCCGCCACCACCACCATCATCATTTTCGGAATCATCAACAACAACGAGACCAGCAACAGTCGGACATCATCACCATCATCTTCATCATCTCGATCCGCCATTTTTAAGCTCGAAATCGACATTTGGTAAGAACACCCGATTTCACACCTTTAAAACACTTGATTTATGTTTATTAACATGTTATTGAGTCCACACAACAAGAATATGTCCAAGAAATCGGTTAAAAACGTTTTAAAACTCGAAACCCACTTCAAAAATCATAGCAGTTCGTCGAGTGAGCCGAGTCGAGCAGCGAACCGAGCCGAGATGCGAGTCGAACCGAGCAGCAAACCGAGCTTAGCTGCGAGTCGAACCAAGCAGCGAACCGAGCTTAGCTGCCGGTCGAACCGAGCCTAGCTGCGAGTCGAACCGAGCAGCGAACCGAGCCGAACGAGCGAGCCGAACTGACCTGCTCTGCGATATGAGTTTTTGCCCAACGATTCAACATTTGCATAACAACAACTACACTTTTTACAACGATGACTTACATACAAAACTATATTTTGGGAAGTAGACAACGAAACGACTTTAATAATGATTTAACTGATAATTATCATTATTACAAAACCGTCACAAACGGGCTGTACACCATTCTAAAACTAAACAACAGAAGTGTACTTTCATGACACGTTTAGTTAAACCGATTAGTATCTTACTCATATAACCGCACATGTTTAGGACACTAGGAGGTTACCATTGTGACGACACGCGTTGCACGGGATTGCTATCTCCAACAGGTGAGTTCATAGCCCCACTCTTTCAACTGTTTTACTGTTTTCGAGGTGAGATGCATGCTTAATTACTATTTTTGGATTATAATGATAAACTTTTATAATTCACTTGTAACTATATTACTGTTATGTAATACAAATGTGTAATACTTAGGAATTACACCCAATATATTGTTGTAGGACAATATCACTACTTAACCTAGATAGGTTGCCATTGTACATTACTAGATTGTTGGAAAACAATCACCATCACATAACTTGACTAAGTTATCATTATGCATTGACCATATTGTCGCGGGACAATACTATCAAACACACTAGAACTAGTTAGTTCTACCTACACTCAACGACAACTAGACTTTTACAGGATTGGTTTTCCTTTTAGGAACTAAGACTGCCCATACATTCCATTCCAGGACTCCTAAATTGGAATTGTACACAAGTAAACATCAACCAAGGATCTCTATATACTTGCTAGGCTGAGGCTAGGAGTATACGTTAGTAACGTTCGTTAGTATAGATTCCTTATACTAATACAAAACAACTAGGTGATGATTAGTCATACCTAGGCTTATGGTGATATACTTGATATCTAAGTATTGGATATACATATTTAGATACGCTAGACTATTTTCATGTGTTACATGATATCCTACTAGATGTGTTTGCTGATTTGATACATATACATATACATATAAATAAATAAATAAATATATATATATATATATATATATATATATATATATATATACATATTCATACGCTATCTCGAGCACTTGGTGCTACCAACAATACAATTATGCATATTAAGGTACATACAATATTCCAAACATGATCATACTAGTCGGGCATGTCGTAGTACTGCCGGCTCATTTACATACTTTGCTTACGAGCAATGTGGACGATGTCCAGATTGGACACACAACGATGCCACGGTAAAGTGGGCACAAAACGATGCCACGGTATTGCAGTGGGCACAAGGACGTATTCGCGGTAAAGCGATACACTCACGGATGGGCTGGCTTATACTCGTGATCCACAACAGTTAACGGGTCGGTGAGATTTCACGCGAGGTCGTTAGCTCAGTATTTGATTAAATACTCTATCGTAGTTCTACGGGACTGCACGGTTACTCATACTCAGCAACGGATCGGCGAGCTTATACTCGAGATCGTTGGCTCAGCATTTGGATAAATACTTTATATTAGTTCTACAGGACTACAATTTACGTTGCCGGAGGTAAAACTACATGCCAAATAGGCATGCCGATTATTACTCAACATTACATGACGTAGTCATACAATTACTTGGACTATACTTAGGCAGGTTTTGCCACGCAATGGTTTATTTCACTTATACCAGATAGGTATCTAGGCATGGATTGCCACACCCTCGATATGACGCAGTCATACACTTGATAGTATTTAGGCATGTATTGCCTCACGATTGTAGACTCACTATACCTTATAGGTATCTAGGCATGGTATGCTTCATTCCTTACGTACTTAGGTACACACCGCTACTTTTAGGGTAGAAAATACCTAGTAAAATGTACACACATTTGTGTTACAACCTTAATACAATACATATCAAAATCGTAGATTTTGAACCACTTTTCGAAACATACAAGGTTTTATACTTTATGTTTTCAACTAACAATCCTATGAACTCACCAGCTTTATAGCTGACTCGTTTTTGCATGTGTTCTCAGGTGCCCAGCAGGATTAGGATTGCTACAAGATTATGCTAGCTCGAGTCGCATATTTTCAAACAACGGGATTTCTCTGCATAACTTTTTTATTACAAATTATGTATTGAAATTATTTTGCGAACTCGTAACTTGTATACAGTTTTATTTTGGAAATATAATAACTATTTTCTAACGTCTCATTTAGAGGTCGTTTGCTATGTATCTTATGCTGTGATATTTGATTTGGTAACACCCGACCCGACCGCTTCCGCAAACCGGAATTTGAGGGTGTTACAGATTGGTATCAGAGCCTAAGGTTATAGTGAACTAGGTTGCATTTAGTGGGCCTAGACTATGACCGTTAGGCAGTATTCCTCATTAAGTATAACTGGTTCAGGGATCACGTCATACGAGTTTAATTTAACATAGCGTAGCTAACTATGTACAATTAAATAAAGATGATGTGACATTTGAAAGGGGTTATACTGGATCGGGAATGCACTAGTTGACTCTGATTGTTTTGTGCTAGACACCCTAGGCTATTTATGTACTGTAGGTATATATGAATAGGCCTTACATGTGTACTACTTCTACGTATCTATATATATATACTGAGTATATATAACACAATTCCGCTGTACCATCATATACTTACGAAAAGGCACATCGCCGTCTTCCTCACCATCGTGACTCAACACTTTCTCCGCATGTACGCATAGGAGAACATCACGCTTATCGCTGAACCTCGGGAAGGAGGATAAGCATTATCTATTGGGATGGAAACCCACACATGCTAAAACGTCCACGAAATTTAAAACAAACAAACGAGTTTCTCACCTTTGACCGTACTGGTTACCATTGGATTAGTGTTGACTAAGTCCACCAAAAAAATTTTATCTAAAACACAACTTGATCGTTTAGATCATCACGAATCAACACCTCGGTGTTAGCCATCGCGCTACAATTGGGAAATTTCGACCCTTCAAAGCGTTTTGGCCTTAGGGCTACACTTGAACAACACACAGAACTTGGTGCTGCATTACACGGTATGTTGATACCGCAATTTGGCACGTTAGTACAACACTCACAGTATGTTAATACTGCAATTGGCACGTTGGTACTACTTCCAGTATACATGTAGACTTGTTATAGTTACACGTACGATTTATATATATACATATACACTTACATAACTGGGAACGAGGTGCCACACCTGACTCTTACTACGCGCGTATACTTGTAAAGTTACATGTACACCATATATGTATATACGACTACACTACTGGACATGAAGTGTCACACTTACCGGCATAAATGGCCACATGGTATTTCGGTACTGCACATTTGTCCATAGAACTACTCACGACAACATAGTTTTGGTTGACTATTTTAGGTACACAATTTGGTCGTCATTACGACTACGCTTTGAAACTACAACCAAATTGGTCACAACACTGGGAAAACGTGAAATTCATAACAACTTAAATAAAGTTAACTCGACAACAGATACTTAAACCGTTGCATTAAAACCACAAAAGGCAGAAGTGTGTCTGCCACTCGCGATATCAAAAGCTTCGACTTCAATGGGTACAGAATCCCATCTCACTCATTATAAAACTCATGTGAGCTACTCACATCATGGCAAACCCAACAGTCCGAGAACTTTCAAAAACATGTCTTATGGAGTTTCGAACTCCATCATTATACATCCTCATTGATGGCCACCCTACACAATTGTGTGACTTTCTCCTATACATGTCACTGTAATACTTACAATCTTTAAATAAAGATCTCATGCTTTGTCGTTTCATTCTTATTTAAGAATCATGCCACCTAAACGACAAACATACACTCAAGCTGAACGCGACAAATTTGCTGATCAAAGAGTGGCTGAAGCTCTAGCTACTCGAAACCGAGCACGACCCTGCACCTATAAGGATTTTCTGAGCTGTGAGCCACTAAATTTCGCTGGAACTGAAGGGGCTGTCGGATTAATCCGATGGATCGAGAAAATGGAATCGGTATTCCACATTTGCAACTGCCCCGACGACGACAAAGTCAAATACTCCACCTACACTCTCCAGGGTAATGCCCTCACCTGGTGGAATTCCTACGCTCAAACTATAGGGGTCGGCACCGCTTACAAACTTCCTTGGGAGGAACTGAAACGAATCATGAGGGACGAGTATTGTCCCCGCGAGGAACTGTACAAACTCAAGAACGAACTTTGGCATCTCACCGTAAAGGACAACGATATCATGGCATACACCAATCGTTTTAACCAACTGGCACTTCTTTGTCCAACCTTGGTGAACCCCGAACACCAACGAATCGAAAGGTACATAGGAGGACTTCCGTTACAAATTGAGGGAATGGTCACCGCCTCTAAACCCACCACTATTCACGATGCTGTTTGATTTGACGTAAAAAGTCATGTTTTACGCGCATCTTTTATCTCATATTTGGCACTTAATTAACAAAAACATGCCAATCAAGCTCACATTTACCACATTTTGTTAAAAAGGTCTAAACTTTATAAATATTTCAAAAACAACGGTAAATGGACGAAAAACACACTTAAATAGGTATAATTCGTTCGACACGCTATTTTATCGTAAAACTCCGATCTAGGACTTAATAAATATCTTAAAATGTAGGTCTGGAGAATACGAACGCGTGGACATTAAGAACGCTGAAAACGGATCAAGAACGAAGAAGTTAGAGCCAAACGAGTACGATCCAGCACACAAGACTTACGATCTAGCACACAAGACCACGGACAAAGGGAATACACCCCCTAGGGGCCGTATACCCCCTCTACAGGGCCGTATACCCCCTGTTTGGGGTGGTATACCCCCTTCTAGGGGTGGTATACCCCCTCTACGGTGCCTGATACGCCCTATTTGCTACTGAATACGCCCTATTTGCTACCGAATACGCCCTATTTAGGGTGGTATACCCCCTTTACGGTGTCGAATTTCATAGCTAGGGGGTGTATTTCAGTATTAAATTGGAGCGAGGGTGTTAAGTGTAAAATCGTATCTTGTATGCCTATAAATAGTGGCATCAACCTCCTCATTTTCACACCATATATCAACCATTCACAACACAATTCATTCTTACTCTTTCACACACTTCTCTTGTAATTTTATTTCTTAGTTAGTTTCTCTCTCTAGTTTCTCTCTCTAGCACTACTCTTAGGAGTTAAAGGAGAAATTAGAGGGTAGCTAGTAGATTAGAGGAGAGATAATCGTTGTAATAAAGGAGTATTGCTGTTCAAGCTGGTATTCAAGGATTGCAATTATTTTCTCTCTGTTACGCTGCTCTATTATCCGGTGATATCTATTCCCTCATACGGTTATTATGTCTGAATTATCCATGCGTAATATTATGGTATGTGCTTTATTTGTTGCCATGTTTATTGAGTAGTGTAATATTGTGATTGTTGGAATGTAGATATTTAGGAGTAGGGATGATGTTAAATTAATCTTTAATTAAATATGTGATTGGAAATTGTTATGTTATGTATCGGGTTAAACTTTTCAAGCGGTAGATCTAAACCACCATATACACCCTTTCCAAGCTTTCACGTGGCTATTACTTTAGTATTAGGACCTGATCAACCCTAGTATCGGTAGATAGTTATCTGTGTTGTTGTTGAAGCTGTGGACATGCTGTAAAACTGCCCAGTACTTAGTATAGTGCTGGAAACACCTCTGGTGGAGTACAAATGCGTGGAAGCTACGGACCGGTCGTAAGCATATGACACTGTGGATACCTGGAAGTTACCCTTCCTGAACATGGTCTAGGTATATATCAAAGCTGTGGAACTGCTGAAAAACGTAGTATACACCGTGAAACAAACCTAGGGATGAACGTTTGATCGCAAAGGAGGGTCTACACCTTGACGGAAGTACTTGTGCTCCTCAACTAAGTTTAAGGGATCTGGAAAAGAAAGCAAACATTCAGCTGTAGTGTAAGATGCTTAAACCCCCTTATCCAACATAACCGATAGTTTAACATACAATAGCAAGCAATTAGTACAAACCTTAATAAAATCAATTAGAACTAGGTGTTAAGAACGGTCAGAAATTAAATATCGTTCTGTTACCTTATTCATGCGCCCAAGGTTAATCTCAAGAAGGGTCACTTGTCCTCATCGGACAGTGTTGGGGGTTGAGCAGCCTGATCTGATCAGAATCATGATAGCCTAGTACTCAGTGACATACGACTTAGGGTTTCCACTTTAAATCGTAGGGTGCTAGTGTTTACACCAAAGCTCCGTTGATTTAATTAAGGCAAGTCTCCAATCATCTTTTATAATGAACATCTTCCCGAAACCTGAATATTGAAACTTCAGCAATCGCAACTCTATCGATCTGCTTACCCCATCAGTAGTATAGTATTTTACTTTCCTGCATCTTAGTTAAATTAGAAAATACCAAAAATAAACCCTACCTGCTCTATTTAAACCCATCCTATTAGCTGCTATTCTCTGAGGTATTTAATTCATTTCGATTCGCTCCGATTTTAAGAACGACACCTGAGTCAGACTTACCGGTTACTACCCTAATACCCTTAGAGCAGTAGGTAGTAATAAAGCTTAGGCTTCCCAGCAAAATATAAATTTAAAACCCTCTTATCACCCGCCTCGAGCGTGAGGTCCGACGACAGGAAGCGATTCCTGAACCGACCGTTCGGGGTGTGATCAGGTTTTTGGCGGCGCTGCCGGGGATCGCAGAGCGTTGTGATTTGATAAATATACCTTAGAATTAGAAGCCCTTAGGAGAACCTTTCGTTTAAGCCTATCTTTTTCGGAAGTTACTGCTTTTTTAGAATAGTTTAGTTTAGTTATAAAAAAAAAAAAAAAACCATAAAAATATGAAAAATCAAAAACCATCTGATTTTGTTTCTAGCTCAGTCTCTCTGTTATCTCACAAGACAACAGATGAGATGATGGCAATGGATGATTCTGAATTTTTTGATTTTATGGAAAAAGAATTAGAGGATAACTCTTCTTGTTCTTCATTCCCGAAGTCAAAGAAATCTCAAATGTCCAAGAAATCGGGATCAGGCAAAAACACTTTGACCTAGAATTAGAGGAATCTCAGCAGAAGATATCAACTTCTGTTACTCGCACTTTAAGTAGTCAACTTACCATTGACTCTGAGATTTCTTCACTTCTGGCCAAGTACCCACACTATGTTAGGCCACCTGACCTTCCCAAAGAAGTACCATTAGGCACTGAAGTTTACTTTTATCCACCCATGTTAGGTTTAGATAGAAATGAACGCCTTCACTGCTTGGATGAATACTTTGAATATGATCTTCCTGACATAATTTTGAGAACCTATCCTACCACACAGGATAAGAATCCCTCATGTTCGGATGATCATGAATTCAAATCAGGAGCCACCTACATAGTTGAACCATTTCAAGGATGTCCAGTTCAACCTAGGTACACCATAGTTAAAACTGTACTAAAAGGACCACCCACTGACATCATTGAAATCATAGATACTCCACCCGAGACTGAAACCGAGCGTCATGTCGGAAATTCTTTTAAACCAGATAGGAGAATAGATATATGTGCCAATTTTCAGAAATATCTTAAAATATCTGATTTCCCTTTTTCGGTTGACCAAAGAAAGACCTTCGTGACTATCGAACACATAATTTTAGGACTCCGCGCTAATTATACTAGAAAAGATGAGTTATTACTAAAATCAGATCTAGACCTGTTAATGAATTTACTTGCTAATACAGATTATCAACCTGTTTCATCAACACGGATTAATCGGTATATTGCGGATCTAATTAGTGAACTTGAATTTTGGATAGAGCATGACCCTATAATTCCAACCTTACTTCCTGGGAAAATACCATTTTTTGTTGATCCTGCCGTCTATTTAATCAATAAACTGATAGAAATTTTTTCAAATGCAACTGAGGCAGCCATTGAGAGATCTTTCTGTATTAAACGGAAAAATATTCACATTAAGCTGATTCAGTTATTTCAAACATCAAAATTTCCTTTCACGCTTCAACCAAAATTACTTTTTAAAGAATTATCGGTAGTAGTTCACGCTACTACCGGAAATCCTGATTCAAAAGAAGAAAAGGAATTTTTAAAAATATTGGAAAGATTACTTCATGATCTTAATTTTTTAGACGACGGACCACGAGATGGCATTTCAAATCCGAAGAAAGTAAAACGGGAATTTAATGAATTCGTTGATGCACTTATGGAATTAGGATACGAGGAGAGAAGTTTTCTAAACGAATTTGAATTATTTTTCTTAAACTCCGCCGACCTAATTTATCACATCACTAAAGTGCTCCGATTTTCATTTATTCCTCGTTACACTTTTCCTCAGCCTCGGGCCCCGAATTAATTATTTGGAAAAGTCGAGCCGTTGAGTTTAAAACAAAGCGCTTATTGGGAGGCAACCCAATTTTAATAAATAAATCAAGTAGTTAAGTAAATCGCGTAGTAGTTTAAATTTTCAGTTTATTTATTTTCTGCGTAAAAGTTAGGATTTTAAATTTTAAATTTTTAACGTTTTAAAAAAAATTATCTTTAAAAACGTTCTTTAAATTTTATCTCATCATTTATCACTAAATGCTTAAGTTTTGTTTGATTATTTAACTTCAATTAGACAATTGACAAAATTTAGCAACTGTTAAATGAGATTTAATTTTTAGTACACAAAAATATTTAAAGTTTTTTTAATAAAACCCTTTTTGACCTAATTACCATTTTTTACCATTTACTTTCACTAATTTACCTCAAAAGGGTAAAAGGGTAAAAAGTAAAAATGGAGAGAAGGTTAAAAAGCAAAAATGAAAAACATTTTCACTCATCTCCTTCCTCTCCTTTCTTTTTTTCGGCCGAAAACCCCACCACCACCATGACACCACCAAATTTCCACCATTTTTGAAGATCTCAAGCTCTATATTCTCCATTTTCATTACTTGTATGCTTCATCTATCATCATTGCATCATTTCTAAGGTAAATCACTAACTTAAAATCTCTAGTTCATGATTTTCCCCAAAAGTTAGGGTTTCAATTTGAAACTTGAAATTTAGGGCTAAAGATTAGGGCTTTTGGTGTTATTGCTTATGATGATTGAATGATGATATATGATAGTAATCTAGTAATTTCATGTGAGATTTGTGAACTTGAATTTTCAAAGTGATGAACTTTGACTTTTTGTTGACTTTTTAGCTAGAATTACCTATGTTTGACTTTTATTGATTAAATGTGCTTATAATGATGTGTTAAACATAAGTAAACTAGTTTGAATTAGTTAATTGATTGGTTTAATGACTTTTGAAAATTAAAGTAAGCATTTTTATGAATATTTGTGGAGTATCATTATTTTAATTAAAATCTTTCAAACTAAATGATACTTATGCAAGTATTAACTTCAAATGGTTGCTTGAATTTTCAAAACCGTGCTTTAATGGTATTAAACGACTAGTTTCAATTTTTAAAAGCATCATTTTATTAAATAAAATGCATAAATCTTTTAAAATGACTAGTCATGTTTCTAAATAAACCAATACTATAATTATGTCATTTATAGATTAAGCATTGAGTTGTTGGTTGATTTTATAAATTATTTTGCGAAAAACTTGACTAACGCTTAATGTTAAAATCTTTAAATGCATAATATGGTCAAAATTTCATCACTAGTTTTCTAAGTTTATGGTAAATGCAAAGTTTTGATTAAAGTAAGGTAATTACAAGGTTTCTTTAAAAATCTTAATGCTTACTTAGTTACTTACTAATGCATTTTCATATGTTTTAAGCCTTTTCTAGGAATCATTTATAAAGTAAGATCTTTTGCCCTAGAAACATGCTTGTGACATTTACCATAGCTTAAGAAACTTATTGATGTGAAATTTGAGGTTTGATGATTGCGGTTTGGTTGAATATGCATCTTTCTAGGTTATGGATTATTCGATTTTTAAAGCCTACATTTCGAATTTTTGTTAAAAATTTAAAATGACTTAATAAATTCATATACCTATGATCATGATGCACACTAATTACCTTTTTATCTTGACAGATGAGGTCTGATTCTACAGCTATCCACCCTACTTTGGAATACTTGGTCACTTCCGCCAAAAAGAAGAAACTGATTAGGGATTGGATGAGCCGACCACTTGGTAAAAACAAATTTATCGTTTGGAGAGATGTAAAGGCAATTAGTTATAAAAGAGAGTTGAGAAATTTAGTGAAGTTCAAGATCAATCATGAGAAAATGGATGCTTGGTACAAAATGTTCACCCTCAATGAAGACATTTATCGAGAGCTAGTTATCGAGTTCATGTTGACCTATAAGTTCAACCCCTACAGCAGCAATGTTACAGACAAGCGGTTGATTAGCTTCAATTACAGAGGGGTAAAGCAGCATGTTTCTTTGGCTGAGCTAGCGGTATATCTTGGTTTCTACACTGAGGAGCAAACACATTCTCAGTTATTCTTCGATAGTTCACGGGGTATTTCGAGTAATGAAGATCATGGGCTGATTTGGGAAAATCTAACGTGCACTAGTTTTCATTCAAATGTGAAAGCCTCCGCGTTCTTCAAAGTTGAGCATCGACTTCTGCACAAGCTACTAGCTGTATCACTACATGGGAAGAAAGAAACAGGAGGAGCTGTAGGAGCCGATGATCTCTTTGTGATGAATGCCATGATTAAGAAGAAGAATGTGAATGTGGCCTTCTTAGTAGCTGAGAGGATTCAGAGAGAGACGAAATTTGAGATGACAAAGTTTATCTACATGGGAGCTTTCATTACTAGGATTTGTAGCCGTATGGGTTTGCTCATGGAGGATCACATGAGTGAGTATACCAGCTCACCTTATGTTAGATCCCTGCCGTTCGACTTGGATTATTTTCGGACTATCTGGTTGATCACTACTGATTCGAGCGGGCAGGCATTCTGGAAAGCTAACAAAGAGGCCATTCCTGGTTGTGTTCTGAAGAGGAAGGGTAGTAAGAGAGACAGGGATGTTAAGGATGATGAGCCGATTGAGATACATGATGATGACAATGATGTTAGAGCGCCACAGGTTGATACTAGGGCATCTGGCTCTACATCTAGGGTTCAGAGTGTTGTTGACTGGACTACACCAGTGACTCCACTTTCTCAGTATTGGACTTTTCATGCACTTCAGGTTAGACATGCTCATGACATCAATGTAGCACGTAAGTTTGGATTGCCGATACCAGAGCCACTGATGTACATATGTGAGACACCACCAGCAGTCTTTCCACCAGTCACCACCACTATTCCACCATACACCATGCCCACCACATCTCACCACGAGCCAGTATACTTTGTACACACCTCAGCTGCTCCATCCACTTCACGACAGCCACCCCCAGCTACCCATGTCTTATCTCCGACCTATGAGATCCCGAGACCTGATGACCCACATGTCTATCGCCCAGCTATGACCACCACTAGTGCACAGGGCATCACACTCTCAGGACTTTCTTCGATGTCCAACCTCGAGCCAATCCCTGACTCTGAGATCCCAAATGAGAGCGACATCAGGAGAGGATACCAAATATTACTTGAGGAGACACACATGACACAGCAGTGTTTGCAGGAGTGGGGATTTGACAGCACAGAGGACTTGCCTATCCATGTTATGCAGGCCATGCTCAGACAGCACAGAGTTATTGTATCAGAGTCTGTATGTGGGAGAGCTGCTAGCGGGGAGCATTCAGCTGCGGGCATGCATCCCTCCACTTCTGCTGTTGATCCTCGTGTGACTGATCAGGGGTCCCCTCGTCCTTAGACTTCTTTTTCATCTCCAGTACTTTATCATTATTATTACTATTGGTCTGTATTAACACTAACTATTTGGGATGATTTGTGGACTTGTTTACTTTTTGGAACTATCCATCCGGCTTGCTACTCAGCTGGATGATCTATCTATCTATCTTTATTATTATGCTTACGTTTTCTTTGTTTACTTTAGTAGAATAAAATGTGGTTGAATTGATTGTTGAGAATGATGGGAACGATTCATGACTAGATGACGCGCACTAAAACAGACGGCTGTTCTTAGACGGAAGCATGCTGGAATCTCTAGCAAGCCAAAACATCTTCTTCAGCCATATCATTTTCATCTCGTGAATCCATGAGGGGAGTTTTTCGTTCTTTTCCGTTGTCTTCCCGAAATATTCATACCATATCCTTTATGCCTAATCTCTAAGTATGGGATTTTTAATTCCACCATCTTGAAAACACAATAAAGTGAGCATTCCCTATAATCAAACTCTAAGTGTGGGATCCCCCAAAAGATCTACGCCTTAGTAATGAACATTAGGGACAATGTTCCTTTAAGTGTGGGATACACGGTATGTTATACCGTAAAGTTTTCTGACCTTTTGTCCTCTAAAGATAACTTGCAACTCGTTTTCTGCTCAAATTTTTCAAAATTTTTTCGAAAACTCGACTGATTTATCAGTCAACTTTTGAAAATTCTTTGATCTTTTGGTAAGAATAATACTTTTTAAGGATAATCACTTTTTCAGAATAGATAAGTTTCTTTGGAAAGTACGATAAGGCAGAATAAGAATCCCTTAAAAATGAAATGGTCATCTTCAAAGCATCGCATGACTTGGCACATACACCCTATATAGTTGTGTGAGGAACTTGAGCCTTTAAAAAGCATTCATTTTTTAATGCTTCACCATTCATTTCTGTGTGTGCGCCGATGCATGTGTCTTAGAATTAGAACTTGTTCCTGGTATACGCTTCAAGACCATACCAAAGAGTACCGTACGCGGTATAGTTGCAATTAGAGGATCTTGGCATTTATTAGGATTAAACCCATTTTTCTCATATCTCTTCAAGCCTAACCCTCCGATACTCAATTTTAGTATCGATGGTCCGCTTAGTACACCATGTTGAGCCTTAACCTTTTCATTTCTTAAAAAACCAAATATTTTAAAACCCATTCCGTTCCCTACCCACCAAAACTTTATCTTAGAGTTTTTAAATTTTTGAAAAATGCTATTTAGATATTCTTTTTGCTTTCACTCCAAAAATCACAAAACTCGTGTCTTACTCCAAACTTCTCGTATGCGTCTAGAAATCAAATCTCAAAAGATCAAGACTCTTGCGGTGCGAAAAATTGGCACCAAGTAAAATTCGAAATATCAAAAAGTGTGAAAAATGAAAAAATATGAAAGGATCTCAAAAAGGTAGTAAGAAAATAAAAATCCCTTAGAAATTCTTTGGCAAAGAAATTCTAAGTCAAAAATATATATATCTAAATAAAGCTAAGTGCTTCAAAATCTCCCGAAAACTCTGATCTTTGAAAGATATAAATCCTCCAAGTGTTTTCAAGAAGATAGAAGCCAAAATAGCTATCTTCCTCCTTTCCGTTATCCGTTTCCGTTTTCATTAAAAAGCATATCTAAATAAAATTTTTCATAAAGTTTGAAAATTCCTAATATAAGAATAACCCTTTTTAAGACTTTAAAAATGACCCTTTTCCATACCCATTTAACCCTCACCCAACCATTACAACCCAACAAAAATGCCTTGGGATAATTAGCACCGTCCTCATTTGGAGTGGTGGAGATGCAATTCTCGACCAAACCTATGATGATAAGCGCTGCATGACTGGCTTTGAGCGATTTCGTTTGTTTAGAATGTTAGGAAACCCGATACACTTCTTGAGTGAATTGAGTGACCACATGTGAGGATCGCCCAGTCATGTACTACTACATCTCGAGAGTTGCAAAAGTATGCTAAAGGGACAGCCAGCTCAGTTTTAAGATTTCTTATTCTACTAATGCTTACTTTTTGAAATAGTTTACTTATTTTGAGGAGTTGATGTTCTTAGGAAATATTCGTTCTCGTCAAATGGTCTATCTTCTCAAAACCTGGAGCAAAATGAGATACGGTTTGCTTGAGGACAAGCAAAGTCTAAGTGTGGGATATTTGATTTGACGTAAAAAGTCATGTTTTACGCGCATCTTTTATCTCATATTTGGCACTTAATTAACAAAAACATGCCAATCAAGCTCACATTTACAACATTTTGTTAAAAAGGTCTAAACTTTATAAATATTTCAAAAACAACAGTAAATGGATGAAAAACACACTTAAATAGGCATAATTCATTCGACACGCTATTTTATCATAAAACTCCGATCTGGGACTTAATAAATATCTTAAAATGTAGGTCTGGAGAATACAAACGCGTGGACATAAAGAACGCTGAAAACGGATCAAGAACAAAGAAGTTAGAGCCAAACGAGTACGATCCATCACACAAGACTTACAATCCAGCACACAAGACCACGGACAAAGGGAATACACACCCCTAGGGGCCGTATACCCCCCTTCAGGGGCCGTATACCCCCTCTACAGGGCCGTATACCCCCTGTTTTGGGTGGTATACCCCCTCTACGGTGCCGAATACGCCATATTTGCTACCGAATAAGCCCTATTTGCTACCGAATACACCCTATTTAGGGTGGTATACCCCCTTTACGGTGTCGAATTTCATAGCTAGGGGGTATATTTCAGTATTAAATTGGAGCGAGGGTGTTAAGTGTAAAATCGTATCTTGTATGCCTATAAATAGTGGCATCAACCTCCTCATTTTCACACCATCAATCATTCACAACACAATTCATTCTTACTCTTTCACACACTTCTCTTGTAATTTTATTTCTTAGTTAGTTTCTCTCTCTAGTTTCTCTCTCTAGCACTACTCTTAGGAGTTAGAGGAGAAATTAGAGGGTAGCTAGTAGATTAGAGGAGAGATACTCGTTGTAATAAAGGAGTATTGCTGTTCAAGCTGGTATTCAAGGATTGCAATTATTTTCTCTCTGTTACGCTGCTCTATTATCCGGTGATATCTATTCCCCCATACTGTTATTATGTCTGAATTATCCATGCGTAATATTATGGTATGTGCTTTATTTGTTTCCATGTTTATTGAGTAGTGTAATATTGTGATTGTTGGAATGTAGATATTTAGGAGTAGGGATGATGTTAAATTAATCTTTAATTAAATATGTGATTGGAAATTGTTATGTTATGTATCGGGTTAAACTTCTGATCTAAACAACCATATACACCCTTTCCGAGCTTTCACGTGGCTATTACTTTAGTATTAGGACCTAATCAACCCTAGTATCGGTAGATAGTTATCTGTGTTGTTGTTGAAGCTGTGGACATGCTGTAAAATGGCCCAGTACTTAGTATAGCGCTGGAAACACCTCTGGTTGAGTACAAATGCGTGGAAGCTACGGACCGGTCGTAAGCATATGACACCGTCGATACCTGGAAGTTACCCTTCCTGAACATGGTCTAGGTATATATCAAAGCCGTGGAACTGCTGAAAAACGTAGTATACACCGTGAAACAAACCTAGGGATGAACGTTTGATCGCAAAGGAGGGTCTACACCTTGACGGAAGTACTTGTGCTCCTCAACTAAGTTTAAGGGATCTGGAAAAGAAAGCAAACATTCAGCTGTAGTGTAAGATGCTTAAACCCCCTTATCCAACATAACCGATAGTTTAACATACAATAGCAAGCAATTAGTACAAACCTTAATAAAAATCAATTAGAACTAGGTGTTAAGAACGGTCAGAAATTAAATATCGGTCTGTTACCTTATTCATGCGCCCAGGGTTAATCCCAAGATGGGTCACTTGTCCTCATCGGACAGTGTTGGGGGTTGAGCAGCCTGATCTGATCAGAATCATGATAGCCTAGTACTCAGTGACATACGACTTAGGGTTTCCACTTTAAATCGTAGGGTGCTAGTGTTTACACCAAACCTCTGTTGATTTAATTAAGGCAAGTCTCCAATCATCTTTTATAATGAACATCATCCCGAAACCTAAATATTGAAACTTCAGCAATCACAACTCTATCTATCTGCTTACCCCATCAGTAGTATAGTATTTTACTTTCCTGCATCTTAGTTAAATTAGAAAATACCAAAAATAAACCCTACCTGCTCTATTTAAATCCATCCTATTAGCTGCTATTCTCTGAGGTATTTAATTCATTTCGATTCGCTCCGATTTAAAGAACGACACCTGAGTCAGACTTACCGCTTACTACCCTAATACCCTTAGAGCAGTAGGTAGTAATAAAGCTTAGGCTTCCCAGTAAAGTATAAATTTAAAACCCTCTGATCACCCGCCTCGAGCGTGAGGTACGACGACGACAAGAAGCGATTCCTGAACAGACCGTTCGGGGTGCGATCACTGTTCGCATGGCCCACAAACTCATGGCACAGGTGGTTCGACGCGGAACACCTGCAACTGAAAACAACCAAGGAAAATGGAATGGAGATTCCATCACTAGTCATAACCCAACAAATCAACCCGAACCCTTGAGGTCCTACGCCACCGAACCTAGCGAAAAACGAGGCTATGCGGGGAACAAACTATTTTGTCACGACTGTAAACGTCATCATGATGGTACATGTGGTTTACCCTGTGAAAGATGCCAGCGATTTGGACACAAGATCTGGGATTGCAAAGTTCCTGCCAATCTTGACTCACAAAGGATATGCTTCAAATGCAAAGAACCAGGGCATTACAAGAAGAATTGCCCAAAGAAACGCAAAATTCACCTGATCGGCTCGGAATGAGTCGAGCAAATCTTCGAAAATAATGTAAGCACGTCCTTCCTCAAAAACATAACCCTCCGATTTTGGTTTACAATAAATGTGTACTTTTTACTCCCCGAAACCGCTTTTATCGACTTAATGCCGAGTGCGTCTTAGGGCTAGTTGACCTAGGCCACATAAAACTCGAAGTTTGCTTTCAGCAGACTGATTGACTGAACGTTCACCAATCGCATAGTCCTGATAGGACTACTCTGTAAACGGTCACCGTGTGACAACCATCTAGTCTCGAATGGACTACCTAGTAAACGGTTACTTTGTAACTACGACTTAACAACAATCGGAATAAACGAAATAGTCGGTGATCTGACTACTATGACGAACCACGACACAGTCCTGGATTGACTGCTTTCAAACTCGATATAGACATTGTATGTCTACAATTTATTCGATGAGCGTCACGTACATTTACTTCTCCCCAGACCTCACACGTTAGTACCTCACTCGAAATTTCGGGACGAAATTTTCTTAACAGGGGGAGAATGTAACACCCGGTCAAAAAGGTCAATTTTCGCGCCCGATTTAAAACTTTCATTTCACGTACTTGGTACGCCTTACTTTAAATAATGTGTTATTATTTTAAATAAACATTATTTACACGGAAAATATTAAACTATCTCAGAACATAATTCGTTTTGTTTAAAACATATTTTATGCGACGAAACCATACGAAATGTATCCGTCAAACAAATCCAAAACAAAGTTATATTTTTATAACTCGAATAAAGTATTTTTATAAAATGCTTCGAATAAAAACATATACGATTTCGTATTAGCAAAATTATGATTTTAAAATAATTTAATTATTTTACGATCGGGTATGCAAACAATGGCATTTAACACCACAATTGGGGACAACCAAACCCACCTAAAATGATGGGCCGGCTGCCCTTTTCTTCCCCTCCCCAATTATGTTTTTCATTTCACCAAACACACCTCCATCTATCTCTCTCCCTCTCTACCTCACGGATCCGCCACCACCACCATCATCATTTTCGGAATCATCAACAACAATGAGACCAGCAACAGTCGGACATCATCACCATCATCTTCATCATCTCGATCCGCCATTTTTGAGCTCGAAATCGACATTTGGTAAGAACACCCAATTTCACACCTTTAAAACACTTGATTTATGTTTATTAACATGTTATTGAGTCCACACAACAAGAATATGTCCAAGAAATCGGTTAAAAACGTTTTAAAACTCGAAACCCACTTCAAAAATCGTAGCAGTTCGTCGAGCGAGCCGAGTCGAGCAGCGAACCGAGCCGAGATGCCAGTCGAACCGAGCAGCAAACCGAGCTTAGCTGCGAGTCGAACCGAGCAGCGAACTGAGCTTAGCTGCGAGTCGAACCGAGCAGCGAACCGAGCCTAGCTGCGAGTCGAACCGAGCAGCGAACCGAGCCGAACCAGCGAGCCGAACTGACCTGCTCTGCGAAACGAGTTTTTGCCCAACGATTCAACATTTGCATAACAACAACTACACTTTTTACAACGATGACTAACATACAAAACTATATTTTGGGAAGTAGACAACGAAACGACTTTAATAATGATTTAACTAAGAATTATCATTATTACAAAACCGTCACAAACGGGCTGTACACCATTCTAAAACTAAACAACAGAAGTGTACTTTCATGACACGTTTAGTTAAACTGATTAGTATCTTACTCATATAACCACACATGTTTAGGACACTAGGAGGTTACCATTGTGACGCCACGCGTTGCACGGGATTGCTATCTCCAACAGGTGAGTTCATAGCCCGACTCTTTCAACTGTTTTACTGTTTTCGAGGTGAGACGCATGCTTAATTACTATTTTCGGATTATAATGATAAACTTTTATAATTCACACGAAACTATATTACTGTTATGTAATACAAATGTGTAATACTTAGGAATTACACCCAATATATTGTTGTAGGACAATATCACTACTTAACCTAGATAGGTTGCCATTGTACATTACTAGATTGTTGGAAAACAATCACCATCACATAACTTGACTAAGTTATCATTATGCATTGACCATATTGTCGCGGGACAATACTATCAAACACACTAGAACTAGTTAGTTCTACCTACACTCAACGACAACTAGACTTTTACAGGATTGGTTTTTCTTTTAGGAACTAAGACTGCCCATACATTCCATTCCAGGACTCCTAAATTGGAATTGTACACAAGTAAACATCAACCAAGGATCTCTATATACTTGCTAGGCTGAGGCTAGGAGTATACGTTAGTAACGTTCGTTAGTATAGATTCCTTATACTAATACAAAACAACTAGGTGATGATTAGTCATACCTAGGCTTATGGTGATATACTTGATATCTAAGTATTGGATATACATATTTAGATACGCTAGACTATTTTCATGTGTTACAGATATCCTACTAGATGTGTTTGCTGATTTGATACATATACATATATACATATAAATATATATATATATATATATATATATACATATATATATATATATATATATATATACATATATATATATATATATATATATACATATATATATATATATATATATATATACATATATATATATATATATATACATATTCGTACGCTATCTCGAGCACTTGGTGCTACCAACAATATAATTATGCATATTAAGGTACATACAATATTCCAAACATGATCATACTAGTCGGGCATGTCGTAGTACAGCCGGCTCATTTACATACTTTGCTTACGAGCAATGCGGACGATGTCCAGATTGGACACACAACGATGCCATGGTAAAGTGGGCACAAAACGATGCCACGGTATTGCAGTGGGCACAAGGACGTATACGCGGTAAAGCGATACACTCACGGATGGGCGGGCTTATACTCGTGATCCACAACAGTTAACGGGTCGGTGAGATTTCACGCGAGGTCGTTAGATCAGTATTTGATTAAATACTCTATCGTAGTTCTACGGGACTGCACGGTTACTCATACTCAGCAACGGATCGGCGAGCTTATACTCGAAATCATTCGCTCAGCATTTGGATAAATGCTTTATATTAGTTCTACAGGACTACAATTGTAACACCTGTCTAATTAGGATAATTAATTATGCCTAATTATTTGTAACTAATTGTAATTAGTATGTAATAGGACTAATTACAGACTCTAATTGTATATATAAGGTGATTTATATATATGTGTGTACTTACACGATTTGGATAAATCGTACGAATCAACCGGACAGAGTCCGAGACATTTTACTTGGACGTTGGTGACAAAACTTATTTAAATAATGGGAACGTATTTCACTGTATAAATACATATTCTAACGAACATTATTTATATTATCGCGACAACATTACGAATATTTTAAAAACGTAGTAAACGTGAACCAATAATTTAAATATTCCGACAAGTATTTTAATAAACATTTACAGGTGTTTTCCATTAAAATATTCGGGTAGCATTTTTAGAACATAACTATTTGGTTAAATACTAAAAACGAACGATTAAACGATTAGGACACGGAGTAAACACTGTGTTTTAGGGAGCGTTTCCCCTCCCCCCCCCTTGTCTCTTTGGAATCAGCCAACACCCACCTCCCACCCATCTTCTTCCTTTCATTTTCATATTTCCAAAACACACACACACCAAAAACTCTCTCAAACACACACCACCATATTTTCGGATTTAGCTCCAACGACAACAAAAATCACATTTTCGGGATCACCATTACAAGGGGAACAAGTTTAACAAACGCACCATCATCATTTTCGGACTCCATCTCTCTCGATTTGCATTTGTAATAAATTATCTAAATTCCTAGATCTATTCATTTTGGTGTAATGTTTCGGTGTAATATTGTTTACACAACTTAGTATTGTCCATATGTATGAATAGAACACGGTTTTACAGCCTAAAAATGTGTTAGATTTGGGTTTTGGATTGGAAAAACGCGCCAGTCGCAACTTTCTGGGCTGGTGTTCATCTTTGCGACACAACGCTTGTGTCGCATGTTGTTTCGCATAAACTATATTGTGTCGTATTTTGTGTCGTAGCTTATGTCGTACATTGTGTCGTATCCTTGTGTCGTAAACCTTATACGACACAACCCTTATGTCGCTGTTGAATCAGCATCGCAAGCTTTTGCGACACAACCACTGTGTCGCAGAGCTCTTGTGTCGCACTTTTGTGTCGCATGACCAAATCATTGTGTCGCAAATTATGTCGCAGAAAACAGAAAAACTTGGAAATTTTGAAGGATTTTACTGTAGCAATTCACTGTAGCACATTTACTGTAGCAAAGTCAACATTTTAAAATTTTTATTACAAACCGTCACCAACGGGCCAAACCTGTCTTCTCAAAACAAACAATTACAAACATACGGACAAACATTGGATATACTAGTTGTGTACAACTAAACGAAACGTCTCGCGAGACACATACTTACATAACCTCATATGTTTAGGCATTTGAAGGTTACGAGTTCGGAGAACCTACTTGCTTTACTTACTACTTGCTATTTGCTACTGATTACTACAAGACTCAGGTGAGTCTTACAGCCCCACTTTTACTGTTTTACATACGGGGTGAGATACATTGCTTACTTTTCTTGAACACAAGTACTAAAACTGATTACTATACCAAACGGAATTGCATGAGTTATTTAATATTTACAGAAGTCTCTCCATCATATATCGTTAGTTATGGACTTAAGCGCGAACACTAGTTAATGGATCCATTAGGGAAATGACCCTCCCCGCCCGGGGTAGTAGCGCTACCATGAACCGTTCTGTATAAACGGGCGACTATTATTCGTTACATATGCTTGCTCAGTTACGAGCATGTCACGGGAGCAAATTATTACTTACGGGTTAAGCTTCGATTATGAGCCTCATGGCAACGGTATAACTTACTTACTTACATTTGCTGGATTGCAAATACTGGTTTTACATTTGCTGGATTGCAAATACTGATTTTACGCCTACGGGCACTACTGATGAAATCTTGTGTTCAAAACTGATATTACTTACAAACCTGTGAGATTCACCAACATTCGTGTTGACCCTTTTAGCATGTATTCTCAGGTACACAGACGGAGTAGGATTACTCCAGGATATAGCTAGAGTCGCATGATTTCAACACGACTGCATTAACGGAGATTCTTAGCATTATCTTTTGTATATTTCGATTATGTAATAGAATCTCCCGCTATACGCGTGGACTCTAGGAAACTACATTTTTGTATACGAAAACATTAAGTTTTCAAACATTATATCTATGGGAATGTAACAAATTTACAAACGTTGCATATAGACGTCGTTTGCTTTATCTTTGTGCTGTGATATTTGATTAGTAGCACCCCAAAACCTGCTTCCGCTAAACAGTGAATTTGGGGGTGTTACAGATTGGTATCAGAGCCTAAGGTTATAGTGAACTAGGTTGCATTTAGTGGGCCTAGACTATGACCATTAGGCAGTATTTCCTTATTAGGCATGACTGGTTCAGGAATTACAGCATACGACTTTAATTTAACATAGCCTGATCAACTATGTACAATTAAGGAAAGATGATGTAAGGTCTGAAACGATTATGTTGAACGGGGATGCGTTAGTTGACTCTGACCACGAGAGAACCAGACCATTACTTGATACGTGCTAGACACTAGGTTGGATATTATGTACTTACCTACATATTAGCCTCATCTTACTTACACTCTGCCACATGAATGGCAAATACACCACCCAATTCGTCATGCTCTCATCCGCAAGGATCTCGAAACCCGCGAATAGTCAGGAGGACCACTAGGTCACCTCGAATCAGTCCCTATCTTGTTCATAACTCTCAGAACTCGGCACATCTCACGGTGCCAGTGTTAGCTACTCAACTCCATTATCAGGAGCAAAGGCTCGAAAATCTCGAACGGGAATAACACCGAATGACCTACCTGCTCCGCCAAGCACTTGATCACATATCCCAACTCCAGCGAGAACAAGAAGATACCAGCCTCTCTGTAAGCATAATTCAGGATTCAATGACCGCTGAATTAGGTGCGGATGAACTCATAAGAAACCGACTAGAGGAATGTGAACAGCGTTCACAGGAGACCGAGGAGTACTCTCGAGCACTGGTTCAACGACTGGCCTTGGTTGAAGACGACGCCAGGCAAGCCAACAGACTTGCAGACATGGTGGATCGCCTTGTTGCGCTAATGGAGCAAGTTAACTTACGTCAAGACTAGAGTAGTCTCCACCTTGTAACCAATTATCTGCCAAAGTAGGACTTATGTAATTCGACCGGATGTAATAATTCCCGGTACTTTTGTACTACTATTACTCTGTAATCTTTTGGAAAAACTCGTACCTTGTGTCCAACTGATTATTTAAATGAATTATGATTATCACCTCATATTGTTATCGTGTATCTCATCATATACACTTGTGATATATCATGAACTTCGTACAACAATCTTATTTCTTTTCCTTGTTCTTTTCTTGTCAGCATCATGCCTCCTCGCCGACAAGTCACCCTCAGTGAAGCTGAAATAGCGGGTCTGATTGCCCGTAGTGTAGCCCAAGCCTTAGCTACCCGAACCTCAAACCCTGGTAGCGAAGATACAGCTAACAATGCACCACAACCCAAACCCTGTTCTTACAAAGATTTCCAGAACTGCAAACCTTTGAGCTTTGCAGGTACTGAGGGAGCTATCGGTCTAGTACGCTGGATCGAGAAAGTCGAATCTGTATTTCTTATCTGCAACTGTGCGGAGGGAAACAAGGTTAAGTTCTCCGTTAGTACTTTTACTGACACCGCACTCACCTGGTGGAACACCTATGCCCAGACTGTGGGTATTGCTAATGCTTACAAACTCCCGTGGGAGGAGTTGAAGGAGATGTTGAGGGGCGAGTACTGCCCCAGGGATGAATTGAAACAACTGGAATTGGAATTCTGGAACCACAAAATGCAGGGTGATGACATCACCGGATACACCAACCGTTTCCACCAACTGGCACTTCTGTGCCCAACCATGGTCGATCCTGAGTACAAGAGGATCGATAAATACGTTGATGGACTTCCCGAGAGACTCCAAGACCTGGTGACTTCATCCAAACCGGGTACTATTCAGAGAGCCATTCGCATGGCCCATGAGCTAACGGCAAATTCTGTCCGCCGTGGCACAACATCAACCCCATCTGCAAACAACAAACGCAAATGGGAAGGAAACCCCAACTCATCCAACCAAACCTCCAACAAAAAGCCTGAGTCTGTTAAGGCTTATTCATCGGGGACTTCGGAGAAGAAAGGGTACATCGGGAACAAACACTACTGCTCCAAATGCAACCGCCATCATGACGGTTCTTGCCCTTGCTCCAACTGCAAACGGTTCGGGCATATAGCCAGGGATTGCCGGACCAATGTTCCTACCCCCAACACTAATGCACCAAAGGCTTGCTTTGGGTGCGGAAATTCAGGGCATTTCAAGAAAGATTGCCCAAAGTTGAAAAACAACAACAACCCTGCTCGTGGTAGAGCATTCGTTATCAAGGCTGGGGAAGCCAGACAAGACCCGAATGTCGTGACGGGTACGTTCCTTCTCAACGACCTTACTGCTTCTGTATTAATTGATACCGGTGCCGATAGAAGCTTCATTTCTGAGAAATTTAGCCCTTTACTTGATATAACTCCTACTGCCTTAGATGCTAAATACATTGTAGAATTAGCTAACGGCAAACTGATTGAAACTGATAGCATCATACGCAACTGTACACTTAACCTTACAAACGAAACGTTTCCCATTGATTTAATCCCTGTCGAGATCGGCAGCTTCGATATTATTGTCGGTATGGATTGGTTATCCAAGCACCGAGCTGAAATCATCTGTTATGACAAACTTGTTCGCATACCTCTTGTCTCCGGTGGAACCTTAGTCCTACAAGGGGAGACCTGCAGACGGAATCTGAATATCGTATCCTGCCTCAAAACTAGAAAATATCTACGAAAAGGGTATCAAGCCATCCTCGCACATGTAACGGAGAAGAAGTCGGAGGAGAAGCGACTTAAGGATGTTCCAATCGTGCGGGATTTCCCGGAAATCTTTCCTGAGGATTTGCCCGGACTTCCGCCACCTAGACAAATTGAATTTTAAATCGAACTTGTGCCTGGAGCTGCACCCGTGGCACGAGCCCCATACCGTTTAGCACCATCCGAAATGCAGGAGTTGTCTAATCAACTACAGGAACTCCTAGACAGAGGATTTATTCGACCAAGTTCCTCGCCTTGGGGAGCTTCGGTCTTATTCGTGAAAAAGAAAGATGGATCTTTCCGCATGTGTATCGACTATCGAGAGCTGAATAAGCTAACCATAAAGAATCGGTACCCGCTTCCTAGAATCGACGACCTATTTGACCAACTCCAGGGATCAAGTGTTTACTCAAAGATTGATCTACGGTCAGGTTATCATCAACTCCGAGTCCGCGACGATGATATCCCAAAAACAGCCTTCCGAACTCGTTATGGGCATTGCGAATTCCAAGTAATGCCATTCGGTTTAACCAACGCACCGGTCGTATTCATGGACCTTATGAATCGGGTGTGCAAACCATATCTTGACAAATTCGTCATTGTGTTTATCGATGATATCCTGATTTACTCTCACGATGAACAGGAACAGGCTCAACATCTGAAAACCATTCTAGGAATCCTTAGACACGAAGAGTTATATGCCAAATTCTCTAAGTGTGAGTTCTGGATTCGAACCGTTCAATTCCTCGGACACGTGATTGACAGCCAGGGAATTCATGTTGATCCCGCCAAGATTGAAGCAATCAAGGGCTGGGAGTCACCGACCACTCCAACCGAAGTGAGACAATTCTTAGGTCTTGCTAGTTATTACCGCCGATTTATTGAAAACTTTTCAAGAATAGTTGTTCCCTTAACAACACTGACTCAGAAAGATAAGAAGTTCGATTGGACTGATAAACAAGAGTCAGCTTTCCAACTATTGAAAAACAAACTTTGCAGTGCACCAATCTTATCCTTACCCGAGGGCACCGATGATTTCGTAGTTTATTGCGACGCTTCACACCAAGGACTTGGTTGCGTGTTAATGCAACGGGAAAAAGTCATTGCCTATGCCTCACGACAACTAAAAATCCACGAGAAAAATTATACGACCCACGACCTCGAGTTAGGTGCTGTGGTCTTCGCATTAAAAATCTGGAGACATTACCTCTACGGTACGAAAAGCACTATCTTTACCGATCACAAAAGTCTCCAACACATATTTGATCAGAAGGATCTAAACATGAGGCAACGTTGTTGGGTTGAGTTACTTAGTGACTACGACTGCGAGATCAAATATCATCCGGGCAAGGCAAACGTAGTTGCCGATGCCTTAAGCCGAAAAGAACGAGTGAAACCCCTTCGAGTCCGAGCACTTTCTATGACAATTCGTAACGAGCTCCCTGCTCAAATCCTTACCACTCAGCTTGAAGCACTCAGCGATGAAAACCTGAAAGGTGAAGCCTTACGAGGCTTGGATAAACAATTCGAAATCAAACCCGATGGGACTCGATACTTCTCTAACCGGGTGCGGTTACCCAATTTCGGAAACTTGCGAGATTTGGTGATGGCTGAAGCTCACAAATCTCGATACTCTATACATCCTGGTTCTGACAAGATGTATCACGACGTCAAAGGGTTGTATTGGTGGCCTAACATGAAAGCTGACATCGCCATGTATGTCAGTAAATGCTTAACCTGTTCCAAAGTCAAGGCCGAACACCAAAGACCCTCGGGATTGCTCCAACAACCTGAAATTCCTCAATGGAAATGGGAGCAAATTGCCATGGACTTCATTACTAAACTACCGAAAACTTCGAGCGGTTGCGATACCATTTGGGTGATTGTGGACCGTCTCACAAAATCTGCTCATTTTCTGGCCATCAAGGAAACTGATAAGATGGAGCATTTGGCTCGCATCTACATCAAAGAAATTGTTTCACGACACGGTGTACCTATCTCGATCATCTCGGATAGAGACAGCCGTTTCACTTCCAACTTTTGGCAGTCGTTACAGAAATCTCTTGGTACTCGTCTGGATATGAGTACAACTTATCACCCACAAACCGATGGTCAAGCGAGCGAACCATCCAAACACTGGAGGATATGCTACGAGCCTGCGTAGTGGACATCGGTACTTCTTGGGAAAGCCACTTACCGTTGTGCAAATTCTCGTACAACAACAGTTACCATACCAGCATTAAGGTTGCACCCTTCGAGGCACTCTACGGGCGTAAGTGCCGATCACCTATCTGTTGGACTGAGTTAGGAGATTCCCAACTCACGGGTCCAGAATTCATTCACGAAACTACTGAGAAAATCATTGGTATTCAAAACCGGCTGAAAGCCGCACGTGATCGTCAGAAAAGCTATGCTGACGTGAGACGCAAACACCTTGAGTTCCAGGTAGGGGACAAGGTACTTCTCAAAGTGGCACCGTGGAAAGGTGTCATTCGATTCGGAAAACGAGGCAAACTAAACCCTAGATACATCGGACCATTCGAAATCCTTGAAAGGATTGGTCCAGTGGCATACCGCCTGCAACTTCCTGCTGAGCTTAGCAGCGTTCACAACACCTTTCACATTTCTAACATGAAGAAATGTCTGTCTGACGAGACACTAATAATACCGCTTGACGAAATCCAAATCAATGATAAACTTCATTTTGTCGAGGAACCTATGGAAATCATGGACCGTGAGGTCAAGCGATTGAAACAGAGTCGTATGCCCATCGTAAAAGTCAGGTGGAATTCTAGACGTGGTCCTGAATTCACCTGGGAACGGGAAGACCAAATGCGACAGAAATACCTACATCTCTTCCCAGACAAAGCACCGTCCGTGCACTCGAGCTAATTTCGGGACGAAATTTCTTTAAAAAGGGGAGAATGTAATACCTGCCTAATTAGGATAATTAATTATGCCTAATTATTTGTAACTAATTGTAATTAGTATGTAATAGGACTAATTACAGACTCTATTTGTATATATAAGGTGATTTATATATATGTGTGTACTTACGCGATTTGGATAAATCGTACGAATCAACCGGACAGAGTCCGAGACATTTTACTTGGACGTTGGTGACAAAACTTATTTAAATAATGGGAACGTATTTCACTGTATAAATACATATTCTAACGAACATTATTTATATTATCGCGACAACATTACGAATATTTTAAAAACGTAGTAAACGTGAACCAATAATTTAAATATTCCGACAAGTATTTTAATAAACATTTACAGGTGTTTTCCATTAAAATATTCGGGTAGCATTTTTAGAACATAACTATTTGGTTAAATACTAAAAACGAACGATTAAACGATTAGGACACGGAGTAAACACTGTGTTTTAGGGAGCGTTTCCCCCCCCCCCCCCCCCCCCCTTGTCTCTTTGGAATCAGCCAACACCCACCTCCCACCCATCTTCTTCCTTTCATTTTCATATTTCCAAAACACACACACACCAAAAACTCTCTCAAACACACTCCACCATATTTTCGGATTTAGCTCCAACGACAACAAAAATCACATTTTCGGGATCACCATTACAAGGGGAACAAGTTTAACAAACGCACCATCATCATTTTCGGACTCCATCTCTCTCGATTTGCATTTGTAAGAAATTATCTAAATTCCTAGATCTATTCATTTTGGTGTAATGTTTCGGTGTAATATTGTTTACACAACTTAGTATTGTCCATATATATGAATAGAACACGGTTTTACAGCCTAAAAATGTGTTAGATTTGGATTTTGGATCGGAAAAACGCGTCAGTCGTAACTTTCTGGGCTGGTGTTCATCTTTGCGACACAACGCTTGTGTCGCATGTTGTGTCGCATAAACTATATTGTGTCGTAGCTTATGTCGTACATTGTGTCGTTTCCTTGTGTCGTAAACCTTATACGACACAACCCTTATGTCGCTGTTGAATCAGCATCGCAAGCTTTTGCGACACAACCACTGTGTCGCAGAGCTCTTGTGTCGCACTTTTATGCGACACAACCCTTGTGTCGCATGACCAAATCCTTGTGTCGCAAATTATGTCGCAGAAAACAGAAAAACTTGGAAATTTTGAAGAATTTTCACTATAGAAAAGTCAAAGATACTGTAGCAAAGTCAAATTTTACTGTAGCAATTCACTGTAGCACATTTACTGTAGCAAAGTCAACATTTTAAATTTTTTATTACAAACCGTCACCAATGGGCCAAACCTGTCTTCTCAAAACAAACAATTACAAACATACGGACAAACATTGGATATACTAGTTGTGTACAACTAAACGAAACGTCTCGCACTACTAGAAAAAATGCATATTTCAACGGAAAAATTTCGTTGGTGAACAAGTAAAATCCGTTGGTAATATCAATCATCAACGGGTTTACCAACAGATAAGAGTTGTGGCAAAAAAGCTCGTTGCTAATCGAATTTATCAACGGATTTCATTAGTTTGTTGGTAAACCATCAACGGATATGCCGTGGATAATTGAGATTTGTCCGTTGGTAGTTTTATTAGCCAAGACCTTAAGTTCCGTTGTTAAATTGGTAACCCACCAACGGATATGCCGTAGATGATTGAAAAATTACCGTTGGCAATTTTTAATTTACAAGAACTCAAGTTCCGTTGGAAAATCTATAACTACCAACGGATATGACGTTGGTTTGGCAACACCTTCAGTTCCGTTTGTAAATTAATTAATGAATTACCAACGAGAAATTTATAGATCTAACAACGGATTTTAAATCCATGGTTGTTTTGGTAACATTTCTAGCAACAAATGCTTCTTGTTGGTATTTGTCACACAAACTCCGTTGTTTTTGATACCATCATTAACAACGACTTGAAACTTGTTGATAATCTATATATATAATAATGAATTTGAGATTAACCTGAATACACATTATTATGAATCAAAAGCTCAAACATGCATACTAAAACGAATATCCAATTTTTACAAAACAAAGCGAAATGACTACTATCCATCAACATTCAAAGAACTTAGAAAGATCAAAATACAAAATACGAAATACTTAATAACTAGCAATAGTCTTGAGCATGAATCTAAACCAGTGTTGCCATCAGCAGACCTTATTCAACTTCGGTGATAATTATCATGCATTTGTCTCATTTTCTCTTCCATCTCGGCACACATTCTATCTTCCTCTGCACTCATCTAACACTGCATATATAAGAGTGGAACCAATATGTATATGACAATCAATATTAACAACAGAATAACAACATGCCTAGAACTTGGGCATCAACAATGAACTTTTAATTAACATTCAATTAAATATGCTGAGAGTTCACATGAAAATAAAGAAGCTACACCATGAATACCATAGTCCACATGAACTTCAACACCTGCAAATCTAGAGTTTAGTAGGATACCCACTCACTTTTTAATAAAGTGATCAATACCTGCAAATTAATTAAAAGGTTCATTCCAAATTTAATCTAAAGATGACATACAAACTACGTTTTATGTTATACTTTTTGTAAGGCAATCGAGAGATTACCTCTGGAAGAGAAAAACAAGGTTGGCGTGGATATAGCCATATGTTTTATCTTGATTCTTCTCTGACTTTGCTGAGTGTTCCCCTGTACGCAAAGTCTATATATGCCCATTCATTTCATATAATTAACAGAAATAGGAAAGCATCTACTATAATATTAATGTGCCAAAAACAGTTAGGGTTTCAGAATAAAATACCTTCAATTGAGTCTTATTCCATATGATTAGACAACAATAGCAGCTGCTACACAAAATAAATATATATCACATATTCAATGTTGATCTGCCGAAATCTACACATCAATTAATTTTGAGGGAATTCAATCTGCATATTTCACACATCCTAAGAATCACAGGCTTAAATATAAACACTACGGTACAAAATTTATAATAAAAAACAAAGAGAGTTACCTTATTAGCGGCTTAATTTTTTTTATCGTAAAAGCAAACATAAATTATACAAATATGTAAATCATAAAAGAAGAAAAGACATCAAAATGGTGGTGGTGATTCCGCAATGATATAATGATCGAAATTGATGTGGTGATGGGGTGGGTGGTGGTCTATGAGTAGATCAGAAGTAGTGATATTCTGGTGGTGGTTTTAGGGTTAATTGGTTAGAGATAAAATGGTTTTGGGAAAAAATTTAAAAGAGTCGGAAGAATTAAATTACTAGATGGGCTTGAAATTTTCAAAATGCTAAAAGCTAGGCGGGCTTTAAATTAGAAAAGGCAAAGACGATTATTTGTTAGCCGATGAAATTATATATCTACTCTGTTTACATTATAGTTTAAATATTTTGAATACTAAAACCATCCAACTAACATTGCATATAATAATTGATTAGGACTTTTACTTTGAAACTTTAGGTAGTTTGTTCACATCCATGTTTTTGTTTGCTTTTTAATAACTTTTGAAATCAACATCTCATTAATAACATAACAATTATTATTACCAGCATAATACCAGCGCAATGCAGCGGTGTATATTATATTATAACTCTACGGTAGTTGTATATATAATTATATTTACTATATTCTGATGTATTATTTAAGATGATATCGATAACGATAATTTAGTGTGTAGAGATAAATATTTAGATTAAGAAAAGGCTTAAGAGTAAAAAATTTGATAGAAGTTCATACACTATGAAAATTAAACATTTTAAATTTAGAAATGCTGAGTACCAAAATTTTAAAATTTTTATAAATAGAGTAGTAAGATTGTTTATATGTAGTAGAGATAATCATAATCATTTTTTTATATGAGGTTAATTATAAATTTAACTTAAATAGAGAGAGCTAATTAATTAACTGAATTTCAATTTAATTAATGGTGTCATAACTCACTTCCCCTATATTATACTTAAGATAAGATTATAGTTTATAAACAATTATAGTTAGGGCTCTTAACAAGTTGAGTAACTAATGAGCTACTTAAGTTCGATCTCATTTAACTCAAATTTCAGCTTGAGGATATTCGAGCTCGAATAATAAATACTACTTGATTACTTTAACGAATCAAGTTTAAAATAGTATGATTCGATTCCGTTCATTTGAAAACTCGTTTCAATTTCAAGTCGAAAGAAGTAATCGAGTTTAACGAGTCGAATGAACTAGTTTATATATTCGATACCTAACATAGAAGTACCTAATAAATATGAACTAATTAAAACTCGATCTCAATCTATGAAACGAGTTTATCGAGCGCGAATATGTAAACATGAAACTTGAACTTGAAATTAATTCATCAAAGAAAATATATTCAATAACTAACCGAGAATCGAATTCAAGCTTGGGCAATAAAAAAATTACACGAATTAGAGTTTGAACATAAGCTTTAACATTTACTCGAGTTCAAATTCGAGCTATGTAATTAATAAACGAGCTAAATACATTGTTTTTAAACTCATTTCCCCTTATGATTTGAACTCAATTCATATTATGCATCCACATATCTGAATATATCGCGATTCTAAGCAGAGTATCTAATTACAACAAATAAAAATATTATATATTTATATCCATAACTATATCTCTAAGTAAAAAAAATATTTAAAATAAATCCTATATAATTTATGTGCCAATCCTATACATAGACAATTTTTCCAACATAAGGTTACGTTACATATATAATAAAATCAACGAAATACAATTAATCGGTCCAAACATAAATAAATACTAAATCACCTATTATGACTCCTTATATATATTAATTAATAATTAATAATTAATAATTAATAATTAGTTCTATATTTATCAAGCACCGTACCTATATCTTAGTAAAATTCTACGTTATACCTGATATGTCAAAGCATTGAAGCTTTATCTCAAATCGTTTAGACTCCATAATAATAATGAAAACAATTAACGCATGATGATAGTGCAGTTGGTTAGAGAATTACGGAATCTAATTTTTATATTAATTCTATATTTTTTTTTTGAAAGGCTAACAGAAAATCGCCTAGGTACTCCGTACGGGGAGACCCAATGGCTAAGCCTCCATATATTGGCACAATCCAGCCGTACGAAGCCCTTAAGCGCCCCAAGTTACTCCAAATCCGGGAAAAACCCACTAATCCGTCTGCCCGAAGGCATGACAACGAATTAATGGTAAAACCCGCTGGCCTCAAGGATCGAACCTGGGTTTCCCAGGTCTCCTATCATTGACCCCCAAGCCTCTGATATTAATTCTATATAATATTTTTATTTTATTCTTTTAATTATATTAAAATATAGAGACCGGTTTATATCTAGTTAACTCGTCTCTATGTTCAACCATCAAAAATTTACATAAAGACCTCTTGCTCTATGGTGGGTCCATATTTTACCATCTTAATGGCATGTTGTTTTCCAACAAACTCGTTTATTTCAACATGTTACTTTCAACTCTTTTTGAGTTGTAGTTATTGTAACAATTTACCAACAGTAAATCATAAAATGTCCCGTTGTTGATTTTGGAGGGAATTTTCCCCTCAAGATAAGTAAAATTTTTCAACGGAAAAAATAAAATCCGTTGCTAAGCCATAATACAAAAATTCCTTTCAAAAGAGCATCCATTGCCAACGGAAAATTATAAAAATTTTGTTGCAAAAATTAGCGCTAAAATTCCCTCCAAAAGAGAATAAGTTACCAACGGAAATATCAACAGAAAAGTACAATTTCCCCGTTGCAAACACATGGAGCCAAAATTTAACTCCAAAAACCTAATTTTACAACGGAATCATCAACAGAAATTCGTTGTTGAATTCTTAAAGCCTTTTTGGTGTTGTTCCGTTGTTAACTCCGTTGGTAATACCCAATATTACCAACGGATTATTTAGTCGTTGAAAAAATTCCGTTGCTATTTGCAACCTTTCTAGTAGTGTCGCGAGACACATACTTACATAACCTCATATGTTTAGGCATTTGAAGGTTACGGGTTCGGAGAACCTACTTGCTTTACTTACTACTTGCTATTTGCTACTGATTACTACAAGACTTAGGTGAGTCTTACAGCCCCACTTTTTCTGTTTTACATACGGGGTGAGATACATTGCTTACTTTTCTTGAACACAAGTACTAAAACTGCTTACTATACCAAACGGAATTGCATGAGTTATTTAATATTTACAGAAGTCTCTCCATCATATATCGTTAGTTATGGACTTAAGCGCGAACACTAGTTAATGGATCCATTAGGGAAATGACCCTCCCCGCCCGGGGTAGTAGCGCTACCATGAACCGTTCTGTATAAACGGGCGACTATTATTCGTTACATATGCTTGCTCAGTTACGAGCATGTCACGGGAGCAAATTATTACTTACGGGTTAAGCTTCGATTATGAGCCTCATGGCAACGGTATAACTTACTTACTTACATTTGCTGGATTGCAAATACTGGTTTTACATTTGCTGGATTGCAAATACTGATTTTACGCCTACGGGCACTACTGATGAAATCTTGTGTTCAAAACTGATATTACTTACAAACCTGTGAGATTCACCAACATTCGTGTTGACCCTTTTAGCATGTATTCTCAGGTACACAGACGGAGTAGGATTACTCCAGGATATAGCTAGAGTCGCATGATTTCAACACAACTGCATTAACGGAGATTCTTAGCATTATCTTTTATATATTTCGATTATGTAATAGAATCTCCCGCTATACGCATGGACTCTAGGAAACTACATTTTTGTATACGAAAACATTAAGTTTTCAAACACTATATCTATGGGAATGTAACAAATTTACAAACGTTGCATATAGACGTCGTTTGCTTTATCTTTGTGCTGTGATATTTGATTAGTAGCACCCCAAAACCTGCTTCCGCTAAACAGTGAATTTGGGGGTGTTACAACAATTTACGTTGCCGGAGGCAACACTACATGCCAGATAAGCATGCCGATTATTACTCAGCATCACATGACGTAGTCATACAATTACTTGGACTATACTCAGGCAGGTTTTGCCAGGCAGTGGTTTATTTCACTTATACCAGATAGGTATCTAGGCATGGATTGCCACACCCTCGATATGATGCAGTCATACACTTGATAGTATTTAGGCATGTATTGCCTCACGATTGTAGACTCACTATACCTGATAGGTATCTAGGCATGGTATGCCTCATTCCTTACGTACTTAGGTACACACTGCTACTTTTAGGATAGGAAATACCTAGTGAAATGTACACACATTTGTGTTACAACCTTAATACAATACATATCAAAATCGTAGATTTTGAACCACTTTTAAAAACATACAAGGTTTTATACTTTATGTTTTCAACTAACAATCCTATGAACTCACCAGCTTTATAGCTGACTCGTTTTAGCATGTGTTCTCAGGTGCCCAGCAGGATTAGGATTGCTACAAGATTATGCTAGCTCGAGTCGCATATTTTCAAACAACGGGATTTCTCTGCATAACTTTTGTATTACAAATTATGTATTGAAATTATTTTGCGAACTCCAACTTGTATACAGTTTTATTTTGGAAATGTAATAACTATTTTCTAACGTCTCATTTAGAGGTCGTTTGCTATGTATCTTATGCTGTGATATTTGATTTGGTAACACCCGACCCAACCGCTTCCGCAAACTGAAATTTGAGGGTGTTACAGATTGGTATCAGAGCCTAAGGTTATAGTGAACTAGGTTGCATTTAGTGGGCCTAGACTATGACCGTTAGGCAGTATTCCTCATTAGGTATAACTGGTTCAGGGATCACGTCATACGAGTTTAATTTAACATAGCGTAGCTAACTATGTACAATTAAATAAAGATGATGTGACATCTGAAAGGGGTTATACTGGATCGGGAATGCACTAGTTGACTCTGATTGTTTTGTGCTAGACACCCTAGGCTATTATATGTACTGTAGGTATATATGAATAGGCCTTATATGTGTACTACTTCTACGTATCTATATATATACTGAGTATATATAACACAATTCCGCTGTACCATCATATACTTACGAAGAGGCACATCGCCGTCTTCCTCACCATCGCGACTAAACACTTTCTCCACATGTACGCATAGGAGAACATCACGCTTATCGCTGAACCTCGGGAAGGAGGTATAAGCATTATCTATTGGGATGGAAACCCACACATGCTAAAACGTCCACGAAATTTAAAACAAACAAACGAGTTTCTCACCTTTGACCGTACTGGTTACCATTGGATTAGTGTTGACTAAGTCCACCAAAAAAAAATTATCTAAAACATAACTTGATCATTTAGATCATCACGAATCAACACCTCGGTGTTAGCCATTGCGCTACAATTGGGAAATTTTGACCCTTCAAAGCGTTTTGGCCTTAGGGCTACACATGAACAACACACAGAACTTGGTGCTGCATTACACAGTATGTTGATACCGCAATTTGGCACGTTAGTGCAACACTCACAGTATGTTAATACTGCAATCGGCACGTTGGTACTACTTCCAGTATACATGTAGACTTGTTATAGTTACACGTACGATTTATATATATACATATACACTTACATAACTGGGAACGAGGTGCCACACCTGACTCTTACTACGCGCGTATACTTGTAAAGTTACGTGTACACCATATATGTATATACGACTACACTACTGGACACGAAGTGTCACACTTACCGGCATAAATGGCCACATGGTATTTCGGTACTGCACAATTGTCCATAGAACTACTCACGACAACATAGTCTTGGTTGACTATTTTAGGTGCACAATTTGGTCGTCATTACGACTACGCTTTGAAACTACAACCAAATTGGTCACAACACTCGGAAAATGTGAAATTCATGACAACTTAAATAAAGTTAACTCGACAACAGATACTTAAACCGTTGCATTAAAACCACAAAAGGCAGAAGTGTGTCTGCCACTCGCGATATCAAAAGCTTCGACATCAATGGGTACAGAATCCCATCTCACTCATTATAAAACTCATGTGAGCTACTCACGTCATGGCAAACCCAACAGTCCGAGAACTTTCAAAAACATGTCTTATGGAGTTTCGAACTCCATCATTATACATCCTCATTGATGGCCACCCTACACAATTGTGTGACTTTCTCCTATACATGTCACTGTAATACTTACAATCTTTGAATAAAGATCTCACGCTTTGTCGTTTCATTCTTATTTAAGAATCATGCCACCTAAACGACAAACATACACTCAAGCTGAACGCGACAAATTTGCTGATCAAAGAGTGGCTGAAGCTCTAGCTACTCGAAACCGAGCACGACCCTGCACCTATAAGGATTTTCTGAGCTGTGAGCCACTAAATTTCGCTGGAACTGAAGGGGCTGTCGGATTAATCCGATGGATCGAGAAAATGGAATCGGTATTCCACATTTGCAACTGCCCCGACGATGACAAAGTCAAATACTCCACCTACACTCTCCAGGGTAATGCCCTCACCTGGTGGAATTCCTACGCTCAAACTATAGGGGTCGGCACCGCTTACAAACTTCCTTGGGAGGAACTGAAACGAATCATGAGGGACGAGTATTGTCCCCGCGAGGAACTGTACAAACTCGAGAACGAACTTTGGCATCTCACCGTAAAGGACAACGATATCATGGCATACACCAATCGTTTTAACCAACTGGCACTTCTTTGCCCAACCTTGGTGAACCCTGAACACCAATGAATCGAAAGGTACATCGGAGGACTTCCGTTACAAATTGAGGGAATGGTCACCGCCTCTAAACCCGCCACTATTCACGATGCTGTTCGCATGGCCCACAAACTCATGGCACAGGTGGTTCGACGCGGAACACCTGCAACTGAAAACAACCAAGGAAAATGGAATGGAGATTCCAGCACTAGTCATAACCCAACAAATCAACCCGAACCCTTGAGGTCCTACGCCACCGAACCTAGCGAAAAACGAGGCTATGCGGGGAACAAACCATTTTGTCACGACTGTAAACGTCATCATGATGGTACATGTGGTTTACCCTGTGAAAGATGCCAGCGATTTGGACACAAGATCTGGGATTGTAAAGTTCCTGCCAATCCCGACTCACAAAGGATATGCTTCAAATGCAAAGAACCAGGGCATTACAAGAAGAATTGCCCAAAGAAACGCAAAATTCACCTGATCGGCTCGGAATGAGTCGAGCAAATCTTCGATAATAATGTAAGCACATCCTTCCTCGAAAACATAACCCTTCGATTTTGGTTTACAATAAATGTGTACTTTTTACTCCCCGAAACCGCTTTTATCGACTTAATGCCGAGTGCGTCTTAGGGCTAGTTGACCTAGGCCACGTAAAACTCGAAGTTTGCTTTCAGCAGACTGATTGACTGAACGTTCACCAATCGCATAGTCCCGATAGGACTACTCTGTAAACGGTCACCGTGTGACAACCATCTAGTCTCGAATGGACTACCTAGTAAACGGTTACTTTGTAACTACGACTTAACAACAATCGGAACAAACGAAATAGTCGGTGATCTGACTACTATGACGAACCACGACACAGTCCTGGATTGACTGCTTTCAAACTCGATATAGACATTGTATGTCTACAATTTATTCGATGAGCATCACGTACATTTACTTCTCCCCAGACCTCACACGTTAGTACCTCACTCGAAATTTCGGGACAAAATTTTCTTAACAGGGGGAAAATGTAACACCCGGTCAAAAAGGTCAATTTTCGCGCCCGATTTAAAATGATGGGCCGGCTGCCCTTTTCTTCCCCTCCCCAATTATGTTTTTCATTTCACCAAACACACCTCCATCTATCTCTCTCCCTCTCTACCTCACGGATCCGCCACCACCACCATCATCATTTTCGGAATCATCAACAACAACGAGACCAGCAACAGTCGGACATCATCACCATCATCTTCATCATCTCGATCCGCCATTTTTGAGCTCGAAATCGACATTTGGTAAGAACACCCAATTTCACACCTTTAAAACACTTGATTTATGTTTATTAACATGTTATTGAGTCCACACAACAAGAATATGTCCAAGAAATCGGTTAAAAACGTTTTAAAACTCGAAACTCACTTCAAAAATCGTAGCAGTTCGTCGAGCGAGTCGAGTCGAGCAGGGAACCGAGCCGAGATGCGAGTCGAACCGAGCAGCAAACCGAGCTTAGCTGCGAGTCGAACCGAGCCTAGCTGCGAGTCGAACCGAGCAGCGAACCGAGCTGAACGAGCGAGCCGAACTGACCTGCTTTGCGAAATGAGTTTTTGCCCTTTGCATAACAACAACTACACTTTTTACAACGATGACTTACATACAAAACTATATTTTGGGAAGTAGACAACGAAACGACTTTAATAATGATTTAACTAAGAATTATCATTATTACAAAACCGTCACAAACGGGCTGTACACCATTCTAAAACTAAACAACAGAAGTGTACTTTCATGACACGTTTAGTTAAACCGGTTAGTATCTTACTCATATAACCGCACATGTTTAGGACACTAGGAGGTTACCATTGTGACGACACGCGTTGCACGGGATTGCTATCTCTAACAGGTGAGTTCATAGCCCCACTATTTCAACTGTTTTACTGTTTTCGGGGTAAGACGCATGCTTAATTACTATTTTCGGATTATAATGATAAACTTTTATAATTCACACGTAACTATATTACTGTTATGTAATACAAATGTGTAATACTTAGGAATTACACCCAATATATTGTTGTAGGACAATATCACTACTTAACCTAGATAGGTTGCCATTGTACATTACTAGATTGTTGGAAAACAATCACAATCACATAACTTGACTAAGTTATCATTATGCATTGACCATATTGTCGCGGGACAATACTATCAAACACCCTAGAACTAGTTAGTTCTACCTACACTCAACGACAACTAGACTATTACAGGATTGGTTTTCCTTTTGGGAACTAAGACTGCCCATACATTCCATTCCAGGACTCCTAAATTGGAATTGTACACAAGTAAACATCAACCAAGGATCTCTATATACTTGCTAGGCTGAGGCTAGGAGTATACGTTAGTAACGTTCGTTAGTATAGATTCCTTATACTAATACAAAACAACTAGGTGATGATTAGTCATACCTAGGCTTATGGTGATATACTTGATATCTAAGTATTGGATATACATATTTAGATACGCTAGACTATTTTCATGTGTTACATGATATCCTACTAGATGTGTTTGCTGATTTGATACATATACATATATACATATAAATATATATATATATATATATATATATATATATATATATATATATATATATATATACATATTCGTACGCTATCTCGAGCACTTGGTGCTACCAACAATGTAATTATGCATATTAAGGTACATACAATATTCCAAACATGATCATACTAGTCGGGCATGTCGTAGTACTGCCGGCTCATTTACATACTTTGCTTACGAGCAATGCGGACGATGTCCAGATTGGACACACAACGATGCCACGGTAAAGTGGGCACAAAACGATGCCACGGTATTACAGTGGGCACAAGGACGTATTCGCGGTAAAGTGATACACTCACGGATGGGCGGGCTTATACTCGTGATCCACAACAGTTAACGGGTCGGTGAGATTTCACGCGAGGTCGTTAGCTCAGTATTTGATTAAATACTCTATCGTAGTTCTACGGGACTGCACGGTTACTCATACTCAGCAACGGATCGGCGAGCTTATACTCGAGATCGTTGGCTCAGCATTTGGATAAATGCTTTATATTAGTTCTACAGGACTATAATTTACGTTGCCGGAGGCAACACTACATTCCAGATAGGCATGCCGATTATTACTCAACATCACATGACGTAGTCATACAATTACTTGGACTATACTCAGGCAGGTTTTGCCACGCAATGGTTTATTTCACTTATACCAGATAGGTATCTAGGCATGGATTGCCACACCCTCGATATGACGCAGTCATACACTTGATAGTATTTAGGCATGTATTGCCTCACGATTGTAGACTCACTATACCTGATAGGTATCTAGGCATGGTATGCCTCATTCCTTACGTACTTAGGTACACACCGGTACTTTTAGGGTAGGAAATACCTAGTGAAATGTACACACATTTGTGTTACAACCGTAATACAATACATATCAAAATCGTAGATTTTGAACCACTTTTCGAAACATACAAGGTTTTATACTTTATGTTTTCAACTAACAATCCTATGAACTCACCAGCTTTATAGCTGACTCATTTTAGCATGTGTTCTCAGGTGCCCAGCAGGATTAGGATTGCTACAAGATTATGCTAGCTCGAGTCGCATATTTTCAAACAACGGGATTTCTCTGCATAACTTTTGTATTACAAATTATGTATTGAAATTATTTTGCGAACTCGCAACTTGTATACAGTTTTATTTTGGAAATGTAATAACTATTTTCTAACGTCTCATTTAGAGGTCGTTTGCTATGTATCTTATGCTGTGATATTTGATTTGGTAACACCCGACCCGACCGCTTCCGCAAACCGAAATTTGAGGGTGTTACATTGTGTTTAGTTCAATATTTTCCGTACTATACTTCCTATCACTAAGATGATTATTTTTAGCAATTCACAATACCTATAGAGCATGAAACAATTCTATGTACATGAACTTTATGATATTAACTTTGTTTTATGGCGGTCAATAAACCGGGCAATGCCCGGGTAAAGTACTAGTTAAATACTGCTATTGATTTATAGTGCCCCTGTATTTGACATTTTAGCCCCTGTTCTTTTAGAGTTGCATCTATTGTTTTTCTAGTAGTTGTGGGTTGATTTTCCTTCATGGTGGCAACATTGGTATAGAGGCTGATAGACACTATTTAGTTTCAAACTGGTTTGTTGATTCTGTTAGAATATGAACAAGCAATTCTATAAACACTATTATCGTTTTATAGTGCTCCTAGATTGACATTTTAGCTCTTGTTATTTTAAAATTGGATGATTATTATAGATTCATGTAAGATAGTTAACCGAAGTGTCTAACTGTGATTGCTTTATATATTTACGCGAATATGTTGCTGGCGATGCCAATGCAGGTTACAAATGGGGTGAATAAATCCAGAGAAAGTAAATTGAATATGTGAGGGTTAAGAATTATGATCTCGAAACAGATTTTGGAACTGTTTTATGTTTACTCAACCATCACCTACTCGTGTGTCATTCATTCGAGAGTTCATCATAACTGTATTCATCTCAATCTCCAATCTTAAACACAACCCTGGTTACAGCCTTACAGGGAAATCACAAACATATAACATGGAGGCCGGGAGGCAACTTGCAGGCTCCAGAACTGCAGGTTATGGGTTTGAATGTGTAACCAAGAGGTAAGAAACAATATGACAATGCAAACGAAGAAAACAAACAATATGACAATGCAAACGAAGAAAACATAAAACATTAGATAGCATTATCAACAAATAATACAACCATAGACTAGATCGAGATTTACTACCAATATTTGATAAGCTCATTAACCAAAAAACCAAGATTATTAATACAATTTGCCAACATTGAGATTTTTATAGTTAAAACAATCATTAATCAAAATCTGCTCATTCCAAACCACATAAGAGTAATAACGTTAGAATGCCTTCAATCACTTAATCTAATTCCCTTTCAATTTCCAATATCAGTTGAATCACTATTCCTAACAGACGAATCAAGCTATTGAATCATGAACCTTCAGGTTTGATGGGAAACTGAAACCTGCAGCTACCAAATGGGAGGAAACCTACAACAAAAAATAGCATGAAAAGGAACAAAACTGAGGATGTTGTGTGGCGTGCACAAATGAATTATCGAGGTGACAAGATATGTAAGTTCAGTAACAGGCAAACAGACGTTTGGGTTGAAACAAATCATTTTCAGTACAATGCAAAATGGATCAGGTCTGGTTGACCCCCAAATCACCTTTGACCATCTTTTCTAAATGATTAACAGGAGTATTTAACAAATCGGTATGTTGGAGAAAAAAAACAATTCAAAAGGTTGTATGCATTAAAGGGACACTTAGAGTCACTTTCAACCCATTTGACATGTTCACATTTAGCTATATAAGCTAATGTTTTTATGTTTGACCCATCTGAGATATAACCGAATCAATTCAATTACGATCAAGGCAAACTGGAAAAATAAATTGCAATCACACATCTTCTGAGAAAAGTAGACATCCAAATGGGGAAAAAAACAGAAAGACATTAATACTCCATGGATGAGTACGAAATGAACACCCAACCCTCCTCAAGTCCCAAGTATATGACCTCGACCAAGTATAGTTGAAAAATATATAAAAAAGAATAATCAATATAATATTTACAACAACAAATTAAGTCATCAACAATTTAAGCATATATATATGCCAATCCCCAAAAGAGAAGTAATTTTACCTGTACACATAAATCTCCTATCTTAAGCTCCTTGACATGAAAAAGCTTGAGAATTAATCCTTCGAGCATCTCTTGTTCTTGTGTGGGATCCTTATACCCAAACTTGGTATAATTTAATTCTACCTTAGCTAAAGAAGACACATTTAGCAACAAAAGCTTCCTTAACATCAAATCACCACAAGTTGTTAGTGACAAATTATAGGGAGCATTGATTTCGATAATAGTGAAATCCAATTCTCCTATACGAGGAGGAGCTAAGTATCCAAAGAATATCAAGTTCTTAACACTCCTTGAAGTAATATTGAGACACTTATAAGGGTTAAGTGTTTGAAAATGTATATAACTATGCGTTGACTTCTTTAGTGTGTACAAAACTAAATTGACCTCCATTGTATGTACTTAACTATTAATTTCGACCATTGTATGTATTTTTGTGACGTGTCAACTGTGTAGAGATGCCACTTGTCGCCTTATATTTGATAACACGTCACAAAAATACATACAATGGTCGAAATTAATAGTTAAATACATACAATGGAGGTCAATTTAGTTTTGTACACACTAAAGAAGTCAACGCATAGTTATATACATTTTCAAACACTTAACCCCACTTATAACCTGTGCAATATTTTAACTCAAACGTTTCCAACACAGGACTTCCAGATAGTATATTTTCAATCAAAGTTTCATCTAGTTCCGTATCCGAAAGACACAAACTCGTAACATTATTCCAACTAATGGCACATGTTGGATTTAATATGCAGCCTGCCAAGTGTAGATGAGTTAAAGATGAATTAATGCAAATTAACTCATCTAACAAAAACCTAGCATCCCCTATAAAAGTAGCTAACCCTACGTGAAGTTTTTCAACGTTACAACGAACAGCGTAACGAATCCAATTGTTGACTTGCGAGTCAAACTTTATCGTGTATCTAAAGAAGAAATTGAGACCAAACTTGTTGAGCTTTCGTTGGCGACATTGAGTTAGGGTTTTGTCGACAATTGAAACGAAATCGGAGGTTGAATGTCCTCTATAGGGACTGTCAAAAACGAGATTATGAACGCAAGTCCAAAGATATTGCCATCGTTTGGAGAGAGTACCTGTTCTAATAGCGTCTTTTATGAAAGGTAAACGAGACAGGATTTCAATCAGTAAACAATCAGGTAACGTGCTTATTCTATCTCCTCCTCCTCCTCCTCCTCCTCCTCCTTCTTCTTCACATTTTCCTCTTTTTCGGGTGATTTTTATAGTTCGAGTTCGCGCTTGTTTTTTCATGGCTTCAACAGAACCCTAATCCCTTTCTTTTTTTCAGTTTCCGCTGTGAAATACAGTGGTGATATAATAAAGTTTTTATTTGGACCTTTAACGTTAGAAAGTTACATTTCAGTCCCTATAAAATATAAAGCAATTTCAAATTTCATTGGCCGATTCTCAACTTAATTCAAAAAATGTAACCTTAAAATGTTCCACGTGTCAAATCCCAAATGATGATTATCCCATAATTTTAAAACAAGCTGTTCCACATTACATTTTATGTCGTAATGAAACCAATTTGTTGACTTGCGATTGAAATGGAGTATCATATAGGTATGGTGTGGTGGTGACTTATCAATTTTGAAGTTGCGGTTCAAGTTTTGAGAAGGACTATTTGTGAATATTCATGGGTGAATATATTATATTCACGATATGTGTGTGAGTGTTTGCATAATTAAAAAAAAATACCACCTTATTGTTGACCATTGTGTTGTATGGTTGGTAGTGAAATAATTAAGAGCATCTCCAATGAAAGCTTTTTCTAAAGTTTTTTTATTCAAAAAAGCTTTTGAAAAGCTTTTTCTTCATTGGAGCAAAAGCTTTATTAACCGAAAGGTTGAGATTTCTCAAGCTTTTGATGAAAAGCTTTTTTGATATTCTTAGCTATAATATTTTCATATTAGTCCCCTCCTTGTATTCAATAAAGCTTTCCAAAAGCTTTTTAACATTGGAGTAAAAGCTTTTTTGTAAAGCTTTTTGTAAAATAAGTGAGGTGGATTGTAAAAAAGCTTTTGCATTCTGTAATCTCATCCCTCACCTCAAACTTCACCAAATCATTTTAAAAAATAGTGCTGAAGGCATTCTAAGGGTAAACTTTGTAGTGCTACTTAGTATATATAAGATATAGGCACTACAAAGTTTACTATGTGGTAACATGGTACCGCCACCACAATCAACGAAGATTATTTCAGATTTGTTGAGGTCAAAAATTGTTTTTGAGACTGGAGTGAATGCAACAATAGAAGATGAAGCTGGAAGACTCAATTTTTTTATTTCTTTTTATTTTTATCTTGCGAAAAATAGAAATTTATAAATTAAGAGACTTAGTTCAACATAAGCTGAGAACAGCTCCGAAGTTACATCAATACAAATGAGTGTGATCAAATGAAAATAAAAGAACAAATGAAATGAAAGCTATGAAATGGACTACATGTAGCAATTGATACACTTTTGGGCTAGCTACAACCTTTTGAAGATGACAACTCCTTACTTGGATATGCTGTAGATTGAGAATGAGCTAACGAACACACACGTCAATGAATGAATTCACATTTAGACAAAAGAAACTTTAAACTTAAGTTGTTCAATAGGCCAATACCATGACCTAAAGTGATTCTTGATGTAGAAAACCAAAGCAATGCCAGGAGGCCCAGGACCATTATTGATTTTTGTTATAATGAGAAATATCATCGATAAACTTTTCAAATGTCTTCCCATTTGACATGTTATTTTTGTTCACACCAATAGATATGCCTATTAACTTCCCTAGACTCTTGAAATTATAATGCCTCGTGTCTAAATCATCGTCATCAAAGCACTCATTGTTGCTGACCTCACAAAAACCTATACGCTTACACCATTAGTAACACAAGTCTGCTTGTTATTCTTTTTGAGATGGCCGAAAGACTAGCTCTAATGCTATCAGTTTTGAACCCAATACGTATCATAAATGTATCTGTTTATGACTTGAGTGTTTTTCATTTATGTAATGTATAATAAACTGATGTAATATGTTGATGATGATTGTCCTTTGGTTTCTAAGTTAATCTATTTCTAAATGTTAATAAAGATGTTATTTCTAGTCTATAATGTGCAATTATATATATTGAAATGTAGCAAGTGCATAAATAATTGTCAAAATGGGCACATGTGTAATTGCAAGTAACGAACATGCTTAATGGGGACATTTAGTAAGATCAAAAGAAGATCATTGCCTTTAAATCATTCATACCAGCAGGTGGAGTCATTTCAGGGCATGTTTTCATCTTGGTAACCATTTTATTGAACATAATGTTCAATAATTTGCCTATTGAAGTATTTCTTTAATTTCAAATGGTTATAATGAAGGATTACATGATCATCATGGCAGCACTCACAGCCCACATGTAGATTCAAAAAGTTTCGCATGAAGCAGGAGCTGATAAAGTTAGGAGGATTTGATCATGGCAGCAGACATATAGAAGATTATGCTAGTGGAATTTTTTGACCAATATATGGTTAAAACAAAATAATTGATAAGCTTATAGGAGCCAATAAGAGCTTTTACAGTTAGTCAAACATTACAAATTTTGGAAGAGCTAAATCAAAATCACTTGAGAGTAGAGAAACTCATATGCATTAGGATTTGGGAATGCACCAAAAGAGTGCAGCTAAACCTGAATGCAAAGTCACCTCAGTCAATTAACCTTGTTAACTTTAAGACAAGGATCACGTAATAGCATCTCCCACTCTGAAATTTAACTAACTACTATCAGACCTATTACCTACCTCCACAAATCATCATCAGAGTGGTGAAGTAACATTGGAGACCTTTAGGTTTGATGGAAAATTGAAACCATTAGCTTCCAAACAAGAGAGAACCTACAAACGAAAAAACCAAAGATTAACAAGACTAAAGTGCACACATGTTTAAAATGAATGCCGATGCGGATCATAATTTTTTCTTCACAATTATTAGTGTTTGTGTTGTAACTTTAAAGGAGTGATGGGATGTCCAATTAAACTTATCATAGCGACTAGATATTGAGATAATCGGTGTGTAAGTGTTTTTCGTAAAGTAATTATAGTTTTCATTTTCTAATGATCATTTCGGCACAATACATCGTATTTAAAGAAGCATGTAACGAGTAACTTGTAATATCTAATTTTAATTCTTTGAAACACAATAATCACATTCAAGAAAGTTTATCAAAAAAAAAACAGTTGAATGTATTACTAAGCTAACGATCAATAATTCTGATGGAGACACAACTTGCAATAAGTTTTAAATTTTACCTTTAGACAGCGATCTCCAATTTGAAGCTCCTTGACGTGATGAAGTTTGAGTATTAATCCTTTAAGCATCTCTTCTTCCACTTGTTTAAGTGTCTCCGTCTCATAATATCCAACATTTGCATAACATAAGTCAGCTTTGACTAAAGAAGACACATCTCGCAATAAAAGCTTCCACAAGTTCAAATAAGATTTTATTTTAAGTGACGAAATTTAATGAGCATTGATTTCAATAATTTGATCATCATCAGCTACGCATCCATGGAATATCAAGTTCTTAACACTCTTTGAAGTAATATCGAGAACATTAAAACCATAGCAAATTTTCAACTCCAAGGTCTCCAATTGAGGACTTCCCGATAGTATATTTTCAATCAGATCTTCATTTAAATCCGCCTGAGTAATACAAAGATCCTAAGTTGCTTCCAACTAATCACACCGCTGGGATTCAATACGCAGCGTTCGACTTTCAGATCCTAAAAACAAGAATTGATGAAAAAAAACTCATGTAGTGGAAACCGAAATTTACGACGATGGCATAACTTTAAATCGAGTTCTTCAACTTTACGATCGACAACATAACAAATCCAATTGTTGACTTGCGACACAAACGGAGCATCGCAATCAGTATAGAGTTGGAATTTGTTGAGTTTCAACTGGCGGCATTGTGTTAGGGTTTTGTCAACGAAAGATGCGAAATTGGAAATCATGTGAAAAGCAGCATCATAATAATAGTGGAATCTGAGATTAAAAACATAAGTCCAAACGTGTTGCCATCGTTTGGAGAGTGCACCTGTTCTTATGGCTTCTTTGGTGTCAGGCAAACGAGAAAGGATTTCAACAAGTACGCTATCTGGTAACACACTTATTAAATACTCTCTCTGGCCCGATTCTATTGTCAGTATTCCTTTTTGGATGTCCCAATTTAATTGTCCACTTCCATAAATAGATAAGAATAATGAGATAAAGTTCATTTTTGCCCCTAATTTATATATGTAAGACAAAAATATAGGTAAAAAGTAAAGGGTAAAACTGTCTTCTTACCAAAAAGTAAGAGAGATGGTGATGTTTTTTTAAACTGCGTGTTTTTTGTCCGGGGACAATAAAATTGGGACGGAGGGAGTACAAAGTTTGTATTAGTAGGATAAGTCATCCCATCAGTGATCTTGTGGTTTCTTTTTATTATTTGTTGTTTGCTTTTTAATCACAAATTGATTGTATGTTATTGATGTGTTTATTCACAACGAGTTTACGAACCACCAAATTCAAAAGGGTTTATTGTTTCGTTATGTATTAAACTTTACATTTTTTATTATTGTATGCGACATACCTTAATTATTCTATTGTATGTAGTGAACTTGTAAACATGGTCTATTGTCAGTGGCGGACTTGTTAACAAAATAGGGTATGCACTTGCATACCCTATCATTTCTCCTAGCAATGTAAAAAATACTCCATATTTTTATGATAATTTAGATTATAGTGTATAGAAGTGCATAGCCTATAAAAAATGAATGCACAGCCTGTAAAAAAGGTGTATGCAGTCTTCTGCAGTTCCACAAAATCCAAATAAAAATTGTAAAGTAAATATAGGACAATGCAAGTATAGACGTAGGTTGATACTCTGTTAGTCTGTTTTCTACTTTCAAGAGAATAGTCTTTAACTACCTTATCTTTTACTAACTTATATTTGACTTAATTGGTTATTTAATTATGTAATGTTAAAGGTATATCAAATTATCAATTCAACCTTCAGCCTAATTACGCTTTTAAAAATCTTAATTAAAACCCGGTCATGGTTAGGTGACTCTTATTCGCACACCCATGCACAGGTTTGATTATACTTCTATTTCTTTTTTCTTTTTTCTTTTTTCTTTTATTTTTTTGAAAGGCAAGTATACACTCCACTACCACGAATATTTACATTAATCCACAAATATATATAATTGTCCCATCCTCAGGACTCGAACCCCCAACCTCATGGTTGGATGGGTCATCACGATACCGTTAGACCAAAGGCCATTCCTTGATTAATTTTACATCGAGTCTCTCGATTACTTGGTTATATGCTGATAATTGATAATGTCATTGACTGGCTATGAACTCATTATTCCTAACTTAGAACTCAAAATCAAATAATTCTTGAATAGTCATACCTAGAAAACTAAATTTAATATCAAACTCGAAAAAGCCTCATCTATAGAACCGAATATTAATTTACAGATATATTCTGAGGATTTTTTTTTTTGTCACATATTGCATACCCTAATCTAGATTTCTAAATCCGCTATGTATTGTTTCCTTTTTGGGTAATGCCAAAAATGAAAATTTTCCTATTTGGGTCTTATCCCAAATGGAAATTTTACATACAATAGACCATATTTACAAGTTCGATACATACAATAGAAGTTTTCAAAGTTCGTCTCATACAATAGTAAAAATTGTAAAGCTTAATACATAACTAAATAATAAACCCAATTCAAAAATCTTTTGAAACTTAAATAAATCTTTTGGCTGATATTATACTTCTATCTATATACATATTTCTTTTGCGCAAAATCTTAAATTACCTAAGAAATTACTAAGTTAGGGTAAGGTTCAAATGAGACTAAAAATTTGTGTGAGAATAAAGGAACTAATGATATGGTGCCATGTGTACAAAGAGAATACAAAACCCATTTACCCCTTAAGTTAAATATCTCACAAACGACAAATCGAAAAATTATGAAAATTGCACCATTAGATTCAGCGTTTGATCCTCTTCGATTTGCCGTCTATTAAGGCATACTTTCGACGAGTTTTTTTTTTCATTATTTTTAGTGGGTTTCACATTACTAACATGTGTGTTACAGTGTTGCGTTTAGGGTTTAGGGTTTGGGGTTTATGGGTTAGGGTTTAAGGTTGGGAGTTTGGGGTTTCGTCCCGAAACCCCAAACTCCTAACCCTAAGCCCTAACCCCTAAACCCCAAACCCTAAACCCTAAACACTTTATAAAACTCTAAACCCTAAATCATACTAAACCCTAAACCCTGCTAAACCCTAACACTAAACCATGCTAAACCCTAACACTAAACCCTGCTAAACCCTAACTCTAAACCCTAACCCTAAACCCTAAATCAAATGCATAATCAATCACTAACACATGTGTTACATATATGTAAAACCCACCAAAAATAGGGGAAAAAAAAGTTCGTCGGAAGTATGCCTTGACGGACGGAAAATCGAAGAGGATAAAACGCTGAAAAATATGGTGCAATTTTCATGATTTTTCGACTTGTCGTTTGTGAGATATTTAATTTTTAAAAACGTGGGTGAGAGAGAAAAAAGTGACACATGGCATATTATGGTTGGTTCCCCCATTCTCACATAAAATAAATGGTCTCAATTGAACTCTTCTCTACTAAGTTATTAGTTGAATTTTTTGGTGAATTTATTCTCACCAAAATACTATTGTCGTTGTATTTAAATACTCTCTAACCATCTTTTATATTAAGGACATCATGCATAACACATTAACACCGGTCTAATGCAATAAATTGTGAATACTGAGAAGAAAATTAAAACTCTTAAGACTTTATACCACAACGTGATTGCACAAAAGTAAACTCTCAAGAACTTTCCTTTCTTATTATGTACTCCCTCCGTCCCGTATCTATTGTCCAGTATTCCTTTTTGGGATGTCCCAATTTAATTGTCCACTTCCATAAATAGAAAAGAATAATGAGATAAAGTTCATTTATGCCCCTAATTTATATATGTAAGACAAAAAGGTATGTAAAATGTAAAGGGTAAGATTGTCTTGTTACCAAAAAGTAAGAGAGATGGTGATGTTTTTCTTAAACTGCGTGTTTTTTGTCTGAGGACAATAAAATTGGGACGGAGGGAGTAAAAAGAATTCTTAGTTTCTTGCACACTATTTTACCTACTTAAAACTAATATAAAAACTAAACAACTGCTATAAAAACACCGTGTATCGATGAAAAGCTAATATTTATTGATTTACTGATATTAGAAAATTGTAATAAGATAATAATAGTAGTGATATAAGGAATCTTTTATTGTAATAAATATGATGTTGATGATGATATATGAATGAAACTTTTTATTTCAATCTACTGAATAAACAAAAATATAAAATAACACTAGTAATGATTACACATACTTCATCATACTTAACCAAGCAACATTAATGAACTTTGAATACCCATTCCCTTCCCCACCATTATGGTTCCGTTACCCTTTCCCATTATCTTGCTTAAACCAAACACCCTAAATTTTAAACGATCCGAACTCGAGTCAAAGTGAGCTTGGGCTCTGCTCGGCTCATTTACACCCTTACATGTTGCAAGTGACAACATAATGCATACCCCATAAGACCATAATCTTTAAAGTGAAGTTGTTCCACTTCCACATTACAAATAATGACGTAACGAAACCATTTGTTGACTTGCGATTGAAACGGAATATTATAACGGGTAGGGAGTTCGAATTTCTGGAGCTTCCATTAACCATGTCTACTTAAGGATTGGTTAAAGGAGGAAAAGATATTGGAAAGCAGATGTTTACATTGACAATAATTACGTGTACATGCGTTCTAATTGCATATTTTGTGTTGGGTAAATGAGACATAATTTTATCAAAGTAATATAGAGTATGCAATCCAGTGATAATGCACTCATTTGATCTTCTTTATTGTTTTCCTGTTAGTCGTGAATAACCAAATAGTACTAGTAAATTGTACTCATAGTTAAACCTCTTATATTTGCTTGTCAATACATCAAGGTTTCAATATGTAATGACTAACTTGATTATAAGACCCGATGAAAAGATTATCAGGATTAACTATTGGAGTAATATAGTATGCTTTGTCAAAATTCCTCATATATATTCTTTGATATTAGTCTATCAATCGTTCGGAACATCTTTTTCTTTGAATATAATGTTTGGGTATTATCATAATGTTCGTGAAGAGGGGATATTATAAAGACTCCGGTTATAATCATTTTTTATCATTGGTGTACCTCGGCTGCGTATGAGTTGTTCTTTATATCTATCAACATCTTCCAAATTCATCTACCATTAGCTAGTGGCCTACAATATCTACAGCCCAGGGTTCACCAAGACATGAACTCCGAACTCCCCATTCAATTGCAGGAGGGGTTTCAAAGTTAAAAAACAGAATAGCAATAATAAAAAAATACCATTCAAGTATGCAACCTGACACAAAATTACCATATTCTACTGGCTTACCCAATATACACCACCATTTTCAACATCACAACCCACAGGCACAGACATTCATGAAGTCAAGTCTTCCAACCATAACCAATCAGTCACTTTCAAACAACCTGCAACAGCACCATAATGGCATAATCTTATGCAGCCAAACTAAAGACAAATGATGTTGAACCTATTTTAACATAGTCATCTCATACCCCAGGTATAAATGTTGTGCAACATTGACTCTGCATTATAAGTAACAGACTAACAGCTGCTGGCTGCATAACCAACATCAAGATACTTATATGATAAACATCCTAATTGTAAGGAACCATCCCATCGCACACTTTGCGGCCTTATTATGTTAGTTGGTTTGGTATTGCCACCACTAGCTACATCTTAGACATGGCCAACTAGCAGGCGGAGCCATTTCAGGGCATGTTGTCAACACGGTAGCCATTTTTAAGAACATAATTTTTGATATTATGCCAATTGACATATTTCCTAAATTCAAATGGTTGTAATGCCTGAATAATGGTCACCATGGCAGCATCCGCAGCCCACCTCTATATTCAAAAAGTTTTACATGAAGCTGGAGATGATAAAGTTAGAAGGATTTGATCATGGCAGCAGAGACACAGTGGAATTTGATGGCCAATAGTTAAAACAAAATAACTGATATGCTTATAGGAGGCAAGAAGATTTTTAAAGTTAGTCAACAATTAGAAAAGTTGGCTGCCAAAACAAGACATTCGGCTAAATCAAAATCTCTTGAGAGTAGCAAATTCATACGCAATAGCATCTCCCAATTTCTACTTTCACCTAATCACTATGAGACCAAATACCAGCTCCAGCAAATCATTATCAGAGTCGTGAAGTAACTTTGGAAACCTTTAAGTTTGATGGAACAATGAAACCTTTAGCTTCCAAACGAGAGAGAGTCTACAAAATGATAAAAAGAAGGATTAACAAGAAGAAATGTGTTTGTGACAATGAATGGTGACGTGAGATCATAATCTCTTCTTCACAAACATTAGAGTTTGTGTTGTAAGATTAAAGAAGTGTTTGATTATGTGGTAAAATTTATATTCGACTAGAAATTGAAATCGGAAATTCTTCCGCTGCCTATCTGATGCCATGCTTCTTCTTTCTCCGAATCGGTTCCTAGTGTCAGTCAATCAAGATTCGCCATCAAGGGGGAATCAGTGGTAAAAAAATAAAAATTTCTAATTATTCCGGGTCAATAAATCGTACCAAAAGAAGCATGTAACAAGTAACTAGTACTCCATAATATCTAAGTTTAATTCTTCAACACACAATAATCACAATCAAACAAATATATCAAAAACAACAACTGAAAGTACTACTAAAGCTCACGATCAAATAATGATTAATAAATCTCACGGGGACACAAATTGCAAAAGGTTTAAAGCTTTTACCTTTAAACAGTAAGCTCCAATTTGAAGCTCCTTAATATGAGGAAGGTTGAGTATAAATCCTTTAAGCATCTCTTCTTTGGATTCTTTGGACGTCGTTTCATAATAGCCACCCTTTTTATAACACAAGTCAGCTTTGACTAAAGAAGACACGTCTTGCAACAAAATTTTCCACAAGCATAAATACCATGAGATTGTTAGTGACAAAATATACGGAGCATTAATTTCAATAATATCATTATCAGATGGAGGACCCCAGTATCCAGAAAACACCAGGTTCTTAACACTCTTTGAAGTAATGTCGAGCCGCCTATAACCATGGCAAGCTTCCAACTCTAGAGTTTCCAATAAAGGACTCCCGGATAAAATATTCTCAATCAAATCTTCATCTAATATCCCCTCTGAAATACACAGACTCCTAAGCTGTTTCCAACTAATCGCACCAGTCTGATTAAACACAGGGCCTGTAACTTTCAGATCCCTAAAACATGAATTCATGTAAAACAATTCATGTAACGAAAACTCAAGTTTTAAGTCACGCGGAGGCCATAATCTTAAATCGAGTTCCTCAACTTCACAATCGACAGCGTAGTGAATCCAATTGTTGACTTTTGAAACAAACGGAGCATCACAAACAGTATAGAGTTGGAATTTGTTGAGTTTCAACTGGCGACATTGAGTTAGGGTTTTGTCAACGAAAGATGCGAAATTGGAAAGCATGTGGACAGCAGCATCATTACAAAAGTGGATAGCTAATCTGAATCATGAGGTTCTTGCTCTAGGAGGTAAGTTACAGGCTTCGGAGGATAGAGTTGCTGATTTGGAGTGTAAGGTTGGGAAGTTTGAAGAGAAGATGGGTGTTGTAGAGATGAAGCTTTCTTCAGCTGAGGGTAGATTGGAGGCTGCTAGAGAGAAGCAAGCTGAGTTTGTGAAGAAGGTGTTGCGTCATTATTCTGACCATCTCTTAAGAAGTTATGAGTTTTCTGCACCTGTGGCTAAGCTGGTTAGCTGTGCAGAAGCTAATGCTGGTCAGAAGATGTTGGAGCATATTTACTCGAAGGAGGAGAATAATGGGACTGCTGTCGAAACCTTGGCTGAATGCAATCCTTCTGCCCAGGAAGATTACAACAAGGCTGTAGCTGCTTGCGGAGACTTGAACTTTCCTTTTACCCAGAAGATTATTGACGCAGCTCATTTGCCTTTGGAAGAAATTTTAATGATCACTCCTGATGCTGCTCCTGTGCCTTCTCCAGATTCTTAATCTCTTTTATGCTGCACTTTTACTGTCCTTTGAACAATACTTGCTTTGGTTATGTGTTGGATATTTGTTGGTTTGTAAGCTCTTTGTTGAGCAAACAATGGTTGGTGCCAACTTTTGGCTTTTGAACTTTTATTTTATATGCGTGGTTGGTTATATTTTCTGTTATAACACTTTTTGTTTACACGTTTTGTAGTTCATACTTGGTTGCTATAATTTAAGCAACTTACCTTTTATATGTAAGGCATAAATTTTTGTCACGAGTTTACTCTAGAATATGCTTTTGAAAAAAATATATTATTTTTTCCTGGAAACCTCCTCCCTGAAGTGTGGGAAGTGATCACCTATGTCCGGACTTATACATCAAAAGTGTGATGTATTTTTGGATTGAACTATACATCAATCCCCTACTATGGGTTGCTATCCCACTTGTAGTGCTTAGGGCTCCAAAAGTGTGGGCTACCCTGTAATACCCCCTGAATATTCATGAATCAAGGTTTTCAAATCTGAGAAACGTAAGATTTGGGTAGTTATAATAAACAAATTTTGTTTCCAAAATTTTTGTGTCTCTCATTAGTGTAAGCTATCAAAATTCTTAATTACAAGCAAAATACGTGCCATGTAAGTAATCTAAGTAAGAGATTTAGTTTAAAGATAACATTTCTTCAGGTTGGTAGCGTGCCACGTTCAATCTATCACTTTTCCTTGCAAATCTTCCAGTCGATATGAACCGTTCATGTCGGCCTCTACTACCTTGTAGGGGCCTTCCCATGTTTGACCGAGTTTTCCAACTGGGGTTGCCTTGCTTGCTTCATTGCTTCTCATGACATACTCTCCTACCCTGAAGGATTCTTTCCTCACCTTTTTGTTATAGTATTTCTCCAACTCCTTTTTGTACTTCGCCTCTCGCATGGCTGCTAATTCTCTTCTTTCCTCTAGGAGGTCCAGGTTTTCCCTCAGATCAGCTTTATTTTTGCTTTCCTCTGTGTGGAGGTATCTATATGAAGGTACACTGATTTCTGCTGGTAGTAGAGCTTCTGAGCCGTAAGCCAAACTAAAAGGTGTTTCTAGACCTTCGCACCAATCTTTGAATTTTCCTTCAGCGAATTGTTTTCCATTGTCGCTTACTATCACCTTGGGTACTCCGAACCTGCAAACGATGTTGTCCCACACAAAATTCACCACATTCTGTCATGAGATTGTTTTAAGTGGTTTGGCCTCTACCCACTTTGTGAAATAATCCACTGCTACTAGCAGGAATTTTACTCCTCCAGGGGCTTCGGGGAAGGGCCCAACGATGTAGATTCCCCATTTGAAGAACGGCCAGGCTGAGGTTACCGGAATCAGATCGTGTTTTGGCTGTCTTCGCATGGGTGCGTGGATTTGGCAGGATTCACAACTTTGCAGCTCCTCCTTCGTGTCATTATACATAGTTGGCCAGTAGTATCCTAAGGTTTTGATTTTCGCTACCACTGTCCTCGGACCGGAATGTAATCCACAAGAACCTTCATGTACTTCTCGAATGATCTTTTTGGATTCTCTGGTATCCACACATCTCAACCAAGGTTGTAGGTAAGATCTCCTATACAACACCCCTTCATAAAACGCGTAATGTGGCGCCCTGGCTTGTACTTTTCTTGCTTCTTGCTTATTTTGTGGTAAACTTCCATGAGTAAGGTAGCTAATAATATCCGTCATCCAAGGATCCTTTTCTTCCCCCATGCTCATAACATCTTGTCCTTCTTCGATAGAACTCTGGGGCAGTACTTCCACTAGGACCTCCTTTGTAAGGTGCGCGAATTGCATTGATGCGAGCTTGCTTAATGCATCGGCTTTCTTGTTTTGGTTCCTTCTGACATGCTCGATTTCGAACCTTTTGAAGGTCTTTACCTTATTTCTTACTTTTTCCAGATATTTCCTCATTTTGATATCTTTCGCCTCGAATTCCCCTTGTACTTGCTTTGCTACCAACTGTGAATCTACAAATGCTTTCAAACATTCAACTTTCATCTGAATTGCAATGTTGATTCCTGCTAGTAAGGCCTCGTATTCCGCTTCATTGTTAGAGGTATTAAATTCAAACCTCAAGGCGTATGTAAACTCCTTCTTGTCTGGATTTGTCAAGATTAGACCTGCCCCGGAGCCCTCTGAGCTGGAGGCACCATCAATATAGAGGGACCAGGACTTACTGGTTGGAGGTTTTCCTGTTGTCTTTCCTTCTAACTTGATCCCCTGGTCAGAGTCTTTCGCGGTTACTTAGGCCATGAAGTCTGCTAGAACTTGTCCTTTCACTGAGACTCTTGGTTTGAATTCGATGTCGTGTTCTCCCAATTCGATTGCCCATTTGACCAACCTTCCTGACTTTTCTGGTTTAGACAGCACTTGCCTAAGTGGCTGGTCAGTGATTACCATCACAGGGTGTCCTTGAAAGTATCTTTTCAACCTCCTAGCAGCATGAACTAAAGCCATCACTATCTTTTCCATGGAAGGATAATTTATTTCTGGCCCTTGTAATGCTCTGCTCACGAAATAGATAGGTACCTGCACCTTCTTCCTTTCAGCCAGTAAGACAGCACTTACTGCTTCTGTTGTGGCGGATAAGTACATGAACAGTGTTTCTCCAACTACGGGTGTTGTAAGCGTGGGTAATTTGCCCAACAAATCTTTCATTTGCTGGAATGCCTCTTCAGCCTCTGTGGTCCATGAGAAGCTCTTCTTGCTCGTGCAATTCTTTAGAGTTTTGAAGAATGGTAGTGATCTTTCCGCTGCTTTGGATAAGAACCGGCTTAAAGCTGCTAATCTTCCATTCAGAGTTTGGACCTCTTTCAAGGTCTTAGGGGATCTCATGTCGTGCACCGCTTGTATCTTTTCTGGGTTAGCCTTTATCCCCTCGTTTGTTATCAGGTGTCCCAAAAATTGACCTTCTTCCACCCCGAAGGTGCATTTTTTTGGGTTTAATTTCATGTTAATTTTCCTCAAGGTAGAGAAAGTTTCTAAAATATCATTCAGCATATCTTCTTCATCACGGCTTTTGATCACCATGTCATCAACGTATGCTTCCAGGTTCCTGCCTACTTGATTTTCAAAGGCCTTGTCTACTAGCCGTTGGTAGGTTGCGCCTGCATTCTTCAACCCGAAGGGCATTTTCCTGTAGCAAAAAATTCCAATGTCTGTGTGAAACGCTGTCTTGTCTTCATCTTTCTCCGCCATTTGAATCTGATGGTACCCTTTGTAGGCATCCAAAAAACATTTCAGCCGGAAACCTCCCAAGGATTCAACCTTCCAATCTATTGCCGGTAGAGGATAGCAATCTTTAGGACAGGCCTTATTCAAGTCCGTAAAATCCACACACATTCGCCAACCTCCATCCCCTTTTTTTACCATAACAGGGTTAGCAATCCAGGTTTGGTACTTTACCTCTCGTAGGATCCCTGCTGCCACTAAGTCCCTTACTTGGTCACATGCTTCCTTGCTTCTTTCTGGTGCTAGATGCCTCTTCTTTTGTTGGACTGGTGTTTTGTTTAGGTGTACATTCAGGTGGTGCTCCGTCACAAACTCTTTGCTTTCTCCGTTTAGTTCTTTTAACATAATCTTTCTAGGCACTCCTGTCATGTCATCTGGGCCCCAAGCAAATATGTCCACATTTCACCTTAATAATTGTACCAGCTTCTTTTTGGTTTCTTCTGTCAGTTGATTTCCTATGACAACTGTTTGCTCAGGGCATGCTTCATTAACTATTTCTCGTTGTTCTGCCTCTTCGCATGAGTATATGGTCTGCTTTACTACTTCGTGGCTCTCGTTCCGAGACAGCGCCTTCTTTTCAACCTTCCAGGTGGAATGAACTGTTGCCATACCGTTTGGAGTTGGAAACTTCATGATCCCATGCACAGTTGACACTACTGCCCCCAGTAAACACATAGATGGTCGCCCTAGAATCATATTGTACGGGGAATCTGATCTCACAATCATGAAATCCAGGACTTCAGTTCTTACCTTGGGATATACGCCGTTTGTTGTTCTCAAACTTATCACTCCAAGTGGCCATGACGTTTCTCCAGAAAAGCCGATTAATGGCCTTGTTACATCCCGCCGTAACGCTTGTATTCCACGTGGTAGTTGCCTGAAACAACTCTCATATATAACATCGGAGGAGCTTCCTCCATCTAGATATACCCTATGAACGTTCCGGTTGGCTATTTCCACAGTTATTAACATTGGATCTTCCGACGGTATGATACTTTGTATTGACGGAAATGAGATTTCTTCTTCTTCCCATTGTTCCATTACTTTTGCTCTTCTTTTCATTCCAATCACTGGGGACCGTATCATCATAATATCTTCCTCCATGTGCCTTGCTCCATCATCTTTCTTTTGCCAGGCAAATTGCTTCTTCTGCCCTGAAGAATTCTTCTTATCCTGAGGCTCCAGGTTTTTCCCTTCCTTTACTAGATGGGCCAATTTGCCTATTTTCACTGCTCTTCTTACCTCCGCCTGTAATTCCCTACAAAAATTAGTGTCATGCCCATACTCTTCATGAAATTCACAGTATCTTCCCCCCTCTTTTTTCCCTTTTTCCGGAAGCTTCGGTGGAATTTTGAAGTCGACGGCAGCCTTTTCGGTCATCAAAATTTCTCTAGGAGTTTTACTCAAATCTGGCCATAGGCTTTTGCCAGAATCCTTCCTGTAGTAGGGGGTGTTCCTGTTTCTCCTCTCGTATCTGTTATTATTCCTTCCTCTTCCATCATGCTGGGGCCTGAAACTCTTGTTGTTTTGGTAACCTTTTTCTACTCCTTTCAAGGCTGAAGGTTTTTCTTTGAAAATTCCACTGTCCCCATATACGCTTTTCATTGCTGTTTCCTTTCCCCTTACGTAAGCATATACTTCATCTTGAAGTTCTTGGTATGATTCTGGTAGTATTCTTCCCAACTCTGCTACCAGGACTTTATTTCTGACCCCGTGTATGAATCCTGATATTCGCTGATCTTCACCCAGCCCTTCAATCTGTTGCGTTTCCATGGTGTAACGATCCATGAACGCTTTTAACCCCTCGGTTTCACCCTGGTAAATATTGTGGGCCTCTAAATGGGTTTTCGTATACCTCTTTTGTTTAATAAAGTGGTATAGAAACTTGACTTCCAATTCATCAAAACTATTAATACTTCCGGGTGGAAGTTTATCATACCATGACCTAGCAGCTCCTATCAAGGTCATGGAGAACATGTGACAGGAGACTGGCATGGCCCACTTTCTTATTTTCTCAGCTCCTCTAAATACCCTTAGGTGATCTTCTGGGTCCGTTTTTCCATTGTACTCTTTGACGTTTGATGGCAACTCCAACCCATCGGGCATCCCGTAAAACTCAATCCATGGAGCCAACGGAGATTGCTTCTTTCTAATAAACGAACTGACCCTCGACCTTGTAGTTCTTTGGTTCTCATTTTGATCAACTGCCATCTTTGGTATGCTAGATTATAACTTCCAGGAGGAAAGTTAATCCAAGCTCCGTGTTGGGGTGAATAATACGACTGACCTCCATGTGGAAGGTAGCTCGTACCTGGCATCATCCCTCCACCCTGTAGTTGCTGATTTATTGTGAAAGGGGGTGTTTGCGCATTTTGGAAATTCTGTTGACTGTTTTGGTTCGCCCATACTTGGGTGCTCTGGGTGGTGGAATTTGTGACTGTTGAGTTGGTAGTAACTGCAGGTATGGTGGATGTGACGGTGTTAGTGACATATTGATGTAGCAGTGGTGGAAGTGTGGTGGAAGGGTTTACTCCGGTTTGAATTCCATATCCAGGATATATCATTCAAGGGTTTGCACCTGTTTGTTGGTAACTATTCTGAGTGGCGACCGGCACGGGTTGGCTTTGGTTTAAATTGCTATTAGGTGTGTTGTGTGTTTGTGGAGCGTTTTGAGTGACGACTTGGGATTGATTTGGGGTGTTAAAAGTGACGGTGGGCTTATTTACCGTCCGCCGTGTTCAGGCGTTTGGTCCCTCTACAAAAATTTCTTCATCAACATCCTCTTCATCGTCCATATTCAATCTCGACCTCAATTCCTCCAGACTCATCATTCTAATTTGTTTAGTAATCATAGGTTCTATATATTTTCTTAACATATCATCGCTTATCCCTGGAATTACCACACCAGAGTTTGAAGGCTCTGGGTTACTTTCCGAGACAACAAAGTTTGCTATAGGCGTTTCCGTTTGTGAAATTGACGAAAAACCCGGTGGTGGTGATGGTTGTTCACCACCGTTAACCATTGTGAACAATTATTTTGAAATAAAATATCGGAAATGGAAGATATTACGCTAGAAACTAAGAATTTTGTGATAATCAACGTAAAATAAGGGATGAGTGTTCGAAATACTCAGATATAATCGCGTCCCACTGGGCGTGCCATTTGATTGTACGTCCAACCGCACAAGTGCTCCTAGCTCCTGTTCCTAGCTAAGAACCTTCGACCAGCTGAAACCTACAGCAAATACGCAGACACTAAATCACCGTGGAGCACAGGGAAATCCCCTGTAAACCACCTCCAGTGTAAGAATGAGTTTCTACAGTATTAATGGTGAGTTTATGAGTGAAGATTAGGGTTTTTTGGAGAGGATGAACAGTACCTTAAAATGGAGAATGAGTGCTCCTTTTATAGTTGTTGTTTCTTGGCCCCTACTCATGTATTGGCCAATCATCTTTGAGCACTAACAAATGATTCCCTATGATTTAATCTGAGCCGTTTAGAGAGATCTCCTGAATATTTTGGATTGGTCCCCATTCTACATTCTGTTAGTCTTGTGAAAGCGACGCGTAGACCTCTGGGTGGAAGTCGGAAGAATAGATAACTTGGTGGCGATTCCCTAGAAGGTAAAGGACACCTAACGGGTGTCAACTGTTATGCCACAAGATCAATTGACGATCTCCTTTCATGTGGAAGCAAGTGTATTATTCTGTTTATTAAATATGGAGACCTCTAGGTGGAGGTCCGCAGTCTGTGGGTGTAATATTGGTTACACCATTACTGTTCTTATGGCTTCTTTGGTGTCAGGCAAACGAGACAGGATTTCAAGAAGAATGCAATCTGGTAAACCACTTATCCTATCTCCTTATTCTTCTTCTTCTTCTTCTTCTTCTTCTTTTCTTTTTGGATTTCATCCTTTTTTGGCTGATTTTTTTAGGTTGATATTGCGCTTGTTTTTTCACCATTTCCATGCCTGCAACACAACCCTACTCCCTTTCCAGTTTCCACTACTATGAAATAAAGCGGTGAAAGAAAGTTTTTATTTGGACCTTTTGAAACTTACAAGTCAGTCCCTGTCAAGGGGTTTTTGGTAAAGGTAGCTTGTAGCTAGAGCTGGAAGTTTATAGCGGGAGCTTATATTTAAAGTTAGAAGCTTGAGCTTATCTTTTTGTAATGTTTGGATAAAACTAGCTGGAGCTTGAGCTTAAAATATGTAAATTGACATAAAAGTACAAACAAATATATGATGGATAATTATATAAAGGGTATTTATGTAATTTTTCATCATATAAGCTCCTAGCTTAATTTAAAAGCTAGTTCTACTAGCTTCTTTTTTAATAGCTTATTTTTTTTAATAAACTCTTAATATTTTGTCTACCAAACAAAGCTTTAATAATAACGGAATTTCAATCTATACCGGGACCATAATATCAGAAAGCTGGAAAAATAAGCTTAATCTTTCATAAGCTCCCATAAGCTACTATAAGCTCTGTTGCCAAACATAGCCTTATATAAAATTAGTGGGTGTTTGGGGGGGCTTATTTTCTAGCTTATTGCTTATTGCTTATAAGCAAATGGTGGTGATATTTCCACCAAGGAATTTGATAAATCCACCACACCTCTGCATTCACAATTTGTATAGTACAAACAAATGATGCACGTTTATGGTGCATTTATCAAAAATTCTTGGTGGAAATATCATCACCCATAAGCAAATAAGCTAGAAAATCTTAGCTTATTTCTATCCCATGAATCTCCACTCACAAATAAGCAAATAAGATAAGGCAATAAGCTCCTCCAAACACTAAAACATATGCTTATTGTGTAAAAATAAGCTAATAAGCAACAAAAATAAGCCCCCCCAAACACCCTCTTATTTGTTGGCCAACCGATTCTCTACCTAATCTAACTGTAACCTCAAACTAAGCTGTTCCACATGACATATCCAAATAATGCACATCACATATTATGTAAGGTATCTGTTACCTATTATGTAACACCTCCAAATTTACTGTTGAGCGGAAGCATTCTTTGGGGTGCTACTAATCAATAAACAAAGCACATAAGATACAATGAACGACTCTATATGCGTCGTTTACAAATACATTGATATTATAAAAGTCTTACACTGTTATAATATAGTTTACAAAAGCTCGTAAGCCAAATGATAGAGATTCTAGGGCATATCTAATTATACAAAATATAGAAATGCAAGGGAATCTCCTGATGTCTGTATGACTGTATGCGACTCGAGCTAATGGGCATCCTGAGTGAGCAGACCTACTGCTGCTGCGAACCTGGGAATACATGCTAAAAGGTCAGCTAAAAGCTGGTGAGCTCACAGGTTTAATGATAAGATATTATGAATGAACCGCAAGATTTAATGAAATGATTTACAATCAAGTAAATAAATAAATTGATAAATGATGTATATAACTGCCATGAGCACATAGTCTGAGCTTAACTGAGGGGTCAGGATCACAATCAGTGCCTGAGCGAGGGTGCCTCTATGTGTATGCCTAATCAACACACGTATTCACAAATGATAATGCGTCCGTTTTGACCAGTCAGTGCTTGTTGACCCGGACGGGGATTGTTAGTCCCATATGGTACCATACACTAACATTCACGCTACAAAGTATTACCAAACTATGCTAATGAGGACTTATGATGATTAGATGATTAACTCATGCAGAATATAGCGATATTTGATACTTGCGTTCACATGTAAAACAAAACAGGCATGTATTCTCACCCCTAGAGTAAAAACAGTAAAATAGGGGCTATGAGACTCACCTGAGCCTAATGAGATGCTATCAAGCACAAATGATTGTACACAAGGAAAATGATGTCGTATTCACCAACTGAAACCTGCAAGGCGTATTAAATGCGCAAGGTTTTGATAAATGATTAGATGTGGAAACTTGTTGGGCGTATCAAACGCGCAAGGTTATATTGATTAGATGCCTCAACAGACCATCTATGCTAGTTGTTCCCTTAACTAGTTATGTCCAAATAATTTGGTTAATGTTTATGTTTGAAGTTGTGAAAATGTATACGGCTCGTTGGTGATTGATTGAAATCAAGATTTCGATAATATTATATGTTTGTTTCATATAAATGAAGTTTGTATAAAAGCGTATCGTACATTCATAATGTATGAAATTATGTACGGGGGTCCGGGGGCAGCGCCCCTGGTTAGCGGGGTCCCAAGGGTGGCAACCCCTGGCGGGGTCCAAGGGGCTGGCCCCTGGCTGGGGTCGAGATACCAGGTCAGCTCGAAAATTTTTTATTTCTATGTATCTTGCTTTAATAAAAACGCATTTGAAATTCGAATTCGAAGTAAAATCAGGTGTCAAAATTTTAGTTCCGACACTGAGTAAAAATTGTGCCATTTTGAAGTTAACACACACGGTGAAGATGCATACCCGTTCGGGTGAATATTCATACCCGTTCGGGTGAACGATCATACCCGTTCGGGTGAGGGTTGCATACCCGTTCGGGTGGGGATTCATACCCGTTCTGGTGGGGATTTGTATACCCGTCCGGGTGAGGGTATGTACTCGGTCGGGTGAGTTCTGATACGCGATCGGGTGAGGTTAGCCACCTGGTCGGGTGAATTCTGTTTCCCAGGTCTGTTCGTGCAGGTTGTTATATAAACGAGTTCTAACCAAATTTTAACCCAATTCTTTGGACATAATCAGTTGATAGATACTAATATATGATAATATTATGTATTATTAACACGAATTAAAAAGAGAAACAATTAGTGTTCTTACGTACGAGAATTTGGACCGAATGATGATGATGATGGTGACACGATGAGGATGATGAAGATGGTGAACCAAAGATGATGATAATTATAGGTTGTTGCTGCTGATCCTTGTTGTTGTTATTTGTTTCTGTTGTTGTTTTGAGATAGAGAGAAAGAGATAGATAGGGAGCAGATGATGATGATGAAGTGAGAATGAGAAAGAGACTGGGTTTTTGGTTTAGTAAACACACGGGGCAAGATCCACAAAGTGTGGATCTTGTCCGGTCCAATAATTAAAATGGGATGGGAATTTAACCCCGTGTTCGTGTACCCGATCGTATATAAATGTAATACTTTTAAATCTAAAAATTAATAATTGTATTTTCGAACTACCTTTGAGTCAAAGTATTTTATAAAAATACTATTTTTGAGATATAAAAATATATCTTTGTTTTGAGTTTGAGAGACGGATATGGTTTGAATGATTTCGTCGCGTTTGAGTAAATGAAATAAAACGAAATGTGTTTTATTTTAATCCAAGTAAATAATAATTATCATTTTCAATAATAATACATTATTTATAAGTTTTGTCGCGAATGTTTTGATTTGTACGATACGAAATACTATATATATTATCAAAATAATATATAATAAATAATGAGGGTATTAAATAATAATTCCATATTACTTAATACTTGTGTTCACCAACGCCCGTGTTCGTGTACCCGATCGTATATAAATATAATACTTTTAAATCTAAAAATTAATAATTGTATTTTCGAACTACCTTTGAGTCAAAGTATTTTATAAAAATACTATTTTTGAGATATAAAAATATATCTTTGTTTTGAGTTTGAGAGACGGATATGGTTTGAATGATTTCGTCGCGTTTGAGTAAAATGAAATAAAACGAAATGTGTTTTATTTTAATCCAAGTAAATAATAATTATCACTTTCAATAATAATACATTATTTATAAGTTTTGTCGCGAATGTTTTGATTTGTACGATACGAAATACTTTATATATTATCAAAATAATATAAAAAAATAATGAGGGTATTAAATAATAATTCCATATTACTTAATACTTGTGTTCACCAACGCCCGTATAATTTGAATCGGAATTTGGCCGATTTTGATAATGCACGATTAAATTTAATCGTGTACTGGTATATATATATATGTATTAATCAATATACATATTGATACACACAATTAGCCTAATACATAGCACTAATTACATGTATTACTAGATGATTATGAATTAATAACTAGTCCTAATTTGACGAGTATCACATATTATAAGGAATGATGTAACGAATCCAACTGTCGACTTGCGATTCCAACCAGTTATTGGGTTCGAGTTGGTTGATTTTGCTTCATGGCGACGACAGTGGTAGAGAGATTGATAGATGCTATTTGCTTACAAACTGGTTTGTTGATTCCGTCAGAATATGAACATACAATCTTATAAACACTATATTATTGTTGTTCTTTTGGAATTGGATTATTATTATTAATTCATGCAAGAAAATAGTAAACTGAAGTGTGACAACTCTCCAAATTAGGTATTAATTAACATTTAAGCATGTGCATTCTTACGCTAATTTCCTGATTAAGTTTTAACAAAACTTCTTGATGTGATGTAAGTCTAGCAAGCCCGGTACTTTTAAACAAAAAGTAATACGTAATAAGCAAGTATTAAAAGTTACGTACAAATATATCGGAACGAACCCGACAAAAATAAATGACAAAAGTTTCGTGATACAAAAATACTTAATAATGTAATTATTAATTACGAGTATTTATATATCTATAACATATAGATATAAGGGTCTAATTTTACGTTTAACATAAAACGTATTATAATCGAACAGAAACAATTCTAAAACGCTCATAAAAGGTCGAATCATAAAAATACAAATTTTCCCATTCGTTTGGAAGAAGTTAGAACATTACCTCAAAATATGAAATCCTAAATTTACGGAAATTTTTACGCTCAAATAGTTGAATGTAGTAAAATGTACAAAATTGTACATTTATTTAAAATAATGATAACATCATTATTCTGATTATAAATTACGAACCAGGAGAACACCTACAAAATAAAAATGTAAAATGTTTATTTTTATATTGCTAAAATTATACCCGTACTCGAAATTGAGGTGCCAAAAATTGGCACCTAACTTCAATAATGCAGAAGCATGGTTAATTTAAAACCATACTCCCTCCTGATGATCTCTATCTCTCGGTCACACACACACACATACATGATCAATTATTATTTCTCCATCTTCCTCAAACTTAACATGATCAAAATCAGCAGCAAGCAACAACATCAAGAAGCAGTAGCATAATCAAGATCATCTTCATCATCATCGATCATCCTTCTCACCATTTTTCACTTTGTAAGAAAATCTCAAATCTTTAGTTTCTTTACTTCAAATTCGTTATATAACTTGTGTACATATCATAATCTAAACATATAACATATAAATGTGATGATTACTTGATTGTTCATGAAAATGGTTTATAAAACCAAAAATATCAAAACCAAAATCGTTATATAAAAACTTGTTAAAATGAAGTAATAACTTGTAAGAACGACATATAAACTTGTTAGGAACATTTGGTAACATAGTGTAAAGGATTTGAGCCAAATAAAACCGTGTATATATGTATACAGTCGCGAACAGGGGTCTGGAACGAGCCACGAATACGGCGGATTCCTCTGAATCCGGCGTATTCCCAACCGAAAACCAAACGAATCCGGTGTATTCACGGGAATACGGCGGATTCCCATTTCTAAACAAGTCGAATACGGCGTATTCCGTTGAATACGGCGTATTCCCAAACTTTCACACGAACTACTTGATGAACACAAACGAATCCGGCGTATTCGATTGAATACGGCGGATTCCCCCCGAACTGGATTGAATACGGCGTATTCATTTAAATACGGCGTATTCCCGAACCTAAAACGAAACCACATGAAAACCACGATGAATACGGCGGATTCACCCGAATCCGGCGTATTCCGAACTTTGACTTGAATCCGGCGGATTCAAGGGAATCCGGCGGATTCCCACACCTGGTCAACAACTTTGACTTTGATTTTTAAAACATAAACGTTTCCGTTAACGATTCCATTTATACGATACATTTACGAGACATTGTAAACCATTAATAAAACAATAATGTGATATATCCGAGACGCGAACATTGGGCTTATTTATTTCGTACGAACAAACGATATATGAATAAATACATATATGACATATATACATATACGAACTTTGTAAATTATACGTTTTGGGAAAACGATTTCACAATCGGGACATTTAGACTTTTAACACGTATTAAACAAACGTAACAATACTAAAGACAAATGACATTTATTAAGCGGAATAAAGATATTATCAAGTTTTATATAACAAATAAAACTCGACACGTTATAAATACGAAGCAACGTATTACAAGATATATATATATATATATATATATATATATTCGAGGACACACGATATATATAGACACAAACGTATACGTTTTCTTAAACAAATGAAAACTTATATATTTTGATATACATAAACAATGTATTTATTTAACATATATACATATGACAATTAAAAATATATATTCACAAATATATATATACACAATGAAGTTCACGTTTAACAAACGTACAACTTAATAATATACAACAAGTATATTTACATAAGAATACATATATAAAACAAATATATGTACAAACAATGATATTTGATTAACGTTCAAATTATACGAACAACTATATACAAAGTATATGTACAAATGGAAATAAAACGACCTTCCGTTAAACTAGACAATTACATATTGATTCATATACTTAACCAAGTATACGATGAAAGAAATAATAACAATATTTCTACTCAATGCCACCTACAAATACAACGACTTACATGATAAAGAAATCAACCATTTCTTCTAACGAACAAACTGTTAACATAAGTGATTTAAAACAAATCAAACGTACTTATGTTAATATATTTATTGTATAGGTTAACATACCTTGGGCTTATAGCTGATTGGCTGCTAGCTTTCTTTCCGAGCAAACCACCGTGAGTTCACAGCCCCTACTTTACAAATGTTTTCTGTTTTAAACATAGGGGTGTAAACATAGAAACTGCATGCAAACATATGCAGCAAATTATATAAATGCTTTAAATTGCTTTATACAACTGTTTGATATGAAATATTATTTCACAACTGTTTTGGGAATCAGACAACAGATCCTAGTACGGACCCAGACTTGAAATGTGTGCATGAAAGACCTTATGTCATGCAGACTATAACCATTAGCTAGGTGACTCTAGCCACTGAGTATACGAATAGTACTATTGCCGTGACGACCCTCCTGTGGATGGAGCGTATACTTAACTGTCCTTCAGGCAAGAAACATAAGATTTGGTTGTGGTTTGGTTATAGGGTTAGGTCGCGTTACTTTAACCTGCGAGGTTTAGCTCACCTTTCAGGGGATTATAGTCTAAGCATTCCCACAATTTTTATTTAGGATGAACATATCCTACAACTGCTTTATTTCAGTATACGTACTGATTATATTTATAGTCTGGTAAACAACCAGATATATGATTTGGGTATCAACCCACATAAAACTATATTTTAGGGTAACTATCCCTATCATCTTATAATTTGCAAAACCTGCAAACCTTTATTTATTGAATAACATTTCAATAATTTAAACATAAATGGTTTAACATACCACATATTTATACAAAACCTGTGAATTCACTCAACATATTTGTTGACGACTTTCTTTCTATGTTTTACAGGAAATTAGCCATGTAAGTAAGGATCGCATGCATTCAGGATGACAACCCTGGACTACTTAGGATGCCATACCTTATGGGACAGCTTTTGAGGATTTCCTCTGTATTACTGCAGACATTGCAGTTATACTCATGAAATCTTATTTTAACATATGTATTGTAAAACTTAAATGTTTTAAACTTTATTACTACTGTACGACTTACACTGTCGTACTACTTTTGTAATAACTATTTAACTGGCATCCTTAATATATTATCTTCTGTATGATCATATGCTCTGATACGATGAATGCACAATTGATACGTCATCACCCCGCTGTTAAACTGTTTAAACAAGATGCTTCCGCTAAATTATAACTTGCTTCCGCTAAACATTAAATAAACACAATTATGGATTTTTGGGGTGTGACAGACTTGGTATCAGAGCCATTGGTTATAGCGAACTAGAAGTCTTTAGGTGACTGAAAACCTTAGAGACCTAGACTATAGCCTTGGTTAGAACATTCATGCATTCATACATACATACGTTTGCATACATCTAACAAACGACTGACACGTCACACACAATTTCCTTTGTCACAGTATGTCTAGTCAATCAGTTTACCATGTTTATGCTTCGGACGAAGAGCCGACTGAGGCTCCTTTTGAGGGTCCCGCGATCACTGTAGGGGATGAGTCATCTGTTCATTTGAGAGACATGTCAGACGACACTAGTGACGCTTACATCGCGCCACCACCGACAGCACATGAGGTTACCCCTATCACTACAGGTATTCACCATCAGGCCGGTGAGACTTCTCGCAGGCCTGTATATAGGAGGACACCGAGGATGTGTGTCCGAGATTTTCCTATAGGTCCGTTAGCACCAGCGGACGAGTCGGTTGAGTCTCCACAGAGGGCACCCAGGTTTGCTCATCTGGAGTGGATGACTCCTATGTTGAGGCACTGGAGGTCATTAGAGGGTTTTCCCTCCACCTTTGAGACAGGAGAGTCCTCACGACCCCCAGCACCACTGTCTACCACTGGAGAGCCGATAGAGCAGACTCTCCCTACATTAGTTGCTGTTATGCGTACATTGTTCTGTATTACTTCTAGCAGGGGTTCTTACCTTGGACAGGTACAGGATGAGATCTCTCGTCTGTATGGGGACATGGCTGGTATGCATGAGCATCATCACTTTTTGTTGAACCATGTGTTTACTGCCCAGGAGATAGCTGAGTCCGCACGTGCTCGTGTGAGGACACTTGAGAGACATGTTAGGATTGCAGGACTTGTGGTTGGTGTTTGTGTGGTGATGGCTGTGTTAAGGACAGCCGTGGGATCGTTTCTACCGTACTTCCGTTAGACCTATGTATGGCGAGATGTGCCTACTTAGGATTGTATATATACTATGTATTAGACTTGGAACTTTGGTTCGACGGGTATAGACAGACCTGTCATGTTTTGTAAATCATTTGGATCGACGGTGTGTAGACAGACCCGTCATGCTTTGATTAGTCTTTGGATCGATGGATATCTAGGATAGATCCATCCTGTTTTGTATAAAAACTTGTGAACTAACTATGACCAGTTATATGATATGACATATGTATTTGGTTTATTATTATTGTTTATGTTACTGTGCGTTGTGATTGGATTATATATTGACAATATAGACTACATAACTGTGGATACTGAAATATGTCTTTGTAACCTATAGATCTCTTGAAACTGGAAAAATGGCAGAACCTGTCATAAGTGAATATTCATCAGATGATGACATAACCATCGACGAGCAGATACAATATGTATATGTCGATACTGAAACAATTCCGATAGTGGAACTGGTGGAAGAAGAGATTGAAAACCACCACTTTGGATTGATTGACATAGAGGAATATGAGAGAGTTAGAGACCAAGCTGAAGAGCTAGATGGTCAAAACTGGGAACTTGCATCTAAATGCAAGAACTATGAAACTGAGTTGACAATCCTAAAGAGGCCTATGTCTGTCCGAGTTAGGGATAGAATTCGCTTCTGGAAGAAAGTAGCTAGTGATCGCAAGAAGAGAGTCAAGAATTGGATTAAACGTCTGAGCAAGTGCTCAACTGAGAATGAGGTGATCTGTCATACGACTCTGCGATATAAGACTATGCTAGAAACGCATTACTCCTCTCCTAACCTGGACCAGGAGTGAAAGGAAAAGAACTGCACTACGACAGAGAACATAGCTAAAGATAGCTTAATAAAGAACTGATGAAGAACTGTCGTAGGAATATAATTGTTTTGTTAGGATCTAAGTATAGCTAAGTTTAGTTTAATTAGTACTGTAACAACTCGTGTTGTATTGGAAATCACTCTTGTTGGATAAAGAAGATATCATCAAGTTTTGCAATGAAACGATGTAAGAGCGTTCTAGTTAATGTATAATATAACTTAGGTTCGATTCGAAATTTCGTACGAATTATATTCATCTCTATATACAGGTGATAGAAAAGTTATCACGTAATAATTGTTGAAGCCATTTCTTGCAAACTTTGAAAACCTACCATACTATGAATTATTTATCTTATCTTGAATTCCATAAAACATTGATTGCACTTAAACGATGATGAAAAGAAATATGTATTTGGCATTATATAATGACGCCTGGCCAACGTGATTATATTGTACAAAGTACATATGGGTGTTTCAAAGTCGTGCGATATACAATGTGAAACATTATTCTCTCAAATTCTCCATACTATTCATTTGATAGACAATGTGAAATCTTGTTCATCACATTCATTATTTTGGCATTGACTTCTGCATTTTATTCATCGCAGAACTGAACTATGCCGCCAAAACGACGAATTACTAGGAATAGTCAGAAGACAACTGTACCTCCTACATCTGAAACCATTCCACCACCTAACACCGAGGAAACTACTGAGCAGTTAATAGCTAGACGCATAGCTGAAGGTATTGCCGAGTATGAGGCAAGCCGAAACCGTGAGACTGGGATTAATAACAGTGGATCGACCCCTGTTATGGCTGAGACTGTTGTGAATAACCGCAAAGGGTGTTCATATAAGACATTTCAGGCATGTAAACCACCACCTTTCTGTGGCACTGAAGGTGCTATTGGTATTATACACTGGATAGAAAAGATGGATTCTGTGTTGGACATCAGTGATTGTCTACCAGACACTGCAGTGAAGTATGTTGCCTGCACACTAGCTGATAAAGCTTTGACTTGGTGGAACAGTCAAGTTCAGTCGATGGGACGACCAGCTGCTTTTTCCATGACATGGGAAACATTGAAGAGTATGATGATGGAAGAATTCTGCCCTCGCAGTGAGATGCAGAAAATTGAGACTGAGCTGTGGAACATTGCTATGATTGGTGCTGATATCACTAGTTATACAACCAGGTTCCAAGAACTAGCTCGTCTTGTGCCACATATGGTAACACCTGAATACAAGCGTATTGAACGCTATGTGTATGGACTGGCACCACAGATCAGGAGTTTAGTTACGTCCTCCAAACCTGACACATTCAGGAGCGCTGTTACCTTAGCGCAGAGTTTGACTGATGAAGCAGTTAGGATGGGAACACTGACCAAGAAAACTGTGTCGGTTAAGGTTGAGCCGAGCAGTACTGAAGCTGGTAGTTCTGGAGGTAAAAAGCGTAAGTGGAATGACTGTCAGGGTCAATCCAACAAGAAAGGATCTGGAAATCCAAAGTCTTACGCTGCCACCATTGTGGAACCAAAGCCATACTTGGGTAACAAACCTAAGTGTGATAAGTGTAGCAAACACCACGAGGGTGAGTGCTGGTTTTGCGACAGCTGTAAGGGATGGGGTCACAAAACCCAAAACTGTAAGGTAAACCCTACCCCTAAGGGAAACACTGTTCGCCAAAACCAAGGATGTTTTGAGTGTGGCGACACGAGGCATTATCGAAACCGATGCCCTCGACTCAATAACCAAAACCGTAACGCCAACAACACTCGCAACCGCAACAACAATGGAAACAACCGTGGAAACAACAACAACCGAGCCAACAACAACAATCAACCAGCTCGTGGACGCGTGTTCATGTTAGGAGCACCAGAGGCACGTCAGGATCCTAACACAGTCACTGGTACGTTTCTTGTAAACAACCACTTTGCTTCTGTGTTATTCGATTCCGGTGCTGATTTAAGTTTTGTGTCCACTGAGTTTAGACCACTAATAGAGATCGAATCCCTTAAGCTAGATAACCAATATACTGTAGAGCTAGCCGATGGTAAGTTGATTGAATCAGGAGAAATAGTACCAGGATGCACCTTAACGTTAGAAGGTCATTCTTTCAAAATAGACTTACTACCGGTAGAACTAGGGAGCTTCGATATAGTGGTTGGCATGGATTGGTTGTCACTGAACCGCGCAGAGATCATCTGTCATAAGAAGATTGTACGGTTACCTTTACCGTCAGGAGAAATGTTGATGGTTCAAGGGGAAAAGAGTAATCGTGTGGTGAAAACGATTACATGCATGAAGGCAAGTAAATATCTACGAAAAGGGTACCAAGCATTTTTGGTACATGTTGTAGATAAGAAACCCGAGGAGCGACGCATAGACGACATGGCCGTAGTACGCGAATACCCAGGAGTATTTCCTGACGAGCTACCAGGGTTACCACCTCCTCGGCAGGTTGAATTTCATATCGACCTAGTGCCGGGAGCTGCACCGATTGCTCGTACGCCTTACCGTTTAGCTCCATCAGAAATGCAGGAACTGTCTGCACAGTTGCAAGAACTGTTGGATTTAGGATTCATCCGACCGAGCTTTTCACCGTGGGGAGCTCCGGTGTTGTTTGTCAAAAAGAAGGATGGATCAATGCGGATGTGTATCGATTATAGAGAACTAAACAAAGTGACGATTAAGAACCGATACCCGTTACCACGCATCGATGATTTGTTTGACCAGCTGCAAGGGTCAAGTTATTACTCAAAGATCGACTTGAGATCGGGTTACCATCAACTGAAGGTACGGGATGAAGATATTCTTAAGACTGCGTTTAGGACTCGATATGGTCATTACGAGTTCCTGGTTATGCCGTTTGGGCTAACGAATGCGCCAGCAGTGTTCATGGATCTAATGAATAGAGTATGTAAACCTTATCTGGATAAGTTCGTCATAGTGTTCATTGACGATATCTTGATATACTCGAGAACGAAGGAAGACCATGAACGACATCTGAGGCTGATTCTTGAATTACTGGAGAAAGAGAAGCTTTATGCAAAGTTCTCTAAATGTGAGTTTTGGATGCGTGAGGTTCATTTCCTTGGTCATGTGATTAATAACAAAGGAATTCACGTGGACTCATCCAAAATTGAGGCGATTAAGAATTGGGAAGCCCCAAAAACCCCAACTGAGATACGACAATTTCTTGGGTTAGCCGGTTACTACCGAAGGTTCATTGGGAATTTCTCGAAGATAGCTCAGCCACTTACCGCCCTAACGCAAAAAGACAAGAAGTTTGATTGGGGCGAGAAGCACGAGAATGCTTTTCAAATGCTGAAAGAGAAATTGAGCACCGCACCTATCCTATCCTTACCAGAAGGAGTAGAAAACTTTGTTGTCTACTGTGATGCTTCACATCAAGGATTAGGTTGCGTGTTGATGCAAAACGACAAGGTCATTGCATATGCGTCTCGTCAATTGAAGATTCACGAGAAGAACTATACGACGCATGACTTAGAGCTGGGAGCAGTCGTTTTTGCACTTAAGATTTGGAGACACTATCTATACGGTACAAAGTGTACGATCTTTACCGATCACAAAAGTCTCCAACATATATTTGATCAGAAAGAACTCAACATGAGACAGAGACGTTGGGTTGAATTGCTGAATGATTACGACTGTGAAATCAAGTATCATCCAGGCAAAGCTAATGTAGTAGCGGATGCCTTGAGTCGTAAGGAAAGAGTAAAACCTCGAAGAGTTCGAGCCTTAGGACTGACAATCCACTTGGATCTAATTACTCAAATTCGTGATGCTCAACAAGCAGCCTTTACTTCAGAACGCATGAAGAACGAATCCCTCAAAGGGATGGAAAAGCAACTGGAGTCTAAGGAAAATGGAGTAATGTACTTCATGAATCGAATTTGGATTCCTTGTGTTGATGAGCTACGTAGCCTAGTATTGGACGAAGCTCATAAGTCCAATTACTCGATACATCCTGGTGCAGATAAGATGTACCACGATCTAAAAGGATTTTACTGGTGGCCTGGCATGAAAAGAGATATTGCCTCCTACGTTAGTAGATGTCTGACTTGTGCAAAAGTTAAGACTGAGTACCAAAAGCCGTCTGGACTTTTACAACAACCAGAGTTGCCCAAATGGAAATGGGAACACATCACGATGGATTTCATCACAAAGCTACCGAAAACATCATCTGGAATGGACTCCATATGGGTGATTGTCGACCGACTGACAAAATCATCTCACTTTCTAGCCATCAAAGAGACAGATAAGATGGAGAAACTGGCTAGAACCTACATAAAAGAAGTTGTTTCTAGACATGGAGTACCATTGTCCATCATCTCTGATAGAGATGCACGTTTCACCTCTCGCTTCTGGCAAACACTGCAACAAGCTTTAGGCACTAGACTCGACATGAGTACCGCCTACCATCCACAAACCGATGGTCAAAGAGAGCGAACGATACAAACGCTTGAGGACTTGCTACGAGCATGCGTGATTGATTTTGGAGGAAACTGGGATGTTCATCTCCCTTTAGCTGAATTCTCGTACAACAATAGTTATCATACGAGCATACAAATGGCACCTTTCGAGGCGTTGTACGGACGCAAGTGTCGATCCCCACTCTGTTGGGCAGATATGGATGACAGACAGTTATCAGGTCCTGAGATAGTCCAAGAGACAACGGACAAGATATCTCAAGTGCTTAATCGATTAAAAATGGCACGAGACCGACAAAAGAGTTATGCAGACAATAGACGTAAACCTTTGGAATTTCAAGTAGGTGACAATGTCCTACTTAAAGTATCTCCTTGGAAAGGAGTTGTGAGATTTGGGAAACGCGGCAAACTGAACCCACGTTACATCGGACCTTTTGAGATCCTAGAAAGGATTGGTCCTGTAGCTTATAAGCTTAAACTGCCGCAAGAACTTAGTAATATTCACGACACGTTTCACGTGAGTAATCTTAAGAAGTGTCTATCTGACGAAGCGTTAATCATACCTCCCGACGAAATCTACGTCGACGCAAAACTCAACTTCGTGGAGGAACCGCTTGAAGTAATGGATACGAAAACGCAGAAACTCCGAAACAGTCGGATCAAACTTGTCAAAATTCGATGGAACTCGAAAAGAGGCCCAGAGTTCACCTGGGAACGTGAGGACGAGATACGAAAGAAGTATCCCCACCTATTTGAACCCGTGACCACGAATCACGACACAAATTAAATCTCGGGACGAGATTTCCCTAACGGGGGGAGAATGTGACAACTCTCCAAATTAGGTATTAATTAACATTTAAGCATGTGCATTCTTACACTAATTTCCTGATTAAGTTTTAACAAAACTTCTTGATGTGATGTAAGTCTAGCAAGCCCGGTACTTTTAAACAAAAAGTAATACGTAATAAGCAAGTATTAAAAGTTACGTACAAATATATCGGAACGAACCCGACAAAAATAAATGACAAAAGTTTCGTGATACAAAAATACTTAATAATGTAATTATTAATTACGAGTATTTATATATCTATAACATATAGATATAAGGGTCTAATTTTACGTTTAACATAAAACGTATTATAATCGAACAGAAACAATTCTAAAACGCTCATAAAAGGTCGAATCATAAAAATACAAATTTTCCCATTCGTTTGGAAGAAGTTAGAACATTACCTCAAAATATGAAATCCTAAATTTACGGAAATTTTTACGCTCAAATAGTTGAATGCAGTAAAATGTACAAAATTGTACATTTATTTAAAATAATGATAACATCATTATTCTGATTATAAATTACGAACCAGGAGAACACCTACAAAATAAAAATGTAAAATGTTTATTTTTATATTGCTAAAATTATACCCGTACTCGAAATTGAGGTGCCAAAAATTGGCACCTAACTTCAATAATGCAGAAGCATGGTTAATTTAAAACCATACTCCCTCCTGATGATCTCTATCTCTCGGTCACACACACACACATACATGATCAATTATTATTTCTCCATCTTCCTCAAACTTAACATGATCAAAATCAGCAGCAAGCAACAACATCAAGAAGCAGTAGCATAATCAAGATCATCTTCATCATCATCGATCATCCTTCTCACCATTTTTCACTTTGTAAGAAAATCTCAAATCTTTAGTTTCTTTACTTCAAATTCGTTATATAACTTGTGTACATATCATAATCTAAACATATAACATATAAATGTGATGATTACTTGATTGTTCATGAAAATGGTTTATAAAACCAAAAATATCAAAACCAAAATCGTTATATAAAAACTTGTTAAAATGAAGTAATAACTTGTAAGAACGACATATAAACTTGTTAGGAACATTTGGTAACATAGTGTAAAGGATTTGAGCCAAATAAAACCGTGTATATATGTATACAGTCGCGAACAGGGGTCTGGAACGAGCCACGAATACGGCGGATTCCTCTGAATCCGGCGTATTCCCAACCGAAAACCAAACGAATCCGGCGTATTCACGGGAATACGGCGGATTCCCGTTTCTAAACAAGTCGAATACGGCGTATTCCGTTGAATACGGCGTATTCCCAAACTTTCACACGAACTACTTGATGAACACAAACGAATCCGGCGTATTCGATTGAATACGGCGGATTCCCCCCGAACTGGATTGAATACGGCGTATTCATTTAAATACGGCGTATTCCCGAACCTAAAACGAAACCACATGAAAACCACGATGAATACGGCGGATTCACCCGAATCCGGCGTATTCCGAACTTTGACTTGAATCCGGCGGATTCAAGGGAATCCGGCGGATTCCCACACCTGGTCAACAACTTTGACTTTGATTTTTAAAACATAAACGTTTCCGTTAACGATTCCATTTATACGATACATTTACGAGACATTGTAAACCATTAATAAAACAATAATGTGATATATCCGAGACACGAACATTGGGCTTATTTATTTCGTACGAACAAACGATATATGAATAAATACATATATGACATATATACATATACGAACTTTGTAAATTATACGTTTTGGGAAAACGATTTCACAATCGGGACATTTAGACTTTTAACACGTATTAAACAAACGTAACAATACTAAAGACAAATGACATTTATTAAGCGGAATAAAGATATTATCAAGTTTTATATAACAAATAAAACTCGACACGTTATAAATACGAAGCAACGTATTACAAGATATATATATATATATATATTCGAGGACACACGATATATATAGACACAAACGTATACGTTTTCTTAAACAAATGAAAACTTATATATTTTGATATACATAAACAATGTATTTATTTAACATATATACATATGACAATTAAAAATATATATTCACAAATATATATATACACAATGAAGTTCACGTTTAACAAACGTACAACTTAATAATATACAACAAGTATATTTACATAAGAATACATATATAAAACAAATATATGTACAAACAATGATATTTGATTAACGTTCAAATTATACGAACAACTATATACAAAGTATATGTACAAATGGAAACAAAACGACCTTCCGTTAAACTAGACAATTACATATTGATTCATATACTTAACCAAGTATACGATGAAAGAAATAATAACAATATTTCTACTCAATGCCACCTACAAATACAACGACTTACATGATAAAGAAATCAACCATTTCTTCTAACGAACAAACTGTTAACATAAGTGATTTAAAACAAATCAAACGTACTTATGTTAATATATTTATTGTATAGGTTAACATACCTTGGGCTTATAGCTGATTGGCTGCTAGCTTTCTTTCCGAGCAAACCACCGTGAGTTCACAGCCCCTACTTTACAAATGTTTTCTGTTTTAAACATAGGGGTGTAAACATAGAAACTGCATGCAAACATATGCAGCAAATTATATAAATGCTTTAAATTGCTTTATACAACTGTTTGATATGAAATATTATTTCACAACTGTTTTGGGAATCAGACAACAGATCCTAGTACGGACCCAGACTTGAAATGTGTGCATGAAAGACCTTATGTCATGCAGACTATAACCATTAGCTAGGTGACTCTAGCCACTGAGTATACGAATAGTACTATTGCCGTGACGACCCTCCTGTGGATGGAGCGTATACTTAACTGTCCTTCAGGCAAGAAACATAAGATTTGGTTGTGGTTTGGTTATAGGGTTAGGTCGCGTTACTTTAACCTGCGAGGTTTAGCTCACCTTTCAGGGGATTATAGTCTAAGCATTCCCACAATTTTTATTTAGGATGAACATATCCTACAACTGCTTTATTTCAGTATACGTACTGATTATATTTATAGTCTGGTAAACAACCAGATATATGATTTGGGTATCAACCCACATAAAACTATATTTTAGGGTAACTATCCCTATCATCTTATAATTTGCAAAACCTGCAAACCTTTATTTATTGAATAACATTTCAATAATTTAAACATAAATGGTTTAACATACCACATATTTATACAAAACCTGTGAATTCACTCAACATATTTGTTGACGACTTTCTTTCTATGTTTTACAGGAAATTAGCCATGTAAGTAAGGATCGCATGCATTCAGGATGACAACCCTGGACTACTTAGGATGCCATACCTTATGGGACAGCTTTTGAGGATTTCCTCTGTATTACTGCAGACATTGCAGTTATACTCATGAAATCTTATTTTAACATATGTATTGTAAAACTTAAATGTTTTAAACTTTATTACTACTGTACGACTTACACTGTCGTACTACTTTTGTAATAACTATTTAACTGGCATCCTTAATATATTATGTTCTGTATGATCATATGCTCTGATACGATGAATGCACAATTGATACGTCATCACCCCGCTGTTAAACTGTTTAAACAAGATGCTTCCGCTAAATTATAACTTGAGTCTTTCCTCACGAATCACTCTCCAAGAATTAAGCTTTCACCACCCTCGATTGACTTGGTCTCGACTCTGGGTTTGCACGTTAATCGGAGTGTGACAAGCTTGATTCCTCATACATCATCATCATCGTTGTACTCAAGTGTTTTTACGCTTGAACAATTGGCGCCATCCACGGGTGATTTACCAGAAAACGACCACTTTGTAACCATCCGTAAGCCGGAAACCTTCCCGGTACAATGGTTAACACTGAGCCTGCTGATGGTGGTGACGGTGCCACTGCCGACCAACCGCCACCACCACCTTTCTCCGATCAATCTCCCAGGCCACCATCGTTCGCACGACGGTTGGCAGCAGGATTGATCCACGGCAGTTGGTCTTCAGTCAGAATGACACTGACTCTGATAACAGGCCACCGCCGGAATGTACACCACAAAACACATCCTCAACGCCCAAATCCATCTCCAAAATCGAAGCCCAGTGCATGTTGGCAGAAATGGGTTTCGTTGTGGCACCTGAACCGCGCCGTCCGCCGTCGCCCCCGCCACGTCAGGATGTGCCACCGCCACCACTGTATCAAGGTGGGATGGATAGGGCCGCTAGCCGTAAAATGTTGGCCGATCTGATCCTTAGCGCCGCTCCACCGGGTGCTATGCCAACATACTCTGACGAGTCGGCAACAGATAACTTAATTGCAAATTTTTATTCCACCATTCAGGGTGAGAAGGTGAAGAAGCCGGTGCCCGTCTCCACCACCACGGCTAGGTTCAGTGCGAAAATCGCGAACCATCCGTTACCTGCGAAGCTTACCATCCCATTGACGATCGGCACCTACTCAGGCGACTCAGACCCCGAAGACTTCCTACAGCGGTTTGAGGGCGCCATAAAAACAGAGCATTGGGAGGACGCTGTGGCTTGCCACATGTTCCCTCAGGTGCTGCAAGGCAACGCCCGTGGTTGGTTTGAGAAACTGCCGGCTGGTAGCGTGGCTAGCTACGCCGATCTCAGGTTCAAGTTCTTGCAACAATACCATAATCTGAAGCAGCACACGCTTACCTATCTCGACGTCTTCGAGATCAAACAGGGTGGTCGTGAGACACTTAGTGATTTCATCACTCGTTTCACAACGGAGTGTCAGAAGATCAGCGATCTGCACCCAAGTCAACAAATTGCCGGTTTCATCTACGGCATCATCAAGGAAAGGTATCCCACACTGTACTATCGGTTGAAGAGGAAGTTACCAACAGTGTATTCCGAGGCCATCGCTATGGCTCGGGACTACTTACGTTCCGGAGAAGATAAGGATCTGTACACCACGCCGGGCCGGGACTCACACCGGGTCGAGCATGACCGAACTCAGGCCCGCCATCATGAGGGTGGATCCGGGTCCGGCCGGCGCGACAACCAGAGACGGGATTTCTGCCGGTACACACGGCACGATCCCCGCCGTGGTGATAATCGCGAGGCGGCCCGTCGCCAACCATACGACAAGAATTCTCTGCTGACTTCGCTCACCAAGTCACCAAAGGAAATATTACTCACCGAGACGGCGGCGCGGAGTGCGTTTAACCCTCCGCCCCCAATGGAACATTGTGACGTCCCTAAAAATGGGAAGTACTGTGATTTTCATGAGGAATACGGGCACGATACCGACGATTGTAGACAGTTGAAAAAGGAAATCAAGGCAGCCATCCAGGCCGGCAAGCTTAACCATTTGCTACCTGGAAAGAAGTTCAAGAAAGCCGATGGCACTAAAACTTACGGCTGGCAGCGGAAGGACGATCCCCGCGATCCTCCGGACGCCGTAATACACATGATTCAGGCCGCACGGCCAAGCTTAAAACGGAAGGCAGAGACATTACAAGACTGGCAACTGACACCCATATCATTCCCTCCTCTGCGGAGCTCCGTCCTCCCAGAGCCTGTCGTCATATCGGCGCGTATTGGGAATTGCCAGGTCTCCAGAGTGTACACTGATACAGGCAGCGCTGTCGAAGTCATGTACGAGCACTGTTTCTTACAGCTGCCACAACCCATACAGGGAAGATTGCAGGAACCACTGTCCCCACTGTCCAGCTATGCAAACGACACCAAATGGCCAATTGGCAGGCTTGTCTTGGACGTTACATTGGGCGAATATCCGTACTGTCGGACTACTGAACTGGAATTCGTCATCGTGCGCGCCCCGTCTAGGTTTAACGTGCTCCTAGGCCGCACCGCTCTCCATAAGTTTGGAGCCATCACCTCAACTGTCCATGGGTTAATGAAATTCCCAACCCCGGCAGGCGTTGCCACCTTGCAGACAATAGGCACCGATGTACCCGTTTGTGCTCAGGTATCGAAGACAACTCCTGGCCCGTTCACAATGACTAGCGATGAGCTAGTGGCTATCAATCCCAGGTTCCCAGAACAGAAAATCCGGGTCGGTCTTGCCTTGAGTCCGCCAACACGGCTCCGGCTTTGTGAGATCCTAGCAAGTAACACGGATGTCTTTGCTTGGCAAGACTCAGAAATGACCGGCGTGCCGCGGTCGATTGCCGAACACAGGCTAAACGTCAATACAAACATCACTCCGGTCAGGCAGAAGAAGAGGGAATTGGCTCCTGACCGGAGCCGTTTTATTTGTGAAGAGGTCAACAAGCTGGTCCACGCCGGCATCATGCGTGAGGTCCAGTATCAGACTTGGGTCGCTAACCCCGTCCTTGTTAAAAAATCTGACGGCTCGTGGCGGATGTGTGTTGATTTTAAGGACATTAACAAGGCATGCCCAAAGGACAACTATCCACTCCCTGAGATTGACTGGAAGGTTGAGTCCTTGTCCGGGTTCAGGTTCAAATGTTTTTTGGATGCCTACAAGGGATACCACCAGATACTGATGGCCGAGGACGACGAAGAAAAAACAGCATTCCACACGGACCAAGGCATTTTCTGTTACACCAAGATGCCTTTCGGTCTCAAGAATGCAGGTGCCACGTACCAGCGTGTCGTCGACGGCGCATTTAAGACACAAATTGGGCGCAACCTAGAGGCATACGTTGACGACATCGTCATCAAGAGCAACATCGAGTCCCAGTTACTCGCGGACATTCTAGAAACGTTCACCTCGTTGCGAAAGATTAATATGAAGCTCAATCCGGTCAAGTGTTCGTTCGGCATGGAGGAAGGAAAATTCCTCGGACACATGGTGACCCCGAGAGGCATTAAGGCAAATCCAAAGAAAATTCAGGCAATCGCCGACATGGCATCCCCACAAAGCAAAAAAGACGTGCAGAGCCTTAACGGAAGGTTGGCGGCCTTGGCCCGTTTCCTCTCCAAGGCTGCTGAACGCTCACTGCCGTTCTTTGACACGCTGAAGGGTTGTATTAATAAGAAGGATTTCTCCTGGACGCCAGAGGCTGAGCAAGCGTTCCAGGATATGAAGACGTTCTTGACAGAATTACCAACCCTTACAGCCCCGATTCCCGGCGAGACACTTACGCTATACTTGGCGGCATCTCAATGCGCCGTAAGCTCCGTACTAATAGCTGTGCGTGACAAAACACAGATGCCGGTATACTTTGTAAGCCGCGCCTTACAGCCGGGAGAGCTGAACTACTCGCCGATCGAGAAGCTTGTACTCGCGCTGGTACACTCAGCACGGCGTCTGCGCCGGTATTTTCAGGGACATCCAGTCATGGTTCTCACAGACCAGCCAATCAAACAGGTGCTCTCAAAGCCGGAGATCTCAGGCCGGCTAGCCAAATGGGCAATTGAATTAGGCGAACACGAAATTACGTTCTGCCCCCGAAGCGCGGTCAAGGGTCAAGTGATGGCCGATTTCCTTGCCGAGCTTCCGGGGGGGGGGGGGGGGGGGTAGAGGCTAGGTGCACCTCGGGCACCCCTAGCCGTGAAAGGCCAGCTATATGGGAGTTGTTTACTGATGGGGCTTCAAGCTCAGAAGGCGCCGGTGCCGGACTCATACTCATCAGTCCAACGAGGCCGAGTATGAAGCATTGCTGTCCGGTATCCGGGTCGCAGTCGAGATGGACATCAAGGACCTCAAGGCGTACGTTGATTCTCAGCTGGTGGCCAACCAGTTCAACGGTACGTTCGAGGAAAAAGACTCAACGATGAAGCAGTACCTGGTACTCGTGCAGAAAGCGGTGAAGCAGTTCAGAACGTTTGAAATTGAACAGGTCCCAAGAAACAAGAACAAAAAAGCTGACGCTTTGAGCAAGCTGGCCTCGCTCACCTTTGCCCACCTCACCAAGAAAGTCCTGGTGGAGGTCCTGGAACAGAAATCAATCGACCCGATCAGCTCAGTTGCCCAGGTCGAAGAGACAGGGGACAACTGGATGACCCCAATCATGTCCTACATTCGGTCCGGCGTCCTCCCGCAGGACCCGATTGAGGCAAGGAAAGTTCGGATGAAAGCACCAATGTTCTTTATTGAAAAAGGCGAACTCATGAAGAAATCATACCTGGGGCCGAACTTAAGGTGTCTCCCCGAAACAATCTGAGAACGTCATTCGCGAAGTGCATGAAGGGTCATGCGCCCTGCACTCCGGCCACAAGACTGTCGTGGCAAAGATCATGCGCATGGGCTATTTCTGGCCGTCCATGTACAGGGATGCAGCTGAAGTCACCAAGCACTGCACTTCCTGTCAGATTCACGCGCCCATCGCCAGAGCACCAAGATATGATCTGATCCCCATTTCATCGGCATGGCCTTTCTTCAAGTGGGGCATTGACATAGTGGGACCTTTCCCACCGGGGCCCGGAAACGTGACGTTCTTGATCATGGCTATTGATTACTTCACGAAGTGGGTTGAAGCCAAGCCGCCGCGCCAAATCAGTGGTAAACAGGTTCGCAATTTGGTATGGGACAACATCGTGTGTCGTTTTGGCATACCACACGAAGTCATCACCGACAACGGGAAGCAGTTCGCCCAGAACCCGTTCAAGGCATGGTGCGAGGGACTCAATGTGAAGCAAACACTGACCTCGGTATACCACCCACAGGCCAACGGCCAAGTTGAAGTTACGAACAGAGACCTAGTAGCCGGTATCAAAGCTAGGCTCGGCGAAAGCCGTACCGGTTGGGTGGATGAACTTCCCAACGTGCTATGGGCACACCGCACTACTCTCAAAGAAAGCACCGGTGAGACCCCCTTCAGCCTCGTCTACGGTTGCGAGGCGGTCATACCGGCCGAGATCAGCGTTCCCAGTGAAAGAATCATTAACTTCACTGAAGACGGAAGCCTGAAAGCCCAGCAGCAGAACGCCCACATGCTACAGGAGCGCCGGGAAATGGCGGTCATTCGCCAAGCCGCGAACAAGCAGAAGATGGCCCGCTATTATAACAAGCGCATCCGCCCATTGTCCTTTCAGGTCGGAGACCTGGTCTGGCGCAACAATGAGGCCAGCAAGTCCGAGAACACGGGAAAACTGGGGCAGCGTTGGGAAGGCCCGTACCAGGTCGTGGAGGCAAACACGAACGGTTCCTACGTTTTAGCCACTCTGGATGGCAAGTCGGTGCCACGCACATGGCACGCGACAAACCTAAAGAAATGTTATATGTAATTGAACTTTGTAAAAGCTCAGGCCGGACTGATCCCCCGCCTTCGTAGCATCTATCCTTATCAATAAAAAGTTTCCGATTGCATATTATTCTTCTGCTTTGCAAGTTCATTACTTTTGCACAATACGCTGTACGTAACATTGTAAAAAAAAAAAAAAAAAAAAAAATGCCGCACTTAGGCGTCGTCGCCACGACTCCGGCCTATGACCGCTGCAGTCAGTTAAGCCCGGAGGCGTTGCGAGCCTGCCCCCTTAAGGGAATGCCTTCTAGCTTCCTGAAGGCAGAGGTCCCCCCGAGCTCCTACTCATCGCCGGGGTGCGACCGGAACAAATTGGTCGAGCCGAGGTACGCCTCCGCCACACACCAACTCATAAAGTAGTCTAGAAATCTACTAAGTCATGGCAACAATTATTAAACATACACAGAACTAGTTCGAAAACATGCAATTACAAAACTAACGTTGCATTAATATATATATTTACACAAACGGGAATGCCGGCACTACAAAAAGCCTATCAGTCTATGGCCGCATTCCCAATATATCGTCAACAGATAACTCCTCCTCACCACCTATTCTTTCTATGAACGGGACGGAGACCGACTTCAGCGCTTCACCCGCCCGCTGCGCGCGTGCAAAGCAGTCCGGGTTTACCTTGGATGCAATGGCATCGGGAAGTGGAGCTGGGAGTTCAGGAACGTGCTCCGCAATGAGGTTAATCGTTTGCAGTACCTCCACTTCCTGGACGGCAGCCACGAACTCCTTGAACGGAGTCGTCACATCGTCCGACGCCAAGGCCAGCCTCACCAGGCCAGGAATGCCCTTCCGGAGTCGCTCCAGGTCACCTGCCAGCTCCGTCTTCTGGATCTCCAAGTCATTATAATCTTTGATATGGAGATCGCAGGCGGCCTCTAACTCCGTCACATCCTTCTTGGCGGCGGTCAGGTCCATAGACAGGTCCTCAAACCTGCACGCAAGCTTAAACAATAAGCATCAAATATATTACGAAGTAATGAACAAATTGTTATTCTACCTGCTCTGGAGCTGCCTGTCTTTCTCAACAAGCGCAGCACTCTCCAGCTCTGCATCCCGCACCCGGTCCTGCAGTGGTGCGAGCGTTGCTTCTGCCTCTACCCGCAGAGCCCTCTCCCTCTGAACTTCGGCCTCAGCTTTCATTCACGCTTCATTGGCCGGTCCCACAACTCCTTCCAGCTCTTGCACCCGGGCCTTCAAAATGCCGATCTCCTCCTCCTGACGCTGGAGCACGGCAGCGTTCATCTTCCACTACTCCGCCATCTTCTCGGAGCGCGCCTGCTCGTCACATTGCAGCGCATAGTCCCAGAAAGACATGAGCAGGCGCGCTTTCTTGGCGTCCGCAGGGGGCAATCGGGCAAGTTTGTCCGAGACGGCTGGCGGAATGGCATGACGGGCAAACTCTCGAAGTGAATGCCCATCCACGGCCAGATTGTCAACCTTTAAATCCCAGGCCGGGATGAAGACGTCAGCTCCGGAGTCGGCGGGCCCAAAAGCGAGAACCTTCAAGAAGCGCTCCGGGACGAACTGCTCCGGAAGCATGGACCTGAGAATAGCTATTCTATCAGACCTGGTTAAAAAAACCAAGTTAAAAAACTACACACACCAATGTATAGGCACAGTGAGGGCCAACAAATACCTCAAGCTGTCCGGGCGCGGAGGCGTAGCTGCCTTCGGTGGGCTCTGTAGTCCAGGCTCGACCGGCCACTCCGGCGTCGGGCTGTCCAACACCGTCACCGGCTCCTCAGGGCGCGAGCCAGTCCCATCACCGGAGAGCACCGTGCCGGAAGAGGTCGCAGCATTACCTGAGGACCGACTTCGCCGAACCAGCTTGTCGCCCTCACCCTCCTCCTCCTCCTCGTCCTGAAGCACCAGCACGCTGCGGACCTGCTCCGCAGTAGCGAGGAACGGATCCGTCTCCGCTGTACAGGCAATAAACAGTTAGCACAAAAACACTACTTGCTAGCATAGAATAGGGCAGCATTACGGACCATCCTCGAGTATAATGTAGCCCCCACCTGTGCTCGGCGCGGACTGGAAGTTCGCGAGGTTGGCCTCGGCAACCTCTTCCGCCGTCTTCTTCTTCTTCTTCTTGACAGGGGCCCCGGATGCCCTCTTACTAGTCTCCGGACCCTTGCGTTTGGCAAGTGTCTGAACACCGGAAGCCTCGACATCAGCATAGGCCGTCAGCGGAACGGCGGTGGTAATCACGGGCTGGGCTTTAGCCACCGTAACCGTCGCCCCGGTCACCTTGCCGCTGTCAGGAATGTCCTCCACCGACCTCCGGACATATTTCAGTCCGGACAAGCTGGGCGCCTTCAGGATAGAGTTCAAATCCATATCTGTACCAACAGAATACAAACAATCAGTAAGCAGGGGATATGTACAAAAGTATTAAAATAAGAAGACAACCCCCACCCCATACCATGGCCACCCTGCTTGACTACGGGTATCTGACCGACATGCGGCCAAAACGAACTGATGCAACCCATAACAAGCACGAACGAGTGATACTCGCGCATCTCTAGGTTCGCATCCCGGCACGCCGCCAGCAAGTCACTCTCCTCCCCTTCTAGCTTTGGCGTAAGGCTGACGTTCTTTGGGCGCTCATACTGCCACACCAACGTCTCCACGGCGTTATCAGGGATGACAGTCTGATCGATGAAGAAGAAGGTGTCGCGCCAGTCGTGCAAGGATGACTCGGCATAACCTACGAAGTTGTTTTTCTTCGCAAATGTATACCACCCCGTGCCGGCGCTCGGGGTCAGCTTGAAGCAGGCCTGAAAATCCCTAACCGACGACCTCAGGTTCAGTGACCTAAACCACATCTCAAATATGGTCACTTTCTGTGTCCCGAAGGGGTGAAGCTGGCTGAACCCCACCTTGTAGTGCTTACACACGTCTAGGAAGAACGGGGTCGGCGGCATACGGAGATTACCCTTCTCCATAGTTTTCCAATAGACGGCCACCTTGCCCTTCGGTGGCGCGTCGGCGCGTTGCTCGGGGGTAGGTGCTATCGGGTTGAACCTCTCAAGGCATTTAAAGCACCTCAAAATATCCGGAATATCCTCCGGCATCACCGAGCTGACCTCGTAGGCCACGTTCGGACCTTTGCTGGGTCCAGCCACGGCCACACGAGCCTCTGCTACGTTCACAGGAGCAGCCATGGTATGTATATATGAGGGAAAGAAGGAAAAGTTCGAAGATACGAGTAACGGACCTGGGTTTGATTGAGAGCAATCGGAATCTGGGTTGATAAAGCTGGAATAGTTGACGGAACGTTTGAATTTTGCCGGAATGCTCTCGAGATTTTTCACTGGCGTAAAAAAATGAAGTAAAAACGAGGCTTCGCTATTTATAGGCAAAAGTTCATGGGCCGGGCCTTGTGGGCTTTGATCTCCACCCTACACGTGTCGGCAGATCTCACAAACGAGAAATTACCGTTTGCTCGCCACGTCTCGCACGGCCATGTGTCAACAGATCTCACGATCTGGCAAACGAACCGACGTGTAGCCAGCTGTATGCTGACGCAGCTTCTGTAAGCCGTCCCATCGCGTTCCAGTTATGACATCTGAAAAGACATGCATTTATTGCGCGCCGCCTAGACTGCAGGGCCAACATCATTACACCACGTCATGTATTCTGAGTCCGCTATCATACCCCTGCACGGAATATAACAACGGACTGGGGGGACTTAATGATGTACACCATCCGGACCTGGACTCGGATGGTATCCGACGACAGCTCGACTAAGCTTTCGGTACGGACGGCAGACTACACTAGCTATCACGACCCCGGACCTGTACCGAACACAGACCCGGATAACGCCCGAGCCCAACTCTTTTAGCTCTCACCTCGGACACTAATACCCGGGATAGGATGCGGACTCGGCTACGTTCCGTGCCGAACCGCAGCACTGGCCGCTCCATCAACGTAACAGATGAACGGCTGCAAGATGACAAGGCAAGCCCGACATTCTCTGACAGAAGTACAATCTGCAACCGTTATATTCAGGTACGACTAGCATGGCCTGGCTATTAACCTGGTCGGGGCATTTGATTGGTCCACGTCAGCCGGCACACAGTAAATGTCATCTTCGCGCACGACCGAGCTTCCACGTCAGCGATCCGCGTAAGAAGTGTCGTGCTCCCCCACGACCGAACTTCCACGTCAACGATCCACGCAGGAAGTGTCGTGCTCCCCCACGACCAAACCCTCCACATAAACTTAGGGTTTGAGTATAAATACTAGTGTTATGCTTTCATTTCAGGCCAACACCTCATAAATCCACAGAGTCTTTCCTCACGAATCACTCTCCAAGAATTAAGCTTTCACCACCCTCGATTGACTTGGTCTCGACTCTGGGTTTGCACGTTAATCGGAGTGTGACAAGCTTGATTCCTCATACATCATCATCATCGTTGTAGTCAAGTGTTTTTACGCTTGAACAGTTAAGAAATATGATCTCATAACAGGTTTTAAAACTGCCTTTTGTTACTTAACCATCACCTACTTTTGTGTCACTCTTTTGTATTTTCATCATGTCTATTCATCTCAATCTCCCGACTTAAACGCAACTCTGGTTACAGGAGATCACAAACATGTAACTTCAACTCTGATATGACTTGCAGGCTGCAGGTTATGGGGTTGGAATTTGTAATCAAAATGTAATAAACAAAATTACAAAGCAAACGAAGAAAACATAAATGAGAAACATAAAAAAAAACACTAATAATGAATAACAGAACCATTTTCCTGCGCAGCTTAGGTGGAAGGCGAAGAAGGCCTCCTTCCGCCCAGCCGGGGGGGGGGGGGGGGGGGGGGGGGGGGGGGGGGTTCTGAGCCATCAGTGAGATACCACTCTGGAAGAGCTAGAATTCTAACCTTGTGTCAGCACGTACGGGCCAAGGGACAGAGACTAACAGAGATTTAGGACCACTATTTGATAAGCTCGTCAGCCAAAAAGTCAACAGGATTAATACAATTTGCCAACATTTAGCTTTTACAATAAAAATAAACATTAATCGGAATCTGCTCATTCAGAATCATATAAGAGAAACAAATTTCTGAATGCCCTCAACCACTTAATCTAATCACCATTCAATCTCTGCCATCACCTAATCACTATCACTATCAGACCAAGCATACCAATCAGCTGATACTTCCGGTGAATCAAGAACCAAGTTTGATGGGAAATTGAAACCTGCAGCTTTCAATCTGAAGAAAGCCTACAACGAAAGATAGCCATGAAAGTAACAAAAGTGAGGATGTTGCAGTGCAGAGGTGGCAGGATAGGCGAGTTCGGAAACAGGCAAAACACACATTCAGGTTGAAGCAAATAATTTCCAATACAATGCAAAACGGTTCAGGTCTGGTTGACCCCAAACACTTTTGATCATCTTTTGTAGAATTATTAACAGGACTATGCTATAAATCAATATATTGGAACAAAAACAATTTATAAGGTTTTATGATTTAAAAGTACACTTGGAGCCACTTTCAACCCATTTGACATGTTACCATTTAAGCTAATGCTATTATATTTGATCCATTTTAGATATAAGTATATAACTAAATCTATTCAATTATTATCAAGGCAAACTGAAAACAGATATTGCAGTTACCCCCTCTATGAGAAGATAAATATAATAACCATTCATACTCAATGGATGAGTTCGAAATGAACATCCAACCCACCTCAAGTCCCCGATACATATGACCTCGACCAAGTATACTACATAGAAGAATAATTGATATAGTATTACGAATGCTAATTAAATCATCAACAATTTTAAGGATATATATGCCAATTCCCAAAAGAGAAGTAATGTTACCTTTAACATGAACTCCCAATCTTAAGCTCCTTGACATGAGGAAGTTTCAGCATAAATTCTTAAAGCATCTCTTGTTTCGTTTCTTTATGTGTGGTCTCATCGTACCCAAGCTTTTCATAATCTAATTCTACTTTAACTGTAGAGGACACATTTAGCAACAAAAGCCTCCATAACAACAAATCACCATAGATTTTTAGTGACAAAATATGTGGAGCATTGATTTTGATAATATCATCAAGATCATCAGCTTCTCCATCAGGAGGTGAGTATCCAAAGAATATGAAGTTCTTATCACTCTTTGAAGTAATATCAACACACTCATAACCATAGCATTTGTGTAAATGCAAAGTTTCCAATACAGGACATCCGGATAATATATTTTCAATCAAAGCTTCATCTAATGGCGTATACGTAAGATACAAACTCGTAACGTTTTTCCAACTAATGGCACCTGTTGGATTAAATACGCAGCCTGACAAGTATAAACAAGTAAAAGATGAATTGATGCAAATAAATTCATCAAACACAAACTCGCCTTCATATTGATGATTCACGCAGTCTGAATAAAGACGTTCAACCTTACAATTAACAGCGTGACGAATCCAATTGTTGACTTGCGAGTCAAACTGACAGTTGTAATCTTCAAAGAAATCGAGATCGAACTTGTTAAGCTTCAGTTGGCGACATTGAGTTAAGGTTTTGTCGACGAACGAAACGAAATCGGAAGTTGAATCTTTTCTATAGGGACGCTTAAAAACGAGATTATGAACATAAGTCCAGAGATGTTGCCATCGTTTAGAGAGTGTACCTGTTCTTATGGCTTCTTTTGTGTTATCTAAACAAGATAAGATATCAACGAGTAAGCAATCTGGTAAACCACTTATTATATCTCCTTTTTCTTCTTTCTCTTACATGTTTTCTTCAGATTTCATCAATTTGACCATTTTAGGTTACGTTTGGTCGTCTCTTCTTCCGCAGGTGTACCGTTTTGCAGCAAAACACTAGGGTTCGGAATCATAATTTTGGCGGATTAAAATGAAAAGGTAATTGTATAGCTATTAAAATGGGTTTAGGTCCCCGAAATGCTACTAACTTTGACCAAATCTCTATTGTATGCACCCAACTTACGTATACTAATTTTAATGCAACCAACTTTCCAAAATGGTGTTTTTGATGTAACTTGATGACGTGTCGCTCTCTCCATACGCCACGTGGCATGCCATACGCGCGACACGTCATCAAGTTACATCAAAAACACCATTTTGGAAAGTTGGTTGCATTAAAATTAGTATACGTAAGTTGGGTGCATACAATAGAGATTTGGTCAAAGTTAGTAGCATTTCGGGGACCTAATCCCCTATTAAAATTAAAATTGGGAATAAAGTCTGTACAGCACAGTCACGTGTACCAAAGGGGTTAAATGTGTTTCAATAGCAAATTACAAGGTTGATCGTTAAAATGTGTAACTTTGATAGCTTCCACTCAAACTACTTTTTCTAAACATCTTATTAATTAACAAAACTGGAGATCATGATGCCTAATTATGTTTACGTGGCACCAATCAATAGCCGTCACGTACACAAAAAACTGACGTGTCATTTTCTCAATTTTTCTAGGATTTTTTGTGCCATGTCAGCATCCTTTATGTCTTCTCGGTTTTCAAATTCGTCAACCTTTGACTACACATTTAAAGACATTAAATCACATTCTTATTTTGATTACCATGCTGACTCATTTTTTGGAATACTTTAATTGCATATTAATAGGATTTAATATTTAATTGTTTCCATAAAACAATTGCTTCTAATATTTGAAAATCGTGAGGCATAAAACACATATTCAAAACTCAAAATTTCTCCACAATATAATTGCCATTATTTGCTTTTATTAAATACTCCGTAAGATTCTTTCCATATTAATCAATCCTTCAATCCATCAATAACATATCATACGTACATACGCCATATATTCATACGCCAGTCCACCATTCCTTTCCTTCTGCATTTGAAGATCACTTGGTAAGTTCATCATATGGCTTCAAGTCATTTATGCATACTTGGAATAATACCCGTTCTTCGATTTTGTATTTTCCGATTTGTAAAAATTTTGTACAGTTCATCGTTAGAACGATTGCTATATTTGAGTATTTCACTTGCCTCAAAATTTTTCCTATTCAGTCATTCTTTGTTCGATTCGTTTTTTTACTTACATACTCCAACTCAATAAGTACATCAAGTATTTAATATAAATAAAATTAAGCTGCCGTCCATCGGACGGGTTTTCACACTAGTTTTCTATAAAAATGGTGCAAAACCTTTAGGAAAAGAAGGAAAAAAAAAACTTTCAAGACAAATTTTTTTTTTTTTTTTTTGTAAGAAAAACAAATCTAGACTACTTAGTCTCGATTATTATATACAACCACGAATATTTACAAAATTACCTCCCACAAGATTTGAACTCACAACCATTAACATACCACTAGATGATAGTCCTTACTCCATGATAAAAAGCTTTAAATTTATATCAATATATAAAACTATAAAAAAATACTAAATTATTAAGGTGAGAGAGTAAAAGACTTTGGAAATGTATGATTTTACTATCTCTTTATTTATTAAAATTGTACTTTTTTTAATGATCTTATATAGATACAGTATAATATTTAATTTTTTGTCAGTAAAAGTTTTTCTTAATGAATTTTTTTTTACAACAATTAGTTGGTGTGGAATTGTGGATGCTCTTACTATAGCAGTCTAGCACCAAGCAACATTATATGTATTACCGATAATAGATTTTGGTGGATTTATAAAATATAGATATACGTTGAAAATATTTTTAATAGGAGGTAACTATTGCACCTTGGTGGATTACCTCCGCAAAATTGATTTATTATGGTTCATACAGAGGAGCATTGTGACACGAAGCATAACAAAAAACTCGTGAAATCAATACGACATTACAATCACATTTGAACTCATTTTTATCAATTGTGATTACATGAAACATGAAAATTAAGACATATTCAAATGCCTTCTCACTTTAAACATGAAAATCACATTGAACTCATTTTTATCAATTGTATCTATCTACTAACAAGGTTCACAAGAGAGAATATGCTAAGATATGATAAACCAGACTCAGAAGGTTGAAATGGAGCACAGGAGAGATAATATAATGAAATAGGATAAACCAAACTCATAGAAAGCTTAAAAATGAGGACAATCAATCAATCAAACTTACTTGATTAAACGGTAGGAGCAAATAACCTCGTCAAGTAACTACTATTAAGCATTAACATAACATTAAACATGAAGTCAAAGGGACATCACTTTAATAACCTCATCACAATTAGAAGCATCACTAAGTAATAGTGCCTACCAGTAATCACCATCACTGGTGTGAATCATCATCTAGAGTAAGAGTAACATCAGAGACCACTACTCTAAAATAGTAAGTTTTTAAGAGCTGTCATTTCTTACTTTAAACATAGTTTCATTATATACAACCTTAATCAACATCTCAAGATAAGATGATTAGGGAATATAAATTAGAAGGTGCCATCAATCGTTAACCTCGTCATCTTCAATGCCCAAGGAATAGCATCTCCAATCTCTCTTTCAACTAATCACTATCATATCACTTGGCTCCAGTGTATCAACATCAGGTATCTTTAGGTTAGATGGGGAGATGAAACCTCTAGCTTCCAAAGAAGAGAGAACCTACAACCAAAACCAACAAAAATGTACATGGTGCAATTTCTCTGTAAACAAATCTTGAAGAAAAGAGACACCCGTGGAGGAGTTTAACTATTTAGTCGCCTGTTGAAGGTGATATGCCAACAACCAAGATTAACAAAAAGAAAGTACACACTTGTGTTTGTAGCAACCAATCTTGAGATGAGTTCATAGTTTCTTCCGCAATGCATATGTAAATGTCACAGAAAGAAGTTTTGAATGTTTTGGTGAACATAAACTTATTTACAATTACTGATTATTTAGGATCAAAATTGTCACGGTACTATTAAAGCTAATGATATTAACCCCAAACATTTTCAACCATTTCTTTATATATATACTTTATGTACAAAAACAAATCTGAATATTTGGACATACACAATTCAGAAGGTAGCATGCATTAAAAGCACTTTTCAACCCATTTGAAATGTTCCCCTTTTAGCTGAATCCATTTAATCATGGTCAAGGCAAACTGCACATGTAACTTGCAATCACACCCCTTGTGAAATGAAAATAGATTTCACTAAGAGTATGAGTTAAGTAATAATTTTCTCATCACCATTTAAAGTTTTAGGTAGCGTTTGGTTTGTAAAAAGGATTCACTATGGGTTTAAGTTTAATAAAAATGATAAGAGAAGGAACGGGAATATGAGTGGGAATGGTTTCTAAACCAACCTTCCATGAACAGTTTGAGAAACCCCAAATTTTGAGGGTTTGATTCCCAATATTAAAAAGTTAAAACCCATACATTCTAAACAAACACCTTTTATCATTTTATACCCATTCCCTCAATTTAAACACATCCATAACGCCTATAGGACAATTGCACCCCAATAGCACTAACTTTCACAGACATATCTGTTGATCCAGGACCAATTGATAGAAATAGGGTAAAAGTATAAGTGTCAAAATGCATGGGTCGCGTCGGGTCTAGATGGGTCATTTTGGAGGATGGGTCTAAACGGGTCCGGGTCAAATGGGTCTCGAGTTGGGTTGAGCCGCTAGACCCGTAGGTTAATTGTTATAGAAGTGGAGATATATTAGATACCCATTTAGACCTATCTAAAAAAATATTGGGAGAGCCAATAAACTCATCCCCTCATAAATTTTACCCAACTTGATCCATAATTAACCAATGGGTCCAAAATTGCCACCTCTAGGTAAAATTGGTCCAATTCGAGTTTATTTGGACATATTCACACAAACTAATGGGAGTTTTGCTATTTAGGCTTATTATAAACTACCCATAAATAACCCTTTTACGGGAAGACTAGCAAGATAGTGTGCAAAATTGTCCCTTTCTGCGATTTATCCATTATGCATTTACTTTTTGCAAGTTTCTATGGTTTTCACACAAAATTATAAAAATTGGTAGAGTATTTTGTTAAAAATACGTTATTAAGTGTAATTTCATGGATGAGTTTAACATCCAAAGTATACTTGATACAACTTTATAAAAGAATAATATTACAAAAGCTAATCAATGATCAATAACTTCAACAAATATGCAAATACCATAAAGAAGAGTAATATTACCTTAAAACATTTAACTCCAATTTTGAGCTCCTTGACATGCTGAAGGCTAAGTATAAGTTCTTCAAGCATTTCTTCTTCAAGCATCTCTTCTTCAGTAGTTTCATCAAGCCGATCAGTCCAATCGTTCTTATAATTTAAGTCCGCGTTGACTACAGATGACACATTTAGAAGCAAGATCTTGTGCAAACACAACTCATCGCGGATTGTTAGTGAAAAAACATTAGGGGCATTGATTTCGATAATATCTGGAATAATTAGAGTTCCATCTTCATCAACAGGACTCCGGTATCCAGATAACACCAAATTCTTAACACTCTCTGAAGTAATATCGAGATACGGATAACCATAGCAATCGGACAACTCCAAAGTTTCCAATAAAGGACTCCCGGATAATATATTTTCTATCAGACCTTCATTTAATTCCGTATTTGCTAGATATAAACTAATGAGTTTCTTCCAACTAATGTCTCCAGTTGTATACAATTCGCATCTTTCCAAACAAAGATGAGTAAAACATGAATTGATATAAAAAAACTCTTCTAACTCAAACTCAGCTTTTGTTTCATACTTTGGTAACTCTACAGAAAGTTCTTCAACGTTACGATTAACTGCATATCGAATCCAGTTGTTAACTTGCGAGTTAAACTGACTCTCATAATCGTTAACATAAAGTTTGAATTGGTTGAGTTTCAGTTGGCGGCATTGAGTTAGGGTTTTGTCGATGAATGGAACGAAATCGGAAATTGAATCATCATAGTGACATTCAAACAAGAGATTACGAACAGAAGTCCAAACGTGTTGCCATCTTTTGGAGAGAATACCTGTTTTGATTGCGTGTTTTGTTAAAGGTAAACAAGACAGAATTTCAACTAACAGACAATCGGGTAGCTTGCTAATTCTATCTTCTTCTGCATCATTCTTCATAATTTCTTTCGAATTAGAGTAGTTGGACTTTAGATTCTTCTTGCACAGTTCCATGGCGGCCACAAAGCTCTGGTTCGTACAAACTCACTTTAGGCGTAGATGTAAAAACTAGGGTTTGGTGGTACAATACGATACTCAAACAGGGTATATAACAGGTAGATACAAGATGATAACAAATAATTCATCCATTAACATTGATGAAAAGCTAATTTAGAAAGGATAGAAATGACTTACCAAAACTCAGACATCCCTCCCCTTTGTGCTTTTTTATTACTCCGTATTAGGGTCTGTATTAGATTAGAGCGGACTGTGTTTACGGTGTTTAGGACGGTATTATCGAGAACAGGGTCGTGGACAGTGTTGTGAAATATTTTATTATTTGTTTTATTTGTTTGTTTAATAAAGATAATTGTATAAAAAATATATATAAAAAACAAATAAATTAAATAAAAACTACATTTATTTCATTAAAATAAAAGGGAAAAATTTAAAAAGTCCTAAAAAATAAAATGTATAATTAAAACACACGATTTAAAAAGTCCTAAAAATAAAAAATACATAATTTAAACACACCATTTTAAAAGTCCTAAAAATAGAAAATACAATCAAACACCTCCGGCCCCCGATCCCGACCCCGAAGCACCACCGCCCGATCCCGTTTCATACGGCCATCCCATTTTCTCGCAATTTTTCCTTTTCTCCATTTCCAAAATGTACCTAGCTTGGTCCGGTAAATTTTCGGTCGGCATGGACAAGATTCGCAGTTTTGCCTCTAGATCCTTCGTCTCGTAGTACCCATGTTTGTCGCTTCGCATGCCCTCGAATGTTGTCGCGAGTGATTCGTCAAAAGAAGCACGGGAGGAAGCTGCTGAACCTAGAAGATGTTTTTTGTGACTTCTGTTTCCTAGACTTTCCTGCCGGACGTGGATGCGGATCGTCCCCAAATAAATCCTCATTCGGGTTTGGGTTTCTTGCTCCGCTACTTGATCAAAATCCAAGTCTTCCAAACTCACCGTCTCACGGCGCTTGGGTACATTGCGTCTACCTGTGACAAAACCAGAGGGATGAAGCCACTTTAGCTTATCTTTCAAAAACTCTCACGCCATCAAGTTTGTGAAACTTTTTTGCTCGTTTTCCACCTTGTATTGGTGGTGGCAACGGATCAACAAATCGTCGGCGCCTTCAGCACTCCTTTTTTGGTCGTTAAGCGTTTATAAACCCCCTGAAATTTGTTGCCATCCGCTTTTAAAGAACGCCATTTCGAAGACAACGCGTCTTTTTAGCGTTGGAATGGTGGATTGCGGGAATTGTAGGAACCCATCACGAGATACCAAAAAGAAGACCCGTCTTGGTCAGTGCCACGTTGGGAATTTTCGGATACCGAAATCCAACTTTGAGCCAAACGAAGCTCGTCCTCGGGTGTCCAAAGGTTGCGGTTTGTGAATACTTTTTTGGGTTTGGCCGGGGAGTCTTTTTTACACTTTTTCCCTTTGCCTTTTTTGGGTGCCTCGGGCGTCGGAGTTGTGTCTTCAACGGAAAAAGCGTCGGGGGCTTGTTGACTTTCGCGCCATAATGTAAACTGGTGGTGTTCCTCGGGTGACATTTGCGGTGGTGGCGGCATAGGACGTGGTTGTTGGTTGTATACGAGAGTGTATGGGGGTTGGTTGTACGCGTATGGTGCAAAACCTTGGAGTGGTGGGTTGGAAGATTGTGAATTTTGTTTCGTTTGTGGTCGCTCCCAATCGTTCGTGAATGGGTTTCAAGTGGATTGTAAATGATACTTGTTGTTTTGGTTGTTCGACATTGTTAAAAAAATGGATGAATTATATAGATTTTTTTGAGAGAATTTGGAAGTGTTTTTTATGTTTGAAGTGTGAAAAATGATGTTGTATTTGTGTTGAATATATAGGAAAAGATTTAAAAAATATATTTTTTTTTTTGAAAAAAAACTGCCGTTGGAAGACTTGGAACGGATAGTTTTTAAATTTTTTTTATTTTTTTTCTTTCTAACGCTCCTCAAACGGTCCCAAAAAAATAATAATAAAAAATGTAAAACGGTTCCTCGCACAACGTTTGAAATAGCACGGCGGCCGAAAAACGCCGTCAGAACGCCGTCTAAAACGCCGTTCGATGGCGTTTTTGACGAAAAACGGTGACGATTTCACCCCCACACCGTATGCTCTTATAAAAGTGATATTGCTTTTTTACCTAATTAGTTTATGTGTGTATTTGTCTCGAGGGCTTCTTCTATGTGGCTTTCAGGATATAGCTTTCTACTTTTAATAACCAAACCCGTAAGTCTCATTGGACATTAAAATAAGGGAGTTGATTTGTACACCACCAAAATTTTACCATACACCATCAATCCTGCTTTAAGGTGTTGTACAGTACAACAACTGATGCATATTAATGGTGTATGGCTAAATTTTGGTGGTGTACGAATCACCTCCCTTAAAATAAGTTGTTTAGAAGTCCTTAAACAAGGGTCTATTTGGCAACAAAGTAGTTGGAGCTGAAGTTTTGTGACTGGAGGTGGAAATTGTGGCTGGAGATTCTAGTAGTTGGGGATTCTTTTAGAAGCCACTTGAAGTAGCTTATAGAAAAAGGGATTCTAAGAGATTATTTTTCCAACAATCCTTCTTTTTTTCATGTTACCAAATAGGGCTTCTAATCAATAAGGGCTAGGGATTCTTGAAACTAGAATCTTACCCTTATAATCCCCTAAGATCTAATGTGCCAAACACACCCAAAGTTTCTTTTAAGTGATTTTTACATAGAAACTCAAACCTCATTTACAGCCACAAACTTTAATTTCATCTCAGCTCCAATCCTGATATCGCTCATTTTGGTTATATAAATCTATCGCGATATCATTGTTTTGCGTATGTATTTTAGTGGATTTCGAGAACTTTCGATACTTATTTTGTTTGGAAATCCATTTCAGGTGAAAAGCTGGAAACGAATGCGATTTGGTGTGGAATTGGTGAAGTTTGGATCAAAGCTGGCTGGGCTGAAAAAAAAGCTATAGCCGATCGGCTAAACAACACAAGCCGATCGGCTTCCCATGTATAGCCGATCGGCTAAACTTAGCAGATCGGTTTGTCCAGTGTATTTCCGTTGCAGAACTTCACCTCGTTTGGAGCTTGAGTTCTTGAAGTGGAGAAGCCGATCGGCTGGAGATCGAGAGCCGTTCGGCTGGTCATGAAGAGCCGATCGGCTGGACATGTTAAGCCGATCGGCTAGCGTTGGATCTGAGCGAAGGGTATGGTGGTTGATGAGCTGTCCGTTTCTGATTGGTTGGCATTTAATGCCAACCGTTTTTCCATCCGTTTTTCAAAAAATAAAATAAATAAATAAATAAATAAAAACATGGGATGAGGGGTGTTTGGTTCGGCAGCTTCATATCATTCACCATCTTCATCTCACAAAAAAAAAAACACACTCCTCATTTACTACTTACTACCAACATCCATCTTCATCACTCACCCACATTTACTCTCTTATACATCTCATTTACTCTACTTCATCAAACCAAAATCACCATTTACTTCACATTTTCGCAAGGATCTAGCTAGGAATTTGTGAGGGGAACATCGAGCAAACATCATTTGGAACAATTGTGTAACAAATTTGGTATAATTTCGATTTAATCTAATTTTAAGTTATTTTATGGATTTGTTTAGTGTTTATGATTTTTGCTTGATGATTGTGATTATGTGTGGCTAGTACCATTGTGTTTGCTTGGATGAAATAACTAGATGATTAGGGGTGTATATTTTGGATGTTAATTTATGCTTGAGTTTGTGAATCATCCATGGATTTGTATGTATTTATGTAGTTGTTGTTATGAACTTTCGGCATTTTAGCTAAACAATTATAGCGAATGTTCTTTGTTTAGTAAAAAAATACCTTAATAAGTTATTTGTCATTTGTGGATCAAAGCATTTGATGATTGTAACAACACTAGTTAAATATATACAAGTTAACGATTATAGCGAATGTTTGTCGTGTGGATGATTTGCAAACTCACTAATTTAAATTTATGTTTAATCGGAGAACCTTGTGTGATTGAGCTAAATCACTAGAATTTAACCATTTGGTAATTTACTAATTGATATAGCGGACGTTTTCAACCTAGTAAATTGCTATTAATTATTTGTCTATGAATGATTGATCAAAATTGCGAATGTAATTTTGGAATGTGTCAAATGATTTAGCTAAGTTGTGTGAGTTTGTAAATATGGCGAACGTCTGTTACTTGATTAAATCATAGGTTTGTTGATTGAAGTTGAACTTTAGGTCTCAGAGAACTTTGAGCTTAGGTTTGATGAATGTTACCATTTAGCATATGTTTTAACCGGTTATAATTCTACGCCCCGAAATCACTAGTGAAATAGTCCAAGCAAGCATTGTTTTTAATATTTGAAAGTTTCAAATCAATCACTTTGACTCTTCAGAGTCCACCTGCCTAGATTAATCGAAGATTGTAGTTTTAAGCAACGTGACAATTCGGTCACACAAACCAACCACATTTTATTTTCTCTTTTTAAATTGCTCACACTTCTATTGATCATCCAATCTAGTTCCCTGTGTTCGAACCCGAACTTACCCAACTATACTACTACTCGACAGGGTCCACTGCCCGGTTGTGTTTTGGTCTAGCTCGGTACTTTTTGGTTTACTTATCAACGATAAATTTTTATAACTAGATTTAGCACATCAAGTTTTTGGCGCCGCTGCCGGGGAACTTGTTTTGTGAAATTGATTTAAGTGTGATTAATTGATCCTTTCTAGAATTTATTCTTGGAAAGTTACCTTTGTTTGTATTGCGCCGGTGCGTTTATGGTTTTATCGTTTGTGTACTTTCAGGTTTTATTTGGTAGTGGATGAACACAAGGAGCTCCGGTAAAGAGCTTCTAAGTCCTTTGTCCAATCCGGAGAAAACCAAAAAGAGTAAACGAAGGAGGAAACCAAAGCAAAGATCATCGGAATCATCTAGTAGTCAAACGGATACCGATACATCTTCGGGGAACACCATTGAGGTGGAAGAGACTTTTGTGGAGGAAATTCCATCACCCGAAGAAGAACCTTCAACACCATCCGAAGGTGAAGAAGAGATGGCGGATGAGGATGATACCCCCATTTTCTCACGGACGAGAACCGTGGCACCCACACCCGAGTCGGCCATACGGGTTCAAGATATTGAAAATGATAATTTCTCTTTGAAGGGGCATCATATGCAACTCATTAGAGATAAACAACTCGATGGAAGGGTGCGGGTCGACCCACACCAACACATTGCTAGCTTTCTTGAAATCGGGAGCTATTTCAAGTATGGGGCGAATATGGATGAAGTGATTCGCCTACGGACGTTTCCTATGTCACTTTGTGGTGAGGCAAAGATTTGGTATCAAGAATTGGAACCAAACACCATCACTACTTGGGATGAGATGAGGGAAGCATTCGTTAGACGATTTTATCCTCCGGCTTTGGCCGAAAGACTTTTGAATGAGATTAGAGCTTTCAAACAACAAGAAGGCGAAACTTTGGTAGAGGCATGGTGTCGGATGAAAGACATGTTGAGGAATTGCCATGGTCACGATTTGAAGAAGAGAGAAATCATTGTGTTATTCTACAATGGTCTTAACTTGGATTCGGCAAGTATTCTTGATGCCTTGGGAGGAGGTCAATTCCTCTACAAGACACCGAATGAAGCATGGAAGCTTCTTGAAGACAAGGTTATCCATAGTTTAAATTGGGCTAAGGATAAAGGAGGGAAACCGGTTAAAAAGCATGTTGCATTCGCCGAGGGTACTAGTAGTGGAAGTGGAAGCTCCAATGACTCGGCCATGATGAAAGAAATCAAGGCTTTATCTTCTAAGTTTGATGCACAATTCAAGACTATCAAAGGTGAAATCAAAGAGCTTAGAGATGGTTGCGGTAATTGTGGCGGAAATCATGCCACGGCTAATTGTGCACAAGACGATTTGCCAATGGTAGGAGGTGAGGAAGGTGTTAACTTTCTTCAACAAGGTAATTATCAAAGCGGAAACTACCAACGAGGGGGTTATCAAAACCGAAATTCGGGAGGTTACCAAGGCGGAGGCTATAACCAAAACCAAAACCAAAACCAAATCCGATTTTCTAGACCTAACCAACCTTACAACCAAAACTCCAACCAATCTCAAAACCAATCATACAACCAAAACCAATCCCAAAACCAACCTTACAACCAAAATCGACACCAAAGCCCATCTAGAGAACAACAACCACCACCGTTTCAAAAACAAGAACCAACATTGACTCCAATGGAACAAATGATGAAGGAGTTTATGTCAAAGCAAGAAACCGCCACCGAGAGAATGAAAACTCAAATGACAAATATTCGGTTGAGCATGGAACAAGGGCAAAAGAATCAACAAGCTTCAATTCAAGATTTGGAGCGGAAAATGGAGAGGTTGTCCGAGGGGCAAAGTAGTAGGCCAACCGGTGGCTTACCGAGTAATACACAACAAAACCCAAGACCACAACCTTCACCCTCTAGCGGTTCCAAACCTTACCAACCACCACCCGCGAGAAATGAGCATGTGAATGCTATAACCACAAGAAGCGGAAAGGAGCTTCCACCACCTCAAACCAAGGACAAAAATGTTTCTAACTCTTTTGTGCAGCAAATCGAGGAGGAAGACAATGAAGAGAATGTTGATGCTCCTACACCAACGGTCATACCGGTGTCACCTACTCCGGTTGTGAAAGCTTACAAGCCGAAGATTCCTTATCCCCAAAGGCTAAGGAAAGAAAAGATTGCGGCTCAATATGGGAAATTTGTGGACATGATCACGGGCATTCGAATCAATGTGCCTTTAGTTGATGTATTAGCCGGGATGCCGAATTATGCCAAATTCATCAAGGATTTGGTGAGCAACAAGGAGAAATTGTCGGAGGCTTCGGCAATGTTTTTGAATGAGGAATGCTCGGCACTTGTCCAAAACCAAATTCCACCCAAGCTTGGAGATCCCGGGAGTTTCATCATTTCGTGTACATTGGGTAAAATCATCACTTGTGATGCACTTGCGGACCTAGGTGCTAGTATAAACTTAATGCCATATTCACTTTATGCTAAATTGGCCCTAGGATCCTTAACCCCCACTCGCATGAGCATCCGTCTTGCCGATAGATCTTTCCAATATCTCGTTGGGATTGCGGAGAACATGCTAATAGAGGTAGGGCAATTTACCTTCCCGGTTGACTTTGTTATCCTCGAAATGGAGGAGGATAGTAAAGTGCCCTTGATTTTAGGACGACCCTTCCTACATACCGCGGATGCCATAATTGGGGTTAAAGATAAGAAATTGACCTTGGGGGTGGGAGATGAAAGGATTGCGTTCACGGTCGATAAGGCCATGATGCATCCTTATTCTAATGATGATTCGTGTTTTAGAATTGATGTGATAGATGATGCGGTGGAGGAAGAATTGGAAGGTTTGCTTGGATTGGAATCGGAGCTTGTTGACTTGCTAGAGTCAAATGTTGAAGGAATGACCGAGGAGGAGTTGGTCATGAGCATGGAAGAGACAAATGACGAAGAAGAGCTCGAGTGTGAGGATGCTTTTGAGGAGCTCACAAAGGATGATAATATGAGGATCAAAACGTCATTGGAGGATCCACCACTTGATTTGGAGATGAAAGAACTTCCAAGTCATTTGGAGTATGCTTATCTCCATGAGGAAAATCTCCTCCCAGTAATAATCTCTTCATCCCTTGTGAATGATGAAAAACTTAAATTGTTGAATGTACTTAAGGCTCACAAAAGAGTTTTCGCTTGGCGGACATCCGACATACCGGGAATAAGCCCATCCTTTTGTAAACACAAAATTAATTTTGTTGATGATTTTAAACCCGTTGTCCAAAGACAACGGAGGCTTAATCCCAATATGGTGGATGTGGTCAAGAAAGAAGTAATTAAGCTTCTTGATGCGGGTATTATTTACCCCATTGCGGATAGTTCTTGGGTGAGCCCGGTACATTGTGTACCTAAGAAAGGGGGGATGACCATAGTTTCCAATGACCAAAACGAAATGATACCCACTAGGACGGTCACGGGTTGGCGTGTGTGCATTGATTATAGGAGGTTGAATGATGCCACGAGAAAAGACCATTTTCCCTTGCCATTCATTGACCAAATGCTTGAGAGGCTAGCGGGTAATGAATATTATTGTTTCCTTGACGGGTTCTCGGGATACTTTCAAATCCCCATAGACCCCGAAGACCAAGAAAAGACCACATTCACTTGCCCTTTCGGTACCTATGCCTATAGGAGAATGCCCTTTGGTCTTTGCAATGCTCCCGCCACATTCCAACGTTGTATGATTGCCATTTTTCATGATATGGTTGAAACTTCCATGGAAGTCTTCATGGATGATTTTTCGGTATTTGGCAATTCATTCGAGTCATGTTTAAAAAATTTGGATAAAATGCTTGAGAGATGTGAGAAAGCCCATCTAGTGTTGAATTGGGAGAAATGCCATTTCATGGTTAAGGAGGGCATTGTGTTGGGACACAAGGTGTCAGGTTTAGGTATTGAAGTTGATAGGGCTAAGATTGATGTTATTGCCAAATTACCTCCTCCGACCAATGTTAAGGGCATTAGAAGTTTTCTTGGTCATGCCGGTTTTTACCGTAGATTCATTAAGGATTTTTCAAAGATCACCCGTCCAATGACTAGGCTACTTGAAAAGGATGCCCCTTTTGTGTTTGATGGACCATGTTTGAATGCATTTTCGACCCTTAAGGACCATTTGACCAAGGCACCTATCATAGTCTCACCCGATTGGTCACAACCCTTTGAACTCATGTGTGATGCAAGCGACTTTGCCTTAGGAGCCGTCCTAGGACAAAGAATTGATAAACATTTCAAACCTATTTACTTTGCTAGCAAAACCTTGAATGGGGCCCAACAAAACTACACAACCACCTAGAAAGAATTGCTTGCAGTCGTATATGCCTTTGACAAATTTAGGCAATATCTGGTGCTATCTAAAACCGTAGTTTTCACCGATCACTCGGCTCTCAAATATCTCTTTGCCAAACAAGACGCTAAACCGCGTCTTATTCGTTGGATTCTTCTCTTGCAAGAATTTGACATTGAAATCAAGGATAAGAGAGGTGCCGAGAACCTAGCCGCCGATCACTTGTCAAGACTGGAAAATCCAAATCTTGACAAGCAAGGCGATACTAATATTGATGATTCCTTTCCCGAGGAAGTTCTTTTGCAGGTAGGTGATGAAAACAAGGATGAGGAAGCACCATGGTATGCCGACTTGGCAAACTATTTGGTTGGTGGAGTTTTGAGGAAGGGCATGAGTCACCAAGAGAAAAGCAAATTTTTCTCTAACTTGAAGCATTATTTCTGGGAGGAACCGTATTTATTCCGCGTTTGTGCGGATGGCATGGTGAGAAGATGTGTTTCGGGAGGTGAAACAAGAAGGATTTTGGATGAATGTCACTATGGGCCCACCGGTGGACACTATGGTCCCTCGGTCACCGCAAAGAAGGTCTATGATGCGGGTTTTTATTGGCCAACGATCTTCAAAGAGGCTAACACTTTATGCCAAACTTGCGATGCGTGTCAAAGAACCGGAAACATCTCTAAAAGGGATGAAATGCCACAAACTAGCATCCAAGTTTGCGAAGTATTTGATATTTGGGGAATAGACTTCATGGGACCGTTCACACCTTCATTCAAAAATGAATACATTCTTGTGGCGGTTGATTATGTGTCCAAGTGGGCGAAAGCTAAGGCTTTACCAAAGAATGACGCTCGTGTGGTCATTGATTTCTTGAAAAGCCTATTTTGCCGATTTGGGATGCCCAAAGCATTGATTAGCGACCGGGGGAGCCACTTTGCTAATGCTCAACTTGAAAAGGTGCTAAAAAAGTATGGGGTGAATCACCGGTTTTTGACTTCCTACCACCCACAAACAAGTGGTCAAGTCGAGAACACTAACCGTGCTTTGAAAAGGATTTTAGAGAAAACGGTGAAAGACAACCGGGCCATATGGTCCAAAAAGCTTGAAGATGCATTGTGGGCGTTTCGGACCGCCTACAAGACACCTATTGGAACGACACCGTATCGGTTACTTTATGGCAAAACTTGCCATTTACCCCTTGAAATTGAGCATAAAGCTTATTGGGCGCTAAAGAATTGCAATTTGGATTTGATTGAAGCGGGGGAAAAGAGAATGTTGCAACTTCACGAGTTGGATGAGCTTCGGTTGCAAGCTTATGAAAATTCTCGTCTCTACAAGGAACGGACAAAGGTGTTGCATGACCGGAAGTTGAATGTGAGAAAAGAATTTAAATCCGGTGAAAAAGTGCTTTTGTTCCAATCAAGATTCAAGTTGAAACAACCAAAGTTCAAACCAAGGTGGACCGGCCCGTACGTGGTCAAGCATCAATATCCATCCGGATATGTGGAGCTTTTCCAAAAAGATGGCGGAACCTTTATTGTGAATGGGCACCGTTTAAAACTATACCATGAGGATGAACAAGAGAGCGAGTGGGAGGAACTCGCAACTTACCCCAAGGACAAATGAATTCGGGGTCGAGTCTAGCTTGGACTCGTTAATAAATGAAGCCCATACACGAGGAAACTCGTGTTTATATCCTTTTTGATAAACTTAGAATTTTTTGCCTGCATTTTTGATGATTTTTATGTGTTTGCTGCTGCTGTGATTGTGTGAATTGTTAAGTGTTAAGGTGTTTAATTGTTGCTGCTGCATCTAATGATTTTACAAAGGTAAAGCCGATCTGCTTACAGAAGCAGTTCGGTTATAGATCAATAGCCGATCGGCTTTACATAGCAGATCGGTTTATTCTTTGAAAAACGATCACAGAACTTGAGCCTTTTCTGAAACATTAATTTACCAAATAGAAAGCAGATCGGTTTGAGGATAGCAGTTCGGCTAATGCTTTGAAGCCGATCGACTATTTAAAGCCGTTCGGTTACTCTAGTTAAAAATCGATACAGAACTCGACCCCCTTCATCTTAAGCGCATTTTAACTACATAAACCGTTCGGCTATTGATTTGAAGCAGTTCGGCTAACATAGCAGTTCGGCTAAGTTGCATAAGCCGATCGGCTTTGGTAAATTGCTGGGCGATTTTATTAAAAAGCAAAACCTTATTTTTTTTCCACAAACACAAAGCTACAACCGATCTGCTCTTCTTTTTCTCTCTCAAGTAAAAACGAAAATCACATAAACCCTCACTTAATCATCATCCAACCTTCAAATCTTTCAAGGAAATCAACCTCTAATCATGTGTAGACAAAATAAGGTATCTCATGTCTCCATTTAATCTTTCCTGCTAGTGATTTTTGAGACGAATATCTTGAATCCGGGTTTAGGTTGATTCAAGTGTGGGGATGAATTCTTTTGTGATTTTGTTGTGTATTATGCTTGATTCATACATGTTACTCAGTTTATACCATGATCTTTTGTTTAAATTGCTCGATTTAGATGATTTACAAATTAGAGTTCATATGCTAATTTGGGGATAATCCGAATTTAGTGATTTATGCTTGATAGTTGGTGCTAATTGTGGTGTAATTCGTGTTTGCAAGTATAATGTAGTTAATTGGTGGGTTGATTTCCATTTGTGGATGATTTTGAACATTATGGTTTATGTGGAATTTGGGGAAGAAGGAGTTGACTTTTCTGGTCAACTTTGACTTTTGCTTTGACTGACTTTTGTGTAACTTGTGATTGTAATACATGTCTAGAATCCATTTGAGTGACCCTTTTTGCTCAATTCAAGTGCATGTTTGATATTGAAGTTATGCATTTATGAGGTAGTCAATAGGTTTGGTATGTAACTATGATTGTAAGGCTTGCTTGAGTCACATTGTATGTCATTGGCATGATTCAAGCATGGTTTAATATTAGGTTGCATGTTTATCCTATTTGAGTTAAAGTTTTGGCTATGTGATTGATTGGTAACTGTCGGTTTGTGCTATGCTTGCAATTGTTGATTGTTTTGCTTTGTGATGCGGTTATTAGCGTGTGAGCTCGGTTACTGGGGGGTGTGGTTGTGTTTGACATTAATCGCTCATTTTGCCATATTTTGCTAACTCTAACACAATTTTGGAAATTTTGTATCTTGTTGTGTTGTGTTGTGCAGAGAGGCAGACCTGACACCTATGAGCCTCAGTATCCTGAAAGTATTTATGAGGGATTAATGCCTGGAGACCGCCATCCTCATTTGATTTTTGGATGCCATACGTATAACTACCTGGAATACACAGAAGCCTTGTATAAAATTCATAAAAAGGAATGTGAATACCCTCGGGAAATTAACTGGAACCCGTTGGAGGTTGTCGGGGTTGCTCATGATATTCGCAAGACTTTTACTCAAACTGTGAAGTTCGATGACGAGGCTTTTGGTGTAAATGACTTAGAAAAGCTTCTTGGGATCCAAGAAAATATCTACAAAGAATTGGTAATGGAATTCTTGGCAACTTTGGAAATGTTCCTTATCAACAATGTCGACGATAAATTCTTGAGTTTCAGACTTGGTGGAGCTCCTAGAAAATTATCCTTGAAAGAGCTTGCGGGTTGTTTGGGGACTTATACGGATGAGGAATTGTCTTCCCATTGGATTGATCGGTATTTTATGACTGGGGCAAGGCTGGATGAGGGGCAGTGTGATGCTGAAGTTTGGGCAACGCTCAGTCCATCACGATATCTTGGGGGGAAGAATTTGAACAAACATCTTTCGTCCCCCAAATATAGGGTGATACACAAAATGTTAGCAAACACACTGACTCTTAGGGGAACAAATAGGGAGAAGGTGACCTTGATCGACTTGTGGTTTTTGGATAAGTTGAAGAGTAGGGACAGGATCAATGTCCCATATGCAGTGGGCAAGTACCTTCACACCTATGCTAGTGGGCATAAACCCACTTCCAGGCTTTGTGGTGGTCATTTAATCACCCGGATCGCCAAGGGCTTAAAGGTCAGTTTAAAGCCCCGAGGAGTTCCCGCCTATACCTTAGTGGAAAACAATACCCTTCCAATTGGGGCCGAATCCTATGCCACGGCCCACATCTTGAGAAAGAAAGGTGGAACTTATGTTGCTTATAGTCCCACTCCTAAAGAGGCGGCCACTGTATCTCGGGCCGGGGCTCGGGGAAAAAGGCCCGTCACCATTGAAGATTCTGATGAGGAAGAAGAGGCAGAGCAAGTGCAAGAAGAAGAAGCTGAAGTTAATGTGCATCCGGGTCGTGGTCATTCATCTTATTCTGGAGAGCCCACGAACTGGCAGAGTTTTATGTCCAGCTTCAACAGTATGCAACTAGAGCAAAATCGAAGATGGGGAGAACAAGAAGCCTGGCAACGGGAGAATGTGGCTTTCAGGGACGAGTCTAGGTATGAGTGGGGAGTTAATCAATACCAAAATGATTGGCTAATTCACGACCATGAGCGAATGGGCCACCATGTGCCCGACCATGTGCCTATCCCGTATAATCACCCACCTCGTTGGGGCGAGCCGGGGGGTATCCTCCCTGCTCCTATTTATGATCGGGATGCTGCTTTAGTGGAGCTCCAGCGACATCAGGAGCACATGCATACATCTGATTACCACCAGCAGCAGCGAGATTGGGGCACTCCTTGGTCCTCAGCTCCATCCCAACCTCACACTTGGACACCTCCTGAGCCCTCCAACTGGCAACAAGAGGCTCATCACCATTGGCTTTTTGGATCGCCATCACCTTATCAGTAGCAGTGTCAGCAGGATGATCCCACCCAGGACCCACCCCATGATGGGGGTTGGTAGTTGGGCTTTATTATTATTATTTATTCTGGGATTGTAAAACTCTAAATAATTTTTTTTTATTCTGCGTTATTTTTCTTTTTGGTTCTTTGGATGATTAGCATTCATTGTATCATTTTTATTTTTATTTTATTATCATGTGGGCTTGTGTTTGGTGTTTGTTTGTTTGTTGCCCATTTGTAGCATGCGGAGCTGGAGTGGATTTCTACAAGTTTATCATGAGCCAGCTCCTCCATTCTCACCTTCATGCAAAACCCCGGGGAAGTTCTCGTTTCTTTTTACCCCCGCACTTTCGCTTATTTATTGATTATATTTGCATTGGGGTCAATGCAAACCTTAAGTGTGGGGAGGTATTCACTTGAATCTTGTTCCTAGTATATTGTTGTTTTATAGCCACTTATTAGGTCTGTTATTGATCTTGGATTTTCCAATTGAACTTTACGAATTCTAATAACGGGTTATAGAATGGTAGTATGCTAGGGATTTGCTTGTCCTTATTAAATTAATTGCTTTGGAATGTGTTAGTTAAAATCTATTAAAAGCAATTAAATCTTTCCCTCTTGCAACATAATTTTTAGAGATGTGTCATAAAAGCAACCTAATAGGGTGAATTGCATGACTAGCACACTTGTAGCCTCCACTATGAAAAATTGTGAGAAATTTGAGCCTTATTGAGAAAAACACTTACCTTTAGTGTTTATATTGTTTGATTGCTATGAGTGTGCCGATGATTGTAGTTTGTTCTAGAACTTGCCTTAGTGATGCATTTTGAGACCGCTGTGGGATCACAGAAATGTGATATAGGTGGGGTCGAAGACGAGGAGGTATTCTTAGGAATTTTTGAATTTATTTTGCTTTAAAACCATTTATATCCAGTTTACACAGGTCGTTAGCACTCATTTTTAGTGCTAAGAAACCCCTAGAAAACTTCCACATTCAATCACTAAATATTAGCCTTATTTTTGTGTAGTCAATTCCCAAACCATCACTTTTCTAAAATGTTGCCTAATTGAAATTTATGATGAATTTTACCAAAATGTGACTTAAATCGTTTTGAATTGGGATTCTAGCGTTAAATTCTATGATTGAGATTGGAAACAATTAAATGAATAGAAGTAACCTTTGAGCTTAAAGTTTATAGTTGGATGATTGTAGTCAAATAAATGGCCTTTGGATTCCTGAATAAGTAGTTCCCGAGGGGTGTTCTACACCTAGCCACCAAAGACCTTTATCCGGTCTAGGATGGTTGGTCCGAAAGTTCGTTACATAGGGTTCATAGAAAGTCATAGAATGCAATTATTCTAATCAAATGTGAAAAATCAATTTGAGTTATTTGTGCGAAATTGTTAAAGTATGAGTCATAAATGAGAACAAATAATAAGTTGAATTGATTTGGCACGAGAGTCCTAAGTTTCATTACTGTCACATGTTTAAACCAATAGGTAACATTTCCGCATTTTTCATGGGTCTTGACTACCACTTTTCACCAATTATTGTGTCTATCATACCCCTATTCCATAATTAGCCTACATTGTTACAACACATGCTAGAATACCTCCTTTGAGATCTCACTTGGTGCTCACGCCAAGTCGGTGGAGATTTGATCCTCTTGCAAGCCTATGGTAACAATGCATCACGACTTGGCTTGATTGAGTGTTACATTGCTTACTTCCTTACCTTGTAGTTGTATAGGTTGAGAGTGAGTGACTAAACACTTATCCTTATGTTAGGTGCTAGGTCATGCATTCGGGCTTGACAACTAAAACATCTCGAGTTTTAATGCTTATACATATGTTGCTAGCCTAATTGCCTTGGTAGTTAGTGTTAGTATTGTTTTGGTAAACTTGTTATTCACCTATTGTTGTTGCAAGAGTGGGTCTTGAAATGGTAAAATAATGGTTTGCTTGAGGACAAGCAAAGTTCAAGTGTGGGGATATTTGATATCGCTCATTTTGGTTATATAAATCTATTGCGATATCATTGTTTTGCGTATGTATTTTAGTGGATTTCGAGAACTTTCGATACTTATTTTGTTTGGAAATCCATTTCAGGTGAAAAGCTGGAAACGCATGCGATTTGGTGTGGAATTGGTGAAGTTTGGATCAAAGCTGGCTGGGCTGAAAAAAAAGCTGTAGCCGATCGGCTAAACAACACAAGCCAATCGGCTTCCCATGTATAGTCGATCGGCTAAACTTAGCAGATCGGTTTGTCCAGTGTATTTCCGTTGCAGAACTTCACCTCGTTTGGAGCTTCAGTTCTTGAAGTGGAGAAGCCGATCGGCTAGAGATCGAGAGCCGTTCGGCTGGTCATGAAGAGCCGATCGGCTGGACATGTTAAGCCGATCGGCTAGCGTTGGATCTGAGCGAAGGGTATGGTGGTTGATGAGTTGTCCGTTTCTGATTGGTTGGCATTTAATGCCAACCGTTTTTCCATCCGTTTTTCAAACAATAAAATTAAAAAAAAAAAAACATGGGATGAGGGGTGTTTGGTTCGGCAGCTTCATATCATTCACCATCTTCATCTCACAAAAAAAAACACACTCCTCATTTACTACTTACTACCAACATCCATCTTCATCACTCACCCACATTTACTCTCTTATACATCTCATTTACTCTACTTCATCAAACCAAAATCACCATTTACTTCACATTTTCGCAAGGATCTAGCTAGGATTTTGTGAGGGGAACATCGAGCAAACATCATTTGGAACAATTGTGTAACAAATTTGGTATAATTTCGATTTAATCTAATTTCAAGTTATTTTATGAATTTGTTTAGTGTTTATGATTTTTGCTTGATGATTGTGATTATGTGTGGCTAGTACCATTGTGTTTGCTTGGATGAAATAACTAGATGATTAGGGGTGTATATTTTGGATGTTAATTTATGCTTGAGTTTGTGAATCATCCATGTATTTGTATGTATTTATGTAGTTGTTGTTATGAACTTTCGGCATTTTAGCTAAACAATTATAGCGAATGTTCTTTGTTTAGTAAAAAAATACCTTAATAAGTTATTTGTCATTTGTGGATCAAAGCATTTGATGATTGTAACAACACTAGTTAAATATATACAAGTTAACGATTATAGCGAATGTTTGTCGTGTGGATGCTTTGCAAACTCACTAATTTAAATTTATGTTTAATCGGAGAACCTTGTGTGATTGAGCTAAATCACTAGAATTTAACCATTTGGTAATTTACTAATTGATATAGCGAACGTTTTCAACCTAGTAAATTGCTATTAATTATTTGTCTATGAATGATTGATCAAAATTGCGAATGTAATTTTGGAATGTGTCAAATGATTTAGCTAAGTTGTGTGAGTTTGTAAATATGGCGAACGTCTGTTACTTGATTAAGTCATAGGTTTGTTGATTGAAGTTGAACTTTAGGTCTCAGAGAACTTTGAGCTTAGGTTTGATGAATGTTACCATTTAGCATATGTTTTAACCGGTTATAATTCTACGCCCCGAAATCACTAGTGAAATAGTCCAAGCAAGCATTGTTTTTAATATTTGAAAGTTCCAAATCAATCACTTTGACTCTTCAGAGTCCACCTGCCTAGATTAATCGAAGATTGTAGTTTTAAGCAACGTGACAATTCGGTCACACAAACCAACCACATTTTATTTTCTCTTTTTAAATTGCTCACACTTCTATTGATCATCCAATCTAGTTCCCTGTGTTCGAACCCGAACTTACCCAACTATACTACTACTCGACAGGGTCCACTGCCCGGTTGTGTTTTGGTCTAGCTCGGTACTTTTTGGTTTACTTATCAACGATAAATTTTTATAACTAGATTTAGCACATCAAATCCCAAACACACCCACAGTTTAAAATCCCTTTTCAAATACACTTAACTTCCTAGCTTACAAATAAGTTTTTTTACTATCTGTTTGTGTTTGGCATGAAGCTTTTGGAAGCTTTTGGAAGCTTTTTGGAGCTTTAACTTTTAGTTTGATCGAAAAACTTGTTATAAAAATAAAAGCCTTGTTTGATATATACAAGCTGTAGCTTTAGAATCCAAATAAAAGCTCAAAATCTCAACCTTTGTGAAAGTAGCCTTTAAATATTCTTAGGAGCTTTTAGAATAACAAATTACCACATAACCTTGTAAACATATATCGTCTCACGGGCATGTCCGGTCTCATTGCCATGTACTTACCTAACAAACTAGTAAACTATACTGTAGTAATGGTGCTCTTCGTTCCAATTTATTTATAATTTAATAATTAATAATAATATTTATATTATTTACTTTAGACAATCTGACGTTTGAGATACTTTTATTGTTGATCAAAATAAACATAATATAATACATTGGATTTATATTTATAATAATAATAATAATAATAATAATAATAATAATAATAATAATAATAATAATAATAATAATAATAATAATAATAATAATAATAATAATAATAATAATAATAATAATATAAGCATAATATACATTTACAATATGTAAAGGATTATCTTATTTTATCTTAATATATATACAAAGCAAACCACATATTTTGTAATTGAGACACATCATCAAGTGTCTTAATTTTTTATTATTAAATAAAATTATCACCATTAATTTTTAAATTTTTTACGCATTAACCTTAAATATTTCTAATGTTATATGTAACTTCTTAATATATTATCTTAATCTTAATCATTACTTATTATATAATAAAAAAGAAGCCTTGAAACTTAAGATGAGAAAATAAGATACCATGTGTCATCATCTTTTCAATATAATCTTTTTTATGTTTTATTAATATGTTCTTTTTATATGTTAAACATATTATTAGCATTAACACGTGATTTCATCTTAAACTATGTGCATGGTAATTAATGGCGTAACCACCCCTCAGGATATCCTACTATCAAGACATCCCTCCAGGATTCACATAATGTGGATCCCTAGGGGTTAGACGTCGAGTGTAGGACGAGGCAACCCTGGGGATCGCCGCCCAGACTCTGAATATTCCCTGACAAGGATATTTAGGATATCGTGCATGGCAGAAAAAGCATGTCTAAGTCAACTTGCCAACCTTGTTATCTACTGAATAAAACCAACTCTTACCCCCGATCACCCGTCGGGTAAAAGCAACCCCGACCAACAATGCTCCCCATGGAAATATAGCCGTTGGGCGGGAAAACGAAAAGGGTTATCCCTGGGGGTATAAAAGCCCAAGAATAAGCCAAACGCAAGGCAGACCATCCGGAGCAAGAAAAGCTTATCTTCTCCAAGAATACTAACCTAATCGGATTTTCACCACCTGGTTTATACAACTCGGGTTAAAACAACGATTGTAGTGTGAAGATCCGATCCACCCCATAAGCTCAATAAATCGTTAAGCACTCAAGTAATCTAATGCTTGATCAAATGGCACCATCCGCATAAACTTACTCATACCACAAAAACACAAACATTCGTTCCACAAAGCAACGATGACAGATCCGACCATTGTAAATACGGCGTCGGAAGCGGAAAACGTGAATGGTAGTGACGCAATAGTCTCACAGCTGGTGTCAGTGACGCCAACACAGACCACTACACCGGAGTTAATCACGTTCGAGGAATGTCTAGCCAGGCTCAATTCAGCGTCAAACCAGGCGCAACAAATGAACCGACGAGAGACTGCATAAATTACTCCGACGAGGTTGGTTTTCTCTTCACCAACAATGGTAGCACATACCCAGGCAACTGCTACGGGTACGGCTAGCCAAGCTCAGTCAAGGGCACTTTTTACCCCAATTGGGCCGATGCTCACACCAGCAATGGCACACCAATTGCTCTCACAAATGGGCTACGTCGTTAGCCCAGAGGTGTCGACAATACCAAAAAATTCGCTTTGGTTTCACCAAAATCACCAAACAAACTTCCAAACGAACCAAAACACACCTCTGTACCACTTTACGTCACCACTGACGCAGTCTACGCAGCTACCAGAAACACAACCACAAAACCAAGAAACAAATAGCGCTAACCCTGCCGCGATGCTAAACCAGATACTAAACCAGGCAATGCAACCACCTCCAGCACCGCCAGCACCAGTTCCGGAGCACCCTATGGTGGCTAACCTGAGGGCGGCCCTTTTAGGGATCCCTGTACCAAAGCAAGTGCGATCCCCCGACGCGTCAAAACAGTTTGGGCCGCACATTGCTAACATACCACTACCATACAACACATCAATACAACTGGCGGTAGGTAACTACGACGGCACAACAGACCCAGAGGACTTCCTCTGCGGATTCGATAACGCAATAAAGACGCAACACTGGGAGGATGCCGTGGTTTGCCATATGTTTCAATCTGTGTTGCTGAAGTTAGCAAGAAGGTGGTTCAACGAACAACCACTGGGTAGCATCACCAGTTGGGCTGATTTGCGGGAAAAATTCATAAGACGTTTCCATCAACGAGCGGCCGCTCCTTTATCACACATGGTCGCACATTATCTGTACCAAAAGCCCGAAGAGAGCTTTGCAGACTTCATTGAGAGGCATGCGGACGAGTGCCTCAGGATCCCAGATCTACCCGAGAGCCAACAGATATCAAGGTTCATAATGTGCTTGGATAAAAACAGATTTGGAGGCCTCATTGATCAATTATCCGCTGACCTCCCAACGACAATAGCTTCAATGCAAGATAAGGCAAGAAGTTACATACGACTGGGGGTAATCCGCCAGCACGTTAAAGCAAAGGTCAATCATGCACACTCACCGGGGCCCTCGGGCTCCGCAAGAAGGGATAGGGGTAACCCAGTGGAACATCGAGGCCAACGGTACAGGCCATTCGAACGAAGGGGAATCTTGTCATCCCTAAGTAAAACGCCGAAGGAAATCCTGGTAACAGAGCCAGAAGCGAAACATTTCCCACCACCAAGGCCGCTCGCAACAAAATACCAAGGAAAGAACAACAAATATTGCCGATTCCACGAAGAAAAAGGGCACGACACCAACGAGTGCAGAGAACTGAAAAGCACAATAATAAATGCGGTCAAGGCAGGTAAATTGAAACACCTAGTGGTCGGAGCTAAAAGCTACCAAAAGCAGGACGAAGCGAAAGCACAAGGGGAGACAGAAAGAAACCCCTAGAGCTACCCGCGGCGGAGGGTACCATCCACATGATACACAGCTGGAGGGCTGGACAGCGGCGTAAAGCCGAAGTATTAGAAACATGGGATAGGCAAGCCATCACATTCCCACTAATCGAGGACAACAATCCGTCGAGGGAACCCCTGGTAGTGACTGCGAGGATAGCCAACCATCAGGTAGGACGCGTCTATGTAGACAATGGAAGAGCCATCTATATAATGTACGAACACTGCATTTTACAATTCCCGTACGAGATGCGGCGATCAATGAAGGAGTATAATTCCCCTTGGTAGGCTTCTCAGGGGAAACCAGCTGGCGAGTAGGAAAAATAGAGATGGAGGTGTGCCTGGGAAGCTACCCACAATACAGAGTAGCAAACCTCAACTTCATAATTGTCAGGTCACCCTCCAGGCATTACGGAATACTGGTAAGAACGGGAATGCAAACATTCGGTGCTGTCATCTCTACCATACATGGAATGATGAAATTTTCAACTATGGGGGGCATAGCAACCCTCCGGCGCTCCTCCCCAAGGACAGCATGGACAACCCTAACTATTGCCCCAGCACATGCAGTAAACCCTCCAGGGGTAGACGAAGAAGATGTGATACTTAACCAAGCATATCCTGAACAGCCAGTCAAAATTAACCGTCTACTGCCAGAAAGCGTGAAGATACAACTTACGGAAATATTACGCCAAAACATAGATGTTTTCGCCTTTTGCTATGCCGACATGACAGGGGTCCCTTGGAACATCGCCGAGCACAGGCTAAACATCAACCCGAGCCTAACACCTGTCAGGCAAAAGAAGAGGGGGATGGCCCCGGACCGCAGCCGATTCCTAACAGCCGAAGTTGACAACCTTGTTGAAGCAGGGGTAATGCGCGAAGTAAAATACCAAACTTGGGTGGCTAACCCAGTAATGGTAAAAAAATCTAACGGGGATTGGAGAATGTGCGTCGACTTCAAGGACCTCAATAAGGCATGCCCAAAGGATAACTACCCTTTGCCCGAAATTGATTGGAAGGTGGAATCCCTAGCAGGCTATAGCCTGAAGTGTTTCCTTGATGCTTACAAGGGGTATCACCAGATCCACATAGCCAAAGAAGACGAAGACAAAACAACATTTCATATGGACAAAGGTATTTTTTGTTACACGAAAATGCCATTCGGATTAAAAAACGCAGGGGCAACAAACCAAAGGGTCATCGACTCGGCTTTCCACCATCAAATTGGCCGGAATGTGGAAGCATATGTCGACGATATTGTTATAAAAAGCAACTCGGAGTCAGACCTGCTAAGAGATGTTGTTGAAACATTCGCAACCCTCAGAAGCATTAGAATGAAGCTGAATCCCGCAAAGTGTACCTTCGGAATGGAATGCCTTCCCCAAAGTCTAGGCAAGAGGTGCAGAGCCTCACAGGCAAGCTCGTAGCGCTGACACGTTTCCTGTCCCGCGCTGCGGATCGATCATTGCCATTCTTTGCCACCCTGAAGGGCTGCCTGAGCAACAAAGATTTCTCATGGACGGATGAGGCGGAAACAGCATTCCAAGAAATGAAAGCATTTATGGGAGAGTTGCCCACACTGACAGCTCCAATTGATGGGGAAACACTAATACTATACGTCGCAGCATCCCAGGAGGCTGTCAGCTCAGTCCTAATCGCCGAACACAACAAGGTACAAATACATGTTTACTTCGTTAGCAAAGCATTACCGGGAGGAGAAGTAAATTATACCCCGATAGAGAAACTGGTCTTGGCCGTGGTACATTCTGCGAAACGCCTCCGAAGATATTTCCAGGCTCACCCGATAAAAGTACTCACGGATCAGCCCATAAAGCAGATATTGTCAAGACCGGAGGTATCCGGAAGGCTTGCCAAATGGGCAATCAAACTAGGTGAACATGAAATCACTTTTGGGCCAAGAAACGCAGTGAAAGGGCAGGTAATGGCGGATTTCCTTGCAGAAATACCGGCAGGTTCCGAAGGCCTGGTCAAACAGCAAATGGGGATAGCCCCGCCCAAAGAAACCTGGGAATTGTATACTGACAGAGCAGCAAGTTCAGAAGGGTCTGGGGCTGGGCTAATTCTAACTAGCCTAACCGGTGAAGAGCACACATACGCTCTCAGGTTCGACTTTTCGGCGTCAAACAATGAATCGGAATACGAAGCACTCCTCGCAGGATTGCGTATAGCACAAACGATGGAGATCAAGAAGCTGCAAGTGTATGTTGACTCTCAGCTGGTAGCCAATCAGATCTGTGGCCTTTTTGAGGCAAAAGAGCCAGCAATGAAAAAGTACCTCGACCTGGCAAAATCTATAATCAAAGCATTCGAATACTTCAAAATCGAACAAGTACCGAGAAGTCAAAACAAAAAGGCAGATGCCCTCAGCAAATTAGCTTCGCTAACCTTTGCACATTTGACCAAGGAAGTATTGGTTGAGGTGCTCAAGCAAAAATCAATCGTTGCCGATCCTACAATCTCAGATGTACAAGAGACAGGCGATACATGGATGACCCCAATCATCGAGTATCTAAACACTGGATTGTTGCCAGCTGACCCTGGTCAGGCGAGGAAGATAAGAGTAAACGCCCCGAGGTATGAAATGATCAATGGAACACTTCACAAAAAGTCGTTCCTTGGGCCGAAACTAAGGTGCATTGGCCCAACGCAAGCCGAAAATGTCTTAAGGGAAATACACGAAGGAGCATGCGGCTTGCACGCAGGCTCAAGGTCCATTGTTTCGAAGGTGGCCATGCATGGGTATTTCTGGCCAACGATGCACAAGGATACCTTGGAAGTAATCCAGAAATGTTGAGCCTGCCAGGTTAACGCACCAGTCCAGCGATCCCCCAGGCATGATCTCATCCCGGTCACCTCAGCGTGGCCCTTCCACAAATGGGCTATCGATATTGTAGGCCCCTTTCCATCTGACCGGGGGGGGGGGGGGGGGGGGGGGTAAAATTCTAGGTAATAGCTATCGATTATTTCACTAAGTGGGTAGAAGCAAAGCCATTGTCAATCATCACAGGAAACAAAATCTTAACGTTCATGTGGGAGGATATTGTATGTCGTTTCGGCATTCCCCACGAGATTGTAAGCGACAACGGCAAACAATTCGCCGATAATCCGTTCAAATCATGGTGTACCGGGCTCGAAATTAAGCAAACATTCACATCCGTGGCACACCCACAGGCTAACGGGCAAGTAGAAGTGACGAACCGTGACATTGTCAACGGGATAAAAGCTCGTCTAGACGGATGTCAAAGCGGGTGGACATAAGAATTACCAAACGTGTTGTGGGCACATAGAACCACCCCCAATAAATCCACCGGTGAAACCCCATATTGCCTTGTGTACGGATCTGAAACAGTCATTCCTGTGGAAATCAGTGTTCCAACCCCAGGGTAGCCCAATTTGACGCTGACGTCAACACAACAAACTTGAAGGGTAACCTGGATAGAATTGAAGATAGGCGAGGATATGCGGCAATCAGAGAGGCCAAAAACAAAAGAAGGATAGCTCGATACTACAATCACAGAGTCCACCCCCTAACTTTCGCTGTAGGGGACTATGTATGGAGAAAGAATGAGGCAAGTCGCGCTGAGAACACTGGAAAGCTGGGACCCAACTGGGAAGGTCCTTATAGGATAGCCACCTGCCACGGTAATGGGGCGTATAGCCTAATAACAATAATGGCTCCCCGTTACCACATAGTTGGCATGCCACAAACCTCAAATGAATCTACGTTTGATCAAAGAAGCGGTCACCGCATGAACACTATGTTCGAAATAATTGTACGATGTAGGACTTTTGTATTAAGGCATACCTCTGCCACATAAAAGGCATGTTTAAAGCCCCAACAATAAATTATTCATATGAATGAAGGCAAACGGGCTACCTCCAGTTTGGGTCTGATCAGCCCCTAGAGCTCGTATTTGCATTTTGCTATACAACCCATGTATTAAAGCAAAATTGCCAAAACAATCCATACAGAATACTTGTGCAAAATTTTTAAAGCCAAGAAAAACTCGACCTACATTGGTCAATCTGTCTCATTCCTCGGCAATCGCCCGAGGATTGCCAATACTAATTGATGGGATAGACCTACCCTCGCGGGAGGTGTTTTCTAGCCCGACCCTTGGTAGAGATCCCCCATGGCTTCGAAGTCATAGGGGTTGATCAGAAAAGTTGCCCCGTGCCTAGTCCAGGTCAAGAGATCTACTATCAGGCAAGACGTCAACCATTTTCAGGCAATCTAGACTTGCCGGCATGACAAACAAACGAACAAACAAACTAACAAAGCGCGCAAATAATGTTCACACATGTCAAAATAAAAGTAAATAAACTAGTACTGGAAATACCAGCATAAATATTTACAAGCCCAAAGCGGGCACACAAAGCATTCAAAATGTTCGAAATGAAACATGTTCAAAAGCTCATTATGAGCAACAGACGAAAATACCACAAGTCCTTACAAGCCCAAACCGGGCACCAAAAAGTAACGATTGCCATAATAAGTAACATAACCAGGAAGTACAATCACGGCTCGATAGCTAAAATCTCAAACAGTTCTTTCAGCTTGTCACGACACTCGGGCTTGATAAACTGAGACAGTTCCTGGGGCATCCTAGAGGGATCCTCGGAGAATAATAGCTTTTGGGCAAGAGAAGCGGCACGATGCCCTCCATACTCTTTTAAGCCCTCCGCATACGCTGTAAATGGGTCCGTCACGGTGGGATCCCTCAACACCTTCGCTCCAATGAAATCCAACCCAGAATGCAGTTTATTCAACTCGCTCACACCCAAATCTTTAGCAGCAGTCTCCGCTTGAAGCTGCCCCTTTAGCTCTTTGAGGATGGCATCACGTGCAACAATCTGGTCACCCTGGGTCAAAATTTAACCATCTTTCTAGTTCAACTGAAAGTTCAGATTGCATATCAACTCCTCTTTTGCTGCAATCACAGAAGCTCTATCGTAGACCACAGCATTCGCCTTAGAAAGCGCTTCCTCGAGGGATAGCTTTGTAGCCTCGAGCTCAGAAAGTTTTTCGGCAGATTTGACCCAAACCTTCCTCTCCTGCCTCAGGTTAGCCACTTCCATCCTCAGCTGTTGAACATCAATTCCCTGCACTTCAAGTTGACTGCGCTGAATGGAACATTGATGAGAGAATGCTTTAGCACGGCCGCGCTGCCTCATACTCCACAACAGATAGCCATGCAATGCCTTGTCAACACCCCCAAATAACTCTGCATCTGAAAGCTGTTTCGTTTGCTCAATAACCTCAGATGGAAAAAGATTACTCAGAAGGTTTTCCAGCTCCTCGGGATTCGCCTCCGGGTGAGTTTTCGGTGTTTTTGAGTCGGAACCTTGATCATTCTGATGGGTGGGTGTATCCTCGTGGGCTGCACTTGGCGCCCGGGAGTGGGTTTCCAAGGATCCCCCGTTTTGATCCACGTCTAACTCTTCCCCAAAAGTGTCGGCATCCAAGGGCCTCATCTTTTTGGAAGTGCGCAAGTCGCCTAGCTGCAAGTCATCAGACCAGTTGTCACCCTCGGCCTCGTCCTTTAGTTTAAAATCTGCAACGCGAAATTTCTTACGAGGTTGTGAGAGTCCCGTAATCACTATTGTTTAGTGAATTGGAATCGTAAAGTGTAAAGTTTAATTGTAGAAGGGGGGGTTGAATACAATTTAAAACTATTTCAGATTTCAGCTTAGTTGATTGATGAGTTTTAAATTGTTTAACAGAAACAGAGTATAACAGATTATAGATATGACAATATCAAAGTAATAAAGTAATGATAGCTAAAATGATGAATTATATTGATCATACAATTCACAAGTGTTGAATGAGGAATGGATTAAACAAAGTTAATCCAATTCAAACACTTAGCTAATCAATTACAAATGAGATAAACAGCAGTGGACAAACACGCTGACTGTTCACTCGCTGGATCGTTAATACGTACTCTAGACAAACTGATCACTGACACACAAGTGATAAGTACGATTGAACGACTACCTCTACAGTACAAAACACTGAACTATTTATACTACAAGAGTTCCTAAAATATCGCCTATAAAATAGGATCTTGGAATGACACGTGTCGCTGCTTGATTGGCTTGATCTCTGATGATCCGACATTCTGCGGGTCCCAATTCTGTTACCGCAAATATCTCGTTACCTTAAAACCAATCATTCGCTGCCATGTAATCTTTCGGACATACTTCAAGTTGGAACACTCTTGCTGATGTATAGATAAGTACAGTACTTTCTGTACTTGATGATTGAGAGGCTTTATTGAATAGTCCCTGAAGATGCAGTAATCCTCCTCACTCACTGCGAGCTAACATGCTCTTGTAGAATGACTTGAACTAGAGATCTTCAGTGACTAGCTGTTATTCTGGCAGTGACTTTTGCCTTTATTGATTTGAAGAAGTAAAGCTCTCGCTGACGTTGATCAGCGACACACCAAGTTGAGCTTTAATCTTCCTCTGCATATCAAGCAGAATGAATGACGATCAGCGAAACCTATCATCAGCAACAACAGCTTTGATACAATCCATTTCTTCATCGAGTAGTGAACAGTTGAGTTGGTCAGTGACCAGCGACTCCATCATGGTCAGCGACCAGTGACTCAACAATCTCCCCCTAAATGATTGTGATCGAAGCTCCCTAGACAAACTTGTTGCTGTGAAAGTTTATAGTCAGTGTTTAAAGAATTTAAACATTCAGTGACTTACACTTTGATCCATTCATTTTTCTTTTTGGATTCTTTTGATATGATATGAGTTTTGCACTTTGGTTTTCTCAAAAGATCAGATATTATTGAACTGCAAAATATAAAGTACAGATAGTTTTTCAGTTACAATACATCTAATCTATTATAAGTTTTAAACCTACTGTCTTCAGCGATTGGATAAATAGCAGAAATTCCTACTATCTTCAGCGATTAGATAAATACCAGAGATTCCTACTATCTTCAACGATCAGATGAGGCAGTGACTTTTATTTATCAAACCTTCAAACCTATTATCTTCAGTATGACATCTTTTCACGAAGCTTTAACCAACTAAAAATCAATAAACCTTCATATACTTAAGTTGTAACTGATCCGGATAGAGAAGGATTCATTGCTAAGCTGAAGTGGCACAAATATTGAATAAAATCGCCAAGAAAATTGTAACTCAAATACAGGAAATACGTAAGTTTTGTGATATGATTTCCAAGTATCAGATACTTTGACAGCATCTACGATTTCAAAGATGATATGATTTCCAAGTATCAGCGATTTGTCACATGAGCAACATTGGTTTTTGCATTCATTTGCACATTTTCTCACTTTGGTTAATACCACGAAGTAGATTAGTATTTCTCTGGTAGCATCAGCAACAATTGAATATTTCTCCCCCTTGATGATAACATGAAATACTGCAGCATATGTTTGATCCTTTCGTAAAAGGTGATTGGTTTTCTCATCATCATCATCTTGTGTTTTAGCTAATGGATCATTGAAAATAGAGGGATCAGCTTGTATCTCTCCCTGTGACTGGAGAGAGACATTGACAGCTGGTGCAGTGAGAGATGAGAGATAGCTCGGGTCTGTAGCCAGTGATGTGACACCAGCGAAGAGTGTGTTAGCACCCACTGATGTCACTTGCCATTTGTTTAAAACATCATCCTTTTGTGAGAATAATGAGTGGCTCATGGGTTGACTCGATAAAAGTTTGTGATTTGAAGGATTGATTTTAGCAAGAATGCCCACAGTGACTGAACGTTCAGACCCTGTTTCATCCTTGGCGTCCGTAGACGTCTTCTTTTTCAAAGTTCTTTTAGAGGTTGGTGAAGTTTTCTTTGGTGGTTGACCAGTTTGGGTCACTAGGGGTGTTTTCAGTGACATGGTCAATGTAGGTGTAGGAGCGGACGAATGTACATCAGTTTCATACTGGATAAATAATCTCTGTTTTCTCATGAGAGTATACAAAAATACTTTCACTGGTTTTATTAAAGATATAGAGAACATATCAGGGTTAATCTTAAGATTTTAAAATTTTTTAACCCTTTTTACTTCAGTGATCAGTATCTTCACATACTCTGTTTTTGAACACAAAAAAAATTTCTTTGATGATTTTGAAAGATTGTTGTAGCAAGATCTTTGATTTCTGCAAAGGCTCGAAGAGCTTTAAACTATTGCAGAAATGATGTGATATCGCTCGATTAGTATATGTTTATCTCTACCGATATCATCTTTTTTGTTCTTGTTTCTAGTCAATTTCATGAACTTTCGGTACTTATTTAGTTTGAAATTGATCTCGTGTGTTAAGGTTAAAGATTGAGGAAGAAAAGATGAAGAGATGAAAGAGTTTTCAGATTTGGCTATGCTGCACCGTTTTGGCCATATCTCCCTCATACAAACTCGGATTGAGGTGATTCAGGCGGCCAAACGTTCGTATTTCAGAGATCTACAAATCTGAAAAATATGGTCTGCTAAAAAGTAGGAGAAGCCGCCGGGTTCTATAGGGAAGCAGCCGGGTCATTTATGAAAAATCGGTACCAGAAAGAAACCTTCATTTAAAGGCTGGAGGAGCAGCCGGGTCGGGGTAAGGAGCAGCCGGGTTCTAGTGTCGGCAGCAGCACTTTTTGACCCTTTAAACACCTTTTCTTCCTCATATCTCACCTAACTTTTATTACTTCGAAAACCAGCAGCCCCATGGGCGATTTTAGGGTTCCTTGAGTCATTTTTCATCATCTTGAAGATCTCTAATCATCTTAAACCATTTGGCTACAAAGAATCATCATCCAAACATTGTAATCACTCGGTTTGCATTTTTATTCGAATATAACTATGTTTCCTTTGATTTCAATGATTATATGTGTTTGCTTTAATATGATTATGATTAGTGGCTAGATTTGTATGCTTGCTTGGATAAATTAACTAGTTGATTAGGGGTGTATATTTTGGTGTTTGATTTATGCTTTGAGTTTATGATTCATCCATTAATTTGTATGTAACTAGCTTGTTTGTGGTAGAACTTGTTGGTATTTTAGCTAAGCAACTATAGCGAATGTTTGTTGCTTATTAAAAATACCTATCATTTGTATGTCGATGTATGAATGAGCCATCATTTGCGGTTGTAAAATTTGGTATTAGTTACACAAATGAGCTAGAATGTATGAGTTGATGAATATGGCGAACGTCTTTCGTTTTGGATGAATTATAAACTTGTGAAACTTGAACTTTATGTTTAATCGTGACCCTTGCGTAATTGAGCTTAAAATAGTTTCTTTGCTTATTTGGTAGATAACTAGTGAATTTAGCGAACATTTTTCATTGGTAATTTACGATCAATTATTTGTCTATAAATGATTGAACAAACATTGCGAACGTAGATTTGGAATAAGCAAGATTCTTTAGGCTTAATTGTGCAAGATGGTAACCATGGCGAACGTCCGTTACTAGATTAAATCATAGGTTTGTAAATTGAAGTTGAATCACTAGGAGATGGCGAACTTTAATCCTATGTTAAATGTAAATTTACTTTTGCATAATATAAACTGGTTATAACTTTGCACCCCGAAATCACTAGTGACATAATCCAAGCAAGTATTGTTTTAAATATCCGAAAGTTACTACAATTCACTTTGACTCTTCCTAGTCCACACTTGCCTAGTTTTAGTTAAAAAAAAGTAGTTTTTAAGCAATATGACAATTCGGTCACAAAACCCCCACATTTACTTTCTTGTATAAATTACTTGCACTTGAATATAATTCTTAAACTCACATTCCCTGTGTTCGAACCCGAACTTACCCAATTATACTACTATACGATAGGGTCCACTGCCCGGTTGTGTTTTGGTCTAGCACGGTACTTTCTTGTTTACTTTTCAACGATTAATTTTATAACTAGATTTAACACATCAAGTTTTTGGCGCCGCTGCCGGGGAATGTGATTGATTAAGAGTTTAATTCGAGTGTAATTAATTGATCCTTTTCTAGAATTTATTTCTGTTAGTACATGTTTAGTGTCTGTCAGTTGGTCTAGCTCGTAGTTTGTAATTAGAATTAAAATTCCTGACTCCTGCGACGTAGCGTGCAACGTCGCAGGTGCGACGTCAGGTATGGGCCTGCGACGTAGCCAACGTCGCATGGGCTTGGGCCTGCGACGTAGCGTGCGACGTCGCAGGTGCCAGTTTTGTATTTAAACGTTTTGTGTTTTCTGTTTTAGGGTTGACGAAACCCTAAACATAATTTGTCGAAAATCTCTGTAATCTGATCGACCATAAGCAATAATATAACGTTTGGTTTCATATTTATTGTGTTTGATTATTCATTGTGTTCGTGTGATAACTTAATCGTTGATTCCGCAAATGATTGAGTGACTCGGTGCCGTATAGATTCTAAGTAAGGGACCAACAACTGAAGTGCCATACCAGAAACTCGTATACATAAGGATCACCCCATTGATAATATCATTGGTGATCCTCATGCATCTGTTCAAACACGTCAACAAGCAAAGCAGACTTCAGCTCAGCAGCTTTTGGGACTTATTGCTCATATTGATTCATGTCATTTGTCTCAAATTGAACCTAAAAAGGTTGAACAAGCCTTAAAAGATCCATCTTGGGTCGAGGCTATGCAGGAGGAACTACAGCAAATAAACAAGATGAATGTTTGGGAAATTGTTCCTCTACCCAAGGGTGCTCACTTGACGGGTACTCGTTGGGTTTACCGTAACAAAATGGATGATCGTGGGGCGGTTATTCGAAATAAAGCCCGTCTGGTAGTTCAAGGATATAGTCAACTAGAAGGTATTGACTATGATGAAGTTTTCGCTCCTGTCGCTCGTTTGGAATCAATTCGAATTTTTCTAGCCTATGCTTCATTTAAAGGATTTCGTGTGTATCAACTTGATGTGAAGTGTGCCTTTCTTTATGGAGATGTCGACGCAGTGATTTATGTGTGTCAACCTCCCGGTTTTGAAGACCCAAAGCATCCTAATCATGTTTGCAAACTTAAGAAAGCTTTGTATGGTCTTCATCAATCTCCTCGACTTTGGTATGAGCGACTTGCCAAGTACTTGCTGAAGAATGGTTTTGATAGAGGACAGATTGATAGCACGCTTTTCATCAAACGGGAAGGAGCGGATTTGTTACTTGTGCAGGTCTATGTGGACGACATAATTTTTGGATCAACTAATGATCAGTTGTGCAAGGATTTTGAAAGATTGATGAAATCTGAGTTTGAAATGAGTGCTATGGGGGAACTCACGTTCTTTCTGGGACTACAGGTTGAGCAATCTGACAATGGAATTTATATCCACCAGTCAAAATATGTCACTGACATGTTAAAGCGATATGAATTGCTCAACTGTAAACACTACGGCACTCCAATTGAAGCAAGACACAATCTTGGACCTAATGAGGACGATGAAGATTGCAAGGAGAAAGACTATCGCTCAATGATAGGCTCTCTCATGTACCTGACTGCCTCAAGACCAGATATAGTGTTTGCTGTTTCTCTCTGCTCACGATTTCAAGCAAATCCGAAGGTGTCTCATATGAAGGCAGTAAAACGCATTTTTGGATATCTCGCTTTTAGGCCATCTCTGGGTCTATGGTATTCAAACGAGAAAAACTTCGAGTTAACTGCCTATTCGGATTCGGATCTTGGTGGCTGCAAGATAGATATGAAGTCAACTACTGGAGGATGTCAGTTCCTTGGATCGCACTTAGTTTCTTGGCAGTGCAAAAAGCAGACTGCGGTTGCTATTTCCACAGCTGAAGCCGAGTATGTTGCTGCTGCAAGTTGCTGTTCTCAAGTTCTCTGGATTCAGCATCAGCTGCGTGATTACGGGTTCAATCTCTCTATGACTCCTATTTACATTGATAATACAGCTGCTATATCTATAACACACAATCCCGTACAGCACTCTAAGACCAAACATATTGAACTTAGGTTCCACTTCATACGGGATTGCTTTGAGAAACACCTTATAGATGTCGTACATATAGATACCCTTAAGCAGTGTGCAGACATTTTCACAAAAGCCTTTTTGCGATCACGTTTTATTGCACTGGTCAATCTGATAGGTTTAAGGTTCTTTCAGTCAAAGAAATGACTTGTGACTTGGATTTTTAAGTTTTTAAATTCAATTTAAAAAAAAAAAAAAAAAAAAATCGCAACAGCCACTCTTTATACTCTTTAGTATTAAAGAAAACGCAAGGTTGCTACATTTTTAAAATAGACGTTGAAGTTGTGTCTGTAAACAACTTGGGATATGATAGTACATCGGGTGACATGCACAAAATGGAATTTTAAGGTTTATCTTGGATGTGTCAGTAGGTTTATCTGACACACTTAAAACAGTTTTTATCTAAATTATCTTCATCATACGATGTATTGGTAGGCATGGTACACACCGGTCTCTGAGATATTAAGAAGTCATTTAAATACTTGTCTATGATCATGTGGTAAACACCTTGTGATGTACGACTCTATGTCTTAATTCCTTAGCATAGCTTGACATACTTCTATTTTTGGATCGTATATCTGAGATCTTTTGGGGGAGTATGCTGATTGTTTCCTCTGTTGTACGTAAGTGCAGACCTGGTCTCAATTCAACTTACTCTCAAAACAAAGCAAACGTGAGTCAAAGTACTTACAACGTCTTAAATTTAAGGTACTAAACAAGGTCGCCACTCAATTTGGTTTGACTGCGTTTGGTTTTGCTTACACCTGAATCAAGTTATGTTGCTCTGTTGTACGCAAGTACAGACCTGTCACCGCTGGCTTGATTCTTAAAATTGATTCTCTTATATTCTTTCTAAATTTGGAAACTATGTTCATGTCTAAGTTATAGGGGTATATCTATGGTGGGGACCATGGTGGAATATTCATACTAACAATAAAAGGTTAACTCACAGACACGGATGTAACGTGTTTAGGTGGACAAACAATACCAATAATTGTCTTGAAATAATTTTTATAAAAGGTGTTTTAAATGTGCCACGTAAATTTAAAGTGGACAAATATACTGATGATCGAAATAACACTTACTATTCCTAATAAATGCATGTTATTCCGATATGATCCCTAATCAGACAACTCAACTCCGTCACCAAAAATAGAGTGTTAGTATTTTTATTTTGTTCATTTTTTACTTTTTGTAAAATTAAAGAAAATACCAAAAAGATTTTTTAGTTTTATGCTTTATTTTTATTCTGAGTTATTTTTCCCAAGTTACGAGTTATTTGGAAATTATTTGCTAAAATAACGAGTAAACGGTTTGAAAAATTCAAAATTGGATCAAAAATGTTATATGCGACGTCCCACTCTACGTCGCCTGCGACGTCCCAGTCTACGTCGCATGTAGGGTTAGACTATATATAGTCTCAACTGCGACGTAACATGTCACACTATTCACTATTCACGTGCGACGTACCCTGCGACGTAGCATTGGCGATTTGCGACGTAGCAATTTTCGAGCAATTTTCGTGATTTGTAGCCGTTTTCATTCCGATTCACTTACGTAGTTTTGATCTACTCGTTATTCCGCACACTTAGGTACCGATTTTACCATTTTTCACCGTGTATATTATGTTTAATTGCTATGTATGTATTACGGGTTAAAAGGGTTTCGGTTTTGGGATAAATTAGATGGTCTATCGTGGAAATTACTGGTTATAAATTATGTTTTCGTGATCACCATCGTTAGCCGCACCTTGTAGTGCGTTTGATTTTGAAAACCCCTAAATTCGATGGTTAGGGTTTCTGGGTTGGGGCGCCTGTTCGTCAGTGCGACGTACGATGCGACGTCGTGGCCTACGTCGCTTTAATTAATTATTATTAATTTCCTACGTCGCCCTTCCCTACGTCGCTTTCACTGCGACGTCCGATGCGACGTACCACTCTACGTCGCTGTTTTATTTAAAGTGATTAAATTCACAATAAATTGCAAAATGCGACGTCCCTCTTGACGTCGCTCGAATTTTATGCGACGTCCGACCTTACGTCGCTTTTCAATTTATTTTGATTTTTGGCGACGTACAGTTCTACGTCGCTCTGTGTGAATGCGACGTAAGTGGCTACGTCGCTAGTTCCAGGAAGTTTGAAAAGGTTTTTCTTAAAAATGTAACATTTTTGCTAACCTTTTTCGAGTTGCAATCTGTTTCTGTTTTTGCAGATATGGCTTTGATTTTTGAAGCTCGTCACAATACGGCTGCTTACCTTACTGACACTTCTGATAAAGCTGCACCGTATCATCAGATGATCGCGTTTTTGAGACGTTCAAGGGTATTCCACGCCATTTCCGATAACACTATGGCCTTTGGAAATCTGATCAACCCTTTTTGGAGAAATGCGACTGTTGTTACTGATAACGACGTTAGACGATTGGTCTCTACCGTTCTGGGTACGGAGATCACTATTACAGAACAGAGTATTCGGGAACTTTTACAGCTGAATGATCAACCGGATATGCCTGTCGGTTTTGATCATATTTTTGTTACCGGAGCTATGCAACGGATAGGATATCCCGGGATTCCCTCTGATCAGTATCGAAAAGCGAATCTCACACGCGTCTGGAGATATTTGATGCATGTGATTATTGTTTGCTTGGGGAATAGGAAAGGTGGAACGGATGGGATGAGTCGAAGTCTGGCTTCTGCTATGTTAGCATTGGTATACAACAAGCCGTTCAACTTCTCGGGATTTATCTTCAAGGCTATGGTTGATAATGCGAATGGCGGGGATCAGAAATGGATCTTATATCCGCGATTTGTTCAGTTGCACATCAATCGTCATCATCCGGAACTTCAGGCACAGGGTGATATCGATCAACAGCTAAAGATTTCATCGATGATGAGTCGGATTTTCACTATTTGTGCAGGGTATGAGAAAGGGGTAGAGGCACCAAGGGATGTTCCTTTATTCGGTGCTATTGTGGATGAAAATTATGTACCGCCCCCAGAACCTCAGTATATGGATATTCCGGCACCACAGCAACCGAAGCAACCGCTTATGAATGTTCGTGTTCAGGCTGCGGGGGAGCATGTGGATGCTATTTTGGACAACATCGAGCAGTTTGGCCACGTTGACTCAGACAATCCAGCGTCTCACGACACGGTCGAGAGTTCTGATTCTGAAGAACCGGCCAATGTAGGTCCTCAGGATGGGGGTCCGACGCCTGAGCATTCGGATGGTACTGTTCCGCATCCCTCTGAGATGGAACGTATCAGGTTATCCGATTCATTCAGATATTTGAGAATTCAGCGTCGGATCAGGGCAGGACGCAAGTATGTACCTCCAAGGGATACTGGGAAACGTACACGAGACGGTGATGATTCTGCTGATGAAACTTATCGTCCTCGTCGTCGTGTTCGTCGTTCTTCATCAGCCAGAGCTCCAGTCAATCCACAGCAGCAACCTGATTTTGAGATTCAACCGACTCCAGCTTTCATGCAAAAGATAATGGAAGATATGCAGCAGATGAAGCAAAAGCTGGAGGCTCAAGACGAAAAGATTGCTGAACAAGCTGCGTTAATCGAGGTTCAGTCTAAGGAGCTTGAGGATACGAAGCTTAGGGTTAATGTTTTGGAAGGCAGGTTTCTTGCCTCGGGTGAGTATGGGTCTGGGATACCCACTTTAGAGTTAAGTGAACCTGCGTCTGTAAATCCCAACCCTGTAATTGAAAATGTTAATGAAAATATTTCACATTTGAATTATTTTTGTGTTGATGATATTCCAAGGCAACCGAGACCGCTGGCTGTTGACTACTCATTTGCTGATTTATCGTTTATTCAGAGAATGGCCAGTGGAGTTGGATCTGAGGAAGAAACAGAGAATGTGTTTGAGATGAATGAGGATGTTTCGATTGAAGAGGAACAGCTGAATGCAGATGAAACATATGATGATGCACAATCTGGGGAAGCTTACGATGGTGCACCAATTATAGAATCTGATTCAAGTGAAGACGAGAGTCTTGATAAAGCTCAACATGGAGAATCAAGTTCTGCTGCAACTCCAGCTCCAGAGACACAGGCACCGGACTCAGCAGCGAAGAAATTAACTGCTGAAGAAAAAAGAGAGAGAAACAAGAAATGGTGGCCTAAGGGACGAAATCCAGTCCCTATTCCAGTTAAATGTCAAGTGTACCGGGTTAGTCGAAATTATACCGGAGTTATTAAAAGCTGGAAGTGTCAGAGGAATCTTTTTATGATTAAGAGAGAAGATGGAGTTCAGTACTTCAGAATGCGTTTTGATAGATTGAGCACGTTGCCAAAAGGAGAGATTAATCGATTAGCTCAGCTTAAATTGATTAATCCGTTCGAAAATGATTATGCTGAGTTCATTCAGAGAAATTTACGTCGGGAAGTGTTATCGAAGACATATTCGAAATTGAAACCGACGTTGGGAACTCGGTATACGTGGAAAAAGAAGATTGATCCAGTCACCAGGAAGCCTTTGGTTAAAGTTCACTATTCGCCTGCTAACTGTTTGACTGAGATACCTCTGGAATCAGTTCCTTATTATTTTCTGAGAAGACTTGTAAAATGGGAACTTGATTCACAGACTGGTGAAGCGGTTATTACTTTCGTTCCAGATTCTGAACCGTGGCCAGAAGTTGGAGGTATATGGAATTTGAAGCAAGCAACGTTTAGACTGTATGATCCGATGAGTTTGATTAATTTTCATGAAAAAGATTTAAGAAAACTCTATGATAATCAGATTCGTGTTGGTCAGAAGAATGAATTCAACAGACGTTTAGCACAGCAGTTTTACAATGTTGTTACTGTTTGCGTAGCTAATGGAATTCATGCCGACGGCCAATTTCCTGCGGGCTGGGTTTAAAGAAGATTTTTGAAGACCAAGCTGAAGACACGGGGGAGTTTGTTAGTACATGTTTAGTGTCTGTCAGTTGGTCTAGCTCGTAGTTTGTAATTAGAATTAGTATTCCTGACTCCTGCGACGTAGCGTGCAACGTCGCAGGTGCGACGTCAGGTATGGGCCTGCGACGTAGCCAACGTCGCATGGGCTTGGGCCTGCGACGTAGCGTGCGACGTCGCAGGTGCCAGTTTTGTATTTAAACGTTTTGTGTTTTCTGTTTTAGGGTTGACGAAACCCTAAACATAATTTGTCGAAAATCTCTGTAATCTGATCGACCATAAGCAATAATATAACGTTTGGTTTCATATTTATTGTGTTTGATTATTCATTGTGTTCGTGTGATAACTTAATCGTTGATTCCGCAAACGATTGAGTGACTCGGTGCCGTATAGATTCTAAGTAAGGGACCAACAATTTCCAGGAAAGTTACTTTAAGAATTTTAGTTATTATTAGTGTATATATTTTAATGTTTGTTTATTTTGTGTTGAGTGGTTACGTTTTACTAGTTTTTAGTTTTGATGTTTGTAGCAAATTTGTGACTTAGCTTCGATGTCTTATTACTCGAATTATGAAGGTTATAAACCTTCATTTTATGAAAGTGATAATGATGATGTGCCAATGAGTTTACAAGAAAGGTATTCACCACCTGGATGCTACCAAGATAACTGGACTCAACTTTACCCATCAAGGACTTGGAATGAAGAACCTTTAGTCACTCAAGAGATCGAACAACCGGAAATGTCTAATCTTGAAAGGTTGTTGAAAGAAGCAATAGAGCAAGCAGAGAGGCATAGTGGAGAATTTGATGAAATCTTCGATTGGAATTTTGAGCTTAACCAGGAAGGGCCATATGATACATTTTCCAATGCAATTGAGCATTTGGATAATGTTGAGGCTATTGAGGATCACGATTATTATTCTAACGTTGATGTTCCATATTCTTCTAACTTTGTTTTTCAGGATGATAGTGAAGATGAAATGGATGAGGAAGACAATGATGAATTTACTAATTACCCTCATGAGATTTCAAAAGTTGTTTTGCAGGAATCACAAAACTTCGAACCCGCATTGAAGGAATGTGCAGATTTTAAAAATTCAGATTTTGAAGACTCGGATGAAGAAGAGTTGGAGAGTGAAGAAGAGAGCTTGGTTGAAGAAGTTGTGGAAATTTCAGCCCCACCTATTGTTGAAGCTGCTAGTGTATTGTTTGAATCAAATGCACTGAATGAAGAGCTAGAAAATAAGGTGGAAAGCAAGCTCGAGGAAGAACCCATAATGCTTCAAAATGACAAGCATGTTGATGAGTTGGAAAATCAAGTTTCTCAAAAGCTTGATTATTCAGATTTGGATGAAGAGCTATATGCATTGCTTGGTTTAGATAATGGGGAGCTTCAAGAGCTAAGAAATAGAAAAGATGGTATAATGACTGAAGAAGAACTGTTAGAGATCATAGGGTTACAAGTTGAAGAATCTCCTCCTTTACAAGAAGAATTTGGAAAGACAAAGGAAGATGATTTGGTGTGTATCGAGAGATCATTCAAGAAATCTCTAATAGATTTGAAGCATAATACTCTTCCATGTGAGAGTGAGTTTGAGCTTGTAAAAGAGCCAAAACCACCCGACCCTTTTATTCCAGATTTGCAAAATTTGTCGTTACAAAAAGGAGTTAATGAGTCAAAGATTGATGTGGATCGAGGAGGTTTGGAAATTTCTGAAAGTCCATTTTTGGTTGAGGAAAGTTGGGAAAGTACAATAAGAAATTGTACTGGCATTTGGATGTTTGACAAGTCATTGGTTAACAGATGGATAGTTGGTATCGTTGTTTGGGAGGAATGCTATATCAATCGAAAAACAAAAGAAAATTTTCTCCCATGTGAATACGATTGGAAAGGCATTGAAGTTTTGATAGATTATCCGCCTTGATAGATGGAATGGTTGAGTCTAGCTCGGGACTCGGTAATAAACCAAGCACTATGCGGGAGGTAGCCCGTACTTCAAGGTGATAAATGTTTGATGAAGGCAACTTTGTGCGATAACGAGAATGTATATGAAAGAAATGGATGTTTTGAAATCATTATCGAAGGTTATCCAGAATTTGAACAAGCAAAAACCTCCGGGGAAGTACTCGTTCCCTTTTACTTCATACACGTGATTTTAATGAATATTATTGTTTTGTTGCATTGAGGGGAATGAAAACCTCAAGTATGGGGAGGTTTTATTCACTTGAATTTTGTTCATAGTAAATTATTGTTTCTAGCCACTTATTAGGTCTGTTACTGATCTTGGATTTCCAATAGAACTTTACGAATTCTAATAACGGGTTATGAAATGGTGATTTGCTAGGAATTTGCTTGTCCTTATAAGATTAATTGCTTTGAAATGTGTTTGTTAAAATCTATTGAAAGTAATTTAATCTTCCCTCTTGCAACATAACTTTTTGAGATGTGCCATAAAAGAAACCTCATAGGGTGAATTGCATGACTAGCACACTTGTAGCCTCCACTAAATTGTGAGAAATTTGAGCCTTATCAAGAAAAAACACTTACCTTTAGTGTTTATATTGTTTGTTGCTATGAGTGTGCCGGTGATTGTAGTTTGTTCTAGAACTTGCCCTAGTGATGCATTTCGAGACCGCTGTGGGATCACAGAAATGTGATGTAGGTGGGGTCGAAGACGAGGAGGTATTCTTAGGATTTGGAGCTTAATCCTTATAGTTTTGACTTTCTAACCAATTATTGAGTTTGTGCTTGATCTTTTATAGATTGTACGAATTTGCTAATCGGTCAAGGAATCTTGACTATTTTGGATCATATTTTGTGTTTTACACCCATTTACATCCAGTCCACCCAGGTCGTTATCACTTATTTTTAGTGCTAAGAAACCCTTAGAAAACTTCCACATTCACTCCACTAAAAATGTTAGCCTTATTTTTGAGTAGTCAATTCCCGAATCATTACTTTTCTAAGATGTTGCCTAGTTGAAATTTTTTGAATGAGTTTTATCTAAATGTGACTTAAAGCATTTTAAAGTGGGATTCTACTGTTAAATTCTATAATTGAGTTGTAATAAATGGAAATTGTTTAAGTTGGCAAAGTTAAATGGTTGAAATTGAAAGCAATTGAGTTATTGGAAGTTAACAATCGAGTTCAATGTTTAAGATTGGATGATTGTAGTCAACTAAATGGCCTTTGAATTCCTGAACAAGTAGTTCCCGAGGGGTGTTTTACGCCTAGCCACTTAAGGCCTTTATCCGGTCTAGGATGGTTGGACCGAAAGTTCATTACACAGGGTTCATAGAAAGTCATAGAATGCAATTATTCCAATCAATTGTGTAAATCAATTTGAGTTATTTGTGTGCGATTATTGAATATAAGTTGTAAGTGAGAACAAGGAATAATTTGAATTGAGTTGGCATGGGAATCCTAAGTTTTATTACTGTCACATCATGAAACCATTAGGTAACATTTTCATACTTTTTCACGGGTCTTGACCACCATTTTTCACCAATTTTTGTGTCTATCTTACCCAATTCATATTAGCCTACATTTGTTACAACACATGTTTAGAATACCTCTTCCGAGATCTCACTTGGTGCTCACGCCAAGACGGTGGAGATTTGATCCTTTTGCAAGCCTATGGTAACATGCATCACGACTTGGCTTGATTGAGTGTTACATCATTTATATCGTTACCCTGTAGTTCTATAGGTTGAGAGTGAGTGATTAAACACTTATCCTATTGTGAGGTGCTAGGTCGTGCATTCGGGCTTGACAAATATATCATCTCAGGTTTTTGCTAATTTTATAATGTTGCTAGCATGATTACTTTGATGGTTGATGTTAGTATTGTTTTGATAAGCCTAACAATCATTTCTAAATGCAAGAGGAGTTGTTTTGGAATGTTAAATGAGAGTTTGCTTGAGGACAAGCAAAGTTCAAGTGTGGGGATATTTGATATCGCTCGATTAGTATATGTTTATCTCTCGCGATATCATCTTTTTTGTTCTTGTTTCTAGTCAATTTCTTGAACTTTCGGTACTTATTTAGTTTGAAATTGATCTCGTGTGTTAAGGTTAAAGATTGAGGAAGAAAAGATGAAAAGATGAAAGAGTTTTCAGATTTGGCTATGCTGCACCGTTTTGGCCATATCTCCCTCATACAAACTCGGATTGAGGTGATTCAGGCTGCCAAACATTCGTATTTCAGACATCTACAAATATGAAAAATATGGTCTGCTGAAAAGTAGGAAAAGCCGCCGGGTTCTATAGGGAAGCAGCCGGGTCATTAATGAAAAATCTGTACCAGAAAGAAACCTTCATTTTAAGGCTGGAGGAGCAGCCGGGTCGGGGTAAGGAGCAGCCGGATTCTAGTGTCGGCAGCAGCACTTTTTGACCCTTTAAACACCTTTTCTTCCTCATATCTCACCTAACTTTTATTACTTCGAAAACCAGCAGCCCCATGGGCGATTTTAGGGTTCCTTGAGTCATTTTTCATCATCTTGAAGATCTCTAATCATCTTAAACCATTTGGCTACAAAGAATCATCATCCAAACATTGTAATCACTCGGTTTGCATTTTTATTCGAATATAACTATGTTTCCTTTGATTTCAATGATTATATGTGTTTGCTTTAATATGATTATGATTAGTGGCTAGATTTGTATGCTTGCTTGGATAAATTAACTAGTTGATTAGGGGTGTATATTTTGGTGTTTGATTTATGCTTTGAGTTTATGATTCATCCATTAATTTGTATGTAACTAGCTTGTTTGTGGTAGAACTTGTTGGTATTTTAGCTAAGCAACTATAGCGAATGTTTGTTGCTTATTAAAAATACCTATCATTTGTATGTCGATGTATGAATGAGCCATCATTTGCGGTTGTAAAATTTGGTATTAGTTACACAAATGAGCTAGAATGTATGAGTTGATGAATATGGCGAACGTCTTTCGTTTTGGATGAATTATAAACTTGTGAAACTTGAACTTTATGTTTAATCGTGACCCTTGCGTAATTGAGCTTAAAATAGTTTCTTTGCTTATTTGGTAGATAACTAGTGAATTTAGCGAACGTTTTTCATTGGTAATTTACTATCAATTATTTGTCTATAAATGATTGAACAAACATTGCGAACGTAGATTTGGAATAAGCAAGATTCTTTAGGCTTAATTGTGCAAGATGGTAACCATGGCGAACGTCCGTTACTAGATTAAATCATAGGTTTGTAAATTGAAGTTGAATCACTAGGAGATGGCGAACGTTAATCCTATGTTAAATGTAAATTTACTTTTGCATAATATAAACTGGTTATAACTTTGCACCCCGAAATCACTAGTGACATAATCCAAGCAAGTATTGTTTTAAATATCCGAAAGTTACTACAATTCACTTTGACTCTTCCTGAGTCCACACTTGCCTAGTTTTAGTTAAAAAAAAAGTAGTTTTTAAGCAATATGACAATTCGGTCACAAAACCCCCACATTTACTTTCTTGTATAAATTACTTGCACTTGAATATAATTCTTAAACTCACATTCCCTGTGTTCGAACCCGAACTTACCCAATTATACTACTATACGATAGGGTCCACTGCCCAGTTGTGTTTTGGTCTAGCACGGTACTTTCTTGTTTACTTTTCAACGATAAATTTTATAACTGGATTTAACACATCATGATGTAAGTAAAACTTGATTTTGATCTTGCTACCAATGAAAAAGAAATTACTTCCATAACAGAGTGACAAGGAAATGATCGTAAAATAGGCGTTATGTGAAATGAGATGAAGAGTCGTTTTTATAATAGAGTTATGTGAGAATTATGTGGTAAAAAATGGATCGTCGTGGTTGATGATGGTGGTAAGTAGAGGTGGTATAGGGGTGATAATTGACGGTGGTTAGTGGGATAGGGGTGATGATTGTAGAACCTGGTGGTATTAATGGTGATTGGAAAGGTGCGCCGAAAAAGTACACTTGATGTAAGATAGAGATTGTGTCAGAGATGTGACTTTTGTGACACACTGAAATGATTAATCGCTTCACCATTAATGATGAAAGGATCAGGGAGTCCCTGAAGCTTATAATCATATGAATAGATTATGAAATGAAAAGAAACACAAATATTCAAGGATACTAATCATAATTTTCCATTTGCCTGAGATGTTATCTCACTGATTTAGTCACAACTTAGAATACTCACTAAGTCATAGAGATTTGATCACTGACAAATGTGAATCATGGTTTTTATTCTTGAACATGAGTGTTATTTATTAAAACAAGATATAAATTTTGTCTGTATAAAAGTTATATCACAGAGACTTATCTTTCACTGAAAATGTTACAGCTTAGAATACTAACAAGATCAGCTAAGGAAGGAATAGGTCTCTGAGATAAATTTTTTTTTTTTTTTATGAAAGAAAGATGAGTATAGATTATGTCTGATATGAACTATGTAATACTTTACTATATTAACTTTCACTGATCTAGTTACAACTTAGAATACTAACTAAATCAGCTTAAGGAAAAATATAGGACAATAAAATATAGATCATATGAAGACATAACAGATACTCAATTTATTAAAAAAATGAAGCTTTTAAACAAAAATAACTAACTGAGCTTGATAGCTGAGCTAGTCATTCAAGTTTAACATGCCAAGCTCGCTGATGAGAAAGTTAAATCTTTTCTCATCTAAAGGTTTTGTAAACAAATCAACGAGTTGGTAATCAGTTGAGATAAAATGCAATTCAATGTCACCTTTCATCACATGGTCCCTGATGAAATGATATCGGACATCAATGTGCTTTGTCCTTGAGTGCATTACTGGATTGTTGGCAATGGCTATAGCACTTTGACTATCGTAGTAGATTGGTATCTCACTGAAATTAAACCCATAGTCAGCTAGCTGATTTCTCATCCAGAGAATTTGAGCAGTACAGGCACTAGCAGCAACGTATTCAGCTTCTGTAGTTGAAGTTGATACTGAGTTTTGTTTCTTGCTGGACCAGCTTACTAGCTTTTCTTCAAGAAATTGACAGCTACCAGATGTACTTTTTCTATCCAGTTTGCATCCAACATGATCAGAATCAGAATATCCTTTTAAGGAGAAATCTGAACCAGATGGGTACCAGAGACCGAGATTTGGTGTACCCTTCAGATATCTGAATATTCTTTTGACAGCGAACAAATGTGATTCTTTGGATCAGCTTGATACCTAGCACAAAGACATGTAGCAAACATAAGGTATGGTCTACTAGCAGTTAGATACAGCAGTGACCCGATCATTCCTCTGTAAGCAGTAATGTTTACAGATTTACCATCAGGATCAGCATGTAGTTTTACTGCAGGTGACATAGGTGTAGCAAGGGTTGAGCAATTAGCAAATTCAAATTTTTTTAATAGATCTTTAACATATTTTTCTTGACTTATAAAAATTCCAGTTTTGGTTTGTTTTATTTGCAGACCAAGAAAAAATGTTAATTCACCCATTATGCTCATGAGATCATAAAATTCCTTGCACATGTCACTGTTAGTAGACCCGAAAATGATATCATCAACATAGATCTGGACTAATATGACATCTCTCTTATCTCTTTTGATAAATAATGTGCTGTCAATTTTTCCTCTGACGTAGCCACATTTTATCAAGTAGACAGAGAGAGTATCATACCACGCTCTGGGAGATTGTTTTAGTCCATACAAGGCTTTATCAAGTTTGTAAACATAACCAGGATGTTTTGGATCAATGAATCCAGGTGGTTGCTTGACATACACTTCTTCCTGCAGCTTGCCATTCAGAAAGGCACTTTTCACATCCATTTGATATACTTTAAACTTCTTGTGAGCTGCATAAGCTAAAAATAGCCTGATTGCTTCAAACCTAGCCACTGGTGCAAAAGTTTCGTCATAGTCAATGCCTTCTTGCTGATAGTAACCTTGTTCAACCAGTCTAGCCTTGTTTCTTGTTACCACACCATCAGCATCCATCTTATTTCTGAACACCCATCGTGTTCCAATTACTGATTTACCTGCGGGTTGAGGTACAAGCTTCCAAACTTTATTTCTTTCAAACTGAGATAGCTCTTCTTGCATGGCAGCTATCCAGTGATGATCAGTGAGTGATTCATCAACCTTCTTTGGTTCCATTAGTGACACAAAACTTACAAACAAACAAAAGTTAGCAGTTGCTGATCTTGTCTGAACCCTGGATTGTGGATTACCAATAATCAATTGATTATCAATATGTTTTGTCCACTTAGTCATTCGCTGAGGTTCAGCAGTGACTTGATTATTTTGTGAGGGTTCAGAGGGCAGATCAGCATTTGAAGCATGAGTATCGTTGTTATGAGAGTTCTGGTTTGGACATTGAGTTGATAATGATGAGACATCTGTAGGTAAAGATGATGTTCCTGAATTATTCTCAGCTAAAGTAGAGCTAGAATTGATTTCAGGAATATTATCTTCCCCTTCAGAGTCTGATGAGAAATTTTTATATTTCTTATCATTTGATTTTATTTCATTTGATGAGTCACCATCCATTTAGTTAAAAACAAGATTTTCATACTCTTTAGGATCAGTGAGTGACTCATCATATGATTCATCAAAAGTAACATCCATTGATTCCTCAATACATTCTCTTCTTTTATTGTAAACTCTGAAAGCTTTAGAGATAATTGGGTAACCAACAAATATTCCTTCATCAGCTTTTGGATCAAACTTTCCTAAGTGATCTCTTTTGTTTAAGATGTAGCAAGTGCTACCAAAAACATGGAGAAAACTTATGTCGGGTGTTCTCCCCCTTAATAGCTCATATGCTGTCTTATTATGTCGTTTGACAATCAGTGACCTATTCTGAGTATAGCAGGCAGTACTTACTGCTTCGGCCCAGAAATAGGTTTTAAGACCAGCATCAATGAGCATTGACCTGGCAGATTCAATTAAGGTTCTATTTCTCCTTTCTGCCACCCCATTTTGTTGGGGTGTTCTTGGAGCTGAAAATTTTTGAGAAATACCTTTTGAATCGCAAAAAGTTTCCAGGTCAATATTTCAGAATTCAGTGCCATTATCACTTCTCATATGTTTTATCGTGACATCATTTAGATTCTCCATTTTCTTGACAAAGGATATGATCTCGCTGGCAGCTTCACTTTTAGCTTTGAGAAAAAATACCCAAGTGTATCTGGAGTATTCATCCACTATGACCAAACAGTACCTTTTTCCACCAAGACTTGGAGTACTCACTGGTCCAAATAGATCCATATGTAGCAAGTGAAAACATTCAGTTACTGATGAAGTCTGCTTACTTTTGAAGGAAGAGCTGTGATGCTTTCCCTTTTCACATGCTGAACAAAGCTTATCTTTATTATAAGATAACTTTGGTAGTCCAGTGACTAAACCATTCTTGCTCAATTTACTGATTGCTTTTAGATTCAGATGAGAAAGTCGCTTATGCCACAACCATTTTTCTTCTGAAACGGTTCTAGAGTAAAAACACGTTCATGACTTTGTTGAATCCATATTGACAACATAAGTATTCCCTTTTCGATTAGCAGCAAGTACAGCACTTCCCTTCTTGTTGTAAACGACTCCTGCTTCATGATCAAATAGTACCTTGTTCTTGGAGTCACAAAACTGACTGATGCTTAACAAATTGTGCTTCAGACCCTCTACATATGCTACACGTTTGAACATTACATTACCATTGGTTAATACTCCATACCCTCTGGTCTTCCCAACCTTGTTATTACCAAATACCACATCAGGACCTCTTTCATCCTGATAGTCACTGAGCAGAGACTTGCATCCTGTCATGTGCCTGGAACATCCGATGTCCAAGTACCAGATAGTCTCTCTAAGAATACCTTTGTAGATGCTATCAGAATCCCAACCAGATGCTGAACATTTATGAGCTACTTCCTTGATGTCTTCATGGAATTCAGTGTCATCAGCCATCAAACAATAATCTTTGTCCAAGCAAATCATTGCTTCTTCATCATCGGATGAAGAGGATGAATCAGAGTTGCTCGTTGAACTTTCTTCAGCGACAAACCCTTTTCTCTTCTTCTTCCCTGATTTGGACATAGCCTTCAACTTTTTGTACTTTTCTTTGTATTTGTTGTACTAGTCATTTCTGAATATTGGCTTTTGTTCAGGGATATTGACTGACTTTGATCTACATTCAGCTGCAAAATGACCAGGTTTGCCACATTTGTAGCATTCTCCTTTAGATTGAAAATTATCAGATGATGGAGCACCAGCGAATCTTTTTGATCTGGTGTTCCTTCTGAAATTAGCAACCATCATGGCCATGTATTTTTCAAGCTTCTCCAGTCCTTCATCATACTCATACTCTGGCTGTTCTTCATCTTGACCACCTTCTTCTTCAGCTATTAATGACTTCGAGCTTCTTTTAGACACTTTTGATTTCTGTCTCTGATCAATTTCATCAAGCTCAGCTACAAGGGCATTGGATATCTTCTGACTTCCAAGAGTAGCACGAATATGCTCACTCTGATCAGCTTACTTTTCTGACTGCTCCCAGTTGAGCAAAATACCATAGACTTGAGTGAGATTAAGAATTGAATAATCATTCCTTTGTCTGGTACATGTGGCAATAGTTCCCCAGATTTTCCTTGGCAGCAACTCAAGAAACTTCTCAACAACAAATCTCTGTTCCTTACCTATACCAGCCTTCTCCATTTTGTTCATCAGTGACTGGTATCTGGTGTAAGTAGAAGACAGAGATTCATTTGGTTCCATTGCAAACAGCTCATACTGGCGAGTGAGATTGACTTCCCTACAGCGAATAATATCAGGAGTTCCAATATATATATTCCTAAGGGTATCCCACATATCTTTAGCAGTTCTACAAAGCCTGATAGATTCGAACACTTCATCAGGAAGTGCCATGCCTATGTAGATTTTAGCTTGTTTATCCAATCTAACCAATCGTCTATCCTCATCCGACCATTGTTCCTCTCTTTTGGGCACAACCATTTCTAGTATAGCAGGAGTAGTAGCTGTAGCCATGACAGCAGGAACAATTGTGGTTGGAATGTGGGGACCATTGGTTATTGTATTACAGAGACGGTCGTCAATTAAGTCTAAAAACATCATCATACGGGACATCCAAGTTTCAATCCTTGATGGATCAAAAGCTGGAGGTTTGGTTATAGAACCATTTCCCTTCTGATAATCAGAGTCAACACAGCTGTACTTTACTGATTCCATTGCAGACCTGGTTAATTGAATTTAAACCAACTCTGCTCTGATACCAATTGAGAGTCCCGTAATCACTATTGTTTAGTGAATTGGAATCGCAAAGTGTAAAGTTTAATTGTAGAAGGGGGGGTTGAATACAATTTAAAACTATTTCAGATTTCAGCTTAGTTGATTGATGAGTTTTAAATTGTTTAACAGAAACAGAGTATAACAGATTATAGATATGACAATATCAAAGTAATAAAGTAATGATAGCTAAAATGATGAATTATATTGATCATACAATTCACAAGTGTTGAATGCGGAATGGATTAACCAAAGTTAATCCAATTCAAACACTTAGCTAATCAATTATAAATGAGATAAACAGCAGTGGACAAACACGCTGACTGTTCACTCGCTGGATCGTTAATACGTACTCTAGACAAACTGATCACTGACACACAAGTGATAAGTACGATTGAACGACTAGCCTCTACAGTACAAAACACTGAACTATTTATACTAAAAGAGTTCCTAAAATATCGCCTATAAAATAGGATCTTGGAATGACACGTGTCGCTGCTTGATTGGCTTGATCTCTGATGAACCGACATTCTGCGGGTCCCAATTCTGTTACCGCAAATATCTCGTTACCACGTAATCTTTCGGACATACTTCAAGTTGGAACACTCTTGCTGATGTATAGATAAGTACAGTACTTTCTGTACTTGATGATTGAGAGGCTTTATTGAATAGTCCCTGAAGATGCAGTAATCCTCCTCACTCACTGCGAGCTAACATGCTCTTGTAGAATGACTTGAACTAGAGATCTTCAGTGACTAGCTGTTATTCTGGCAGTGACTTTTGCCTTTATTGATTTGAAGAAGTAAAGCTCTCGCTGACGTTGATCAGCGACACACCAAGTTGAGCTTTAATCTTCCTCAGCATATCAAGCAGAATGAATGACGATCAGCGAAACCTATCATCAGCAACAGCAGCTTTGATACAATCCATTTCTTCATCGAGTAGTGAACAGTTGAGTTGGTCAGTGACCAGCGACTTCATCATGGTCAGCGACCAGTGACTCAACAGGTTGCAAAATTAAAACAAAATAAGCGAATGGCAGGAATTAAAAGTGCTACGCTTACCCTTGCGAGGAAGAGGCCCCACAACTTCGAAAGAAGACATGTCCATCTCGGCCAAGTCCCTGGCGGTAAACTTTTTTCTCTTGCTCGCAGCGGACTTGAATGGCCTCGAAGCCTTGGAAGAAACAGTGGCACTCGAAGGGTTAAACCTCACCAAACCCGAGCGTGTCACACCTGCAGGCGCTATCGGATCTCCTTGCACACGAGCAGAGGTTACAAACCGAGGTTCAGAGGCACTTGGCCGCAATGCCAACAACGAATCATCACCCTCAGCATCATCGCCAATCTCTTCGCCCTCGGGCGTGACGTTGCTGACCTTGACAGAATCAAGCTCGTCATCAGAAAGTATCCACACAGACTGCATCACTGCAACAAACAAGGCGAACAGTCAACAAGATACATATGTGTATATATATGCATAAAACAAGGGAAGTAACAAAAGGGGGAACATGGAAGGATCAGAAATACAACAAAGGAAATTAAAAAGAGATGACTGGGGGATAGCAAATAAACAGATAACCACCCCCACACCGTACCCTCTCCGTTTTTCTTAAACACGGGGTTCCTCCAAGGATACCTCCACTCCTGGCTCACCCATAAAGCGAAAAGTATAGCCTCTTCATGATATGCGCGCATGTGGATCGACGCACCCTCACACAGATTGAACAATTGAGGGTCATTACCGCGCTCCCGAGGGCGCTCAGTCAGATCCTTGTCGATCCCCTCAAGGTTCCGGTTGAGTAAACCCGCAGGGATGCGAGGAAAACAGGTGATATCAACAAAAAAGAAACTATTTTTCCAAGGTTTCAAACCTGGACCTTTTGATTTTTGAAAATGAGAGGAAGGCCTTTTGTCAAAAGAAAACCAACTGTCCTGCTTTGAAATACGAAAATGACGACGGAAAAGTACTACGCTGGGTTGCCTATTGTGACCACGACAAAACATTTCGAAAATCATGACACACTGCAAACCGTGAGGGTGGAACTGAGGAAACCCAATACCATAATACTCACAGATATCAACGACAAAAGAAGACACCGGTAAATGGAAGTTAGAGTTTTCGAAATATTTGCGGTACACAGCGACTTTACCGGCCGGAGGGCGATTTTCCCTATCTTCCGGCAATGGCGCCGTCAGATTATACTAGCTAAGACAAGGATACTCGATTTCAAGTGCAGAAAGTGTAACATCTGTTACTTTACTAGCATGACTAACAACCTCCGGTTCATCCTCATCCTCTTCCACCGGAATCGCGGCGTTTTCAACCGGAATCTCAGCGGACGCAACCGGAGCATCGTGTAAAGTATCATCCATAATTAACCGATGGAAATAAAAGCAAAACAAACGAAAGAACAAGAAAACGGACCTTCGAAGACGGGATCGAACGACGGAATGGCGAAATCAGAATAATAAATGCACCGGTTTCGAAAATCAGGAAACCCTAACCAAAAAAGGGAAAAAATTTGAAATTATGGAAAATATGAAAACCGCTGATACCTAAATAGTTCGGTCAAGCGGGTCGGGTCACCTATTTAGAAAAAAGATTCACACCGAACACGTGGAGCGTGAGATGATACCATTGGGAAAATAACACGCGTGGGTAATCACGCGCCATAAACGTGCGCCTACCCTCATGATAGCACTACCAAAGGCACTGTGGATGTGACCGAAAAGACAGCGGGGGTTCCCCATTTATGGGCGGCACTGGAACAAATGACCTATCCCCGGAGGATAGGAACGTGGCTAGGAATGAGTTTAACTCACCAACTTAGGTATCATTGCCGAGTCAAACTGGGGGGACTTAATGGTGTAACCACCCCTCAGGATATCCTACTATCATGACATCCCTCCAGGATTCACATAAGGTGGATCCCAGGGGTTAGACGTCGAGTGTAGGACGAGGCAACCCTGGGGATCGGTGCCCAGACTCTGAATATTCCCTGACAAGGATATTTAGGATATCGTGCATGGCAGAAAAAGCATGCCTAAGTCAACTTGCCAACCTCGTTATCTACTGGATAAAAACCAACTCTTACCCCCGATCACCCGTCGGGTAAAAGCAACCCCGGCCAACACGGCTCCCCATGGAAATATAGCCGTTGGGCGGGAAAACGAAAAGGGTTATCCCTGGGTGTATAAAAGCCCAAGGATATGCCAAACGCAAGGCAGACCATTCGGAGCAAGAAAAGCTTATCTTCTCCAAGAATACTAACCTAATCGGATTTTCACCACCTGGTTTATACAACTCGGGTTAAAACAGCGATTGTAGTGTGAAGATCCGATCCACCCCATAAGCTCAATAAATCGTTAAGCACTCAAGTAATCTAATGCTTGATCAATAATGGTTATTCTTAATCATGTTTACATCTTAAACTTATTATTAATATACCTCTTAAATTTAAAAATCAAACATTTCAAACCTTAAAGAAACATTAAAAAAATGCATATATTTTATTAACTTTATAAAACAACATAATATTTAACATTTTATAATTAATGAGTAGAGTTCAAATGAGTACATCAATTTTGAGTGAGAATGAGGGAACCAATGATATTGTTCCATGTGTACAAAGAGAATGTTCCACATGTACAAAACTCATTTACCCCCTACATCAATTATCTCACAAACGACAAATCGAAAAATCATGAAAATTGCACCATAAAATTCAGCATTTTCTCCTCTTCGATTTGCCGTCCCTCGAGGCATACTTTTGACAATTTTTTTTTTCATTTTTTTGTGGGTTTTACTGATTAGTAACACATATGTTAGTGATTGGTTGTACATTTGATTTGTGGTTAGAGTTAGAGTTTAGGGCTAGGGTTTAGGGTTAGGGTTTAACAGGGTTTAGCCCCATACCCCGAAATTACGGGATTGGGTAATGTTGTTGTTGTTGTTTAGTAGGGTTTAGGGTTAGGGTTTAGCTGGGTTTAGGGTTTAGTATGATTTAGGGTTTAGAGTTTTGCAAGGTTGGAAAAGTCGTAAGTCGGGGATTAGTCGGTTGGGACATTTTACGGACTAGTCGGGACTAGTCGGGATTAGTCGGAGACTAGTCGGATTTTGACTTTTGTTGACTTTTTTAGTATTTAAATATATTTCATAATTATATATGAATAAATATATTAGTTCCATTGTTCAAAATATTAAAAATAGATGTTACTTTAAGTTAGTACAAAAATGAAAGAAGATAGAAGCTCAGGGACTAAAAGTGAACATATGTAGATGTATAATATATAATACTCCGTAACTGGAAGATACAGAAGACAAAACCACCACTGTGATGATGATAAAAGGTAATTCTCTCTGCTCTTTATCTTCTCTCTCTCTCCTTTCTCTTTTATCTCCTTTCTCTGTAACACAGCGGCCCAATTTTTCTTTTAATAAAACCCTAATTCAACCCGGGTTTGACCCGTCTTTGACCCAAAAACCCGCCCAGACACGACCACGACCCGACTTTGACCCATTTTTCCTCGTTGACCCGCCCACGACCGACTTTTCGACCGACTAGGGCTTCGACTAGTCGGTGCCTCAGTTTTGCGGACTAAACGCCGACTAGTCGGCGACTAAATCCGACTTTTGCAACACTGGAGTTTTGTAAAGTGTTTAGGGTTTAGGGTTTGGGGTTTAGGGGTTAGGGGTTAGGGTTTATGGTGGGGGATTTGGGGTTTCGGGGTGAAACCCCAAACCCCCAACCATAACCCCTAAACCCTAAACTCTAAACGCAACACTTTAACACATGTGTTAGTAAAATGTGAAACCCACCAAAAAGGGAGAAAAAATACTCGTCGAAAGTATGCCTTGAGGGACGGCAAATCGAAGAGGAGAAAACGCTGAATTTAATGGTGCAATTTTCATAATTTTTCAATTTGTCGTTTGTGAGATAATTGATGTTGGGGGTAAATGAGTTTTGTACATGTGGAACATTCTCTTTGTACACATGGCACAATATCATTGGTTCCATCATTCTCACACAAATTACTATTCTCATTTGAACCCCACCCTATAATTAATACTTAATAAACTTCCATTTGTATAATAGTTTTTCAATAATTTTTTAATACGCACTAACTGGTACAAGTCTATAATTTTGGTTTAATTTGACCATCGATAGCCTATTCTTGACATATTCAATTATCATCTTATTCCCTCCTATCATTTAAGTACATTGTATATAATTTATGATGATTGTTTCATTTGTCTATTCTTGACATATTCATTTATCATCATATTCCCTCCTATCATTTAAATACATTGCATATAATTTATGATGATTGTTTCATTTGTCTAACAGTTGATATAATTTCAACGTCCAAGTTCGTTTTTCTTTTTAACTTTTCAGATTACCGTCATTCTTAATTTATTAATTCATTTTTTAGTAATATTTTATCGACTTCCTTTGGGTAACTTTATGTCGATCATCGAATATCAGTTTTGAAGACAATACACACATATCATTGGAAAAATCAACATTAACAAAGTTGGGCGGGGTTGTGCATCACACAACCCAAATATTTACAGTTTACTAGTAGTTAGTAGAAAGAATATCTTATATACATATTAGTTATTCAAATTCATAAAGTACTTTATTTATTTAATATTTATTAAGTTTATTATTTAGCTATGATTATCATTTGTTTTTATATCGATGTCATTTTATGTAAATTTACACTTATAAGTTACAGCTACACAGCTAGTTTACCAAACAGTATTATTATACGAACAAAACTACAGCCTACAGCTACATCCTACATCTAATTCACCGAACATACCCTAGGTGTAACTAAAAAAACTTTAAAGGTGTTTGGCAATATAAAAAAGAGTTTATGATAATGCAAAAGCTAAAAAGCTCTATTGAAAGGTTATTGATATTTCTCATTTACACCTCAATGAAATTACTCATTCACACCGAGTAACCTAAACAAAGAAAACCTCATATGGAGCGGCGGAGCCTGGAAATTCAATGAGAGGGTGCAGAAAAAAATTATTTTCCTTTTTTTATGGTTTTGTGGGAGCGAAAATTCTAAAATGTCGTTAACACCTTAGAAAAAGTTATTTTTTACGTAATTTATAAATTCCTGTGGAGACACTCCTGTCTCTGCCCCGTTCATAACAAAATGTTGTCAAAAGTAAAAAAAAATTAAGGGTTCGAGTGTTTCACTACCTATGCCCCTACGGCCCTACCAATAAGATAGTGAACATTTATTAAGTAAAATTTTTTCATAGAATCAATAATAAGTACATTTGTATAAATTGAAAATTGATGAGTTGATTAAATTGATTTATTATTGCGTACTTAATTGAAAGTAGGTAAGGCCACTCCCATCGGTAAAACCGGTTTGCAAAGTGATTGCAATTTGGTACCATTGGTTTAATCACTTCCCAATCAGTTAACCAATTGTTAATCGGTTGAATGTGTGGGGCCCACGTTGTTTTTTTTGTTTAATGTATAAAAATGGTGGTATATTGGTAAATGTAGGGCCCAGAAAAATGAAGTGGTTAGTCATGATGATATGGAACAATCAGTTGGGAATCAGTTGGTGAAAAGCTGACGTGACACTGATGTAGCAAAAATGGTTTGGAAGTGGTTAGGAAATGGACGGGAGTGGGCTAAGCTCACAAAAGAGACCATTTAGACAATATATATTACAAACAGTATTAAATATTGAGATGGTCAAGCTAAGAAACTCATGAGTCATCTGATAAACAAATCCCATCACTTGTTAGCATCAACTAAGGGTTAAAATTCTTCATATACATTTCGTGGAGCTTAACTGCCAATGTTGACTAGCCCATTTAAACCGTCCAAAGTCTTTTGGCTTTATATGGTATCCCATTAAAGTGCAAAGTGACACTTACACAACAGTTAATTGAACCCACGACCTCAAAGTTATAGGGTTCTCACGATATCGCTAGATCAATGGCCTTTTGGTACGATTTTATTGATACACGTAGTAAAAGAGTTGATTCAAGCTTTTCTATATAAAATAGTTTTAGTGAGTTTGTTACAAATCTTGTCTTTAGAAATTCGTTTGGATCGTTTAACATCCAGAGGGTTATTTGGCCTTCCCACATATATAATCCTAGCAATGTCATGTCTAACTTTGCACTCATTTTTTTTTTTATTTGAGCATCTCCGGCCGGCAAAATAACGTGCACCTTTACTATTATTTATATTCTTTCCAAAATAAATTTTCACTTCATAAAAATAATTATTGAAAATCAATTTAACTACCAAGTTTACGTTCATTTATTACTCTAAATATAGAGCGGCTCATGATGAGTTCCGGCTCGGACGTTGTGGTATATGTGATAGAGGTGATTTGCCCGGCGATGTTGAACCTTGTGGGGGGTTCGGTCGTACTCCATTAAAATATGGAGCGGCTCCAGTGGGTAGCCCAAATACCCATTCTTTTAAATAGGAAAATCATTTAGGGTTTAGTGCGTGAAAATGTAACAAAGTATGGTCTCACATTCATGTGGCAAATTACTCGGGCTTCCATTGTATGTAACGAACTTGTAATTTTCTTACATTGCATGTAACTTGGTCAAATTAAAGGTTGTAAAGGACGCCACGTGGAAGCTTATATATTCGACACGTGAAAAAAGTATCATAAATCACATACAATATAAGGAAATTATAAATTCACGACATACAATGGAAGATTGAGTAATTCATTAAATAACATGAATGTCAGACTATAGTTTGATAAATTTTCACGCACCGAACCCAATCATTTATTTTGTACTTCTTACATATATTCCATCAAATTTGCCTTGAATATAACATCAAAACTACTCCATTTTAACCATCTTATCTTAATTAGAACAAAAAATATGAGGGAACTATTTTTCTGGTACGGATGGTGTATCACTTTTCCCCGTACCTTATCTGTTTCTACTTAAAAGATTTGTCTTAGAAAACTTTGATTTTTAAAACTATACATACAAAACTTCAGAAAACTCTTCACAGTATCAAGTTTTTAGTCAAAAGCACTTTCCATTTAAACAGTAAAAAAGCTTCTCAGTAACTTTTTTACCAGGAAAAAAAGAGACTTTCATAGAGATTACAATATAATTGTACCCCACATACAACACACATGACCCAACTTAACACACTCACTTAATCTTCTATGTTTAATGGACCGTGAGTCTGTGACTTTCATAGGAAAAGTTTTATACTATTAGCATAGTCATCTCAGACCCCAGGCACAAATGTTGTGCAACATGGACTCTCCACTTTAACTACTGTCCCTATCGTCACACTTTATATCCTTATCAAGACTTTTATGTTAATCGGTTTGGTATTGCCACCACCAGCTACACCTTAGACAGGGCCAAATAGCAGGCAGATCCATTTCAGGGCATGTAGTTATCATGGTAACCATTTTATTGAACATTATATTCGATAATTTGCCCATTGACATATTTCTTTAATTTCAAAAGGTTATAATGAAGGACTAAATGGTCATCATGGCATCATCCGCAGCCCACATCTATATTCAGAAAGTTTCGCATGAAGCAGCAGTGATAAAGTTAAGAGGGTTTGATCATGGCAGTAGAAATATAGAAGATCATGGTAGTGGAATTTAAAGTCCAAATAGTAAATAGTAAATACAAAATAATTGATTAGCTTTATAGGAGCCATGAAGACTTTCTACACTCAAGTCAAAAATTAGAAAATGTTATATTTTATCAGCTAAATCAAAAATCACTTGAGAGTAGAGAAATTCATATGCACTACGATTTTGGAATGCACCAAAAGAGTGCAGCTAAACATGAATGTAAAGTCACATCAGTCAATTAACCTTGTTACCTTTAAGACAATGATCAAGTAATAGCATCTCCCAGTTTGGAATTTCGACTAATCAGCAAGACCGATTACTTAGCTCCAGTAAATCATCATCAGAGTGGCGAAGTAACATCGGAAACCTTTAAGTTTGATGGGAAAACGAGACCTTTAGCTTCCAAACGAGAGAGAACCTACAAACAAAAAAACCAAAGATTAACAAGACAAGAGTTCACACATGTGTTTGAAACAACGAATACTGATGGGGATCATGGTTTTTCTTCATAATCATTAGTGTTTGTGTTGTAAGTTTAAAGGACCGTTGGGAATTGGGATGTCCGATCAAACATATAATTGCGACTAGAAATTGAAATAATCAGTGGTAAACTAATAAAGTTTCCATTTTCTAATTATTTCGAGTCAATACATAATTACATAGTTGTTAAAGAAGCATGTAACAAGTAACTTGTAATATCTAATATTAATTCTTTAAAACACAATAATCACATTCAAGCAAGTTTATAAATAAAATAAAAAAAACAGTTGAAAGTACTACTAAGCTAACGATCAATAATTCTTATGGAGACACGAATTGCAAAAAGTTTAAACGATACCTCCCGACAGTGATCTCCAATTTGAAGCTCTTTGACGTGACGGAGTTTGAGTATTAATCCTTTAAGCATCTCTTCTTGTATATGTTTAAGGGCCTCCGCCTCATAATATCCAACATATGCATAAGATAAGTCAGCTTTGACTAAAGAAGACACATCTCGCAATAATAGCTTCCACATGCTCAGAAAAGATTTGATTGTAAGAGACAAAATATAAGGAGCATTAATTTCAATAATTTGATCATCATCAGCCAAGTATCCATAGAATATCAAGTTCTTAACACTCCTTGAGGTAATATCGAGAACATTAAAACCATAGCAAATTTTCAACTCCAAAGTCTCCAATTGAGGACTTCCAGATAGTATATTTTCAATCAGATCTTCATTTAAATTCGCCTGAGAAATACGAAGACTCCTAAGTTGTTTCCAACTAATCGCACTGTTGGGATTCAATAAGCAGCGTTCGACTTTCAGTTCCCTAAAACATGAATTGATGTAAAAAAACTCATGTAGTGGAAACTGAAAATTACGACGAGGCCATAATTTTATATCGAGTTCTTCAACTTTACAATCGGAAGCATAACGAATCCAATTGTTGACTTGAGACACAAATGGAATATCGCAATCAGTATAGAGTTGGAATTTGTGGAGTTTGTACTGGCGGCATTGTGTTAGGGTTTTGTCAACGGAAGATACGAAATTGGAAAGCATGTCAATAGCAGCATCATCATTATAAAATTGAAAAGTGAGATTAAAAACGTAAGTCCAAATATGTTGCCATCGTTTGGAGAGTATACCTGTTCGTATGGCTTCTTTGGTGTCAGGCAAACGAGAAAGGATTTCAACAAGTAAGCAATCTGGTAAACCACTTATCCTATCTTTTTCAACTTCCTCCGATTTAATTCTTTTTGGGGTGATTTTTTTAGGTCGAATTTGAGTTTGTTCTTCCACCATTTCCATAGCTTCAACAATACCCACGTTCCTTTAAATTTCTTGATCAGGGAAGTAAGAACCCTACTTTTCAGTTTTCATTGTGAAAAAAAGCGGTGAATTAAGTTTAACTTTGGATCTCCAACTTTAGAAACTTACATTTTAAGTCCCTACAAAAACAAAGTAATTTTTGGTGGCTCATAAGTCATAATTGATGTAACCTCAAACTAAGCTAATTTAAATTTTAATCGAGTGAGCAGAGGATAGGCTCGGCCCTCGGCTCGTTTACACCCTAACTGTTCTAATTGAAATTTCAAAATAATGCATACCCCATAAGACCATAAAAATCTTTAAAACAAAGGTGTTACACATTACAATTAATGACGTAACAAACCAACTGTTGACTTACGATTGAAACATAATATCATAACGGGTATGGAGTTCAAATTTCTCGAGCTTCGATTAACCACGTCAACTTAAGGATTGGTTAAAGAAGGAAAAGAAATTGGAAAGTGGATATTTTCATCGACAATAATGCACATTATTATATTTAAAAATTACGGAGTACATTATAAACTTAAGTCCAAAGATGTCTCCATCGTCACGTATTAGACAGGAATTTATGGAACTATGTATGACAGACCAGATGACTATTGATGAGTTAATTTCACAGTTTACAGATAAATTGAGATTTGTTCATCAGTGGGTTCCAGATGACAAAACTAAGATTGATCGTTTTGTTAGAGCATTACCACCCGATTATCGTACTACTATAAGATTGGCGAATTCCTTGACACATGCTTTTGATTTAGCTCGTTCAGTGGATAGTGATATACGGGCTAGAGATATGCAAAGTAAAGAAAAGACTTTACAGTATTCTGAAAGTGATCGTCCTGGTAAAAGTAGACATAAGGGACAGAGTAGTCAGCAAAGTAGGAAACGAAGTGATCATAGTGGTTCAGTTGATAAACCCAAGTGGTGTTACAGATGTAAAACTAGACATACTGGACCGTGTACTTCGCAGACTTCCAGATGCATTAAGTGTGGTGTGTTTGGTCATGATGCTAGGGATTGTGATTATCCTAATCATGTTTGTTGGATTTGTCACAAGGAGAGTCACTGTCACACCCCGCCAAACGGTAATTACAGTTAACAAGAGTAAATTCGCGGAAGCTTAGTGACGTGGCGGGGGTGCGAGCAGTCTAACAACCAACAGATACATACATACTCAGAGCATATGGTTATCGCAGAACGAAATAGATTAAGATGCCGTTAGTTAAAGTTTTACAAAAGATTACCACTTGAAAAGTGGTAACAGTAATAGTAGTAGTTGAAATCAGTATTTCATAAAATACATAATATCAAAAGTAGATTTCATAGGTATGACTGCAGTAGTTGCAGTTATACAGAGGAAATCCAAGTGTCCCAAAAGTAGTGGCATCCTAACAAGTCCAGGGTAGTCCGTCCTGATATGCATGCAGATCTTACTTACGTTGCTAATTCCCTGAAAAACATAGAGTAAATCGTCAACAAAATTGTTGAGTGAATTCACAAGTTTGTTTGTTATGTAGGAAACACAAGTTAATCATTTAAGAATAACATTTCCAAATAAGTGTTGTTTGTCAAGTAGGAAACACAAGTTATTAACAATTAACATTTCCCCAAATCAGTTATCAGTAGGAAACACAGGTTAACCTAAATCAAGATTAACATTTCCAATATAGTATACGTAGGAAATCACTTCCTAAACAGTAGTTTTGTGTATGGTAATATTTAGACGGTGATCCCTTGAAAGGTGAGCTAAACCTGTCAAGTAAGGTAACCCGATCTAACCCTATAACCAAACCACAACCCTAATCTGTTGTTATTTGCCATGCTGGACAATTAAGTATACGCTCCCAAATCCGTAGGAGGGTCGTCACGGCGATAGTACTATCCGTATACTCAGTGGCTAGAGTCACCTAGCTAATGGTTATAGTCTGTAGCCATAAGGTCTTTTATGCACTACATCGTTCAGCCTAGATCCGTACCAAGATGCGTTGTCTAAATTCCCAAAACAGTATGAAAACATTTCATAAATAGCAGTTCAAGTAGTTGTGTGAAATACCCTTTCACAAACAGTCATGTATGAAATACCCTTTCATAAACAATCAAGTAAATACATACAGTATTTAAAGCAGTTGTCGCATGCAGTTATACATACGATTTCTATGTTTTCCACCCCGAGTTTTAAAAGCATTAAAACAGTGAAAAGGGGTTTGTGAACTCACTGTGAGTGCTCGGATGTGAATGCTAGCGAGATATGATAACGTAGTCCAAACGTAGTCAACCTATACACAATAATGTATTAACTATAAGTACTTTATTTACTTACGTTAATAATTTGTTTGTTTAAAGAAATTATCAATTTCTTAAGTTTGTGTATGTCGTTGATGATTGTTGTTGAAAATATATAATATTATCCAAGTATTGTTTGTTAACTTGAGTTCTCGGATACATTATTCGCGTCTCGAATTTATGTTTATATCATCAATATATCATTACATAACCCGTTTGGCCCATTGACAAGTTTTGACCCAATGGCCCGTTTATTTAATTTAACTCTTTCGATTTTAAAACTCTCGGTCCAAACTTAAAGTTTCAAACCTAAGAAGCATTTGGCCCAGCCCGCGACCACGGCCCAACATGCAGCCCAACCCAGCCGATCGGCTTGGGCCAACCGTTCGGCTTGGCCAGCCGTTCGGCTTGTTTATAAGCCGTTCGGCTTTGTGCCTCGGCCCAGTCCAAGCCCATTATCCGTTTCCGAGTCCACATGTTTAGCCCGTTATCTAGCACGACCCAAGTCCACACAGCCCAGAAGTCCCGCATCCCAGCCGATCGGTTTTAGGCACTCAGCCGTTCGGCTTTTTCTTAGCCGTTCGGCTTATGCTTAGCCGATCGGCTACATGTTCCAGTCCAGTCCCCTGCTCCGTTTTCAAGTTTTGAAGTTCGATTTCGTGGTGTTTTTATGCAAGGGTTTGAATGGGTTTCGTGTTTATATGATCCATAACAACAATATACATCATTATAACATTTAACAACAAGCTTTTACATGTTAATTTAAGTTTTCAATTTTTGGTTTTTATAATTCCTTTTCAAGAATCAATCATCAAATCTTCGAATCACTAAGTTTAATACATGGATTATGTTATGAAATCATGTTATATCACTAAATCAAAGTGTAGAAATTAAAGAAAATAAGTTTTCTTACAATGATGTGTGAGGAAGATGATGATGTTGTGATGATGAAGATGAGAATGACGATGATGATGAGGATGATGGCTCTGGCTTGTGTGTTCTACTACTACTACTTCACTTGATGTTGCTGCTGATTGCCTAAGCTGATTATGATCTTGTGTTTTGAGAGAGAGATGAGATTGATATTTGATGATGAATGGAAATGGTGATGAAAAAGATCTGGGAACAAGATATCATACGGAGTATAATTTTTAAATCAGGAGGTATGGTTCGAGTATAGTAACTGGTCTCCCAAATTATTGGCGGTTGGTGGCTTATTTTTGTACTGCAATTTCGAGTACGGGTATAATTGTAGCAATATAAAATATAACTTTTTATATTTTCATTTTGTAGGTGTTCTCCTGGTTCGTAATATACTTTCAGAATAATGAGGTTATCATTATTTTTGACAGTTGTACATTTTTGTACATTTTACTGCGCACATTCATTTGGGCGTCAAATTTCGGTTAAGTTCGGATTTCATATTTTGAGGTAATGTTCTATTTACTTTCAAATGGATCACAAAATTGGAATTTTTATGATTTGACTTCGTATGTGCGTTTTAGAATTATTTCTGTTCGCTTCGAGACACGTTTTATATAAAACGTTTATTTGATCACTTTTCCCATATGTTATAGGTATATAAATACTCGTAATTAATAATTGAATTATTAATTATATATTTTGTCACCAACTTTCGTTATTTATTTTTGTCGCATTTATTCGGGCGTATTTGGTAACTTTTCAGCTAATAATCGCGTAATTTTTTATAAATTACAATTTATGTAATACTTCATGTAATATTGATTTGGGCTCGCTAGGCTGACATCACATCCTAAGTTTAGTTTAAAACAAATGCAGGGAATTAGCGTAAGAAATGCATGTAATTAAGTATAATTATATACCTAATTTGGAGAAGTGTCACATTCTCCCCCCGTTAGTGAAATCTCGTCCCGAGATTTAAGTCGAGCCGTGAGTCTCGGTCACGCTCTCAAATAGGTTGGGGTATTTCTTTCGCATTTCGTCCTCTCGTTCCCAGGTAAACTCCGGGCCATGTTTCGAGTTCCAACGAACTTTAACCAGTTTGATTCGTTTGTGTCGAAGTTTCTGCGTTTTAGAATCCATAACTTCAACAGGTTCCTCCATAAATTTAAGTTTTGAGTCAATGAAGACTTCGTCAGGAGGAATGATAAGTGTTTCGTCAGAAAGACACTTTTTGAGGTTGCTAACGTCGAAAGTATCGTGTATGCTACAAAGCTCTTGCGGTAGTTTGAGCTTGTACGCGACAGGACCAACCCTAGCAAGGATTTCAAATGGTCCGATGTATCGTGGGTTCAGCTTTCCTCGTTTGCCAAATCGTGCTACTCCTTTCCAGGGAGATACTTTGAGTAGGACCTTGTCTCCTACTTGAAACTCAAGAGGTTTACGGCGGTTATCAGCGTAGCTCTTTTGTCGATCTCGTGCCGCTTTCAGTCGGCTCAATACTTGAGTTATTTTGTCAGTAGTTTCCTGGACAAGTTCGGGTCCAGATAGTTGTCTGTCGTCCAACTCTGCCCAACAGAGTGGTGATCGGCACTTGCGTCCATATAACGCCTCAAATGGTGCCATCTGTATACTCGTGTGATAACTATTGTTGTAAGAGAATTCAGCTAGAGGTAGGTGGGTATCCCAGTTACCTCCAAAGTCTATCACACATGCTCGCAACAAGTCTTCGAGCGTCTGTATCGTTCGCTCACTTTGGCCGTCAGTCTGCGGGTGGTAGGCGGTACTCATATCAAGTCGAGTACCCAATGCCGGTTGTAATGTTTGCCAAAAGCGAGAAGTGAATCGTGCATCTCTATCAGAGATGATGGATAGTGGCACACCATGCCGAGAAACAATCTCCTTAATATAGATTTTAGCTAGTTTCTCCATTCCATCCGTTTCCTTAATAGCTAGAAAGTGGGCTGATTTCGTCAATCGATCGACAATCACCCATATGGCATTTGCTCCAGACGCCATTCTAGGTAACTTCGTAATGAAGTCCATTGTTATTTGCTCCCATTTCCATTTGGGCAGTTCAAGTTGTTGCAAAAGTCCAGACGGCTTTTGATATTCAACTTTTACCTTTGAGCAAGTTAAGCATTTGCTCACGTAGGTGGCAATGTCACGTTTCATTCCAGGCCACCAGTAAAAGCCTTTCAAGTCCTGGTACATCTTGTCCGCACCAGGATGTATCGAGTAGTTGGACTTGTGTGCCTCGTCCAAAATCAGCTTGCGTAACTCATCTACGCATGGTACCCAAATTCGGTTCATGAAATACAACACTCCGTTGTCCTTTTTCTCGAGTTGTTTTTCCATCCCTTTCAAGGATTCATCCTTAAGGCGTTCGGAGGTGAAAGCAAGTTCTTGTGCTTCACGAATTTGAGTAATGAGATTCGAGTGGATTGTCAATCCCAAGGCTCGAACTCTTCGAGGTTTGATTCGTTCCTTACGACTCAGGGCATCTGCTACCACATTAGCTTTACCCGGGTGATACTTTATTTCACAGTCGTAATCGTTAAGTAATTCGACCCAACGTCGTTGTCTCATGTTAAGTTCTTTCTGGTCGAATATATGTTGTAGGCTCTTATGATCAGTGAAGATCGTACACTTTGTACCGTATAGGTAGTGTCTCCAGATCTTCAGTGCAAAAACAACGGCTCCCAATTCCAAATCATGAGTCGTATAGTTTTTCTCATGCACTTTTAGTTGTCGTGATGCATAAGCAATGACCCTTTCGTTCTGCATCAGTATGCAACCCAATCCCTGATGCGAAGCATCACAGTAAACAACAAAGTTATCTACTCCTTCAGGTAGAGATAGTATGGGTGCACTGCTCAGTTTCTGTTTCAATAGTTGGAATGCATTCTCTTGCTTCTCATTCCACTCAAATTTCTTGTCTGTTTGAGTTAATGTGGTAAGTGGCTGGGCTATCTTTGAAAAGTTTGCGATGAATCGCCTGTAATAGCCAGCTAGACCAAGAAATTGTCGTACTTCCGTTGGGGTTTTCGGTGCTTCCCAGTTGTTGATGGCCTCAATTTTAGATGGGTCTACGTGAATTCCCTTGTCATTTATCACATGACCAAGGAATTGAACCTCTCGAATCCAAAATTCGCACTTAGAGAACTTTGCGTAAAGCTTCTCTTTTTGTAGTAGTTCGAGGATAAGCTTCAAATGTTGCTCGTGATCCTCTTTCGATCGTGAGTATACCAAGATGTCGTCAATAAACACAATGACGAATTTATCTAGATAGGGTTTGCATACTCTATTCATCAAGTCCATGAATACTGCTGGTGCGTTGGTCAGTCCAAAAGGCATGACTAGGAACTCGTAATGACCGTATCGAGTCCTAAACGCAGTCTTCGGTACATCCTCTTCTCGTACCTTGAGTTGGTGGTAACCAGATCGTAGGTCAATTTTTGAATAATAACTCGACCCTTGCAATTGATCAAACAGATCGTCAATGCGTGGTAACGGGTATCGGTTCTTGATAGTTACCTTGTTCAGTTCTCGGTAATCGATGCACATCCGCATAGATCCATCCTTTTTCTTAACAAATAAAACCGGAGCTCCCCAAGGGGAAAAGCTCGGTCGGATGAATCCCAAGTCTAGAAGTTCTTGCAATTGTGTAGATAGCTCTTGCATTTCCGAGGGAGCTAGACGATAAGGTGCACGTGCGATAGGTGCGGCTCCTGGTACCAGGTCAATGTGAAACTCAACTTGTCGTGTGGGTGGCAATCCCGGCAACTCGTCAGGGAATACTCCTGGATAGTTGCGTACAATAGGTACATCGTCTATACGTCGCTCCTCGGGTTTCTTTTCTACAACGTGTGCCAGAAATGCTTGATACCCCTTTCGGAGATATTTACTGGCCTTCAAGCACGAAATCATCTTTGTAGCACTTTTTCGTTTCTCACCTTGAACCACAAGTGTTTCTCCTGTTGACAGTGGTAATCGTACCAGTTTATCATAACATATGATCTCAGGTGAGTTTCATATAATCGTACCAGTTAATGATTTGCGGAAGCTTGATTTGGGTGTCACTAATCAATATACAAAGCACATAAGATATAATGAACGACCACTATATGCGTCGTTTTAAACTTGTATAGATAAAGTAAATGTTTACATCAAAATATAGTTACATTAGCTCGGTTCCTGAAATTGAGAGATTACATAGCATAATTACTTTTACAAAATATAATAATGCAGTCCAATCTCTAGTTGTATGTATGCTGACTCGAGCTAATAATTCCTGCTTGTGCAGCCAAACTACTGCTGGGTACCTGTGATAAATACTAAAATGGGTCAGCGAAAACGCTGGTGAGCTCACAGGTTTGTATGTCAATGTATAGTTGTCAGAACCGCAAGATTTATATTGAATTTAAAATGCAATTAAGCAAAATAAAAGTTATACTGTCCATGAGCACATAGTCTGAGCTTAACTTGATTTGTCAGGCCCACTTAAGGAAACCTAACTTGAAATGCCTCCTACGAGTGCCTAATCAACACTCGTCTTCCCAAATGCTAATACATCCGTTTGACCGGTTAGTGCGTGCTAACCCGGATGAGGATTGTCAATCCCATATGATATCATATACTAACATTCACGCTAAAATATTAGAGACTATGCTTATGGAGGACTTTAAATTGATTAGCTTGAAACTCATGTAGTATTTGAAGTTTGGCACTTGCGTTCTACTTGTAAAACAAAATCGAGTAGTAATATCACACCCCTAGTTGTAAAGCAGTGAAAATGGGGCTATGAAACTCACCTGAGTCTTGAAGTGTTTAATTTAATAAACTCGAAATAATTAGCGGTGAATTGATGTCCAAAGACTTCAAACCTGAATGTGTTCACGACACTTGATTGTTATTAATTGTACCGGTATCCCAAAAGACTACCTTTGTAGTTGTTATACAACTATATATATATATGTCCAAATTACTACGATTTGGTTGATTGAATTGATACAAGTTACAACGACTTGTTTGATTTAATTGATACAAGTTACAACGACTTGTTTGAGTGAATTTATACAAGTTACAACGACTTGTTTGATTCTGAAGTATGTTTTGAAAACGTGTACGGCCCGTTGGTGATTTAGTTGAAATAATAATAATTCTAAAATGTTGACTTTGCTACAGTACTGCTACAGTACTGCTACAGTAAATTTGACTTTTTTGAACAGTAACTTTGACTTCAAAATTCTGGTTTTTCTGTGTTTTGCGACACAACATGCGACACAAAGATTTGACATGCGACACAATGGTTGTGTCGCAGACGTCATGCGACACAAGGATACGACACAGGGACTGTGTCGCATCGAATACGAAATGCTAATTTAATAGCGACATAGTGGTTGTGTCGTATAGAAGTACGACATAGTTTGCGACATAGAGTGCGACACAATATTGTGTCGCATGAGTTACGACACTAAAGGATTTATACGACACAAGGTGCGACATAAAGGGCAAAATACGACACAACATGCGACACAAGGCTTGTGTCGCATGGATGAACACCAGCCCAGAAAGTCCGGCTGTTCGCGATTTTTCTGGCCAAAACTCAATTTAAACTCGTTTTTAAGCTATAAAACTGTGTTCTAATCTTTGTAATGGACATATATAAGTTGTGTAAACATCAAAACATCAAAATATTACATAAAACTAAACAAATCTAATTTTTTAGAAATTTCCTTACAAATGCAAATCGAAGAAGATGGAGGCCGAAAACGATGGTAGAGCTTTTGTAAATCTTGTTCCTCACTTGATGGTGGTTCCGAAAATGTAAGTTTTGTTGTCGGATTTGATGATTCCGAAATTTTGTATGAATTTGGTGAGAGTGTTTTTGGTGTGTGTGTGTTTTTGGAGAATGAAAATGAAAGAAAGAATGAAGGAGAGGTGGGGTGTAGGTGAAAGCCTCACCTCGCAGTCTCCGTCCCGTGCTCCGCGTGGTGTTCGTTTTCTCAGTCATTTAACGTTAAATATTTATTTTATTCGTTTAAATTTTCCATTTTAAATTATAAATTATTATAAAATATTTTATTGTAAAATTTTACCAGTTATCTATTTATGATATTTAAAAGGGAAATTCGTTTTATTTGTTTGCGCGTTTGTATTTTTAATCTCGTATACATTAATTGTGTAATAAAACTTGGATACGAAATATTACAATAAATGAGATTCTGAATAAAATTGAGTTATTAGATAATATTTGTATTTCTTAATAAAATTATTCACCAACGTCCGTATTTATTGTATCGAAATCCATTCGATTTGAAACTCGTACGATTTAAATAAACCGCATAATTGTGTAGATATATATTCAACAATATATATGATAATTGATACATTAATTAGCCTAACACATAACTAATTACATGTATTAAAACTTGATTAGGCACTAAATTCTAGTCCTAAATTGACGGTTGTCACAACAATATACATCATTATAACATTTAACAACAAGCTTTTACATGTTAATTTAAGTTTTCAATTTTTGGTTTTTATAATTCCTTTTCAAGAATCAATCATCAAATCTTCGAATCACTAAGTTTAATACATGGATTATGTTATGAAATCATGTTATATCACTAAATCAAAGTGTAGAAATTAAAGAAAATAAGTTTTCTTACAATGATGTGTGAGGAAGATGATGATGTTGTGATGATGAAGATGAGAATGACGATGATGATGAGGATGATGGCTCTGGCATGTGTGTTCTACTACTACTACTTCACTTGCTGTTGCTGCTGATTGCCTAAGCTGATTATGATCTTGTGTTTTGAGAGAGAGATGAGATTGATATTTGATGATGAATGGAAATGGTGATGAAAAAGATCTGGGAACAAGATATCATACGGAGTATAATTTTTAAATCAGGAGGTATGGTTCGAGTATAGTAACTGGTCTCCCAAATTATTGGCGGTTGGTGGCTTATTTTTGTACTGTAATTTCGAGTACGGGTATAATTGTAGCAATATAAAATATAACTTTTTATATTTTCATTTTGTAGGTGTTCTCCTGGTTCGTAATATACTTTCAGAATAATGAGGTTATCATTATTTTTGACAGTTGTACATTTTTGTACATTTTACTGCGCGCATTCATTTAGGCGTCAAATTTCGGTTAAGTTCGGATTTCATATTTTGAGGTAATGTTCTATTTACTTTCAAATGGATCACAAAATTGGAATTTTTATGATTTGACTTCGTATGTGCGTTTTAGAATTATTTCTGTTCGCTTCGAGACACGTTTTATATAAAACGTTTATTTGATCACTTTTCCCATATGTTATAGGTATATATATACTCGTAATTAATAATTGAATTATTAATTATATATTTTGTCACCAACTTTAGTTATTTATTTTTGTCGCATTTATTCGGGCGTATTTGGTAACTTTTCAGCTAATAATCGCGTAATTTTTTATAAATTACAATTTATGTAATACTTCATGTAATATTGATTTGGGCTCGCTAGGCTGACATCACATCCTAAGTTTAGTTTAAAACAAATGCAGGGAATTAGCGTAAGAAATGCATGTAATTAAGTATAATTATATACCTAATTTGGAGAAGTGTCACAGTCACCGAGCAAGCCAGTGTCCAGAGGCTATTAGATAGGAGTCGGGGGATTGGTCAGGAGGTTGTCATTTTGTGCCATGCGTGGGAAAATGTGCTATCAGTTGCTGGCAGAGTTTTTCTGATGACAGTTAATTTGACTGTCGAGACATGTGACGTCATTCCAGGTACTTCTGTATTACTCTATTCTGGCATATAATTATGTAACTTAGAGTTAGTGTACCTTTATGATTGTTTGTTATGTGATAAGTTGAAAATTGTTCCCACTGTGTTTATTAATTCTGTTGAAATAGAATTAAGTGATGATGAGTTAATTTAAGTTACCACATAGGTGACTGGAACTAGTGTTTGATAGTGGGCCATACTTTTGGGTTGGATTTTGTTGTTGTCAATTTTGTTTATAAGATTTTGACAATTGTTGATTGAGATAAACTTTCGGGCTTGACCTGTGCTGATTGAGACAAATTGATTACTGATATCAATGTGAGATGATGCTAGAACATGATGATTGACTTAATTTGGATTGAGTAAAATTGTGAACTAGTACCTATGCTTGGGGGGGGGGGGGGGGGGGAGACAGAAACATATACATTGGGATATGTGCATGTGGAAAGAATTCAAAACATGTAATTACATGTATAAGTTGCTCACGGAGTAACGTGTGACGTGTGTATCTATTATGAGTCAGTAGTTGATGATGATATCTTGACTTGAAGTTTATGACAATTGTTTTGCCTTAAACTCATGGAGACACTGTTGATGGATAATTTGAATCAAAGATTTGATTGTGAGACTTGGTATTTATTGAAACCATTGCTGGATTATGATGGGATTTATCCAATATGTGATAAGAGGTGAAATCATTATATTGATGGATTGTCATGGATTGGATGTGATATTATCGTGGATTCGGATCATTGAGTTTCGATTATAAACTGGTGTATCAATTGATCCTGGTGGATATTATGCGATTGTGACATTTTTGATTATTGAGCTGGATTAGATTTCGGGGACGAAATCTTTTTAAGGGAGAGAGATTTGTAACATCCGCAAAATGGGCCTAGAAGTTTAGTATGATTTCTCGATTTTAAATTATTATTTAAGTTATTATGAAATAGTTTTGTTAGATTTGTTGAAAATAAATGGGTAAAATAAGTTCAGGACTTATTGTGGGTAGTGAAATATTAATTGTTTTAAATTAATATAGTTGACGGAACAATAAAAGGTTTGGACTCGCAAGTAGTTTTCGGGTTCCAGACAATATATTGAGAAGGGGTATTAAATTATACCCGTATAATTGAAGGTCGGTTAGTAAACCGACTTATTTCTTTGTTATTTCCTGCTTCCTTGTTTTCATTTGGATATAACCTCCCCAAACACACATATAGTTAGAAATTAAAAGAGGGAAAAGAAGATTTGATCTTGTTCTTGTGATTCTTGTACTTAAATCATCATCATCAGATTCCATCTTCATCATCATAATTCTTGGTAAGTGTTTATGGTTTATTTATGAACTTATAGAAATCATTAGGGTTAAGTGGAATTGATGATTGATTTGATGATATATGATGCTAGTAGTTGTTAGAAACTGTTATTGGTGATACATAATCGATTAGAACTTGAGTTTGATGTTAAAATTGGGTTTTGAATCGGATTTGGGAGCTGGGTTTTTGAGCAGTTCGTAGGCTGCTGGTAAACACCAGGTCGCGGCGCAACCAAGTCACATCGCGACGCGATGTAGGTATATATCGCGACGCGATTGTTGAATCATAGAGACGCGATTGTTAGGTTGATAGCGACGCGACCATAGGACATCGCGACGCGATGAAGGTATAAATCGCGACGCGATTTGGTGATAATAGAGACGCGATGTAGGTGTAGATCGCGACGCGATCTGGGGTGGTTGCGGCGCGATTTGTGCCTACAACTGTTTTAATTTTACATGTGTATTGTGGATTCATGTTAGTATACTAGTTTTATTATTAACTAGTAAAGACGTGTATGATGATAAATTGGATAATCCAAGCTAGGTTGACATGTTTAATACTTAGTTGATTGATATGGTAAGTTGATATATTGTGCATTGAGATATTGTGATATGTTATACGATTATAACATAAGTTTATTATTGATTGACAAGTTACTGACTTGTGATGTTTGTGGTGATTTCAGATAAACAAGAGACTCGGTGACATTAGACTACTGAGTGGAGACTGAGGTGATTGGTGAGTGGTTCTGTACCTTCAGTGTGGTTTAGCTGTAACAGGTTTGATTACAGCAAGTGAATGTAGATTTATTGTTGATAGACTGTTTAACCTGACATGCTGATTGTGATTATGTGGCCTTTGGGCATAAGTGATTAATCGGAGGTCAAGATGATTTGGGCTTGGTTACTATTGTTGGACGACAGGGATTTCCTTGTACATATCGTTAATAGGAAATTAGGTCGTGTGAAAGTAGTAACGAGCTATCGGTTAACCGCTGTTAGGGCCAGCAGCTCAGTTGAGTTATTGAATAACCGCTGTTTTGGTCTACAGCTCAGTGGGGTTACTAAGTGTTGTTTGAGGAGCTTTTTACTGGTTTTGGGCTGCCTCAAGGACCACCGATCCTCTGATGTTGTGTGAAACTATGTGATTGTGACTGTGATTATTGTTGTGATTAAAGTTGTTATTGCTAGATTGGACTATCGGTTACAGTTCTATCTCACTTAGCAGTTGTGATAATCCCACCACTTTAAATTACTTCTTGCAGGTTATGACTTGACAGGGCGGTTGGGCAAGAAGGTGTTAACCTGTGATGAATGTTTGACGACTTCTGCGTTGACTCTGATATTGGTTTTATTAAATCAATGTGATGTTTTGGAATTACATAACACCCAGTTGTTGTATTTTGACTTGTGTAATTACAAACTTGGTATATGTTTGAAACAGGTTGTACTTTTGTATATAAAATGTAAAGCTTTTGTTTGGGACATCGCTTTCGGGTTGTAAAATACGTTATTAAAATGTGTTGTGAAAGTCGGGTGTTACAGTTATTTTTCAGTTTTGGGCAGTCCTTCCTGAAATGCCCAGTACCGTTGCATTCATAGCAGGTCTTGGGTGTTGAGACATCGGTACCAGTGGTGATTGCTTTGCAGTCTTTGGGCAGATGTCCAAATCGCTTGCATTTGGTGCAAGGACATAAACCATCGTGAATAATGACAATCAATGACGTAGAATAATAAAGGTGGTAATCATTGTACATGTATGTCCAAAGATCACGAGAGTTGAAATTTGTGATAGGTTTTCGAGGATTTTGTAATACCTAAGACCGAAATTTTTCCGGATGAAAATGATGTTACTAATGGTATGAAAGGATGTGAAATAAGGTTTCCTCAAAGGTGTATAATGATACGGCGGAATAGGTTGTCAGTTCTAATGATCCTACGAAATAAGTAATGGAAGCCTATACAGTGATAGCCTACAGTATACCTATTCCCACTATTAACTATAACGGTGAAGTAATGTTGCGGACATTACGATAATGAAGTTGGCTGTACTATAACGGTGTGCTACCAAGTATCCTATGCCTATCATTATATACCACATATAATAACTCATAGCTTGTTCATACAGGTATGTACCATATATATATTTACATATATATATATATATATATATATATATATATCTCCACCTAGTTGTGTCTAGCATAGACAAGTATGGGTCCCGGTTCTCTCGTGGTCAGAGTCAACTATTGCATTCCTATTCAACATGACCCTTTCAGATCTCACATCATCTTCATTTAATTGTACATAGTTGATCAGGCTATGTTAAATTAAACTTGTATGATGTAATCCCTGAGCCAATCATACCTAATAAGGAATACTGCCTAACGGTCATAGTCTAGGCCGACTACATGCAACCTAGTTCACTATAACCTTAGGCTCTGATACCAATCTGTAACACCCCCTAATTCGGGTTGCGGAAGCGAATCGGGTCGCGGCGTGACTAATCAATAACCAAAGCACAAGATATATAGTAAACGACTCTAAATGAGACGTTTTAGAAAATACATTACAATACAGTACATTGCATGAGTTTTCAAAAGTAATAAGTCATAAAGATACATCATTAGTGAGTTTGCAACAGATTCTAAAGATTTTAAATACATAATCCTAGTACAAAAGATAATGCCAGTAAAATCTTCATAAGTATGTATGCATGCGACTCGTACTAGCTTAGCATATAAGTAGATCCTGCTAGGCCATCCTACTGTTGCTGCGTACCTGAGAATGCATCACTAAAAAGGTCAACCAAAAGGTTGGTGAATCTCACAGGTTTGTAGTAACAGTTTTGAACACATTAATTTGTAAAAGTAAGTAATAATTGCACGTATGCAATAGTTTCGATATACATTGCCATGAGCACCATAGTTGAAGCTTAACAGTAAGTAAGGGTACAATCAAGTACCTAGTAATTGCCCTCGTGAATGCTAATCAAAAAACATTCATATGAAACGAGTAAGAAAACACCTGTTTATACGAGTACAGGTCGTGGTGGCGCTACCACCCCAGGTGGGGATTGTCAGTCCCATATGGATCCATATACTAAAACTCGCGCTTAAGTCCATAACTAACAACTGCGATTAAAGGGACTTCATTGGATTAAGTAAAACCCATGCAATCAATATACCAGTAAATCAGTAAGTAAATCAAGTAAGTAAGTACATGTGTTCGAGTAAAACAAGTAATGCATCTCCCCCAAAACAATAAAACAGTAAAAAGGGGCCGTGAGACTCACCTGAGAGTGCTAGCGTTCCTATTCGCGCTTGATGTTTCGACAGAACTTCCTAGTGTCCTAAACACATAAGGTTGTATAAGTACTCGGATGTTTTAATAAACCATCTATGTTAATGTTCGTTCATTTAGATTATGCCCGAAAGTATTCCATTTGTATTAGTGTCGTAGTTTGTAATAATAACGTCCGTATAGAATAATGTACCGCGGTCGTGTACAATTTTAGAACCAAATTACGTGTTGTATATTTTATATCAAATATAACTTATCAGATATTTTGAGTCGTGAAATCGTTAATATTTTTATACCATTTAAAACTTAATATGTAATAATAATAATTATTATTATTAATGTTATTTAATTTAATATAATAATTTGCTAATAATAGAAGTTATTAAAAATAGTAATATATATGTACTCATGTTCCATACTAAATCAAGTGATTCGGTTGTCATTTTTATTATAACCTTGCTATTAATGGAAGGAATCAAGTCGTATCCAAAGAGCATCAAATGCAAGGACTTAGCGACGGCGTTTTAGCGATGAAATGTTGTGGCTGTAGGTCTATAGCGACGACTTTTGGGCCTATTGCGACGACTTTTATCGTAGCTAAAAGCCTCATTTCTAGTAGTGATATCAAAATCCTCAAAACAAGTTTTTAACCAAATTTTTCGGACATAATCATGTTATACGAGTAATAAAACGTGTTTATAAACAAAAGTTATGAAGAATTGTTAAAAGAGAACGTGTGCTCACTATTTGAAGTGGTGATCCGTGAGGTTGAAGATGATGATGTCGAGGAGATGATGATCAACGATGGTGATGATGGTATCCTTGTTGTTACTGTTGCCGTATGTGTTGTTATTATTGTTGTGGCTCGGTGGCCGATGGTGATGGTGCTCGGTGGTTGTGGTGTACCGAGAGAGATGATGAGATGATAGATGGTGATCGATGATGATGATAATGGTTATCATTCTTAATTTGTGATTATGGTGTGGAGATAATTATGGAAATGTTTGAAAATGATGTTCTTTTGGTGGCTTCTGCTGGTGTCGAGAACTCACAGAGAAAGGAGGAGAAGGTTGGTAAGTTGCATTATTGATGTGTGTGTGAAGTATAGAAGTATTATTGAAGCTAGTTAAACTTCCCTTTCTTTTTCTTTTCTTTTTCAACGTAGAAGCATGGTTCAAGAATAGGAATTGTCTGCTAGATATTTTTGTGGTAGTAATATTTTAGATTTTAAATCCGTTAATTTCGTGTACGGGTATAATTGGTGCAATATAGCATTTAATATTTTATATTTTTATTTTGTAAATGTTCTCCAGATACGTTATTTAAAGTCGAAAAAATAATATTTTGATTATTTTCGACTGTTGTACATTTTGTACATTTATTACTGCGCGTATCCAATTGGATGCCAAATTTCAGTTGAATTACGAATTCATATTTTGAGGTAATGTTCCAAATGTTTTCAGATGACCATAAAAATAACATTTTTATTATTTGTGACCTCCGGGTATTAGTTAAAATTGTTTCTGTTCGAAATATAATACGTTTTAAGTTTTCAGTATCAATAGTGCGTTTAAATTTTTAGTTGAGTAAATAATTATTATTCTCACCAATAATATATTATTTAGAAAAGTTTTGCACTAACTTTTGCATTTTAGTTTACGTATTCTTTCAGATTGGTTTGTGAGTGATTATTAAATAATATCTAAATGTTATATGTATATACTTATATATATATATATATATATATATATATATATATATATATATATTCAAGTACTTTTGGTTTATATTCGTACCGAGTACGAATAGTAAAGTTTAAATTTGGAGCGAAATTTGGGTCATTTTTGTCCGGGTGTCACACTACTTCCAACTAATTAATCACTATCACACAAATTACCTAGCTCCGGCAAATCATCATCAGAGTGGCAAAGTAATATCGGAAACCTTTAAGTTTGATGGAAAAATGAAACCTTTAGCTTCCAAACGAGAGATCGAGAACCTGCAAACGATATAACCAAATATTAACAAGACGAAAGTGCACACATGTGTTTGCGATAATGAATGCTGATGTGGCATCATAATTTCTTTGTCACAATCATTAAAGTTTGTGTTGTAAGTTTAGAGGAGTGTTTGGATGTCCGATCAAACTTATAATTACGACTAAAATCGAAATAACCAATGTTTAAGTGTCTTAGGGATCTGAAGTAACTTGTAATATCTGATTCTAATTCTTCAAAACACACTAATCACATTCACAGTTGAAAGTACTACTAAGCTTATAATTCTTACGGAGACTCCAATTTGAACAGTCAACTCCAATTTGAATCTCCTTGACATGACGAAGGCTGAACATAAATCCTTTAAGCATCTCTTCTTCCGCTTGTTCATCTCTCGCATCATAAGGCACACCCTTTGTATAACATAAGTCAGCTTTAACTAAAGAAGACACGTTCAACAAAAGCTTCCACAACTTCAAATAAGATTTGATTGTTATTGACAAAATATACAGAGCATTGATTTCAATAATATCATGTAACACCTCGCAAATTTGAACACGATTAATAACATTAATCACTTGCATTATTAGGCTAATTCCCTACTTGAGTGAATTCACAACACATTTTAGAGGTAAGTCTAGCATAGCCCAACTAGTTAGTACGCGTAGTATTACGTAGTCGTAATTACGTACAGATCAATTTGAAAACAAACGCGACAAAAATGTACGACTGTTGGTGAACAAAATTATTTAATAAAACGAAATTATTAAATAACGTAGTAACTAATAAATATTTTGTCAAAAATATTTACCAATTTATTTTATAACGCAAAACGTCAAAACGTATAATTAAAAATCAAACAAAGTTTGAAATTTATAAAATTTATAAAGTTGGTTCCATAAAAAGAGCCTAATTAAATATAATGAAATATGTAATTTAAAAATACATTAGTTGAAATACTGTAATATTTAACGATCGGATAAACAAACACGGAACGCAAACACGGAGGCAGAAGTGGAACAAAACCACCTCCACCTCCCTATTTTCTCTCCATTTCTTTTCACTTTCTTTCTTTTCTCTTTCTCTTTTCTCTCTATTATCACCACCACCTACCAAAACCACCACACAAATCACCACAAAACTACCATCAAACGACGCCGAATCAACAAACAAAATAGAGGAAAACGACCACGAGACTACGATCTATCTTTCTACCTTTTCGGATTTCAAATCCGACACTCGTAAGTTTCCGACAAATCCCGCAAATCTTTAGATTTCCAAGTTATAATTGCTACTTAGTGTTTAACATACTTAGAATAACATGTTTTAGTGTTTTATACAACCGAAAAAATTCCAAATCAACCAAAAATCCGATTTTTCTCGCTGTTCGTCGAGCAGGCGACTACGTCGCATTGGGACCGAAAACAGTACTGCGACGTAGGCCTTTACGTCGCATTACCCTTCCTTACGTCGCACATAGCGACGCAGACCACTACGTCGCATTAAATTGCGAGCGTCGCCTATGCGACGCAACCCATGACGTCGCAAAAACCTGAATGCGACGTAGACCCGTACGTCGCACCCTACGTCGCATAACAACCCAGCGTCGCACCTTACGTCGCTAAAAACAGGAAGTTTAAAAACTTGTTTTCACTAAGTGTCGAACTAACCGGAAACGCATATCTTTATACAAATTCGATTCACGAGCCTTACAAACAATTCAAACATACTTGTTTTATCGAGATGCTGATTTCAAACTTTCACCAACGAGTCGTATACGTTTTCACAAACAACGAAATACAAACATAAACATTAAACGAACGATTTGGACGTGACTTGGTTGTACAAACACTAGCATGGATGATTAGTTAGACATCCACATACTTATTAAATCTCGTACGTTTAGGACGTTAGGAGATTTCAGACCGTACTTGGGCTTAAGTTTGCTAGCACCCGCACAACTACTTAAACTCAACAGGTGAGTTCACAGCCCCTACTTTTACTGATTTAACTGCTTTTGAACAGGGGTGGAAAACATAGTTAACTATTTTACTTATTGCCATAAACTGCTTTTACTTACATGATTGTTTATCATACTTGATTACTCGAACTATTAGAGTACTTTGAACTATTAAACTGTTGAACAAACTGGTGTCTGCGGATTAACATTTACATATTGACACACTGAACTAATAGGATAAATTATCGACAAACTGTTTTAACTAGACCGGAGAACGACCGGTAAACTGTTTTGCAAACGACTGTAAACTATTTTGGTATCTTACCGGAGAACGACCGGTACATATTGGTAACTTGTCGGAGAACGACCGACACTAACTTGGTATCTTACCGGAGAACGACCGGTACATTTGGTAACTTGTCGGAGAACGACCGACACAAACATAACTTTTAATCTTGTTTGGTATACCGGAGAACGACCGGTACTTTTGTGTAAAACGCTGGAGAACGACCAGCCACGTATTTTAGTGCCAGAGAACGACTGGCCAAGGGACGGGAGAACGACCCGTGCGTCTTGGATGGGAGAACGACCCATGCGTTTGTTGGACGGGAGAACGACCCGTGCGTATTTGACCGGAGAACGACCGGTACTGTGTATTTGTAACTCGCTGGAGAACGACCAGCACGTGTTTTAACTTGAACTTTGGGCGAACAACCCACAAAACTGGTATTTGGATAACATTCTACAAAACTTATACTCGACTATTATGGCAATACTATTTGTGAACATAATTGGATAACAACTGTGATACGAACTTGATTCAACTTGTGTAAACTTAAAACCTGTGAATTCACTCAACCTAGTTGTTGACTTTTACTATGTTTTTCAGGGAATTAGCTGCGCATATAAGAATCGCCAACACACATGGAGAACTAGGCGACCCTTGAAGTTAGGATGCCAACTTTTTGGAAACACATGGATTTCTTTAGTATAACTGAAATGCTTTAGTCATATTTCAGAAATCTACTTTTGTAAACTTATTACTTTTAACTTATACGATTCGAGGAATCGTAAACTTTGTAATTAATAACTTTTGGCATCTTATTATATATTGTTCTGTTGTAATCATAAGCTCTGATACGTATGCATGCTTTATTATTGTGACACCCCAGTACTTAAACTAAAACGCTTCCGCTAAACGAATTTTGGGGGTGTTACAGATTGGTATCAGAGCCAATGGTTATAGCGAACTAGGAAACTTTAGGTGACTTAGAAACCTAGAGACCTAGACTATAGCCTTGGCTAGAACGTACATGCATACATACATTTGCATACATCTAAACTATCGTTACGATACCTCGATACGCGTGAACTGTTCACCACATCCGACTCGTTCATTGTACTCTGATCTCATATGAACCTGATCGTGATTAAACGGTTGATGAAAAGAAGTATGTATTTGGCATCATATAATGACGCCTGGCCAACGTGATTATATCATACTAAGTACATATGGGTGTTTCATAGTCGTAAGATACGTGATGGGGATTCGACAAATTTTGCTTGATACTCGAAAACTTGAAATATGTGAAACTTTATTCCTCACATATTTTTCATTGGCATTGACTTCTGCATCTTTTCATCGCAGAACGTCAGCATGCCGCCTAAACAAAGAAAGACTCGAAACAGTCGACGAAATTCTCCACCTGTACCTCCAGAAACAACCGAACAAATCATCGAACGCCGCGTGGCTGAGGCTATTGCTCAGTACGAGGCTAGCAGAAATCGTGAAAACCCAACCAACAACAGTGGAGCTACCCCCGTCAACAGCGAAACTCCAACTAACACCCAGCAGGGGTGTTCCTACAAAACCTTTCAGTCTTGTAAACCCAGCACCTTCACCGGGACCGAAGGGGCCATTGGCCTGGTCCACTGGATTGAAAAGATGGAATCAGTCATCGACATCAGCGACTGCGCCAACGACAAGATCGTGAAATACGCCACCTGCACTTTAGCCGACAAAGCGCTAACCTGGTGGAACGCTCAAGTCCAGATTATGGGACGCCCAGCTGCTCATTCCATGACCTGGGTAACTCTGAAGCAGATGATGATGGAGGAATTTTGCCCTCCCAACGAGATGCAGAAACTCGAAACCGAGTTTTGGAACATTCAGATGATCGGAGCTGACATTTCCGGTTACACAACTAGATTTCAGGAGCTTGCACGTCTGGTGCCTCATATGGTAACCCCCGAGAGCAAACGCATTGAGCGTTACAACAGGGGTTTGGCACCACAAATCCGAGGCATGGTTATGTCCTCCAAACCCGCCACTTTTAGGAGCGCAGTGGATCTGGCTCACAGCTTAACCGACGACGCGGTCGAGATTGGAACCCTGAAAGCTATCACAGGGAAAACTGAACTTACCCGTACTGATGCGGGCGACTCTGGAACCCACAAACGTAAATGGAACAATGATGGTAACGACCGTCAGGGTCAACAAAACAGAAACCCGGGAAACACCCGAGCCTTTGCCGCAATCACCAACTCTGGACCCAAAACCTATCTTGGCAACAAACCAAAATGCGACAAGTGCGGGATGCATCATAATGGCAACTGTGCTTTCTGCCAAGATTGCAAAAACTGGGGTCATTTGGCCCAAAACTGTAAAACCAACCCTCCTCCTCGATCAAACGCCTGTTACGAGTGTGGCGAATCTGGACACTTTCGAAATCAATGTCCAAAACTGAACAACAACCAGGACAACACTGGGAACAGCAATCAGAACAACAACCGCGCCGTTAACAAAGGCTACACCCCAAGCCGCGCATACATCCTCCGCGCACCGGAAACTGTTGCGGACTATGGCAAGCACGGTATGTCTTACCAACTATTGCTACGATTTAACGTTTCTTTCATTCGAATGTCAATTCGAACATATCACTTGGTAAACTTCGACTATTAACGAACGCATAACTATTTAAACTATACCGCGAGTATACTAAACTGATTTGAAACTTTCCTGGCAACGATTGAGCACCACCCAAACTGGTATTATTATTGACGACGTGACTTATTCGGAGAACATACGCCGCGGGCGATCCGACTTGATTTTAAATCTCGGGACGAGATTTCTCTAACATGGGGAGAATGTAACACCTCGCAAATTTGAACACGATTAATAACATTAATCACTTGCATTATTAGGCTAATTCCCTACTTGAGTGAATTCACAACACATTTTAGAGGTAAGTCTAGCATAGCCCAACTAGTTAGTACGCGTAGTATTACGTAGTCGTAATTACGTACAGATCAATTTGAAAACAAACGCGACAAAAATGTACGACTGTTGGTGAACAAAATTATTTAATAAAACGAAATTATTAAATAACGTAGTAACTAATAAATATTTTGTCAAAAATATTTACCAATTTATTTTATAACGCAAAACGTCAAAACGTATAATTAAAAATCAAACAAAGTTTGAAATTTATAAAATTTATAAAGTTGGTTCCATAAAAAGAGCCTAATTAAATATAATGAAATATGTAATTTAAAAATACATTAGTTGAAATACTGTAATATTTAACGATCGGATAAACAAACACGGAACGCAAACACGGAGGCAGAAGTGGAACAAAACCACCTCCACCTCCCTATTTTCTCTCCATTTCTTTTCACTTTCTTTCTTTTCTCTTTCTCTTTTCTCTCTATTATCACCACCACCTACCAAAACCACCACACAAATCACCACAAAACTACCATCAAACGACGCCGAATCAACAAACAAAATAGAGGAAAACGACCACGAGACTACGATCTATCTTTCTACCTTTTCGGATTTCAAATCCGACACTCGTAAGTTTCCGACAAATCCCGCAAATCTTTAGATTTCCAAGTTATAATTGCTACTTAGTGTTTAACATACTTAGAATAACATGTTTTAGTGTTTTATACAACCGAAAAAATTCCAAATCAACCAAAAATCCGATTTTTCTCGCTGTTCGTCGAGCAGGCGACTACGTCGCATTGGGACCGAAAACAGTACTGCGACGTAGGCCTTTACGTCGCATTACCCTTCCTTACGTCGCACATAGCGACGCAGACCACTACGTCGCATTAAATTGCGAGCGTCGCCTATGCGACGCAACCCATGACGTCGCAAAAACCTGAATGCGACGTAGACCCGTACGTCGCACCCTACGTCGCATAACAACCCAGCGTCGCACCTTACGTCGCTAAAAAACAGGAAGTTTAAAAACTTGTTTTCACTAAGTGTCGAACTAACCGGAAACGCATATCTTTATACAAATTCGATTCACGAGCCTTACAAACAATTCAAACATACTTGTTTTATCGAGATGCTGATTTCAAACTTTCACCAACGAGTCGTATACGTTTTCACAAACAACGAAATACAAACATAAACATTAAACGAACGATTTGGACGTGACTTGGTTGTACAAACACTAGCATGGATGATTAGTTAGACATCCACATACTTATTAAATCTCGTACGTTTAGGACGTTAGGAGATTTCAGACCGTACTTGGGCTTAAGTTTGCTAGCACCCGCACAACTACTTAAACTCAACAGGTGAGTTCACAGCCCCTACTTTTACTGATTTAACTGCTTTTGAACAGGGGTGGAAAACATAGTTAACTATTTTACTTATTGCCATAAACTGCTTTTACTTACATGATTGTTTATCATACTTGATTACTCGAACTATTAGAGTACTTTGAACTATTAAACTGTTGAACAAACTGGTGTCTGCGGATTAACATTTACATATTGACACACTGAACTAATAGGATAAATTATCGACAAACTGTTTTAACTAGACCGGAGAACGACCGGTAAACTGTTTTGCAAACGACTGTAAACTATTTTGGTATCTTACCGGAGAACGACCGGTACATATTGGTAACTTGTCGGAGAACGACCGACACTAACTTGGTATCTTACCGGAGAACGACCGGTACATTTGGTAACTTGTCGGAGAACGACCGACACAAACATAACTTTTAATCTTGTTTGGTATACCGGAGAACGACCGGTACTTTTGTGTAAAACGCTGGAGAACGACCAGCCACGTATTTTAGTGCCAGAGAACGACTGGCCAAGGGACGGGAGAACGACCCGTGCGTCTTGGATGGGAGAACGACCCATGCGTTTGTTGGACGGGAGAACGACCCGTGCGTATTTGACCGGAGAACGACCGGTACTGTGTATTTGTAACTCGCTGGAGAACGACCAGCACGTGTTTTAACTTGAACTTTGGGCGAACAACCCACAAAACTGGTATTTGGATAACATTCTACAAAACTTATACTCGACTATTATGGCAATACTATTTGTGAACATAATTGGATAACAACTGTGATACGAACTTGATTCAACTTGTGTAAACTTAAAACCTGTGAATTCACTCAACCTAGTTGTTGACTTTTACTATGTTTTTCAGGGAATTAGCTGCGCATATAAGAATCGCCAACACACATGGAGAACTAGGCGACCCTTGAAGTTAGGATGCCAACTTTTTGGAAACACATGGATTTCTTTAGTATAACTGAAATGCTTTAGTCATATTTCAGAAATCTACTTTTGTAAACTTATTACTTTTAACTTATACGATTCGAGGAATCGTAAACTTTGTAATTAATAACTTTTGGCATCTTATTATATATTGTTCTGTTGTAATCATAAGCTCTGATACGTATGCATGCTTTATTATTGTGACACCCCAGTACTTAAACTAAAACGCTTCCGCTAAACGAATTTTGGGGGTGTTACATATCATCATTATTATCATCATTAACCCAGTATTTAGAAAATATCAAATTCTTAACGCTCTTTGAAGTAATATTGAGACACTCGTAACCATGGCAACGGCTTAACTCCAAAGTTTCCAATAAAGGACATCCGGATAATATGTTTTCAATCAAATCTTCGTCTAACTCCATTCTAGAAAGACACAAGCTTTTAAGTCTGTTCCAACTAATCGCCCAGCCTAAGACTTTCAGATCCCTAAGACATGAACTGATGAAAAAAAAACTGATGCAGTGGAATCTGATTATTACGACGAGGCTAGAATTTTAAATCGAGTTCTTCAACGTTACGATCGAAAGCGTAACGAACCCAATCGTTGATTTGTGATACAATGGTTTTTGTTAAACTATGACACATTACCTTTTATTATATAATGTTCAAAATTAACATTTAACCCATTTCATAAGTTTATGAAATAAAAAAATAATGTTGAAAAGAAATGTTCACGTATTCACTAGTACATTTCTACTTTTTATTGTTTGACTTTTTATACACTACATACGATGGAATCCCATGCTCCACACACAATCAATACACTTTTAAAAAGTAAGTCTAGTTGCTTTCAATGTGTCCGCAAAAATGAGACAAAAGCAAAACAAGAAATGACATACTTTAATGCATATGTACGTGGACCACATAATTTAATAAATTAAATTTAAAATAACACACTTTTGTTATTTATTACGGAGCTCTCCTCGCCGCATTAATCAATTCCGATGACGGTTCCGGTACGGCCGTCCGTTACTCACCGCTAAACAAGCCGTTAATTATGTAACAGAGAAACAAATGGAACTGTATAAATCAAAAACCGTCGGTGTTGTTCACCGGTGCCAGAAGTATTCAGGTAAAAGCATGGAGAAAGTATAGCAACAAGCATTGAGTATAAAGGCTGATGGTAAGGTTCTGACGTTGACTGACACGTGTTTGTCGTTGATTGTACCGTGTTTTTATCTCAATAGCGGAGCTCCATTTGTGTTCTCACGAACCAATGGATGTGAATCCGTTAGTTTTAATTTCGATCTCTGGAAAGTAATCCGTATGACGTCATATGATCCGTCGATGTTGAAACCGTTTAATTTAACGTCGATAGACGGTAAAACATCGTGTATCGTTGTTGATGGTGGTTTAGTTTTAATTTAATCAGAGTAAGGATGGTGGTGATTGTGGTCGTAAGGAGGTGGCGACGGTGACAGATGTTTTTAGTCGGTGTGAAGATGGTGCCATGGTGGTGGTTGTGGTGGGAAGGTGGTGGTGGCCAGCGTCATTTTCTGGCGTTTGAAAATAGAAGGAGATGGAGAGGGGAAAAGGTTGAAGGAGATGTTAAATAGGAAGGATTACAATACTACCCTTAATGAGGTGGGGTTAAGATGATGATGTGGTAATTTACTATTTGATGCTCTCTCTACCCTTTTTAAATGATGTTCTCCCGTGAACTGTACCCTTACAAGTATAGTTCGTTCAAGAAAATAGTGCGTTTTGCCAAAAAAAAATGGTGTTAGACCATATAATGATTTGGTAACTGATTAATTTTGAAAGTTAAGATCAAAATTTGATTGTAATGTGATCACTATCAGTTTACATCACAACGTCTCTTTTAAAACTCTGTGACCATCTCCTATTCTCCTGTGAGTCTGTGACCATCTCCAATAGATACTTTAAAACTCTATATTTGGAATTTGGAGTTAAAAAAACTCATCTCCAACAATACTTTTAAACCAGTTGGAATAGTGACAATTTTACTCCAAATCTGAATTATGGAGTATTCTAATCCATCTTGTTCCAAAATTCTAACTATATAGTATGTGATTGGAGATTAATTATTTTATAAGATTCAATATTTTTAAAAAATTTTAAACTCTATATCTGGTGTATATGATTGGAAATAGAGTAAATTACATTGCCCGTCACTGTGGTTATCCCTATATTACGGTCCCAATCCCTGGGTCGAGTATTGTACGGATTCAGTCCCTTGACCCGGATATTTATTTCACTACCGGTCCCTCATCCATATAAGTCAAGATGAATTGACTAAAATACCCTTTATTTATTTATTTATTGTTCCTTGTATTTTTTTTCTTTAAATTAAACTGTACTATATAGTTAAAACAAATTAAGCACCGTATTATGCATATCAAGCTCATCACCCACCATTACCTGATTACTCCGACTTCTTCTCCACAACCTTACCACCCAAGCTTTTCTTCCGATTCCATTATTCTTTTTCAACTTAATTTAATTGTTCTAAAATAGAACTAAAAAGGTAAAAAAAATCTTATAAAAGAGTCTACCAAAATTATTTTTAAAAAAACCTAAATCTGATATAAATTTGGTAACTTAATAAAGTAGTTTCACGAAAACAAACTCAATCTTCAAACATCTTCAGAATCTCCAAAATTTTCAAAACGCAAAACCACTATCCGACATTCTCACCACCATTACGCAGAGGCGGAGTTGTTATGGTCCAAAGAGTAGCACATGCTACACATGATATTTATATATTTAGTATAGAAAACCTAAATTTTTTAATATGACTTACGTTCTACACTTAATAATATCGAGACACTTATCCTATTAAAACTTAATTGGACCAATTATCGGCAAAGCCCCACATAAATATTAATAAGCCCATGCAACTCTCTGCGTCCACTTTTAGAAGAAACAATAAAATAAAATATAACTAAGAATAATAATAATCATAATAAGGATAGTGACGAAGTTTAGTCAGAGTCGTCAATACATTTGTTTTTTTTTTTTAACAAAACCTTTTTGAGCTACTGGAAGGAAGTTTAATTACTCCCTCTGTCTCATTATAAGTGTCCATTTTTTATTTTTAAAAATTTTCTTTTACAACTTTGACTTTAAATATATTTGTTTTGTGTCATATAATACTTGACGCATAATATATGAATGGATTGAATTTTAAATGTATTTTCATTGATATAATTTTCATCGGGTATTATATGACACAAATAAAAATCTTTAAGGTCAAGGTTGAAAAAGAAAGACTTCAAAAAGTCAAATGTGAACACTTGTAATGGGACAACGGTAGTATATGCTTAGTATTTTTTGCAACCCTCGGCATTTCTTCCTAGCTCTGCCACTGCCATTACGCCATCGTGAATCCTGACAACCAGCACTCACTCCGTCGTCACGTGCTACATCTAACAACCACTCCCCATCCCGTCACATCTGTCAGCAACCCGCCGCTCTTCCTTCGTCCTCTCTAAAACGTCCAGTGCCAGTTCTGATTGCTGGTAAAGGTTTTGATTTTAAGCTTTGATTCCTTTTCAATTTGAGATGTGTTTTATGGTGGTGTGTGTAGAGTTAAAGAGGGATAAAAGGAAGATGATGACAATCTATTGTTGGTACAGAGAGAGACCATTTTAAAATATTTTGTTTCTTTTAACTTTTTTTTTTATGAAATAAAAGAAAGAAATTAGCAAAAGACTATTTTACCCTCTACTTAATTGGACGAGGGATCGGTAGTGAAACAAAAATCCGGGTTAAGGGACTGAATCCGCACAATACCCGACCCGGGGACTGTGACCGTAATATAGAGATAACCACAGGGATGGGCAATGTAATTTACTCCCTTGTAACCTTAAAAAAAGGGTGTTGATAAATACAACATGAATTTTGATTCCTACACCAATATTTTATACAGTTAATGCATACAGTACAACTGCTTGATGCACATTTGTGTTGTATGAATCAAACTTTGTGTTGTATTTATCACCTCCCTAAAAAAAGCATGAGAAATAAGGAATTATGGATCTCATTTGTCAAGGGATGATACATGACTCGTATTGTTACATATTTAGTCCTTTAACCTTTTCAAATATAAATAATTAGTCTATCATTTTGCTATTTGTTGCATATAAGCGTATGTGCACTTTGACGCACGAAACATTCCCGTATGTATATATGTTCTTAGTTTAATTTTTTTATAAATTAAATTTAGTATACAACTTAATCTTTATAAATCATATATTTTATATATTATGTTATAGATGTAAATTTGATTTATATTTGTTCGCATCAACTCAATTGTAATATTTAAAAAAGGATTATTCGCAACCCAAGCTAAGGGTAACTGCATGTCATGTCTACCTACTAGTATGGGAAGTTACTGGTAGTAAAATGAAAGACCCGTCCAGCGTCAAACGAATCAGGATTTAGCTACCATCCGAACATTATTACCATATGGACTAAAAATGTACTTTTCTAAAGTTTAGGGGCCAATTGCAAAACATCAACTAACCAATTTATACGCGTGACATAAGTTAGTAGCTGGTTTTTATAACGGAAGCCCTTTGATGCTCTGATTTTTGACAAAGGTATAAATTCTTTATAAATGTCTTGACTCTTAATGTTTTAACAAAAGCTCTGAGCCTCTGAGGGGTTCACTTAGGGCATCTCCAACGTATACACTAAACACTACATCAAATTTGGTGTAATAAAGGAATATTTCATGAATATGTTTGCACCAAATGTATTTCATCTCCAACGTATGTACTAAATTTCTGCACCAAAACAACTTTCAGCATTTACACGTTGACCCCTAAACTATTTTCATATCATACTTTACTTCAATTCATTAATTTTATGATCAATTAACCTTTCAAACTATTAACTTAACTGTAAATTTTATTTATTTACTTTCGTAAAGTTTAAATTACATAATTTTTTGCATAAATCAATGTTTTAATTATCATAATTTGTTTGAAAATTATATTTTATTATTTTAATAATCATAATATCGAATCTAAAGTATACAAAACTTAAAAGATTCATATAAATAAATAAAGATAATTCAGTTTTGTACTAAAATAATAACAATATTTCAAAAATAGGGGCTAAAATGAAACATTATAAATTTAGTGCATAGTTTAATGTTTATGCAAAATCCTCAAATTTGATGAGTTGGTTGGAGCGTAAATTTTACACCAAAACACTAAATTGGGTGTAATAGTTGATACATTGGAGATGCCTTAGAAAAGCCCTGTCAAAAACAAAGAAAAAAAGAAAAAGAGAAGTTTTGAACACAACGAGAGCTCCGTTGCCGCCATGGAAACGGTGCACGAAGAAGAAGAAAAATTAGGTCAAAATCAACCTCGAAAACGGATCAAAATCGTTGAAGAAGTAAAAGATCGAATCAGCACGCTACCAGATTGTTTGTTAGTTGAAATCCTCTCTCGTTTATACGAAACAAAATACGCGATCAGAACTCGTAAACTCTCCAAACGATGGAGATATGTTTGGACTGCTGTTCCTAATCTCACTTTCAAATATAATGATGACATCCCTTATTATCAAAGAAACACAAAATATGTTCCCCCAATTTCCAGTTTCTTTTCCTACGTCGACCAAACCCTAACCCGACGTGGCCATTCGAAACTCAAGAAATTCGAACTCGATACTCGTTACGAGACTCGGTTTCAACATCAGGTAAAGAGTATTATTCGTTATGTTATTAATTGCAATGTGGAAGACCTTACTGTAAGATTATGGAATTATGAGGATTTGGTAGGTCAGTTTATGTTTGATCAGTTCTTTTTCAACAATTCATGTATTACTAATCTTACACTCGGAGGTTGCGTATTCAATCCTAAAGGTGCAATAAGTTGGAAAACTCTAAGGAGTTTGTATATCAAACAAGGGAGATTAGATGAATATTTGATTGAAATTATATTAACCGGGAGTCCTGTATTGGAAACTTTGAAGTTGGAATATTGTTTTGGTTATGAGCGTCTTGATATTACTTCAAAGTGTGTTAAGAACTTGGTGATCTCTGGATACATGGTTCCTGAATTTGGTAACTATGATGATTTTACAGATACTCTTGAAATCAATGCTCCTAATATTTTGTCTCTTGTTATCGATGATGAATACTTGGCGTTGAATAAGCTTTCGTTGCTAGATGTGTCTTCTTTAGTCAAAGTTGACTTAAATTACACATTTGAGAAACATTATGGTGATTGTAAGGAAGATATACTTGAAGGAATTATACAAAGTCTTCCTCGTGCCGCAGAGGTTAATATCAGGATGTGCTGTTATGGGGTAAAATATCTACTCTTTTGGCATATTGTAGCTTTGATAGTACTTTATTTTATTATCTTTAGATCAAATTGTTTGTTTAAAATGGAGAAAATTGCCAAGAATGGCAGGTAGCATAACATTTCATGTTTGACAATATGGGGTATGTCCGTATGTGATATTGTGAGAAATTGGATTTTTGTAGTCAGAAAAGTTTGCATTCCTCGTTTTATCAAAATTGCTAATTTATATGTTACAATTTTATGGCAATATCCCAAAACGTAAATTTGATTTTTAGTATCTTGAAGAATTAAAATTAGATAAGTATTATCTCTATAGTCATTGTATATTCCAATTTTTGTCATTTTTCGCTAGGCCCTCTCTCGTTTGGAAGCTGACGGCTTCATACGTCCACCGAACGTGAAGGTTCCTGATGCTACCCCACCTGTATCCTCTGATGATGATTCACAGGAGATGTGGTGATTATTAGTTGGTGTTATTGATTGGTGATGCTCCTAAAGGTGACAAGGCTATTTCAGTGACGCCCTTTTAACTTCATGTTTTGTTAAGATTATCTAATTGTTACTCTAATGTGTAGGCTTAAGTTCCGAATCTTTAATTTATGCTCCTACGTTTTCTAACTTTGGTTTATCATGAGCGTTTGATTGTGCTCAAGTTTAACCTTCTATGGTTTATCATGTACTCTGTAGTTATTAGCTGTTGTGAACCTTGTCCGTATGGTTGGTTAACTCGCAAACTTCTTTTTGTTACTTTGAGTTCATGTTTACTTTATGATGGTCCAATAGGTGATGACATTAAACATTAATGGAATATTGAAGGTTGAATTTGAATCATTGTTTAGCTAAACACATTGTTGGTTCATTCCAATACCATATAAATTTTTTACTCCAATATTGATTTGATTACTAGATGACGAGTTATCCTTGTTTTAAGCTCGAACTGCAAAAATGCTAACTGTTGGCAGTTTGAATAATCTTCTTGGCTCATAAAGATTGTAGCCAAGTCAGCTCTATTAAGTAAGCATATCCTAAATGTGAATTTAAAGTGCCATCAGTTAAGTTAACCTGTGTCGCACCACCAAATTTGTTAATTGTGATTACCAGAGTGTTTTGCGGAAGCATTAGATCGAGTGGGGGTGACGACGTATACAAAGTACATATGATGTGTTAAATCTAGTCTTAAAATTTATCGTTGAATGTGAAACAAAAGAAGTACCTCAAATAGACTAAACACAACCGGGCAGTGGACCCTGTCGAGTAGTAGTATAGGTTTGGTAAATCCAAGTTCGAACACAGGGAATGTGAATTTAAGAATTATATCTAAATGAAACTAATTTGTACAGAAAAGGAAATGTGGGGTTTTTGTGACCGAGTTGTCACGTTGCCTATAAACTACAAACTTTAATTAATCTAGGCAGGTGGACTCTGAAGAGTCAAAGTGATTGATTGGAAATTTTCAGATATTAAAAACAATGCTTGCTTGGACTATTTCACTAGTGATTTCGGGGTGTATAGTTATAGCCTGTTATACTATATGCCAAGGGTAATATTCATCAAACATAAGCTCAACGTTCGCTAAGACCTATAGTTCAACTTCAATCAACAAACCTATGATTTAATCTAGTAACGGACGTTCGCCATGGTTACAAACTTGCACCATTTAGCTAAATCATTTGACACATTCCAAAATTACATTCGCAATTTCGTTCAATCATTTATAGACAAATAATCAATAGCAATTTACTTGGTTGAAAACGTTCGCTATATCAATTAGTAAATTACCAAATGGTCAAATTCTAGAGATTAAGCTCAATCACACAAGGTTCTCCGATTAAACATAAATTTAGATATTTGTGAGTTTGCAAATCATCCACACGACAAACATTCGCTATAATCGCTAACTTGTTTGTATTTAACTAGTTGTTGTTACAATCATCAAATGCTTTGTTCCACAAATGACAAACAACTATTTAGGTATTTTTTATAAGCAACAAACGTTCGCTATAATCGCTTAGTGAAAATGCCCAAGTTTCATAACAACAACAAACCACATACATACGAATTCATGGATGATTCACAAACTCAAAGCATAAATTAACACCAAAAGATACACCCCTAATCAACTAGCTATTTCATCCAAACAAGCACAATAATCTAGCCACTAATCATCATAACAACAAGATAAACACATGAAATAAGAGAAATCAAAGTAAACATAATTATAATCGAATAAAGATGCAAACCGAGTGATTACAATGTTCGGATGATGATTCTTCGTGTCCAAATGATGTAAGATGATGAGAGATCTTCAAGATGATGAAAATGGCTTGAAAACCCCCAAAAATCGCCCATGGGGGCTGCTGGTTCGGGTATGAGAAAGTTAGGTGAGATGTGAGGAAGAAAAGGGGTTTTTATGGTCAAAAAGTACTCAGCCGTCACAAGAACCCGGCGGGTCCACTATAGAACCCGGCTGCTCCTCCAGCCTTAAAATGGAGGCTTTTTTCTGTTACCATTTTTTGCTGATTTTCATAATTCACCCGGCGGGTAAACACCCCTACCCGGCGGGTCCTCCTCATTTTCAGAAAACCATATTTTGCATATTTGTAGATCTCTCAGTTACCTTCGTCTGGATAGCTTACTCGCCTCAATCCGAGTTCGTATGAGGGAGATATGGCCAAAACGGTGCAGCATAGCAAAATCAGCAAAATTCTCATCTTTTCATCCATTCTTTCTCAATCTTCAATCTAAACACATGAAATCAATTTCCAACTAAATAAGTACCGAAAGTTCATGAAATTGACAAGAAACAAGTACAAAAACAATGATGTCGCGAGAGATAAACATGTACAAAATGAGCGATATCAACATACATACCTATCAAAGCATATGGATATCGCAGAACATATATGTTAAGATGCCATAAATGTTAATATCAAAAGTTTACGATTCGTCAAATCGTAGCAGTAGAAAAGTAGTTAAGTTTTACAAAAGTAATCACATTTTTTTCAAAAGATGGCATCCTAAATCACCACGGGTCGCCTAGTTTCCATATGTGCAGGCGGTCTTACATATGCGGCTAATTCCCTGAAAAACATAGTAAAAAGTCAACACATGGTTGAGTGAATTCACAGGTTTTATGTTTACGTGTAAAGTTTGATCAATCAATATGTTTGTAACGTTTTGCAATAACAATTTAAGTAGAGTTCATCAACGTGAGGTTTCGTTTGGGATGTCGCCCAAAAGTATCGTTTGAAAAGTATTGTCCAAGAAGTAGGACCTATAAATGTTTGCCCAAGAAGTAGGGACTTTCTATGTGTGTTTGCCCAAGTCGTAGAGACTTTCTGTGTATGTTTGCCCAAGTCGTAAGGACTTTCTGTGTATGTTTGCCCAAGTCGTAGGGACTTTCTGTGTATGTTTATGATAATGTTGTTTCATAATGAGAATTCGTATAAAGCCATAAATGTTTTATAAATCGTTGTACGTATGACATCATTCATAAATCGTATAAGTTTAGTTCCAAAGTAATCTAGCTACCAATTAAAACATGATCACTATCATTAATAATAGATAGTTGGGAGTAAGCAATCATAGTAGAAATCAGGAAATCAAGTAAGTTATGACAATCAGTAAAAGCAATGACTATGTTTTCCACCCCTGTTCAAAAGCAGTCAAAACAGTAAAGGTAGGGGCTGTGAACTCACCTGGTGAGCTAAAAGTGTGCGAGTGCTAGCAAAGCCTAAGCCCAATGTACTTCTAGTCGGTAATCTCCTAACGTCCTAAACGTATGAAATTATGAGTAAGTGGATGTCCTAGTTGACCATCCATGCTAGTGTTCACGCAACCAGATATGTCCAAACGATTTAGTTGTTTGTTTGTGTTTTAAAAATGTATATGGCACGTTGGTGAGTTTTCGTAATAATAATTCCAAAGTATTATTATTAAGTGTTTCATTATTTTGTACACTTATAAAAGTGTATGCGAGAGTATGAATAAGTTTACGTTTGTTTTCCCGAAAGTATGTATATGTATAGATGTCCAAATGTATACTTATATATATAATTTTGTCCGAAATTATGCCCATGTATAAGTATCCGAAAGTACATGTCCGAATGTATTAGTATCCGAAAGTATGTGTTTAAATATGTATCCGAATGTGTGGTATCCGAATGTATATGTTTTAGTCCGAAAGTCGGGGTCCGAAAGTGTAAAAATCCGAAACTAGGGGTCAAAAATGCACTTTGTCCGAAAGTCAATGAAAGTCAACTCCGAAAGTTGACTTTAGGAGTCAAAATCACTATTCATCCGAAAGTCAAAGGGTCAAGGTTACTATTCATCCAAAAGTCAACAAAAGTCAAAGTTCGGAGTGAAAATCAGTCCGAATTTGTGATTTTTATTTAAAATAGCAAACATTATCGATAGGATCCGAAATTTTTACAAGATGTTCCTACATATCTTAAGTACTTCCTGTAATTTTTTCATGACTTTTGGAGGTCGTTTGATATTTTTAAAAAAATCGAGAAGTATAGCAGTACTGTTTAGTCCGACTTTAAAACTGTTTTCCATAGTTTGGATTTTCTGGAAAAATGAGTGTATTTCTAGAATGAGCCAAAGAAGAACTTTTTGTAGTTAACAAAATTACCAAGATTTTTCAAGTGGTCTCATGCGTTTTAGTTGTCTAGAACTCAAGTTATGGTCTCGAGAAGTGGGCGGAAGTTTCCTAGCCGCCGGAACAGTACGTCTATGTCACCGGAGAAAAATAGTTTCGGGTACTAAACGGAGTCGAAATGCTACGAAACAAATTTTGTTAAAAAGATTACTTCTTGTACTACATTTTAGGCTCAAGAAACGCATCATTTCATGAAGAAATGATTTTTAAATAATTCATTGAAGTGGGAACAAAAATCTAGACAGATTATGTTTTTAGAGATTTTGAGTTTTAAATTGCGTTTCGGTTAATATTTTGGACATTTCATGGTTGAGGGACTACTAAAACATGTTAATAGAAATATAAAAAGTATTCTTAAATAGTTTCAAGGTTCTTACAAAGCGTATGAAGAAATGGAGACGGCAAGGTTGTTGTACTCGTCTTTGTGGTCGTTTTTGTGCCTTTAGCTTCGTTTCTCTTCATGTCATTGGTGGTGGCCGATGGTGGAGGGGTGGTGGAGCTGTGGTGGCTTCTGGAGGGGGTAGAGAGAGAGAAGGGAGAGAATAGAGAGTAGAGAGAGATGTTGAGTGTAAGAAATATAGGGATGGGGATGTTTGGAAAATCTTTGAAGCAAAGAGGGGGGGTATGGGAACCCATACCTCATGCAGATTTTCTGCATAATTTGGGTGGGTCCCACTCCATGTGGGTGTTTAAATCTTGTTCCAAAAGTTGTGTAGCGTGTGGTGCTCGTTTACCCGTCCGTTTCGTCGTTCGTTTATACGTTATACGTTATTTATATACGCTTTCGTTATCGGTTCGAAACTCGGTATTTTTAATAGAAGTATTTCATCAAAATACTTTGTTTTGAGTTATAAAAATATAACTTGTGACTATTTCATTCGTCGGGCGCGAATCACACGTTTTTGTCGCGTACGGTTTGTTTTATACAATACGAAATACGTTTTAAATATTATTCACATAATATTTAGTGAATAATAATGTTATTAAATAATTTCATATTATTTAATATTTTGGTTCACCAACGGTCATATATTTTTGTCGGATTTGTTCCGAATGTTTTGTACGTAATTACAATTAATTACGAAATAAGTAATACTACGCGTATTAACTAGTTGGGCTTTGCTAGACTTACCTCTAATATAGTTATGAATTCACTTAAGTAGGGAATTAGCCTAAAATGCAAATGTTTAGTTTACGTAATCGCGTTTAAATTTGCGGGGGGTGTCACAACCTGTCATCATTAGGACCATGATTACTCAATATTTCCTTCCAATCCGCACTTTCAATCGAGTCACTATCAGACCAATCACTTACCTTTGTTAAATCACTGTCACTATTGAGGATAAAGGTGGAGTAACACTTGGAATGTAACACTCTAGGAATTGCATTTATATTTAATCTGTTTTACAATAGGATTTGTACACTTTAATATATTAGTATGCCATCCAAGTTGCTAATTGTTTAAATCTCTATTACTACAATTTCTTGTTAAGTTAGTGTGCTAAGTAGTAGACATATTTCTAAGTTAGGAAGATCTTTTATGAAACATAACTTAATGGGACGTAATTGACAAAGGTGAAATATCATGAAAGGCTTGTTAAAACCATCTGACCTCCCATTTTTTTTTCTTCTAACGGTTCTAAATGAGAGAAATAAGACAAACTTTTCAAAGTGAAGAAATCAATTGAATTTGACAACTAAGAATTCAATTCTTCATTTGAGCCCTATCAAGGTAAATCCTTAAATTCTTATCATCATGAGTTTCTATCAATCAATTTGTTCATGCATGTAGATAGGATGCATAATTGGTACTATATTAGGATAGTTTATCATCTTATAGTAGAATCAACAATTGGGTAAATTATTAAGTCAAAATCTTACACAAATCTGTTGTCGAAACAAATTGTGTGTGTGTGTGTGTGGGGGGGGTTGAATTAATTTATAAACTTACTTGATGCTGATCCCAGTTTCTGTCTAACTTTTGCAGTGTGATCTGAAATTCCATATTAAATTAGCCGAAACTCGGATGTAGGTGTACCATGCGTTTCTGGTAAGGTGTAGTTGTCTACTTTAATCCTCTTTGGGCACTTTAAATCTGTTTCTGAGTCAAAATTGATCAGAAGTTTGTATTTGTACAGCAGGTAGCAGGTCCGTTTCTGAAACAAAATTGTTATAATGATCTTTGAAAATTTATATAAATTTGGCCGTGTGTCCATTTGGGTCGATTCAAGTTGGGTTAGGGGGATGCGAGAGTCCTCTAAATCTGTATGAAACCAATGATTTCTATAAAGATAATTGTAGTTAAGGAACACATGGTTCTTGAAGGCGTGCACTGCTGCAAATGCATCTTTTAAGGTAGAAGTTTTTTAGACTCTGGAAATATCTTCACATAGCATACTGGATTGGTTTAAATTAGAATACCTTAAGCATTAGTGATGTTTTAGCTGTTGTCAGATTCGTTTATTATTATCATTAGTGATGTTTGTATGCCTTGAATAGTTTGCTTTCGTATGTAAATTAATATCATGATTATATTTAGCCTTTAAGTAGTGGGTGGGGTTCAGAGGAACATGGACTTTAAAAGGGGTAGGGAGAGCCACTTTTTGACCAACCAAGGACTGATAAGTGTCAGACGCGTCCCCACCTGTTGCCATCGTTTGGAGAGTGTACCTGTGCTTAACTGCTTATGGCTTCTTTTGTGTCAGGTAAACGAGACACGATTTGAACAGGTAAGCAATCTGGTAAACCACTTCTTATATCTTCTTCTTCACACTTTCTTTTTCGGGTGATTTTTAGGTCGAATTTGAGCTTGTTTTTCCACCATTTCCATAGCTGCAATAGATACCTCTTTCCGGGCTTCCTTTCCACTATGAAGTACGGAGAAAAATACAGTAGTGAAATAAAGTTTTTCTTTTGACCTTCAACTTTATAAAACTACATTCCAGACCCTGTAAAAGCAAAGTTACTTTTTTAATGGCCGATTGTTAACCTAATGTAACCTCACACCATGACCACGTGACAAATCCAAAATAACGCATATCCGATAATCATAAAACTAACTAAGCTGTTCCACGCTACAATGAGCTTTCGTTGGTCATAGGAGGAAAAGAAATGGGAAAGCGGATATTTTCATTTACAGTAATGCATATGTTTTAGTTGCATCTTTTGTGTTCGGTAAATGAGACATGATTTTAGCGAGTATGCAATCCCCTAACGCGCTTGATCTTCTTCTGTAATGTTTTACTGTTATTCGTTGGTGGATTTTGATTATTGAAGCTATTTGGTTTCAAATTGGTTCCTCGAGTCTGTTAGAATATGAACTCACAAATTTACAAATATACTACAATATTATTGATATTTACAGTTCTTTTAAACTAATATTTCAGCCCCTTTTCTTTTGGAATTAAATTCTTATTATAAACTCATGAAATGAGATAGTAAACTGAAGCGTCTCAATGTGATTGCTTTAATTATTTAGGTGAATCTGGTGCTGGTGGTGCAACTGAAGGATACATCTGGGTGAATAAAATCAGAGCGACTCTTTTGAATTTTGTTACTTAACCATCACTTACTGTCTTACTCTTGTACACTCTTTTGAATTTTCATCATCACTCAAACGCAACTCTGGTTACAGGAGATCACAAACATGTAACGTGAGGGTAACTTGCAGGCTCCATAACTGCAGATTATGGGTTTGGAATTTGTATACAAGAGGTAAGAAACAAATTTACTGCAAACGAAGAAAATATAAAACATCAAACAACATTATCAATGAATAAAAGAACCATAGACTAACAGAGATTTAGGACCACTATTTGATAAGCTCGTGAACCATAAAGTCAACAGAATTAATACAATTTGCCAACATTTAGGTTTTTACAATTAAAACAAGCACTAATCGGAATCTGCTCATTCGGAATCATATAAGAGTAACGAATCTGTGAATGCCTTCAATAACTTAATCTAATTACCTTTCGATCTCCGCTTTCACCTAATCACTATCACTATCAGACCAATCAGCTGCTACTTCCGGTGAATCAAGAACCAAGTTTGATAGGAAATTGAAACCAACAAAAGATAGCCATGAAAAGGAACAAAAGTAAGGATGTTGCAGTGCAGAGGTGGCAGGATAGGCGAGTTCGAAAACAGGCAACAAAAAACATCCAGGTTGAAACAAATAATTTTCAATACAATGCAAAACAGGTTGGGTCTGGTTGACCCCCAAACACTTTTGACCATCTTTTACAGATATTAATTAACAGGAGTATGTTACAAATCAAATATATTGGAACAAAAACAATTCTGAAGGTTTTAAGATTTAAAAGTACACACCACTTTCAACCCATTTGACATGTTACCGAAAAAGCTAATGTTTTTATATTTGAACCATTTGAGATATAACTGAATCCATTCAATTCCATTCAATTAAAATCAAGGCAAACTGAAAATAGAAAACGCAATCACAACCTTAATGAGAAAAGAAGACATCCAAGTAAAAAATAAAAACCATTCATACTCCATGGATTAGTTCCAAATGAACATCCAACCCTCCTCAAGTCCCGATACATATGACCTCGACCAAGTTTACTATATAAAAGTAAAATCAATATAGTATCACTAAGCTAATCAAATCATCAACAATTTATAACTATATGTCAATCCCCAAAATGGAAGTAGTTTTACCTTGTGACATAAACTCCCAATCTTAAGCTCCTTGACATGGGGAAGCTTGAGTATAAATCCTTTAAGCATCTTTTGTTCCGTTTCTTTACGTGTAGTCTCATCATACTCTAATTTTACTTTAACTAAAGAAGACATATTTAGCAAGAAAACCCTCCATAACAACAAATCACCACAAATTCAGTGACAAAATATCAGGAGCACTGATTACGATAATATCTGCAACATCATCAGGTTCTCCTTCTTCAGGAGGAGCTGAGTATCCAGAGAATATCAAGTTCTTTACACTCTTTGAAGTAATATCGAGACACTTATAACCATAAGAATTACGTAACTCCAAAGTTTCCAATACAGGACTTCCAGATAGTATATCTTCAATCGAGGTGTCATCTAATTTCGTATACGAAAGACACAAGCTTGTAACGTTTTTCCAACTAATGGCACATGTTGGATTAAATATGCAGCCTGCCAAGTGTAGATGAGTAAAAGCTGAATTGATGCAAATTAACTCATCTAACAAAAACTCAGCTTCCAAGTTAGCATTTACTAACCCTAGGTTAAGTTGTTCAACGTTACAATGATTAGCGTAACGAATCCAATCGTTGACTTGCGAGTCAAACTGACACTTGTAATCATGAAGGAAATTGAGAGTGAACTTGTTAAGCTTCAAAGTTGGCGACATTGAGTTAAGGTTTTGTCGACGAACGAAACGAAATCGGAGGTTGAATCATTTCTATAGGGACGCTCAAAAATGAGATTATGAACGAAAGGCCAAAGATGTTGCCATCGTTTAGAGGGTGTACCTGTTGTAATTTGCGTCTTTAGTGTAAGGTTATCGAGACCGGATTTCAACAAGTAAGCAATCAGGTAACGCACTTATTACATCTCCTTCTTCTTCCTTTTCCATGTTTTCTTCAGATTTTATCAATTTGACCATTTTAGGTTGATTTTGGTCTCTTCTTCGGCGGTTCTACCGTTTCCAGCAGAAAAGGGGCGCGTTTACTTATCGAATTTTTTTCACAATTTTCATTTTTTGTTTTTCTAGATAATGGAGAGTGTTTCATTTCATCAGAAAAACATTGAAAACTTAGAAAATACTTTCAGAGGTGAGGGATGGAGTTTTCCTTTTTAAGGAGATAGTAGAAATAGAAATTTGGAAAACCTTCAAAAGTAGTTTTCAAATTTTCAGTTATAAAAGGAAAAATAGGGATTTTCTTTTTTTAGAAAAGTTTTTTGAAAAATCCGATTTGAACACGTTTTCTATTTTTTTAGTTTTCACAGAAAATTTTCTAAAAAAGTGAGGGTGCTAAATATATCCTAGGGTTCGGAACTACAATTTTGGCGGACTAAATTGAGTGTGAATGTTATATGTACAGCCATTGTACCAAAGGGGTAAATTGTGTTTCAATAGCAAATTAGAAGGTTGGTTGACTATGAAAATATGTAACTCTCATAAGTACAAGGAGTGATTGCGCTTATACTCGATGTTCAAATGAGCCCACAAATTTGATTTTGAACCAATCAAATAAATGAAAATCATAAAAAAGCATCAAAAGCATTGAACAACGTTTTTTATTGAAATTTAGGGGTGTTAATTGGATAATTTATCTGGGTTTCGGGTTATTCGGGTCTCAAGGTATATTATCTAACCTGAACCCGATTCAAATAATGTTGGGTTATTCCATTTCGGGTTATTTGGATCCGGGTTGGGTTCGGGTAATACATTTTTAACCCGAATAAGATGATATATTGAATTTTCACAACTTGAACAAACTTAAACTTTACAAAATGACACTATAATATGTATGTTGTTGATTGTGAAATTAGAAGGTTGATTATAAAAATATGTAGCTCTCATAAGTATACTAGCGCCTACGAGCACAAGGAGTGATTGACTTTGTACTCGATGTTCAAATGAACCCACAAATTTGATTTTGAACCAATAAAAAAAAAAACAAAAAAAAAAAAAAACATTAAAAGCATTGAACCTAACGTTCTAGATTGAAATATTAAATGTAGGTAGGGAGTGGCTGAAGGCTGGCCCTACGGATAAATTATCATTCCCACTCCGTCCGCTCTTAACAGTATAACCTATGGCTATGGCTGACAATTTTCGACTCGATTCGAAACCCGACACGAATCCAACTCGATAGGGTCGGGATTTTTAGGGTCTCAACCCCTCAATCCGGAACCCGCCAACCTGATATTTTTTCAGGTCGGGTTCGGGTTAGCAAATGAATTTTCGAGTTGAACCCGACAAATCGAAAATTTCTGTATAGTCAAAGTATATAATATGTATTTTGTCCAGTGCATTTAAATTCTTAAATTTCGATTTATAACTCTTTAATACCCTTGAGTTTTGGTAGAAGTTGTGGAGTAATGATGAAGAGGCGATGAATCTATATAGATATTATTATATGTTTGTGATTATTTTGAAATTTTATAAACGTTTTAATGCTTATAAATGATTAGGTAATACTCGTATATTTTTAAAACTTGACCCATGTGACCCATTCGACCTGAAAGCTCAAAAATAACCCGAAAATCTAGATTAGATTAAAAATTGAGTTACTCAAATTGAATATGAGTTATCGGGTTTTGGGTTAACCAGATTATAAATCTATTAGGTTCGGGTTGACCATTTATGACCCGCCAACTGTCAATCCGAACCCCAACTCGAATGTCCACCCCTAAATTATTTCCCGGTTAAAAATTTCGGGGGATTAATATATGAATATTCGTTGATAATCTTCTATCTATATTTATAAAACAAAGATTTTTCCTTGCTTTTTAGCCATGCCACATCATCTCATTACCTTTTTATAAAACCCTCATAATTATGCCAAATCATCAATTTAGTTTTTCCTTAAAACAAAGATTTAATCTTGCTTTTTAGCCATGCCACATCATCTCATTACCTTTTTTTAAAACCCTACTAATTATGCCAAATCATCAAATTAAGGTTTCCTTAAAAATTCATAAATATTAACCCTTTCATCTTAAAAATTTTAAAAATATAAATTCCCAACAAAAACTATTACGTTCTATTTTGTAAAGAGTCATAATTCGATGTTATTATAATTTATTATAAAAAAAAAAACAAATTTCTACATCTCATACATTGCAATTGCCTAATATTATCATCATCAACTAACATGTTTTATGAAAATCAGTTTTAATAAAATATATGGAACTGATTATTTTTTGTGAATTTTGGTATATATTACTATTGAGTTTCAATAATAAATTTCTAACTTTCAACAATATTAATACAATTAAAAACCTAAAAAAAGTATGATTGATTATATTTTATTTTAATTGTCGTGTACCGCAATCGCTCAACAAATGTATTAAAACTTAGCTTAATTTTACAATTGATGGTTGTTACTGTGAGAAATAGGTAGAAGCCCAAAATCCAACCCCTCTTAAGAAACGAAGAGGCTACATTATACTTGATGTATCAACGGTTGAAAAAATAAATACAAATCCATCCATTATTGTTCGATTGATGTTACTAATCATATTCATTGTCAATAATAATTGCATTTTTAAATTAACAATATTAAACTTATAAATTAGTATAATTGTATTTTATAAATGGTCGTGCATCGCACATTCTCATCTTAAAAGTTTTTATAATTTCAAATTCCTGATAAACTATTGCCTTCTATTTCGTTAAGAGTCATAATTCAATTTTATTATACTTTATTATAATAGTTTTCAAACAAAGATTGATTACATTTAATAGATAACGATTTTTTATACATAAAAATAAATTCATTTTCTTATTCATATCTCATACATTGCGATTATCAAACATTATCAATACTAACTACCATGTTTTAAGAAAATTAGCTTTACTAACATATATGAAATTGATTATTTTACGTGCATTTTGTTATGTTTTACTATTGAGTTTCAATAATAGATTTTGAACATTCAACAATATTAATACCACTTAAATCTTAAAAAAATATAGGTTTAATTTTATTTTTTAATTACCTTGCATCGTAAATGCTCAACAAATGTATTCAAACTTAAAATAATATTGCAACTGATGGTTGTCACTTTTGTCATTCACACGTTGACGATATCGGTGTTACCGTGTAAAGTAGGCAGAGACTCAAATTTCAAACGCTCTGAAGGATATACTACATCATACTTGATGTATCGACTGCTGAAAAAATAAATACAATTTAATCTATAATAGTTTGATTTATGTTACTATTCATTATATTCCAATGATAATTGTGTCTTTTAATTAATAAAATTATACTTACAAATTAATATAATTATATTTTCATAAATGGTCGTGCATTGCACAGGCTCCATGCCTAGTACTTTTAATATAAAGTATGTTTTGCACCATGGTAGATTATTACATCTACAAAGAGGGTGTTTGGGGGGGCTTATTTTCATTGCTTATAGCTTATTGCTTATAAGTAGCTTATTGCTTATAAGCAATAAGCATTTAAGCTAAATTTGAGTGTTTGGGGGAGCTTATAGCTTATAAGCAATAAGCTATTTTTTATGTGTTTGGAGGAGCTTATTTTCCATGAGCTTATAATGGTAAAATGACTAAAAGGGTCATTGTTGTATATTAATATGTGAGCTTGCTTTTAAACTTTATATAATTATTTATTTTACCAACTTTTATATTATTTCAATAAGTACTAGTTGATGACATTTTCATTAAATTGTAAAATAAGTGATACAAGTACATTCCATGATGTAACATACTTTTCATCTCGATTCCACAAATTGATTTGTTATGGTCCGTTGTGATACACAGAGCATCCTAAAAACTTGTAAAATCAGTACGACACGATAATCACTGAAAGGTCACGAGATGTATAAATGACTTTCTGATAATATACTTATTAACAAATTTTTATCTACTTTCCTTATATCATCTCGTTAGTTTATGCCAACATATCGACTATACACGAATTGCTAAAATAAGAATGACGAAAACTCAACTTAACTAGGGGCTACACAATCACAAACATCTTATATCAAGGTTTTTTATGTTTTCAACTCATAGCCTAACACATGCAATTATTGAGTTGCGAAATAAACTGTATATCGTAACGTATAAGGGGTAGGAATTTCTTGAGCTTCGATTGGCCACGATGAATTAGGGTTTTCCCAAAATTAGATAATTTGATGTGATTGGGGTGTGCCGTATGAGTAATGTTACAGGCCCCAAATTGTATAGGGATTTTACTAACGTGTGTCTCCGTGACACACGTTAATGTGCAGTTAATGAAGTAATATTACTTAAATATAACATTCAAATTTAATACTCATTAATTCAATATGATATTTTCCTTTTTTTATGCAAAACCCATTTTATAAGGCCTCCATATTTTCAGTTTCCCTCGTGTATCTATATACTAGCTCTTAAACCCGTGTATACACACGGGCTATGCAAGAAAAAATAATTACTTTTGTAAAACTTAGTTTTGTCCTTTTTATCATTTAAAGTGTATAAATTTGTAGTTTATTATGATGACGCGAACAAAGAAAAAGTAAAAATATCTAAACAAATCGATTTTTTGTGACTTATATAAGAATTATAACCCCTCACATGATACTTGGTACTTTGTTAAACCTTCAAAGATGTAGTCTGCGATTATTTATTTACTAAATAATCAAATTTATATAATTTGAAGGAAATTAACATTTTTCATTTGATTAATTAAAAGCTTTGAGTAAGGTTCAAATGAGTACAACAACATTAAGTGATAATGAAAGACACGATAGGAAAGTGTCACGTGTCATAAAACCCACTTTCCCCCACATTTTTAAAAATTAAACTTCTCCTAAACGGTAAGTTGAAAAATCATAAAAATTAGACCATAAAAATCAGTGTTTTTTTTTCTCTTTGATTAAAGATGTGAAAAGATATACTGTCGCCGAACTTTTTCTTCTCATTTTTTGGTGGATGGTAACATATGTGATACCAAAAGAAAAATATGCTGATTTTGTAAAAAGATTTGTAGTTACCTTGTAATAAATTTTTACACTCCAATAACGGAACAAAATTATGTTAAAACACTATTCACACAAATACTTCAATCATGTGTACTAATTAAGATTGTTAAAAGTATTACTTGCAGTATGAAATCTTAGAAGACTTATATAGGCTATAAAATTATTTTTGGACCGTATAATAATCGTGATTCGTGAGAATAATATGCAATAATTTAGACGATTTGATATATGTGGAATTATAATTTACTCTGCAAAATGAATGGATTTTGAAATTTAGATGTATAATAAATTACCAAGTCTTATTTAAAATTGATTATTTAATATAATTATATTTTTTTTCAAAAAGAAATCAATTAATCGAATCAATATATTATTTAATATTGATATTTAATATAATTAATTATAATATTTTCTAAGTTAGTAAATAATTTAAACTTAATTAATCCGCTCAATATATTCCGATCTGTTTGATTATATTATATAGATAAAAATAAAAAATAAGACACAATTATAGAATTTTAGTTTATCTCAAATTGATTTAATTAATATAATAATAAAATTAATTGTTTTTTAAATTATTATCTATGATGTCATCATCTCCTTATTTTTAGCTAATTTGATAAAATTAAGTAATCCTATTGGGTGATTGAAGTTTTGATGATATCATGAGATGTTTCTTATATATAATTTAATTAATAATAATTTATTTATTTATATATTTATAAGATAAGATGATTATGTCCAATGTATGCCTAATTCTCAAGTATACTTGTTTCTATTAACTCGGGCCCACTTAAGAGTTAAAACCCTTGTATTTTATTTTGGGTTTATTATATCAACCTGCTTGCTGTACATAATATTGTTAGTTCATTTATTTTTTTCTTTTTTATTTTCCCTGCAAACATATTTAAGCTAAAAAATTTCATGCCAACTAAAACACGCTTCTGCTCTGGGTATCATCATTCGATTAGTTTATAATTTCCTCAATTCCACGCTATTTGGCTATGTTGATAATCCAGGTAACACCACAAAACTTCCAAACTTTTATATTTTACTTATTTAATCTGATGGAAGTTTAGTTTTTTTTTTTTTTTTTTTTTTTTTTTTTTTCACTTTGTAGGGTTTTTAGTTTTTATGATTGAAAAAATAGTTTAGATCATTCAAGATGGCGTTATGATTAACATCTATATATATTGAATTATTGATATCGGGTTGTTAATAGAAATATGCGTTGTCATTGTTTGTGTTTTTTTTTTAATTGAGAAGTGAATTTAGATAATCCAAATACGAAGTAGTAGATTATGCATCTATGTATATATTGAAATCTTTTTACATAAACGCCTACCTTTTTATTGTTGTACAGGGCCACCAATTTTTCCAGGCCAGCCCTGATAATGAGATTAGGAACGGAAGTCCAACTATAGATCCATCGTTGGGAAAGACTAGGCGTTCTAAACTTCTAATTACTTCTTTTGTGTTGTCTAGACGAGACATGCTTTCAACTAATAAACAATCTTGTGGTTATTCGATCTTTTTCTTCTTCATCTTCAGTTATTCCGATCCAATTTTGAGATTTTTATTGCATGACGGCAAGAGAGCATTCATCCATAAAGAAAAGAAAACCTAAAACTATGTATAATAACGTATTATATTGGACGAGTGAAATTTGTAATGGACAAGTAACCAATCCTGATAGGAACTTAAATCAATGCTAATAGTACATTTATCGGGTGCAAACTCATATCACACATTGGAAATAATAAAGAACCATAACATATACATAAGTAGCTATACTTACTTGTAACACCCCGGTTTCAAAAATGATAAAGTTAAAATAAATTTGGACATTTATTTTTATATTCTTTACCTAAGGTCACCTGTTATACATACAATAGCAACAGAAGACTACATTCAAATAAATATTTAATTTGATGAACAAAAATCTTTAAACAATGGTGTTACTCGTCGCTAACAACATGAGAAGTTATAAAATTACACATATACATCCTATCTAATAATTGACCCTCTTCTATGAGTTATATTGATCATTGATAGCCTTTGCATCTTAGTTACTACTCAATCTGATACTGATTGATTTTTAGAGTGGGATCCCATCTAAACTTATAAATTTGACTTTGGACGAATTGAGCTGTAAAAAGATACCAACAAGCGGTATTAGATTTATGGTTACAAATCTAGATCCCACATTGGAATAATAAATAAACCAAAATGGCTATATAAGTTTAGGAGTTACTACAAAAGGGCCATTGGCCCAACGGTATGAGATGAACACTTTAATCAAGAGGTAAGGGGTTCAACCCTCATTTGAGACACTCACTTGTAAATATTTGTAGTGATTGTATATAATATGTATGTCAAGTTGTACCCTTGTAGGTATATATAACACCCCTCGTTCTATTTAAGAATATCTTATTATTTATCTAGGAAGCGTTAATTAAAACAAACTTTATTATTAAACATTTCATAAAATGTACATAACCTGTTTCAACATTTTAACACCTATCACTTAAAGTTATTATATCACAACAACCTAAGTGTTACACAAAGTGACAAAACGGGTGTTATAGAACTGTAAACCAGATTAATTACAAAATCATATCAGAGTCAGCACCATATCAAACATTCCTTGCTTAAAGCATCCCTTCCTACTACCCACATTCTTAACAAAACCTGCAGGAAATAATTGAGGGATTAGCACAAAGCTAAGTGAATAGATTTATCACAAACAATTCAACTCAGCTTAACTACGAGTTTACACCAAATAATCGCAAACACACATATTTCAATGAGGATCGGTGGTTCTTGGAATATCATAATACCCGGGGATTCCCAAGAACACTTATCGTACATATCCGTATGGCCATAACGGACGAGACCGATAGCTAACGGTTATTATAATCAAACATAGGTTCCAAACACACAACAAATGAAGTAAGTCCCTATGTAATTCACACAATAACCAATTAGCCCAACTATCACGTTGACCTCAATAACACTGATACACATTGATCCACATATCACGTAAATTAAATCAATAATTAAATTTGTAAACAGTCAAATTAATACATCTACGTTCATTTGTTGCAACTTGATAGTCACAACTAAATCGAAAGGTGAGTTATAAATCCACTCACCAATACCTTTGTCTTCACAACTCAGAATCTAGCTGTCACTTAGTCTTTGGAGGATCTGAGAATCAACAATCAATTATAAGTTAGTAATCATGGTCATCAATACATACTTATCTCAACTACAATTTAACATATATTAAAGAATATAACATAATATACAAGTTAGATTACATAATCATGTCTAATTCACATAATTATTCGAGAAAATTACAAAAATCATCCTTATGGTTTACTCCAAATTTCACTCGCAGTCCTTTAATTAATTTAATTACACAGATCATCCTTTATTTTGAAACGTGTTACGTCAATAGTCCTTTACACTAGCGATTGTTAACTTTCCGTTAGAAAAGACCACGCGTGTAAATTTTTTTGTTCTTATAAATTTTCCGAGTAAAATATAAATGATAAAATTTAGCATATGTATAAATACATTATTAGGTGAACAAACATCATTTTCATCTTTAACATTTTACTTAGCAAATTCATCATCAAATTGTTTCTCTTTCGCATTGAAACATTAAATTTTATAGTCCACAAACGGCTTCCACCACTCAAGGACCTTTCGTGTTACGTCAATAGTCCATTCTGATGATCCAAACTTCGAAGTAAAACGGCGTTGAAAAGTGAGAACTAATTAAGCCACAAATGTATAAAGATGTTGGTGGAATATAAAATGTGATCAATTAGAGGAGAATACGACTAAATTTGATGACGAATAAAATGAGAGAAATGAAAATATTTTTATGTTCCCCTAACAATGTATTTATACGTATGCTAAATTTTATAATTTATATTTTACTCAAAAAAAAAATTTAAGAATAAATTTTTTTACATTCATGGTCTTTTTTAACGGAGAGTTAACAATCGTTAGTGTAAAGGACTATTGACGTAACACGTTTCAAAATAAAGGATGATTTGTGTAATTAAATTAATTAAAGGACTGCGAATGAAATTTGAGGCAAACCATAAGGATGATTTTTGTAATTTTCTCTAATTATTCGGTTCTTTAGTGGGAATCCGCCAGGATCCAGTTGAATCCGCCCGGATTCGTATGAATCCGCCGGATTCCCAAGCCCTTTTTACTCCTAAACTTGGTCAGAACAATAATCAGGGAATCCGCCCCTTGAATCCGCCGGATTCCCGTGAATCCGGTTTCCAATTTTTAGATGAATCCGCCGGATTCAGAGGAATCTGTCGGATTCCTTTGTCCTGCAGACCTGCACAGATGCAGGTTTTCCTGCACTTCTCAGCTACGAACCAAAACTCAATTTCTTCAACTTTCTCATACCAAATCACACAAGCAACGTTTTTAACACTAAAGAAACATCATGCTGCATCTAGCAACCTCAAGCAACATCAATTAACATCAAGAAATTCTAGCTTTATGTCAAACTCATAAAGCCTACTTAATCCATTTAAGAGCTTCAATTAATTATTCAAGAACATGGATTTACTCATTAAAGCTATACAAATCAATTCATAGTCATGGTATAACACTAGCAATTATCATATATCATCAAGTATGCCATCAATTCATCAATTACACATTTAACCTATTTGACACATGAGTTCATGAGAATAGCAATTTACTTACAACTTGATAAGGAGATGATGACTATGTTAATACCACAAATCACAGCCGCACTCACAATTTCTTGGTTGATGATTTCAAGTTTTGAAGGCCTAAATTCTTGAGTATAGCTTTGAGAGATAAACTAACAAAATTGGGGAAATGTTTTAAAAGTTAAGTCGGCCTCCTCTAATAGCCGACCTCAATAATTGGGTATTTTATACCCGCCTTAAATCTATTGCCTGGCACTTAATTACTAATCGCGAGAAACTTATTTTATTTTACCGTTAGCTACAGTAATTTAAAACAAGCAATAATTTATTATTCATAATAAGTCCTGAGACCTATTTACCTAAGTTTCTCAATAAACAATTAATACCAGGTAATTCCTAAAATAATTAAATAAGAAATAAAATAAGAAATTACCAGACCGACAAGGAGGATGTTACAGTATACCTGGCACATGGGTTGAAACTGGGTTGGGTCTGGTCGGGTTGAACCTTCTTTGTATTTTAGATTCAATTTAAATATATTTCAATGTGCAAATAATAAAATAATAAAGTTATGAATAATTATATATAAGGTATTTATAATGATTAATAATAGTTTAATTCTTAAAGTTTCACTTTTTTAATTTAATCCTTTACGTTTTTATACAAATAGTTTAATCTTTCAAATTTCAAAAAATTGATGGTTTAATCTCCAACCTGTAACGGATTTTTTTTCCCAACTAAACATTTTTCAATTCTTTGTATTTTGCCGAGTCTAATAACTTGTAGGTTTGCCGTTCTCCTACATGATATAGAAGGTCAAACGAATCTAGTTCTTGTATTAAAATTATGGCTAACATCAATTTATATGACTATTATTGCAAAGTTATGTAAATAAATTGATATGGATAGAAATATATATATATATATATATATATATATATATATATATATATATATATATATATATATATATATATATATATATATATATATATATATATATATATATATATACTAGTAGGTGACCCACGCCATGCAGCGGAAATGAATTTTAAAATCGACCAAAACATAATATGTCATTGCATAGCAGATACAAACTTTTTTACGAGCATCCATCATTAATCCAACATCTAGAAAAGATATTATTAAACAATGATTTCTAACTTTATTGTCACATTTTATTAAAATCTCAACAACAAATAAAGGAAGAGACGTATCATAATTACATAGGAACTACAAGGCAGAGAACCTTAAAGGAAGGAAAGAAAGATGGAAGAAAAACATCCAAACCAGAAATTAAATATACATCTAAGATTCAAGACGTCAATATGATTTTTTAACCCCTACATGCAAGTCACCTCCGAGGATGGTATATTGGTATTGTCTACCTTTGCTTCAATCTACATTTGTTATCAACGATATGATAATGGTATTTTTGCTTTCATTAGACACAACAAATCTGCACATATAAGCATACTCTTAATGTTGGCTACCATAAGTAAAGGTGACCATTTCAACCCATGTACTACATATTAAACGGGTACAATATCTTAAACCCAAAGGGGTCCAAAGGCACCTCTGTATTTACAGGCAAAAATATCCATATTTACTATATTCAAAAGTAAGATAATAATAAATAAAACACTTCTTTTAAATAAATTTGAGAGGCTACCTATTTAACAAAACTTCAGAAAAATAGATAAGTTTTTTTTTACTCAACCTAACGTGACCAGAATCAACCGGTACGCGGTAATTTTACATGAATTGGTTAAACCCATTACCCATTCCCCTAGTCAAATTGACCAAGTCATATACTTACAACTTGAATGCAATTTCCGTAGTATCAAAAGTATGAGTATTTCTCAATGGATCCACCTCCCTCAGAAGTTCCATTTGAACGTGTTGAAGTGATTAAAAGGTAAACAACATCTTCCTGAAAAAGTTTCGTGGCATTATAATTTACTGTATCCCCGTTGGTGGGAGATATTAATAACATAGATAAATACATTGATCAAATTGTAATACAATTTTCTTCCCTTAAACTCGGCTTAATGTACCAAGTCAAAACCTACCCAATTCAAACAAACTAAATTAGACCACGTGGAAAGAATCTAAAATCGAGTTATAACTTCTCCCATTTAAATGTGTTGTTCCTTATATTTTTAATTGGATTAATCTTAAACTAACCGTTAGTTTCAAAGGTGTTGGCATTTGAAAGTAATAAAACATTTTACCATATGTGACTCTAATTAGGGTATGTGCATCAGCTAAAATAATCATATCTAACTAAGTACACAATTAATCTCAGAATGAGTTGTTGGTTTGAATAACCCATTATCAAGATTCATGATCTGCACACACAACTATAAGATTTGCAAGCTACAATAATGTTGAAGATAATAAATACCTGATGGATGTAGTTGCTAAGACCAGTAGCATAATGCATTCACCTCCAAATACAATATAACCGTGACACTTATTCATTGCAGCGAGAAAGGATGAGTTGAAGAGACTGAAGGGACAACAATGAGTGAAAGAAGAAAGAAAAAAGGATGGAACTGGAATATTTGTAATCAAAAAACTTATTTAAAAATTAAAGATTCGAGACTATTGCTTAATTGCTTTATATATTGTTGTAGTGGTATAAATTTACAGCTCAATATAAGCCCAAACAAAAACTGATAACCACGGTAATATGCAAAATTTGAAGCTGGCTACTTGGATCATTACAACCTACTTTTGTCAAAGATGATTAGCTAATATATATATGCATGAAACTAAAATTTATTATTTTATAAATCATTTAGTAAAATATTTAATACCTCAAGAGGATGCAGGTTGAAAAAAGAACACCAGGAGAAGCTGAAACTTAATGGAAACCTTGGTCTTAACACGCGAGGTCCGCTGCCTTAACCATTGACTACAACCAACGAACCAAAAACTATAAATCACATAATAATCAACAATATTGCTTCGTTTGAAAGAGCTCAAAAAGAGACAGTATCAAACATAAAAATCACTTGAACAATAAACACAGAACAAAGAAGAACACTTCACACAATAAACTACTATGAAATAAGTTGGTATTATACGAATCGTATATTTGTTCTACTAACATTACATGTGGTGTGGTTTTTAATTCCTTCACCGTCTTCTTAATTGATTCTTCCGTTTTCTCTCCTTACAGTAAAACAAAAGTATGGGTTACATAACCAAAAATGAAATTTCGACCCAAGGTCTATGTAACCAAAAACAAAACCGAGGTCAATATATAGCCAAACACAAAGGCAGATAGCTAATATTTATATGAACATCAAGCTAGAATGATTAAAATTGCAAAGTAAAATTTAACATAAAACTCTAAAACAGTAATTGACTCCAATTGAATCAGACAACAACACACTCAAATCGCAATAAGAAACCCTAACCTTAGTAAAATCGAATATGTAGACGTCGGAGTTTACTTTATAAGAAAACCTAAAGAACACAAAAACAAATATATTACTCCGTATATTAAACGAATGAATGTGAGAGATATACATGAAGGGTTTGTATACCAGATATGTAGTGGTGGCGGCGGATATATATGCCGACTTCGGGAAGCCGTGAAAGGTCTGGCATGGAGGGAGAGAGCCAGAGGGATGGAGGCGGAGGATTGGCAATTTGGCATGACTGTGTGAGGATAGTGATTAATCGTTTGAAAGGGTATCACACTCATTTTCCGATCTTCCCTTTTTAAGCCGATCCCCTAAATCAATTCTAATGGGGGTATTGATTCTTCTTGATTTAAATTTAAGTAGAGGGGTATATTGGAAATTTCCAATATGACAATGACTAAGTTTAAGCCAAAATGTGAAAATGAATAATAAGGGGTTAAGATAAGATTAAGATAAAAGGTAGATTTATTATTTATCACGTCATTAATTACATGTAATCAATGGAATGAATAGATATATAGCATCAGAAAACAATAGAAAGAAAGAATACGCTAAACTGGAAGATTTATTTATCATGTCTTAAAAAACACTATGATAGTGATACACGAGTTTTATATTATAATAACAACTCTTTTTAAAATTGAAAAATCGCTTAAATTAAGAAGAAATGTTATGCATCTTACTTAATATATTGAATTAATAGAATTCAACCATTACATATACTATCTATAAATATGTATTATATATTCAGAAGATTATAGAACTAAACTTTCAGCATTTTCATATATAAGTCGCATACATATAGTAAGTATTATTGGGTTAGTATTTTCGTTTAAGAAAGTGAAAGCGAATTTGTAATATGAAAAATTGTAAATAGTAAGATCTGTGTGATCGTTGGTATCGTAAATAACATACTGATTTTGAAACTTAAGTAGTGAAAATGAAATGTCACTAATAAGCACGAGTTTATGATTTTAACTATTTGCCCCGCCACTATGCTCGAGTTTCTTATTTTACCTATTTGCCGCGTCACTATGCTCGGGTATACTGCTAGTTAATATTAATGGTAAAGCAAAAGAACAGAATGTAAATAAAAGATACTTATGTAACGATCATTTTCTATACCTCACCTGCTTACGAGTTGTTCTTTCTATCAATTAATATTCTAGAAATTCTTCTAACCATCCTTCAGCTTGTTCAACTAAAATTTTTTTGTAAACATGATGACTTTTGACCTACAATATATACGGGTCCAAGTCCACTACCGCACATTTTATTCTTTTGCCACTTCAGAGCATGTTTTCAATGGTAGCCAATTTTCTATGCTGCTGCTGGTTGAATCACCATCCTAATTTTTGGGAAGCATCCCCATAGTCACACTTCGAAACTTTATCAAGACTTTTACGTTAATACGTTTGGTATTGAGGCACTTCTATTCCACCACCAGCTATACCTTAGATATGGGCATATGTCCAACTAGAAGAGGGAGCCATTTCAGAGCATGTTTTCAGCATGGTAGCCAATTTATCAAACATAATGTTCGATAATTTGCCAATTGACATAGTTCCTTGATCTAGGATGGGAAAATGACTGAAAAAATGATCATTGTAGAAGCATCTGCTGCCTGCCTCTATATTCAAAAAGTTTCACATGAAGCTAGAGCTGATAAAGTTCAAAGGATTTCATCATGGCAGCAGATGCAAAGGCATAGTCCAATAGCTAAAACAAAATATGCTTATACGGGGAGTAAGAGGCAAGAAGATATTATAATGTTGGTCAACAATTTAAGATTTTGGCAGCTAAAACAAGAGTGGTGAAGTAATTATTATCAGACCAATTGATCACTATCAACTAATATCCCAATTTCTACTTTCAACTAATCACTATCAGACCAAACAAATTTTTTATCAGTAACATCGGAAACCTTCAAGTTTGATGGAAAAATGAAACCTTCAGCTTCCAAACGTGAGAGAGCCTACAAACGAAAAAAAGCAAGATTAACGAGAAGAAAGTGCATACATGTTTGTGACAATGAATGGTAATGTGGGATCATAGTTTCTTCTTCACAATCATTAGAGTTTGTGTTGTAAGTTTGAAGGTGTGTTTGAATGTGCGATTGAACTTATATTCGACGAGAAATTGAAACAACCAGTGTTTGAGTGTTTTTGGTCAACTAATTACGGTTTTCAATTTCTAATTATTTCGGGTCAAATAAATCGTACTAAAAGAAGCATGTAACAAGTAACCAGTAATATCTAATTTAAATTCTTCAAGACACAATAATCACAATCTTATGTTAGTCATCTGTCATCCTATAACTCGATCACAAACTCGGGACCTTAACTATCTAATTTTAATTCTTCAAAACACAATAATCACATTCAAACAAGAATTTAACCAAAACAGTCGAAAGCACTACCAAGCTAACAATCGATAAATCTTATGGAGACACAATTTGCAAAAAGTTACTAATTTTACCTCTAGACAGTGATCTCGAATTTGAAGCTCCTTGACATGACGAAGGCCGAGTATTAATCCTTTAAGCATCTCTTCTTCCGCTTGTTCACTTGTCGTCTCATAATAGCCCCACTTTGTATAATCTAAGTCAGCTTTAATTAGGGGTGTCGAAAATATCCGAATCCGAAAATCCGATCCGACTTTAATCGGATTTGGGTAAAACGGATTGGATTATTTGGTTAATCGTATCCAAATAACCCGAATCCGAGTAATCCGAATCTTATTTGGATTGGATAACGGATAAATAATTTTGAATTCGGTTAATCCGAATAATCCGAATAACCCGAAAAAGGTACTAAATTTAGAAATACGGAGTATAATTTTATATATATGTTATTTATGATTTATACGAGTATATTTATATACAATCAACATATACATCACTTATAATGATTTATATAAAGCTTTTAGTGTTATTTTGTGAAGTTTAAATTATGTTAAAGACGTGGAAGTTTAAGATATTCTCTTATTTGGATAAAAATGTAATATCCGAATCCAAACCAATCCAATCCGAATCCGTATAAACCGAAACCGAATAATCCGAATCTTATTCGGATTGAATTACGGATAAATTATAAACTTGCAAAATCCGAACAATCCGATCCGAACAACCCGAAATCCGAACAGTTTATCCGAACAACACCCCTAGCTTTAACTAAAGAAGACACATTTAGCAACAAAAGCTTCCACAACAACAAATCATCTTCTATCGTTATAGACAAGATATACGGAGCGTTAATTTCAATAGTATTATCATTCTCATCAATTCAGTATCCAGAAAATATCAAATACTTAACACTCTTTGAAGTAACATCGAGCCACGCATAACCATAGCAATTTTGCAACTTCAACGTTTCCAACAAAGGACTCCCGGATAATATATTTTCAATCAAACTTCATCTAATTCCCCATCCGAAATACAAAGACTAGTAAGTTGTGTCCAAGTAATCGCACCGGTTGGATTAAGCACAAAGCGTTCGACCCTCAGATCCCTAATACATGAATTGCTGAAAAAAAAACTGATGTAGTGAAAACTGAACTGTCATTCTGTCAACGGGTCCATAATTACTAGATCGAGTTCTTCAACATTACAATCGAAAGCGTGAAGAATCCAATTGTTGATTTGTGATTCAAACGGAGGACTATAGAAAACCATAAAGAGTTGGAATTTGTTGAGTTTCAAGTGGCGAAATTGAGTTAGGGTTTTGTCGATGGAAGGAACGAAATCGGAAAGTTGAAATGGTTTTCCATCAACATCTAAACAATCAAGCATGAGATTGTGAACATAAGTCCAGAGATGTTGCCATCGTTTGGAGAGTGTACCTGTTCTTATGGCGTATCTTGTGTCATCTAAACGAGATAAGATCTCAACAAGTAAGCAATCTGGTAAACCACTTATTCTATCTTTTTCTTCTTCTTCTTCCGAATTTATTCGTTTTGGGGTGATATTTTTAGGTTGGATTTGCGCTTGCTTTTCCACCATTTTCCATGGCTTTAGATCCCTCTTTCCGGGCTTACTGTACAGTACTACAGTAGTGAAATAAAGTTTCTCTTTTAACCTTCAACTTTAAAAAACTACATTTCAGTCCCTAATGTAACCTCACACTACGACCACGTGACAAATCCATTTTATTGCATATCCGATAATCTTTAAGAGAAAATAACCAGAGGGGACTAGTCAACTCTTCCTTTTCACACCATATACCGTGTCAGAATTTTTTTACACATCTAGACCCGAAAATCGCCAAATGCAAAAAATGATTCGGCGATTTCTATTAAATGGCGACACCTGTCCAAGCTTTAACGCCTGTGAGTACAATCAATCGCCAAACAAAGCTCGTCGCCAAGCCGCCACGTGTATTACGAACAATCGCCAAATTGAAAAACGTTTTGGCGATCGGCGACATAATTTGAAAAATAGGGTTTCGAGCCAAATACCCTTTCACCTCGCCGTGTCTCTCTCTTTCCCATTCCACTTTGTTTCCGGCTACTTGAGACCCTTTCCCGTTGTCGGCGATTTAACGGCGACAACTTCCATTCTATTACGCACCTTCGTCAAAGCTTTCCGTCGTCGGCAGTGGTGGTTGGGAGGTGGTGGTTGGGCAGTTGTGGTTGTTAATTTAGGCGATTTGTGAGGTGAAAGGGGCTGCGGGTTTCCGTCGCCGATTTGGTTGGTTATTTAGGCGACGACGAGTAAGAGGCTACAGGCGATAAGTTACTGCCACGTGTCGCGAAATAATTGGGTAATGCAAGAAATCGTCAACTCGTCGGGTTTTTTCCCCATTCGGCGATATGTTGGTCTAGAATGGTAAAAAATGTCTGATGGTATATCTTATGAAAAGTGAGCTTTGACCGGGTTTTTTGTTTTAATCGAATAAGTGAATCCTGAAACTCAGATTCTGAAAAACCTTTTTTCAGAATGAAATTTGCTTCAAAGTGGAATCTTTGCTATATATATGACTCTATGTTATTGTTGTAACAAAGATGATAGGCTGTACATTATGTTTTGAAATTTGTACTCTATCAGATAATAACTTTTCTTCATTTTATTTATCGATTATAAGGTATGTTATGAGTTATTGAATTGATTGATAACATTATGTTTTCCTTTGTTCTGGTTGTTAATATTATATGTTTAAAACATTTCATTAATATTTATATATCGTTACCTTTCTATGAACAAGGTTAATATGGTCATTTTTATCATTCGGAATGTTAATTCAGAATAACTATCAAACAACTTATTTTCTTTCAGAACCAAATAAATTCAGTGTCTTTGAATCATTCAGAATCTGAAGCATTCAGTGCTAAATCATTATGTTTTATCAAATGCAGCCTTAGGCTTGATCTTGATAGTAATGCACCTGTTTTAGTTGCATCTTTTGTGTTCTGTAAATGAGAAATGATTTTAACGAGTATGCAATCCCCTAGCGCGCTTGATCTTTTTCTGTAATGTTTTTCTGTTAGTCATTAGTTGATTTTGATTCACGACAGCAACACTCCTAGAGAGCGTGATTGAAGCTATTTGGTTTCAAATTGGTTCCTTGAGTCTGTTAGAATATGAACTAACAAATTTATAAATACTACAGTATTATTGATATTTACAGTTCTTCCAAACTGATATTTCAGCCCCTTCTCTTCAGGGACTAAATTATTATTATAAATTCATGAAACGAGATGGTAAATTGAAGTGTCTCACTGTGATTGCTTCATATAATTTACGTGAATCTGGTGCTGGTGATGCAAGTGAAGGATACAAATGGGGTGAATAAAATCAGAGCAACTCTTTTTACTTATACTTAACCATCACTTAGTGTCTTACTCTTGTATCACTCTTTTGAATTTTCATCATTACCTAAACGCAACTCTGGTTACAGGAGATCACAAACATGTAACATGAGGGTGACTTGCAGGCTCCAGAACTGCAGGTTATGGGTTGGAATTTGTAATCAAGAGCTGATAAACAAATTACTGCAAATGAAGAAAATATAAAACATCAAACAACATTATCCATGAATAAGAGAACCATGGACTAACAGAGATTTAGGAACACTATTTGACAAGTTCGTGAACCAAAAAGTCAAGAGAATTAATAGAATTTGCCAACATTTAGTTTTTTACAATTAAAACAAGCATTAATCGGAATCTCCTCATTCAGAATCGTACAAGAATAACGAATTTCTGAATGCTTTTAATTACTTGTTTTAATTACCATTCGATCTCCGCATTCACCTAATCACTATCACTATCAGAGCAATCATAGCAATCACCTGCTGCTACTTCTGGTGAATGAAGAACCAAGTTTGATGGGAAATTGAAACCTGCAGCTTTCAATCGGAAGAAAGCCTATAAGGAAAGATAGCCATGAAAAGGAACATTAGTGAGGATGTTACAAAGTTACAGGTTAAAACAAATCATTTTTAATACAATGCAAAACGGTTCTGGTCTGGTTGACCCCAAACACTTTTGATCAATATGAGTATGTTACATAATCAATATATTGGAACAAAAACAATTCAGAAGGTTGTATGATTTAAAAGTACACTTGGAGCCACTTTCAACCCATTTGACATGTTTACCATTTAAGATAATGTTCTTATATTTGACCCATTTGAGATATAACTGAATCCATTCAAATATGATCAAGGCAAACTGAAAACAGAAATTGCAATCACACCCCTTCATGAGAAAAAAGATATCCAAGTAAAAAAAAAAAACCATTCTCATGGATGAGTTCGAAATGAACACCCAACCCTCACCAAGTACCCAGTACATATGACCTTGACTATTCTAAAGCTAATTAAATCATCAACATTTAAATCATATCTGCCAATCCCCAAAAGAGAAGTAATTTTACCCTATAACATAAACCCCCAATCTTAAGCTCCTTGACATGAGGAAGCTTGAGTATAAATCCTTTAAGCATCTCTTGTTCCGTTTCCTTATGTGTGGTCTCATAATGTCCAACTTTCGTATAATTTAAGTCAGCTTTGACTAAAGAAGACACATTTAGCAATAAAAGCTTCCATAACATCAAATCGCCGCTGATTGTTAGTGACAAAATATACGGAGCATTGATTTCGATAATATCTGCAAGATCATCAAGTTCTTCTTCATCAGGAGGAGCTGAGTATCCGTTAAATATCAAGTTCTTAACACTCTTTGAAGTAATATCAAGACGCGTATAACCATAGCAATCAGCCACCTCCAAAGTTTCCAATACAGGACATCCAGAAAATATATTTTCAGTCAGATCATCATCTAATTCCATATACGAAAGACGCAAACTCTTAAGTTTATCCCAACTAATCGCACCGGGAGGACTAAATATGCAACCTTCCAAGTTAAGATGAGTAAAACATGAATTGATGTAAAATAACTCATCTAACACAAACTCAGGTTCTAATCCATTTAGTAAACTTAGGTTAAGATGTTCAACGTTACAATTAACAACGTAACGAATCCAATTGTGGACATGCGAGTCATACTTACTGTCGTAATCCATTGTGTAACCTGATTCGAATTTGTTGAGCTTCAATTGGCGACACTGAGTTAGGGTTTGGTCAATAAACCTAAAGAAATCGGTGTGGTGGTTATCGTCTGTTGATTGAAACGAGCAAGGCGTTTGAAATATAAGATTATGAACATAAGTCCAGAGATGTTGCCATCGTTTGGAGAGTGTACCTGTTCTGATTGCGTATTCTGAGAAAGGTAATCGAGACAGTATTTCAATCAGTAAACAATCTGGTAAGGCGCTGATTCGATCTTCTTCTTCTTGGAGTTTAATGCTTTTGTCGGATGTAAACGAAGGTTGATTACGTACTTCATTTTCTTCTTCCTCCATCGTTTGGTACATTTCCATAGCTGCCAGCCTTGCCTCTCCTAAATTTTACTACTTTTTCTATTTTATTTCGATGTTTTATTAGAGGGGCGGTAAGTAGTGAAGTACAATCAAGTCATCAACTGATGCAGCAATTGAACATACATGAGTTCAAGCACAAGGTACAAGTTGTTGAAGCAATCAACTTACCCTTTTAAGACCGAGTAATTGAGCTATTGAGTTGATGTGTGTGTAGATTTGGTAAAATAGAAAAAGTAGAGGTCGAGTTGGAAGACAATCAAAACAAAAGTGATTCGTAAACCACTAAAATCTACTTACACTGTATAATACTATAAAATATAGTTAATGATATGTACGGAAATTTTTTAGTGGTGTACGAATCCGTACCCAATCAAAAAGTTGTTGCAACCGTTTAGTCCTACTACAACACTAGTCTTTTTGAACCTGGCTTCTTCTTTTGTATTGTAAATGAATTACATCATGTACTTGATGCTTTCAACATAAGTGATTAATATGTGCATACATTTTATAGCATATCAAATTGTAGGATACACCTTGTACTTCACTACTTCCCGCCCCTCTATAACAAAACATTGCGAAAAGTAAAAAAAAAAAAAAAGAAAAAGAAAAAAAAAAGTACCAAAACTACGAGAGGCGGCTATGGAAATGCACCAAACGATTGAGGAAGAAGAAAAAGTAGTACATCACGTACATGATGCTTGTTACATAAGTGATCGATATATGCATACATATTATAGCATATCAAATGGTACAATACAAGGGGCGGATATGTGTGTAACACAGGTATGCACTTGCATACCCTGTAAACATTCTTAGTAGTGGGAAAAAATTTACATTTTGAAATCTTCTTGATTAATATAGCTAAAGTGCGTACCCTGCAAAATGAGAGTGCATACCCGCTGTCTGCAAATCTTCAAATAAGGGATTAAACTAATTTAAAAAAGAAGAGGATGAAAAGGAATGAGAAGTGTACAACAAAAAATTCACCCTTTTGATGGTTGCCCTTTAGTCTCGGACTCTCTGTTGTTATCTTCAAAAAAGAATAGTTGACATTTATTTATGAGTTATGACCTCTATCATAACCCTTCCGGTTCCCAAATCTTAAAAATTTCATTTCCCAATATCTATTGATTAATTATAATTAATACGTCACCTACAGCAAATAGGTATCCAATGTGTAATTATTTTTAAATTACGTGACTATGTTATGTTTCTTTGCTTTTCGAGTGACTTTTTATATCATGTATTTTGAATAATCATGTGTTGATAATTTATTAGGTTATTAGTACTCTGTTCCGTATGGATTTAGCTATTACGAGTATCATCTAAAATTAAACATTAGTTGGTTACCCAAAATGATTCTTGTGTTCTGTTCTTATTAGAAATTTAATAAACTAGTGTATATATAGCCACTGTACGATACACCGATACACTATTGTTTTTTGAGAAAATCTAAACCCACCCCAGAATTACTGGGGATACCCCTGGCCCACTTCGGCCCCTGTGCAGTCCTTTTTCAGTCCAGTTTTATTTAATATCGGTCACAGTTCAGTACAAAATCAGTTTCAGTTTTAGACTAAACAGGGGGTAGAAATTAGAAAAAGATGGGGTATACCCAGAAAGTAAAAAAAAAAAGAGCATGATGTGATTGATTAGATGGTTGAAGGGGTAAGAGATGGGAAAAAGTGGGCCAAATGGGTATCTTTAGTAGGCCTAGAATGATTTTTAGTAAATGTAGGGTGTTGTGTAAACTATTTGAACATAATCGATTTGTTAAAATTTGGGTTGAACTGTATAATTTGAATCTTTTGCATTTTATTAAGGATGAGGTTCAAATGAGAAGGTATCATTTGAGAAGAAGGAGGAAAAGAATTTTCAAAGTTTTATTTTTACCCTCTCCACCTTTTCAATAGTGTACACTACTCCCTCCTACTTTCTTCCTACCCACCCCTCCCCTCCACCACTCACCACCACCCACCACTAGCTGCTGCCACCCGCCGCCACCAGTCGCCACCGCCACCCGTCTTCTTCGGTCGTCGAAAATTATTTTTTTTCAAAAAATTTTTTAAATTTAAAAAAAAAAATTCCATAATTTTTTTTACATATTATCACTTTGTACTGCATTTTATTAGAATTATACTGCATTTTGTTATTTTTATTGCATTTTGTATATATTTTTAGTAGATATTGTTCGATTTTAATGCATTTTTATATTTTACACATTATTCTTTTGATTTGTTTACTGCATTTTATTTACACACCAATCTTATATATATTGTTTATTTTCTACTGCATTTTAAGTTATCATAATATATTTTTTACTGTATTTTGTTAAAATTACACTGCATTTTATTATTATTCACTCGATTTTGCATATATTTCATATATTACATATTGTTTATTTTTTACTGCATTTTATATTATACATATGATCCATTTTTACTGCATTTTGTATGAAAGTATAATACATACTACTGTTTTTACTGCATTTTTCATATATTTATTTAGTACACATTGTTCGCTTTTTACTGCATTTTATATTATATATAATCTATTTGTACCGCATTTTATTATTTTTACTGCATTTTGTTATTTTTACTGCATTTTATATTATACATAATCTATTTGTACTGCATTTTATTATTTTCACTGCATTTTTTTATTTTTTGCTGCATTTTTCATATATTTCATTTATTATTATTGTTTGTTATTCACTGCATTTTGTATTTTACATATTATCGATTTGTACTGCATTTTGTATTTTACATATTATCTATTTGTATTGCATTTTGTATTAAAGTATAATACATATTGTTATTTTTATTTCATTTTGCATATACATCATTTAGGACATATTGTTCTCTTTTTACTGCTTTTTAGTTTATATATATTATCCATTTGTACGGTATTTTGTTGACGTTGGGTATAGAAGATGCGGTAAAATATATAAAAGTTTTAGTAAATTTACAATAATATACAAAAAGCAGTGAAAAAAACATATAGTTTTATTAAAAATGCAGTAGGAAAACGAATATTATATCTAATAAAAGATTAAAGGGAAAAAAAACTAAAAAAAAAAACTAATTTTTTTTTTTTTTTGAAAATTAAAAATTTTTGAAAAAATTATTTTTTTGAAAAAAAAATATTCCGGCGGCGGCCGGCGGTGGCTGGCAGTAGCCACGTGGTGGCAACAGGTGGTGGGGGTGGTGGGGTGGGGGTAGGTGGGGTTGGAGGAATAAGAAGGTAGAAGGGGGAAGAAAATAAAGTGGAAGGGTTAAATTGTAAAAGTCTAAATAGTGAAAGGGATGTGGAATGAAATTTAATGTTATATATATATTTTTTTGTTAACTAATACCCTTATTTTTTAAAGTAAGTACAAAATTGTCATCCTTTTTAACCATTGATCCAACCCAAAAGATCATTCAATGGCCACAAATAAAATTCTCATCCTTCTCCTTAGAGGCAAGTGAATTCAATATGTGGCTTGAACAAACATACATATACTCTAGTGTCATTCTTAATTTCTTATGACTTTTCACCATAATTACAGTCATCCACATCTCAACACAAACCCAATTCAATAGGTTACCCATATAGGCTTACATCACAAATATGGCTGTCCGTGTAGCCAAATTATCTCATTATCCAAATATCACAAACATTGGTTGTGGCGACCCACCGAATCCAAATACAAGCCCAAACTGCCCAACATATATCAGATGAAACAGTACTACTTTGGGACACTTAGAGCATCCATAATGCATTAAACCCTTCAAGGTTTAATGCACTGCCACATCAGCATTTTACTTTCTAACAAAAATCTTCACGGTCCATTAAACTTTACAAAATTCATAAACTTCCACATCATCAATAATATGCAACAAAAAGATGGGTTGGTGCATACTCCGTAAGTAGAGGTGAAAAAAACCGGGTTCCGACCCTACCCGACCCGACCCGAAAACCCGAACCGGGTTTTGGTCAAAAAGTCAAAAACCGGGTTGGACCCAACCCGAACCGGGTTTTTTCGGGTTTTCAACCGGGTTTTTGACCGGGTATTTGACCGGGTTTCGGGTATTTGACCGGGTTTTGACCGGGTTTTTGACCGGGTTTCCAACCCGACCCTATTTCAACCCGGTCCCAACCCGATTTCGAATTCTAAAAACCCTACCCGGGTACATACCCGCCGGGTATTCAAAAAACCCGAACCGGGTAGGGTCAAACCGGGTTTGACCGGGTCGGGTTTTCGGGTTTGAAACCGGGTAGGGTTGAGGAACCGGTTTTTTTGTTCAACTTTATCCGTAAGCAACAAGAATTGTGGACTGGTGTATACCTTTTATTGGAAAAAGAGATGGGCCTCACCATTAAAAGTAAATAAGAGTTTGTTCAGAGAACAACTCTTATGTACTTTACAAGTCTCACAATGCATTTACTTACTTATACTAGCCACCTCATCTCATTTACTCTTATTTACTTTTGACAAGTCACCCCATTGTGGGTGCTCTTAGCCCAATGTGATGTAAGTGACGTGACAACTTAGCATAAAAGTTAGATTTTTGCAGGTACGTAGAACTAGCATTATTCACAATCTGCTTAAATCAAAATCACATAACAGTAACAGATCTCTGAACGCCTTCATTCAAGTTCCGTCCAATGTCCGCTTCTGATTGGATCAACATAACAATTAACCTCTTCTATGAGTCACACATTAATAGCCTTTGCATCATAGTTACCTCTCAAATCTCACATTGAAATAACAAATAAATTAAAACATGTATATAAGTTTATTATTTGGGTGTTGATATACAACACACCTTTTGATTCATACACCAAAAATAAACATCACAGTGTTGTACTCTACTAGTCTACTACATCAACATGCATAAAAGTTGTTGTACGAATCAATATATTTGTTGTATATATCACTTACCTTATTATTTACTCCATCAAAATGAACATGTATATAATTGGGCCTTTAACATTTTGGGCGGTTGACAATATGCATATTGAAACGCCCATATTTCGTTAGATTTTTTTTTTTTTTTTTTTTTTTTTAGAACACTTGCATATTTCAAATTTATAAATTCATAATGCTTATTAATATTATTCCATCACATTTGGTCCCATTTTAAATTCTACATGTTTACAAATTCGACTCCATACAAAGATGACACCTTTTATCAAAATCATAATAGTTTGGGCGATTTATACAATGGTAATACAAAACGATAATTCAATAGAATAAGAAACTTGTGTAATAATATTACAAGTTTCTATCCACGCTACCTTCTTGAATCCTTTCATCCAATTGGTTCAACAAAATCAAATACCTACAACATAAAACAACTGATACGAGTAAGCATAAAGCTTAGTGAATATACAAGCAACTAAATAAATAATTCACAAATAAGATACAATTTATCAATAACTACCTATTTCTTTTAAATAGAAACTATTGAACAACAATAAAGATTCAACAATATTTCGTATGGATTCATGATCTAATAGATACAAGTAAGCATGGCACTAATCCCATATGGGTACCAAGCTTAATAGATACCAAGAAGTGCCAAGCACTTATTTCGTGATATTCAATTTCTACAATACTAAATCCATACATTCCAATTAATTCACATAATCTTCTTAATTCACATAATCCTACTAATTCACATAATTCTCCTAATTCACATAATCCTACAAATTCACATAATCCACATAATTCAATCATCCACATAATACTATACTATTTCCAATTAACTCAACTATTAGCAACAATCTACAACTATGATCAACAACCAATATTTCTTAAGATACGAAACATGATACAATATAGAAACACACATGAGATACAATTATAAGAAACAAACAATAAGAACAACTAGAAGAGACAAACAATATTCCAACGAATGTATGAACCTTTTGCTCGTAAGCAATCCGGAACATACAATCATTATTCAAATAGTCCTCGTATTACTCACCTTGGCTTTTAGTCAAAAACATGATCCTTCACTAGAATGTAGATAACACCCATCTTGATCACCTATTACATAATATGTCGAAATGATAACACAATCAACAACTAATGCTTATTATAATCAATACATTAACTAAATCAATTCATCACCCTCTTGGATTAATCATACTATCCATGATTATTTATTTCTTGATTCCCATTGATTCTCATTATTTCATTATTTTGTGATTATCATCAAATAACACTTATATCTTATTTCAACTATTACTAATGGTCATCATGATCATTTTATATACTTAATCCTCATAATTCTCATAATCCTAATTACATAAATAGCCTAATCCTCTTGATTCAATATTTCACTTCTTCATATACATACTTCAACAATCATTTTAATCACTAAACAAGGTGTATTAACACCAAAACATATCCATATGATCAAAACCCACTTTGATCATTAACACTTTAAACAAAATTACCAAGTTCATAATGAATTAGTGTTGATAACAATGATTATTTCACTTCTATACCATAGTTCAATCAATTACAAGCTCTAATTCCGATTAAAATCATTAATTCATCAAAACCCATCAAAACCCCAAGAACACCCTCTTTGATTCTTCAATTTAATTCATTTTAGATGATTCCATAATCACTAGAAAGCTTATATATCATCAATTCAACATAATTCATGCTTAATTTCGTATTAGAATCATTAATTCCATAAATCCCCATGAAACCCTAAATTTGAATTCGAATTTAGAAGAGAATCATGATTACCTTGTGTTAGAGATGCTTAATCCTTGTTGAATTCGAGTTCCCTAGCTTTGATTTCATGTTTAGAAAGTGAATTTGGTTTAGGGTTTGAGAGTCATACGAATTTGTGAAGGTTCTGAGAGTTTCTAGGAGTTGATATATATCATACGTACATATGTATGTAATAACAGATATATATGTTTAAATTTTATTCCCGTGATTATCATTGTCTGGAACTTTAAAACCGACTTACGTTTTCTATAATATAATAGCTTTTAAATACAATTATTTCAAAACAAATATATTTCTGCGTACACTAAAATAATACTTCGAATATCAAAAGGTTTAAAATTCATAGTACTTAAAACAATTAGTTTTACTTTTACCACAATAATATTTCTTTTACTTATAAAAACAGTATTTCAAATTTTGGGATGTTACAAGTCTCCCCCACTTATTTCATTCGTGTCCTCACGAATGTCACTCATATAGATTCATATCAATACTTTTTCTACATAAGCGGAAGCGTTTATTTCATATATAATACTTTATATAATTACTTAATTCATATTATGAATGTATATCATTCATGCATCCACGTAATTTCTTATATTTCTATTTCATTTTAGTTCCAGACAAATCTTCACCATATTCGTTTCATATTTATTTCATTAGATACATACGTCACTCCTTTGAGCAATTTATCATATAGATACATGTTTTTGATTCTTTCCACATGCACATAAACTGTGCATTTACCCTAATTCATACGAACCACTTACCTATATCATTTATTATTCATATAGATACTTTGAAACATATAATCACTTGTATTAAATGAAATTCATAATTACTTATAATACTTTTTAGTCATATGAAACCTCTTACCCGTAAGTAATCCGGAATCATATACCCTTAAACACATAACGACTACACAATATGTGTATTAATCAGATTCATAGATAATATTATAACGACATAATTCTTTAACACTTAATTATATCAAAGTGCTAAATTCAGCATGATTAGCACCCGCTATGTCATTAAGGTAAGAATACCAAAATCACCATATTTCATTATAATTCGGTATCCATTTTTCTATATAAAAAAAAAAACTAATTCGTAGTCAAATTTTATTTCAATCGACATATTACATGTTATTTAATCATAAGATTCTCCCCCACTTAAGATTCATCATGCTACTTTTCATCACAATATTATATTAAATAATAGTTAAGTTGGTAAACATTGTTTTATTTCGAATAACATCTATTTCTTTTATAATAGGTACCACATTATGACTATAGTCTAGTGGTTTACTATTTCTATATTCCATACTAAATTCACCTCATATTGATACTATTTTCATTTATAAGGCATAGGCTTATATATTTCTGTCTTTATCCGATATGAATCAATACTACTTCTGTACTTATTCTCTACAAATTATATCAAGCCTATTTGATATTTGGCAACCTCAACAATTCCATGTGAATAGCATAATATAACTACGTTGGCCAGACGTCTTTAGATTATGTTATACACAATTCCTTCTTAGGCTGCTTTATATCATCCAGTCTTAATATAATTTCCACAAAACACGTAATTCAATGATTCATAACAAGCAAGATACTTGATAACATTTTGATCACATATATCCAACTTATTTCGATTAATAGATTTCACATAAACAAGAAATTTCACATATATATTTCACCTCCCAATCTGCTATTGATGAATGAATTTCATTCATCAATCAATTAAACACATATATTTCTAATCACATAATAACTAATCACATAATGATGACATATATTAATCATGTCATTATTTCACATTGTTTATTTCACACTTATACATATAATCAGAATCAAATAATAATTGGGTTTCGGTAGAGATTAAACTTTCAAACAGACTCGTGGTCCATAAGATACCATTGTGCTTTGCGCATATTTGATATAGTCAATATTTCGTATGATTGTTATTTCGTAATAAAGAATCTCTACACAATGCGCAATACACAATTCATAACAAAAACATATTTATCAATTCACATATTCCATATTCTTCCTAAGGAAACAATCCATATTTCTAATCATTGATTAAAGTTTTTCAACTATTCCTTAAATACTTATACAATTATTTTCGTATTTCGTTTAATTCAATCAATATTCAAAATTCGCATAACATTGTAAAAACAGGCCCTAATGATACATTTATTCAACAGAATGATCCCTGAGGCTTAAAGAACCAAAAGCCCAATTCGAAACGTAAGCCAAAAATTCAAAATAAGGTCCGAAAAACAGTAAAATGCCATTTTCGGACCCTAAATGACCCCGAAGTGCCGAAAACTGACAGGGCTCATGGCAAAGCAATGAGCTTTGACCGTTGGGCCGTTTCCGAGTGACCTTGTAAATTTCGTCTTAATCGGACACCGAAATTTTATTACGGAAATTCTACGTCGAACGTTACTTCGAATTTCGCTAAACGGTTGACCAGAAACAAAAGTCAACAAAATTACTATTTACCCGCCGGGTAAACATAGTACCCGCCGGGTACCCATGCTTAGCCGCCGGTTTCTAGCTTCCAGCCGCCGGGTGATTTAAATTTTCACTAACAGAAATATTTTGCCGCATTTAGATTCTACGAGCCGCCGGTTTGGTGTCACCAGCCGCCGGGTCACAACTTTACCCGCCGGGTACCAGGCTTACCCGCCGGGTACCTGGCTTCTACAGCAGTCCTGCATCAGCTATTACTTAATGCAAATTCCCGAAATTCAAATATGCATATCTCCTAAACCGTAAAGAGTTAGGGTCTGAAATTTTGCAGGCACCTTCATATAACCAAAATGCAACTTTCTATTTTTCCACTTTTTCAAATTACGCGTTTCACGAGAAAACGGACGTCTCACCAAATTATGGTCATTTTGGACCAATTTAGTGGACAACTCATATTCCAAACCACTTGGTTTTAGATTATGGTCTTTTGCCAACATATTCCTATATCCATTTATGACTTAAAGCAATGATCACAACTACCATACTTGAATCATTACTCATTTTGATACTTTGACCCGTTTGGGGTCCATTTGGGCAATTTTACCAAAATTGCCTACAACAATCACATTAACTTTCTATTTCAACACAAACTGACTCAATATCATCATTGAAGGCTCATAATCACATAATTGGATCATATTTCAATATTTAACCCATTGATCACACTTTCACCAAAACTATGATCAATATTCATATTTTTCAACTTCTAATCATATTATCACTATGTAATATTTCTAATAACCAATTTGACACCCTCATATTCCAGATTGACTTTTTCAAGTCAAATATACGTTCTTCAATCACTAGACCATTTACTCATTAACCAACAATATAACTCCAAAACATAAAATATAAGATACTAGATTTCATTAAACTTTCTATTACTACTTCAACACATATAATCCATCATATTTCGCCACAAGGAATCATATCAATTCTATTACTACTCATAATTAAGATAACAATTCATATAATTCATATAGGTTTAAGCTTAAGCAATCCTATTGTGGATTACTTACTCTCTTAAACCATCGCTCTGATACCAACTTGAAACGCCCATATTTCGTTAGATTTTTTTTTTTTTTTTTTTTTTTTAGAACACTTGCATATTTCAAATTTATAAATTCATAATGCTTATTAATATTATTCCATCACATTTGGTCCCATTTTAAATTCTACATGTTTACAAATTCGACTCCATACAAAGATGACACCTTTTATCAAAATCATAATAGTTTGGGCGATTTATACAATGGTAATACAAAACGATAATTCAATAGAATAAGAAACTTGTGTAATAATATTACAAGTTTCTATCCACGCTACCTTCTTGAATCCTTTCATCCAATTGGTTCAACAAAATCAAATACCTACAACATAAAACAACTGATACGAGTAAGCATAAAGCTTAGTGAATATACAAGCAACTAAATAAATAATTCACAAATAAGATACAATTTATCAATAACTACCTATTTCTTTTAAATAGAAACTATTGAACAACAATAAAGATTCAACAATATTTCGTATGGATTCATGATCTAATAGATACAAGTAAGCATGGCACTAATCCCATATGGGTACCAAGCTTAATAGATACCAAGAAGTGCCAAGCACTTATTTCGTGATATTTAATTTCTACAATACTAAATCCATACATTCCAATTAATTCACATAATCTTCTTAATTCACATAATCCTACTAATTCACATAATTCTCCTAATTCACATAATCCTACAAATTCACATAATCCACATAATTCAATCATCCACATAATACTATACTATTTCCAATTAACTCAACTATTAGCAACAATCTACAACTATGATCAACAACCAATATTTCTTAAGATACGAAACATGATACAATATAGAAACACACATGAGATACAATTATAAGAAACAAACAATAAGAACAACTAGAAGAGACAAACAATATTCCAACGAATGTATGAACCTTTTGCTCGTAAGCAATCCGGAACATACAATCATTATTCAAATAGTCCTCGTATTACTCACCTTGGCTTTTAGTCAAAAACATGATCCTTCACTAGAATGTAGATAACACCCATCTTGATCACCTATTACATAATATGTCGAAATGATAACACAATCAACAACTAATGCTTATTATAATCAATACATTAACTAAATCAATTCATCACCCTCTTGGATTAATCATACTATCCATGATTATTTATTTCTTGATTCCCATTGATTCTCATTATTTCATTATTTTGTGATTATCATCAAATAACACTTATATCTTATTTCAACTATTACTAATGGTCATCATGATCATTTTATATACTTAATCCTCATAATTCTCATAATCCTAATTACATAAATAGCCTAATCCTCTTGATTCAATATTTCACTTCTTCATATACATACTTCAACAATCATTTTAATCACTAAACAAGGTGTATTAACACCAAAACATATCCATATGATCAAAACCCACTTTGATCATTAACACTTTAAACAAAATTACCAAGTTCATAATGAATTAGTGTTGATAACAATGATTATTTCACTTCTATACCATAGTTCAATCAATTACAAGCTCTAATTCCGATTAAAATCATTAATTCATCAAAACCCATCAAAACCCCAAGAACACCCTCTTTGATTCTTCAATTTAATTCATTTTAGATGATTCCATAATCACTAGAAAGCTTATATATCATCAATTCAACATAATTCATGCTTAATTTCGTATTAGAATCATTAATTCCATAAATCCCCATGAAACCCTAAATTTGAATTCGAATTTAGAAGAGAATCATGATTACCTTGTGTTAGAGATGCTTAATCCTTGTTGAATTCGAGTTCCCTAGCTTTGATTTCATGTTTAGAAAGTGAATTTGGTTTAGGGTTTGAGAGTCATACGAATTTGTGAAGGTTCTGAGAGTTTCTAGGAGTTGATATATATCATACGTACATATGTATGTAATAACAGATATATATGTTTAAATTTTATTCCCGTGATTATCATTGTCTGGAACTTTAAAACCGACTTACGTTTTCTATAATATAATAGCTTTTAAATACAATTATTTCAAAACAAATATATTTCTGCGTACACTAAAATAATACTTCGAATATCAAAAGGTTTAAAATTCATAGTACTTAAAACAATTAGTTTTACTTTTACCACAATAATATTTCTTTTACTTATAAAAACAGTATTTCAAATTTTGGGATGTTACACATATAACAATGATTAATGATGCAATTTTGATTTACATTAGTAAATGACTAAATGGTAACGCACTTGCTCTATCTTCTTCTTCTTTGACCTCCATCATTTCTTCACATTTTGGGCGGTTGATTTTGGAGTAACTTCACTACTTTAGGGTGAATTGAAGTTTTGCTTTCGACCCTAATCCTTACAAAATTTATGTTTCAGTCCTAATATATAGAGTAAATTCCAAAGATGGTCCCTGTGGTTTACACCAATTTACGAAAGTGGTCCCTAAACTTTTTTTTTCATGTTTTCAGTCCAATAAGTTTCATTTGTGCTCGAGAATGGTCCCTCCGTTTAACTTCGTTACTTTTTGCCCGTTAAGTGGCATCACGTGACTTGCACGCGAGGGTAATTTCGTCATTTCCCTTTTAAACGGAGGGACCATTTTCAAGCACAAATGAAACTTAATGGACTGAAAACATGAAGAAAAAAAGTTTAGGGACCACTTTCGTAAATCGGTGTAAACCACAAGGACCATCTTTGAAATTTACTCTTATATAAATAAAAAAAATGAAAAATCAATCATCATCCTCATAGTAACACATGCCGGAATTTTAGCAACAAAACAGGATCACCTTCTTCGCTCGAACTATCATTTGACATCTACCCATCTCATTTAAGTGAATAAAAAATGATACAAATTTATATATAAAAATTATACGAATATATATATATTGTTAATCTGTGAATCCGACTGATATTCACCATTGACCCACCACCATCGTTGTTAGAGACGTGATCGTTGAGCAGAGTCCCCCCTCCGGCGATATTGTAAGCTTCAAACCCTAGGCTGACAATATTATTGAAATCGATAGTCGGTAGTCTTTGTACAATATTATTGAAATCGATAGTCGGTAGTCTTTGTACAAAATTATTAAAACTCTTCATAGATTTAATCGATAGTGGGTTTGGTTCCGATTTCGTTTTGACGGAGTAGCTACTTCGACGATGGATGGCATGGTCACTAGAAGTGGTAGCGGTGGTTTGGTTGTTGATGGTGTTGGAAGAAGGTGGGGGTAATTGACAATTTTGGATGATTGTTTAAGTTTCGAATTGCATCAGATTGGTTTGTAAACTCAAAGGTTTGGACATGTAGTGAGTTTGTGATTGATGTGTGGTCGCCGGATCAATTTAATTGCTGGAAAAATTGGCTGCCGAAAAAGTAGACGGAAAGAGAAAGTTTTAATAGTTGGTGTTGGGTAGTTCAGTTAGATGTGGGCTTGTGAATAAAGGTGAAAGAGTAAATTTCAAAGATGGTCCTTGTGGTTTACATCGATTTACGAAAGTTGTCCCTAAACTTTTTTTTCTTCATGTTTTCAGTCCAATAAGTTTCATTTGTGCTTGAAAATGGTCCCTCCGTTTAAAGGGGAAATGACGAAATTACCCTCGCGTGCAAGTCACGTGATGACACTTAACGGGCAAAAAGTAACGAAGTTAAACGGAGGGACCATTCTCGAGCACAAATGAAACTTATTGGACTGAAAACATGAAAAAAAAAGTTTAGGGACTACTTTCGTAAATTGGTATAAACCACAGGGATCATTTTTGAAATTTACTCTAATATATATAAAAAGAAAAATACTATCGTATAGAGTTTTTAAAAAAAGATAAAAGAGCAAAAGAATGTAAATAAAAGATACTTATGTAACGATCATTTTTTATTTACCTCACCTGCTTATGAATCGTTCTTTCTACCAATTAATACTATTCTTTAAATTCTTCGAACCATCCTTCAGCTTGTTCAAGTATACTTTTGGATACACATGATGTCTTATCTTTTGACCTACAATATATACGGGTCCAAGTTCACTACTCCAGTACAAGAGCTCAAACCACCTAAAGCTCTACTTATATAAGGATATGGTGTGGCAGATCGCATCATGATATGAATTCCAAAAGTTACCATTGCGTCTTCAACTGTGCCAACACCAACATCCATTCAAGCATGCAACCTTACACACAATCACTACCTTCTATCAAGCCAATAGTTTTAGTAACTTACTCAACACCACTACTTTCAACTTCATCACCGCATCAAGAAGAAAACAACATGGACTCTGCATTCTAACTACAATGCTGCTGCTGGTTGAATCACCATCTTAATTTTTGGGAAGCATCCCATATTCACACTTCGAAACTTTATCAAGACTTTTACGTTAATACGTTTGGTATTGAGGCACTTCCATTCCACCACCAGCTATACCTTAGATATGCGCATATGGCCAACTAGAAGAGGGAGCCATTTCAGAGCATGTTTTCAGCATGGTAGCCAATTTATCAAACATAATGTTCGATAATTTGCCAATTGACATAGTTCCTTAATCTAGGATGGGAAAATGACGGAAAAAATGATCATTGTAGAAGCATCTGCTGCCTGCCTCTATATTCAAAAAGTTTCACATGAAGCTAGAGCTGATAAAGTTAAATCGATTTCATCATGGCAGCAGATGCAAAGGTAGTCCCATAGTTAAAACAAAATAATTGATATCCTTATTTATACGGAGTCTTTAAAGAATATGCCCGCACCAAATGTGTGCACTAAACATTGCACCAAATTTGGTGCAAAAACAGAATCTTTACAGAATATATCCGCACCAAATGTGTTTGATCTCCAACGTATGCACTAAATTTCTACACCAAATAATTACTTACATTTACATATTACCCCCTATATTACATATTTTTTTTAACTGCATGTCTACAATTTGTTAATCTATTTATTAAAATTCAAACTTGATTAATAATAATAAACACAAAAAACTAATACATTAAAATAAAAGTTATTAAAAACCTTACAGACGAATTGAAGCATGTGACATTTTTAATTTCTAGTTTTATGTATTTAGTTCTTTCACATATGTACACTTCATATCGACATGTAGTAGTTTACTTTACAAACATATATTTACACTATAAGTTAACAATCCACCACATCACTGTGCTACATGAATCATATATAATTCCCTTCCAGCCATTGTCCATTGCAACATCTCAATCATATTAAAAGGACTAAAAGTAAACATTAAATTATTTAGTGTAAAGTTTAGTGTTACACTATATTTGGTGCAAAATCTCCAAAAATTTAGTGTACACTAAAAATCACACTATATTTGGTGAGTTGCTTAGAGTTCAAATTGTACACTAAAACACTAGAAATAGTGCAAAAAGGCATACATTGGAGATGGCGTAAGAGGCAAGAAGATTTTATACAGTTTGTCAACAATTTAAAATTTTGGCAGCTAAATCAAGAATGGTGAAGTAATATCCCTATTTCTACTTTCAACTAATCACTATCAGACCAAGCAAATTTTTCATCAGTAACATCGGAAACCTTTAAGTTTGATGGAAAAAATGAAACCTTTGGCTTCCAAACGAGAGAGAGCCTACAAACGAAAAAAAGCAAGATTAACAAGAAGAAAGTGCACACATGTGTTTGTGACAATGAATGGTGATGTGGGATCATCGTTTCTTCTTCACAATCATTAGAGTTTGTGTTGTAAGTTTGAAGGAGTGTTTAAATGTGTGATTCAACTTATATTCGATTAGAAATTGAAACAATCAGTGTTTGAGTGTTTTTGTTAAACTAATTATGGTTTCCATTTTCTAATTATTTCGGGTCAAATAAATCGTACTAGAGAAGCATGTAAACAGTAACCAGTAATGTCTAAATTTAATTCAAACACAATAATCAAATTCAAAACGCACATTCAAACAGGTTTAGCAAAAAACATTTGAAAGTACTACTAAGCTAACGATCAATAATTCTTACAGACACAAATTGCAAAAAGTTACTGTATATATTCAACCTCTAGACAGCGATCTTGAATTTGAAGCTCCTTGACATGAGGAAGGCTGAGTATTAATCCTTTAAGCATCTCTTCTTCCAGCTTGTTCACGTGTGGTCTCATGATAGCCACCCTTTGAATGACATAAGTCAGCTCTAACTAAAGAAGACACATTTAACAACAAAAGCTTCCACAACAACAAATTAGATTCAATTGTTAGTGACAAAACATACGGAGCATTGATTTCAACAATATTATCATTCTCATCAACCCAGTATCCAGAGAATATCAAATTCTTAACACTCTTTGAAGTAACATCGAGCCGCCTATAACCATAGCAATCTTGCAACTTCAACGTTTCCAACGAAGGACTCCCGGATAATATATTTTCAATCAAATCTTCATCTAATTTCCCATCCGAAATACAAAGACTAGTAAGTTGTTTCCAAGTAATCGCACCGGTTGGATTAAGCAGACAGCGTCCGACCCTCAGATCCCTAATACATGAATTGCTGGAAAAAAAACTGATGTGGTGAAAATATAAAACACCAGAACTGCAGGTTATGGGGTTGGAATTTGTAATCAAGAGTTAATAAACAAAATTACTGCAAATGAAGAAAATATAAAACATCAAACAACATTATCAATGAATAAGAGAACCATGGACTAACAGAGATTTAGGAACACTATTTAATAAGTTCGTGAACCAAAAAGTCAAGAGAATTATTACAATTTGCCAACATTAAGTTTTTTGCAATTAAAACAAGCATTAATCGGAATCTCCTCATTCAGAATCGTATAAGAATAACGAATTTCTGAATGCTTTTAATCACTTGATCTAATTACCATTTGATCTTCGCATTCACCTAATCACTATCACTATCAGAACAATCATACCAATCAGCTGCTGCTACTTCTGGTGAATGAAGAACCAAGTTTGATGGGAAATTGAAACCTGCAGCTTTCAATCGGAAGAAAGCCTAAAAGGAAAGATAGCCATGAAAAGGAACATTAGTGAGGATGTTACAGTGCAGAGGTGGCAGGATAGGCATGTTCAAAAACAGGCAAAACACACGTTCAGGTTGAAACAAATAATTTTCTATACAATGCAAAATGGTTCTGGTCAGGTTGACCCCCAAATGCTTTTGATCATTAATATGAGTATGTTACAAATTCAATATATTGGAACAAAAACAATTCAGAAGGTTGTATGATTTAAAAGTATACTTTGAGCCACTTTCAACCCATTTGACATGTTACCATTTAAGATAATGTTTTTATATTTGACCCATTTGAGATATAACTGAATCCATTCAATTATGATCAAGGCAAACTGAAAACAGAAATTGCAATCACACCCTTCATGAGAAAAAAGATATCCAAGTAAAAAAAAAACATCTCATGGATGAGGTCGAAATGAACACCCAACCCTCATCAAGTACCCAGTACATATGACCTCGACTATACTAAAGCTAATTAAATCATCAACATTTAAATCATATATGCCGATCCCCAAAAGAGAAGTATTTTTACCCTAGAACATAAATCCCCAATCTTAAGCTCCTTGACATGAGGAAGCTTGAGTATAAATCCTTTGAGCATCTCTTGTTCCGAATCTTTACGTGTTGTCTCATCATACCCAAGCTTTTCATAATCTAATTCTACTTTAACTAAAGAAGACACATTTAGCAAGAAAAGCCTCCATAACAACAAATCATAACATATTGTTAGTGACAAAATATGTGGAGCATTGATTTCGATAACATCATCAAGATCATCAAATTCAACACCAGGAGGAGGTGAGTATCCAGAGAATATGAAGTTCTTAACACTCTTTGAAGTAATATCAAGACACTCATAACCATAGCAATTGCGTAACTCCAAAGTTTCCAATACAGGACATCCGGATAGTATCATTTCAAATAAACCTTCATCTAATGGCGTATACGAAAGAAACAAACTCGTAACGTTTTTCCAACTAATGGCACCTGTTGGATTAAATATGCAGCCTGACAAGTATAGACAAGTAAAAGATGAATTGATGCAAATTAATTCATCTATCACAAACTCAGCTTCATATTCACGATTCACGAAGTTTAAATTAAGATGTTCAGCGTTACAATTAACAGCGTGACGAATCCAATTGTTGACTTGGCAGTCAAACTGACACCTGTAAACATGAAAGAAATTGAGATGGAACTTGTTGAGCTTCAGTTGGCGACATTGTGTTAGGGTTTTGTCGACGAATGAAACGAAATCGGAGATTGAAACGTTTCTATAGGCCCGAATCAGGCCGTAAGACTCTTGAAAAATGAGATTGTGAACATAAGTCCAGAGATGTTGCCATCGTTTGGAGAGAGTACCTGTTCTGATTGCGTATTTTGTGTGAGGTAATCGAGACAGGATTTCAATCAGTAAACAATCAGGTAACGTGCTTATTATATCTCCTTCTTCTTCCATGTTTTCTTCAGATTTCATCAATTTGACCATTGTAGGTTGATTTTGACCTCTTCTTCGGCAGTTCCACCGTTTCCAGCAAAAAACTAGGGTTCCTAATTACGACTACAAATTTAGGATTAAAATGAAAGGGTAATCATGTAAAGGATGTGTACCAAAGGGGTTGAATGTGTTTTATTAACAAATTAGAAGGATGATTATGAACATGTGTAACTTTGATATCCTACCAGCGCCAGCACCGGTATTATTATTATTATTTTATTTTTTTTTATAAAGAAAAAATGTTTAGTAAAAACCAACGGTTGGCAAATAGAAAAATCTTCTTGGCTCATAAATATGAGTACGGATCAGGAGAGCAACCATTAATCAGAGCAAGGAGAGCAACCAATCATAATATGACACATGTTCAATAATAAGTTTCATTTTAATCCCTCAACTATACTTGTATTATATTTACTTTCCCCCTATTTCTTAGTTAAGTCACCCCTACCACTACCACCACCACTAACCACCCACCCACTCCCACCCTCTACCACCAACTGCCCCCTACCGCCACCATCTGCCACTACCCGCTGCCACCGTCAGCCACCGTTGACCACCGCCGGAATCCGGCATTTTTTTTTTTCAATTTTTTTTTAAATTTTTTTTTAAACTTTTTTTTCAAAATTTGTTTAACTAACTTTTTCCTCCTTAAAAACACCGCATATTAATTTAAAAAAAAAATTATTTTGTTGCATCTTGTGGCTGCATTATATATATATATATACTACTGCATATTGTAGTTTTTGTGTTGCATCGTGTATGTTTACGTATTCATTATTACTTATTTTTCAATACATGATATCACAAACTGCATTTTGTATATATATTTACTGCATCATTCTTTTTGTATACATATTAGTCTTTTTTACTACATTTTGTATTTTATGTTATACTACATCTTATATATTGTATATACGCCGTTACCAAAATGCAGTACAAATAGCATAATATGTCTAATATAAAATGCAGTACAAACGAATAATATGTACTAAAAATATAAATATAAAATGTAGTAAAAACAACTATATGTAGTATAATTTTATACAAAATGTAGTACAAAAACAAACAATATGTACTAAAAATTATATATACACAATGCAGTAAAAATAACAATATACAATATAATTTTATACAAAATGCAGTAAAAATATAATACATATAATACATATAATACAAAATGCAGTACAAAAGCAAACAATTTCTACTAAAATTATATACACAAAATGCTGTAAAAAGAACAATATGCAGTATATTTTTATATAAAATGCAATAAAAAGATAATACATATAATACAAAATGCAGTACAAAACAAACAATATATATGTACTTAAATTATGAGTATATATAAAATGCAGTAAACACAATAATATGCATTATAATTTTATTCAAAATGCAATACAAAAAAGATGATATGTATAATACAAAATGCAGTACAAAATAAATATGTGTTACAAAATGCAGTCAAATAAACAATATGCGGTATAATCAATAAAAAATGCAGCATAAAAAGGGTAATATGTATAATACAAGATCAAGTTTAAAACAATAATATGTACTAAAAATTATGTATACAAAATGCAGTAAAAACAACAATATGCAGTAAAATTTTATTAAAAATGTAATTAAAAAATTTAAAAATGTTTAAAACAATTTGAAAAAAATAAAAATAAAATTTCGCGGAAATCCGGTGATGACGGCGGCGGGGCGGCGGCTGACGGCAGTGAGGTGGTGGCATGCGGCGGGAGTGGGTGGTTGGTGGAGTGGGAGTGATGGAGTGTTCTTTAAAAATTTGGGAAAGTAAGTTAAAGTATTTCAAAAGTAAAGAGACCAAAATGAAAGTTGTTATGTGACACTTGTCACTTTCTGGATGGGTCTGGGGTTGCCCTCCTTTCTCTCCAAATGGAGGTTGCCCTCATGATCCTCTATCTTAATTATTGTAGCCAAGTCTCTTTTTAGTAAAAGCTAATCATCCTTAAACGTGAATTCAAAGTGTCATTAGTTAATCTATAATTATTAGGACCATGATCAACCAATAATTCCTCCCGATCCCCACTTTCAATTGAGTCACTATTAGACCAATCACTTGGCTTCAGTGAATTACTGTCGCTAGAAGTAATATCTAAAACCTTAAAATTTGTAACACCCCAAAATTTAAAGGTTTTATTTTAGTACACGAAGGTATATTTATTTAAGTGAGGTGTTATTTAAATGATACGAAATAATTAAATACGTGAATGGTTTCCTAGTTCCAGACAATAGAGTTTAAAGGGAATAAAATTTAATAGATATATGTATGTATAGTACGTGTTTATCACAATCTCATTCCAACACATTCCAGAGACAAAAAGAAAAAGGCAGGAAGATCCATTCAAGTTCTAATTTCAATTCCTAATCCATGATTCAAGTTTCTAAGGTTTAATTCCTTACCTTTTCACCATCTCCAATCCTTTGTAAGTGATTTTCTCTATTCTTTAACCTATGTTTTGGGTTTTTGATGGGTTTTGTATAATTAGTGGTTTAATCCGAAATTAGGATTTTAATTTGATAGAATTGATGTTAATTAGTGTTTATATGACCATTGATAACCTTATAACAACATGAAAGTGGTGAATTCATGATGGGTGTTCATGGGTAATCCTAGGGTTTATGCTAAATTTTGTAAATTGATGTAAATAAGTTTAAAGATGTGATTAATGAGGTTAATAGAGTATAATTATGATGAAAGAACAAGAATTAAAGTAGCAAAGTTTGATAAGTGATGAATTGTAAAAGGATGATTATGGTGATTCATATGAATTATGTTAAGATCATAGTAATAAGATTAATGATGAAACTATTAATGTCAAAAGAGTATGATTATGATGATGTAACATGAGGTAATGTAGTAAAGCTTGTTAATGAAATAGATGTGAGATGTTAAGATATAGTGAATGATAATGAAGTAAGAATCAAAGTTAGATAAACCAAAGTGGGGGATGGATTGACTGTGATTAAAAAGAGAAGTTAATGATTATTAGTGTCTAGTTGTATGATTATGTTGTTATGTATGAAATGATTAGGTGTTAAAGACATGTGAAACACCCCGAAATTTAGAGTCGTTTTTTTTTTTTTTTTTTTTACAATCCCCGATTCATAATACTGATGCGTTTAATTGTATTACAGCCACAATGATCCCAGATTTAATAAATACAAAACATCTCCTGAAAACAGGAAGTACCCGCCGGGTACCACCTTTACCCGCCGGGTAAACAGGTTGACCCGCCGGGTGACCTATTGAGAACGCCGGGTAACTTAACTTTTTGGTAACAGAAATTTTCTTTCGTTTAAAGGCTCTAGTAGCAGCCGGGTCAGGGTTTTGCCATCCGGCTTGTTCTTGATTTCGTTTTACCCGCCGGGTACAGGACTTACCCGCCGGGTAGTCCTGTATTCCAGCAGATCCTGGGTTAATTTCTTACAAACCAAATCTCTAATTTCAAACAATCATAACTCGAAAATGACAAAGTGTTAGAACATGAAATTTTGCAGACACTTATAATATAACATTCCAAACACTTCCTAATTTTCACTTTTCAAAATTTCACATTTATTCGGGATTTGGACTAATGACACAAAAACGACTATCTTAGCTCATTTTCTTGACATACTAAGTTACAAACCATTTCAACCCTGGTTCTCAAACTTTGACACATACATTAACTATAAAAATTGAGACTTAAAGCAATAACTACTATTTATATACTTACACCATAACTCATTTTAACTCTTTAACTCAATTGGTGCCCATTTAGACACTTTCTTGACCCGTATAAATCTTTACCCATATAACCACTTATCTAACATTTGAACTTCATCACATTGACTATTCTAAGTCAAACCAAAGTACTATTATCACTCACTTCAACTTTCAACATTTACATACTTTAACTATACATGATATGAACTAGCTTTAAGTGACAAAACATCATTTTACAACAAAAGGGGTGACTTGTATCAAGAGCATGATATTAAGAGATAGCTTGTTACCGACTAGTACACAAGCTTCACCATTAACCTTTAAGCCGGTCCCTTGCCCAAACCTTCACGCTTACCACTTGATTCACCTAAAAATGATAAACTTAAAACAATAAGCACAACGCTTATTAAGTAAGGGATACTTCAACAATAACTTAAACACTTAAACAATTAAGGATCCTTAACCACTTCCACAAAGTTAATCACAAGGATTAACTACTTCCACAAGTGACCCTAATGTCATTCCTTGATTAACATCAAACAATTGACATAGAAATCACTACTTCAACAAAATCCCAATATTTACCTTGCTTTTGAATTAAAGAACTACTTGAACCCACTTGTACACCTTGATCACCTAATCACATAAACAAGTAATACACATAAATCACTTAAACACATAATTTCATTCTTAACTTTCATTACTTTCAACATCATAAGTGATTACATATCACTAACTTCATCATTTTCACATTAATTCTCTTTATAGTCTAGTAATTAATCATACCTATAATCATATTTTTAATTAAACATAAACTTTTAACAATACTAATTCAATAATCACTTTAACATCACATATCTATCATTACTTTACTCAATTCATCATTATATTCAAAGTTTAATCAAAACCCATAGTTAGGGTTTATGGTGAATACTTTAAATCATCAAATTAAACATATGAGGAGATAGATTATACCTCACTCTAATAGAATCAGATGTTCAAACTCAATAAAATCAGAACCCTAACTTCAATTTGATTTTCTTCTTCTCCTCTCTCTCTAAATCGCCTCTTTCTCTATCTCTCTCTGTTTTCTTTTATTTTCACATACAGGAAATGTAAGGAAGAAGCTGGAATCAGATTTCTAGTACTCACTTTGCATTTAAACCCCTTATTTACAGCACTTAACAACTTCAGTCCCTCTAACCCCTTCCTCTTTATATCTCAAGTCCTATTCTCACAAATAACTTGACATATTTAGTCCTTTTCTAACTTATCTTTAACTTATAACAAAACTTAAACACATAATACATTTAATATACATATTTTATAACTTAAACAAATAAACACATATTATAGTATTTAAAACTTACAAATTTAGGGGCGTTACAACTCTCCCCCACTTATTTAGGATTGTGTCCTCACAATCCATTTTTGAAGTAGAGCCGGATAGTACTTAATCATTTCCTCCTCCGACTCCCAAGTAAATTCGGATCCTTTTCTATGTTTCCATTGCACCTTGAATAACTTAATTTCTTTGTTTCTTAACTTTTTAATCTTTTCATCAAGGATTGCAATCGGTTGTTCTATATAGTTCAATTGATCATTGACTTCAATCTCTTCTAAAGGCACGTAAGCCGCTTCATCAACTAAACACTTTCTGAGATAGGACACGTGGAAAGTATCATGTATTCCCGCCAATTCATTTAGCAATTCAAGACGATATGCCAACTTTCCAACTCTTGCAACGATTTTGAATGGACCAATAAATCGAGGACTCAACTTTCCACGTTTTCTGAAACGGATTATACCCTTCCAAGGAGATACCTTCAACATGACCAAATCTCCTTCTTGAAACTCTATCAAACGCCTTCTTTTGTCAGCATAAGATTTTTGTCTGTCTTGTGCCGCTTTCAATCGTTCTCTAATCTGATTTATCTTTTCTGTAGTCCTTTGAACAATGTCAGTGCTTCCCAACTCCCTTTGCCCGATTTCACCCCAACATAACGGAGTTCTACACTTCCTACCATACAACATTTCATAAGGCGCCATCTTTATACTCGAGTGGTAACTGTTATTATAAGAAAACTCAGCGAGAGGCAAATGAGTATCCCAGCTACCACCAAAGTCAATGGCACATGCTCTCAGCATATCTTCTAAAGTTTGAATAGTTATTTCGCTTTGACCATCCGTTTGTGGATGATAAGCTGTACTTAGGTTGACACGTGTACCTATATCTTCTTGGAATTTGTTCCAAAAACGAGAAGTGAATCTACTATCTCTGTTTGAGACAATAGATAACGGCATACCATGTCGAGCAACAACCTCTTTTACGTACAAATCAGCAAGAGCTTCAGTGGACATAGTTTCTTTAATTGGTAAAAATAGAGCACTCTTTGTCAGGCGATCAACTATCACCCAAATTGCATCGTGTTGTCGCTGAGTTTTAGGCAATTTGGTGATAAGATCCATCGTAATGTGTTCCCACTTCCAAACAGGTATATCTAAAGGCTGCATTTTGCCATACGGCTTTTGATGTTCGGCCTTAACCTGTAAACAGGTTAAACACTGTTCTACATACTTAACAACTTCACGTTTCATACCTGGCCACCAGTAGTCAGATTTCAAATCATGGTACATTTTGGTTGTATAACGCCCCTCATTTAATACAACAATATAATATTAAGTTTGGCGGAAGCGACTACTTGAAATACATATTCTATTAAAACCTGCTAGAAATTTTCGCAACCCTTTATACAATATGTTTAACTACTAAACAAACATAGTTAACATGTTTACAAACCCGGGGCATTATATACTATAAAACATTATTTATTACAAACTGGATCAGAGTTGCAGGTTTCAAACATTCCCAGCATCAAAACGTCCCTTCCTGACTACCCACATAATTAAACATAACCTGCAGGAAGTAAATTGAGGGATTAGCACGAAGCTAAGTGAATGAATAATCAACTACAATTCAATTTAGCTAGCAATCTGTTCACAATCAATAATGCAACAAATATCGTCAAGAGGAACGGTGGTTCCTAGAGACCCTGTTCCGGGTGGCCCCATCAGAACACTTAAACCAACTGTAGGCCAAAACAGTGATTAACCGCTAACTAAATGCTAATCTCCATCAACACATGTACGCAACCCTGTGTTGACCAACATTAGCAATCAAGTCCAACCAACAATCTAGTTGACCTCTGGATTATACATTTCAATTCAATGTTCAACAAACAACCAATCAAATGGCATATCATTTCAAAGTTAACATGCTATCAATAGTAATCCTATAATTACTGATTGAAATCAAACTGACACAACCAAATCAAACTGTGAGTTTCAAATCCACTCACCTGATTGTTTCGTTTCACTTACTCAGCTGTCTTATCTCGCTGAGCTCTTTGTTTATCTGAGAATTAAAATCAATTATAAGTTAGTAATCACATTCGTAAAACCATAGCTTATATTCGAATATCACATATATTAATACATTTCAAATCATGTATTACCCCATCATTATATGCACCTTAGTTAAGTATATCAACTTACTTATCAATTTAAACATAATACATTAGGGAATATATGAAGTTTGTTAACCAAAATCAAAATCTCTGCATAGGCATGGAATCCGCCGGATTCTCCCAGAATCCGCCGGATTCTAATAGATTTCAGATGCAACATTTGGACCAGGGTTCATAAAACGAATCCGGTTGGACGAATCCGCCGGATTTAACCCATTTTGACCGGATTCCTCACCCGTTGACTGGCTTGAATCCGCCGGATTCATAAGGAATCCGCCGGATTCCTTGTGTTCGTCAGACCTGGGCAGTTTGTGCAGAACATAACCCAGAAAATTGTAAACCAAAACCAAATAACGATTTCAGCAGCAGTTTCATGTCATATATCATCACATAAGCATACAATAACATGTTTAAAGCATTATTTCACTATCGATTCTTACATATGCAACAAGTGATTATGATCATAAGCTTTAACCATGAATAACTTACCAAATAGAGATTACAAAGTGATGATGATGGTGATTATGAAACTCATATCAATTCCAGCTCAAGATCACTAGTTTGATTTCTTTGTAGCTCTAGGTTTTTTGTAGTTTAGTTTTAGGGTTTAAGGTTCTAAGTTTCTAAAAGAGGAAAGTGAGTAACTTTCCTAAAAAGGAAACTATTTAAGTCGGTTAAACTTTTGCACCGACCCGCATCCACTCAAAACTAGTCCCCTTTTAATCTATTGCCTGGAACCTAAAAACCATTTGCGAGAAACTTATTTTATTATACCGTCAACTATAGTAAATTAAAACAAGCAACAATTTACTAAGCACAATAAGTTCTAAAGCTTATTTAATTAAGTTTCGCAATTTAAACATATTTGTCAAATAATTTCTAAAATAATAACATATTCAATTTAAATTAGAAATTACCAGCTCAGTTAAGAGGATGTTACAACTCTCCCCCCCTTAAGAAGATTTCGTCCCCGAAATCTCATCACGATCAAATAATCCAGGATATCTGGATCTCATACTATCCTCAGTTTCCCAAGTAAGGTTTGGTCCCAAACTATGTTTCCATTTCACTAACACCATGGGAATCTGTTTCTTCCTAAGTTTAGTAACTTTTCTGTCAAGAAGTTCTACTGGTTCTTCAACTAACTTCTGACTCTGATCAACTTTCAAATCTTTCAAAGGAAGAATCAGAGACTGGTCTTCAACATTACATTTCCTCAAATAGCAAATGTTAAATGTGTCATGAATACCAGCAAGTTCTGGAGGAAGATCCAACGTAACAGACTGATCGTTAACAATCTGACGAATTTTAAACGGTCCAATATACCGAGGAGCCAATTTGCCACGTTTCCCAAACCGAATTACCCCCTTCCAAGGCTAAACTTTCAAGTAAACAAGTTCACCTTCAACAAAATTAACTGGTCGACGTTTAAGATCAGCATATTGTTTCTGTCTATCACGTGCAGCTTTCAATTTTTCACGAGCCACTGCAACTTTATCAGCTGTCATTTGAACAATATCTGGACCTGTAAACTGTTTCTCACCTGCCTCTAGCCAACAAGTTGGAGTTCTACAACGGCGACCATAAAGCATTTCATATGGAGGCATGCCAATACTAGAATGATAAGAGTTATTATAAGCAAACTCAATCAATGGCAAATGAGAATCCCAAGAACCCCCATATTCCAGAATACAAGCTCTCAACATATCCTCCAATGTCTGAATCGTACGTTCTGACTGACCATCTGTTTGAGGATGATAAGCTGTACTAAGATTCACTCTGGTGCCTAACTCACGCTGCAAACTTTGCCAAAATTGAGATACAAACCTTGGATCTCTATCAGACACAATCGATAACGGAATACCATGCCGAGTAACAATCTCATTCATATATAACTGTGCAAGCTTACTCAGAGATGCAGTATCACTAGTAGCTAGAAAATGAGCACTCTTAGTTAATCGATCAACAATGACCCAAACCATGTCATTTCCACGGACAGTTCTAGGCAGTTTGGTAACAAAATCCATAGTCAAATGTTCCCACTTCCATTCAGGAATCTCAAGCTGTTTCAACGATCCATACGGCTTCTGATGTTCAGCTTTAACTTGAGAACAAATATGACAAGAACTAACAAACCTTGCTACATCCATCTTCATTGTAGGCCACCAATAGAAAGGTTTCAAGTCATTATACATTTTAGTACTTCCAGGATGTACAGAAAATCTGGACTTATGGGCTTCATTCAGAATAACATCCCGAAGACCACCAAACAAAGGAATCCAAACACGAGACTGAAAGGTTTTTAATCCTCTCGAATCATCCAATAACAGTTCCTTTCGATTCAACATAATTTCAGATTTCAAATTATGATCTAATAAAGCCTCAAACTGTGCAGCTTTTATCTGGGCCACCAAATCCGAAGAAACTTCTAAACGCATAACATAAACTCGATCAGAAGTTACCTTGCGGCTTAAAGCATCAGCAACCACATTGGCTTTCCCTGGATGGTATTTAATTTCACAATCATAATCCTTGATTAATTCCAACCATCGTCTCTGCGGCATATTCAACTCTTGCTGTGAAAATATATACTGAAGACTCTTGTGATCTGTACAAATAATACATTTAGTACCATACAAGTAATGCCTCCAGATTTTCAAAGCAAACACAACCGCTGCTAGTTCTAAATCATGGGTAGGATAATTTCTTTCATGGGGTTTGAGCTGACGAGAAGCATAAGCAATCACACGATCTCGCTGCATTAAGACACAACCCAAACCAGCAATAGATGCATCACAATAAACAACAAAATCATCGGACCCATCTGGCAATGCTAACACAGGAGCCTGACATAACAACTGTTTCAGAGTCTGAAAAGCAGCTTCCTGTTGTTCAGTCCACACAAATTTTTCATCCTTACGGGTTAGTTTAGTCAATGAACCGGCAATTTTAGAAAAATCTTTAATAAACTTCCGGTAATAACCCGCCAAACCAAGAAAACTCTTTATTTCTGAAGCAGACTTTGGAGCTTTCCAATTCATTACAGCTTTAATTTTCGAAGGATCAACTTTAACACCATCCTTACAAATAATATGACCCAAAAACTGTACTTCCCGAATCCAAAATTCACATTTAGAAAACTTTGCATACAAATGTTCTCTCTTTAAGGTTTCCAATACCAACCTCAAATGCATTCCATGCTCTGATTCGGATTTAGAATATACCAAAATGTCATCGATAAACACAATCACAAATTTATCAAGAAAATGTCGACAAACACGGTTCATCAAATCCATAAAAACTGCGGGAGCATTCGTCAAACCAAAAGGCATAACCAGGAATTCAAAATGACCATACCTGGTTCTAAATGCAGTTTTAGAAATATCACAATCCCTAACACGAACTTGATGATAACCTGATCTCAAATCAATCTTTGAATAAAATGAAGATCCCTGCAACTGATCAAATAAATCATCTATCCGAGGCAGAGGATATTTATTCTTTACTGTCCTTTTATTCAATTCCCTATAATCAATGCACATTCTAAAAGACCCATCTTTCTTTTTCACAAACAGAACTGGTGCACCCCAGGGAGAAGAACTAGGTCTAATAAACCCTTTATCCAACAACTCCTGTATCTGATTCATCATTTCACGTATCTCAGACGGAGCTAATCTATAAGGGGCTTTGGCCATAGGTGAAGAGCCAGGAACAAGATCAATCTGGTATTCAACTTCCCTAACCGGTGGTAAACCAGGTAATTCATCAGGGAATACTTCCGGATACTCAGAAACAACCGGTACATCAGAAAGGGACTTCTTTTCTAACTTAGCATCAATCACATAAGCTAGATACGATTCACAGCCCTTGGACAAAGATTTCCTAGCTTTCATCATACTAATCAAAGGTATACAAACATTATCCCGTTCTCCTCGAGCCACGACATATGACTTTTCAGAGATTGGGATTCTAATCAGCTTATTGTGGCAATCTATGCTTGCTTTATACTGACTTAACCAATCCATACCAATAATCACATCAAAACTAGCAATTGGCATCAACAGAAAGGAAATTGGGAAAGTCTGGCTATCTATTATAATACTAGCTCCAATTACCGAGGTGGTAACAGGAACCGATTTGCCACTAGCTATTTCTACTTCAACTGGGTTTGTTATCACAGTAGGCATCATTTTCAACTTATCACAGAAGTACATAGATACAAACGAACAATTTGCACCAGAATCAAACAAAACACGAGCTGGTACAGAATTTACAAGAAAAGTACCCGTGATCACGTCATCTGTATGGACAGCTTCATCCACTGTCATTTGAAACGCCCTACTAACTGCAGATGGCGGAGTCTTCCGCTTCTGACCGGAAGAAGCTGATGAACCAACAACTGTCCCCGAACCCTGTCTCTTAGCCTCAGAACACTGATTTGCACGATGACCTTCCTTATGGCAATTCCAACACACATAAGTGGGAAAAACACAATCTTTGGCTTCATGCCCAATCACACCACATTTTACACATCTAGTGGTTTGCACAGTACACGGCCCAAAATGTCTAGCTCTACACTTAATACACCAATTGGGACGATCAGAAGTACCACCACGACTTTCTTGTTTCTTACCCTGCTGATTTCCTTGCCACCGTTGCTTACCTTTACCAGAAGATTCACTCTTAGATTTCTGAGAAACCATTTCTTTACTTGGTGCTTGTTGAGGTTTCAAATCACTGTCAACAGATCGAGCTAACATGAAAGCTTGAGAAAGAGAGCCAGCTAATCTCACTGAAGTTCGATACTGATTAGGTAAAGTACCCACAAACTGTTCTATCTGAGTTCTCTCATCAGGAACCCACTGCTGAACAAACCTGAGTTTCTCTGTAAACTGATTTATCAAATCATCCATTGACATGTTATCAGTTAATTGCAAATCCATAAACTCTTTTCTAATCCGAGCTATATCATAGTTTGAACAATACTGCTTACAAACTTCATTACGAAAATCAGACCATCGGATAGATGCTTTCTGAAAAGAAGTTAATACAGAAGTAACCGAATCCCACCAATTCAGAGCTGCTCCTTTTAAGAGTTGGGATGCATAAGGAACTTTCAATTCTTCTTCACATTGACAAACCTCAAATTTCTTTTCCACATCTCTTAACCAATCCAGAGTTACAGAAGGATTCGTACTACCCGAATACACAGACGGATTACTGCTCATAAAGGTTTTAAAGGAACACACCTTTTGCTTTGGCGGTGAAATCATACCAAACACAGGATGAGATGATTCAGCCTCTTTTTGTTGTTTATACATTCTAAGTGCTTGGTTTTCCTCTTCCAATTGAAGCAGATACTGATCCCTTTCTGCCTCCTCTCTAGCATGGAAAGAAGTACCAGCATTCTCATTCCGGTCATCATGAGTCTCAGCAGCAACTTCAGGCCTTGAGGCATTATTAGGGTTAACAGGTAGTTGCTCGTTATCCGCCATATCTGTAAACACCACAACAGCTTACAAACCATTAGTCGTTAGCACCTATTCTACTAACAGCTTTACATTCAGTACATAATCCCATTCCCAAGAATGTTTGACACAACACAATCAAAGTTTAGGATTGAACATACAATCATATTCAATTTCCCCAAACTATTGCTCTGATACCAACTTATAACGCCCCTCATTTAATACAACAATATAATATTAAGTTTGGCGGAAGCGACTACTTGAAATACATATTCTATTAAAACCTGCTAGAAATTTTCGCAACCCTTTATACAATATGTTTAACTACTAAACAAACATAGTTAACATGTTTACAAACCCGGGGCATTATATACTATAAAACATTATTTATTACAAACTGGATCAGAGTTGCAGGTTTCAAACATTCCCAGCATCAAAATGTCCCTTCCTGACTACCCACATAATTAAACATAACCTGCAGGAAGTAAATTGAGGGATTAGCACGAAGCTAAGTGAATGAATAATCAACTACAATTCAATTTAGCTAGCAATCTGTTCACAATCAATAATGCAACAAATATCGTCAAGAGGAACGGTGGTTCCTAGAGACCCTGTTCCGGGTGGCCCCATCAGAACACTTAAACCAACTGTAGGCCAAAACAGTGATTAACCGCTAACTAAATGCTAATCTCCATCAACACATGTACGCAACCCTGTGTTGACCAACATTAGCAATCAAGTCCAACCAACAATCTAGTTGACCTCTGGATTATACATTTCAATTCAAAGTTCAACAAACAACCAATCAAATGGCATATCATTTCAAAGTTAACATGCTATCAATAGTAATCCTATAATTACTTATTGAAATCAAACTGACACAACCAAATCAAACTGTGAGTTTCAAATCCACTCACCTGATTGTTTCGTTTCACTTACTCAGCTGTCTTATCTCGTTGAGCTCTTTGTTTATCTGATAATTAAAATCAATTATAAGTTAGTAATCACATTCGTAAAACCATAGCTTATATTCGAATATCACATATATTAATACATTTCAAATCATGTATTACCCCATCATTATATGCACCTTAGTTAAGTATATCAACTTACTTATCAATTTAAACATAATACATTAGGGAATATATGAAGTTTGTTAACCAAAATCAAAATCTCTGCATAGGCATGGAATCCGCCGGATTCTCCCAGAATCCGCCGGATTCTAATAGATTTCAGATGCAACATTTGGACCAGGGTTCATAAAACGAATCCGGTTGGACGAATCCGCCGGATTTAACCCATTTTGACCGGATTCCTCACCCGTTGACTGGCTTGAATCCGCCGGATTCATAAGGAATCCGCCGGATTCCTTGTGTTCGTCAGACCTGGGCAGTTTGTGCAGAACATAACCCAGAAAATTGTAAACCAAAACCAAATAACGATTTCAGCAGCAGTTTCATGTCATATATCATCACATAAGCATACAATAACATGTTTAAAGCATTATTTCACTATCGATTCTTACATATGCAACAAGTGATTATGATCATAAGCTTTAACCATGAATAACTTACCAAATAGAGATTACAAAGTGATGATGATGGTGATTATGAAACTCATATCAATTCCAGCTCAAGATCACTAGTTCGATTTCTTTGTAGCTCTAGGTTTTTTGTAGTTTAGTTTTAGGGTTTAAGGTTCTAAGTTTCTAAAAGAGGAAAGTGAGTAACTTTCCTAAAAAGGAAACTATTTAAGTCGGTTAAACTTTTGCACCGACCCGCATCCACTCATAACTAGTCCCCTTTTAATCTATTGCCTGGAACCTAAAAACCATTTGCGAGAAACTTATTTTATTATACCGTCAACTATAGTAAATTAAAACAAGCAACAATTTACTAAGCACAATAAGTTCTAAAGCTTATTTAATTAAGTTTCGCAATTTAAACATATTTGTCAAATAATTTCTAAAATAATAACATATTCAATTTAAATTAGAAATTACCAGCTCAGTTAAGAGGATGTTACAGGTTGCACCAGGATGGATTGAATATCGAGATTTATGAGCTTCATCAAGTATTAACTTTTTCAGCTCAGGAGAGTTTGGAATCCAGATTCTTCCATATCGAGTCTTAATTCCTCGGGAATCTTCAACAAAATCATTGACTTGACCTTTTATACGTTCTGCTCTAATATCATTTTCTTGCCAAGCTTTCATTTGAGCTTCCTTAATTTGATTCAATAAATTTGGAAGAATAGTAATTCGAAGAGATTTGACAACTAGGGAATGATGCATAGCTTTTCTGCTCAAGGCGTCAGCTACCACGTTAGCTTTTCCAGGATGATATAAAATTTCACAATCATAATCCTTCACCAAATCAAGCCAACGTCTTTGCCTCATGTTAAGATCACGTTGATCGAAGAAATACTTGAGACTTTTATGGTCAGTGTAAATAGTACACTTAACGCCATATAGATAGTGCCTCCAAATTTTTAAGGCAAAAACCACCGCTGCTAACTCCAAATCATGAGTATGGTAACCTTTTTCATTCTCCTTTAGTTGTCTAGAAGCATATGAAATCACCTTGCCACGTTGCATCAAGACACAACCTAGACCATTGCGCGAGGCATCACAATATACCACCATATCTTCAGTACCATCTGGAAGTACCAAGATAGGGGCTTGGCTAAGTTGTTGCTTTAAGGTTCGGAAAGCTTGTTCAGCTTGATCATTCCATTCAAAATTTATGTTCTTTCGAGTAAGCTTTGTAAGAGGAGTAGCAATTTTAGAGAAATCTTGGATGAACCGTCGATAATAACCGGCTAATCCTAGAAAACTCCGAACTTCTGTGGGATTTGCTGGAGGTTCCCATTTCAAAACAGCTTCAACTTTAACTGGATCAACTTTAATTCCTTGATTATTCACAACATGCCCTAAAAATTGAACCTCACGAAGCCAAAATTCACATTTTGAGAATTTAGCATAGAGCTTTTCATCTCTCAATGTTTGTAATACTTGCCTCAAATGAACTTCGTGATCACCAATAGACTTAGAATAAATGAGAATATCATCTATAAACACGATCACGAACTTATCGAGCATAGGGCGACATACTCGATTCATAAGATCCATGAAAGATGCAGGTGCATTAGTCAGACCAAAAGGCATAACCACGAATTCATAATGGTCATACCTTGTTCTGAAAGCGGTTTTAGAAACATCTTCTTCTCGAACTTTCAATTGATGATATCCAGAACGTAGATCAATTTTAGAAAAGAAACTTGCACCTTGGAGTTGATCGAATAGATCATCAATTCTAGGCAATGGATACCTATTCTTGATGGTCACTTTATTTAATTCCCTATAATCAATGCACATCCTCATTGTACCATCTTTCTTCTTAACAAAAAGTACCGGAGCTCCCCATGGTGAACTACTCGGGCGTATGAATCCCTTATCAAGTAATTCCTGCAATTGCTTCATCATTTCTTGCATTTCCGATGGGGCAAGCCTATATGGAGTTTTGGCTATAGGTATAGCTCCAGGTACCAATTCAATACGGAATTCAACTTGTCTATCAGGTGGAACACCCGGTAACTCCTCAGGAAACACATCAGGGAATTCTTTAACTACTGAAAGTTCTTCAATTTTAGGAACAGATTTTTGGATATCCACTACATGCGCCAGAAAAGATTGGCAACCATGCAGTAAATATCGTTTAGCACAAGCAAAAGTACTGACAGACAATGGAACTTTTCGCTTTTCTCCATAAATATCAATAACTCCCCCACTTGGCGAAGTGACCCGAATCATTTTCATTTCACACTGAATAAGAGCATTATGTTTTCCTAACCAATCCATGCCTACCACGGCATCAAATTCACCCATTTTCATCGGGATAAGGTTTATAAGGAAAATTTCATTATCTATCTCTAATTGACACCCACGATATACATTGGTTACAAAAACAACCCTATCATCAGCAACTTCAACATCTAAGGGAGTATCTAAAGCAGATAAGGGAATTGAAAAATCATAACAAAACTTTTCAGACACGAAGGATCTTGAGGCACCCGAATCGAATAACACGTAAGCAGGTTTTTGATTTATAAGGAAGGTACCTGTCATAACATCCGGGGCCCTCTTAGCTTCTTCAGCAGTAATTTGAAAAGATCGACTTTTAGTCTTAACAGGTTCTTCAGGCTTTCTTTCAGATTGACGACGAGGTGGAAGGGGAGCAGATTGAGATCTTAAATCAGGGCATTCAGATTTGATGTGGCCCGGTTTATAACAGTTATAACATACCCTAATTGGGTTAGGGCAGTCACGAGCTATATGGCCCACTCTCCCACATTGATTACAAGCGTTAGTTCCTACTCGGCATTCACCGTAATGTCTTTTATGACAAGTCTTGCACTCAGGAACTTCCCTTCTATCCCCTTTCTTCTCATCTCCCTTAGAACTCTCAGCAGGCCTAGCTTTCTTAGCTGCATAAGAAGATTGTTCAGCTTTTCTTTTCGCAACTCGACGACTCCATTCAAGCTCTTGGTACCGAGCTTCATCTATCATTTCTTCAAGGGTGTGACAACGTTTAGGATTAACAAACTGATGGATCTCTGGCTTCAAAATATGATGGAAATGTTCCATGAGTCGTTTAGGATTCTCCATATATTCTGGACAGAAATGGGCTCTGTCTAGAAAAACTCCAACAATTTCATTTATTGACTCAGTGGTTTGCTCCATAGCTATAAACTTGCGACGGATTTCCATCAAATCAGCTTCTTGCGAATAAGCTTGTTGAAACATTTCTTTAAATTCGTTCCAAGTTAGATTTTTAATTGCTTCAGCGCCCTTGGTACGACATTGGACTTCCCACCATCCTTTAGCTCTAGATTTAAGAAGATTAGCTGCGTATCTAACCTGTAACCTGTCAGGACATTCGGTAGTGGAGAACGCTCCTTCGACTTCAGAAATCCATCTTTGTGCCTTAATAGGATCCATGTCCCCATCATATGAAGGTGGATTACAGGCAGAGAAATCCTTATAACTAAACCTTCTATCTTCAGAAGCCTGCACCACAGGTGGATCAACATGTGGCACATTCCTGAAAATAATCGCCTCTTCTTCACGCCGATAAAATTCATCGGTAATAGTTTCCGAAATTCGGCTAAGTAATAAAGGCAGAGATGCCTCTTGAGCATGAGCAACCTCTTGAGCGATTACAGTTCTTAATTCAGGAAGGGATAACCTAGCTTTATTAGCAGGAGATCTCGGTCTTTCACCTCCACCTCCTGCTTCCCTATACTGGGCTCCACCTTGAGGGTTTAGCCCAAGATTTAAATCAATGTCCCTTTCGTCCATCTTTTACTGAAATAAACACAAAATACTTAATACACACTTACTTTCACAATTAACAAGCTTATTTAATCTTAACTTATTATCACACATAAACAAACACCACTAAGATTTCATTCTCTCAACATCTCATGCTTTTCATGACACCGTACCGAATCATATGATAATTACTGTGTTGGCCAGGCACATTAATTATCACATTATCACATACGTCATCATGGTCCACACGTGACATCTCAATGCAGAAATATTAGTGCTTCTTTCATTAATAAAACAATATCATGCTCAAACAATAATAACAATGGTTTAAGATCAAGTACCCACTAATGGTGAATACCCGAATCCCTTAAACCGTGCTCTGATACCAACTTGAAACACCCCGAAAATTTAGAGTCGTTTTTTTTTTTTTTTTTTTTTTTTTTTTTACAATCCCCGATTCATAATACTGATGCGTTTAATTGTATTACAGCCACAATGATCCCAGATTTAATAAATACAAAACATCTCCTGAAAACAGGAAGTACCCGCCGGGTACCACCTTTACCCGCCGGGTAAACAGGTTGACCCGCCGGGTGACTTATTGAGAACGCCGGGTAAATTAACTTTTTGGTAACAGAAATTTTCTTTCGTTTAAAGGCTCTAGTAGCAGCCGGGTCAGGGTTTTGCCCGCCGGCTTGTTCTTGATTTCGTTTTACCCGCCGGGTACAGGACTTGCCCGCCGGGTAGTCCTGTATTCCAGCAGATCCTGGGTTAATTTCTTACAAACCAAATCTCTAATTTCAAACAATCATAACTCGAAAATGACAAAGTGTTAGAACATTAAATTTTGCAGACACTTATAATATAACATTCCAAACACTTCCTAATTTTCACTTTTCAAAATTTCACATTTATTCGGGATTTGGACTAATGACACCAAAACGACTATCTTAGCTCATTTTCTTGACATACTAAGTTACAAACCATTTCAACCCTGGTTCTCAAACTTTGACACATACATTAACTATAAAAATTGAGACTTAAAGCAATAACTACTATTTATATACTTACACCATAACTCATTTTAACTCTTTAACTCAATTGGTGCCCATTTAGACACTTTCTTGACCCGTATAAATCTTTACCCATATAACCACTTATCTAACATTTGAACTTCATCACATTGACTATTCTAAGTCAAACCAAAGTACTATTATCACTCACTTCAACTTTCAACATTTACATACTTTAACTATACATGATATGAACTAGCTTTAAGTGACACAACATCATTTTACAACAAAAGGGGTGACTTGTATCAAGAGCATGATATTAAGAGATAGCTTGTTACCGACTAGTACACAAGCTTCACCATTAACCTTTAAGCCGGTCCCTTGCCCAAACCTTCACGCTTACCACTTGATTCACCTAAAAATGATAAATTTAAAACAATAAGCACAACGCTTAGTAAGTAAGGGATACTTCAACAATAACTTAAACACTTAAACAATTAAGGATCCTTAACCACTTCCACAAAGTTAATCACAAGGATTAACTACTTCCACAAGTGACCCTAATGTCATTCCTTGATTAACATCAAACAATTGACATAGAAATCACTACTTCAACAAAATCCCAATACTTACCTTGCTTTTGAATTAAAGAACTACTTGAACCCACTTGTACACCTTGATCACCTAATCACATAAACAAGTAATACACATAAATCACTTAAACACATAATTTCATTCTTAACTTTCATTACTTTCAACATCATAAGTGATTACATATCACTAACTTCATCATTTTCACATTAATTCTCTTTATAGTCTAGTAATTAATCATACCTATAATCATATTTTTAATTAAACATAAACTTTTAACAATACTAATTCAATAATCACTTTAACATCACATATCTATCATTACTTTACTCAATTCATCATTATATTCAAAGTTTAATCAAAACCCATAGTTAGGGTTTATGGTGAATACTTTAAATCATCAAATTAAACATATGAGGAGATAGATTATACCTCACTCTAATAGAATCAGATGTTCAAACTCAATAAAATCAGAACCCTAACTTCAATTTGATTTTCTTCTTCTCCTCTCTCTCTAAATCGCCTCTTTCTCTATCTCTCTATGTTTTCTTTTATTTTCACATACAGGAAATGTAAGGAAGAAGCTGGAATCAGATTTCTAGTACTCACTTTGCATTTAAACCCCTTATTTACAGCACTTAACAACTTCAGTCCCTCTAACCCCTTCCTCTTTATATCTCAAGTCCTATTCTCACAAATAACTTGACATATTTAGTCATTTTCTAACTTATCTTTAACTTATAACAAAACTTAAACACATAATACATTTAATATACATATTTTATAACTTAAACAAATAAACACATATTATAGTATTTAAAACTTACAAATTTAGGGGCGTTACAACTCTCCCCCACTTATTTAGGATTGTGTCCTCACAATCCATTTTTGAAGTAGAGCCGGATAGTACTTAATCATTTCCTCCTCCGACTTCCAAGTAAATTCGGATCCTTTTCTATGTTTCCATTGCACCTTGAATAATTTAATTTCTTTGTTTCTTAACTTTTTAATCTTTTCATCAAGGATTGCAATCGGTTGTTCTATATAGTTCAATTGATCATTGACTTCAATCTCTTCTAAAGGCACGTAAGCCGCTTCATCAACTAAACACTTTCTGAGATAGGACACGTGGAAAGTATCATGTATTCCCGCCAATTCATTTAGCAATTCAAGACGATATGCCAACTTTCCAACTCTTGCAACGATTTTGAATGGACCAATAAATCGAGGACTCAACTTTCCACGTTTTCTGAAATGGATTATACCCTTCCAAGGAGATACATTCAACATGACCAAATCTCCTTCTTGAAACTCTATCAAACGCCTTCTTTTGTCAGCATAAGATTTTTGTCTGTCTTGTGCCGCTTTCAATCGTTCTCTAATCTGATTTATCTTTTCTGTAGTCCTTTGAACAATGTCAGTGCTTCCCAACTCCCTTTGCCCGATTTCACCCCAACATAACGGAGTTCTACACTTCCTACCATACAACATTTCATAAGGCGCCATCTTTATACTCGAGTGGTAACTGTTATTATAAGAAAACTCAGCGAGAGGCAAATGAGTATCCCAGCTACCACCAAAGTCAATGGCACATGCTCTCAGCATATCTTCTAAAGTTTGAATAGTTATTTCGCTTTGACCATCCGTTCATGGATGATAAGCTGTACTTAGGTTGACACGTGTACCTATATCTTCTTGGAATTTGTTCCAAAAACGAGAAGTGAATCTACTATCTCTGTCTGAGACAATAGATAACGGCATACCATGTCGAGCAACAACCTCTTTTACGTACAAATCAGCAAGAGCTTCAGTGGACATAGTTTCTTTAATTGGTAAAAATAGAGCACTCTTTGTCAGGCGATCAACTATCACCCAAATTGCATCGTGTTGTCGCTGAGTTTTAGGCAATTTGATGATAAGATCCATCGTAATGTGTTCCCACTTCCAAACAGGTATATCTAAAGGCTGCATTTTGCCATACGGCTTTTGATGTTCGGCCTTAACCTGTAAACAGGTTAAACACTGTTCTACCTACTTAACAACTTCACGTTTCATACCTGGCCACCAGTAGTCAGATTTCAAATCATGGTACATTTTGGTTGCACCAGGATGGATTGAATATCGAGATTTATGAGCTTCATCAAGTATTAACTTTTTCAGCTCAGGAGAGTTTGGAATCCAGATTCTTCCATATCGAGTCTTAATTCCTCGGGAATCTTCAACAAAATCATTGACTTGACCTTTTATACGTTCTGCTCTAATATCATTTTCTTGCCAAGCTTTCATTTGAGCTTCCTTAATTTGATTCAATAAATTTGGAAGAATAGTAATTCGAAGAGATTTGACAACTAGAGAATGATGCATAGCTTTTCTGCTCAAGGCGTCAGCTACCACGTTAGCTTTTCCAGGATGATATAAAATTTCACAATCATAATCCTTCACCAAATCAAGCCAACGTCTTTGCCTCATGTTAAGATCACGTTGATCGAAGAAATACTTGAGACTTTTATGGTCAGTGTAAATAGTACACTTAACGCCATATAGATAGTGCCTCCAAATTTTTAAGGCAAAAACCACCGCTGCTAACTCCAAATCATGAGTAGGGTAACCTTTTTCATTCTCCTTTAGTTGTCTAGAAGCATATGAAATCACCTTGCCACGTTGCATCAGGACACAACCTAGACCATTGCGCGAGGCATCACAATATACCACCATATCTTCAGTACCATCTGGAAGTACCAAGATAGGGGCTTGGCTAAGTTGTTGCTTTAAGGTTCGGAAAGCTTGTTCAGCTTGATCATTCCATTCAAACTTTATGTTCTTTCGAGTAAGCTTTGTAAGAGGAGTAGCAATTTTAGAGAAATCTTGGATGAACCGTCGATAATAACCGGCTAATCCTAGAAAACTCCGAACTTCTGTGGGATTTGCTGGAGGTTCCCATTTCAAAACAGCTTCAACTTTAACTGGATCAACTTTAATTCCTTGATTATTCACAACATGCCCTAAAAATTGAACCTCACGAAGCCAAAATTCACATTTTGAGAATTTAGCATAGAGCTTTTCATCTCTCAATGTTTGTAATACTTGCCTCAAATGAACTTCGTGATCACCAATAGACTTAGAATAAATGAGAATATCATCTATAAACACGATCACGAACTTATCGAGCATAGGGCGACATACTCGATTCATAAGATCCATGAAAGCTGCAGGTGCATTAGTCAGACCAAAAGGCATAACCACGAATTCATAATGGCCATACCTTGTTCTGAAAGCGGTTTTTGAAACATCTTCTTCTCGAACTTTCAATTGATGATATACAGAACGTAGATCAATTTTAGAAAAGAAACTTGCACCTTGGAGTTGATCGAATAGATCATCAATTCTAGGCAATGGATACCTATTCTTGATGGTCACTTTATTTAATTCCCTATAATCAATGCACATCCTCATTGTACCATCTTTCTTCTTAACAAAAAGTACCGGAGCTCCCCATGGTGAACTACTCCGGCGTATGAATCCCTTGTCAAGTAATTCCTGCAATTGCTTCATCATTTCTTGCATTTCCGATGGGGCAAGCCTATATGGAGTTTTGGCTATAGGTATAGCTCCAGGTACCAATTCAATACGGAATTCAACTTGTCTATCAGGTGGAACACCCGGTAACTCCTCAGGAAACACATCAGGGAATTCTTTAACTACTGAAAGTTCTTCAATTTTAGGAACAGATTTTTGGATATCCACTACATGCGCCAGAAAAGATTGGCAACCATGCAATAAATATCGTTTAGCACAAGCAAAAGTACTGACAGACAATGGAACTTTTCGCTTTTCTCCATAAATATCAATAACTCCCCCACTTGGCGAAGTGACCCGAATCATTTTCATTTCACACTGAATAAGAGCATTATGTTTTCCTAACCAATCCATGCCTACCACGGCATCAAATTCACCCATTTTCATCGGGATAAGGTTTATAAGGAAAATTTCATTATCTATCTCTAATTGACACCCACGATATACATTGGTTACAAAAACAACCCTATCATCAGCAACTTCAACATCTAAGGGAGTATCTAAAGCAGATAAGGGAATTGAAAAATCATAACAAAACTTTTCAGACACGAAGGATCTTGAGGCACCCGAATCGAATAACACGTAAGCAGGTTTTTGATTTATAAGGAAGGTACCTGTCATAACATCCGGGGCCCTCTTAGCTTCTTCAGCAGTAATTTGAAAAGATCGACTTTTAGTCTTAACAGGTTCTTCAGGCTTTCTTTCAGATTGACGACGAGGTGGAAGGGGAGCAGATTGAGATCTTAAATCAGGGCATTCAGATTTGATGTGGCCCGGTTTATAACAGTTATAACATACCCTAATTGGGTTAGGGCAGTCACGAGCTATATGGCCCACTCTCCCACATTGATTACAAGCGTTAGTTCCTACTCGGCATTCACCGTAATGTCTTTTATGACAAGTCTTGCACTCAGGAACTTCCCTTCTATCCCCTTTCTTCTCATCTCCCTTAGAACTCTCAGCAGGCCTAGCTTTCTTAGCTGCATAAGAAGATTGTTCAGCTTTTCTTTTCGCAACTCGACGACTCCATTCAAGCTCTTGGTACCGAGCTTCATCTATCATTTCTTCAAGGGTGTGACAACGTTTAGGATTAACAAACTGATGGATCTCTGGCTTCAAAATATGATGGAAATGTTCCATGAGTCGTTTAGGATTCTCCATATATTCTGGACAGAAATGGGCTCTGTCTAGAAAAACTCCAACAATTTCATTTATTGACTCAGTGGTTTGCTCCATAGCTATAAACTTGCGACGGATTTCCATCAAATCAGCTTCTTGCGAATAAGCTTGTTGAAACATTTCTTTAAATTCGTTCCAAATTAGATTTTTAATTGCTTCAGCGCCCTTGTTACGACATTGGACTTCCCACCATCCTTTAGCTCTAGATTTAAGAAGATTAGCTGCGTATCTAACCTGTAACCTGTCAGGACATTCGGTAGTGGAGAACGCTCCTTCGACTTCAGAAATCCATCTTTGTGCCTTAATAGGATCCATGTCCCCATCATATGAAGGTGGATTACAGGCAGAGAAATCCTTATAACTAAACCTTCTATCTTCAGAAGCCTGCACCACAGGTGGATCAACATGTGGCACATTCCTGAAAATAATCGCCTCTTTTTCACGCCGATAAAATTCATCGGTAATAGTTTCCGAAATTCGGCTAAGTAATAAAGGCAGAGATGCCTCTTGAGCATGAGCAACCTCTTGAGCGATTACAGTTCTTAATTCAGGAAGGGATAACCTAGCTTTATTAGCAGGAGATCTCGGTCTTTCACCTCCACCTCCTGCTTCCCTATACTGGGCTCCACCTTGAGGGTTTAGCCCAAGATTTAAATCAATGTCCCTTTCGTCCATCTTTTACTGAAATAAACACAAAATACTTAATACACACTTACTTTCACAATTAACAAGCTTATTTAATCTTAACTTATTATCACACATAAACAAACACCACTAAGATTTCATTCTCTCAACATCTCATGCTTTTCATGACACCGTACCGAATTATATGATAATTACTGTGTTGGCCAGGCACATTAATTATCACATTATCACATACGTCATCATGGTCCACACGTGACATCTCAATGCAGAAATATTAGTGCTTCTTTCATTAATAAAACAATATCATGCTCAAACAATAATAACAATGGTTTAAGATCAAGTACCCACTAATGGTGAATACCCGAATCCCTTAAACCGTGCTCTGATACCAACTTGAAACACCCCGAAAATTTAGAGTCGTTTTTTTTTTTTTTTTTTTTTTTTTTTTTTACAATCCCCGATTCATAATACTGATGCGTTTAATTGTATTACAGCCACAATGATCCCAGATTTAATAAATACAAAACATCTCCTGAAAACAGGAAGTACCCGCCGGGTACCACCTTTACCCGCCGGGTAAACAGGTTGACCCGCCGGGTGACTTATTGAGAACGCCGGGTAAATTAACTTTTTGGTAACAGAAATTTTCTTTCGTTTAAAGGCTCTAGTAGCAGCCGGGTCAGGGTTTTGCCCGCCGGCTTGTTCTTGATTTCGTTTTACCCGCCGGGTACAGGACTTACCAGCCGGGTAGTCCTGTATTCCAGCAGATCCTGGGTTAATTTCTTACAAACCAAATCTCTAATTTCAAACAATCATAACTCGAAAATGACAAAGTGTTAGAACATGAAATTTTGCAGACACTTATAATATAACATTCCAAACACTTCCTAATTTTTACTTTTCAAAATTTCACATTTATTCGGGATTTGGACTAATGACACAAAAACGACTATCTTAGCTCATTTTCTTGACATACTAAGTTACAAACCATTTCAACCCTGGTTCTCAAACTTTGACACATACATTAACTATAAAAATTGAGACTTAAAGCAATAACTACTATTTATATACTTACACCATAACTCATTTTAACTCTTTAACTCAATTGGTGCCCATTTAGACACTTTCTTGACCCGTATAAATCTTTACCCATATAACCACTTATCTAACATTTGAACTTTATCACATTGACTATTCTAAGTCAAACCAAAGTACTATTATCACTCACTTCAACTTTCAACATTTACATACTTTAACTATACATGATATGAACTAGCTTTAAGTGACAAAACATCATTTTACAACAAAAGGGGTGACTTGTATCAAGAGCATGATATTAAGAGATAGCTTGTTACCGACTAGTACACAAGCTTCACCATTAACCTTTAAGCCGGTCCCTTGCCCAAACCTTCACGCTTACCACTTGATTCACCTAAAAATGATAAACTTAAAACAATAAGCACAACGCTTAGTAAGTAAGGGATACTTCAACAATAACTTAAACACTTAAACAATTAAGGATCCTTAACCACTTCCACAAAGTTAATCACAAGGATTAACTACTTCCACAAGTGACCCTAATGTCATTCCTTGATTAACATCAAACAATTGACATAGAAATCACTACTTCAACAAAATCCCAATACTTACCTTGCTTTTGAATTAAAGAACTACTTGAACCCACTTGTACACCTTGATCACCTAATCACATAAACAAGTAATACACATAAATCACTTAAACACATAATTTCATTCTTAACTTTCATTACTTTCAACATCATAAGTGATTACATATCACTAACTTCATCATTTTCACATTAATTCTCTTTATAGTCTACTAATTAATCATACCTATGATCATATTTTTAATTAAACATAAACTTTTAACAATACTAATTCAATAATCACTTTAACATCACATATCTATCATTACTTTACTCAATTCATCATTATATTCAAAGTTTAATCAAAACCCATAGTTAGGGTTTATGGTGAATACTTTAAATCATCAAATTAAACATATGAGGAGATAGATTATACCTCTATCTAATAGAATCAGATGTTCAAACTCAATAAAATCAGAACCCTAACTTCAATTTGATTTTCTTCTTCTCCTCTCTCTCTCTAAATCGCCTCTTTCTCTATCTCTCTCTGTTTTCTTTTATTTTCACATACAGGAAATGTAAGGAAGAAGCTGGAATCAGATTTCTAGTACTCACTTTGCATTTAAACCCCTTATTTACAGCACTTAACAACTTCAGTCCCTCTAACCCCTTCCTCTTTATATCTCAAGTCCTATTCTCACAAATAACTTGACATATTTAGTCCTTTTCTAACTTATCTTTAACTTATAACAAAACTTAAACACATAATACATTTAATATACATATTTTATAACTTAAACAAATAAACACATATTATAGTATTTAAAACTTACAAATTTAGGGGCGTTACAACATGGAGAGCTTTCGTTGGTGAAATCATCTAAATATTGAGGTGAGTATTATGGGGGTTAAACGGGTAAGGTTTGTGTATGTATGTATCTTAGTTGTATGTATGTATAGTGGATTATACTTGTTTCATATACTTGTTTCGTGTAACACCCCCAAATTTATTGTTTCGCGGAAGAATGATTTGGGTGTTACTAATCAATAATCACAGCACATAAGATATAATGAACGACCACTATATGCGTCGTTTTACATTTGTATTGATAAAACAAAAGTTTACATCAAAAATAATGTTACATTAGCTCAGTTTCAGAAATTGAGAGATTTAAGTACATAATTAATCTATACAAAATATAATAATGCAGCTAAATCTCTTATTGTATGAATGCTGACTCGAGCTAATGAATCCTGCATGAGCAGTCTAACCTACTGCTGTTGTAACAACCCCAAATTTAGGGTCAATTTAAATTTTCCCTAATTACGTGTATATTACTTGTATATAATATGAAATAGGATTATATACGTTATTTACTTATTATATATATATATATGGATGGAATATATATATATACGCGTATACGATTCGTACATATAGTATGAAACTACAATTGTACAAACTTGCGGACATTGGTAAAATAATTATTAAATAATGTGAAAATATTTAATTACTTTGACTAGTACTTTATATTATGTTTATAATATAACGGAAAACGTACGTTTTAATTAAAACGTCACCGAACTCTCCGAAAACTCGACCAACCGACAAAAACAAAAACCAAGTTATGATTTACAACTTGAAAACTAGTATTTTGATAAAATACTTCAACTTAATTTATCGAGTAATATTTCGTATTTTAAAACGTATACTTAAACGCGTATAAAATGATTTTTTAACGTTTAAACGACCGGGGAAACGAACACCGCACGGAGCGCAAACACGAGGAAACAACATTTGGTGAGATCCACACATGGTGGACCCCACCATGGGCCGGCCAAGGTGAGGGGTGCCAAACCCTCACCCTCTTGATCAATTCCACACTCAAACACAAACATAAACCATACTCAATCATTCTCTCCCTCTCTCTCTCTCTACGGTTTCTCTCTCTCTCTCTAAAACCCACACTAAAACACCCTAAAAACACCATTAAAACACCTCGGAGGCTAGGCTCGGTTTGGAGAAAAGTGATCACGAGAACGAGCTCTACAATCCTATCTTTTCGGTTTCTTGATTCGACAACTTTGTAAGTTCTCCGGCGACTCGCAAACTTTTCCGATTACATTTATTTTACTTCCATGTTGTTCCCCTAGCTAAATGATGTCCGAATATGTAATTAAAACTCGTTTTTGAACTCGTTAACGAAAAGGTCGGTTTTGGTCATTTTAAAGAAAACGACACCACCAACATTAAAAACGAATACCAATAGTTATTATGAACTCATTATAACATATTAGAACTAGTATAAAAGTTCTAGACCCAACGGAAACCGGAAAATACGTTTTCGGAAACTAAATTTCCGAACAGACCTCTTGTGTCGCATCGGACCAAAACTTCATACGACACAACACTGTGTCGCATGTTATGTCGCACGTTATGTCGCAATGTATGCGACACAACGCTTATGTCGCACTATATGTCGTATTATCTACGACACAAAGTTTACCTATCGCTTGATTGCGACACAACGACTATGTCGTATCGTTATGTCGTACCCTTGTATGCGACACAACTATTGTGTCGCATAAACACCAAACCGAAATCAATCCATACGACACAGACCTTGTGTCGCATACGGTCTACGACGCAAGCCTTGTGTCGCAGATAGCCCAGATCAGAAAACAAAATATATTCTAAGTGTTGGAATCACTTTTCAACTACTAAATCAAATACGATGCTACTTATACATGAAAATACTATACTTTTGAGAGTATACAACAACACTTGAATACGTACAAGACCATACTTAACTGAACGTGAGATTTCACTCACACACGCTTACGAGATTACACTTGGAAATACTTAGGAGATTGCACTCCAACGAACTTACACTTGTACATTACACGGAATTACATCCGATACGAACTTACAAGTTCACTCACTAGTTACGTGCTGGATTACACGTTAACTGATACGAACATACACTCGAATACTTACGAGGTTTCACTCGTACCCTTTGGGGTTTAAGCCCATTGGAACTTACGCAAACGATACATGTTGTAATACAAACAAACGATCATACGAATATACTTTACAACTGTACAACTATTATGAATACATAATAATAATGGATGGAATTATTATTATACTCCGATAACAAATGAACCGTACAACTTTTATACAAACTACGATTTACAAACGATTACAAACTTACAAACAAACTTATGGACATTAACTAGTTTGGGAACAACTAGCATGGATACTTTACAAGTATTCCATTTACTTACTAAACCTTATGCGTACTAGGACGCTAAGGGTTGCTAGTTCGGGATACTACTTGCTTACTTACTGCATTGTCTGCCAGACTCAGGCGAGTCTTACAGCCTCTACTTTACTGTTTTGTACTCAGGGGTGAGATGCATTACTGTTTTACATGAACACACAAAACTTACTTGCTGCCATGATTTACTTACTGTATGAGATTACGAATACGCCAACTGCATGAGTTTACGACTAATCCAATGAAATCCTCCTGAACCATAGTTGTTAGTTATGTGATAAGCGCGAGTTTTAGTATATGGATCCATATGGGACTGACAATCCCCGCCCGGGGTAGCAAGCACTACCACGAACCGTTCCTGTAGAAACGGGCGTTTCTTACTCGTTCCGTATGAATGTTTTGGATTACATTCATGAGGGGGTACCTATATTTACTGTACGTTAAGCTTCAACTATGGTGGCTCATGGCAATTGTATCAAACGGTTAGCATAACCTGCAACCACCACTTATTAAACTTAAGTTAACGATGAGCATAACCTGTGATCGTTTATTTACTGGCTGGCTATGATTTACAAATACTACTTGTGTGTTCAAACTGTTTACTTACTTACAAACCTGTGAGATTCACCAACCTTTTGGTTGACCGTTTTAGTAATGCTTCTCAGGTACACAGCATCAGTAGGGATGCCCAGCAGGATAAGCTTACTTAGCTCGAGTCACATGCATTTACAAGCTTGGAGATTTTATTACATTACTTTTGTACTTACTGTTATGTATTAGAATCTCTAGGAATTTACTTGAACTCGAGCTTGTATTTTGAAACTACTTATGTATTAATGTAATAACTTTTCGAACATCTCATTTAGAGTCGTTCACTATATCCTTTGTGCTTGTGATTATTGATTAGTAACACCCAAAACGTCGCTTCCGCAAACTGTTAAATTTGGGGGTGTTACAGATTGGTATCAGAGCCTAAGGTTATAGTGAACTAGGTTGCATTTAGTGGGCCTAGACTATGACCGTTAGGCAGTATTCCTCATTAGGTATAACTGGTTCAGGAATTACAGCATACAAGTTTAATTTAACATAGCCTGATCAACTATGTACAATTAAATAAAGATGATGTGAGTTCTGAAAGGGGTTATGTTGAACAGGAATGCACTAGCTGACTCTGACCTCGAGAGAACCGGGACTTTTACTTGATTTGTGCTAGACACACACTAGGCGGTTATGTGATATATATATATATACATAGGCCTCTTTCCCCGATACGATACTCTCTCTCGACTACTACGAAATTCACTTTCAAATTTTATCAAACAAACAACAACTCGATTTTATCATTCCGTCCTTATTTAACTTTTATGAATTCACGACTGCCGGCTTACGTCCGAAGACTTCCACACCGTTATAACCGACAACCATAGTTACTCGAACATCCTTCGATATGAAGATCGAGACCTTGTTTTCATTTGTTATTCCTATCTAATTCTGCGTTTATAACATTTTTACAATGTACACTACTGTACCGTTAGGTGTAACCTAATAAAACCATTTTCAACTCAATTTTCGTCAGACTTCAAATTTATACAACCGACTTTTACTATCAAAATTTTATAACAAATGTATTTTTACCAAACTTGTTACAAAATTTCTCACAAAAATGTTTTATAAAATTTTCAAAAACTTCAAAACCGTATAAACTTATTTATAGTACCCAACTTTAAACAACCTTCAAACTTTGGCATATTTTCTCTAAACTTACTAAAATCATCACAATCATAATTCTTGTTCAAACCTTCACATGTTCTTTATTTATTGTTTCAAGGAACATGCCTCCTCGACGACAAATCACCCTTACTGAAGCCGAAGTAGCGGGTATAATCGCCCGTAGTGTGGCTCAAGCTCTAGCTACCCGGACTTCAGCCCCTGGTAGCGAAGATACCGCTAATACTGGACCACAACCCAAAACCTGCACCTACAAGGACTTCCAAAACTGCAAACCCTTGAGCTTTGCAGGTACTGAAGGAGCGATCGGTCTGATTCGCTGGACCGAGAAAATCGAATCAGTATTCCTCATCTGCAACTGCAAGGAAGAGGATAAAGTTAAGTTCGCCACCAGTACCTTTTCTGACACCGCTCTTACCTGGTGGAACACATATGCACAGACGGTGAGCGTTGCTGAGGCTTACAAACTACAGTGGGATGAGCTGAAGATTATGCTGAGGGGCGAGTACTGCCCAAGAGATGAGCTGAAACAATTGGAAGTAGAATTCTAGAATCACAAGATGCAGGGTGATGACATCACCGGCTACACCAACCGCTTTCACCAGCTGGCACTTCTCTGCCCAACCATGGTTGATCCGGAGTACAAAAGGATCGAAAAATACGTCGACGGTCTTCCTGAGCGACTTCAAGATCTGGTGACTTCATCTAAACCAGGAACCATTCAGAGCGCCATTCGCATGGCTCATGAACTAACGGCCAATTCTGTCCGCCGTGGCTCGACTTCAACCCCGTCTGCGAATAACAAACGTAAATGGGAAGTAAGTCCCCACTCATCCAACCCGACTTCTGACAAAAAGCTTGCAATTGTCAACGTCAATGACTCAAAGGCTTACAAGGGGGGCAAGCCTTACTGCTCCAAATGTAGCCGCCATCATAACGGCTCCTGTCCCTGCACTAAGTGCAAGAAATTCGGGCACCTGGCCCAAGACTGCCGAACCAACCCCACTGGTACTGATAATTCTGCACCCAAAACCTGCTATGAGTGCAACGGTACCGGGCACTTCAGGAAGGATTGCCCTAAGCTGAAACCCCGAACCAACAATACAAGGAGTAGAGCTTATGTAATCAATGCTAGGGAGGATGACCCAAATCCGAGACTCTGTGATTTACTCAACCCGGGTACGCTTATTCTTTGACTACCCGAATCTGTTTTCTCATAAATCTCTCGCTTAATGACTTATGTATAACTGTATTTTATTCTGTGTGTTTTCTTTGATCCTAAGTACACAATAGGATTAGGAAACGACCGACTACTTAAATCCCGACAACACAATTTGCCTTACACTTTAGATACAGTAACCCAAACTCCCTTCCCAATTATCTCACACTGGTTGAGATCGGGAACTCGTATGCTATTCGTTACTTTAAACAGATAAATTAATATAACTTCACTTACTTGAGGCAAATTCTTAAATAGAACACTTATTTCGTGGGAAATGACAACTCACTCCGTCAACAACCCTACACTGCAAGATGAACTGCTCAGCGAGGAACCGAAGATGTTTCCTTATCTCCTCGAACTCGAGTGTGATACAGAACACTCCGTTGAATCAGCAACAGCTCCTGCTTCTCCTGTTGCTCTAACTGCTGCAAAAGCACCAGTTGATATAACCTTGACTGCTGAATCAGTCAGCCACCTCAACCAAACTATTGAATCGCTGCAAAAACAACTTACTGAAGCACGGGAAGACATTGATGACCTACGACGAATTGCTTTCCAAAATGACATACGTATGCGTGAGTACGAGCTACGTTTAATAGCTTTAGAAAACCCTACTTCACCACCAACTTCACATGATACTCCTACTGAAGAGGATACCGACACCGACTGTACGTCACCTCCAACAAAAAGAGTGAAGATTACTCCCTCCAAACCCACCGGAAACTACTTGGGAAAGAAACCTTTCTGTCCCCAATGCACTCGGCATCATGAAGGACCGTGTACCATACCCGTCGGTCGATGCAAGTCCTACCTTAAGAGTACTAACTTCCCTAAGACGAAGCTGTGCTTCAACTGCGGGAGTGCTGGCCATCTTAAGGCCCAATGTCCACTACCTTCAGACAACAAAACTAAGGGTACGTTACTATTAGACAATTACCTTACTACGAACACTGTAGGACCTACCCTACTACTGTAGGCTACTGGTACACATTATAGCTACCTGACTAGTATCGAACTACCGGTTACTACTTCGAACAAATTTCGGGACGAAATTTTATTAACAAGGGGAGAATGTAACAACCCCAAATTTAGGGTCAATTTAAATTTTCCCTAATTACGTGTATATTACTTGTATATAATATGAAATAGGATTATATACGTTATTTACTTATTATATATATATATGGATGGAATATATATATATACGCGTATACGATTCGTACATATCGTATGAAACTACAATTGTACAAACTTGCGGACATTGGTAAAATAATTATTAAATAATGTGAAAATATTTAATTACTTTGACTAGTACTTTATATTATGTTTATAATATAACGGAAAACGTACGTTTTAATTAAAACGTCACCGAACTCTCCGAAAACTCGACCAACCGACAAAAACAAAAACCAAGTTATGATTTACAACTTGAAAACTAGTATTTTGATAAAATACTTCAACTTAATTTATCGAGTAATATTTCGTATTTTAAAACGTATACTTAAACGCGTATAAAATGATTTTTTAACGTTTAAACGACCGGGGAAACGAACACCGCACGGAGCGCAAACACGAGGAAACAACATTTGGTGAGATCCACACATGGTGGACCCCACCATGGGCCGGCCAAGGTGAGGGGTGCCAAACCCTCACCCTCTTGATCAATTCCACACTCAAACACAAACATAAACCATACTCAATCATTCTCTCCCTCTCTCTCTCTACGGTTTCTCTCTCTCTCTCTAAAACCCACACTAAAACACCCTAAAAACACTATTAAAACACCTCGGAGGCTAGGCTCGGTTTGGAGAAAAGTGATCACGAGAACGAGCTCTACAATCCTATCTTTTCGGTTTCTTGATTCGACAACTTTGTAAGTTTTCCGGCGACTCGCAAACTTTTCCGATTACATTTATTTTACTTCCATGTTGTTCCCCTAGCTAAATGATGTCCGAATATGTAATTAAAACTCGTTTTTGAACTCGTTAACGAAAAGGTCGGTTTTGGTCATTTTAAAGAAAACGACACCACCAACATTAAAAACGAATACCAATAGTTATTATGAACTCATTATAACATATTAGAACTAGTATAAAAGTTCTAGACCCAACGGAAACCGGAAAATACGTTTTCGGAAACTAAATTTCCGAACAGACCTCTTGTGTCGCATCGGACCAAAACTTCATACGACACAACACTGTGTCGCATGTTATGTCGCACGTTATGTCGCAATGTATGCGACACAACGCTTATGTCGCACTATATGTCGTATTATCTACGACACAAAGTTTACCTATCGCTTGATTGCGACACAACGACTATGTCGTATCGTTATGTCGTACCCTTGTATGCGACAAAACTATTGTGTCGCATAAACACCAAACCGAAATCAATCCATACGACACAGACCTTGTGTCGCATACGGTCTGCGACGCAAGCCTTGTGTCGCAGATAGCCCAGATCAGAAAACAAAATATATTCTAAGTGTTGGAATCACTTTTCAACTACTAAATCAAATACGATGCTACTTATACATGAAAATACTATACTTTTGAGAGTATACAACAACACTTGAATACGTACAAGACCATACTTAACTGAACGTGAGATTTCACTCACACACGCTTACGAGATTACACTTGGAAATACTTAGGAGATTGCACTCCAACGAACTTACACTTGTACATTACACATAATTACATCCGATACGAACTTACAAGTTCACTCACTAGTTACGTGCTGGATTACACGTTAACTGATACGAACATACACTCGAATACTTACGAGGTTTCACTCGTACCCTTTGGGGTTTAAGCCCATTGGAACTTACGCAAACGATACATGTTGTAATACAAACAAACGATCATACGAATATACTTTACAACTGTACAACTATTATGAATACATAATAATAATGGATGGAATTATTATTATACTCCGATAACAAACGAACCGTACAACTTTTATACAAACTACGATTTACAAATGATTACAAACTTACAAACAAACTTATGGACATTAACTAGTTTGGGAACAACTAGCATGGATACTTTACAAGTATTCCATTTACTTACTAAACCTTATGCGTACTAGGACGCTAAGGGTTGCTAGTTCGGGATACTACTTGCTTACTTACTGCATTGTCTGCCAGACTCAGGCGAGTCTTACAGCCTCTACTTTACTGTTTTGTACTCAGGGGTGAGATGCATTACTGTTTTACATGAACACACAAAACTTACTTGCTGCCATGATTTACTTACAGTATGAGATTACGAATACGCCAACTGCATGAGTTTATGACTAATCCAATGAAATCCTCCTGAACCATAGTTGTTAGTTATGTGATAAGCGCGAGTTTTAGTATATGGATCCATATGGGACTGACAATCCCCGCCCGGGGTAGCAAGCACTACCACGAACCGTTCCTGTAGAAACGGGCGTTTCTTACTCGTTCCGTATGAATGTTTTGGATTACATTCATGAGGGGGTACCTATATTTACTGTACGTTAAGCTTCAACTATGGTGGCTCATGGCAATTGTATCAAACGGTTAGCATAACCTGCAACCACCACTTATTAAACTTAAGTTAACGATGAGCATAACCTGTGATCGTTTGTTTACTGGCTGACTATGATTTACAAATACTACTTGTGTGTTCAAACTGTTTACTTAATTACAAACCTGTGAGATTCACCAACCTTTTGGTTGACCGTTTTAGTAATGCTTCTCAGGTACACAGCATCAGTAGGGATGCCCAGCAGGATAAGCTTACTTAGCTCGAGTCACATGCATTTACAAGCTTGGAGATTTTATTACATTACTTTTGTACTTACTGTTATGTATTAGAATCTCTAGGAATTTACTTGAACTCGAGCTTGTATTTTGAAACTACTTATGTATTAATGTAATAACTTTTCGAACATCTCATTTAGAGTCGTTCACTGTATCCTTTGTGCTTGTGATTATTGATTAGTAACACCCAAAACGTCACTTCCGCAAACTGTTAAATTTGGGGGTGTTACAGATTGGTATCCGAGCCTAAGGTTATAGTGAACTAGGTTGCATTTAGTGGGCCTAGACTATGACCGTTAGGCAGTATTCCTCATTAGGTATAACTGGTTCAGGAATTACAGCATACAAGTTTAATTTAACATAGCCTGATCAACTATGTACAATTAAATAAAGATGATGTGAGTTCTGAAAGGGGTTATGTTGAACAGGAATGCACTAGCTGACTCTGACCTCGAGAGAACCGGGACTTTTACTTGATTTGTGCTAGACACACACTAGGCGGTTATGTGATATATATATATATACATAGGCCTCTTTCCCCGATACGATACTCTCTCTCGACTACTACGAAATTCACTTTCAAATTTTATCAAACAAACGACAACTCGATTTTATCATTCCGTCCTTATTTAACTTTTATGAATTCACGACTGCCGGCTTACGTCCGAAGACTTCCACACCGTTATAACCGACAACCATAGTTACTCGAACATCCTTCGATATGAAGATCGAGACCTTGTTTTCATTTGTTATTCCTATCTAATTCTGCGTTTATAACATTTTTACAATGTACACTACTGTACCGTTAGGTGTAACCTAATAAAACCATTTTCAACTCAATTTTCGTCAGACTTCAAATTTATACAACCGACTTTTACTATCAAATTTTTATAACAAATGTATTTTTACCAAACTTGTTACAAAATTTCTCACAAAAATGTTTTATAAAATTTTCAAAAACTTCAAAACCATATAAACTTATTTATAGTACCCAACTTTAAACAACCTTCAAACTTTGGCATATTTTCTCTAAACTTACTAAAATCATCACAATCATAATTCTTGTTCAAACCTTCACATGTTCTTTATTTATTGTTTCAAGGAACATGCCTCCTCGACGACAAATCACCCTTACTGAAGCCGAAGTAGCGGGTATAATCGCCCGTAGTGTGGCTCAAGCTCTAGCTACCCGGACTTCAGCCCCTGGTAGCGAAGATACCGCTAATACTGGACCACAACCCAAAACCTGCACCTACAAGGACTTCCAAAACTGCAAACCCTTGAGCTTTGCAGGTACTGAAGGAGCGATCGGTCTGATTCGCTGGACCGAGAAAATCGAATCAGTATTCCTCATCTGCAACTGCAAGGAAGAGGATAAAGTTAAGTTCGCCACCAGTACCTTTTCTGACACCGCTCTTACCTGGTGGAACACATATGCACAGACGGTGAGCGTTGCTGAGGCTTACAAACTACAGTGGGATGAGCTGAAGATTATGCTGAGGGGCGAGTACTGCCCAAGAGATGAGCTGAAACAATTGGAAGTAGAATTCTAGAATCACAAGATGCAGGGTGATGACATCACCGGCTACACCAACCGCTTTCACCAGCTGGCACTTCTCTGCCCAACCATGGTTGATCCGGAGTACAAAAGGATCGAAAAATACGTCGACAGACTTCCTGAGCGACTTCAAGATCTGGTGACTTCATCTAAACCAGGAACCATTCAGAGCGCCATTCGCATGGCTCATGAACTAACGGCCAATTCTGTCCGCCGTGGCTCGACTTCAACCCCGTCTGCGAATAACAAACGTAAATGGGAAGTAAGTCCCCACTCATCCAACCCGACTTCTGACAAAAAGCTTGCAATTGTCAACGTCAATGACTCAAAGGCTTACAAGGGGAGCAAGCCTTACTGCTCCAAATGTAGCCGCCATCATAACGGCTCCTGTCCCTGCACTAAGTGCAAGAAATTCGGGCACCTGGTCCAAGACTGCCGAACCAACCCCACTGGTACTGATACTTCTGCACCCAAAACCTGCTATGAGTGCAACGGTACCGGGCACTTCAGGAAGGATTGCCCTAAGCTGAAACCCCGAACCAACAATACAAGGAGTAGAGCTTATGTAATCAATGCTAGGGAGGATGACCCAAATCCGAGACTCTGTGATTTACTCAACCCGGGTACGCTTATTCTTTGACTACCCGAATCTGTTTTCTCATAAATCTCTCGCTTAATGACTTATGTATAACTGTATTTTATTCTGTGTGTTTTCTTTGATCCTAAGTACACAATAGGATTAGGAAACGACCGACTACTTAAATCCCGACAACACAATTTGCCTTACACTTTAGATACAGTAACCCAAACTCCCTTCCCAATTATCTCACACTGGTTGAGACCGGGAACTCGTATGCTATTCGTTACTTTAAACAGATAAATTAATATAACTTCACTTACTTGAGGCAAATTCTTAAATAGAACACTTATTTCGTAGGAAATGACAACTCACTCCGTCAACAACCCTACACTGCAAGATGAACTGCTCAGCGAGGAACCGAAGATGTTTCCTTATCTCCTCGAACTCGAGTGTGATACAGAACACTCCGTTGAATCAGCAACAGCACCTGCTTCTCCTGTTGCTCTAACTGCTGCAAAAGCACCAGTTGATATAACCTTGACTGCTGAATCAGTCAGCCACCTCAACCAAACTATTGAATCGCTGCAAAAACAACTTACTGAAGCACGGGAAGACATTGATGACCTACGACGAATTGCTTTCCAAAATGACATACGTATGCGTGAGTACGAGCTACGTTTAATAGCTTTAGAAAACCCTACTTCACCACCAACTTCACATGATACTCCTACTGAAGAGGATACCGACACCGACTGTACGTCACCTCCAACAAAAAGAGTGAAGATTACTCCCTCCAAACCCACCGGAAACTACTTGGGAAAGAAACCTTTCTGTCCCCAATGCACTCGGCATCATGAAGGACCGTGTACCATACCGTCGGTCGATGCAAGTCCTACCTTAAGAGTACTAACTTCCCTAAGACGAAGCTGTGCTTCAACTGCGGGAGTGCTGGCCATCTTAAGGCCCAATGTCCACTACCTTCAGACAACAAAACTAAGGGTACGTTACTATTAGACAATTACCTTACTACGAACACTGTAGGACCTACCCTACTACTGTAGGCTACTGGTACACATTATAGCTACCTGACTAGTATCGAACTACCGGTTACTACTTCGAACAAATTTCGGTACGAAATTTTATTAACAAGGGGAGAATGTAACAACCCCAAATTTAGGGTCAATTTAAATTTTCCCTAATTACGTGTATATTACTTGTATATAATATGAAATAGGATTATATACGTTATTTACTTATTATATATATATATATGGATGGAATATATATATATACGCGTATACGATTCGTACATATCGTATGAAACTACAATTGTACAAACTTGCGGACATTGGTAAAATAATTATTAAATAATGTGAAAATATTTAATTACTTTGACTAGTACTTTATATTATGTTTATAATATAACGGAAAACGTACGTTTTAATTAAAACGTCACCGAACTCTCCGAAAACTCGACCAACCGACAAAAACAAAAACCAAGTTATGATTTACAACTTGAAAACTAGTATTTTGATAAAATACTTCAACTTAATTTATCGAGTAATATTTCGTATTTTAAAACGTATACTTAAACGCGTATAAAATGATTTTTTAACGTTTAAACGACCGGGGAAACGAACACCGCACGGAGCGCAAACACTAGGAAACAACATTTGGTGAGATCCACACATGGTGGACCCCACCATGGGCCGGCCAAGGTGAGGGGTGCCAAACCCTCACCCTCTTGATCAATTCCACACTCAAACATAAACATAAACCATACTCAATCATTCTCTCCCTCTCTCTCTCTACGGTTTCTCTCTCTCTCTCTAAAACCCACACTAAAACACCCTAAAAACACCATTAAAACACCTCGGAGGCTAGGCTCGGTTTGGAGAAAAGTGATCACGAGAACGAGCTCTACAATCCTATCTTTTCGGTTTCTTGATTCGACAACTTTGTAAGTTTTCCGGCGACTCGCAAACTTTTCCGATTACATTTATTTTACTTCCATGTTGTTCCCCTAGCTAAATGATGTCCGAATATGTAATTAAAACTCGTTTTTGAACTCGTTAACGAAAAGGTCGGTTTTGGTCATTTTAAAGAAAACGACACCACCAACATTAAAAACGAATACCAATAGTTATTATGAACTCATTATAACATATTAGAACTAGTATAAAAGTTCTAGACCCAACGGAAACCGGAAAATACGTTTTCGGAAACTAAATTTCCGAACAGACCTCTTGTGTCGCATCGGACCAAAACTTCATACGACACAACACTGTGTCGCATGTTATGTCGCACGTTATGTCGCAATGTATGCGACACAACGCTTATGTCGCACTATATGTCGTATTATCTACGACACAAAGTTTACCTATCGCTTGATTGCGACACAACGACTATGTCGTATCGTTATGTCGTACCCTTGTATGCGACACAACTATTGTGTCGCATAAACATTAAACCGAAATCAATCCATACGACACAGACCTTGTGTCGCATACGGTCTGCGACGCAAGCCTTGTGTCGCAGATAGCCCAGATCAGAAAACAAAATATATTCTAAGTGTTGGAATCACTTTTCAACTACTAAATCAAATACGATGCTACTTATACATGAAAATACTATACTTTTGAGAGTATACAACAACACTTGAATACGTACAAGACCATACTTAACTGAACGTGAGATTTCACTCACACACGCTTACGAGATTACACTTGGAAATACTTAGGAGATTGCACTCCAACGAACTTACACTTGTACATTACACGGAATTACATCCGATACGAACTTACAAGTTCACTCACTAGTTACGTGCTGGATTACACGTTAACTGATACGAACATACACTCGAATACTTACGAGGTTTCACTCGTACCCTTTGGGGTTTAAGCCCATTGGAACTTACGCAAACGATACATGTTGTAATACAAACAAACGATCATACGAATATACTTTACAATTGTACAACTATTATGAATACATAATAATAATGGATGGAATTATTATTATACTCCGATAACAAACGAACCGTACAACTTTTATACAAACTACGATTTACAAACGATTACAAACTTACAAACAAACTTATGGACATTAACTAGTTTGGGAACAACTAGCATGGATACTTTACAAGTATTCCATTTACTTACTAAACCTTATGCGTACTAGGACGCTAAGGGTTGCTAGTTCGGGATACTACTTGCTTACTTACTGCATTGTCTGCCAGACTCAGGTGAGTCTTACAGCCTCTACTTTACTGTTTTGTACTCAGGGGTGAGATTCATTACTGTTTTACATGAACACACAAAACTTACTTGCTGCCATGATTTACTTACTGTATGAGATTACGAATACGCCAACTGCATGAGTTTACGACTAATCCAATGAAATCCTCCTGAACCATAGTTGTTAGTTATGTGATAAGCGCGAGTTTTAGTATATGGATCCATATGGGACTGACAATCCCCGCCCGGGGTAGCAAGCACTACCACGAACCGTTCCTGTAGAAACGGGCGTTTCTTACTCGTTCCGTATGAATGTTTTGGATTACATTCATGAGGGGGTACCTATATTTACTGTACGTTAAGCTTCAACTATGGTGGCTCATGGCAATTGTATCAAACGGTTAGCATAACCTGCAACCACCACTTATTAAACTTAAGTTAACGATGAGCATAACCTGTGATCGTTTATTTACTGGCTGGCTATGATTTACAAATACTACTTGTGTGTTCAAACTGTTTACTTACTTACAAACCTGTGAGATTCACCAACCTTTTGGTTGACCGTTTTAGTAATGCTTCTCAGGTACACAGCATCAGTAGGGATGCCCAGCAGGATAAGCTTACTTAGCTCGAGTCACATGCATTTACAAGCTTGGAGATTTTATTACATTACTTTTGTACTTACTGTTATGTATTAGAATCTCTAGGAATTTACTTGAACTCGAGCTTCTATTTTGAAACTACTTATGTATTAATGTAATAACTTTTCGAACGTCTCATTTAGAGTCGTTCACTGTATCCTTTGTGCTTGTGATTATTGATTAGTAACACCCAAAACGTCGCTTCCGCAAACTGTTAAATTTGGGGGTGTTACAGCTGTGTACCTGTGATATATGCTAAAATGGGTCAGCGAAACGCTGGTGAGCTCACAGGTTTGTATATCAACATATATTTGTATGAACCGCAAGATTTTTAATCAAATTTAAAATGCAATTAAGCAAAATAAAAGTTATACAGCCATGAGCACATAGTCTGAGCTTAACTTGAGTTGTCAGGTCCAATTAAGGAAACCTAACTTGAATGCCTCCTACGAGTGCCTAATCTACACTCGTCTTCCCAAATGCTAATACATCCGTTTGACCAGTTAGTGCGTGCAAACCCGGATGAGGATTGTCAATCCTATATGATATCATATACTAACATTCACACTACTACGTATTACCAGACTATGCTATGGAGGGCTTTAAATTGATTAGCTTGAAACTCATGTAGTATTTGATTTGATTTGTACTTGCGTTCAACTTGTAAAACAAAACGAGCAATAATATCACACCCCTGATTGAAAAGCAGTAAAATAGGGGCCATGAGACTCACCTGAGTCTTGAAGCGTTTAAACAAATAAACTTGATTTGGCTTGACTTGTATTGATGTCCGAAGACTTGTAACCTGAGGGTGTCCATGACACGCGATGATTATTAATTGATTAGGCATCCCGAAAGACTACCCTTGCAGTTGTTTGTCCAAATTACCCCGATTTGGTTGATTGACTTGTCCAAATTACTACGATTTGGTTGATTGATTCGAATGTTTGAAAATATGTACGGTCCGTTAGTGACGGATTTGTAATAATAATCTCAACTATTATTATTTTGATTTCGTGGTGTTTTACTTGAAAAATGTGTTTTGATTGTGTTTTAGAAGCCGTTACAAACTCTAAGTGACGGGGGTCCGGGGGCAGCGCCCCTGGTAGCGGGGTCCAAGGGGCGGCAGCCCCTGGCGGGGTCCAAGGGGCAGAGCCCTTGGTTGGGGTCTTGGAAAATTTTTATTTCTACTATATTGCTTTGGTGAAAAACGCATCTGGACTTGAAATTGGGTGAAATCAAGTGATAAAATTTAGGGTCTCGACACTTAGTGAAAATCTGTGTTTTCTGGTTTGTGCGACGTTGGGTGCGACGTCGCAGGTCCTGACTGCGACGTTGAGCATGGCGTCGCTATGTGCGACTTTCGCAATTTAATGCGACGTTGTGCGTGGCGTCGCTATATGCGACGTTGTTGATTTCTGCGACGTAAGGGCTTGCGTCGCTAAGTGCGACGTCGGTCAATTAGGGCGACGTAGTGGCTGATGTCGCTATGTGCGACGTCGTGATGTATTTTGCAATTTTCGCAGCTGACGTCGCACAAAGTCTGGGCCAAATGCGACGTTGTGGTCTGATGACCGGAATTTGTGTCGAAAACGAGTTTTCCGGCGACCATTCGGTCCAAATCTTTTACCCAACCCATATTTGGACATTTTGAACGTATATAAACAATAAATATGTAAAAATGAGTGAAAACGAGAGGTTTTGACTTTTGTCGGAAAACTTACAAAGTGGCGAATCAAAAATCCGAAAAGATGAGGTTGTAGATCGCGATGCGGTGAACGTTTTTGATAAACGCTCAAAAGTACTATATTTTAGTAGTATTTTACCCCTAATCTTGGATGTTTCTATTGCATTTGATTAAGTTTATATATTGATTTCGTTCATATTTGCAATTAGATGTGGAAATGGAGCGTTTGTGGAAAAAGGAACGGAAAACAGTCAAATAACGAGTTAAAAGATGCATTTTTGAAGAATCGTGTGAAGCCGAAAGATTTAAGAGAAAAGATAACGAAAGAATGAATCAAAAGGAAGAGTTGGGCCATGAGGATGTTTAAATTCGGATTTTAAGAAGATAGAAGAAGCCCAAAAAGGAAAAGTTGGTGGCCCAAGACTAAATCCAAGCCCGCTAGGGTAAATCTCTGGAAATGACAATTAGCCGGCGGCTAAGGCTTGTGACCGGCGGCTAACCGCTAAACACGGAAGGCGGTGGCAACGCGGTTTGTTGCCGTGTAAAGATAATGCTGACCAGCGGCTAAAGCCAATAGCCGGCGGTCAAACGTCCTGATTCTCAAGTATAAAAGGCTGCTCAGGCCAGATGTTTTTACATACTTTTACACACCTTTACAATGTAATATATACTCTGTATTTACGATTTTATTTCGTTTTTAGGTTTAGGTTTTTATATTTTTAAGTCGTAGGTACATTTTGGAGGCACGAGAAGTGACGGTTTGATCCATTTCAACTAATCTTCGAGTGATTCGTCATTTGGTTTGAATCTTTTATTAACTATCATTGAAGTATTTGGTATTTAATATTATGATCCGTTCTTATTTGATGAATTGATACTTGTAGTATTTGTTTTAATAAATCTTAGATTATGATTATTGAATGATTTCATTTGCACGTTTGTTGAGTTATTTAGTTGAAGACTATTATGTTATCCGTGAATCCTTGTTTATTGGTGCTGTATTGATTGCTTGCTTAACGTGGTTACTAGGATCATTGAGATTGAGTTCCTTTGGTAATAGTAATCATTGATAATTATGAAGGTTTATAATTATTGCTAAACACGTTGAGTCTGATAGGTTAAGAATTAGTAATCAATATCCCTAAGATGAACAAGACTAATAAGTAATTATTAGTAGGTATTGTTGAGTCATACCACAGGATAATTATAATAAATCGTGATATACTTAATGCATGATTTAGGAAAAAGCACATAATTGACTGATCATCTTGTGACATTGGAACCAGTGTTTTATGTTGGACCCTAAATTATAGGAATTAGTTGGACCCGAACCGTTGGCTAGTTCACATTCAACTTAGTATTCATTGAAGAATTTGGTATTAGGTTGATCTAAAAGAAATCACAATTAGATAATTAATGTGCAAATGAATCAGAATATATGAATCTGAGCAGAGTTATTACATACTATTTGTTCCTTCCTATTGTACATTATTAGTTGTTTTTATTTAAGTTTATTTAGTTTATTTATTTTAAATTGTTATTTTATAAATCTTATGTTCATACGGAACTAAAGCGTAACCCACTTTTCTTTGTAATTTATAAGATTATTTATTCTTATTATTCCATTTTCCCTGTGTTCGAATCTGACTTACCAAATTTATATTTACAATTGATCGGGTATTCTTGCCTGGTTGTGTGATAGTAGTGATTGGTATATCCTGAACTTTATAAATAATAAAACTAGACGCTGTCATGTACACATCAAGTTTTTGGCGCCGCTGCCGGGGAAAGCGGTAATAAAAAGGATTTTAATCTTGTAAATTTTTGTACATTGTTAATTGATTGTGAATATTGTGAATATGTTGTATCTTTTGCTATTTAATTAATTTTGTATTTAGAAAGTATGTGATTTTTAGCAAATGAAGTTTAAGCAATTGGATGCTAAGGAAATTGTCAAGGAGGCTGTTAAGGAATTTACCAGTTTGAAGACTCCCACAATTCTGAAATAAATGGAGAAATGGCCGAAATTGAAAGGCTCAACTGATCAAACAATGCCTATAGTGGAGTTTTCTTATTTCAATTTTCGAATCTTTATTATATGACTACTTTCTTATTTGCATCATTTTACTTCATTTGTGTAACTTATCTGTGACATTTGTTAATATGTGTGAAGTTTAGTTTAGATAAATATCATTAGGTGTAAATAAAGTTTGTTTGGATGTAATATAATTAGGTGGTTTAGAATATAATTTTAATTAAGTTTTGTAAATCTATTAGATTAAATTAGGTGATTATATTAGTTGTAAATATTTAGGATTAAATTAAGTAATTTAAATTAATTAAATAAATCGGATTGGGTAAAAATTTGGTGGGCCGGTTCAAAATTCAATATGACCGGCGGCTAAGCGGCTTGACCGCCGAATAAACCGCCTGGGGTAAATAAACCAGACAGATCCTTTTCTTTCTCATTTGAAACCCCAAATTTCTCCAAAAACCTCTCGAAAAATTTCGTAGTCCTCCACTAATCAACCGGTTTCAACATTGAACTTTGTTATTTCATTAAAGGTATGTGGCTTTTACTTGCATTCTCGTTTTCAATTCGTTTTTACATTAAAGATTTAATTAGGGTTTCGCATTTTAGGGTTTCTTGGCTAAAAACCCGAATTGTTATTCTTTTTGTGTGAATCCCTAGTTTAGTTGAATAATGTTAGTTCGTTTATACGGATTGTGACTTGTATACGTGCTAATGTAGTAATAAGCTTATTATTTGGTGATTGATGAATGAATGTGTGAATAAATCGGTTGAGGGTATTGGAATGTTGAAATTATAATTGAGTTTGTTGTCGGAATCATGGGGACAGTCGGTCTGACCGCCGGTCAACGCCGGAGGTAGCCGGTCAGCACTGGAGGCCGCCGGTCAAACCCCAAGACCGCCGGCTAAATGGTTTTAGGCAGAAACAGACCATTCGATGAGCTGATGTATAGTTATAAATATTATAGGTTATATACTCTTATTTCTTGTATAAATTGTAACAGGTTTTGATAATCCAATTCTAATTGCAAAAATGATTATGTTAAAATTGGTATTTGTAAATTTTGTAGACGTATACCTTTTTAAGTTTCTTAATTTTTATGTAATTAGGATTCTTATGTAATTAGTATTATTATGTAGATAATAAGTTATGTAACTTTAATACAATTATATTAAGTGTGTATAAGTATAACTTTAGTAATTTAAACTAATTTGTTTAAGTTCACGATAATTAGTTACAATTTTGTACATAATATTGTTATGTAGCTTTTTGGTAAGTTTGTATTTAATTTCATTTCTATTTATATTATTAATGTTTATAGATTCATTGTTACAGATGGAGTATGATTTGCGTGTTGATAGGGGAGCAGCCGTTGTTGCCAACCCCATTATTCGGACTCATCATATCCTACAGTTTATGCATGGTGCTATCTCACCGGGAGATCGAGCGAGGATGCAGACAAGCCTTAGAGCCAACATTGATCAGGATATTATAGCTTCAGATGTGTTAGACTGGGATTTTATGAACATGGTTTTAGATCCTGACACTCAGGAGACAGGTACTCAGGCTTTACACCGTTTGTTGACTGTTACTTATTATCTTGAGGATGGGAGTGCTGGTTTTGTCTCATATGCTTGGGCTAGATTATTTGGTATACATGAGATTATTTTCAGGGAGTTGGTTGTTGAGTTCTATAGCTCAGTTAGATTTGATACATCATCTGAGGATGTGTTGGAGCATACTCTGACTTTTATGCTCGGTGGTGAGCCACGTACTTTGAGATTGATTCAGTTTGCGCAGGCCATTGGGTTGTACACTGTGGATGAGGAGGCTAATCCTCATTTTAGGGATTTTCTGAGAGCTGCGCGTACCAATAGGTACGATGATCTGGAGGTTGCTGCAGGTTGGGTAGATATAGCCAATGGAGAGTTTGGTACACGAGGTCCTTCGGATGTGTTAGTAAGGAGTCCAGCACATAAGCTGGTACATAGGATGTTGTCTCATTCGATCTGTGCTAGGAAGAGAGGGCATGAGAAGGTGCATAAGATAGATTTGTTTTATTTGCATTCTATTGCTCAAGGGACGAATGTGAATATTCCTTGGAGATTGGCGGACTGGATGACACATAGGGCTACAGGTACGAAGGCCTCGAGTGTTATTTGTGGTGGTCAGTATGTGACTAGATTGGCTAGGTGGTTTGGTGTTACACAGGAGATGTATCAGTCTTGTACTCCTGTTATTCCTGGTATGCAGTGGATGGGAGCTCACAAGCTCCTGGAGATTTCGGTTATTATGAGACCTTTGGAGGGAGATTTCTACATTTGGACTCCACCATTGGTTGCAGGAGGTAGACGACAGAGGAGACGTCGTGAGGCTCAGCCACAGGCTGTAGATGTACCAATGATAGAGCATGCAGCGGTTCCACCAGAGCCACAGGTTCATCAGGGTCCATTCTATGATATGTATCATATGCAGCAGGAGATTGGTAGGATGTTTGATTATCAGCAGCAGCAGTTTCAGCAAATGCATCGTTATCATAAGCAGGATAGGATTGTGCAGGATCATAGGTATCAGGAGCAGCAGCACTACTATCGTGAGCACCAGAGACAGTTTGATTATTCTACTTCTTTGGTGCACCAGCTGTTTGATTACCATCAGCTTTCTTATGATCCATTTGTACCATCTGAGTATGGAGGACCATCCGGTGTTCGCAGAGATGGAGAGGATGGTGACAGTGATTGATGTGGTTATGGTTTGCTAGTATTTTATTTAGACATTTTTATTTTTATTTTTATTTTTAATTTTTTCTTTAGTTGGATGAATGTACTAATATTTTAACTTCTATTACTCTTATTATGCTATGCTAGTTTATTTTTCAGGACATAATTTATTTCTTGGTTTTATTTGTTGAACTTTGTGGGTGTGTTCCCTGGAAACCCTCACGAGACTATAACTCGTCCACTTGGGATACCGAGGGGTTTAAAGGCTTGTTGCATATGCTAAATGCAATCGTGATTAACTATGAAAGTGTGAGCTGTTGTATATTTCAAGTTGGAAGAACCGCTGAACCTTTTCACACACGATTCCAGGGGAGTTTTTCCGTTCTAATTTCTTTTCTCTTTTTCCCGTTTTTAGTACTTTATTATTTGTACAATGAGGGCATTGTACACTTTTAAGTGGGGGATGGGAGAGAAAAGAGTAAAGTTTCCACATAATTGTCCTATAAATAAGTAAATAATTTTGTTAACTGTTATCTTATTAAGATACGTAACTAGGAGGTTATGAGTTGCCCGTTTTTCAACCAAATTTTTGATTTTAAATTTTTATTTTCTAGAGATAATTATTTTGTAACTAAGTAGGTTAATTTTAAAATTTCCTATACTTTTCAATTAAATATTAAATTGTGAAAAATGTTATTTAGCTTCATTATATGATGTATTGATAAGCAATTTATATGAGAATATTTGAGCTTTTAAAAAAATGAAATTAAGGAGTAGATATTACCTTTTAGATGAACTTTAGCTATGTATGACGTATGTCTTAATTTTCATATTAGTAATGTGTGATATGCCATATTTTTGGGAATTTAATTAACATCATTTGGGGATATACTGGGTGTTGTTTCCTCTGTTGTACGAAAGTACAGACCTGGTCTCCGTCAGTATATCTAATAAAAAAGAGCAAAGAGTTTAAACAAACTCATGATTTTAAAATGTAGTCAAATTAAGTCGCTTTGTTGTACTAAGGTACAGACCTGCCACCAATGGTTTGACTAAAAACATTATTGCTAAACTAAAATCAAGTTATGTTGCTTTGTTGTGTTGAGGCACAGACCTGTCACCGCTGTCTTGATTTGAAAAATGATTGTTTAATTAAAATTTCAAAATATGTAATATTGGCATGTTATGAGTATGAAAGTATATAGTTTTTGGGAATTTAAAGAAATATCTACATGAATAATAATGAGTTGAGCTCAATTATTCGAATTTAGATTGTTTAAGTGGATAACAATATCAATAATCATTATGAACTATTTGATGTTTTAAGAATAATAACTTAAGGTGTAGATTGTTTCTATTTAATCTCATAGTTTCTTAATAATTGCTTTTAGAATTAACAGATTTTTAAATTTAAACGTTTGAGTTGAAGATGAGTGATGTTGTGTAATTCCTTTGTTAGTTATTTAGATTAATTGAGATGACTGTTTTTCTAAGAAGTTGATTTTTGAATCGATAGTCTACTTGAGGACAAGTAGGATTCAAGTGGGGGATGTTTGATAAACGCTCAAAAGTACTATATTTTATTAGTATTTTACCCCTAATCTTGGATGTTTCTATTGCATTTGATTAAGTTTATATATTGATTTCGTTCATATTTGCAATTAGATGTGGAAATGGAGCGTTTGTGGAAAAAGGAACGGAAAACAGTCAAATAACGAGTTAAAAGATGCATTTTTGAAGAATCGTGTGAAGCCGAAAGATTTAAGAGAAAAGATAACGAAAGAATGAATCAAAAGGAAGAGTTGGGCCATGAGGATGTTTAAATTCGGATTTTAAGAAGATAGAAGAAGCCCAAAAAGGAAAAGTTGGTGGCCCAAGACTAAATCCAAGCCCGCTAGGGTAAATCTCTGGAAATGACAATTAGCCGGCGGCTAAGGCTTGTGACCGGCGGCTAACCGCTAAACATGGAAGGCGGTGGCAACGCGGTTTGTTGCCGTGTAAAGATAATGCTGACCGGCGGCTAAAGCCAGTAGCCAGCGGTCAAACGTCCTGATTCTCAAGTATAAAAGGCTGCTCAGGCCAGACGTTTTTACATACTTTTACACACCTTTACAATGTAATATATACTATGTATTTACGATTTTATTTCGTTTTTAGGTTTAGGTTTTTATATTTTTAATTTGTAGGTACATTTTGGAGGCACGAGAAGTGACGGTTTGATCCATTTCAACTAATCTTCGAGTGATTCGTCATTTGGTTTGAATCTTTTATTAACTATCATTGAAGTATTTGGTATTTAATATTATGATCCGTTCTTATTTGATGAATTGATACTTGTAGTATTTGTTTTAATAAATCTTAGATTATGATTATTGAATGATTTTATTTGCACGTTTGTTGAGTTATTTAGTTGAAGACTATTATGTTATCCGTGAATCCTTGTTTATTGGTGCTGTATTGATTGCTTGCTTAACGTGGTTACTAGGATCATTGAGATTGAGTTCCTTTGGTAATAGTAATCATTGATAATTATGAACTTAGGTTTATAATTATTGCTAAACACGTTGAGTCTGATAGGTTAAGAATTAGTAATCAATATCCCTAAGATGAACAAGACTAATAAGTAATTATTAGTAGGTATTGTTGAGTCATACCATAGGATAATTATAATAAATCGTGATATACTTAATGCATGATTTAGGGAAAAGCATACAATTGACTGATCATCTTGTGACATTGGAACCAGTGTTTTATGTTGGACCCTAAATTATAGGAATTAGTTGGACCCGAACCGTTGGCTAGTTCACATTCAACTTAGTATTCATTGAAGAATTTGGTATTAGGTTGATCTAAAAGAAATCACAATTAGATAATTAATGTGCAAATGAATCAGAATATATGAATCTGAGCAGAGTTATTACATACTATTTGTTCCTTCCTATTGTACATTATTAGTTGTTTTTATTTAAGTTTATTTAGTTTATTTATTTTAAATTGTTATTTTATAAATCTTATGTTCATACGGAACTAAAGCGTAACCCCCTTTTCTTTGTAATTTATAAGATTATTTATTCTTATTATTCCATTTTCCCTGTGTTCGAATCTGACTTACCAAATCTATATTTACAATTGATCGGGTATTCTTGCCTGGTTGTGTGATAGTAGTGATTGGTATATCCTGAACTTTATAAATAATAAAACTAGACGATGTCACGTACACATCAGTTTTTCTCCAAAGGGCTTGATGATTTTGAGGTCGTTTAGTGGTGCTTTTTAATGGATTTAGGTGATAGTGGAGATGGTGAAGGTTTGAGAGAAAAAAGAAGAAGAAAAGAGGTGATGGTGATGGAAGTGAGAGGTGGGAGTGGGATCCCCACCTTTTGGGCAGATTTTCGGTGGGGGCCCACCGAAGTGTGGGTCTCCACCTTCGATTCCGTATTTGCGCTCCGTGTGGTGTTCGTTTTCCCGATCGTTTAGACGTTTAAATAAGTTTTTGTGTACGTTTAATTACAAGTTTTGAAATATGAATATTTACCCAATATTTTGTTGAAGTGTTTTGTCAATTACTTAATAGTTGTGTTATAATTTTTAATATTAACTTGTTCCGTTTTGTTTGTGCGTTTAATATTTTACTCGTGTGAACCTGGTTTGTACGATACGAAACTGAATTGAAATATTATCAAAATAATATTTGGAACATAATAGCGTTATTAAATAATGTTATATTATTAAATTAAATTGTTCACCAACGTCCGTATTAATTGTGTCGAATTACATTCGATTTAAACTTGTACGATTTAATCAAACCGCATAATTGTATATATATTCAACAACAATATATATATTACTTGATGCATTAATTAGCCTAACACAGAACTAATTACATGTATTAAACTTGTTTAGGCACTAATTACTAGTCCTAATTTGACGGGTGTCACATTTCGTATGTATGAATCAATTGTATGTGATTCCGGATTTCTTCCGAGCAAAAGGATCATATGATCGGGTGAAAGATGACTTGTTTCTGAAAGATTATGTGCTTAATATTAACATAATTAAATGTCAAATCCAGCTTCACATGAACACCGCAGGGTCACACCGATGAGCACAACCAAATAAGTAGTGTGATACTATAAAAGATATTTGATATCGTTCATTTATGTGAGATGAATAAATTGGTCGAATGCAATTGAGACATTTATTAGTATAAATAATTAAGTGTAATTATTTATTTAATAAAAAGGATTTATTTATAATTAGTTTTGTAAATAAATTAACTAGTTTAATTATTATTAAACTACAAGGTTTTAATTGTAAATGTATTAGTTTGGGATTAGTTTAATAAAGTATTAAACTAAAGGGTTTATAGTGTAATTAGTAGCTTGGAGAATAAGCTGACTACAACTATAAATAGAGGGTTAGGGGTTTCATTTGTGAGTTACTCAATACCCTAATTCTTTCCTCCCCTCTCCCTCTTGGTTTCGACCGGCCCCACCCAAGGAACCCAAGCCGAAATTCGGCCAACCCCTATTGGGGTTTGCGAGTTCGCGATTTGATCATGTTCTTGATTTGGGTGTTTAGTATACACTTAGGATACTACCGTCCATTCAACCGTGGATCAAAGGTGGATACCTAACGTATCCGAGTAGTAGCCGAAATCAAGGAAGATCAAGATAAGTCCACTCGTACTTTGGCAACGAGTAGAAGATTAAAGATCTTGCCGAGCACTCGCTGTAAGTTTATATTTAATTAAGTGTAATTAAATTGCGTACAAGTTTTATTATTGAAAATTATGATCTTGGGTAAAGGGTTTGATTTGATTAAATATTTTTATAACGCTTCCGCACATTAATAGTATTAATTGTTAATAAAGATTAAAGTTTTATAACATACAATTCGCACAAAAACCCTTCAGTTTCTTATGCTTGTTTCTTGTGCCTTGTTTCATATATTTGTATTTTGACTTGTTTCTATATGTGGATTATATGATGATGACATGATGAAAGATATGAATGATTGTATGTGTTTCCAGATTGCTTCCGAGCAAGAGGATCATACAATCAAGTAGAAGATGACTTGTATCTATCCTTGTTTTTTAAGCTTGGTATGCATATCGACGTGATATGGTACGAGCATATCCTTGTTTCTTGATCATGGTATCCATTTCGACGTGATTTGGTGCCATGGAGCCTTGTTTCTTAAACATGATATCCATTTCGACGTGATTTGGAATCATGAAGTCTTGTTTCTTACGAAGCCTTATTTCTTATGATTGTGGATTAGTATAGTACTTGTTTCTTATGCGGTGTTATGCTGATGTTGAGTAAGATTATATAGTGTTAATATGTATATGTATTATGTGTTATGTGTATTATTCGTTTAATTACCATATACTCACTAAGCGATGCGCTTACCCCGTTGTTGTTTCATGTTTTTAGGTGGATGATTAGTGCTTTCATGAAGGTAGCGTGGATATGGAGCTAGCTATGTGGTTAGAATGTTCCTTCTCTTTGAATCATTGTTGTTGATTATCAATTGTGTAAATCGCCCAAACAAAGAGATTTTAGAGTAAACATGTTGGTCAATATGTAAGAAGTTGACTTTGAAAGTCAAATAGTGAAATAGAGTCTTGTGTATATGTTTTTGGAAAATATGAAGTTATATAATTGGTTTTCGGTTATTAAAATTGATGAATTGTGGTAAAGTGTTAAATTTGATTGGTTGGTTGAATATGAAGTTGACAAGTAGTCAACTATGTTTAAATAGTCAAACATGTATGAAAATGGATGGTGTTTTGGCTATTATATTGTTGATTTCTTAAACGGGTCAAAAGGTGTCAAAATGGGCATGAAATGGGTCGTAGAGGTAAAATAGGTTATAATGTATGTATGTGGGTTTTATCAATAGTGTTATACTTGTTTTAATATGTTAATGAAGTGTGCAAAAGGTCAGAGTTTGGATGTAAGTAGTTTATGAATTTGGTTGACACCAAAAAGTGGTCAAAATGGTTATAAATTGGTCATACGTCCGTTTTCTTGTTAAATGCGTATTTTGGAAAAGTACCAAAAGGGAAAGTTTCTTTGTGGTCAAATGAAGGTGCTCGTAAATTTCCAGAGTCTAAGTCCTCACCGTTTAAAAGTTATGCGCGGCGGAAGTTCGTATTTTTAGTTGGAAAAGTGCAGGCCTGTTTACTGAATCAAAGTGTTAAGTTACTGAATCAAAGTGTTAAATTTACTTAATCAAGGTGTAAAAAAAAATAAAAAATTTCAGGGCGTTTCAAAATTCGATGTAAAATTGACATTCCTAGCCTCCAAAAGAGAGAAAACGTGCCAATGAGACGAGAGAATGGAAATGAAAACTATCTAATGATATATGAATAATCACTTTCAAATGCATAAAGAATCCGATTTTATCTCTTTTAAGTACTAGATAGCACCGAACACTCTTTTTAGTATTATCGATCTGCTTATAACTATGACAACTATCCAACACTATAGTTTCTCAATATAGGACTCCAGGTGATATATATATTTTGAATCAGGCATCTCTTCTTCCGCTTTTTTGGCGTTGTTCCGCTATGCCCAAGATTTTGTTTCATTTCAGTTAACTACGACTAAAGACGACTCATTAAAAAACAAAAGCTTCCATAAGAACAAATCACCACATATTTTTAGTCACAAAATACTAGGAGCATTGATTTCGATATCAGGTTCCTCCTCAAAAACCATTATTTATAGATCACCAAGTTCTTGTAACTCACCGAAGTTATACCTAGCCGTGCATAAGCCCAAAAGATATCGAGCTTCGAGTTTTAAGTGTTAAGAACTTGGCTATCCTTGTATAATATTAGCAAAATAATTCCTGCTTTAAAAGATTTTTTTTATAAAGGACATCCAAATAATATATTTTGAAGTCATATCAACATTTAGGAAGTATATGAGTACCATCGGAGTATGATTATTTGAGAATGTGTATGGTTTTATTTAGTATGATAGTTAAAAACATTGATAGCAACATTAATTAATTAGTAAAGGTGCAGACTTATGTTTTCATATTCTTGAATGCACATAAGCATGCTATCGATCCTTATTAGTTATTACTGTCATACAATATTAAAAGTTAAATAATATTCCATCAATTTGACACATGTAGTTTGTTTACAATCTGCAATCTGCAATCTGCAATCTGCAATATAAGATATTTGTTATTACCATTGATCATCGTATCTTAAATCGAAATAGTTCATATATTAGCCTCATGAATGATATGCGGTACATCTTACTCGTATTTGACTTCTCTTATATATATATGACCTGCTATTTAAAGCATTAACCAATCTCAAAAATATAACATTCCACAAATCTCCAACCAGCTGCCCGACGTCGTTCTTTTTGACCACGTACTACTTGTTATGTAGACATGTAGTTTATTTTTTCACCACCCATATGTATTCCTAGCTTTGGCACCAACAAAAATAATTCTACATACAAAGAACATGTATAACGAGAAAGATTCGCAATGAAACCGATGATATAATTGGAATTCACAAAATAAATTAATGCAAATGCTATAAGTGAACAATAGCAATTTAGTTAATGAGACAAATGGGAAAATCTAAGCATAATATCCCTCTATCCCACTCCTCCTGATCTTCACCCTCAAGACTTGTTAATCAACAATCTATCTACTACTATATATATACATACATACCCAAGAATATAAAGAAGACAATTTCTAGAACTCAGTGCGGATGTTGTAAGGCTTTATGAATGGCCCCATAATTTCTACTAAACTAGATAATTGACCCGTGATAACACGGGTTTGACAAAGAAAAATATTACATGAAAAAAAATAATAACATAGATAAAACTTGTGTATTGAATATTGTATTTCCAAAATTATATTTGTTTCTAGCTGTAAATGAGAATCTACTAAAATTCTTTTAATGGTTTTTAGAGCATCTCTAATTGTACTTTGATCATGCAAAAGAAATTGTATGTAAAATGCATGGTTGTGTTCGCGCATATTTTTTTTTATTAATTGTATAGTTATGTTCGGTTTCTAGAAAGAATGACCAAATATTAAAGTTGTATTAAGTATTTGAAAACATTTGCAATACATATTGATTCAGGATAAGAGGGGAACAATGGTTAAAGAGGGCAAGGCCATCTGGACCATCCATTTCCTTCATCAATGGTCCATATCAAACCAAGACACACGAGGGCTTTTTTATAAATATTTTTAGGCGGAAGGACTTATTTGCAAATTATGAAAGTTAAAAAGAGGGGTCATTTTTTGGCCAATTACCCACCTACTTTCTCTCATATTTCCCAAAAAAACATATACAATCTATGATCTAATTCTCTCTCTTTCTTAACCAAACACACAAATACTCATACACCATCAAACCACCACCACCACCACCACCTCATTCACCACCGCCGCCACCTTATTCACCGTCGCTTCACCACCGTCACCACCACCATCGCTCGACCACCGTCACCACCACCGCCGCTTGACCACCGTCACCGCTACTCGACCATCGTTACCGCCGCCACCACAGTACCGTCTTCGTGTTCGTGACCGGAGAAAAGAAACGAGAAATGAGCATTTTTGTTGTCGGAGAGATGAGATGTGAACCACCACCGTTGGTGAACCGGCATCCACCGGACGTAACCAACCGTGATGTTCTCCATCTTCTCCGGCCACTCCATCGGCTCTCCACCACCACCACCACTTACTTCATCATCTTAAAAACACCACCACTTTATAAAAATATTTAGATCTAAGAGTAAATAGATCTGAAAATTCGTTGATCTATACCTAAAAAATAGATCTGAAAAGTAGATCTACTTTTTAGATCTGAAAAAAATCGACTGCATCTTGCATTTTTCTACTGCATCTTGCATTTTTCTACTGCATCTTACGTTCACTTAATGTACATTTTGTAGTAGCACTTTATTTACTGGATCTTATGTTTTTTTAGAACTTTTATGTGTTCGTAAACTTTGATTTTATTTTTAAATTTATAAAGTTAGTATTACTTGTTTACTGCATGCTGTATATTAGTTACTGCATCTTACGTTTTTTTAACGATTTTATGTTTTTTACAACTTTTATTTTATTTTTACATTGAAAAATTGTTAATACTTTTTACTGCATCTTGTATATTGTTACTGCATCTTATGTTGTTTTTAGCTTTTTATCTTACGTAAATCTTGGTTTTATTCTTGAATCTAAAAAATTAATATTTACGTGTTTATCTCATCTTGTATATTGTTACTGCATCTTATGTTGTCTTGGCTTTTTATGTGTTGAAATAAAAAAACTGCTTATACTTATTTTACTGCATCTTATGTAAATCTTGTTTTTATTCTTGAATCAAAAAAATTAATATTACATGTTTAGTGCATCTTGTATATTGTTACTCCATCTTATGTTGTTTTAGCATTTTATGTGTTCAAATAAAAAAAAAGTGATTATACTTATTTACTGCATCTTATGTAAATCTTGGTTTTATTCTTGAATCTAAAAAATTAATATTACATGTTTTCTGCATCTTGTATATTTTTACCGCATCTTATCTTTTTTAGTATTTTTGACAGAATTTTTAATAGTAGAAGTTTTTTGATTGAACTTTTTTTTTTTGTCAATTTTTGAACAATTTTTTGGGCAATTTTTCGGGCAGGTCCAAAACTTTGTTATAATTGCAAAATAGTCTATGCCCTCCCTTCCCCCCTCCCCTTTTGTTCTCCTCTGAACCGTTCTCATACATATTCGTATATAAGATTTGGAACCCGATGGATTTAGGCCAAACACCAAATATAACTACAAAGGTCAGCCCCAAAATAAATTAATAAAACAATAAATAGTGGCTAATCAAATGAAGAAATAGAAGCAGTTGATGTCGGTGATAATTTTACCCCGTTGCTATACAACTGAATACCAACAGCTCGTCCAGTCCCTGCGATCACCACTCAAAGAGACATAGCAAACCCATTGATAGACGTCAAACAAACAACAATATAATTGAAATCCTAACAGCATAAAAAAGAAAAGGAAATTATGACAGATCAGATCCCTTATCCCTTATAGGATCATAACTAAAATACATATAGGATCATGTCATCATGATCACTCCTAAAATCCTATGAAAATCAAGTAGATCGAATACATATATAGGATGATCATACATAAATCCTATATTGATATTGATATTAGCTTTACTCAAAGGGAAATTTTAATATACATTCCATTCTTAAGATATGGAAAAAGAAAGAAGAGACCTACAAAGAATAGATAGCAGAAAATACATAATTTTAAATGCATTATTCGGTACTTGAGTTGACTCGCATAAGCAAAAGCAAATACTTCTCTATAACCCAAATGAACCCGTTCATCTATAAATGGGTCTATGTTTTCAACGCTAAAACATAGATCAAAAGATAAAGTTTGGGGCAAAATTTCATACAAAACTCCCATCATATGTGCCTTTGGATCATGCATGAAAACCATGTTTATATAAGGCAAAAATTAATAAATAGAAACTCATGCTATTATTTTCTTCTTGATGCCCCATAAAAGTTGCTGCAATTTTACTTCAGCTGCATTCTAAAACATCATTGTGCTTTCATCACTTGGTATCTATCAACAAACAAATCTTGAACATGTATATGGGATAAAAAAGCGGCAAACCTTACATTTGTTTTGCAAAATATGAGTTCAACCTGAAAAACAGTTGAATCTAGAAACAAACAAAAAGAAATACTTTATTTAAAGGGACAACTGAATCTTAAAACAGTGAAATCTTTTCCTTTCCCTGTGTTCCATTTACAACTTCAATTAATCATTAACAACTTGGGCAAGACAGTAGGACCATCATAAACATTAATTTTAATTCAGGTGAATCCGACCCATTATTTAATTATTGAACTTTGAGAAGCTGTTTGACTACTCGAATATACACACAACCTTTAGTAACTTTTGTAGTCAGGCGTACATATGCACACAAAGTTATTAAGGAAACCCGCAATAATCAAAGATCACGTTTCATTTCGGTCTCCAATCTCAAAGAAACTGAAAGATATTTTCAAGTTTCATAAAGCAAATGACATACAACTTCACATCTTAAAATTTTCAAGATTCAGGAAAGAAAAAAAAAAGCCACAGCAAATTGGTGTTCAAAACGGGTGGATCACATAAAAATCACAACTTTAAATATATATGCATTGATAGAGACACTAACATTTGCAACTAATAAAACTGTAAAATGTAAAATAGATCATGGGTTTCACCTGAAGGATCAAAATATGATTCGACTTCTTAGCACATGGTCATAGCACAGTAGACTTCAACACCACTCAACGCATATGGTCATGGCAATTTTAACATGCTGGAAGGCATTCCCTGCATCAGAAACTACTTTATATAAAAGAGACAATTGTACAACTATAGATGATAGCACTGTAATTGACTAACCATAAGAAAAATAAAGCAGTGACGTGGAAATTTCAGGTGTCAAAATGAGCAGGGGTGAGGTGATTACATGGAAAGAAGCAAAGGTGAATCGTTACCTTAGTAGCAGGTGTCAAAATGGGCAGAGAGAAAAAGGACCAGACTTGTTCTGTTTCAGCATGCCCATCATGAATGCAAATACTTTGATACAAAGCATACCCCAATCCCTTTAAATTTTGCAAAAGTCAGCACTTAAAGAAAGAATGAAACAAAGACACTATCATATTCCTTACTAAAAATCAGAAAACACTATCATATTAAAGAAAGAGAATAAGTTGGTTACCTCAAGAACACTTTTAAACTTTCAGTATTATATCAACCATATATGATGTACCGATCTTTTTCTGGATCTTTGTAGGCTGATAATGAGATAATTAAATGAGGCTGTAGCCGAATGTTACCTTTTCAAATCATGTATTAGTAATACTTCTCACCATCCGACTTTGAATTTCCCTATACTTCCACCACCATAATAAGCTACAAAATATACCAAATAAACCTAAAATATGAATTTAAAATATCACAAACCAAACACAATCCAAGATATTAGAACACCAAGGCTAGCAACTACCAACATGGAACAATTGAAGCTTTAATCAAACAGTTACCTAGTTCGTTTGTAGCACCAACATGTTTACATGTAACCCATAATTTCATTTGTTATCCCAAATTCAGTTAGTTAAAATTCAAAAACTCAACCTCATTACTTCATTGAGGTTCCGATTGAAAAGAATATATATATATATATATATATATATATATATATATATATATATATATATATATATATATATATATATATATGCACCCTAAAAAATCACAAATGGATTGATAACTTGCTTAAAATAATATGATCAGTAAATGGGTAACTTTTTACTATAACCTTCTTTAACATGCTCCTATTGGTAATATCTTTCTCATTGTGATTTGAGCATTTAAAATTTATCAAGCAAGACAGTCAAAAGTCTATCACGAAAAAAGGGAAAAACACTTACACATTTCATCAAACACTTGGTGTGCATCATGAAGGTGTACGTTAAATTAAACATACACCAGCTTCATCCCAATTTCATTTCATCATTGAAAATGGATTACTTTAAATGCCTCTTGATTGCTACAAGCTTCAACAATCAGAACAAAATGGACTTAAGAAGAAGAAAAAAAGCAGACAAAGATTAATAAACTCCCACAAATAAGTAAGCCATTTTAATTTTAATTGATTTCACAAATTAGAACTTACCCCATCATTGTACACCGGACGATCTACCCATCTTCTTCCCTACCTTCTTCTTCACATCGTCCTTTCACTCAAGAATCACCGTCATTGATTTAACCTCGTCCTTCTTTTACTTCGAAAGAACAAACCAAAGCTTTATTTCCTGAGAATCAGTTACTGTAATGAAAATAGTCAAGTGTAGATGATGATGATGATGATGATGATGATGGAGATGATGAAGTGAAATTGAAATAGAAGATGAAAAGAAGTTACAATACTAACCTTGATTAATCGATAATCTGATGAAGTGAAATAACCCTAAAACTGCCATATATTAACCTGAATTCAATATGACAGAAGAAGATTGAGTGAGAAGTAGATGAGTAGAGGAGAGAGAAATCTAATTTGAATTCTTGGTTACATGGAAAATCGTATGGGAGAAGAAGGCATTGATAGGCCAATTTAATATGGGCGGTGCACATATAAATAAACCTATTGATTATTCTGATTTCAAATTTTACTTTTTATAAAGCCGTTTGTTTAGGAATCTGTACATGCACCTGATTATATAAAAAATTACTACAAAATTCCTCTTTATTAATGATGTCATGATGACATAAGTAGAGAAATTTGGAGATGACATGTCAGCTTCAAAACCTATCTTAGAGAGTAACAAATCAGCATGATGACTTCAGCGTTAGTGTTCATTAATAGATAGTATAGATGTTTTACTTAATTTTCTAGATTATGATATGAATATATATATATATATATATATATTAAGTTTGTGGCATATATTAAAGATTTAGGATCAGAGGGGAACAAAGTTTAAAGAGGGCAAGGAGGGCAAGAGACTATTTTGCAATTTATACAAAATAGAAATTAGAAAGCTGAGACGTTACTCTCATCTCTCACAAAACACAAAACACATGCTACTGCTCATCTCTCTCACTCTCTTCACTAAACATACACAAACACATCAACACCATCTCCATCACCGGAGCTCCACCACCGCAGCTCCACCCGTCACCACCGCAGCTCCAAAAATGAATCTTACACCACACTCCTTCACCTCCCTTAGCATTTCGCAGCAACGGCGAGAAGCTATGACAATCACAGATCGTTGCATTTTACAATTCGAATACAAATCAACTGCCAAATCAGAAAACATCGCCGTGAAATCATCGAAATCCAAATCATGAAACTCATGTTCATCTTTCTCTAACTCGTTCAACAATTTTTGGAAGAAAACGACGTCGCATGGAAGAACGAGACCGCCGGTGGTTTGATATCCAAATTCTTCTTCCGCTTTGTTGAGTAACGAAACGAACACATGTAGGTTGAGAAAACGCATCGGAATGACGAAACGACGACGTTCAGCGCCGACGTATACAGCGAGCGAACCGGCAGTGACTATGCGGCGGCGCCACCGTTTATTTACCACATGTATACACAACTTTGCGAAAAACATGGATCTCGTATGATCATGCATCACGTTGGGTACAAACATAATTGGCAATGTTACTTGTGCTATATATGTTCATGGCTTCCCAAATCTGGCTTCGAATCGTCGCTGCTGCCAATTATATACAATTATATATGTTACTTGTGCTATGTATGGAAATACGTATATATATACAAGTTTTTTAGATCTGGATCTTGATTTTTGAAACTCGTAGATAAATATCTAAAAAGTTGATCTACTTTTTAGATCCGAATCTAGTTTTAAATCTGACTGCATCGTACATTTTTTCACTGTATCATACGTTATTTCTATTGCATCGTACAATTTCTACTGCATCTTACATTTAAGTACTCATAGTAATATTGATCTAAATCTACTTTTTAGATCTGAACGAAACAAAGCATCGTACATTTCTTTTACCGCATCTTACATTTTTTTTAACTGCATCGTAATTTTTAGATCTATAAAAACTATGAGTACTTTTTACTGCATATTTTGTATGTTTTTAGTGCATCTTATGTATATTTTAGCATTTTTGATGTGTTTGTAAATCTTTGATTTTATTCTTGAATTTAAAAAATTAGTATTAATTTATTTACATCATCTTGTATATATTATATTACTGTATCTTTGTATATTTTTTACTGCATCTTATATTTTTTTGTTATTACGTCTTTTATATATTTGTTACTGCATCTTGTATTTTAATGTTACTGTGTCTTTTTTATATTTTGTTACTGCATCTTGTATATTTTTTACTGCATATTACGTTCGTTAGCATTTTGACTGCATCTTATATATTTTTTACCGCATCTTACGTTCGTTAGCATTTTGCCTAAATCACGCATATTTAACAAGTTTTCTAATTGGATAAAAATTTTGACAATTTTTTGGAATTATTTAGGGTATTTTTTTCAGGTTGGTCCATATTTTTGTCAAAATTGCAAAATGGTCCCTCCTCCTTTTTATAAATTTATCAAAATTGCAAAAAGGTCCCTCTTCCTTTTCCATGTGCTCCTATGAACTGGACCCTATATTAAATCAGTAATTTAGAGGTGTCATTAGTTTTGGGAAGTAATTTAGTTTAGGAATGGTGATTTGTCATCATTTGGAGAACTAACGTGTCATGTTTTGATGCATTAGGTCGATTTTATATAAGAATGATGAAAATGAAATGAAATGAAATGATGATTAAAAATGATGATGATGATGATGATGATGATGAGCTTTAGTTTGATTTATGTTAAGAGATAAATTTAGTATACACCATAATTTTGATGAATCATATATTTTATACTACTACGTCATAGATATAAATGTGACATCTTTTATTCACCTCGACTCAGTTGTAATATTCAAAAAGGAATTTACGCATAACCCAAACGGAGGGAAACTGCCTGTTTTGGGAACCGAATAGTGTGGGTCGGTTATGAGAGCACAAGGAGCGCTCGATTGAGTTTCAGTGTTTTCGTCAGTGTTATCGAAAACACTGAACGAGAACACTGAAACAGAAAAGTGAGGTAGTGGTTAACATTGAGTTTCAGTGTTTTCGTCAGTGTTCTCGTAATTATTTTATTATTATTATTATTTTGATTAAACAAATTTAATACAATAAAATAATACAAAACAAAAATAAATAACATTGAATTAAAAAGTACTTTCATACAATAATTAAAATTCCTACAAATACATAATTAAAAGACAATAAATTTAAAAGACAATAATTCCTAAAAATACATAATCCGGAGACAATTATTTTAAAGAGATAACAATAAACTACAGAGTATTCTCCCAAATATGTTCCACAAGATCGGCTCGGAGGTTGTTGTGGACGTCTCTATCGCGTAGTTCCTTATTGTTTTGCCTTTGTGTGTCACATCTCTCGATCCAAGTCGTTTGCATATTGCGGACAGGAACATAATACTCTTCGTTTTCGGCAATATTGAACCTATAACGCCCCAAAATTTACAACTGTTTTTTTTTTTTTTTTTTTTTTTTAACAATGCGGAAGCTCAAGTCCCAAAACATATATATACATAAAATGACATATCGTCATCTTCCATTACCTAAGTTCTAAGTATTGATTATTACCGTTTACAAAACAATCCTTTATATCCTGGGCATTATATAATCACACATTTTAAACTGTATTAATAATAATCAGAGTAATCCCAGTCAAACATTCTTCAGTTACTCCTTGACCCGCCCATAACAATAGATATTACCTGCAAGGAGTAAACAACGAGGGATTAGCACGAAGCTAAGTGAGTTAACTCATCACTAACAATACAACTTAGTTTAACACTATGAGTTCACCACATTTAACACTTTGACTCAACATCACCAGAGGATCGGTGGCCCTTGTGGCGCCCTCAGCCGCGGTGGCCCACCAAGCGACACTTACACCAACTGCAGGCCAATACAGCGGTTAACCGATAACCGTTTGTTACCTTTAGTCAACACAAGCCTTACTTACAACGAATGTTCACAACCCTTGTGTTGACTAACCTGTAACAACACAGTCCAACATAGTTGACCTCTATTAACACAGTTACCAATAGGTCACTTAACACTTTAACACCATTCACAATTCAACTTAACACAGGAATAACACTTAACACTTGAAGTAACCACAATAGTGATCACTAAATTATAGTGAGAGATCAAAGTCCACTCACCGACTACCATAGTCGCCCACTCAGTAGTCTAATATCACTGAGTCTTCTCCATATCTGGAAATACAACAAAATACACAAGTCAGTTACTTGTATCAAATCTACATAACATTACTCCAATAGATTTATATCAACAATCTCAATTCATGTGTATTATCACAATCATCACAAACATCAAGTTTCATACTTCTTGAATTGTTGCTTAATCATGATTAGATATCATGTTAACCACTTTTCAACTATATATCAATTTAGTTGTCACTTGTAGTAACTTCACATAATTCATTCCACTAATATGAATTATCACTATTAACTTCATTAGTTCATCATCACTATCAAATTTATGATCATAGAATCACATTATCACGTTAATCCACCTCAACTATAGTTAATCAATATAATTAAGCTATTAACCTCATATATTAAGAATTCACTATTTATCTCTTTCATTATTCCATTACTAACTCATGATCATCATCATAATCATCTTAGCTTCAATGAATAAAACTTCATATACTAGTTCATCTTTCACTAATACACTATAACAACCTCTTGTTATTATAAATCAAGGTAATTAACACCTAATCATCACACTTTCACAAATTCCACTTGAATTATAATCACACAACTTGATTAATTCATTATTAGGTTAGATTAAAGCTACTAACCTTCATACTAACACATATTAACACCATTACAACTAATATCAATCATTAATTTATAATAATCACCATTAACCCATCAAAATCATCAAATTTCCTATAAAACTCATGAACCCTAATTCAAACCTATAACTTAAGCATGAATCATGTTAGATATCAACAACAATAAGCTTAACTAACATCAATTTCACATAATCAAAGCTTAATTTCGAATTATCACCAAGAACATCAAAAACCCCCAATTTCTAGGGTTTAAAATTGAAGATTTAGAGACTTACTAGTAGCATAGAAGGATTAGGAGATGATTATCTATCCACTTGAAGCTTAAATCCGAATTTGTGATATTCACTTTTGATTATTTCTTCATGTTTTTGTAGATTTAGGGTTATATGTGTGTGTATATGTTAATACGTACGTATGTATGTATATGTGGGAATAAAACCCGATCCATCATATATAATATACCATATAGTGTTAGTTTTCATTCCCCGTATTTATTATTGTCTGGAACTTAAAATCATTTGCGAGGAAAACTATTTTATTTTACCGTCAACTAAATAAATTTAAAACAATCAATATTTCACTAGCCACAATATTTCCTGAGGCTTATCGACCTATTAATTTTACAATCAAACACAATAACAATTTTAAATCGCATTTGAAATTTACATAAAATACCTATTACTTCTAGGCCCAATTTGAGGATGTTACAAATCTCTCCCCCTTAAAGAGATTTCGTCCTCGAAATCTAATCAACCTTGCTTATTCTTAAGTACTTAATTACTTGATAAATCTCATTCCTTAAATGAGATTCTACTAACACTATAATTTATTAATATTGCACTCTTCATACTACTCTAACAACGTAATTACTCATCACTATATTCACCTAAAGTGCGTACACAACTTAAATCATCTATGCATGACATGCTTATGCATACATTTCACTATACACTCCATGTACCTACATATATATATTATTTCATCAACTTACACATCACCAATGTGTATATCACAATTAACTTTACACAAACACATACATTGTGCCTTATACTCAAATTAACTTGCATATAGTATAACACTACTCACATTATTCAACAACAAGCGTGATATTATCACTTACAATAATTACTCCTTTGAGTAACTCTTAATTATATGCACACAATTTAAATTCTATCTACATACACATATCCGCATGTACATGTTTCTATTTCTTATCTCAACATATGAAATGTATCTAGATCACATTTTTCATGCATACCATGATCACTTAAAGAAATTATTCCCAATTAATCACTTTAAACAGGTAATCACTTGACATAAGTGAATAACATCATTATGCACATAGCATACTCTTAACACTAGAAACCAGCGATGTGCTAGAATCTTTAAAATAGATATATGATTTATACCCCTTTTAACAGCAAAACAATGATTATGAAAATCACAATACACCCAACAACAACGAAATTTAAATTTCAATTCATAACTAGCATTTATGCTAGTACCACATATCACTAATGTATATGATAATCTTTTATTTAAAAGTATCTCAAACTCATATAACACTATTCACATATTAACAAGCAAAATACAAGTCAATTCTTCATGGTTAACACTATTATCACTTAATCACCAAGTCACTTAGTACCAATTTAATTGGATAATTACCAAGTTTTTCCATCAACAAGTACATTGCCATTCAAGCGCAAGTACCACTCCATCAAAATGTGCTAACCACACACACATTTTTCAACAATATTCCATCAATCAACCGTATCTCTTTAATCTCCACGGAAGATTATTTCACATTTCCATCATTTCTATACGCAACCTATCATTTCACTTTGATATTATGCATATAATAACAATCAAATTTCCTAAAATTCTCAATTAAAGATAATATAACTATCAATTTTTCATAGTTTCAATAAAAAGGCTCTCTCTCTATATATATTTATATATTTCTTTTATTAATAGGTAGTCCATTAGTACAATAACTTAATCTTTTACTACCATTTCGATTTAGTCAATCATTGACTCTCTCTCTCACTCATACGTCATCATCGAAAACTTACCAATTTTAAAGTCACATTAATTTCTTTGGTACTTAGTAGCCTCAATACTCCATGTGAGATGGCATAATATTAATACGTTGGCCAGACGTCGTCATATTATGTCAGTCACACTTTATTCTCAGGCCACTTCATACCATTGATCTCTAAAGTAATTAACTTTTACTTTCACATAATTCATAATGTTGAAATTAACAATTATCACACATATAATAACACTTAAATATTTTTATGACCAAGTGTTAATCGGTTACTATTTTTCCTTTATCACTTTAATGTGAAACTACTATCATGTAATTAGGTAGGCATAACAATTCAATCATCTAACACATTTCTCATTGTCTCCTTAACACAGATTAAAATTTAATACAACTAAATCAAGGTAACACCCTCTCTACACGATTCAATATCATTCACTTAACACTTTAATTATCAAGTATAATACTCTATATAACATTTAGCACTAAGTACCTTGTTAATTACCAGATCATATTCCACATATTTTCATCAATATATAATTTCTAAGTTGATTAATAAATAACCTTCCATCTTTAGTTATTAAGCAAGAGTAAGCTCCTATAATACTCTTCAACTCTTACAAATACTTATTCAGTCATATTAAGTATTTCACATAATGTAATTAACATAATTACATAATCAATATTTATTTACCATAACAAACAACAATCAACAATACCCTTACTGGTATACTATGCAGTTAGTTAAACCGCTTACAAACGACTCCTACACAAAAACCATATAGACCTCTTAAAACAACTTTTAATATTGCATATAGTCACATGAATGATCCATGGGCTCAAAGAAACAAAAGCCCAATACAAATCATAAGCTAAAAGTCCGAAATAATGTCCGAAAAACAATAAAACGCGATTTTCGGGCCCCATACGACCCCGAAGTGCCGAAAACTGACAGGGCTCATGGCGAAGCGATGAGCTTTGACCGTTGGGCCGTTTTTGAGTTGACATGTAAATTTCGTCTTAATCGGACACCGAAATTTTCTAACGGAAATTCTACGTCGAACGTTACGACGAACGTCGAAATTTACAAATTTTCATATTAAATCCACTTAACATAACACATAACACAAGAAATGTCTCAAAACATGGGAATACGTTCGTATTTACGGGAATACGCCGTATTCCCGCCAACATTTTCAACCAGAAAGAGTTTTAAGGAATACGCCCAAGGAATACGTCCGTATTCATGGGAATACGTACGTATTCAAGGGAATACGCCGGATTCAACATGCTGCAGCAACTCAGAAATTTTAGTGCAAAAACACGAAATTCAAACGCGCATATCTCCTAAACCGTAAAGAGTTAGACTCTGAAATTTTGCAGGCACTCTCATATAATCAAAATGCAACTTTCCATTTTTCCACTTTTTCAAATTACACGTTTAACAAGAAAATAGACGTATGGGTCATTTTAGACCATTTTCGACCGTTTTAGTTGACACACCATATTCCAAATGGCTAGGTTTCTGACTTCAACCCTTTGCTAACATGTTTCTACATATATTTATGACGTGTGGGCACATTCATCATATACAAACACTCATTCTACACTGTTTTAACACGTTGACCCGTTTAGGGGTCAAAATGAACAATTTCTCCAATTTCATTCAAAATGACAACCTTAACATTTTCAATCCACATTTTATCTATGCTTATGACTTTAAGTCACTTTAAAAGTTATCATACACTTAACATATCAAATTCTATACATTTTAACACTAAGTGGCCCATTTGGACACTTAAATGACCCGTTTGGGTTTACGACCATATGATCACCATTCCAACACCCAACCCACACTTCTCTGACTATTCCAAGTCAAACTAACACACTTTCATCATTAGTTTCATATTATCACCCTAAAACACCAAGTTCACAAAATTCAATCATATATGAACCAATTTCAACATATAATTTCAAATTCGACTTTTCACAAACTTGTCACCGCACATTTAGACTCATTGTCCACTTCGACTTTCTTACTACACTATATATAATACAAAGATCATAATTCACCCTAATCATGATCAATGCTAAACATTTAGACATCTAGTCACATTCCTCACTTCATAGCATGGCATAGCATGGCAATTATCGAGTTTGACACAATTACATTCAACATTGACCTTTCCAAGTCAATAGCATATACTTCAACAACCCGGACACACTCTAAGTCACACAATAACACAACTCCAAACTTATAAATAGATACACCTGCAACCCATTGATTTCATCATATTGTGTCACACCAATTTAGCTTATCATTTATCAATTATTTCCCCAGCAAGGATCTATAATCACACTTGCATTTATCAACTTATATTCACACTCTTCATTGTCACATTACACATACACTTAATTCCACATAACACAACTGTTACACATTAGTCATTCATGTATCTACACACAGTTTCAACTTCTTAATTACATACTAATAGCTCTATCACCTTATTAGCAAGTAATAATCACCAACAATTCAATTTACTTTACTAATAATCATAACATAGTAAAGTAAAACAATTGAAATTCACCAAGTTTATCAGAAATTACCTGGCACATCTAGGCCCACAAGTGTTGAGGATTGAGAATACCAATCGGTTCCTCATGATCCTCCATCTCTGCACTCAAAACAACAATCTGACATCTTGTTATAGATTAGTTCACATTTAACAACAACTTGCTCATACCAATACTAATCCCACACCTCGGAATGTTTGACCACTATCACTAGGCTTGGGATTGAACAATTTAACCATTATTCAATTCGCCCAAACCTATGCTCTGATACCAACTTATAACGCCCCAAAATTTACAACTGTTTTTTTTTTTTTTTTTTTTTTTTTAACAATGCGGAAGCTCAAGTCCCAAAACATATATATACATAAAATGACATATCGTCATCTTCCATTACCTAAGTTCTAAGTATTGATTATTACCGTTTACAAAACAATCCTTTATATCCTGGGCATTATATAATCACACATTTTAAACTGTATTAATAATAATCAGAGTAATCCCAGTCAAACATTCTTCAGTTACTCCTTGACCCGCCCATAACAATAGATATTACCTGCAAGGAGTAAACAACGAGGGATTAGCACGAAGCTAAGTGAGTTAACTCATCACTAACAATACAACTTAGTTTAACACTATGAGTTCACCACATTTAACACTTTGACTCAACATCACCAGAGGATCGGTGGCCCTTGTGGCGCCCTCAGCCGCGGTGGCCCACCAAGCGACACTTACACCAACTGCAGGCCAATACAGCGGTTAACCGATAACCGTTTGTTACCTTTAGTCAACACAAGCCTTACTTACAACGAATGTTCACAACCCTTGTGTTGACTAACCTGTAACAACACAGTCCAACATAGTTGACCTCTATTAACACAGTTACCAATAGGTCACTTAACACTTTAACACCATTCACAATTCAACTTAACACAGGAATAACACTTAACACTTGAAGTAACCACAATAGTGATCACTAAATTATAGTGAGAGATCAAAGTCCACTCACCGACTACCATAGTCGCCCACTCAGTAGTCTAATATCACTGAGTCTTCTCCATATCTGGAAATACAACAAAATACACAAGTCAGTTACTTGTATCAAATCTACATAACATTACTCCAATAGATTTATATCAACAATCTCAATTCATGTGTATTATCACAATCATCACAAACATCAAGTTTCATACTTCTTGAATTGTTGCTTAATCATGATTAGATATCATGTTAACCACTTTTCAACTATATATCAATTTAGTTGTCACTTGTAGTAACTTCACATAATTCATTCCACTAATATGAATTATCACTATTAACTTCATTAGTTCATCATCACTATCAAATTTATGATCATAGAATCACATTATCACGTTAATCCACCTCAACTATAGTTAATCAATATAATTAAGCTATTAACCTCATATATTAAGAATTCACTATTTATCTCTTTCATTATTCCATTACTAACTCATGATCATCATCATAATCATCTTAGCTTCAATGAATAAAACTTCATATACTAGTTCATCTTTCACTAATACACTATAACAACCTCTTGTTATTATAAATCAAGGTAATTAACACCTAATCATCACACTTTCACAAATTCCACTTGAATTATAATCACACAACTTGATTAATTCATTATTAGGTTAGATTAAAGCTACTAACCTTCATACTAACACATATTAACACCATTACAACTAATATCAATCATTAATTTATAATAATCACCATTAACCCATCAAAATCATCAAATTTCCTATAAAACTCATGAACCCTAATTCAAACCTATAACTTAAGCATGAATCATGTTAGATATCAACAACAATAAGCTTAACTAACATCAATTTCACATAATCAAAGCTTAATTTCGAATTATCACCAAGAACATCAAAAACCCCCAATTTCTAGGGTTTAAAATTGAAGATTTAGAGACTTACTAGTAGCATAGAAGGATTAGGAGATGATTATCTATCCACTTGAAGCTTAAATCCGAATTTGTGATCTTCACTTTTGATTATTTCTTCATGTTTTTGTAGATTTAGGGTTATATGTGTGTGTATATGTTAATACGTACGTATGTATGTATATGTGGGAATAAAACCCGATCCATCATATATAATATACCATATAGTGTTAGTTTTCATTCCCCGTATTTATTATTGTCTGGAACTTAAAATCATTTGCGAGGAAAACTATTTTATTTTACCGTCAACTAAATAAATTTAAAACAATCAATATTTCACTAGCCACAATATTTCCTGAGGCTTATCGACCTATTAATTTTACAATCAAACACAATAACAATTTTAAATCGCATTTGAAATTTACAGAAAATACCTATTACTTCTAGGCCCAATTTGAGGATATTACAGAACCCTTGGTCTTCTTGGATCATATTATGCAACAATATGCATGTATACATTATTCGCTTAATATGGTTGACCTTATAAGCTCGTGCCGGTTGTTGTAGTATATGCCATCGTCCTTGAAGCACACCAAAGGCCCTTTCAACATCCTTTCTTGCACCCGCTTGTTTTCTGGTAAACTTGACTCTCTTCGAATCTACTTCACTTGAATACCCTTTAACAAACGATGCCCAACCTGGATATATCCCATCAGCAAGATAGTACCCATTTTTGTACTCAACCCCATTTACCATAAAAGCTTGTTCTGGAGCAGTGCCGTTGAGCATATCATCAAACAAAGGAGAAGAATTAAGAACATTTAGGTTGTTGTTAGCCCCAGCAACACCAAAGTATGCATGCCAAATCCACATGTCATACGAGGCGACGGCTTCAAGCATGATAGTAGGATAGCCATGGTCACCTCGTGTATATTGCCCTTTCCATGCATTAGGGCACATGGACCATGCCCAATGCATACAATCAATACTACCAAGCATGCCCGGAAAACCATGCTTGCTACCTTTTAGGGTTTAGAGTTTGGGGTTTAGGGTTTAGGGTTTGAGGTTTGGGGTTTCTCCCCGAAACCCCAAACCTCAAACCCTAAACCCTAACCCCTAAACCCCAAACACTAAATCCTAAACGCTTTACAAAACTTTAAACCCTAAATCATACTAAACCCTAAACCTTAAACCCTACTAAACCCTAAACCCTAATAAACCCTAAACCCTACTAAACCCTAACCCTAAACCCTAACCTTAACCACAAATTAAATGTATAACCAATCACTAACACATGTGTTACTAATTTGTAAAACCCACCAAAAAATAGAAGAAAAAAAAAGTTGTCGAAAGTATGCCTTGAGGGACGGCAAATCGAAGAGGAGAAAACGCTGAATTTTATGGTGCAATTTTCATGGTTTTTCGACTTACCGTTTGTGAGATATTTAATTTTTAAAAATGTGGAGGAGAGAGAATAAAGTGACACATGGCAGAAATCTGTTAGTTCCCTCATTCCCACTTAAAGTTGGTGTACTCATTTGAACCTTACTCTATTTATAATATAATGGTTGAGGTTCAAATGAGAATGACAAAATAAGAGAGAATGAGGGAACCAATGAGGATGCTCCATTTTTATTAGGGGTGGAAGGGCACTTTAGTCATTATACTTTCTAATTAATTCAATTAGATAAATAGAAATTAAAAGGAAAAAACAAATATTATTATATCTATGATTATTACATACTGAGTATACATACAGAGTATTATATCTATCGATGGTACGTACATTCAATCGCAGGGGTTCCTCAATCATCTTTAAATCGATCTCAATAAACACCAAATCAAAGGTACGGCTTACGTTAATTCGACTCAAACACATCAATTGCAACCACGAACAATCGATTTTTGCAGATTTGTTGTTATTCAACTAGGTTTTTAGTTGTGTGAGCTTCATCAATCATTTTTTTCTGGATATATGCGATTTCAACTTAATTATGATCTCGTACTTATGTTCCGATTTATAAAAACGCAGTTGTATGCTGATTTCTTATGATTCATCAATTAATTTTCATTTGATTTGGAAAAAAAAACCCGCGCAATTGTTCGACGCTTATGAATTTCTGATTAATTGAATCACAACAAAAAATGGTGTGGCATCATATGTGATAATAGTATCGAATGAAGATCAGTACTCAATGTAATTCACGTGATTCATTTTAGTTGTTAAAATTCGTCAAAAATAGGTGAAAAAACTTTCAGCTCATGAATTGTGAGTCACTAACACATGTGATACCTAATAATTCAATATAGTTATGGTGCAGTGTCCTATAAGTGATGGTGACATATGACATCTGTAACTATCAATATAGTTATGGTGCAGTGTCCTATAAGTGATGGTGACATATGACATCTGTAACTATCACACGTGTTTCTAGTGGAACATGTGTTACTAGTTTATTACCACATATGTTACTATTTAATATCACATGTGTTATTGGTAACAAATTATATGTTTTTACAAAATCTTATGAAATGTGATTTGTATTGCTATCATATGCGATACACTCCCCTAACACATGTGATACATATCACTATTCAAGATGTGATTTAGTAATTGGTATCACAGTTGATTTTTTTATTGCTAACACATGTGATAGTAACTAGTAACATATCTGAGAGTAACTTGTAACCCTTTTTGTTTGTGTAAGTTAAGGTACTTTACAAGTTAAAAAGATGGTTAAGTGGAATGTAGCTACGGAAGTTTATTCGGCATGGTTTCTTATACAGGCATGTATTTTGCATGTTCAAAAACTATGATATTGAATAGATACCAAGTCAATACGTTTCAATGCATTGGACAAAGAATCTCGTGCCACTTAAATTGCACAAAAGAAAGAGAATTGCAACTGAATATGATGAAATATAAAACGAGTCGACGTCCACTTCTCATGATTGCATGAAGTAAGAAATGATCAAAAGAAGCTAGCTGATTATGTGCAAAAGTTAAAGAAGATCAAAACGAATTTCGAGGCTTCAACATCCCACGTTCAACCTCAACACATGGATTATATCAATTGAAAGTGTTTAATAGCTGTTTGACTTGGAATAACATGTGTTCTCGCTTGCTAAATATTAGTTTTTCAATAACTTTAAATAACATGTGATGTTTTAGAAATATAGTATGTAGCTAACTCATGTGTTACTGGTTGCTAACACATGTGTTATCGGTTGCTAACTCATATGTTACCGGTAGCTAACACATGTGTTACCTGTAGCACATGTGTTACTAGTTAATAGGTGCATTTTATTTTCTGATACTATCACATGTGGTACTATTAATAACACATGTGTTACTAACCAGTATCACATGTGTTACTAGTTGATTACCACACGTGATACTATTTAAATACCACATGCTATCTAACGAAAAAATTTGTTGTTGATGAGTCCTGTGATTTGATAAAAAAAAAAAACATATCATCTAACTAAAAAAATAGTAAAATATGTGATACTGTCAAAAAAGTGATAGATACACATGATATCTATTACTAACACATGTGTTACTAGTTGGTTACCAAATGTGTTACTGCTTACAAAATCTTATACTTCCGAAATTTTTTTACAGGATTAATGACTACACCAAAAACCATACAGTGCGTTTCAAATGAGATTGAAAGCAGAAGCAATGGATAGGGTGAAAGCGAAAGCAGGGGCTAGGAAATTAGCAGAAGAATAGTAGATGGAAAGTGCACAGTGATTTAAAATTATATAAACTGAAAACGCAGACTAGTTGTTTAATTTTCAATTATACCTTAAACCGTTTGTTGGAAATTATCTTTTAATTATCTTTTTTCAATTATATCACATGTGGTACTGTTGGTAACACATGTGTTAATTACTTAGTATCATTAACAAAAAAATTTACTATTAATATGCAAGACGTAATACTTGTTTCTGCTCTATTATTTACATATAAATTGTTAAATTGTAATATGTATGTGTGTTAAGATCTACCTTTGCTGGTTACTACCACATAATATACTAATTCATTAACTTGTTACTGGTTACCAAGACATATGCAAACACCATTAACACATGTATTACTTTGTTTAATATCATATGTGTTACTATCACTATCAATAAGATGTTACTTTTAAGCATGTGACATGTGTGTTAGTGGTTGATAACACGTATGTTAGTGGTTTGGTAACGCATGTGTTATTGGTAGGTAACACATATTTTAGTGGTCTGTAACACATCTGTTAGTGGTCTGTAACACATCTGTTAATGGTAGTAACACCCGTGTTATTAGCAGGTAACGCAATTGTTAGTGATAAGAATAACAAGTGTCAGTGGTAGATAACACAACTGTTAGTGATAGGTAACACATGTGTTAGCGGTAGGTAACACAAGTGTTAAAGCACATAACACAAGTGTTCGTGGTAAGAATAACAAGTGTTAGTGTTATCTAACGGACTTGTTTGTGATAGGTAAGACAACTATTAGTGTTATCTAACACAAGTGTTAGTAGAAGGTAACACATGTGTTAGTGGAAGGTAACACAAGTGTTAGTGGAAGGTAACACAAGTGTTAATATCAGGTAACACAAGTGTTAGTGGCAGGAAACACAAGTGTTAGTGGCAGGTAACACACGTATTAGTGGCAGGTAACACAAGTGTTAGCATTCTGTAACATACAGCAGCAGTAAAAAAAATGATATAGTGAAAAAGCCAAACTTCCAAACGATTTAGCAAAAGAACATAAAGCATACTATTTTATAAAAAAAAATGTACTCAAGTGCATTGTAGCGAACACACCGGATTTACCAAAAACAACATGACCCATACTGTTATCAACAAATGTACGAGAGTGCATTGTAACAAACACACGCCGATTCAAAAAAATAACAATACCAACACTGTCATGAACAAATGTACTTGATTACAACATCGGACCATATACTTTTCTAAAAACAATACTCGTGGAACCCTTTTCAACGTCTTCTGCGGCGTCTTAATCTACATTTAATTAGGGTCCTTAAGCCTCCTTTTGTGGTTCCTGATTGCATTCTTGATCATGCTCTTTATATATATCATCATCGCCGTGTGCGCGAGAAAACTGATCAGCCATAACATGGACTCTTTCGGCAAGGATGTTGTACTCATTCTATTTTCTAGCTTCTTCCTCTGCTGCTTTGTTCTTCTTCAACTCATCAGCATCATCAGCTTTCTTTCTTTGCTGCTCTTCTTTCTGTTTAATTGTCTTTTCTTCTGCAGCCTTCTTCTTCTTCTTCCATATACAAAGAAGCACATTATATACATAACCTACAAAAATATAAAACATAATATTTACGCTCAGTGTACCTATGCATTACATGAAAAACACATTCTAATCACTTGTGTAAATTTAAACATACCAAACACTTGTGTAAAATCAAAACATTCTGTAAAACACAACTTCCAGCCATAAAACTCGAGCTACAAAATAACCAACATTTGTGTTACCAAAACCCTAAATTCAAACCAAACACATATGCACATTCAAAACAACAAACAAAACACAAAATACAACACAAACAGAAGTCTCACCTGTGTAAATACAAACTGCAGCACGCCTAAACCACTTGCAGACATTAAAATCAGTATAAACAGAACTAACACGTGTGTTACCAAAACACTAATTTCAAACAAAACACATTTAAACATATAGCATGCAATACAACAACAAAACGCAACCTATAACGAAATATTAACATATTAAACTCAGAAAGCATAAAAATAAAAATCAACAAAACTAACGTAATGGTACGACTATGATAGGTCGAGCTTCAATCGGACTTGAAGAGGTTTTTCCTGCCGCGATCTGATCACGAAGATCCATTTACAAGTGATTCCGGTTACAAAAATCCCTGCTATATTGATTTTCAACGAGTTTCTTAACCAGGGTTTCTCAAAAACGTTTCTTCGATAAAAACGCACCGATACAAAGGCTAATCGAAGCAAGTAGATGAAGAAAACTAAGATTATAGTATCAACAACGACGACTTGTTGATTATTTGAACGAAATTTGGATTTCTAGGGTTCTGTGGTTAAATCTCCATTGAACAAAGAGAAAGGAACGAGAGGAGACGAGTAATCTGTGTGGTTTTTGTTTTTAACAAAAGTGAAAAAAGAATGAATTAATTAAATTGTAATTTTACCATTATACCTCTCCGCCCAAAATCAGATTTAATTTGATTTTTTTAATTAAAAAATGAGGTATTAATCTGGACCCTTGATTTGATTAATCTGATGGCTCACATTCGTTCTCTCATTCTCACTTCAAATGAGTGTACTCATTTGAACCCTACTCTGTAATAGTTTTATGTTTGCGATTTAATTATGGGGGAAAACAACGAGAACTCCGTTGCCGTCATGGAAAATACAGAAGAAAAAGGTCAAAAGCAGATCAAAACTGAAGAATTAAATCATGGAGGAAGAAAAGAAAGATCGAATAAGCGACTTACCAGATGTTTTGTTGCTTGAAATCTTGTGTCATCTAGACACAAAAGACGTAATCAAAACACGAAAACTCTCCAAACGTTGGAAACATGTTTGGACTTTTGTTCCTACTCTAATTTTCAATCTTAATGATTATTATGAGGATAATTTTCTTGATCGAACGATATCTACTTTATCCCAATTTCTTTCTTTCATCGATGAAACCTTAACTCAACGCGGTCAATCGAAACTCAAGAAACTTGAACTGCATTGCTATTACGATATTACTCGTATATTTGAATTGCAAGTCAACAAGTTGATTCCTCTTGCTTTTAATGGCAATGTAGAAGACCTTACTATAAGATGATGTAAGAAGTACTATCATACTTGGAAAGGTGATTTAATGTTTGATCATGTGTTTTTCGCCAATTCATGTATTACTAATCTCACACTCGGAGGTTGCTTATTGATTCCAACTGGGGCGATTAGGTGGAATACGTTAAGGAGTTTGTATATGCAACAATCAAAATTAGATGAATGTTTGATTCTTGAAATATTATCCGGGAGTCCTGTGTTGGAAACTTTGACATTGGAAGATTGCTTGGGTTATAAACGGCTCGATATTACTACAAAGAGTGTTAAGAATCTGGTGATCTCTGTATATGTTAAATTGGTTACACATGAAAATGAGCTTAAGATCTATGCTCCTAATATTTTGTATTTAATAATCCACAAATTTTTTTGGCATTGTCGGAACTTTTGGTGTTGGATGTGTCTTCTTTAGTCAAATTTGATTTAGACTATACCTTGGATGAAAGGTATGGTAAAGAAGAAATTCTTGAAACAATTATACGAAGCCTTCACCATGTACCCGAGGTTAAAATTGGGAAGTCATGTTATGAGGTAAAGTATCTTCCCTTTTAGCAATTTGTGCTTTTTGTTGGCAAAACTAATCTTTTTATAAACTGGTTTGTTTTGAAACTGTTAACTGTAACTTGAAGAATTTAAATTAGGTGTCGTTTGCTCGAACTCATGGGACAGTAGATGATTTCTTCAGACACGTTTATTTTGACGCTGAACTGAATGAAAAAACTTGTTTACCATAACGTTCGAAACTTGTTATAGTGAACCAACCTCAACATTCCTTGTCACAAACACAAGTGTGTGCTTTCTTCTTTTAAGAATTTAGAGTCATTTGAAACGGTTTATATATAATATGTGTGGTTGTAAATAATATGTGAGGTAGCATCTACGTTTGCCCCATGGTTCTCTCATTTCTTCATCTAGGGTGTGATTGCAAATTATATTATCAGGTATCCCATTCACAATTATATCAAATAGACATTGCACTGTTCTCACTTTTGTCATTTTTCTTGTAGGTTCTCTCTCGTTTGGAAGCTAAAGGTTCATTCATCCATTGAACTTGACGGTTCCTGATGTTAAAGCTTCCAACGGCGGTGAGGCTATTTGAGTGATGCCCTTTGACTTCATTATTTGTCAATGCCTACCGGTTGTTACTCTAATACATATACTTGACTTGAGGATCTTCAATTTTGTTCTTAAAATTTATAACTTGGGTTTATCTTTGATTGATTGATTTTGCTAATTTCAACATTTATGAGTTTGGTTTATGATATTAGTATTAGATCCTGTGAACCTTGAGTTGTAGTTTAATTTAGTGTGATAGAGTATTAAAGTTGACACGGATAGGTGCAAAGTGCACATCCGTTTATGTTCCGATATTCTGAACACATATAAGTAGCCGGGGTAAAGGGGACACATCCCTAGCAGGTCTGGGGTAGCGCCCCTTGTGGCGGTCCCGCTCTTAAGTTTTTGTAGGGTATGTAGTTGTCGCACTTGTTCCACATATCTTGATTAGCGACCCAACTGCCATTACACTTTCTCTGCTTCCCAAAGTGCTCCAATCCTACTAACTTTATTTACTCCAACTTCATGCCCAACTTTCTGAATATTGATGTCATATGGCAACCTGTTGAATGTTACCATTCCTGAAAATGGCTTCCAAGATTTTAATATGCCCTAAAATGGCTCAACCTGCTAGGTGGAGCCAATGGCAGAAGATCATGAGAGTGTAATTTGACAACCAAAAGTTAAAAACAAAATAAGAATGCAAACAAAGAGACCATAAAACATGAAACAACTTCATCATTGTATACCTTAAACTATAAATTTATTTATTCCAAAAGATTTTTTTACAATCTGCCAACAATTAGCTTTTCACAGTTGAAACAAGCATTATTCAAGATCTGCAAATCATAACCACTTGGAGTAACAAACTTATATGCATTTGAAATGCACCAAGCATACCTAGCCTGAATATGAATTTAAAGTGCCATCAATTAGTTAACCTCATCACCATTAGGATCATGATCAAGCAATAGTTCCTCCCAATCCCCACTTTCAAGCGAGTCACTATCAGACCAATCAGTTAGCTCCAAAGAATCACTATCCGTATCACTATCACTATCAGAGTATAAAGGTGAAGTAACATCTAGAACCTTCAAGTTCGATGGAAAAATGAAACCTTTAGCCTCCAAACGAGAGAGAACCTGCAAACAGAAAATAGCAATCAAAACGAACAGAATGAATTAAGTACAGAAGTGGCAAGTGGTAACCCGTTTTAAGTGCTCCAGTGAACACGTAAAATGATTCTGGTTGTAATTTTCTAACGAATTTAGAGTCAAAATGATCAGAAAAGCAGATGCCAAGTTACTGTAAGAAAATGGATTATTCAGATTTGCATAAACTATCTCATGCTTCAAAACAACTTATTATCAATTATAATCACTTTCAAAAAGCACATCCAAACAACATAATTGTACCCAATTGTATCTTTGACTTTGATCAATTCTACTTGAAACGATATATTCATAATGATTAATAATCTTCACAAATAAACATTTTGCTAAAGAAAAGAAAACAAAAAATTACCTTAAAACAAAAAATCCCAATCGTGAGCTCCTTAACATGACGAAGGTTTAGTATAAATCCTCTAAGCATCTCTTCTTCTGCTTCTTTAGGCGTCGTCTCATAATACCCACCTTTTGTATAATCTAAGTCAGCTTTAACTAAAGAAGACACGTTTAACAACAAAAGCTTCCACAACAATAAATCATCTTCTATCGTTAAAGACAAAATACACGGAGCGTTAATTTCAATAACATCCGCAAGATCATCCGATTCCTCTTCAGGATCCGTGTATCCAGAAAACACCAAATTCTTAATACTCTTTGAAGTTATATCAATCCGTCTATAACCGTAACAATTATTCAACACCAAACTTTCCAATACAGGACATCCAGATAATATATTTTCAATCAAACTTTCATCTAATTCCGTATACGAAAGACACAAACTATTAAGTTTATTCCAACTAATCGCACCCGTAGGATTAAATACACATCCTGCTAATGTAACATCAGAAAAACATGAATTGGTGTAAAAAGATTCTTGTATTAAAAACTCAGCTTCACATTGCACATTCCATAAAGTTAAATTAAGCTCCTCAACGTTACGATCAACAGCGTAACGAATCCAATTGTTGACTTGTAATTCGAATTGAACATCGTAGCAGCTGGTGTACAGTATAAATTTATTGACTTTCAATTGGTGACATTGAGCTAGGGTTTCATCAACGAACGAATAGAAATCGTGATTTATGTTATGATGTAGAAAAATTAGAGTATCAACGTGAGTCCATAAATTTATCCATCGTTTTGAAAGTGTACCTGTTGTAATTGTGTCTTTTGTGGAAGGTAATCGAGATAGTATTTCGAGAATTAAACAATCTGGTAACGCACTGATTCGATCTTTTTGTTCTTCCTCGTTTATGATTTCTTTGATTTTAATGCGTTTTGGGGGAATTTTAGGTTGAATTTGACCTTCTTGTTCCATGATTTCCATGGCGTCAACGGAGCAATGGTGTTTTTCTTCCATGAAATAACTGTAACAAAAATTTAGGTGGAAAAGTGTGGAATAAAGTTTCCATTTGGCCCCTGACCTTTCAAGAGTTCGCATTATAGTCCCTATAATTAGATAATCATGAACCAAATGATAATGTAACTTTTGACGTACGATAAAGTTTCCACTCATTTCGTAAAGGATGTAGTTAATAATCTTGTAATGATTTTTGTAACAAGTTTTTTATACAAGCTGACTGTTTGATTCTAGAAAGTAAAGTTACCATAATTTAGTAATAGTCAGTAAAAAAAATACTTTTTACTTCATCAACATCATATAATTGTCTAAACGTCGGGATTATTTCGGTCAAAATTGACCAAACGATAAAAAATGTCAATGTCAAACTTAGTCAACATTTTAATACGACTAAAAATCGATTTCAGCAAAAGGTGTGATTTTGATTTTAACTATATTTATGCTTCAATTTCGTTTAATTTCGATTTTTAGACAATTATGTTTATGTGTATGGTGATATTTATGGTTCTACTCTATATTTACACGTAGAGTAAGGTTCAAATGAGTACATCAACTTTTGGTGAGAATAAGGGAACCAATAGGAATGAACCACGTGTCACTTTACTCTCTCTCCTTCAAATTTTTAAAAATTAAATATCTCTCAAACGGTAAGTCGGAAATTTATAAAAATTGCACCATAAAAATCAGCGTTTTATTCTCTTTGATTAGAGATGTGACAAGGTATATTTTTGACGAATTTTTTTTTTCGGTTTTTTGGTGGGTTTTGAAATCGAGTAACACATGTGTCAGAAGTTGGTAACACATGTGTTACAGGCTAGTAATTGTAACACATGTGTTACCAGCGTGTAACAAATGTGTTAGCAGCGAGTAACACATGTATTAACAACAACTAGCACATGTGTTATTAGCTAGTAACACACGTGTTACTAATTCTGTAGAACAAAAAAAAAAATTCGTCGAAGATATACCTTGTGAGATGGCAAATCGAAGAGAAAAAAATGCTGATTTTTATGGTGCAATTTTTATGATTTTTCGACTTACCATTTCGAAGATATCTAAGTTTAAAAAACATGGAGGAAAGTGGGCTTTGTGACACGTAGCACGTTCTAGTTGATTCATCCATTCTTACCAAAACTTTCATTCTTATTTGAACCTCACCTTTTACACGTATACTTTTGAAGGGTGAGGCTCAAATGAGAATAGAAATTTATGTGAGAATGAAGGATATGACATAACTGTAACAAAAATTTAGGTGGAAAAGTGTGGAATAAAGTTTCCATTTGGCCCCTGACCTTTCAAGAGTTCGTATTATAGTCCCTATAATTAGATAATCATGAACCAAATGATAATGTAACTTTTGACGTACGATAAAGTTTTCACTCATTACGTAAAGGATGTAGTTCATAATCTTGTAATGATTTTTGTAACATGTTTTTTATACAAGCTGACTGTTTGATTCTAGAAAATAAAGTTACCGTAATTTAGTAATAGTCAGTAAAAAAATACTTTTTACTTCATCAACATCATATAATTGCCTAAACGTCGGAATTATTTCGGTCAAAATTGACCGAACGATAAAAAATGGTCAAAGTCAAACTTAGTCAACATTTTAATACGACTAAAAATCGATTTCAGCAAGGTGTGATATTGACTTTAACTATATTTATGCTTCAATTTCGTTTAATTTCGATTTTTAGACAATTATGTTTATGTGTATGTTGATATATATATGGTTCTACTCTATATTTACACGTATACTTTTGGAATTTAAATTTATATTTATATTTATATTTATAATAATAATAATAAAAGCAAAAAGAAGTACAATCCTATTAATTCCTGATTAATGAATAAAATAGCGCCAGAGTATAAACAACACCAAACTTCCAACGGTTGGTGACTTGGTGTGACTCAGAGCAACAATCAACAGCAACTTCACTACAACTTCTGATGGCGATTTCTAAGGTTTTATTTATACCTTCATATAATCATAATAAATTATAAATTAATTAATAATTCATAAAAATAAAATAATATTTACCTTTTTCAACGTCTAATCTGGTGTTGCTGTTGGGTGAGAAGTAGGTGTTTTCCAGATAGTGATATTGTATGTGCATGACCACGTCAGCTTACCTTATACAATACATCATATTCTTGATTTATATATATATTCAACTCTTATATATATTGTTTTATATATTCAACTCGTATATATATTGTTTGTCTTTCATTATCATCTAATATTTAGCTTCACTTCCAATTCACAATCTGATGCCCACTTTCCATCTTTTTATTTATCTATTTGTTTTATCACAACTAACTCTGACATTCTCATTCTAACGATATAAAAAAACAATATGTATATAATTATTATAATAGTAACAATGATGGAAGGAACACACGTAGTGAATTAGCTTAAAAATTGAATATTTATGTAGTTTGAGTAAATGGGGAAACAAGATGATGCATTCGGTTATCCGTTTAAATTTCAGAAAATGGTTCAAGGAAATGATGTTAATAAGGGGAGGAGGATTTCAGGGGGAGTTTATCAATGGGAGTTGTTTCACGGGTTAAGAAGTAACTCGATGAAACTGGGCTCTTCTAAAGGCGGTAGTAAAAGACATACTTGGATTCGCAAACATTTTTCATCGATTGTATTCACCGTTGCATTGATGGTTTTTCTTTTTCTTTTGGATTCTCTTATTGGTTCCTTATTTGAACCCGCAATTATTAAAAGTAATTCTGTGCCTGAAACATTGTCTAATGACACGGTATGTGTTTTTAATTGTTCTCATTTGTTGGTAATAAACGTATAACAGCATAAGTTATTGTTGGTAATAAACGTATAACATCATAAGTTCTATTTTGGAGATATTAAATTACTGTGCTTATAAACTGATGCTTTGTCAACTGACTCTGCCTTTGAAGTTGAGAGATGATGGTGGCAAACATGTGGTGCAGATGTACGACCGTCTTGCAAGCATGGCTTCTAGTGCTCTTGTAGAGGTTTAATTTCTTTCAACTTTGCATACTGTTTCCTTGGTATTTTTGATTTCCTAATTTCCTGTTTCAACTTGTCAATTATTAGTACGCGCCATATGGGGCTGGATAAGGTTAAACCGAAAACACTTTTTATCCATTTTTCGGAATTCTAAATATATTGGTAATGCACTAAATATGATCATAATAATAATGTAAAATCTTTGTATAAAGAGTTTTAATAGGTTGTATGCATTAAAAAATTGTTGGACAACCTGTTTGACCCATTTGAGATTAAAAATAGCCCCTTTTGATACGGGTCGGAATTGCCACCACTAGTTAAATACAAACTTAATTAATATGTAGTGTTGTCTGTTCATGAATAATTTTTAACTGCAGAGAGAGCTTAAACAAGATGAATCAGACTTTTGGAAGGAGCCTTCTCGTCAAGCTTCAATATGGAGTCCGTGTGCAGACAGAAAGGAATTAACTAGTGCTGGTAAAGACAGATTTACTGTTTTTGGTCATTGGTAAATTTTGTTTGCTCCATTTGTCTGGAACATGGGGGCTCTCTTTGACTTCTATGAAATTACCATTGATCTGTTAAATTGATGTAAACACATTATTGGATAGAGATTTCAACAGAAATACTCATTGTGTAGGATTTCTAGAATGCAGTTTTCCAATTTATACGAGATTAAAATTATGGGCCCTTTGACTGTGAAAGTCAAACTTGATCCCTTTTTTCTTACAAATGGTTGCATACATGAAAATTTATAATGTTAAGTCAGGATATGTTTACATGATCCTTTTCATGATTTACGATTATGTTAGGACAGGAAACCTACAAAGCAACACTGGTTATATATTGGTTAGTGCAAATGGAGGTCTGAATCAACAACGGGTTGCTGTAAGTAAAAAGTTATTGAGTTTTTTAAAAAATATATATATATAAGAAGAGTTTTTCTGGCTCTCATTATGTCTTTATTTATAAGAAAGGTCGTTTCGTTGCACGTAGGTTTGCAATGCTGTTGCTGTAGCATCTTTATTGAATGCAACATTAGTTATTCCACAGTTTCTTTTCAGCAATGTATGGAAGGACCCCAGGTCTGCAGATATATGTTTAATTTGACACATAATCGCTTTTAATTTCTTTATCTTTCACAAAATAAATAATAAGAGTTTAAGTCTAATCTTATGTGTGATTCAGCCAGTTTGGTGATATTTATCAAGAAGAACATTTTGTAAAGACATTCAAGGATGAAGTCAACATTGTAAAGGATCTACCTCCTCATTTAAAGTCTCTGGACTTCAAAGAAATTGGTAGTTTGGTATGTCGTCTTTTTAAAGTATAATAGCATTATCAAAGCATGAACTAATCATATGCGTTAATCCCTGTCACTCTGTCAGTAATAAGCAAAAAAGATAACAATAGACCAATTGCCATAGCTGAATAGTGTGGCTATGGGCATATAGGTGATTCTAGCTGTAAAATCCGGCAAATATAGTTTACCCTGAAAATCCAATATCATTTCATTCAAACTTAATTTATTTGACCTTATAAGTCAAAGTGTGTATATAACGTGTTTACGCCTTCCGGTTCATTTTCAGATAACTGATGCAGATATCAGCAAGGAGGCAACGCCAGGCGAATATATTGAGAAAATACTGCCTTTATTATCTAAAAATGGAGTTGTTCATTTCCTTGGATATGGAAATCGGCTTGGCTTTGACCCGTTACCTTCTGAACTCCAGGTTAAAACAATTATTTTATCTCACTAAACTAAGTCTTTAAAAATCTTAGCTTTTTCATTACATGTCGTGCATAATAACAAATCTTAGGATTTTGTGGCAGAGGCTAAGATGCAAATGTAATTATCATGCTCTGAAGTTCGTGCCCAAAATTCAAGAAATCGGCTCTTTGTTAATTAGAAGGATAAGAAAATTTGATGGCCCGAGGAACCAAATAGATAAGAAACTACTAGGACCTTTTATCACGGATGCTCGGCTTAATGGGCAAGATTCAGATAAAGAACCCCTCAAGTATCTTGCTTTGCACTTAAGATTTGAAGTCGATATGGTTGCCTACTCTCTATGTGAATTTGGTGGTGGACAAGTTGAGAAAATGGAACTCCAAGCCTACCGAGAAGATCATTTTCCGTTACTCATGCAACGATTGAAAAAGTCAAAGTGAGTACTTTAGACTTGATTGGTAACTTTATTGTATTTGTTTGCCCATAATGCTAGAGGAGGAAATTCAATCCATTTGCTCAGGAACAGGTTCAATAAGTCAAACGGATTTAAATAAATAAGCTAAATATCAAATGAGTCAAATTAGATCAATTGGCTCGAAAGTAGTCCAAAGTGTATTTTCAATACATAAAACCTAATAAATCACTTTATTCAATAAGTTAGCTTGTTTTTGTAATAACATATATTTTATAATCATATCTAACGCACAGTTTAATTATAAAAGTTATGGGTGGTGATTTGTACACCACCTTTTTATCCATCCACCAATGACTTACCCCTATCAATTATATGAACAATTATATTGTTCATATATCTAGTGAAGGGTAAAATGGTCAAAAACCACTAAGTTAGTGGTGGATGGATAGAAGAAGGGTGGAGTACCTAGTCGACCTGGCCTGCCCCACCCAGTTCCCATTCAGCACGTACAAAATTACCCGTATTGTCATTTGGACCCGTTACGCAACCCATCCAACCCACCCATTTCGCTGCCTCTACAGTATGCCTTTATTGATTCACTCATGTTGATCGCCAAGGGCAAAACTTATGTATCGATAATCGTTACTTCGATATTCTGGACCAGGAGGGTTAACATCATTCAGAAGTTGAGAAACATAAATTATATTGGACAAACCTTGAGGGATTAATTTTGTAATTTTCTTTCAAATTTTAATCTTCCACTATCACGGATTCTACTGTGCTTGTAGGCCTGTTTCTGCAGAAGAACTAAGGAGTTCAGGAAGATGCCCATTAACGCCAGAAGAAGCTGCACTTGTTCTATCTGCTCTTGGGTTCACCAGAGAAACATATATTTATCTTGCCGGGTCCCAAATATATGGAGGGGAGTCGAGGATGAACCCATTGACTAATTTGTTTCCTCATGTGATCACAAAAGAAGATCTCCTCTCCCAGAACGAACTTGCACCATTTAAGAACTTTTCTTCTCAGGTAAATAGTTGTTTTCACCATCTTTTATTCAATTTTATATGTAACAAATATTTCTCAAATTCTCTATTCATCTCTTAAATATTTCTTACTGATGATAGATATTTTTGACTGCCTTTTAGTTAGCAGCAGTGGACTTCATTGCATGTGCTACTGCAGATGTATTTGCTATAACGGATTCAGGCAGCCAATTATCTTCATTAGCCTCCGGTTTCCGAACATATTATGGTGGTGGTCGTTCCCCAACATTACGACCTAGCAAGAAAAGACTTGCAGAAATCTTGTCAAAAAATCATACCATAGATTGGACTGATTTTGAAGCAAGAGTAAAGAAGATGATCACTGAAGCACAGGCTGTGCGACTGAGGGGTTGGGGCAGAAGTATATATAGACAACCTAGATGTCCTGAATGTATGTGCAGGTTTCAGTAAAGAAAATCCACATTTTTTTTAATCGTCATTGCGTAACTGAATTGTCTCGAGTTACAAGGGTTGGCGAATTTTGAGCATGTATGGAATCACATATGAACATTCTTTTGTTGTACATAGTTGAGAAATTTAAACAAAATATTGCTTGACAAACCTTCGAATGGAGACTAGTATTTTTCAAATTCGCATGATTTTGGATTCAACTATGTACCAGTTAATTTTTCCAAGTTTATTTCTATGTAGCTCCTACCAGTTAATTATGTGCAGGTTTCAGTAAAGAAAATCCACATTTTTTTTAATCGTCATTGCGTAACTGAATTGTCTCGAGTTACAAGGGTTGGCGAATTTTGAGCATGTATGGAATCACATATGAACATTCTTTTGTTGTACATAGTTGAGAAATTTAAACAAAATATTGCTTGACAAACCTTCGAATGGAGACTAGTATTTTTCAAATTCGCATGATTTTGGATTCAACTATGTACCAGTTAATTTTTCCAAGTTTATTTCTATGTAGCTCCTACCAGTTAATTACAGATTATATGATTTTGGATTCAAAATAAACATAAATGAAATGGTGAAGTCTAAATATTAATTTCCATTTAACTTGACTAAGCTTAAATAACTTGAGACAAAAAAATTTACATGAAATCAATGAATTTTAGAACAATAAAGGCTATCATGTTCTCATGAAGAATTACATTATCACAAATTTCTTAGCCTTCCCCATCCCCTCCCAAACTAACCAAAAGGGATTGTGATCAGCACAATCTCAATCTTATAAAATGACAAAACTACCCTTGTCGACCAGCAAAATGTAGAACCTTTCAGCCTCATAAAACCTTATGATGGAGGGAAAAACCGGTTAAGATTGAAAGGAAGGGTGTAAAACTCCTCGTTTCGACTATCACCTTTGAATGTTCTAAACTTGGCCCACCATGGCATCCCTCTGTCTTTTGCACTGTCTTTGAACTCGAGCGTGTTGTCAAGAAACACTGACACCATCAACGCCACCGTTGGTGATGAGAAGAAGATGGTGTTGAGGAAATCATTGAACTGCATTAGAAGACAATATGGCCAAATTACCAATATGTTCTTGTTCATTTTTATACATGTGACAATACTACCTTGCTCAGTTATGCAAAAGAAAATACTTTTTCTCTAAAAACCCCATGTGAAAAGACCATGAAGACAAATGTAAAGAAATGGACCTTTGTGTGAGAAACAGATGTGAAAAGACCAACTTACCCATTCTGCTTTTGTATGTGAAGGACCATGAAGAGCACCAGCTGTGTACTCCCTAAAGTACTCAGGAATAGACAAACCAAGGAAGAAAGACACGCCTAAGATGAACAAGTTTCTCATAGAGTTCATGTTCGTGAACTGCAAGAACGACAGCCCAACAGAAGCTGGCAACAGAAAAAAAGGATTACTTTACAACTCCACTGCATTTTCGTTTTATCAAATTTTACGAAATTGAACAGGTGCTCACCCACAAGACCAAATAGCACGCAATATGCCGCAGCAAAAATTGGGAAAGGTATTGATGCAAATAGAGCTCCGAATTTCCCTACGAGTTAAAAACAGAATAATGAAATGTGAAACGAAATAAAGGGCAGTGTCGTCTTTTGACTTCTGTTGTAAGAGGTGCTGACTTACCTAAAATCGAGAAGAAGATCATGAAACCAGCTGAGATTTGAATGACTCTTCGGCTACCAACACGAGTGCTTCCCAGAAGACCGACGTTTTCTCTGTGTTTTGAGATTTATGTTTTAATTTCTTTAAAAAAAAAAACGTAAATGGTGAATAGGATCAGTCGGACAGAAGAAACACTTACACGGAAACTGTAGACCCCGTTGCTGTTCCAAAGAGACCGCTCAAGAGAATACCAATTCCCTGTGTAGTAAGAATTGGATAAAACTGATGCTCGTGGATAATATAATATATGGAAAGATTTTTTAATTCAATTGAAGATTTTTGAAAGCTCGAAAGATTTAATGCAGACCTGCCACCCAATGCCGCGACTGAGAACATGAGCAGGAGGAGGTGTAGCGCTTGCTAGACGGGCTGCTGCCTTATATGCACCTGTTGACTACATTAGCAAACAGAAATATTGAAGTTACATATGTTTGATCCACTTTTTGGAACTCACACTATTGATTTAAAACCCAACAATCCGGGAAAAAGTAAATAACTAACCCAAATAATACATGGGGTCAGACTAAAAGGAGAAATTGAATATGTGCATATGGAAAAAATTATGGGTTACATATACAAATTAGATATTAAAAATTTGGTCTTTGTGGCACATAGCACAGATTACAATGTTATAAAACTGTGGGACCAACTTTTACGACTCCAAATTGTGGAAAACAAATTACAAAATCCTTACCTCAACAAGGGAAACTAGAACGGCAGCCATCATCCCAAAAGCATGTCCCGCTTCAAAAGTTGGTGCACCCCATTGAAGTGGATACGGTATCTTTATCCTGCATCAAAAAACTTAATGATTCATTTCATCGAGAGCAATTCATGACATTTATATACTATTCATAACTCAAATTACTAACCATGGTGCAGCAGATATGAGATCGGCTTTGTCAGTTCTGCAATGCATTTGGGTCTGTTCTGGATGATGTTTGTATGCACCACTAGCCGTTAATAGATGTGCATATGCCCAGATGACGGCTATGGTCAAAAGAAGTGCAAACCGCTCCAATATTGGCAGTTGCTTCGCCTGAAACTGTTTCAGATACTGTATTCCACATGAATGTCAAGAAAAGTTTATATAGTTTTTTTATTCTTATAAATGAATATAGTTTAATCAGATTGATGGACACTGGATATACCTGAGAGAATATGACAAAAAGAATTAGCATTGGTATGCCAAATTCCACGCAACGTCCAACCTATGAACATTAGTAAAGGGATTAAACTTCATGTCATAAAAGCAATACAGCTTTGACTTTTAAGGTCAAATTTTTTTCTTTGTGACTTCAACTAAACATTACAGAAGATAAAATTTTATCTGTTTGATATAGATAGCAAGATGATCTTAATTATGAATTATAACTGTGCCAATTACTAAGTTCGACTGAGCCTGAGTTGACTTATGAGGTCAAATATTTTCATGGAGAAAGTCAAAATCGAAGATTATTCTCACAAAAAGGGTCATGGACGTTTCTGAAAGGTTATAAAATAAATCTTGTCATTCCAAAGTTGAAAATGGAGTTCATTTTGAACTCTAGATTCGTACTAGTTATCATTTCTCCTAGCTGAACCAGGCTTGCATTGACTTCTGCAGTCATCTTTTTTTTTTTTTTTTTTTTTTTTTTGCAAATAAAATGGTAAGGTATTGAGCTATTTTTTTTTTTTTTATGCAGCAAAACTTCAATAAGTTTCTCGACAAAATTTAGAAGAAATCAAAGGTGAAAACAAATGAGTTTGACATCTAAAGTCAAACAGAGCCTAGTAAAGTAGTCATGCATACCACAGGAAATCCTCTGTCAAAAAGGCCAAAACCGGCCAATGCAATCACTGGAACCATGCCAACAGGGCTAAAGAACCTGAAACGAATAAAAACTATAAGAAGTTGATTACACAAAAACATAATGGAAACATTGTTGCTTGGTAAAAGTGATTCACCTTGAACATATAGCCCACAGCTGACTATACCCCAAGATAATCTGCACACTCGATGCTACTATAAGTGCACCTTGTATAGCTCGCATTGTAGCAAGAAATCTCTGTCAGTACAACAAAATCGTCATCAAAGATTGTGATTTTCCATATTTATGAATAAGAACTTGTTTTTTGTTCACTTCCTTTAATAAAAAAACCATATCGAACTATGTAATATTATGATTTAAGATTCTAACAGGGCGCGTGTTTGACTACCAAAATGCATTAATTTAGAAGGGCATAAGGTTGATCCATTTACTTGTTGATCGGTGTTGACCCTTTACCATTTCTATTTTGTGCACCTTATTTACCTTATTTACCTTATTTACATATAATAAGTCATACAAAACAGACAGTAAAACATAAATAAATATAACAATAACATTAATGAATGGAACCGAAATACCAATATTCATAAATTTGTGTAATTATTCAGGAATACAGTGGGGTCAATACTTCTTATATCACAGATTTTACATTGCTAAACAGGAAAAAGATGGAACTCAATAGGTAGGACATACAATATGCCCCTGGAAAAGGAGATACCCACTCACAATCTCCAAGACATTGGCTGATCAAGAATGTACTATCATACTATAAATCTCATCAAAAAAGTAACAATGTTTATTTATTTTTATTCTTTTAGGCAACAAAACAATGCAGAAAGATTAGAACCTACTCGTACATTACAAATTACAACAGATATATAGACCTATGTTACAACTTACAACAAAAGTAAAATTAAATATCATTAGCAAGTTTTTATAGGTTAAGGTTACCATATGATCGTCTGCAATAGTAGCCAGAGAAGGGTCATGAATGATTGAGATTATAGGAACCATGAAAGCCCATGATCCCCCTATTACCGCCGGTAATCGGGTTCCGAACAGTGATTGCAAAAACGTATTAATCCCTTGAACAAAGAGCAATGTTTGCACCACTCTCACCTTATCACCCTGCAAATGTTAATGTACATATAGTAAATAGTTATACACATGGACATATGGTAATACAGTATCATGCATATACTGGAAGTTGAGAAAATTAAAAACTTACAGAAGTACCACCCATCAAAGGAACAAGAAAAGATGGAATCATAACAGCAGTCCCTAATGACAAGATGTAATGTTGAAACCCTAAAGCAATGGCTTCCCCTGTTTTCCAAAAAAGCAAAATAAAACAATTTAACATGAAATCAGTATTCTCAAGTGTTCAAATTTAATAGATTTTGTTAGTAAGTTCACATATTTACATACCCCATGAGGGATTGGAGTCTATACAATACTCTAAGCCCTGAAGTTGGTCTGTTGGAAGATGAGTAATTTCCTCTACTTTTGGAGCTTCTGCCATAACTTTCAAATGTAGCAGAAATGCCCTTTAAAAGATATATATATATAAAAACTACAAAGAAATGATTCTTGTTAAAAATTGGATTTTTATGGCGGAAATCAAGAATCTTAAAAAAAAAAAAAAACCCAAACTTTCTTGTTTCAAATGGGTTTTGGGTCAAGATTCCCACTTTCTTACACAAAGGTTTTAATTCATGAAAAAAAACACAAATGGGTTCAAGATTCTTGAACTAGATGACTGAACCAACAACACATACAAAATCAAGATTCTTGGATTCTTTCTTGTTCCAAATGGGGTTTTTTTCTGATATTGAAAATGACTAAAAGATAGTAAAAGAATGAGGGAGGGGGGTGATGACCAATGAGATAAAAAGCTTAAAAGGGGTCAAACAATGGTGAAATTGAAGACCCAAAAAGCAAAAGTTGATTGGTGAGTTACAGGCAAAGTGCGAGTCTTTCGGGTTTGCTTAATGAGGTTGAATCTGTGTGCTTTAAGTAGTGAACCGTTAAGATTTGACAGTGTGTTGACAAAAATACCCCTCGAAAATACTTCCAAAGTTTATGTTACCGTTGGTCCCTTCATTGTGTATTTAATACTATTTTCATAGCACCCATCCAACACAATATTTTTTTATTTGTTTTTTTAATTATTTATTATTTATTATTACTTTCTCATTGTGCAAATAATATTATATTACTTTCTCATTATGCAAATGTTTAATTAATTTACCTTTAGCTTTAGCCTTTAAGAATAATAAACATTTCCTAGATTAAATGCAACAGATTATAATATAGATTTTCTAATCACAATTTTTATAAAAACTAATTATTATACTTGAAATATGAATTTAATATTCAATTGTATATTAATTTCGTACGATTAGTAATCTTTGCAATATTTTATTATGTAAATAAAACACATAGATCGTATTACCTTAATTTCTTAATATTAGATGTGATGTAATGCCATAGTCAATTGAGCTTATTTTTTGTGTGAAACCTTGGTTTTTGTGTATATAAAAAATGTTCTAGTATATCGGAATAAATAAATGTAATCCCAGCAATGTCTTTAACTTTTAAGACTATGTATAAGCATACCATAAGTATAAATGGAAACTCACTTGATATCATTGCAGCATGCTATAAACACGATAATGTGAATTTATAACTTTGAGAATGGAAGGCTTATTTTGAGGACCTGGGGGTTCTGATTAAACAAAAATATCTCATTGGGTTGTTTTATAACGCAGCTTATGTGAGTTTAAACTTGTTTTTTTTATAAGCCTCTGAAAAAATAAGCTGCTAGAAGTAGTTTTTGAAAACTAGTATAATACCTGCATAATGCATCGTGTTATAATACTCTTTTTTTAAACGATCTAGATAATAGATGATGGTCCTAGAAATCGGTATGGGTTGTTCGACTCTGATGGAGGGAGGAGAAACAACACATTAACAACTTTTAATATTCATGCTTTTAATGAAACATTTAGAAAATTTGATTTTTATAACATAATATGTGGATGAATTGTTATGCGGTATTTGTTATAGCTATCACATTTATTTTTAATTATCATATATCAATAAGGAAAATGCTATTTGTAGCCCTTAAGGTTATGAATAACAACCACCTTCTATTAAAATAACCGCCAACTTTCTTCAACCACCAAAAAACCATCAACTACATGTAATTAAATAGCCAACATTAACAACATTTGTTGGTTTTTTAACCATAATCTACTAACCACCCTGAAAAGTTAGTTGTTATCCGTAGCCCTAAGGGCTATGTTTAGCAAAATCCTTATGTTTGTCCCAAAATTATTGCTCACTTCTAAAAATAAATACGCATTAATGATTAGATTTCCCACATTACCCTTAACTTTAAAACTACACATACTTCAAAGAAAACAATTAAATTAATGATTGAGGGTTAAAGTTGTCATTATACTAAGGTCAAAGCTGCATTTAATGTGATTTTCTAAATATGTGTGTTTTCAACTTGGTGACAAACAATTTGGGACGGAGGGAGTATTAAGTTGTCTAATGAACAATTAACTATGTTTGACTTATAAATAGTGGGTAGAATATGATATACTTTCCCTGGAAACATTAATTGAGTAATCAATTTTATATAGTTGTCATATCAATAATGAAGGGTAGAATAGACATTTCTAATAGGAAAAAAGCTAAGTTTTAAGCCTATATTGCAAATGATTTATAAGGGTTTTATATTTTAGATAAGCTCTTAACTTATGAAATGATAAATTACACAAATACTCCTTATAAATTATTCATCGTGCATTTTTTTATCATCTTATATGCCAATTCACATTTAAGCTCAAACTAGTTTGTCAAACACTTATAAAACAATAACCTCCGGCTTTCAACTTGAAAATAAGCTTCAAGCTAGTTTTCCAAACACACCAATCATGTTTGATTTTTTAAAAGCAAAATGTAATATAAAGTCTAGTGTGACTAAGTGTTTATTTATTAAATTTACTTCTTAGACTTTTTTTATTAAATACGTCTAGTGTGGAAATGTTTACTTTTTATATTTACTTCTTTGATTTTCTTTCTATCTTTTTATTCAAATAAAAGACGTATGTTACAACGTACAAATAAAAATGAACATGAGTTCTAAGGAAAAGGCTCATATAAAGAGCTGAAGCCTGCAAGCAACTCAATGAACAACAAAAAGAACAAAAGCAACACTTAAACTACATATCAACAAGTAAGAAGTATCATAACAACAAAATCGATCAACCCAAAAGTCATTGAGATGACTCATGAGCTGAGAATCATGAGCTCCCACAAACCTCGAGCTTCGCACATTTGGGGAGACTCATAATAAAGAAGTAGATTGAAGCTGGAAATCACATCTTCCTCCCGTATATACCACTTTTAGAATTTTGTAAATTTCATTGCCTCATTTATCATTGGTATCGTCAGCACCATTTTTCAGGTTGATGTTATTTTACTATGATGAACAACCAGTAGAGCTTGCAATTTTAGCTCAAATCTCTAAATTTAGGTTTTAAAGGGCTATTTGATAAGAGAACTGGACAATACATGACTCCTTTTTTATCGAATGGGCAATACTGGACTATAAAATTTTTCTCAAATAGTGCAAATGAAAATGTGTGAAAGCTCAAGATTATATTTACATTCTTTTCCTTTTGTAAGCCATATACTTTAAATTATAAATGCTTCAAATACTTAAATAATACAATTTAGAAAAATCTAATTGAAAATAATGTAAATTAATATCCTTCGAACCAAAACGACCGTTCATATTGCTCAGAGTATAACATAACTGATAAAATCGCCAAAAGAAAACTAATGCAAAATCTGGCATATATACCTAACAAATTTGATTTAAAAACCTTTTTTTTTTTGTTAACATCGTTAAACATAAATATACTGCTAAAAACTATATACTTTTATTTGCTTGTTTAAAAATGGTAGTTTCTCATACTTGAGGTACTATTATTACAGGTATATTTACTTATGTTGAATTGTTGATTCCAATCATATTAAAAACATACCATAATCATTAACATCTCTATATCTATAACTTCCCGATAACAATTGTATTGTATAAGAGATATATAAGACCAGTACCAACGCGTTTCGTCGGTTGGAGGCCGACGAGGCCCGGTGAACCGACACTAGTGGTACGGCTTCGGTGCCTTCGTCGGTTGAGGCTATTCGGCTGGCCGACGAAAGGGAAGAGTCCAAGGTGGGGCCCACGTTATTTAATTTGTTTTTTTTTTTTTTTTTTTTGAAAAGTATCCGTTGAAGAATAAAAAAATAATAATAAACGGCTATATGCACATTTGTAAAAAAAAAAAAAAAAAATTAACCTTTTTTCCTATATAAATACACACTTCACCCAACCTATAAACACACTACAAATCAATCATATTTCTTACTTCCAAACACTTAAACAAATCAACACCTTTTTTTACTTCCAAAGACCTAAACAAATCAACATCTTTTCACTTCGAAACACCAAAAATGTCTAACAACAACAAGTCAACAACAATGATTTCTTACAAAATTTACTTAACAATCCCAGTTACCCCAATTCACCGGCTAACTCATCTTCAGGAACTGCTTCTAATAATTCACCAACCGGTTTTCAACCATATCAATCCGAACCCCAACTATGGTATCCTCAACAACCACAATACGGCTACCAACCATACCAACAACCACAATACGGCTACCAACCATCACCACAATACGGCTTTCAAGCATACTCTCAACAACAATCCGGCCAACACTCACAAACACAACCCGAAACTCCTTTCCAAATACAACCCAAAAGCCAAGATGAAGTAGCATTCGAAGGTGAGGAGGAGGTTAATGTCAAGGGAAAGGCTAAAAAAAGAGCACAAGTGAGGTGGACGGCCTTTGAAGTCAAAACATTGACCGAGTGGTGGGTCGACAATTCCCAAAATTATATTGACGGAAAATCGCAATCCGATTCACAATTTTGGAACAAAATTGTTGAAGACTACAATCGGTTAGTTGATGTGAAACGCACAAAAAGTCAACTAACCGGTAAATGAAATAAAATTAGAACCGACGTGAAGAAATTTATCGGCATCTACATAAAGTACAACGAGACTCGGGCAAGCGGCCTCATAGACGAGGACGTTATTAATGTGGCAAAAATGCATTTCAAACAACAAGTGAAAAGGAACTTTATTTACGAAGTTGCTTTCCACGTAGTCAAAGATGTCCCGAAGTTCTATGCCGATCACGGTATAACGTACAACAAGCGTCCGTTCAAAGAAGGGCACATACCAATTAATTTATCCGAGGACGATACCACTGATAACCCGAACCCCACCAAGCATACAAACAATATGCAACGCTTATTCCAAGATGACCACATTTGGTGCCCACCCGGTCGTGATATAAGTCGAAAAAGTCAACGAAGTTCGGGGTCATCGGACGCAACATCTTCAAGAAATTCGAGCAACGCGACCCGTGAGGCCATTTTGGAATCCGCAAGAGTCGCACAACAAACTTTGAAAACTATTCAAGTGGTGGCGCAACAAACAATGGATCAAGAAGTTGCAATGTTTGAAGAAATTAGGGAAAATGTGATCAAGAAGTATCAAGAAGATTTCAAAACGATGTTCGGGAAGGATGTGCGACAAAATGGGTTCTCCGAATGTGTAATATTCGTTTATTAACTTTTTCAGCAATAAGCACTTAAGTAAGTCATAATATACAACAACAATACTTTCCAATTTTCATTATTCATTTTTAGGTGGTGATAAATCCACCATCCAATTCAATATATCGACTACTAATATGCATTAACATATTGTACAGTATAATGTGTTAATGCATAATAGTAGTGAATTTATCAAATAGGATGTTGGTCATTCGTTTATTCTTGCATGAAAACTCGAGTTCTTAATGTGAATTTTAGTGTAACTCATAGATAGTAATGTAGTGGTTGGACTACTAGTCAAATCTAAAAGTGTTTACACTATTCAAATTAATTTTATGGATTATTTATTGATTATCATTCTCACTATACACGGATAAATCCAATATCAGTTGATTTTTAACTTGAAGAATGAAAACATCTTCTCAAACATTCAATAATGTCATCTAACGTTGTTGTGGATTGGTCGTAGATGTTCGAAATAAAGCCAATGGAGATCAAATTAATATGCTGGTGTGTTTATCTCGTCGTAGAGTTCTTAATCGGTAACATTTTTGGTTTTTGATTGATCATGTTTGTTGTCTTCCGTTGTCAGTTTGTTAAACTTTTGTAATCGAATTAGCCGTTTTTAGCATGTCACGCTTATAATATATCCTTTTTTTTTAATTTAAATGAATAAAAGTAAAAGTGAATATAAAGCTCATTGTTATAAGTAAATAAGTGGTGAAAACATAATAACAAGAATTTAGAGTTACAATTTTTAGATAATTTTTATAGTTTTTTGAAAGGCATATAAAAAAGTGTAAATTGATTAACTTTTTTTTTTTCTATAGTTTTGATACACATAATATACATAGTTGTTAACTTATGACTCGATTCGTGATTCGGAATGTTGCTTTTTAACTCGTGACTCGTGATTCGACTCGACTCGTAAGCGTCATAATTTTACGATAAATATATATATTTATATCTATATGTATTTTATTGTTAAGATTTATATTCCTATAGTGAAGTAAAACACGATGAAAGTCATTAATTAACACAAATGCTTAATTTAAAATTGATTATTAGTCATTTATTATCCTATTCTGTCATTTTTTTATTATATTACATTAAAAGTGTGTCCGATTTCTGACTCGTAAGAGTCATACACGACTCGGAAGAGTCAATAAACGACTCGTAAGAGTCAAAGTCATTTAAGAGTTACGTTCTGGGTCGCCTCGTTTTTTGAATTTATGAGTCGACTCGAGAGTTTAACAATGATAATATAAACTTATGTAACCAATAGAATAGAAAAACCTTCCAAAAATAGGGGGTAAAATACGAAAGAGTAACGTCTATATTTTCAACCAACACAAAAGACATGTCAGAGTCTCAGGTGTGTTCTGCAACTGCACGTCTGCACATATGTTGATATGTACATAACAACATTTTTATTTGTTTTTGTTAGACCAACTTGGATCTTGGGACACTCAATGGGCTTGGGTAACCCATTTGTTTAACATGAGTCCAAATGTATTTTAGGCTGCTGAACCGAAGATGCTAACATTATTACTTTTTTTTTAATTCATAAAGTTCTAAATAATAAAGCTAAAAAAAGAAAAAACAAGGTAATCTCTTTCACGGTTCTTATCGACCGGTCTCACAACCAACTACTTTTAAACAAAAATATTTACTAAGAAAATCAAATTTCAAGCGTTCGAGTATAATTCGAATGATTGTTAACTCTTTTGACTGATTTGACTTGTTTTGGAAATGCTATTGACAGCCATAAGGGCTGTCAATAAGTGCATTTATTAAAGTCATAGTTTTTTTATATAATCAAAATTATAATTAATACACTGAAGTTTTGTATTTAATTCATTGAAACTTTCCTTTTATATGTGATGTATTAATTATGATTTTTGATAATAAAGGAAAGTTTGAGTTTAATAAATAAGTTCAAGGGTTCTTATTGACGGCCCTAAGGGCTGTCAATAGCATTTCCCTGATTTTAATCATGTCTAGTGTTAAAGATAATATGAGATAGGGATAGGGACGAGAATGTATCCCGAAAAGGACTCTTTTCGCAAATTTAACTAATAATCTGATTTGGACAAAAAGGATTAGCATAAAAAGCACTAAAAAAAAAAAGAGTGATGGCTAACAAAATTGAAAAAGTGAAAACAAAAGAGAATGATGAAAGTTGATGGATAAAGATAAAACAGATAATTAATTAACTAGTTTGTTTGTTTTTCTTTTTTGACTAAAGTGTATTTATGTAAAAGTCGGTACGTTTAAACCATATTTCATTTATTTATATCATACAAAACTTATTTTATTAACTAAAAAGCTCACTCTACTTTCTGCATGATCACCACGTCTTATATAAAATGTAAATTAAGATAATTAGAAAGGAGATGCACAAAGTGTGAAAAGATGAAGGCATCCCATATGACCCAAAATCTGCTTTTGTCTTTTTCTTCTTTTATCTTTTGGATTTTATTTTATTTATTATTAGTGTAAGTGTATAGTATACATATGGAATCCTAATAATATCTACTAAAATGATGACAAATTAAAGAAAGCATAATTTACAAGATTTTAACTTTTAGACCATACCATTATGTCAAACAATCAACTTTTCCTAAAAACCTTTCAATCTGTTTGTAATTTGTAACATTCAAGCACAATTAATTGATACAGAGGGCGTTACACTATTAAGCTATTTAAGTTGTTCTATCAACCATACAACCAAAAGTATTGGAATGATTATTTCTGACCCATTTTCTGGTTACCCCCAAAATACTTAGTGATCGGGTTCGAAACTGAAACCCCTTGTGAGTTGTGAGGCTATAACAAATCATTACCAATAGGTTACCTTTCGTGATGGTCGAAGAGCTACACAATTATATGTTATTAATCAATAGTCATCCAATAAAACTACACTTTGGGCTACAATTAAAAATACCGGAGACTACAAGAATTAAGGGTTTTAGCGACGGTCAAAAATCGCCGCTAAAGCCTATAATATCGTCGCTGTAGAGTTTTAGAGACGACTTGTCGTCGCAAAAAGATCGTCGCTATAGCCTCGCATATGTAGCTCTTTTCGTCGTTTTATCTCATTTTTCTTGTCGTTATATATAATAAGTAATTCTACATTGAAAGCTTAACCCAAATTTCGGGTTTCCTTAATAAAGACAAGGTGCTTTTAGCATCATCACTTGTACACATTACAGGCATATAATCAATGTTTTGAAAACCGGTTGACTCGGTCCGGTCCGACCGGTTCAACCGGTATTTTTGAGGTTTCCGGCCGGTTAAAAACCGGTTTTGACCAAGGTTTGACTGGTCAACGACTCGGACGGTTTGGTCAAACTCGGACGGTTCAACCGGATATCGGACCGGTTAACTCGGTTTTTGAATTTTTTTTTTTTTTTTTAATTTTGGCGAACTTTGGCCGGTTTTGGGGGGTTCGACCGGACCGGTCCGACCGGATCCAGAGCCCTATCCGGTCCGATTCGGTTTTCGGTTTTAAAAACATTGCATATAATTGCTCAACAAATGAGTACTATGGAAAAGCACAAAACAGAACTAGCACAATTTAAGGACACTTAATATCTATGGTGGGACCTGGGATATACATATTGTCTCTCATAGCCAACATCGAACATTTGAAGAGTTACATCAAGCTGCACTTATGTTGGCTGAAATCTGAATGGTCTTCATGTTCATTGATCACCTGATTTGGGTCCGTCAAGGACTAAATGCAATTCTTGCTACGAAAATGTACGCAGGCTGCCTCCACTGTGTCGACCACGAGTTCAATTCGAGCGAAAATTTAACTATTAGTCAAAGTTATACTATCTACTGTAATTCATACAACTCCTCCATTTTGTCATTATCAGTAGACAGTTTAGACACTTTACTACTTATAACCTTAAACGGAAAATAAACAATTTGCACATTGGTCCGTAACGCTAATAATGGTTACTTCCTACAGCAAACAAATTACTACGTAATTAGCACTAGCAGCCTACCATAAAAAGATTGTTTTGTGCAATAATCAAAAAGTGAATATGAAATGTATACGCTACGTTGCCACCATTATAGTGAGTAGTAGACATTGAACCATTCATAATCAATTGCCTAAATTAAGATAATGCAAGTGTTCAAAATCTTAAACTAGAAAGTTTCATTATACAGCAAGGCATACACTGCAGGAAGTTGAAAAGCATCACATGGTTGAGCTAAAAAGAAACCGATTTTAGTTAAACATACTACTAATATCTTTGGTGTTGTGTGTGGGCAAATCTGGATAAGCTTTGCAAAAGCCTTTGTGTTCAAGCCATTTGGAAATGGGTCCCTTAAATCATTTCCCTACCCACATTTGGCCTCTGCTCTCTAGCAAGAATGAACCACCAATTATTAGCTCTTAGACTCCACGTGTAAACAAATCGGGTTGATGCTAATAAGTTATGAATACTTTGTGACAGTCTGTTCTGCATCGGTTTTAACTTTAAGGTGATTCAGAGATTCTTGGATGAGTTATGATATATGAGCCTAATATATAAGCCCGGAATCCGATCTAAACTGTTAAACGGATGACACATTGATTAGACCATTATTTCATAAATTTCCTATGTGTCTAACATTCTTAGATTAATTTCTGAGCGTACCAATCATCTCTAAACTAAAATGTTGAAAAAAAATTTATGGTTGTTAGTGTTATGGTATAAAATTGTGGCCTTAAATTAGTTCCTTATAATTGGGCTTGGGCCATCTGAGAAAATAGCCTGAACTTGTATTCATTTCAGTAATTTTTTTCGTTTTGATAGAAATTACTCCACTTTTATGTCAAAGAAGTATCGTGGTGTTAAAAAGGGTCTTTTCTACGGGGTTGCTCATCAATCCTCGAGCGCCAAAATAACGGACCCAAAAACTGTACAACACTACAACCTGAACCACTTTGGTCCCATACCGAATCAGAACCATCTCATCTGATTTGTTCTCAATAGCCACGAGATGATTGATCATCTTAACTCTTAGGGTCAAACGTAAATAAAAACAACACCTTAAACACTGAATTATGTCCAAATACTATGTGGACGATGACTATTCAAGGACACTACATCTAATGACAAACGGAAAAATGTCTTAAAAATTTCGTATGTACATTAGGACATAGCATTTCTTAAAAGATTTTTGGGTTAGAAACTTGGCACCCTATATTTCGCAATCGACAGAACTGGGTAGTGTTGTTATTGCTGCATACGATAGTTGGCAATTAAAGATAGTTTTAGGTATAATAATATCGAAAAATCTTTATTAAAAAAAAGATAAGTATTGGTAATTGTACTCAACTTTAGTGAAAGCCTATAGTATGTATCTAACTTATAACACTTCTATGGTATGTATCTAACTTTCAAAAATCTCTATCGTATGTATTGAACGGTATTTTTGATGATGTGTTAAATTATATGGTTGACACATGACACATTTTAGGAAGGACACGTCATAAAAAATACCGTTCAATACATACAATAGAGATTTTTGAAAGTTAGATACATACAATAGAAGTATTATAAGTTGGATACATACTATAGACTTTTTGCTAAAGTTGAGTTCATTTATAAGTACTTATCCAAAAAAAAAATTGCACAAAATGATGACTAATTTCTGTTTTCAGTATTGCTAGTCTCATCAAGTACTTTTTAACCCTAAATGGCTAAATCTGTCTAAAATTTTGGATGGAGTTGGCAGGATGATGTATTTGTCATGTGGATTCAAACAGAGAGTATGCACTTTCAGTAAAACTTGAATAATAAATTGTTCAAGAAGTAGAAACATACAAAACTGAAAGTACAACAACTGGAGCTACTAGCTACAGTGTTTTAAAAACCGGTTCAAACCGGCCGGTCGGACCGGTTGAGCCGGCTCCGGACAACTTTCCGGTTTGATGTCTCTAGTGTAATTTTCCCGGTTCGACCGGCGGGGAGGGTGGTTCGACCGGAAAAAACCGGACTCGGATGGATTTCCGATTCGAGAAAAAAACCGGTTTTTAAAACATTGACTAGCTACAACCCACATTTATATACACATACAGAAATTCAACAAAATAAAATATATATATATATATATAATAATAACTTTTGAGTTTAATCAAAATTTGTCTATTTATGAAGAAACATAGCATTATCATAAATACTAGTAATATACTGATGTCTTGTCCGTTTTAATAAAGACAAATTATTGATACACTTGGAACACTTGTGTAAAGATGTACTCAATTATAGAAGATTCAAACATACGGTAAAATTTACGTAGTATATATAAGTGATGATTGGAAATAGTAAATAGTAAAAACATAACATACTTGTATAAGTAAGTTACCAGCATAAACTGCGTTTTGAGGGGAATGAGATGCGGATGATCTCACATTGATTTATGTGATCAATGACCCAAATTCGTTGTATCTTAATGACACGTCATTTTATGTAGGTTATGGTGTGCACGTAAAATGAAATTATATAAATTTGGACCGTTGATCACTCAAACTAATAGAATAGATTGTCTGCCCTCCTCTACGAAATGCATCATTCTCATACAATCTTATAAATATTCTATCTAATAAATTTACTCCATTTTTTGTTGCTTGGAAGATAAAATAAGGATCCAATGGTCTAATTTGATCATCACGGGTATACCTGGCAATTGGGTCGGGTCGGGTCGGGTTTGGGTCGGGTCGGGTCAAAATGGGTTTGGGTCGAAATGGGTCAGCTTTTTCAAACGGGTTGGGTCAGATCCGGGTTGGGTCAGGTCGAGACCCATTTTTCCAAATTTTTTTTTAACTCTTTTAAAGTCTCTCCAAATCATAGTAAACTTCCTATAAGCATGATATTAAGCTATAAGTATATAACCGAAGCATCTTTGCCTATCTACAAAATATAATGAGATATGCCAACCATAAGATTATTTATACAGGTTATAAAGATACTTGTAAACCACAAAGAAGCCTAAATGGTAAAGATAATTCCTTGACATGGGCCTGCTGATCCATTTACACTTTTCAGAAGAAACTACTAAAGATTGAAAGTGTACAACTATGAGCAATAGTATATTCATTACATCAGACTTGCCATAATATTCATTGTGCAAACAAAATACAGCATTCTAGTCTTGCAGATCATGCCCAACAGTTAACAAAATAAAAAACCCCTCTACTCTTACTTGTTACTAATATTGTACCATTTACTAAGCAAGAGCCTTATCGATTTCATCCACATGAGCATGGAGTTCTTTCCACTGCATAAGAGACAAAAATGTCGTCATTATCAAAAAAATGTTACTCCCTCCGTCCCAAAATAAGTGTCTCATGTAAAAATGCACACAGTTTAAGGAAAGTCACTATCTACCAATAACATCTCATCTTTACCCACTAAAGTCTTTTCTGATTGGCTGAAAGGGAATCTGGACACTTATTTTGGGACGTCCCAAAATAGTAAGTGAGACACTTATTATGGGACGGAGGGAGTACTTGTTAGTCTGGTAGATATGGCAATTTCAACCCATTAACATATAAATAGATCAATTTGAGTTTTATTATTTCTTTCTTTACCATGTCAAACGAGTAAATTCTTAAGAAATGCCGCCTCTAAGAGTTGGGATCAACGCTTCTATATCCTCTATTAGTTCTTCTTCATCCACTTCATCTTCATCTGTATATTGTAATAATGATCTATTATTAATAATAGAATATAAATCGTAAAAAAAAAAAAAAAAAAAAACATTTTTAGGTGCATGTCATTCACGACTCACGAGCCACGAGTCAGGAGTCAGATCCTCCAAAATAAACATTTTTAAATGCATGTCAGCCTTTTTCTATCAAAGACATTAAAGACATTAAAATGTCTCTCAAACTATCCTTTTCAAGCATATCAAAATTTACCCATCCGTAAAAGCTAAAATTCACATAAGCTACATCCACGTTAGGAGTGAAATCGAGCCGCGACAACTCAAACGTTACTCGAGTTCTACGTAAGAAATACTCGATATCGACTCTAAACAAGTCGAATCGAACTCAAGCTCGAACTACTCGAGTATACTTGCGATGCGAGCTCAACTACTAAATCACCCGACTCAAGAGGCTCGCGAGCCTTACCAAGCTTCCATTTTTTTACTTTACATTTTTACTTTTTATATATGTGTATTAACATATTAACAATGTCATCTAATAATATCAAATCAAAATCATAAGGTATCGAGTTCGGTTGAGTCAAGCTTGAATGTATCGAGTCGTTAATATTAATGTTAAATATCTAGTTACTGTAATATTTCAATTCTAAAAATCGAGTCGAGCTTGTGCTTGGCAGTGTGTCTCAACTCGACTCGATTACACCTGAATTCCAAAGGTTTGTTTGTCCATGTTCTTCTCCATATTATTTACGTCAAACTTTTCATCGAGTACATCAAAATGTCAAACAATATACAGCCATAAAATGATATATTAGATAGTTTGACGTATTCATCAACAGATTTATTATATACTTACGAGATATTGACAAATTTTGTAACAAAATCGTTATCATTTTATATCAAATATTTGACATTTACATGTTACATTTTTGTAACAAAATTAAATATCCAGTCATTTTATTTTAACAAATTGAACATTCAATCTTATATCATATTATCAACTAGTGTTAAAACTCGTGCGATGCACGGCTAGCAAAGATAATGTTATATACATCGATCATAATCTAAAATGTTACTCCGTATATCAAATGTTTTAATGATCATATTTAATCTCTTATTGTATACACCTTATACAATGGTGATAGTAAGTACATTATCATTATTCTATTACAACACTGTAAAACATATTTTGTGGTATATGGCTAAAAATGTGGTGTACAAATTACTTCCCTTTATATAATCCATTTTTATAACATTTAAAAGTTATATAATATTGAGTAAATATCGGGAGATGGATGACAGCTAACCCCTTAAACACTTTCAAATTGTTTTAAAAATATAACTTTTTTACTGATATTAATAATATTTTATAAGTTTTGACCCATTAAAAATTCAAATAAGAAAAGCATTTTCCCCTCATAATATATCGATAAATTAAAAATGTTAAAATGTAAAGTAACATTTTCTAAGTAAAAATAATTGTTTGAGCATAATAACCTTTTTCATTACTAAAGTTGCAATAACAATGCGTGTGTTTATAGTTTTAGCAAACATAAATAACTGAATATTGCCTGAGGTGTAGTCCTTGTGGAAGGGTCGCATCTGATCCACATGATACCGGGTTAAAGTTGCCCGTCGAAACAACCTTTTGAAAATATAACTATTTTGAAATTTTATTGAACAACTAATGTGCATTCAAATATACAAAACCAAAATCATTCTACTATTGCAATCCAATATATACAGATACATAAATAAGACATTATATTAATTTGAAAAAAATATAGAAATTATAAAATTACGTCCCTCACCAGTCACATGGAAAATTAAACTTACTTTGTGATTAAAACTAATAAACCCTTTAAAAAAAAAGAGAGACAATGAACTTGATTTACCTATTCATGAAGGTTGTATTTAGATTACAAAATAAATGAAATTGTAATCCCTAAGTTCGCAAGATGATAAAAATGTTGTCAAATTGACAAATTACGATGAAAGCTATAATGATATAAAAAGTAAGTTATCGTGATTTAATTATTAGAATTAGAGAAAGAATGGCGAAGATTAAGATAAAGAAGAATAAACAAATTTTATAACTCAATATTGGAGTGAAAAATAGATAAATAAATTCTTGATTTTCGGCTACAACTAAAAATTATATAACAGAAGCTATCCCTTACATTAGTTTGGATTAAATTGGCTATAATTTTTAATTATCTATTGCATTATTTATTATTAAAAAATAATGACACATTAAATTAAATTAATTATAATTTGATTTTTTAATAAAATATTACCTTATTTACCATTTAAGTGTAGAAGAATCCACCTCATAAAAGTGTTTAATATAATGATGACACATATGATATAGGTGATGTGGCATGGGTGTATAGTTGACAAATAATGGAGGGTCTCCTCTCTTAGTTATATAGATAGATAGATAGATGTATAGAACGACTCCTATTAATTATAGTATTATTATTGTTGTAAACTATGATATTGATTTCCAATTTCAAAATTTTATCGATCTTATATCACCTTCTTTCTGGCATTTGCTAGTTTATTCTAAAATCATCAACATCAACAGTTGTAATATTTAAATAAATCTACTTTAAAAAAAAAAAAACAAATTTTCCTTTTAACAAATAGGGAAATAATATACTCTGTAATCTGTATTAGTCAAGATATTTTAGCTATATGGGTTAGAATATAGGCCCATAAAATGCCAACCAAACTCCCCCATTAATCTGTCGCTACTCTCAACCCAAAAACATCAAAATTCATCATCATAATCAAATTAAATCAAAATTCAACCGTTAAACAAAAGATCCCTATTTCCCATTTCCCCCAAAATTAGAAAAAACGAAAACAAAATACCATGCCGTCAACCACTCCTTCTCCGACCACAAGAAAACAAATCCTCCTCCGCCGTTACGAGATCGGAAAAATCCTCGGCCACGGCAGTTTCGGAAAAGTCTACGTCGCCACAAACCTTAAATCCAACCAACTCGTCGCTATCAAAGTCATCGACAAACAAAAAATCTTAAAAGACGGTTTAATATCTCACATCAAACGTGAAATCTCCATTCTTCGACGTGTACGTCACCCAAACATCGTACAGCTGTACGAGGTTATGGCAACAAAAACAAAAATATATTTCGTTATGGAATATGTAACAGGTGGTGAGTTATTTTCTAAAGTTGCTAAAGGAAGATTAAAAGAAGATATTGCTAGAAAATATTTTCAACAATTAATATCAGCAGTAGGGTTTTGCCATGCACGTGGCGTTTTTCATAGAGATCTAAAACCTGAAAATATTTTATTAGATGAAGATGGTGATTTAAAAGTGTCGGATTTTGGTTTAAGTACAAGTATTTCTGATCAGCAGATTGTTAATGATGGTTTGTTTTATACTTTTTGTGGTACTCCTGCTTACGTGGCACCTGAGGTTTTAGGTAGAAAAGGTTATGAAGCTGCTAAAGTTGATATTTGGTCATGTGGGGTGATTTTGTTTGTTTTGATGGCTGGTTATTTACCTTTCCGTGATCATAATATCATGGTTATGTATAAGAAGATTTATCGAGGCGAGTTTCGTAGACCGAGATGGTTTTCGAGTGAGTTAACGAGGTTGTTGAAACGATTGCTTGATACGAATCCGGATACTAGGATTACGATACCGGAGATTATGGAAGATAAGTGGTTTAAAAAAGGGTTTAAACATGTTAAGTTTTATTTTGAGGATGATAAGATTTGTAGTGTGAAAGATGAAGAGGATGAGAATGAGAATAATAATGATGATATTGTTGATTATTTTTCGGATAATTCTTTTTATGAATCGGAGAGTGAAGTTGAGGGTAAAAGGCGGTCTTCTGTTAGTTTGGTGAAACCAATGAGTTTAAATGCGTTTGATTTGATATCATTTTCTCATGGGTTTAGTCTTTCGGGCTTGTTTGAAGATGGAAGTGAAGAGTCAAGATTTGTGTCGAGTGCTTCGGTTTCCAGGATTGTTTGGAAGTTGGAGGAGATAGCGAAAGGGGTTGGGTTTAAGATTAGGAGGAAAGATTGTAAGGTTAGTTTGGAAGGGTCAAAAGAAGGTGTGAAAGGCCCGTTGGCAATTACAGTTGAGATATTTGAATTGACACCGAGTTTGAGAGTTGTGGAAGTTAAAAAGAAAGCAGGGGATAAACATGAATATGATGAGTTTTGTGAGAATCATCTTAGGCCCGCTTTACAACCTTTGATGCTTTCAGGGGCTGGTGAATCTTCACGTTTGCTTTCTGATACCGAATGATGAAAGAAACGGGCTGAAGTTAAAATGGTATGTTCGTATTGCATTTATTTTTTGATTAGTCTTCTGTTTTTTTCTTATTTACGCTTTTTTTATGCTAAGTTGTTAGAAGTTGAAGCTGCCTCTAATTAAAATCCATGGTCTTATCTCTGTTTGATTGGAATTGCTTACTTAACTGTTGTCTGCTTATTGTTTATTTTTACTGCAAACACACTTCTGAAAACTGTATTCTGTCTAATGCTTATGTTTTAGGACTATTCAATATAAGCAGTTTAATAAAGCACTTCAAAAATCAATCCCAAACACCCCCTATTTTTCCATGTTCTAATTTTGTTCGATTTTCTGGCATTTCAGATTGCAATTTGATTAATCATTTGTGGACTATGGTAGAGTTTGTAGATTTGTGGTGAAAAGAGTGCTAACTTTGGAGCCGATTTGAGGATCTACTAAAGGAAGAAAGACGTGGGAGTTAAAAGGGTATGGAGTTTTCTTACTCTATGATCATGTTTTACCTGTTTGCTGATGCTAAATTGCTAATTGCTAGAAGTAGGAGTTGTTTAGTCTTGAATTCTGTTATTGTTGCTTAAAGGCTAATTAAAATGAACGGTTTTATCCATGTTTTTTATAAGTTTTTCTTTTTTCGATTTTCTGGAATTTCAAAATGTTTGATTGATTGCTGAGATTATGGTAGAGTAGGCGGTTTTGTGTCATACAGAGTGCCAAACTTCGAGCCTTAATGAAGAACTACCGAATGTTAGATACGTAGGAGCTGATACTTTCGTTTGATAATCTATATCAGAAGAGAATTCAGTAAGAATTTTATCAGCATGAATGGAGGTAGGCAAATTGCTATATCAAGTGAACAATATGTTTATGTCTTGACATACTATATAACAAAGATATCTGATGGATCTGTTGTGTCACTTACATTTTCAGTTTTTTATGATCTGTTGTTTTTTCTTCCTGTACTCCAAATACATTTTGTAGATAATGGGTTTGAATGCTTTTCCCTAATCTGTAAAAAAGAGACCAATTTTCAATATAAAAATATAATCTTGATGAAAATGATAGACTAAAAATTAGAACTATATCCAAATGCAAAAGAAAAAGAAGAAGATATTACTATTAAGAAGATTGATCTTACTTATGATGTAACTTTACACAATTAGCAGCGACCGAAAAATGGACTAATTTGTTAAGAAAGTTCCATTCGAGGGTTGAAACAAAGGAAATTAATGATCAAGGGATTAAAGTGGGAGGTTAAGCAAAAATAATGGACAAGAAATGTATTTAAAAAACTTAACCTGCAATATTTTGAACATTAGTAATGGTTGTACATGATTTTAGTCTGAAAAGGACCTTTGTACTTACCAATATAGTATAGTAAAACATGTTCTGTTTTTTACAAAGACAATCATTTACGAATATGTGGATGTTTTAGCAATCAGCAGTTTCTCAAAGCTTTCCTGTATCCGTAGTGCTTCATTCTACTTTTAGGCTCATTGTTGCATACCAAAGCATAACACTAGTGTAACACAGTTAACCCAAGGGATTAGTGAATGAGGAGCAAAAAATTGTAGATTCTGCTTTTTCGAAGACGAAACATGATTCTAGTTTCTCACCCGGAACACTATTATTGAACAAAGCCAAAAGATCTAGTCTGTCAGACAATGGTATGATATCAAATGCATTAATGGAAGTTGTTTTCAGTTTACTAGGAACCTCTGCACTTTACCTTTTCGACATTTTCAATTTCAGTACTACTACACTCAAAATTCTGTTTCTCAAAATCCTGAATGACATTTTCAATATCAGGATCAATATCACATATTTGTTTTATGTTGTTCTTGATCACAATCACATTTTTATCTACTTCATTCTTGTGTTTGGATTTGGATTTCAAGGTCTTATCTACTGTCATTATTATGGACAATTGAACTCACAGTTGCTAATGAACTCAGACTCAGTTGCTAATCTTATTGCACATATGCTCTAAATTTATGTCCTAGATGGGAGATTAAGCTGCATAATTAACTGCTGATGTCAACTGTTGATCACATATTATTAACTACATTGTTTTTAAGCTTCCCTTTTAGTCTAAAAAATGGCGCGCCTTCTTTAACGTATTTCATTGCACAGTATATCTTGATCTTGCTTGTCATTACCTCATGAAGCTGTGCCACGATTGGGTGGTTCATGACTTGATTTGATTCATCAACCCTTACCTAAGTTTAAAGATACAAGTGCAACTTAAAATGGAAGTATCATTTTACCAAAGTGTACGTAAGTTGTCCCACAAAACTAGTAGTTGTGGGCTCAAGCCTCGTGAGCAGCATTGTGTAAATATTCGTGATTGTGTACATAATGTGTGGGTTAGTTGTAGGTTTGCCTTTCTAAATAAAATGTAGGTATCATTTTTCCTGTTTTAAAACTTTAAACACATTACATATATACTACATCATGGTTGTTAATAAATGAGGCTTTAAGAGAACGAGTTACATTAAAAATTCGTGACATTTTAACTTGCGTAGAAATAATCCTTTTGTTTTGTGTGTTTTGATAGCTTTTACATTAATAAAAAATTAGATATTAATATGCAGTTACTCTTCGTCTCTTTATGATGAGTACAGATTCTAAGTTTTAACTTTTAAGATTATAAATTACTAAATTAGGGCTCTAGTAAGGGTGTTCACTATTTGGACAAACCAAATTGTCCAATTGGACAATTTGGTTTGGACGATTTGGTTTGGATAATTTAGTTTTTGGATTGATTCGGTTCAAAACCAAATATTTATTTTGGTTTTTGGATTGGTTTTGGTTATCATTGTATAAAAACCCATTAGTCCAAATTAACCGAATCGTAATATACTTCAGTAATATTTTCAACATGTGTACAAAGTAATCGAGTTAATCACCCACTTTTATGTATACTGATACAGTGACACCATTATTAACTTTATTAATCATTTATCACAAAAGTCTCAACTATTTTTAAGTTTTGTCTTGCAAATTATTAAACTTTTGTTAAGAACTTACGAAACGTGCCAATTAGTTTTGTTTAATATTCAAGTTTTTTGATTTTGTTTAAATGTTTTTATTATGTATATATGAAAGCATAAACCGAATAGTCTAAACCGAATGAACTGAGTAGAATTCGGTTCGGTTTGGATTTTTACTGGTTCGGTTCGGTTTCGAATTTTTCAAAACCGAAAATGAATCGATTTTATTTATTAGGTTCGGTTTAAACCGAATGAACACCCCTAGCTCTAGGCCAACGAAAAACCGGCCCCTTGGTTGAAATTATCGTAAAAATTATTGTATTAGATATGGGAGGTGATAAATACAACATAAAATTTGATTCATACAACACAAATGTGCATTAAGCAGTTGTATTGTATGCTTTAACTGTATAAAATATTGGTGTAGGAATCAAAACTCAAGTTGTATTTATCAACACCCATTAGATATAACCGGGCTTGGTATAACTAGACATTTTGGGCTAGGTCCGACCCATTGTATTTCTCTTAACATTAACCACTTGATTCCATTAATAAAGCACGTTTATAGAATAAAAATATAAAAATCTTATATATATATATATATATATATATATATATATATATATAGGAATGGGATCCCGTGAAAACAAGGAGATAAAAAAAACAGTGAAAACACATTCTCACCCTCCATCTAATCTAACTTATATATATATATATATATATATATATATATATATATATATATATATATATATAAAAGAGGTGGAGATAAAAAAACCCCGGTGAAAACACTTTTTTCCTTCACAATTTTTATAAGGTGTGAATTTTTTTTATTTTTTTTGTTGAAGTAAACCATAAAAAATTAAGGTTCACACAAAAAAAAATATTTTTTTGTGTGAAAAAAATATTTTTTGTGAAAAAATAAAATAAAGTCAAATCCGAAAACCAAAACAAAAAAATTAAGGTTCACAATTGAAAAACTTAAAAACTTTATGTGAACCCAAAACAAAAAAATAAGGTTCACAATTGAAAAAGTTAAAAACTTGTTGTGAACCCAAAAAAAAAATTAAGGTTCACAGTAGAAAAAAAAAGGTTCACAATTAAAAAAAGTTAAAAACTTTCCGTAAACAAAAAAAAATTAAGGTTCACAATTGAAAAAGTAAAAAACTTTCCGTGAACTCAAAAAAAATTAAGGTTCACAGTTGAAAAAAAAAATTCACAATTGAAAATTTTTAAAACTTTCCGTGAACCTAAAAAAAAATTAATGTTCACAGTTGAAAAAAAAAATGTTCACAATTGAAAAAGTTAAAAGCTTTCCGTGAACTTAAAAAAAAATTAAGGTTCACAGTTGAAAAAGTTAAAAACTTTTCGTGAACCCAAAAAAAATTAAAGTTCACAATAAAAAAACTTAAAAAAATTTCGTAAAAAAAATTTTTAAAAAAATTTATGTGAAAAAAATAAGATTCATAATTAAAAAAGTTAAAAACTTTGTGTGAAGCAAAAAAAAAAATAAAGATTCATGACGAAAAATTTATGTGAAAAAAAAATATATATATATAAGGGTTCACAAAAAAATTCATATGTGAAACAAAAAAAATGAAAGTTCACAACTTAAAAAAATTATGAATCAAAAAGTGTTTTCACCGTTTTTTTATCCCCAACCCTTTTATATATATATATATATATATGTTAGATTAGATGGAGGGTGGGGATGTGTTTACACTGTTTTTTTTATCTCCTTGTTTTCACCAGAACACATTCCTATATATATATATATATATATATATATATATATATATATATATACTAGTGTTAAACCCGTGCGATGTACAACTAGTTTAATTTTAACTTAGTTAAGATGCTAGTATTATACAGTATGAAATTGATATTGATGATTTTTTTTGTTGAAGAAAAATGAAACTATGCAAGTATAAAAATTGGGCCAAAATACCACTTTTTGATTATATAAATAAAACGAAGAAGATGTTCAACGAACATATAAATGAAAGCACAAGGTTTAAGAGCCTGTCTCAAAGTCAAGAAGCCTTAAACGAAAGTAAATTGAAAATTTCAATAGAAATCCTCTCGATGATCACTTGCAACAAACATTAGCAGTAACCTTAAAAGAATGATAAACACGTGATATTTGACATGAATTAAAAAGGTCGATTTTCATACTTACCAGAAAGTAGAATCAAAATAAAAGGAAGAAGATCAACAAAAATGTCATTTTTCAGAACAACATCAAAAGCTTGAACAATCACAATTACAAATAAGAAACTATATATAAAGCAGAATTTTGCTTGATGAAAATACATACATGAAACGCCCCGAATTTTTATTTTTTTTACACTCTCGACAATGTCCCATTACTATCCCATTTGTATATTTTATCCTTAATAAATTTCCCTAGTTGAAACAAGCTTTTAAAACTCAAAATTTCATTTTTCACTATCATACGCGATCCTGAGAAGTGGTGGGATCGCGTACTTACGTTGAAAACCCATTGTGACTATTTTTGCCTTGGGTACGCGATCCTGGAAAAGTCCAGGGATCATGTACCATAGTGCAATTTGAAACTCAGTTAAACTCATATTTTTGACCAAATTCAAACGCACATAACTTTTTACTCGTTAAGAGTTTGGACCTGAAATTTTGCAGGCACCTTCACGATACCAAAATGAAGGTTTCCTTTTTTACACTTTTTCAAAATATGCGTTTATCAAGAAAATGGACGTAGAACTAATTCTTGGCAATTTTAGACTAATTTGGTGGACAAGTCATATTTCAAATGACTTGGTTTCAGGTTTCCAACTTTTACCCACATAATCTAGGATACATTTGACACGTGTGAGCATATTCATCAACATTATACACCCACTCTAATTCGGTTTGACTCCTTTGACCCGTTTGGTATCCATTTGGACACTTTCAACAATTCTAACCCATTTTAACCGATTGACACTGAAATTCAATTCATTTCAACAACATATCATATTTCTTAATTCATGGTCACTCAAATGTACCAAAATACCACAATTGACACTTTGATCATAATTCTACCAAAACTATGATTAATCTCCCCATATTTCAACACCTAACCACATTATCACTATACAATATTCTCATTACCCAATTTGACACCATCATATTCCACGTTGACTTTGTCATGTCAAAGACACACTTTTCAACTAATTGATACTTTACACTTTAATTCATCAACATTATTTCAAAGGTGTCTTTTTGGGCGATTTACACAAGTGATAATTCATAACGACAATTCAAAAGGAAGAGAAGCTTGTCTAACCACATTGCAAGCTCCAATCCACGCTACTTCCTTGTAATCATATTTCATCCAATTGGTTCAACCGAACCAAGCACCTATAACATAAAACCACTGAAACGGGTAAGCATAAAGCTTAGTGAGCCTATGAGCAATTAAATGAATAATTCACAAATACAATAACATATTTCGTTTATCAAGAATCCACTTATCTGATTCCATAATTAACGACGAAACCATTGTAGAGATTCTCATTTATTTCGTATGGATCCGCGGTCCAATAGATACAAGTAAGCAAGGCACCAATTCTCATCAAAATGGATACCAAGCTTAATAAATACAAGTAGTGCTAAGCACTTATTTTGTAATCTCTGATTATTTCGTAAGGATACAATCTTCACAATTTGCTCATTCCACACAATTCACGAAATCATCATATTATTCCACATAACCATCACTTAATCTACAACCAAACATCTTAGCACGAAACACAAAACATCACATCACTACAACACGTATAATCCATATCCTAATAACCACATTTAGAAACAAGATACGAAACCCTTAATAATCCATTGAGTCATGCAAACCTCTTGCTCGTAAGCAATCCGGTAATACACAACCATAATAATCCACAATTTAGAAATACGATAAGATACAAATAACTACCACTCGATTGTATGAACCTCTTACTCGTAAGCAATCCAGAACATACAATCATTACCCATTTAATCCCCATAACACTCACCTTTGCTTTTTAGGCAAATACACGATGTCCCACTCGAATAGCAAGGCCACCATTCTTGATCATCTAACATATAACATATTGATACAGTGACATATTTAACAACTAATAATTATCATAATCAACACGTCAACATTATTAATTCATCACCCTTTTGGATTTGATCATACTACACATAATCCCTTATTTCATAATTATCTTTATTTCACTATTTCATTATTTACATACTATTTCAATGATTACTTCTTATCATAATTCAAGATTCATCATAAACCAATTTCAAGGTTACGAGGAATCACCATAATCATCATTAATTCATTAAATTCATTATTTCGTTACTTATGCCATAATCTTATACATAACTTGATCACTTGTATTCCATTTTGATCATCACTAATGATCACCATAATCCTTTTATCTACTTACTTATAATCAATCTCATAATCATAATTAATCAAATTGCTTAATTCTCTTGATTCAATATTTCAATATCCTTAAATCATATTCCAACAACCTTTATAATCACCAATCAAGGTGTATTAACATCAATTCATCATTCTTTATGCAAAACCTACTTGATTACTAATCATATAATTCAATTAATCTATTATTTCATTAAATTAATATCATTCATCATCATAGATACACTTATACCTTACTAATTCATCATAAAACACTCTAATTTAAACCTAGAAACCATTAATCATTCATATCATTCAAAACCCACATGAAACTCAAAGTTTCAATTCAAAATTAAAGAAGAATCATGGTTACCTTAGGTTAGAAATGATTAATCATTGATGAATTTGAGTTCTCTAGCTCCAATTTCGTGTTTTGAATCGATTTCAGTTTAGGGTTTAGGGTTTGTACATATTTTCAAATTCTTCGAGGAGCTTCTGGCTTTTGAAATGATAAAAATGATATATGATACGTACATATACATTTTAATAGATATATATGTGTTTTAATTTTATTCCCGTGATTATCATTATCCAGAACTTTAAAACCAACATACAATTATTACTATTTTATTTCACCTAAAGTAAATATAATTTAAAACAATTATTATTACTTAATTCACAATATTACTTTTGGATTTTGGGGTATTACAATACATTAGTAAATTTATCACATAGGAGTACAAGAATGAGAAGTTGAAATCGAGGCAAGAAAAACGCGTTGAGATCTTTACCGTATTTATAAGATGTGTGAAAAATGTTTGGTAAGTGAATTATTTTACAAACTTACAATTCTTTTCAAGGTAGCTATTTATGTGAAAGATTGTATAGAGAAGAGTTCAATTGAGACCATTTATTTTGTGTGAGAATGGGGGAACCAACCACAATATGTCACGTGTCACTTTTTTCTCTCTCATCCACGTTTTTAAAAATTAAATATCTCACAAACGACAAGTCGAAAAATCATGAAAATTGCACCATATTTTTCAGCGTTTTATCCTCTTCGATTTGCCGTCCATCAAGGCATACTTCCGACGAACTTTTTTTTTTTCCATTTTTTGGTGGGTTTTACATATTAGTAACACATGTGTTAGTGATTGATTGTACATTTGATTTAGGGTTTAGAGTTAGGGTTTAGCAGGGTATAGTGTTAGGGTTTAGCAGGGTTTAGTGTTAGGGTTTAGCAGGGTTTAGGGTTTAGGGTTTAGTATGATTTAGGGTTTAGAGTTTTATAAAGCGTTCAGGGTTTAGGGTTTGGGGTTTAGGGGTTAGGGTTTAGGGTTTAGGGTTGGGAGTTCGGGACGAAACCCCAAACTCCTAACCCTAAACCCTAACCCCTAAACCCCAAACCCTAAACGCAACACTGTAACACACGTGTTAGTAATGTGAAACCCACTAAAAATAATGAAAAAAAAAACTCGTCGAAAGTATGCCTTAATGGACGGCAAATCGAAGAGGATCAAACGCTCAATCTAATGGTGCAATTTTCATAATTTTTCGATTTGTCGTTTGTGAGATATTTAACTTAAGGGGTAAATGGGTTTTGTATTCTCTTTGTACACATGGCATCATATCATTGGTTCCTCCATTCTCACACAAATTTTTGGTCTCATTTGAACCTTACCCGGATTGTATATATTAATTGAGAGGGATTGTTATTTATAGGAAATGGGATGAATACAACTTTTAACAGGGAGTTTTTTTTGAAAATACTTATTAGAGATCTATCAAATCACAAACGTATTGACTCGTAGTTAGTTGACGTGGACATAATAATGTGGATAATTAGCATAAGTGTATGACACGTAGAGTTGATATGGTAATTATTTGACAATTAATAAAGAGTCTCCAACCTTAGTTATAAGAGGAGATATATATACTAGTGTTAAACCCATGCGATGCACAGCTAAAAATATATAATGTCGTAATGTGTGGATCATAAGTTAAAACGGTACATGAAATGTTTTAATCATATTCAACTTCATGTTGTATACACTTTATATAAGAGTGATGATTAGTTCCTCATAGTTTTGTATATGTACACCATCAATTTATACTTTAAGGTGTTGTACTGTACAACCGTGTAAATCATGTTTGTGGTGTAAGGTTTAATGAATGTGGTGTATGAATCGGTTATCTTTATATAATATTTTTTGTTAACATTAAAAATAAATAGATAATATTGAGTAAGTGGGTTGGGGTGGGAGGAAACTTTCAGATTTTGTATAAAATAAGCTTTTTTTATAAACCTTTATAAGTGATATCCTATAAATTTTAACCCTTCAAAAATGAAATAATAACAACAATTATATCAATGAAATGGGAAGGTTAAAAAAGATTCGTATGTTAAAAAGTGAGATTTTTTTAGCAAAAAATAATTGTCTGGTCATTGAAACATTTTCGTTTCCAGTAGCTATAATATGCTAAGGTTGCAACGATTAGATGAACAATGTGTATGCTCATAGAAACAAAAATTGTAATAATTACTATAACAATTTAGACGTTTTTTGAATAACTAATGTGCATATATATCTACAAAACATAAATCATTCTATAGCGATTAGATATATACAAAATACATAAATGAGACATATATAGATTTGAAAAGTAATATAGAAAGTATGGAAGTACACGTCTTCCCAGTCACATATAGAAGTGTAATTATATTGAATTGTAATTATGTAGTCTTATTTAAACTAAAAATTAAAAACTCTTTAGAAAAGAGATGATGAACTTGATCTACCTGTCCATAAAGCTTGTATTCAGATTACAAATTAACCGAAATTGAGTTCCCTCATTCTGTAAGATAATAACAATAAATTTAAATTAACAAAACTATAATGAAAGCTATATAATGACATTGAAAGTAAGTTCTCATAACTCATTGAAAGTTTATTTATTTATTTATATATTAGAGAGGGAGAGAGAGAGTTAAAGAGAGAGAAGAGTCAAGAATTAGATGAAAAAAATATAAAAAAATTCTATAATTCAAAATTATACATGTAACAGTTATATTTCAGATAAATACGATATTATTCACTTAAGTTGAATAGATATTTTATTCCTTCTTTTTTTTTCGTCACCACGATTAACGAGGTATTGTATCGATTAGAGGTGTAATTATAACACCCCTCGTTTCAACATAAACAATAATATAATAATTGCGACTCAGAAGCGTATATTTAAAACATACTACCAATGTACTCAAAATGTCAATAAACTTTTTCAAACTTATTACATGACATTTCAACAAACTCGGTGTTATATAATTCAAAACATCTCTTTAGTTATCAAAATAACATCAGAGTAAAAGCCTGTCAAACATTCCATCCAGTCCAACAACTTCCTGCCCTGCCCAATATGTCCCATCTATTTCAACCTGCAGGCAGAACTGTGGTGGGGTTAGCATAAAGCTAAGTGAATGAAACTATAAGCAACAGTACAACCTAGCATAATAATCTGTTTACATCAAATAACAATAAACAGAAAATCAATCATTCACTCGACATCCAATCAATGTCAAGCTACACCAATCAAACATTATCAATCGTCATGAGGATCGGTGGCTCCTGAGATACCCTAATACCGGTTTGGTAATCAAGGAACTCTTATCAATCATCTGTATTGGCCTATACAGAATTACCGATAACCAGTTGTTAATCACACACGACCTAGATCTCCAAACCAACATTTCAAGTTTCAAGATCTCCTGTCATCTACAATAACAACCAAGTCCAACTGTCAAGTCAAGTTGACCTCAGAATCTTACATACTAGCTCAAACAGCCAAGTAAGCAACTAGTCAAACTATCATGTCAAGATATCTCAACAATTACATTCTATCAAAGTAATACTATAATTACTTGTTGTAAATCAAATCATTACAACTAAATCACACTGAGGTTACAGATCCACTCACCGACTACCTCAGGCCTCCACTCAGTAGTCTAATATCACTGAGCCTTCTCTACATCTGAGAATCAACAAATCAAATATAAGTTAGTAATCATGATCATCAATACTAAACTTATATCAATCTTTAACATTTAGGAACTTAATATAATTTACTTTTCAATTACTAGTTCCTAATCACATTTTATGGATTTCAATATAACTCTTATCATATATTAATTATCAATCACAGTACCATTTTACAACAAGTACCAGTCGCATAACAATCAACAAGATAATAAAAAGCTATATCAGCCCTCCAAGCCGCCGGCTTCCTCCTAGAAGCCGCCGGCTTCTTATCACCATCCACTGGTTTCCTAAAATGCAACACAAGCCGCCGGCTTGCCAAAGAAGCCGCCGGCTTCAACCAACTGGGCACAAGCCGCCGGCTTCATCATGAAGCCGCCGGTTTCAACAAACAAGACCAAGCTGCCGGCTTCCATATGAAGCCGCCGGCTTCCATCGTCGTCCAGGCCCTGTACGAACAGCAAAACCCTAACCCACGGGTTTTTATACCCAAATCAATCAAACACGATTTCTAACAGTTTTAAACACCTAATAACTTCACATAATCAATATGCAACAGTTATAACGAAGTTCTAACATCAAATTCATGTTTTTCAATCCAATTCAATCAATTCAAAACTTATAAACTATTTGATTCAATTCAAACTTACCTCTCAATTGAAGAACACCGAATTGAAGGATGATAACAGTGAAACTAGAATCAATCATAGCTCCAATTCGTAGGTTTCAAGTTTCTGATTTGGATTTCATAAGGTTTCTGTGAGTTTTTGAAGTTTCATATGAAACTTTCTAAATAAGGAAAGTGATATATAAGTCGGCTCCTCAAACCGACTTCAAATATACGGGTATAATTTAATACCCCATCTCAATCTATTGTCTGGAACCCGAAAATCATTTGCGAGTCCAAACATTTTATTATACCTTCAACTATATTAATTTACAACAATTAATAATTCATTTATCACCTTGAAATATTCGGTTCCTATTCCAATTATTTCAACTATTTCAAACAATATTATTTCCAAACACATTTAAATACTAATTTAAATCAAGAAACAATACCAAACAACTAGGTCCATATCGAGGATGTTACAACTTTTCCCCCCTTAAAGAGATTTCGTCCCCGAAATCTAACCTCAATCAATCTAACTAATATGATATAATCACATACATCTTAGCAAACATTTGTCCTCAATAGCAACTTACAACTATACTTAGACTGTTTGAATTCTTTCCACATGCACATGTTCCCATGAACATGCTTCTATCCTTTCCTACGCACACATACAGTGCATCCAAACCCATATCATCAATCAGATATATCTTATAAAACAAACACTTACTTCAACAAGTGAAACCTAACATCACTTAATAGGTTTATACAATCAGAAATTAGCAATGTGCTAAAATCTTTAACCTATTTCCACTATTTATCACTGTTAACAATAAAACAGCAACTACAACATCACAACAGTGATCATTAACCACAAAGTATCTAGCAACACTGAAAGTTAATTTCAGTTCACGACTAACAACCAGTCTAATATTCAGATCACAATCTCAAATCTCTACCATCAAAGATCTGAATTTCAAATCTAGGTCAACTTTTCATCCAAAAGTTTCATATCTATTCTTTTGAATAGCCAATCATATTCACATATCACTACTCACCTTAATAAGCAAAGCAGAGGTCAAACTCAGTAGGTAAAACCACAATTTACAAGTACTTTGCTCAATCAACAAAGGTACTACAATCAAATATTACCTACATTCAACCAACCTCTACACCGACTCATTTCAATTTGTAACTCCTTTCATTACAACCTATCACTTGTCAACAACAACAGAGTCGACAACTACTACAACCATCCAAACAATAACCACAACACTAGTGATTATACATTTCAATACACCTATTAGTACTTAATATTTGTCTTCAAAGTCTAACTAACCATCAAGTTAGAATTTACTTAACGCCTAAACTGGTAAGACATCAAGAATCTTATCTTAGCACCAGTTATTTCCATTCAACCTTACAATCTTAAATTACTAATCAAAAGCAATTAGAAATTATACAACTTTAACCACACAATCACTTAATACTACATCTCATCAATATAGCAACTAAGTCAACCTTAATCAACATATTATGATACTACAGGTCAAGTATCACAATATCTTATTATCAAAATGTGCTATCTTTCAACACATTTCCAACAAAATCTACATCAAGTTACTCACAATTAACTGACTTCCACATATCTTATGGCACATTTTAATTCATTCTATTAAAACTTATCATGCCATTTATTATCATGTATACCACACATACATACCTACACAACTTCAAATATTTTCTTAAATGGACACATACCCATCAATTCCATTTAATTCTACATAATAGGCCATTCAGACTGTTAAAGCCTTTATCAATCCTTTTCGATACTATTAATCATCACATATCCATACCACAGGACATGGAACAATTCCAAATCTACTACTCTATGTTTCACTTATATACATACCACTTAGTATATAACTTAAACAATTTAGTCCAAACTTATAAGAAAAGTTTGATGAATACACTCATCACCTACCAATTTCAAGGTTTCCCTTACTTCTACACATTCAACTATACACACATACCTAATTTCTCAAAATATGAACAACTTTTCAATTCATATTCCTCAATTTATCAACCAAGGTCAAACTAGACCTTTAACACAGTTCAACTTCCAGATATCCTTTCATATCATTTCTTATTTGGATCTAATCCCAATTTACCACTTACTTTATTCATATACTATCAATAAATAACAAAAGAATCCATTCAATTCTTCCAGTACTTAAGTAACTCACCATGATGTACAAATCAACCTATGCAACTATTAATAATAACTTTCAATTATTTCTTATTTCACATTCTTACCAAATCAAAGCTATCATCACAAGCCTCATACACTGGTAAGACTTTCTTATCACAATCCTAACCAATGTAACTTAATTTGCACCTTTCAACAAATTATAACTGTCATATCATAACATGACTTCACATCTGTATAATTCCTTAACACATATTCAGTTCAATTATACTTAACACTATTTCAATTACTTAATACTAGCTTTAAGTAATTAATCAAGTCTCACAAACTTAGACAATTTATCTATCTCCTTTGGATCTCACATGACCCGTTTCAACATGATTTTAATCAATCTAGGAATTCAATCACATTCCACACAATCATAGTATTTCAATCTATGTTAGACTATTTCAACACACACAGTTGACTATATGTCAACTTTGATTTCCATTGACCAATCAATAAAATTCTCTAATTGCTTTTCTCTAGTTTGACCCAATCTCAAACCAATCACAAGCAATTAATTTTATACACAACTCACTATTCATGGTTTGACTTTCAAAGTTAACATACTATCAATATTAACTCACAACAAACCATTTCATCTTATATGTTCACTTTCAAACTTATATTTTAAATTATTACATTCAATAATACTAGAAATTCCTCAAGCAAGGCAATATCAACCTATTTCAACTTTGGCTTCATACAAGCCAGCTACAACATAGTGATTCATTTAAACACTATACAAATCCACCTACAGGTAATCTATCATTATCAATCACAATTATCTATTTAACAGAATCCAATTTGTCATTTATGTTCATCAACAAAACAACTATCAATGACAAACATTATTTACACTCTCACATTTACATTCTAGATGTTAAAGTTCTATCAACCAATTGTTTTCTTATCAAAACAACTATTAAACCACTTAGCATACTTTCATGCTCAGTTTTCTAAATCACATTACATTTCTTTTATACCAAGTAGCCTCAACAAGTTCATGTGACACAACATAATATAACAACGGTGATCAGGCGTTGCAAGATTATGTTATTCACAATCCATTCTCAGGCTACTCTACATTATAATTATCAATGTGATATATTCTCATCTCATATATATTAAATACTTCATGATTTCAAATCAATCAACATCTATTTAATAATTTCTAACAGATGATACATACTCAAAATCAGTTTACTACTTTACATATTCAACCTTACATATGCAAGTCATCTCACATACACACAATGTTCTAATTTTCAACAACTGAATTACTCAGTATATCACTTATCTGAAACCTCAAACACATGATAACTCATCATCATAGTTTCAATACTTAACACTAATCAATGTCCTTATTTTCCTCCAAATTCAGGACACATCTTAATTAACTAGTATCACTTTGACATATACTATACTATCAAGCATCATTGTCATAACAAGCCTACTCAATCCTGTTACTATAAAACATTTCATTTCTTAATTTACAATTGCCCAGAAAGATCCATCACTTCCCAATCAATTTAGCTTTATCATAAGCCCTATTTCTTATAAACCTATCAGTCATTGTTTAGGTCAAGTGTTTAACTATAGTCGACACATATCATATAGTCACATAAACACATATTTTCTCAATTAACAGTCATTATCAATTCAAATGACACAACCTTCCTTAACAAGGATTTAGATCACACCTAGTGATTAATCCATTAACATAATACTATCAATTATTTTGTATCACCAATAAAGACACTCTTAGGTTCTAACATCAATCTTGTTAAACCTTAATCAACTCTCTGTCTACTTAAACATATTTCTGCATTTACAATTCAATCAGAAATAACCACAACAATGAACATCTCATTCAATATTGCTATCCTCATGTCAACATATAGCAATCATTAGTTGACTCAAAACTGGGGAATCATATCAGTCTGACTCAATTAACTTCACAACAAAGCTTACTCAACATAACAGAGTAAACAATTTAAGTTAATGTAAATTAACATAGGCTTATCGAAGATTACCTGGCAATCTTAAGCCCACGAGTGTTGAGGAAACATGAAATATACAAATCTAATACTCATGTTCCTCCGTCTCTGCAATCAAACAACAACTTCACAACTTGTTAAGAGTTAGTACATATTCAACCAATCACTTTCTCACACATTCACTAATCAACTAAACCCGCACCCACTGGAATGTTTGACTCAACTCAATCAAAGTTTAGGATTGAACATTCTATCAAGTCCAATTCACCCAAACTATTGCTCTGATACCAACTTATAACACCACTCGTTTCAACATAAACAATAATATAATAATTGCGACTCAGAAGCGTATATTTAAAACATACTACCAATGTACTCAAAATGTCAATAAACTTTTTCAAACTTATTACATGACATTTCAACAAACTCGGTGTTATATAATTCAAAACATCTCTTTAGTTATCAAAATAACATCAGAGTAAAAGCCTGTCAAACATTCCATCCAGTCCAACAACTTCCTGCCCTGCCCAATATGTCCCATCTATTTCAACCTGCAGGCAGAACTGTGGTGGGGTTAGCATAAAGCTAAGTGAATGAAACTATAAGCAACAGTACAACCTAGCATAATAATCTGTTTACATCAAATAACAATAAACAGAAAATCAATCATTCACTCGACATCCAATCAATGTCAAGCTACACCAATCAAACATTATCAATCGTCATGAGGATCGGTGGCTCCTGAGATACCCTAATACCGGTTTGGTAATCAAGGAACTCTTATCAATCATCTGTATTGGCCTATACAGAATTACCGATAACCAGTTGTTAATCACACACGACCTAGATCTCCAAACCAACATTTCAAGTTTCAAGATCTCCTGTCATCTACAATAACAACCAAGTCCAACTGTCAAGTCAAGTTGACCTCAGAATCTTACATACTAGCTCAAACAGCCAAGTAAGCAACTAGTCAAACTATCATGGCAAGATATCTCAACAATTACATTCTATCAAAGTAATACTATAATTACTTGTTGTAAATCAAATCATTACAACTAAATCACACTGAGGTTACAGATCCACTCACCGACTACCTCAGGCCTCCACTCAGTAGTCTAATATCACTGAGCCTTCTCTACATCTGAGAATCAACAAATCAAATATAAGTTAGTAATCATGATCATCAATACTAAACTTATATCAATCTTTAACATTTAGGAACTTAATATAATTTACTTTTCAATTACTAGTTCCTAATCACATTTTATGGATTTCAATATAACTCTTATCATATATTAATTATCAATCACAGTACCATTTTACAACAAGTACCAGTCGCATAACAATCAACAAGATAATAAAAAGCTATATCAGCCCTCCAAGCCGCCGGCTTCCTCCTAGAAGCCGCCGGCTTCTTATCACCATCCACTGGTTTCCTAAAATGCAACACAAGCCGCCGGCTTGCCAAAGAAGCCGCCGGCTTCAACCAACTGGGCACAAGCCGCCGGCTTCATCATGAAGCCGCCGGTTTCAACAAACAAGACCAAGCCGCCGGCTTCCATATGAAGCCGCCGGCTTCCATCGTCGTCCAGGCCCTGTACGAACAGCAAAACCCTAACCCACGGGTTTTTATACCCAAATCAATCAAACACGATTTCTAACCGTTTTAAACACCTAATAACTTCACATAATCAGTATGCAACAGTTATAACGAAGTTCTAACATCAAATTCATGTTTTTCAATCCAATTCAATCAATTCAAAACTTATAAACTATTTGATTCAATTCAAACTTACCTCTCAATTGAAGAACACCGAATTGAAGGATGATAACAGTGAAACTAGAATCAATCATAGCTCCAATTCGTAGGTTTCAAGTTTCTGATTTGGATTTCATAAGGTTTCTGTGAGTTTTTGAAGTTTCATATGAAACTTTCTAAATAAGGAAAGTGATATATAAGTTGGCTCCTCAAACCGACTTCAAATATACGGGTATAATTTAATACCCCATCTCAATCTATTGTCTGGAACCCGAAAACCATTTGCGAGTCCAAACATTTTATTATACCGTCAACTATATTAATTTACAACAATTAATAATTCATTTATCACCTTGAAATATTCGGCTCCTATTCCAATTATTTCAACTATTTCAAACAATATTATTTCCAAACACATTTAAATACTAATTTAAATCAAGAAACAATACCAAACAACTAGGTCCATATCGAGGATGTTACAGTAATTGTGTCTAGTCGATACACTACCAAGCTCGAGCTCGACTCGAAGCTTGAAACTCGATTCGAGTTTGATCAAGCTTGGATATTCAAGCTCGACTCGACTATTTAATAGATACGGTGAGCTTGGCTCAAATCAACTCTATTAAAATATTAATTTTAAATAATTTAGAATAATTATCAATCGGGTATATACTTTCGAGCTTAACTTGACTCGGCTCGATACTTTCATGTTCAACTAGATTCGAAGTTAATTTAAAAAATCAATAGATATCTTATTATGCAAATAAATGAAGGGTAAAATTGTAATATAATGTAAGCTCAATTAGGCTCGCGAGCCTCTCGATCCGAGTATTTTAATACTCGAGCTCGACTCGAAACTCTCCTCGAGTACATAGCTTGAGTTCGACTCGACTTGTACCGAGTCGATCTTAAATACTTCTCGAGGCGATCTCGAGTAGCTCACGAGTTGTGTTGGTTCATTTACACCTTTATTATCGATGTTTCATGCTTTTCTCTTTCCGTCGTATTAAATATATATTTTTCTTAAGTCGTATTTCAGTATGCAAATATGCGAACATCAAGTTCATAATAATTCGTGTAACATTAATCGATATTTATAATAATCTTTTAGACAAATCATTCATCATAAAATATACTTTTAACCAAAGGGTCATTAACTTAACAGTATTATGGTGACGTTCCAACTATTAGGTTGTGAATCCAAATTCTGAGATGAGACAGTTATATATTCGTGAATTAATGTATATATTCTTGATAGTGAGGTGTGTTAGTAATTGTCTTTCTAGAAAAAAAAACTTACAGTACCATATACGAAAGAAGATAAGTACATACTAAACTATATGTATATGTACGTATAAGAAGTATTTTAAATACCTACGGAGTACACTATACGTATATTATTTAATAGGAGTATGAATGAAAAATATCTCGTATTTAAGTTGGCCACCTATGAATCCAAGGGGCAAAATTGGTGCAGAAATCAGGAAACACAAATAGAACAAAAAGAGTGCGTGTCAGTGACTAGTGTGCTATTCACTCCTCACTTCACTATTTTTCTTTCGTTTTATTTTCTTTTTTATTTATACCTATTTTTGCTTCTATAGTTTTGAGTCAGTTTCGTATAAGTCCGTGCTATTTCAGGTCACCTCAGTATTTTTCAAACTAACGTAACGGTAACAACAACTTCAAATCTCTTATTTACCAATATAATTTTATTTCTATATGTAAAAAAATAAAATAAAATAAAAAAGATGACGCCCGTCGGATTTTACGTTGCCAAAGATACGCAAACTAAGTGACATACCAAACTGACACGGTGATGCATGGACTATGGAGCCACACGTCAGTTCGGAACTCATTTTTGTCGGTTGATACCGTTGGAAGTGGTCTAAGTACTACTAATAGTTACCTGAAAATCATCCTTACATATATACCTAAAAGAAAAAAGAAGAAGATTTATTTAATATTTATGTGTTCAATTGTTTTAACAAAAATAAATAGCTAACTTTAGTAATTACAATAGTAAATGAATCAAAATTAAGAGTAAATTCAATAAATGGTCCCAATGATTTACATTGATTTACGAAAACAGTCTCTATACTTTTTTTTCAATGTTTTCGGTCCAATAACTTTGGATTTGCTCGCAAATGGTCCTTTAAGGAACCATTTGCGAGCAAACCAAAGTTAGACGGAGGGATCATTTGCGAGCAAAAATCCAAAATTAAGGGACCATTTGCGAGCAAATCAAAAGTTATTGGATCAAAAATGTTGAAAAAAGAGTACAAGGATTATTTTCGTAAATCCATGTAAACCACAAGGACATTTTATGAAATTTACTCCAAAATTAATTACCCAATCCAATCCGTCCATATTTAACATCCAAGTTGGGGTTAAAATATAGTGGAACCGTGAAGAAAGCTCCACGCGGGACACCACATGGTTCCTTGTCATGACACGTCTACACCTACGTGGCACCTTGGATGACATCACATCCTATGATCCACTTGTAGATCCTTGGAAAACGTCTTTGCTTTTTTTCAAGATTTAAATGCAATGAACCCATAGAAAATAAAATAGCATGTCCACGACTAAGTTTAAACACGCATTATTAACTTATAACAAAAATCGGCATTCAACGTTGATATTAACTCGACAAATATATAGTTTCCGTATGAGACGTTTTTTGTGGGGTTTTTTTTTTCTTTCTTTTGGTTCATAAGGCAAGGCAAAATATTCGTATATTTCAACGTAGGCAAGCCCTGGGGCGGAGCTAGATATTTCTAATAAGGGAGGGCAAAATTTTTACTTTTTTTTCCTTTCTATTATTTTGAGGGGTCAAAATTCCGTAATTGTCACTAATTACTTCAAAAAAATTATTTTTTTTCTGCAATTTTAGATTTCTTGAAGGGTGACTGCCCCGTTGCCCCTTTCTAGCTCCGCCTCTTGACAAGCCCTAGATTAATTACAAACTGAACTTTTTTAATGCATCAAACAATAATCAACAAACTGATCGATCTTGAATTCAAGCCTCACTTAAGACACCACAACTTAATATACGCTATTTTAATAACTAAGTTAGTTTGTAAGCTTTTCGTTCTAATAAAAACATAATAGACACATTTTATTACCACGTCATTTTAGTTATATATAACTTTTGTAACAACATTATGGAATTAATATGACATTTGTTGGGACTTTTTATTTTACAAGCTAACTAAACGTACTCCTCTTTATTCCATTCCTATGTTTGTGATATCAAGACAATCAAACTAAAGTAATTACTATGTTTGTTATATTAAGACAATCAAACTAAAATAATCATAGTATAGTTTCTCTTACATATGTTTGTTATTCGAAGTATTTGAGTGACAAAGTATCAATCGTACGTACGTACATCACCTATTAGACATGGTAACCTATATCAATTTTACGAATTTGCAAGAGCATATGGAGTGAAATTGTTCTCGAAACTATTTTCCGTTAAAAAAACGTTGTCCGACTATAACACCCCTCGTTTCATTATAAACAATCATATAATAATGGCGACTCGGAAGCGTATTTTTAAAACATTTCTACCAATTTACTCAAAATGTCAATAAACTTTTTCAAAGTCAAACACTTGACATTTCAACAAACTCGGTGTTATATGATTCAAAACATTTTTACAATTATATAAAAATAACATCAGAGTAACAGCATGTCAAACATTCCATCCAGTCAAAACACTTCCTGCCCTGCCCACTATGTCCCATCTATTTCAACCTGCAGGAAGAACTGTGGTGGGGTTAGCACAACGCTAAGTGAATGGAACTATAACAACAGTCCAACCTAGCATAACAATCTGTTTACATAAAACCCAACAAACAGAATGTAAATCACTAAATCAATCAATTAACTAGCCGACATTCACACAATGTCATTCAAGCTACGTCAAGAGGATCGGTAGTCCCTGAGCAACCATATACCGGTTTGGCACTCAGGAACACTTATAGTTCAACTGTATTGGCCCATACAGCACTACCGATAACTTGTTGTTGATCACACACGACCTAGATCTCTAAACCAACATTTCAAGCTTTCGAGATCTCCTGTCGTCTACAACAACAACAACAAGCCCAACCATCAAATCAAGTTGACCTCTGAATCTTACATATTAGCACGAATCATCTAAGTAAGCAACATGCCAGACTATCATGGCAAACATTTCAACAGATGCATCATATCACAGTAATATAGTAAATTACTCGTTGTAAATCAAATCATTACAACTAAATCACACTGAGGTTACAGATCCACTCACCAATACCTCAGCTGCAAGCTCAGAAGTCTAATATTACTGAGCCTTCTACACATCTGAGAATACAATCAATAAACAATGAGTTAGTAACTTGTATCAACTGATAATACTTATGTAATTAACATCGTTACACAATCATAACATAATTACATGTATCAAGTGATCCCTAAGATCACAGCAACAAAAGTTCAATTCGGAACATAATCAAAAAGTCCCGAATTAAGGTCCAAAAACTGTAAAATGCCATTTTCGACCCCTAAACGACCCCGAATGGCCAAAAACTGACTAGGCTATAGTTTATAGCTTTGATCAGTGGGCCGTTTTCGAGTGACCATGTAAATTTCAGCCCAATCGGAGTTTAAAGACAATTAGTCAATTTTTCCGTGGCAAAAATCACTACTAAACACTTATGCACTTTTGAAATTTGCAAAACATAGGATCGGGTTCTTAGCATTTGAATCCGCCGGATTCCTTTGAATCCGACCGGATTCCCTAATTTATCTGAATCCGCCGGATTCAATTGAATCCGACCGGATTCCCACCTTCGTTCCAGCCGACCTGCAACTGTTCAAAACCCAAACCTACGGGTTTTATCAAATTTCACCAAAACAGGGTTTCTAACAGTTTTTATACCACAAATAACATTACATAAACACTATGTAACATTTATAACCTATTTCTAACATTCAATTCTTCCAAATCATCAATTTACCCAATTTCAATCAAAATCAAATTCTTAAATACACAAGAATACTTACTGATTGAAGAGCATAATGATGATAATCTGATCATGATGAAGTTTCACGAGAATCACAACTTCCTGATTTGATTTCTAGTTTGATTTGGAGGTTTTCAGAGAGTTTCTGTGAGTTTCAGAATAAAAATGAATAACTTTCCTAAATAGGAAAGGATATATATAAGTCGGCTCATCCAACCGCCTTCAATATACGGGTATAATTTAATACCCCATCTCAAACTATTGTCTGGAACCCGAAAACCACTTGCGAGTCCAAACATTTTATTGCACCGTCAACTATATTAATTTACAACAATTAATAATTCCCTTATCACATTGGAATATTCGACTCCTATTCCAATTATTTCAACTATTTTAAACAATATTATTTCCAAACACATTTAAATATATAATTAAATCAAGGAATAATATATAAACAACTAGGTCCATTTTGAGGATGTTACAACTCTCCCCCCTTCAAGAGATTTCGCCCCCGAAATCTAATCTCTATAATCACATATATCTTATCAAACATTAATCCTCAATAGCAACTTACAACTATACTTAGACTATTTGAATTCTTTCCACATGCACATATCCAAATGTACATGCTTCTATCTTTTCCTACGCACACCTACAGTGCATCTAATCAATATCATCAATCAGATATATCTTATAGACAAACACTTATTTCAACAAGTGAAACCTACAATCACTTAATCAACAAGTAAGACTTAACATTACTTAATAGGTCTATGCAACCCGAAATTAGCAACATGTTAAAATCTTTAACCTATTCTCACTGTTCATCACTGTTAACAATAAAACAGCAGCAACAATATCACAACAGTGGTTATCAAACCATAATGTTCCTAGCAACATTGAAATAAAATTCAACTCACGACTTACAATCAGCCTAATATGCAGATAACAATTTCAAATCTCTACTATCAAAGATTTAAAATCCAATTCTAGGTCAACTTTTCATCCCAAAAGTTTCATACTTATACTATTGTGAATAACCAATCATATTCACATATCATTACAATCATATGAAATCTTTTACTTAAAAGTACTCCAGATTCATATCATCTAAATAAGCAAAGCAGAGGTCACACTCTGTAGGTAAAACCACAATCAACAAGTACTTTGCTCAATTAACAAAAGTACCAAAATCAATCTTACCTACAATCAACCAACCTCTACATTGACTTATTTCCACTGTTAACACCCTATCAATTGTTAGCAACAACAATTGACCAAACAATAATCACAACACTAGTGATTACACACCACAGTATATCTATCAATACTCACTATTTATCTTCAACATCTAACTAACCATCAAGTTAGGATTCATTTTACTTAAACTGGTAAGACATCAAAAATCTTCTCTTAGTAACCAGTTAATTCACTTTTAATAACTACTAATCACAAGCAATTAGGAGTTACACAACTTAAACCACACCTTCACTTAGTACTAAATTCCATCAATTTAGCAACTAAGTCGGCCTTAATCAATATTATGATACTACAATTCAAACATCACAATATTACATTATTAAAATGTGTGACCTTTCAACACATTTCAAACAAAAGCTACATCAAGTTAATCACACTAACTGACTTTCACAAAACCTATGGTACATTTTAATTTATTCAATTAAAATTTATCATACCAATTATTATCATGTATATCACACTTATATACCTACACAGTTTCAATTAATTCTATATAATAGGCCATTCAGACTATCATAGTCTTTATTAAGCCTTCATATTACTACTACTCATCACATATCCACATCACAGGATATGGAATAATTACCAACTCTATGTTTCACTTATATACTTATCAACTAGTATATAACGTAAACATTTTATTCTAAACTTCCAAGAAAATTTTGGTGAATGCTATCATCACCTATCAATTTTCAAGGTTTCCCTTACTTCCTAACACCTATAATTTCTTAAAAAAATAAACAATCATTCAATTCATATTTTCTCAACTTTTCAAACAAGGATCAACTAAATCTTTAACACCATCCAGCTCCAGATATACTTTCATATCATCCCTTAATTGGATCTAATCCCAATCTACCACTTTATCACTTACTTTAGTTGTGTACAATCAACAAATAACAAAAGAATCCCTTCAATTCTTTCAACACTTTAATAACTTACCATAAGGTACCAATCAACCTATGCGACTAGTAATAATAACTTTAAATTATTTCACTTTTTATATTCTTACCCATTCAAAGTTATCATCACAACCTCATACACTGGTAAGAATTTCTTATCACAATTCTAATAAATGTGACTTAATTTGCACCTTTCAACAATTTACAACTGTCATATCATTCAATGACTTCACCTCTGTATAATTCTTCAACACATATTCAGTTCAAATATCAAATATTTCCTGACTGAATACTCAATTATACTTAACACCATTTCAATTACTTAATACTACTTTAAGCCATTACTCAAGTTTTACAAACTTAGACAATTTGGGAAATTAATCACATTCCCCACATAATCATAACATTACAATCTATGTTAGACTATTTCAACACACACAGTTGACTACATGTCAATTTTGATTTCAAGCAATCAATCAATAAAATTCTCTAACTGCTTTTCTCAAGTTTGACTCAATTCAAACCAACCACCAGCAATTAATTTTATACACAACTCTCTATTCATGGTTTGACTTTCAAAGTTAACATACCATCAAGTTAACTCCCAAACCATTTCATCTTATATGTTCACTTTCAAACACATATTTCAAATTATTACTTTCAATAATTTTATCAATCCTTCACAAGGACAAAATCAACCTACATCAATCTTGGCTCCATACAAGCTATTTCATATTGTATGTTTACTTTCAAACATATACTTCACATTATTACATTCAATAATACTAGTAGTTTCTCAAGTAAAACAATATCACATTAGTCAATTAGGTTTATCAATCAAAACCCCCACCAATGACTATTATTGTTTGCACTAGCATTTTTACAGTCTAGATGTCACAGTTCTATCAACTGATGGTTTTCTTATCAAAACAATTATTAAACCCCTTAGCATACTTTCATGCTCAGTTTTCCTAAATCACATTACACTTCTTTTATACCAAGTAGCCTCAACAAGTTCATGTGACACAACATAATATAACAACGGTGATCAGGCGTTGCAAGATTATGTTCTTCACAATCCATTCTCAGGCTACTCTACATTATAATTATCAATGTGATCTATTCTCATCTCATATATATATTAAATACTTCATGATTTCAAATCAATCATAATCTATTTAATAGTTTCTATCAGCTGATACACATTCAAAATCAGCTTACTACTTATATATTCAATCCTACATAAGCAAGTCATCTCACATATACACAATGTTCTAATTTTCAACAACTGAATTACTTAGTATATCACTTATTTGAAACCTCAAACACATGATAACTTATCATCATAGTTTCAATACTTAATATTAATCAATGTCCTCATTTACCTCAAAATTCAGGACACATCTTACTTAATTATCATCACTTTGACATATGCTATCATATCAAGCATCACTGTCACAACCAGTCTACTTAATCATGTTACTATCAAACATTTCATTTATTAATTTACAATTGACCAGAAAGATCTATCACTTCCCAATCAATTTCACATTATCACACTCTACATTTCTCTTAAACCTATCAGTCTTGGTTTAGGTCAAGTGTTTAACTATAATCAAGACATATCATATAGTCACATAAACACATATTGTCTCAGTTAGCAGTCATTCTCAATTCAAATGACACAACCTTCCTTAACAAGGATTTAGATCACACCTTGTGATCAATCTACTAATATAATATTATCAATTATATTATTTCACCAATAAAAACACATCTTAGGTTCTAACATTAATCCAGTTAAAACCTTAAGTAACTCTTTTCTACTCATTTAATCACATTTCTGCATTTTTTAATTCAATCAGAAATACTAGCCACAATGAGCAACTCATTTAATACCTCTATCTGATATCAACATATAACAATCCTTAGTTGACTCAAAACTAGGGAATCATATCAGTCTGACTCAATTAACTTCTCAACAAAGCTTACTCAACATAACAGAGTAAACAATTCAAGTTAATATAATATAGCATAGGCTTATCGAAGATTACCTGATAAATCTTAAGCCAGCAATGTTGAGGAAACATGAAATAAACCAACCAGTTACTCATGTCCCTCCGTCTCTGCATTCAAACAAGAACTTCACAACTTGTTATGGGTTAGTACATATTCAACTAACTACTTTCCCACATATCAACAAATCACTAAACCCACACCCACTGGAATGTTTGACGCAACTCAATCAAAGTTTAGGATTGAACATACTATCATGCCCAATTCACCCAAACTCTTGCTCTGATACCAACTTATAACACCCCTCGTTTCATTGTAAACAATCATATAATAATGGCGACTCGGAAGCGTATTTTTAAAACATTTCTACCAATTTACTCAAAATGTCAATAAACTTTTTCAAAGTCAAACACTTGACATTTCAACAAACTCGGTGTTATATGATTCAAAACATTTTTACAATTATATAAAAATAACATCAGAGTAACAGCCTGTCAAACATTCCATCCAGTCAAAACACTTCCTGCCCTGCCCACTATGTCCCATCTATTTCAACCTGCAGGAAGAACTGTGGTGGGGTTAGCACAACGCTAAGTGAATGGAACTATAACAACAGTCCAACCTAGCATAACAATCTGTTTACATAAAACCCAACAAACAGAATGTAAATCAATAAATCAATCAATTAACTAGCCGACATTCACACAATGTCATTCAAGCTACGTCAAGAGGATCGGTGGTCCCTGAGCAACCATATACCGGTTTGGCACCCAGGAACACTTATAGTTCAACTGTATTGGCCCATACAGCACTACCGATAACTTGTTGTTGATCACACACGACCTAGATCTCTAAACCAACATTTCAAGCTTTCGAGATCTCCTGTCGTCTACAACAACAACAACAAGCCCAACCATCAAATCAAGTTGACCTCTGAATCTTACATATTAGCACGAATCATCTAAGTAAGCAACATGCCAGACTATCATGGCAAGCATTTCAACAGATGCATCATATCACAGTAATATAGTAAATTACTCGTTGTAAATCAAATCATTACAACTAAATCACACTGAGGTTACAGATCCACTCACCAATACCTCAGCTGCAAGCTCAGAAGTCTAATATTACTGAGCCTTCTACACATCTGAGAATACAATCAATAAACAATGAGTTAGTAACTTGTATCAACTGATAATACTTATGTAATTAACATCGTTACACAATCATAACATAATTACATGTATCAAGTGATCCCTAAGATCACAGCAACAAAAGTTCAATTCGGAACATAATCAAAAAGTCCTGAATTAAGGTCCAAAAACTGTAAAATGCCATTTTCGACCCCTAAACGACCCCGAATGGCCAAAAACTGACTAGGCTATAGTTTATAGCTTTGATAAGTGGGCCGTTTTCGAGTGACCATGTAAATTTCAGCCCAATCGGAGTTTAAAGACAATTAGTCAATTTTTCCGTGGCAAAAATCACTACTAAACACTTATGCACTTTTGAAATTTGCAAAACATAGGATCGGGTTCTTAGCATTTGAATCCGCCGGATTCCTTTGAATCCGACCGGATTCCCTAATTTATCTGAATCCGCCGGATTCAATTGAATCCCACCGGATTCCCACCTTCGTTCCAACCGACCTGCAACTGTTCAAAACCCAAACCTACGGGTTTTATCAAATTTCACCAAAACAGGGTTTCTAACAGTTTTTATACCACAAATAACATTACATAAACACTATGTAACATTTATAACCTATTTCTAACATTCAATTCTTCCAAATCATCAATTTACCCAATTTCAATCAAAATCAAATTCTTAAATACACAAAAATACTTACTGATTGAAGAGCATAATGATGATAATCTGATCATGATGAAGTTTCACGAGAATCACAACTTCCTGATTTGATTTCTAATTTGATTTGGAGGTTTTCAGAGAGTTTCTGTGAGTTTCAGAATAAAAATGAATAACTTTCCTAAATAGGAAAGGATATATATAAGTCGGCTCATCCAACCGCCTTCAATATACGGGTATAATTTAATACCCTATCTCAATCTATTGTCTGGAACCCGAAAACCACTTGCGAGTCCAAACATTTTATTGCACCGTCAACTATATTAATTTACAACAATTAATAATTCCCTTATCATATTGGAATATTCGACTCCTATTCCAATTATTTCAACTATTTTAAACAATATTATTTCCAAACACATTTAAATATATAATTAAATCAAGGAATAATATATAAACAACTAGGTCCATTTTAAGGATGTTACACCGACAGTATTCTCCTACTCCGCAATTGCGTTCTGTAGCAGTGTCCTTCGCTGAATGTTGTGAAATTTCCTTTTTTTTCCTGCACACATACATTAATTTAAAAGCCTTAAATAAAAATTTAAGAACACTGTAAACTCAATTTTTTTTACTTTTCCACTTTTTAAACAAAAATATAAATACAGTGTTACCACCTCCTCGCACTCTAACAAACATTCATCCAGAAAAACATGTATCACCGTCATGTACTCTTATTTCTCTTAATATTTTTCTTACATATTTCACCACAATTTTTTTTTTCTTTTTTATAAAAACCAACTGCCATTTAACCTTCTTTTAATATACTTGAGAATTATCAACTCGGTACACATTAGTTTTGCTTTTACACTGACATTCAAATTAATAATAATACATACGTATAAAAATGAGTGATTACACCACTACAAATTCTCCGTACATTACTAATTAACTGTGTTTCATGATGTTATATTGTATAACACTGTAAATCATGATTAGTAGTGTACGAAAAATTTTTGATGGTGTATAGATCATCGCTACTACCTAAAATAGAAAATAGAAAGGAAATTAAATAGTGAGTGAGTGTGTGTGTGTTTATTTGAAAGTTTTGCATGAGCGCAATGAGTCAGGCAACCTTTGGGTAACAGCTGCGGGTAAACCATGCAGCATGCATCATCAGCCACGCATTTCCCCAAACTCAAATCGTGTCACTCATCCATGCACACCTCTCTCTTTCTCTCTTTAATTATTATTTTATTATATTCTATATTATATATATACACATATATAAAACCTTAAAACCCTCAATCTTATTAATACTACTATACTATACTATGTTTGTTTTAATAAAAAGGAGAAAGAAAACAGCAATATAATGAAGAAAACACCAATTGAAGAAAAATTCTCACTCTTTTATGAAACATGGGTATCTCAACTAGAGGAATATTTAAGATTTCTTGTTCAAGATTACACTCATGATTCTGATTATGAAAATTTGATTGCAAAAATGACAACACATCACAAGAATTACTATAGATTTAAATGGGCCGCGGCTCATGAAGACGTTTGCGCTTTTTTCACTCCTGTTTGGCTTACACCTCTAGAAAATGCTTATCTTTGGGTCACCGGTTGGAAACCATCCACAGTTTTTCGGTTCGTCGAGACGTTACGACGAACCGGACCCGGGCTGGTTGACTTAACCGATGACCAGATGAAAAAAATTGAAGGGTTGAGATTAAAGATTAAAATGGAGGAGGAAAAAGTTGAAAGAGAAATGGAGAGACAACAAGTTGGGATGGCGGATAGAAGGATGGTGGAGTTGGTACAAATGATGAGAGGTGGCGGTGGCGATGCGGTGGCGGTGGTGGCGGTGAAAGGGTTGTTAAGTGGGCTAGAAAAGGTGATGAAAATGGGAGATTGTGTAAGGTTAAAGACATTGAAAGGGTTGTTGGATTTAATGAATCCAAAACAGTGTGTTGAGTTGTTCGCTGCACAATCTATGTTTCATGTTCAGTTAAGTAAGTGGGGCAAAAAAAGTTGTGAATTTTGAGAATTTGTAAGTTTTTTTTTTTGTTTATTTTCATGATATAACTAATGTTAGTTAGTTATAGTTAGTTCATCATGTAGTTAACTATTTGGTTTTTGTTCAAGTGCTAATTTGTATCTTCCTTGACCAAATAGATTCTGAATGTGAAAAAAAATAAAAAATAATATTAAAATCACACATGTAATGTATCATTTTTGTTAATAATCAAAGGTAGTGTTAGATTTTGTTAATTTTTACACATTAACGATATTTTATTAAAGTAATAATTAAAGTTGTTTGGTTGATGCAAATTATCGTTTTGAGGATGTGTCATTCGTATATTTAGTTTTGTTGGTAAGAATGATGATGTGACAAGAAGATCTCAAGTCAACTACTTTGACTCCGATAAATGGCCTCATCTTACATGAATCATGATGATGTATATATCCTGGTTGTTGTGCCTATAAAAAACTTTTGGGCTCGAATTTGATCCAAGCGTGCGTGGCTTAGTTGACTAAACTTTTTATCGAGTCCAAATATACATCGAGAGTCCTATCAACACTAAAGTAAATATGCGACAAATTAAATAATAAAAACTTTAACTACATGAATAATACGTATATCATTTGACGATCCCTACTAATCAAATCGTCGCACATATTTTTTTATATATTTGTTTTAAGCACAGGACATTTTTAGCAGTATGTATATCAGATTGGCTTAGGCACTGGTTATTAAGAGGGCTTAACGTTATACTTCACCTGACCATCACTTTGCATCACATAGTGATGCCATAGGCACCAACACATTACTTGAGCATCAATCACTTCAACTTCTCCAGACAGTAAAGTGAAGTGCCGATGTGAAGCCCGCGCGAATAAAAAATATATATATTTTTTGTTCTTTTAATATATATAAATAAATGTATATTGGTAAATGTGAGGCTCGAAAAAAATGATTGGCAGTGTTTAGTCAGTAAACTGAGAAGTGTCGACATGACACTGATTTGACACCAACTGACTTTGCATCAGTGGTTGGGAGTGGCCTAAGGCTCTGGTTGTGGAGTTAGAATGTTTGTTCAGAATATAAATCATACATATAGTGGTTAATTACTACGTAGTACTACGTATTTATTTTATGTCTTGCACATCTTCTGAATATAATATATAGTTGAAAACAAATTCTCCTAAATGACTAAATAAATAAGTCCTTTTAGTATGTAGTTGTTAAGTTGAAAAACAAACTGGCCTCGGCTGATACGATGACATGAATTTTAATCTGTATGTATCAACTAACTGCCAACAATCCCATAATATGTCTTTCTTATTAGTCAACCTAGGTAGTTGACAATTATTAACAACGCCTTCCGACCTAAATGTTGACTTTCAAGCTATTTTTAGTCAACTTATTTTCATTCATGAGCTGAGTGTGCGTTTACAACCTATGTTTATGCTACATTGGGCCTAGAAGTTCTTCTATCCATTTTCTTTCTAGTACGATAAGTGATTCGTACACTATCAAAAATTATCAGTGCTTTACAGTATTGTACAATATAACACTATAAAGTAGAGTTAATGGTTTTTGTTGTGTACGAATAATCACCAATGTAAATGTTAACATGTTAATGTAAATGTAAATAAATAATTATATTGGGCAATATGAAAAAGTTATATTATTTTGGGCCTTTAGTCCTTTACAAACCTGTTATAGGCTTAAGTGCTTAACTGAGCTTTGCGGAAGACATATATTGAAACTGGACTTCACACAAGTACATACTATAGTAATCGGGCTTGCATGGGCCGGGCCTTTTTGAGCTGGACTAGTGGACTAGATGAATATCTAACGAGTACACTAGTACAGACTACAGTTTCCCTTTTATTTTCATCTTAGGCTGCATTCTATATTTAACCCACATTTTTACATAAGCATTTTCCTTATATTAAAATTGACTTTTTCCTTATTTGAAAAAAAATCATTTAGTTGCCGTTTGAGACAAAGAACATCAAGGAAGCCGTTTTAGATTACTGAACGTCGTAATAGTATACAATTTGAACACTTAATATGAAAATCGGACACCTTTTAAGGATCGGAGTGAAAACGAAATCTCTCGTCTTGAATTTTGTTGCTCAATTGCTTAGCTTGAGAATACGTATGACTGCAAAGTATCACAGTGTCACTTTCATGTTTGGTTCGCTAGCAAATTGAGATACATAGATTTATTGACAAATTGATCTTCCATATGTGTAGCGTCGTACACTTGTACTATACATAAACCAAATTCTTTCATCTAATCACGTTACTCGTAACTGACTATGATAGCGTGTTTGTCGTTCCATCTTTCAAAATACGTGAAGTACGAAATACAAGGAAAGAGGACAAATTTTTGTCATTTTCTCTCAAAACCCGATATGAATACTCAACTACATGGACCATATGATGTAACATTTTTGATGATGATATTTTAGGTATTCTAAATCTCATGTATAACATAAACAAAAATTGAAGATGACAAATACTACTTGTTTATTTAATATTGAAAAAAATCTTAACATCCATGGGTCTTACAATAATATTGGAAGCTAGATATGGTCCATATGGATATAGCCCAAATACCCAATCATTGGATAACTTGGGCTTGTTTTGGTAGATGGAATTTTTTTTATTTGTTATGAACACTATAATAAAATAATTCATCCATTTAGTATTTTAAAAAAATTATAATATTATTTATTAATTAATTGAATATACTGAAAATAGTGCTGATACAAGAAAATACCTTAAATATGATCAGAAAATTGAATAAAAACTATAGTTTATGCATAGAACAATGCTACATATGGAGCAAGTACATATCATTCCTAAATAGAATATAATGCACAAATCATATGTAGAGGTATAATATTGCTAAAGGGTGGTGATATATCCACCATTGTTTTTGATAAATCCAACAAACATGTGCATTAAAACTTGTACAGTACACAAAATTAATGCACAGTTTTGGTGGATTTATCAAAAACAGTGGTGGCTGTATCAATACCCATTGCTAAAAGAGCTAAATGTCATCGGCGATCGCAAAAGTGACATATACGGGCATCACAACTTATTTTCAAGAAACACGTCTGAATAATGATGATCGTCAAATATCACAACCGCGACGTATTTTCAAGAATACATAACGTAGCATGGTTTGTAAGTCTAAAAAAATACATATTTCACAGCCCCTAAAATAAAGGGATATGATAAAAAACATCCCTTTTTCTGTTCTTAAGCCGCTACAGCAAACTGGTTCCTTTTCCAAACAAGAGGTTGGTACTCTTCCACGAGTGTTTGCTCGATCTTCTCCCATGGCATCTTGCTCTTAGCCAGCTGTCGTTTCTTTGCCGCCACTCCAACAGTACTTGCAGATGACTTTAGGATAAACCAAAAATAAGTTTAGCGCTCAAATGAGATAATATATTTATATATGAAGATATATATAACAAAAAAGTCGAAAGAATGTGTAAATTACATATAAGTTAGTGGTACGTGTGTTTGATGTTATAAAGTATGATGCCCAAAAAATCTAAGACAGTTAAACATTTTACATTTTAGTTTGAAACTTTATAACATGACACAAATATACACAATTTATATGTGTATATATTAAACATGGCAATAAAATTATGTAGAAGTGATTAGTTGATTTGTTGTATAGAAGTTAAAACATCTTAATTCAAGAAGACAAAAATGTTCACTAACTAGAGCGTGAGCGTGTAACGTACCTTGTAGCAATATCCAGCTTTAACGTCGCAAACAGGGTAATCACTAGGACAACAAGCCGCAGAATTCTTGCAACACACGGCATTAGTGTAACCACAACAACCATGGATCAAACAATAGTTGTAGAATTCAAGTATGCAACAACACGTTTGGTCTGCTGCACAATATGAGAATTCACCACACTTGCTAGGTGCTGGTGGTGGTGGAGGAGGTGGTGGATGTGGTGGAGACGGTGGGGCCGGTGGTGGTGGTGGGCCAGGTGGGGTTGGGGCCTTGGTGATTGGGTACATTGGCTCAAGGTACATTCCACAAACACCATTTTTGATACCGCTGTTTCTTTTCATTAAGATGTAGCCTTCAAGTCCCCAATATGTGCCCCATTGGTTTTTGACAATCCAATAGTCCTCACCATCTTGTGAACCATAACCAACGATAAGTACTGCGTGGTCTAAGTTATACGCGCTGCTTGAGCATTGTCCATTGTATATACCCTAATGAATATGCAGAAAAGAAAATCTTCAGTTACACATATATACATTAATATCTAAGGGCATAATTTTATAAACTATAGCATCAGATACAAAATTTGAGAATGTTATTTATTTACTTACTGTATTTTTCATACTCAGAACTCATAATGAGTGGAAAATTCAGTCTCAACAGATAAGTGAAAGTTCAATTTTAGAACAGCAAATTGACGTAAAATCAGTACATACAAATCATCTTCTAAGGAGATTGGAATCAGCAACCTCTTGGTTAACGGGCTCCTTGACTAGGCTAAAGGCCATCTGGTAATTAAGTGCGTACGTTTACCAAAAGTAATAATTTCACTCCTATATTTTTTCATATGATTTATGAAATGACATACAAATTTGCGAATAACCATAGTATGTACTTACCCCAGTGTATAGTTGAAAGTCGTAAGCTGAACCAACAATACCAATAGTAACAGGTTGCTGTGCCGTAGCACAAAGGACTGCATCTTCATTTGTATCAACTTCCACATAGCTATCAAGCGATACAACTGCCTTCTTCGACTTATACAACGTTACAATTGCAATATGAATGAGATTTATATACTGTACGTACGTAATCATTAGTGTCGATGATATGATCAAAATTATAGTACCTTGGTGCTGTCACATCTACCATCGCGGCCATTAGAACTAGTATAAGGATAATCGGCTTCAGAATCAATCCCACCGTTCTTAATAATCCACCTATAAGCTGTGTCCATGTTTCCACCATCGCACCCATAATCATTTGAGTCGCAATCAACGAGTTCTTGCTCTGAGAGGCTAATGAGCTCACCGGTGGCTAGTGCATATGCACCTTCAATGGACCCGGTCACAGAGAACGCCCAACAACTTCCTACATACACAAACATAAAACCCGAATTCAATGAATGTTACAAATAATTCACAATCATATGATCATAACAACTTTCTACAGGGTACAAGTAATGTTTGTAAATCACTTGAAACAATTGTTCATCCTATCAAAACTTACACACATAAGTTATATACGAGAGATGCACTAAATTCATTCTGAAATGACAAAATGAAATATCGAGTATGATTATATACGTTTAATGGAACTTTCACCTGATAAAATAGTTAAAGAATTAATATTGGTTAATAATCATAGTTGAGGTTCAAATGATTATCACGATTCATGTATAAGTTAAGAACTCACAAAAATTACTAATTAACATATTTGTTCACATATTAATATGTGAACATTAATGTAAGTTTAATTGAGAGAAAAATAACTAAATACCTTAAAAATAAAAAAATTACGAACATGCTTCATTTTTCGTGTTTCTACGCATAATTTTAAGATTTTCAAATTCTTCTTCTCGTTCAAACCTACATCAATGTTCATATACGGATAATGTTAAACGGCTTTAGATTTAAACAAAAGCAGATTATCAGTATAGTTATAACACAAATGATATGTTGTGATAACTTATGTTCAATAGAGTATATTGTATAAATGAGTTATATAATGAGAATGGCAATTTTCGTTATATGCATTTTTTGTCCACAAGGATAAATAATGCGAGAAAATAAGTAAAGGGACAAAATCAGCAAAACGAATAAACCACAAGGACAAAATTTGCAATTTACCCTATTTTAAACCACTCTTAACTTTCTATAAAGGTAAAAAAGTAACATATTTGACTAACAAAAGTCTTATGTAAACTTTCGTACACAACTAATACACGTCTATGAATAAATTAAATATATATACTTCAACTTCACCACATAATAACAAATATATAGTTTTATACATATTATATCTTTGTGATAATGCTTATTTTTGGTAAATATATTCAACGAAAATGACATTCGATCTTGTGTACCGATACAACTGTACAAGGCAAATTGTAGTACTGGTTGTTGTTGTCTATTTATGTAGTTTATCACTATTGAAGAATATTTAATAATTAAAATAATATTAATCGAATACTAAATACTCATAAATCACAAAGATAGATCATAATATACTGATAAACCCTACATATCATCATAATTAATATTATATACATTCTTTTGCATTTAATCAACATATCATTAAAACAAAAAAGCATATTACTAATCTAAATAAATATTATGGATGTGTAAGTTTCTACCATTAAAAGGGTAATTACCTAAACACTACTCAATATTTCCTCCGTCTCAATCAAAATGTGCACTTTAACTGTGCACAGTTTTATATATATCCACTAACTAAACTTTTTACCGATCAAAATTTATACCAACTAAAATATATTTTTATTGATTAAATAATAAAGTGAACAATTATAATGAAACAACCCAAACATCAATATGAACATTTTAAGTGTACGGAAGGAGTACATTTTATAAAGAAAGTACGATTAAACCCTACAACAAAATTGTCATAAAGCTATTGTAAATTAATTTTTTATGAAAGATTAAATTAAATTTAAATTTATAGATAAAATATATTTAAGAATTAAATTAAATGCTTACCACACTGCCCTTGGTCCTTGATTGGTGTAACTACTCCCTTGTCCCTCCAATCCAAAGAAGCGGGTGCATCACATGACTTTGTTGTACTCAAAGTCATATTTCTATTTTCACCCCTCATCTTTAATGTACTACTTCTAGGCCCCTTATTTTTCGAAAAGTACATTTCCCTAAACTCCTCATTACTTAAATCAGCAAACTTGTTTAATCCCACAGTATGATCCAACTCCGACTTCCTTTGCGAGTTCTTCTCCAATATGTACTTCAAACTATTGCGAAAGTTCTTAAGCCTACGTGTCTCCTCTTCTTCATGCTCGTATCTTTTGCCATGCAATTCCTTCCATTTTCCGAATAATTCGGATACTTTTTCGGTCGATAAGATATCGGTTTCTTGACCGTTAAAGTTCGTGAACTCGGCCGGGAGGGCAGATGATAAAGGGTAAGATGATGCAAAAGATGAAATATAGATGAAGAATAGAATAGTAACTAGGATGGAACTTGAGGTATTCATTTTAGTGAGCAAATGAATCTTGAAAGTGGTTTCTTATTTTATAAGGGTTTTTGAATCTTTTAACTTCTACCTAACCATTTTCTTGGGTGGACAATAATATAGCCAAATCATCTTGAGCTGTGGAAGTACTAAAATAACATTAAAGTGTTGGCATGAGTGGTTTTTTATGTGGGTATTTTGGTAATTTGAACATGAATGTGAAAAATGTAGCTTGTTGTCTACTATTGGAACACATACTTCTTATTTAACGTATAAACTCATTTTCTCTAATCTTATCTAACTAAGGAATTTATTGCACAGTGTTTGAAAGCAATTTTTTTTATTGAAAACAACAAATATAATATATAGATATAGATTAATAATAAATAAATAAATAAAAGTTTGAGTCATGCTACACTTACACAAAGCTTACATAATTTTGTTTACATAATTAGGTGGAACAATTAAATCATGAGAGAGAATGAAGTGAGAGAATGTACAAATTCATGTGATTGGTCCACTTATTTTGCCAACTCATTATGTATATATTTTTGTGCAAGATTTATGTAAATTTAGACTTTTTATCGTAGCAATAAATAATTAAATATATTTGGTTGATAGTCACGTGGATATTGGGTATTGACTATGGAGTATCTAGAGACTAGAAGGAGAGGTGGGGCGAGACGAACCAAATGACGTCGTTTTGGAAGTGATACTTCATCTTACAACGGACAAAATAGGCATAGTACATTATAGGTATGGTGAGAAATTTGTTGATGATATATACTTATTACTTAACTATTGTATATCCCGTCCGATTGACGGTTTCGTAAGATATGACAAATTTGATAACGTATGTAATTATAAATGAGAATAATTAATTACAAGTTTATGTAGAACACTATATGTATTTCATTGTTGCTATCCTTTAAATATGAGATATTGTAAAATTTTGATACCAATAATCTTTTGACTAAATTTTTAATATTAAAGTAATCGATAACTTACTAAGTGTGATTTTCTTTTTTGATATTTGTGTGTATATTGAACATGTAGATATAGAGGCACTGTAATACAATAATGTTATATGTGTTACATATATGATAAATTTATAATCTATTCTTAACATATATGTATTTGTACCTTAAATTATGGGTGTCACTAAAATTGGTAAATTACCATTACGCTACATACTCTAAACAATTCATTCAAACCACGTGTGTTTCTTTATCTACATACAAATTTTCTTAAACCTACATAAAAAATTTTAAGATCATTAGAGATGATACTTGATTTGAACAATGTTATACAAAATATATATATTTACTTAAGAACTTGATTTTTATCAAATGCACACACAATAAATCAAACTATTTATGGGTTAGTCACTTAGACATCAATACAAAGATCCAATAATTAAAAGTAAAACACCCATATGGTTAGTCTCGTAATCAGAATCTTTCTAGTTACAAAGAACGACTTTGAAAAATGTCATAAAATTTATAAGAGTTTAATTGAAAACCATTTAGAAACCGCATGCCTATATAATAAAAAAGTAACCTTTAGATGAAATATTAGAAAAGCAAAATGATATAGCATATATAAATAAATTCATCGAAAGAGATTAAAACTATAACAAATATTTTAGCATAATGATTATCATAATAGACACTTAATATTAGTTCCATATGAAAGGTTTTCTTTATTGACAATATTAATGTGTTTTAAATTTCACAAATTCAATATTACTTACATGGCATACCTAACTATCAAGAGTTAACCAAATGATGCCACTTTTAACCAAATGATGCCACTTCACATTATTGATTGTAAAATTCATCCACATAGGCTAGGGGGATAGTCACTTAGTATATAGGAAAAATATTCTCTCCGTCTCAAAATTGTAGTTCATCTCTCTACAAACATTTCAAATTAATTATCCACTTTTAAAAATAGATAGGAAAGTTTGATCGTAATTACCATATTATTTTTGATTAAAATTATTATTACAAAACCTTTAAAGAAGCAGTAATTAATTGGTTAAGGGTAAAACTGTTATTCTTCAAAAAGTAAGAAAGTGAAATCAGTGATGATTATGTTTTTATTAAACTGCGTGTTTTTCTCGGCTAACAATTATTATGGGACGGAGGATGTACAAACAATCCTTTTATATGTGTTAAAAAGTAGGAAAGTAAAAAAAATTATAAAATTGCATTTGAAAGACCTTAGGTTTTATGATTGGTTAGAGCACAAGATGTGGTGACACTGTTTTCAGAGTGTCCTGAGGAGAATGTTGTTGTTGAGGATTTTGTGATGTGGTAGATAGTGTTCTAGACAATGTTCTGAAGTTTTTGTTTTTAATACAAATAATTGAATAAATTAAAACATGTAACAAAATGAATTAAATAAAACATAACATTTATTGAAACAAAATACTTTATCAAATTAAAATTATATATTAGGTTAATATTTATATAAGCCCATTAAAAATAATAATCATACCAATAATTAATCTACTATAAACCCAATGATACATCACCAAATATATAAAAAACCCAGCCCAATAATATTATACCTAAACCCTTTTATTTATAACAAAAAAAACCCCTAAATCCTCTTTTCTTTTCCTAGCCGTCAGTGGTATCTCTTGTTCTTCTCCATTTCATTCTTCTTCTCCATTTCATCTTCCAATCTCAAATTTTAAAAGCAAAAAAAAAACATCAAATTCATTTACCTTTTCCTTATCTAGCCATTAGAAAAATAGAAAGAAAAAAAGAAAAAGAAAGATACCCAATATAGCGTCCGGGATGAGATGGCGTAGGCGAAAACGATATCGAGAACGACAGTGCGGGATGGGAAGACGTCGTTGAACGGCGTTCTCGGAGCAAAACGGCTACAAAACGCCTAGAATGAATATTCAAAATGCAAAACTAGAATTTTGCGGTAGCACATTGTATGGCGTATCATCCTCATTGTTAAATGTTAATTCAAAATTAGTTATTAATTAGTTATACAATTGTTAAATAAAGTTACGAAGAACTAGTTAAAAATATTAATTCAAAATTAGTTATTAAATAGTTATACAATTGTTAAATAAAGTTACGAAGAACTAGTTAAAATAAATATTAATTCAAAATTAGTTAAATGGTAGTTAAACTAAAATTTTAAAAGTCCAGTTAAAATAAAGTTAGAGCACTAACTAAGTATGTATCATACTATTTCAACTTTCACTGAAATCTTTCAAGCAATTTTTACCCACAAACTAACAAAAGTAGTTGTCTTCACTCTAGATCCAAAACCCATCTCAAGCATGTTGATTTCTTCAATCTGACTCTTTTCAATCATGTGGTGTCCGCTAATCGCATGTTTTATGCTTCGTTAATCGTTTGTGCATCTCGCATATCCACCACCCGGTCGGATTGTGGTGCCTAGACCATCCAGGTTTTCGTGGCTCTCGGTTTCGAACCCTTGTTGCTCTTGCAACTGTCCTCTTCGTTCTTCGGTTTGAATCCTCTCAAGATTGGTTCCAATCAATTTCAGGACCGGGTTCTGTCTCGACGTTTAGACATAAGGGTTACAACTTCAATGCAATACAACAAATATATCATTTATCCACACTTTTAAAAAATGTGTGAAAATATGTTAAATTATTCATATTTATAATTGTGTAGAAAATTGTTACCCTAATAAGTGTGGAAATCACCACAATCTTCACATATATAAGTGTGGGGAAAAAAGGTTAACACTTAAAAGTGTGAAAAAATTTTTGTAACACACAATTTATCCACACTTTCTCTTGTGTGAGAAAATCATGTGTTACAAAATTTTTTTCACACTTTTAAGTGTCGAAAAGTTGTAATTTCTCTACACTTAAATGTGTGAGCTTTTCATTCTTACATATATAAGTGTGGAAAATCTTATCTTTTTCAAAAAAAATTACACACTTTCAAAAAACGTGAAGAAAAAAGTGTGGTAAAATGACTTTTTTTTTTGTAGTGATGTTATGTATATTTCAAGTCCTTCCAAGGACTTCTACAGGGTGTTCGCCTTTATTTGTGGTTATGTGTTCGGTGGGTTTGTATTGCGGAGTTTATGTTTCTTGGATCGTTTGGAGATGCTACATGTTTTAAACCTCAAGTTTTAGGATTATGCTTGTTGGACTTTTAATTAGTTTAAGACTTGGGGTATAAACAGTAAATGGCAAAAAAAGGGAAACGGTGGCAGTTAACAACCAACAGGCGTGACTTTTGGCAAAGGGGTACAACCGCCAGTAACCACCAACCGAACCATTGTGATGGTTGGAAGGCACCTGTTCACTATCTATATATATGAGAGTCCCGTAATCACTATTAATTAGTGATTTGGAATCACACAGTGTAAAGTTTAATTGTAGAAGGGGGGGTTGAATACAATTTAAAACAATTTCAGATTTTACCAAGTGTTTCAGTTTATCTTAAATTGATTACCTATAACAGAGTATGACGGTATTGAAATAACAAGTTAAAGATATAACAGAATCAAGGAAAGACAAGTAATAGTAGCTGAAAGTGAATTGTATTTATTAAATTCACAAAGTGTTGAATGCGGAATGGATTAACCAAAGTTAATCCAATTCAAACACTTAGCTAGATTATTACAATGAAGAGAATTAACTACAGTGGACATACACGCTGATAGTTAACCTCGCTGAGTCTTAACATACACCTAGACAAACTGGTTCTCTGATAAACAGAAGAACGGTGCATGTGACGACTAACCTCAATAGTACAAAACACTGAACTATTTATACTACAAGAGTTCCTAAAATATCGCCTACAAAATAGGATCTCGGAAGGACACGTGTTGCTGCTTGATTGGTCCTGATCTCTGATAAACCGACATTCTGCGGGTCCCAATTCTGTTACCGCAAATATCTCGTTACCTTAAAACCAATCACTTGCTGCCACGTAATCTTTCGGACATTCTTTGAACTGGAACACTCTTGCTGATGTATAGATAAGAACAGTACTTTTTAGTACTTGGAGATTGAGAGGCCTTATTGAATAGTCACTGAAGATGCAGCAATCCTCCTCACTCACTGCGAGCTAACATGCTCTTGTAGAATGAATTGAACAACTGATCTTCAGTGACTAGCTGTTATTCTGGCAGTGACTTTTGCCTTTATTGATATTGAAGAAGTAATGCTCTCGCTGACGTAGGTCAGCGACACACCAAGTTGAGTATTAAATCTTCCTCAGAATATCGACCAGAATGAATGACGATCAGCGAAACTTTATCATTAGCAACAGCAGCTTCGATACAATCCATTTCTTCATTGAGTAGTGTATAGTTGAGTTGGTCAGCGACCAGTGACTTCATCATGGTCAGCGACCAGTGACTCAACAATCTCCCCCTAAATGATTGTGATTGAAGCTCCCTAGACAAACTAGTTGCTGTGAAAGTTTATAGTCAGTGTTTAAGAATTTAAACATTCAGTGACTGTATACTTGTGATCCATTCATCTTTCTGATTGGATTCTTTTGATATGATCTGAGTTTTGCACAAGTTCAAATATTATTGAAACTAAAAAAAAGTACATGATCATTTTTAGTTACAATACTCTAATCTGATTTAGATAAGACAATCTTCTTCAGTGATCAAGAAATTCAGCAACTTTTGATATCTTCAGTTTTGACTCACATTCCTTTGATATATGTCATTTAGTAGACGGGAAGACCTTCAACCAGAGAGAAATCAGGCCAAACATTCATCCTTCTTGGCAAATGATTCAAAGCTTTATCAGGAAGAGATATAGAGAAGGCGTTTGTGAATACAATCTCATCAGTGACAATATACCTCATCACAGTGCACTTGTCATCAGAGAGAAGATACTGTGAAGGAAATATTATATGCAAATATCCTTCTTCATGCAGCTTTAACCGACTGAAAATCAATGAGACATATTTGAGCTGCAGTTGATGGAGAAGGATTCATTGCTAAGCTGATATGAAATAAAAATTGCCAGGAAAATTGTAACACCAATACAGGGAATATGTATTTTTGAGATAGAAGCCGCAAAGATGATTCTCATGCATTAGTAACTTTCATAGCGTCAGCAATTTTTTCATATAGCGTCAGCAACTTTTCTATATGGTTCTAATAGCGTCAGCAACTTTTCCACATGAGTTGTAGATATGTTGACCCTGTAATATGAACCAAATAGATGATTTCTAATCAGCAACAATTCTACATATGAATACCATTGATTTTTGCATTCATTTGCACGTTTTCTCCCTCTTGATGATATCAAAAAGTGGATTAGTATTTTTCTGTAAGCATCAGCAATTTCTTCATGTAGATATCTCTCCCCCTTGATGATAACAGAAAATGCGATAGTAACTATGTGATCATGTTGTGAATCAGTTTTGGTTTTCTCATCATCAGCTTGTGTTTTAACTGATGGATCTTTAAAAACAGAAAGTGCAGCCTGTATCACTCTCTGTGACTGGAGAGCGACATTGACAGCTGGTGTGGTGATTGAAGAAAGTTGGCCCGGGTCTGTAGCCAGTGATGTGACACCAGATATGAGTGTGTTATCACCCACTGATGTCACTTGCCCTTTGAATGAATCAGCATCCTTTTGTGAGGATGATGAGTGGCTTATGGGTTGACTCAAAAAGTAAGTTTTGGTTTTAGCAAGAGTGCCCATAGAGACTGAACGTTCAGTGACTATTTCACTCTTGATCCCTGGATTTGTTAGAAACAGGGCCTTTATTTTCAAACTTTTGGAAAAGGAGTTTGAGTTCTTCTTGGATGGAGGATGATCAGCTTTGGTCACTGGGGGTGTGAGCAGTGACGTGATCGATGGGGGGGGGGGGGGGCAGAATCAGACGGGTGTACAGCAGTTTCATACTGGATTACAAGAAAACCTTGTAATCCTAGCAGAGTAGATAAAAATGGCATCACTGGACTAAGTAAAAAACAAGGCTATTATAGACCAGGTTGATTGTAAAAGAGAGTTTACCCTGATCTATCAAGTGATGAGATTAATTTCATACTCTGTTTTTATGAAAAAGAGATTTTATGGTGAGAAAAGTGATTTTTGAATGCTGTAATGACAAAATTCGTTATCAACTGAAAGAGGTAGACGATTTTAAAACGTTTGAATTTGCCGTTACAGAAATCGGAAAGACTTTTGTTGGTTTGGGTATTTGAAAAAGATTATGAAAACCAAGAGTTTGTTTTGAATTGAAAAATGATTTCATTTTGTTTGATTTATAGAAACTCTTGATTCAACAAGTGGTTAGAATTGGGAAAGCGTGGTTGATAGTGGTGGTAGATAGGGGTGACATAGGGGTGATAATTTATGATGTTTTAATGAAATAGGGGAAATGATTGTGGAGCTTGGTGGTATTAATGGTGATTTGAAAGGTGCGCCGGAAAAGTATATGTGACGTAAGGAAGAAATAGTGTCAGAGGTGCAATTTAGTGACACATCCCTTCAAATAATGATGAAAGAATCAGGGAGACCTCGAAAATAACACTCATAAAAATTATAGGATTAAATTTGCCTAAGATGTAATCTCACTGATTTGGTCACAACTTAGAATACTAACAAAATCAGAGAGATTTGATCACTGGTAAATATGAATCATAATTTTTATTCATTGAGTATGAGTGTTGATAAAAATTTATAGAGACTTATCTTTCGCTGAAAGAGTTACAGCTTAGAATACTAACAAGATCAGCTAAAGAATAGGTCTCCTTAGGTTGCCCTTTTTTTTTTTTCTTTAAAAAAATTATGTCTGATATGAACTATGTAATATTTTACTATATTTATCTTTCACTGATCTAGTTACAACTTAGAATACTAACCAGATTAGCAAAACAAAATACAGGTAAATAACAATATAGGTCATATAGAGACATACAAAATAAAAATAATAAAAAAAAAACTTTAAACAAAAATAATTAACTGAGCTTGACAGCTGAGTTAGTCATTTAAGTTTAACATGCCAAGCTCGCTGATAAGAAAATTAAATCTTTTCTCATCTAAAGGTTTTGTAAATAAATCAGCGAGTTGGTAATCAGTTGGAATAAAATGTAATTCAATATCACCTTTCATCACATGGTCCCTGATGAAATGATATCGGACATCAATGTGCTTTGTCCTAGAGTGCATTACTGGATTGTTGGCAATGGCTATAGCGCTTTGACTATCACAGTAGATTGGTATTTCATTGAAGTTAAAACCATAGTCAGCAAGCTGATTTCTCATCCAGAGAATTTGAGCAGTACATGCACTTGCAGCAACATATTCAGCTTCAGCAGTTGAAGTTGAGACTGAGTTTTGTTTCTTGCTGGACCAGCTTACGAGCTTTTCTCCAAGAAATTGACAGCTACCAGATGTACTTTTTCTATCCAGTTTGCATCCAGCATGATCAGAATCAGAGTACCCTTTTAGGGAAAAATCTGAACCAGATGGGTACCAGAGACCAAGATTAGGAGTACCCTTCAGATATCTAAAGATCCTTTTAACAGCGAGCAAATGTGATTCCTTAGGATCAGCTTGATACCTAGCACAGAGACATGTAGCAAACATAATGTATGGTCTACTAGCAGTTAGATACAGCAACGACCCGATCATTCCTCTGTAAGCAGTAATGTTTACAGATTTTATAACACCCCTCGTTAATTATAAACATTTAATATAATATTTGCGACTCGGAAGCGTATATTTAAAACATACTATCAATGTACTCAAAATGTCAATAAACTTTTTCAAATTTAATACATGACATTCCAACCAACTCGGTGTTATATAATTCAAAACATATATTTAGTTATCAACATATCATCAGAGTAACAGCCTGTCAAACATTCCATCCAGTCCAACAACTTCCTGCCCTGCCCAATATGTCCCATATATTTAACCTGCAGGAAGAACTGTGGTGGGGTTAGCACAACGCTAAGCGAGTGAACCAATAACAGCAGTCCAACCTAGCATAACAATCTGTTTACATCAAATAACAATAAACAGAAAATCAATCATTGACTCGACATCCAATCAATGTCAAGCTACACCAATCAAACATTATCAATCGTCATGAGGATCGGTGGCTCCTGAGATACCCTAATACCGGTTTGGTAATCAAGGAACTCTTATCAATCATCTGTATTGGCCTATACAGAATTACCGATAACCAGTTGTTAATCACACACGACCTAGATCTCCAAACCAACATTTCAAGTTTCAAGATCTCCCGTCGTCTACAATAACAACCAAGTCCAACTGTCAAGTCAAGTTGACCTCAGAATCTTACATACTAGCTCAAACAGCCAAGTAAGCAACTAGTCAAACTATCATGGCAAGATATCTCAACAATTACATTCTATCAAAGTAATACTATAATTACTTGTTGTAAATCAAATCATTACAACTAAATCACACTGAGGTTACAGATCCACTCACCGACACCTCAGGCCTCCACTCAGTAGTCTAATATCACTGAGTCTTCTCCACATCTGAGAATTTACAATCAAATATAAGTTAGAAATCCATATCAATACATAACTTATATCAATCCATACTATTAGGAACTTAACATAATAATATGAATATTACTAGTTCCTAATCATATATTAGTTATTACAACATAACTATTATCATATATGAACCTGAACATATATCAAATAACAATCACATTACTTATAAAAATCAAACAAGAAATGTGACACCAGCCTATCAAGCCGCCGGCTTCTCTATGAAGCCGCCGGCTTCAAACCACCACCCGCCGGATTCACCTTCCAAATCGCCGGGTCAATTACCAAATGTGGTAACAGAACTAAACTTCGTTTTAAAGCTTACACTACCCGCCGGGTCGGGTTTATACCCGCCGGTTTCCTACAAAACATCACAAGCCGCCGGCTTGGCTTATGAAGCCGCCGGCTTCGGCTAACAAGAACAAGCCGCCGGCTTGGCCAAAGAAGCCGCCGGCTTCTGGCCTCGTCCCAGCCCAGCACGAACAGCAGAAACCCTAACTCGCGGGTTTAATCCCCAAAACACAAAAAACTCGTTTTTAAACGGTTATAAACCTCAAATATCATCACATAATCAATATGTAACACTTATAACCTGTTTCTAACATCCAAATCTCTCAAATCATCAATTTACCCAAATTCAATCAAAATCAAATTCTTAAATACACAAGAATACTTACTGATTGAAGAGCATAATGATGATAATCTGATCATGATGAAGTTTCACGAGAATCACAACTTCCTGATTTGATTTCTAGTTTGATTTGGAGGTTTTCAGAGAGTTTCTGTGAGTTTCAGAATAAAATGAATAACTTTCCTAAATAGGAAAGGATATATATAAGTCGGCTCATCCAACCGCCTTCAATATACGGGTATAATTTAATACCCCATCTCAATCTATTGTCTGGAACCCGAAAACCATTTGCGAGTCCAAACATTTTAATGTACCGTCAACTATATTAATTTACAACAATTAATAATTCACTTATCACATTGGAATATTCGACTCCTATTCCAATTATTTCAACTATTTCAAACAATATTATTTCCAAACACATTTAAATCAAGAAATAATATATAAACAACTAGGTCCATTTCGAGGATGTTACAACTCTCCCCCCCTTAAAGAGATTTCATCCCCGAAATCTAACCTCAATCAATCTAACTAATGTGATATAATCACATATATCTTAATATACATTTGTCCTCAATAGCAACTTACAACTATACTTAGACTGTTTGAATTCTTTCCACATGCACATATCCAAATGTACATGCTTCTATCTTTTCCTATGCACACATACAGTGCATCCATCCAACATCTCATAGGAACCAATCATCTATCTAATTCCTTTATCACCAATCAGATAAAAGTTTAAAGCACCCTATCACTTTAACCAACAACAATAAGTGAAACCTAACATCACTTACTAGGTCTACACAACCAGAAATTAGCAACATGCTAAAATCTTTAACCTACTCTCACTGTTCATCACTGGTAACAATAAAACAGCAGTAACAATATCACAACAACAGTGTTTATTAAACCACAATGTACCTAGCAACACTGAAATATAATTCAGCTTACGACCAACAATCAGTCTAATATACAGATCACAATCTTAAATCTCTACCATCAAAGATTTGAAATTCAAATCTAGGTTAACTTTTCATCCAAAAGTTTCATACCTACTCTTGTGAATAACCTACCATATTCACATATCACTTTAATCATATGAAATCCTTTACTTAAAGTAATCCAGATTCATATCACTTTAATAAGCACAGCAGAGGTCACACTCAGTAGGTAAAACTACAATCAACAAGTACTTTGCTCAATCAACAATAGTACCACAATCAAATATTACCTACATTCAACCAACCTCTACATTGACTTATTTCTACTTGTAATTCCTTTCATTACAACCTATCAATTGTTAACAACAACAATAACACTTCCAATAATCACAACACTAATGATTATACAGTTCAGTACATCTATCAATACTCACTATATATCTCCAAAGTTTAACTAACCATCAAGTTAGAATTTGTATATTACTTAAACTGGTAAGACATCAGAATCTTATCTCAGCAACCAGTTAATTTAATTCAACCTTACAATCTTAAACTACTAATCACAAGCAATTAGAAGTTATACAACTTTAATCACATAATCACTTAGTACCAAATTCCATCAATCTAGCAACTAAGTCAATCCTAATCAACATTATGATACCACAATTCAAGTATCACAATATCACAATGTGCTACTTTACAACACATTTCAACAAAATCTACATCAAGTTAATCACAATTAACTAACCTCCACATATCTTATGGCACATTTTAATTCAATCTATTAAAACTTATCATGCCATTTATTATCATGTATACCACACATACATACCTACACAATTTCAGGTATTTTCTAAAATGGACACATACACATCAATTCCATTTCATCTTACCCCCTAGGCCATTCAGACTGTTAAAGTCTTTATCAAGCCTTCTCAGTACTACTAGTCATCACATATCCATACTACAGGACATGGAACAATCACCAACTCTATGTTTCACTTATATACATAATACATCGTATATAACTTAAACAATTTAATCTACACTTTACAATAAAAGTTTGGTGAATACAATCATCATCTCTCAATTTTAAGGTTTCCCTTACTCCCTAATACATACAATTATACACATCAGGTTTTCAGCCCCAAATGTCAAGCAATCATTATTCTTAAACTATCAAAATAATGATCATTACACTTAATTTCATACCAGATTTCTTAAAATATGACCAACTATTCAATTCATATTTCCTCAATTATTAACCAAGGTTAAGCTAAACCTTTAGCACAATTCACTTTCAGATATCCTTTCATATCATTTCTTATTTGGATCTAATCCCATTTTATCACTTCATCACTTACTTCATTTGTATAAAATCAACAAATAACTAAAGAATCCATTCAATTCTTTCAATATCTAAGTAACTCACCATGAGGTACCCAATCAACTTATGCCACTATTAATAATAACTTTCAATTATTTCTTATCTTACATTCTTACCTAATCAAAGCTATCATCACAAGCCTCATACACTGGTAAGAAATTTCTTATCACAATTCTAATCAATGTGACTTAATTTACATCCCTTAACAAATTATAACTGTCATGTCATACAATGACCTCACATCTGTATAATTCCTTAATACATATTCAGTTCAAATATCAAATATTACTTAACTGAATACTCAATTATAGTTAACACTATTTCAATTACTTAATACTAGCTTTAAGTAATAACTCAAGTCTCACAAACTTAGACCATTCATCGATCTCCTTTGGATCTTACAAGACCTATCTCAACATAATTTGACTAATCAAGGAATTCAATCATATTCCTCACAATCATAACATTACGATCTATGTTAGACTATTTCAACACACACAGTTGATTACATGTCAACTTTGATTTCAATCAACCAATCAATAAAATCCTCTAATTGCTTTTCTCAAGTTTGACCTATCCTCAAACCAATCACAAGCAATTAATTTTATACACAATTCTCTATTCATGGTTTGACTTTCAAAGTTAACATACTATCAAGTTAACTCCCCACAAACCATTTCATCTTATATGTTCACTTTCAAACATATATTTCAAATTATTACTTTCAATAATTTCATCAATCCTTTACTAGGACAAGGTCAACCTACATCAATCTTGGCTCCATACAAGCCATTTCATATAATATGTTTACTATCGAACATAAACTTCAAATTATTACATTCAATAATTACTAGTAGTTTCTCAAGCAAAACAATATCAACCTATCTCAACTTTGGCTTCATACAAGCCAAATACAAAATAGTGACTCATTCAAACACTATCAAATTCACCTATGGTCAATTTAACACAATCAGTTACCATTACATTTTCAACAAAATCATATTAGTCATCTATGTTTATCATTAAAACATCTATCAATGACAATTATCATTTACACTGGCATCTTTACAGTCCAAATATCATAGCTCTATCAACTGATTGTTTTCTTATCAAAACAATTATTAAACAACTTAACATACTATCATGCTCCATTTATTCAAAATCACATTACATTTATTTTATACCAAGTAGCCTCAACAAGTTCATGTGACACAACATAATATAACAACGGTGATCAGGCGTTGCAAGATTATGTTCTTCACAATCCATTCTCAGGCTACTCTACATTATAATTATCAATGTGATTTATTCTTATGATTTCAAATCAATCAAAATCCTTTTAAATAATTCCTAACAGTTGACACATACTCAAAATCAGCTTACTACTTACATATTCAACCTTACATATGTAAGCCATCTCACATACACACAATGTTTTAATTTTCAACAACTGAATTACTCAGTATATCACTTATCTGAAACCTCAAACACATGATAACTCATCATCATTGTTTCATTACTTACACTAATCAATGTCCCTATTTACATCCAAAATTCAGGACACTTCTTACTTAATTATTATTATCACTTTGACATATGCTATCATATCAAGCATCACTGTCACAACAAGCCTACTCAATCATGTTACTATCAAACATTTCATCTATTTATTTACAATTGACCAGAAAGATCTATCACTTCCCAAATCAATTTCACCTTATCATATTCTACACTCCTCATAAACCTATCAATCTCGGTTTAGATCAATTGCTTAACTACAATCAAAATATATCATGTAGTCACATAAACACATATTTTCTCAAATAGTAGTCATTTTCAAATCAAATGACACAACAATCCTTACACAGAATTCAAATCACACCCTGTAACCAATCTACTAATATAATGCTATCAATTATTTTGTCTCACCAATAAAGACACTCCTTAGGTTCCAACATCAATCATGTTAAACCTTAATCAACTCTTTATCTACTCATTTAATCACATTTCTGCATTTTCAATTCAATCAGAAATAACCACCATAATGAGTATCCCATTCAATACCTCTATCCTCATGTCAACCTATAACAATCATTAGTTGACTCAAAACTGGGAAATCATATCAGTCTGACTAAATTAACTTCACAACAAAGCTTACTCAACATAACAAAGTAAACAATTCAAGTTAATTTAAATTAACATAGGCTTATCGAAGATTACCTGACAATCTTAAGCCAACGAGTATTGAGGAAACATGAAATATACCTATCAGATACTCATGTTCCTCCGTCTCTGCAATCAAACAACAACTTCACAACTTGTTAAGGGTTAGTACATATTCAACTAATCACTTTCTTACACATTCATTAATCAACTAAACCCGCACCCACTGGAATGTTTGACTCAACTCAATCAAAGTTCATGATTGAACAATCTATCATGCTCAATTCGCCCAAACCTATTGCTCTGATACCAACTTATAACACCCCTCGTTAATTATAAACATTTAATATAATATTTGCGACTCGGAAGCGTATATTTAAAACATACTATCAATGTACTCAAAATGTCAATAAACTTTTTCAAATTTAATACATGACATTCCAACCAACTCGGTGTTATATAATTCAAAACATATATTTAGTTATCAACATATCATCAGAGTAACAGCCTGTCAAACATTCCATCCAGTCCAACAACTTCCTGCCCTGCCCAATATGTCCCATATATTTAACCTGCAGGAAGAACTGTGGTGGGGTTAGCACAACGCTAAACGAGTGAACCAATAACAACAGTCCAACCTAGCATAACAATCTGTTTACATCAAATAACAATAAACAGAAAATCAATCATTGACTCGACATCCAATCAATGTCAAGCTACACCAATCAAACATTATCAATCGTCATGAGGATCGGTGGCTCCTGAGATACCCTAATACCGGTTTGGTAATCAAGGAACTCTTATCAATCATCTGTATTGGCCTATACAGAATTACCGATAACCAGTTGTTAATCACACACGACCTAGATCTCCAAACCAACATTTCAAGTTTCAAGATCTCCTGTCGTCTACAATAACAACCAAGTCCAACTGTCAAGTCAAGTTGACCTCAGAATCTTACATACTAGCTCAAACAGCCAAGTAAGCAACTAGTCAAACTATCATGGCAAGATATCTCAACAATTACATTCTATCAAAGTAATACTATAATTACTTGTTGTAAATCAAATCATTACAACTAAATCACACTGAGGTTACAGATCCACTCACCGACACCTCAGGCCTCCACTCAGTAGTCTAATATCACTGAGTCTTCTCCACATCTGAGAATTTACAATCAAATATAAGTTAGTAATCCATATCAATACATAACTTATATCAATCCATACTATTAGGAACTTAACATAATAATATGAATATTACTAGTTCCTAATCATATATTAGTTATTACAACATAACTATTATCATATATGAACCTGAACATATATCAAATAACAATCACATTACTTATAAAAATCAAACAAGAAATGTGACACCAGCCTATCAAGCCGCCGGCTTCTCTATGAAGCCGCCGGCTTCAAACCACCACCCGCCGGCTTCACCTTCCAAACCGCCGGGTCAATTACCAAATGTGGTAACAGAACTAAACTTCGTTTTAAAGCTTACACTACCCGCCGGGTCGGGTTTATACCCGCCGGTTTCCTACAAAACATCACAAGCCGCCGGCTTGGCTTATGAAGCCGCCGGCTTCGGCTAACAAGAACAAGCCGCCGGCTTGGCCAAAGAAGCCGCCGGCTTCTGGCCTCGTCCCAGCCCAGCACGAACAGCAGAAACCCTAACTCGCGGGTTTAATCCCCAAAACACCAAAAACTCGTTTTTAAACGGTTATAAACCTCAAATATCATCACATAATCAATATGTAACACTTATAACCTGTTTCTAACATCCAAATCTCTCAAATCATCAATTTACCCAAATTCAATCAAAATCAAATTCTTAAATACACAAGAATACTTACTGATTGAAGAGCATAATGATGATAATCTGATCATGATGAAGTTTCACGAGAATCACAACTTCCTGATTTGATTTCTAGTTTGATTTGGAGGTTTTCAGAGAGTTTCTGTGAGTTTCAGAATAAAATGAATAACTTTCCTAAATAGGAAAGGATATATATAAGTCGGCTCATCCAACCGCCTTCAATATACGGGTATAATTTAATACCCCATCTCAATCTATTGTCTGGAACCCGAAAACCATTTGCGAGTCCAAACATTTTAATGTACCGTCAACTATATTAATTTACAACAATTAATAATTCACTTATCACATTGGAATATTCGACTCCTATTCCAATTATTTCAACTATTTCAAACAATATTATTTCCAAACACATTTAAATCAAGAAATAATATATAAACAACTAGGTCCATTTCGAGGATGTTACAGATTTACCATCAGGATCAGCATGTAGCTTTACTGCAGGTGACATAGGTGTAGCAAGAGTTGAGCAATTAGCAAATTCAAATTTCTTTAATAGGTCTTTAACATATTTTCCTTGACTAATGATAATTCCAGTTTTGGTTTGTTTTATTTGTAAACTAAGGAAAAATGTTAATTCACCCATCATGCTCATCTCATAACTTTTGGTCATGAGATCAGAAAATTCCTTGCACATGTCGCTGTTAGTAGACCCGAATATGATATCATCAACATAGATCTGGACTTATATGACATCTCTCTTATCTCTTTTGATAAATAATGTGCTATCAATTTTGCCTCTGACGTAGCCACATTTTATCAGATAGACAGAGAGAGTATCATACCACGCTCTGGGAGCTTGTTTTAGTCCATACAGGGCTTTATCGAGTTTGTACACATAACCCGGATGTTTTGGATTAATGAATCCAGGTGGTTGCTTGACATACACTTCTTCCTGCAGCTTGCCATTCAGAAAGGCACTTTTTACATCCATTTGATATACTTTAAACTTCTTGTGAGCTGCATAAGCAAGAAATAGCCTGATTGCTTCAAGCCTAGCTACTGGTGCAAAGGTTTCATCATAATCGATGCCTTCTTGCTGACAGTAACCTTGTGCAACTAGTCTAGCTTTGTTTCTTGTAACCACGCCATCAGCATCCATTTTATTTCTGAACACCCATCGTGTTCCAATTACTGACTTTCCAGTGGGTTGTGGTACAAGCTTCCAAACTTTATTTCTTTCAAACTGAGATAGCTCTTCTTGCATGGCAGCTATCCAGTGATGATCAGTAAGTGCTTCATCAACCTTCTTTGGTTCTATTAGGGACACAAAACTTACAAACAAACAAAAGTTAGCAGTTGCTGATCTTGTCTGAACCCTGGATTGTGGATTACCAATAATCAATTGATTATCAATATGTTTTGTCCACTTAGTCATTCGCTGAGGTTCAGCAGTGACTTGATTACTTTGAGAGGGTTCAGAGGGCAAATCAACATCTGTAGCATGAGTATTATTGTTATGCGAGTTTTGGTTAGGACATAGAGTTGATGATGATGGGACATCTGTAGGTAAAGATGATGTTCCTGAATTATTCACAGCTAAAGTAGAACTGGAATTGTCTTCAGGAATATTATCTTCATCTTCAGAATCAGATGAGAAATTTTTATATTTCTTATCATTTGATTTGATTTCATTTGATAAGTCACTATCCATTTTGTTAAAAACAAGATTTTCATATTCTTTTGGATCAGTGAGTGACTTATCATATGATTCATCAAAAGTAACATCCATTGACTCCTCAATACATTCCCTTCGTTTATTATAAATTCTGAAAGCTTTAGAAATGATTGAGTAACCAACAAATATTCCTTCATCAGCTTTGGGATCAAACTTTCCTAAGTGATCTCTTTTGTTTAAAATGTAGCAGGTACTACCAAAAACATGAAGAAAACTTATATCAGGTTTTCTCCCCCTTAATAGCTCATATGCTGTCTTATAGTGCCTTTTTACAATCAGTGACCTATTTTGAGTGTAGCAGGCAGTACTCACTGCTTCGGCCCAAAAATAGGTCTTGAGACCAGCATCAATAAGCATTGATCTTGCAGATTCAATCAAGGTTCTATTTCTCCTTTCTGCCACCCCATTTTGTTGGGGTGTTCGTGGTGCTGAAAAATTTTGAGAAATACCTTTTGAATCACAAAAATTTTCAAGGTCAAAATTTCGAAATTCAGTACCATTATCACTTCTCAGATGTTTTATCGTGACATCATTTAGATTTTCCATCTTTCTGACAAAGGATATGATCTCGCTGGCAGCTTCACTTTTGGCTTTGAGAAAGAATACCCAAGTGTATCTTGAGTACTCATCTACTATGACCAAACAGTATCTTTTTCCTCCAAGGCTTGCTGTACTCACTGGTCCAAACAGATCCATATGTAGCAAGTAAAAACATTCTGTTACTGAAGAAGTTTGTTTGCTTTTGAAGGACGAGCTGTGATGCTTTCCCTTTTCACATGCTGAACAAAGCTTGTCTTTGTCATAAGACATCTTTGGTAGTCCAGTGACTAAACCATTCTTGCTTAGTTTATTAATTGCTTTGAGGTTCAGATGAGAAAGTCGCTTATGCCATAGCCATTTTTCTTCTGAAACGGTTCTGGAGTAAAAACATGTTCCTGATTGTGTTGAATCCATATTGACCACATAAGTATTCCCTTTCCTGTTTGCAGCAAGAACAGCACTTCCCTTTTTGTTGTAAACAACACCAGCTTCATGATCGAAAAGTACTTTGTTCTTTGAGTCACAGAACTGACTGATGCTTAATAAATTGTGCTTCAAACCTTCTACATATGCTACTCGTTTGAACATTACATTACCATTGGATAAGACACCGTACCCTTTGGTTTTCCCAACTTTGTTATCACCAAACACTACATCAGGACCTTTTTCATCCTGATAATCACTGAGCAGCGACTTGCATCCTGTCATATGCCTGGAACATCCACTATCCAAATACCAGATAGTTTCTCTAAGAAAACTTTTGTAGATGCTGTCAGAATCCCATCCTGATGCTGAACATTTCTGAGCAACTTCCTTGATATTTTCATGGAATTCAGCATCATTAGCCATTAAACAATAATCTTTGTCTAGACAAAGCATTGCTTCTTCATCATCAGATGAAGAGAATGAATCAGAGTCGCTGAGAGAACTTTCTTCAGCAACAAATCCTTTTCTCTTATTCTTTCCAGATTTAGACAATTCTTTCAACTTCTTGTATTTTGCCTTGTACTTGTTGTACTTGTCATTTCTGACATCTGGCATGGGTTCAGGAACTTGATGCACTGACTTTGATCTGCATTTAGCTGCAAAATGACCAATTCTGCCACACTTGTAGCATTCACCTTTAGATTGAAATTTATCAGATGATGGAGCACCAGCGAATCTTCTTGATCTGGTGTTCCTTCTGAAATTAGCAACCATCATGGCCATATCCTTCTCAAGCTTCTCCAATCCTTCATCATACTCATATTCTGACTCTTTTTCATTCTGACCTTCTTCTTCTTCAGCTATCAGTGACTTCGAGCTCTTCTTAGACACCTTTGACTTCTGTCTTTGATCGATTTCATCAAGCTCTGCTACAAGGGCATTGGATATCTTCTGACTTCCAAGAGTAGCACGAATATGCTCACTCTGATCAGCTTGCTTTTCTGACTGCTCCCAATTGAGCAAAATACCATAGACCTGAGTTAGATCCAGAATTGAATAATCATTTCTCTGTCTGGTACACGTTGCAATAGTTCCCCAGATTTTCCTTGGCAGCAACTCAAGAAACTTTTCAACAACAAATCTCTGTTCCTTGCCTATACCAGCCTTCTCCATTTTGTTCATCAGTGACTGGTATCTGGTGTAAGTTGAAGACAGAGATTCATTTGGTTCCATTGCGAACAGCTCATACTGGCGAGTGAGATTGACTTCCCTGCAGCGAATAATATCAGGAGTTCCAATATATATATATTCCTAAGGGTATCCCACATATCTTTAGCAGTTTTACAAAGCCTAATTGATTCGAACACTTCATCAGGAAGTGCCATGCCTATGTAGATTTTAGCTTGTTTATCAAGTCTAACCAATCGCCTATCCTCATCAGTCCATTGTTCCTCTCTTTTAGGTAAAACCATTTCTGGTATAGCTGGAGTAGTAGCTGTTGCAATTACAGCAGGAACAATAGTAGTTGGGATATGGGGACCATTGGTTATGATATTACAGAGACGATCATCAACTAAGTCCAAAAACATCATCATCCGGGACATCCAAGTTTCAATCCTTGAAGGATCAAAAGCTGGAGGTTTGGTTGTAGAACCATTTCCCTTTTGATAATCAGAGTCAACACAGCTGTACTTTACTGATTCCATAGCAGACCTGGTTAATTGAATTTAAACCAACTCTACTTTGATACCAATTGAGAGTCCCGTAATCACTATTAATTAGTGATTTGGAATCACACAGTGTAAAGTTTAATTGTAGAAGGGGGGTTGAATACAATTTAAAACAATTTCAGATTTTACCAAGTGTTTCAGTTTATCTTAAATTGATTACCTATAACAGAGTATGACGGTATTGAAATAACAAGTTAAAGATATAACAGAATCAAGGAAAGACAAGTAATAGTAGCTGAAAGTGAATTGTATTTATTAAATTCACAAAGTGTTGAATGCGGAATGGATTAACCAAAGTTAATCCAATTCAAACACTTAGCTAGATTATTACAATGAAGAGAATTAACTACAGTGGACATACACGCTGATAGTTAACCTCGCTGAGTCTTAACATACACCTAGACAAACTGGTTCTCTGACAAACAGAAGAACGGTGCATGTGACGACTAACCTCAATAGTACAAAACACTGAACTATTTATACTACAAGAGTTCCTAAAATATCGCCTACAAAATAGGATCTCGGAAGGACACGTGTTGCTGCTTGATTGGTCCTGATCTCTGATAAACCGACATTCTGCGGGTCCCAATTCTGTTACCGCAAATATATCGTTACCTTAAAACCAATCACTTGCTGCCACGTAATCTTTCGGACATTCTTTGAACTGGAACACTCTTGTTGATGTATAGATAAGAACAGTACTTTTTAGTACTTGGAGATTGAGAGGCCTTATTGAATAGTCACTGAAGATGCAGCAATCCTCCTCACTCACTGCGAGCTAACATGCTCTTGTAGAATGAATTGAACAACTGATCTTCAGTGACTAGCTGTTATTCTGGCAGTGACTTTTGCCTTTATTGATATTGAAGAAGTAATGCTCTCGCTGACGTAGGTCAGCGACACACCAAGTTGAGTATTAAATCTTCCTCAGAATATCGACCAGAATGAATGACGATCAGCGAAACTTTATCATTAGCAACAGCAGCTTCGATACAATCCATTTCTTCATTGAGTAGTGTATAGTTGAGTTGGTCAGCGACCAGTGACTTCATCATGGTCAGCGACCAGTGACTCAACAATATATGTATTAGATTAACAGAAAAACACAACACAAAAGTTACAGCGTTTGTAACATAGAAAATATTACAGTGATTGTAATTTTTTCTTGATTAATAAAGAGTGATTCTTTATGCGTTTGTGTTCAATTGAATTCCTGGGCAACAGTGGTATCAGAGCAGGAACAAAGAAATCGAAAGGATTGTTTTGTTTGTGATAAACAAACAATCAGAAGACTTGTGAATCAACGATTGAGTGAATCAATCATAACAAAATCGAGTGAGTCGATTAACAGAGACACAGAAACGATTTGATTGTGTGTATCAAATCAGAGAAAGATAAAGGAAGAAATAGACATACCAGTTGCGTGAAGCCGCCGTATAGTCGCCAGAGAAGAAGACAGACACCTCCGCCGCCGCCATAAACACAACCGGAGAAGACAACCAATTTATTGAAACCACCATCTGTGGTTACCCAACTCGAGAAGGCATCGACTGAAGAACGGGGTGCAACACCGATTGGTGAAGGAACAAAGGCGTCGATTGAAAAGGAAGCAGAATAGCATATTGTGTTGTTTCTGTGTTTTGTTTGGGTCTGAGAAGCACAAGGGCGACACTGCATTTGCTAAAAGGATAGCATTTGGGCTTGGGCCAAAGGAGAACAAGTTGGGCTAAGAAGAAAAAAAACCATCAGGTTTTTAGGTATATATATTTATATTTATATATTATAGAAAATAGATTTTAATTTATTTCCAAGAAATAGATTGAAGTTAAAATTTGCCCGTTACAATTCGCATTAGGAAAATGTTTGAATTATTTGAAAATTATTGTGGTTAGACAGAAAAAGTTAAGTTGAACTATTGTTAGATTTATATTGATTTTAGAAGAAAAAAACCAAATCAAAAGGATATGACAATAGAGGAAGCAATTGGGAGACTCAAGACGTTTGAGGAAAAAATAAAATACAAGAAGGGTAAACAAGTGGATAATCAAGAGAAGTTGATGTTTACACGACATGAAAGTAAAGGAAAGTATTTTAGAGGCAATGGACGTGGAAAGTTTAGATTTTTACAAAGAAAAAGCCATGAAAGATTTATGGAAGAGAGGAAGGATGGAGAAACCTCTCATAGATTTAAAGGTGAAGGATACACCTTAGATGAGTCGGAAGGAACCGACAACAAACCACGAAGAAATGGTGATAAGTCACAAATAATTTGTTACAAGTGTGGAAAGCTTGGGCAGTATGCTTATGAATGTGCAAGCAAGAAAAAGAAGGAAGATACAGCATTTCTAATGGAGAATGATGATGAAACGGCACTACTAATGTGCCTAATTGAAGACAATTAGAAAGTTTAGAAGGTTTGGTCGTGTGATACGATCAAAGCAAAGTCGTGTGATACGATCAAAGTAAAGCCGTGTGATGCGGAAAATAACCTATGAAAGGTGTAGTCAATTCAGTGAATGAATTAAAAGGAAACACGTGTGATACGGTTTCAATCCGTGAAGAATCAGGATAATTATGTGAGAGAATTAAAATAAGTGAAAACAGTATAAAGAGAGGTTGTGTGAAATAACCAAGTTAAGCCGTCAAGGATGGTTCGTGAAGAACAAGAACAGATTAGTGACTAATCAAAGAGAAAGAAGAAAATTGATCGGGAGTAGATCGTTTTCAAGAGAAAGAAGAAAATTGATCGGGAGTAGATCATTTTCAAGAGAAAGAGAAGAACCAATCGGGATTACATTGTTCTTCAGAACGGGTTAGAAAAACCCAAATTCGATTTAGAAAAATCGAATAGAGAGAGACAAGAAAAGTTGTGTGAGGCAACCGACAAAGGAGTTGTGTGAGGCAACCGCAAAGAAAAGTTGGGTGAGGCAACCGACAAAGGAGTTGTGTGAGGCAACCGCAAAGAAGTTATGTGAGGCAACCAAAAGGACAATCTGTGATAGATTGAATAGGAACAAGTTATAGAAGAAATGTCATGTGATATGATCAAGTTAAAGAAGATGGGTGTGATGCCAAGTTGTGTGAAACAAAACAGTAAAGATAATCTGTGATAGATTATGAAAGGAAAACTGCATGGCGCAAGGTAGTGAGAAACTACAAAAGAAAGTTCGTGAGGAGCAAAGTTTGTGTGAAGCAAAGTTCGTGAGAAGCAAGTTTGTGTGAAGCAAAAGGTTCATGAGAAGCAAAGTTTGTGTGAAGCGAAGTTCGTGAGGAGCAAAGTTCGTGAGAAGCAAAGTTCGTGAGAAGCAAAGTTCGTGAGGAACAAGTTAAATTGAAGAATGAAGATGGTGTGAAGTCATCAAAGATTTATTCAAGATAAAGTTTTTGCCACAAGTTGAGAAGACTTGGGTCAATCAGATTATAGACATGATGGAAAGACAGATGATGAAGTCGGAAGACTAGAAGGACAAGTCTTAAACAATTAGGGGGGAGACTGTTGGACTTTTAATTAGTTTAAGACTTGGGGTATAAACAGTAAATGGCAAAAAAAGGGAAACGGTGGCAGTTAACAACCAACAGGTGTGACTTTTGGCAAAGGGGTACAACCGCCAGTAACCACCAACCGAACCATTGTGATGGTTGGAAGGCACATGTTCGCTATCTATATATATGTATTAGATTAACAGAAAAACACAACACAAAAGTTACAGCGTTTGTAACATAGAAAATATTACAGTGATTGAGATTTGTTCTTGATTAATAAAGAGTGATTCTTTATGCGTTTGTGTTCAATTGAATTCCTGGGCAACAATGATGTCAAGTACAAGTTCATATCGGCACTCACATTATCCATTTCACGATGATGTTCATGGTCTTGAGCTTAATTGGTAGATTTTGTTTCATAGCCCTTTTTTTGTTTTTTTTTTAAAAAGCATTTCAATCTGTTAGGGTCTTTTTAGTATCAGTCAATCACAATATATCAATTAGGTTGGCTTCTTCCAGTTAGCTTCACAAGTGTATCAAATAGACCATTGGATCTTTTATAAATCTACTACTCCTACTAAATATTAAAGGCCGTACAGTACACATCCACAAAGATTAATATTAATTTTTTTATGCCGTTCAAAAACAATAAAAAAAATATATATAATGTTATGTTGAGTTTGGGTCTGGTTCGGAGGAGCACAGACTTTTTCTGGAGAAGAAAAGGCAGCCAATCATAAGTTGCCACCTCAATATATAAAGAATCTCATTAAGGGTAGTTCGGTCATTCTACTTTTATCTTTATTTACCCCTTTCATCATTTCATTCCTTTATTACATTCCTCCTTAACTCACCTTACATGCCAGCCACAAGTCGACGGCCTACCATCGCCCTCCACCGCTTCCGGCCACCAGTGATAGTTGTCCGTCGCCGGAAAATGACGGTCGTTTAGTTTTTTTTTTTCGTTATTCTTACTTTCACTACTTTTAATACTCTGTATAAACTTTTTTAATTATCTTTTTCCCTAGTTTCTAACGATGCCGTCGGAATCACCGATTGCATATCTTCGACGACAATTAATCGTGTATCGATTTGGAAGCCGGATTATCCATCATCGAATATTTGATTCCGTTGTAACACTCGTTGGGACCACCGTAGCTCGCATCGGCGTTCAATACTACATCAGAATCACACCATAGATTTATTGACGTCAATAACTCCTCACAAACACTATTAAATCTCATCTTTAGATAGTGAAAGAGTAAGTTATTGTGTTTTGATTTTCGAAATGAGTAAAACTAGAGGGGAAGTTGCTGAAGAATGTAATTGAGACTATATTCACATTAGGTGATAACAAAGCAGAAAGTTATATTGATAGTAGTACTTTTTGCACTAAAAAGATAAAAAGAAAAAGAAAAAGAAAAAAAAGGAGTACTTTTTGCACTGTTAAAATTGTACTATTTCATATTGTTTAAGTGCAAGGCTTTTAATTTTGGCGTGTTCAATGGTGTGAAAGAGACATAAGCTCTTTTTCTAGGAAATAAAGTTGTCAGGACATTGGTACCATTAGTTAAGATTCTTTTTCTTGAATTTGGGAGATAATTAGAAAATACAATATCATGTTTTTCAAAAAAATAATTACTACATTGTCATTTAAGATCACTGCATCTTAGAACAATGAAAATCACTACATCCCCATTTAATTAAAAAAAACATTGCATCTTCGTTCAATAAAAGAACAATGTGAAGTACAACATTATCGTTCGATAAAAAACAATGCATCATCATTCAATCAAACCACTGCATCTTCGTTCGATAAATTAAAACACTGCATTATCGTTCGATAAAAACTACCGCATCATCTTCGATAAAAACTACTGCATCTTCGTTTAATAAAAAACATTGCATTATCATTCGATAAAAAATACCACATCATCTTCGATAAAAACCATTGCATCTCCGTTCGATAAAAACTATTGCATATTTGCTCTATAAAAATCATTGCATCTTCGTTCGCTAAAAAAGACAATACATCTTTGTTCCATAAAAACTACTACATCATCTTCGATAAAAACCATTGCATCTTCGTTCGATAAAAACCACTGCATCTTTGTTCGATAAAAATTCACCGCATATTCGTTCGTTAAAAAGACACTACATCTTCGTATGATAAAAACTACTGCATCTTTGTTCCATAAAAAAAGGTGAAGCACAACATTATCGTTCAATCAAAAACAATGCATCGTCGTTCGATCTAAATCACTACATCTTCGTTCGTTAAACATTTACTATGATACACCTTTTTCACTTAACTATGATATTTTATTTTTAATTACTATATACAATACATAGATCTTCTAATCACTTTTCTAGAAGAAAATAAAAAATCAAAAATAAAATCTAGTTGTAAGAATCATTACACCAGGTAATTGTATATGTATAGCTACTCTTGCATTTAATATCAAACAACTAGATAATGTTTTAAATAAAAAAAAACACTGCATCATGCTTTTAAATCAAATAAGTGGAGTTTGGTAGATGTAAGATGATGAGGTTGAAAACTAGTAAATAATGTTTTAAATAAAACACCGCATCATGATTTTTAAAATTTAAATACTGCATCTTAGTTCAAAAGAATTGCATCTTAGATTAAAACTAGATCATTATGGTTTAAATAAAAACACTGCATCATAGTTTTTAAATTTAAACATTGCATCTTAGTTTAAAAGCACTGCATCTTACATTGAAAACTAGTAAATATTCATTAAAATAAAAACACTGCATCATGATTTTTTTAAATTGCAAATACTGCATTTTAGTTCAAAAGCACTGTATCTTAGAATAAACCTTAGTGCCGCATAAAAAAGAAAAGAAATGGATACTTATTCAATAGAAGAATCGATTAATGTAAATGTTTAAACAAAAACACTACATCATGTTTTTAAAATGGAAACACTACATCATCTTTAATATAAAAAAAATGTTACATTGTATATCGTCAAACTTTTAAAATGACACTCCATCCTCGTTTAATAAGGCGATGATTAATGATTCAAATGAAAAAATATCATCAAAGTTTAATAAAATAATAATGCATCATTTTTTAAATACAAATTTACATTGTATCTTTTAATTTTTAATATAAAAAAAGAGTAAAAAATTAGTTTATCTTATGTATCTGACACATACTGATCAAGTCACATGCGTATGACACATGAAAAGGTCAAATATATTTTATAATATACATCTCTCTATCATGTCATAGTAGAGTTGTAGTCATAGCTACATACAATGTATGTAGAATTTTGATTGTTGTTTAAATAATTAATTTAATTATGTAAAAGCTACACTTGAATATATAATATTTCAGTTTACACTGCGGCTCTTCATCATCGCACTAATTTTCTTATTTATTTTTTTTCTTTTGGCTGAATACTACAATTTTAGTATCTGAATTCAATTAAACTTCCAGTAGCCGACGATCAGCGGTGACGGTAGGAACAGTGGTCGGTCGGAGATGTGTTGTACGGCATGCTACAGAAGTTGGTCGGGAAAGGTGAGCAATAGAAACTCTTTAGTTCATCGCGTAATATTCCGATCTTGCTACCGGAATTCTGACCGTCGTACTCGGTGATAAATGATGGTGTTGTGTTTTTCTAAATAAGCTAAAAGGACAATATTTTCGATAGATGACAGTCACCGGAGGTCGACGGTGGCCGGAGGCAATCATACGCCGTATGTCGATGGTGGTCGGACGAAATCTTCGACTGTCAACATCATACCGGAGTTGTAGTGAAGAAGATGAAGGTTTAGAGGGTGAAATTAATTTAAAATTTTTTTGTTAACTAATACCCTCTTATGTCTAATTAATTATAAAATTGCCACCTTGTGAATTTCAGCCATTGATCATCTCTCTTTTTATAATCTAAGGGCTGAGAACTTCTTGCCCTCCTTGCCCTCCAAAAGTTGTGTTCTCCTCTGATCCGGAAACGTTGACTTTTTGTATTATCTTAAATATTGATGTTTGATCGAAACGAAAATAAACTATTATAACAACGATTATGCATGTGCAACTAAAACTGTGTGTAATGATAAAATATGTTCCTTTAAACTATGTGAAGAAAACGTTGACAAGCCTCGAAGACGGCTAATGGCTACGTCTGTTTGGGATCGATGAACATCAGCCCAACCGACACCATTGGCACCAAGCCTTTGGTTAGTTTCGTCGGTTTGGGAGGTAAGATATCCGACGAAAGTTGTGACGAGATGTGGGTCCCGTGAGTATTTAAAATTCATTTTTTCCTTTTATTACCGTTACAAAAATATATATACTTAGACCATTCCCAACAGTGACAGAAACCGACGCGCCACGTATGTGCCACGTCAGCTTTTTTTCAAAACTGATTGAAACTGACGGACCCCTGCCATCAGTGACTCCGTCACTTTAGTTTTTGGACCCACATTTAACAATTTATCTTTAATTATACACACACAAAAAAAAAAGGAAAAAAAGAAGAAAGGAAAGTGAAGCTGCGTCGATTAACCGACGAGGGAAACCGACGAGCAAAACTGACATGGCCGTGCCATCAATGTCACTTAAGTGACGGAAAGTGACAGGGGAACCGACGGAACCATTGGGAGACCTCTTAAAGCTTTATAAAATGGTAATATTAATAAAGAAATTATTTTATATTTTTAAACCTCTTTTACCTATGCCAAACACACTATAAATATACATACAACTAAATTCAAATCCACACACTTTATATGTACACACATCACAACTATTATTTTCACATAACTCACAAAAATGTCTAAACATCACTACAATTCTTCCCAAAATTATATACAAAACATTTAAACACCACCATCCGATGTTGAAGAAAAGAAAAAAAAAAGATCAAGAATCGGTGCAAAATCTTAGGAGAACAGTGGGTTGAAGCTTCCAAAAATTGTCCGATGAGGAATTCACCATCGGAAAAAGTTTTTGGAAAATCGTAAAAAAACTACAACTCCAAAGTTGTGATCGATGAAACGTACAACAAAGCAACTAGTCGCCAAAATAGAACAACATAAAAAAAGACGAGCACTAGACTACTATTAGTGTGTTTTTTCAATTATTCATGTAACTTTTGAAAAAAATAAAATTATAATGTGTTTATTTTAATTAATGCGATGTTTTTATCTTAATGAGATTGTTTAATCTAATTTTATGTTTTAAATATATAAAGTAAATAATGTGTGAGACTCGTCAATCTATAACTACTTATACTTATAAAGCATATTGCCCTTTTATTTTTGAAAAATTTGAAGAAGTACGACTCAACAATTCCTTTTATAGTTTGTGTATATTCATTTTACAATAGAAGTATATAAATTTCACATTTTTTCACTTTTTATCTATTGTATCTCGAATGTTGAACTTTACATATAAGCAAACTACCACTATCAACCAATCGTCACGGGTAATCATGTAACTATCTTACATCACTTCACTATTTTACATTGAAAACTATATTCCACTGCATAGCGCGAGTATTATACTAGTAAAAATTAAGTGATCTCTCATTGTTGACGGTTTTAGACTTTTAGTTAGTTTTATAAATGGCTGATATGGCATTGATTTGGTATAAACTAATTAGTCACTTGTTGAGAGTAATCTAATTTTTGAACAAAATCGATGATATTTAAACAAACAACAAACACATTATATAAATCTCTATGTGATCACTTTGTCTCATAAATTATGGTAATATAAAGTTTACATATGGAGACGGTAAAGAGTGAACGTGTTGAAATGAGTAATGAAGTGCGCACAAAAGAGATCTAGATTTTTCCTTTTGCAATATAAAGACATCTATAGATCGAGAAATTTATAATGTTTCCGAACATATTGTAACACCTCAAATTTTAAAAGTATTATTATGATAAAAGTAATAATAAATGTTTTAAGTTATTATTATTTTAGGTAAAATAAAATAGTAATAATCGCGAGTCGGTTTTAAAGTTCCAGACAACTATAAGTAAGGAGTATAAAATAAATACATATATATCTTTTATATGTACGTACGTATGTATCATATCATTCAAAAAACTCCAGAAGGTTACAGAAATAAAGAAAACTCACAGGAACAAGAAATCAATCCCCAAAATCAGTTGTAAGCATCAAATTGAAGCCCTAGAACTTCAATTCATCACTCAATCATCATCTTTAATATGAGGTCATCATCGTTCTTCATTATGTCTCTAACCTAGAAAATGGGTTTATGAAGGTCTAAGAAAGTGATGAGTTTTAACATGAAATTGAGAAAGATTATGATGTAATTGATATATAGAAGTGTTGTAATCTTTATGATTAACTTCAATTTAACTTAAAACTTGATAAGTGAGTTGTAAGAATAGTGATTAAAGAGGGGTTTTGGTTGATTCTTGTTAATTGATATGAATTTGCTCTAATTATGAGTTAGAGAGTTGTTATGATGTTAAGAGAAGTATTCAAAGTGGTAATTCAATTGAATTAATACTTGTTATGATTATGATAATAAGAATTGTTAGATTAACCAAATATGATCTTATAAATTGATGAAAAACTACTTTATTATAAGTGTAAGAATGATTATGATATAATTGGGATGTTTTGATCATAATCTAAAAAGTAAGTCAAGTATGAAATGTGTGAATTAAAGGTGATTAAGTAAATTGAAAGTTACGTTAGTTGATTAAAGATCAACTAGTAAAGGTAAAGAGTTAATAATGATGGTTAGTTGAAATTAACCATCATGTGATACTAAGTATGTTGTTACCTTTATATGATTATGTAATAGGTGACTCAAGATGTGGCATTCATGTTCAAGTGCAAGATTTTGCTTAATTGCCTAAATCTAAGGTGAGTATATGGGAATTTAATGAATAACGGTTATATGTTTCCAAGTTAAGAATTCATATAACCGGGTAAAGTGTTAATTGTGTTGTTATTAAATTAGCATTGAATTTATATGAATCATGGAATGATTATATATTTGCTTTAGCATGTGATGTGTTTATTTACATGCTTATTGGTAAGTGATAATGAAAGTATTTGGTACAAGTTCTTAATAAAGATTTGTGTAAGTTTTGATATATATATATATATATATATATATATATATATATATATATATATATATATATATTTATTTGTTGTTTCCATTACCTATTATATATGTAGATGGATATGTGTGACACCCCGCAAATTTAAACGCGATTACGTACACTAAACATTCGTATTTTAGGCTAAAAACCTAACTTAGAGTGAATTCGCAGCACTTTTTATAGGTAAGTCTAGCAAAGCCCAACTACTTAATACGCGTAGTATTACATATTACGTGATTAGTATAATTACGTACAAAACAATTGGAACAAACGCGACAAAAATATACGACTGTTGGTGGACAAAAATATTTAATAGTACAAAAATATTTAATATTAAATATTAAGTTGATAATATTTATCAAGCATTTCGTATCGTACAAAACATATTTTCGTGAGAAAACATATCCGTCAAACTAAGTTAAAACGAATTCATAATTTTGTCACCCAAGTAAATATTTTATCAAATGTTTCAACTAAAAATATATTCGATTTCATAATTTCAAATTTACCATTTAAAAACATTACGTGACCAAAAGAACGGGGCTCGGAACGAAACAATTGGGAAACAAGAACCCTCGAGGCCGAGACCCGAATGGGTCGGCCCAAACCTGCGAACCCAAACTGACCCACCCATCTTTCCCCCTTTTCTTTCATTTTCTTCTCACTTCATCTCATTTCACACACACATACACCCACCTCCCTCACAAATCTCTCTCTAAAAACCACCAAAAACACCACCATCTTCATCATTATTTTCGTAATCATCATCAAAACCGACATCATCGTCATCTTCATCAAAGGATCTAGCCCAAGAACACCATTTTTCACCATAATCATCTTCTTCATTTTGATTTTGTGGTAAGAAACGTTATAACCCTTTTAAAAGTATTACATGCTAGAACATTTACCCAACCAGATTATGTCCAAGAACACCAAACCACCAAAAACACCACCATCTTCACCATCTTCATCTTATATTTACATGCTAGAACATTTACCCAACGAGATTATGTCCAAAAATGACTCAAAAATGTGTTTTAAAAACCTAAGGTACGAACAAACCGTCGTGCGAGTTGAGATCTCGACTCGTGAAGCCAAAACTGACCTGCGAACTGACCTGACCCGCGAATTGAACTGACCTGCGAACTGACCTGCCCTGCGAGTCGAGACCTACGGGTCGAGACTTGTGAACCCACTTGTTTTGCGAACCCAATCTTAGTTCGCATCGCGAACTCGGTTCGCACAGCAATTTCAGTCTGCGGCCAACCTTAGTCAATTTTTCCGAATTTAAATTCCAGATGCGATTTTTGATAAAACAATGTAGTATACCCCAGCCAGGGGCTCTGCCCCTTGGACCCCGCCAGGGGTTGCCACCCCTTGGACCCCGCTACCAGGGGCGCTGCCCCGGGACCCCCGTACACAATTTCATACTTTATGAAACACAATGAAACGAATATAAAAATGTTTTCAGAGATTACTATTACAAATAGTTACCAACAAGTCGTATACATATCTAAAACTACAAACTCAAATGACAAACAAACACTTTGGACATAATCTAGTTGCGTGGACATTAGCATGGATGGTCAAACTAAGACATCCACATATTTATACATATAACCTCATATGTTCAGGACGTTAAGGACTTTACCCGGGCTTAGGCTTTGCTAGCACTCGAACATACTTAGCTCACCAGGTGAGTTCACACCCCCACTTTTAACTGTTTTACTGCTTTCAACTTGGGGTGAGAAACATAGTCAATTACTTTACTGCTGCCATAACTGCTTTTACTCACATGATTGTTAACTCGCTTGTTTATTCCCAACTACTGATTATTAATGATTGTGATCATATTTTAATTGGTAACTAGAGTAATTTTGAACTGTTAAACTTTTATACAAAATGGTGTTTATGAAATAACGCTTTCATACTACAAACTATTGTAAACATATTAAACTTGTTTGTTAGACCGGAGAACGACCGGTAAACCACTTTTGTTTTGCTGGAGAACGACCAACAGTGTTACACCGGAGAACGACCGGTACTGTGTTTCGCTGGAGAACGACCAGCACTGTTTTAGGCCAGAGAACGACTGGCCGAGTTAGACGGGAGAACGACCCGTACGTGTTAAACCGGAGAACGACCGGTACTGTTTGGAAAAATGCTGGAGAACGACCAGCAACGTATTTTAAATTGTGTTTTGGGTAACATCCCACTTAAACCGCAACTTTGGGCAATCATCCCACTAAACGTACACTTTGGATAACATTCCACAAACTCTACTTTACTGTTATGGCAATAACTATATTGTGAACGTTTTGGATTACCAACTATTCTCGTAAACTTAAAACCTGTGAATTCACTCAACCTTGTTGTTGACTTTTTACTATGTTTTTCAGGGAATTAGCAGCACACGTAAGGACCGCCTGCACATATGGAACATATGCGACCCTCGAAGCTTTAGGATGCCAACTTTTGAAACATATGGATTTCTTTTATATAACTAAAGCTATTTTAGTCATATTTACGAAATCTACTTTTGTAAACATAACTACTTTTACGTTTGTACAATTTGATGAATTGTAAAACTTTATAACTATTACTATTGGCATCTAAATATATATGTTCGGTTGTAATCATATGCTCTGATACGTATGCATGTACAATGTTAGTGTCATTACCCCCATACTTAACTAAATGCTTCCGCTGTAACACCCAGAATTTCAGGAAATAAATATCGTACGCGGATATATTTTTATTACGAAATATTATTATGTAGATAACGAGATATAGTGAAAAACGTAAACGGTTTTATCAGTTCCAGACTGTAGAGTTTAAAGGGGATAAAATAATTAGACTGACTTATTTAGATATGTACGTATGAATATATTTATTCCCTTTTATTTCATTTGGTTCCGGAGACAAGAAAAACACATGGATGATTTTTGTGATTAAATCCAAGCTTCCAATCTTCAATTCTTGATTCTACTTGTTTGATTCTTTCTTTCTAATCCTCAAGAACACCATGTAAGTGAGTTTTCTCTATGATTTAACCTAGGGTTTGATTTTTATATGGGTTTCAAAGGGTTAATGGTTTAAATACGAAATTAGGGTTTTAATTTGATGAAACTAGTGTTAATTAGTGTTTTTATGAATGATTAGTGATGTATAAGCATATATGTGTTCATGATTAACAAGAATTCAAGTTAAAAGTGAGTAATTTGAAGTATATAGCTAAAGATCAAAGTGGGGTTTTGGTGGGGTTCCATGGAACTAGTGATTATGATATGAAATTAGTGTTTAACATGTTGAATTGATGTTAGTAAAGCTATTAGTGAATGAATTAGTGTTAAAATGAATTAAAGGTTTATAAGTTAGAAATATGTTTATAAGGGTTTTGATGAATTAAGGTGAATTCATGTGGTAAAGTTAAAAGTGTAATTAGAGGTGTTTATAGAGTATGGATATGATTACTAGTTATTTTGAAGTTGATTATTATTGTTTAAGTGTATTATATGTTGTTATGTATAACATGATTAGGTGCGAAAGGAGTGGAGGCTTATGATGATCAACATGGTGAAATCGTCTAAGAGTTTGTGGTGAGTGATACGGGGGTTAAACAGGTGATGTAATTGTGCAGTACCGGATAGCTTGCGGGCTAGAGGTTTGCACAATCAAGGAATAAGTTATTTGTTCATGTTTGTTTATTTATGTTTATTGCTTAATTTAGTTGTTGTGTTAAATTACTTGTTTATGTTTATTTGTTATGTGATTAAATGATATTTGGTAAGAAAAGTAGTGATTATCTCATTAGCTTGATGATAGCCAAGTAATGAGATTGTCACTTTCTTAAAGGTAAAGGAAAAGAATTGGTGATGAATAGTGTATGATTCGATTGTGTTGGATCCGGATTGCTTTCGAGTAAGAGGCTACACAATCGGGTGGAAGATGACTTGTTGATACATGTGGCTTAAATAGTGATTATGTGGTGAACCGTGTATGAATTGGTTGTATGTGTTTCCGGATAGCTTCCGAGCTAGAGGATCATACAATCAAGTGAGAGTTGTTTGTTATATGTTTTGTTTCTTATGTGTGTGTTTAAGACTATGTTAAAAGATGTGTTGATTAGTGAATTGATTGTTGTTGGTTAATGATTATGTGTAAAGGATTAGTGGTGATCAGAGAGTTAAGTGCGGTTAACACAGTGTTCAGTGTTCAGACCTCAGTGATTATGTGTTCATGTATTTGTGTTGATAGATGCTAAGTGTTATGTGTATTACTTGTTTGATTGCCTGTGTACTCACTAAGCAGTTGTGCTTACCCGTTTCAGTGTTTATGTTGTAGGTTGATGTTTTGATAGAACATGTGGATAGAAGGGTTATGAGAAGCTAGTGACATGGATATGGAGCATGCTTATGGTTAGAATATGCTTCTTTCTTTTTAATTGTTGTTTTGATGCTCAATTGTGTAAATCGCCCAAACAAAGAGTTTTTGAATTAAATATGTTGGTCAATGTATAGTAGTTGACTTTGAAAGTCAAACTGAGTTATGGTGTCTAGTGTATGTGGTTGTCAAGTGTATGAAGTTATATGATTGGTTTGGTTTGGGTCAAAGTGTTGAAAAGTGATTAAGTGTCGAATGTGATTGGTTGGTCAAATGAGAAGTTGACATATAGTCAATAATGTTGTAAGAGTCAAACATGTGTGGTATTGGGTAATGTGGTGGTGTTATGTAGTAGATTTGGTGAAAGTGTCCAAATGGACACCAAAACGGGTCAAAAGGGTTAAATCGGGTTAGAATGTACTTATGTGGGTTTGGTCAATGGTGTTAGACTTGTTTTGGTATGTTGATCATGTGTGCAAAAAGTTAGAGTCCAAGTGTTCATGGTTTGTGATTTGAGTTGTAGTCAAAAAGTGGTTAAAATGGTCGAAAAGTGGTTATATGTCCGTTTTCTTGTAAAACGTGAATTTTGAAAAAGTGCAAAAATAGAAAGTTTCATTGTGGCATTATGGAGGTGCCTGCAAATTTTCAGAGTCTAAGTGTTTACGAGTAAAAAGATATGCGCGTCGGAAATTCGTATATTGGTATTAGTTTGTGCAGCCCTGATTCCTGAGGAATCGGAGTCATTCCTGAGGAATATGAAATTAAGTGTTTACATCATCCCTGATTCCTGGGGAATGAGAGTCATTCCTAGGGAATCCGAATCCAAGTGTTAACAGCATGTCTGATTCCTGAGGAATGGGAGTCATTCCTGGGGAATCTCTTGTAAATTAACATTTTTGTTATTTGAGTCTTTATTTGATTAAGAGAACGATATAACGAGTCTATAATGTCATATTTTAGATGTGGGACCTAATAGAGTGTGTTTTCAGTGTTAGGTAAAAAAAATGGTTCTGTTTTCGAGGCGTTTCATCCGCTAACCACAATCAACGAATTTGAGGGTGTGACAATATGTTGAAGTGTCTCCATAACTTACTAAGTAAGTATGGAGGATTGTTGAAGTAGTGATGGTCATGACATCACTTGTGAAAGTAGTTAATCCATTGTGATTAACTTGTTAAAGTATGTTAATTATGCGTAATTAACATGTTGAAGTGGTTAAGGATCCTTAACATTGTAAAAGAAGTAAAGAAAGTGATCAAGTAAGTTTATTATGTTAAAGTATGTTTATTTAATAAGGTAGAAAGATTGATATTTTAAGTGTTCATGGTAAAGTTGTGATTGTTTGTATTATGTGTTTAAGTGATATTCATTTAATTACTTATATGCTCACTAAGCTTATGCTTATCCCGTTAAGTGTTTAATGTTGTAGGTGTTTGGTTCGGTTGAACCCATTTACCAAGACAAATGGGCTATGATAACATGAAGTCAAAGTAGATGGAAGCTTGCTTTATGGTTAGAAAAGCTTCCTATACTCTTTAAATTATCGTTTATGAAAGCCATTGTGTAAATCGCCCAAAAAGATTTTGAAGATGTAAAGTGTTAAAATGTAAAGTGATTAGTAAGAAATGTTGTACATCTTTGATTTAGTAAGGTCAAAGTAAATGGTAAAGTAATTGGGTAAATGGAAGTAGTATGTTAAGTTTGTAAAAGAATGAAAAAGTGGTTAAGTATTGAAATAAAGGTTTGGGTTGACCTTGTTGTTCATATATAGTCAACTACTCTTGAAATGGCCAATTATATGTGAAAGTGTAAGAAAATCAATCAAAATATAGCCGAAATGTGAAACAGGTTAAAAAAGTGCCCAAATAGACGATAAATGGGTCAACATGTCAAAATGGGCCATGGTGCAAGTATGCGAATTGTTGCTATTGGTTTAAGTGTCAAAAGTATGGTGGAAAAAGTGGGAAAAAGATGGAAGTCTAAGAATGAGTCTTTTGTGATTTGGTATTTTCACCAAAAGTGTCCGAAATGACCATAAACTAGTGATACGCCCGTTTTCTAGATAAACATAAAATTTGGAAAAGTGTAAAAAGAGAAAGTTTTATTATAATATATGTAAGGTGCATACAAAATTTTAGGTCTTAACTCCTAACGAGTTAAAAGTTATGCACATTTGAATTTCGTATTTGGTAATAAAGTGTGATGAGTTTGAACAGGGCTGAGGTCTGCTGGAATAGGGTGTTACTCGGCGGGTAACATCCCTACCCGGCGGGTAAGTGGACCGGGTAACATAAAGTTGGTTATGGTCCGATAGTTTTGTTTTGGGCACGGTTACCCGGCGGGTACTCTGCCGATTTCAGTGTAAATTATGTTTGCAAACTTTAAAAGTGCATAAGTGTTGGTAACACTTTAGAGACCTCTTTATTTCACAGTTTTAGTGCTTTAGAGACCTCTTTTTATTTCATGGCTTTAGGGACCTCTTTTCTTTAACAAGTTGTGATAGTTTGTATGAAGTCCAATATTAAGTACAAGTTAAACTTTCAAGGTTGGGTAATATTATATAATCCACAAGGTAAAAAGAAAAAAAAAAGAAAAAAAAAAGAAAATCGTCTTGTTTTCAGGGCGTTTCACATATAAACGTGATGAAAGAATATATAGATAGGTCAATTATTGGTAAAGGTTAAAACAAAAGTATAGGAAAAAATAAAGGAAATAAAAACATGTGTCAACTATATAAGAAACGAGATATCAAGATAGATTTTTTATGACAAAATATCTACTCATCAATTTTGTTTAGAAAAAAAAAACATTTATACTTTTCATTCAACGAAAAAGGTCATTCAAAAAGGATATTTTTATTTATTTAGAAGAAAAGAAAAAAATTACACACACTTGTATTCAATCGAGTCTTTAATTAGTTATCCACCGTTGGAGATACTCAGACATGCATTATTTTTCTATTTTAGATGGAATACGTATAAGTTATCTTTTGATTGTTGCTTGATAAGTCTAATGTGATCACAATTACTTTTGATAAATTTACCCAATTTGATCACTATTACTGTTGATAAATTTACCCAATTAAAGTGTGCAATAACAACGAATAATTTTTAGGGTGGGGTTCAAATAAGAATAGGAATTTGTGTGAGAATGAGGGAACCAATAATATTGTGCCATTTGTACAAAGAGAATGTTCCAAATGTACAAAACCTATTTACCCCCAACATCAATTATCTCACAAACGACAAATCGAAAAATTATGAAAATTGCACCATTAAATTCAGCGTTTTCTCCTCTTCGATTTTTCGTCCCTCAAGGCATACTTTCGACGAGTTTTTTTTCCATCTTTTTGGTGGGTTTTACATTTACTAACACATGTGTTAAAGTGTTGCGTTAAACCTAACCATAAATCATAAACCCTAAACCCCAAACCCTAAACCCTAACGCTTTACAAAACTCTAAACCCTAAATCATACTAAACCCTAAAGCATTTTCCTGACTGAGCTGAGTCCATATTGACCACATATGTATTTCCCTTTCTGTTAGCATCCAGCACATCACTTCCTTTCTTGTTGTAAACAACACCAGCTTCATGATCAAATAGCTTGTTTTTGGAGTCACAAAACTGACTAATGCTCAATAAATTGTGCTTCAGTCCTTCCACATATGCAACCCGTTTGAACATCACATTGCCATTTGTTAAAACACCATAACCCCTTGTTTTACCAACCTTGTTATCACCAAGTACTACATCAGGACCTCTTTCTTCCTGGTAGTCACTGAGCAGGGACTTACATCCGGTCATATGTCTGGAACAACCACTGTCCAGATACCAGATAGTCTCTCTAAGAATGCCTTGCATTAATAAACAAGATTAGTTCAGCTGGTGAACCCATCCTGAGATGGGTTCATAGTGGCTGAGCCTTGATTTTGGCTTCCACTGATTTGCATAAATGATATCTGAATGCTCACTGATAGTTAGGCATTTTGAAAAAGGTGTTGCTGAGCATTCAGAAGACAAATGATGTCTGTTGCCACATTTATAACATTTCTTATTTGCATAATTGGCCTTCTTGTCCTTCTTTGGTTTAAGTTGCTGAGATGACACTGACTCACAACTTTTCTTGCTGATGTTTGCCTCTTGTTTCTTTGACTTAAGGTTACTGATAAGATTTTTATCAGTTACTGAAACAGTGTCAGAGAGGTTGCTAATAATCTCTTTATCATCAGCGATTGTTTTGGTGAGATTTAGATTAGCCAATGAGTTATTGTTTTTCAACACTTTTACTTCACCAACAATCTTTGGTATGTCAGAATCATCAGTGACCAAATTGCTTTTTGTGAAAAAATTTGGTTTCGGCTCACTGAAGATTGACATTGGTTCAAAAACAACTTCTGAAAAGATTCCATCAGAATCAAAGTATAACACCCTGCCTTTTCGACACATTATAATAATGTATTTTACCTCGGAAACGTCGGCCCCAAAACAAATCAACAACATTATATATATACAAAATCAACCTTTTCAAACACTTACATACAATTTATAAGTTATACAATCCAAATTACAATAGTCGGGTGTTATTGAATACCAAAAACAACATTGATTTAACAAAATCAATATCAGAGTAATACGCAAGGTCGTCAAACAATCCATTCCAGCCAATAGCTTCTTGCCCAGCAATTTAACCAATCATAATCTGCAAGAAGTAGGAATGTGGGGGTTAGCTCAATGCTAAGTGAGAAAGAACTGTAACCGACAGTCCAACTCAGATATAACATATCAGTTTACAATAAATAATCGCAAACCACATCAACAATGTTTACATCAACTAGCATTGTAAACACACAAGCATCAACATCAAAGAGGACCGGTGGTCCTTGAGGAACCCTCAAGCCGCGGTGGCCCTCAAGCGACACTTATAAACCCCACTGAGCTGCAGTCAAATACAGCGGTTTACCGATAGCCTGTTACTATTATCTCACACGACTAAGATTCCTATTAACGATGTGTACAAGGAATCCTTCATCGTCCAAATAATAGTAACCAATGCCCAACACTTGTCGACCTCTTTATCACATATATGCCTTAAAGGCCATATAGCACAATATCACAATTATAATCATAACAGATTAATAATCAATCAACAATAACATATACGGTTACCCGTTGTAACCAAACATGTTATAACTCAATCATACTGAAGGTACAGGTCCACTCACCGATACCTCAGATGTCCACTCAGTATTCTAATGTCACTGAGTCTTCTGTGTATCTGAAAACATCACAGAATATCACAAGTTAGTAACTTGTTTCAATATTTCAATGTATCAACATAATAAATGCTACTCAAACGGAAATAATCTCTTTATATCATTTCCTTTATAAGTATACAACTTATCCCATAAATATAACATATCATATATGTCAAAACATATATTTTAATAAAAAGTGCCACTAAAAGGGTCATTAAAGTGCCACTAAAGCAATATCATACACAATACCAAGCTGACTTTAAACTCTTCTATTTAGTCCCGTAACCCTTTAAAATCGTCCATATTATTATGTATTTCTTCAAATAAAAGTGCCACTAAAACATCGCCTAAGTGCCACTAAAACTACCGTTAAGTGTCACTAAAGCACCTCTCAAGTGAGAATAAAAATTATCAAAGATGACACTTAACACTTATGCATTTTCAAAATTTGCAAAACAAAAACTTGAATTATATTGTCTGAATCAGAGGGAATACGTCCGTATTCCCCGCAATACGCCCGGATTCCCAGCCCAATTCTTAAACAGCCGAATTTCTAAGGAATACGCCTAATGAATACGTCCAGATTCCATGAATACGTCCGTATTCAGAGGAATACGTCCGTATTCCCCAAATTTACCTGAATCCGCCGGATTCCCGTGAATCCGACCGGATTCCCCCGTCGTGCAGAACCTGAACCTGCTGTTCAAACACAGCTCCGAAACAAAACACACCAAATCAACAAACTCGAGTATCCAGTCGATTATATACAACAAATAACGATTTCTAATGCTAACCAACTACACATAACATCATATGTCATCATCAATCACATACATAATCACAAACCCTAAATTATTAATGTGTGTATACATATATATGATGAACACTTACAAAATCAAGGATGATGATGATGATCTAGTGATGAAGATGAAGCTATAGCAAGCTTACAAGCAACCTCTCAATCTCTCTTTGATTTCTCGCTTTGATTTCACCAAGTATGTATGTGTTTTAGTTTCATCAAGAAAACAAAAAGGAAAGCAGGAAGATTAAAAGAAAATAAGTCGGTTTACTAACCGACCCCAAATTATACGGGTATAATTTAATACCCCTTCCCAACCTATTGTCTGGAACCCGAAAACCATTTGCGAGTCCAAACATTTTATTGTACCGTCAACTTTATTAATTTAAATCAATTAATATTTTACTAATCACAATAAGTCCTTAGACTCTTTTACCTATTTATTTTCAAATAAACCAACAATATAAATTCCTAACTTATAACCAATTACTAAAATGTCGGGAAATTATTATAAAACTTCCAGGCCCGGTAACATGATGTTACAAATCTTCCCTCCTTAAAAAGATTTCGTCCTCGAAATCTGAACCAACTCGAAATCCACGATTTGGTAATCACATAACATCCACAAGGATCAATTAGTATACCGGATCACACTTGAAAGACAATAATTCGAATCCACCATAATATCCCATCCGATTTCATGGTAATCCATTTACACAATGATTTCAAATCATTCCACAATTCGATAATCCCCGAATAAGTAATCAATTAAAACTCAGAAGCTCCAGTTTAAGATTACACCTCAAAATCTCAAACCAAATGAATTTAACACAAGATTATGCAATCTTTAATCCACTAGTAATGTTCAATAACACTTTCCAATTTCATATAAAAATCTATCAAGTCCTCGAGCTAAATAGCTCTCAATTAATCCATTAAGTCTGAAAAAGTTCCCGGTACTCGAGATAATTCTTGTTGCAAGCCAGCAACAATTCCAAATAACATCAAGTCCCACAATCAAATCTTTGATTTATTTTATCCATCAATCATACCTCCATTAGTGTTTAAGGTAAAACAATTGTTACAAATTCCAAGTCAAGGATAGAATAATTTCTTCACATAGCTTTGGCTATCAAAGCATAAACAATAATCAAGTCTCAATACATCTCAACACGATTCAATCATATGGAAGGTATTATACACTTCCGAGGATCTTAAATCCTTCAAATAGTACAAGGTCAAAATCTGACATAGCAACTATTCCACTGTCAAATAAATTTCCACTGTTCAGTCCATAGTTAATTCCAAGATAATCAATCTGTCATATCTGTCAAGTCAAATCACACAACACATCCGAGATAAGGCTAATCATCCATTTCCCGAATCGCATCACATTGACTTTACCAAATTAATGTCTAAATCAATACATGTTAAAGTCTTATTAAAACAAGATTGACACTAACAATTCAACTGCAATATAACCCACTATCCAAATACTAATTCTAATCACCGATTTGGTAACCAGAACTATCTAATATCAATTAATTCTACTATAAGAGAATTAACAACTACAGTGGGATCAACTCAGTTTAGCTCACAATACATAAATACAAAATGCAACTAACTCTAAATCATATAAATATATGCCAGTATAGAGTTAATACAAAATACCTGAAATGACGTCAGGCAACTCAACAGTTTCACCAACTGTCATATGAAGAACTCTGTCAGCAACTGATGACGAATTCTCCCACCTATGGCAAGAAGATGACGACCTCCCGACCAACCCCGACTCCTATCTCTCAGTCTCTGGACACTGATTCGCTCGGTGATTCTCCTTATGACAATTCCAACAAACATGACCAGGATAATCACAATCCTTTGCAACATGTCCAAACATGCCACATTTAATGCACCTGGCAGTCTGAGAATTGCACCGCCCGATATGTCTGGTTTTACATTTGTAGCACCATTTGGGTTTATCAACTGAACCCTTACGGTTAATCTGCCATTTCCGTTTACCCTTACCAGAAGGATCACTCTCAGATGATTGCAAAGCCCTATCATTATTTCGTGCATCCTGAGCCCGCAAGTCACAATCCACTGCACGAGCTAAATCAAAAGCCCGCGAAAGTGAATCTGCTAATCTCACTGTTGCCCGATAATTGGGTGGCAATGTTCCAACAAAATGATCAATTTTAGTCCTATCAGTTGGGACCCACTGTTGAACAAATCTCAATTTCTCTGTAAACTGATTAATCAACTCATCAATAGTCATTTGGTCAGTCAGGTGAAGTTCCATAAACTCGTCTCTAATACGCGATATATCAAACTCAGAACAATATCGTTTACATATCTCCGTATAAAAATCTAACCATTTAATAGATGCTCTTTGTTGTGGAGTCAAAACATCTGTAACTGAATCCCACCAAGTCATCGCTTGACCCTTCAAAAGTTGAACTGCAAAAAGAACCTTATCCTCTTCTCTGCACTGACAAACTTCAAATTTCATCTCAATATCACGCAACCAATCCAAAGTATCTGAAGGATTTGAACTGCCCTGAAATTTTGAAGGTTTACATGACATAAAAGTAGTAAAGGAACAAACTTTCTGGTGAGAAGATCCAGCCTGTCTATGTCTATCATTCTGTGAATCCAAAGGAGAAGTATCCATCCAAGAGGCATTATCAGGAGCATTGGTCGGGTAATCATATTCTGCCATATCTGTAACAAGAAAAACTACAATCTCGCAAATTGTTAATGGTTAGTACATAACACGCTAACCAATTTCTCATACCACACTAAACCCACATTATGGAATGTTTGACAAAACACAAATAGATTTGGGATTGAACGTTACCAAAGTTCAATTCGCCCAAACCTACGCTCTGATACCAACTTATAACACCCTGCCTTTTCGACACATTATAATAATGTATTTTACCTCGGAAACGTCGGCCCCAAAACAAATCAACAACATTATATATATACAAAATCAACCTTTTCAAACACTTACATACAATTTATAAGTTATATAATCCAAATTACAATAGTCGGGTGTTATTGAATACCAAAAACAACATTGATTTAACAAAATCAATATCAGAGTAATACGCAAGGTCGTCAAACAATCCATTCCAGCCAATAGCTTCTTGCCCAGCAATTTAACCAATCATAATCTGCAAGAAGTAGGAATGTGGGGGTTAGCTCAATGCTAAGTGAGAAAGAACTGTAATCGACAGTCCAACTCAGATATAACATATCAGTTTACAATAAATAATCGCAAACCACATCAACAATGTTTACATCAACTAGCATTGTAAACACACAAGCATCAACATCAAAGAGGACCGGTGGTCCTTGAGGAACCCTCAAGCCGCGGTGGCCCTCAAGCGACACTTATAAACCCCACTGAGCTGCAGTCCAATACAGCGGTTTACCGATAGCCTGTTACTATTATCTCACACGACTAAGATTCCTATTAACGATGTGTACAAGGAATCCTTCATCGTCCAAATAATAGTAACCAATGCCTAACACTTGTCGACCTCTTTATCACATATATGCCTTAAAGGCCATATAGCACAATATCACAATTATAATCATAACAGATTAATAATCAATCAACAATAACATATACGGTTACCCGTTGTAACCAAACATGTTATAACTCAATCATACTGAAGGTACAGGTCCACTCACCGATACCTCAGATGTCCACTCAGTATTCTAATGTCACTGAGTCTTCTGTGTATCTGAAAACATCACAGAATATCACAAGTTAGTAACTTGTTTCAATATTTCAATGTATCAACATAATAAATGCTACTCAAACGGAAATAATCTCTTTATATCATTTCCTTTATAAGTATACAACTTATCCCATAAATATAACATATCATATATGTCAAAACATATATTTTAATAAAAAGTGCCACTAAAAGGGTCATTAAAGTGCCACTAAAGCAATATCATACACAATACCAAGCTGACTTTAAACTCTTCTATTTAGTCCCGTAACCCTTTAAAATCGTCCATATTATTATGTATTTCTTCAAATAAAAGTGCCACTAAAACATCGCCTAAGTGCCACTAAAACTACCGTTAAGTGCCACTAAAGCACCTCTCAAGTGAGAATAAAAATTATCAAAGATGACACTTAACACTTATGCATTTTCAAAATTTGCAAAACAAAAACTTGAATTATATTGTCTGAATCAGAGGGAATACGTCCGTATTCCCCGCAATACGCCCGGATTCCCAGCCCAATTCTTAAACAGCCGAATTTCTAAGGAATACGCCTAATGAATACGTCCAGATTCCATGAATACGTCCGTATTCAGAGGAATACGTCCGTATTCCCCAAATTTACCTGAATCCGCCGGATTCCCGTGAATCCGACCGGATTCCCCCGTCGTGCAGAACCTGAACCTGCTGTTCAAACACAGCTCCGAAACAAAACACACCAAATCAACAAACTCGAGTATCCAGTCGATTATATACAACAAATAACGATTTCTAATGCTAACCAACTACACATAACATCATATGTCATCATCAATCACATACATAATCACAAACCCTAAATTATTAATGTGTGTATACATATATATGATGAACACTTACAAAATCAAGGATGATGATGATGATCTAGTGATGAAGATGAAGCTATAGCAAGCTTACAAGCAACCTCTCAATCTCTCTTTGATTTCTCTCTTTGATTTCACCAAGTATGTATGTGTTTTAGTTTCATCAAGAAAACAAAAAGGAAAGCAGGAAGATTAAAAGAAAATAAGTCGGTTTACTAACCGACCCCAAATTATACGGGTATAATTTAATACCCCTTCCCAACCTATTGTCTGGAACCCGAAAACCATTTGCGAGTCCAAACATTTTATTGTACCGTCAACTTTATTAATTTAAATCAATTAATATTTTACTAATCACAATAAGTCCTTAGACTCTTTTACCTATTTATTTTCAAATAAACCAACAATATAAATTCCTAACTTATAACCAATTACTAAAATGTCGGGAAATTATTATAAAACTTCCAGGCCTGGTAACAGGATGTTACACAAAGATTGGATCAACTTTTGTTGAATCAGCGAGAGAAGCAGCATATTCATAATCACCTCCCAAAATAGCTCTAGCTTGCTTTGGGATTTGATTATTAATACATTGATTTACTCTTGCTGTAGACTTACACCATGACTCCATGACTTTCTTAAGTTGTAAAAACTTTGTTTCGAATTTTACTTTCTCTTGAATACATACTTGATTTGCATGTATCTGAGCATCAAGATCTAGTTTTAAATTCTTCATATTCATAATGTTTTCATTTTGGTCATGGAGTTTAGATTTTAAGTCACTGATCTCATGATTCTACTTTCTTTAAATGTCATGAGCATTTGATAAGTCAACTATCAAAGATTCAAAAACATTATCCTTTTCAGTAGCTGAATATGATTTAATATAATGTACCTTGTAGAAAGTTTCAGGATCCCATCCAGATGATAAACATTTATGAGCTACTTCTTTGATATCTTCATGGAAAGCAGCATCATCAGCCATCAGACAGTAATCCTTATCCAAACAGATCATTGCTTCTTCTTCATCAGATGATGAGGATGAGTCAGAGTCACTGACTCTCAGATATCAGTTTTTACCCTTACTTTTGACTCTCATATATCAGTTTTCACAGACTCTCAGATATCAGTTTTAAGAAAAAGTATATTAAAGGTTAAAATAGTAAAGTTAATATACCAATTTTGAAAATAGACATTTCTTTTGGAACAAACTAAAATGGAAAGGTGAACCATTATTTTAGCACGGATGGAGTATATAGTATAATATTATTTCAAATAAAGAAATTAAAAAGTATGGAGTAGTATTGTTTTTTGAGTTAAAACAAAAGGGAAATAGAAGTTCGGGAGGTAGGTAGGGATGCTATCAACTACTACCTCCGTCCTAAAATTATTGTTCAGTTTTGACTTTCTGAAGTCTTTCTTTTTCAACTTTGACCTTATATAATTTTGTTTATGCTATATAATACTTGATGCAAAATCTATGAATGTATTGAGTTTTAAATATATTTTCATTGATATAAATTTCATAAACTCGATAATTATTTTGGGACGGATGTAGTACTAAGTAGTAACGGTAGAGAAGCACGGACAAGGGTGAAATTCTAAAAGGCATATTTGTAGTTTTTATATCTGGAAATCCGGATTTTATTGATATTTACTTATGTTAAACGACAATTGCCATTTACTGGAACAACTGAACAAACAAAATTATATTGCATCTGATTTTGTACTTAAATACATTTGTATATAATTATAATGGATAAATTTGTTAAAAAAAATACATTCAATTTGATACTAAAAGGTGGACCTTTAGTTGGTCACTCTATAAGACTTTCAAAGGTCAGATAGGGTGTTCGTTATTTAGATTAACCGAAAAATAATCCAATCTAATTATTAATTGGATTATTTGAATTTGGTTATTAGGTTTTTGTTTGGTTTTCGGTTGAAACCGAGTAATAATACGGTCTAATCATTCTAATGACAGTGACGAATCCATAATTGAATATCATGTATGTCAATAACTAAAAGATAAGTGAGTATGATATGTTGCCTTAACGTGTCAAATAAGTGATCGGATCGGGCAACATGTTGAAAAGGTTGAGGAATTGAGGAATTACGGTTTCACCGGTTAAAAGGTTTACAATGTTTTTTACTTTCCCTATATGTACATGATAACAATAAAAAACTTACAATAAATATATAAACATTTTTAGGGTTTGTTTAACCCATTACTCCGTATTTCATTCAATTTCTCTTTCTCTCCTAAGTATGTGTTTGGTAAAATTAGCTTGTAACCGCTAGCTAAAACTTTGAATAGAAGTTGTTAGCTTAAGGTTATATTTATAACAAAATGATTGGTAAAGTAGTTAGCTATAACTACATGCTGTTAAATTACATGTACATAAATATTTTGAAAAGTAATGACAATTAGCAAAAAAAAATGTTTTTAGATTTTAAATTCATGAAAAAATATAAGGAAAGTACAAGGATTTTGGAAAGAATGGAAGTACCAATGGAAGGGTGCCATGTGTACAAAGAGAATACCCACATGTTAAAAACCCATTTACCCCCTAACTTAAATATCTCACAAACGACAAATCGAAAAATTATGAAAATTGCACCATTAGATTCAGCGTTTGATCCTCTTCGATTTGCCGTCCATCAAGGCATACTTTCGATGAATTTTTTTTTCACCTTTTTTTGGTGGGTTTTACTAATTGCTAACACATGTGTTAATATTTGGTTAAATATTTAATTTAAGTATAGAGTTTAGGGATTAGGGTTTAGGATTTATTAGGGTTTAGGGTTTAATAGGTTTAGGGTTTAGTAGGGTTTAGTAGGGTTTAGGGTTTAGGGTTTAGGGTTTGGGTTTTGGGGTTTCGGGAGAAACCTCAAAACCCAAACCCTAAACCCTAACCCCTAAACCCCAAACCCTAAACCCTAAATGCAACACTTTAACACATGTGTTAGTAAATTGTAAAACCCACCAAAAAACGTGAAAAAAAATTCGTCGAAAAAGTATGCCTTGAAGGACGGCAAATCGAAGAGGATCGAACGCTGAATCTAATGGTGCAATTTTCATAATTTTTCGATTTGTCGTTTGTGAGATATTTAAGTTAGGGGGTAAATGAGTTTTGTATTCTCTTTGTACAAATGACACCATCCCATTGATACTTCCATACTTTCCATAATTCATGTACTCTCATGATCCCATCTCTTAAATTCATACATTTTTGGTTAAAACCGGCAAACTTGAAGCTTAAGACTGATTGTGTAACAATTTATACATGATAAATTCTGATTGTGATATAATAGACTAATCGTGTAACAAAACTTGTCTTTTATAGGAATATGCAAAAAAAAATAAAAATAAAAAAATGACTGAAACTGAAAAAAGTGAAGTGATCATCTTTATAATATGCTATTTTATTTATGTACTCCCTTTATCCAATATTTATAGTTTACGCTTTTTTTTGTTAGACGTCCCAATACTAATTGTCCACTTTTAAAAAATAAATGAGTATACTTAATCAAAGTTCTTATATTACCCATATCTTATATGTGTCATAAAAAAATGGGTAAAAAACTAATGGAAATAGTGTCATCATAAACAAAAGCTCACTGTAATAACTATGTTTTCTTAAACTATATTATTTTTGGCGGTAGGCACTAATATTATTAGGATAAATGGAGTATTATTATAGATTTTTTTACATTTTTCATCATCGTCTCTAACTACATTGTTAAACACCTATCTATATCTATAAGTATATAACAAAAAACGTCAACCACCAAGTCTACAGAAAAGTTTTACTCTCGTCTAGTGGGTGGCTTTATCAACAACTCGTAGTTGGTCTTTTAATTATGATTTCATATACATAAGTGTAAATTTTTAAAAGTGATAATTCGTACACTACATATTTTTAGCCATACACCACAAAATATGTTATAGTGTGCTGTATTATATAGCACTAAATACATTTGATAGTGTACAACTAAAACTAGGTGACCTACGAATAGCTACCTTTTTAACCTTTACAAAACACCATTTGTACCCTCGAATAGGTTTTTACTTTATTGTTCTTAATTCTCTCATCTGGGCTGTGGAAACTCAAATCCTCCAAAATTCATTGCGTGTAGGTCATTATGAATTCACATAATCCACGCCATCAAAACTTGGTTAAAGGACGCCACTGCCCACCTATACGGCTTATACGTACAAAAATAATACTACGTATATACATTGGGCGTACCTCTAGCTTAAAAAAGAAAAATTGTTAGCTACACGAAGATTTGATTACACAGACACCGATCGTAACCAAATCCAGATCTATTTATTTCATCCATATTAAACATATACATTGATGGAGCTCATTCAACTTTTTTTTGTTGACTTCCAATCCTAGCCGTCCAAAGTCCGTTGACTTGTCATCCCATTCGTTCAAAGTAGCATGAACAGTTTTGAATCCCTAATAACTTCCTCAGCGGTTTATCATGTAACTCCCCAATCTGTAAACCGTGAAGTTCCTCTCAATATTTCAAATAACTCTCTCAGTCTTCCCCACAGCGATTATACATATTTATTATATCTAAAAAAAACTGTGATCATAATCTCCTAATGACGGCGATGGATGGCTACAATGTTCACAAACACACCATCTATATCACAAAAAAACTGTGATCATAATCTCCTAACGACGGCGATGGATGGCTACAATGTTCACAAACACACCATCACTCATCTTCTTCATCATGCCCATCAGTAAACTCATACTATGAACAGGTAAAACCTAAATTTATTGATTCCGTTTTTCAATGAAACCTTTATCTTTAATTGGTAATAATTGATTTGATAACTTTTGATCTTGATTGATTCAAGGGACACATTATTCGTAATGATACTCCTTGATATTGATGTATGATTCTTGAAATTTCTTGAAACTAATTGTAGAGAAAATTATATGGATCTAACACTAGGAGAAGCCCCAAATTCTGTTGAACTATTGAAATCTGGAGCGGAGGATATGTATTCTAATAACTATTTTTTTTTTTAATATATACTTTATCTTTCTTTTCACAATTACTGGTTGTCTAACTTTGCTTTTAAAGGAAGGAGAAGAAGAAGGCAGTATGAAAAGAAATAATAATGTCTGCTTAAGGTTTCCAGTGACCTTTATTTATTTATGCACATCTCTTGTCTGCTTACATGCCACTGTGTTTACGTTTATGAGTGATGTTTGGTTGTGTGTCTGCTATTTAAATTTTATCAGCATATATAAGTTCGTGTCCATGAAGCAAAGCCCCCAACTGATTGTAGCCGAAGACAAGGAAATTGATGAATTGGCTACCTTAGCTTTCACCATGCTTTGTGTTGGCGTTAAGGTTTTTGTTGTTTCTACAAATGTGAAAAATCATATCTTAAAAACAATATTTGTTCTTTGTACAGGGGTGCTTTTGTTAGGATGGATGGATTTCATTCCCGGAATCGATTGCAAGCTGTCTGGAGTTAAAATCTTAATCGATCCGTCAAGGTAGAAAACTGCTAAAGTGGATCAAGTATCCGATAAGTGTATTTCATTATGCTTATAGTTGTCTTGGGTTATTTAGGCATGTTCATTCATATTATGTTTTGGATGTAGGGAATTTACTGAACAATTTTGGGTATCACTACAATGTGTCAAGAGGGAAACTTTCATGAAATTCAGTAGGCTTGGAAATAAAATATCCAAACTAACTCGATGTATACTTGGGTAAAATTTGGCCTTGAGTAAATGTTTGGGTCCAATTTGGCAAGTCACAGTTTGGAAGCTTCTTTTCCCTTGATCACATAAAGTAATGATATTTTTCAATTTGTTTCAAAAATACCAGGTATGAAACTTTGTTCATATATAACGTTTTTAATGTTCTAAAGTCAAAAAAAGAAACTTATATCACTATTGGAAATTAATAGCAAATTCTTTTTTGGACTCCATTATGTATCATACGTGTAAAATTTTATAACTGACATTCTTTTAGTTTATTTTGTGTAGCAAATCAATGAAGAGTGTCACAAGCTTGGCTACGAGTATGAATTTTAGAAGAACGAACTGATGAAAGCAAAGAAGGCATTGGTGGTAACTTAAACTTCCGTTCAATACTAAGAAATAGATTATCTACTTCCATTTATTTGTTTTTTTTTTGTTTACATAAGGGGTAGCTCCAGTAACGAGCCTACATAGTATGATGTTTAGAGGGGTAGTTTTTATACCGGTTGACTATATCGGGATGAGCTAAGGTATTTGAAAATGCGTAAGTTCTGGTTGTAATATATTGATAACGGGTCAAGTGTGTATACATAAGAGAAAAACAAAAAAGAAGCTAGCTATAAATGAAAATGATTAAAAGGGGACGGGTCAAAAGGGTTGAACATGGGCCAATGACCAAAGTGCATTCAAATGCACTTTGAACCCCATCTTAAATTGTTTCAATTCAAATTAAAGATTGTTATCTGAATAATATGATTATTTTAGTCATTTTAATACATACATGGTTGAACAGATGAGATTATAACAGAATTGCTAAGTAAGAAGTTTGTAAAATGATAAAAGAATTTCTACTTAAAGTGACTTAAAGACATTGAACATAATGTAACTATGATTTTTGGTGCAGCAGGGCACAGTAGCATTTTTTGAAAAATGTGAAAGAACAAATCAAGTTGCTGGACAAAGAGTAAGGAGAACCTCATTGATGATTAGTATGAAAACTTTCAGAGGTACCTCTTGATCAAGTAAATGACTGTAGCAGGAAAAAGTTAGATGTAGTCATGTACTCATATTTAGTTAGTGAATGTAAAAGTCGAATAATATAACTTATAAGCTAAATAATGTTTGTGTACCTGGATTTAACATACCTTACACACATATCCTTGAAGTCTGGTTGTATCAAATGGCTACTATTACATTTGTTATCATTATTTTGGTGGGTGTGGTTTTTATCTTTATTTTTTCGGTTATCACTGTTTTGGTGACCCCTATTTCATATAGTTTTAGAGAGAATGATTGTGCTTTTGCAAATGAAGGCTGAAGCATTGAGAACACTCTACGTGACACTTTTTAATCTGAATGATTATGTTTATTTTTATTCCTTTTTAATCTTAAAAATATATACTAAACATGTTGCAGGTTAACAACACACGAAACTACAAATGTTGCTTTACATATAATAAAAGTTTTACCCGGGGCACCGCCCGGGTATTACTCTAGTTCACTAATGGTTAGTGACGGGCTTGAATGCATTTGTAGAGGGGGTCACAATATCAAAAGTTTAAAGTTTAATTCGTTATATACTAACAATCCATACCATCATCTTCATTGTATATAAAGAAACATTATATAAACGATATGGAGTATTAAGAAACATGAAATAAATAATAGATAGACTAAAACTAAAATTTAACTCATAAAATCATTTCTATTCATAATATCTTGTTAAAAAAATATATTAAAAACCTTGTTACACATTGAATTTAAAATGTAAATTTGATTTTAAAATTACAAGAAATTACCATAGATCAGCAAAAACATCTACATTTAATGAAGAAACCATTTTCTTAAGTTTACGGGAGGCCCAAACTATTAGAAATATAAAGTTACCATTCATTTTGAAACAAAGTTACACTAACGTCACCAATATTCGAGGGAGCCATGGCCCTCTCCTGCCCCTTAAAAACTCCATCCTTGCTAATGGTGAATCAAACCGAGTGATTATCATTGTCATCCCTAATCATGAGAAGGGTGATATATAAAACCATGAGTCTATGGCACTTGAGTGTAGAACAAAGAAAACATATATTACGGATGCTCTTTAAGTATCTATCACCTTAACAACGGTATACATCAATCTTAATTTCTATTTTTATTTTACTACGTCACATTGTTCCATTGTGAATACTCTTATAGTTTGATTGATCCACCCCGTACAGCGTGCTCCGTATCATTTTTAGTATCATTTATTTTTTTTAAACATAGCATTTCTCGTTTGTATTATGGTTATGAATTAAATGATGTTTGAATGAAACCTCATTAGCAGATACAAAACATAAATCTCACATTGTCATAGAAATTTTTGTTCGAAGAATTATTAACGTTAATTACACTTCATCAGGAAATACATATTAGAGTATCTTTTATTCTATTCAAACTTTATGTCAGTGTATAAACATGTAATGTTGTGTGTAATTCAACATTAATGTTTTTTTTTTTTTTTTTTTTTTTTTTTTTTTTTTTTTTTTTAAATTTAATGCGAAATTTCTAAGTATTTAAACGAAAATTATACTTAAATGTACATTTTATTATTTAAGAAAGTAATGTAGCGTAAATATTATTTGGAAGAGACACACAATTTTATCATTAAGAAAAAAACTAGCAAGATACTAGGAATTACAATCATAAGAAAAAATTAGCGTAATACCCGCGCTATGCAGTGGAATACGAAGCTTTGTTATAATTTTTGACTCGATGTATATTATATTTGTTATACACTGATTGATTATCCATGACAGTGAGCCAATATAATGGTAGTTTTCTCATATGTAGAGTTTATGATTCGGAATATGATAGTGAAGAGTGAAAAAACATGAAAATGATAAATTATTATAAGATGAAAATCACATAAGGAAAATATAGTAATGTTGAGTCTTACTCTTAGAAATTTTGAAATATAAAATATCAAGATGCTTAATATTATTTTAAATATAATATAGGAAACATAGTTATAACATCACTAATTTAAATCAAACTTAATTAATCAATTAAGTCCTTCTATTTTAATTAAATTAAAATTAATACCTTTAACTTAATTAATTAATTAAGTCCTTTTATTTTAATTAAATTAAAATTAATACATTTATTTTAATTAAATAATCAACACTCCGTGTTTATACACGGATTTGAGATCTAGTATTAGTATAGAAGTATACAACCAAACGACCCTATAACTACATCGATTCTAAAACTTTATTCCACCTAAAATGACTCTAAAAACGAAACTTCAAACAAACAAAATGACCCTAAAATTTACACCATTGTACATCGATTTTAAAACTCCGTTTAATCCACAACCACTATGAAACTCAATTCTAAAACTCAATAATGTCAATATTAAAAAGAATCTATAACACAATTATTTTCTCTGACTTAACAAAATTTCATACCTTTTTTACTTTGGCTTTTAGCTTTGATTCTGATCCCCAATTTGGCAATTTTTATACGATCCCCTTCCCAATTGCATGCATGATGTAACTAGGGCATGCCTCAAACATTTACTTTCTATGGTCAATACCAAATTATTTTCTATTAAATACGTTTAATGATAGTTTAATAATATATTTTCGATATACGAAGTTAATTATGACTCGTTAGCTGCTAATGATGTGATTCAATATCATTTGTTAATTTAGGATTAATCATTTTTTTAGTATCATCATTACAATCACAGTGTCACATTGATTATAACTGTTGAATTTTCCATTCAAGTGACGTTAGATTTGCTACTGTATCATGATTTGATTTGTGGACCGGGTCGTTAAAACGGATGATTCCAAGATTAACAGAAAATTAGACACTTCTCTGGAAATAAGCAGTGGAATAATCAGATTCGAAGATTATATATACACACATCTATATCTGTATATTGTTGGACGACTCAATGCGCGTAGATTTACTGGTACTTTCTATCTTTTTCTTCTGTTTGTGTATTTACAGATGTATGTATTATATTATATGATGAATCTAATAAATTTAGGGGCGTTTTTGTTTTTTGATTTGCATTCATGACTTGTATATTGAATTGCTACCGGCAGATTTTTGTTATCTTAATTATTAGGTGTTTGATAATAAGAAGTGTAATTGCGTAATGCTTACAAGGTGTTTGTGAAAATGCCGGTGTTATATGATTTGTTTGTGTTTTCTAGTAAAAGTTACATGTTTTATTTGGTTCACTGAATTTGTTTAGCTGAAGAGTGTGTAAAATCGTTTATTTTGTGTGTATACTTATTATACATTGAGACTCATTTAGTAAGAAATTGAATTCTATATATTTGCAGTTGATGTTATAGCGTTGTTGAAGAAAGTGTCAGTTTAGTACCCGGTGAAGAATTTAATAAAAGAGGAGTTCAAGTAGGATTCAATTAGTGTTTATGGGCTAAGAAATCGGGCAAAATGATCTTATGTTTTAAATTACTAAGGAGATGGAGGAAACACATTCAGACACTGCTCAAAACGAATCACCACCTCCTAGTGCAACACGGCTGCCAGCTGACAGCATGGGAAAAAATCAATCTGGCTCTCCGGACGGGCCCTCTAAATTTAAACGAATGTTTAGTCTGCATCAGCTCGGGGATCCAGACGCACATAGAGTGGCACAAATTCTTTGGTCCACTGGAAATCTTGATGAGCCGATTCCTAGCGGTTTCTATTCTATTTTGCCTGTGAGTCATGAAACTTTTCCTTTTACTTATAATTAATGCTTAGCGCCTAAAGTTATGATGTTTATGTTATCTAGGAAAGAAGACTCAAGGAAAAATTTGATATGGTTCCTTCGCTTGAAGAGCTCCATGCCTATGAATTAGAAGGATATAAACTCAATGTTATTGTTGTTGACATGCATAAAGATAAGAAGGTGTCAATGCTACAGCAGCTGGCTTTGACTTTGGCAAAAGGACTGAATTCTAATCCAGTTGCGTTAATAAAAAAAATAGGTGGATTGGTGTGTGCTCCCTATCTTCTGTTAAATATCTCTTTAGTCGATTTTTTTTATATATAGTTATTTATAGTTGAATAATTTGTAGGTTTGTGATTTCTATAAACTCCCAAATGTGGAGTTAAATTATGCGAAAGGGGCGTGGGAGGAGGTATACAATGTACATAATCAGGGTATACAGATGTTAGGTCAAATAAAGCACGGTTTTTGTCATCCCCGTGCCATTCTTTTCAAAGTTCTTGCAGATACGGTTGGTCTTGATTGTAGGCTTATGGTGGGTTTACCAAAAGACGGAGAATTGGAGCGCCCAGATTCACATAGGCATGTATCAGTTATAGTGGATCTGAATTCCATGGAGTTGTTGGTTGATATAGTGAGGTATCCAGGACATTTGGTACCCTTTTCAACCAAGGCATTATACAATTCTCATGTGTATGTCATCGGTCAAGGTGATTCTGGAGAGAATGATTCGTGTGATTCACCTATTGAACCAAATAGTCCTGTGCACGGTGGTGCTGAAAACTCAGACGAATGGTAAAAAGATAAGCTTGCAGATTTTTTTTATATGACTTATTTTGAAATTTATACTTTCTTGAATATATTATTTACTTATAGTTATTTTTTTTTACTGTACAGTTTATTACCTGGTGAACCTAACATTGCAAATACAGCATGGGGGCGCAACAAGAATTCACTTACAGAAACAAGCACACCCAGTTCCAGGTTTTCTGTCTCCCTGTATATTACTTATGTACATCGATGCACGCCTTTTTTTGGATAGAATTTGTTAATTTTATGCTTGACTTTCAGTCCTGAACACTATTTATTTCGAGGACATGGCAGATCCATTCTTGGTGGTCATACCCATAGGGATTCTCCAAGAGAGTCCGGAAGTGAAATGACAGTCTCAAGGTTCTAACGCTTACTATTTTTTTATTCACATTTTTTTTTTTGTTTCTAATGCAAAATGTCAATGTTCATTTTCTATTTTCAGTTTTTATAATTATTTCTGATGAGTAATTCTAGGTCAGCTGGGGCATCACCTGTAGGAAGTCGTAGAAGAAGGCGACGGAGTAGTGCTACCACAGTTCCAGAAATTGGTGATGACATTGTAAGGTATATCAGATGTGTTAAGAGCTGAACTCCTGAAATATGTATTAAATATGCAAGTTTAGAAATTTTATAAAATGAACTTAATTGTAGGGTTGTGCGAGCAATGAATGACACTTTGAAGAGAAATCATCCTCCAAAGGAACTTGTTGATGTACATGGCACTAGTCCAGATCGTCAGGAAAATGTATGTGTATCTATTCTACATTCTCCCCCCTCAATTGGTTGCATTGATGCATATGTGTTTCACATTATCTGATGGTTTGTGGTAACTTAATATTTTAAGGCATCTGGCTCGCATATGCATAGAAGGCAAACCAGTTGTCCAAAGGCCTTCTCTCTACCTTCATCTCCTCACAAGTATAGGACTAATGCTAATGGTTCTGAGAGGAATGATACAGAAAAGTTTGAAGCGAATTTTGAAATGATCACAACATGGAATAAGTTGCTTGAATCATCCTCCTTTGCGAACGAACCATGGTTCCCCTACCAAGAATGGATTATTGAATTTTCAGAACTAACGGTTGGATCACGTGTTGGCATTGGTATGTATTACAACTTCCTTGTCATCATCATTATCTTGAGGACCATGGTTTTGTACAATAATCAGCTTACATTTTATTCACCTTTAAATCTACTGTTATTCTGAATTTATTATTGATCTACCGTCTAATTGGCGAATGTAATATTCAAGGATTTTTTGGGGAAGTTTTTCGAGGCACTTGGAATGGAATACAGGTTGCAATCAAGGTCTTACTCGAACAGGAAGTGACTGCTGAGAATATTGAAGACTTTTGTAATGAGATATCAATCCTAAGGTATTGTCCCCCTCACATGGCAACCTCTATATTTATGTGACTTGTCTTAAGATTGTAGCTGATTCTTCTTCTTTTTTCTGCAGTCGACTTCGCCACCCAAATGGTATTTAACTTCTTGAATTCAGATAAGACCCTCTTTTAGCAATTTTTTGGGGTGACTGGATTTGCTTTTAAATCTGGTTATCCAATTATTCTTGATGTTTGGATAAGTGAACTCTGCTTCTGATTATTTATGGGTCAAATAATTAGTTACTTTCATACCAGCTACAACAAGATTTCTTGTGTAAGGCTAAAATAAATTATTAATCTATCCATCCTCTTAATCTAATTTGAGGGAGGTTTTGGAATATCTCACAAACGGTATATTCCTTTTTCACAAAAAAAAATAATAATAATAATTTTATATCATTTAATCCAAATTTAGAATAAAAAGCAGATTTTGCTAGACAATCAAACATCTGAGATTATCTGATTATTTCTACAAACAGCATGTCATGTACCCATCCAAACTCAATATTATCTCCTCCAAACACTACCTTCTACAGCCCATATTATTACAATTGATTTCTGGTTCTCCGTAGCCCTTATTCAGTGTTACGTAATCACTTTCAAATTGCACATTCAAACACCCACTTGACCGAATAGTTTAATCAATTTCAAATGTGGACATTTTTTAAGAGGAATTGTACACCCATGTTTTTGTTTATGCCTTTAATACCAGTCATTCCCATAGAACGTTTTTGCCATATCATGCAGTTATACTATTCCTTGGTGCTTGCACAACGCCACCTCACTTTTCATTGATCACTGAATATATGGACATGGGGTCACTATATTATTTGATTCATGTGAGTGTGCTAAAAAAGAGAATCAGCTGGCGCAGGAGACTAAAAATGCTGTGTGATATATGTAGGTATGATCTCAGCCTCCCTTTTCGTTTTGAGCAATATGTGGTTTATACTTCTTGCACACCGGCAGAGGTGGCAAAATGGATGGCTCACATAACGAGTCAAAACGGGTTGGGTTGACCTGAGACTGTTTTGTCCTCATATATGTTTATATAAATTTATAGTGGGACAATCATGTGTATTTTAGCTATACTAAATACTGATACAATTATGATCTAACTATCTAAGCCATCTTCAATAAAATGACTGTGGAGGTTTTCGGCATGGAAAACACCCTTTGGCCAACTTTTGATTCTGTTACCAATTTGTCTGGTTAATATTAATCCAATTTTCCCCCACTTTATCCGTTGGACCCAATAGAGATAAAATGTAACACGAATCAACCCCTTTATTTGTAAATGAGTTGAAATTGCCGCCTCTACTTATGTGGGTTACAATCATGCCACTGGTAATGATTCCTAATGACGCTTTCTTCTTACTTGCTTACAGGGGTCTTATGTGTATGCATCGAATGAAAATAGTGCACCGTGATCTAAAAAGCGCCAATTGTTTGGTGAATAAGCATTGGATAGTGAAGATATGTGATTTTGGGCTCTCACGGGTACTAACTGCCGAAGACATGAGAGATTGTTCTTCTGCAGGGACTCCAGAGTGGATGGCACCTGAACTCATTCGCAATGAACCCTTTACAGAAAAATGTGATATTTTCAGCCTTGGTGTCATCATTTGGGAACTATGTACTCTTCGTAGGCCATGGGAAGGCATCCCATCAGCCCAAGTAAGTGTATATACATACTGGCTGACAAAAGAATAGTTCGAGTGCAATTCTTGACATTGGTGGCAAAATAGTCGGGTGGGGTAATGGGTCAAAACCCATGGGCTGACTCGCAAACACTATTGAGTTAATTTATAGCTGAATCTTACAGATAATTAACATGATGGAACTCGTATGTTTTGGATTACTCATGTTGTGTTTTTCTAACAGGTGGTTCGTGCAGTTGGTCATGATGGAACTCGACTTGATATTCCTGAAGGTCCCTTCGGAAATTTAATAGCAGGTTTGCAATGCATATGATCTAAAAATGATTTTTAATTTCTAGAGGACTCACTCTAAGGTTATTCCAAATCATCAAGAATCAAAGTAACTGGATCTAGGATCAATTTTCTAAACTTTATTCTCCATATTTTTTTCTATCTTAGCTATGTTTAGCATGCTGATTGGCGCTTTATCTCCATTTCTTTCTATTTTCTCTTCAGATTGTTGGGCAGAACCCAATCAACGACCAAATTGTGAAGAAATCCTCTCACGCTTAATGAGCTGCGAGATGCTGATATAGTTTATAGAATTGCAAGAAAATTCTTAAAAAGGTAATCATTTTCATTATCTTAAACATCAATCTTCATGATATAATCATGTGAGTGATTATTTTTTGTGTTCTACATGTTGTATAAGTCTTGACATGCAATTGTGGGATTAACACTTGTCTAGAATTTCAGGATTCTGAAGAACACATATAGGGCCTTGTTTTTCTTTGCAGCAATTAGGTACTCATATCCTTAACCTTTTGTCATTTCTACAAACTTTCAAGAAGTTGAAGAATATGATTTTTCCCATAGATCTATAGGCGTAAACTCTTTTAATTTCTTAAAATTTGATTGTTTGATACATTTCATGTTATTCTGTTCCAGGTGGCTTTCATGTATACACAAAACAACTCAAGAAAGATCTGCAATTAAAATACTTTGATTTCTGATTTGCAAGTAAAATACTTTGAATAAATTTCCTAGTATCTAAGTCAGACAGAACATGCATGTAAATATTTACATTTCCTTATAGTTTGAAGAGCAAGTTGTTTAGAAAGAGCTGTATTCCATTTGCTACTACCCGTAATTAATCATTTAAGTATAATAAGATGGAGTATCCTCTGTTAAACTCTTACAATTTGAGTAAAAATTTCAAAAAAAAACGATGCGAATCGAATCTCGACTTTTACATGACTTTGACTCTTACGAGTCGTTTATTGATTCTTACGAGTCGTTTATTGACTCTTGCTAGTCGTGTATGCCTCTTCCAAGTCTTGTGCGACTTTTACGAGTTATAAAATCAGATAAACTTTAAGTGTAATATAATAAAAAAAATAAAGGACACAATTGAAAACTATAATCTATTTGTATTAACTCTTTGTGATAATTGCCGTTCAATGAATTAACTATCCACCATCACTATTTTTTACTTCTCTTAGAGAACAAAAATCTTAGGGTCTGCTCCCGAGATTTTGTTCGAATAAAAAGAATAGAAGAGAATATAAAATGATAGAAAAGAAAAGAAGATGAAAAAAGTTTTTGTGTCCCCGAGTTGGAAAGAAAAGAACTGAAATTTGTATGTTTTGTGTTCCTGAGTTGAAGAGAAATGGAAGGAAGTGACATTTTATAGTTTGTATAATTAATCTTCTATCCTTCCAAATCTTCTCAATTTTGGAGAGAAAGTTTGGAGAGAAAAGAAGCCTGAATCCTCCTCCCGCTTTTCTTCTCTTCTCTCCATAAATAAAACTCGGGAACACAATGTATTTTTTATACTTTCCATTTCTCTTCTCTTCTTTCGAATAAATAACTCGGGAGCGGGCTCTTAAGCAATCATATACATATATAAATATATACATTTGTTGTAAACTAATAACTTTTACAATTTGAGCCACTAGTTGCAAGTTAAAAAAATGAGATTTCAAAGTCGAGTAATGAGTTAAGAAGTATGAGTATACCTGAATGGAAGGTGGTAAACTTTTATTTGTTACTATTTAATTAGATATAACTCGAGAATCACTTATTATTGAAACCCATTTTGAGATTTTTAGGACTAATTTTATCTCACGAAAAGGTAATGACCGTAATGATTTTCTCAAGCTATATATGATGAACATTATGAATGTTTGAGTAAGCTGTTTTTTTTGGTATGTGTATTCAAAGGTGAAAAAAAGATGCGATGAGTTTGTTATCAAATATTAATGGCTTATGATCTTATCAACTTAAGCATATGAGCTTAAATTTCAAACAAGTCGAAGCTTATATATCATTGGTATTTTTAATTTCAATAAGACCTTCAATAAGAAAAAGAAGCTAGCTATCATTACGCTTGAACATTACTAGTTCCGAAGGATGAGTTAGTCGTAACGTCCAAGGTGAAGGACAAGCCGATTTGACCCAAAAATCAACTAAGGATCCATATTGTAACGATAAAATGATACCAGTTGACTACACAAAGTTTATCCCTATACCACGTAGAGTGAACTTCAACTTATAAGTAATCACACCATCCACTATCTCGCTCTCACTATCTACATAATTCACTATTCTTACTTGCACATATAAAAAGGTTCTAGAACCCCGTGACGTATAACTACTACATTCATCACAAGATGGGACAAATTACCACCCGAAGGTGCCATAAAGCCCTTCGACCCAACAACAAGTACTCCTAATATTTTCAATCATATTTGAGCTAACTGTAAGCTCACGATAATGATTCGCGGCCTAATTGAACCGTCATAACCAACCCAGTGCTTATATCATAGCTCACATTCGTTGAAAACATCCAACCGTAGTAAAAAGTTAAAACCATAAGCCCATAACGTTAGGTAGGGACAAATACAGATATAATCGTAAGCGTGAGGGCTTAAAATATAAATTGAATTAATAATCAAAATATTCCCCGTTTTGGGTCAAATCCTTGTACCAGATAAAACACAAATCCCAACAACTCGCCGGCCACAAACTCAACCATGCCGGCGTTCAAAACCCCATTCAACGGCTACGCCGTTAAATTCAGCCCTTTCTACGAACAACGTCTCGCCGTCGCTACTTCCCAAAATTTTGGAATCCTTGGCAACGGTCGTCTCCACGTCATCGACCTTTCTCCCGCCGGCCCCATCTCCGAAATCGCCGCCTTCGATACCGCCGACGGCGTCTACGACGTTTCTTGGTCTGAATCCCACGATTCACTCCTAATCGCCGCCGTTGCCGACGGCTCCGTCAAACTATACGATCTTTCCCTCCCACCGACTTCAAATCCCGTCCGATCACTTTCCGAGCACACCCGTGAGACCCACTCCGTTGACTATAACGCCGTCCGGCGAGACTCTTTTATTTCATCTTCATGGGATGATACAATCAAACTATGGACTATCGACCGACCGACATCGGTTCGAACATTTAAAGAGCATGCGTATTGCGTGTACTCCGCTGCGTGGAATCCGCGGCACGCCGATGTTTTCGCATCAGCGTCCGGGGATTGCACGGCGCGAATATGGGATGTTCGTGAGCCTGGGTCCACAATGATACTACCGGCTCACGAATTCGAAATATTATCATGTGACTGGAATAAATACGATGACGCGATTCTCGCGACATCATCTGTTGATAAATCGATTAAAGTGTGGGATGTTAGAAATTATCGGGTCCCAGTTGCAGTTTTAAATGGTCATGGGTATGCTGTTAGGAAAGTGAAATTTTCACCACATAGAGGAAGTGTAATTGTGTCATGTTCTTATGATATGACTGTTTGTTTATGGGATTATATGGTAGAAGATTCGTTAATTGGTCGATACGATCATCATACGGAATTTGCGGTTGGTGTTGATATGAGTGTGCTTGTTGAAGGGTTGTTGGCTAGTACTGGTTGGGATGAGCTTGTTTATGTATGGCAACATGGGACTGATCCGAAAGCGCCTTGAATGCAAGAAAGCGGTGATCTTTGATCTGTTTTCGTTTCAGTTAGTGTGATTTATGTTAAAATTCAAGAGTTTCTTGATATACACTTGTTTTATGGCGTACTTCGCATGTTGTTTATTGTTGAATGATCAATGATATGCATTAGATGTTCAAAAGGTTCAATCTTTGCTCATAAGTTGGCTATTCAGGATGCTATTTAACATACATTCGTTAAAGTATATGCTTAAACGCACATCCTAATACCCCCCTGTATACTTTATAGCTTGTTTTCAGGAAATAAGACAAGTGTGCTCTTATATAAAGTTTTCATCTTATGACAATGATTTGTGGTGGTTTTAGATATGACTTTTTTCTGGTATTTTAGTCTTTTCTCTCTTGATAACATATATGGTGCAGTTCTTCTTATAAACTTAGCAAATAATGTGGAGTGTATCACTTGGTAGGGACTAGGGGTAGTATATTCTATGTTCCTTTTGAATGGAGATAGGGCCAGGTTTTCGAACTATAGAGCTTGAATTAGATAACTGGTATATGTTGCAAATTGTGTCAATAATATATTGAACTATGCCTTATGAGGGTTTTTTAAAGTTGTCACCTATTCTCCATTCAATTAAGCAGGTTTAACAGGTTTAGATTGCACCAACCATGACAGCCAACTTTGGCCCGATGTTACGTTGAATCAAGTTCTTTTGTATGATGTCTGATAACCTCTTATCGGTTTGCAGCAAGTCCTTAATGTGTTCTGCAAGTCATTATTCGCCGCCAAAATAAGTTTTAAATGATCATGGGTTATTGTGCTACTTAACTATACCTTGTTTTTGTTTGATTTAAGTATTTAACTCAAACCTATTGAGGTTTAATGTTTTGCTACCTGTATGGTGGTCTCCAGCTGCATTGAATTGCCAGAAATCACTTGTAAGACATTGTTCATGTATACATGATGGACCAGTTATGAATGACTGCACTTTTTGTTAGTTAACTTGGTCATCGTGTTGCAGTTTCTAGCTTTAAGCTATTAAGTACTAGTTGGTAGCTAAATATTTCTAATTTGATTATAGCATTGGAATATGTATGTTCTGACTTATAGTCACTTCTTTGAATTTGTTTTAGCTTCTATTTTGTATGTGGAAGAGTTTCTTCATCAGTGGTATGGTGAGCTAATTGACATGAATGTGTGACGTTTGAGTTTTAACAGTCATAGTCCTGGACATATATTATTTGCATTGGCTTATACATTCGAGTAACATCAATCTATAAATGTATCACATGCTGGAAGTTTCTTTTTGCCTTTTGTCAATAGTCAATTCCATAGTATGTAATGTTCTTAACAGTTTCGACTTATGAGTGCAAAATTTAGATCACACTAACTTAGTAACTAAATTATTGTTGTCTTTACACTGCAAAGAGTTGCAGAACAGGTTTTGCTAATATAGCTGTTGTAGTATGTCTTAAGTATCTCTTTTAAAGTTGTTTAGATGCACAGTGCATACATATTTTGACACTCTGCAGTCACTTCATGGACGAATAACTTTGTTACTTCTGCCGTCTGTAATATTGCTGCTAAGCGGTATCAGATGTATATGGATTGAAGTTGGTAGGTTGCTCACTAGAACGAGGTAATTGTTAATTGAGATCTTTTTTATTAGCATGTGAGAATAGAGTCATCTACAAATAACAAGTCAGAAAACGTAAATGATCAAAGGTTTGGGATCTATGAATCGTTGCATGTATTATATATTATGTTAATTTATCATACGATATGGAACGATGTTTGGGTTAAGCTTATGTAAAGGTTTATGAGTTTATCAGCTTATAAGTTCAAAGTGCTCTTTTTGAATAAGCTTCATTTGTCTGGCTTTAGGAAAAGGGGAAAAGACAAGTCTATTGTATTTGCAATTTTGCATTTACATATTTACCATACATATGGCTCCAGCGTAGTGTAACTGTAATATAACTATACTGGCAGTTTTTTTTTTTCATTGACCTGCAATATTGAAGTACGATTCCGTTGACTTGCGATTCCGTTGACTTTCAATCTGAGCCATATGTTATTCCATAATTTCAGTTATTTTGCGCCAAGAACGGTTTTTCACCAGGCAGGATCTACCCACATTCTCTCAACTTCAATTTTCCAGGATGCCTTCCATATTAGAGGGTCATCCTGTCAATTTGCTTAATCATGTATTTTTAATCTTTGTACAGTTGCGCCAGGTTACACATATTATTTAAATAATATATTTTTCTTTAAGATATCCAGGATGTTTTCCTGGGATAGGTAGGTTACACACATTATTTAAATAATATAAATTCTTTTTAAAATATCCAGGATGTTTTCCCGGGATAGGTTCACAACATTTATTTAAATAATTTAATACTTTCAATATTTATAGCAGGATGCTTATGGTCCACATTATTTAATTAATACTAGAAAGACACCCGCGCTAAGCGGCGGAATTTGAAGTTTATTATAATTGATGTTGGTACGTCACCGATTTCAATATGTTTATCAAATTAACAGTTATTGTGATAGTAAAATGATTCGGTAATGTTTATGTTTGATAGTAGAGGAATCAAACCATTTAAGATTAATACACTTATCATAATTCTAATATGGAAGGTGTGTCAATTAATTAATTATGTAATTAATGATTATGGTTGTAATACTTAATGAGTTCATAAAAAGGGTATATTAGTAATTTTGCATCTTTAAATTCTAAGTTTTGTTAAGAAAAGGTCTAAACTCTTTATAAGGGTGTTAGATAATAAAAAAATCATCCTACAAATGTGGCACATCCGGTATGGATATTTGTAACACAAGAAGATATCCACATTATTTAATTAGTTATATAAATAATAAAAATGAATGATCCTATAAATTAGCATTTCAAAAAAATTAATATTATCTAATTAAATAATTAAAATTTATTTATATAAATAATTAAAGGGTGTGGTTCACAGGGGATGCTCCATTAAGAGGAGCAGGAGAAGCAGGCTTGATCTTCACCATCCATTAGCTTTCAACGGCCAAGATCACCACAAATCAAAAGGACGCGCCTGCAACTAAGTTTGGTCAAGGGACTAGTTTTGAAAATTCGTTTGACACCATCAATCACACTCGGTCAGTACGGTCATCTCTGTCATTTAATTATCCAAACCTTTCTCTCTCTACTCAAACACATAAATTAAAAAGAATACCTGTAAAACACACACACTCTTACCTAAAAAGTTGTTTTAATCAATGAAATCACCCTAAAATCGACACCGATTCACCATCGCCACCGCCAGCATGTATTCTCTCCGACGATCAATCCTTCCATCCACCGCCAAATCCGTTCAATTACCACCTCATCATCTTCATTCATCGCTTCATCAATCTCCGCCTCCGATCCTAACTCCAATGGCAAAAACCCTAGCTTGTTTTGATGGATTTCCGCCGTGGTTGCCGGCACCGGTGTCGGCGTCGGAATCTCTCTGTACTTGTATTCTCCATCTGTTTCGTCAACAAATGCAGTGAAATCAGCTATGAGCATTGCTGATTGGTTGACTTCTAGTGTGGATAGAATGAAGAAATTTTATGACGGTCAACCGTTGTCAAGCTCTAATTTCTTCTTCAGAGGTAGCTTTTCTTATTGTTATGAATTTTTATAAATTGTAAAAAATATCTATGATTGGTTATTAGTTGTTAATGATATTATTTTGATGTCTTTACAGATGCATTGAGGAGAAGAATATTTTTTAATTATGAGAAAAGATTGAGGACTTCAAGTCCTCCTGAAAAGGTATAGAATTGATATCATAATTTTATGTTGTTTATATCTGCTTAAGTGAGTATGTAGATGTTGATAAGATAAACTTTCTTTTGTGTTATGTGAATCTGATAAGATTTGAGTTTAGCAATCATTTGACCTATTTGTATAGCATCAAATAGTCTTAATATCTAACTTTTTGTAAGTTTGTAACTGTAATATGTTTCATGCATAACATTGTTTAGATTTGGGTAGGAATCATGTGGTTATTTGGAGTAAGATAGATCTGTTGGAGGTTATGTCACTCGTAAGTTTTTCGATCATACTTCGATTTTCTTCGTTTATTTAAAAAATTCCGTCTGTTTGTTATACTTAAATATTTTGTATTTTTTTTATTGTTCAGCTACATGTAGAAGCCAAATAAGAACACGCTACAAATTTGATAAGGACTCTCTCTTTATCAGTTATCGTTTGTGGTTTTATGTTTAGATTTGAAGGGAAAACAAAAAATCAAATGAAGTAAACTTGTCATCGGACGGTAACGATGAACCATAAAGTGTAGCAAGAGGTATGTACTCATTTTTTTGCATTTAGCTGCTTTTACATCTGATAATGTTAGATCTAATAATTATTAAAAATATGAGCTTCAAACGACGTTACAAATTACAGATCACTTAGAAACTGCATTTATATGTGATTTAATGTTGTTTATGTGTTGATGCAACATGATTTTGTAGTTTATATTAAAAATGAAAATTTTGATGATATTAGTTATTCTTTTGCATCTTGAATAATTGTCATTTAATATTTTTTTTTGTGTTAATGCAACATGATTTTGTAATTTATATTTAAAAATGAAAAAGCTGATGATATTAGTTATTCTCATGCATCTTGAATAACTGTCACTGCATTTTATGAATCTTGCAAACATTGTTATTGTGTTTATTGAAGCTTTCTCTTACACTTAATTTGAGAAACTATAACTACTTGTTTTACTGAATGTTTTATGTTGTATACTACATTTTAGTTTTTTTCACTGCATATTGAATAAATTATCACTGCATTAAAACTCCTGAACATATATTATATGATATCTGACAGATGATTTTATAACTCAAATAAAAAAAGCTACTACTTGTATTACTGCAATTTATGTCTTGATTACTGCATTTTATAAGTTGTAAAAAATATTATGTGTTTATACATTTTATTTTTGTAGTTCATTTCTTAGATAAAGCAGTGAAAGAAAATGCATACAAGAAGTTAACTAAAATGAAAAGTGTAACATCCTCGAAATGGACCTAGTTGTTTTGTATTATTTCATGATTTAAATTAGTATTTAAATGTGTTTGGAAATAATATTGTTTGAACTAGTTGAAATAATTGGAATAGGAGTCAAATATTCCAATGTGATAAGTGAATTATTAATTGTTGTAAATTAATATAGCTGACGGTGCAATAAAATGTTTGGACTCGCAAATGGTTTTCGGGTTCCAGACAATAGATTGAGATGAGGTATTAAATTATACCCGTATAATAGAAGGTCGGTTGAGGAACCGACTTATGTTTCTATTTATTTAACTTTCCTTATTAGGAAAGTTTATTTCCTTTTATCCAATTCCTTTGAAAACCCTATGAAATCTTAATCAAAAATCAAAATCAAACATGAATTAAGAATCTGAAGCTGTGATTCTGATTTGTTCATCATCATAATCATGTTCTTTCTTCAAAATTGTAAGCTTCATTCTTGAAATTTGATATTTAGTGAATTAGATGAATTATGAAATTTGATATGAAATTTGATGTTAGAACTTTGTTACAAGTGTTGCATATTGATGTTGTGAAGTTATTTATAGCGAAAATCTGTTTAGAAACCGAATTTGAGGTTTTTGGTGATTTGGCTCGGGTTAGGGTTTTGAGCAGGATGAACAGGGCTGGAACGAAGGTGGGAATCCGGTCGGATTCAATTGAATCCGGCGGATTCAGATAAATTAGGGAATCCGGTCGGATTCAAAGGAATCCGGCGGATTCAAATGCAAAGAACCGGATCTTATACTAGAAGTTGATTTTTGCAAATTTCAAAAGTGCATAAGTGTTTAGTAGTGATTTTTGCCACGGAAAAATTGACAAATTGTCTTTAAACTTCGATTGGGTTGAAATTTACATGGTCACTCGAAAACGGCCCACTGATCAAAGCTATATACTATAGCCTAGTCAGTTTTTGGCCATTTGGTGTCGTTTAGGGGTCGAAAATGGCATTTTACAGTTTTTGGACCTTATTTCGGGACTTTTTGATTTTGTTCCGAATTGAACTTTTGTTTGCTGTGATCTTTGGGATCATTAGATTCATGTAATTATGTTATGATTGTGTAACGATATTAATTACCTATGTGTTATCAGTTGAGACAAGTTACTAACTCATTGTTTATTGATTGTATTCTTAGATGTGGAGAAGGCTCAGTAATATTAGACTTCTGAGCTTGCGGCTGAGGTGTCGGTGAGTGGATCTATAACCTCAGTGTGATTTAGTTGTAATGATTTGGTTACAACAAGTAATTTATTGCATTACTTTGATATGATGCCTCTGTTGAAATATCTTGCCATGATAGTCCGGCTATTTGCTTACTTGGCTGATTTTGCTAGTATGTAAGATTCCGAGGTCAACTTGATTTGATGGTTGGGCTTGTTGTTGTTGTAGACGACAGGAGATCTCGGAAACTTGAAATGTTGGTTTAGAGATCTAGGTCGTGTGTGATCAACAACAAGTTATCGGTAGTGCTGTATGGGCCAATACAGTTGAACTATAAGTGTTCCTGGGTGCCAAACCGGTATATGGTTGCTCAGGGACCACCGATCCTCTTGACGTAGCTTGAATGACATTGTGTGAATGTCGGCTAGTTAATTGATTGATTTAGTGATTTACATTCTGTTTGTTGTGTTTTATGTAAACAGATTGTTATGCTAGGTTGGACTGTTGTTATAGTTCCATTCACTTAGCGTTGTGCTAACCCCACCACAGTTCTTCCTGCAGGTTGAAATAGATGGGACATATTGGGCAGGGCAGGAAGTGTTTTGACTGGATGGAATGTTTGACAGGCTGTTACTCTGATGTTATTTTTATATAATTGTAAAAGTGTTTTGAATCATATAACACCGAGTTTGTTAAAATGTCAAGTGTTTGACTTTGAAAAAGTTTATTGACATTTTGAGTAAATTGGTAGAAATGTTTTAAAAATACGCTTCCGAGTCGCCATTATAATATGATTGTTTATAATGAAACGAGGGGTGTTATAAGTTGGTATCAGAGCAAGAGTTTGGGTGAATTGGGCATGATAGTATGTTCAATCCTAAACTTTGATTGAGTTGCGTCAAACATTCCAGTGGGTGCGGGTTTAGTGATTTGTTGATATGTGGGAAAGTAGTTAGTTGAATATGTACTAACCCATAACAAGTTGTGAAGTTGTTGTTTGATTGCAGAGACGGAGGAACATGAGTATCTGATTGGTATATTTCATGTTTCCTCAATACTCGTTGGCTGAAGATTGTCAGGTAATCTTTGATAAGCCTATGTTAATTTAAATTAACTTGAATTGTTTACTCTGTTATGTTGAGTAAGCTTTGTTGTAAAGTTAATTGAGTCAGACTGATATGATTCCCAGTGTTGAGTCAACTAATGATTGCTATATGTTGACATGAGGATAGAAGTAGTAAATGAAATGTTCATTGTTGTGATTAATTCTGATTGAATTGGATATGCATAAATGTGTTTAAGAAAGTAGACAAAGAGTTGATTAAGGTTTTAACTGGATTAATGTTAGAACCTAAGATGTGTTTTTATTGGTGAAATAATATAATTGATAGTATTATATTAGTAGATTGATCACAAGGTGTGATCTAATCCTTGTTAATGAAGGTTGTGTCATTTGAATTGAGAATGACTGCTAATTGAGACAATATGTGTTTATGTGACTATATGATATATCTTGATTATAGTTAAACACTTGATCTAAACCAAGACTGATAGGTTTAAGAGAAATGTAGAGTGTGATAATGTGAAATTGATTGGGAAGTGATAGATCTTTCTGGTCAATTGTAAATTAATAAATGAAATGTTTGATAGTAACATGATTAAGTAGACTGGTTGTGACAGTGATGCTTGATATGATAGCATATGTCAAAGTGATGATAATTAAGTAAGATGTGTCCTGAATTTTGAGGTAAATGAGGACATTGATTAATATTAAGTATTGAAACTATGATGATAAGTTATCATGTGTTTGAGGTTTCAAATAAGTGATATACTGAGTAATTAAGTTGTTGAAAATTAGAACATTGTGTATATGTGAGATGACTTGCTTATGTAGGATTGAATATATAAGTAGTAAGCTGATTTTCAGTGTGTATCAGCCAATAGAAACTATTAAATGGAGTATGATTGATTAGAAATCATAAAGTATTTAATATACCAAATGAAAATAGAGCACATTGATAATTATAAGGTAGAGTAGCCTGAGAATGGATTGTGAAGAACATAATCTTGCAACGCCTGATCACCGTTGTTATATTATGTTGTGTCACATGAATTTGTTGAGGCTACTTGGTATAAAAGAAATGTAATGTGATTTTGTGAACTAAGCATGAAAGTATGCTAAGTTGTTTAAAAGTTGTTTTGATAAGAAAACAATCAGTTGATAGAACTGTGACATTTAGACTGTAAAGGTGCCAGTGTAAATAATATTTGTCATTGATAGAGGTTTTGATGATAAACCTAGTTGACTAATTTAATTTTGTTGAAAATATAGTTGTGACTGATTGTGTCAAATTGCTTATAGGTGGATTTGATAGTGTTTAAATGAATCACTATTTTGTATCTGGCTTGTATGGAGCCAAGATTTATGTAGGTTGACCTTGTCCTTGTAAAAGATTGATAAAATTATTGAAAGTAATAATTTAAAATATATGTTTGAAAGTGAACATATAAAATGAAATGGTTTGTTGGGAGTTAATATTGATAGTGTGTTAACTTTGAAAGTCAAACCATGAATAGTGAATCGTGAATAAAATTAATTGCTGGTGATTGGTTTGAGAATGGATCCAACTTGATAAAAGCAGTTAGAAAATTTTATTTATTGGTTGATTGAAATCAAGGTTGACAAGTAGTCAACTGTGTGTGTTGAAATAGTCTAACATAGATTGAAATGTTATGATTGTGTGGAATGTGATTGAATTCCTAGATTGATTAAATTATGTTGAAACGGGTCATTTAAGATCCAAAGGAGATAGATGAATTGTTTAAGTTTGTGAAACTTGATTAATTACTTAAAGCTAGTATTAAGTAATTGAAATAGTGTTAAGTATAATTGAGTATTCAGTTAGGTAATATATGATATTTGAACTGAATATGTGTTAAGGAATTATACAGATGTGAAGTCATTGTAGGATGTGACAGTTATAAATTTGTTGAGATATGTAAATTAAGTCACATTGAATTAAGCTGTGATAAGAAATTCTTACCAGTGTATGAGGCTTGAGATGACAGCCATGATTGGGTAAGAGTATGAGAAGTGAAATAAGTGAAAGTTATTATTAATAAATGTGTAGGTTGACTGGTACCTCATAATGAATTACTTAAGTATTGAAAGAATTGAATGGATTCTTTAGTTATTTGTTGATTGTATACAAATAAAGTAAGTGATAAAGTGATAAATTGGGATGTAGATTTTGTTGGTAATGTGTTGAAAAGTAGCACATTGTGATATTGTGATACTTGAATTGTAGTATCATAATATAGATTAATGTTGGCTTAGTTGCTATATTGATGGGATGTAGTACTAAGTGATTATGTGATTAAAGTTGTACAAATTCTAATTGCTAGTGATTAAGAAGTTGATATAATCAAGTAGTAGCTTGAAATTTAAGAATTTGAATTGAAATAACTGGTTGTTAAGAATAGATTCTTGATGTTTTACCAGTTTAAGTAATATATAAATTCTAACTTGATGGTTAATTAGGATTTGAAGATAAATAATAAGTATTGATAGGCGTACTGAAATGTATAATCACTAGTGTTGTGATTATTGAAAGTGTTATTGTTGTTGTTGACAATTGATAGGTTGTAATGAAATGAATTGCAAATGGAAATAACTCAATGTAGAGGTTGGTTGAATGTAGGTAATATTTTATTGTGGTACTTTTGTTAACTGAGCAAAATACTTGTTGATTGTAGTTTTACCTACTGAGTTTGACCTCTGCTTTGCTTAGTAAGGTAATATGAATCTGAAGTTACTTTTAAGTAAAGAATTTCATATGGTAGTATTGATAGGTGAACATGATAGGTTGTTCCAGAAAGTAAGTATGAAACTTTTGAATAAAAAGTTGACCTAGATTTGAATTTTAAATCTTTAATAGTAGAGATTTGAGATTGTTATATGTATATTAGACTGATTGTTAGTCAGAAGCTGAATTATATTTCAGTGTTGCTAGGTACATTGTGGTTTAATAAACACTGTTGTTGTGATACTGTTGCTGCTGTTTTATTGTTAACAGTGATGAACAGTGAGAATAGGTTAAAGATTTTAGCATGTTGCTAATTTCTGGTTGCATAGAACTATTAAGTGATGTTAAGTTTCACTTGTTGATTAAGTGATTGTAGGTTTCACTTGTTGAAGTAAGTGTTTGTCTGTAAGATATATCTGATTGATGATATTGATTAGATGCACTGTATGTGTGCGTAGGAAAAGACAGAAGCATGTACATTTGGATATGTGCATGTGGAAAGAATTCAAATATTCTAAGTATAGTTGTAAGTTGCTATTGAGGATTAATGTATGCTAAGAGGTATGTGATTATATCACATTAGTTAGACTGATTGAGTGAGGTTAGATTTCGGGGACGAAATCTCTTTAAGGGGGGGAGAGTTGTAACATCCTCGAAATGGACCTAGTTGTTTTGTATTATTTCATGATTTAAATTAGTATTTAAATGTGTTTGGAAATAATATTGTTTGAACTAGTTGAAATAATTGGAATAGGAGTCAAATATTCCAATGTGATAAGTGAATTATTAATTGTTGTAAATTAATATAGCTGACGGTGCAATAAAATGTTTGGACTCGCAAATGGTTTTCGGGTTCCAGACAATAGATTGAGATGAGGTATTAAATTATACCCGTATAATAGAAGGTCGGTTGAGGAACCGACTTATGTTTCTATTTATTTAACTTTCCTTATTAGGAAAGTTTATTTCCTTTTATCCAATTCCTTTGAAAACCCTATGAAATCTTAATCAAAAATCAAAATCAAACATGAATTAAGAATCTGAAGCTGTGATTCTGATTTGTTCATCATCATAATCATGTTCTTTCTTCAAAATTGTAAGCTTCATTCTTGAAATTTGATATTTAGTGAATTAGATGAATTATGAAATTTGATATGAAATTTGATGTTAGAACTTTGTTACAAGTGTTGCATATTGATGTTGTGAAGTTATTTATAGCGAAAATCTGTTTAGAAACCGAATTTGAGGTTTTTGGTGATTTGGCTCGGGTTAGGGTTTTGAGCAGGATGAACAGAGCTGGAACGAAGGTGGGAATCCGGTCGGATTCAATTGAATCCGGCGGATTCAGATAAATTAGGGAATCCGGTCGGATTCAAAGGAATCCGGCGGATTCAAATGCAAAGAACCGGATCTTATACTAGAAGTTGATTTTTGCAAATTTCAAAAGTGCATAAGTGTTTAGTAGTGATTTTTGCCACGGAAAAATTGACAAATTGTCTTTAAACTTCGATTGGGTTGAAATTTACATGGTCACTCGAAAACGGCCCACTGATCAAAGCTATATACTATAGCCTAGTCAGTTTTTGGCCATTTGGTGTCGTTTAGGGGTCGAAAATGGCATTTTACAGTTTTTGGACCTTATTTTGGAACTTTTTGATTTTGTTCCGAATTGAACTTTTGTTTGCTGTGATCTTAGGGATCATTAGATTCATGTAATTATGTTATGATTGTGTAACGATATTAATTACCTATGTGTTATCAGTTGAGACAAGTTACTAACTCATTGTTTATTGATTGTATTCTTAGATGTGGAGAAGGCTCATTAATATTAGACTTCTGAGCTTGCGGCTGAGGTGTCGGTGAGTGGATCTATAACCTCAGTGTGATTTAGTTGTAATGATTTGGTTACAACAAGTAATTTATTGCATTACTTTGATATGATGCCTCTGTTGAAATATCTTGCCATGATAGTCCGGCTATTTGCTTACTTGGCTGATTTTGCTAGTATGTAAGATTCTGAGGTCAACTTGATTTGATGGTTGGGCTTGTTGTTGTTGTAGACGACAGGAGATCTCGAAAACTTGAAATGTTGGTTTAGAGATCTAGGTCGTGTGTGATCAACAACAAGTTATCGGTAGTGCTGTATGGGCCAATACAGTTGAACTATAAGTGTTCCTGGGTGCCAAACCGGTATATGGTTGCTCAGGGACCACCGATCCTCTTGACGTAGCTTGAATGACATTGTGTGAATGTCGGCTAGTTAATTGATTGGTTTAGTGATTTACATTCTGTTTGTTGTGTTTTATGTAAACAGATTGTTATGCTAGGTTGGACTGTTATTATAGTTCCATTCACTTAGCGTTGTGCTAACCCCACCACAGTTCTTCCTGCAGGTTGAAATAGATGGGACATATTGGGCAGGGCATGAAGTGTTTTGACTGGATGGAATGTTTGACAGGCTGTTACTCTGATGTTATTTTTATATAATTGTAAAAGTGTTTTGAATCATATAACACCGAGTTTGTTAAAATGTCAAGTGTTTGACTTTGAAAAAGTTTATTGACATTTTGAGTAAATTGGTAGAAATGTTTTAAAAATACGCTTCCGAGTCGCCATTATTATATGATTGTTTATAATGAAACGAGGGGTGTTATAAAAAGTGTCAAGGTTGAAGTTGAGAAGAAAAGAGCACCTAAGAAAGGAAGAAAATCTAAAAAAAAAAAAACTAACTGTGTTTAGTAAAGTAAATGGAAGATCTTCCCCAAGGTGGTTGACATCAATACTCGAAGCTTCGACCGCAAAGCACAAGGATCTGATACATATGAATTAAGATTTGGGTCATTGCTTGAATGGTTTGATTTTGTAACAGTGCCTTCAAAATTGATGTATACTATTTTTGTTTATACTTATTATTTATTTATTGTGTGAAATGTTAGATCGATTTGAATTTGTGAAATGGATTTAATGCAAGTTTGGGTGTTATTGTGTTTCATCGTTCCTGCATTTTGTTATGTAACTCAATCTTATGTTTTGCATTTTAACTAGATCCAGATCTAGATCTAAACAGTAGACTTAAAAAGTATCTGAAGAAGTCTACTGCATTTTATATTTCTTCCACTGCATTCTACATTTCATATACTGCATTTTACACTATTGCAGTTCATGTAAATTATGCTATTGCTTGTTTACTGCATCTTTTATATATGTAAATTATGCTATTGCTTGTTTACTGCATCTTTTATATTTACCGCGGTTTATGTTTTTTAACATTTTAAGTAGCTGTAGAACTTTGTTTTATAGTTGAAATCAAAAAGTTACTTATATTTGTTTACTGCATTTTGTATATATGTTACTGCATTTTAAAAGTACTCATGAGAGTCAACATCCTCTAGTACCATTAATTTAAAAATACAAAAACAAAACAAAAACATAATATTCTTATGTAAGAAATCTAACATGCAGTGATCAAAGATATAAAAATGCAGCTCAAGTAAAAAAAATTATAAACGGTTGCAAAATCATCAGCTAAGACTTAGTGACAGTATTCTCCACATCTCCTACCGGTGTACTTTCAGGTGATGTTTCTTTAGATATGCTTAACCCCTGCTGTTATATCCATATTGTTTGTACTTTTGACATTGATTTCTCCTCTTCTTAGCTTTGTCCATTGCAACATCAACTTTAGATTTGCCACTTTTGCGTCCTTTAGTCCTAACATCATATGGGTTCTTCAAGAAACATTTTTGAAATGTTTCAAGAAGCCACTTGTAGTATACTTCAGTTTCTCTAGTCAGTAGTTCCGGACTAAACGTAACACAACGGTTATGATTATCTATGCCGGTAAAGGGTACAAATAACATTCCACATCTGTAGTAAAAAAAACAACTATATGACACAAAAGTACATTTCAAAAACACTTTTACAGCACTACATTTTGTTCTACAACATTCAATAAAATTTACTGCATTTAAACATATCATCCTACACTTTAACAAATTTCTACTGCACTTTAAAATGAAGTCATGCAGTAAATTATATAGAATGTAGTTAAATGAGTTAAGATGCAGTAAAATGCACTAAAATGAATTAAAATTTAAAATGCCATTACTTCTCATTACTTAAGATATTCACCTCATAATTTATGGATACCAACAGCATTCACTGCATTCTAGTAAAACACAAAAACTGAATGATAAATTGCAGTACTTTTAAAATGCAGTCAATTTATATAGCTATAAAATGCAGTTCTTCTTTGCAAAAAGCCATAAAATGCATTAAAATGTGTTAAACTGCAGTAAAATCAGTAAAAAGGTGGTAAAATGCAGTAAACTTAGTAAAATGCATTAAAAGGCAGTAAATTTAGTAAACTGTAGTAAATGCAGTAATATGTGGTAAAATGCAGTAGATTTAGTAAAATCATTAAATGCAGTGAAACAATAAAATGCAGTAGGATGCAGTAAAATGCAGTAAATTTTAAAACTCCAATTACTTCTCCTCATTTAATACATTCACCTCATAAAAACCTTAAAAAAATCCAATTACTGCATTTTATACACCTCATGCTGCATATTAACACAATTTTACCACATATTATAATCAAATCAGATCTGGGAAAAAATTTAAATTACAATAAACTACATACAAACATGTGAATGTATGTATACTTATGGATCAAACGAAAATATTAAATATTTCAATTCATACAATCACCATATATACATATATACACACGTACTAACGAAACAAGTGAAAACATATATATGAACTAAAAGGTATATACATATATATGTCTATAGATACACACAAATGAAACACACGCATATACACTCATATATAATAGTTGAACAGATCAGATCTAAACTTCATTTTACCATGTGAATATTTAAAGAATCAGATCTGAAACTTCACTTCGATTTGGAAAAAAATTCATACAACTAAATCAGATCTGAAACTTCAATTTGGAAAAAATTCATAGTTGAACAGATATAACATACAAAACTTATCTATGTATAGTTTTGAATCATGTGAATGTTACAAATGTACAAATATGTACTATACATTCAGCTGTATATATACTGCGCAAATACTTACTTTTGTTATAAACTTGTAACGTATGCATGTCTTCTTCGATTTCTACTGCAACTACAGTCGTGTTTCGATCGAGTTCAAGTGCAACTATAGGTGTATTTTCAGTCGACATTGTTTTTTCTTTGCGTAATCGAGAAAAAAAAACGATGATATGAACTGCAGATGGAATATACGCGCGCGTGTGTGTGTGTGTGTGTGTGTGTGTGTGTGTGTGTGTAAGATTTTGAAGAATCGTAACTATGTAAAGTTGTAATAGGATTTGATTTCCATAATTTAATAGAATTCTCTGATTCTAAATTGAAATCATAGTGTTTTTTGCAATTGAATTGTGATTAGATGAATTTTCGGGCAGCTTTAACTGTCAGGTCCACAAGTTTGATAAAAGTTACAAAACTAGTCCCTAGTCTGCTGCTGAGTGGGGACAGTGTGAGACACATGTCACACTCTAAATGGTTGAAATCCTGCCTTCTCTGCTCCGTCAAAAGCACCTGCCCCTTTGATCCTTTTCTATAATTAAAAGGGATGATCCTGTGAATTAGTATCAAAATTTATATTAATTAATTAAATTATTAAAATTATTTATATAAATAATTAAAATTTTATGATCTATGTTAAAAGCATCCTGGTCAAAATGTATATAAATTATTAAAATAACTAAAATTAATACTTAAAAAAAGATCTTGGTGTGAATATAAATAATTAAAAAAAGATCTTGGGCCTGGGATTTTTTTATTGGGCCTGGAATTCATCCATCCTAGGATTTTTTTGTTGGGACTAGAATTCATCCATCATGGAACTCATCCAGAATGTTTAATCGGAATATATATGGTAAATTGGTTGCCAGGATGCATGTCATCTTTCGTCAGGATGCTAATGTCAGGATCATCCATTTTTAATTAATATGCCAGGATGCTAATTCGGATCATCCATGGTAAATTAGTTGTCAGGATGCTAATTACAGGATCATCTATATATAGGATCATCCATATATAATTAATAAGCAAGGATGCTAAATCGGATCATCCATGGTAAATTGGTTGCCAGGAAGCTAATTACCGGATCATCCATTTTTAATTAGTATGTCAGGATGCTAATTTATATAAATAATGAAAAATTTTAATTAAGTAATATAAATTTTGCTGTGAGGATCATCTTTTTTTACTTATTTATATAAGTAATTTTAATTATTTAAATAATAAATATACATTTTCACGCCAGGATGCTATTCACAAAGATCATCCATTTTTTATTATTAATATTAATACATCATGACATGGGATGGAAGGATGGACATGGAATGATGGAAATGGAAGGATGGACATATTTAATAATAAAGATGTAGTTAAATACTCTCACATATTTAATACTAATAAGGATGGAAGGATAGACATGGAATGACGTATATATTTAATAATAAAGATATAGTTAAACTCTCTTACATATTTAATAATAAGGATGGACATGGAAGGATGGTAGGAAGAACATGGAAGGATGAAATGATGGACATGGAAGGATGGTCATGGAATGATGGACATGGATATGGACATGGACATGGAAGGAAGGTAGGATGGAAGAATGAACATAGAAGGATGGAAGGATGGTCACGGAAGATGGACATGGTAGGATGGTAGGATGGACATGGTAGGATGGTAGGATGAACATGAAATGATATATATACTTTTCGAAAAAATGTATATTGAATAATTAAATAATTTTAAATTATTTAAATAATTAAAACTATTTATATAAATAATTTAAAAAAGAACATCCGTTTTTCTCTATACTGAGTAATTAGCATCCTGAGATATTAATTTATATATTGCTAGAATTAGCATATATATATATGGCTTGAATTACCATCCCGCCATATTAATTTATCTTAATAATTTAAAATTTTAATTCATTTTTATAAATAATTAATATGTATAATCCTGTAATTACCATCCCACCCATATATACAATCCATATATTAGAATCTTGTAATTAGCATCCTGCATTGTTTAGATATATATAGTACCCATAAATTTATATCAAAAAATTTATATTAATTAATTAAATAATTTATATTAACCACATTTAAGATTTACCATATGTATACTATCCATATATACTATTTATAAATTTTATCGAAACAATTAATATTAAATAATTAAAACTATTTATATAAATAATTTAAAAAAGGTCATCCGTTTTTCTCCATACTGAGTAATTAGCATCCTAACATATTAATTTATACATGGCTTGAATTAGCATATATGGATGGAAGGATGGACATGGAAGGATGGTAGGATGGACGAATGGACATGGAAGGATGAGCATGGAAGGATGGAAGGATGGTCATGGACATGGAAGGATGGACATGGTAGGATGGACATGGTAGGATCTACATGATAGGATGGTAGGATGGACATGGTAAGATGGTAGGATGGATATGGAAGGATATATATATACTTTTTATAAAAATATTCGAAAAAATTTATATTGAATAATTAAATAATTTAAAGTATTTAAATAATTATAACTATTTATATAAATAATTTAAAAAGGATCATCCGTTTTTCTCTATACTGAGTAATTAGCATCCTGGAATATTAATTTATATATGGCTCGAATTAGCATCCTGTCATATTAATTTATCTTAATAATTTAAAATCTTAAATCATTTATATGAATAATTAATAATGCATAATCCTGTAATTAGCATCCCACCCATATATATATAACACCCCTCGTTTTACAACCATTTAAATATAATATGTCGGAAGCGCAAGTCCAAATTTCAACAATTACAAGTTACATTATAAAATCAAACTAATTTACATCATAGTTTATCAACATGGGTGTTATATGAAAACAAGATATAACAATGATTTATACAATTCAAATATCAGAGTAACACATAGCGGTCAAACATTCCTTCCAGACCAACTTCTTGCCCACCCTTATTATAATCAATCCTGCAAGAAGTGTTGATGTGGGGGATTAGCGTAAAGCTAAGTGAGTAAATCAATAAACAACAGTCCAACTTAGCATAACAACTTTGTGTACAATAACTAACCATATACACTCAACACATCTGTTTATCAAATACAACTGGCGTCAAAGAGGACTGGTGGTTCTTGAGGTAACACCTTCTCAAAGAACACTTTAAAACCAACTGCAGGCCCATACAGAGGTTTAACCGACTACTTGGTGCTATAACCCAAACAACACATGCTACGACAATAATACTTGTACTAAGACCATGTGTTATCCAAACAATAGCAAACCCAAGCCCAGCCCAGATGTCTGCTGGCCTCTGAATCAACTGGTGCCCAAAGGCAATACAACAAGTGATCACATAGCCACATACTCATCATGTATCATATCAGACTAACAGTCTATCAACAGTATTATTATTAAACCAAAATAATCATGACAACTGAATCAATAATAATACATTTACCCGTTGTAACCAAACCTGTTACAACTAAATCACACTGATGTTTATAGATCCACTCACCGTATACCTCAGTCGTCCACTCAGTAGTCACATAGCCACATACTCATCATGTATCATATCAGACTAACAGTCTATCAACAGTATTATTATTAAACCAAAATAATTATGAAAACTGAATCAATAATAATACATTTATCCGTTGTAACCAAACCTATTACAACTAAATCACACTGAGGTTTATAGATCCACTCACCAAATACCTCAGTCGTCCACTCAGTAGTCTAATGTCACTGAGTCTTCTCCACATCTGAGAATACAATAAAATAACACAAGTTAGTTACTTGTCTCAAAATCTATATAACCTCACTCCAATAGATTTACACCAATAAATCCAAATTACTCAATTCATATGAATTAACACAATCATATTTAGTAGCTACAATATGATATTACAACATAATATAACATGATATTTAACTCAATTATCTAATTCCTTGAATATCATTTAATCATGATTACTTATCATAATGATCACCTTTTAACTTCAAATCAAGTAAGTTATTACTTACTTAAATTCATTTAACACAATTTCTTCCAAGATTATGAATAGCCATCATAAACATCAATATTCATAATCAACTATCAAATTAGGATCATATCATCATTTTAATCTACTTTAATTTTCACTAATCAACATGATTAAACTATTACCAAGGTTATTAACCTCTACCGTCAATCATTAATCAAAACACTAATATTTGGTCAAATGAATACTTAGCCAAATAATTTGCAACTTTACTCTTTAATTCTTAATTAAGTGTTCTAACTAATAAACAATACCCAATTCATCATATTACCCATCATGATCATAATAATCATCATAACCCTCATCAACACTTAATCAAGTTATAGCTTAAATCATGTTAATCATCATCACTAATCAACTATTATCAATTATTCACTAATAACATAAACTTAAAAACATTGATTCTTCCAAAATCAACTAAACCCATAAACTTTATTAATGATCATATATCAACTTCATCATTTCTAGGTTAAGGCTTAGCTTATAATCATGATTACATTATCAACTAACCATAATATAATCGCTACAACCTTCAATTTCATATTAATCAAACTAATTTCATCAAACACACAAAAACCCATTTCTAGGTTCATAAAGAATCAATGAATTAGGACTTACAAAGTGATTAGAAGGATCAATAGATGATTACTTCATGTTATTGAAGCTTGAATCAAAGTTATATAGCTCCAATTTCAACTCACAACTTGTTTTGTAAATTATAAATCGTCCCTGTGGGTTTTTCCAGTTCGGCCAGACACAACCAGAATGAAGAACACTATTGATTTATCTAGAACTTGAAGATTTATGATGATTTAGAGGTAAAGTTAGGGTTTTGATCTTTCCCTAGCTCTCAATCGATGATACTGGAATTTTGGTGAAGTTTAATACGTATTACACACATATATTAGAAATATATGTACTAGTTTTGTCCCCTTTTAGATCTATTGTCTGGAACTTAAAAATCAATTGCGAGACCACTAACTTTTATTTTACCGTCAACTATGTTAATTTAAAACATTTAATAATTTACTAGCCACAATAAATTATTTGACTCTGTTCTCATTTAATTTCACCTAATGCAACGAAACTATTTTCTGACACATTAAATAATAATTTAAAGTCAGAAAATATTAAAATACTAATAGACCCAAGAAATGGGTATTACAATATATACTATCCATGTTAATTCTATATGTTAATTCTCAATTACCTTTTTTCATATTTTGGTAATAAATGATATGTAATTTCTATTTTTTAATTATTTAAAATTTTATAACTTAATAAGGTTAAATTGTTAGATAAACCCTATATATACATGCAAAAAATGTCTGAAGTTTGTTACATTAATGGCAGATAAAACAAACTCATACTTTAATGGTTTAAATATTCTAATTTTAAAGTAACAAAATAACACATATATTATATGTCGAGTAGCAATGACACGTATGGTATGCATGCGTAGCCGATATATATATATATATATATATATATATATATATATATATATATATATATATCTTGATGTGTTGCCTATGTTTTTAAATTCATTGCTTTTTTAAATGGTGAGTGCAAAATAACCAAAGGAAAAAACTTTATTACTATTTGACATTACAATTAGGCGGGTTAAGATGGGCCAGATTATGTGCTTCCAGAGTTGATATTGGGTTCTTTACATCCCTTTTTTGGTGCTATCTTACATGTTTTTTAAGTGGCATCGTGGCATTAAATCATATATTTCAGTTCTTAGCAAATCGTGTGAGGAATTTATCGACGCATTAAAGGGACCCGAAAAAATCAACTTTACTTTGCAAGTTATGGTCATACAAGCTCCACAAATAAGTCAACAAGTGTAAAGTGATTGAATTGTGGGAGTGAAAATTTCACCTCTCATGTTGACTCTCATCAGTTAGCTTCTTGGTTTGCATCATCTACGTTGTCATCACTTTTTATCATTCTATTTGTTTATTCAGTGTAGATACACATCTTGTGTCTGTTTTCAGCGGAACATCTACATAAATTTAAGAACATATATTATTGTAATATATATTATATGCTTCTATATACATGACTGCTACGTTCAATTATTTAGATAATGTATATTAATTGTTAAATAGTATCATGGTATTTAAAAGTTATATGTACATCTAATAAACAATTTTTCAATTTGTTTTATATGTCTATCGTTCGGCTGGGCAACGCCCTGGTTAAGTACTAGTTACAATTGGCTAAAAAGGCTCGTAAAAAAGAAAATTTAAAGACCCCTTTCATTTTTAGTAGTGTTTATTGTTTCGTTATGTATTAAACTTTAAAAACTTCTATTATATGTATTTAAATTGTAAATATGGTCTATTGTATGTAAAATTTTCTTTTTGGGATGACCCAAATAGGAAAGATTATTTTTTTTCCCCAAATAAACCCTTTTTACTTTTTTAGTATATGGTTTAGTAGGCTCATAAGCGAGAGCCGTGTGGCCCGCAAGCTGTGCCCCACTAACCTTTTTACTTTTGTTAAATTATTGAACCCATTGATGTCCCATTTTTTTCATTTTATAGTAAAACTTATTCCATCAAAGTAAGTTACGTTTAGTAGTTCATATATAGCTGTAATCGATCATTCCTCTTTCTCTACAAATGTAAGAAACAAGAAAAATAAGTAATAAAACATATAATTGCAACCTACACATATACATATATTGCAACGACAACTTCTTGACTATTGACTATGGATAATATTTATCGACATTAAAAATACTTAATAATAACAACCTTTTTTAGGTAGGTACATTTGATACCACTAGATGATACTTATAGAGAGGGAATAGTATGTACATAATCATGAAAAATAAACGTGACAAAACATACTCTTTAACATTTGGATTTGTTCTAGTGATTGGAGGGTGTCGTGAATCAACTCGAATCCATACTCGTGACTTCTAATTATCAAGCATGTTTTACCTTTTTGATCTACTCACATTGATATTAGATTTTCCGAAACTTGGAAAAGTGAATCAGATGAACCCGGCCTGTGTTTACATAACCTCTGAAATGGTCTTCAAACGAGGTCTCCATGCCAAATCATGACCGCTTCTTCTTATGCACACTTTCTTTGTAGATTTTGAAGACGACGAAGACATGGTACAATTTTCCGTACGGATAGAAGGTGTGGGAGTGGGCACAAGGAAGTAAATCTTGCCACGTTGAAGCTCAGCGTTAGGTGAAACAATCATACTCTTTGGACATTCGACTACACCTTCACTTGGCGATGAGTATGTTTTTAGGACATGTTTATGGTTTCTTTTCATGATCTCTGATGCTAGAATGGTGCCACTAATTTCCTCGACATGGCCGTTGGCATGGACAATGCGGATTACGTCAAATGATCCACAAGGAAGAACGCAAGAAATGCAACATCTTATGGTATTCATGTTGTCGGTCTATCTTTATAGCAATGAATGCTAGTGAAGTTGTAGAGAGAAATATATGGATCCAAGGAAGAAAGAAAGCTCTATTTAGCGTGGCAAGAGGAATGAACCCAATATTAAATAATGATGACAACTTTATAGATTCATTTCCTTGCAATATAAATATAAGATTCGTTCATATATAGGACAAATGATAAAGTAAAATATACCAAGAGTTCTAAATAAAAAGGAGTACAAATGATATGTTGCAATGAGCATCAACAAACAATTAGTTTTTCCCCTTGGTGGGCCTTTAATGCATTGCCAATTTTCCAAAAGGAAATAATAATAACAACCCTTGGGGTGGTCAATAAGAAAGAAATTGTGCATTTATTGAAGTTAAAGTTTCATTATTTAATCAAAATTATCATTATATACATTGAAGGTTTGCATGTAATTCACTGAAACGATCCTTTATATGGAGTATGTGATATATTAATTATGATTTTGAATAATAAAGGAAACTTTGAGTTTAATAATTGTCTTTAAATGGTTCTAATTCATTTCCCTTTTCGAAAAAACAAACAATTAGTTTTTGGTAAATTGTTGAATTAATACATAAAGCAAGAAATGATTAAACAAGAAAACATTGTTGAATTAATACATAAAGCAATAAATGATTAAACAAGAAAACACCGTGGATCAGTCAAGTTAATACAATCAAATAATTTAAATTATAATTTATATTTATATTAAAATAAAGACAAGCTAGATAAATCGAAACTTTGCGTCACAAATAGTTCCATGTAATTATTAATCAATTAATCAAAACGTTCTATACAATGCACACCACACCACGATGACTACGGTACGAATCATAGATCGATGTACATTATGGGTGTGTTTGGCACAAAGTATTCTAGAGGATTGAGATTCTAATTTTTATAATCTCCATCCCCTTTAAATAAAAAGTCTGGTTTGGTAACATAATATTGATGGGGATTTTCAGAAAAATAATACCTTAGAATCCTTTAAATAAGAAGCTTTTGAAAGTAGTTTCTAAAATAATCTCCCGTCGATCACTTCTTGCTCCATCTCCATCTACAATCTCCAGCTAGTTTGTTGCCAAACACACCCTATATAAACCTAACACAATTTGCTACGAAAAACGTGAGATCGAGTAGATCGAACATATATATGTACTCGTATATAGTTATAATTACATTCTTTGTTTGCTCAATAATTGTAATAGAAAATGGCAAGGAATTCTATTCATTCATAGAGGGTGATCTTATTATTGTTTGGTTTTTGTTAGTATGAATTGGATGACAAAGTAATTGCAAGGCATGTGTGGTTTGCCTTTTGAATCCGACATTGATGGTTTCTTTCTATATATGCTTTTATCTGTAGTTGGTCCAATTATATATACTTTGGTTTTTGAGGTTGGAAGTTTGTGAATTCTGTAACTCCGTGATTGGCTTTGCCACGTAGGCATAAAGGGGTGTTTGGATTGTGACAAGTGGATAACTAAAGGTGTGACAAGTGTTAGTTAGGTACTTGTTGCCTTGTTGGATCACAATAATAAATTAATAATAGACCCATGTGAGAGCAGGTAACAAGCGACCCCTTAAATCAATGTGATCAGTAATATTAGTGTCTTCAGAAATTAAGTAAATGTTCGAATTTTGTTTGACTATGTTTATAAGATTGAGGTGTGAATGTGATGCACCTTAGTCTTTCGTTTGTCGATTGTTTATGTAACCCACAAAATCCAGATACATTGTTAATGACGAATCTTGAATTCATAAATCATGATTTCAAAGACTAGTAAGTTTGTTTTATTTGGTCTAATATAGCACTTTCTAGCTAGTGAACCGGGGCGGAACTAGAGAATAATCATTGAAGAGGGAAAAAAATTGTTCATTTTCGTTTTTGAGAGAATTAAAGTTATAAAATATCGTTTAATGCGTTATACATGATTTCAAAGACTAGTAAGTTTGTTTTATTTGGTCTAATATAGCACTTTCTAGCTAGTGAACCGGGGCGGAACTAGAGTATAATCATTGAAGATGAAAAAAATTGTTCATTTTTGTTTTTGAGAGAATTAAAGTTATAAAATATCGTTAATGCGTTATAATTTCTTTTTAAATAATCTAAATTTTTTTGAGGAGTCAGTTGCACACCTGCCACGCCCGTTCAATCTACAATGGCCTTACAGTGAAGCTTAAGTGATTGAAGAGGTTTACTTTCATTTTTAGTGTTGCTTTGGAGTTGGTCAAGTTTGATATTGACACACAAAGAGTGAAGAATAAACGTAAATGGGTTCACTCGAAAGCTCTCAAACTCTGGTGGGCTAACTCTCAAAAGTGCAAAAAGGTGGATGTAGAACAAACTAAGATAAAAGTTGTAAACCAAAAACAAATGGGTAAAGTATCTGGAAATGCAACTAACTTGTACCAAATCTCTATTGTGTGTACCCAACTTACGTATGCTATTTTTAATGCAACCAACTTTCAAAAAATGTCTATTGTGTGTACTTTGATGACGTGGCGAGCTCAGAGCGTGCCACGTGGCGTAGGATAGAGTGACATGAGCTTGTCACGTCATCAAATTACACACAATAGACATTTTTTGAAAGTTTGTTGCATTAAAAATAGCATACGTAAGTTGGGTACACACAATAGAGATTTGGTACAAGTTAGTTGCATTTCCAGATACTTTACCCAAAACAAATGTTTAAAAGTTATTGACTGGCCTATTGTAAACCATAAAATTAAGTTACTAGATTTTTAGAACTATATAAATAAGTTACTTACACTCTAATCAATTTTTCGAAAAGACATTGATAATTGACAACGCTTACTAGTTTATTACTGGCATATATATAATCGTCATAAAATTCAACTCACATTCTTATATGCTGTATATATATAGTTGTAAACTCATTATCAAAAACAGTAGAATAACAGTGAATTATGTTTTATTATTGTTGAATAAAGATATGTTTAATTTGTATACACCACACGTTAGCATATCGATCATGCCACCAGTTTTTTGCAGACTGCAGAATGTGATGATCGATGATCAATTAATTAGTTGTCATATATATATAATTAGATCCATCGAAAAATTTAAAGCAAATCACTTAAACACGTTTGAAACTTTTTCTCTTCTCGATCATCATCATATGATAAAGCACTTTTTCCATATACATGCATGCATCTAAATACACAAATCCTGAAATCCAGCAAATTAACTTCGACATGACATCAGTTGTCGGATCTAGAATTTCGTCGTTGGGTATACACAAATTCAACTGATCACGTTAATTAGTCATGATGATCATTTATTTTTATTCGGGTTTTTCTTGGGTCAAGTTTTTCAGGTAGCGTTTTCAAACCATATAGTGGGGAAAAAAAATCATTTGACAGAAAATCACACTTTTCTTCTTATATGTAAGAAATTACACCACTAATGGCCTATAGTTTATATAAATTCGTTTCAAATAAAATTTAATCATTATTTATTAACTAACAAAGTACTCGTAATAAAACATCATAGACACAACAGAGACAAGTAAAATGCAGTTATACAAAACAATAACAATGTAGTAACTGGCAACTATAAGTTACATATCTAGGAAATGAAAACCGTGAAATGGTTTGTTTAATTATCTACTTTGTAAGAATGAAGAAACGAGAGATGCCAAGACGGCCGAGGGGCAGCGGCGGGACCTACGCATGAGCTGCCCAACAAGATGGCAAACAGCAATAGATAGAAGGAGGGCGACTAGCTAGCTACCAACGTAACTAGGTGAAGCGAGGTTGCAAGGGGGCCGAGTGATTAGTGAACACCAAAACAGTGAGTTAGAGAAGAATACAACCAGAAACAGACATAAAGTGTGCAAAATCTTATATGAAAAATTGAATAAAAACATCCAAATGAATTTGACCAGCAATTAAATGCTAGTTTGTATGTTAATTTCATTATAATTGTTAAAATGGGATGAACTTTTTGTCAATCATTTGAAGTGGGTATGCATTACTTTTAAATAGGCAGACAACCAAGCATTAAGATTTCGAAAAGCTCATTAATAATAATATTTTAACACTAGTAAAATTATTCATAGGGTATGCATGTGTACCCTGAACGCCACATACGTCCGCCACTGCATGACATGCAATATAATGTATGTGCGACATAAAAATTGAAACAATATATGATTCGTTTTGCCACAAATCATAATTATGGGCCGAAACAATATACTAAATATGGATAAGTAGCCGAAGTGGGTCAGTATGGGTTACCAGTTATCAACCTTTTGTCACAAATACATAATTCGCTTTCTTGCAAAGTGAGGTTCAATTAAAGTTAATGCAGAAAAGACATGAAATTAAGTGCTTTACAAAGACGAATAGCAAAGTAGTATCAATAATATACATGCATATATATATAAGATCGAAAATGTAGCAACAGATCGAGCAATTGATCGACGACTAATGCGACTCTTTATGCGCACCCTAAATGAAAAATATGGTTTTTGGGGTCTAAGTAATTAAGCTGAACGTACGTACATATATATAAGTTGTGCTACATCAAGATCGATCAAAATCATTTTATTTTATTATTAATTTTGAGGTATATATATATGCCACGTACCTAATGTATGTTTTTATAAATAATAGTACCTAAAGAAAGGGGAGAACTTAATTAACCCTGTAACTGCATTCCTGAAGCATAGAACTTCTACCTTCTGTAAATGTTCGTCTTCCCCTTTCAGCTTCCTGCAGTTAATTAATATACATGACTTCAGATTAGTGATTGCTATTTAGAGAAAATATGAACAACGACGACTAATTAACTTATTCTTCCAGAATGCAAGCTGCATGCATGTCCCCTAGCTAGCTAGAAGTATATATAATAACTGAAAATTTTAGGGTTAATTGTTTCATTATGTATTTAACTTTACCTCTTTTACTATTGTATGCAACCAACTTTCAAACGTTTTATTGTATGTATCGAACTTTCAAAAATGTCTATTGTAGGTATCGGGTGACCTGTTTGCTGACGTGGCACCGGTCATGCTGACGTGGCGCTGATTTGGCATCCCACGTGGCATTTGGTTGTACACACAGAAAAACCGGGTACCTGTTGAGCAGGTCACCCAATACATACAATAGACATTTTTGAAAGTTCGATACATACAATAGAACGTTTGAAAGTTAGTTGCATATAATAGTAAAAAAGGTAAAGTTAAATACATAATGAAACAATTAACCCAAAATTTTAATATAAAAAATAAAAAAAAAAATAGCAAGACACTCCACTTGAGTTGAATTCAATCAGCTAAATGTCATTTGGGAAAAATATCCATATATATATACACAGATTACAGAGCCAATAGCTAGCTAGCTTGTACTGTTATTTGCCTTATGTTCAGTAATTAAGACTTATAATCTGTCCAAGAATTAGAATAATGAATTTAATCTGTCCAGAAACAGTAACTATTAGTGACAAACAATTCCCCGAACGAACCCAAATTAAACAAATATATATGTATAGATTATACGCATATGATCGATGGTCTGACTAGCTGACAATAAGTTGTCAAACTTAGCATCTGATCCAGTGAGTTCAACATACGCAGAAGAATTTCAGTATATTACTACATACTATACTGAGTTTCTAATTTACCCTGATCGACCACTTAAACTCTAGGACGTTGTTGTAGGTTTATAAATGCGAAGGCAATTGGACTAATATGGTGGAGAATGTTGACATCAACGAATATACATAATAACATCTTCTGTTAGAAAATGATGACACGATTATAAGTACATGAAGAAAGCATATATAGCATTTAATATGGTGCATAATTAGAAGAGAAACGAAAGCGCTCAAGAACGGAAATCGGAAATTGTGGTTGGGACTATACAACTGATCGATGTGCCCAACTAGTTGTTTAGAATCATTGGGTTGGCATGATGGTTAAAAATGCCACTGATTTCTAAGATTATAAGTTTTTCCCTCGCCCATGAGACTGGGATTCGTAATGAACCCGATCTAACACCCTCCATTTGCTTAATACGTAGTTACGTACATACATGTTTTCACTTCTATATATTCACAAACATATATGGTTCAAGATCATTTTGTTTTTTTTAGTAATTAATCCCACGTCAAAGTCACAAATTGGTTATATCTCTTGATTGTTGATTTCTAAGTGAATTCCTTCTCTAATCTAATCTTTAATACATAAACAACGAACGAACAACCTTAATTGACGAAAACTAATAGTTAATGACCAAACAAGCTAGACAAATTAAAACTAACTACAACCCCATGAATATCGAAAAGACGACAAAGAACACTCCCAACAAGGGTTTCGTTACTCGTGACAGCTCAGCGTCACATCAGCACACCCAAAACTGACACACAACCGACAAAATGGTGCCAACAATGACCGTGTCACTTCAAAATTTGAGTCTCACATTTACCAATATAACTACATTAACAAAAAAATAAAAATAATGTAGTTGCCCACTTGCTTATCTCCCCTTTCGTCGCCAAACCGACGGACTCCAACCGACGAAGCCCACCGACGTGACCGTACCAACGGTGTCGGTGGGCTGACAGTCGTCGGTTCCCAAACCAACGAAACCATTGGCACGGGTCAAACACAATAACACATACTTTTGTAATCCCTTTTCTTTGGAAACTTGGGGATGGAAGAACCAAGTGTTGCATGTGGCTAGTTTAGCCTTTAAATTAACAAAGAGGTATCGACTTTTTTCCGATCAGAATCGTGTTTTTTACGTAATTTTAATTTTTAATTTATACTAAGTATGTGAATGAGATACTTTGTTAATGATACCGACATATAAAAAAACTGAGAGGATTTTTTACGGGAAAATCACGGATTTGATCCTTTGACCGAACCATTTTTAACAAAGTAATCCATTGACCAACTCGTTTAACAAAATACTCCACCGATTGGCGCCAAAAATGGCGCCCCCCGGCGCCCCCCATTATTTAATCCGTTTTTAAACCTTTAAGTCAAAAAATTGATGGGCCCGGCGCTAATGATGGTGACATGTGTGAGAGGGTGGGGCGCCGAGTCCAATCCGAGGGGCGCCGGGCCCATGGCGTCGATGGTGACATGTGTGAGAGGGTGGAGCGCCAAGTCCAATTATCAGGGGCGCCGGGCCCATCAATTTTTTGACTTAAAGGTTTAAAAACGGATTAAATAATGGGGGGCGCCGGGGGGCGCCATTTTTGGCGCCAATCGGTGGAGTATTTTGTTAAACGAGTTGATCAATGGATTATTTTGTTAAAAATGGTTCGGTCAAAGGATCAAATCCGTGATTTTCCCATTTTTTACATCTTGTACGGACATAGGAGAGGATTGATGCCCTCACCCGGCCATACAGGAGTACTTCAAGTTGCACAAGAAAGAAAGTAAATATATGACGGATATCTTATAATAATAGAGATGGACATCAACAATAAAGATATAACCATTAATAAATATTACTCCATCCGTCCCAAATTAAGTGTCCTGTATCAGATTTGGAAGTCTTTCTTTTTCAACTTTGACCTTAAATATTTTTGTTTGTGTTACATATTAATTTATGAAAATTATACCAATGAAAATATATTTATAATTAAATCCATACATATATTTTGCATCAAGTATTATATAACACAAACAAATATATTTAAGGTCAAAGTTGAAAAGGGAAGACTCAAAAAGTCAAACCAGGACACTTAATTTGGGACGGAGGGAGTATGCCATACTTAATCTTATTTTTTGTGTGATTAAAGACTAAAATGTCGTTTTTATATTTACAATATACACTCTTTTATATTTACAAATATAAATCCTTTATTTTTTTCTTATTTATAGATCGCTCCTCAAAAAAATTTATGAAAAAATTAATTTAATAACTACCTCATTATTTCTTACATAATTCAAACTATTCCTACAATCTTTTTTATTTTTTTCTTATATAATGCTCCAATACGTTATTTTTCAATTCCAAAAAATTCACAGCTTCATTCCATTACCCAGTAATCTAAATTCCTATATAATCGCCTTTTATTTTTTAAATTCTTATATCAATTTCTAAGTTCCAACTTGGATTAGGGATGGCAACGGTTCGGGTTCGAGCGGGCTTTATTGTATATGTACACATACCTGTTTAGAATATTCAAACACATAGCCAGCTCAATGCCCGCTTGGTACCCAATTAGGATTACCCATCGGTTTTTTGGTATTTATTCACGGGTTTTGGTTATCCCCATATATGTAGCTTTGGCCGAACAAAAAATTGTATAGTTGTTGAAAATACGATACAAATTTAAAATACGGAAAAAAAAACAAAACCATAATACCATAAACTATACTCCATATTTAAGGTTTTTAAATCTTAAAGCTAACAATTTAACTATTTAATAAACTTATTCAAAGTTTCGGTACGTTCAAAATATCAAACAATTTCATGTTTTCATATCATACAAGATTAAAATGTAATAATCATGGAAATCTAAATATAAAAACGTATGGTATAAGGTTCACCAGTTAATATGTACATTATTTTCTTATATATAATAATATATACATATTATTTAAAACTCAAATTAATAATGTATGAATATGGGTAAATGGCTAGGGATACGAGTACAGGTAATTGGGCTGTTATTACCAAAACCCATTATCATATCCATACCCACGACATAAAAAAACTGTACCCAAACCGCATCCAAACCCGCTATAATTTGTGACTAATTGACCGTTAACGTACATTGATAATGCAACTTAGTCAGGACGTACATACATATGAAGCGACATATATATTTTTCATTGACGATCCCGTAAAATTCGTGGGTCCTAAACTAGTTATTTAACAAAAAATTACTAATGTATCTTATTAATTAAATTATATATAGAAAACATATTTATGATGTCTTTATTTTAATTAAGTTTCAATTAATCTATTAAGTTTTTTGATTTTAGTAAATTTTAAAATAAGATGCCTAACTTATTAAAAGAATTTTTTTAATCAACTATTCACTTACATATAAAAAAAATTAATTTATCAATTAACACATTATCTGAATCGATTTGTAATGTTTCTACTTTCAACTCACCACTTATTAAAAAGATTTTTTAATCAACTATTCACTTACATATAAAAAGAAATTTAATTTATTAATCAACACATTATCTGAATCGATCTGTAATGTTTATATTTTCAATTCACCGAGTAGAAATAAAATTACTTGAAAATGTCAATTAACACATTATCTGAATTGATCTATAATGTTTCTACTTTCAATTCACCACTTATTAATAAGATTTTTTAATCAACTATTCACTTGCATGTAAAAAGAAATTTAATTTATTAGATTACACATCATCCGAATCGATCGGTAATGTTTTCATTTTCAATTCACCTAGTAGGAATAATAAAATTACTTGAAAAGGTCAATATATACTTAAAATAATCAAAAAAATTTACTAACTTGGTTTCAAAAACTTTTCATTTTTTAATCTTTACTTATTAAATTCCATTTACATAAAGTAATATTATCATGAATCCAACTAAATGCTTAATATACATATTAACTTACACTTTACTATAAGAAACAAGATACCGAATACGAAATTTCATATTAAAAATCAACTGCCCGTGTGTATATACGAGTTTAAAGTCTAGTAATATAATAGAGTTGAATGTAATCGTCTTAATTTAGGGATAATGTAGTTAATTAACAATCAACAATTTAACAATAAATAATTCAATATACGGAGATATATGCATGTAATACTCTTACTCTTCATTAGTATTGGATAAGGTTTATTGTATTTTTTAATTTTGTCTCATTTATTCCAACGTATTTTATGTCCCATTCCATATTTGTATTCTTCCTTTGTAATCATGTGTAATTTATGTTTTTCATTGTAGATCTACTTCTTATGTTAGTGTATAGTAGTATAATTTATACAGTAAGATATATCGACAACTCTATCCTATCCCAATTAGGTTGTATCTTCGTATCATTCATCACTATGTGAAAGTGTCAAACCATCCAAAATCTTAAAGCCTTACAAAACAAGGTATTCTCTGTGTACTGTTTATAACTTTTTCCCTTCTAGCAAGACAGAAGTTTAAAATCCTTCCACTAAAATTTAAACAATATTTAACACATAATTCGAGCTCAGCAAAACAACACATAAAGCTAGAAGAACAGACACATGAGAGCTCGGTTAATTATTCGATGATTGGTATATTAATTTGTTAATTATGGTATGTATTTATATTTTTAGTCGTGGTTTCGATAATACCTTTTTAACGAGCCACTATTCCATGTGGATCAAACTGTACCTTCACACAGACAAGGTTCTCCCTAAGGAAACGGGTGTGACCCTTAAAAGTTGTTTGCACCAAGTGAGATTTGAACATTATACCTCCCCAAATAACTATAACAATGGTATATTTATAATCCTCGTCCAAATGTGGTTGTTTGTAAAACCTCTTAAAACATCAATGCATTTAGCTTTCTTGCTAGAGAGTACATAGTAAGTATATATGTGAAACGTTCAATGTTCAAAGCACGTACCTTCAATTAATATAGAGTTAAGTGCTTATATATGTATTCAACTAAGATTTGATACTCATAGTGTGTACTTCTCGGGCGTACATTGTGTTTATGTATAAAACTTATTATGTTTTGTTATTGTATGTATTTTGATGGCGTTTTAGCTTGTAAAGATGCGAAGTGGCACCTTATGTGGGTAACACGTCATTAGAATACACACAATACATTAAAATAAATAAAATGTCTCTTACATACAATGTACCCCCAAATAATTACGTATACACTTAACATATCAGACCTTATTTATTTACATTTACAAAAACTTAGATTCATTCATATATTCCGTACTCCATTTACACAAGTTCTGAAGTATAAACTAAAAAATGACTTATTAATTTACATAATCCATACATTGTTGAAGAAGCAAATTACTACGGAATGCAACTCAAAGTTCAAACTACATAAAAACAGTGATCTTAGCTAGCTAGCTAACTCATCAATACGTAGTAATTAATATAAACTTTTATCTTTGGAAATAATGATAAAAATAAATGATTGTGGAATCTTCTTATGAGCTATCTAGATTATTAAAAAATACGCTAATAAACAAACAGTACCCCTTAAACACGCAATAACGTTAAGAATATAAGATTAAACTTAACAAGAATGTAAGCATAGTCCAAAACAGGCATACAATGACAGATTGACAGCGTTGTCAGCTGCCTAGTACATTGATTAATTGATATAAAAGTTTAAATTAAGTTAGATGCGAGATTGATCGATCAGTTTTCTTAATTATGTTTAAATTTAAGTAAGGATTTTTATATTAGTAAACAATACATATCTAATGTAAGAAGCTAGGTGATGTATTAAGATGGTCATCAGGGGGCACAAAATCGTAGAGAATCCTAAAAGGGCCAAATCAAATATAAAGTAGAAGATATCTGAACCAGAAATATTAATTAAAACATCACATAAACAGTGTTTTGCATGATATGAGAGAGACAAACACTGTTTGTCCAACTTGATCATGCCCTTGCTCTATTTTTTAGAAAGTTTATTACTCCTAAATACAACAGTTTCTTTGAAGATTTCAAGTAATTCTTGGGTCTGCAAAAAATCTACAGCATAAACGGTAAAATTAGGGTTTTTGGTTCATGGCGTTTTAGGGTTTCGTAGAAACAAAATTGAAGTCACTAGCTAGCTAGTGTTTAACTAATTTGGTGAAACCTTACTTTATAACTACCAAGTAGCTAGGAAATTCAATGTGTACGACAAAAATATACTTACCATTTGACTTGGAGAAAACGAAATTGAATCAAGATTCAAGTAGCCTGCATCTTTGAAGCGTTCACTTCGTCATTTGCTTTGATTTGATTCTTCCTTTTCTTCTTCTTCTTGTATGGAATCCCTCTTGCTTTAGCTTGACACTCTTTCACTTCTCTCAAATAAACTCGAATCGCTCCATTTCCAAACGGATTTTTCTCTGGAGATCCGCCGTTCTCCTCGTAAGCTGCTCTCAATCGCCCAATTAGGGCGTCAAGACTGCCCCAAGCTTGCCTCAGAGGGCAAGTACATGGGGCAGGAGGGTCAGGCTGCCCAAAGAAAGCACAACCGTGTAAATGAACCTTAGTTTTTCCAAATTGATCGAGGTATCGAAGAAATTCTAGAACATGATTAAAGTTGCACTGCGACAAAGAAACGGGAGGTCTTTGATTCTTTAGATATTGACCAAAAGTGTTCCAATCACGTCGTTTTTGTGATTCATAGCGGCTTAAAGGTGCGGGATTTTGGCTTTGATCCCCGGTTGTTGATCGGGACGACCCTTCAGATGGATCTAGTTTTGGTATGCTACTTGACATTAAGATGCTTATTATGAAAAATTCTTGTGTCTTTTTGAGGAAACGAATGATCTATGTTGAAAATAGTAAAAATAAAAGATGAGTGTAGAGAAGAAAAAAGAAAAAGACGAAGATCACATATTGAGTCTACTAATGAGGGGACATGTCATGGGTCCCTAATTAAGCTTTTTTTCCCTCTATCATTATCATTTTCATTTAATTTCTTCTTCCGATGCATTATAAGCACTAACCATTACTTTAATTGTGATATTAATCTTTGAATTATAATTTATAATATGTAAGGGTAGGGTATGCAAATAATTATTATGATATTCTAATTGCATCATATATAACACCAGGTATGATGTCTCCATGATTCAGTAGTCGATTAGTCGGTGAGTAAATATTTCTTTGATATAGAAAACTTTTATTTACAGTATATAACCGTACGGTAATTCTATTAAGTAACCGATTCCATGACATATACCTGCAGGAAATTAATTAACTATTATAAAACACGGTATCTAAAAATTAAGAGTTGTATGTTGTCAACTAACTTTTAAATTCGTGTATACACGGGTCTTTTAAGTCATTTTTAATTATTAATATTATTATATTTGCTAAAATATTATTTTCATAAATTTAAAGCATACTTTATGATGTCATCTTTTTTTTTTAGCTTTAGCCAATTTGATAAAAGCAAATAATCTTATTGGTTAATTAAATATTTGATGATATTATCAAATGTTTCCTATATTATATTTAAGATATGATGATAACACTACAATTTTCCAGTTTTCCTATATATAAATTGTGTAAGCTATTCGCAACATGTATATACGTGCATATATAAAATCATCATCATCATCAATATATTTTTGAGTATTTGTAATGATAAGTATATATTAAATTAATATTAATTAATTAAATAAAGAATCTTGAGAGAGATGGGGAGGCTGCTAGCGATTAAAATAATTGAAATATATATCGTGTTTCGTATGAACTACGTCAAGGAAAAACGTATATATTACTGAGTTTTTATTTATCCATATATTTTAACTGACTTATTATTATATGTCGTACAACATTAAAGAAAATTATATTCTATGGTGGTTCAAAAGCTATTGTCAACTTGCTACCTAGCTAGGTTGCAGGTTCTATCCCTCAACCGTTAATAAATCAAGTGAAATGTTATCGTTAATTTGGAGTGTTCGAATATAAATCTATGTTGGTTGAAATGAGAAATCTTGCAAAAGTTCAGACAAAGGTAAACTTTAGAAAGCTATCTAAATGAAACTTGTTCTTTAAAAGCTTAACCATATCGAAATTAGAAGCTTAAAATTCCTATATATAAACTACCATAAGTCCCAATAAGTTCTTATCCAAACAGTACGTTCTATGTTAATCTTACCGTAACGAATGTGTATAAACTGGTCGTTTACTAATCGAATGACAACAATATAACGAGCTAACTACAAACATATGAAGGCAGTACGTGACTGACAATACGAGATCATGGATTTCAAAATTCGCTATCATATAAAAGGTTTACCAAGAACACATGAATATTATAGATTGAAGTTACTTAAAGTGGGCATCATTCATGTTCAATTGATCTCTATTTAATTTCATCACAAGATGTATGCATCGTGTTAACCACTGCACATTGGCAGACTCTTGTACTTTTCTTACTGTTTAGCTTTAATTCAATGTTTTAGAATGGTCAGATCTCAATTCGCCTATATAGTGTTTAGACATTGAATCGACATGACAAATTAAATCTGTTTTAAGTCATATAAATGTAAACAATCTTGTAACTTGATATATGTTCGGTTTAAGGCTTCATCGTGTTTGATTTCGGTTTCACAAACTTTTGAATCAAATCGATCCATTGTGTAGTTTTGATTTTCATCGGCTTCAACTCTTTAAACAAATCGATTATTGTTAATGTGGTCATTTTACGAATTTCTTCCGTATATCCATAGTTCGCACATATATAGTCGAGTATTAACCTATTATTAATATATAATCCGTATCATTAACAGTAACGGTTAATTTTGAAATCCAATCAAAGCAAACCAAATCCAATTAATCGCTTATACCCTACTTTACTCAATTCTTGTGTTTGATTTTTAGAGATTTGGTGGGGTCTTAAAGATTTACATTTGGTGATATTATATTTTAATTATATAATAGTTTAATCAACTACACTATAATTACAATTGGTTTATTTAATTAATTAATAATCGCCCTTAATAATTGAATGATTGTGCTCCTCGATCTTTTGTCCTTAACCTCCGTTAGTGTTTTATGGAAAGATGAAATCTAGTACTAGACCTCTAATAGTTTAATTTTATTATATTTGATGCAAATCCAACCATAATATTGCTACACCAATTAGATAACGCTTGGCATGTGGAAGCTAGGTGCTTTAATTAATTAATTACTTTGTGGATTGATAAATTTATATGTAGAGTCAATGAGTAATTGATTATTATACGAAGATTATTATAAGTTTTTATTAGTTAAACTTGTATTATGATCATTTGATGACGATGTACGATTCTATAAATTAATTAATTACTACATCCGTCCCATTTAAAATGTCCACTTTGACTTTGTACGTAATTTTTGGATTCTCCACTAACTACACTTTTTACCAATAAAATATTAAATCTACCCACTAAAGTATTTTTTGATTGGTTAAATATCAAAGTGGACATTTTTATTAGAACATTCCAAAATAGTAATGTGAACATTTTAAATGGGACAGATGGAGTAATTAATATAATGATAAAAGGTTAGAAAATTATTTGAAATGTGTAAAAAGTAGGACATTTTCAAAGAGGGATGTAGAAAGAAGATGGAATTATTTAGAAAATGTTAATGAAACGTGGACCCACCCCACGAGTGTATGTCTCTTACATGAATGAATATATTGTACAAATTTGGTCTACCAAATAATGATTTTGTGTACGTTGTTCATACTTAACCAAATTAAGCTAGGTTCCACGTACGTGACAATATTGTCGACACGAGACATGTAAGCAATCGTCTAGAAACGTTTTATACAGAGAAACCTCGTACTTAAAATGATGTTTTATTTACCACGTACATAGTAGATTCATATACCACATTGATGATTATCGGTTACTTCATCTATCAGCAATTGATTTTAATTTTTAAAGAGTATGTAACATCATCGGCCTTCTATAATATTCTATTCTATATATACGTACGTTGGTTAACTATTAGAGTGGGTTAATGTGTTTGACCTCAATTACCAACAAATAGCCATGCTTAATTTGCTCAAATCATGACGTTTAAAATGACCTGGTACGCCAGGTATAAGTTTGATGATAGGATTAAAGAAAAAAGGTCAATATGACTTTTGATGATAGGATTATTGGGTGCAAATTGATGCGCCATGTATAAGTTTGTTATCTGTCTACTCGATCCCTATATCACCATGAATTTATATTATGTGTACATATCGGACAATACGTATGTAATATTTTGGACCGTACGTGCATGGTTCATAATTCCGGCCGTATGTAAATTTTAAATATACCGAACGGTCAGGATTCATACATAATTCCATATGCATATTCGTAAACACCTATAACAACAACTCAATATATAAGGAATGGATCGGAGCTAGCAGCTAGGTAATTAGATTCTAAAGCATATGTGACATTTGATATATACAACAAGATCCTTGTTGTCGGACTCATAATATCGTTGCTTTGTGTAATGCTTAATTTAGTGGTATACGTACTCCATTATTCTCCATTATAAACCCTCAGATATGATGATCCAACTTATTCATCAAAAAATTATTCATCAACAAGCTAGTACGGAATGTATACATTTTGGTTCACTTAATTATTGCTCATTATACACATACAGTGACTTAGATCTGAAGTAAGAATTAATATTCAAATTCAAATTAAAATAAAAAGTAGATATTATTTGACTATTTTTTTTTTATTTTCTGTTAATTGGTTAGGATGCATGGTTGTTACTTGTTAGACGCACCCGTTTTAATCGTGTTTAATCTGTATTGATGATATTTTATATATAGAATAATAGTAATAGAGGCATATTCAATTTAAAACCTGGGAATAGAATTTTCAGTGAAATTGAGATAATCAAAACGTTAAGATTAGTTATGGCTAGTGATAAATACAACAAACAACTTAATACATACACCAACTTTTATGTTTCTTGATGCAGTACTGTACAACACTGCAATGCATATTTTTGGTGTATGCATCATAAAGTTTGTTGTATATATCAACACCCATTAGTTATTTAGCACCAATATAATATAGTACGTCATTTCTCTTGGTTGGATTCGACTCCAAAACAATAGTCATAATTATCTAATCATAATGGTTTATACGTAACGTAACTATATATATATATATATATATATATATATATATATATATATATATATATATATATATATATATATATATATATATATATATATAGTGAGAGGATCCAGGGGGAAGTGGAGATCAAGAGGGAAGGGGGGAAGTGAGTTTTGCACCATCAGATCTACTTAATATGCATTGTGATGAATATTAACAACAAATATTTTTCTAATAATGTGAAGTTTTAATATGCATCGTGATGCATATTAGTTAATATTTATCATAGTGAATATTAACAATTTTTTAAATAAATATTTATCAACTAATGTTATGATTTAAAAGTGATATTCATTCGTTAAAATATTCTTTATAGCATCGATTTTGATTACTATTTACAAGTAAAAATAATTTTTTGTTGACGTTTTGATTGATAATTGTAATATGTTTCTTGATGAATACTAAACGCTTCCCCCTTCCCTCAAAAAATTGCTTCCCTCTTGATCTCTCCCATATATATATATATATATATATATATATATATATATATATATATATATATATAGGGTAGTGATCAAGAGGGAAGTGTCTTTTTGGGGGGAAGGGGGAAGCGTTAGTACGCATCAGGAAGCATATTACAATTATCAATTAAAACGTCAACAAAAAATTATTTTTATCGGTAAATAGTAATCAAAATCGATGCTATAAAGAATATTTTAACGAATGAATTTCATTTTTAAGTCATAACATTAATTGATGAATATTTATTTAATTAATTGTTAAGATGCAGTGTGATGCATATTAACTAAGATGCATCATAAAACTTCACATTATTTGAAAAATATTTTTATTGTTAAGATGCATCACAATGCAGATTAACTAATATGCACCGCGATGCATCTTAACGGATTTAGATCAAATATTCATAAATCGATACTATAACTTGAAGAAAAAATTTATCAAGGAAGCTTAACATTTATAACATCGATTCTGATTAACATTTACTAAATTTCAGTTTGCTTTTTTCGAGATTAGTATATGTGAAGGTAATATGCTTCCTGATGCGTACTAACGCTTCCCCCTTTCCTCAAAAAATGGACTTCCCTCTGGATCATGCCACTATATATATATATATATATATATATATATATATATATATATATATATCAAATGGATGTGAAAAGTGCCTTTCTGAATGGCAAGCTGCAGGAAGAAGTGTATGTCAAGCAACCACCTGGATTCATTGATCCAAAACATCCAGGTTATGTTTACAAACTTGATAAAGCCCTGTATGGACTTAATCGAGCTCCCAGAGCGTGGTATGATACTCTCTCTGTCTACCTGATAAAATGTGGCTACGTCAGAGGCAAAATTGACAGCACATTATTTATCAAAAGAGATAAGAGAGATGTCATATTAGTCCAGATCTATGTTGATGATATCATTTTCGGGTCTACTAACAGTGACATGTGCAAGGAATTTTCTGATCTCATGACCAAAAGTTATGAGATGAGCATGATGGGTGAATTAACATTTTTCCTTGGTTTGCAAATAAAACAAACCAAAACTGGAATTTTCATTAATCAAGGAAAATATGTTAAAGATCTGTTAAAGAAATTTGAATTTGCAAATTGCTCAACCCTTGCTACACCCATGTCACCTGCAGTAAAGCTACATGCTGATCCTGATGGTAAATCTATAAACATTACTGCTTACAGAGGAATGATCGGGTCGCTGCTGTATCTAACTGCTAGTAGACCAGACATTATGTTTGCTACATGTCTCTGTGCTAGGTATCAAGATGATCCTAAGGAATCACATTTGCTTGCTGTCAAAAGGATATTCAGATATCTGAAGGGTACTCCTAATCTTGATCTCTGGTACCCATCTGGTTCAGACTTCTCCCTGAAAGGATACTCTGATTCTGATCATGCTGGATGCAAACTGGATCGAAAAAGTACATCTGGTAGCTGTCAATTTCTTGGAGAAAAGCTAGTAAGCTGGTCCAGCAAGAAACAAAACTCAGTCTCAACTTCAACTGCTAAAGCTGAATATGTTGCTGCAAGTGCCTGTACTGCTCAAATTCTCTGGATGAGAAATCAGCTTGCTGACTATGGCTTTGACTTCAATGAAATACCAATCTACTGTGATAGTCAAAGCGCTATAGCCATTGCCAACAATCCAGTAATGCACTCAAGGACAAAGCACATTGATGTCCGATATCATTTCATCAGGGACCATGTGATGAAAGGTGATATTGAATTGCATTTTATTCCAACTGATTACCAACTCGCTGATTTATTCACAAAACCTTTAGATGAGAAAAGATTTAATTTTCTTATCAGCGAGCTTGGCATGTTAAACTTAAATGACTAGCTCAGCTTTCAAGCTCAGTTAGTTATTTTCGTTTAAAGTTTTTTTTTTATGCATATGTTATGTCTTTATGTGACCTATCTTATTATTGTCCTATTTTTTTTGCTGATTGTGTTAGTATTCTAAGCTGTAACTCTTTCAGCGAAAGATAAAAATAGTAAAATAATACATAGTTCATATTAGACATATTCTATATCTAAAAAAAAAAAAAAAAAAAAAATGGAGACCTTTTCTTTAGCTGATCTTGTTAGTATTCTAAGCTGTAACTCTTTCAGCGAAAGATAAAAGTCTCTATTTTTTTAAAAAAATCAACACTCATTCTCAATGCATAAAAATTATGATTCATATTTACCAGTGATCAAATCTCTCTGATTTTGTTAGTATTCTAAGTTGTGACCAAATCAGTGAGATTACATCTCAGGCAAATTTAATCTTATAATTTTTATGAGTGTTATTTCTTTTCAATTCAAGGTCTCCCTGATTCTTTCATCATTATTTGAAGGGATGTGTCACTAAATTGCACCTCTGACACTATTTCTTCCTTACGTCACATATACTTTTCCGGCGCACCTTTCAAATCACCATTAATAACCACCAAGCTCCACAATCATCACCCCTATTTCATTTAAACATCATAAATTATCACCATTATGCCACCCCTATTTACCACCACCATCAACCACGCTTTCCCAATCCTAACCACTTGTTTAATCAAGAGTTTCTATAAATCAAACAAAATGATTTTTTTTTTTCAAATCAAAACAAACTCTTGGTTTTCATGATCCTTTTCAAAATACCCAAACAAATAAAAGTTTTTCCGATTTCTGTAACGACAAAATCAAACGTTTTAAAAACTTTCATACATCACTGGAAATCTTCTACTTCTTTCAGTTGATACAAAATTTTGTCATTACAGTATTCAAAATCACTTTTATCACCATAAAATATCTTCTTCATAAAAACAGAGTACGATATTTATCTCATCACTGGATAGATCAGGATAAATTTCTCTTTTAAAATCAACCTGGTATGTAATCGCCTTGTTTTTACTTGATCTAGTGATGCCATTTTTATCTACTCTGCTTGGATTACAAGGTTTTCTTGTAATCCAGTATGAAACTGCTGTACACTCGTCTGATTCTGCCCCACCATCGATCATGTCACTGCTCACACCCCCAGTGACCAAAACTGATCATCCTCCATCCAAGAAAAACTCAAACTCTTCTACCAAAGGTTTGAAAATAAAAGCCCTGTTTCTAACAAATCAAGGGATCAAGAGTGAAATAGTCACTGAACGTTCAGTCTCTATGGGCACTCTTGCTAAAACCAAAACTTACTTATCGAGTCAACCCATGAGCCACTCATCATCCTCACAAAAGGATGCTGATTCATTCAAAGGGCAAGTGACATCAGTGGGTGATAACACACTCATATCTGGTGTCACATTACTGGCTACAGACCCGGGCCAACTCTCTTCTATCACTACACCAGCTGTCAATATCACTCTCCAGTCACAGAGAGTGATACAGGCTGCACTTTTTGTTTTTAAAGATCCATCAGTTAAAACACAAGCTGATGATGAGAAAACCAAAACTGTTTCACAACATGCTCACATAGTTACTATCGCATTTTCTGATATCATCAAGGGGGAGAGATATCTACATAAAGAAATTGCTGATGCTTACAGAAAAATGTTAATCTACTTTAGGATATCATCAAGGGGGAGAAAACGTGCAAATGAATGCAAAAACCAATGGTGCTCATATGAAAAATTGTTGCTGATTGGAAATCATCTATTTGGATCCTATCGCAGGAACAACATTTCTACAACTCATGTGGAAAAGTTGCTGACGCTATATGGAAAAATTGCTGACGCTATGAAAGTTACTGATACATGGGAATCATCTTTGCGGCTTCTATTTCAAAAAATACATATTCCCTGTATTAGAATTGCAATTCTCTTGGCAATTTTTATTCCATATCAACTTAGCAATGAATCCTTCTCCATCAACTGCAGCTCAGATATGTCTCATTGATTTTCAGTCGGTTAAAGCTGCATGAGAAGGATATTTGCATATAAAATTTCCTTCATAGGTGTCTTCTCTCTGATGACAAGTGCACTGTGATGAGGTATATTCTCACTGATGAGATTGTGTTCACTGACGCCATCTCTATATCTTTCCCTGATAAAGCTTTGAATCATATGCCAAGAAGGATGAATGTTTGGCCTAATTTCACTCTGGTTGAAGGTCTTCCCGTTTACAAAATGACTTTTATCAAAGGAATGTGAGTCAAAGCTGAAGATATCAAAAGTTGCTGAATCTCTTGATCACTGAAGAAGATTGTCTTATCTAAATCAGATTAGAGTATTGTAACTAAAAATGATCATGTACTTTATATTTTTAGTTTCAATAATATTTGAACTTTTGTGCAAAACTCAGATCATATCAAAAGAATCCAAAAAGAAAGATGAATGGATCACAAGTATACAGTCACTGAATGTTTAAATTCTTAAACACTGACTATAAACTTTCACAGCAACAAGTTTATCTAAGGAGCTTCAATCACAATCATTTAGGGGGAGATTGTTGAGTCACTGGTCGCTGACCACGATGAAGTCACTGGTAACTGACCAACTCAACTATACACTACTCGATGAAGAAATGGATTGTATCGAAGCTGCTGTTGCTAATGATAGTTTTCGCTGATTGTCATTCATTCTGTTCGATATTCTGAGGAAGATTTAAAGCTCAACTTGGTGTGTCGCTGATCTACGTCAGCGAGAGCATTACTTCTTCAAATCAATAAAGGCAAAAGTCACTGCCAGAATAACAGCTAGTCACTGAAGATCTTTTGTTCAATTCATTCTACAAGAGCATGTTAGCTCGCAGTGAGTGAGGAGGATTGCTGCATCTTCAGTGACTATTCAATAAAGCCTCTCTATCATCAAGTACTGTACTTATCTATACATCAGCAAGAGTGTTCCAGTTCGAAGTATGCCCGAAAGATTACGTGGCAGCAAGTGATTGGTTTTAAGGTAACGAGATATTTGCGGTAACAGAATTGGGACCCGCAAAATGTCGGTTTATCAGAGATCAAGACCAATCAAGCAGCAACACGTGTCCTTCCAAGATCCTATTTTGTAGGCGATATTTTAGGAACTCTTGTAGTATAAATAGTTCAGTGTTTTGTACTATTGAGGCTAGTCGTCATATGCACCGTTCTTCTATTTGTCAGAGAACTAGTTTGTCTAGGTGTGTATTAAGACTCAGCGAAGTTAACTATCAGCGTGTATGTCCACTGTAGTTAATACTCTTCATTGTAATAATTTAGCTAAGTGTTTGAATTGGATTAACTTTGGTTAATCCATTCCGCATTCAACACTTCGAGAATTTAATCAATACAATTCACTTTCAGCTACTATTACTTGTCGTTCTTTGATACTGTTATATCTTTAATCTGTTATTTCAATACCGTCATACTCTGTTATAGATAATTAATTTAAAACAAACCGAAACACTTGGTAAGATCTGAAATTGTTTTAAATTGTATTCAACCCCCCCTTCTACAATTAAACTTTACACTTTGTGATTCCAAATCACTAACTAATAGTGATTACGGGACTCTCATTGATCTTTGGGTGTTTGGTGGTGGTTGTAGAGTGGTATTTGAGTCTGGTTTCTCAGACTTTGAGAGAGAGAAATGAGTGAGTTCTTGAGTGAAAAGTGGTGAAGTGAATGAGAGTGTAAGTAAGCATGTGGGTGTAGTGTTAAATGGAAGGATTTTAATCATTTCATTGCATGAAATATAAGAGGGGAGGGTGGAGGTGGCACATGGGCTGGCCATGGAGCCCCATGTTCACGTTTTGTGTTTAAATTTTAACTTCCAGACTGTGTTGTGTTCTGTAGTCGTTTACCCGTTATTTTCGTTATTCGGTTAAATCGCGTAACGTTATTTTGAGTCGTTTAAATTAACGATATATTTTGAATAAATTTTCATCGAAGTCTTATTAGAATACTTTAATTTGAGTTGTCAATTTATTTATTGACTTTCGTTTGGTTGCCGAATTCGATTCGCGCATTTTCGTTACTTTATAGGATATAATTAACGTGTTAAATATTATCACCATAATATTTGTAAGTTTTTGAGTTTATTAAATGATTTTATATTATTTAATATTTTGTTCACCAACATCCGTATTTGTACTGTGTCGGACTCCGTCCGGTTGTTTCGCACAATTTCACCAAATTGCGTAAGTGTAATTACAACTAATTACGTAAGCGTAATATAAATCAATTACAGGAGTGTATATTCACATAAATATACAAATAGTTACAAGTAATTACAAGTATTTAGCCTAATACTAAACTAAACACACATAATTAGGGTTTCTAGTAGGTTAATCAGTAACCCTAAATCGTCGGGTGTCACAGATTAGCACGAAGCTAAGTGAATGAAACTATAGCCATCAGCACAACTTAGCATAACAAAATCTGTCTACAACAAATAATCGTAAACACACAGATATCAAAGAGGATCGGTGGTCCTTGAGGCGCCCTGAAGCCCGGGTGGCCGTCAAGCAACACTTATAAACCCCACTGAGCTGCAGGCTAATACAACGGTTTACCGATAGCCTGTAACTATTCTTCCTCGCGACTATGATTCCTATTAACGATATGTACAAGGAACCCTCCGTCGGCCAAACAATAGCAACCAAGCCCAACCTATGTTGACCTCTTTAGCATCACATATGCCCAAAGGCCATGTAGCATATAATCACATGTATCAGGTCAGACTAACAGTCTATCAACAGTAAAATCTACGGTTACTCATTGTAACCAAACCTGTTACAACTAAATCACACTGAGGGTACAGATCCACTCACCAATACCTCAGTCGTCCACTCAGTAGTCTAATATCACTGAACCTTTTAAATCTGAGAATAAAACAGAATAACGAGTTAGTAACTCATTAATAACAATGGACTTATGTTATAATTATATAACATATTTCAATATACTATTCAGCTACACAATATACTATATCAACATGGTAATAATAATAATCGAATGGTAATTCATACTTATATCATTTCATTTGTAAGTATACAACTTATCACAAAAGCATAGCATCAATTAACATCTAACTAAGTCAATTCAATTCATAATTGACATAACTTGATGTAGCCATGTAATATCAAATAATATAATGCTACATCCTTTAAATCATACATATAAAGTACTTGTACTAAAACTTAAACAAAAGTCACCAAAGTATATGAGTTAAAACTCAATTTCTGGAATACACTTAGTACCCGCCGGGTAGGGGTAATACCCGCCGGCAAATAGTAGTACCCGCCGGGTACTAGGTGTACGCACCGGGTACTCAGTTTAAGGCCACTTTCTGGTCAAAATTATACACAAGTACCCGCCAGCTAAGAAGATTACCAGCCGGGTACCCGATTTCATAGGGCTTACCAGCCGGGTACCCGATTTCATAGGGCTTACCCGTCGGGTAAGGGGAGTACCCGCCTGGTATTGACCCTTCACTAGCGACCTGCAACAAGCTTCAAACCCTAACCCGAATTTTTAAACAATCACATCAAAACCCCAGGTTCTATAATCAGTCCTATACTTCAATCATCATCAATAAACATCAACAACATGATTTCAACCTCAATTTCATCTATAAATTATAAACCCTATAATTAAACAAATTCATGTTTATAACTTAATAGAACACAAAGAAATTATTATTAAAGACTATTTCTTTCTTTTAACACAAGAAAGTAAAATGGGCTTTAACATAAATTAGTGGATTTTCTTGGGGCTCGAGAGGAACCGGGGTAATCCCTTTTACCCAAAAAAAAAAAAACTTAATAGAACAAAGCAATAACTTACAAGTAGATGATGAACAAGATGAGGATGATGATACTTGAAACAAAATCAAAGGCACGGCCTTATTGATGATTTTCCAGATTAGAGTTTAAGGTTCTTGTTGTGAGTTTTCAAGAATTGAAATGAATTAGGCAAAATAATGGGGAAACAAGAATCTTAAGGTTTGCTCCATCTAACCGACTTCAAATATTGATATAATTTTAGTTCCCTTCTAAACCTATTGTCTGGAACCCGAAAACCATTTGCGATTTCAAATATTTTAATTCTCTTACAACTTTATTAATTTAAAACAATTAATAATTCACTAGTCACAATACGTCATTTGATTCTTTTTTCAATTAATTTCAGATAAACAAAACGAAATCATTTCCTAACACATTAAATATAAATTTGAAGTCAGGAAATACTATAATACTACTAGGCCCAGAAAGCGGGTGTTACACTTAAAGTCCCAAAGACTTCACGAAGGTGATTCAAATGTTGATTCTTATTCTTGCTATAGCCAAGAATATCATCAAATAAAATGACAACAAACTTTCCAATAAATCTCTGAAAATGTCATTCATTAGCCGCATAAAAGTGCTTGGCTCGTTCGAAACGCCGAAAGGCATGACAAGCCACTCATAGAGTCCATTCCTTGTTTTAAAAAATGTCTTCCATTCATCTCCTGGTCTCATATGGATTTGATGGTAACCGCTACGAAGATTACGTGAATATACAATGGCGCCATATAGTTGATCTAAAAGGTCATCCAAACAAGGAATAGGATAGTGGTAGCTTATAGTGATTTTATTTACAGCCCTACTATCAACACACATACGCCAAGTACCATCTTTTTTGGTACAAGAAGGGTCGGTACTGCACATGGACTCTTACTTTCTCTTAAGTATCCCTTAGCCCCGGGTATCAAATCAATTCCATGTTGAATGTCTCTCATCGGGGGAAGACCCGGTGGCATTTCTTCCAGAACAACATCGGCGAATTCATTACGAAGAGGTTGAACTATAGAAGGATGATCAATAGTTACTTTATTTTCTTCAAACATCACAGGCATAACATTCTTTTACATCTTCAACCTCCTCAAGATGGCAGATTTTGATAGAAGAGCAGTGCCCTCTTTTTGTGGTGATTTAGGGTTGTTAACCAATTTAGAAGGAGCCAAAACAATTTTGAATCCATCCTTGTAAAAGGTGTAAGTATTTTTGTAACCATCATGAACCATTTTTCTATCGTATTGCCATGGTTTACCAAGAAGCAAATGGCATGCATCCATGATATCGTGTAAAAAGTCACGTTTTTACTACCGATATCTCTCTCATTCTGGAGCAAATACTTGGCATTTGAACTTAAACAACGCGCAAATCAATGATAATATGTTAAGAAGATCAAAACAAGGTTGCACGATAAAAATCAAGCAAAACGGCAGAGAAACGAAGATTCCACATACGTTTGAAGATTCAAGGCTTAAAAACAAGATTTCAAGACTAAAGTGCCCTCCATCAACATCCAATATTTCCAAGATGTTCTTTTTAAAATTCGAATCCAACAGAAGAAGAATCAACCAAAATGGGTAAAAAATGAAGATTTTGCGCCCGCCGGAAGATCCAAATGATCCGTACGCAATATCTGGAGCTAGGGACCTCATCTCAGGGCCTATCTTATGTCAAAATCTTCGTTTTTGAATTACGAATCCAACAAAAAAAGAATCGACGAAAGGGGGCGTATAACGAAGAAAACACGAACGAATCAGCAAACGAAGCAAAAGACCGCGCAACGGGGCGGGGTTGGGCCCACCGCCGCCGGGCACCAGCCCACCGCTGCCGGCCACACCTTGGGCGACGCCGGCCTCCCCTGTCCCTCCTCGGTTTCCGTTTTTGGTAACTTTTGGTACCTGGTGCGCCTACTTTTCGTGTTGTACGGTACCCGGTGCGCCTACTTTTCGTGTTGTACACACCATTTTTGGAAAGCTTTCTAACATGCACCTCATGGTGCTAATGTGAGCCAAAGCTCACCTATAAATAGGTTGCCTAGGTTCATTTGTAAAACACACCAATATATGCACACATTCTAGCATATTTCACACTTTCTCACCATCCATTCTTTTCTTTCTTTATTGTAATATTTCCTTAGTTAATTAGACTAGCTAATTAACTAGTCAAGGAAGACTTGTACGGAGGTGCTCCGGGACGCATTTGTAGCTACGAGTTATTGTATTTCTTTATCAGGTTTTAATCTATCTTCCATATTTAATTATGTTCGTTCTTTCTTTAATAAATTTAAATATGTATGCTAGAATTGCCATGATTAACTAAATAACTCAATTGTCTGCTATGATAGTCGTTTATGAGAGATGTAGATATGTGATTATATTGTATGCTATGAGATTTCGGGTGTTGTGTATTATGGATAGATGTAGGAATCAAATCTTTATCGATTATCTACCCAACTCATGTTGTGACTAAAACCTTATCCAAAAATGAACGTAGCTAACTCATAGGGTACATGTCACTTAGTTATACTATGTTTGATTGAATCATTGAGCTCGGCATGGCCGGTGTTCTCTAGACCAAATTAGGATCCAAGAGACACGGAATATGGGAATAGAGGTAGATTAAGATTTAAGTCGGACAGACGGTATTTTTGAGACAACTTTCGGAATATCCTCGATTTAATTAATACATTTGTATGCTTAGGTTTAACTATTGTCTTGATTGTCTTATTGCATGTTCTTGTTTGATTGTTGCCTTAGGATTATCGTACTAGTAAAATACACCTAGCCTTAATTGTTGTGAAATAACATGACGGCCCATATTCAACTGTTCTTCGATATAGTACTGGAAATGCTTATGGCAAAGTACAAACGTATGGAAGTCGAGAACGACCGAAGGTAGTTGTGTTATGGATCAATTAACAAACGTGTTACTTAAGTTTCTATTTGTAATATAAACCACCTCTGTCTTGTTACATACTTGAGTAATGTTGATAATTCATACGAATAAGTGATGACATCTTATCTGACCGCTTAGACCAGTTCTTCCAACTTATTCCGACGAGGGTAAAACCCGTTTACAATATTGTTTATTCAGCAAACTGTGCCATGATTCGGACGTCTACGATGACCGAGATTGGGGAATAGGATTCGAGATTAACTGTCAGATAATATGGACATGCATTTGAGAGAACTTTCGGTGTATGTTTTAATATATTCTGCAACCCACGTGACATTCTATTTGCCTGATTGTGGACACCTCCGCGTTAGCCCGATAGTAGGATTGTAGCAATAACTCACATTAACTTATGACTTATCCTCATTAGAACTCTTCACGCTTTAATATCACCTGAACCACTTCATAGTAGACAATCGCTTTTAACTGCTGAACGCCCGAAGTAACCTCCATCTCCATTTCTGATTTAATTTAGTTTAATCTTAGAATAGAAAACCCAAAATCCAAACCAACTCTCTTCCGCCCTAGCTAAATTCATAAAAGTCTCTAAATTCTCCTAGTTTCAATTCGTCGCGCTTTGAAGAACGATCCTAGGTCATACTTATCCTTGCTAGCCCTTAGATTAGCAATAATAGTAACCCTAGGCCCCAGCCTTATAAATTTAAAACTCACTGTTGTAACCATATAGTTATCGTTAACGACACCGACCTATCAGGGCGCAACAAGTTTTTGGCGCTGCTGCCGGGGAGCGTCGGCGACCGATTTTAGGAAATTTAGTAACTTTAGTATTTAGCGATCCTTTTGAAAGATTAACATCAATCAAAAGTTACACTTTTTGCCCTTAGGATTAGTTTAGATTAGTTTTAATAACCAACCATGTCAACCCCTTATTTTAATTTAACCAACCTTACACCAAATGGAACATCAAACCAACTTTTGGCCATTCCTTCACCAATAACCCACTTACATTCCTCTAAACAACTTTTATCTGACTTTATACTAGAACAAAATGTTATAAACAATAGGATAGCCGGATTTCAAGACAACATTGATGCCATGATAAAAATTTCCGACAAATTAATTTCTAACATGGAGTCTATTTTGGAAAACTTGAATTTTATTGAGGAAAGTACGTTGGCGACTACTATTCAACCCAATGATGTGTTAATCATCACTAGGGGAGGAAAAATAACCAAAGTTGATCCACCACCACCAGATAACACCCCCGAAAACACTTCTTCGCCCACACCTACACCAAGTGAACATGTGTCCATTGACATCCCTGTCACAACACCTGACTCATCACCAACCAAAACTCCCGATAATGCACCTCGTACGAGAATACCTTATCCCGGTAGACTTAAAAAGGAAAAGCAAGAAGCCCAATTCGGTAAATATCTGGAAATGTTTAAAAGCTTGCACTTGAATGTTAGACTATTAGATGCTTTAGTAGAAATGCCCACATGTGCCAAATTCTTTAAAGAACTTCTTTCAAACAAAGAAAAACTTAGGCAAATAGTTAGTTTACCCTTAGATGCTGAATGCTCTTTAATTGTACAACATGGTCTTCCACCTAAGTTAGGAGACACTGGACGTTTTACAATACCTTGTTTTCTCCAAGATATCCAAATTAGTAATGCTCTAGCTGACCTAGGTGCTAGTGTTAATCTTATGCCTTATTCCCTCTATAAGAAATTAGGATTAGATAACCTACTGCCTACTCGTATGACCATTCAATTAGCAGACAGATCAGTTAAACTCCCTCGAGGAATTGCTGAAGATGTCATGGTCAAGGTCGATAAGTTCGTCTTTCCAGTGGACTTCATCATCATGGATATAGAGGAAGACACCCACATCCCACTCATCCTTGGCAGACCTTTCTTAAATACTGCCAAGGCCGTAATCGACGTAAACGAAAAATCTTTAAAACTAAGAGTCGGGAAAGAGGTCACCTTTAATGTCGATCGATTAATGAAGCAACCTCTGGAAGAGGACCTTGGTTTGTGCGATACTGTGCAGGACATTTTTGATGAACATCTCCATGAAGTGTTGGCACTATCCAGCCAGAACCAGATACCTACCACGGTAGTCACCGTTCGAAGATTATATAACGAGGATCGTGGGCTGCAGTCCGCAATCACTTCGCCAGCAAAGTCTGAAGAACTTCTATTTCCCTTGTTTAAAAAGAAGCTATCTTGCACCAGTGGCAAAACGATAGCCGTCCCATTGGGATGCGGTACACCGATACCTTGGCTAAAAAGAGATACATCCACACTCGATGCCCCAAATCCAGCTCCTTCAATTAAAGAAATCCTGGATTCCTTCAAAGGGATGAGTATTGAGCCACCACCATTTGAATCTCAATTAATCAACCAACCCGAACCTCTATCATTTCCAAACCCTGAATTAACCATAAACCAATCCTCAACCGCTCAATTTCAAGAATTCCAATTCACCGACGACGGAGAAATTATTCTCACCCGAAATGATGAAGTGTCCTCATCATCGGTCAACAAATACGAGCTAAAAGCGAACGAATTCTCAAACCAAACCGAATGGGTCGAAATAGCATCCATCTCTACATCCGAACCTGAGATAGACGAGGCACCCTTCCAAGCTGAATATGAGAAGCTTAATAGAGACGAAATAGCTAGAATGAAGCCGTCTATCGAGGAACCACCAAACTTGGAATTAAAGGAATTACCACCTCACCTTGAATACGCTTACCTCCAAGGAACCTCCCAACTCCCGGTGATAATCTCAAAGGAGTTGAAACCAAAAGAGAAAGCCCAGCTAGTTTATGTGTTGAAATCACACAAGAAGGCAATCGCATGGAAAATTTCTGACATACAAGGAATTAGTCCTAACTATTGCACGCATAAGATCCTGATGGAGAACGATTTCAAACTGTAACACCCCCAAATTTAATGTTTTGCGGAAGCATGCTTGGGTGTTACTAATCAATATACAAAGCACAAGATATACAATGAACGACTCTAAATGAGACGTTTGAAAATGGTTATACATTTCGTAAATAAAAATGTTTACAACGTTATAAGTTTAACAACAAATTCCAAATGCACAATTGGAAAATATGAAAGTAAATGCAGAGTAGTCCCATTTGTTGAAAATATGCGACTCGAACTAGTAAGATCTTGTAGTAATCCTAATCCTGCTGGGCACCTGAGAACACATGCTAAAACAGGTCAGCTATAAAGCTGGTGAGTTCATAGGTTTGTTAGTTAAATACATAAAGTATAAATCTTGTATGTTTTGAGAAATTGTTCAGAATCCACGATTCTGATTTGTAGCAAATTTTAGTTGTAATTGCCAATGTGTAATTCGAAAGTTTAGGTATCTAATACCTAAGCAATTGTAGTCCGTACCTAAGTACATAATAATTGAGGCATACCGAGCCTGAATACCTATCTGGTATGAGTAAGTGTATAACGGGAGGCAATACCTGCCTAAGTTGTAACCAAATAACTGTATGACCACGTCATATGATACTAAGTAACTGTAGTCCCGCAGAACTAGGATAAAATATATGAGGTGTTGCATCCAGCAACAAGTGTTTGTAGATCCGTAGATCTATGTTTGAATGTTTAGCGTGTCCGTTTACCCAATTAGCATAAGCTAACCCGGACATGAATTGAGCTAACGGCCTCGCGTGACAGCACCACCGATCCGTTAACTTATTGTGAATCCCGAGTATAACTCGCTGATCCATTGATTGAAGTTTCGTCCACTGCAATACCGTGGTTTCGTTTTGTGCCCACTTTACCGTGGCATCGTTTGGTGCCCGCTGCAATACCGCGGCATCGTTTTTGAAGTTGCTCGCAAGCAATTTGTAATTGAGCCGGCAGTACAACGACATGCCTGACTAAGTAGATCGTATAATAGTATGTAGATATTCATCAGGTGACACCCCCACGGTTGGATTACATCCTGGGCCGGGGGACCATCCCTGGTTGGATTACATCCTGAGCCAGAGTCGTCACCAGTTGAGTAGTATGGATATAAGAAGTCTGTACTAACTTGTGATAATATTGTATACTCCTAGCCTAAAGCCTAGCAAGTATATATAACGGAGTCTTGGGGAAATGTTCACTTAAGTTCGGTTCCCATTCTAGTAATAATGAAGTGTGTCGACAGTTTTAGTTCTTAAAGAATAACTAAACTTGTAACAGTACAGATGTTGTTCAGTGTAGGTAGAACTAACTAGTTCTAATGTATTCAATGATATTGTCCCGTGACAATATGGCCAAGAGATTGTGATAACTAAATCAAGTTATGTGTTGGTACTCGTTTTCCAATGACCTAACCGGGTACGATTGTAACCTATCTAGGTTAAGTATTGATATTCTTCTAAAACAATATTGCGGGTGTAATTCCTAAGTATTACACATTTCGTATTACATACAGTAATATAAATAGTTGTAAATTATAAACGATTGTTAATATGATTTGAAAACAGCAATTGAGCATGTGTTTCACCCCGAAAATAGTAAAACAGTTGAAAGAGTGGGGCTATGAAACTCACCTGTGAGTTGTTAGCGATACGATGATACGCGCGTCGTCCGAATGGTAACCTTCTAGTGTCCTAAACACGTGAGGTTATATAAGTATGAGACAATTCAGTTTGTCTAAGCGAGTTGTTCATGTATGCATTTGTTGTTGAAGTCTGGGAATGGTGTACGGGGGTCCGGGGGCAGCGCCCCTGGTAGCGGGGTCCAAGGGGTGGCAACCCCTGGCGGGGTCCAAGGGGCAGAGCCCCTGGCTGGGGTCGAGCTGCCAGGTCAGCTTGGAAAATTTTTATTTCTACTATATTGCTTTAATGAAAACGCTTTCGAAATCCAAATTCGGTTAAAATCGAGTGGTAAAATTTTGTTGTCAATACTTAGTGAAAAACATAGGTTTTTAAGGTTCTGCGACGTCAGATGCGACGTCAGATGCGACGTCAGATGCGACGTAGGGTGTTACGTCGCTATGTGCGACGTTCGCAATCTAATGCGACGTTGTGTCCTGCGTCGCAATGTGCGACGTAGAATTTGATGGCGACGTAGGGGCTTACGTCGCATTATGCGACGTCGGGATGTTTTTGCGACGTTGGCTGCGACGTCGGCTGCGACGTCGCAGTACTGTTTTTGGTCCCTGCGACGTAGCGGACTGTTCGCCGGAGTTTGAGTCGGAAACGAGTTTTCCGGCTCCCGTTGAGTCCGATTCTTTTACCCAACCCATATTTAAGTATTTTACGCTTATCTAAACCGCAAACAAGCAAAATAACAAAGTTTTGAGAGATTTCGAGAATTGTCGGAAACTTACAAATCCGCGCGAGGAGAATCCGAAAAGATAGGATTGTAGATCGTTGCGTGGTGATCGTTTTTCCCTAAAGGAGCTTCGAGATTGGAGGTCGTTAGACGGTGGTTTTTGGCGGATTATGGTGGTGGTGGTGTGGTGCTAGAGAGAGAGAGATGAGAGAAAAGTTAGAGAAGAGAGAGAAAGTGAAATGTGGTGAATGAGAAAGAATGAGGAGGGATTTGGGTTTTTATTTGAACTCAGATCCCTGACTCGTGTACTGTGGTCTCCAACCACAGTACAAAATATCCGTGATTTTATACCTGATTAAAATGTAAGTTTATTACTTTAAATCTATAATTTTGTTTAAGTTGTTTTGTATATATTTTTAATAAAAATATTTCACTTGAACTATAAAATGTAATTATTCAAAGTTTAAAATTGGCGCGAAATTTGACTTTTTGACCGGGTGTTACATTCTCCCCCTGTTAAGAAAATTTCGTCCCGAAATTTAAAGTGACGTCAGGGTTGCGCATGGTCTGCGGAGCAATGCACGTACGAGGTATTTGTCGAATAGATTGCAGACACATGATGTCTATAACGAGGTTGAATAGCAGTCACTCCATGACCGCATCATGTTTAATCGTTGTAGTCACATTCTGACTATATTTGTTTGGAGTATGCTTATTTTGTGGTTACTCGGTAACCGTTTATGTCGTAGTCCATTCGGGATTGGATGGTTGTCACATAGTGACCGTTTTGTAATTGGTTATATCAGGGCTGAGCGATTTATCGTCGAGTCGATTAGTCTACTGAAAGTAAACATTGAGTTTGGTTGGTGAGTGTTCTATTGATTGGTCTGCTGAAAGCAAACTTTGGGTTTTATGTGGGCCTAGGTCAACTAGCCCTAAGATGTGATCGACATAAAGTCGTTAAAATGATGGTGGGGACAATAAGTACACGTTTAGCGAATCTAAAATTGAAGGATTTTGTTTTCGAGGAGAAGTTGTACTTACATTTTCGTTGGAGATTTATTTGATTTACTAGGAGTCGATTAAGTGAATTTTGCGTCTTTTTGGGCAGTCCTTCTTGTAATGACCGGGTTCCTTACATTTGAAGCATATCCTTCGAGAGTCGGGATTGGCAGGAACTCTGCAGTCCCGGATTACGTGTCCGTATCGTTGGCATCTTTCGCAGGGTAATCCGCATAATCCGTCATGATGACGTTTACAGCCGTGACAAAATGGTTTGTTACCCACATAGCCTTGTCTTTCGTTGGGTTCAACAGTATAGTACCCCAAGGGTTCAGGTTGATTGGTTGGATTTTGACTAGAGCTGGAATTCCCACTCCATTTTGTTAGGTAGTTTTCGGTTGTAGTGGCTTCGCGTCGTTCCCTCTGTGCCATAAGTCTGTGGGCCATACGAATGGCCTCTTCAATAGTAGTGGGTTTGGAGGCGGTGACCATTCCCTCAATTAATAGTGGGAGTCCACCGGTGTACCTTGCGATTTGTTGACTTTCAGGGTTTACGATGGTTGGACAAAGGTGTGCTAGTTGTTGAAAACGGTTGGTATATGTTTCGATGTCGTTGTCCTTTACGGTGAGGTGCCAAAGTTCGTCCTCGAGTTTGTGAAGTACTTCGATGGGACAATACTTGTCCTTCATGATTCGTTTCAGGTCTTCCCACGAAAGTTCGTGAGCAGTGTCGATTCCTACAGTTCGGGCATGAAGATTCCACCAGGTAGAGGCGTCATCCTGAAGGGTGTATGTGGCGTACAAGACCTTGCAGTCGTCGGGGCAGTTGCAAACGTGAAATACAGATTCCATTTTCTCGAACCATCGAATTAATCCGACAGCTCCTTCAGTTCCGACGAAGTTGGGTGGCTCGCACCTCAGGAAATCCCTAAAAGTGCAAGGCTTTACTTGGTTCTGAGCAGCTAGAGTCGCAGTCACTGCTTGATTAATGATTTGATCGTGCTCAGCTTGAGTGAAAGTTTGTCGTTTAGGAGGCATGATTCTTGAACAAGAATGAAACGACAAAGTGTGAGACCTTTATTCAAAGATTTTGATTATTACAGTGACATGAATAGTAAACTTGAGTTCTTAAATGAGTGATACGGGATCCCATGATCCTTGATGTTGAAGTTTTGATATCGCGTGTGGCAGTCATATTTCTGCCCTTTTTGTGGTGTTGTCACAACAGTTTAAGTATCTGTTGTCGAGTTAACCTTGGTTAAATTGTTCTGTTTCCATGTTTTTCGAGAGTTGTGACCAATTAGGTTGTAGTTTTGATGAATAGTCGTAATAATGACTAAATCGTGTTTTAATGTAGTCAACCAGACTATGTTGTTGTGAGTAGTCCCACGGACTATAGTGTAGTACTAAGATACTATACGGCCAATCACGCCGGTGAATGTGACACCTACAGTGCCCTATGTGGTGTTGAAGCGGGGTCTCCCAACACAACCCATGTGTGTGGTGACATCGTGTATTTATCGATTGAGGCATTACATGCCTTAGTAGTCGTGGTGTGGCACTTCGTGCCCAGTAAGGTAATCGCGTATGCGTATAAGTGTATAAGTGCGTATAGCGAGTGTTCATACGCACAGAAATCGAGTGGAACACCTCGTGTCCAGTAGAGTAGTCGTATATACATATATGGTGTACACGTAACTATTCAAGTATACGTGCGTAGTAAAAGTCAGGTGTGGCACCTCGTGCCCAGTTAAGTAAGTGTATATGTATATATGTAAGTCGTACATGCAACTATAACAAGTCTACATGCATAATTGAAGTAGCACCTAGTGCTATAATGCAGTGCTATCAGCACAGTAATTGAAATACTAATGTTTTGTAATTGTAGTACCGAAGTACTATGAAATGCAGCACCACGTGCCGTAATGAAGTGCCCGCGGCACCGTAATTGCAGTACCCATGTACTGTGCATGTAGCATCAACATGCTATGATTTGTAGTATTGACATACTATGAGGTTTGCACCAACGTGCCCATATTGTGGTATCAACATACCATGTGTTGTGCTTGAAAGCATAATGTGGCACCACGTGCCATGTGTTGTTTGATGGTAGCCCTAAGGCCAAAATATGTTGAAGTTATGTGATTTCCCAAATGTAGCACAAAGGCTAGAATGTGAGTGCCGAGGCACTGAGGTATTGAGTTGATTGATCCAAATGATCAAGTTGTGATTGAGATAAATAATTTGTTGTGGACTTAGTCAACACTAATCCAATTGTGACCAGCACGATCAATAGTGAAAGATTCGTTTGTTTGTTTTAATTTCGTGGACGTTTAGCATGTGTGGGTTTCCATTCCCATTGAATACGGTTGTACCTCCTTCCCGAGGTTCAGTGATATAGGTGATATCCTCCTATGCGTACATAAGGAGAAAAGTGTCGAGTCGTGATAGTTAGGAGGACGGCGATGTGCCTTTTCACGAGTAAATGATAGTACAGCGGAATTTAGTTGTATATATCCAGTATATATTTGATACGTAGAAGTAGTATACATGTAAGGCCTATTAATATATACCTACAATACATATAATAGCCTAGGATGTCTAGCACAAAACAATCAGAGTCAACTACGCATTCCCGTTTCAGTATAACCCCTTTCAGATCTTACATCATCTTTATTTAATTGTACATAGTTAGCTACGCTATGTTAAATTAAACTCGTATGATGTAATCCCTGAACCAGTCATACCTAACGAGGAATACTGCCTAACGGTCATAGTCTAGGCCCACTAAATGCAACCTAGTTCACTATAACCTTAGGCTCTGATACCAATCTGTAACACCCCCAAATTTAATGTTTTGCGGAAGCATGCTTGGGTGTTACTAATCAATATACAAAGCACAAGATATACAATGAACGACTCTAAATGAGACGTTTGAAAATGGTTATACATTTCGTAAATAAAAATGTTTACAACGTTATAAGTTTAACAACAAATTCCAAATGCACAATTGGAAAATATGAAAGTAAATGCAGAGTAGTCCCATTTGTTGAAAATATGCGACTCGAACTAGTAAGATCTTGTAGTAATCCTAATCCTGCTGGGCACCTGAGAACACATGCTAAAACAGGTCAGCTATAAAGCTGGTGAGTTCATAGGTTTGTTAGTTAAATACATAAAGTATAAATCTTGTATGTTTTGAGAAATTGTTCAGAATCCACGATTCTGATTTGTAGCAAATTTTAGTTGTAATTGCCAATGTGTAATTCGAAAGTTTAGGTATCTAATACCTAAGCAATTGTAGTCCGTACCTAAGTACATAATAATTGAGGCATACCGAGCCTGAATACCTATCTGGTATGAGTAAGTGTATAACGGGAGGCAATACCTGCCTAAGTTGTAACCAAATAACTGTATGACCACGTCATATGATACTAAGTAACTGTAGTCCCGCAGAACTAGGATAAAATATATGAGGTGTTGCATCCAGCAACAAGTGTTTGTAGATCCGTAGATCTATGTTTGAATGTTTAGCGTGTCCGTTTACCCAATTAGCATAAGCTAACCCGGACATGAATTGAGCTAACGGCCTCGCGTGACAGCACCACCGATCCGTTAACTTATTGTGAATCCCGAGTATAACTCGCTGATCCATTGATTGAAGTTTCGTCCACTGCAATACCGTGGTTTCGTTTTGTGCCCACTTTACCGTGGCATCGTTTGGTGCCCGCTGCAATACCGCGGCATCGTTTTTGAAGTTGCTCGCAAGCAATTTGTAATTGAGCCGGCAGTACAACGACATGCCTGACTAAGTAGATCGTATAATAGTATGTAGATATTCATCAGGTGACACCCCCACGGTTGGATTACATCCTGGGCCGGGGGACCATCCCTGGTTGGATTACATCCTGAGCCAGAGTCGTCACCAGTTGAGTAGTATGGATATAAGAAGTCTGTACTAACTTGTGATAATATTGTATACTCCTAGCCTAAAGCCTAGCAAGTATATATAACGGAGTCTTGGGGAAATGTTCACTTAAGTTCGGTTCCCATTCTAGTAATAATGAAGTGTGTCGACAGTTTTAGTTCTTAAAGAATAACTAAACTTGTAACAGTACAGATGTTGTTCAGTGTAGGTAGAACTAACTAGTTCTAATGTATTCAATGATATTGTCCCGTGACAATATGGCCAAGAGATTGTGATAACTAAATCAAGTTATGTGTTGGTACTCGTTTTCCAATGACCTAACCGGGTACGATTGTAACCTATCTAGGTTAAGTATTGATATTCTTCTAAAACAATATTGCGGGTGTAATTCCTAAGTATTACACATTTCGTATTACATACAGTAATATAAATAGTTGTAAATTATAAACGATTGTTAATATGATTTGAAAACAGCAATTGAGCATGTGTTTCACCCCGAAAATAGTAAAACAGTTGAAAGAGTGGGGCTATGAAACTCACCTGTGAGTTGTTAGCGATACGATGATACGCGCGTCGTCCGAATGGTAACCTTCTAGTGTCCTAAACACGTGAGGTTATATAAGTATGAGACAATTCAGTTTGTCTAAGCGAGTTGTTCATGTATGCATTTGTTGTTGAAGTCTGGGAATGGTGTACGGGGGTCCGGGGGCAGCGCCCCTGGTAGCGGGGTCCAAGGGGTGGCAACCCCTGGCGGGGTCCAAGGGGCAGAGCCCCTGGCTGGGGTCGAGCTGCCAGGTCAGCTTGGAAAATTTTTATTTCTACTATATTGCTTTAATGAAAACGCTTTCGAAATCCAAATTCGGTTAAAATCGAGTGGTAAAATTTTGTTGTCAATACTTAGTGAAAAACATAGGTTTTTAAGGTTCTGCGACGTCAGATGCGACGTCAGATGCGACGTCAGATGCGACGTAGGGTGTTACGTCGCTATGTGCGACGTTCGCAATCTAATGCGACATTGTGTCCTGCGTCGCAATGTGCGACGTAGAATTTGATGGCGACGTAGGGGCTTACGTCGCATTATGCGACGTCGGGATGTTTTTGCGACGTTGGCTGCGACGTCGGCTGCGACGTCGCAGCACTGTTTTTGGTCCCTGCGACGTAGCGGACTGTTCGCCGGAGTTTGAGTCGGAAACGAGTTTTCCGGCTCCCGTTGAGTCCGATTCTTTTACCCAACCCATATTTAAGTATTTTACGCTTATCTAAACCGCAAACAAGCAAAATAACAAAGTTTTGAGAGATTTCGAGAATTGTCGGAAACTTACAAATCCGCGCGAGGAGAATCCGAAAAGATAGGATTGTAGATCGTTGCGTGGTGATCGTTTTTCCCTAAAGGAGCTTCGAGATTGGAGGTCGTTAGACGGTGGTTTTTGGCGGATTATGGTGGTGGTGGTGTGGTGTTAGAGAGAGAGAGATGAGAGAAAAGTTAGAGAAGAGAGAGAAAGTGAAATGTGGTGAATGAGAAAGAATGAGGAGGGATTTGGGTTTTTATTTGAACTCAGATCCCTGACTCGTGTACTGTGGTCTCCAACCACAGTACAAAATATCCGTGATTTTATACCTGATTAAAATGTAAGTTTATTACTTTAAATCTATAATTTTGTTTAAGTTGTTTTGTAAATATTTTTAATAAAAATATTTCACTTGAACTATAAAATGTAATTATTCAAAGTTTAAAATTGGCACGAAATTTGACTTTTTGACCGGGTGTTACACAAACCATCCGTTCAAAGGCAGAGACGAGTAAACCCTAAAATTCAAGACGTAGTGAAACAAGAGGTTATCAAACTCTTGGATGCTGGACTAATATACCCAATATCTGACTCACCTTGGGTTAGCCCTGTTCAAGTCGTCCCAAAGAAAGGAGGAATGACAGTCATTACAAATGAAGAAAATGAGCTCATACCAACTCGGACCGTCACCGGTAGGAGGGTTTGTATTGACTACCGGAAGTTAAACGAAGCAACTCGCAAGGATCACTTTCCACTTCCGTTTATTGACCAAATGCTCGAGAGGCTGTCGGGAAACGAATTCTACTGTTCCCTTGATGGATTCTCCGGTTATTTCTAAATTCCCTCGATCCAAAAGACCAGGAGAAGACGACGTTTACATGCTCGTATGGAACATTCGCATATCGACGAATGCCATTTGGCTTATGCAATGCACCTGCAACATTTCAGAGATGCATGGTTGCAATTTTCCATGACATGATCGAACAATGCATGGAAGTCTTCATGGACGACTTCTCTGTCTTTGGAGACTCTTTTGCATCTTGTTTGTCCAACCTCGATAGGATGCTCGCCAAGTGTGAAGAATCGAATCTCGTTTTGAATTGGGAAAAATGTCACTTTATGGTGAAGGAAGGAATAGTCTTAGGACATAGAATATCAAAGTCAGGAATCGAAGTAGACAAAGACAAAGTCGAAACCATTGCGAAACTTCCACCACCCACCAACGTTAAAGCCATTCGAAGTTTCCTAGGCCACGCTGGGTTCTACCGTCGTTTTATCAAGGACTTCTCCAAGATCTCTCGACCTATCACCCACCTTTTAGGAAAAGACATCAAATTCGCATTTGACGAAAGTTGTATTTTAGCCTTTGACTACCTAAAGAAAGAGCTAACTAATGCACCGATCATGGCCGCTCCGGACTGGAGCCTTCCATTTGAAATCATGTGCGATGCAAGCGATTTCGCTGTAGGGGCAGTTCTCGGGCAACGGAAGGATAACCACTTTCGACCAATCTACTACGCTAGCAAAACTCTCACAGATGCTCAAGAGAATTATACAACCACCGAAAAGGAGCTGCTGGCTGTAGTATTCGCCTTTGATAAATTTCGATCCTACCTGATATTGTCAAAGACAATAGTGTACACGGATCACTCAGCTCTGAAATACCTCTTCAAGAAGCAAGACGCAAAACCAAGACTGTTACGATGGATTCTACTCCTACAAGAATTTGACATTGAAATAAAAGATAAAAAGGGAGCCGAGAATGTCGCTGCAGACAACTGAGTCGACTTGAAAATCCATCAATGGAACAACTTGCAGAAGGGGACATCAAAGATCGATTTCCAGAAGAGCAGTTAATGAGTTTGGGAGGACAATTGCAAGGATCACAATTCACGGATGATCCTTGGTTTGCAGACATCGCCAATTTCGTAGTTGGAGGGATCACAAGAAAAGGAATGCCGTCATCACGAAGACAAAGGTTCTTCCGCGATGTCAAGCACTACTTTTGGGATGATCCATATTTGTTTAAGGTCTGTCCCGACCAGATTATAAGAAGATGTGTTGATGGGAAGGAAGCCGAACACATCCTCCATCAAAGCCATCATGGACCCACCGGAGGACACCACGCAGCCAACTTGACAGCAAAGAAAGTATACGACTCAGGATTCTACTGGCCAACTATTTTCAGAGACGCACAAGACTTGGTGAAACGTTGCGATATTTGCCAAAGGTTTGGAAATATCACAACGCGTAGCGAAATGCCGCTAACGAATATCCAAGCGTGTGAAATATTTGATATATGAGGATTAGACTTCATGGGGCCATTTCCGAAATCTTACGGAAAAGAATACATTCTAGTAGCTGTCGATTACGTGTCAAGATGGGCAGAAGCTCAAGCCTTTCCAACAAATGACTCAAGAGTAGTGACCAAGTTCTTAAAACAGCTGTTCTGTCGGTTTGGAACACCTCGAGCGATCATCAGTGATCGAGGCACGCACTTTTGCAATACTCAGTTTATGAAATTATTGCAACAGTATGGTGTTACTCACAAGACCTCTACGGCCTACCACCCGCAGACGAATGGGCAAGCAGAAATTACAAACCGAGCACTAAAAAGGATCTTGGAACGAACAGTAGGTCAACACAAGGAAAGATGGGTAGATAAGCTAGATGATGCTTTATGGGCATTTCGAACGGCTTATAAAACGCCATTAGGAACAACTCCCTATAGGCTCGTGTATGGTAAAGCATGTCATCTCCCGATTGAACTCGAATACAAAGCTTACTGGGCATTGAAGAACTGTAGTTTAGATCCTACGATAACGGGAACACACCGGAGAATGCAACTGAATGAACTAGCAGAGTTAAGGGATCAAGCTTATGAAAGTTCTTACAAATTTAAGGAAAGAACCAAACTGCTCCACGATTCCAAGCTCCGCCCCACACGCTTCAATCCAGGTGATAAAGTTCTACTCTTTAACTCCCGATTTAAAAAGTTTTCTGGTAAGTTCAAAACGCGATGGAGTGGTCCTTTTACAATCTCTAAAGTATTTCCTTATGGTGCCATAGAACTCGAGGCTCCAGACGGAAATTTCAAAGTAAACGGTCACCGATTAAAACACTACGTAGAAGACTTTCCCTCAATTGAGGAAGTCTACAACTACGAATCGTCTTAATAAATTAGTAGTTATCAAAGAGTCAAGCTACGAGACTCGATAAACAAAGCGCTCTTGGGAGGCATCCCAAGCCTATCTTATGTTTCCAGAATTAATTTCATTTTACTGTTGTGTTTAAGCTAATCCAATTTTCTATGCAGTACCTCATGAAGGACTAATGATCTTAGACCATTAACCTTTTATATTTTGCAGGATGAGTTCGCAGTCAGACAGAGCACGAGCCCCCAGACAGAGACGCTCGCATACCATGCACCACTCCCGGAGTTCATCACCGGGTAGTAGCATGAGGACTGTCAGAGGATCCCAGTCACCACCTCCTAGTTTGGATGAGATCTCGGCAGACTTGGTGGAGGTGCACGTTCAGGAGTCATTCCTGTTACGTCCCATCCAGGCCAGGTTACCTTCACCTCACCGACCAGCGGGACAGACCGCAGGGACCTCCAGAGTACCCATCTTCGAGCATGGGGTTACTACTGCGGACCCTGCTGTCACTTGGTCTATACTGAGAGCCCTTGAGGTCCAGCACACCGCCATCTCTGAGATCCACACTGCTTTAGGCTTTACCTCTACACCTGTGTGCCCCTTTCAGATGGGACCTAATCCCGCTCCGCACATTCCACCATGGGATTTATTCCCATCTTGGAGCTTGACTGCGCAGGACCACCCCATTTTTATGGTCCCACTAGAGGAGGAGGCTGCTGCACTGGACGCTTGGATCCAGGATCCAGAGGATGGTACTGCATCTCCTGTCTATAGCATCGAGGAGTCAGCATCTCCTACATCGATCGTGGAAAACACGATCTTTATGGATGATGACTTCACCGACTGGGAGGCGCTCTATGCTGACACGGATTAGCTACTTTTAGTTATTATTATTTATGTTTGGTATTAACTTGTTTTAACATTTGTGTCTTATGAAGGATGTGTACTATGCAGAATTGAAAATAGAATTTGCGGAACAAGTTCATTCTTAATGAGCCTGGTCCATCTCCAGCAAATTCACATACACTTGAACCTGGTCCTTTAAATCCAGTGGCATCACACGTAGCGCAAGGAAGTATCTCTTCTAACCTTACTTTGCTTGAACCACACAAGAATTTTAAGAAAAACTCTAAGTGTGGGATTATTACCCACAAATGGAGAATAACTTTGAAAATATTGATCCGTATTAAAACTCTAAGTGTGGGATTAACCTAACTTAGAGAACATTAGGGACAATGTTCTTTTAAGTGTGGGCTAGCAGTAGCATTCACTAGGGGTGAGCATTCGTACCCGAATCCCGATCCCGTCCCGGTATCGTACCGAACCGGTACCGTACCGCTTTAAACGGTCGGGTATTCGGTACTCACTTTAGGGGAAAAAAATAACCGGTACCAACCGGTTCGGTACCGGTATTATACCACTTTTCCCGCTTTGGTACCATATCCGAAATATCCATATTTTTTTTTATAGTTCCATAGGTTCTTTTGATATCTTAAAGAGATTAATTTGAAACCTCATTTCTATGATCATATGATATGTCTATGAATATAACAATGATCTTTTTTGGGTAATTAAGAAGTATAAAATAGGTTAGACTCAGGGTACAATAACGTCGTTGTATATATTTGTTTTTCTTTGTCAATATCCATCTGTCACTTTATGATGTTTTTATTTATTTGAGATTCATTAATATTTATCTTCTTTGAATTTTATCGAATACAAAATACAAAGATAGGTTTACTTATTATATATTCTACTATTTTTTGGTACCAAAGCGGTATAGTACCACTTTTACCCGTACCGGTACCGGAACCGTACCGGTACCGTACCGCTTTAAAAGGTCCGGTATTCGGTACTCACTTTAGCGCCAAAAAGATAACCGGTACCAACCGGTTCGGTACGGTTCGGTACCGGTTCCGTACCACGATCACCCCTAGCATTCACTACTGCATTGCAACATAAACGTTTGATCAAACTTCTTAGCAAAAACTCATATTTTCAAAAAAAAAAAAAAAAAATTTCAAAATTTTTCATGGAAAGCCCACAAAGGGTATTTTCGGTCAATCGACTACGACAGGTAAAACTCTTTGATAAATTTCCAAACTGAGTTTCAAACAAGCAATCGCATGACTAGGCACAAAACCACCAAAATTAAGTGAGGAATTTTGAGCCATGCAAAAGCATTCACTTTAATGCTTCACTTATTCGTTTGTGAGTGTGCCGATGTATGCCTTCTTGAGTTAGAACTTGCTCGATGAATGCAATTCGAAACTACAAAAGTGAGCGTCATACGTGACGAAGGTGCAATTAAAGGATCTCGACATTCACTAGGATAGAACCCTCTCGTAAAACCCCCGTTTTCAAGACTAACCCTGCCAATGCCCATTTTCGGCATTGAGGATCATTTAGAAAACCTGTTGAGCCTCAGCCTTTTCGTTTCAAATACTCACTTTAAAAACCAACCCTTTCTTTACATCTCTTGGCCATAGCCTAAGTTTCTGTTCTGTCAGCGAAACATTGCAAGAAACAAAACTCTTTAGAAGGAATCCACAAAGAACATCAAAGAGGAGTCCAAGGAAAGCACAAACAGGCTGCCAAAGGAATCAAAAAGCTAAAAGACCCAAGGATCATTTAAAGCCGAGGGAAATGTTATTCAAAACAAGAAAAAATTACGAAAAGAAGGCTCTCAAAGAGAGATATCCAGAAAGAGGTACTATCTAAAAACGTCAAATAAAAGTCATTACAGACAACTCTTAGGCTATATTAAACTCCAATTCAAACCACCTACCAAAGTCCTTATCCCATACACCGTCTTTACCCTCTTACGAATGTCTAGGGATAGTTAGCACCGTCCTCACTTAAGTATTGTAGATTTGATTCTCGATCAAGCTTATGACAACGGAAGAGCTACATGACTGGCCCTGAGTGATTTAGAAGTTAGGAAACCCGATACACTTGAGTGAATTGAGTGACCACCTGTGAGGGCCCCAGTCATGTATATCTTACATTTATGAAGATTAAAAAGAAAGCTTGCTAGAACCAAAAGTTTGGGGGAACATCGAGGGATGGAACTTCGTCCGAAATCTTTTTACCAACCCTGCAGGAACCAAAGTTCTCCGAAATACGAAGACACCCCTCCAGCTTTTTCCAGATTTGATGAAGACTTGCTTGAGGACAAGCAAAATTCTAAGTGTGGGATACTTGATATCGTGTAAAAAGTCACGTTTTTACTACCGATATCTCTCTCATTCTGGAGCAAATACTTGGCATTTGAACTCAAACAGCACGCAAATCAATGATAATATGTTAAGAAGATCAAAACAAGTTGCACGATAAAAATCAAGCAAAACGGCCGAGAAACGAAGATTCCACATACGTTTGAAGATTCAAGGCTTAAAAATGAGATTTCAAGACTAAAGTGCCCTCCATCAACATCCAATATTTCCAAGATGTTCGTTTTTAAAATTCGAATCCAACAGAAGAAGAATCAACCAAAATGGGTAAAAAATGAAGATTTCGCGCCCGCCGGAAGATCCAAATGATCCGTTCACAATATCTGGAGCTAGGGACCTCATCTCAGGGCCTATCTTATGTCAAAATCTTCGTTTTTGAATTACGAATCCAACAAAAAAAGAATCGACAAAAACGGGCGTATAACGAAGAAAACACGCACGAATCAGCAAACGAAGCAAAAGACCGTGCAACGGGGCGGGGGTGGGCCCACCGCCGCCGGCCACCAGCCCACCGCCGCCGGCCACACCTTGGGCGGCGCCGGCCTTCCCTGTCCTGCCTCGGTTTCCATTTTTGGTAACTTTTGGTACCTGGTGCGCCTACTTTTAGTGTTGTACGATACCCGGTGCGCCTACTTTTCGTGTTGTACACACCATTTTTGGAAAGCTTTCTAACATGCACCTCATGGTGCTAATGTGAGCCAAAGCTCACCTATAAATAGGTTGCCTAGGTTCATTTGTAAAACACACCAATATATGCACACATTCTAGCATATTTCACACTTTCTCACCATCCATTCTTTTCTTTCTTTATTGTAATATTTCCTTAGTTAATTAGACTAGCTAATTAACTAGTCAAGGAAGACTTGTACGGAGGTGCTCCGGGACGCATTTGTAGCTACGAGTTATTGTATTTCTTTATCAGGTTTTAATCTATCTTCCATATTTAATTATGTTCGTTCTTTCTTTAATAAATTTAAATATGTATGCTAGAATTGCCATGATTAACTAAATAACTCAATTGTCTGCTATGATAGTCGTTTAGGAGAGATGTAAATATGTGATTATATTGTATGAAGATTTCGGGTGTTGTGTATTATGAATAGATGTAGGAATCAAATCTTTATCGATTATCTACCCAACTCAGGTTTTAACCTTATCCAAAAATGAACGTAGCTAACTCATAGGGTACAGGTCACTTAGTTATACTATGTTTGATTGAATCACTGAGCTCGGCATGGCCGGTTTTCTCTAGACCAAATTAGGATCCAAGAGACACGGAATATGGGAATAGAGGTAGATTAAGATTTAATTCGGACAGACGGTATTTTTGAGACAACTTTCGGAATATCCTCGATTTAATTAATATATTTGTATGCTTAGGTTTAACTATTGTCTTGATTGTCTTATTGCATGTTCTTGTTTGATTGTTGCCTTAGGATTATCGTACTAGTAAAATACACCTAGCCTTAATTGTTGTGAAATAACATGACGGCCCCTATTCAACTGTTCTTCGATATAGTACTGGAAATGCTTAGGGCAAAGTACAAACGTATGGAAGTCGAGAACGACCGAAGGTAGTTGTGTTATGGATCAATTAACAAACGTATTACTCAAGTTTCTATTTGTAATATAAACCACCCCTGTCTTGTTACATACTTGAGTAATGTTGATAATTCATACGAATAAGTGATGACATCTTATCTGACCGCTTAGACCAGTTCTTCCAACTTATTCCGACGAGGGTAAAACCCGTTTACAAGATTGTTTATTCAGCAAACTGTGCCATGATTCAGACGTCTACGATGACCGAGATTGGGGAATAGGATTCGGGATTAACTGTCAGATAATATGGACATGCATTTGAGAGAACTTTCGGTGTATGTTTTAATATATTCTGCAACCCACGTGACATTCTATTTGCCTGATTGTGGACACCTCCGCGTTAGCCCGATAGTAGGATTGTAGCAATAACTCACATTAACTTATGACTTATCCTCATTAGAACTCTTCACGCTTTAATATCACCTGAACCACTTCATAGTAGACAATCACTTTTAACTGCTGAACGCCCGAAGTAACCTCCATCTCCATTTCTGATTTAATTTAGTTTAATCTTAGAATAGAAAACCCAAAATCCAAACCAACTCTCTTCCGCCCTAGCTAAATTCATAAAAGTCTCTAAATTCTCCTAGTTTCAATTCATCGCGCTTTGAAGAACGATCCTAGGTCATACTTATCCTTGCTAGCCCTTAGATTAGCAATAATAGTAACCCTAGGCCCCAACCTTATAAATTTAAAACTCACTGTTGTAACCAGATAGTTATCGTTAACGACACCGACCTATCGGGGCGCAACAATCCATAGGCACAACATCGCACATAACTTCATCTTTATACTTCTCACCAATAGAAAATTGCAAAAGATAAAGCGATGTTAGGTGATAAGGATGTGGATGATCCTCCGTCTTCAAGTGTAACTTATCCACCATATTTGAAGAAACCCCATTTTCAAAGCTTCCTCCATCAATAATAATATCACAAACTTTTCCATGGGAGGTGCATCTTGTGTGAAAGATGTTGTGTCGCAACCAATCTTCTTCAACTTTTTATTGCACTTTAAGATTCCTACAAACAAGAAGCTCTCCTTGGTCGGCATATAATACTTCTTCATTTTCATATTCCATTGCAGAAAAATTATGTTCCTCTTCACTTTCTTCCTCAACAAGGGAAATAATTTTTCGATTAGGACAATCGGATGCAATGTGACCATAGCCTTGGCACTTAAAGAATTTTCTAGATGTCACACCCCACCAAAACCAGTAATCTACGATTAAGGAAAGTAAGTGCGAAAGCAGGTGATGTGGCGGGGCGCGGCAAGAGTATTAAACAATACCTTCACAGAGCATATGATTATCGCAGAACATATAATATTAAGATGCCAAAAGTAATAGTTATTACAAACATTATGACTTATCATATCGTAGTAGTAGTAGCGTTGTCGAAACAACAAATGTTATAGTGAATACATGATTCAAAAATGGATTTCGTAAATATGAATGCAATGAATTGTAGTTATATAAACGAAATCTCATTTGTCCCAAAAAGTGGCATCCTAATACGTCATGGTGTTGTCATTCCAAAATGCATGCAGATCTTACGTGTATGCTAATTCCCTGAAAAACATATTAAAATGTCAACATGGTTGTTGAGTGAATTCACAGGTTTGAAAGTAGTGGTTAAACCAAATTATTTGTAAATCGTTGACTTCCAGTCAAAATCGTAATCAATTCATGATTAAATAAGTCGGTTAGATAACCGTTGGATCAAAATCCAAATGTAATAGTTGGAAAATCATTCCAATGAGTTGTCGTTAGAAAACATTTGATATAATCAAATATAATTTGTTGGAAACGCATTTCCAAAATGTAATCGTTAGAAGACGCACAGGTATTCTAATAAGTCGATTGTATCGTTTGAAAACCCGTAGGTGATCAAATGCATAAATAGTTGTTTCTTCTTATCATTTGTTATTGTCCATTGTTATTTGTTGGGAAAACATAGACGATGATCCCCCCAAAGGTTAGCTAGACCTTTTAGGTTAAAGTCACGACACCTAATCCTATAACCAATCCACGACCAATTTCGTTTTTGCCATCGTAACAGGTAAATATACGCTCCTCATTGTGACATAAAGTCAGGGGTTGGAATGACCAACAATTAGTGGGAGGGCTGTCAACTCGACAGTACTATCCGTATATTCAGTGGCTAAGAGTCACATAGCTAATGGTTATAGTTTGCAAGCATTAGGACTTCTATGCATTACAACATGTAAAACTAGGCTCGTACCAGGATTCGTTGTCGTGTTCCCAATATAGTATGAAAGTCGTTTCATAAGTAAACAGTTTCATTGTAGTCGTATGAAAACATTCATAAGAAACCAAGTTTCACATTTAGTATTAAAACAGTTCTATGTTTTCCACCCCTACTTTAAAAGCAGTGAAAACAGTAAAAATAGGGGCTCTGAACTCACCTTTTGTGCTTTGATGAGAGAGCTAGCGTGTAGTGGTAAAATGTCGCCCAAATATCGTCTCTTAGCGTCCTAAACGCAAGAGATACTAACATAAGTAATTGACTAAACGTCAAACTATGTTAATGGTTCACTTGTTTCGAAAGATCGTTTGATTTAAAATGTGTACGATTCGTTGGTGATGTTTCCGACAATGTTATTTTTTTGGTTGTTGTTTTTTTGTTTTACAATTTATGATTGTATTCGTTGTTGAACACTAGTGTTATATAATAGTTTGTTGCACGTAAATATATATATATATATATATATATATATATATATATATATATATATATATATGTATATATATATATATGTATGTATATATGTATGTATATATGTATGTATATATATATATATGTATGTATATATATATGTATATATATATATATATATATATATATATATATATATATATATATATATATATATATATATATATATATATTAAAGTTGTTTTCTCTTAATTCCACAGGAACATTTTATTTTTCTCTTCTTCTCTTTGCTAACTAATGACTTTTTTAAATCCACGAGAATCAGAAAAAATGCCCCTGCAAATGACCTTTTGGCTAGAGCTAAAAATGTCCGCAACGTCAAATTAAAGTACTTATAGAAAAAGTATGTAGACCACTTTTGGATGTGTCAACTATTTGTTGTTATTCTTAAATGTCCCAACACCTTAATTAGATAGTCGATCGAGACACAATATTCTTTGGGACCATTATATATTGGTGACATATTCTCTTTTTGTCATCCCAAACGTTAATGTCATCAAAAATTTCGATTCCTTCATTTTCGAATTTTGATTAAAATCACTAACAACAAATGGCAAGAAGAACCACGACTTATATATACTAGAATTACCTTATTTCGGGTTTAGGTTCAACTTTAAATTAAGGTTAGGATTTAAAATTTTGTTGCAATTAATTAAATATCAATAACGTGAATTCATTATGTTTCACACTTTCACTACTAGGGTATGTACGTTTGTATTTTCTCTATATAATTCAAAAATAGATAGATTTTTATCAGTTTAATAAAGCAATTCAATAAATTTAAATTTATATTTTGATAAAGAGTGCTCTAACGGCAATGGTTTAGTTTACCTTATTTAGATTCAAAGTATTAATTAAGCTCAAAGTTGACATGTTTATATTTGATCTTTAAATAATTCTAATTATTTATGGAATATATGACTTATAAATATAGAAAATGAGTGTTTAATTAATGCATGAAAAATAAATTAGAGGTAAAAAGATGTAAGAAATGAAACCGTTAGACTTGGTGACATGTTGTTTAAACAGTTGCGATTATTAGATTTGATATTAAGATCGATTTTTTTTATCTAAAAAATTACATTATTCCTTTTATTGAATTTTGGATAAACCAAACACCACACGTTGTTCATGGGACCTTATGTTTTATTATAAAAGAAAAAGAAGAATCACCTTTGTTTTATATAGTTTTTTCAATCATATTTTTAATTTATCAAGTGTCCTTTCCATAAAAAGTAACCGATTCATAATGGCCATATATATATATATATATAATCTATGATATACTACTAAAGTAATACAAATTACTACTATATTTTAGAGAAGTTCAAAACAGTCGAGTTTTTTTATTAGAATTAATAACCAGTTTTTTTAGGGTCAAGATTTGAATCCCGAAGTTTCAGTTCAGTCCAACCTTTTTTCTTTTGGGTCAATCTTCTATAGTGCCATGTATATATATATTTTTAAAAGTAACCACCTATATATAAAAGTTGATATTATAACTTTAAGTTAAATAGACTTCTTTCGATTGAGCATACTAGAACCACTCTCAACCCTCCTTTCTTCACTTGTTTCTTCAGTTGTGTCAGCTCAGCATCACGTCAGTACATTCACAACTGATGTAAGACTAACTAAACACAACCAACAATCATTTCATTACTTCAATTATTGGACCCCACATTTACCAATATATTTACATTTACATACACTAAACAAAAAATAACAATACATTAAATATAAGTTGGACCCCACCTCAAACACCTCTTCTTTTAGTCGGTAAACTGAAGAAAGGGAACTGATGAAACAAAGGAAGAATAGGTGCCAACAAGGAAGAAAGCCAAGGCTTATTCAGTTTCAAACTAAAGAAAGCCTTGGCAGTAGTCTAAGTTACTAATAATATTGTACTTTTATATTACAATTGAATTCACAAAATAAGTACTAAGCTAGAATCTGTTTTTATTTATTTATTGAAAAAAGGGCAATACCCGAGAAATATATTTCTTCAGCAAGATATTACATCTTGATAAAAAAAAAAAAAAAGCAAGATATTACATCAAAAATTATATAAACTAATAAAAGAACTAAGTGACCAATCAGACGACATCTCGTAAGCAAGGTAACCAAAAACCCACAAAACAGCCAAATTAAACTTTCAAATGAGCATGTTAACTAAAATAAGCTTCTTCTTTTTTTGTATACATTAAAATTTTATTACAGAAACAAAACTTGATGCAAAATTCACTTATTCATTAGTCCTTCGAACGACGCTTTAAACACCAGTGAACGTAATATAAAGCAAAAAAAGCTCATTCGCGAGAATAATACTTGGATTGATCGAAAGATATATTCTTGTGAAATATAATAGTGTGATAGTAGAAAATATAATAAGTTATTATACGTTGTGTATTCTATATATAATCACTCAATTAATGATGTGAACTTGAATGTAGTAATTGGTAATTCATAATATTCATCTTTATATTTTCTAGAAGAATGTTTTAATAATAAATTTTCAAATGGTCTAAATTTTTTTAAACTGTGAAAGTGTGAAGTGTTACCATTAAACGTTGTATGAAGTATGAACAATGAACACCACAAAAAACCATTCCATATTCGAGAAGCCCATACAGCAACATCCAATTGGGCCTTTTCCTAACTAGATCAAATTGTTCGTGGGCCAACATGCTGGCAACCCAAAATGACCCATCTTTTTCAACAGCTGAAAATAGTATGGTCGTCTTTTAATCCACATTCACGTTGTACTCACTGTACCTGCTGAATAAAAAAAAAAAAGCAAGCTGGATTTAGTTAAACAATATCAACCACTCGTTGATAGAAGGCCTCAATATAAAATCCCGTTAAACATGTTATTGGTTCATAAGTTTATATTGGAGGGCAAAAGTGTCAATTCAACTTGTTCATTTAATATTGGAGTGAGATCTTAGTGAGCAAATTTTATAATTCTCGAATACTAAGTATAGGGCCACTAGCCAACTCCTTTTTGTTGTCTTTTGATGGATATTTTTTGTTTGTCTTCCTATTTTCTCTTTAAACTTGTTGGTTTTGAGTGGGATAGTAAATCAACTTGAATTATAACTCCATTTTTTATCTCTTAATATAGTATGTGATCCATAGAGTGTGTTTGTCAATCTCATTTTAAGGCATTTCAAAAAATCGGGATTCTAATATCAAGAAGCTCCGTCACTTATAAAATTAGTCCTCGTTTGACACAGAAAGGGAGAGTAGAGATTCTTAAAAAATAATCCCTTTAAGAAGAACCTCTTAGGCTCTTAAAACTAGCTCCTTTGAAGAATCTTCATTTTCTCCTTATTAAATTACTATACTACCTTTCTTTTAATTATTGAAAAATTAAAAGTTATAGAATGTCATGTGAATTATCATCTAATATCAACTACCAAACTCTATGAATAGTAAGTTGTTTGTCATTTATTTAACCCACTTTTTCTTCTTTTAAATTTATGATGACAAACACATAATAAATGCAACTTAGATTAATGGTTAAGTTGTTATCACTTATCCTCTTGATCCTTAGTTCAATCCCTATTCTCTCAACATTTTTTTGTAGATTTATACATTATTAATATTTTTTGTAGATTTATACAATATTAATAACTAAAACCATTTGATTCATTAATTTAGTTAGTCTATTAATTTAGAATGACTATAAAGATGGCCCAACTATTTTAATACAAAGGAAGTAATAATGCATAAAATACACATACATATTTTAAGAGGGAGTATATATTTATTTTATACGATACAACATATTAATTACACGTGCTCTCTCTTGTAATTTTTAATTTTAACTATGCCACGTGTCTTATTAAGTTACTAAACAAACTAGCTTATATATTAAATTCCCTATGGTAATTAAGAAAAATGTTAAATATATACTGTACGACGGCTTAACCGTATGTGATTGATTAATCTTTCAACTAAGAGGTCGTGGATTCACGTCTCATTAAAGACTATATGTATCTAATAAATGTGCCGCTAATAATTGTGGCAAGTTATATTTTCATTTTTTAAAAAATGTAAACTGGTAAACGGATGAGGTTTTTACTGCTCAGGTTATCGGGGGAGGACGAGTAGTTTTACTCAGATGAATGATATTCAGGGTATCCCGTGAACGTGTTTTTGACCTAATCTAAAACAAACATTTTAAATATTATATGTTAATTTGTATGAGTATCCTTTAAATCTAAAATGATTATATACAATGAGTTTATTTTGATGAAAATTTTTATCAACTTTTTAAAATACATATAAATACTTATGGATAATTATTTTACATGTGTTGTACTAGAAAAATACAATGTATCATCTCACCATAGACCTTATATAATAATGATAAGATGTTTGATTCATTCTATTTAAATGTTAGGTGCTATAAATCAAAATTTTATTTAGAATTAACACGAATCACATGATGCAATGATTAGTGTATTTTGAAAATATATTACTAATTAGACTTTTAATTTATTGGCATATATAGTAAGTAACAAATTAATCTCATAACTCTTAACGATAATTTACAAAATATTACTTATACTCATATTGTATAACTTAATTTAGTGGATGATTTAAGATAAAAAGAAAAGCAAATTATCATTAAAAATCAATCTTAGATTCATTCTGAATAGGTTATAGGTTTGTTAATAATGCAATTGTTTAAAACGACGTTTAAGTACTTGATCTTATTATTTGAAATTTTTGACGCAATGCGTGGGCATGATAATCCTTGTTTATATCATTTTATATTAAGCTCCTGTAACACCCCAAATTTTGAAGTATTATTTTAGTGCGCGAGAGTATAATTATTTTAAAGTATTATTATTATAAGTGATACAAAATAATAGAAAACGTAAATGGTTTCTCAGTTTCAGACAATAGTAATTAAGGGGAATACGTTAATTAAAACATACATATTATGGAAACACTCATACGTATACATTTTACTTCTAAACAATTCTAGAGCTCAGACCTTGAAGAACCAAAATTTGCAGGAGCTTAAACCATCATTCTATTTCAATTTTAATCCTTAGATTCAAGTCTCCAAGATTCAATTCATCTTTCTAGTGTTAATCTCAAACCCTAATTAAGTAAGTGAATTTCTCCATTTCAATGACCTAGAGTTGATTATTAGTGGGTTTTACATGGGTATTGGGTATAATCTGAAATTAGGGTTCAATTATGATTAAATTGAGGATAGTTAGTGATTTAGTAATTGTTATTAACCTTTGTTTAAGCTAAAAGTAAAGAATCACATGGGGAGTTCATGGCGATTCTTATGAGCTATGCTAAATTTATATAAATTTATGTTAATTAGCTAAAAAGTATAATTAGTGATGTAAGTAGGGTGTTAAAATGATTATTGAATAAGAATTTAATTGGAAACTTAAATAACTATATGATGAAGGTGATTATGAGTATGAAAGTGTATATGAATTGCGGTGAAAATTAGTTATAATCAAAGAATTGTGTGGGTTGGTTTTAATCAATTAAAAGTGTGCTTAGTGATGTATTAGAGTGTGAATATGGTGAGTGAACAAAGTTGTAAGAAAAGAATTGAGTAATCAAAAGATAGTGATAACTATAGTTATAAAAGTGGAAGTTAATCTAAAGTGGGGGAGTAATCATAGATGATCACTAATTGAAATGGTGAATTCTTGATGCTAAAAGTGTTATTTCATTGTATGTGTAAATTGATAGGTATTAAAGGCGTGAAAACAATTGTTGATCACTTGTTGTAATTCATCGTTTAATCACCAAGGTGAGTGTTATAGGGATTAATTGAGTAATTATTGTGTAACTCCGAATTGCTTCCGAGCAAAAGGGTTTGCACAATCAAGTGGTAGTTACTTGTATTTTAGTTTATTTCCAATTGTGGATTATTATGATCGTGTGTTCCGGATTGCTTCCGAGTAAGAGGTTCATACAATCAAGTGGATTATGCTTGTTTCTTACGCTTGTTTCTTTAACTTGTTTAAGACGTATGTATCTTGAGCTTGTATATGTTGTTGAGGTTGTTGTTGATTATTGTTGTTAATTGTTGCTAGTTGTTGAATTATGTAGAATGAACATATGTAGAGATTCAGTGTTGATTAGATCGCTAACTGCGGTTAGCATAGTGTTGTTGTTTTAGTACTCACGCTGACGTAGCTGGTACTAATCAGTGTTGACTTGGCATTCATTTCGACGTGATTTGGTGCTAAGTGATTATGGTCACGGATCCGCATAGTGTTTCAATCTCTACATATTGTTCAAGTAGTTATTTGCTTAAGATTGTATATTTTTGGTGGATTGTTTCTAGTGTTGATGTATGATATGGTGAATTATTTAGTTAATTGCCTATATGCTCACTAAGCAATATGCTTATTCTTTTAAGTGTTTAATTTTGTAGGTGAAAGTAAACAATCGAAGGGGAAAGCAATTAACAAAGGGTAGCGTGGATTAAGCTTGCGGATATGTGAGTAGCAAGCTATACTCTCTTTTGATTATCGTTTGATAATGACTTGTGTAATTCGCCCATAACAACACACTTTTGTAGTCAAATCGTGGGTTGCTTATGAAGTCTTTGGTTTTTGGTGCCTTTGACTTTGAAAGTCAAAGAAGGATGTAAAAGTCGTGTACATGTGTTTTTAGAAGTAAATATTGAATAGTACTTCATGTTTAGTTAAATAATAAATTGTGGTATGGTATTAAGTTTAGTCTTTGAAGACTAAATGTTGGTGTTATTGTTGTAGTATGTTTAGTTGGTCAATTGTGCATGAAGATTGAAAATAGATTGGTCAAAATAGCGTTAATTTTGTTAACGGGTCAAAAAGTGCCAAATGGGTCACTACTAGGCCTATAATCTAGAAAGAGTTGGTTTGGTGGTATGGTTTACTTGTCGTAAGTTTTAAACTTGATTTGTATTGCTAATGATGTGGGTAGGGTTGTAACCGAGTCGAGCCGAGCTCGAGCTCGACAGGGCTCGAGCTCGGCTCGACTCATTTTGGGTAAGCTCGAGCTCGGCTCGAAAGCTCGACGAGCTTTTACGATGCAGGCTCGAGCTCGACTCGAAAATGTTTTTGAATGGCTCGAGCTTGGCTCGAAAAGCTCGAATTTGTATATAAAAATAATTTTTAATATTCAAAATTATTTTATATATGTTTAAAAAATAAAGATCAATGATAAAAATCATCTCAAATATATATATTAGTTAAAATACATCGTGAGAACAAGTCAAAAACTATGTAAAATAGTAAACAATTTTTTTAAAAAAATAATAATAATATCATTTACATATCAAAAATTACCTATATATGTACATACAAATATAGATATTAATTAAGGCTCGAAAAGCTCGATAATAGCTCGAGCCGAGCTCTTAAAGGCTCGAGCTCGACTCGATATATATTTCGAGCTTGATTTTTAAGCTCGAGCTCGGGCTCGAACTCGATAAAAGCTCGACTCGATCAAGCTCAGGATCGATCCGAGCTCGAGTTGCTCGATAAAAGCTTGACTCGTTTGCAGCCCTAAATGTGGGTAAAAAGTCTAAGTCTATAGGTGAATAGTTTGTGAGCCGAGTTGTCTCCAAAAAGTGGTCAAAACGACCATAAATTTGTGACACGTCCGAATTTATCATTATTGCGAATTTTAAAAAAGTGTAAAAAGGGAAACTTTCATTTTGGTATAGTGAAGGTGTCCGCAAAATTTCAAGTCCTAACTCATAACGAGTAAAAAGTTATGCGCGTCCAAATTTGGTGTCAAAATTGAGTTTTGCTGAGTTTCAGGGTTTGTGTGTAGTTACGCGATCCCAACACTTTTCTAGGATAGCGTAACATATTGCAATTGGTGACATACGCGATCCCACCACTTTTTCAGGATCGCGTATCTTAGTGTAAATTGGTCACGGTGGGATTTTGTTTGTTGATACGCGATCCGACCACTTTTCCAGGATCGCGTATTATAGTGAAAAATGAATATAGTGGACTTCTTAATGTAAGTACGTGATCCCATTACTCTTCTAGGATCGCGTAAGTGTAAAAAAAATATATCAAAAATTATAAAGTTTTGGGGCGTTTCAGCTCCAACCCAACTAATATGCCAAACACCTCTAAAAATAAAAATTATAACTCCAACCCTAAAATAAATATTTCAGCTTCAAGCTTTCATCTCCATCTCCAACTCCATATAGTTTCACCAAACACACCCATAACCCTCTTAAAATGTTTGTCTTCCAAAAAAACTCATCTTCAACTATTTACTATAAAAACCGGACCTCTGTAAATATTATCATATTTAATATGTCTAGATAGATAATGTTTAAGAGTTTTATCAGTGTACGCTTTACTAATTATATTACCTTTGTTTGATTGAGATACACTTTTTTTTTTTGAACAGCAAAATTTTATTAACTCCACACTAGCAAGAAGCTAGCACCACAATTACATCAAAATAAACCGAGGATACTGTAACCAATCAACCCAACTAAAATTCGATTTACTTCTACCACTACACCAATTAAAAGACAAAGACACAATCTCATCGAACATAATAGCCTTTCTTGGGGACTTCCTGCCAAAAATAACCTCATTACGAACTCTCCAGATGTACCACCATAACACATAAAAAATACCTTCCAAAACTTCTTTATGCTTGGATGGAATATTGAGACCCACAAGCCAAGTCATCCATTCCTCATAAGCCTCAAAATCCATGATACTAATATCCCACCATATCATTATCTTACGAGCCAAGTTCTTAACCAAATCACAATCAAACATCAGATGATTAGTAGATTCAACATATAATGTAACACCCCCAAATTCACAGTTTGGAGGAAGCAAGTTTTGGGGTGCTACTAATCAAATATCACAGCGCAAAGATAAGCAAACAACATCTATATGCAACATTTGTAAATTAGTTACATTCCCATAGATATAATGTTTGAAAACTTAATGTTTTCGTATACAAAAATGTAGTTTCCTAGAGTCCACGCGTATAGCGGGAGATTCTATTACATAATCGAAATATACAAAAGATAATGCTAAGAATCTCCGTTAATGCAGTTGTTTTGAAATCATGCGACTCTAGCTAAAGTCCTGGAGTAATCCTACTCCGTTCGGGTACCTGAGAAAACATGCTAAAAAGGTCAACACGAATGTTGGTGAATCTCACAGGTTTGTAAGTAATATCAGTTTTTGAACACAAGATTTCATCAGTAGTGCCCATAGGTGTAAAATCAGTATTTGCAGTCCAGCAAATGTAAAACCAGTATTTGCAATCCAGCAAATGTAATCAAGTAAGTTATACCGTTACCATGAGGCTCATAATCGAAGCTTAACCCGTAAGTAATAATTTGCTCCCGTGACATGCTCGTAACTGAGCAAGCATATGTAATGAATAACAGTCATCTGTTTATACATAACGGTTCGTGGTAGCGCTACTACCCCGGGCGGGGAGGGTCATTTCCCTAATGGATCCATTAACTAGTGTTCGCGCTTAAGTCCATAACTAACGATATATGATGGAGATACTTCTGTAAATAGTAAACAACTCATGCAATTCCGTTTGGTATAGTAAACAGTTTTAGTACTTGTGTTCAAGGAAAAGTAGTAGCATGTTTCTCCCCCAATAAGATAAAACAGTAAAAGTGGGGCCGTAAGACTCACCTGAGTCTTGTAGTAATCAGTAGCAAATAGCAAGTAGTAAGTAAAGCAAGTAGGTTCTGCGAACCCGTAACCTTCAAATGCCTAAACATATGAGGTTATGTAAGTATGTGTCTCGCGAGACGTTTCGTTTAGTTGTACACAACTAGTATATCCAATGTTTGTCCGTATGTTTGTAATTGTTTGTTTTGAGAAGACAGGTTTGGCCCGTTGGTGACGGTTTGTAATAAAAAATTTAAAATGTTGACTTTGCTACAGTAAATGTGCTACATTGAATTGCTACAGTAAAATTTGACTTTGATACAGTAACTTTGACTTTTCTATAGTGAAAATCCTTCAAAATTTCTAAGTTTTTCTGTTTTCTGCGACATAATTTGCGACACAAGGATTTTTATGCGACACAAGGGTTGTGTCGCATAGGAATGCGACACAAGAGCTCTGCGACACAGTGGTTGTGTCGCAAAAGCTTGCGATGCTGATTCAACAGCGACATAAGGGTTGTGTCGTATAAGGTTTACGACACAAGGGTACGACACAATGTACGACATAAACTACGACACAAAATATGATGCAAATGGATTTATACGACACAAACTTGCGACACAACCTTGTGTCGCAAAGATGAACACCAGCCCAGAAAATAGCGGCTGTCGCGAATTTTCATCCCAAAACCCAATCCAAACGCATTTTTAAGCTGTAAAATCATGTTTCCTTTGTTGTTTAGGTTATAACTAAGTTGTGTACACATTATTTCATCAACACATTACACCAAAATGATTAAATCTAAAAATTTGAGAAATTCTTACAAATGCAAATCGAGACCAAACGAGGAAGAATTTGATGGTGCGGCTTTTGTTAATCTTGTTCCTTTCGTGATGGTGATTCCGAAAATGTAAGTTTGGTTGGATGGTTTGTAGATCCGAAATTTGATGGGGATTTGAGAGAGTTTTTAGGGTTTGTGTGTGTGTTTAAGTGAAAATGAAAGGGAAAAGTAAGTGGTGGTGGGGTGTAGGTGAAAGCCTCACCTCACAGACCCCGCTCCGTGCTCCGTGCGGTGTTCGTTTTCCCCGTCATTTAAGCGTTAAATATTTATTTTACGCGTTATTTATTCATTTTAAATTTCGAATCTTTGTTTAATAATTTAAACGAATTATTTTGTCAAGCCTTCAAATAAATTCGTTTATTTTTGTTTTTAAATTTAGCGTTAACTATTTTAGTCGTGTAGACGTTTATTTGTACGATATAATATACACTTGAAATATTGTTAAAATAATATTTGGAAATGATCGCGTTATTTGAATAAAATGTTTCACCAACGTTCAAGTAAACTGTGTCGGACTCCGTCCGGTTAATTCGTACGATTTATCCAAATCGCGTAAGTACACACATATATATAATTCACCTTATATATACAAACAGAGTCTGTAATTAGTCCTATTACATACTAATTACAACTAGTTACAGATAATTAGGCATAATTAATTATCCTAATTAGGCAGGTGTTACATTCTCCCCTTGTTAAAGAAATTTCGTCCCGAAATTAGCTCGAGTGTACGGACGGTGCTTTGTCTGGGAAGAGATGTGGGTATTTCTATCGCATTTGGTCTTCCCGTTCCCAGGTGAATTCAGGACCACGTCTAGAATTCCACCTGACTTTTACGATGGGAATACGACTCTGTTTCAATCGCTTGACCTCACGGTCCATGATTTCCATAGGTTCCTCGACAAAATGAAGTTTATCATCGATCTGGATTTCGTCGAGCGGTATTATTAGTGTCTCGTCGGACAGACACTTCTTCAGGTTAGAAATGTGAAAGGTGTTGTGAACGCTGCTAAGCTCAGCAGGAAGTTGCAGGCGGTATGCCACTGGACCAATCCTTTAAAGGATTTCGAATGGTCCGATGTATCTAGGGTTTAGTTTGCCTCGTTTTCCGAATCGAATGACACCTTTCCACGGTGCCACTTTGAGAAGTACCTTGTCCCCTACCTGGAACTCAAGGTGTTAGCGTCTCACGTCAGAATAACTTTTCTGACAATCACGTGCGGCTTTCAGCCGGTTTTGAATACCAATGATTTTCTCAGTAGTTTCGTGAATGATTTCCGAACCCGTGAGTTGGGAATCTCCTAACTCAGTCCAACAGATAGGTGATCGGCACTTACGCCCGTAGAGTGCCTCGAAGGGTGCATCCTTAATGCTGGTATGGTAACTGTTGTTGTACGAGAACTCGCACAACGGTAAGTGGCTTTCCCAAGAAGTACCGAAGTCCACTACGCAAGCTCGTAGCATATCCTCCAGTGTTTGGATGGTTCGCTCGCTTTGACCATCGGTTTGCGGGTGATAAGCTGTACTCATATCCAGACGAGTACCGAGAGATTTCTGTAACGATTGCCAAAAGTTGGAAGTGAAACGGCTGTCTCTATCCGAGATGATCGAGATAGGTACACCGTGTCGCGAAACAATTTCTTTGATGTAGATGCGAGCCAAACGCTCCATCTTGTCAGTTTCCTTGATGGCCAGAAAATGAGCAGATTTTGTGAGACGGTCCACAATCACCCAAATGGTATCGCAACCGCTCGATGTTTTCGGTAGTTTGGTAATGAAGTCCATGGCAATTTGCTCCCATTTCCATTGAGGAATTTCAGGTTGTTGGAGCAATCCCGAGGGTCTTTGGTGTTCGGCCTTAACTTTGGAACAGGTTAAGCATTTACTAACGTACATGGCGATGCCAGCTTTCATGTTAGGCCACCAATACAACCCTTTGACGTCGTGATACATCTTGTCAGAACTAGGATGTATAGAGTATCGAGATTTGTGAGCTTCAGCCATCACCAAATCTCGCAAGTTTCCAAATTTGGGTAACCACACCCTGTTAGAGAAGTATCGAGTCCCATCGGGTTTGATTTCGAATTGTTTATCCATGCCTCGTAAGGCTTCATTTTTCAGGTTTTCATCGATGAGTGCTTCAAGCTGAGTGGTAAGGATTTGAGCAGGGAGCTCGTTACAAATTGTCATAGAAAGTGCTCGGACTCGAAGGGGTTTCACTCGTTCTTTTCGGCTTAAGGCATCGGCAACTACGTTTGCCTTGCCCGGATGATATTTGATCTCGCAGTCGTAGTCACTAAGTAACTCAACCCAACGACGTTGCCTCATGTTTAGATCCTTCTGATCGAATATGTGTTGGAGACTTTTGTGATCGGTAAAGATAGTGTTTTTCGTACCGTAGAGATAATGTCTCCAGATTTTCAATGCGAAGACCACAGCACCTAACTCGAGGTCGTGGGTCGTATAGTTTTTCTCGTGGATTTTTAGTTGTCGTGAGGCATAGGCAATGACTTTTTCCCTTTGCATTAACACGCAACCAAGTCCTTGGTGTGATGCGTCGCAATAAACTACGAAATCATCGGTGCCCTCGGGTAAGGACAAGATTGGTGCACTGCAAAGTTTGTTTTTCAATAGCTGGAAGGCTGACTCTTGTTTATCAGTCCAATCGAACTTCTTATCTTTCTGAGTCAGTGTTGTTAAGGGAACAGCTATTCTTGAAAAGTTTTCAATGAATCGGCTGTAATAACCAGCAAGACCTAAGAATTGTCTCACTTCGGTTGGAGTGGTCGGTGACTCCCAGCCCTTGATTGCTTCAATCTTGGCGGGATCAACATGAATTCCCTGGCTGTCAATCACGTGTCCGAGGAATTGAGCGGTTCGAATCCAGAACTCACACTTAGAGAATTTGGCATATAACTCTTCGTGTCTAAGGAGTCCTAGAATGGTTTTCAGATGTTGAGCATGTTCCTGTTCATCGCGAGAGTAATCAGGATATCATCGATAAACACAATGACGAATTTGTCAAGATATGGTTTGCACACTCGATTCATAAGGTCCATGAATATGGCCGGTGCGTTGGTTAAACCGAATGGCATCACTTGGAATTCGTAATGCCCATAACGAGTTCGGAAGGCTGTCTTTGGGATATCATGGTTGCGGACTCGGAGTTGATGATAACCTGACCGTAGATCAATCTTTGAGTAAACACTTGATCCCTGGAGTTGGTCAAATAGGTCGTCGATTCTAGGAAGCGGGTACCGATTCTTTATGGTTAGCTTATTCAGCTCTCGGTAGTCGATACACATGCGGAAAGATCCATCTTTCTTTTTCACGAATAAGACCGGAGCTCCCCAAGGCGAGGAACTTGGTCGAATAAATCCTCTGTCCAGGAGTTCCTGTAGTTGATTAGACAACTCCTGCATTTCGGATGGGGCTAGACGGTATGGGGCTCGTGCCACGGGTGCAGCCCCTGGCACAAGTTCGATTTGAAATTCAATTTGTCTAGGTGGCGGAAGTCCGGGCAAGTCTTCAGGAAAGACTTCCGGGAAATCCCGCACGATTGGAACATCCTCAAGTCGCTTCTCCTCCGACTTCTTCTCCGTTACATGTGCGAGGATGGTTTGATACCCTTTTCGCAGATATTTTCTAGTTTTCAGGCAGGATACAATATTCAGATTCCGTCTGCCGGTCTACCCTTGTAGGACTAAGGTTCCACCGGAGACAAGAGGTATGCGAACGAGTTTGTCATGACAGATGATTTCAGCTCGGTGCTCGGATAACCAATCCATACCGACAATAATATCGAAGCTGCCAATCTCGACAGGGATTAAATCAATGGAAAACGTTTCGTTCGTAAGGTTAAGTGTACAGTTGCGTATGATGCTATCAGTCTCAATCAGTTTGCCGTTAGCTAGTTCTACAATGTATTTAGCATCTAAGGCAGTGGGAGTAATATCAAGTAAAGGGCTAAATTTCTCAGAAATGAAGCTTCTATCGGCACCAGTATCAAATAATACAGAAGCAGTAAGGTCGTTGAGAAGGAACGTACCCGTCACGACATTCGGGTCTTGTTTGGCTTCCCCAGCCTTGATAACAAACGCTCTACCGCGAGCAGGGTGGTTGTTGTTTTTCAGTTTTGGGCAATCTTTCGTGAAATGCCCTGAATTTCCGCACCCAAAGCAGGCCTTTGGTGCATAAGTGTTGGGGGTAGGAATGTTGGCCCGGCAATCCTTGGCTAGATGCCCGAACCGTTTGCAGTTGGAGCAAGGGCAAGAACTGTCATGATGGCGGTACCATTTGGAACAGTAAGGCTTGTTCCCGATGTACCCTTTCTTCTCCGGAGTTCCCGATGAATAAGCCTTAACAGACTCAGGCTTTTTGTTGGAGGTTTGGTTGGATGAGTTGGGGTTCCCTTCCCACTTACGTTTGTTGTTTGCCGAGGGGTTTGATGTTGTGCCACGGCGGACAGAATTTGCCGTTAGCTCATGGGCCATACGAATGGCGCTCTAAATAGTACCCGGTTTGGATGAAGTCACCAGGTCTTGGAGTCTCTCGGGAAGTCCATCTACGTATTTCTCGATCCTCTTGTACTCAGGATCGACCATGGTTGGGCACAGAAGTGCCAGTTGGTGGAAACGGTTGGTGTAACCGGTGATGTCATTACCCTGCATTTTGTGGTTCCAGAATTCCAATTCCAGCTGTTTCAATTCATCCCTGGGGCAATACTCGCCCCTCAACATCTCCTTCAACTCCTCCCACGGGAGTTTGTAAGCATTAGCAATACCCACAGTCTGGGCATAGGTGTTCCACCAGGTGAGAGCGGTGTCAGTAAAAGTACTAACGCAGAACTTAACCTTGTCTCCCTCCGCACAGTTGCAGATAAGAAATACAGATTCGACTTTCTCGACCCAGCGTACTAGACCGATAGCTCCCTCAGTACCTGCAAAGTTCAAAGGTTTGCAGTTCTGGAAGTCTTTGTAAGAACAGGGTTTGGGTTGTGGTGCATTGTTAGCTGTATCTTCGCTACCAGGGTTTGAGGTTCGGGTAGCTAAGGCTTGGGCTACTGATAAACGCTCAAAAGTACTATATTTTAGTAGTATTTTACCCTTAATCTTGAATGTTTTTATTGCATTTTGTTTAGAATAGATATTGATTTCGTTCATATTTGCAAATAGATGTGGAAATGGAGCGTTTATGGAAAAGGAACGGAAAACAGTTAATAATCGAGCTAAATGATGCATATTTGAAGAATAATGAGAAGCCGAAGTCGAAGAAAGGAAGAAAAGTCAAGAAATCGGCTGGAAAAAGCATCCATACGCCGTATGGAATCCATACGCCGTATGGATTGCTGCAGTGGAGGCCCAGGTTACGCGAGTCTGGGCTGGGCTTGAAATCAATCCATACGCCGTATGGATCAAAAACCACAGAAGTATAAAAACGCGTTTTTAACCTTATTTCGAGAGTTTTGAAGGGTTTTCGATTTCTTTCGTTTCCAGACGATAATTAGGGTTTATAATTCGTATTTTAGGGTTAGTTTGGAGGTACAAAAGCTTATGATCGAGGATAATTCGTTATAATCTTTCGTAGTTCATCGTTAATCGATTCGGTATATTTCGTTTCTTTATTTTCATTGAAGAATTTGATTTAATGAATCTGAATATTTCTGTTTTGATGATGAATTGAATATTAATGTGATTGTGTAGTTGATTTAACTTAGATTATGATTATTGAACAATTATAATTGCGTATTGAATAAGTTATTTGATTGAAAACGGTTATATTACTCGTGGACACTTGTTTATTGGTAACTAGTTATTATTGTTACTTCACGTGGTTAATAATATTGTTGAGATTGAGTTCCTTTAATATTATTAACTATTGATGGTCATAACTTTAGGGTTTTGAATTATCACTAAATACGTTGAGTCTGATAGGTCGAGTATACAATAATAATCTACTTTAAAATGAGCAAGACAATAAGTTAATTATTGGGTATTGTTGAGTCATACCAATAGAGTTAATTATAACGCGTTGTGAATGTTTAATGCATAATTTAGGGAAAGGCACACAATTGACTGATCATCTTGTGACATTGGAACCAGTGTTTCATGTTGGACCCTAGATTATAGGAATTAGTTGGACCCGAAACGTTGGCTAGTTCATATTCGACTTAGTATTCATTGAAGAATTTGGTACTAAGTTGATCTAAAAGAATCACAATTAGATAATCAATACGTGAGAAATTGGGAAATATGAATCTAAGTGCCATTAACTATACAATTACTTATTCCTTTCAATTAGGATTTATTATTATTATTTATTGGTTATTTTAATTTAAGTTTTATTCAAGTTTGTTTATTTTAATTAATTGTTTTCTAAAATGTTCGTACGGAACTAAAACGCCCCCCATATTTACTGCTTTCTAGTTAATTGTTAATTTCTATTTTAAATATTCCACATTTTCCCTGTGTTCGAACTTGACTTACCAAATCTATATTTACAATTGATCGGGTATTCTTGCCTGGTTGCTTGAAAATATTTATTAGGTATTTCTATTTATAAATTGTAAAACAAGACGCGCTTTCACAAGTGACATCAGCTACACTGCGGGCAATCAGACCCGCTATTTCGGCTTCACTGAGGGTGACTTGTCGGCGAGGAGGCATGATGCTGACAAGAAAAGAACAATGAAAAGAAATAAGATTGTTGTACGAAGTTCATGATATATCACAAGTGTATATGATGAGATACACGATAACAATACGAGGTGATAATAATAATTCATTTAGATAATCAGTTGGACACAAGGTACGAGTTTTCCAAAAGATTACAGAGTAGTAGTAGTACAAAAGTACCGGGAATTATTACATCCGGTCGAATTACATAAGTCCTACTTTGGCAGATAATCAGTTACAAGGTGGAGACTACTCTAGTCTTGACATAAGTTAACTTGCTCCATTAGCGCAACAAGGCGATCCACCGTGTCCGCAAGTCTGTTGGCTTGTCTGGCGTCGTCTTCAACCAAGGCCAGTCGTTGAACCAGTGCTCGAGAGTACTCCTCGGTCTCCTGTGAACGCTGTTCACATTCCTCTAGTCGGTTTCTTATGAGTTCATCCGCACCTAATTCAGCGGTCATTGAATCCTGAATTATGCTTACAGAGAGGTTGGTATCTTCTTGTTCTCGCTGGAGTTGTGATATATGATCAAGTGCTTGGCGGAGCAGGTAGGTCATTTGGTGTTGTTCCCGTTCGAGATTTTCGAGTCTTTACTCCGGATGATGGAGTTGGGTAGCCCACACTGGTACCGTGGGGTGTGCCGAGTTCCGAGAGTTGTGAACAGGATAGGGGCTGGTTCGAGGTGACCTAGTGGTCCTCCTGGCTATTCGCGGGTTTCGAGATCCTTGCGGATGAGAGCGTGACGAATTAGGTGGTGTATTTGCCATTCCTGTGGCAGAGTGTAAGTAAGACGAGGCTAATATGTAGGTAAGTACATAATATCCAGCCTAGTGTCTAGCACGTATCAAGTAATGGTCTGGTTCTCTCGTGGTCAGAGTCAACTAACGTATCCCCGTTCAACATAATCGTTTCAGACCTTACATCATCTTTCCTTAATTGTACATAGTTGATCAGGCTATGTTAAATTAAAGTCGTATGTTGTAATTCCTGAACCAGTCATGCCTAGTAAGAAAATACTGCCTAACGGTCATAGTCTAGGCCCACTAAATGCAACCTAGTTCACTATAACCTTAGTCTCTGATACCAATCTGTAACACCCCCAAATTCACAGTTTGGCGGAAGCAAGTTTTAGGGTGCTACTAATCAAATATCACAGCGCAAAGATAAGCAAACGACATCTATATGCAACGTTTGTAAATTAGTTACATTCCCATAGATATAATGTTTGAAAACTTAATGTTTTCGTATACAAAAATGTAGTTTCCTAGAGTCCACGCGTATAGCGGGAGATTCTATTACATAATCGAAATATACAAAAGATAATGCTAAGAATCTCCGTTAATGCAGTTGTGTTGAAATCATGCGACTCTAGCCAAAGTCCTGGAGTAATCCTACTCCGTTCGGGTACCTGAGAAAACATGCTAAAAAGGTCAACACGAATGTTGGTGAATCTCACAGATTTGTAAGTAATATCAGTTTTTGAACACAAGATTTCATCAGTAGTGCCCATAGGTGTAAAATCAGTATTTGCAGTCCAGCAAATGTAAAACCAGTATTTGCAATCCAGCAAATGTAATCAAGTAAGTTATACCGTTGCCATGAGGCTCATAATCGAAGCTTAACCCGTAAGTAATAATTTGCTCCCGTGACATGCTCGTAACTGAGCAAGCATATGTAACGAATAATAGTCGCCCGTTTATACATAACGGTTCGTGGTAGCGCTACTACCCCGGGCGGGGAGGGTCATTTCCCTAATGGATCCATTAACTAGTGTTCGCGCTTAAGTCCATAACTAACGATATATGATGGAGAGACTTCTGTAAATAGTAAACAACTCAGGCAATTCTGTTTGGTATAGTAAACAGTTTTAGTACTTGTGTTCAAGGAAAAGTAGTAGCATGTTTCTCCCCCAATAAGATAAAACAGTAAAAGTGGGGCCGTAAGACTCACCTGAGTCTTGTAGTAATCAGTAGCAAATAGCAAGTAGTAAGTAAAGCAAGTAGGTTCTGCGAACCCGTAACCTTCAAATGCCTAAACATATGAGGTTATGTAAGTATGTGTCTCGCGAGACGTTTCGTTTAGTTGTACACAACTAGTATATCCAATGTTTGTCCGTATGTTTGTAATTGTTTGTTTTGAGAAGACAGGTTTGGCCCGTTGGTGACGGTTTGTAATAAAAAATTTAAAATGTTGACTTTGCTACAGTAAATGTGCTACAGTGAATTGCTACAGTAAAATTTGACTTTGATACAGTAACTTTGACTTTTCTATAGTGAAAATCCTTCAAAATTTCCAAGTTTTTCTGTTTTCTACGACATAATTTGCGACACAAGGATTTGTATGCGACACAAGGGTTGTGTCGCATAGGAATGCGACACAAGAGCTCTGCGACACAGTGGTTGTGTCGCAAAAGCTTGCGATGCTGATTCAACAGCGACATAAGGGTTGTGTCGTATAAGGTTTACGACACAAGGGTACGACACAATGTACGACATAAACTACGACACAAAATACGATGCAAATGGATTTATACGACACAAACTTGCGACACAACCTTATGTCGCAAAGATGAACACCAGCCCAGAAAATAGCGGCTGTCGCGAATTTTCATCCCAAAACCCAATCCAAACGCATTTTTAAGCTGTAAAATCATGTTTCCTTTGTTGTTTAGGTTATAACTAAGTTGTGTACACATTATTTCATCAACACATTACACCAAAATGATTAAATCTAAAAATTTGAGAAATTCTTACAAATGCAAATCGAGACCAAACGAGGAAGAATTTGATGGTGCGGCTTTTGTTAATCTTGTTCCTTTCGTGATGATGATTCCGAAAATGTAAGTTTGGTTGGATGGTTTGTAGATCCGAAATTTGATGGGGATTTGAGAGAGTTTTTAGGGTTTGTGTGTGTGTTTAAGTGAAAATGAAAGGGAAAAGTAAGTGGTGGTGGGGTGTAGGTGAAAGCCTCACCTCACAGACCCCGCTCCGTGCTCCGTGCGGTGTTCGTTTTCCCCGTCATTTAAGCGTTAAATATTTATTTTACGCGTTATTTATTCATTTTAAATTTCGAATCTTTGTTTAATAATTTAAACGAATTATTTTGTCAAGCCTTCAAATAAATTCGTTTATTTTTGTTTTTAAATTTAGCGTTAACTATTTTAGTCGTGTAGACGTTCATTTGTACGATATAATATACACTTGAAATATTGTTAAAATAATATTTGGAAATGATCGCGTTATTTGAATAAAATGTTTCACCAACGTTCAAGTAAACTGTGTCGGACTCCGTCCGGTTAATTCGTACGATTTATCCAAATCGCGTAAGTACACACATATATATAATTCACCTTATATATACAAATAGAGTCTGTAATTAGTCCTATTACATACTAATTACAACTAGTTACAGATAATTATGCATAATTAATTATCCTAATTAGGTAGGTGTTACATATAACCCGCATAATGGACAAAGAATGGATTCAATATCCAAACCTCTAAGAGAAAGATTTAATCTTGTAGGTAATTTATCTAACCTTACCTTCCAAGCAAATGTATTAATTTTACCTGGAACTACTCCAACCCAACGAGTTTGCGACGATACCTCCGGCAATCTAGAGTCATCTAACACCTTTCGAATCGAAGCTACTGAAAAATCTCCCGATCCCTCCAATGACCAAACCTACCTATCTTGCATTTGAGGTAAAGAAACACACATTAATTTCTCAGATAACTCATTAAACTGCTCACTTTCAGCTCCTCCCCTAGGCAAACGGCGAAAAGACTCACACAAATTATTAAGACTAAGCTTACTTGCAACTGAGACATTCTTACTCATTTCTAAGTTATAAAGCCGAGAATATTGTTCTTTCAAACGGTATTCTCCCAACCAAATATCATCCCAGAAGGATGATTCTTCACCATTTCCCACTTTCTTTTTACAAAAACCAAGAAGATCGATACCTTGTTGCTTTAAATGAAACACCTCCCGAACAATATCTAACCAAATAGAGGACTGGGATGCCTTTGGCATTTTGAAAAGATGACCATTTTCACCATGAATTGCTTTAATGAAACGAGCCCACAATGAAGAATTTTGAGATCGAAAACGCCAAACCCACTTAAAAAGAAGCGCTCTGTTTAAAGCATAAAAACTTGAAACTCCTAACCCACCTTTCTTTTTAGATGCCAAAACATTACTTCATCTAACCCACACCAGCTTCTTTTCATTTAGCTCGCTACCATTAAAAAATTTACTCCGAACAGATTCCATATAATTTAACTTTTTCAATGGAGTCTTAAACAAGGACATGTGATAGATAGGAAGTAATAATTAATAATAGTATTTTAAAACTATTGATTTATTATGTGTGTCCAGATATGATAAAAAATAATACTATGTTATCGAAGTTTCTATTCGGATTTGGCTTTGGTGTTGAATTTCGTTTAGGTTATTGTTTGATTTTGGTGGAGCAATCTATTGATTTTGGGATCTAACTATAATTACATCATTAGGCTTTGGATCGCATTTGAATTTGATATTTGACATTCAAAGATCGATTTGGTATTTGAAGACTTGATCATTATCATGTCTTTGTTCGATCGTTTGGAATTTGTTAGTTAGAAGATCTTCGTTTGTTGGGCTTTTGAAATTTGTTACCTGAATTTGTTGCTGGTGTTAAAGATCGTTTGAGCTGGTTTGTTTTGTTTGGTTAACCGTTTTGAATTTGTTGGTTAGCGTTTGATTGTTCGTTTTGCAGTCATCGGCATTTGATTTGGATCGTCTTTGAAAATCGTTCATTTGGTTTGTTTGGAAATTTGAATTTGAGTTTTGAGTTTTGAGTTTGGCTAGTATCTCTAGCGTTTGAAATTTGATTTTGATTTTGATTTGAAATTTGGTTAGGATCATATGTTTCGTGTGAAACAAGATTCGCTTGGTTTGAAGTTTAAATAGTGAGTTCAGGTCACGGTGGATATTAAGTAAAATGACATGAACTATAAGGTTCGTTCGGTAAATTTGGTTTTGGATAGATATTAGTTGATATGTTTCTTTTTTGGATTAAGATCTATAATTTGAGTTTGTTTAGGATTGAATTTAATTAGTTTGCTCAATAACAGAGATCATTAGTTCAGGAATTTTGTACATTTGAATTTGATTTGTGTTAGTTTTGTTTAGTACCTTTGAATTGATTTGATTTTGATTTACAATTTGAATTTGATAGCTTCCACTTTATATTTGTCTTTTATTTGTTCTTTAACTTCGTTTATCATTTATTTTATTTATATTTTATAAACAATAATGCTTAATGCTTATTACTCCAATAAAAATCATTAACACTATCAACAATATAGAATTAGCCAATTAGGACTATCATTGGGTTAATTTTAATATATCCTTGGGTTCGGGGAGGGTGATGGCGGAGCCGAAGCTCTTCCCCGTTCTCAATTTTTGCCGTTCAAAAAAAAAAAAAAAGGACTATCACTGAAAATAAGATTACAAAGTTTTGATTATAAAACTTTTAGAGAATGAATAATACGGAGTAATGTATATATATATAAAAAATGGTAATTTGGAGGGTACCCCTGACCCCTGTACCATATTTTAATGGTATATATGCGTCTGCTCACCCGCAAGGAGTAGCAACGCTAGGCAAATTACATGTCCACAAATTAACCACATGTACAGAGAAATGGATTCGAACCCCTGATCTACATGTCACACATGTAGAGTCTAGACATTTGCGATGACGGTACCATTTGAGCTATACTCGATTCATTAATGTAAATATGCATATAGAGTCTCTAATAACAAGTTTCTTAAATGAATAATTTGAGAGTTGGCATTGAGCCAGTGATACAAGCATACAACCACTAGGAATTTTGCAGAAATAATGTAGAGTTTAAATAAAAGCTTTTATAGAACCATTACAAATGATAATAGCAATCATAGTTTAGGGACAAAACCACTTTTATTCTGTACGAAGTTATCTATTTTGCTATTGTTCCATACATTAAACAACTATCATTCATTATTTAATGTTTTCACATGAGCATTAGAACCGACTAGAAAATATATGATAATACTATACAACAATATTGTAGAGGGATTGTATGTGAATTGAATATTAGCATCTTTTGATAGACAAATGATTTTTAGTACGTTAAAAGAAGCATTAGTTCCTTACTTCGTTTTAAATCAAACAATTATTGTTATTTAAGGAAAACGATAAATATACTTATTTAGGTAGACCTAAACCACCCTAAAATATATGAGACTGATGTGTGTCAAATTTAAATGATAAGATTATGGGTTAAGTGTGTTAAAGTGCAATTAACTAAGGTCTTACATTCATAGTGTATATCCAACTATTCGGGCATGCATTGTATGTAAGAAACTTGTTATTTGTTGTCATTGTATGTAATTTACGGTATTTTTTAACGTGTCATCTTTATAAGGTACCACATATCATTCTTACAAATTGACACGTCACAAAAATACTTACAATGAAAAGATTTTACAAGGTTGTTACACACAATGACACAATGTAATCTCAAATAGTTGGAAAAAGCTAAAGTGGTACGTCGGTTTCAGTCAGTTTCTGTCTTCCATTGGGAGTGGTCTAAGTCGTACAATAATATTAGAACATACGGAGTAATTAAAAAATTAAAATTGTAATCTTTGACGATGGTGAAAGTTTTTTGATTAAGAAGAATTAACATGTATTACTTAATTAATAAATAATACTCGCTACTACAATGTATTCATGTTGGATAATTATGTATCTTCATTTTCATTATCTATATACACATGTGAAAGTAATTCGTTTGGTCTTATATGGAGCATTTATTTAACATATTCATAGTTTTTGGGTATTTTATATTTTTTTTCATTTAAAAACCAACAGGGGTTGACAGAAGGCGCGGCACCGGCGGAGTTTCCGGCGACGGAATATTATATGAATTCGATAGGCACAAACATCGAGGGATGCCGGAAAGTGGTAAGATTCCGAACGGCTCCAATCAAGTCAATTCCACTGCATACGTGTGTTCAATTTATTGGGTCAAAAGTCAACCTCTCCAACTGCTCTCACTCCCCCTTCTGTCTCACTACCCAACAAAATTATAAAATTCAAAATACTATTATTAATTATTATTAATCATATAAATATAAAAAAATCACACTCTAAATATCAAAAATTACCCCATTTAAATTAAAAAGTAACTTATAAAGTTTTATTCAGTTATGCATAAAAAGAGGTTAGTTTGGATTTCATACTATGAATAATTAGTCAAATTAAAGAAATCTATGTGATAGTGAAAACTAAAAAGTGAAACAAGTTGGAGGATGTATAAAGCGTAATACTTTTCTTTTAAAGCTGCTTTATTAAAGTTTACTATTACTACTAATTAATATAACTCTAGTCGTAAATTTTAATTATTTACTACGTTTAAACAAATTTAAGCTAGTAAAATAGCGTGTACATTTAAAAACATAGGTTACTTATTTTTGATGAAAACATATTTTTAATAAATAAATTGCTCAATCTATTGTTTTACCATCTTTGGTAACATGTGAACAGCCAAAAATTGGATCATTTTACAACTATAATTCGAACAAATACCTTGTGAAAGAAAAATAAACAAAAAACACGTTCGATTATATACCAGATTTTTTATCCAAAAAATTTGATAGATATAATATGGGTGTAAATGAGCCGAGTCAAGTCGAGTCTAAGCTTGGCTAGGCTCGAGCTCAACTCATTTGGTATTATACAAACTCGAGATTGGTTTGTGCTCGACTCGTTTATCACATAATATTATTTATTTATTATTGTATAATTCATCTAGATGATTTATTTATTTTCCGTGTAGTTTTTAACCACATATAATAAGATTTGGTAATATTATATTGTTTATGGAGTAATATATATACAATAGTTATTACTACGTATTATGTAATTATGTATAATAATTTAATGTATATACATTAAATGTTCATATAGGCTCGTGAGTTTGTTCGAATTGGATGTAAGAAGTTCGAGCTCATTTACGAAAGGAACTCCAAAATATGTTAAAGCTTATGCTCGAGCTCGTTTAAACTCACCTATAATCGAGTTTTTAACGAGTCGAACTCGAATAACGCGCCTCACTTACACCTCTAAATGTATATTCAGTTTGTGACTTTCTGTTCATACATATATAGACATAAATAGTATGGGGTACAAAGTAATGTACACCCTAGATTATTATTGGATTTAATTCGACCAGTTAATTATAAACCAGACCCACCCCATGGCGGATTTAATTAAATGAAATTCTTTCAGAAAGTATCATGGGAACCACATCTAGACACCCTGGCAAGGACAACATACAAACATCAAAGGGCAATTTCGTCCTTTTAATACCACAAAAGTCTCTTTACTATCCATAAAAAGGGAGCAGCAGACATTTAATATTTATGTAATTTAAAAAATAATGATATTAAAAAATATGAAATATTGTCATCATAATATTCAGCGTTGATTAACTTTAGAAAAAGTAAAGTCACAAGCGGAACTAAAATATTCCAAAGTGTTTCACATAAAGTTTTTGATGATTGTTTCAGGCTTGCACCAACGCTTTGTTTCTTTTTTTCTTTTTGTAATTGTGTATGTGTATGTGCATTTCGATTTTATTGCCTATATGATTCGATTAGTTGCTTTATGGCTCCATGCAATACACTAGGTTAATTTGTATAATATCTAACAATACTTATATACCGTTACTTGGTATTACACATAGTATATACACTTAGAAGCAGATCTAAATTCCTACTGGTTGAATTCTTTTTCTTTTTCTGAATCTCATCCAATTAATTTTTTATAACTATCAATCATATTTTTGAATTAAATTTAAACCCATATATCATTTCTCATGAAAATGAATAATATTGCGAATGAACTTTTAGTGTGTTAAGTCAAAATTAGTTTTCCATCCGAACCCTTTTTGACATAATATGAAATTATGAATAAAACGATAAACCTAAAAGAGAAAAATGGAAGTTTTAGACTTACAAATCAATTGGTACACTTAACAAAAAAACAAAGAGAGAATTATATATACCCTCACCTTAAACCATCTAAATATCATGTATACCTAATTTGATTTAAAAATTACATATATATCGAAATTCTCAATTTATTGATAATTAAAACTCTATAATCATTAATAATAATCTACTTATTTACTAATGACCACTATACCCTTAATCTTTTCACAAAAGACGGCAAACCCTATCATTTTTGTTCATCAATGGCATATTAGTTCCAAACTGACCTCAAAATTGAAAGCTTCTAGTAATCAAGCCTCCATTATCGATCAAAATTGTTATCATAAATTAATATTACATGGTTCTCATTTCTTTTCTTTCCTTTTTAATCTTTTTTCCTTTTTCTTTTTTTTCCCGATGCTTGTACATTTTCCCTACCTTCATTTGGATTGTTTTTATGATTTTAGTCACAGATATTATATATGTAACACCCCGCAATTTCAACTTAATTATAAACGTTATTTGCACGCATTTTTAGGCTAATTCCCTACTTTGAGTGAATTCACAACACCTTTTAGAGGTAAGTCTAGCAAAGCCCAACTAGTTAATACGCGTAGTATTGCATAATACTTAACTTGTATAATTAAGTACAAAACAATTGGAACAAACGCGACAAAAATATATGACTGCTGGTGATCAAAATTATTAAATAAAATGAAATTATTAAATAACGTTATTATTTATTAATTATTATGTCGATAATAATTACAAGGGGTTCGTATCAAACAAAACATATTTTGCGCGACAAAACATATCTGTAAAACTGGAACAAAACAAAGTTAAACTTTTATAAACTAAATAAATTAATTTTTATAAAAGTTCTTCGCTTAAAAATGTTACGAAAATTAGAATTTAGAAATTTCTTACTTAAAATATTATAACATTTAATAATCGGAGAAACGAACACCACACGGAACGCAACCACGGGGGACGAAAAAGGGAGACAAAACCCCTCCTCCTCCCCTCCTTTCTTTCATTCCTACCTATCTCGTTCTCTCTCTTTACCCTCATTTCTCTCATCTCTCTCTAACCACACTTCCACCACCCACTTTGACCACCGAAAATCACCACGAAATGACCTCAAATCACATAACTCATTTAGAGAAAAATGATCATGGAGTCGAGCTCTACGCAACCATCTTCTCGGATTTCTCTCGCGACGACTTTGTAAGATCCCGACATTCCCGAAAACTCTCTGATTTCGATTTTTCTTGTGATATTTCGTGTTTATGATGCTTAATACATCATGTTTTAGTGTTTATATCACCTAATTATGTCCAAAACGAAGCTTAAATCTCGATTTTTCAAACTGATCCACGAACAGTTCTAAGTGACGCACTTGTGCCAAAAACAGTGTAGCGACACTTAAGTGACGCATTAAGTGTCGCATAAAACCCTAATCTTGCGTCACTTCTCTAAGTGACGCCAAAAACCCTCTTTTTGTGACACTTCGTAAGTGTCGGTAACCCGACACTCCATGCGGCACTAACCTAAGTGTCGCCCCGAAATCGATTTGCAATCATACCGACACTCACACCCGACACTTACACCGGCACTCGTACCTTATGCGTCACTTCCTCAAGTGACGCTAATAATACTTAACTTACATTTTATGCGACACTTCCTGAGTGTCGCATTAAACCATTAAGTGACGCCTCAAGTGTCGCTAAAAACAGCAGGTTTACAACTACTTTTTCACTAAGTGTGGAACTTAACCGAGAACGAATATTTACATACAATACGATACACGAACTTTACAAACATTACAAACACACTTACATTATTGAAATTTTGATTTCAAACTGTCACCAACGAGTCGTATACCTTTACACAACTACGGAATACAAACGTGAACGTTAAACAAACGCTTTGGACATAACTTGGTTGTACGAACACTAGCATGGATGGTCGACTTGGACATCCACATACTTATTAAATCTCATACGTTTAGGGCGTTAGGAGATTTCGGATTAGACTTGGGCTTTAGGCTTTGCTAGCGCTCGCACTTTACTTAACTCAACAGGTGAGTTCACAGCCCCTACTTTTACTGCTTTACTACTTTGAACAGGGGTGGAAAAAATAGTCAACTCTTTTGCTACGGGTGCAAACTTTTATACAACTGATTGATGTAAACCATATAAACTGTTTATGACTGCGGTCAAACTGTTACAACTTTTGCTCATGAAATGGTATTTCATACGAAAACTAAACTGGAACTGGCTGGAGAGCGACCAGCTACACATTTTCGTTAACTATCTTTTATGAAACAACATTTTCATAAAAACACACAAAAAGTCCCTACGTCTTGAGCACACACAAACAAAAAGTCCCTACGTCTTGGGCAAATATACAGAAAGTCCCTACTTCTTGGGCAAGGTTCCATCCTACGTCTTGGGTGAAGGCTCTACTTCTTGAGCAGTGGGTCCTACGTCTTGGATGCCAGTCCTACTTCTTGGACATGATGTGCTATGAAAACGCGTCTTGTTTTATAATTTATAAATATAAATACCTAATAAATACTTTCAAGCAACCAGGCAAGAATACCCGATCAATTGTAAATATAGATTTGGTAAGTTAGATTCGAACACAGGGAAAATTGAATAAAAAGAATAAATAATCTTTTAAATTACAAAAGACGGGGGTTACGTTTTAGTTCCGTTTGAACATAAGATTTATAAAATAGCAAATTAAAATAAATAAACTAAATAAACTTTAAATTAAAATAAATAATAATGTACAATAGGAAGGAACAAATAGTATGTAATAACTTCACTTAGATTCATATATTCTGATTCAATTGCACATTAATTATCTAATTGTGATTTCTGTTATATCAACTTAATACCAAATTCTTCAATGAATATTAAATTGAATGTGAACTAGCCAACGTTTCGGGTCCAACTAATTCCTACAACTTAGGGTCCAACATAATGCACTGGTTCCAATGTCACAAGATGATCAGTCAATTGTGTGCCTTTCCCTAAATCATGCATTAGACACTCACAACTCATTATAATTACTCTCGTGGTATGACTCAACAATACACAATAATTAACTTATTGTCTCGTTCATTTTAAAGTGAATAATTATTAATTTCTCAACCTATCAAACTCAATCTATTTAGCAATAGTTAAAACCCTAATATTATAACCATCAATAATTAATAAAATCAAAGGAAATCAATCTCATCAATCTTATTAACCACGTTGAGAACTAATAACTACCAGTTACCAATAAACAAGGATCTACGAATAACATAACGGTTTTCAATTAAATAACTTAACAAATGTGCAAATGTAATCATTCAACAATCATTATCCAAGGTTCATTATCACAAATACTAATTGTATCAATTCATCAAATATGAATAAATCAGAATATTAAATATCAAATTCTTCAATGATATAAAATAAACGATACAAACTAAATGACGAATCACGCAAAGATTGGTTGAAATGAATCCAACCTCCACTTCTTATGCCTCCAAAACATACCTAAAACTTGAAAATGATAAAAAACCTAACCTAAAAATGTAAGTAAATCGTATATATGTAATATATTGTGTGTTATATATGTCTGCCTTAGGCTGCTATTTATACTTGAAAACTTTGCCATTTGACCGCCGGCTAACTACTTTAGCCGCCGGTCAGCTTCATCTTTAACACGGCTGCAAACCGCATTTTCACCGCTTTCCACTTTTAGAACTTAGCCGCCGGTCAAGAGCTTTAGCCGCCGGCTAAACATCATTTCCAGACTTTTAACCTAACGGGCTGAGCACTTAGCTTTGAGCCACAACTCCTCTTGCTTTGGGCTTCTTTTATCATCTTTAAACCCAACAATCCATTAATCCGAATTTAAACTTCCCTCATGGCCCAATTCTTCATTTTCTTCCATTTCTATGTTATTTTTACTCTTAAATCCTTCGGCCTCACACGATTCTTCAAAAATGCATCTTTTAACTCGTTAATTGACTGTTTTCCGTTCCTTTCTATATAAACGCTCCATTTCTACATCTAATTTCAAATATGAACAAAATCAATATATAAACTTAATTAAATGCAATAGAAACATCCAAGATTAGGGGTAAAATACTACAACAATATAGTACTTTTGAGCGTTTATCAGGACACAACCAGAAAGTCCCTACGTCTTGGGCACACAGAAAGTCCCTACTTCTTGGGCAGCTATTGATGAGTCCTACTTCTTGGACAAACATTTTGGTCCCTACTTCTTGGGCAAACACTGAAAGGTCCTACTTCTTGGACAAACTTTTCTAACAATACTTTTGGACAACATTCCACAAAACGTTATTTATTTGCTATGGCAAAACGTTACAAACACATTGGTTGATCAAACTTTCTACGCAAATATAAAACCTATGAATTCACTCAACCTCGTTGTTGACCTTTACTATATTTTTCAGGGAATTAGCTGCACCTAAGAACCGCCTGCACCTATGGAACTCTAGGCGACCCGTGAAGCTTTAGGATGCCAACTTTTTGAAACATATGGATTTCTTTTGTATAACTAATCTGTTTTTAGTCATATTTACGAAATCCACTTTTGTACAACTTAACTACTTATACGATTCAATGAATCGTAAACTTTGTAACTATTACTCTTGGCATTTTAATATACATGTTCTGTTGTAATCATACGCTCTGATATGTATGTATGTACTGTGACACCCGTCAAATTAGGACTAGTGATTAATGCCTAATGAAGTTTTAATACATGTAATTAGTTCTGTGTTAGGCTAATTAATGTATCGATTAATATATATATTGTGGAATATATACAAGTATTGCGGTTTAATTTAAATCGTACAAGTTCAAATCGAATGTAATTCGGTCAATTATATACGGACGTTGGTGAATAATTTAATTAAATAATGTAACATTATTTAATAACTCCATTATACCCAAAATATTATGTTTATAATATTTCCGTTTTGATTCACGTACAAAAACGTTTACACAATTAAAATGTTAAACGCGCAACACAAACGAAACAAGTTAAGGATACATTTTATAACGCAATTATTAAGTATTTGATAAAATACTTCAACAAAATATTGGGTAATTATTTGTATTTTAAAATGTATATTCAAACGTACAAAATAATTATTTAACGTTTAAACGACCAAGAAAACGAACACCACACGGAGCGCGATTGCACGGAGCTAAAAAGTGGAGACCCACACCCTGGTGGGCCCCCACCGGATCAGCCAAAAAGGGGGATCCACCCCTTTTTTCTCTTTCATTTTTCATCTTTCTCCTCTCTCTTCTCTCCTTTTCTCTCCAACCAAACCACATGTTGAGTCGCTGGTCGCTGACCACGATGAAGTCAGTGGTCGCTGACCAACTCAACTGTTCACTACTTAATGAAGAAATGGATTGTATCGAAGCTGCTGTTGCTAATGATAGGTTTCGCTGATCGTCATTCATTCTGTTTGATTTTCTGAGAAAGATTTAAAGCTCAACTTGGTGTGTCGCTGATCAACATCAGCGAGAGCATTACTTCTTCAAATCAATAAAGGCAAAAGTCACTACCAGAATAACAGCTAGTCACTGAAGATCTTCTGTTCAATTCATTCTACAAGAGCATGTTAGCTCGCAGTGAGTGAGGAGGATTGCTGCATCTTCAGTGACTATTCAATAAAGCCTCTCAATCATCTAGTACTAAAAAGTACTGTACTTAACTATACATCAGCAAGAGTGTTCCAGTTCGAAGTATGTCTGAAAGATTACGTGGCAGCAAGTGATTGGTTTAAAGGTAATGAGATATTTGCGGTAACAGAATTGGGACCCGCAGAATGTCGGTTTATCAGAGATCAGGACCAATCAAGTAGCGACACGTGTCCATCCAAGATCCTATTTTGTAGGCGATATTGTAGGAACTCTTGTAGTATAAATAGTTCAGTGTTTTGTACTATTGAGGTTAGTCGTCATATGCACCGTTCTTCTGTTTGTCAGAGAACTAGTTTGTCTATGTGTATATTAAGACTCAGCGAGGTTAACTATCAGCGTGTATGTCCACTGTAGTTAATACTCTTCATTGTAATAATTTAGCTAAGTGTTTGAATTGGATTAACTTTGGTTAATCCATTCCGCATTCAACACTTCGTGAATTTAATCAATACAATTCACTTTCAGCTACTATTACTTGTCGTTCTTTGATACTGTTATATCTTTAATCTGTTACTTCAATACCGTCATACTCTGTTATAGATAATTAATTTAAAACAATCTGAAACACTTGGTAAAATTGGAAATTGTTTTAAATTGTATTCAACCCCCCCTTCTACAATTAAACTTTACATTTTGTGATTCCAAATCACTAACTAATAGTGATTACGGGACTATCAATTGGTATCAGAGCAGAGTTGGTTTAAATTCAATTAACCAGGTCTGCTATGGAATCAGTAAAGTACAGCTGTGTTGACTCTGATTATCAAAAGGGAAATGGTTCTACAACCAAACCTCCAGCTTTTGATCCTTCAAGGATTGAAACTTGGATGTCCCGGATGATGATGTTTTTGGACTTAGTTGATTACCGTCTTTGTAATATCATAACCAATGGTCCCCATATCCCAACTACTATTGTTCCTGCTGTAATTGCAACAGCTACTATTCCAGCTATACCAGAAATGGTTTTACCTAAAAGAGAGGAACAATGGACTGATGAGGATAGGCGATTGGTTAGACTTGATAAACAAGCTAAAATCTACATAGGCATGGCACTTCCTGATGAAGTGTTCGAATCAATTAGGCTTTGTAGATCTGCTAAAGATATGTGGGATACCCTTAGGAATATATATATTGGAACTCCTGATATTATTCGCTGCAGGGAAGTTAATCTCACTCGCCAGTATGAGCTGTTCGCAATGGAACCAAATGAATCTCTGTCTTCCACTTACACCAGATACCAGTCACTGATGAACAAAATGGAGAAGGCTGGTATAGGCAAGGAACAGAGATTTGTTGTTGAAAAGTTTCTTGAGTTGCTGCCAAGGAAAATCTGGGGAACCATTGCAACGTGTACCAGACAGAGAAATGATTATTCAATTCTGAATTTAACTCAGGTCTATGGTATTTTGCTCAATTGGGAGCAGTCTGAAAAGCAAGCTGATCAGAGTGAGCATATTCGTGCTACTCTTGGAAGTCAGAAGATATCCAATGCCCTTGTAGCAGAGCTTGATGAAATCGATCAGAGACAGAAGTCAAAAGTGTCTAAGAAAAGCTCGAAGTCACTGATAGCTGAAGAAGAAGGTGGTCAGAATGAAGAAGAGTCAGAATATGAGTATGATGAAGGATTGGAGAAGCTTGAGAAGGATATGGCCATGATGGTTGCTAATTTCAGAAGGAACACCAGATCAAAACGATTTGTTGGTGCTCCATCATCTGATAAATTTCAATCAAAGGGTGAATGCTACAAGTGTGGCAGAATTGGTCATTTTGCAGCTGAATGCAGATCAATGTCAGTGAATCAAGTCCCTGAACCCATGCCAGATGTCAGAAATGACAAGTACAACAAGTACAAGGCAAAATACAAGAAACTGAAGGCATTGGCTAAATCTGGGAAGAAGAAAGGAAAAGGTTTTGTTGCTGAAGAAGGTTCATTCAGTAATTCTGATTCCTCATCATCTGATGAAGAAGAAGCAATGATTTGTTTAGACAAGGTGTACTGTCTGATGGCTAATGACACTGAACTTCTTGAAGACATCAAAGAAGTCACTCCTAAATGTTCAACATCTGAATGGGATCCTGAAACTCTTTACAAGGTACATTGTTTTAAAACATATACAGCTGCTGAAAAAGATAAGGTCTTTGAGTCTTTGATAGTTGACTTATCAAATGCTCATGATATTCAAAGAGGGCAGAAACGTAAAATTTGTGACTTACAATCCAAACTTAATGATCAAAATGAAAATGAGTCAAAGTTGAAGAAATTAAAACTTGATCTTGATGCACAAATTCATGCTAATCAAATGTGTGTTCAAGAAAAAGTTAAGTTTGAAACACAATTTCAACAGCTTAAAAAGGTCATGGAATTTTGGTATAAGTCAAATGATAAAGTCAATCACTGTGTGAATAATCAAATTCCAAAACAAGTCAAAGCTATTTTAGGAGGAGATTATGAATATGCTGCATCCCTCGCTGATTCAACAATGGTTGACCCTGTTTTTAATCCCAAGGGTAATTTTTCAGAAGCTGTATTTGAACCCATCTCCATCTTCAATGAACCACGACCAAACTATTTTACTAAAAGCAAGTTGGTCACTGAAGATACTGATGTCTTAAATGATAATGATGAGATAAATATTTTGAAAACTGTCAAATCATCAGTAACGTCTCATCTTATCAAAAACATCGCTGATAATCAAACAATCATCAGCAACTTCACTGACACTGTATCAGTCACTGAGACAACCTCCATCAGTGACCTAAAGTCAAAGATGCAAGAAGTGACAATCAGCAATAAAAGTTGTGTGATTGTATCAGATCAGCAACTTAAAAAGAAGAAAGCCAAAAAGACCGGCTATTTGAACAAAAAGTGTTATAAATGTGGCAACAGGCAACATGTGTCATCTGAATGTTCGGTTACACCTTTTGAAAAACAAAACATCGTCAGTGAACATTCAGATACGATTTATTCAAATCAGTGGACGCCAAAACCAGCGCTTGATCACTATGAACCTATCTCTGGATGGGTTCATCAACTGGACTAATCATTTTAGTTCATTTTGTCTCATGAGTATTTATTATGTTGTCATACTTGTTTTATATCAGTGACTTAATTTCTTCTAAGCTGATTTTGTTAGTATTCTAAGTTGTAACTTAATCAGTGACGAAGCAATCTAATGATATGATATACAACTTATATACAACATAATCTCTACTCATGATTTAAAAAAAAAAATCTCTTTATGGTTTATTCAAGAATAATAATCCTTTTTCTCTATTTATAAAATGATCACATCTCTATGGTTTATTCAATATTCTAAGTTGTGTTTAAACCAGCAAGACTACATCCTTGCCTAAATACAGAAACAATGTTATTATTCTTGACCATTTTTGTGGTAAATCAAGAAATTGGTTATGTATCTTCAGTAACTTTCAAACTCACTGAAGATATCATTTAATGGTGACAAAACATTCGTTATGTTTAGTACATTGTGTATTTAACTTAACGGATTTCAAAATTAAATATTTTATGGTATATCGAAAAAATCGCGCGCTTCTGACACTCTCTTTCCTACGTCAGCGTACTTTTTCCGGCACACCACTCCCATCACCATTAATGCCACCACGCACCACCATCATAACCATCTCCACCTCTACATCTTCCACCACGACTGCCCACGTTGTTTTCATCTCAGCCACACAATCATTAGTAAGGTGTACTATTTAAACCTACAAATCAGCAACTTGTCATCTTTTACACTTTACTAATTTTCGAAAACCCTTTGGCATTTTCAAAACCCTAAAATAAGTGTTTAATCAAAGATTTTCCAAGGTTCTGTAATGGCTAAATCAAAATATTTTCTCAACTCTTACACTGCCACTGAAGATATCAAAGCTCTTCGAGCTCCTGTAGTTGGTGAAGATGATATCATTACAGTTCCAAAAGCAAATTATTTGGGTAATCTTTCATGCCCTAAAACAGAGTACGCGGAGATTATCAATTTTCTGAAAAATCATTTTATTCTCCCTGCTCTCACATTATCCCCTGAAAAGATGAATCCAGAATGGTTGAGTGAGTTTTGGTATACCTGTACTCACTCAATCGTTAATAGTACCTCTTAACTTAAAGGTTTTATCGATAACGGAGGTCAAGAAATAATTATTTCTGCACACACCATCCGTACTGTTTTACAACTCCCTGAGCACGATACTTATGACCCACTGCCTGACAAAGAAGATGCCAAAGGAGGCATAGTGAATCTCACTGGGATTCACTGCAAATACACTATGGATAGCAATGGAAATCGTAAGTACTCTACTGTTCATAAATCTAAAATGGATGGTGTGTGGAATGCCCAATTTTCATCCTTTATTCAATCTTTGGGCACAAAAACAGGGAGTTATGATCAATTTAACTCCCTAGAAGCACAGTTAAGCTGGTCACTGGTCAACTCCTTAAAAGTTGACTATGCAAGTGTGATTTTTGATGATATTGTTTCCAGAATCTGTGAATCTACCAGAGCAAAATTTGTTTCCTATCCTAGGTTCCTTTCACTTATTTTTAAAGATCAATTTAAATCCTATGATAGGATTTCATTTAGAGGTTTTGAACCTACTCTGATAGGAAGTCAAATTTTTAGTAAAACTGCAACTGTGCTTCTCCCTGATTTTATGAAACCAAAGGGGATACTTGCACCCCAGCCTTTACAAGCTATACATCCGTCTGGTTCTGCCCCCCATCGATCACGTCACTGATCACACCTCCAGTGACCATTGCTGATCAACCATCAAAGCAAAAGCCACCAACTGCTCCTAAGAAAATCAAGTTAAAGTCCCTGACATCAAAGGATCAAGGACAGAGTCAGAAAAAGACGTCTAAGGACGCCAAGAGTGAAGCAGCAACTGAACGTTCAGTCCCTACGGGCACTCTTGATCAACCTATGCCTAAAACTTCTTCACTGGACTCACAAAAGTCCAGTGACTCTATAAAGGGAAGCCTACAGACAGCTACAATGGCTCAACCCATTGTTAGCAGTGATTCGGGTGCAACCCACACCCATCCATCGAGTCAACCCATCAGCCACTCATCATTCTCACAAAAGGATGATGTTTTAGTCAAAGGGCTAGTGTCACCAGCGGGTGTTAACACACTCATTACTGATGACACATCACTGGCTACAGACCCGGGCCAACTCTCATCTTTCACTGCACCAACCGACAATGTCCCTCCCCAGTCACAGGGAGAGATACAGGTTGACCTTTCTGTTTCTAATGATCCATCAGCTAAAACACAAGCTGATGATGTTGAGGAAGCCCAACCAATGGACACTTCTTCATCTTCTTCTGAAAAAGATCAGCAACATGGATCTTTTGATCTTACACTTCCAAAGGTGAATCAGCAACCAGATGATACTGATATTTCATCTCTACCCTTCTCCACCTTACCACATGCTGATTTCATAACCTCACCCATTCAGGAATTAGATGAAATGTCTATTTCTAGTGATAACATTGCTCAACATGCTGATGATCAACCATCTCAACCAGATGTTGAAATTCAATCTGAATCACAAACAATTCCACCAATCTCCCATACAACTCAAAAATCACCAACCAACAAAGCATCAACTTCCACCACATCATCAACAGACAAATTGCTGCTTGAGTACATTGCTGCTTCACAGCAAAAAATTCGAATGCTCACTGAAGATAGAGAGACCTTGACTGGGAAACTCACTGATCTCACTAATAAGGTTCACTCTCTTGCAGCAGCTTATGAAACCATTCCAGATTGGAGTGATTCTATCAGAGAAAAGGTCTCACTTATTGCAAATGCTGAAATAGATCACTATCGACTTCTGGAAACTCATGCTAAGTCTCTTACTGATCTCGCCTCATTCACCAGAATCAGCCTCAAAACTCATGAAGATGCAATAATCTCTCTCAATGAAAAACAAAAAACAATGGCATCTTCTGTTGTGGATTATATCACTCATGCTGGTAAAATTATCAGCCAGCTTCCACAAATTATCTCCAACCATCATGAAACCATCACTGGTCTAGAAACTATGCATGAAGATCATCAGAAAATCTGCATTAGACTTGAGGAGATCATTCAATTCGTTTCTGAGGCTGAGGGGGAGAATGAAGATGATGATGCTAAGGATTACACTCCCTTTGATAATGACTCATCAGATATGGATGTCGCTGAGGAAAGAGAAATGGGTGTTTTCCCTGAGTTTCATCCTGATGAACAAAGAAGGTATGACTATCTAGTCAAAGAGTGGGCTGCTGATAAGAATGCACGAGTTATGGGGGAGTCAGCAAGCTTTGAGATGATGAGGTGGGAATGGATGAATAGACAACAAGAAGATGATGTTGTCAATATGGATGAAGGAGATGATGATGATGATGATGATGATGATGACAATGATGGTAATAATGGAAGTGATGAAAAGAAAAATGATGTTGCTGATATACAAGATAGTGCTGATAAAGAAGTCAAGAATGATGGGACAAGTGAAAAAGGTACTGATGTAGTGCTAATGATAAGAAAGAAGAAGATATTGCTAATCAGATGGAAGATCAGCAACCAGTAGTCTCTGATGATCAAATGGAAGATCTGCTACCAATCTCCTCTATTTCAATAAAAAGAAAAAGGACCAGCGAGTCTCCCACATCAGAGTTTATTTCTTCTAAAAAGATAAACTTCTCTGAAGAAGAAATAGCAGCCACCATGCACAATCTCAAAACTATCATTCAGCAACCTCATACAGACACTGTCATATCTGAGGCATTCCCAGCAACAGCAATCATTCCATCAGCAACAATCCAAACATCAGCAACAATCCAAACATCAGCAACAATCCAGACAACAGCAACAACAACTGCACCAATTACAACAACCACAACAGCAACTACACAGATCACCATCTCAATTCCCACTATCACCACTCCAACAGAAGCAACAACTACTACAACTCATCATCACTCTCAATCTGAGATCACAGAGTCAGATTCTTCTGTTCCTGCTCATCTTTTGTCATCAGTTGTAACTTCAGAAAGTTCTCATCATGAAGAAACTGAACAGCAACGAATAGTAAGAAAAATTAAAGAGAGACAAAAGCATGAGAGGGAGATGCTTTTAAAATTTCAAGCTGAGCTAGATGAAGAAGAAGAAGAAGAAAGAAAGAGAAAGCTGAAAGAACAAGCTGATTCTGATCGAGCTTATCTATTGAAGCTGAGTGGAGATGAAGCCATTCAAAAAGAAAGAGAAATCTTCTTAAAAAGAAAGCAAGAAGATGAAGACTTTAGGCTATCTAAACTCCTTCAAGATGTTGAAGAATCTGATCTTCAACAAGAGATTTGTGCAAATAAAAAGGGCAGCAAGTTGAAAAAGAAAGGGGGAGCAAAGACCTCTGCTGATAAAATGTTGGATGAGATTGACAGAAAGAAATATGCTGTCAGAATGGTTGGAAGATCAAACCCTGCTCCTATCACAAAAGTCTACCTGAAGAAGCCTAAGAACAAGTCTCAAGCTCAGCTACTTATCCACAGAGGATTGGATTCTCAAGCAATCAATCTTGATCAAGTATGTAAACTACATAGAGAAGAATGGAATGAAATTAGACTTACTATCAATCACTCCTCAAGTGCTGCAAAAGAAGAAGTTTTGGCTGAAATTGACAGATTGTTCAAGAAAATGGTGGATCTACAGCTACTTAGACCAGAAGACACTGTCATATTTAGTGAAGAGATAGTGCAGCCACCAAGTCCAAGGTATAGGGCAGGTACCAACAAAATTATTAGAATCCCAAACACCAGCAAACTGAATCTGTCAATTCCTGATGGAGTGCCAAGGGTTGAGGGCGCTGAAGTTACTGAAGGAGAGAACGGGATTGTTTACAGGGACTTCAATGGAAAGCTGTGTTTCCAAAGAGAATCAGAACTTGAAAAGATAGATCATGAGCAGCTTGTACATCTCATCAGAATAGTCAGTGTACTTCCCAAGGACTCAACAATGAGAAAAGCAATCATGGAAGAAGGGCTTGCTAGACAGTACAGGTTCCTGCCATCCAGTGACAAATATGAATTACAGAGTGAGTTGGGCATCGTAAAAGAAGAAGAAGTTTGGGGATGTTTAAATTGAAGCTTGTAATAGATTAGGTTTATTGTAACTAAATTTACTTTATGATATACAGTTCAATGGAACCTAATTTTGTTTTTGAGAAAACCAAAGTGCAAAACTCAGATCATATCAAAAGAATCCAAAAAGAAAAATGAATGGATCACAAGTATAAAGTCACTGAATGTTTAAATTCTTAAACACTGACTATAAACTTTTACAGCAACAAGTTTGTCTAGGGAGCTTCAATCACAATCATTTAGGGGGAGATTGTTGAGTCACTGGTCGCTGACCACGATGAAGTCAGTGGTCGCTGACCAACTCAACTGTTCACTACTTAATGAAGAAATGGATTGTATCGAAGCTGCTGTTGCTAATGATAGGTTTCGCTGATCGTCATTCATTCTGTTTGATTTTCTGAGGAAGATTTAAAGCTCAACTTGGTGTGTCGCTGATCAACATCAGCGAGAGCATTACTTCTTCAAATCAATAAAGGCAAAAGTCACTACCAGAATAACAGCTAGTCACTGAAGATCTTCTGTTCAATTCATTCTACAAGAGCATGTTAGCTCGCAGTGAGTGAGGAGGATTGCTGCATCTTCAGTGACTATTCAATAAAGCCTCTCAATCATCTAGTACTAAAAAGTACTGTACTTAACTATACATCAGCAAGAGTGTTCCAGTTCGAAGTATGTCTGAAAGATTACGTGGCAGCAAGTGATTGGTTTAAAGGTAACGAGATATTTGCGGTAACAGAATTGGGACCCGCAGAATGTCGGTTTATCAGAGATCAGGACCAATCAAGTAGCGACACGTGTCCATCCAAGATCCTATTTTGTAGGCGATATTTTAGGAACTCTTGTAGTATAAATAGTTCAGTGTTTTGTACTATTGAGGTTAGTCGTCATATGCACCGTTCTTCTGTTTGTCAGAGAACTAGTTTGTCTAGGTGTATATTAAGACTCAGCGAGGTTAACTATCAGCGTGTATGTCCACTGTAGTTAATACTCTTCATTGTAATAATTTAGCTAAGTGTTTGAATTGGATTAACTTTGGTTAATCCATTCCGCATTCAACACTTCGTGAATTTAATCAATACAATTCACTTTCAGCTACTATTACTTGTCGTTCTTTGATACTGTTATATCTTTAATCTGTTACTTCAATACCGTCATACTCTGTTATAGATAATTAATTTAAAACAATCTGAAACACTTGGTAAAATCGGAAATTGTTTTAAATTGTATTCAACCCCCCCTTCTACAATTAAACTTTACATTTTGTGATTCCAAATCACTAACTAATAGTGATTACGAGACTATCACCACCACACCACCACCTTTGATTCACAAAATAACACCACCAAACGACGTCGAATCGCCGAAGTCCTTTAAGGAAAAACGACCACCACATCACGATCTACAACTTCATCTTTTCGGAATTTCATTTTGACACCGCGTAAGTTTCCGACAAAAACCCGAAACTCTCCGTTTTCGATTATTTTTACATGATTATGGGTTATTTAAGTTGATAATGTCCAAATATATGTTGGGTAAAAGATTTGGACCGAATGGTCGCTGGAAAACTCGTTTTCGATACAAATTCCGGTCATCAGACCGCAACGTCGCATTTGGCCCAGACTTTGTGCGACGTCAGATGCGACGTCGCAAAACACATCACGACGTCGCAAAACACATCACGACGTCGCACATAGCGACATCAGCCACTACGTCGCCCTAATTGACCGACGTCGCACTTAGCGACGCAAGCCCTTATGTCGCAGAAATCAACAACGTCGCATATAGCGACGCCACGCACAACGTCGCATTAAATTGCGAAAGTCGCACATAGCGACGCCATGCTTAACGTCGCAGACAGGACCTGCGACGTCGCACCCAACGTCGCACAAACCAGAAAACTCAGATTTTCACTAAGTGTCGAGACCCTAAATTTTATCACTTGATTTCACCCAATTTCAAGTCCAGATGCGTTTTTCACCAAAGCAATATAGTAGAAATAAAAATTTTCCAAGCTGACTTGGCAGCTCGACCCCAACCAGGGGCTCTGCCCCTTGGACCCCGCTACCAGGGGCGCTGCCCCCGGACCCCCGTACTTAGATTCCGTAAGCATATTTCTCACCAAGTGTTGAACTTGCACAATTTCAAATACTCGTGTGATACGACTTCTAAAACACATTGAAACATACTATTCAAGTATAACGTTTCGAGACCAAAATTGTAATGATGGGATTATTATTACAAACAATCACCAACGAGCCGTATACATTTTCAAATACTCAAATCAATCAACCAAATCTTAGTAATTTGGATAAGTCAATCAACCAAATCGAGGTAATTTGGACAAACATCTACAAAGGTAGTCTTTCGGGATGCCTAATCAATTAATAACCATCGCGTGTCATGGACACCCTCAGGTTACAAGTCTTCGGACAACACATCACAGCTAATCAATTCAAGTTTATTCCAATAAACACTCACGACTCAAGTGAGTCTCATAGCCCCTCTTTTTACTGTTTTACTCAGGGGTGTGATACAATGCTTATTTTTAACATATGAACGCAAGTACAACTTTTTATATACTACATGAGTTTTACACACTAATCATTTAAAGTCCTCCGTCAGCATAGTTGTTAATACGTTGTAGCGTGAATATTAGTATATGGTACCATATAGGATTGACCCTCCTCGTTCGGGTTAGCAAGCACTAACCGGGTAAATGGACGTACTAATATTTGGGAAGACGAGTGTTGATTAGGCACTCGTGGAGGCAAAAACGCTCAGGCTGTGATCCTGACCCACGAGTTAAGCTCAACTATGTGCTCATGGCTGTATACACTTACATTATCAATTGCTGGATGCAATTCAATTACTTAAATCTTGCGGTTCATACGATATTATCTGATTTCAAACCTGTGAGCTCACCAGCTTTTAGCTGACCCATTTAGCATGTATCGCAGGTACCCAGCAGTAGATCGGACTGTCTCAGGAATTCCATAGCTCGAGTCAGCATGCAGACATTAGAGATTTTCTTGCATTAGTATATTTTGTACAAGTACTTATGTACTGAAATATCTCATTTTATCGAACACGAGCTATGTACAGCTTCAAATGTTGTAAACATTTCTTATATTAATATATTTTGTTAAAACGACGCATATAGAGTCGTTTACTATATATCTTTGTGCTTTGATTATTGATTAGTAACACCCAATGTATGCTTCCGCTAAACAGTAAATTTGGGGGTGTTACATGTACCTTGTATACGTGACATCCCCAGCTTATAGCAATGCTTCCGCTAACCGAAATCAACGAATTTGGGGGTGTTACAATATATATGCGATGCGTTAGAGATTAAGATGTGGATATTTGTAATTGATTTATGTGTGAAGTTTTTATATAATAAAATTAGGGAAAATAGAAAACAAGGTAAAAAATGTGATGGCATCTAATCTAACTGGTCAATTCGTAAATAATTCGATTGGGATATATATATATATGTGAAAACTTATGTGGCTGAGGTTTATAAGATAAGGAAAGAGATATGAATAAGGGCATAATAGTCACTAGTGGATTGATAAATTATTATTAGTAATTTTAGAATATTAATTACGAATAAATTTAAATTTTGGATATATATGTAATTTTTCAATGAAGTTGGGTATCTATATGGTATTTAAATGGTTTAAGGTGGATATATATGCAATTCTCCCAAAAACGAAACAAATACATAAGAGATAAATTTAAGGGTCCGTATTTAGATACCCCTTTTTGTACTTTTTCTCATCTCATACCCCCTCACCCATCTAATCAATCATATCAAGCTCTTTTTTTTTTTTTACTTTCTAGGTATACCATCTCTTTTTCTAATTACTAACCCCTGTTTAGTCTAAAACTGAAACTGATTCTGTACTGAACTGAGACCGATCTTAGATAAAACCGGATTGAAAAAGGAATTGACGGGGACCGAAGTGGGCCGGGGGTATCCCCTATAATTCAGGGGTGGCTTTATAATTCCCCTAAATTTAAGTTAGCTATGATCATTTATAAGCATAAAAATATGTTCTAGACTTCTAGCCTGATAGTATCATAGTAATATTATTAGTGGCGGAATCATAAGTTTTAGTCACTAATAACAAAACAAATTTGAAGTTTGATTCGATTCGTAGTTTGTCAAGACAAAGTCATAATCTTAATGACGATTGACATTGTAAATTTTAAATATTAAAAAGTATAAAGATAAGTGATTCGACATCCAAGTGTTGAACATGCAAGTTTTCAACCTGAAGGTAAGTGTTCCGACTAATTAGTTGCACCACTTAAGAAAGATCGATATCACTTTAATACAACTGATAATTTGAAAGAAGTTTTACACCACATCGGCTTGATTGATTAGTAGTGTGTCCTAGTTTTGAAGGTCAAAGTTTTGGTACATTCATATTATTCGGTCTAGCTTAGTAGATTGAGGCATGTCTCGATCTATTTTGGTGTGTTTTTTCCTTGTGTGAGTCCCACATATCAGTTGTAATTCGCAAGTTTTCGTTATAAACCTTTACCGGAGGTACCGTTTCTTTTACCAAAAAAAACACTACATATAGCTCTTTAAGAACGCACTGAGTGGAGAGGGCAAACCTTCAATGTTCAACAACTTGAACGCTGGGATTCAGCGTTCACCACTCTTCGCCGGCGTTCAAGTCAAATTTTAAGGGAGAACGTTGCGTTCAAGGCTTTAACCCTTTTTTCTTTTCCTCATTTTTGATTGGTTAAATTCATTTTGAAGGACTCGTTACTTTTAGTTGTAAATTGAACCACGCTCCTTAAAATCGTATTCGTGTTAAACATCGGTGTTCAATTGAATATCAAGCTGAACAACAAACACATGAGCAACCACTCTTTGTGCTCTAATGACATATTTTCGTTTTTGTGTTACACGTATGTTATTCGTATATCGTATGATTATAGTTAACTTTATAGTTTTGTTACACTAAGTAAATGCAAAATCATTATGTTGGTACTAGGTAAACACTAAAGTCAGAAGAAAAAACAAATAAGGGTAAAAGAGTAATTTTATAAATGACCCATCAACAACAATGATACCCACCTTGGAACCAAAATTTGGCTTGTAGAGTTGGCAATGTCGTCGTTTTCATTTGGTCTTATTATTTTCAACTTCAATTCATTAAAAAATAAAAATAAAATACTACTCAGATTTCCTTCCCTCCCCATAACCAAAACTAGCAGTTAACCTGCCTCAATCCACTCACCTACTCTCTCTCTCTCTACAAAATCCTTCATTCAATTTTCTCTCTCACACACTCAAACACACACACACATCATCATCTCTCTCTTTCATTGCATTAAATTGTTGCAGTTACTGGAATCTCTATCTCTATACTGGTTGAAATAGCAAAAGGAGTCTGTTCAAGAGAGAGAAAGTAATTTAGAATTAACGGAAATAAGATGCCGTTAGTGAGAGTGGAGGTTAGAAATGAGTACGGTTTAGGAATGCCGGAGCTCTACACCGGAATCGATAGAGAAGATCCGAAGGCGGTGCTTGACGGTGTCGCTGTTGCTGGCCTCGTCGGACTCCTCCGTCAATTAGGCGATCTAGCAGAGTAATTATAAATTCCTTATTATTTTATTATTTAAGTATTTCTGAGTAATTAGGTTAACTTGATATTGAAATTTGTTTACTGTTAGTATTCAGTGCTGTGGTGTAAAGGTTAGGGAGGTTTACTGCAGATGAAAACATTCTAAGTGAGAATTTGTGATGAAATGAAGTTTTTGCATATTATGAAGTTACATTTCATTGCCATTCAGCTTTGTATGCAAAATGTGACTATAAGATAACTGTCCTTTAATGAGAAGTGTCATTTTCATTAGTAGTTTCTAAGTTTGTGTAGTGGTTGGGAGTGTAGTTTGCTTTTTGAAGGAGTTAGAGCTGTTTTCTTTTGCATCATTTTTTAAGTGCTTTGTTTTTGTTATGGTGTGCTTCTGGTGAGTGTTCTCTAGGATGAAGTTATAATAGACTTGGAAGTAATAAATGACATTAGATGTGGAAACCTACACTGAAGTCTAATCAAAATATAAGGCAGGATGTTATATTAAACTGAAGGTTCGATATTGGCTGAAGATATCTTTCTTCAGATTCTTCTTCTGTCTATTCTTTGGTTTTCTCATTGAAGCAGGAAAGTCAGATATAATTGGGATGGCTGGATTTCCAATCCTAGAAACTTATATATCAGATAAATGTTTTAGTGGGGCTACATGCCATTTCCATTCTAATCCTTTCGTTGACAATGACATTAGTTCTAACAGGATGACCATGCTATAGCTGAGGCTTCCATACTCCTATTAAATATCTAATTGACTGACATAAAAGCAATTTAGTTAAGAGTATTGTTTTGAAAGATGTTATTAACCCCCTAGGTTAGCCCCTGTGTCTTAGATACTAGTCTTATGATTAATGCTTCTCACACACACATGGAAAGTCTTACTTAGTACATCAGCATGCAAATTAGAGTGCAACCTGCAATAACATTCATAAGTTGTAATGGATACGAAAGCATTATAGTATAGGGCCTTGGTGTATGTATCATCTTAAACCTGTAAATGGATCTAAAATATTATGTGCTTCAAAAGGCCTATGTGATGGGAGCCACATGGCAATAGAGAGGAATAGTTCAGGATGGATAATAGCAGGGTTGTAAAAATCGGGATTAATCCCCGATTAATCGGGTATTAATCGGGTTTTGGATGTAGGCCGATCAGATTAGCTAAAATCGGTCTTAAAAATCGGTCAACGGGTTTATATCGGGATTAATCGGTCAGACTCTGGATTAATCGGTCAAAGTTTGGATTAATCGGTCAAAATTGGTCAAAGTCAATGTTGGTCAACATTTTTATTTGACTTAATGTTAGGGTATGAGTCCATTTGAACAATTAAATGATTATGTTAAACGATTATGTTAAAGTTTTTGTTTATTCATGTTTACGTTTACACATAATTTTGAAATTTATTATTTAAATGTAAAAAAAAGTCAAAAAGTCAATTCCGATTAATCCCCGATTGATCCCCGATTTTGCCGATTAATCCTTACAAGGTCCCGACCGATTAATCCCCGATTAGCGACTTTTACAACCTTGGATAATAGAAATGTATACGTCTGCTATCATATTTACCTTTTGCAGCCGTTTATGTGGGAACTTTGCGTATATGGATGATTTGCCTCGCAATATATTGTTTTTACATATAATTGAAATAAAACCTTTCAGTTGAATTTAGCATTCTTGTGCTAAAGATATGAGCCATCATCGAGATTGTGTTTTTGTTTATTTGATTATTGGATATTAATTACTTATAATATAATCTGATTTTTTGGGAACTGAGATAAAAAAAAATTCCATGTAAAGATTTGCAGCAGAAATTTTTCATGGCTTACAAGAGCAAGTGCTAATTACATCTTCCAGAAGTCATAAATTGGTTGAACGAGTACACAACATTGAAGCTGCACTCCCTCCTCTAGAGAAGGCTATTTTGGCACAAAGGAGTCACTTGCATTTTGCTTACACAGCTGGTAACACCTGCTAAGTTTTTATATCACCATTAGTGATGATTCTGATAGTTACATTATACACAAAATTTCATTATAGAGTGCATACCTGTCATTAGTTTTCTCAAGTTATTGCATGCAATGTTTTGAGTTAGTGGTTGCAATTTTTCTTATCTAATGTTCGTTGTAACACATATATCACAGGTTCTCACTGGCATACTCGAATCAGAACTGAACAAAACCATTTCATATATAGTGACTTGCCACGATGCATTATGGACTCTTATGAAGACTGCCGCGATCCTCCACGTCTGCACAAGCTTGACAAGTATGAGTGTCGTTTGATATTTCATTATATTATTATTAGAATGTTAGGTGCCTTATGATTCATGGTTAACTTTCAGATTTGACATCGGGGGACCAGGAGCTTGCTTCAGAAGATATTCTGATCCAACTTATTTCAAAAGAACATCAGCTGGCCCTTATGAAGCACATCTTCTAAGTGTCCCGAGAGAAAAGAAGGCACGCAGAAACAAGGTATGTTTCATTATTCACAGACATCTGTACTATAATTTAGATGGGTTGACCAACGAGTTCAATCAATTTCATATATCGAGTAACTATTCTGTATCGTCCAAACTACTGATATGCTGGATGTCAAGCCCCATTTCTATTTGTAGTATGTATTAGAAAGAAAAAAAGTGAACCAGTTGTAGAAAATTTCTGACACTTAAATACTTATGGCACGCTACTTTCTTACTGATGTTTACTTATGCAGAAAAAGAGATCTTCATCAAGGTATAAAGATGTGACACATGTTGCTCCAGTGATTATACCTGTTGGAAGGTACAACGCTCTTAAACTTATATGTAGAGGTGGAAAATGGCTGGTGGGTCTGGCGGGCTAGTTAATGGGTTAACATGGAGAACTTCTGTGACACGCTTGGTTGGCTTGAATTAACCAGGAACCACTTTTTCTCCAAAATGTGTTTTCTTTTTGTAATTAGTTGGTGTTAGTCTGTCATATATGATTACAATGTTGATGTGTTTGAATTTTTGAATAATAACATGATTTTCATAATAACTTAATCTTTTTAATAAGATGATCTAGGACGTTCCATGCATTGGAGAATGGAGATAGACTGTTGGCTTGTTTCGCCTTCTGTTATGAGTTAATAATTTATATCATACCTGTTTGACCTGTAGATACACTGTTGGCTTTTATGGCCTTTGATAATTTATATTATACCTGTTTGGCCTGCAGACCTAAAACATAATCTGAATATAAATATATAATTCTTTATAAGTGTCAGTGGTTGACTACTTTTTAATGCAGTAAAAACGTGATTAAATTGTATGTTTTTTCTTCGTCTGCAGAACGGATTTTGGCTCTTCGAACTTTGAAGAGAAAGCTTCCCTTTCTGAAGATGTCTCAACATTTCATGTTCCACAGAAATCTGGAATCGAACAAGAAGTTGATCATATGACTACGTTTGATTCAGGAAATGGGTCGGGTTACATAGACTGTATCCTCCGTCCTAGTTACTCAACACAATCTGAAGACAACAATGCTAAGGAACTGTCTTCTGATTCAAATCCACGGCATAGTTCTTATCTTGATTCGGATGAAAATATCCACAATAGCTATGTAGCAGAGCAGAGTAGCACAAAATCACCTTACATTACATGGGATGAAAAGTTAGAAATTATAGATTCTACAGCCTTGCCCAATGACACTACAGAAATATCTTGTGCAACTGAGAAGGTAAATAATGATGAGAAAGAAGATTCGAATTCCAGAGTTGTTGGCCATATTGATCTTGACTCTCATGATGAACAACCTCTTCCAACGTCAGCCGTAGTCGGGGGCCAGCATGATGAGATTGAAAGTGAAACAGATTTTTACATGGATGCACTAAATACCATTGAGTCAGAGTCTGAAAATGATTTAGATTGCCACACAAAGAGAGAACTGCAGCGATACTCCAATGTGAACAAGAAAGATGTGGAAGGGATTCATGAAGCAGGTCATCTAGATGACAGTTCAGCGAATTTTGAGTTTCATGTTCCAGAGAGCAGTCCTAAGTCAACATTCCCCGAATCCCATATGGCAGCTTACAATTCCTCGAACAATGAGAATTATGAGGGTGTGGCCAAGTCAGATCAGCTTGGAGCTAGTGATCAGGCAACTTCACCTCAGGTGGCTGGCAGACATTCAATTTCCGTAACTGCCCCTGACAAATTTGAATCTGAAGAAGTTGAACATGTTACAAATCCGGAGGCTGTTGCCAGTGATGGCTTATACTCAAGGTCTAAAGAAGCAAACTCACAGGATTTCCTGAATGAACACATCTTGAATACTAACGAGACTCCCAAGCCATCTTTGTCAACTTCTGGTGGTCAAACCACTGTCAGCAATCCAGTAATGTTCTGGACAAATGGTGGCCTATTGGGACTTGAGCCTTCTAAACCTCCAGATTTTGGTTTGCCATCTGCAGTTGGACCAGGTCCTGCAGAAGAAACTAAAACTGGAAACACAATCAATAAGGATGGACATGTTGCCAGAGTAGACATGGTTGTCAACGCCTCCCAGTCGGAATCATCTGGCAAAATTCCTGGTGTCGATGGTCTTAATTTTGCTCAAGAACATGATGGGAAAGATGATCCTGCTAATGGTAAAACGGATGATGGCATTAATTCATCCCGGATATTTGAATTCAGCAATAGATTACTAGTAAATGGTTTTAGAAAACAAATATCACTTGTTGGGAACGAAAGGCTAGCCAGCTCTGTGAAAAGTGAAGTTCCCGAGAATACATATATGAATAAAGGATATCGAACTGTTACGGGTATACCCTTCAGAGAACAATTTGGAAATGGAACTCACTTCATCTCACCCTCTTCTCCCCCTCTTGAACATATGAGGATATCTTTCCAGCCTATTGATGGGTTCGAGACTTCTAAACTGAAATTGATGTTTCCTGATGGAAACATTAATAATGAAAGTAATGGACACATGTTTCCTTCATTTCAGTTGGTGCCAGAGCCAGAAATTTCATTACATGAGTCGGTTTCAGACTCTGATGATGACACTTTCTGTAGATCGTCACCATATGCATCAGACGACTGCCATAGTAACCCTTCTGAATCAAATTCCGATCAGTGGGATTCCAGTGACTCTCCCCGAATCAAGGATCATGAGCTAGATGATGCTTTTGGGAGGATCTCATCTGCAGAATCTGTTTCAAGCTCTCTTGTGAATGGAATTAGATTGCAGCAAGGCTTCCCTGGCCATGGAAACTATGGATGTCAAAGTTCATTTCATGAAGATGGCATGCAACAACCTTCTCAGCGTGGTCTTTTATTCGATATTCCTAACTTCAATTCTATGAAGGTTTCACATAACCAGGTAACTGATGACTTCAAGGAGCCTACACCACCTCCTCCACCACTACCGCCAATGGAATGGCGAGGTAGTAAGCCACATCCTAGTGTGACAGTGGAGAAAGAAGATGGCCTCTCAGAAGCCTTGACTTATGCGTTAAATCTGAAACCTCCAGAGCCTACACTCCCTCAGCAACCGAAGCCAGCTCCAACGACACAAGATCATTTTGTTAAAATGGATAAACCTCTGCTTAAGCACAAGGTAAACTTGCTGTACTTCATGTTTTCATCTAATATGTTATAAGTAATTTAGAGCACCATCATACCAGATCTGAGTATTTCTGAGAACAATAACGAATGGGTGACAAACATTGTATTTTGTTTGCACAGCAGCCTGACTGGCAGAATCTACATGTTCAGAATGAATCCCATCGCACCAATAACGGAAAAGTGGGTGATGAAAAGGAAGACTTTCTACAGCAGATTAGAACAAAGGTGAGTAGCCCTTTCTATTTCCTTACTCTTTAGTCTTTACTACAAATCATATAATCCTTATGGATTTCAGTTTTGTAGTGAATTAGATCAGCCTTAGTTTCTCAGCATTAAAAAATATAAATTATGTACAATTTATAAGTTTCTTCGTGTGCTACAAAATCAACTATTCATCTGCACTTTCCATATAATCTCCATTTCATAATCTTTACATTTAGCTAATTAAACCATTTGTCATTAAAATATGTTTTTGATTATAATTCACATATAGAAACTTCAATTTTTGCTATGTAACTATGAAACCCTTGTCTTTATAGAAGTTTGCAAAGTGGTAGACTTGAGTTGATTCTGTCAGTTTAACTTTTCTTTGAAGATTAATTTTCCGTATGCGCATGTTATATTTAAATTCAAATATGTGGTTAACATGTAAATACACCCTTTTTATGGCATGCAGTCACGCAATCTAAGACGTACTTCAACAGCTCTGACTACTCCTACACCAGCTGGCCATACCAGTGTTAAAGTTACTGCAATTCTCGAGAAGGCAAGCGCAATCCGACAGGTTTCCCCTCTTTTCCCTCCCGCTCTCTTTTCATCTGTTGCCTCCTCATTTTTAGGATCAACAAAATATTCAAATTAGTAATTTCAGGAAACAGCTAAAAACATAATAGTTATGGTTCAGCGATTTTCTGTATCCATTTGTTGCTAGTAATTCTAATAAGAGGTGGCAATTTGATCCAATTCCTTGTGAATGATTCGAATTGGATAGTGTTTAATTCCAAATGGGTCAAATAAAAATAGCTATAAATAAAATTTGTTATATGGATGAAAAACTATTTAAAATGCATACAACCTCCTTCATTGCTTTCTTAAAACATCCACAGTATTATTGTAAATAATAATAATTTTTGTAAATATATTTAATGCATAAATCTTTTAAAACTAGGCTTGAAAATCATTTGATCGTTGCCCAACTTGTCTGACCCGACCATTTTGCTACCTTCTAAGTAACCATATATTGCAAGTTCATTGTAAGATATTATAGAAATATCTGCAGTAATTTGTTTGTGGAAATCCATATAGGAAAATATGAAAGGAAAGTTGTTATCCCAACTTCCAAAACTGTAGTAAAATGTTTTGCGTCAGTGTCACCTTTTCACATCAACTAAGTGAATCTTTATGTTTTATGTTAGGCTGTAGGAAGTGATGATGGAGAAGATAACTGGAGTGACACTTGAGTTTCAGTCTACATGATTGCGTATAAAGCCACTTCGTTATCTATATGTTAATACTCCCATTCCTTCTTGTAATTAGTCTATAATCCTGTTTTTGTATTTATTTTTTGTTAATGATTTTATCACATTGATGCATAAATCAGGTTTACTGAGTTTAAATATTAAATTGTTGTAGCAGTCCAGTTATGTTACCATCCTATCCCTTACCTATAGCAGGAAAAATCGTCAATAATACATGACCAACTTTGTTAAATAACGCCATTGTTAATTAACTAAGTCAACTTTACGTTACATTCAAATATCTACTTACCGTGATTAGTTGTCTTATCTTTCACCATTCGTTATATGCTGGCAACAAATCTTTTGAGTTTGTACGACAAAACTCGAATTCTGGACCACTTGCTAAACGTCACAAGGTAAATAAAGGGATTCTGAAACCACTGGGTGATAATTTTGATGTTAAAAGTTGTGATATGAAAAACTATCTAATATATTACAAATAAATATGACAATCTACATAGAGACACCAACATGCAAACAAATCACAGAAAATACAAATTACTTGATGCCAGCAATCATCCTGAAAAGTATACACTGGAAGTGTACTAGCAACAGCATCTACTTCCTTAAAAATAATCGACTTTTGAAATCGCACAGAATTTGTGACTTTGTTTAATCTAGTGGTAAAAGGATCAAACAGGCCTACAAGAACTATGAGACAAAAAACTATGATTCAAGGCAAAATTTTCTAGATTAAGCTGAAAAACTCCACTCGATTCATGAAAGTTTAGTCATTTTTGAACAATTCCAGTAATTTACAGTTATATGTAATTGTAAGATTGAACTACGGAATACGAACCGAACTACCACATTGCAACTATCTTTTTTACTCCTATATATAGAAAAATATTGCATCCACCTACTATAGTCATTTGATTATATAGTTCTGTAACTTGCTATATATAGACACGAGTAAGAGCGAAATATAAACTACTGGTGTTGCCTAGCCCGACAACTACTACAGAGCTTCTGGAATATGGATGAGTCATTTGTTTCATATCGCCGGCAGTCAACTAACTGGTGGATGTTTCAAAGTTATGATCACATAGGTTTATTCACCAACATTGTTTCATTCCCATCATCTTTCCTATATAATGGACCAAACTAAATGATCACAATCCACCTCTACACCTAACCAAAAAAAGCATCATCAATCCATCGATCAATGGCAGACCCTAAAGAAGGAGGAGTTGTAAAGAAAGGCCATCAAGAAGGTCTAAAATTAGCAGTTTCCATTCTTGAAGAATACTGCCTTCCATTAGGTCTCCTCCCTCTTGCTGACGTGATCGAAGTAGGTTTTGTCAAGACCACAGGTTACATGTGGATTGTGCAGAAGAAGAAAGTCGAACATACTTTTAAGTTGATCAAAAAACAAGTTAGTTACGACACTGAAATCACTGGTTATGTGGAGAAAAAGAGGATCAAGAAATTGAAAGGAGTGAAAGCTAAAGAATTGATGTTGTGGCCACCAGTAAATGACATCACTGTTGATGATCCACCCACTGGAAAGATTCAGTTCAAGAGTCTTGCTGGGATCACTAAAACTTTCCCTGAGGAAGCTTTTGCCGCCGGCCAGTAGGTTTCAATTCCGGCAGGCGAACAAGTTATTGGGCTTTCTTTTTTGTTGCAACTCTTTGTTTACATGCATGTACCAAAGTGTTATTGGAGGTTAACAAATAAAAATTGTTTCTTTTTCATTGAAACATATCCCTTATACCATACTTACAAAAATACAGCTGTTTTCACACTACTATATATCTTTCAAACAAGACATTACCAAGCCACATTCATACTTGGAGTCTCAATCTTTTTAAGAATTCATGGCGAAATGGATAGATTGAGCGCTAGATTATGTGATTTATATGGTTCAATCGAGAAAACATTGACAAAAGAAACTGATAATAATCTAATATAAAACAATGAGTTAACAAAAGGAGGAAAACAGATTCACGGAGAATCCGAGACACTTTTAATTATCTTAACCTGCTATTAAGTACTCCAACTAATGATTTATGTTAGACAGCTTAGATAACAAATGAGACATTTCTCATTTGTTGCTACGAAATTTGGACACTATGGTTTCAGGTCAAAGTTGTCAAAAGAGTTGACTGATTCAAGGTCTGGATTTTTTACCACGAAACTGGTTGGTACCATGTGAAAGGTCTTAAAACCGGCATTCATCTGTACGACTCTTGTGTAGCTGAAATGCAGGACGTACCCATGCTCCACAGTTGCATTGCATACCAATCCAACTGAACGAACCCAAACGAGCATTACAACCAATGCACTGAAGCTTCTGTTCCAAGTTACCTTCTTCCACTGTCGAAAAACATGATTACACTTGTAACTATAAATAATAATTGATCAGTATGAAATATAGAGGTGGGATTGCCTACCGATTTATGAATAAACGTGTCAACTTGGTTCATACTTGCCTCTAATGGGTCAAATGGGTAAACTTTACAAAACTGTTGGATACAAAAATGGGTTGCACGGATCAACAAGTCACCCAAAGCAAAAGTAGTTTTTTAATAACACTAGATTATTGTTGTAACAATATGTTACTTGATCACATTCAAAAAATTAATTACAAGTAAAAGAAGAAAAAGGAGCAGAGTTTGTGGGTCACCTCAGCCCAACCCGACCCGTTACTCAACCCTCCAAAATTTACATCTCTTGCTAAAAGAGAAGTGTCATTACTGACCTGCTTGCATCCATTTCATAGGCTCTACAAATATGGATGAACATTCGGGTAATTCATCTTGCGTACTATCGCCAGTTCTCTTCTTCCATCTAAAGCATTTTGGGCCTTCTCCACGCTCATGAGGAACTATATGATCCTCTGAAGCAACAATCCTTCGGCATTTCTTGCACCGATAAATCATTTGAGGTTTTCCTTTAGATTCCACATCAGTATGATTAGATACTTCTGTTGTAGAATCCATTTGGCTGTAAAAAGATGAAGAAACTTAAGGTTAACCTCTTCAAACTTATTATCAAACTATATTCCACAAAAGACAATTGAAGACACTAGCTTTAGCTTACAAAAGAACCTCTGCAGTTGCAAAAATCCCCAAAAAATACACTTTACTTCTAAAACCTCAACTATAGTGGTTGTACTATAAGGTAGAGCCCCTATGAAATGGTTATTAGATATTCAACTGTTCAAGTTTACAAGTATAATGTTTGGATTTCCGTAACTACAACGCTTTTTCTCAAAGTTAAAAGTCAAATATAATGATCATATATGCAGTTAGCCACATGAAAAGGACGCTATCAATGCTTCTAGCAGTACACATTTTGTAGTGTTACGTGAGGGCGCATACACTGTCCATGCCCCAAAGTATATATTTCACAAATTACGCCCAGTCCAACGTGTAACAGTATGCAAGCAGAATATTAGTACTAGCAGCACGAAACATTTTCCCTAAAAGGAATCAAGCAATGATATTTAACCATATACTGTAATATTTTTGGATAAGTATAGCACAAGCTAGAGGTGTTCGAACCCTAGACTCTTGTGAGGACATTAGGACATCTTACGCCTTACCACTAGAAAATTTAATCTTAAATTACAGAAATTGCACCTCTAATTCTATCTAAAACGTATTCTATCGGTCCTACTAAACAAACCTATTTTATAGTAAAAAAACCCTTTTAGAATCAACCAAAATTGAATACGCATGAACATCAAAACATAAATCTACAGCGTCGATAGTGAAAATTAACGATGAAAAGTTATACCTTCTGTTTTTGGAGATTTTTTAGGGCCTCCTGTTTGGGATTAAAACCCAGAATTTTAGAAGCAGTCGCGAGTACAGTCGGCTCAAAGGGCGAAGAATTAGAATTTAAACGATAAATTAACGACGCCGACGCCGACGCCGACGTATTTGTATTTATTTTATTTATCTCCGCCTTACTTTTTAGAACATAAAATAATGGACAATATATTTTCCATAAATAATAGATTTGGATCACAATTTCAACCCTTAATTTTTTTAATCTAACATCCCAGAATTATCTATCTATCTTAGAATATCTCTAATGCTTGTCCATGAGACAAGTCCATATCAAGGTGGCATGTTTATTGAGGAGGTGACAAGTTTCTTGTATGGATACCCCATTATTTTAGCAAGTTTATACATTGAGGTTTATACAAGAATCACAAAGTCCATGCACATGGACCTCCATGGACCTCCATCTTTAAATAAATTTATTTGAGGATAGTGTAATAAAGTATTATTATAATAGTAAAAAAATAAGTGGGACTTAGCTATGGACTTGTTTAAGTTTATAGGAGTAGAATGGTGAGTTTATAGAAGGTGAAGGTTTCTAGAAAACTGATGTGGCATGACGTGGCAGTGTTATGGACATAGTGAAGTCCATAGCACTGTGGATGGTCTTATATACAATTTGACAATACTGCTGACATCACAAAGCTGATTTGGCACACTCTACAACCTTTGTTTTTGCTGATGTGTCTTCACCATCAAACTTTGCTTATGTCAACATGATAAGAGGATACCATTTTAAATGACCAGAAATTAAATAACAAAATGTATTAATTAATACGTATACTGCAAACAAATATTTTGTTTGGATTTGTTTATGAGTTCCAATAAATGGCATGCATGTACTGTAATATATTTATTTGTACCCTTTAATAAATTTGATTGGTCTCTTCCCTCTATCAATGCCACGTAGGCCTCTTTTATTGTGCACTGCCCAAATTTGAGCAAGCCTGTTTCTTTTCTTCTTTCATACAAGTTACGGGAGTATTTTCTTTCTCCATTCTCTCATGAACTTGAATATGTTTCATGTTCTAGGTAAATCATTTCTAGGGTTCTTTCTTTTCACTATTTTCTGAGTTCGATTAAGTTCAAAATTGAAGATAGGTAAATAGTTATTCGAATTTTGGCCGGAGATACTTGGAAAAGTTTGGGTTTTTCTTCAATGTTCGGCTTCCTCACAAATTTTTCTATCTTCTTTCCGCTTGGGGTTTTTATTGCAAGGTATGATGTTGTCGAATGTGGGTAAGTCTTCAATTTTCTTTATTCCACAAACATGTTTCTTTGAAAACCTAAAATTTATGTATGCTTGTGAATCACTTCTGAGATTAAGTTGCTTTAATTCTTCGTGTGTATATTTGTTTTATGATTTTGTTATGGTGTTTCATGTTTGCATGGTTAACGGATGAATGCTTAAAGGATGAATGAAATAAGGGTTGATGTTTCTCTGCAATGAAAAAAGGATACTGCTCACAAGGTTTCTACTTTCTTTATCTATTCTAATATTTTTGACCTACAAATGTCATTATTTGATTTTAGCTTCGGTTGTTCTTTGATGGTAGCTGTTCTAATATTTGGTTTTGATAAATTTAACTTCATGTTTCTTTTATGTGAGTGTGGTACTAATATGTCATATGTGACAATTAGGGCTAGTTGTTAGTTCCTAATCATTGTACTTATGCATGTAATTAGTTATATTTAGGGCTAATTATGTGTATCACTATGTGTATTGATATATGTTTATATATATATACACACGTATGCGATTTGGTTAAATCGTACATTTTACTATCGGATGGATTTCGATACATTATAAATGCGGACGTTGGTGAACAAAATATTAAATAATATGAAATTATTTAATAAACTCATAAACTCATAAATATTATGTTGATAATATTTAACATGTAAAACGTATCGTATAAAGTATCACAAACGCGACGAAAATGCGCGGAACACGCCCGAAAACCGAATGTGAACCAAAATATATTTTATAAGTTTAAAATATATCATTTCAAGTAAAACTTTCATTTAAAATATCGTGTCTTAAAACGATAATAAAAACGTCTAGTTTAAACGTTACGCGATTAAACCTTCGTAAAACGAATACGCAAATCGAGGCCTGCTAAATTAACGGAACATTTTTATAAATGTTTTCAAATATTTATATTAAATATCTCAAGTGAAAAATATCAAAATTTAAATCGTTATTTAAACACGCGTGTTAAACATTAAATGTCTGAAAATACGTCGAAACGAACGAGGAAACAAACACCGCACGGAGCGCGAAATGTGGGAACAAAATTTGAACAAAACCCAGCCCTATGAGGCCCCCCTAAATCTGGCCATGTGCCACCACCCTCACTCCCCTCTAATATTGCATGCAACACCATCATTTCCTTTGAATGATACTTCCATTCAACCTACATGCACCCCTTCACCAATTTCTCTTTCATTTTCTATTTCCTCTACATCACCACTCTCTAAATCTCTGCACTTTGTCTCTCTAAAAACCCTCCAAATCTCAGCCCAAAATTGAAAAAAAAGAAGCAAAAGGGACTAGGAGCAAGAAGAACTCAAGAACATCATCATCATCATCTTTACCTCCATCTCTAGTTTCTCACCATTTCCTTTGTAAGGAAACCCTTTTTCCTTGTTAGAATTACTTGCATGTTGATTATATGTATGTTATGTTGATCATCTAACATGTTTATGTCCAAAAGTAATGCTAAAAATCGTTTTTAAAGCTTATACATGAACATGCACTTTCTGTCTTCAAAAACACAGCTTACTAATTTGACCATAACTTGAGTTCTATTAAGAGTTAGACAACGAATTTTTTTTAAAAGTTGCGTATTGAAAAGATCTACAACTTTCGTGTTTTGCACTTTTTCTAAATCCGTACTTATTTTTGTGTATAATCCGATCTTTACGACTGGTCTGCATGTGTTCGAAAACCGAGTACGGTTCTTTCGCGAAATTAATTACCCATCTATATGATCTCGATAATTGTTGGAATAATCATGTTAGGTTTTGGACACACACATGAACATCTGGCAAAAATCTTGGAATCTAATTCGGACTAGAACACGTTAAAATCGAGTGGCGAAATGAACCGACATTAACCGAAAAACACATTTTGGGACTGTTTTTGACATAAACATAAAACCGACACTTCGGGCCGACCATAAAACGTACCGACAATTTTATAAGTCTTAGTTAACTATTTTAAGACTTGTGTAAAAGTTTCGGGTCAAACCGAACACGTTTGACCAAGTCAACCGAAACGAGCCTCGGTACGAAAAACGTAAAACGAAATGTAAAACTTTAGATTTTGGCTCGAAACGATTGTTTTAGGTGTTTTACTATGAAACTTGAACAAAAATGATGCTACGATATTTACGGATTACGATACACGTGTTGAAACACTTAAACAAATACGTATACTTTTACAAGTCAATAAACAAAACAAACATAACAATTAATATTTTGGGAACTATTATTACAAACCACCACCAACGGGCCGTACATGTTTTCAAAAACACGAACAAACAAACCAATGTATTTGGACATAACTAGTTGAGGGAACAACTAGCATAGATGTTCTGTTGAGACATCTAATCATTAAAACCTTGCGCGTTTAGGACGCCCAACAGGTTTTGATCGTTGGAGACGACATCATTTCCCTTGTACACCATCATTAGTGTTTGATAGCATCTCATCAGACTCAGGTGAGTCTCATAGCCCCTATTTTACTGTTTTTACTCTAGGGGTGAGAATACATGCCTGTTTTGTTTTACATGTGAACGCAAGTATCAAATATCGCTATATTCTGCATGAGTTAATCATCTAATCATCATAAGTCCTCATTAGCATAGTTTGGTAATACTTTGTAGCGTGAATGTTAGTGTATGGTACCATATGGGACTGACAATCCCCGTCCGGGTCAGCAAGCACTGACTGGTCAAAACGGACGCATTTTTTTGTTCATATGTGTGTTGATTAGGCATACGCATAGAGGCACCCTCGCTCAGGCACTTAATTGTGATCCTGACACCTCAGTTAAGCTCAGACTATGTGCTCATGGCAGTTATATACATCATTTATCATTTATTTATTTGTTTAATTGTAAATCATCATACTTAAATCTTGTGGTTCATACATTATACTTTATCATTAAACCTGTGAGCTCACCAGCGTAAGCTGACCAATTTAGCGTGTATTCTCAGGTTCGCAGCAGCAGTAAGTCTGCTCACTCAGGATGCCCATTAGCTCGAGTCTCATGCAAATATCAGGAGATTATCATACATTACTATATTTTGTATAAATTAGTTATGACATAGATTCTCTAACATCAATTCGAGCTTTTGTAAACTATTATAACAGTGTAAGACTTTTATAATATCAATGTATTGTAAACGATGCATATAGAGTCGTTCATTATATCTTATGTGCTGTTGATATTTGATTAGTCGCGCCCCGACCCGAATCGCTTCCGCATCATAATTTGGGGGTGCGACAGATTGGTATCAGAGCCTAAGGTTATAGTGAACTAGGTTGCATTTAGTGGGCCTAGACTATGACCGTTAGGCAGTATTCCTTATTAGGTATAACTGGTTCAGTGATTACATCATACGAGTTTAATTTAACATAGCCTAGCTAACTATGTACAATTAAATGAATACGATGTGAAATCTGAAAGGGGTTATGTTGAACAGGAATGCACTAGTTGACTCTGACCACGAGAGAAATCGGGACTTATACTTGCTTTGTGCTAGACACACACTAGGCTATTATGTGATATAGGTGTATATACATACATAGGCCTCACATACGTACTACTATATAGGCTATTATATGTATATATGAATAGGCCTTACCCGCGTACGACTCTCTACGTTATTATATATATCGAATATATATATAGACCTCACATGATAATCACTCGTTAATGCTCACGTCATCGAAGCTGACACGTCTTACTACTATCGTATCACTAGATATAAAGAACGAGACTTGTTCTCATCTACCACCGTCTATCTATTTATATACGCGTAAAGAATAACTACACGTCTCGCTGTACCGTCACGTACACACTTGAAAGATATCGCTTCACATTCTTTCCACCATATTATCCTTCGGGATCGCGATCGAAACGTACTACTAGGAAAACTGCTACACTTTAGGCTATATTATATGATATGATTATGAATATAGGCCTCTCTTGTTAAACGCTCTTGCCATAGAAGGTGGCAGACTCATCATCTAGACAAACTACACGTACTTCATAGTCTATCTCTCGCTCACGTCGCAGCCACTCAGAAGCACTCTTGGCTAGACGCACTATTAGCTCATATCTAGCCAGACCATATCACAACCCAGCCGTAAAAAAAAAAAACGTATTTGCGATAGATCGCCATCGAATTCTTGCACATCAGTGGAGCTGGTTACCAACGGCTATTGCTACATGGAGAATCGAGAAAAACATTGAAATCCCTGCTGATGTTGGAAGATACTCAGCTATGGATCTTTCCCCTTATACTCAGGAACCGACACATCTCACCATGCTTGTGTTAACTGCCCGCTTGCATCGTCACGAACGCAGATTACACTACTTGAAAATCGAACAACACGAAACTCATTCAAATTGGATGGAACTAGCTCAAGGCCGCATCGCTTAGATGTACTTGGATCAGGAAGACATCTCCGAAACTATCCATCATATTCACGGTCAAATGAAGGAAATCACCGCAACCACGGAGAGCGTTCATGATCAAGTAATTAGTAATCGAAACAAAATCTTGCACATACAAGGACTCCTCTAACTGCAAGTCTCAAAATTTCAAAAGGCACTGAAGGTGCTATTAGGTTGTTATGTAGGATGGAAATAACTCTGGTTTTAACAAATGAAAGTAGTCTGGGAACCCCAATCAAAATCAACCATCATCAAAAAGGTCTGATACTGTTGAGGACTACACCTCTGGTTCAGAATCTAAAAAGAGCTATTCAGGGAATGAACCCTTCTGTTCAAAGTGCCGCAGACATCATGAAGGTCCTTGCGGTACTCCATGTGGAAAATGTCAAAGGTATGGGCATCTGGCCAAAGACTGCAGATCTACCAATGCCAACACCGCCACTGACAAACCTAAGTCCTGCTATGAGTGTGGAGACACATGGCACTTTAGGAATGAGTGCCCAAAGTTGAAGAACAAGGGCAACAACACTGTTAAAGGAAGAGCTTTCGTGCTGAACTCCAAGGAAGCCCGTCAGGACCCGAATGTGGTCTCGGATGATAAGTACATGGTAGAGTTAGCTAATGATAAACTCATAGAGACCGATAGTGTAATCCCAAATTGCACTTTAAACTTAGCCAACGAGTTCTTCACCATTGATCTCATTCCTGTTGAGATTGGAAGTTTCGACGACATTGTTGGCATGGATTGGTTGTCCAAGCACCGCGCTGAAGTTATCTGCTACAATAAAGTTGTCCGCATTCCTCTCATCACCGGTAGTACTTTGGTCATACAAGGGGAGACCGGTGGGACGAGATTGAATATCATATCATGCATAAAAACCGGTAAATACCTGAGAAAAGGTTATCAGGAAATCCTCGCGCACGATATGGATAAAAAGTCGGAAGAGAAGCGACTTGAGGATGTGCCCATTGTTAGAGACTTTCCAGAAGTCTTTCCCGAAGACTTGCCTGGTCTACCACCACCGAGACAAGTTGAGTTCTCAATCGACCTTGTGCCTTGGGCAGCACCCGTTGCACGAGCACCTTATCGCTTAGCCCCATCCGAATTGCAGGAGTTGTCCACCCAATTACAAGAACTTCTAGACAAAAGATTTATTAGACTGAGTTCTTCACCTTGGGGAGCCCCGGTCATGTTTGTGAAAAAAAGAAGGACGGTTCATTCAGGATGTGTATCGACTACAGAGAGTTGAATAAATTAACCGTCAAGAACCGTTACCCACTCCCTCGTATTGTTGACCTATTCAACCAACTTCAGGGGTCAAGTTTCTATTCGAAGATAGATCTACGATCAGGTTATCATCAGTTACGAGTTCGTGACATCGACATCCCAAAGACTGCCTTCCGAACTCGCTATGGGCATTACGAGTTCCAAGTGATGCCATTTGGTTTGACAAATGCACCGGCTGTATTCATGGATCTTATGAACCGGGTGTGCAAACCATATCTCGACAAGTTTGTCATTGTCTTCGTCGATGACATTCTCATCTACTCGCGCAATGAACAGGAACACGCGCAACATCTCAAAGTCCTTCTAGAACTTCTTAGACACGAAGAGTTATATGCTAAATTCTCCAAGTGTGAGTTCTGGATGTAAACCGTTCAATTCCTTGGTCATGTGATTGACAGTCAGGGAATTCACGTAGATCCATCAAAGATTGAGGCTATCAACTGCTGGCAAGCACCTACAACGCCGACCGAAGTACACCAATTCTTAGGTCTGGCTGGTTACTATCGACGCTTCATTGAGAATTTCTCCAAAATAGCCCAACCTCTCACGATACTGACTTAGAAGGAAAAGAAGTTCAATTGGACTGATAAGCAGGAGTCAGCATTTCAGCTATTGAAACAAAAGCTTTGCAGTGCACCCATTCTATCATTACCCGAAGGCAACGATGACTTCGTGGTATACAGCGATTCCTCACGTCAAGGTCTTGGTTACGTGTTGATGCAACGAAACAAGGTTATTGCCAACGCCTCCCGACAACTCAAAGTTCACGAGAAGAACTACACGACTCATGATCTCGAACTAGGAGCCGTAGTGTTTGCACTCAAGATCTGGAGACACTATCTGTATGGCACAAAATGTACCATCTTCACCTACCATAAAAGTCTTCATCATATATTCGATCAGAAGGATCTAAACATGAGGCAACGTCGCTGGGTCGAGTTGCTTACCGATTACGACTGCGAAATCAAGTACCATCCGGGCAAAGCAAATGTTGTTGCCGATGCCCTAAGTCGAAAAGAGCGCACAAAACCACTTCGAGTCCGAGCCCTCAGCATGATCATTCATAATGATCTTATCATTCAAATTCTCACTGCTCAGCTCGAAGCATTAAAACCCGAAAACCTGAAGAATGAGGCCTTGCACAACATGGAGAAACAGTTCGAAACCAAACCCATCGGGGTCAAGTACTTCGCGAACCGGATCTGGTTACCCTACTTTGGAAACCTTCGAGACTTGGTGATGGATGAAGATCACAAGTCCATATACTCTATACATCCTGGATAGGACAAAATGTATCATGGCATCAAGGGATTGTACTGGTGGCCAAACATGAAAGCAGAGATTGCTACATACGTCAGCAAGTGCCTCACATGTTCTAAAGTCAAAGCTGAATATCAGAAACCCTCTGGTCTGCTGCAACAATTGGACATTCCTGAGTGGAAATGGGAGCAAATTGCTATGGATTTCATCACTAAACTCCCGAAAACATCAAGCGGTTGCGATACCATTTGGGTGATCGTTGATCGTCTCATCAAATCTGCACATTTCCTCGCTATCAAAGAAATTGATAAAATGGAACGCCTCACACGAATCTATCTGAAGGAGATCGTATCCCGACACAGCGTTCCTACCTCGATTATCTCCGACAGAGATAGTCGTTTCACTTCTCAGTTCTGGAGATCATTGCAGAAATCCTTAGGTACTCGTCTGGATATGAGTACAGCCTATCAACCACAAACTGACGGCCAAAGTGAAAGGACAATTCAAACACTGGAAGATATGCTACGCGCCTGCGTAATTGACTTCGGTGCAAATTGGGAACATCATCTGCCATTGTGCGAATTCTCGTACAACAACAGCTATCATACTAGCATTGGAGCTGCGCCATTCGAGGCACTGTACGGTCGTAAGTGCCGGTCGCCTATCTGTTGGACCGAAGTGGGAGACAGCCAACTCACTGGTCCTGAAATCATTCATGAAACCACTGAGAAGATCGTTGGTATCCAGCAACGGTTGAAGGCCGCACGTGATCGTCAGAAGAGTTATGCTGACGTAAGACGAAAGCATCTCGAGTTCCAGGTTGGGGATCGAGTATTACTCAAAGTATCACCTTGGAAAGGTGTCATACGCTTCGGCAAACGCGGGAAATTAAACCCCAGGTACATTGGACCTTTTGAGATCCTTGAAAGGATTGGTCCAGTCGCATATCGATTGCAGCTACCTCCCTAGCTTAGTAACGTGCATCCCACATTCCACATTTCTAATCTTAAGAAATGCCTGTCCGATGAGACACTCATTATCCCGCTCGAGGAGATTCAAATCGACGACAGACTTCATTTTGTTGAGACACCAGTGGAGATCATGGACCGTGAAGTCAAACAGCTTAAACAAAGTCGTATCCCTATCGTCAGAGTTTGGTGGAATTCGCGGCGTGGTCCGGAATTCACTTGGGAATGGGAAGACCAAATGCGAATCAAATACCCACAGCTTTTCACAGACTCTCCTCATATGACAACTCAGAGCTAAATTTCGGGACGAAATTTTTTTAACAAGGGGAGAATGTGACCCGACCAATTAGGGCTAGTTGTTAGTTCCTAATCATTGTACTTATACATGTAATTAGTTATATTTAGGGCTAATTATGTGTTTCACTATGTGTATTGATATATGTTTATATATATATACACACGTATGTGATTTGGTTAAATCGTACATTTTACTATCGGATGGATTTTGATACATTATAAATGCGGACGTTGGTGAACAAAATATTAAATAATATGAAATTATTTAATAAACTCATAAACTCATAAATATTATGTTGATAATATTTAACATGTAAAACATATCGTATAAAGTATCACAAACGCGACGAAAATGCGCGGAACACGCCCGAAAACCGAATGTGAACCAAAATATATTTTATAAGTTTAAAATATATCATTTCAAGTAAAACTTTCATTTAAAATATCGTGTCTTAAAACGATAATAAAAACGTCTAGTTTAAACGTTACGCGATTAAACTTTCGTAAAACGAATACGCAAATCGAGGCCTGATAAATTAACGGAACATTTTTATAAATGTTTTCAAATATTTATATTAAATATCTCAACTGAAAAATATCAAAATTTAAATCGTTATTTAAACGCGCGTGTTAAACATTAAACGTCTGAAAATACGTCGAAACGAACGAGGAAACGAACACCGCACGGAGCGGGAAATGTGGGAACAAAATTTGAACAAAACCCAGCCCTATGGGGCCCCCCTAAATCTGGCCATGTGCCACCACCCTCACACCCCTCTAATATTGCATGCAACACTATCATTTCCTTTGAATGATACTTCCATTCAACCTACATGCACTCCTTCACCAATTTCTCTTTCATTTTCTATTTCCTCTACATCACCACTCTCTAAATCTCTGCACTTTGTCTCTCTAAAAACCCTCCAAATCTCAGCCCAAAATTGAAGAAAAAGAAGCAAAAGGGACTAGGAGCAAGAAGAACTCAAGAACATCATCATCATCATCTTTACCTCCTTCTCTTGTTTCTCACCATTTCCTTTGTAAGGAAACCCTTTTTCCTTGTTAGAATTACTTGCATGTTGATTATATGTATGTTATGTTGATCATCTAACATGTTTATGTCCAAAAGTAATGCTAAAAATCGTTTTTAAAGCTTATACATGAACATGCACTTTCTGTCTTCAAAAACACAGCTTACTAATTTGACCATAACTTGAGTTCTATTAAGAGTTAGACAACGAATTTTTTTTTAAAAGTTGCGTATTGAAAAGATCTACAACTTTCGTGTTTTGCACTTTTTCTAAATCCGTACTTATTTTTGTGTATAATCCGATCTTTACGACTGGTCTGCATGTGTTCGAAAACCGAGTACGGTTCTTTCGCGAAATTAATTACCCATCTATATGATCTCGATAATTGTTGGAATAATCATGTTAGGTTCTGGACACACACATGAACATCTGGCAAAAATCTTGGAATCTAATTCGGACTAGAACACGTTAAAATCGAGTGGCGAAATGAACCGACATAAACCGAAAAACACATTTTTGGACTGTTTTTGACATAAACATAAAACCGACACTTCGGGCCGACCATAAAACGTACCGACAATTTTATAAGTCTTAGTTAACTATTTTAAGACTTGTGTAAAAGTTTCGGGTCAAACCGAACACGTTTGACCAAGTCAACCGAAACGAGCCTCGGTACGAAAAACGTAAAACGAAATGTAAAACTTTAGATTTTGGCTCGAAACAATTGTTTTAGGTGTTTTACTATGAAACTTGAACAAAAATGATGCTACGATATTTACGGATTACGATACACGTGTTGAAACACTTAAACAAATACGTATACTTTTACAAGTCAATAAACAAAACAAACATAACAATTAATATTTTGGGAACTATTATTACAAACCACCACCAACGGGCCGTACATGTTTTCAAAAACACGAACAAACAAACCAATGTATTTGGACATAACTAGTTGAGGGAACAACTAGCATAGATGTTCTGTTGAGACATCTAATCATTAAAACCTTGCGCGTTTAGGACGCCCAACAGGTTTTGATCGTTGGAGACGACATCATTTCCCTTGTACACCATCATTAGTGTTTGATAGCATCTCATCAGACTCAGGTGAGTCTCATAGCCCCTATTTTACTGTTTTTACTCTAGGGGTGAGAATACATGCCTGTTTTGTTTTACATGTGAACGCAAGTATCAAATATCGCTATATTCTGCATGAGTTAATCATCTAATCATCATAAGTCCTCATTAGCATAGTTTGGTAATACTTTGTAGCGTGAATGTTAGTGTATGGTACCATATGGGACTGACAATCCCCGTCCGGGTCAGCAAGCACTGACTGGTCAAAACGGACGCATTTTTTTGTTCATATGTGTGTTGATTAGGCATACGCATAGAGGCACCCTCGCTCAGGCACTTAATTGTGATCCTGACACCTCAGTTAAGCTCAGACTATGTGCTAATGGCAGTTATATACATCAATTATCATTTATTTATTTGTTTAATTGCAAATCATCATACTTAAATCTTGCGGTTCATACATTATACTTTATCATTAAACCTGTGAGCTCACCAGCGTAAGCTGACCAATTTAGCGTGTATTCTCAGGTTCGCAGCAGCAGTAAGTCTGCTCACTCAGGATGCCCATTAGCTCGAGTCTCATGCAAATATCAGGAGATTATCATACATTACTATATTTTGTATAAATTAGTTATGACATAGATTCTCTAACATCAATTCGAGCTTTTGTAAACTATTATAACAATGTAAGACTTTTATAATATCAATGTATTGTAAACGATGCATATAGAGTCGTTCATTATATCTTATGTGCTGTTGATATTTGATTAGTCGCGCCTCGACCCGAATCGCTTCCGCATCATAATTTGGGGGTGCGACATCATATATGCACACTAAGTGTTTGATGAAATGTCTAACTTTAAAGTTACATTTTGTGTCATTGCAATTTTTATAATTACATTACTAACTTTATTGTTACTAGATGTTCATTCTCCATGAGACTATAAAATCCATTAAGTTGGCCTATTGGTAGGTATGAGATATGGTATGCAAATGTCAAGATATTTAAGGATCGGTTAATACTTCAATAGGCTGAGAGCCATTTAAAAGGATCAGTTTTGAGATGAAGGTTACTTTTAATGCATCTGAAAAGATCAAGTCTGGACATGTATGTGGACTTTTTGCATTTACATATATTATTTCACAAAAAATGGTTAGTTTGTTATGTAGGGAGTTTCATTATTTGAAATGAAGGTCAGTTTAGTTATAGTGTCATTGATGATTTTGAGAGACTTGATTCTAGAGCTAATGTGCAATAGGACTAATAGCATTAAAAAACATTGCATAGCAAAGCTTATTTGGTTATGTCATTGCTAGCCAGGTACATACATTGGGTCAAGTCAAATGTGATTAATAGGTCTGTATCTAAGGTATTAAGCTCTTTTCTGTTGTGATTATTGCTATTGTTATTTGGATATTTGGTTACTTGGGCCAAGTCAAGTGGAATACTTGGACATGCTATTGTAAAATTAGTAAATTTTATTGAATTTTGTTGTTTCGATTTCGCTTTTCTTGTGATGTGTTATAATCTTGATGAAAGGATTGAATTCAATTTATTATCAACATTTGCTATAATCTTGAAGGAAGGTTTATCAACTTGCTTATTGTTGATAAATCTCCATTATAAGGAAAAGTATTCATTATTCACAATGTAAGTTCCTCTTCCTTTTTGTTTCTCATTTTATACGGGTACCTCCTCATGGAAAAGTATTAAGCACTCACATGATAATGAAATGACTGAAATGTTTACAGGTGCATGGTAGGAATATTAATCGGTTTCTATGTCAAAAATTGACATATTATCGGTATGTCTCCATTCATCATGTAGTTCAATTGCGGATTTGTTTCTTTATAACTGCTTACTCAAAGATCTGTAGTTACATTTTGGACTTATATATTTAAGTATAGCCCCTCCCCTGTTAATAATGTAAAATTTCTCAATCTATATCTCAACAACCATGTCGAAACAGAATCCAGTGGGTCGCATCATTCGAGAGGTAAAAGGCTGAGAAATTGTAAGTAATTGAAGAAGCATGTATGTTAATTGAATTAAATTTATGTAGGTATTATCTTATCGAGATCTTACATGAGCGATAAGAGGTGATTGGAAATATGCAAGGTGAATTGTAGTCAATTTTATTTTAACTGTAAGAAGTCATAAACATTTAACTTTACTTAGTCTAAAGTAATGGGCTCTGGCTTTGTAAATTTAGCAGGTACATCGCAAGTTTTTTCTTCTTATTTTCATCTAACTGTACGTGTTTATTTGTATGGGTACAGTTGGTGGTATTGATCTCTTACATGCTTCAAAGAAACTAGCAAATCCAGCTAGGCAGTTACATCCAAATACTCTTCATAATATAACTTCCAATGACTTTTGATCTTATAGTAGCATCATCTGCAAGGTTACTTGCTATTGGTTCATACAGTAGTATATTCTACATGTTAAAGATATATATAAATTTTTATTAATGACCTCTTATATTGGATCTGCTCATGTACTTGAAACCAGGTTCCTTTCTATTGACCTTGAAACATGTATTGTGTATATATTAGTGAAGTGTTTTCGGGTTTATTTTATATTTATGTTGATTACTACTTTGTTCCTATGGACACTCACCTCTTTTCCAAGACATGTAAGTATCTTCTGTTTTTCTCATTGTGCGTAATTGGATTGCATTCAAATGGTAGATAAAGGAGGTTGTATGGTTAAAAAAAATAGAGATAAGGGAAAGAATTACATTACCATAATTCTCATTTTAGCTGGTGATTTCTCTTTCTGTTTCTAGCCATAACATGAGATCGCGATCTTCATGATATTCAGAAGCAAGAACTAAATATTTTGTAAGTGCAAGTGAAACAATTTTGAAAAGCGAGACCGAAACACTTATGTATTGTACTCATTGTTATCTTAGTTGTGTTTAATCCACTATTTTCATTATTGTTTGTACATAGGAATGATATACGGAGTAATTGCTAATAATGTCACCTGAAGTGTTTTGTTGGTTAAATTTTATATTTTTAATATATCGATAGTTTGAAATACTAATAATATGTGTTGTGGGATGTAAATTTACCAGATATCATATTAATTGTCTTTAGTTGAGTTTTGCCTACTGATTTCAGTATAAAACTTTGCAATTGTAAATTGTGTGGATATCCTTATAGGATAAAGAGGTTTTGATCCTAAATTCCTAATGGAGAGTAAAGGAAGCTTAAACATTTCGACAAGAGTTTCACGTGATGAAATTGAGTCTTTGTATACTATTTTTATGTAAATATTGACCTATGCTGAAACGGTTAATCTGTATACTATTTTATATAAATATATATTGACCGTTTATATGTATTCTAAATAAAACCCGTGTATTCACGGGTCAATTAACTAGTTTTATTAACACCCCTACATCTTATAAAGCGTTAGCATATTTTTGTGTTTTACCCCTACAATTTTATCTTAAAATACATATGTGTTGTCTGCTTCTCCTTTCAGGCTTTCACGTCTGCTCCTCTGAACTACATCCATAATAATATTACCTCACTCATATTATAAGTTTTCACGTTTTTATTGTGGCTTATCCTAAAATAAATGTAAACTTTGTATTTTAACCAATAAAAAATATCAAATGGAAATAAATGCTATTTTATTTGTGAAGAATGCATCTAGTAAAGTTTTATAATAATTTGTGCATTTTCAAAGTGAAAATTTAAAATTAGGCGGATTCGTTGATACATTTTTCTAAAATGAGAAAAGATTCGTGATTGTAACTTTTTTTTTTTAAATAGAAAAGACAACTATATACACTCTTGGCTACCATAAATATATCTACCTGTAAATATATTATCTACCCATGGTTCATAATTATAATTCTTAAATTTCAAAATCAAGCTAAGAATAATGTTACAAACGACTTAACAACCTTAGGAATGATTCTAACAACCGGTTCGTGGTTAATATAAAAGAAGTATCTATATAAATCAACTGATGGTAAATATGAGGTAAAAAGGAAATTTGTTAATTTTTTTTGGAAAAGGCAAACATATACTATATTACTAATAAAAAATTAGCAATGATGTTAGAGATTACAAAAATTACAACCCTACACATAGACTTCTAAATAAAATGACCATACACCTTGATTCTGACCATAAAGATCCCACACCTTGATCCCGACCAAACAATCTCACACCTTACTTCCGACCAAAACAAGTTAAATTTGTTAAAAATAAATCTCAACAAATGTATATTTCAATTGATATTTAAGCGTATTTTAGTAATGTTCATCGGTAATATAATATTAATTTTTGCAAAACGTTGATAACCAGCGACGCTGTAATATAATATTAATTAATATATATGTATCTCTTATATAAAGCAGTAGTAGAGTTTTAATAGATATATAAGCATATTTTAGCAATGTTCATCTATAATATAATATTAATTAATTATTATATATGTACCTCTTATAAAGCACTAGTAGAGTTCTGATGTGTTATATCTAGTTATAAAATTATCGTTGTTTAGTAAACCAAAAAGTACCGAGCTATACCAAAACACAACCGGGCAGTGGACCCTATCGTGTGGTAGTATAGTTGGGTAACTTCGGGTTCGAACACAGGGAATGTGAGTTTAAGAATTATATTCAAGTGCAAGCAATTTATACAGAAAAGTAAATGTGGGGGTTTGTGACCGAGTTGTCACATTGCTTAAAAACTACTTTTAAACTAGAACTAGGCAATAGTGGACTCAGGAAGAGTCAAATTGATTTGTTGTAAATTCGGATATTAAAAACAATACTTGCTTGGATTATGTCACTAGTGATTTCGGGGTGCAAAGTTATAACCAGTTTATATTATGCAAAAGTAAATTTCGATTTAACATAGGATTAACGTTCGCCATCTCCTAATGATTCAACTTCAATTTACAAACCTATTATTTAATCTAGTAACGGACGTTCGCCATGGTTACCATCGTGCACAATTAAGCTTAAAGAATCTTGCTTATTCCAAATCTACGTTCACAATGTTTGTTCAATCATTTATAGACAAATAATTGATAGCAAATTACCAATGAAAAACGTTCGCTATATTCACTAGTCATTTACCAAATAAGCAAAGAAACTATTTTAAGCTCAATTACTCAAGGAGTCACGATTAAACATAAAGTTCAAGTTTCACAAGTTTATAATTCATCCAAAATGAAAGACGTTCGCCATATTCATCAACTCATATATTTTAGCTCATTTATGTTACTTATACAAATTTTCGCATCCGCAAACAAAGGTTCATTTGTACATCGACATACAAACAAAAATAATTCCAACTAACAACAAACATTCGCTATAATTGCTAGTTAGAACTACCAACAAATTCCATAAATTATTTGAGCTAAAAACATATAAAATCATGGAGGAATTCTAAACTCAAGCATAATCAAACACCAAAATATAACACCCCTAATCACTAGTTAATTCATCCAAGCAAGTAAATAAAACTATGAAACGCCCTGATAATCTGAACATTTTTTTTTTACACTGAAACGTATTTCTATTGGTCCCACTACCTGTATTATCGTGTTTAGTATTCTATTTTTATGATCTGTATTACTTTTAAAACTTAAAAATAAAATCTGCTGAAAACAACCCTTACCCGCCGGGTAGAAGGGTTACCCGCCGGGTACCCATGTCTAACCGCCGGGTTCCACCTATAAACCGCCGGGTAAAACAACATTTGGGGTAACAGAACTTATGTAACACCCTCAAATTTCGGTTCGCGGAAGCAGTCGGGTCGGGTGTTACTAAATCAAATATCACAAGCACAAAGATATATAATGAACGACTCTAAATGAGACGTTGAAAATAGTTATACATTTACCAAATAAAACGTTTACAAAGTTAATAGTGGTTTTCAATTACATAAATTGAAATACAAAAGTAAATGCAGTGTTGTCCCAAAGTTTGAAAACATGCGACTCGAGCTAGCATAGCTTGCAGTGGTCCTAATCCTGCGGGCCACCTGAGAATACATACTAAAACAGGTCAGCTATAAAGCTGGTGAGTTCACAGAGTAATTAATATGAAATCGTGTGATAATACCATCCGTATTATAAAAAGCGGTTATCCACCGTGTATTTAGATTAAATGAGTTTGCAAAGACATTACAAAAGTTGTATATCGGGGTGTAGGTTACCCTAACCATATGATTTACTAAATAGTGGAGTTTAGTATGCATCGGCTATTAGTCTTTACATAGAGGTACGGGTTCCTAGAATTAGGTCATCTACCCGTGTAGGAACCACAACTTATGTGGATTGGTTAATAAGTATCCCGAGTCCCAATAATCCATCGGATTATTCTGCAAGTATATAGGTAATGAAAGTAGCACTACGTGCATACTTTATGTTCAAGAGCACCACGTGCTTAACTGGATAAACAATGAAGCAACCCGTGCTTAGGTCAAATGTATTGAGGCACTCCGTGCCTGATGTATGTAATAGGTATGCATATGTATGAAGCACCACGTGCTTAGCAATGTAGTAATGTATAGATAATCAGTAGTAGCACCACGTGCCAAGTAGTGGTTCAGCGAACCCAGTAGTAGCACAACGTGCCAAGTGGTGGTTCAGCGAACCCGGAAGTAGCACAACGTGCCCGGAAGTAGCGCAACGCGCCCAGTGATGGCCCTACAGGCTCGGCAGTAGCATAACATGCCTACTGTGTGATCAAATGAAGCATTACATGCTTGTTTAACGTTAATGAAGCACTACGTGCTTAATGGTGTAAGTAGGGTGTGTACATATATATATATATATAAGCGAAGCACCGCGTGCTTGTTAGTGTAAGCGTGTGCACATCATCATGTACATGTAATCAGAAGTAGCACCACGTGCTAAGTAGTGGTTCAGCGAACCCGGAAGTAGCACAACGTGCCAAGTGGTGGTTCAGCGAACCCGGAAGTAGCACAACGTGCCCGGAAGTAGCGCAACGCGCCCAGTGATGGCCCTACAGGCTCGATAGTAGCACAACGTGCTAAACAGTTTATGTAGGCATAAATTAGTGTAAGATATCTACAGATAAACACTACACTCAATTTATGTGCGTTCATTACCCTACGGTAATGTTGAAGGTGCAATCAAACAATCTACACCTATGAGTAATGTTTAATGTTCACAATGTATCTAAGTGTGACTAATCATCACTTATGAGATGGTTGTAGCATGTCATGTCTAGATGCGTATAAATGTCACCTAGTTATTCGGAGTAGTACATAATGCCTAAGTGTGTCATCATATCACTTAGTTGCCGAAAAGTACCTACAGCACTTAAATGATGGATACTATCAATCGGTTCTATAAATCGTGACTTGATTAGTCAGTGTGGTCTCTAGGTTGTGTCTCACGAGTAAACTAGCCGAATCTAGTAATACTGAATCGCCGACGTGACGAAGTGTTCAAATGTTATACCTTGTATAAATCTAGTTGTTGTCTTGCTAAGGCACACTTAGCTTGCATATGATGTACGGTTGTCTCAAGGGTGTTGGAGTCTAACATGTCATTTGCAAACATTTGTAAAGCAATTGTAAGTTCGTTTATCAACGAAAAGTAGTAAATCATGAGTATGTATCTCCCCCAAAATCAATGAAAACAGTAAAAAGGAGGGGCTATGAACTCACCTGGAGAGCTAGCGTCCTAATGTAACGAGTCGTGTCCAAATATGATCTCCTAGAGTCCTAAACACGAGAGATTTCGTAGGTTTGTAAGTGTGGTTCTTGATTGGGGAAATCGTAATAATAATTCATATTATTATTGGGTTCGAGTTTTCGTATTTAAATTGTCACTTGAAAACGTCTTCCGATACTTAGAAAAATTTGGTTATTTTCTGTTTTCTGCGACATAACATGCGACACAAAAATGTGTCATGCGACACAATCATTGTGTCGCATAGTGCGACACAGAAGCTCTGCGACACAGTGGTTGTGTCGCATAATGCGTGTGATGCTAAATCAATAGCGACATAAGGGTTGTGTCGCATGGAGTCTGCGACCCAAGGTACGACACAAGAATACGACATAAGGGTTGTGTCGCATGAGTAATCCATGCGACACAGTATGCGACACAAGGCTTGTGTCGCACTCAAGAACAGCAGCCCAGAAACTTTCGGGTTTCGCGTTTTTTCCGGCCAAAATCGCAAATCAAACTCATTTTCAAGCTGAAAAATCGTGGTTTCTTGGTTGTTTAGGTTATAACTAAGTTGTGTAAACATTATTACACCCAAACATTACACCAAAATGATTAAATCTAAAAATTTAGGAATTTCTTACAATTGCGAATCGAGGTCAAACGAGGAAGAAGATGATGATGTTGCCTTTGTAAATGTTGTTCCTCTCTTGTTGGTGATTCCGAAAATGTAAAGTTCGTGGGTCGATTTGTAGTTCCGAAAATTTGTGGTAATTGGGTGGAGAGTGTTTGTGTGTGTAAAATGAAAGGGAAAGGGAGAGTGAGGTGGGGGTGGAGGTGGGTTTTACCCAATTCCAGATCCCGCTCCGCGGACTGTGGTCTCCAACCACAGTGTCAAATGCCCGTGTTTCGTTACCCGTTTGTAAAATAAATAATGTTTTTAAATTTCGTAATATTTATTCGTATAATTAATAATGGTTTCGAGTTGGAACATTTTATAAAAATAAAATGTTTAAGTTTAAGTCGTACGAGTCGTTTTGGTTTTCTAATATATCATTTTTAGATGATACGAAAGTATTTAAGTTTCGTCTAGCTAAATTACGTTTTAAACAAAACGATTTATGTTCTAAAATATTTTAATATTTCCCGTGTAAATAACGTTTATTAAAATAATAACACATTATCTAAAAGTAATACGTACTAAATACGATTGTTTAAAGTTTAAAATAGGCGTGAAAATTGGCCTTTTTGACCGGGTGTTACATTCTCCCCCTGTTATGAAAATTTCGTCCCGAAATTTAAAATGATGTCGTGGTCGCGTGGGGTCTGGGGAGCAATGCACGTACGAGAGATTTATCGAGTAGATAGTAGACATATCATGTCTATGACGGAGTTGAGGAGCAGTCAATCCATGACTGTGTCGAAATTTATCGTCGTAGTTACATTCTGACTATATTGCTTGTTCGAGGTATGATTAATTTGTGGTTGTTAGTTAACCGTTTACGTCGTAGTCCATTAAGGACTAGATGGTTGTCACATAGTGACCGTTTTGTGAGTAGTCCTATCAGGACCAAATATCTAGCAGATAATGATTTAACTAGTCTGCTGAAAGCAAACTCTAAGCTTAACTTTGCCCTAAGCGTTTGAATTTTCCAAAATGGTGTGAGGGATGACACCTAGATGTTTAACGAGTTAAAGGATTAAGTTGTTGAGAAAGGACGTAACCTTCCTACCTTAGAGATCCAGCTAGGCGTTGTTGTAAAGTCTCGGGCAGTCTCTTTTGAGGTGTCCCGGGTCTCCGCATTCGAAACAGACCTTCAGGCCGTTCGGGTTTGAGATAGTAGTAGGGACTCTGCAGTTCTTAGTTGGGTGTCCATAGCTTTTGCACCTATTGCATGGCGTGCCACACGCCCCCGTATGATGGCTTTCGCATTTGGGGCAGAAGGGTTTGTTTCCCTTGTATTTCTTTTCTCCGGGTTTGATTATACTGAGTGGTACGGGTTCAGGTCTTAAGGTTAGCTCGTGGCTATTGCTGGGATTTCCATCCCATTTCCTCTTGCTATGGGGATTAGGAGATCGAGGGAGTGTCTCATAGTCGGATTTCATCGCCATTAGTTCATGAGCTAAACGTATGGCTTTTCGGATGGTTGTAGGTGCGGATGAGATGACGTTCCCTCGTATAGGCTCAGGAAGACCTAGAATGTATTTTCTGATACGCGTGGGCTCTGAGTTTACTATGTTTGGGCATAAAGGTGCCAATTGTTGGAATCGAGTGGTGTATGAGGTGATGTCATTCCCTTTTACAGCGAGGTTCCAGAGTTCAACCTCAAGTTGATGTATTTCCTCGTTAGGACAGTACTCCTCCTTGAGCATTTGTTTCAGTTCCTCCCAGGGCATCCTGTAAGCAACTTCGGTGTTCATGGAATGAACTTGGGTGTTCCACCAGGTAAGTGCACCTTCCTCAAAAGTGCAGGTAGAGAGTTTGACCTTGCGGTCGTCAGGGCATTCGCAGAGACAGAATATGGATTCCATTTTCTCAATCCACCTAGTTAAGCCAATAGCTCCTTCGGTTCCAGAGAAGTGTAATGGTTTGCACCTCATAAATTCTTTATAAGTGCAGGGTCTCGTTTGGAGTGGGTTGTTTAGTGTGGCCTCACCGTCCGTTCGTAAATTTCGTGAGAGTAACGCATCGGTCACTCCTTGAGCAATGTATCGGGCGAGTTCAGCTTCGTCGAAAGTCAGTTGCCTTGAAGACATGTTCCTTTAAGAAAGGCAAACGGGTGTAAGTTGTCGTGATAGTGTTGATTTCTCCAAGTATTTTATCAAAGTGAGATAGGATCCATGAATCATTTAAGGTGTTCGTTGGAAAGTCCTCGGACTTTAGAGTTTTAGATGTGTAGTCGTATTAACGGCTCCGTTGTATTTTATTTGTAATCAATCGAGTTCATGCTGCTGTCGTAGTCTAACAGACTATACAATGTAGTACTAAGGTACTATAGATGTAATCCTAATGAATTAGACTGCACTCATCGTATGAGGCATCACATGCCTTAGTAGTCGTGGTGTGGCACTTCGTGCCTAGTAAGGTAGTCACGTATGCGTATAAATGTACAAATGCTTATGGCGAGTGTTCCTACATAAAGCAATCAAGTGGGACACCTCGTGTCCATTAGAGCAGTCATATATGCATATATGGTGTACACGTAACTATACAAGTATACATGCATAGTAAAAGTCAGTGGTGGTACCTCGTGCCCAATTAAGTAAATGTATATGTATATATGTAAGTCGTACATGTAACTATAACGAGTCTACATGTATAATTGAAGTAGCACCTAATGCTATAATGCAGTGCTATCAGCACAGTAATTGAAATACTAATGTTTTGTAATTGTAGTACTAAAGTACCATGAAACGCAGCACCACATGCTGTAATGAAGTGCCCGCAGCATTTATATTGTAGTACCCATGTACTATGAGTGTGGCATCAACATGCCATGATTGTAGTATCGACGTACTGTGAAGGTTGCACTAACGTGCTCAAGTTGTGGTATCAACATACCTTGAAATCGTAGCACTACGTGCCATGTATTGTTTGATTGTAGCCCCAAGGCCAAAATGTGTTGTAATTATGTGATTTCCCAAATGTAGCACAAAGGCTAGAATGTGAGTGCCCAAAGCACTGAGGTGTTGAATTAATTGATCTAAATGACCAAGTTGTGATTGAGATAATTAATTTGTTGTGGACTTAGTCAACACTAATCCAATCGTGACCAGTATGGTCAAAGTCTAGAGATTCGATTAGTTTAGCATGTGTGGTTTTCCATTCCAATAAATAACGTTTGTACCTCCTCCCCGAGGTTCAGCGATAAAAGTGTCGAGTCGCGATGGTGAGGAAGGCGGCGATATGCCTCTTCGCGAGTATGTCTTGGTTCAGCGGAATTAATTGTATATATATACTCGATATATATATATAAGTATGTAATAGTAGTACACGTGTAAGGCCTATTCATATATACCTACAGTACATATAATAGCCTAGGGTGTCTAGCACATAACAATCAGAGTCAACTACGCATTCCTGTTTCAGTATAACCCCTTTCAGACCTTACATCATCTTTATTTAATTGTACATAGTTAGCTACGCTATGTTAAATTAAACTCGTATGATGTAATTCCTGAACCAGTCATACCTAATGGGGAATACAGCCTAACGGTCATAGTCTAGGCCCACTAAATGCAACCTAGTTCACTACAACCTTAGGCTCTGATACCAATCTGTAACACCCTCAAATTTCGGTTCGCGGAAGCAGTCGGGTCGGGTGTTACTAAATCAAATATCACAAGCACAAAGATATATAATGAACGACTCTAAATGAGACGTTGAAAATAGTTATACATTTACCAAATAAAACGTTTACAAAGTTAATAGTGGTTTTCAATTACATAAATTGAAATACAAAAGTAAATGCAGTGTTGTCCCAAAGTTTGAAAACATGCGACTCGAGCTAGCATAGCTTGCAGTGGTCCTAATCCTGCGGGCCACCTGAGAATACATACTAAAATAGGTCAGCTATAAAGCTGGTGAGTTCACAGAGTAATTAATATGAAATCGTGTGATAATACCATCCGTATTATAAAAAGCGGTTATCCACCGTGTATTTAGATTAAATGAGTTTGCAAAGACATTACAAAAGTTGTATATCGGGGTGTAGGTTACCCTAACCATATGATTTACTAAATAGTGGAGTTTAGTATGCATCGGCTATTAGTCTTTACATAGAGGTACGGGTTCCTAGAATTAGGTCATCTACCCGTGTAGGAACCACAACTTATGTGGATTGGTTAATAAGTATCCCGAGTCCCAATAATCCATCGGATTATTCTGCAAGTATATAGGTAATGAAAGTAGCACTACGTGCATACTTTATGTTCAAGAGCACCACGTGCTTAACTGGATAAACAATGAAGCAACCCGTGCTTAGGTCAAATGTATTGAGGCACTCCGTGCCTGATGTATGTAATAGGTATGCATATGTATGAAGCACCACGTGCTTAGCAATGTAGTAATGTATAGATAATCAGTAGTAGCACCACGTGCCAAGTAGTGGTTCAGCGAACCCAGTAGTAGCACAACGTGCCAAGTGGTGGTTCAGCGAACCCGGAAGTAGCACAACGTGCCCGGAAGTAGCGCAACGCGCCCAGTGATGGCCCTACAGGCTCGGCAGTAGCATAACATGCCTACTGTGTGATCAAATGAAGCATTACATGCTTGTTTAACGTTAATGAAGCACTACGTGCTTAATGGTGTAAGTAGGGTGTGTACATATATATATATATATAAGCGAAGCACCGCGTGCTTGTTAGTGTAAGCGTGTGCACATCATCATGTACATGTAATCAGAAGTAGCACCACGTGCTAAGTAGTGGTTCAGCGAACCCAGAAGTAGCACAACGTGCCAAGTGGTGGTTCAGCGAACCCGGAAGTAGCACAACGTGCCCGGAAGTAGCGCAACGCGCCCAGTGATGGCCCTACAGGCTCGATAGTAGCACAACGTGCTAAACAGTTTATGTAGGCATAAATTAGTGTAAGATATCTACAGATAAACACTACACTCAATTTATGTGCGTTCATTACCCTACGGTAATGTTGAAGGTGCAATCAAACAATCTACACCTATGAGTAATGTTTAATGTTCACAATGTATCTAAGTGTGACTAATCATCACTTATGAGATGGTTGTAGCATGTCATGTCTAGATGCGTATAAATGTCACCTAGTTATTCGGAGTAGTACATAATGCCTAAGTGTGTCATCATATCACTTAGTTGCCGAAAAGTACCTACAGCACTTAAATGATGGATACTATCAATCGGTTCTATAAATCGTGACTTGATTAGTCAGTGTGGTCTCTAGGTTGTGTCTCACGAGTAAACTAGCCGAATCTAGTAATACTGAATCGCCGACGTGACGAAGTGTTCAAATGTTATACCTTGTATAAATCTAGTTGTTGTCTTGCTAAGGCACACTTAGCTTGCATATGATGTACGGTTGTCTCAAGGGTGTTGGAGTCTAACATGTCATTTGCAAACATTTGTAAAGCAATTGTAAGTTCGTTTATCAACGAAAAGTAGTAAATCATGAGTATGTATCTCCCCCAAAATCAGTGAAAACAGTAAAAAGGAGGGGCTATGAACTCACCTGGAGAGCTAGCGTCCTAATGTAACGAGTCGTGTCCAAATATGATCTCCTAGTGTCCTAAACCCGAGAGATTTCGTAGGTTTGTAAGTGTGGTTCTTGATTGGGGAAATCGTAATAATAATTCATATTATTATTGGGTTCGAGTTTTCGTATTTAAATTGTCACTTGAAAACGTCTTCCGATACTTAGAAAAATTTGGTTATTTTCTGTTTTCTGCGACATAACATGCGACACAAAAATGTGTCATGCGACACAATCATTGTGTCGCATAGTGCGACACAGAAGCTCTGCGACACAGTGGTTGTGTCGCATAATGCGTGTGATGCTAAATCAATAGCGACATAAGGGTTGTGTCGCATGGAGTCTGCGACCCAAGGTACGACACAAGAATACGACATAAGGGTTGTGTCGCATGAGTAATCCATGCGACACAGTATGCGACACAAGGCTTGTGTCGCACTCAAGAACAGCAGCCCAGAAACTTTCGGGTTTCGCGTTTTTCCGGCCAAAATCGCAAATCAAACTCATTTTCAAGCTGAAAAATCGTGGTTTCTTGGTTGTTTAGGTTATAACTAAGTTGTGTAAACATTATTACACCCAAACATTACACCAAAATGATTAAATCTAAAAATTTAGGAATTTCTTACAATTGCGAATCGAGGTCAAACGAGGAAGAAGATGATGATGTTGCCTTTGTAAATGTTGTTCCTCTCTTGTTGGTGATTCCGAAAATGTAAAGTTCGTGGGTCGATTTGTAGTTCCGAAAATTTGTGGTAATTGGGTGGAGAGTGTTTGTGTGTGTAAAATGAAAGGGAAAGGGAGAGTGAGGTGGGGGTGGAGGTGGGTTTTACCCAATTCCAGATCCCGCTCCGCGGACTGTGGTCTCCAACCACAGTGTCAAATGCCCGTGTTTCGTTACCCGTTTGTAAAATAAATAATGTTTTTAAATTTCGTAATATTTATTCGTATAATTAATAATGGTTTCGAGTTGGAACATTTTATAAAAATAAAATGTTTAAGTTTAAGTCGTACGAGTCGTTTTGGTTTTCTAATATATCATTTTTAGATGATACGAAAGTATTTAAGTTTCGTCTAGCTAAATTACGTTTTAAACAAAACGATTTATGTTCTAAAATATTTTAATATTTCCCGTGTAAATAACGTTTATTAAAATAATAACACATTATCTAAAAGTAATACGTACTAAATACGATTGTTTAAAGTTTAAAATAGGCGTGAAAATTGGCCTTTTTGACCGGGTGTTACAACTTAACCCCCGTTTAAAGGCTTGAGAAGCCGCCGGTTGGGCTTATGAAGCCGCCGGCTTGTTATTGATTTGGGTTTACCCGCCGGGTACTCCGGCTACCCGCCGGGTACTCTGGCCTTTACAGCACCTGCAGTAAGTTTTCATACTATATACCACTTTCCTAATTTTGAATGCGCACATCTTTCAAACGACAAAGAGTTAAAGCATGGAACTTTGCAGGCACTTTACTATAGTCAAAATAAAACTTTCTATTTTCGCACTTTCTCAAATTTCTCCTTTTATCGAAATTGGGCTTATGGGTCATTTTCGGCTAAATTTTCAATCTTTTTCTAGCATACCAAGTCTCAAACCATTGAGACTTAGGAGATGAGACTTTAAACACATATTCCTACTATCAAAACAAACTTGCGAGACTAATCACTATACTTCCAATCTTTATCTAACACAAATTTGTTCATAACCGTCATTAGGACCCGTTTTGACCCATTATGACCCGCTGATCCAAAAGAGTTATTTTGACCCATTCGATAGTTAAACACTCTTCAAAATTAACTAATATCACATTGGACTTTCTTTAAAACTTTCAATATGTACATAACCAAAATAGTACTTATATTACAACTTACAACTTAACACTTTACAAACTTTATCTACTAGTCTATCACAACTTTATACTATTACACATAGTCGATCTAATCATTACTTTTATAACCAAAACATGTCAAAACATTGTTTGGGCGATCTTTCAAGGTTTCAAAACGATAATTTAAAGAGAAAGCTTGTGTAACTTACAACAAGCTAGCACTCCACTTCTACCCTTTTGCAATTTCTTTACCCCTTCCGCTTTCACTTGTACCTACAACATAACTACACTAATTAAGCAATTTGCGTAGTGAGAATATGAAAACTACTCAATACAATGCATTATTAACATAAAGCAAATAATGAACAAAGTAAAGAACTACTTCCCTTTTTCTTGCAACTCCACTTTCATAATTCTATTCATATGTGCACATAGCTAAACAATGTTTGGCTAACATAAGTTAACCACTAATCGAACAAAGCTAACCTTGGTTAGCTATTCTAATCAAAATATGGCTAATAACCATTAACCATTCTAATCACAAGCTTTCATCATAATCATGATATAATCATAAGCTAATCACAACAAGTTACATGATCATGATCTAATCAATTCATAAACTCACCTTGTATGGTTGAATAATTGATAACAAGATGCTCAATAGATGACAAGTCTTCTTGTACACCTAGTAAACATACATATAGCACATGTATTAACAACTAATCATACTTTCAATTATAATTCATCTAATCCTTTCTCCCCCACTTAAGATTTACTAATTTCACTTTAACCAAACTAACTAACTTACTTATCATGATTAAAATCATAGCTTTATTATGAATTTAACTACTTTCATAATAATTCTAACATCTACTAATACTTTAACTCTTTAAACTCAACTAATTTACATGGTTCATAAGAAACCCCATAAACTCTAATCATAATCTATTATTTCTAGCATGAAATTAGGATTCTAATCATTGTTTATATGTTATACTAACACTAACTAATCAATTCCAAACCCTAATTTCGGATTAAATCATATCAATTAACTAAAACCCCATAAAACCCAAGTTCTAGGGTTCTAGGAGAAAGAAATTACTTACAAAGATTGAAGAAGATGGAGAATTAATCCTTTAGAGCTTGTGATGTGGATTAAATGGATGATTTGAGATGATGAAATTGATCATGCGATTTCTATTCTTCACTGATAAAAGTTCTGGAGTCTTTTTGGATAAACTAGAGGAAAGGTACGTACAGTGTTCTTATCTTCTTTTAAATTTCTACACTACACAGTCTGGAACTGGACAACTAATTTGCATTTTCTATCATATCTCATTATTTAGAGATCCAAAATTAAAAAGATGTATATTTTATTGTACACTAAAATAATACTGTAAAACTGAGCTATAAAAACTTATTATTTATTTATTAAAGTAATACCTTGAAACTGGGGTGTTACAACTCTCCCCCACTTATTCTGTTCGTGTCCTCACGAACCATTCTTGGTATACCGCAGGGTAGTATATCATCATCCACTCCTCTGGTTCCCAAGTTAATTCTGAACCCTTCCTATGTCGCCACTGAACTTTAACTATCGAAACTGATTTATTTCTGAGCTGCTTTACTTTCTGATCAAGAATTTTAACTGGCTCTTCTATATAACTCAACTTATCATTTATTTCTATTTCTGTCAGTGGTACATAAGAAGCCTCATCAACTAAACACTTTCTGAACTGAGACACATGAAATGTATCATGTATGCTACCAAGTTCTTCTGGTAATTGCAATCGATACGCTACCTTCCCAACTCTATCAATAATTACAAAAGGTCCAATATACCTTGGACTCAACTTTCCTCGCTTTCTAAAACGTATAATACCTTTCCAAGGTGAAACTTTAAGCATCACCTTATCACCTACTTGAAATTCAATAGGCCTTCCCCGCTTGTCTGCATATGACTTTTGTCGATCTTGTGACATCTTCAATCTTTCTCTAATCTGATCAATCTTTTCAGTAGTCAACTGTACTATATCTGTACTCCCAAGCTCTCTCTGACCAATCTCACCCCAACAAATTGGAGTTCGACATTTTCTACCATACAACATTTCGTAAGGTGGCATTTTAATCGAAGAATGATAACTGTTATTATAGGAAAACTCAACCAATGGAAGATGAGTATCCCAACTACCACCAAAGTTAATGGCGCAAGCTCTAAGCATATCCTCAAGAGTTTGAATGGTACGTTCACTCTGACCATCAGTCTGGGGATGAAAAGCTGTACTAATATGCAATCGAGTCCCTAAATCTTCTTGAAACTTATTCCAGAATCGAGAAGTAAAACGAGTGTCTCGATCTGAAACAATAGAAAGTGGAACTCCATGCCTAGCAACAACTTCTTTAACATAAAGATCAGCTAACTTCTCTGAAGAAGAAGCTTCTTGAATAGGAAGAAAGATAGCACTTTTCGTCAATCGGTCCATAATCACCCAAATAGTGTCATGTTGCCTAGGAGTCTTTGACAACTTTGTAATAAAAACCATGGTGATGTGCTCCCATTTCCAAACCGGTATATCTAAAGGCTGTAGTTTACCGTATGGTTGCTGGTGCTCTGTTTTAACTTGTAGACAAGTGAGACAATTCTGAACATGTTTAACTATATCACGCTTCATACCTGGCCACCAATAGTCACGTTTCAGTCACGATACATCTTGGTAGCACCAGGATGAATTGAATACTTGGATTTATGCGCCTCATCTAGTAACACTTTCTTTACTTCACTCATTCTTGGTATCCAGATTCTACCATAACGAGTCTTTAAACCTCTAGAATCATCTACTAATTCAGAAAGTTGACCCGTTAAACGTTGGTTATTTGAGTCATTAGAGGCTAAAACTTCAATCTGAGCGGCTTTAATAGAATCAAATAACCGAGGAAGCACAGTCATTTGAAGAGATTTCACAGAAAGAACAGAATGGCTAACTTTTCTGCTAAGAGCATCGGCTACAACATTTGCTTTACCAGGATGGTAAAGTATGTCGCAGTCATAGTCTTTGACTAAATCTAGCCATCTTCTCTGACGATTGTTCAAATCAAGCCGATCAAAGAAATATTTAAGACTTTTGTGGTCTGTATAGATAATGAATTTAACACCATAGAGATAATGGCGCCAAATTTTAAGAGCGAAGACCACAGCTGCTAGCTCAAGATCATGAGTGTGATAGTTCTGCTCATGTGACTTTAACTGGCGTGAAGCATAAGCAATGACTTTCCCACGCTGCATAAGAACACAGCCTAATCCGAGTTTTGAAGCATCACAATACACCACCATATCCTCGTTGCCCTCGGGTAAAACAAGAATAGGGGCTTGACTAAGCTTTTCTTTCAACATCTGAAAGGCTTTAGATTGCTTATCTTCCCACTTCCACTGAACGTTCTTTCTAGTCAACTGAGTCAGAGGAGTAGCAATCTTTGAAAAGTCTTGGATAAAACGACGATAATAGCCAGCTAGGCCAAGAAAACTTCTGACTTCAGTAGGACTCGTAGGAGGGTCCCACTTCATTACTGCTGCTATCTTGGAAGGATCAACTTGAATACCGTGAAGATTGATCACGTGTCCAAGAAATTGGACTTCTCGTAACCAAAATTCACATTTCGAGAATTTGGCGAATAACTTTTCACACCGAAGTGTTTCTAGAACTTGCCTGAGACGTGCTGCATGCTCAGTTTCACTTTTAGAATAGATAAGAATATCGTCAATGAAAACTATAACAAAGATATCAAGCATGGGCCGACAAACTCTGTTCATCAAATCCATGAATGCAGCTGGAGCATTAGTTAAGCCGAATGGCATAACTGTAAACTCGAAGTGACCATAACGGGTACGAAAAGCAGTTTTTGAAATATCTTCTTCCCTTACTTTTAACTGATGGTAGCCAGAACGAAGATCAATCTTTGAAAAGAAACTGGCACCCTGTAACTGATCAAATAAGTCATCTATTCGAGGCAAGGGATATCTATTCTTAACGGTCACTTTATTTAGTTCTCGGTAATCTATACACATTCTTAGGGAACCATCTTTCTTCTTTACAAATAAGACTGGAGCTCCCCAAGGCGAACTACTAGGACGGATGAAACCTTTATCTAAAAGTTCTTGTAACTGTTTCATCATTTCTTGCATTTCAGTTGGAGCTAACCGATAAGGAGTTATAGCAATTGGAATAGCTCCAGGAATAAGATCAATTCGGAATTCCACTTGTCTATCAGGTGGAATACCTGGAAGCTCGTCAGGGAATACCTCGGGAAATTCTTTCACAACTGGAATACTAGAAAGTTCTGGTACAGCTTTAGAATTATCAACCACGTGCGCCAAAAAGGCTTGACACCCGTGTGACAAAAATCTTTTAGCTCGAGCAAAGGTACAAACAGGAATGGATCTACTAGAACGCTCACCATAAACAACAATCTCCCTTCCGCTAGGTGCTTTCAGGAGAACTATCTTTTCATGACAATTTATCATACCCTTATTCTTTCCCATCCAATCCATTCCTATAACTACGTGAAATTCCCCCATTTGCATGGGAATCAAATCTATTTTGAACACTTCACCTCCTATTTCAATAGTACACCCTCTATAAACATCACTAACAATAACTAATTTGCTATCGGCAATTTCAACTTCTAAAGGGCGTTCTAATTTAACAATAGGAGTATTCAACTTTTCACAAAATGACAATGATACAAAAGACTTGGTGGCTCCAGAGTCAAATAAAACATGGGCAGGTATAGTGTTAATTATGAAGGTACCTGTCACCACGTCATGTGACTCCTTTGCCTCATCTGCTGTAATCTGAAAAGAACAACCTTTAGCTTTCTGTCCGCCCGCTTCTCTTTTCTTTTCCGCTTCTTTCTTCTGTTCAGTTCTTTTCATATCTTCTAGTTTAGCAGGACAGTTAGCTTGTAAGTGGTCATCCTTATAGCAATAAAAGCACATTCTATATGGATTAGGGCAATTAGCAGCGATGTGCCCTTATTGACGACACTTGTAACAAGCTGTACTCCCTAACTGACATTCTCCTAGACGCTTTCTACCACAATTATTACACTTGGGAAATTCCCGAGCTGGAGCTTGAGATTGACGGTTTGATTGTTGAGATTGTGACTTCTGTTGTTGTGGTTGTGATGACTGCTGCTTTCCAAAATTTTTAAATTTCTTAGATTGCTGTGATTGAGAAGAAGATTGTTCTGCTTTTCTCTTATTGGCTCTATCCTCAGCTTTCGCTTGCAACTCTTTCTCTCGAGTCAACCCTTTATTCATCATCTTAGGAATAGAATCATAAATAGTCGGGTCAACTGCTTCTTTGATATCAATGTTCAAATGTCGGTAATAATGATCCTTCATTAACCCTGGATTCGAGGTATATTCGGGACAAAACTATGATTTATCATAAAACACGTTAGTGTACTCAGTTACCGACATTTTCCCTTGATTGATAGCTAAGAACTCTCCTTTCAACCTCTATACTTCTGCCATTAGAGCAAATTCTGCTATAAACTTTTCTTTAAACATGCTCCAAGAAAACTTTGCAGCTTCCGCAGCACCATGTGTTTTAACTTGAGTTCCCCACCAATCCTGAGCACTATCTTTCAACTGATGGGCAGCAAACAACACACGTAGCCTTTCTGGACAGTCACAGAGTAGAAAAGTTTCTTCTATCTTACTAATCCACCTATGACTACTAATCGGGTCTCTCTCACCATGAAATTCTGGGGGACTACAGTTTGCAAAGTTTTTATACTCAAAACGTTCTTTTTCTTTGTTCATTTGTAGCTGAGCACTTAACATTTCACTATTCATCTGAGGGTTAACTAAGACAGGATGCTTCTGTTCAAATTCTACTAATCGTGTATTAATAATTTGCTCCATTCGGGTATATACCTTAGGAGCAAATTCTTGTAGGGCTTGCCCAATCACATCTTTTAATAGCATCCGGTCCTCGGGATCTAAACTTCTTTCTGAAACATTCTCCTCTTGAGTGGGAGAACGTACATTTGAACCCTCAGCTTCTTTATTGGGTGTGGATTCCATTTACTAAACAATATAGAAACACAATTAAAACGTAAGAAATCTCTACTTCAACTATTAAATAATGATTGTCTTTATCTTCACATATTTAACAACTTTGAATCTCCCACATGCTTTAGCAAAATATAACCTCGTTGGCCAGACGTAGTTATATTAAACTAAATACATGTTTTTATTCAAAATTCTTAAATATATTCCAAATCCAACAATCATTCTTACTCTAATCATTATCTACTAATCATATGCAAAACATTGCAAAAACATAACTGTAATTAACTACTGCACATTCATAAGTGGTTTAAGTTTAGGCAATCCTACTGTGGATTGCTTAAATCTCTTAAACCATCGCTCTGATACCAACTTGAAACGCCCTGATAATCTGAACATTTTTTTTTTTTACACTGAAACGTATTTCTATTGGTCCCACTACCTGTATTATCGTGTTTAGTATTCTATTCTTATGATCTGTATTACTTTTAAAACTTAAAAATAAAATCTGCTGAAAACAACCCTTACCCGCCGGGTAGAAGGGTTACCCGCCGGGTACCCATGTCTAACCGCCGGGTTCCACCTATAAACCGCCGGGTAAAACAACATTTGGGGTAACAGAACTTAACCCCCGTTTAAAGGCTTGAGAAGCCGCCGGTTGGGCTTATGAAGCCGCCGGCTTGTTATTGATTTGGGTTTACCCGCCGGGTACTCCGGCTACCCGCCGGGTACTCTGGCCTTTACAGCACCTGCAGTAAGTTTTCATACTATATACCACTTTCCTAATTTTGAATGCGCACATCTTTCAAACGACAAAGAGTTAAAGCATGAAACTTTGCATGCACTTTACTATAGTCAAAATAAAACTTTCTATTTTCGCACTTTCTCAAATTTCTCCTTTTATCGAAATTGGGCTTATGGGTCATTTTCGGCTAAATTTTCAATCTTTTTCTAGCATACCAAGTCTCAAACCATTGAGACTTAGGAGATGAGACTTTAAACACATATTTCTACTATCAAAACAAACTTGCGAGACTAATCACTATACTTCCAATCTTTATCTAACACAAATTTGTTCATAACCGTCATTAGGACCCGTTTTGACCCATTATGACCCGCTGATCCAAAAGAGTTATTTTGACCCATTCGATAGTTAAACACTCTTCAAAATTAACTAATATCACATTGGACTTTCTTTAAAACTTTCAATATGTACATAACCAAAATAGTACTTCTATTACAACTTACAACTTAACACTTTACAAACTTTATCTACTAGTCTATCACAACTTTATACTATTACACATAGTCGATCTAATCATTACTTTTATAACCAAACCATGTCAAAACATTTTTTTGGCGATCTTTCAAGGTTTCAAAACGATAATTTAAAGAGAAAGCTTGTGTAACTTACAACAAGCTAGCACTCCACTTCTACCCTTTTGCAATTTCTTTACCCCTTCCGCTTTCACTTGTACCTACAACATAACTACACTAATTAAGCAATTTGCGTAGTGAGAATATGAAAACTACTCAATACAATGCATTATTAACATAAAGCAAATAATGAACAAAGTAAAGAACTACTTCCCTTTTTCTTGCAACTCCACTTTCATAATTCTATTCATATGTGCACATAGCTAATCAATGTTTGGCTAACATAAGTTAACCACTAATCGAACAAAGCTAACCTTGGTTAGCTATTCTAATCAAAATATGGCTAATAACCATTAACCATTCTAATCACAAGCTTTCATCATAATCATGATATAATCATAAGCTAATCACAACAAGTTACATGATCATGATCTAATCAATTCATAAACTCACCTTGTATGGTTGAATAATTGATAACAAGATGCTCAATAGATGACAAGTCTTCTTGTACACCTAGTAAACATACATATAGCACATGTATTAACAACTAATCATACTTTCAATTATAATTCATCTAATCCTTTCTCCCCCACTTAAGATTTACTAATTTCACTTTAACCAAACTAACTAACTTACTTATCATGATTAAAATCATAGCTTTATTATGAATTTAACTACTTTCATAATAATTCTAACATCTACTAATACTTTAACTCTTTAAACTCAACTAATTCACATGGTTCATAAGAAACCCCATAAACTCTAATCATAATCTATTATTTCTAGCATGAAATTAGGATTCTAATCATTGTTTATATGTTATACTAACACTAACTAATCAATTCCAAACCCTAATTTCGGATTAAATCATATCAATTAACTAAAACCCAATAAAACCCAAGTTCTAGGGTTCTAGGAGAAAGAAATTACTTACAAAGATTGAAGAAGATGGAGAATTAATCCTTTAGAGCTTGTGATGTGGATTAAATGGATGATTTGAGATGATGAAATTGATCATGCGATTTCTATTCTTCACTGATAAAAGTTCTGGAGTCTTTTTGGATAAACTAGAGGAAAGGTACGTACAGTGTTCTTATCTTCTTTTAAATTTCTACACTACACAGTCTGGAACTGGACAACTAATTTGCGTTTTCTATCATATCTCATTATTTAGAGATCCAAAATTAAAAAGATGTATATTTTATTATACACTAAAATAATACTGTAAAACTGAGCTATAAAAACTTATTATTTATTTATTAAAGTAATACCTTGAAACTGGGGTGTTACAAACTAGCAACTAACAATCATACTCAAACTATCACAAATAATAAGTGAAATCAAAGGAAACATAATTATATCGAATAAAAATGCAAACCGAGTGATTACAATGTTTGGATGATGATTCTTCGTAACCAAATGATTTAGGATGATGAGAGATCTTCAAAATGATGAAAATAGCTCAAGAAACCCTAAAAAATCGCCCATGGGGCTGCTGGTTCGGGTGTGTAAAAGTTAGGTGAGATATGAGGAAGAAAAGGTGTTTAAATGGTCAAAAAGTCTGTTGCCGACACTAGAAGCCGCCTGCTTGGGTGTAGAACCCGGCTGCTTCTTCACTTACTTCAAGCAGCCATCTTGGGACCCTTAGCCGGCTGCTAGACACCCCTAGCCGGCTGCTAGACACCCCTAGCCGCCATCTTGGCCAGGCTTCATTTCAAGGCTTTTTGCTGTTCCAGATTTTTACATCGTACCCGGCTGCTTGACCCTTCTAGCCGGCGGCTTCTCCTGATTTTCAGAAAACCATATTTTGCAGATTTGTAGATCTCTGAAATACGAACGTTTGGCCGCCTGAATCACCCCAATCCGAGTTCGTATGAGGGAGATATGGCCAAAACGGTGCAGCATAGCCAAATCTAAAAACTCTTTCATCTTTTCATCTTTTCTTCCTCAATCTAAAACCTTAATACACGAGATCAATTTCAAACTAAATAAGTACCGAAAGTTCATGAAATTGACTAGAAACAAGAACAAAAAGAAATGATATCGCGAGAGATAAACATATACAAATCGAGCGATATCAAATATCCCCACACTTGAACTTTGCTTGTCCTCAAGTAAACTATAAACCAAATCAAAACGTTACCCCTCTTGCACTTTCAGAAACGGAGAACAAGATTTACAAAATAAAACCAACAACAATCACCTAAGCAATTATGTTAGTTACATGTATATAATCAAAAACAACTTGAGATGATAACTTTGTCAAGCCCGAATGCACGACCTAGCACCTCACAATAGGATAAGTGTATAAAATCACTCACTCTCAACCTATAAACTACAGGGTAAGGAAGTAAATGATGTAACACTCCATCAAGCCAAGTCGTGATGCACTGTTACCATAGGCTAGCAAAAGGATCAAATCTCCACCGTCTTGGCGTGAGCACCAAGTGAGATCTCAAAGGAGGTATTCTAAACATGTGTTGCATAACTGTAGGCTAATATGGAATGGGTAAGATAGACACAAGAATTGGTGAAAAAAAAAATGGTAGTCAAGACCCATGAGAAATGTAAAAATGTTACCTAATGGTTTCAACATGTGACAGTAATAAAACTTGGGATTCTCATGCCAAATCAATTCAAATTATACTTCATTTTCACCTACAATTCATATTCACTAATTGCACGCAAATAACTCAAATTGATTTACACATTTGATTGGAATAATTGCATTCTATGACTTTCTATGAATCCTGTGTAACGAACTTTCGGACCAACCATCCTAGACCGGATAAAGGCCTTCGGTGGCTAGGTGTAGAACACCCCTCGGGAACTACTTGTTCAGGAATTCAAAGGCCATTTAGTTGACTACAATTACCCAATCATTAACATTAAGCTTAAATTGTTAACTTCCAATAATCTTATTGCTTTCAACTTCAATCATTTAACTTTAATATTCAACAATTTCCATTTCATGCAATTTCAATTATAGAATTTAACACTAGAATCCCACTTTAAAACGATTTAAGTCACATTTAGGTAAAACTCAATATAAAATTCCAACTAGGCAACATCTTAGAAAAGTAAATGATTCGGGAATTGACTACACAAAAATAAGGCTCATATTTTAGTGGAATGAATGTGGAAGTTTTCTAAAGGTTTCTTAGCACCAAAAATGAGTGCTAACGACCTGTGTAAACTTGATATAAATGGTTTTAAAGGAAAATAAGATAAAAAATCCTAAGAATACCTCATCGTCTTTGACCCCACCTATATCACATTTTTGTGATCCCACAACGGTCTCAAAATGCATCACTAGGGCAAGTTCTAGAACAAACTACAATCACCGGCACACTCATAGCAACAAATAATGTAAACACTAAAGATAAGTGTTTTTCTCAATAAGGCTCAAATTTCTCACAATTTATAGTGGCGGCTACAAGTGTGCTAGTCATGCAATTCACCCTATGAGGTTGCTAATATGACACATCTCAAAGAGTTATGTTACAAGAGGGAAGATTAAATTACTTTAAACAAATATTATTAAATATATTACCAAGCAATTAATCTTATGAGAATAAACTAGTTTAAGTGAATAACCTCCCCACACTTAAGGTTTGCATTCCCCTAAATGCAACAAAATATAAAAACATGAAATGAGCATAAGTGTGAAAGGTAAAAGGGAGCGAGTACTTCCCAGGGGATTTTTTTGCTTGTTCAAATTCTGGATAACCTTCGATCATGATTTCAAAACATCCATTTCTTTCAGATACATTCTCGTTATCGCACAAAGTTGCCTTCATCAAACATTCATCACTTTGAAGTACGGGCTACCTCCCGCAAAGTTGCTTGGTTTATTACCGAGTCCCGAGCTAGACTCAACCCTCTGCTTCTCATAACCAATCCTTAATCATGCTACCACCTCCTTTCTCGTCATACTCACATAGGAGGATGTCTTCTTTTGTTTTGACATTTCGGTAGAACATCCTCCAACTACAACTTGTAATGTGAAAATAACCTCTCCATTTCTTGAGTGGTATAATGATAATCCGAAAGATTGCCACTTCCAAGTATGAATGACTAGTAATTCCCATGTCTTCAGAAAAATCTTTGGCAAGTATACAAAGATAATCGGGTGGTTCTTCAAAATAGTTTAGATGCACACACTCAATACTTCTTTCTAACCTTGCCAACCTATCTACCTCAAGTACCTGAGTGCTACTAGCTCGATACAAATTTTCAAATTCTGCCTCTAGAATAAGATCATCTCCAACTCCTTTTTTTACAAGCTCATCTAACTCATGATCACTAATTCCCAGCAGTCCTTGTAATTCCTTTATATCGGCATCATAGTCAACAATGGCATCCTTAGTCATTTCAGGCTCTAGCATGTATGAATCATGCAAAACAATTTGTGAAGTTTCATGAGGGTAATTAATGACTTTATTCTCTTATTCCACCTCATCCATTTCGTCTTCACTATCATCCTGAAAAACAAAGTTAGAAGAATATGGAACAACAACGTTAGAATAATAATCATTATGCTTAGTAGCCTCCACATCATCCAAATGCTCATTTGCATTGGAAAGTGTATCATATGGCTCCGCACTATTAGGCTCATAATTCCAATCGAAGATTTCATCCAATTCTCTACTATGTCTCTCTGTCTGCTCTATAGCCTCTTTCAACAACCTTTCAAGATTCGACATTTAAGGCTGTTCCATCTCTTTGGTGACTGAAGGTTCTTCATTCCAAGACCTTGATTGATAGGAATAACTCCTACTATCTTGGTAGTATCCCGGTGGTGCATACCTTTCGAGTGATATCATTGGTACATCATCATTATCACTCTCACAAAACAAAGGTTTGTAACCTTCATAATTCGAGTAATAAGACATCGAAGCTAAGTTACAAGTCTGCTACAAACATCAAAACTAAAAACGGTAAAACGTAACCACTCAAAACAAAATAAACAAACATTAAAAATATATACACTAATAATAACTAAAACTCTTAAAGTAACTTTCCTGGAAATAAATTCTAGAAAAGGATCAATTAATTACACTCGAATTAAACTCTTAATCAATCACACTCCCCGGCAGCGACGCCAAAAACTTGATGTGTTATATCTAGTTATAAAATTATCGTTGTTTAGTAAACCAAAAAGTACCGAGCTAGACCAAAACACAACCGGTCAGTGGACCCTATCGTGTGGTAGTATAGTTGGGTAAGTTCGGGTTCGAACACATGGAATGTGAGTTTAAGAATTATATTCAAGTGCAAGCAATTTATACAGAAAAGTAAATGTGGGGGTTTGTGACCGAGTTGTCACATTGCTTAAAAACTACTTTTAAACTAGAACTAGGCAATAGTGGACTCAGGAAGAGTCAAATTGATTTGTTGTAAATTCGGATATTAAAAACAATACTTGCTTGGATTATGTCACTAGTGATTTCGGGGTGCAAAGTTATAACCAGTTTATATTATGCAAAAGTAAATTTCGATTTAACATAGGATTAACGTTCGCCATCTCCTAATGATTCAACTTCAATTTACAAACCTATTATTTAATCTAGTAACGGACGTTCGCCATGGTTACCATCGTGCACAATTAAGCTTAAAGAATCTTGCTTATTCCAAATCTACGTTCACAATGTTTGTTCAATCATTTATAGACAAATAATTGATAGCAAATTACCAATGAAAAACGTTCGCTATATTCACTAGTCATTTACCAAATAAGCAAAGAAACTATTTTAAGCTCAATTACTCAAGGAGTCACGATTAAACATATAGTTCAAGTTTCACAAGTTTATAATTCATCCAAAATGAAAGACGTTCGCCATATTCATCAACTCATATATTTTAGCTCATTTATGTTACTTATACCAATTTTCGCATCCACAAACAAAGGTTCATTTGTACATCGACATACAAACAAAAATAATTCCAACTAACAACAAACATTCGCTATAATTGCTAGTTAGAACTACCAACAAATTCCATAAATTATTTGAGCTAAAAACATATAAAATCATGGAGGAATTCTAAACTCAAGCATAATCAAACACCAAAATATAACACCCCTAATCACTAGTTAATTCATCCAAGCAAGTAAATAAAACTAGCCACTAACAATCATACTCAAACTATCACAAATAATAAGTGAAATCAAAGGAAACATAATTATATCGAATAAAAATGCAAACCGAGTGATTACAATGTTTGGATGATGATTCTTCGTAACCAAATAATTTAGGATGATGAGAGATCTTCAAAATGATGAAAATAGCTCAAGAAACCCTAAAAAATCGCCCATGGGGCTGTTGGTTCGGGTGTGTAAAAGTTAGGTGAGATATGAGGAAGAAAATGTGTTTAAATGGTCAAAAAGTCTGCTGCCGACACTAGAAGCCGCCGGCTTGGGTGTAGAACCCGACTGCTTCTTCACTTACTTCAAGCAGCCATCTTGGGACCCTTAGCCGGCTGCTAGACACCCCTAGCCGGCTACTAGAGACCCCTAGCCTCCATCTTGGCCAGGCTTCATTTCAAGGCTTTTTGCTGTTCCAGATTTTTACATTGTACCCGGCTGCTTGACCCTTCTAGCCGGCGGCTTCTCCTGATTTTCAGAAAACCATATTTTGCAGATTTGTAGATCTCTGAAATACGAACGTTTGGCCGCCTGAATCACCCCAATCCGAGTTCGTATGAGGGAGATATGGCCAAAATGGTGCAGCATAGCCAAATCTAAAAACTCTTTCATCTTTTCATCTTTTCTTCCTCAATCTAAAACCTTAATACACGAGATCAATTTCAAACTAAATAAGTACCGAAAGTTCATGAAATTGACTAGAAACAAGAACAAAAAGAAATGATATCGCGAAAGATAAACATATACAAATCGAGCGATATCAAGTTCCTGCAACTTGACAGTAAAGTTTTTAAAATCCATCTATAAATGTTGCGATAAAATGTTTGCAAAGTGAACAATATGTCTTCAAGGAATGTTAGGATCCGGTGTTATGTCCGGTATGTAATGATTTTTCGGGAACTCTTGATCATTCTATGATCGTTTATTCATATGCTAATTGGTTTGATCTAAAATGGTGGAATTAAGATTTCTTTAACAGAATTGAGTGTCAATAAGAATTTAGAACACACATTAATCCTTATTCTCGTACTATAATAAACTATTTGACCTCTTGTTTGACTCCTGTAAATATCACTTGACATACAATCAATTTTGAGAGTCCATACTCTTTACCTAATTGGGGGTACAATTGTTTGTTTCCATCCTTAAAGTTGTAAGTCATAAAAGGATTTGTGTAAAAACCCTTAATTAGGGAAGTATACAAGTATAAAAATATAGAATTAACTTTCTTCTATATAGGTTTTACTATAGATTTACACACAACTGCACCAACTTCTGTACAGATTTTTTAGGATTTCATAACACACATGGAAACATATAGACAAGAAGACGAAAAGGATTGTTTATACACATAATCAACATCAGTATCTAACTTGCAGGCATATATCAAGCAGTTGGATATGAAGCCATCATAGCAATGCCACATAACCCTTCCTTAGCTTCAACGTCTCTCTGCATCCTGATGTATCCCTCTTCTCCCCAACTCGTGCCCCATGAATTCTTCACCAGCCAATACTTGACACCATCATCACTGGTTCCATACCCAACTGCTGTAACCCCATGGTCTAACATAGTACCGCAAGTTCCATTAAAAACTCCACTCGAGTAAAACTGGAAGTCAGACTCTCCAGCATCAATGGCAACGGAAACAGGCTGCATGGCCACGGCCTTCAGCAAGGCTGACTCGCTGTTAACTGGTACGTCCTCATGTCCGGTGATCTTGGCTACACGAACATCTTCTTCTTTTGTGTTGCAAGTTGCATCTACAGCCTGGTAAGGGTACGCTGCCTCAGTGTTGATGCCTTTGTTTTTGACGATAAATGTAAATCCACCGTCCATGAAACCACCTCCACACCCTTGGTCTTCACCACTTCTGTCGCAATCCACCAGCTCTTGCTCCGATAGAGATATCAGTTTCCCAGTTGTGAGTTGAGTAATTCCTTCAGTAGCAGCGATTGTCGAAAATGCCCAGCAGCTTCCTGTTAATTTTGGAACAGTAAGTTAAGGATTAATTTATAACGAAAATAAGAGAACCTGTTTGATTTGTAGTTTGCGACGAGCTTACCACATTGACCTTGATCCTTGATGGGGGTAACAGCTCCTTTTTTCCTCCAGTCCATGCTTGACGGAACCGCAGTCACATCTTCATATCTGAAAGGCGTGGTTTGAGTTGACCTTGGCTTGGATGGGAGCTTGAATCCGTTACGAGTGGCCTTAAACTCCTCGTTCGTTTGGTCTGCAAACTCATTGATGCTCAGTTTGTAACCCTGGTTGCCAGCATTGTTGAAGGCTTCTATGTACGCTACATTGTCCTTGAATATGTTGAAGCGCATTTCTTTCTCCACGTTGTCTTTATACTCACGCCCATAACGATCCATCCACTGTTCATGCTTTTGTAACATGGTCTCGTCGTTTAGTGTTCGAGATGTGACTTGACATGCTAACATCCCAAAAACCAGCAGTGCTGCTAGCATGATTGATCTATTGACTGACATACTCATGATCAGTGTTGTCTTTCTTTGAAAGGACTTTGATTTTCTATATAGTAAATGTGGATTTGTACTATCCAGGCTATCAGGGAGTATGATACAAAGAGAAGAATATGATCACATATATATAAGCTTTCCATCTGGATGTTGGAATGTTGAGATAGCTTGGATCCAACAACTTTGTAGCAACTTGATTTGCATGGCAGGGCACGATTAAGTGACAGATTACTGCTTGTAAAGGTTCATTTTTACGTTCTTTGAAATTTAATTTGGTATACTGTAAAACTGTCTGCAAGTGTCTTCTTTGATGCTAATATTGTCTCATCCTAACTACTTTCGGACTGTAATATATGTCCTTACAGCCTTACTTGTTTGGCTTCTTCTAGGCTTAATAACCATAAACAGGTTAATCCATTCTTGTTGAAATAGTGGTCTTTATGAAATCAATGGTCATTAAATTTGCTTCCACAAGCCTACCATTAATTAAAAGGTGAGAAATATCATTTCAACGTGTATCCGTTCTTCTATATTGAAGTGTAGTTTAACCTTGGGGATATTGAAATGTTACGACTACGATTTTCTTAACATGAAACTTGCTTCCACCACTAATTATTATCATTTCAGATATAATCTATGAAATAAAGGAAGCTAGAGAGGCACCTGATGTTGCACATAAAAAAAGATGAGCACATTCAGCTATGAATCGAAGGGTTAACGATTCGTGGTGTTATCGTACTCACATAAATGTTCAATCGGATCATTATACTTGTATTCTGTTCAATAAAGACATTCTATTTACGTAACCCGTATTAAAACTCAGATATAACTCAACCAGACTATTTTTATTGAAAATAAATTATAGACCCAAAAGTATAAACTTGAAGATAGTCATAACAATTTAGGTGCATGTGACAATATCAATGGCCGGTAAGTATGAGAAAAGAAAAGGTTTCAATCCACAAAGTTAAACATTATACGAAATAGGTCCATTTTTAGGGAATTTTTTACGAAATAATACGTTTTCGTAATACTTTTTCATTTCTAGTATTATTTTGTAAAAGCTTTCAAAACTAGTAGAAACGTGCTAGCCAAACCCGACTCTTCATTTAAGCAATTTAGAAGTCGGGTTTAGCAAACCCGTCTTTGACCACTTTCAGACATACCACAGGAGGGACCACCGTACCAGTTGTACTTTTTGAGAGAGAGAAAGTAGAGTCGGGTTTGGCAAACCCGACTTTACTTTTGCATGAGAGAGGAGACTACTTTGCCAAACCCGACTCTCATTTACATTTTGTTTTTAAAACCGATTACCAACTTTGTTAAATGTATATGTCAAGTATCCATGAAATGGGGGGTCTGTCAACTATGCATGAAATGGGAGGTCCATCAAGTACACCTTATGGTACTTCATCTAACGTTCCTTTTTCAGGTGGAAATATTTTTAGGGATATGAGTAGTCAAAATTATTACACCCTGAATTTTCAAGAACAAAACCAATCTAATTGGTTTAACCAAACAAGTGACGACTTCGCAGTGTCTCCACATTTGATTCCCACTTTTTCAATATTTCCATCTCCTCATATGGAAAGATCACGTGTAAGTCACGTACCATTAAGTTGGGATATTAATACGACACCGAATTTAGATAATGATGACACTATTGTGGAGGATCAGGATGAGGAGGAGAGACAAGAGGATACAGAATCTGAGGAAGAAAGTATTGTGGAGAGAAATGTTGCTCGTGATAGAGGAAGAAGACAAATTATTAGACCGAGTTGTGGAACACATCATCGTCGTTAATTTTTAGCAATCTTGTATATGTTGTTTACTTTGAAAACTTATATTTTGTATCAATGTACTAGGGTTTAGTATGTAGAAATGCACCGAACTTTAACACGATCTTAATTGTGTGTACCCATCTTTTTTTCTCTCTATTGTGTGTATCCAACTTTTAAAAAGTGTCTTTTGTATGTATTTTGTTGACGTGTCATTTGTTTACGGTGCCACTTGGCATCCGTAGAGCTCGACAAGTCATCGAAAGTGCTACAAAATACATACAAAAGATACTTTTTAAAAGTTGGGTACACACAATAGGAAAAAAAAAGATTGGTACACACAATTAAGATCGTGTCAAAGTTTGGTGCATTTCTACATACTAATCCCTTATAATATTTAGTTAACAAAAAAAACATCACACATATTTTATATTAATAAATGTACATATATTGCAAACGAAAAATATAAACAATAAACATATAATTAATATACTAAAATATAATTGATCAATACATTTACACTTATCATCATAAACAAATTATCATCAATACATGTACAATTGATCATTTACATTTGTAATGATACATATACATTTAACAAAGTTGGTAATCGGTTTTAAAAACAAAATGTAAATGAGAGTCGGGTTTGGCAAAGTAGTCTCCTCTCTCATGCAAAAGTAAAGTCGGGTTTGCCAAACCCGACTCTACTTTCTCTCTCTCAAAAAGTACAACTGGTACGGTGGTCCCTCCTGTGGTGTGTCTGAAAGTGGTCAAAGACGGGTTTGCTAAACCCGACTTCTAAATTGCTTAAATGAAGAGTCGGGTTTGGCTAGCACGTTTCTACTAGTTTTGAAAGCTTTTACAAAATAATACTAGAAATGAAAAAGTATTACGAAAACGTATTATTTCGGTAAAAAATTCATTTTTAGGTTCATATTTTACACCTATATAGTGTATCATTACTCACTTTTAGTTTTGGATGTCCTGTAAATATAGCCTACAGTGGCTTATTTGCTAGCCGTGCACACCAACACATTTTCTTCAAGCATCTTTAACTTTGGGGGGCATAACCGTCTAGAGAATGTTTCATAACAATTTACGCTACCTCTTTAGTACATTTATGTAACAAACATCAGATCCAAAACCTTAACAGCAAATTCTGTGATGAAACGGTAGAAACTTTATTAAACGTTAGCAGCTAGTAGATAGAGATTTATGCACTAAATGTACACCCATTTAGCCACATCTGTCAATGAAAAATCTGTATCTCAACAATAACACTCTAAGCCTGTAACTGCAACTTCTACTTTTATAATAAAGACGTGAAGAGTTATTCGCATCACCAACCATTGTACGTGCTTAGCCTTTTGTATTTCACCAAGCAACATACTGGTGAACCAAACCAACATATTAATATACACGGCATACTAAATGAACAACATACTGATCAAGTCTTGAAATCAAAGGACATCGAGCACGATGCATTAAATATATATGACTAGTAAGTACGTATTTCAGATAAATAATATTTAGACTGCCTAGTAAACAGATCAATAAACAAGAAAAGTAAAAATCGCTAGCAGAAATATAGAAGAAACTGCTAGCAGGCTTATTCAAAAGTTAGATCCTTAAACTTGGAACAGTACAATACTACAATATATATACTATGATGCAAATGCCTATAACATCACAGTTTTATAGCTTTATCACTATTGTTAATTAACTAAAGCAACTATTTGTATATGGCATAGTAGACACCACAAGAACAAAAATTGGCCAAAAACAAGCATACTCATACCCTTTAAGACAGGGTAGACAATGTTTTTCTTCAAGTTAAATTACCTCACAGAAGGATGTACAAGGGCTTTAAACATTTAATCTTACTACGCTTACAAGCAAAATAAACTGGACATTGTTATGCATCATTTTCTTCTAGTTTACAAATTAGAATTTCTAAGACACAAGGTCCACTAAACAAAAAAGCATATGTCAACCTAAACGATAAACAAAAGGTTAGATAAGAGTTTTTAGACCATAATCAGAGAGCTAGCTAAGACAGCGGCTTGCAGACATATTCTAGGTGTACCTTCATGAGTTGAAGCTCAGCAAAGGTGCTGATTGGTTGTCCTCGAGCCATTTGGTCGTCTCAGCAATGGATTTTTCCATTTTCTTTAAGACCTCAGTCTGCACCCTCATCCTGATACTGTAATCTTGGATTTTAATCTTCATGTTGTATAAGCTACGCTCTAACGCGTTGTATGCATCTACTCTTTTCTTGTACTCTTGGTCCTCAAATTTGTACTTCTCGGCAACTTCTATCATCTTTTCAATCTTTGCCGTAGAGAGTCTTCCATGTTGATTGGTAATTGTGAGTTTCTCCATCTTACTGGTGGATATTATCCCAGCCGTGACTGTGAGGATACCGTTGGCATCTATTCCAAAGCATACAGTAATTGCAGAGACTCCTCTGGGAGCAGGTGGAATTCCAGAAATACTGAACTCCCCCAACAAATAGTTTTCGGTAGATCTTGCTCTTTCACCTTGCAACACCTTGATACATATGACAGTTTGGTTGTCAGCAGTCGTCACGTAAATGTTAGCATTACTCGTAGGTATTGAAGTGTTGCGTGGTATCACAACACTCATTACATCTCCAAGTACCTCTATACCAAGCGACAAAGGAGTGACATCCAATAGCAACAAATCCTGAACACTCTTATTATCACTGTTACCGCTTAACTTAGCAGCCATAACGGCTGCACCGTGTGCAACAGCCTCATCGGGGTTCACACTCTTACATAAATCTTTACCATCGAAAAATTCCTGCAGCATAAGTTGGACTTTTGGTATCCTAGTAGAGCCACCAACAAGAATCACCTCATTTATACATGATTTCTTCATCTTTGCATCGCTTAAACAAGTTTCCAGAGTCTTGATGCACTTATTAAAAAAACTCATGTTGAGCTCTTCAAATTTAGCTCGAGTAATTTTCATAGAAAAGTCAATTCCCTCATGCAAGCAATCCAATTCAACTGAAGTCTGAGTAGTGCAAGAAAGAATCCTTTTTGCTTTCTCACAGGCAACTCTTAACCTCCCTAATGCTCTTTGGTTCCCAGTCAAGTCCTTGTTCCATCTCCTTTTGAATTCACGAGCACAATGATTCACCATGCAGTTATCAAAATCCTCACCTCCCAGATGAGTGTCACCAGCAACAGCTTTTACCTCAAAAGTACCCTCCTTTGCAATGGTCAATATAGAGACATCAAAAGTACCACCACCCAGATCGAAGACAAGCACATTTATCTTCCGTAAATATCACTTGAAATACAATCAATTATGACAGTCCATACTCTTAATTAATTGGGGGTACAACTGTTTGTTTCCATCCTTAAAGTTGCAAGTCATAAAAGGATTTGTGTAAAAACCCTTAATTAGGGCAGTATACAAGTATAAAAATATAGAATTAACTTTCTTCTATATATAGGTTTTACTATAGATTTACACACAACTGCACCAACTTCTGTACAGATTTTTTAGGATTTCATAACACACATGGAAACATATAGACAAGAAGACGAAAAGGATGGTTTATACACATAATCAACATTCAACATCAGTATCTGACTTGCAGGCATATATCAAGCAGTTGGATATGAAGCCATCATAGCAATGCCACATAACCCTTCCTTAGCTTCAACGTCTCTCTGCATCCTGATGTATCCCTCTTCTCCCCAACTCGTGCCCCATGAATTCTTCACCAGCCAATACTTGACACCATCATCACTGGTTCCATACCCAACTGCTGTAACCCCATGGTCTAACATAGTACCGCAAGTTCCATTAAAAACTCCACTCGAGTAAAACTGGAAGTCAGACTCTCCAGCATCAATGGCAACAGAAACAGGCTGCATAGCCACGGCCTTCAGCAAGGCTGACTCGCTGTTAACTGGTACGTCCTCATGTCCGGTGATCTTGGCTGCACGAACATCTTCTTCTTTTGTGTTGCAAGTTGCATCTACAGCCTGGTAAGGGTACGCTGCCTCAGTGTTGATGCCTTTGTTTTTGACGATAAATGTAAATCCACCGTCCATGAAACCACCTCCACACCCTTGGTCTTCACCACTTCTGTCGCAATCCACCAGCTCTTGCTCTGATAGAGATATCAGTTTCCCAGTTGTGAGTTGAGTAATTCCTTCAGTAGCAGCGATTGTCGAAAATGCCCAGCAGCTTCCTGTTAATTTTGGAACAGTAAGTTAAAGGATTAATTTATAACGAAAATAAGAGAACCTGTTTGATTTGTAGTTTGCGACGAGCTTACCACATTGACCTTGATCCTTGATAGGGGTAACAGCTCCTTTTTTCCTCCAGTCCATGCTTGACGGAACCGCAGTCACATCTTCATATCTGAAAGGCGTGGTTTGAGTTGACCTTGGCTTGGATGGGAGCTTGAATCCGTTACGAGTGGCCTTAAACTCCTCGTTCGTTTGGTCTGCAAACTCATTGATGCTCAGTTTGTAACCCTGGTTGCCAGCATTGTTGAAGGCTTCTATGTACGCTACATTGTCCTTGAATATGTTGAAGCGCATTTCTTTCTCCACGTTGTCTTTATACTCACGCCCATAACGTTCCATCCACTGTTCATGCTTTTGTAACATGGTCTCGTCGTTTAGTGTTCGAGATGTGACTTGACATGCTAACATCCCAAAAACCAGCAGTGCTGCTAGCATGATTGATCTATTGACTGACATACTCATGATCAGTGTTGTCTTTCTTTGAAAGGACTTCGATTTTCTATATAGTAAATGTGGATTTGTACTATCCAGGCTATCAGGGAGTATGATACAAAGAGAAGAATATGATCACATATATATAAGCTTTCCATCTGGATGTTGGAATGTTGAGATAGCTAGGATCCAACAACTTTGTAGCAACTTGATTTGCATGCCAGGGCACGATTAAGTGACAGATTACTGCATGTAAAAGTTCATTTTTACGTTCTTTGAAATTTAATTTGGTATACTGCAAAACTGTCTGCAAGTGTCTTCTTTGATGCTAATATTGTCTCAGACTCTCAGCCAAGCTAGTTTCGGACTGTAATCGATGTCCTTACTTATTTGGCTTCTTGTAGGCTTAACAGTTAAACATGTTAATCCATTCTTGTTGAAATAGTGGTCTTTATGAAATCAGTGGTCATGAAATTTGCTTCCACAAGCCTAACATTAATTATAAGCTGAGAAATATCATTTCAACTTGTAGTTCATTTAACCTTGGGGATATTGAAAATGTTGCGACTATGATTTTCTTAACATGAAACTTGCTTCCACCACTAATTATTAATCATTTAAAATTTAATGTATAAAATAAACGAAGAGAGGCACCTGATGTTGCACATAAATAAATGAGCACATTCAGCTATGAATCGAAGGGTTAACGATTTGTGGTGTTATCGTCCTCACATAGATGTTCAATCGGATCATTATTGTTCAACAAAGACATTCAATTTACATAACCCGAATTATCATTAAAATTCAGATATAACTCAACCAAACTATTTATATATTAAAAATAAATAATAGACCTAAAAGTATAAACTTAAAGATAGGCATAACAATCTTGGTGCATGTGACAATACAACGGCCGGTAAGTATGAGAAAAGAAAAAGGTTTCAATCCACATGGTTAAACTGACATTATACGAAATAGGTCAATTATTAGGTTCATATTTTACACCTATAAATCATTACTCACTTTTAATATCACATAAGGTTTTGGATATGTCTTATAAATAGTTGACTGGCTGGCCAGTTTCACATCAACACATTTTCTCCTTTACAGTTCAAGCATCTATAACTTTGGGTGGCAAAATCGGCTAGTAAATGTTACATAACAATTTAAGTTACCTATTTAGTACACTAAGTAACAAACGTCAGATCCAAAACCTTAACTACAAATTCTGTGATGAAAAAGTTGAAACTTTATTGAACTTTAGCAGCTAGTAGACAGTGGTTTATGTACTAGATGTACACCCATTTAGCCACATCTGTCGATGAAAAATCTGTATTTCAACTATAACTCTGTAAGCCAGTACCTGCAACTTCTACTCTTATACTAAAGACGTGACGAGTTATTTGCATCACCTACCAGGATACGTACTTAGCCTTTTGTGTTTCAACAAGCAATATACCGGTGAACCAAACCAACATATTAAAATATACGACATACTAAATGAGCAACGTACTGATCAAGTCTTGAAATCTTTTTAATAAAGAACATCGAACACGATGCATTTAATATATACGACTAGTAAGTATGTAATTCAGATAAATAATATTTAGACTGCCTAGCAAACAGAAATAAACAAGAAAAGGAAAAAACGCTCGCAGAAATACTAGAAGAAACTGCTGACGGCTTATTCAAAAGATAGATCCTTAAACTTGGAAAAATACAATCCATATACTATGATGCAATTATGCAAATGCCTATAACATCACAGTTTTATAGCTTTATCACTATTGTTAATTAGCTAAATCAACTATTTATAAATTGCATAGTAAACACCAAAAGAGCAAAAATTGGCCAAAAACAAGCATATTCATACCCTTTAAGATGACAATGTTTTTCTTCAAGTTAAATTACCTCACAGACAGATGTACAAGGGCTTTAAACATTTAATCTTACTATGCTTACAAGCAAAATAAACTGCACATTGTTATGCATCATTTTCTTCTAGTTTACAAATTAGAATTTCTAAGACACAAGGTCTAGTAAACAAAAAGGCATAAGTCAACCTAAACGATAAACAAAAGGTTAAATAAGAGTTTTTAGACCATAATCAGAGAGCTAGCTAAGACAGCGGCTTGCAAACAAAGTCTAGGTGTACCTTCATGAGTTGAAGCTCAGCAAAAGGTGCTGATTGGTTGTCCTCGAGCCATTTGGTCGTGTCAGCAATGGATTTTTCCATTTTCTTTAAGACCTCGGGCTGCACCCTCACCCTGATACTGTAATCTTGGATTTTAATCTTCATGTTGTATAAGCTATGCTCTAACGCGTTGTACGCATCCACTCTTTTCTTGTACTCTTGGTCCTCAAATTTGTACTTCTCGGCATCTTCTATCATCTTTTCAATCTTTGCTGTAGAGAGTCTTCGACGTTCATTGGTAATTGTGAGTTTCTCCATCTTACCGGTGGATATTATCCCAGCCGTGACTGTGAGGATACCGTTGGCATCTATTTCAAAGCATACGGTAACTGCAGAGACTCCTCTAGGAGCAGGCGGAATTTCAGAAATTCTAAACTTCCCCAACAAATAGTTTTCAGTGGATCTTGCTCTTTCACCTTGATACACCCTGATACCTAAGACAGTTTGATTGTCAGCGGTTGTCCAATAAATTTTAGCATTACTCGTAGGTATTGAAGTGTTGCGTGGTATCACAACACTCACTACATCTCCAAGAACCTCTATACCTAGCGACAAAGGAGTGACATCCAAAAGCAACAAATCCTGAACACTCTTATTATCACTGTTACTGCTTAACTTAGCAGCCATAACGGCTGCACCGTATGCAACAGCCTCATCGGGGTTCACACTCTTACATAAATCTTTACCATCGAAAAATTCCTGCAGCATACGTTGGACTTTTGGTATCCTAGTAGAGCCACCAACAAGAATCACCTCATTTATACATGATTTCTTCATCTTTGCATCGCTTAAACAAGTTTCCAGAGTCTTGATGCACTTGTTAAAAAAACTCATGTTGAGCTCTTCAAATTTAGCTCGAGTAATTTTCATAGAAAAGTCAATCCCTCATGCAAGCAATCCAATTCAACTGAAGTCTGAGTAGTGCAAGAAAGAATCCTTTTTGCTTTCTCACAGGCAACTCTTAACCTCCCTAATGCTCTATGGTTCCCAGTCAAGTCCTTGTTCCATCTCCTTTTGAATTCACGAGCACAATGATTCACCATGCAGTTATCAAAATCCTCACCTCCCAGATGAGTGTCACCAGCAACAGCTTTTACCTCAAAAGTACCCTCCTTTGCAATGGTCAATATAGAGACATCAAAAGTACCACCACCCAGATCGAAGACAAGCACATTTATCTTCCCAATTATATCAGACTTATTATCTAGACCATAAGCAATTGCAGCTGCAGTAGGCTCATTGATCATGTGAATGACGTTTAACCCAGCAATAGCACCAGCATCTTTGGTAGCTTGACGTTGTAAATCATTAAAGTAAGCGGGGACAGTTATAACAGAATCTTTCACTGCTTTTCCAAGATACGCTTCAGCAGTTTCTTTCATTTTGCCAAGAATCATTGATGAAATTTCTTCAGCTAAAAATTCCTTCTCTTGACCTTTGTAAGAGACGACAATCTTTGGTGTGTCAGCAAACCCTTGTATGACCTTAAAAGGCCACAACTTCATGTCTCCCTGCACTTCGAAATCACTGAATCTCCTTCCAATCAACCTCTTAGCATCTAAAAAAAAATTCAAGGTTAATTAGTCTAATCACGAAAGCAATCTACGAAAATTCCTAGCTAATAAGGACAGTAGCTAAGTGATAACAAACTATATGAGCAAAGATAAGCAGTGTGCAAGTGTATGAGTAGATTACTTTGTTGCAACTTAAAATGCCAGCGTAACATTGGTAAACCTTATTCTCATTGTTAATCAATGCAACCACAGTTAGTCAATTAGTTTGTTACTACCCAACTCATATTGTTTAACAAATAGATACATGATGGAGGCTTGTTTAGAAGCTTCAAAATATACACATATATCTTATTCACCTATGACCTATGCATTTGGTTAATTTTTCTTCATACAAGTGACTTTTTCGGTTAAAGGAGCAAATTAAACATCCGAAATACATCAAATGGGTGCCCACAATCTTTTATATGACTATTATATGACACTAAACCCCACATTATGGAATTGGCAGCCGATTGTGGGCCGGTCTGGGTTGCCAGATATCAACCTTTTGCCACAATATGACACTAAACAAGATTAAAAGAACTTATGACTTACAAAGTGTGTTCAAAATAAGAACCACTCCAACAACTTATAATAAGTGTTTTTCCTTTAAAATAAGCTAAAATGCAGCATTACCCAAACACTTCAAAAGTGCTTATTACTTTTGAGTATCTGGTATAAACTTAAATATGTGCTCCCAATTTTATGTGGATTTATATTTACAAATTATTACGGAGTATTTAAATAGTTTTAGTTTTACAATTAAGTGTAAAGTATCATTTTGGTTTGCTTGGATTAACATTTTTTTTGCCCCTTTTGAACATTTTTTAGCGGTTAATAAAGTTTTCTAAAGATGTGGTGGTAAATATACCTTGTTATTAGTATATTTTGGATGATCAACTTGCTTATCTAACCTGTTTGTCTGTCGTTAGCAAATTTAAACAAACCTTAAAACCCTAACCCTTTAGCCACTTCAAACATGAAAAAAAAAAAAAAAATCCCATGAAACCCTAAACCCCATTAAAAAATAAAATAAAATAAAATAAAAGATGAGTAGGACCGACCAAATATAGTGTTAAAGGGGTTCATTGCTACTTGATTTTTGGCGCCATCACCGATGAGGCGTTCAGCATCGACAAAAGCAACAGAAGAGGGTGTTGTTCGATTGCCTTGATCATTTGGTATGATTTCGATTCGATCATGCTTCCAAACGGCGACGCATGAATACGTTGTTCCCAAATCAATGCCGATCGCCGGCGACCCGTTTCTTCTTCCGGTCATTTTTTACTTTTACAGTTCAAAGAAAAGTTGATTGTGCGTACCTGTGTTTTACCTTTACCGACTATAATATCAAAGTTTCACTTTTTTTCGTTTTACCTTTTAGCTACTTAAGTTTTTTTCTAATGATTTAATTCTTCTAACTTATAAAATTTTGTTGATTTCCTCCAAGCTCCTTATACATCAACAATTTGATAATTTAATCTTCGAATTTTATCATTTATAATGATTTTGTCCTTTAAAGTTTTTCTATTTTAATCATCTAACTTTCAAAATTTAATGGTTCAATCTTTTGAAGGGTTAAATCAATAAGTCAATGCAAATTTCAAGGGTTGAATTATTAGAAGGAAACTTGCGTTTAAAACGAAAAAAAAAAGTGAAACTTTGAGGATTAAATCATTATTAACCCTATAGCATTTTTCTAAATGAAAGAATATTTAGAATAATGTTTAGTTATAAATGAGGCAAGATATTGGTGATTTACTCGAAGCTCGACTCATAAAAATTATCGTTATATTTTTTGATTTGAGTCGAATCTAATCGAACTCAAAACCTGAACTTGAACATATTTTGAAGGTTGGCTCAAACTTGAGCTTCTTATTTCGAGATCGAAGAAGGCTCGCGAGCCTAGATGAAAATTTCATTTATAAACTCTAAATTATCTTTTATATATTAATAATTATTTTTTTACTTAATATATAATAATAGTAAATCTTATTATATGTAGTTAAAGAAATAAAAAAAATAACAAATATCATTGGATAAATAAAGTAATAATAAGATATATAATATTATGTATCGAGTCCGAATCGAACTCGAGCTTGTATAATATCATACAACTTGAAATCAAGCTTTATATATTAGGCTTAAAACGAGTTGAGCTCAAGCTCAAGCCCTTTGAATTTTGCAAGAAACTTTCAATGAGAGTTTGATAAGGTTGAACACATTTATCTTATAAATGAGTTGAGCCGAGCCCAAGTTTAACTATGCTCGAGTTCAGCTTGATTGATAATGACAAGTTCAAATTCAGCTCGGGGTCGACTGATGTATATAATTGTAACACCCCATATACTTTCAAATACGGTATCGTAATAAAGTTGTATTCATACAACTAATCTGTGAGTACATTAAATTGTAATACTTTAAGGATTTTAACAATGTTATTGAACAATATATATATATATATATATATATATATATGGTAAAAGTCATGCACATATCTTGATACGATTTTACATGACAAAATAAATAAATAGCTATATGTAGAAAATAAACTGAAGACATATATGAACACGTGCAAAAACTAAAATTAGTGTAACATAATAAATTAAAGTGATGAATACATTCTTGTGAAAGTGTCGGTGGAAAGAAGTTCAATAATTGGAAGTATAGTGAACAAAATAGTAGCAAGTGAAATAAATCAAATGGAAACAATGAGAAAGATGGTGTAGTCATTTCATCCAGACAAGTAAATAGGTGAAATTGATATTTTCACAAATTTGGCTTGGGAAAAAGAGAGTTTTCCAAGGCGTAAAATATGCATATATGTCGAAATTTGGACTATAATAAATAGCCGTTAACTGCAACGAACGAAAAACACACAACCTTCTATTTTAATTAACTTCCTTATAAACTTAAATCATCAATATTTCAAACTTTAGAGCTAAGAGTTAGAAGTTGATTCCAAGTAGGCGCAGTGAGAGTAACATTGTTTAATCATCTCTTTGAAACTAGGTAAGTTTCTATATGCTTCCACTTTGAGCCTTATCTTCGTTTCGTTGTATTGGATCAGTTAAATCGTACTTTGTTATCAGCTTTAAAAATTATTGTTTTACTTATATTCATTGTGATCTAGTAGATGTATGATTACCTTGAGCTATATCATTGTTGTGCATATTTGAGGTTATTGATGTCCTGTTATTATGAGCATGCATATAAAAATGAATTTTATAAAATTACTAAAGTTATGATGAATGAGGAAAAGTGATGAAAGAATAATACTATGATCCTATTAAATTAGGACTAGTATAGTGAAGAACGAATGATAGAATGATATCCTGTATGGATATATACGGATTATGAATTTCGGAAGAAATAAATGATATTTTTATGGGAAAGAAGGATTACGTTATTTAATTACGTACATGCTTATTTGTTATAAGTATGTGTTAGTCCGTATTAAGGAGTTATTTCATACTCAAATAACTCCTACTTTCACTTGATATTCTGTTATACTATTGTCATTATCATACAATAGAATTCCCCATACCTATTTGCATAGAAATACCTACCCATGTATATGGTTACTTGCTGGGCGTTATCGCTCACCCCTTACAATTTTAAATAACCAGGTTATGAAGCAGTGACGAATAACGAAAATGGGATTAATTACGAGTAGTTATCATATCTAGCATTCGCGAATTTCTGTACTATTTTCAATAATATTGTAATGACTTTTATGTAATGTAATATGTTCAATTTCACGAGTTCGTTTAGAACTCCCCATATTATTTGTTGCTATTAAATAAATGAGATTTATGGCATTCAAAAATAAGGGGTGCCACAATAATAAGGATAGACTTGTTTAGGCTCACGAGTCTATTCGAGTTATTCTAGTTCGATATAGAAAACTCGAGCTCAAGCTCGTTTAGCTCTTAAGTACGTTCAAACTCGTCTCAGGCTCGTTTGAAATATGGGTCGAATCGAACTTTTAACGAGTAGAGCTTGCAAATAGCTTGACTCATCTACTCCCTATGAAAGAAAGAAAGAAATAAAGAAAGAAAGAAAGAGAAAAAAAAACTTCAATTTTAATTTTTTTCTCTATTAGCACACCCTCTTACACTAACTTTGTTTATAAAACACCTCGTGAACTCTAGGCAAAAAAACATTTCACACGCATACAATAGTTCAATTTTAGCATAAACATTGCTAAAAATTCTACTGATCGAGTAGTGAGTGCTACTGTCTTGACATATCTTTTTTTTTTTTTTGTCAAACCCAACCCAAGTTGGTAATTCACTCGGTTAATTATATTATGTTTGGTAACAACTATGTGAAACCGGAGATTGTGGCTAGAGCTGAAGCTTGTAACTGGAATTTTTGTTCTATAAGTTAAATAAAAAGGTTTATTTGTAAAGGAATTTTAGGGGATTCTTGAAAATTCTTTTATTCAAATTTTTTTTTAATGTTTTTGTTACCAAATAGAGATTTAGATTGTGTTCTTGAAAATTCTTTTCTTAATTTCATTTAGAAAAGATTGAGATTATTAAAACTAGAAGTCCAAACCACTAACATATCTAGAATTCATAAGCCAAGGACACCCTAAACGTGGTAGTGAGAACTTATACACTATAATATGATCAACCTTTTAAGAGATAAAATAATTTATTTCAATGTGAAAAAAAAAACTTTCAATCAAGATGACGTAAGAAACAACTTCAATTCTAAGGATAATGATGAGCGCGTTTAATTACAGAAAACTTCTTCACTTTTCCATAAATTTTTCTAAGAAAAACAGAAAAAATCGTTCAAATCTGAGCTTTCCACAAAAAATTTCAAAGAAAAGGAAAATCCATATTTTCCCTTTTATAACTTAAAAATTGAAAACTATTTTTTATGGTTTTTCAAGTTTCCATCTCTACTCTCTCTTGGAAAAGGAAAACTTCGGGTACGTTTAGTTACAGAAAACTCCCCACTTTTTCAGAAAAATTTCCTAAGAAAACAAGAAAATTAGAAAACGTGTTCAAATTCGAGTTTTCTAAGAAAAGAAAAATTCTTGTTTTCCTTTTTATAACTACAAAGTTGAAAACTATTTTTGATGGTTTTCTAAGTTTTCTATCTCTACTTTTCATTGGAAAAAGAAAACTCTATCCCTTACAACTAAACACATTTTCTAGATTTTTCATCATATTCTAGTGAAGTAAAACAATTCTCATTCTCTGAAGAAATAGAAAAAGAAAAATGGAGAAATTTTTCTGTAACTAAACGCGCCCCTCCACATTCTCTTGAAAAATGGAAAAGAAAAATGGAGAAATTTTTCTGTAAGTAAAAGCACCCTTCATCCCTCACATTTGAACATGTTTTCTCAAGTTTTCATTACTTTTTTAGAGAAGTAAAAACATTTCCCAATTTCTAAACAGAAAAGAAAAAATGAAGATATTTTTCTGTAACTAAACGCGTCGTAGGTCTCTTAACAAATTATTTCATTCCATTACTTATGAAACCATTACGTAAACCACCATCACCATATCCTTTTTTATGTTTGATATAAAAATAATAGGTACGAAAGTTATAAGAAAAAACTGGATATGATGTGGGTTAGTGCTTACATATTTTTGGTTTGTATTTTATGCATGAGGAAAGACACAAATAATATTAATTATATTTTTCTGTATATATATTGAATAATTGCAACAAAAACTAATATAGATAATCTAAAAAATCAGCATCTTGTAGTATTAATCAATTATGTCGTTATAACTTGCTTTCTTGGTATAATAAAATACTATAAGTTAACGTAGGGAAATTTGATACCCTCAAGTAACAAGCTAATTAAGACGCCTTGGCTTGCACGACATGTATGATCTAAACATACCCCATTGTTAATTAACTACGATCAGTGTACAAATAATTGTAGCTGTAATTAAAATCAGTATTCAGCTTAATAGTTTAAGGAAAATATTTTATATCTGAAAAAAAAAAAAAAAAAAAATTTTATAGCTCTATACAATCAATATTTCTATAATAAAACTAGCTATCTTTATAAAGGATAGGTTGGACACCTTAATTAGATAGATAGATATAAATAGATCAAGCTAATATCTTTAAATTAGATTGATGAATATTAATTAGAGTATCTTTTTGGTACGGTTTGCCCTATTAAAAACTGAAGTGACTACATTGAAAACACCTTCATAGATCCAAAATTGCTTAAAAACACCTTCATAGATCCAAAATTGCTTACCATTTGGTTTCCTCTTTATTAATATGAATAATGTGCTTTAATTTTACATGGCTATATATAATTTAGAACACTTGCAACACAAGGATTGTTGGGAGTGTGGTGACACCTTGACATCACCATGGGTGTAGCGCCACACTAGGATCGTGGAGGTGGGAAGTCGTAGAGAGGAATACGGAACCATGAAGTACAAAAGCGGCCCCGCTGCTCTCTTTTTTTATTCGCGTTGTTTTAGTTAGAATTTAATGGGGTCTAGCTCATAACCCTTCACAATATTTGATTACCATTGCAGAGGGTTGTGGGATAACACAAGGTTGTGTTGACATGACGCCCCCGACCTTGTTTTACCATTGCAAATGATAAGAGAAATCATAGACTATTATTAAACTCGAAGTTTCTTTTATATAGAGTAATTGAATGAATATATCTTTTGGGCAATGATAAATAAAACAAAGCTTTTGTTACTTACACCAAAATTATGCATCACAATATTGTACTGTACACATTATAACGCATAAATTTTGGTGTAGACATCAAAAATTTTGTTGTATATATCAACTCCCATCTCTTTTAGTGCATGTTAAATAAAAGAAAAGTTTATTGATACAACCCACAATGATATGATATGTAATTTTTGAATTAAGCTAGAAAAAGTAACCTTAATAAATACATTTGATTTACATATGATGTTTCTTATTCACAGCCTAAAAGTTGTAATTGTCAATCCCTATATTTTTTAGCTTGACTCTTGACTTTTTTTTTTAAGCAAAGCTGAAATAGAAACTCTTACACTTAGACCGGTCTATATGGTAGTTGTAAAAGGACCATTTAGATTATGGTACTATATCACTCGAATTACTAACTAGGCTAATAGAAGTTTGTTTCTTTTAGGACACCGTAGCTTTTCAGAATTGGGTTGTACGTAGAGCTATATATATATAATTAAATTAAACGTTTTTTTAGTAAAGGATATACATATCAACATGTTTAACTAGCTAGATTAACTTTTATTTTTTTAAGATAGCAATTAACCACACAATCTAACATACATGTTATATACAACCACCACAATATATATTTACTGCCACAAGTGAAGTTTGAACTCACAATTGATTATTAGCAACATATGAGAGCCATATATACATGCTTAGACAGTCATTAATTAGACTGATCTAGATATAGTGGGAACTCTTTGTGAGTACTTCAACTTGAAAATGATATGTACTAAATAAAATAGACAACTAAACTTGTTTTATTATGTATTGATTGATTGGCTTTGGCTATATATCAATAATCTTGAAATAAAGCATGATGCATTTGACAATGAGTTGAAAAGGAGTGGATTGTAGTCTTATTGATCGCGTGTACACACTTGATTGGATACTAACCGATTCTAAGCTCAAATCTTAAATCAGTATCTTGGCAAGATTCATACGACCACGTAAGCATTTAGGTCCATGAAAGCGAGATTAGATATATTAGATACCATACCAAATTTTATCATGAATCTTAAGTCGTATCTTTATTTTTAATGTTACAACATAATTAACTTGTTATACAACGTTCGTTGGTTATATATAGATTGGTGATTGGTGATTGGTGAAGTAATTTAGCTATTTGACTTTTAAATTAGCACTTCTAATCAAGAAAACAGATTAACCAAAACATGTACTCTAATTTGCACTTTTGGCTCAACATAAGAAATGGTAAAAGGTAAGTAATATGATTTTCTTAGGTTAGTTGAAGTTGATGTTTGTTTGCCACTTAAAGAACAACATATAAAGCTTTTGTCAAGCATGTTTAAGATGTACAAGGTTGGAAAACCACACATTCCAAATTTGTAATGTATTTATGCTAAGTCGCGTTGTGTAATGATATAAGTGATAACCATTTAAAGCACGGTATTTCAATAAAAAGATTCGCTCGTCAAGTTTACTTCTTGCTCATCTTTATGCTATCACATCTATCTATATTTTATCTTTAAATTTATGTGATTATTTAGTGGATATCATTACATAAAAGTGATAAAACCCCTAGCTTCCAATAGAATGACTCTTTTAAAAAAACAAGACTTATCATCAGTACTTTATTTTGATTTATCATCCTTGTATAACTTACTGTAAAGTGTATCGAACTCTAAGTTATTATCGTATGTGTTTGATTAGTTATGGTTCAATTAAGTGATATTTTGCTAGCGTGACAATTATATAAGTTCTAATATCATCAAAGTCGGTGTCACAACAATTATAAAACATATATTTGCATATATCAAATTTTGAAGTAGGATATAAGTACGTCGAAATTTCAAGTGAAGTTAGGTAAATTATAAAACACTTAATCATATATGGTTAAATATATATAAAAATTAATGAAAAGGATACATATATGTGTCGAATTATATAGATGTTTTTCTAAAGATATGATTGATGCATATACTCCGTATTACCACGTAACATGATATATTATTGAAGGCAAAGAAAGAGAATAAGTGAAAAACAAGTGTCAAATAACCAATGACTAAATAGTCTATCGGTAAGAGCAGTCTATGACTTCCTTGAAGTCACGAGTTCGAATCCTGCCATAGTATTATTTATGGAGCGGCTCCAATGGGTGACTCAAATACCCAAACAAGTGTCAAATAATATTTATTAGACATATTTTTAGTTCGATATAATTAGACACATATAACATTGATCTAAATTAAATAATTGGTAACGACATGTAATTGAGTATTCCGTTGGGAGTGTGGAACTTGTCAAGCGTCTACGTCGATCAGTTTCAGCATGGCGCCTATAATGGCCGCTTTCTAATAATTGTGAACCGTTTTTATGTGGTTTTGCTAGTGGTAACGTTTATTTATTTTTTTAATTTATGTTTTGTACGATAACTTAAATTATTTATACTTGTTACGTATATTGAATACCGATTGAAAATGTTTTATGTTGAGTTTTTTTATTTTAGAAAGTTGTCATGCTAAAGAATATTGTAAACCCCTCGAGGGTTTTTGGATGTGAATTGTGAAGTGACTACGTGATATTTTGGTAATCCAAATTAGAATCAGTCATTTAAAACTTAAAATCAAACATGATTATTTGAATGAAATATTGGTTTAGCGTTGCTTTGAAATTGTCACGATTATAATATTAGAGGGAAGTGACAGATAAAACAAACTTTTAATATATATATTTGTGACTATAATTTTATAGAGATATACCTTTTTTTTCATTGAAGCTAAAGCTTTTCTTTTATAACTTTATTTGGTGTTAAAAAAGTTGTAGAAAGCTTTTATTGTCATGAATGATCTAACGGACTATGTATGTTATGCAAGTTGAGTTTATAATATGTTTGCTTACACCTTTGGCTTTTTGTTGGCAACAAAAATGAAAGCTTAAGATAACTATTTTAGAAATAAAAATAATAAATTTAAGTCAAAAATACCTTAAGCGTAAAGTGAAAAATTACATTTACTTAACATTATTTGATATATTTTTTGGAACGGATGAAGTAATCAATGGTAATAAGTAATTGTAGAGATAATAAAGGATATAACCGTTACTTTATATATTACAACTTCTTATCTAATATTGGCGTACTTGACTTCGACATATTTTTTTGAACTTTTATTCACAAGTGAACATGACTTCTTATGTTGGATTCAACAAGATCGAAATATTTTTGTACATGGTCTTTAATTGATACTTAATTATATAAATATTGATATTACCTAATTTCTAAAGGAACCTTTGTAAATAGGAAAAAAAATCTGCCAATCAAATTTTCACCCATCTATTAGAATAATAAAAATCTATTATAATATCATATTCAAAAGTAAGCGGTCCGTGTTCTCAAAGCTAGTTTAATACATATATCAAAGATAATGCATTAAGATATATTATCATTGGTGCAAGTATCAGAAAGTTTGGTGTATTTTATCACCTCTTGTTCTTAAATCATTCAGATATTTTTTTATTTCTACAAACTTACTATTTTTCTCTAGTTAATTGTCACTTTTTATGTATATAAATGGTTTGTTACACATAGTTTCTCTTGTAGAAGGGATTTCATTCATCTGATTGATTATTGATTAACAACTTCTTTATCAATTTATATGCCAAATCAATTATTTTTCAAAGTAAAATATTATTTATTTGTATGAAACAAAAACATGGTTCATTAGTACGTCTACAACAAGAGTTCAAGAGTTAATTGCATGGTTCGTCCTTGTGATTCACACAATTGCACCGTCAGTCCTTAACTTCACGTTTTGCACACACAGTCCAAAAACACAAAATTTGTTGCTCGGCCGGTCCCTCCTTCAATTTAAATGTCGAAGTTACCCTTGATTTTTTGTTATATAAAAAAATAGAAAATTAAGGGTGTATTAGTCATGTTAGTTGGAGCAGGGATCGGACGCACAACAACTTTTACATTTTTGGACTATCGGTACAAAAAGTAAAATACGGGGATTGATGGTGCAATTTTGTGTAAATCACAGTGACGGACCGTGCACTTAATTAACTCAAAAATCAAAAGGTTAATTGCTACATGAAAATTTGTACTGATCGATGATATTATTATTATTATATCTATAAGCAAGAAGAAATGTAATTTAGAAATTTATATTTTATAATAATTATTATAATTAATAATTAATGGATCTAATAAGTAACATCACAAAGTTACTTATAAACGGAAACTTGTACTACGTAGTACATATGTGTTACATACTTTTGCCTATATAAACCCCATCCATGCATACCATATCAGCCCACTAATACTTTTTGCATACAATTATAAGTACTCTCTAAAGTCTAAATAACAAACATCAAAGATGACTTACTCTTACCAAAAGGGTTTGACTTTGACTATAGTCGTAGCCTTCGTACTAGTAGCCATGGTCTTCCAAGCCACGTCACGCCCCCTCGATGACTCAGCCATGCTCGCTAGACATGAGCAATGGATGACTTATCATGGGCGTATTTATAAAGATGATAAAGAAAAACAAGCCCGATTCCAAATATTTAAAAACAATGTTGCGCTTGTGGAAGCACATAATGGAGGCCGTGACAAGGGCTATAAGCTTGAGGTCAATAAGTTTGCTGACTTAACTAATGAAGAATTTCGTGCTTCCCATCATGGTTACAAGAAACGATTACTTACAAATGAAGTGTCGCGTTCTTTTAGGTATGCTAATGTTAGTGCAGTTTCAGATGAAGTAGACTGGCGAAAGGAAGGGGCAGTAACAGCTGTCAAGGACCAAGGCGATTGTGGTAAGTTTTTGTTTTTTTTCGTACTGTGGGTTGTGTTCAATGGTGACTATTTCGACCTATTTATTATTTATAAACGAGTCAACTCACGTTGTTTAATACTATCTACGGGCCAAAACATTATATATAAAAAAAGTAGCATATTATTGTGATTATTTAGTTTCTGTAAACATTATCATAAATTAGCTATATATTTATAAAAACACTAGACTACGTGGATAATAAGTATTACGGATTAACCCAACCCGATCAGTAAACAATACTATTCATTTTATTTCGGGCCAGTATGAGCCATCTCTTTGCCTAATAATAACACGCCCGAGTAGTGCCCGACCCGCCTATTTCACCACCTTTAGTTATGCTTACGAACAGAGTCTTTATTATTTATTTAGTGAAGCACTTACGTTGATTTCTTTGATTTGGAAACAGGATGTTGTTGGGCCTTTTCGGCAGTAGCAGCCATGGAAGGTCTCACCAAGCTCAAAACCGGTAAACTAGTATCGTTATCTGAGCAAGAACTCGTCGATTGTGATATTAATGGTATTGATCAAGGTTGTGAAGGAGGTCTTATGGAAAATGCCTTCGAATTCATTGAAAAACAAAACGGATTAAGTGCAGAATCCGCCTATCCATACTCCGCAGAAGATGGTGTATGTAACACCAAAAGATCAGCCGTTCCAGCAGCCAAAATCTCCGGCCACGAGAAAGTTCCAGCCAACAACGAAAAGGCCCTGTTTCAGGCAAGTCTTTAACTTTCACTTACTATGTTTATAGAAATTTGATATATATGTCTAGATAAGTATCTTTCTTTTTTTGCTCTAATGTCTTTAATCTAAATATGTAATTTTATCGATGCAGGCTGTAACAAACCAACCTGTTTCTGTTGCAATTGATGCAAGTGGATATGATTTTCAACTATATTCGGGTGGGGTTTTTAGCGGTACATGTGGAACTCAACTAGATCATGCTATAACTGCGGTTGGATATGGGACCACAACCGATGGGACCAAGTATTGGCTGATGAAGAACTCATGGGGTACGTCGTGGGGGGAGAACGGGTATATACGAATCAAAAGAGATGTCGCGGCTAAAGAAGGATTATGCGGTATCGCTAAGGATGCATCTTATCCTATTTGAAATAACATGTTGAAGTGTTAATATGAAATTTGGTGTATTTAAGTGTGTACTTGTTGTTATATAAGTTAAAGTTGAATTCAGACTGGGTTGATTATATCTAAGATTAGTTACCAATCAAATGAAAAATGTTTGTAGACTCTGTAAAATTTGAAAGAAAATTAAAGTAATGGAATTGTCCATATTATCCTGTAAAACATGTCATATAACATATCGCATAACTACTAAGATACAGTATAAGATTACAGTTCTTCAGTTAACTATTTTTTTTCTTCATATTAAGATGTATTAATAAAGAGCTAATTACGAACGATAACAACACGCTATAACCGGTCAAAACTTTTTTATTAAGATTGTTTTTACCTTGTTTTTATCTACAAAACAACATTATACTTTAGGAGGGGTTTAAATGAGTACAACAATTTTACAGTGAGATTCGGGGAATCAATCTCAACCACTCATTTTCATCAAATACCTATTTCCTCACATTTTTGAAACTTAAATATCTCACAAACGGCAAGTCGAAAAATCATGAAAATTGCACCATAAAATTCAGCGTTTTCTCCTCTTCGATTTGCCGTCCCTCAAGGCATACTTTAGACACGTTTTTTTTTTTCCGTTTTTTGGTGGGTTTTACAAACTAGTAATACATGTGTTAGTGATTTGTTGTACATTTGATTTGCGGGTAGGGTTAGGGTTTAGGGTTTAGCAGGGTTTAAGGTTTAGTACGGTTTAGGGTTTAGCAGGGTTTAGGGTTTAGAAGGGTTAGCGTTTAGTATGATTTAGGGTTTAGAGTTTCGTAAAACGTTTAGGGGTTAGGGTTTGAGGTTTAGGGTTTCGGGACCGAATCCCGAAACCCTAACCCCTAAACACAACACTAACACATGTGATAGTTTTTTTGTAAACCCAGAAAAAGATGGAAAAAAAAACTTGTCGAAAGTATAGTTTGTGGATCTTAAATTGAAGAGGAAAAAACGTTTAATTTTATGGTGCAATTTTTATAATTTTCCGACTTACCGTTTGTGAGATATTTATGTTTAAAAAACTTGGGGGAAATGGGTAATTGCTAAAAATGAGAGGTTGCGATTGATTACTTTATTCTCATACAAATTCTAATTCTCATTTGAACGTCATTCTACATAGTAGATCTTTAGCTATCTACTGTTACACATTGTTATTGTATATATAGAAAAGAATCCCATCAATGAAACTTTACTTAATTATTACTCCCTCCATCCTAAAATAATTGTCAATCGATAAAAAAATACACAGTTTAATACTCCCTCCGTCCCGTATCTATTGTCCAGTATTCCTTTTTGGGATGTCCCAATTTAATTGTCCACTTCCATAAATAGAAAATAATAATGAGATAAAGTTCATTTATGCCCCTAATTTATATATGTAAGACAAAAAGGTAGGTAAAAAGTAAAGGGTAAAATTGTCTTGTTACCAAAAAGTAAGAGAGATGGTGATGTTTTTCTTAAACTGCGTGTTTTTTGTCTGGGGACAATAAAATTGGTACGGAGGGAGTAAAAAATAATGATTATTGTTTTCTCTTTATTACTTTTTGCAGAATGACACTTTTACCCTTTAACTAATTAATTACATCATTCTTTCAATTTTGTAATAATAAATTCAAGTAAGAGTCACGATCAAAATTTCCTATTTATTTCTGAAAATGAAAATTAATTTGTAACGTTTGAAAAAGAAAACATATTAAGTTACATATCTCAGTGTTTACTTTCATAACTTTTTACGGATTGATCATGATCATGAATACTTCAATATATCAATCCAATCCTATAATTAATTAATTATTTATTATTTATTATTTATTATTAATTGAAATTTTTTAAAAGTTAGCCACGTACGTAGTGTCGTAGTATAAAACAAAGTCAAAACTTAACAAGACTAGTTGAAGTCATCTTTAATTCACGTTTCATATAGTTTTACAAGCTTTATCAAAAAAATTCAAGAATCTGTTCGACTATGATAAAATTCAAGATCGCTTCATACCAATATCACAAGAATCAGGTATAATCTTCATTATCTTTGATTATTGATAAATAAATCTTGCCACCGTCAACGAAACCCTAACCTTAGCTCCGACCCAGGGTAGTATGTTCAATCGAAACTTGATTCTATGATATTATATATTCTAATGATATGAATCGATTCAAATTATGATTTGTAAAGATGATTATACCTTACTGTTTTTAATTGTTGATCAGGTTATGTGCATAAGATACAATTTGTGTATTGCATTGTTACTGAAAAATAGTAGTTAAATTGTTGTATTCTGGTTTGTGGATTGTTACAAGTTTTACTTACTTCTGTTTATGGATGAAGTTTTTTGCATAGAAGAGTAGAATTGATATTCGTAATCTGCAAGTATGGCCGGAAACGAGAACGGGCCTGTTTTGCAATTCGCATCATTTCAGAGTTCTGTAGATGAGGGTTTTTGGCATGGGCTATGTTCGTTGAAACTTAACAAGTTGAAAACTGACGAGTCGCCGATTTCGATAACAGGTATAAGGCTGTAACTTTATTCCTTTCGCATGTAACAAGTCAAGATACTTGTATAATTGCTGGATTGGCAAATTGGATAAGGAACATAAAAAAGAATTCTGTTTCTAGACATCTTACAATGAAAAAGTTGTATCTCTTATGCACCACACTGGAGGAAATTCTGGATAATGATTAAACTGTGAGACTATTGTTTGCGAAATTGGAAGCATGGTGATTATTGGTTACTAATTTAGACGTATAAACAATATCCTTGTAGGTTTTTATGCACCTTGTTCAAATTCTCAAGTATCAAGTTATCTAACTCTGCTCACTGATTCCTTGCCAACTGAACCAAGTGATGAACCATCAATCGAAACAATCCGTGGGAACAGAAACAAATGTTCTGTGCCTGGTACGCTTTATAACACTAATACAAAAGAAGGTTTTGACGCCCTTGATAAGCAAGGTTTGTTAAAGGCGGAAGCAAAGAAGGTATGATCAAGGACGATATTTTTTCTTGGTCAACACTCAAATTATGTTCACGTGTTTTTGTAGCTGTACTAATTTGGTTGCATATGCATTTGACATCAACACCAGATTTGGGAGGATATCCGATCAGGAAAGGCAGAGGAAGATGGTTCTGTACTTTTGAGGTTTCTTCTTATATCATTTGCAGACCTCAAGAAATTTAACTTCTATTACTGGTTTGCTTTCCCTGGTATGGTTCTTGATCCTCCAGCAACATTGGTTGATTTGAGGCCAGCATCTAAATGGTTCACGCAAGATGAGGTTTGACTGGTTGATTAATTTATGTTATATGTTAACTATTTTCGTTTCTTTTTCTTAATGATGTATCATCATACTTTCATGGCACAGGCTGAATCAGTGTTGGCATGCTGTAATGAGTGGCGCATGTCAAGTTTAACTGCAGGTATACTGAGTAGATTCATTCGGAATTTGTGCCATTTTGACTGGTTTTTTAGTTTGTTTATATACTCATCCACATCATATAAATGTAGGTATCTATGTATCTATGTATTTATGCATGTGTGACATGTGTATAAGTGGGTGTGTGCATACAATATATTGATTTTGGGGTAGCTTTTAAAGCGAAATGTGATAAGAAATTAACACCAAGTTTTCTGTATGCTCTAATGTTAAATGTGGTTATCGAGGTTCCATTACAAATGTACTCTGACCATTTAGCATTTTTTTATGTCTCCTATTTATATGATGTGATTTTGGGCTTCTTTTAATTGCTGTGATGAGATAAAATGAGACCCCCAAAATGTAGTATGATGTATAATGGTACACTTAAATTATAAGTTGGGCAGTCTTTTTGACCTAATATGTGGAAGTGGAAGTAGATTCATCTGTAGCGTGCATAGAGTAATTTGTATTCAAAGTTGCTAAATACATGATTTTGTAGATATTCCGTTCTTTTTGGTTTCAATATCTTCAAATTCGCATGCTACTACTAGACCTCTAAAGGACTTCAAAGCTTGCCAACGTGAAGGTCATAAGGTAATGACACATCTGCCATTCTATATAATAAATATTGGACACATGAATTGCTAGTATATTCTTATAAATGGCAGTTTCATCCCATTAGACTGGGTTATATTTGATCTCTAACGAGTCGAACGGGTCAACAATGTGCTTAAGGGTGATTTGATGCTACACCTCGTAAATCCTTATACTCTAAATGATTCAATTGGAATTTTAATCAGCAACCTTTTATAATCATACATAAATTAAAAAGTATAAGTTTTAGATAAAAGGGAACAAAATGTTTGCAGGTTAACCCAACCCATTACCCAAACTCGCCTGACCTGCCCACCTTGCTACCTCCAATTGTTAATGTGCCGGTTGTTTACGGACTGGAGGGGTGGTTTTACGGTACAATATATCGTCGGGTTGTATCTTAGAACTTATCAATATAACCTCGTAAAGATTCTGGCAAAACCTTTCAGTGCCATACTTTTTTGTTCTTTTGATTAAAATCTTGTTATGGTGGTGACAGATCTTATTTGCTTTCTATGATCCGTGTCATCTTCCAAATAATCCCGGCTGGCCTTTACGCAACTATCTGGCATTTGCTTCTGCAAGATGGAACATTAAAAAGGTGCAGTTTCTGTGCTATCGTGAGAACCATGGCTTTGCGGACTTCAGCTTGTCCCTTGTTGGTGAAGCTCTGATACAACCTTCACAAGGTAGAGCGGGGAAAATTGGGTTTCAACTCCGTTAGAATAGTATTTTCCTCTTTAAAGGTTCAAATTATGATCTATAATTGTCTCTTGTGACATGTAAAAATCTTTTTACTTTAATGTAAATCAGCCTGGCAAGATCGAGAACATGTGCCTAATGCTGTTGGATGGGAACTCAATAGAGGGAAGAGAGTACATAGATGCATAAACCTATCTACTTCCATGGATCCAACTAGGTAGGTTGGCTGGTCAAACTCTGTTTTTATGTGTTACCATTGATAGTTTCATATAATTCCATATAATTACTACTAATAACTGATAAGTAATTATTAACTAAATATTCAGGATGGCAATATCAGCTGCGGATTTGAATCTAAAGCTAATGAAATGGCGTGCATTTCCATCTTTAAACTTGAGCATGCTGTCTAGTACTAAGTGTCTTTTGTTGGGAGTTGGGGCTCTTGGATGCCAAGTGGCACGCATGCTTATGGTGAGTGTCATCTTCTTAATTAATGCAATACTTATTTTTCACTAGAGTCAGCAATATCAAATCACTTACCTGTTAATGGGTCGATTCGGGTTATGTTTTAGACTTTTATCTCCAACGAGTTAGAGAAATTAGGCTTAAAAGTCCACTTTTCCCTTTCTAATGCTGTTTTAGTCCAATTTTATTTATGCACTCCTTGTAATCGTCACAAAATTGATGGCACTGGCTTTGGTATGCGAACTCCTATATTTTGTCATTGCTGAAGCTCATCTAGATATCTGACAAATAATCGTACATTAAATTTAAGTGATATGCACACTCGGGCATGCTGATTTTTGGGGACGAAGCTGATACATCTTATAGTAAAATGTTATCATGTTTCAAAAGTGCCTCATTGCGTATATGGTAGTTTACTGCAAAAAGGGTATAATGGTAATTTATCACATCCTTGATGACCCCTGAAGCACCACATGCTCACTTAAACTGTACACATATGCTGATAAATAGATTGCGTATTGCAGGCTTGGGGTGTAAGGAAAATAACATTGGTCGATAGTGGTAAGGTGGCCATGTCAAATCCATTGAGGCAATCGCTATATACATCGGAAGACTGTCTCGATGGTGGTGAATTTAAAGCCTTGGCAGCAGTTAAAAGTCTCAAGAGAATTTTTCCAGCAGTGGTAATAATCTTTTCTTCAGTATGAATCTTATAATATTTCAAGCTATGAAAAACAATTGAGTCTATATTATCTGTTGATTTACTTACAGGAAGCAGAAGGTATAGTGATGGCTATACCTATGCCTGGGCATCCAGTACCTAGTGAAGAAGAACTAAACGTGCTTCATGACTGCAGACGTCTTCAGGAATTAGTTGAGTCTCATGATGTTGTTTTTTTGTTGACCGATACAAGGGAAAGTCGTTGGCTTCCAACTCTTTTATGTGCAAACGCTAATAAGGTTAGGATTTCATGTAGTATCGGATATTACCAGCAGGCCTTTGTTGCCAAGAAAACTTAATTTTAACACTCTTTAACAATATTTTTCAGCTAACAATTACAGCAGCAGCTTTGGGATTCGACAGTTTCCTGGTAATGCGTCACGGTGATGGTCCTCTCAGTGCACCTGATGAATCAAAGGCCGAACCTGTTGGCTCTCTATCTGCCAGTGTTGCAGATATGTCGCTGACACAAAGTGATAGCAAGCTGAGGCTCGGTTGTTACTTTTGCAATGACGTTGTTGCTCCTGTTGATGTACGTAATAATACCTAGCTATTGTGATATATATTGGCTTTTAGACTTGAAACATTACCAAAGTTTACACATAATTAAATTCAAATTATGGTGTATAACTATTTGTTAAAATGATCTTGTCTAATTATTGAATGAATTAATATAACACCAAAAGTTAGTGGATTTAGAATGCTAATCCAGCAAATTATGCAGTCAACAGCTAACCGCACTTCGGATCAGCAATGTACGGTGACACATCGCGGTTTTGCTCCTACTGCCTCTGCTCTTGCAGTGGAGCTGTTAGTAGGGATTTTGCATCATCCTCTTGGGTAATGATTTCTTTCTAAACCAAATGGATTTCTTAAGTGTTTGTAAATTCATTTGCATATAACTTATAAACATTCAAATTATCAGATTACGATACAATTTAATCCTAATAGTTGAAATATCATTAATGTTGGTGTACTTTGTCAATAGGATATCAGCAGAAGCCGAATTTGGTAACTCTATGGATGGCGGAAGCAGTGAGCAACCTCTTGGTATATTAGCACACCAAATCCGAGGTTCACTTTTACAGAGATCTCAAATGATACTCGCGGGCCATTCCTCGAATAGGTGTACCGCTTGTTGTCCAATTGTAAGTATCTTCTATACAAATTGACAAGTTATTCTGAACTGGCATAAAATTTTGCTAATCTTGAACTGAAAAAGTTATGGAATCGATATCAAACATCAATTTTTCCTCTTTTTATGGCCTTCACATTGAAATGAACATTTTGGAAATATTTGTGATTTGCAGGTGGTTATGGAGTATCGGAATAGGGGTCCGGATTTCGTCCTACAAGTCCTCAATCATCCTACGTATTTGGACGATCTAACTGGACTAACAGAAATGATGAAATCAGCCTGGGAAGATCGAGAACATGTGCCTAATGCTGTTGGATGGGAACTCAATAGAGGGAAGAGAGTACCTAGATGCATAAACCTATCTACTTCCGTGGATCCAACTAGGTAGGTTGGCTGGCTAAACTCTGTTTTATGCGTTAACATTCATAATTGGGTTTATTGTTTCAAAGTGTATTAACTTTACCTCTTTTACAGTTGTATGTGACGTACTTTCATTTCGTCTATTGTATCAATTAAACATGTCAATTCTGTCTGTTGTATGTACACTTACCATTTTTGGCATTGCCGAACAAGAAACTTTCCCTTTTTAGCCTTGCCAATAATGGAAAGTTTACATACAATAGACGGAATTGACAAGTTCAATACATACAATCGAAGTTTTGAAAGTACGCTCCATACAATAGTAAAAAAGGTAAAATATAATACACTTTGAAACAATAAACCCTTCATAATTTCATATATTCAGGATGGCAATATCAGCAGCGTCTTTAAATTTGAGCATGCTGTCTAGTACTAAGTGTCTTTTGTTGGGAGCTGGGACTCTTGGATGCCAAGTGGCACGCATGCTTATGGTAAGTGTCGTCTTCTTAGAAAATGAAATATCTACTTTTCATTGCCACTTCATTACAGTTGGCAATATCAATTCACTTGCCTATTAATGGGTTGATTTGGGTTATGTTTTATCAGCGGGTTAAAAAATTGGCTAAAAAATCCACCTTTCCCTTTCTAACGATGGTTTAGTCCAAATTTATTTGTGTATTCCTTGTAATCATCACAAATTGATGACACTGCTTTTGGTACGCAAATTCCTCTATTTTGTCATTTATTTGGATATCTGACCGATGGTTGAACGATACTTTTAAGCAATATGCCAACTTGGGCATGCTAATTATTTTGAGTGACGAAACTGGTATTTCTTATATTAAAATGTTATTATGTTTTAAAATTGCCTTATTGTATATATGGTAGTTTACTGCAAAAAGGGTAGAATGGTAACTTATAATCCTTGAAGACCCCTGACGCACCATTCTCACTTAAATTATACACATATACTGATCAATAGATTGCATATTGCAGGATTATGGTGTAAGGAAAATAACATTGGTCGATAGTGGTAAGGTGGCCATGTCAAATCCATTGAGGCAATCTCTTTATACATTGGAAGACAGCCTCGATGGTGGTGCTTTTAAAGCCTTGGCAGCAGTTAAAAGTCTCAATAAAATTTCTCCAGCAGTGGTAATAATCTTTTCTTCACTATGAATCTTTTAATATATCAAGCTATGCAGAAAAAATGATAATCTATTTTCTATTTGTTAACTTTTACTTACAGGAAGCAGAAGGTATAGTGATGGCTATACCTATGCCTGGGCATCCAGTGCCTAGTCAAGAAGAACAAAACGTGCTTGCTGACTGCCAACGTCTTCACGATTTAGTTGAGTCTCATGATGCCGTTTTTTTGTTGACCGATACAAGGGAAAGTCGTTGGCTTCCAACTCTTTTATGTGCCAACGCTAATAAGGTTAGAATTTCATGTACTATAGGAAATTACCAGCAGGCCCTTATGAGTTCCAGTTGCCAAGAAAACTTAAATTAACACTTTTCAACAATTATTTTCAGTTAACAATTACGGCAGCATTGGGGTTTGACAGTTTCCTGGTAATGCGTCATGGTGCTGGTCCTCTCAGTGCACCTGATGAATCGAAGGCCGAACCTGTTGGCTCTCTATCTGCCAGTGTTGCAGATATGTCGCTGATACAAAGTGATAGCAAGCTGAGGCTCGGTTGTTACTTTTGCAATGACGTTGTTGCTCCTGTTGATGTACGTAATGATAACTAGCTATTGTGATATATATTGGCTTTTAGACTTGAAACATTACCAAAGTTTACGCATAATTAAATTCAAATTAAGGTATATAACTGTTTGTTAAAATGATCTAGTCTAAATAATGAATGAATTAATATAACACCAAAAATTAGTGGAATTAGAATGCTAACCTAATGAATTATGCAGTCAACAGCTAACCGCACTTTGGATCAGCAATGTACGGTGACACGTCCTGGTCTTGCTCCTATTGCATCTGCTCTCGCAGTCGACCTGTTCGTAGGGGTTTTACATCATCCTCTTAGGTAATGATTGCATTATGAACCAAATGGATTCCTTTAAGTATTTGTAGATCCATTTGCATATAAATTATAAATATACGAATTATTTGATTACTATACAGTTTTATCCTAATGTCGATGTATTTTGTCAATAGTATATCAGCAGAAGCCGAATTTGGTAACACTATGGATAGTGGAAGCAGTGAGCAACCTCTTGGTATATTAGCGCATCAAATCCGAGGCGCACTTTCGCAGTTATCTCAAATGATACTCGTGGGCCATTCCTCGAATAGTTGTACCGCTTGTTGTCCAATTGTAAGCATCTTTTGTACAAATTGAGAAGTTTTTCTGAACTGGCAAAAATTTTGCAAATGTTGAATTGGAAAAGTTACATAATTGATTTCAAAAGTCAATTTTTCTAATTTTTTTTTATGGCGTTCGCATAAAATTGATCATTTTGGAACTATATTTTTTATTTGCAGGTGGTTATGGAGTACCGTAAAAGGGGTATGGATTTCATCTTACAAGCCATCAATCATCCTACGTATTTGGAGGATCTAACGGGACTAACAGAATTGATGAAATCGGCCAATTCATTTGAACTTGACTGGGATAACGAGACTGATAACGATGATGATTGTGTTGAAATCTGATTCTCTTGCATGTTTTCTAGTAGTATGTACAGCTTTTATTTCATGAAGTACACGTTATTCAATGGCTAAATTCTTTGTAATCCCATGAAGATGATAACTGTAAAAAAACAGGATTCCTAACCATGTTTTTAATGAATTCACTTTCAAGTCAATAATAGATAGACCCTCTTATTATTACATAAAAAAAACTTTTCATGTACACTTCACAAAAACAAGGGAAAATGCATCTTTAATTTGATGGATTACTTTACTTATTCTTCACAAAAAACAGGGAAAGTGCTTACACGTTATTCAGAATGAAACAGGGAAAGTGATGAAAGAATAATACTATGATCCTATTAAATTAGGACTAGTATAGTGAAGAATGAATGATAGAATGATATCCTATATGGATATATACGGATTATGAATTTCGGAAGAAATAAATGATATTTTTATGGGAAAGAAGGATTACGTTATTTAATTACGTATATGCTTATTTGTTATAAGTATGTGTTACTCCGTATTAAGGAGTTATTTTCATACTCAAATAACTCCTACTTTCACTTGATATTCTGTTATACTATTGTCATTATCATACAATAGAATTCTCAATACCTAGTTGCATAGAAATACCTACCCATGTATATGGTTACTTGGTGGGCGTTATCGCTCACCCCTTACAATTTTAAATAACCAGGTTATGAAGTAGTGACGAATAACAAGAATGGGAATAATTACGAGTAGTTATCATATTTAGCATTCACGTATTTTCTGTACTATTTTCAATAATATTGTAATGACTTTTATGTAATGTAATATGTTCAATTTCACGAGTTCGTTTAGAACTCCCCATATTATTTGTTGCTATTAAATAAATGAGATTTATGGCATTCAAAAATAAGGGGTGCCACAATAATAAGGATAGACTTGTTTAGGCTCACGAGTCTATTCGAGTTATTCTAGTTCGATATAGAAAACTCGAGCTCAAGCTCGTTTAGCTCTTAAATACGTTCAAACTCGTCTCAGGCTCGTTTGAAATATGGGTCGAATCGAACTTTTAACGAGTAGAGCTTGCAAATAGATTGACTCATCTACACCCTATGAAAGAAAGAAAGAAAGAAAGAAAGAAAGAAAGAAAGAGAAAAAAAACTTCAATTTTAATTTTTTCTCTACTAGCACACCCTCTTACACTAACTTTGTTTATAAAACACCTCGTGTACTCTAGGCAAAAAAAACATTTCACACGCATACAATAGTTCAATTTTAGCATAAACATTGCTAAAACTTCTACTGATCGAGTAGTGAGTGCTACTGCCTTGACATATCTTTTTTTTTTTTTTTGTCAAACCCAACCCAAGTTGGTAATTCACTCGGTTAATTATATTTTGTTTGGTAACAACTATGTGAAACCGGAGATTGTGGCTAGAGCTGAAGCTTGTGACTGGAATTTTTGTTCTATAAGTTAATTAAAAAGGTTTATTTGTAAAGGAATTTTAGGGGATTCTTGAAAATTCTTTTATTCAATATTTTTTTTTATGTTTTTGTTACCAAATAGAGATTGAGATTGTGTTCTTGAAAATTCTTTTCTTAATTTCATTTAGAAAAGATTGAGATTGTTAAAACTAAAAGTCCAAACCACTAACATATCTAGAATTCATAAGCCAAGCACACCCTAAACGTGGTAGTGAGAAATTATACACTCTAATATGATCAACCTTTTAAGAGATGCAAATAATTTATTTCAATGTGAAAAAAAAAAACTTTCAATCAAGATGACGTAAGAAACAACTTCAATTCTAAGGATAATGATGAGCGCGTTTAATTACAGAAAACTTCTTCACTTTTCCATAAAATTTTCTAAGAAAAACAGAAAACGCGTTCAAATTTGAGCATTCTACAAAAATTTTCAAAGAAAAGGAAAATCCATATTTTCCCTTTTATAACTTAAAATTTGAAAACTATTTTTTATGGTTTTCCAAGTTTCCATCTCTACTCTCTCTTGGAAATGGAAAACTTCGGGTACGTTTAATTACATAATACTCCACACTTTTCCAGAAAAAATTTCTAAGAAAATAAGAAAATTAGAAAACGTGTTCAAATTCGAGTTTTCTAACAAACTTTTCTAAGAAAAGAAAAATTCTTGTTTTCCTTTTTATAACTACAAAGTTGAAAACTACTTGTAACATCCCAATTTTCGTAAGTTATTAATTATATCTATATCTATATTTAATTGAGTAAAATTATTAGTTTATATCATTAAATTAGAAAATGAGTTTGGTGGCTAAAACAAAGGTTCCTAAACTTGTAAAATCTAGTTGTGACTTATATGTAATAAACTAGAGTAGAGGGTTAAATATGTAAATTCATTTAATTAAATCCCTTACTTAGAAAAGTCTGGAAACAAAAATTGTTTCCTGAGATTGAGATCGAGAGAGAGATACGAAGAGAGAGAGAGATAGCGAGAAAGAGATAGATACGAAGAGAGAGAGACAAGCAAAGAGAAGTTGAATTCTTGCTATTAACCTCTAAAATTCTGCATAATCATAAGCTTTGAGGTAAGTATAATTTATATTAATCTTCAATTTGATGTTCTAAATGGAATTTATGATAAACCCTAATTATGGATATTGAGAAAGAAGAGGATTTTTATTATTAGAGGTGTTATATGATGATTATGAGTGTAAATAAATTTGTTTGAGTATAAGTACACTAACTTCTTGTTTGTTTTGAGAAAATTAATTATTGAATTAATTAGTAATTGAAAGAGTAGAGAATTGATGATAAATTTTAAGTTTTTGAAAGAGAATTGGTGTAGGGGATCTTAAAGAGATGAACCTAAAGTTATATAATATGAGTTTTATAATTGTAAATGGAGCTTTGATGATTATGTGATTAAATGGATTAGAGTCTTAAAATGATGATTATGATAATGATGAATTATTGTTGTTGTTGTTGTTATTCTAATATCATTGGGTACATATGAGAAAAGTGATTAGTTACTAGTTGGATTAATATTTATTATGAGGTAAAGTGGTGAGTTTTGATAATTTGTTATGTAATTGAGTTATAACATGGTTAAATTAGATGTTGAGTCTTGTTGAAATCAGTCCTTAATATGTTAATTGAGTAAGAGTTTATCAATAAAAGGGTTTTAATCATGTTTGAGTCGAATTGATTTGTTTTTGGTAAAAACTCGTAGGTGGACAGCCCCATGTGCAGAAAATGGGCTGTTTTCAATAATTCATAACTAAATAACCGTAACTCCGTTTTTGATGTGTAATATAGCGTTGGAAAGGTGGGAAAGTCTATTTTCTGTTGGGTATGGCCTTACTGCACAGAACTGACCTTAAGTTTGTCGAAAAGTGAGTTAATCAGCTGCTGTCCAGTTCTATGAAATATATTAAAAGTGTTGTAAAAGTGTTTATTAAATGGAGTAAGGTGCATACATGGAAGTTAATTAGTAATAATGAATTGAGAAGTGTAATTTGAAAGATAAAGTGGCGATTGGGTGATTATGATAAGGTTGAATCAAATTGATAAAGTTGTAGCTAATATAACTTTGAAAGTTATACGGGTCGAATCATACTAAATGGGTTAATTAATAAGGATGAATTGTTGATGTTGGATACTAATAACCTTGTTAATAGTCTAATTAGATTAATTAGTAATGATTAATATTGATTAAAGTGATGAAGTGATCATAATGATCATAAATTTGATGAATGGTTATGAAATTATGATCTTTAAAGTTATTATTCATTAACTTGAAATGAATAGTGTTAAACTACTATAAGTGAATGATAACTCATTTGAATTGTAGTTGAAAGTGATTATCATGATAATTAATCATGATTAAGTGATAATTTAGAAAGTATGGATTTGATATTGATAATTGTGATGATTGTGTAAAATTTATGTGAATTAAGTATTTTAGAGAATTGTGGGTGTAAATATATTGGAATGATGTTGAGATAAGTAACTTACTTGTGTTATTTTGTTGTATTTTCAGATATGGAGAAGACTCGGTGATATTAGACTACTGAGTAGGCAACTATGGGAGTCGGTGAGTGGACATGTACTCTCAGTGTGATTTAGTTGTGACATATTGGTTACAACGGATAAACATAGTGATTGTGGATTGTTATTGCTGAGATATATATATTTTGTGTTGTGATTGCCTTTGAGCATTTTGATGAATTAGAGGTCAACTTGACTGGTTGGTTGGACTGGGTTGCTACAGGTTAGCCAACTTAGGAATTGTGAACATGTGTTGTGAATGAATCTTATGTTGGTTAAAGGTAGCAAACAGTTATCGGTAATATCACTGTATTGGCTTGCAGTTGGTTATAAGTATTGCTTGGTGCGTCTCCCGGGTCTGTGGACGTCACAAGTATAACAACCCTCGTTTCTTTATAAACAATTACAATAATAATAGCGACTCGGAAGCGTAGATTTCAAACATACAATCCATGTTTTACATTACCCTATAATGTCAATAAATTTTTCAAATCAATTACATGACATTTCAGCAAACTAGGTGTTATATAATTCAAAACATTTCTTTAGTTATCAAAATAACATCAGAGTAAAAGCATGTCAAACATTCCATCAATTCCAAGAACTTCCTGCCCGCCCCATATGTCCCATCAATTTTAACCTGCAGGAAGGACTGTGGTGAGGTTAGCATAAAGCTAAGTGAATGAAACTATAAGCAATAGTCCAACTTAGCACAACAATCTGTTTACATCAAATAACAATAAACAGTCAATCATCATGAGGATCGGTGGTTCTTGAGATACCTTTATACCGGTATGGTACTCAAAGAACACTTATCAATCATCTGTATTGGCCTATACAGAATTACCGATGACTTGTTGTCAATCACATAGGACCTAGATCTTTAAACCAACATTTTAAGTTTCAAGATCTCCTGTCGTCTACAACAACAACCAAGTCCACCCATCCATTCAAGTTGACCTCAGAATCTTACATACTAGCTCAAACAGCCCAGTAAACAATCAACCAAACTAACCTGGCAAGTTATCTCAATTAAAACATTCTATCAAAGTAATACTATAATTACTTGTTGTAACCAAATCGTTACAACTAAATCACACCGAGGTTACAGATCCACTCACCGACTACCTCAGGCCTCCACTCAGTAGTCTAATATCACTGAGCCTTCTCCACATCTGAGAATCAACAATCAAATATAAGTTAGTAATCCAGATCATAATACTTAACTTATATCAATTTCTTTAACATTAGGAACTTAACATAATCAATATCAATATTACTAGTTCCTAATCATTTATTATTGATTATAACATAACCTGTTAACATATACTAACATGCAACAGATACAAATTACATTAAATTTAACAAGTTAAAAGAAAAGCTGTGCCAGCCCTTCAAGCCGCCGGCTTCCCCTAGAAGCCGCCGGCTTCAGGTCACCACCCGCCGGCTCATATCACCTAGCTGCCGGGTATATTACCAAATGTGGTAACAGAACAAAACCTTGTTTTAAAGCCTACACAAGCCGCCTGGTCGGGTTTATACCCGTCGGGTTCACACTGGGTCACACTAACCGCCGGCTTGTCAAAGAAGCCGTCGGCTTCCACCAACGAACTACAAGCCGCCGGCTTGGGAACGAAGCCGCCGGCTTCAAGCGTCGTTCCAGCAGACCTGCGACTGATCAAACCCTAACCCGAGTCCAAATTCACCAAATCATTCAAAACTCGATTTCTAACAGTTTTAAACATCAAATAACTTCATATAAACATCATGTAATAGTTATAACTAGTTTCTAACATCCAATTCTTTCAATTCACCAATTTACCCAAATTTGAATAAAAATCAAATTTTAAGAACACTTACAATTGTAAGGAATTAGATGTTGATGATGATGATTTGTAACTCAAATCATAGCGTCAAGTTCGCAGCTAAATTTTGATTCAATCTTTGATTTAGATTTTAAGTTTTCAAAGGAAATCAAGAAAGGAAATAAACTTTCCTTTTTAGGAAAGTTGATATATAAGTCGGCTCAAACAACCGACTTCAATTATACGGGTATAATTTAATACCCCATCTCAATCTATTGTCTGAAACCCGAAAACCATTTGCGAGTCCAAACATTTTATTATACCGTCAACTATATTAATTTACAACAATTAATAATTTACTTGTCACATTGGAATATTCGGCTCCTATTCCAATTATTTCACTAATTCAGATAATATTATTTCCAAACACATTTAAATAATGATTTAAATCAAGAAATAATATAAAACTACTAGGTCCATTTCGAGGATGTTACAACAAGGACCACCGATCCTCTTGATGATGTTGTGTCTATGTGTTATTTGCTATTAATCGGTACTGTTATGCTGAGTTGTACTGATAGTGACAGGTTGACTCACTTAGCTTTGTGCTAATCCCGTTATTTACTCCTCGCAGGTCTTGAGATGATTTGGGCTGGGCAAGGAGTGGGCTAAAGAATGTTTGACTAATATCACTCTGATAATATTTTGATACCGTCTAACATGTTTTGTTATTTAATGCCCAGGATATATTTTGACAATTCATAAACTCTACTAGCTTGTACATATAACTTATGTAACGTTTTGTAAATGACGTCAGGTCATTCATGTTAATATTTAGATGGGATTTCGCTTCCGACTAAAAAAAATATATATGGTATAAAATTATGGTGTGTTATACTACTTTTGATGGTTTTCTAAGTTTTCTATCTCTACTCTTCATTGGAAAAAGAAAACTCCATCCCTTACAACTATAAACGTTTTCTAGATTTTCCATCATATTATAGAGAAGTAAAACAATTCTCATTCTCTGGAGAAATAGAAAAAGAAAAATGGAGAAATTTTTCTGTAACCAAACGCGCCCTTCATCCCTCACATTTGAACATGTTTTCTAAGTTTTCATTACTTTTTTAGAGAAGTAAAAACATTTCCCAATTTCTAAGCAGAAAAGAAAAAATGAAGATATTTTTCTGTAACTAAACGCATCGTAGGTCTTTTAACAAATTATTTCATTCCATTACTTATGAAACCATTACGTAAACCAAATTTGTAATACACAGCTACCAGGACCACCATAACTAAGCTTGACTAAATATCTTGTAATACACGCCATTAATGGAAATGTATGAATGTATACGTTATAGAAAACTTAAATTGATAGTAGGTGAGGCGGTCGATCGCTTGTACTTAGATTTAGAAAAAGTATATAAAAAATGCGTAAGAAATAACAACGAAAAATTTCTTATTATTATTATTTTTTTAGAAAAGCAAATGGTCACACACAGCCCCTATCACAGATATATGCATTAGTCCACGAATATATATATTTGTCTCATCCTCTTAATTTGAACCCCCAAAAGCCCAATCTCATGGTTCAAAGGTCAACTTAATAGCGTTAGGCCAATGACTCTTTAATAACAATGATAAATATTTTGATTGTCTACTTGAGCTAGGCGTGGGCCCCATTCTTTGACTATCCTTTTCTTTTGCCATCCATTCACGTGATCTATTCTGCAACCAAATATCAAAATCATCATCATTTATTCATTTTATTAATTTTATTATTATTATATTAAGTTAATATATATATATATATATATATATAGTGAAAGGATCAAGAGGGAAGTACTAAATTTGAGGGAAAGAGGGAAGCAACTCTCAGCCACCCATTTCCTCCCCACTTTTTTCCTACACACTTCACCAATTTTTGTCAAAAAAACACAAATTAAAGTATGCTTTTCATTGATTCATCAATCAGAAACATTATAAAATTTCGAATTCATCAATCGCATTCATTTAGATCATCAATTCCTCGTTATACATATTCATCAAAAATATTAAAGTTTGGGTGTAACTTTTGGGTTTTTGTGAAATATTTTATTTTTCAATGAAAACAATAAAATTAAACGAATTTCGTAATTCAAAACTTATAAACGAGGAATTAATTGTATTATAATCGCCATTCATTATTGAATTTCAAAAATGTAAATTTCAGAAGGTTAACATGCATTTGCGAATCATGTTAATCAAAATTACAATAAAGATTCTTAAACATTCATTTTTGTTGTTTTTTACCTTATATAAGTTATTATACATGTTGAACGTAATAAAATAACATTCATCAATGTATCACAATATATATGAGCTTATATGCATTATAAATGAATGTTATGATGTTCATCAGCATGATATAAGTTAATATTCATCATGAATGAATGTTAAAAATTCAATGAGATGTTAACATGCATTTATAATGAATATGAGTTATTATACAATAATAACAATATGAGCTAATATTCACCTTAAATGAATGTTTAAATTGTAACTTTGATTAACATGCTTTTGAAATGCATGTTAACGTGTTGAAAATTTGATTTTGATTAACATGCTTTTGTAATGCATGTTTACGAGCCTGGGAGGTGATTTTAAGTTATTTACAAAAATACCACCGCGTTGACTTTTGCATTGACCGGGATGTGTGGCTGAAAATTACTTTCCTCCTTCCCTCATTTTCCTCCTTCCCTCACGATCTCCCCCCATATATATATATATATATATATATATATATATATATATATATATATATATATATATATATATATATATATATATATATATATATATATTATACTACGTAGTACGTATGTACTAACTATCTATCTATTATTATATTTATTTTAATATTATTATTAACTATTATTACTAACATTATTATATTATAAATATTATACATATTAGGTACTACTACTATGTAATATTATATTCAATCTAACTATTTTTGCTCAACTCATCTAACTTTTTGAACTCAAATATTTACAAACTTTATTTATTTTCTTGACTTATTTAACCACTTTGTCTCCATTATATTTATGTACAACTAACTTTTATACAAAACCTACTTTATTTGATCTATTTTTGTTCATTTTCTAATTCAAACTCTATTTCTACCTATTTTGTAAATATGAACGAAATACATATATTTTATCAAGTAAATGCAACAAAAGTATACAAAAACTAGAGAATATTAGTATATAAATATAGTACTATTTGATGTTATCAAATATCCCCACACTTAAGTTCTGCTTGTCTTCAAGTAGAATACATTTTCATCATCTAAAACTGATAAGCATCAAACTAATATTTAAGAATCAAAATACTCAAATTAAAAATCTGTTTCATAATTTAAAACTTTAAACAATTTAATTAACATGGATAACTATAATGTACAAATAAAAATTATTATTATTAGTGCAACATATAGTCCATGAATGATTACTAATATATTTGTCCACTTTAAACAATCTATACTCATATCTCTGAATACACCTTTATTGTTAATATGTATATTACTTATGATTTACACACATGATATACTCTTAAACTTAATCATGCAATTTACTTCTATATTCCAAATAAATATATGAAATCCATTTTTAAAAATCAAGACATTGGTGACAGGTCTGCATTTTCATGCAACAGAGCGACATAACTTGATTCAGGTTTAAGCAAGACCAGACTTGGTCAAACCATTTTGGCGACCTCATTAGGTATCTTTTATTTTTAAGACTTTTCAAGTACTTTTGACTTGTGTTTGCTTACTGTTAAGTATATATTAATAGAGACCAGGTCTATACTTCCGTATAACAGAGGAAACCATCAATATATACCCCAAAATGTATTCATATAAGTATCAAGATATATAAAATTATCGCATGATAAATCTAAGAATTAAGACGTTTAGGTCATACATCATATTATGTATCATAAAATAATATACAAGTTATTTTATTAATTTCTTAAAATTCAGAAATCCTCATATAGATTGCCTATTAGTACATCATATCATGTAACTATATATCACCCATTATTAAGTTTCTTACATTATATGTACAAAACAGTTAATCCACATTAAAGTCTAAACTTTTAAATATAAAACAAAAAATTTTACAAAAAGTATTCTAATTAATAAATACCCAGTTTTTAACTCAAAATTTTTTAAATTTGATGAAAATTCGACAAAATTATAATATAAGGACAAGTTTAAATTTCTTTTTTACCGACCCTATCCCCACACTTAAATTATACAATGTCCTCATTGTATATAAACAAGTAAAAATAAAAGTGAGAAAAGGAAGAAAAGAAATTAGAACGAAAAACTCCCCTGAATATGGCGCGATTATCTTGATCTGGTTCGGCGTAATAGGTCATCTTCCGATCTTTATTCAAAAATATACAACAGCACACACTTTCGTAGTTAATCACGATTGCATTTAGCGTATGCAATAAGCCTTTAAACCCCTCGGTATCCCAAGTGGACGAGTTATAGTCTCGTGAGGGTTTCCAGGGAACACACCCACAAAGTTCTTTTATTTTCCAAAAATTCCAATTTCAACTGAATTGGTTGCCAACTTCAAAAGTAGCAAAAAACATTAAACGTACAAAAATAAAATACCAAAAACGGAAAATAAAAATTATACACAATGTACAAGCACGGGTTGCCTCCCGAGAAGCGCTTGTTTTTGTTCGAGTCACTAGCTTGACTTCAACCTTACTTACTAAAAAATCTCTTGACTTTCCCCACACTTAAAAGTAAGCATGGATGGTAATATCGATAAATATTCATTAAATGTAAATTTATTATAATGAAAGAATAGAAATACTTATCGTTTATAACAGGTAGATGTCCTTTATGAGATACTCCATGATTTTCCAAAAATTGTGAGAAACTTTCCTTCCGATCGAATTGCCAAAAAGGATCTTCATACTCGTAAAACAATGAACTTGTGCTTAGAGATACTTCAACCGTTGGCGGAGTTTTAATCTAACTGCTGGTTGATGTCAGATTACCACAAGTTCTATTTTCAATTTCTTCTCCAATCCTTACCATTGTTTGATCATCATTTTCATGGTGATTCACCTCTTGATGTGATGACGGAGTTTCACTAATAGCTGGATCCGTAATGGCTATTAATTCTTCTTCTGTCATAACCCCATATTGATTTCTCAATTCAAGGATTTCCTCTTCATTACAATCAAGTAACAAGAGTATTTCCTCATTAGAATCATAATGAACAACTCTTGGCAAAGGCAACCAATCTACCTCCATATCTTCTTCCTGTTCAATTTCACTAAAAATTTCGTTAGAAAATAAAGAGTCAGAGGATTGAGAATACTTATCTGTTTGAACCATCTCCTCAAGTTGTTGAATGGAATCTCCTTGACTGTGGCCAATAGTCTTCGTTTCTTCCACTCTTTCACTTGATGTCTCCATAGATTGCGTAGCTTTCACAATCACTGGACGAGATAAGTGTAACATCCGCAAAATGGGCCTAGAAGTTTTACATTATTTCCTGATTTTTATTTGTTAGGAATTAGTTTTGATTAGAATTGTTGAAAATAAATGGGTAAAATAAGTTCAGGACTTATTGTGGATAGTGAAATATTAATTGTTTTAAATTAATATAGCTGACGGAACAATAAAATGTTTGGACTCGCAAGTGGTTTTCGGGTTCCAGACAATAGGTTGAGAATGGGTATTAAATTATACCCGTATATTGAAGTCGGTTAAAATTTGGGAGCCGACCTTTTTCTTTATTTCCTTATACCCTAATTCCATTTTACTTCCTGATGCAAAATAAAACACACATAAACACATAGTGAAATTAAAAGAGAAACAAAAGATTGAAGCTTGTTCTTGTGATTAATTCATCACCATCATCATCCTGTTCATAATCAATTGGTAAGTGTTTATATAGTTTATTAAGAACTTGATTATATCATTAGGGTTTATGATCATTATGATGAAATTGATAATTGAAATGATGATATGTGATGCTAGATACTACTATAATTCGTTATTCATTGTATAAAATCGATTAGGAAGCTGAGTTGATTGATTTGAACATGTTTGATTCGGAATTGGGGAAGAACAGGGCATTTGACCGGCGGCCAAACGATTTAGCCGGCGGCTAAATGGCCAACGCAGAAAATAACCAGGTCGCGACACGATTTAGATCTGGGTCAGAACAGTTTTGGTTGTTGCTTTGTTAGTACATGATGTTATATATATATATATATATACACTTTGTGAATCTAAAGTAGTAATAATAGATTGAAATAATGATGTTAGTCATGAATCAACTTAATCTAAACGAGTATTGTGATCTAACATGATTAACATTCATTTAGTGACATAATGAGATTGGTTTAATGCTAGAATTTGTGATATTGATGATATACGTATTGATATACATAGTGTGGCGATATAAGTGATATGATATATATTGTGAATTGAGACGATGTGATATGTTATATGATTATAACATATGTTACTTATTATAACATAAGTTCATTGTTGATTGACAAATTACTGACTTGTGATAATTGTGGTGATTTCAGATAAACAAGAGACTCAGTGACATTAGACTACTGAGTGGAGACTAAGGTGATTGGTGAGTGGTTCTGTACCTTCAGTGTGGTTTAGCTGTAACAGGTTTGGTTACAGCAAGTGAATGTAGATTTATTGTTAATAGACTGTTTAGTTTGATATGCTGATTGTGATTATGTGGCCTTTGGGCATAAGTGATTAATCGGAGGTCAAGATGATTTGGGCTTGGTTACTATTGTTGGACGACAGAGATTTCCTTGTACATGTCGTTAATAGGAAATTAGGTCGTGTGAAAGTAGTAACCAGCTATCGGTTAACCGCTGTTTCGACCAGCAGCTCAGTTGTAACAACTCGCAAATTTAAACAGGATTAATTAAATTAATCACTTGCATTATTAGGCTAATTCCCTACTTGAGTGAATTCACAACACAATTTAGAGGTAAGTCTAGCATAGCCCAACTAGATAATACGCGTAGTATTACGTATTCGTAATTAGTTGTAATTACGTACTGAACAATTTGAAAACAGACGCGACAAAAATATGCGACTCTTGGTGAACAAAATTATTTAATAAAACGAAATTATTAAATAACGTAGTAACGAATAAATATTTTGTCAAAAATATTTACAAATAATTTTATAACGCAAAAACGTCAAAACGTATAATTGAAATTAAACAAAATTTAAAACTTATAAAAATTTGGTATTTAGTTTTGTAAAAAGATCCTAAATAATAATATAATGAAAAATGTAATTTAAAAACATATTAGTTAAAATAAAGTAACATTTAACGATCGGGTAAACGAACGCGGAGCGCGAACACGGAGGCAGGAAATGGGAACAAAACCCACACCCACCTCCCTTTTTCTTTCATTTTATCCATCTATCTCTCTCTCTTCTTTACTCTTTCTCCCACCACTCTCTAAACTCACCACCAAAATCACACAAATCACCTAAATACTACGCTAAAACGACGCCGAATCACATAGCTCCTTTGGAATAAAGTGACCACGAGACCCCGATCTACATCTCTATCTTTTCGGATTTCAAATCCGACACTCGTAAGTTTCCGACAAATCCCGCAAATCTCTAGATTTCAAAGTTATAATTGCTATTTAGTGTTTAATATACTTAGATTAACACGTTTTAGTGTTTTATACAACCGATCATGTCCAAAACCGACCCGAAACTCGTTATTTGCAATCTGTTCGTCGAACAGGCGACTACGTCGCTTTTGGCCCAAAAACAGTAGTGCGACGTAGGCCTTTACGTCGCATTACCTTTCCCTACGTCGCACATAGCGACGCAACCCACTACGTCGCATTAAATTGCGAACGTCGCCTATGCGACGCAACCCATGACGTCGCAAAAACCTGAATGCGACGTAGACTCGTACGTCGCACCCTACGTCGCATAACAACCCAGCGTCGCACCTTACGTCGCTAAAAACAGGAAGTTTAAAAACTTGTTTTCACTAAGTGTCGAACTAACCGGAAATGCATATCTTTAAACGATACGATTCATGAGCTTTACAAACAATACAAACACTCTTATTTTACCGAAATTAGGATTTCAAACTATCACCAACGAGTCGTATACATTTTCACAAACAACGAAATACAAACGTAAACATTAAACAAACGATTTGGACGTGACTTGGTTGTATGAACACTAGCATGGATGATTAGTTTAGACATCCACATACTTATTAAATCTCGTACGTTTAGGACGTTAGGAGATTTCAGACTGTACTTGGGCTTAGGTTTGCTAGCACTCGCACAACTACTTAAACTCAACAGGTGAGTTCACAGCCCCTACTTTTACTGATTTAACTACTTTTGAACAGGGGTGGAAAACATAGACAACTGTTTTACTGCTTTGCCATAACTACTTTTACTACATGATTATTTATCATACTGTTTACTCGAACGACTAGAGTACTTGAACTGTTAAACTGTTATACGAACTGCCACTTAACTGCCTTTGGCACACTTATACAAACTGTTTATGACTGCGGTCAACTACTTCAACTGTCTGAACTTAATGGTATTTTCATACGAAAACTGAACTGGAAGCATGCTGGAGAACGACCAGCTACATACTTTTATTACTAGCTCTTATGAAACAACATTTTCATAAACACACAGAAAGTCCCTACGTCTTGGGCAAACAGAAAGTCCCTACTTCTTGGACACGGTGCCATCCTACGTCTTGGGTGAAGGCTCTACTTCTTGAGCAGATGGGTCCTACGTCTTGGATGCCAGTCCTACTTCTTGGACACAACTATACAAGTCCCTACGTCTTGGGCACATACATAGAAGTCCCTACTTCTTGGGCAACACTATAGGTCCTACTTCTTGGACAAACGATTTAAATCCCTATTCCTTGGGTAAACTAATAGGATACTGCTTTCCTACGAAACTTAAACTGTGTTTTGGGCGAACGACCCACTAAACTTATACTTTTGGGCAACATCCCAACGAAACATACCTACTATTAGGATACGTACAATCCTACAGAACATACTTGAAAATAGGATACTGCTTTCCTACAACTTATAGGATACGAACATTCCTACAAACAACTATTTAAGAACGTAACGGATTTCAGAAACTATACTTTTGGGTGACATCCCAACGATACAATATAAACAACAGTGGTTTATCATAACTGAACTTGTAAACATAAAACCTGTGAATTCACTCAACCTCGTTGTTGACTTTTACTATGTTTTTCAGGGAATTAGCTGCGCATGTAAGATCGCCAACACACATGGAGAACTAGGCGACCCTTGAAGATTAGGATGCCAACTTTTTGGGAAAGCATATGGATTTCTCTAGTATAACTGAAACTGTTTTGTCATATTCTAGAAATCCACTTTTGTAAACTCACTACTTTTAACTTATACGATCCGATGAATCGTAAACTTTGTAATTAACACTTTTGGCATCTTAATATATATTGTTCTGTTGTAATCATAAGCTCTGATACGTATGCATGCTTTGTTGTTGTGACACCCCATACTTAAACTAAACGCTTCCGCTAAACGATATTTGGGGGTGTTACAGATTGGTATCAGAGCCATTGGTTATAGCGAACTAGGAAACTTTAGGTGACTTAGAAACCTAGAGACCTAGACTATAGCCTTGGCTAGAACGTACATGCATACATACATTTGCATACATCTAAACTATCGTTACGATAACTCGATACGCGTGAACTATTCACCACATTCGACTCGTTCATTGTACTCTGATCTCATATGAACCTGATCGTGATTAAACGGTTGATGAAAAGAAGTATGTATTTGGCATCATATAATGACGCCTGGCCAACGTGATTATATAATACTGAGTACATATGGGTGTTTCATAGTCGTAAGATACGTGATGGGGATTCGACAATTTTCTTGATACTCGAAAACTTGAAATATGTGAAACTTCATTCCTCACATACTTTACATTGGCATTGACTTCTGCATCTTTTCATCGCAGAACGTCATCATGCCGCCTAAAAGAAATACTCGAAACAGTCGACGAAATACCCCACATCCGCCTCCAGAAACAACCGAACAGATTATCGAACGCCGCGTGGCTGAAGCCATCGCACAATACGAGGCGAGCAGAAATCGTGAAAACCTAACCAACAACAGCGGAGCCACTCCAGTTAACAGCGAAACTCCAAACAATGCCCAGCAGGGGTGTTCATACAAAACCTTTCAGTCTTGTAAACCTAGCACCTTCACCGGGACCGAAGGGGCCATTGGCCTGGTCCACTGGATTGAGAAAATGGAATCGGTGATCGACATTAGCGACTGTGCCACCGACAAAATTGTGAAATACGCCACCTGCACTTTAGCCGACAAAGCGCTAACCTGGTGGAACGCTCAAGTCCAGATTATGGGACGCCCAGCTGCTCATTCCATGACCTGGGTAACTCTGAAACAGATGATGATGGATGAATTTTGCCCTCCCAACGAGATGCAGAAACTGGAAAACGAATTCTGGAACATACAAATGATCGGCGCTGACATTTCCGGTTATACAACTAGATTCCAGGAGCTTGCACGTCTGGTGCCTCACATGGTAACCCCCGAAAGCAAACGCATTGAGCGTTACAACAGGGGTTTGGCACCACAAATCCGAGGCATGGTTATGTCCTCCAAACCCGCCACTTTTAGGAGCGCAGTGGATCTGGCTCACAGCTTAACCGACGACGCGGTCGAAATTGGAACCCTGAAAGCTATCACAGGGAAAGCTGAACTTAACCGTACTGATGCGGGCGACAGCAAACGCAAATGGCACAGTGAGAACAACGACCGTCAGGGTCAACAAAACAGGAACGTGGGAAACACTCGAGCCTACGTCGCCATCACTAACACTGAACCGAAACCATACCTAGGCAAAAGGCCTAAATGCGGAAAATGCGAAAGGCATCATGAGGGTAACTGTACTCTCTGCGACAGATGCAACCAATGGGGACATCGAGCTCAAACCTGCAAAGCCAACCTCTCCGCTCGAACAAACAATGGGTGTTTCGAGTGCGGTGAGCCCGGACACTATCGAAACCAATGTCCAAAACTGAACAACACCCAGAACAACCCCGGAAACAACAACCACATCGCAACCATCCCACCGGCTCGTGGCCGCGCATACATCCTCCGTGCACCGGAAACTGTTGCGGACTATGGCAAGAACGGTATGTCTCACCAACTATTGCTACGATTTAACGTTTCTTTCATTCGAATGTCGATTCGAACACCACATTTGGTAAACTCTGAACACGAAACGAAACACACAACATATTGAACTATGCCGCGAGCATACTTAAACCAATTGAACTTCTATGGCAACAATTAAACGCCACGCAAACTATGGTTAACGACATGACTTATCGGAGAACATACGCCGCGGGCGATCCGACTTGATTTTTAATCTCGGGACGAGATTTCTCTAACATGGGGAGAATGTAACAACTCGCAAATTTAAACAGGATTAATTAAATTAATCACTTGCATTATTAGGCTAATTCCCTACTTGAGTGAATTCACAACACAATTTAGAGGTAAGTCTAGCATAGCCCAACTAGATAATACGCGTAGTATTACGTATTCGTAATTAGTTGTAATTACGTACTGAACAATTTGAAAACAGACGCGACAAAAATATGCGACTCTTGGTGAACAAAATTATTTAATAAAACGAAATTATTAAATAACGTAGTAACGAATAAATATTTTGTCAAAAATATTTACAAATAATTTTATAACGCAAAAACGTCAAAACGTATAATTGAAATTAAACAAAATTTAAAACTTATAAAAATTTGGTATTTAGTTTTGTAAAAAGATCCTAAATAATAATATAATGAAAAATGTAATTTAAAAACATATTAGTTAAAATAAAGTAACATTTAACGATCGGGTAAACGAACGCGGAGCGCGAACACGGAGGCAGGAAATGGGAACAAAACCCACACCCACCTCCCTTTTTCTTTCATTTTATCCATCTATCTCTCTCTCTTCTTTACTCTTTCTCCCACCACTCTCTAAACTCACCACCAAAATCACACAAATCACCTAAATACTACGCTAAAACGACGCCGAATCACATAGCTCCTTTGGAATAAAGTGACCACGAGACCCCGATCTACATCTCTATCTTTTCGGATTTCAAATCCGACACTCGTAAGTTTCCGACAAATCCCGCAAATCTCTAGATTTCAAAGTTATAATTGCTATTTAGTGTTTAATATACTTAGATTAACACGTTTTAGTGTTTTATACAACCGATCATGTCCAAAACCGACCCGAAACTCGTTATTTGCAATCTGTTCGTCGAACAGGCGACTACGTCGCTTTTGGCCCAAAAACAGTAGTGCGACGTAGGCCTTTACGTCGCATTACCTTTCCCTACGTCGCACATAGCGACGCAACCCACTACGTCGCATTAAATTGCGAACGTCGCCTATGCGACGCAACCCATGACGTCGCAAAAACCTGAATGCGACGTAGACTCGTACGTCGCACCCTACGTCGCATAACAACCCAGCGTCGCACCTTACGTCGCTAAAAACAGGAAGTTTAAAAACTTGTTTTCACTAAGTGTCGAACTAACCGGAAATGCATATCTTTAAACGATACGATTCATGAGCTTTACAAACAATACAAACACTCTTATTTTACCGAAATTAGGATTTCAAACTATCACCAACGAGTCGTATACATTTTCACAAACAACGAAATACAAACGTAAACATTAAACAAACGATTTGGACGTGACTTGGTTGTATGAACACTAGCATGGATGATTAGTTTAGACATCCACATACTTATTAAATCTCGTACGTTTAGGACGTTAGGAGATTTCAGACTGTACTTGGGCTTAGGTTTGCTAGCACTCGCACAACTACTTAAACTCAACAGGTGAGTTCACAGCCCCTACTTTTACTGATTTAACTACTTTTGAACAGGGGTGGAAAACATAGACAACTGTTTTACTGCTTTGCCATAACTACTTTTACTACATGATTATTTATCATACTGTTTACTCGAACGACTAGAGTACTTGAACTGTTAAACTGTTATACGAACTGCCACTTAACTGCCTTTGGCACACTTATACAAACTGTTTATGACTGCGGTCAACTACTTCAACTGTCTGAACTTAATGGTATTTTCATACGAAAACTGAACTGGAAGCATGCTGGAGAACGACCAGCTACATACTTTTATTACTAGCTCTTATGAAACAACATTTTCATAAACACACAGAAAGTCCCTACGTCTTGGGCAAACAGAAAGTCCCTACTTCTTGGGAACGGTGCCATCCTACGTCTTGGGTGAAGGCTCTACTTCTTGAGCAGATGGGTCCTACGTCTTGGATGCCAGTCCTACTTCTTGGACACAACTATACAAGTCCCTACGTCTTGGGCACATACATAGAAGTCCCTACTTCTTGGGCAACACTATAGGTCCTACTTCTTGGACAAACGATTTAAATCCCTATTCCTTGGGTAAACTAATAGGATACTGCTTTCCTACGAAACTTAAACTGTGTTTTGGGCGAACGACCCACTAAACTTATACTTTTGGGCAACATCCCAACGAAACATACCTACTATTAGGATACGTACAATCCTACAGAACATACTTGAAAATAGGATACTGCTTTCCTACAACTTATAGGATACGAACATTCCTACAAACAACTATTTAAGAACGTAACGGATTTCAGAAACTATACTTTTGGGTGACATCCCAACGATACAATATAAACAACAGTGGTTTATCATAACTGAACTTGTAAACATAAAACCTGTGAATTCACTCAACCTCGTTGTTGACTTTTACTATGTTTTTCAGGGAATTAGCTGCGCATGTAAGATCGCCAACACACATGGAGAACTAGGCGACCCTTGAAGATTAGGATGCCAACTTTTTGGGAAAGCATATGGATTTCTCTAGTATAACTGAAACTGTTTTGTCATATTCTAGAAATCCACTTTTGTAAACTCACTACTTTTAACTTATACGATCCGATGAATCGTAAACTTTGTAATTAACACTTTTGGCATCTTAATATATATTGTTCTGTTGTAATCATAAGCTCTGATACGTATGCATGCTTTGTTGTTGTGACACCCCATACTTAAACTAAACGCTTCCGCTAAACGATATTTGGGGGTGTTACATCAGTTGGGTTATGATTAACCGCTGTTGTGGTCTACAGCTCAGTGGGGTTACTAAGTATTGTTTGAGGAGCTTTTTACTGGTTTTGGGCTGCCTCAAGGACCACCGATCCTCTGATGTTGTGTGAAACTATGTGATTGTGACTGTGATTATTTGTTGTGATTAAAGTTGTTATTGCTAGATTGGACTATCGGTTACAGTTCTATCTCACTTAGCAGTTGTGCTAATCCCACCACTTTAATTACTTCTTGCAGGTTATGACTTGATGGGGCGGTCGGGCAAGAAGGTGTCGACCTGAATGAATGTTTGACAACTACTGCGTTGACTCTGATATTGGTTTTATTAAATCAATGTGATGTTTTGAAATCATATAACACCCACGGCTGTATTTTGGATTAAACTTATTTGTATTGTTGGGAAACAGGCTGTATTTGTATTTAAATGTAAAGATTTTGTTTGGGACATCGCTTCCGGGTTGAAAAATAAATTATATAAATGTGATGGTGTTATAATAAGCTTTTAACAGTATCTTTCTTAAGCTTTGGAAAAATTGATCCTTCATTGTACTTTCTATTCAAAGCAGCTGGATAAGGAGGCGGATGTGTGTACTTTTTGACAATTTCTTCCGTTAAAGGTGAAGGCGTATATTTTTTGAAATTTGGTTTTGCCTTATATCCTCCATCTTTTGGTTTGTCAAAATTATCCACCTTGTCGCTTTCCATATCTTTCACAATTAGATCTTTATTCCAATATGCTATCATCTCATCTAAAGATCGTTTCATATCCTCTTTACTCATAATGGAAATGTTTCTCGACTTTTGAAAATTCTCAGGGACATCATTCATCTTCTGAGACATGCCTGTCAAAATAAAACAAAAAGAAAAAGAGTAGAAAAGAAAAGAAAATAAAATAAAATAAAAACTAACTAAAAAAAATTTCCAATTTTTTTTTTAACTAAAATAAATTCCCAATTTAGATAATAAACAACACCGTTCTCCGGTAGAACAAAAGTCCAACCGGTTAAGTGTTCCCCGGCAGCGACGCCAAAAACTTGATGCGTGTGAAAGCGCGTCTTGTTTTATAATTTATGACTGAAAATACCCTATTAATACTATCACACAACCAGGCAAGAATACCTGATCGGAATAGTATAGCTATGGTAAGTCCATGTCGATCTCAGGAACACATGAATGGTGGTTTATTAATTAAAATAGAAAATAATAATTAACTAATAAAACAGTAAAAAGTGGGACGTTTTAGTTCCGTTCGAACATAAGATTTGTAAATAATAAATAAAACTAAATAAAACTTTAAATAAAAAAAAACTGTAAAAATAATAAATGGATAACAATAGGATGGAATAAGTAATTGTATAATTAACTTCACTCAGATTCATATATCCCGATTCATCACGTATTGATTATCTAATTGTGATTCTTTTATATCAATTTAATGCCAAATTCTTCAATGATATTAAATTGAATGTGAACTAGCCAACGTTTCGGGTCCAACTAATTCCTACAATCTAGGGTCCAACATGAAACATCGGTCCGATGTCACAAGATGATCAGTCAATTGTGTGCCTTTCCCTAAATCATGCATTAAACATTCACAACTCATTATAATTAACTCTAATGACATGACTCAACAATGCCCAATAATTACTTATTGTCTTGTTCATTTTAAAGTAGATAATTATCATTTACTCAACCTATCAAACTCAATCTATTTAGCAATGACCAAAACCCTAAAGTTATGACCATCAATAATTAATAACATTAAAGGAACTCAATCTCATCAATCTTATTAACCACGTTAAGCAACAATAATTACTAGTTACCAATATATTCACGAGCAATATAATAGTTTTCAATTAAATAACTTAGTCAATACGCAATATTAATTATTCAATAATCATAATCCGAGCTACATCAATTATACAACCACTTTAAATATTCAATTCATCATAAGATATGTAAAACTCAAATTAATCAATACTAAACTCATCAATAATATTGAAATAATGAAAGTAAATACAAACCAAATGACGAATCACAAAAAGATAAAGTGAAGTGGCTTCAACCGTAGCTTTTCGTGCCTCCAAAATGCTCCTAAAACTTGAAATAATAAACTCTAAAACTAAATATTTCGTAACCCTAAATTTATTATATACAAAAAATGATGGAAAAAGTCTCTCAAAATCGTATGCAGAGACTGCATTATATAGTCGCTGGGGACAAGATCCATACGGCGTATGAATATTGATCCGCCGTATGGATCAAAAGTGGCGTCCTCTCCAAGCTTTGGATTTAAAAAGTGGCGTCCTCTCCAAGCTTTGCTCCATGAATCCACCTACCGCACATTTTATGTTCAGCCGTATGGACTCATTTGTTAATTGCATAAATCATTTTTGTGGACTTTGACTTGAGCTAGGTGTGGGCCTCATTCTTTGACTATCCTTTTCTTTTGCCATCCATTCACGTGATCTATTCTGCAACCAAATATCAAAATCATCATCATTTATTCATTTTATTATTATTATATTAAGTTAATATATATATATATATATATATATATATATATATATATATATTATACTACGTAGTACGTATGTACTAACTATCTATCTATTATTATATTTATTTTAATATTATTATTAACTATTATTACTAACATTATTATATTATAAATATTATACATATTAGGTACTACTACTATGTAATATTATATTATTATGTATTACTTTAATACTAATACTAATATTTATATTATTTAGCCTAACTAGTTATTTGGTCCAACTCATAAACCCTAATAAATATTCAATCTAACTATTTTTGCTCAACTCATCTAACTTTTTGAACTCAAATATTTACAAACTTTATTTATTTTCTTCACTTATTTAACCATTTTGTCCCAATCATATTTATGTACAACTAACTTTTATACAAAACCTACTTTATTTGATCTATTTTTGTTCATTTTCTAATTCAAACTCTATTTCTACCTATTTTGTAAATATGAACGAAATACATATATTTTATCAAGTAAATGCAACAAAAGTATACAAAAACTAGGGAATGTTAGTATATATATATTGTACTATTTGATGTTATCAACTTACGTTAATGTTGAGTATTTTAATTTTAATGTCCTTTATTTATTTGCGTCAGTATATAATTTAAGTTAATTTTGAACTTTCATGTTGATAATTGATAATGATGATTGAGAAAGGATGGAAACCCCTTCTAATTTTTATTTTTATTAGATGTATACAAAATGTGTAGAATCTCATATTTTTGATCATGAATAATTACCACTGAAGATCTGATGTAAAATGTATACTTTTATAATTTTCCTGTGTAACTAAATGTTAAACAGTGTATTGATATATCATATATGATCTAAATATATATTTATATTTTTAAATACAAGTTGTTGATAATTATTATTATGATTTTGTTTTTGATTATATATGAATGAGATTGATAATTAGTGATAGTATGTCACGATAAAATTATTTTGATTTATATATTAAATAAAAGTATTATTATATCTTTGCCTTTTAATTTTTGCAAAATCTACCACGAATTGAGTAAATACAGTTAGTATGTTTACATTCACGATAAGAGAATAATCATATATTGTACGTATATGAACCATATGTTACTTGGTGATGTTAGTACCTAAAAGCGATTTATATATTATATATTTTGTATGATGTTTTATATATATATATATATTTTATATCTTTTATAGAGCATAATTTTATACAACAAAAGTCGACTCATAGAAAACATACATTTGTTTTAAAATCCATTAGACAAATGATCTTACGGTTTATAAAAGAAAATCATAAAATAATAGTCCGCGAATAATATTATTTGTGAACAAAATGAAAAAGTTGATACATGAAAATGTGTACTGATCGATGATATATCTTTAAGCAATAATTAATATAATTTAGATAATATTTATATTATAATTAATGGATCTAATAAGTAACATCAGAAACTTAGTTATAAACAGAAACTTGTAGTACACGTGTGTTACATACTCTTGCCTATATAAACCCCATCCATGCATACCATATTAGCCCACCAATACTTTTAAATACAATTGCTACTCTCTAACAACAAACATCAAACATGACTTACTCTTACCAAAAGGGTTTGACTTTGACCTTAGTCATGACCTTTGTACTAGTAGCCATGGTCTTCCAAGCCACATCACGCCCCCTCGATGACTCAGCCATGCTCGCTAGACATGAGCTATGGATGACTCATCATGGGCGTGTTTATAAAGATGATAAACAAAAACAAGCCCGATTCCAAATATTTAAAAACAACGTTGCGCTTGTGGAAGCACATAATGGAGGCCGTGACAAGGGCTATACGCTTGAGGTCAATAAGTTTGCTGACTTGACTAACGAAGAATTTCGTGCTTCCCATAATGGTTACAAGAAACAATTACTTACAAATGAAGTATCGGGCTCTTTTAGGTATGCTAATGTTAGTGCAGTTTCAGATGAAGTAGACTGGCGAAAGGAAGGGGCAGTAACAGGCGTCAAGGACCAAGGCAATTGTGGTAAGTTTTGGTTTTAGTTTCGTACTGCGGGTTCTGTTCAGTGGTGACAATTGTGACCTATTTATTAATAAACGAGTCAACTCACGTTATGTTTAATACTATCTACGTACGGGCCAAAAGTTATATATAAAAAAAGTAGCATGATTATTGTCACTGTTTAGTTTCTGTAAACATTATCATAATTTAGCTATATATTCACAAAAATTCCAGACTACGTGGATAAAAAGTGTTACGGATTAACCCAACTCAATCAGTAAACAATACTATTCATTTTATTTCGGGCCAGTATGAGCCATATATTAGCTTAATAATAACATGCCCAACCCGCCTATTTCACCACCCTTAGTTATGCTTCTGAACAGAGTCTTATTATTCATTAAGTGAAGGACTTATGTTGATTTCTTCGATTTGGAAACAGGATGTTGCTGGGCCTTTTCAGCAGTAGCAGCCATGGAAGGTCTCACCAAGCTCAAAACCAGTAAACTAGTATCGTTATCTGAGCAAGAACTCGTCGATTGTGATATTAATGGCATTGATCAAGGTTGTGAAGGAGGTTATATGGAAAACGCCTTCGAATTCATTGAAAAACAAAACGGATTAAGTGCAGAATCCGCCTATCCATACTCCGCAGAAGATGGTGTATGTAACACCAAGAGATCAGCCGTTCCAGCAGCCAAAATCTCCGGCCACGAGAAAGTTCCAGCCAACAACGAAAAGGCCCTGTTTCAGGTAAGTATTTAACTTTCACTTGCTAAGTTTTTAGAAATTTGATATATATGACTAGATAAGTATCTTTCTTTTTTTGCTCTAATGTCTTTAATCTAAATATGTAATTTTATCGATGCAGGCTGTAACAAATCAACCTGTTTCTGTTACAATTGATGCAAGTGGATATGATTTTCAACTATATTCGGGTGGGGTTTTTAGCGGTACGTGTGGAACTCAACTGGATCATGCTATAACTGCGGTTGGATATGGGACCACGACCGATGGGACCAAATATTGGCTCATGAAGAACTCATGGGGTACGTCATGGGGGGAGAATGGGTATATACGAATCAAAAGAGATGTCGCGGCTAAAGAAGGATTATGCGGTATCGCTATGGATGCATCTTATCCTATTTGAAACAACATGTTGAAGTGTTAATATGAAATTTGGTGTATCTAAGTGTGTACGTGTTGTCATATAAGTTAAAGTTGAATTCAGATTGGGTTGATTATATCTAAGATTAGTTACCAATCAATGAAAAATGTTTGTAGACTCTGTAAAATTTGAAAGAAAATTAAAGTAATGGAATTGTCCATATTATCCTGTAAAACATGTCATATAACATATCACTTAACTACGAAGATACAGAATAAGATTACATTTCTTCAGTTAACTATTTTTTTTCTTCATATCAAGATATAATCAACAAAGAGGTAATTACGAACGATAACAACATGCTATAACCGGTCCAAACTTTTTTACTAAGATTGTTTTTACCCTTTTTAAATCTGCAAAACAACATTATACTTTAATTCTACTTCAAGGTAATGCACAAATTTTTTACAAAATAACTTCCGCACAATATATGATGTGTACACATACTTTTGATTGGTCCAAATAAATGTCCACATCATTTTGTAAACGTTTATTGATAAATTTTGAGTAAGCCTAGTATTTCTCTTTACAACGTTTTCAAACTTTCACCATTCATCTTTGAATGGCAAAACTACAAGGCTAAGGGCGTACCTATTATTTACGATTACGAGTATAGGACATACTGTCTCTTATAAGACTTGACCTCCTAACATGTTCATTCATATGATATAAGTTTTATTTTGGGATTATACACATGGAGACCACCGAAATATATCATTATTTTTGATTATCGATAGTTTAACTTTTGCCACCGCAACGAAACCCTAACCTTAGCTCCGACTTAGGGTAGTATGTTCAATTAAAACTTGATTATATGATATTATGTATTGTAATGATATGAAACCGATTCACATTATGATTTGTAAAGATAATTATACCTTACTGTTTTTAATTGTTGATCAGGTTATGTGCATAAGATACAATTTGTGTATTGCATTGTTACTGAAAAATAGTAGTTAAATTGTTGTATTCTGGTTTGTGGATTGTTACAAGTTTTACTTACTTCTGTTTTTGGATGAAGTTTTTTGCATAGAAGAGTAGAATTGGTATTCATAATCTGCAAGTATGGCCGGAAACGAGAACGGGCCTGTATTGCAATTCGCATCGTTTAAGAGTTCTGTAGATGAGGGTTTTTGGCATGGGCTATGTTCGTTGAAACTTAACAAGTTGAAAACTGACGAGTCGCCGATTTCGATAACAGGTATAAGGCTGTAACTTTATTCCTTTCGCATGTAACAAGTCAAGATACTTGTATAATTGCTGGATTGGCAAATTGGATTAGGAACATAAAAAAGAATTCTGTTTCTAGACATCTTACAATGAAAAAGTTGTATCTCTTACGCACACACTGGAGGAGATTCTAGATAATGATTAAACTGTGAGACAATTATTGTTTGCGAAATTGGAAGCATGGTAATTATTGGTTACTAATATAGACGTATAAACAATATCCTTGTAGGTTTTTATGCACCTTGTTCAAATTCTCAAGTATCAAGTTATCTAACTCTGCTCACTGATTCCTTGCCAACTGAACCAAGTGATGAGCCATCAATCGAAACAATCCGTGGGAACAGAAACAATGTTCTGTGCCTGGTACGCTTTATAACACTAATACAAAAGAAGGTTTTGATGCCCTTGATAAGCAAGGTTTGTTAAAGGCGGAAGCAAAGAAGGTATGATCAAGGACGATATTTTTTCTTGGTCAACACTCAAATTATGTTCACGTGTTTTTGTAGCTGTACTAATTTGGTTGCATATGCATTTGACATCAACACCAGATTTGGGAGGATATCCGATCAGGAAAGGCAGAGTAAGATGGTTATGTACTTTTGAGGTTTCTTCTTATATCATTTGCAGACCTCAAGAAATTTAACTTCTATTACTGGTTTGCTTTCCCTGGTATGGTTCTTGATCCTCCAGCAACATTGGTTGATTTGAGGCCAGCATCTAAATGGTTCACGCAAGATGAGGTTTGACTGGTAGATTAATTTATGTTATATGTTAACTATTTTCGTTTCTTTTTCTTAATGATGTATCATCATACTTTCATGGCACAGGCTGAATCAGTGTTGGCATGCTGTAATGAGTGTGACACCGTTGGCCTCAACCTAAGTAAGTATCAATTTGGAGACAAGTTAATTACTCGAAATAATCTGGGTCAATTTGGGTTGGACCGAAAAGTTGGTTGTAATCAGTGGGCAGACCCGAATTCAAGTGGTCGACTTTCTGACCACTAGTCGGTATTTTGGTCATAACTTTCTGCTCGGGATTCGAATTAATGTGATCTCAATTGTTCTGAAAACTAGACAAAATTCTCTACAACCTATGGTCATTAAGATTTCGAAGTCTCTGGAAGAAGTTGGTCAGGCAAGAGCATCTTTTGGACTGTTTGCATGCTGTTCAGTAAATTCAGCACCTGATCACTTTCTTTGTAATAAAGTTGGGTGTTTTCAATAATTATGGGAAGATGAATAAGTGGTGTAAGTTAATGTTTGTGTGCCTATTTCAGGGGCCAAACTTATCATTGTAAAGGATCAGAAAAATTATTAAAGAATATCGAGTGTCTCCCATTTGTGAGTTGAATGTGTATTCCTCCAAGTGTGTGTGTTCCTTGTTGTGTTTGCTAACTCCTTGTGATCATCTCTGTCGAACTGTGTTATTTGGTATCAGAGCAACAGGTGGAGAATGGTTGGAAGACGCCGTACTCGCAATATTAACCAGTTGCATGAAGAACCTGACCCACGAGACATTGAGGTGAATGAGTTGAGACAGCTTGTACAACAACTCCAATTGCGTCTTGAGCGTGTGGAGAATCCTAGACGAAACCAAGAAGAACCAGAAATTGAATACTCTGAAGAAGAAGAATTCAATCCCTTCCACAACAATCACTCAGAATCTAGTGACGAAGAGAATCAACATCAGCATAATAATCGAAGGAACAATCGTACCCATCGACGTGCTAACTTAAGGGATATTCCGGTGTTTGAAGGTCGAATCCAACCCGATGAGTTCATTGATTGGATTCACACTGTTGAGCGAGTCTTTGACTATCAGCAGGTCCACGAAGATATGAAGGTAAAATTGTTGCTATAAAACTTAAGAAACATGCTTCGGTGTGGTGGGAACAGTTAAAGTCGAGGAGAGCCCACGAGAACAAGCCTAGAATCAAAACCTGGGAGAAAATGAAACGCGAGTTACGAAAGAAGTTCCTACCCGATGGGTATTTACAAGACGCCTTTCTCCAATTACAAGACTTTACACAACGTGATCTGTCCATTGCAGATTATACAGAAGAGTTTGATCATTTAATGTTGAAGTGCGGTATCGTAGAACCCGAGGAACAAACTATTGCACGATATCTTCGCGGGCTACGAAAGGAGATTCATGATGTGGTTATTCTACAACCCTTTATCTCTTATAATGATGTTTACAAACTTTCAACGAAAGTCGAGAAACAACTTAAGGAAAAAGAAGGTGGAAAATCAGCAACCCATGGTACTAGCCGAGTTCCAAGTCGAGGTTATGCAACTAACCGTGCTAGTGGTTCGCAAAGCTCTAAATCAGCCGCAACTAAAACATTCCAAACACCACAGACCCATGGTGTAGGGGCTGGTCCTTCTAATTCTAAGCAGAAATCAGTTCAACGCTTCAAGTGCAAGGGTTATGGACATATTGCATCTGATTGTCCAAACCAGCGGGTTTTTACAATTGTAGAGGAGGACATAGAAGACGGGTGTCCAGAATATGACTTCCCTCCAACATTTGATGAACCACCAGAACAAACTGATGATATCATTTATGGGGACACAGGCGAGTTATTAGTAATTCGGAGAGCATTGCCTATTGAGTCAATGGAAGATGAGTCATGGCTTCGCAACAATATATTCCATACGCGATGCACTTCGAATGGCAAGGTTTGTGATGTCATTATTGATAGTGGGAGCTGTGAAAATGTGGTGTCGGAAACCATGGTGAAAAAGTTACCTCTCAAGACCGAAAAACACCCTCATCCTTATAAACTTTCATGGTTGAATAAGGGTAAATCTATGCAAGTAGACCAGCGATGTTTGGTGAAGTTTTCTATTGGTAATAAGTATCAAGATGAAGTATGGTGTGATGTAGTACCAATGGATGCGTGTCACTTGCTTTTGGGCAGACCTTGGCAATTTGATAGGCGAACCGTACATGATGGGCTAAAAAACACCTACACATTTGTGAAGAATGGGGTCAAGATCGTCTTGGGTCCTTCCAAGTTTAAAGAGACAGTAGTATCCAACAAAGGAGAAGGTAATTTATATGTTTCTAAATCTGAGTTTAAAGAAGCCTTGCAAGAATCTAAAGTGGCTTATGCTTTAGTGATAAAAGAAGTGGGTGATGATAACTTTAAACCTCCTGAAATACTAATTCCTTTACTTGAAAAGTTTCAATGTATTTTCCCTGAAGAAATTCCAGCAGGTCTCCCACCCATGAGGAATGTACAACATTGCATAGATTTGGTCCCGAGTGCAACTTTACCGAATAAAGCAGCTTATCGAATGAACCCGAAAGAAAATGCTGAATTCCAAAGACAAGTTGATGAGTTGTTGAAGAAAGGAATGGTGCAAGAAAGCATGAGTCCGTGTGCTGTTCCGGTCCTACTTGTTCCAAAGAAAGATGGGTCTTTTCGCATGTGTGTGGATAGTAGAGCTGTTAACAAAGATTACTATTAAGTATCGGTTCCCTATTCCCCGCCTTGATGATATGTTGGACCAACTTCATGGTGCTTCTGTGTTTTCAAAAATTGATCTTCGGAGTGGTTATCACCAGATTCGTATACGACCCGGTGATGAGTGGAAAACGGCTTTTAAAACTCGAGATGGTTTGTACGAGTGGTTGGTAATGCCATTTGGGCTTTCTAATGCTCCTAGTACATTTATGAGACTAATGAATCTTGTTTTTAAGCCTTTTATTGGCAGGTTTGTGGTGGTGTATTTTGACGATATCCTCGTGTTTAGCAAGGGGAAAACCGAGCACTTGGAGCACCTTAGACAAATTTTTGAAGTTCTGGAAAAACAGAAACTATATGTCAATTTGAAGAAGTGCGAGTTCATGACCCATAGCTTGGTGTTTCTTGGCTATGTTATTTCCAAAGAAGGAATTCACGTCGATACAAACAAAATAGAGACAATTTCCTCTTGGCCAACTCCAACCACAATACAGGAAGTTCGAAGTTTTCATGGGCTTGCTTCGTTTTATAGAAGATTTATTCGAAATTTTAGCACGATCGTGTCACCAATTACTGAATGTTTGAAAGGTGGTGTTTTCAAATGGACAAAAGAGGCTCAAGCGAGTTTTGAGCTGATCAAGACTAAAATGACCATGGCTCCTGTTCTAGCTTTGCCTAATTTTGATAAAGTTTTCGAGCTTGATTGTGACGCATCAGGTGTCGGCATAGGTGCGGTTCTATGTCAAGATGGTCGTCCAATCTCATTTTTTAGTGAGAAATTATCAGATTCTCGAAGAAACTACTCAACCTATGATAAAGAGTTCTATGCTATCGTTCGAGCTCTTGAACATTGGAGGCATTATCTGATCTCAAAAGAGTTCATTTTATACTCTGACCATGAAGCATTGAAGTACATCAATGGTCAACATAAACTAAAACCTAGACATGCTCGTTGGGTGGAGTTTTTGCAAGCTTATACTTTTCATATCAAACATAAAAGTGGTGTTACAAATCAGGTGGCAGACGCCTTAAGTCGAAGACGTTCCTTGCTGTCTACCATGCAAGCTAGTGTTCGTGGTTTTGAAAAAGTGAAAGAATTATACCAAGAAGATGGTTTCTTTAGTAAAGTGATTAACTTTTGCACTAACGGGCCATACAAAGAATTCATTCTTTTAGATGGTTATCTCTTCCATGGCAATCGTTTGTGTATTCCAGATTGTTCTCTTCGATTGGAAATAATCAAAGAAACTCACGAAGGTGGGCTTAGTGGTCATTTCGGGAGAGATAAAACCATTGCTTTGCTGAAGGATCGTTTCTTTTGGCCGAAAATGATGAGGGATGTAGCTCATTATATCTTAAGGTGTCGAACATGCCATCTAGCAAAATCAACTTCACAAAATACGGGACTTTATACCCCACTGCCAGTTCCTAGTGCACCATGGGAAGATGTTAGCATGGACTTCGTAGTGGGGCTGCCACAAACTCAACGAAAAAAAGATTCGATAATGGTGGTAGTAGATCGATTTTCAAAAATGGCACACTTTGTGCCATGTTCAAAGACCATGGATGCTACTAATGTTGCTGATCTATACTTCAAAGAAGTGGTGAAATTGCATGGTGTTCCAAAGACAATTACAAGCGATCGTGACCCGAAGTTTGTTGGGCATTTTTGGCGAACCCTTTGGCGAAAGCTAGGTACAAAATTGCAATTCAGTTCAGCCTATCACCCTCAAACAGATGGGCAAACTGAGACAGTGAACCGAAGTTTGGGGAATTTACTAAGGAGCCTAGTTGGGGAAAACATTAGACAATGGGATCTTGTGCTACCTCAAGCCGAGTTTGCTTATAACCGCTCTTGTAGCCAGACTACCGGTAAGAGCCCATTTGAAGTGGTGTATGGCTGCAATCCTTTGGGTCCTCTTGACCTTGTACCTCTGCCCATAAACTCAGCTTATAGTGGGGATGCAGATGAACGAACCAAAATTATTAAAGAGGTGCTTGAACAAGTAAAGGTGAAAATAGAGAAGCAAAATCAGAGGTATGCAAGGCAAGCTAATAAGCACAGAATGGCAGCAATTTTTAAAGAATGTGATTTGGTTTGGGTCCACATGAGCAAGGAACGTTTCCCACCTGGCCGACATGCTAAACTCCAACAAAGAGGTGACGGTCCGTTTAAAATTGTACAATGCATGGGAGATAATGCTTACAAAGTAGAGCTCCCTGGAAATATGAAAGTGTCAGCTACTTTTAATGTCAAAGATCTCAGTCCGTATCATGGGGAAAATGAGTTGAACTCGAGGGCGAGTTCTTTTCAACCTGAGGAGAATGACACCGTTGGCCTCAACCTAAGTAAGTATCAATTTGGAGACAAGTTAATTACTCGAAATAATCTGGGTCAATTTGGGTTGGACCGAAAAGTTGGTTGTAATCAGTGGGCAGACCCGAATTCAAGTGGTCGACTTTCTGACCACTAGTCGGTATTTTGGTCATAACTTTCTGCTCGGGACTCGAATTAATGTGATCTCAATTGTTCCGAAAACTAGACAAAATTCTCTACAACCTATGGTCATTAAGATTTCGAAGTCTCTGGAAGAAGTTGGTCAGGCAAGAGCATCTTTTGGACTGTTTGCATGCTGTTCAGTAAATTCAGCACCTGATCACTTTCTTTGTAATAAAGTTGGGTGTTTTCAATAATTATGGGAAGATGAATAAGTGGTGTAAGTTAATGTTTGTGTGCCTATTTCAGGGGCCAAACTTATCATTGTAAAGGATCAGAAAAATTATTAAAGAATATCGAGTGTCTCCCATTTGTGAGTTGAATGTGTATTCCTCCAAGTGTGTGTGTTCCTTGTTGTGTTTGCTAACTCCTTGTGATCATCTCTGTCGAACTGTGTTAGAGTGGCGCATGTCAAGTTTAACTGCAGGTATACTGAGTAGATTCATTCGGAATTTGTGCCATTTTGACTGGTTTTTTAGTTTGTTTATATACTCATCCACATCATATAAATGTAGGTATCTATGTATCTATGCATGTGTGACATGTGTATAAGTGGGTGTGTGCATACAATATATTGATTTTGGGGTAGCTTTTAAAGCAAAATGTGATAAGAAATTAACACCAAGTTTTCTGTATGCTCTAATGTTAAATGTGGTTATCGAGGTTCCATTACAAATGTACTCTGACCATTTAGCATTTTTTTTATGTCTCCTATTTATATGATGTGATTTTGGGCTTCTTTTAATTGTTGTGATGAGAAAAAATGAGACCCCCAAAATGTAGTATGATGTATAATGGTACACTTAAATTATAAGTTGGGCAGTCTTTTTGACCTTGTATGTGGAAGTGGAAGTGGAAGTAGATTCATCTGTAGCATGCGTAGAGTAATTTGTATTCAAAGTTGCTAAATACATGATTTTGTAGATATGCCGTTAGGCAGTATTCTGGTTCAGGAATTTCATCATACGAGTTTAATTTAACATAGTCTAGCTAACTATGTACAATTAAATAAAGATGATGTGAGATCTGAAAGGGGTTATATTGAACATGAATGCATTAGTTGACTCTGACCACGAGAGAACCGGGACTCATAATTGTTTTGTTCTATGATATTATATATTGTAATGATATGAAACCGATTCACATTATGATTTGTAAAGATAATTATACCTTACTGTTTTTAATTGTTGATCAGGTTATGTGCATAAGATACAATTTGTGTATTGCATTGTTACTGAAAAATAGTAGTTAAATTGTTGTATTCTGGTTTGTGGATTGTTACAAGTTTTACTTACTTCTGTTTATGGATGAAGTTTTTTGCGTAGAAGAGTAGAATTGATATTCGTAATTTGCAAGTATGGCCGGAAACGAGAACGGGACTGTTTTGCAATTCGCATCATTTCAGAGTTCTGTAGATGAGGGTTTTTGGCATGGGCTATGTTCGTTGAAACTTAACTTTATTCCTTTCGCATGTAACAAGTCAAGATACTTGTATAATTACTGGATTGGCAAATTGGATAAGGAACATAAAAAAGAATTCTGTTTCTAGACATCTTACAATGAAAAAGTTGTATCTCTTATGCACCACACTGGAGGAAATTCTGGATAATGATTAAACTGTGAGACTATTGTTTGCGAAATTGGAAGCATGGTGATTATTGGTTACTAATTTAGACGTATAAACAATATCCTTGTAGGTTTTTATGCACCTTGTTCAAATTCTCAAGTATCAAGTTATCTAACTCTGCTCACTGATTCCTTGCCAACTGAACCAAGTGATGAACCATCAATCGAAACAATCCGTGGGAACAGAAACAAATGTTCTGTGCCTGGTACGCTTTATAACACTAATACAAAAGAAGGTTTTGACGCCCTTGATAAGCAAGGTTTGTTAAAGGCGGAAGCAAAGAAGGTATGATCAAGGACGATATTTTTTCTTGATCAACACTCAAATTATGTTCACGTGTTTTTGTAGCTGTACTAATTTGGTTGCATATGCATTTGACATCAACATCAGATTTGGGAGGATATCCGATCAGGAAAGGCAGAGGAAGATGGTTCTGTACTTTTGAGGTTTCTTCTTATATCATTTGCAGACCTCAAGAAATTTAACTTCTATTACTGGTTTGCTTTCCCTGGTATTGTTCTTGATCCTCCAGCAACATTGGTTGATTTGAGGCCAGCATCTAAATGGTTCACGCAAGATGAGGTTTGACTAGTAGATTAATTTATGTTATATGTTAACTATTTTCGTTTCTTTTTCTTAATGATGTATCATCATACTTTCATGGCACAGGCTGAATCAGTGTTGGCATGCTGTAATGAGTGGCGCATGTCAAGTTTAACTGCAGGTATACTGAGTAGATTCATTCGGAATTTGTGCCATTTTGACTGGTTTTTTAGTTTGTTTATATACTCATCCACATCATATAAATGTAGGTATCTATGTATCTATGCATGTGTGACATGTGTATAAGTGGGTGTGTGCATACAATATATTGATTTTGGGGTAGCTTTTAAAGCAAAATGTGATAAGAAATTAACACCAAGTTTTCTGTATGCTCTAATGTTAAATGTGGTTATCGAGGTTCCATTACAAATGTACTCTGACCATTTAGCATTTTTTTTATGTCTCCTATTTATATGATGTGATTTTAGGCTTCTTTTAATTGTTGTGATGAGAAAAAATGAGACCCCCAAAATGTAGTATGATGTATAATGGTACACTTAAATTATAAGTTGGGCAGTCTTTTTGACCTTGTATGTGGAAGTGGAAGTAGATTCATCTGTAGCATGCATAGTGTAATTTGTATTCAAAGTTGCTAAATACATGATTTTGTAGATATGCCGTTCTTTTTGGTTTCAATATCTTCAAATTCGCATGCTACTACTAGACCTCTAAAGGACTTCAAAGCTTGCCAACGTGAAGGTCATAAGGTAACATCACATCTGTCATTCTATATAATAAATATTGGACACATGAATTGCTAGTATATTCTTATAAATGGCAGTTTCATCCCATTAGATTGGGTTATATTTGATCTCTAACGGGTCGAACGGGTCAACAATGTGCTTAAGGGTGATTTAATGCTACACCTCGTAAATCCTTATACTCTAAATGATTCAATTGGAATTTTAATCAGCAACCTTTTATAATCATACATAAATTAAAAAAATATAAGTTTTAGATAAAAGGGAACAAAATGTTTGCGGGTCAACCCAACCCATTACCCAAACTCGCCTGACCTGCCCACCTTGCTACCTCCAATTGTTAATGTGCCGGTTGTTTACGGACTGGAGGGGTAGTTTTACGGTACAATATACCGTCGGGTTGTATCTTAGAACTTATCAATATAACCTCGTAAAGATTCTGGCAAAACCTTTCAGTGCCATACTTTTTTGTTCTTTTAATTAAAATCTTGTTATGGTGGTGACAGATCTTATTTGCTTTCTATGATCCGTGTCATCTTCCAAATAATCCCGGCTGGCCTTTACGCAACTATCTGGCATTTGTTTCTGCAAGATGGAACATTAAAAAGGTGCAGTTTCTGTGCTATCGTGAGAACCATGGCTTTGCGGACTTCAGCTTGTCCCTTGTTGGTGAAGCTCTGATACAACCTTCACAAGGTAGAGCGGGGAAAATTGGGTTTCAACTCCGTTAGAATAGTATTTTCCTCTCTAAAGGTTCAAATTATGATCTATAATTGTAAATCAGCCTGGCAAGATCGAGAACATGTGCCTAATGCTGTTGGATGGGAACTCAATAGAGGGAAGAGAGTACATAGATGCATAAACCTCTCTACTTCCATGGATCCAACTAGGTAGGTTGGCTGGTCAAACTATGTTTTTATGTGTTACCATTGATATTTTCATATAATTCCATATAATTACTACTAATAACTGATAAGTAAATATTAACTAAATATTCAGGATGGCAATATCAGCTGCGGATTTGAATCTAAAGCTAATGAAATGGCGTGCATTTCCATCTTTAAACTTGAGCATGCTGTCTAGTACTGTCGCACCCCCAAATTATGATGCGGAAGCGGGTCGGTTCGGGGCGCGACTAATCAATACACAAAGCACCAGATTTCATAATGAACGACCACTACATGCGTCGTTTGATAAAATACATGGATATTATAAAAGTTTTACACTGTTATAATATAGTTTACAAAAGCTCCTGAGTTCAAATGATAGAGATTCTATGGCATAACTAAATTATACAAAATATAGTAATGCATGACAATCTCTTGATGTCTGAATATGACTCGAGCTAATGGGCATCTTGAGTGGCAGACCTACTGCTGCTGAGCACCTGTGATACATGCTAAAATGGGTCAGCGAAAACGCTGGTGAGCTCACAGGTTTGTATGTCAACACATATTTGTATGAACCGCAAGATTTAATGATAATTGAATTTAAAATGCAATTAAGCAAAATAAAAGTTATACAGCCATGAGCACATAGTCTGAGCTTAACTCGAGATGTCAGGTCCACATTTAAGGTATCCTGAGCGAGGTGCCTCCTACGAGTGCCTAATCAAACACTCGTCTACACAAATATTAATACATCCGTTTTATCAGTTAGTGCTTGCTAACCCGGATGAGGCTGGTCAGACCTATATGGATCCATATACTAATATTCACGCTACTACGTATTACCAAACTATGCTGATGGAGGGCTTTAAAAATGATTAGAGAAAATAACTCATGCAGTATTCGATTTAATGATACTTGCGTTCATATTGTAAAACAAAACATGCAATGGATCACACCCCTGAGAAAATATATTTAAAAAGGGGCTATGAGACTCACCTGAGCCTATGAGATGCTACTAAGCACAATTGATGATTCACAATGATTTGATGTCGTTACAACGACTGAACCTGCAGGGCGTCTTAGACGCGCAAGGTTTTGATAAATGATTAGATTATTGAAACCTGCCGGGCGTATTAAACGCGCAAGGTTTAATTGATTAGATGACTCTACGGACCATCTATGCTAGTTATCCCATTAACTAGTTATGACCAAACACTTTGGTTAATGATTATGTTTGAGTTTGTGAAAATGTTTACGGCCTATTGGTGATTGATTGAAATAATAATTCTTCAATTATTATTACTACTTTCATTTGTTGTGAACTTATAAAAGCATATTTGAAGTGTTTAAATGTTGTATCGTATAAGTATGAAATATGTCGCGATGTCAGACACTTAATGTAAACCTTTAGTTTTAAGTTTATGGAAAAACGGAGGTCCGAAAACTAAAATACGCCATTTTCGACCCCTAGATGACTCCGGATGGCCTAAAACTGACTAGGCTAAGGTACTTAGCCTTGACCATTTAGCTGTTTTTGAATGACCGAGCGAATTTGAGCCCAATCCGTTACAATAAATTTTTCATCGAGAAGCTACCCTGTAATATGTTGTGAAATCGTAGACGTTTTCGAAAATTTATGTGTTCTGTTTTAGCTAGAATTCGCAGGGCTAGTTTATTGATCTGTTGGATCATGAAATATAACGGGGGAATCCGCCGTATTCATTTGAATACGCCGTATTGGTGGCTTTTGTGGGGAATACGCCGTATTCATTTGAATACGACCGTATTCATGAAAAATAGAGGGAATACGCCGTATTCCCTTGAATACACCGTATTCCGGAAAAATAGAGGGAATACGCCGTATTCCCTTGAATACGCCGTATTCCGAAGACGCGCCGGGTAGATCATGTTTTCTGGGCGGGAATACGCCGTATTCCCTTGAATACGCCGTATTCATATTTTCTGGGTGGGAATACGCCGTATTCATTTGAATACGCCGTATTCCGAGGTCTGTGACGAACATCAGCTTAATCCAACAATTCGGGGTTCGATTTGGGGCATAATCAGTTCGTGAAACATCCTAGCATGCTAATATACTCAATATAAACATGTAAAATTAACAAAAACGTAATCGAATCCTTACAATTTATTTGATGAACGGATGATGATGATAATGGTGATGAAGATGATGAGATGATGAAGATGATGATGATCACTAAGATGATGATGAGGATGATACTTGATCTTGTTTTTGTAATTGTTGTTGTTGTTTGAAAATGAAAGAACCGAGAGAGAGATCGAGATAGATAGATGGAAAAATGAAAACATAAGGGTGTTTGATCAGTTTATTCATCCGGCTCCAATTATTGGAGTCGGGTGGGCTCCCATTTGTGGTACAAAATACCCGTGTTTTTGTACCCGATCAAAAAGTAATAAAATGTTTTAATTCGATAAATTTCTAAAATTGATATCGTACGTATTCTAATCGAAGTATTTTAATAAAAATACTTTTAATGAGATATAAAAATATATCATTGTTTTATGTTTTAGAGACGGACACGATTTGAATGTTTTCGTCGCGTTTGAGTAAAAGGTTGTAAAACGAAATATGTTTTAATTCAACCAAAGTAACTAGTAATTATTATTTCAAATAATAATTCATCTTTTATGAGTTTTGTAGCGAACGTTTTGATTTGTATGATACGTAATACTTGATATATATTATCAAAATAATATATAATACATAATGAGTTATTAAATAATAATTCTTATATTATTTAATATTGTTTTTCACCAATGCCATATATATATATGAATCGGAAATTCGGCCGATTTGATAATGAACGATTAATTCTAATCGAGTATTGATATATATTCAACAATATATATTTTGATACATACAATTAGCCTATTACATAGCACTAACTACATGTATTACATAATGATTAGGAACTAAAAACTAGTCCTAATTTGACGGGTGTCACAAGTACTAAGTGTCTTTTGTTGGGAGCTGGGGCTCTTGGATGCCAAGTGGCACGCATGCTTATGGTGAGTGTCATCTTCTTAATAAATGCAATACTTACTTTTTCACTAGAGTCAGCAATATCAAATCACTTACCTGTTAATGGGTCGATTCGGGTTATGTTTTAGACTTTTATCTCCAACGAGTTAGAGAAATTAGGCTTAAAAGTCCACTTTTCCCTTTCTAATGCTGTTTTAGTCCAATTTTATTTATGCACTCCTTGTAATCGTCACAAAATTGATGGCACTGGCTTTGGTATACGAACTCCTATATTTTGTCATTGCTGAAGCTCATCTAGATATCTGACAAATAATCTTACATTAAATTTAAGCGATATGCACACTCGGGCATGCTGATTTTTGGGGACGAAGCTGATACATCTTATAGTAAAATGTTATCATGTTTCAAAAGTACCTCATTGCGTATATGGTAGTTTACTGCAAAAAGGGTATAATGGTAATTTATCACATCCTTGATGACCCCTGAAGCACCACATGCTCACTTAAACTGTACACATATGCTGATAAATAGATTGCGTATTGCAGGCTTGGGGTGTAAGGAAAATAACATTGGTCAATAGTGGTAAGGTGGCCATGTCAAATCCATTGAGGCAATCGCTATATACATCGGAAGACTGTCTCGATGGTGGTGAATTTAAAGCCTTGGCAGCAGTTAAAAGTCTCAAGAGAATTTTTCCAGCAGTGGTAATAATCTTTTCTTCAGTATGAATCTTATAATATTTCAAGCTATGAAAAACAATTGAGTCTATATTATCTGTTGATTTACTTATAGGAAGCAGAAGGTATAGTGATGGCTATACCTATGCCTGGGCATCCAGTACCTAGTGAAGAAGAACTAAACGTGCTTCATGACTGCAGACGTCTTCAGGAATTAGTTGAGTCTCATGATGCTGTTTTTTTGTTGACCGATACAAGGGAAAGTCGTTGGCTTCCAACTCTTTTATGTGCAAACGCTAATAAGGTTAGGATTTCATGTAGTATCGTATATTACCAGCAGGCCTTTGTTTCCAAGAAAACTTAATTTTAACACTCTTTAACAATATTTTTCAGCTAACAATTACAGCAGCAGCGTTGGGATTCGACAGTTTCCTGGTAATGCGTCACGGTGATGGTCCTCTCAGTGCACCTGATGGATCAAAGGCCGAACCTGTTGGCTCTCTATCTGCCAGTGTTGCAGATATGTCGCTGACACAAAGTGATAGCAAGCTGAGGCTCGGTTGTTACTTTTGCAATGACGTTGTTGCTCCTGTTGATGTACGTAATAATACCTAGCTATTGTGATATATATTGGCTTTTAGACTTGAAACATTACCAAAGTTTACACATTATTAAATTCAAATTATGGTGTATAACTATTTGTTAAAATGATCCTGTCTAATTATTGAATGAATTAATGTCGCACCCCCAAAATTATGATGCGGAAGCGGGTTGGTTCGGGGCGTGACTAATCAATATACAAAGCACACAAGATTACATAATGAACGACCACTACATGCATCGTTTACAAATACATTGATAAAATAAAGGTTTTACACCATTATAATATAGTTTACAAAAGCCCTTGAGTTCAAATGATAGAGATTCTATGGCATAACTAAATTATACAAAATATAGTAATGCATGACAATCTCTTGATGTCTGAATGCGACTCGAACTAATGGGCATCTTGAGTGGCAGACCTACTGCTACTGAGAACCTGAGAATACATGCTAAAGGTCAGCTATAAAGCTGGTGAGCTCACAGGTTTAATGATAAGATATGATGTATGAACCACAAGATTTAATAATGATGTTTGAAATTAATCAAATATAATGTATATAAAGCCATGAGCACATAGTCTGAGCTTAACTGAGGTGTCAGGATCACAATTAAGTGCCTGAGCGAGGGTGCCTCTATGCGTATGCCTAATCAACATACGTATGAACAAATGATAATGCGTCCGTTTGACCAGTCAGTGCTTGCTGACCCGGACGGGGATTGTCAGTCCCATATGGATCCATACACTAACATTCACGCTACAAAGTATTACCAAACTATGCTATGAGGACTTAAAATGATTAGATGATTTACTCATGTAATATACATCGATGTTTTGATACTTGTGTTCACATGTAAAACAAAATGAGCATGTATTTCACCCCTAGGTAAAAGCATTTAAAAAGGGGCTATGAGACTCACCTGAGCCTAATGAGATGCTATCAAGCACAAATGATGGTTTACAAGACAAATGATGTCGTTCAATCGACTGAAACCTGCAGGGCGTCTTAGACGCGCAAGTTTTTATTTGATTAGATGACTTTACAGACCATCCATGCTAGTTGTTCCCTCAACTAGTTATGTCCAAATACTTTGGTTAATGTTTATGTTTAAAGTTGTGAAAATCGTATACGGCTCGTTGGTGATTAATTGTAATAATAATCTCAAAACGTTATTATTGAAATGTTGAAATGAAATACTTGTAAAGTGTATTTGAAGTGTTTAGTATTCGTATAGGTCATGTGTTGTTGTGTTGTTGTCTTACGTGATTACTAGTTGTTACCACTTCTAGTTATAATCTTGTTCCCACCGTTAGTTATAATCTAGTTGCCTCTGTTAGTTATAATCTTGTTGCCCCTGTTAGTTATAATCTTGTTCCCTCTGTTAGTTATAATCTTGTTGCCCCTGTTAGTTATAATCTTGTTGCCCCTGTTAGTTATAATCTTGTTGCCCCCGTTAGTTATAATCTTGTTGCCCCCGTTAGTTATAATCTTGTTGCCCCCGTTAGTTATAATCTTGTTGCCCCTGTTAGTTATAATCTCCAGATTTTTGACTCAACAACCCTCTCGTTTTCTACACTTTTTAGTCCAAACCAAGACCCACCAAAAATCACAGATGTTCCCCTATGGGTCTAGTGTAAATCTGCACTTTATGGTAATTTTATAAGTTCATCTGCTATTTTTAACAAAAATCAACATGAAAGGTAGTCGGATTTGGTTCGGAAACGAGTAACATTCAGAGATCAGCTTCTATACTTAAATCCGTACAGATCTTGAAAAAGTGTAAAACACGAAAGTTGTAGCTCTTTTCAATACGCAACTTTTAAAAAAAATTTGGTTGTCTAACTCATCTTAGAGCTCGAGATATTAACGATTTTGTGGGACTGTTTTTGAGAGACAGAATCTGTCATACATACATACTTATGAAAAAACGTTTTTAAGATTTAGATTTGGACATTAACAAGTTGTATGAACAATATATCATCTATATAAACATAATACAAGTATTTTACGAAAGTGTCGGGATTCTTACGATGATCGAATGAAGAATCCGAAAAGGTGGAAGCGTAGCTCGCGTTCTCGTGATCGTTTTTGCTTCAATCGACTTGATGATCCGAAGAGGTTTTGATGGTGGATTATGGTGGTGAAAGTGGCTGATTTTAGAGAGAGAAAGATCAGAGATTAGAGAGAGAATGAGAGAGATTGAGTTGGTGATTGAATGAAGAAAGATGAGATGATAGTGGTGCTTAAAGTCAAGAACAAGATCCATGTTTCATGGATCTTGTTTGGCTGATTTTTCCAAGTCAAAAAGGAGGTGGATTTTTGTTATATTTTGTCTTAAATAATTGATATTATATCCGTGTTCATTTACCCGATCGTTTAAATGTATATTTAGACGTTATGTATTATATATACGTTTTTAAAATAACGAATAAGCTTTCGATATTTTTGAGTTGAAGTATTTTATCAAAATATTTGTTAATGAGTTATAAAAATATAACTTTGATTGGTTTTGATTATCGAACGCGTTTCACTCATTTTTGGTTGCGTATGATTGTTTTAGACGATACGAGTTTCTTTTGAAATATTATCGAAATAATATGTAATAAATAATGAGTTGTATTAAATAATAATTCTATATTACTTAATACTTGTTTTTCACCAATGCCGTATAAATGAATCGGAAATTTGGCCGATTTGATAATTGCACGATTTAATATAATCGCGTATTGATATATATTCAACAATATATATATATATTTTGATACATAAAATTAGCCTAACATATAGAACTAATTACACGTATTTCTAAATGATTAGGAACTAAAAACTAGTCCTAATTTTTACGGGTGTCACATTCTCCCCTTGTTAAGAGAATTTCGTCCCGAAATCCAGCTCTGAATTGGTGCGTGAGTGGAGTCTGCAAATAAGTGAGGATACTTGAGTCGCATCTGGTCTTCCCGTTCCCAGGTGAATTCCGGACCTCGCCGCGAATTCCACCAAACTTTGACAATAGGGATACGACTTTGTTTAAGCTGTTTGACCTCACGGTCCATGACCTCCACTGGTGTCTCGACAAAATGAAGTTTGTCGTCGATTTGAATTTCCTCGAGCGGAATAATGAGTGTCTCGTCGGACAGGCATTTCTTCAGGTTAGAAATGTGAAATGTGGGATGCACGCTACTGAGCTCTGGAGGTAGCTGCAATCGATATGCGACTGGACCAATCCTTTCAAGGATTTCAAAAGGTCCAATGTATCTAGGGTTTAACTTTCCACGTTTGCCGAATCGGATGACACCTTTCCAAGGTGATACTTTGAGCAATACTCGATCCCCAACTTGGAACTCGAGATGCTTGCGTCTCACGTCAGCATAACTCTTTTGACGATCACGTGCGGCCTTCAGCCGTTGTTGGATACCAATGATTTTCTCGGTGGTTTCATGAATGATTTCCGGACCAGTGAGTTGGCTATCTCCAACTTCGGTCCAACAGATAGGCGACCGGCACTTTCGACCGTACAATGCCTCAAAAGGTGCAGCCTTGATGCTGGTGTGGTAACTGTTGTTGTATGAGAATTCGCACAAAGGCAGATGATGCTCCCAATTTGCACCGAAGTCAATTACGCATGCGCGTAACATATCTTCCAGTGTTTGAATAGTCCTTTCACTTTGGCCATCGGTTTGTGGATGATAGGCTGTACTCATATCTAAACGAGTACCCAATGACTTTTGCAATGATTGCCAAAAGTTAGATGTGAATCGGCTGTCTCTATCAGAGATAATTGAGATTGGAACGCCGTGTCGGGATACGATCTCCTTCAAATAGATTCGTGTGAGACGTTCCATTTTGTCAGTTTCCTTCATGGCAAGGAAGTGAGCAGATTTGGTTAGACGATCAACTATTACCCAGATAGTATCGCAACCACTTGATGTTTTCGGGAGTTTGGTGATGAAATCCATAGAAATTTGCTCCCATTTCCACTGAGGAATGTCCGGCTGTTGAAGTAAGCCGGTGGGTTTCTGATATTCTGCTTTGACCTTAGAGCAGGTGAGGCACTTGCTGACGTACGTGGCAATCTCTGCTTTCATGTTTGGCCACCAGTATAATTCCTTGATGCCATGATACATCTTGTCAGATCCAGGATGTATAGAATATTTGGACTTGTGAGCTTCATCCATCACCAAGCCTCGAAGATTCCCGAACTTGGGTAACCAAATCCGGTTTGCGAAGTGCTTGACCCCATTGGGTTTGGTTTCGAATTGATTCTCCATGTTTCGCAAGGCCTCATCTTTGATGTTTTCAGGTTTCAATGCTTCGAGTTGAGCAGCAAGGATTTGAATGATCAGATCATTATGGATGATCATACTAAGAGCTTGGACTCGAAGTGGTTTGGTGCGCTCTTTTCGACTTAGGGCATCGGCAACTACATTTGCTTTGCCTGGATGGTACTTGATCTCGCAGTCATAATCGGTGAGTAACTCGACCCAGCGACGTTGCCTCATGTTGAGATCCTTCTGATCAAATATGTGCTGGAGGCTCTTATGATCGGTGAAGATGGTACATTTTATGCCATACAGATAGTGTCTCCAGATTTTGAGTGCGAACACTACGGCTCCTAATTCGAGATCATGAGTTGTGTAGTTCTTCTCGTGAACTTTGAGTTGTCGGGAGGCGTAGGCAATAACCTTGTCTCGTTGCATCAACACGCAACCAAGACCTTGGTGTGAGGCATCGCAGTATACCACGAAGTCTTCATTGCCTTCGGGTAATGATAGAATTGGTGCACTGCAAAGCTTTTGCTTCAATAGCTGAAATGCTGACTCTTGTTTATCAGTCCAATCGAACTTCTTTTCCTTCTGAGTCAGTATTGTGAGAGGTTGAGCTATTTTGGAGAAATTCTCAATGAAACGCCTATAATAACCTGCCAGTCCTAAGAATTGGCGTACTTCGATCGGCGTCGTCGGTGCTTGCCAGCACTTGATAGCCTCAATCTTTGTTGGATCTACGTGAATTCCTTGACTATCAATCACATGACCAAGGAACTGAACGGTTTGCATCCAGAACCCACACTTGGATAATTTAGCATATAACTCTTCATGTCTAAGAAGTTCTAGAATGACTTTGAGATGCTGCGCGTGCTCTTGCTCATTGCGCGAGTAAATAAGAATGTCATCAATGAAGACAATGACAAACTTGTCGAGATATGGTTTGCACACTCGGTTCATAAGGTCCATGAATACAGCCGGTGCGTTGGTCAAACCAAATGGCATCACTTGGAACTCGTAATGTCCATAGCGAGTTCGGAAGGCAGTCTTTGGGATGTCGATGTCACGAACTCATAACTGATGATAACCTGATCTTAGATCTATCTTCGAATAGAAACTTGACCCTTGAAGTTGATCAAATAGGTCATCAATACGAGGAAGTGGGTAACGGTTCTTGACGGTCAATTTGTTCAACTCTCCGTAGTCGATACACATCCTGAATGAACCGTCTTTCTTTTTCACAAACAGAACTGGAGCTCCCCATGGTGAAGAACTCGGTCTAATGAATCCCTTATCCAGGAGTTCCTGCAACTGAGTAGACAACTCCTGAAGTTCTGAAGGGGCTAAACGATATGGTGCTCGTGCAACAGGTGCTGCCCCCGGCACGAGATCGATCGAGAACTCAACTTGTCTCGGTGGTGGAAGGCCAGGTAAGTCTTCGGGAAAGACTTCTGGATAATCTCTAACAATGGGCACATCCTCAAGTCGTTTCTCTTCCGACTTTTTCTCCAAGACATGTGCGAGGATCGCCTGGTACCCTTTCCTAAGGTACTTGCGAGTTTTCATGCAGGATACGATATTCAGTCTCGTCCTACCGGTCTCCCCTTGTATGATTAGAGTACTACCGGTGACAAGAGGAATGCGGATGATTTTGTCGTAGCAGACAATTTCAGCTCGGTGCTTGGATAACCAATCCATGCCAACAATGACGTCGAAACTTCCAATCTCAACGGGTATAAGGTCAATAGAGAAGATTTCATCAGATAGATTTAAAGTGCAATTTGGTATTACACTGTCAGTCTCAATTAACTTGCCATTAGCTAATTCTACAATGTACTTAGCATCTAAGGCAATAGGGGCAATTTTAAGCAATTGACTAAACTCATCAGATATGAAGCTCCTATCAGCACCAGAATCAAACAGAACAGAAGCAGTAAGATTGTTGAGAAGAAACGTACCCGAGACCACATTCGGGTCTTGACGGGCCTCTCCTGAGTTCAGAACGAAAGCTCTTCCCTTCGCAGTGTTGTTACCCTTGTTCTTCAGCTTTGGGCACTCATTCCTAAAGTGACCAGTTTCTCTACACTCATAGCAGGACTTTGGTTGGCTGGTGGTGGTGTTGGTGTTGACGGTGGTAGACCTACAGTCTTTGGTCAAATGTCCATACCTTTGACATTTTCCACAAGGTGTGCCGCAATGACCATCATGATGACGGTAGCACTTTGAACAGTACGGCTTATTTCCAGTGTAGCCCTTGTTGGAACCAGAACCAGTGTTGGTGGTCTTATCAGACTCAGACCTCTTTGATGATGATTGATTTTGAGTGGTGTTCCCAGACCACTTTCTTTTGTTGTTGTTTCCAGAAGATGGTACAGATGTCTCACGGCTGACAACCATGGCCATGAGTTCATGGGCAATTTTGATAGCTCTATCAAGGGTGGTTGGTTGAGCTGAGGCGACATTCCCCTGGATATTCTCCGGAAGGCCTCGAATGTACTTCTTGATACTTTTTCCTTCCGTATCAACCAGACCTGGGCACAACAGAGCGAATTGCTGGAACTTGGTGGTGTACCCAGCAATATCATTCCCTTGTACCGCCAGATGCTAGAACTCCACTTCCAGTCGGTGTAGTTCTTCCTCGCGACAGTACTTCTCCCTTAGCTTTTTCTTCAATTCAGGCCAAGGAAGTCGGTTTGCGATCTCGACGCCAATAGAGTTTGCGTGGGTGTTCCACCACGTTAGTGCACCTTCTTGAAAGGTGTAAGCAGCAAACTTGACCTTACTATCTTCAGCACTGTTACAGAGACTGAAGACAGATTCCATTCTTTCAATCCATCGGATTAAGCCAATAGCACCTTCCGTGCCCTTAAAGTAGAGTGGCTTACAGCTGAGAAAGTCCTTGTAGGAACAAGGTTTGATAATAGGAGTATGAGTGGTATTGACTGTTTCTTCATTCCTTTGAGCGTCTCGAGCAGCCATGGCTTCGGCTACAGCTCGGGTAACCGCAGCATTGAGTTCAGCTTGACTGAAATCTTTCCTCTTTGGCGGCATGATTCTGACAAAAGTAAATAGAGTGGATGAGTTGTTTGCACCAAAACATGATACATCACATATGCATATATATATTTATGGGGTAATATACAATGACACAAGTGATAATCACATTTGACAAACAACAGAGTTGCATACTAGATGCGAGTGGGTGGGGTAAGGTTTTACTTATGGAACCTAATAGTCCTTCAAACAATAAGTTCCACTTGTGATTCCGAAGAATTTGAATGATGGAGGAAGTACGAATGATATATTCCTCGCGAACATGTGATTGTACAGCGGAATGTGTTGTGAGATGTTATGTGCGTATAAAAAGGATAGACGAAAGTAATTCAAACTCATCGTCTTTGGTAGTGAAGATGTTAACGAGTGTATTATCGTGTGTGATCTATATTTATTCGATATATATAATAGCTTAGAAGATAATACGCAAGTGGGGCTTAATCATATATCTTCAATATATAATAGCCTATAAGGTAGCACATAAATGAGGCCTATGTATGTATATACGCCTATATCACATAATAGCCTAATGATTGTCTAGCACAAACCAAGTATAAGTCTCGGTTTCTCTCGTGGTCAGAGTCAACTATCGCATTCCTGTTCAACATAACCCCTTTCAGTTTTCACATCGTATTCATTTAATTGTACATAGTTAGCTAAGCTATGTTAAATTAAACTCATATGGTGTAATCACTGAACCAGTTATATCTAATAAGGAATACTGCCTAACGGTCATAGTCTAGGCCCACTAAATGCAACCTAGTTCACTATAACCTTAGGCTCTGATACCAATCTGTCGCACCCCCAAATTATGATGCGGAAGCGGGTCGGTTCGGGGCGCGACTAATCAATATACAAAGCACACAAGATTACATAATGAACGACCACTACATGCATCGTTTACAAATACATTGATAAAATAAAGGTTTTACACCGTTATAATATAGTTTACAAAAGCCCTTGAGTTCAAATGATAGAGATTCTATGGCATAACTAAATTATACAAAATATAGTAATGCATGACAATCTCTTGATGTCTGAATGCGACTCGAACTAATGGGCATCTTGAGTGGCAGACCTACTGCTGCTGAGAACCTGAGAATACATGCTAAAGGTCAGCTATAAAGCTGGTGAGCTCACAGGTTTAATGATAAGATATGATGTATGAACCACAAGATTTAATAATGATGTTTGAAATTAATCAAATATAATGTATATAAAGCTATGAGCACATAGTCTGAGCTTAACTGAGGTGTCAGGATCACAATTAAGTGCCTGAGCGAGGGTGCCTCTATGCGTATGCCTAATCAACATACGTATGAACAAATGATAATGCGTCCGTTTGACCAGTCAGTGCTTGCTGACCCAGACGGGGATTGTCAGTCCCATATGGATCCATACACTAACATTCACGCTACAAAGTATTACCAAACTATGCTATGAGGACTTAAAATGATTAGATGATTTACTCATGTAATATACATCGATGTTTTGATACTTGTGTTCACATGTAAAACAAAATGAGCATGTATTTCACCCCTAGGTAAAAGCATTTAAAAAGGGGCTATGAGACTCACCTGAGCCTAATGAGATGCTATCAAGCACAAATGATGGTTTACAAGACAAATGATGTCGTTCAATCGACTGAAACCTGCAGGGCGTCTTAGACGCGCAAGTTTTTATTTGATTAGATGACTTTACAGACCATCCATGCTAGTTGTTCCCTCAACTAGTTATGTCCAAATACTTTGGTTAATGTTTATGTTTAAAGTTGTGAAAATCGTATACGGCTCGTTGGTGATTAATTGTAATAATAATCTCAAAACGTTATTATTGAAATGTTGAAATGAAATACTTGTAAAGTGTATTTGAAGTGTTTAGTATTCGTATAGGTCATGTGTTGTTGTGTTGTTGTCTTACGTGATTACTAGTTGTTACCATTTCTAGTTATAATCTTGTTCCCACCGTTAGTTATAATCTAGTTGCCTCTGTTAGTTATAATCTTGTTGCCCCTGTTAGTTATAATCTTGTTCCCTCTGTTAGTTATAATCTTGTTGCCCCTGTTAGTTATAATCTTGTTGCCCCTGTTAGTTATAATCTTGTTGCCCCCGTTAGTTATAATCTTGTTGCCCCCGTTAGTTATAATCTTGTTGCCCCCGTTAGTTATAATCTTGTTGCCCCTGTTAGTTATAATCTCCAGATTTTTGACTCAACAACCCTCTCGTTTTCTACACTTTTTAGTCCAAACCAAGACCCACCAAAAATCACAGATGTTCCCCTATGGGTCTAGTGTAAATCTGCACTTTATGGTAATTTTATAAGTTCATCTGCTATTTTTAACAAAAATCAACATGAAAGGTAGTCGGATTTGGTTCGGAAACGAGTAACATTCAGAGATCAGCTTCTATACTTAAATCCGTACAGATCTTGAAAAAGTGTAAAACACGAAAGTTGTAGCTCTTTTCAATACGCAACTTTTAAAAAAAATTTGGTTGTCTAACTCATCTTAGAGCTCTAGATATTAACGATTTTGTGGGACTGTTTTTGAGAGACAGAATCTGTCATACATACATACTTATGAAAAAACGTTTTTAAGATTTAGATTTGGACATTAACAAGTTGTATGAACAATATATCATCTATATAAACATAATACAAGTATTTTACGAAAGTGTCGGGATTCTTACGATGATCGAATGAAGAATCCGAAAAGGTGGAAGCGTAGCTCGCGTTCTCGTGATCGTTTTTGCTTCAATCGACTTGATGATCCGAAGAGGTTTTGATGGTGGATTATGGTGGTGAAAGTGGCTGATTTTAGAGAGAGAAAGATCAGAGATTAGAGAGAGAATGAGAGAGATTGAGTTGGTGATTGAATGAAGAAAGATGAGATGATAGTGGTGGTTAAAGTCAAGAACAAGATCCATGTTTCATGGATCTTGTTTGGCTGATTTTTCCAAGTCAAAAAGGAGGTGGATTTTTGTTATATTTTGTCTCAAATAATTGATATTATATCCGTGTTCGTTTACCCGATCGTTTAAATGTATATTTAGACGTTATGTATTATATATACGTTTTTAAATAACGAATAAGCTTTCGATATTTTTGAGTTGAAGTATTTTATCAAAATACTTGTTAATGAGTTATAAAAATATAACTTTGGTTGGTTTTGATTATCGAACGCGTTTCACTCATTTTTGGTTGCGTATGATTGTTTTAGACGATACGAGTTTCTTTTGAAATATTATCGAAATAATATGTAATAAATAATGAGTTGTATTAAATAATAATTTTATATTACTTAATACTTGTTTTTCACCAATGCCGTATAAATGAATCGGAAATTTGGCCGATTTGATAATTGCACGATTTAATATAATCGCGTATTGATATATATTCAACAATATATATATATTTTGATACATAAAATTAGCCTAACATATAGAACTAATTACACATATTTCTAAATGATTAGAAACTAAAAACTAGTCCTAATTTTTACGGGTGTCACAATTAATATAACACCAAAAGTTAGTGGATTTAGAATGCTAATCCAGCAAATTATGTAGTCAACAGCTAACCGCACTTCGGATCAGCAATGTACGGTGAGACATCGCGGTTTTGCTCCTACTGCCTCTGCTCTTGCAGTGGAGCTGTTAGTAGGGATTTTGCATCATCCTCTTGGGTAATGATTTCTTTCTAAACCAAATGGATTTCTTAAAGTGTTTGTAAATTCATTTGCATATAACTTATTAACATTCAAATTATCAGATTACGATACAATTTAATCCTAATAGTTGAAATATCATTAATGTTGGTGTACCTTGTCAATAGGATATCAGCAGAAGCCGAATTGGGTAATTTTATGGATGGCGGAAGCAGTGAGCAACCTCTTGGTATATTAGCACACCAAATCCGAGGTTCACTTTTACAGAGATCTCAAATGATACTCGCGGGCCATTCCTCGAATACGTGTACCGCTTGTTGTCCAATTGTAAGTATCTTTTATACAAATTGACAAGTTATTCTGAACTGACATAAAATTTTGCTAATCTTGAACTGAAAAGGTTATGTAATCGATATCAAACGTCAATTTTTCCTCTTTTTATGGCCTTCACATTGAAATGAACATTTTGGAAATATTTGTGATTTGCAGGTGGTTATGGAGTATCGGAATAGGGGTCCGGATTTCGTCCTACAAGTCCTCAATCATCCTACGTATTTGGACGATCTAACTGGACTAACAGAAATGATGAAATCAGCCTGGGAAGATCGAGAACATGTGCCTAATGCTGTTGGATGGGAACCTAATAGAGGGAAGAGAGTACCTAGATGCATAAACCTATCTACTTCCATGGATCCAACTAGGTAGGTTGGCTGGCTAAACTCTATTTTATGCGTTAACATTTTATAATTGGTTTTATTGTTTCAAAGTGTATTAACTTTACCTCTTTTACAATTGTATGTGACGTACCTTCATTTCGTCTATTGTATCAATTAAACATGTCAATTCCGTCTATTGTATGTTCACTTACCATTTTTGGCAATGCCGAACAAGAAACTTTCCCTTTTTAGCCTTGCCAATAATGGAAAGTTTACCTACAATAGACGGAATTGACAAGTTCAATACATACAATAGAAGTTTTGAAAGTACGCTCCATACAATAGTAAAAAAGGTAAAATATAATACACTTTGAAACAATAAACCCTTCATAATTTCATATATTTTACTATAACTAACAAGTAATTATTGACTAAATCATTCAGGATGGCAATATCAGCAGCATCTTTAAATTTGAGCATGCTGTCTAGTACTAAGTGTCTTTTGTTGGGAGCTGGGACTCTTGGATGCCAAGTGGCACGCATGCTTATGGTAAGTGTCGTCTTCTTAGAAAGTGAAATATCTACTTTTCATTGCCACTTCATTACAGTTGGCAATATCAATTCACTTGCCTATTAATGGGTTGATTTGGGTTATGTTTTATCAGCGGGTTAAAAAATTGGCTAAAAAATCCACCTTTCCCTTTCTAACGATGGTTTAGTCCAAATTTATTTGTGTATTCCTTGTAATCGTCACAAATTGATGACACTGCTTTTGGTACGCAAATTCCTCTATTTTGTCATTTATTTGGATATCTGACCGATGGTTGAACGATACTTTTAAGCAATATGCCCACTCGGGCATGCTAATTTTTTTGAGTGACGAAGCTGGTATTTCTAATATTAAAATGTTATTATGTTTTAAAAGTGCCTTATTGTATATATGGTAATTTACTGCAAAAAGGGTAGAATGGTAACTTATAATCCTTGATGACCCCTGACGCACCACATTCTCACTTAAATTATACACATATACTGATCAATAGATTGCATATTGCAGGATTATGGTGCAAGGAAAATAACATTGGTCGATAGTGGTAAGGTGGCCATGTCAAATCCATTGAGGCAATCTCTTTATACATTGGAAGACAGCCTCGATGGTGGTGCTTTTAAAGCCTTGGCAGCAGTTAAAAGTCTCAATAAAATTTCTCCAGCAGTGGTAATAATCTTTTCTTCACTATGAATCTTTTAATATATCCAGCTATGCAGAAAAAATGATAATCTATTTTCTATTTGTTAACTTTTACTTACAGGAAGCAGAAGGTATAGTGATGGCTATACCTATGCCTGGGCATCCAGTGCCTAGTCAAGAAGAACAAAACGTGCTTGCTGACTGCCAACGTCTTCACGATTTAGTTGAGTCTCATGATGCCGTTTTTTTGTTGACCGATACAAGGGAAAGTCGTTGGCTTCCAACTCTTTTATGTGCCAACGCTAATAAGGTTAGAATTTCATGTACTATAGGAAATTACCAGCAGGCCCTTATGAGTTCCAGTTGCCAAGAAAACTTAAATTAACACTTTTCAACAATTTTTTTCAGCTAACAATTACGGCAGCATTGGGGTTTGACAGTTTCCTGGTAATGCGTCATGGTGCTGGTCCTCTCAGTGCACCTGATGAATCGAAGGCTGAACCTGTTGGCTCTCTATCTGCCTGTGTTGCAGATATGTCGCTGATACAAAGTGATAGCAAGCTGAGGCTCGGTTGTTACTTTTGCAATGACGTTGTTGCTCCTGTTGATGTACGTAATGATAACTAGCTATTGTGATATATATTGGCTTTTAGACTTGAAACATTACCAAAGTTTACGCATAATTAAATTCAAATTAAGGTATATAACTGTTTGTTAAAATGATCTAGTCTAAATAATGAATGAATTAATATAACACCAAAAATTAGTGGAATTAGAATGCTAACCTAATGAATTATGCAGTCAACAGCTAACCGCACTTTGGATCAGCAATGTACGGTGACACGTCCTGGTCTTGCTCCTATTGCATCTGCTCTCGCAGTCGACCTGTTCGTAGGGGTTTTACATCATCCTCTTAGGTAATGATTGCATTGTGAACCAAATGGATTCCTTTAAGTATTTGTAGATCCATTTGCATATAAATTATAAATATACGAATTATTTGATTACTATATAGTTTTATCCTAATGTCGATGTATATTGTCAATAGTATATCAACAGAAGCCAAATTTGGTAACACTATGGATAGTGGAAGCAGTGAGCAACCTCTTGGTATATTAGCGCATCAAATCCGAGGCGCACTTTCGCAGTTATCTCAAATGATACTCGTGGGCCATTCCTCGAATAGTTGTACCGCTTGTTGTCCAATTGTAAGCATCTTTTGTACAAATTGAGAAGTTATTCTGAACTGGCAAAAATTTTGCCAATGTTGAATTGGAAAAGTTACATAATTGATTTCAAAAGTCAATTTTTCTAATTTTTTTATGGCGTTCGCATAAAATTGATCATTTTGGAACTATATTTTTTATTTGCAGGTGGTTATGGAGTACCGTAAAAGGGGTCTGGATTTCATCTTACAAGCCACCAATCATCCTACGTATTTGGAGGATCTAACGGGACTAACAGAATTGATGAAATCGGCCAATTCATTTGAACTTGACTGGGATAACGAGACTGATAACGATGATGATTGTGTTGAAATCTGATTCTCTTGCATGTTTTGTAGTAGTATGTACAGCTTTTATTTCATGAAGTACACGTTATTCAATGGCTAAATTCTTTGTAATCCCATGAAGATGATAACCGTAAAAAAACAGGATTCCTAACCATGTTTTTAATGAATTCACTTTCAAGTCAATAATAGATAGACCCTCTTATTATTATATAAAAAAACTTTTCATGTACACTTCACAAAAACAAGGGAAAATGCATCTTTAATTTGACGGATTACTATACTTATTGTTCACAATAAACACGGAAAGTGCTTACACGTTATTCGGAATGAAACAGGGAAAGTGATGAAAGAATAATACTATGATCCTATTAAATTAGGACTAGTATAGTGAAGAATGAATGATAGAATGATATCCTATATCTTTTAGGGTAGGCTAGGCTAACTCAGCCGCTTACTTCTACTAATGTAGGGCTAAATGGCGCCTTTTCTTTTTAAAATAACCAATTTTCATTATTGCGAACCTATAGGTCCTTAGTAGCATTGACAAAGAAGAACAGCCGGTTAAAAGACAACGAATCTTTTTATTTATATCTTAATTATATATATATATATTTTTATATATAATAATTAAGAATATATAAAATTTTAGGCCAGCTTGACAAGCTACCCTTCCTCTTGATCTGAGGTGCGAAGATCAAGATATCTTTTTTATGACTTCCATTCCACTTATCGATCCCGGCCCAGAAAAGTGACCGACCAGGGCCCTATTGATGAATGAAAGAAAGGCTTTATGGATATATACGGATTATGAATTTCGGAAGAAATAAATGATATTTTTATGGGAAAGAAGGATTACGTTATTTAATTACGTATATGCTTATTTGTTATAAGTATGTGTTACTCCGTATTAAGGAGTTATTTTCATACTCAAATAACTCCTACTTTCACTTGATATTATGTTATACTATTGTCATTATCATACAATAGAATTCTCCATACCTAGTTGCATAGAAATACCTACCCATGTATATGGTTACTTGGTGGGCGTTATCGCTCACCCCTTACAATTTTAAGTAACCAGGTTATGAAGTAGTGACGAATAACGAGAATGGGAATAATTACGAGTAGTTATCATATTTAGCATTCATGTATTTTATGTACTATTTTCAATAATATTGTAATGACTTTTATGTTATGTAATATGTTCAATTTCACGAGTTCGTTTAGAACTCCCCATATTATTTGTTGCTATTAAATAAATGAGATTTATGGCATTCAAAAATAAGGGGTGCCACAATAAATAGGATAGACTTGTTTAGGCTCACGAGTCTATTCGAGTTATTCTAGTTCGATATAGAAAACTCGAGCTCAAGCTCGTTTAGCTCTTAAATACGTTCAAACTCGTCTCAGGCTCGTTTGAAATATGGGTCGAATCGAACTTTTAACGAGTAGAGCTTGCAAATAGCTTGACTCATCTACACCCTATGAAAGAAAGAAAGAGAAAAAAAAAACTTCAATTTTAATTTTTTCTCTACTAGCACACCCTCTTACACTAACTTTGTTTATAAAACACCTCGTGTACTCTAGGCAAAAAAACATTTCACACGCATACTATAGTTCAATTTTAGCATAAACATTGCTAAAACTTCTACTGATCGAGTAGTGAGTGCTACTGTCTTAACATATTTTATTTTTTTTTTGTCAAACCCAACCCAAGTTGGTAATTCACTCGGTTAATTATATTATGTTTGGTAACAACTATGTGAAACCGGAGATTGTGGCTAGAGCTGAAGCTTGTGACTGGAATTTTTGTTCTATAAGTTAATTAAAAGGTTTATTTGTAAAGGAATTTTAGGGGATTCTTGAAAATTCTTTTATTCAATTTTTTTTTTTTTTTTTTTTAATGTTTTTGTTACCAAATAGAGATTGAGATTGTGTTCTTGAAAATTCTTTTCTTAATTTCATTCAGAAAAGATTGAGATTGTTAAAACTAAAAGTCCAAACCACTAACATATCTAGAATTCATAAGCCAAGCACACCCTAAACGTGGTAATGAGAAATTATACACTCTAATATGATCAACCTTTTAAGAGATAAAATAATTTATTTCAATGTGAAAAAAATAAAAAAAAACTTTCAATCAAGATGACATAAGAAACAACTTCAATTCTAAGGATAATGATGAGCGCGTTTAATTACAGAAAACTTCTTCACTTTTCCATAAATTTTTCTAAGAAAAACATAAAACGCGTTCAAATTTGAGTTTTCCACAAAAATTTTGAAAGAAAAGGAAAATCCATATTTTCCCTTTTATAACTTAAAAATTGAAAACTATTTTTTATGGTTTTCCAAGTTTTCATCTCTACTCTCTCTTGAAAAGGAAAACTTCGGGTACGTTTAGTTACAGAAAACTCCCCACTTTTCCAGAAAAAATTTCTAAGAAAACAAGAAAATTAGAAAACGTGTTCAAATTCGAGTTTTCTAACAAACTTTTCTAAGAAAATAAAAATTCTTGTTTTCCTTTTTATAACTACAAAGTTGAAAACTACTTTGGATGGTTTTCTAAGTTTTCTATCTCTACTCTTCATTGGAAAAAGAAAACTCCATCCCTTACAACTAAACACGTTTTCTAGATTTTCCATCATATTCGAGAGAAGTAAAACAATTCTCATTCTGTGGAGAAATTGAAAAAGAAAAATGGAGAAATTTTTCTGTAACTAAACGCGCCCTTCATCCCTCACATTTGAACATGTTTTCTAAGTTTTCATTACTTTTTTAAAGAAGTAAAAACATTTCCCAATTTCTAAACAGAAAAGAAACAATGAAGATATTTTTCTGACTAAACGCGCCGTAGGTCTCTTAACAAATTATTTCATTCCATTACTTATGAAACCATTACGTAAACCACCATCAACATATCCTTTTTTATGTTTGATATAAAAATAATAGGTACGAAAGTTATAAGAAAAAACTGGATATGATGTGGGTTAGTGCTTACATATTTTTGGTTTGTATTTTATCCATGAGGCCGGAAAGACACAAATAATATTAATTAATTATATTTTTCTGTATTTATATTGAACTAGATTTAAGACCCGCGACAGTGCGGGCAACCCAAATGATACTTCTAATAAAATTATATAGTTGCAAGTATCCACGTTCATACGGAAGTTGAAAGAACCCAACTGCCATTATATTTTCCATCATATCATATCATATAGTAATCAAAAGTAACATCTTATGAAGTTAAATTGTTGCAAGTATCCATGCTCATACCGAAGTTGAAAGAATCCGATCATCATTATAATTTTGATCATATCATATCATGTAGTAATTAAAGTGTAGTCAACATTTATCACAAAAAGAAGAAAGGAGTTGAGATTTCATACTCATATCTTCATCCATTCGTTACATGTGTCGTTACTCATGATATAAGTTGCTAGATGTAGGTTTTGTTTCCTTAATTTCGTTTCATTAATGAAGTTGTAATATATATGTAGGTGAACTTGATATACATATATATATATATATATATATATATATATATATATATATATATATATATATATATATATATATATATATTGATACATTTGCATGTGCATACCCATATAGTAATTAAAAGTGTAGTCGACATTTATCACAAAAAGAAGGAAGTAGTTGAGATTGCATACTCATTTGTTCATCCATTCATTTATAGTGTCGTTACTCATGATATGGGTTGCTAAATGTAAATTTTGATTCCTTAATTTCGTTTTATCAATGAAGTTGTAATATATATGTAGGTTAATTGAAATTGATACGCATATAAAGTTATAATTTTATTTAATAGAATAAGTTAATATATACATTTCTATACGCAGTAATCAAAAGTGTAGTTTATGGGTGTTCAAATGGATGGATCATTCAAAACCGATCTGTATATATGAATCCAATGGTTTCAAAAATTTGAATTCAATTCGTCCAATCAAATTTAAAAACCGAACCAATCCATCCGGATTATTATTTGGATGGACCGATTTGGTTTTTGGATATCCAAACACATACACAAAACATATATAATATCTGCTAAACATATATTAGATATTATAACAAAAACATACATAATAAGAAGATGAGACAAATATATATATTCGTGGACTATTGCAAATATCTGTGATAGGGGCTGTGTGTGACCGTTTGCTTTTCTAAAAAAATAATAATAATAAGATATTTTTCGTTGTTATTTCTTACACATTTTTTATATACTTTTTCTAAATCTAAGTACAAGTGATCGACCGCCTCATCACCTACTATCAATTTAAGTTTTCTATAATGTATACATTCATACATTTCCATTAATGGCGTGTATTACAAGATATTTAGTCAAGCTTAGTTATGGTGGTCCTGGTAGCTGTGTGATATTTTTCAAATTTGGTCATTTCTTATACTACATTTTTCTATTAATTTGCAACCACTTAATAGTTTTCTTCACGCTCTTCGTCAACTCCCTTTTTTCCACGTTGTCAAGCTTAGTTTTGCATGTGCATGTATATATAATATTTGAAAACTATTTTGTATGTGCATGTATATATATATATATATATATATATATATATATATATATAATGTTTGAAAAATTAATACTTATTTCTTATTTGTTTTTTTTTTTGGATAATCTAGTTTGTAATTTACTAACCAAAACCAATCCGTGATCCAAAATAATAAGTTTGATTCTGATCCGAGCCAATCTAAAAATCCAGTTATCCGAACTATATGTCTGATCCGAGTTATCCAATTGGATAATTTGGTTTTAATCCAAACTGTAAACAGCCCTAGTGTAACTACATGTATGACCAAAAAAAGGAAGAATTTGTGATTGAAGACTCATCTCTTCATCCATTAATTACATGCGTCGTTACTCAAGATATCAGTTGCTAAATGTGAGTTTTATTAATGTAGTTGTAATATATATATATATATATATATATATATATATATATATATATATATATATATATATATGTTGGTTTTTTTCTCCTAAAAAATATTTGTTCCATATAACTTTTTATTTGTATTAATATCATAAGTTTTATTTTTTTAAGAAACAAAAATGGTTCCGTCTAGATTTGTTGGTAGTCCATTATTCTGTATATTTTTATTTTGTATAATTATTATAGATAAATGTAAGTTTTAGGTACTTAAATTCGTACCCTTTAGATTCATTATTGGTCTATGTATAATTTAAACATTCACATATTTTACTTCACAACCCATTATGTCAATTTTCTGAATAAGCTCATTATCAATAATTGGATCCATTATCATTGATGATATGTTATTTTTTTGGTGGGATATGTTTTGAAATTTTATTAAAAGATGGTTTTTTATTTAGTGGGATTAAAGTGTAATATTATTATTTTTAATCAAATTTAATTATATACCATTGGATCAAATTGAAAACCCTATTAAAGGGTCCAGATTGCTTCATGAGATTTTGGTTAAGTAGAAGGACTATGATTATAGAGAAACAAAGAGTGGATTTCATTGAAGGAATTTTAATTTGATTTGAATAATGGAATGAATGAATGGATTAATAATTGGGTTTAAATTTGAATTATTTCACAAGAAGGAGGAGAAGACTACGTGGAAAAAAGGGAGTTGACGAAGACTGTGAAGAAAACTATTAAGTGGCTGCAAATTAATAGAAAAGATGTAGTTTAAGAAATGACCAAATTTGAAAAATACCACACAGCTACCAGGACCACCATAACTAAGCTTGACTATATATCTTGTAATACACGCCATTAATGGAAATGTATGAATGTATACGTTATAGAAAACTTAAATTGATAGTAGGTGAGGCGGTCGATCGCTTGTACTTAGATTTAGAAAAAGTATATAAAAAATGCGTAAGAAATAACAACGAAAAATATCTTATTATTATTATTTTTTGACTAAATTGAAATTGTTATAGATTTGAAGCTTTACTTTTTAATTAAATAAATTAGTATATATGTTAGAGTGTTAAATGTATAGTGTTATATTTCGTGTATGTATAGCTTTAAGACCCGCGACAACGCGAGTTACTAAATTGAAATTGTTATAGATATTCAATTGAATATTAGTGTATACTTTCTTGTAGATTGAAATTGTTTTATATATAAAAATATAAATTTAAAAATACATACATCATACCTTTCAATTTTTTGGACTTTCGAGTTCTTGAACAACTGGTCGGTTTTGATCGGATGGATGTTCAACTACACTTGATTTTCTGAATGAACAATTAATTGAAAGAGGTTGAAATATTTGTGGATCCGTTGATATCAATATGACGGAAAACGTATAGAATAATGAATCATATATATAAAGTTAAAAATAAAGAATTATAATCAAGAAAATATTTAAATGGAACACATTTATATTTTGGATAGTATTAATTTTGGTTACATTAATGAAAAAAATTGGTTAATATTAAGTATATGTCGTGAAAATCGTGTGAGTTTTTATTTTTTTTATGTTGTTTAATAATAATATTTGCCGAATTTTTTTTTATTAATATAATTATAATATTTAGGTTTTAAAGGGGGAAAATGTACTTATTTTAATTAAATGTAGATCGTGAGATATAATTATAATCATTAGTTTTCTAAGAGGGCCCGCTGCTCCATCTCTTTTTTTATTCGCATTGTTTTAGTTAGAATTTAATGGGGTCTAGCTCATAACCCTTCACAATCTTTGATTACCATTGCAGTTGTGGGATAACACAAGGTTGTGTTGACGTGACGCCCCGACTTGTTTTACCATTGCAAATGATAAGAGAAATCATAAACTATTATTAATCTCGAAGTTTCTTTTATACAGAGTAATTGAATATCTCTTTTAGTGCATGTTAAATAAAAGAAAAGTTTATTGATACAAACCACAATGATATTATATGTAATTTTTGAATTAAGCTAGAAAAATTAACCTTAATAAATATGGAGTACATTTGATTTACATATGATGTTTCTTATTGACAGCCTAATCGTTGTCATTGTCAATCCCTATATTTTTTAGCTTGACTCTTGACCTTTTTTTTTTTTTAAAAGCAAAGCTCAAATAGAAACTCTTACACTTAGACCGGTGTATATGGTAGTTGTAAAAGGACCATTTAGATTAAGGTACTACATCACTCGAATTACTAACTAGGCTAATAGAAGTTTGTTTCTTTTAGGACAGCGTAGCTTTTCAGAATTGGGTTGTACGTAAAGCTATATATATAATAAATAAAATGTTTTTTAGTAAACGATATACATATCAACATGTTTAACTAGCTAGATTCACTTTTAATTTTTTAAGATATATAGCAATCCTACAATTTAACATATATATATATATATATATATTTATATATATTTACTGTCTAAGTGAAGCTTGAACTCACAATTAATTATTAGCAACATATGAGAGCCATATATACATGCTTAGACAGTCATGAATTAGACTGATCTAGATATAGTGGGAACTCTTTGTGAGTACTTCAACTTGAAAATGATATGTACTAAATAAAATAGACAACTAAACTTGTTTTATTATGTATTGATTGATTGGCTTTGGCTATATATCAAGAATCTTGAAATCAAGCATGATGCATTTGACAATGAGTTGAAAAGGAGTGGATTGTAGTCTTATTGATCATGTGTACACACTTGATAGGATACTTAACGATTCTAAGTTCAAATCTTAAATCAGTATCTTGGCAAGATTCATACGACCACGTAAGCATTTAGGTCCATGAAAGCGAGATTAGATATTAGATACCGTAACAAATTTTATTATGAATCTTAATCATCTTTGTTTTTAATGTTACAACATAATTAACTTGTTATACAACGTTCGTTGGTTATATATAGATTGGTGATTGGTGATTAGTGAAGTAATTTAGCTATTTGCACTTTTGGCTCAACATAAGAAATGGTAAAACATGTACTCTAATCAAGAAAACAGACTAACCAAAACATGTACTCTAATTTGCACTTTTGGCTCAACATAAGAAATGGTAAAAGGTAAGTAATATGATTTTATTAGGTTAGTTGATGTTTGTTTCATTGTTTGCCACTTAAAGAACAACATATAAAGCTTTTGTCAAGCATGTTTAAGATGTACAAGGTTGGAAAACCACACATTCCAAATTTGTAATGTATTTAACTATTTATGCCAAGTGGTTGTGTAATGATATAAGTTATAACCATTTAAAGCACGGTATTTCCATAAAAAGATTCCCTCGTCTAGTTTACTTCTTTCTCATCTTATGCTATCACATCTATATGTTATCTTTAAATTATGTGATTATTTAGTGGATATGATAATACCCCTTCCAATAAAATGACTGAGAGTTTTTTAAAAAACAAGACTTATCAGTATTTTATCTTGATTTATCATCCTTGTAAAACTAACTTTATAGTATATCGAGAGAACCTAGTTTAGCAGCTCTTTCTAAAAAGGGCTTTCTACGTATGCATCGTCTAAAACAACGATTTTTATGAGCTGTAGAAAAAAAAGAGTTTTTTTTTTTTTTTTATGAAGTTATTATCGTATGTATTTGATCAGTTATGGTTCAATTAACTGATCTTTTGCTAGCGTAACAATTATATAAGTTCTTATATCATCAGAGTATTTCACATCAATTATATATAAAAGATATATACATATACCAAATTTTGAAGTAGCTAGGATATATGTACTATGTAGAATGAATTTTCAAGTAAAGTTAGGTAAATTTGAAACACTTAATCATATATGGTTAAAATCATATTTAGATTTATGAAAAATGAAACATATATATTTCGAATTACTGACCGAAAAACATGCTTAAAGATATGATTGATGCAGATACTTTGTATTAACATGATATATTGGTGAATAAAAAGAAAGAGAAGAAGTGAAAAACAAGTGTCAAATGATAAAATAATTGTTAGATATATCTTTAAGTCTATATAATTAGACACATATAACATTGATCTAAATAAAAGGGGATTTGAGAGAAAAAATGAAACACATATATGATTTTAGAAAATTAAAAAAAATGCTTATATATTTAAAATCATCTTAGTGGAGAAGAAAAGTACAATTATGCCCTTGATTATATCAAGAAAACTTCACCTTCTCATGGGTGGTGATAAATCATGATAATCTCCTCAAAGTCAGCCGAGAAAAACGTGATTCACTCAATAATCTCTTTAGACCATTCGTAACGCTATTACATGGTGGGTGTTTTGGAGGGTGACAACGCCATGAACGCCGGCAATAGGGCGTTCATGGGGCGTCGTGTAGGGAAAGACGGGAAGAGAATGGGCGTGGTGATATATTTAAATCGTTTCCTTTTTCCTTTTCTTTGTATTTTTATGTTTTGTTTTTGTTTTTTTTATTAAAAAAGTTGCAGGGATCGAGATGTGGTGAAGAAGAAGATGTGGTGAAGAAGAAGAAGAGTGGGCCCCTTGTCTTTAGACAAAAAAAAGAAAAGATTCTTTTTTATTTACTCCTGACCAACACACCAACGACTTTTTTTTTAATTTTTCTTTCTTTTTTATACAATATATATATATATATATATATATATATATATATATATATATATATATATATATATAATTAAATATTATTTTAATTATATATTTGAATTGTATTTAATTAAATTGTATTTGTTTTGTTTTAAATAAATGAAAATTAAATTTAGTTAGTGGGTGGGTCACAGAGTGGGGGAAAAAGGGCGTTCTGGTGTTAGATCATCCGCAGTCGTAACACCAGAACGTCCATTATTCAGTAGCCACATCAGCATAACACCACAACACCATTTCATCACACACAATCATAAACCAGAACACCCCAATTTTCCCTGGGCCCCACTATTTTCCACATAATATTCATTTATTCAACAATACAAATACAATTTAATTAATTAATTAACATAATATATTTATAAATAAAATACACAGATTTAACAAAAAAAACTAAAATCGTTTAACTAAAAAAAATACACATTTTTTTCTTTCATATAAAAACAAAAACTATTTAAATATACATGGGTCCACGATTTAAATAAAAAAACCAATATATGATAGGGCCCACTCTTCTTCTTCTTCAACACTCTTCTTCTTCAATCTTCACCACCTGCAACTATTCTTCTTCTTCTTTAAAACCAATATATTTTTCTTTTATATAGATAGGAAAGGAAAAAGGGAAACGATATAAACGCAAAAACAAGAAAAAAAAAACCAAATAAAACATTTAAATATTTGAGTGGGACCCGTTTGTCTTCGTTCTCGCCCCGTTCTCCCACCACAAACGCCCGCGGGCGTTCTCCATCGCCAAAACGCCCAAAAACCCTCCCATTGCGGATGGTCTTATGGGTTAGGAAGGTGAAAGGGGCGTTCTGGTGTTATGCTGACGTGGTGCCTGAAAAATGGACGTTATGGTGTTATGGGTTACGGATGATCTTAATATATTAAAAGAAAAGTATAATTGGGTAGACATACTAAAAATAATTCAATTAAAAGTAATCTTGACCTTCTAATGAGTAAGGGTAAATAATTACAACCATTGATTTTCTTCTCCTAATTATGTCTACCTAAAGTCAACACAAGGCAAAAGACCTTAATGCCCATGTAATTTATAACTAATTACCCTTGATTAGTCTTCCTATTTTTATTTAATTACTTTAGATTCAACTATATTAACTATAAGTTCATTAATAATTAACTATATTTTTACCAATACCTTTTTTAAATAAAAAGTAAACTATTATTTTTAACATAATAGTTTATACAATTAGTAAACAACATTTTGAATCCAAATACTATTTCATATAAAAAAAATCTTTTCTAATGTAGGGACTAATGATCATCCAATTGATTTAAATTACATTTAAAAAAATATATTTTTGATATAACATATTTTCAATTAGATTATTTTTCAATTGTAAATACGTTTCTGAAATGATATGATGTAAACATCTACTTAAAAGTATATTTAAGTTAGCGGATTATATTATTATAGTCAATGCGTATAATAAAAAGATTTAATAAATTCAATTTCGAATTGTGTGTAACTATTTAATCAATTCAATTTCGAATAGGATACTGAATGTAAATATATTTACTGGAAAGTGTACTTAGATAAAAAGGTTACCTAATCATAATGAAAGTGAATAAAGAAATACATACATCATATTTTGACTTTAATAAGTAAGACGTATGCTTGTATATATTAGAATATACCTACAATTCTACTACTCCGATTTTAATTGCATTACTGAATATATTATATTTTATTACAATCTCTAATGAAAGTGTAATATTTTAATATGTTTTAGTTAATGTTAACAATGAAAATGTTAATGAGTAGTTATGCAATTGAAATATGCTCATTTTTATATAAATGATGATGATGATTGATATCAGTGCATGCTCAATTTAGACAGTTGATGATAATTATCATGATTTTTTCATGATTATATATTTTATTATATCATAAATTTATGGTTGATATATATGTAGTGGAAAAGGTGTTTAAAGTTTATTATAAAATATCTTATGTGCATACATTGATATTTGTGTAGACTTACATTAATGTTGAGTATTTTAATTTTAATGTTCTTTATTTATTTGCGTCAGTATATAATTTAAGTTAATTTTGAACTTTCATGTTGATAATTGATAATGATGATTGAGAAAGGATGGAAACCCCTTCTAATTTTTATTTTTATTAGATGTATACAAAATGTGTAGAATCTCATTTTTTTGATCATGAATAATTACCACTGAAGATCTGATGTAAAATGTATACTTTTATAATTTTCCTGTGTAACTAAATGTTAAACAGTGTATTGATATATCATATATGATCTAAATATATATTTATATTTTTTAATACAAGTTGTTGATAATTATTATTATGATTTTGTTTTTGATTATATTTGAATGAGATTGACAATTAGTGATAGTATGTCACGATAAAATTATTTTGATTTATATATTAAATAAAAGTATTACTATATCTTTGCTTTTTAATTTTTGCAAAATCTACCACGAATTGAGTAAATTCAGTTAGTATGTTTACATTCAAGATCAGAGAATAAGCATATATTGTACGTATATGAACCATATATTACTTGGTGATGTTAGTATTTAAAAGCGATTTATATACTATATATTTTGTATGATGTTTTATATATATATATATTTTACATCTTTTATAGAGCATAATTTTATACAACAAAAGTCGACTCATAGAAAACATACATTTGTTTTAAAATCCATTAGACAAATGATCTTATCATTCACGGTATATAAAAGAAAATCATAAAATAGTCAGCAAATAATATTATTTGTGAACAAAAATGAAAAAGTTGATACATGAAAATGTGTACTGATCGATGATATATCTTTAAGCAATAATTAATATAATTTAGATAATATTTATATTATAATTAATGGATCTAATTAATAAGTAACATCAGAAACTTAGTTATAAACAGAAACTTGTAGTACACGTGTGTTACATACTTTTGCCTATATAAACCCCATCCATGCGTACCATATTAGCCCACCAATACTTTTAAATACAATTGCTACTCTCTAACAACAAACATCAAACATGACTTACTCTTACCAAAAGGGTTTGACTTTGACCTTAGTCATGACCTTTGTACTAGTAGCCATGGTCTTCCAAGCCACATCACGCCCCCTCGATGACTCAGCCATGCTCGCTAGACATGAGCTATGGATGACTCATCATGGGCGTGTTTATAAAGACGATAAAGAAAAACAAGCCCGATTCCAAATATTTAAAAACAACGTTGCGCTTGTGGAAGCACATAATGGAGGCCGTGACAAGGGCTATACGCTTGAGGTCAATAAGTTTGCTGACTTGACTAACGAAGAATTTCGTGCTTCCCATAATGGTTACAAGAAACAATTACTTACAAATGAAGTATCGGGCTCTTTTAGGTATGCTAATGTTAGTGCAGTTTCAGATGAAGTAGACTGGCGAAAGGAAGGGGCAGTAACAGGCGTCAAGGACCAAGGCAATTGTGGTAAGTTTTGGTTTTAGTTTCGTACTGCGGGTTCTGTTCAGTGGTGACAATTGTGACCTATTTATTAATAAACGAGTCAACTCACGTTATGTTTAATACTATCTACGTACGGGCCAAAAGTTATATATAAAAAAAGTAGCATGATTATTGTCACTGTTTAGTTTCTGTAAACATTATCATAATTTAGCTATATATTCACAAAAATTCCAGACTACGTGGATAAAAAGTGTTACGGATTAACCCAACCCAATCAGTAAACAATACTATTCATTTTATTTCGGCCATTATGAGATATATATTTGCTTAATAATAACATGCCCAACCCGCCTATTTCACCACCCTTAGTTATGCTTCTGAACAGATCGAGTCTTATTATTCATTAAGTGAAGGACTTACGTTGATTTCTTTGATTTGGAAACAGGATGTTGTTGGGCCTTTTCAGCAGTAGCAGCCATGGAAGGCCTCACCAAGCTCAAAACCGGTATACTAGTATCGTTATCTGAGCAAGAACTCGTCGATTGTGATATTAATGGCAATCAAGGTTGTGAGGGAGGTATTATGGAAAATGCCTTCGAATTCATAGAAAAACAAAACGGATTAAGTTCAGAATCTGCCTATCCATACTCCGCAGAAGATGGTGTATGTAACACCGAGAGATCCGCTGTCCCGGCAGCCAAAATCTCTGGCCACGAGAAAGTTCCGGCCAACAACGAACAGGCCCTGCTTCAGGTAAGTATTTTAATTTTCACTTGCTATATTTTTAGAAATTTGATATATATGACTAGATGAGTATCTTTCTTTTTTTGCTCTAATGTCTTTAATCTATTTATGTAATTTTATCGATGCAGGCTGTAACAAACCAACCTGTTTCTGTTGCAATTGATGCAAGTGGAGATGATTTTAAACTATATTCGGGTGGGGTTTATAGCGGTACGTGTGGAACTCAACTGGATCATGCTATAACTGCAGTTGGATATGGGACCACAACTGATGGGACCAAGTATTGGCTGATGAAGAACTCATGGGGTACGTCGTGGGGGGAGAACGGGTATATGCGAATCGAAAGGGATGTCGCGGCTAAAGAAGGATTATGCGGTATCGCTATGGATGCATCTTATCCTATTTGAAATAACATGCTGAAGTGTTTATATGAAATTTGGTGTATTTAAGTGTGTTTAAATGTTGTTATATAATAAGTTATTAAAAGTTGAATTCAGATTGGGTTGATTATATCTAATAAGATTAGTCACCAATCAATGAAAAATGTTGTAGACTCTGTAAAATCGAAAAGAAGAATAAAGTAATGGAATTGTCCATATTATCATGTAAAACATGTCGGATAACATATCACTTAACTACTAAGATACATGCAGTATAAGATTACATTTCTTCAGTTAACTAAATTTTTTCTTCATATTAAGATGTATCAACAAAGAGCTAATTACGAAGGATAACAACATGCTATAACCGGTCCAAACTTTTTTACTAAGATTGTTTTTACCTTTTTTTAATCTGCAAAACAACATTATACTTTAATTCTACTTCAAGGTAATGCACATACTTTCGATTAGTCCAAATAATTGTCCACATCATTTTGTAAATGTTTATTGATAAATTTTGAGTAACCCTAATATTTCTCTTTACAACGTTTTCAAACTTTCACCATTCATCTTTGAATGGCAAAACTACAAGGCTAAGGCGTACCTATTATTTACGATTATGACTTATGAGTATAGGACATATTGTCTCTTATAAGACTTGACCTCCTAACATGCTCGTTAATTAACTCCTACTGTAGATCAAATTCATATGATATAAGTTTTCTTTTGGGATTATACACATGGATACCACTGAAATATATCATTTTGTTTTTGTAGGCCACCTATATTTAAAAATATGTCCGTAGGTAATTCAAATTCTTACGTTGTTCCATGTATACCAAATCCAGCTAAAAACTTATTTGTATTTTCCCCTAAATAGAATATTATTAATTAGTTTATACCCGTCCGTTGAACGGCTTGAAACAATATTTAGGCCATTGGTTTATAAGTAATAAATTTCAAAGTTCAAAAAATGAAAAACGATGCTAATAAAATAAATACTAGCTGGTAACCCGCGCAATGCGGCGGGAAGATATTTGAAATTCGAGAGAAAAGGTAGTGAAAATGTGAAATAGTAGTTGAAAATTTGATTTAAAATATACGGTTTAAATCAAACAAATAATAATAATATGAAGTAATATGATGAACAACACCCGAACAAAAAATCATTAAAAATTTAAAAAACACCGTATGTTTTAGATGTGTACATTATAGATGTCATATTCATATGATGATGTGAAAAAGTATATCATAGGTAGTTAAAAATAAAACTAAACTTCAAATAGCAAAATTCAAACGCACATAAATAGATTGGTTTCATCGTCGAACACGAAATCATTTGCATTTTTAAACAATCTTAACAATAATCTTAATAAGTATTACTAATAAATAAATACTACACAAAAATATTTTGCCAACACATTAAACGGATGTAAGGTCACTAAATAAAAAGATAATGATAGTATATATTTTTAACTTTCAATTAATATTAATATTGCTAAAAATAAGGAAAAAACACTTTATTTAAATTGAGGGGTATATTGGGGATTTTCCATATGACAATGACCAAGTTTTAAGGATAAATGGGGGAATTGCTTAATAAGGGATATAGATGAGTATTATACGTTGATATATATTTTATCATCTACGAGATGGTTATGTTGGTTTTTTATGATACTAATACATAACCCGCGAATTCGCGGGCTAACTCATGATTAACGGTTATATTAACATTTGTGGATTTTGGGATTACATATTAAAAATTATTGTAATGAAAGTAATACATGTAAGGATTGTAGGGTGTAGGTGTCTATTATTAAATTATGTGGTTACAATGAAGTCTAGGTTGTGATGAGGAAGAAAATCACAATCTTCATATGCTCGTTTCTTAAAGTGTCTCATCTTATATGTCGAAATCAATGGACCCATCTTATTAAACGATCATTTAAAAGTGTTTGTTGAAACTCCCCGAAAACAGAACCATTTTTTTTTTTATACTTATTAGGTCCCAACATGTCATTTCATAACTCTAACCAATGCGAATATTATACGACACCATACAAAAACAAAGAATCAGAAATTGCTGGGAAATAGGGGAATCCGGCCGCCAGATTCCTTATGAATCCGCCGGATTCAGACGGCTTTCAGACTCAACTTTTGACCAGAACTCTTATACACAATCCGGTTGGCTGAATCCGCCGGATTCCCATGAATCCGCCGGATTCATAGGGAATCCGCCGGATTCCCTAAGGCTACAGCAGAATTCAGAACCTGCAATTCGAATTACCATTTTACGAACTTTAACCAATCATAACTTCAAAACGACAAATATTTAGATTATGAAATTTTGCAGGCACATTCAAATAGTCAAAACGAAGACTTCCCTTTTTGCACTTTTTCAAATTTCATAATAACACGGGATTTTGGCATGTGGCTCTTTTTGACCCAAAAACGACCATTTTATGAACATATCAAGTCTCATACCATGAAGGCTGAGATATTGAACTTTTGACCACACATCATATACATCAAAACAAAGTTGCAAGACACTTCATCACACCATTAACCCTTCTCTAACTAGTTTTAGACCGTAAGTGCACTTAATGACCCATATTGACCCTTTTTGACTCGCTGACCCACAAAGACTGTTTTGACCCATTGACTAGCCAATCATAACCCATAATTGACTAATGGAAGGTTTGACTACATGTCAACACTCTATAACCAATAAAACACAATTTGACTATTTTCAACCATTCTTTTATTTCATAAGGACCAAACATACTCATCCATTAACTTTCAAACTTGAAAACCATAATTTACATCATATACTATCGTTGTTGACTTTCAAAGTGAACCTATTTCAAAAATACATATATCATGGCTCACCATGACACACTTTTAAAACATATCTTAAAGGGCGATTTACACAAGTATTATCCAAACGACATAAAAGAGAAACTTGCCATACTCTAATATCATGCAATCCACGCTAATCCTCTTTAACCACTTTTCCTTTCCCTTGTCCACTTCCACCTAAAACATAAAACACTTAAACAATAAGCACTTTTGCTTAGTGAGCATATAAGAAACTTAACCAAATAATACATAACATGGCTACATAAACACTATGCTAGTAAAACTAGCAACTCTATATCATAAACTTCATAAGCTTCATATCACTAACTTATGATTGTACCCACCTTTAGCTCGGAAGCTATCCGGTAACATGTACAATCACAATTCATATCACTATGATCATATACAAGTAATACACTTAATCTCCACTTGATTGTACCCACCTCTAGCTCGGAAGCTATCCGGTAACATGTACAATCAATTCATATCATAACACTTCACAAGTAACAATTTAAACAAATAAACATAATTAACTTCACATGGTTGTATGATCCTCTTACTCGGGAGTAATCCGGAACACACACAACCATTTACTTGATTAAATCCTTATATAACTCACCATAGCTTTGAAATGACGATTCACAAGATACACAAATGATGATATGTCCAACTCTTTAACACCTAATCATACAACACATAACAACATATTTAAATCACTAGAACTCATTAATTTAAACTAATAACCTCTATATGATAACTCCCCCACTTTGATTCAACTAATTCAAATTATTAATCATTAACATATTCGTAATTTAACTAGCTTACTCATTTGGTCTAATCATCATATTCAAGATCATAATCATCTCTTTTTATTTAATCATGATCAGTAGCATAATCACTTCAATTTCACTTAATTGATATTTTACACTTGAATTCTCATATAAACATGTTATTTACTCTATATCAACATTACTAATAACATCTTTAAACTCATTAACATCATAGCACCAATATTTAACAAAACCCTAGAAATCATTCAAGAATACTATCATCAAATTCATCACTTTTAACTTGTTATTAAATCATTAACTAGCTCAATAACACTTATAAACAACAATTCTAACAATTATAAACCCTAATTTCGTATTTATTTTCCCTAATTTCATTAAACCCTTGAAACCCCTCATGAACTAGGTTAAACATAAAGAAATCACTTACAAGAATCAAAGGACTGAAGAAGATGATGATAAGAGATGTTAATTCAAGTATTAAGGTTTGGATTGAGGTTTAATTAAGGATTTGGTGAAGGGTTTGAGCTTCTGCGATTTTTCTCAACTTCCTGGAATGTTTTGGAGTTCATTAGAATACACTACAGACACTTTACGTATTTATCTCCATATATATTTCATTTCCATTTTATTTACAGTCTAGAACTGGTAATTTATTTTACGTTTTTCACTATATCTCTTTATTTATATCATATTACTTCGTAATAAAATTATATTCGTATACGAAATTAAATTCCTGATAAAATTGGGGTGTTACATTTGTTGATTTATATTTTTTAATTTACCCTTTAGATTTTCATTAGTGTTGCTCTGTATGGTTTAGACTTGATGCTATTGTTTGTCGACTCGTCTCTATGAGCATTTTTTTTCACTTATGCTACATCGGGCCCCGGGTGATGAACTCGTATGCAAGTCTCTTTTAAAAGAGTAATAACGTTGATAAATACATGTGTTGATCATTACCAAACCATGTCATCCGCCCATTTCGCCTCATCTACTAAATTAATGTCTATGTTTGTCTTTAGGGCTATGACAGTAGCTGTTTATACCATGTCCATTACCTGATTGATATGACTCTCTAGAAAGATAGGCCATATCAACCTTCACAAATGAGAACTTTTTGTTAAAGGAATAGTATAGCCAATACAACATGCTTCAAGGAAACAATTTATAACACTTTGAAGGTTACTTCAAGATACTAAGTATAGCAAGTACTTAACTTACTTGTTTAGACAATTGCATGATTTAAAACTTATTAGTGATACTTTCTATTCCCTTCATTTACTATAAAAATCCACTGTAGTATGTCCATCTTATAATTATCGGGTAGCGCTTTAGCTCTATCCGTCCTCTTAATCTGCACACAAATTAAATTCAACCGTCTTCTAAGTTATCATTTGTTTATAATTAATAGAATATTTGGGCTTAAATTTGCTTATATCCAAGAATGGCTGTGGAAGGGATAGAAACATTCTTCATGAGAGTATCATAGCCATTGAACAAATTACGTTGGACTTCAAATGCAACATTTTAGTAAAGATCAACATTGGCAAAAAAAAATTAATAAACAGAATAAAAATATAAATAAATAATTGCTTGAAGAGTGAGAAGCCACCCACCATGATTAGTATGTCTAGGCTCTAAATCAAACTTTATATTTAGTGTTCTTTTTTCCATGACTACTATGCCTGCTATTAATATCGAGACTTTAGTAAATATGCAATAATCTTCATACTTTTTGTACTAAAATCAGAAACTTATTGCATCTACAACCTGTTTGTAAACTCTAATAAGGTGAAGACTTTAACTTTTTATTATACGTACATGAAATTAAGCTTCTTATGTGAATATAAAGTTATACATGCTAACCTTTCATTTAAGTAGGAAACTTACAGAAAAACCAAGTCCAAGTTGTGTGTCCAGTGACCAAAATACGGATGCAAGATGAGCGCAATCATTTCAACATGCTACACCCAAGAACAATGAGAAGTGAGTACTAGGAGACATCAACGGTTGCTTTGTCATTTTTCCATGGGAGCCGGAAATTGACCCTCGGTTTGATTTCTATTTCTGTCATTTGAAGCCTAAAGTTGACCCTCTATTTGAGTTCTCTTTCTTTGATTTGGAGGCTTAAGATGACCCTCCATTTGATGTTTATAAAATACTTGTGGGGGCTGTACTACACCCTGCTGCTGATGAAATCAACTCTGGATTTGATCCAGTCCCTGTTAATGTTCCATAATACTACCAGCACTACTAGTTAGGGAGGTGGCAACAACAACTCATTTACTTATGGGATCTGCATATATCATCTATTTCCAACGGGCCAACCGGGAACCGTTGCGTTTTAGTTAAAAACGCAACGGTTGAAATTGGTTAAAAAGAAGAAGAAGAAGAAGATTAATATCGTAGCTTTAATTTTGGTAATCATATTTGACAAACTTATTAAAGGTTTGGAGAAAAAGTATTTCCGATCAACACTGCCCATTTTAACACACATAAAATATACAGCTTTTGACCTGTTACCCGACCCGGGTAATCCACCCATATATAAAAGTAAGCTTGAATTTCATGCTCACCCTAAGTGGCCATCCTTTTAAATCGTATTATTTAAGACTCCTGTTGCTGCAGGAACATACAAAGAAAACTACAAAGATAACAAAAATGGAGAGCAAAGTACAAATGGTTATTATTCCAACACTTGTAATGAATTTGGTATTCTTTCATTTAGTGATCACCGGTTGGTTAGTAGAACGGGCTCATGACCCATCGTAACTTATCAACCTTGTAACAATTTGAAAGGGCCAAGGGAGTGTCAAATATAATTCAGGTCTTAAAAACTTATAAGACTTGACCTCCTAACATGCTCGTTAATTAACTCCTACTTTAGATCAAATTCATATGATATAAATTTTCTTTTGGGATTATACACATGGATACCACCGAAATATATCATTTTGTTTTTGTAGGCCACCTATATTTAAAAATATGCCCGTAGGTAATTCAAATTCTTACGATGTTTCATATATACCAATTCCAGCTAAAAACTGATTTGTATTTTCCCCTAAATAGAATATTATTAACTAGTGTTATACCCGTCCATTGAACGGCTTGAAACAATATTTAGGCCTTTGGTTCATAAGTAATATATTTCAAAGTTCAAAAAATGAAAAACGATGCTAATAAAATAGATATGAATATTATATGTTGATATATATTTTATCATTTATGAGATGGTTATGTTGGTTTTTTAATGATATTCATTGATCGTCTTCATTTTCTATTATATTTTGAACTACTAACTCATTTTCAACATATTTAATTAATTAAAATGTTTTAATAAATTGTTCTAATAATATAAGGAATTTATACCAAAATTTAGTATATAGTATGTGAGTGAGTTAGGTGGTAGGTTTGCCATTCTATACCCCAAAAAAAAAAAAAACCTTTCAAAATGCATATCTTTTAATCAACATACTCAAAGGAATCAATACCTAAAATTAAAGTCTCAACAATACATAGTAAATCTAAAGCTATCTACTGTTACGCATTGTTCTTGTATATATAGAAGAGAATCCCATCAATGAAACTTTACTTAATTATTACTCCATCCATCCTAAAATAATGCCAATCGATAAAAACACACAGTTTAATAAAAAAATAATTATTATTGTTTTCTCTTTATTAATTATTGCAGAATGACACTTTTACCCTTAACCAATTAATTACTGCATTCTTTCAAGTTTGCAATAATCTATACTATATACTAAAGGGCTAACTTCGCTGATGTCATGAGGCAGCCATCGCCTAATCTGAGGCTGCCTTTCTGATGATGTGGACATTTTGAATTTTGTGGTAATTTTGAATTTTTTAGTAAATTCATAAATTGGTTCTTTTCTCTAAATAGTTCCATTGGTTCTTTAATTATGAAGCCTCATTTCTCCATTGATTTGTGGTTTCCAATGTAATTTGTGGTTTCCCACGTTACAGGTATAAGGCTGTAACTTTATTCCTTTCGCATGTAACAAGTCAAGATACTTGTATAATTGCTGGATTGGCAAATTGGATAAGGAACATAAAAAAGAATTCTGTTTCTAGACATCTTACGATGAAAAATTTGTATCTCTTATGCACCACACTGGAGGAAATTCTGGACAATGATTAAACTGTGAGACTATTGTTTGCGAAATTGGAAGCATGGTGATTATTGGTTACTAATTTAGACGTATAAACAATATCCTTGTAGGTTTCTATGCACCTTGTTCAAATTCTCAAGTATCAAGTTATCTAACTCTGCTCACTGATTCCTTGCCAACTGAACCAAGTGATGAACCTTCAATCGAAACAATCCGTGGGAACAGAAACAAATGTTCTGTGCCTGGTACGCTTTATAACACTAAAACAAAAGAAGGTTTTGACGCCCTTGATAAGCAATGTTTGTTTAAGGCGGAAGCAAAGAAGGTATGATCAAGGACGATATTTTTTCTTGGTCAACACTCAAATTATGTTCACGTGTTTTTGTAGCTGTACTAATTTGGTTGCATATGCATTTGACATCAACACCAGATTTGGGAGGATATCCGATCAGGAAAGGCAGAGGAAGATGGTTCTGTACTTTTGAGGTTTCTTCTTATATCATTTGCAGACCTCAAGAAATTTAACTTCTATTACTGGTTTGCTTTCCCTGGTATGGTTCTTGATCCTCCAGCAACATTGGTTGATTTGAGGCCAGCATCTAAATGGTTCACGCAAGATGAGGTTTGACTAGTAGATTAATTTATGTTATATGTTAAGTATTTTCGTTTCTTTTTCTTAATGATGTATCATCATACTTTCATGGCACAGGCTGAATCAGTGTTGGCATGCTGTAATGAGTGGTGCATGTCAAGTTTAACTGCAGGTATACTGAGTAGATTCATTCGGAATTTGTGCCATTTTGACTGGTTTTTTAGTTTGTTTATATACTCATCCACATCATATAAATGTTGGTATCTATGTATCTATGCATGTGTGACATGTGTATAAGTGGGTGTGTGCATACAATATATTGATTTTGGGGTAGCTTTTAATGCGAAATGTGATAAGAAATTAACACCAAGTTTTCTGTATGCTCTAATGTTAAATGTGGTTATCGAGGTTCCATTACAAATGTACTCTGACCATTTAGCATTTTTTTATGTCTCCTATTTATATGATGTGATTTTGGGCTTCTTTTAATTGTTGTGATGAGAAAAAATGAGACCCCCAAAATGTAGTATGATGTATAATGGTACACTTAAATTATAAGTTGGGCAGTCTTTTTGACCTTGTATGTGGAAGTGGAAGTAGATTCATCTGTAGCATGCATAGAGTAATTTGTATTCAAAGTTACTAAATACATGATTTTGTAGATATGCCGTTCTTTTTGGTTTCAATATCTTCAAATTCGCATGCTACTACTAGACCTCTAAAGGACTTCAAAGCTTGCCAACGTGAAGGTCATAAGGTAACATCACATCTGTCATTCTATATAATAAATATTGGACACATGAATTGCTAGTATATTCTTATAAATGGCAGTTTCATCCCATTAGATTGGGTTATATTTGATCTCTAACGGGTCGAATGGGTCAACAATGTGCTTAAGGGTGATTTAATGCTACACCTCGTAAATCCTTATACTCTAAATGATTCAATTGGAATTTTAATCAGCAACCTTTTATAATCATACATAAATTAAAAAAATATAAGTTTTAGATAAAAGGGAACAAAATGTTTGCGGGTCAACCCAACCCATTACCCAAACTCGCCTGACCTGCCCACCTTGCTACCTCCAATTGTTAATGTGCCGGTTGTTTACGGACTGGAGGGGTAGTTTTACGGTACAATATACCGTCGGGTTGTATCTTAGAACTTATCAATATAACCTCGTAAAGATTCTGGCAAAACCTTTCAGTGCCATACTTTTTTGTTCTTTTAATTAAAATCTTGTTATGGTGGTGACAGATCTTATTTGCTTTCTATGATCCGTGTCATCTTCCAAATAATCCCGGCTGGCCTTTACGCAACTATCTGGCATTTGCTTCTGCAAGATGGAACATTAAAAAGGTGCAGTTTCTGTGCTATCGTGAGAACCATGGCTTTGCGGACTTCAGCTTGTCCCTTGTTGGTGAAGCTCTGATACAACCTTCACAAGGTAGAGCGGGGAAAATTGGGTTTCAACTCCGTTAGAATAGTATTTTCCTCTCTAAAGGTTCAAATTATGATCTATAATTGTCTCTTGTGACATGTAAAAATCTTTTTACTTTAATGTAAATCAGCCTGGCAAGATCGAGAACATGTGCCTAATGCTGTTGGATGGGAACTCAATAGAGGGAAGAGAGTACATAGATGCATAAACCTATCTACTTCCATGGATCCAACTAGGTAGGTTGGCTGGTCAAACTCTGTTTTTATGTGTTACCATTGATATTTTCATATAATTCCATATAATTACTACTAATAACTGATAAGTAATTATTAACTAAATATTCAGGATGGCAATATCAGCTGCGGATTTGAATCTAAAGCTAATGAAATGGCGTGCATTTCCATCTTTAAACTTGAGCATGCTGTCTAGTACTAAGTGTCTTTTGTTGGGAGTTGGGGCTCTTGGATGTAAAGTGGCACGCATGCTTATGGTGAGTGTCATCTTTTTAATAAATGCAATACTTACTTTTTCACTAGAGTCAGCAATATCAAATCACTTACCTGTTAATGGGTCGATTCGGGTTATGTTTTAGACTTTTATCTCCAACGAGTTAGAGAAATTAGGCTTAAAAGTCCACTTTTCCCTTTCTAATGCTGTTTTAGTCCAATTTTATTTATGCACTCCTTGTAATCATCACAAAATTGATGGCACTGGCTTTGGTATGCGAACTCCTATATTTTGTCATTGCTGAAGCTCATCTAGATATCTGACAAATAATCTTACATTAAATTTAAGCGATATGCACACTCAGGCATGCTGATTTTTGGGGACGAAGCTGATACATCTTATAGTAAAATGTTATCATGTTTCAAAAGTGCCTCATTGCGTATATGGTAGTTTACTGCAAAAAGGGTATAATGGTAATTTATCACATCCTTGATGACCCCTGAAGCACCACATGCTCACTTAAACTGTACACATATGCTGATAAATAGATTGCGTATTGCAGGCTTGGGGTGTAAGGAAAATAACATTGGTCGATAGTGGTAAGGTGGCCATGTCAAATCCATTGAGGCAATCGCTATATACATCGGAAGACTGTCTCGATGGTGGTGAATTTAAAGCCTTGGCAGCAGTTAAAAGTCTCAAGAGAATTTTTCCAGCAGTGGTAATAATCTTTTCTTCAGTATGAATCTTATAATATTTCAACTTTTCAAGCTATGAAAAACAATTGAGTCTATATTGTCTGTTGATTTACTTACAGGAAGCAGAAGGTATAGTGATGGCTATACCTATGCCTGGGCATCCAGTACCTAGTGAAGAAGAACTAAACGTGCTTCATGACTGCAGACGTCTTCAGGAATTAGTTGAGTCTCATGATGCTGTTTTTTTGTTGACCGATACAAGGGAAAGTCGTTGGCTTCCAACTCTTTTATGTGCAAACGCTAATAAGGTTAGGATTTCATGTAGTATCGGATATTACCAGCAGGCCTTTGTTGCCAAGAAAACTTAATTTTAACACTCTTTAACAATATTTTCCAGCTAACAATTACAGCAGCAGCGTTGGGACTCGACAGTTTCCTGGTAATGCGTCACGGTGATAGTCCTCTCAGTGCACTTGATGAATCAAAGGCCGAACCTGTTGGCTCTCTATCTGCCAGTGTTGCAGATATGTCGCTGACACAAAGTGATAGCAAGCTGAGGCTCGGTTGTTACTTTTGCAATGACGTTGTTGCTCCTGTTGATGTACGTAATAATACCTAGCTATTGTGATATATATTGGCTTTTAGACTTGAAACATTACCAAAATTTACACATAATTAAATTCAAATTATGGTGTATAACTATTTGTTAAAATGATCTTGTCTAATTATTGAATGAATTAATATAACACCAAAAGTTAGTGGATTTAGAATGCTAATCCAGCAAATTATGCATTCAACATCTAACCGCACTTCGGATCAGCAATGTAAGGTGACACATCGCGGTTTTGCTCCTACTGCCTCTGCTCTTGCAGTGGAGCTGTTAGTAGGGATTTTGCATCATCCTCTTGGGTAATGATTTCTTTCTAAACCAAATGGATTTCTTAAAGTGTTTGTAAATTCATTTGCATATAACTTATTAACATTCAAATAATCAGATTACGATACAATTTAATCCTAATAGTTGAAATATCATTAATGTTGGTGTACCTTGTCAATAGGATATCAGCAGAAGCCGAATTGGGTAACTTTATGGATGGCGGAAGCAGTGAGCAACCTCTTGGTATATTAGCACACCAAATCCGAGGTTCACTTTTACAGAGATCTCAAATGATACTCGCGGGCCATTCCTCGAATACGTGTACCGCTTGTTGTCCAATTGTAAGTATCTTTTATACAAATTGACAAGTTATTCTGAACTGACATAAAATTTTGCTAATCTTGAACTGAAAAAGTTATGGAATCGATATCAAACGTCAAATTTTCCTCTTTTTATGGCCTTCACATTGAAATGAACATTTTGGAAATATTTGTGATTTGCAGGTGGTTATGGAGTATCGGAATAGGGGTCCGGATTTCGTCCTACAAGTCCTCAATCATCCTACGTATTTGGATGATCTAACTGGACTAACAGAAATGATGAAATCAGCCTGGGAAGATCGAGAACATGTGCCTAATGCTGTTGGATGGGAACCTAATAGAGGGAAGAGAGTACCTAGATGCATAAACCTATCTACTTCCATGGATCCAACTAGGTAGGTTGGCTGGCTAAACTCTGTTTTATGCGTTAACATTTTATAATTGGTTTTATTGTTTCAAAGTGTATTAACTTTACCTCTTTTACAATTGTATGTGACGTACCTTCATTTCGTCTATTGTATCAATTAAACATGTCAATTCCGTCTATTGTATGTTCACTTACCATTTTTGGCATTGCCGAACAAGAAACTTTCCCTTTTTAGCCTTGCCAATAATGGAAAGTTTACCTACAATAGACGGAATTGACAAGTTCAATACATACAATAGAAGTTTTGAAAGTACGCTCCATACAATAGTAAAAAAGCTAAAATATAATACACTTTGAAACAATAAACCCTTCATAATTTCATATATTTTACTATAACTAACAAGTAATTATTGACTAAATCATTCAGGATGGCAATATCAGCAGCATCTTTAAATTTGAGCATGCTGTCTAGTACTAAGTGTCTTTTGTTGGGAGCTGGGACTCTTGGATGCCAAGTGGCACGCATGCTTATGGTAAGTGTCGTCTTCTTAGAAAATGAAATATCTACTTTTCATTGCCACTTCATTACAGTTGGCAATATCAATTCACTTGCCTATTAATGGGTTGATTTGGGTTATGTTTTATCAGCGGGTTAAAAAATTGGCTAAAAAATCCACCTTTCCCTTTCTAACGATGGTTTAGTCCAAATTTATTTGTGTATTCCTTGTAATCGTCACAAATTGATGACACTGCTTTTGGTACGCAAATTCCTCTATTTTGTCATTTATTTGGATATCTGACCGATGGTTGAACGATACTTTTAAGTAATATGCCCACTCGGGCATGCTAATTTTTTTGAGTGACGAAGCTGGTATTTCTAATATTAAAATGTTATTATGTTTTAAAAGTGCCTTATTGTATATATGGTAGTTTACTGCAAAAAGGGTAGAATGGTAACTTATAATCCTTGATGACCCCTGACGCACCACATTCTCACTTAAATTATACACATATACTGATCAATAGATTGCATATTGCAGGATTATGGTGCAAGGAAAATAACATTGGTCGATAGTGGTAAGGTGGCCATGTCAAATCCATTGAGGCAATCTCTTTATACATTGGAAGACAGCCTCGATGGTGGTGCTTTTAAAGCCTTGGCAGCAGTTAAAAGTCTCAATAAAATTTCTCCAGCAGTGGTAATAATCTTTTCTTCACTATGAATCTTTTAATATATCCAGCTATGCAGAAAAAATGATAATCTATTTTCTATTTGTTAACTTTTACTTACAGGAAGCAGAAGGTATAGTGATGGCTATACCTATGCCTGGGCATCCAGTGCCTAGTCAAGAAGAACAAAACGTGCTTGCTGACTGCCAACGTCTTCACGATTTAGTTGAGTCTCATGATGCCTTTTTTTTGTTGACCGATACAAGGGAAAGTCGTTGGCTTCCAACTCTTTTATGTGCCAACGCTAATAAGGTTAGAATTTCATGTACTATAGGAAATTACCAGCAGGCCCTTATGAGTTCCAGTTGCCAAGAAAACTTAAATTAACACTTTTCAACAATTTTTTTCAGCTAACAATTACGGCAGCATTGGGGTTTGACAGTTTCCTGGTAATGCGTCATGGTGCTGGTCCTCTCAGTGCACCTGATGAATCGAAGGCTGAACCTGTTGGCTCTCTATCTGCCTGTGTTGCAGATATGTCGCTGATACAAAGTGATAGCAAGCTGAGGCTCGGTTGTTACTTTTGCAATGACGTTGTTGCTCCTGTTGATGTACGTAATGATAACTAGCTATTGTGATATATATTGGCTTTTAGACTTGAAACATTACCAAAGTTTACGCATAATTAAATTCAAATTAAGGTATATAACTGTTTGTTAAAATGAATGAATTAATATAACACCAAAAATTAGTGGAATTAGAATGCTAACCTAATGAATTATGCAGTCAACAGCTAACCGCACTTTGGATCAGCAATGTACGGTGACACGTCCTGGTCTTACTCCTATTGCATCTGCTCTCGCAGTCGACCTGTTCGTAGGGGTTTTACATCATCCTCTTAGGTAATGATTGCATTGTGAACCAAATGGATTCCTTTAAGTATTTGTAGATCCATTTGCATATAAATTATAAATATACGAATTATTTGATTACTATATAGTTTTATCCTAATGTCGATGTATATTATCAATAGTATATCAACAGAAGCCAAATTTGGTAACACTATGGATAGTGGAAGCAGTGAGCAACCTCTTGGTATATTAGCGCATCAAATTCGAGGCGCACTTTCGCAGTTATCTCAAATGATACTCGTGGGCCATTCCTCGAATAGTTGTACCGCTTGTTGTCCAATTGTAAGCATCTTTTGTACAAATTGAGAAGTTATTCTGAACTGGCAAAAATTTTGCCAATGTTGAATTGGAAAAGTTACATAATTGATTTCAAAATTCAATTTTTCTAAATTTTTTATGGCGTTCGCATAAAATTGATCATTTTGGAACTATATTTTTTATTTGCAGGTGGTTATGGAGTACCGTAAAAGGGGTCTGGATTTCATCTTACAAGCCATCAATCATCCTACGTATTTGGAGGATCTAACGGGACTAACAGAATTGATGAAATCGGCCAATTCATTTGAACTTGACTGGGATAACGAGACTGATAACGATGATGATTGTGTTGAAATCTGATTCTCTTGCATGTTTTGTAGTAGTATGTACAGCTTTTATTTCATGAAGTACACGTTATTCAATGGCTAAATTCTTTGTAATCCCATGAAGATGATAACCGTAAAAAAACAGGATTCCTAACCATGTTTTTAATGAATTCACTTTCAAGTCAATAATAGATAGACCCTCTTATTATTATATAAAAAAACTTTTCATGTACACTTCACAAAAACAAGGGAAAATGCATCTTTAATTTGATGGATTACTTTACTTATTCTTCACAATAAACACGGAAAGTGCTTACACGTTATTCGGAATGAAACAGGGAAAGTGATGAAAGAATAATACTATGATCCTATTAAATTAGGACTAGTATAGTGAAGAATGAATGATAGAATGATATCCTATATCTTTTAGGGTAGGCTAGGCTAACTCAGCCGCTTACTTCTACTAATGTAGGGCTAAATGGCGCCTTTTCTTTTTAAAATAACCAATTTTCATTATTGCGAACCTATAGGTCCTTAGTAGCGTTGACAAAGAAGAACAGCCGGTTAAAAGACAAGGAATCTTTTTATTTATATCTTAATTATATATATATATATTTTTATATATAATAATTAAGAATATATAAAATTTTAGGCCAGCTTGACAAGCTACCCTTCCTCTTGATCTGAGGTGCGAAGATCAAGATATCTTTTTTATGACTTCCATTCCACTTATCGATCCCGGCCCAGAAAAGTGACCGACCAGGGCCCTATTGATGAATGAAAGAAAGGCTTTATGGATATATACGGATTATGAATTTCGGAAGAAATAAATGATATTTTTATGGGAAAGAAGGATTACGTTATTTAATTACGTATATGCTTATTTGTTATAAGTATGTGTTACTCCGTATTAAGGAGTTATTTTCATACTCAAATAACTCCTACTTTCACTTGATATTATGTTATACTATTGTCGTTATCATACAATAGAATTCTCCATACCTAGTTGCATAGAAATACCTACCCATGTATATGGTTACTTGGTGGGCGTTATCGCTCACCCCTTACAATTTTAAATAACCAGGTTATGAAGCAGTGACGAATAACGAGAATGGGAATAATTACGAGTAGTTATCATATTTAGCATTCATGTATTTTATGTACTATTTTCAATAATATTGTAATGACTTTTATGTTATGTAATATGTTCAATTTCACGAGTTCGTTTAGAACTCCCCATATTATTTGTTGCTATTAAATAAATGAGATTTATGGCATTCAAAAATAAGGGGTGCCACAATAAATAGGATAGACTTGTTTAGGCTCACGAGTCTATTCGAGTTATTCTAGTTCGATATAGAAAACTCGAGCTCAAGCTTGTTTAGCTCTTAAATACGTTCAAACTCGTCTCAGGCTCGTTTGAAATATGGGTCGAATCGAACTTTTAACGAGTAGAGCTTGCAAATAGCTTGACTCATTCAACACCCTATGAAAGAAAGAAAGAGAAAAAAAAAACTTCAATTTTAATTTTTTCTCTACTAGCACACCCTCTTACACTAACTTTATTTATAAAATACCTCGTGTACTCTAGGCAAAAAAACATTTCACACGCATACAATAGTTCAATTTTAGCATAAACATTGCTAAAACTTCTACTAATCGAGTAGTGAGTGCTACTGTCTTAACATTTTTTTTTTGTGTGTCAAACCCATCCCAAGTTGGTAATTCACTCGGTTAATTATATTATGTTTGGTAACAACTATGTGAAACCGGAGATTGTGGCTAGAGCTGAAGCTTGTGACTGGAAGTTTTGTTCTATAAGTTAATTAAAAGGTTTATTTGTAAAGGAATTTTAGGGGATTCTTGAAAATTCTTTTATTCAATTTTTTTTTTTTTTTTTTTTTTTTTTTTTTTTTTTTATGTTTTTGTTACCAAATAGAGATTGAGATTGTGTTCTTGAAAATTCTTTTCTTAATTTCATTCGGAAAAGATTGAGATTGTTAAAACTAAAAGTCCAAACCACTAACATATCTAGAATTCATAAGCCAAGCACACCCTAAACGTGGTAGTGAGAAATTATACACTCTAATATGATCAACCTTTTAAGAGATAAAATAATTTATTTCAATGTGAAAAAAATAAAAAAAAAACTTTCAATCAAGATGACATAAGAAACAACTTCAATTCTAAGGATAATGATGAGCGCGTTTAATTACAGAAAACTTCTTCACTTTTCCATAAATTTTTCTAAGAAAAACATAAAACGCGTTCAAATTTGAGTTTTCCACAAAAATTTTGAAAGAAAAGGAAAATCCATATTTTCCCTTTTATAACTTAAAAATTGAAAACTATTTTTTATGGTTTTCCAAGTTTTCATCTCTACTCTCTCTTGAAAAGGAAAACTTCGGGTACGTTTAGTTACAGAAAACTCCCCACTTTTCCAGAAAAAATTTCTAAGAAAACAAGAAAATTAGAAAACGTGTTCAAATTCGAGTTTTCTAACAAACTTTTCTAAGAAAATAAAAATTCTTGTTTTCCATTTTATAACTACAAAGTTGAAAACTACTTTGGATGGTTTTCTAAGTTTTCTATCTCTACTCTTCATTGGAAAAAGAAAACTCCATCCCTTACAACTAAACACGTTTTCTAGATTTTCCATCATATTCGAGAGAAGTAAAACAATTCTCATTCTCTGGAGAAATTGAAAAAGAAAAATGGAGAAATTTTTCTGTAACTAAACGCGCCCTTCATCCCTCACATTTGAACATGTTTTCTAAGTTTTCATTACTTTTTTAAAGAAGTAAAAACATTTCCCAATTTCTAAACAGAAAAGAAACAATGAAGATATTTTTCTGACTAAACGCGCCGTAGGTCTCTTAACAAATTATTTCATTCCATTACTTATGAAACCATTACGTAAACCACCATCAACATATCCTTTTTTATGTTTGATATAAAAATAATAGGTACGAAAGTTATAAGAAAAAACTGGATATGATGTGGGTTAGTGCTTACATATTTTTGGTTTGTATTTTATCCATGAGGCCGGAAAGACACAAATAATATTAATTAATTATATTTTTCTGTATTTATATTGAACTAGATTTAAGACCCGCGACAGTGCGGACAACCCAAATGATACTTCTATTAAAATTATATAGTTGCAAGTATCCACGTTCATACGGAAGTTGAAAGAACCCAACTGCCATTATATTTTCCATCATATCATATCATATAGTAATCAAAAGTAACATCTTATGAAGTTAAATTGTTGCAAGTATCCATGCTCATACCGAAGTTGAAAGAATCCGATCATCATTATAATTTTGATCATATCATATCATGTAGTAATTAAAGTGTAGTCAACATTTATCACAAAAAGAAGAAAGGAGTTGAGATTTCATAGTCATATCTTCATCCATTCGTTACATGTGTCGTTACTCATGATATAAGTTGCTAGATGTAGGTTTTGTTTCCTTAATTTCGTTTCATTAATGAAGTTGTAATATATATGTAGGTGAACTTGATATACATATATATATATTGATACATATGTGTGTATATATATGTGTATATATATATATATATGTGTGTATATATATATATATATATATATATACACACATATATATACACACATATGTATCAATATATATATATATATATATATATATATATATATATATATATATATGTTGGTTTTTTTCTCCTAAAAAATATTTGTTCCATATAACTTTTTATTTGTATTAATATTATAAGTTTTATTTTTTTAAGAAAAAAAAATGGTTCCGTCTAGATTTGTTGGTAGTCCATTATTCTGTATATTTTTATTTTGTATAATTATTAGAGATAAATGTAAGTTTTATGTACTTAAATTCGTACCCTTTAGATTCATTATTGGTCTATATATAATTTAAATATTCACATATTTTACTTCACAACCCATTATGTCAATTTTCTGAATAAGCTCATTATCAATAATTGGATCCATTATCATTGATGATATGTTATTTTTTCGGTGGGATATGTTTTGAAATTTTATTAAAAGATGGTTTTTTATTTAGTGGGATTAAAGTGTAATATTATTATTTTTAATCAAATTTAATTATATACCATTGGATCAAATTGAAAACCCTATTAAAGGGTCCAGATTGCTTCATGAGATTTTGGTTAAGTAGAAGGACTATGATTATAGAGAAACAATGAGTGGATTTCATTGAAGGAATTTTAATTTGATTTGAATAATGGAATGAATGAATGGATTAATAATTGGGTTTAAATTTGAATTATTTCACAAGAAGGGGGAGAAGACTACGTGGAAAAAAGGGAGTTGACGAAGACTGTGAAGAAAACTATTAAGTGGCTGCAAATTAATAGAAAAGATGTAGTTTAAGAAATGACCAAATTTGAAAAATACCACACAGCTACCAGGACCACCATAACTAAGCTTGACTATATATCTTGTAATACACGCCATTAATGGAAATGTATGAATGTATACGTTATAGAAAACTTAAATTGATAGTAGGTGAGGCGGTCGATCGCTTGTACTTAGATTTAGAAAAAGTATATAAAAAATGCGTAAGAAATAACAACGAAAAATATCTTATTATTATTATTTTTTGACTAAATTGAAATTGTTATAGATTTGAAGCTTTACTTTTTAATTAAATAAATTAGTATATATGTTAGAGTGTTAAATGTATAGTGTTATATTTCGTGTATGTATAGCTTTAAGACCCGCGACAACGCGAGTTACTAAATTGAAATTGTTATAGATATTCAATTGAATATTAGTGTATACTTTCTTGTAGATTGAAATTGTTTTATATATAAAAATATAAATTTAAAAATACATACATCATACCTTTCAATTTTTTGGACTTTCGAGTTCTTGAACAACTGGTCGGTTTTGATCGGATGGATGTTCAACTACACTTGATTTTCTGAATGAACAATTAATTGAAAGAGGTTGAAATATTTGTGGATCCGTTGATATCAATATGACGGAAAACGTATAGAATAATGAATCATATATATAAAGTTAAAAATAAAGAATTATAATCAAGAAAATATTTAAATGGAACACATTTATATTTTGGATAGTATTAATTTTGGTTACATTAATGAAAAAAATTGGTTAATATTAAGTATATGTCGTGAAAATCGTGTGAGTTTTTATTTTTTTTATGTTGTTTAATAATAATATTTGCCGAATTTTTTTTTATTAATATAATTATAATATTTAGGTTTTAAAGGGGGAAAATGTACTTATTTTAATTAAATGTAGATCGTGAGATATAATTATAATCATTAGTTTTCTAAGAGGGCCCGCTGCTCCATCTCTTTTTTTATTCGCATTGTTTTAGTTAGAATTTAATGGGGTCTAGCTCATAACCCTTCACAATCTTTGATTACCATTGCAGTTGTGGGATAACACAAGGTTGTGTTGACGTGACGCCCCGACTTGTTTTACCATTGCAAATGATAAGAGAAATCATAAACTATTATTAATCTCGAAGTTTCTTTTATACAGAGTAATTGAATATCTCTTTTAGTGCATGTTAAATAAAAGAAAAGTTTATTGATACAAACCACAATGATATTATATGTAATTTTTGAATTAAGCTAGAAAAAGTAACCTTAATAAATATGGAGTACATTTGATTTACATATGATGTTTCTTATTGACAGCCTAATCGTTGTCATTGTAAATCCCTATATTTTTTAGCTTGACTCTTGACCTTTTTTTTTTTTAAAAGCAAAGCTCAAATAGAAACTCTACACTTAGACCGGTGTATATGGTAGTTGTAAAAGGACCATTTAGATAACTATTTATGCCAAGTGGTTGTGTAATGATATAAGTTATAACCATTTAAAGCACGGTATTTCCATAAAAAGATTCCCTCGTCTAGTTTACTTTTTCTCATCTTATGCTATCACATCTATATGTTATCTTTAAATTATGTGATTATTTAGTGGATATGATAATACCCCTTCCAATAAAATGACTTTGAGTTTTTTAAAAAACAAGACTTATCAGTATTTTATCTTGATTTATCATCCTTGTAAAACTAACTTTATAGTATATCGAGAGAACCTAGTTTAGCAGCTCTTTCTAAAAAGGGCTTTCTACATATGCATCGTCTAAAACAACGATTTTTATGAGCTGTAGAAAAAAAAGAGTTTTTTTTTTATGAAGTTATTATCGTATGTATTTGATCAGTTATGGTTCAATTAACTGATCTTTTGCTAGCGTAACAATTATATAAGTTCTTATATCATCAGAGTATTTCACATCAATTATATATAAAAGATATATACATATACCAAATTTTGAAGTAGCTAGGATATATGTACTATGTAGAATGAATTTTCAAGTAAAGTTAGGTAAATTTGAAACACTTAATCATATATGGTTAAAATCATATTTAGATTTATGAAAAATGAAACATATATATGTCGAATTACTGATCGAAAAACATGCTTAAAGATATGATTGATGCAGATACTTTGTATTAACATGATATATTGGTGAATAAAAAGAAAGAGAAGAAGTGAAAAACAAGTGTCAAATGATAAAATAATTGTTAGATATATCTTTAAGTCTATATAATTAGACACATATAACATTGATCTAAATAAAAGGGGATTTGAGAGAAAAAATAAAACACATATATGATTTTAGAAAATTAAAAAAATGCTTATATATTTAAAATCATCTTAGTAGAGAAGAAAAGTACAATTATGCCCTTGATTATATCAAGAAAACTTCACCTTCTCATGGGTGGTGATAAATCATGATAATCTCCTCAAAGTCAGCCGAGAAAAATGTGATTCACTCAATAATCTCTTTAGACCATTCGTAACGCTATTACATGGTGGGTGTTTTGGAGGGTGACAACGCCATGAACGTCGGCAATAGGGCGTTCATGGGGCGTCGTGTAGGGAAAGACGGGAAGAGAATGGGCGTGGTGATATATTTAAATCGTTTCCTTTTTCCTTTTCTTTGTAATTTTATGTTTTGTTTTTGTTTTTTTTTATTAAAAAAGTTGCAGGGATCGAGATGTGGTGAAGAAGAAGATGTGGTGAAGAAGAAGAAGAGTGGGCCCCTTGTCTTTAGACAAAAAAAGAAAAGATTCTTTTTTATTTACTCCTGACCAACACACCAATGACTTTTTTTTTTAATTTTTCTTTCTTTTTTATACAATATATATATATATATATATATATATATATACCTGTATATATATATATATATATATATATATATATATATATATAGGTGGAGGTTCATATGAGAACCAACTTAAAGTTGAGAACCTTGAGAACCACTACATTACATGCTTGTTCACATGTGATTTAACTGCATTCACATGTGAACATTGATTTAGGTTAGATTTGTAAAGAAAAAAATTAAAAAAATCCTAAAATATAGCGAAAAACACAAAAAACAAATATATGTTCACATTTGATGATAATGTGAACAAATCATGTAAAAAGTGTTTTAAGACGTGATTTTCGAATTTTTTTTCTTTACCAATCTAACCTAAATCAATGTTCACATGTGAATGAAGTTAATCACATATGAACAAGCATGTAATCTAGTGGTTCTCAAGGTTCTCAACTTTTAGTTGGTTCTCATTTGAACCTAACCCTATATATATATATATATATATATATATATATATATATAATTAAATATTATTTTAATTATAGATTTGAATTGTATTTAATTAAATTGTATTTGTTTTGTTTTAAATAAATGAAAATTAAATTTAGTTAGTGGGTGGGTCACAGAGTGGGGGAAAAAGGGCGTTCTGGTGTTAGATCATCCGCAGTCGTAACACCAGAACGTCCATTATTCAGTAGCCACATCAGCATAACACCACAACACCATTTCATCACACACAATCATAACACCAGAACACCCCAATTTTCCCCTGGGCCCCACTATTTTTCACATAATATTCATTTATTCAACAATACAAATACAATTTAATTAATTAATTAACATAATATATTTATAAATAAAATACACAGATTTAACAAAAAAAAACTAAAATCGTTTAACTAAAAAAAATACACATTTTTTTCTTTCATATAAAAACAAAAACTATTTAAATATACATGGGTCCACGATTTAAATAAAAAAACCAATATATGATGGGGCCCACTCTTCTTCTTCTTCAACACTCTTCTTCTTCAATCTTCACCACCTGCAACTATTCTTCTTCTTCTTTAAAACCAATATATTTTTCTTTTATATAGATAGGAAAGGAAAAAGGGAAACGATATAAACGCAAAAACAAGAAAAAAAACCAAATAAAACATTTAAATATTTGAGTGGGACCCGTTTATCTTCGTTCTCGCCCCGTTCTCCCACCACAAACGCCCGCGGGCGTTCTCCATCGCCAAAACGCCCAAAAACCCTCCCATTGCGGATGGTCTTATGGGTTAGGAAGGTGAAAGGGACGTTCTGTTGTTATGCTGACGTGGCGCCTGAAAAATGGGCGTTCTGGTGTTATGGGTTACGGATGATCTTAATATATTAAAAGAAAAGTATAATTGGGTAGACATACTAAAAATAATTCAATTAAAAGTAATCTTGACCTTCTAATGAGTAAGGGTAAATAATTACAACCATTGATTTTCTTCTCCTAATTATGTCTACCTAAAGTCAACACAAGGCAAAAGACCTTAATGCCCATGTAATTTATAACTAATTACCCTTGATTAGTCTTCCTATTTTTATTTAATTACTTTAGATTCAACTATATTAACTATAAGTTCATTAATAATTAACTATATTTTTACCAATACCTTTTTTAAATAAAAAGTAAACTATTATTTTTAACATAATAGTTTATACCATTAGTAAACAACATTTTGAATCCAAATACTATTTCATATAAAAAAATCTTTTCTAATGTAGGGACTAATGATCATCCAATTGATTTAAATTACATTTAAAAAAATATATTTTTGATATAACATATTTTCAATTAGATTATTTTTCAATTGTAAATACGTTTCTGAAATGATATGATGTAAACATCTACTTAAAAGTATATTTAAGTTAGCGGATTATATTATTATAGTCAATGCGTATAATAAAAAGATTTAATAAATTCAATTTTGAATTGTGTGTAACTATTTAATCAATTCAATTTCGAATAGGATACTGAATGTAAATATATTTACTGGAAAGTGTACTTAGATAAAAAGGTTACCTAATCATAATGAAAGTGAATAAAGAAATACATACATCATATTTTGACTTTAATAAGTAAGACGTATGCATGTATATATTAGAATATACCTACAATTCTACTACTCCGATTTTAATTGCATTACTGAATATATTATATTTTATTACAATCTCTAATGAAAGTGTAATATTTTAATATGTTTTAGTTAATGTTAACAATGAAAATGTTAATGAGTAGTTATGCAATTGAAATATGCTCATTTTTATATAAATGATGATGATGATTGATATCAGTGCATGCTCAATTTAGACAGTTGATGATAATTATCATGATTTTTTCATGATTATATATTTTATTATATCATAAATTTATGGTTGATATATATGTAGTGGAAAAGGTGTTTAAAGTTTATTATAAAATATCTTATGTGCATACATTGATATTTGTGTAGACTTACATTAATGTTGAGTATTTTAATTTTAATGTTCTTTATTTATTTGCGTCAGTATATAATTTAAGTTAATTTTGAACTTTCATGTTGATAATTGATAATGATGATTGAGAAAGGATGGAAACCCCTTCTAATTTTTATTTTTATTAGATGTATACAAAATGTGTAGAATCTCATTTTTTTGATCATGAATAATTACCACTGAAGATCTGATGTAAAATGTATACTTTTATAATTTTCCTGTGTAACTAAATGTTAAACAGTGTATTGATATATCATATATGATCTAAATATATATTTATATTTTTTAATACAAGTTGTTGATAATTATTATTATGATTTTGTTTTTGATTATATTTGAATGAGATTGACAATTAGTGATAGTATGTCACGATAAAATTATTTTGATTTATATATTAAATAAAAGTATTACTATATCTTTGCTTTTTAATTTTTGCAAAATCTACCACGAATTGAGTAAATTCAGTTATTATGTTTACATTCATGATCAGAGAATAAGCATATATTGTACGTATATGAACCATATATTACTTGGTGATGTTAGTATTTAAAAGCGATTTATATAATATATATTTTGTATGATGTTTTATATATATATTTTTTATATCTTTTATAGAGCATAATTTTATACAACAAAAGTCGACTCATAGAAAACATACATTTGTTTTAAAATCCATTAGACAAATGATCTTATCATTCACGGTTTATAAAAGAAAATCATAAAATAGTCCGCGAATAATATTATTTGTGAACAAAAATGAAAAAGTTGATACATGAAAATGTGTACTGATCGATGATATATCTTTAAGCAATAATTAATATAATTTAGATAATATTTATATTATAATTAATGGATCTAATTAATAAGTAACATCAGAAACTTAGTTATAAACAGAAACTTGTAGTACACGTGTGTTACATACTTTTGCCTATATAAACCCCATCCATGCATACCATATTAGCCCACCAATACTTTTAAATACAATTGCTACTCTCTAACAACAAACATCAAACATGACTTACTCTTACCAAAAGGGTTTGACTTTGACCTTAGTCATGACCTTTGTACTAGTAGCCATGGTCTTCCAAGCCACATCACGCCCCCTCGATGACTCAGCCATGCTCGCTAGACATGAGCTATGGATGACTCATCATGGGCGTGTTTATAAAGACGACAAAGAAAAACAAGCCCGATTCCAAATATTTAAAAACAACGTTGTGCTTGTGGAAGCACATAATGGAGGCCGTGACAAGGGCTATACGCTTGAGGTCAATAAGTTTGCTGACTTGACTAACGAAGAATTTCGTGCTTCCCATTATGGTTACAAGAAACAATTACTTACAAATGAAGTATCGGGCTCTTTTAGGTATGCTAATGTTAGTGCAGTTTCAGATGAAGTAGACTGGCGAAAGGAAGGGGCAGTAACAGGCGTCAAGGACCAAGTCAATTGTGGTAAGTTTTGGTTTTAGTTTCGTACTGCGGGTTCTGTTCAGTGGTGACAATTGTGACCTATTTATTAATAAACGAGTCAACTCACGTTATGTTTAATACTATCTACGTACGGGCCAAAAGTTATATATAAAAAAAGTAGCATGATTATTGTCACTGTTTAGTTTCTGTAAACATTATCATAATTTAGCTATATATTCACAAAAATTCCAGACTACGTGGATAAAAAGTGTTACGGATTAACCCAACCCAATCAGTAAACAATACTATTCATTTTATTTCGGCCAGTATGAGATATATATTTGCTTAATAATAACATGCCCAACCCGCCTATTTCACCACCCTTAGTTATGCTTCTGAACAGATCGAGTCTTATTATTCATTAAGTGAAGGACTTACGTTGATTTCTTTGATTTGGAAACAGGATGTTGTTGGGCCTTTTCAGCAGTAGCAGCCATGGAAGGCCTCACCAAGCTCAAAACCGGTATACTAGTATCGTTATCTGAGCAAGAACTCGTCGATTGTGATATTAATGGCAATCAAGGTTGTGAGGGAGGTATTATGGAAAATGCCTTCGAATTCATAGAAAAACAAAACGGATTAAGTTCAGAATCTGCCTATCCATACTCCGCAGAAGATGGTGTATGTAACACCGAGAGATCCGCTGTCCCGGCAGCCAAAATCTCTGGCCACGAGAAAGTTCCGGCCAACAACGAACAGGCCCTGCTTCAGGTAAGTATTTTAATTTTCACTTGCTATATTTTTAGAAATTTGATATATATGACTAGATGAGTATCTTTCTTTTTTTGCTCTAATGTCTTTAATCTATTTATGTAATTTTATCGATGCAGGCTGTAACAAACCAACCTGTTTCTGTTGCAGTTGATGCAAGTGGAGATGATTTTAAACTATATTCGGGTGGGGTTTATAGCGGTACGTGTGGAACTCAACTGGATCATGCTATAACTGCAGTTGGATATGGGACCACAACTGATGGGACCAAGTATTGGCTGATGAAGAACTCATGGGGTACGTCGTGGGGGGAGAACGGGTATATGCGAATCGAAAGGGATGTCGCGGCTAAAGAAGGATTATGCGGTATCGCTATGGATGCATCTTATCCTATTTGAAATAACATGCTGAAGTGTTTATATGAAATTTGGTGTATTTAAGTGTGTTTAAATGTTGTTATATAATAAGTTATTAAAAGTTGAATTCAGATTGGGTTGATTATATCTAATAAGATTAGTCACCAATCAATGAAAAATGTTGTAGACTCTGTAAAATCGAAAAGAAGAATAAAGTAATGGAATTGTCCATATTATCATGTAAAACATGTCGGATAACATATCACTTAACTACTAAGATACATGCAGTATAAGATTACATTTCTTCAGTTAACTAAATTTTTTCTTCATATTAAGATGTATCAACAAAGAGCTAATTACGAAGGATAACAACATGCTATAACCGGTCCAAACTTTTTTACTAAGATTGTTTTTACCTTTTTTTAATCTGCAAAACAACATTATACTTTAATTCTACTTCAAGGTAATGCACATACTTTCGATTAGTCCAAATAATTGTCCACATCATTTTGTAAATGTTTATTGATAAATTTTGAGTAACCCTAATATTTCTCTTTACAACGTTTTCAAACTTTCACCATTCATCTTTGAATGGCAAAACTACAAGGCTAAGGCGTACCTATTATTTACGATTATGACTTATGAGTATAGGACATATTGTCTCTTATAAGACTTGACCTCCTAACATGCTCGTTAATTAACTCCTACTGTAGATCAAATTCATATGATATAAGTTTTCTTTTGGGATTATACACATGGATACCACTGAAATATATCATTTTGTTTTTGTAGGCCACCTATATTTAAAAATATGTCCGTAGGTAATTCAAATTCTTACGTTGTTCCATGTATACCAAATCCAGCTAAAAACTTATTTGTATTTTCCCCTAAATAGAATATTATTAATTAGTTTATACCCGTCCGTTGAACGGCTTGAAACAATATTTAGGCCATTGGTTTATAAGTAATAAATTTCAAAGTTCAAAAAATGAAAAACGATGCTAATAAAATAAATACTAGCTGGTAACCCGCGCAATGCGGCGGGAAGATATTTGAAATTCGAGAGAAAAGGTAGTGAAAATGTGAAATAGTAGTTGAAAATTTGATTTAAAATATACGGTTTAAATCAAACAAATAATAATAATATGAAGTAATATGATGAACAACACCCGAACAAAAAATCATTAAAAATTTAAAAAACACCGTATGTTTTAGATGTGTACATTATAGATGTCATATTCATATGATGATGTGAAAAAGTATATCATAGGTAGTTAAAAATAAAACTAAACTTCAAATAGCAAAATTCAAACGCACATAAATAGATTGGTTTCATCGTCGAACACGAAATCATTTGCATTTTTAAACAATCTTAACAATAATCTTAATAAGTATTACTAATAAATAAATACTACACAAAAATATTTTGCCAACACATTAAACGGATGTAAGGTCACTAAATAAAAAGATAATGATAGTATATATTTTTAACTTTCAATTAATATTAATATTGCTAAAAATAAGGAAAAAACACTTTATTTAAATTGAGGGGTATATTGGGGATTTTCCATATGACAATGACCAAGTTTTAAGGATAAATGGGGGAATTGCTTAATAAGGGATATAGATGAGTATTATACGTTGATATATATTTTATCATCTACGAGATGGTTATGTTGGTTTTTTATGATACTAATACATAACCCGCGAATTCGCGGGCTAACTCATGATTAACGGTTATATTAACATTTGTGGATTTTGGGATTACATATTAAAAATTATTGTAATGAAAGTAATACATGTAAGGATTGTAGGGTGTAGGTGTCTATTATTAAATTATGTGGTTACAATGAAGTCTAGGTTGTGATGAGGAAGAAAATCACAATCTTCATATGCTCGTTTCTTAAAGTGTCTCATCTTATATGTCGAAATCAATGGACCCATCTTATTAAACGATCATTTAAAAGTGTTTGTTGAAACTCCCCGAAAACAGAACCATTTTTTTTTTTATACTTATTAGGTCCCAACATGTCATTTCATAACTCTAACCAATGCGAATATTATACGACACCATACAAAAACAAAGAATCAGAAATTGCTGGGAAATAGGGGAATCCGGCCGCCAGATTCCTTATGAATCCGCCGGATTCAGACGGCTTTCAGACTCAACTTTTGACCAGAACTCTTATACACAATCCGGTTGGCTGAATCCGCCGGATTCCCATGAATCCGCCGGATTCATAGGGAATCCGCCGGATTCCCTAAGGCTACAGCAGAATTCAGAACCTGCAATTCGAATTACCATTTTACGAACTTTAACCAATCATAACTTCAAAACGACAAATATTTAGATTATGAAATTTTGCAGGCACATTCAAATAGTCAAAACGAAGACTTCCCTTTTTGCACTTTTTCAAATTTCATAATAACACGGGATTTTGGCATGTGGCTCTTTTTGACCCAAAAACGACCATTTTATGAACATATCAAGTCTCATACCATGAAGGCTGAGATATTGAACTTTTGACCACACATCATATACATCAAAACAAAGTTGCAAGACACTTCATCACACCATTAACCCTTCTCTAACTAGTTTTAGACCGTAAGTGCACTTAATGACCCATATTGACCCTTTTTGACTCGCTGACCCACAAAGACTGTTTTGACTCATTGACTAGCCAATCATAACCCATAATTGACTAATGGAAGGTTTGACTACATGTCAACACTCTATAACCAATAAAACACAATTTGACTATTTTCAACCATTCTTTTATTTCATAAGGACCAAACATACTCATCCATTAACTTTCAAACTTGAAAACCATAATTTACATCATATACTATCGTTGTTGACTTTCAAAGTGAACCTATTTCAAAAATACATATATCATGGCTCACCATGACACACTTTTAAAACATATCTTAAAGGGCGATTTACACAAGTATTATCCAAACGACATAAAAGAGAAACTTGCCATACTCTAATATCATGCAATCCACGCTAATCCTCTTTAACCACTTTTCCTTTCCCTTGTCCACTTCCACCTAAAACATAAAACACTTAAACAATAAGCACTTTTGCTTAGTGAGCATATAAGAAACTTAACCAAATAATACATAACATGGCTACATAAACACTATGCTAGTAAAACTAGCAACTCTATATCATAAACTTCATAAGCTTCATATCACTAACTTATGATTGTACCCACCTTTAGCTCGGAAGCTATCCGGTAACATGTACAATCACAATTCATATCACTATGATCATATACAAGTAATACACTTAATCTCCACTTGATTGTACCCACCTCTAGCTCGGAAGCTATCCGGTAACATGTACAATCAATTCATATCATAACACTTCACAAGTAACAATTTAAACAAATAAACATAATTAACTTCACATGGTTGTATGATCCTCTTACTCGGGAGTAATCCGGAACACACACAACCATTTACTTGATTAAATCCTTATATAACTCACCATAGCTTTGAAATGACGATTCACAAGATACACAAATGATGATATGTCCAACTCTTTAACACCTAATCATACAACACATAACAACATATTTAAATCACTAAAACTCATTAATTTAAACTAATAACCTCTATATGATAACTCCCCCACTTTGATTCAACTAATTCAAATTATTAATCATTAACATATTCGTAATTTAACTAGCTTACTCATTTGGTCTAATCATCATATTCAAGATCATAATCATCTGTTTTTATTTAATCATGATCACTAGCATAATCACTTCAATTTTACTTAATTGATATTTTACACTTGAATTCTCATATAAACATGTTATTTACTCTATATCAACATTACTAATAACATCTTTAAACTCATTAACATCATAACACCAATATTTAACAAAACCCTAGAAATCATTCAAGAATACTATCATCAAATTCATCACTTTTAACTTGTTATTAAATCATTAACTAGCTCAATAACACTTATAAACAACAATTCTAACAATTATAAACCCTAATTTCGTATTTATTTTCCCTAATTTCATTAAACCCTTGAAACCCCTCATGAACTAGGTTAAACATAAAGAAATCACTTACAAGAATCAAAGGACTGAAGAAGATGATGATAAGAGATGTTAATTCAAGGATTAAGGTTTGGATTGAGGTTTAATTAAGGATTTGGTGAAGGGTTTGAGCTTCTGCGATTTTTCTCAACTTCCTGGAATGTTTTGGAGTTCATTAGAATACACTACAGACACTTTACGTATTTATCTCCATATATATTTCATTTCCTTTTTATTTACAGTCTAGAACTGGTAATTCATTTTACGTTTTTCACTATATCTCTTTATTTACATCATATTACTTCGTAATAAAATTATATTCGTATACGAAATTAAATTCCTGATAAAATTGGGGTGTTACATTTGTTGATTTATAGTTTTTAATTTACCCTTTGGATTTTCATTAGTGTTGCTCTGTATGGTTTAGACTTGATGCTATTGTTTGTCGACTCGTCTCTATGAGCATTTTTTTTCACTTATGCTACATCGGGCCCCGGGTGATGAACTCGTATGCAAGTCTCTTTTAAAAGAGTAATAACGTTGATAAATACATGTGTTGATCATTACCAAACCATGTCATCCACCCATTTCGCCTCATCTACTGAATTAATGTCTATGTTTGTCTTTAGGGCTATGACAGTAGCAGCTGTTTATACCATGTCCATTACCTGATTGATATGACTCTCTAGAAAGATAGGCCATATCAACCTTCACAAATGAGAACTTTTTGTTAAAGGAATAGTATAGCCAATACAACATGCTTCAAGGAAACAATTTATAACACTTTGAAGGTTACTTCAAGATACTAAGTATAGCAAGTACTTAACTTACTTGTTTAGACAATTGCGCGCATGATTTAAAACTTGTTAGTGATACTTTCTATTCCCTTCATTTACTATAAAAATCCACTGTAGTATGTCCATCTTATAATTATCGGGTAGCGCTTTAGCTCTATCCGTCCTCTTAATCTGCACACAAATTAAATTCAACCGTCTTCTAAGTTATCATTTGTTTATTATTAATAGAATATTTGGGCTTAAATTTGCTTATATCCAAGAATGGCTGTGGAAGGGATAGAAACATTCTTCATGAGAGTATCATAGCCATTGAACAAATTACGTTGGACTTCAAATGCAACATTTTAGTAAAGATCAACATTGGCAAAAAAAAATTAATGAACAAAATAAAAATATAAATAAATAATTGCTTGAAGAGTGAGAAGCCACCCACCATGATTAGTATGTCTAGGCTCTAAATCAGACTTTATATTTAGTGTTCTTTTTTCCATGACTACTATGCCTGCTATTTATATCGAGACTTTAGTAAATATGCAATAATCTTCATACTTTTTGAACTAAAATCAGAAACTTATTGCATCTACAACCTGTTTGTAAACTCTAATAAGGTGAAGACTTTAACTTTTTATTATACGTACATGAAATTAAACTTCTTATGTGAATATAAAGTTATACATGCTAACCTTTCATTTAAGTAGGAAACTTACAGAAAAACCAAGTCCAAGTTGTGTGTCCAGTGACCAAAAGACGGATGCAAGATGAGCGCAATCATTTCAACATGCTACACCCAAGAACAATGAGAAGTGAGTACCAGGAGACATCAACGGTTGCTTTGTCATTTTTCCATGGGAGCCGGAAATTGACCCTCGGTTTGATTTCTATTTCTGTCATTTGAAGCCTAAAGTTGACCCTCTATTTGAGTTCTCTTTCTTTGATTTGGAGGCTTAAGATGACCCTCCATTTGATGTTGATAAAATACTTGTGGGGGCTGTACTACACCCTGCTGCTGATGAAATCAACTCTGGATTTGATCCAGTCCCTGTTAATGTTCCATAATACTACCAGCACTACTAGTTAGAGAGGTGGCAACAACAACTCATTTACTTATGGGATCTGCATATATCATCTATTTCCAACGGGCCAACCGGGAACCGTTGCGTTTTAGTTAAAAACGCAACGGTTGAAATTGGTTAAAAAGAAGAAGAAGAAGAAGATTAATATCGTAGCTTTAATTTTGGTAATCATATTTGACAAACTTATTAAAGGTTTGGAGAAAAAGTATTTCCGATCAACACTGCCCATTTTAACACACATAAAATGTACAGCTTTTGACCTGTTACCCGACCCGGGTAATCCACCCATATATAAAAGTAAGCTTGAATTTCATGCTCACCCTAAGTGGCCATCCTTTTAAATCGTATTATTTAAGACTCCTGTTGCTGCAGGAACATACAAAGAAAACTACCAAGATAACAAAAATGGAGAGCAAAGTACAAATGGTTATTATTCCAACACTTGTAATGAATTTGGTATTCTTTCATTTAGTGATCACCGGTTGGTTAGTAGAACGGGCTCATGACCCATCGTAACTTATCAACCTTGTAAGACTTGACCTCCTAACATGCTCGTTAATTAACTCCTACTTTAGATCAAATTCATATGATATAAATTTTCTTTTGGGATTATACACATGGATACCACCGAAATATATCATTTTGTTTTTGTAGGCCACCTATATTTAAAAATATGTCCGTAGGTAATTCAAATTCTTACGATGTTTCATATATACCAATTCCAGCTAAAAACTGATTTGTATTTTCCCCTAAATAGAATATTATTAACTAGTGTTACACCCGTCCATTGAACGGCTTGAAACAATATTTAGGCCTTTGGTTCATAAGTAATATATTTCAAAGTTCAAAAAATGAAAAACGATGCTAATAAAATAGATATGAATATTATATGTTGATATATATTTTATCATTTACGAGATGGTTATGTTGGTTTTTTAATGATATTCATTGATCGTCTTCATTTTCTATTATATTTTGAACTACTAACTCATTTTCAACATATTTAATTAATTAAAATGTTTTAATAAATTGTTCTAATAATATAAGGAATTTATACCAAAATTTAGTATATAGTATGTGAGTGAGTTAGGTGGTAGGTTTGCCATTCTATACCCCCAAAAAAAAAAACCTTTCAAAATGCATATCTTTTAATCAACATACTCAAAGGAATCAATACCTAAAATTAAAGTCTCAACAATACATAGTAAATCTAAAGCTATCTACTGTTACGCATTGTTCTTGTATATATAGAAGAGACTCCCATCAATGAAACTTTACTTAATTATTACTCCATCCATCCTAAAATAATGCCAATCGATAAAAACACACAGTTTAATAAAAGATAGAGGATCATAGGGGAAGACCATTTTTTAGGAGAAGGAGGAGAAGCTTTAATCTTGACCATCCATTGCTATCTGAACGGATGAGATGCTGCCACATCCACACATAGGGGGTATTATGTAAACACATAAAATTGAGGGTTACGCGTGAAATGTTTATTTTTGGCAGAAGGGTAATTTAGTAATTTGCGCGTCTTATTCAATATGGGGGCAGTGTATGGTCAAATCATAACAGGCTTTTCCTTTCTCGTGAACATTACAAGCCCTTTCAACACACACACTAAAACACACACTAATCCACTGAAAGTCTGAAACTATCAATCAATTTCAGATCTGTAGCTTTTTTTTCCGAAATTTTACGATGAAGAAAGCTATTCAACCTTCTAGTTCGAAAGCTATTGTCTCATCTGGTAGAGAAAAGAAGCGAAAAATACCTCGTAATTTATCCGATTAAGTTTTTTTCCTTCATTATGATATATATATATATATATATATATATATATATATATATATATATATATATATATATATATATATATATATTCCGTCTTGATTTGTTGAATTTCTTATGTCACAGCGACTCGTAGAAGTCAGCGTAGTACTCGCTACCAGTTTCATACTCAAAATGATAAAGGTGAAGCTACGATTCATGTATCTGATGGTGAAGATAGTAACGAAATCGAAACTGTAGCAAGAGGTATCATCATTGATTATTTATACATTTTTTTTTCTTTTTTCACATCATGTTACTGCATTTTTTTAACGTTTTTAATCGGTGAGATGATGATGACTGTTGATTATGTGAGTTACTTTTTTTCAAAGTGTTGGAATACAAGATTTATTGTTTTATGTTACGTTTTTTACTGCATTTTTTGTTTTTTCTTAATGGATTCTATACCTTTTTTCAACATTTTATGTATGAAATACCTTATTACATTCTTGTAATTTACCTGCATTTTTACAAATTTTTATATTCTTATTATGATTAAAATTTAGTTATTTATTGCATTTTATAATTATTGTTTACTGCATTTTTCATTTTTATACTGGATTTTTTATACTGCATTTTATATTTTTTTCAACATTTTTATATATGTAATACCTTATAGTTTAGCTGCATTTTTTTGATTTTGTAGTTTACCTGCATTTTTACAAAATTTTATATTCTTACTCTCATGATTTTAACATGTCTTTTTTACTGCATTTATAATTATTATTACTGCATTTTAATAATTGTTTTGTTGCATCTTTTGGTGTACGTATGTAATGGTTTATGTTAAGCATATTTATTAGATTATAATTTGTTGTTCTTGCATTTTCCATTTTTTATGCTGCATTTTTCATTTTTACAAATTTTTATATTCTTACTATGATTAAAATTTAGTTATTTATTGCATTTATAATTATTGTTTACTGCATTTTTCATTTTTAAACTGGATTTTTTATACTGCATTTTATATTTTTTTAACATTTTTATATATGTAATACCTTATAGTTTAGCTGCATTTTTTTTGTTTTTGTAGTTTACCTGCATTTTTACAAAATTTTATATTCTTACTATCATGATTTTAAACATGTCTTTTTTACTGCATTTATAATTATTATTACTGCATTTATAATTATTATTACTGCATTTTAATAATTGTTTTGTTGCATCTTTTGGTGTACGTATGTAATGGTTTATGTTAAACATATTTTATTATTATAATTTGTTGTTCCTGCATTTTCCATTTTTTATGCTGCATTTTTCATTTTTATACTGGGTTTTTAGTTTTACACTGCATCTTTTCATTTACACATCTGCTATGTAGAATTTTGATTCTTATTTATTATTTTTTAAAAATGTTTTGTTTTTGCATTTTTTTAATCAGCATCATGTTCTAGTTCATTTTGTAGATAAAAGAGTCAAGGAGAGTCAAAGTAAGAAATCTAAGAAAATGAAGTCCGTTAAACTTGAAGTTGAAAAAAAGAAATCTCGTTCAAAAAAGAAGAATGTCCAGAAGGAAGTTGTTTATAATAGTATTTTGGGTAGATCTTCCCCAAGGTGGCTCAAATCTATACTTCAAGCTGCAACTGCAAAACATAAGCATTTGATACGTTCTTTGGGTTTTGGTTCTCTGATTGATTGGTCTTTTGATTTTGATGGGATCCCTTTGAAGTTGGGTCAGTTTGTTGTTCAAATGTTTGATCCTGAAACATGTTGATTAAATTTTCCTGATGGTAGGGCAATTAGAATTACAAAGGAACTTATTCATGATGTGCTTGGGTTTTCAATTACACCAACTTTTATCAATATAGATCAAATGACGAAGGATGCAGATTATCTTTATGAAGAATTTCGAAAATTATTTGAAGTTAAGAAAAATGATCGTCTTATAGTGAATGTTATTCACGATTGGATGATTGATCAGATTGAAGGAGATAGAAAATACAAGTTGTGTTTCATGGTTCTTGTTACAACTTTGTTGATGGAGACTTCGGAAGATGGTAGTGTCAATGAAAAGATTTTACCTTTCGTTGATCATTCTGAAGATGTTGTAAAGTATTGGGACTGGTGTGGTTTTATCTTGGATGCAATGATCAGAACGACTACTGATTTCGACCCTGCTAAAAATTTCAATGGGCCATTGTTGGTTATGGTGGTAAGTATTTTAATTGTTCATATATATTGTATATTTTAAAAATATTTTTATACGTAAATTTAATAGTGTATTTTTTTTTTTTTTGATTCAAAGCTGATTTATGTTAACTCAACTACGATCAATGAGGAGAATGCAATTAGGTTCAAACCTGGCTTTAGAAATTGGACATCTGATATTTTGTTTGCTCGAGAGAAAGCTGAGATAGATAATGGTGGTTTTGGTCTAGAACATGTCAGGATTTGTGAAGGTCTTGAATATGTTGAAGAAGTATCTTCTGATGATGAAAGTGATTCACCTATAATTAGGAGGAATCGTTACGTGAGTGTCTCAGATTTTGCTGAAAGTCAAGATGTTTTCGCTGATGTTTCTGATCTAAACTATGATTTTCACGTTGGAGACGACAAATTGATAGTAAGTGAATTACATTTTTCTTTTTTTAAAATAATTGCTGTATTTTGTTGTTGAAAAAATAATAAATAGTTATTTATTTTGTTTTTGTAGTCTGTTAAGAAGAACATCAAAAACCATCTTGCACATTTGCGTGATTACAAAGCGTTCATAGATGAATATCTGTCTAGTGCATTGTCATTTCATCCCTTTGATCATGCATTGCTTGAGCTGGCTGCAGAGAGAAACCAAATAATTGAATGTAAACAAGGGTATTTGAATGTGGTTCAGTCTGATAGTGAAAAGAATTTGAATGTTGGTTCTGATCAGGAGAAAGAGATTAGTCCACTGGGTTGTAAAGGTGTAAAAGAACATGGTGAATCGTCTCAAATTAAAATTTCAGACAAAGACTTAGATGGCTTAATTGAGATAGTCCATCCAGCTGGTGGTGCTAAGGTTGTTAATCAAACGGAAGTCAAGAACAATAACTCAAGTGTAGTTGATGTTAAAAGTGTGTCTAATAGAGTTGTTGACAATTCTGTTAAAAGCGAGGTTGAAGATGATGTGAAGATCAATATGCCTGTTTCTGTGTATCACGAATCATCTCATCGTAGCTTATTGAAAAGGAGGAAGTTAAATGATGAGTTCCCGTCATTTGATTTAGGATTCAAATTTGATGATCCAGGTGATAAAAGGCAGTTGGTTGTAGAAGATATTTTTATTGATTCTGATGTTGATTTTCAAAAGAATTTTAATAAAGAAATTAAATTTGAAGTGTGTGATGAAGCAATGGCAGTTGTTGATAAAATTTGTGGTTTAGTTGCATCTGGGAAGCTTGTTGAAGTCAATAAAAATGATGAAGATGTAAAGTTGAGACTGCAGTTTTTTGACAAGCTTAATGAGGTAAAAAAAGAAGAAGCAGCAGAACGTAAGATGATTGTTGAAATTGAACAAAAAAATATTGAAGCAGAAAGAAGAAGAGTACAAGAGCTTGAGGCAAGAAATAAACTCATTGCTAATGAGAGATCTATGGAAGAAGAGCTTGGTCGAAAGCGTACTGAAGCTCGAAAGAAACTTATTGAAGATTACTTGTTTATAAATGAACAGTCTGTAGTTGAGCATCAAAGTCTGAGTTCAGGAAGTGATGAATGTGTTATCAATCCTGTTCATCCCTCTCGATCTGAACCTGTTTCAACCAGTAGTTGTGGTGCTTCTCAAAAAATAAAATTCCAATTTCCAAAGCATATTCCAAAACCAATATCTACATTTCCGATAAGCAAGCATTTCATAGCATCAACAAATGTTTCAACTATTCCATCTTCAATTACTGATGTAAATGTTGAAGAAACTGTTGAGGTTGAAATTGATGGTCATACTGTGCAAGCAAAGGTTTCTGATGATCTGTTTACACCATACGCTGTTAAGGAGGTTTCTGTGGCTTCAAAACTTACAGTGCAAGAGGAAAGAGTTTGCAGGTTCATATTTAGCGCCTCTCAACCTGTTAGGTATTTTCATCTTTTTTATACATTTTTTACATTTAATTTAATATAGTTGCATTTCTTAATTTAATATAGGTATTTTTATTAATTTATTTTTTTTAAAAATGCAGTCGTGTTTATTTCACAAACTATTCTAAAAGTCTTGATTTGAAATCCTTGGAAACGCTGCATCCTGGATTTCCAGTAGTTGCATCTGTTATTGATGTCTGGACACAGATCATGAATTATGAAGAATCTTTTAGAGAGTTATCCGAAGAATGTGTCGGCCGTGTTTTCTGTGATACTTCAGCATTGGTATATCTTTATCCATAATTTTTTTTTATTTAAGATTTTATGTTGTGTTGAATGATTTATTTATTTATTTTTTCAATTTTTAGACATATAATGTTATAGATCTACATCGTGATCAAACCCATGTTACATCTGTTTTTCAACAATGTGTTAAATCAAGTTTGAAGCAAACCGCAAATGCAAATATGAGTAAAATAGCTATGGTATGTTTCTATTTTTTAAATTTTATTTTTGTTGAAAATAATTATTATACTTGTATATATATATATTTTTTACAACCTGTGTGTTTGTTCCTTTTTATTGTTTTATTACCAGGTGTTTTTTCCAATATTAATGCCGTTACTGGTTGGAACAACAACTCTTAACCATTACTACTTGGTTTGTTTCAATTTGAAAGATCCTAGTGTTTATATCATTGATAGCATTAATACTGAGCAGAATGATGTTTTTCGAAGATATATGAATTTGCCCAACACTCTTGTAAGTTTTTTTTTTTTAAATGAATAACATTTTGTTTCAATTTTTTTTTGTCTTAACTTGCGATTGTGTGTAATTGATATTTCCTTGATATTTTCTCTTTTTTAAAAACAACGTTTGATGTTTTGTGAGTATCTTGGAACGATTGAAAAACATCCTAACACTTTTGAGCTGATGTCTAAAGAAATAAAAGTTCTTGATGTTGAATGGGCTACTAAAGACAATTACGTAGACTGTGGTGTTTTTCTGATGAAACATATGGATTGTTGTAAAGATAATGCAGTAAAAGATTTGAAGGACCAATTCGATGTTCATTGCCTGGAGAAACAGGTTGAAGATTTGAGGAAAAAGTTTATGAGTAAAATTCTTCTATGTGATTTCAATGATGATGTGCAGCGGGTAAAAGATGCAGTTGAAGCGTATGATAAACTTGATCCAGAGTACAGGGTGATGAACAAGAAATTATCAAAGGATAATGTGGGCAAGCGTGTACTCGGGAAGATTTAGTTTAATCATGTTCTATTTTTGAAGCTGTTTGTTTTTGGTACTATGTCTTCAGATATATCTTTTGTGGTTGCTATGTTTTCAAACAATTATGATCTGTTTTAGGTTTTATGATTGTATTTTGGATGTTGTTGGAACTTTAAGTATTTTCTGTATTATGTGTGATGTTTTATAAAACTATTATATCTGTCTTTTTGTTTTTTAAGATGTGTAGTGGTTTATTTTCTATTAGTGTGTTTGAAATGAAAATTAAAAATGTTACTGCATTTTTTAAAAAGTTCACTGCATTTTTTATTTTTGACTGCATTTTTTAATTTTTTACTGCATTTTTAATACCGTTGCAGTTTTATAAAAGTAACTGCATTTTCTATTATCTTTTAAAGTTATTAACATTTCTAACATACTGCATTTTATTATCTAACATACGATAATAAAAGTAACTGCATTTTATTATAAAAGTAACTGCATTAGTATTTACTGCATTTTTTTATCTAACATACTGCATTTTATTCAAAAAGTGTAGACAATGTATCAGCCATTTTTATCTATGGTTCAGTTGACATTTTTTCCGTAATGTCGATATATGTATAAATACAATATACGATAGATCTGTATGTATATATTTATACAATCGATTTTTTAGAATAGAATCATAAAAAATCTTGAATCAACTACGATTTTTGCAATATTAGTTACTGCATTTTTTATCTAACATACTGCATTTTTTTTTATGACTGTCACGATGTTTGGGACGGGGGGTTAAAAATGTAATTTACTAACGAACATATCATTTACTGGCGTTCATATCATCAGTTGTATATATAGTCTTCTTTTCATTATTACACATCATTTTTTTTTTCACAACTTCTCTCTCCACATTCAAACCCAATTTGGTTCTCTCTCCTTTACACACACACAGTTACACACTGCAACACGATATCGTTGAAGCCCTAAATCAATCAGAATTCTATAATAGTTGTTGTTAATCAATACTTTGTGTTCATTACCGACAACAATAACTGTGTCATTTTTTAATCATCATGACAAATAAAAAGGAGAAAACATTATCTGTTTCCAAATCTTCAAAAGTGATAACGAAGAAGAAGAAAGCAAAAGATATATCTACGCGTATGTGATTTATTTATTTATTTTTTTCTACCATTATTTTGTTTGTTGTTTGCCTTTATATTTCATTTTTACTAATTTTTTTTTTTTTGGTTTGTTTGTTGTTCAATGTATAGCCACTAGAAGAAGTAATTGGAAAGCTAAAAAGGCATCTGACGATGATGAACTTAATAGCGAAAATGCTTTGATATCTGTTGATCAAAATCCGGATAATGTTAAAGGTTTGGTTACTGTTACTTATTATTATTATTTTTTTTTTATTTTGATGTGAATTACAAATAATAGCATTTAATTCGATGATTTGTTTTTATTTTAGTTGTAGATAATTGGAGTATATTTTGTAGTATCTCTGTTTCTGGTGTGTATGTCGCATATATATCTATGTTTCCTACTTGTAGATGATTTTTTTTGTGTATTACTGGTGGTATTGTATTGTCTACATGTGTTCAACTATTTTTTTTTTAATGATTTTATGTGTATAAGAATTCAAAAATGAAATATGGATTTTAGTCTTAGTAACTGCATGTTTTGAATTTATATATATATTTATATTTTTAATTGATGTTAGACTTTAATGTACATAACACTGTTGAAGTTATATATTGATTTTTTTTCCTGAAGAAAGACACTGTGCAAAACTTGTGTAAGTTAAAACTAAATCCAATGTTTTTTTGATTTTTTTTTGATTTTCTGAATGCATTTTTTGAATGTCTAAAATTATATACATGTTTTGTATATCATTTTTGTAGTAAAAAAGGAAAAGAAAGTGAAGCCAAAAGTTAAGTTTCCTACTATTGATGCAAGGCGGTCACCTTCATGGTTGTGCAAAACAATTGTTGATACAAACACTGAACAGAAACAAGCTATTACAGATATTGGGTTTGGTAGTTTTCTGGATGGTGCCTTTGATTTTGATGTAATACCTACAAAGCTTGGTTACTTTGTTGTCCGGATTTTTGATTGTGATGAATGTAAGTTCAAGTTTCCAGATGGGCGATCAATAAAGGTTACAAAAGAACTAGTTCATGATATTACTGGACTGCCATGTGGAGGTTCCCCTATTGATCCTGAAGATAGGGCGTTTGATACTGAACCAATTGTTAAGACGTTTAGGGATCAGTATTCAAGTACTAAGCTCTCATATTATTACAACAAACCTCTTGAAGAAATTATAAGGAAAATGTCAACAGCTGACAGGCAATTTAAGCTAAACTTTCTTGTTCTTGCCACGTCTTTGTTGATGGAGTGTACCAAGTCTGGTTCTGTTAATACGAAGATATTGATGTGCATTCCTGAAAAGGATGAAGATATTAAATCCATGGATTGGTGCGGCTATGTTATAGATTCAATGATTAGATGTACAAGAAGCTTCAAGTTTAAAAATAATTACAACGGGCCATTGTTATTGATGGTGGTAAGTATTTCTGTTTGCATGCTGTTATTACTTGTTTATTTGTTTACATCAATCTTACTTTTTCTTATAATCTTATTTTGCTTTTTTGAAGCTTATCTACGTTAATTCCACACGGTTCAAGAATGAAGAAGTGCGTAGATTGAAGCCAGGTATTTTAAACTGGAATACGCAAAAACTTAAAGAACGCGAGAACTTAGAGATTAAGCAGGGAGGTTTTGCTCTTGAAAATATCTGCATTCTTGAAGGCTTGGAGGAAGTTGTCACAAAAAAAAATGTTAAAATGTCAAATAAGAAGAATAAACCTTCAATTTTGGAAGATGAGAATCTTAAGGTTAGTTTAACATATTTGTTACTCAATGCAGCTTAATGTATATTATTTACTGCATTTTTATTTCTATTATTATTATTAGTAGTATTATTATTATTATTATTTTGTTAACAGAATCAGAAGAGGGTTTTACAAGAGCAACAGGGAAGTTTGGAAAGTTTGAAAAAAGTGATAGACGATTCTATGAGTAATTTGCTTGATAGTTATCCCGATGATCCTGAATTACAAATGTTGGATTCTTTTAGAAAGAAGTTATATGGAGCTTCTTATAGAAAAACTGATGATGTTGGAGTATCTAATAGTGCTTTTGTTTTTGGCGAAAACTCGCATCCTTTTGAAGATGCGGGAATGTTTAATGATATAGGGTTTGATGGTTCTAGTGTTGATGCTGTTAATTTGACTGATGGTGAATTTGGAACAAAAAGTGATCATTCGCATGAAGAAACTGTCATAGGCAACAAGATGGTTGTTGGAAATGATTTACATAAGGTTTTCTATGCAAATGATGATGGAGTTGTTGAATATACATTACCTGAGATTGTTCAAAAAGATCAAATTATTGAAGATGTCACAAATGTTTGTGTTCAAGGTCTCGAAAAAAATTGCAATTTTCAGATTATGAATGTGACTTTAGAAAACTTGGATACATCTGAGCATCAGGTAGATACTTTTCTTTGATGTTTATAGCCCAATTTTTTAGTAGTCTTATAATCTTTTTAGTACACTTTTTAAATTTTGTTTGTTGTCTTTTTATTCGTATTAAGTGTAACAGAATATCGCTTGTACAACTGGAGTAACTCCCCAATTCGTGAAGATGATATAATGACGGATTCAGGTATTGATAATTTTGTGAGCAGTTTCTTGCAAGATAACGAGTTTTTACAACCAGAAGAAGGTTATGCTCCTGCTCTGCAATTTTATCAAGTTTTTCATGATGTGCCTGCAGCTATGTTATCAGCACAGGATAAAATCCAATCGGAAGAAGCTGAGAATAAAGTTAGTGAAGTAGATGATACCTCATCAGTAGCAACTGCAGAAGACATTGCTGTACAAACTTTGGCAAATGCTCTATTACTAACTAAACAGCCGACTGCTGAATGTAAAAAAAAGTGAGACTGAGGAGGTGGATGGGAATCAAACAGTGGTATCGGGATGTGAATCTGAATCTGTTAAAATTTATGGGTTAGAGAAGCAGGATAACTCTAATAGTTTGAATCAGGAGGTTTTTAAAAATAAAGAAAACGATAAGGAGTTAAAAAGGATAAATATGCAACAATCATTGAAGAAGTTAGCTGAAGATAAATTGAATAAAGGAAGAGCAACAAAGTCAGAAAGTATAAAGGAGAAGGCAGTTATGAACTTAAGTGGTCAAAAAGATGTGTGTCATACACCAAATGCCCCAATTAAGAATGTTGGTTCACCTTTGTTGATCAACAAGAAGTCTTTTGAAAAACAACTCAAGGATTTACGTACCACTTATTCTCCGGTTAAAAACTCGAAAAAACCATCAGATCTTAGCTCGATTGTGTGTTTTGAAAAACCACTGCAGGTTGAATTTCCTCCTGAAAATTTAAAAAGGAATACTGCACTTGTAGGCTTTGATTGTGATGTAAAGAAGAAGAAAGAAGCTGGTAAGCGAAAACGTGATGCTGTTAAGCAAAATAAGGAGGATGAAACTGAGGTTGATATTGATGATGAAAAAAGGAAGGCGAAGGTGTCTGCATTTCTTTCTTCTCCATTTGCTGAAAGAGTTGTTTCTCTATTGGCAAAGAGAACTACAGATGAAGAGAGGGCTGCAAGGTTCATATTCAGTGCATCTCAACCCGCAAAGTAAGCTTCTCGCTAAAAATGCAGTTGACTATTAAAAATGCAGCGTTTTTATGCTTTTTCTATATAAAATGCAGTGATTTTTTATGTAAAAATGTAGTGAATAATATAAAATGCAGTCAATTTTTTAAAAATGCAGTGAATTTTTTGTAATATGCAGTGATTTTTTCAAAAATGCAGTGAAAAAATGCAGCGTTTTTATGCTTTTATATATAAAATGCAGTGATTTTTTATGTAAAAATGTAGTGAATAATATAAAATGCAGTCAATTTTTTAAAAATGCAGTGAATTTTTTGTAATATGCAGTGATTTTTTCAAAAATGCAGTGACTTTTTCCAGTGCTTCTCAACCCGCTAAGTAAACATCTCGTTAAAAATGCAGTTGACTTTTAAAAATGCAGTGTTTTTATGATTTTCTATATAAAATGCAGTGATTTTTTTATGTAAAAATACAGTGAATAATATAAAATGCAGTCAATTTTTAAAAAAATGCAGTGATTTTTTAAAAAATGCAGTGACTTTTTTTACATATTTTTTATTTTGTTATTTTGTCTTGCAGTTCCATTTATTTCAAGACGCATACGTTAAACCTTGAGTTATATCTGTTGGAGAGCCTCTATCCTGGTTTTGCTATTGCTTCTTCGATAATTGATATCTGGTCACAGATTCTTAATTACGAAGAAAGCAAACGTGATATGTTGAAAAATTCTGCTCGTGTTTGCTGTTGCACCCAAACAATGGTCTTTATTTATTTTATTTATTTTTAAAAGGCATTATATTTACTGTTCATTTATATTTTAACTGTTAATTTTTTTGATTATTTTTTTGTAGGAAAATTTTATGTTTGATCCTTCTTTAGATCAAACCATTCCAGACAAGGTGTTCAAAGAAATAATCTAAGTGTACTGCAAATTCCATATGGATCGTACAAAAAAGTGAACTTGGTATTTATTTATTTTTATTTTTTAAATATTTTTTTTTAAAATTTTTTTTAGTGTTTTTGTGTCTGTGGCAACTTGATATTTCTTTTTTTTTTTTTATAGGTTTTCTTTCCAATTCTGATGATATCAAAATCCAAAAAGTCAACAACAAATCACTACTACTTGATGTGCTTCAATTTAACCAATTTGAGAATAGATATAATTGATAACATCAAGTTTACTGAGGACGAACTTGCTGATCCAGACATTGTTTTTCACAGATATGGAAATCTTCCAAATTTATTGGTAAGTTGTTTTTTATCTTATTTTGAATCTTTTTGTAAAAATTGTTTTACTGCATATTTTGTATAACTGCATTTTTTATTTTTATTCACTGCATTTTTTGTTATCATCTTACAGACAAAGAAGTTTTGTTCCCATCTGGCTGTTGAAGAACATTTTGTTCCCAGTTTTGAGTTAATGAGTAAGAAAATAGAAATACTGAATGTTGAATGGGCAACAGAAAATAACTATGTTGATTGTGGTATTTTTGTCATGAGACATATGGAATGCTACAAAGGTAATGGATTGGCAGGTTTTGATACTCAATTGCAAGTTGAAGGAACAGGTCAGAAGAAGCAGTTGGATGATCTGAGAAAGAAGTATGCTGCAAAGATTGTATTATCAGATTATAATACTCTCGTGAATCATACCACTGAAAAAGTGAGGGAATATGATCGACTTAGCAAGGAAGTGAGGTCTAAATATGAGAAGACAGTGAAAAATAAAATTGGAAGACGTTTGGCCAAAACTTTGGGTTCGTGAATGCAGTTGTTTTATATGTGTCTGAATTGTGTTTGTTTTGCTAAGACAATTACAAGTTGTATCTTTTTTTGTTGGTACTTCAAAAATACCTGACATCCTGTTTGTGGCTTTATTATCAGAAATATTGAATGTTTTTTTTACTATGTTTGTGTTTCAGTGAGTTTTTATTTTGTTTTAAAAAAGATATTATTTTTTTTTTACCACATTTTGTCACTGCATTTTTTTTTATATGTAAATTACATTGAGCATGTTTAGGTAGATGGAAACTTTGGGTTCGTGAATGCAGTTGTTTTATATGTGTCTGAATCGTGTTTGTTTTGCTAAGACAATTACAAGTTGTATCTTTTTTTGTTGGTACTTCAAAAATACCTGACATCCTGTTTGTGGTTTTTATTATCAGAAATATTAATGTTTTTTTACTATGTTTGTGTTTCAGTGAGTTTTTATCTAGTTTTAAAAAAGATATTATTTTTTGTAACCACATTTTGTCATTGCATTTTTTTTATATCTAAATTTCATTGAGCATGTTTAGGTAGATGAAAACATGTCTTCATATAGAATAACATTCAAAACTCAATCCAAGTATCATAATGCTAACATAAAAGTCAACATAACAGAATTAAAAATTAAAGCACGTATTTATGAAAGTTAACAGAAATAAAAGTCAAGATAACATTTTAAACTCAATTCAAAAAAATATTGTAAACTCAATTCAAGATGCTAAAATAGAAGTCAAGATATCAAAATTAAAATAAATTAAGTTTTGCTATAGGAAATGCGGTGATTCTATACTAAGATGCAGTAAGTTGATTCCCCTCAATCATGGCATTTGCTGTTGGTTGATTAGCCTCAGTCGTAGCATTTGCTGTCGGAGTGTTTTGACTGTTTTCTCCCATAGGTGTGTTTTTACAACCCCTGGTGTTATGCCCATACTCCTTGCACTTCTTACACTGAATTGCTCTTTTTTTAGCTTTATCCATCGCAATGTCACCTGTTGATTGTGCTCTTTTACGCCCTTTAGTTCTCACGTCATCTGGATTCTTAATAGTGTGTTCAACAGGTTTTTTCACTCCAAAAAAAGAACAAATTGCCTCACCTTTATCCATTTGCACTGCAGTAGGGAATTCAGCTTTAGCCTTTTCTAGTAATTCCATTAGTCGTTCTCTATACTTAGCAAATTTATCGACACTGTGAACCAGCCTGTTTGCAGTTTGCTCAACAATCTGTTGCATCTCTCTTATTCCGGCCAATGGACTATCACGTATTTCATGGTGTTCATCAACTTTGTCTGTCTTCTCTGGAATAGCTTCTACAGACCATCTTTTAAGGACATATTTTTTTGGAAATTCTTCTAAGTTCTTAAAACGGAACACATAGAATATGTGTCGACACAACAACCCATACAAATCAAATTTCTTGCAAGAACACACAGCTGTTATATCTGATGTGTTGTAGGTAACCTTCAAAACAATAGAATCAGCAGTGTGCAATGAAATGTGTAAGACTAACTTTTAAAATATTATAGCTACAAAAAACTCATTATTAAAATGCAGTACTGTAATAATTATAGTGCAGTACATACCTCATGGATTCTCTTTGTTTCTACGTCTTTAATTCTGAATTTTTCAGAATCTTCATGCTTCTCGTGTGTCTCTGACAAACAATCTGTGTAGCTGGCAACCAGATCATCTTGTACATCGAAAAAAATTGAACGAGTGTACATAATTGCTGCCTGCTTTTCTAATTCAAGGTTTGTTTTGAGATCAGCAATAGTGTATCTTGTGTTGTGGTCATTCTGTTGCTGCACATATCGTTGATGTTCCATAGCAGTATCATAATGGGTCAAGAACTCGACCAAAGTTAAGTACCTGCTTGTAAATTTCGAGAAGAAATGATTCTCACTTTCTGATCTCGAGGATGTTCGCATGAGTCCAACCAAGGGTTCATCTAATAGATAAGCTGGTATCCACCTCTGTCTCATATCATAAATTTCTTGCAACCATTCGTTATCCTGAAGTCCAAATTCTTCAACTATTCTCTTCATTCGCCTCTCAAACGTTTCTGGTAATATCTTATCCGTCTAAACAATTCCACAGATTTTCTTTTTGAAATCTGTGTTCGCACACAAAACAGGACCAACCTAGTAAAAACAAAAAATAACATAAACTTTTTAGTTTTTTTAGTAATTTATAGTGCTGCATTTTTTGTTATAATAACTATATAGACGCATATGTTTTAATTGTAAAGTACCTTTGTCGTTAACTTGCGCATTATATGCCACATACAAAGCCGGTGTCTTGTATTTGGAAAAACAACTTTTATTGATGCACGCATTGCTGCATCCTGATCTGTCACAACAACTTTTGGGTCGGTCTTGAAAGTTTTTTTGAAAGTCTCTAGAAGCCATGTATAATAAACTTCGGTTTCTTTGGTCAAAAGGGCCGATCCAAAAGTTACACATCGGTTGTGGTTATCGATTCCAGTGAATGGTACGAAAACCATCCCATACCTGTTGGACAAATAAAAATAAAACATTTAATGTAATGAGAACATCAGTTAACTGCATTCTTGTTATAGAAGCTTTTAAATCTAATATTTTTGGTTGTTAAGTTTAAGTAACATAACATTTTTGTGTATTTGTATTTTGAATTTATTTTTACAACAACAATTTTACCTGTTGGATTTGAAAGTTGAGTCGAATGACACAACATCGCCATAGTATTCATAATTTCGATGAGCTTCTGGGTCTGCCCAAAAAACCCCAGCTAGTTTGCCTTCTTCAGTTAAAAAGTAGTCCACATAGAAGTCTTTGATGAATTGCATTCTTGCTAGGAGTTTCTCTATAGCCATCTGAGCATCTTCTTTCCCCACAAAAACATTTACATCTCTCCTGAAATTTTTACAGTCCACTTTTGTCACGCCAAGTTCTTCAAATCCTCCATATATCTCCTTCAACATTTTAAACCCTTTAACTGGACCAATGTTTACTGTTGATACCTGAAATAGGAACTGTTCCTTCATGTACCCTAAATTCGTTGTTGTCCTAACAAATTTCATATCTTCCTTATCTAGTAGGTAGTGGTTATGACCTTCTACAAACTTCATAAGTTTGTATGTTCCATTTGGAAGTTTTGAAACGCCAACATGTGCCTCACACCCAATTCTAAAGCTGCTAGTTTTTCTTGGGCGCTTTATCTTTATTTTAACAGCTTCAGGTGTTTTGTCAACTTCTTTTGTAATTTTGAGGGGTTTGGGTTTCTTGACATATTTTTGACCTTCCCTGTTACATCTGAAGTACTTATTTCTAGGGTTTCTTATTCTTCCGGGGTTATAAGATGAACTCTTTTTTGATTTAAAACCTGCTTTCTTAGCATATCGTTGATAGCACAAGTACGCCTCTTCCAATGTTTGGTAGATAGTCCCTACTATTGGTTTCTCATCTACTTCTTCTGGATACCAAATTCTGCTACCTTGTGGACTATAAAATGGAACTGCAGCTTGTTGTGAAACACCTGCATTTTGTTATATTTTTCATTCTGTTAACATACAAAGTTTATATTCTTTTAAAATGCAGTAATAACACAATTTTTTTACAGCAGTTTTTAACTGTTTTTATTGAGTATAAGCTACTACGAAATGTAGTAATTATCATTAAATGCAGTATATTAAATTATTTTTTTATTGCATTTTTTATATCTCTACTGCATTTTAGATATATTTACTGCATTTTTGAAGGAACAAAATTAATACTGCATATTCTAACAACACATCATATACTCCATACTGCATTTTATGAATATTGTTTGTTGTATACAATCAACTATAACATGATGTCATTCTTATAAAATGCAGTAATAACACATTTTTTTACTGAAATTCCAATAGTTTTTACAGCACTTTTAACTGTCTTTATTGTTTATAATCTACTAGAAAATGCAGTGATTATCATAAAATGCTATAATAGTAGATTTTTTTTTTGTTACTGCATTTTTTAAAGAAGAAAAAAACATACAATTGCAGTGTTTTTGAACGCATATTCCAGAGTTTCGTTATATAGAACACGAATAAATACACGATTGTAGATATAGAACACGCACAGTGTTTTTAAATACACGATTTTAGTGTTCTTTTATGTCGATTTTTTTTTTCATATACCTCCACATTGTATACAGATAAACCGAGATAAATACATATATACATACACAGAGTTATTTATACACACATATATGTTAGGATCAGAATAGAATACTTACTATCCTTGTTTGCCTACACCGTAACTTCGTTGTGTTCATCGAAAAGTGCAGACGATGTATCAGCCATTTTTATGTATGTTTCAGTCGATGATTTTTTGTGTAACGTCGATATATGTATAAATATAACATACGATAGATCTGTATGTATATATTTATACAATAGATTTTTAGAATGTAAATAATCTCGAATCAAATACGATTTTTAAGGATAATCGGAATCTCCGATGATTTCTGCAAAAAGATTGGAAACTTTTTGATCTTGAATTCGATTGGGGCAGAAAGTGGGGCAGAAAGTGGGGCAGATGGAACTTTTAGCGAAATGACAGTTATGCCCTTGCACGTGCTGAGATGGAGTGGACAGGTGTCTTATGCTGATTGGCTCATTGTCTTCTCTCCTCTTCTCCTCATATTTGCCCTTCTCCTCAGAACCCTTCTCTTAATAAAAAAATAATTATTATTGTTTTCTCTTTATTAATTATTGCAGAATGACACTTTTACCCTTAACCAATTAATTACTGCATTCTTTCAAGTTTGCAATAATCTATACTATATACTAAAGGGCTAACTTCGCTAATGTCATGAGGCAGCCATCGCCTAATCTGAGGCTGCCTTTCTGATGATATGGACATTTTGAATTTTGTGGAAATTTTGAATTTTTTAGTAAATTCATAAATTGGTTCTTTTCTCTAAATAGTTCCATTGGTTCTTTAATTATGAAGCCTCATTTCTCCATTGATTTGTGGTTTCCAATGTTTGTATAATTGCTGGATTGGCAAATTGGATAAGGAACATAAAAAAGAATTCTGTTTCTAGACATCTTACGATGAAAAATTTGTATCTCTTATGCACCACACTGGAGGAAATTCTGGATAATGATTAAACTGTGAGACTATTGTTTGCGAAATTGGAAGCATGGTGATTATTGGTTACTAATTTAGACGTATAAACAATATCCTTGTAGGTTTTTATGCACCTTGTTCAAATTCTCAAGTATCAAGTTATCTAACTCTGCTCACTGATTCCTTGCCAACTGAACCAAGTGATGAACCTTCAATCGAAACAATCCGTGGGAACAGAAACAAATGTTCTGTGCCTGGTACGCTTTATAACACTAAAACAAAAGAAGGTTTTGATGCCCTTGATAAGCAAGGTTTGTTTAAGGCGGAAGCAAAGAAGGTATGATCAAGGACGATATTTTTTCTTGGTCAACACTCAAATTATGTTCATGTGTTTTTGTAGCTGTACTAATTTGGTTGCATATGCATTTGACATCAACACCAGATTTGGGAGGATATCCGATCAGGAAAGGCAGAGGAAGATGGTTCTGTACTTTTGAGGTTTCTTCTTATATCATTTGCAGACCTCAAAAATTTTTACTTCTATTACTGGTTTGCTTTCCCTGGTATGGTTCTTGATCCTCCAGCAACATTGGTTGATTTGAGGCCAGCATCTAAATGGTTCATGCAAGATGAGGTTTGACTAGTAGATTCATTTATGTTATATGTTAACTATTTTTGTTTCTTTTTCTTAATGATGTATCATCATACTTTCATGGCACAGGCTGAATCTGTAACACCCGCCAAATTAGGACTAGTAATTAGTGCCTAATTCTCTATTAATACATGTAATTAGTTCTATGTTAGGCTAATTAATGTATCAAAATATATATTGATGAATATATACGATTATGCGATTTGATTAAATCGTACGCAAATTAAATCGAATGTATTTCGGTTCCATAAATACGGACGTTGGTGACCAATTTTATTAAATAACGCAACATTATTTAATAACGTTATTATATCAAAAATATTATTATGATAATATTTCGTATTCATTCGGATCATACAAACAAAACTTATATGATTTAAAAATGTAAAACGCGCAAACAAACTAAGTTACATTTTATAATGTTCGGAACTTAAATAATTCAACTAAAATATCTAGTAATTTCCCGTATCTTAAAACTATATTTAAACGTATAAAAATCATTTAACGTTTGAACGACGGAGCGAACGAACACCGCACGGAGCGCGAGTCGGAGACTGAAAATGGGAGGATAACCTCCCACCTCCTTTCTCATTTCTCTCATTTATTTCTTTTCTCTCTCTCACTTACTCCCTTTTTCTCTCTTTTATCCAAAACCACCACCATCCACAAAAATCGCAAAATACTACTATCAAACGCACTCGGATCATCAATATTTTTAGAGATTCACGACCACCTCGCAACGATCTACATTTCTATCTTTCCGGATTTCCATTTCGGCAATTTGTAAGTTCCGACAAAATCCCGAAATCTCTCGATTCTTAGTATTTTTCACTTGTAATTGTTATTATAACTTGTATATGTCCATTACTAAGTATAGAACACGATTTCATAGCTTAAAAACGGGTTTGAAATGGGTTTTTGGCCGGAAAAATCTCGACAGCCGGACTTTCTGGGCTGATGTTCTTCCATGCGACACAAGCCTTGTGTCGCATGTTATGTCGTATTTTGCCTGTTGTGTCGCACCTAGTGTCGTATAAATCCTTTTGTGTCGTACCCTTTACGACACAACGTTGTGTCGCGTCTTATGTCGCAAACTTCATACGACACAATCACTATGTCGCTGTTGAATTAGCATCTCGCATCTATGCGACACAACCCTTATGTCGTATAGATCTTGTGTCGCATTTCTATGCGACACAACCCTTGTGTCGCATGACAAACTTTTGTGTTGCATATTGTGTCGCAAAACACAGAAAACTCAGATTTTTACTAAGTGTCGAGACTTGAAATTTATCACTCGATTTTACCCAAATTCAGATCCCAGATGCGTTTTTCACCAAAGCAATATAGTAGAAATAAAAATTTTTCGAGCTGACCTGGCATCTCGACCCCAGCCAGGGGCCAGCCCCTTGGACCCCGCCAGGGGCGCTGCCCCCGAACCCCCGTACTTAGATTCCGTAAGCACATTTCTCACCCAGTGTCAAACTTGTATAACTTCAAAACGCTTATATGATATAACTTTTCAAACATAATGGAATATACTTTTCAAGTATAACACTTCGAATTCAATCTGATAACATCAGGACTATTATTACAATTAATCACCAACGGGCCGTACACATTTTCAAACACTTAACAAATCAACCAAATCGTAATAATTTGGACATATATATAGTTGTGTAACAACTACAAGGGTGATCTTTTGAGATACCCGATCATGTTTATAACCATCGCGTGTCGTGGACACCCTCAGGTTACAAGTCGTTGGACTTCATTACTCGACTAATCAACTCAAGTTTATTAAGTTAAACTCACAAGACTCAGGTGAGTCTCATAGCCCCTCTTTTTACTGTTTTACTCAGGGGTGTGATATATTGCTCAATTTTAACATGTGAACGCAAGTACAAACATTTCATATACTACATGAGTTTTTCGAAACTAATCATTTAAAGTCCTCCGTCAGCATAGTTGTTAATACGTTGTAGCGTGAATATTAGTATATGGTACCATATAGGATTGACCCTCCTCGTTCGGGTTAGCAAGCACTAACCGGGTAAACGGACGTACTAATATTTGGGAAGACGAATGTTGATTAGGCATTCGTGGAGGCACCTCGCCCGGAATTCTCTATAGGGGACCCGGCCCTCGAGTTAAGCTCAACTATGTGCTCATGGCTGTATACAACAATTGCTGGACGCAATTCAATCATTATTAAATCTTGCGGTTCATACTATATTAACTGATTTCAAACCTGTGAGCTCACCAGCTTTAGCTGACCCATTTTAGCGTGTATCACAGGTACCTGTTGGGACATAGATTGTGACAACAGATCTAGCTTGAAATAGGACTAGTGTAATTATTATTGTGTTTGTATATTGGTTTGGATTTGTAAAAGAATATTTGTTTTGTTAGTGATATTCGTTAAACATATTGTTTTGTTAAGTTAGACGAATAATTAAATACAAAATAAATAATAGACGTTTGATGCGTAGCGAGTCGAGATATCAGGTCGCAGCGAGTCGAGCTGTGAGGTGAGATCTGAACTCGTGAGGTATCAGTCTGGCGAGCCGAGCTCTGTGTTGGGCTTGGGCTGCGAGTTGGACTGAACTCGCAGGCCCATGCGAGCCGAGACGACTGGACGTATATATTGTTTTTTACTCCGTGAAAAACATAACTTTTTGATACTTTTGCGATTCTGCGAACTCAACAAATCCAGAGAAAACTAAACCTAAAGGCTAGGCTTTGACAATTCATTGTTTAAAGCTAAGTCTTACTAAACGCAATACGAACATATTCGTTGTTAGTAAGATAACACCGTATTAAGGGATTCCGCACCTTAATACTACAGATAACGAAGTTATCGATCCTAAAACTAGGGGACTTACATCTGGTATCAGAGCTTTCGGGCTAAATACGAGTGTGTTCGTGAGTTTTAGTGTTATTGCGTTTTTGATTCGGGTCGTTATTACGTGCATTCTTGTAATACTAACGATCAAAATCATTCTCTGGACATTTTAGGGTTTGTTTACAGCCGAAATTTTAAGTTTCAGTCGTAAAAATACCTTAAAAATTCGTTTTCGGGTTTAACAGCCGTTTCACGAGTCGAGATTAGGGTTCCAGCGTCGCCTGCGAACCGAGTTGAACTAGCGAGTCGAACTGAGGCTTGCGAGTCGAACCGAGATCCCTCGCGAATCGACATCACTTGCGAATCGACATCTTTTAGCAATCCGAACTGAGTCTTGCGAATCGACGAATTCTGCGAGTCGAGCTGAGATTGCGAGTTGAGCTGAGTCTTGCGAGTCGAGTTTTCTGAATTCGCTGAAACAGTTTAATTTTACATTTTTAAGATGTCTGACTTAAGTAGAATGATCGAAATGGACCACGAGGTGGGAAAGTCAAACGTTCCACCTAAGTTGTTAAGAATCGAGGATTACTACAATTGGAAGGACAGATTTGAATCTTACTGTAGATTCCATGACCTGTCAATCTGGATGTGTATCAAGAGTGGATACACCCCACCTACTCAAACTGTTCAAAATGCTACGGTGGTTCTTACCTATGCGAACATGAGTGATCAAGAGAAGGAAGCTTACAGAAATGAAAATAAATCACATTCTTGCATAAAAATGTGTCTTCCTAAAGAGATTGCTCATCAACTGAAATCCTTTCATACTGCTAGAACGCTCTGGGAAGCTCTAGAGAAAAGAGGTGAAGGAAGTCCACAGGTGAGAGCTGGCAAGATGAGTCTTCTTAAAAAGCAGTTTACTATGTTTAAAGCTTTAAAAGGAGAAGATCTTGATGCCTATGTCACGCGTTTCTACCATCTACTAAGTGAATTAGAATACCATGAGATTGTTGAAGAAGAAGTATCTAAAACCGACAAGTTTCTTGAGGGTTTGCCTTCTAAATGGGAAATGTATGGTGTTATGATTAAGGATAACGAAACTAGGTATTCTACTATGACCTTAGAGCAAGTCATTGACAAGCTGAAAGGTTATGATTTCTCCAAGAAGTCAAGAGATAGTGATTCTGATCAGGTTCAGAACCCTGGGTTGTATCATGGAAAGTCAAGTCTTTCGACTGCGTCATCTAGTTCGACCACTGCACTGTTAGTTGGTGATACTAGTGAAAATGGAGAAATGATTACTGAAGATCTGTGTTTTATTTCCTCCTCTGGTGATGAGACAAAGGGAAAGAATTCTGAGAAGTCACCTCAAGAGCATCAGAAGATGCCGATGAGTGTGAAATCTGCTGAACAGCAACTGTCTGTTCTTGCTTCCTTTGTGGCATCATATGAGAACTACATAGAGGGAAAGATCAATGATCCTATTCTGTTTGATGAGGATTATGAGCAGATAGATTCTGATTATCTTGAGGAATTGGAGCTTCAAGATCAACTAGCGTTGATATCTAGAAAGGTGAAGAATTTCCTCAAGAGAACTGGTAGAAAGGTGTTGGGCAATAGATCAGGGTTTGACAAAACCAAGGTCAGATGCTTTAACTGTCAGGGTATTGGTCATTTTGCTAGAGAATGCCAAAGACCTAAAGTAGAAGCACTAGGAAAACAAGGTTCGGGAAGTACTCTTGCTTCCAAAGCCTTAGTAGTAAAGCAGTTGGATGGCTCTTATGATTGGCAAGCTCATTCTGAGGAAGCCTTGATGGCCGAGATCGAAGAAACAACTGCTGGATCAGTTTCCTACATGCCCACTGATATGGAACAGAGAGTAGAGGTGCCTAAGTGTAACACCCCCAAATTTAATGATTTGCGGAAGCTTGATTTGGGTGTTACTAATCAATAACAAAGCACAAAGATATATAGCAAACGACTCTATATGCGTCGTTTTAACAAAATATATTGATAATAGAAATGTTTACAACATTTAAAGCTTTACATAGCTCGAGTTTAAATCAAATGAGATTTCAGTACATAAGTACTTGTACAAAATATACTAATGCAAGAAAATCTCAATCTTCTGTATGCTGACTCGAGCTAAAATCCTGAAGCAGAAACATCCTACTGCTTGGTACCTGCGATATATGCTAAAAGGTCAGCTAAAAGCTGGTGAGCTCACAGGTTTGAAATCAGTTAATATAGTGTGAACCGCAAGATTTAAATGATGAATTGCATCCAGCAATTAAATAATGAATTGCATCCAGCAATTAAATGATAGTCATCGTGTATACAGCCATGAGCACATAGTTGAGCTTAACTCGAGGGCCGGGTCCCCTATAGAGAATTCCGGGCGAGGTGCCTCCACGAATGCCTAATCCACATTCGTCTTCCCAAATATTAGTACGTCCGTTTACCCGGTTAGTGCTTGCTAACCCGAACGAGGTGGGTCAATCCTATATGGTACCATATACTAATATTCACGCTACAACGTATTAACAACTATGCTGACGGAGGACTTTAAATGATTAGTTTCGAAAAACTCATGTAGTATATGAAATGTTTGTACTTGCGTTCACATGTAAAAGTTGAGCAATATAACACACCCCTGAGTAAAACAGTAAAAGAGGGGCTATGAGACTCACCTGAGTCTGAGTGCGTTTAAACAAACGTAAGTTGATTAGCCGAGTATGAAGTCCAAAGACTTGTAACCTGAGGGTGTCCACGACACGCGATGGTTATAATCATGATTGGGTATCTCAACAGATCACCCTTGTAGTTGTTCGTTCAACTATAATGTCCAAATTTCCACTATTTGGTTGATAAGTTTAAGTATTTGAAAAGTGTACGGCCCGTTGGTGACGGATTTGTAATAATAATCTCAACTATTATTATTTTGATTTCGTGTCGTTTTACTTGAAAAATGTGTTTTGATTGTGTTTTAGAAGCCGTTACGGAATCTAAGTACGGGGGTCCGAGGGCAGCGCCCCTAGTAGCGGGGTCCAAGGGGCGGCAGCCCCTTGCGGGGTCCAAGGGGCAGAGCCCCTGGTTGGGGTCGAGCTGCCAGGTCAGCTTGGAAAATTTTTATTTCTACTATATTGCTTTGACGAAAAACGCATCTGGGATCTGAATTTGGGTAAATCGAGTGATAAATTTCGAGTCTCGACACTTAGTAAAATCTATGTTTTTGAGGTTCCGATTTGTGCGACGTTGGGTGCGACGTCGCAGATCCTGACTGCGACGTTGAGCATGACGTCGCTATGTGCGACTTTCGCAATTTAATGCGACGTTGTACGTGGCGTCGCTATATGCGACGTTGCTGATTTCTGCGACGTAAGGGCTTGCGTCGCTAAGTGCGACGTGGTGAGGTATTGGCGACGTTAAGGCTGATGTCGCTATATGCGACGTCGCAATTTAATGCGACGTTGTGACTGACGTCGCACCATGCGACGTTACGAGGGGTTTTGCGACGTTGAAGCTGACGTCGCATAAATTCTGGGCCAACTGCGACGTAGCGTTCTGTTGGCCGGAAAATGTGTCGAAAACGAGTTTTTCGGTTTCCGTTCGGTCCAAAACTTTTACCCAACCCATATATGGACATTTTAAGCGTATACAAACAACCCTAAGTCGAAAATAATGGAAATCGAAGAGTTTCGAGAATTGTCGGAAACTTACAAATCGCCGAAATGAAATTTCGGAAAGATAGAAAGATAGATCGTTGCGTGGTGGTCGTGAATCTCTAAAAATCTTGAAGATCCGAAGTCGTTTGATATGTTTATTTTGCAATTTAGTGCGGTTTTTGGAGGTGGTGGTGGTTGGAGAGAAAGAGAGAAAAAGGAGAGTGAGAGAGAGAAAGAGTGGGGTGAAATGAGAGAAAGAGGAGGGAGAGTTGGAGGTTATCCTCCAACTTTTCAGTCTCCGTTTCTTCGTGCGGTGTTCGTTTGCTCCGTTGTTTAAACGTTAAATAATTATTTTACATATTATTTATAAGTTTTAAATTACAATTTATTACGCGATATTTTGTTTAAATAGTTTACAATTCCATTTATTTTTGAGTTATAAAATGTAAGTTTGTTTATTTAGTTTGCGCGTTTTACATCTTTAAATCATATAATTTTTGTTTGTATAATCCGAATGAATACGAAATATTATCTTAATAATATTCTTGATATAAAAGCGTTATTTAATAAAATTGGTCACCAACGTCCGTATTAAATTGAATCGAAATACATTCGATTTAAATTGCGTACGATTTAACCAAATCGCATTTTCGTATATATTCAACAATATATAATTCGATACATTAATTAGCCTAACACAGAACTAATTACATGTATTAACATCTGGTTAGGCACTAATTACTAGTCCTAATTTGGCGGGTGTTACATTCTCCCCCTGTTAGAAGAATTTCGTCCCGAAATTTAGCTCGAGGTCGTGTTTGATGTAGAATCAGTGAATAGTTGAGGATATGTGAGTCGCATTTGGTCTTCCCGTTCCCAGGTGAATTCCGGACCACGCCGTGAATTCCATCTGACCTTGACGATGGGAATACGACTTTGTTTCAGTTGTTTGACCTCACGGTCCATAATTTCAGCGGGTTCCTCAACGAAGTGAAGTTTATCGTCAACACGAATTTCATCTAGTGGAATAATAAGTGTCTCATCAGACAGGCACTTCTTCAGGTTGGAAATATGAAAAGTAGGGTGCACGCTGCTGAGTTCGGATGGCAGTTGCAATCGATAAGCTACGGGGCCAATCCGTTCGAGGATCTCAAAAGGCCCCATGTACCTGGGATTTAACTTCCCGCGTTTGCCAAAACTGATGACGCCTTTCCAAGGCGATACTTTTAAGAGTACTCGATCCCCAACTTGGAACTCGAGTGGTCTGCGTCTCACGTCAGCATAACTTTTCTGACGATCACGTGCGGCTTTGAGTCGATTTTGGATTTCCACAATTTTCTCAGTGGTGGCGTGTATGAGTTCAGGACCAGTGAGTTGACTATCTCCCACTTCAGTCCAACAGATCGGTGATCGGCACTTACGACCGTACAGTGCCTCAAAAGGTGCAGTCTTAATGCTGGCGTGATAGCTGTTATTGTACGAGAATTCGCACAACGGTAGATGTCTTTCCCAGTTTGTACCGAAATCAACTACGCAGGCGCGTAGCATATCTTCCAGTGTCTGAATGGTTCGTTCACTTTGGCCGTCGGTTTGAGGATGGTATGCGGTACTCATATCGAGACGAGTACCCAAAGCTTTTTGAAGTGACTGCCAAAAGTGAGAGGTGAAACGGGCATCCCTGTCAGAGATGATCGAGATTGGAACACCGTGATGAGAAACGATTTCCTTGATGTAGATTTGTGTAAGGCGTTCCATTTTATCGTTTTCCTTGATTGCCAGGAAGTGAGCAGATTTGGTGAGACGATCGACGATCACCCAAATGGTATCACAACCGCTCGCCGATTTGGGTAGTTTGGTTATGAAATCCATGGCAATTTGTTCCCATTTCCATTCAGGGATTTCAGGTTGTTGGAGTAAACCAGAAGGTTTCTGATGTTCGGTTTTGACTTTCGAGCAAGTAAGGCACTTGCTGACGTAAGAGGCGATTTCGGCTTTCATGTTCGGCCACCAATAAAATTCCTTGATGCCGTGGTACATCTTATCGGATCCCGGATGGATAGAGTATTTGGACTTGTGAGCTTCATCCATCACCAAGTCTCGTAGGTTCCCGAAATTAGGCAACCAGATTCGGTTTGAAAAATACCTAATCCCGTTAGATTTGGTTTCAAATTGTTTGTCAATACCCCGTAAGGCTTCATTTTTGATGTTTTCAGGTTTCAGGGCTTCGATCTGAGCGGTATGAATTCGAATGGTAAGATCGTTGTGAATGGTCATACTGAGGGCTCGGACTCGAAGTGGTTTTGGTCGTTCCTTTCGACTGAGGGCATCGGCTACAACATTAGCCTTCCCTGGATGGTACTTGATCTCGCAATCGTAATCGGTAAGCAACTCGACCCATCGACGTTGCCTCATATTGAGATCCTTCTGATCGAATATATGTTGGAGACTTTTATGATCTGTAAAAATGGTGCACTTAGTGCCGTAGAGATAATGTCTCCAGATTTTGAGAGCAAAAATGACAGCTCCAAGTTCGAGATCATGAGTGGTGTAGCTCTTTTCGTGAATTTTTAGCTGTCGTGAGGCGTAGGTAATAACTTTGTCTCTTTGCATCAGTACGCAACCAAGACCTTGGTGAGAAGCATCGCAGTATACCACGAAGTCATCGGTGCCTTCGGGTAGTGATAGAATTGGAGCACTGCAAAGCTTTTGTTTCAAGAGTTGGAACGCTGACTCTTGCTTATCGGTCCAATCGAACCTTTTGTCATTCTGAGTCAGTTTCGTGAGTGGTTGAGCTATTTTGGAGAAATTTTCGATAAATCGCCGATAGTACCCAGCAAGACCCAAGAATTGACGTACTTCAGTTGCAGAGGTGGGTGCTTGCCAGTCTTTGATTGCCTCGATTTTTGATGGGTCAACGTGAATTCCCTGACTGTCGATCACGTGACCAAGGAATTGAACGGTTTGTATCCAGAACTCACACTTAGAGAATTTGGCGTACAGCTCCTCGTGTCTAAGTAGTTCAAGGATGGTTTTGAGGTGTTGCGCATGTTCTTGCTCGTTGCGCGAGTAAATGAGTATGTCATCGATAAAGACAATGACAAACTTGTCGAGGTAGGGTTTGCACACCCGATTCATGAGATCCATGAATACAGCCGGTGCGTTGGTTAGACCAAAGGGCATCACTTGGAATTCGTAGTGTCCGTAACGAGTTCTGAAAGCAGTTTTTGGAATATCGGTGTCGCGAACTCGTAACTGATGATAACCTGATCGCAGGTCGATTTTTGAGTAGAAACTTGAACCCTGAAGTTGGTCGAATAGATCATCAATGCGAGGAAGTGGATAACGGTTCTTGACGGTCAATTTGTTCAACTCTCGGTAGTCGATGCACATTCGAAATGAACCGTCCTTCTTTTTAACAAATAAGACCGGAGCTCCCCAAGGCAAAGAACTCGGCCTAATGAATCCTCTATCCAGAAGTTCCTGTAACTGAGAGGACAACTCCTGAAGTTCGGATGGGGCTAAACGGTACGGTGCACGGGCCACCGGTGCGGCACCCGGCACGAGATCAATTGAGAACTCAACCTGTCTAGGCGGAGGTAAACCAGGTAGTTCTTCCGGAAAGACTTCGGGAAAGTCTCTAACAATTTGCACATCCTCAAGTCGCTTCTCCTCCGACTTCTTCTCTGTGATGTGTGCGAGTATTGCAGGGTAACCCTTTCTCAGAAATTTTCGGGTTTTTAAGCAAGAGATGATATTGAGTCCCGTCCCACCGGTCTCCCCCTGTATGATCAAGGTTCCACCGGCAGCGAGTGGAATGCGGACGATCTTATCGTAACAAACGATTTCAGCTCGGTGTTTGGACAACCAATCCATTCCAATGATGACGTCGAAACTTCCGATTTCAACGGGTACAAGATCGATTGGAAAGGTTTCGTCAGCTAGGTTTAAAGTGCAATTAGGTATCACACTATCGGTTTCTATAAGTTCGCCATTTGCTAGTTCTACAGTGTACTTAACATCTAAGGCAACAGGATTGATGTCAAGTAGTGGGCAAAAGTCATCAGAGATAAAGCTTCTATCAGCACCAGTATCAAATAGAACAGAAGCATTTAAGTTGTTGAGGAGGAACATACCCGAGACCACATTCGGGTCTTGGCGGGCGTCCCCAGATTTGATGACGAAGGCTCTGCTTCGGGTGTTGTTGTTGTTGTTGCTGTTGCGGTTGTTGTTGTTGTTGTTGTTATTCTTTAGCTTGGGGCACGTGTCCCTGAAGTGCCCGGGTTTCCCACACTCAAAGCAGACTTTGGGTGGTCTGGTGTTGTTGTTGGAATTGTTGTTGGCAGGAGAATTGCAATCTTTGGTGAGATGGCCGTACCTCTTGCAATTGTTGCAAAAGGGACCACAGGAGCCTTCATGGTGACGGCTGCACTTGGAACAATAGGGTTTGTTCCCAGTGTAGCCCCGTGTGATGTCAGTGGTGGTGTTGTAGGCTTTGATGGTGTCGGGTTTCTTGTTTTGTTGGTTTGAGTGGTTGTTGTGGTAGTCAGACCACTTTCGTTTGTTGTTGTTGGAGGATGAAGTGGGTGGTTCAGAATCTTGGCTCATGGACATCAGGTCCTGGGCCAATAGGATAGCACCGTCAATGGTGGTTTGGTTAGAAGAGGCAACATGCCCCCGAACAGGCTCAGGAAGGCCAAGGATGTACTTCCTGATTTTATCAGGTTCAGTGCTTACCATGGCTGGGCGGAGGGCAGCGAGTTGTTGGAATCTGGTGGTATAACCATCGATATCACCACCTTGAACCTTTAGGTTCCAGAACTCCTCATCCAGCTTTTGGAGTTTGGCGATAGAGCAGTATTTGGCAGTGAGTTTTGCTTTCAAATCCTCCCAAGAGAGTTGGTAGGCAATGTCAGCACCCACTGATTGGGTATATGAAATCGAAGAGGCATAGAAAGATGTTATTAAGAACGTATCATTAGATAATAGCAAGGCTTCTCAGTTCACCAAAATACAGTTTGTATCGGGTGGAGTGATTAACGATGCTAAGACTGATGATAAAGTTGATAAGGAACAGCTTAAACCTTTAGTGCCTAAGACTCCGGATGAGAAAGCAAAAGTGAGTAAATCACGCAAGCAGATGTCTTGTTTCAAGTGTCATCAAAAGGGACACGTGGCTTCGTGTTGTCCTAACAAAAAGCCTGAAACACCACATAAGCTTGTGATGGATGAAAAGACACAGACCGACTCTAGTATGACTGTAGATGGGTTAGATGCCAAACCTAAGTTAGGTAATAAACCTGTTAACATTCTTAAAAGAGATGGTAAGCATAGTGTCTCCCCACCTAAACCTAAACGGCCATATACTCAAAGTGATAATGTTATCCATAAGTCTAGGGATGTGACACCGTCGAGGTTTAGAACTTCAAGTAGAGGCCATAGTCATTATGAGAGTGGTACTACTTCACGATCACATGAGTTTAATTATAATTATCATAATAGAGCTCATAATTATGTGCCTAAGAGGTTCTCCTCAAATTCACCTCTTAAGGCTGATCGTCCACAAACTCAAGCTACTTCGAAAGTAACCAAAGCTCCTGATGGGAAGGATGGTTATTTTAAAGAGCTTAAGTTTGTTGATGATAAGGGACAAACCAAGACCGTAATGGCTTGGGTCCCTCTTGATAACTGATCATATTTTGTGTTATGTGCAGGAGCATGCTGTGAACAAGGACAGCTGGTGGTATGTAGACAGTGGATGCTCAAGGCACATGACCGGAGAACGAAGTCTACTGAAGGACTTCAAGGATAGTCTCAAGCAAAAAGTAAATTTTGCAGGAGATAAAGGAGGAATAATTTCGGGAAAAGGAAAAGTTTCAAATGGAACTTTGACTCTTGAGGATGTGAACTATGTTGAAGAACTTACTCACAACCTAGTGAGTGTTTCCCAAGTCTGTGATAAAGGTCACCCAGTTTATTTTAATGAAAAGGAGGCCTTAGTCCTGAAGCCAGGTTTTAAAATTCCTGATGAATGGATATTGATGAGGGCACCAAGGAAGAAGGACATCTATGCTATCAACATGGGTGTTCCTAACTCTTCAATGGTGTCTACATGTTTATTATCCAAGGCTTCGGAAACAGACGCATTGTTATGGCATAGGAGAATGGCACATCTGAACTGGAGAAAGATGAATTATATAACCAAAAATGGTTTGGTTCTAGGTGTACCACAAAAACGTTTCGAGTCTGAGGATAAGTGTGTTCCTTGCATGAAAGGAAAGCAGCACAAGAAACCACACAGACCTAAGACTGAAAACTCTATCTCTTCGCCATTTGAGTTGCTACATATGGATCTCTTCGGCCCTATAAGCAAGAGAAGTATAGGTGGCAAATGGTACTGTTTGGTTGTCACAGATGATTATTCTAGATTCTCATGGGTATTCTTTTTGGGATCAAAGGATGAGTCTCCTGGAATTCTAATTGAGTTCTTTGATCTAGTAGAGAATGTCTATAAAAAGAGAGTTAAGCGTATTCGTAGTGACAATGGAACAGAGTTCAAGAATTCAACGTTGAATATCTATTGCTTAAGCAAAGGGATATTACATCAATTCAGTGCACCTTATGAACCTCAACAGAATGGTGTTGCTTAAAGGAAAAATAGGACGTTGATTGAAGCTGCAAGAACAATGCTTGCTGATTCAAAGCTTCCGGTCATCTTTTGGGCAGAAGCAGTGAATACAGCATGTTATGTTCTTAATAGAGTTCTTACGGTTAAGAGACATAACAAGACTTGTTATGAGCTTTTGAACAATAAGAAACATAACTTAAAAGGGTTTGAACCCTTTGGAGTTTCATGCACCATATTAAAGACTGGACATCAAGCAAAATTTGGTGAGAAGGCTGACGAAGGATTTTTTCTAGGTTATATGTCCAATTCGCCAAACAAGAGAGTCTTTAATAAAGTCACAGGACGTTTGGAGGTAGTTTATAATATTGAGATTACGAGCTACTCACCTGATGTTCATAAGGGCTTAGATTGGCAATTTGATTATTCTGATCTTTTTGCTTCATTTAAAGTTCCTATTAGTGACTATGTCAGTGATTCAGAGATAGCTGAACATTTATTGTTTGAAGATGAGAATATTGGTTCTGCTTCAACATCAAGTGTTAAGCAATCTGGAATTAAGACTAATGTTGACTCAGATAAAGCTTCCACAAGTGAGTCACAACAACCTTCAGAGGATAAGTCTCAAGAAACAGAAGATCCTGATGATCTTTCTACAAAGTTTGATGATATACTTACTCCTTTGAAACATTTAAGGATATCTTCAGCACGTACGGAAGATGTACCTGAATTGGAAGAGATTGGTACTAATTTGGAAGATGAGATACCAGTTGAACCAGTTACTACAACTAGAACGAGTAAGAATCATCCCGTTGAAAACATCATCGGTGATATTAATACTCCGGTTCAAACTAGGCATCAATCCAGAGCTAGTACGTCTGAGAATTCTGAATACCAAAGCTTGTATACTGCAATGAAAGAGACAGGGATTCCTAATCAATGTCTATATTCATGCTTTATCTCACAAGTCGAGCCTAAAAATGTTCAAATGGCTTTAAAAGAAAGTTCGTGGGTAGAAGCAATGCAAGAAGAACTATCTCAGTTCTCTAAATTACAAGTATGGGAGTTGGTTGACCTACCAAAGGGAGAATATCCAATTGGAACTAGATGGGTATTTAAGTGCAAGAGAGATGATAAAGGAATCGTTACTCGCAATAAAGCTCGTCTGGTAGTTCAACGTTTTAATCAACAAGAAGGTATAGATTACAATGAAGTGTTTGCACCAGTTGCTAGGCTAGAAGCAATTAGAGTATTCTTAGCATTCGCATCATATTATGGTATAAAGGTCTATCAGTTGGATGTTAAGAGTGCCTTTTTGTATGGCAAAGTGGAAGAATTGGTGTATGTTTCACAACCGCCAGGGTTTGCTGATCCTGAGTATCCAGATAGAGTATATCGTTTGAATAAGGCTCTATATGGATTACATCAAGCACCAAGGATGTGGTATGGAACACTATCAACGTATCTACTTGAGAATGGATTTACAAGAGGATCGATTGATAGTACACTGTTTGTGAAATGGAAAAAGAAAGACTTTCTTCTCGTGCAAGTTTATGTTGATGACATTATCTTTGGATCATCTGATGAAAAGATGTGTCAAGAATTTGAGAAAGTCATGAGAAAAAGGTTTGAAATGTCTGCAATAGGAGAGTTGAATTTCTTCTAAGGATTACAAGTTGATCAAAAGAAGGATGGATTCTTTATTCATCAATCTAAATATACATATGAGCTATTAGAACGCTTCAAGATGGATGAAAGTAAGGTCTACAATACTCAAATTCCAGTCAATCATAGACTAGGTCCAGATACATCGAGTGATAGCGATGTGGATCCAACTCTTTATAGAGCCATGATCGGATCACTAATGTATCTTACAGCCTCTAGGTCTGACATAATGTTTGCTGTTTGTTTATGCGCAAGATATCAGGCTAATCCGAAAGAGTCACACATGCAAGCTGTTAAACGAATCTTTCGTTACCTCAAAGGGAAACCTAAGCTGGGTCTTTGGTATCCGATTGATGGAGACTTAGATCTCGTAGCTTATACTGATTCGGATTATGGAGGATGCAATCAGAATAGGAAATCTACGACCGGAGGATGTCAATTCCTAGAAGGTAGATTAGTATCCTGGCAGTGCAAGAAGCAAACCTCGGTAGCCATTTCTACATGTGAAGCTGAGTATGTTGCAGCTGGCAGCTGTTGCTCACAAGTTCTTTGGATTCAACAGCAACTGCGGGATTACGGGTTAAATATAACCAATACTCCTATGATGATTGATAACGAATCTACTATGTCGATCACCAATAATCCGGTGAAGCACAGTAAAACTAAGCATATTGATATTCGACATCATTTTATTAGAGATTGTGCTGAGAAGAAATTGATAAAGTTAGTTAAGGTACCATCATTGGATAACTTAGCAGACTTATACACAAAGGCGTTCGACAGAGCAAGATTTGAGACGTTGGTTCAACTGAATGGAATGAGAAATCCAGAGTGATTAGTCTTCCAAGGGTAATTTTGTAATAGTTAGTATTTAGGTGTTCATTAAAAAAAAAAAAAAAGGCGTATGGCATTCATTTGCTTGTTACCTAAGGGGAATCGCCTTCATTTAAGTTTTTATTTGCAAAAACTAAGGGAAATGATAGTACATTAGGAGAATAAGCTTCACAATAATAAGCTTAAGTCCTAAGTATGATATGGTAGTAGGTTCAAATAAAGTTGCTTTAGAACTACAGCGGTTCTATCAGGTATGTGTTTATATTTATTTGATTATACACCTATATCCACAAGTTATAATTTGTCTATTTTTATTAAATCTTTAGATGGCTTCATCATATGATGTACTGGTAGGCAAATTATATGAAATTTTCTAAGCCTTAAGAAGTTAATCAACTACTTGTTTATTATTTTGTGTTACTATTCTATGATGTATGACATTAAGTCTTAATTGTTGAATGATGGTATTGCCATACACTGTTATTATACATATTAATTTGAATTGACAAATAGTAGCAATATGGGTATTAACTTAATTACTGGTAACTTTGTTGTACTAAGTACAGAACTGAAACCTTTAATTAAATTAATATTCTCAAATATATTTTGAATTATGCTAGAAGGGATCTTCTGTTGTACTAAGTACAGACTTAGATAACATAGCATATTCAAAGTATGTTTGATATTTGTCTAACCTTAAAAAAATTCAAGTGTATGTTATATGTTTCGAAAAGATACATCATTTAGTAACCGCTACCTTGAAAATTTAATGATGCAGTGTTATGTGTTTTACTTGAATTCTTCAGTATATCATATAATAGGAAGCACTTGATAATACTCATACTAACAATAAAGAGTTTGCTTAGAAAATTGAGTCTAATTTGTTTATGTGGATCATAATACCGGTAATCGTCTTGAACTATCTACAATTAAAATATTCACTTTATGTGAGTAATACATTTATTAATTATGCTATGTGGATAAAGGTACCTAAGATATAGTTTTATAAATATAAATGTATAAATGATAAATTTAGTTGTAATTTTACAGTGATTCACTTGAATTTCATGAGGAATGTATACTACCAATCTACTTAGACTTTTTAATATATAATTAATTGCTTATTCTTACTAATATGATCCCTAAGCAGATAAAATCTTATTTACATTGTATATTTACTTTGTTTCAAAGTGATTAATAAAATGGTACTTGATACCAATGGTTATGTAATTTTGTTTTATCTTATTTTTAATTTTTTTTAAATTTTTTGTATTAATTATGTTTACCCTTCGGAATTAAATTATACTGTATATTTTGAGTTGAACAACGTGACAAATACAAGTTAAAATTAATTATAATTTAGACTTGTAAAATATCGGGTTTTTATTTATACTTAGCATTAAATTCGCGTTTTTAATTGTTTCTGCGAGTTGGCATCAACTTGCGAGTCCACTTAAATCTCGCGAATCGGATATGTAGTATAAAGGGGGTCAAACGAGTCAAACCAACCCACCGAACCCACACATACTTCGCGAGTTCAGTAAAGCTTGCGAATCCGTCAAAAAGGCGAAACGAGGCGATTTTCTTTTTTCGTTTGATTTTGAATTTTAGAGTACGGGAACGAGTTATTCAATCCGTAGACTTTATACACCTTCATATTACGAACATTTTGAGGTATAAACCAACGGATTTCACCGTTTAAATTACTCGAAATCGAAGTTTTAATAAGCTTAGGGTTTCGGTTTATAATTCGAACGATTCACGTATATTAAAGGACTATGAGAACACGAATCCTTGTGGTTTATGTTAAATGGATGTTAATAAACGTAAATCAATCGATAGATCATGTTAAAATCAACAGATGAATCGATTTTAATTGGAAATTCGCGACGGCAGTTCATCGAACGAGTTGACAATGTGAATCAACTCGCAGCGAGTTGACTAGCGAATCCATGAGATTAGCGAGTTCACTTCAATAGCTGCTTGATAAGTTTAGCCAGTTGATAACTTTAGCGAGTTGATCAATGTAGCGAGTTGTTGAGTATAGCGAGTTGATAAGCAAAACGAGTTGACCTCACCTCGTTAGGCTAGTTTATGCGAGTCCGGAATTTACAAACATTTTATTTTTTTTTGTAATACTCCCTCCGTCCCAAAATTATTGTCCACCAACAAAAAACACGCAGTTTAATAAAAGTAGGACCACAATACCTTTCAACCACTCAAATGGAATCTTCACCCACTAAAGTCTCTTCCTATTGGTTGAAATGAGAAGTGGATAATAATTTTGGGACATCCAAAAAAGGAAAGGTGGACTATTATTTTGGGACGGAGGTAGTAACTTTTATCTAATTAATTTAAATTAGACTTAAGACTTTTAGTTATAAGTTAAATTTTTATATACGACTTGAGACTATTTTTGTAACAAGTTATATATAATTTCAATTTTAAATTAAGATGTTTGATGAATCTCGATTCATAATACGTAATAGTTTAAATATTTTTAATCGTGCATTAAATTATATCTGCTGTTTATGTTTATTTTACAGATATGGCTAGAGCATTTGATAAGGGTCACAATATTTTGGTTGATCTGAATCTTGAAGCCAAGCGGGCTGACAGGGTTGCTGATATTTTACGTTTTCTAGCACGATCAAGGATTAGATACGCCATTACGGCCAATCCTCTGATTTCTCAGGCTATTCTGAACGACTTTTGGACAGATATAGTATACGATGAATCTGTCACCCCACCTGAGATTCGAGCTACGGTTAGTGGACGACCTGTTACATTTTCAGCTGGTAATCTTCGTGAGATTTTGCAGCTAGGTACTGTAGAACAGGAGAACGGGGATACTGAGTATCCTATGGATTTTATTGAGGGTGCGATAGGGCGTATGGGATATACAGGAGACAGACGTGGACGTCAGTTCCAGAAGCCTCTGGTTATTGGTCAGTGGAGGTTTCTTTGGCATGTGATGAATATAGTCTTCGCAGCGAAGAAAGGTGGATTTGATGAGTTGAGTCCTGCGATTCTATCGGCTGCACTGTCACTGGTTTATAATAAACCATACAGTTTTTGTGATTATCTTTTTGGTGAGATTGCGAAACAGATATCGGGGTCTGTTAGATCAAGATTTTTGGTTTACCCGCGATTTTGCATGCTGATTATCCGTGCACGTCTACCGGATTTGGTTATACCTGAACCACATCTAGTGGTTAATACGATTGACCATCGTGGGTATAACGCCATGTTCATGCAGACAGTCAGGAAGGAAGGAGTGGTGAAACCGGAAGTTAGACCACTTTTTGGATATGTTGTTGATCCGAACTACGTTGCACCGCCAAATCATGGATGGTTAGACGTAGCTCCTGCTGCTGTTGCTGCTCCTGCTATTGCTGATGTTGTACCAGAACCTGCGGCTGAGGAAGCTCAACCTGAAGATCCACAAGGGCTCCTTGAGGATGTTCTTATTCAGGTTGGTCAGGTGGATCAGCAAGTGAATCCAGATGTTGCTGCACAGGTTGTGCAAGAGGTTTTGGAGCAGAATGATGATGCGACAAATCCTTTGCTTCAAGACATTGAGAGTTATTTAGCACCATCTGCGGTAATCTTTTATTTATGTAATAATATAGATGCTTAGTTGATAGATTGTTTTATTAATCATAGATGCATAATATTATTATATAATGATTCTGATATTAGATATTTAGTAAATTGGATATTATTTCTAATTTTAAAATATAAATATCATTAACCGAACAGGAAGCTGAAGCTGAGGCTGCAAATCCCGAAGTTATATTACTTGAGGATGAGCAGATACAGCTTGATAGATCAGTTGTTGTACCGACTGAGGTATTATATCTGATTAATCTTAAATATATAGAACTTGTATGATACAGCTTACGCTAATCATAAATGTTTAATATATTTAAACTTTAGGATCCTGTTAGATCATCTGGAGGTCGTGATGGTGAGACGGCTTCAGATGATGATTCTGAGAATACACCTTCTCCTTCTCCATCTGCTTCTGAAAGGAAGAGAAAAGGAAAAGATATTCTGGAGGAAGGTACTGAGGAAGTTGAGATTCCTTTGATGAAGCGTCCGAGAACGCTTATTATTCGAGAAGGTTAGTATTGATTATAAAAGTTAAATAATCTTAACTTGTTGTTTATCAGGAGTTGAACTGAGACAGTTAATTCTGTATACAGTTGCTCAGGATACACCGCAGGTAGAGATGGATACACCGGTGGTTACTGAATCGATATCTTTACCGCTTCAGGTATGAGATATAAGTTCTATAACTATGAGTGTTATGCAATTAATTAGAGTTTGAGACAGAGTAATCTGTAACAATAACTGATTTTAATTGTGTTTAACTTTACAGCATGAGGTTGTTGATCTAGTTCGTGGAGCTAATTTTCCAACGAACAAAACAGCTAGATTTGCGACAAGCTTGCTTATACAAGCTTTGTCTCAACCTCATACACCGCTTACCAGAGACTGGCATATTGAGTCTCTCACACCGCCTGGACCAAGAACGATACCTGTTACTCCAACGACTGATGCAGAAAGGATTACATCCTTAGAGTCGAGGGTAAAGGATTTGGAGAAGCTTACTTCTCAGATTCCAGAGCTGGTGTCGAGCAATCTTCTTCTTTCACAACAGATTCTCAAGCAGAGTGAATCGTACAATCTGTTGATGAAGACTCATGAGACTTTGCTTGCGGACTTCAACGTACAGAGACTGATATCAAATATGTAACAAAACAAATATTCTTTTACAAATCCAAACCAATATACAAACACAATAATAATTACACTAGTCCTATTTCAAGCTAGATATGTTGTCACAATCTATGTCCCAACAGACTCCCCCTTGACAATAGCTCTAGCGTCTTTATCTTCACGCTTGTCTTTGGTCTTCATTTGTAAATCTTACTGCCTGCGTAAATCTTCATCTTGATACACGTCTTAACCATCATCTGATAATCTCGTCCCAAATCACCCCATGCATCTGTCGTCAAGATTCTATTTTCATTCAACTTAATCAAATCTTTCTTCGACATGTTCATTAGGTGTCGATGGTCATAGACTCTGAAGATTTCTCTTTCACCACCGTCAACCTCATCATCAGCTTCAACCATAACAGCTTCTCCAGTTCCTGAATCTACATGCCATCTCTTCATATTACCCAGAATATCTTGTGGCATTGTCTTCAGTGGAATCTGCTGTATGCATCTAACAGCTGGATATATCTTCTTCCTTCTTCTTCTTCCTGTTCTTTGACTTCTCTCTTGTAATTTCACAGTTTTTCCCTTTCTTGGCTTAATCTGAACAAACTTATTTGTACCAACCTCATGTCTAATGATTCTTTCAACACGATCAGCATAATCATCACGACTTGGATTGTTAATCTCTAATCTAGCCAAATCACGTATTTCATAACGTGGTAGAGAACTAAAAACTGCTAGCTTTCTTTCAAAATATTGAACTCCGTCAAACCTTTTGATCGCAAAAAGCTTTAGTTCTGAGTCAAAGTACCAACCAATAATCCCTTTACGTGGTACACGCTTTTTCGTAATATCAACTTCAGAAATTCCAATCTTCTTCTTCTTCTTTGGAAGTTTCCTAAGTACAACAGCAGGATTTTTGGTTTGAACAAAAACTTCTTCTTCTTCATCAGAGATTGAATCATCAATATCTTCATCTATATCGACAATTGTTGGACCTTGTTCATTTTCAATAACAACTTCTGTCCTAGATGGGCTCACATGGTGTTCATCAATGTTTGCATCTAGATCTACACCCATGTCTTGCACATTCTCAGGTACAGCAGTCCAATCAGTAGGTGGTTGGAATTCTCCTTCCTCAAGATCATAATCAATGTCTTCATCTATCTCATCAAAAATATCATCTTCCGAATCAGATAGATCAAGCATCTCCAATCCTAAGAGAAAACCATAAATACAAATAAATATTAATAATTAAAATTCTCTTATCAATTTCCCTGAATCAACCTAAGAAGTTCTTTATTAATTCTTTTGTATATTTTAACCTAAAATATAAACGCAATTTACATATAACTTATAAAATCTTTTACTGATTACCCTGAATCAATCCAAAATTTCTTAAGTCTACTTAACAAATATTAATTAATTTTAAATTCTAATGCATTGTGAATAATCACCAAACATTTAAATTTACTATTAATTAACTTATATAATTTCCAAGTGTTAATTGATCTAATTCATTATCAATTTAACCTTTAAATTATATATCTTTTGTCTAGTTAATACGAATACATTTTTAATTTGTTAATTACTTATATACCTTACGGTCTTAAGTCTATAATCAAATCTAAAAAGCATATGTTATCATAAAATTTTGACCGCCGAAATTAATCGGAACACGCCGCTCGACTACTCAATAAGTCGGAAGTCTTTCGATCACTATTTTATCTTAACATAATTATATAAACTTAAATTACCCAACATATTTTACTTAAAATAATAATAACCCTAAGCCAAATATATTTACACAATAATTAAGTTTACATTTGTTCACTACAAACTATTACAAATATTACAGTACTATGATAATACTAAGCTATCTTACCAGCTTCAGTATCACCCGGTACAGTCTTATCTGCACTTGTATCCACTCCAGAACCACTAGCACCAGCACCAGACTCCCCCTGAATAGTAGCTTGCTCACCAGTCTTTGAAGGACCAGTCTGCTCACCACTCGGTGCATTGGGATCATCGTCCTTGTCTTGATCTCTCTTCCTCTTCAACTCATTTTCTCTGCAAGACTCCAGATATACCAATATCTCCCCCTGAGTAGACTGTCCTGAATGCGATCTCAAGACCAGACTCTCAAGCGTGAATCGTACAAATTGTACGATTCTCAAATTGTAATACCAATATCTCAAGACCAGATTCTCAAGCAGAGTGAATCGTACAATCTGTTGATGAAGACTCATGAAACTTTGCTTGCGGACTTCAACGTACAGAGACTGAAGTTATCTTCTTTAGAGAGTCTGGTCTTGAGATCGCATTCAGGACAGTCTACTCAGGGGGAGATATTGGTATATCTGGAGTCTTGCAGAGAAAATGAGTTGAAGAGGAAGAGAGATCAAGACAAGGACGATGATCCCAATGCACCGAGTGGTGAGCAGACTGGCCCTTCAAAGACTGGTGAGCAAGCTACTATTCAGGGGGAGTCTGGTGCTGGTGCTAGTGGTTCTGGAGTGGATACAAGTGCAGATAAGACTGTACCGGGTGATACTGAAGCTGGTAAGATAGCTTAGTATTATCATAGTACTGTAATATTTGTAATAGTTTGTAGTGAACAAATGTAAACTTAAATTACCCAACATATTTTACTTAAAATAATAATATTTGATATCAGTCTCTGTACGTTGAAGTCCGCAAGCAAAGTCTCATGAGTCTTCATCAACAGATTGTACGATTCACTCTGCTTAAGATTTACAAATGAAGACCAAAGACAAGCGTGAAGATAAAGACGCTAGAGCTATTGTCAAGGGGGAGTCTGTTGGGACATAGATTGTGACAACATATCTAGCTTGAAATAGGACTAGTGTAATTATTATTGTGTTTGTATATTGGTTTGGATTTGTAAAAGAATATTTGTTTTGTTAGTGATATTCGTTAAACATATTGTTTTGTTAAGTTAGACGAATAATTAAATACAAAATAAATAATAGACGTTTGATGCGTAGCGAGTCGAGATATCAGGTCGCAGCGAGTCGAGCTGTGAGGTGAGATCTGAACTCGTGAGGTATCAGTCTGGCGAGCCGAGCTCTGTGTTGGGCTTGGGCTGCGAGTTGGACTGAACTTGCAGGCCCATGCAAGCCGAGACGACTGGACGTATATATTGTTTTTTACTCCGTGAAAAACATAACTTTTTGATACTTTTGCGATTCTGCGAACTCAACAAATCCAGAGAAAACTAAACCTAAAGGCTAGGCTTTGACAATTCGTTGTTTAAAGCTAAGTCTTACTAAACGCAATACGAACATATTCGTTGTTAGTAAGATAACACCGTATTAAGGGATTCCGCACCTTAATACTACAGATAACGAAGTTATCGATCCTAAAACTAGGGGACTTACAGTACCAAGCAGTAGGTTTTGGCTGCTAGCAAGATTACTATAGCTCGAGTCAGCATGCAGACAGTAGAGATTTTCTTGCATTAGTATATTTTGTACAAGTACTTATGTACTGAAATCTCTCATTTTATTGAACACGAGCTATGTACAGCTTCAAATGTTGTAAACATTTCGTATATTAATATATTTTGTGTTAGTACATGTTTAGTGTCTGTCAGTTGGTCTAGCTCGTAGTTTGTAATTAGAAATAGTGTTTCTGACTCCTGCGACGTAGCGCACAACGTCGCAGGTGCGACGTCAGGTATTGGGCCTGCGACGTAGCAGACGTCGCATGGGCTTGGGCCTGCGACGTAGCGTGCTACGTCGCAGGTGCCAGTTTTTGTATAAAAAACGATTTGTGTTTTCTGTTTTAGGGTTGACCAAACCCTAAACGCAATTTGTCGAAATTCTCTGTAATCTGATCGACTATAAGCAATAATATTACGTTCGTTTGATATTGATTGCGTATTGATTGTTCGTGTGATATTCGTGATCTAATTGTTATTTCCGCTAGCAATTAGAGTGACTCGGTTCGTTCTAGATCCAAAGTAAGGGACTAACAACTGGTATCAGAGCAGTGAGGCTCGTTTTTGGCGATTCGGATCGAGTTTGGGTTTTAAAAGGACGTGATATTCGTGAGTTTTCGTGTTTATTACGTTTGTTTTGTGTTTTTACAGGTTTTCGATCAGTATTATTGGGATTCTTGAAGGTTTCAGTCGTTCGACATTCGTGGTTTTGATTTTAGGGTTAAAAATTCGTTTTTAGGGTTTTTGGCCGCTGCTCAGCGCGTTTTGCGACGTAGCATAGCGACGTAAGCTGCGACGTCGCGTGCGACGTAGTGTTTTTGAACTTTAATTAGTTCGTGCGACGTACCGTTGCGACGTACCTCTCTACGTCGCTATTTTGACTTTAATTAGTCTTCTGCGACGCTGCGTTGCGACGTAGCCTGATTCTGCGACGTCCTCTGCGACGTCATCTGCGACGTACCTTTCAACGTCGCATTTTCTGATTCTTAATTGAATCCTTTGCTTTTTGCGACGTACCCATCTACGTCGCATATTCTTTGTGCGACGTACCTCTCTACGTCGCTAAGATCAGAAGTTTGTTTTTTTTTTCGTTTAAGTAATTAAAATGGCAGCTGATAAAGAGGATATTAGAGGACTTCGGGAGATGATTAAACAAAGCAATGACATAGGTTCAAGTAATAAACCTCCACTTTTTACTGCGGACATGGATTACGTGTACTGGAGAGACCGAGTTGAGCAATATATTGATTTCCATTGTCCAGAATTATGGGGACCATTACGTGAGCGTTATGTAGCTCCATTAGCTGAAGGAGAATACCGGGGTATTCGTCCTGCTAAGCCTTATAAAGCCATGTCTCCCGAGGAGAAGAAAGATTTTGATACCGAAAGAAAATCTTTTTCAATGATTAAAATGTGTTTAACTAAGGATGTTCTATGGCTTTTCAGAACTCATGAAACAGCCTTTGATTTGTGGAAGGCTATAGAAACTCGTTGTGGAGGGAATGATAAGTACAAGGAAGCCAAGCTTGAACTGATTAAGAAACAGTACGATATCTTTGACATCCTTCCTGATGAAGACACGACTTCTTTATTTACTAGGTACTCACGGTTGGTTGGTGAGTTGTTTGAAGGGGGTTATACTTTTCCTTCAATTGAAGTAAATAAGAAGCTGCTGGATGTGTTGCCGAGTTCTTGGGATATTAAAGTTCAATTCTTAAAAGAAAATGAAGAGCTTGCAAACATGTCTTTGGATGCGTTGATAGGGGATCTTCAAGCTCATGCGATGGAGATAAAGAAGAAAGAAACTAGGTCTGGTTCTGCTGTTCAAAATCCTAGTGTGTATGGTGTTAAGATCAACTCTGGAAAGACTTATGGATCAGGAGTTGCCTTTGTATCAAATACAAATGCTTCATCGACTCCTTCTTCTTCTGATGGGGTTCATTCTGTTTTCATGACTGGACCTTCTTCAAATCAACAACAGGTTCAAGTCTCACCTGCTATTCAGGAGCAAGCTGCCATCTACACAGCTTTCTTAAGCTCTTACAAGGATTTGGTTACTCAACCAAATCTAACTTTGGAGTTGACTAAGGAGGACTATGCTCAGCTTGATGAAGACGATCTGGAGCAAATGGATTTAACTTGGAATGTGGCAATGATCACCCGCAGAATTCAAAAGTTCTTGCAGAGGACAGGGCGTAAAAGCTTAGAGGGTGATGGAAAGACTGGCTTTGGATTTGACAAGAGTAAAGTCCGTTGTTATAATTGTCAAAATTTGGGTCACTTCGCCAGGGAGTGCGAGAAACCCAAAATGCCAGCTTCGGGATTCACAACACCATCTACTCCTCCAAAGGCCAAAGAAACGGAAGTTACTAAGAAAGGGATTGCTGATAATGCCCTGATTGCTTTTGAGCCTACAAGTCAAGATTGGACGCCTGTCTCCCAGCATTACCAACAGTGTCTGATGGCTCACATTGTGAATGAGGTACATGATGAACCGTTAAATTGTATTTCATGCATTAAGTTAACTGAATCTCTAAAGGCATATCAGACGGAGACCGCTGAGTTGAGGAAAAAGAATGAAAAACTAACCGACTCAAATAATTTTTTAAAAGCTAATGAGAAACTTTATGAAAAACATCTTGAGGCTCATCGGTTAGATACTCAAAAATATAAGTCTAAAGTCTTTAGTTAAGAAGATGCGATTAAAAGTTATCTGATTGAAATTGAACTTTTAAATAAAGAACTTACAGATTTAAAAGCTGAGTATGAAAATTATAAGAGTAAAATCTTAGGTTCAAATTCCTCAACGGTTGTCTTTAATGAAATTCTTAGCAAGCACGGTACTAAAGGGAAGAAGAATGAGGGATTGGGATACAACTCAGTTCCTCCTCCTACTACTCACTGTCCCCTGCCTGTTAAGGAAGGCTTTGAAGAGATTCCAGTTGACTGGTCCAAGCTTTATGGTTTAAAAGCTATAGATGCTAAAGAGACCAAACATAACAAACCGGCAAAGGAGAAAACCAAGCGGCCAGAGTACCCCTTGCCAAAGTTTGTTAAGTCAGTGCATGAATCTCCTGTTAGTGTTAAGGAGAATGTTGAGGTTAAGAATGAATCTCCTGTTAGTGTTGAGGAGATAGTTGAGATTGAGGACATTACGGATCAGGAGTATCCGGAGGTTAAGAAGGTTGCATTTAAACCTGAAAAAGTGATTTCAAAGGTTGAACCTGAAATTAAGGTTCAACCAAATAAGGGAAAAGCTAAGGTTTTAAACTCGAAACAACAAACTTTACAGTCACCTGTAAAGATTTTGCAAAGAAAATTAATAAATGAAAATGTTTCGTATGATAAACCATCAACTTCAACCTCTCAACCAAGACAAACTTTTTCTAAGACGTGTACTCAATGTTCATGTTCTAGAAATGTTTCTCCACCTCCTGTGGTAATTCCTCAACCTCAACCGTTTGTTGAGACTCGTTCTTGTTTCTACTGCAAGAAACAAGGACATTTAATCCGTGAATGTCCAAAGCTGTCAAATCAGCGATATGGGAGAGAGATGCCTAGGACATCTGTTTATAGAAATTCTTTTTCTAAATCTCCACCTAGGCGTCACTCAAACTCTCCCAAGCCTGTTTCGAAACCAAGTAATGTTGAGCAAAAACCTTTGCCAATTCAAAAGCCCAACATTACTTCTATTACCATTTCCGAATCTTCAAAAGTTTGGAAACGTAAAGAGTCTGATGTTGACTCTTCAGTTGTCAACAATAACACATCAGATAAAAATTCTAATTTGTTTAAAGATAAAATCCTATCTGACGTGATTATTGTTGATGACCACGGTCGACCTAAGTCTGTAAAGGCTTGGGTCACCGTTTCTCACTAATCTCTTTCATTTGTGTGTTGCAGCAGTCAGAACGCGTTAAAGATAGTGAATGGTATTTAGATAGCGGCTGCTCGCGACATATGACAGGCGATGTATCTTTACTTGTGGATATTAAACCACATGCAGGAGGTTATGTTGCCTTTGCTGGAGACTCTGGGGGAACTATTTCTGGAAGAGGAACGTTAACTAACGGCAATGTTAGTTTTGAAAATGTGAACTACGTGGAACAGCTTACGCACAACTTGCTAAGTGTTTCACAGGTCTGTGATAAGGATTATACAACTGCGTTCACAAAGACTGAGTGTGTGATACTGAAGCCTGGGTATGTCATTCCGGAAGAATGGGTGTTACTGAGAGCACCAAGAAAGGATGACACCTACATTTTGAATATGAGAACTGTTGAGACATCGAACGAGTATACGTGTCTCTTGTCTAAGGCTTCTGAAAAGGATTCACTGCTTTGGCACAGACGAATGGGACACATTCATTTCCGAAAAATGAATTTCTTGACTAAAAATGACCTAGTGCTAGGAGTTCCAAAACAGTCATTTGCTCTAAAAGATGACTGTATCTCCTGCCAAAAAGGAAAGTTACGTAAGAAGTCCCATAAGTCTAAGCAGGTGAATTCCATAAATGCTCCATTGGAACTACTGCATATGGATCTTTTCGGTCCAGTTTCTACAAAGAGCATTGGTGGTCGGTCTTACTGCTTGGTAGTTACTGATGACTACTCAAGGTTTTCGTGGGTTTACTTTTTGACCACGAAAGGGGAAACTCCTGAGATTCTGGTGTATTTGTTGGACAAGTTGGCAAATCTGTGCAACTTGAAGGTGAAAAGGATAAGAAGCGACAATGGAACTGAATTCAAGAACTCAACTCTCGAATTGTTTTGTGCTACAAGAGGTATTGAGCATCAATTTAGTGCTCCGAGGACTCCACAACAGAATGGAGTTGCAGAAAGGAAGAACAGGACAATAATCGAGACAGCTCGGACTATGTTAGCTGACTCCAAGTTACCAATCATATTCTGGGCTGAGGCAGTTAATACTGCCTGTTATGTTCTCAACAGAGTACTCACGGTTAAGAAAAGGAACAAAACGTGTTATGAACTTTTTAATAACCGTAAGCCAAATCTACAGTTCCTAGAACCATTTGGGTGTCCATATCTGATCATGATAACGAAAGATAAGATTTCTAAGTTTGGTGATAAAGCTGTTGAAGGGATTTTTCTTGGATATGCAGTCAACTCTCCGAACAAAAGAGTCTTTAACAAATCAACGAATCAGATCGAGGAGCATTTTGAAGTGAAATGTTTAAGGTATACGGAACCTCCTCAAGGAACGGGTCCGGATTGGTTTTTCAACTATGGAAACCTCTTCAATTCTTTCAATATTCCGGAAGAAGATGAAACGGAAGAATTGGTTTCTATACTTCATGAGCTTGATCTTAATCAAGATACACCTGTTACTAATAAACCATCCGACCCATCTCCCAATGCAACACCCGCACCTCCACCAACTAATCCTACACCTCCACAACCTACACCACCACCCACACAACCACAAACGACTACCAAATCACCACCATCAACACCATCTCCTACTCCATCATCTTCGGCTGCTCCTTCTAAAACAGTTTATACCTACACAAAGGAGCTTCCATATGATCCAAACATGCCTCCTTTAGAGGAACCTCAAGAAGAAGATGAAATGGAGGAAACAATGGCATACTCTCACTTATTTTCTACTGAAGATGAAGAACAAGAAGAAGAGATAGCCATTCCTGAGTCTGCTGCTACTCCCGAAACTGAGGGAGATTTGAACAATCTGGGTGTGAATCTTGTGCCAGGTGCCATACCAGAAACTCGTATACATAAGGATCACCCCATTGATAATATCATTGGTGATCCTCATGCATCTGTTCAAACACGACAGCAAGCAAAGCAGACTTCAGCTCAGCAACTTTTGGGACTTATAGCTCATATTGATTCATGTCATTTGTCTCAAATTGAACCTAAAAAGGTTGATCAAGCCTTAAAGGATCCATCTTGGGTCGAGGCTATGCAGGAGGAACTACAGCAAATAAACAAGATGAATGTTTGGGAAATTGTTCCTCTACCCAAGGGTGCTCACTTGACGGGTACTCGTTGGGTTTTCCGTAACAAAATGGATGATCGTGGGGCTGTTATTCGAAACAAAGCCCGTCTGGTAGTTCAAGGATATAGTCAATTAGAGGGTATTGACTATGATGAAGTTTTCGCTCCTGTTGCTCGTTTGGAATCAATTCGGATTTTTCTAGCTTATGCTTCTTTTAAAGGATTCCGAGTGTATCAACTTGATGTGAAGTGTGCCTTTCTTTATGGAGATGTCGACGCAGTGATTTATGTGTGTCAACCTCCAGGTTTTGAAGACCCAAAGCATCCTAATCATGTTTGCAAACTGAAGAAAGCTTTGTATGGTCTTCATCAATCTCCTCGACTTTGGTATGAGCGACTTGCCAAGTATTTGCTGAAGAATGGTTTTGACAGAGGACAGATTGATAGCACGCTTTTCATCAAAAGGGAAGGAGCGGATTTGTTACTTGTACAGGTCTATGTGGACGACATTATTTTTGGATCAACTAATGATCAATTGTGCAAAGATTTTGAAGGACTGATGAAATCTGAGTTTGAAATGAGTGCTATGGGGGAACTCACGTTCTTTCTGGGGCTACAGGTTGAGCAATCTGACAATGGCATTTATATCCACCAGTCAAAATATGTCACTGACATGTTAAAGCGATATGAATTGCTCAACTGTAAACACTACGGCACTCCAATTGAAGCAAGACACAATCTTGGACCTAATGAGGACGATGAAGATTGCAAGGAGAAAGACTATCGCTCAATGATATCCCAAACATATTGAACTTAGGTTCCACTTTATACGGGATTGCTTTGAGAAACACCTTATAGATGTCGTACATATAGAGACCCTTAAGCAGTGTGCGGACCTTTTCACAAAAGCCTTTTTGCGATCACGCTTTATTGAACTGGTCAATCTGATAGGTTTAAGGTTCTTTCAGTCAAAGAAATGATTTGTGACTTGGATTTTTAAGTTTTTAAATTCAATTTAAAAAAAAAAAAATAAAAAAAAAATAAAATAAATAAAATAAAATAAAATTCGCAACAGCCACTCTTTATACTCTTCAGTATTAAAGAAAATGCAAGGTTGCTACATTTTTAAAATAGACGTTGAAGTTGTGTCTGTAAACAATTTGGGATATGATAGTACATCGGGTGACATGCACAAAATGGAATTTTAAGGTTTATCTTGGATGTGTCAGTAGGTTTATCTGACACACTTAAAACAGTTTTTATCTAAATTATATTCATCATATGATGTATTGGTAGGCATGCTACATACCGGTTTGTGAGTGAGTAAGAAGTAATGATAAAACTTGTCTATTACTTTGTGAAAAATGTTATATGATGTATGACATAAGTCTTAATTGATAAATGGAAGTACTATCATACACTGTCACAATTATGTAAATGTAAAATGGGCATATAGTAATAATATGATTATTCGCCTAAATAATGGTGACTATTGTTGTACTCACGTACAGACCTGAATCCATTAGTTATGCAAATAGTCTCAAACTTGTTATGTTCATACTAAGGGACCCTCTGTTGTACTAAGTACAGATCTGGGGCCACTAGTATCTTCATAATCAGTTTGATGTATGCCTACATATAAATATCAAGTGTATATTACGAGAAAACTGAGATAAACTTGGTCTTGTAATCTCTACCTTGTGTGAATATGCAGTGTTTGTTTTACTAAAGTTTATCAGTATATCATATAATAGGTTTCACAAAATTAATATTCATTCTAACAATAAAGGTTAGCTCACAAATACGGATGTAACATGTTTAGGTGGACAAACAATACCAATAATTGTCTTGAAATAATTTTTATAAAAGGTGTTTTAAATGTGCCACGTAAATTTAAAGTGGACAAATATACTGATGATCGAAATAACACTTACTATTCCTAATAAATGCATGTTATTCCGATATGATCCCTAATCAGACAACGCAACTCCGTCACCAAAAATAGAGTGTTAGTACTTTTTATTTTTTGTAAAATTTAAGAAAATACCAAAAAGAATTTTTAGTTTTATGTTTTATTTTATTCTAATTTATTTTTCCCGAGTCACGAGTTATTTGATTTTATTTGCTAAAATAACGAGTACACGGTTTAAAAATTCAAATTTGGATCACAACTGTTTTATGCGACGTACGGCTCTACGTCGCCTGCGACGTCCCAGCCTACGTCGCACATAGGGTTAGACTTTAAATAGTATCCACTGCGACGTAACTCGTCACACTATTCACTATTCACGTGCGACGTAGCCTGCGACGTACGAGAGGCGATTTGCGACGTAGCATTTTTACGAGCATATTTGTGATTTGTTGTTGTTTTCTTTCCGATCTATTCACGTAGTTTTGATCTACTCGTTATTCCGCACACTTAGGTACCGATTTTACCCATTTCTTTCCGATCTATTGTGTTTAATTGCTATGTATATATTACGGGTTAAAGGGGTTTCGGTTTTGGGATAAATTAGATGGTATATCGTGTAAAGTACTGGTTATAATTTATGTTTTCGTGATCACCATCGTTAGCCGCACCTTGTAGTGCGATTGATTTTGAAAACCCCTAAATTCGAGGGTTAGGGTTTTCTGGGTTGGGGATGAATGTTTGTCAATGCGACGTACGCTGCGACGTAGTGCCCTACGTCGCTTTATATTTAATTATTAATTTCCTACATCGCCCATCCCTACGTCGCTTTTACTGCGACGTCCGATGCGACGTACCGCTCTACGTCGCTGTTTTAATTAAAGTGATAAAATTCACAATTAATTGCAAAATGCGACGTCCCCCTTGACGTCGCTCGACTTTTATGCGACGTCAGGCCTTACGTCGCTTTTCAATTTATTTTGAATTTTAGCGACGTACAGTTCTACGTCGCTCTGTGTTCATGCGACGTACGTGGCTACGTCGCTAGTTCCAGGGAATTTGAAAGGTTTTGTTTAAAAAATATAACATTTTTCTAACCTTTTTCGAGTTGCAATCTGTTTCTGTTTGTGCAGATATGGCTTTGATTTTTGAAGCTCGTCACAATACGGCTGCTTTCCTTACTGACACTTCTGACAAAGCTGCACCGTATCGTCAGATGATCGCGTTTTTGAGACGCTCAAGGGTATTTCACGCCATTTCTGATAACACTATGGCGTTTGGGAATCTGATCAACCCTTTTTGGAGAAACGCAACTGTCGTTACTGAAAACGACGTTACACGATTGGTCTCTACTGTTCTGGGTACGGAGATCACTATTACAGAACAGAGCATTCGGGAACTATTACAGCTGAATGATCAACCGGATATGCCTGTCGGTTTTGATAATATTTTTGTTACCGGAGCTATGCAACGGATAGGATATCCCGGGATCCCCTCTGATCAGTATAGAAAAGCGAATCTCACACGCGTCTGGCGTTATTTGATGCATGTGATCATTGTTTGCTTGGGGAATAGAAAAGGTGGAACGGATGGGATGAGCCGCAGTCTGGCTTCTGCTATGTTAGCGTTGATTTACAACAAGCCGTTCAACTTCTCGGGATTTATCTTCAGGGCTATGGTTGATAATGCGAATGCTGGGGATCAGAAATGGATTTTATATCCAAGATTTGTACAGTTGCACATCAATCGTCATCATCCGGAGCTTCACGCACAGGGTGATATCGATCATCCGCTAAAGATTTCACCGATGATGAGTCGGATTTTTACTATCTGTGCAGGGTTTGAGAAAGGGGTTGAGGCACCAAGGGATGTTCCTTTATTCGGTGCTATTATTGATGAAAATTATGTTCCGCCCCCAGATCCTCAGTATATGGATGTTCCAGCACCTCAGCAACCGCAGCAACCGTTAGTGAACATTCCAGTTCAAGCTGCGGGGGAGAACATACCTGCTCAAGCTGCGGGGGAGAACGTGGATGCTCTTTTGGAGAACATTGAGCAGTTCGGGCATGTGGATTCGGACAATCCAGCATCGCATGATACGGTTGAGAATTCCGATTCTGAAGATACTGCGAATGTAGGACCTCAGGATGGGGGTCCGACGCCTGAGCATTCTGATGGTACTGTTCCGCATCCCTCTGAGATGGAACGTATCAGGCTTTCCGATTCATTTAGATATCTGAGGATTAAGCGTCGAATCAGACAAGGACGCAAGTATGTACCTCCAAGGGATACTGGAAAACGTACACGCGACGGTGATGATCCTGCTGATGAGACTTATCGACCGCCTCGTCGTGTTCGTCGCTCTTCGTCAACACGAGCTCCAGTCAATCCACAGCAACAGGATGTTTTTGAGATTCAACCGGCTCCAGCTTTCATGCAAAAGATCATGGAAGATATGCAGCAGATGAAGCAAAAGCTGGAGGCTCAAGACGAGAAGATTGCTGAACAAGCTGCTTTGATCGAGGTTCAATCTAAAGAGCTTGAGGAAACGAAGAATAGGGTTAACGTTTTGGAAGGCAGGTTACTTGCCTCGGGGGAGTCTGGGTCTGGGATACCCACTTTAGAGTCAAGTGAACCTGCGTCTGTAAATCCCAACCCTGTAATTGAAAATATTAATGAAAATATTTCTCTTTTGGATTATTTCTCTGTTGATGATATTCCAGGTCAACCAAGACCGCTGGCAGTTGATTACTCATTCGCTGACTTATCATTTATTCAGAGGATGGCCAGTGGAGTTGGCTCTGAGGAAGAAACAGAAAATGTGTTTGAGATGAACGAGGATGTCTCGATTGAAGAGGAACAGTTGGATGCAGATGAAACGTATGATGATGCACAATCTGGGGAAACTTATGATGATGCACCAATTATTGAATCTGATTCAAGTGAAGACGAGAGTCCTGATAAAGCTCAACATGGAGAATCAAGTTCTGCTGCAACTCCAGCTTCAGAGACACAGGCACCGGACTCAGCGGCAAAGAAATTAACTGCTGAAGAAAAGAGAGAGAGAAACAAGAAATGGTGGCCTAAGGGACGAAATCCAGTTCCTATTCCAGTGAAATGTCAAGTGTACCGGGTTAGTCGGAATTATACCGGTGTTATTAAAAGCTGGAAGTGTCAGAGGAATTTGTTTATGATCAAGAGAGAAGATGGAGTTCAGTATTTTAGAATGCGTTTTGATAGATTGAGCACGTTGCCAAAAGGAGAGATTAATCGATTAGCTCAGCTTAAATTGATTAATCCTTTCGAGAATGATTATGCTGAGTTCATTCAGAGAAGTCTACGTCGGGAAGTATTAACAAAGACTTATTCGAAATTGAAGCCGACGTTGGGAACTCGGTATACGTGGAAGAAAAAGATTGATCCAGTCACCAGGAAGCCTTTGGTTAAAGTTCACTATTCGCCGGCTAAATGTTTGACTGAGATACCTCTGGAATCAGTTCCTTATTATTTTCTGAGAAGACTTGTGAAATGGGAACTTGATCCACAGACTGGCGAAGCGGTTATTACTTTCGTTCCAGATTCTGAACCGTGGCCAGAAGTTGGAGGTATATGGAATCTGAGACAAGCAACGTTTAGACTATATGATCCGATGAGTTTGATTAATTTTCATGAAAAAGATTTAAGAAAACTCTATGATAATCGGATTCGAGTTGGTCAGAAGAATGAATTCAACAGACGTTTAGCACAACAGTTTTACAATGTTGTTACTGTTTGTGTAGCTAATGGAATTCATGCCGACGGCCAGTTTCCTGCGGGCTGGGTTTAAAGAAGATTTTTGAAGACCAAGCTGAAGACACGGGGGAGTTTGTTAGTACATGTTTAGTGTCTGTCAGTTGGTCTAGCTCGTAGTTTGTAATTAGAAATAGTGTTTCTGACTCCTACGACGTAGCGCACAACGTCGCAGGTGCGACGTCAGGTATTGGGCCTGCGACGTAGCAGACGTCGCATGGGCTTGGGCCTGCGACGTAGCGTGCTACGTCGCAGGTGCCAGTTTTTGTATAAAAACGATTTGTGTTTTCTGTTTTAGGGTTGACCAAACCCTAAACGCAATTTGTCGAAATTCTCTGTAATCTGATCGACTATAAGCAATAATATTACGTTCGTTTGATATTGATTGCGTATTGATTGTTCGTGTGATATTCGTGATCTAATTGTTATTTCCGCTAGCAATTAGAGTGACTCGGTTCGTTCTAGATCCAAAGTAAGGGACTAACATTTTGTTAAAACGGCGCATATAGAGTCGTTTACTATATATCTTTGTGCTTTGTTATTGATTAGTAACACCCAAATCGTGCTTCCGCAAATTATTAAATTTGGGGGTGTTACAGATTGGTATCAGAGACTAAGGTTATAGTGAATTAGGTTGCATTTAGTGAGCCTAGACTATGACCATTAGGCAGTATTCCTTATTAGGTATAACTGGTTCAGGAATTACAGCATAAGACTTTAATTTAACATAGCCTGATCAACTATGTACAATTAAGGAAAGATGATGTAAGGTCTGAAACGGTTATGTTGAACAAAAGTACACTAGAAGACTCTGACCTCGAGAGGACCGAGACTTAAACATGTTTGTGCTAGACACTCAATAGGCTATATTATATAGGAACTATATGAATATAGGCCTCACTCTTACTAACGCTTTGTCTCAGAAATGGCAAACACACCGTCCAATTCATCGCGCTCTCAATCCGGGTCACAGAACCCAAGGGTAGCAAGGAGGAACGTCAGGTTGCCTCGAGCTGGCCCGTACCCCACTCACATCACCTTGCCGGCCTTAGCCGCTAGGGTGAACCAACACGAGCAGCGACTTCGCACCATGGATGTCGTGCTGCAGGAAACGAACGAAAACTGGAGACTTACATCTCTCGAACGCATCGAACAAGTCTCCGAGGATCACGAAACCACCATTAACAATGTAGACATTCTTTTCAACAAAGTGGTAGAGATAAGCGTAGAAACCGCCCTTTTGAAACACCGACTTGAAGAATGTGAGCAACGCTCACGGGAAACGGAAGAATATGCCCGTGGATTGGTACAACGACTAGCATTGGCTGAGGACAACGCCCGACAGGCTAGCAGGCTTGCAAACACTATGGATCGCCTCATTGAAAGGATGGAACAGATTAATCTACGTTAAGACTAGTGTAGTCTCTGTCTTGTAATCTATCTAGTAATCTATCTAGTAATCTAATGACTATCTAGCGTTACCCTATAAATTCGTCGGATGTAACAATTCCCGACACCTTTTGTAATAACTCTGTAGGATGTAACCTTTGAACTCATATTATCTATCAAATATTCCTTGCTATTTCAACCCATATTAATTGTCAATTTCCATAGTAATGTTATGTATTACCGCTTTTATACATGAACATCTGTGACAATTACAAATTCCTACAAAATCTCATGTATCTTCATTTCTTTTATTGAAGAATCATGCCGCCAAAGACAAGACCATACACCGATGCTCAGCTTACGTCACTCATAACCCAGGCTGTGACTGAAGCCTTGGCTCGGAATACTCCACCGAATTCCGAAAGAAACAGCGATGCCGCTGAAACCCCCGCTACTAAACCTTGTTCTTACAAGGAATTTCAGAGCTGTAAACCCTCAAGCTTCAAGGGTACTGAAGGAGCCATCGGACTGATCAGATGGTTCGAGAAAATGGAAACTGTTTTCCGCGTCAGCAAATGCGCGGAGAACGACAAAGTAAACTTCGCCACCTGCTCTCTCGAAGATGATGCCCACTCTTGGTGGAACTCATATACCCAATCAGTGGGTGCTGACACTGCCTACCAACTCTCTTGGGAGGATTTGAAGGCAAAACTCACTGCCAAATACTGCTCAATCGCCAAACTCCAGAAGCTGGACGAGGAGTTCTGGAACCTAAAAGTTCAGGGCAGTAATATCGATGGTTACACCACCAGATTCCAGCAACTCGCTGCCCTCCGCCCAGCCATGGTAAGCACTGAACCTGTTAAAATCAGGAAGTACATCCTTGGTCTTCCTGAGCCTGTTTGAGGACATGTTGCCTCTTCAAACCAAACCACCATTGACGGTGCAATCCTACTGGCCCAAGACCTGATGTCAATGAGCCAAGATTCTGAACCACCCACTTCATCCTCCCACAACAATAAAAGAAAGTGGTCTGACTACCACAACAACCACCCAAACCAACAAAACAAGAAATCCGACACCATCAAAGCCTACAACACCACCACAGACATCAAACGGGGCTACACTGGGAGCAAACCCTATTGTTCCAAGTGCAGCCGCCACCACAAAGGTTCCTGTGGTTCCTTTTGCAGCAATTGCAAGAGGCATGGTCACCTCACCAAAGATTGCCACTCTCCTACCAACAACAATTCGAACAACAACACCAGGCCACCCAAGGTCTGCTTTGAATGTGGGAACCCCGGGCACTTCAGGGACACGTGCCCAAAACTGAAGAACCAGAGCAACAACAACAATAACAACCGCAACCACAACAACCACAACACCCAAAGTAGAGCCTTCGTCATCAACTCAGGGGACGCCCGCCAAGACCCGAATGTGGTCTCGGGTATGTTCCTCCTCAACAACTTAACTGCTTCTGTTCTATTTGATACTGGTGCTGATAGAAGCTTTATCTCTGATGACTTTTGCCCACTACTTGACATCACTCCTGTTGCCTTAGATGTTAAGTACACTGTAGAGCTAGCAAATGGGAAACTTATAGAAACCAATAGTGTGATACCTAATTGCACTTTAAACCTAGCTGACGAAACCTTTTCAATCGATCTTGTACCCGTTGAAATCGGAAGTTTCGACGTCATCGTTGGAATGGACTGGTTGTCCAAACATCGAGCCGAAATCGTTTGTTACGATAAGATCATCCGTATTCCACTCGCCATCGGTAGAACCTTGATCATACACGGGGAGACCGGTGGGACGAGACTCAATATCATCTCTTGCTTAAAAACCTGAAAATTTCTGAGAAAGGGTTACCCTGCAATACTTGCACACATCACAGAGAAGAAGTCGGAGGAGAAGCGACTTGGGGATGTGCCAATTGTTAGAGATTTTCCCGAAGTCTTTCCGGAAGAACTACCTGGTCTACCTCCACCTAGACAGGTTGAGTTCTCAATTGATCTCGTGCCGGGTGCCGCACCGGTGGCCCGCGCACCGTACCGTTTAGCCCCATCCGAACTTCAGGAGTTGTCCACCCAGTTACAAGAACTCCTGGATAGAGGATTCATTAGACCGAGTTCTTCACCTTGGGGAGCTCCGGTCTTATTTGTTAAAAAGAAGGATGGTTCATTCAGAATGTGTATCGACTATCGAGAGTTGAACAAGCTAACCGTCAAGAACCGATACCCACTTCCTCGCATTGATGATCTATTCGATCAACTTCAGGGTTCAAGTTTCTACTCAAAAATCGACCTGCGATCAGGATATCATTAGTTACGGGTTCGCGACACCGATATTCCAAAAACTGCTTTCAGAACTCGTTACGGGCACTACGAATTCCAAGTGATGCCCTTTGGTCTAACCAACGCACCGGCTGTATTCATGGACCTTATGAATCGGGTGTGTAAACCTTACCTCGACAAGTTTGTCATTGTCTTTATTGATGACATACTCATTTACTCGCGCAACGAGCAAGAACATGCGCAACACCTCAAAACCACCCTAGAACTACTCAGACACGAGGAGCTTTACGCAAAATTTTCTAAGTGTGAGTTCTGGATAAAAACAGTTCAATTCCTTGGTCACGTGATCGACAGTCAGGGGATTCACGTTGACCCATCAAAAATCGAGGCTATCAAAGACTGGCAAGCACCCACCTCTGCAACTGAAGTACGTCAATTCTTGGGTCTTGCTGGGTACTATCGGCGATTCATCGAAAATTTCTCCAAAATAGCTCAGCCACTCACGGTACTGACTCAGAAGGAAAAGAAGTTCGACTGGACTGATAAACAAGAGTCAGCGTTCCAATTATTAAAACAAAAGCTTTGCAGTGCTCCAATTTTATCACTACCCGAAGGCACCGATGACTTCGTGGTATACTGCGATGCTTCTCATCAAGGTCTCGGTTGCGTGTTAATGCAACGAGACAAGGTCATTGCTTATTCCTCACGACAACTCAAAATTCACGAAAAGAACTACACCACTCATGACCTTGAACTTGGAGCGGTCGTGTTCGCTCTTAAAATCTGGAGACATTATCTCTACGGCACTAAGTGCACAATCTTTACCGATCATAAAAGTCTCCAACATATATTCGATCAGAAGGATCTCAATATGAGGCAACGTCGATGGGTCGAGTTGCTTACCGATTACGATTGCGAGATCAAGTACCATCCAGGGAAGGCTAATGTTGTTGCCGATGCCCTCAGTCGAAAGGAACGACCAAAACCACTTCGAGTCCGAGCCCTCAGTATGACCATTCACAACGATCTTACCATTCAGATTCATACCGCTCAGATCGAAGCCCTGAAACCTGAAAACATAAAAAATGAAGCCTTACAGGGTATTGACAAACAATTCGAAATCAGACCTAACGGGATTAGGTATTTCTTAAACCGAATCTGGTTGCCTAATTTTGGGAACCTACGAGACTTGGTGATGGATGAAGCTCACAAGTCCAAATATTCTATCCATCCAGGATCCGATAAGATGTATCACGGAATCAAGGAATTTTATTGGTGGCCGAACATGAAAGCCGAAATCGCCACTTATGTCAGCAAGTGTCTTACTTGCTCGAAAGTCAAAACCGAACATCAGAAACCCCCTGGTTTACTCCAACAACCTGAAATCCCTGAATGGAAATGGGAGCAAATTGCCATGGATTTCATAACCAAACTACCAAAGTCGTCGAGCGGTTGCGATACCATTTGGGTGATCGTTGATCGTCTCACCAAATCTGCTCATTTCCTGGCAATCAAGGAAAACGATAAAATGGAACGCCTTGCACAAATCTACATCAAAGAAATCGTTTCTCATCACGGCGTTCCAATCTCGATCATCTCTGACAGAGATGCCCGCTTTACCTCTCACTTTTGGCAGGCACTTCAAAAAGCATTGGGTACTCATCTCGATATGAGCACCGCGTACCATCCTCAAACCGATGGCCAAAGTGAACGAACCATTCAGACACTGGAAGATATGCTACGCGCCTGCGTAGTTGATTTCGGTACAAACTGGGAAAGACATCTACCGTTGTGCGAATTCTCGTACAATAACAGCAATCACGCCAGCATTAAGGCTGCACCTTTTGAGGCACTGTACGGTCGTAAGTGCCGATCACCGATCTGTTGGACTGAAGTGGGAGATAGTCAACTCACTGGTCCTGAACTCATACACGCTACCACTGAGAAAATTGTGGAAATCCAAAACCGACTCAAAGACGCACGTGATCGTCAGAAAAGTTACGCTGACGTGAGATGCAAACCACTCGAGTTCCAAGTTGGGGATCGAGTACTCTTAAAAGTATCGCCTTGGAAAGGCGTCATTCGTTTTGGCAAACGCGGGAAGTTAAATCCCAGGTACATCGGGCCTTTTGAGATCCTCGAACGGATTGGTCCCGTAGCTTATCGATTGCAGCTGCCATCCGAACTCAGCAGCGTGCACCCCACCTTTCACATTTCTAACTTGAAGAAATGTCTGTCTGATGAGACACTTATTATTCCACTCGATGAACTTCGTGTTGACGATAAACTTCACTTCGTTGAGGAACCCGCTGAAATTATGGACCGTGAGGTCAAACAACTAAAACAAAGTCGTATTCCCATCGTCAAGGTCAGATGGAATTCGCGGCGCGGTCCGGAATTCACCTGGGAACGGGAAGACCAAATGCGACTCAAATATCCTCAACTATTCTCCGATTCTACATCAAACGAGACCTCGAGCTAAATTTCGGGACGAAATTCTCCTAACAGGGGGAGAATGTAACACCCGCCAAATTAGGACTAGTAATTAGTGCCTAATTCTCTATTAATACATGTAATTAGTTCTGTGTTAGGCTAATTAATGTATCAAAATATATATTGATGAATATATACGATTATGCGATTTGATTAAATCGTACGCAAATTAAATCGAATGTATTTCGGTTCCATAAATACGAACGTTGGTGACCAATTTTATTAAATAACGCAACATTATTTAATAACGTTATTATATCAAAAATATTATTATGATAATATTTCGTATTCATTCGGATCATACAAACAAAACTTATATGATTTAAAAATGTAAAACGCGCAAACAAACTAAGTTACATTTTATAATGTTCGGAACTTAAATAATTCAACTAAAATATCTAGTAATTTCCCGTATCTTAAAACTATATTTAAACGTATAAAAATCATTTAACGTTTGAACGACGGAGCGAACGAACACCGCACGGAGCGCGAGTCGGAGACTGAAAATGGGAGGATAACCTCCCACCTCCTTTCTCATTTCTCTCATTTATTTCTTTTCTCTCTCTCACTTACTCCCTTTTTCTCTCTTTTATCCAAAACCACCACCATCCACAAAAATCGCAAAATACTACTATCAAACGCACTCGGATCATCAATATTTTTAGAGATTCACGACCACCTCGCAATGATCTACGTTTCTATCTTTCCGGATTTCCATTTCGGCAATTTGTAAGTTCCGACAAAATCCAGAAATCTCTCGATTCTTAGTATTTTTCACTTGTAATTGTTATTATAACTTGTATATGTCCATTACTAAGTATAGAACACGATTTCATAGCTTAAAAACGGGTTTGAAATGGGTTTTTGGCCGGAAAAATCTCGACAGCCGGACTTTCTGGGCTGATGTTCTTCCATGCGACACAAGCCTTGTGTCGCATGTTATGTCGTATTTTGCCTGTTGTGTCGCACCTAGTGTCGTATAAATCCTTTTGTGTCGTACCCTTTACGACACAACGTTGTGTCGCATCTTATGTCGCAAACTTCATACGACACAATCACTATGTCGCTGTTGAATTAGCATCTCGCATCTATGCGACACAACCCTTGTGTCGTATAGATCTTGTGTCGCATTTCTATGCGACACAACCCTTGTGTCGCATGACAAACTTTTGTGTCGCATATTGTGTCGCAAAACACAGAAAACTCAGATTTTTACTAAGTGTCGAGACTTGAAATTTATCACTCGATTTTACCCAAATTCAGATCCCAGATGCGTTTTTCACCAAAGCAATATAGTAGAAATAAAAATTTTTCGAGCTGACCTGGCATCTCGACCCCAGCCAGGGGCCAGCCCCTTGGACCCCGCCAGGGGCGCTGCCCCCGGACCCCTGTACTTAGATTCCGTAAGCACATTTCTCACCCAGTGTCAAACTTGTATAACTTCAAAACGCTTATATGATACAACTTTTCAAACATAATGGAATATACTTTTCAAGTATAACACTTCGAATTCAATCTGATAACATCAGGACTATTATTACAATTAATTACCAACGGGCCGTACACATTTTCAAACACTTAACAAATCAACCAAATCGTAATAATTTGGACATATATATAGTTGTGTAACAACTACAAGGGTGATCTTTTGAGATACCCGATCATGTTTATAACCATCGCGTGTCGTGGACACCCTCAGGTTACAAGTCGTTGGACTTCATTACTCGACTAATCAACTCAAGTTTATTAAGTTAAACTCACAAGACTCAGGTGAGTCTCATAGCCCCTCTTTTTACTGTTTTACTCAGGGGTGTGATATATTGCTCAATTTTAACATGTGAACGCAAGTACAAACATTTCATATACTACATGAGTTTTTCGAAACTAATCATTTAAAGTCCTCCGTCAGCATAGTTGTTAATACGTTGTAGCGTGAATATTAGTATATGGTACCATATAGGATTGACCCTCCTCGTTCGGGTTAGCAAGCACTAACCGGGTAAACGGACGTACTAATATTTGGGAAGACGAATGTTGATTAGGCATTGGTGGAGGCACCTCGCCCGGAATTCTCTATAGGGGACCCGGCCCTCGAGTTAAGCTCAACTATGTGCTCATGGCTGTATACATATACATTACCAATTGCTGGACGCAATTCAATCATTATTAAATCTTGCGGTTCATACTATATTAACTGATTTCAAACCTGTGAGCTCACCAGCTTTAGCTGACCCATTTTAGCGTGTATCACAGGTACCAAGCAGTAGGTTTTGGCTGCTAGCAGGATTACTATAGCTCGAGTCAGCATGCAGACAGTAGAGATTTTCTTGCATTAGTATATTTTGTACAAGTACTTATGTACTGAAATCTCTCATTTTATCGAACACGAGCTATGTACAGCTTCAAATGTTGTAAACATTTCGTATATTAATATATTTTGTTAAAACGGCGCATATAGATTCGTTTACTATATATCTTTGTGCTTTGTTATTGATTAGTAACACCCAAATCGTGCTTCCGCAAATCATTAAATTTGGGGGTGTTACAGAATCAGTGTTGGCATGCTGTAATGAGTGGCGCATGTCAAGTTTAACTACAGGTATACTGAGTAGATTCATTCGGAATTTGTGCCATTTTGACTGGTTTTTTAGTTTGTTTATATACTCATCCACATCATATAAATGTAGGTATCTATGTATCTATGCATGTGTGACATGTGTATAAGTGGGTGTGTGCATACAATATATTGATTTTGGCGTAGCTTTTAAAGCGAAATGTGATAAGAAATTAACACAAAGTTTTCTGTATGCTCTAATGTTAAATGTGGTTATCGAGGCTCCATTACAAATGTACTCTGACCATTTAGCATTTTTTTTATGTCTCCTATTTATATGATGTGATTTTGGGCTTCTTTTAATTGTTGTGATGAGATAAAATGAGACCCCCAAAATGTAGTATGATTGTACACTTAAATTATAAGTTGGGCAGTCTTTTTGACCTTATATGTGGAAGTGGAAGTAGATTCATCTGTAGCGTGCATAGAGTAATTTGTATTCAAAGTTTCTAAATACATGATTTTGTAGATATGCCGTTCTTTTTGGTTTCAATATCTTCAAATTCGCATGCTACTACTAGACCTCTAAAGGACTTCAAAGCTTGCCAACGTGAAGGTCATAAGGTAACGACACATCTGTCATTCTATATAATAAATATTGGACACATGAATTGCTAGTATATTCTTATAAATGGCAGTTTCATCCCATTAGATTGGGTTATATTTGATCTCTAACGGGTCGAACGGGTCAACAATGTGCTTAAGGGTGATTTAATGCTACACCTCGTAAATCCTTATACTCTAAATGATTCAATTGGAATTTTAATCAGCAACCTTTTATAATCATACATAAATTAAAAAAATATAAGTTTTAGATAAAAGTGAACAAAATGTCAACCCAACCCATTACCCAAACTCGCCTGACCTGCCCACCTTGCTACCTCCAATTGTTAATGTGCCAGTTGTTTACGGACTGGAGGGGTAGTTTTACGGTACAATATATCGTCGGGTTGTATCTTAGAACTTATCAATATAACCTCGTAAAGATTCTGGCAAAACCTTTCAGTGCCATACTTTTTTGTTCTTTTGATTATAATCTTGTTATGGTGGTGACAGATCTTATTTGCTTTCTATGATCCGTGTCATCTTCCAAATAATCCCGGCTGGCCTTTACGCAACTATCTGGCATTTGCTTCTGCAAGATGGAACATTAAAAAGGTGCAGTTTCTGTGCTATCGTGAGAACCATGGCTTTGCGGACTTCAACTTGTCCCTTGTTGGTGAAGCTCTTATACAACCTTCACAAGGTAGAGCGGGGAAAATTGGGTTTCAACTCCGTTAGAATAGTATTTTCCTCTCTAAAGGTTCGAATTATGATCTATAATTGTCTCTTGTGACATGTAAAAATCTTTTTACTTTAATGTAAATCAGCCTGGCAAGATCGAGAACATGTGCCTAATGCTGTTGGATAGGAACTCAATAGAGGGAAGAGAGTACATAGATGCATAAACCTATCTACTTCCATGGATCCAACTAGGTAGGTTGGCTGGTCAAACTCTGTTTTTATGTGTTACCATTGATAGTTTCATATAATTCCATATAATTACTACTAATAACTGATCAGTAATTATTAACTAAATATTCAGGATGGCAATATCAGCTGCGGATTTGAATATAAAGCTAATGAAATGACGTGCATTTCCATCTTTAAACTTGACAATGCTGTCCAGTACTAAGTGTCTTTTGTTGGGAGCTGGGGCTCTTGGATGCCAAGTGGCACGCATGCTTATAGTGAGTGTCATCTTCTTAATAAATGCAATACTTACTTTTTCACTAGAGTCAGCAATATCAAATCACTTACCTGTTAATGGGTCGATTCGGGTTATGTTTTAGACTTTTATCTCCAACGAGTTAGAGAAATTAGGCTTAAAAGTCCACTTTTCCCTTTCTAATGCTGTTTTAGTCCAATTTTATTTATGCACTCCTTGTAATCGTCACAAAATTGATGGCACTGGCTTTGGTATGCGAACTCCTATATTTTGTCATTGCTGAAGCTCATCTAGATATCTGACAAATAATCGTACATTAAATTTAAGCGATATGCACACTCGGGCATGCTGATTTTTGGGGACGAAGCTGATACATCTTATAGTAAAATGTTATCATGTTTCAAAAGTGCCTCATTGCGTATATGGTAGTTTACTGCAAAAAGGGTATAATGGTAATTTATCACATCCTTGATGACCCCTGAAGCACCACATGCTCACTTAAACTGTACACATATGCTGATAAATAGATTGCGTATTGTAGGCTTGAGGTGTAAGGAAAATAACATTGGTCGATAGTGGTAAGGTGGCCATGTCAAATCCATTGAGGCAATCGCTATATACAACGGAAGACTGTCTCAATGGTGGTGAATTTAAAGCCTTGGCAGCAGTTAAAAGTCTCAAGAGAATTTTTCCAGCAGTGGTAATAATCTTTTCTTCAGTATGAATCTTATAATATTTCAAGCTATGAAAAACAATTGAGTCTATATTATCTGTTGATTTACTTACAGGAAGCAGAAGGTATAGTGATGGCTATACCTATGCCTGGGCATCCAGTGTTGGTATTTGAATGATTTTATCAAATATGTGTCCATAAATGTGTGAGCCTTTGGGAACGCACACATCAACATTGAGATATTGCTAAAATTGCCTAAAGTTATTAATTATTAAAGTTAAATGTTAAAATTAATAATTAAGTAACTAGAGGGATTATTGTGTAAATTATAAACTTGGGGACCAAGTTTTACCTATCTATAAATACACCTTTATAGATTAGGATTAAAAAAAAAATCACAAAGTCTCCTTCTTTCTCCTCTTGTTTGCTTTGGCCGATTTTATCACAAACCATAAAGTGGTTTTGGGTTTTTGACTTTCAAGTAAGAAGAAGAGAATCAAGCTAGTTGATTAGATTGGCAAGTACTAGCATACAAGCAAATCGATAAAGACGGTGTCGTGTACGTGAACAAAGGTAGATCTTACACTTAGATCTAAAGTTTTTCTTGCAAATAATTCAAGGCATTAAGGTACTACTTATCCGATTTAATTATTCCTATGTGATCCCATTTTCCGCTGCATGTATTGTTTGACAATATGATTCTAGTTGTTTACCTTTAGTGGTATCAGCCAAAACATAGGTTAATTTTTATTTTGGATTGAAAACATCAAAAATTGTGGGGGGATTAAGGGTTGGTTTAATAATAAAAAAAAATTAATTCTTTTACTTGGTATATACGTACGACGAAACAACTCATAAAAAAAAACCACTAACGATTCCATGGTTCATATTCGTATGGACACAAGCAAAGTAGCAAGTAAAACAAAAGTTGTTGATTTTTTTTTCTTGGACTTCTTGGTTTCTGTCGACATACAAGGTCAATAAAAAAAAAGGTGTTTTTTTTTCTCCGATTATATATATAAATAATATAAAGGTTAAGTTAAATTGTTAAAAACTAATTGGTTATAAGTTAATAGATAATTAGTTTAAACCTTTATATTTATAAAATTAAGGAGTTAATTTAAAACCAATCTACCTTGCAATATTTGATGTTTATAATTGTTATCTTTTTGCCATATTTAAGTTTTATGCAACTTATGTTTGTAAAGTTACATGCATAACTTTATGGACATAATTAGATATATTGATATTGTTAAGAAAATTAAAATTGAATTATTGACATAATATTAATTGTTAATTGATTATGTGCGACACCTAGAGATTTTGGATTAATAAAAAGTTGTGTGTGGTTTATTTGATATATGAATTGTTCACATATTGATAGCTTACGCAATCCAAACTTGTTTATTTGAATGGATGTATGTGGTCCATTTCCTTATAAACGGGAGTTAATTAATATGTGAACAATGACCATAGAGACTTTTTGTTTTAGGGCTCACCCAATTTGTTGCGTAGTTTAATTCTTTATTTCATGTTATTATTTTTGTCAAATGGTTTTTGAAAGAAATAATTTTTAACGTGACTAAAGAATCATGTAACGGGTTTTATAAAACGTGTGATTGGTAATTCATAATTAAATGCACATCCTCAGTGTATAATTCTCAACTAGGCTCACCTACATAAAGGACGATGTCTAGGAAAGTTATGCGGATGTATTTTACTCCAAATGAGGTCATGTTTTAAGTGATGCTTTATCGTCCCCTACCCTCACATGCTTTCCTGGTCGTACCTTTTGTAGAGCTACCGAAAGGGTTTTATGATGACGATGGTACATTTGATTATTATATACACTTGGTGTATAGGAATTAGGCAATCATAGAAACACGTTTAAAAACCAGGAATAAAAACGTTTTGTTTTTAAAACACCAAAATTATGTAACGAAGTTGTATGCATGCCTCTTCGTACATATATATTTTGTCACCCATGGAATTAAGTCATATTGCTATCCATAATGCTAAGACGACTTATACTTGCTCGTCATTCTGCGTGAGACGTGGGTGAAGGGTATCCAAGGTGGATTACCACTCATCGTGAGACGGTGGTGGACTATCTGCAGTCTTCAGTTAGACGACTTAAATCGAGTTATGCAGTGAGACTGTAAACGCCGATAGCAATAAGATGCGACAAAACATGATTAATGTCACGATCACCATTTTTTATGCTTGATCGAGCTTGACATTAAGTCCCATAATCTCGGAATTGCATCGGTAAATGCAATTATTGAACGTCACTTACCTTTTGAGTATCATTTAGTTCCTAGCAGATCAACTGATGGAACAGTGATATGTCATTTGGGTCCTAGACTTAACGAAAAGTAAATCATGGGTTTTACATTTCTGTTAAGATATTATATGTCGAAAGTACTAACAAGAACTTTCTTTCTGTTTTGTAGAAATGGCACAAAAATCTACTACCGATGAGATTTTAAATGAAACCAAAACAGCGTTAAGAAGCAATAAGCTTTCTGGACCAAACTTTAACGATTGGTATCGATCACTGACAATTGTTCTAAGAGTGATGGAGAGACTTGATATCGTTACTACACCAATGATCGCTGAGCCAAATGCCACTGCTTCTCAAGTAGAGCGTGATCAGTATAAGGCAACTTATAAGGTTCACAATGAAGTTGTTTGTCTCATGCTTAGCAGTATGACTCCTGAGTTATGTAAGCAATTCGAGAATAAATGGCCCGATCAGATGATCACTGAGCTGAGTGCATTGTAAGAGAAACAAGCCGGCCTTGAGCTAAATGACTTGATTCGAGATGTACATGCATGTAAACATGTATCTGGAACACCAGTGGGGACTCATGTTCTAGTCATGAAAAGCTTGTTTGATCGCTTGGATAGAATGCAATACTCATATCATGACCCTGTGGCTGTAAGCATTGTCCTCAATTCTCTTTCACCGGAGTTTGATGATTTTACACGCAGCTATAATATGCAGGGTATGAAAAAGTCAATTAACGAACTCCATGTTATGCTAGTGGAATTCGAAAAGTGCATTTCCAAGAATAAGGTGAAAGACAACCAAATCCTTGCGATTGGTGGTGGTCAGGCCCAGAAAAAGAAGAAAAAGCAACCGCTACAAGCTAAGGGCAAGATTGCAAAGACTAGTAAAAATAAGCAAGCTGTTGTTTATTCTTCCAAGCCTAAGCAAACCCCTCCAGCTAAAAAGGTGCAGGTCTCTAAAGATGATGGGTGTCACCATTGTGGTCAGATTGGACACTGGAAGAGGAATTGTCCTAAGTATTTATCCGAGGTGCAAGAGAAGAAGAGAGTCGGCAATGCCAGATCTTCAGGTATCTTGACTATCGAATTATTTTCTTTCTCTAAAACAAATACTTGGGTATATGACACTGGTTGTGGTACTCATATTTGTAATACCTTGCAGGGGTTTAGAGCAAAGAAGAAGCTGAAGAATGGATCCTTGTATGTGTACATCGGCAACGGCATACGTGTAGCAGTGGAAGCCATTGGAAGTTATGACATACATTTACCCTCGGGCATAATTCTTGTATTAGACAATTGTCATTATATTCCTTCTATTGTTAGGGGAATTGTTTTAGTTTCAGTATTGAAAGATTGTGGTTTTAAGAATACATTTACAGATTTTAGTATTTCAGTTTCAAAGAATGATGTTCATTATTTTAATAGTATTGCTATTAATGGAATTTTTGAAATTAATTTGCATGATCGTATTTCATATACTAATAATTCAATGTATAATATAAGCACTAAACGAGCCAAGTGCAACTTGGACTCATCCTACCTATGGCATTGTCGTCTTGCACACATAGGCAAACACCGCATTGAAAGGCTTCAACGTGAAGGGCTTTTGAAATCAAGTGATGATTCATTTGATAAGTGTGAGTCTTGTGTATTGGGAAAAATGGCGAGGAAACCCTTCTCTCATGAGAATCAAAGGGCGACCGACCTACTAGGAATCATACATAGTGATGTATGTGGTCCCTTTAGGCATATGTCTAGGAAAGGAGCTTACTACTTCGTAACATTTACGGATGATTTCAGCCGTTATGGTTATGTTTATTTACTTAAACATAAACATGAGGTGTTTGAAACATTCAAAGTGTTTCAAAACGAGGTAGAAAACCAACTCGGAAAAACCATCAAGATTCTCCGATCGGATCGAGGTGGTGAATATTTAAGCCTAGAGTTTAAGGATCATTTACAAGCACGTGGAATTGTCCAACAGCTTACTCCTCCCTATACACCACAACATAATGGTGTATCGGAAAGGAGAAATCGAACCTTGCTTGACATGGTACGATCTATGATGAACCTTACAACTTTACCATTATCTTTTTGGGATTATGCCTTAGAGACTGCTGTACGCATTCTAAACATGGTTCCCACTAAGAAGGTTAATAAGACACCATATGAAATATGGCATGGGAAAGCCCCTAATCTGTCTTACTTAAAGGTCTGGGGATGTGAGGCACTCGTTAAACGCGATGCGCCTGACAAACTCGAACAAAGATCTATTAAGTGTATTTTCGTAGGATACCCAACGGAAACGATGGGTTACTACTTCTATAATCCTTCTGAAAATACTGTGAAAATTGCTCGGTATGCTGAGTTTTTCGAAACCAGGCTTATCGGTGATGGAAACAGTGGGAGGGTTGTGGAACTTGATGAGGTTCAAGAAGAAGATACATCACCTTCTACTCATACTGGCAATCAACAATTTGGGGGGGATAGAATTGAACCTCAAGTCATACCTCAATCTGATCCTCAAGTTGCGATTGAGCCTCATGATATGCCTCAGTCTCAAGCTCAAATTGCTGATGTTCTAATTCGTAGGTCCGAAAGGACGGTACGTGCACCTAATAGATTGAACTTAAATGTTAATCTCGAGGAGGATGGCGTATCCGGGATTCTTGATGAACCTCGAACCTTGAAAGCTGCATTATCAGGTCCTAATGCTGAAAAATGGCTTCAAGCTGCGAATATGGAGATGCAATCCATGAAAGATAACGAAGTTTGGGATTTGGTGGATAAACACCAGAATGCTAAAACTGTCGATTGCAAATGGCTCTTTAAAATAAAGACCGACATGGATGGCAACATACACATCTATAAAGCTCGTCTCGTGGCAAAAGGATTTACTCAAGTTTATGGTATAGACTATGAAGAAACCTTTTCCCCAGTGGCAGACATTAGGGCTATTAGAATTCTCTTAGCCATAGCGGCGTTCTATGACTATGAGATATGGCAAATGGATGTCAAGACAGCCTTCCTGAATGGTTATCTAGACGAAGACTTCTATATGAATCAGCCAGAAGGTTGTATTGATCCATTACATCTCAACAAAATGTGCAAGCTTAAAAAATCCATTTATGGACTTAAGCAAGCATCACGGAGTTGGAATAAAAGATTTGATGAAGAAATCAAAAAGTTTGGTTTCGTTCAGAATCTTGATGAGCCATGTGTATATCAAAAAGCCAGTGGGAGTAATGTTACTTTCCTAGTCTTATATGTAGATGACATATTGCTAATGGGAAACAACATTCCAATGCTTGAAGATGTAAAATCTTATCTTGGAAAATGTTTTGCCATGAAAGACTTAGGAGAGGCAACATTTATTTTGGGAATCAATATCTCAAGAGATAGATCTAATCGCTTGATAGAGTTAAGTCAGAATGCTTACATTGATAAAATACTGAAGCGTTTTAGTATGGAAAATTCTAAGCGTGGGTATTTACCAATGCAAGATGGACTTAAACTTAGCATCAAGGATTGTGCTTCTACACCTCAAGATGTGGAGCGTATGCAAAGGATACCTTATGCTTCGGCAATAGGGTCTATTATGTATGCGGTTAGATGCACAAGACTTGATGTTGCTTTTGCTCAAAACGTTGTTAGCAGGTTTCAACAGAATCCAGGCGAAAGACACTGGATTTCTGTAAAGAACATACTGAAGTACCTTAGGGCTACTAAAGATATGGTTCTAGTGTATGGTGGAAATTCTGAGGCTGAACTAAAAGTTACTGGTTATTGTGATGCCGGATTTCAAACTGACCATGATGACACCAAATCTCAAACTGGATATGTGTTCACCATGAATGGAGGAGCAGTAGTTTGGAAAAGCAAGAAGCAATCCACTACAGCCATGTGTGCAACAGAATCAGAGTACATAGTAGCTGCTGAAGCTGCAATCGAAGCTGTTTGGATCCGGAAATTTATTTCTGGACTTGGTGTTGTTCCCACAGCCAAGTCTCCTATGGATATGTATTGTGACAGCACTGGTGCAATAATCATAGCCAACGAACCTGGTGTTCAGAAAGGAGCTAGGCACTTTCGGAGGAAATTTCACTATGTTCGTGAGCAAGTTAATCAAGGTGAAATTCAAGTACTCAAAGTTCACACGGATGATAACTTAGCAGATCCCTTTACGAAGGCTTTGCCAAAGACGAAGCTAACTCACTTAATTGAGGGCATAGGACTTCGTTTGTCTAGTAATCACATGTAAATCCGTGGATTTAGTTTTTGGATATATGGATGTAATAAACAATTTTATTTATTAATGAAATTTTAATTGTGAAATTTTATTTTCATAAATTCTATTTTTCATGTTTTATCCTTGAATAATGTTGTGTAATATTATTCTAAATATCCGTTGTCAGTTGATCATATGGGAATATGATTGAATTAAGACAATATCTGAGTGCTTAGTCAGCTTGGCTTACTAACTCACATGATATTCATTCTGATGCATATTGGATTATCCCACATGAATTATTACTTATGGATCTGTGTCATTAAGTATAATTCATAAAGTTTGTTGTCCTTAGACTTGAGATGCAAGTTGCTACTCATGTACGTAGTGCATTATTTGATCATAGTCAATACTACTCCTGGATAAGGGTGGAAAAAAGGCTATTTTTGGTAATGTTGCGAAATACGACGACTACCAGTTGTATTCAATAAAGGATTTGTTCATTCAGTGATAAATTGAAGTTAGATACTTACTGGGCCACTCATGAATACTTAAGATGTTTCTCTGGTCAGACCCTAATAAGTCTAGAACTGTCTCGACTGTATTCGGTAATCTTTAGTGATTCGCGAAATGAGAAACAGAAGTTAAAATGGAATGACTTTGATCCATCTCCAAGTTTTAATTAGAGTATCTATAACAAAATGATATAAACTGAATATAGACTCACAGTGACTTTGGTGAAACTTCACTCGTGCATTTATGGGAACATTGATATGTTGCTAGACATTAATCAATGTTATCATATTTGTTTGAAAATTATTCAAAAGTGGGAGTTGTTGGTATTTGAATGATTTTATCAAATATGTGTCAGTAAATGTGTGAGCCTTTGGGAACGCACACATCGACATTGAGATATTGCTAAAATTGCCTAAAGTTATTAATTATTAAAGTTAAATGTTAAAATTAATAATTAAGTAACTAGAGGGATTATTGTGTAAATTATAAACTTGGGGACCAAGTTTTACCTATCTATAAATACACCTTTATAGATTAGGGTTAAAAAAAATCACAAAGTCTCCTTCTTTCTCCTCTTGTTTGCTTTGGCCGATTTTATCACAAACCATAAAGTGGTTTTGGGTTTTTGACTTTCAAGTAAGAAGAAGAGAATCAAGCTAGTTGATTAGATTGGCAAGTACTAGCATACAAGCAAATCGATAAAGACGGTGTCGTGTACGTGAACAAAGGTAGATCTTACACTTAGATCTAAAGGTTTTCTTGCAAATAATTCAAGGCATTAAGGTACTACTTATCCGATTTAATTATTCCTATGTGATCCTATTTTCCGCTGCATGTATTGTTTGACAATATGATTCTAGTTGTTTACCTTTATCCTTTACCTAGTGAAGAAGAACTAAACGTGCTTCATGACTGCAGACGTCTTCAGGAATTAGTTGAGTCTCATGATTCTGTTTTTTTGTTGACCGACACAAGGGAAAGTCGTTGGCTTCCAACTCTTTTATGTGCCAACGCTAATAAGGTTAGAATTTCATGTACTATAGGAAATTACCAGCAGGCCCTTATGAGTTCCAGTTGCCAAGAAAACTTAAATTAACACTTTTCAACAATTTTTTTCAGATAACAATTACGGCAGCATTGGGGTTAGACAGTTTCCTGGTAATGCGTCATGGTGCTGGTCCTCTCAGTGCACCTGATGAATCGAAGGCTCTCTATCTGCCAGTGTTGCAGATATGTCGCTGATACAAAGTGATAGCAAGCTGAGGCTCGGTTGTTACTTTTGCAATGACGTTGTTGCTCCTGTTGATGTACGTAATGATAAGTAGCTATTGTGATATATATTGGCTTTTAGACTTGAAACATTACCAAAGTTTACGCATAATTAAATTCAAATTAAGGTATATAACTGTTTGTTAAAATGATCTAGTCTAAATAATGAATGAATTAATATAACACCAAAAATTAGTGGAATTAGAATGCTAACCTAATGAATTATGCAGTCAACAGCAAACCGCACTTTGGATGAGCAATGTACGGTGACACTTCCTGGTGTTGCTCCTATTGCATCTGCTCTCGCAATCGACCTGTTCGTAGGGGTTTTACATCATCCTCTTAGGTAATGATTGCATTCTGAACCAGATGGATTCCTTTAAGTATTTGTAGTTCAATTTGCATACAAATTATTTGATTACTATACAGTTTTATCCTAATGTCGATGTATATTGTCAATAGTATATCAGCAGAAGCCGAATTTGGTAACACTATGGATAGTGGAAGCAGTGAGCAACCTCTTGGTATATTAGCGCATCAAATCCGAGGCGCACTTTCGCAGTTATCTCAAATGATACTCGTGGGCCATTCCTCGAATAGATGTACCGCTTGTTGTCCAATTGTAAGCATCTTTTGTACAAATTGAGAAGTTATTCTGAACTGGCAAAAATTTTGCCAATGTTGAATTGAAAAGGTTACAGAATTGATTTCAAAAGTCAACTTTTCTAATTTTTTTTATGGCATTCGCATAAAATTGATCATTTTGGAACTATATTTTTTATTTGCAGGTGGTTATGGAGTACCGTAAAAGGGGTCTGGATTTCATCTTACAAGCCATCAATCATCCTACGTATTTGGAGGATCTAACGGGACTAACAGAATTGATGAAATCGGCCAATTCATTTGAACTTGACTGGGATAACGAGACTGATAACGATGATGATTGTGTTGAAATCTGAATCTTTCATGTTTTCTAGTAGTATGTACAGCTTTTATTTCATGAAGTACACGTTGTTCAATGGCTAAATTCTTTGTAATCCCATGAAGATGATAACTGTAAAAAAACAGGATTCCTAACCATGTTTTTAATGAATTCATTTTCAAGTCAATAATAGATAGACCCTCTTATTATTACATAAAAAAAAACTTTTCATGTACACTTTACAAAAACAAGGGAAAATGCATCTTTAATTTGATGGATTATTTTACTTATTCTTCACAAAAAACAGGGAAAGTGCTTACACGTTATTCGGAATGATTCAGGATTAGAGAGGAATGAGAGTTAGGAGTTAGGATTTAGGATTTAGGAAGGACAAGAAGGGTAAGGGACCATTTTGCAATTATGTAAAATAAAAATAGTGGGTAACATATGTTTAGACACTTACTCTCGTTCTCCATCTTCACAAAATACACACAAACACTCTCTAATTCTCTCTCTCTCTCTCTTTACAAAACAAACTCACTCACTAACACTCTAACACACCACCACCACCACCGTCCACCTCATCCGTCACCGTCGCTCCACCACATCAGTCACCGCCACCACCGCAGCTCCACCGCCACCACCATCGTCACCGTCGTCGTGATCCGAGAAAAGAAGCTGAGACTACGACGACGGATTTTGTAGCCAGAGAGTTGAAATGCGAATCTGAAACGCCCCATTTTTTTTCGAAAACCTTTTTGACAAGTTAAATATTCACTATCGACTCTTATAAACATATTTATATAAGATATACAACAAAAACTACATTTGTTAAGTTAGAAATAGATTTAAAAAAATTTGAAGCAATTGCGGCGCAACTTTAAGAGTTGCGGCGCAAGTTGATATTAAAACTCCCACCAAAAGCTACTGATGTTGATTTGCAGCGCAACTCAATATATTGCGTCGCAACTCAAGTGTAAATTTTTTCCTGCAGCTACTGAGGTCCAATTGCAATGCAACTCAAACTTTTGCGTCACAACTCCCATTATTTATGCATTTGATCAAACCATTTTCTAGATTTTGACCACAAGTTTCAACGCCAATTCTTTTACAATCAACATCACATTTTAACAACAAAATGACCACTTTCAAATCATCCAAATTTTGCAATGAACTCAACACTGCATCATACACTTGGTGTCGGTTATAAATGATTTATGATAATGAACTCAACACTTGCACGACTCGACTCCAACTCAATGACTCAAACCCGATTCAACATGTTGCAATTTCAAGTTTACAAACGTGATTCACATTATCATAAATCATTTATAACCGACACCAAGTGTATGATGCCACAATTCAAACTTGACTACAACAATCTTTTAAGTTACTAACTACATCATTTTTTGCTCAACTTATACTTGACCCAATTCTTACAACAAAACACATTCAACATGATTTCACCATGGGATCAAGTTTCATCAAATAAAAGAGAACCATACTCAAATGGTTCATATTCACACAAAATGGGGCTTCCATTTCATATCATGAGCATGATCTCTACAAAAGGGATTTCATACTTACTAACTTAATAGTAAGCTCCACCGTTAGTCGAGCCTTTACTCTTTACCCAAATTGCCACTCGAGCCACTTGGACTACCTATCAACAATAACAAATATAAAGGAGTAAACACATTTGCTTAGTAAGTAATGGTAAATAAACAACAACAAAAAAGAAATCAATGATCATACTCAAATGATCATCAAATACACATCATTAAGAATCCTTAAGTACAACTCAATATAACTCCTACTCAAAGGAGTACAACCACTCAACAAAAATAATAATCAACCACTACAACTCAATAGTAACAACAGTATCAACGACAACTCAATTATAACCTTAGTCTCAACATTAACTCATATTAACAATATCATCAATAACTCAAATAAAGTAATTCTAAAAAATAACTCAACTACTCAATAATAATCATATGACAACAACTCAACAATAATAATGTTTGTTGATACAACTTGGATTTCAACCTCTTTGTTCATCAAGCTAGTACACATTATCTCAATGACACTACTTGGCTATTCCTATTAAATCATCCTCATTATTCATCAAGCTAGTATACAACCTCATTGGCATTACTTGACTATACTCGTCATATCATTCTCATTAATTCATTAAGCTAGTGCATATTACCTCAATGGCACTACTTGGTTGTCCTCATTATTCAACATCATTATTTCATCAAGCTAGTGCTCATTACCTCAATGACACTACTTGGCTATTCTCATTACATCAACTTTCTTCTCCACTCATCTAATTACACACAACATTCAAATGTCAACAACAAGCTCAAGTCAACCATTACTTACCTTGAACTTGAATTGTGGAGTGATTAGCTACTTTTCCAACTCTTTTATTACCTACTCAAATAATCACATATACAAGGTCACATACAACATAATCATTCAAAGCTAACTCAACTTTTACTCATTTACTCTTTAAATTAAGTATTCAAGTATTATGTCTTTTGACACCAAATTCTTTAACTAGAAATCTTTACTCTTACTCAACAAAATATGCATGCTTTTAAGAAATTTGTTTTCTTCAACATTCACAGCAACTCATAATCATCATTCCATTAAAATTTCTACATGTATTAAATCACCAATTTTCTCAATTAATCACTTGAACTCTTTTCTTTTGAAACTTATGTACTCAAACATAGTTTTGTTCATATTTTACAACAACAACACTATCAAACATCACCCATCAATATCTCTATTTAGCAAAATCATTCAAACACTAAAAAACAAATGAACTTATCTCTTTTATACTCAAAAATTTAGGGTGTTATAGAACCACCACTGTTGGTGAACCGGCCACCACCGGACGTAACCAACCGTGGCCGTTTCTCCATCTTCTCCCGCCGCTCCACCACCACAACCGCCGCTTCACCGTCACCACCATTTACCTCCACCACTACCGCGCCATCACCGCCACTATATAGATCTGGATCTCGAAACTCGTAGATTTAGACCTAAAAAGTAAATATGAAAAGTAGAACTACTTTTTAAATCTAAAAAAATTCAACTACATTCTACATTTTTTCTACTGCATCTTATGTTACTGCATCTTAAATGCAACTACTGCATCTTAAATGCAACTACTGCATCTTTGTGTTAGTACTTGTTATATTGAATCTTGTATATCGTTACTACATCTTATAAATTTTTTAAGCATATTTATGTGTTTGTAAATCTGTATTTTATGTTTGAATTTAAAAACTTAGTATTATTTCTTTACTGCACCCTATATTTTTGTTACTGCATCTTGTATACCAATCAGTAACACCCCCAAATTCGTTAATTAAGTTTATCAGATTGTTTTGCGGAAGCATTAGGTCGAGTGGGGGTGCCACGTATACAAAGTACATGCATACATATCAGAACATGTGATTACAACAGAACATATATATATATATATATATATATATATATATTAAGATGCCAAAGTTAATGATTTACAAAATTTGACGATTCACCGAATCGTATAAAGTAATTACTGTTTTACAAAAGTAGATTTCAAAAATATGACTAAAACACTTTTAGTTATACTAAGGAAATCCCATTGTCAAAAGTTGGCATCCTAAAGCTTCAAGGGTCGCCTATGTTCCAATGTGCAGGCGGTCCTTACGTGTGCTGCTAATTCCCTGAAAAATATAGTAAAAGTCAACAACGAGGTTGAGTGAATTCACAGGTTTTAAGTTTGTAAGTACAGTTTGTTTAACCAAATACGTTCGTAAACAGTTATTGCCATAGTAGTTAAGTAATCGTTTTGTGGATTGTTATCCAAATGTAGTTCGGTTAGGATGTTGCCCAAATACAGTTTAAAATATGTTGCTGGTCGTTCTCCAGCGTTTCCAAAATAGTACCGGTCGTTCTCCGGTCTAAAGACGCACGGATCGTTCTCCCGTTCAACTCGGCCAGTCGTTCTCTGGCAATAAACACTGCTGGTCGTTCTCCAGCGAAACACAGTGCCGGTCGTTCTCCGGTCTAAAGACGCATGGGTCATTCTCCCGTCCACTTGGCCAGTCGTTCTCTGGCACTAAAATACGTGGTTGGTCGTTCTCCAGCGTTTGCATAAAAAGTACCGGTCGTTCTCCGGTTTACCAAACAAAGTTTAACAAGTTTATGAAAATATTGTTTCATAAATACCAGTTTCGTGTAAGCGTTCAACAGTTTAAAGTACTCTAATCGTTCGAGCAAAACAAGTATACAATCGTGTATGTAAAAGCAGTTATGGCAATCAATAAGCAGTTGACTATGTTTCTCACCCCAAGTTGTAAGCGGTAAAATAGTTAAAAGTGGGGCTATGAACTAACCTGTTGAGTTATGTAATGTGCGAGTGCTAGCAAAGCCTAAGCCCAAGAAGTCTAGTCGAAATCTCCTAACGCCCTAAATGTATGAGATTTAATAAGTATGTGAAGGTCTAAGTTTAACCATCCATGCTAGTGTTCGTACAACCAAGTTATGTCCAAATGTTTGTTCGATGTTTATGTTTGAAGTTTTGAAAATGTATACGACTCGTTGGTAATAATTCGAAATCACAATTTCATTAAAATAAGTGCGTTTGTAATGTTTGTATAGTTTGTATATCGTATCATATGTGAGTATATGCTCCCTGTTAAGTTTGACACTTAGTACAAAAACATTTGTAAAGTTTCTGTTTTATGCGACACTTGAGGGGTCAGTTGCCTTAGGGTAGTGACACTTGCGTAAGAGTCGCTAATATTGTTTAATAGTTTTATGCGTCACTTGCTGGTAGTGACAGACAAGGCAGAAATTAGATTTAGGCGTCACTTGGGTCAGTGTCGGGTTAAGTGATGTGCAGAGTCATGGACGGCACTTGGGTAAGTGTCGCATAGAGTGACGGTTTAAGGAATTACCGACACTTAACGAAGTGTCGCAAAAAGAGGGTTTGTGGAGTCACTTGTGCAAGTGACGCGAAAAGAGGGTTTTATGCGACACTTAGTGCTTCACTTAAGTGTCGCTATACTGTTTTTGGCACCAATGCGTCACTTAGAACTGTTCGACGATCAGTTTGGAAAAACGAGTTTCGGTTCGGTTTTTGGACATTTTCAGTCGTTAAGAACACTAAAACATGTTGTATTAAGTATATTAAACATGAAATATTAAAGAAAACTTCGAAATCTAAGAGTTTGCGAGAAATGTCGGAAACTTACGCGTGTCGGCTTTCGAAATCCGAAAAGGTAGAAGTGTAGATTGTGTTGTCGTGATCACTTTTCTCCAAATGAGCGAGGTGATTTGATGCGTTTTTGATGTAGCTTTTGTGTGATTTGTGTGTGTGTTTTAGTGAGTGTTTTGAGAGAAAATGGAGGTAAGAGAGAGAAAGAAAATGAAATAATGAGGTTGAGGTGGGGGTGGTTTGGCTGATTTTTAGTGCCAAAAAGGGTGGGGAGTTTTGTCCCAATTTGTGGTATTTTACCTGTGTTCGTTTATCCGATCGTTAAATATTAAGATATTTTAAATGATAAATATTTAAATACGTATTCGCTTATATTTTTAGTTGAAATATTTTATGGAAATAATTTAGTTAAGTTTATAAAATTTTAACTTTGTTTCGTTTCAGTTTACGAAATAAACGTTTATACGTTATAAAATACTTTGTAAATATTATCCACATAATATTTAAAAATCGTTAATGTTATTTAATAATTTTGTTCACCAATAGTCGTATATTTTTGTCGCGTTTGTTCCAATTGTTGTGTACATAATTATAACTAATTATGAATCATAATACTACGCGTATTAACTAGTTGGGCTTTGCTAGACTTACCTCTAAAATATGTTGTGAATTCACTCAAAGTTAGGGAATTAGTCTAGAAATGCGTGCAAATTACGTTTACAATTTAGTTGAAAATGCGGGGTGTTACATTCTCCCCATGTTAGAGAAATCTCGTCCCGAGATTTAAAATCGAGTCGGAACGCCAGTCGCGTATGTTTTTCGAAAAGTTGCGTATGTCATTAGTATAGCGCTTTAAGTTGCTATTAAAGTTTTAACGATTTAGTATACTCGCGGTATAGTTGGATAAGTCGTGCATTCGAACAGTAGTCAATGTTTACCAGGTAGTAGGTTCGAATAGACATTCGAATAATAAAATGTTGAAACGTAGTAATAACTTACTAAGACATACCGTGTTAGTTTAAGAACCCTCTGGTGCATCCCGTGCACGAAGGATATATGCGCGTCCACGAGCCGGTGGGACAATGGCGTTGTTGTTGTTGTTCTGATTGTTGCGGTTGTTGTTGAGTTGTGGGCATTGGTTTCGGTAGTGCCCGGGTTCGCCACACTCAAAGCACCCATTGTTTGTTCGAGTGGAAGGGTTGGTTTTACAGTTTTGGGCCAAGTGGCCCAAGCTTTTGAAGTCCTAACAGAAAGCACATTCGCCTGCATGGTGCTTTCCGCACTTGTCACATTTCGGTTTGTTGCCAAGATAGGGTTTGGGTCCAGTCGGGGCGGTGGCAACGTAAGCCCTAGAGTTTCCTGAGGGTTTCTTACTTGGTTGGTTCTGGTGGTCGTTTCCTGATGCGCCCCGAAACGGTCGTTCTCGAAGCGGGACACACCAGTGGGTTGTTTTAAATTTATAGAGCTGGGGATATCCTAAGCTAATACTACTTTCAGCCCTAATTAGGTTACTAGGGTAGTAAGCGGTATGTTGACTCAGGTGTCGTTCTTATACTACAACGGGCATGGGATCTTAGGCGTTCTAATTATCTTTTGTAATCTAGCTAGGGTTTAAAATAAGATTTGATTTGGTTTGGTTTTATAACTAATCTACGGAAAATAAATGCAGAAAAGGAAAGGATGTTTGTACGGAGGCTCAGAGAACAGTGGATACGAGAGTGTTTACTATGATGCCGGTATATGCTTTGAATTAGTAGTTATGGGTATTAAAGCCACTAGTTATGATGATTAATCCATTGAGTAACCAGGAACTTAAATTAACACGAAGTATTATACCTACGGCAGTTCCTTAGCTTTTCCTACGTATTTAAACGCTATACGAAGTACTGTGCCGTTTTATGGTTTTTCCTTAGCATTGATTCAAATTGCCAGTTTGCTCATTGGATACCCTATATTATTAATGACATATAATTACGATCCTATCAATTATCTAACGTAAAGGTCTCTACAATCAGATAAATAATATGTCACATGGATAGCAATTATATAGTGTCAGATACACCGGAAGTTCTCCCAAATGTACTGATCAATTCAATCAACAGTTATTCTCTAATCCTATTCCCCAATCTCTGACAAATGTGTGTCGGTATCATGGCACGAATTGTTGAATAAACAATAATGTGAACAGGAGTTACCCTACGGAATAGGTTGGATTAACTTGTCTAACGGTCAATTTGAATTGTTCATCATTAATCATACAAACCATCGTAACTATTACATGCATATCACTCTACTGTATAAACATTAACTTATATCTGAAAACCCTAATCATGCAGTTACATATAGTAATCGGAGGTTCAGTTCTAGCATGCAGCATTCCTAAGGCAACAATCAAACAAGAACATGCAATAGAAAGGCACACAGATAACTATTCCTATTTCACACCATTTCAAATAACCAGATGATCGGATCATAAATATCCCGAAAGGTCTCTCAAAGATATTTAATATACGAGCTTGAATCTAACCTATCTCTAATCCTATGCTCCGTATCTCTTATGATATAGTTTCAATCTAGAGAATACAGCCATGTCGAGTTCAAATGCTTCATCATACATAGAATAGGTAGAGTACGTACCACTAATAACTTGCCCGGTTTTAGCAGGAAGTTTCTAACCACAGCATAAGTTGGATAGGTAAACAATTGAGATTCAATTCATAAATTCAGATACAGTTTAATATTCACACGGACAGAGTAACAGCATGTTACAATTGGGATCATTATTTCCACAACGGATTGTGCCCACGACTTTCATAGCTTCCACGTTCTGTACTACACACATTCGTGATGATTCCGGCGCTATACAAATGAAAGCCGTATAATGTTACCTCCATTGTTTCTTAATGGTGTCATCCCAATTGCATATTAAATCATAACTACTTAAGCATAACCATTATCATAGCAAACACATATTTGTCTAGCCTAGCATGGCATCTCTAGTAAGCAATACAACGTAAACATAATATAAGCAAATCATATTTACGAAATAAAGAAAAGAGATATAAATATAACCTGAATAAGTATTACAGACAAATCCTCGTGACCCAAAGTCTCGGAGTAACTCCGTACAGACGCTACAACTACCGCTACGCTAACTAGCTACCCTTTCTATTTCTCCTCTAACTCCTAAGAGTAGTGCTAGAGAGAGAAACTAGAGAGAGAGAGAGTGTGTGAGAGAGAGAAAGTGAGAATTCTATGAAGAATTGGTGTGTGGAATGAGGTGAATGAGGCCACTATTTATAGGCAAGCCTTGGATCCAAGAGTACAAGTCCACAAGCACACGTACAAGCCAACGAAGCAAAAATGAGGCTGTGTGAGACCAAAGTAGGCCATGTACGGCCCTATACAGGCCGTGTACGGCTCTGTACAGGCCGTGTACGGCTCTGTATATGCCGTGTACGGCCCTGTGGTGGCCGTGTGCTTGGCCGTGTGATTTTCCTGATTTTTCTTGCAACTTCGGAAGGCCGTATCTTCTTCGTTTCGCGTCCGTTTGACTTGATTCTTTCGTCTACGGCTTCGTAATTCTGTTACGCTTCTAATGATGCCAATTTGGTAGAAATTGGATGTGTGGGGCCCAGGCGTGTCCAGAATACGTTTTGTAGCTTTCGGCTGCGCTGTAACTTGCATAACTTTTTCATCCTTGATCCGTTTTGAGCAATCCTTATTTCCACGTTCTCGTAATCTCCATAGCTACAAAATAAGATAATTGTGAGGTCTTGGTATGGAGTTTACAGTAGATTTAGGGTTTGGCTCAATTTGGTGCCTATTTCGTTGTATTTTCGGCCCTTTTCGTATAGTTTTGGAAAGTCTGTCAAGTTTTCACCTTTATAACAAAATATGATAAATAATTATGTTTTAAGAATGTTTTTGTTATAAAAGGCCTAAATATGGGGTCAATTATGTAGGTAAAAACGTGACTTTTTGCGCTACATCAAATATCCCACACTTAGAGTTTTGCTTGTCCTCAAGCAATTCCGCCTGTCAACTATACCCAGAAACTTTTTCTGAAAAAAATGTTTTTACGGGAGTCATAAATATAGGTAAAAATACGAAAATAATCAAATAATCCCTCAGGTGTAACATAGGAGATATGCACACGACGTATCCAACTTTTCAAAATGATCATCTTAGGCATGCTTTCAATTCTCGTGATCTTGGAATATACATGACTGGGCGATTCCTCACCAGGTGGTCACTAAATTCACACAAGTGTATCGGGTTTCCTAATAATCTAGATCAAACGAAATCGCTCATAATACCAGTCATGCAGCATTCATCGTCATAGGCTTGATCGAGAATCGAATCTTCACCACTTAGACAGGGACGGCACTAATTATCCCAGGACATTTGATTGGGTTGTATTTTGGGGGTGAAAAGGGAAATATTTTGAAAAGGAAGGGTTGGTAGGGTATGGAAGGAATGACTGATCTTGACTCCAGAAATTCTTAAGGTCGTGAGAAACCTTTATTTGACTTAATCCTATAGAAAGGGGAATCCACCGAGAATTTCTTCTTTTTTGGATGATTCTTAAACTTCCTTGGATCTTTTATTCTTTCTTTTTGTATTTTCTTGAGGCATTTTCTTTTTCTATTTTCTTTTTCTTTTTCTTTTGCTTTTTTAGATGCCTCATCCTCTTTTCGCTTTTGCAGTTTCTTCAAGATAATTTTCACGGCTCCAAGAATGATATTTTTGGGAGCTTCGGGTGATTTCTTTTGATATTCTTCTTTTGAAGTTCGTCACCAATAATTTATGACTTGAGGGAGAAATTGCTCGAGTGGGTAAGGACATCCAAACAGCTGTTTCTCACTTCCTCTGAAATTTCTTTTATCAAGACGTTTTGGTGGTGAGTGGAAATGTGGTTTTTTAGGGTTTTGAAAGAAACGAAAAAGGCTTAGGCTCAATAGGGTTTTCTAGGGGATCTTCAACACTAAAAAGTGTCGGAAAAGGGTTGGCTTGAAAAGATATGAGAAAAAGGGGTTATTCCTAAAAATGTCCAGGTCATCTAATTGCACCTATGCCACGTATGGCACCTGTCAATATGGTCTCGAAACGCATGTCAGGAGTAAGTTCTAATTCAAAATGCATGCACCAGTCACACACAAGAAACGAAAAGTGAAGCATTAAAAATGAATGCTTTTAGGCTCAAGTACCTCACCGCAAGTTTATAGGGTTGTATGTGCCCAGCCATGTGATGCCCCTCTTAGACTTTCATTAAGAAAAAGTTGGAATCTAACCTAGTTCTATCTCTTTCTGCTTAACCTTTGAGTTTATTTGAAAATTTTGTAGCCTTACATATATTGTTGACTTCAAAATGGTTTTGAAAGTTTAGGGTAAAGTGATGACATATTGGCTTCATGCGAGAACAAGTTGAAAATTTTGAGGACATTTTTGAAAAAATGTAAGCTTATTATACGAAGTAGGGTATATTGCTATCCCACACTTAAAAGTAAACATTGTCATCAATGTTTTTGCCACTAAGTAGGGAGAATCCCATACTTAGGGTTTTAATGATTTTATTGAACAATTTTTAGTTTCAAGTATTTTCTAAGAATGTGGTTGCTAATCCCACACTTAGAGTTTGAAATGGGGGTCATGGCAAAATATTTAAAATGAAAATACTGAAAAGGAACTTCCCTATAAATAGTGGTTACTGGAGTTGGACCAGGTTCGTGCAGAAGTGGTGCAAATGATTTCAAAAGTTTAGGCTCAGCCATTCCATACGAAGCTAGTTCTGCAGTAATCACAACCTCATCAGAGTATCACGTCTCAGTAGTCAAAACATAAGTACAGAGTAATAACAAAAAATAAAGATAAAATAAAGATAAAGTAAACTAATAATAGTCATCTAGCAAGTCATCGCTATCTGGATCAAACTCATCCTCTGCAGTCCTGTCATAGACTGGTGCAGTAGCTGGGCTCGAAACATCAAGCATGGCATAAAGCTGCTCACGAAGAACTGGATCCATAGATGCAGAGGTCCGGAGGCAGCAGGCTCAGCAGCAGGAGAAATAGGGTGTCCAGTAGATAGTCCAGTAGCAGGTCCAACAAAAGATCCAGCAGCAGGGAAGAAAGACCAGGGTGGTCGAGATGGTCCTGGGTCTGGTCCCAACCTGAAAGGTGGTCCCGCAGGTCTCGGCAATCCGGCTACCTCACACAGTGTTGAAAGGATCTGATGATGTGCGGTAAAAGTCTGGAACAAGGCCCAAGTAGCAGCGGGATCATATAGGGTAATGCCATACTCAAGAGTAGGTGGTTGTCTGATCGCTGGAGTAGTCTGTGGTGGCACAGGATGGGCTGCAGGTGATGTGGCCTCCTCCTCATGCTCTAGCCGAACATCTACAAGTCCCTCCTCAGGGATAGCAGGTAAAGCTCTCCTATGTCTGGGGTGTCTCCTTTGTCTGGGTCTGTGTCGTCTCCTCTGTCTAGGTTGCCTCTCAGCAACATGATCCTCAGTCTCGATCCGAGCGTCCATCCTGAAATAAACATAAAACAGGTAATGCTAATGGAAAGTGAATAAATGCAGAAAAGGGTAGATGAAATGTCATCTGAACTTTTTGCACTTGTGTAAATAAAACTTATCTCAGATAAAGCTATTTGATTGTCTGATAAGTTGCAAGCCTGCATACATTAGATCAGTGATAACAATACTAGATTAAAAATAAACTAAGAAATAAAAAGGACAGGAAAAGTAAGATAAGCTTGGGGTGCCTCCCAAGAGCGCTTTGTTTAAAGAGTCTTTTAGCTCGACTCTTGTACCTTTCTGGCTGACTCATGGTGGTTCGAAGATAAAGACAACCTCACGAATGGGGAAGTCTTCGATGTAATGCTTTAACCGATGACCATTTACCTTAAAATTACCTTCTGGTGATTCGAGTTCGACTGCACCATAAGGGAATACCTTTGAGATTATGAATGGTCCGGTCCACCTGATCTTGAATTTTCCAGAGAACTTTTTGAAGCGCGAATTGAAGAGAAGCACTTTATCTCCTGGTTTGAACCTTGAGAGTTTAAGCTTGGAATCATGAATCCTCTTGGTTCTGTCCTTGTAGTTCAGGGAGCTTTCATATGCTCGATTCCTTAATTCGGCCAATTCATTTAGTTGCATTCTCCGATGGGAACCTGTTATAGAAGTGTCCAGATTGCAGTTCTTCAGCGCCCAGTATGCCTTGTATTCCAATTCCACTGGTAGGTGACATGCCTTGCCATAAACCAGACGATATGGTGTGCTACCTAAAGGTGTTTTGTAAGCAGTTCTAAATGCCCACAATGCATCGTCTAATTTATCAGCCCACTTATCCCCATGATTTCCGACTGTTCGCTCCAAGATTCTCTTTAAAGCTCTGTTTGTGATCTCAGCTTGTCCATTTGTTTGTGGATGATAGGCGGTGGACATCTTGTGAGTGACGCCATACTGCTGCATAACCTTCATGAATTGAGTGTTGCAGAAGTGAGTGCCATGATCACTTATGATAGCTCTTGGAGTTCCGAATCGATAGAATAGTTGTTTGAGAAACTTTGTCACTACTCTGGCATCATTTGTAGGGAAAGCTTGTGCTTCGGCCCACCTGGAGACATAATCGACAGCAACTAGGATGTACTCTTTTCCATTAGACTTAGGGAAAGGTCCCATAAAATCTAACCCCCAGATGTCAAAGATCTCACAAGCCTGGATATTAGTGAGTGACATTTCGTTCCTTGCTGACACATTGCCTTGTCTTTGGCAAATGTCGCAGCGTTTTACCAGGTCATAAGTATCTCGATAGATGGTTGGCCAGTAAAAGCTAGAATCATACACCTTTCGTGCTGTTAGGTTAATTGCGTGATGTCCTCCAGTAGGTCCATGGTGGCTTTGTCGAAGGATTTGTTCTGCTTCCTTCCCATCGACGCATCTTCTAATGATTTGATCGGGGCAAACCTTAAAGAGGAAAGGATCGTCCCAATAGTAATTCTTTATGTCGCGGAAGAATCTTCGTCTCTGAGATGTCGGCATTCCTTTGGGTATTATGTTTCCCACCAGGAAATTAGCATGATCAGCATACCAAGGATCTTTGGATGTGGATCCTTGATGGTATTTGCTGATGTGCATGAGTTGTTCTTCAGGAAACTGGTCTTGAATATCCTTTTCATTAAGCTGCTCTAGTGTAGGATTTTCTAATCGGCTTAGATGATCTGCTGCAACGTTTTGTGCTCCTTTCTTATCTCTGATTTCGATATCGAATTCTTGCAGGAGTAGAATCCATCTTAACAGTCTAGGCTTGGCATCTTGCTTTTTGAAAAGATACTTCAAGGCTGAATGATCTGTATAGACAATAGTTTTGTACAACATAAGATAGGAACAAAATTTATCGAAAGCAAATACTACCGCAAGCAGCTCCTTTTTTGTGGTTGTGTAATTTTCTTGAGCGTCTGTGAGCGTTTTGCTGGCATAGTATATTGGTTGAAAGTGCTTATCCTTCCTTTGTCCCAATACAGCTCCAACTGCAAAATCACTAGCGTCGCACATGATTTCAAATGGAAGGCTCCAATCTGGGGCAATCATTATCGGTGCATGTACAAACTGATCCTTCAGGTAGTTAAAAGCTTGGAGACATTCATCTGTAAAGGCAAACAGAGTATCTTTTTCAAGAAGATGAGTCATAGGTCGAGAGATCTTGGAGAAATCCTTGAAGAAGCGACGGTAGAATCCGGCGTGACCTAGAAAACTTCGGAAGGCTTTAATAGAAGTAGGTGGAGGAAGTTTTGAGATAGTTTCAACTTTAGCTTTGTCAACTTCAATTCCGGCTTTTGATATGCGGTGCCCTAAAACTATTCCTTCTTTTACCATGAAATGGCATTTTTCCCAATTCAGAACGAGGTTTGATTCTTCACATCGGGCAAGCATCCTATCCAAGTTGGAAAAACAAGTAGAGAAGGAATCTCCAAAGACTGAGAAGTCGTCCATGAATACCTCCATGCATTGTTCGATCATGTCATGAAAAATTGCCACCATGCATCGCTGAAATGTAGCGGGTGCATTACATAAACCAAACGGCATACGTCGGTAGGCGAAAGTTCCATATGGACATGTGAATGTCGTTTTTTCTTGGTCCTTTGGATCGAGAGGAATCTAAAAATAACCGGAGAATCCATCAAGAAAACAGTAGAATTCATTTCCTGATAATCTCTCCAGTATCTGATCAATGAACGGTAGAGGGAAGTGATCTTTGCGAGTGGCTTCATTTAGTTTCCGGTAGTCAATACACACCCTCCAACCGGTGACGGCTCGTGTTGGAATTAATTCATTGTTTTCGTTAGCGATAACCGTCATTCCTCCTTTCTTTGGGACAACTTGAACTGGGCTGACCCAAGGGGAATCTGAAATGGGGTAAATCAGGCCAGCGTCCAAGAGTTTGATAACTTCCTTCTTAACCACTTCTTGAATCTTCGGGTTGACTCTCCTCTGCCTTTGAAATGAGGGTCTGAAGTCATTTTCCATTAAGATCTTGTGAGTGCAATAGTTTGGACTGATACCTTGAATGTCAGAAATCTTCCAAGCAATTGCTTTCTAATGTGACTTCAAAACTTGAATAAGTTTTGCTTTCTCTTCCGGCTTCAGATCTTTTGATATGATAACGGGTAGGTGTGAAGGTCCTTCGAGAAAAGCGTATTCAAGGTGTGAGGGTAGTTCCTTCAGCTCCAATTCGGGTGGTTCTTCTATGGAAGGTTTCATCCTTGCAATTTCGTCTCTTTTAAGCTCGTCGAACTTCGTTTGAAATTCTGAATCTTCTGCAGGGATCTCTGGACTGTCGTCTGATGCTATTTCAACCCATTCTGGTTTATCAGAGAGCTCATCTTTTCTTAGCTCGTATTTTGCTTTTGAAGAGTGAGAGATTGCATTGTCTTCAGTGATTATGGTATCGTTGTTCTCCGTGAATGCAAATCTCTGAATTTGAGCAGAAGAAGATGTGCTGAATGTGATCTCTGGATTTGATCTTTCAGATTATAGATAAGGTGGTTTAAGCATTGACTCCATCTCTTCGAGAGTCTTCAGAATTTGGTTTTTTGTGAGAGATGAATCAGGCACTTCCGGAGTGAGGTTCCTTCTTAGGAGAGTGACAGGTGTGCCAGATCCAAGCGGAACAGCTGTGATAGAACTGTTAAGCTGATTGCTGGATTTCTTTAAAGAAAATAGCACTTCCTTAGATGCGGTTGGTGGATCCGAGATAGCTGAGCATAGACCTCCATCTTCTTGGCAAAGTCTTCTGGTAGTGATGACCGTGTTTGGAAGAGAGTTATTGCTGCTTACTACGAGGATCTCTTCCAGGTGTTCTTCAATTATTTCCTGCATAAAGTCTACAAGACCAAGGTCTTATCCCATAGGTTGTTTCATTAGTGTGTCAACATTGAAGGTGACCTCCTCAGTTCCGACTCGAAGTTTTAAAGATTTTTCATTTACGTCTATGACGGCCTTGGCAGTGTTTAGGAAAGGTCTGCCAAGGATGAGTGGAACTTCGATGTCTTCCTCAATGTCCATGACAACAAAATCCACAGGAAAGACGAATTTATCAACACGTACCATAATATCTTCAGCAATTCCACGAGGGAGTTTAACTGATCTATCGGCTAATTGGATAGTCATACGAGTTGGTAAAAGTTCGCTTAATCCTAATTTTCTATAGAGGGAATACGGCATAAGGTTTACACTAGCTCCTAAGTCAGCTAAGCCGTTACTTATTTGAATATCCTGTAGATAACAAGGTATAGTGAAACGGCCAGTATCTCCTAGCTTTGGGGGTAGTCCTTGTTGCATGATCAAAGAGCACTCTGCATCTAAAGGTAAGTTAACTATTTGTCTAAGCTTTTCTTTATTTGATAAGAGTTCTTTAAAGAATTTGGCACAACTAGGCATCTCAACTAAAGCATCTAAAAGTTTGACATTTAAGTGTAAGCTTTTAAACATCTCTAGATATTTTTCAAACTGATCTTCTTGTTTCTCTTTTTTAAGCCTACCAGGGAAAGGTATACGTGTAGGAACAACTTCTGGGGCTTTAGAAGGTGCTGTCTCAGGAGAAGTGACATGAGTCTTAACTGGTACTGAGTCAGTGGGAGGTGAAGAAGTAGAAGGTTCGTTTGTCGGAATATCTATCAATTTCTCATTCTTAGTCTCTTTTCCTCCTCTAGTGACCACAAGGATATCATCATAAGACGAATAATGAATAGCTTTGCTAATCGCTTCTTCCCTTTGCTTCTCATCAACTTTTAAAAACAACCTTTTTACATTATCCTCCATGTTTTTAACTAAATCGTTTGAAATTCTATGCAAACTATCAATTTGGTTTTGAAAATCAACAATTTGTTTATTAATATTATTTTGATTAACCATGAAGTTATTGAAAATTTCGGTGTTTAGACAAGAAGTCAAATGAGAGGAAGTAGAGGGTGAAGAAAGAACTAACGATTGAGATGAAGGTCTACTGGTTGGCCTCTGAATAAAAGATGTTAAATGATGGGCTTGATCAGAGGTTTCTCCAGTAGTAGCAAGAATGTCTTCTTTGAACCTTTGGCGTGAGAATAGCTTTTGAGGTTTCTTCTCGTGTTTGGGTTCAGAAGGTTCTTGCATGTCCTTGACAACTTTAGTGATTGATTCAATTTGAGCTTTTAAAGTGTCCAAGGCATTAGAAGTACTCCTTTCCTCCGAAGTTGATTCATCTTGCTCCAAGTCATGTTGATGCATCGTCATCGTCTCAATCAACCTCCACGCTTCGTCTGAAGTATGTAGCATGGAATTTCCGGATGAAGCAGCATCGAGGGTTTGTTGGTGATGAGGATTCAAACTATTGTAGAATGTGCAGACCAGATTCGTTTCAGCAAACTGATGATTTAGACATCTTCCGAGCAAATTCTTAAAGCGTTCCCAAGCAGAGCTCAATGATTCATTATCTTTTTGGAGAAAGTTAGTGATTTCATTCTTAAGCTTGGTTTGTAGTGATGAAGGAAAATATTTAGCCATGAATTTGGTAGCCATCTCCTCCCATGTATGAATCGAATTGGGTTTGAGTTCATAAAACCATATTTGCGCTCGAGAAGCTAAAGAATAGGGAAACAGGTGAAGTCGGGTAACTTCATTACTGGATCCCGTTTGTTCGAAGGAGTCAGAAAGGTTGATGAACTTGTTAAGATGAGAGTTTGGATTTTCAACCAAAAGACCATGAAATTGACACTGAGATTTAATCATTTTAATGAAGTGTGGCTTAATTTCAAGGTTTTCGTCAGCAGATGATACGATTGGTCCTCCTCGTCCCTCTAGTAGTGGCTTGATTGATGAGGCGAGAGTGATACGATTCGTCATAACTTGTTGGTAGAAAGTAGAGTTTTGGAAAGGATGGGTCTAACTAATCTAAAAACGGAAAAGGAAATCTAACATAAAGACAGAAAAAGTAACTTACGGATGATTTTGATCTTCCGAAAGGATCGCTAAATAACTAAGATAACTAAAATTAGTAAAATCGGTCGTTGTAGTCCCCGGCAGCGGCGCCAAAAACGTGATGCGTCCCGAAACGCTCGTTCTCAAAGCGGGACACACCAGTGGGTTGTTTTAAATTTATAGAGCTGGGGATATCCTAAGCTAATACTACTTTCAGCCCTAATTAGGTTACTAGGGTAGTAAGCGGTATGTTGACTCAGGTGTCGTTCTTATACTACAACGGGCATGGGATCTTAGGCGTTCTAATTATCTTTTGTAATCTAGCTAGGGTTTAAAATAAGATTTGATTTGGTTTGGTTTTATAACTAATCTACGGAAAATAAATGCAGAAAAGGAAAGGATGTTTGTACGGAGGCTCAGAGAACAGTGGATACGAGAGTGTTTACTATGATGCCGGTATATGCTTTGAATTAGTAGTTATGGGTATTAAAGCCACTAGTTATGATGATTAATCCATTGAGTAACCAGGAACTTAAATTAACACGAAGTATTATACCTACGGCAGTTCCTTAGCTTTTCCCACGTATTTAAAAGCTATACGAAGTACTGTGCCGTTTTATGGTTTTTCCTTAGCATTGATTCAAATTGCCAGTTTGCTCATTGGATACCCTATATTATTAATGACGTATAATTACCATCCTATCAAATATCTAACGTAAAGGTCTCTACAATCAGATAAATAATATGTCACATGGATAGCAATTATATAGTGTCAGATACACCGAAAGTTCTCCCAAATGTACTGATCAATTCAATCAACAGTTATTCTCTAATCCTATTCCCCAATCTCTAACAAATGTGTGTCGGTATCATGGCACGAATTGTTGAATATACAATAATGTGAACAGGAGTTACCCTACGGAATAGGTTGGATTAACTTGTCTAACGGTCAATTTAAATTGTTCATCATCAATCATACAAACCATCGTAACTATTACATGCATATCACTCTACTGTATAAACATTAACTTATATCTGAAAACCCTAATCATGCAGTTACATATAGTAATCGGAGGTTCAGTTCTAGCATGCAGCATTTCTAAGGCAACAATCAAACAAGAACATGCAATAGAAAGGCACACAGATAACTATTCCTATTTCATACCATTTCAAATAACCAGATGATCGGATCATAAATATCTCGAAAGGTCTCTTAAAGATATTTAATATACGAGCTTAAATCTAACCTATCTCTAATCCTATGCTCCGTATCTCTTATGATATAGTTTCAATCTAGAGAATACAGCCATGTCGAGTTCAAATGCTTCATCATACATAGAATAGGTAGAATACGTACCACTAATAATTGGCCAGGTTTTAGCAGGAAGTTTCTAACCACAACATAAGTTGGATAGGTAAACAATTGAGATTCAATTCATAAATTCATATACAGTTTAATATTCACACGGACAGAGTAACAGCATGTTACAATTGGGATCATTATTTCCACAACGGATTGTGCCCACGACTTTCATAGCTTCCACGTTCCGTACTACACACATTCGTGATGATTCCGGCTGATGTCGTGTAAACGGGGCTTTAGTTTTTAAAAATAGGAAATACCTAACTTACTACACACAACACAGACAAGAATACCTGATCATATATAGTATAGCTCAGTAAGTCCGAGTCGAACACAGGGAACGGATGTCAATCTTAACAAATTGGAAATTGTTACAATTAATTAAAGCAATAAAAAGTGGGGACGTTTTAGTTCCGATCGAACAATTGATAAAAAATTATAAAAGAAATGATTATTTAAATAAAACTAAATTATTAAAATAAAGAAATAGTAAAATAACTTAATTAAAGAAAAGATTTAATTCAAATGGTAAAAGAAATGCATTTGCTTAGATTACTTTACTCAAAATTTGGAAATCATATTATCAAAAATTTCTCACGTATGGATTTTATCGTGCTATAACAAATGTATCAACCCTCCTTACAAGATAAATTGAATCAACACAATTAAGAAAGACATGAAGTTGTTTTCAACCCGCTAACAGTTCAATTTAACGTTGCCCACCTAATTATGTTTTATATTAATTCAACACCGTTTATGTGATTTATTCTTATAACTTGAATCAACAAAGTCTATAACTATTTCTAGTTATCTTGTTCTTAAACAATTACTACCAGTTATTAACCCTAACCCGTCAAACTCAATCTATTCGGTGATAATTCTCAGTTAAAACCAACAATCATCAATAATCTTATGATCAAAAGGAACTCAATCTCAATTAATCATAAAACCACGTTAGGTAATTAGCAATATTCATTCAATAACCAAGGTTCAACGAATAAACACATAAACATGAATAAAATCCAATACGATTTGCAATTTCAATAATCAATCCATCAATTAAGTATTATCATCTAAGCAAATACATAAGAGATTTAGCCAATCATAATTTCACAAGAAATCAGATTCAATAACAATTCAATACTCATAATGAAATGAAAGAAAGAAACGTATTCGAACCGAAATAGCGAATTAATGATTAAATGAACGAATCCCCTTGATTATCCTTGATCTTCAACCTTCAAAAACCTCTGGAATTAGTGTTTGAGATCAGAGAAAACATCTGCAGAAAGTGGTAAAAAGTTGTGTGCAAAATGAGGGCAAAATGAGTTTTTAGGGTTTCTGTCGAGGCAATCCATACGCCGTATGGATTGAAAAGCCCATGGGTTTGACCCACGTATTCTGGCGGCCCGGCTCACTTCATCCATACGCCGTATGGATCGATTTTCCCAGCTTTTTTACCATCGACCAAATTCTTCACCTTTCCTCATTTTAACTTCTTTTCTTCAATTCTCGCTCGTTTTCAGCTTCTTTTCCGATTCAAGCTCCAGATAATTCCTAAATGCAAATATGAACGAAATGAGTATCGAATTCAAATAAAATGCATAAGAAATTAATCAAACTAGGGGGTAATTAGTACTATAAAATAGCACATTTTGGCGTTCATCAAACATCCCCCACTTGAATCCTACTTGTCCTCAAGTAGACTAGTGACTTAAAAATTCAAAACTTTAAATATGAACGGCAAACGATGCATAAAAGGACTTACAAACTACATAGCATTCGGCAAACCAAATTTTTATCTTAAAATCGATTCTACCTTAAAACTCAGCAATCAAGAAACTCTACATGGGAAGCAATTCTAAAATATTATTATTACACATAAAAGATAATTCACTCAGATTACCGATATTGTTGTCCACTTAAACAATCTAAATTTCAGAAATTGAGCTCAACTTATTATTATTTTAGCAGGCCTTACCCTTGATTTTCAATAGCAAAATACTCTCATATAGATAACATGCCACAATTCTCCAATTAATGAAAATCCGAATAAATCAATCATTTTTCAAACCAAGACATTGGTGACAGGTCTGTACCTCAGTACAACAGAGCGACATAACTTGGCTTTGGTTTTTTTCAATTCATGAGTCCTTTGTACTCTTTTTATTTTTATTTCTTAAATATACTGACGGAAACCAGGTCTGTACTTTCGTACAACAGAGGAGACAACACCCAGTATATTCCCAAATGATGATAATTAGGATCCCAAAATTATGGATTATAACACGCTATCATATGAAAATTAAGATTATCATACCTTGCTAAATGATCCTCAAAGGATAACTCCTACTTTATTCATTACATTTCTTACTAGCTCAATAACTTCCATATAGATTGCCTATCGATACATCACAAGATGAATTATCTAATATATTAAAATTTACGATTATTTCATTCCTTGCATTCCCAAAACATGTTACAAGATTGCTAAACTTTACATAGAATACAATTTTAAAACAAAAATTTAGGCTGAAAAATGACTAACACGTAGAATGCCTCTTAACCTAAATATTTTTCAATAGCTACCATTCATAAATTAAGGACAAACAGACTTCTTTTCCCCTATCCCCCACTTAGAAATATTCAATGTCCTCATTGCAAAAGAAAACAAAAATAAAGGGAATAGAAAAGAAGTGAACAGAAACTCCCCTGATTAGAAGGCAATTTGCTTGAAGGACTTCGTTCAGAAATAAAATACAATAGCACACTTCCGTAGGCAACACGATTGCATTTAGCACATGCAATAAGCCTTTAAACCCCTCGGTATCCCGAGTGGACCAGTTGTAGTCTCGTGAGGGTTTTCAGAGAACACACCCACAAAGTTCAAACCTGAAAACAAAAACAATAAAACAGAATACAAATTAACAAAAAAACGGGTTGTCTCCCGAAAGCACTTTTGTTTATGAAGTCGGTAAGCTCGACATCTTGCTTCACCACTTAATTCAAATCCATCTCCAAATCACGCTTGGAGTCCCTTATATCACCATAGTACTTCTTCACTCTACTTCCATTGACTTTGAAAGTTTTGCCAGAATATCCTTGCAAATCAACAGCTCCAAACGGATAAACCTTGTCAACAACAAAGGGGCCAGTCCAGCGTGTCTTTAACTTTCCTGGAAACAGATGTAATCTAGAACTATACAACAGAACTTTATCACCCTTTTCGAATGTATGGTTCGACTTAAGACGAGCATCATGCCATTTCTTAGTTCGCTCCTTGAACAGTCTCGAATTGTCATAGGCATTTATTCTTAATTCATCCAACTCATTTAACTGTGCCATTCTCTCCTTTCCAGCTAACTGCTCATCAAGATTGCACTTCTGTAGAGCCCAATATGCTTTATGCTCTAACTCAAAAGGCAAATGACAAGCCTTTCCATAAACAAGGCGATAAGGCGTTGTTCCAACTGACGACTTAAATGCTGTTCGTGCCGCCCATAATGCATCATCCAACTTGTATGACGAGTTCTTAGGGTTTCCTTCAACTGAACTGTAACAACCGCCAAATTAGGACTAGTAATTAGTGCCTAATTCTCTGTAAATACATGTAATTAGTTCTGTGTTAGGCTAATTAATGTAACAAATTATATATTGGTCAATATATACGGTTACGCGATTTGATTTGATCGTACACAGTTTTAAAACCGAATGTAATTCGATTCAGGAAATACGGACGTTGGTGAAACATTTTAATATAATCATGAACCCGTATTTAAAAACACTATGACATTCAGAATCACCTTTTAATAATACTCTCGAATTGTCCTGTTGCGTACAACTAAACCAACGCGACTTAAAAACAAAATACATAAATTTATTTAAAGATTTGACAAAGAATTCAATTCAATTATTAAACAAAGATTTGTATTTTTAAATGAATAAAAATAAATATTTAACGCTTAAACAACGGAGAAAACGAACACCGCACGGAGCACAGCGCGTGGACTGAAAAATGAGGGCTTTCACCAAAACCCCCATCTTTCCCTTTTCTTTTCTCATTCCACCAACTCACTCTCTCTCTCTCTCTCTTCTTCTCTTTTCTTTCTTTTTCTCTCAAATCACAAATCCACCACCATCTCACAAAATCATCAAATAACACCATCAAACGACGCCGGATGATACCACCCCTTTGGAGAAAAACGTTCACCACTTCACGTTCTACAACACTATCTTTCCGGAATTTCATTTCGGCATTTTGTAAGTTTCCGACAAAACCCGAAACTCTCCATTTTTACTCATTTTTACGTTTTTATGGTTTATACATGCTTAAAATGTCCAAAAATGGGTTGGGTAAAAGATTTGGACCAAACGGAAGTCGTTCGACCGATTTTCCGGCCACCGGAATCATATCAGTCGCCGACGTCGCATCTGGCTTGGCCCGATTGCGACGTCAGCTACAACGTCGCAAAATACATCATGACGTCGCATTAGCGACGTCGGTACCAACGTCGCAATGAGTGATCAGCGTCGCACTTAGCGACGCAAGCCCTTACGTCGCATTAAATTGCGAAAGTCGCACATAGCGACGCCATGCTCAACGTCGCAGTCCGGATCTGCGACGTCGCACTCAACGTCGCAGTCAGGATCTGCGACGTCGCACCCAACGTCGCACAAAACAGAAACTAGAAAACACATATTTTTACTAAGCGTCGGAACCAAGATTTTAACACCTAGTTTTACTCCAAATTCGAATTTCAGATGCGTTTTCACTAAAGGAAAGTAGTAGGAATAAAAATTTTCCAAGCTGACTTGGCAGCTCGACCCCAACCAGGGGCTCTGCCCCTTGGACCCCGCTACCAGGGGCGCTGCCCCCGGACCCCCGTCATTAGATGTTGTAAATACTTTTCACACTACGTGCCAAACACTTACGAATAACGAAATCTGATTCAACGATACATATAACGATAACACCTTGGATTATTAATACAAACCGTCACCAACGGGCCGACTATGTTTTTCTAAGAACAAACGATGACGAAACAACATTGGAGATAACGAGTTGTGTAGACAACTAGACTAGATGGTCTTGCGAGACATCTACTTACTTGACTTTATATGTTTAGGCATTTAAAGGTTACGGGTTCGGAGAACCTACTCACTACTTACTGATTACCACCGCTTACTACTCGACTCAGGTGAGTCTTACAGCCCCACTTTTACTGTTTTACATACGGGGTGAGATACATGCTACTGTTTTTCTTGAACACAAGTACTAAAACTGCTTACTATACCAAACGAAATTGCATGAGTTATTTACTATTTACAGAAGTCTCTCCATCATATATCGTTAGTTATGGACTTAAGCGCGAACACTAGTTAATGGATCCATTAGGGAAATGACCCTCCCCGCCCGGGGTAGTAGCGCTACCACGAACCGTTCTGTATAAACGGGTGACTATTATTTCGTTACTTATGCTTGCTCAGTTACGAGCATGTCACGGGAGTAACTTATTACTTACGGGTTAAGCTTCGATTATGAGCCTCATGGCAACGGTATAACTTACTTACTTTACATTTGCTGGATTTGCAAATACTTGATTTACGCCTGCGGGCACTACTGATGAAATCTTGTGTTCAAAACTGATATTACTTACAAACCTGTGAGATTCACCAACATTCGTGTTGACCCTTTTAGCATGTATTCTCAGGTACCCAGACGGAGTAGGATTCCTCCAGGCATAGCTAGAGTCGCATGATTTCACTAAACTACATTTAACGGAGATTCTCAGCATTATCTTTTGTACATGTTGATTATGTAATAGAATCTCCCGCCATACGCGTGGACTCTAGGGAACTATTTTTGTATACGAAAACATTAAGTTTTCAAACATATATTTCTATGAAATCGTTTTACGACATCTCATTTAGAGGTCGTTTACTGTATATCTTGTGCTTTGTATATTGATTAGTAACACCCAAGTATGCTTCCGCAAATAATTAAATTAGGGGGTGTTACAGATTGGTATCAGAGCCTAAGGTTATAGTGAACTAGGTTGCATTTAGTGGGCCTAGACTATGACCATTAGGCAGTATTCCCTTACTAGGCATGATTGGTTCAGGAATTACAGCATACGACTTTAATTTAACATAGCCTGATCAACTATGTATAATTAAGGAAAGATGATGTAAGGTCTGAAATGGTTATGTTGAACAGGAATGCGTTAGTTGACTCTGACCACGAGAGAACCGGACCATTACTTGATACGTGCTAGACACTAGGCTGGATGTTATATACTTATATATATTAGCCTCATCTTACTTACACTCTGCCTCAGGAATGGCAAACACACCACCCAATTCGTCACGCTCTCATCCGCAAGGATCACGAAACCCACGAGTAGCCAGGAGAAACACTGGATCACCTCGAAGCAACCCCTATCATGTTCATAACTCTCAGAACTCGGCACATCTCATGGTGCCAGTGTTGGCTACCCAACTCCGCCGTCAGGAGCAAAGACTCGAGAATCTCGAACGGGAACAACACCGAATGACCTACCTGCTCCGCCAGGCTCTTGATCATATATCACAACTCCAGCAAGAACAAGAAGATACCAGCCTCTCTGTAAGCATAATTAAGGATTCAATGACCGCTGAATTAGGTGCGGACGAACTCATAAGAGACCGACTAGAGGAATGTGAACAGCGTTCACAGGAGGCAGAGGAGTACTCTCGAACACTGGTACAACGACTGGCCTTGGTTGAAGACAACGCCAGACAAGCCAACAGACTAGCAGAAACCGTGGACCGCCTTGTCGCACTGATGGAGCAGATTAATCTGCATCAAGATTAGATCAGTCTGTAACTTGTAACCAGTTAACTACTCTATTAGGTCCTGTGTAATTCAACCGGATGTAACAATTCCCGTCACTTTTGTACTACTATTACTCTGTAATCTTTTGGAAAACCCATACCTTGTATTCAACTTGTTTATCTAAATGAAATGTGATTGTCACTTCGTACTGTTATTGTGTATCTCATCATTTACACTTGTGACATATCATAATTTCATACAAATATCTCATTCCTCTTTCCTTGTTCTTTTTTTGTTCAGCATCATGCCTCCTCGCCGGCAAATCACCCTCAGTGAAGCCGAAATTGCGGGTCTGATTGCCCGTAGTGTGGCCCAAGCCCAAGCTACCCGAACATCAACTCCTGGTAGCGAAGATACAGCTAACAATGGACCACAACCCAAACCCTATTCTTACAAAGACTTCCAGAACTGCAAACCCCTGAACTTTGCAGGTACTGAGGGAGCTATCGGTCTAGTACGCTGGATCGAGAAAGTCGAATATGTGTTTCTTATCTGCAACTGTGCGGAGGGAGACAAGGTTAAGTTCTCCGTTAGTACTTTCACTGATACCGCTCTCACCTGGTGGAACACCTATGCCCAAACTGTGGGTATTTCTAATGCTTACAAACTCCCGTGGGAGGAGCTGAAGGAGATGTTGAGGGGTGAGTACTGCCCCAGGGATGAACTGAAACAACTGGAGTTGGAATTTTGGAACCACAAGATGCAAGGCGATGATATCACCGGGTACAATAACCGTTTCAACCAACTGGCACTTCTGTGCCCATCCATGGTCGATCCTGAATACAAGAGGATCGAGAAATATGTCGATGGACTTCCCGACAGACTACAAGACCTGGTGACATCATCCAAACCGGGTACGATTCAGAGCGCCATCCGTATGGCCCATGAACTGACGGCAAACTCTGTCCGCCGTGGCACAACATCAACCCCATCTGCAAAAAACAAGCGCAAATGGGAAGGAAACCCAAACTCATCCAACCAAATCACCAACAAAAAGCCTGAGTCTGTTAAGGCTTACTCATCGGGAACTACATAAAAGAAAGGGTAAGGCGGGAACAAACCCTACTGTTCCAAATGCAACCGCCATCATGACGGTTCCTGCCCTTGCACCAACTGCAAAAGGTTCGGGCACCTAGCCAAGGATTGCCGAGCCATCATCCCTACCCCCAACACCATTGCACCAAAGACCTACTTTGGATGCGGAAATTCTGGGCACTTCAAGAACAACTGCCCCAAACTGAAAAACAACAACAACAACAACAACAACCGCAACAACAACGTCCGAAGCAGAGCCTTCGTCATCACCTCAGGGGACGCCCGTCAAGACCCGAATGTGGTCTCGGGTATGTTCCTCCTCAACAACTTATCTGCTTCCATTCTATTTGATACTGGTGCTGATAGGAGCTTTATTTCTGATGAGTTTTGCCCACTACTTGATATCACCCCCGCGGCCTTAGATGTTAAGTACACCGTAGAACTTGCAAATGGTAAACTCATAGAAACCAATAGTGTGATACCTAATTGCACTTTAAACCTAGCCGACGAAATCTTCTCAATCGATCTTATGCCTGTTGAACTAGGAAGCTTCGACGTCATCGTGGGTCCGGACTGGTTGTCCAAGCATCGGGCCGAAATTGTTTGTCATGATAAGATCGTCCGCATCCCTCTCGCCGTCGGTAGAAACTTGATAATACAAGGGGAGACCGGTGGATCGAGACTAAACATAATCTCCTGTTTAAAAACCCGAAAATTTCTGAGAAAAGGTTACCCAGCAATTCTCGCACACATCACGGATAAAAAGTCGGAGGAGAAGCGACTTGAAGATGTACCAATCGTTAGAGACTTTCCCGAAGTCTTTCCAGAAGAACTACCTGGTTTACCTCCACCTAGACAGGTTGAGTTCTCGATTGATCTTGTGCCGGGTGCCGCACCGCTGGCCCGAGCACCGTACCGCCTAGCCCCATCCGAACTTCAGGAGTTGTCTACTCAGTTACAGGAACTCCTGGATAGAGGATTCATCAGACCGAGTTCTTCACCTTGGGGAGCTCCGGTCTTGTTTGTCAAAAAGAAAGACGGTTCATTTCGAATGTGTATTGACTACCGAAAGTTGAACAAACTAACCGTCAAGAACCGATACCCACTCCCTCGAATCGATGATCTGTTCGACCAACTGCAAGGATCAAGTTGTTATTCAAAGATTGATCTTCGATCAGGTTATCATCAATTGCGTGTTCGCGATGCCGACATCCCAAAAACCGCATTCAGGACCCGTTATGGGCATTATGAATTTCAAGTGATGCCATTCGGTCTAACCAACGCACCGGCTGTATTCATGGACCTTATGAATCGGGTGTGCAAACCTTATCTCGACAAGTTTGTCATTGTCTTCATCGATGACATCCTCATATACTCACAAAACGAACAAGAACACGCACAACATCTCAGAACCATCCTAGAACTACTTAGACACGAGGAGCTTTATGCTAAATTCTCTAAGTGTGAGTTCTGGATAAAAACAGTTCAATTCCTTGGACACGTGATTGATAGTCAGGGAATTCATGTAGACCCATCAAAGATCAAGGCCATCAAGAACTGGCAAGCGCCAACCACTCCCACCGAAGTACGCCAATTCTTGGGATTGGCGGGGTATTATCGCCGATTCATTGAAAACTTCTCAAAAATAGCCATACCACTCACGACACTGACTCAAAAGGATAAAAAGTTCGACTGGACCGATAAACAAGAGTCAGCCTTTCAGCTGTTGAAACTCAAGCTTTGCAGTGCGCCTATTCTATCCCTACCCGAAGGCACCGATGACTTCGTGGTATACTGCGATGCTTCTCACCAAGGTCTCGGTTGCGTGTTGATGCAACGATACAAGGTCATTGCCTACGCCTCCCGAAAACTTAAAGTTCACGAGAAGAACTACATAACTCACGACCTCAAGTTAGGGGCCGTGGTATTCGCTCTCAAAATCTGGAGACACTACCTTTATGGTACCCGAAGTACTGTATTTACCGACCACAAAAGTCTCCAACACATCTTCGACCAAAAAGATCTTAACATGAGGCAACGTCGATGGGTCGAGTTGCTCACCGATTACGACTGTGAGATCAAATATCACCCGGGCAAGGCAAACGTGGTTGCCGATGCTCTCAGTCGTAAGGAACGAACAAAACCACTTCGAGTCCGGGCCCTCAGTATGACCATTCACAACGATTTGAATATCCAGATTCTCACCGCTCAACTCGAAGCTCTCAAACCCGATAATGTCAAAAACGAGGCCTTGCGAGGCATGGATAAACAATTCGAAATTAGACCCAACGGAGTTAGGTACTTCTCTAACCGAATCTGGTTGCCTAGTTTCGGGAACCTGCGGGACTTGGTGATGGATGAAGCTCACAAGTCCAAATAATCTATCCACCCGGGATCCGATAAAATGTATCACGGGATCAAAGAGTTTTATTGGTGGCCGAACATGAAAGCTGAAATCGCCACGTACGTCAGCAAGTGTCTTACTTGTTCGAAAGTCAAAGCCGAATACCAGAAACCTTCCGGCTTACTTCAACAACCCGACATTCCTGAATGGAAATGGGAACAGATTGCCATGGATTTCATAACCAAACTTCCTAAGTCATCAAGCGGTTGCGATACTATTTGGGTGATCGTCGATCGTCTCACCAAATCAGCTCGTTTCCTGGCAATCAGAGAAACCGATAAAATGGAACGCCTTACACAAATATATGTCAAAGAAATCGTTTGCCAACATGGTGTCCCTATCTCGATTATCTCTGACAGGGATGCTCGTTTCACATCTCGCTTCTGGCAATCACTCCAAAAATCATTGGGTACCCGTCTCGATATGAGTACCGCGTACCACCCTCAGACCGATGGCCAGAGCGAACGAACTATTCAGACACTGGAAGATATGCTACGAGCCTGCGTAGTTGATTTCGGTACCAACTGGGAAAGACACCTACCGTTGTGTGAGTTTTCCTACAATAACAGTTATCACGCCAGCATTAAGGCTGCACCTTTTGAGGCACTGTACGGTCGTAAGTGCCGATCACCGATCTGTTGGACTGAAGTGGGAGATAGTCAACTCACTGGTCCTGAACTTATACACGGAACCACCGAGAAAATTGTTGAAATCCAAAACCGACTCAAAGCCGCACGCGATCGTCAGAAAAGTTACGCTGACGTGAGACGCAAACCCCTCGAGTTCCAGGTTGGGGACCGAGTACTTTTGAAAGTATCGCCTTGGAAAGGTGTAATCCAATTCGGCAAACGCGGGAAATTAAATCCCAGGTACATTGGACCTTTTGAGATCCTCGAGAGGATAGGTCCAGTGGCATATCGACTGCAGCTGCCCTCTGAACTCAGCAGCGTACACCCTACCTTTCACATTTCTAACTTAAAGAAATGTCTGTCCGACGAGACACTTATCATACCCATTGACGAGATCCGCATCGATGACAAACTTCATTTCGTTGAGGAACCCGCCGAAATTATGGACCGTGAGGTCAAACAACTGAAACAAAGTCGTATTCCCATCGTCAAAGTCAGGTGGAATTCGCGGCGTGGTCCGGAATTCACTTGGGAACGGGAAGACCAAATGCGACTCAAGTATCCTCACTTATTCATTGATTCTACCCCGAACGCGACCTCGACTTAAATTTCGGGACGAAATTCTTCTAACAGGGGGAGAATGTAACAACCTCCAAATTAGGACTAGTAATTAGTGCCTGATTCTCTGTAAATACATGTAATTAGTTATGTGTTAGGCTAATTAATGTAACAAATTATATATTGGTCAATATATACGGTTACGCGATTTGATTTGATCGTACACAGTTTTAAAACCGAATGTAATTCGATTCAGGAAATACGGACGTTGGTGAAACATTTTAATATAAACATGAACCCGTATTTAAAAACACTATGACATTCAGAATCACCTTTTAATAATACTCTCAAATTGTCCTGTTTCGTACAACTAAACCAACGCGACTTAAAAACAAAATACATAAATTTATTTAAAGATTTGACAAAGAATTCAATTCAATTATTAAACAAAGATTTGTATTTTTAAATGAATAAAAATAAATATTTAACGCTTAAACAACGGAGAAAATGAACACTGCACGGAGCACAGCGCATGGACTGAAAAATGGGGGCTTTCACCAAAACCCCCATCTTTCCCTTTTCTTTTCTCATTCCACCAACTCACTCTCTCTCTCTTCTTCTCTTTTCTTTCTTTTTCTCTCAAATCACAAATCCACCACCATCTCACAAAATCATCAAATAACACCATCAAACGACGCCGGATCATACCACCCCTTTGGAGAAAAACGTTCACCACTTCACGTTCTACAACACTATCTTTCCGGAATTTCATTTCGGCATTTTGTAAGTTTCCGACAAAACCCGAAACTCTCCATTTTTACTCATTTTTACGTTTTTATGGTTTATACATGCTTAAAATGTCCAAAAATGGGTTGGGTAAAAGATTTGGACCAAACGGAAGTCGTTCGACCGATTTTCCGGCCACCGGAATCATATCAGTCGCCGACGTCGCATCTGGCTTGGCCCGATTGCGACGTCAGCTACAACGTCGCAAAATACATCATGACGTCGCATGTAGCGACGTCGGTACCAATGTCGCAATGAGTGATCAGCGTCGCACTTAGCGACGCAAGCCCTTACGTCGCATTAAATTGCGAAAGTCGCACATAGCGACGCCATGCTCAACGTCGCAGTCCGGATCTGGGACGTCGCACTCAACGTCGCAGTCAGGATCTGCGACGTCGCACCCAACGTCGCACAAAACAGAAACTAGAAAACACATATTTTTACTAAGTGTCGGAACCAAGATTTTAACACCTAGTTTTACTCCAAATTCAAATTTCAGATGCGTTTACACTAAAGGAAAGTAGTAGGAATAAAAATTTTCCAAGCTGACTTGGCAGCTCGACCCCAACCAGGGGCTCTGCCCCTTGGACCCCGCTAGGGGCTGCCGCCCCTTGGACCCCGCTACCAGGGGCGCTGCCCCCGGACCCCCGTCATTAGATGTTGTAAATACTTTTCACACTACGTGCCAAACACTTACGAATAACGAAATCTGATTCAACGATACATATAACGATAACACCTTGGATTATTAATACAAACCGTCACCAACGGGCCGACTATGTTTTTCTAAGAACAAATGATGACGAAACAACATTGGACATAACGAGTTGTGTAGACAACTAGACTAGATGGTCTTGCGAGACATCTACTTACTTGACTTTATATGTTTAGGCATTTAAAGGTTACGGGTTCGGAGAACCTACTCACTACTTACTGATTACCACCGCTTACTACTCGACTCAGGTGAGTCTTACAGCCCCACTTTTACTGTTTTACATACGGGGTGAGATACATGCTACTGTTTTTCTTGAACACAAGTACTAAAACTGCTTACTATACCAAACGAAATTGCATGAGTTATTTACTATTTACAGAAGTCTCTCCATCATATATCGTTAGTTATGGACTTAAGCGCGAACACTAGTTAATGGATCCATTAGGGAAATGACCCTCCCCGCCCGGGGTAGTAGCGCTACCACGAACCGTTCTGTATAAACGGGCGACTATTATTTCGTTACTTATGCTTGCTCAGTTACGAGCATGTCACGGGAGCAACTTATTACTTACGGGTTAAGCTTCGATTATGAGCCTCATGGCAACGGTATAACTTACTTACTTTACATTTGCTGGATTTGCAAATACTTGATTTACGCCTGCGGGCACTACTGATGAAATCTTGTGTTCAAAACTGATATTACTTACAAACCTGTGAGATTCACCAACATTCGTGTTGACCCTTTTAGCATGTATTCTCAGGTACCCAGACGGAGTAGGATTCCTCCAGGCATAGCTAGAGTCGCATGATTTCACTAAACTGCATTTAACGGAGATTCTCAGCATTATCTTTTGTACATGTTGATTATGTAATAGAATCTCCCGCCATACGCGTGGACTCTAGGGAACTATTTTTGTATACGAAAACATTAAGTTTTCAAACATATATTTCTATGAAATCGTTTTACGACGTCTCATTTAGAGGTCGTTTACTGTATATCTTGTGCTTTGTATATTGATTAGTAACACCCAAGTATGCTTCCGCAAATCATTAAATTTGGGGGTGTTACATGAACGTTCTAAAATACGCTTCAACCCTCTATTGGTCACTTCCACTTGACCACTCGTTTATGGATGATAAGCAGTTGAAAACTTATGTTTAACTCCGTACTTTCGCAGCACTTTTTCCAATTGAGCATTTGTGAAATGCGTCCCTCGGTCGCTAATTAAAGCTTTCGGTGCTCCAAAGCGCGAAAATAACTGTTTAAGAAAATTTACCACAACTCGAGCATCATTTGTGGGTAATGCTTTTGCTTCGGCCCACTTAGAAACATAATCCACAGCCACAATGATGTATTTGTTTCCATTGCTAGGTGGAAACGGTCCCATAAAGTCTATCCCCCAAACGTCAAAAATCTCACTTACCATAATTGGATTTTGCAACATTTCATCCTTCTTTGAGATTCTCTCAGTACGTTGGCAGGCATCGCATTCCTTCACATACTTGAATGCATCCTTATAAACTATTGGCCAATAAAAACATGCCTCAAACACCTTCCTTGCAGTGTAATTGGGACCATGATGTCCTCCAGCCGGACCATCATGACAGTGCTCTAAGATAATATCACATTCCTCTCCAGCTACACATCGTCGGACAATTCCATCGGCACACTGTCTGAACAGATATGGGTCTTCCCAGAAGTAATACCGTAAAGATGAGAAAAAGCTCTTTCTTTGGTTGAAGTCCAATCCGGATGGAAGAGTCTTTGTAACTAGAAAGTTTGCAATATCAGCAAACCATGGAAATTCATTCAGAATTGCTTTCAACAAGCTTTCATCAGGAAATTTATCTCGAATTTCCGTTTCATCCAACTTATCCAATTCTGGATTTTCCAGTCTTGACAGATGATCTGCAGCCAGATTTTCTGCTCCCTTCTTATCACGAATCTCAATGTCAAACTCTTATAATAACAAAATCCATCGCAACAACCTTGGTTTTGCATCTTGTTTTCCAAACAAGTATCTTAATGCAGAGTGATCGGTAAAAACAACAGTTTTTGACAGGACCAGGTAAGAGTGAAATTTGTCAAACGCAAAAACAACAGCAAGCAATTCCTTTTCAGTCGTAGTGTAATTCTCCGGTGCACTCGTCAAAGTCTTGCTTGCGTAATAAATAGGTTGAAATTTCTTATCAACCCTCTGGCCTAAAACTGCTCCTACAGCGTAGTCGCTGGCAATCTGGAAGATCCCAATTCAAATGGAAGATCCCAATTTGGACTTATCATAATTGGCGCGGATACCAATTTCTCCTTTAAAAGCTTGAACGCATCTTGGCACTCCTTTGAAAACTCAAACTTAGCTTCCTTTTCCAACAACTTGTTCATAGGACGTGCTATCTTTGAAAAATCCTTGATAAAATCTTCTATAGAACCCAGCATGTCCTAAGAAACTTCGTATTCCTTTAACATTTATTGGATTAGGTAGCTTTGCTATGGCCTCAATCTTCGCTTGATCAACTTCAATACCAGCTCTTGAAATTTTATGCCCCAACACGACTCCTTCTCGAACCATGAAATGACACTTTTCCCAATTTAAGACGAGATTGGAACTCTCACACCTTTGCAACATCCTCTTCAGATTAATCAGACACTTATCAAAAGAATCTCCAAACACAGAAAAGTCATCCATGAATATTTCCATGTTGTCTTCTACCAGATCATGGAAAATTGCCATCATGCACCGTTGAAATGTGGCGGGTGCGTTACATAGACCGAAAGGCATCCTCCGATAAGCGAAAGTTCCGAATGGGCAGGTGAAAGTAGTTTTATCTTGATCATTTGCATCAATTGGGATTTGGAAGTACCCGTAGAATCCATCTAGAAAGCAATAATACTCTTTTCCAGCTAGACGTTCGAGCATCTGATCAATGAATGGCAAAGGAAAGTGATCCTTGCGTGTCGCATCGTTCAACTTCCTATAATCGATACAGACTCTCCATCCAGTGACAGTTCTCGTGGGGATTAACTCGTTCTTCTCATTAATAACCACTATCATACCTCCTTTCTTGGGCACAACATGAATGGGACTAACCCATGGACTATCAGAAATCGAATATATCAATCCAGAGTCCAACAACTTAATGATTTCCTTTCTCACTACATCCGTAACCTTAGGATTCAACCGTCTCAATAGTTGAACAACTGGTTTGAAATCAGATTCCATGAGGATCTTATGCGTGCAATATGATGGGCTGATTCCCTTGATATCACCAATCGTCCATGTTATAGCATGCTTATGTTCCTTCATAACTTTCAGCAGGCTTTCTTTCTCGGTTGCAGATTACTGAGACGAAATGATAACCGGTAGGTCCGACTCTCCTTGCAAGTAGGCATATTCCAAATGGGTCGGTAGATCCTTTAGTTCTAACTTTGGTGGTTTCTCAAAGGAAGATTTAACTGCCAACACCTCCTTTCTAGAACAAGGAATCCCATGCATAGTGATGCGAGTTTCTTTCTTGACTAAAATACCATCAGTCTCAACCGATTCTTCATTCTCTGTCGGCTGATTACTTTCTAACTCCTCATCACTCTCGAACTCTAGCTCCTCAAGCATCTTATCGAATTCTTCAATATCTCTAATTGCTTCTATGCTTCCCGTCCATCCTTCCAGAATCATGGGATCAAGATCTTCATCCTCCATGAGACTTTGAAGGAACTCCTCATCATCAGTCATTTCTCTAGCACTCACAAAATAGCAAGTATCATCAACTGCAACAGGATATCGCATTGATTTGTTGACATCAAACACTACTTCATCGTCTCCTAACCTCAGAGTGATTTTTCTATCATGAACATCAATCAATGCCCTTGCAGTGGCTAGAAAAGGTCTTCCCAGAATGATAGGCACCTTTTTATCTTCAACCATGTCTAGAATGATGAAATCACACGGGAAAACAAACCTATCCACCTTAACTAGCACATTCTCTACCATGCCCCTAGGATATTGAACTGAACGATCTGCTAACTCAATGCACATTCTAATTGGCTTTGGTTCCCCTAACTTAAGTCTGGCATACATAGTATAAGGCATTATCGATATGCTTGCCCCCAAGTCAGCCAATGCATGAGTAAGGTCTAAACTTCCAATCAGACAAGGAAGGGTAATACTCCCAGGGTCTTTCACTCTCGGTGGAAGTTTATTTTGCATAACTGCTGAGCATCTCTCGTTCATTGTCACCGTGGTTGCCTCCATCAGTTTGCTCTTATTGGTTAAAAGTTCCTTCAGATACTTTGCATACTTTGGCATTTGAGCAACGGCTTCCACGAATGGGATGTTAATGTGCAGTTGCTTCAGATTCTCTAGGAACTGGTGGTATTGAGCATCATCCTTACCTCTTCGCAAAGCTGCTGGATATGGTGGTGGCGGAGCATGATCCTTTGCATATTGCTTATCTTTAGCAATTCTTTCAGCCTCAGTGTCCACCTTGGGACTTTCCACAACTTCTACTTCCTTCTCTTTTTGCGGTAGGGGTTGAGAAATAGGTTTCTTCTTGGGAATGGGATCTTCAAAACCCCTTCCACTCCGGGTGATCACCGCTTTCGCCTGATCCCGTGGATTGGTCTCGGTGTATCCAGGTTGGGTCCCAGGGAATCTCTCTTGAAGAACTTTGGCTATGTTGGAAACATCCCCTTCAATCTGCTTAATCGCAGCTCCTTGGTTTCTCAATGCAGCGTCGGTGGCATCCATCCTTTGTCCAGAGCTCGTAATGAATTTCTCATTGGAGGTGAGAAACTTACCCATCATTTCTTCTAAATTGGCTTGCTTGTCTGATGATGATGCACCCTGTTGATCCTTGGTGAAAAATCCTGGTTGAGTTTGGCGAAACTGTCGCCCTCCATCTTGGTATGGTCTTCTGAAGAAGTTTCCACCGCCCTGACGATATGGTGCTTGAGCTTCTCCATACTTGACTTCCTCAGTCTTTTCTCCCGTTCGCATCTCGGGGCAATCCTTCACTAAATGGCTTCCTCCACAGTTGTCGCATCCCACTTGGATAGCATGGACAGTCTTAGTAACCTTTTTGATATCCCTGCCCATGCTATCAAGTTTAGCAGTTATGGCCACAAGTCCATCTTCATCATTTACGGACCTCTTCCTTCTAGACGTACCATCATCCCATAGCTGAGAGTGCTTCGCTTGATCACGAATAGCAGTTAAAGCATCACGAGGAATCTTCTTGGGAATAGGCCCTTGAGCATCCAGTTGCTGTCTCGTGGCACGATCCACTCCCTTGTAGAAAATACTGACTACTTGCTGATCGTTCAGGTCGTGCTGCGGGCACTTATGCATCAGGTCCTTATATCTTTCCCAGGCATGGTGTAACGACTCGTCAATTTCTTGCTTGAAGTTCCTGATCTCGTCAATCATCTTTGAAGTTTTGGAAGGGGGACAATACATCTTAAGAAACTTCGTGCGAAGGTCTTCCCATGTGGTGATGGACCCAGCTGGTTCGTTTTGAATCTATCTTTTAGCTGCTCCCTTAAGTGTGATTGGGAATACCGTGAGCATAACTTGATCACGTGTGATGTTAGGAACGTTGAACATATCGGCTATCTCCATGATTCTCTCCACATGATCATTAGCATCTTCCCTTTCTTCTCCTCGGAAAGGATTCTCCCTAAGCTCCTTGAGGAACTATCCTTTGATTTCAAACTCCACATCTTGCGCAATTGCAGGTCTTACTACTCCAGTGCCACGGTCGTTACGCATCCGACTCGAATACTCCTCAAGAGTTATGTTGGCGATATCTTCTGCCATTGTGTTATCTGGGTGATCGTTAAAAAGAAATCGTAGGCACTCTCCAAAATCGCTTTCTAGATACGAACGGTAGTTCCTGGTTCGTGGGGTAAAAAGGTTATTGGTAAAAACCTCGAAGTCGCCGCTAAGAAAGGTATAGATTAACGGTGAGTTTGGTGGCACGGAAGAAGCGAGTCTTCTTTGATGGAATATACGTTCGGGTTCTTCAAAAGGGTCAGTTGGGTCTGGAACAGTTGATCGGGTCATAAACTCCAGTAGCGTACCTGGCAAATCAGCAGAACAGGCTACCTAACTACCCTAACTTATAACTAATAGTGAAAAGGAAATTAACTAATCAAGTAACAAATAAATAATAAATTAACTAAAAATTATAAACAAAAGACAACTTCCAATTTATTTAATTGAAACAAACCGTTCCCCGGCAGCGGCGCCAAAAACTTGATGTCGTGTAAACGGGGCTTTAGTTTTTGAAAATAGGAAATACCTAACTTACTACACACAACACAGGCAAGAATACCTGATCATATATAGTATAGCTCAGTAAGTCCGAGTCGAACACAGGGAACGGATGTCAATCTTAACAAATTGGAAATTGTTACAATTAATTAAAGCAATAAAAAGTGGGGACGTTTTAGTTCCGATCGAACAATTGATAAACAATTATAAAAGAAATGATTATTTAAATAAAAATAAATTATTAAAATAAAGAAATAGTAAAATAACTTAATTAAAGAAAAGATTTAATTCAATTGGTAAAAGAAATGCATTTGCTTAGATTACTTTCCTCAAAATCTGGAAATCATGTTATCAAGAATTTCTCACGTATGGATTTTATCGTGCTATAACAAATGTATCAACCCTCCTTACAAGATAAATTGAATCAACACAATTAAGAAAGACATGAAGTTGTTTTCAACCCGCTAACAGTTCAATGTAACGTTGCCCACCTAATTATGTTTTATATTAATTCAACACCGTTTATGTGATTTATTCTTATAACTTGAATCAACAAAGTCTATAACTATTTCTAGTTATCTTGTTCTTAAACAATTACTACCAATTATTAACCCTAACCCGTCAAACTCAATCTATTCGGTGATAATTCTCAGTTAAAACCAACAATCATCAATAATCTTATGATCAAAAGGAACTCAATCTCAATTAATCATAAAACCACGTTAGGTAATTAGCAATATTCATTCAATAACCAAGGTTCAACGAATAAACACATAAACATGAATAAAATCCAATACGATTTGCAATTTCAATAATCAATCCATCAACTAAGTATTATCATCTAAGCAAATACATAAGAGATTTAGCCAATCATAATTTCACAAGAAATCAGATTCAATAACAATTCAATACTCATAATGAAATGAAAGAAAGAAACGTATTCGAACCGAAATAGCGAATTAATGATTAAATGAACGAATCCCCTTGATTATCCTTGATCTTCAACCTTCAAAAACCTCTGGAATTAGCGTTTGGGATCAGAGAAAACATCTGGAGAAAGTGGTAAAAAGTTGTGTGCAAAATGAGGGCAACATGAGTTTTTAGGGTTTCTGTCGAGGCAATCCATACGCCGTATGGATTGAAAAGCCCATGGGTTTGACCCGCGTATTCTGGCGGCCCGGCTCACTTCATCCATACGCCGTATGGATTCCATACGCCGTATGGATCGATTTTCCCAGCTTTTTTACCATCGACCAAATTCTTCACCTTTCCTCATTTTAACTTCTTTTCTTCAATTCTCGCTCGTTTTTAGCTTCTTTTCCGATTCAAGCTCCAGATAATTCCTAAATGCAAATATGAACGAAATGAGTATCGAATTCAAATAAAATGCATAAGAAATTAATCAAACTAGGGGGTAATTAGTACTATAAAATAGCACATTTTGGCGTTCATCACCGGCGCTATACAAATGAAATCCGTATAACGTTACCTCCGTTGTTTCATAATGGTGTCATCCCAATTGCATATTAAATCATAACTACTTAAGCATAACCATTATCATAGCAAACACAGATTTGTCTAGCCTAGCATGGCATCTCTAGTAAGAAATACAACGTAAACAAAATATAAGCAAATCATATTTACGAAATAAAGAAAAGAGATATAAATATAACCTGAATAAGTATTACAGACAAATCCTCGTGACCCAAAGTCTCGGAGTAACTCCGTACAGACGCTACAACTACCGCTACGCTAACTAGCTACCCTTTCTATTTCTCCTCTAACTCCTAAGAGTAGTGCTAGAGAGAGAAAGTAGAGAGAGAGTGTGTGAGAGAGAAGGTGAGAATTCTATGAAGAATTGGTGTGTGGAATGAGGTGAATGAGGCCACTATTTATAGGCAAGCCTTGGATCCAAGAGTACAAGTCCACAAGCACACGTACAAGCCAACGAAGCAAAAACGAGGCCATGTGAGACCAAAGTAGGCCATGTACGGCCCTATACAGGCCGTGTATGGCTCTGTACAGGCTGTGTACGGCTCTGTATAGGCCGTGTATGGCCCTGTGGTGGCCGTGTGCTTGGCTGTGTGATTTTTCTGATTTTTCTCGCAACTTCGGAAGGCCGTATCTTCTTCGTTTCGCATCCGTTTGACTTGATTCATTCGTCTAAGGCTTCATAATTCCGTTACGCTTCTAATGATGTCAATTTGGTAGAAATTGGATGTGTAGGGCCCAGGCATGTCCAGAATACGTTTTGTAGCTTTCAGCTGCGCTGTAACTTGCATAACTTTTTCATCCTTGATCCGTTTTGAGCAATCCTTATTTCCACATTCTCGTAATCTCCATATCTAAAAATAAGATAATTGTGAGGTCTTGGTATGGAGTTTATAGTAGATTTAGGGTTTGACTAAATTTGGTGCCTATTTCAGTGTATTTTCTGCCCTTTTCGTATAGTTTTGGAAAGTCCATCAAGTTTTCACCTTTATAACAAAATATGATAAATAATGAAGTTTTAAGAATGTTTTTGTTATAAAAGGCCTAAATATGGGGTCAATAATGTAGGTAAAAATGTGACTTTTTGCGCTACATCATTTCCCTCACTGTTCCATTTTCGTTTGTCACCTCCGTAACCAACAATTTCAGTACGGGCTGGTTCGCTTTTCCCTGTTGCAGCTTTCAGGGTTCCAATTAGGACCGCGTCATTGGTCAAGCTTTGAGCCAGATCCACTGTAACATCCTCTCTTCGGGTCCGGTAATTTCTAATTTTAAATTGTTATATTTAATTGTGTTAGAAATTATTCGATATTCTTTGTTTATTGCAAAACTTATATAAATAAGTCCCAGAACTTATTGTGAATGGTAAATTGTTGATCGTTGTAATTTACTATAGTTGATGGTAAAATAAAATAAGTTTCTCGCAAATGGTTTTTAGGTTCCAGGCAATAGATTAAAAGGGGACTAGTTTTAAGTGGATACGGGTCGGTGTAAAAGTCATAGCCGACCTATTATAAAAACCCTCCCTTTTAGGAAAGTTTACTTCACTTTCCTTTTTTAGAAACTAGAAACCTAAAACCCTAAGAACAAGAACATCAATTTACAATCTGAAATCAATCTATTGGAACTGAGATTCTAAGCTTAACTTCATCATAATCATCTTGAAATCTTTGAATTGTAAGTATTTTTATGAATTATGAGTTCTTGGATCAAATTCATAGTTGTATGAGTTATGTGATGTTAAATTGATGTGTTAGACATGTTATAGTTTACATATGTGATGATATATGATCTGTAACATGATGCTGGAATCGAACCTGTGGTTATTTGGTTTGTGGGTTTAGTTTTCTGGGTTGAGTTCTATACGATCTGCACAGGGCTGACGAACACAAGGAATCCGGCGGATTCATCAGGTCAATGGGGTTGGGAATCCGGTCAAAACGGTTTAAATCCGGCGGATTCATCAACCGGATTCGTATTTGAAGCCCTGGTCCAAAGTTGGGTCTGAAAACACCTTTGAATCCGGCGGATTCAATGGGAATCCGGCGGATTCCCCCTTAATGCAGAATATTTGATTTTTTTTACAAACATTATTGAATCACTATTGTATTATGTTATATGTTAGAATTGTTGATATATCTAGTAAATGTGCTTATAAATAGTTGTATTATACATGTTGTGAAATGTAATAATATACGTTGTATTCGAATATGAGTTATGATTCTAATAACGTTGTTACTAACTTATATTTGATTGTTGATTCTCAGATTCTCCAAAAGATAAGTGACACTTGGAATATGAGGTTGAGACGACAGAGGTATTGGTGAGTGGATTCGGAACTCACCATTTGATTTAGTTGTAACTGTTTGGTTGCAACAAGTAAACGTAGATATGTTGTAGTTGTATTTAATATTCATTGTTGCTTATAAATCTACGTGCTATGTGTGGCCTTCGGGCATCAGTTGTTAATGAGATCAACAGGTTGAACTGGTTGGTTGAGCTAGTTGGTTATTATATGAATTGCACAGGAACTTGATTCATTCGTTGTGTGTAGTACCTGTATTTGATTATAATAATTGTTAGCTATCGGTCTCGTCCGTTATGGCCATACGGATATGGTTGGTTAAGTGTTCTTGGGGAGCCACCCGGGTATTATGGTATTCCCCAGAGCCACAGATCCTCATTACTATATTGTTGACTGGTTGAATCATATGTTTACGGTTGTTTGATGTAAACAGGTAGTTATGCTAAGTTGAATTGTGTGTGGTGAATTCATTCACTTAGCTTTGTGCTAATCCCTCCAATTACTTCCTGCAGGTTATGTTTTGGGGATGTGGGTTGCAGGACAGTGATGCTCGTGGAGCAGGGAAAGTTTGACTTACCGTGCTACTCTGACATGTTTTGTACTAAAAGCTAAAGTTTGAAACAATATAATACCCCGTTTGATGTGGTTGTTTAATAGTTTTAATTTGGTGTGCGGTTGATGTGTATACTATATATGTACATTATCTTAATGTACAGTGTTTTAAGAGGTTTTAAAATTATACGCTTCCGTGTTAAACATATAATATTGTTGTTTCGAATGAGGGGTGTTATAAGTTGGTATCAGAGCATAGTTTTGGGTTAATTGAACATTGTAAAGTGTTCAATCCCAATTCTGGAGCGTGATAAGTCAAACATTCTTGGGAAAGGGATTTAGCATTTGTTGTAAATCTGTTAGTAGTTAGGTGCTAACGATTAACAATTGTTGAGTTGTTGTGATGATTACAGATATGGCAGATAACGAGCAAACGACCGCCAACCCTAACAATGCCTCAAGAACCGATGTTCCTCCTTTACAAATTCCGGGTGAACAACCTGGTCATGATGGTACATCTGTTCCTGTTGTTGGAGAATCAAACAGAGATGATTACATGCACGAATTAGAAGATGAGGTGATTAATCTCAGAGAATTTAAGAGTCGAACTGAAGCTACTTCATCTCAGCAACAAATACCTGTGTTTGGTACTGTTCCTCCCTTACAGTTGAGTAAAATGTGTTCTTTTAAAACGTTTATGGCAAGTAAACCACCGGAGTTTAGCGGTAGTACAAATCCATCTGTGACTTTAAACTGGTTGAGGGATATGGAAAGAAAATTTGATGTAACACACTGTGAAGAAGAATCTAAAGTTCCGTATGCAGTTCAATGTATGAAAGATGAAGCCATGGTTTGGTGGGATTAGATCACAGGGCACTTGACTCAACAACAAAAGAAAGCTATTCGATGGCCCGATTTTCATCAAGCTGTTTATAATCAGTATTGTTCGGACTTTGATATGGCTAGAATCAGACGAGAGTTTGTGAACTTACAGTTGACTGATAAGATGACAATTGATGAGTTGATAGCACAGTTTTCTGAGAAGCTGCGGTTTGTTCAGCAGTGGGTCCCAAATGAGAAAACTCGAATTGAACAGTTTGTGGATGCTTTACCTTCTAATTATCGTACCACTGTGAGATTGGCAAGTACTTTATCTCAAGCTTTTAACCTTGCACGTTCTGTTGATAGTGACATGAGAGGTTCTGGTGTTCAAGCTAGAGATACTTCATCTCAAAAGCCAAAAAGTGATTCTTCAGGTAAGGGAAAGCAGAGATGGTCGGGTAACCGACAGGGTCAGAGGTCTGGTAGCAAAAGTGGTTCCTCTGGAGGTTCAAATTGGTGTAATTCTTGTAAGTCACGACATTCTGGTCCGTGTACTCCACAAATGAACAAATGTCTCAAATGTGGTGAATTGGGGCATGAAATCAAGAATTGCAGGTTTCCTAATTTCGTGTGTTGGACGTGTAAGAAAGAAGGACATCGGGTTGGTCAGTGTCCGGAGGCGGGGAAACAGGGTTCGGTTTCGGTCGGGAGTTCATCATCTACCGGTCAAAAGCGGAAGAATCCTCCGCCAGCTGCTAGTAGGGCATTTCAGATGACAGTCGATGAGGCTGTCCACACGGAGGATGTTATCACTGGTACTTTTCTTATAAACTCTGTACCAGCGCGTGTGTTGTTTGATTCTGGAGCTAATTGCTCTTTTATATCTGTGTGTTTTTGTGATAAGTTGAAATTGAACCCTACTTTGATTACTAAGCCTGTTGAAGTAGAAATTGTTAGTGGCAAATTAGTTCATGTTACCACTTCGGTGACTGGAGCTAGTATTGTAATAGATGGTCAGACTTTCCCAATTTCATTTCTGTTGATGCCAATACCTAGTTTTGATGTGATTATCGGCATGGATTGGTTGAGTCATTATAAAGCAAGTATAGATTGCCACCACAAGTTGATTAGGATCCCAATTTCTGAAGAGTCATATGTTGTGGCTCGAGGAGAAAGGGATGGTGAGTGTATACCTCTGATTTCTATGATGAAAGCTAGGAAGTCATTATCTAAAGGTTGTGAGTCTTACCTGGCTTATGTGATTGATGTGAAATTAGAAAAGAAATCCATTTCTGATGTTCCGGTTGTTTCTGAATATCCGGAAGTGTTTCCCGATGAATTGTCTGGTTTGCCACCGGTTAGGGAAGTTGAATATCAGATTGATCTTGTTCCTGGCTCGTCGCCTGTAGCCAAAGCTCCCTATAGATTAGCTCCTTCTGAAATACGTGCAATGATGAATCAGATACAGGAGTTGTTGGATAAAGGGTTCATTAGACCTAGTTCTTCTCCTTGGGGTGCACCAGTTTTATTTGTGAAAAAGAAGGATGGGTCTTTTCGTATGTGTATTGATTATAGGGAACTGAATAAACGAACAGTGAAGAATAAATACCCTTTGCCTCGAATAGATGATTTGTTTGATCAGTTGCAGGGATCTTCATTCTATTCTAAAATTGATTTGAGGTCAGGTTATCATAAAGTTCGTGTTCGTGAACTGGATATTCCAAAAACTGCTTTTCGTACCAGGTATGGTCATTTTGAATTCCTGGTTATGCCTTTTGGTTTGACTAATGCTCCAGCAGTTTTTATGGATTTGATGAATCGAGTTTGTTGGCCTTTTCTTGATAAATTTGTGATTGTGTTTATTGATGATATTCTGGTGTATTCAAAATCCGAATCAGAACATGAAATGCATTTGAGGTTAGTGTTAGAAACGTTGAAAAGAGAACACTTATATGCAAAGTTTTCTAAATGTGAATTCTGGATTCGGGAGGTATAATTTTTGGGTCATATTATCTGTAATGATGGTGTAAAAGTTGATCCTTCTAAAATTGAAACTGTTATGAATTGGAAAGCTCCAAAATCTACGTCAGAGATTAAGAGTTTTCTTGGTTTGACTGGTTATTACCGGAAATTCATTAAAGACTTTTCTAAAATTGCCAGTTCGTTGACTAAATTGACCCGTAAAGATGAGAAATTTGTGTGGACTGAACAACAAGAGTTAGCTTTTCAAACTTTGAAACAGTTACTGTGTCAGGCACCTGTGTTGGCATTACCTGATGGGTCTGATGATTTTGTTGTTTATTGTGATGCATCTTATGCTGGGTTGGGTGGTGTTCTTATGCAAAGAGGTAGAGTTGTTGCTTATGCTTCTCGGCAGTTGAAACAGCATGAAAGAAATTACCCTACTCATGATTTAGAATTGGCAGCTGTTGTGTTTGCATTGAAAATATGGAGACATTATCTTTATGGTACGAAATGTGTTATATGTTCGGATCACAAAAGTCTTCAGTATGTGTTTTCCCAGAAAGAGTTAAACATGCGTCAGAGATGATGGTTAGAGTTAATCAAGGATTATGATTGTGAAATTCGTTACCATCCAGGCAAATCTAATGTGGTTGCTGATGCTTTGAGTCAAAAAGGTACCTCTGACCGAGTTTATTACTTGAAAGTTGATGTTTTTTCTGATTTGGTGGATAAGATTAAAGATACACAGTTAGAAGCTCTATTAGATCATAATCTTAAATCAGAAATCATGTTGAAACGGAAAGATCTGTTAGTTGATGATTCTAGAGGATTGAAAACTTTTCAGTCTCGCGTATGGATTCCTCTGATTGGTAGTATTCGGGATATGATTTTGATTGAAGCCCATAAGTCTCGTTTATCTGTTCATCCCGGTAGTACTCGGATGTATAATGATTTGAAATCCTTGTATTGGTGGCCTACGATGAAAACTGACATTGCAAGGTTTGTTGGGACTTGTCATGTGTGTGCTCAAGTTAAAGCTGAACACCAAAAGCCGTATTGGTCACTGAAACAGTTAGAGATTCCAGAATGGAAGTGGGAACATTTAACTATGGATTTTGTGACTAAACTTCCACGTACATCTCGAGGAAATGATATGATTTTGGTTATCGTTGATAGGTTAACCAAGAGTGCTCATTTTCTGGCTAGTAGTGAAACGGCCTCGTTGAGTAAGCTTGCCCAGTTGTATGTTAATGAGATTGTTTCCCGGCATGGTATTCCGTTGTCGATTGTATCGGATAGGGATTCTCGGTTTATTTCTCATTTCTGGCAGAGTTTACAGCACGAGTTGGGTACCAGAGTTAATCTCAGTACTGCTTATCATCCTCAGACCGATGGTCAGTCAGAACGCACAATTCAGACACTTGAGGATATGTTAAGAGCTTGTGTTTTGGAGTATGGCGGTTCTTGGGATTCTCACTTACCGTTGGTTGAATTTGCTTACAATAATTCTTATCATTCCAGCATTGGCATGCCTCCTTATGAGATGCTATATGGTAGACGTTGCAGAACGCCTACTTGTTGGTTAGAGGCTGGTGAGAAACAGTTTGCTGGACTCGACATTGTTCAGATGACAGCTGACAAAGTAGCAATTGCTCGTGAAAAGTTGAAAGCTGCACGTGATAGACAGAAGCAGTATGCAAATCCACGTAGACGACCGGCATCATTTGTTGAAGGTGAACTTGTGTATCTTAAAGTTTCACCTTGGAAGGGGGTTATTCGGTTTGGGAAACGTGGTAAATTGGCTCCTCGGTATATTGGTCCATTCAGAATTAGTAAAGTCGTTAATGATCAGTCGGTTACACTTGATCTTCCTTCAGAGCTTGCTGGTATTCATGACACGTTTAACATTTGTTATTTGAGGAAATTTAACGTGGAGGATCAGTCTTAGATTCTTCCTTTGAAAGATTTAAAAGTTGATCGGACTCAGAAGTTAATTGAAGAACCTGTTGAACTTCTAGACCGAAAAGTTGTTAAACTTAGGAAGAAACAAATACCAATGGTCCTAGTGAAATGGAAGCATAGTTTAGGTTCAAACCTAACTTGGGAAACCGAGGACAGTATGAGATCTAGATATCCTGGATTATTTGATCGTGTTGAGATTTCGGGGACGAAATCTTCTTAAGGGGGGGAGATTTGTAACATCCTCTCTTCGGGTCCGGTAATTTCTAATTTTAAATTGTTATATTTAATTGTGTTAGAAATTATTCGATATTCTTTGTTTATTGCAAAACTTATATAAATAAGTCCCAGAACTTATTGTGAATGGTAAATTGTTGATCTTTGTAATTTACTATAGTTGATGGTAAAATAAAATAAGTTTCTCGCAAATGGTTTTTAGGTTCCAGGCAATAGATTAAAAGGGGACTAGTTTTAAGTGGATACGGGTCGGTGTAAAAGTCTTAGCCGACCTATTATAAAAACCCTCCCTTTTAGGAAAGTTTACTTCACTTTCCTTTTTTAGAAACTAGAAACCTAAAACCCTAAGAACAAGAACATCAATTTACAATCTGAAATCAATCTATTGGAACTGAGATTCTAAGCTTAACTTCATCATAATCATCTTGAAATCTTTGAATTGTAAGTATTTTTGTGAATTATGAGTTCTTGGATCAAATTCATAGTTGTATGAGTTATGTGATGTTAAATTGATGTGTTAGACATGTTATAGTTTACATATGTGATGATATATGATCTGTAACATGATGCTGGAATCGAACCTGTGGTTATTTGGTTTGTGTGTTTAGTTTTCTGGGTTGAGTTCTATACGATCTGCACAGGGCTGACGAACACAAGGAATCCGGCGGATTCATCAGGTCAATGGGGTTGGGAATCCGGTCAAAACGGTTTAAATCCGGCGGATTCATCAACCGAATTCGTATTTGAAGCCCTGGTCCAAAGTTGGGTCTGAAAACACCTTTGAATCCGGCGGATTCAATGGGAATCCGGCGGATTCCCCCTTAATGCAGAAAATTTGATTTTTTGTACAAACATTATTGAATCACTATTGTATTATGTTATATGTTAGAATTGTTGATATATCTAGTAAATGTGCTTATAAATAGATGTATTATACATGTTGTGAAATGTAATAATATACGTTGTATTCGAATATGAGTTATGATTCTAATAACGTTGTTACTAACTTATATTTGATTGTTGATTCTCAGATTCTCCAAAAGATAAGTGACACTTGGAATCTGAGGTTGAGACGACAGAGGTATTGGTGAGTGGATTCGGAACTCACCATTTGATTTAGTTGTAACTGTTTGGTTGCAACAAGTAAACGTAGATATGTTGTAGTTGTATTTAATATTCATTGTTACTTATAAATCTACGTGCTATGTGTGGCCTTCGCGCATTAGTTGTTAATGAGGTCAACAGGTTGAACTGGTTGGTTGAGCTAGTTGGTTATTATATGAATTGCACAGGAACTTGATTCATTCGTTGTGTGTAGTACCTGTATTTGATTATAATAACTGTTAGCTATCAGTCTCGTCCGTTATGGCCATACGGATATGGTTGGTTAAGTGTTCTTGGGGAGCCACCCGGGTATTATGGTATTCCCCAGAGCCACCGATCCTCATTACTATATTGTTGACTGGTTGAATCATATGTTTACGGTTGTTTGATGTAAACAGGTAGTTATGCTAAGTTGAATTGTGTGTGGTGAATTCATTCACTTAGCTTTGTGCTAATCCCTCCAATTACTTCCTGCAGGTTATGTTTTGGGGATGTGGGTTGCAGGACAGTGATGCTCGTGGAGCAGGGAAAGTTTGACTTACCGTGCTACTCTGACATGTTTTGTACTAAAAGCTAAAGTTTGAAACAATATAATACCCCGTTTGATGTGGTTGTTTAATAGTTTTAATTTGGTGTGCGGTTGATGTGTATACTATATATGTACATTATCTTAATGTACAGTGTTTTAAGAGGTTTTAAAATTATACGCTTCCGTGTTAAACATATAATATTGTTGTTTCGAATGAGGGGTGTTATATCCACTGCGCTCCTAAATGTAGCCGGTTTGGAGGACATCACCATGCCTCTGATCTGTGGTGCCAAACCCCTGTTGTATCGTTCAATACGTTTGCTTTCGGGGGTTACCATATGGGGCACCAGGCGTGCCAGTTCTTAAAACCGGGTTGTGTATCCAGTAATATCAGCACCGATCATTTGTATGTTCCAAAGCTCGGTTTCGAGTTTCCGTTGCTCACTCAGGGAGCAAAACTCTTCCATCATCATCTGCTTCAGAGTCTCCCACGAGATGGAGTATGCGGTTGTACGGCCAAGGATCTGAATCTGAGCGTTCCACCAAGTTAACGCTTTGTCTGCTAAGGTGCACGTGGCGTACTTCACTATCTTATCGGTTGCGCAGTCGCTGATGTCGATCACCGATTCCATCTTCTCAATCCATTGGACCAGGCCAATGGCCCCTTCAGTCCCGGTGAAGGTGTTGGGTTTGCAAGCTTGGAAGGTTTTGTATGAACACCCTTGTTGGATATTCGCTGGGGTTTCGTTGTTGACAGGTGTGGCTCCACTGTTGTTTACCACATTTTCAAGGTTGCGGCTGGCCTCGTATTGAGCGATAGCTTCGGCTACGCGTCGCTCGATAATTTGTTCGGTGGTTTCGACGACAGGAGGTGTTGTCCTTGGTTGGTTATTCCGGGTTTTCCTTTGCTTTGGTGGCATGGTGACGTTCTGCGATGAAGGAAACGCAGAAATCAATGCCAATGAAAAGAAAAAGGATGTGAAGGATGAAGTTTCACATATTTTATTGAAGCACATGTATACTACTCAACTAGTAAAAGATTTGCCTGAAGTTTCCGAAGTTGATTTTAAGTGTGAGGGATGTGAATTAGCAGATCAAAATTCAAGAAAAATCGACAAGATCCCCATCACGTGTCTCGCGACTATGAAACGCCCATATGTACTTAATATAATATAATCACGTTGGTCAGGCGTCATTATATGATACTAAATACATACTTCTTTTCATCAATCGTTTAATACGTTCAGGTTCGTGTGAGATCAGAGTGAGATTGAATGAATCGAACGTGGTAAGGTTCAATAAATGGATCACGCATGTCGATGTGTCGTAACGATAGTTAGTCGTATGAAAATGTGTGTATGCATGTGCGTTCTAGCCAAGGCTATAGTCTAGGTCTCTAAGGTATCTAGGTTACCTAAGAAATCTAGTTCGCTATAACCAATGGCTCTGATACCAATCTGTAACACCCCCAAATTCGTAAATTAAGTTTATCAGATTGTTTTGCGGAAGCATTAGGTCGAGTGAGGGTGCCACGTATACAAAGTACATGCATACATATCAGAACATGTGATTACAATGGATCATATATATATATATATATATATATATATATATATATATATATATATATATATATATATATATATTAAGATGCCAAAGTTAATGATTACAAAAGTTGACGATTCACCGAATCGTATAAAGTAATTGCTGTTTTACAAAAGTATATTCCAGAAATATGACTAAAACACTTTTAGTTATACTAAGGAAATTCCATTGTCAAAAGTTGGCATCCTAAAGCTTCAAGGGTCGCCTATGTTCCATATGTGCAGGCGGTCCTTACGTGTGCTGCTAATTCCCTGAAAAACATAGTAAAAGTCAACAACGAGGTTGAGTGAATTCACAGGTTTTAAGTTTGTAAGTACAGTTTGTTTAACCAAATACGTTCGTAAACAGTTTTTGCCATAGTAGTTAAGTAATCGTTTTGTGGATTGTTATTCAAATGTAGTTCGGTTGGGATGTTGCCCAAATACAGTTTAAAATATGTTGCTGGTCGTTCTCCAGTGTTTCCAAAATAGTACCGGTCGTTCTCCGGTCTAAAGACGCACAGGTCGTTCTCTCGTTCAACTCGGCCAGTCGTTCTCTGGCAATAAACACTGCTGGTCGTTCTCCAGCGAAACATAGTACCGGTCGTTCTCCGGTCTAAAGACAAACGGATCGTTCTCCCGTCCACTTGGCCAGTCGTTCTCTGGCACTAAAATACGTGGCTGGTCGTTCTCCAGCATTTGCATAAAAAGTACCGGTCGTTCTCCGGTTTACCGAACAAAGTTTAACAAGTTTATGAAAATGTTGTTTCATAAACACCAGTTTCGTGTAAGCGTTCAACAGTTTAAAGTACTCTAATCGTTCGAGCAAAACAAGTATACAATCGTGTATGTAAAAGCAGTTATGGCAATCAATAAGCAGTTGACTATGTTTCTCACCCCAAGTTGTAAGCGGTAAAACAGTTAAAAGTGGGGCTGTGAACTCACCTGTTGAGTTATGTAATGTGCGAGTGCTAGCAAAGCCTAAGCCCAAGAAGTCTAGTCGAAATCTCCTAACGCCCTAAACGTATGAGATTTAATAAGTATGTAGAGGTCTAAGTTTAACCATCCTTGCTAGTGTTCGTACAACCAAGTTATGTCCAAATGTTAGTTCGATGTTTATGTTTGAAGTTTTGAAAATGTATACGACTCGTTGGTAATAGTTCGAAATCACAATTTCATTAAAATAAGTGTGTTTGTAATGTTTGTATAGTTCGTATATCGTATCATATGTAAGTATACGCTCCCTGTTAAGTTTGACACTTAGTGCAAAAACATTTGTAAAGTTTCTGTTTTATGCGACACTTGAGGCGTTACTTGCCTTAGGGTAGCGACACTTGCGTAAGTGTCGCTAATGTTGTTTAATAGTTTTATGTGTCACTTGCTGGTAGTGACGGACAGGGCAAAAATTAGATTTAGGCGTCACTTGGGTCAGTGTCGGGTTAAGTGATGTGCAGAGTCATGGGCGGCACTTGGGTAAGTGTCGCAAAAAGAGGGTTTGTGGCGTCACTTGTGCAAGTGACGCGAAAAGAGGGTTTTATGCGACACTTAGTGCGTCACTTAAGTGTCGATATACTGTTTTTGGCACCAATGCGTCACTTAGAACTGTTCGACGATCAGTTTGGAAAAACGAGTTTCGGTTCGGTTTTTGGGCATTTTCAGTTGTTAAGAACACTAAAACATGTTGTATTAAGTATATTAAACATGAAATATTAAAGAAAACTTCGAAATCTAAGAGTTTGCGAGAAATGTCGGAAACTTACGCGTGTCGGTTTTCGAAATCCGAAAATGTAGAAGTGTAGATCGTGTTGTCGTGATCACTTTTCTCCAAATGAGCGAGGTGATTTGATGCGTTTTTGATGTAGCTTTTGTGTGATTTGTGTGTGTTTTTAGTGAGTGTTTTGAGAGAAAATGGAGGTTAGAGAGAGAGAAAGAAAATGTAATAATGAGGTTGAGGTGGGGGTGGTTTGGCTGATTTTTAGTGCCAAAAAGGGTGGGGAGTTTTGTCCCAATTTGTGGTATTTTACCCATGTTCGTTTACCCGATCGTTAAATGTTAAGATATTTTAAATGATAAATATTTAAATACGTATTCGCTTATATTTTTGGTTGAAATATTTTATGGAAATAATTTAGTTAAGTTTTTAAAATTTTAACTTTGTTTCGTTTCAGTTTACGAAATAAACGTTTATACGTTATAAAATACTTTGTAAATATTATCCACATAATATTAAAAAATCGTTAATGTTATTTAATAATTTCGTTTTATTACATAATTGTAACACCCCAAGTTTCAGGTTTTAATTTCGTACGCGGATATATTTTTATTACGAAATATTATTATGTAGATAATAAGATACGAAGGAAAACGTAAGTGGTTTTATCAGTTCCAGACTGTAAAATAATAGAAATTAAAATAAAAACACAGATACATACGTGGATTGTTTTAATGTGTATCTTTTATGTTCTAAAATAGTCCAAACACTTCCTGGAGATTAAGAGAAATCACGGAAGACATAAACCATCTCCAAAATTCCATTACAACTTATGATTCAAGCTTTGATTCTTTAATAATCACCTTTTCTCATCATCTTAATGATTCTAAGTAAGTTTCTTCAATTCTTTAACCTAGTTTTTGGGGTTTTTATAGAGTTTTCATGTGTTTAGTAAAATTGAAGCTTGTAATACGAAATTAGGGTTTTACTTTGATTGAATTGATGTTTATTAGTGTTATAAAAATGATTAGTAATCAAATAACATGTTGAAAATGATGAATTTATGATTTATGTTCATGAGGGAATTCTAGGGTTTATGTTGAATTGTTATAAAATGATGTAATGAGTTTAAAAAGGTGATTAATGATGTTGATAGAGCATAAATATGATGATAGAACAAGAATAAAAGTGGTAGAGTTTGATAAGTAATGAATTGTAAAAAGAGTGTTCATGGTGGTTCATATGAATTGGTATAAATAAGCTTAAAAGTGATCATGTGAGGTGGTTTAATGTGGGTGATTAAAGGATTTAAAACTAAGTGTAATCAAAGTGGGGGAGGGAGTTAATAAGATTAAAGTGGATGATTAATTAGTGTCTAAATATGGTTATGTGTTGTTTTATATGATATGATTAGGTGATAAAGACGTGGAAAGTGTACGTGGCTATTATGGTGAATCATCAAGTGTCGAGGTAAGTGACACGGGGGTCAAATGGGTGAATTGATTGTGTATGTACCGGATAGCTTCCGAGCTAGAGGTTTGCATAATCAAGGGAGAAGTTAATTGTTTATGTTGTTGATTATGTTGTTGTGTATGATTCGATTGTGTTGGATCCGGATTGCTTCCTAGCAAGAGGCTACACAATCGGGTGGAAGATAATGTGTTCATATATGTGGATTAAATATTGGAGATTATGTGGTTATGATGTTATGTTAAATTGATTATTATGTTGATTATGTAGTTTGTGGATTATGTGGAATATGCTTATGCAGTGAAACAGTGTTAGTATGCATACCGTTGTGGTATGGTACTCAGTGAAATAGTGTTAGTATGCATACTGTTGTGGTATGGTACTTAGTGAAATAGTGTTAGCATGCATATCGATGTGGTATGGTGCTCAGTGATCAGTGTTCAGAGCTCAGTGAATATGTGGTTAAGTAGACATTTGTTGATATGTGTTAAATGTGTTATGTGAATCATTCATTTGATTGCTTGTGTACTTACTAAGCGGTTGTGCTTACCTTGTTGATGTTTTATGTTGTAGGTTGATGTGTTGGTAGAGACACGTGGATAGAGAATGTGCTTATGGCAGTGATATGGATATGGAGCTTGCTTTGTGGTTAGAATTGCTCCATCTCCTTGAATTGTTGTTTTAATATGCAATTGTGTAATTCGCCCAAGTAAAGAGTTTTCGGATAAAATATGTTGGTCAATATGTAAGAGCTGACTTTGAAAGTCAAACAAAGAATATAGAGTCTTGTGTATGTGTATACTAAGGGTATGAAGTCATTGGATTATAATTGGAGTTGCTTCGGGTCAAACATAGTGAAATGTGGTCAAGTGTCAATTGTGATTGGTTGGTCAAATGTGAAGTTGACACGTTGTCAATAGCCTTGAATTGGTCAAACAAATGTGGTTTGAGTGTTGAATTGGTTGAAAAATGGTTGAATTATGAAATAGGTCATTAAGGTGTCAAAATGGGTTGAAAGTGGTCATGTGGTGAATTTAATGTGTGGTGGTGTCATGTGTTAGTTTTCATTTGCTTTAAGTTTGTTTTGAGGAGCTAAATAAGTGTGCAAAAGAGTAGAGTTCAATTGTGTGTGGTTTGTGATTTGATTGGTAGCCAAAAGAGGTTTAAATGGTCAAAAAGAGGTTATACGTCCGTTTTCTCGTAAAACATGTATTTTGGAAAAGTGTGAAAATAGAAAGTTTTATTTTGTCATTATGTAGGTGTCTGCAAATTTTCAGAGTTTAACTTGAAGCGGTTTGGATTTTATGCGAGTCGGAAGTTAGTATTCTTTAAAAATGTTAGTATTCTTTAAAAATGTTAGTATTCTTTAAAATTTGTTAGTATTCTTTAAAAATGTTTAGTATTGTTTCAAAAGAATAAGTATTATGTATGGGACCTATAGAATATGTTTTCAGTGTTATAAAAAAAAAATTCTCGAGTTTTGGGACGTTTCAATAATTTTGTTCACCAACAGTCGTATATTTTTGTCGCGTTTGTTCCAATTGTTGTGTACATAATTATAACTAATTATGAATCGTAATACTACGCGTATTAATTAGTTGGGCTTTGCTAGACTTACCAATAAAATATGTTGTGAATTCACTCAAAGTTAGGGAATTAGACTAGAAATGCGTGCAAATTACGTTTACAATTTAGTTGAAAATGCGGGGTGTTACATGATAACTGTAAAAAAAACAGGATTCCTAACCATGTTTTTAATGAATTCACTTTCAAGTTAATGACAGATAGACCCTCTTATTACTACATAATAATACTTTTCATGTACACTTTACAGAAATAGACATACTTTTAGGTCTACATAATGTAACGGGGTTAAATTCTTGACCTGTGTGGCACTTGCAAATCCTCGATACAAGGATGCCAAGTAAGCCTTTTTGATGATGGAAGAGGTTAGTGAGATACTTGCAAAGGAGAATAAGGCTAAGTAAGATAGAGCAATGACTTCTTGAATAAAGAATAATTATATTGATCTAAAAAATGTGAAGTGATTACAAATGAGAGAGTCTTGGCCTTTATATAGATGATGCCTACATAAACTCCTAGGCAACTTCTAGAGAACTCTCTACTAGATACTTCTAACGACTATTCTAGAGATTACATAGATAACTTATTCCACAAACAATGATAGATAGTTTCTAGAGATAGGTGTTCTAGATTATTCTAAATGTGGGATGGGCCATGCGCTTTATTTGGTGGGCCCTTCAAAACTGGCCCGTGACGATAAGTAGACCTATTTAACATTTAATCTTTTTTGTATATCACGTAATACTTAAAGAATTAAATATTATAATTTCGCCAAGATATTTCAATAATAATAGAGTAAATTATTTAAATCGTCCCCGTGGTTTTCAATTTGTTCAATAGGTCTTCTACGACTTCCAAAAAGTATTTGAATAGTCCATTTTTCAAAACTTTCACAAAAATAAATTATTTAAATAGTCCATTTTGGACTACCGTTAGAACAAAAGTTTCAAAAAATGGACTATTCAAATACTTTTGGAAGTCAGGAACGACCTATGAAACAAATTGAAAACCACATGGACGATTTAAATAATGGATGAGGTTTAGAGGAGAAGATACCATTTGAGGAGAAAGAGGAGAAGAATTTTCAAAATTTCATTTTTACCTCCTCCATCTTTTTAATATTGTACACTACTCCCTCCTACTTTCTTCCTTCCCACCCCTCCACTCCACCACCCACCACCACCCACCACTAGCTGCTGCCACCAGCCGCCGCCGCTGACCGCCAAAATTTTTATTTTTATTTTTTCAAAAAAATTTTAAAATTTTTTTTTTAAATTTTTTAAATTTTTTTTTCATAATTGTTTTTACACATTATTGCTTTGTACTGCATTTTATTAAAATTATACTGTATTTTATTATTTTTATTGCATTTTGTGTATATATGTTTAGCAAATATTGTACGTTTTTTACTGCATTTTTGTATTTACACATTATTCTTTTGATATTTTTACTGATTTTATTTATACACCTCCATCTAATATATATTGTTTGTTTTCTACTGTATTTTAAGTTATACATAATATATTTTGTACTGCATTTTATTAAAATTACACTGCATTTTATTATTATTACTCCATTTTGCATGTATTTGATATATTACATATTGTTTATTTTTTACTGCATTTTATATTATACATATGATCCATCTTTACTACATTTTGTATGAAAGTATAATACATACTGCTGTTTTTACTGTATTTTGCATATATTTATTTAGTACACATTGTTCGCTTTTTACTGCATTTTATATTATACATAATCTATTTGTAATGCATTTTGTTATTTGTACTGCATTTTGTTATTTTTACTGCATTTTTAATATATTTCGTTTATTATATATTGTTTGTTAATCACTGCATTTTGTATTATACATATTATCTATTTGTACTGCATTTTGTATTAAAGTATACTACATATTGTTGTTTTTACTGCATTTTGCATATATTTCATTTAGGACATATTGTTCTCTTTTTACTGCGTTTTATATTATATATATTATCCATTTGTACAGTATTTTGTTGAGGTCGGGTATAGAATATACGGTAAAATATATAAAAGTTTTAGTTAATTAACAATAAGATACAAAATGTAGTGAAAAACATATAGTTTTATTCAAAATGCAGTAGGAAAAGGAATACTATATATAATAAAAAATTTTGAAAAAAAAAATTTTGAAAAAAAAAAATTTCTGGAGGGTGGCAGCGGCCGGCGGCAGCCAGGTGGTGGCAGCAGGTGGTGGTGTGGTGGTAGGTGGGGTTAGGGGAAGAAAAAGGTAGGAGGGGAAAGAAAATAAAGTTGAGGGGTTAAAATATAAAAATCTAAATAGTAGAAGGGGTGTGATGTGAAATTTAATGTTATGTTTTTTTTTTTATTAACTAATACCTTTATTTTTTTAAGTAATTATAAAATTGTCATCCCTTATAACCATCGATTCAACCCAAATGATCATCCAATGATCACAAATAAATCTTCTCATCCTTCTCCTCTAATAACCCCTTCCCCTATGATCCCCAATCTAATTTACTCATAATAATATATCTTGATATGCCACATGTATTAGAAAATAAAAGTATGAAGTAATGCAAATAGTGATAGTCCCTGAATCACTATTTCTTAGTGATTTGGAATGTCAATAAGTAAAGTTTAATTGTAGAAAGGGGGTTGAATACAATTAAAAACTTTTTCTGATTTTATCTAAGTTAACTTATCAAGTTTTTAATTGAATTAACACAAACAGAGTATGATGAATATTAAACAGAGATAAACAAAAATGCAATAATAGCTGAACTGTGAATCTTATAAATTATAAAACTCACTGAGTGTTGATTGCGGAATAGACTAGCCAAAGCTAATCTAAATCAAACACTTAAGCTAATTATTACAAATGAGATGAACAGTAGTGGACAAACATGCTAACTGTTCACTCGCTGATCGCTGGTACGTGCTTAGACAGACTACTCACTGACAGACAAGTGATTAACACGTACACAACGGCCAGTTTCTAAGTACAACGTACTACTTTATATATACTACAAGTATCCCGTAAATATCTCCTATAAAATAGGATCTTGGAATGACACGTGTAGCTGCTTGATTGGCTTGATCACTAATGAACCGACATTCTGCAAGTCCCAATTCTGTTACCGCAAATATCTCTTCTTCCTTAACACCAATCACTTGCTGCCACGTAATTCTTTAGATATTTCAAGTACGAGGAACACTTGCTGACGTACATATGAAGAGCGACTTGTACTTGTAAAGAAACTTTATTGATATAGTCACTGAAGATGTAATAATCCTCCTCACTCACTGCGAGCTATCATGCTCTTGTAGAATGACTTGAATTATATATCTTCAGCAACTAGCTTTTATTAGGGCAGTGACTTTTGTCTTTATTCATTTGAAGAAGTAAAACTCTCGCTGCTAGTCTTGAAGTCAGCGACACACCAAGTTGAGTTTAAAACTTCCTCAGCAGATCAGTTTCCTTGAGTAGCATGTACAGCGAGTACATACTTTAGCAATAGCAGCTTTGACTTAATCATTTCCTCCATTGAGTTTGATATCATTGAGTTGGTCAGCGACCAGTGACTCAACAAATAGTAATTAATTTAACGTACTAAAGGTGACAGTTAGAAGAAGTTAGATCAGATAATTTTATATTTAGGACATAATAACTGACACAAAATTTTTTCCAAAATATAATATAATAATCACAAGCGTTATTAAATAATTAATTTATTAAGTAGCATTATTATTAATAGAAATTTTGTACGCAAATAAAAATTTAACTTAAAATTATCACAATTTACATATTAGTTTTAATAGTTAATACTCCTTCCTTCTAAAAAAAAAAGTCCTCTAACTTTTTTTTACAGAAATTCAGATAGATTAAGTAAATATCAGTTTTGTCCTCACATTCAAAGCAAGTTTGACTAAGTTTATATAAAAAATAAATGATAAATGATTAAAAGTAATAAATGAGAGTAATATAATGATTTTAATCAAATCAATTCTAATAGTAACTTTTTTATGTAAACAATTATTTTGAGATATATATAAATAGTAAAGTAATGTGGATATTTTTTTTAGACCAAAGGTGTAATAATAATAATAACTTAAATATCTGTAGAAAAAAAAAAGGTTAATAAAAGTTCATTGTGTTGTAAAAGTAAAGAGAACTATTAATGAGAAGAGAATAGAAATTGTATTATTCATCTCACACAAAGAGGTATATTTATAGATACAAGATAGCTTAGGTTACAAGTAATCAATCTCCTACTAGAATACAAACTCTATCTTAAGATATGAACATCCATTCCATATTTATCCATAACACTCCCCCTTGGATGTCCATTGTATAAAGATTATGCCTCGTTAAAACCTTACTAGAAGAAACCAGGAGGGAAAAAAAATATAGTGAAGGAAAAAGAGTACATAATTCTTTCAATACGCTTGGGGATGTTGCTTCGTTAAAATACCTTGCTAGAAAAACCCTTTGGGACAAAATCATAGTCAAGGGAAAAAGAGTGCAACACGTATTTTCTCCCCCTGATAAGAAAATCACTTGATCTCATCACTTGTACAAACTTGTTGACGGCTAATATAATATCATTTCACTTTACTCTTTCTTAAGTCATGAATATAATATTATTTTCACCAAATAAGCCATGAATCCATCACCGTCGATGTATCATTCCTTACATGTATTGTGTTTACACAACACAACGAATGCCATTCAAAAGAAACTAGTTATATCTCGCCAACAAAAATTGTCTCGTATGACTAATCATAAATCTCAACGCCCAATGATAAATTAATACTATATTTCTTGACCACTAATTTCCTTGTCATCCTTTGGGGGTCGAAAGGAATCAAATAATCACAATAGTTGAAGTGCTTAGTGAATGTCGTTAGCCCAAAAGTCTTATTAGCACTTCTTATATAGGTTTCTATTGGGGCACAAATATTACATCATTAGGATGCTTCAATCCTTAACCCGTGATAGAACTTTGTCTTTACAAAATCGTTCATCTCAATTTCTTTAATGAGTATCGATCGCCTTTGGAAGCTTCCAAATAGTTCTAATTATATACAAATTTCATAATACATATATCAAATAATGCATGGGCTAACACAATCATTTTATATAGCATATTCTTTTCAAGAAATATTGCAAGAACGATTTCATCATATGTGCCCAAACGATTTTCATCGATATAAGGTCTTTATTCAATTTTATCAAATGGTGTTCTCGAGAAGTCTTTACATCAATCTTAAGGACCTTTAGATCATCAAACATTGTTTAATTATTTCATATCCTTTATGGAATTCCAATAATAAATGAGCTCTAATAATTTCCAATAGACGCGATTCACTTTTCTTTTCTTTTTTATTACCAGACTTTCTAAGAAATCAATAAAATAGTTGCATCCACCAATCAAAAGTATCTCCTCATAAATAAATCTCATTCTTTGCAAATAATTTTTGTATCACCACTCTTGCCTTATATCTCATAATTTTATTCTCATTGGACTTTTTGCATCAAGACCGATTTATATATGATATATTTTACACTTTCAAGTGTATAGAACTTAAGCCAAAACCATCTCACATCAAGAGATTATATTTTTTCATAAATTTCATGCGTCTTTTCATATTGGCCAATAATTTCAACATCTGCACTTCTCAGCAGGAATACTTTTACGATCCTCGTTAACAACATATAGCGCTACATTATACAAAATATTAACGACGTCGATTTCATTTTTTCGAGTCCACAAAGTACGAGACACGATATATATTATTAGAATCTTGTCACTATTCGGTTTTCACTTTTAGGGTACCCGAGGTTTAACAAGAACCTTCATATCTAGTGTCTCTCTAGCAAATTCTCACGGGGTCTTTATTACCTCAATCTGACCATCTTAATTTCCTACTCCCTTTTTACTTTGAGGATTTTATTGGAATCGATTAATCTACCACGTTTCACATGTCGTGGACTTATTACCAATCTTAACAGGAGCATGAGCAGCTTATACAGGTGACCTAGTCACTCAATTTCGGTTAATGAATATGTCTGGCAACTATCTGATATGAATTATCATTTGAACTTTGAGTCCATTCTTCACCATGAGGATCAATATCATATTGTGATAATTCAAGTTTATGCTGCTTATCCCTCCCCATACATATTCCCAACATTCTTTCACATCTAGACGTTATACATTGTGGTGGAGCAACTAAAATATATATTGCACAAACAAAACTCTTAAAATGTGATATATCTTTTTCATGACCTCATATCAATTATCAAGGGGAGGAATCATAATCTTGTTGACCCGATGCGAATTCATATTATTTCATATTTACTAACATGGCCTCATACTATAAGTAATAGTTATGCTCTTATCATGACAGCAGTCATGTTGTATACTAAATACACTTGTTAGCGTTTCGACAAAACTAATCGGTGTATGAACTAATAAATGTTCAACACTTATTACAATCAACCGAAATCGCTAAGTATATAATTCATCATAACATACATTCACCGACATTGCCAAAACAAATATGATCTCTAGAATATGTGCTCGCGATCTCACTAAGCGAGTCACTTATTCATGCAAACTCTAGGTTGCAATTTTCATGACCATTTGAACGATGCATCAATTTAAAACTCCAAATGGTCCACTACGCGGATATATAGGCCTACATATATCCCTTTTTATCATATCTAGAATCTTAAGGAATTCAATTCCAACTTTAGTCAGTAATTATTAACTTTCTTTGAGAGCACTCAACTCATGTTAAAATCACCACTATTAAGAACTTTCTATTTCTTATATACATTTCGCATCATTATTGACTCGGGATAGTCTAACCGGTCATGCCAATCATATAATAATCAAGGTCCATAAAACACTGAATTTATGACCATGTGTGCTACAATTGCATTTGTACTTTATGATAGAAGTATTACTCTGTATCATACAAGATAAATAAGGCATGCATCACCACTTAACAACCTTCTTCCCCCGATGCATGCATCTTAAACAATGCTTAATTGTGCAAGTAACTAAGTTTTCACCATTTATAGTCAATCAAATTCTTAATTTTGATATAGTCAAAATAAGCACGCACACATATATATAGCATATAACTCTAATATCAATAATGCTATAAAACTATTTTCACATGCTTAGATATAAGCATCTATATTACCTAGTTATAAATACAACTTCAAATTATGTAGACTCAGCGTATGTTATAGTATACTAGCATAGAAATATAAGGCACCCATATATTACGAGGATTAAACCATTGATATATAACAAGTATAATTTAAAGACAAACTTTATATCATGCCATGGGGAACAAAAATATTACCAGATGCTTTAACATTATCCAAATAATAATCAAATTCGTAGATGAATTGAATCTGACAAATTGAGAGCCCTAACCATAGGATGTAATCAATCATCATGATATATATGCAAGAGTAAATACACATAAACCTATGGGCACAATTATTTTCGTATATGCACCAAAACTTAATCAACATACACCCAATCATATAATGTACTAACAACATCAATACACACAATGAAAGATACTAACATTGTTAATTCGTATGAACATATAATGTGTGCGAGTATAATAATTATAACCCGAGTCTTAGCATCTATGTGACACCCTTCAATTTTCGATATAATTACGAACAGTAATTACATGCAATTCAGGCAAATTCCCTAACAATGGTGAATGCACAACACTTTTTAAAGGTAAGTCTAGCAAAGCCAACTAGTTAATACGAGTAGTATTACACACTTCGAACGAAACAATTGGAAATAAAATGCGACAAAAATGTACGATCGTTGGTGAACAAAATTATTTAATAATATGAGATTATTAAATAACATTATTATCTTCTAAATATTATGTTAATAATATTTACCAAGTAATTCGTATCATATAATATACGTTTTATGCACTGAAACAACTCGAAACATATCCGTCAAACTGAACAGAAACAAAGTTATATTTTATAATTTAATTAAAGTATTTTTACAAAATACTTCGAATGGAAACATATTCGAAAATCGTTTTAGAGAATTATCATTTGAAAATATTACCCCGCTTAACGATCGGGTACGCGAACACGGAGCGAAAATACTACGAACGGGAGACGGACCGACCCATTAAATAAATGAGCCAGCCCAAACTCACTCCATTATTGGAGCTCAATTATTTCATACACACACACACCGATCATATCTCTATCTCTCGGTCTCTTTCTCTCGTATTCAAACAACAACAACAAGATTAACATCAACAATAACAAGATCAGCAGAAGCAACAGCAACACGATGATCATCTAAATCTGAGTTCGTATGAGGGAGATATGGCCAAAACGGTGCAGCCATGTCAAAACAGTTTCACGATGAACTTTTTATATATATACATATATATATACACGACGAATGTTCTTACGAAAACAAACCAAATTATGTTTTTGAAATATAATTTCAATTCCGTCATCAACGGGCCGTACTTATTTACAAAACTCAAACAAGAACACAAATCGAATACTTTGGACAAGAGTTAAACCGGATGAACACACATATGGATAGTTTATTTAAACGTCCGCTTACTTATATAACCTCGTGTATTTAGGACACTAGGAGATTACTATTTGGATCACACACGCATTTAGGAATGCTAGCACCCAAAGGTGAGTTCACAGCCCCTCTTTTTACTGTTTTACAGCTTTTAAAACTTGGGGTGAAAAACATAGCTAACGTTTTTGCTATAACATGCAATAACTGTTCATAATTGCTTTTGTGCCTATGTGTTATATAATTGCTTTGGTGCCTATGTGTTATTTAAATTGCTTTGGTGCTTATGTGCTACTGATTATATGTGGATACTTATAGGCCCTTGTACGAACTGTACAATAGGATATTTGTTCTCCTACAAACCTTTACGTACGAAACTTATTTGACTCTCATGTCAACAACTCGCAAACGAACATGGATAAACAAACCACTTTACAAACATAAAACCTGTAAATTCACTCAACAATTTTGTTGACGTTTTACTATGTTTTTCAGGTAACTAGCAGCACAGATAAGACTGCACGCATATGGAGTTAGGCGACCCGCGACTAATTAGGATGCCACATTTTGGGACACTTAAGATTTCTTTGTATAAATGATTTACATTAATCATATTTATGAAATCTTCTTTCGGAGACTGTGTATTTTATACACATTGTATTTTATAATACTATTCTACGACTTTAGCGAGTTGTAGTCCTTTTTGTTACAAACAAACTTCATAAATGGCATCTTAATTTACTGTTCAGCAATAATCATAAGCTCTGATCTGGCATGATGTTCAACGTTAACGTCAGCACCCCCGCACATACTAATGCTTCCGCTAATCGCGCGTTGACCGAATTTGGGGGTGTCACAATCTATATCTCTACTCAATAATAGATAAAATCTTGATACAAAGTATCATTAATTTAGACATACTTCACGGTCTTTCATCATAAACTCGCGTTATTTTACTCGGTCCCAAGAAACTATAAATTTAAAACTTTTTTTATGTACTTATCATAATATTGCTCATAAATAATATTATCTTCGCATATAAAGTGGAAAGTAATTATATGATCGAGTGAAATTCACCTATTTAAAATCTTACAACCTCAGGTGAAATTATTTTATAACGAATTTTAGAGGTTTCACGATTCGATGTCATATCTACACCTTATAAACTATGTATGTACTTATTCATGATGACAACTTAAGCTATATATGCTTTCTCGGAATAATAGTAGCTTTAAACTAATTTCATGTCTAACATTCAATGTCTACAATACAATACATATAGTTCCTTATTTATTATTGTTAAATCCACGTAGTCAAATCATGAATGGTCATGCATTAGTTTTTCTAAGACAAATATACATCGCAGACATATGTATATAGCAAGCTTCAATGTATGTCCGAGAATTTATTCACCACATACATTCTATAAAGTCAATCATGATAATTACTTTCATCTACAAGTTTAACGGTTTAAATGATCATATAGTTATTTCATCACACACTTAGCTAATGATATAATGCATCAAATCAAGCTATATTATTAGCTAAATTAGCTACGTAATATAAATCTATAATTTATCTGTTACTCAATATTCAAAGTCAACTAATGATGAACAAAAACATAGTTTGTATTGCAAATAATCAAGTAAAAGTTTATAAAATTTCCGTTCCATGATCTAGTATATGAATCCTAAAAGTTCGTAAAGCAGAGGATGTGTCTTGCTCATCCTAGAGATCGGAATATAACATTTATAAATAAATATCCATAATCTCTAATCTCTAATGTCTATATTTCTAGACTAGATATAGATTAAAACACGTATGTTATTTGGTTTTATTAAAACTCAAACAGATTTCATCAGGGTTCAATTCCAGACTAAACTCCTTATTATTATGCATAAAAGTTAAACAAAACTTTTAACCTGCGTTAGTTAGTCTTGCGCGTGAGTTAGTCTTGAGCATATAGGCAGTCAAAGTAAATTCACGATGTATTGTATATTTCCGTTCAGTGACATATAAAAACAAAAAAAATTAACACCTTACTTAGTTGCATATATAACAAACATTTGTAGTTATATATTTAAAAATCATTACTTATCTATAACCCATATATATTAAGCTCATAATTCGTTATACATATTATATTATACTATCAAACATATTAATATATCATAAGGATTCGAAACGGTTAAAAAGTTATTATATATATATATTAGCAGTTGAATACAACCAATTTATTTGAATTTGAATTAAACAAAAATAACATGAAACTAAATTTATGTGCCTGGATCGACATAATCATAACATAGAAAACATACAAATATACAAAAGAAAATTCATCACAACTAAAAAACAATTCAATTTGCGGTGGTTCGAAACATGGCAGGAGAATTTTATATTAAATTATATGATCCAAACTTTATATAGAGTTACGAGATGCATTGTTGAGTCACTGGTCGCTGACCAACTCAATGATAACAAACTCGATGAAGGAAATGATTAAGGTGTTGTTTGTTTTTGCACAAAAGCACTTAAAAACCTCTTATCACTGACCGAATCAGAGCTTTTTCAGATTCAGACTGTTTGTTTTTTTTTTCACGTTCAGAGGTAAAACCTCTTATTAACCTCGTAATTTTTCAGACATAAAACACAAGCTGATAAACCTCTTAAAACAAACCCTAGATCTAAAACACACAGCCACCTCTCCCCAAACCCTCTCACCCTCTCAAATTTGTTCCCAAAACCACTCCCTCTCTTCAAATCAGATGGAGGTCTTCTTCCAAGCTTCACCTGTAACGTGAAAAGCATCAAATCCGACCCAAATCAAAACAGAATCAGACCAAAATCAGGTAAACATAACTATTTTCTGATTATTTTTGATTTTTTAAAACTAAATGTTTATCTTCGATTTTGATGCCATTGATTTGCTGTTATGTGATTTCATTATCAGTATGGTGTGTACTTGCTTTGTTGCGTGATGTTTACCAATATGGTGTTATAACCTGTTGCGTATACATATATACCCATATATTTTGCCACTGATTTGTTGATGTTAAAATAATGTTTGTTGTTCATGTGATGTTGGAGTTTTGTTTCCATTTTTGTGTAGGCATGGAAAGACTAAAATTCACCAATGAACAACTTAAGTTCTTTTTAGAATCGTGTATAGCAGAAGTAGATAGAATGGGTCGTAGGGGGACTAGCCTACACTTGGAGTCGTGGGGTGTATTGGCGAAAAAAATGGAAGAAGTGTATCACATAAGAGCCAATCAAAAGCAATTAAAAAATCAGTATGATTATGTCAAAGCGAAATATGTCGGTTGGTGTTATTTGAGAGCAAAAACAGGGAACATTTATAATGCTCAAACCAATACATTCAACATGACAAATGAGGAATGGGATGAATTTTCCAAGGTCTGTTCATATCATTGTACGTTATAACCTTTTTTTAACATACTAGTAACCAACTGAGTATGTTATAAACACGATTTTTTTGGTCTTGTCAATTCGATGTAGGTTCATCAAAAAGCTTCATCATTGAGATCGACTCCCATGCCTTTCATTGACCTTTGTACCACTTTGTATGATGGGAATTCTGCAACTGGTTCACTTAGTCGGTGTGTTGCTCCAAGAAGGGCTTCATCATCTACTATTAATTCTGATTTCCCAATAGTTCAAACTGAGACCTCACAAAGGGTGTCATCATCTACTCGTAACTCTAATATCCCAAGTGTTCATACCGAAACACCACGAAGGACGTCATCTACTATGAACTTTAATATCCCAACTCTTCAATTCGAGGATGCTCCATTAGAGAGCCAAGCTGATGAAAACACCTATGATCCATATGGCACCCAAGATACCGATTATGATACGGAATATGACACTGGTTTTGAAGGTGGTTCTTCGTTTCCTACATCTACTCAAGAGGGACCAACTGATGGTGCTCCTGATGTTGACCGAGGCAGGCCAAAGAAAAAGAAGAAAACTGCCACCATCGATTTATCCGAGATGGATGATGATATGAGAAAAGCAATTGCAAACCTCGCTGAAAATAAGACGACGTGGCCTACTATAACTCAGTGTTCTGATAAGTTGAAGAGCCTCGGGTTGGAAGCTACTGATCCAATATTTTTAGCAGCGTTTGGTATTTTTAGTCAACCTTCAAATAACTATAGAGAGGCATGGATGACCCTTCCATCAGACCCACAGGTGTTAAAGAGTTGGATTACAATGATGGCAAAGACATTGGGTATTATTAAGTAGTTGTAGTTGTAGTTGGTATGTGTTAGGACTTTTGTAGTTGGATTACAAGCTAAAATACATCCATGCTTAACTATCTAGTATCTGTGTTTAGAACTTTTGTGTTCAACTATCTAGTTTACATGTTTTGAACTTATATTAGGACCTTTTGAGTATCTATGTTTTGTACTAATTATGAAAACATTATGGATGTATTTTGCTTGCCTTTTGTAATGAAAGAACAATGACTTGTGTTGATTGTGTTTTAGCATGTAATGTAACAGTATGGATTTTTTTTATATTTCTTTTCTAACTTTTGCTATGTTTCTAACAGGAACATGGATAATAATCAGAAAATTGCATTCATCATTTTTGTTTACTTTTATTTTAAGTACTTTCGACCATCGCTACACAAACGAAAAAGAGATAATACATCGGCATTGTCTGGACATCGATTCACTCTAGAGCTTTTGGAAGGAAATAATAAACAGTGTACTGAGTTGTTACGCATGTCACGTGATTCATTTGTCCGACTTTGTGCACATTTCAAAATGAAAGGTTGGTTAAAAGATAGCAAACATTTATTGGTCGAGGAAAAGATGGCTATTTTCTTGATAATGTTAGGTCACAATCAACGTTTTGTAGTGTTGAAGCGTAGGTTTCAACACTCAAACGAGACAATTCATAAGTATTTTCACGAAGTATTGGATAAAATGATGTTGTTTGCGGAAGAGGTTATAAGGCCAACAACATTTAATCCGAATCCAAACTTTCCTGGAAATAATAGGAGGCAACGACGTATATTCAAGGTAAATATTATATTAACAATAGTAGTAGTATAAAGTATGATGGTATCATTTCAATATAGGCTAACAACATGTTATCTTATTTAGGGAGCCGTAGGTGCTCTTGATGGAACTTTAATACATGCTGCTCCCCCTGCAAAAAAGCAAAATGTTTATAGAGGAAGAGGTAGAGGTGACTGCTATCAAAATGTTTTGGCAATTTGTGACTTCAACATGATATTTACTTTCATTGTGGCCGGATGGGAAGGTACAGCTCATGATTCTAGAATACTGACCGAAGCAATTGTCAATCCAGAATTTGAGTTTCCAATTCCTCCTTCAGGTATATTTCAAGTCATGTTTATATTATATTATATACATTACTTATCGTATTAATAATATGTTACCTTTTCAGATAAATACTATCTTTGTGATGCTGCATATAAAAACACCCGAGGGTTTATGGCACCGTATCGTAATGTTAGGTATTGGCTAGGTGATTTTCGTCGAAGACGCGCAATGGATAGTAAAGAAAAGTTCAATCACGCTCATGCAAAACTTAGAAATGTTATTGAACGTGCTTTTGGTGTTTTGAAAGCACGTTTTCCCATTTTGAAGAGAATGCCACCATATTCTTTGGTTAAACAGAGAGATATCACAATAGCTTGCTTTGCTATTCATAATTTTATACGGAACGAAGGTTTAAGTGATCACCTTTTCCCTCGATACGAGCAAACCCGAATAAGTAATCGCAATCGTACTAGTAATAATGAGGATGTGCAAGACGATGATCAACCACATGGGAGTGCGGTGGACCAACAATACATGACAAGTTTGCGTGATCAAATTGCGGCACAATTAATGCAAAATGGAGTTTAAATGTTTTGATTAGTTGAATGTGCTATGAATCTTTTATTTCAAGACATTTTATTTAAAAGTGGTTGGCTATGTTAATTTTATGAGTTGCAAATAATTTGTCTTTAATATATAAATACTCCGTATAATATTTCAACGGTTACATATATAATAATCGACATTCAGATCATTATTCAGATTCAGTTCATAAAAACAAACAGTCTTAAATGATTCAGTTTCAGACTTCTGAACCACCTCTGAATATTCAGATGTGGTTTTCAGATTTCAGACAAAAACCTCTTAAAAAAACAAACAGCACCTAAGTTAAAGCTGCTGTTGCTGAAGTGTGTACTCGCTGCTCGATGTTCATGCTACTCAAGGAAACTGATATGCTGAGGAAGATTAAAACTCAACTTGGTGTGTCGCTGTCTTCAAGACTAGCAGCGAGAGTTTTACATCTTCAAATGAATAAAGGCAAAAGTCACTGCCCTAATAAAAGCTAGTTGCTGAAGATATATAATTCAAGTCATTCTACAAGAGCACGATAGCTCGTAGTGAGTGAGGAAGATTATTACATCTTCAGAGACTATATCAATAAGGTTTCTTTACAAGTACAAGTCACTCTTCATATGTACGTCAGCAAGTGTTCCCCGTACTTGAAAATATCTGAAGAATTACGTGGCAGCAAGTGAATGGTGTTAAGGAAGAAGAGATATTTGCGGTAACAGAATTGGGACCCGCAGACTGTCGGTTTATCAGAGATCAAGCCAATCAAGCAGCGACACGTGTCATTCCAGATCCTATTTTGTAGGAGATATTTACGGGATATTTGTAGTATATATAGAGTAGTACGTTGTACTTAGAAACTTGGCGTCGTGTACTTATTAATCACTTGTCTGTCAGTGAGTAGTCTGTCTAAGTACGTACCAGCTATCAACGAGTGAACAATTAGAGTGTTTGTTCACTACTTTTCATCTCATTTGTAATAATTATCTTGAGTGTTTGATTTAGATTAGCTTTGGCTAGTCTATTTCGCAATCAACACTCAGTGAGTTTTATAATCAATAAGATTCACAGTTCAGCTATTATTACGTTTTGTTTATTTCTGCTTTATATTCATCATACTCTGTTTGTGTTTATTCAATTAAAAACTTGATCATTTAACTTAAATAAAATCAGAAAAAGTTTTTAATTGTATTCACCCCCCTTTCTACAATTAAACTTTACTTATTGAGATTCCAAATCACTTATCAATAGTGATTCAGGGACTATCAACATCTAAATCTAAAGTTAATTATATCTAAAGATTCAAGCCAAATCAGGGGGACCGAAGTTTTGAACACGTAGATGCATAATTTATCGATTGCCTAATTCATGATCATGTTATGATAGTTACGTCACAATTATTAATAGTCAACCGTAAAAACTAATTACACCTCAAAAGTTAACCGTAAAAACTTACGTACTCAAAGTCGATACGGATACCACCAGTGCTGATAACGTGTTGTAAAAGTTTAGAGAACAAAGAATGAGAAGAGAATAGAAATTGTATTATTCATCTCACCAAAGAGGTATATTTATAGATACAAGATAGCTTAGGTTACAAGTAATCAATCTTACTAGAGCTTAGGTTACAAGTAATCAATCTTACTAGAATATAAACTCTATCTTAAGACATGGACATCATTCATTCATTCATTCCATATTTATCCATAACACATTGATTTCGAGAAAACTCCATAAACCATACATGTGGTTTACACACATTTTCACAAATCATACCCGAACTTTTTTTTTCATCATGTTTTCGATACAATAAGTTTCAAATTTGCTCGTAAATGGTACCTCCATCCAACTCCGTCTATTTTTGTCGTTAAGTTTTACCACGTGATTTACACGGAGGTATCATTTATGAGCAATTTTGAAACTTTTGGGTATCATTTACGAGCAATTTGAAACTTATTGTATTGAAAATGGACGTAATTGGTAAAACTTAACGACAAAAATAGACGGAGTTAGACGGATGTACCATTTACGAGCAAATTTGAAACCTATTGTATCGAAAATATGAAAAAAAAATTCGGGTATAATCTGTGAAAATATGTACTCCCTCCGTCCCAATTTTATTGTCACCAGACAAAAAGACACGCAGTTTAAGAAAATATAACTATCTCTCTCTTACTTTTTGATAAAATGACAGTTTTACCCTCTACTTTTTACCTATTTTTTTGTCTTATATATATACACTAGGGGTAAAAAAGAACTTTATTTCCTTAAACTTTCTATTTATGGAAGTGGACAATTAATTTGGTACACCCCAAAATGGAAATAATGGACAATAAAAATGGGACGGAGGGAGTATGATTTATGGAATTTTCTTTTATTTTTATTTATAAAAAAAAGGGCTGATAACATTTCGATTACAAGGTCTATCAGTTTCTGCTAGGGTTTCTGTGAGACGCTAGGGTTTACAGACATTTACCGGAAAACACAAAACTAAAAATGGACCTTCTGAATAAAAAGAGAAAAACCGACGATAACGGCAGCCAATTCACCACCAACGACGTCGTATCACCACCGCCCTCATCATACAGTCTCACCACACAAGACGCTCGTAAAATTCTCGAACCGTTCACTAAAGAGCAACTCCTCGACGTCTTACAAACCGTCGTCGTTCGAGATGTCGCAGTTTTAGATTCCGTTCGATCAATCGCTGATTTCGATCCTACACAACGCAAACTCTTCATTCGCGGTATCGGTTGGGAAACAACCTCAGATAACCTCCGATCAATTTTTTCGGTTTACGGTGAACTCGAAGAGGCTATTGTAATTACTGATAAAAATTCAGGTAAATCTAAGGGTTATGGTTTTGTTACTTTTAAACATATAGACGGTGCCGTTTTAGCTTTAAAACAACCTAGTAAGAAAATCGATGGTAGGATTACTGTTGCGCAATTAGCTGCGGCTAGGGATTCGGCGAATGTAGACGTGTCGATGAGGAAGATTTACGTAGGGAATGTGCCGTTTGAGATATCGTCTGAGAGATTGTTGAGTCATTTTTCGTCGTATGGGGAGATTGAGGAAGGGCCGTTAGGGTTTGATAAACAGTCTGGGAAGCAGAAAGGGTTTGCGTTTTTTGTGTATAAGACGGAGGAAGGTGCGAGGAATTCGTTAGTGGATCCAGTTAAGAATATTGATGGAAATCAGGTTATGTGTAAAATGGCTACTGATGGTAAGAAAGGGAAAGTGGGTGGGATGCCTGGTGACGCTGCTCCAACCTCTGGGCCGATCCCTGGATCTATGAATTCGGGGTATGGTATGCAAGGTGAGATTCATGCTGCTTTTATGTTTTGATTTAATGTGGTGTACTAGTGTTATGTAAAGAGTATGTGTTCGTTGTGAATTTTATTGTTGTAGATATTGTGTGACAGAAATAGATAGAAACTATTGATGATGGACTTTACAAAAATTTAACCTAAGTATTGAATGTAATGACAGTTTAGTGATAGGTGGCAATTTAAGACCCATGGGTCTAGTTGGGTTTTTCTAATCTTTATAGATGGGTCTAATTGGGTAATTAAAATAAGACCCAAGTATATCATTATTACCTATTGGGTCATAATGAGTAATAATGATATACTTGAGCATTTTTTTAATTACCCAACTAGACCCATCTATAAAAATTAGAAAAACCCAACTAGACCCATGGGTCTTAAATTGCCACCTCTTAGACAATTTACACCAAAGGATATAGGTAGAAACTTTTAAGTTTTGATAATAGGAGTCATTAAGAAATCGATTACGTTTCAAATGACAACATAGTGAGTTATATTATAAGAAGTATGAGCACCAGAGTAAGCTACTGACTATTTGATGCATCCCAAGCAAAACTGAATGTCCTCTTTCTAATGGTGGATTACAGGTGGGAGAACATCGTTTGGTGGGTACTCCGGTGGACCTCCGTTGCCGCCTCATCAAAATCCTCACTTGAATTCTTCAGTCCCTTCAGGAATTGGCAGCGGTGCAGGTTTTGGAAATCAGGGGCCACCCTCATTTGGTAGTGGTGGTGCAGGTGGCGGCGGGTACGGTGGTGGATATGGTAGTGGCGGGTACGGTGGTGGTGGTGGTGGATACGGTAGTGGTGGTGGTGGTGGTGGGTCACATTATGGTAGTGGGGCTGCTGCTCCGGAGTATCCTGGGCAGCACAATATTGCATCGTCTATGAACAGATTGCCCCCAACTCAGGGAGGATACGCTGATGGTGGAAATTATGGTCCTTCAGGTTATCCAACACAATCTAACCTGCCACCAGTTGGTCCAAGGGGCCCTCATGGTGGGATGTACCAGGGCGGGCCTCCATATTATTGAGGTAATTCTTCGCTTTTTCTGTCTTAAGATTTGTTTCAGACCACCTTATTATGCAATTTTTTAATCAGTATAATTATCTAGAGTTTAGCGGATTCTTCTGATATGGAGTAAACTGATTCTCTATCGGATTTGTATGAAAATTTGGTATCTGTTCGGTAGCAGACACAATTTGGCTTTCAGCATCTGTTATATGCACCCTGCATCAAAACCTTAGATGTTTACTCTTTGGTAGCGTAAATAATTTTGACGATTTTTTTTATTGCAAGAAATTTTTGAACTTGCATTTAGATGAATGTACCCCTGTTATTATCTTCAGAAATCATGGGTTATAGTATCATCATTTTGTACATGACTGAGTCTTTGGTCCTTTTTTTTTAGGTTGTTTAGTCTTGGCGTCTTGCAATAAGGAAACATTTTGTCTTTTCTAATTGTTTAGGACTTCTTTGAATATTGCTCTCAACGAGTGCTTTTAAATTCTGGTTTTGTTTAAATTGATTGGATGGTAGCATCGACTATCTGTTCTTAAGAACAACATTTTGTTTGCTTACTTTATGTGTTTTTTGTAGTGTCAAGTGTCAACCTATTGTTCAGCCATTTTCCTTTTCCTTTTAGATTTACTTTGGTTGAACTTTACTTTGTATGACTCTGTGTGTGTCACGACTGTATGTGAGACTTAGAGTACTAATTTGACAGTTCTATTAATGTGGGAATATCTGGAGATAGATGCAGAAGGAACTTTTGGTCTATGTCAGTTGGTGGAAGGATATGATGGAAAATGTTTGTATGTTGGTTAACGGGTTGAAATGAAAATGACGGGGATAAAGCTTAATTGTTAATCATAATGTTTTCAGCTGTTATGTGAATATATAGTTGTTTGGGAAGTGACCTGCTAACACTAGTTGTACTGGTTGGTTTGGAATGCCACTTCTAATTTTGGATTTCGAAGTCTCTAATTGGCTTTTCTGTTCCTATATGATCACTGTTTCTTTTACAGGTGGCATAATTGTGCATCATAGATGTACAAGAAAATGGATATTTTTTGCTCTTTTCTGTAAACTTGTGGTCCAATGTTACCGATCGTTAACTATCTTGTCATTAATTGGGTTTTGGTGTTGGAGTTTGGTAGTGATGGATATAGCTTTATGTGGATATTTGATTCAGGTGTATGAGAGCTTGTTGGACGGAATTGCTTTTAATGGTTGTGCTGATATTCGTGATTGCTGACAATGGTTGATAAATGGACTTCTGTACCTTTGTTGGTGCTTCGTTTTATCTGCCTATATGATACTCTTGGTCTATGTTTACTATAGTAAATCTTTGAGTTATGTTCAGAACTTGCAAACAGTTGTAACTTTTCATGGGAGTGCTATTAGACATCCTCTGCTGTAGCTTATCTTTGTTCCCTATTGCTTTTATTTGAATAATGGATGTTTGTCTATGTGTGCTATCTGTTCTCTTGATTCATTTTCTGTTACTTCTGTGTTCCTTGTGGTCTATTTATGTTCACTTGTTTATTTTTCTTCTTTATCTAGTTTAACAGTTGAGGTTAGGAAGGCTGCAAATTGATTGAAAATTTGAGTTTAGATAAATTACAATTAATTTGATGTCCTTGAATATCTCAATTCTTTTGTTTGCATCCGATATGTTTATCATGCTCACGATTTGAGATAAAAGAGGCCCCTAAATTATTTGAATGAGCACACTTTGTCTAATGCTAGTTTGTATCTTTTTTTTATTAACATTTTGAATTTGTACAGAGTGTCTTGTTTCTTTATTTGATGCATGGGCTTGTTATTAATAGAAGGATTGCAAATAATTTTATGATACACTGGGTCTCTTCATTTCTAAATGTACAATGTAAAGATGATTGTTTGGAGTATTATTTCCCTGAAGTTTTGAGATGGATCATTCTTGTCACCATTTTTCAGTAGAAATCTACTCCCAACTAAAAAACCCGATGATAGTCATTGTCATTGGTTCTGTCAATTGGGATGCAATGTTTTGATAAGGCAATACTGTTACGTGAAGATTTTGTGATATTAGCTGAGTATATAAGCATCTTCTAAGCTTTTTTATAGAGGGAGCCTTGGGGGGAAAGAAAAGTGTGTGATATTTCGTATCTCATGAAGTTGCTGCATTTTACATTAACTTCTATAAGTAGTACGGTGATAGCTCTGTAGATCGTATTCAGTAATATATGATGGTGGCGCCTGGAAAATGGCAGTTTCAGATGCAAAATATGGCAGCCTATCTGTACTAAATTCTATTTTACAACAACAGATAATGTAATTTTAAAACTTGGGAACTATATATAGATAGAAGTAATGTGTGGTTTTTTTGTTTCTTGTTTTATTCATGAAAAATGGCTGTCAAATATCAGGGAATTTTCTATGCCCAAATAATCATGAATCAGATGAATTGGTAGTCTTGCTATTGAGGTTTTTTTTTTCCCTTTCTTTTGGCTATGTATGATCTGTTCCTCATTGTTCATTGTTTGTTATTTGATTGTTGAAACTTGTAATGTTGCATTTGGTTCGCGGAAATTTTTTGATGGAATTGGAATTCATCAAAGGAGTTGGAATTTCGTGGAATGTGAATTTATTTGAACGTGAGAATTTGATGACTTACAACGCAATACATTTGTGAACCAAACATGCTTGTAGAATGGCATTGAGATTCCAATTCCATCGAATTCTGTTGAATTTCATGAACCAAAGGCAGCGTAAGAGTTTTCAGAAGTTACTTGGTAAATTCAAATTTTGGAAACCAGCATTTCTAGGGTAGTACATATAGTGGTACTGTGAAAATTTTATAAACTTTTGAAATTCTTGATTCATGAAATTCATCAAATTGACATCGTGAGAAAAATAAAGAAAAAGAAAAAAATATATACCATTAGCCCTGTAAACGAACTGAACGTTCGGTGAACTATTCGCGAACTGTTCGGCGGGAAGTTCGTTTATGTTCGTTCGTTTCGTTATATGAACGAACATGAACAAATTTTTACGTTCGTTTAATTATATGAACGAACATGAACACATGTCTCGTTCGTTCATTTTCGATAACATGTTCATGAACGTTCGGTTAAATGTTCGTTTATTAACTAATAGTCTAATTAAATTAATACATATTTGTATATGTGATTTTGATAAAGCTAAATATCAAATAGAATATTATTAATATTTCGATATTTTCATTTGATAATATTAAACAGGTAGATATTTTTACCTTATATTTCCATATCACATTTCCCTCTACTCCAAAAACACATCCACTCTCTCTTTCCACTAGTTTCAGATGTGCTGCTCTTTCCAATGATCGGACTAAGCACATGAATTTATCTCCATATTGTGATCGTTTTGTAATGTTGAATATGCATCGCAAAGTTTCAAGTTATATAATATATGTGTAGATGTGTAGATGTGTGTGTGTGTATATATATATGTTTGTTGAGATTCGTTTAGAGTATTAATGAAGAAATACATTAAATTATGTGTTTGTTCGTGTACGTTTGTTTGTGTTCGTGAACAAGCAAATTTTCTTAATGAACGAACATGAATAACAAAATCCGTTCGCCTATCCGTTCGTGTTCGTTTGTTTGTTCGTCAAAACCTTAAAGAACGAACACGAACAGACTCCGTTCGTGTTCGTTCGGTTCGTTTACAGGCCTCTATACCATCATAAAAAATCAAGTAAATTTTTTATTATCAGGATACTTATGTCCTTTGAATATTAGTTATAGTCGTTTTCATGGTGATGAATGTACTTGTAAATGTGTTCGTTGTTATCGATTGACATATACTATAAACAAGACGTTCCATTTATTTTGATTCACTCCATGTACCTCTCGTGTGTCGGTATGATGTAGAAAGTTTTATGATGTTCAAAGTTTGGAGTTAAGGAGGAAAGTAATGCTCACCTTGTCACAATATGGATTAATACTGGTTGTGACATATGCAAATGTAACTGATGAAATATAGTTTTACCTTTTACGTTGTACTGTTTACCTTGATAAAATGTTAAAATTGTATTGACACATAGTTATGAGGAGGGGCTGAATTAGGGGAATATTCAATTATTTGTTCAGTTTTGAGGTGTAAAACTTATAAAATATTATAAATAGCCTTATTTTTTTTTTACGTGATTTGAAAATTTTCCATGGGCAACTGCCCTCTTCCCTCTCTACATCCGCCCGTTAACATGCTCATTGTTCACCAATATCTATTATAGTTTATAATTTTAATTTGAATACGTATTTGTGTAAATGTAATTTTTCGTCTGTATATAACAAAACAAGATTTTAATTCCTTTCTGGTAACAAATTTACGTACTAATTATCAAATTTACCAATTCCTTCAAATTTTATTCTTTTCAAAAGACCCTATGTCTTGCGAGTTACGTTTTTTAACATTTTATATATTCTGGTTAAATATCAATATATCATATATCATATCAATCAATTAAAAAAATACAGTATAACTTTCAGTTTCGGTCAGGGGTTCTTTGTGAGCTAGGGTTTACAAAACTTTCATCGGAAACAAAAACATGGAGCTTCAGAATAAAAAGAGAAAGACGGACGATAATGGCAGGCAATTCACCCCTAACGACGTCGTATCACCACAATCGTCGTCGTACAGTCTTACCGCACAAGACGCTCGTAAAATTCTGGAACCATTCACCAAAGAGCAACTCCTCAACGTCTTACAAACCGTCGTTGTTCGAGATGTCGCCGTTTTAGATTCCGTCCGATCAATCGCTGATTTCGATCCAACACAACGCAAACTCTTCATTCGCGGTATCGGTTGGGAAACAACTTCAGATAACCTCCGTTCGATCTTTTCGGTTTACGGTGAACTCGAAGAAGCTATTGTTATTACTGATAAAAATTCAGGTAAATCTAAGGGTTATGGTTTTGTTAAGTTTAAGCATATAGACGGTGCCGTTCTAGCTTTAAAAGAACCTAGTAAGAAAATAGATGGTAGGATTACTGTTGTGCAATTAGCTGCGGCTAGGGATTCGGCGAATGTAGATTTGTCGATGAGGAAGATTTTCGTTGGGAATGTGCCGTTTGAGATATCGTCTGAGAGATTGTTGAGTCATTTTTCGTCGTATGGGGAGATTGAGGAAGGACCGTTAGGGTTTGATAAACAGTCTGGAAAGCAGAAAGGGTTTGCGTTTTTTGTGTATAAGACGGAGGAAGGTGCTAGGAATTCGCTAGTGGATCCGGTTAAGAATATTGATGGGAATCAGGTTATGTGTAAAATGGCTACTGATGGAAAGAAAGGGAAAGTGAGTGGGATGCCTAATGATGCTGCTCTGTCTCCTGGGTCGATCCCCTGGTCTGTGAATTCCAGATATGGTATACCTGTTGAGATTTTTGTCTTTTTGAAGCTTTTTAGTATCTGTTTATATGTTTTATTTTCATGATCTTTTAAGGACTTATGTTGGTGTAGTTTGGGAATGTTATTGTCTTAGATATTGACTGATTGGCATTAGAAACTTCTGATGATACAAGGGGGTGTTTGGTTTGATAGTGAGAATCATGAGAATCACTTTTTTTATATCTAAATGGCCAACCCCTTTGCTGGGTTTAGAGTATTCTTAACCTTTTAGCTTTGATTACCATTTTTAAAACTCATGCCCATAAGGCCATACCTAAACATTTGTATTAGGAATGAAACCCACTTCTCCATTTCCATATCCATAAACTGAACGCTGCCTAAATATTAAAAACTTCAGTTATGTTTGTAATTTTACAAGGTGAGGTAGTAATGCCACTGTTCGAGTTTAGCTTGGTCCAAACTGATGTGAGCTCAGGCTAGTTTTTCTAGATCACATAAGACATAGGAACTTATTAAATTTTGTTCTATTGGTGGGTAAACAGGTGTTAGAACATCATATCCTTTGTTCTCTGGTGGACCTCCTTTTCCACCTCATCAAAATCCACATCTGAATTCTTCAGTGCCTTCAGGAATTGGCAGTGGTGTAGTTTTTGGAAATCAGGAGCCATCCTTATTTGTAAATCAGAGGCCACCCTCGTATGCTGGCAATGGCGGAGATGGTAGTGGTGGATCTGGTGGTGGGGCTGCTGCTCTGGAGTATTCTGGGCAGCACAATCTTGCATCGGCTATGAACAGATTGCCCCCAGTTCAGGGAGGGTATGCTGACGGTGGCAATTATAGTCTATCTTCAGCTTACGCGGCACATCCTATACTGCCACAAGCTGGTCCCAGGGGCCCACATGTTGGGATGTACCAGGGTGGACCTCCATACTATTGAGGTAATTCTATGCATTTTCCTGTTTTAAATTTTATTCTTACCACATCATTATTTATTTAAATCCCTATACACCGTAAGATGAGCAAATTGGCTTTTTGTCAATTTTGTACGAAAATTCGATATAGTATCACTGTATCAGATACAATTTGAATTTCAGTATCATTTATATGCACACTTAATCAAAAATGTTTAATGTCGTTTTCTCTTTGGTAGGGTCAATCTTTAAATCGTTCTTGATATCCAGTAGTTTATGAGTTGTCGAAATCACGTGCATACAAACACTGGCTTTGCTTAATTGGTTGGACGGTAATATTGACTACCTTTTCTACTCATTCGTAATCTCATCAATATCAAGTTCGCGAGTTCTTTTTGTAGTTGTGTGTGTGTACGCTGTTTGAATGCTGTATCTTATTTTCAAAAAGATTTATTTAATTTTGTTGAATAAGCTTTTTCTTTCCTTTGTTTGTATGACTTTTCTTTGTGTCTAGAATGTGAACTTTGGACTTTTGGAGTAATCATCTTATAGTTTCATTAATGTGGGCATTATTGAAATTATATGCTTAAGACACTTTTGCTGTCTATAATTATGGGAAGGACATGTAGGTTAATATTTGTATGTTGGTTTATGTTTGGTCAATGGTCTGAAATGAAACTGATGGGTATAATGATAATTTTTTTTGGAACTGTTACAGCTGCAAGCTGTTATGCATTGTTAAATGAAGGGTTTTTTTGGTTGTTGTTTGGGAAGTGACCTTCTAAAACCAGTGTACTGGGTTTGGAATTCCACTTCTAATCTTTAGTTTCTCTGTATTTGGGTACACTTTCATTTTGTGTCATAGGCATACATGAAAATTTATTTATTTGCTCTTTTCTCTACTTGTGGGTGAATCTTACCAATCATTGAGTTTCTTGTCATTGATTGGGTTTTGGTGTTGGAATTTGGTAGTGATGGATATAGCTTAATGTGGATATTTGATTCAGGTGTATGAGAGCTTGTTGGACGGAATTACTTTAAATGGTTGTGCTGATTTCATGATTGCTGACAATGGTAGATAAATGGACTGCTGTAACCTTGTTGGTGCTTCGTTTTATCTGCCTATATGATACTTTTGGTTTATGTTTAGTGTCATAAAACACTGGTTTATGTTTCAGAACTTGCAAACAGTTGTATCTCATTTCTATGGAAGCACTATTAGATCTCTAGCTTATCTTTTTTCTGTAATGATTTTAGGCTACTATTGGATTAGTGTTTCTGTTTGTTATCTGTTCTCTTGGCTCATAATTTGTTATCTTTGTTTTTCTTGTGGTCTGTTTGTGTTTAATTACTGTCTACTTGTATTTGCTATCTATTTTAGCAACATCTTGCTAGGTGCTACCTGAGATTTGGAAGTCTGCAAAATGATTGGAATATTGGATAACTGAGCTTGGATAATTTACCGTTTATATGATGTATTTCCTTTTTTTTTTTGTTTGCAATAGATGATGTTTATCATGCTCACCATATGGGACAAAAGAGTCCCCCAAGTTTTGTCGGTCAGGCATTCTTGGTTGGTTGCTAATTTTCACCGTTTTCATATATGTTCAAATATTACTTGTTATTTAGCATAATCGTCTTGTTCATATATCTGGCGTATGGGTTTGTTATCAATTTAGGATTGTAAACTCTTCAATATACTAGGTCTCTTCATTTTAAATGTACTACGTATAGATGATTATTTGGATGCTTTGTATTTTTTCTTGAGTTTTGAGATGGGTCATTCTTGTCACCTTTTTCCAACAGAGTTATCATTGAACTAAAAAAATGATACTAGTCATTGTCGTCGGATTTGTCAATACTTGATGGGACGCTATTTTTTTATTTATTTTTTATATAGGCAATATAGTTGCATGAACTTTTGTGATACCGGGTGAGTGTTTTAGCATCTCCCAAGCTGTCTTATTGGGAGCCTTGGGTTGAATGAAATTTTTTTGATAAATAATTTCCACCTCTTAAAGTTGCAATATTATAAATGGTACAGTTATCAGTCAGCTTAGAAGGTCCTTTTTAATTATGGTAACAAGATATGAGGAGTTTATACTTTATAGATCAAATATCTCCCGTTGTTGATGATGACCGCTTCGATAAGTGGGCAGCTTGGGATTAAATATGAAGTGAAAATTTGCAGCCTATCTGTACTAAATCTAATCTTGTTTATAGTCTTATTTAAAATAACATGGGAACTAAAATAGAGATATATGTGATTTTGTTTTGTTTTTGTTTCTTGTTTTACCAAGTCAAATCTGATGTTATATAGTCTCATATAAAAATTTTGGGTAGTAAATATAGAGATATATGTGGTTTCTTGTATCTTGTTTTATCCATGATTACCACCACTGTCAAATGAGGTAAGTCAGGGATTTCTGTATGAACTAATAAGGACGGATGACTTGTTTGTCTTGCTATTGAATTGTCTTTCTTTCTTGTTTTGTATAGCTGATATTTGCACACTTCCTCTAGTATGTGAAATTTTTCATCTTCCTACTACCGGTCTAAGTGAACGATGGTTTATGATTTTTGCATTACTTGGTACAACAGATTCTACTGCTTCTTGTACATATGATTTTTGCTGGCTTAACGTGTTACTTGTGCAAGGAAACTTATATCTTGGAAGATTCATTGTGGTTTAGCTTACCCTTTTGTTAGCCTGATTTAGCAACCTTATCTCTGATATCATCTATCATGTTGATCTAGAAATTTAATTTTGTTACTTGGCATCAATTTTTGTTCATAATGTAAAGAGCTGCAAGATGGAACATTCATTACTGCATTTGTAATCGCAGCACAACATATTTCTATGCTGCAGATTGAAATCTGATTTAATGAACGTTTATCTGACTGTAGTTGTCTTCTGCACTTAGCAGAAGTTCATCTGTTCACCAAGTTTGAATTGCGTGTCGTTTGAAACTTGGACCTTCTATAATACATAAGCACACTAAGCCCTTTTTTATTGTAAGTTCTAATTTTCGTAAGATTTGCCAACATAATAATGTTATCGTTGTGTGAGGGTATGGTATGATTTCTTTTTTGCTGATGATCGGTTACCGTTTTATCACCGAGTGTTGATGATAAGTCGTTTTATCAATGCACTACCAATGCACTACAACGGCAACTTTGCAGCAACGTGGATCAAGATTACTGGGTAAGAACTTTTTTTTTTTTTGGTTTACTTTATATATAGGATTATCTGTAAAATATTGTTGTATTAGATTAGATGTGTTCGCTATAATGATGTGAACAGGTTCTGATTTGGAGTTTGTCATCCCAAGTTTGGTGATATGAACCATTTAGGAACCCGTCGATGCCATCTTGACCACGTAAGAGCAACCCTACTGGACCTTCAAGAGCTAGATGTTTGCAGGTTGCAAAAGTATTCTGTGATCTGGCTAGCGAAACGATAGCAATTTTTCTTTTTCTGCTAATATTTGTTTATCGGTTATCTTTAACAAGAAATATTGCATACCAAATGTATAGCTTAGGTTCACTTACAATTTGTAGCGCAGTTAAATGAGATTATTATAGAAACAAATGACGAAAGTGTCATGTCTCAGATCCTATATATAGTTGTATTTCACTCCGTTGTTTATTTCAAGTCTCCAAAGCAAAGGCAGTGTCTTTATTTTTAATTTTTTAACTCACCAATCTGTATTATTATTATTACTAGATTTTAGACCCGTGTATAAACACGGGATGTCAAAAAGCAACCACCTTCATTTTAATTTTATTAAGTATATACTTAAGTATCGTTATGGTAGATCTTAAACCGTATTTTAGATTTAAATTCAAGTTCAAGTGATAAATTATTACATCCATTAATTAAAAAATGTTTAAGAAGGATTCATATACTTATTTATTTGCATCTATATTATTTAGTTATCAATACTACTCTCTTATAATTGAAATTTAGTAGAGGATAAGAAATTAGATTTTTCATAAGATGAAACTTAAATAATCCAAAACATAATCCTATTCTAAATATTGATAAAAGAAAACATTTGTTACATTATTTTTTTTTTAAAATTGATACCTATTAACCAATTAAATTCATATTTAGGTAAAAAAAAAATGGTAAGAGAATTATGGGTTTTTTTATACTTTTTAGATACATCAATGTATTTTTATTTTGATAATTCAACGTTTATTTTTGTTTGATTGATTAATAGGTCTCTATTTATCAAAAGGTTTCAATAGCAAAGGCTTCCATTTATTATTGTTTTAAACATGTGTATAAACGTGGATTGTAATATTGTTTTTAAAGTTAAACTCGTGTATACACATAAATTTAACCTAACATAAGATTATTTACATGAAGAGTTTAATAACATATCATAGTTTTTATTTTATTTTTGAGTGCATGATTATTTTGAGATATATATAAATAATAACGTGAATATTTATTTTATGACAAATAGAATACATAAATTATACATAATGTGTGGTTTAAACTATTAAACCCTTTAATAAAAAAAAACCGACCTACATACTAAAGTTGGATCAAGGTACCCATTCTAGACGCACCTATTTTTTTTTAACAACATAAATTGATGAACTATATATAAAAAAGTAGTTTTATTATTTATGTAATCCCTGGTATCAATATTTTAAGTGAGATCTTTTAGGAGGATAAATAATAGATGAATTAATGAATATTCTTATTAATTAGAATTTATAGGAAAATAAACAAATTGATTGTAAATCATAAATTTTATGGGCGAACACAAATCGTAAATGTATGGACGAACACAAGTACAATTTTTATTTTTTTGCGACCCATTCACTTAAATTAACTCTAAACCACATATAATATAATTATTTTGTGTTCTTAGGGGGTGTTTGGCCTAGTTATAACTTATAAGGATGTTTTTTAGCTTTTGTGTTATGATACAGTTAAAAAACTCTTTTGAAGGTGTTTGGATGAGCTTGTCTAAAGAAGGTTTTCAAAATTTAAATGGTAAATAAGCTAAAAATCTAAAACCCCAGATTTTATATAACACGGAAGCTAAAAAACTTAAGGCAACCCAAACACTCTCTTAAAAGGAGTTGGTGTAACCTCCTATGATCATTGAAGACTACTTTCATTACTCTATACTTATTTCAAAAAAAATTTATTGTAAACATTTTTTTATCTAATTTAATATAGATAAATAATTAATCGTAAAAAAACAAATCATAATGGGTCATGCTCATTCTCAACATCACGTTCACGTAACTTTCACTTCTTCTTTTTTTAATTATAACATAAACTTTTAATCGGAAAAAATAAACTACTCCGTATAATTTTGTTCAATTTAACTTAATCAGATTCCTTATTATGCTAAAGTGATTTACGTATTTCAAAAAATTGTTATGTATCTTCAACAATATTAATAAAATAATAATTATATCATGTGATAAGATAAGGTTGTTATTATTTATTTTGTTAATATATAAAGTAAGATAATCCAAGAAGGGGTGAACTTTTTTTACGGATGATTTTTTAATTGGATTTTTTTTAAGAATTTAAAGTGTTTATAATTTACATTTTTGAGAGAGAAATTTTAGTTGAATACAGAGATTTGATTAGTTAATTAGAAAATTAGTTAAATCTAAGAATTTGATTGGTCAATAGCTCTCAATTTTAATCAAATTTTTCTTAGGACAAGTTTTCTTTTATTAATATTTAGATTTAGACTATTACTAGCTGGTAACCCACACAATGCGACGAGAATGTATTTGAAATCGATAGAAAAAAGAGAGGTAATGTGCAACTTTTTTAAAATTGAATCGAAATATGTGGAGGTTTGAGTGCATAAGATATTTTGATTCTGGTTCCTGTAGTGATTATGGTACTGTATGTCTAAATGAAATATAAAAATATTTAATGTTTATTGATTCTTTTGTTTTACACGTGTATGCCAGCTACCCCATCATTAAAGGATAAACCTGGTATTTCGCATCTTCAAACACTAAACTTTTCAACAGAATCGCTAAACCATTTACAAATGTTTTAGATTAGATTTAGAAAATATGAGCCTGCCGAACAGTTGGTCAATAAAGTTTACATTGAGCTACAAGTAGTAGTAATGACAAATTTTTAGCAAAACTATACACAATTTGTAACTAATGCGGACTAAAACTATACTATTTTAGTTCAACTTAACAACAAAAATGTAAAGTAAAATTAAATGAAATGAAAGTTAACAAAAAGAGGTTGCATGACCGTCTTTGAATTTTCGAAGACGCTTGGCAAAAAAGATTAAACACTAAAGAGAGACCATACAATACATTGTATATGGTTAGTCGCATGTATAGTCTCTTAATATTTTAACACTAGCCAATCAACTTTGACATAATCAAACATATTTTTTTTATTTGTTAATTAATAATCATATTATTTATCAGGTTATATATATGTGAAAATATGTATATATATATAATTTTTCTGAAGTGCTTATAAATCGGCGATTCTGACAGTCGACCACCTCGTACACACTCAAGTCGACGTTGTTATTATTGATACAAAAGTATTAAAAATCCTAATAACATACGAAGTATATCACATGTAGTTATAGTTTAATTTAACTACTAGTAATATTTTATACTCTCTCTATCCCCTCAAAGTGTCATCCTAGCTATTTTGAATTGTCTCAAATAAATGTCCATTTTCATGTTTCAATTAATTGAAATAGATTTCATTGAGTAGATATTTTATTTGATTAATGAAAAGAAAAGTTAGTAAAGAATCCTAAAATTGTGTGCACGGTGACATTTTGACCGAGCAGGGATGAGTATTATTTACTAAATTTAAAGAATAATAAAACAAACTTTTGAGGAAGTCGAGGGTAAAACGGAAATGAAATAAAATAAAGTCCACTCATTTTCAACTCGGCTCGATTTCAATCAATTCAATTCGGTTTCAATGTTTTTATTTCTTGATTGAAAACAATTTGATTTTGGTTTGAAGCAAAGGGAAAGGGTGATTGATTAAAAGGGTTGGAAATATGGTGGTGGACAATTTGTTTAAATTTGGCACCCCTCTTTCAATTCCACTATCTTCTTCTTATTGTAATTCTAAACCCTTATTACTTTCAATTCATTTTTTAAATTCATCATCTTCAAGATCCCTTTTCATGTCTTCCCTTAATAACAATCTTCACAATTTTACCCCTGCAACTTCCCACCAACCTTCCCTTCTTGTTTTCTCAGGTGCATATCCATCTATCTTTCTTTTATCAACAATTTTGTAATGTACCTTGCAGTTTTTGATTCTGGGATTTTAGTAATTAGGGTTTTCAACAAAGAACAAAAATACCCAAATGTTAAAAGAAAAGTGATACCAATTTTTTATTGATTCAGATAACTCAAAATTTCAACTTTTCTTTATTTATAGAAAAATATGCCGTTTTTGTGATTTATGATTGATAAGCATTTTGAATGTGGGTCATACACAGTTCTTGATCAACGAACAATGGTGACAATGAGCAAACATTAGTTTAATTAGTATCTTTTTACCGATTCAATGGTGCATCTTAAAATCGAGAAAGATTGTTACTGTTTCAGTGATGGAATGTCTTATGGTTTTAATAACTGGTGCATCTTGAAAGATTATTGTTTGTAAACCGATTACAATTTTGATTTTTCTAACAGGGGGGACTGCCTTTAATGGTGTTGTTGAAGAGCTTAAAAGGTTGACAACTTGTGTTGCCCATGTGCTTCCTGTTTCTGATGATGGTGGAAGTACGGCCGAGATTGTTCGTGTTCTTGGTATATTTGAATATGTTTTCTAAAGGAACTGTTTATCTGTTTTGAGTTTTTTGTATTGGATTTACTGAAATTTTTTGGGGTACGTTTCAGGGGGTCCAGCAGTTGGAGACATTCGATCGAGATGTTTGAGATTGTCTGATCAAAGTACTTCCGAGGCTCTTGCAGTACGGACATTACTTGGTTATCGTCTGCCTCTTGATTCGCAAGTAGCCAAACTAGAATGGTAAATTTTTATCAGAAAATAAAAAATGTCCTTGGAAGTTTTTTTTTTCTATTTTATGTTTAGGATTATATTGCATAATAAATAGCCTATTATGAAGGTAAATTTATGCTGCTAGCATGCTAAGGTGATGATTATACAGGTATGGTATCGTAGAAGGCGAACATCCTTTATGGAAAGATGTTTCGAAGCCCTACAGAGAAACCATTCGTGCCTTTCTCGTCTATTTTCAGAACCAGGTTTCTTCACTGTAATTATTTAATTTCAATTAAACAATATACCTGTTTAGTTTAATATTCATATATGCTGTAGCATAAGGTTCTCTAATACGATCAACAGTTGTTTAATTCACATTTTACATTATGAATATGATTCTTCTTTTTGAAGTTGTTCAAGTAGTATATATTTGCTTGCAGATACTTCGAAGAACAAACGAGTCATTTAGTTTTAGCAATGGGAGGTATGCATTATACTTCCTAATAATATTGATATTGTGACCAAAAACTTGTTATTGTTATTTTTTTTTTCTTTTTTTTTCTTTGTTTTCATTTTGCGTCAATGTTGATCCCAATCTTTGAAATTATTGCAGTCTGATAAATAATATTAGCCTGTTGTGAAAGAAATTGAACTAAATTATCTAACTTGAATCACTTTTTCCAGCATCGGTAACTTTTTCTTTGCAGGTGCTCGTATATTCTTTCAGTCTCTAGATGCTGCAATATTTTTGTTTTCACGCGTTTCTCAGATTCCCTCAGAAAGTCTAGTCCTTCCTGTGATATCCACCAATGATCGGCTTACCTTGGGTTGTGAATTATTGGTAAGGTGAACAACTTATAAAATGAAATTCTGTAGAATTGCCAAATAAACACGATTTCCTGATTGGAGTATCTATATATGTGATGTCCATCCCTTTACCTGCTGTTATATTCTTATGAAGTTTAGGATGGAACGATAATACGTGGTCAGAATGAGATATCTCATCCGACCAGTGGATCATTGCAACTTGTAAATAAGGTAAGCCTGCGTTATATTGTTTATTTTATATGTAGAATTAAATGTTTTTTTTATAAAAATAAAATAAAAAAATCTAAATATGTATGTAGGTAAATTCATCCTCTCTACCTTCAAGAATAAAGCGAGTTTTCTATATGTCAAGTGAAGGAAGCAATTTATTGCACGAGGTGAATAATCTTGGATTTTGCATTCACATAATGTAGCTAATCAGTACTTGATGTTTCTGTAAACTGAAGATGACAGTTTAGCTATTATTACCATTTTATATGTTGGGTCAGGTGCATAATTGTTGACATATACTATAATTCTTCCTGTTATGCAGGTCTTCCCGAATGTAAATCCATCTGTTTTAGAACAGTTGAAGAATGTGGATAGCATTATATATGGTATGGGATCCCTCTTTACTTCCATCTGTCCCTCTCTGGTAAGTCCAATCATAATTAAGTGTAATTATTGAAGTAATTCAACGTAGTTATAATTTTCGGAAAAACTTGGTGGGTGTTAAAACTCAAAAGAAAAGTTCTATTTAACTAAAGGTAGCATAATGGATGTGTCGGGTGGGTTTTTTAATTCACTTGAGTTGTATGTTTTGTCCACAAAATTTAAATGTTGTATAAGTATTTAACGAGTTAAATATGATTGCCAACATCATGTTATTTCAATAATAACCTTTTTTCACTTATTATGAAAATGAGGTAGGTCTTATGCATTGGAAATAAACTTAGGTCGACCGTCGACCGTTTCCTCTTAAGCTACATTTTGTTATTTTATCCAATTGACCAGCTTTAGATATAGCATTACTAAATTAACCTGTTTAGAAGTTAATGCGGGTAGTCATATTGAGTAGTGCCATAGTTTGGTTTCTTATAAATTCTCCTTCCTGTTGCTTTTTGGCTAATTATTTTTATCCATTCTCTAATTATCCAGGTCTTACTAGGAGTTGGGGAGATCATAGCTTCAAGATCATGTGCAAAGGTAGGAGCTTAAGCTAATACTTAAACAATATATGTCTACAATTTATAAGGACTAGGATGCTTTTGAGTATATTCAGTGGTGGTGGAATTTTTTCTCCAAACACTAATAATGTCTTTTCTGATGACCTAACATTGCTCGACAAATATCTTGTTTCAATATCAGGTGCTTTTGTTAAATGGTACTGATGATCGAGAAACTATTGGCTTTTCTGCCTCTTGCTTTGTTACTGCTATCACAGATGCTCTAAATAGAACTTATGGGCATCTCAATAATCGTCTAGAAAACAATGTGAGTGATGAATGAACTGTTAAGTTATAGTTCTAGACTATCCTTATCAATTAATTAAATCATGTTTTGTGGTTTTTGCAGCCGAGTGAATATATTAACACTGTTTTTGTGCCAAAAGGTGGTCAAATTCCTTTTGATATCAAATGCTTGGCTGCCCAAGGAATCTTTCATGTGGTATGTAGTTTTCTCGCAATCTCTGATGTATTTAGTATTCCGTTCTTTTAACTTCCTTAAACATTAAGTGCACTTGTGTATAATATGGAATTGTGAATTTGATCACATCATTGTTCTAAAGACATATTTATGATGATTTTTGTGGACATAAATAGTTTTGTAATGGTTACAATTAACAATTGTCAAATAGGTAATTTTAACTTAGGAAAATGCTTATCTACTTTAAACATTGTAGGTCCCTGTTGAATCGATGCATGATCCAAAAGTGGGCATAGTTTATGAGCCAACATCTTTGATACAAGCTCTTTCCAACTTATTAAGCGATGCACGAACAAACAAAGCTAAGGGGACATAACAACACCGACAATATCATTATATCATTGGGGATTTAGTATTTAGTTCCCTTCACATTCAATTTGAGGTACAGATCTGTGCATTCATATGATCAAAGTGTCCAAAAGCATCATCCCTTATTTGAATGATGTGTATTGTAATGCTGTGCAGATTCAAGATATGGCTTCCCCTAGGAATCAAGTAATACTTTCATTTTGTACACTACAAAGTAGAAAGCTATCTAACAGAGCTGTATAAATTTAGCTGTTAACGGGTCGTGATCGTCATCTAATCGCATTTTTCTTACTAGTCGTTAGTTTGTATGTTGTTGTGATATAAGTTGATCATTCCGAGTGAGACAACAGGGTTATTCTATAAGAACTTCCATTTGTACTTTGTTCTTATTCTTGTAATAATATAAAATACCATATTTCTAGAACTGTACCATTTTTTTCAAAGGAAAGAAAAGGGTAGTTCTTGAACTGGGATATGACCTTTCTGGGTGCCTGAAAAGGAAACATGTAATGAATATGTAGACGATTCAGCATTGCACTTATCATTACCTGTATTTCCTAATATGATCACCCAAAAATTTCCATTTCATGACTACAACCAGAGTTAACTTTGCTGATGGTTGTGGCATCTAGAGTCTCGATAGAGGACGAGCCAATAGGTACGTCCAGGTAGGTGAATGGTCTTGAGCCTTCTTGAATCTTGACACCACTTTAATTTAACCATACTAAAAGTTAGGTACAGTATTAACTAACTGCCACTCGAACAATATTTGGATTGTCAGCTTTCCGTTTTGGTATATATGAAAATACTCTTCCACTTTTAAGTTTCAACCAATTAGAAAAAAAGTTATAAGGTAGAGATAAAGTTTCATTGGTGCCACAGGGTAACGATTGTTTTTTTTTTTTTTTTGTTGCTGTTGCTGTTGTTGGTTAATGTGTATTTTTTATCTGTACCAAGTGACTTGAGTCCAGCTAAAATGCCCATCTTTGACAGTTTGCAAAACATTTAAGAAATAGCCTTCCAACTACAAAAATTATTAATTGGTGCAAATCACTGATATCATACAGAGAGCTATATTCCAACAAAAGGGTTTAAGCAAGTTAAGCTTACAATGAGCCAACAAGTTAATGACATAATACAGTCCAAAACTACTTAGGCTGAGACAATTTTGGCATCAAGGATCACACTTAAAGACAGTTTTGAAGTATGCTAAAAAAATTTCAAATAACAAAAATAAAAGAACTGAACTTTTACATGACCACGTCTACGGCAAAGCAAACTGAAGAATAATCGTAATTTGTTGCTAGTTCTACACCTGCCATGCCAAATACGTTGCTAGTAACTTGTTGGATCCTAGCTATCTCAACATTTCTACATCTTCAGATGGAAAACATATATATATGTGATCATATTCTTGTATTTAGAACATATTCCCTCACATACTTGAAAGCACCGATCCACATTTTGTTACTCATAATTAAAGCAACAGGAAGCCGGACTAATTAATTATGGGTTTGTCACTAGATAGATCAGTTATCCTGATTGTGCTGCTTGTAGTTGGGATGTGGGCATACCATGTAACATCTCGAACGCTAAATGAAGACACCATGTTACAAAAGCATGAACAATGGATGGCTCGTTATGGGCGTGTGTATAGAGACATTGAGGAGAAAGAAATGCGCTTCAAGATATTCAAGGACAATGTTGCACACATAGAATCATTCAACAATGCTGGGAACATGGCTTACAAGCTCAATGTCAACGCATTTGCAGACCAAACCAATGAGGAGTTTAAGGCCACTCGTAATGGATTCAAGTTCCCATCCAAGCCAAGATCTGCTCAAAGCACACTGTTCAGGTATGAAGATGTGACTGCAGTTCCATCTAGCATGGACTGGAGGAAGAAAGGAGCTGTTACCCCGGTCAAGGATCAAGGTCAATGTGGTAAGCCCATCGTAAATTCCAAACATAACATGAAAAAGCCTTCTTTTTGTTTTATCTTATTCATCTTAGTTGCTGTTCCATAATCAATAGGAAGCTGCTGGGCTTTTTCGACAATTGCTGCAACTGAAGGAATTACTCAGCTCACAACTGGGAAACTGATTTCACTATCAGAGCAAGAGCTGGTGGATTGCGATAGGAGTGGTGTAGACCAAGGATGTGAAGGTGGCTACATGGATAATGGATTTAAGTTTATCGTCCAAAACAAAGGAATCAATACAGAGGCCGCGTACCCGTACCAGGCCGTAGATGCAACTTGCAACACGAAAGAAGAAGATGTTCGTGCAGCCAAGATCACTGGACATGAGGATGTACCAGTTAACAGCGAGTCAGCACTGTTGAAGGCTGTGGCTATGCAGCCTGTTTCAGTTGCAGTTGATGCATCTGAATTCCAGTTTTACTCAAGTGGTGTTCTAAATGGAACTTGCGGTACTGAATTAGACCATGGGGTTACTGCAGTTGGGTATGGGACTACTGATGATGGTATCAAGTATTGGTTGGTGAAGAACTCGTGGGGCGCGAGCTGGGGAGAAGAGGGATACATAAGGATGCAAAGAGATGTTGAAGCTAAAGAAGGAATGTGCGGTATTGCTATGATGGCTTCTTATCCTACCGCTTCATAGATTTTGCCTAAGGCAGGGTTACCTATGCCGATTCGATGTAATATAAATTAAGTCCTGCATATTATCTTGTTGATATGTCTTCTTTTGTGTCATGAAAAGTTACAAATTTGGTACAGTTGTATGTATATAACTCATCTTCGTCTCCCATTGTAGTCGCCTTGACGCATATCTTTTTTTACTAAAGAAAATGAAATTGTTGAGGAATTTAAATGAATGTTGCTTCTTAATTAACACTCTTTTATCCTTGTTATCTGAAGATTTTCACCTGAATGTCCACGAAACTAATTTTTTTTTAATGGAATACCTTTCCTATCCATGTAAGAGAACCATGCATGGGTCGAAGACTTCTATTCAAGATGTAGAGTTTTATGTGATTGTAGAGGGGTAATAATTAACATCACAGAGTAAGGTTCAAATGATTAAATCAACTTGGGTGAGAATGAGGGAACCAATAGGAATGCGTCACGTGTCACTAAACTCACTTTCCCGGCGTTTTTAAAAATTAAATATCTCTCAAACGGTAAGTCGAAAAATCACAAAAATTGCACCATAAAAATCTGCGTTTTTTTCACTTCGATTAGAGATGTGACAAGGTATACTTTCAACGAACTTTTTTTTTTCGCTTTTTGGTGGGTTTTGAAAACGAGTAACACATGTGTTACAAGCTAGTAATACATGTGTTACATGCTAGTAACAAATGTGATAACAGCGAGTAACACATGTGATACCAGCTAGTAACACATGTGTTACTAATTTTGTACAATTTGTAAAAAAAACAAAAAAGTCGTCGAAAGTATACCTTGTGAGATGGCAAATCGAAGAGAAAAAAATGTTGAATTTTTTATAACACCCCTCATTCAGTAAACCATTATAATAATGATTCTTGACTCGGAAGAGTAAATTTAAAACATATAAAAGTACATAAGTTGTTTTCAAAACTTAACACATCACATTTATCAATCTATTACAACCATAATAATACCATAATGAGGTGCTATATAAATTCACCATTTTCTTATCAAATCAAAAATATATCAGAGTATACTCCGGTTGTCAAACATTCCATCATTTCCAAGAACTTCCTGCCCAGCCCAATATGTCTCATCAATTATAACCTGCAGGAAGGACTGTAGCGGGGTTAGCATAACGCTAAGTGAGGAAATCAATAAACACAGTCCAACTTAGCATAACAACTTTGTTTACAATAAATAATCGTAAACAAAACATCACAGTAAATCAATGGTTCCTGGGGAAACCCTCAGCCAAGAACACACAACCAATATCACATAATATCAATGAGATAACATCTCAATACAATGAGAATCGGTGATTCTTGGGGAAACCTTCAGCCAAGAATACTTACTGTACATATCCGTATGGCCATAACGAACGAGACCGATAGTTTAGTACTAATCTCATACGACCTAATTTCCTATTAACGATGAGTATAAGGAAATTCCTGTCGTATTACAATAGTAACCAAACCCAACTATCAGGTTGACCTCAATACAATGAATGCCCGAAGGCCAAACACCAAGTGATCACATATTCAATTAGGTCAACATATCAGACTAAACAGTCTATCAACAGTATTATTACTACTAACCATAATCATAATGGAAAACAAAAACAGTAATAATACGTTACTCGTTGTAACCAAACCTGTTACAACTAAATCACACTGAGGTTATAGATCCACTCACCGACACCTCAGTTGTCCACTCAGTAGTCTAATGTCACTGAGTCTTCTCCATATCTGGTAATACAACAGAATAACACAAGTTAGTCACTTGTTCCAATGTGGATGTAACATCATATTAATTAATCCGGATTATCAATCCAACATTCCATGGCATTGATTATACTTGATTCAAAGATTCAACTTTTTGAATTATTACTTAATCATGCCTAACTATTATGATGATCACTTCTCAACTATAATTCAAATGAGTTATCATTCACTTATAGTAAATTAACACAATACAATTCAAGATTATGAATAATCACCTTAAACATCAAAGTTCACAATTCCTTATCAAGTTATGATCATTATGATCACAACATCATCTTAGCCATCTTTAATTATCACTAATAACATGATTAAATCTTTAACAAGATCATTAACATCAATACTCACTCCTACTATGATCATTAACAATACTTATCAATTACTCCTCATTAGATTAAGCTTATAAATCATAATTCATAAGTAATCAATTAAACCCTTAATGATCATATATCACTTTCTTTAATTTCTAGGTTAGGTTTTAGTCACAAATCATGAATTAAGCATCACTTGAGAAGGGATCATTAGAGTACATGAATTATGGAAAGTATGAAAGTACCAATGGGAGGATGACATTTGTACAAAGAGAATACAATACCCATTTACCCCCAACACCAATTATCTCACAAACGACAAATCGAAAAATTATGAAAATTGCACCATTAGATTCGTCGTCTTCTCTTCTTCGATTTGCCGTCCCTCAAGGCATACTTTCGACGAGTTTTTTTTTCACGTTTTTTTGGTGTGTTTCACATTTTAATAACACATGTGTTAAAGTGTTGCGTTTAGGGTTTAGGGTTTGGGGTTTAGGGGTTAGGGTTTAGGGTTTAGGGTTTGAGGTTTGGGGTTTCTCCCCGAAACCCCAAACCTCAAACCCTAAACCCTAACCCCAAACCCTAAACCCTAAACGCTTTACAAAACGCTAAACCCTAAATTTTTCTAAACCCTAAACCTTGAACCCTTACTAAACCCTAAATTTTACTAAACCCTAAACCCTTATAAACCTAAACCATCAAATATACTAAACCCTAACCACTAAATCTTAAATTAAATGTTCAAGTGTGTAATAACACATGTGTTAATAATTAATAAAACCCACTAAAAAGGTGAAAATTTTTTTTATCGAAAGTATGTCTTGATCGACGGCAAATCGAAGAGGATCAAACGCTGAATCTAATGGTGCAATTTTCATAATTTTTCGATTTGTCGTTTGTGAGATATTTAAGTTAGAGGGTAAATGGGTTTTTAACATGTGGGTATTCTCTTTGTACACATGGCACCTTTCCATTGGTACTTCCATTCTTTTCAAAATCCTTATACTCTCATGATCTTTTTTCTAACAATTATATCATAACCACAAGCTTAAATTCATGATAATCAACTAAACCCACAACTATTATCATGATTATAATTCAATTACATAATTTCTAACATAAGGTTTCAATTATAATCATGAAACTAACATCAATTAACAATTCTAACATAGCTACTAGCCTCAATTTCATCTTAATCATCATAAGCTCATCATATACCACAAGAACACAATTCAATTTCACAAGCCCTAGCTTAATTAATGTTAATCATCATCATTAATAAGCTTAATCAACATCAATTTAACAAAGTCAAGCTTCAATTTCGAATTAAACTCTCTAATTAACTCAAAATCCCAAAAACCCCAAATTCTAGGTTTTAGAAATTGAAGAACACAAGATCATACCTTGATTAAACTGATTAGAGAGGCTTAAATTCGAGTTTAGAAGCTTCAATTTGATATTATGAACTGATTTGGTGAATTGATCTAGGGTTTTTCATGTGTTATGTATGTATAGATGATACGTACGTATGTAAATAGAGTTGAGTGAAATAAACCGACTCAAACATATGAGTCTATCCTATAAATGGTTAATTTTCATTCCCCGTACTTACCATTGTCTGAAACTTAAAACCATTTGCGAGGAAAAACTATTTTATTTTACCGTCAACAATGTTAATTTAAAACAATTAACAATTTACTAGTCACAATAAATTATGCGACTCTTTTCCTAATATTTTCAAATAACAACACAAAACTATTTTCTGACACACTAATAAATAATTAAAAGTCAGAAAATATTAAAATACAACTAGACCCGAGGAGTGGATGTTACATTTTTATGGTGCAATTTTTAAGATTTTTCGACTTACCGTTTGAGAGATATTTAAGTTTAAAAAAAACGTGAGGAAAAGTAGGTTTTGTGACACGTGGCGCGTTCTGATTGGTACCTCCATTCTTACAAAAAATCTCATTCTCATTTAAACCTCACTCTGGTATCATATTATTTTATGAATTAGTAGTGTTGTACAAACCTCCTACACTTGGTGGTTCCACTTTTAATGTTATAAGAAAGTTAACCGGTTATAGTTGTAAGTTGGAAAATAAGTCAAACTATTGACTAGTCAAATAAGCATGATAGTGACAAAGCAATTGAGGAGGGGCTAATTACCAATGTTTTGAAAATCGGATCGGATCGGCCGGTCCAACCGGTTCGACCGGGATTTTTGAGGTTTCCGAGCCGGGTAAAACCAGTTTTGACCAACAGTCGACCAGTCAACGAACCGCCCGGTTCGGTCAAAACCGGACGGTTCGATCAGAAACCGGACCGGTTAACTCAGTTTTTGATTCTTTTTTTTTTTAATATGTCGCGGGTTTTGACCGGTTTTGGAACGGTTCGGTCAGACCGGTTCGACCGGAACCGGAGGCCTCTCCGAGTCGATCCGGTTTTCGGTTTTAAAAACATTGCTAATTACCTTAATATACAAATTGAGTTTAGCATTTTACACATTATCAACCAATTTTTTTTTTCTTCACAAAATATCACTTTATTTTCGCAAGGATGGAGAAAACCGCAATAAGGCTTTAGAAATTCGCAATATAGATTTCGCAACGCCTAGATGTCATTTCGCAAGAAACATTTCGCAATATAGGTTTCGCAATATGCAAATTTCATTTCGCAATACAACATTTTTTTGCGAAATTTTCCATTTTGCGAGATTTTCACAAAAAATGTTGTATTGCGAAATGAAATTTGCGTATTGCGAAATGGAATTTGCGTATTGCGAAATGAAATTTGCATATTGCGAAATGAAATTTGCGTATTGCGAAATGATATCTAGGCGTTGCGAAATCTATATTGCGAATTTCTAAAGCCTTATTGCGATTTTCTCCATCCTTGCGAAAATAAAGTGATATTTTGTGAAAAAAAAATTTGATTAATAATGTGTAAAATGCTAAGCATAATTTGTATATTAAGGTAATTAGCCCAATTGAGGAGTGAACTTGAGCATGTGCTGATTTTAGATCTCTTGATTTTCTACTCACAAATTGCCCCAATAGTTTCCTTAGAGTTCTCCTTAGTTTCAGATTTGAATTGGTATTCAAAAGACTTGGGGTACGAAATATCAGCACACCGGGTGCGACCAATATTCATGAAGGTGCTACCAAACTGGTCACAGGGTGCGACAAGGGTGCGATCAACAATCCGAATTAGAAATCGCAACGAAATGAAATTTGAATCAGCTAATCAATTCGGCCACTTTTTGAAACTTCATCGCAGGGCTGTCACGGGCGCAAACAATGTCGCAGGCAGCCACAAGGGTGTGACCAGCTTCAGAATTTGTTCTTTCTCGTTATATAGCATGGACCGAAGGAAACAAGGGGCGGTCACCCACTCACTCAAGGAGCAAGGCCAATGGGGTATACATATTTTGAGTAACCCATAACCCAATGACACATTTCTGCAAAAAGGTGTAGCTAATTCAGATTTTATCAACTATCGACTCTAATTAATTTATTATATATTCAACTTTAATAAAATTCCTGTATTTTCATGATACAAATCATAAAATAGATCCAAAAGTTTGCATTTACATAGATTCAAAGTCACTATACATCCCTGCTTTAGTCATATATCAGGCTGTTGGGTACGAAGCCATCATAGCAATACCACACATTCCTTCTTTAGTTTCAACATCTCTTTGCATCCTTATGTATCCCTCTTCACCCCAATTCGTGCCCCATGAGTTCTTCACCAGCCAGTACTTCATACCATCTTCAGTAGTCCCATACCCAACTGCAGTAACCCCGTGGTCTAATTGGGTACCGCAAGTTCCATTTAAAACACCACTGGAGTAAAACTGGAATTCAGATGCATCAACAGCAACAGAAACAGGCTGCATAGCAACAGCCTTCAACAGTGCTGACTCATTGTTGACAGGTACATTTTCATATCCACTAATTGTCGCTGCATGAACAGCTTCCTCTTTAGTGTTGCAAGTTCCATCTGATCCCTTGTAAGGGTATGCTGCTTCCGTGTTTACACCTTTGTTTTCGATTATAAATTCAAATCCATTCACCATGTAGCCACCTTCACACCCGTGATCTTCACTGCTCCTGTCGCAATCCATCAGTTCTTGCTCTGAAAGTGAAATCAGTTTCCCAGTGGCGATTTCGGTGATTCCTTCTGTAGCAGCTATTGTCGAAAACGCCCAGCAGCTTCCTAATTATTTAATATATCGCTCAGTAATAAGAAAATATATGGTAATGTATCGAACAAATAGGTGTTAATTTAGAATCTACGATTGACTTACCACATGGACCTTGATCCTTAACTGGAGTAACAGCTCCTTTCTTTCTCCAATCAACACTAGATGGAATATCAGTCACATCTGCATACTTAAATGACATGGTTTGAGATGGTCCTGGTGTCGACGGGACCTTGAATCCATTACGAGTGGCTTTGAACTCTTCACTTGTTTGGTCTGCAAATTTGTTGACACTCAGCTTATAAGCCCGATTTTCTGAGTTAACGTCTTCTATGTATGCCACATTGTTTTTGAATATCTCAAAGCGCATTTCTTGTTCCTCGTTATCTTTGTATACACGACCATAATGAGCCATCCATTGTCCGTGCTTTTGTAACATGGTCTCTTCATTTAGTACACGTGATGATACTTGACATGTCCACATTCCAAAAATCAGCAGTGCGACTAAGGTGGCTGATCTGTTAAGTAACAAACCCATAAGTAGCTTTACTGGTGTTGTGCTAAAGAACTAAGACTCTTTTCTTCACTCTTGATGTTACTGAATGAATGAGAGAAATTAGTATAAATAGACAGGAGAAAATCTTAAAAAGTCTAAGTTTAAACTTCAAGGTTAAACTGCTTATCAATATAGATGGAGAGGTGTTCTCTAGTGGAAGCAAATTTCAAATCCATAGTTTTCATAAAGACTGTTATTTCAACTAGAACGGTTTAAGCTGTTTAAACCTTCAAGAAGCCAAACAGCTAAAGACATAGAATCCAGTCCAAAACTAGTTAGGCCGAGACAATATTGGCATCAAAGAAGACACTTCAAGACAGTTTTGGAGTATACCAAATAAATTTGGAAGAACATAGAAATGAAATTTTACATGCATGACCACGTGTACGGCAAAGCAAACAGTAACTTCAAAGCAATTTGTGACTTAAGCGTGCCCTGCCATGCACAGCACGTTGCTACAAACTTGTTGGATTCTAGCTATCTCAACATTCCTACATCTAGATGGAAAACATATATATATATATATATATATATATATATATATATATATATATATATATATATATATATATATGTGATCATATTCTTCTCTTTGTATCATACTCCCTGATATCCTGGATAGTACAAATCCACAATTTTAGTTAATAGAAAATCAATTTCTGTTAAACGAAGACAACTAATCTTGAGTATGTCACTCGATAAATCAATCATGCTAGCAGCAGTGCTGGTTTTTGGGATGTTGGCATGTCAAGTCACATCTCGAACACTAAACGATGAGACCATGTTACAAAAGCATGAACAATGGATGGTTCGTTATGGGCGTGTGTATAGAGACAACGTGGAGAAAGAAATGCGCTTCAACATATTCAAGGACAACGTAGCGTACATAGAAGCCTTCAACAATGCTGGCAACCAGGGTTACAAACTGAGCATCAATGAATTTGCAGACCAAACCCATGATGAGTTTAAGGCCACTCGTAATGGATTCAAGGTGCCATCTAAGCCAAGAACTAGTCGAACCACAGCATTCAGGTATGAAGATGTTACTTCAGTTCCAGCTAGCATGGACTGGAGGAAGAAAGGAGCAGTTACCCCAATCAAGGATCAAGGTCAATGTGGTAAGCCCTTCTTAAACTACAAATCAAACATGTTCTCTTATTTTCATTGTCAATTATTCAACTTACTGTTTCATAATTAACAGGAAGCTGTTGGGCGTTTTCGACAATCGCTGCTACTGAAGGAATTACTCAACTCACAACCGGGAAATTGATTTCACTATCGGAGCAAGAGCTGGTGGATTGTGACAGAAGTGGTGAAGACCAAGGGTGCGGAGGTGGGTACATGGATGGTGGGTTCACATTTATCGTCAAAAACAAAGGCATCAACACTGAGGCAGCGTACCCTTACCAGGCTATAGATGCAACTTGCAACACAAAAGAAGAAGCTGTTCGTGCAGCCAAGATCACTGGGCATGAAGACGTACCAGTTAACAGCGAGTCAGCGTTGTTGAAGGCTGTGGCTATGCAGCCTGTTTCCGTTGCCATTGATGCTGGGGAGTCTGACTTCCAGTTTTATTCAAGTGGTGTTTTTAATGGAACTTGCGGTACTGAGTTAGACCATGGGGTTACGGCAGTTGGGTATGGAACCAGTGATGATGGCGTCAAGTACTGGCTGGTGAAGAATTCATGGGGCACGAGTTGGGGTGAGGAGGGATACATTAGGATGCAGAGAGACGTTGAAGCTAAGGAAGGGCTTTGTGGCATTGCTATGATGGCTTCATATCCAACTGCTTGATATATATGCCTGCAAGTCGGATACTGATGTTGATTCTGTGTATAAAAAATCCTTTTCGTCTTCTTGTCCATAAGTTTCCATTTGTCTTATGAAATCCTAAAAGAGATTTACAGAAGTTGGTGCAGTTGTATGTTAATCAATAGTAAAAGCTTTACCAAAGAAGGTTAATTATTTGGAAATATTATTGGTGTATATGAAGCTGGTCAATCTAATTTTATTTTGCAACAACAAAGCCTTTTGACCTTTAATGTCCATATTGATAACTGATGTGCAAAATCTGTAGACCATTATTTTTTGTTTGTGAGGAAATTATTTTTACTTAAAAGAATGCATATCCTACCAACCCAACTCCTGGAATTTGCATAAGATAGTTGCAAGTCTTAGAATTTTAATCCGGTGCCTAAAGTTGCAAGCATCATGTTTGTTTCCATAGTTAGAAGTAAAGCACCAAGTTAATATAAGTTGGACTTATGAGAAATTTAATCTGAATCACTACACTTAAAGTCAAAGATTCTTGATCTGAAGCCTCAGAAATGGGCTGAGATAGTAGTTTAACTATGCTGATAAAGCCTCAAAAAAGCTTGCAAGTTAGCTCAAAATCAATAATACAAAACATAAGGATGTCTTACATTATATGTAGTCATTGAACTGTTTAAGCATATTTGGATATAACATACGCATGCTTTTTGTAAATGACACAAACATTACTAAACCAGCACTGCTTGCTTTAGGTTGCAGAGATGGAAATGGCCGAACCCAGACAATTCTTTATTATTAAATACGAATGACACCACCTCTCCAAGTCACCTATTTTCTAGAGGTAGATTGATGCTCCAGCCCTAATTCGATAGAGGGAACTAAGAGCTAACATAATTACCAAAGTTTCTAATTTCGAGAGACATCACGTTTGGTTTGCCAATTAAAAAAAATTGCTATCTATTTTACATTTCTATGAAATTTCTGTAATTGTGTTCATTTAATCAGTTTAGCAAAACAGGGTTGACCATATTAAGCTTACAAGAACCCAACCATGTGAAGCCATAGCATAGTCCAAACTAGTTAAACTAGGACAAATTTGGAATCAAAGAGGAAACATAGAAACAATTGGAGTATACCAAATGCATGTTCATAGATGACAAAATAATCTCTAATCTGACCTCGTCTACGGCAAGCCAAACTGAAATTCAGTTGCTGCGTCTACGGCAATGAGATTGCTTGTACCAAATAGAATTTTGTCCCTTCGTGCACATGTTATGTTGTGTTTGTATATCTTCTACTATATATATGTGTAGTTCTCCCTCTCCAAAAAGAAAACATCTCACAATTTGTAACGGAAACATCCTACAGAGCTCATAAGCAATGGGTTTAACCATTGAAAGAACACTTATTCTTGCTACAATTCTTGTCCTTGGGATGTGGACTTCTCAGGTCACATCACGCATGCTAGACGATGTTTCCATGACAGAGAAACATAAGCTCTGGATGGATCGTTATGGACACGAATACAAAGATGATGCAGAGAAGGAAATGCGTTTCAAAATATTTAAGAACAATGTGGAATTTATAGAATCTTTCAATAATGATCCATTCAGTCCTTATAAGCTAGGTGTTAACGCATTTGCTGACCAAACAAATGAGGAGTTCAAGGCTGCTCGTAACGGGTACAAGGTCCCATCACATTCTAAATCAGCTCAAGTAACTCCATTTAGGTATGAAAACGTGACCGCAGTACCATCTAGCATGGACTGGAGGAAGAAAGGTGCGGTCACCCCAGTTAAGGATCAAGGCCAGTGTGGTACGTATCTTTAATCTAATACTATGTTTTTGGCAACCCGCAAGTACGATTTTTTATATATATTTATTGTTGTCTATTAATAACAGGAAGCTGCTGGGCGTTCTCAACAATAGCTGCAACTGAAGGAATCACTCAAATTAGTACTGGAAAATTGATTTCACTCTCTGAGCAAGAGCTAGTCGATTGTGACAAGACCAGTGAAGACCAAGGATGTGAAGGTGGATATATGGAAGACGGATTTGAGTTTATTGTGAAAAACAAAGGCATAAACACCGAAGCAGCTTACCCATACCAGGCTGTTGATGCTACCTGCAATTCTAACAAGGAAGCTATTCACGCAGCAGAGATTGGTGGGTATGAAAAGGTGCCAGCTAACAGCGAAAAGGCGTTATTACAAGCGGTCGCAAATCAACCTGTATCAGTTTCCATAGATGCAAGTGGTTACGCTTTCCAGTTTTACTCGAGTGGAGTATTTACGGGAGACTGTGGAACTGATCTAGACCATGGTGTTACTGCAGTAGGATATGGAACAGCTGATGATGGTACAAAGTATTGGTTAGTCAAGAACTCGTGGGGTGCGAGCTGGGGTGATAGTGGATACATCATGATGGAACGAGATGTCACTGCCAAAGAAGGTCTGTGTGGTATCGCTATGGATTCATCTTATCCAACAGCTTAAGTCTAATATAAAGTGTACAGGAACTTTATGTCTCAGAATTTATGTTGTCTTAACTCCAATATGTCATATATGTATTTCTGTTCATATGTACGTTGTAATTAAGTTACTTGTGTAAATAGGAACTTGTGTACATACTTTCCATTTATAAGATGCTATTTTAATTTTGAGTTTCATGATATCATGCTTCTTAGATCGACCATGTATGTATCTGAGTTCGATAATCATAGTAGGGTCAAAATATTGACAATGGTGATTGGGTACATAACGGCAGGGATGGGATATATATCGAGTTTTCTCATACAATTAACTTTTAACTACTTTGCATAACTTTTCTTCTATATGAATCATTACTACGATGAAGCATGTTACACCGAATAACCACAGAAGTAACTAGTGTTATAAACTTAAAACAACGAACTATTTGTATTAGGTTGGCCTGTTGGTACTCTCTGCCTCTATCCATTGTGCTACAAACCTGACCATGGACAACAACTTCTTAACGGGTGCTTGGGATTGCTTAGTTGAGAGATTTTCTTATTATCACATTCGCAAAACGCAAATATTCGGATGAAAGTGTATGGCAGAAAATTTATTATCCATGTTTTCCTAGAGACAAAATGTAGTTTTAAAATAGTAGGTTGAGACATGTTTTTTTAAAGAACTGTTTTGAAAATGCAAAAACTGTTTTGAAAATGCAAAAACTGTTTTGAAAACCCACTGGCTAGTACTTGGATCATACTTATTAGTTGTAACTGTATGATCCAAAGGCTACTCAGATTTATTGCCCTGTAAAAGCTAGCTTTAAAAACACATAAACCAATTAAGCAAAACTAATGTAGTAATTACAGTCGCGTATTCGGATTGGAGATATATCATTCAAAATCTGATTCTATCAGCTATTTCAATAAGCAAAAGCTAAATATTTTTTACAAACGCTTTAAACATTTGGATGTATGGAGTTGCATTAGTTAATTCATATATGAGACAAATTGAATACCATATGATAGATTAAGACAAAAGACAATACAAAAACAGCGTACACAAAAGAGTTGTCATCATATCAACAACGGCAAAACTACATAACCATGTAACACAATTCCAATAGAACAAACAAATCAATGTTCAATCTTAGGGCAGGACAGTTTCAACGTAATATGTACGTCATTAGATCTTTCCTTGCCATGCCAATTACGTAGTCAGGTACTTGTTCAATCTCGTCTCAACATTTCTACATCCTTAAATGGTAAGCTGACCTCTAAGTAAGCATATTCAACCTCTATTTATAGACCAACTTCATAAGTAGGAAAGTACCTCTACATTTAGTAACAATAAATCAGAGTCCTAGCATCAGAACCAAAACTAGCTATGGGTTTGTCACTGGATAGATCGATCCTGCTAGCAGGGCTACTAATCTTTGGGATGTGGGCATGTCAAGTCACATCTCGAACACTACCCGAAGAGACCATGTTACAAAAGCATGAAGGATGGATGGCTCGTTATGGACGTGTATATAAAGATGAGTTGGAGAAAGAAATGCGCTTCAAGATATTCAAGGACAATGTGGCTTACGTAGAATCATTCAACAATGCTGGGAACCAGGGTTACAAGCTCAGTCTCAATGCATTTGCAGACCAAACGAATGAGGAGTTTAAGGCCACTCGTAATGGGTTCAAGTCCCCATCCAAGCCAAGATCTGCTCAAACCACAGCGTTCAGGTATGAAGATGTTACTGCAGTTCCATCAAGCATGGACTGGAGGAAGAAAGGAGCCGTTACCCCGGTCAAGGATCAAGGTCAATGCGGTAAGCCCATCGTAAATTCCAAATCAATCTTGAAGGACCCTTCGTTTTGTTTTAACTTATTCATCTTAGTTGCTGTTCCTTAATAAACAGGAAGCTGTTGGGCGTTTTCGACGATCGCTGCTACTGAAGGAATTACTCAACTCACAACAGGGAAACTGATTTCACTATCGGAGCAAGAGCTGGTGGATTGTGACAGAAGCGGGGAGGACCAAGGGTGTGGAGGCGGTTACATGGACGGTGGATTTACATTTATCGTCAAAAACAAAGGCATCAACACTGAAGCAGCGTACCCTTACCAGGCCACAGATGCAACTTGCAACGCAAAAGAGGAAGCTGTTCATGCAGCCAAGATTACTGGACATGAGGACGTACCCGTCAACAGTGAGTCAGCCTTATTAAAGGCTGTAGCTATGCAGCCTGTTTCTGTTGCCATTGATGCTGGAGAATTTGACTTCCAGCTTTACTCCAGTGGAGTTTTCAACGGAACTTGCGGTACTGAATTAGACCATGGGGTTACAGCAGTTGGGTACGGGACTACTGATGATGGTATCAAGTACTGGCTGGTGAAGAACTCGTGGGGGGCAAGTTGGGGTGAAGAGGGATACATAAGGATGCAAAGAGATGTTGAAGCTAAGGAAGGGTTATGTGGCATTGCTATGATGGCTTCTTATCCTACTGCTTAATATATGTGGAATCTTCGTATACTTAAGTTCTCCCCTATTCTTGTGCATATGTTTCTAATTGTCTCGTGAAAGAATCTGGAGACTATGTAAAAGTGGTGTAGTTGTATGTAAATCAATGGCTAAAATCTTTACTAAAGAAACTTATTGTAGTAACTGTGAACTGTCATGAACAAGTTTTTGATAGAACTCGTATATCCAGGTCACCACACGATTGCAGCCTTATATAGAGATCTTTTCAAGCCTGAAGTTGTTGCTACCCTCAAACTTTGCAAACCACCACAGCTATGTAAAGCATGCAAGTTTCGCTTCAGAAGTTACAACTTCAACAATATATTGATTAATTGAAATGTGGACAAAATAGAAGTTAAACAAATATTACATGTCGTTGAGGTTGACCTAATGTAACAACTCGCTCAGTCGATTAAGCACGTTTTCCGCTACTAGGGTTAGATTTGGTGCAGAGTGTCCATCGGCCCTTGGCTCTTCTGCGCTTCAACAAAGCTCTTCCACTTGTAGTCCTCATTCTTAAACGGAAACCATGAGTCCGGGCTAATGATTTCCGAGACCGGTTCCTCTTTGTTTGAGCAAGTTGATACTTTTTCGCTGCCCTCACCACCAAACCACGCCGTTTCTGTGGTTCTATCACACTCCTAGAACTGAAGTCCAATCCCAATGATGAACCTATAATTAATTGGTAAGTAACAGTTCGGTAGTACGTGATGACTTTCAAAGTCAATGGACTAGTTGTCAAATTCAAAACCTATTACCTATTTTAAGTGTTTGTGCTAATTAGACAAAGTGAATAGGTACATTACAATTAACAGAAATAGTACAAGTAAAACAACAATGAGATTGAATGATTTGTAACTAAATCTGCATCAATTTTGAGGTTCAAACTTATTCCATTTGACCTAAAAGGTCAAACTCTGCTTCTTTCTTTGGATAAAATTATAATACTTATAAAACCATTGTTCCTGCTTAGTACATTACATACCCAGGCTCCAACCACTGTGATAAGTGCATTTCACATCTCTTAACTAGAAGAAAATTCTAACAATCCAAAAATATTTATCTCAACGGAAAATCGAAACTAGCAATTGTTGTATCACAATATAGATGATGTAACTTCTAAATCTTATATGTTCACACAAGCTAGATATAACTATGCTATATATACTTAATGATCCAGTTAAGCTTCAACTTAAGGTCACTCGACCAAGTAGCTCCGCATAATGCTTCCAAGAACACCGTATAAAACAAGACAACCCAGTTTTTAAACAAAATTCCCATTTCTTTCAGATGGATATCCCTATAAGAATCTTTCTAAAGTTGATGCATCCCTTGGTTTAATGCACTATTAGTAAACTAACTATCATGAACACCCAATCACACCTCAACCAACAAATATCAACATACCAATTAACTATTTTTTTCCCATATTATACATTTGAAAACATAATAAGCACAAACACTTAAAACAATTAAAGTGAAGGCTTAAAACTTGGTCAACCCGTAAGTTGAAGGCTTAAAACAATTAAAGTGAAGGGATTAAAAATTGGTCAACCCGTAAGTTGAAGGCTTAAAACATTAAAAAAAAAAGTTGAAGGGTTAAAACGAAAAAAAATTGAAAGTTTGGTGATTAAACCATTATTTACCCAAATTACAAAGAAACCCAGCATACCAATTAACCAATATTTCCACATAAAACAATTCAACACATAAAAAGAATCAAACCCTAACAAGCATATATGATATAACTACATTAATCTCCTAAAACAAAACACAGAAACCTAAGGTTTGTTAAAATCGAAATGAAACCCAATAGACCCATTAACCATAACACCCACAAGAATTGAGTTTATATATGAGACAAATTGAGTTTATTGTGAAAAACAAAGGCATAAACACCGAAGCAGCTTACCCATACCAGGCTGTTGATGCTACCTGCAATTCTAACAAGGAAGCTATTCACGCAGCAGAGATTGGTGGGTATGAAAAGGTGCCAGCTAACAGCGAAAAGGCGTTATTACAAGCGGTCGCAAATCAACCTGTATCAGTTTCCATAGATGCAAGTGGTTACGCTTTCCAGTTTTACTCGAGTGGAGTATTTACGGGAGACTGTGGAACTGATCTAGACCATGGTGTTACTGCAGTAGGATATGGAACAGCTGATGATGGTACAAAGTATTGGTTAGTCAAGAACTCGTGGGGTGCGAGCTGGGGTGATAGTGCATCTAAAGAAGGTCTGTGCAGTATCGCTATGGATTCATCTTATCCAACCGCTTAAGTCTAATATAAAGTGTACAGGAACTTTATGTTTCTCAGAATTTATGTTGCTTCTTAACTCCAATATGTCATATACTCCTGTATTTCTGTTCATATGTACGTTGTAATTAAGTTACTTGTGTAAATAGGAACTTGTGTACACACTTTCCATTTATAAGATGCTATTTTAATTTTGAGTTTCATGATATCATGCTTCTTAGATTTACCATGTATGTATCTGAGTTCGATAATCATAGTAGGGTCAAAATATTGACAATGGTGATTGGGTACATAGCGGCAGGGATGGGATATCGAGTTTTCTCATACAATTAACTTTTAACTACTTTGCATAACTTTTCTTCTATATGAATCATTACTATGATGAAGCATGTTACACCGAATAACCACAGAAGTAATTAACTATTGTTAAAAACTGAAAACAATGAACTATGTGTATTAGGTCCTGTAAGTAAAGATTATGGAATTAGTACTCTCCCTCTTTCCATTGTGCAACAAACCTGACCATGGACAACATCTTCTTAGCGGGTGCTTGGGATTGCTTAGTTGAGAGATTTTCTTATTATCACATTTGCAAAACGCAAATATTCGGATGAAAGTGTTTGGCAGAAATTTATTATCCATGTTTTCCTAGAGAGAAAATGTAGTTTTAAAAAAGCAGGTTGAGACGTTTTTTTTAAAGAAGTGTTTTGAAAATGCAAAAACTGTTTTCAAAACCCATTGGCTAGTACTTGGATCATACTTATAAGTTGTAACTGTATGATCCAAAGGCTACTCAGATTTATTGCCCTGTAAAAGCTAGCTTTAAAAACACATACACAGCTTTCACATAGGTTCAACCAATTAAGCAAAACTAATGTAGTAATTACAGTCGCGTATTCGGATTGGAGATATATCATTCAAAATCTGATTCTATCAGCTATTTCAATAAGCAAAAGCTAAATATTTTTTACAAACGCTTTAAACATTTGGATGTATGGAGTTGCATTAGTTAATTCATATATGAGACAAATTGAATACCATATGATAGATTAAGACAAAAGACAATACAAAAACAGCGTACACAAAAGAGTTGTCATCATATCAACAACGGCAAAACTACATAACCATGTAACACAATTCCAATAGAACAAACAAATCAATGTTCAATCTTAGGGCAGGACAGTTTCAACGTAATATGTACGTCATTAGATCTTTCCTTGCCATGCCAATTACGTAGTCAGGTACTTGTTCAATCTCGTCTCAACATTTCTACATCCTTAAATGGTAAGCTGACCTCTAAGTAAGCATATTCAACCTCTATTTATAGACCAACTTCATAAGTAGGAAAGTACCTCTACATTTAGTAACAATAAATCAGAGTCCTAGCATCAGAACCAAAACTAGCTATGGGTTTGTCACTGGATAGATCGATCCTGCTAGCAGGGCTACTAATCTTTGGGATGTGGGCATGTCAAGTCACATCTCGAACACTACCCGAAGAGACCATGTTACAAAAGCATGAAGGATGGATGGCTCGTTATGGACGTGTATATAAAGATGAGTTGGAGAAAGAAATGCGCTTCAAGATATTCAAGGACAATGTGGCTTACGTAGAATCATTCAACAATGCTGGGAACCAGGGTTACAAGCTCAGTCTCAATGCATTTGCAGACCAAACGAATGAGGAGTTTAAGGCCACTCGTAATGGGTTCAAGTCCCCATCCAAGCCAAGATCTGCTCAAACCACAGCGTTCAGGTATGAAGATGTTACTGCAGTTCCATCAAGCATGGACTGGAGGAAGAAAGGAGCCGTTACCCCGGTCAAGGATCAAGGTCAATGCGGTAAGCCCATCGTAAATTCCAAATCAATCTTGAAGGACCCTTCGTTTTGTTTTAACTTATTCATCTTAGTTGCTGTTCCTTAATAAACAGGAAGCTGTTGGGCGTTTTCGACGATCGCTGCTACTGAAGGAATTACTCAACTCACAACAGGGAAACTGATTTCACTATCGGAGCAAGAGCTGGTGGATTGTGACAGAAGCGGGGAGGACCAAGGGTGTGGAGGCGGTTACATGGACGGTGGATTTACATTTATCGTCAAAAACAAAGGCATCAACACTGAAGCAGCGTACCCTTACCAGGCCACAGATGCAACTTGCAACGCAAAAGAGGAAGCTGTTCATGCAGCCAAGATTACTGGACATGAGGACGTACCCGTCAACAGTGAGTCAGCCTTATTAAAGGCTGTAGCTATGCAGCCTGTTTCTGTTGCCATTGATGCTGGAGAATTTGACTTCCAGCTTTACTCCAGTGGAGTTTTCAACGGAACTTGCGGTACTGAATTAGACCATGGGGTTACAGCAGTTGGGTACGGGACTACTGATGATGGTATCAAGTACTGGCTGGTGAAGAACTCGTGGGGGGCAAGTTGGGGTGAAGAGGGATACATAAGGATGCAAAGAGATGTTGAAGCTAAGGAAGGGTTATGTGGCATTGCTATGATGGCTTCTTATCCTACTGCTTAATATATGTGGAATCTTCGTATACTTAAGTTCTCCCCTATTCTTGTGCATATGTTTCTAATTGTCTCGTGAAAGAATCTGGAGACTATGTAAAAGTGGTGTAGTTGTATGTAAATCAATGGCTAAAATCTTTACTAAAGAAACTTATTGTAGTAACTGTGAACTGTCATGAACAAGTTTTTGATAGAACTCGTATATCCAGGTCACCACACGATTGCAGCCTTATATAGAGATCTTTTCAAGCCTGAAGTTGTTGCTACCCTCAAACTTTGCAAACCACCACAGCTATGTAAAGCATGCAAGTTTCGCTTCAGAAGTTACAACTTCAACAATATATTGATTAATTGAAATGTGGACAAAATAGAAGTTAAACAAATATTACATGTCGTTGAGGTTGACCTAATGTAACAACTCGCTCAGTCGATTAAGCACGTTTTCCGCTACTAGGGTTAGATTTGGTGCAGAGTGTCCATCGGCCCTTGGCTCTTCTGCGCTTCAACAAAGCTCTTCCACTTGTAGTCCTCATTCTTAAACGGAAACCATGAGTCCGGGCTAATGATTTCCGAGACCGGTTCCTCTTTGTTTGAGCAAGTTGATACTTTTTCGCTGCCCTCACCACCAAACCACGCCGTTTCTGTGGTTCTATCACACTCCTAGAACTGAAGTCCAATCCCAATGATGAACCTATAATTAATTGGTAAGTAACAGTTCGGTAGTACGTGATGACTTTCAAAGTCAATGGACTAGTTGTCAAATTCAAAACCTATTACCTATTTTAAGTGTTTGTGCTAATTAGACAAAGTGAATAGGTACATTACAATTACCAGAAATAGTACAAGTAAAACAACAATGAGATTGAATGATTTGTAACTAAATCTGCATCAATTTTGAGGTTCAAACTTATTCCATTTGACCTAAAAGGTCAAACTCTGCTTCTTTCTTTGGATAAAATTATAATACTTATAAAACCATTGTTCCTGCTTAGTACATTACATACCCAGGCTCCAACCACTGTGATAAGTGCATTTCACATCTCTTAACTAGAAGAAAACTCTACCAATCCAAAAATATTTATCTCAACGGAAAATCGAAACTAGCAATTGTTGTATCACAAAATAGATGATGTAACTTCTAAATCTTATATGTTCACACAAGTTAGATATAACTATGCTATATATACTTAATGAGCCAGTTAAGCTTCAACTTAAGGTCACTCGACCAAGTAGCTCCGCATAATGCTTCCAAGAACACCGTATAAAACAAGACAACCCAGTTTATAAACAAAATTCCCATTTCTTTCAGATGGATATCCCTATAAGAATCTTTCTAAAGTTGATGCATCCCTTGGTTTAATGCACTATTAGTAAACTAACTATCATGAACACCCAATCACACCTCAACCAACAAAAATCAACATACCAATTAACTATTTTTTTCCCATATTATACATTTGAAAACATAATAAGGAATTAAACCCTAATAAAGTACCACCACCAAATAATATCCTAAAACAAAATAAACCCTGAATTTTATTGAAATTACAAAGAAACCCAGCATACCAATTAACCAATATTTCCACATATAACAATTCAACACATAAAAAGAATCAAACCCTAACAAGCATATATGATATAACTACATTAATCTCCTAAAACAAAACACATAAACCTAAGGTTTGTTAAAATCGAAATGAAAATCAATAGACCCATTAACCATAACACCCACAAGAATGAACTGGAACCATAAAAATGTTAACTTTAAGGGATTCAAGATTAGGGTAATTGTGAATTTACCTGCAAATGTAGATGAAGATGAGAGTGAAAGTGAAGATGAAGATACGAAAGAACAGTGAAGTAACCCAGATGAATTTGAAGAAGCAGCAGCAGCAACTGGTTTTAGGGAAAGAGAGCTTCTTGTTGGTCTTGAAGCATTGAGGAAAGAAAGTGAAGCAGTTGTACTTTGTGCTCCAAATCTTGTACAGACAGATGATACACACGCCATGTCTTCAAGATTTCTTGGTGTTTGCTGTTATCCTCTTTCTGAAACAGAAATAACCTTATCGACTCTACAGAAAAGAGATGGGGGTAGTTTGGTAATTACACATGCCAAGAGAAAATGGGCTGGCCAAATTTTTATTTGGGCCTGCCACTCTCTCCAAAAATAAAATTGAGGCATTTGTATGGGTTCTGATTAAAAGGATTGTTTTTTGAAAAAAACTTAATACATTTAAGAATGGTTGCCCTTTTTAAATGTAATACTGTAATAGTAGTAATATGATTAATGGAAAGACATAAATATTATTGATCCATGCTCTTAGCAATTTCATTAGCAGAACTATGTACTTATTTTTGTAAAAATAAAGACACATGTATACAAGTCTCCAAATGAAACTTGAGCACACAACATTACGGTTAATACACACAGGCTCGGAGCTTGAAATTCAGTGGCCCTGTGCTACTATAAAAAGAGACCTTCTAACTAATTTTTTTTATATGTACATGATATAAAAATTGTTCATCATTACCATAAAATTGCTAAACGTAAAAAATATGATAGAAAGTGTAACAGAAGAAGTTAAAAAATGTTCTCCTACCAAAATGCATCAAAATCTACTATTTGAATAGTGCGATTCTCGAAGCATTCTTAGACGCAAAGTTGTTGATCAACCCTTCATAATCAACAATCTCCGCCTCTCCGGTGTGTCGTAACATCAATAATTTAATACGTACAAAATTTAAAACATTATTTCAAACTTGAATGATATAAATTCATTAAGGAATTGCTAAATAGCGCCCTAAGGGCTTCTCTTAAAGGTATTTTTAATTAATTTAATTAATTCAAAAACTAAAATATTAACGCAAGGTTAACTCTCCTGTCTCCTCTAGGGGTGTTCAAAATATTCCGAAACCGAAAAACCGAACCATAAACCGGTTGAATTGAACCGAATTTAGGTTAACCGGACCGAATTTTTTTCATTTTTCGGTTTCGGTTAACCGAACCGATATTTTTTTGGTTTATCGGTTTCGGTTTCGGTTCATGATTTTGGGATAGATATTAGAAATAGTTAACCGAAAAAACCGAAAAGTTTATACATAGTTTTAAATATATGTATATATTATATTTATATATAGATATTTACATTTGTATTTTAACATAATCATTTATATATCTTTTGGTTTCACTTTAAGGTAGTTTACTAGTTTAAATTTGCCCTAATATGTTAACTACTAATACTTTATTCTAATTATATCCGAACGATTAACATACGTATAATATAAATACGCAATTATAAAGAGTAAAATGCTTTTCATTTGATGTTTTTATTATCAAAATATCGTAAATATAATGAACACTTATTAATGAATGTGTATTTGTGTGTTATTAATTACTTTTTATAATAGTTGTTAATTAATAAACGGTTACACGGTTAACCGATTAACCGAACCGAAAAACCGGTTAACCGATTACCGGTTAACCGAACTTTTCGGTTTCGGTTTAGATTCAATAAATTAGTGAACCTAATTTTCGGTTAACTAGTTCTCGGTTAACCGAACACTCGGTTAACCGTCCATGAACACCCCTAGTCTCCTCTCCACATTTTTTATGGGCATAAATATAACCGACGTCCAATTTTTCGAATTAACTCCCTCCACCTCTACAAAACCCACCGGCCACCACCAATTTTTGAATTTCTTTATTAAATTGTTTCCATTTCACACCAATTACAAAACCAATTTACATTTACAAACACTAATTCAAAATCCACCATCATACTAACACATATAATTTGTTAATGTCTTCGAGAAAACATGCATAATGTGCAACTTACATATATATAAGATATACAGATAGATCACAGTAAGCAGGAAACATGTTCAGAATCAAACTAAATATTAAGCAAACACCGAAACAGAGAATGTCCAGTGATTTAGAATTCATCTTGTAGAATACGATAGGTAGATCGGTTTACCGTTTTTCACGAAAAAGTAGTATTGATCGTAATTTCCCTACTAAAAAATTGCTCAAGCCTTCTTGAAATTTTGCATATGCAATTTCGTTCGGGGTTTGGAACATGTAAATTGATATCTAAATTGGTTTTGAATTTGGTGGGGGAATGAATTAATTTGAAATATTGATCGTGGGTTATAATTTTGCCGAGAAAAATGGGAAGAGAAAGTAGAATAGTTGACCCTGGGGTTGATGTGGTCTAACGGGCAGTTATTGAATTAATTAAATTGATTAAAAATACCCTTAAGGGAAGCCCGTAGGGCTTTATTTAGCAATTCCCAATTCATTATTCAAATAGAGTAAGGTTCAAATGAGTACACCAATTTTGAGTGAGAACAAGGGAACCAACAGATTTCTGCCATGTGTCACTTTATTCTCTCTCCTCCACATTTTAAAAATTAAATATCTCACAAACGGTAAGTCGAAAAATCATGAAAATTGCACCATAAAATTCAGCGTTTTCTCCTCTTCGATTTGTCGTCCCTCAAGGCATACTTTTGACAACTTTTTTTTTCTTTCATTTTTTGGTGGGTTTTACAAATTAGTAACACATGTGTTAGTGATTGGTTGTACATTTAATTTGTAGTTAGGGTTAAGTAGGGTTTAGGGTTTAGAAAGGTTTAGAGTTTAGTAGGGTTTAAGGTTTAGTGTTTAGTATGATTTAGGGTTTAGAGTTTTGTAAAGCGTTTAGGGTTTAGGGTTTGGGGTTTAGGGGTTAGGGTTTAGGGTTTGAGGTTTGGGGTTTCGGAGGAGAAACTCCAAACCTCAAACCCTAAACCCTAACCCTTAAACCCTAAACCCTAAACCTGGCTGCATGTGAGCACCCCCCAACTAATCGAATTTAATTATATAATAACATGCAGCCAGGTCAAACGTCCATACTTATCTATGTAAGAAATGTATACTGGTTACGGTTCAATCTGCTCGTTCTGAAATGTCGCATGGATGATTTGTTTTAATACGAGTAATTTTTAGAAAAAATTATCGGGTGGCCTACGAGGAATTCTGTCTAGTAAACGTTTTTTTTTCCGACTTCAAATAGTCTTAAGTACGTGGACCACACTTGCAAATGAAAAAGTATTGGGAAGAACCTTATTATGCTAGCCTTTAAAACACTCTTGCAATTGGACTAATAACCTAAGGTAAACTTTCTTTGGGGTGGTTTAGGATTTAATTAATTGAATTTTAGGGTTAGATCAACCTATCAATTGTCACATGCATGAATGAAAGATAGTACTCCCTCCGTCCTAAAATAAGTGTCTCATGTAAAAATGCACACAGTTTAAGGAAAGTCACTATCTACCAATAACATCTTATCTTTACCCACTAAAATCTTTTCTGATTGGCTGAAAGGGAATCTGGACACTTATTTTGGAACGTCCCAAAATAGTAAGTGAGACACTTATTATGGGACGGATGGAGTATTCAATTTCAATCGCACGTCAAGATTTGTTGTTACTAGGAAAAAGTTGCAGCCGTTGACTAAGAAGAAAGTGTCTCTCTATGTCATTTAAAGCAAAAGTCCCTACAAGCTTTTATAAATTGGAAGTTTGTATGGCTATTAGTTTTGCTAGTAGCCTAGTATTGTGTCTTTACATCCAAGATAAGCTTTAGGCCCATATCGTTTTATTATTTTTTGTTCCTTTATTAAGTTCGTTGTCTTAATTGAACTTTCATCAAGTAAAGAGTACATATGATCCAAGATTGGTAACCACTTTTGATTTGATATGGACCAAAACTTGTATTTGTATATAACTTATTGTGTATGTGTATTTATTTCTTATATATATTATTTTTTCTGTTGTCAATAAAATAACTATAGTTAATAACAACTATGCATAGGGTTAAAATTTATCAAATAAATTAGTATTTAAGAGAATGTGAATTCGTCTGAACGAATAAATTTAATATATTTGATGTCATTTGGTGAATCAGAATTCAATGTTTGTATTGAAGTGAGTTTGCACATCAAATGAATTTTGCGGCCCCCACCACCTCCACTGAATAGTCACCGCCCGGCAAAAAAAAAGAAAAAAAAAAAACGTCATTTTTAATTATAAGGACGTCAAGTTTGCCCATTAGAGCACACGGTGTGGAAGCGTTTTCGTCAAAATCCTAGCTCGAGAACACTGTCCGACGGCGTTCTACCACACCACTACGGCGGTCTGGACAGCGTTTTGGAGCGCCGTCCGGAATGAGACTGTTTTCTTCTTCCTTTTTCTTTTTTTTATTCTTATTCCTCACACACGCAAACTAATTTAATAAAATTAAATTAAATTTTGGGAACATTGTAAACTCAACATCCTCCACACCCCCACACCCTCACTTTTTCAACAACAACATTCCCGTAAGAACACTGTAAAAACAGTGTCACCACACAAGTCACCAACGACATTCAATTCTAACCTTAAAGCTAATCCATCATTAGTTTACGAATTAAAAATGAAAAATAATAAACAAATAAATAACGTCGATCAAATTCTACTGATTTTGATACCATGATATAAGTCAGTATTCTCATCATTATAGTGCGTATTACATTATTATTTTCAATATCCGTTTTACTTTGTCCTAAATTGAGTGTTGACTTCTAAAGTACAATTTTACCACTTTACCCCGACAAAAATCCTTCTCAAAATTGATACTCCTCATGTCTCGTACAAGTGTCCACATTACTATTTTGGGTTGTCGCAAATAAATGTTTACTTACATGTTTCAACCAATCGAAAGAGACTTTAGTGGGTATATATGGTATATGATTGGTGTAGAGTGTAGTAAGTGGAGAAACCTAAAACTGTGTGTAAAGTCAAAGTGGGCACCTTGTCTGGGACGGAGGGAGTATATGGGTGTCTATACAAAAAGTAAGGGCAAAAATATCAAATTCACTATTAGATGTAAAATCTAAAACTCCGTAAAAAATAATTGTAAACATTTATTTTAAGACGGATGAAGTATCAATAAATTATTGCCTATTTAATGGGAAAATGGGGGGACAATACATCACTATATGCTAATAGTGGGTTTGAGTTGCTTGCATTTTACGGGATAATAGAAAGTGTCTTCTTCTCTTCATGTTGTCACTCACTTGCAATTGCTACTTCGATCTGTAAAACTCATTGAAGCACATGGAGGGAAGGCCACTAGTTGAGATGCAATAATCATGTGATGTTAATGTATTTATTCAATGGTAATCAATGATAAATTGGTCTTCTCAATAACATAAATAACGATAAGGACAAAGAAGTGGGGAATATGATGAGTAGCCAATTAATCTACTAAGGGTAGGGTAACCCCATCACTAGGCTAATACGCGACTCTTGTGTATTAATAATTGTTATTAACCTCTTCAATAAATTAAAACTAATGATCATAGAACGATTACAAAGTCACGAGCCCACAGATCGTTAATTACCAATAATAATGTGATGAGTAATGTTATGTTGCTCTCTCGTGAGAGATGATGATAAAAAAAAATAAAAAATAATAGCTTTAAATTCACACTAAGAAGTCCATTTCATTTTTTTTAGAGAATGCAAAATATGATGAATCGTGTTAAGAAATAAGAAGTAAGTTAGACCGCTCTCAATGGTATACCAAACAACACGTCAGTATTTTCTCATAGAGATTACTATTAGTGGCGGAGATGCGTTAGTCGTAGGATGGGCCTTGGCCCACCCAAAACTTCTCTAGTATTGGTAATAAGTGTGTATGATAAAGAAAAACTAGTAAACTATAATGGCGTGTTTAGTTACAGAAAAGTTTCTCCATTTTTCGTTTTTCCATTTCTCTAGGGAATGAGAAATGTTTTACTTCTCTAGAAAAGCATGGAAAATCTAGAAAACGTGTTTAATTGCAAGGGGTAAAGTTTTCATTTCCCAAGGAATAGTAGAGATGGAAAACTTAGAAAACTATCAAAAGTTGATTTTCCTTTTCTTATAAAAGTTTTTTATAAAACTCGAATTTGAACATTTTTTCTAATTTTCTTGTTTTCTTAGAGTATTTTTCTAGAAAAGTGAGGAGTTTTCTGTAACTAAACGTACCGTAAGAGTTTTGGCCCACCCACATTTTCAAAACAATGACCCGTCTAATAAAAGAACCTCTTTTCAAAGTACTAAGTTATGCAATTTTTTAATTTAATAGTTGCCCATTAAATATTACCACATGATTAAACAAACTAGCAAATCTGTTTTCGTTAATCATCCATTTAATTAGGAAGTTGCAAATATTTTGTTATCAATTTTTACGATTTGTATGTTTACTTAATCAACAATGTTCAAAGACAAATTCATTGAATTATACATTCATACAATTGTAAGCTTGATCTACAATTCTCATTCTGTTAACTTTGAAAGTGTTAGATTTTTCAACAACTCTTATACATACGTTATTTGCTAAATCAGGGTTATTTAGCGGCTCACCCAAGCGATCAATCATAAAGCTTGAACAAAGATTGAATACTACTGACGGTGGGAAAGACATGAAAGACACAACCATTGACACCGCTCTTAAAAGAATCCACGTTAATCTTATTAAAAAGGATTTATCCCATTTTGCCCATCTGCTATTAACTGATAGGCCCACTAATCATGTACCATATACTTGGGCTCTCTAGCCCATGGGCTTCCCTATTGGGCTTGCCCCTTCCCCCTTTATAAGGAGGGAAACTCTAGCTAACAAAACACAACAAAACATATTACACCTACAATTGTACAAGGATGAGCCTCCATGCTCTCTCCACCATCTTCAATCAAGGATGAGCCTTGCTCACCACTGAAAGGGAGTTGATCCCTACACCACCAATTTTTTGCCATTCACCACCAAATTTTTTATTTGAACCCTTTTGTCCTTTCCCAACCTATTAAGTCACAGTAGTTGTTAAAGGGTTCAAATGGTAAAAGGGTCTAAACAAAAAATTTGGTGGTGAATGGCAAAAAATTGGTGGTGTAGGGATCACCTCCCCCACCGAAACCCATATCGATAGATGGTAACAAGTCGATTCACATCACCCTTAGTCTCGTTCTATACATTCCAACGAGTTATCCACGTAAGTCACGGAGAGTATCGAATCGAATCCAACCCATTGCACTCAAGTGTAGAAATATGCTTGATCAAATGGCGCCATTCGCTGGTAAATGTTGATTTTTTACGGTATGTAAACTTTTTGGTGAAGTCGATCATGAAAGCATGCCCATAATTTCAATTTTGGGCTTCATTATGATGAAGTTGATGCAACTTGTATATACCACTATGCTATTGGTAATTTCAGGGTTGCCAAAATGCTGTGGAGATATTGATTATTTTATACGGTATATAGTTAAAAGGTAAAACGACCCTTGGAGTCTTTTGTGGGTTAATACACAGGGAGGAGATTAAAGTATCCTAAAATGTTCGCTTGGGGTACTAAAGTTTATGATTTGACAAAACTATGAGTTAACTATACGTATTGTGTTTAAGGGTAACTAAAGATTATTAATATGTTTACAAGGATAACTAAAGTTTATTAAAATGTTTACAAGGATAATCAAAGTTTATAAAATTGTTCAAATTGATGAATCTTTATCAGTTCATTTTCCACTTGGGGGAGATTTTAAAAGTTGGGTTATAGTTTTGTCAAATCATAAACTTTAGTACCCCAAGTAAACATTTTGAGATATTTTAATCCCCTCTGTGTGTATTAACCCGTCTTTTGTTGGTTTGTTGTATATGTAAACTTCGTTTATTAAGGTATGAAATAAGGTTTAAAAAGAGATACATGTGTTTAAGTGAAAAATTTAAAAGGATCAAATTTATATTTTTCTTTAAGTATTATTTTTCAAACAACCAATACTGTATATAAGAACTTGTATGTTATTGTTAGACTATTCCCATTCATAACCAAAACCAACCCAACTATTTATTAAAAAATTAATTTCTCTCTCTTCCACTTATCCAACCAAACTAAATTCAACTTTACACTCCCATTAATAACCCACTTTTTAACCCTTTTTTTATTAAATAATTTCTACCATAGTATAAGGTTTATTACACAATGTACAACTCAAAACCCATCAACAATACTCCCTTCGTCCCATAATAAGTGTCTCACTTACTATTTTGGGACGTCTCAAAATAAGTGTCCAGATTCTCTTTCAGCCAATCAGAAAAGACTTTAGTGGGTAACGATAAGATGTTATTGGTAGATAGTAACTTTTCTTAAACTGTGTGCATTTTTACATGAGACATTTATTTTGGGACGGAGGGAGTATTATTTAAATGGTGACCGGGCGGTGAGGTTGCGACCAACCAACCCTTTTGGTTGGTGATGTTTTAATTTTTTATTAATTTTATTTTACTTTTGGGTGACCGACTTTTGTTTGGGTTTGTGAATGGCACTAGTCTTACACGCTTACACATAAGCACGTGCGTTGTAGTTGTCATCTATATGAAATATGTTTATCCGGTAGTTATTGAGTTTTTGAAGCACCGTAAAATACTAATTAATTATCTTAATGATAGGTGTAAGATGTTCTTTTATGGGAAAAATCACTAAAATGATCCGTTGACCATACCTATTTAAACAAAGTAATCCGTTGACCAAAGTTTTTAACAAACTAATCCATCATTTGGCGCCAAATACAGCGCCCCGGCGCCCCTGCAATTTTTAATCCATTTTAACCACTCCCGAGCCGCCACGTGTACAACACATAAAGAATTTTAATAATAAAAAAAAAAACAGCGCCGGTCGGCGCCCCCATCTCACGCCCCACTTTTTTTTATTAATTTTATTATATTTAATAATATTATATTTTTCCTATTTAATTAACGTAGTATTTCGTTTTTCATGAATAACTTTTTCGATACAATGTATAAAAAAATTCCGAATATATATTCATGATCAGTGTAATTTTATCTACATTTTGATATAAATTTTATCGTCATATGTTATGTATTTAACGAAGACATTTTTTAGTCGAAAAGTTCGACTAAAAAATGTCTTCGTTAAATACATAACATATGACGATAAAATTTATATCAAAATGTAGATAAAATTACACTGATCATGAATATATATTCGGAATTTTTTTATACATTGTATCGAAAAAGTTATTCATGAAAAACGAAATACTACGTTAATTAAATAGGAAAAATATAATATTATTAAATATAATAAAATTAATAAAAAAAAGTGGGGCGTGAGATTGGGGCGCCGACCGGCGCTGCTTTTTTTTTTATTATTAAAATTCTTTATGTGTTGTACACATGGCGGCTCGGGAGTGGTTAAAATGGATTAAAAATTGCAGGGGCGCCGGGGCGCTGTATTTGGCGCCAAATGATGGATTAGTTTGTTAAAAACTTTGGTCAACGGATTACTTTGTTTAAATAGGTATGGTCAACGGATCATTTTAGTGATTTTCCCTTCTTTTATTTACTAGGTGAGTTTCACGAATGAAGTAACTAATAAGAATGTGCTACGTGTTATAAAACCTATTTTTCTTCACGTTTATTTTTTAATCAAATATCTCACAAACAGTAAGTCGAAAAATTATAAAAATTACACCATAAAAATCAACATATTTTTCTCTTCGATTTGCCATCTCACATGGTATATTTTCGACGACTTTTTTTTTTTGTTGTACAAAATTAGTAACACATGTGTTACTAGCTGGTATCACATTTGTTACTCGCTAGTATCTAATGTGTTACTAGCTGATATCACATGTGTTACTCGCTGGTATTAAATGTGTTAGTTGTTTTCAAAACCCATCGAAAAGCGAAAACAAAAAGTTCGTCGAAAATATACCTTGTCACATCTCTAATCGAAGAGAATAAAACGCTGATTTTTGTGGTGCAATTTTTGTGATTTTTCGACTTACCATTTGGGAGATATTAAATTTTTAAAAACGTGGGAGAAATAGGGTTTAGTGACACATGACGCATTCCTATAGGTTTTTTCATTCTTACAAAAAGTTGTTGTACTCATTTGAATCTTACCCTTTATTTATTTCGTAAAATAATTATTTGTACTTTTATTTTTCAATTAACAATAATAATAATAAAATTGTATGTGTACATACACAAACATAGACATTATAGATGCGTACGGAATAAACATACGCTAATTATGTAAAATGGTAAATTTTTAGCTTTTCGGCTTTTGAAAAACTCAAATCCCAAACGTAGTAAATTTTAATTTAAGTTCAATATACCTAAAAGATACAAATAAATTAATACAATCAGGTGTCTAGTTTTTTACGAGAAAAAAATACTCCCTCCGTCCCAAAATAAGTGTCCACATTTCCTTTTTAGTCTGTCCCAAAATAAGTGTCCACTTCCAAAAATAGCATATCCACTTTACCATTTAACCCTCACTCAAAACTGATACATGGGAGTCCGTGCAAAAAAGCAAGGGTAAAACTGTCATATGTACTACCTGACAAAGTAATTTCTTAAACTCCGTGAAGACTGATACCAGACATTTAATTTGGGACGGAGGGAGTAGTAATTTGGAGGGTATCCGTAACCTCCGTATCATAATTCAATGGTACGTGACCGCTCAACCCGCAAAGAGCATTAACGCCGGACAAATTATTCGTCCACAAATCACCCACATACGTTGAGGCACCGATTCAAAATCCTGACTTATCTGTCACATATGTGAGGTCTAGACGTTTGCGATGATAGTACCACTTAGGGATCGCCCAATAGGTAAGTTTTATGAAATTGTTGTCTTTGTCACACTTTTGTGTGGTTGTAATGTATAAATTTAGCGTATGTCGTATATGACGTGTTTGTTTGTACCTAAAAGGCGCGAACTCTTTATTCCCTTCGTCTCATAATTAGTGTCCACAATCAGTTTATAAAAGTTTACAAATTGTGTTGTCTCGTAGGGAAGTTGACACTATCACCCTTATTTTTTGTATCGACTCTCATGTATCATAATTGAGGGAAAGTAAATTGAAGGTAAAATCATAAAGTTAATATATTACTTCGGAGGTAAACACTTATTTTGAGACAAAAACTCAAGTAGAAGAGTTAACACCTATTTTGAGACAGAGAACTGTATAATTTTTTTAATGGTATACGAATCATTAACCTTAAAAAAAGTACAAGGAAGTCACTGTGTAAAAAAAAAAACTCAAGGAACGTCTCCTTGAGATGAAGGGAATAATAACTTTTAATGAGTTTTAAAATGTCTTTTACTATGAAGGAAAACTTTTTATAAAAAGATTTTCAATATATACAAGGAAGGTTGCTACTCACCATACCACTTACTTTTTTTTAAATTAACTTTTATGTACTTTTTCTGTACTTTATTCCATCACTTTTCTTTAATTCTATACTTTATTCCATCACTTTTTCTTACATTCTGTACTATTCTATACTAAAGAGGGTATGGTGAGTAATATTTATGGTATGGAGAGACATAGCCTACAAGGAAATGCTCTAAACTAGTTCTCATAAAAACAGGCCACCACTACACCATTAAAGAGCTAAAAATGAGGTACAACGGGGACGATGGACGAAGCCAGAAAATTCAAGTAGAGGGGGCAAAATAATTTTTAATTTATTTATTTTGTAGTTTAGTGGATGCGAAAATTTTAAAATGTCATTAATACCTTAAAAAAAAAAAATTTTTACGTAATTTAAAAGTTCTTGTGAGAACGGCTGCCTACGCTGCCCTCACCCTGTCTCCAACATGATGGGACACACTACTTGATCATATATCATACTTCCTTCTGAATAAAACTCCCTTTTTTGGTAAAATATCTCTATCCGTATACAACTACCCAAAATAGTTAACTCACTAAAATCAACACAAACTTCAATTCTCTTTGATTAGTCTCCATTCTCATCCTTTCAATATTAGGGCACTCCCAACCATGGTTCAACCACTTCCAAACCACTTCTGTCACCTCAGCGTCACGTCAGTTTTTCATTAACTGATTCACAATTGATTATTCTCCGCTATCAATGACTAACCACTTCATTTTCATTAAATTATTTAATACGAGTACAAAACAATTAAAATAAAACACATTTCATTAAATTAAAAACATTACAATAATTAAATTAAAGCATTACATTTCATAAAAAAAAATATAATAATTAAAATAAAACATTACATTTCCTAAAAAAAAACTACAATAATTCAAATAAAACATTACAAAGTCAACGGGTACGGAAATTTGGTGGTAGTTGCGAAATGTGTTCGATTAGAGCATTACGCAATTCATGATGTACCGTTCGATCGCGTAATTCCCTAACCATACGCAATTGTGTTGCAACTCTTTCTTGCTACGAACGTCATATTGCATTCACTGGGTTTGACGGATAGTCTTTTTCTAGTTCGCACATGTTTCGGTCATTGTCCTTGGTTATCATGTTGTGTAAAATCACACAACAATACATGATTTTTTTGATCCTGTTGGTGCTATATGGTCTTGCCAGGTTTTTGATTATTTGCCAACGGCCTTGAAGTACACCAAATGCTCATTCAACATCTTTCCTTGCAGATTCTTGATATCTCTTGAACCGATGTTCTTGTGGCGTTAGTGGAAACTTAAACGACTTTACAAGAGTCACCCATTCCGGATAAATACCGTCAGCAAGATAATAACATTTGGTGAATTGACGACCGGCAATCGTGAAATTTACTTGTGGAGCTCTATCTAGTAGTAAATCGTTGAATAATTCTGATTCATTAAAAACGTTAATGTCGTTTCTCGAACCCGCTGGACCAAAGAAAGCATGCCAAATCCACATATCGTAAGAGGCAACCGCTTCGAGCATGGTCGTTGGACGACCTTGATCACCTCGTGTATATTGCCCTTGCCACGCAACGGACAATTTTTCCACGGCTAATGCATACAATCAATGCTCCCGAACATACCCGAAAAACCATGCAACTCGGCATGACATTGTTGTAAATGTTGCACATCTTGGAGTGTTGGTTTTCTTAAGTAGTTGGTCGAATATAAATGAAAAATACATTTACAAATTTTTTCCAAACATTCGTATGATGTTTGTTGACCCATATGTAAATATTCATCGAATGCATCGGCGACACAACCGTACGCCAATTGGCGTACGGCGGAAGTGCACTTTTGGTAAACGTTAAAACCAAGTTTTCCGGTTGCATCATATCTTTGATGAAATTATGCAAAATATTCAGGTAGCGGTTGTTGGGAATAAGATAGTATACCTTGACAAATACGGATAAATAAGGGCCGGATCATTCGAAAACGTCAACGAAAGTAGTCGGCTGGGAATGTTGGGTTCTCGGCAATGTAGTCGAGAAATAAACGTTCGTCCATTGTATCACGATCTCTAGGAATAAATCGTCTTGGTGCTCTTGGTGGACGGAATGAACTTTCCCCGTCGTCGTCCGAATCGGACGATATTGAATGTAGCAAAGTTAGTGCGAGTTTCGGATTGAAGACTTGATTAAGCGCTTCCAAATCTTCAAAATCGAATTCGAAGTTGGAATCCATTTACGATTTGAAAATAAAAATAGGGTAGAATTATATAGATAATTTTTGTATGGAATAATAGAGTGGAATTGTAAGAAAGATGATAGAAGACGTGTGGATTTGAGGTTTAGTTGTATGTGATTTATAGTGTGTTTGGAGTAGATAAAAAAGAGTTTTAATATATATATATATATATATTTCTTTATTATTTATTTATTTATTTATTAATGCCAACGGGCCCCACTTTTTCCAACCGATTACAAATCAGTTATCCGATTTGAGTCCCAACTGGTTTGAAAATGGTTGAACGGATGGCACGAAAAAACAAACCGGTTAACAACCAGTTTGCATACCGATTACCCGTTGGGACGGCCCTTACATGCATCTTCCATGTACCATGCACACATCACTTTCCTATAATTTGAAAATGGTTTTACAAAGTTGCAATTATTAGACTTATATCGATGTCAATCAAACTTATGCATTATATGTACTTAATACTCATATTTAATTTATATATAAACACTAATATAATAACAATTTTATGGTAAGCTGTTATACCACTTATACAGTTATACATAATTACATATACATATATATATATATATATATATATATATATATATATATATATATATATATATATATATATATATATGTATAATTTGCATGTGGATGTATGTTCTCCATATATATATATGACCAAAATGAATAGGGTATGAAGAAATGAGAGACCAAGCTAGGGGCACAAAGGCATACTTTTGTAAACAATTATTAGTTTTAATCAATAGTACTCTCTCTTCACCAAAACCCAATAAACATATGGATTTTAGTTGCCAAAGAAGATGCTTTTTGTTGACTGGTGCCATCTTTATTCTTCAACTGCAGCTGTTTTTGGTTGTAAGTTTGGCGAAAACACAAGTACCTTTGTCATCATCCTATGATGTTAGTAATAGTTCATTAAGAAGGAGAGAGTTACTGGGGTGTGATTTGTTTAAAGGGAAATGGGTGGTTGATAATTCATACCCACTTTATGCAGCTTCTAGCTGCCCCTATATTGATTCTGAGTTTGATTGTGTTAAACATGGTCGCTCAGACACTCAATATCTCAAGTATGCTTGGCAACCTAGCTCATGTAACTTGCCCAGGTACATACTAGATCATTTCTCTTTTTTTTTTCTTCCTCGAATAGGGAGTGTTTACGTTACCTGTTGTTTAACTGCTTATTGCTTATCTTAACAGTAAACCGTTTATCTAGTTACTTTGATAAATAAAAATAAACACTTGAAAACAATTGGGTTGATACTTACTTTCTGTATATATCATTTTTAACATGTAAGCAATCCAAACACCCCTATACCACTTGACTAAATAGTCCAGTGGTAGGTTGGGCTCTTGGTTTCCTAGAGGTCAGGGTTCAATCCGGCCATGGGTAACATTTAGCATGTTAGGTACCCACACCAGTAAAACACATGTGGCCCCGGGGAACTTGCGGATGAAGGTTCATTCCAACTCCAGATGCCCCCACTGTGACAAGGGAGTTCCCCGGAGTCATCCTTATGGGGTGGACAATGACTGGTGCCAAAGGCACACGGGACCAAGGTGTTCCCGTCAATTTTCACCTTTTGCGGAATCCAGACACCCCTAAACATCTCCTTCATGTTGTGAAAATGAACAATGATCGTATACATATATATACAATTTTATCCCCATCTACATCATGTTAAACTTTAGTAATTTCTTTCTCCCAAATTTATAGTTGACCTTTTCATGATCCGGGATGTCACAAAAAAACCCGATCACTTTCAAATTTCAACCGATTAAAAAAATAATATTGAATTACTGTACGGTAAAGATAAAATTTTATTAGTTCACGTTATAATTAATGGTTACATTCATAAAAAGTGTGTGTGTTAGTTATGTATGATCAATAAATTCAGGACGGAGTAGTATTTGTTATTGTTTCAGTAAAGAGGTATTGCGAGTATCCACAAGTAAGTTAAATGGGATCAGTATACTGATTAATTTCGTAACATTTGAACGTGGATCAGCTATCATGGATTTATTATTATTATAGTAATAAATAAAATATATGGAATATTTGGACCCTAGTTGATGCTTGTAATGATACAACTATAATTGATATGTACTTTTCTTAATTTAATTAATAGAGGCATAGAGACACCGCAACTAACTTATAATACTTAAATTTGGGACCATATATGATTTCATTATTAATGTATTCTGTTAAAATATTTTATAAATTGTTAAAACGTTTTTACACTACGTTAAATTTAATGCATGTGTAAGATTACAGGTTCAATGGGTTGGATTTGTTGAGCAAATGGAGAGGGAAGAAGGTGATGTTTGTGGGTGACTCACTGAGTGAAAATATGTGGCAATCGTTGGCTTGTTTGCTTCATGCATCTGCACCTAATTCCAAGACAAGTTTTCAGCACCACGACTCTCTTACTTCCCTTACATTTCAGGTATATATATATATGGATTTATGTACGTGTAAAAATCAAGGTGAGGCAAGGCAAAGACAAAACGAAAGAAACAATAAGGTTCACAAGTGTGTTTTCATGGTGGAAAGTAGTTATTTAATGATTGCAGAAAATGTTTCCCTTCACAGTCCTAGTGTGCCTGTGATCAGCAATTCAGCATCCTTGTTAGTACTGCTCTTTTTTGTTAAAAAAGACATGTGACACCCCAATTTAATTTCTTTGATATTTTCCTTAAATTAAGCATAACTTACTGATTGCGGGAAAGAAATTGATTTCGAATATTCCTATAAAGAACTAGAAATGCATAAATGTCATAGATATAACAATGAATAAATGTGCAGGATTATGGAATGACAATATATTTATATCGGTCGACATACTTGGTTGATATTGTAAAAGAAAGCATTGGTAGAGTACTGAAACTGGATTCCATTCAAGGTGGCAATGCATGGAAAGGGATGGATGTGTTGGTTTTCAATTCTTGGCATTGGTGGACACATACAGGACATTTACAGCCGTATGATTGATTCATCTCGAACCTTAACCTTTTTCATCTATGATAATATGTAGGTTTATCTGATATGATATAACACGTTGTTTCATCAGATGGGATTATGTGTCATACGGATCAACTGTATCAAAAGATATGGATCGTTTACAGGCATACTATAAAGGCATGACAACTTGGGGGAAATGGGTCGACCTCAATGTCAATCCGTCTAAAACCAAAGTATTCTTTCAAGGGATCTCTCCTTCACATAACCAGTAAGCGCTTCATCTAACGTCAACCAAAAAATTTAATACTATTTTGCAAAGATTTTGTACTTGCAACTAGTGTATCAGAAAAGCAACAAGTCAGTTTAGCAATAAGAGTTCTGATTTGTTAAATTAAATTCTTTTAAAATCAGGGGAAACGAATGGGGATCATCATCATCAAAGACTTGTTCTGGAGAACTACAACCATTACTAGGGTCAACATATCCAGCAGGATTACCTGAAGCTCAAGGTGTTTTGAACAAAGTTTTAGGGGGTATACGGAAACCAGTTTACTTGCTAGACATCACAACACTATCACAGTTGAGGAAAGATGCACATCCTTCGTCTTATGGTGGTGGCTCAGGCGTAGACTGCAGTCATTGGTGTATTCCAGGGCTGCCTGATACTTGGAACCAGCTTTTATATGCTAGCTTTAGTTAACTTACAGATGAATCGATCTGATCGATTTGTCTCCATATAGATTTGTGTTATACATACTCTGTATGCTAGTATGCATACCAGTGATGATAAAGTGTGAAATATATTGTTCAATTGTCATTACTCATTAGTTTTTATGGGGTAAAGTATTATTGTATACATTATTCTTGGAGTGTTGTATATGATTGTAGCTAGCATTGGTTATGCAAATTCGTGAGTTAAATTTCAGGTTAACTTCACATAGACTTACGCTTTTATATTGGTCCAGATGCCATTTTCATACTTTCTTCTTCGCAGTGCGGAACAAAAGGGGACAGGAAAAAGCAACTAGTAAACGGGCCAAAATATCTTTATATGCCTTTGCTAGGAGAAACAGAATTTCATTGATATATAACCAGTGAAATTACAAATGGTAAATTTGTTCAACCATCAATTTGTAGATGCAAAAGCCAAAATGCAGAGGCTATTAGAGGCCGGGTGCGTATGAGCCTTGTGGTGCTTTAGTAGTGAAGCTCATAACGTGTATCACCATAGGCATCCAACCGTTATGGGCAAATCGTGGACTCCTGGTGGGTGTGGTATGCCAATGACGGGTGTGCAGTTTTTTTTTTTTCGTATCTAAAACAATGGTAATTAATACGGAGTAGAATAATTTTTGGGTCCTATAAGTGATGTGTAAGTTACCATGGGGACTGTTTTTGTGTATTTGAGTTGTACATGTGTAATTGGTGATGATGTGACACTGAGGTGGAGGACAAAACACTTGGTGGGTATTACGTACCGTAGGGAGTACTCTAGGGTCGTTAACGGAGTTGGAAATGATTTTCAACTAGTATCGACTATAACTCTTGGTAACCTGATGATTGCAATTACTTATGGATTGTATTAGGGTATTCTGGAAAAAATTATATATATATATATTACATTAAGTTAAAAACTAAATTGCATCAGAACTAAGAGATTGAGTAAATAGTTGGAAGTTGACGTCGTTACAGTTCTAATTTGAGGTGGGTTAGATTTGGTTTTGTGATAATGTTCAAAATAAACAGAGATCTGGTCAACTGGCAATTAAAGTTTGAAAACATACTAGCTTGCTACCGTGTCTTTTTGAGATCAAGTTAAATAACCCAAAAGTGCCGTGAATTGTCGATGTAATGGCTCCAAATTTGCATAAAGCTGTGCGACCCAGCAAGGCATTGAAGCGAGATGGTGCCCGCACGATCACAAATTCCAGCTCCTCGGTTCTGCATTGGGGGTATTCTCCCAACGTGACAGTCATAGTGATGCGACCGACTGGCCACCTGTAGTCATTTGTGTAACTAGACAGTGGTGTGACCGGCTCTTGTATCCGACTTTGTACGTGCCGGTAACTGCAGAAAACAGTGTTCGTACATGACGTCAACTGCGCTACCGGTGTCGGTGTATACCCTGGAGACTTGGCAATTAGCTATTCGAGCCATGATGACCACGTGCTCCGGGGTCATAGTGTAATTTAGCGGTGGGAATGAGATTGGCGCTGCTTGCCAGTCGGCAAGCGCCATAGCCTTTCTTTTTAGGGTACCCCAGACTAGATCATATGAATGATGCCAATTTTTGCCAACGTTTGTTGGGCTTTGTCTTGATCGGGGTCCAGCTGCGGTGGTCCAACCCTCTGTACGACTGAAGCGCACGACGAGGGGTCTTGCCTTGAAAATGGTAGTGATGGCGGACCGTCACTCTTACCGCCGGAAGATGGTAAAACCATCGTCAGCAGCGTCAGGTAGTAAGGTGGTCGTTTTCTTGTAAAGAAACTCGGATGGAGCCAATTGATCAGGCGTAGTTTCGCCTGAGTGCAATGAGGATGTGATTAGTGAGGTTTATGGGGGATTAAGCTTCTACACTCCGATTAACGTGCAAACCCAGCTCGAGACAAAGTCAATCGAGGGTGGTAGAGAGCTAAATCCTTTTGTTGAATTTATGGGGTGCTTGTTGTTATTTTGAAATGAACACTAGCTAGGGTGTGTTTTTATACTGATACTGAGATCAGTTTGATGAATTGTACAACCACGCGGCATCGATCATCTGGTGGTATCCGTACAATTCGGTCGACCAACTCTTTATGGGGAAAGATGTGGTCAGATACTCCGTACACATTGTGATGATTAGGCGGCGTGGTTCGGCCAATTGCCATGTCACTGATCACCACGAGGAACAGTGTGTTTGACTTTCCTTGTGCGTAGGATGATCGAGCAGTGTGGTTCGACTACCTACTCCTGGCACTGATTACCATGTGTCAGTCCTTATTATCTGTGGGCTGTAACACGCCCTCGGAGCTATATATGGAGCGGAGTTCGGAGTACAGAGGTGCCGAATTCAGAAAAGAACGTCCTAGCCCCGGGTGGCAATTTCCGTTCTGAGACCGAGGTCCGCGGTCCGGGACCATGCTTACACGGAGCAAGAGCCCGCCAAACTCGGAAAAGAATGCCGTTGCTTCGTGGAGCACCTCCCTTTCCGAGGCCGCAACTCTTGTTCCGCTTCCATATAGATGACATTGACATCGTATGCATGGCCGGTCCTGACCTTTTCGATGCCCTGGGCGACTTGATCGAAAAATGCCTCTAGTGAGTTTTGTGACTAAACAACACATTAATTTTAAGGGTTCAATTCAAAACATAGTCATATTAGACGACTCATCTCCTCAACGAATTCTATTAAAATAACAAAGTGTTACAAATGGAGGAAATAAAAACTAAATGAACATCAAACATACTTTTTATAAATATTCAAAAAGAATAAAACGAGTGAAATTTTAAACCCTTTTTAAAAATCATTGATCGACATATATTAGTTTTCTTTTAAAGAACTAGGCTTTTGAACATAAAAAAATTTGATTGTATGTATCATGCATCTTAAATTTCCTCTTTTTAAATTTATAATATGCATCTTTTTATGTTTTAAGTTTTTATTTGGAAAGACTCGTGAGTTTTAAAAAAGAGAAAATAAAATCAATAAAAGCTTTATATATAAATAACATTCGTAACACAAAGGCTATATAGTACTCCATAATATTTTCTTTAAACACAGTTCGTCAAAACATATATATACTTCTTATAAAAAATCTATTTTTAATCAAAGTATGATTAATATCCTAAAATAGTACTACAAAAAGTATCATTTTTAATGTTGCTTAGTATTTTTCACCGGAGTTATTAAAAACCACATTTTATAAACTATATACGGAGTATATAATAATACGGAGTATAAATATAAATAAAAGACCTAAAGTGACGTTTTATATAAGCATAGGGGCTACTTTGAACAAGTTATAATACATGTTGGCAGTCAAAGTCAACACTGTTATCTTCCACAATACCCCAACTGTCATCGTTGTTGGAAACTTAATGTCAAATGGGCCAAAGGATTATGGGTCATGAAAATAATATTAGTTAAGTAAGAATAAAGCCCGTTTTCTGGTTTGGGCCGATAGGCCAACAAACTCTCACGCAGGAAACAGAAGGCGGTAGTTAGCAGTTAGTGTGTCAAAGGTTGCATCGTTCCATTATAACCGATTAGTATGTAACGTTGCAACCATTCTAGGTGTCTGTTCTGTATCGATGAATCAATTTGTAACCACCACATTCGATTAATACATATCATATTCTATATACCCCTGTGATTTGTGGTGGTTTGTAACATCCTCTCCAGTGGCCTGGTATTTTTTTTTCTATTTCAATTGTGTATTTAATTGTTTTAAATAAGTTTGTGATATAATTGTTAATTATGAAAGTTAGGGAAATAGGTCTCAGAACTTATTGTGATTAGTGGAAGGTTGTTTATTTTAAAATATGAAAGTCGACGGTATAATAAAATGAATTTCTCGCATTTAGTAATTAGGTGCCAGACAATAGATTTAGGGCGGGTGTTAAATACCCAAAGTTGTAGGTCGGTTTTAATAGGGACCGACCTAACCCTTTTTGATCAATTTACCATTTTCATTTCATTTCTTCTTCTCTTTCAAACAAACCCACATAAACCCTAACTTAAATATATGATCAAATCATCAAATCAAGCTGTGATCTTCTACTTGTATCATCATCATCATCTAGCTTGATCATCTTGTTCTTCCTCCTCTTTGTAAGTGATTTTTAGTTTATGAATTCAATTTTAGAATAAGTGATGAAATTGATGAATTGAATGATTATTGTAAGTTATATAGTGATTGTTTGTGATATATGATGTTATGTGATGATTCTTAACTAGTTAGATGCATTAAAATCGAGTTTGATAAGTTTGAATATTGAAAATGGAGTTAATGTTCGTTCAGGTCTGTTCTTGAGCTGAAGAACAGATGAACGCGATCCCGGCTATGGTTCCGGATCGCGTTCCCTTGTTGTAAACGACCTATTCGAGTTTTTGGCCTTAGAAACGCGATCCAGGCCAAGCATCCGGATCGCGTTTGCTAGTGTTTTTCGGTGACAACATTTTTGACTAAGGACGAACGCGATCCAGCCCTGACTAGTCAGGATCGCGTTTGCATGTTTAATCTTGATGGATTTTTCATATTTCACCAAAATGCATGTATTTGGAAGGTGGTGTTTATAGTGACACTTATTGAATGCTATTGTGGCATTTTACATAAATGCTCATTTTGATATTTACAAATTATGAGACAAAGTACTAACTTATGTTGATTTTGATTCTCAGATTCTCCGAAAGATAAGTGATCTCTGGAATCAGAGATTTTGGAGGCAACGGTATCAGTGAGTGGATTCAGAGCTCACCATTTAATTTAGTTGTGATCATTTGATTGCAACAAATAAACGTGAATATGTTTTGTTGATTAGTTGATATACTTTGTTGACTGTGAACCTATGTGCTATGTGTTTGGCCTTCGGGCATCAGTTGTTAACGAGGTCAACGAGTTGTTAAATGGTTGGTTGAACTAGGCAGGGGTTGAATGAATGATACAGAGTCGTACTTCATTTGTTGTGTGTTTGATTCTGTATTTGAGTTCAACTACCACTGGTTATCGGTCTCGTCCGTATGGCCATACGGATATGGTTGGGTAAGTGTTCTTGGGAAGCCACCCGGGCATTACGGTTATCCCCAGAGCCACCGATCCTCGTTAAGTTGTTGTTGATTTGTTGAATATTGTATTGCGGTTGTTTGAAGCAATTATATGATTATGCTAAGTTAGATGTTGGGTTATGAACTCACTCACTTAGCTTTTTGCTAATCCCTCGTATTTACTTTCTGCAGATTATATTTTGAATAGGTGAGTAGCAGAAAGTAGATGCTCTAGGAGCTGGGGAATGTTTTGACAGCTTGCTACTCTGATTATGTTTTGTAACAATTAATGTTAAGTTTTATATAATACCCCGTATTATGTGTTTGTTAAACCTGTTTAACTCGACATGACTTAACTTATAATCGGTTTATGATTTTTGTTCTAACGTATATTAATTAAATATGTTTTAATTTTCTTCGCTTCCGTGTTTTCAATATAATAATATTATGGAGAATGAGGGGTGTTATAAGTTGGTATCAGAGCATGGTTTTGGGGTAATTGAGCATTGTAGAATGTTCAATCCCAAAACTGTAGCGTGGTATGTCAAACATTCCTGGGTATGGGATTTAGCATTGGTTGTGAAATTGTTAGTAGATAGGTACTAACGATTAACAAGTTTCAAGTGTTGTGTTGATTTCAGAAATGGCAGATGACGAACAACCGATCCCCAACCCCAATAATGCCTCTCGGTATATTGTTCCTCCTGCTGCGACTATTAATCGTGAAGGTACATCTCATCAAGGCGGTGAAGAAACCAATAGGGATGAGTATATCCATGAGATAGAAGATGAATTGATATTTCTAAGAGAGTTTAAAAGGAAAGCTGAGGAAGCTGCAGCTAGGCAACTTTTGCAACAACAATCTTCGGTGTTTGGTGCTAGTCCATCTTCTCAGACTAATAAGATGTGTACTTTTAAAACTTTTATGTCTTGCAAACCACCGGAGTTCCATGGAAGTACCAACCCAACTGTGGCTTTAAATTGGTTAAGAGATATGGAACGCAAGTTTGATGTGATTAGTTGTGAGGAAGAATCCAAGGTCAAGTTTGCTGTGCAGTGCCTGAAGGACGATGCCATGGTTTGGTGGGATTCAATTACTGGGCATTTTACTCCACAACAAAAGGAATCTTTACGATGGAATGAATTTCATCAAGTAGTGCGTAATCAATATTGTTCTGATTTCCATATGGCACAAATTAGGAGGGATTTTGTGAACCTTCAATTAACGGATAATATGACCATGGAGGAGTTGATAGCTCAATTTACGGAAAAACTTCGATTTGTACAACAATGGGTTCCGGAGGAGAAGACAAAGATAGAGCAGTTTGTGGATACTTTACCCCATAACTATCGTACTACCGTGAGACTAGCCACTAGTTTAGCTCATGCTTTTAATCTTGCTCGATCAGTGGATAGTGACATTAGAGGGTCTCGTGAAACACGATCTAGAGATAATTCTTCAAAGTCTAGAGCGGATTCCTCTAGTAAAGGGAAATCAAATTGGCAAGGTAATCGTCAGACAAAGAAGTATGTTAGTAAGAGTAGTTCGTCGGGAAGTTCGAACTGGTGTAGTACATGCAAATCTAGACATTCAGGGCCGTGTACTCCACAAACAAATAAGTGTCTGAAATGTGGTGATCTTGGTCATGAGATAAGAAATTGTCGTTATCCGAACTTTGTGTGTTGGACTTGTAAAAAGGAGGGACATCGAGTGGGTCAATGTCCAGAGGCGGGGAAATCGGGGCTTGGTTCGGTCGGGAGTTCGGCATCTTCCGGTCAGAAAAGAAAGAATCCTCCACCAGCAACCAGTCGGGCTTTTCAAATGACAGTCAATGAGGCTGTACATACAGAAGATGTTATAACTGGTACATTCTTTATAAACTCTGTACCGGCTCGTGTTTTATTTGACTCTGGTGCTACTTGTACTTTTATATCTGTATGCTTCTGCGACAAGTTGAAATTAGTGCCTACTGTGATAACCAGACCCGTAGAAGTAGAAATTGTTAGCGGTAAATTAGTTCCTGTTACCACCTTGGTGACTGGAGCTAATATTGTGATTGATGACCGAACTTTCCCTATTTCATTCTTGTTGATGCCAATCCCTAGTTTTGACGTAATAGTTGGTATGGATTGGTTAAGTCAGAATAGGGCTAGCATTGATTGCCACCAAAAGTTGATTAGGATCCCAATCTCCAACGGGTCATACGTTGTGGCTCGAGGAGAACGGGATGGTATGTCTATTCCCCTGATTTCGATGATGAAGGCTAGGAAGTCATTATCCAAAGGTTGCGAGTCCTACTTAGCTTATATAGTTGATGCTAAACTTGAAAGAAAAGTTATTTCCGATGTACCGGTTGTGTGTGAATACTCTGAGGTATTTCCTGATGAGTTACCTGGGTTGCCACCAGTTAGGGAAGTTGAGTACCGTATTGATCTTGTGCCGGGTTCGTCGCCTGTAGCTAAAGCTCCTTATAGGTTAGCGCCTTCTGAGATTCGTGAAATGATGAATCAGATACAGGAACTGTTAGATAAGGATTTTATTAGACCTAGTTCTTCGCCGTGGGGTGCACCAGTATTATTTGTGAAAAAGAAAGACGGGTCTATGCGCATGTGTATTGATTATAGAGAGTTGAACAAGAGAACGGTAAAGAATAAGTACCCTCTTCCTAGAATAGATGACTTATTTGATCAGTTGCAGGGTTCTTCAGTGTATTCTAAGATTGATCTGAGATCGGGTTATCATCAGGTCCGTGTTCGTGAAGAGGATATTCCAAAGACTGCATTTCGTACTAGGTACGGTCATTATGAATTTTTGGTTATGCCTTTTGGTTTGACGAATGCTCCAGCTGTATTTATGGATTTAATGAATCGGGTTTGCCGACCTTTCTTGGATAAATTTGTTATTGTTTTCATTGACGATATTCTCGTGTATTCGAAATCCGAAGATGAGCATGCTTTGCATTTAAGGTTGGTTCTTGATACGTTGAAACGAGAACAGTTGTATGCCAAGTTCTCTAAGTGCGAATTTTGGATTCGGGAAGTTCAGTTTTTGGGTCATGTAATTTGTAAAGATGGTGTGAAAGTTGATCCAGTGAAAGTTGAGACTGTGATGAATTGGAACGCCCCAAAGACCGCGTCGGAAATAAAGAGCTTCCTTGGATTAGCGGGTTATTACCGGAAGTTCATAAAAGATTTTTCTAAGATTGCTGGTCCGTTAACCAAATTAACTCGTAAGGATGAGAAATTTATATGGACCGATCGTCAGGAGCATGCCTTCCAAACGTTAAGACAAATGTTGTGTCAGGCACCGGTGTTAGCATTACCGGAGGGTTCGGATGATTTCATTGTTTATTGTGATGCTTCTTTTTCGGGTTTGGGCTGTGTTCTTATGCAAAGGGATAAAGTTATTGCCTATGCTTCTCGTCAGTTGAAACCGCATGAAAAGAATTATCCCACTCACGATTTAGAACTTGCAGCGGTTGTATTTGCCTTAAAACTTTGAAGACATTACTTGTACGGAACTCGATGTGTTGTTTGTACTGACCATAAAAGTCTGCAATACGTGTTTTCCCAAAAAGAGTTGAACATGCGTCAGAGACGATGGCTTGAATTAATCAAAGACTATGATTGTGAAATTAGATATCACCCAGGCAAAGCTAATGTGGTTGCGGATGCTCTAAGCCGAAAGGGTGCTTCTGATCGAATCTTTTATCTGAAGGTAAATGTTTCCTCTGACTTGATTGATCGAATCAAAATTGTACAATTAGAAGCTTTGTTGGATCACAACTTAAAGTCCGAAATTATGTTGAAAAGAAAAGATGAATTAGTGGACGATTCTATAGGATTGAAAACTTTTAAGTCTCGCGTGTGGATTCCTTTAATTGGCGGAATTCGGGATACGATTTTGAATGAAGCTCATAAGTCTAAGTTAACTGTTCATCCCGGTAGTACTCGAATGTATAACGACTTAAAACCTTTGTATTGGTGGCCCACGATGAAAACTGACATTGCACGGTTTGTTGGTAATTGTCATATCTGCGCGCAAGTTAAAGCTGAACATCAAAAGCCGTACGGATCACTGAAACAGTTGGAAATTCCCGAGTGGAAATGGGAACATATAACCATGGATTTTGTAACTAAACTGCCGCGTACCATTCAAGGTAATGATATGGTTTGGGTTATTGTTGATCGGTTGACAAAAAGTGCGCATTTTCTTGCTGCGAGTGAGACCACCTCTTTGACTAAGCTCGCCCAGTTGTATCTTAATGAAATTGTATCAAGACATGGTATTCCAGTGTCAATTGTGTCAGACCGAGATTCCCGTTTTGTTTCGCATTTTTGGCAGAGTCTTCAACAAGAATTGGGTACCCGTGTAAATCTAAGTACAGCGTATCATCCTCAAACAGATGGTCAATCAGAATGAACGATTCAAACATTAGAGGACATGCTTCGTGCCTGTGTGTTGGAATATGGAGGTTCATGGGATTCACATCTTTCGTTGGTCGAATTTGCTTATAACAATTCGTATCACTCTAGTATCGGTATGCCTCCATATGAAATGTTATATGGTCGTCGTTGTAGAACACCGACATGTTGGTTGGAAGTCGGTGAGAAACAGTTTGCTGGACCCGACATCGTACAAATGACCGCGGATAAGGTAGCAATTGCACGTGAAAAGTTGAAAGCCGCACGCGATAGACAGAAAAAGTATGCGGATCCGAAAAGGCGATCGGTTGTATTTTCTGAAGGTGAACTAGTCTACCTTAAAGTTTCCCCGTGGAAAGGTGTAATTCGTTTTGGAAAACGGGGAAAGTTGGCACCTAGATACATTGGTCCATTTAAGATTCGACAAGTGGTTAACGACCAGTCAGTGACGTTGGATCTTCCTCCGGAGCTTTCGGGTATTCATAGTACGTTTAATGTGTGTTATTTGAGGAGGTGTAACATTGAGGACCAGTCACAAATACTTCCTTTAAAGGATTTAAAAGTTGATAGAACTCAAAAGTTGGTTGAAGAACCGATAGAAATCCTAGATAGGAAGGTTACCAAACTTAGGAAGAAACAAATTCCTATGGTGCTTGTAAAGTGGAAACATAGTTTAGGGTCCAACTTGACTTGGGAGTCCGAAGAGTCGATGAAGTCCAGATATCCTGGATTGTTTGATGGTGTCGAGATTTCGGGGACGAAATCTCCTTAAGGAGGGGAGATTTGTAACATCCTCTCCAGTGGCCTGGTATTTTTTTTCTATTTCAATTGTGTATTTAATTGTTTTAAATAAGTTTGTGATATAATTGTTAATTATGAAAGTTAGGGAAATAGGTCTCAGGACTTATTGTGATTAGTGGAAGGTTGTTTATTTTAAAATATGAAAGTCGACGGTATAATAAAATGAATTTCTCGCATTTAGTAATTAGGTGCCAGACAATAGATTTAGGGCGGGTGTTAAATACCCAAAGTTGTAGGTCGGTTTTAATAGGGACCGACCTAACCCTTTTTGATCAATTTACCATTTTCATTTCATTTCTTCTTCTCTTTCAAACAAACCCACATAAACCCTAACTTAAATATATGATCAAATCATCAAATCAAGGTGTGATCTTCTACTTGTATCATCATCATCATCTAGCTTGATCATCTTGTTCTTCCTCCTCTTTGTAAGTGATTTTTAGTTTATGAATTCAATTTTAGAATAAGTGATGAAATTGATGAATTGAATGATTATTGTAAGTTATATAGTGATTGTTTGTGATATATGATGTTATGTGATGATTCTTAACTAGTTAGATGCATTAAAATCGAGTTTGATAAGTTTGAATATTGAAAATGGAGTTAATGTTCGTTCAGGTCTGTTCTTGAGCTGAAGAACAGATGAACGCGATCCCGGCTATGGTTCCGGATCGCGTTCCCTTGTTGTAAACGACCTATTCGAGTTTTTGGCCTTAGAAACGCGATCCAGGCCAAGCATCCGGATCGCGTTTGCTAGTGTTTTTCGGTGACAACATTTTTGACTAAGGACGAACGCGATCCAGCCCTGACTAGTCAGGATCGCGTTTGCATGTTTAATCTTGATGGATTTTTCATATTTCACCAAAATGCATGTATTTGGAAGGTGGTGTTTATAGTGACACTTATTGAATGCTATTGTGGCATTTTACATAAATGCTCATTTTGATATTTACAAATTATGAGACAAAGTACTAACTTATGTTGATTTTGATTCTCAGATTCTCCGAAAGATAAGTGATCTCTGGAATCAGAGATTTTGGAGGCAACGGTATCAGTGAGTGGATTCAGAGCTCACCATTTAATTTAGTTATGATCATTTGATTGCAACAAATAAACGTGAATATGTTTTGTTGATTAGTTGATATACTTTGTTGACTGTGAACCTATGTGCTATGTGTTTGGCCTTCGGGCATCAGTTGTTAACGAGGTCAACGAGTTGTTAAATGGTTGGTTGAACTAGGCAGGGGTTGAATGAATGATACAGAGTCGTACTTCATTTGTTGTGTGTTTGATTCTGTATTTGAGTTCAACTACCACTGGTTATCGGTCTCGTCTGTATGGCCATACGGATATGGTTGGGTAAGTGTTCTTGGGAAGCCACCCGGGCATTACGGTTATCCCCAGAGCCACCGATCCTCGTTAAGTTGTTGTTGATTTGTTGAATATTGTATTGCGGTTGTTTGAAGCAATTATATGATTATGCTAAGTTAGATGTTGGGTTATGAACTCACTCACTTAGCTTTGTACTAATCCCTCGTATTTACTTTCTGCAGATTATATTTTGAATAGGTGAGTAGCAGAAAGTAGATGCTCTAGGAGCTGGGGAATGTTTTGACAGCTTGCTACTCTGATTATGTTTTGTAACAATTAATGTTAAGTTTTATATAATACCCCGTATTATGTGTTTGTTAAACCTGTTTAACTCGACTTGACTTAACTTATAATCGGTTTATGATTTTTGTTCTAACGTATATTAATTAAATATGTTTTAATTTTCTTCGCTTCCGTGTTTTCAATATAATAATATTATGGAGAATGAGGGGTGTTATATGGTTCAACAACAGTAGTATCAGAGCACGTTAATCGATCCAGGGAAGAACAAGTGCAAGGAGCGATCGATTGAAAAGCAAGTATTTAAATCAAAAGAAGCACCGATTGGAGAAGAAATGAGGAACGATTTGGTAATCACATCAGACGATTCCAAAAGAGAAAAGAACGAAGGATCGATTTGATAATCACACCGATTGAAGAAAAACATTTGTGAGGAAGATCGATTGAAAAAAAGGGGCACTTGGTATTATTCACTGTTCTTATTTCCTTTTAATCTAATCAGACTAGGTTTTAAAGAAATAAAAGGGGAAGAAAGGAGTAGGATAGGGGTAGATTTGGGAAAAAGGATTTAAGTAATTCTCTATTTATTTTCTTCTCAATTTACATTATTTATTGATTAGAAAATTAAAAGAATTTAATCCCAAATCAATTAAAGAAAGTAAAGTAAGAAAAAATAAGTTTTGTACCTTTTATCTAAAGAAAGTAAACTTTTCATTTTAGATTAATATACAAAATAGCAAGTAAGAAACCGAACCATTGTGGTTTAACATAACAAGTAAGAAAGTAAGAAAACCGAGGAGTTGCAAAAGACCGGGCAACACCTAAACGGAGTAAGTTCAGTACGAGTACGAAATAGACAACCGTGACCGGACGATTGTCTAAGTAAGAAAGTAAGACAGAAACCTAGTGTTGTTAGAAACCTTAGTGTTTCCAAATAAGTAAGTAAGAAAACAACTTTAGTGTTTCAAAGTAAGAAAGTAAGAGAAAACCTAGTGTTTTCAGAAACCATAGCATTTCAACAGTAAGAGAAACCATAGTGTTTCAACAGTAAGAGAAACCATAGTGTTTCACAGTAAGAGAAACCTTAGTGTTTCAAAGCAAGTAAGAAAGAAAGTAAGAAGTAAGACTGATCACGTTTGGTGATCACAAGAAACCGAGTAAGAAAGAAAGCAACAAAGTATGAAGATAGGAGGAGAAGCATCTACACCAATGCGCGACCAAAATGTAACACTTCAATGCCCGAAACTGAATGAATCAAACTACACCACATGGGCAATTATGATGGAGACAATATTGAAGGCATATGGTCTTTGGGAAACACTTGAAGTAACACAAGAAGAAGATGGAAAAGGATGAGAAAACGGAAAGAAAGGAGGAGATGGAAAGAAAGAAGTAGATGAAAGAAAGATGCATACAACAAAAGCATTGATTCTAACAACTTTGCCTGAAGATATTCTAATGCAATTTGCACAATGCTCAAATGCAAAGGAAGTATGGGAATTAATTAAAGTACGATATATAGGGGAAGACCGAGTTCAGAAAGCATGCCTGCAAACTTTAAGGAGCGAATTGGAGACTTTAAAAATGAAAAACAATGAAACCGTGAATGACTTTGCCGCAAAATTGGGAAGCATAAGAGGAAAGTTTAAAGGTCTTGGTTCGAATCTTAAAGACAAAATACTTGTAAGAAAATTGCTGAACTCCTTTCCAAAGAAGTTTCTACCGATCGTGGCATCCATCGAGCAATATTCGGAAGTTGATAAAATGTCATTTGAAGAAGCAACAGGAAGAATAATAGCTTTTGAAGAACGTCTCGAAAGTCAAGATGAACCGGACGTAGATTACCAAAACAAACTTCTTATGGCAAGTTCAAGCAATCAAAGCCGTGGTAGGGGTCGAGGAAGAAACTTCATTAAAGAAGAAAGAGGACGTGGAAGAGGTACAAGTCGAGAACAAAACAAGAATGGAATGAGATGCTATGAATGTGGTGAATTCGGTCACTTTGCATACGAATGCACCAAATGGAAAGAGAAAGACAAGAAGCAAGAATCATATCTCATTTGTCAAAGCGACGAAGAACCTACATTGTTGTAAAAACTTTGGCATTTGACATTAGGGGAGAATATGTTGGAAACTTAATGTCAAATGGGCCAAAGGATTATGGGTCATGAAAATAATATTAGTTAAGTAAGAATAAAGCCCGTTTTCTGGTTTGGGCCGATAGGCCAACAAACTCTCACGCAGGAAACAGAAGGCGGTAGTTAGCAGTTAGTGTGTCAAAGATTGCATCGTTCCATTATAACCGATTAGTATGAAACGTTGCAACCGTTCTAGGCAGTGGCGGATCCAGGATTCTGAGCAAGGATATGCACTATCTAAAACATGAAAATTTCTGCGTTATAATCTAAGTATCTAACACATATTTGGGTTTTCGGTTCGGGTTAAGCTTTTTGGGTGTTGGGTCGTGTAACATTAACTTTGTTTTATTGTTATTCTTAAATTACATTGATACAAAGTTTAGACTAGTTAGGAGTTTGGTTCTGTAATCAACAAAGTAAAAAATTCTTAATTTTCGATAAGAGCTTTATCTTTAGTACATATAATTATAATAACAAAAATAATCATGCATAAACAATATTATTGGAAAATATAACAACTTCAAACAATTATGTATAAACAACATCATTGAAATGGTAAGAAAAAAGTAACCATATTCACATGTTAAAACAAATGCTATAAGATAAAAGACGATGAGTATATATAGATATAGATAAAAAATATAACGGAAAACTCTTATTCTTAAATCGTTGTGTGAAAAATCCATATCAATATACCAAGATATATATATAAATACAAACAAAAACCCTATTAAGTCTACCACTTTTTATTATTTTTAAAAGCATTAATTATTAGGGGTGTTCACGGTTCATTTCGATTCAAGTTTTGGAAAAAAAGAAAAGAAAAAGAATTGATCCGAATATTTTGATTCTTAAATAATCATAATCATAATCATTCAATTCAATTTGGGTTTCTCAATGATTCGATTTTCAATTTACTTCTCTTGCAGTTTCTCAAGTTTTAGTTTTACATATCCACAAAGTAACTCACTGTACTCTTTCTAATGAGTAAGATTTAAATTGAGTTGTGTAAACCTAATAAAGTAAAAATGGAAAACTAATAAAGTAAAAATGGGCCGATGATTTACTGTGTAGAGGTTAAGAATATTTCGACCATGTATTGAAGATGGGCCAATATAAGGCACTTTTAACAATTTTTACTTGGGAAATTAAAAAAAATACCACTTATTTTAGATGTGTATATCGTTTTGCCCTCACGAAAAAAAAATTGACGAAATACCACACGAAATCGCAAATCGCAAATTTGCGATTTGCGATCAGAGTCTTGCTTTTGCGACCCGTTCACCGAGGGAGAAGTGTCCGGGATGTACGTGCCATCGCAAATCGCAAAGGGCAAGTTTGCGATTTGCGATTTGCGCTTTCTCTGAGTCGTGAACGAGATCGCAACGTGTTACCGATGACGTGATCCAGAATACCCGGTAAACGCAAATCGCAAAGGGCAAGTTTGCGATTTGCGGATTGCCTATGCTCGAGTCGTGAACGAGATCGCAACGAGTTACCGATGACGTGATCCAGAATACCCGGTAAACGCAAATTGCAAATCGCAAATTTGAAATTTGCGATTTACCTCCGCTCGTTATTTTTTATTTTAAAAAAAAATCGATTTACCTATCCCTTTAAACCGTAAATCGGTCCTCACTCCTCATTGTCACACCACCCCGACCACACCACCCCCGACCACACCACCCCGTACCACCGTTCCACCCAACCACCAATCGCAAATCGCAACATCCTTTTGCGATCTACGAATCCGTCACCCCTCCGCCGCACCCCACCCCGCCATCATTTCCCCACCCTTCGCCAACACCACCCTCCACATCGCACCACCACCACCGGACGTCCGTCACTACCACCCTCAGCCACACCACCACCACCGCCCTTCGGCCTTAGTATCACCGCCACCACCCTCAGCCACACCGCCGTATCACATCAAAACAACCGGAAATCGTGAAACCCGAAATTGCCACGCACCACCGCCACCACTCACCGCCTCCGTTTACTCCGTGAAGATGTCCGATTCTCAGGTATGGCATTGCGTTGCTGTTTTGCTATTATAGTTGTTGTATGTACCGCGTTTTATTCGTTTTTTATGCTATAAATATGTGTGCACACCACGTGCTCGATGAAATGCCACAGTGAAAAATAACATCATTTTTTGTTGATTTGTCAGTGACACTGTGATCAGTAAAAGAACCCTAACAAAATCATATATTGGCAAAGAACTATCTAATCAATGTTCATATATCCCTTTTTTGAGTTTAAGTGCTTAGATCATGTCTTAATGTATATGGATGTCATTTTGGAGTTGAGTACGTTTGAAAAGTTGAATATGCATTACAAGTCCAGTGGAGGATATCAGAAAAGGTAGTATGTGCCAGCGTATAGGACTGCCAATTTTTTAGGGCTTCCGATTGTTTAAGAACATTTATTACTACAGTAGTTTAATTAAAAGTCGAATAAGCTATCGTTGATGAAACAAAGTCTTCAAAAAGTCAATTAGGGTGTGATATGTTTATATAGAGGTGAAATTGGTTAGAAATTTTATATAATTAATTTTAGGTTACAATTCAAATAGTAAAAGTTTTCTATGCTACTTTATAAATATACTCACACATAATATTCACAATATAAAATTGTTTATTATGTATTGTAGAATTGTTTGAGCTAAGAATTATCCATATTCATTTCTTATTGTCGTGGAGGATTTGCTAACATTTATCGCAATGCGTTAATACTATATTGTAGCATCTTGATACAATTGAAAATAGGATAACTAAATTAATTTAATGTGTCAAGCAAACATAATCCATATGATATTCACTTCTTCATTAGTTTGTTCATTGATGGGCTTGCACATTCCGTTTCCACTATTATGAAAGCTCAACTTTTTCGCGTTTCTCTTTACAGTATTAATTCATAGACAAAGCTTTTTCATCGTTGGAGTTCTTGATGTCAACGATGTTATCTCAAACCGCTAGAAATGAGATAATTTTGTTGTAGAAAGTAGTTTTACCGCATGAGTTAGACATTTCAAAACTTCAAATCACCGATTGTCCTGTCAATATATGAGCCCATTGTAGTATTGTTACAACCGGAAATGAAGAATTTCTCCAATTTTATACAGAGTTGTGAGTCAATTTGTGTGTGATAGGTGAAAAATGGTGATGGGTTATTATATAGAGGTGAAAGCATTTGTGAGATCATTTAATAAGATATTGTATGTTATGTATTATTTAGTAGTGATTGAGGACAAAATAGTAATTTGCATTGTCCCTTTTTTTAAGATTAAGATTTTAGGTTCAAATGCTTTATTAAGTAGTATAGATATGTAAAAGTATTTTAGTGTCGATATATGTATAGTGTTGTTAACTTGAGGAATTTTGTTGAAATTCTGATGAGCTAATATATTAGCTGGTTTATCCGTTTTTAAGAAAGGACATTTCCAATTTTTTATAAAAATTCTATTTATCGTTTCCAATTAGTATATACATATATGTACACCTAATAACTTATATATAAAGTTATAAGTATATACGTGTATATACGTATATACGTCAAGTTATCTAAGTATATACACTGTTATTATATATAAAGTATATATACACCTAATAACTTATATATAATGTCTATTTTAGTTGTTTGATTTCACTAAAGCTATAGTTTTATTGCATGTTATTAAGGTATCCCTGTTATTAATAATGAAACTTGTTTGCTTGATTGATTATTTTGCAGGACATTTTTAGTGCAAAACTGACTTTGAAAAGCCAGTTGACTGTTGTTACCCATATCAACTCCGCGTTTACAGAAGATCAAAAAAAGATATTTAGAGATCATTGTTTTGGGCATTGGTTGGATGCGAAGGCTCTGGAAAATGACCCGGGTTTTGTACATCATATACTACAGTTTCGACGAATTGAGCGGCCAGGGCTAAAGCACCCTCGGGGCGGAGGTGGATGAGTTGTGGTTTAGGGTCACCGATGACCATTTTATACGATTCGGTCGGAGGGAGTTTTGTTTGGTGACTGGTTTTCGGTTCGGCCCCAATGAAAGGATGGCAGATCATATTCCCAAAAAGGTTCGAGAGAAGACCCCGGCATTTAAAGAGCGGTTATTTCCGGATTTTTGCGATCGCAGCATACATGTTTCAGACATTGAGAAGAAGTTTAGAGATATAGGTTTGTTTAGTGGGCCCATGAAATTCGATGTTAATGAGTTTGGTCTCAGTAAGTTGTTTTCCTACCTTAAGGAAAATATAAATTTCGCTTTTAGTGATGTGTACTACTGTGAAGCCGGCAATCTTCAAAATGCTGGTGCTCGTATGCTTATGACGGATGAAAACTGGAATACAGTAGTAAAACATGCAAAAGAATGTTGTCAAGGTATTGACCTATATCTTGTACACATGGATGAAGAACCCGAATTGAATTTCAGTGAGTATGAGAGTGATGACAGCAACGCACATTACTACCGATGAACGTTCCGAGTAAGGAATCAAACGGCAAACAAATTGAGTTTCATATGTTGTTATGTAGGATTTAAAGTCTAGTATGTATGTTTTTAATTTCAGTGTCTATGTTATCTTTTAAATTCAAGTGTGCACATCACAATTATGTACTAGTTAACAATGTTATTTATGTTTTATTTATGTGTAATGGCTTTTGATAAACTTTATATCGTTATCCGAAAATATATAATGTTTGCTAAAATTGTGTGTTTGGGTATCAAATAATATGGTTGGTAAAACGTGAATTTACAAATTGAAACGATGCGGGAGAATAATATTTACAAATTGCTGCGGATTATATTGGACACGTTTACGATTTGCGATTTGCGACTGACCTCATCCTTTGTTGATAAGATTTATGGTGAGATTTTCTGACATAACCTTATCTACCTTTGCAACTTACCTTATCCGTTGTGGATAAGTTTTTTTTGGATATTACCTGACTTTTTAGGGATTTTGTAGATTTTTTCGGATAACATTATCTCGATTGAAATGTACTTATAACCTGACCTCAACCATTTGTAAACACATTCACAACCAAATGAAACATATTTTCCATTCGACAAAATTTCTTCTTCAGTTCCATTAGATAAAATTTTCAGGTACGAGTTCTGATTATTTTAGTTTTATTTACTTTCATTATGGAAAAGTTCAAAGTTTTTATATGTTATGGTGGTCGTTTTGAATATATTGATAACATGCCGATGTATTTGCCAATAGAGTGTAGTAGAGTGCCATTAAAACTTACAGTGGCACCGGAAAAACCCATGATATGCAAAGTATTGTTGAAAAACGTTTTAAAAAGACTTGGTCTGCCACTTGATACACCAGTTTGTCTTAAATACTCCCTCCGTCCCATTTCTATTGTCCATTATTTCCATTTTGGGGTGTACCAAATTAATTGTCCACTTCCATAAATAGAAAGTTTAAGAAAATAAAGTTCTTTTTTACCCCTAGTATATATATATAAGACAAAAAATAGGTAAAAAGTAGAGGGTAAAACTGTCATTTTATCAAAAAGTAAGAGAGAGATAGTTATATTTTCTTAAACTGCGTGTCTTTTTGTCTGGTGACAATAAAATTGGGACGGAGGGAGTATAAAGTAGATCAGTATGTTATTGATATAAACGATGATGCTGATGATTTTGGAGATTTTTTGTGCCATGCAATTAACAATGCTCCGATAGAAATTTACATTGTCGATAATGTAAGGAATGTTTCGGGTATGGGTAGCAATCAACCTGCCAGTAGTAGTTCTGGCATTCAACGACAATTTCACCAACAATTTCAACAACAATTTCAACAACTACACACTAATGAATACAACCAACAACACCAATATCAGTCATTTCAACAACCCTTTCAACAATTTCCATTTCCTTTTCAACCACAATATCAATTTCATTATCATGCTGCTCCACAAAACATGCCGATGCATAACTATCCTACACAACACACACAAGACACATATTTTAAGGTAGATGAAGAAACCCAAGATGATTCTAAATATCAGGAGAATGTTCACTATGATCACACTAATTCAGAATACTATGTGGAGGAGCCGGATCCACATCCTGATGATTTTGATCATTATGATGAAGAAAATGTCAATCCACCTAAGGATCATGACCATCCATTTTGTAATCACATTGTTACCGATGATGAGGATGATGAGGAGGATGAGCCTGATCCAAGAGATACATATGACAAACCAATACCACAAAGAGCAGCACAAAAAGACATATTCTGGAATATGCCATCGCCTTTAGGAAACGGAGAAGAAGAAGTTCAACAACTACCGGTGACCATGTACGAGACATCTAGTCGAGTTCGAGAGGGCCAAACATTTGAAACTAAAGAAGAATTTCTTCTCCAGTTGCATACAAAGTGTGTAGAAGAAGGTTTTCAGATTAAGCTGAAGAATTCGGACAAGAAAAGGTACTCAGCAAAATGTATCTTGCCTAATTGTGATTGGAAATTAGTGCAGCGTGTATCAGAGATAGTCACAACTTCCAAGTTAGGAAGTTACATGATGTTCACACTTGTTCGCGTACTCAAAACATGCCTAACAGCCGTTCTGCAAGCAAGAAAGTGCTTGGTAACATCTTAAAAGAGGCGATGAGTTTGGAAGGACGTGTATACAGAGGCAAAGAGATAAAACTTGATATGACTAAACGCTTTAAAATAAGCCTTACATACAACCAAGCATGGAGAGCAAAATGTTACGCTATAGAGTTGTTGAGAGGTACTCCAGCTGAATCGTTTACGAAACTTCCCATTTATCTCCACAACCTAAAGCTATATAACCCGGGGAGCATTACGAATCTCCGTACAGACAAGGAGAATAAATTTGTAATGTGTTACATGTCCATAGGTGCAGCTGTAAGTAATGATTGTTGGTTTACATCTTATGTTCGCATACGTACATTCATATATAATTTATGTGTTATTTAATCTGAACTTGCAGGTACGTTCTTTTGTCAACCATACAAGCCCAATTATCATCGTCGATGGTGCCCATTTGAAGGGGGGTTACTTGGGCACTAACTTGATTGCCGTGGCGATGGACAGTAATAATGGCATCTTGCCACTAGCCTATGGAATTGGGGCGGGAGAGACGTCCGACGTTTGGACGTGGTTCTTAGGAAACTTACGAGACGCCATTGAATCTGCAGGTGGGATTAGCAACCTGACATTCATCTCTGACAGGGCTCCAGCAATTGCATCCGGCATCTCTGCTGTGTTTCCAGAGGCATTTCATGCCTTGTGTTGTCGTCATCTGTTGATGAACTTGAAAAGCAAATCTTCAAAGGTCAAGCACTTCGAATGGCATTATTGGAAAATGTGTAAGGCGTACCGTAAGTCAGATTTCGATCGACATTATGATGCCATTTCTAGACATTTACCGGCGTCAACTAAGGTTCTTACGGATGTGGGAAAAGAAAGATGGTCACGGCATCATTCAACAAGGACACGATATGCTTACCTCACAACTAACAGTGCGGAGTCCATTAACGCCATGACCAAGCATGCAAGGAAACTGCCGGTCACAATGCTATTGGAGTTTTTCCGATCTTCAGTACAACAATGGTATTTCAAACATCGGAATACTGCCGCAGCTGTTACAACACCTGTCACACCATATGCGGAGCACAAAATAGGTAAAAGGGTTAACAAATCGCTGCGCTGGAGGGTTAACCCATCGACAAATATGATATGTGAGGTGGTGGACGGGAAAAAGAATGGGACAGTCAACTTGGAAGCGAGAACATGCACTTGCATGCAATGGCAATTATCAGGTTTACCTTGCGGACACGTATCGGCAGTGACCCGTCACTTTCATATGGACAACGTGTCCGCCTTTGCAGAGAGGTATTTCACCACGGAAACATATCGAGCGGCCTACAGTGAGGCTATAAATCCACTGCCTCATCCTTCAGAGTGGGCCGATCCCGGTAATCTGCAGATTTGCTTACCGCCGATACTTGTGAAAAGGCAGTCTGGTCGCCCACCTGGGCGTGCACGCATTCCTTCTAAAGGAGAGGAGAAAGGGAAATACACAAAGCAATGTAGCCGTTGCAAGGAACATGGTCATAGTCGAGTTAATTGTATGGCTCCATACGATAGAACAGACGAGCCAAGCCGATCAAGAACCACAACAAGATCCAAGTCAAGGTCAAAATCAAGATCCAAATCAAGATCGAAAAAAGTGAGTTCTCAAAAATATTCATATAAAAAATAAAATATTACATTGTATCATTAATGTCATCCTCAAATATTTACTTGCAGAAAACGTCCACAAAATCAACGAACAGCCATATCGAGGACGAAGCTGCAACCACGTCTCAACCGACTTAGAGCTATCCAAGTGTTCATTTGAGTGACCCTTAAATTATTTATAACAGAAAACCTATGCAATGTACTAGTTAACAATGTTATTTATGTTTTTATTATCGTGGTTAATTTGAGTGAATGAAATTGCTTGTTGTTCATTTTTACCTGTTTTAACAATACTAAAACATCTTCATTACATAATGTTTAATTTTATCCAGAAACAAACAGCTTATATAAGGATTAACATAATTTGGCAAACATCCAATTGATTGAAACATAGATACGAATTACAAGATTTGACTACTCACTAATCGAATAACCGTCTTGCACTTGAAGAACCAGTATTAATTTTAGAAATTCGTACTGGCATTGTTTGATCACAATTTGAGAAATGTGTCAGATCGTTAAGTGTAACATACACCTCAATTTCTTTATGTATTTTTGCGTAGTCAGTTATCTGCTTCAGTTGGCCGACATCATCAGTTATTAATTGTAAACCAGTATCTAGGTCTTTATCAGGCTCTTTATAGTAGCAGAACCACTTCTCTGGAGCCCAATAACCTAGCTCTTCCAAAGCGTAATCCAGAAATTTGGTGGAAAATTCATCGACATCTACGCAGTCGATAAATGTCAACAAACCTTGCGTGTACATTCTTTTCGCGCCCTGAAAGTGCCCACCGTGATAAAAAGCGATTGAAAACAATTCGGGAACTTCTGCGTATAATTCTTCAGTAAATGATTCTTCATTAATGGAACGGAATTGCCAAAAGTGACCGGATTGAACCATTTTTAAAACTTTTATTTCGTATATTCTGAAAATTCGTTAAAATCTTGTCAATGTGTTCCTGCTATTTATAAATGGAAGAATATCACGAACATCAGAAAAAATCTTATCCTTTAATCTTATCCAGATATCTTATCCAAAAATCTTAAATCCCGAAAATCACGGAAAACCTTATCCAAATATCTTATCCAAAAATCTTAAATCCCGCAAATCACGGAAAATCTTATCCAGAAAAATCTTAAATCCCGTAAATCACGGAAAATCTTATCCAAAATTCTTATCCAAAAAATGTTATATCCAAAAAATCACAAAAAAACTTTAATCCCAGTTATCCGGATTAAAATATATATATATAAAAAAATGATGTGTATATATATTAGAAAAAAATGTATATATATATATATATATATATGATAACAAATAATTGTGATTATGATATATAAAAAATAGGGAATGTGTATATATATATAAAATATATATTTTCAAAAAGATGTGTATATATATAAAAAATAAAATACGTACATCAAAATGTAAAACATAATGTAACATTGGGTTTTTTTTGGCGGAGGTAAATCGCAACTCGTTTACGTCATCGGTAACTCGTTCACGTCTTGTTCACGACTCGCAAACACATTGGCAAATCGTTCACGTCTTGCGATTTGCGCTGGCTTGGTAACTCGTTCACATCTCGTTCACGACTCGCTAACAGGCAAACATCTCCTCAAGCATTGGCAAATCGTAAATCGCAAATTTGCGATTTGCGATGGCACCACCACTCGTACACGGCTCGTTCACGACTCGGGAATTGGCAAATTACTCGGGCATAGGCAAATCGCAAATTGCAAGCTTGCCCTTTGCGATTTGCGATGGCATGTTTATTCCGGCCACGGCTCGCACGGTGAACGGATCGCAAATCGCAAATTTGCGATTTCGTGTGGTATATCGTTAATTTTTTTTTCTGGGAGGGCAAAACGATATATATCTCTAAAAAAAGTGGTATTTTTTTTAATTTCCCTTTTTACTTGATGCTAAGAAGTAAGAACAAAGATTTTGTATTATGGATTTTTGTTATAAAAGAGTTCTTGATATGGGCTCAATGTTTCGGTTTTCAGTACAATCATTGGGTATTGGGTTGGGCTTTTTCAACTCAGCCTACTCAGGGTATTCACACCCATTTTTCAGGCTACGCACTCTTTGTGTATATATTAGTTTTTCCAGGAATATACATATATTTAACACTATTTTTTTTCTCTCAAGGGTATGCAAGTGCATACCCTTAGCATAGAGTAAGTCCGCCACTGGTTCTAGGTGTCTGTTCATTATATATATATATATATATATATATATATATATATATATATATATATATATGTCTGTATCGATGAATCAGTTTGTAACCAACACATTCGATTAATACATATCATATTCAATATACCTGTGATTTGTGGTGGTTCAACAACAATCGTCCCCAACCTCACCCATTTCACTGCAATCCCTTCCTCCATTGTAGAACACTATGAAAGCTTCTTTTTTTCCATGGCAACTCTAATTATTAGCTTTTTATTACATAGAACACATCATTTTTACCGTAAAACATCATTAAATTCAGAAAATCATCCAAAACTCAACCGACTCTAATTATTAGCTTGATGCCCCTACATTAGGTGATGCCCTAGGCTGTCGCCCGGCCTACCAATGGTCAGGGCCGGCCCTGATCGTATGTCATTACAAGTCGTTAAAAAGCTGTAGGTTAAAAATTAATTCATATCACATGTTCTTGCATGAATTCGAACTTTAGAAGACCAGTGATCGAACAATAATATCTTCAGCATACGATCTATGTCATTCTCTCCCGTAAAACTTCAAGTGGCCGGATTGAAGAAATATGTTCAATATAACTACTGTATTAAGATATATTTGTGAACCATGTTATTGTTCATAAAAACTTTCTTCTGTCATGCTGATAGCAACTAATCCGGATTTTTTTAATGATATTGAAGAAAAGAGTAGTATTCGAGAAACATTTTTTGAATTACAGGAACTCTGGCGTTTGGAGGAGGAATACTCGGATACACATCTACAAAATCTTTAGTATAGGAATTCTCAAAGAAACAATCCGATTAAATAATAAATCTTGAAAACAATAACAAACTAAAATTAACAAACCATCAATTATATTACACTTCCTCATATAGATCAGTAACTGCTTACATGTAAATACACACCATTAACCGATCATTATATGATTGTTTCACATGACTTAAACATGTTACTTTTATGTTACACGAAATCATAATTAGTCCCTTGGATTACTTATAATCAAAGATAATAATAATAAAATAAAAGTTAAGTCATAGTATAGCGCATACAATGTTACAAAATCCGATTGTTGGTTTTGTAGTTTGTAAATTGCTAACTTGATGCTTAAGAGTCCCAAATTGGACCAAAAGCTGCAATCCCTTTTCTCTTGCAAGCATTCACCACATCCCTACTACCTTCAGGGTTACTCGTTACAATCACCACTTCCGCACCGAACTTCTTTGCCGCCTCAACACTCATCTCAGAGACATTTGGCCGTCCCATAACCGAGGTGTCATGAACAATCACCTTCTCTTTCGGATGCCTACTCACCCACTCTTTTATATCTTTCCCAAAGTTTTCTTCAATACCTTTTGCTACCCATAACAAACACACTTCTGCTGGACCTTGTTGTAGTAGAAATGACAAAAACACACAAATGCCTGAACCGGTTGCAACCACCAAGACGCGGTTGTACATGTTGACTAAATAAGGCAAGCCCGCAAAATGCACTTGTCGAACCCATAAGTGGGTTGGTGGGTTCGACACTAGGGATTTTGTGAAATCGCCAACTGCCCCAGCTAACATCATGTGTTCTTCTTTCCCATCAGAAATGATACCAAAAGCATGCCATTCGGACATTGGTGAAGGACTAATTCGACCTAGAATCCCGGGCTTCACTCCTCCTGTGAACTTAATAATCGAAGCGTGGCCCGATGGCGCTGAGACCTTGACCGCAACTCGTCTCACGGTCAACCAAGGGATGATAATTAGTATAGTTATAGCCATTGTGAACCAAAATTCTTGCTCTTTAACCAACACTGACCCCACATCCTTTCTATAAGATTTAGTCTCGGGCTCATACGATTTTGTGAGCACAATAAAGACCCAAACAAGAATCAAGGACACCCAGCCCGTGAACCTATGAGTTCTTTCAAACACGTTATGGTGAAGGTGACGAACTAGAGGGAACGCCCCGAGACAACACAAGCACAAAAGGGAAAGAATAGTTATGGCAACACCAATTATCGCATTCGAAGTGTTTTCTCTGTCTTTAAGTGTAAGAATCAAGGAATACGTAAGCCAAGCGACAGCAGAAATGCCACAACTACTATGAATCCCACCTAAAGATTGTAGTAAAGAGGTTATAGCTGTTTTTAAGCGTAAAGGCACCCAAGAATGCCCAAATACCTTAACCGCAAGCCAAAACACAATACGTAAAAAGGCTTCACTTCGACATAATATTAGAGCCAAAAGGTTTCCAATTGAGAAAAGTGTAGCATGGTTTCTAGCATATGGAAAATGGCCCGTCGCAGCAAGAACTAGCCCGGTAATGTTAAGAGACAAACACACCATAAAAAGTCTCTTGTAAACCGTAAACAATCCTTGATCTAGCAAGATTACGGACAATCGAGACCCTTTAGGTTTCGTTGGCCGCCTAGAGACAATCTTTTTGCTAGGGTCTTTTGGGAGTTGTTGAGCTGGAACTGGAACTGGTAGCTCATAATCAAGCTCATACCCTTCTTCAATGTTGATGAGCACGTTGTCTTCATCGGCTTCATCATCAGTCTCTAGGTCGCAAAAATGGCTACTTGCTCGACTAGTTGATCTCGAGATCATCGAACCAGAAGTTGGTACGATTCTTTTAGAAGAACCCCATGGAAGCCAAGTTTTTCGAGGTGCATCAATGGCAAATGGATCCTTATGTGGCTTGATTTCGAATGATACACCACGACAACTCGAAAACCTTTGATCCATGGCTTCTTGTTGCATCATTTTGTTTGTTTTTGTTAATGGTTTTTGAATAGTGAAAGGAAGAAGCTAGAAAGATGGTTGTGGTTTTTTTGTAGAGGTTTACAAGTATTTATAGACCCGTTCAAAAACAAAACAAGTATTTATAGACGCATACTTGTGAAGGAATTGGTCAGATTGTACAATTATTAATCGTCAAATATTTTTATTCTTTATTTCTTTTATTGCAAGTACTACGTAATTACGAAGATGGATACACAGGTAGTGTGCAATATATTTCAAAGATAATATAGTAGAATAATAAGTAAAATATTTACGTATTTTGTACTTGATAAAATTCAAAGAAGATAAATATCAATGAATCTCAAATAAAAAAAATCGTAGATATTGACGAAGAGAAACAAATATATACAACAGCATTATTGTACGGTGTTAAGTGATTTAGTAATGACACGATTCACGATCCTTAACTTAATATTCGATTTAACTAGGGTGCTACAAACGTGATTGTTTGTGTGACAAATATACATAGCTAGTATAAAATTACAATTGTATACATACGCGAGGGTCTAACTTTATTTTTATACTTCTTAATCATTCAAAAAATATCATATTTGTATTTATAGACATACTATATGATCATAGAAATTAGGTTTTAATTAAAGTTTTCTAAAATATAGAAAAAACCTACCGACCTATAACAAAGAAAAACATGTATATTTCGGATTGGTACCAAAGCGGGACAAGTGGAAAAATACCGATACCGAACCGGCCGTTAGTACCGGTTATCTTTTTTGCCCTAAAGTAAGTACCGAATAAAAGGCCATTTGAAGTCGGTTAGTATCGTTAGGGACCGCCATATAGTCAGTTTACAAATGACATATATGAAACTTAACACAAGTTGATCGAAAGTGTGCTTTACTGGTCTTGTTGGGTTATAAAATATACGTAGTAATAGCTAGGTACCAGCAACATGGTATGTAGAAAAATATACGAGTTAATTGCATGGTTGGTCCCTATAATTTATATAAAATTGCACCATTAGTCTCTATATTTTACTTTTTGCACCGGAGGTTCAAAAACAAGAAAGTTGTTGCGTGGGTGGTCCCTCCTCCAACTAAAATGACCACCATACCCTTGATGTCCCATTTTTTGTCTTGATTCAAGTGAGGGTAATTTAGTCATTTTAGTTCGAGGAGGGACCAACCGCACAACAACCCTCTTGTTTTTGGACCTCCGGTGCAAAAGGTAAAATATAGGGACTAACAGTGCAATTTGGTGTAAAATATAGGGACCAACCATGCAATTAACTCAAAATATACTTATGATACAATATTACTAAAAGTAAATATTTTGTAACGATAACATATTAATTAATTGGTATAAATTTTATATATAACATTATTATTTAAAAAAAAAAAAAAAAGCTTTCATTTTGCCAACTTCTAATCATCAATATATGGAGTTGACTTTCGAATAAGGTATATGTATAGAGATTTGGAGATTCCTCGACGTGAAACTTGAAATGTCGGCTTTATACGTGTTTGATACTTAATATTGTTCTGACTTATTCCAAGATCTATTTTTTTTTTTTCCAAATTTTTTTTTTTTTTTTTTGTGTGATTAACCAACTTTTTATATTAATGATATTAAGATTTAATTTGTTACCGATTAGTGTTGTCGTTAATACATTTAGAACGCAAATATATAGATGATTATAATTTTTAAATAATGTGGGAGACATCGTTTGTTATAGTTTTAGTACAAATTACTCCCTCATTCCCAAAAAAAATGTCTCCAAACAAATCGTTTTTCAATTGTGATACATCGATAAATTGTCAGTTTTGTCAGTGTATTTAAAGTAAGTTTGATTGATAATAAATACTAGAATTAAATGATTATAAGTAATAAATGAGAGTAAAATAGATAAAAGTTTAATGATATTTAGTAGTTATTTTTTGCATATGAACAATCTTTTCGAGCTCAACCGACACCGTGAGCAGCGGTCGTCGCTTCCTTGCCGTCAACTTGCATGTCGTTTGGCGACGGAGGCAAGAAGACCTACAATATATAGATCAGGTACATGCGATCTAAGCCTATTGATCGAGGTGAGAAGACCTACAATATATAGAATGCAAAACGGGCTTTGTAACATCCTCATTACCGGCCTAGGATCAATTTGGTAAATTACTTGATTCATTTGCTTATTTAATTGAGTTTAGAAATAATTCGTATTATTTGTCTAATTGAAATTAATAGGGTAAATGGTCAAACGATTTATTGTGATACATAAATTATTACTTGTTTTAAATAAATTTAGTTGACGGTATAATAAAATATATTTTCGCGCAAACGGCTTTTAGGTTCCAGACAATAGGTTTAGAGCGGGTATAATTTGGTACCAACTTATACCCACCCTTAGTTGATGGATCGGCTCATTTGTTTTCCCCAAATTATTCCAACTCCACCCAAACACACCTAGCAACTAAGGGATCAAAGATTAACAACTAGAAATCATTTTGAGGCTTTGGATTGGTGCTAACACGTGATCATCTTCATCTTTAACGGATTATCATCTTGATTGTAAGTGTAAATTGCTTTTAATATGTGTATGTATATTAGGGTTTGAAGGAATTAGATGTAATGGGTAAACTTGTATGGATTTGATGTTAGATGAAGCTATTTGTTGATATAACATGATGTATGATGATATTTGAAGTCGTTTAGTTATAAGAATCGTATTTGGTGTGCGAATTTGAGATTTTGGGGGGTTTGGTTCGTGGGTTATTTGATAACCTGCAGCTGCTGGAAAAGATGAACAAGCCGGCGGGTTGGTTACCTAGCCGGCGGCTTCACGAAATAACAAGGGAACCGGCGGGTTGGTCACCCCAGCCGGCGGGTTCATTACCCTAGCCGGCGGTTCCTAAGCCAACCCGGCTGCTTCTGTAGTTTTTAAAACGCATAATAGTTCTGTTACCACAAATGTTAATTCACCCGGCTGTTTGGGTAGTTACCCGGAGGCTTTGATGTACAACCCGGCGTCTGTTGGGCAAAAGAGAAAGACAGTGCCTCCTAGAGCGTTTCAAATGACCGTTGGGGATCTTCTTGGATTGGATGATGATACGACAGGTATACCTTGAGTAACTTTATTCTTAATATATGTTTATATATGAATGAAGTATAGAATTGTTATTAAATATGTTTGGTTGGATTTCGGGGACGAAATCCTTTAAGGGGGGAAGATTTGTAACATCCTGTTTCTTGGCCTGGAAATAAATTTTATTTTATTAAGTTAAGTGGTTTATTTGGAAAATAAACAAGTAAAAGAGCCTCAGGTTTTATTGTGATTAATAAAATATTGTTTGTTTTAAATAAACAAAGTTGACGGTAAAATAAAAGTATTTTGACTTTCGGGTATTTTCGGGTTCCAGACAATAGGCTAGGATCGGGTATAATTATACACTAAATAAAGGAGGGAGTCGGTGGATACACCTACTCATTTTTCCACCTAAAGTGTTTGTTCTTCACTTTCACCTACATGCTCTCAAACCCTCACCTCTCATCTTTTGTAAATAAAAATCAAGAACAAATCATTGTGACTAAATCTTGCTAAAGAAATATGAGTTTCATCATCATCCATATCATCTTCTTCATTGGATTGTAAGTAATTCTAGTGTTCTTGAGTTTATTTCATAGAAATTGGGCATATGATGTATATAGGTGATTGGTATGAATTGAAGCTAGGAAATCATGTCTAGTTAATTACTTGTTGATTATTCATTGATAGTTGACTGATTACATGATGATTTATGGTTAGAATTAGTTTGTGTTCTTCATGTTAGTTCATAAGCTAGGTTTAGGTGATTTTGTAATTAGATGATGAAACATGAGTTAGATGATGTTTATTGTTGTTATATTATGTTAGTGGTTGATGTTGTGGTCATTTTTATGGTAAAAATTCGTGTTTGCAACTGATTTTGGTAAAATGGAGTTTTGGTCTCGGAGTTGTGTTCTTGCTGAAAGTACAGGTCCTGGTCTGCACTGGGAATACGGCGTATTCCCTTGAATACGGTGTATTCCCGGGAATCCGCCGGATTCCCCCGAGTATTCCCGAACGTATTCCCTTAAAATCGTTCTGTTTGTGTTTTGGGGTTGGGAATACGGCGTATTCAGCTGAATACGGCGTATTCCCATGAATACGGGCGTATTCAGCTGAATACGATCGTATTCCCCTTGTTTCGGTGAGTTTTTGTTTAGCTTCTATCTGGTATGGCATTTAATGATTGAACTAAGCTTATGGTTGAACTGTATGTAAGATGTTAATCATGATTGATGATTATGTATTGGTTAGTGTTATGGTTTAAGATATGGAGTATGATTTGGATTAAGTTATGGAACGAGACACTAACTTGTTATCTTTGTGTTCTCAGATAAGCGGGCGGCAACTCAGTGATATAAGACAACTGAGTTGAAGATCTTGGATTATCGGTGAGTGGAATTGTATTCCTCGGTTGAATTCCGTTGTAACGAGTTTGGTTGCAACGGATGAACTTTCGGTTATTGGTTATTTTATTAAGATATTGGCATGACTATTGGTATAATATTTTGGATTAATTGGTTATTATTGTTAATTGATTAGCGTGACTATTATGCGGTATGATTAGGGTAGCTACATATGGGCATGACTATTATGCTATATGTGATGCTTGGGCCTTCGGGCATATGTGATTTCAGAGGTCAACACTGGTTAGGTTTGGGGCTATTGTTTGGCTGGCAGGGTTTCCCGATACATGTAGTTGAGGGATGAATCCTCGTCAGTGAAGATAGCTTTCAAACTATCGGTAAGCCACTGTTGGGGCCGGTAGTGGTTGTAGTCTTTCGCTGGTTGGCTAACCAGGGGCCGCCGGTCCTCTTTGACGATACGTGTTTATGATTGCGATGCTTTAGGCGGTAATCATAATTTGTGTGATTGTTGTTTACGATGCTTTAGGCGGTAAACATTTCTTGTTGGTTTGGTTTGTTCGTTGTAGGCTTGTTATTTCTGAATTGAACCGTCGGTTACGGTTTCATTCACTTAGCATTGGCTAATCCCTCGTTGTTAATCTTTTTGCAGGCTTTTATTAGATGTGGACCGGGTTGTAGATACTTAATGGGATGGCTGACTGTCACGCGCTACTCTGACAATTTTGGGAATCTAACTTTTGGTTTTGAATAGTTTTCTTAACGCCCGGTTGTTTAGTAAATGTTTGTTACTAAACTTATATAAGTGTGTAAATGTTTTGAAAACTTGGTACTTTTGGACATATGTAATTAGGTAAATACGTTTTGGGGACGCGCTTCCACCGAATATAATATAATATAATATGTTTTGGTTTGCGTAAGGAAGGGGGCCTTACAAGTTGGTATCAGAGCATAGGTTTGGGTGAATTGGGCATTGGCTAATGTTCAATCCCAAATCTATTAGGTGACAGTCAAACATTTCAGTAAGTGGGATTAGCTTATGAATGGGGGGTTGATTGGTTAGTATAGGTGATACTAACGATTAACAAGTTGTGAGTTATTGTGTATGAGTACAGGAATGGCAGACACTGAGGACCAGACTCCCAATGATGCTACTAGAACTGAGCTTCCACCTCCAGAAAATAATGAGGTTAATCAGGGTGGTACATCTAATGTTAATCAAGAGGGGACTACTGATGAGGAATATAAATTGCAGTTAGAGGATGAAGTGCTAAGATTAAGAAAGTTTGAACAATTGTACAAGGAACAACAAGAAAGGTTAGCACAACAAGGAGATGTTGGATATCAGTTTCCACCACCTCAGCAGCAAAAGAGGTTATGTTCTTTTAAGACTTTCAAGTCTTGTGGACCAAAAGAGTTCGAGGGGGGTAATGATCCAGCGGTAACTTTAAATTGGTTAAGGGACATTGAGCGAAAGTTCGAGGTATGTCAATGTGAGGAGGAGTTAAGGGTTGGATATGCAGTGCAGTTACTGAAAGGTCAAGCAATGAATTGGTGGGATTCATGACAGCACATTTGACACCTGTGCAACGATCTTCTATCACTTGGATGGAATTCCATAATGAAGTTTGCAGACAGTTTTGCTCGGAGTTTGACATGGTTTGAATTAAGCAGGAGTTCATGGATTTGAAATTGATTGAGACTATGACCATGGATGATCTTATCACTCAATTCACAGAAAAGCTACGCTTTGTTCAGCAATGGGTCCCAAATGAAAGAGATAAGATAAATCATTTTGCGGGAACTTTGCCACCACATTATAGAACTTCAGTGAGATTGGCTTGTAATCTTAATCAAGCCTTTAATTTAGCAAGGTCGGTGGATGGTGACACCAGAGCATCGGAGAAGTTGAGTAAGAATAAAACTGTGTCCCAGTCTTCGGGTGGTTCTTCTGGAAGTAAGAGCAAAGCTAGTCAACAAAATAGGAAGGTAACTTTTTCTGAGGATTCAAGAGAAAGAATTTCTTGGTGTGTAGATTGTAAATCGAGGCATCCGGGGCCTTGTACTTCAGAGACAGCTAGGTGTATTAGGTGTGGGGGATTTGGGCATAATATTAAGGATTGTATTTTTCCTCGAAATGTGTGTTGGAATTGTCAGAAGGAGGGCCATAGGGCGGGTCAGTGTCCGGAAAAGGCAAGGCAAGGAACGGGATTGGCCGGGAGTTCAGGATTTACTGGGAGTTCAGGTTCGGGTTCTTCGGCGTCTGTTGGGCAAAAGAGAAAGACAGTGCCTCCTAGAGCGTTTCAAATGACCGTTGGGGATCTTCTTGGATTGGATGATGATACGACAGGTATACCTTGAGTAACTTTATTCTTAATATATGTTTATATATGAATGAAGTATAGAATTGTTATTAAATATGTTTGGTTGGATTTCGGGGACGAAATCCTTTAAGGGGGGAAGATTTGTAACATCCTGTTTCTGGGCCTGGAAATAAATTGTATTTTATTAAGTTAAGTGGTTTATTTGGAAAATTAAACAAGTAAAAGAGCCTCAGGTTTTATTGTGATTAATAAAATATTATTTGTTTTAAATAAACAAAGTTGACGGTAAAATAAAAGTATTTTGACTTTCGGGTATTTTCGGGTTCCAGACAATAGGCTAGGATCGGGTATAATTATACACTAAATAAAGGAGGGAGTCGGTGGATACACCTACTCATTTTTCCACCTAAAGTGTTTGTTCTTCACTTTCACCTACATGCTCTCAAACCCTCACCTCTCATCTTTTGTAAATAAAAATCAAGAACAAATCATTGTGACTAAATCTTGCTAAAGAAATCTGAGTTTCATCATCATCCATATCATCTTCTTCATTGGATTGTAAGTAATTCTAGTGTTCTTAAGTTTATTTCATAGAAATTGGGCATATGATGTATATAGGTGATTGGTATGAATTGAAGCTAGGAAATCATGTCTAGTTAATTACTTGTTGATTATTCATTGATAGTTGACTGATTACATGATGATTTATGGTTAGAATTAGTTTGTGTTCTTCATGTTAGTTCATAAGCTAGGTTTTGGTGATTTTGTAATTAGATGATGAAACATGAGTTAGATGATGTTTATTGTTGTTATATTATGTTAGTGGTTGATGTTGTGGTCATTTTTATGGTAAAAATTCGTGTTTGCAACTGATTTTGGTAAAATGGAGTTTTGGTCTCGGAGTTGTGTTCTTGATGAAAGTACAGGTCCTGGTCTGCACTGGGAATACGGCGTATTCCCTTGAATACGGCGTATTCCCGGGAATCCGCCGGATTCCCCCGAGTATTCCCGAACGTATTCCCTTAAAATCGTTCTGTTTGTGTTTTGGGGTTGGGAATACGGCGTATTCAACTGAATACGGCGTATTCCCATGAATACGGGCGTATTCAGCTGAATACGATCGTATTCCCCTTGTTTCGGTGAGTTTTTGTTTAGCTTCTATCTGGTATGGCATTTAATGATTGAACTAAGCTTATGGTTGAACTGTATGTAAGATGTTAATCATGATTGATGATTATGTATTGGTTAGTGTTATGGTTTAAGATATGGAGTATGATTTGGATTAAGTTATGGAACGAGACACTAACTTGTTATCTTTGTGTTCTCAGATAAGCGGGCGGCAACTCAGTGATATAAGACAACTGAGTTGAAGATCTTGGATTATCGGTGAGTGGAATTGTATTCCTCGGTTGAATTCCGTTGTAACGAGTTTGGTTGCAACGGATGAACTTTCGGTTATTGGTTATTTTATTAAGATATTGGCATGACTATTGGTATATGATTTGGATTAATTGGTTATTATTGTTAATTGATTAGCGTGACTATTATGCGGTATGATTAGGGTAGCTACATATGGGCATGACTATTATGCTATATGTGATGCTTGGGCCTTCGGGCATATGTGATTTCAGAGGTCAACACTGGTTGGGTTTGGGGCTATTGTTTGGCTGGCAGGGTTTCCCGATACATGTAGTTGAGGGATGAATCCTCGTCAGTGAAGATAGCTTTCAAACTATCGGTAAGCCACTGTTGGGGCCGGTAGTGGTTGTAGGCTTTCGCTGGTTGGCTAACCAGGGGCCGCCGGTCCTCTTTGACGATACGTGTTTATGATTGCGATGCTTTAGGCGGTAATCATAATTTGTGTGATTGTTGTTTACGATGCTTTAGGCGGTAAACATTTCTTGTTGGTTTGGTTTGTTCGTTGTAGGCTTGTTATTTCTGAATTGAACCGTCGGTTACGGTTTCATTCACTTAGCATTGGCTAATCCCTCGTTGTTAATCTTTTTGCAGGCTTTTATTAGATGTGGACCGGGTTGTAGATACTTAATGGGATGGCTGACTGTCACGCGCTACTCTGACAATTTTGGGAATCTAACTTTTGGTTTTGAATAGTTTTCTTAACGCCCGGTTGTTTAGTAAATGTTTGTAACTAAACTTATATAAGTGTGTAAATGTTTTGAAAACTTGGTACTTTTGGACATATGTAATTAGGTAAATACGTTTTGGGGACGCGCTTCCACCGAATATAATATAATATAATATGTTTTGGTTTGCGTAAGGAAGGGGGCCTTACATCGGTTACCCAGCCGGCGGCTTCTGTGCCGTTTTCAGCAAACCAGTTTTCATTCTAAATTCCTTCTAATTAATATGTTATATGCTTATATGATTCAGTAACACGTAATATGGTATCATGATAGGTTAATTTATGGCTTCATATATATATGTTGAAGTGTTGTAAATTGAGTTATCATGTTTGACTTCAAGGACGCACTTTATTTAGCACACGGATATTTGGAATGAGTTATTGACTCGTATTATTCTGTTGTGCTTACAGATAAACCGAAGACTCAATAATATTAGAACTTTGAGTGGAGGTTGTGATTACTAAGGTGAGTGGATCATTGACTCTCTGTCTGAATTAGTTGTAACAATCCGGTTACAACGGGTAAACATGGTTTTACGGTTATATGTTGAATAAGTACATTTTTGCCATGATGATTATAGAATGTGCTATCTTGTCAGGGGTCAATATGATATTGGGTTTGGATACTATTACTTTGGACGACATGATGACTTTGTACATGTGTTGTTTATTGAAATCATGTCGTATGTAGTAATGGTACTAAACTATCGGTAAGACCACTGTTTGGCCTTCAGTGGTTATAAGTGTTACTTGGGGAACCACCGCGGCATGAGGGTACCTCAAGGACCACCGATCCTCTTTGATGTATGTGTTGTGATGCTTTGTGGTGATCAATTGCTATGATAGTTTAGATTGATAGTTGTGATCTATTCACTTAGCTTCGTGCTAACCCCTCTCTGCACTTCTTGCAGATTACTTTTGATGTAGGTGGGCAAGAAGTTGGTTTGAAGAATGTTTGACTGCCTACTCTGACTATATGACATGTCGTCTTTTATAAACTTATGTTTTGAATTTAAATAACACCTAACTTAATGTTTGTAGCTAATGTGGTTATTGTATCAACTCATCATGCATGCATAGATTGTGTTTTGTGAACTATGTTATACGCAATCTATAATGCATGATTTGTCTTTCTCGCTTCCGATTGATATATAAAAAAAAAAAAATGTTCTTGGAAAACTTGAGGTGTTATAGGCTTGAGGACTTAATTGCATGGTTCGTCTCTATGGTTTACACACAATTGCATTTTAGTTGGAGGAGGGATCAACCGCGCAACAACTTTCATTTTTTTGGACTACCGGTGCAAAAAAGTGAATTATGAACTGACGGTGTAATTGTGTGTAATCCACATGGACGAACAATGCAATTAACTCCGGGTTTGAATAACGGATTAAACATGCAGTATAATGTCGATTTTTGAATAACGGATTAAACATGCAGTAATTGTGTGTAATCCACATGGACGTCTTATTTTTGTGTTGGTTTTGGACTTAATTCATTGACTGAAACAAAATTAAGCATAATGTCGATTTTTCCGACTTCTAATTTTTTTTTTACTTTATAATACATCTCGCTTGCCTTCTAAAATATATAATCTATAACGTTTTATATATGGTTAATTGTTTCGTTATGTATTTAACTTTACCTCTTTTACTATTGTATGCAACCAATTTTCAAACGTTCTATTGTATGTATCGAACTTTTCAAAAATGTCTATTGTATGTATTGGGTGACCTGCTCAGCAGGTTGCCGGTTTTTCTGTGTTTACAATCAGCGTCACGTAGGATGACAAATCAGCGCCACGTCAGCATGACCGGTGCCACGTCAGCAAAAAGGTCACCCAATACATACAATAGACATTTTTGAAAAGTTCGATACATACAATAGAACGTTTGAAAGTTGGTTGCATACAATAGTAAAAGAGGTAAAGTTAAATACATAATGAAACAATTAACCCTGTTATATATGATATTTATGAAGTGTTATAAAAATAAATAAGTATATCTCGTTGAGCCTACATTCAATAATTTTCAATTTAATTTTTAAAACCCATATGCTAAATTATAACACTAAAGTCGTTGTTGGATCATTCTCATGTTAAGGAGACTGTATTAGCCTGTACGGAAATTTCGTAACACTTTGTAAGTTGCCAAGAAACTAAGAAAGTGTTTACAATATTATTCTTAATCTAGAATAATAACATTTAGAAGATGAACAAAATGAAGAGGAAGATCAAAGGAAAGGGGAAAAATAAAAAATAAATCAAGTGTGTTCATTTTTTTTAGAGAATTGAAGCAATTACTCAAACCCCAACACCACGAACATGTACAATTGTTTCATTTTCCGGAATTAAACATCTAATCTCATAATTTGAAGGATCACCTTGATACTAATAAGTCAACGGCTCTTTAGTAAATGCGTTAAAAGTGTATCATAGTTACTATAGAAGAGAATTGTATATGTAGACAAATATACCTAAAGACTAGTATAGCTAGTTATGTGTCTGTCTGTTTCTGGTTTTAGTTTGAAAATCGGTTGAGTTTTGCTGGTGGTTGTTGAAATTTTACGTGATTAGAATTTTGAACAGTAATCAAAAGTCAAAGTTGATGAAGACTATCCCAAATTAGATGCTTAATAATGTCAGCAACTTGACAAATAATCTAAAAGAAAAAAAAAATCAGTTAAATACCTTTTTTTCATTGGATATATTTTATTGCAAAATGCTAAAAAAAAGTCATAAGGTCTCTCAATAATACTACTTTCTCCGTTTCAATATTATTATCCATCTTAACATTTTAGTACGTTTCAAAATTATCTGGCACTTTAAAAATTTAGCGAGTCAAAAAATTGTACAATATGGGGTAAGATGAAACTTATTGATAGACTAGTGTAATGATTGTACTTTTTTAATATGTGTGTTTTTTTTTATCTGTGTAAAATAATTTTTGGACCGAAATAATAATTAAATTGTTAAGTAAACTCAAAGTTTCTTTCTATAAACTAAAATTAAATTTTTTTTTTGAACGGCCAAATTTAATTCCCCCCATACACCACTGCCTGGGCTCGAACCCCGGACCTCCAGGGAGGCAAGCCTCCCACCTCACTTTTACCACTTGGGTAAGAGATCATTGGCATAAACTAAAATTAATTAAAAAAATTAATTAAAAATATGTAAAGTATGTTCTACAATAGACAGTTCAAGTGTATTAAATGTAAAGTATGACGTTATTAAATGTAACTGTGCATTAAAAATAAAAGTTTAACTTTAATCCATGTACCTAATCGCTTGTCTTTGAAAGACTTAATAGATTTTGTTAGCATAACACTTTTTGTTGAAGGATAAGCAAACGTAAAAGCTATTGGGTAAATGATGTGTCTGCACGAGTATGATTGAATGATTATGTACTTTTTGAGAACGTTTAGCGAATATACTTTTGACACAACAAAGTGATTTTCAAGTTATCTATATCGGGTATGTTTGGTAACAATTAGCTGAAAAGCCACAGGATACGACTGATTAACTGATGTTTCAAAATTCAATGTTGGTTCATTAGAACCATATAAACCGACACCCAGAACTCCCATTAAGAGAAAAATGGAACCCCCGCAGTGTACAAAATAAATTTTGGAAACTGCTGGAGTAATTGTGGTCAGACTTGTGGAGTCTTTTCAAGTTAGTTGAAAAAGTTTCTCAAAAAAAGGGATTCTAGGTGATATTTTTTTAATATTCTCTACTATAATTTTGTTGCCAAACAAGAAAGATTGGATTGAGATTATAAAAAGTAGAATAATCTCTTAAAATGCTTTGTGTCAAACACTCCATTGTCAGTAGTTTAATGCTACATTTCGCTACTCCATTTTAGTACTAATTAATTAATTAATATTCTAACTGACCAACGGAACTCAAACTAGATGTTTTAGAATTTTAGTAGTTTAAGTAATGTGACAGTTACTCATAAATAGAGCCAATTTAATTAGCATCCTCCTCTAAAAAGGTAAAACGGATAATGTTTAGTTTACACGTACCGGCCATCTTCTTTTGGTACGAATTCTAGAAATTACTTCACGATAAGCCCATAAGAATGCATCGTTAACGTAATATTAAGGAAATCTTAAACATGTTTACAATTTAATTACGAACAAATGAACAAAAACTTATAAGCTAATTACATGTACAAGTGTGTTAAAAAATGTGTCCGTATGATAAATTTGATGTAGTGCAGTAAAGTAGAGGTGACAATTTTAGACCCATTGGTTAATTATGGGTCAATTTGGTTAATATTTAGGGGATGAGTTTGTTGGGTCTCCTCCCCATTTTGTGGATGAGTCTAAATGGGTTTTTCAATACAACCTCCAATTGTGTAACAATTAACCAACGGGTCTAGCGGGTAATTTTTTTTTTCACCTCATTTCATTTTTCACTCAAATTAAAAAAAAAGTTTGGTAAAAATCCGATGACCCGACCCGAGACCCGAGACCCAACCCAACCCATTCATTTTGCCACTTATGTAAACTAATTAAGTTTGTATCAAATATGATTGATAGCGGGCGAGTGCTAGTACCTTCCAAATTCCCGGATTTGGAGTAACTTGGGGCGCTTAAGGGCTCCGTACGGCTGGATTGGGCCAGTATATGGAGACTTAGCTATTGGGTCTCCCCGTACGGAGTACCTAGGCGATTTCTGTTAGCCTTTAAAAAAAAAAAAATCGCGATAAGTAGTTATGATAGTTAAGTCGAGAAATACTCGTTTAAAGTTAATCCAAGTACAGGTTCAATAACTATTACATAAAGAAATAAATTATTTTTGAATCATTTTCACTTAGGCTTATAAATTGACTTATATATTTAACATCTATCTATAAAGCCTCATTTTAGTGAAGTTAATCCAACCAGTGGTCCAATAAATTATTTGCATAGTAATTGTGGGTGTTTGGGAGAGCTTATTTGAGTTGCTTATTTTGGGTTTATTTTGAGTCCCCTCACAAAGGAGCACAAATAAACAAATAAGATTCACAAAATGAGTTTATCTAAACACTTAAATGTGAGATTATCAAGCAACTAAGCAATCAAAATAACCTCCCATGTTCGAAAGATTGTTACACTAAATAATTAAACGCATTATTTAAACTCGAACATTCATTTTACGTCGAAAAATGCATTTATCGAACCTAAAAACTAACCATGACTAATACGAGTACGTATTAATTGCGTTTTTTATCAATGAAAATTGAAAACCAATGTTTAAACCACTTAAGACATCTTAACATGTACCATTAACACGAAAATGTTAAACAAATCCAACTACACCATTATCTTATTTAGTAACAAGTAAACAAATGTAGTACCCCGTAGCTTTTTATGTACCGTTGAGATTTGAGCTTTCAGTTAGGTCTTGGTTTCAATGTGTCAACGTCCATGAGCGTACGTATAAGTGTCTTTTTGAAATGGTCATCATGTCCAAACACCATTTAATTAATGACGGATGCCTTGGAATATATTAGCTAACAAGTTTACTATATCAACTATCAAGTGGAACTGTGAAAGCATCTTCAAGGCTCGGTCTTACATCAAGCCCATTATTCTTTGGGCCCAAATATCATAATATAGTATTTCCATCAGATTTACTTGGGTCAACTTCCACTTGACTTTCAAAAGCCAACCAACATGAAGTTAATTATTTATTAATCCATCTGTCTCAAAATTATAGTCTATGTTTCCTTTTTCGAACATTTCAAATTAATTGTTCACTTTCAAAAATAGATAGTGAAGTTTGATCGTGATTACCATATTACCCTTAATTGAAATTATTATTACACACTTTTAAGAAAACAATAATTAATTGGTTAAGGGTAAAACTGTCATTTTGCAAAAAGTAAGAAAGAAAAAAGCAGTAATGATTATGTTTTTATTAAACTGCATATTTTTATCGGGTGACAATAATTTGGGACGGAGGGAGTAGTTATTAATTAAAGCGTCTCATAAAAAGTGTAAACGCTTCCATATTACTTTTTCTCTGTATAAGTGTTAACTTCTAAAAGCAACATATTAACTTTACCATTTTATCATTAATATTTTTTTGTCAAAATTGATATATAGAAGTCTGTGAAAAAAATAATAGTAAAAGTGTCAACTTAGACAATATAATTTATTAAACATTGTGAAAAGTCATTCGGATACTTATTTTAGGACGAATGGAGTATATTAATTACCAAACATATATATGAAAATATAATAATAATGTTGTGGGATCAGATGGGCAACTGCATTTTGTAAAGAATGAGTGACATGCGATTTTAGTCGTTGATTATGTGATTAACGGTCAATATCTGCAACACCGCATTTTATGTGCAAACTGCATTTTACAGAAAATGGAGTGTTATTAATATGCATCAAATTTGGACCGTTAATCACAGAAATCAACGTCAAAGATTGTCTGCTCCTCCTCCCCTCCCCCTCCCCCTCCCCCTCACCCTCAAAATGCAGCCGCCTTGGTAACCTTACCCTAATAATATATATATATATATATATATATATATATATATATATATATATATAACATAGATCTAAGTGTTATATTTTGTAAACATGGATGACTTTGTAAGTTCAAAGCTTCTAATCCACTTGCAAAACCAGCTATGAAAATTGGTTTACGTTTATTAGTTGACACTTGACACCCACCATAATTAAGCTCTCGTTAGAATATAAGTTGTAGTACTTAATTACGTGCTTATTGAAGCCATCATCATGTTTATTCAAACAACAATTAAGATCGATAATAATGCCTATTATCAACCTTCAAAAAAGCCTTCATAATCTAGAGCAAGGTCAACTTGAAAAAAGTATGAAATATATTTGAATAAGATACATGTTAGGTTAAGTGAACTAATTATGGAATTATTTAAGGATCGATCGAGTATATCTTTTTTGGGGAAATTAATAAAAATGCCATTATTTTCGAAGTTATTTTCCGTTTTGCCCCTTACAAAAAAAAGTTGCGGATTTGCCCTACCCGTGCGCAGGTCGCACCATGCGACCTGCGACCCGGTCACCACGACCTGCGACTGACGAGTTACCGAGTAAAAGACATCAAAACAAAGCCGGCGACTAGAACGATGACCGAGTAAAAGACACTCAAACGGTCCGGGCGCAGGTCGCATGATGCGACCTGCGACCCGGTCACCACGACCTGCGACTGACGAGTTACCGAGTAAAAGACATCAAAACAAAGCCGGCGACTAGAACGATGACCGAGTAAAAGACACTCAAACGGTCCGGGCGCAGGTCGCATGATGCGACCTGCGACTAGTTCACCACGACCTGCGACCACACGACGTTTCCGAGTAAAAGACAAGCCTGAGCCCCGTTCACCGATCGCTGCGACCAAATCGTGGGGACCTGCGACCCGTTTACTAGTCGCAACTGATGTTCACTAGTCGTAACTCTTGTTCACTGGTCGTAAGTCTTGGTCACTAGTCGTAAATTACCATTTTCGGATTTTTCAAATTAAGATTTTTAAAATTTTTCAGATAAGCTTTTTTGATATTTTTAAGATTTTCTGCGTTTTTTGTACTTTTTTGATGATGATCTAGATAACTTTTTATCTTTTTAGATAAGATATCTTATCTTATCTTATCTTTCCGGATAAGATTTTCCTTGATTTTCTTGATTTTTTTGATTTTCTTATCTGTTCATTTATAAATAGAATTATCAACACTTCACATTCTCACCACATTCTCAACTTTTTTATATATCTTCGTCATTAGTTTTCTGAAAATGGTTTTGAATGAACATTTTTGGTATTTTCGGTCTCCAAATGAAGAACCATCAACTGAGAAAATATACGCAGAAGTACCCTGGATGTTTAGTGTTGCTTTCCGTCACGCCGGACATTTTCAGGGCTCTTACAGAATGTACACTCAAGGTTCATTGACGTTTCTTGACTGCGTTGAGGCCGATGAATTTTCAACCAAACTTTTGGAAACGGCTTTGAACGAGCTCGGTTACGTGCCTCCACCGAAGTGGTATTTTTACTTTAAGGAGCATGAAAAAGACCTAGATAATGGTTTACAATTGATAACCGATGATGTCCAGCAACTCAAGCAGATTACTGACTATGCCAAAATACATAGAGAAATTGAGGTATATGTTACACGCAACGATCTGTCACATTTCTCGAATTCTGATCCAACAATGCCGTTTGCAATATCTAAGGTTATTACCGGCTCTTCTGCCGCTAGGCGTTTATTCGATTAGTTATTGGTTAAATCTTGTAATTTGTATCTTTATTTCAATAAATTCTATAGTTTGCCAATTATGTACGTTTAGTTGATAATGTAATTTTATGATTTTTAATCCTTATGTAATATCCGAGGTTTAGTAATGTTCAAACAAAGTAAGTTAATCAAATACACCACAATAATGCAAACATAGATAACATTTCAAACAAGCACATAACATAGTTTTTTTCATCACAACAATTCCAAATGTGACTCAAGGTTGACTCAAATGTACACTCGGATAAGTTTGAGTCGCCTGGGATGGCTCTCCTTCCTCCTCCTCTAAGTGGCTTTTCGTTGATTTTGTGGACGTCTGCTGCAAGTCAAATAATGACGATTGTATTAATAATACAATGTAAATTTTCTATGTTAATATGAATAAATTTAATAACTTACTTTCTTAGATCTTGATTTAGATCTTGATTTGGACCTTGAGTTTGATCTTGCGGTGGTTCTTGATCGGGTTGGCTCATCGGTTCTATCGTAAGGAGCAATACAATTAACTCGACTATGACCGCGTTCCTTGCACCGACTACATTGATTTTTGTATTTCCGTTTCTCCTCTCCTTTCGAAGGAATACGAGCACGGCCAGGTGGGCGGCCAGATTGCCTCTTCACAAGTACCGGCGGTAAGCAAATCTGCAGAATACCTGGATCTTCCCATTCTGAAGGATGAGGTGTTGGATTTATAGCCTCACTGTAGGCTGCTCGATATGTTTCCGTGGTGAAATACCTCTCCGCAAAGCATCTCACATTGTCCATTTTAAAGTGACGGGTCACTGCCGCTACATGTCCGCAAGGTAAACCAGACAGTTGCCATTGCTTACAAGTGCATGTTCTTGCTTCCAAGTTGACTGTTCCATTCTTTTGCCTATCCACCACCTCACATATCATGTTTGTGGATGGTTTGACCTTCCAGCTGAGTGATTTGCCAACCCTCTTACCAATTTTGTGTTCTGCATATGGCGTGACAAGTGTTATAACGGCCGCTGCAGTGTTTCGATGTTTGAAATACGATTGTTGTATTGAAGATCTAAAAAACTCCAATAACATTGTCACCGGGAGTTTTCTTGCATGCTTGGTCATGACGTTAATGGACTCTGCACTATTAGTTGTGAGGTATGCATATCGTGTCTTTGTTGAATGATGCCTTGACCATCGTTCTTTCCCCACCTCTCTAAGAACATTAGCTGAAGTTGGTAAATGTCTTGAAATGACATCAAAATGTTCATCGAAATCCGACTTTCGGTAAGCCTTACACATTTTCCTGTAATGCCATTCAAAGTGCTTGACTTTTGCAGATTTGTTTTTCAGGTTCATCAACAAATGACGGCTACATAGGGCATGAAATGCCTCTGGAAATACATCTGAAATACCGGCTGCAATTGCTGGAGCCCTATCAGAGATGAATGTGAGGTTGTCAATCCCACCAGCAGATTCAAGTGCGTCACGTAAGTTTCCCAAGAACCAGGTCCACACGTCGGTCGTCTCTCCCGCACCAATGCCATAAGCCAGTGGCAAGATGCCATTGTTACCGTCCATCGCCACAACAATTAAGTTAGTACCCAAGTACCCACCCTTCAAATGTGCCCCATCTACGATTATTACTGGGCGTGTATGGTTGACAAATGAACGTATCTGCAAAGGTCAGATAAAAATATATATAAATCATATAAGAATGTACGTATGTGAACTAATAACAATTACTTACAGCTGCACCGATGGACATGTAACACATTACAAATTTATCCTCATCGTCTGTACGGAGATTCGTAGTGCTCCCCGGGTTATGTAGCTTTAGGTTGTGCAGGTAAATCGGAAGCTTTTTAAACGATTCAGCGGGACTACCTCTCAACAGCTCTATAGCATAACACTTTGCTTTCCATGCTTGGTTGTATGTAAGGCTGATTTTAAAGCGTTCAGTCATATCAACTTTGATCTCTTTTCCTCTGTATACACGTCCTTCCAAAGTCATGGCCTCTTTCAATATGTTACCAAGCACTTTCTTGGTTGCATGACGGCTATTTGACAATATTTGAGTACGAGAACATGTGTGAGCGTCGTGTAACTTCCTAACTTGGAAGTTGTCACAATATTGGATACACGCTGCACTTATCTTCCAATCACAATTAGGCAAAATACATTTTGTTGTGTACCTTTTTTTGTCTGACTTCTTTGGTTTAATCTGAAAACCTTCTTCAAGACACTTGGTCTGCAATTGAAGGAGAAATTCATCTTTACTTTTAAATGTTTGGCCCTCTCGAATACGACAAGATTTCTCATACATGGTAACTGGTCGTTTTGGAACTTCTTCCTCTTCCTCTTCTAACGGCTTTGGTATATTCCAGAATATATCATGTTCGGTTGCTTTTACTGGTATTGGCTTGTCGTATATATCTCTTTGATCTGGCTCATCCTCCTCATCATCCTCATCATCTTCAACAATGTGATTACAAAATGGATGGTCATGATCCTTTGGTGGATTGACATTTTCCTCATGATAATGATCATAATCATGAGGATGTGGATCTGGCTCTGGCTCCTCCACATAGTATTTTGAATGGGAATGATCATAGTGAACATCCGAACTAAAGTTGGAATCATACTGGGTCTCTTCAACTACCCTAAATGAATGGTTTAAGGGTTGTTGTGTTGTGTATGCGTGATTTGATGTGTTTTGTGGAGGAGCATGGTAATGAAATTGATATTGTGGTTGATAAGGAAACGGAATTTGTTGAAAGGGCTGTTGAAAAGATTGATATTGAGGTTGTTGAAAGGGTTGTTGGAAGGGCTGTTGAAAAGATTGATATTGAGGTTGTTGAAATGGTTGATATCGAGGTTGTTGGTAATATTCATTAGTGTTTTGTTGGTGAAATTGTGGTTGATAACCAGAACTACTACTACTAGGTTGATTGCTACCCATGCCCGAGATATTTCGTACAATATCAACAATGTAAATTTCTATTGGAGCATTGTTAATTGCATGGCACAAAAATTCCCCAAAATCATCAACATCATCACTTATATCAACAACATACTGACCGAGCTTATATTTTAGACAAACTGGTGAATCAAGTGGTAGAGCTATTTTTTTCAAAACGTTTTTCAACAAAACTTTGCATGTCATGGGCTTTTCTGGTGCCACTGGAAGTTTTAACGGCACTCTACTACATTCTATTGGCAAATACATTGGCGTGTTGTTAATATATTCAAAACGACCCCCATAACAGATAAAAAGTTTAAACTTATCCATTACAAACCGCAAAACTAATTAAGTGGTTGTAAAATTTTACCTGAAGATTGATTTCAGATGTTGCCCATATGTTTTACTGATGATGAACGACTTTCAGTTGAGAGAGATTTATGAGAATAGGATAAAGAGTGTTATGAAATACTGAAGAAAATCTTATTATATAAGTATAAGTCTATCCATATCGTTATCCAAAAAGTACCAAAAATCTTAGAAAATCGTAGAAAATCTTATCTTCAAAAATCTTATCTAGATAAGTCTTATCTTGAAAAATAGTGAGAATCTAAGAAATGTCAGAAAATCTTATCCAGAAAATCTTATCCTCCAAGTCGTGCAATCATAAATTCGCAGGTCGCAGGTCTCAGGTCGCAGCTCGCTAGTCGCCAGTCGTAAGTTGCAAGACGTAAAGGATTAATCTGTTTTAATACATAACAATGGATTAATCATGTCTAATACATCAAAAAGGATTACTCTAGTACAAAAGTCTAATACATCAAAAAGGAATAATCTAGTATAATAATCAAGGAGGTGGTGGTGCTTTCGGCACTGGCGGCTCTGGCGGTGGTGGAGGAGATGGCGGCTGCCAATCAAAACGAGAACTAAAGAAAGTCTGAATCATCCGCTGCCTATACTCCAACGCAAATGACCCTGTATCCTCACTCATCCTATGATCTTGGTTATAGGCAATAGTCTCCATATTCCTGCACACCCAAACTCCACAGTCGCCTAGTCCACTGTTCTGCACAGGCGCATCCTCTAACAACTGTAAACGCAACTGACAAGTATCTTTAAAAGGCTTTTTACGTCCCTCAGCCCATTGACTCCAAAACCTAATTGCGTCCAGATAATGTACTATGTAGCAACCTAATTCTTTGACAAGTTCCTCTCGCTCATCTCCACAAAGCTTTGGAAGGCTGTCGTATCCAATGACATCAAAAAAACGAAGATCAAGCACCACTAGTATCCAGTGATCTACTCTTGGAATGTGGAGCGGCAAAAGTATCTGCATATACATATACTAGATGTATGACGAGTATCCTGATCGTCATGAGGCGCTGACAAAACAATATCATCAAGCGCCTCGTCATGAGATACGGGGGCAGGAGACACCAGATCAACAGCTTTTGGACTAATACGTGGCTTCTTATAAGGCCTCTTGACATCAACGACATGTTTCTGCTCATTAAAGAATTTGTAACTATCCTTCCACCAATCGCACTCCTTCTCCGTTTTAGTCGGCCTCAACGTCATCTTCGGAAGCATGTCAGGCGTAGTAGAATCCTACAATTTAAAAAGAAATACACAAAAAATTGGAAATGTCCTTTTTATAAAACTAATAAACCAGCTAATGTTTCAGCTTACAAGTCAACACAATTTCAACAATAAATATATAAATATATATATGTATATATATATATATATATATATATATATATATATATATATATATATATATATATATATATATATATATATATATATATATATATATATATATTCCAACATAAGTTTATAAATAACACCAAAGGAGATATATCAAAGTAAGTCACTTACCGGCACTTCTAAGAATTTGTCAAATTTTTGAGATTCGTCAATCCTAATTTTGCGCGTCAAATAAACACCCCGAGGAACTTCCTTTGGCAACCTGAATACAACATCTTTTAATTGATGGGAAAAAGCATCCAAAATCCAACTCTGATAAAATATAAGCACACTTCAAATTAGCATAATAGTATATTATATAGAAAAGTACGTTAAACAATAATAAGTAACATGGAGCTACCTTAAACGCCCACCCGAAACCACCCAATGTGTATTTCATCCCTTCCTTAGCCTCCCTTTTCTCCAACCCATTATTCAACTGCGCATAAGTTCTATCCCAAACAAGATTACCCCAAGGGTACCTGGCAAACAAAAATAAGCTGACATATATTAGTATATGTTAAAAATTAGGAACATTGACAATTTTCAAATCGGACGAAACAATCGTTTAAAGTACCTGTCAAACACATCAAAATCCTCAACTAGATGCATATAATAATCCTCAACAACATACGTCGGCTGCTTTCCCATAAAACCAATGTTTATCAGAAGTAGCATACACAATCTAACGCAATCCTCATCGCTTAGTTTATTCGACCCGACGAATGTGTTTGGATCCCAAACCTTTTCCTGAAGATTTCTTACTTTCAACTTATCCAACTTCGGAAACACACGTTCTTTAAATGCAGGAGTCGTCTTAAGAACATCCGAGCTAATGTGATGCGCAAAATCAACGTTGTGACCGAACCGAAGCCCAGTCACTAGACAAAACTCCCGCCGACCAAATCGAATATGATGTTCCGGGGTGATCTTAAACCACAACTCATCAACCTCCTGCCGAGGATGCTCCAGATTAGGTCGATTACAGCGTAATTGGAGCATATGATGTACAAAGCCTGGGCCATTGTCTATTGTCTTTAAATCCAACCAATGACCTAAACAATGTTCTCTAAATATCTTAACTTGCTCGGTTGTCAAAACACGCCTAAATTCACTAATGACACTAAGTTGGCTCTTCAATGTCAATTTCGCATGAGTAAACTGCAAAAACATCATCAGTCAATCACTGTTAGTCGAAAATAAAAGGGCACATATATATACACATACACACACACACACACATATATATATATATATATATATATATATATATATATATATATATATATATATATACACACACACATATATATATCATTATATACATATACATATACATATATACTAATGATATATACATATACATATACATATATTTATATATACTAATCATATATATATACCTATATATATATATATATATATATATATATATATATATATATATATATATATATATATATATATATATATACATACGAGAACAATTGCGACTAGTGAACTTCATTTGCGACTAGTGCCCAAGGATTGTGACTAGTGATCCCCAAGATTGCGACTAGTGATCAAAACGCAGGTCGCAGGCTTTGTTTTATCACGCACGCCAATTGTTCGATGAAATGCCTCAAAGAAATTTCAAAGGAAAAAAATATAAATCGAGTATAAACTAGATTATCCATTATTCTAACCTACCAAACACATCAAAACACGGTAATATCAATTAAACAAAGCAATGTATTTGTCTAAATATCAAAAATAAGAGCGCACACCAACTGTTCGATAAAATGACTAAGAGAAATTTAAAGAATAAAGCTTATAAATCGAGTATAAACGAGTTAGTACCATTTTAGAAGACATGTTTTGAGCAAATTAACCTTCAAATTCGCATCACATTTTGTTTGGGCTTCGAATTTGGAAACGGCAGCGGCGGCGGTGGAGTTTGTGGTGGTGGTTTACGGCTTGGTGGTGGTTACCGGGTATTGGTGGTTCACGGTGGGTGGCGGTTTAAGATTGGTGGTAGTTCACGGTGGGTTTGGTGATGGTTGCCGCGGAATCGGGTGGTCGCAGAATGGGTGGTCGGGTGGTGAGGGTGAATCGCTCACGGGTTGCACAAAATAAAAAATAACGGGTCGCACAAAAAATGGAACGTAAATGGGTTATTTAAAACGCGGAGGGTCGGTCGCAAGTCGCATAGGGTCAGTCGCAGGTCGCTGTGAACGAGAGATCTTGCCGGCTTCGTGTCTTTTACTCGGAAACGTGAGGTGGTCGCAGGTCGTTGTGAACGAGTCGCAGGTCGCATCATGCGACCTGCGCCCGGACCTTTTGAGTGTCTTTTACTCGGTCATCGTTCTAGTCGCAGGCTTTGTTTCGATGTCTTTTACTCGGTAACTCGTCAGGTCGCAGGTCGTGGTGACCGAGTCGCAGGTCGCATGGTGCGACCTGCGCACGGGTAGGGCAAATCCGCAACTTTTTTTTGAAAGGGGCAAAACGAAAAATAACTTCGAAAATAATGGCATTTTTATTAATTTCCCATCTTTTTTGTTATAAAGTAATAAACCAATGTAGTTGAATATGTAAATTTTACAAGTTAAATAATGATAATAATAATCTAATATATTAAGATCTTAATAATAATAAATTATATATATAGAATACATTTGTTGACATCATCAAAAACCTAATTAACCAATAAATTTGCTCAATTTTGTCTAACTAAAAATTTAAGATACGATTACATCATACCAAATAATTAATAATTTAATAAAAAGCAAACAAATCTTAACGAATCCAAAACTTTGGCTCCTTTCATTCTTCACATTTTTATGTTTTTGGTTGTTTATTTATTTTATTTTCTTTAATCGATTAACTTCTTTTTTCTTTTTCTTTTCTATCATTCTCTATCATAACTTTTTATTTTATTTTTAGAAAACACCTTTTTTTTAAGAAGACGATTTTCAACTATAGACTCTAAAGCAACACAAGAATAACAATAAAGCTTTATACAACAAATCATATATAAACGAAAAATAAATTTCAAAAAGAATATACTCAAAAAATTGTTCTACATAGTCAAAAAATAAATATTCACGATGAACCTTACATAACTAATTTCAATACCACTAAAGCGAACTCTTTTGGTAATATTATTATGATTATTATCTAAGTGAAAAATTTAGTTACTTGTATATCCGGCTATGTACTCACATGGGTCTAAAAGTAATAAATTTATTTATTGTAGCTTTTAGTACTATTAATTAAATAAATAAAAAGTGTAAAAGTGAGTTTTTGAACTTTGTAATAAAGATGAACTACTTTATAACCCGCAAAATTTGCGGGCTAGTCCATTAAAAAACATGTAGGATGACAACTTAAATGAGATGAAATGTAATGATGAAGTTATACCAAAGTGCAACCCGACACCAAATCAAATATATAGTCAAGGAAGCACTCAAATCCTTAAAGACAATTAAATTAAAGAACAAATTTAAAAAGAAAAGGCTTGAACATGCAACCTTTTCGAAAATTCGGCATAGTGACTAATATAAGGAAGCAGTACTATAGAATCAAAAAACAAATCCAATTATGTCTAAAAATATTAAATTCAATTAAATTTTAACCAATATCATATTCATAATGATGATAAAAATTATGAAAAGCTATAGGCTACAACTCATTTTCGCGGGCGTGCAAGCCATAGGGTGCAGGGTGCTTATTGCTGGAAGCCTAATGAAGTAGTCGGTTGTGGCGATTAATGCAAGTGCATATTGACGCGTAGTTAAATTCTCATGAATATCTTTCAAGGTCTTTTCACGCAGCTGGTCAGCCTGCCAAATGGAAGAAATATGTGCCAATTAGCAGTCATTATAAAACATACAATTTTATCACATGATCGAATTCTGTTGACTTTTTTTTTAGTATAGAATTAATGTTCGTTTTTTTTAAATTTAACTATTTAAATTTCAAAAATTAAGGGGTAATAAGGGGTAATCTAGTCTTTAATCAATTCCTAATCTACTATTTAGGTTGTCCAAATTGATTAGCTTAATCCATGGTTCAAAATAAAAAAGCTAATCCAATTAATGGTTGAGATTAACTTAAATGGGACTAATTACATGATGACAACCTTATTAGCATTTTATTATAATATATATAAAAGAGATGGGAGTCACTTGTGCAACGAGTTGAATTTTGAGATAAAAATATCGATTTTGATTCTAAATTTCGGGTATTAATATGATTGGGTAAGGTTCAAATAAGACTAAAAATTTATGTGGGAATAGAGGAACCAATGATATGGTGTCATGTGTACAAAGAGAATACAAAACCCATTTACCCCTTAAGTTAAATATCTCACAAACGACAAATCGAAAAATTATGAAAATTGCACCAATAGATTCAGCGTTTGATCCTCTTCAATTTGCCGTCCATTAAGGCATACTTTCAACGAGTTTTTTTTTCATTATTCACGAAACCCCAAACTCCCAACCCTAAACCCTAAACCCTAACCCCTAAACCCCAAACCCTAAACCCTAAACGCTTTATAAAACTCTAAACTATAACTCATACTAAACCCTGTTAAACCCTAACACTAAACCCTGCTAAACCCTAACACTAAACCCTGCTAAACCCTAACTCTAAACCCTAACCCTAAACCCTAAATCAAATGTATAATCAATCACTAACACATGTGTTACTAATATGTAAAACCCACCAAAAAATGAAAAAAAAAAATTCGTCGGAAGTATGCCTTGATGGACGGCAAATCGAAGAGGATAAAACGCTGAAAAATATGGTGCAATTTTCATGCTTTTTTGACTTGTCGTTTGTGAGATATTTAATTTTTAAAAACGTGGATGAGAGAGAAAAAAGTGACACATGGCATATTGTGGTTGGTTCCTCCATTCTCACACAAAATAAATTGTCTCAATTGAACTCTTCTCTAATATGATTATATTATCACCTCTAACTGTTAAGTGTTAACTAATCAATGGTCCTAAGATGATTACCATTTCTACTACTCAATAAATAATACTCCGTAGTTGATTTGGCAATTTAAACAATTCCAATAATAAAATAATTAAATGATGTGATTAGTGACTTTTATCATAATAAAATAATAACGCAACCACAGATTTTAACATAATAAAGTAAATACAAAATATTTAAATACTTTGATGTCAATCAATATAAATTTATAAATTTCATATATATTACTAAAAACGGTCTGTATGTATACACGGGTTTAAAAGCTAGTAAATAAATATAGGGCGATCACCAACCTATTTTTTCCTTTCGATGTGTCGATCCACAACGTACATTCTTATTAACAAAGTTGACACGTCATTAAATGTTACAGGTAAAATGAAAATAATATATTGAAGACATTGGAACATAATAAAAAATATGTTGGCGATACGTATCATAAACCCTAAACAAATATATGTTTTAACGTGTATATAAGTATATAGATTGTTAGAGATTATAATTTGAGAAATAATATACATATTGTAGAAAAGGGTTGTAAATATTTGACTTCGTTAACGTATATAGGGATATAAATATAAATATACTTAAACTTTCACTACCTTTAATCTTTTTAAAAGATTCTAACACATTATTTTTTTAAGAAGCCTTATAATTTTTATTTTGTCATACAAAGATTCTTGATTTATAAGTCATTGAGATTATTAAAACGAGAAACTCAAGTGCTTAAAATCTTCTACGATCCCTCCGCCAAACACACCCTAGTACAATACATATTTTGCTAAGGGTCATTTTTTTTTTAACGGCAAAAATTGTATATATAAATATTGCAACTAAAAAGGTCAACTAGCAAGGAACTAGAGACCATAAATACAAAAAATCATAAAACGGTAGATACACAATTTAGATTCTTCCTGGAACTTTAACTGCGAAGATTGCAAAAGGGGTAAAAAAAACTCATGCCGATTACAGAAATTCCGAGACATGAGAAAAACCCCCACCAACAGAGGCCATGCCACAGGTTTTCACTCTGTGGTCTTTTTGATGCAATCCCATACAAGTCCCGGGGTAGGCAATCTTCAAAGATATAACACATCTATGATCCAACAAACAATAGCAAGCTTCCAAATTATCCGTAAATTTCTTTGAAAATCCAGCGAAGCTGAGATGCATCCGAACAAAACAGCCACTGTCCATGCACGACTCCTTCCTTAGAATTAGATAAATAAAAGCGGGTTTTTAATCCACTCATCCCAACGAATTCTCGACTTCTTGCACCTGCTACTATACCACAAGAAAGAGTAATTAATTATAGACTCGACAAGGATAATGTCACGCTTCTTGGACGGATTGAAAATGGAATCATTTATGAAGCGCCACAATTCTCACCATATAACATAGGTAATAGTATTGATAATATCCTTAGCTTTAGCATGCGCATTCAGCGACTCCACAGATTCCTGAAAATCAGAGGGTTCGAGTGCAATATGGAGTTGGATATCCAGCCATTTGATAATCGAGTTCCAAACCTTCTTTGCAACATGGCACTCAACCAAAATATGATGTACAGTTTCAATACCATTACCATAATTGGGACAAGCAATGGAGTTGATATCAATTCCTCTAAACCACAAATTAAAACGAGTTGGTAGCCGGTCCTTTAACACTCTCCAAACATGAATGTTAACTTTCCGTGGGACAATTTTGTTCCATCTGGTTGCGAGGTAATGACGAGGCAATTTAAGATTATCAAGATGTTTTCGAACCCCATTAACCGTGAACTCATTCAATTGTGCATAGGTCCAAATCCAACTGTCATGGGAATTAACAATAGTCACATTCGAGATACACTCAATGAGATTATGATATTGCAACTCTTCAGCTCCGCCCCGAATGTTTTTGCGCCAATTCCACGAGAAAGTCGCACCATTCCATCTATTACCGATAGTAACCTGTTTGTCAGTCTCCAAACATCTAAATTTGAGTTTATTTTTTAAAGTGCAGTTTTATTTCATTTTTTGCTCTTTTAAAAGGACAAATACTAAGTTCCCGCCTAATTTTTGTTACATTATACTACAAATTTTCCAAAGAGGACAGCTACCTATAGTGGTGCACTCTGACTCCGCCCGTTACTATAAACTAGTCCGTAACAAATAAAAAGGAGTAATATTACTGCAGAAATTTGGTTAAAATTAAAATAGTAACGATCAGGCATAAAAATTGTAAATTTAGCCCAAAATCATAGAATATTTTGAAGACATTATATTAGTAAGGTGTTTGTCAATGTTTTGAAAACTGGTTTTTATGTTGAACCGGGGAGGGATCCGGTTTCGGTCGAACCACCGGTTCAACCGGTTTAGTGTAAAAGTCAAGCTTTCTTTCGATTTTGGCCTTTCTCGTTCGATTTTGACCTTTCTCGTTCCTTTTATAATTTAAGATATACATAAATAAATAAATAAAAAAGGGAAAACCGCTCAATCCAAAGAATAGTCAAACTTGGCCCAAAACCAGTTTACAACCGGCCGGAAATCCTAAAATTCCCTGTTCAACCGGTTTTCAAAATATTGGTCTTTGTAACCTTGCAATCTGATAAGCTATGACATAATTTTATTTTATGTATATACATTAAGGTCTCATAGTAAATAGGCCGGATTAGTACGTAATAAATTAAAATAGGGAGCTTGTAAGTAGTAATGCGATATAAAGTCAAAATCCAATCAGAAGCATGAAGTCTGTAAGTGTATACTACAACAATTTATTGATAAAATAATAGAACTTCCTTTTTCTAAGAAAATAATGCGATGTTTGGATGTATATTGATCGTAACAATTGGGCATTGCCCAAGTGGTACCGTCACCGCAAACGCTTAGATCTCACATATGTAACATATAAGTGTTGGATCATAAACTTGATTAGGTCCAAACTGATATTGGACTAACCAAAATAAGGAAGCAAGGCCCAAGTTCAAACATGGGAAAATATCTAGAGAAGTATTTGGAAGCTTCTAGAATAAAAGATATACAAATATCTAGTAAAAATATCTAGTTGAAGTATCTAGTTAAAATATCTAGATATTAGTATGTAGTAAAAATATCTAGATATTATTAGAAATATCTAGATATTAGTATGAGAAATATCTAGATATTTAGTAAGAAATATCTATTATCCATGGAAATATCTAGTGTGTTGAAACTTCCATGGACTAGTATAAATAGGTGGTGGTATAACCATTTGTAATCAAATCATTGTAAGAAGTCATTGTAAGTCATTGTAAGCAAATTTGTAATCAATAAACACATTATTCTCTAAATCCTCTCTTTCAAATACTCTTCCAACCTTTTTCACCTAAAACCTCTCAATTACATCAAGCTTAGAAGGCTCAAAGAGCTAACAAAGTGGTATCAGAGATACGTCGATCAAGATGTCAAGTATGATGAACTCGTTTCAATTTCCTAGTCTTACCAAAGATAACTATGGAAGTTGGTGCATTCGAATGAAGGTGTTACTCGGCTCATACGATGCATGGGAGATTGTTGAAAAAGGCTACAAAGAGATTGATGAAGATAAGTTAAATGATGCCCAAAAGGGTGAACTACATAAGCTAAGAAAGAAGGATCAAAATGCCCTCACTCTTATTCATCAAGGTCTTGATGATTCAATGTTTGAGAAGGTTGCAAACGCAACTACTTCAAAGGAGGCATGGGAGATTCTTCAAAATGTATTCAAATGAGTTGATAAGGTTAAGAAGGTACGTCTTCAAACTCTTAGAGGAGAGTTTGAGAAACTACAAATGGAAGAATCTGAAAGTATATCGGATTACTTCACCCGTGTTTTAACAATCTCAAATGAGATGAAGAGAAATGGTGAAAGTTTAAGTGACACAAGAGTGATAGAAAAGATTCTTCGCTCTTTGACACCAAACTTTGACTATATTGTGGTGGCCATAGAGGAGTCAAAAGATGTTGACTCTATGACCATTGATCAACTCATGAGTTCACTACAAGCTCATGAGGAGAAACTAAAGAAGAGAAGGGAGAAAGAGCCCTTAGAGCAAGCTTTATACTCAAAGCTCTCTTTCAAAGAAAGAGAAAAGAGTTTTGTACACGGGAAGGAGCAAGGATGTGGACTGGTGGCTACCGAGGTCGTGGTGGTTCACAAGGACGAGGACGTGGAAGAAGAGAAGATGAAATTGAATCTTCTAGAAGAGGTCGTGGGAGAGGTTTTGAGCCTCAAAGAGGTGGTAAGCCCCAAGTACAATGTTACAATTGTCAAAAGTATGGTCATTATGCAAGAGAATGTTAAAGCTCGAAACGAGTGGAAGAGGAGGCTAATCTTGTTGTAACACCTTCAAAGTTCGGGTTGCGGAAGCGGTCGGGTCGAGTGTTACCAAATCAAATATCACAGCATAAGATACATAATGAGCGACTCTAAATGAGACGTTTGAAAATAATTATACATTCCCAAAATAAAATGTTTACAACGTTGCGAGTTTGATAGTAATTTCCAAATACATAATTTGAAAATACAAAAGTAAATGCAGAGTGATCCCAATTGTTTGTAAATATGCGACTAGAGCTAGCATATCTTGTAGCAATCCTAATCCTGCTGGGCACCTGAGGACACATGCTAAAACGAGTCAGCTATAAAGCTGGTGAGTTCATAGGATTGTTAGTTGAAACATAAAGTATAAACCTTTTATGTTTTGAAAATGAATTCAAAATCCATTATTTGAATTGTATTGTTATGTTATTGTAATACCAATGTATATAACTATAACGGGGTATTTCATACCCAAATAGTGATGACGTGCACCTAAGTACATAAAGAGTGTGGCATACTATACCTAGATATCTATTGGGTATAATTGAGTCTACAGACGTGAGGCAATACATGCCTGAGTATGAATCGTGTGGTTGTATGACCGCGTCATATGTTAACGAGTAATGATGTTACTTATGTTGTATTAAAATGTGAGGATGCCCCCGTGGCATAATATGTGGTGCCCAGTAAAAATTAAATTGTAGTCTCGCAGACTATGACTGAGTAACTAGTGTATTGCATCCAACAACAGTTAATTGTAGACCCGCAGATCTATGATTGAATGTTTAGTGTGTCCGTTTGACCAGTTAGTGTGAGCTAACCCGGACATGATTGAAAATAATTGTAGTTCCGCAGAACTATGATTGAATGTTTAGTGTGTCCGTTTGACCAGTTAGTATGAACTAACCCGGACAGGATTGAAAATGTTTAGTGTGTCCGTTTGACCAGTTAGTATGAGCTAACCCGGACATGATTGAAAATGTTTAGTGTGTCCGTTTGGCCAGTTAGTATGAGCTAACCCGGACATGATTGAAAATGTTTAGTGTGTCCGTTTGACCAGTTAGTGTAAGCTAACCAGGACATGATTGAGCTAACGGCCTCGCGTGATAACCTCACCGACCCGTTAACTTATTGCGGATCACGAGCATAAGCTCGCTCATCCGTGAATGAGTGTGGATCACGAGCATAAGCCCGCCCATCCATCGATTGTATTGCTTTACCGCGATATCGTACTTGTGCCCACTGCAATACCGTGGCATCGTTTTGTGCCCACTTTACCGTGGCATCGTTTTGTGCCTAATCAGGCATCGACCGCATTGCTCGCAAGCAACGTATGTAATTGAGCCGGCAGTACTACGACATGCCCGACTTGAGATAGTTGAGCCGACAGTACAACGACATGTCCGACTAGAGTAAATGAGAGTTGGCAGTACTACGACATGCCCGACTAAATTGGTTGTATTTGTATGTGTGTACGTATACCTACATTGTAACATCCTCTTCAGTGGCCTGGTATTTTTCTATCTAAATCGAATAATTAATTTTTAGATAATTATTTGTTATAAATTGTGTTTATTGTGAAACTTGGTTAAATAGGTCTTAGGACTTATTGTGATCAATAAAATGTTGTTTGATTTAAAATAGGAAAGTTGACGGTAATATAAAATAAATTTCTCGCATTTAGTGACTAAGTGCCAGACAATAGATTTAGAGCGGGTATAAAATACCCATTGTTTGGGGCCGGTTAAATAAAGGGCCGATCCCTTTATTGGGATCACTTTCCCAATTCTCTCTTTCAAACAAAACCATAAACCCTAACTTAATTATAGTAGCTAATCATCAAATTGAAAGGTGAATTGAAGTGTGATCTCTTCTATGAACATCATCATCATCACCTAGTTTCTCATCTTGATCTTCATACCATTTGTAAGTGATTTTAGTTCATGAACTCAAGTTTTAGAATAAATGATGAAATTGATAAAGGGAGATGAATCATTTGATATAGTTGGTAAACACTTGTGATATATGATGTTATGTGATGATTCTTAACTAGTTAGATGCATTAGAATCGAGTTTCATGAGCTTGATTTATGAAAATGGAATTTGTGTTCGTTCAGGTCTGTTCTTGAGCTGAAGAACAGATGAACGCGATCCCGGCTATGGTTCCGGATCGCATTCCCTTGTTGTAAACAACCTATTCAAGTTTTTGGCCTTAGAAACGCGATCCAGGCCAAGTATCCGGATCGCGTTTGCTAGTGTTATTCGGTCACAGAATTTTTACTAAAGGACGAACGCGATCCAGCCTGAATAGTCAGGATCGCGTTTGCATGTTAAATTTTGATGGATTTTTATAAATTTCATACATGCATAGGTGTTTAGAGGTTGTGTTAATAGTGACATTTATTGGATGCTATTGTGGCATTTTATAATAATGATCATTTTGATATTTACGAATTATGAGGCAAAGTACTAACTTATGTTGAATTATTGATTCTCAGATCCTCCGAAAGATAAGTAATCTCTGGAATAAGAGATTTTGAAGACAAAGGTATCGGTGAGTGGATTCAGAGCTCACCATTTAATTTAGTTGTGATCATTTGATTGCAACGAATAAACGTGAATATGTTTTGTGGATTAGTTGATATACCTTGTTAACTGTGAACCTATGTGCTATGTGTTTGGCCTTCGGGCATCAGTTGTTAACGAGGTCAACGGGTTGTTAAATGGTTGGTTGAACTAGGCAGGGGTTGAATGAATGATACAGAGTCGTACTTCATTTGTTGTGTGTTTGATTCTGTATTTGAGTTCAACTACCACTAGTTATCGGTCTCGTCCGTATGGCCATACGGATATGGTTGGGTAAGTGTTCTTGGGGAGCCACCCGGGCATTACGGTTATCCCCAGAGCCACCGATCCTCGTTAAGTTGTTGTTGATTTGTTGAATATTGTATTGCGGTTGTTTGAAGCAATTATATGATTATGCTAAGTTAGATGTTGTGTTATGAACTCACTCACTTAGCTTTGTGCTAATCCCTCGTATTTACTTTCTGCAGATTATATTTTGAATAGGTGAGTAGCAGAAAGTAGATGCTCTAGGAGCTGGGGAATGTTTTGACAGCTTGCTACTCTGATTATGTTTTGTAATAATTAATGCTAAGTTTTATATAATACCCCGTATTATGTGTTTATTAACCATGTTTAACTTGACATGACTTAACTTATGATCGGTTTATGATTTTGTTCTAACGTATAGTAATTAAATATGTTTTAAATCTCTTCGCTTCCGTGTTTTCAATATAATAATATTTTGTAAGAATGAGGGGTGTTATAAGTTGGTATCAGAGCATGGTTTTGGGGTAATTGAGCATTGTAGAATGTTCAATCCCAAAACTGTAGCGTGGTATGTCAAACATTCCTGGGTATGGGATTTAGCATTGGTTGTGAAATTGTTAGTAGATAGGTACTAACGATTAACAAGTTTCAAGTGTTGTGTTGATTTCAGAAATGGCAGATGACGAACAACCGATCCCCAACCCCAATAATGCCTCTCGGTATATTGTTCCTCCTGCTGCGACTATTAATCGTGAAGGTACATCTCATCAAGGCGGTGAAGAAACCAATAGGGATGAGTATATACATGAGATAGAAGATGAATTGATATTTCTGAGAGAGTTTAAAAGGAAAGCTGAGGAAGCTGCAGCTAGACAACTTTTGCAACAACAATCTTCGGTGTTTGGTGCTAGTCCACCTTCTCAGACTAATAAGATGTGTACTTTTAAAACTTTTATGTCTTGCAAACCACCGGAATTCCATGGAAGTACCAATCCAACTGTGGCTTTAAATTGGTTAAGAGATATGGAACGCAAGTTTGATGTGATTAGCTGTGAGGAAGAATCCAAGGTCAAGTTTGCTGTGCTGTGCCTGAAGGACGATGCCATGGTTTGGTGGGATTCAATTACTGGGCATTTTACTCCACAACAAAAGGAATCTTTACGATGGAATGAATTTCATCAAGTAGTGCGTAATCAATATTGTTCTGATTTCCATATGGCACAAATTAGGAGGGATTTTGTGAACCTTCAATTAATGGATAATATGACCATGGAGGAGTTGATAGCACAATTTACAGAAAAACTTCGATTTGTACAACAATGGGTTCCGGAGGAGAAGACGAAGATAGAGCAGTTTGTGGATACTTTACCCCATAACTATCGTACTACCGTGAGACTAGCCACTAGTTTATCTCAGGCTTTTAATCTTGCTCGATCCGTGGATAGTGACATTAGAGGGTCTCGTGAAACCCGATCTAGAGATAATTCTTCAAAGTCTAGAGCGGACTCCTTTAGTAAAGGGAAATCAAATTGGCAAGGGAATCGTCAGACAAAGAAGTATGTTAGTAAGAGTAGTTCGTCGGTAAGTTCGAACTGGTGTAGTACATGCAAATCTAGACATTCAGGGCCGTGTACTCCGCAAACAAATAAGTGTCTGAAATGTGGTGATCTTGGTCATGAGATAAGAAATTGTCGTTATCCGAACTTTGTGTGTTGGACTTGTAAGAAGGAGGGACATCGAGTGGGGCAATGTCCAGAGGCGGGGAAATCGGGGCTTGGTTCGGTCGGGAGTTCGGCATCTTCCGGTCAGAAAAGGAAGAATCCTCCACCAGCAACCAGTCGGGCTTTTCAAATGACAGTCAATGAGGCTGTGCATACAGAAGATGTTATAACTGGTACATTCTTTATAAACTCTGTACCGGCTCGTGTTTTATTTGACTATGGTGCTACTTGTACTTTTATATCTGTATGCTTCTGCGACAAGTTGAAATTAGTGCCTACTGTGATAACCAAACCCGTAGAAGTAGAAATTGTTAGTGGTAAATTAGTTCCTGTTACCACCTCGGTGACTGGAGCTAATATTGTGATTGATGACCGAACTTTCCCTATTTCATTCTTGTTGATGCCAATCCCTAGTTTTGACGTAATAGTTGGTATGGATTGGTTAAGTCATAATAGGGCTAGCATTGATTGCCACCAAAAGTTGATTAGGATCCCAATCTCCGACGGGTCATACGTTGTGGCTCGAGGAGAACGGGATGGTATGTCTATTCCCCTGATTTCGATGATGAAGGCTAGGAAGTCATTATCCAAAGGTTGCGAGTCCTACTTAGCTTATGTAGTTGATGCTAAACTTGAAAGAAAAGTTATTTCCGAGGTACCGGTTGTGTGTGAATACTCTGAGGTATTTCCTGATGAGTTACCTGGGTTGCCACCAGTTAGGGAAGTTGAGTACCGTATTGATCTTGTGCCGGGTTCGTCGCCTGTAGCTAAAGCCCCTTATAGGTTAGCGCCTTCTGAGATTCGCGAAATGATAAATCAGATACAGGAACTGTTAGATAAGGATTTTATTAGACCGAGTTCTTCGCCGTGGGGTGCACCAGTATTATTTGTGAAAAAGAAAGACGGGTCTATGCGCATGTGTATTGATTATAGAGAGTTGAACAAGAGAACGGTAAAGAATAAGTACCATCTTCCTAGAATAGATGACTTATTTGATCAGTTGCAGGGTTCTTCAGTGTATTCTAAGATTGATCTGAGATCGGGTTATCATCAGGTCCGTGTTCGTGAAGAGGACATTCCAAAAACAGCTTTTCGTACTAGGTATGGGCATTATGAATTTTTGGTTATGCCTTTTGGTTTGACGAATGCTCCAGCTGTATTTATGGATTTAATGAATCGGGTTTGTCGACCTTTCTTGGATAAATTTGTTATTGTTTTCATTGACGACATCCTCGTGTATTCGAAATCTAAAGAGGAGCATGCCATGCATTTAAGATTAGTTCTGGATACGTTGAAGCGAGAACAGTTGTATGCTAAGTTTTCTAAATGCGAATTTTGGATTCGAGAGGTTCAATTTTTGGGTCACATAATTTGTAAGGATGGTGTAAAAGTGGATCCAACTAAAGTCGAGGCTGTGATGAAATGGAACGCCCCAAAATCTGCTTCGGAAATAAAGAGCTTTCTTGGATTAGCGGGTTATTACCGGAAGTTTATAAAAGATTTTTCTAAGATTGCGGGTCCGTTAACCAAATTAACCCGTAAGGATGAGAAATTCGTATGGACTGATCGTCAGGAGCATGCATTCCAAACGTTAAGACAAATGTTGTGTCAGGCACCGGTGTTAGCATTACCAGAGGGTTCAGATGATTTCATTGTTTATTGTGATGCTTCTTTTTCGGGCTTGGGCTGTGTTCTTATGCAAAGGGATAAAGTTATTGCCTATGCTTCTCGTCAGTTGAAACCGCATGAAAAGAATTATCCCACTCACAATTTAGAATTTGCAGCGGTTGTATTTGCCTTAAAACTTTGGAGACATTACTTGTACGAAACTCGATGTGTTGTTTGTACTGACCATAAAAGTCTGCAGTATGTGTTTCCCAAAAAGAATTGAACATGCGTCAGAGACGATGGCTTGAATTAATCAAAGACTATGATTGTGAAATTAGATATCACCCAGGCAAAGCTAATGTGGTTGCGGATGCTCTAAGCCGAAAGGGTGCTTCTGATCGAATCTTTTATCTCAAGGTAAATGTTTCCTCTGACTTGATTGATCGAATAAAAATTGTACAATTAGAAGCTTTGTTGGATCACAACTTAAAGTCCGAAATTATGTTGAAAAGAAAAGATGAATTAGTGGACGATTCTAGAGGATTGAAAACTTTTAAGTCTCGGGTGTGGATTCCTTTACTTGGCGGAATTCGGGATACGATTTTGAATGAAGCTCATAAGTCTAAGTTAACTGTTCATCCCGGTAGTACTCAAATGTATAACGACTTAAAACCTTTGTATTGGTGGCCCACGATGAAGACTGACATTGCACGGTTTGTTGGTAATTGTCATATATGCGCGCAAGTTAAAGCTGAACATCAAAAGCCGTACGGATCACTGAAACAGTTGGAAATTCCCGAGTGGAAATGGGAACATATAACCATGGATTTTGTAACTAAATTGCCACGTACCATTCGAGGTAATGATATGGTTTGGGTTATTGTTGATCGGTTGACAAAAAGTGCGCATTTTCTTGCTGCGAGTGAGACCACCTCTTTGACTAAGCTCGCCCAGTTGTATCTTAATGAAATTGTATCAAGACATGGTATTCCAGTGTCAATTGTGTCAGACCGAGATTCCCGTTTTGTTTCGCATTTTTGGCAGAGTCTTCAACAAGAATTGGGTACCCGTGTAAATCTAAGTACAACGTATCATCCTCAAACAGACGGTCAATCAGAACGCACAATTCAAACATTAGAGGATATGCTTCGTGCGTGTGTGTTGGAATATGGAGGTTCATGGGATTCACATCTTCCGTTGGTCGAATTTGCTTATAACAATTCGTATCACTCGAGTATCGGTATGCCTCCGTATGAAATGTTGTATGGCCGTCGTTGTAGAACACCGACATGTTGGTTGGAAGCCGGTGAGAAACAATTTGCTGGACCCGACATCGTACAAATGACCGCGGATAAGGTAGCAATTGCACGTGAGAAGTTGAAAGCCGCACGCGATAGACAGAAAAAGTATGCGGATCCGAAAAGGCGATCGGTTATATTTTCCGAAGGTGAGTTAGTCTACCTTAAAGTTTCCCCGTGGAAAGGTGTAATTCATTTTGGAAAACGGGGAAAGTTGGCACCAAGATACATTGGTCCGTTTAAGATTCGACAAGTGGTTAACGAACAGTCAGTGACATTGGATCTTCCTCCTGAGCTTTCGGGTATTCATAGTACGTTTAACGTGTGTTATTTGAGGAGGTGTAACATTGAGGACCAGTCACAAATACTTCCTTTGAAGGATTTAAAAGTTGATAGAACTCAAAAGTTAGTTGAAGAACCGATAGAAATCCTAGATAGGAAGGTTACCAAACTTAGGAAGAAACAAATTCCTATGGTGCTTGTAAAGTGGAAACATAGTTTAGGTTCCAACTTGACTTGGGAGACTGAGGAGTCAATGAAGTCCAGATATCCTGGATTGTTTGATGGTGTTGAGATTTCGGGGACGAAATCTCCTTAAGGAGGGGAGATTTGTAACATCCTCTTCAGTGGCCTGGTATTTTTCTATCTAAATCGAATAATTAATTTTTAGATAATTATTTGTTATAAATTGTGTTTATTGTGAAACTTGGTTAAATAGGTCTTAGGACTTATTGTGATCAATAAAATGTTGTTTGATTTAAAATAGGAAAGTTGACGGTAATATAAAATAAATTTCTCGCATTTAGTGACTAAGTGCCAGACAATAGATTTAGAGCGGGTATAAAATACCCATTGTTTGGGGCCGGTTAAATAAAGGGCCGATCCCTTTATTGGGATCACTTTCCCAATTCTCTCTTTCAAACAAAACCATAAACCCTAACTTAATTATAGTAGCTAATCATCAAATTGAAAGGTGAATTGAAGTGTGATCTCTTCTATGAACATCATCATCATCACCTAGTTTCTCATCTTGATCTTCATACCATTTGTAAGTGATTTTAGTTCATGAACTCAAGTTTTAGAATAAATGATGAAATTGATAAAGGGAGATGAATCATTTGATATAGTTGGTAAACACTTGTGATATATGATGTTATGTGATGATTCTTAACTAGTTAGATGCATTAGAATCGAGTTTCATGAGCTTGATTTATGAAAATGGAATTTGTGTTCGTTCAGGTCTGTTCTTGAGCTGAAGAACAGATGAACGCGATCCCGGCTATGGTTCCGGATCGCATTCCCTTGTTGTAAACAACCTATTCAAGTTTTTGGCCTTAGAAACGCGATCCAGGCCAAGTATCCGGATCGCGTTTGCTAGTGTTATTCGGTCACAGAATTTTTACTAAAGGACGAACGCGATCCAGCCTGAATAGTCAGGATCGCGTTTGCATGTTAAATTTTGATGGATTTTTATAAATTTCATACATGCATAGGTGTTTAGAGGTTGTGTTAATAGTGACATTTATTGGATGCTATTGTGGCATTTTATAATAATGATCATTTTGATATTTACGAATTATGAGGCAAAGTACTAACTTATGTTGAATTATTGATTCTCAGATCCTCCGAAAGATAAGTAATCTCTGGAATAAGAGATTTTGAAGACAAAGGTATCGGTGAGTGGATTCAGAGCTCACCATTTAATTTAGTTGTGATCATTTGATTGCAACGAATAAACGTGAATATGTTTTGTGGATTAGTTGATATACCTTGTTAACTGTGAACCTATGTGCTATGTGTTTGGCCTTCGGGCATCAGTTGTTAACGAGGTCAACGGGTTGTTAAATGGTTGGTTGAACTAGGCAGGGGTTGAATGAATGATACAGAGTCGTACTTCATTTGTTGTGTGTTTGATTCTGTATTTGAGTTCAACTACCACTAGTTATCGGTCTCGTCCGTATGGCCATACGGATATGGTTGGGTAAGTGTTCTTGGGGAGCCACCCGGGCATTACGGTTATCCCCAGAGCCACCGATCCTCGTTAAGTTGTTGTTGATTTGTTGAATATTGTATTGCGGTTGTTTGAAGCAATTATATGATTATGCTAAGTTAGATGTTGTGTTATGAACTCACTCACTTAGCTTTGTGCTAATCCCTCGTATTTACTTTCTGCAGATTATATTTTGAATAGGTGAGTAGCAGAAAGTAGATGCTCTAGGAGCTGGGGAATGTTTTGACAGCTTGCTACTCTGATTATGTTTTGTAATAATTAATGCTAAGTTTTATATAATACCCCGTATTATGTGTTTATTAACCATGTTTAACTTGACATGACTTAACTTATGATCGGTTTATGATTTTGTTCTAACGTATAGTAATTAAATATGTTTTAAATCTCTTCGCTTCCGTGTTTTCAATATAATAATATTTTGTAAGAATGAGGGGTGTTATATACATACATAGTTAATTGTAGTTGGCACCGAGTGCTCGAGATGAAGTACAAGTATGTGTGTGTATATATATATATATATATATATATATATATATGTCGAATTGTTAAACACCTTAAATTGTGTAGCATGTAGCACATGAAGTTGATTGATTGTAGCTAAGTATGTATATACAATCCTTAACTATTTGTTGTATCACAATAAGCCTAGATATTACTAATCATCACCTAGTTGTTTGTATTAGTATAATGATTCTATACTAACGTATGTTACAAATGTATACTCCTAGCCTCAGCCTAGTAAGTATATAGAGATTCTGATTTGTATGGGCAGTATTAGTTCCTAAAAGGAAGACTAATCCTGTAAAAGTCTGGATATTGTACATTGTAAGTAGAACTAACCAGTTCTAGTGGATGTAATAGTATTGTCCCGCAACAATATGTACAATAGGAAATGATGACTTAATCAAGTCATGTAATGGTAGTTGGTTTTCAACAGTGGTTGCCTATCCCGGTTAAGCTACGATATCATTCTACAACAATATGACGTGTGTAATTCCTAAGTATTACACATTTGTATTACATACAGTAATATATATAATTGTGAATTATAAAAGTTTATCATTATAATTTGAAAACAGTAATTGTGCATGTGCCTCACCCCGAAAACAGTAAAACAGTTGAAAGAGTGGGGCTATGAAACTCACCTGAGGAGTTAGCGATCCTACGATACGTGTGTTGTCCGAATGGTAACCTTTCAGTGTCCTAAACACGTGAGGTTATACAAGTAAGCAACTAATTAGTCTGACTAAGTTAAGACTGTTCGTCGGAGTTTGAGCCAAAAACGAGTTTTCCGGCCACCGTCCGGTCCAAATCTTTTACCCAACCCATAATTGGACATTTTAAGCTTATAGAAACAACAAACAAGTGAAAACAATGAAAATCGGAGCGTTTCGAGATTTATCGGGAACTTACAAACTTAACGCCGGAGAAATCCGGAAAGATAGGATTATAGATCGTGATGAGGTGAACGTTTTTCTCTAATTGAGCTTCGAGATTGGAGGTCATATGGTGGTGTTATTTTGCATTTTAAGGTGGTGGTGGTGTGGTGAAATTTGAGAGAAATAGATGAAAGAAGAAAAAGAAAAAGATGAGAATGAGATGAAGTGAGGAGGGGATTTGGGTTTTTGTCAAAACTCAGATCCCCATTTTGGGGACTGTGGTCTCCAACCATAGTACAAAATACCCGTGTTTTTGTACCCGATTGTAAAATAATTTTAATATTTTGACTTCATAATTCCATTAATATGTCTCGAAATGTTTTCGAAATACTTTTGGGCCAAAATTTTATAACTTTATTTTGCGTTGTCTCAACTAAATAAAATACATTTTATTTGAGGCAAAATATATTTATATTTTTACCCGAGTAAATAAATATTATTTTTAACAATAATAATTTATTTAGAAATGTTTGAAGTTTAAATTTGACGTGAAAATTGACTTTTTGACCGGGTGTCACATTCTCCCCCTGTTAAGAAAATTTTGTCCCGAAATTTCGAGTGAGGTTGCTAACGCGTGAGGTCTGGGGAGAAGTGAAGGTATGAGAAGTTCATCGAGTAAATAGTAGACATACAATGTCTATGTCGCATTTGGAAGCAGTCAATCCATGACTGAGACATAGGTTAGTCAGAGTAGTCAGATCTCTGACCACTTCGTTTGTTGTTAAGTCGTGGTGACGGGGTAACCATTTACGATGTAGTCCATTCAGGACTACATAGTTGTCACAAAGTGACCGTTTAGTGAGTAGTCCTATCAAGACTAAGTGATTGGTAAACGTTCTGTTTGTTCAGTCTGCTGAAAGCAAACTCTAAGTTTTACGTTGAACTAGGTTAACTAACCTTATGATGCACTCGGCATTAATACCGGGGAGTAAAAGTACACGCTTAGCGTTAACTACAATCGAAGGGTTATGTTTCCGAGAAAGGAGGTACCTACATTATTGTTGAAGATTTGTCCGGTTCACTCGGAGCCGATCAGGTGTACTTTGCGTTTCCGCTTTGGACAATCCTTCTTGTAATGTCCTGGTTCTTTACATTTGAAGCATATCCTTTGAGAGTCGGGATTGGCAGGAACTCTGCAATCCCAGATCTTGTGTCCGTATCGTTGGCATCTTTCACAGGGTAAACCACATGAACCATCATGATGACGTTTACAGCCGTGACAAAATGATTTATTCCCCGCATAGCCTCGTTTTTCGCTAGGTTCGGTGGCCTAGGACCTCAAGGGTTCGGGTTGATTTGTTGGGTTACGATTAGTGCTGGAATCTCCATTCCATTTTCCTTGTTGGTTTTCAGTTGCAGGTGTTCCGCGTCGAACCACATGTGCCATGAGCTTGTGGGCCATGCGAACAGCATCGTGAATGGTATCGGGTTTAGAAGCGGTGACAATTCCCTCAATTTGCATCGGGAGTCCTCTGATGTACCTTTTAATTTGTTTGTGTTCAGGGTTCACCATGGTTGGGCAAAGAAGTGCCAGTTGATGAAAACGATTGGTGTATGTCATGATGTCGTTGTTCTTTACGGTGAGGTGCCAAAGTTCGTTCTCGAGTTTGTGTAGTTCCTCACTGGGGCAATACTCATCCCTCATTAATCGTTTTAGTTCCTCCCAAGGTAGTTGGTGAGCGGTGTCGATCCCGACAGTTTGGGCGTAGGAATTCTACCAGGTAAGTGCATTATCTTGGAGGGTGTAGGTAGAGTATTTAACTTTGTAATCATCGAGGCAGTTGCAGATGTGGAATACAGATTCTATTCTCTCGATCCATCGGATTAATCCGACAGCCCCTTCAGTGCCGACGAAGTTTGGTGGGTTACAGTTCATGAATTCTTTATAGGTGCACGGTCGCGCTCGGTTTCGACTAGCTAAAGCATCAGCCACTCTTTGTTCAGCAAATTGGTCGCGTTCAGCTTGAGTGTATGTTTGTCGTTTAGGCGGCATGATTCTTAGATAAAAATGAAACGGCAAAGTGTGAGATCTTTATTCAAAGATTTTGATTATTGTGGTTGTATACGTAAATCAGTATTACACCGTTGCCCACAGATGTAAAAGTGATAATGATCCAGAAACCACTTAAGGTGTCTGTTTGAAAGTCCTCGGACTTTGAAATTTCTAAATGTGTAGTCGTACTAACGACCTAGTTGTATTTTTCATATAGTTCAACCAAAACTATGTAGTAGTCTAGCAGACTATAATGTAGTACTAAAGTACTATAGATGTAATCCTAATGAATCATAGTGTAGTACCCTAAGTACTAAAATGCAGTGGCCGCGTAGTGTAATGCCGTACTAATAGCACAGTAATGTAATACTAATGTATTATGAATGTAGTACCGAAGTACTATGGAATGCAGCACCACGTGCCATAGTTGCAGTGTCCAAAGCACCATAATGCAGTACCCATGTACAGTGAGTGTAGCACCAACGTGCCGAAATGCAGTATCAACATACTGGGAGTGTAGCACCGAAGTGCCAAATTGCAGTATCAACATACCGTGTGATGCAGCACTACGTGCTGTGTGTTGTGCCCGAAGCACCATGTGACACCACGTGCCATGAGTTGTTCGATTGTAGCCCTAAGGCAGAATATATGTTGAAGTTATATGATTTCCCAAATGTAGCACAAAGGCTAGAATGTAAGTGTTAAGGCACTGAGGTATTGAATTGATTGATCTAATTGATCAAATTGTGATTTTGATAATTTTTGTGGACTTAGTCAACGCTAATCCAATGGTGACCAGTAAGGTCATAGATGAGAAACTCGTTTGTTTGTTTTAAATTATGTGAACGATTAGCATGAGTGGGTTTCCATCTCAATAGATAACGTTTATACCTCCTTCCCGAGGTTTATCGGTAAGTGTGATATTCTCCTATGCGTACATGTGGAGAAAGTGTCGAGTCGTGATGGCGAGGAAAACGACGATGTGCCTCTTCGCGAGTATATGATGGTACAACGGAATTGTGTTATATATACTCAGTGTATATATATAGATACGTAGTAGTAGTACACATGTAAGGCCTATTCATATATACCTACAGCACATATAATAGCCTAGGGTGTCTAGCACAAAACAATCAGAGTCAACTAGTGCATTCCTGATCCAGTATAACCCCTTTCAGATGTCACATCATCTTTATTTAATTGTATATAGTTAGCTACGCTATGTTAAATTAAACTCGTATGATGTAATCCCTGAACCAGTTATACCTAACGAGGAATACTGCCTAACGGTCATAGTCTAGGCCCACTAAATGCAACCTAGTTCACTATAACCTTAGGCTCTGATACCAACCTGTAACACCCTCAAATTTCGGGTTGCGGAAGCGGTCGGGTCGAGTGTTACCAAATCAAATATCACATCATAAGATACATAACGAACGACTCTAAATGAAACGTTTGAAAATAATTATACAATATCAAAATAAAACGTTTACAACGTTGCGAGTTTGATAGTAATTTCCAAATACATAATTTGAAAATACAAAAGTAAATGCAAAGTGATCCCAATTATTTGTAAATATGCGACTCGAGCTAGCATATCTTGTAGCAATCCTAATCCTGCTAGGCACCTGAAGACACATGCTAAAACGAGTCAGCTATAAAGCTGGTGAGTTCATAGGATTGTTAGTTGAAACATAAAGTATAAGGGGGTGTTTAGTTGTGGAAAAAAAGGGAGTTTTCTATAAATATTTTCCAAGAAAAGTGAAAAACTGGAAAACGCGTTCAAAATGAATTTTTCTGAGAAAATTTTCCAAGAAAATAGAAAATCCACTTTTTCAAAATATAACTTGGAGGTGGAAAACACTTCCCCCACACTTTTCCAAATTTTCCTTTATACAATTCCCCCACACTTTTCCAAATTTTCCAATATATAACTAGTTTTCCAAAATCCACTTTTCCAATATTTGAACGAGTTTTCAAAATTTTCAACACTTTTCTGGAAAACGATTTTCTTTAGAAAATTGGAAATGGAAAATTGTGGAAAATTTTCCACAACTAAACACACCCTAAACCTTTTATGTTTTGAAAATGAATTCAAAATTCACGATTTGAATTGTATTGTTATGTTATTGTAATACAAATGTATATAACTATAACGGGGTATATCATACCCAAATAGTGATGACGTGTACCTAAGTACATAAAGAGTGTGGCATACTATACCTAGATATCTATCGGGTATAATTGAGTCTACAGACGTGAGGCAATACATGCCTGAGTATGAATCGTGTGGTTGTATGACCGCGTCATATGTTAACGAGTAATGATGTTACTTATGTTGTATTAAAACGTGAGGATGCCCCCGTGGCATAATATGTGGTGTCTAGTAAAAATTAAATTGTAGTCTCGCAGACTATGACTGAGTAACTAGTGTATTGCATCCAGCAACAGTTAATTTTAGACCCGCAGATCTATGATTGAATGTTTAGTGTGTCCGTTTGACCAGTTAGTGTGAGCTAACCCGGACATGATTGAAAATAATTGTAGTTCCGCAGAACTATGATTGAATGTTTAGTGTGTCCGTTTGACCAGTTAATATGAACTAACCCGGACAGGATTGAAAATGTTTAGTGTGTCCGTTTGACCAGTTAGTATGAGCTAACCCGGACATGATTGAAAATGTTTAGTGTGTCCGTTTGACCAGTTAGTATGAGCTAACCCGGACATGATTGAAAATGTTTAGTGTGCCCGTTTGACCAGTTAGTGTAAGCTAACCCGGACATGATTGAGCTAACGGCCTCGCGTGATAACCTCACCGACCCGTTAACTTATTGCGGATCACGAGCATAAGCTCGTCCATCCGTGAATGAGTGTGGATCACGAGCATAAGCCCGCCCATCCATCGATTGTATCGCTTTACCACGATATCGTACTTGTGCCCACTACAATACCGTGGCATCGTTTTGTGCCCACTTTACCGTGGCATCGTTTTGTGCCTAATCAGGCATCGACCGCATTGCTCGCAAGCAACGTATGTAATTGAGCCGGCAGTACTACGACATGCCCGACTTGAGATAATTAAGCCGACAGTACAACGACATGTCCGACTAGAGTAAATGAGAGTCGGCAGTACTACGACATGCCCGACTAAATTGGTTGTATTTGTATGTGTGTACGTATACCTACATACATAGTTAATTGTAGTTGGCACCGAGTGCTCGAGATGAAGAACAATTATGTGTGATGAAGAACAATTATGTGTATATATATATATATATATATATATATATATATATATATATATATATATATATATATGTCGAATTGTTAAACACCTTAAATTGTGTATCATGTAGCACATGAAGTTGATTGATTGTAGCTAAGTATGTATATACAATCCTTAACTATTTGTTGTATCACAATAAGCCTAGGTATGACTAATCATCACCTAGTTGTTTGTATTAGTATAATGATTCTATACTAACGTATGTTACAAATGTATACTCCTAGCCTCAGCCTAGTAAGTATATAGAGATTCTGATTTGTATGGGCAGTATTAGTGCCTAAAAGGAAGATTAATCCTGTAAAAGTCTGGATATTGTACAGTGTAAGTAGAACTAACCAGTTCTAGTGGATGTAATAGTATTGTCCCGCGACAATATGTTCAATAGGAAATGATGACTTAATCAAGTCATGTAATGGTAGTTGGTTTTCAATAGTGGTTGCCTATCCCGGTTAAGCTACGATATCATTCTACAACAATATGACGTGTGTAATTCCTAAGTATTACACATTTGTATTACATACAGTAATATAGATAATTGTGAATTATAAAAGTTTATCATTATAATTCGAAAACAGTAATTGTGCATGTGTCTCACCCCGAAAACAGTAAAACAGTTGAAAGAGTGGGGCTATGAAACTCACCTGAGGAGTTAGCGATCCTACGATACGTGTGTTGTCCGAATGGTAACCTTTGAGTGTCCTAAATACGTGAGGTTATACAAGTAAGCAACTAATTAGTCTGACTAAGTTAGTCGTTTGAGTATTTGTTTGTTGTAAATGTCGTATACTTAGTGAAATAATAGTTCTGTTTTTAGCGACACTTTGCTAGTGTCGCTATGGCGACACTTAGTTTTATTTGGCGACACTGGGATAGTGTCGCTAGTTCCAAAAAGTTAAGTAATCTGGCGGCACTTGGTTAGTGTCGCTATAGGCGACACTTCTCAATCTTGGCGTCACTATAGGAGTGTCGCTAATATAAATCTGATTAAGTAATTCAGCGACATTTAAGTAGTGTCGCTATAAGGGCGACACTTAGCATAGCGACACTTAGCTAGTGTCGCTAGCACTGTTTTTGGCACACTAGCGACACTTAAGACTGTTCGCCGGAGTTTGAGCCAAAAATGAGTTTTCCGGCCACCGTCCGGTCCAAATCTTTTACCCAACCCATATTTGGACATTTTAAGCTTATAGAAACAACAAACAAGTGAAAACAATGAAAATCGGAGCGTTTCGAGATTTGCCGGGAACTTACAAACTTAACGCCGGAGAAATCCGGAAAGATAGGATTGTAGATCGTGATGAGGTGAACGTTTTTCTCTAAATGAGCTTCGAGATTGGAGGTCGTATGGTGGTGTTATTTTGCATTTTAAGGTGGTGGTGGTGTGGTGAAATTTGAGAGAAAAAGATGAAAGAAGAAAAAGAAAAAGATGAGAATGAGATGAAGTGAGGATGGGATTTGGGTTTTTGTCAAAACTCAGATCCCCATTTTGGGGACTGTGGTCTCCAACCATAGTACAAAATACCTGTATTTTTGTACCCGATTGTAAAATAAATTTAATATTTTGACTTCATAATTCCATTAATATGTCTCGAAATGTTTTCGAATTACTTTTGGGCCAAAGTTTTATAACTTTATTTTGCGTTGTCTCAACTAAATAAAATACATTTTATTTGAGACAAAATATGTTTATATTTTTACCCGAGTAAATAAATATTATTTTTAACAATAATAATTTATTTAGAAATGTTTGAAGTTTAAATTTGATGTGAAAATTGACTTTTTGATAGGGTGTCACACTTGTGGATATAGAAGATGAAGTGGAGCTTACAATGCTAATGGCGAATATTGATGAACTAGAAGAGAAGAGTTCACAATGGCATCCAGAATTAGTTGCAAGTAATCATATAACGTGTGAAGAAGACTTGTCCATGGAGATAGAGAATAAAAAAGGTAATGTCACCATTGGAGATGAATTAGAGACACTTGTGAAAGGAGAAGAGTATGTCAAAGAACCAAGCCAAAGGCAAACCAAGGTTGATGATAGGAGTGAAAATCATTCAAAAGATTATGATCTATATAACTCTATCACAAGGAAAGTGGTTGTGAGTAGAGATTTGGAGTTCGAGGAAGAACTATGGGTTTGGAGCACAAATAAAAATCGGAGGTACGATTTATTTCATATTCTTGATGATGATGAAGAAGATGAAGTTGATGATGATGATGGTGATGATAAGATAACCGACTCCAAGCAAGATGCTCAACAACCTCCAAGTCCATCCCCAAGTCAAGGTCCTTCATCAAATTCAATCACAAGTTTAATGTCAAGCAAAAGAGATCCGAAGACAAGAAGTTTGCAAGAGCTTTACGAGGTAACTGATGATGAAAGATCTCTTATTTGTGAACCTATCACAATTAAAGAAGCAGTGCAAAGCTTTAAATGGAGACAAGAGATGGACAAGGAGATAAATTCAATAGAAAAGAAAAATAAGTGGGAGGTGACATCACTGTCAAAAGGCCAAAAGGCTAATGGAGTACAACAGAATATTTCAAAACAAGAAGTAGAGAAGTATAAGGAAAGATTAGTGGCCAAAGGCCACAAGCACAAACACGACGTCAAACACAACAAGGTTGATAAAATAAAGGATGGAATCTTCGTCTGGCAAGAAGGATACACGAACGACTTACTGAAAAGGTTTAGCATGGAGAACAACAATCCTAGTGGCAACCCCATTGAATGTGGAGAGAATCACTCCAAGCATGATGAAGGAGGAGTGGAAGATCCAATGTTGTTCTGGCTAAGGAACGTATTAGAAAAGTTACACATAGCACAAGAGGATGCGACAGAGATCTTCGTGGATAAAAAGTCAACGATTGACTTAGTGAAAAATATCGTCTATTATGATCGAGGTAAACATATCAACACTCATTATCAATTTTATTCAAGAGTGCATTGCAAGAAAGGATGTACGAGTGACACATACAAGATTAGAAGACCAAGTCATGGACATCTTCACCAAGCTACTAAAGAAGAGAGACCTTTCAAGACTAAGGATGATGCTCGAGTCGGCAAATCAAGTTTAAAGGGGGGTGTTGAATCATAAACTTGATTAGGTCCAAACTGATATTGGACTAACCAAAATAAGGAAGCAAGGCTCAAGTTCAAACATGGAAAAATATCTAGAGAAGTGTTTGGAAGCTTCTAGAATAAAAGATATACAAATATCTAGTGGAAGTATTTAGTTAAAATATCTAGATATTAGTATGCAGTAGAAATATCTAGATATTAGTATGAGAAATATCTAGATATTTAGTAAGAAATATCTAGTATCTATGGAAATATCTAGTGTGTGGAAACTTCCATGGACTAGTATAAATAGGTGGTGGTATAACCATTTGTAATCAAGTCATTGTAAGCAAATTTGTAATCAATAAACACATTGTTCTCTAAATCCTCTCTTTCAAATACTTTTCCAACCTCTTTCACCTAAAACCTCTCAATTACATCAAGCTTAGAAAGCTCAAAGAGCTAACAATAAGTCAGGGGTTTAAATCCATGTCTTGACATATGTGAGTGATTTGTGAACATGTGATTTATTCGACATTGATACTCCTTGCGGGTGGGACAAACGTTTATCATTAAAATATGGTACGGTGGTCTGGGTACGTCCAAACTATCCTTTATATTGATCGTGATTAATATGTCATTATGATTTTAATACTAATAGAATTAGCTTTTTCTAAAAATATATTTAAAAAATAATGCGTGGTTGGATGTAATATATCGTTATATTGAGTTTGGATGTAATATATCGTTATTTTGAGTAATATATATGTCATCGTGGTTTTCATTGAATGAAGTCAAATATATTTACAAAAACATCTATCTTATCTAATAAAGGGGGGTTTCGCTGATGTCATGAAGCTGAGTTGTCAAGTCATGAGGTATGTTTTGCTGCTGATATGTCAAGCTGTGGTTAAAAGGGTGATGTCGTGAATATGTAATAAAAAACTCTTAAAATGGTTTAAAAATCATTTTGTAGTAAATTAAATAAATGTCTAAAAGTAATTTTCGGAAATTAATTTCATATAGAAAACCTTTTATTTTTTATTTATTTTTAATTGATGTGAGTTCCAATACAAGCATGCATATTTTTGTAGTATTTGATTGGGTACACTACCACCAATATTACAAATATTACGCCTCTCTCACCCATTGGCTCACCTCTGACCGATGCCATTGCCAAGATTTGAACTGCCCTATACATTTATTCTGTATTGTATTTTTCATTCTTCATTCTGCCTCTCTAGCTTCATCATTTTTCTTTATCTTCTCACACACATATCTTCATCTTTTTTTCTTTGTCTTCTCACACACATATCTGCGTTCGTTCGTTCGTTAACAATCAATCAGAAGCTACTCTCAATCACAACAGCAGCAGCCATGGCGACTAAAGTACAACGGATCATGACACAACCGATCGTATGTATATTTATTTATATTCACAATTTACAATTCCTTCCCCCAATTACAAAACCCCTAATTTTTTTAATCGGTTGCTAATGCGATTTCAATTTTGTTTTTGTTTTCTCTTCAGAATCTCATCTTTAGGTTTCTGCAGAGTGTAAGTTGTCTATTCTCGGTGTCATACACTATTTACTTTTTCGATCTTATTGGATAATTTACTCACTTTTTTTAATTACGATACAGAATAACAATAATCAGATATGGCTGTTTGAGCAGAAGGATTTGAGCATTGAAGGTCGCATTATTGTAAGCTCTGTTCTTATTTATTGACAATAAAATTTCTATGATATCAGGGTTTAGGGTTTTGGAGCCTTTTACTCTAATAAAGAGAGTTACACTTTGATTATAGCAAATGTGGTTGGGGTTTCTTCCTTTTGGATAATGTTAGGATGAGGCTGTTAGGTAAGGCAAGGCAGAGAACTTCTGGTGGTGCTTCTCGAATCGCTGAGTGTTTAATTGGTGATAGAAACTTGCGATATTCCAAGGTACACAGGTCTTCTTTTATGTTAACTTTTTTATTTCGTAATCGGATTAATAATATCAATTAAATTGTATGTTTGATTGCTGTTGCAAAGGATTGCTCAATTTCATTCTCGATCGTTTTAGTCATCATTTGGTTTTCTTTAAAATCAGATACATATCTATGAAATTATATGTATTTTGATTTTGATTTTGAATCTCATTGTTATTTATGTGGGCTTTGATGTAGTACATGGATAGTTCATAACTGATTTTGTATTTTGGTTGTTTTTACAGTTAGAAATCACATGTGAGTAGCTATATAATATAACTGATTTTATATAAGATTTTTTTTTGCATTGCATTCTTCTCTATAGTGTGTAATAGGGTGAGAATTTGCATTGATAACTTCTTGTGTGTATACATAGACTAGCTTTCATGGATCACCACCTCATTTCAATATCAAGCTATATACTCCAACAACCGTTGTTTCTAGAGCAATTTACTCCAACAGGTATGACAAGTTGAAAGAGAGAAGAAATGGATTATTACGGTGAGGTTGTTCTAATTTTGGGGTTTAAGTTTCATTTTGGTAAATATAATCCGATGTTTAATCGATTTCCTCTAGCATGTTCGTTTTCATTTCAAAATCAGACATGTGCTTCTACTTAGTTATTATTTTCCAGAAAATGATTTTCATGCTATTTATTTGTTTCTTAAAGGTGTTGACACAAGGGCTTAAATTGCTTCAGAAAAGAAAAGCTACTAATGCAAAGATGGTTGTTCAGATCTGGTAACATTGTTTTCTTACTCCTAACTTTCTCTCTTATTGAAACTACATGTATAATTTGTATATAAAAGCAATGTTACTTCTTTTTGTGATGATTGTTGTTATGCTTAAACAAGTTTTCTTTAATTATTTTAAAGGCAATCTTATTCTTTTACTACAATTGTTGTTAGGCAATCACATCTAACGTCTTAAACCATTGGCAAGAATTGTGTAGAGATCTCCTTATATGAAAGTCATTGGTACAAATAAAGTACATGAATCTAGAATTGTGGATTGAAAGTTCAAGTAACATTTTTGGGTGCGTCAAGATTGTCAAACTCATCACTTAGAAACTTTATAGAACCGAAGTACCTATATCTGGAATGATCCAATATGATTTAAAAAAAATCCATGTAGATAAACAGATTTATTGAATAAGTGATCTGGGTAGGCTAAGCTGCTTCTTTATCATAATTAGTTGATTAGGTTGAATCCACTTCTGGATTTGTTTATTTTCTGCTTATTGCCAGAAAGTGTTTAAGTATTCATTGTGTCGTTAGTTAAAAGCTCATGAAATAAGTGAGTTTCCTTAGTTCCTGATAAGTTGATTAAGCAAAATGGAAACTGAAAAATAGTTGGTTACTTTCTACCCATCTATTGATCGATCATTTATTTTCAGGTTTGTGCTTTCTTACTCTCAACTGATTTATGGTATTTTGTTGATTAAATTTTGAAATATTTGGATTAGGTACCCACAAGGCAGATTTATTACATTCATAGATAATAGGTAGGTTTACCCATTTTGCCCGTTTGTTTTGATTTATGGTGCCAATTTTGACCCATTTACCTTTTGCCGTACCGCCTCTGGTGAAAAAAAAAGTTCAGTATCAACTGCTTCAATATATTTGTTTATGATTGTTCATGGGCTGTCCAACATCTACAACGAACTTTAAAAAGTATTCTTTGTGTCCAAATTGTCATGTTTTGGGGGTGTTTTTTGAGGATGGTGGTAAGTCATTATATGGAATAGATCACATGACGCATATTTGTTTTAGCAATTATTGGGAACAACATTAAAACTACAAGAGTGACCATTAATTGTATCCTAAATTAACAAGTTGATTCTTATAAAAACTCAGTATATAGATTGGCTATATTCAACCTCGATTTGTTTTCAATTTGGAATTTGTATTAGATAATTGAGGTGTTGGTGGCAGATACATGATGAAATGATGTGATCTGGTAGATATGCTTGCATTTAGCTTTGATGTTTGGTGTTAAAGTTTTTTCCTTTTTGTAAGCTTTAGCTAATTTTATGTATCTGTTCTAGGGAATTTGAGGATGGCACTTCAAAACCAAGATTCGGTGTGGTAGAGAGGAGAGCTTAATATTCCCTTGGACAAAGTTTTGTATTTTTTTAATTTATCCATGTAATACTTACATAGTATATCTCAATTTAGGTGAATGTTATAAAATTCATTACACACAAACCATGATAGTAAACTACTCTGTACATGCTATTGGTTTGTTATATATAATTTTAGAACATTATTATTGTAACTATTCGACTACAACCATATTGCTTACTGTATTCATGATACTAATTATAAAAAGGTTGATAATATTAAAGATAATATTAAAACTAAAATACCTTACGTTAAAATCTTAACCAAGCCCATTTACGATTCTATCTTTATGTTAGAAGTATCATGTAATTTATTTAATTTATCACATAACAATTATATATACATAATAGTTACTAGTCTACATAAGCTTATTAGGTTACATTATACACGATTAAACCTCAGTAAAGACCAAGTGTGGTAAAATTTCATCTAATAAACTATACTAAAAGGTTTAAAAGGGAGAATATATTAATCATCAATAAACTCCCTACAAAAATAGTATAATAATAATACTATAAGCCTATAAGGTCTATGTTTTGTAAAACTTATATTAACATTTATTAAAGTTACAAAAGAAATGTCTTATATATTTTTTATCAAACCCGTGTTTTTACGGGTCATGAAACTAGTAACAAAGAAAAGTTAGATGAATTAATTATTCTATCGTCAACATGCATGCATGGCGTTATTCCTTATATATGGAACGAAATTTCCCATTAAATTAGCGAGTATCTTTCTAAGATAAAGACGATATTTGTCACACCCCCAATTTTCATGATTTGCGGAAGCGACGATTTGGGTGTGACTAATCAATATTCAAAGCACTAAAGTACAAGCAAACGACTCTACATGAGACGTTTATAAATATTACAAAAGTAATACAAGTTTTGAGTTAAAGTTTACAACATAATAGCGAGTTCGCAAAAGTAGTTTTGAAGATTTTAATACATAACCATTATACAAAATATAATGCAGGAAAATCTTCATGTCAAAATGGATGCATGCGACTCGTGAGTAGATAGCTTATCCTGAGGGCCATCCTACTACTACTGATCACCTGAGAATACAACGCTAAAAGGGTCAGCTATAAAGCTGGTGAATCTCACAGGTTTAACATGAACATTGATGTGATCAACATGATAATTTGACGATAAAAATGTTTCATCTGAACAAGGATTTAAAATAATAAATCAAACAATGATTTTTAACCAACTAAGGTCACCGACAATGATTTAAAACACTTAATTTTTCTAAAACAATGATTTAACCAATTAAGGTTACTAAATAATGATTTGAACCAACGCAGGTTCCCCAAGCCATAATGAAACCAACGCAGGTTTTCTAAACAATGATTAAACAATTAAGTTTTCAAAACAATGATGAAACCAACGCAGGTTTCCTAAACAATGATTAAACAGTTTAGTTTTCAAAACAATGATGAAACCAACGCAGGTTTCGAAATAATGATTTTTAAACAATGGTGAAACCAACGCAGGTTTCGTAACATTGAACAAACCAACGCAGGTTTTAGAACAACATTAAATTTAACAATGATGAAACCAACGCAGGTTTCGTAATATTGAACAAACCAACGCAGGTTTTCGAACAATATGGAATTTATCCATGATGAAACCAACGCAGGTTTCGTTATATTGAACAAACCAACGCAGGTTTTTGAACAATAATAAATTTAACCATGATGAAACCAACGCAGGTTTCGAAATAATGATTTAACAATGATAATCAAGACCAAATAATGGTAGTCAAACAATGTAACTAATATAGTTATCTGAACTAAATAATCATTTAATTCCTTGAGTTAATTCTCAAATTAACTAATCAAATAACATATGATCACGAAAACATGTAAGCATTGTATCTCACCCCAATATTTGAAACAGTAAAAAAAATGGGGCTGTGAGACTCACCTGAGCCTATCCGAGCAATGAGTATATCCGACGTGGAATAGACAATCTTTGAAATCCCTTAGAGTCCTAAACACGCGAGATTCTAATGAGTAAATGGATTGTCCAATGTATTGTTTAATGCTTATGTTTGAGTTTACAAAATTTGGTACGAGTCTGAAAACAGTAATCTGCCATTTTCGGCCCCTAAACGACCCCAGATGGCCTAAAACTGACAAGGCTAAGGTACTTAGCTTTGATCATTGGGTTGTTTTTGAATGACCGAGCGAATTTGATCCCAATCCGTTACACTAAATTTTTCATCGAGAAGCTACCCTGTTTTAACTTGTGAAATCGTCGACGTTTTCAGAAATTTACTTGTTCTGTTTTAGCTAGAATTCGCAGGGCTAGTTTATTGATCCGTTGGATCATGAAAGTTATAGGGGGAATCCGCCGTATTCGTTTGAATACGCTGGATTGGTGACATTTGATGGGAATACGCCGTATTCATCTGAATACGACCGTATTCATGAAAAATAGAGGGAATACGCCGTATTCATTTGAATACGACCGTATTCCTGAAAAATAGAGGGAATACGCCGTATTCATTTGAATACGACCGTATTCCTGAAAAATAGAGGGAATACGCCGTATTCCCTTGAATACGCCGTGTTCATGTTTTCTGGGCGGGAATACGCCGTATTCCCTTGAATACGCCGTATTCCGAGGTCTGGTTCGACTCTGTTCGTTCCAAAATTCACCCAAACCCGTTTTAAACTCATTTTCATGTATAACCAACTTAGTATAACGATCTAACATGATAAAATAAGTAATTTAAACACGTAAACTCAAAGGAAAATGATTCGTTTCATACCGAGCTAAAAATGGAGAAAACGAAGATGTCGATGGTGAAGATGATGATGTACACGACGAAGATGACGATGATTTTGATGATGGTGATGTTGATTGTTATTGTTGTTGGTGTTGATTTGTTGTTGTTGTTGCAATGAACCGAGAGAGAGAGATGAGACCGAGAGTGATGAAAGAAATGGGAAGGAAAAGGTCGGCCATCTCCAATTATTGGAGGTGGTTGACCGAGCTTCGATCCGTTACGTGGTATTTTGACCCGTGTTTTGATATCCGATCGTTATTTAGTAAAAATGTTTTCGAACGATAAATTTCTAAAATTGAAATCGTATAAGTTTTTATTTGAAGTATTTCACAAAAATACTTTTAGTGTGATACTAAATTATATCGTTGTTTCACTTTGAACTTACGGATAGTTTTAATTATCCAAAAAGAGTTTTGCAAATTTTCTGAGTACCGTAATATTATTTCTGTTAATAATATTCTATTTGGAGATGTTTTGGGACAACTTTTATTTTTATGTTTCCTGAGTGTTTTCAGATTTGTTCGCGTTGTGATTATTAAATAATCATTCCATGTTATATATATAGTTATATATATATATATTATCCGAATACTTTGTTTTTGATTCGTACATAGTACGAATAATTAAAGTTTAAATTGGCCCCTAATTTTTGGCCCTTTTTTGACCGGGTGTCACATTCTCCCCTTGTTAGGAGAATTTCGTCCCGAAATTCATTTGAATCCTATGCTCGCGTGCTAATAAGGCCGACTATGTGATATGTCTAGCACTAAGACATCCGATTTATCCTTCTCCCCTTGTTAGGCTTAAACCTACTGATCTCAAATGAATAATGGAGAAGTCCGATTCTTTACCCGCCCGTTACCTACATAACAGGGTCGGTCCGTATTACCAGGTGTCACTATGATTTGGATTTATAATCCACCGAATTCAATGAGTTCCTATGGTGTTCTTATAGTTCAATGTAACTATCAACACTGACATAATGTACACATGCCCTATATTAACAAATATAGTGTTTCGATTCTCATCCAATGTTTTGTCACTAACGTGATAACCATGTTCCGACTAGATTACCGCAGTGATAATCAATTTATATGCCACAACATGCATGCCTAGCCATATACTGTTTTAGCTAATCGAATACTGTAGCACATATTTTCACTGATACATTCATGTTTAGGAAAACGATAAGTTTCCTGCAACAATGATTCCAACAAGATGGCCTATTCGCCTATGTATATCAATAATGATATCCCAATTACCGCTCTAGACCAAAAAGCCTAGCCATTGAATTCTAAAGTGTAATTACGTTTTACACTTCCTGGTTCGATTAACCACAATTTGCTAATCTAATTGTATATTTATCATCAAAGAATAGAATAGACATGACGCACAATTGTACGTACCAGTGTCAGGGTCTGCTTGAGCGTCCTTAGCTCTCAGTACGAAGAACCTTCCTTTGGCAGTGTTGGTGTTTTTCAGCTTAGGACAGTCGTTTCGGTAGTGTCCCATTACACCACATTCAAAACAAGCTTTTACTCGGCAATCTTTTGCAAGATGCCCAAAACGCTTGCACTTCTCACAGGGGTCGCCACAAGGTCCATCATGATGGCGTTTGCACTTTGAACAGTAGGGTTTTGTTCCATAGTACTCCTTCTTGTTTTCTGTTCCAGATCCAGATCCAGAGGCATTGACTTTGGTGGTTGCAGACTTCTTGGTAGCCTGACTCTAGTTGTCAGAGTTTCCCTCAGATTTCCTTTTGTTGTCCTTTCCTTCCTGAACAACCTGTACCATGAGGCTATGAGCCATACGAACGGCACCCTGGATGGTTCCTGGTTTGGAAGCAGTCACCATCCCTCTGATACTTGCAGGAAGTCCCCAGATGTACCTCTCCACCCTTTTATACTCGGGGTTAACCATTGTTGGACACAAGAGAGCTAGTTGGTGGAAGCGAGTAGTGTATCCAGCTATGTCATTGCCGCTGATAGAGTGATTCCAGAACTCTGTTTCCAGCCGCTGGATCTCTTCCCTAGGGCAGTACTCTTCGGTCATCATCCTTTTCAGATCATCCCAGGGAAGTTTGTAAGCCTCATCGACACCCACCGTCTGGGCATAAGTGTTCCACCAGGTGAGTGCACCCTCCAGTAATGTGCAGATAGAGAACTTTACCTTGCAGTCCTCCGGGCAGTTGCAGATACGGAAGACAGACTCCATCTTCTCAATCCACTGTAGTAGACCGATGGCTCCTTCCGTACCTTTGAAAGTAAGAGGGTTGCAATTGAGGAAGTCTTTGTAGGTGCAGGGTTTTGGCACCGGAGCGTCGTTGTTGACTTCTGTGCTCCTCGGGTTTGGTCCAGATCCACTGTTGGGAGGAGGTTGTTGTGCAGCCAGTGCTTCAGTCACTCGCTGGTTGATGAGTCGTTCCAGTTCAGCATTTGTGAAGGATTTTCGTTTTGGAGGCATGTTCCTTCAATAACAAGATAAGGAACATGTCAGAGTTTGAATCGAAGTAAATGATTATCTTAATCATATGAATACTGAACAAATGAACTGACGTATTAAATGTCATTTGACAATAAGAGATAATAGGATTGTAATCAGTTAACATGCAAGTCTAACAGATTACAAGAGTTGAAGTTTACAGAAGTGTCAAGAATATCTCATCAGAACAGATATTTAAATTTTGTTTGTTATCCAACGCGGGATTATCCATTGGGTGTTTGCCGATTTGAGAGAATTGGTTAGGAATGATAGAAAAGATCTCAATCCTAAGAGGAATATTGATTTTGATCGTTAAGCATAACGACAGATGAAGAACAAGATTTTCTATCCTTACCGGAGTAAGACTCTCTCGAAGAGATGACCCTCTATACCTAGGGCACATCCCGGTACTATTTTCCCTGATTCGATCTACTTACGACCGGTAAATCCTTATGATTTATCCAAGGCCCTATCGTATATTTCATGTCCAAGGCATATCCATATATATACATTATATATATATAATAGCTTAATCATATACGCACATACCATATACGCGTATATATCCACCTAGTTGTGTCTAGCACAAAACAGCTTGAGTCCCGGTTCTCTCGTGGTCAGAGTCTACTATTGTCTTCCTGTTCGACATAACCCCTTTCAGACTTTACATCATTTTCATCTAATTGTACATAGTTAGCTAGGCTATGTTAAATTAAATTTATATGATGTAATTCCTGAACCAGTTATACCTAATGAGGAATACAGCCTAATGGTTATAGTCTAGGCACACTAAATGCAACCTAGTTCGCTATAACCTCAGGCTCTGATACCAATCTGTCACACCCCCAATTTTCATGATTTGCGGAAGCGACGATTTGGGTGTGACTAATCAATATTCAAAGCACTAAAGTACAAGCAAACGACTCTACATGAGACGCTTATAAATATTACAAAAGTAATACAAGTTTTGAGTTAAAGTTTACAACATAATAGCGAGTTCGCAAAAGTAGTTTTGAAGATTTTAATACATAACCATTATACAAAATATAATGCAGGAAAATCTTCATGTCAAAATGGATGCATGCGACTCGTGAGTAGATAGCTTATCCTGAGGGCCATCCTACTACTGCTGATCACCTGAGAATACAACGCTAAAAGGGTCAGCTATAAAGCTGGTGAATCTCACAGGTTTAACATGAACATTGATGTGATCAACATGATAATTTGACGATAAAAATGTTTCATCTGAACAAGGATTTAAAATAATAAATCAAACAATGATTTTTAACCAACTAAGGTCACCGACAATGATTTAAAACACTTAATTTTTCTAAAACAATGATTTAACCAATTAAGGTTACTAAATAATGATTTGAACCAACGCAGGTTCCCCAAGCCATAATGAAACCAACGCAGGTTTTCTAAACAATGATTAAACAATTAAGTTTTCAAAACAATGATGAAACCAACGCAGGTTTCCTAAACAATGATTAAACAGTTTAGTTTTCAAAACAATGATGAAACCAACGCAGGTTTCGAAATAATGATTTTTAAACAATGGTGAAACCAACGCAGGTTTCGTAACATTGAACAAACCAACGCAGGTTTTAGAACAACATTAAATTTAACAATGATGAAACCAACGCAGGTTTCGTAATATTGAACAAACCAACGCAGGTTTTCGAACAATATGGAATTTATCCATGATGAAACCAACGCAGGTTTCGTTATATTGAACAAACCAACGCAGGTTTTTGAACAATAATAAATTTAACCATGATGAAACCAACGCAGGTTTCGAAATAATGATTTAACAATGATAATCAAGACCAAATAATGGTAGTCAAACAATGTAACTAATATAGTTATCTGAACTAAATAATCATTTAATTCCTTGAGTTAATTCTCAAATTAACTAATCAAATAACATATGATCACGAAAACATGTAAGCATTGTATCTCACCCCAATATTTGAAACAGTAAAAAAAATGGGGCTGTGAGACTCACCTGAGCCTATCCGAGCAATGAGTATATCCGACGTGGAATAGACAATCTTTGAAATCCCTTAGAGTCCTAAACACGCGAGATTCTAATGAGTAAATGGATTGTCCAATGTATTGTTTAATGCTTATGTTTGAGTTTACAAAATTTGGTACGAGTCTGAAAACAGTAATCTGCCATTTTCGGCCCCTAAACGACCCCGGATGGCCTAAAACTGACAAGGCTAAGGTACTTAGCTTTGATCATTGGGTTGTTTTTGAATGACCGAGCGAATTTGATCCCAATCCGTTACACTAAATTTTTCATCGAGAAGCTATCCTGTTTTAACTTGTGAAATCGTCGACGTTTTCAGAAATTTACTTGTTCTGTTTTAGCTAGAATTCGCAGGGCTAGTTTATTGATCCGTTGGATCATGAAAGTTATAGGGGGAATCCGCCGTATTCGTTTGAATACGCTGGATTGGTGACATTTGATGGGAATACGCCGTATTCATCTGAATACGACCGTATTCATGAAAAATAGAGGGAATACGCCGTATTCATTTGAATACGACCGTATTCCTGAAAAATAGAGGGAATACGCCGTATTCATTTGAATACGACCGTATTCCTGAAAAATAGAGGGAATACGCCGTATTCCCTTGAATACGCCGTGTTCATGTTTTCTGGGCGGGAATACGCCGTATTCCCTTGAATACGCCGTATTCCGAGGTCTGGTTCGACTCTGTTCGTTCCAAAATTCACCCAAACCCGTTTTAAACTCATTTTCATGTATAACCAACTTAGTATAACGATCTAACATGATAAAATAAGTAATTTAAACACGTAAACTCAAAGGAAAATGATTCGTTTCATACCGAGCTAAAAATGGAGAAAACGAAGATGTCGATGGTGAAGATGATGATGTACACGACGAAGATGACGATGATTTTGATGATGGTTATGTTGATTGTTATTGTTGTTGGTGTTGATTTGTTGTTGTTGTTGTTGCAATGAACCGAGAGAGAGAGATGAGACCGAGAGTGATGAAAGAAATGGGAAGGAAAAGGTCGGCCATCTCCAATTATTGGAGGTGGTTGACCGAGCTTCGATCCGTTACGTGGTATTTTGACCCGTGTTTTGATATCCGATCGTTATTTAGTAAAAATGTTTTCGAACGATAAATTTCTAAAATTGAAATCGTATAAGTTTTTATTTGAAGTATTTCACAAAAATACTTTTAGTGTGATACTAAATTATATCGTTGTTTCACTTTGAACTTACGGATAGTTTTAATTATCCAAAAAGAGTTTTGCAAATTTTCTGAGTACCGTAATATTATTTCTGTTAATAATATTCTATTTGGAGATGTTTTGGGACAACTTTTATTTTTATGTTTCCTGAGTGTTTTCAGATTTGTTCGCGTTGTGATTATTAAATAATCATTCCATGTTATATATATAGTTATATATATATATATATATATTATCCGAATACTTTGTTTTTGATTCGTACATAGTACGAATAATTAAAGTTTAAATTGGCCCCTAATTTTTGGCCCTTTTTTGACCGGGTGTCACAATATTAAGTAACTGTAATAAAACGAATAAACATAGAGTAGTCGCGTAAAATAAAAATAAAATTAACACATGTGTCATTTTGGGTGAACTTTAAGAAACAAAAAAATAGCATGTATAATATCAGTTATATGAGAAATTCACTTGAATACTTTTAAAGCTTCAAAAAAACTAAGAATATCCCCCTATACCATTGTGACTTGTGAGACCATACAGTGACTTGTGAGACCATTTAGGCCAATTGTAAAGAGTACAAAGAGTGATGGCAAAAAAGTCAGTGTAATGTTCTGACTTCTGAGACGAACATCAAAACTAAGAATTTCAGTAATGCTACGGAGACCTACTTATATAGATCTAAATCTAGGCCTAATTTTATGATTGGTTGATTTTTTCCCCTCTTCTAATCTCATCCAATCAACTTTTAATACATATCAATCATATCTTTAGGCATATATCTAGTCCTATATATTTAGGTCTCCCAATCATTTTTCGTCCACATTATTTGCTCCAGGTAACCTAGTTGCATAGTCAGATTGCGAAGTTGACTTTTCGATTTTTTTCACCTTCTTATTTTTTCTTTGTATTTTGATATTTAATATTCAATATGAAAAACTAATAAATAGCTAGCCACCATTGTGCATTTGAAATACGTTATTTACTTTGTAATCCAAAATTCTGAATTTCTACTTTTACATTAATGTAAGCCTAATATGTAGTAAAATATAAGTTTTTTCCAACAAAATTAAAAATGTAGATGGAAAAATGTAAAATGTAACTGAAAAATTAAAACTTTACACTATAATACTATAGGGGTAATAAATAACGGTCAGATCGTCACAGTTCTAGTTGTTTTTTATTTAACTCTTTAAGTTTTTTTCTAATGATTTAATCCTTAAAATTTTAAAAGCCTTGTAAGTTAACCCTTTAGAATATATCTAAGTCAGGGACAGATGTAGAAGGGAGCAAGGGGTCAGTTGTCTTCCAAAACTTTTCAAATCATGTAAAAATTTTATTCTTTTAAAGGTATTTATGAATTTATAATTTTTACCTCTTCAAAACTAAATAAATGATAAAATAAAAAATAAAAAAAATTTGCCCCAAATTAGTGAATCCTAGCTTCGCCTTGATCTCATCTGGTTTACTTCCTTCTATTCCATGCTTACAGTTCATTACAGTTTAGAAGTACGATTTCTGTACGATTTTTATGCTACTGTTAGTTCAAATACATTTTAAATTAATGTTGCATGCATGCCTACTATAGGTTCAATTCGATCCGTTAAATATTGATCATAAATTAATAAATTCATATTAACGTATAACTAAACAATAAACGATATTTCATATTTGGCTTTCCCTTTGTTCAACTATTTAAAACGATTAAATTAATTGATTTACGTGTTCTTATTGAAGCCATCATGCATCACGTACGTTATTTCAAACAACAATTAAGATCTCCAATAATGCTCATCTTGACCAACCTTCAAAAAACCCTACAAAACCTAGGGTATGCTCGAATCATATCAGATAAGAAAAATTGTATCAATAAGTGAATTTATGCGAATTAAAGCCGCCAATACCTAAGATTTGCGAACGAATATAAAAAGTCGTCGTTAAGCAAATTTAGGCGAATGCGTAAACTTAAGTGACTTTAAAGAATATCATTAATGTATTGTGTTTCAACATGAGAAAATATCATACACATTGCAGAAATTAAACATGTACCTATTTCTTATATATGTCTTTATTTGAAATTAAACAAGTTTTACGTAAACAATAGGGTGCAATAAAATATAGTTGTAATATCGTTATTCAAAGACGGTTTATTATTAAAATCAATTTTATAGGTCTTGTTATGTGATACTTTTTTCATCGTTTCCTTTTTGAATGGTCGTTAACCATGACACTTTCAAGAAAAAGACAAATAAAAGTAATATGTATTCCCTTCGTTCCAAAATTTCTTGCTTACTATTTTGTATTGTTTCAATCAAGTGTCCATTTCATGTAACAACCAATAAAAAACCAACTTTAGTGTATAAAAATGTTATTTGATTAACGAAAAGTGTAATTAGTGCAAATTGCTAAAACCGTGTGTATTTTGACTTGGGATGGGGGAGTAACGGGTAAGCATGCGTCCGTTTTTAGTAAAAGGCTAAATTTGTCAAAATAAATACTCTGTATAGTGTAGTTCTTGACTTTCAAATAAAATATCAATGAGCACCAATATAAGCATACCTATAACTATCTTATATACGTATATATTATTATTATTATTATTATTATTTATCAACATGCAGCACACAATTCATTAATTTGTTAACCAATAAATAGTCATTTGCTTTTACATTTTATACTATATCTTTTAACCTAATTATAACACTTAACCTAGGTTGCGTTTGATTCACATAATTGATAGAAATTTGATAGATATGAAATTGACATTTCAATTACATAACCTGTTTGGTTGAGAAATTGACGAAGTCAAAATCCATCAAATTTCTTTTGGCTAAAGGAATTGAAATTCATTTTCCTTTAGTAAATTCGAATTCCTCCAAGATCATTCCGTGAATAAAAACGCACCCTAGGTGCTACTCCTTGCTAAAGAGATTAGTTGCAATGATGACTTCACTAAATTAATACGGGAAATGACTTTTTGCATAGTGTATTGATGTTTGTTACAACAAAATCAACAATTCCATATTTATATGGCTGCTACGATCAATGAATTATGAATCTGTCAACTACAATAATTCTTTTAGATAACTTGAATCAGTTTGTCTCGAATAATAATAAATATAAGTGTCGTTGTAACATAATCTATGATTTTGACATGCATCTTTCTTATATATCTTCAACAAAACGATTTTATTTTCCAGTGAATGTACAAGAGGACCGAGCCATGCATATCGATCTAGTATTAATTTTATTATTATCATTAAGATAATTTCGAAACAAGAGTATATATGTTACTAAACGGTAAATAGTGTATTATAAAATATTTAACCACATACAAATTCTTAAAAAAAAATTGGACATATATATAATCCTAGCTCGCACGCTGCAATATATTACTAGTACGAAAGATGGATATTGTCACAATACATTAGGTATACACGTACGTATATAGTATCGATTTGTTTGTAATCACTTCATCTTGTATACGTAAAGTTAGTTGAAAAAAAAAAAGAATTGGTCAAGCAAAATATAAGCTAGACTGTAAGCAATAAACAATAAGTATAACATTGGGCAGTGTTAGTGTATCATATATGCTAGTATTTATTTATTTATTTTAACTAAAGATGGAGAAATTTCTATGGATGAATGGATCAACTTAACAAAAGTAAGTGGTTAGAGATGACGATATAGAGAAATAAACGACGACTTTTATTTATAAGTTACGTACGTAGTGTTCTGCTGCAAAAGGATAATAAAAAAGTGGTCATAACAAAATCGACGTCGTCGTACGAAAATAAAAGGTCACTACTTAAATTTGGTGCAGTTGATAATCGTCTAAAGTCTAAACTTATAAATTACTCCGGCCCAATGTCGATTCCCCTTCAAGGCCCACACACATTGCTCCGCTCCAGCCCACTAACTTATATAGATTTATATTTATATACAAGTAAAAAGGAAAAGGAAAATGATAGATAGACCTAAACTAAGCCTAAGAATGTAAAAATGACATGTGTCCAGATCAGCTAATAAGATTAGGAGAGAGAAACTATATCAACCAATCAATGCATTAGGCATATTTTTAGGTCCATATAATTAGGTCCATGTAGTATTACTCAAGTAAAAATTATGAGTAATAGTGTTTTATATGTCTACTTACAACTTAGAAGAACTTAAAAGTAGGCCTAACGAACTCGATATTCTAGTATTTTTGGGTAAATAGAGTTTCAAAAGCTTATTGATTTAATAAGTTGGAAATAGTTGAGCTATTTAAATTAACTTTGCTATGTATGGAGTTTGAGCTAACGACGAAACTAATACGTACTTACGTGGTGTAATTAGACCTGGCAATTCAAACCCATTTTCTTTTTAGAGGGTCCATTGGGCATTGGGTAATTAACAATGACCTATTGGGTCCATTAATCTTATAAAATAGGATTAAAATGGGTCCAACCCAATATGAAACAAAAACCACCATTTACAGGTCCAAAAGGTCGTCTAACGGGTCGAGCGGGTCGAGAATAATATGCGACTAATTATAGAGCGGGTTTCAATCAAAATCATGAACCCTAACATTCAATCCAATATTTCACAAATCAATGTTATTTCCATCAAAATCCATCACCCCAATCTACAACTCAACACCCGTAAATCCACAATCACATGCGCCAGGAACAGATCAACCACCAAAGGTTTATTCGGGTCTCAACGATCACGAAAATCCCTGAATCAGTGCGTCAATTTCGCAGCTGCGAATCTTCATTACGTGTTACCGGAGCCGTTCAATCATGTAATCCGAGAATTCGGCGATGGTGTTGGTGGTGGTGGTCGGCGGCGGTTGGAAAGGGTTCCGATGGGGAGGATTCAACGGCGGTGGTGGTGGGAGGAAAAGGAGAGCTGATAAAAAGTCACAATTTTGGGTTTGCGGGTTACCTGATTGACCCATTATCCATTCAGCACACTATGTGAGTATGTGACCCTGTTCATACTTGTATAGATGTTTTGATTATATGCTCGGAAAGATCGAATGAGGCTCCGGAGAAAGAGAGTCAATAAAGTTTCTTCACTGAGAAAAGGGTGCATTCTGGTGGTGTTTGGGGCGGCAAGGGGCGATAGTTCGGCAATTGGAGTTCCAGAGGACTTGAAAATACAGTGTGATCGATATGATCAATAACATATATATGTAGGATAAGTTGTACATTTGTACGTAGTCGTTTAGATAAAATGTATGTTACAATGATATACTGTAATTATTACACTTCTTATAAATTTGGCTTGCTAGCTTGGAATAGTAAGTTTTTTCATCATGTTAATTACTTCTAGTAACTTTTTAAAGTAGATATGATACCACCAATGAACGATGGTAAATGAATTTTACAAAAAGCTAGACCAATTTAACTTTGTTCAATATACATAATCATCTATAAAATTAAGGTTACTAGGATGGTTTGGATGATTTTTATTGTTTTGGTGTTTGTAGGATCCGAACGATTATGTAACTAATAGAAAAGAATAGTCAAGTCATTTTCGATTCTATATTTGTTCAAAGTGGTTTAAGTGTTTTTGTATATTCTTTTTGTTTATGATAATAAATATTGGATATGAAATGTTCAAAGCATACCGGAAAGTTTATAGGAAGTTTACAATGATTTGAAGAGACTTGAAAAGAGTTAAAAAATTTTGGCTAAAAAATGGGTCTTGACCCGACCCGACCCAACCCGGATTTGACCCAACCCGTTCAACCCGTTTGAAAAATCTGACCCGTTTTGATCCGAACCCATTCTGACCCGAACCCGACCCGACCCAATTGCCAGGTCTAGCCATGTAATTGAGAATGGGTTGGTAATACTAATTTGTACTACCTCGGTTCTAATAATTTTATTGTTTATGTTATTTTTAGATGTTATAAATAATTTGTTCACTTTCAACTTCAAACAATTAGTAAGTGTTTAAGTATAAAAGATGACTTCTTAATTACATTGGAATGGACATGGTAATATTTAGGAGTACCTTAATAAAAACTTTATAATTAGTGGTTAATCAGCATGTTATCTCTTACGTGTCAATCCACTTAAGCATCCACGTATAAGTGATATCACCATTTTTGTCATTTTGGCAGCCACTTCATCCATTTGTCCTTTTTACCATATTTTTCTAGTTAAATCTACATGTATAAAAAGTATTTTTGCTATATTTTAAATAAAATCTTTTTAAAAAGTACTATCAGATTATACTACGGAGTATTATTTAGGTTAATAGAAAACATTTTTATCAAATTATTATATCTGATTATGGTCCTTTTTAAAATTGGTCCATACATTAATCATTTATTATCACTTATATCTAGTTTATTAAATTAAAATTTAATTACATGTTGTATTATCTTGTATGAGGAATTTTCATAAAATAATGGTAAAAAAATGGAGAATGGAGGAACCAATATGATTGCTCCATTTCAAATACCCATTTCCACCCTTTTTTTTTCAAATCTAAATATCTCACAAATCATATATCTACAAATTATAAAAATTACATATTCGGAATCAGCGTCTTTTTCTCTTCGATTCTAGATCTAACAAGATATACTTTCGACGAAGTTTTTTTTCTTCCATTTTTTTTGGGTTTTAGAAACTTTTAATGTGAAATCACATGTGATTTAACACTAAAAAATAATCACACCCGCTTATATTTCCGATTAAACTTTAAATTCAAATCATTGATGATGTAAAGAGATTAAGACATGAAAAACTAAGGTGTAATCACATCCGATTGAATATCAAACTATTAATCACACGTGTTTAATGAAAAATAAAATACTGATTTTTAAATCATTGACTAAGAATTATACAATCAAGTAAAAATCAAGTTGAAATCATACATGAATTATCATATATCGGTAAATTTCTCATCAAATATCAATTTTTAAATGAAAATCATATGTGATTATATGCAAAATCATATGTGATTATATAACAAATCACTTGTGATTAAGTGTACAAATAACAATCACATGTGATTTTTAATGAAAACTATTGTAATTTTTAATTTTTTATTCATAACTATTAATGTGGGTGAATATTAAGTTATAATCACGTGTTAAGTAGCAAATACCATGAATAAATAATCATGAACAAATTTTAATTTTTTATCATAAATCACATGTGATTATATTATGAAATCCGGTAAAAAAGCGAAGAAAAAAAATTCGTCGAAAGTATATCTTAGGACATCTCTAATCGAAGAGAAAAACGCGATGGTTTCAAATATGTAATTTTTATAATTTATGGACTTATGGTTTGTGTGATAATTAACCAATGGGGTAAAAAATAGAAGTGGGTTTTATAGAGAAATAGAAGAATCCTATTGGTTCTCTCATTCTCTACTTTTTTTAGCATTCTTAAAAGAACTCACATCTGTCTTGTACAGTACAGGTAAAACGTGTCGGTATGTATAATGACTTGTAAATTCACATGACACATCACAAGATTGAAAATTGGGCCGGTCTATCCAAATCTTTTATTTTGGGCTACATACATAACGTCAAGGCAAAAGAGGATTAAGGGGAAAAAATACAACGTACACTAATCTCATAACACATTACTCTTTTTCAAATCTTGCATATTGATCATTACAGATATAAAAAATTCCGTATTTATATGGCTGCTGCTATGAACGAGTTGAATTTATGAATATGTCAACCACAATAATTCTTTTAGATAACTTGAACCCGTAAAGTATTTTGGTGACCACGAAACATTTTTAACAAGTTCGTTGTCGACATTGGCAATAAGACCGGTTCGTTGGTGACTTTGGGACAAAAAGTAACATATATTGGCGATCCGTACCATAAACCCTTAACAATAACTATAACATTTGGCAGCAGGGTTGTCTCATTGATTTTGTAGGCCCTGTTCGAAAATTATAAATAGACCCTTTAAACTTAAAATTTAACATATAACTAAAAACAATATTATGATAAATTTTATAATTGTCAAAAATCTAGCACAAATACGATAACAGAGTGTTTTTATCTCACACATTACAACTATTGTAATTTATTACTTGAATCTTGGAGTTCTACTAGCATTCTTAGAAGCAAAGTCATCAATCAACTCATTATAATCAACATTCTCAAATAGATTGTTCTCAATAGCTATTGATGCCAACCCATTAAGTATCTCTCGTGAAATTGTGAACCGTAAGAATTTAGGATAATAGAATGAGGGGGTGCTTGGTTTGTATTAAGGAATGGGAATGGAAAAGATTAAGGGAATGCAAAGGAATGATAATGGGTATTATGATTGCATTGATGTTGCTTGGTAAGTATTAAGAAATCATTACACTATTTTACAGAAACTGTTATAAAATAGTATTCTACTAAAAAGAAATTCTGCGCATAACCTACAATGGTTAGTGATACAAATCACACAATATATATTTTTTTAAGTCATATTAGAAAATTCGATTGTCTAGTCATATAAAATAATTATGAAGTTCGTGTTCAGACTAAAACATTTTAATTTTTTTTATATTTTTATCATGTTCAAGAAAAACAAAAAATGAAAAGAAAAAATGTAATACAATAATAAAGAATTGATTAGACATCTTAAGTAACAATTCGATTTGATTTTATGAGAAAATAAGAAATGGAACACAAGTCAGAGATCCGTGAGAATAACAAGTAAAAAGTTGACGAAGAAATATTAGATGGTGATGGTATTTTGTGCAGTAAAAATAGGGAAAGTGGGTAATGGTTTATCATAACCCCCAAAATGGTGGGTAATGAAGGATAGGCCACTAATGGGGAATGATTGATTATATTATAGGCAACCAACCATAACTTTTCAATTCCTTTCCCATTCTTTATAGTGCATAACCTCCTACCAAGCATCCCCTGAATAATTACATTAACAAACTATTTAGGGTAATAAAATTGAAAAAATAAAACTCAAAAATTAAACAATACGGAGTACAAAGCTTTCTAGTCGCCTGACGCAATTTCGCAATTCATAATCGTAAACTTCTCGCTGACGTCTTGCAACTTGCTAGATAATTAAGTTTTCATATTTTCTTGTTCTATATATTTATATTTATATTCATATATTATTTAACTAGCCTATTAAACCCGTGTATACACACGGGTTATGTAAGGTAAAATAATATTTTTTTAGTATCGAATATTGTTTTTTCATTGGTTAATTTGGTGATTAAAAGTAACGATATAATTGAAAGATGGAAAAATAAAATAATAATTTATATGCGATTATTGTTAAGAAGAAAATACTAATCCTAAATATAGTTAAATAGCTCTCATCCTATATTTAATTATTATATTATTTATGACATCATTGTATCCTAAATTTTAGCTAATTGAAAAAAATTAAAGAATTTAATTGGCTAATTGATAATTTGATGACATCATGTGGCGTTTCTTATATATAATTTACTAGTCTTAAAACTCGTGTCTACACACGGCACAATTATTTTGTAATTTGTTTTCATAAATGTTATTAGAATAAATCCTTATATGGTACGGAGTTTATAACATTTTTATGAGTTAAGAGATATACAATATAGTTTAGAATTGAATTTTTAGGTAGTCTGTATAGTTACTGGAGGTGTAGATAGTAACATTTTGTATGAGTTAAGAGATATACAATATAGTTTAGAATTGAAAATTTTAGATAGTCTGTATAGAAACTGAAGGTGTCGAATGGTAAATATTTAACAGTAAGCATTTTAAATAAGTCAAAATACATTGAATTGTAATGGTATCTAATTATAATTAAGCTAGTTAATAGTTTGACGAAATAATATAAGGTTGCAATTATAAATGGTGAATTGAAATATAGAGAATAATATATCCGTTGCGAGACCTCTTTGTACGCCAAATTAGAATATTTATTTAGTGGTCATCCCTATCACAAAGTAGAACCTTCAGCCCCTTTTTGGTTTTAACACGCGAGACAACAACATAGAGTTGTCCATGAGAGAAGATCCGTCGTCGTAAATACAATCCCACTGCTTGCACGAGTGTCTCTGGCTTTTGCTTATTGTCATTGCAAATGATATACCCAAAAATTAGAATCCATCTCTCGACAACCGAAAGAGATAATATATGGAAGAACAAAAGAGAATAAAACCATATGCACTTTTAGTTCTCCGGCTAAATGATTATAATTATAATCGGTATATAAGAGTAGGAATTAGATCTTATGTATGATACATATTTTAATTATATTTTAAGGTTTTATTTACTTTAGTGATTATCTTTTAAATAGTTTAAGTGTTGAAGTAAGGTTTATGATGGGGCTAATTTTAAAGATGACGATGATAGAAACAGTAAAAAAATTATGTTATTTAATTAAATTAAATTAAATTACCTGATAAAAAAAATTAAATTAAATTAAAATCGGGAGAGTCCTAACAAATGTTGTTGCTGCCGTAATTCAATAAGTAGTCCTTACGTAATTTATTGTATTGCAAGTTTGATTGTTTGTATATAATACTTGATGCAAAATATATGAATGGATCGGGTTTTAAATGTATTTTTATTGGGTATAATTTTCATCAAGTATTATATAACACAAACATAAATATTTAAGGTCAAAGTTGAAAAATGATAACTTGAAAAGTTAAAACAGGACAATAAAAATGGAATGGAGGGAGTAGAATCTTTAATTGTATCTTCAATAAATTGAAAATAAGCAACCCATTTAATCCGATTACACTCGTACGACAATCGCGGTAAAACATACATGTTATCTTTTAATTATATTCTACAATTTTTCTTATAATTAAGGTTTGGTTTTGAAAATGTGATGTGTGTTTAAAAGTATATTGACTTGTTGGACGAAAACGATTTGTAAGCTTGATAGCGTGGCTTTCGATTTGATAACCGGGTTGGTTTTAGTTTTGGAATAAAACTTTAATTGTTCCTGAAAAAAATGGAAGGCAGTTGGATTTAGAGCCGTATTTTTGGATTGTATATATATCTTTGAATTATTTTTATATTCTTTAAATTACTTATAAAGAGAATTAAGGGCTTCTTTTATCAATTCTCATAAAATTATATTGTGAATTAAAATAATTGAACGTTTGTAACTAATTGCATGTAATTATTCCCTTCTTTTCATTTACATATATACGTATAATAATTAGGGAAAATAATCCGTAATGTTGAACCGTACGATTAAAAAGGTAATATTAGTGTTAACGTAGGGGTCATTTGTATAATTATAAAAAAGTTGGAGAAAAAATGTAAAATATTTGTTTTGTGATTGGCCAACGTTACAATTTAGTTTTAGTGTCAACATTACAAATGATATTTATACAATCATATTTTTATTTTTTAATACTATAATGTATACAAATATCTTGTATGCTAGTATTATTTATATTTTCTGAGTGACGTTATAACTTGAATTAATTTGACTTAGAATCTTTTTGTTTAGCTTGTTCCTATCATCTTATCAGAAAAATTACGATTTTAGAGAAGAGGAAAAAAGTCCTCCGTCATACTATATCTATCAAAGAAAATTTGTAATGAATGTGTATAAATAGTCACCTGAAATTTCAAATCATAAAACTTGTTGGGGATTACCATTAATTTCGACAGAATCTATTAACCATGGTTATTTGTTTGTTAGATTAGAGATAGAGATTAGATTATATAAAAGGTATTAATTAACTAATTTATTGAGAATTCATATCCGAATATAATTTTTTAAATAAAATTAAATAATAATAAAATAATAAATACTGAATTCTGATTGGTTAATTGAACTTCAATTTTGAAATTGAATGCGTTAAGTCCGCTTCCTATATTGTATTTAAGATTTATAAGATTTAATGAAAGGAATTCAATATTAAAATAAAAATGGGACTGTGAATCCGTCATAAGCATTTGGAATCAAGGACTAAAAAGTCGTTAGTATCTTGGGCTGGGATTAGCTGGGCCAAATTCATTAAATTGGGTTGATATATCTAATCTCTTTTAATATATAAAAGAAAACCATATATATGTTGCCCTTCAAAAAAAAAAAATTCATTATAAATTAATCATGATCATTAGATGAATGAGGCCAATTAATATAGTCCATTGATTTCTTTCTCCAACATTGACTACCTAAATAGCAAAATGGATCATATGCAAAAGACCAAAATACCCTTAACAATTAAGGATATTTACCCTTAATTAATTAGTACCATTTAGTTAGTTAATTAGTATTAAAGTAAATAGTTAATAATTTTCACAATTAATGTTCTTGTAATGTGGGGTTTAATTATGCTTTAATATAATTAATTTAAATTCATAAACAATGATATTTTTTTGCTTTCATATAATTCAAAATTCATAATCAATGTATATGATAAAAATACATAAATCATAGTTACACATGCAAATTTTAATTCCATTTCAAACACAATACTGATTATAATATTTACTTAAAGCATTTTTAATTTGACAATTTACATACTCATATCATGATCCATATTCATAATCATCATCTATGTTTTTTTTTAGAAATCACATATCTCATATTTATATGTACTAGCAAGGTACCCGCGCAATGCGACGGTACCTTATATATACAACGCAGCTATCTAATTTATCTATATATTAAATAATAATAATAATAATAATAATAATAATAATAATAATAATAATAATAATTGTAACACCCAGTCCTCGGGTCTAGTAGTATTTAATATTTTTTGACTGTGAATTATTATTTAATGTGTCAGAAAATAGTTTCGGTGATTTATTTGAAAATAAATGGGTAAAAGAGTCGAATAATTTATTGTGATTAATAAATTATTAATTGTTTTAATTTAATCTAGTTGACGGTAAAATAAAATAATATTTCCCCGTAAATGATTTTTAAGTTCCAGACAATGATAAGTACGGGGAAAGAAATTTGGGTAATTATATACTAGACTCAAACTTTGAGTCGGTGTTTGTTTTAAACATATCTATATACATATATACATACGTACGTATCATATCATATATACATACATGATGAATCCTTAATCCTTGAAGAATCACCAAATTGGATCCATGGAATTCGAATTCAAGCTTTTAAAACATGGATTATCTTCCTCAAATCCTTCTAATCATCTTGTAAGTCTCTATCTCTTGAATTATATAAACCCTAGAAATTGGGGTTTTGGTGTTCTTGATTGAAATCCGAAATTAGGGTTTCAAATAGTTGAATTGATATGAGTTAAGCTTTAATAACATGTATTAATCATTCCATCATCATCATAAACATGTTATAAGTATTGATTCTTGATTTTCATGTAAACCTAGAAATGGGTTTTGAGCACTTGATGGAATTAGGATGATTTATATGGAATTAAAGCTTGTAGTTATGAGTAGAATTGTTAGTTAGTGCTTAAATTGTGATTATAATCTAAGCCCTAACTTGAAATTGTAGAATTTGATTAAATGTTCATAAAGTGTTCTTGGAAAATTGATGATTGTGATGAATTGATGGGTTATTTGAGGAACTTGATGTTAGTTGTGATTAAGAACACTTAATTAATAATCAAAGGGTAAAGTTAGCACTTATGTGGATAAGAGTTTATGAAACCTTGTGTTGGGGTTTTGAATGAATTAATGATATTTGATGATAATAACATTGTTGAAGGTGTAACCATGTTAATTGTGATGGTAAAAGTTGATTAAATGAGGTTGTGAATTAATGAGCATAAACTTGATAAGTAATTGTGAATTATGTTGTTAAGATGTTAATTGTAATATTGGAATAATGTTGTACATATTTTGAGACAAGTAACTAACTTGTATTATTCTACTGTATTGTCAGATGTGCAGAAGGCTCAGTGATATTAGACTACTGAGTGGATGCCTGAGGTGGTCGGTGAGTGGATCTCTAATCCTCAGTATAACTTGGTTGTAACGAGTTTGGTTACAACAAGTAACATATTATTACTATTGTAGTTGCCATGATGATTATTATAGTTAGTAATAATATGGTTGATATAATAACGTTGACCTGATGAATATGTGATTAGTTGATTATGTGATCACTGGACTTGTTGTTGGCCTTCGGGCATCAGTTGTTAATGAGGTCAACGAGTTGTTGAACTGTTGGTTGGGCTAGTCGGTTATTCAAGGTTTAACACACCTCCTGTGTTAGTTGAGAATAACCACTAGCTATCGGTCTCGTCCGTTATGGCCATACGGATATGGTTGGGTAAGTGTTCTTGTGGAATCCCCGGGTATTATGATATCGCAAGAGCCACCGATGCCTCATTATTAAGTCCTAGTTGTGGAATAGTTGCTTTGTTGAATAGTTGACTAGTTCCTAAGTTGACCAGTTGAACAGTTGCCTGTTGCTTTGCTAAATAGTGATATTGTGTACTTGTTGGTTTAGTGTTAATTGTTGTATGCAAAGTTGTTGAGCTAAGTTAGACTGTTGATTAGTTATCTGCTCACTTAGCGTTATGCTAATCCCCCACATTAACACTTCTTGCAGGTTAAGCATTATTATCGGGTGGGCAAGAAGTTGGACTGGATGGAATATTTGACGTGGCGTGACTCTGATATTGATTTGTTTAAATCAATGTTTTATCTTGTTTTTATATAACACCTCTGTTGATAAATTATGTTTTGAAAAGGTGGAATTTTATATGTTGATAAAACGAGGTAAATTATCACTATATCTATTTGGACTTACGCTTCCGATTTACTATATTTAAATGAGATTAAAATGAGGGGTGTTATAAGTTGGTATCAGAGCATAAGTTTGGGTGAATTGTACATTATAAGATGTTCAATCCCAAACTTAGAATTGTATCAAGTCAAACATTCCAGGGGTGGGGATTAGTGGTTGCATGAGAAAGTTGATATTGAATGTGTACTAACCTAAAACAAGATGCTAGAATGTTGTTTTGGTTGCAGAGACGGAGGAATATGAGGAACCGACTGGTATTCTCATTGATTCCTCGATTGTTGCTGGCTTAAGTCCATCAGGTGATTCTCGATAACCTTGTTTAATTTAATTTAGTTTGAATTGTGTACTTTGCTATGATGATGTTGATCTACCCTAAAGTAAGTTGAGTCAGACTGATATGATTCCCTAGTTTTGAGTCAATTGATGTTATTCATATGTTGTGAAATAAACTGGGTAGTTTATGTTGAACTTGAAATTGTTAAAAAGGTGTTAAGTCGTGTAGACGCTGTGTTGAATAAGTTGTTAATAGTGATATAGTTAAACTTAAAAGTGTCTACAATGTTGAAACGGAAATTATAATCGGTGGCATGATTATTAGTTGCTAAATGCAAGGAGTGATTATGAGATATTGCTAGGAAATTTATTGTTATGTGATAAACGGAATTAATGTGACTCTCTAAGTTGAAATTAATGAGATGTTGGAATATATCAATTGAAGTAATATGGAGTTGTATGGATGTTTAAAATAAGAAGGTGTCCATTAATTGGAATGTGTGTTGTTGGACTTAGAATAGTCAACGTAATGTGGAATGGTTGTTTGAATAGTGGTAATATGAGTTGAAACCCAAAAAGGGTTGTCAATGTGCCCAAATGGGTCACTTGATGGTTAATAGGTTAAAATGAGTAGTGGTCTGATTAAAAAGAATGTTAAAGTGACTTTAAGTCATAAAGATAGTAGTAAAAGGTGATGATAATGATTTGGGTAGTCAATGTGATTATTTTCTTAAAAGTGCCCATTTGGACCCCTAAACGGGTCAACGTGTCAAAACAATGTAGAATGAGTGTTTGTAGGTGATGAATATGCCCACACGTCCCAAATGTATATAGAAACATGTTGGCAAAAGGTTGAAATCAGAAAGTAAGCCATTTGGAATATGGCGTGTCAACCAAAATGGTCGAAAATGGTCAAAAATGAGTCGTACGTCCGTTTTATCGTAAAACGTGTAAATTGAAAAAGTGTAAAAAGGGAAAGTTTCATTTTGGCATAGTGGACGTGCCTGCAAAATTTTAGAGTCTAACTCTAAACGAGTAAAAAGTTATACGCGATTGAAATTGGCTAAAAATATGAATTTTGCTGAAACTCAGATTTCTACTTGGGAACGCGATCCCAACAATCTTTTCTGGATTGCGTTCGTATGTGTTATTTTGTCACAGATTATTTTATGCTTGGGAACGCGATCCCAGCCATTTTCCAGGATCGCGTTTGTGTGTGTATTTCGGGTCCAGATGCGTTTTCTCTTGGGAACGCGATCCCGCTCACTTCTCCGGATCGCGTTTGTATGCTTAATTTGGTTACAGAACATTTTTAACTAAGGAACGCGATCGTGACCCGTTTTCCCGGATCGCGTTAGTTAGTATAAAAAAAATAAAAATAAAAAAAATTTCTTGCGACGTTCGACGTAATACTTGACGTAGAAAATTTTTGAAAATTTCGGTGTCCGATTAAGACGAAATTTACAGGATCACTTGGAAACGGCTCAACGGTCAAAGCTCATCGCTTCGCCATGAGCCCTGTCAGTTTTCGGCACTTCGGGGTCGTTTGGGGCCCGAAAATCGCATTTTATTGTTTTTCGGACCTTATTTTGAACTTTTAGCTTACGTTTTGTATTGGGCTTTTGTTTCATTGAGCCCAGAGATCATTCCTGTGACTATATGTAATATTAAAAGTTGTTTTAAGAGGTTCACACCTTTTATGGTGTATGAGTTAGTTGTAGGTAGTTTATTTAACTGCAAAATATGCCAGTAAATGATATTGTTGATTGTTGCTAACAAGGGTTAGTAAACATTGAATATGAAATTATGTTAACTATATTATATGGACTAAATTGAAATGTGATGAAGAAATTGGATTACTTAGAGTGCTATAAAGTGCTGAAATAAAATTATGATATAAGTGCATGAACTTATATGTATGTGATAGTTGAACATGAAATGAAGTGTTTACCTATAATTTGACTAAAAGTACATGGATTGATGTGTTTGTGCCAGATATTGGTGTAGTATGCTTATATTGTTCATATATACATGATAATACGAGTAGTTCATATTAAAAGTAGTAAGTTGACATAGTGACAAGTCAATATTGGGTGATATACTGCAATCACAGGTTGTGTAAATTGTTGATATCGTGGTTATAAGGTATAAGAGTAATCATGAATAATTTTGAAGATTTATGGTACGAAGTGGCCTGAGAATGAGGTGTGACTGACATAATATGACGACGTCTGGCCAACGTATTTATATTATGCCAGTTCACATGAAGTTGTTGAGGCTACTAAGTACCAGAAAAAGTTAAGTGGTTGTAAATTAACAGGTAGGATATGTTGACCTGTAGTTGAAAATAGTCAATGATAGACTAAAATGAAAGAGTGATAAACCACTAAATTGTTTTTACTAATGTGGTACTGTACAAGTGATGTGTATATATGATGAATTATTAATAGTAAACATTAAAGGATGATTTAAACAAAGTAGATGTCAGTTGATTATGAATAATACTGTGTTAATATTGTTGAAAAGATGATTAATGACTACACCTTGTGTTGTTAAAATACCATTGATGATGATGCATGGTATTAACAGGTGTTGTCTTAGCATCCAAATTGGTGTAATAGGATGCTAGTTGATTATATAATAGTAGTTTTAACCATAAGAATTGACCTCTACATACTGCTTATTGTTTATTCTATATGTGATTATAATTATATGAATTGTGAATCTTTTCGAATAAGAGTTTCATATAATCAAGTTGTATTTATAATTACAAGTTGTAAAGTTGTAATTAGCTAGTTGCGAAAGTGAAAATTTCTAGCAAGTTGTTAGCTAAAGAAATATATGGTTATTAGCTAAATTGCTAGTTGTGAATATAATTGAACTTTTGTTGTTAAGGTGCATATTGTGGTATTCACTACCACTTGTTGTAATTGTTGTAAAGTTGAGATGTTCACAGAGATATGTGTTACATTTGTTACCAGTGATTATGTGTTTTAGTTGTATACAGGACTAAGTATGAATGCTCATGTAAATGGAGAGTTGACTTATCAAAGACAGGATGTAGGAGTAATGCTTGTGCATTGGAATATATATAGGAAAGATCATGTACATGTGGATATGTGCATGAAGAAAGAATTGAAATTGTGATAACAAAATTAAGACACAATATATGGGTTTAAGTGAATTTAATTGAAATACACTTGGTGGTGTGTGAGTTGATAAAATAATACATAATTGTGTAAGTAGATTGGAATGTATACACATTGACGTTATGTAATTAGGGGTATGCATGACGGTTGTATATATATATAAGTCATTTTAACTTGTACACCTTTCGTGCGCATGTAATAATGAGTAAATATGTGATTAGAAGTGTATGGGAGTTATAGTATTAGTGAAATGTTATGTGTGATTCTATTTCACTAAAGTAATTAAGTGTGTTTAGATTTCAAGGACGAAATCTCTTTAAGGGGGAGAGATTTGTAACACCCAGTCCTCGGGTCTAGTAGTATTTAATATTTTTTGACTGTGAATTATTATTTAATGTGTCAGAAAATAGTTTCGGTGATTTATTTGAAAATAAATGGGTAAAAGAGTCGAATAATTTATTGTGATTAATAAATTATTAATTGTTTTAATTTAATCTAGTTGACGGTAAAATAAAATAATATTTCCCCGTAAATGATTTTTAAGTTCCAGACAATGATAAGTACGGGGAAAGAAATTTGGGTAATTATATACTAGACTTAAACTTTGAGTCGGTGTTTGTTTTAAACATATCTATATACATATATACATACGTACGTATCATATCATATATACATACATGATGAATCCTTAATCCTTGAAGAATCACCAAATTGGATCCATGGAATTCGAATTCAAGCTTTTAAAACACGGATTATCTTCCTCAAATCCTTCTAATCATCTTGTAAGTCTCTATCTCTTGAATTATATAAACCCTAGAAATTGGGGTTTTGGTGTTCTTGATTGAAATCCGAAATTAGGGTTTCAAATAGTTGAATTGATATGAGTTAAGCTTTAATAACATGTATTAATCATTCCATCATCATCATAAACATGTTATAAGTATTGATTCTTGATTTTCATGTAAACCTAGAAATGGGTTTTGAGCACTTGATGGAATTAGGATGATTTATATGAAATTAAAGCTTGTAGTTATGAGTAGAATTGTTAGTTAGTGCTTAAATTGTGATTATAATCTAAGCCCTAACTTGAAATTGTAGAATTTGATTAAATGTTCATAAAGTGTTCTTGGAAAATTGATGATTGTGATGAATTGATGGGTTATTTGAGGAACTTGATATTAGTTGTGATTAAGAACACTTAATTAATAATCAAAGGGTAAAGTTAGCACTTATGTGGATAAGAGTTTATGAAACCTTGTGTTGGGGTTTTGAATGAATTAATGATATTTGATGATAATAACATTGTTGAAGGTGTAACCATGTTAATTGTGATGGTAAAAGTTGATTAAATGAGGTTGTGAATTAATGAGCATAAACTTGATAAGTAATTGTGAATTATGTTGTTAAGATGTTAATTGTAATATTGGAATAATGTTGTACATATTTTGAGACAAGTAACTAACTTGTATTATTCTACTGTATTGTCAGATGTGCAGAAGGCTCAGTGATATTAGACTACTGAGTGGATGCCTGAGGTGGTCGGTGAGTGGATCTCTAATCCTCAGTATAACTTGGTTGTAACGAGTTTGGTTACAACAAGTAACATATTATTACTATTGTAGTTGCCATGATGATTATTATAGTTAGTAATAATATGGTTGATATAATAACGTTGACCTGATGAATATGTGATTAGTTGATTATGTGATCACTGGACTTGTTGTTGGCCTTCGGGCATCAGTTGTTAATGAGGTCAACGAGTTGTTGAACTGTTGGTTGGGCTAGTCGGTTATTCAAGGTTTAACGCACCTCCTGTGTTAGTTGAGAATAACCACTAGCTATCGGTCTCGTCCGTTATGGCCATACGGATATGGTTGGGTAAGTGTTCTTGTGGAATCCCCGGGTATTATGATATCGCAAGAGCCACCGATGCCTCATTATTAAGTCCTAGTTGTGGAATAGTTGCTTTGTTGAATAGTTGACTAGTTCCTAAGTTGACCAGTTGAACAGTTGCCTGTTGCTTTGCTAAATAGTGATATTGTGTACTTGTTGGTTTAGTGTTAATTGTTGTATGCAAAGTTGTTGAGCTAAGTTAGACTGTTGATTAGTTATCTGCTCACTTAGCGTTATGCTAATCCCCCACATTAACACTTCTTGCAGGTTAAGCATTATTATCGGGTGGGCAAGAAGTTGGACTGGATGGAATATTTGACGTGGCGTGACTCTGATATTGATTTGTTTAAATCAATGTTTTATCTTGTTTTTATATAACACCTCTGTTGATAAATTATGTTTTGAAAAGGTGGAATTTTATATGTTGATAAAACGAGGTAAATTATCACTATATCTATTTGGACTTACGCTTCCGATTTACTATATTTAAATGAGATTAAAATGAGGGGTGTTATAAGTTGGTATCAGAGCATAAGTTTGGGTGAATTGTACATTATAAGATGTTCAATCCCAAACTTAGAATTGTATCAAGTCAAACATTCCAGGGGTGGGGATTAGTGGTTGCATGAGAAAGTTGATATTGAATGTGTACTAACCTAAAACAAGATGCTAGAATGTTGTTTTGGTTGCAGAGACGGAGGAATATGAGGAACCGACTGGTATTCTCATTGATTCCTCGATTGTTGCTGGCTTAAGTCCATCAGGTGATTCTCGATAACCTTGTTTAATTTAATTTAGTTTGAATTGTGTACTTTGCTATGATGATGTTGATCTACCCTAAAGTAAGTTGAGTCAGACTGATATGATTCCCTAGTTTTGAGTCAATTGATGTTATTCATATGTTGTGAAATAAACTGGGTAGTTTATGTTGAACTTGAAATTGTTAAAAAGGTGTTAAGTCGTGTAGACGCTGTGTTGAATAAGTTGTTAATAGTGATATAGTTAAACTTAAAAGTGTCTACAATGTTGAAACGGAAATTATAATCGGTGGCATGATTATTAGTTGCTAAATGCAAGGAGTGATTATGAGATATTGCTAGGAAATTTATTGTTATGTGATAAACGGAATTAATGTGACTCTCTAAGTTGAAATTAATGAGATGTTGGAATATATCAATTGAAGTAATATGGAGTTGTATGGATGTTTAAAATAAGAAGGTGTCCATTAATTGGAATGTGTGTTGTTGGACTTAGAATAGTCAACGTAATGTGGAATGGTTGTTTGAATAGTGGTAATATGAGTTGAAACCCAAAAAGGGTTGTCAATGTGCCCAAATGGGTCACTTGATGGTTAATAGGTTAAAATGAGTAGTGGTCTGATTAAAAAGAATGTTAAAGTGACTTTAAGTCATAAAGATAGTAGTAAAAGGTGATGATAATGATTTGGGTAGTCAATGTGATTATTTTCTTAAAAGTGCCCATTTGGACCCCTAAACGGGTCAACGTGTCAAAACAATGTAGAATGAGTGTTTGTAGGTGATGAATATGCCCACACGTCCCAAATGTATATAGAAACATGTTGGCAAAAGGTTGAAATCAGAAAGTAAGCCATTTGGAATATGGCGTGTCAACCAAAATGGTCGAAAATGGTCAAAAATGAGTCGTACGTCCGTTTTATCGTAAAACGTGTAAATTGAAAAAGTGTAAAAAGGGAAAGTTTCATTTTGGCATAGTGGACGTGCCTGCAAAATTTTAGAGTCTAACTCTAAACGAGTAAAAAGTTATACGCGATTGAAATTGGCTAAAAATATGAATTTTGCTGAAACTCAGATTTCTACTTGGGAACGCGATCCCAACAATCTTTTCTGGATCGCGTTCGTATGTGTTATTTTGTCACAGATTATTTTATGCTTGGGAACGCGATCCCAGCCATTTTCCAGGATCGCGTTTGTGTGTGTATTTCGGGTCCAGATGCGTTTTCTCTTGGGAACGCGATCCCGCTCACTTCTCCGGATCGCGTTTGTATGCTTAATTTGGTTACAGAACATTTTTAACTAAGGAACGCGATCGTGACCCGTTTTCCCGGATCGCGTTAGTTAGTATAAAAAAAATAAAAATAAAAAAAATTTCTTGCGACGTTCGACGTAATACTTGACGTAGAAAATTTTTGAAAATTTCGGTGTCCGATTAAGACGAAATTTACAGGATCACTTGGAAACGGCTCAACGGTCAAAGCTCATCGCTTCGCCATGAGCCCTGTCAGTTTTCGGCACTTCGGGGTCGTTTGGGGCCCGAAAATCGCATTTTATTGTTTTTCGGACCTTATTTTGAACTTTTAGCTTACGTTTTGTATTGGGCTTTTGTTTCATTGAGCCCAGAGATCATTCCTGTGACTATATGTAATATTAAAAGTTGTTTTAAGAGGTTCACACCTTTTATGGTGTATGAGTTAGTTGTAGGTAGTTTATTTAACTGCAAAATATGCCAGTAAATGATATTGTTGATTGTTGCTAACAAGGGTTAGTAAACATTGAATATGAAATTATGTTAACTATATTATATGGACTAAATTGAAATGTGATGAAGAAATTGGATTACTTAGAGTGCTATAAAGTGCTGAAATAAAATTATGATATAAGTGCATGAACTTATATGTATGTGATAGTTGAACATGAAATGAAGTGTTTACCTATAATTTGACTAAAAGTACATGGATTGATGTGTTTGTGCCAGATATTGGTGTAGTATGCTTATATTGTTCATATATACATGATAATACGAGTAGTTCATATTAAAAGTAGTAAGTTGACATAGTGACAAGTCAATATTGGGTGATATACTGCAATCACAGGTTGTGTAAATTGTTGATATCGTGGTTATAAGGTATAAGAGTAATCATGAATAATTTTGAAGATTTATGGTACGAAGTGGCCTGAGAATGAGGTGTGACTGACATAATATGACGACGTCTGGCCAACGTATTTATATTATGCCAGTTCACATGAAGTTGTTGAGGCTACTAAGTACCAGAAAAAGTTAAGTGGTTGTAAATTAACAGGTAGGATATGTTGACCTGTAGTTGAAAATAGTCAATGATAGACTAAAATGAAAGAGTGATAAACCACTAAATTGTTTTTACTAATGTGGTACTGTACAAGTGATGTGTATATATGATGAATTATTAATAGTAAACATTAAAGGATGATTTAAACAAAGTAGATGTCAGTTGATTATGAATAATACTGTGTTAATATTGTTGAAAAGATGATTAATGACTACACCTTGTGTTGTTAAAATACCATTGATGATGATGCATGGTATTAACAGGTGTTGTCTTAGCATCCAAATTGGTGTAATAGGATGCTAGTTGATTATATAATAGTAGTTTTAACCATAAGAATTGACCTCTACATACTGCTTATTGTTTATTCTATATGTGATTATAATTATATGAATTGTGAATCTTTTCGAATAAGAGTTTCATATAATCAAGTTGTATTTATAATTACAAGTTGTAAAGTTGTAATTAGCTAGTTGCGAAAGTGAAAATTTCTAGCAAGTTGTTAGCTAAAGAAATATATGGTTATTAGCTAAATTGCTAGTTGTGAATATAATTGAACTTTTGTTGTTAAGGTGCATATTGTGGTATTCACTACCACTTGTTGTAATTGTTGTAAAGTTGAGATGTTCACAGAGATATGTGTTACATTTGTTACCAGTGATTATGTGTTTTAGTTGTATACAGGACTAAGTATGAATGCTCATGTAAATGGAGAGTTGACTTATCAAAGACAGGATGTAGGAGTAATGCTTGTGCATTGGAATATATATAGGAAAGATCATGTACATGTGGATATGTGCATGAAGAAAGAATTGAAATTGTGATAACAAAATTAAGACACAATATATGGGTTTAAGTGAATTTAATTGAAATACACTTGGTGGTGTGTGAGTTGATAAAATTACCTTATTTGTTATTGAGTCTAATTTTTAAGATATAAAGCAAAATTATTTATATGTAGTAGAGATAAATATTAAATCGATTTCAATTACAATATTGATTGTAATGTTTAATAGGATACATAATCATTTCAATGTGAAATTAAAAAATAAAATACATACACCATATTTCCAAGTATGATTGGCAATTCGTTAACATGACTATTAGTATATACATATAATTTTTTAAGTATATAAAAATAATCTGGTTTAATTTGAACAATTCCAAATCAATATTATTATTTGATTCAAAATTTTAAATTTTGAACCCAACCTACACAATGAATAACTTTATAAAATATTGCAACTTTATTAATAATACAGTTTTATATACATTGTTGTTTACAAAATCATCTTCAGTTAGTGACTCTCATTATTTTTTAAAATATATGGTTGTTGATCAAGGCTTTACGCCTTTACCCCTATAAACCTTATTAACAATAAAAGTGATGACTTTAAAGTCCTTGTTAAAGTGTTTCTTTTAAGAAAACAGAGCTACTTAAACACCCCAAATTAAGCTACAAATGGAACGATGATGCGTATTGAAATATTTTCTACGAAGAGAGCATGATGATGACTTCCAAACCTTATTCTATAAATGTCAAGACAACACTACGCTAGATATTTAATTAGTACGTAATCCAGTTATAACACCCGTCTCGAAATACAAGGACATTTTTTTTTAAACATATCGGAAGCGCATGATTAATAGAAATCAGTAGATTGCATACATACATTTCAAATAGCAATCCACTTACATACAAACCTTTAAAACTAGATTATTCTAATCATTACACACATTAAGTTTAGGTGTTATAGAAATCCGAACATGTTGTTAAATCATTAATGTATTATCCATTTCAGAGTGAGCTTGTCAAACATTCCATTCCATATATACTTCTTGCCCACCCACATACAAAAGTAAACCTGCAAGAAGTAATGAGGGGTTAGCACGAAGCTAGGTGAATAGATCCCAAGCTATCAATCTAACTCAGCTTAACACATGCCTATAACCAAGCAATGCACAAGCAACATAGAAGGATCGGTGGTCCTTGAGGTACCCTCATGCAGCGGATGGTTCCCCAAGTAACACTTAAAACCAACTGACGGCCAAATCAGAGGTTAAACCGATAGTTTGGTACTATTACTACACACGACGCAATTTCAGTGTCCAACACATGTACAAGGCACTTGCGAAGTCCTAGTAATAGTATCCAAACCCAACACATTAGTTGACCCCCACCAAATCAAATAGTCCACAACTATCATAGTATACGGACGCCAATAATCAATCAAGGTTTAGCCATCATGCCAATATAATATTAATGCAATCATTGCAATAAACCAAGTTTACCCGTTGTAACCATGTTGTTACAACTAACTTAGACTGAAAGTCCAAGATCCACTCACCGACAATCATAGTCGCCCACTCAGTAGTCTAATGTCACTGAGTCTTCTCCATATCTGAGAATTCAATTAAATAACAAGTTAGTAACTCGTCCATAACAATCAACTCATGTTAAAGTAGTACAACTTGATTCATAAACTCAATTTCAGTGAGTTATTACTCTAATCATTATAGGCCTTTGTTTCAAACTCATTATCAATATGTCACACATTTAGTAACTACAACTTCATAGTTAATTACTTATGATCATCAACCTTTCATTAATCATTTCAAGCTTACGAATAATCGCATTATCCTTATTAATTCACAGTCACTTCTCAATTCATGATCATTATAATCACAACATCTCTTTAATCCATTTACTTATCACTAAGTAGCATGATTAAATCATTACAAGGTCATTAACCTAAATTATCACAAATTCATCAAAACCTCAAGGCTAAGTTTTTATGAATTCTTATTCCCATGAGTGCCAACTTTACTCTTTGATTACTAATTAAGTATTCATAACCACTACTAATATCAAGTTCATCACAATCATCCATTTTTCTCCAAGAGCACATTATGAACACTTAATCAAATTCTTAATTTCCAAGTTAGGGCTTAGGTTATAATCACAAATTAAGCACTAACTAACCCTTCTAACATGACTACAAGTTTTATTTCAAGATTAATCATACCAATTAAACAAATACCCAAAACCCCAATTTCTAGGGTTATATCAAACACGAAATTAACACATATAACATGATTAAGATGATGCTAGAATGATTATTACATGTTATTGAAGCTTAATTAACATCAATTTACACTTTTTAAACCCTAATTTCGGATTTAAATCAAGAACACTAAAACCCCTAATTTCTAGGTTTTAGAAAATGAAGAACACAAGATTATACCTTGATCTTGATGATTATAGAAGCTTGAATTCATGCTTAGAAGCTCCAATTTGATGTTCTTCATGATTTTGTGAATTGATTTAAGGTTGGTGTGTGTGTGTGTGTATTCATACGTATGTATGTATGTGTGGAGGAAAATAAAAACCGACCCATCCACATAATATACCATATAAGTGTTAGTTTTCATTCCCCGTATTTATTATTGTCTGGAACTTAAAAACCATTTGCGGGGAAATACAATTTTATTTTACCATCAACTAAATAAATTTAAAACAAACTATATTTCACTAACCACAATATTTCCTGTGGCTTATTGACCTATTAAATTTACAATCAAACACATATAACAAATTTAAATCGCATTTAAATTTACATGAAATACCTATTACTCCTAGGCCCAATTTGAGGATGTTACACCAGTTGTTTAATCATTAAGTGTAAATTCATATAGCTAAACAGTTCGTGTGGTTTAATTATGAAGTTATGAATGTAATATATCTATTGTTATAATTATTAATAAACATTGGTCGATTTATTACCTTTTAATGTTTCAGTAGATGCTATTTACGATGCGTATTTTATATACATGTATATATAGTTTGATACATTTTTATATAATTAAATGCAGCTAAATAACTAAATTGTTAACTTCTATAGCCATTTGTTATACAATTGAACGATCATGTTTACTCTTTAATCGAATAGTATTAGTATTTAGGATATATGTATATGTACATGTATTTAGGAGATATCACTTAAACAATTATCATTAATCTATTTCAGACAAACAAATATTATGCGGAATCAATTTTATTAAATTAACAATCTTGCATGTATAATATTTTATATGTATTCCTTCTTAAATATACCACTATATAGTTTTTACGACTCACCTAATATATTGCGTATATATAGATATTTTAATGGTATTTAGTTTTCAAGTAAAACTAAATGCCATAAATATAGGTGCAATTTTATATACATAAACTAAATAAAAATTTATGAGTTAAAGAGGGCGGAATATTCCTTGCAAAGTTATCTTAATATTAATTATTATATATACATAATCCATATAACTAATACATTTCGCTCATTCATACATAAGAAATACTTGAATGCCTTTACGCTCAATAATTTTTTTATGGTAATTTAGCTGTAAGAATGCCTACCCATATATATAATAATTTTACAGTTTTATCCCTTCCATTGCTATGGATGCATCAGACTTTAAACTTTTTTTAAATACAAATAAATATATTTCATTATATTCAATACATCATTAAATTGCGAACAATGCAACAACGTCAAACAAAACAATAGTATGTAACAATATGATCTGTAAAAAATAAATAAATAAAATTATGGACTAGCCCGCGAATTCGCGGGTTATAAACTAGTACTATTAATAAAGTATGTCTATTGTTGAGTCTTAAGATCTTAAATTATAATTAAGACTAATTTACCCCTACTATATTTATAAATGAAATACTTAAAATAGAAAACTCTTTAATTTCAATATTACTAAATTGCATTTTGGTATGTTTTCAATGCATTTCACAGTTTAAATATGTATTTGGGCACAAGTATATATGGGAAAGAAATAATAATTTATTAATTACCTATTTATAAAGCATTTAGCATGTTCATCTACCGCTTTTGATTGTTATTATTATTGCAGGAACTATGATGTTTAATCGATTGAAATATTATTTATAAAATAATGCAAAAAAATTATATTAACGAATATATTATTCTATGTACATAAAATAGATAAGTTGGTTGTTCCCACCGCATTGCGCGGACAACATACTAGTGTGTGTGTGTGTGTGTATATATATATATATATAGGGTCCGGTTCATTTGAGAACTAAAAAAATTGCGAGAACCGTGAGAACTACTAGATTGCATGTTTGTTCACATGTGATTAACTTGATTCACATGTGAACATTGATTTAGGTTAGATTGGGGAAAAAAATTCGAAAATTATGTTTTAAAACACGTTTTACCTGATTTGTTCATATTATCGTTCATATGTGAACATAAATTTGATTTTTTGTGTTTTTCGCTATAATTTTAGGATTTTTCGAATTTTTTTCTTCCCAATATAACCTAAATCAATGTTCACATGTGAATCAAGTTAATCACATGTGAACAAACATGCAATCTAGTAGTTCTCACGGTTCTCGCAATTTTTTTGGTTTTCAAATGAACCGGATCCTATATATATATATATATATATATATCTTATCTTAAATCATATATAGGAAACATGTGATGATGTCATCAAAATTCTAATTACCTAATTAAATTCTTTAATTTTATCCAATTAGCTAAATTTTAGGATAAGATGATGTCATAAATAATTAATTAAAAACTCAATAATAAAGATTATGTTTAACTAACATTCATATTGCATAATATGAGTAATCGCTTGATTGTTATTATCTTACTAGTTTTTAAAGTATATAAATAACTACATTAAATAATATTGGTAAAAAGAAAAGTTCACCAATATCATTCAATAAAAATTATATTTCATAACATTATTAGATAATAAAAATAAAAATAATATGTATTTTGGTATTTAGTATCAATATTTTGATATGTAAAGTATTATTTATAATTCATATTCTTACGTAATTATTGTTATTTTTATTATAATAATTATTACATATATATTAGTTATATGTTAATGTTAATGCATCTCATCAACGTGTATTGTTACTGAAATAACACATTTGGGAGGATGTTTAGTTGTTTACCATAAGTGTTAGTGTATCATAATTCATATATACTACTTAATTTACTACGTATTTAACTAAAGATGGATAAAAATTCCATGGATGAATCGATCAACACATGTAAGTGGTTCGAGATGACGATAACAAATAAATGATGACTTTGATGATCACTTATTTATAAGTTACGTACGCAGTGTTCTGCTGCAAAGGATATAAAAAAGTGGTCATAACAAATTAATCGACGTACTACTAATTACTAAATAAAAGGTCAATACTTAAATTTGGTGCAGTTGATATCGTCTAAAGTATAAACTTTATAAATTATACTACGGCCCAATGTCGCTTCCTCTTCAAGGCCTACACACATTGCTCCGCTCCAGCCCACTAACTTTATAAAGTACACAAGTAATAATGTATACTCCGTACAAGTCTACTTAGAATAACCCTACTTGATGGACCCCAAAAACACATATAGAGATTAGACTTTAGAGGGCTCTTTTTGTGATGTTTTGTGATGTTGCACAATCCAGAGTTATGTATTCCATTGGATTGGTCATTTCATAGCTCTGTACCTTTACGAGTGCTTTCACATATATTACATTACCACTTATGTAGTGAAGTAATATTGACGTATAGAGAATGATAATCATGCCATATTTTTTAGGGGAGTGATACTTACACCACCAAAAATTATCCATACACCACTAAATATGCTTTATAGTGTTGTACTGTACAACACTGTAAAGCACAGTTAGTGGTGTATGGATAATTTTGGTGGTGTAAGGATCATCACCCTTTTTTTTACCATAGTTATTTAAAGTTTATTTAAGTTTTTAGGCGTTTTTAAGGGTGGTACCTCTAGCAAAAATTTTGTGTCTTATGTGTTTTCTCAACACGACATGTATTACCTGTAAATAATGTTCGACAAACTCATCTCCTTGTAAAACTAATCAGTCATTTCGATTATTCAAGATGTGGTAGACAGTGACGGAGATAGCAGGGAGCGATAGTAGGGGGCTTGGTTTCTCCTTATTGGCCCAACTGCAATGAATATTTAGTAGCCCAAGTCCAACAATTTTTACTGAACCCCCTCCGATTTACTCATGTTAAATTGTGACTGTTAAGTTGTTTTTTCCAACAGGGCCAAGTTTATTTAATACTATTAGAGCCCAAGAACTAGTAGATCCCAATTCAAAATTTCAAATTGGTGAAAGGTGCTGCTCTTTAGTGGTGCACATAACCCGGTTTTGAGAGAACCCGACCCGACCCGAAACCGGTTTTGGTCAAACATGGTCAAAACCGGTTTGGCCCAAAACCGGTTCGGGTCCAACCCGGTTTTGGCCACCTAAACCCCAACCCGATCTAACCCGATTTGTATAGGGTCGAACCCGAACCGGTTCCAAAACCGGTTTCAAACCGGTTTTTATATAATTCCGTTTTTCGCGAGCGTTTCAAGGAAAACGAATGTTTGGGTCAAAACTTTTTCATTGAGTTCGTAGAACATAAGTATTGGAAACATAATTGATCGATAACTAAACCAAAACGCCTCTAAATCTTGTTAAAAAAAAGTATTGAATCGAAAAAGTCTATATAATTCATTTTTCGTTCGATCGATAAGCGTTTTAAGGAAAACGAATGTTTCGGTCTATTTTTTTTTCATTTATATTGTAAAACATTAGTATTGAAAACATAATTGATCAATAACCAAACCAAAAGGCATCTAAATCTTCGTTAAAAAAGTATTGAATCGAAAAAGTCTATATAATTCATTTTTCGTTCGATCGTTAAGCGTTTTAATAAAAAGCAACGTTTGGGCCAAATTTTTTTCATTAACTTTGTAGAACATTAGTAATGGAAACATAATTGATCAATAACCAAACCAAAAGGCTTCTAAATCTCCTTAAAAATATTATTGAATCCGAAAATTCTATATAATTCAAAGTGAGTTGATACTTTCAAGGAATGTTTTACTAAATGCAAGGAAACATGTGCATAAAAAGTGATACTGTATGCATAAAGAGTTGTACATTTCCGTGTGTTTAGTAAAAACTTCCTTGCATTTATCAAACACGTTTTAGCGTTAGGCTTTTTAAGGATAAACAATGTTTGGAGCAAATTTTTTTTATTGAATTGGTAGAACATTAGTAATACAAACGTAATTGAACAATAACTTAAACAAAAGTCTTCTAAGTCTTCATAATACAATTACAACTAAAAATATAAAATATACCAACGAATACATTTCGAGCTTCGGCATGGCCATCACCCGAAAATGTAATCGAGTAGTAATCTTCAACTTGTATTAATCTTCAAAAGTCGAAATCTTCTTCGGAGGTAGCCTCGCGCGAAGCTTGATCAAGAGCAATTTCTTCGTCGGAAAGTGATATTGTTACACCTTCTTCCACCTCGATATTGTGTATGTCTTCTTTGTATTCCATTTCACCTTCAAGACTTGATACATTTTGTATGCGTTCCGCGGCGTCCAAGTGATCCTTCAAGCAAATGCACATCTCTAAGGAGGCCGGTGTGAGTCTTGTTCTTCGTATAGATAATACCCTGCCATTAAGAGAAAAAGCGGATTCCGAAGCTACCGTAGAAGCTTGAACGGTTAGTAAATCTCGGGCCATGATGGCTAGAACGGGAAATTGAGATTCCCTCTCTTTCCACCAAGCCAAAATATCAAATTGTTCGAACTCATTGGGTAGAATAGTGGCCAAAAAATCCGTAGTCGTATATCTCCCATATTCGTTAGTGGTATTTTGGTTACCATCACCCCTTGCCCGTTTATTGTTTTCTTGTTTTAAACTATTATAAAAGTTTAGCATTGGATTGCTAGAAGAAGATGAAGAAAATATTGGGTTAGCCGTACTACCGGACACATGTGTGGTTGAACTATATTTTTGAAAATATACGCCAAATAAATCTCCCAAACATTTGTTAAAATCCGTTTTTGCATTATGTGAAAACAATGGGTCGGCCTCATTCAAATCCAAATTGTGACAAATGTTATCGATAAGCATTTCCACCCCGGTAACGTTTAAACAAGGGTTCATTGCGGCGGAACAAGTAATTACCGGTGGCATTTCTTGAAAATATTTTTTTAGTTTTTCTTTCATGGGAGCCACCATTTCTTCAAATATAGGACCTTCATACACGTAGTCGTTTAATTTTGTAGTCATTAACCAAATTTGATTAAGCACCAAATGACTAGTTGGATAATAAACACCCGATAATAAAGTAGTCGCGGTTTTGAAAAGTTTGAGCAATTCGACCATCTTTTTAATATACTCCCAATATATGATTGGAAATGGTGTTGCAAGACCTTTTGTAACAAGATGATCATGAAAAACTTGTAAACTATCGCGTTGGCGTAAACCACATACAAACATATGGTAGGTCGAATTCCATCTAACGGGCATGTCCCAATTAGGGGTTAAAAAAATAGAATTCGTATCCTTGCACAATTTCATATAAGATTTGTATCTAGCTTTACCCTTTTAAAAAACGTCTTGCAACATACTTTTAAACCTCGTTTTTACTTCGTCTACATCTTCAACCGCTAGTCCGGCTTGCACAACCAAGTTAATGATGTGTGCAACACATCGACTATGATAAAAAATGCCCTTCAATGGTGGTGCGTATTTTAGTATTAATTTTGAAACGGCAAGTGTATTATTACTAGCGTTGTCAAAAGATATTGAAAAAACCTTTTCTTCCAATTTAAACATTTTAATCACACTTCGTAACATGTAAAATAAGTTTTGATCCGTGTGAGGATACTCAAAGTCTTCAAAAGCAATGGTACGTTTCATCATTTGCCAAGTTGCGGGATCAACCCAATGTGCGGTTACACAAAGGTACGAACCGGGCAAACCATGAGGAGCCGACCAAACATCGGTTGTTAATGATACACATGTATTTAAATTTTCAAAACCGATTTTTAGTTGTTTTTTAGCATCTTTCCACAATTTAAGGGCATCGCGTTTAAGAGTAGTACGACTTACATTGTTATATCGCGGTTGAAGAGTGGTTTGAATCACCCTAGTAAGTCGAGGGTTGTCGAAGTGGTTGAAAGGCAAAGCTTCTTGAATCACATAACCCGCAAAAGCTTGTCGACACCGTTCCACATCGTATGTAAATATAGAACCATCTCGTGCCATCGAAGATTGCCCACTTGCTTCCGGATTACCTTTGAGTCCCGCACAATGCTTCTCGGTATGATTTTTCAAGGTGGTGTTGGTGTCGGGTTTGAAGAACAACTTACAACGTTTACAATGCATTTTAATCGAACCATCCGACAACAACACTTTGTCGTAAGCACTCCAAATCTCCGGATTTCTTTTGTTGGGCAATTGTTTCACAATCGTTGGTGCATTTGAAGAACCAACACCATGGGAAGCCAAAGAAGATTGAGTTGCCATGAGAATATAGTTTGCGTTTTTGAGTTTTGTATGTAAATATGAGTGTGTAATTGTGTGTGATTGAAAGTAACTCAATGGTTCTTTATATAGTTGAAAAACAATGGCAAAATGGTAAATAAAATCCAAAAAAAACGGCTAGATAAAGGCTCAAACGGATATAAAATTTTCAAAATTTCAAAAACCGGTTTAAAACCGGTTTTCAAACCGGTTTTTCCAAACCGGGTCGGCCAAACCGGTTTGGAACCGGGTTCAACGGTTGGAATGGGAAACCGGTTTGGAACCGGCGGTTTGGGGAGAACCCGAACCGGTTTTGGTCAAAACCGGTTTTGACCGGGTCGGTTTCGGTTTGGAATCGGGTCGGGTTTTCAAAACCGGTTTCGATGTTCATGCCTACTGCTCTTTACGAAATGATTCCCCGCAGAAAAAGAATTGAAACACTTGTAGACATATTCGCGTTTTTTTTAGCAATCTCAGTTTCATAAAACATTCTTTTATTCATATTAATCTTAATCAATTATGTCGTTTCATTTTTATTAAATTAAATTAAAACCTGTATTTTAATTACACGATCAACACCATGTGTGTATATACGAGTTTGAATTCTGGATTAACATATAATGACCAGAATTGTGAATCGATTTTACTTTTTTCTGGAATTCTTTTACCGATATTCTAGTTTTTACAATTTATTATTCACAGTTATTAGCTTTTACGTTGTTTTATCGTTCTATATTATAATCTTTTTGTTGTCGAAGTAAACTATACTTTTGTTACTTAATATAATTTGGCTTTATGATCCTACGTTTAGATCATGGGTCCGAAAAGAACAATCCAATTTTTTTAGCTAACAGATGATGTTCACTGAAAAAAAGATACCATTTAGTGACACATTTTCTGGTGACATTCTAAAAAGTATAGTTGTATGACTATATCTATACTTTTGATGACACTTTTTAGACACGGTAAGTAAAAAATATATTTACCAACAAAAATTATGAAAAAATAGTATCACAAAATAGAATACTCACACTTTTTCTGTCACTATATATAGGTCTTTATCCATCTCTTTTAAAGTTACACTTTTTTCTATTGTCAGTGACATTTAGTGAAAATTTTTAAAAACTGTCATTAGAAATAAAAATGAGTGTAACTGAAAAAGGGATGTAAAAACCTATATACAATGACAAAATATATAACACCCCACAATTTAGACCATATATATATATATATATATATATATATATATATATATATATATATATATATATATTTTTTTTAAAGGACACTTCGGAAGCGTTATCCCATTCGTCATAAATTCCATTATCTATATATATATATATATATATATATATAACATCAAACCTTTAACTAACAATAATACAATACCATTAGTAAATTACTTAGTTACAAAACATATATTCTAGCTGGGTGTTATATACTAAAACAGTTTAACTATCAAAAGAAGTTCAGAGTTGCCCAGCTTGTCAAACATTCCATTCCTCAAACCTCTTGACCAAAGCATACCCAGAAACTTAACCTGCAAGAGTAATGTGGGGGATTAGCACAAAGCTAAGTGAATAGGCTAGGTCTAACAATCTAACTTAGCATAAACAATCAACTCACAAAAATCAACTATAAGTAACAATCAGAACAGAGGATCGGTGGTTATTGAGGTACCCTCAGTCCGCGGTGGTCCTCCAATAACACTTAATAATCAACTGCAGGCCAATACAGAGATTTTACCGATAGTTTATTGCTATCTTTAATCAATATGGATGAATTCACAATGAATGTTCATCAAACCCATAAAGATTAACCTATAGCAACTAAACCCAACCATAATTGACCTCTATTATTCTAACCTATCATGGAATGAATCACTAGCAATCAATCAATCAACAAATACTAATCACAATCAATTATCTTACAATCAACTTATCAATAAATCAATCAATTTATACTACTTAAAATTGATGTAACCAAACTGTTAACACCAATTTAAACTGTGAGAACTAGTCCACTCACCTGATTCGTTTCAATCTCCAAACTCAAAGATCTAACTTTATTGAGTCTTCGGTGGATCTGAAATACAAGAAAATTCCAAGTCAATCTTCATATCATAAAGTACATAACTTAATGTTAACAATCAAACATATATTAAGTTATATAAACACAAAATACAAACTAAATCACATAATAAAGTTCAAAATAAAAACATCCAGTTAACCAGTAGGAATCCGCCCGGATTCACCTGAATCCGCCCGGATTCACCTGAATCCGCCCGGATTCAGAATGAATCCTCCGGATTCAGACTGAATCCGCCGGATTCCCAACCCTTTTTCAACCCAAAATTGGACCAGACCAACATCTAAGGAATACGGTTATTGAATCCGCCGGATTCTCAAGAATCTAGCTATCAAACTAGCTTAATCCGTCCAGATTCACGTGAATCCGTCCGGATTCCCTTGTTCATCCAGACCTGCACAAACTGCATAATTCCTGCACTTAACAACTCGAACCACAAACCCAAATTTCGACCAAACTCAGTTATATACCCAAATTTTCATCAATATTTGACCACAAGAACTTCTAATAACATCTTATAACAAAGATTCAATCATCAATTCATCACAATTTCACCAAATCACTCATAACCTAACTAATCATATTCAAACCTATAAATCAAGAAATCTATCAATTACTTCATGTAATAATCATGAAATCAACTTAGTAAAGATCAAGAATCATCATACAACTATTAGTTAAAGCATTCAAACTCTAATTCATACAACACAACAATTTTACTCAAATTCATCATCTAGGTTTTAAGAACTTACTTACAATTGAATTCAAGTAGCAAGATGATGATTATGATGATGATGATGATGATGATGATGATGATGATGATGAGCTTATGATTCAACCTTCAGCTCTTGTTCAATCTTCACTAGCTATAGATTTAAGTTAATTTATTTGTGAAAGTTTTTGGTGAGCAACAAATGAAGAACAAATGAAAAGGGGAAAAACATAGGTCGGCCTCTTTCTTTTAAACCGACTCACAATAATTCACAGTGTAATATTATACCCCTTTTTGACCTATTGTCTGGAACCTCGATTTCAAACGCGAGAAAATTATTTTATTTTACCGTCACCTAAGATTATTTAAAACAAACAATATTTCACTAGTCACAATATTTCCTGAGGCTTATTTACCTATTAAATTTACAATCAAACACATATAACAATTTAAATTGCATAAATAAATTTAAAGAAAATACCTGTTTCTCCTAAGCCCCATTTGGGGATGTTACAAATCTTCCTTCCTTAAGAAGATTTCGTCCTCGAAATCTCACTAGACTCAAACAAACTAGGATATCTAGTTCGCATACTCTCCTCCGTTTCCCAAGTTAAATCAGCTCCCAAACTATGTTTCCACTTAACTAACACCATAGGGATTTCCTTCCTACGTAGTTTGGTCACTTTTCTATCTAAAAGCTCGACAGGTTCCTCCACCAGTTTCTTACTCGGGTCAACATGAAGGTCTCGCAAAGGAAGGATTTGGGATTGATCCTCCACATTGCACTTTCTTAAATAACAAACATTAAATGTATCGTGAATACCAGCTAATTCAGGCGGAAGATCCAATGAAACCGATTGATCATTAACCACATGCCGAATTCTAAATGGCCCAATATATCGAGTAGCTAATTTCCCACGTTTACCAAATCTAATGACACCCTTCCACGGAGAAACTTTCAAATATACAAGTTCACCTTCAACAAATACAACGGGTCGTCTACGTGGGTCAGCATACTGTTTCTGTCTATCCCGAGCCGCTTTCAATTTCTCACGAGCAATCTTGACTTTTTCAGCTGTAATTTGAACAATATCGGGACCCGCAAACTGTTTTTCTTCCGCTTCTAACCAACAGGTAGGTGTTCGACAACGGCGCCCATACAACATCTCATACGGCGGCATACCAATGCTAGAATGATAAGAGTTATTATACGCAAACTCTATCAAAGGTAGATGTGAATCCCAAGAACCGCCATATTCAAGTACACAAGCTCTCAGGATATCCTCGAGTGTCTTGTAACACCCCCAAATTTGATGATTTGCGGAAGCTTGATTTGGGTGTTACTAATCAATAACAAAGCACAAAGATAAATAGCAAACGACTCTATATGCGTCGTTTTTACAAAATATATTGATAACTGAAATGTTTACAACATTTAAAGCTTTACATAGCTCGAGTTAAATAAAATGAGATTTCAGTACATAAGTACTTGTACAAAATATACTAATGCAAGAAAATCTCAATCGTCTGTATGCTGACTCGAGCTAACTCCTGAAGCAGAAACATCCTACTACTGGGTACCTGCGATATATGCTAAAAGGTCAGCTATAAAGCTGGTGAGCTCACAGGTTTGAAATCAAGTAATATCGTATGAACCGCAAGATTTAAATAATGAATTGCATCCAGCAATTAAATAGTGAATTGCATCCAGCAATTAAATAATGAATTGCATCCAGCAATTAAATGATAATCATCGTGTATACAGCCATGAGCACATAGTTGAGCTTAACTCGAGGGCCGGGTCCCCTATAGAGAATTCCGGGCGAGGTGCCTCCACGAATGCCTAATCAACATTCGTCTTCCCAAATATTAGTACGTCCGTTTACCAGGTTAGTGCTTGCTAACCCGAACGAGGAGGGTCAATCCTATATGGTACCATATACTAATATTCACGCTACAACGTATTAACAACTATGCTGACGGAGGACTTTAAATGATTAGTTTCGAAAAACTCATGTAGTATATGAAAAGTTTGTACTTGCGTTCACATGTTAAAAGTTTGAGCAGTATATCACACCCCTGAGTAAAACAGTAAAAAGAGGGGCTATGAGACTCACCTGGGTCTGAATGCGTTTAAACAAACGTAAGTTGATTAGCCGAAATGAAGTCCAAAGACTTGTAACCTGAGGGTGTTCACGACACGCGATGGTTATAATATGCGAAGGTATCTAATAAGACTACCTTGTAGTTGTTCGTCCAACTATAATGTCCAAATCTCCACTATTTGGTTGATACGTTTAAGTGTTTGAAAAGTGTACGGCCCGTTGGTGACGGATTTGTAATAATAATCTCAATTATTATTATTTTGATTACGTGTCGTTTTACTTGAAAAATGTGTTTTGATTGTGTTTTAGAAGCCGTTACAAAATCTAAGTACGGGGGTCCGGGGGCAGCGCCCCTGGTAGCGGGGTCCAAGGGGCGGCAGCCCCTGGCGGGGTCCAAGGGGCAGAGCCCCTGGCTGGGGTCGAGCTGCCAGGTCAGCTTGGAAAATTTTTATTTCTACTATATTGCTTTGACGAAAAACGCATCTGGATTTGAATTTGGGTAAAATCGAGTGATAAATTTCGAGTCTCGACACTTAGTAAAAATCTGTGTTTTTGAGGTTCTGGTTTGTGCGACGTTGGGTGCGACGTCGCAGGTAAGATTGCGACGTTGAGCATGACGTCGCTAAAGGCGACGTTTCGCAATTTAATGCGACGTAGGGTGCTGCGTCGCTAATGCGACGTAGGTGATTTCTGCGACGTAGGGGCTTGCGTCGCTAAGTGCGACGTGGCGAGGTATTTGCGACGTTAAGGCTGACGTCGCTATATGCGACGTCGCAATTTAATGCGACGTTGTGACTGACGTCGCACTATGCGACGTCACTAGGGGTTTTGCGACGTAGAAGCTGACGTCGCATAAATTCTGGGCCAAATGCGACGTAGCGGTCTGTTGGCCGGAAAATGTGTCGAAAACGAGTTTTGCGGTTTCCGTTCGGTCCAAAACTTTTACCCAACCCTTATAGGGACATTATAAGTTGTTACAAACTACTAGAAAGTGAAAACACTTAAAAACGAGAGATTTCGGGATTTGTCGGAAACTTACAAAGTGTCGGATGAGAAATTCGAAAAGATAGGATGATAGATCGTGTCGCGGTGGTCGTTTTCTTCCAAAGGAGTAGTATGATCCAAGGCCGTTTGGTACGTTTATTTGTCGATTTTAATGGTTTTGGTGGTGATGAACTTTTGAGAGAAAAAGTGAAGGAGAGAGAGAATGCAGAAAGTGGAAGGAAAGGAGGGGGAAATGGGAGGTTATCTCCCATTTTCGCTCCGCATTCTCGTTCCGTGCGGTGTTCGTTCGCTCCGTCGTTTAAACGTTAATTAATTATTTTACGTATTAATTATAAGTTTTAAAATACAATTTATTACGCGATATTTTATTTAAATATTTTACAATTTAATTCCTATTAGAGTTATAAAATGTAAGTTTGTTTGTTTGTTTGCGCGTTTTTAATATTTTGAATTGTGTAGGTTCAGTTTGTACGATACGTATGAATACGAAATATTATTATAATAATATTTTTGACATAACAACGTTATTTAATAAAATTTGTCACCAACGTCCATATTAAATAGAATCGAAATACATCCGATTTAAATTGCGTACGATTTAACCATATCGCATTTCGTATATATATTCAACAATATATATAATTCGATACATTAATTAGCCTAACCAGGAACTAATTACATGTATTAACATAAGATTAGGCACTAATTACTAGTCCTAATTTGGCGGGTGTTACATTCTCCCCCTGTTAGAAGAATTTCGTCCCGAAATTTAGCTCGAAGTTGTGTTTGATGTAGAATCAGTGAAGAGTTGAGGATATTTGAGTCGCATTTGGTCTTCCCGTTCCCAGGTGAATTCCGGACCACGCCGCGAATTCCATCTGACCTTGACGATGGGAATACGACTTTGTTTCAGTTGTTTGACCTCACGGTCCATGATTTCAGCGGGTTCCTCAACGAAGTGAAGTTTATCGTCAACACGAATTTCATCTAGTGGAATAATAAGTGTCTCATCAGACAGACACTTCTTCAAGTTTGAGACATGAAAAGTAGGGTGTACGCTGCTAAGTTTGGATGGCAGCTGCAATCGATAAGCTACAGGACCAATCCTTTCGAGGATCTCAAAAGGCCCAATGTATCTGGGATTTAACTTCCCGCGTTTGCCAAAACGGATGACGCCTTTCCAAGGCGATACTTTTAAGAGAACTCGATCCCCAACTTGGAACTCGAGTGGTTTGCGTCTCACGTCAGCATAACTTTTCTGACGATCACGTGCGGTTTTGAGTCTGTTTTGGATTTCCACAATTTTCTCAGTGGTGGCGTGAATGAGTTCAGGACCAGTGAGTTGACTATCTCCCACTTCAGTCCAACAGATCGGTGATCGGCACTTACGACCGTACAGTGCCTCAAAGGGTGCAGTCTTAATGCTGGCATGATAACTGTTATTGTACGAAAACTCGCACAACGGTAGATGTTTTTCCCAGTTTGTACCGAAATCAACTACGCAGGCTCGTAGCATGTCTTCCAGTGTTTGAATGGTTCGTTCACTTTGGCCGTCGGTTTGAGGATGGTATGCGGTACTCATATCGAGACGGGTACCCAATGCTTTCTGAAGTGATTGCCAAAAGTGAGAGGTGAAACGGGCATCTCTGTCAGAGATGATCGAGATTGGAACACCGTGATGAGAAATGACTTCCTTGATGTAAATTTGTGTAAGGCGTTCCATTTTATCGTTTTCTTTGATTGCCAGGAAATGAGCAGATTTGGTGAGACGATCGACGATCACCCAAATGGTATCGCAACCGCTCGACGACTTTGGTAGTTTGGTTATGAAGTCCATGGCAATTTGATCCCATTTCCATTCAGGGATTTCAGGTTGTTGGAGTAAACCAGGAGGTTTCTGATGTTCGGTTTTGACTTTCGAGCAAGTAAGACACTTGCTGACATAAGTGGCGATTTCGGCTTTCATGTTTGGCCACCAATAAAATTCCTTGATACCGTGGTACATCTTATCGGATCCCGGATGAATAGAATATTTAGACTTGTGAGCCTCGTCCATCACCAAGTCTCTTAGGTTCCCAAAACTAGGCAACCAGATTCGGTTTGAGAAGCACCTAATCCCGTTAGGTCTGATTTCGAATTGTTTGTCAATGCCCCGCAAGGCTTCATTTTTGATGTTTTCAGCTTTCAGGGCTTCGATCTGAGCTGTATGAATTTGAATGGTAAGATCGTTATGAATGGTCATACTGAGGGCTCGGACTCGAAGTGGTTTAGGTCGTTCCTTTCGACTGAGTGCATCGGCTACAACATTAGCCTTCCCTGGATGGTACTTGATCTCACAATCGTAATCGGTAAGCAACTCGACCCATCGACGTTGCCTCATATTGAGATCCTTCTGATCGAAGATATGTTGGAGACTTTTATGATCGGTAAAGATAGTGCACTTAGTGCCGTAGAGGTAATGTCTCCAGATTTTGAGAGCAAAAACGACAGCTCCAAGTTCGAGATCATGAGTGGTGTAGTTCTTTTCGTGAATTTTTAGCTGTCGTGAGGCATAAGCAATGACCTTGTCTCGTTGCATTAACACGCAACCGAGACCTTGGTGAGAAGCATCGCAGTATACCACGAAGTCATCGGTGCCTTCGGGTAGTGATAGAATTGGAGCACTGCAAAGCTTTTGTTTCAGAAGTTGGAACGCTGACTCTTGTTTCTCAGTCCAATCGAACCTTTTGTCCTTCTGTGTCAGTACCGTGAGTGGCTGAGCTATTTTAGAGAAATTTTCGATAAATCGCCGATAGTACCCAGCAAGACCCAAGAATTGTCGTACTTCAGTTGCAGAGGTGGGTGCTTGCCAGTCTTTGATAGCCTCGATTTTTGATGGGTCCACGTGAATTCCCTGACTGTCGATCACGTGACCAAGAAATTGAACGGTTTGGATCCAGAACTCACACTTAGAGAATTTAGCATAAAGCTCCTCGTGTCGAAGTAGTTCAAGGATGGTTCTGAGGTGTTGCGCATGTTCTTGCTCGTTGCGCGAGTAAATGAGTATGTCATCGATAAAGACAATGACAAACTTATCGAGGTAAGGTTTGCACACCCGGTTCATGAGGTCCATGAATACAGCCGGTGCGTTGGTTAGACCAAAGGGCATCACTTGGAATTCGTAGTGCCCGTAACGAGTTCTGAAAGCAGTTTTTGGAATATCGGTGTCGCGAACTCGTAACTGATGATAACCTGATCGCAGGTCGATCTTTGAGTAGAAGCTTGAACCCTGAAGTTGGTCGAATAAATCATCAATGCGAGGGAGTGGATAACGGTTCTTGACGGTCAATTTGTTCAACTCTCGGTAGTCGATGCACATTCTGAATGACCCGTCCTTCTTTTTGACAAATAAGACCGGAGCTCCCCAAGGTGAAGAACTCGGTCTAATGAATCCTCGATCCAGAAGTTCCTGTAACTGAGAGGACAACTCCTGAAGTTCGGATGGGGCTAAACGGTATGGTGCGCGGGCCACCGGTGCGGCACCCGGCACGAGATCGATTGAGAACTCAACCTGTCTAGGCGGAGGTAGACCAGGTAGTTCTTCCGGAAAGACTTCGGGAAAGTCTCTAACAATCGGCACATCCTCAAGTCGCTTCTCCTCCGACTTCTTCTCGGTGATGTGTGCGAGTATGGCAGGGTAACCCTTTCTCAGAAATTTTCGGGTTTTTAAGCAGGAGATTATATTGAGTCCCGTCCCACCGGTCTCCCCCTGTATGATCAAGGTTCCACCGACGGCGAGTGGGATACGGACGATCTTATCGTGACAAATGATTTCAGCTCGATGTTTGGACAACCAGTCCATTCCAATAATGACGTCGAAACTTCCGATTTCAATGGGTATAAGGTCGATCGAAAAGATTTCGTCAGCTAGGTTTAAAGTGCAATTAGGTATCACACTGGTGGTTTCTACAAGTTTTCCATTGGCTAGCTCTACAGTGTACTTAACATCTAAGGCAACAGGAGTGATGTCAAGTAGTGGGCAAAAATCATCGGAGATAAAGCTTCTATCAGCACCAGTATCAAATAGAACAGAAGCAGTTAAGTTGTTGAGGAGGAACATACCCGAGACCACATTCGGGTCTTGGCGGGCGTCCCCAGATTTGATGACGAAAGCTCTGCTGCGGGTGTTGTTGTTGTTGTTGTTGTTGCGGTTGTTGTTGTTGTTGCGGTTGTTGTTGTTGTTGTTCTTCAGATTTGGGCACGAGTCCCTGAAATGCCCAGGTTTCCCACACTCAAAGCATACTTTGGGTGGTCTGGTGTTGTTGGGGTTGTTGTTGGTAGGAGAGCGGCAATCTTTGGTGAGGTGGCCGTACCTCTTGCAGTTGTTGCAAAAGGGACCACAGGAACCCTCATGGTGTCGGCTGCACTTGGGACAATATGGTTTGCTCCCAGTGTAACCCCGGATGATATCAGTGGTGGTGTTGTAGGCTTTGATAGTGTCGGGTTTCTTGTTTTGTTGGTTGGAGGGGTTGTTGTGGTAGTCAGACCACTAGCGTTTGTTGTTTTGGGATGATGAAGTGGGTTGTTCAGAATCTTGACTCATAGACATCAGGTCTTGGGCCAATGAGATTGCACCGTCAATGGTGGTTGGTTTGGAAGAGATGACGTGTCCCCGAACAAAATCAGGGAGACCAAGGGCGTACTTCCTGATTTTATCAGGTTCAGTGCTCACCATAGCTGGGCGGAGGGCAGCTAGTTGTTGAAACCTGGTGGTATAACCATCGATGTCACCACCCTGAACCTTTAAGTTCCAGAACTCCTCATCCAGCTTTTGGAGTTTGGCGATAGAGCAGTACTTGGCAGTGAGTTTGGCTTTCAATTCCTCCCAAGTGATTTGGTAGGCAATGTCAGCACCCACTGATTGGGTATATGAATTCCACCAAGAGTGGGCATCATCTTCAAGAGAGCAGGTGGCGAAGTTTACTTTGTCGTTCTCCGCGCATTTGCTGACACGGAAAACAGTTTCCATTTTCTCGAACCATCTGATTAGTCCGATGGCTCCTTCAGAACCCTTGAAACTCGAGGGTTTGCAGCTTTGAAAGTCCTTGTAAGAACAAGGTTTGGTGGTAGAGGTTCCAGCGGTATCGCTGTTTCTTGTGGAGTTTGGTGGGGTATTCCGAGCTAAGGCTTCAGTAACAGCCTGGGTTATGAGTGACGTAATCTGAGCATCAGTGTAAGGTCTGGTCTTTGGCGGCATGATTCTTCAATAAGAGAAATGAAGATACATGAGATTTTGCAAGAAAGTTGTATTTATCTCAGATGTACATGTATAAAAGCAGTAATACATAACATCAACAGGAATAATGGCAATTAATATGAGTCGAAAACAGCAAGAATACTTGATAGATGATACGAGTTCAAAGGTTACATCCTACAGATGTATTACAAAAGATGTCGGGAATTGTTACATCCGACCGAATTATAGAATAGCGCGTAGATAGTTACTAGATTACAGGGTAGATTACAAGACAAAGACTACACTAGTCTTAACGTAGATTAATTTGTTCCATCATCGTGACAAGACGGTCCACAGTGTTTGCAAGCCTGCTAGCTTGTCGGGCGTTGTCTTCTGCTAGTGCAAGTCGTTGTGTTAGTCCACGCGCATATTCTTCTGTCTCAAGTGAGCGTTGCACACATTCATCCATCCTTTGTTGCAGAAGGGCATTTTCCACCCTTATTTCTATTATTTGATTACGAAGGGTATCCATGTTGTTGTTAGTGGTTTCAAGATCGTCGGAGACTTGTTCTATGCGTTCGAGGGATGTAAGTCTCCAGTTTTCGTTTGTTTCCTGCAACACGACATCCATGGTGCGAAGTCGTTGCTCGTGTTGATTCACCCTAGCGGCTAGAGCCGGCAAGGTGGAGTGAGTGGAGTACGGGCCAGCTCGAGGCAACCTGGAGTTCCTCCTTGCTACCCTTGGGTTCTGCGACCCGGATTGAGAACGAGATGAATTTGATGGTGTGTTTGCCATTTCTGAGACAAAGCGTTAGTAAGATTGAGGCCTATATTCATATAGTTCCTATATAATATAGCCTATTGAGTGTCTAGCATAAACATGTTTAAGTCTCGGTTCTCTCGAGGTCAGAGTCTTCTATTGTACCCTGTTCAGCCATAACTACTTTCAGATCTTACATCATCTTTGCTTAATTGTACATAGTTGATCAGGCTATGTTAAATTAAACTCGTATGACGTAATCACTGAACCAGTTATACCTAATAAGGAATACCGCCTAATGGTCATAGTCTAGGCCCACTAAATGCAACCTAGTTCACTATAACCTTAGGCTCTGATACCAATCTGTAACACCCCCAAATTTGATGATTTGCGGAAGCTTGATTTGGGTGTTACTAATCAATAACAAAGCACAAAGATAAATAGCAAACGACTCTATATGCGTCGTTTTTACAAAATATATTGATAACTGAAATGTTTACAACATTTAAAGCTTTACATAGCTCGAGTTAAATAAAATGAGATTTCAGTACATAAGTACTTGTACAAAATATACTAATGCAAGAAAATCTCAATCGTCTGTATGCTGACTCGAGCTAACTCCTGAAGCAGAAACATCCTACTGCTGGGTACCTGCGATATATGCTAAAAGGTCAGCTATAAAGCTGGTGAGCTCACAGGTTTGAAATCAAGTAATATCGTATGAACCGCAAGATTTAAATAATGAATTGCATCCAGCAATTAAATAGTGAATTGCATCCAGCAATTAAATAATGAATTGCATCCAGCAATTAAATGATAATCATCGTGTATACAGCCATGAGCACATAGTTGAGCTTAACTCGAGGGCCGGGTCCCCTATAGAGAATTCCGGGCGAGGTGCCTCCACGAATGCCTAATCAACATTCGTCTTCCCAAATATTAGTACGTCCGTTTACCAGGTTAGTGCTTGCTAACCCGAACGAGGAGGGTCAATCCTATATGGTACCATATACTAATATTCACGCTACAACGTATTAACAACTATGCTGACGGAGGACTTTAAATGATTAGTTTCGAAAAACTCATGTAGTATATGAAAAGTTTGTACTTGCGTTCACATGTTAAAAGTTTGAGCAGTATATCACACCCCTGAGTAAAACAGTAAAAAGAGGGGCTATGAGACTCACCTGGGTCTGAATGCGTTTAAACAAACGTAAGTTGATTAGCCGAAATGAAGTCCAAAGACTTGTAACCTGAGGGTGTCCACGACACGCGATGGTTATAATATGCGAAGGTATCTAATAAGACTACCTTGTAGTTGTTCGTCCAACTATAATGTCCAAATCTCCACTATTTGGTTGATACGTTTAAGTGTTTGAAAAGTGTACGGCCCGTTGGTGACGGATTTGTAATAATAATCTCAATTATTATTATTTTGATTACGTGTCGTTTTACTTGAAAAATGTGTTTTGATTGTGTTTTAGAAGCCGTTACAAAATCTAAGTACGGGGGTCCGGGGGCAGCGCCCCTGGTAGCGGGGTCCAAGGGGCGGCAGCCCCTGGCGGGGTCCAAGGGGCAGAGCCCCTGGCTGGGGTCGAGCTGCCAGGTCAGCTTGGAAAATTTTTATTTCTACTATATTGCTTTGACGAAAAACGCATCTGGATTTGAATTTGGGTAAAATCGAGTGATAAATTTCGAGTCTCGACACTTAGTAAAAATCTGTGTTTTTGAGGTTCTGGTTTGTGCGACGTTGGGTGCGACGTCGCAGGTAAGATTGCGACGTTGAGCATGACGTCGCTAAAGGCGACGTTTCGCAATTTAATGCGACGTAGGGTGCTGCGTCGCTAATGCGACGTAGGTGATTTCTGCGACGTAGGGGCTTGCGTCGCTAAGTGCGACGTGGTGAGGTATTTGCGACGTTAAGGCTGACGTCGCTATATGCGACGTCGCAATTTAATGCGACGTTGTGACTGACGTCGCACTATGCGACGTCACTAGGGGTTTTGCGACGTAGAAGCTGACGTCGCATAAATTCTAGGCCAAATGCGACGTAGCGGTCTGTTGGCCGGAAAATGTGTCGAAAACGAGTTTTGCGGTTTCCGTTCGGTCCAAAACTTTTACCCAACCCTTATAGGGACATTATAAGTTGTTACAAACTACTAGAAAGTGAAAACACTTAAAAACGAGAGATTTCGGGATTTGTCGGAAACTTACAAAGTGTCGGATGAGAAATTCGAAAAGATAGGATGATAGATCGTGTCGCGGTGGTCGTTTTCTTCCAAAGGAGTAGTATGATCCAAGGCCGTTTGGTACGTTTATTTGTCGATTTTAATGGTTTTGGTGGTGATGAACTTTTGAGAGAAAAAGTGAAGGAGAGAGAGAATGCAGAAAGTGGAAGGAAAGGAGGGGGAAATGGGAGGTTATCTCCCATTTTCGCTCCGCATTCTCGTTCCGTGCGGTGTTCGTTCGCTCCGTCGTTTAAACGTTAATTAATTATTTTACGTATTAATTATAAGTTTTAAAATACAATTTATTACGCGATATTTTATTTAAATATTTTACAATTTAATTCCTATTAGAGTTATAAAATGTAAGTTTGTTTGTTTGTTTGCGCGTTTTTAATATTTTGAATTGTGTAGGTTCAGTTTGTACGATACGTATGAATACGAAATATTATTATAATAATATTTTTGACATAACAACGTTATTTAATAAAATTTGTCACCAACGTCCATATTAAATAGAATCGAAATACATCCGATTTAAATTGCGTACGATTTAACCAAATCGCATTTCGTATATATATTCAACAATATATATAATTCGATACATTAATTAGCCTAACCAGGAACTAATTACATGTATTAACATAAGATTAGGCACTAATTACTAGTCCTAATTTGGCGGGTGTTACATGTCTGAATAGTACGCTCTGACTGTCCGTCTGTCTGGGGATGGTAAGTTGTACTGAGATTAACTCTGGTACCTAATTCACGTTGCAAACTCTGCCAGAAACCAGAAATAAACCGGGAGTCTCTATCGGAGACAATGGATAAAGGAATACCATGTCTTACAACAATCTCGTGAATATACAACTGAGCAAGTCGAGTTAAAGATGCAGTCTCGGTAGTGGCCAGAAAATGTGCACTCTTGGTTAATCTATAAACAATCACCCAAATCATGTCATTACCTTTCTGAGTACGAGGCAACTTAGTAACGAAATCCATAGTAACATGCTCCCATTTCCACTTAGGAATATCCAACTGTTTCAACGAACCATAGGGTTTCTGATGTTCTGTTTTTACTTGGGAACATATTTGACAAGTTTCAACAATTCGAGCAACATCTGTTTTCATCGTTGGCCACCAATATAATGATTTCAAATCATTGTACATTTTCGTACTCCCTGGATGTACCGACAATCTCGATTTATGTGCCTCTGACAAAATTAAATCCCGAAGTCCCCCAATCAATGGAACCCAAACCCGAGACTGGAAAGTTTTCAACCCACGAGAATCATCAACCAATAAATTCTTTCGTTTCAACAAAATCTCAGATTTTAAATTATGATCTAACAATGCCTCTAACTGTGCATCTTTCAACTGAGAAATTAAATCAGAGGAAATTTCTATACGCATAAAATAGATTCGGTCGGAAGGTACCTTTCGGCTTAGTGCATCAGCGACCACATTAGCCTTACCCGGATGATATCGGATTTCACAATCATAATCCTTAATTAATTCCAACCATCGACGCTGCCTCATATTAAGTTCTTTCTGAGAAAACATGTACTGGAGGCTTTTATGATCTGTACATACCACGCATTTAGTACCGTATAAATAATGTCTCCAGATCTTAAACGCAAATACAACAGCTGCAAGCTCTAAATTATGGGTAGGGTAATTTCTTTCATGAGTTTTAAGCTGACGAGAAGCATATGCAATAACACGATCATGTTGCATTAAAACAGCACCCAAACCAGCATGAGAAGCATCGCAATAAACAACAAAATCATCAGAACCATCAGGTAGTGCTAACACTGGAGCCTGACATAACAACTGTTTAAGAGTCTAAAAAGATGATTCTTGTTGATCACCCCACTGAAATCTAACATCTTTCCTAGTCAACTTGGTTAATGGGCCAACAATTTTTGAGAAATCCTTAATAAATTTTCGATAATACCCCGCTAAACCAAGAAAACTTTTAATCTCATAAGGAGTTTTAGGAGCATTCCAATTCATAACGGGCTTCCACTTTAGAATGATCCACTTTAACACCATCCTTACAAATAATATGACGAAGAAACTGTACCTCGCGAAGCAAAAATTCACATTTAGAAAGTTTAGCATACAAACGTTCTCTTTTCAAAATCTCAAGAATCAATCTCAAATGATGTTCATGCTCAGACTCAGAGTTAGAATAAATCAAGATATCGTCAATAAATACAATCACAAACTTGTCTAGAAAAGGTCGGCATACTCGATTCATTAAATCCATGAAAACAGCAGGGGCATTAGTCAATCCGAAAGGCATGACTAGAAACTCATAATGTCCATACCTGGTGCGAAAAGCAGTTTTAGGAACATCTTCCTCACGAACTCGCACCTGGTGATAACCTGATCTCAAATCAATCTTAGAAAAATATGATGATCCCTGCAACTGATCGAATAGCTCATCAATTCTGGGCAAAGGATATTTATTTTTCACCGTTCTCTTATTAAGCTCCCTGTAATCGATACACATACGGAGAGTACCATCTTTCTTTTTAACAAACAACACCGGAGCACCCCACGGAGAAGAACTCGGTCTAATAAACCCTTTATCTAACAGTTCCTGAATCTGACTCATCATTTCTCGAATTTCAGCAGGAGCTAATCTATAAGGAGACTTAGCTACCGGAGTCGAACCAGGAATTAATTCAATCTGATACTCTACTTCTCTTACAGGAGGTAACCCAGGTAATTCATAAGGAAATACTTCCGGGTATTCAGAAACCACCCGAATGTCAAACATGGATTTCTTCTCTAATTTACTATCTATCACATATGCCAAATAAAAACTACATCCCTTAGCCAGAGATTTCCTAGCTTTCATCAAAGAGATCAATGGAAGACTACCTTTTTCACGTTCCTCTCGAGCCATGACATATGACCCATCAGAAATAGGGATTTTTATAATCTTTTTGTGACAATCAATATTAGCCTTATTTAAACTCAACCAATCCATACCGATAACCGCATCGAAACTAGGAATTGGCATTAACTTAAAGGAAACCAGAAAATTATGACCCTCAATTAGTATACTAGCTCCAGCTACCGATGTGGTAACAAGAACTAGTTTACCGTCAGCAATTTCAACTTCTAAAGGTTTAACAATCAACGAGGGGGTCAATTTCACTCTATCACAGAATTTCACAGATATAAACGAACAATTGGCACCAGAATCAAACAATACACGAGCTGGTTCAGAATTAATGAGAAAAGTACCAGTAATGACGTCCTCAGTTGTGACAGCTTCATCAACTGTCATTTGGAAAGCTCGACTAGCAGCTACTGGTGGATTTTTCCTCTTTTGGCCAGAGGATGAGGAACCCTTTGCCATACCCATACTCTGTCTCTTCGCCTCTGGACGATCTCCGGCTCGATGCCCCTCTTTATGGCAATTCCAACACACGCTATTAGGGTACGTACAATCTTTAGCGGCGTGTCCAAAAATTCCACACTTAACACATCTAGATGTCTGAGGAGTACAAGGACCATTATGCCTAGCTCAACATCTATTACAGTAATTGCTATCCATGGAAATACCAGAATTAGACCTCCTGCTCTGTTGATTACTTTGCCCCTTTTGCTTACCAGCAGAATCTCCCTTTGATTTCTGTGAATACCTTTCTTTATTCTGTATTCTTTTAGCTTGAATGTCTCCATCCACTGAACGAGCCAAATCATAAGCTTGTGGAAGCGAACCTGCTAATCTCACGGTGGTACGGTAATCCGGGGGTAAAGTTTTCACAAAATGAACAATCTTGGTCCTATCAGTCGGGACCCACTGTTGCACAAATCGCAATTTCTCAGAAAACTGCCTAATGAGTTCATCAATGGTCATGTGATCAGTCTTTTGTAGGTCAAGGAATTCTTGTCTGATACGTGAAAGATTATACTCTGAACAAAACTGCTTACAAACCTCAGCATGAAAATCCGACCATCTAATAGCACTTATCTGCTGTGGGGTCAATGGAGCAGTAATCGAATCCCACCAGGACATAGCCTGACCCTTTAACAACTGAATCGCATATGGTACTTTATCCTCCTCCTCACAATGACAAACATCCAATTTCCGCTCAACATCTCGTAACCAATCCAAAGTAACCGTAGGATTAGTACTCCCAGAATATACAGAAGGATTGGTGGACATAAAAGTTTTAAGTGAACAACCCTTTTTCAACCGCTGAAATGGTGGAATCACTGGTATCTGATAACTTGAAAAACCAGACGTAGGAAATGGTACAGAAGTCTGATAAGTATAACCTAGATGCTGCTGCCGTGAAACAAAATGTATGGATACCGGGATCCGTGCAGAAGATATAATAGGAGGAGCATTAGTTATAACATGCAGATGAGTAAAAATAGACTGTTGAGAAGACCCAGCCTGTTCTCTCTGAAGTTCCAACACCCGATTCTCCAATCGCATAATATACTCTTGATCTGTTTCGGTTTCCCCGCCGGCTAAATTAGATGTACCATTATGACCCTGATTTTCTGGTGGTGCATCTGTCCGAGAGGTATCGTTAAGAGTATGGGAAGGTTGCTCATTATCCGCCATATATGAAATCACATCACATCTCAAAATTAGTTAATCGTTAGTACTAGCAAACTAACCGAATCTCCTATCATAACTAATCCCCACCACAAGGAATGTTTGACAAACACGACTAAGTTTAGGATTGAACACTTTAAAATGCTCAATTCACCTAAACTTACGCTCTGATACCAACTTATAACACCCCACAATTTAGACCATTTTTTTTAAAGGACACTTCGGAAGCGTTATCCCATTCGTCATAAATTCCATTATCTATATATATATATATATATATATATATATATAACATCAAACCTTTAACTAACAATAATACAATACCATTAGTAAATTACTTAGTTACAAAACATATATTCTAGCTGGGTGTTATATACTAAAACAGTTTAACTATCAAAAGAAGTTCAGAGTTGCCCAGCTTGTCAAACATTCCATTCCTCAAACCTCTTGACCAAAGCATACCCAGAAACTTAACCTGCAAGAGTAATGTGGGGGATTAGCACAAAGCTAAGTGAATAGGCTAGGTCTAACAATCTAACTTAGCATAAACAATCAACTCACAAAAATCAACTATAAGTAACAATCAGAACAGAGGATCGGTGGTTATTGAGGTACCCTCAGTCCGCGGTGGTCCTCCAATAACACTTAATAATCAGCTGCAGGCCAATACAGAGATTTTACCGATAGTTTATTGCTATCTTTAATCAATATGGATGAATTCACAATGAATGTTCATCAAACCCATAAAGATTAACCTATAGCAACTAAACCCAACCATAATTGACCTCTATTATTCCAACCTATCATGGAATGAATCACTAGCAATCAATCAATCAACAAATACTAATCACAATCAATTATCTTACAATCAACTCATCAATAAATCAATCAATATATACTACTTAAAATTGATGTAACCAAACTGTTAACACCAATTTAAACTGTGAGAACTAGTCCACTCACCTGATTCGTTTCAATCTCCAAACTCAAAGATCTAACTTTATTGAGTCTTCGGTGGATCTGAAATACAAGAAAATTCCAAGTCAATCTTCATATCATAAAGTACATAACTTAATGTTAACAATCAAACATATATTAAGTTATATAAACACAAAATACAAACTAAATCACATAATAAAGTTCAAAACAAAAACATCCAGTTAACCAGTAGGAATCCGCCCGGATTCACCTGAATCCGCCCGGATTCAGAATGAATCCACCGGATTCAGACTGAATCCGCCGGATTCCCGACCCTTTTTCAACCCAAAACTGGACCAGACCAACATCTAAGGAATACGGTTATTGAATCCGCCGGATTCTCATAAGATTATTTTACCGTCACCTAAGATTATTTAAAACAAACAATATTTCACTAGTCACAATATGTAACAACCGCCAAATTAGGACTAGTAATTAGTGCCTAATCAGATGTTAATACATGTAATTAGTTCTGTGTTAGGCTAATTAATGTACCGAATTATATATATGGTTGAATATATACGAAAATGCGATTTGGTTAAATTGTACGCAATTCAAATCGAATGTATTTCGATTCAATTTAATAAGGACGTTGGTGACCAATTTTATTAGATAACGTTTTTATATCAAAAATATTATTATGATAATATTTCGTATTCATTCGGATCATACAAACAAAACTTATACGGTTTAAAAATGTAAAACGCGCAAACAAACTAACTTACATTCTATAACCCAAATATAAATCGATTAGTAAAATATTTAAATAAAATAACGCGTAATAAATTGTATTTTAAAACTTATCATTTAATATTGTAAAATAATTATTTAACGTTTAAACGACGGAACAAACGAACACCGCACGGAGAACGGAGACTGAAAAGTTGGAGGATAACCTCCAACTCTTCCCCCCCCCCCCCCCCCCCCCCCTCTTTCTCTCATTCTCTTCCACTCACTCTCTCTCTCTCTTTCTCCTTTCTCTCTCTTTCTTTTCTCTCTAAACACCACCACCTCCACAATCCATCAAAAATCGACAAATAAACATACCAAACGCACTCGGATTTCATTACTACTTTGGAAGAAAACGTTCACCACTTCCCGATCTACAACGCTATCTTTTCGGATTTTTGATCCGACACTTTGTAAGTTTCTGACAAATCCCGAAATCTCTCGTTTTTAAATGTTTTTACTTGTTAGTAGTTTGTAACAACTCATAATGTCCATAAAAGGGTTGGGTAAAAATATTGGACCGATCGGAAACTCGAAAACACGATTTTTACTCGAAATCCGTCGAACAGTCTTAAGTGACGCTATTGTGCCAAAAACAGTGCTAGCGACACTATAGTGTCGCTATGCCTAAGTGCCGCCCCTATAGCGACACTACTTAAGTGCCGCTATAACACATACACCGTCACTTCTATAGTGACGCAACCATATAACTATCAGCAGAAACATGCGACACTTCGTAAGTGTCGCTATCATCAGTAAAAGCCCATAACTTTCAGTAGAAACGAATGACGTCAGGTTACTACGGATGACGTCACCCGAACCTCATACCGTCACTTCAATAGTGACGCATACGCTATTTAACGACACTTCCCTAGTGCCGCCCTCTATGTTAACCGACACTACTTAACGACACTCCCTTAGTGCCGCCATGCTATTTTACCCGACACTTCTTTAGTGTCGCTATACTACACGTCACTCCTTAAGTGACGCCCAAATTCTGGAAATATCTATTTTATACGACACTTCTTTAGTGCCGCTATTATGCGGAACCCGTCACTCCTTAAGTGACGCATGACATGATACACGACACTATCCTAGTGACGCATACCCTTATACCGACACAGATACCCGACACTCCATAAGTGACGCATAGATCATGTAAGTGACGCATATAAGTGTCGCATAAAACAGCAGGTTTTCAAACTAAAATTTCACTAAGTGTCGAACTTATCTAATCTCAAACACTTATACGATACGACTTATAAAACACTTTGGGACACATTTGTAAGTGCAAAACATCAATAACTTGGTAATATTACTTAAAGTCTATTATTTCAAACCCGTCACCAACGGGCCGTACACTTTTCAAATACTTAAACATATCAACCAAATAGTGGAGATTTGGACATTATAGTTGAATGAACAACTACAAGGGTGATCTTTTGAGATACCCAATCATGATTATAACCATCGCGTGTCGTGGACACCCTCAGGTTACAAGTCTTTGGACTTCATACTCGGCTAATCAACTTACGTTTGTTTAAACGCTTTCAGACTCAGGTGAGTCTCATAGCCCCTCTTTTACTGTTTTACTCAGGGGTGTGATATAATGCTCAACTTTTAACATGTGAACGCAAGTACAAACATTTCATACACTACATGAGTTTTTCGAAACTAATCATTTTAAAGTCCTCCGTCAGCATAGTTGTTAATACGTTGTAGCGTGAATATTAGTATATGGTACCATATAGGATTGACCCACCTCGTCCGGGTTAGCAAGCACTAACCGGGTAAACGGACGTACTAATATTTGGGAAGACGAATGTGGATTAGGCATTCGTGGAGGCACCTCGCCCGGAATTCTCTATAGGGGACCCGGCCCTCGAGTTAAGCTCAACTATGTGCTCATGGCTGTATACACGATTATTATCATTAAATTGCTGGATGCAATTCATTATTTAAATCTTGCGGTTCATACTATATTAACTGATTTCAAACTTGTGAGCTCACCAGCTTTTTGCTGACCTTTTAGCATATATCGCAGGTACCCAGCAGTAGGATGTTTCTGCTTCAGGACTTTAGCTCGAGTCAGCATACAGACGATTGAGATTTTCTTGCATTAGTATATTTTGTACAAGTACTTATGTACTGAAATCTCCTTTCATTTAAACTCGAGCTATGTAAAGCTTTAAATGTTGTAAACATTTCAATTATCAATATATTTTGTTAAAACGACGCATATAGAGTCGTTTACTATATATCTTGTGCTTTGTTATTGATTAGTAACACCCAAATCAAGCTTCCGCAAATCATTAAATTTGGGGGTGTTACAGATTGGTATCAGAGCCTAAGGTTATAGTGAACTAGGTTGCATTTAGTGGGCCTAGACTATGACCATTAGGCAGTATTCCTTATTAGGTATAACTGGTTTAGTGATTACATCATACGAGTTTAATTTAACATAGCCTGATCAACTATGTATAATTAAGCAAAGATGATGTAAGATCTGAAAGTAGTTATGGTTGAACGGGGTACGATAGAAGACTCTGACCTCGAGAGAACCGAGACTTAAACATGTTTATGCTAGACACTCAATAGGCTATATTATATAGGAACTATATGAATATAGGCCTCAATCTTACTAACGCTTTGTCTCAGAAATGGCAAACACACCATCAAATTCATCTCGCTCTCAATCCGGGTCGCAGAACCCAAGGGTAACTAGGAGGAACGCCAGGTTGCCTCGAGCTGGCCCGTACCCCACTCACTTCACCTTGCCGGCCTTAGCCGCTAGGGTGAACCAACACGAGCAGCGACTTCGCACCATGGATGTCGTGCTGCAGGAAACAAACGAAAACTGGAGACTTACATCCCTTGAACGCATCGAACAAGTCTCCGACGACCTTGAAACCACAAACAACAACATGGATGTCCTTCGCAACCAGGTAATAGAAATAAGCGTGGAAAATGCCCTTCTGCGACAAAGGATGGAAGAATGTGAACAGCGCTCACATGAAGCAGAAGAGTATGCCCGTGGACTAACACAACGACTAGCCCAAGCAGAAGATAACGCCCGACAAGCTAGCAGACTTGCGAACACTGTGGACCGTCTTGTCACGATGATGGAACAAATTAATCTACGTCAAGACTAGTGTAGTCTTTGTCTTGTAATCTATCATGTATTCTAGTAACTATCTAAGCGCTACTCTATAATTCGGTCGGATGTAACAATTCCCGACGCCTTTTGTAATACATCCATAGGATGTAACCTTTGAACTCATATTAGCTATCAAATATTCCTTGTTGTTTCAACTCATATTAATTGTCATTTTTCCATGTTGATGTCATGTATTACTGCTTTTATACATGTACATCTATAACAAATACAACTTTCCTACGAAATCTCATGTATCTTCATTTCTTTTATTGAAGAATCATGCCACCAAAGACAAGACCATACACCGATGCTCAGCTTACATCCCTTATAACCCAGGCTGTTACTGAAGCCTTGGCTCGGAATACTCCACAAAATTCCACGAGGAACAGTGATGCCGCTGAAACCCCTGCTGCTAAACCTTGTTCTTACAAGGACTTTTAGAGCTGTAAACCCTCAAGCTTCAAGGGTTCTGAAGGATCCATCGGACTGATCAGATGGTTCGAAAAGATGGAAACTGTTTTCCATGTCAGCAAATGCGCGGAGAACGACAAAGTAAACTTCGCCACCTGCTCTCTCGAAGATGATGCCCACTCTTGGTGGAACTCATATACCCAATCAGTGGGTGCTGACATTGCCTACCAACTAACTTGGGAGGAATTGAAAGCAAAACTCACTGCCAAATACTGCTCAATCACCAAACTCCAAAAGCTAGAAGAGGAGTTCTGGAACCTAAAGGTTCAGGGTGGTGATATCGATGGTTATACCACCAGATTTCAACAACTCGCCGCCCTCCGCCCAGCTATGGTAAGCACATAACCTGATAAAATCAGGAAGTACATCCTTGGTCTTCCTGAGCCAGTTCGGGGGCATGTCGCCTCTTCCAACCAAACCACCATTGACGGTGCAATCCTACTGGCCCAGGACCTGATGTCAATGAGCCAAGATTCTGAACCACCCACTTCATCCTCCCACAACAACAAACGAAAGTGGTCTGATTACCACAACAACCACTCAAACCAACAAAACAAGAAACCCGACACCATCAAAGCCTATAACACCACCACAGACATCACACGAGGCTACACTGGGAACAAACCCTATTGTTCCAAGTGTAGTCGCCACCATGAAGGTTCCTGTGGTCCCTTTTGCAACAACTGCAAGAGGTACGGCCACCTCACCAAAGATTGCAAATCTCCTGCCAACAACAATTCCAACAACAACACCAGACCACCCAAAGTCTGCTTTGAGTGTGGGAAACCCGGGCATTTCAGGGAGACATGCCCAAAGCTGAAGAATAACAACAACAACAACAACAACAACAACCGCAACAACAACAACAACAACACCCGAAGCAGAGCCTTCGTCATCAAATCTGGGGACGCCCGCCAAGACCCGAATGTGGTCTCGGGTATGTTCTTCCTCAACAACTTAAATGCTTCTATTCTATTTGATACTGGTGCTGATAGAAGCTTTATCTCCGATGACTTTTGCCCATTACTTGACATCACTCCTGTTGCCTTAGATGTTAAGTACACTGTAGAGCTAGCAAATGGGGAACTTGTAGAAACCAATAGTGTGATACCTAATTGCACTTTAAACCTTGCTGAGGAAACCTTTTCCATCGACCTTGTACCTATTGAAATCGGGAGTTTCGACGTTATCATTGGAATGGACTGGTTGTCCAAACACCGAGCTGAAATCGTTTGTTACGATAAGATCGTCCGCATTCCACTCGCTACCGGTGGAACCTTGATCATACAGGGGGAGACCGGTGGGACGAGACTCAATATCATCTCTTGCTTAAACCCGAAAATTTCTGAGAAAGGGTTACCCTGCAATACTCGCACACATTACAGAGAAGAAGTCGGAGGAGAATCGACTTGAGGATGTGCCAATTGTTAGAGACTTTTCCGAAGTCTTTCCGGAAGAACTACCTGGTTTACCTCCACCTAGACAGGTTGAGTTCTCAATTGATCTCGTGCCGGGTGCCGCACCGGTGGCCCGTGCACCGTACCGTTTAGCCCCATCCGAACTTCAGGAGTTGTCCGCACAGTTGCAAGAACTCCTGGATAGAGGATTCATTAGACCGAGTTCTTCACCTTGGGGAGCTCCGGTCTTATTTGTTAAAAAGAAGGACGGGTCATTCAGAATGTGCATCGACTATCGAGAGTTGAACAAATTGACAGTCAAGAACCGTTATCCACTTCCTCGCATTGATGATTTATTCGACCAACTTCAGGGTTCAAGTTTCTACTCAAAAATCGACCTGCGATCAGGCTATCATCAGTTACGAGTTCGCGACACCGATATTTCAAAAACTGCTTTCAGAACTCGTTACGGGCACTACGAATTCCAAGTGATGCCCTTCGGTCTAACCAACGCACCGGCTGTATTCATGGACCTCATGAACCGGGTGTGCAAACCTTACCTCGACAAGTTTGTCATTGTTTTTATCGACGACATCCTCATCTATTCGCGCAACGAGCAAGAACATGCGCAACACCTCAAAACCATCCTTGAACTACTTAGACACGAGGAGCTTTATGCCAAATTCTCTAAGTGTGAGTTCTGGATTCAAACTGTTCAATTCCTTGGTCACGTGATCGACAGTCAGGGAATTCACGTTGACCCATCAAAAATCGAGGCTATCAAAGACTGGCAAGCACCCACCTCTGCAACTGAAGTACGACAATTCTTGGGTCTTGCTGGGTACTATCAGCGATTTATCGAAAACTTCTCCAAAATAGCTCAACCACTCACGTTACTGACTCAGAAAGACAAAAGGTTCGATTGGACCTATAAACAAGAGTCAGCGTTCCAACTTCTGAAACAAAAGCTTTGCAGTGCTCCAATTCTATCCTTACCCGAAGGCACCGATGACTTCGTGGTATACTGCGATGCTTCTCACCAAGGTCTCGGTTGCGTGCTGATGCAACGAGATAAAGTTATTGCCTATGCCTCACGACAGCTGAAAATTCACGAAAAGAACTACACCACTCATGATCTCGAGCTTGGAGCTGTCGTTTTTGCTCTCAAAATCTGGAGACATTATCTCTACGGCACTAAGTGCACCATCTTTACCGATCATAAAAGTCTCCGACATATATTCGATCAGAAGGATCTCAATATGAGGCAACGTCGATGGGTCGAGTTGCTTACCGATTACGATTGCGAAATCAAGTACCATCCAGGGAAGGCTAATGTTGTAGCCGATGCCCTCAGTCGAAGAACGACCAAAACCACTTCGAGTCCGAGCCCTCAGTATGACCATTCACAACGATCTTACCATTCAAATTCATACCGCTCAGATTGAAGCCCTGAAACCTGAAAACATAAAAAATGAAGCCCTACGGGGTATTGACAAACAATTTGAAACCAAACCTAACGGGATTAGGTATTTCTCAAACCGAATCTGGTTGCCTAATTTCGGGAACCTACGAGACTTGGTGATGGATGAAGCTCACAAGTCTAAATATTCTATCCATCCAGGATCCGATAAGATGTACCACGGCATCAAGGAATTTTATTGGTGGCCAAACATGAAAGCCGAAATCGCCACTTATGTCAGCAAGTGTCTTACTTGCTCGAAAGTCAAAACCGAACATCAGAAACCGCCTGGTTTACTCCAACAACCTGAAATCCCTGAATGGAAATGGGAACAAATTGCCATGGATTTCATAACCAAACTACCCAAGTCGTCGAGCGGTTGCGATACCATTTGGGTGATCGTCGATCGTCTCACCAAATCTGCTCATTTCTTGGCAATCAAGGAAAACGATAAAATGGAACGCCTTGCACAAATCTACATCAAGGAAATCATTTCTCATCACGGCGTTCCAATCTCGATCATCTCTGACAGGGATGCCCGTTTCACCTCTCACTTTTGGCTGTCACTTCAAAAAGCCATGGGTACCCGTCTCGATATGAGTACCGCGTACCATCCTCAAACCGATGGCCAAAGTGAACGAACCATTCAGACACTAGAAGATATGCTACGCGCCTGCGTAGTTGATTTCGGTACTAACTGAGAAAGACATCTACCGTTTTGCGAATTCTCGTACAATAACAGCTATCACGCCAGCATTAAAGCTTCACCTTTTGAGGCACTGTACGGTCGTAAGTGCCGATCACCGATCTGTTGGACTGAAGTGGGAGATAGTCAACTCACTGGTCCTGAACTCATACACGCCACCACTGAGAAAATTGTGGAAATCCAAAATCGACTCAAAGCCGCACGTGATCGTCAGAAAAGTTATGCTGACGTGAGACGCAAACCACTCGAGTTCCAAGTTGGGGATCGAGTACTCTTAAAAGTATCGCCTTGGAAAGGCGTCATCCGTTTTGGCAAACGCGGGAAGTTAAATCCCGTGTACATTGGGCCTTTTGAGATCCTCGAACGGATTGGCCCCGTAGCTTATCGATTGCAGCTGCCATCCGAACTCAGCAGCGTGCACCCTACTTTTCATATTTCCAATTTGAAGAAGTGTCTGTCTGATGAGACACTTATTATCCCACTAGATGAAATTCGTGTTGACGATAAACTTCACTTCGTTGAGGAACCCGCTGAAATTATGGACCGTGAGGTCAAACAACTGAAACAAAGTCGTATTCCCATCGTCAAGGTCAAATGGAATTCGCGACGTGGTCCGGAATTCACCTGGGAACGGGAAGACCAGATGCGACTCAAATATCCTCAACTTTTCACTGATTCTACATCAATCACGACTTCGAACTAAATTTCGGGACGAAATTCTTCTAACAGGGGGAGAATGTAACAACCGCCAAATTAGGACTAGTAATTAGTGCCTAATCAGATGTTAATACATGTAATTAGTTCTGTGTTAGGCTAATTAATGTACCGAATTATATATATGGTTGAATATATACGAAAATGCGATTTGGTTAAATTGTACGCAATTTAAATCGAATGTATTTCGATTCAATTTAATACGGACGTTGGTGACCAATTTTATTAGATAACGTTTTTATATCAAAAATATTATTATGATAATATTTCGTATTCATTCGGATCATACAAACAAAACTTATACGGTTTAAAAATGTAAAACGCGCAAACAAACTAACTTACATTCTATAACCCAAATATAAATCGATTAGTAAAATATTTAAATAAAATAACGCGTAATAAATTGTATTTTAAAACTTATCATTTAATATTGTAAAATAATTATTTAACGTTTAAATGACGGAACAAACGAACACCGCACGGAGAACGGAGACTGAAAAGTTGGAGGATAACCTCCAACTCTTCCCCCCCCCCCCCCCCCCCCCCTCTTTCTCTCATTCTCTTCCACTCACTCTCTCTCTTTCTCCTTTCTCTCTCTTTCTTTTCTCTCTAAACACCACCACCTCCACAATCCATCAAAAATCGACAAATAAACATACCAAACGCACTCGGATTTCATTACTACTTTGGAAGAAAACGTTCACCACTTCCCGATCTACAACGCTATCTTTTCGGATTTTTGATCCGACACTTTGTAAGTTTCCGACAAATCCCGAAATCTCTCGTTTTTAAATGTTTTCACTTGTTAGTAGTTTGTAACAACTCATAATGTCCATAAAAGGGTTGGGTAAAAATATTGGACCGATCGGAAACTCGAAAACACGATTTTTACTCGAAATCCGTCGAACAGTCTTAAGTGACGCTATTGCGCCAAAAACAGTGCTAGCGACACTATAGTGTCGCTATGCCTAAGTGCCGCCCCTATAGCGACACTACTTAAGTGCCGCTATAACACATACACCGTCACTTCTATAGTGACGCAACCATATAACTATCAGCAGAAACATGCGACACTTCGTAAGTGTCGCTATCATCAGTAAAAGCCCATAACTTTCAGTAGAAATGAATGACGTCAGGTTACTACGGATGACGTCACCCGAACCTCATACCGTCACTTCAATAGTGACGCATACACTATTTAATGACACTTCCCTAGTGCCGCCCTCTATGTTAACCGACACTACTTAACGACACTCCCTTAGTGCCGCCATGCTATTTTACCCGACACTTCTTTAGTGTCGCTATACTACACGTCACTCCTTAAGTGACGCCTAAATTCTGGAAATATCTATTTTATACGACACTTCTTTAGTGCCGCTATTATGCGGAACCCGTCACTCCTTAAGTGACGCATGACATGATACACGACACTATCCTAGTGACGCATACCCTTATACCGACACATATACCCGACACTCCATAAGTGACGCATAGATCATGTAAGTGACGCATATAAGTGTCGCATAAAACAGCAGGTTTTCAAACTAAAATTTCACTAAGTGTCGAACTTATCTAATCTCAAACACTTATACTATACGACTTATAAAACACTTTGGGACACATTTGTAAGTGCAAAACATCAATAACTTGGTAATATTACTTAAAGTCTATTATTTCAAACCCATCACCAACGGGCCGTACACTTTTCAAATACTTAAACATATCAACCATATAGTGGAGATTTGGACATTATAGTTGAATGAACAACTACAAGGGTGATCTTTTGAGATACCCAATCATGATTATAACCATCGCGTGTCGTGGACACCCTCAGGTTACAAGTCTTTGGACTTCATACTCGGCTAATCAACTTACGTTTGTTTAAACGCTTTCAGACTCAGGTGAGTCTCATAGCCCCTCTTTTACTGTTTTACTCAGGGGTGTGATATAATGCTCAACTTTTAACATGTGAACGCAAGTACAAACATTTCATATACTACATGAGTTTTTCGAAACTAATCATTTTAAAGTCTTCCGTCAGCATAGTTGTTAATACGTTGTAGCGTGAATATTAGTAAATGGTACCATATAGGATTGACCCACCTCGTCCGGGTTAGCAAGCACTAACCGGGTAAACGGGCGTACTAATATTTGGGAAGACGAATGTGGATTAGGCATTCGTGGAGGCACCTCGCCCGGAATTCTCTATAGGGGACCCGGCCCTCGAGTTAAGCTCAACTATGTGCTCATGGCTGTATACACGATTATTATCATTAAATTGCTGGATGCAATTCATTATTTAAATCTTGCGGTTCATACTATATTAACTGATTTCAAACCTGTGAGCTCACCAGCTTTTAGCTGACCTTTTAGCATATATCGCAGGTACCCAGCAGTAGGATGTTTCTGCTTCAGGACTTTAGCTCGAGTCAGCATACAGACGATTGAGATTTTCTTGCATTAGTATATTTTGTACAAGTACTTATGTACTGAAATCTCCTTTCATTTAAACTCGAGCTATGTAAAGCTTTAAATGTTGTAAACATTTCAATTATCAATATATTTTGTTAAAACGACGCATATAGAGTCGTTTACTATATATCTTGTGCTTTGTTATTGATTAGTAACACCCAAATCAAGCTTCCGCAAATCATTAAATTTGGGGGTGTTACACAATATTTCCTGAGGCTTATTTACCTATTAAATTTACAATCAAATACATATAACAATTTAAATTGCATAAATAAATTTAAAGAAAATACCTGTTTCTCCTAAGCCCGATTTGGGGATGTTACAAAATAAGCGTGAGTATTTCTTTTCGTGACACTATTCTTTAATAATTTTTGTCAGTAAAATAAACTTTTTTCAACGTTTCGTTTTGGGATGGCAAAAAGATCTGAACCCGATGGTATCCCCGAACACCGCAATTTTGGATCGGGTTGGAGATTTTTTTGGGTTATATATATATATATATATATATATATATATATATATATATATATATACACACACACATACATACATATATATGCATGTGTGATTACAATATATGTATATATAATAATTATTCTATATCTGTAAATACTAATATTATCAATAAATATATTTATTTATAACTTTTTGAATTACAATAATATTTACAATATAGCAATTGACCTCGTTCACAGCAACAGTTTAGTTATTATTTATTTGTAGTGTACATGTGTAATCCTTCTAATGTTTTTAGTTAACTTGTGTCATCAATTAGGCCAATTACTATATGTTGTCTTAATTATGTTACTGTTTGTTTTTGAAACGAGAATGCCAATTCCGAATTTTGGGTATTATTAATAGAAAACGAGTACTGGGTCAGGATTTGAAGAGCCCATGTTCTTAACGAGGTACCCGATAAGACCCCGTTGAGATTTGGGGTAAGCCATTTCCCCAATAGGGCGCCCCGATAAGACCCCGCTGGGGTTTGGGGTAGGGTTGAGGATTGCTTAGAATAATGGGGTTGGGGTTGGGGCTGACATCCCCGCACCGAACCCGCCCCATTGCCATTCCTAGTTTCGTTAAAAGTATAGATATAGTGACACCTTTTAAAGTGTCACTAAAAAATGTGTCACTTGACACTCTTCTTGTAGTGGTTGTTTAAGGGTAATTTGGAGGGTATCCCCGACTCCGTATCATATTTCAATGATATGCGTCCGCTCCACCCGTAAGGAGCATCAACGTCGGACAAATCATCCGTCCACAAATCACCCACATGTGCCGAGGTACGGATTCAAACCCCTAACATATCGGTCATGCATGTGAACCTGTATCATATTTACTCCTCATTTTTATTAACGAAATTATACAAACAACGTATTAAAACATATACTCCAGTATTTTTCACTTATCAATAAACCAAAATGAACTCATGCCACAAAAATCAGATTAATTACGGAGTACTATGTTTTATTCATCAAATATTGTACATAATATATAGAGATTGTCCAATGTAGAAAACGTTAAGTTGTCCGACTTCTTTTGATCTGGCCCCAAGGCATAGAGAAAGGTTAATTAACTACTTCATAAATAGCGCACATTCTTAGCAACAATCCCAACAAATCGCAACCTTGCATTGTAGACACTTGAAGGTCCTGTCATACTGCAAAGTTTTCTCACACATGTTGCATCGACCGTCACTTTGAAGCCCTTGAAAACAAACGAGAGGATATGGGTGACATTTAGTATTGAGAATTCCTCCAAACTTGAAATTCACATATCTGAAAATGCTTCCTTTATTGTATGAATATGTAGCAGTTTCAGATTGAAGTATTAATGGTGCGCAAGCAGTATGGATAGAGAAGCTACATTGTTGACAGTGGTAGAAACAACGATCTGGATCAAATTCCTCTTCACATACTTCACAAAAGTATTCACTTTTATGGTTATCAATTGGGAAGTAACTAAGGCTCAGGGGATGCTTGTCATACTTGTGTCGAATTTTCATGGGTAAAAACAAAGCACACTCAACATGCACATAAACTTCACAACTATAGCACCTGAATGTCAATGTGTTTTTTAAAATGTAACTTAAGCATAGACGACAATATCTTCGACCATCTTGTGTAACAAACCTTGAAAGGAGGTGATCTGGATGAGCTTCATGTGTGATATGTTCGGGTAGGAAACTACAACTAATATCGATATAGTACTCACATTTGACACAACAGTAGGTAAATCCGTTACACAATAAATCACATATTCTGCAAGAGAAATTAGAGAAATAACGTTTAGGGGCTTTTGGGTAGAAAGTGAGTGTATGTTGTGGGTGACCCGGGTGATTTTGTATTTCAGCTGGCAATCGAGTGCACCACTCATGAAGAACAAAATTGCAATGCTTATTTTGAGTGACACACTTGTAAAATGGCTCACTTGTAATTGGCTTCACGCATCCATTGCATAATAGCTCGATCTTCTTCATTGGGTTATGACAAGATGATATATCATTGCATTCGCCATGTACCAGAATTAATGGGTGTTGATGATAGACGCGATTTAAGTTATCCTTACTTTTGAGAAACATGTGTTTTGGCACGCTGTAACTTTCATCAGGGAATGGAAGATGGAGGAGATTAAGATATTCGGAGTCTTCAAAGTTCTTAATGGTTTTCCTCATTCCTGGTAAATAAAAAAATGTTAAATTTCACAAGATTATTCACCTCCAATCAAGATTGTTGTTATGCAACCACTAATAAGTAAACTAAAGCTAAATGAACAAACACAGTTATTAAAAGCGAATTAAAAATTTACCGATATACGATAACATGGACATAAATGGCTCGTCTCTTGATGCTGCACAATCAAGATGAGCATAGAACCTACACTTCTCACATTTATAATTCCATAGGTTATCCTTAAATGATTTGTAGCACACCCTACAACGCCGATCAAATTTAGCTTCTTGATCTAATTTTGGGAAGGAATAAGAAAGAATGAGTGGATGAATATGGGAGAAGACATCATTTGTAGTATGTTGAATTAGCAATGTTTTTGGTAAGAAAGCACAGTCACTATGAATGAAGAAGTCAAAATAAATACTACATATATAGAAGACCCCTTTATGTTCCTTCCCACAAGCATTGCATTTACACAAAATTGGTTCGAGGACACCGAGTAAGGGGTGGTTATGACCAGGGTGATAGATGATTCGGTCTTCAACCGATTCCATAGCACAATTGACATCAATGTCAAAATTGCACTTTGAACAATGATAACTAAGTTCTCCATCTTTTCGAGTACTTCCACATATATTACAAGACCACTCATTCTTTCTCCCCTCACAAAGAATGAGAGTATGAGTAGAATGTGTTTTGTGGTCTAATGTTAGGGGAAGCTCCTCACAAAATTTGTGGAGCGAGTACTTACACGAATGAGTACACTTGTAATAGCACCTATGAAACCAGTTGATTTCTTTCTTACATCGAGCACATTGAGTTCGGAAGTCTTGTGTTGTAAGCAAAATGTCGTCGTAATCATCGTCAAATTCTTCTTCATATTGTGGATAGTTGGGTTGTAAATCTATGAGACAAAGTGGATGCTCGTGTTTAAGCACCTCCATTGTAAATGTATATTTGTCTCTCTTCCATATATGATGATGTAATATATGTAACTTATAGATAATTGACGCGAAAACAAATCTATGAGATCGCATGTTGTTCTCTTCTTCCTAGCAAAGTTTGGAATCGCTTTTAGCTTTTCTTTTCTTTTCTCTAAGAAAACATGGAAGTGCATTACAAGTGATACTCGTTGTAGATGCAAAAGTTGTCCTTTGATCCTTTATTAAGTTCACAGCTAATCTAATTGTAATATAATAATCATTCGTTAGAAGGCATTGAACCATTGATCATGAACCATATTTATATGTATATACGATGATTGATAATCAAATACAAACTATTATATGTGTCTTACATTGTTTGCTCTAAGTTTTTATTGTTCGAAATTAGCATGCTTATATATAAGGCATACCTAACATAAACAGTATGCGGTTTAATACATCTATAGAACAACGAATCAGCTACAATGAAAAGTAGAGTTACTGCCTCTCATTCCAAGTGTAATGGACACTACAGAAATCAGTCTAGTTTATTTATCACTAGTATAACGCCCACATAATACAACGGTACCTTATAATTTATGGTGGTCATCTATCGTCATGTTCATAAGATCATTAGTAGTCACAATTATTCGAGTTACGACCTTGTTTACAACAGTTGAAGATTGGAGTTACCCTGTTCCCATTGCGAGTAGTTTGAATCTTACTGAATTTGCCGGTGAACATTTAAATTAAATATATATTTTTTGAATGTTGTTAGTGATAATGAAACAATAATTCAACTATTTTAGACTATTAATGTGATTTTTGATATTGATATTTTAGTAATTAATTTTGGTTGACAAGGAAATGATATTACCTCAGTGTTAGTTGACAAATATGGTATGAACATGCTAATTGATCTTCCATAAATATGGTTTAACTTATGGTGAAGGATCAGAGGAGAAGGCTTCAAATGAGGGAAATGAGAGACAAGCCGAATTTACTGCATTTTAGAAACAAATTTATAGGTGTATTTTACGTCCCCTTACAAAGGAGCGCAAATAAACAAATAAAATTCACAAAATGAGTTTATCTAAACACTTAAATGTGAGCTTATCAAGCAACTAAGCAATCAAAATAATCTCCCCCTGTTTGAAAGATTGTTACACTAAATAAATGAATTATTTAAACTCGAACATTCATTTTACATCGAAAAATGCATTTATCGAACCTAAAAACTAACCATGACTAATACGAGTACGTAATAATTGCGTTTTTTATCAATGAAAATTGAAAACCAATGTTTAAACCACTTAAGACATCTTAACATGTACCCTTAACACGAAAATGTTAAGGGGAAATCACAATTTTGATCCATTTACCAACCCATTTTAAACAAAATACTCCGTTGACTTTCGTTTTTAACAAACTAATCCATCGATTGGCGCCGCCCCAGCGCCCCGGCGCCCCTGACACAACCCACCACCCAAAAAATGCCACATGTACGAGAATTAAATAAAAAAAAACACATCGGCGCCCCTTGGCGCCCCTCTCCTTTTTCTTTTGCATGTGATTGGCTCCATTTAATAATAAAAAAAAAAAAAAAATTGGCGCCCCATTTCAATTTTTTGCATTTGATTGGCGCCCCACATCTTTTCTTTGGCGCCCATGTGTTTTTTTTTATTTAATTCTTGTACACGTGGCATTTTTTGGGTGGTGGGTTGTGTCAGGGGCGCCGGGGCGCTGGGGCGGCGCCAATCGATGGATTAGTTTGTTAAAAACGAAAGTCAACGGAGTATTTTGTTTAAAATGGGTTGGTAAATGGATCAAAATTGTGATTTCCCCAAATGTTAAACAAATCCAACTACACCATTATCTTATTTAGTAACAAGTAAACAAATGTAGTACCCCGTAGCTTTTTATGTACCGTTGAGATTTGAGCTTTCAGTTAGGTCTTGGTTTAAATGTGTCAACGTCCATGAGCGTACGTATAAGTGTCTTTTTGAAATGGTCTTACATCAAGCCCATTATTCTAACTGACCAACGGAACTCAAACACTCCATTGTCAGTAGTTTAATGATACATTTCTCTAGTCCATTTTAGTACTAATTAATTAATATTCTAACTGACCAACGGAACTCAAACTAGATGTTTTAGAATTTTAGTAGTTTAAGTAATGTGACAGTTACTCATAAATAGAGCCAATTTAATTAGCATCCTCCTCTAAAAAGGTAAAACGGATAATGTTTAGTTTACACGTACCGGCCATCTTCTTTTGGTACGAATTCTAGAAATTACTTCACGATAAGCCCATAAGAATGCATCGTTAACGTAATATTAAGGAAATCTTAAACATGTTTACAATTTAATTATGAACAAATGAACAAAAACTTATAAACTAATTACAAGTGTGTTAAAAAATGTGTGCGTATGATAAATTTGATGTAGTGCATGCATGTAAACTAATTAAGTTTGTATCAATTATGATTGATAGCGGGCGAGTGCTAGTACCCTCCAAATTAATATAAAAAAGGAAAAAGAAAAAATTGCGATAAGTAGTTATGATAATTAAGTCGAAAAATACTTGTTTAAAGTTAATCCAAGTACAGGTTCAATAACTATTACATAAAGAAATAAATTATTTTTGAATCATTTTCACTGAGGCTTATAAATTGACTTATATATTTAACATCTATCTATCAAAGCCTCATTTTAATGAAGTTAATCCAACCAGTGGTCCAATAAATTATTTGCATAATAATTGTGTCATTAAGGGGTGGTGTTTGGGGGAGTTTATTTGATCGAGTTGCTTATTTTGGGCTTATTTTGAGTCCCCTCACAAAAGAGCACAAATAAACAAATAAGATTTTACAAAATGAGTTTATTTAAACACTTAAATGTGAGATTATCAAGCAACTAAGCAATCAAAATAATCTCCCCTGCTTGAAAGATTGCTACACTAAATAATTAAACGCATTATTTAAACTCGAACATTCATTTTACATCGAAAAATGCATTTATCGAACCTAAAAACTAACCATGACCAATACGAGTACGTATTAATTGCGTTTTTTATCAATGAAAATTGAAAACCAATGTTTAAACCACTTAAGACATCGTAACATGTACCGTTAACACGAAACTGTTAAACAAATTCAACTACACCATTATCTTATTTAGTAACAAGTAAACAAATTTAGTACTCCGTAGCTTTTTATGTACCGTTGAGATTTGAGCTTTCAGTTAGGTCTTGGTTTAAATGTGTCAACGTCCATGAGCGTACGTATAAGTGTATTTTTGAAATGGTCATCGTGTCCAAACACCATTTAATTAATGACGGATGCCTTGGAATATAGTAGTATTAGGCTATTAGCTAACAAGTTTACTATATCAAGTGGAACTGTGAAAGCATCTTCAAGGCTCGGTCTTACATCAAGCCCATTATTCTTTGGGCCCAAATATCATAATATAGTATTTCATCAGATTTACTTGGGTCAACTTCCACTTGACTTTCAAAAGCCAACCAACATGAAGTTAATTCTTTATTACACCCGTCTCCGTCTCAAAATTATAGTCTATGTTTTCTTTTTCGAACGTTTCAAATTAATTGTTCACTTTCAAAAATAGATAGTGAAGTTTGATCGTGATTGCCATATTACCCTTAATTGAAATTATTATTACACACTTTTAAGAAAACAGTAATTAATTGGTTAAGGGTAAAACTGTCATTTAGCAAAAAGTAAGAAAGAAAAAAGTAGTAATGATTATGTTTTTATTAAACTGTTTATTTTTATCGGGTGACAATAATTTTGGGACGGAGGGAGTAGTTATTAATTAAAGCGTCTCATAAAAATAGTAAACGCTTCCATATTACTTTTTCTTTGTGTAAGTGTTAACTTCTAAAAGCAACATATTAACTTTACCATTTTATCATTCATATTTTTTTGTCAATATTGATATATAGAAGTCTGTGCAAAAAAAAAAAAAAAATGGTAAAGGTGTCAACTTAGACAATATAATTTATTAAACATTGTGAAAAGTCATTCAGATACTTATTTTAGGACGAATGGAGTATATTAATTACCAAACATATATATGAAAATATAATAATAATGTTGTGGGATCAGATGGACAACTGCATTTTGTAGAGAATGAGTGACATGCGATTTTAATCGTTGATTATGTGATTAACGGTCAAAATCTGCAACACCGCATTTTATGTGCATACTGCATTTTACAGAAAATGGAGTGTTATTAATATACATCAAATTTGGACCATTAATCACAGAAATCAACATCAAAGATTGTCTACTCCTCCTCCCCCTCCCCCTCACCCTCAAAATGCAGCCGCCTTCGTAACCTTACCCTAATAATAATAAAATAAAAATATATAAATATATATAACATAGATATAACTATCTAAGTGTTATTTTGTAAATATGGATGACTTTGTAAGTTCAAAGCTTCTAATCCACTTGCAAAACCAGCTATGAAAATGGGTTTGAGTTTATTAGTTGACACTTGACACCACACCATAATTAAGCTCTCGTTAGAATATAAGTTGTAGTACTTACGTGCTTATTGAAGCCATCATCATGTTTATTCAAACAACAATTAAGATATCCAATAATGCCTATTATCAACCTTCAAAAAAGCCTTCATGATCTAGAGCATGGTCAACTTGAAAAAAGTACGAAATATATTTGAATAAGACTAGATCATAACCCGCGCGTTGCAGCGGTGAAGATTTAACATGGATCAAAAGCGTTTAGCTCATGTGTTTGCAAATAACTTTTTTTAATTAAACAAATGATAAAAATATGGTTATTTATATAATACATAGAAATGAATGCATTAATGGAATTAATTAATTATTAAATCAATTGAGTAATTTGGTAAATGCAAAAGATCTGTGATTGATGGAAAAAATGTTGAAAATTAATGCAAAGGTAATATAGTTTGACGTTACCATTTATAAAACAAAAACATATAATTAATTTATTACCATAAAAGAGTTTGTATAACTTCCATATATAAATTACAAAACAATTAAGTAGGGGTAAAATGGTAATTAGAATGTCTTAAAAGTTTAAGGCAAAGAAGAAAAGGTTAAAACAATTATAATGGTGTAAGATAAGATACATGTTAGGTTAAGTGAACTAATTATGGAATTATTTAAAGGATCGATCGAGTATATCTTTATTGTTATAAAGTAATAAACAAATGTAGTTGAATATGTAAATTTTACAGCTAGAGTTAAATAATACCTAGTACTAATATATAATTATTAAGATAAATAAATATAGGTCGATCACCAACCTATTTTTTCCTTCCGAGGTGTCCACAACGTACATTCTTATTACCAAAGTTGACACGTCATTAAATGTTACAGGTAAAATGAAAATAATACTCCGTATATTGAAGACATTGGAACATAATAAAAAGTATATTGACGATTCGTATCATAAACCTTAAAAAAAAATATTCTTTAACGTGTATACAAGTATATAGATTGTTAGAGATTATAATTTGAGATAATAATATACATATTGTAGAAAAAGGTTGTAAATATATTTGACTTCGTTAACGTATATAGGGATATAAATATACTTAAACTTTCACTTCCTTTAATCTTTTTAAAAGATTCTAACACATTATTTTTTTAAGAAGCCTTATAATTTTTATTTTGTCAAACAAAGATTCTTGATTTTATAAGTCATTGAGATTATTAAAACGAGAAACTCAAGTGCTTAAAATCCTCTACGATCCTTCCGCCAAACGCACCCTAGTACAATACGTATTTTACTAAGGGTCATTTTTAGTAATATCTGAATTCGAGTTTATTTTTTAAAGTGCAGTTTTATTTCATTTTTTGCTCTTTTGAAAGGACAAATACTAAGTTCCCGCCTAATTTTTGTTACATTATACAAATTTTCCAAAGATGACAGCTGCCTATAGTGGCGCACTCTGACTCCGCCCGTTACTATTAACTAGTCCGTAACAAATAAAAAGTAGGAGTAATATTACTGTAGAAATTTGGTTGAAATTAAAATAGTAACGATCAAGCATAAAAATTGTAAATTTAGCACAAAATCATAGAATATTTTGAAGACATTATATTAGTAAGGTGTTTGTCAATGTTTTGGAAACCGGTTTTTATGTTGAACAGGGGAGGGGTCTGGTTTTGGTCGGACCACCGGTTCAGCCGGTTCAACCGGTTTAGTGTAAAAGTCAAGCTTTTTTTCTATTTTGGCCTTTCTCGTTCCTTTTATAATTTATAAAATACATAAATAAATTTAAAAAAAATGAAAACCAATTCCGGTTCAACCGGTGAACCGCCTAGATCACAGAAAAGTCAAACTTGGCCTAAAACCAGTTTACAACCGACCGGAAATCCTAAAATTCCTGGTTCAACCGGTTTTTAAAATATTGGTGTTTGTAACCTTGCAATCTGATAAGCTATGACATAATTTTGCTTTATGTATATACAGTAAGGTCTCATTGTAAATAGTCCGAATTAGTACTTAATAAATTTAAATAGGGAGTTTGTAAGACCATTCCTAACAGTGGTTGAATCACTTCCAAACCACTTCCGCCACATCAGCACAACATCAGCTTTCCATCAACTGATTCAAAACTGATTCGTCCCTGCCAACAGTTTAACCACTTCCAAACCACTTTATTTTCATTTTAATTATTTAAATATAAATTACTCTCTCACAAAAAGCATGCGGGGCCCATTGTAACACCCCGCATTTTTGACTAAATTATAAACGTAATTTGCATGCATTATTAGGCTAATTCCCTACTTGAGTGAATTCACAACACATTTTAGAGGTAAGTCTAGCAAAGCCCAACTAGTTAATAAGCGTAGTATTACTTAATTGTAATTAGTTGTAATTACAGACGGAACAATTAGAACAAACGCAACAAACATATACGACTGTTGGTGAACAAATTTATTTAATAATAAAACGAAGTTATTAAATAACGTTAACGTTTAATAAATATTATATCGATAGTATTTACAGAGTATTTTATAACGTAAAACGTTTATTGCGCAAACTGAAATGAAACAAAGTTAAAATTTTATAAACTTAACTAAATTATTTTGATAAAATACCTCAACTAAAAATATATTCTAAAATGTAATTAAAAGTTTACCAATTAAAAATAAGTTAACATTTAATAAACGGGGAAACGAACACCACGCGGAACGCAACCACGGGGGATGAAAAGTGGGAACAAAACCCACCTCCCCACCTTTTCTTTCTTTCATTTCTCATTTTCCTTTCTCTCTCTACCTCTCAAATTCTCTCCCTTTTCTCTATCTAAAAACCCACCACCAACTTACACAAATCACTACAAAACTACAACGAAATCACCATAAATCGACTAGCTCCTTTAGGGAAAAACGATCACTGCGACGAGAGCTACACTTCTATCTTCTCGGATTTTCACGGAGTTAACTTTGTAAGATCCCGACATTCCCGACAACACTTAGATTTCGAAGTTTTCGTTGATATTTCATGTTTATAATACTTAATATACCATGTATTAGTGTTTCATCAACTTATTATGTCCAAAAACACCATTAAAACGCTTTAAAAGTTGAAATTTGCATAAAAATCGCTGAACAGCCAATTTCGCGAGCTGAGATCCAAATCTGATGAATTTCGCGAGTCGAGATTTGGACTTGCGGGTCCACTTGACTTGCGGGTCCACTTGACTTGCGGGTCCACTTGCGAGTTGACTTTTTGACTGCGCGTTGACTTTTTGAAAAAGTGCATTTCTGATCCTAAACGATGAATTTTGACACATTCGGACATATATACATATATATATATATATATAAATATATATATATATATATATATATATATCCTTTGGGATAAAATAACAGAAAATTTAAGGATATTTTCACGCTAATCATTAAACATCTTCAAGAATCAAACCTTTATGATATAACTCGCACATGAAACACATATACTTTGGGTAGTATACAATACGATAAATATAATAATAATACTTTGAATTATTATTACGAAAACTCACCAACGAGCTGTACATGTCTTCCAAAACATAAACGTATAAACAAACATGTGGACATAACTTGGTTATACGAACACTAGCATGGATGGTCGACTTAGACATCCACATACTTATTAAATCTCATACGTTTAGGGCGTTAGGAGATTTCGGACTATACTTGGGCTTTAGGCTTTGCTAGCACTCGCACTTTACTTAACTCAACAGGTGAGTTCACAGCCCCTACTTTTACTGCTTTGCTACTTTTGAACATGGGTGGAAAACATAGTCAACTCTTTTGCTACGGGTGCAAACTTTTATACAACTGATTTGATGTAAACTATATAAACTATTTATGACTGCGGTTAAACTGTTACAACTTTGTTTATGAAACGGTATTTCATACGAAAACTAAATTGGAACTAGCTGGAGAACGACCAGCTATACATTTTTGTTAACTATCTTTTATGAAACAACATTTTCATAAACACACACAGAAAGTCCCTACTACTTGGGGAAACATACAGAAAGTCCCTACTACTTGGGCAAACATACAGAAAGTCCCTACGACTTGGGCAAGGTTCCATCCTACGTCTTGGGTGAAGGCTCTACTTCTTGAGCAGTGGGTCCTACGTCTTGGATGCCAGTCCTACTTCTTGGACACACTTGAAAAGTCCCTACGACTTGGGCACATAGAAAGTCCCTACTACTTGGGCAGTTACTGATGGGTCCTACTTCTTGGACAAACGTTTTAGTCCCTACTTCTTGGGCAAACATTGAAAGGTCCTACGTCTTGGACAAACTTTTAGAAACTGTACTTTTGGGCGACATCCCAACAACACTTTACGTTTGACGATCATTACTTAAACTGTTATGGCAAAACAATACAAACATATTGGTGGATCAAACTTTATACGTAAACAAAAAACCTGTGAATTCACTCAACCTCGTTGTTGACTTTTACTATGTTTTTCAGGGAATTAGCTGCGCATGTAAGAATCGCCTGCACACATGGAATTTAGGCGACCCGTGAAGGAATATGATGCTAACTTTTGACAACTGGATTTCTTTTATATAACTAATTGGTTTTTAGTCATATTTACGAAATCTACTTTTGTAAAACTTAACTACTTTTGTACTTGTACGATTTGAGAAATCGTAAAACTTTGTAATTATTACATTTGGCATCTTAATATATATATATATATATATGTTTGGTTGTAATCATATGCTCTGATATGTATGCATGTACTTTGTATACGTGGCACCCCCACTCGATCTCATGCTTCCGTGAACATCTAATAAACTTAATTAACGAATTTGGGGGTGTTACACCCATCAATTTACAAGTGATTATGAAGTGGTTGAAATCGGATAACCGGTTTGAATCACTTCTGGTTCAAAACTGGTTATGAAGTGATTACCATTGGGAGCAAGTGATTGAACCACTTGGTAACCAGTTGGCCAAACCGGATACCATTGGGAATGCTCTAAGTAGCAATGAGATATAAAGTCAATATCCAATCAGAAGCATGAAGTCTGTAAGTGTATACTACAACAATTTATTGATAAAATAATAGAACTTCCTTTTTCTAAGAAAATAATGCGATGTTTGGATGTATATTGATCGTACCAATTGGGTATTGCCCAAGTGTACTGTCACCGTAAACTCTTAGATCTCACATATGTAACATATAAGTCAGGGGTTCAAATCCATGCCTTGGTATATGTGGGTGATTTGTGAACATGTGATTTATTCAGCGTTGATGTTCCTTATGAGTAGAACAGATGTTTATCATTAAAATATGGTACGGTGGTCGGGGTACGTCCAAACTATCCTTTATATTGATCGTGATTAATATGTCATTATGATTTTAATACTAATAGAATTAGCTTGCTTTTTCTAAAAATATTTAAAAAATAATGCGTCGTTGGATGTAATATATTGTTATTTTGAGTAATATTGGATTGGGTTAATTGTTTAATTATGTATCTAACTTTGCCCTTTTTATTATTGTGTGTAACAAACTTTTAAAACATCTATTGTATGTAATAAACTTGTAAAAAATGCTATTGTATGTAACAAACTTTCAAAACATCTATTGTATGCAACAAACTTGTAAAAAATCGGTATCGTATGGTGCGGTAGTCAATGATCTGCTAGAGTTTGCTCGTGCCGCCACAAACCAATGTTAAAGAGTCATTTTCAGTTTGGCATGTACACATGGTAACCCGCAACATACAATAGAGATTTTTTACAAGTTCATTGCATACAATAGATGTTTTTAAAGGTTGTGACATACAATAGGAATTTTTACAAGTTTATTGCATACAATATATGTTTTGAAAGTATGTTAGATACAATAGTAAAACGAACAAAGTTAGATACATAACCAAACAATTAACCCTTCTACTGGATTTAATATATCGTTATTTTGAGTAATATATATGTCATCGTGGTTTTGATTGAATGAAGTCAAATATATTTACAAAAACATAACAAAGAAAAGTCAGATGAATTAATTATTCTCTTGTCAACATGCATGCATGGCGTTATTCCTTATGGAACGAAATTTCCCATTAAATTGGCGAGTATCTTTCTAAGATAAAGACGATATTAAGTAACTGTAATAAAACGAATAAACATAGAGTAGTCGCGTAAAATAAAAATAAAATTAACACATGTGTCATCTTGGATGAACTTTAAGAAACAAAAAAAAAAATAGCATGTATAGTACTACTATCAGTTATATGAGAAATTCACTTGAATACTTTTAAAGCTTCAAAAAAACTAAGAATAAACATCCCCCTATACCATTGTGACTTGTGAGACCATATAGTGACTTGTGAGACCATATAGGCCAATTGTAAAGAGTACAAAGAGTGATGGCAAAAAAGTCAGTGTAATGTTCCGACTTCTGAGACGAACATCAAAACTAAGAATTTGGATAGTGAGTAATGCTACGGAGACCTACTTACATAGACCTAAATATAGGCTTAATTTTCTGATTGGTTGATTTTTTCCCTCTTCTAATTTTATCCAATCAACTTTTAATACCTACCAATCATATCTTTAGGCATATATGTAGTCCTATATATTTAGGTCTTCCAATCATTTTTCGTCCACATTATTTGCTCCAAGTAACCTAGTTGCATAGTCAGATTGCGAAGTTGACTTTTCGATTTTTTCACCTTCTTATTTTTTCTTTGTATTTTGATATTTAATATTCAATATGAAAAACTAATAAATAGCTAGCCACCATTGTGCATTTGAAATACGTTATTTACTTTGTAATGTTCTACTTTTACATTAATGTAAGCCAATATGTAGTAAAATATAAATTTTTCCAACAAAATTAAAAATGTAGATGGAAAAATGTAAAATGTAACTGAAAAGTTAAAACTTTACACTATAATACTATAGGGGTAATAAATAACGGTCAGATCGTCACAATTCTAGTTGTTTTTTATTTAACTCTTTAAGTTTTTTTCTAATGATTTAATCCTTAAAATTTTAAAAGCCTTGTAAGTTAACCCTTTAGAATATATCTAAGTCAGGGACAGATGTAGAAGGGAGCAAGGGGTCAGTTGTCTTCCAAAACTTTTCAAATCATGTAAAAATTTTATTCTTTTAAAGGTATTTATGAATTTATAATTTTTACCTCTTCAAAACTAAATAAATGATAAAATAAAAAATAAAAAAAATTTGCCCCAAATTAGTGAATCCTAGCTTCGCCTTGATCTCATCTGGTTTACTTCCTTCTATTCCATGCTTACAGTTCATTACAGTTTAGAAGTACGATTTCTGTACGATTTTTATGCTACTGTTAGTTCAAATACATTTTAAATTAATGTTGCATGCATGCCTACTATAGGTTCAATTCGATCCGTTAAATATTGATCATAAATTAATAAATTCATATTAACGTATAACTAAACAATAAACGATATTTCATATTTGGCTTTCCCTTTGTTCAACTATTTAAAACGATTAAATTAATTGATTTACGTGTTCTTATTGAAGCCATCACGCATCACGTACGTTATTTCAAACAACAATTAAGATCTCCAATAATGCTCATCTTGACCAACCTTCAAAAAACCCTACAAAACCTAGAGTATGCTCGAATCATATCAGATAAGAAAAATTGTATCAATAAGTGAATTTATGCGAATTAAAGCCGCCAATACCTAAGATTTACGAACGAATATAAAAAGTCGTCGTTAAGCAAATTTAGGCGAATGCGTAAACTTAAATAAGATTAAAGAATATTATTAATGTAGAGTAGAGTTCAAATGAGTACATCAATTTTGAGTGAGAATAGGGGAATCAATCTCAAGCACTCATTTTCATCAAATACACATTCCCCCACATTTTTGAAACTCAAATATCTCACAAACGGTAAGTCGAAAAATCATGAAAATTGCACCATAAAATTCAGCGTTTTCTCCTCATCAATTTGCCATCTCTCAAGGCATCTTTTTGACAACTTTTTTTTCTTCATTTTTTGGTGGATTTAACAAATTAAACCTCTTCAATGCCTACACACATTGCTCCGCTCCAGCCCACTAACTTTATAATATATAGATTGAGTCATAGAGGTTTAAATGAGAATGAAAATTTGGTGAGAATGGATGAACCAATAAGAATGTGTCACGTGTAATAAAATTCATTTTCCTCCACGTTTTTAAAAATCAAAAATCTCACAAACGGTAAGTCAAAAAATTATAAAAATTGTACCATAAAAATCAGCATATTTTCTCTTCGATTTGTCATCTCACAAGGTATACTTTCGACTAGTTTTTTATTTTGGTTTAAAAAATTTTACAAAATTAGTAACACATGTGTAACTAGCTGGTATCACATGTGTTACCCGGCTTGTCACACACGTGCTACTTGCTGGTAACACATGTGTTACCTGCTTGTAACACATGTGTTACTCGTTTTCAAAACCCACCAAAAAATGAAAAAAAAAAAGTTCGTCGAAAGTATACCTTGTCACATCTCTAATTGAAGAGAATAAAATACTGATTTTTATTGTGCAATTTTTGTATTTTTTGACTTACTTTTTGGGAGATATTTAATTTTTAAAAACGTGGGAAAAGTGGGTATAGTGACACGTGGCGCATTCTTAGTGGGTCCTTCATTCTCACAAAAAATTGATGTACTCATTTGAACCTTACTCTATACAAGTAATAATGTTATACTCTGTATAAGTCTACTTAGAAGAATCGTAAAGTAGACCTAATCAATTCATTGGCTGATACAGTTTCTCTATCTTAATTTTATTCGTTGAATTAGACACATGTCATTCACATTTTTAAGTCTACCTAAGTAGGTCCGTTAATCATTTTCAATATCCATTAGTGTTATCTTATTTATTATAGATTTATAATTTTATCATCACGACGATCATTGTTATATTTTGTTAGGTTCTTCGAGCTTCTTTGCGTCCAATAGTGTTGTCGCACTAAGCGACTACCGTTCTAGAGTCGTACAACGAAGTAATTAGCATATCAGAGTGATGCAACTAACATGCACCGTGAAACTGGATCTATATACACGTTAGGGGCTATTTCTTTTTTCTTTTTTTTTTCTGTATTAAGTGCTGTTTGGATATATATATATATATATATATATATATATATATATATATATATATATATATGTCTATTGACAACAAGTACTGTTTAGTAAATGTTGATTCTTTTTTTCCTGAATCAACGGTCTTAATATCATAAATTACCATTTTACCCTTTTACCTGAAATAATGTTCAATAACAATTTTTGTACTCCGTAACATATGAATGTAAATTGTAAACAATAAAAGAATATAAGTATTAATTGCTTATACAAACCGAAGGGCCATTGGCCTAGCGGTATCGAGGTGACCCTCTAACCAAGAGGTTGAGGGTTCAAGTCGGGTAGTGTATATATTCGTAGAAAGAATGTAAATATTCGTGGTGGATATATGAGTTATTTTATGTTTTTTTAGAAGGAAACAAAAATTGTTTATAAAAATATAGGATGGTAATATAGATCCAACATGAATCAAAAACTTTGTACCCAAATTGTATAATCAACATTGGACCAGGTAATATAACTAGGGGTGTTCAAATGGATGGATCGGTTCAAAACCGATCCGTATACATGAATCCAAATGGATTATGGTTTCGAAAATATGAATCCGATCCGTCCAAACAAATTCAAAAACAGAACCAATCCATCCGAATTACTATTTGGATGGATTGGTTTGGTTTTTGGATATCCAAACACATACATATATATTTACAATATCTACTAAAATATGTTAGTTATTACAATAAACTTATACATAATGGATGGTTCTCATTTGAATCTCCCAGTACATATAATATAATAGTAAAATGCAAAACGAAACTATAAATTACCTACATATATAAGTAAACAATTTTGTAAACTATAAACTACCTATTATATTTGGATATTTATAGAATATTAATAAGTTAGTAAACTATTTTGTATGTGCATGTATATATATAATGTTTGAAAATTAAATATTTATTTGTTATTTGGTTTTTTTGGATAATTCGGTTTGTAATTTACTAACCAAAACCAATCCGTAATCCAAAATAATAAGTTTGGTTTTGATCCGAGCCGATCCAAAAATCCAATTATCCAAACCATATGGTCCGATCCGAGTTATCCAATTGGATAATCCGGTTTTATCCGAACTGTGAACAGCCCTAAATATAACCAAAACTACCATCTTTATTCTTTGTATAATCCATACATTGCAATCAACTCTTTAAAAAAAACACCCTTTTATTAAATACCAACACTGTCTTTATCCTCTCCATCGATTTAAGCAAATTAAAAAAAAAAAAAAAAATACAAATCCATGAAACCCAATTGTTTTATCTGGCTGAAAACACTTGATCATTTAGGCTGAATGCAAATTGGGCTTCTCAAATCTTGTTTAGCTTAACTTTGTTGTTTCGGGAATGTAAAAATGACGATAATCTCCTATTATTTTCTTCAAGGGATCTGCTCATCATTTTTTTCTAGAAATAACTATAAAGTTTATAGATATATGAAATGAAAAATCCATAAACACACTTTTCTTGATTTAACAAAATGGAGAGGAACGAATGATGTGAAAATCAGGGGAGGAGTTGTCAGTTGTGTGCAAAAAATGCGTTAACTGTAAATGATAAGTGAAAAGGAGGGATATAAAAAAGAAGGGGTACTTCTGTCAAGTGATGCTCTATTGCTCTGTGTGTGGAGAACCACGTACCTTTTTACTCCTACTCTGCAAACAGACATGCTTTTTGTATAAAGCAAAAAAGAAACACTATACGACTCTGACTTCATATGAATCCCTTCATATTAGCTTTAAGTGGAAAAGAAACACCCCCTAAAAATAGATGAGATCCATCTCAGCAATCCAATGAGTCTATGTAGAATAATTGGGCTGGCTCACTTTGTATAATATGGGTTTTTCTTGGCACACATAATAATAACTTGAATATTCACTATTTTTAACTAGAGAAAATTACATAATTCGTCTTTATAGTTTGGTCCAAATTTTACTGTTAGTCATTTAATTAATTTAATTACATCGATTATCCTTTATTTTGAAACTTATTACGTCAATAGTTCTTTAGACTAACGATTGTTAACTCTCCGTTAAAAGGACCATGTGTGATATTGTTTTATTTTTTTTTAATTTATTATTTGAGTAAAATATAAATTATAATTAAACGGTTTTGCTAACTTGTGTCCGTGTGGCACACGCTAAGGTGTATTTAATGAAGTCGAAATTTCTATAATTATCACAATTTGAATTTAATATACATAAATTCAATATAGTAATTACCTTTTTTATGCTTATATTAATCACACATTCTAGTATTTAAGAAAATTACGTGTTCATTAAATGCACCTTAACGTGCACCATGGGACACACGTTAGCAAAACTCAATTATAAAGTATGTATAGATACATTATTAGGTGCACATACATTATTTTCATTTCTCTCATTTAATTCATTGTCAAATTCGGTTATGCTCTCCAATAAAACATCAAATTTTATAGTCTACCACTCAATTACACCACCATACATTTGTGACTTAAAGGTTACAAGCCACATATTTGGTTCACACTATTCAACGTCATATTACATTGAATGTAGGGTCATCGTTTAAGATGTTTTCCGAGTAACGAATGGTTACAAAAAAGAAGAGATGGTGGCGACCAAAATTGTGACAAGATAAGATGAATCGGTGATAGAGGGTCTGTAACATCCTCAAATTGGGCCTATGAGTAATATGTATTTCCTGTAAATTTAAATGCGATTTAAATTTGTTATATGTGTTTGATTGTAAATTTAATAGGTCAATAAGCCTCAGGAAATATTGTGGTTAGTGAAATATTGTTTGTTTTAAATTTATTTAGTTGACGGTAAAATAAAATTGTATTTCCCCGCAAATGGTTTTTAAGTTCCAAGCAATAATAAATACGGGGAATGAAAATTAACATTTATATGGTATATTATAGGGATGGGTCGGTTTTATTTCCCCTCCACACATACATTCATACGATGCATATACACATACACATATCTAATCCACAAAATCTTGAAGAAATCATCAAATTGAAGATCACAAACTCGAATTCAAGCTTCTAGTGTGAAGATTATCATCTTCTAATCCTTCCTTTCATCTAGTAAGTCTCTAGTTCATGATGTATGAACCCTAGAAATTTGGGGGTTTTAGGGTTCTTGGTGATAATTCGAAATTAGGGTTTGATTATGTGATATTGTTGTTAATTAAGCTTGTTATTGTTGATTTCTAACAAGATTCAAGTTAAACTTTGTAAATTTAAGTTGGTTCTTTGGGTTTATCATGATTTTGATAGGTTAATGCCTTTAATCCGAAAATTGAGGCTTAAGTTGGTGAAAGTGATGATGGGTATACTTGTTATTGATGTTAAGTAACATGATTCATGCTTAAGTTATAGGTTTGAATTAGGGTTCATGAGTTTTATAGGAAATTTGATGATTTTGATGGGTTAATGGTGATTATCATAAACTAAAGATTGATATTAGTTGAAATGGTGTTAATATGTGTTAGTATGAAGGTTAGTAGCTTTAATCTAACCTAATAATGGATTAACCAAGTTAAGTGAATGGTAATTCAAGTGAAATTGTGAAAGTGTGATGATTAGGTGTTAATCACCATGATTGATAATAAAAAGAGGTTATTATAGAGTAGCTAGTAAAAGGTGAGTTAGTATATGAAATTGTTAATCATTGAAACTAAGAGGATCATGTTGGTTAGTGACAACTAGTGGTGGATTAATGTGATTTTATGATCATAATTTGATAGTGATGATGATCTAGTGATGTTAAATTGGTTATATATAATCTTGGATTGAATTGTGTTGAATGATTATAAGTAGGTAATTATTTGATTGAGTTGTTTAGATTTTATTACAATTATGTGATGATATTTCACATTGAAACAAGTGACTAACTTGTGTTGTGTTATTGTATTCTCAGATGTGGAGAAGACTCAGTGACATTAGACTACTGAGTGGACGACTATGATTGTCGGTGAGTGGATCTTGGACTCTCAGTCTAAGTTGGTTGTAACAACATGGTTACAACGGGTAAACTTGGTTTATTGCAATGATTGCATTAATATTATATTGGCATGATGGCTAAACCTTAATTGATTATTGGCGTCCGTATACTATGATAGTTGTGGACTATTTGATTTGGTGGGGGTCAACTAATGTGTTGGGTTTGGATACTATTACTAGGACTTCGCAAGTGCCTTGTACATGTGTTGGACACTAAAATTGCGTCGTGTGTAGTAATAGTATCAAACTATCGGTTTAACCTCTGATTTGGCCGTCAGTTGGTTTTAAGTGTTACTTGAGGAACCATCCTTGGCATGAGGGTACCTCAAGGACCACCGATCCTTCTATGTTGCTTGTGCATTGCTTGGTTATAGGCATGTGTTAAGCTGAGTTAGATTGATAGCTTGGGATCTATTCACTTAGCTTCGTGCTAACCCCTCATTACTTCTTGCAGGTTTACTTTTGTATGTGGGTGAGCAAGAAGTACTTATGGAATGGAATGTTTGACAAGCTCACTCTGAAATGGATAATACATTAATGATTTAACAACATGTTTGGATTTCTATAACACCTAAACTTAATGTGTGTAATGATTAGAATAATCTAGTTTTAAAGGTTTGTATGTAAGTGGATTGCCATTTGAAATGTATGAATGCAATCTACTGATTTCTATTAATCATGCGCTTCCGATTTTTTTTTTTTTAAAAAAAAATGTGTCCTTGTATTATGAGGGTGTTATAAATTGGTATCAGAGCCTAGGTTTGGGTGAATTGTACATTATAAGATGTTCAATCCCAAACTTAGGTTTGTGTCAAGTCAAACATTCCAGGGATGGGGTTTAGTGGTTGCATGAGAAAGTTGCTATTAAATGTGTGCTAACCTATAACAAGATGCAATAGTGTTGTTTTGGATGCAGAGATGGAGGAACATGAGGAACCGTCTGGTATTCTCAATGATTCCTCAATACTCGTGGGCCTAGATGTGCCAGGTAATTTCTGATAACCTTAATGAATTTTAATAAGCTTTGACTGTTTGCTTTACTATGATATGATTGTTAGTAAAGTAAATTGAATTATTGGTGAATATTGCTTGTTAATAAAATGATAGAGGTGTTAATGATTAATTAAGAAGGAAATTGAAAATTTTGATCAAAATGTTGAAACTGTGTAGATACAGTGTTGACTAAGGTGTAACCATTGTATTATGTGAAATTAAGTGTATCTACAGTGTGAAAATAAGTTGATAAATGCAAGGTGTGATTATAGATCCTTGCTAGGGAATTGTTTGATAAATGATAAACTGAATTGATGTGACTTGATATGATGAAATTAATGAGATGTTGGTATTCTCCATTAATAGGTTTCGAGTCGTGTTGTTATGTGAATTAGAAAGAGTCTAGTTGTTGGAATATGTGTATTGACTTGGTAAAGTCAAAGTTGAATGCGGTTGTGTTAAACTTGGCAATAGCCATGCTATAAAGTGATGAATGTGACTAGATGTTTATGTGTTTGACATTGATCATGAATTGTTTGAATTATGATCTTTATATTAAAAGTAGTGTAGTGAGAAAGTCAAAGTGGTCAACGAGTCTAATTGTGTGTTGACGAGTTTGTGAAAAGTCAAATTTGAAAATTTGTTAAAATTGGTTTATATATGATGAACTTATGTGAAATTGGTGATTTAAGGTAATATCATGATACCATTAGCGAAAATGGCTTAGTTTGACTTAAATTAGTCAATGATATGTGGAATGTATGTGAGAGTGGTGTTTATATGGTCAGAAACCCAAATGGGTCAATTAAGTGCCTAAATGGGCCGCTTAGTATGAAAACGGTTAGAAACTTGATATGGTTGTGTATGATGACTTTTAAGTTGACTTAAAGACATAAGTATAGATAAAATGTGGGTTGAAAGTGTAATGTAGTTATGTTGATTGAATTTGGTAAAATTTGCCCATTTGGACCCCTAAACGGGTCAATGAGTTAAAACATAATGGAACGGGTAGATGAGGATGATGAATGTGCCCACACGTCATAATTATATGTAGAAACATGTTGGCAAAGGGTGGAACCCTGAAAGTATGCCGTTTGGAATATAGCTTGTCAACCAAAATGGTCCAAAATGGCCTAAAATTGGTTATACGTTCGTTTTCTCATAAAACGTGTAAATTGAAAAAGTGGAAAAATAGAAAGTTGCATTTTAATTATATATAGGTGCCTGCAAAATTTCAGACCCTAATTCTTTACGGTTTAGAAAATATGCGCTGTTGAGTTTCGTATTTTTGCACTAAAAATTGCAGAATTGTTGCAGCAGGACGAATCCGGACGGATTCCCTTGAATCCGTACGGATTCCCACGAATACGGGCGGATTCCTTGGGCGGATTCCTTAAAAATACTTCTGTCTAGTGAAGTTGAAGGGAATACGGCGGATTCCCTTGAATCCGTACGGATTCTCTTGAATCCGGGCGTATTCCCATCAATCCGGACGGATTCCCCTTTATTTGAGACATTTCTTGTATTATGTGTTATATTAAGTGAATTTAATATGAAAAATTTGTAAATTTCGACGTTCGACGTAACGTTGGTCGTAGAATTTCCGTTATGAAATTTTGGTGTCCGATTAAGATGAAATTTACATGTCCACTCAAAAACGGGCCAACGGTCAAAGCTCATGGCTTTGCCATGAGCCCTGTCAGTTTTCGGCACTTCGGGGTCGTTTGGGGCCCGAAAATCGCATTTTATTGTTTTTCGGACATTATTTCGGACTTTTAGCTTATGATTTGTATTGGGATTTTGTTTCTTTGAGCCCAGGGATCATTTCTATGACTAAATATAATGTAAAAACTTGTTTTAAGAGGTTCACCCATTTTATTATGTATGAATCGTTTGTAAGCGGTTTAACTAACTACATAGTATACCAGTAGGGGTATGGTTGCTTGTTCCTTGTTAGGGTAAATAGATATTGATTATGTGAATCATGTTATATGAATTATTTGAAATACAATGAAGTATTTGAATCATGAAAATATGATATATGGTTGAAATAAATGTTTTAAGAGTTGAGGAAATAACTATATGAACTTACTCTTGTTTGATAACTAAACATGGAAAGTTAATTGCTAATCAACTTAGGAATTATATATTGATGAATATATGTGGAATATGACATGACATTTTAATAAGGCACTTAGTGCTAAATGTTATATATAGTATTATACGCAATAACTAATGTACTAAGTGATTGATATTGAATCTAGTGATAAAGGTGTTAAATTGACTTAGTTATGTTAAACTCTACACATGTGTTAATGTAATAAGAAGAATTTTGTTGAATAATTGGAATATTATGTCTACTTAATTATGTGAGTAGTTTCACATTCATGTGATAAAGGAAAATAGTAACAAGTTAATACTTGGTCATAAAGCTATTACAAAGTATTATTATATGTGTGATAATTGTTGATTTCAACATTGTGATATATGAGAGAGTAAAAGTTAATCACTTTAAAGATTGATGGTATGAAGTGACCTGAGAATGAAGTGTGACTGACATAATATGACGACGTCTGGCCAACGTATTTATATTATGCCATTTCACATGGAGTTGTTGAGGCTACTAAGTACTCAATGAAGCTAAATGATTTTAAAATAACGGATGACATATGTTGACCTGCGGTTATGAAATAGTTATTGACTGACTAATATAAGGTGGTAGTAAGCTGCTCAACTAGTGTTAATTTGGAGACGTTGTAAAAGAAGAATTTGAACGGGTTATATTACTTGTTAAAAATGAGTATGTGATTATTTGTTTGTAATGTTTGAGGCTTAGTGAAGATTAACATAGCCGGATAGCCTAGTATTAGAAAATTATGTGAAACTATGTCCTTGGGAAAAAGTAAAATAGTCAGGAAAAATAAGAGTTTTACTTGTTGGATTGATAATCTTATTATAATTATGTGCGAATTACATATAATCTTTCGTATTTTTGCATATCTAATGACTAGATAAGGTAGTAAATTGTAATTTGAAAAAGTTATGTGATAAGAAAAGTTAAGTAGAGGTCGGCTAAATTGGATTAAATATGTGAATATTGTTGAAAAATGTGTTGATGATTAGCACATTTTGTTAATGTGGTACGTGTGCTAGTATAGCAAAGTACCCATTGAACGAGACTTAACATGTATCCAATATGAATTGGTGCTAATTACATGATTATGGTAGTAACCATAGGATTTGACCCCTCTTTTGCTTATTAATATGCAGTTATGTGGTTAGTGAGGTATGGTTCCGTGATATTTTAATAAAAATGGGTTCCATGTACCTCAGTGATATGTGAATTTTAGCGTGGATGCTAGTATAATCAAAATATAAATTTCATTAATGATATGTGTATGGTGGTTTCCATAACCACTGTTTTTGTTATTGAAAAGGATACAATTCATATATTAATTTTAAAGACCTAGCACGTTGCTAGTTCTGTTTGTGAAAGTATTACTATACTTAGTTAAGTGATAACTTGTTTTAAAGTGATCATTGTGTATATAAAAATAATAATAAGATTCGGGTACATTATATGTGCTGAAATGAGAAATTGAAGCATGTACATTTGGATATGTGCATGTGTAATTAGGTTGAAAACATATATCTTAAGATGGATTAAATGTATACATATTTTGTGTATGTGTGATTAGTGATTAAAATATGCATAGAGATGATATGCATAAGTAATGTAAATTGTACATATACCTTATGTGCATTTAGTGATAAATAATTATGTAGTTAGGGAATTGAAAATAAAGTGTGAACCAAACTTCGCACGAGGTATGATGTGATTAAATTCCCTAGATTAATTAAGGATGATTAGATTTCGAGGACGAAATCTCTTTAAGGGGGAGAGATTTGTAACATCCTCAAATTGGGCCTAGGAGTAATAGGTATTTCCTGTAAATTTAAATGCGATTTAAATTTGTTATATGTGTTTGATTGTAAATTTAATAGGTCAATAAGCCTCAGGAAATATTGTGGTTAGTGAAATATTGTTTGTTTTAAATTTATTTAGTTGACGGTAAAATAAAATTGTATTTCCCCGCAAATGGTTTTTAAGTTCCAAGCAATAATAAATACGGGAAATAAAAATTAACATTTATATGGTATATTATAGGGATGGGTCGGTTTTATTTCCCCTCCACACATACATTCATACGATGCATATACACACACACATATCTAATCCACAAAATCTTGAAGAAATCATCAAATTGAAGATCACAAACTCGAATTCAAGCTTCTAGTGTGAAGATTATCATCTTCTAATCCTTCCTTTCATCTAGTAAGTCTCTAGTTCATGATGTATGAACCCTAGAAATTTGGGGGTTTTAGGGTTCTTGGTGATAATTCGAAATTAGGGTTTGATTATGTGATATTGTTGTTAATTAAGCTTGTTATTGTTGATTTCTAACAAGATTCAAGTTAAACTTTGTAAAATTAAGTTGGTTCTTTGGGTTTATCATGATTTTGATAGGTTAATGCCTTTAATCCGAAAATTGAGGCTTAAGTTGGTGAAAGTGATGATGGGTATACTTGTTATTGATGTTAAGTAACATGATTCATGCTTAAGTTATAGGTTTGAATTAGGGTTCATGAGTTTTATAGGAAATTTGATGATTTTGATGGGTTAATGGTGATTATCATAAACTAAAGATTGATATTAGTTGAAATGGTGTTAATATGTGTTAGTATGAAGGTTAGTAGCTTTAATCTAACCTAATAATGGATTAACCAAGTTAAGTGAATGGTAATTTAAGTGAAATTGTGAAAGTGTGATGATTAGGTGTTAATCACCATGATTGATAATAAAAAGAGGTTATTATAGAGTAGCTAGTAAAAGGTGAGTTAGTATATGAAATTGTTAATCATTGAAACTAAGAGGATCATGTTGGTTAGTGACAACTAGTGGTGGATTAATGTGATTTTATGATCATAATTTGATAGTGATGATGATCTAGTGATGTTAAATTGGTTATATATAATCTTGGATTGAATTGTGTTGAATGATTATAAGTAGGTAATTATTTGATTGAGTTGTTTAGATTTTATTACAATTATGTGATGATATTTCACATTGAAACAAGTGACTAACTTGTGTTGTGTTATTGTATTCTCAGATGTGGAGAAGACTCAGTGACATTAGACTACTGAGTGGACGACTATGATTGTCGGTGAGTGGATCTTGGACTCTCAGTCTAAGTTGGTTGTAACAACATGGTTACAACGGGTAAACTTGGTTTATTGCAATGATTGCATTAATATTATATTGGCATGATGGCTAAACCTTAATTGATTATTGGCGTCCGTATACTATGATAGTTGTGGACTATTTGATTTGGTGGGGGTCAACTAATGTGTTGGGTTTGGATACTATTACTAGGACTTCGCAAGTGCCTTGTACATGTGTTGGACACTGAAATTGCGTCGTGTGTAGTAATAGTACCAAACTATCGGTTTAACCTCTGATTTGGCCGTCAGTTGGTTTTAAGTGTTACTTGGGGAACCATCCGCGGCATGAGGGTACCTCAAGGACCACCGATCCTTCTATGTTGCTTGTGCATTGCTTGGTTATAGGCATGTGTTAAGCTGAGTTAGATTGATAGCTTGGGATCTATTCACTTAGCTTCGTGCTAACCCCTCATTACTTCTTGCAGGTTTACTTTTGTATGTGGGTGAGCAAGAAGTACTTATGGAATGGAATGTTTGACAAGCTCACTCTGAAATGGATAATACATTAATGATTTAACAACATGTTTGGATTTCTATAACACCTAAACTTAATGTGTGTAATGATTAGAATAATCTAGTTTTAAAGGTTTGTATGTAAGTGGATTGCCATTTGAAATGTATGAATGCAATCTACTGATTTCTATTAATCATACGCTTCCGATATGTTTAAAAAAAAAAAAAAATGTGTCCTTGTATTTTGAGGGTGTTATAGGGTCAGTGGGTGGTGAAAGATGATTGTGGACTATGAAATTTGATGTATCAGTGCATAAGAGAACCGAATTAATTTGATGATGAATCTGCTAAGTGAAATGTGAAAATGAACATAATTTTTTATGCACCTAATAATGTGTTTATACATATAATAAATTTCATAATTTAAATTAAACATAAAAAATTTAAATTTTATAAAATTTGATGTATCAATGCATAAGAGAATCGAATTTGATGATGAATCTGCTAAGTGAAATGTGGAAATGAACATAATTTTTTATGCACCTAATAATGTGTTTATACATATAATGAATTTTATAATTTAAATTTAACTCAAAAATTTCAATGAATAGAAAAACTATCACACGTGGTCCTTTTTAACGGAGAGTTAACAATTGTTAGTCTAAAGGACTATTGATGTAACAAGTTTCAAAATAAAGGATGATTGGTGTAATTAAATTGATTAAAGGACTGTCAATGAAATTTGGATCAAAACATAATAACGATTATTTATGTAATTTTCTCTTTTAACTATTATCATATTTAAAGCCCTTTAAGGTTGTCAGATTAAATGACCTATATAAAGTGGAACAAAGTTTAGTTCATGCTTTATATATAGATATACTAGGTAGGATCGTAGCCGTGTTAAGTATCAATGCCGGACAAATCACATGTCCATAAATCACCCACATATCCCAAAGCACGGATTTAAACCCGTGACCTATAGGTCACATATGTGGGGTCTGAGATTTATAAAAAAAAAAAAAGTGAACAACTAACCAAATTAAAATTTCAAATCTTACATTTAGGATAGAATCGTTGAAATCCTTGGAGACATTTAGTCGAACATCTCGTGTGTATTTACGAAACTTAAAAAATTATAATTAATCGATGAAAAATACATTTGATGATCGGAGAAAAAATAAATTAAAATTAAAAAAATTAAAACTACTATTAGTAATTTAACAATACATTAGTGCGTATATATAATAAAAAAAGTTAAAGAAGATATTGAAATTCGAATTTATAAATGATGAATTGTTTGACAATCATTATGTGAATAATGATTAAACCTAAATTTGTATTTACCTTAAATAATTGAACATGTAATTTAATTGATTGCCGAAATAAGAATAAATGGGTAGTTTAGACTTATGATCATCCCCTCTCCACTATTTAGGTAGTCATTTTATCAAGGTAAGATCAAATATCTAAATTAAAAGTTTTAATTCATTAATGATGGAGATTAGTTTTTAGGTTAATAAAAATAAAATGACTACCTAATTTACACTTTATTATAATACTAGTTTAGGACCCGCGAAATTCGCGGAATTGTCCAAAAAAAAAAATTTAAGTTGCCTCATATATATGTACGTCTGGGCTAAGTTATATTATCAATGTACGTTAACGGTCAATTAGTCACTAATGTTAGCGTATGAAGCAAAACGTAAGATATAATTCGAATGATATGAGTATATGTATAGCGAATGTATTTATGGATTGCATTAGTAGAACTTGTGACCAAATGACTATTCAAATGTTCACCGTCTGAATTGAACGATTTAACTTAATCATTAGTGAAGCATGACTATCTTGTGTAATCATTTACTTTGATTTTTGTTTGAAGTATGATAAGATACATTATGCTATATTATTTGTTAAAATTCCTATATTATTTTCATTCTTCGTAAATTTGTTTGGTTATGCGTGTTACAACAGTGAGAAATCGATTGAACATTTACTCGAACAATATAAGCTATATTCAAGAAGTTAGTGAGGACTTTTGAGATATACTTTTCAAGAACAATGTAAGTTATATTCAAAAAATGCGCTAAAGCTATGTGATTGTTATTATATTATCAACTGGTGAACCTTATACCATACGCTTTAATATTTGAATTTCCGTGATTGTTACTCTATATTTTAATATTATATTATACGAAAACATGAAATTGTTCGTTATCTTGTACGTACCAAAAATTTGAATTAGTTAATTAAATAGTTAAATTATAATGTATATAGGATAAATTGTTAGCTTTAAGATTTTAAATCTTGAATATACTATAGTTTATGGTATTTTGATTTCGTTTTTTTTTGTCGTGTTTCAAATTTGTATCGTATTTTCAACAACTAAACATTTTTTTGTTTGGCCAAATTACATACATGGGGATAAATGAAACCCGTGAAGATGATCGAAAAACCGATGGGTACTACTAATTGATTACCCAACGGGTATTGAGCTGGGTATGAGTACAAATATTCTAAACGGGTATGGGTACAGATACATTAAAACCCACCCGAACCAGACCCGTTGTCATCCCTAATGCAAAAATTGAAAATTAGAAATTGATAAAAGAATTCAAAAAATGTGATCGTTTAGGAATTTAGATCACTGGGTGATGGAATGAAGCCATGTTTGGAATTGAAAAATAACGTATTGAGGCTTTTTTAGAAAAAAAAAATAAAGGAGATTGTAAGAATCATTTGAATTATGGAAGAAATAATGAGGTAGTTGTTAATTTAAATTTTTCATAAAATATTTGGAGGAGTGATCTACAATTAAGGGAAAAATAAAGGATTAATATTGTAAATATCGAAGGTTATATATTGCAAGTATCGGAAGGGTATATTAGTCTTTATTTACACAAAAATGGGATTAAATGTTTCATTAATTAAATTAAGGGCTAAATCTTTATTATTGATCTCCATCTAATGATTATTATTCTTTCAAGATTTTATTTATAGGTCTCAAATTTTCAAAAAAATCTGAATGGCACAAGTTTTCTTTTATTAATATTTAGATTAGATTAGATTTAGATATTAGATATAATATAGAATAGATATAGATAGATAGATAGATGCAGGTATAAATGACTTGTAAATTCACATGACCCTTTGACACATCACAAGATTGAAGATTGGGCCGGTCTATCCAAATCTTTTATTTTGAGCTACATACATAACGTCAAGGCAAAAGAGGATTAAGGGGAAAAAATACAACACTAATCTCATAACACATTACAGTTTTTCAAATTTTGCATATTGATCATTACAGATATATAGATCATTATTAACTTCTTTTTTAGAAAAATCATCTCACTTTGCACTCACAAGTAACAAAATAATATTGAACTATTTATTAAAATTTGGATTATGCAACTTGAAGACTAGATTGGTGGAGAAGTGAAAGTTCCCTTGAGCAATCCGGTGGCAATGTGCCTATAGGCCGTCTCGGTTAGATGCATCCCATCCCAATTTGCATACGTAGATGGATCGCTGCACGCTTCAGACCCTACGTGACCGCACCTTGCCGTAATATTGAAATTGTATGGTCCACCTCCACCACAACAAGCACTTAAAGCTCCATTCGTGAGTCCTACATGCATAAATGATACAGTATATTCCAGTTCAAATCTAGTGTAGGCAACAATATTACTGTAGCACATATACTTCTTCCAAAATAGGCTATTCTAACAATTACCCTTCATTGTACCTAACATGTTATACACAACATGGTATACTATACCCTTCATTGTACCTAACATGTTATACACAACATGGTATACTATACCCTTCATTGTACCTAACATGGTATACACAATGAGCTGTAATCTAAAGTGCCATTGTGGTTGAACATTTAAACATATGATAGAATGCTAAATGTATGTAAAAGCTTACTTACCGAGATGGAGCGGGACATGGTACAAGTCCTTAGCAGCACCATAGTAGTCAGCATAAATGATTCGAGCTTGTGGGTACTTTTGGCTTACTTTCTCCAAAGCTAGCTTAAGTTGCGCGTTATGATATCTTGAGAAAGCGTTGTGTGACTTCAAACATCCGTTTACATCGTAGGCAGTTTTGTTTTGAGTTTGAAACAAGGTCAGGTAAGCTGCCCAGCATCCGACTGGAAAATTCCCAGGCACCAACAACTCCTTTGCACCTTGTTCGATCAACATCTGTCAAACATCTAAATTTATGGGTTCTTCATAACTTTTAATCTGAAGTTTTATATTATTACATATATATATATATAAGCCCGACAGAATGTAAATAACTGAGTTATTGTCACTAAATTTCATATATACTTACGCTGGTGGCAGTGACGATTGATCCCACAACATAAGGTACCATTCTTTTTAGATCCTCAATGGTTGCGCCAACAAAAAATGCATAGTTGTAGTCGTTACCTCCGATCTCTCCCACAACAAATAGTGATTTCTTGAAATAGTTATCACACTCTGCAATAACCAATAATCAAATCCATCGTTTGATTTAGTCCTATATATACAACCATGGCAGGCCCAAATGCCCAATTGATAACTAAAAACTGAAGATATTTGTACATAAAATCAGCGTGTTCATAAACAAAATTATACTGCGATTGTACTAATATTACATTAGATTGGAAAGAAAAAAAAAAAATCTCTCACCCCACTTAGCTCGGTCCCTAACTGAATTAATGCGTTAATCATAGTCACATATATACCTTCTTTAGTGGTGCAGATTGTTTGTTTCAAACTGATGAACCAGCCCATCTGAGTGCTTAATGAATCATTTGTCCATAGAGTCCGTCCCATGCCTAGATCATAGAAAAACTTGGGATCAAGTGCAGTAGCTCCAGCAACAGCAAAGTTAACTCCATGATCACTTTTCGACTTTAAGCTTTCATTAATCTCAAGATAAGGTGGTAGATACGGCACACCATATTCCTCAGCTAAGGAAAAACAGAATTACAAGTATGCAAACATACAAGTCAAATGATAAAAAGGGTAAGGAACTAAGTATAGTTGTTATAAATACCGATGAAATCTATAATTAGGCGCCCATTGGAGCAACGACCCGTTGCATTATGAAAGAATGTTTCGCCATACGGAAGGTTTCCAATGACTGGATTTGCAAGTGCTCCGGAATAGAGGAAGTTTCCGGTATCAGCAATGGAGTCACCAAAGCTAAAGATTTTGTCATACTTCAATGGAACTGAAGCAGAAAGTATTGTATGGACACATAAGAAAAGAAATAGTATATGTACCATGTTCATTGTTTTACAAAATGAATTAGTGAGATGAAATGTTTATTATTGTTTCTGGAAAGCTACAAGTAAATACTCCATAGAAATATGGATCATTGCATGTGGAAATAGTTATGGTAAAGCCTTTTTGCAACTGCCTGAGAGTTAGACTGAGATTTATTAAGTTAACCTAACTAATCCAACTGTAATTGACCCACAATAATGGTCAAATATTTGATCCATTTCAATGGAAGTGAGTTTTTTTTTTTTTTAAGGAAACCTTGTATTTTGTCCTTAGTATTTATCTATCCATAAATATAGCTTAATTAATAGTTGTTGGATGATAAATTCGAGTTACCACTCTACAGATATGTTGTACCATCTTTAAATATTAAAGATAAAAGCATATGTTCTCTGTTTCCCTCCAAAACAATGTACTACAAATTTTTTTCTCATTTTCCGATTTCCTATGAAATGAGACTAGTTTTATTTTATTTTTTTGTTGGAAAAACAGTGAAAGTTGTTATACAAAATGCGTTCAAATATGAACGATATATAGTTTTCTTTATCCGAAAGAGCTTCGAGATTGAATACTTAGAACCACAAAAATTAGTTTTCAACTTTTTAGTTACATAAAGGAAAATAGAAATTTTCCTTTTCTTATATGAAGCTTTTTAGAAAAATTTAAATTTGAAAACATTTTCAAGTTTTCTTTGAGAATTTTTATGAAAAAGTCGATAAGTTTTCAGTAACTAAGCGTGGCCGATGTTTCCATACCTACTTTGACAACTATCTTAACCATCAAGCCTTCTCTTCTTAGCAACTTTGAGTACGCAATGAATACCCCCTTCAAGTAAAGTTAAAAGTTTCGATTTGGAAATACAAATTGGTTCAACATATGTTCCATCGTTGAAACATGGCATTCTAATCAACTAATTAAACTATACACAATTTGACCCATCGGAGGTTAAACACAACTTGAGTCAAACACTTTTTGACTAAACATGTTGAGATCACCACGTCTAGCTAGCACACAAAATTCTACATAATTTCTCCACAATTTCATTTATCCACGATTTGTGCAATCATATAAAATATAATGTTCGTCAAACTTATGAGTGCAGACAGCCAGACATGTAATACTAACAATGCGTGCAATAGAGCGTACGAAAAAAAAATCTATTTTTTAGTGAATAATTTTCTTAAAATATATTTAATTTCATTCGAACGTTAAATCACTCAATAACTTAATGGACTAGTACGTATGAGTTGAAATTGGGATTGGGCTAGTAAAGCTAACTAGCTAAGATTTTGGGCCTGTTAGCCCATAACATGTGACAAAGCGTATACACTTGCGGCTTGGGCTTGTTTACATAACATCCCTTTAGCAGTTTAGCTCACTAAAAAAAAAAAAAACTTAAGGTTTCCTGGTTAACATGAGTCATGACCATAAGTTTAAAGTAATTGCTTAGTTCAGACTCAAAATTCAGTACACACAAACACAGAGGTTTCTGTCTTTTGTGCCAAAACCAGAAATAAACTCTGGTTTATCCTTAAGTAAATTATGTGCAACCCAGGCATGGCATCATATATGATCCAAATATCGTTTTTGGAAAGTGATCTCTACACAACTCACAAAAAGGTGTTCCCATTTACCGTGTATTACAAACTCATATTTTCAACACTACATCGCCAAATACTTAAAAAGAAATATAAGCTCTGGCTTTCAATTCCAAATACGGAGTATAATTTGGACAACAACTACAACTATAAGTTTACAACTAGAGCTACAAGTAACATGTAATTTCATCAAGTTATTTCGTTATTTATTAAACTTTACACTTTTTACTATTGTATACGACATACTTTCATTTGTTCAATTGTATGCAGTGAACTTGTATATATGGTCTATTGTATGTATTATTTCCTTTTTGGGTAAGGCCGAAAAAGAAAACTTTCCTATTTGTGCCTTACCCAAAAAGGAAATTTTACATACAATAGACCATATTTACAAGTTCACTACATACAATAGAAGTTTTCAAAGTTCAACCCATACGATACTAAAAAGTGTAAAGTTTAATACTCTTAATGAGTCAATCACATGAATGGATAATTTATTGTAGGATAAGATGTAATAGGCCGGTTTTCCAAATCTTGTATCTTGGGCTATGTATATACATACATAACATCAAAGCAAAAGAGGATTAAGGGGCATAAAATATAACATTAATCTCATAGCACATTATAGTTTACAAAATTTGCATATTGATCATTAATAACTTCTTTGTTGGAAAATTCAACTCAGTTTGCAATCACGATCAACAATTCGTAACTATTTATTACAACTTAACTGATGCAACTTGAAGACTAGATTGGTGGAGAAGTGAAAGTTCCCTTGAGCAATCCGGTGGCTATGTGCCTATAGGCCGTCTCTGTTAGGTGCATCCCATCCCAATTTGCATATGTAGATGGATCTTTGCACGGTTTGGACCCTACGTGACCACACCGTGCTGTGTGATTGAAATTGTATGGTCCTCCCCCACCACAACAAGCACTTAAAGCTCCATTCTCAAGTCCTACATGCATAATAAAACGCTATAATCTAGTTCAAATCTAAATAATTAATGGATACGAGAGACTCGATAGATCGATACCTTTAGAGCATCTTCAATGCTTACACTAATGGGAGTAATTATTATTAGGGAGTTGGGATTTGTACGACACCAAAAATAATATGTATACCATAATCATGCATATATGGTGTTGTACCATACTACCATGTACATTGGTAAAACAATGACATGGTGTACAAATCATCTCCATAACTATTAACTTAAACATCTAACTTAACTTGGTCCCATTTTCTCTATAGCTTGAATTAGTTTTCATGTTAAGAACATATTTTGAGAGGTAAATGAAAATATATATACATAATGTATGTAAAACCTTAATTACCGAGATGGTGTGGGATGTGGAATAAGTCTTTAGCGGCGCCATAGTAGTCAGCATAAATGATTCGAGCTTGTGGGTACTTTTGCCTTAGCTTCTCCAAAGCTAGCTTAAGCTGAGTGTTGTGATACTTTGAAAAAGCATTGTGAGATTTCAAACAGCCGTTTGCATCGTAAGCCGTTTTGTTTTGAGATCCAAACGAGCTTAGGAAAGCTGCCCAGCATCCGACTGGGAAGTTCCCTGGCACCACCAACTCCTTCGCACCTTCTTCGATCAACATCTGTCCAACATTTATTCATTCAAGTACAATAATTTCATTTAATTCTTATTACTCTGTATTGATTTAATTTGTTTCAACGACAGTAATTTCATTCAAACTAGCAAGTGGTATAAAAATAGGAACACATGTTCATAAAAGAAAAAAAGGAATATGAATGTTCATAAGGACCTATAGAGGCATTAATGCAATATCTTTACTAGATATATATGTGCTTCTAAAATTATTTACAGGGGGATAGGTTCCATGATGTTAGCTGCACATAAATTGTGCTCAACTGCTCATTAGAAGTGTAAAGACTAATTTCTGTAAATGAACAATAAGCACCCCTATCAATCAAAAAATTTGCTCCTGCTGCACATATCCTAAGGTACAGTTTGATTCATTTAAGATTGGGGTTTCGCCCATTTATATTTGCATAAAATAATTATGAGTAACGCAAATAACAAAAACTCATCACGGCAAGTAATTTTCTTTCCTCAAAACTCCACATTAGAGTAAACTAAAAGTTGTACATATGGACCATTTCTTCATATTCTATAATTTAAAGATTTAAACTTCAGTTAACGTACCTAAATTGTTTCAGCGTGAACACAACTCTGCACACTCTCAAATGCACATAGATGCCCAAAAAAATGTATGGAAATAGTAAATGTCATATACTCGAATATACTTACGCTGGTGGCAGTGACGATTGTTCCTACAACGAAAGGTACCATTCTCTTTAGATCCTTGCTGGTTGCGCCAACAAAGAATGCATAGTTGTAGTCATTACCACCAATCTCCCCCACAACAAATAGTGATTTCTTGAAATAGCTATCACACTCTGCAATCACCAAATATCAAATCCCTCTCGTAACTTAGATGCACGACAACCTTTGCAGGCCCAACTGATACAGACTGCGTATATATTTTCCACTATATTCGAAAACAAGTTTATATTAAACTTGTACTAAACTAAACTAATATCCAAGAATTTTTTTCCAGCAGGGTCGAATGACCCCACTCAGCACTAATAGCTCTGTCTCTGTATGAATAATTGAATATATAAGTTAATCATAGTTACATACCATGTTTAATAGTGCAAATGGTTTGTTTCATCTTCTTGAACCATCCCAACTGAGTGCTTAATGAATTATTGGTCCAAAGAGTCATTCCCATGCCTTTATCATAGAAGAACTTTGGATCAAGTGCAGTAGCTCCAGCAACCGCAAAATTAACTCCATGATCGCCTTTCAACTTTAAGCTTTTAATAATCTCAAGATATGGAGGTAGGTACGGTACGCCATATTCCTCAGCTACATTTATTGATAGTCACATAAAAAAAGTTATAAAGTATGCGTTCAAGTCAAATGATTAAAGAGTAAACAATGAATTAAGTAGTCTTAATTTATGTATACCGATGAAATCTATAATTAGGCGCCCATTGGAGCAACGACCCGTTGCATGATGAAAGAACGTCTCTCCGTACGGAAGCTTTCCAATGACTGGATTAGTTAGTGCCCCGGAATGGAGGAAGTTTCCGGTATCAGCAATGGAGTCACCAAAGCTGAAGATTTTGTCATACTTTAATGGGATTTTTGAAGCAGAAACAGTTGTATAGACACAAAAGGAAAGAAATAGTAGAGGTATCATGTTCATTACCTCACAAAATGAATTAGTGAAATGTAATGTTTCTTATTGTATGTGCAAAGGTAGAAGTAAATAGCATAGCATGTGGAAATAGTTATTGTAATGTCCTTTAGCAACTGCTTGAATTTTAATAAGTCAGCCCAGTCATAGTTGTTAGACTCGTACGAGTCACGAGACGACTCGAATGATACGTCTCGGTTTTGCCCTAAAATGAGACGTATCGGATTTTGACTCGTAAGTTTACTTGACTCGTAGCCTAACTCTCAAATTCCGGTCCGACTCGTTCCGAGATGTATCGACTCGTGTCTCGTACGATTCGTGATGTGTATACTTTTTTACTCGGCTATCAATCAAATCACACCTAAACCACTAAAAATCAACTTAAACAAATTAAATAATAATAAAGTAGTCCTCTAAAAGATATTTTGGAAAAATATTATCAACTAATACTATCTTTTTACGTAGATATCATAAATTTGTATACATAAATCGTGACTCTTACGAGTCAAGTCACGATACGATACACGATTCAAAAATCGGGGAAAACGAGACACGGTACGACTCACGAGTCGACAACTATGAGCCTAGTAACTCAATTGTACTTGACCCACAATAATGACCCAATTCAATTAAAGGAATCAGATTATTATGGAAGTGAGTTTCTGTTTAAATTATTGATCCAATTCAATTGACCATGGGCTCGTCGGTGGCGTCGTCAAAGGGTCGATTTTACCCTACGATGAATTCAAGTTAACATTCACCAAATAATACTAGTAATATATTGAATATTGAATTATACACCAATAAATATTTACTGTATTATCAAATATAAAAGCACATGTTCCCTCTTTCCATCTAAATGAATAATAGATCCACCCTGACGGCTTTAAAGGGTCCTAACCTACTTCAGTACTTTGACAACTTTTTCCAGCTTCAACCCATTTCTTTTTAGCAAGGAGTCCGAAATTAATGCACGTTTTACTCTATTTTAACATAAAGATACAACCTTGCGTTGGTTTTTGGTTAGGGTAGGGTTCAAATGAGAATAGAAATTTTTGTGAGAATGAGGGAACCAATGATATCAAGTCATGTGTACAAATAGAATGTTCCACATGTACAAAACTCATTTACCCCCAACATCAATTATCTCACAAACGACAAATCGAAAAATTATGAAAATTGCACCATTAAATTCGTCGTTCTCTCATCTTCGATTTGCCGTCCCTCAAGACATACTTTCGAAAAGTTTTTTTTTTTTTCATTTTTTTGGTGGGTTTCACATTTACTAACACATGTGTTAAAGTGTTGCGTTTAGGGTTTAGGGTTTGGGGTTTAGGGGTTAGGGTTTAGGGTTTGAGGTTTGGGGTTTCTCCCCGAAACCCCAAACCTCAAACCCTAAACCATAAACCCTAACCCCAAACCCCAAACCCTAAACCCTAAACGCTTTACAAAACGCTAAACCCTAAATCTTTCTAAACCCTAAACCTTGAACCCCTTCTAAACCCTAAACCCTTATAAACCCTAAACCATAAACCATACTAAACCCTAAACCTAACCCTAAACCCTAACCCTAACCACAAATTAAATGTACAGCTAATCACTAACACATGTGTTACTAATTTGTGAAACCCACCAAAAAATGAGAAAAAAAAAAGTTGTCAAAAGTATGCCTTGAGGGACGGCAAATCGAAGAGGAGAAAACGCTGAATTTTATGGTGCAATTTTCATGATTTTTCGACTTACCGTTTGAGAGTTTTTTTTTTTTTTTTCTAAAAATGTGGAGGAGAGAGAATAAAGTGTGGAGGAGAGAGAATAAAGTGACACATGGCAGAAATCTGTTGGTTCCCTCATTCTCACTCAAAATTGATGTACTCATTTGAACCTTACTCTTTTGGCTAATAATAAAAATGGGAGTTTTGTCCCACATTGGTGGATGGAATAAAAAAGGGGGTGACTCGTTGGTTATAAAAGGAGGCCTAAGCTTTAGTTTCAAAATGTACCAAATCAATATACATCTTAAGTATTTGATTCTTTCTTTCTCCCTTTGATTTAAAGTGTCTAAGGTGTGAGTCAAATCCTTGAAGGGTGTGAGTGTTGGTTGGGCGGTGGCTTAATAGATTAGTCTATGTGATTGTAATAATTTTTCATATAGTGGAATCTTTTCTCTTTGGAGGCCCGTGGTTTTTTCTCCGGTTTTGGAGTTTCACGTATATTCTTGTATTCATATTTCTTTATTGTTTTCATTGGCTAGATTGTTGGGGAATCCTTGAAAATGTTTTCCCAACACCTTGTGCAACTTTAAACATGTTTCATCGATGACACCTTTCATTTCCAATCAACTACTTTTAATATTTGACTATTGAAGGGTAAACACAGCTTAAATCAACACTTTTTAGGTAATCATGTCAAATTACCACGTCTGTCACACACAACTAGTACTTTCACTACATCATCTTTATATATTGGGTTAATAATGATTTAAACCTTAAAGTTTCACTTTTTTTCGTTTTAACCACTCAAGTTTTTTTTCTCATGATTTAATCCTTCAAGTTTATATTGACTTATTGGTTTAACCCTTCAAAAGGTTAAACCATTAAATTTTCAAAAATTTGATGATTAAACTAGAAAAACTTAAAAGGGCAAAAACATTATAAAAGATAAACTTCAAGGACTAAACCATCAATTTTTTGAAGTATAATCAAATTTTAGGCTTAAACCACCAAAATTTCGAAATTTCGAGGGTTAAATCATTAAAAAAAAAAACTTGAGTGGTTAAAATGAAAAAAATATGAAACTTTGAGGATTAAACAATTATTAACCCTTATATATTATTCATTCAAATATATTTCTCCACGATGTGTGCGATCATATAAAGAAACAATCTTCTGTCACATTTATGCGTGAAGGCACGTGTCTTCTACTGCATGACTAGGTTATGTTTGAGATTGGGTTTTTAAGAGATTATATGATTATCGGGTTTGAAAAAACATAAATAATTATATGATGATTGTTCTTGAGATTGGGCAAGTAAAGCTAATTGGGCTTGGTGTTGGCCCATGACTTGTGACAATTGACAAATCGTAAATAGGGGTGAAAAAAAAACCCGAAACCGGAACCGAACCCGATTTAAAAACCGAAACCGGAACCGATTTGGAACCGGTTTTTGAATACCCGGTTCGGGTTTTACTTGTACCCGGCGGGTACCAAATCGGGTACGCCCCCATACGTTTCAAATCGGGTTGGACCCGGGTTGTACCCGAACCGGTTCCAAAAACCGATTTTAATACCCGGTTTGTACCCGGTTTTTACACTAGCCGTTGTGTTTGAGCTCCTAGCCGTTTTATATCCGTTTTTTTTGTATTTTTTTTCCATTTTGCCATCCTAAAACTAGTATAAATAGATACCTTGGGTTTGGGTTAGTTACAACACTCAAACTCACTCATTCTAGTGAAAAAACACTCAAAACGCTTACGATTTACATACGAAACTCTCAAAACATTACTCTCATCCTCTCAAAACGCTCTCATAATGGCAACTCAAAGTTCCTCAACTAACGATTTTGTTGGTTCGTCAAATGCGTTAAATGCACCAACCATTGTTCAAGTATTTACAACAAAACGTAATCCGGAGATTTGGTGTAACTTTGACAAAGTTTTGTTGTCGGATGGTTCGACTAAAGCACATTGTAAACGATGTGGGAGTTTTTTAAAAGCCGACTCCAACTCAACGTTGAGCAAACATACTTTAAAGTATTGTAATGCAAACAAAACTAATCCGGAGGAGGGTCAAGCAACCATGTCACGGGATGGAGGTATTTTCACATACCAAGCGGATCGTTGTCGAGAAGCATTTGCCGGCTTTGTGATTCAAGAAGCTTTGCCGTTCAACCACTTCGACAACCCTCGGCTTACTAAGGTTATTCAAAATACTCTTCAACCCCGATATAATCATGTATCACGTCTTACTCTTAGACGTGATGCACTTAAATTGTGGAAAAATGCTAAAATTCAACTAATAACCGGTTTTGAAAACTTAACTACAAGTGTATCACTAACAACCGATGTTTGGTCGGCTCCTCATGGTTTGCCCGGTTCGTACCTTTGTGTTACCGCACATTGGGTTGATCCCTCAACTTGGCAAATGATGAAACGTACCATTGCTTTTGAAGACTTTGAGTATCCTCACACGGCTCAAAATTTATTTTGCATGTTATGGGATGTAATGAAAATGTTTAAATTAGAACAAAAGGTTTTTTCTATCTCGTTTGATAATGCGAGTAATAACACAAACGCCGTTCAAAAATTAATACTAAAATACAACCCACCTTTGAAAGGCATTTTCTACCATAGTAGATATGTTGCACACATAATTAACTTGGTTGTGCAAGACGGGTTAGCGGTTCAACAAATAAGTGAAGTAAAAGACGCGTATAAAAACATGTTGCAAGATATATTTTGTAAGGGTAAGGCTAGATACAAACTTTATATGAAATTGTGTAAAGATACGGAGAACATTTTTTTAACCCCTAATTGGGACATGCCCGTAAGATGGAATTCGACATACAACATGTTTGTATGTGGTTTACGCCAACGTGAGACTTTACAAGCTTTTCATTTTCAACTTGTCCAAAGGGGTTATGCTATAAACGAATTTCCAAGCGGATCTTGGGATGTTATTGAAAAGATAACCGAATTGCTCAAACTTTTTAAAATCGTAACTACTTTGTTATCGGGTGTTTATTATCCCACGATTCACTTGGTACTTAAGCAAAATTTTTTAATGTGTTCAAAACTAAGCGAATACGAATTTATTGATACTTTATACGCACAAATGGTGGCTCCCATGAAAGAAAAACTAAGAAAATATTTTAAAGAAATGCCACCGATAATTAGTTGTGCCGCCGCAATAAACCCATGCTTAAACGTTTCCGGGGTGGAATTGCTTATCGATAACATTTGTAACGATTTGGAATTGAATGACGAGGACCCATTTTTTTCACAAAATACAAAAAAACATTTTAACAAATGCTTTCAAGATTTATTTACTCATTATTTTCAATTATATGGTTCAACAAATCCTTCTTCTAGTTCGGCTTCCACAATGTTTGGTTCATCTTCCTCGCGCGATCCAATGCTTAACTTATATAATAGTTTAAGACAAGAAAACCATAAACGGGCAAGGGGTGAAGGTAATCAAACGAAACCCCTCACTTAACCATTTTGGAAGCAAAAACTCACGAATTAAACCGGCAAAACTCTTCTACAACATGTTTAAGGTATGATTATCAACTTTTTAATTCAAAACACTTAGTTTTCATGGATTGATTGAAGTTTGAGATTTAGGTTTTCTTGAAATTGAATGTGGTGAAGTTTTAGTTGTTTTTAATTATGATTATATTGTGAGTTATATGTACTCTCACCTTCTTATTTCGTGAATTCGTGTTTAAGTCACATATGATTATCCAAAATATGAATTTAGGGTTCTTGTAGCAAAATTTGGGGAAAATTAATTCTGTTAAATGATATGCTTAGAATTGTATTCCATTTACATAATACTCACGATTATAATGCTCACTTGAATCACATTATGTGTTTAATTGCTTAATTCGAGTTTAGCTTGATATTAGGGCATTTGTGAAAGAGGATGAGTTTGAGCTTTGTAAATAAAATGTGAGAATAATTGTGCAATTACCTTAGGTCATGGATGAATTGGTCAAGGCAATTCTCTCATTTTAGTTGTGTTTTGCAGGGAAGAAGAAAGAAACAAAAAGGCAGCACCTCTGGTACTGCTAACGATGAAGAGGGTGACCGCCCTCAGCCGATGAGCATTGATGCTCAACTTATTCCCGAGACAATTCACCCTTGGCTTAGATTTAGTAACAGGTTAACAAAGTACAATATATACTGTCAGAAACTGAACTTATTGAGGGTGAAAGAATGTGATTTATCTCGGGTGGTCGATTGGGAACCACTAGAACAAGCAGGGGTAGCCGCTGGAATTAAGGAATTGATTAGGCAACGTTTTTTCGTGGATCACATACCATTCGAATATGAAGAATGGGAAGGCATATTCAAGATTAATGAGCAGGTATACAAAGAGCTATGCGTGGAATTCCACAGCACATATGAAATGAAAGAGGATGTTGAGTCGGCGACTGATAAAAATTTCATGACTTTCCGACTGGGAGGTCAACCAAGGAAAATGAGTATGGTGGAACTTGCTGCCTGTTTGGGCATTTATTCTCGAGAGCAGCTGGATGCAACTCATTTTGAGGATTATTTGATGGCTAGTGAGATGATCGAGACAGAGTTTTTTCCCAAGGATGTATGGCACGAATTTTCACAAATACCTTACGCTGGAGGTGGAAATTCATACAAAGATATAGAGGACATGCAGTTGCGGGTTATCCAACGATGTCTTGCGCATACCATTTCTCATAGAAGAGATAACACAGAGAGAGTCGGTTTCGCCGACTTATGGTATATGAGGAAGTTTGTAGCGGAGGAGAATATCAATGTTCCATACGCTGTTGCCTGGTATTTACATCATAATGCTAGCGGGATCAGAGGGGCATCCCCTATCTGTGGGGGACAATTTGTGACTACGATTGCCAAGTCCTTCAACATCAGTTTTGACAATTTAGAGCGAGTGACGACTAGGCCAAAAACAGTAGGGCTAGTTCAGTTTCGGGGGGCACAGGCTGTCTCAGTTGTCAATAACCGGTTCGTGCCCTACCAGGAACCACCACCAGAGGAGCAAGCGGCTCAACCACCGAGAAGAAGAAGAAGACACCAGCAGGTGGAACAAGAACAACATCAACAGGAAGAAGCTGCATATGAGCAGGGAGGTTTCCAGCAGCAAGGCGCAGCACTGCCATCCATGCTGGATGTTATGCATGGTATTCAGGGCCTTCAGGTTAGCCATGATAATTTTTCCCAGGAAGTCAGGTACGAGCATGGAGCACAGCGTTACCACAACGCTTGGTCGGCACACAACACACAAAGACTTTCTGAAGTGGTGCCCAACTACCGACCTACAGCCTACCACTACCCACCCATGTGGGGTCAGTCTGGAGCAAGCTATCCACCACCGGTTTATGACGAGGGTGCCGCCTTGGCAGAGCTGCAGGAAGAGTATCGAAGGCAGCAGGAGAGAGAGCAAGAGAAGCGTGGATTCCCCTATGACTATTCCCCATTTTGAGTGCTTGCGTGCCTCGTATGATTCAGACACTTTTCTTGACAATTTGATTACGGTTTATTTAAGTACTTTTAATTTTATGTTTGGTTATTTTGGAATGCTTGACTGTGGATGGCCTTTGGGTACATTTTTGTAGAACGACATCCATAAACACTTTTCTATTTGAAATTAGGTGAAATTACAGCGGGAAATGGTTAGTTATGCTGGATCAAGCCTTTAGTACCCGGCCTGTACTTTTGTACCCGGCGGGTACTGTTTGGAAAATGAGAACAGAAGTGGATCAAGCCAAAGTACCCGGCGGGAACAATAGATACCCGGCGGGAACACAGTCTACCCGGCTGGAACCATATATACCGGGCGGGTACACCGTACCCGGTTTGGAACCGGGTATTAGACCCGAACTGGTTCCTACCCGTTACCAACCGGTTAGGATAGGGTTGGGTTTTCCCCCACCCAAAACCGGGTCGGTTCAGGGTCGGGTTGACCAAAAACCGGTTTTTTGACTTTGACCAAAACCCGGTTCGGGTATTCGGGTCGGGTCGGGTACGGTCAATACCCGGTTTTGTTCACGACTAATCGTAAATAGTTGAGACTTGGGCCTTTAAGGTTGTCAAATTGAATGAGCGAAATTTGTACTCAATATTAGTTCATGAAAATTATTATAAATACATATATTAACAAACTACTCCGTATATGATTGTGTGTTCACAAATGTATTGTACATAGCATATGCTTATATACATCCAACTACACAATCACATTGCATTACAATTAAATCATATCATATCTCTATATGTATGACAAAAAACTCTCTTTTACAAGATTCACTTTACATGTACTAAAAGCTTTGAACCAAATTTGATGATGCATCTATTGCTTGTGCATTAGATGTAGGACACACGGAATTAAATCGTGGTGTCGTAAATGTTCCTTGAAATAAGCTCTTGTAAATAACTCGGTATGCAGCTTCTGTCAAGTGCAATCCATCCCAGTTTGCGTATGTTTCCGGCCGAGCACAGGTCGTTGATAAGGGATCTGCACATGGTATTGATGGATTGTAGTTATACGGCCCTCCACCTCCGCAACATGCTTTTAACGCTCCGTTTGTGAATCCTTCATCATATAAGCCGTAAACCATTTAAATGGGATAGCTTAGTTAAGTATATTATTCCTAAGAGGTTTAATGCACAAATTTATGAAATTACTTGTTTAAAACGAAGTTGAACAATCTTAGAGGTGAACAAAGTATGCTCGAGTGTTTGCAATGTTCTAAATTGCTTCATATATGTAAAACAAGCATTCTAATTTTCGAGTTCGAGTCGAACTCAAACATAAATGATTACTCAATAAGTTTCACGAGTCAAACATGAAAATTCGGCTCTGACTCAATCAAAAACATGTTTAACCTTTTCCCTAATCTAAACAAAAGTCGAGCATTCTAATTTTGGTAGTTCATTTGTATAATCGATAATTTATTATATAGCATTTGCTGAACCTAAAGTTTTCTGCTCCTCTTTAATTAGTAATTATTTTGACATGTTACCCAACCAGCCATCTAAACTACTGTATCTTCCTAGTGTAAATTTATTATATAGCATGAATACAACTTTAATAAAGAAAACTTCAGATTAGTTAGGTACCGTATTTTTGTGGAGAGTGAAAAAATTGCATGGCGGCATTGTAGTAATCAGCGTAGAATATATTGACGTTAGGGTGAACTTCTCGAATCTGATTTAGTGACGTTTGGAGCAATTCATTGTGCCACTGTGCGAATTTGTTTAGAGCGATCATACAACCTGTTGTGTTATCGTATTCTACTTTATCAGAATCATAGTAAATCGTTAGATACGCTGCTGAGCATCCGATTGGTAGGTTTCCCGGGACAACAAGTGTTTCCGCCCCAAGATCAATCAGTTCCTGCATTTTTCATGTTTACTGAGTACATCTTCTAATACATGATTGATTATACTTTACACTTATATAATTGTACTCGATTATACTCACATTAATAGCTGAAGTGATTGTGTTGATCACTAGAGGAACATATGATTTTAAGTCATCAATGGGTTTCCCAGCAATTACACCGTGATTGTAATCGTTACCTCCTATCTCTCCCATAAGAATTAACGAATTCTGAAGAAACATTTTACAGTCTGCAATATAGAATTCGAATGTTTTTAGAACTTTAAACAATAATATATACGAAAACTCAATTAACATAAGTAGGAATATATCTTTATTAGTTCCTTAATGTAAATAAAAGTAAAAATAAAAATAAAATACTCGATAATTGTAATATATACTCCGTATTAATTAGTGGGATTGGCTAAGTTATGGTCTTAGTATATATATGAAGTACATCTCTAGTGTGTTGACTACTTGGTTTACAAGATGCAGACATTGGGAAACCATCTCAAGTTTCAATCTTCAATGGCAGTAAGAAGGAAACTAATTTGTTACTGCAAAAACTTGAGTTACATTCAGAGTTTTAGGAGGTCCTAAGCAAAACCTTGAAAATGATGCCCTATATCAAGCTATAAGATATTTTATATATTGAGCTATAACATGTTTTTTGATTTCTTTTGTTGCGGTCAATTAACTTTGAAATAACTAGAACATAATTTTCCTCTTTACAATTAACAATCAAATCAAATTATATATATGTATATCCGTACACACATATATATGCACAAACACACACGTATTGAGGCCCTATAATTCGGAGGCCCTGGACGGTCGACCACCTTACCCATCCTCAAAGACGGCAACATTATATTGTTGAACTAGTTGATTGGATCACCATCTCAGTGATTCATTAGACGAGATGAAATTACCTCCACGTGATATACATCTAAAACGGCCAGATATGCCCAAATTGAAATTGCCGATACTAAACGTAATTCTTATAAAACTTGGTGGAGTGAACATTATACTTTCCACTACAAATCAATAAAAATTGGCGGCTCAAAATAGACTTCAACAACTCGAAATAGCCATATTAAAGGGCATGCGCGATTTCGCGCCACCAACAAAACCTTTTCCCTAAATTTCAAAAGAAAAAGTTTTGTGTTTTTTTTATTGTGCCTTTTATTTATGTACAAGTAAGTAAATTTGCATGAACAATTATGATTTTAGTATTAAAAAATCCAGAGATAAATTGTAAGCGTTGTTGAAAGTTCCTATAAGTTAATATTATAAATCCGAACATATTCACGTCTTCTATTCAAAGGTATACGTTATAGTATATACTAGATCTTAAACCCGTATAAATTAATATTCTAAATCCAAATATATTCATGTCTTTCTATTTAAAGGTATACGTTATAGTATATATTAAGTATTAACAAAATCGTATAATGATGTCCACATAAAGTCGTTATCACTACACATTACACTTAAACGAAAGCTAATATACGTTGTTTCGAATTGGCAGGGTTGATCGTGGCCACACACTACCACAAGTGCACGGTTGGTAAGAATCGTACAAATCCTTGTTAATACATGACATCTTTTCTTGGGACATATTTAAAAGCCTTTTTGTGAACTTTTGAAAAAAATGGGTATTTGCATGGGTCACCCACTGGAGCCGTTCCATATTTTAATGGAGCACGACTAAACCCCCCACAAGGTCCAACATCGCCGGTCAAATCACCTCCATCACATATGTCACAACGTCCAAGCCGAAACTCGCACCGACTAAGTCTTAACGTTGTGGGTCATGCGCTTCATTAATCACCTCCATCACATATACCACAACGTCCAAGCCGAAAATCGCACCGACTAAGCCTTAACGTTGTGGGTCATGCGCTTCATTGGTGGTATGTACCTTTATGATAAATAATATCCATAGCAGGGATTGAACCCATAACCTCGAGAAAGTCATATGATGCCCTTACCACTAGGCTATTTAGTGGTACGATCAGTTCAAGAGACTATTGTTCCACTTGGACATGTATTCTATAGAATGATATAATGAAAATTTTAAAAACAAGGAAGTAAAATAATACTTACTTAAAAAAAAAAAAAAAAAAGACTCCAATTGTGTTTCTAAAGATAAAGTAACTCACACGATTGAATGTGGGCGAATGCATCAATTTAGTTTAGTCTGTGCTTCAAATTAATAGGCCAAGTTCGATGTGTTTAGTTATACTTTTAGTTCCCCGTTGTATCATTTTAAATAAGAATGGTGATTCGAACACCATCAATTTTTATCTGTACACCATCAAACATGATTTATGATATTGTATAGTACAACAATGTGAAACATGTTTGATGATGTACGGATAAAAATTGAAGGTCTACGAATCGCGTTACAATTAATAAATATACTTTCTTGTTTTTCACCCTAAGAAAAAGAAGAAAAACAAAAAATCACACGATTAAAATTAGAGACGGCCCTACATATGCGAATTATATTTGGGCCAAATGTTTCAAAATCTATGTAGGTCCATTGTTTTATAGATTGTTATCTTGAATGAACCATATATAAATATATAATAATAATAAAATAAATTACCATTCCATCCAGTTTTTATTGTTCGTTTTATTGTTTTCGTTTTTCTTAAATATTGTTAACCGGTAAAAAAATAATTATAAAAAATTACTAAATTTATATTTTATCCTTTATTATTACCGTCATTTCTAAACTATACATCACAATCAAACTTGTTTTTAACATGAGAACAAACTGCATTTATCCACGTATATGAAATCCATAATATATCGTTGGATGATAATATCGCAATAAAAGCGAGATGGGTGGAGTATCTTTTAATCAATCAAAATAATCGGTTAACATTTGAAATTATGTTAAAATTTACAAAGATAAAAATTACTATAATAACTAGGATAAAAAAGATAAAGTTTCTATTACTGGGTGAGTTAGGTTGGACTTATTTACCTGATGGGGAGCCACACATAGAAGGCAATGAATCTTTAAACCACTGCAACTGAACACCTAAAGACGCATTCGTGTACGGATTAACAACTCCTCGAGCTTCATGGAACGATGAGTCTAATGCGGTAGCACCAGCCACCGCAAAATTCACTCCTTGGCCTTTTTCTATCAGACCGTTTGTTCTAACCGTTTCAGACGGAGGTATGAACGGCATCCCAAAATTCTCGGCTATTTTGTTCTCATTGGTTAATTTGATGATTAAAAGTAACGATATAATTGAAAGATGGAAAAATAAAATAATAATTCATATGCGATTATTGTTAAGAAGAAAATAGGAATCCTAAATATAGTTAAATAGCTCTCATCCTATATTTAATTATTATACTCCGTATTATTTATGACATCATTGTATCCTAAATTTTAGCTAATTGAAAAGAATTAAGGAATTTAATTGGCTAATTGATAATTTGATGACATCATGGGGTTTTTCTTATATATAATTAAAGATTGCAAAAATGTCACCACCCATTTTTTAAATTTACTGTACGTTTTATTTATATCTAAACCTTTGAGTAGATAACAAAATTTCATATAATTACAACTCAACTAATACTTCTAAATCCCAACCCGTAAAACGAACGCAAATTTGCTGTTAAAAAAAAATAATAAAAAAAATCATAGGGGATAACAGAGTGATCGAGTAAGTCAACATGTCTTTATCCATGTGCAACTTTAAAAAATTAATACAAAAATTCAGAGAGGCTAGGAATACTTTCTTATAAATGAATACTTTCATAGATGTTAATGTAATTTCATAAAACATCTAATAATAAAATGGAGTTTGTACCAATGAAATCGATGATGAGACGACCATTGGAGCACCGCCCGGTGGGTTTATGGAAAAAGGTTTCGCCATAAGGCGGAAACAAAAAATGAAGTGGTTGAGCATTCGATTTAGAAGCGAGTTGTTTTAAGTTGCCAGTATCAGCTAACGAGTCACCAAAACTTATGATCGATCGATAACATCCGTTAGCATACAACGCATAATTCGATAAAAACAACAACAACAACAACAAGAGTAATTTGGTGAAAGAAGATGATGAAATTGCCATTAGTTAGAGGGCTTGAGATCAAGAAAATATGAGAGTTTTATAATTAGCAACTGGTTGCTGGTGATCAGTTTAAGTTATGTCTATATTTATAATTGGAAATAAAAGGGACTGTAGTTTGCTTCAGATGTACACCAAGAGGAATTTGACACGAGACATGCACTGAGCTCGTGGAAATTACATTTTTGCCCTTTTAAGTTAGGTGACCCAGTCCAATAAGGTTCGAAATCTGTTCGTGTAATCGTAATACGTAATTATTATGGACTTACGGTCACAAAGCAAAATGCTATATTAGGAAAATTTTCAATATTTATTTTAGCTTTTTCCAGAAAATTCAAGATTCGATTTCACATTTGCAGCACCCAAATGTTCACAGATTATATCTTGTTTTTTTAAATATTGTATGTTTATATATTAATTAATCAAATAAATAAATAAAATTTAATGTTACGTTGTTTCCATGTCGACAATGAGTATGCTCATTTCAGTGGATAGGGTTGTGTTGCAAAAGAAACCAACGAACCTTTGACTTACTAATCATTTAAGGTAAATTGTTACCGTCATTACGTATTAAGCTTAAGCAATTATTAATGAAATAAAATTAATATTGACTTCATGCATAGGCGCGTTTGGTTACAGAAAAGTTTTTCCATTTTTCTTTTTCCATTTCTCTAGAGAATGAGAAGTGTTTTACTTCTCTAGAAAAACATGAAAAATATAGAAAACGTGTTTAGTTGCAAGGGGTGGAGTTTTCCTTTTCCAATGAATAGTAGAGATGGAAAACTTGGGAAACCATCAAAAGTAGTTTTCAACTTTGTAATTATAAAAAGGAAAATAAGGATTTCCCTTTTCTTAGAAAAGTTTTTTAGAAAACTCAAATTTGAACACGTTTTCAAATTTTTTTGTTTTCTTAGAGAATTATTCTAGAAAAGTGAGGAGTTTACTTTTCTAGAAAAATTCTCTAAGAAAACAAGAAAATTAGAAAACGTGTTCAAATTCGAGTTTTCTAAAAAACTTTTCTAAGAAAATGAAAATCTTTGTTTTCCTTTTTATAACTACAAAGTTGAAAACTACTTTTGATGGTTTTCTAAGTTTTCCATCTATACTATTCCTTGGAAAAGGAAAACTCCACCCCTTGCAACTAAACACGTTTTTTAGATTTTCTATGTTTTTCTAGAGTAGTAAAACACTTCTCATTCTCTAGAGAAATGGAAAAAGAAAAATGGAGAAACTTTTCTGTAACTAAACACACCCATAATTTCTCTTTTTCTTCTATAATAAATACCGTCTAACACCCACAATTTATCTATTGATGATAGATTATTACTCTCATCATTATAAAATAATAATAACGCTTGATTTATTTTGATCATCTTTTGTAAGAGTAAGAAAAGGCAACCACTTTCAGTTGGAACAATTATTATTATTTTTTTTTATTATTTTTTATTTTTTTAAGAAATAGACAAAGATTACCAATTTACCATTACTAAGAAAAGCCACCAGGGCTCCACAAGCCACCAGGCTCCACAAGTCAAAGACACAACAACAAAAAGAAAGAACCCAAATTACAAGCGGTAATATGTGTATACAGAACTACATGACAAAAACAAACAAGCAGCCTACCACCACACATCTACATGACCACAAAGACAACCCCACACCTCTACAACGAGATACACAGCAAAAACCAATACAACTTACATACTAATTTCGACATTCATGAACGACCACATTAAAAAAAAAAACCACTAATAAAAATACAAAAACATGCTATGACCCGACCAAACAGCAACCTAAAAAAAACTTATAGTTTGCTTCAGATGTACACCAAGAGGAATTTGACACGAGACATGCACTGAGCTCGTGGAAATTACCCTTTTAAGTTAGGTGACCCAGTCCAATAAGGTTCAATTTCTGTTGGTGAAATCGTAATAATCATAACATTACGATGTACGGACTTACGGTCACAAAGCAAAATGCTAGATATAAGGAAAATTTTCAAGTTTTATTTTAGCTTTTTCCGGTATAATCAAAAGGATTAAATTTCATATTTGCGGCACCCAAATGTTCACAGATTATTTTGTTTTAAATATTGTATGTATGTATATATATTAATTAATTAATCAATTAAATAAATAAAATGTAGAATAAACTAAAATGTAATTGTGTTTTCATGTCGACATTGAATACGCGCGTTTCAGTAGATAGGGTTGTGTTACTTTGACTTGCTAGCTAGTAGCTACTATTATTATTAATGAAATAAAATATTGACTTCGTGCACACATAATTTCTCATCTTTTTCTTCTACTGTACTAATAACACCCAGAATTTATTTACTATTAATTAATTACTCTCATTATTAAACTTTAAAAAAAAAAAAAAAAATCTGTTGTGGTATTAACTAGGCTTCAAATTGCCCGGGCTTCGCTCCGGATTCTACTATTCGATTGGTTGTTTACATGCTGTTTACCTTTTTTCCTATTAGGTGCTGTTTACATGTGATGTATGTCTGGATAAACATGTCTGTTTATAACAAGTGCTGTTTATGTAAATGTAATTTTTGTTTTGACCAAAATAATGAACTTAAATGATATAAAGTTTGAATAAAAAATGGCGTGTTCAAATTTTGTTGGAGAAAAAATGTTGAAAAAAATTGTATATTTATCATTAAGTGCCTCTTTTTGGAAATGACTTCATTTTTCCTCCTATTTCAGAAACAGACATTCATTTCAGATTAAATGAAAAAGAAACAGCAATTTATCTGTCTGAATTAAGAGGTGTCTGGAAACAGACCATTAAGTGGAAAGTAAACAGCCCCTTAGTCTTATTTGGAAGTTAAAAATATGGTCTATTAAGATGTAACACTTGAAGTTAAAATCTATGATAGTTGAAAATGCTCAAAAACAGGCCCGGTGATGTGGGTGTGCAGTCAGTGCGATTGAGCAGGGCCTCCGTTGTTGGAGGCCCCCAACTTACGTATAGTCTCTATATATATTTGATAATAGGACAAATAACTAATTGTTTTATCTAGTAAAGTGGTAGGTCAAGTAACGAGTAAGCAAGCTGACCCAAGTTTAATTCTTGCAACACGTATTCCTTTTACTCAATTTTTGCAATACTCTATTATTATATAGAATACGTGCGTATTAAATTTATTATTATTACTTATGTGAGTTTTTTTGTTACTTTATATTTAGTATGTCTTTAACGTTTATATGTCTAAGGCCTACTTTACAATTACTGCACGGGACCATCGAAAATCACGGACCGGTCCTGCTCAAAAGAAAATGTCTTATGAAAGTTTAGAAGTGCGTCTTATTTCACAGCTACATGAAAAATTCTGAAAAAAAAAAAAAAAAAAAAAAGTTTGAACAAAAGGTAGTTTTAGATAAAAGAGAAAAATCAACCAATTAATAGCATTATTGTTTGTTAATTGGTGTTATTTAAAATATAATATTATCTTCAAGAAAGTTTAAATTTTAGAAAGTAACTCAGAAAAAAAAAAGAAGAAAAAAACCATACACATAACACAATGTAGTTCCACGTCACTAAAGCTCGAAGACCTGTACTAAATCCTCGTGAGAAGTTTAATGAACTATTATATCATGAAGGCTTTGTCTCTCCATACTCTCCAAAATTACTCACCACACCACTTTTAATTTAAAAAATGGGAAAAAAGTACAGAATAATACAGAATGTAAGAAAAAGTGATGGAATAAAGTACAGAATGTAAGAAAAAGTGATGGAATAAAGTACAGAAAAGGTAATTTAAAAAAAGAAAGTGGTATGAAGAGTAGAAACCTATCATGAAATCTTTCTTAATGCAAAAGTCAATGAGATTTGCTTCAAAATATCATGAGAAACTACCCATTTACTATGTCAATTGATATTAGACCATCCGCAGCCGTAACACCAGAACGCCCATTATTCAGTCGTCACATCATCATAACACCACAACACCATTTCATCACACACAATCATAACACCAGAACGGCCCTTTTTCCCCCTGGACCTCACTTTTTTCCACATAATATTCACTCATATAAATAGACTTAATTAAATAAAAAGTTCTTAAATTAAAGACTTTGTAAATTAAAAGGTTTTTATTATTATTTTTTTTTATAAAACCGTTTGAAACATAAAAAAAGTTTTGTTTTATTTTTTGATTGGGGATCATAGGGGAAGGGGTCATATGAGGAGAAGGAGGAGAAGTTTTATTTGTAACCATTGGATGATCTTTTGGGTTGGATCAATGGTTAAAAGGGGTGTCAATTTTGTAATTACTTTAAAAAATAAGGGTATTAGTTAACAAAAAAAATATAACATTAATTTTCACTCCACACCCCTTCCACAATTTAAACTTTTACATTTTAACCATTCCACTTTATTTTCTTCCCCCTCCTACCTTCTTCTTCCTCCAACCCCACCTACCACCACCCCCACTACTTGCTGCCACCACCTAACTGCTGCCAGCCGCCGCCGGAAAAAAAAATTTCAAAATTTTTTTATTTTCAAAAAAAAAAAAAATTTCAAAATTTTTTTTTTCCAAATTTTTTTTTTTACAAAAATTTTTTTTTTCAATTTTTTTCCCATAAATCTTTTATTAGATATAGTATTCCTTTTCCTACTGCATTTTTAATAAAACTATACGTTTTTTTCACTGCATTTTGTATATTATTGTTAATTAACTAAAACTTTTATATATTTTACAGCATCTTCTATACACGACGTCAACAAAATACCGTACAAATGGATAATATATATAATCTAAAATGTAGTAAAAAGAGAACAATATGTCCTAAATGATATATATGCAAAATGCAATATAAATAGATAATATGTAAAATACAAAATGTGATACAAATCGATAATATGTAAAATACAAAATGCAGTGAATAACAAACAATATATAATGAATGAAATATATGAAAAATGCAGCAAAAATAACAAAATGCAGTGAAAATAACAAAATGCAGTACAAATAGATTATGTATAATATAAAATGCAGTGAAAATAACAAAATGCAGTAAAAAAACAAAATGCAGTACAAATTGATTATATATAATATAAAATGCAGTAAAACGAACAATGTGTACTAAATAAATATATGCAAAATGCAGTAAAACAGTAGTATATATTATACTTTCATACAAAATGCAGTAAAAATGGATCATATGTATAATATAAATGAAAATTTAAAAAATTCTTCTCCTCCTTCTCCTCAAATAATACCTTCTCCTCTGAACCTTACCCAATAAAAACGAATGGAAAAAGTGAAAAGAAATTAAAATCGTGGAAGGGGCCCACAAACACAGTAACCAAAAGAAAAAGAACCTCAAAAACAATAAAAAAGATTAAATCATCTCTTTCTCGTCTTCTTCTTTCCAAAAACCTGCAACTCAAGAACCCACATTTTTTTTTTCATTTTCTTTCTTCATTTTCTTTGTGGAAACCAAAAACAAACGAAAACAGAAAACGAAAAACGGAAAACAAAGAAGAAACGAGTTTAATAATTAAATAATCGAGTGGGTCCCACGGTTTCTTCGTTCTCGTCCCGTTCTCGCACCACGAACGCCGCCAGAACGCCGCCGGAGAACGCCGCGTTGCGGGCGTTCTCACCCTCCAAAACGCCTAATATGACGCCCATTACGGATGGTCTTAAGGGTAATTTAGAGGGCACACTTAATTTTCACGTACACCTCAGGTGTAGATATACATTTTTATTTTGTCTTTAGAAAAGATAAAAATAATATAAATGGGGGTTATCGACGTCTTCTGCATTAAATTACTAATTTTCATTCCGAACAAATCTTTTTGTTGTAAAAGTAAGAAAAGGCAATCACTTTCAGTTGGAACAACATTACTTTATGTTATACTATATACTCCGTACTATTTTTCTACACCATTCCAAGTTTGTAAATTTGCAAGCCATAAGACCGCTCCCATCAATAGTCTTCGGTTTCCGTCGGTTAAAACCGCCGGAACCGACACCGATCACATCGCGTCGTCGGTTTAGTCCGTCGGTTTTTCTCGTTGGAAAACTGACGCTCGTCTTTTTTTTTTTTGGCGTGTGTGTAAATAAAGGTAAATTGGTAAATGTGGGACTCAAAAATTAAAGTGACGGAATCACTGACGGCAGGGGTTCGTCAGTTTCAGTCAGTTTTTGAAAAAACTGACGTAGCGCTAACGTAGCTTAGTCGATTTCAGTCAATTTTAATCACGGATAGAAGTGGTCTAAGTTCGTTTCTCAAATAACATGTTCTTAATAAATACATAATATATAAATAAGTAAATAGAAAAAGTAACAAGGATATCAATTTTTCTCACTAATGATATGAGGACGATCATGGAGTCAAAATCAGAATTAATAATAAGTCCTTAAGATGTTTCTGACATTATTTGTATCGTTTATACATGTCGAAAAAGAATTGGTGGATAGTGTTGGGTGATCAATTTCTGTAGGTAAATTGTCAATTGTATATATGTGTCCTTGTACCCATGTCTTTGTCCCAAGAAATGCCCAAATCCCACCAACTTCCCTTTCTATTATCCAAATATTATACGTTTTTTTTTTTTTTTTTTTTTTTTTTTTTTTAAATGTGGGTCGAAATCTTTTAATATCTAATAATCTTTAATATGTACATCCATTGCTATATAATGAAATTAACAAATAAAAGCAAAATGTTTGATTATATATTTATATGTTAATAGTTTCTACCTTTTTTCCTAATTTAAATATATTAAATTCTCGACTCCATCCCTATTTATATTATTTCCCGTTTCTTTTTCTTTTTTTTATGTTTCAATCCGTTCTTTTCTCTTGCGAGATGTGACTAATATAAATGTAAATGACTCATTATTTGTTTATATAATTCTAAACGTACTAACGTAGCCCTTAATGTAGTCGTTAACATGTATAAAGATGTTTTACAATAAAAAATTGCAACTTTAATAATAATGAACCGTCGTGTACAATATTTGTATGCATGTTAACGACAGTCTTAGAGACTGATTTTTTTTTTTTTTAAACCAAATCTTAATGCTACTCAATGGGTACGTGGATGAAACTTCTAAGACGAAAGTAATTTATCCAGAAAAAAAAAATTAATACAAAGCCCCAAAAAAGTAACTATAAACAATTGTATCACTTTTGTATACGGTAATGATATTTCCAACTCTACTTTTGATAAATCCACCAATAATGTGCAGTACAGTATTGTACAGTACAAGTAAATAATGCACATTGATGGTAGATTTATCAAAAATAGTGGTGGATATATTAACACCCTTTTGTATATATAGTCCAATAATCAAATTGAACAGCTGGTTACATATGATGTCATCTCATTATAATACAGAGTGATTTAATATACACATTCAATAACATATATCTACTATACATTGTAAACAAAATTTGTAAAACATATACATATATATCCACGTAATTAGGGGTGTCACTTTTATCCGGATTCCGAATAATTCATCCGATCCAATCCGATTTAGGCTAAATGGACAGGATTATTTGGATTACGGATTGCTTAAACTGATTATGGATTACTTAAATGGATACACGGATAAGATTAAGGATCAAAATTAAACTGTTTGGATATATCCGTATAATCCGAATAAGAATCAAATAATTATATAATATTTTTTAATAATATATTAGATATTAATGTTACCATATATGAAATTAAAAATTAATCACAAATATAATATATTAGATATTTATGTAGAATTGGAAGATATTAGTACTTTTAGTCAAAATTGGAGATAAATTTGCAAGTAACAGGTACTCCCTCCGTCCCATTACAAATGTCCACTTTGACTTTGCACGTAGTTTTAGGATTCTCCACTAACTACACTTTTCACCAATCAAATATTAAATCCACCCACTAAAGTCTTTTTTGATTGGTTAAATATCAAAGTGGACACTTGTAATGGGACATCCCAAAATAGTAATGTGGACATTTCAAATAGGACGGAGGGAGTATAAACTTTCCTTTTTAATTGTTATTACATATCGTACTTTACTACTTTGTGTAAGAAATAAACACATAAAGAGTTACTATTTTTTCAGTTTTTGAATAACGGAGGTATGACATTTTGGATGCTATGAACTTAAGAAAAGAACATTTAATACTTTTTGGTTGTTTTGGGACTCCTCTTTTGGATTAGATTGATTGGAGGTGTATTTAATTTTGGAACTAGGAATATGTTTTGGATCAAATTGTATGTTAGAAGTTGGAATTGGAATTTGGATGTTATAATATGATATATCATTTCATCTTATCTTATGTTTGTTTATATATTTGTTTTATTAAACGTAAATTTAGTCTTACTCGATATCACACGTTCAACTTGAGTTTATTCGGATGAAACCATTTAATCCGAAATTTAATCCGAACCATTTAATCCATATCCGATTAATCCGTTTCTTATTTGGATTGGATTAAGGATGAACTTGAGATTGTCCAAAATCCGATTAATCCAATCCGAATAATCCGAATAATCCGAAATCCGAACAATCCGTCCGAATAACACCCCTACACGTAACCACACGTATATGTACGTTTGTCTGTGTGTGTCTATATTTAGATTAATTGTGGTTCATAGGGCAGGACACGTGGACACTGAAGTGATGGTGACAAGATTAAACAAGTGTCAAAAAACAAATTAAAGGCGCACAAGGTTCAACTTTAGACACACTCCACACAAAATGGAGTAGTCGACACTTCTACTGCTCACTTGTTCAATATTAAATCTTTATATATTTAAAAGTTAAGAGTTAATAATCACATATATAGTCTTTTAGGTGGCATTTTCATACCTTATTATTTTGAATCATTGCACGCTATGAATATAAATTTATTAATATTGGTACGTGACACGAAAATGGACATATATTTGATTTATGATGACTTAACTCTTTGGTGTCATTTCAATTAATTTGACGGGCCTACTTTTATCTGCAACCACAATGTTTATTCGCATTTTGGTTTTGAGAACCAAAAGTTAGTTTATTTATAACTTAAAGAGTTAAATCCATCAACCGTATACGTGCTAAATGTAACATCCTCTCTTCTGGTCCGGTAATTTCTAATTTTTAATTGATGTATTTAATTGTATTAGAAATTATATGATAAAATGTGTTTAATTGCAATAAGTCTTAGGACTTATTGTGCTTAGTAAATTATTGCTTGATTTAATTTACTATAGTTGACGGTGCAATAAAATAAGTTTTTCGCAAATGGTTTTTAGGTCCTAGGCAATAGATTGAAAATGGACTAGTTTTAAGTGGATGCGGGTCGGGGTAAAAAGTTAACCGACTTATAAACTTTCCCAAATAGGAAAGTTCCTTACTTTCCTTATTTAGAAACATAAACCTAAAACTTCAAAAACCTTCAAAACCCTTGCAATCATAATCAATAACTTGTGAATTGGAGCTGTGATCTTGTGCTAGCTTAATCATCATAATCATCTTGTTCTTACATTAAGTGGTAAGTGTTTGAATATATAAATTGAGTTTTGAGTGTGATTATGCAAATTATTGAAGTATATGTGATTTGAAACTTGAATGAAGTGTTAGTGTATGTATATACTGATATTTGAGTGATTTGGTAGTTACAAACTGAAATTGTTGAGCTAAAATGGTCATATAAGAAATTGGGTTCGAGCTGTGTGTTTGCAGGTCTGAATATGAGCTGAAATACAGTTAAACGCGATCCCCATTTTTGACCTGGATCGCGTTCCATAGTTATATTTCGTCACAATCGATTTTCTTCTAACGAACGCGATCCAGCCCTAGTTCCCGGATCGCGTTGCCAAGTGTAAAACGGTGACAGAACATTTTCTAAAGGTGAACGCGATCCAGCCATCTCTTTCCGGATCGCGTTTGCATGAATAATTTTGACAGGTTTTGCAAATTTTGAAAATGCATAAGTATTTTCAGGGTCACGGTTTAGTGACGAATTTCACTAACTCGGATTGAGTTGAAATTCGCATGGTCACTCGGAAACGACCCAATGATCAAATCTTTATTTGATAGCCTAGTCAGTTTTTGGCCATTCGGGGCCATCTAGGGGCCGAAAATGGCATTTTTCAGTTTTAAACGTCATTTCGGGAATTTTCTGGTTGAACTTTGTTTGCTTAGACTTCAGGGAATTACCTGATTTGGATAAATATGTTATGATAATGATAATGAGACGCGTTACTAACTTGTTTGTTGTGTGATGTTTCAGATACCCCAAAGACTCAGTGATTAGAAGCTGAGTGTTGCGACTGTTGAGGTATCGGTGAGTGGATTTGAACTCACAGTTTGATTGGTTATAACAGTTTGATTTCAATCAGTAATTATAGGATTACTATTGATAGAATGTTAACTTTGAAATGATATGCCATTTGATTGGTGGTTTGTTTAGCCTGTGAGCTTGATTGATAAATCCAGAGGTCAACTAGATTGTCAGTTGGACTTGATTGCTAATGTTGGTCAACACAGGGTTGCGTACATGTGTTAATGGAGATTAGCATTTAGTTAGCGGTTAATCACTGTTTTGGCCTACAGTTGATGTAAGTGTTCTGATGGGGCCACCCGGAACAGGGTCCTTAGGAACCACCGTTCCTCTTGACGATATTTGTTGTATTATTGATTGTGAACAAATTGATAGCTAAATTGAATTGTAGTGATTATTCATTCACTTAGCTTCGTGCTAATCCCTCAATTTACTTCCTGCAGGTTATGTGTAATTATGTGGGTAGCCAGGAAGGGACGTTTTGATGCTGGGAATGTTTGAAACTTGCAACTCTGATCCAGTTTGTAATAAATAATGTTTTATAGTATATAATGCCCTGGGTTTGTAAACATGTTAACTATGTTTGTTTAGTAGTTAAACATATTGTATAAAGGGTTGCGAAAATTTCTAGCAGGTTTTAATAGAATATGTATTTCAAGTAGTCGCTTCCGCCAAACTTAATATTATATTGTTGTATTAAATGAAGGGCGTTATAAGTTGGTATCAGAGCAATAGTTTGGGGCAATTGAATATGATTGTGTGTTCAATCCTAAACTTTGATTGTGTTGTGTCAAACATTCTTAGAAATGGGATTATGTAATGGATATGAATCGGTTAGTAGGATAGGTGCTAATGATTAACGATTTGTGAGCTGTTGTTGTGTTTACAGATATGGCGGATAATGAGCAACTACCTGTTAACCCTAATAATGTCTCAAGGCCTGAAGTTACTGCTGAGACTCATGATGACCGGAATGAGAATGCTGGTACTTCTTTCCATGCTAGAGAGGAGGCAGAAAGGGATCAATATCTGCTTCAATTGGAAGAGGAAAACCAAGCACTTAGAATGTATAAACAACAAAAAGAGGCTAAATCTTCTCATCCTGTGTTTGGTAAGATTTCACCGCCAAAACAAAAGGTGTGTTCATTTAAAACCTTTATGAGCAGTAATCCATCTGTGTATTCTGGTAGTACAAATCCTTCGGTAACTCTTGATTGGTTGAGGGATATTGAAAAGAAATTCGAAGTTTGCCAATGTGAAGAAGAGTTAAAAGTTCCCTGTGCAACTCAACTTTTAAAAGGAGCAGCTATGAATTGGTGGGATTCGATTACTTCTGTGTTATCTCCTTTTCAGAAAGCATCTATCCGATGGCCTGATTTTCATAATGAAGTTTGTAAGCAGTATTGTTCAAACTTTGATATAGCTCGGATTCGAAAGGAGTTTATGGATTTACAATTAACTGATAAAATGTCAATGGATGATTTGATTAATCAGTTTTCAGAGAAACTTAGGTTTGTTCAGCAATGGGTTCCTGATGAGAGGACCAGAATTGAACAGTTTGTGGGTACTTTACCTAATCATTATCGAACTTCAGTGAGGTTAGCTGGATCTCTTTCCCAAGCTTTTATGTTAGCTCGGTCAGTTGACAGTTATTTGAGACCTCAAGAGGCGCCAAGTAAAGAAATGGTTTCTCAGAAATCTAGGAGTGAATCTTCTGGGAAAGGTAAGCAGCGGTGGCAAGGAAATCAACAAGGTAATAAACAAGAAAGTCGTGGTGGTACTTCTGATCGTCCCAATTGGTGTATCAAATGTAGAGCTAGACATTTTGGGCCGTGTACTGTACAAACCACTAGATGTGTGAAATGTGGTGTGATTGGGCATGAAGCCAAAGATTGTGTTTTTCCTACTTATGTGTGTTGGAATTGCCATAAGGAGGGTCATCGTGCAAATCAGTGTTCTGAGGCTAAGAGACAGGGTTCTGGGTCGGTTGTTAGTTCATCATCTTCCGGTCAGAAGCGGAAGACTCCGCCATCTGCAGTCAGTAGGGCTTTTCAAATGACAGTGGATGAAGCTGTCCATACAGATGACGTGATCACGGGTACTTTTCTTGTAAATTCTGTACCAGCTCGTGTTTTGTTTGATTCTGGTGCAAATTGTTCGTTTGTATCTATGTACTTCTGTGATAAGTTGAAAATGATGCCTACTGTGATTACAAACCCAGTTGAAGTAGAAATAGCTAGTGGCAAGTCAGTTCCCGTTACCACCTCGGTAATTGGAGCTAGTATTATGATAGATGGCCAGACTTTCCCAATTTCCTTTCTGTTGATGCCAATTGCTAGTTTTGATGTGATTATTGGTATGGATTGGTTAAGTCAGTATAAAGCAAGCATAGATTGCCACAATAAGCTGATTAGAATTCCAATCTCTGAAGAGTCATATGTTGTGGCTCGAGGAGAACGGGATAATGTTTGTATACCTTTGATTAGTATGATGAAAGCTAGGAAATCTTTGTCTAAAGGTTGTGAATCCTACCTAGCTTATGTGATTGACGCCAAGTTAGGAAAGAAGTCTCCTTCTGATGTACCGGTTGTTTCTGAGTATCCGGAAGTGTTCCCTGATGAATTACCTGGTTTACCACCGGTTAGGGAAGTTGAATATCAGATTGATCTTGTTCCTGGATCTTCACCTATGGCCAAAGCCCCTTAAAGATTAGCTCCGTCTGAGATACGCGAAATGATGAATCAGATACAGGAGTTGTTGGATAAAGGGTTTATTAGACCTAGTTCTTCTCCCTGGGGTGCACCAGTTCTGTTTGTGAAAAAGAAAGACGGGTCTTTTAGAATGTGCATTTGTAACACCCCGCAAATCTAAACACGATTAATTAAGTTAATCACTTGCATTATTAGGTTAATTCCCTACTTGAGTGAATTCATAACACAATTTAGAGGTAAGTCTAGCATAGCCCAACTAGATAATACGCGTAGTATTACGTATTCGTAATTAGTAGTAATTACGTACTGAACAAAATTATTTAATAAAACGAAATTATTAAATAACGCAGAAAACAATTAAATATTATGTCGATAATATTTACAAATCATTTTATAACGCAAAACGTTTAATTCGTACAATTTAAATAAAACAAAGTTTAAAATTTTATAACTAAATTAAGTTAGTTTCATAAAAAGATTCTAATTAAAAATATAATGAAAAATGTAATTAAAAACATATTAGTTAAAATAAAGTAACATTTAACGATCGGGTAAACAAACACGGAGTGCAAACACGGAGGCAGAAAATGGGGACAAAACCCCACTCCCACCTCCTTTTTCTCATTTCCATTTTTCTCTCTCTTTTCTCTCTTACTTTCTCTCTTTTCTCTCTTTCATCACCACCAACCAAAAATCACACAAAATCGAAGAAAACTAACACCAAAACTCGAAGAATCATATAGCTCCTTTGGAATAAAACGACCACGAGACCCCGATCTACATTTCTACCTTTTCGGATTTCAAATCCGACAACCGTAAGTTTCCGACAAATCCCGCAAATCTTTAGATTTCAAAGTTATAATCGCTATTTAGTGTTTAATATACTTAGATTTACATGTTTTAGTGTTTTATACAACCGAAAACGTCCGAAATCGACCCAAAACTCGTTTTTCCCGAATTGTTCGTCGAACAGTCCGCTACGTCGCATCTGGCTTGGGCTAAATGCGACGTCAGCCCCTACGTCGCAGAACATCTCACTACGTCGCATATTGCGACGTCACCGTTAACGTCGCATTAAATTGCGAAATCACACATAGCGACGCCAGTCCCTACGTCGCACTAGACCCTGACGTCGCATATAGCGACATAAGCGCCGACGTCGCACGCGACGTCGCACCCTACGTCGCATAACAACCCAGCGTCGCACCCTGCGTCGCTAAAAACAGGAAGTTTAAAAACTAGTTTTCACTAAGTGTCGAACTAACCGGAAACGCATATCTTTATACGATACGATTCACGAGCTTTACAAACAATACAAACACACTTATTTTACCGAAATTAGGATTTCAAACTATCACCAACGAATCGTATACATTTTCACGAATACGAAATACAAACATAAACATTTAAACGAACGATTTGGACGTGACTTGGTTGTATGAACACTAGCATGGATGATTAACTTAGACATCCACATACTTATTAAATCTCGTACGTTTAGGACGTTAGGAGATTCGGACTATACTTGGGCTTAGGTTTGCTAGCACTCGCACTACTTAACTCAACAGGTGAGTTCACAGCCCCTACTTTTACTGTTTTAACTGCTTTGAACAGGGGTGGAAAACATAGTCAAACACTTTTATACAAACATGGTTGTATACTATTTTACTCAAACAAGTGGAGTACATGGAACTAGTAAACTGATAAACAAACTGACGATTTCAACTTAATATGTAATACTGCCCGCACGTGGTCCATATACGGGTCTTAGGGGAAGTGTTACATATTACTTTCATACTGCCAACGCTGTAAACGCATGAACACGTTTTCGAGAACGCTGGAGGATAACCAGCAACACTTTATATAACGGACTGGGTAACTAAAAGTCCCTACTTGACATGGGCAACACTACTGAAAAGACCCTACTTGACATGGGCAACACTACTGAAAAGTCCCTACTTGACATGGGCAACACTATTGAAAAGTCCCTACTTGACATGGGCAACACTATCGAAAAGTCCCTACCTGACATGGGCAACACTATCGAAAAGTCTCTACCTGACATGGGCAACACTATTGAAAAGTCCCTACCTGACACGGGCAATACTATACAAAAGTCCCTACTTGACATGGGCACCACTACTGAAAACAATGGGTTTCCTACTAACATGGACCCACCAAACGACTAGGATCGTAACACTGCCGTACGTGGTCCAGATACGGGTCTTAGGGGAGTGTTACACCTACGAACAACTAATAGGATACTTACATTCCTACTATAACTTGAACTATATTTTTGGGCAATATCCCAACGAAACATATCTACGATTAGGATACGTATAATCCTACAGAACATACTTGAACACAGGATACTGATTTCCCTACAACTAATAGGATACGAACATTCCTACAAACAACTATTTAAGAACATAATTGATTTCAGGAACTATACTTTTGGGTGACATCCCAACGATACGATATAAACAACAGTGGTTTATCACATCAGAACTTGTAAACATAAAACCTGTGAATTCACTCAACCTAGTTGTTGACTTTTACTATGTTTTTCAGGGAATTAGCTGCGCATGTAAGAATCGCCAACACATGGAGAATTAGGCGACCCGTGAAGCTTTAAGATGCCAACTTTTGGAAAAACATATGGATTTCTTTAGTATAACTGAATTGTTTTAGTCATATTTCAGAAATCTACTTTTGTAAACTTACTACTTTTAACTTATACGATTCGATGAATCGTAAACTTTGTAATTAACACTTTTGGCATCTTAATATATATTGTTCTGTTGTAATCATAAGCTCTGATACGTATGCATGCTTTGTTATTGTGACACCCCATACTTAAACTAAATGCTTCCGCTAAACGAATTTGGGGGTGTTACAGATTGGTATCAGAGCCAATGGTTATAGCGAACTAGGAAACTTTAGGTGACTTAGCGACCTAGAGACCTAGACTATAGCCTTGGCTAGAACGCACATGCATACATACATTTGCATACATTTAAACTATCGTTACGGTACCTCGATTCGCGTGAACTGTTCACCACATTCGACTCGTTCATTGTACTCTGATCTCATATGAACCTGATCGTGATTAAACGGTTGATGAAAAGAAGTATGTATTTAGCATCATATAATGACGCCTGGCCAACGTGATTATATTATACTAAGTACATATGGGTGTTTCATAGTCGTAAGATACGTGATGGGGATTCAACAATTTTTCTTGATATTCGAAAACTTGAAATATGTGAAACTTCACTCCTCACATATTTTTCATTGGCATTGACTTCTGCATCTTTTCATCGCAGAACGTCAGCATGCCGCCTAAACAAAGAAATACTCGAAACAGTCGACGAAATGTTCCTCCTCCACCACCGCCTCCAGAAACAACCGAACAGATTATCGAACGCCGCGTGGCTGAAGCCATCGCACAATACGAGGCTAGCCGCAATCGTGAAAACCTGACCAACAATAGCGGAGCCACTCCAGTCAACAGCGAAACCCCAAACAATACCCAGCAGGGGTGTTCCTACAAAACCTTTCAGTCTTGTAAACCCAGCACCTTCACCGGGACCGAAGGGGCCATCGGCCTGGTCCACTGGATTGAGAAAACGGAATCAGTCATCGACATCAGCGACTGCGCTACCGACAAAATTGTGAAATACGCCACCTGCACTCTAGCCGACAAAGCTCTAACATGGTGGAACGCTCAGGTACAAATCATGGGACGCCCAGCTGCTTACTCCATCTCATGGGAGACACTGAAACGAATGCTGATGGAGGAATTTTGCCCTCCCAACGAGATGCAAAAACTTGAAACCGAATTCTGGAACATCCAAATGATCGGCGCTGATATTTCCGGTTATACAACTAGATTCCAGGAACTTGCACGCCTTGTGCCTCACATGGTAACCCCCGAGAGCAAACACATTGAGCGTTACAACAGGGGTTTGGCACCACAGATCCGAGGCATGGTTATGTCCTCCAAACCCGCCACTTTTAGGAGCGCAGTTGATCTGGCTCAAAGCTTAACCGACGACGCGGTCGAGATTGGAACCCTGAAAGCTATCACAGGGAAAACTGAACCTACCCGTACTGATGCGGGCGACTCTGGAACCCACAAACGCAAATGGAACAGCGAGGGTAACGACCGTCAGGGTCAACAAAACAGAAACCCGGGAAACACCCGAGCCTTTGCTGCGATCACCAACACTGAACAGAAACCCTACCTTGGTAACAGACCCAAGTGTGGGAAGTGCGGAAAACATCATGAAGGAGATTGTTTCTTCTGTGATAAATGCAACCGTTTCGGACACAGAACCGAAGCTTGTAGAACTCACCCCACGAACAACGAACAACGAAACACTGGCTGTTTCCGATGTGGTGACCCGGGACACTACCGAAATCAGTGCCCCCAACTCAACAACAATCATAATAACAACAACCAGAACAACCCCGGGAACAACAATCAAAACAACAACAACCGCATCGCAACTATCCCACCGGGGCGTAGCCGAGCATATATCCTCCGTGCACCAGAAACGGTCGCGGATCTCAACTAGCACGGTACGTTTTAGCGACTATTGCTACGATTTAACATACGTTTTACTCGAATGTCGATTCGAACACAACACTTGGTAAACTCTGAACACGAAACGAAACACACAACATATTGAACTATGCCGCGAGCATACTTAAACTGATTTAACTTCTATGGCAACAATTGAACGCCACACAAACTATTGTTAACAACATGACTTATCGGAGAACATACGCCGCGGGCGATCCGACTTGATTTTAAATCTCGGGACGAGATTTCTCTAACATGGGGAGAATGTAACACCCCGCAAATCTAAACACGATTAATTAAGTTAATCACTTGCATTATTAGGTTAATTCCCTACTTGAGTGAATTCACAACACAATTTAGAGGTAAGTCTAGCATAGCCCAACTAGATAATACGCGTAGTATTACGTATTCGTAATTAGTAGTAATTACGTACTGAACAAAATTATTTAATAAAACGAAATTATTAAATAACGCAGAAAACAATTAAATATTATGTCGATAATATTTACAAATCATTTTATAACGCAAAACGTTTAATTCGTACAATTTAAATAAAACAAAGTTTAAAATTTTATAACTAAATTAAGTTAGTTTCATAAAAAGATTCTAATTAAAAATATAATGAAAAATGTAATTAAAAACATATTAGTTAAAATAAAGTAACATTTAACGATCGGGTAAACAAACACGGAGTGCAAACACGGAGGCAGAAAATGGGGACAAAACCCCACTCCCACCTCCTTTTTCTCATTTCCATTTTTCTCTCTCTTTTCTCTCTTACTTTCTCTCTTTCATCACCACCAACCAAAAATCACACAAAATCGAAGAAAACTAACACCAAAACTCGAAGAATCATATAGCTCCTTTGGAATAAAACGACCACGAGACCCCGATCTACATTTCTACCTTTTCGGATTTCAAATCCGACAACCGTAAGTTTCCGACAAATCCCGCAAATCTTTAGATTTCAAAGTTATAATCGCTATTTAGTGTTTAATATACTTAGATTTACATGTTTTAGTGTTTTATACAACCGAAAACGTCCGAAATCGACCCAAAACTCGTTTTTCCCGAATTGTTCGTCGAACAGTCCGCTACGTCGCATCTGGCTTGGGCTAAATGCGACGTCAGCCCCTACGTCGCAGAACATCTCACTACGTCGCATATTGCGACGTCACCGTTAACGTCGCATTAAATTGCGAAATCACACATAGCGACGCCAGTCCCTACGTCGCACTAGACCCTGACGTCGCATATAGCGACATAAGCGCCTACGTCGCACGCGACGTCGCACGCGACGTCGCACCCTACGTCGCATAACAACCCAGCGTCGCACCCTGCGTCGCTAAAAACAGGAAGTTTAAAAACTAGTTTTCACTAAGTGTCGAACTAACCGGAAACGCATATCTTTATACGATACGATTCACGAGCTTTACAAACAATACAAACACACTTATTTTACCGAAATTAGGATTTCAAACTATCACCAACGAATCGTATACATTTTCACGAATACGAAATACAAACATAAACATTTAAACGAACGATTTGGACGTGACTTGGTTGTATGAACACTAGCATGGATGATTAACTTAGACATCCACATACTTATTAAATCTCGTACGTTTAGGACGTTAGGAGATTCGGACTATACTTGGGCTTAGGTTTGCTAGCACTCGCACTACTTAACTCAACAGGTGAGTTCACAGCCCCTACTTTTACTGTTTTAACTGCTTTGAACAGGGGTGGAAAACATAGTCAAACACTTTTATACAAACATGGTTGTATACTATTTTACTCAAACAAGTGGAGTACATGGAACTAGTAAACTGATAAACAAACTGACGATTTCAACTTAATATGTAATACTGCCCGCACGTGGTCCATATACGGGTCTTAGGGGAAGTGTTACATATTACTTTCATACTGCCAACGCTGTAAACGCATGAACACGTTTTCGAGAACGCTGGAGGATAACCAGCAACACTTTATATAACGGACTGGGTAACTAAAAGTCCCTACTTGACATGGGCAACACTACTGAAAAGTCCCTACTTGACATGGGCAACACTATTGAAAAGTCCCTACTTGACATGGGCAACACTATCGAAAAGTCCCTACCTGACATGGGCAACACTATCGAAAAGTCCCTACCTGACATGGGCAACACTATTGAAAAGTCCCTACCTGACACGGGCAATACTATACAAAAGTCCCTACTTGACATGGGCACCACTACTGAAAACAATGGGTTTCCTACTAACATGGACCCACCAAACGACTAGGATCGTAACACTGCCGTACGTGGTCCAGATACGGGTCTTAGGGGAGTGTTACACCTACGAACAACTAATAGGATACTTACATTCCTACTATAACTTGAACTATATTTTTGGGCAATATCCCAACGAAACATATCTACGATTAGGATACGTATAATCCTACAGAACATACTTGAACACAGGATACTGATTTCCCTACAACTAATAGGATACGAACATTCCTACAAACAACTATTTAAGAACATAATTGATTTCAGGAACTATACTTTTGGGTGACATCCCAACGATACGATATAAACAACAGTGGTTTATCACATCAGAACTTGTAAACATAAAACCTGTGAATTCACTCAACCTAGTTGTTGACTTTTACTATGTTTTTCAGGGAATTAGCTGCGCATGTAAGAATCGCCAACACATGGAGAATTAGGCGACCCGTGAAGCTTTAAGATGCCAACTTTTGGAAAAACATATGGATTTCTTTAGTATAACTGAATTGTTTTAGTCATATTTCAGAAATCTACTTTTGTAAACTTACTACTTTTAACTTATACGATTCGATGAATCGTAAACTTTGTAATTAACACTTTTGGCATCTTAATATATATTGTTCTGTTGTAATCATAAGCTCTGATACGTATGCATGCTTTGTTATTGTGACACCCCATACTTAAACTAAATGCTTCCGCTAAACGAATTTGGGGGTGTTACAGATTGGTATCAGAGCCAATGGTTATAGCGAACTAGGAAACTTTAGGTGACTTAGCGACCTAGAGACCTAGACTATAGCCTTGGCTAGAACGCACATGCATACATACATTTGCATACATTTAAACTATCGTTACGGTACCTCGATACGCGTGAACTGTTCACCACATTCGACTCGTTCATTGTACTCTGATCTCATATGAACCTGATCGTGATTAAACGGTTGATGAAAAGAAGTATGTATTTAGCATCATATAATGACGCCTGGCCAACGTGATTATATTATACTAAGTACATATGGGTGTTTCATAGTCGTAAAATACGTGATGGGGATTCAACAATTTTTCTTGATATTCGAAAACTTGAAATATGTGAAACTTCACTCCTCACATATTTTTCATTGGCATTGACTTCTGCATCTTTTCATCGCAGAACGTCAGCATGCCGCCTAAACAAAGAAATACTCGAAACAGTCGACGAAATGTTCCTCCTCCACCACCGCCTCCAGAAACAACCGAACAGATTATCGAACGCCGCGTGGCTGAAGCCATCGCACAATACGAGGCTAGCCGCAATCGTGAAAACCTGACCAACAATAGCGGAGCCACTCCAGTCAACAGCGAAACCCCAAACAATACCCAGCAGGGGTGTTTCTACAAAACCTTTCAGTCTTGTAAACCCAGCACCTTCACCGGGACCGAAGGGGCCATCGGCCTGGTCCACTGGATTGAGAAAACGGAATCAGTCATCGACATCAGCGACTGCGCTACCGACAAAATTGTGAAATACGCCACCTGCACTCTAGCCGACAAAGCTCTAACATGGTGGAACGCTCAGGTACAAATCATGGGACGCCCAGCTGCTTACTCCATCTCATGGGAGACACTGAAACGAATGCTGATGGAGGAATTTTGCCCTCCCAACGAGATGCAAAAACTTGAAACCGAATTCTGGAACATCCAAATGATCGGCGCTGATATTTCCGGTTATACAACTAGATTCCAGGAACTTGCACGCCTTGTGCCTCACATGGTAACCCCCGAGAGCAAACGCATTGAGCGTTACAACAGGGGTTTGGCACCACAGATCCGAGGCATGGTTATGTCCTCCAAACCCGCCACTTTTAGGAGCGCAGTTGATCTGGCTCAAAGCTTAACCGACGACGCGGTCGAGATTGGAACCCTGAAAGCTATCACAGGGAAAACTGAACCTACCCGTACTGATGCGGGCGACTCTGGAACCCACAAACGCAAATGGAACAGCGAGGGTAACGACCGTCAGGGTCAACAAAACAGAAACCCGGGAAACACCCGAGCCTTTGCTGCGATCACCAACACTGAACAGAAACCCTACCTTGGTAACAGACCCAAGTGTGGGAAGTGCGGAAAACATCATGAAGGAGATTGTTTCTTCTGTGATAAATGCAACCGTTTCGGACACAGAACCGAAGCTTGTAGAACTCACCCCACGAACAACGAACAACGAAACACTGGCTGTTTCCGATGTGGTGACCCGGGACACTACCGAAATCAGTGCCCCCAACTCAACAACAATCATAATAACAACAACCAGAACAACCCCGGGAACAACAATCAAAACAACAACAACCGCATCGCAACTATCCCACCGGGGCGTAGCCGAGCATATATCCTCCGTGTACCAGAAACGGTCGCGGATCTCAACTAGCACGGTACGTTTTAGCGACTATTGCTACGATTTAACATACGTTTTACTCGAATGTCGATTCGAACACAACACTTGGTAAACTCTGAACACGAAACGAAACACACAACATATTGAACTATGCCGCGAGCATACTTAAACTGATTTAACTTCTATGGCAACAATTGAACGCCACGCAAACTATTGTTAACAACATGACTTATCGGAGAACATACGCCGCGGGCGATCCGACTTGATTTTAAATCTCGGGACGAGATTTCTCTAACATGGGGAGAATGTAACACCCCGCAAATCTAAACACGATTAATTAAGTTAATCACTTGCATTATTAGGTTAATTCCCTACTTGAGTGAATTCACAACACAATTTAGAGGTAAGTCTAGCATAGCCCAACTAGATAATACGCGTAGTATTACGTATTCGTAATTAGTAGTAATTACGTACTGAACAAAATTATTTAATAAAACGAAATTATTAAATAACGCAGAAAACAATTAAATATTATGTCGATAATATTTACAAATCATTTTATAACGCAAAACGTTTAATTCGTACAATTTAAATAAAACAAAGTTTAAAATTTTATAACTAAATTAAGTTAGTTTCATAAAAAGATTCTAATTAAAAATATAATGAAAAATGTAATTAAAAACATATTAGTTAAAATAAAGTAACATTTAACGATCGGGTAAACAAACACGGAGTGCAAACACGGAGGCAGAAAATGGGGACAAAACCCCACTCCCACCTCCTTTTTCTCATTTCCATTTTTCTCTCTCTTTTCTCTCTTACTTTCTCTCTTTCATCACCACCAACCAAAAATCACACAAAATCGAAGAAAACTAACACCAAAACTCGAAGAATCATATAGCTCCTTTGGAATAAAACGACCACGAGACCCCGATCTACATTTCTACCTTTTCGGATTTCAAATCCGACAACCGTAAGTTTCCGACAAATCCCGCAAATCTTTAGATTTCAAAGTTATAATCGCTATTTAGTGTTTAATATACTTAGATTTACATGTTTTAGTGTTTTATACAACCGAAAACGTCCGAAATCGACCCAAAACTCGTTTTTCCCGAATTGTTCGTCGAACAGTCCGCTACGTCGCATCTGGCTTGGGCTAAATGCGACGTCAGCCCCTACGTCGCAGAACATCTCACTACGTCGCATATTGCGACGTCACCGTTAACGTCGCATTAAATTGCGAAATCACACATAGCGACGCCAGTCCCTACGTCGCACTAGACCCTGACGTCGCATATAGCGACATAAGCGCCTACGTCGCACGCGACGTCGCACGCGACGTCGCACCCTACGTCGCATAACAACCCAGCGTCGCACCCTGCGTCGCTAAAAACAGGAAGTTTAAAAACTAGTTTTCACTAAGTGTCGAACTAACCGGAAACGCATATCTTTATACGATACGATTCACGAGCTTTACAAACAATACAAACACACTTATTTTACCGAAATTAGGATTTCAAACTATCACCAACGAATCGTATACATTTTCACGAATACGAAATACAAACATAAACATTTAAACGAACGATTTGGACGTGACTTGGTTGTATGAACACTAGCATGGATGATTAACTTAGACATCCACATACTTATTAAATCTCGTACGTTTAGGACGTTAGGAGATTCGGACTATACTTGGGCTTAGGTTTGCTAGCACTCGCACTACTTAACTCAACAGGTGAGTTCACAGCCCCTACTTTTACTGTTTTAACTGCTTTGAACAGGGGTGGAAAACATAGTCAAACACTTTTATACAAACATGGTTGTATACTATTTTACTCAAACAAGTGGAGTACATGGAACTAGTAAACTGATAAACAAACTGACGATTTCAACTTAATATGTAATACTGCCCGCACGTGGTCCATATACGGGTCTTAGGGGAAGTGTTACATATTACTTTCATACTGCCAACGCTGTAAACGCATGAACACGTTTTCGAGAACGCTGGAGGATAACCAGCAACACTTTATATAACGGACTGGGTAACTAAAAGTCCCTACTTGACATGGGCAACACTACTGAAAAGTCCCTACTTGACATGGGCAACACTATTGAAAAGTCCCTACTTGACATGGGCAACACTATCGAAAAGTCCCTACCTGACATGGGCAACACTATCGAAAAGTCCCTACCTGACATGGGCAACACTATTGAAAAGTCCCTACCTGACACGGGCAATACTATACAAAAGTCCCTACTTGACATGGGCACCACTACTGAAAACAATGGGTTTCCTACTAACATGGACCCACCAAACGACTAGGATCGTAACACTGCCGTACGTGGTCCAGATACGGGTCTTAGGGGAGTGTTACACCTACGAACAACTAATAGGATACTTACATTCCTACTATAACTTGAACTATATTTTTGGGCAATATCCCAACGAAACATATCTACGATTAGGATACGTATAATCCTACAGAACATACTTGAACACAGGATACTGATTTCCCTACAACTAATAGGATACGAACATTCCTACAAACAACTATTTAAGAACATAATTGATTTCAGGAACTATACTTTTGGGTGACATCCCAACGATACGATATAAACAACAGTGGTTTATCACATCAGAACTTGTAAACATAAAACCTGTGAATTCACTCAACCTAGTTGTTGACTTTTACTATGTTTTTCAGGGAATTAGCTGCGCATGTAAGAATCGCCAACACATGGAGAATTAGGCGACCCGTGAAGCTTTAAGATGCCAACTTTTGGAAAAACATATGGATTTCTTTAGTATAACTGAATTGTTTTAGTCATATTTCAGAAATCTACTTTTGTAAACTTACTACTTTTAACTTATACGATTCGATGAATCGTAAACTTTGTAATTAACACTTTTGGCATCTTAATATATATTGTTCTGTTGTAATCATAAGCTCTGATACGTATGCATGCTTTGTTATTGTGACACCCCATACTTAAACTAAATGCTTCCGCTAAACGAATTTGGGGGTGTTACAGATTGGTATCAGAGCCAATGGTTATAGCGAACTAGGAAACTTTAGGTGACTTAGCGACCTAGAGACCTAGACTATAGCCTTGGCTAGAACGCACATGCATACATACATTTGCATACATTTAAACTATCGTTACGGTACCTCGATACGCGTGAACTGTTCACCACATTCGACTCGTTCATTGTACTCTGATCTCATATGAACCTGATCGTGATTAAACGGTTGATGAAAAGAAGTATGTATTTAGCATCATATAATGACGCCTGGCCAACGTGATTATATTATACTAAGTACATATGGGTGTTTCATAGTCGTAAGATACGTGATGGGGATTCAACAATTTTTCTTGATATTCGAAAACTTGAAATATGTGAAACTTCACTCCTCACATATTTTTCATTGGCATTGACTTCTGCATCTTTTCATCGCAGAACGTCAGCATGCCGCCTAAACAAAGAAATACTCGAAACAGTCGATGAAATGTTCCTCCTCCACCACCGCCTCCAGAAACAACCGAACAGATTATCGAACGCCGCGTGGCTGAAGCCATCGCACAATACGAGGCTAGCCGCAATCGTGAAAACCTGACCAACAATAGCGGAGCCACTCCAGTCAACAGCGAAACCCCAAACAATACCCAGCAGGGGTGTTCCTACAAAACCTTTCAGTCTTGTAAACCCAGCACCTTCACCGGGACCGAAGGGGCCATCGGCCTGGTCCACTGGATTGAGAAAACGGAATCAGTCATCGACATCAGCGACTGCGCTACCGACAAAATTGTGAAATACGCCACCTGCACTCTAGCCGACAAAGCTCTAACATGGTGGAACGCTCAGGTACAAATCATGGGACGCCCAGCTGCTTACTCCATCTCATGGGAGACACTGAAACGAATGCTGATGGAGGAATTTTGCCCTCCCAACGAGATGCAAAAACTTGAAACCGAATTCTGGAACATCCAAATGATCGGCGCTGATATTTCCGGTTATACAACTAGATTCCAGGAACTTGCACGCCTTGTGCCTCACATGGTAACCCCCGAGAGCAAACGCATTGAGCGTTACAACAGGGGTTTGGCACCACAGATCCGAGGCATGGTTATGTCCTCCAAACCCGCCACTTTTAGGAGCGCAGTTGATCTGGCTCAAAGCTTAACCGACGACGCGGTCGAGATTGGAACCCTGAAAGCTATCACAGGGAAAACTGAACCTACCCGTACTGATGCGGGCGACTCTGGAACCCACAAACGCAAATGGAACAGCGAGGGTAACGACCGTCAGGGTCAACAAAACAGAAACCCGGGAAACACCCGAGCCTTTGCTGCGATCACCAACACTGAACAGAAACCCTACCTTGGTAACAGACCCAAGTGTGGGAAGTGCGGAAAACATCATGAAGGAGATTGTTTCTTCTGTGATAAATGCAACCGTTTCGGACACAGAACCGAAGCTTGTAGAACTCACCCCACGAACAACGAACAACGAAACACTGGCTGTTTCCGATGTGGTGACCCGGGACACTACCGAAATCAGTGCCCCCAACTCAACAACAATCATAATAACAACAACCAGAACAACCCCGGGAACAACAATCAAAACAACAACAACCGCATCGCAACTATCCCACCGGGGCGTAGCCGAGCATATATCCTCCGTGTACCAGAAACGGTCGCGGATCTCAACTAGCACGGTACGTTTTAGCGACTATTGCTACGATTTAACATACGTTTTACTCGAATGTCGATTCGAACACAACACTTGGTAAACTCTGAACACGAAACGAAACACACAACATATTGAACTATGCCGCGAGCATACTTAAACTGATTTAACTTCTATGGCAACAATTGAACGCCACGCAAACTATTGTTAACAACATGACTTATCGGAGAACATACGCCGCGGGCGATCCGACTTGATTTTAAATCTCGGGACGAGATTTCTCTAACATGGGGAGAATGTAACACCCCGCAAATCTAAACACGATTAATTAAGTTAATCACTTGCATTATTAGGTTAATTCCCTACTTGAGTGAATTCACAACACAATTTAGAGGTAAGTCTAGCATAGCCCAACTAGATAATACGCGTAGTATTACGTATTCGTAATTAGTAGTAATTACGTACTGAACAAAATTATTTAATAAAACGAAATTATTAAATAACGCAGAAAACAATTAAATATTATGTCGATAATATTTACAAATCATTTTATAACGCAAAACGTTTAATTCGTACAATTTAAATAAAACAAAGTTTAAAATTTTATAACTAAATTAAGTTAGTTTCATAAAAAGATTCTAATTAAAAATATAATGAAAAATGTAATTAAAAACATATTAGTTAAAATAAAGTAACATTTAACGATCGGGTAAACAAACACGGAGTGCAAACACGGAGGCAGAAAATGGGGACAAAACCCCACTCCCACCTCCTTTTTCTCATTTCCATTTTTCTCTCTCTTTTCTCTCTTACTTTCTCTCTTTCATCACCACCAACCAAAAATCACACAAAATCGAAGAAAACTAACACCAAAACTCGAAGAATCATATAGCTCCTTTGGAATAAAACGACCACGAGACCCCGATCTACATTTCTACCTTTTCGGATTTCAAATCCGACAACCGTAAGTTTCCGACAAATCCCGCAAATCTTTAGATTTCAAAGTTATAATCGCTATTTAGTGTTTAATATACTTAGATTTACATGTTTTAGTGTTTTATACAACCGAAAACGTCCGAAATCGACCCAAAACTCGTTTTTCCCGAATTGTTCGTCGAACAGTCCGCTACGTCGCATCTGGCTTGGGCTAAATGCGACGTCAGCCCCTACGTCGCAGAACATCTCACTACGTCGCATATTGCGACGTCACCGTTAACGTCGCATTAAATTGCGAAATCACACATAGCGACGCCAGTCCCTACGTCGCACTAGACCCTGACGTCGCATATAGCGACATAAGCGCCTACGTCGCACGCGACGTCGCACGCGACGTCGCACCCTACGTCGCATAACAACCCAGCGTCGCACCCTGCGTCGCTAAAAACAGGAAGTTTAAAAACTAGTTTTCACTAAGTGTCGAACTAACCGGAAACGCATATCTTTATACGATACGATTCACGAGCTTTACAAACAATACAAACACACTTATTTTACCGAAATTAGGATTTCAAACTATCACCAACGAATCGTATACATTTTCACGAATACGAAATACAAACATAAACATTTAAACGAACGATTTGGACGTGACTTGGTTGTATGAACACTAGCATGGATGATTAACTTAGACATCCACATACTTATTAAATCTCGTACGTTTAGGACGTTAGGAGATTCGGACTATACTTGGGCTTAGGTTTGCTAGCACTCGCACTACTTAACTCAACAGGTGAGTTCACAGCCCCTACTTTTACTGTTTTAACTGCTTTGAACAGGGGTGGAAAACATAGTCAAACACTTTTATACAAACATGGTTGTATACTATTTTACTCAAACAAGTGGAGTACATGGAACTAGTAAACTGATAAACAAACTGACGATTTCAACTTAATATGTAATACTGCCCGCACGTGGTCCATATACGGGTCTTAGGGGAAGTGTTACATATTACTTTCATACTGCCAACGCTGTAAATGCATGAACACGTTTTCGAGAACGCTGGAGGATAACCAGCAACACTTTATATAACGGACTGGGTAACTAAAAGTCCCTACTTGACATGGGCAACACTACTGAAAAGTCCCTACTTGACATGGGCAACACTATTGAAAAGTCCCTACTTGACATGGGCAACACTATCGAAAAGTCCCTACCTGACATGGGCAACACTATCGAAAAGTCCCTACCTGACATGGGCAACACTATTGAAAAGTCCCTACCTGACACGGGCAATACTATACAAAAGTCCCTACTTGACATGGGCACCACTACTGAAAACAATGGGTTTCCTACTAACATGGACCCACCAAACGACTAGGATCGTAACACTGCCGTACGTGGTCCAGATACGGGTCTTAGGGGAGTGTTACACCTACGAACAACTAATAGGATACTTACATTCCTACTATAACTTGAACTATATTTTTGGGCAATATCCCAACGAAACATATCTACGATTAGGATACGTATAATCCTACAGAACATACTTGAACACAGGATACTGATTTCCCTACAACTAATAGGATACGAACATTCCTACAAACAACTATTTAAGAACATAATTGATTTCAGGAACTATACTTTTGGGTGACATCCCAACGATACGATATAAACAACAGTGGTTTATCACATCAGAACTTGTAAACATAAAACCTGTGAATTCACTCAACCTAGTTGTTGACTTTTACTATGTTTTTCAGGGAATTAGCTGCGCATGTAAGAATCGCCAACACATGGAGAATTAGGCGACCCGTGAAGCTTTAAGATGCCAACTTTTGGAAAAACATATGGATTTCTTTAGTATAACTGAATTGTTTTAGTCATATTTCAGAAATCTACTTTTGTAAACTTACTACTTTTAACTTATACGATTCGATGAATCGTAAACTTTGTAATTAACACTTTTGGCATCTTAATATATATTGTTCTGTTGTAATCATAAGCTCTGATACGTATGCATGCTTTGTTATTGTGACACCCCATACTTAAACTAAATGCTTCCGCTAAACGAATTTGGGGGTGTTACAGATTGGTATCAGAGCCAATGGTTATAGCGAACTAGGAAACTTTAGGTGACTTAGCGACCTAGAGACCTAGACTATAGCCTTGGCTAGAACGCACATGCATACATACATTTGCATACATTTAAACTATCGTTACGGTACCTCGATACGCGTGAACTGTTCACCACATTCGACTCGTTCATTGTACTCTGATCTCATATGAACCTGATCGTGATTAAACGGTTGATGAAAAGAAGTATGTATTTAGCATCATATAATGACGCCTGGCCAACGTGATTATATTATACTAAGTACATATGGGTGTTTCATAGTCGTAAGATACGTGATGGGGATTCAACAATTTTTCTTGATATTCGAAAACTTGAAATATGTGAAACTTCACTCCTCACATATTTTTCATTGGCATTGACTTCTGCATCTTTTCATCGCAGAACGTCAGCATGCCGCCTAAACAAAGAAATACTCGAAACAGTCGACGAAATGTTCCTCCTCCACCACCGCCTCCAGAAACAACCGAACAGATTATCGAACGCCGCGTGGCTGAAGCCATCGCACAATACGAGGCTAGCCGCAATCGTGAAAACCTGACCAACAATAGCGGAGCCACTCCAGTCAACAACGAAACCCCAAACAATACCCAGCAGGGGTGTTCCTACAAAACCTTTCAGTCTTGTAAACCCAGCACCTTCACCGGGACCGAAGGGGCCATCGGCCTGGTCCACTGGATTGAGAAAACGGAATCAGTCATCGACATCAGCGACTGCGCTACCGACAAAATTGTGAAATACGCCACCTGCACTCTAGCCGACAAAGCTCTAACATGGTGGAACGCTCAGGTACAAATCATGGGACGCCCAGCTGCTTACTCCATCTCATGGGAGACACTGAAACGAATACTGATGGAGGAATTTTACCCTCCCAACGAGATGCAAAAACTTGAAACCGAATTCTGGAACATCCAAATGATCGGCGCTGATATTTCCGGTTATACAACTAGATTCCAGGAACTTGCACGCCTTGTGCCTCACATGGTAACCCCCGAGAGCAAACGCATTGAGCGTTACAACAGGGGTTTGGCACCACAGATCCGAGGCATGGTTATGTCCTCCAAACCCGCCACTTTTAGGAGCGCAGTTGATCTGGCTCAAAGCTTAACCGACGACGCGGTCGAGATTGGAACCCTGAAAGCTATCACAGGGAAAACTGAACCTACCCGTACTGATGCGGGCGACTCTGGAACCCACAAACGCAAATGGAACAGCGAGGGTAACGACCGTCAGGGTCAACAAAACAGAAACCCGGGAAACACCCGAGCCTTTGCTGCGATCACCAACACTGAACAGAAACCCTACCTTGGTAACAGACCCAAGTGTGGGAAGTGCGGAAAACATCATGAAGGAGATTGTTTCTTCTGTGATAAATGCAACCGTTTCGGACACAGAACCGAAGCTTGTAGAACTCACCCCACGAACAACGAACAACGAAACACTGGCTGTTTCCGATGTGGTGACCCGGGACACTACCGAAATCAGTGCCCCCAACTCAACAACAATCATAATAACAACAACCAGAACAACCCCGGGAACAACAATCAAAACAACAACAACCGCATCGCAACTATCCCACCGGGGCGTAGCCGAGCATATATCCTCCGTGCACCAGAAACGGTCGCGGATCTCAACTAGCACGGTACGTTTTAGCGACTATTGCTACGATTTAACATACGTTTTACTCGAATGTCGATTCGAACACAACACTTGGTAAACTCTGAACACGAAACGAAACACACAACATATTGAACTATGCCGCGAGCATACTTAAACTGATTTAACTTCTATGGCAACAATTGAACGCCACGCAAACTATTGTTAACAACATGACTTATCGGAGAACATACGCCGCGGGCGATCCGACTTGATTTTAAATCTCGGGACGAGATTTCTCTAACATGGGGAGAATGTAACACCCCGCAAATCTAAACACGATTAATTAAGTTAATCACTTGCATTATTAGGTTAATTCCCTACTTGAGTGAATTCACAACACAATTTAGAGGTAAGTCTAGCATAGCCCAACTAGATAATACGCGTAGTATTACGTATTCGTAATTAGTAGTAATTACGTACTGAACAAAATTATTTAATAAAACGAAATTATTAAATAACGCAGAAAACAATTAAATATTATGTCGATAATATTTACAAATCATTTTATAACGCAAAACGTTTAATTCGTACAATTTAAATAAAACAAAGTTTAAAATTTTATAACTAAATTAAGTTAGTTTCATAAAAAGATTCTAATTAAAAATATAATGAAAAATGTAATTAAAAACATATTAGTTAAAATAAAGTAACATTTAACGATCGGGTAAACAAACACGGAGTGCAAACACGGAGGCAGAAAATGGGGACAAAACCCCACTCCCACCTCCTTTTTCTCATTTCCATTTTTCTCTCTCTTTTCTCTCTTACTTTCTCTCTTTTCTCTCTTTCATCACCACCAACCAAAAATCACACAAAATCGAAGAAAACTAACACCAAAACTCGAAGAATCATATAGCTCCTTTGGAATAAAACGACCACGAGACCCCGATCTACATTTCTACCTTTTCGGATTTCAAATCCAACAACCGTAAGTTTCCGACAAATCCCGCAAATCTTTAGATTTCAAAGTTATAATCGCTATTTAGTGTTTAATATACTTAGATTTACATGTTTTAGTGTTTTATACAACCGAAAACGTCCGAAATCGACCCAAAACTCGTTTTTCCCGAATTGTTCGTCGAACAGTCCGCTACGTCGCATCTGGCTTGGGCTAAATGCGACGTCAGCCCCTACGTCGCAGAACATCTCACTACGTCGCATATTGCGACGTCACCGTTAACGTCGCATTAAATTGCGAAATCACACATAGCGACGCCAGTCCCTACGTCGCACTAGACCCTGACGTCGCATATAGCGACATAAGCGCCTACGTCGCACGCGACGTCGCACCCTACGTCGCATAACAACCCAGCGTCGCACCCTGCGTCGCTAAAAACAGGAAGTTTAAAAACTAGTTTTCACTAAGTGTCGAACTAACCGGAAACGCATATCTTTATACGATACGATTCACGAGCTTTACAAACAATACAAACACACTTATTTTACCGAAATTAGGATTTCAAACTATCACCAACGAATCGTATACATTTTCACGAATACGAAATACAAACATAAACATTTAAACGAACGATTTGGACGTGACTTGGTTGTATGAACACTAGCATGGATGATTAACTTAGACATCCACATACTTATTAAATCTCGTACGTTTAGGACGTTAGGAGATTCGGACTATACTTGGGCTTAGGTTTGCTAGCACTCGCACTACTTAACTCAACAGGTGAGTTCACAGCCCCTACTTTTACTGTTTTAACTGCTTTGAACAGGGGTGGAAAACATAGTCAAACACTTTTATACAAACATGGTTGTATACTATTTTACTCAAACAAGTGGAGTACATGGAACTAGTAAACTGATAAACAAACTGACGATTTCAACTTAATATGTAATACTGCCCGCACGTGGTCCATATACGGGTCTTAGGGGAAGTGTTACATATTACTTTCATACTGCCAACGCTGTAAACGCATGAACACGTTTTCGAGAACGCTGGAGGATAACCAGCAACACTTTATATAACGGACTGGGTAACTAAAAGTCCCTACTTGACATGGGCAACACTACTGAAAAGACCCTACTTGACATGGGCAACACTACTGAAAAGTCCCTACTTGACATGGGCAACACTATTGAAAAGTCCCTACTTGACATGGGCAACACCATCGAAAAGTCCCTACCTGACATGGGCAACACTATCGAAAAGTCCCTACCTGACATGGGCAACACTATTGAAAAGTCCCTACCTGACACGGGCAATACTATACAAAAGTCCCTACTTGACATGGGCACCACTACTGAAAACAATGGGTTTCCTACTAACATGGACCCACCAAACGACTAGGATCGTAACACTGCCGTACGTGGTCCAGATACGGGTCTTAGGGGAGTGTTACACCTACGAACAACTAATAGGATACTTACATTCCTACTATAACTTGAACTATATTTTTGGGCAATATCCCAACGAAACATATCTACGATTAGGATACGTATAATCCTACAGAACATACTTGAACACAGGATACTGATTTCCCTACAACTAATAGGATACGAACATTCCTACAAACAACTATTTAAGAACATAATTGATTTCAGGAACTATACCTTTGGGTGACATCCCAACGATACGATATAAACAACAGTGGTTTATCACATCAGAACTTGTAAACATAAAACCTGTGAATTCACTCAACCTAGTTGTTGACTTTTACTATGTTTTTCAGGGAATTAGATGCGCATGTAAGAATCGCCAACACATGGAGAATTAGGCGACCCGTGAAGCTTTAAGATGCCAACTTTTGGAAAAACATATGGATTTCTTTAGTATAACTGAATTGTTTTAGTCATATTTCAGAAATCTACTTTTGTAAACTTACTACTTTTAACTTATACGATTCGATGAATCATAAACTTTGTAATTAACACTTTTGGCATCTTAATATATATTGTTCTGTTGTAATCATAAGCTCTGATACGTATGCATGCTTTGTTATTGTGACACCCCATACTTAAACTAAATGCTTCCGCTAAACGAATTTGGGGGTGTTACAGCATTGATTATAGGGAATTGAATAAACGGACAGTAAAGAATAAATATCCTCTGCCTCGCATAGATGATTTGTTTGATCAGTTGCAGGGATCTTCGTTTTATTCAAAGATTGATTTGAGGTCAGGTTATCATCAAGTTCGTGTTCGTGATTGTGATATTCCTAAAACTGCATTTCGAACCAGGTATGGTCATTTTGAATTCCTGGTTATGCCTTTTGGATTAACGAATGCTCCAGCAGTTTTTATGGATTTGATGAACCGTGTTTGTCGACCTTTTCTTGATAAATTTGTGATTGTATTTATCGATGATATTTTGGTATATTCTAAATCCGAATCAGAACATGGAATGCATTTGAGGTTAGTATTGGAAACCTTAAAGAGAGAACATTTGTATGCCAAGTTTTCTAAATGTGAATTTTGGATTCGAGAAGTACAGTTTTTGGGTCATATTATTTGTAATGATGGTGTTAAAGTTGATCCTTCGAAAATTGAAGCTGTAATGAATTGGAAAGCTCCAAAGTCTGCTTCAGAAATAAAAAGTTTTCTTGGTTTGGCGGGTTATTACCGGAAGTTTATTAAAGATTTTTCTAAGATTGCCGGTTCGTTGATTAAATTGACCCGTAAGGATGAAAAGTTTATATGGACTGAACAACAGGAAACAGCTTTTCAGACTCTGAAACAGTTGTTATGTCAGGCTCCTGTGTTAGCATTGCCAGATGGGTCCGATGATTTTGTTGTTTACTGTGATGCATCGATTGCTGGTTTGGGATGTGTTTTGATGCAGCGAGATCGTGTGATTGCTTATGCTTCTCGTCAGCTCAAACCTCATGAAAGAAATTATCCTACCCATGATTTAGAGCTTGCAGCAGTTGTGTTTGCTTTAAAAATCTGGAAGCATTACTTGTATGGTACTAAATGTGTTATTTGTACAGATCACAAGAGTCTTCAGTATATATTTTCACAGCAAGAGTTGAATATGCGGCATAGACGATGGTTAGAATTAATCAAAGATTATGATTGTGAGATTAAATACCATCCAGGGAAAGCTAATGTGGTTGCTGATGCTTTAAGCCGCAAGGTAACTTCTGATCGAGTTTATTTTATGCGTTTAGAAGTTTCTTCTGATTTGGTGGGTCAGATAAAAGCTGCACAGTTAGAGGCTTTGTTAGACCATAATTTGAAATCTGAAATTATGTTGAATCGAAAGGAATTGTTATTGGATGATTCGAGAGGATTAAAAACCTTTCAGTCTCGTGTTTGGATTCCTTTGTTTGGTGGTCTTCGGGATGTTATTCTGAACGAAGCCTATAAGTCCAGATTGTCTGTACATCCTGGAAGTACTAAAATGTATAATGACTTGAAACCTTTCTATTGGTGGCCTACAATGAAGATGGATGTAGCAAGGTTTGTTAGTTCTTGTCATATTTGTTCTCAAGTTAAAGCTGAACATCAGAAGCCATATGGGTCATTGAAACATCTTGAGATTCCTGAATGGAAGTGGGAACATTTGACTATGGATTTTGTAACCAAGTTGCCTCGAACTGCCCGAGGAAATGATATGGTTTGGGTTATTGTTGATCGATTGACCAAGAGTGCTCATTTTCTCGCTACTAGTGAAACTGCATATTTGAGTAAGCTTGCACAGTTATATGTGAATGAGATTGTTTCTCGACATGGTATTCCTTTATCGATTGTATCTGATAGAGATCCGAGGTTTGTATCTCATTTTTGGCAGAGTTTGCAGCATGAATTGGGTACACGTGTGAATCTTAGTACAGCTTATCATCCTCAAACCGATGGTCAGTCAGAACGCACGATTCAGACGCTTGAGGATATGTTAAGAGCTTGTATTCTAGAGTATGGTGGTTCTTGGGATTCTCATTTGCCATTAGTTGAGTTTGCTTATAATAACTCTTATCATTCTAGTATTGGCATGCCTCCATATGAAATGCTTTATGGTAGCCGTTGTAGAACTCCAACTTGTTGGCTAGAGGCAGGTGAGAAACAGTTAGCAGGTCCAGATATTGTTCAAATGACAGCTGATAAAGTGGCAGTGGCTCGTGAAAAGTTGAAAGCTGCACGTGATAGACATAAACAATATGCAGATCCTAAACGTCGACCTGTTACTTTTGTTGAAGGTGAACTTGTTTATCTGAAAGTTTCGCCTTGGAAAGGGGTAATACGGTTTGGGAAACGTGGCAAATTGGCTCCTCGATATATTGGACCGTTTAGAATTCGTCAGATTGTTAATGATCAGTCTGTTACATTGGATCTTCCTCCAGAGCTTGCTGGTATTCATGACACGTTTAACATTTGTTATTTGAGGAAATGTAACGTTGAGGACCAGTCTCAGATTCTTCCTTTAAAAGATTTGAAAGTTGATCAGAGTCAGAAGTTAGTTGAAGAACCAGTTGAACTTCTCGACAGAAAAATTACCAAACTTAGAAAGAAACAGATTCCCATGGTGTTAGTGGAATGGAAACATAGTTTAGGTGCAAACCTAACTTGGGAAACTGAGGATAGTATGAGATCCAGATATCCTGGATTGTTTGATCGTGATGAGATTTCGGGGACGAAATCTTCTTAATGGGGGGAGAATTGTAACATCCTCTCTTCTGGTCCGGTAATTTCTAATTTTTAATTAATGTATTTAATTGTATTAGAAATTATATGATAAAATGTGTTTAATTGTGAAACTTAGTTAAATAAGTCTTAGGACTTATTGTGCTTAGTAAATTATTGCTTGTTTTAATTTACTATAGTTGACGGTGCAATAAAATAAGTTTTTCGCAAATGGTTTTTAGGTCCTAGGCAATAGATTGAAAATGGACTAGTTTTAAGTGGATGCGGGTCGGGGTAAAAAGTTAACCGACTTATAAACTTTCCCAAATAGGAAAGTTCCTTACTTTCCTTATTTAGAAACATAAACCTAAAACTTCAAAAACCTTCAAAACCCTTGCAATCATAATCAATAACTTGTGAATTGGAGCTGTGATCTTGTGCTAGCTTAATCATCATAATCATCTTGTTCTTACATTAAGTGGTAAGTGTTTGAATATATAAATTGAGTTTTGAGTGTGATTATGCAAATTATTGAAGTATATGTGATTTGAAACTTGAATGAAGTGTTAGTGTATGTATATACTGATATTTGAGTGATTTGGTAGTTACAAACTGAAATTGTTGAGCTAAAATGGTCATATAAGAAATTGGGTTCGAGCTGTGTGTTTGCAGGTCTGAATATGAGCTGAAATACAGTTAAACGCGATCCCCATTTTTGACCTGGATCGCGTTCCATAGTTATATTTCGTCACAATCGATTTTCTTCTAACGAACGCGATCCAGCCCTAGTTCCCGGATCGCGTTGCCAAGTGTAAAACGGTGACAGAACATTTTCTAAAGGTGAACGCGATCCAGCCATCTCTTTCCGGATCGCGTTTGCATGAATAATTTTGACAGGTTTTGCAAATTTTGAAAATGCATAAGTATTTTCAGGGTCACGGTTTAGTGACGAATTTCACTAACTCGGATTGAGTTGAAATTCGCATGGTCACTCGGAAACGACCCAATGATCAAAGCTTTATTTGATAGCCTAGTCAGTTTTTGGCCATTCGGGGCCATCTAGGGGCCGAAAATGGCATTTTTCAGTTTTAAACGTCATTTCGGGAATTTTCTGGTTGAACTTTTGTTTGCTTAGACTTCAGGGAATTACCTGATTTGGATAAATATGTTATGATAATGATAATGAGACGCGTTACTAACTTGTTTGTTGTGTGATGTTTCAGATACCCCAAAGACTCAGTGATTAGAAGCTGAGTGTTGCGACTGCTGAGGTATCGGTGAGTGGATTTGAACTCACAGTTTGATTGGTTATAACAGTTTGATTTCAATCAGTAATTATAGGATTACTATTGATAGAATGTTAACTTTGAAATGATATGCCATTTGATTGGTGGTTTGTTTAGCCTGTGAGCTTGATTGATAAATCCAGAGGTCAACTAGATTGTCAGTTGGACTTGATTGCTAATGTTGGTCAACACAGGGTTGCGTACATGTGTTGATGGAGATTAGCATTTAGTTAGCGGTTAATCACTGTTTTGGCCTACAGTTGATGTAAGTGTTCTGATGGGGCCACCCGGAACAGGGTCCTTAGGAACCACCGTTCCTCTTGACGATATTTGTTGTATTATTGATTGTGAACAAATTGATAGCTAAATTGAATTGTAGTGATTATTCATTCACTTAGCTTCGTGCTAATCCCTCAATTTACTTCCTGCAGGTTATGTTTAATTATGTGGGTAGCCAGGAAGGGACGTTTTGATGCTGGGAATGTTTGAAACTTGCAACTCTGATCCAGTTTGTAATAAATAATGTTTTATAGTATATAATGCCCTGGGTTTGTAAACATTTTAACTATGTTTGTTTAGTAGTTAAACATATTGTATAAAGGGTTGCGAAAATTTCTAGCAGGTTTTAATAGAATATGTATTTCAAGTAGTCGCTTCCGCCAAACTTAATATTATATTGTTGTATTAAATGAAGGGCGTTATACTAAATGTAGAATTGTAGTCTTGTGGATTATAATTAACTTCCCATCCTCGTGAATTTTAAATCATGGCCAATCTTATGAGTTAAAAAAAAAAGTAAATTACACGACTTTGAAACTTATACACATGTGGATCACATACTACAATACTCGCAAATTGAACCCAGGGCCGTCTCTAAACTTATAGAGGTCCTGGGCAAAGTTGTCGTGTTACAGAAATGGGAACCTATAACCAGATGTCAAGTAAGATAAAGTTTCGATGAAACTGATTCTTAACGATCCGATTTTCAAATAATTTATTTATTTCTCTGTTTATTTCTCTGATATTTATTTCTCATTCTCTCAAATCTCAGTTGTTAGTTATTAACTCTTTTAGTCAAACTCTAATACGTCAATACAAGTTTTCAATTTTGGACCATTCAGTCGACCTATATCTGTTTAATTATATATTTAATCTAAATCTCGTTACTAACAAAGATCTCTTACTTCAAAATAAAAGAGATGTCAATCTCTTATATAATCATCATATATATTATACATATCACATTACTTTGGAAAAAATTTGGAGGCCCTCGAAATTTAGAGGCCCTGAGCGGTCGAACACCTCGTCCACCCTCAAAGATAACCCTGGTTCTCAGGTTTGTAATCCAAATCGAATAACCCAATTAATTGTTTAGTAGTAATGATATGCACTGTTTTTAGTAGTAATGGCGTGCTTTTAGTAGTATCATCACCATGAACAGTATGAAAAATTGTGTTATGACCCAATGTCTTAAATGATCTGTTCAGGTTGACCTCATTATTCATTGGTGGAGTAGACTATCTAGGCGTGCGAGAAAGTGTCCCTCAAATGTTAAACTCTCTGAACTAAATGAAGAGGAGATGGAAGTTATGGATAAGATTTCTAATATGAACACCATTAAGGCTTCGGATTTCGAAAAAGCACGCAACTAGGTTGTTTTTAGGTGTGATTTGCAATCACCTAAAGTATGATTAGTAAAACTCTACTTTACTAACTCACTATGTAACTCTGTGTAGTATCTGATAACTCTGGGTAGTATCTGATTGGGAATTGGAATCCCCTAATTAATCTGTGTAGTATCTGATTGGGAATTGGAATTCCCTAATTAAAAAAGGATGAAGTACATCCTGTTTTTTTGAACTTGAAGGATGTACATCCTGTTATTTTGTAAGTAAGAATGTTATGATTAGAAGAGTACTTTATTATCTTCGAATTAATAGCCTTGTTTGAGAGATTTGTGTTTGTTATGTACTTTAACGCGCATTACCCCCACCCCTCCCACCACCACAACTAACGTTTAACATTTCTATACCAGCAGAAACAGACTACCTCTGATATGTGGAAGATGTAATGCGCGTTATGAGAAAGGATGCAAATACTGAGTTTATTTGGAGAGGTAAGTTGGAGTATATTAGGATTGAGCTTATTACAGATGATGGTCTACATTTGCTGCCTTGGATGAGAATGCGTGATCTATACATTATTGGATTTGGTGCCGGGCAACAATTATTTCACAAATTTGATGATAATCATATTATAGGTTTTGATGAAAGCGAATATTATAAGTTGGATGATGTAACTAGTTGCTACACCAGCATAAGTTCAGGACTAACTAAAGACACTCTATTCACGATCAATTGGCCTGCGATTGAGCCTACTGTCCGTACAACAGTGAATGCGTTGCCACAATCATGACTTTGAAGACATAACACCTAAAGTTAGGGCTGGGATATTGAAGCTGATTGTTATGCTATCTGAAGGTGTTAGATTTAGGGTTATTAGCCAAGCTTTGGACGCCTCCTGAATTTCAGGTTCCACCTATCCACTACTAAGTTCTCAGTAGGGCCGTCTCTAAACTTTTAGAGGCCCTGGGCAAAGTTGTCGTGTTACAGAAATGAGAACCTATAACTAGATGTCAAGTAAGATAAATGTTCTATGAAACTAATTCTTAACGATCCGATTCTCAAATTATTTATTTATTTCTCTGTTTATTTCTCTTATACTTATTTATTTTTCGTTCTCTCAAATCTCGGTTGTTAATTATTAACTCTTTTAGTCAAACTCTAATTCGTCAATACAAGTTTTCAATTTTGGACCATTTAGTCGACCTATATCTGTTTAAATATATATTTAGTCTAAATCTCGTTACTAAAAAAGATCTCTTACTTTAAAATAAAAGAGATGCCAATCTCTTATGTAATCATCATATATATATTATACATATCACATTACTTGAGAAAACATTTGGATGCCCTCGAAATTTTGAGGCCCTGGACGGTCGAACACCTCGCCCACCCTCAAAGATGGCCTTGATTGAACCAATACAAAATTTTTTATCTGAACAATAATAATTCTTCTATTGATTAACAAGTAACAAAACGTTGACTCCGCACTCTGTTCTTGAGTTTTGTAATGAAAGAAAAGAAAAGAAATGAAGGATGGAGGAAAGAAAAGAAATGGAAATAAGTTATTGTGTTCCCGAGTTACAAGGAAAGGAAAGGAAATGAAAATTTTCATTTAGTAATTTTACATTGTTTGATATTTATACCAGAAAACCCCTAGCCGACTCTCTCTCTCTCTAGGCGATTTGGAGACTTACAAAAAACCTTAATTCGTCCTCTGATCTGAGTTCGTATCTTTGGTTTTTTGATTTGCATATATGAATATTATATTCCAAAATCACTTACGAATTTAATTAAACACGAATTGCTTTGGGAATCTTCTTTTCGGCCGATCTTAGTGGCTTTCTTTTGCCGACATATTGCATTAATTATCGCCGATGGATTGCTTTTGATCACTTTCAATTAATTGTCGGTTGATTTGATCTTCACTATATATTTTATTAATTGTTTATCAATTTGCCGATTGGGATTTATTTGCTTGTACTGATCGCATATCATATTTGTACTTGGTGATTATATTTTACGATCAGATTGTTGTGTTTATTTGGCCAATTCTTTGGCCGATTGATTATTTGGGTATTATTTGGACTTGATTTATAGCAGGTTTGAGGGTCGATTGAAGTTGTTAATTTTCTAATGACGGGGGAAAAGAGAGATGGAATACCTACGGTAAAAAAAGTCAGCCTTGGTTCTAAATCGGTTAGAATGGTTGAAGGAAAATTGGTTGGAACTGACGGACTTCCTGTTCCGTCTACTTATCATGGTGAGGATTATGACTCTAGTTCTAATGATAATACACCAATTAAAACTGGTGTATCATATGCTAGTGTTGTTAATGGAGGACCAAGTGGACAGAAACTTAATTTTCGGTTATTGGAGACTCCGGCTTGTATGGATAATGCGGATGTTCAGATTCCTATGTCCTCGGTTTTGAAAGCGAACTCGCGTTTCGAGAACACTTTGTATGGGTATTTTCTCGGTAAGAGAGTAGCATTTCCCGTTGTTGAAAACTATGTTATGAACGTTTGGAAGAAATATGGCATCACCAAAGCTATGATGAATGCCCAAGGTTTCTTCTTTTTTAAATTTGATTCTGACACAGGTTTGGACGGGGTGTTGGAGAATGGGCCGTGGTTTATTCGGAAAACTTCAATTGTTTTAAAGAAGTGGTCCTCTACTGCTTCTTTGCTGAAGGAGGATTTAGTATCTGTTCCGATTTGGGTTAAGTTTCATGGGGTTCCTATAGCTGCTTTTACTGAGGATGGATTGAGTGCTATTGCTTCTAAGTTGGGTACCCCTCTTATGCTTGACTCGTATACCAGCTCTATGTGTGTCAACTCATGGGGTCGGTTAGATTTTGCTCGTGCCTTGATTGATGTTAGGGCCGATCGAGTTCCTAAGGATACTATGGTGGTTTCTGTTCCGTTTGTGGAAGGTGTTGGGTATTCTTTACATACGGTTCGAGTTGAGTATGAATGGAAGCCCCCTAGATGTAATACTTGTACGGTTTTTGGGCATGCTGCTGATAAGTGTCCAAAGCGGGTTCCTGTTGCATCAGATAACAATGGTCCTGGGAAGAGTGGTAAAGGGGATGAAACGACTGATGGATTTCAAACTCCACGGAAACCATTCAAGGGACTTGTGGTTGATAGTACAAAGAAAGTGGTTGGTGCACCTCCTAAAAAGGTGTTTGTCCCTAAAAAAAAGACAACGGAGGTTGCTGAGACAACAACTTCTAATTCGTTTGAGGCTCTTTCTAAGGAAGATATGATAGTTGACAATAATGTTTCTTTGATTCGGAAGAAGGGTAACCAACATGAGGATAGCGGGAAGAAAGTGGATTTTAGTGCACATACTGCGGTTCACATATTTGATATGGCTGATGAGGATGAGGATGATGATGCGGATGATGAAGATGAAATTCTTAATCCTTTAGATAGTGAGATGGCTGATTTCATGAGTATTCATGATAGGAAAGGTGGTAGGAAGAAATGAGTCTTGTGGTTGTTGTTTGATTTATATTTGAGTCAAATTTTGTTTAGTGGATGTGTCCTTGTTATGTAGTCTTTTTGCCTATGTAACGGGCTGTGGTGTGGGATTCACTCACATCCATTGTACTTAAATGTTTTTGGGAATATATTCACCGGGTAATTCTACCCTTTACCCAAAAAAAAATTTTTACATTGTTATTCTTAAAACACAATAAAACCCTACATACCTAAAAACTGTAACAAACACAATCGGAATATGGTTTCTTTGGTGACTGACGTTTCCAGAAAGAAAAGAAATAATATGCTTTGAAATATAAATAGAATACATGTTAAAAAAAATCTTCTATATAACCCCTACCATAATACATAGCTCCTAAATACAAAATGTTTGCATCTACATGAACATATATTAATATAAAAATTAATTTTTAATGGAGTACAGAAGATTAGTAGCTAAAACTGTTGAGTCACTGGTCGCTGATCATGTTGAGTCACTGGTCGCTGACCAACTCAACTGTGCAATACTCGATGAAGAAATGGATTATGTCAAAGCTGCTGTTGCTGGAGTTTATTACTACTGATCATTATTCACTCTACTCTCAAGGGAAATGATATGCTGAGGAAGATTGGAATTCAACTTTGTGTGTCGCTGATACTTAGCAGGGAGAGTTCTACATCTTCAAATCTAATAAGGCAAAAGTCACTGCCCGAATAATAGCTAGTCCCTGAAGATCTCTATTTCAAGTCATTCTACAAGAGCATGTTAGCTCGCAGTGAGTGAGGAGAATTACTGCATCTTCAGTGACTATTCAATAAAGCCTCTCAAATCATCAAGTGCAAAAGTACTGTACTTATATACACATCAGCAAGAGTCTTCGTACTTGAAGAATGTAACATCCTGTTTCTGGGTCTGGAAATAAATTGTATTTATTAAGATTTTAAATGGTTTATTTGAAAATAAACAAGTAAAAGAGCCTCGGGTTTTATTGTGATTAATAAAATTGTACTTGATTTAAATAAATAAAGATGACGGTAAAATAAAAGTATTTTGGTTCACGGGTATTTTCAGGTTCCAGACAATAGGCTAGGAAGGGGATAAAGTTAAAATAGATTAAATGATGGGGGCGGTGGGTGAGAACCGACTTATACCCACCTAATTTGTTTGTTCTTCATTTTCATCTAAATCCTCTCAAAAAAACTCTCACCTCTCTTCACTCTTGCAAATTAAATCAAGAACACATATTGTAATTAAACTATAGCTTGGGAAATCAGATTACTATCATCATCTCAAGCTTCTTCTTCTTTGAAATTGTACGTTTCTTGTTCTTAATATTGTAGAAATTGAGTTTATATAGAAAAGAGATGGATGATGAAATATATTTAAGATTTAGGTTGAATTCAAGTTAATAACTATTGTTTGATTATTATATGCTCTTAAAATTACTGATTATGTGATGAATACATGATAATTTGTTATTGATGATTGTGTTCTTCATGTTTGAATGCTAGAGTTAGGGTTTGGTTATTTTGTGAATTTGATGATGATGCTTGTTATAGATTCATGATAGAATAGGTGGTTTGATGTTAGTATATGTTATAGTATATTTATATGTCGTTTTCTTGTGATTAATCGAAGTTAAGAACTGAAAATTTGGGGATTTTGGGGTTTGAAACTCGTAACTTGTTGCTGTCTGCTGATTTTGGGTTTGTATGATCTAGCCAGCGGCTTGTCGCCGCAGCCGGCGGCTTCTCGCTTTAGCCGGCGGCTTCTTCAGGCTTATTTAGGAACTTTTGACTCTGATATGCAAAACGTTAATTCACCCGGCGGGCTAAGGGTTTCAGCCGGCGGCTAAACCCATTAGCCGGCGGCTAAGGTTGCCAAGCCGGCGGTTTCTGGATATTGTTGTGCTGATGCTTTGGTTTATTTTGGTTTTTTTTTATATATATATATATATATATATATATATATATATATATATATATATATATATATATATATATATATATATATCATATGTGTTTAGGATTTCTTAATATATGATATGTCAAATGAATTATAAATAGGTATTGTTGGATATATGATTATATTTGAATATATGTTATATGTACATAACATTAGTGTTAGTATTGGATTATTACTAACTTATTGTTATTATTGTAATCTCAGATAAGCGGGCGCCAACTCAGTAACATTAGACCACTGAGTTGAATTCCGTTGTAGCAAGTTGGTTGCAACGGATGAACTTTCGGTTAATAGTTTTGGTTTTGATTATTGAAATATTGGCATGATAATGATATGTGATGCTTGGGCCTTTGGGCATATGTGGATTCAGAGGTCAACACGGGTTGGGTTTGGGGCTATTGTTTGGCTGGCAGGGTTTCCCGATACATGTAGTTGAGGGATGAATCCTCGTCAGTGAAGATAGCTTTCAAACTATCGGTAAATCACTGTTGGGGCCGACAGTGGTTGTAGGCTTTCGCTGGTTGGCTAACCAGGGGCCGCCGGTCCTCTTTGACGATACGTGTTTATGATTGCGATGCTTTAGGCGGTAATCATAGTTTGTGTGGTTGTTTGTTTACGATGCTTTAGGCGGTAAACATGGCTTATTTGTTTAGTTGGTTCATTGTAGGCTTGTTATTTCTGAATTAAACTGTCGGATACGGTTTCATTCACTTAGCGTGAGCTAATCCCTCGTTGTTAAACTCTTTGCAGGTTTTGTTGGATATGGATCGGGTCGTAGTTGCTTAATGGGATGATTGACTGTCACAGCGCTTACTCTGACTTTTTGGGAAACTAACTTTTGTTTTTGGATAGTTAACATAACGCCCGATTCTTTAGTAAATGTTTGTAATTAAACATATATATGTGTGTCCCGGTTTTTAGTAGATATTTGTAATTAAATATATATATGTGTGTAATGTTTTGAAAACTTGGTACTTTCGGACTTATGTAAATAACGATAAATATGTTTTGGGGACGCGCTTCCTATGAATATAATATGATATCTTTTGGTTTGAAAGGTCGGGTCTTACAAAGAATGTTCGAATGATTACATGGCGGCAACTGATTGGATTTAAGGTAACGAGGTATTTGCGGTAACAGAATTGGGACCCGCAGTATGTCGGTTCATCAGAGATCAAGCCAATCAAGTTGCAACACGTGTCCTTCTAAGATCCTATTTTGTAGGAGATATTTACGGGATTCTTGTAGTATATATAGTTCAGTATATTGTACTTTAGAGGCTAGTTTTTCTGTACGTACTTATCACTTGTGTGTTCAGTGATCAGTTTGTCTAGGGTACGTTACAGTAACTCAGCGAGTGAGCAGTTAGCGTGTTTGTCCACTACTGCTCATCTCATCTTGTAATAAATTAACTTGTGTGTTTGATTTGGATTAACTTGGGCTAGTACATTCCGCAATCAACACTCGTGAATTTTATGATCAATATAATTCACCATTTAGCTACTATTACTATTGTTCTTTGATATTGTCATATCTGATTTACTATCTGTTACTATATACTCTGTTTGTGTTCAATCAATTAAAAACTAGCTAAATGACTCAAGTAAAATCAGAAATAGTTTTTAATTGTATTCAACCCCCCTTCTACAATTAAACTTTACATATTGAGATTCCATATCACTTATCAATAGTGAATTCGGGACTATCAAAAACAAACGGGTCCACAGATATATTAATATTACAAATAAACATAGCAGATTGGTAATGAAGTTTAATATGCGTGAGTAATTGTGTTTTACGAGGATATGTGATACGTACAGAGATACAAAGTATAAGCCATTATTTACAGATTTTGTGAATCGTATTAGTTCATCTCTCCTCAAATCTTCCCATTTTGGAAGGAAAGATTGGAAAGAAAATTAGACAAAAAGTATCCATCCAGTCCCTTTCTTTCCTCTCCTAAAAAACTTGGGAACACAACTAATTTCATATTTTCTTTCCACTTACTTTCCTTTCTCTCCAGGATAGAACTCGGGAACAAAGCCCTAAAGTTTGGGTCCAGGTCCAAAGAGCATCTGCCCTAGCTAGCTCTCGCGTACAATGGTCCAGTCCTATCAGGTTAAGGATTTATGGATTATGAACCCGGTCCCGGTCCACTCTTCTAAGGATGCAATAAACTCGGTCAACTAATTAGTTAAAACTGGCCACTAGGGGTTTACCCTGGTGGTGGGGGAGTTGTATATCAAACGGGAGGTCTCAGGTTCGATCCTCCCTGTGGGGTTTTCTTCCTCAGGTGTAATAGGAGTAACCAGGTGAAGGTTAGTGGGTTGCATACTGCCCAATTGGATGTCACTGTGACCCCTAACCACTAACTACTAACTAGCCGTTCTAAAAAAAAAAAAAAAAAAAACTGTAAACGTAAGCTCCATTTCCCTTCCTTACAGATTTTTGTTCTTGTTTCCCCTGTTTTTTGGTGGTTATATTAATATCCTGCTGATAAAGATAAAAACTATAAGTTAAAAACGAGTTTGGATTAGATTTGTATTAAATTTGACGCACGAACTCTTTTATATATTTGTGTGAACGTTAAATTCATACTTGATTCGCCCTATGTACATATTTAATTGTTACAATGTTGCTCCGTAATAATTAAAATTAAAATTTATATGTAGGTATGTACATATATTTTAAACATGCTTAGAACCTTTGCACACTTTGCATTGAATAACGGTACTTTGATCGAAAATGTATTTTCAAGTAGTTTTTCAGCGATGTATGTTTTTGTTTTCATTCTATTTCATCAATCCGATTTTTTTTGTCGATTTTCATAAAATGATAGCCGTGTTTAATATTTGTACAACGCTCACGATCTTTCATAAATCGAAAGTTTACGTAGTGTCTCATAAGGCCATAATTTGATGTATAGTAAAAATAATCCTATGATCTAACGGATTTTATGGTACGTACATCATACATCATGCGACTATAAGTTCTTCAATAAAGATATACACATGATCACAATAATTTATTCATACATCAAAGTGTACGGAAACCATATAGGGTTATTAGGGTAGATATGTTAAAAGTACTTAATCGTTAATTCACAGCATAAACTAAGTTATTTTTTTACGGAGTATAATATTATAGTTAGAGAGGTGTCACCATGCATTAACGATTAAAGTGGGGCCGAATAGCAATGGCCATCGAGTTGAAGATAAGGTCGGACTCAGCTCGGTCCTATATGATTGATTACGCATGTTGTTGTAACCTTGTTACTCTTGAATTTGATTATTATTATTACTCCCCCGTCTCAAAATAAGTGTCAATCTTTATATTTTAGTTTGTTCAAAAATAAGTGTTTCAAAAGTAGTAATTAAATTTATCATTTTACTCTCGAAATACCTTTTTCATCTAATACATAAGAATATGTTCAAAAAACAAGGATAAAAGTGTTATATTCACTATCACATAATGTAATTTCTTAAACTCCGTAAAAACTGATTCCATACACTTATTTTGAGACGGAGAAGTTATCAGTAGTAGTAGTAGTTTTATTATTTACGGAGTATTTATTTATTTATTTTGGGTGGGGTGTGACTTTGTGAGGGTTGGTGGAACTTGGAAACATATAAGATTAATTGGGAGTTGGTGAGGTGGGGTTACATTTTAGAGTAATATTTTTAGAAAAATTGTATTCCCTTGGTCTTAAAATTATAGTCCGTCTTTCATTTTTCGGAAGTCCCAAATTTATTGTCTACTTTTAAAAATAGATAGGGAAGTTTGATCGTGATTACCGTATAACCCTTAATTGAAATTATTATTACAAACTTTAAAGAAACAGTAACTAATTGGTTAAGGGTAAAACTGTCATTCGGCAAAAAGTAAGAAATAGATAAGTAATGATTACGTTTTTATTAAACTGCATGTTTTTTGTCAGGTGACAAGATTTTGAGACGGAGCCTCGTATACTAGTATAAATAACGTGGTGGTTTATTTCTTATGTTGGATGTTGGATATACGGATTATGAATGAGTAAAATGTCGACATGAAATTAAGTTAGGGCCAAATTAAAATTGAAAGTTGTATAAAACGATGTGGAAGTGATGTGGACCAAGCTTGATGACTCTATTTTTAATTTTTATCGTCGACTTAAGTTTGGGGATATAATTTTATAGAATTTTGTGCGAGGTTATCATTTATGCTTTTATTTATTTTTATTTATTATGTTTATTATTACATTACGTAGTATTTTGGTTCATACGCGTAAAAGGGGCAAATTTTTATGGTTCTTTTTAGAATATGAAAATATTCAGTTGGTTACTTAAGCATGACAGAGAACTACGTCACCGTAGTAGCTTATATATTTTACGGAGTTAAATAAAATAACGACGAGACCACTATAAATAGAAAGATGTAATAAGACCAAGTATAATCTTACCTTTCCTTTTCAAAGAAAAAATAAATAAAACTAAACGTTTATTTTCTTCAATTTTACTTTAAGGTTTTATTTTGTTTTGGAGTTATGATAATTCTGAATTCCTCATCTCATTATTCACAAGTTTTATAGGACAACACCTAAGCACCACTATTTTTATATCATGAAATATCTTTTACCTTACAACATTACAATGAGTGTTTAGTAATTATATGATAAAAAAACGTAGTACGAATAATAAGTTATGTTGTACAAATCAATCAATTAGTGATATTTGATCTCCTCTTAGGCTCTTAAACATAAAGGATAACGTTTATACATTCGGGTTCATTATGGGTTAGTAACATTTGTATATGTTGCAACAATTACGTTAGAAGTACGTAGAGATGAGGTTGAATCTTTGGGATTAACTTTCAAAATCCGATAAGAAAATAAAAGTTCAACATCAAATTTTTGTAAGTCGGGTCAATTAAACACACAATCTTGAAATAATGCCGATTTATTAAGTGCAATGGGGCTTTAATAGTACCTGAACAACAAGCAAAAATGATGAATCCTAAAATCCAATTAACTAGTCATTTGAATACCACCTACAAATTCTAATCTGTTTATATTTCTCGACTTACAAATTAATAGTACTAGAGCAATTTTTAAGAAAAAAAAAATATATATATATATAATAAATAGAATACTCGTATCTTTTTAGGTTCGCATAAAGATGGAAAGAAGTTAGTAAGATGGTTCAAAGACTGGACCCAAGAGTCCATAATTGTCTAGATTCTAGCATAACTATTAGTCTATTATCCCAATAAGCCCTAGTCCTGCTCTTGGACAAGCGATTGGCCCAATAGCCCATAAGCTTGTTCATAGTCCTAAATCCAAATCAGACTTCTGTCACAAACATCAAGCCAATGAGCTATCAAGGAATTACTACTTTACTAGTATCAAACTATCAATTATCTCATACCTGTTCATTCTATGCATCTTTAATTTAACCAGTTTTTGCTTACGATTACGAACACAGTTACAAAATTAGGATCTCCAACTTAATAAACTTGATTGTTATAATAAGTTGCAAATGTGGCGCCATTTTTAGTAACAACTTGGTTCCTATCGTCAACATGTCGTCAGGGCCGGTCCTGACCTTTTTAATGCCCCGGGCGAGTCGATAAAAACATGCCCCTGTCATAATTTATATCGTTTAGTTTTTTTTTCTTTGCATCTTTTTTACGTATGTATACGCCATTTATATGTCTCTTATCAATGGTTTATACTTTATAATAATCTGGAGCATCCATTATGTGGATTTCAAGGGGTATGTGCATAAAAATGATAATTTAATGGATTATGCTATATATATTTCTAAGTCAATTCTCGTTATATACATCCTCTTACTTGTTAATGAAAATTTTCAGCTCGTAAGTTTTTCTAAATGTAATCACATATATCTAAAATAATAGTTTTGAAAAAAGAAAAGGATCGGAGGAGAAGCCCCTTTATGAGGGGCAGGGAAGGCAGTAAAATCATAGCCGTCCGTTTCATGTATCAATGGCTCAGATTACGCCACATCATGTTAGGGCTTAGATGTTAACTATTTTAGGCGGAGGGACCCATTTGTTATTTACAGTAAATGAGATAGGGGTCTAGATGTAAATATTACAAAGTGTTTCCATCAAGCATATTTTGGTGCAGGGGTTTGGTCTAGATAACACATTTCCTCTTTCTTCTCAAACACATACTAACACACATACTCTCTCTTTTAACAAAGACACATACACACACTAACACCAATTTCCTCCACCTTCGTCGCCATCATCAACCTCCGTCGCCGTCATCAACCTCCGCCGCCTCTGTCACCGTCATCAACCTCCTTCGATGCCATCCTGAAAGTCCGCCGACGCCGTAATCATTCTCCGCCACCACCACCGTCATAGTCCTCTTTCACCGCCACCTTCACCGTTATCGTACACCTTCACCTCATCATACACCACCACCTTCACCTTCACCATACACCACCACCTTCACCATCCACCACCACTGTCACCGTCCACCACCATCATCACCGTCACCGTTCAGAACCACCTACATCGTCACCGTCTTCCACCAAATTATCGTCACCATCCACCACCACCTTGATCATCTAATTTTAAATTTGTAGACGTAGATCTAATTTTCAGATCTAGATCTGAAAAAGTAAATCTAGATCTACTTTTTCAGATCTAGATCTAAAAAACTAGATCTAAAAAAGTCGCTGCATTTTATATATATGTTACTGCATTTTAGATCTACTATGTAGATATGGAAAAAATACTGCATTTTACGTTCTGAGCCTGCATTTTACGTTTCATCTACCGCATTTTCCGTTTGTTTGGCTTATTTATGCATGTTACTTTGTTTACTGCAATTTATGTTTCATTTACCGCAGTTTACGTCTTTTTCAGAATTTGTATGCATTTTAGTTAGTTTACTGCATTTTATGTTTTTCCACCGCATTTTACGATTTTTCAGCATTTTGTTACAATGTACTTGTTTACTGCAATTTTATGTTTTTCACTGCATTTTATTGTAAGTTGGCTTATGTTGTTATTCATTTTGTAGATAAAAACAGTTAAGAAGATTGCAATGAAGAAACGACCAAATCGAAGTAGGTTAAGTTTGAAGTTGAAAAGAAGAAACCATCTCCTGAAAGTTACCATGTTGAAAATAAAGAATTTGTATATTTTTAAGTATGAAAATGATTTGTTAGTGAATTTAAGAAGTTTACGATATGATGTTTGTTTTGTAAGAAACAATGAAGTGCAAGTGAAATTCGAACTGCATTTTATTTTTTGGCACTGCATTTTATTTTCGGGCAGATCCTTAATTTTTTGAAAATTGCAAAATGGTCCCTAACGGCCTGATAGGTGGGGACCGTGTCTGACACTTGTCAGCTTTTGATTAGCTGAAATCCTGCTCTCCCTGCCCCTCATAGAGCCTCTGCTCCTCTGAACCCCACCCTTTGAAAAAATAGACTATTTTATCTTGAAATATAAATGCAATCAAGACTCTAAGACATTAATTTTTGATTAAAAAGTAGTACATTTCTAAATTAAATATGTTTCATAAAAAAATATACGGTCGTTTGTCATTTCGTCGTGAGATATCAAATCTGGGTAAGGTTCAAATGAGGCTAAAAATTTGTGTGAGAATAGAGGAACCAATGATATGGTGCCATGTGTACAAAGAGAATACAAAACTCATTTACCCCTTAAGTTAAACATCTCACAAATGACAAATCGAAAAATTATGAAAATTGCACCATTAGATTCAGCGTTTGATCCTCTTCGATTTGCCGTCCATTAAGGCATACTTTTGGTGTCCCGAAACCCCAAACTTCCAACCCTAAACCCTAACCCCTAAACCCCAAACCCTAAACCCTAAACGCTTTATAAAACTCTAAACCCTAAATCATACTAAACCCTAAACCCTGCTAAACCCTGCTAAACCCTAACACTAAACTCTGCTAAACCCTAACACTAAACCCTGCTAAACCCTAAACCCTAAATCAAATGTATAATCAATCACTAACACATGTGTTACTAATATGTAAAACTCGCCAAAAAAATGAAGAAAAAAAAAGTTCGTCGGAAGTATGCCTTGATGGACGGCAAATCGAAGAGGATAAAACGCTGAAAAATATGGTGCAATTTTCATGATTTTTCTACTTGTAGTTTGTGAGATATTTAATTTTTAAAAACGTGGATAAGAGAGAAAAAAGTGACACATGGCATATTGTGGTTGGTTCCCCCATTCTCACACAAAATAAATGGTCTCAATTGAACTCTTCTCTATCAAATCTATGGTTTTAAATGAGGCTAAAAATGTTTATTCATAGAGTTGTTGAAGTGTTAAATTAAAGGGTGTTATTAAAAATGGGTATTTAAAAGGAAAATTATGAATAGTTAAAGGACTAGACTGAAATATTTATAATAATAAGGGCATGATAAAAAAAAAAAAAAAAATGGGTGTTGTCTTCCGAGGACCTGCAAAAACCTTTTCCCCATGGTGCTTTTAACTTACCAAAAATCTACACTTTTCCATCATAAATATCATTCAAATAGACTAGATCGTTCAAAAATGAACATAGTATAAGATAAAATGGATCAAAAAATTGTTGCCCCATCTGTTTGTGATGCCCCGGACCGTTCCCCATGCCGCTCGTGCGTAGTACATCATTTAGTTATTGCTACAACTAACCTCCGGCTTCGAGGCCTAACTAATAAGAACTACAGACTAACCTCCGGCTTCGAGGCCTAACTAATAAGAACTACAGACTAATATTTTCCTTTATTTTGAGTAACATTTCTTTCGAAAATCAGTTTAAGCCCTAAGAGCTTTCGATAAGAGTAAATAAACGTCATAAATACACTTAAAATTTCTATTAATAATCTTAAATCACATTTAAATACATGATTAGTAAAAGGGAAGTTTGAGTTTATTAAATACAAAGTTTAACTTTATTTAATGCATTTATATACATTTATCGAAAACCCTTAATGATTCCGTTAGCAAAACCTTTTTTTTTTTCTCGAAATGTTAGAATAAACTATAAAACGGTAGCTAGTGTGGGCTTTTTATTAGGTTCCAAATTACGAGGAAATATAATGACCTAATGGTTTTAAATTCAAATAAAAGATATTTAATCCCTTTTATGTTTTAAGGAAAAAATGTAGCCACTATTATAGAGAGAAAAAGAAAAGGAGTGAGAAATACACATTCTCAATCTTGTGTACAACAACCCACAAAATTGCCTATACGCGAAGATTGAACGGTGAGATCGTCATTATAGCATCCGGAACGGATGGCAGATTTATTGGTGATATTATTACTCTTTGTCTTTAGATTGATTCCATACTTGTTGATGTTGTAGTTCGAGAGTACGATGATTATTGTATTTGTATCCCTCTAATGCATATAGAGAAGACCCGTTGTATTTCTCTCTTGCTGAAATTAGTGGACTTTAATTGGCCCACGGGCTACGTGGTTTGTACTCTCGCATTGAGAGGTTTTCCATGTATAAAGTTTTGCATTCCTTGTATGTGTTTTGTTATTATTCATTTGTATTGATTGGAGATGATTTTGATTGCATTTTGTGTACCCTAATTGTTTGCATCATCGTTAGTTCATATGGGTCAGAAAGTGTTGTCTAGGGTTAGAAAGTGTTGTCTAACAAGCGTTTAATTCCGAATTTGTGTTTACCCCTAGCTATACGATGTTTTTAGTGGATGCGTTATACTCTAATAACGTAAAATATAGACAAACAAAGGCAACAAACCATGCCTACAAAATACAAATACGCCACTAACATTACAAATTTTGCAAGCTACGCACGTATTCGTAGTCAGCATCAGATGGAGATGTATCTTAAAAAAATTAATACCAAGAAATGATGAATCAAGAAAATATTTTCATGGAAGAATCATAGAAATAATCAAACAGTAATTAATTTGAAGTTTCAAATAACACTAGGAAAAAAAATAAATCTAACAAGGAATCTGTTCAGTAAACCATTTCATGACGGAGAATGGAGCCTTGATCAACGCTATCGCCAATTCTACGATCACCGTTACACAAAAACAACATGGACATAAACAGCTCAAAATCAACCTGCACCCATACCATATACAATATATATTATCAATGATCAATACTCCGTATTATTTTGTTAATTATATATTATTTTATATTTCTCAGTTCGATCAATGAATTCACTTCCACAAGTTAATCACTCAAAAATTCTTCGGTCAATTATTTCGATTTCACGTATAAATCTAAAGTATCGGAAGTGTTATATAAATCATAATGTTAATGTATGTATATGTGTATAAAACATTACGGGAGGATAAATTTTTTAAAAAACATAAGATTCAAACACGTGTCAGTTTGTGCCATCATATTATCATTCATTATATTACCAGAAGTTTTATTTTGCGATAAATATTAGTTTATATACATACGTAGAGAGAGGGGAGAGACGAACCCGACGATCCAGATGACGATTCCGATGAGAGAGAGGAGGAGGGCAACGAAGGCGAAAGGGAGGCCTAACAGAAACCCTAACGGTCTGCATCTACAGTCATCGTCATCGCCACAACAACACATAATGTTTGTATTTTAAATTTGGATTGAAATTGAATTTGGAGTAAACTTAATTTGTGTTGAATTTAAAGTGGTGTGTAATAATAATAATAAGAAGAAGAAGATAAGGGGGAGAGTTGACGTGATGTCGACGGAGTATACAAGAAGAAGACGACGATGTCAAGGAAAGTAAATCATTAAAGATATAAACTGCTCTGACCATTACACCTCAACTACCTTCCTTGTATATTAAAAATTAATTATTAATTATATATAATTAATATAATATAAAGTAGATGATATTATGAATATCAATAATAGTTTTATCAACATTTTATTCTACTTTATGTAAAATACACCATGCACGTAATATGCATTATTACGAATTTGAGTCGTTATCACAGAAATTAACGGCTTAAATCGTCTTACTCTCCTCTCTCTCTAAATGCATAGAGGATGATACCTTTATCATATTAAAACTACAAAGAAGCGTATATTTACTTATTTGGTTTACTAGCTTTTAAATTCGTGTATACACACAGATTATTTGTGTTGTTATATAAAATTTGAATGGTTATTGTTATATACATTAAAAGGGTATTATTTTCTTTTAATTATAAATAAAAGAACTAAATTGATACTCGTATTTGCAGATATAGAAATATCGAATTGTTAAAGAATGTAATTCAAATTTAGTTATCTTTTAATTTTTTATGACATCATCTTGTCCTAAATTTCAGCTAATTGGACAAATCAAAAATCAAATTGGCTAATTGAATTTTTGACGACATCACTCATTTCCTATACGGAGTATTATATTTATTAAGGAAAAGAATTATTTTTGAAACGCCCCAAATTCGTGAACATTTTTTTTAGTAAAGTCCCACGTCTAAAATATGACATTATATACTCGTTATATCATTCCCTCAATCAAATAAGGACTCAAATAAGAAAATGTTGAAATTACAAGTGATTCCCCAGGAATGACTCCCATTCCCCAGGAATCAGGCTTGCTGTTAACATTTAGATACGGATTCCCAAGGAATGACTCCCATTCCCCGGGAATCAGAGCTGCACAAACTAATACCCAAATACGAATTTCAAACGCGCATAACTTTTTACTCGTTACGAATTAGACCACCAAATTTTGCAGGCACCTCCAATATGCAAAAATAAAACTTTACCCTTTTACACTTTTTCAAAATATGCATTTATCGAGAAAACGAACGTGTGACCAATTTTTGACCATTTTAAGCCATTTTGGTGGACAAGTCATATTCCAAATGGCTTGGTTTTAGACTTCTATTTTTTACCCACATATTCTATGATACATTTGACACGTGTGAGCATATTCATCAACATCATACACCCACTCTAATTCGTTTTGACTCCTTTGACCCGTTTAGTGTCCATTTGAACACTTTCCCTAAAACTAATCCATTTCAACCATTTGACTCTTGGATTCAATTCTTTTCAACAACATACTAAAATTCTTGACTCATGATCATTCATTTGGACCACAATACAACATTTGACTCGTTGATCATAATTACACCAAAATTATGATCAATACTTACATATTTCAACATATATTACATTTACCACCATACAATATTCTCATTACCCAATTTGACACCATCATAATCCACTTTGACTTTGCCAAGTCAAAGACGCATTTTTCAACCAAATGACACTTTACTCTTAATTCATCAACATAATTCAAATGTGTCTTTTTGGGCGATTTACACAAGTGATAATTCAAACGACAATTCAAAAGAAAGAGAAGCTTGTCTAACCACATTGCAAGCTCCAATCCACACTACTTCCTTGAATTCGTATTTCATCCAAATGGTTCGACTGAACCATATACCTACAAAATGAAACCACTGAACCGGATAAGCATAAAACTTAGTGAGCTTATGAATACTTAAATGAATAATTTATAAATACAACAATATATTTCGTTAATCAAAATACACTTATCTGATTCCACAATAAGCTATGAAACAATTGTAAAGATTCTCATTTATTTCGTATGGATCCACAATCCAATAGATACGAGTAAGCAAGGCACCACTTTTTATCAAAATGGATACCATGCTTAATAGATACAAGTAGTGCTAGGCACTTATTTCGTAATCACCAATTATTTCGTAATGATACATCTCTACAAATTACTCATTCCACCAAAAGCCACAAAATCATCCTATTACTCCACGTAACTATCACTTAATCACAACTAACATCTTAGCATGAAGCACAAAACATAACATCACTACACACATATAATCCATATCCTAATAATCACATTCAGAAACAAGATTCGAAACAAATAGTATTCCGTTGGGTCATATAACCTCTTGCTCATAAGCAATCCGGTAAGACATAACCATAATAATCCACAATTAAGAAACAAGATAAGATACAAATAAATATCACTTGATTGTATAAACCTCTTGCTCGTAAGCAATCTGGAACATACAATCATTACTCATTTAATTCCCATAACACTCACCTTTGCTTTTAAGCAACAACATGATGAAATCCTTGAATAGCAAGTCCATCATTCTTGATCACCTAATGGATAACACATCGATACAATAACACATTTAACAACTAATAATCATCAAAATCAATACATCAACATTATCAATCCATCACCCTTTTGAATTGATTATACTACATAAAATCTATTATTTCATGATTCTCTTTATTTCACTATTTCATTATTTGATTACTATTTCAATGATTATTTCTTATTATAATTCAAGATTCATCAATACTTCATTAAATTCATTATTTCATTACTTATACCATAATTATATTCATGAATCAATCACTTATATTTCATTTTAATCATCACTAATGATCACCATGATCACTTTCAACATAATCATAATCATCCTCATTAGCCTAATTAACCCACTTGCTTAATTCTCTTGATTCAATATTTCAATTCTCATAATCATACTTTAATAACCCTTTTTAAACACTATTAATAACCCTAATTAAACACTAATTAAGGTGTATACCAAATCATCCTTCTTTATACAAAACCCACTTGATTACTAACCATATATTTCAATTAATCCATTATTTCATTGAATTAATATCATTCATCATCATAGATATAATTATTCATCAAAACCCACCAAACCCTCAAGAACACTACACATGATTCTTCATTTTAAACTCATTTTAATGATTCCACAATCACTAGTAAGCTTATCTATCATCAATTCAATGTATTTCATACTTTATTTCGTATTGAAATCATTAATTTCATAAACCCCCATGAAAACCCATAGAAATTAAGACTCTAGATTAAGAAAATCAAGAAAGGAGATTACCTCATATGAAGAATTGATTAATCATAGATGAATTCATGTTCTCTAGCTTCAATTTCATGTTTTGAATCAATTTCAAGTTAGGGTTTAAGGTTTGTACGTGTTTCTTGATTCGTGATGCTTCTGGGAGTTGAAAGAAATGAATATATGATACGTACATATGTGTGTAGTAATAGATATATATGTGTTAATTTATTCCCCGTGATTATTATTGTCTGGAACTTTAAAACCGACTTACAATTATTACTATTTTATTTAACCTAGAGTAATAACAATTTAAAACAACTACTATTACTTTATTCACAATATTACTTTTGGATTTTGGGATGTTACAATTTTATTATTATCTTTTTTTATAAAAAAGAAGTGGTTCTTTGTTTCCCCCTTCAATTGTTTGTGCAAAATTGTATTCCTGAAAAAAAAAACTAAAAAATCAAATTTATATATCTTCATCTTTTCTTTATATCATTATCATTATCATTATCATTTCATTAGTTTATATATAAAAAGGATCACTTGCATTCTAAGCATGACACATAGTCATTTTTTAAGATCACTACTACAAAAAAGGTTATTAAGACCCCTAAATATAGACCGGTTATTGATGAAACCGGTCTTATAAAATTTCTCCGCCAAAACAAATAAAATAGAACCGGTCTAAATGAGTGAGATGACCGGCCTAAATATGCCAGATAATATTGTTGGATAGAAAACCCATCAAATATTTCTCTAAGTAGAACACGTCTAAATACCAAACCGGTCTAATTGAAATTTTAATGTTGGCGGAATAAGACGATTCAAAACTTTTCAGATGAAATTGGAGGGAACTTATTAGTATCGATCCCTCTTTTTTCTACCTATGTTTTCACTTTTCACCTCCACCCATTTAGTTTTCACCCAACTACCAACATATTCTGCTCCGCTACGGCGCTACCACCCATCCCGTTGTCACTAATCGCACCAGTGTTGCCCTGGCAGGAGCAAACTCAACCATCATCGTCTATGAATCTGGCTTCCATCGTTGTATGGTAAATTTCAAATAATTTGTTGTGTTTTCTATGATTTCTCTTTGGTATTATAAGATCGTAGTATATGAGTATTATAAAGAAACAAAAACTTATTTAGGAATTGGATCTCATTTTTCTTTTTTATCTGTTGACACTTCGTTCCTCTATTAGTCTATTATGCCTTTTTTTTTACCCAGTTATTACTAAATGTACACAATTATTGAGTAGAAGGTTAATCATCGAATATGTTTTTTAGTCAATATGTAAGAGTAGATGATATAACATATGATCGACATCATCATATAGTTAAACAGAATACAAATACCTATTGTATTTATTAGCCTTTGAAAATACCTAAATGTGTACTTGAAATTCTATAATCAACTTATATACTCCGTAGTTTCAAATTTTCAATTCATCAATTAAAAAAAGTTTTCATGGAGGGAGCTATCTAGGATCCCTTCGTAAGTCTATTATTACTATTGTATGTAACTTATGTGTTAATGTTGATTTACGAGCTAGCATTGTAACTAATTTGTGATGACGGTTTCAGTTATATCTTATTATCTTTCATGTGATTCCGCACACCACGAGAAAACAAGGTAACAAGAATCCCGACTTTGTTAATTGTTATCATTAATTTTGATTAATAAGAATAAATTGCTTATAAATTATTTATGGAAGCAAGTTAAGTGTATTTCTCAAGACTGTCGGTTGATGATCATCGTGTATGTTAATTCTGGTATACTAAATTGCTATGTATGTTATTGCTTTGTAATATTCAGTTTCTTTTTATACTCCGTATATGTATATACCTGATTTGGAGCTGGATTGGTCGAGAATAAGTTTAGTATTCCTAGATTGTATACATTTGCTGTTTGAACCTCATAACATAAGTTGAAGTGTATAGTGAGGATGCCCTCCAAGAAACCAAGAAGCCCCATATACATGTAAGTATGTGCAGGTTTTTGATAATGGGAAGGAGGCTTTTGTTACAGGTTGTCATTAGAGCTCCTCCACAAGGCTTGTAGTAGAAGTTCACCTTAACTGAATTTCCGTTTGAACTTTATGCTACTTTGGAAACAAGGATTTACAAATACCTTGTAGTTACTTTGTTTAGATTAATCAATTTCAAGTTAGTTTATCGATTTGATTCGGAGAATAATTTATGCAATTTTGTATTTCTAGACAGTGTTGTTTGTGTATACACAATGGGATTTGGTTTCTATTAAATAACATGTTTGAGGAATTCAGTTGTCTCCAAACGCACCAGTGCTTCCACCGAGTAACATCAGCAAGGGCGAACTCCATTATCACCATCAAAAGCTTATACGGTTGAACCTAACTCACTGTCATCATGGTATTGTTAAATAATTTTGCTTGCGGCTATCTTTCATGCGATTCTGTGTACCATCAAAAATAAGGTAACAAGAATCCATAAATGTTTTCATTTAATTTAATCAACAAGAACATCATGAATAAATTGTGTACATATTGAGTATGTTTGTTTACAAGTTATTCTCAGGACTTGGGTCGAAGATCGTCATGTATATTAATATTGATACATTAGATTTATATTGTTAGCTGGATGGTATAGCGAGGATGCCTTCAAGATCAAATGAGTCCTGAGCGTGTAATATGTCTATATATTGTTCCATAAAGTCTATTTGACCATATCAATTTTACTGAAACAGGACATGAAAATGGAGATGCTGGAAATTAGGAAGATACAGATAGATGTATGTGCCTAAATATCAAATGGTAAGTTATGGAATTGTGTATTTCAGTTTTGATGTAGAACTTACATTTATTACTCCCTTGCATTTTTAAACATGTTTAATTGTCTTTAAGAGTATATCATTGTTGTGGTCTTCATCACCAAAATAAGTTGAAAATAAAGATATCAATTTCAAGCATTCATATAAGACCTTCAACGGTATATGTAACTTTATATTATATATTTATGTTGTTAAGTTTGCTACTGCTAATTCCTTTTGTATTCTAACAATTATGGCAACCTGCTTTACAGCTAGTGTGACCTCCTCGACTTCATCAGTTAATAGTGGGAAAGATTATGGATGCTTTAGCGAGTGGTGGTGCATTAGAAGTCCTCCAAAAGGTTTTTGAGTAGTAGTAGTTAATCGTAATCGAATTTCAGTTTGCACTTTGTGTTACTAGTTTAGGATAATGCGAATATGTTAGAGTTACTTTATTTACATGTATTGGATTCAGGTTAGTGTTTTCTTTTGATTTTAAAGATGATTTATGCACTTTTGTACATACATTGTTGCTGATTTGTAAATATATAACTTTAGTACCGTTCGACTTGATCATATGGTTTTAGTTATCGCAGTGAATTATGGTTTTGTAGCAGCAAGAATTGGTTATATAGCAGCTGCAATTTATTTATTTAATTTTTTTTTTGTTTAAACATTACATTAAGACCGGTTGATGTTAAGGAACCGGTCTAGATCGTCTCCTTGGACTCCCGCCACCAACTAATGCAACCGGTCTACATATGGTTATCTAGACCGGTTTTAGAACCGGTCTCTTTGATTTTTATCAATTAGACCTGCTCTATCAAGACCGGCTCCAGAACCGCTCTACATAGGCATTTCAACCGGTCCTTTTATGCCATTGTGTACTAGTGGATGACAAGTGTAATTCACTTTGTATAATTTATTCTTAATTTTCTTAATTTTTATGTTTCATTTTTTAATTTGTAATCTTCCTTTTCATAATTTTTCTTCTCTTCCTTATATCTTAACCTTTTATTTCAATCTTAATATACATGTTATATTAAATAAATTAATACCATGAAAGTGAAATACACATCTATGAAAATGAACAAACCAAATAGTTAAGCTTCCTTGTTAAAATCATTTTTTAAGACAAGTGTAATGAATTTTGTATAGTTTATTTTTAATTTTCTTAATCTTTATGTTCCATTTTTTATTCTTAATCTTCTTATGCATTATCTTTAATTCTCTTCCATATATCTTAACCCTTTATTTCATCCTTTACTATACATACATCATATAAATTAATACCATAGAAGTGACACTCACATCTATGAAAATGAAGAAACCAAACAATGAAGCTCTTTTGTTAAAATAAAATAAAAAACTAAACAAAATACAAAATCATTATTCTTTTTTATATATCTCAAAAATATATAGTATCTATATATAACTAAGAGAGGAGACCCTCCATTATATGTCAACTATACACCCATGCCACATCACCTATATCCTATGTGTTATCATTATATTAAACACTTTGATGAGGTGGATTCTTCTACACTTAAAAGGTAAATAAGATAATATTTTATTAAAAAATCAAATTATAATTAATTTAATTTAATGTGTCATTATTTTTTAATAATAAATAATGCAATAGATAATTAAAAATTATAGCCAATTTAATCCAAACTAATGTAAGGGATAGCTTCTGTTATATAATTTTTAGTTGTAGCCGAAAATCAAGAATTTATCTATCTATTTTTCACTCTAATTTTGAGTTATAAAATTTGTTTATTCTTCTTTATCTTAATCTTCGTCATTCTTTCTCTAATTCTAATAATTAAATTACGATAACTTACTTTTGATATCATTATAGCTTTCATCGTAATTTGTCAATTTGACAACATTTTTATCATCTTGCGAACTTAGGGATTACAATTTCATTTATTTTGTAATCTAAATACAACCTTCATGAATAGGTAAATCAAGTTCATTGTCTCTCTTTTTTTTAAAGGGTTTATTAGTTTTAATCACAAAGTAAGTTTAATTTTCCATGTGACTGGTGAGGGATGTAATTTTATAATTTCTATATTAATTTTCAAATCTATATAATGTCTTATTTATGTATCTGTATATATTGGATTGCAATAGTAGAATGATTTTGGTTTTGTATATTTGGATGCACATTAGTTGTTCAATAAAATTTCAAAATAGTTATATTTTCAAAAGGTTGTTTCGACGGGCAACCTTAACCCGGTATCATGTGGATCCGATGCGACCCTTCCACAAGGACTACACCTCAGGCAATATTCAGTTATTTATGTTTGCTAAAACTATAAACACACTCATTGTTATTGCAACTTTAGTAATGAAAAAGGTTACTATGCTCAAACAATTATTTTTACTTAGAAAATGTTACTTTACATTTTAACCTTTTTAATTTATTGATATATTATGGGGAGAAAATGCTTTTCTTATTTGAATTTTTAATGGGTCAAAACTTATAAAATATTATTAATATCATTAAAAAAAGTTATATTTTTAAAACAATTTGAAAGTTTTTAAGGGGTTAGCTGTCATCCATCTCCCGATATTTACTCAATATTATTTAACTTTTAAATGTATAAAAATGGATTATATAAAGGGAAGTAATTTGTACACCACATTTTTAGCCATATACCACAAAATATGTTTTACAGTGTTGTAATAGAATAATGATAATGTACTTACTATCACCCTTGTATAAGGTGTATACAATAAGAGATTAAATATGATCATTAAAACATTTGATATAACATTTTAGATTATGATCGATGTATATAACATTATCTTTGCTAGCCGTGCATCGCACGGGTTTAACACTAGTTTATGTATATTGACCTTCTCCTATATCTTCTACTATATAAATAAGAAATGTATATATTTATCTTAATTTTTTTTAGCAAATAACCACCCAAAATACTTTAAATGGTTTCATAATTGACATGTTAGTGTTTGAGAAATTAATAACTTTCTTTACCTCAACCTCAGTTCTTAAACTAACACATCTATCACTTTGCAAAGACATATACATTACGTCTTCATAACATTTACATTTTTATAACGATAGTTTATAATTTTAATCTTAATAAAATTTTAAAATAAATATATAAATAAATATTATATATGTTTTAGTCCTTTTTAGACACAATTTTTTTCCTTAGCATTCTAAACCATTTTATTAAGTGAGAAAGTCATATATGATAATTATACGTTTTTAAGTGCATAATTCATTGGTACTAAAATAACTCACCTTAATTGGTAATCTCCATGTTTATCTACATTTGATAGCACCCGAAATCGACGCTAGCTAAATGCTAAAGGGATCAAAATTTTGAAACCTTTACCAACATCAAAGATATTAGTACCTTTATTTATATTGATATTACCCTAATGAAAATTCATTAGATGAATGGATGTCGAAATGCATCACTTTTTTATTTTTTTTTATACAATTAATTTTTCGTAAATATTTTCACACTATCAATTTATATGTCTATCTGAAGTGTCCAAAAAATAAGGATTGTTAAGACACAAAAAAGTTTATTTTCATTTTGATTCAAGCACCAACTTTCAAAGTAAAATACATATAATATTATAAAAATAAACATTTACTCCCTCCGTTCCAGTGAAAGTATCCACCTTGACTCAACATACAGTTTTAAGAATCTCTACTAACTATATTTTTCACCGATCAAATATCAACTTTATCCATTAAAATCTTTTTTGATAGATTAAAACCAAAGTGAAAACTTAAAATGAGACATCCCAAAATAGTAACCTAGACACTTTATGTGGGTTGGAGACTTGGATGTACTGATTATTCTGAAAGTGGGCCGTGCATCGCACGGCCTAAAATCCTAACTTGTAATAAAATAAAATCATCAAGATTGCTTCAAATGCTTAGAGCACAGGGTGTGGTAAACGGTGTTCTGGACAGTGTTCTGGAGAATGTTGAAAGTGAGGATTATGTGGTGCGGTGAAACTAAATTTACAGTGTTCTGGAGTTTTTTATTATTTGTTTTATTTTATTTTTTAATGATGGTAATTATATAAATTAATATATAAAAAACAAATAAATATAATAAAACAACATATAATTCATTAAAGCAAAATTAAAAAAAAAAAAAACAAAATCCTAAAATTGGCTAGCCATCTGATATCTATCTGTATCTGTGCATATGTATCTATCTATATCTATATCTTCTCTGACTCTCTATCTATATCTTCTATATATATATCTATATATATCTATCTATATCTATATTTCTGATCATCATCTTCTTTGCACATCATCATCTTCACCAGCAACAACAAATCATCATCATCATCATCATCATCATCATCGTCGTTCAACATCATCATCATCATCTTCGTACAACATACTCCCGATCACCACTTTCCGTTTTTTACTTAATTAAATCGTGACTCACAGAAAAAGAAGAAGAAAAAAAAAAAAAAAACAAGAACGTCGAGTGCTCTCAACGTCCGAAACTGGACGGTGTCACCTGAACGGCGAGAAGAACGCCGGCGAGAACACCGGCACGGGGCGCCAGAACGTCGTCGCACGGCGTTCTCGATGGTGAACGGCGACGCCACGTCAGTGCACACCGTGTGCTCTTACATCTAATACCTTCAAATGCTTACATCTAAATATCTTTAAAAGTGACATGTGTCAATCTAATCAACTTCATAATTAATAAATAAGTTTTGTTAAATATATAAATCAAAAAGTTTCAAAAATCAGCTAATGAAGAAAATATTCTTAGCAAATGATGTATTACTAGATCAAGACCCGCAGATTTGCGGGCTATGAAAAGTTTGAAGTGTAGGATGATGATGGTAGGTAGATTTTGTAAGCCGTGACGACATTATATTAAAACTTAAAACAATGACAATAAGTCCAGAGAAAAGAAAATTAAGGTAATTTTGAAGGTTAAGTGGGTTAAACTGTCATAGAAATAATTTAAGTCCATCAAATTTATATGAATCTTCTGTGGGTAGATGGTAGACTTTAAATATTTAAGAGGTTGCATGTTTGGGTTTGCCAGTTGTTAAATAAATCTCGCAAAGATTTCGTGTAATGCATCATGAGTAAGAATAAATGGAAAAAAAAAATGACGTACCAAAAAATGTGTTGTGTGTAAATCTAATGATTGACCATTTTGCAATGTGATTGTAATAAACATAACACCAATTTCGAACGTAGTTGTTTATATATATAAATTGCTCAAGAGAGTCAAGTAAGCATAAATAAGTAAACTGGGCAACAATATATTTAAGAACATAATAAAGTAGTTTCTAAAGTGAAATTGCGATGTCATGGAATTGCTTTGACATCTTATTTTCTTCGGCTTCTTCTTTTAGCATTTCTTCTAACACCAACCAATCCTCAGCATATTCCTGAAAATGATGTTTTTAGTGAATGTTGTATAGTTTGAAATCAAATTAAAATTGAAGATGGACAAGGGTATTGAGTATTACATCATGGGCTTGTTCGGTTTGAATAAAGTGATACATATCATCATGTTCTTTATGTATTGCCTCCATTAGTTTGGTATATTCATCATCACCCTACGTATTTAATCAAGATTAATATATACTATATAACACATGTAACATACAAATGTACAACATGATACCATTTTAGATGGGGAATCATAAATCACAATAGGTTCCCTGGACTTCGATAGTGCACTGTTTTCCGCACGCTTCTGTTTTTTTGTCTCAACGTTAGGCTGTAAAAAAGTTGATGAAGATAAGGCGTAGTAGTAATCTACATTTGGTTTGCAAATATATACAATACAAACAGTTTTAGTTGTCTACTATTTCATCTTCAGAATATTGTATATGAATCATTGCAACCTCTTTCCGTTTTCCCATTTGAATGGTGGGAATGGTTTGTTGTATTCCTGTAAAGTATTATCATTGCATTTATATTGGTTCAATTGTGAAAGGAAGAACACGAGGCTGTTAGAACTTAAAATAAAAGTTATATATGAATAAAGAAGAAATACGTACAAACCTTTTCGCCGGTGGACATCTTTCTTAAAGCGTGTACCGAAAGGTTAGTATTTATAAGAAAAATGAACGGGTTGTGTATGAGTAGGAAGGTTTAAACATTTTGTAGGCATGATATAGTTATGTAGTTGATCAATCATTGAAAAGTTAAATTAAGTTAAGGTTGACCAAAAATCACGTTTGCGTTACAGGTAATGGCGTATTTTCTTTTTCAATAGTTAATGATAAAATTATAAAATAGGAAAGTCATAAATTGTAAACAAAAAAGATATTTTTGCAATCATGTATGTCTAGAACTTTTGAGTTACCTTTTATATAATTTCTTTTGAAGGTGAACGATAGTAATGATTGGATAGTCTTTCAAATGCTTTTTATTTTTTTATTTATATATTTTTTTAGAATGATTTAATTAGTTTATATAGTAAAAAAGAAAGATGGACATGAATGAACGGAGTAGGTAATGTGTGTATGAAGAATTGAAGAGGTTTAGTGAAACGCCCCTATTTTATAACGCCCATATTTCAATAGATATTTTTTTTTATAGAAAACTTGTATATTTCAAATTTATAAATTCATAATGCTTAGGAATATCATTCCATCACATTTGGTCCCATTTTATATTCTACAATCTATTCCATTGAAATATACTTTTGATTTTACATATTCAAATAAATACAACCATGACACATTATATCAAATCATAATCTTTTGGGCGATTTATACAATGGTATTACAAAACGACAATTCAATAGAATATGAAACTTGTATAATGACACAACAAGTTTCAATCCACACTTACTTCTTGTAATCACCTTTCATCCAATTGGTTCAACCGAACCAACACCTACAACATAAAACCACTGATACGAGTAAGCATATAGCTTAGTGAGTATACAAGCAACTAATTAAATAATTCACAAACAAGATACAATTTATCAATAACTACTTATTTCTTTTAAATAGAAACTATTGCACAACAATAAAGATTCGACAATATTTCGTATGGATCCATGATCCAATAGATACAAGTAAGCATGGCACTAATCCCATATGGGTACCAAGCTTAATAGATACCAAGTAGTGCCAAGCACTTATTTCGTGATATTCAATTTCTACAATACTAAATCCATATATTCCAATTAATTCACATAGTCCTATCAATTCACATAATCCTCCTAATTCACATAATTCTCCTAATTCACATTATCTTACGAGTTCACATAATCCACATAATTCAATCATCCACATAATACTATACTATTTCCAATTAACTCAACTATTAACAACAATCCACAACTATGGTCAACAACCAATATTTCTTAAGATACGAAACATAATACAACATAGAAACACACATGATATACAATTATAAGAAACAAACAATAAGAACAACTATAAGAGAAACAATATTCCAAACGAATGTATGAACCTCTTGCTCGTAAGCAATCCAGAACATACAATCATTATTCAAATAGTCCTCGTATTACTCACCTTTGCCTTTTTAAGCAATTGCATGATTTCGCACTCGAATCGCCGATCCATTGTTCTTGATCACCTAGCATATAACTTATGAATACAATAATACATTTAACAACTATACTTCAATATAAACAATGCATTAACACTATCAATCCATCACCCTTGATGGATTGATCATTCTACCTCTAATCCTTTATTTCATGATTCTCTTTATTTTTATAACTTCTTAAATTCATTATTCCATAGTTTATTCCATAGTCACATACATGACTTTATTACTTGTATATATTTCAATTATTACTAGTGATCATTATGATCATTTTATCAACTTAATCATAATCAATTCTCATAAACATAATCAATCCAACTACAAAATTCTTTGAGTTAATACTTCAATTCTTGTAATCATATATCAATAACCTTTTTAAACACCAATTTAGGTGTATTAACACTAATTCATATCCATATGATCAAAACCCACTTTGATCATATATCCCAAATTCAATTAATCCATTTTTAGATCAAATTCATGTTACTCCTCATCATTTAAACACTTATACATTACTAATTCATCATAATATGGCTTAAATTCAACCTAGAAATCATTAGCTATTCAAACCCATCAAAACCCTCAAGAACACAATTCAAGATTCTTGATCTTTAATTCATTCTAGTGTTAATTCAATCACTAATAAGCTTATCTATCATCAATTCAATGTATTTCATACTTTATTTCATATTAAATTCGTTAATTTCATAAACCCCCATGAAAATTCAAAGAAACTAAGATTCTAGGTTAGACTAAATCAAGAACAAGGATTACCTTAGGTTGTAGATGATTAATCCTTGTTGAATTCGAGTTCCTAGCTTCGATTTCAGGTTTAAAATTCGATTTCTTTGTTTAGGGTTAGGGTTAATACGAGTTTGAAGTTCCTGGATGTTTTGAGAAGTAATTTTAACGATATATGATACGTACACATATAGATATATATGTTTATTTTATACCCCGTGATTATCATTGTCTGGAACTTTAAAACCGACTCACAGTTATTACTATTTTATTTCACCTAGAGTAAAAATAACTTAAAACATTTACTATTACTTTATTCACAATATTACTTTTGGATTTTGGGATGTTACATTTAGAATACTGACTGATTTATGTGGATGGGCGAAAAAATTAGTAACAAAAAGTATATGATAAATAAATAAAACGAACGAAATTTGAAATTACAACGGAATGACAGTGTTTATTGCGAATGTTATAAACGTTTCAACATTTGGAAATCTAAAAATGTTTCGCTTATTATTCTGTTTTTATGTGATAGTATTCGAGTAGACTAATAATAATAATAATAATAATAATAATAATAATAATAATAATAATAATAATAATAATAATAATAATAATAATAATAATAATAATAATAATAATAATAATATTAATAATATTAATAATAATAATAATAATAATAATAATAGTAATAATAATAATAATAATAATAATAATAATAATAAATAATAATTTTGATAAGAAACATTTCGCTATATTTTTAAGATGTTCAATAAGCACACCGGCTGTTGCTTGTATACCAATATTGGAAGCACAAAAACAATAAATATGCTAAATTACACAAAACCCATTTTTCTACTAAATAAAGGATTGTCAATAATGTAGGCTAAAGAGCTAACACCAATGACAATCTTCTTTATAAGCTATGCATGCTGATATGCATATTTTAAATTGTAGCCTCTTGGTGAATGACACGGCGTCCGTGCATAATGTAGATATGTAAGAATGAGTCAACCCCAAAAATATACAATAGCGTTTGTATGTCGCTATCACTTTCTATTTTCTGTATGGTATCTTCTCCTCCGTCGGTTGCTTTAATTATTGAAGCAAACCAATGCCTACGATTGCACGGACATCTCACAAAGTTAGTTAGAAACGATGTCATGTAAGACATATTAAGTTGTTGTCGCGTAACATGTAAATCGATGAGACTGCAACCACCCAAATACTCGAGATGGTTATTTGAACGTGCCAAAAGGCCACCATAATGAATTTCAACTTTTAGTTCAATATCGAAAGGTGGTAATAACCTGTAAAATAATGAACAATAGAAAGACATTATAAGTAATTTGATATTAAACAATATGGTAACCTATGAAATGATGCGACAATAAAAGAAAACACCTTGCCATTATATGAGGTATGACTGTAATTTAACTTTAACAAATAGTAATGCAAAGTCTTTCGTTGTAGACTGTTCATGCGTAGTATATATAGGCGTGTCTGATTTTGAATTTTGTCCTAATGAGACTGAAAAGGTGTTAAATATGATGTTGACGAAAAAAAATATTGCAATATTTTTCAAAATTAAACCGAATAAAAAAAAACAACATTTGCATGACTAATATTACATGTTCTACATAAATTATGAATAACCTTAACAATCTTATTCTTGAGCCAACTTGTACTCCTGTTAATGAGCTTAGCAAGTTGATATTCAAAGAGGACGAGTGACACACCACCAGTCAAATCCTGAACTCTGATGACCGCCCTCGTCCTGTCAAGTTGTATACGCATAGATCCTAATCGTCATTATTTGTAACCCATCATGGTGCTTATGATAAGAATGTAAAACAAACAGGTAAAGTATGTTAGTTTTAAAGAAGTGATAACTTACTTCCCTTCAACATCCGTAACCTCACCACATCGTATGCAATTGAAGATTCTAGCATAAGCAGCATCACTATTTTTACGTTTTGCCTTTTGATGACACAAATTGCACGAATAAGTAAACCAACCCTCTTCGGGTATAACCCTCAACACAGTTGCCTTGATAGTCAGAAACCTGTGAAGCATGTTAAGGTTTTTAAGTTTGGAACCAACTGTAAGTCATGTATGAAATTGACATGCATCCGATTGCGGAAGTTTTCATAATAAAATTGGTAATGCTTACCTCAGTAGTTTCTCGAATTTGTTCAACTGTTCTGACGACGGGCGCATCAAACATTTTGATTAATGTTTCTTCCACCGTCTGAGTCGCCTTGGGTGCAAACTGTGTTGGAGAGTATTCCATTGGGTCGTTTTCCGAATTTGATTGAAGGCTACCAAAAAGTCAATTTAACTATTTTCAAAGATCACATGAAAACACAAATCTTTGGCCGTATGTAGCAAATGTATAGAAACATTACTCAGCTTTGAAGTCCAAGATCAGTTTAGCTTCAGTGTTCATTTGGATACGACAGCCAAAAAGGTGGTTAGACACCTATGGATTACCTGTGTTGATAATTGTTTTGGAAACATTAGTCAGTTACAAGTGAATAAGAATGAGCATATATTTTTGTAAGTGAAACATATACGTATTGCTACCAACTTCCGTTATACCTATGTAGTTTTTCAGCCGTGCATTTTGGATGAACACAATTACGGGATCAGTGCTGGCTTTGTTTGAAGCAATGTATTCCTGCATTTGGACAACATGGTTTGCCCAAACAATGCAAGTTATGCTAGTTCCCCTATGAGAACAAAAGGGAGTACACAACGTCAGGCCGGTTATAATTGCATATACACTAATACATCTGGTAAAAGCACAAAAAAAAAATATATTCAATCGTTACTGATGATCCTGCAGCACGAATTTAGTTGATCTAGTAATATTGCCGTTTTCCTTCTTTTCCACCAATGGCTCAATCTCTATAAGCAGTCCAACTACGTCTGGATTTGAGGGGGTCATTAACACAGAGGTACATAAATAATTAGAAATTTAAGAAGGTGAGCATAAAAGGATACTGAGTTACTGTCCGAACGTACCAAAGCCAAAGATCTCGGACAATCTCAATGCATTGTTGTCTTGGTAAGAAGCCGAGTTAAGGCCATCAGAAACTCCGTCAAACTCAGGACATCTCCGAACTTTTGTGTTCCTTAAAAGGTTTATCCTCCATTCGTGGTCAATGAGCCTCCAGTCGCCGTCATTCTTATTCACAGCAAAGTTAGAAATCACAAAGTAATTACCCTCTTTGATGGTATCATCAAAGTCTGGAAAAAGCCAATTCCGTATACTTGCCTGGATCTTGTTCCCCTATGAGTTGCACAACAAATTAGTAAATATAACTGATCATGGCAATACTGTAGTATACATAAGGTTGATGGGTAGAATAAAAGTTAAAAATGTTGATGCTCATAAAGGACATAGTTTACAAACAACTTATATGTCACAGAAAGTGCAAATGTTGACCAGTTATTGTAGTAAACTTTCATTATACGTTAAGGCCTATACTCATATATGTAGAATATTTAAAATTGGATGAACCGTTACATTTAGTGAGTACCAATTAGCCAAACCGATTGTAGATTAACATTGTGTAACATTTGAAAACAAACAGGTATGTACTTGTCCGGTGCTTGTTATCTATATCACTAACATAGAAAATGTTTATAATGTATGGTATCACATGAACAACAGTTGCTATTTCCTTAAATATTTGTGTAAAAGGTTGTAAAATGGATAGACCCCTAGAAACAGTGACTAACAATTAGCATAAATATACAGTAATTTAATACTGTGTGACATACGAAAGCATGTATAAAAAGATAAAGAACTCTTACAAACAGAACGTGATAACCCAATCAAGTGATGCTATCATTTATTTTGGCCGTAACAGATAACCCAATCAAGTGAATCAATCAACACCACAATGCAAAACTACACAGAACGTGATAAAAAATTCGAGTATAAACCTAAAGTGCTAAATAGATGCTAAGATCAAACGATTTCGCTTAGAACTGTTGCAAACGATTCGGTATAAACACCGATCAAAAGTAATGGAATAAAGAACTCTTACAAACGGATCCATTAGGATCATCTCGATGGAGACTATCTGATCGGGGGTGTTTTTGTAGCTCTGCCTCCACAACAGTAGAACCTTCACTCTAACCTTCCAATCAGTCTTCTCGTTCGTGATTTCTCTTAGAGGCGTGAACACCACTTCTTGAGCCATGGGCGAATTGGTTTTTGCTTGTAATTTTGCGTATTTCGGCAGCATACAACACAACGACGTAGCATTGTATCAAATCAAATACACTGTATTTTGTAGGTGTTGATGATTTAAGGAAATACTTTTACTAAGGAAAGGTAATAATGGAGTTTAATGGCCATAAGTGCAATATCCCTTCTTAATTTAGATGCTGACTTTGAATTTCAATTTGAATTTCAAATTCCACGAGGGAAAAAAGGGAACAGGAGGCGGGACACAAGGATTTTGAGGGGTAATTTGGTAAGTTAACAATGCAAGTAATTAATTATTTGCTAATCCAATAATTGGGCAGGCTTAATTATAAAAAGATATTGAAAGGGTTGATTACATAATCAATGCCTCTTTTAATAATGAAGAGGGAAGAGGGATTAATTCATGTTCCTTTTATAACTCATGTCTTCTTATTATGTTGACACTTTCATCAAACTTTTTTTTTCATCTTTTTTCTTAATTTTACATTGTTTCATATTCTTATTAAATATTATATAAGATCATACATATAATTTGTTTAATATGACTTCTTCACTAATATCCGTCTTAAAATGTTATTATTTTGAGTGAAAATCATCAACTTCATTTTTTCTTTCTTATCAAGCTTTTTAAAATCAATAATTTTAAGTAGTCCAAAATCGTTGGACAAAAAGTAATTAATAACCATCTTTCTCCCAATAATATTACGAGTAGTATTTTAATTATTTATTATAGTTATAAGGTCTAATGATAAGTCTCATTGGGACGTTCTTAACAGTGAATCTCTAATAGAAAGGGTCATGTTATATTTTTCTAGTGTACTTCCGTTTTCATTTTCTTTGGCAATTTACATATATTCTTAACATTAAAATTTTGACGTAATTGCAATGAGGGTTATTCATATTCTACTTTCGGAACAATAACTGAATAACTTCTTGATATGCTTTTTCAATGGGTTTTGGTTTTTCGATTTCTTTACCAAATACATACCATCATCCCTGATACTCAACACATACTATAACTCACGTATTTACTTACGATAGAAAGCTAATAATGAATGCGCCGTGCGTATGCTCGGTCAAAATATGTACCTAGTATTCTTTTAAGTAAATACATTGTACAAAGATTTATTTATTTTTTTAATCTGGCTGGGCCATTTGGCGGATCGCTGGATAAAAGAACACAAAATAATCCGTTGACCAAAGCGATTAACAAACTAATCCACGTGGCATTTTTTGGTTGGTTGCTTGTGTCAGGGGCGCCGGGGCGCCACTTTTGGCGCCAATCGGTGGATTAGTTTGTTAAAAGCTTTGGTCAACGGATTATTTTGTTAAATAGGGTACGGTCAACGGATCATTTTTGTTATTTACCCTTTACAAACAATGTGGACTCAAATGATTGATGCTACTCTGGCTGGTCAACAAACATAATTGAGTAATTGACTAATATCAATATATTCCTTGTACATGTGTCATTACACATGCACCATATTCCCACTCAAATTAACAAATACAAAATGAAACTCTTTTATAAAAAAAGTTCATAATATTCTCTTTTTTTTTTTAATCTTTTATCATAACACATAAAAATCACTCGTGAATATTGTACTTTTTTCTATCTATACGTTTAATTATAGATTTATTTGTTTCTTACAAAAATTAATGACTCTGTTCATTCTAGCTAGTGACTATTCATATCAATTTCCTTAATTAAAAAGAGAAGGTTTGGTGAATTCAATTGAAAGTTACGTTTTTAATTTACCATACGAATTAAGAAATCAATTATGTTAATATATACCATAAAAAGTGCACAAAGAGACTCAACACACATAAAAGGGTAACGGACGGACTAACATATGCAATGTTTTAAAACCCGGTTTTTTAGTCGAACCGGAAAAGTGTCGATTTTTGGTCGGACCGATTGGATCGGTTGGGCTGGAGGGTCGGATCGGAATTGTTAAAAACCCAGAAACATAATATATACAAGGAGTAAAAGACATACAAAATTCTATATACCAAACAATTTAATAATTCAACAATCTAACAACAATCCAATAAGTAAACTTTGTTTAAAATCATACAATCTTAAATAGTTCAACAGCATTCAAATTAATAAGTTGAACAAAAACATAATATTGATAAGCTAATAATAAAAATTTAGTAATACTCCTTCCGTTCCGGTCAAAGTGTCCTTTTTGACTGGGTACAAACTTTTAGGATTATTCATTAACTACAATTATCACCAATCATATATCATATCTACCCACTAAAACCTAATTTGATTAGCTGAAATATGAAATGGACATTTGTGTCGGAACAACTACAAATAGAAAGAATGACACTTGAGATGGAATGGATGAAATATATTGGAACTATCTTTTTTTCTAAAAGCAAAAGAGCCGGTAACAAATTAAATCAATAAGTTAAAGTTGAAGAAATCATATCCAAACTATATTATGAGCAAGTCAATATAATATAATAATACTTCCTCTATCCAACCGTAAGTGTCCAAATTACTATTTTAGATTGTTTCAAATAAGTGTTTACTTTCATGTTTCAACCAATCGAAAACCAATCGAAAGAGACTTTAGTGAGTATTGTTATCTGATTGATGAAAAGAATAGTTAGTGGAGAATACTAAAACTGTGTGCAAAGTCAAAGTGGACATTTTGACTGAGACAGAGTGAGTAGTATAATTTTGGAAAAAGTTAAAGTTTAATAAAAAGATAAAAATTGCAAATATTATTAAATCACGGATTTTATTTTATGAAAATAATCGAATATGGAACATGCTTCTTCACAAAATAGCACCAACCACTCACTCAGCTAGATCGACCATTTTGTAATTTTTTCTATTTGTTTATTTTATTAATAAATAAAATGATCAAGTGAATATCAGAGTTGGGCCACCAAGTCAAGCCACTCATCTTATCCAGTAAGAATATTTAGCCGCCGATCTTATCCGATAAATGGCTAGTGAATAGTAAAAATGCCAGCCGCCAATAATTAAAAAAAAATAATGAAACTGGTTCAACGTGATAATCCGGTTCCCAGTCTAACCCGGTCCGGCTGGCCGACCCAGGAGATCCGTTGACTAGTCAAATATTGGAAAAAACCGGTTTATTTTGAGTCGGAATTGTTGGAAAATCCGGTTCAACCGATTGGATCGATCCGGTCGAACCGGTTCTTAAAACATTATATATACGATAGACAAATTGCATAACTCGATCGTGGTTAAAGAGACATGATGATGTATTGAACTCATCACCATATACTAATACCTGACTGTTATACATGTACGCTCACCATACAACTTAATTTTAATTAAAAACTAGTATATCCTGTTTTATGAGTATTGTGAGTTTTATACATCAGTGTATTCACTGATAAATAATATAAGTTAGTAAAAGAAAATGCTTAATTCTTTAGGATGCTAAGCAACATATATATATGGAGCGTAGTTAATCGTCATGTGTTGAGTACTGTCTACAGATTATGCAAGAACGGAATGCTTGTATCCATTCTAAGGTTGCGTTTGGCTCGTAGAATGATATGGAATTCGATGGATTTGGAATCTCAATTCCATTCGACAAACATGTTTGGTTCACAAATGAATTGAGTTGTAAGTCATCAAATTCCTTTACTCAAATGAATTCACATTCCATTAAATTCCAATTCCTTTGATGAATTCCAGTTCCATCAAAAAAATTCCGCGAACCAAACGCAACGTAAGAGATCTCAAGGGGCTGATTTTATGGCAAGGAGTATTGCAAATGTGGTTCCTCTTAGGCTTAGGTCTCAGAAACTCAAGCCGACTCTCGAATGTGCGAGTGTGAAATACTTTCGGAATTTGAAATATGAGCTATCATTCTTAGTTTCAGATGTTCTTTTTTGCGTCGGATGTTTGCTCTTTTTTGGTCATTGTATTCTTAAGGTATGCCTCGAGTTTGTGGTGTTCCCACCTTCTATAACTGTGGTTTGTTAATATAAGTTTTTTTTGGAGTATTGTCCCCATTTGACCCAAAAATAAAGATTAAAAAGGGGCATACATGGCTACAAGTCCATGTACCCTCCTTGGCTACAAATTATATAAAAAACATAACAAATTTAGACCATTAAAAATCTTAAAATGAGTTAATTATACTGAATTAGGAGAAAATATATCTTTTTAGTTTCAATTTCACTAAAATATTGGACTATACATGAGAATTCGAGAAAACCATTTTCTTTAAAAGAAGTCAAATTGTACGTATTCAAAGCCAATTTTATAAGCAAGAAATGTACGGAATGAGCTACAATTACATGTAGCTAATATATTCCCAATAAAAAATAATAATAAAGGAAAAAGAAAAAGTTTGAGTAGATGTGCAGTAGTTACATAGTTCTTTCATTTGATTATAACATATATGGATCTTCATATTTTCGTTAATGGATAAGGATTAAGGATTTACTCATTAGAAGAAGAATTGACGTATAGAAACAGATAATGATACTATTTAATAGAAACAATCCACAACAAGCAGTAAAATACCAGTTATAGGCCTTTTTAGGTAAATTGAAAGACAATTCATGTCTTCATATTTTTACCCAAAACAATACCTGCAACTATAGTCCATGCACACTGTATTCTCAAAGAAGCTACTACAACGTTTGAAGCACAAAAGATCTTAAGGTAAGCGAATATAGATAAAGATAACAAAATATATAAATTAAAGAGGCGAGATGCATGCAGACGTTTAGGACATATTTGGAAGTTTCTTATGGTGTTGTTGGTCTGGACCACCTGGTGCCAATTGGTCTGTCCCAGCCATTGATCTCCGGTTACCATATTGTTTCATCTTAGATAAATCGTATCCCAATTTACGTAAGATCTCTCTGCTGTCCAATCTCTTAAGACCACGATAACTTGTTGCTTCAGAGTGACTCAAATGTGCAAACAGTAGTAAAATGATCAATATTGAGAAATGAAGAAAAGTTGATTTTGTCATCTGTAAGCTTTATTAGTGAAATATCAAAGTGCCCACAACTCTAGTGCAAGTTCTAAAGAAGAAATGGCTTGTGGTGTATATATGGTAACACTACTTGAACCTTGAGTTTAAATACTTGTTTGAGATGTAAAGGATGCCACTTTTTCCCCCATAGAAAGCGATGTAGATTGACAGCGAGATTGTTGATTAATATTATCCTCCTCCTCCTCCTCCTCCTCACGTGGGATCGTTACTAATGTGAAATCCACAGTAAAAGCAAAAGATATGATCTTCTAATGAAAAGAAAAACAACGAAGATAGAATGGGAAACCGAGTCGTACTGTTTACTTTATATATATTGAAATGATCTAATAAGTTCTTTCACACGCTCTCAGTAGCTGAAGAATCGTTAAAGAGTTGTAATATATCGTAACATTGAATACCCGTGTAAACTTTTGCTTATATATACGTTCTTCTTATTATATTTTCTCTTGATTGACTTATAAACATATTTGTTAAAAAAATTTCTAGGAAGAGTGAATATGATGACAAACAGATGAAGGATTTGCATGATGATTGATATGTAGTCAGTCATCACTAGAATTGTTTTTCTATGTGATCCAACTACCTGAAAACAACAAAATATGGATATCTGATAACTAACTTTTGGTTATGGTGCTTAAGCCATTTCTTGAATCTCTTATGGAGTAATTGCCAATATATTTGGATATTAAGTTGTCTTGTAGTCTTCTATTGTGCTATCAATAGTGGAAAGTTTTACAACAAAAACAAAAAAAGAAAAGAACAAACAGACAAAATCTGCTTTAAAGGATAAGACAAGTTTATACATTCATTTGCCATATCATATTCATTGTTTATTATCTTATGTTTTTTATGATTGATGTATTTTCTGATCTCGGTTTGCCACATACTATTTGTGTTGATGCCCTCCTGACTATGAAAGGTTTCCTTTTGACATCATAGTGGATAGTTCTCTTTAGTTTAGATTGAATTCCATAGTTGTCTCGAATTTTAAGTGGCTAACTGGTCTTTTATTTGATTACTAAATCAATGTGGATCTCCTTTTGAAGATAGAAAATTCTTGATAACATATGATTGGGAGGATGGACTAGATTACATTGTGATAAGATATCGAGTTGATGTGGCTGCACTTGTTTTTTATCCATCTTTTTAATTAAACCATCATGGAAATTAATCTATGATGAGCCAACGACGCTCTATCATCAATATATCAGTCTTTTGCTTCACAAAACTAAGCCAACATATTGTATCCTATTATAGAAAGAATGGCCTTTAAACCCGTAAATGCTACTGGTATAATATTAGGGCATATCAAAGGCATAATATATAATCAAAAGATATGATTTAATTAGTAATTGACTGTAAAAGGGAAAAAAAACAGACTTTCTATGTCAATCAACTCATTAGAAGGAGAGAGTAACAAACAAGAGCCTAATGTATACTTGAGCTCTGACCTTTAGTTTCCAGCATAGTAGTATATACAATTGTTAAAATTTTGATGTCCATGGACCTTTAGATGCCACGATCGATTTCACAGGAGCAACATTTTGTATTTCCTTTACTGAACTTTGTGGATTTCCCCTTCAAGAGTGAGTCAAATGTATATTTTGATTGGTTAGACATGATTAGATAATACAAATAATCTACACAGAAACAGCATAACGAATACAACCTCGTATATATGTCCTGGAAATCAAAGTTTGAAGAGCCAATCTTTGACATTTCTTTATTCATTTTTGTCCCATCTTTTTGTTTCATATGTTGAAGTAAAAGCCATTTATTTAGGGATGAAGAGATAGCTTCTGAATCTTATAGAATAAAATTTGGCAAAATAAAAAATCTAGATGAGTGGAGAAATGACAAATCCACCTTCAATTCTGTCAGAGCTTGATTAGCCGGTTAGGAAATGATTGAATTTGTATGGTGATTCTTCTGTAGATTAGCTTGTTTAATAAATAAGGAAAAGATAAATGGATAAAAATAGTAACATCTAATACAAAAGCAGTTAAATACATTAATTCCTTAGAAATATGTCAAATTGCCAATCTCCCTACAGTTTTTTTATCTGAACCTTGAATAATAACATCATCTTAGTTAATCTTGCATTGCCGTTCAATATCACCTTATACAATGTTATGATCGTTTGAAGTTGGCACATTTTTTCACAAGTTTTTATACTGCAGTTTGTGTTGTTTTGTACACAAATCAGTCAACACTCTATTTGTACTGTATTAAAGTAGTGGCATTTTTGGTCGGGTTGGTTGGCAGGTCGAGATTGCCGAACCCAAACCCAATCTGATTTGCTAAACGGGTTGGCAGGTCAAAAGTACTCAACCCGAACCCAGCCGTATAACCTGTTTGTGTAAATGGGTCAAACGGGTTGATGGGTTGACAGGTCGATATCGGGTTCAATGGGTCAAATTTGGCTGGAAATTTTGGGTTAGTTTCAGGTTGAAGGATTAGTTTTGGGTCAAACGGGTCAAATTCAATGTGCTACTTTCGGGTTGGTGGGTTGAAATTTATATAATTATTATTTTTTACAATTTTCTGGTTCACAGGTTGATTAACCTGAATTTTGACCCAAATGGCCGAACCTGACCTGAAAATCTAAACAGGTTGACTGGTTCAAACTTCCAATCCTGCCCCAATTATTTTCAGGTTGTGTTGGGAACTGCCAACAATTATAAAATGCATATCCTTCCTATTTTTTGGTTCTCCCTAACTATAGTGTCCACTCAAAAAAGTCAATTGATTTTATTATATATCTTCTGCAATATCCACTCTAAAATGTCCAAACTTTCCAACGTCATTATCATGAAAGATCTTTTGAGTATATGTCACATAGGATAAGCACTTCTAGATCACAAACACATATTTTACGTGCATGAGCATGCACTTAAGGTGGTTTTTGAACCATAGTACTTAGCAACAGTAACAGTGAATTAAGCATGTCATACTAAGCTACCACGTATTTAACTATCGCATTTGTAGTTTGTTTGCAAGATAATAATATAAATCTGTCTTAAGTTGTTCATCTAAGTTTTAACTGTTCTTTTTGCGTATATTCACAAGAATGATCATAATATTGCATTTTCTTTTTCTTTACAATCTTATGAGGTCATTCATAGTAACATGTTTTTCATCACACTTAAGGTCCTTCATCACTGTTGTAATTATCAGAAATAGACCTCGGGTACTCTCAGTTATCGAATTTAATCAGTGCACTACTTGTTCAGTTTGTTGCAAATTCATAGTAGCATTCTAAATGGTGTTGATAATTCAAGTCTCTTAACAATTTTAGATAAAGACACCTCACTAAAAAAAAGATGTGTCATGATGACAATTTAGTAGCCACGGTACTAACAATACTGCTGTTGTTGTTCATCTATATAGAAAATAATCAGTTTTCACTACGTGTTGCAGAAATATATCATGTTCAACTTAGCGATAGTATAGCTAAAGTTTGAGCGTATAGTATGCATTTGCATATGGTTAAAAGGAGATAAAAAGAAGGCAAGAAGCTGATCAATGTCTAATTAATCATTTCTTTAAATATACTTGCATTATAATAATCATTCCCATCGTAAAAAAGGGTACATAAAACTTTCGTCATACAATGGGAGTGAGAAGATACTTGGTGGTCACTGCACCAAACATTCTTCAGCCTCCTTGCCTCGGGGCGGGCTGCTAGTGATGTTGTCCATCTGGTCCACCGGGGGCTACTTTAGCCGTGTCCACCATTTTCCTCCTATTATAGTTCTTCAATTTAGACAACTCTAAAACTAAATCATTCAGAAACTGGCTGCTATTCACTCTGTTCTCCATAACCCTAACCCCACGATAACTTGTTCCTGAACTGCTTACACTTGCAACTAAAAGTAGTAGAATGCATATTGAAATAATTAGCTTAGAACCTGAGATAGCCATTTCAAGTGTTTAACTAATTAAACTATATAAATCAACCAGTTAAAAGTACTATGAAAGCTAGCTTATTGAATGAGTGTTGTATACATGATTTAGCTGAATATATATAGTACATCAACTCTAGGAAGATGTTAAAAATATATTGTTTTATAGTTCCACACACATGCAATACCTCAGATGGCAATTGATAACGATGTAGCGACAGCCGTAAAGCAGAAGACAAATCCAGCAGTGTACCGTGTCAATATCTTTTATTCAAAAGCTTCCTTTTTCTTCATACTTTATATTGACATTTTTCTTATTAAAAATTTTGATATACCAACTCCTTGCTTCATTGAGCCATTTATCAATATCATAGAGCACTTATACCAATATTCTTTGAAGGTCAAATGTGTTTTGCTTAAACTTTTACTCAAGAGTCGAGAGAAGTATGCTAAGTTAATGTTATTATGAGCGTATAGGATGATAATAGACGTACACCAACGTCAAAGTTACAATCTGTAGCAAAATCGATCTAAAGTTGCAGTTTGAAAATCAGAAGCCTAACTTTAAGGTAAATCTCTATCCCTAATCCCTGTCAATTATTTTTTTAATTTAAAAGGTTGATGGCTTGATGTGGTATAGGTACTAAACAGTATGATGTAGAACAGAAATCTAGTTGAGCACTTATATACTCTGTTTCAAAATGTTAGTCCTTTATATTTTTGATACACAGGTAGAAACCTCACTGTTACAATTAATGTATAGTTATCATAAAAGGCGGTCCGTTTTTCCCTTAGAGCACAGGGTGTAGTAACCGGTGTTCTGAAGAATGTTGAAAGTGAGGATTCTGTGGTGTGGTGAAAAAATATTCACAATGTTCTGAACAGTGTTTTGGTGCTTTTTATTATTTGTTTTATTCGAAAAAAGGAGAAGAAAACAAAAAAAGGAGAAGAACACCAAGCGTTTCAGCGTCTGGATTGGAACGTCGACATCTGAACGCCGACGAGAACTCCGAGGCAGTGTGGCTGAACGCCGAAAGTAAGCGTTCTCGTCCTTGAACACTGACACGTGTACCCACACCGTGTGCTCTTAAGAGTTATGCAATTATTCAAACCAAATCAGAGAATACAAGGAAGGATATTCCAAAGTGGTTTAAATAATTACAAAAGTGACCAACATTAAAAAAACAATATATATATATATATATATATATATATATATATATATATATATATATATATATAAAAATAAAGTGGTTCTCATTTGAACCTCCCACTATATATATATATATATATATATATATTGGCATGATTCAGAGGGAAGTGGTACAATTTGGGGGAAGGGGGAAGTGTTGATATAACCATACATCTCATCAAACCAAATTAAGGTGCACCATATTCTTGTGGTATGCATTTCATGTGAATTAAATGGAAGCATTGAAGTACCAATGAGAATACGCCACGTGTACAAAGAAAACCTATTTACCCCTAAAACAAATTATCTCACAAAGGACAAGTCAAAAAATTATGAAAATTGCACCATAAAATTCAGCGTTTTCTCCTCTTCGATTTAAGATCAATCAAGGCATATTTTCAACGAGTTTTTTTTCTTCCATTTTTTGGTGGGTTTTACATATACTAACACATGTGTTAGTGACTTAGTGTTGTGTTTAGGGTTTAAGGTTTCGGGGTTAGGGTTTAGGGTTTAGCAAAAGCCCCAAACCCTAAACCCTAAACGCTTTAATAAACCCTTAAACCTAAAGCATACTAATCCCTAATCCCTAAACCCTGCTAACCCCTAATCATAACCCTAAATCTAATTTATAACAAAATAGTAACATATGTGTTTATAATTTGTAAAACCCACCAAAAAATGAAAAAAAATAAACTCGTCGAAAGTATGCCTTGAGTGATCTTAAATCGAAGAGGAGAAAACGCTGAATTTAATGGTGCGATTTTCATAATTTTTCGACTTGTCATTTGTGAGATAATTTATTTTAGGAGTAAACGAGTTTTCTTTGTACACGTGGCGTATTCTCATTGGTACTTCAATGCTTCCATTTAATTCACATGAAATGCATACCACAAGAATATGGTGCACATTAATTTGGTTTGATGAGATGTATGGTTATATCAACACTTCCCCCTTCCCCCAAATTGTACCACTTCCCTCTGGATCATGCCAATATATAGGGTAGTGATCTAGGGGGAAGTGCAAAAAATGGGGGAAGGGGGAAGTAAATCACCACCATTAATCTCATGAAGTCTATAATAACTAGTAAAATTACCCGGGTATAACACCCGCTAAATACAAGGACATTTTTTTTTTAAATATATCGGAATCGCATGATTAATAGAAACCAGTGGATTGCATACATACATTTCAAATAGCAATCCACTTATATACAAACCTTTAAAACTAGATTATTCTAATCATTACACACATTAAGTTTAGGTGTTATAGAAATCCCAATGTGTTGTTAAATCATTAACGTATTATCCATTTCAGAGTGAGCCTGTCAAACATTCCATTCCATATGTACTTCTTGCCCACCCACATACAGAAGTAAACCTGCAAGAAGTAATGAGGGGTTAGCACGAAGCTAAGTGAATAGATCCCAAGCTATCAATCTAACTCAGCTTAACACATGCCTATAACCAAGCAATGCACAAGCAACATAGAAGGATCGGTGGTCCTTGAGGTACCCTCATGCCGCGAATGGTTCCCCAAGTAACACTTAAAACCAACTGACGGCCAAATCAGAGGTTAAACCGATAGTTTGGTACTATTACTACACACGACGCAATTTCAGTGTCCAACACATGTACAAGGCACTTGCGAAGTCCTAGTAATAGTATCCAAACCCAACACATTAGTTGACCCCCACCAAATCAAATAGTCCACAACTATCATAGCACAATGGACGCCAATAATCAATCAAAGGTTTAGCCAACATGCCAATCTAATATTAATGAAATCATTGCAATAAACCAAGTTTACCAGTTGTAACCATGTTGTTACAACTAACTTAGACAGAAAGTCCAAGATCCACTCACCGACACTCATAGTCGTCCACTCAGTAGTCTAATGTCACTGAGTCTTCTCCATATCTGAGAATTCAATTAAATAACAAGTTAGTAACTCGTCCATAACAATCAACTCATGTTAAAGTAGTACAACTTGATTCATAAACTCAATTTCAGTGAGTTATTACTCTAATCATTATGGGCCTTTGTTTCAACTCATTATCAATATGTCACACATTTAGTAACTACAACTTCATAGTTAATTACTTATGATCATCAACCTTTCATTAATCATTTCAAGCTTACGAATAATCGCATTATCCTTATAAATTCATAGTTACTTATCAATTCATGATCATTATGATCACAACATTTCTTTAATCCATTTACTTATCACTAAGTAGCATGATTAAATCATTACAAGATCATTAACCTAAATTATCACAAATTCATCAAAACCTCAAGGCTAGGTTTTATGAATTCTTATTCCCATGAATGCCAACTTTACTCTTTGATTAATAATTAAGCATTCCTAATCACTACTAATATCAAGTTCATCACAATCATCCATTTTTCTCCAAGAACACATTATGAACACTTAATCAAATTCTTAATTTCCAAGTTAGGGCTTAGGTTATAATCACAAATTAAGCACTAACTAACCCTTCTAACATGACTACAAGGTTTATTTCAAGATTAATCCTACCAATTAAACAAATACCCAAAACCCCAATTTCTAGGATTATATCAAACATGAAATTAACACATATAACATGATTATGATGATGCTAGAATGATTATTACATGTTATTGAAGCTTAATTAACATAAATATCACATAATCAAACCCTAATTTCGAATTTAAATCAAGAACATCAAAACCCTCAATTTCTAGGGTTCATGATATGAAGAATTAAAGACTTACAAGATGAAAGGAAGGATTAGAAGATGATAATCTTCACACTAGAAGCTTGAATCCGGATTATGGAGCTCCAATTTAGATGATTTCTTCATGTTTTTGTTTTAGGATCATATGTGTGTGTGTATTTGTTCATACGTACATATGTATGTATTTGTGGAAGATAAAACCGACCCAAACATATAATATATCATATAAGTGTTAGTTTTCGTTCCCCGTATTTATTATTGTCTGGAACTTAAAAACCATTTGCGGGGAAATACAATTTTATTTTACCGTCAACTAAATAAATTTAAAACGAAAAATATTTTATTATTCACAAAAAGTCATATAACTGTTTGACCTATTATTTTCAATTATCACAATACATATAACAAATTTAAATAGCATTTAAATTTACAGGAAATACCTATTACTCCTAGGCCCAATTTGAGGATGTTACAAATCTCTCCCCCTTAAAGAGATTTCGTCCTCGAAATCTAATCATCCTTAATTAGTCTAGGGAATTTAATCACATCCTACCTCGTGTGAAGTTTGGTTCACACTTTATTTCCAATTTCCTAACTACATAATTATTTATCACTAAATGCACATAAGGTATATGTACAATTTAAATTACATATGCATATCATCTCTAGGCGTATCTTAATCACTAATCACACATACACAAAATATGTATACATTTAATCCATTTTAAGATATATGTTTTCAACCTAATTACACATGCACATATCCAATGTACATGCTTCAATTTCTCATTTCAGCACATATAATGTACCTAATCTTATCTTCATATACACAATGAACATTTTAAAACAAGTTATCACTTAACATAAGTAAATCACTTAACTAAGTAAAGTAATATACTCTCATAACCAGAATCTTGCGACATGCTAGATCTTTAAAATTAGTATATGAATTCTATCTTTTTCAATAACGAAAACAGTGGTTATGGAAACCACAATACACATATCATCAATGAAGTTTAAATTTCAATTATAACTTGCATCCACGCTAATATCCACATATCACTGAGGTACATGAAACCCATTTTTATTAAAATATCTCGGAATCATATAACACTAACCACGTATTGATAAGCAAAGTAGAGGTCAAATCCTATGGTTACTACCATAATCATGTAATTACACAATCACTTAGCACCAAATCATATTGGATACATGCTAAGTCTCAATCAATGGGTACCTTGCTATACTAGCACACGTACCACATTATCAAAATGTGCTAATCATCAACACATTTTTCAACAATATTCACCTATTTAATCCACTTTAACCGACCTCTACTTAACTTTTCTCATCACATAACTTTTTCAAATTACAATTTACCACTTTATCTAGTCATTAGATATGCACAAATCCGAAAGATTATATGTAATTCGCACGTAATTATAATAATATTATCAATCCAACAAGTAAAACTCTTATTTTCCTGACTATTTTACTTTTTCCCAAGGACATAGTTTCACATAATTTTCTAATACTAGGCTATCCGGCTATGCTAATCTTCACTAAGCCTCAAACATTGCAACAAATAATCACATACTCATTTTTAACAAGTAGTATAACCCGTTCAAAATTTTCCTTTACAATGATATCACATTGAACAATAATTTTAATAGTCTGCTACTACCTTAATTTTAGTCAATCAATAACTATTTCATAACTGCGGGTCAATACATGTTACCGTTAATTTAAAATCATTTAACTTCATTTGGTACTTAGTAGCCTCAACAACTCCATGTGAAATGGCATAATATGAATACGTTGGCCAGACGTCATCATATTATGTCAGTCACACTTTATTCTCAGGCTAGTTCATACCATTAATCTCTCAAAATTTATTAGTCTTTACCCTTACTTATATCATAACCATGATATCAACCATTTGCACAATTATAACTACCCATAGTAGCAGGTATATCATCAAGTATTAGTTTACTACCGTTCTCAACTTATCATTTTGAATGTACATTACACATATCATCAAGTTTACCCAAACCACACAGACATTCAATACCTCTTTTTATTATATCCTTAACTCAGGTGTAATGTCTAACACCATTATTACAAACAACTTCTTTATTACCTAATTCAAGGTCATTTATTAATTACATCACCCAACATTAATTGTACATCTGGTACTAAACACTTCATCCATACTACTTGTAATATTCAATATGTTTTCTCCAATCTTTACCTCTTTAGTTGTAATATAAGTAAAACTTTCATGCCACACATGCGAATTATTACTCTACTTTCAAATATCAATAAGTATAGACCCATGTATTCCTTTCAATCTCTAAGAATACTTATTTTAACCATTTCCAATATTTTAGATGACTCATTTACTTCATCTTAATTCACTTAGTCCATATCACTCAAGAATTTAAATCACCACCAACAACAGTTGGCCACAATCGACAATACGACAAATACACAGCTTGAAAATAACTTATACTCAATAAAATATGAGGACCTCTTAAAACAAGTTATAACGTCATATTTAGTCATAGGGATGATCCCAGGGCTCAAAGAAACAAAAGCCCAATTTAAAACGTAAGTCAAAAGTTCAAAATAAAGTCCGAAAAACAGTAAAATGCCATTTTCGGGCCCCAAACGACCCCGAAGTGCCGAAAACTGACAGGGCTCATGGCAACGCGATGAGCTTTGACCGTTGGCCCGTTTTTGAGTTGACATGTAAATTTCGTCTTAATCGGACACCGAAATTTTCTAAAAATTTTTCTACGTCAAGTATTACGTCGAACGTCGCAAATTTTTTTTTTTTTTTTTTACTAACGCGATCCGGGAAACAGGTCAGGATCGCGTTCCCTAGTGAAAAAAATTCTGTAAACAAATTAGGCATACAAACGCGATCCGGAGAAGTGAGCGGGATCGCGTTCCCAAGAGAAAACGCATCTGAACACGAAATACACACACAAACGCGATCCTGGAAAATGGCTGGGATCGCGTTCCCAAGCATAAAAATAATCTGAGGCAAAATAACACATACGAACACGATCCAGAAGAACTTGTTGGGATCGCGTTCCCAAGCAGAAATCTGAAGTTCAGAAAAATCATATTTTTAGCCAATTTCAAACGCGTATAACTTTTTACTCGTTTAGAGTTAGACTCTAAAATTTTGCAGGCACGTCCACTATGCCAAAATGAAACTTTCCCTTTTTACACTTTTTCAATTTACACGTTTTACGAGAAAACGGACGTACGACTCATTTTTGACCATTTTCGACCATTTTGGTTGACACGCTATATTTCAAACGACTTGGTTTCTGACTTCCACCTTTTACCAACATGTTTCTATATACATTAGTGACGTGTGGGCATAATCGTCACCTACAAACACTCATTCTACTTTGTTTTGACACATTGACCCGTTTAGGGGTCCAAATGGACATTTTTCCCAATTTCGTTCATAATGACCACATTAACACTTTTAATCCACATTTTATCTATACTTATGACTGTAAGTCGTTTTAAAAGTCATCATACACAAACCACCTCAAGTTTTAACCGTTTTATTACTAAGTGACCCATTTGGGCACTTAAATGACCCGTTTGGATTTATGACCATATAATCACTTATTCTATCACTCATTCCACATAACTTTGACTAATTTAAGTCAAACCAAACCATTATCACTATTGGTGTCATAACATAACCTTAATTCACCAATTCCACATATTACCATCATATTTACACAATTACATCAAGTTTTCAACATTGACCTTTCCTAAACTTGTCAATACATATAAAGACATCGTTGACTACTTTGACTTTTCAGGTCAAACACACACCTTCCAATCAATGTACACTTTCTAATTTAAACCACAACATGGCTTTAAACATCTTACTTGAGGAATACCATCACCTCATTAATTTCCTTATGGAAAGTTTTATCAATTTAATCTATCAAGATTTACTACTAAGCACATAATCAACTTATGCTATACACATAGACAAAATTAATTTACTTACTCACAAATGAGAAATCATATCAATCTAATTCAATTTACTTCACTAATCATAGTCCTCATAGCAAATAAACAATTCAAACTTATTTAATTTAAACAAGCTTATAGAGAATTACCTGATGCTTTTACACCAACGAACATAGAGGAATCATTGAGAATACCATTCGGTTCCTCATATTCCTCCGTCTCTGCAACCACAACAACAATCTTGCAACTTGTTATAGGTTAGTACACATTCACTAACAACTTTCTCATGCAACCACTAATCCCCATCCCTGGAATGTTTGACTTGACACAAACCTAAGTTTGGGATTGAACACCATACAATGTCCAATTCACCCAAACCTAGGCTCTGATACCAATTTATAACACCCGCTAAATACAAGGACATTTTTTTTTTAAATATATCGGAAGCGCATGATTAATAGAAACCAGTGGATTGCATACATACATTTCAAATAGCAATCCACTTATATACAAACCTTTAAAACTAGATTATTTTAATCATTACACACATTAAGTTTAGGTGTTATAGAAATCCCAATGTGTTGTTAAATCATTAACGTATTATCCATTTCAGAGTGAGCCTGTCAAACATTCCATTCCATATGTACTTCTTGCCCACCCACATACAGAAGTAAACCTGCAAGAAGTAATGAGGGGTTAGCACGAAGCTAAGTGAATAGATCCCAAGCTATCAATCTAACTCAGCTTAACACATGCCTATAACCAAGCAATGCACAAGCAACATAGAAGGATCGGTGGTCCTTGAGGTACCCTCATGCCGCGAATGGTTCCCCAAGTAACACTTAAAACCAACTGACGGCCAAATCAGAGGTTAAACCGATAGTTTGGTACTATTACTACACACGACGCAATTTCAGTGTCCAACACATGTACAAGGCACTTGCGAAGTCCTAGTAATAGTATCCAAACCCAACACATTAGTTGACCCCCACCAAATCAAATAGTCCACAACTATCATAGCACAATGGACGCCAATAATCAATCAAAGGTTTAGCCAACATGCCAATCTAATATTAATGAAATCATTGCAATAAACCAAGTTTACCCGTTGTAACCATGTTGTTACAACTAACTTAGACAGAAAGTCCAAGATCCACTCACCGACACTCATAGTCGTCCACTCAGTAGTCTAATGTCACTGAGTCTTCTCCATATCTGAGAATTCAATTAAATAACAAGTTAGTAACTCGTCCATAACAATCAACTCATGTTAAAGTAGTACAACTTGATTCATAAACTCAATTTCAGTGAGTTATTACTCTAATCATTATGGGCCTTTGTTTCAACTCATTATCAATATGTCACACATTTAGTAACTACAACTTCATAGTTAATTACTTATGATCATCAACCTTTCATTAATCATTTCAAGCTTACGAATAATCGCATTATCCTTATAAATTCATAGTTACTTATCAATTCATGATCATTATGATCACAACATTTCTTTAATCCATTTACTTATCACTAAGTAGCATGATTAAATCATTACAAGGTCTTTAACCTAAATTATCACAAATTCATCAAAACCTCAAGGCTAGGTTTTATGAATTCTTATTCCCATGAATGCCAACTTTACTCTTTGATTAATACTTAAGCATTCCTAATCACTACTAATATCAAGTTCATCACAATCATCCATTTTTCTCCAAGAACACATTATGAACACTTAATCAAATTCTTAATTTCCAAGTTAGGGCTTAGGTTATAATCACAAATTAAGCATTAACTAACCCTTCTAACATGACTACAAGGTTTATTTCAAGATTAATCCTACCAATTAAACAAATACCCAAAACCCCAATTTCTAGGATTATATCAAACATGAAATTAACACATATAACATGATTATGATGATGCTAGAATGATTATTACATGTTATTGAAGCTTAATTAACATAAATATCACATAATCAAACCCTAATTTCGAATTTAAATCAAGAACATCAAAACCCTCAATTTCTAGGGTTCATGATATGAAGAATTAAAGACTTACAAGATGAAAGGAAGGATTAGAAGATGATAATCTTCACACTAGAAGCTTGAATCCGAATTATGGAGCTCCAATTTAGATGATTTCTTCATGTTTTTGTTTTAGGATCATATATGTGTGTGTATTTGTTCATACGTACATATGTATGTATTTGTGGAAGATAAAACCGACCCAAACATATAATATACCATATAAGTGTTAGTTTTCGTTCCCCGTATTTATTATTGTCTGGAACTTAAAAACCATTTGCGGGGAAATACAATTTTATTTTACCGTCAACTAAATAAATTTAAAACGAGTAATATTTTATTATTCACAAAAAGTCATATAACTGTTTGACCTATTATTTTCAATTATCACAATACATATAACAAATTTAAATAGCATTTAAATTTACAGGAAATACCTATTACTCCTAGGCCCAATTTGAGGATGTTACACCGGGCGTTGCCCAGATCGAGAGTGAGAAATCTATATTAAAAAATGATGATAGCATTTGCTATTGAAACCTAGATAAAAAAAGTTGTTTACATTTATACAAAAACTACATGAAGTATACCATAGATGTGACCCGTTTAAGGAGAACAATGACAACCAAAAACACTAATACGGAGTAATAAACTATTTATCATAATGTATTATGTTAAGAGTTCCAAAACTATGGTATCTCAACTAATATAAGTTTATGTCAATATATGAATTCATAAGTTTGATTTAAAATTCATGTAAAAGATGTAACACCCTGAAATTGGGCCCAGTAGAATCAGGTATTTCTTTAAATTTAAATACGTAAATTTAGTTGCTTAAATATGTTTGATTGAGAAATAAATAGTTAAATAAGTCTCAGGAGATATTGTGACTAGTAAAATATTGTTTGTTTTAAATAATCCTAGACGACGGTAAAATAAAATAACTTTATTGCAATTGGTATTTAGGTTCCAGACAATAGATCAAAAGGTGGTATTATAGTGTACAGTAAGTTAAATGGGTCGGTTCAATAAAAAAGGAGGGGATCGATCATTTTCCCCAATCCCTCATTTTCACCTAGTTTTTAAACCTAACTCAAACTCAAACTCATCTCCTTGCAAATCAAAGAGCTTACATAAAATTTATTAAGGAATTGAAGCTTGAATCCTTGTTAGATCATCATCATCATCATCTCTAGTTGTGTTCTTCATTTTGTAAGTAAGTTCATGTCAACTTATATGTAAATACTAGATAAGTTGTTGATTGTAAGAATTATGACTTGAGAAGTTAAATCAATACTTGTATGATGATTTGATAGTGCTATTTTACCTTCTTCTAGCTAGTTGCATGATTAAATATGTGTGTTCATGAGTTTTTGGTTTGAAAATGTGTAAGTTAGGTTATAAGTGATTTTGATGATTTGTGATGAATTGTTGTTAGAATCATGGTTGTATGTTGTTATTAGATGTTATGGTACATAGAAATCGATAAAAATTTGAGTTACAAGTTGAGTTTTAGTCGATTTTGGGTTTTTGGTTCGTGCTGTGTAATTACAGGTTTGAGTTTCTGCTGAAAAATTGAGGAACGCGATCCTGCATCATTACCCGGATCGCGTTGCCATGTGTTATTTGTTTACCGCATGTTTTGTTCCTATGAACGCGATCCTGAAGCTCCTTACCGGATCGCGTTGATCAGTAGAATATTGTGTTCGTTTGGATTTGTTCTTGTGAACGCGATCCAAGCTCTTTTTCCGGATCGCGTTCCACAGTGTATTTTGGTGACAGAATATTTTCCTTAAGAGGAACGCGATCCCAACCCAATAGCCTGGATCGCGTTTGCCTTTATAATTTTGAAGATTTTGATAGTTTGTGAACTTATATGAATCTACCATTTACATTATTTAATTATCGATATTTCTTGATTATTAATGTATGTAATTGAGTATAGTCATAATTAGTTATGAGACGAGTTATTAACTTGTGTTTTAATCGTGTGTATAGAGACACCGAAGACTCAATAAAATAAGACTTTTGAGTTGGAGAAGGAGACTAACAGGTGAGTGGACTTTGATCTTTCACTATGTTTGGTGATCACTCATGTGGTTACTTCAAGTGTTAATTATGCATTCTTGTGTTAAGGCATATTGTGAAGTAGAAGCATGTGTTAAGAAACTTATTGGTGATTGTGTTAAAGAGGTCAATATTGTTGGACGTTTTACTACAGGTTAGTCAACACGAGAGTTGTGAACATGTGTTGTGAATAGAGCTTGTGTTGACTAAAGGTAGCAAATCGTTATCGGTTAACCACTGTATTGGCCTGCAGTCGGTGTAAGTGTCGCTTGGTGGGCCACCGCGGCTGAGGGTGCCACAAGGGCCACCGATCCTCTAGTGATGTTGAGTCAAAGTGTTAATTGTGGTAGACTCATAGTGTTAAACTAAGTGTAGTGTTTGTGATGAGTTAACTCACTTAGCTTCGTGCTAATCCCTCGTTGTTTACTCCTTGCAGGTTAATATATTTTGTTAAGGGCGGGTCTCGGAGTAAATTGAAGGAATGTTCGACAAGGATGAAAACTCTGATGACTTTTGTACTACTTTAAAAGTTTTGTTAAAGTAACGCCCATCTAATTGTGTAGCTGTATAACGAAATACATATGTAAATGATTGTGTATATTTTGGTTAATCTAAGGTTATATATATGGGATATTGCTTCCGCGATGTTTAAAAAAAAAATGTTCTAAAGTTGGGGCGTTATAAGTTGGTATCAGAGCCAGGTTTGGGCGAATTGAACAACTTAGGATGTTTAATCCCAAATATAGTGTCGAGATTGTCAAACATTCTGGGTTGTGGGATTAGCTATAGTGTGAAATGTGTTAGTATGTTAGTACTAACAATTAACAAGTGTTGAGATGTGGTTTTATGACAGATGGCAGAAAATGAGCAACCACCCCGTACTCTCTATAATGTCTCGACTGTTCACTCCGCTCCAGAAGACGAGGATCATAATGGTACTTCGAACCCGACAAATACAGAAGTTGAAACTAGTCAAGATTATATACTAAGATTAGAGAACCGTGTAGTTGAACTTGAGAGAGAACGTGCTGGGTCATCTCAAAGGTCTATTCCTATTTATTCGCATGTTGCTACTACTACCCCTCCCATTACTGTTTCTACTCGGATTCCGGTTACTTTTCCTCATGTTTCACAACAACAGCAGCAGGGTTATGATTTTCAGTCATCAATGCCGTTTCCTTCATTAGGATCGACTGGTTATCAGGCACATTTGTTTCCACCCTTCCAGGTGTCGAAGAAAGGATGTTCCCTCAAAACTTTTATGTCTAGTAAACCATCCTCTTACTCTGGAAGCCCTGATCCTACTATTACCTTAGACTGGTTACGTGATGTGGAAAGGAAGTTAGAGGTATGTCATTGTGATGATGAAGACAAAGTTCCATATGCTATCCAATTATTGAAAGGTGAAGCGATGTCGTGGTGGGATTCGATAACTGCTCATTTCACTCCACAACAAAGGAGTTCTATTAAATGGCAAGATTTTCATGCCGAGGTATGCAAACAGTTCTGTTCAGAATATAACCTTGATCGTGTCAGACAGGAATTTATGGATTTACGAAAGACGGATGAGATGTCAATCGATGAGCTTATCCGGCAATTTTCTGAGAAGTTAAGATTTGTACAACAATGGGTCCCGACTGAGAGAAACAAAATTAGCCACTTTGTGAAAACCTTACCTCCAGATTATCGTACCACTGTGAGAATGGCTAATAGTATTTCTCAGGCTTTTGAGTGGGCACGATCCGTGGATAGTGATGTTATGGCTAGGAGGTTGCAAAATAAAGAAAAATATGCACAGAAACCGAAGAGTGATTCTTCCGGTAAAGGAAAACAAAGATGGCAACCTTCTCAAGCAAACAAGAAAACTAGTTATGGTGGTGTTCCGATGGATAATTCTTATTGTGCAAGATGTCGATCAAAGCATACCGGGCCTTGTTCTATTAGGACGTCAAGGTGTATGAAATGTGGGGTGTTGGGTCATAATGCGATTGATTGTACTTATCCAAATAATGTGTGTTGGACGTGTCACAAAGAAGGACATAGAGCGGGTGATTGTCCTGATGCAAGGAAGCAGGGTACGGGTACGGCTAGAGGTTCCTTATCTTCTGGCCAGAAAAGTAAGATTCCACCAGCTGCTACGGGTCGAGCTTTTCGAATGACTGTGGATGATGCTGTGCTTACTGATGACGTGATTACTGGTACTTTCCTTGTTAACTCTGTACCAGCCCGTGTATTATTTGATTCTGGAGCGAATTGCTCGTTTATATCTGTGCAATTTTGTGATAAACTGAAATTGATGCCCTCTGTGATTTCTAATCCCTTAGAAGTTGAGGTAGCTGATGGTAAGACAGTTCCTGTTACCACATCGGTAGCCGGAGCTAGTATATTAATAGAGGATCATGAATTTCCAGTGTCTTTCCTATTGATGCAAATCCCTAGTTTTGATGTGGTTCTTGGTATGGACTGGCTGAGTCAAAACAAAGCCGACATCTCTTGTCATAAGAAGTTAATAAAGATCCCAGTTTCCAATCTATCTTATGTTGTGGCATGTGGGGAACGTTCAAAGGGTAGTATTCCGGTAATATCCATGATGAAGGCTAGGAAGTCCTTAGTTAAGGGTTGTGAATCCTTTGTGGCCTATGTTGTAGATGTTAAAGTAGAAAAGAAATCCATTTCCGATATTCGGGTGGTTTCTGAATATTCGGACGTGTTCCCGGATGAATTGCCTGGCCTTCCCCCTGTAAGAGATGTAGAATACCAAATTGATTTAATTCCTGGTTCGTCTCCAGTAGCAAAGGCTCCTTATAGATTAGCTCCTTCCGAAATCCGTGAAATGATGGGGCAAATTCAGGAATTGTTAGATAAGGGATTTATTAGGCCAAGTTCATCGCCTTGGGGTGCTCCCGTGTTATTTGTGAAGAAGAAAGATGGCACTCTCCGTATGTGCATCGATTATCGGGAATTAAATAAGAGAATGGTGAAGAAAAAATACCCGTTGCCTAGAATTGATGAATTGTTTGATCAATTACAAGGATCCTCATATTTTTCGAAAATTGATTTGAGATCGGGATATCATCAAGTCCGAGTTCGTGAGGAAGATATTCCTAAAACCGCTTTTCGCACGAGGTATGGTCACTATGAGTTTTTGGTTATGCCGTTCGGATTAACGAATGCTCCTGCAATCTTTATGGATTTAATGAATCGGGTGTGTCGTCCCTATCTTGACCAGTTTGTGATTGTGTTTATCGACGATATTTTGATTTATTCTAAGTCTGAAGCGGATCATGAAATGCATTTGAGATTGGTACTTGAAACTTTGAAAAGAGAGCATCTTTATGCAAAGTTTTCGAAATGTGAGTTTTGGTTACGTGAGGTGCAGTTTTTGGGACATATCATTTGCAAAGACGGGGTTAGAGTGGATCCGTCTAAAGTGAAAGCTGTTATGAATTGGAATGCGCCTAAGTCTCCGTCAGAAATTAAGAGTTTCCTTGGATTAGCGGGATACTACAGAAAGTTTATCAAAGATTTTTCCAAAATTGCGAGTTCATTGACTAAGTTAACTCGGAAGGATGTGAAATTTCAGTGGACCGAACAACAAGAGACAGCTTTTCAGACATTAAAGCAATTATTGTGTCAAGCCCCTGTTTTGGCGTTACCTGATGGGTCGGATGATTTCATTGTCTATTGTGATGCATCGCATACCGGATTAGGTGGTGTTTTAATGCAAAGAGATCGCGTAATTGCGTATGCTTCTAGACAGCTTAAACCACATGAAAAGAATTACCCAACACATGATTTGGAGCTTGCGGCTGTGATTTTTGCCTTGAAGATTTGGAGACATTATTTGTATGGTACGAAATGTGTAATTTGCACGGATCATAAAAGCCTTCAGTACATGTTTTGGCAAAAAGAATTGAATATGCGTCAGAGGTGATGGTTAGAATTGATTAAAGATTATGATTGCGAGATCCGTTATCACCCGGGTAAAGCAAATGTGGTTGCGGATGCATTGAGTCGAAATATATCTAGTGACAAGATTTGTTTTATGCGATTAGAGGTGTCCTCTGATTTGATTTCTCAGCTAAGAGTCGCACAGATTGAAGCTTTATTGGATGTTAATTTGAAATCCGAGATCATGTTGAAACGAAAGGATTTGTTAGTTGATGATTCACGTGGGTTGAAAACTTTTCAGTCTCGGGTTTGGGTTCCGTTAATTGGTGGACTTCGTGAATTGATTTTGACGGAGGTTCATAAATCGAGATTATCTATTCATCCCGGTAGTACGAAAATGTATAACGATTTGAAACATCTCTATTGGTGGCCAACAATGAAAACGGATGTAGCTAGATTTGTGGAATCATGTCATATTTGTTCCCAAGTAAAAGCCGAACATCAAAAGCCTTATGGTTCGTTGAAACAATTGGTGATACCCGAGTGGAAATGGGAACACATCACTATGGATTTTGTCACTAAGTTACCACGTACGCAGAAGGGCAATGATATGATTTGGATTGTGGTTGATCGTTTAACTAAAAGCGCCCATTTTCTTGCGACCAGTGAAACCGCTTCTTTGACCCGTTTAGCTCAATTGTATATTAATGAGATTGTATCGAGGCACGGAATTCCATTATCTATTGTGTCAGATCGAGATTCCAGGTTTGTATCAGGCTTTTGGCAGAATCTTCAGAAAGAGTTAGGTACTCGAGTTAATCTTAGTACTGCATATCATCCTCAGACAGATGGACAGTCAGAGAGAACTATTCAGACTCTCGAGGATATGTTGAGGGCTTGTATATTGGAGTATGGGGGTTCGTGGGACTCTCACTTACCTTTGGTAGAATTTGCGTATAATAATTCGTATCATTCGAGTATTGGTATGCCGCCATATGAAATGCTTTATGGACGTCGTTGTCGAACGCCGACTTGTTGGTTAGAGGCGGGAGAAAAACAGTTTGCGGGTCCCGATATTGTCCAGATTACGGCCGATAAAGTTGCTATAGCTCGCGAGAAATTGAAAGCCGCCAGAGATAGACAAAAACAGTATGCTGATCCGCGTCGTCGACCAGTTAATTTTGTCGAAGGTGAATTGGTTTATTTAAAAGTGTCACCTTGGAAGGGCGTGATTCGTTTTGGTAAGCGTGGGAAATTGGCTCCGAGATTTATAGGTCCATTCAAAATTCGTCAAGTAGTAAATGACCAAACCGTTGCCTTAGATCTTCCTTCTGAATTAAGTGGTATTCACAACACTTTTAATGTTTGTTATTTGCGGAAATGTAATGTGGAGGATCCAACCCAAATCCTTCCGTTACAAGATCTTAGAGTGGACCAAGGTCAGAAATTAGTAGAAGAGCCCATTGAGTTAGTTGATAGAAAAGTGACTAAATTACGCAAGAAGGAGATACCTATGGTTCTAGTGAAATGGAAACATAGTTTGGGAGAAAATCTTACTTGGGAGACCGAGGCGAGTATGAGGGCCCGTTACCCTAGTTTGTTCGAGTCTAGTTAGATTTCGGGGACGAAATCTTTTAAGGAGGGAAGATTTGTAACACCCTGAAATTGGGCCCAGTAGAATCAGGTATTTCTTTAAATTTAAATACGTAAATTTAGTTGCTTAAATATGTTTGATTGAGAAATAAATAGTTAAATAAGTCTCAGGAGATATTGTGACTAGTAAAATATTGTTTGTTTTAAATAATCCTAGACGACGGTAAAATAAAATAACTTTATTGCAATTGGTATTTAGGTTCCAGACAATAGATCAAAAGGTGGTATTATAGTGTACAGTAAGTTAAATGGGTCGGTTCAATAAAAAAGGAGGGGATCGATCATTTTCCCCAATCCCTCATTTTCACCTAGTTTTTAAACCTAACTCAAACTCAAACTCATCTCCTTGCAAATCAAAGAGCTTACATAAAATTTATTAAGGAATTGAAGCTTGAATCCTTGTTAGATCATCATCATCATCATCTCTAGTTGTGTTCTTCATTTTGTAAGTAAGTTCATGTCAACTTATATGTAAATACTAGATAAGTTGTTGATTGTAAGAATTATGACTTGAGAAGTTAAATCAATACTTGTATGATGATTTGATAGTGCTATTTTACCTTCTTCTAGCTAGTTGCATGATTAAATATGTGTGTTCATGAGTTTTTGGTTTGAAAATGTGTAAGTTAGGTTATAAGTGATTTTGATGATTTGTGATGAATTGTTGTTAGAATCATGGTTGTATGTTGTTATTAGATGTTATGGTACATAGAAATCGATAAAAATTTGAGTTACAAGTTGAGTTTTAGTCGATTTTGGGTTTTTGGTTCGTGCTGTGTAATTACAGGTTTGAGTTTCTGTTGAAAAATTGAGGAACGCGATCCTGCATCATTACCCGGATCGCGTTGCCATGTGTTATTTGTTTACCGCATGTTTTGTTCCTATGAACGCGATCCTGAAGCTCCTTACCGGATCGCGTTGATCAGTAGAATATTGTGTTCGTTTGGATTTGTTCTTGTGAACGCGATCCAAGCTCTTTTTCCGGATCGCGTTCCACAGTGTATTTTGGTGACAGAATATTTTCCTTAAGAGGAACGCGATCCCAACCCAATAGCCTGGATCGCGTTTGCCTTTATAATTTTGAAGATTTTGATAGTTTGTGAACTTATATGAATCTACCATTTACATTATTTAATTATCGATATTTCTTGATTATTAATGTATGTAATTGAGTATAGTCATAATTAGTTATGAGACGAGTTATTAACTTGTGTTTTAATCGTGTGTACAGAGACACCGAAGACTCAATAAAATAAGACTTTTGAGTTGGAGAAGGAGACTAACAGGTGAGTGGACTTTGATCTTTCACTATGTTTGGTGATCACTCATGTGGTTACTTCAAGTGTTAATTATGCATTCTTGTGTTAAGGCATATTGTGAAGTAGAAGCATGTGTTAAGAAACTTATTGGTGATTGTGTTAAAGAGGTCAATATTGTTGGACGTTTTACTACAGGTTAGTCAACACGAGAGTTGTGAACATGTGTTGTGAATAGAGCTTGTGTTGACTAAAGGTAGCAAATCGTTATCGGTTAACCACTGTATTGGCCTGCAGTCGGTGTAAGTGTCGCTTGGTGGGCCACCGCGGCTGAGGGTGCCACAAGGGCCACCGATCCTCTAGTGATGTTGAGTCAAAGTGTTAATTGTGGTAGACTCATAGTGTTAAACTAAGTGTAGTGTTTGTGATGAGTTAACTCACTTAGCTTCGTGCTAATCCCTCGTTGTTTACTCCTTGCAGGTTAATATATTTTGTTAAGGGCGGGTCTCGGAGTAAATTGAAGGAATGTTCGACAAGGATGAAAACTCTGATGACTTTTGTACTACTTTAAAAGTTTTGTTAAAGTAACGCCCATCTAATTGTGTAGCTGTATAACGAAATACATATGTAAATGATTGTGTATATTTTGGTTAATCTAAGGTTATATATATGGGATATTGCTTCCGCGATGTTTAAAAAAAAAAAATGTTCTAAAGTTGGGGCGTTATAAAAGAAGATAGAGTTATTTTACATTCATCTGTAAAGATTTAATCTTCAAATAATTTAAAGGCTGATACCCGTAATTAAGCAACGGTCAAAAATCTAGTATAATAATTAAAAAAAAAAAGGAAAGGATGCATTTATTTGTTAGGTGTAGGATCAAGTTTGGTCTAAATTTTTTAATTTTCATAGGAATTTTATGGAATTTGACTCAATAATGTATGTCATTACCACTAGATAGAGATATAAATTAATACTCCCTCCGTCCCAAAATAATTGTCCACCGACAAAAAAACACGCAGTTTAATAAAAGTACAATCATTACTGCTTTCTCTTTCTTACTTTTTGTAGAATGACAGTTTTACCCTTAAGCAATTAATTACTACTTTCTTTAAAGTTTGTAATAACAATTTCAATTGAGGGTAATATGGTAATCACGACCAAAATTTCCTTTCTATATTTGGAAGTGGACAATTAATTTGGGACATCCGAAAAGGAAACATGGACTATATTTTTGAGACGGAGGTAGTATAAGTTAAATGAAGTAGTTGCATAGTACGTAAAGGTTTAATTAAAAACACATGTAAAAAAATAAAGGGCATGTTATAGTTATTTGTTCAAAACCTCACACATTTCACTTCTACACCAATGTTCGTTTTAACTTGAATGTTAATAATAAATTGTATAATATTATAATTCATTTTGTTAATTAAGGTTAACTCATAATTTGAAACGTTAATATATAAAGTTTTAGTGTTTTATTGACCTCATGTTTCTTTGTTTTCTAGTAAAGCATATTTTTTGAGAGGCACAACTTAATCAATTTTAGAAGACAACTAACTTTTGTTATCAGGAGGTACTTCAAATTTTGGGAGGCACATCATATTATTTTTGGGAGACACTTAATTTTGGAAGGTCAACTTTATTTATTTAAAACGAGTCATATTTTATTAATCACAATAAAATTGGTGACTCTTTCAACCATTTATTTCCAACTTGACCAAATAAAATATTTCTCATTATTAAAATAACCATTTATTTTCAGGCCCAGAAACAGGATGTTACAGCACTTTATTTTTAGGAGGCATTATGTAGTTTTGGAGGCACTTAATATAATATTTTGGGGAGGCACTATGTTTTAGGAGGCACTTCTACCCAATTGTGAGGCACTTCAATTTTAATTTTTGGAAGACATTTTGCTCTCTCTTATATTTGATTCGATACTTCATTATTTTTAATTTTAGGAGGCACTATGCAATTTTGGAGGCACCTAATATAATATTTTAGGAGTCACTATATTTTAGGAGGCAGTTCTACCCAATTTTGTGAGGCACTTCAATTTTAATTTTTGGGAAACACTTTTGCTCTCTCTTACATTCTATTCGATACTTCATTATTTTCATTATTGTTGGGAGATATTGCTATTACCGAGTCATGTATTACCCTATAATATTATACAATTTAATATTAACATTAAAGTTAAAACTACAAGTTTTATATTAAGTGAATAAAAAATGAAATGTATGAGGTTTGAACAAATAACTATAACATGCTCTTTATTTTTTACATGTGTTTTTAAGAAAACCTTTCATTAGCTTACATTATTAATGACATAAAATATTGATTATTGAGTTTTAGAAGTTCCATAAAATTCATATGAAAATTTAAAAATTTAGACCAAACTTGATCCTACACTTAACTAATAAATGTATCCTTACCTGTTTTTTTATTATTATACCATATCTTTGACAATACTTAAACACGGGTATCAAAAGAAATTACCTTTAAGTTATTTGAAGATTAAATCTTTAGAGATAGATGTAGAATAACTCTATCTTCTTTTACATGAATTTTAAAGCAAACTTGTAAATTCATAGGTATCACGAATAAAACTATTGACATAAACTTATATTAGTTTAGATACCGTAGTATGGGAACTCTTAACATAATTCATCAGTTATGATAAATAATTTGTTATTAGTGTTTCTTGTTTTCATTGTTCTCCTTAAATGGGTCACATCTATTGTATACTTCATGTTTTTTTTATAGATGTAAACAAATGTTATCATCATTTTTCAATGGTATACTTCATGTTGTTTTTTATAGATGTACACAAATTTTTTTGTATGGGCTTTAATGTCATTTGCAATCATATTTTTCAATGTTAGCTGCATAGGAAAAATTATTATTATTTTATGGATAAACTGATTTATTTGTATAATCTCGCCCCTACATATCATTTGTTTTCAATTTGTTTGGAAAAAAAGTAGGTAAAAACCACCAAGTGTGGCCTAGTGGTAAGTGCTCAGCCTGTACGGACGAAAGTGCCTATAGGTCCTGAGTTCGAACCCTGTGTAAAAAATTCACCTTGGTGGCCACAGAGGTTCACCTGCGATGACTCTGGGCTCACCCGCATAGCGGGGTAAGAGTCGCCGTGGGATTAGTCTGCTCGCAAAACGAGTGGGAAACCCACGTATACCCAAAAAAAAGTAGGTAAATTAATCACACTAATGAAGTGTACATACCGACTTTTATGTAGTTAAATTTTAACATACACATTTTAACTTTGTAACCAAATTGTGATACTGGTGTTCGCTATGAGTGTGAAACTATTTTGTCATTTTGGGAGGCACTTAATAAATTTTGGGAGTTAATTTTAGGAGTGAAGCTACTTTATGTAGTTAAATTTTAACATACACACTTTAACTTTGTAACCAAATTGTGATATTTTTTTGGAGTGAAACTATTTTGTCATTTTTTGGGAGGCACCTAATAAATTTTGGGAGTGAATTTTGGGAGTGAAACTCATTTTTGGGAGTCACTTACGTCATTTTGGGAGTCACTTGGAGGCACTAAAATTTTTTGGGAGGCACTATGCAATTTTGGGAGGCCCTGATTGATGGGAGATGATTGTTGGGAGGAAATTAAACAATTTTGGAGTCACTTTTATGTTTTGTGAGGCATTAAAACAATTTTGGGAGGCACTATTGCAATTTGGGAGTCAATTCTATGTTTTCGGAGGCTCTTATAGATAGATAAGGGCAATTTTGGGAATCGCTTTATTTGTGGGAGGCAAATAATTGGGAGGCACTAAATATTATGTATATATTGGATATATAAATCCTGGATATATTTTGATAACCGTTCAAAACCGTAAATCCACTATCGTACGGTACACATTGAAAGTTGATGTCATCCAATGGTTAATAATAAAGTGGCAGTTCACTACCTGGTGGCCATAGATAAGGGCAATTAGTGTGTGTGTACACATGTGATCACCTCTATAATAATCAAAACCCATTTACCCCTAAAACAAATTATCTCACAAACGACAAGTTGAAAAATTATGAAAATTGCACCAAAAAAATTCAGCGTTTTCTCCTCTTCGATTTAAGATCTATCAAGGCATATTTTCGACGAGTTTTTTTTTTTTATTTTTTGATTGGGTTTTACATATACTAACACATGTGTTAGTGACTTAGTGTTGTGTTTATGGTTTAGGGGTTAGGGTTTATGGTTTAACAAAAGCCCTAAACCCAAAACCCTAAATCCTAAACCATAAACCCTACTAAACCCTTAACCCTACTAAACTCTAAACCCTACTAACCCCTAATCACAACCCTAAATCTAATTTATAACAAAATAGTAACATATGTGCTTTTAATTTGTAAAACCTATCAAAAAATGAAAAAAATAAACTCGTCGAAAGTATGTCTTGAGTGATCTTAAATCGAAGAGAAGAAAACGCTGAATTTAATGGTGCATTTTCATAATTTTTCGATTTGTCGTTTGTGAGATAATTTGTTTTTGGAAGTTTTCTTTGTACACGTGACGTATTCTCATTGGTACTACAATGCTTCCATTAAATTCCCATGAAGTGCATACTACAAGAATATGGTGCACCTTAATTTGGTTTGATGAGATGGATGGTTAGATCAACACTTCCCCCTTCCCGCATATTGTTACACTTCCCTCTAGATCATGTCAATATATATATATATATATATATATATATATATATATATATATATATATATATATAGGGAGATCAAGAAGGAAGTAAAAAAATAGGGGAAGGAGGGAAGCTATTCTCAGCAACACATTATGGTCAACTTAAAAGTCAACGCGGTGGCATTTTTGTAAATAACTTGAAATCACCTCTCAGCACGTTAACATGAATTTCAAAAGCGTGTTAATCAAATTACAATTTAATATGCATAAACATTCATTTATCACGAATATTAACTTATATATGTTATTTATATTAATGAATATCATAACTTAACATTCATTACTGTATAATAATATATATTAGTTAAGATTCATCTTAAAAAAATGTTAATATCTTACTTTTTTTTTTAGTTTTTAAGATTCACTGGTGATGAATGTTAGCTTATATGTGTTATTGACAATGATGAACCTTTTAACATTCATTTACAATGCATATTAAATAATACATGGTATTATACACCATGAAAATTATAAATCATTTACGATGAATGTAACTTGTATACATTATTATACATTAATGAATGTTATGTTATCATATTCAATTGTGTGTAATAGCATATATACGTTCATATTCATCATAAATGAATGTTTAGAACTATGAAGTTGTAATTTTGATAACATGTTTTTCAGATGAATGTTAACGTTCTGGGAATTTTTTGAGTTTGTGAAATTCGAATGTAATGACGACCATAATTCGATTAATTAATCGTTTATATGTTTTTTATAAAGAAATTCATTTAATTATGTTGTTTTTCATCACCAAATCAAAATTTTCTCAAAAAACCCAAAAGTTACACCAAATTCATAATTTTGGATAAATCTGAATTATGACGAATTGAAGACGTGTATGAATGTGTTTGACGGATCTGAAGATTTACAATGTTTTTGATTGAAGGAATCGTTGAACTACATGCTTTAATTTTGGATATGACGAATTGAAGATGTGTATGAATGTGTTTGATGGATCTGAAGATTTACAATGTTTTTTATTGAAGGAATCATTGAACTACATGCTTTAATTTTGGATTTTAGGTATAAATTGAGAAAATGAGTATTGTAGATGATGTGAGAAAATAAGTGGTTGTGATTTACTTCCCTCCTTCCCCCAATTTAAGAGCTTCCCTCTTGATCATTCCCATATATATATATATAGGGTTGGGTTCTGGTGAGAACAAGGGGATTCCGTGAGAACGGTGAGAACACATCTTAGCCATCCATTTTTTGATCAAAAATCCTGATTTTGGAGGTGGCAATTTTGTAAATACTTTGAAGTTTGATTTTGGAAGGTTCACATCACCTTTCACTACAAGAAAAATCACCATTAGTGATAAAACTGATTTCGTCACTAACATTATAAAAATTGGTCACTAACTATTTTTGTGACAAAATTAAGGTGGTCACTTTTTGTCACTATAGGTCCGTCACTGTAGAGACCAAAGGCGAAATGTCGTCACTTTGATGACGAAGCTTCAGCTGAAATTGTCACTGAAATGTCGTCACTAGACAATTTTGTGATGACTTTCAGTTTTGCGTGACTAATTAGTGACAAGATTCTGGATCGTCACAAAATAGTTTGTCACTAAAGCCTATTTTTCTTGTAGTGTTTGTTCACGTGAAGCTTTTTTTTTTTTAACTTCACATCATTTTGCTTATGTGAAGTTTTTTTTTTTTAAGCTTCACATCATTTTGCTCATGTGATTTTTTTTTTATTTAGCTTCACATCATTTTGCTCCTGTGAAGCTTTTTTTTTTTTAGCTTCACATCATTTTGCTCACGTGAAGCTTCTTTTTTTTAGCTTCACATCATTTTGGTGAGGTTAAGTTTAATATATTTTTTTTAACATAAGGTTACGATGCTATGAATTTTTATTTTTATAGATTCAAATAGTTTTAATGAGATTAAGTAAATATTTTTTTGTTAACATTAGTTTTTGAAGAGATTAATGTTTATTACATATCAATTCACTACTTCAAATATGTTGATTAACAAAAATTAAATAAAACTTCACCATGTTAAAACTATTGTGAAGCAAAAAAAAATAAACTTCACATAGCAATCCTTATGTGAACCCTTCAAAATCAAACTTTAAAGTATTTACAAAAATGCCACCTCCAAATTCAGGTTTTTTTATCAAAAAATGGATGGCTAAGATGTGTTCTCACCGTTCTCACGGAATCTCCTTGTTCTCACAGGATCCCAAGTCTATATATATATATATATATATATATATATATCTTCTTCCTTTATGTGTGCTCATTGCTTTTTGAATAATATTGTCCTTACGTTGTCTATCTAGTCATCCTAGGGCACTTAGTTAGTATTAGAATATATCATACGATAATAATGATAAACTTGGATCATTATCTAAAGTACGGTCTGTTTTCTAGTGCAAAAAGAAGCCATCCAACTGTTTTTTCTATGAATCCAGTTGCCACATGCACATTAAAGCGTCGATTGTCACTTGACCTCGCCTTTTCATGAGTGTCATTTTTTGTGTATTTAAAAAGATTCAAAGAATGTCATCCAACTGTTTTTTCTCATCCAATTCGCTTACCCAACTCACATTATTTTCTAATTTGTTTTTGGTAAATGCAGATTGCTAATGGCGTGCATTCGTGTTCCAAAAGCACTAGAGGACACAGCCGACGACATATTAAATGAAAGTCTAATACAGTAATTGGATAGGGATGATATGGAGGACTGATCATAGTTTATCTTCATGAAAGTTTACTACTTTTTTGGACTTTCAATGGTCAACATAGTATCAACAGCAATATTTTCTTGATTACTTTATGGATACTATAAACTGTAACCATGTGATCCTATGCGTAAAGAAAAAGTGAAAAATGCAATGGATGTGGTATTCCAATATACTGAGGCCGGTACTCAACACGTACTGTCTTTAATTAGATCCTAATTAAAGGCATATGGATTTACATCATAATGATTTCTTTAATATTCAAAAAATGGGTGAAATTAGTTAAAAATGATTTCATTGATCTTCAAAACACGGGTTGAATTTACTATGATTTTGTGAATATTCAAAGCATGGGTTGAGTTAATGATTTATTTCTCGAGTCTTCAAGACATGAGCTTAAACTGGTTTACTTTGTTAATCTTCAAGAGATGGGTTAAGCTAATACTGATATATTTAATTAGTCTTCAAAAGATGGCCGGGTTACATAAGGAATAATTTCATTAATATTCGAGACATACTTTAGTTATTGATTTATTGGATGTGATTTTTTTAATCTTGAAGTAATAGGGCAAGTTATTTCAATATTATAAATTTTTTATGATTTCATTAATCTTCAAGAAACGGGTTGATAATTAGTTTATGATTTCTTCAGTCTTCTAGAAACAGGTTAATTTCTTTTATATTCATAATATAGGTACTTGATGATTTCTTAAATGTTCAAGAACTGGTTAAGTTAAAGATGGCTTTTTTTGATTAGGCAGATGATAATGGAGAACATATAGATTAATCTGTATACTTAAATTACATAGGTATCCATTTAGGATAGGATATCTCATATGTAACCAACTTTTTTAGGAAACTTAAGGTAAAACTACCTGGGACTTACGTGGGATGTGTGCAGATTTGTGGTTCAAAAGAAGACGTTATGACCTTTGATAACTAGTGCAACATATTTTTATGAATTGCGCTTGTAGCGTCAACTGATTTATCTAACGTGACTTCAGTGGAGGATATTGGCATGTGCTGTATGTGCCAGCGCACAGGGCCACCAAAATCTAAGGGCCTCCAAATTTTACGAGAGTTACTATAACTAGTATATGTTCAATTATATTTTGTGCGTTATTGATCAAGCAATTATTTCTCCTAAAAAAATATTCGAACAATACAAAGAGTATGACAAGACTTTTGGTTTCTTGCTTACTTCTAACAAGTTGCTCTCCATTGATCACAAGACTCTTAGTTCTTGTTGTTGTTATTTTGAAAAGACATTCACGAAGAGTAAACATTCTGATATTGATGGAACTGAACTCTATGCGGAGTTCAAATTGCTTAAAATTTCTTCCCTTGTGTCAATATAGGACCTATTATATTCTACATTATCTGAAATGGGTCCGATTATTGCATATAGAGTATCGTTAACTATTCTGATAACTATAGCAATCGTGAAAAGAAGTTTTTCAAAACTTGATCTGTTGAAGTCATATTTAAATTGCGTTCAACAACATCACGAGATAATCAATTGATAATAATCTACTAGAGAGTATTGATTATAAAGATTTAAGCAACAACGTTGCTTCGAAGAATGCTCCGAGAATAGATCTTTTTAATTAAGAATGAAAATAATAAGTTTTTCTAAATTGTTAGATAATGATTTCGTATTTTTGTATCTTTATAAATTCTCGTAGTAATAGGGCATTTTTCTATCGAATTTTTTTTGTCTATTCGGGGCCCCTTTTCTGATATCGAACAGGGCCACCCGAATTCATTTGCCGGCCCTGCGTGACTTGATTATATCATCAACTGTGACATCTGCATTTCTTTTGTAGCAATCTATGTGGATCCTGCATCAGAAAGTCAAATTCCTCTTCAATCACAGTACATCTTTCATATAAAGAAAATAAAAAAATAAAAGAAAATTAATCAATCTATTCTGATTATCAGAATTGAAAATTTTTGAACCATTATCATAAAAAGCATGAATAAATCACTATGCTAGGAGCTCGATTTCTAGAGGAATTTCACTGGAGGATAAGCACAACTATCTGCAGACTAATTATTCTATAACTTACTAAACCTTTGTTGAGGTGTTGGCACAAAAGAGTAGGCCCGTCATGTCCACTGTGCCACATATCAGTTCATCAATCTAACTTGTATCCAGATATTGTATCTATCAGAGAAAGTTTGTTAACTTGTTTCAGCCAAAATTGTGTTAGACCAGCTTGTAGTCAGTTTATTAATAATGGTGGGACTTTTAATTTGTGTTAGGCCCTTTTGTAGTCCACTAATGTAAATGTTATTTTCAAGTTGTTTGGATGTTGTCTTGGTTCTGTTTTTGTTGTTAGAATGGATTATGTTGCTATGTTGCTTCAGGTTGCTTAAGTTGTTATAATGTTCTTTGAGCTGTTTTGATGCAATACTGATTATATTTTATGTAGCTTTTGTGATCTACTTTTAGGGTAATTATTATAGGTCTCCGGCAATATACATTTTTGATTTTGTTGTTGAGTGCAAACCCAATCTCACATCTCACAGTGAAATATATACAAAAATGTGTGCGAATGAACTCCTGGGCTACTCTTATGTAGTCAGTTGGTTTTATAGTAGAACCTTGGCTTACTTGTTGAACATGTTGGACTAAGATTCAGTATAATACTAAAAACTACAAATCGAAGATCAATATAATACATCGTATACATTTCATACATGTTATGCATTGTAACAATCTGTATGGTTTTTTTGTTGAAATTAAATTAGCAATGAGTGGAGAGTAATCTACTCTATTAATTAAGATTTAATTTAATTTATAGTTTATTTCATGCTGAACTAGCACTTTCATTGATGCATTGCATCATATCTGACATGGCCTTCTAAATTGTTGATGCATTTATATCCACAGGAGCCTGGCTTTTGAGGCATGCATGGAGGCATCGAGGATTTATGGCAGGTAACTATTTTCTTTTTTAGTTAATCTTTGTACTACATTGCACATACTAATTTAGCCTTTTCTGATAGGCTAGGGTCTAGTTAATCCTTCGTACCACATTGCACATACTATAATTTAGCCTTTTACGATAAGGTACAAGTAACGCATCTTTATGCATACGTCTGAAAACTCAAAGACGCCTCAAATTGTGTACATGCAACGTATATGGTCTTTTGGCCGAGCTCATTTGTGCAACTCATAAGGTCCATTGATTGCACGCATACATATAACTTACATGCATATACTCATATAATATAATATTTCAGATAATATTATAAGCGCTTTTTAATCATAACACATGTAATATGTACGATGACTGCCCGTGCAAATACAAACATTTTTGAATTACCTAATAAACGTACTAGCTAGTGATGATGGCCGTCGGGTCCTCCAGGACTCGATCTATTCGGGTAAGCGTTCTTTCTGCTTGTAATGTCTCTTTTAAATTGTTCTTCAAATGCTCTTCTAGCAATCTCTATTTTCCTAATACCAGTGACATCACGACTTGCACTCGACGAGATTAATAGCATTGTAAACAAGGCACAAAGCATTGCCCTACAAAGCGATTCCATATTTTTTGGTTTCTTAATATGGTGCAAGTTTTTGGTTAAATATGGATACATATTTATAAGCATGACATACATGGGTTATAAGGATATGATATAAGCTTTTTAATTAAGGTTAAAAGGAGGATAATTCACATGACATCAAATTTGACAATTTACACGTAGTTTGATTAAGTTATTGGTTTGGAGGCTGATAGAGTGATAGGTAGATAAGATCATAAGATAGAGATCGACCAAGTTATTCATTGGTGGGGGTGTTTTGATGTTGATGTTAACCGGTTTATACTATACCTACATGTTCTATTATTAGTTTACTTAATATAAGAGGTGGGTTCATTTAAGAATACAAAAAAAGTAGAGAAATGGAGAATCAATAGGATTACTCCATTTATCTACAAAACGCAATTATATTTTTACTTCCATGGTTAATTATCTCACAAACCGTAAGTCCATAAATTCTAAAAATTATATATTCGGAACCAACGTCTTTTTCTCTTCGATTAGAGATGTCATAAGCTATACTTTCGACGAATTATTTTTTCTTCGTTTTTTTACCCAATTTTACAATATAATCACATGTGATTTATGATGAAATATAAAAAAAAATTCACCATTATTTATTCATGGTATATGTTATTTAACACGTGATTACAACTTAATATTCATCCACATTAATAGTTATAAATAAAAAATTGAAAATTACATTAGTTTTCATTAAAAATCACATGTGATTGTTGTTTGTATATTTAATCACATGTGATTTGTTATATAATCACGTATGATTTTGTATATAATCACATATGACTTTCATCTAAAAACTGATATTTGATGAGAAATTTACTGATATATGATAATTCATATATGATTTCAACTTTATTTCAACTTAATTATATAACTATAGTCAATACACTACAACAAAATGATCAAATATTCACACATTTTAAGGCAAATGTACACACTTAAATGTGTGTAGAATCATAAAGTTCACGGCTGGGCTATGCGTGAGGAAAAAGGGCGTAACAAAATACAATGGGATTTTCAGGCTTTTAGGCGTGAACAAGTTTAGATGGTTGTTCACAGGTTTAGGTGTGAAAATATTGACCGAAATCTTCACGCTTCTAAATGAGAAGATATTGACAATTTCTTCATGCTTTTTTGTGTGACCATATTACCAAAATTCTTCACACTTTTACCTATGAAAATCCTACAACATAATAACATGATAGTTCACGCTTTCAAACGTGAAACTATATATGGTGTAAAAAAAAACATATTTAGATGGATACATGTATGCATTATTTTATTATTAATTATTCTAAAAAACAATTAAACAGAAATTTATAAGACTTTGATTAAATCTACACCAAATACAAAACAAACAAAATTCAAGCTAAAATTACATCATTATCCACATATATCCATGTGAGTAAACCCAATTCTATGAAGAAATTATAGCTAAACGAATGGGGTCCAAAGGTACTGGTGGTCAACCAAGTTGATTGCGAACATGTCAAGACTATTCTCAACCATGACGATTGACTAAGTGGACTTCCATATGACCCCAAATACCTGCAAATATGCAACATTTATCTTAGCTAGGCACTGAAATTCACTACATGTACATCAAATACGTTAGAAAGACTAATAGATAGATAGCTTATGTAAGAGTTCAGGGTCAAATATAACTAAAAAAAGCCGCATTTATCTAGTCATTAGGCATTATATCAAAGATGACAAACAAAATCCGTATATAACAATTCATAAGTGATTTTTGTAACAGTTAGGGATGTTCCCAAGTGACCAAGGGCTTTAAGACCATATAAATCTCAACAAAACATAACATATAAATTTCTAACCTTTAGAACTTATATTCTTACTGAAAGACCATGTTTAGATGCAATATTATCATAATAGAAAAGTAAAATAGTTTTTGTCAAATGTTACACAATCAATAATCTCTTCAGGAATGTTGATGTAAAATATCAAAACAAAATAGACGTCAACAACGATGATAGAAGTCAACAATTTTAAGCTTCTTTTTAACTCCAACTTAGAAAGTAGATACCTTAACCGTAAGAAGGTTCTCGACAGTTAGAATACGATATTTGAGGCGCCATAAGTTCTGTATGAATAACGACATCAAATTAATGATAAGACTAAGACTAAAAAAGTAATAACGGCTTTATGTAGGACGAGAAACCCCTAGCGTACGAACCTTTTCCATTGATGTGCTTCCATATATATACTTGCGCGCCTGTGCAGATTAACTTAAAACCGTCATAAGAAAAAAGAAATTAATAAACATCAAACACTTGAAAATACAAAAACCAGTTATAAAGAGCAAACATTACCAACAACTGAATTAATCAACCAAGACGCATTCCTAAAACAAAGAGGAATAAATCCAACATAAAATGCTAAAACCTTTAAAAACTGATTGGGGAATTGGCAACTCCCTAAATATCCCCAACCTCAACATCACTTGATGAACAACGAATAATTAAAATATCTTCAGCTGATCAAGAATCCCCTTTTTCAGTAGATGAGATTAGGATGAAAGGTATACTTCACTTTAAAACATCACAACCACAACAACTATTTGACACAATATCCAAACCTTTAACTCTTTTTTCTTGAACTGTTATCATCTTTAAATTCAATTTTAGTAATCTTTAACAGTTTAACCTTGAGATCCACTGCCCTTATTGCATCAATACTTGGTTACCATCATAATACTCAACATCTAATGAAAATACAACACAATGAAGATAATTTCTATTATTCATTTTCATTCAGGCATTTAAACATACACCTAGAATGCTTTAGACTAATTGGTAAAGGATTTTTACTATAAACAATTACAAGACCATAAAACCTTATTGATAGAAACAATTGCAGGTATAACAATGTGAAACATAAGCGGTAACGGTGTCAGAAGCAAGAACAACGGAAAAATGATAGCTTAGGGTTTAAAATTTAGTGCATAGCTGCTCGTATCAAGCTCTCTACAAATGGCTATATCATTTTAAACATATACATAGACATACAAATCCATTGCTTAATAAGGAAGTGCTCGAGAAAATGTATCACCTTCATGGAGCCTCATCTGAAATCTTGAGTCTTCATCATCATAATCATCTTCAAAAAATAATCATTGAGCAAGAATCAACATATATTGATGTCAAAATCACACCAATTCAAGTCCAAAACTGACATAAAGTGAACAAAAAATACTGAAATGGCGTTAAAATAACTAGATTTATCACGAAAACTTATCGATCGATTAACCAATGAGAAGATGAGAAGACCGTAATCACTCTTCAATTGAATGGCAGAGAAAGGAGATTAATGAAGGATTTAAAGTCTGATAGATGAGAATCGCATTTATCACTTATGATTTACATGGACAAGTTGCAATATATACGATAGAAAATTAGGGCTTGAAATCTTGATTTACAACTGCACAAACGCAAGAGAACTATATGACGACTTAAGGGATAAGTTAGCGATTTATAACATTTAGTAGCAGAATTTTTTTATATATGTAAAAAGAAAAACCTAGAATTTGGGGGTTCGATCACAACGGAACAAAGAAGAAACGGAATAAAGAAGAAGTGAACCGTTTATAATTTTGATTAGTTATTTGGTCTTCTGTTCACACTTCATAGAAACGTGATCTTTTTAGTTTCATTATGTCATTCTTCACAAATAGAACTGTGAATAAAATTTAGGTGCTAAGTTAGATACATTTTCACGGTTATAATTGTGATGAAATTATGCAACTTTAGTTCACACTTACAAACGTGAAATGTTATACTTCATTCTTCACGATTAAAATTGTGAGATAAATATACATATTTTCACGCTTTGAAATGTCACAACAGTTTATAGTTTTAACGCTTAAAAATGTGAGGAAAACTTATATCTTTTTGTTCACACCTATAAAAGTGAACATTTTTATTCACAATCATAAGAGTGATTTTTTTTAAGAAAATATGTATTCTTCACTTCAATGGATGTGTAAAAGAATATTCACACATTTAATTGTGAGCATCCTGAATTTTATTATCACGCTTTCATGAAGCGTGAACTAAAAAGTGTGAGCAATCGATAAATTTGTTGTAGTGATAATTTGAAAATTCGTATTTTATTACTCTTTTATCACATGTGATTGATACTTTGATATTCCATCGCATGTGATTACAACGTAGTTTTTCATGTTTTAATCTCCTTAAATCATCAATGATTTGAATTTAAAGTTTAATCGGAGATATAAGCGGGTGTGATTTTTTTTTAGTGTTAAATCACATGTGATTTCACATTAAAAGCCAAAACAAATGAAAAAAAAAAACTTTGTTGAAAGTATATCTTGTTAGATCTAGAATCGAAGAAAAAAAGACGCTGATTCCAAATATGTAATTTTTATAATTTATAGACATATGATTTGTAAGATATTTAACTTAAAAAAAAAGGTGAAAATAGGTTTTTGAAATGGAACAATCGTATTGGTTCCTCCATTATTCATTTTTTTAGCATTTTTTTTTTGAACTTTCCTCATTAATTATTATTATTATTATTATTATTTAGCTAATTGTTAAGTGGGGACAATAACCAACGTACTTACTTTAGGCAAATGACATGTCCTTTGTCCCTTTTATGGAACATTGTTTAGTGTACATTATCCTGATTTCCTTTTACAAAATTAGATATGAACATTGCTGTTTTTGGATAAAAGAAATTGGCTTTTATCAACATATACTTCAAATCAAATAGAATATAAAAGGGATTTGGAATTTTGATATTAAAACCCAATATTATTTTCTATATAATTTATTAGACCCATATTACCAGAAGAAAGCCCAAATTAGTAAAATAAGCCCAACCTTTTCATTGGTATAGTACGTCTAACTTTTTACAAGGGAAAGAAATAGAAAACCTAAATCATCATATACGATATGCATTATGGTTTGCATAAAGATAGTACGTCTAACTTTTTTTGCAACCCTTGCAATTAAGTTCTAGATCCGCTACTGTATATGTGTATGTATGTAGGTATATATGTATAGTATCTTCTTAATTGATTGACATTAATATAACTAGTCCATGGCCAAATCCGTGAAAAAAATTGTGTTAACCGTGATTTTCCACGAATTTTGGTGGTGTTTTTTCGAGAGGGTACATCCATTCCGCTGATAGCTCAAAGGCTTTGTGCGATCAAAAAGCAAAGAAAGGAAAAATCAATTTTATTTTACATTTTTAACCATCGGCTTTTATATATATACACAAATAATATCTATTTTATAGCTAATAACACGAAACTATCCGTACACTTAAAAGCACAAAATATATTGTAACATCATCTCCAGTAGTCTGGTAATTTCTAAATTTAAATTGATTATTTAATTGTTTTAGAAATTATGTGATACTGATTATTAAATTGTGAAACTTAGATAAATAGGTCTCAGGACTTATTGTGGAGTAAATTGTTACTCGTTTTAATTTACTATAGTCGAAGGTACAATAAAATAAGTTTCTCGCAATTAATAATTAGGTTCCAGACATTAGATTTGGAACGGGTATAAAATACCCAATTATTGAGGTCGCCTATTAAAGGAGGCCGACTTAATTTTTTAGAACACTTTCCCCAATTTTCCCAACTTCACATGTTCGCTCTCTAGCTTTCAAGAACACAACTTAAATTAATTAGAATCACAAACAAGATTAGTGAATCAAGACTTGAGATTGAAACTTGTTGAATAGCTTTACTTCATCATCATCATCATCATCATCATTTTGCTATCAAAGTGTAAGTAATCTCATGTTTCTAAACTTCATAGTTTTTAGGTTAAGTGTGAAATTATGAGATTGATTGAGTTCTTGAATTGTTGATGATGATTTTGCTGCTATATGATGATTACAAACTGATTGTATTGATTGAATGATTGAATCCATGTTCTTGATCAATCTTTGAAGCTTTTAAATGAAATAAGGGGATTTATGATTTTGAAATGAAAATGAAATTTCTTGATGTTAATTGATGTTGTTTGAAGTTAATAGATGATATATGAAGTTTCTTACATGCTAAAGACGTTGTGAAGTTGATTTGGTAATTGAAATTTTGGTATAAAACATGTTTGGTACGAGCTGAGTTTTGCAGGAAAAGTTGCAGGTCATATTCTTCTTGATTACGCGATCCCAGATTTTGTTTCCGGATCGCGTAAGCCAGTTAAAATTTGTCACAGCAGAAATTAGTCTTGGTTACGCGATCCAGCACAGATTTTCAGGATCGCGTAAGTTAGTGCAAAATTGTTACATAAGAATTTTCAAAGGGTTACGCGATCCGGCCAGGATTTCCTGGATCGCGTATGAAAGAGAAAAAAATCGAATATTTGGTTTTATTTCAGGGACTTTTATTTTAGTTAAAAGTACTTGAATATATATTATATGTTTCTAAGTTGATATATGATTAAAAAAATTTTGAAGTGATTACTTATGTAATTTCGTTATTTACATAAGTACTAATTGTTAGAGACGAGTTACTAACTTGTGTGTTGTGTAATGTTTCAGATACCCCAAAGTCTCAGTGATTAGAAGCTGAGTGTTGTGACTCCTGAGGTATCGGTGAGTGGATTCAGAACTCACCATTTGATTTAGTTGTAACCGTTTGGTTACAACAGGTGAACGTAGATATGTTGTTGTTGCACATAATATTTATTGTTAATTACAACTCTACGTGCTATGTGTGGCCTTTCGGCATCAGTTGTTAACGAGGTCAACAGATTGAACTGGTTGGTTGAGCTAGCTTGGTTATTGTATGAATTACACAGGGACTTGATTCATTCGTTGTGTGTAGAACCTGTGTTTGATTATAAGTACTGTTAGCTATCGGTCTCATCCGTTATGGCCATACAGATATGGTTGGATAAGTGTTCTTGGGGAGCCACCCGGGTATTATGGTATTCCCTTGAGCCACCGATCCTCATTACTATATTGTTGACTAGTTGAATCATATGTTTACGGTTGTTTGTTGTAACTAGGTGGTTATGCTAAGTTGAATCGTGTGTAATGAATTCATTCACTTAGCTTTGTGCTAATCCCTCATTTTACTTCCTGCAGGTTATGTTTTGGGATGTGGGTTGCAGGATTGTGACGCTCCTGGAGCGGGGAATGTTTGACTGATCGTGTTACTCTGACATGTTTTGTTATAAACTAAGTTTGGAACCATATAATACCCCGTTTTATGTATTTGATGTGTGTTAACTTTAATAGTTTTAACTTTTGATGTACTGAACCTGAAATCAGTTTATGTACATTATTACTACTGTACAGAGTTCACGGATGTTTTAAAATATACGCTTCCCTGTTAATAATATAATATTGTTGTATTAAATGAGGGGTGTTATAATTTGGTATCATAGCATAGCTTTGGACTAATTGAGCATTGTAAAGTGTTCAATCCCAATTCTGAAGCCTGATATGTCAAACATTCCTGGGTATGGGATTTAACCTTGTATGTGAATCTTTTAGTATATAGGTGCTAACGATTAACAATTGTTGAGTTGTTGTTATAAATACAGATATGACAGATAACGAGCAACCGACCGTGAATCCTAACAATGCCTCAAGGACCGATGTGCCTCCTTTGCCTATTTATGGTGAACAACCTGGTCATGATGGTACTTCTGTTCCTGTTGGTGAGGAATCGAATAGAGACGATTATATGCATGAATTAGAAGATGAGGTGATTAATCTTAGAGAATTTAAACGACAAACTGAAGCTACGTCATCTCAGCAACGTTCTCAGCAACAAATACCGGTGTTTGGTACTGTTCATCCTTTTCAGTCGAATAAAACGTGTTCTTTTAAAACGTTTATAGCAAGTAAACCACCGGAGTTTAGTGGTAATACAAATCCGTCTGTAACTTTAAACTGGTTAAGGGACATGGAACGAAAATTTGATGTAACACATTGTGAAGAAGAGTCTAAGGTTCCGTATGCAGTTCAATGTTTATAAGATGAAGCCATGGTTTGGTGGGATTCGATCACAGGGCATTTGACTCAACAACAAAAGGAAGCTATTCGATGGCCCGATTTTCATCAAGCTGTTTGTAATCAGTATTGTTCGGAATTTGATATGGCTAGAATTAGACGAGAGTTTGTGAATTTACAGTTGACAGATAAAATGACGATTGATGAGTTGATAGCACAGTTTTCTGAGAAGCTACGGTTTGTTCAGCAGTGGGTTCCGAATGAGAAAACTAGGATTGAACAGTTTGTGGGTGCGTTACCTTCTAATTATCGTACTACTGTGAGATTAGCCAGTACTTTATCTCAAGCTTTTAACCTCGCACATTCTGTTGATAGTGATTTGAGAGGTTCAGGTTTTCAAGCTAGGGATACTTCTTCTCAGAAGTCCAGAAGTGAATCCTTGGGGAAAGGGAAACAGAGGTGGCAGAGTAATCGACAGGGTCAACGATCTGGTAGTAAGAGTGGTTCATCTGGAGGTTCTAATTGGTGTAATTCTTGTAAGTCACGACATGCTGGTCCGTGTACTCCACAGACGAATAAATGTCTCAAATGTGGTGAATTGGGGCATGAAATCAAGAATTGCAGGTATCCTAATTTCGTGTGTTGGACGTGTAAGAAAGAAGGACATCGGGTTGGTCAGTGTCCGGAGGCGGGGAAACAGGGTTCGGTTTCGGTTGGGAGTTCGTCATCTTCTGGGCAAAAGCGGAAAAATTCGCCGTCAGCTGCAAGTAGGGCCTTTCAAATGACAGTCGATGAGGCTGTCCACACAGAGGATGTTATCACTGGTACTTTTCTTATAAACTCTGTACCAGCGCATGTTTTGTTTGATTCTGGAGCTAACTGCTCTTTTATATCTGTGTGTTTCTGTGATAAGTTGAAACTGATCCCTACTGTGATTACTAAACCTGTAGAAGTAGAAATTGTTAGTGGAAAGTTAGTTCCTGTTACCACCTCGGTGACTGGAGCTAATATTGTGATAGAGGATCAAACTTTCCCAATTTCATTTCTGTTGATGCCGATACCCATTTTTGATGTGATTATTGGAATGGATTGGCTAAGTCAATGTAAAGCAAGTATAGATTGCCATAATAAGTTGATTAGAATCCCAATTTCCGAAGAGTCATGTGTTGTGGCTCGAGGAGAACGGGATAGTGAGCGTATACCTTTGATTTCTATGATGAAAGCTAGGAAGTCATTGTCTAAAGGTTGTGAGTCGTATCTAGCTTATGTGATTGATGCCAAATTAGAAAAAAAATCCATTTCTGATGTTCCGGTTGTTTCTGAATATCCGAAAGTGTTCCCTGATGAATTGTCTGGTTTGCCACCGGTTAGGGAAGTTGAATATCAGATTGATCTTGTTCCTGGCTCATCGCTTGTAGCCAAAGCTCCCTATAGATTAGCTCCTTCTGAAATACGTGAAATGATGAATCAGATACAGGAGTTGTTGGATAAAGGATTCATTAGACCTAGTTCTTCTCCTTGGGGTGCACCAGTTTTGTTTGTTAAAAATAAGGATGGGTCTTTTAAAATGTGTATTGATTATCGGGAACTGAATAAACGAACAGTGAAGAATAAATACCCTTTGCCACGAATAGACGATTTGTTTGATCAGTTGCAGGGATCTTCGTTTTATTCTAAAATTGATTTGAGGTCGGGTTATCATCAAGTTCGTGTTCGTGAACAGGATATTCCTAAAACTGCTTTCCGTACCAGGTATGGTCATTTTGAATTCCTGGTTATGCCTTTTGGTTTAACAAATGCTCCAGCAGTTTTTATGGATTTGATGAATCGGGTTTGTCGGCCTTTTCTCGATAAATTTGTCATTGTGTTTATTGATGATATTCTGGTGTATTCGAAATCCGAATCAGAACATGAAATGCATTTGAGGTTAGTGTTGGAAACCTTGAAAAGAGAGCATTTATATGCAAAGTTTTCTAAATGTGAATTCTGAATTCGAGAAGTGCAATTTCTGGGTCATATTATCTGTAATGATGGTGTCAAAGTTGATCCTTCTAAAATTGAAGTTGTGATGAATTGGAAAGCTCCAAAGACTGCTTCAGAGATAAAGAGTTTTCTGCGTTTAGCAGGATATTACCGGAAGTTTATTAAAGACTTTTCTAAAATTGCCGGTTCGTTGACTAAATTGACCCGTAAGGATGAGAAATTTGTGTGGACTGATCAGCAGGAGGTATCTTTTCAGACATTAAAACAGTTACTATGTCAGGCACCTGTGTTGGCATTACCAGATGGGTCTGAAGATTTTGTTATTTATTGTGATGCATCTTATGCTGGGTTGGGTGGTTGGTGGTGTTCTTATGCAGAGAGACAAAGTTATTGCGTATGCTTCTCGGCGGTTGAAACAACATGAAAGAAATTACCCTACTCATGACTTAGAGTTGGCAGCTGTTGTGTTTGCATTGAAAATCTGGAGACACTATCTCTATGGTACAAGTTGTGTTATTTGTACAGATCACAAGAGTCTTCAGTATGTATTCTCTCAGAAAGAGTTGAATATGCGTCAGAGACGATGGTTAGAGTTAATCAAGGATTATGATTGTGAAATTCGTTACCACCCGGGAAAGGCAAACATGGTTGTTGATGCGTTAAGTCGAAAAGGTACCTCTGATAGAGTTTATTACTTGAAAGTTGATGTTTCTTCTGACTTGGTAGATAGAATTAAAGATGCACAATTGGAAGCTTTATTATATCATAATCTAAAGTCGGAAATCATGTTGAAAAGGAAAGATTTGTTGATTGACGATTCTAGAGGATTGAAGACTTTTCAGTCTCGCGTGTGGATTCCTCTTATTGGTGGTATTCGAGATATGATTTTGACTGAAGCCCATAAGTCACGATTATCTGTTCATCCTGGTAGTACTCGAATGTATAATGATTTAAAATCTTTGTATTGGTGGCTTACGATGAAAATTGATATAGCCTAGTTTGTTGGTGCTTGTCATATTTGTACTCAAGTCAAAGCGGAACACCAGAAGCCGTATGGGTCACTGAAACAGTTGGAGATTCCAGAATGGAAGTGGGAACATTTAACTATGGATTTTGTGACTAAACTTCCACGTACATCTCGAGGAAATGATATGATTTGGGTTATTGTTGACCGGTTGATCAAAAGTGCACATTTTCAGGCTACTAGTGAAACTGCATCTCTTAGTAAGCTTGCACAGTTGTATATCAATGAGATTGTTTCCCGACATGGTATTCCGTTGTCGATTGTATCGGATAGGGATTCTCGGTTTATTTCTCATTTTTGGCAGAGTTTGCAGCAAGAGTTGGGTACCAGACTTAACCTCAGTACAACTTATCATCCTCAGACCGATGGTCAGTCAGAGCATACTATTCAGACACTGGAGGATATGTTGAGAGCTTGTGTTCTGGAATATGGAGGTTCTTGGGATTCTCATTTGCTGTTGGTGGAATTTGCTTATAATAATTCTTAACATTCCAGCATTGGTATGCCTCCGTATGAGATGTTATATGGGCGTCGTTGTAGAATGCCTATGTGCTGGTTAGAAGCAGGTGAGAAATAGTTTGCTGGGCCCGACATTGTTCAGATGATAGCTAACAAAGTGGCAGTTGCCCGGGAAAAGTTGAAAGCTGCACATGATAGACAGAAGCAGTATGCTGATCCACGTAGACGACCAGTATCTTTTGTTGAAGGTGAACTTGTTTATCTTAAAGTTTCACCTTGGAAGGGGGTTATTCGGTTTGGGAAACGTGGTAAGTTGGCTCTGCGATATATTGGTCCATTTAGAATATGTAAAGTTGTTAACGATCAGTCAGTCACCTTGGATCTTCCTCCAGAGCTTGCTGGTATTCATGACATGTTTAACATTTGTTATTTGAGAAAGTGTAACGTTGAGGACCAGTCGCAGATTCTTCCTTTAAAAGATTTGAAAGTTGATCAAAGTCAGAAGTTAGTTGAAGAACCGGTTGAACTTCTTGACCGAAAAGTTACCAAACTTAGGAAGAAACAGATACCTATGGTATTAGTGAAATGGAAGCATAGTTTAGGTTCAAACCTAACTTGGGAAACCGAGAAAAGTATGAAATCCAGATATCCTGGATTGTTTGATCATGATGAGATTTCGGGGACGAAATCTTTTTAAGGAGGGGAGATTTGTAAAATCCTCTCCAGTAGTCTGGTAATTTCTAAATTTAAATTGATTATTTAATTGTTTTAGAAATTATGTGATACTGATTATTAAGTTGTGAAACTTAGATAAATAGGTCCCAGGACTTATTGTGGATAGTAAATTGTAACTCGTTTTAATTTACTATAGTCGAAGGTACAATAAAATAAGTTTCTCGCAATTAATAATTAGGTTCCAGACATTAAATTTGGAACGGGTATAAAATACCTAATTATTGAGGTCGGCTATTAAAGGAGGCCGACTTGATTTTTTAGAACACTTTCCTCAATTTTCCTAACTTCACATGTTTGCTCTCTAGCTTTCAAGAACACAACTTAAATTAATTAAAATCACAAACAAGATTAGTGAATCAAGACTTGAGATTGAAACTTGTTGAGTAGCTTTACTTCATCATCATCATCATCATCATTTTGCTATCAAAGTGTAAGTAATCTCATGTTTCTAAACTTCAGAGTTTTTAGGTTAAGTGTGAAATTATGAGATTGATTGAGTTCTTGAATTGTTGATGATGATTTTGCTGCTATATGATGATTACAAACTGTTTGTATTGATTGAATGATTGAATCCATGTTCTTGATCAATCTTTGAAGCTTTTAAATGAAATAAGGGGATTTATGATTTTGAAATGAAAATGAAATTTCTTGATGTTAATTGATGTTGTTTGAAGTTAATAGATGATATATGAAGTTTCTTACATGCTAAAGACGTTGTGAAGTTGATTTGGTAATTGAAATTTTGGTATAAAACATGTTTGGTACGAGCTGAGTTCTGCAGGAAAAGTTGCAGGTCATATTCTTCTTGATTACGCGATCCCAGATTTTGTTTCCGGATCGCGTAAGCCAGTTAAAATTTGTCACAGCAGAAATTAGTCTTGGTTACGCGATCCAGCACAGATTTTCAGGATCGCGTAAGTTAGTGCAAAATTGTTACAGAAGAATTTTCAAAGGGTTACGCGATCCGGCCAGGATTTCATGGATCGCGTATGAAAGAGAAAAGAATCGAATATTTGGTTTTATTTCAGGGACTTTTATTTTAGTTAAAAGTACTTGAATATATGTTATATGTTTCTAAGTTGATATATGATTAAAAAAATTTTGAAGTGATTACTTATGTAATTTCGTTATTTACATAAGTACTAATTGTTAGAGACGAGTTACTAACTTGTGTGTTGTGTAATGTTTCAGATACCTCAAAGTCTCAGTGATTAGAAGCTGAGTGTTGTGACTCCTGAGGTATCGGTGAGTGGATTCAGAACTCACCATTTGATTTAGTTGTAACCGTTTGGTTACAACAGGTGAACGTAGATATGTTGTTGTTGCACATAATATTTATTGTTAATTACAATTCTACGTGCTATGTGTGGCCTTTCGGCATCAGTTGTTAACGAGGTCAACAGGTTGAACTGGTTGGTTGAGCTAGCTTGGTTATTATATGAATTACACAGGGACTTGATTTATTCGTTGTGTGTAGAACCTGTGTTTGATTATAAGTACTGTTAGCTATCGGTCTCATCCGTTATGGCCATACGGATATGGTTGGATAAGTGTTCTTGGGGTGCCACCCGGGTATTATGGTATTCCCTTGAGCCACTGATCCTCATTACTATATTGTTGACTAGTTGAATCATATGTTTACGGTTGTTTGTTGTAAATAGGTGGTTATGCTAAGTTGAATCGTGTGTAATGAATTCATTCACTTAGCTTTGTGCTAATCCCTCATTTTACTTCCTGCAGGTTATGTTTTGGGATGTGGGTTGCAGGATTGTGATGCTCCTGGAGCGGGGAATGTTTGACTGATCGTGTTACTATGACATGTTTTGTTATAAACTAAGTTTGGAACCATATAATACCCCTTTTATGTATTTGATGTGTGTTAACTTTAATAGTTTTAACTTTTGATGTACTGAACCTGAAATCAGTTTATGTACATTATTACTAATGTACAGAGTTCACAGATGTTTTAAAATATACGCTTCCCTGTTAATAATATAATATTGTTGTATTAAATGAGGGGTGTTATATATATTCACTATATGATAGCACATTCTGTAACACCCCCAAATTTACTGTTTAGCGGAAGCACGAATTGGGTGTTACTAATCAATATACAAAGCACATAAGATATAATGAACGACCACTATATGCGTCGTTTTACATTGTATTGATAAAACAAAAGTTTACATCAAAATATTGTTTAACATTAGCTCGGTTTGAAGTTGAGAGATTTAAATACATAATTAATCTATACAAAATATAATAATGCAGGTAAATCTCTGATTGTTTGTATGCTGACTCGAGATAATTCGCCATGATTGAGCAGCCCAACCTACTGCTGGTTACCTGTGATACATGTTAAAATGGGTCAGCTAAAAGCTGGTGAGCTCACAGGTTTGTATGTCAACACATATTTGTATGAACCGCAAGATTTATAATTGAATTTAAAATGCAATTAAGCAAAATAAAAGTTATACAGCCATGAGCACATAGTCTGAGCTTAACTTGAGTGTCAGGTCCAATTAAGGAAACCCAACTTGAATGCCTCCTATGAGTGCCTAATCTACACTCGTCTTCCTAAATGATAATACGTCCGTTTGACCAGTTAGTGCGTGCTAACCCGGACGAGGATTGTCAATCCTATATGATATCATATACTAACATTCACGCTACTACGTATTACCAGACTATGCTATGGAGGGCTTTAAATTGATTAGTTGAAACTCATGTAGTATTTAATCGTTTGTACTTGCGTTCATCTTGTAAAACAAAAGAGCAATAATATCACACCCCTTATGAAAAACAGTAAAATAGGGGCCATGAGACTCACCTGAGTCTTGAAGCGTTTAAACAAATAAACTTGATTTGCCTTGACTTGTATTGATGTCCGAAGACTTGTAACCTGAGGGTGTCCATCACACGCGATGGTTATTAATTGATTAGGCATCCCGAAAGACTACCCTTGCAGTTGTTTGTCCAAATTACCCCGATTTGGTTGATTGACTTGTCCAAATTACTACGATTTGGTTGATTGATTCGAATGTTTGAAAATATGTACACCCCGTTGGTGACGGATTTGTAATAATAATCTCAACTATTATTATTTTGATTTCGTGGTGTTTTACTTGAAAAATGTGTTCTGATTGTGTTTTAGAAGCCGTTACAAACTCTAAGTGACGGGGGTCCGGGGGCAGCACCCCTGGTAGTGGGGTCCAAGGGGCGGCAGCCCCTGGCGGGGTCTAAGGGGCAGAGCCCCTGGTTGTGCGACACTTGGTGAAAATCTGTGTTTTCTGGTTTGTGCGACGTTGGGTGCGATGTCGCAGGTCCTGACTGCGACGTTGAGCATGGCGTCGCTATGTGCAACTTTCGCAATTTAATGCGACGTTGTGCTTGGCGTCGCTATATGCGACGTTGTTGATTTCTGCGACGTAAGGGCTTGCGTCGCTAAGTGCGACGTCGGTCAATTAGGGCGACGTAGTGGCTGATGTCGCTATGTGCGACGTCGTGATGTGTTTTGCGACGTCGCATAAAGTCTGGGCCAAATGCGACGTTGCGGTCTGATGACCGGAATTTGTGTCGAAAACGAGTTTTCCGGCGACCATTCGGTCCAAATCTTTTACCCAACCCATATTTGGACATTTTGAACGTATATAAACAATAAATATGTAAAAATGAGTGAAAATGAGAGGTTTCGACTTTTGTCGGAAAACTTACAAAGTGGCGAATCAAAAATCCGAAAAGATGAGGTTGTAGATCGCGATTCGGTGAACGTTTTTCTCCAAAGGGCTTAATGATTTTGAGGTCGTTTAGTGGTGCTTTTTAATGGATTTAGGTGATGGTGAAGGTTTGAGAGAAAAAAGGAAGAAGAAAAGAGGTGATGGTGATGGAAGTGAGAGGTGGGAGTGGGATCCCCACCTTTTGGGCAGATTTTCAGTGGGGGCCCACCGAAGTGTGGGTCACCACCTTCGATTCCGTGTTTGCGCTCCATGTGGTGTTCGTTTTCCCGATCGTTTAGACGTTTAAATAAGTTTTTGTGTACGTTTAATTACAAGTTTTGAAATATGAATATTTACCCAATATTTTGTTGAAGTGTTTTGCCAATTACTTAATAGTTGTGTTATAATTTTTAATGTTAACTTGTTCCGTTTTGTTTGTGCGTTTAATATTTTACTCGTGTGGACCTGGTTTGTACGATACGAAACTGAATTGAAATATTATCAAAATAATATTTGGAACATAATAGCGTTATTAAATAATGTTATATTATTAAATTAAATTGTTCACCAACGTCCGTATTAATTGTGTCGAATTACATTCGATTTAAACTTGTACGATTTAATCAAACCGCATAATTGTATATATATTCAACAACAATATATATATTACTTGATACATTAATTAGCCTAACACAGAACTAATTACATGTATTAAACATGGTTAGGCACTAATTACTAGTCCTAATTTGACGGGTGTCACACATTCTTATATATATATATATATATATATATATATATATATATATATATGGATGGGTTCTGATGAAAACACTGAGATAAAAAAAACATTGAAAATACATCTCCACCCTCCATCTAATCTAACATATATATATATATATATAAGGGGTGGGAATAAAAAAAACGGTGAAAACACTTTTTGATTCACAATTGTTTTAAGTTGTGAACCTTTATTCTTTTTTGCTTCACATATGAATTTTTTTGTGAACCCTTATATTTTTTTTGTTTCACATAAAATTTTCGGCGTGAACCTTTAATTATTTTTTTTGCTTCACACAAAGTTTTTAACATTTTTAATTGTGAACCTTATTTTGTTCAAATAAATCGTTTTTTAAATTTTTTCACGAAAATTTTAAAGTTTTTTTATTGTGAACTTTAATTTTTTTTTTTTTTGGTTCACAAAAGGTTTTAAAAATTTTCAACTATGAACCTTAAATTTTTTCGAGTTCATGGAAAGTTTTTAATTTTTTCAATTGTGAAACTTTTTTTTTCAACTATGAACCTTAATTTTTTTTAGGTTTACGGAAAGTTTTAAAAAATTTCTATTGTGAACCATTTTTTTTAACTGTGAACCTTAATTCTTTTTTGAGTTCACGGAAGGTTTTTAACTTTTTCACGTGTGAACCATAATTTTTTTTTAGTTCGCTAAAAGTTTTTAACATTATTAATTGTGAACCTTTTTTTTCAACTGTGAACCTTAATTTTTTTTTTTGGTTCACGGCTAGTTTTTAACTTGTTCAATTGTGAACCTTTTTTTTTAACTGTGAACCTTTTTTTTTTTTTTTTAGGTAAAGTTTTCTACTTTTTCAATTGTGAAATTTTTTTTTTCAACTGTGAACCTTAAGGTTTTTTGGGTTCACGGAAAGTTTTTTAACTTTTTTAACTGTGAAACTTAATTTTTTTTTGAGTTTCACAGAAAGTTTTTAACATTTCAATTGTGAACCTTTTTTTTCAACTGTGAACCTTAAGTTTTTTTGGGTTCACGGGAAGTTTTTAACTATTTCAACTGTGAACCTTAATTTTTTTTAGTTTCACAAAAAGGTTTTAACTTTTTCAATTGCGAACATTTTTTTTTTCAACTGTGAACCTTAATTTTTGTGGGTTCACTGAAAGTTTTTAACTTTATCAATTGTAAATTTTTTTTTTTCAACTGTGAACCTTAATTTTTTTTGGTTCACGGTAAATTTTTAATTTTTTCAATTGTGAACCTCACTTTTTTATTTTGAGTTCACAGAAAGTTTTTAAGTTTTTCAATTGTGAACCTTAAATTTTTTGTTTCGATTTTCGGATTTAACTTTATTTTATTTTTTTCCACAAAAAAATAATTTTTTTTTGTGAACCTTAATTTTTTTGGTTTACTTCAGAAAAAAAAAAGTTCACAACTTAAAAAAAAAATATGAAGGAAAAAGTGTTTTCACCGTTTTTTTTTTATCTTCACCCCTTATATATATATGGTAGATTAGATCAAGGGTTGAGATATGTTTTCAATTTTTTTTTTATCTCTTTGTTTTTACAGGATCCCATTCATATATATATATATATATATATATATATATATATATAATCAAAAAACCTGATTTTGAAGGTGGCATTTTTGTAAATACTTTGAAGTTTGATTTTGGAGGGTTCACATAAGGATTGCTAGGTGAAGTTTAATTTTTTTTGCTTTACAATAGTTTTAACATGGTGAAGTTTTATTTAATCTCTTTAAAAACTAATGTTAACAAAAAAATATTTACTGAATCTCATTAAAACTATGTGAACCTTTAAAAATAAAAATAAAAATTCATAGCATCGTAACTTTATGTTAAGAAAAAAAATATTAAACTTAACCTCACCAAAATGATGTGAAGCTAAAAAAAAAAAAAACTTCACATAGTAAAATAATGTGAAGCTAAAAAAAAAAAAAAAAGTTTCACATGAGCAAAATGATGTGAAGCTAAAAAAACAGAAGCTTCACATGAGCAAAATGATGTGAAGCAAAAAAAAAAAAAGCTTCACATGAGCAAAATGATGTGAAGCTAAAAAAAAAAAGCTTCACATGAGCAAATGTGATGTGAACCCTCCAAAATCAAACTTCAAAGTATTTACAAAATTGCCACCTCCAAAATCAGATTTTTTGATCAAAAAATGGATGGCTAAGATGTGTTCTCACAGTTCTCACGGAATCCCCTTGTTCTCACCAGAACCCAACCCTATATATATATATATATATATATATATATATATATATATATTACGATTAAGATTAAGAAGGATACAATATCTAATAACACACGCTATAAGTCTATAAATTCAAGTTTATATGATAGATTAAAAAGTTAAACAAATAACAATAACAATCAATTAATATATATATATATATATATATATATATATATATATATATATATATATATATATATATATATATATATATTCCATGTATGCATGCATTAATACATGGAATTGGTTCATGCCAGAACACTTTTGATCCTTGATAAGACAATTGGTTCAACTACTTCATGCTGTCATCTCCATTCAAATTATGCATCACCTTTCGGTGCTTGATATCTTAAAAAAAATATCAAAAAAATGATCACCTTTCATGCTTAATTTATTAAGGTATGATCACTTGTAATTTCAAAAAAAAAAAAAAATGATCACTTGTAATTTATTAATTTAATCTATAAAGCTTTTTAGTTAAAAACTCTATATATATTTAAAGAACCCCGGCAAAATCTATGTCATTAACTTATAGTGCTTAAGAGCATCTTCAATGTATGCACTATTATAGTGCATCAAATTGCACTATCTTAGTGCAAAAATAGAATCTTTTGAGAATATGTTTGCACTAAAAATAAGTTGCTCCAATGTGTTGCACTAAATCTTTTTAAATTGATTTAGAATTTACAATTCAACAATACAATAATAAAACTTATATAACTACTCCGTATTATATTATTATCATAAGAGATATAATAATAATTATTATATTTAAAAATTTTAATATTATAAATGAAAATTTTATAAAAATTATGGAATTTCTTTGATAAATTTGAATTGAATATATTAATCGTAAATTTATAAATAATACATGACAATAATACATTTTAGTTATTATATAAATTATTATTTAATGTGAATAGTGTTTAGTGCTAAGTTTAGTGTTACACTATATATAGTGTATTTTGGCATTGACTTTTAATTGCACTAAAATAGTGCAAAGTTTAGTGCACACATTGGAGTGTATTTTTTATACTTTTGCACTATTTTAGTGAGAAAAAGTACAATTGGTGCATGTATTGGAGATGCTCTAAGAATAATAATGATCGCATAGGTGATCTAACATGAAAGTTCTTGAAACATAATACACTTGTTAATAGGAATAAATCATTCGTGAAACAAGTTGTACATAAATTATGAGGTGAGTTCAAATAAAATTGGTAAAAAAATAGAGAATGAGAGAACCAATAATATTACTCCATTTCTTTACAAAACTCACTTCCACTTTTACTTTAAAATTAAATATCTCACAAACCATATATCCATAAATTATATGTTCATGTTGTTGATTGTTGTTAAATGTTGTTGATTAAGCATTGTAGAGATTAGCTAACTTATGTTAGCCTCAGTTGTTGCAATTTATCGCTAGTTGTTGCACTTCGTGCTTGTTGTTGCACTTTGTGCTAGTTGACAGCTGATAGCGGATCCGCCTAGTTGTTATAATCTCTACAATTGCTCAGTGGATACTTGTTTAGTTGATATGATTAAGTAGTTACTTGCTAATTGGTTGTTGTATATTACTCATTTAATTGCCCGTATGCTCACTAAGCGTAAAGCTTACCCTTTTCAGTTGTTAATGTTGTAGGTGTGAGTGGTTCGGTTGAACCAACTGGGCATAGGGAGGGTAAAGAGATTGCGAGAAGGTAGCATGGATTGAAGCTTGTTATGTTGTAACGCCCCTAAATTTCGTACTTAAATTATATAATATACGTTTTATTTTCTAGTTGTAAGTATAGTTGTGACACCCGAAAAATTAGGACTATTATCAGTGCCTAATCACAGTGTAATTCCATGTAATTAGTTTTGTATTAGGCTAATTATGTGAATCATCAATTATATTTGTATATATATACACACACGTACGCGATTTATTTAAATCGTGCATTCTCATATCGGACAATTCAAATACGGACGTTGGTGAACAAAATCAATAAATAATATGAAATTATTTAATAAACTCATTATTTACATTATATTATTTCGATAATATGTAAAACGTATTTCGTATCGTATAAAATAAACAGTACGCGACAAAAATGCGTGAAACGCGCCCGACAAACGAACGAAACCCAAGTTATATTTTTATAACTCAAAATAAAGTATTTTGATTAAATACTTCGGTTAAAAATGATCACGAATATATGATAACACATTATAACATTTTGAAACGTTACGCGAGTCAAATAAACATACAAACACGAAACGAACGTGCAAATCGAGACCGACACTTAACTAAACATTTTATAAAATGTTACTAAGTATTTTCAATAAATACTACAATTAAAAATATCTCTATTTAAAACGTTAACGAAATATACGTATTAATACGTTTAACGTCCAAACGAACGGGTAAACAGGCACCGCACGAAACGTAAATTGGGGAAATAATTAACACAACCACTAGGCGGTGGGGCCCCACAAAATCTGCAGATTTTTCGAACCGAAAATCACCCCATACCTTCCTTACACATTTACTTACACACACAAACATCAACCATTCCCATTTCATTATTTCACACACACAAACAACCATTCTCTCAAGTCTCTCTCTTCCCTCCCTCTCTAAAAATGTGGGGGTCAGCCACAAGACCACCCATAGCCATCCTAACACCACCCTTGAGCCGCAATAAGTCCGCCATACAACCACCGTCGGCCGCCACATCGGAAAATCCAAGAAAACGAGCTTTCGATCTCTTTTTCTTCTCCTCTTCGTCTAGAGACTTGTAAGAACTTCTAAAATCTTTCTAAAATAATTTTAATATGATTATTTTCATGTAATATTGCCCACTTAACGATTGTATGTCCAAAACTAAGTCGAAAACGCGTTTTTAAAACACGAAATCTTGAGTTTAACTTCCTGTCCATAAAATACAACAACTTCTACGATTTTTATAAAAATCATATATATTGTGAATGGACGTTTCTTAAGCCTAAAATGAAGTACAAGAAGTAAGCTTTCTAACAAAAATTTTGTCGTAACATTTCGACTCCGTTTAGCACCAGAAACTAAATTCTCCGACGACATGTACTTTCTGTAATCTGGAGACAGAAAGTTACACCTCCTTCTCGTGGCCATATCTCGAGTTCTATAGCTCCAAAATACATGAGACTTGAGCCAAAATCTTCCTAAAGATGTTGTCTACAAAAAGTTCTTCTATGGCCTCTCTTGAAAACCCACAGATTTGCCCAGAAAAAATAGGTTTATAACATGTGTTGGTTTAGGTAAAAAACTGGACCTAATGTGCTTCACGATTTTATTTAGCTAACTAAACGAACTCCAAATAAATTCCGAGAAAATTCTGTAAAATACTTAAAATGTTGATGAACACTCATGATTTTTCTCACATTTCATTTCGGGCTATAAATTGGTTAAAACGAGAGGTGAATCTATTGAAAAATCTAAGAAAAACAAAGTTAAGGGCTGTTTTGGAAATGTTTTAAAAACCGACACTTCGGGTTAACCACGAAACAAAACAATAATTTTCTTAGGCCTTATAAACTTATTTAATACTTGTGTAAAAGTATCGGGTCAAACCGAGCACGTTTGACCACAAACCCGAACACTTGAAACAAATCAGTCTCTTGCGTCGCTTTTGGCCCAAAGCCATTGCAACACAAGCCACTATGTCGCAATATTATTGCAAAATCACAACCTGCGACACCCTATTTATGTCTCAACAATTTCGAATGTCGCACATAGCGACACAACACCTTATGTCGCACTAAATCGAATGTCGCATATAGCGACACAAGTCTTTATGTCGCAAAAATTATCATTGTCGCATACTGCGACACAACACATCTATGTCGCATACTTATTGCAATTCGTTTACTGCGGCACAACGCTCTGTGTCGCAAATTCATACCAGTGTCGCACCCAGTGTCGCATAACTCAGAACTTTGAAAATACTTTTTACACTAATTGTTGAACACTTACAGAAACCAAACCTTATACGATGATGCTCGTACATGATACCCATATACTTTGATAAGTATACAATATAATAATGATAATAATACTTTCGAATTATAATTACAAACCGTCACCAACGGGCCGTACATGTTTTCAAAACACAAACGACAAACAAAAACATTTGGACATAACTAGTTGAGTAGACAACTAGCATAGATGGTCTGTTGAGACATCTACTCATTGTTATAACCTTGCGCGTTTAGGACGCCAGCAGATTACAGTCGTTGGACGACATCATACTCTGTGACAACATCATTTACTTGTTAGCAACACATCAGACTCAGGTGAGTCTCATAGCCCCGCATTTTACTGCTTTTACTCCCGGGGTGGGAATACATGCTCAGTTTTATTTACATATGAACACAAGTACAAAACTCGATATATTGACTGCATGAGTTGTTTTACTAATCATGAAAGCCCTCCACCACATAGTTTGTTTATATGGATTTAGCGTGAATGTTAGTGTATGGTACCATATGGGATTGACAATCCCCGTCTGGGTTAGCAAGCACTAACTTGTCAAACGGACGCATTATCATTTGTTTGTACGAGTGTAGATTAGGCACTCGCAGGGAGGCACCCTCGATCAGGCACTTGATTGTGATCCTGAAACCTCAGTTAAGCTCAAACTATGGGCTAATGGCAGTAATGTACACATATTTATTTTGCTTGGTTGCAAACACTATCAAATCTTGTGGTTCATACATAATGTTTTATCATTACACCTATGAGCTCACCAGCTTTTAGCTGACCTTTTAGCATGTATTCTCAGGTTCTCAGCAGCAGTAGGTCTGCTCCCTCAGGATACCATAGCTCGATTCGCATGCATACAACAAGAGATTTATCTACATTACTATGTTTTTGTATAAAAGTAGTTATGTCGTAGAATCTTTCAGGATTAGGGTACCGAGCTTTTGTAATTATTATTACAACAAATGTAAACTTTTATTACATCAATGTATCTTGTTAAACGACGCATGTAGATGTCATTCATTGTATCTTGGTGCTATGATTATCGGAGTAGTCGCTCCCCGACCCGTATCGCTTCCGCACAGTAAATTTGGGGGTGTGAATCAGAGCCTAAGGTTATAGTGAACTAGGTTGCATTAAGTGGGCCTAGACTATGACCGTTAGAAAGTATTCCCTTATTAGGTATGACTGGTTCAGGAATTACATCATACGACTTTAATTTAACATAGCCTGATCAACTATGTACAATTAAAGGAAGATGATGTGAGGTCTAAAACGATTATGTTGAACAGGGATACACTAGTTGACTCCGACCACGAGAGAAATGAAACTTAAACATGTTTGTGCTAGACACACTAGGCTATTATATGTTATATATATGAATAGGCTTTACTCACTAAACGTTCTTGCCACAGAAATGGCAGACTTTCCTATCGTTGTACCAACCGGTTTAGAAAATGAAACCAAAGCCTTGTCTACTTTGGTAGAGGCAACCACAATAAACGCTCACCCAACTGTAACGAGCAACTAAACCACCGAGAACAACTCATCCAAAGAGGACCCACTTGAGGAGATTCCGTCTGAGGATAAACCAACGAAACTATAACCCCACGAAAAATTCGTCACCTAGGCGCGATACATGCATTCACGGTACTTCGGGTACTGCATTACGGTGCTTCGGGCACTGCATTACGGCACTTGGTGCTACATTCACGGTACATTGGTACTGCATTACGGTACTTCGGGTACTGCGTTCATGACACTTGGTGCTGCATTTGAGCACTTTGTACTACCTAGGGTGCATACATGCATACATTTGGAAACCCCATTATTTAAACTTACATCTAGCCTTCGTGCTACATTTGGAAGTCACATGAACTATACATACTTTAGCCACTGTGCTACTACACTCCACTCTTATCATAGACATGTGGACCGCGTGTGTTATACACAACATCTATACATTGGAATGTTCTTCCAATAATTGAATTGATTCCAACGATTAACGCGTAACTTGGTTTACAACTTTGATTACAAATGGATTAGTATTGTGAGGAGTACTCACAATGACTAAGTCCACAAGCTATTTCAGCAACGATTTGATCATTTTGATCACTACGGCAAGGGATGCTTGCAGCTACGGAATTACCAACTAATCTTATCAAACCTTTGTTCACTTCGAAATTATAACATAGTCATGGTTGACTACTTTAAAAGCACTACTCGGCCATTGTTATGACCACTCCTCGAATCTACGGTTTGACTAATCACAAATATCGGATAACGACGCTGCTAATGAGGAAATCGATGTAGTTAGAACTAACTCATCACTCAGAACCGATACGCCTAATTTCCTCTGTTCCATCAGTGCTAAATTCTTCCGACTACTCTTACCACACTACTAGGAGAGCACAAACGCCCTGTAAACGCAAGGAAATCTTATCAAAACCCGGAGTACTACCCCGACTACAAGATAAGGATCGCCTTGTTGATTTCGTAAAACACTCTCGTAATTCACCCGGATGTAACAATGCCCGGCACGTCCTGTAAACAATGAAATCGCATACATAAATCAGATTTCGCCTTGATTTATAAATTTCACTACTTCATGTTGATTGATCGACCTACCGTAAGGTCACATGTTACCTCATCTAAACACGCCCACGATGAGCTTAATTCTCATGTAAGGATCTCATTTGCTAATTAATTTCTTTCCGTCCGAGAATAGACCGCTATGAGAGTAGACTAAATTTCATGGAATTAGAATGGCACGAAACACAGTTAGGCAAAATGCACCTGGCATAGGGTCGGGATGCACAACTCTATTAGAATCTTCAAGATCTTAACGAAACCAGAGATATCACCCGTCTCCAGATAATGGAGACCATAGACGAAGTCGCCACTGTACGACTAAAACTAGTAAGTTTTCAACAAATTTTCATTAGATGTTCTCCACGGACCTTTCGTAAACGCAAATCTTTCAATAGATTTTCATCGGACATCTCCTCCAAACTTTCCACAACTGCTAACTTTCAAACGAATTTTTGTAAACAAAAAATTCCGATGTGTTACCAATGACAAGGATTTTCAACATATTTGATTGACCTCAAGCTTTTCAACAGATTCTTATCAATTCAAGTTTTCAACAGATTTACGTCTGCAAGGATTTTTAAACAAAAATTTCCCCACCAAATGTTTTATGAAGTTTTCAAAATCCATAAGTTATTAACAAAATTACCGAAATTACGATGATATTCTTTCTTAGCCAAATGAAAACCATATATATGAACCAACACTTGATTTTCACTCAATTCCTCGCTATGATCTAAACCCTAGTCCAACTTTGAAACTAGGACACGATTAACAGTACGAAATGGCAACACGCAATCTTACAAAGTCAGATCGAGACGGATTTTATAGGGACTAACCTCTCCTTCATTTGCAAAATCACTGTTTTAGTAAACATTATTCCGTAGAAGATGACAAGTCCCACTATAGACAGTTACGTGTCAGTCGACGACCTATTCTATGAGGTACCGACGACATTCCCCTGCCTACTTACTTTGGAAAACGATAACAGCTTATACATTAGAACATCTGCGGGTCTTCTAACGATTTACATACTCAAGATACATTCCAACGAATTATATTAGATGTAATCCAACGATTCACTCACGTTTTCACAACTCATGGTTGGGGTGTTAACCGCCATATTCATACGAAACTTGTTACTTAATCATGTTTGATCACTATCTTGACATAGTCGACAAACGTTTTACTCATAACGTAAAACGCATTATCTAATCGTAACTTGATCACCATTTGACTTGTGTTATCAACAAATTACTCGTACACCTTATTGGATCATGATTGATCACTACGCGATTTGACTACTGTTCGAACAATGGAATAGTCTTTATTGGACTACTATTTTAACAACAAAGTGATCAAGGGTTGACCACTTTCAGAAACAACTTAGACTCTGAGTATATCGTAGAATTTACTAATTGATTCAGGCCGGTTAGCACTATTCAAAATTTCCCTTCAAAGTTGCGGATAAAACTTTTCTCTCTAGACATGATAATCAACCAAGATCGAAATAACTCCTCTTTCTTTCTTTTCCAATGTTATCTAAGAATTCCGTCAAAATCATTGTTATGAGAAAAACTTGTTCATAGTTCCTCTAGTTTCCGATGGAACTCTAATCCTAACAAGGGGAGGAAGACGAAACGAAGTTGACCATCATACAGCGTAGAAAGTACATCAAAAGGACTACGCCACCCTTGAGCCTAGAAATCAGAAACCAGAGTGTTTTCCTCCCAACTTTAGAAAGACTACCTATATGGTACAAGATGCACGATAATTATCAATCATAAGGATCTCCAAAGTACATTAAATCAGAAGGATCTCAATATGAGGCAACGTCGATGGGTCGAGTTGCTTACTGATTACGACTGTGAAATCCGATATCACCCAGGCAAGGCTAACGTTGTTGCCGATGCCTTAAGTCGAAAAGAACGCGTGAAACCACTTCGAGTCCGAGCCCTCAGTATGACAATACACAACGACCTGATCATTTAAATTCTTGCCGCTCAACTCGAAGCACTCAAACCTGAAAACATGAAAAACGAGGCCTTACGTGGCATGAACAAACAGTTTGAAACGAAACCTAACGGGGCTAAATACTTCTCGAACCGAATCTGGTTACCCAATTTTGGGAACCTACGAGACTTGGTGATGGATGAAGCTCACAAGTGCAAATACTCTATACATCCTGGAGCGGACAAAATGTATCAAGGCATCAATGAGTTGTATTGATGGCCCAACATGAAAGCTGATATTGCCACGTATGTCAGCAAGTGCCTCACATGTTCCAAAGTCAACACAGAATATCAGAAACCTTCCAGCTTGCTACAACAACCGGAAATCCTTCAATGGAAATGGGAGAAGATCACCATGGATTTCATCACCAAACTCCCAAAAACACCGAACGGTTGCGATACCCTTTGGGTGATCGTCGATCGTCTCACCAAATCTGCTCATTTCCTCGCCATCAAAGAAATCGATAAAATGGAACGCCTCATGAGAATCTATCTGAAAGAAATCGTATCCCAACACGGCGTTCCCATCTTGATTATCTCCGACAGAGGTAGTCGCTTCACTTCACGCTTTTAGCAATCACTTCAGAAATCATTGGGTACTCGTATGGATATGAGTACTGCATACCATCCACAAACCGACGGCCAAAGCGAACGAACCATTCAAACACTGGAGGATATGCAACGAGCCTGCGTAGTTGACTTCGGTGCAAACTAGGAACATCATCTACCCTTGTGCGAATTTTTCTACACAACAACTACGACACCAGTATTGGGGCTTCACCTTTTGAGGCACTGTACGGTTGTAAGTGCCGATCACCTGTCTGTTGGACCGAAGTGAGAGACAGCCAACTCACTGGTCTTGAAATCATACATGAAACAGCCGGCTGAAAGTCGCACGTGATCGTCAGAAAAGTTATGCTGACGTGAGACGCAAACATCTCGAGTTCCAGGTTAGGGACCGAGTACTACTCAAAGTATAACCTTGGAAAGGTGTCATCCGCTTCGGCAAACATGAAAAACTGAATCCCAGATACATTGGGCCTTTTGAGATCCTTGAGAGGATTGGCCCAGTGGCATATCGATTGCAGCTACCTCCTGAACTCAGTAGCGTGCATCCCACATTTCACATTTCTAATTTGAAGAAATGCCTGTCTGATGAGACATTCATTATTCTACTCGACGAAATTCACATTGATGACAAACTTCACTTCATCGAGGAACCCGCAGAAATCATGGACCGTAAGGTCAAACAACTTAAACAGAGTCTTATTCCCATCGTTAAAGTCCGGTGGAATTCGCGGAATGGTCCGGAATTCACCTGGGAACGGAAAGACCAGATGCGACTCAAGTATCCACATCTATTCACAGACTCCACTCATACCACGACTTCGAGCTAAATTTTGGGACGAAATTCTCTTAACAATGGGAGAATGTGACACCCGACAAATTAGGACTATTATCAGTGCCTAATCACAGTGTAATTCCATGTAATTAGTTTTGTATTAGGCTAATTATGTGATACATCAAGTATATTTGTATATATATACACACGTACGCGATTTATTTAAATCGTGCATTCTCATATCGGATGGAAATCCGACAATTCAAATACGGACGTTGGTGAACAAAATCAATAAATAATATGAAATTATTTAATAAACTCATTATTTACATTATATTATTTCGATAATATGTAAAACGTATTTCGTATCGTATAAAATAAACAGTACGCGACAAAAATGCGCGAAACGCGCCTGACAAACGAACGAAACCCAAGTTATATTTTTATAACTCAAAATAAAGTATTTTGATTAAATACTTCGGTTAAAAATGATCACGAATATACGATAACACATTATAACATTTTGAAACGTTACGCGAGTCAAATAAACGTACAAACACGAAACGAACGTGCAAATCGAGACCGACACTTAACGAAACATTTTATAAAATGTTACTAAGTATTTTCAATAAATACTACAATTAAAAATATCTCTATTTAAAACGTTAACGAAATATACGTATTAATATATTTAACGTCCAAACGAACGGGTAAACGGGCACCGCACGAAACGTAAATTGGGGAAATAATTAACACAACCACTAGGCGGTGGGGCCCCACAAAATCTGCAGATTTTTCGAACCGAAAATCACCCCATACCTTCCTTACACATTTACTTACACACACAAACATCAACCATTCCCATTTCATTATTTCACACACACAAGCAACCATTCTCTCAAGGCTCTCTCTTCCCTCCCTCTCTAAAAACGTGGGGGTCAGCCACAAGACCACCCACATCCATCCTAACACCACCCTTGAGCCGCCATAATTCCGCCATACAACCACCGTCGGTCGCCACGTCGGAAAATCCAAGAAAACGAGCTTTCAATCTCTTTTCTTCTCCTCTTCGTCTAGAGACTTGTAAGAACTTCTAAAACCTTTCTAAAATACTTGTAATATGATTATTTGCAAGTTATATTGCCCACTTAACGATTGTATGTCCAAAACTAAGTCGAAAACGCGTTTTTAAAACACGAAATCTTAAGTTTAACTTCCTGTCCAGAAAATACAACAACTTCTACGATTTTTATAAAAATCATATATATTGTGAATGGACGTTTCTTAAGCCTAAAATGAAGTACAAGAAGTAAGCTTTCTAACAAAATTTTTTTCGTAACATTTCGACTCCGTTTAGCACCAGAAAACTAAATTCTCCGGCGACATGTACTTTCTGTCTTCTGGAGACAGAAAGTTACATCTTCTTCTCATGGTCATATCTCGAGTTCTAGAGCTCAAAAATACATGAGACTTGAGCCAAAATCTTCCTAAAGATGTTGTCTACAAAAAGTTCTTCTATGGCCTCTCTTGAAAACCCACATATTTGCCCAGAAAAAATAGGTTTATAACATGTGTCGGTTTTGGTCAAAAACTGGACCTAATGTGCTTCACGATTTTATTTAGCTAACTAAACCAACTCCAAATAAATTCCGAGAAAATTCTGTAAAATACTTAAAATGTTGATGAACACTCATGATTTTTCTCACATTTCATTTCGGGCTATAAATTGGTTAAAACGAGAGGTGAATCTAGTGAAAAATCTGAGAAAAACAAAGTTAAGGGCTGTTTTGGAAATGTTTTAAAAACCGACACTTTGGGTTAACCACAAAATGAAACAATAATTTTCTTAGGCCTTATAAACTTATTTAATACTTGTGTAAAAGTATCGGGTCAAACCGAGCACGTTTGACCACAAACCCGAACACTTGAAACAAATCAGTCTCTTGTGTCGCTCTTGGCCCAAAGCCATTGCGACACAAGCCACTATGTCGCAATATTATTGCAAAATCACAACCTGCAACACCTTATTTATGTCGCAACAATTTCGAATGTCGCACATAGCGACACAAAACCTTATGTCGCACTAAATCGAATGTCGCATATAGCGACACAAGTCTTTATGTCGCAAAACTTATAATTGTCACATACTGCGACACAACACATCTATGTCGCATACTTATTGCAATTCGTTTACTGCGACACAACGCTCTGTGTCGCAAATTCATACCAGTGTCGCACCAATTGTCACTTAACTCAGAACTTTGAAAATACTTTTACACTAAGTGTTGAACACTTACAGAAACCAAACCTTATACGATGATGCTCGTACATGATACCCATATACTTTGATAAGTATACAATATAATAATGATAATAATACTTTCGAATTATTATTACAAACCGTCACCAACGGGCCATACATGTTTTCAAAACACAAACGACAAACAAAAACATTTGGACATAACTAGTTGAGTGGACAACTAGCATAGATGGTCTGTTGAGACATCTACTCATTGTTATAACCTTGCGCGTTTAGGACGCCAGCAGGTTACAGTCGTTGGACGACATCATACTATGTGACAACATTATTTACTTTTTAGCAATACATCATGTGACAATCCTCAAATTAGGGTACTAATTTTTACCTAAATACATGCATTACCTAGAGTAATTCCCTGATTAAGTGAATTCAAACTATATTGTGTATAAGTTTTTGTGAAACTTACTATGTGATACGTGACGTATTTGATTGTAGTTATATGTGTATATATAATTACGTACGAAATGAAAATATTAAACTCAACAAACTGGATACAATATAGTTGGTGATACGAAATAATTAATAATTCGAAAATTATTAATTACAAATATTAGATATTTATATTATTAAAATAATATAATAACTTATACGTTTTATATTAAACGTATCAAACGCGAATCATAAAGTTCCAAAAAGAACTTCAAAATACTTTTGAATAATTTTTGTTTGAAATTATTATAGAAAAGTATTAGAACAAAAAAAAAAAATAAAACGGAAACCTTTAGACTGTTATTTAGGACGCGTTATACACGAACAGAAACAATTATAGAACGTACCTAAAGGTCGAAAATAATAAAAGTATTTACTTTCCCATTACTGTTTTAGTATTTGGAACATTACTTCAAAATATAAATTCCAAATTTGACTGAAACCTGGCACGCAATTTCACCGTACAGTACTTCTACTGTAACCAATTTTATTAATGATTTTAATAAAATATTTTATTTTTATAAATATCAATTACTAAGTTTAAAATATAAATTAAACTAACGAATAATTGATTTATACCCGAAGTACCACAAATTATACCCGTACACGAAACTAACGGGGTAAAAACCCAACCTAATACACAAATTAAAATATCTACTCGACATATTTGAGCACTACCATGCTCCCCTTTGAAAATCTGGTTCCCCTCAATTTTAATATATACTCTTTCCTTCACTGGTCACTCACTCAACCACCATCAATAATTCATATTTCACACTGTGTTTTCCTTCTCTGTGATATCAAGCGACTGGAACAAAGGAGCAGTAGGAAGTGGAGCAACAAATAAAACCAAACCATTTCATCCTCAATTATTAAACCTTCAACACAAGCAAACACTTTAACCTAAACAAAAACTATGATCACATAAATCATCATCTATTTTCGTCATCATCATCCGTCGTTCATCATCATCATCATCATAATCTTAATCACTGTGAGGCTCAAACTAAATTTCATACATATATTCTTTGATTTTATATTGATGATTATGTATGTAAACTAGTTATAAAATGGTTAAACATAATTATTGTGGTTAATTTCAAAGTTATTTGATGAGTTGATGATATATACATATATAAACTTAAAACCCCAAAAGTGTTCATCATGTACCAAAACTTGAATCATGTATAAATGGTCAAATCGAAAGTGTGAGATTTGTTTGATGTGTTTATTAAACTTATAAAAACGTTACTACTCGAAGTATAGCGAAAACAAGCCTCGAATTCAAGCTAAAAAGATGAACCGAAACCGGGGTACCTTGGCCGAGAGCCCCAACCCAAACGGGTTAGGCCCAATCCGAAAGGGTCACCATGTAAAAATCAAGAGAGCTACGTCTGTGTCATGCGAAAACTGGATCCAAACAAACCGTACGGGTCATAATATAAAAGATGAATCACGTCATTTTATTTGCAAGCTATAACACACATTATAAATCTCTAATGGATATATATATTGAATATATGAAAAGTTTAACCAAGTATCACTTAGATCACTTGGTTGAGACGTGTGTATGTAACCGAAAGGTCACAGGTTCGAAACCTGTGACCTATGCTTTTTTTTTATATATATTTTTATTATTTATTATTTAATTCTATTTTACTTTCTTCCATAATTTAATTATGTATTAATTATGGGATGGTTAAATAATAAATGGGCCAAAACAATGTATTTCATTTATGGGTCAAGACCATTACATATTAAATTTGGGCCGAATGGGTTGCTTTGTGGTTATTGGGCTAGATTACTTGAGCATAATGAATGGGCCAAAATCATTAAATTGTTATTGGGCCGAGCCCACCTGGGCCATAAGATGTAAAAACCATAAAAATATTGGGCCATATAGATTTGGGCAAACTAATTGGGCTTTGTTATTAGGCCAAACGAGTTGGGCCAAAGCCCAATGGGTCATGTAAGTTTAAAACGCAAACCTAAACCGGTTTATATATATAGGACGAGTAAAATAAAGCGACGATCATTTTGATATGTATATTTGCAAACGACCACAAACATATATAAACGACGATTATAGTTTATATATAAATATATAAATGGACTACACGACAACTTACCTTTATATATATATATAGATACGAAAAGTTTACAAGTGTGTATTATATATATACGATTGAATGAGGTTATTTTTATAACAAATATAATTATGTTTTTAAAACATAAACGACAACGATAAAAACTATATATATATATACGACATTAACAAATGAATAATATATATATATATATATACGACGACTACAAGTAATATATATAAGAATATATATTCGACTAATAAGTATATATAAATATTTACTTACACGCAACGACCATTTCAACGCAATTATTACCAACAACTAAAATTGTATAAATGTTTTAACTTAACTAGTAGTCCATATACTTATGTAAGGTATATTTAATTGTGTCTAGGTATTTGAGAGGCACACTCGGACTACTGCATATTTTTAGCTGAAGACTTGCACACAGTGAGTTCACAGCCCCTAACTTTTATTGTTTTAAATGCTTTTAAAACAGGGGTGGAAAACATAGTACAATGTGATAACATGCTATATGCTTTATCGTATTGCGCTGCATACTATTATGTGAACTGATTAACATGATTATTTTCATGCTATTAAACTTGGATTGTTAATGTGAAAGGTGTTCATATTGTATTGCTGAACTTGAACTGTTATATGAATTGTTTTCATATCGCCAAACTTGAACTATTTATACAAAATGTTTTCATATTGAATTAACTTGATTTAATTATATGAAACGTTTTCACAACATTTTGGGAATAAGACAGCAGATCTTGGTACGATTCTAGGTTTACGAGAGGTAGTTGTAGTGCACAGAAGTCCCAGTGCTTACAACCTATAACCATTAGCTAGGTGACTCTAGCCACTAAGTATACAGATAGTACTATCGATTTGACAACCCTCCCAGGATATTACTCGTTGGTCATTCCAACCCCATCGACGGCGGTCGTAACGAGGAGTGTATACTTAAGGTGTTACTGAGGCAATAACAAAACAACAAGTCGTGGTTTGGTTATAGTACTAGTGTCGTTACTTTAACTCTAAAGGTTTAGCTCACCTTGGAGGGATTATAGTCTATATTTCCCACGAAACTAAACTACTCAACGACACAACTAAACAACTATTTGATTTGGGAAGGATATTCCCTGTGATGACTAATAGGACAGGTGTTCCTTGGAGAGACTATTTCTAGGAAACGTTTACCTTTAACGGTTAAACTTGGTTTCCCACAAAAACAACTATTAATAGGAAATGTTTAATTAAATGTTAAACCTGTGTTTCCTGCAATGATTATGACTGGGATGATTACTTTATTGTTAAACTTGAGTTCCTGTTAACTATATGTTGGAAAATGTTTGCTTGACTGCTAAACCTGATTTTCCTTAACTATTGAAATGGATATGTTTACTATATGATAAACCTGTATATCCTGCGATTATTTATTAGGAAATGTTTATGATTAAACTTGTGTTTCCTACACTATTACTACTAATAGTAAGAATGACATTCTTACTAATCTTAGGAAATGTTTTCTTTAATTAGAACACTTGTGTTTCCTACTTTACATATAAATATTATGTTTGTGTACATGAATGATTTATACAAAACTTAAACCTGTGAATTCACTCAACATTCAATGTTGACAGTTTACTATGTTTTTCAGGGAATTAGGACTCAGGTACTCCTGCATGCATAAAGGACGTAGGCAACCTGACTATTTATGATGCCACTTTTGGGACACATGGATTTCCTTTGTATTATCAATTTCATTGGTTATACTTATGAAATCCCTCTTTTATAAATATGTATTTTCAAATACTTAAGTTGTCTTTGACAACCCTACTTATGTACGACTTTATGAGTCGTATCTTTTGTAATAACTTTAAACTTATGGCATCTTAAATATATTATGTTCTATATGATCATATGCTCTGACATCGTGAATGCACTATTGAATCTGTCCGCCCCCGACGCTTAACATTTATTAAAATGCTTCCGCTAATTAACTAAAAGCTTCCGCTAAACTGTTAATAAACACGATTTACCGATTTGGGGGTGTGACAGAGATTGGTATCAGAGCCATTGGTTATAGAGAACTAGAAGTCTTTAAGTGACTGAAGACCTTAGAGACCTAGACTATAGCCTTGGCTAACACATTTCAGCATTCATACTATATTTACATTTATCACTTACTATATGAGTGATGACTTGATTAGAAATTCTTACGAGTGTTTCTTGTGTGTGATTAGGACTGAATCATGCCGCCTAAACGTAGAATTACCAGGAACAGCCAACGAAATCCTACACCACCTCCTGCTGTTGAGGAGACTACTGAACAAATGGTTAACCGAAGGATTTCTGAAGCACTTGCTCAGTATGATACTGACCGAAACCGTAGCGGTAGTAGAGAAACCGAACCAAACGCATCAGGTAGTAACCCTGAGAGCACTCATAGGGGATGTTCCTATAAAACATTCCTAGCCTGTAAACCGAGCCATTTCCGTGGTACTGAAGGTGCCATTGGAATCATCCATTGGATTGAGAAAATGGAGTCTGTGATAGAAATTAGCAAGTGTGCACGTGAAGATATGGTCATGTATGCTACATGCACATTTAGTGATAAAGCTTTGACCTGGTGGAACGCCCAAAAGCAAGCAATGGGTCGTCCAGCCGCTCATTCAATGTCTTGGGAAACTCTGAAAACTATGGTCATGGAAGAGTTTTGTCCCCGTAGTGAGTTGCAGAAGATTGAATCTGAGCTCTGGAATATTGCTATGGTTGGTGCTGATATCACAGGATACACCACCAGATTTCAAGAACTGGCACGCCTTGTACCTCATATGGTCACTCCTGAGTACAAACGCACTGAAAGGTATATCTGGGGTCTAGTGCCGCAAATTCGAAGTTTGGTAACATCAGCTAATCCAGTTACTTTTAAGATTGCTGTTGAACTAGCGCAGCGTTTGACTGACGAAGCAGTAAGGATGGGGAATCTTACTAAGAAGGCTTCTACTGAAAAGGTTGAATCCAGCAATGCTGATGCTGGGAAAGGAAAGCGTAAGTGGAATGACCGTCAGGGCCATAAGAATAAGAAGCAAGCTAATACCACGAAAGCCTACGTTGCCACTACTGCTGAACAAAAGACTTATATGGGGAGTAAGCCCAAGTGTGGCAAGTGTGAACGTCACCATGATGGTGATTGTATTTTCTGTGGGAATTGCAAACGCTGGGGGCATCTGGCCCAATACTGTAGAGCGAACCCTACCACTCAAGCAAATAGGGATCGACCGGCAAATGGATGTTTCGAATGTGGTGAGCAAGGTCATTTCCGAAACAAGTGCCCTAAACTGAACCGTGGTAACCAAATCAATCAGAACCGCCCTGCGAACCCAAACAACAACAATAATCATGGAAACGCCAACATCCAGCCAGCTAGGGGTCGTGCATTTGTCGTTGGAGCGCAAGAGGCACGCCAGGACCCTAACACTGTCACTGGTACGTTTCTAGTTAACGATCATTATGCATCAGTATTATTTGATTCTGGCGCTGATTTGAGTTTTGTGTCTAAGGACTTTAGACCACTATTAGACGTTAGATCTCGTAAGCTAGACAACAAGTACACATTAGAACTAGCCGATGGTAGGTTGATTGAATCAGGAGAAATAGTACCAGGATGTACTCTAACATTGGAGAGTCATCTTTTCAAAATAGACTTACTACCGGTTGAATTGGGAAGTTTTGACATCGTAGTCGGTATGGACTGGTTGTCGAAAAATCGTGCAGAGATAGTTTGCTTTGATAAAATGATTCGTATACCATTGTTGACTGGAGAAACTTTGGTGATACAAGGAGAGAAGAGTAAGAGCACCGTCAGAACTATTAATTGCTTAAAAGCTAGTAAATATCTCCGAAAGGGATATCCGGCATTTTTGGTGCATGTTGTGGAAAAGAAATCTGTAGAGAGACGCTTAGACGATATACCTGTAGTACGAGACTATCCGGGAGTGTTTCCTGATGATCTTCCAGGATTACCACCTCCGCGACAAGTCGAGTTTCGCATCGATCTGGTGCCTGGAGCCGCCCCAATCGCTCGCTCACCTTATCGTCTAGCTCCATCAGAAATGCAAGAGCTGTCTACGCAGTTGCAAGAGCTTTTAGACTTAGGATTCATCCGACCGAGCTTTTCACCTTGGGGAGCTCCGGTTTTGTTTGTCAAGAAGAAGGATGGATCCATGAGGATGTGTATTGACTACAGGGAGTTAAACAAAGTAACTATCAAGAACCGATATCCGTTACCTCGCATTGACGATCTATTTGATCAGCTACAAGGATCAAGTTACTACTCAAAGATCGATCTGCGTTCTGGTTATCATCAACTGAAGGTTCGAGAAGAGGATGTGCCGAAGACAGCGTTTAGGACTCGTTATGGTCATTATGAGTTCCTAGTTATGCCTTTTGGATTGACTAACGCGCCGGCATTATTTATGGATCTCATGAACCGAGTGTGCAAACCTTACTTAGATAAGTTTGTCATTGTGTTCATTGACGATATTTTGATTTACTCAAAGACGAAAGAGGATCACGAACAACATTTGAAACTTATCCTCCAACTACTTGAGAACGAGAAGCTGTATGCTAAGTTCTCCAAATGCGAATTTTGGATTAGAGAGGTTCATTTCCTAGGTCACGTGATCAACGACAAGGGAATTCATGTGGACCCATCCAAAATAGAGGCGATTAAGAACTGGAAAGCACCGGAAACTCCCACAGAAATTCGACAATTTCTTGGTTTGGCTGGCTATTATCGACGATTTATAGAGAACTTTTCAAAGATAGCCCAGTCACTCACCACCTTAACTCAGAAGGATAAGAAATTCGAATGGGGAGAGAAACAAGAGAACGCCTTCCAACTGTTGAAACAAAAGTTGAGCACCGCACCGATTTTATCCTTACCTGAGGGAACCGAGAACTTCATTGTTTATTGTGACGCCTCACATCAAGGATTAGGTTGTGTTCTCATGCAAAACGACAAAGTTATTGCTTATGCATCTCGTCAATTGAAGATTCACGAGAAGAACTATACTACTCATGACTTAGAGTTGGGAGCAGTCGTTTTTGCATTGAAAATTTGGAGACACTACTTATATGGCACAAAGTGTACAATTTTCACTGACCACAAGAGTTTACAACACATATTCGACCAGAAAGAACTCAACATGAGACAGAGACGTTGGGTCGAATTGCTGAATGATTACGACTGTGAGATTAAATACCATCCAGGCAAGGCTAATGTAGTAGCAGATGCCTTAAGTCGTAAAGAGAACGTTAAGCCTCGCAGAGTTCGAGCCTTAGTGTTAACAATTCACTCGAATCTCATTTCTCAAATTCGCGACGCGCAACAATTAGCTTTCACCGCTGAACGCATGAAAGACGAATCCCTGAAGGGAATGGAGAAACAGCTTGAAACAAAAGAGAATGGAGTTTTATACTTCATGAATAGAATTTGGGTACCGTGTAACGATGAACTCCGTAAGCTGATTTTGGACGAAGCTCACAAGTCCAACTACTCGATTCATCCTGGTGCAGATAAGATGTACCAAGACGTGAAAGGTTTCTATTGGTGGCCTAATATGAAGAGAGACATCGCTACTTATGTCAGCAAATGTCTAACTTGTTCAAAGGTCAAGGTGGAGTATCAAAAACCTTCAGGACTTTTGCAACAACCGGTGATGCCACGATGGAAATGGGAACACATAACAATGGATTTCATCACAAAGCTACCCAAGACATCAACTGGAGTTGATTCAATATGGGTGATTGTCGATAGACTGACGAAATCAGCCCACTTCATTGCTTTCAAAGAGACTGACAAACTCGAGAAACTGGCAAAGATCTATATCAAAGAAGTCGTTTCTCGGCACGGTGTGCCACTATCGATTATATCTGATAGAGATAGCAGATTCACATCTCGTTTCTGGCAAACGCTACAACAGGCCCTAGGTACTCGACTCGACATGAGTACGGCCTATCATCCACAAACCGATGGCCAGAGTGAACGAACGATACAAACGCTCGAGGATCTATTAAGAGCATGTGTGATTGACTTTGGAGGAAACTGGGATGCTCATCTCCCACTGGCAGAATTTTCCTACAATAATAGTTATCACACTAGTATACAAATGGCACCGTTTGAGGCGTTGTATGGACGCAAGTGCCGATCACCACTCTGTTGGGCAGAGTTGGGTGACAGACAACTATCCGGACCTGAACTTGTCCAAGAAACCACAGACAAGATATCTCAAGTACTCAACCGATTGAAAACGGCGAGAGACAGACAAAAGAGTTACGCCGATAACCGCCGTAAACCACTTGAGTTTCGAGTAGGAGATAAAGTCTTACTCAAAGTATCGCCTTGGAAGGGGATAGCACGTTTTGGCAAACGAGGAAAGCTAAACCCGCGATACGTTGGACCTTTTGAGATCCTTGCGAGGATTGGTCCCGTCGCTTACAAACTCAAACTGCCACAAGAGCTGAGTAACATTCACGACACTTTTCACATCAGTAATCTTAAAAAGTGTCTATCGGACGAAACACTCATCATTCCTCCTGACGAGGTCTTTATTGACTCAAAACTAAATTTTGTGGAGGAACCCATTGAAATCATTGACCGCAAAACACACAAACTCCGACGCAGTCGGATCAAACTTGTCAAAGTTCGTTGGAATTCGAAGCGCGGTCCTGAATCCACTTGGGAACGCGAAGATGAAATGCAAAAGAAATACCCTCAACTTTTCGAAAATGTGACCGAGACTCACGACTCAACTTAAATCTCGGGACGAGATTTCGCTAACGGGGGGAGAATGTGACAATCCTCAAATTAGGGTACTAATTTTTACCTAAATACATGCATTACCTAGAGTAATTCCCTGATTAAGTGAATTCAAACTATATTGTGTATAAGTTTTTGTGAAACTTACTATGTGATACGTGACGTATTTGATTGTAGTTATATGTGTATATATAATTACGTACGAAATGAAAATATTAAACTCAACAAACTGGATACAATATAGTTGGTGATACGAAATAATTAATAATTCGAAAATTATTAATTACAAATATTAGATATTTATATTATTAAAATAATATAATAACTTATACGTTTTATATTAAACGTATCAAACGCGAATCATAAAGTTCCAAAAAGAACTTCAAAATACTTTTGAATAATTTTTGTTTGAAATTATTATAGAAAAGTATTAGAACAAAAAAAAAAAATAAAACGGAAACCTTTAGACTGTTATTTAGGACGCGTTATACACGAACAGAAACAATTATAGAACGTACCTAAAGGTCGAAAATAATAAAAGTATTTACTTTCCCATTACTGTTTTAGTATTTGGAACATTACTTCAAAATATAAATTCCAAATTTGACTGAAACCTGGCACGCAATTTCACCGTACAGTACTTCTACTGTAACCAATTTTATTAATGATTTTAATAAAATATTTTATTTTTATAAATATCAATTACTAAGTTTAAAATATAAATTAAACTAACGAATAATTGATTTATACCCGAAGTACCACAAATTATACCCGTACACGAAACTAACGGGGTAAAAACCCAACCTAATACACAAATTAAAATATCTACTCGACATATTTGAGCACTACCATGCTCCCCTTTGAAAATCTGGTTCCCCTCAATTTTAATATATACTCTTTCCTTCACTGGTCACTCACTCAACCACCATCAATAATTCATATTTCACACTGTGTTTTCCTTCTCTGTGATATCAAGCGACTGGAACAAAGGAGCAGTAGGAAGTGGAGCAACAAATAAAACCAAACCATTTCATCCTCAATTATTAAACCTTCAACACAAGCAAACACTTTAACCTAAACAAAAACTATGATCACATAAATCATCATCTATTTTCGTCATCATCATCCGTCGTTCATCATCATCATCATCATAATCTTAATCACTGTGAGGCTCAAACTAAATTTCATACATATATTCTTTGATTTTATATTGATGATTATGTATGTAAACTAGTTATAAAATGGTTAAACATAATTATTGTGGTTAATTTCAAAGTTATTTGATGAGTTGATGATATATACATATATAAACTTAAAACCCCAAAAGTGTTCATCATGTACCAAAACTTGAATCATGTATAAATGGTCAAATCGAAAGTGTGAGATTTGTTTGATGTGTTTATTAAACTTATAAAAACGTTACTACTCGAAGTATAGCGAAAACAAGCCTCGAATTCAAGCTAAAAAGATGAACCGAAACCGGGGTACCTTGGCCGAGAGCCCCAACCCAAACGGGTTAGGCCCAATCCGAAAGGGTCACCATGTAAAAATCAAGAGAGCTACGTCTGTGTCATGCGAAAACTGGATCCAAACAAACCGTACGGGTCATAATATAAAAGATGAATCACGTCATTTTATTTGCAAGCTATAACACACATTATAAATCTCTAATGGATATATATATTGAATATATGAAAAGTTTAACCAAGTATCACTTAGATCACTTGGTTGAGACGTGTGTATGTAACCGAAAGGTCACAGGTTCGAAACCTGTGACCTATGCTTTTTTTTTATATATATTTTTATTATTTATTATTTAATTCTATTTTACTTTCTTCCATAATTTAATTATGTATTAATTATGGGATGGTTAAATAATAAATGGGCCAAAACAATGTATTTCATTTATGGGTCAAGACCATTACATATTAAATTTGGGCCGAATGGGTTGCTTTGTGGTTATTGGGCTAGATTACTTGAGCATAATGAATGGGCCAAAATCATTAAATTGTTATTGGGCCGAGCCCACCTGGGCCATAAGATGTAAAAACCATAAAAATATTGGGCCATATAGATTTGGGCAAACTAATTGGGCTTTGTTATTAGGCCAAACGAGTTGGGCCAAAGCCCAATGGGTCATGTAAGTTTAAAACGCAAACCTAAACCGGTTTATATATATAGGACGAGTAAAATAAAGCGACGATCATTTTGATATGTATATTTGCAAACGACCACAAACATATATAAACGACGATTATAGTTTATATATAAATATATAAATGGACTACACGACAACTTACCTTTATATATATATATAGATACGAAAAGTTTACAAGTGTGTATTATATATATACGATTGAATGAGGTTATTTTTATAACAAATATAATTATGTTTTTAAAACATAAACGACAACGATAAAAACTATATATATATATACGACATTAACAAATGAATAATATATATATATATATATACGACGACTACAAGTAATATATATAAGAATATATATTCGACTAATAAGTATATATAAATATTTACTTACACGCAACGACCATTTCAACGCAATTATTACCAACAACTAAAATTGTATAAATGTTTTAACTTAACTAGTAGTCCATATACTTATGTAAGGTATATTTAATTGTGTCTAGGTATTTGAGAGGCACACTCGGACTACTGCATATTTTTAGCTGAAGACTTGCACACAGTGAGTTCACAGCCCCTAACTTTTATTGTTTTAAATGCTTTTAAAACAGGGGTGGAAAACATAGTACAATGTGATAACATGCTATATGCTTTATCGTATTGCGCTGCATACTATTATGTGAACTGATTAACATGATTATTTTCATGCTATTAAACTTGGATTGTTAATGTGAAAGGTGTTCATATTGTATTGCTGAACTTGAACTGTTATATGAATTGTTTTCATATCGCCAAACTTGAACTATTTATACAAAATGTTTTCATATTGAATTAACTTGATTTAATTATATGAAACGTTTTCACAACATTTTGGGAATAAGACAGCAGATCTTGGTACGATTCTAGGTTTACGAGAGGTAGTTGTAGTGCACAGAAGTCCCAGTGCTTACAACCTATAACCATTAGCTAGGTGACTCTAGCCACTAAGTATACAGATAGTACTATCGATTTGACAACCCTCCCAGGATATTACTCGTTGGTCATTCCAACCCCATCGACGGCGGTCGTAACGAGGAGTGTATACTTAAGGTGTTACTGAGGCAATAACAAAACAACAAGTCGTGGTTTGGTTATAGTACTAGTGTCGTTACTTTAACTCTAAAGGTTTAGCTCACCTTGGAGGGATTATAGTCTATATTTCCCACGAAACTAAACTACTCAACGACACAACTAAACAACTATTTGATTTGGGAAGGATATTCCCTGTGATGACTAATAGGACAGGTGTTCCTTGGAGAGACTATTTCTAGGAAACGTTTACCTTTAACGGTTAAACTTGGTTTCCCACAAAAACAACTATTAATAGGAAATGTTTAATTAAATGTTAAACCTGTGTTTCCTGCAATGATTATGACTGGGATGATTACTTTATTGTTAAACTTGAGTTCCTGTTAACTATATGTTGGAAAATGTTTGCTTGACTGCTAAACCTGATTTTCCTTAACTATTGAAATGGATATGTTTACTATATGATAAACCTGTATATCCTGCGATTATTTATTAGGAAATGTTTATGATTAAACTTGTGTTTCCTACACTATTACTACTAATAGTAAGAATGACATTCTTACTAATCTTAGGAAATGTTTTCTTTAATTAGAACACTTGTGTTTCCTACTTTACATATAAATATTATGTTTGTGTACATGAATGATTTATACAAAACTTAAACCTGTGAATTCACTCAACATTCAATGTTGACAGTTTACTATGTTTTTCAGGGAATTAGGACTCAGGTACTCCTGCATGCATAAAGGACGTAGGCAACCTGACTATTTATGATGCCACTTTTGGGACACATGGATTTCCTTTGTATTATCAATTTCATTGGTTATACTTATGAAATCCCTCTTTTATAAATATGTATTTTCAAATACTTAAGTTGTCTTTGACAACCCTACTTATGTACGACTTTATGAGTCGTATCTTTTGTAATAACTTTAAACTTATGGCATCTTAAATATATTATGTTCTATATGATCATATGCTCTGACATCGTGAATGCACTATTGAATCTGTCCGCCCCCGACGCTTAACATTTATTAAAATGCTTCCGCTAATTAACTAAAAGCTTCCGCTAAACTGTTAATAAACACGATTTACCGATTTGGGGGTGTGACACATCAGACTCAGGTGAGTCTCATAGCCCCGCATTTGACTGTTTTTACTCCCGGGGTGGGAATACATGCTCAGTTTTATTTACATATGAACACAAGTACAAAACTCGATATATTGACTGCATGAGTTGTTTTACTAATCATGAAAGCCCTCTACCACATAGTTTGTTTATATGGATTTAGCGTGAATGTTAGTATATGGTACCATATGGGATTGATAATCCCCGTCCTGGTTAGCAAGCACTAACTTGTCAAACGAACGCATTATTATTTGTTCATACGAGTGTAGATTAGGCACTCGCAGGGAGGCACCCTCGATCAGGCACTTGATTGTGATCCTGACACCTCAGTTAACCTCAAACTATGGGCTCATGGCAGTAATATACACATATTTATTTTGCTTGGTTGTAAACACTATTAAATCTTGTGGTTCATACATAATGTTTTATCATTACACCTGTGAGCTCACCAGCTTTTAGCTGACCTTTTAGCATGTATAATCAGGTTCTCAGCAGTAGTAGGTCTGCTCACTCAGGATACCATAGCTCGAGTCGCATACATACAACAAGAGATTTATCTACATTACTATGTTTTTGTATAAAAGTAGTTATGCCGTAGAATCTTTCAGGATTAGGGTACCGAGCTATTGTAATTATTATTACAACAAATGTAAACTTTTATTACATCAATGTATTTTGTTAAACGACGCATTTAGATGTCATTCATTATATTTTGGTGCTATGATTACCGGATTAGTCGCGCCTTAACCCGTATCGCTTCCGCACAATAAATTTGGAGGTGCGGCAATATATATATATATAATATGTGACTAGTTTAATGCAATTGTATGTTAAAAATAGTTAGTGGGACTTGGCATATTAATTAAATTGTTTAGAGGGGTGAGTTTTGCCAAAAAGAATTACTTAAGGGTGAAGAATGAAATTAAGTTATTAAAAGACTTGCTTCTGGCTCTTTCCACTTCAATTCCAAAAATAGAAATAACAAAACACAGAGAGTGAAGGTGGCGACATTGGGAGCAAACTGGAAGAAAGCAAAAATCACAAATTAAGCCAGGAATTAAGTTAATTGAAGTTAGTAACCTTCAATTCATCTCTTGTAAGGTATTGTTAATCCTTTTTGATGATTAATTTGATGTTAGGGTTTAGTTACATAAACCCTAAGTTAGAGAAATTGTAAGATAAGTGATTAATTGAGTGTAATGATGCTTCACACATGTTAATAAGTCATAATCTAAGTTTAATTATTAATTGTAATGTAAAAGAGTTTAGTTTTGTATACATGTGAATGTTTGATCAAGTTATGTGTTACGAGAAGAAGTTGTTAATGAAAGCTAATGATTTAATTTAAAGAAAACGGATCAAACATTCATTTTTATGGTAATTGGTAAAGAAAAGATGTATGAAACATGTAGATGGAATAATTTGGTGTTATTAAGTTAGCTCCTAAGCTATGGTTTAAGAGTTGTGTTATGTTGTTAGTAATTTATATGCGTATGTGTTTATATGACTAGGTGATCAAAGTGTGGAAGTTATTGCAAGTACTTCTCATAAACAAAGTAAAGATAAGTAGATGGATATGTGTGGAATCAAGTAATGTCTAATTGGCATCAGCTTGATTGTTTCCAAGTAATGAATCATGATCATTAGCTTGGTATATATGTTAGTTCTTATGAATTAACATGGTTAGATGTTCAGGATCCTTAACTTTTGGAGAATGTTATGCTATGTATTTCCATTACTTACTAAGCAAATTGTTTACGTTGTTATGTTTAAATGTTATAGTTGAGCAAAGCGGGACAAGGGGAGATTTAGGCAAAAAGCCCATTGGAAGCTAGTGGTGGAACTTGTTGCGTTGTTGGTAACAAGTATTTTCCCTTTGAATCATACTCATGATAAAGATACACCCCTTTTTGTTATGTTTAAAAAATATATCTTGACACTTGATGTTAAATCATGGATTAAGTCTTTTGTTGTATTTTAGTATAAAGTCACGAATTGGAAGGTCAAAGTGAGTCAAAGAATCGTGATGTATGTGCTAGTTGTTGAAAGATTGATCGTTGTTAGTAAATGGAAAAGTAGTACGTTTGGTTTGGTTAAGAAAATTACCAAATGTTAATGAATTGAGTTTTTGAGTAAAGTTGATAGTGGAATATGATTAATTATTCAAGTTGGTTAATTATGTGTGAAAGATGAGATAGAATTGGGCTAAAATGGTCAATACCCTTAACGGGTCATTTTGGTGCCAAAACGGGTCACTAAATGGTTAAAGTGTCCAAACGGGTTAAAGTGGTGTTATGACGTCTCTAAGTGTTGGTTTAGAGTTAATAGGTGTAGTTGAATATGTTGTGAAACGATAGAAGTCAGAATGCACTCAGTTTAGTACTTGACATGTTCTTTAAAAAGTGTCAAAATGGTCAAAAATGGATTACGGTCTAGATTTTGATAAAACGCGAATTTTAGAAAAGTGTAAATTACAAAACCTTTGTTTTGTTATTATGAAGGTGCCTGCAAAGTTTGGTGTTCAAATGTTTAACAGATTGAAAGTTATGCGCGATTGAAATTCGCAAAATGGTAAGTTTGCTGCAGACTAAGAACTACCCGGCGGGTAGTTAAGGTACCCGGCGGATATAAATGTGTGTTTGTTAACAGAAATCGACCTAAAACTGAGTACCCGGTGCGTAGCCGGTTTACCCGACGGGTACCCAGCCTTTACCGGCGGGTACCCATCTGTTTGAAGTTTGTTTTGTTTTGAGTCTAGCTTTTGGTTACAAGTTATAGTTATAAACATTAATGTATTATTTATGTTGTGTGGAAATGTTTATGAAAAAAATGGTCACGTTTTCGGGGTGTTAAATATGTACGGTTTGGCAAGTATCTCTTCTTTTGAATTATCGTTTTGTATGCCTAATTGTGTAAATCGCCTCGTTGTATTTTGGTAAATATGTGGTTAATATTGTGGTGTCAAAACGACTAGTGTTTATGTTTGTTAATACATATCCGGTTAGTAGTGAAAGTATATGGCTTTGGTCATGATTTTGATGGTAATGTGACCAAAACGTTTAAAGTTGGATTATAGTCGGTTAAGGTAGTTGGTACTCGAGTTGTAAATGATTTTGTGGATATGTTGATGATTTGGAAGCCTAGTGGCTAAAATTGTTGTTGATCTTCAAAAGGGTCAAAATGGATCTCCCAATGGGTCGTTTCATTAAAACTAGTTGATATGATGGTTTGGAGAACTTTGATGTTTGTTGTTGTGTTAAAATAAGCAATTGCATCTGTTGGAAAGTGTTTAGAAGGAATGAGTTAAAATGGTTGTGAGTTTGGTTCCTAAAAGTGTCCAAATGATCACTTTTCAGATTTAAGTCCAAGACCGTCATTATTGTAAATTTTGAAAAAGTGCCAATTGGGAAACATTTATTATGTCAATTGAAATGAGTCTGCAAAATTTCGTGGTTTGGTTGTAAACGAGGTAAAATTTATGCGTGCATGAATTTGGGTCCAAAACTTGAGTTTTGCTGAGTTTTCAGCAATCAGGAGTCTGTACGCGATCGCGTAGGGGTTACGCAATCGCGTACTAACCAAAGAAATCATCACAGAACCCTTCCAGGCTTAGGTACGCGATCACGTACTTTAGCCAGGATCGCGTACTATAATTTATTACGCGATCGCGTATGGTGTACAAGGTTGCGTACTCATCAAAGAATCGATTACAGAACATTTCTAGGCATTGTTACGCGATCGCGTGATATCACCAGGATCGCGTACACAAAAAAATTAAAAATTGAGCGTTTCATTAGATGATATATTGTTGCACATTTTGAGGATGATAGACCACATATAACCTTATATTTGAGTTTGTGAATATATATTTGTGTTCAAGTCAAGCTCAAAGAAAGTTACTTATCAATTAGTTTCACGGGCTAGTGAAATTTTAGATTAATTACTTGTCTTGGCGAGTCTATTTGAAAATCACCTTTTATTTCAATTTAAGCAAATCAATTGAATTTCACGAGTTGAACAAGCCTAGTTTATATCTAAAAACTTAATATAAGTATAATTACGAGGATTTGAACACAAGATCTCTAGGTTAGTGAGATTTCACAAACTTAAAATCGAACTATGAAACAAGTTTATTAGGTTCAAATATATAAACAAAACACTTTAATTTGATAACTAGTTCACTAAAAATTTCGGTATTTAACTAGCGTTCAATTCGAGCTTCATAAAAAATTACTCAAACTCGAGCTCAAACACAGTAATTAAAAATCGATACTCAAATCAGATAGTTATTTTTATTTTTTTACAGTAAATAAATGAAAGGTCTGAACTGACATATTTCCATAATGCGAGGGGTAAATAAATACTTACCCTGGATATATCACACTCGCAGACTCAAGAGGCGGGAAAATCGTCAGAAAAAAAGCCCTAGTTCAGATATACAGAATTTGGTGCAATTCGCTTTACAATAATATACAGTACCGTCATAATATTTCTATTCGTTCATATAAATGGGCATTAAGGTAGGTATTTTACACAAATTAATGATCTTTCATTGCTATTTTTGTTTTCGATTTTGGTAATTTGAAACCTTTTTGTGTAATTAGGGTTTAACGAAGCTTTTAGCGGATAATGCCCCGAAGTCGATGAAAGAACAGAAATTTGAAAGCTATTTTGGTCGGAAAATAGCTATTGATGCTAGCATGAGCATCTATCAGTTTCTGGTAACTTCTTTTAGTTTAAATAAATAATTCGAACATTTTTTAGTATATGTATATGAAATTATCATGTGTGTTCGAATTTAAATGTGTAGATTGTTGTTGGAAGAAGTGGGACTGAAATGCTGACTAATGAAGCTGGTGAAGTAACTAGGTATTGATTGACTCACATTGTGTGCGAGTGTGTTTATATACTTTACACTAAAGGTGCAATGTTTTGTTGTGATATCGTATGTATGTCATTAATATTGGCGAGAAACGATTGCTTGTGTTATTAGTTGAAAACTATACTATGTGGGATTTAAAACTTGCATTTCTGTTAGGTTAAAGAGAATAATTATTGTTTGGAATAATTTGTGTTTAACACATTGGTATTTAACATTATAATTGGTTGTACATATTGCAGTCATTTGCAAGGGATGTTCAATCGGACGATTAGGCTTCTGGAGTCTGGATTGAAGCCAGTGTAATTTTACTTTTTTCCTCCATTTGGTCATACGGGACTTGATATGATTTTCATTTTAGTTTTATGTCTTTATTTCATCGTTTTATTATATATATAAACTTTCTCGTATTCATAACTGTTCTTTGTTTCATAACAGTTATGTTTTCGATGGTGCACCTCCTGATTTGAAGAAGCAAGAGCTTGCAAAGCGGTAATATAAAATACTTGCTCCACATCTCATTTGTTTTTAAGAAATAATGCCAATAGTGGTAGTGTAAGGTTCACATTGTTTTAGAGTTATGAAACAGTTACTCAAGGAGAGAAGATGCAACAGCTGGTTTAAATGAGGCCATACAGGTATTTACCGTATTTAAATCAAGGTTTTTTTCTCCTACCTACAATGCAATTGACTGTTGCTTTTGCACTACCCCTTTCTCATATATTGTGTTGCTCTTATTGAAGTCTGGCAACAAGGATGATATCGAGAAATTTAGTAAGCGTACAGTGAAAGTAAGTTATGAATAAGATTTAACTAAGTGTGAACATAAAGAAACTCATTAGTCATCAATTAATTTATATGTATCTAGGTTACAAAACAACATAATGAGGATTGCAAGAAACTTCTAAGGCTTATGGGAGTGCCTGTCATTGAGGTAACATTGTAAATTGGAAGAATCAAATGAAGTTGTGTAGCAGATATCTAAAGGCTCATATTAATGTATTTTTGTTATCTTGCCTGTCGATTTATGCAGGCTCCATCTGAAGCAGAGGCACAATGTGCTGCTCTTTGCAAAGCTGATAAGGCATGCATAATAGTTGTTTATGTGCCAACTACATTCATCTTTAATCTTTAATCTTTAATATAGAGTATAACAGAAGTCTAAATATGTTAACTTACTCATCTATATTAGGTTTATGCTGTTGCATCTGAAGATATGGATTCCCTTACTTTTGGAGCACCCAAATTTCTTCGCCATTTGATGGATCCTAGCTCAAGGAAGATTCCTGTGATGGAATTTGATGTTTCCAAGGTGCTGGATTAAGTTAAGTATATGCAATCACAGTTTGGTGATTATTATTCTAACAATAAGATGGTGTTTTTTATGTTAGGTTTTGGAGGAACTTAATCTCACAATGGATCAGTTTATCGATCTGTGCATTCTATGTGGGTGTGATTATTGTGACAGCATTAGAGGTAATACATACATAATTTCATCATGATTAAATTTTATTGCTTTTGTACAATTAACATACGAAACTACGTTTTGCTAATTTATCGCTCTCTAAATCTTAGGTATTGGTGGCCAAACGGCTTTGAAGCTCATTCGTCAACATGGATCAATAGAAAGTATTTTGGAGAATATTAACCGAGAAAGGTTTTCTGTTTTCCTCGTTTGTTCTTTTATTTTATTATCTTCATATATATATATATATATATATATATATATATATATATATATATATATATATCAATATTTAGAAATCACTTTTTTTTTCCATTCAATAAAAGAATATATTTACCATGTGTTATGTAAACGATACTAATACATAAATTTTTTTATCCAAACGACACTTAACATTCAATGGAATTTTTTTTTATTATTATTTTATTATATGCAGATTTCAAATACCCGAGGATTGGCCATATCAGGAGGCTCGGCGTCTTTTTAAAGAACCTTTGGTCTGTGTTGATGAAGAGCAGATTGAACTTAAATGGAGTGCTCCGGACGAAGAAGTGAGTCTGTTGATAATGTTTAATGTCAGATAGCTTGGCTGTATGTCCTGCCTTTTCTTAAAGGTTTAAACTTTCTTTGTTCTTTTGCTCACAGGGCTTGTTAAACTTCTTGGTTACGGAGAATGGGTTCAACAGTGACAGAGTCACAAAGGCATGATTACGAAATAATTTAATTCTTTTTTATTTTATCTTTCACGTACCTTTGCTATACGTAGTATTGCTTTGTAAATATAAAATTTAATGTGAATTCTTATATTAGGCAGTAGAGAAAATAAAAGCTTCCAAGAACAAGTCTTCACAAAACCGGTACGAAATCAACTGAATTTTTCATCGAAGTGATTTTTTTTACTGTGCATCTCTAATGCCTTTTTTTTTCTTATCCCTCGATCAGATTGGAATCGTTCTTCAAACCAGTCGTTAGCACGTCTGCTCCTATTAAAAGGAAGGTAAGGTTGCAATTGACAGTAGTTAAATCTTTTGCTGTTTTTATTTTCTTGAAAGTTATTGTCAACTATATATTTTTAGTGGTCATAGTCAAATTAGGTCCTTGTTAGAGCTCATGGTGGTAGTCCTTCAGATTAGTTATGCTATAGATTACTGTATAATGTGTCTGCTCTAGTACTATATAGAACAAGTAAAAACAAATGGGAAATTGTAATTGACCATAATTTTGAGTACACTGGCTGTCAGGAAACTAAATGCATTCTCGGATCTACCAAACAAGTAATCCAGAGTAAGATATACACTCGAGCATCTCAACGGATTATAAGCAGCTTTAGTCCTCCAGTTGTAGGTCTGCATTCCAGGCACCCGATGATGTTGTCAAAAGGTCTTTGCTTTGGAACATGAAGCAGAAATGGTGAAATTATAGAATTCAGCTTCACTTATTATCTTTTATATTTGATAAATTCTTTTATAGCGGTGTTATTTTGTTCAATGTCAGCACCATGGACCACATGAAACGTTCATCTTACTTAGTCGCAAATGAGTTTGCGAACATATTTCCTACTGAACTTAAATTTGAAATGTGACCATATTTGCCAATATATTTAATTTTATATCACTTTTCATTATCAGAACTTCTGTTGGTTCTTGATTGAACTGCATGAACATCACATTGTGCCTGGGTAACATATGCATGCATATGAATTTATTCCTCTCTGTAACGTATGCATAATGTTTATTTGCACACTGTGTGGCAGGACGCCAATGAGAAGGCTTCAAAAGAACCAGCCAACAAAAAAGCAAAGGCCGGACCTGGTAGGAAAAAGAAATAGGATCGAATTGTACTTCGTAGGTGTTACGTCTTGGGCAGTACGCATCAGATGTCTTCCTCTGTAACGTCATAGTGCTCTGTTTTTCATGTAACTTTGAGTTTCTTGATTTTCTGATACTAGTTTCTTTCAACAATTGTGGTATCCTGTTATCTTTAACCAACTGATTTCAAAAGCATGTTAAAGCCCAATTATCAAATGAGAAGTCTATCAGATTCAATTTCCCAACCAAATTGTCTCTTGATTTGACTGTGCCCAGAAGCTACTGGAAGTAAGTTTGATCCGCTGAAAGTAAGTTAAAAAGTCCGAAAGCAAATTATTTCTACTCGAATCTTGGTATATCATTTCCCCAAATCAACTATGTTATTATAACTAGTTGAGAACTAGTTATGATACCAAGAGTACAAGAATAGATTACATTGAGAACTAGTTGTATAAACAATTAAACATACTAGAATAACCAAATAATAGTTTATTTTTTAGGGCACAACTATAAAGCTAGGTTTAACAAAATCAAAAAAATTCACCCTTCCAAATAGTGTAGACATAAAAAAAATACCAACAGGTTCCTTGGTGCATCTGGGTCAAGTCGCTCGTTTCATCAAATTTAACAAATGCTAATATCACACGCTATCCTCAGTATGATTATTAACATGATTCTTATGATAATGAAGATCCCCGAGGTAAATCACTTCTGCTTTGCTCTCTCTTCATTTAGGCTTTAACTTTGACCCCTGACTTTGACACAAGGGTCTACCTTGTTTGTGAAGTTCCCGACAGCCATTACTATCAGATGGATTCCACGTGCAACCACCTGGTTGATCGATAAATTTGGATGCTTTAGTTTAGCATACATATCACGTATCATATAAGCGTTTCAACAATAGTGAGTTCGAGTTCTGTATGTTTTGATGTCTTACCTGCCATTCTTAAATGATACTTCTTGGGCAGTATGCTGCAGAATGCAGATGTCTTCCTGTGTATAACTTCATAATGCACACTAATGTAACGTTGAGTATCTCAATTTTCTGATACTAGTTTTGTCCAACAAATGTGGTATCATACTATCATGTTATCTTTAACCAAAACAACTGCTTTCAAAAGCATGTTAAAACACAAGAATCAAAAGAGAAGTCTATCAGATTCCATTTTGTACCCAAATTGTCTCTTAATTAAATTATGCCCACAAGCATCCGGAAGTAAATTTGATTCACAGAAAGTTACAAAGACTAAAAGCAAATTCCATCTACTCAAATCTTGGTATATCATTTTCCCAAAAATCAACTATGTTAAAATAACTTGTATATCATACAAGACAGTATTACACAGAAAACTAGGTGTATAAACAATTAAACATAGTTGAAGAACAACCAAAACAGAGTTTATTAATTTTGGGCACAACTATAAAGCTAGGTCTAACAAAATCAAAAACTTAACCCTTACAAATTAAGTAGACATCAAAAAATACCAAGAAGATCCTTGGTGCACCAGGGTCAAATCGTCCGTTTCATCGAATTCAACAAATGCTAATATCACATGATATCTTCAGTATGATTATTAAGATCATGAGGAACCCTGAAGCAAATCACTCTTGCTCTTCTCTCTCTTCATTTTGGCTTTGACTTTGACACGTGACTTAGACACAAGGGTCTTTACCGTGTTTGTGAAATTTCCGACAGCCATTATTATCAAAAGGATTCCACATGCAACAACCTGGTGACCGATAAATTTAGATGTTTTAATTTAGCATAATATAACATATCATATAAGTGCTTGGTGACCGATAAATTAAGATGTTTTAATTTAGCATATCATATAAGTGCTTAAGCACTCGTGAATTCTATGTGATTTAAGATCTTACCTGCCATTCGGAAATGACACCGAACACTGCGGTTTTCAGCAATAGCAGACCTACATATGCTTCGAAAGCCTACAAAGAGAGAACATACAGACCGTAACTACTCTTAATTGTTTAAGTATCAAATTGTTCAATCAAAACACTTCCTTTTTTCACGCATAGATGTAGTTTGAATCTTAACGTGACCAAAAGATCTCACTTATTTCGAATTTGAGAACTAATTTCTTTGACTCTTACCGTCTTACTAGCCAAAATTGGAACTAAATTTGGGACCAAGTGGCATAATTCAGTCACGAAAAGTTTCTAAGGTAGCATTCAAGGCTGCTATACTTCGACATGACCTTGACAAACTAGCTATAGGTAGCAAATATAGTTTGCAAATTGTACGATTCTTAGAAATATACAAATAATTTTCCAAATTTACCTGCAAGACGAAGAGTATGGGGTATAACAACCATATTTGACCTTCAACTCCAGCAGTTTCTCCCCATACAACATCCATTCTTCTAGCCTACAATCCATACTAAAAGTCAATACTATGATCTTAAATTCAACGGCATGACATAATGCTAATTAAAAAGATACCTTTCCGAGTGCGATACGTGTATAGAGCCTTTGCCGTTGGTATCTGTTCTGCAGAAGCATTGCAACTCCTTGCATGATTGCCCATTTCAAAAATAATTGTATACCTTTCTGCAAGGTGGAATCACACAACATAAGAAAAAAAGAAATCTAGCCTATAACTAGAGGTGGAAATTTTAGACCCACTGGTTATTTATGGGTCAAGTTGGGTAATATTAATGAGGTAATGGGTTTTGTTGGGTCTCCCTCTATTTTTTTAGATGGTTTAAATGGGTATTTAATATAACCTCCAATTGTATAACAATTAACCAACGGGTCTAGGCGGGTAATTTTTTTTCAACACCTCATTTCATATTTTTCATTTTTCACTCGAATAAAATTTTTTTGGTGGAAACCCGATGGGTCAACCCAACACGAGACCCGTTTGACCCGGACCCGTTTAGACCCATCCTCCTAAATGACCCATCCAAACCCAGACCTGTTTAGACCCAAACCCATATAGACTCGTGACCAGACCCGACCGACTCATTTTGCCACTTATACCTATAACATATTACACGGGACACAAAATCGACTTACCTGCTTCTGGGAGCATTCAGGTTCCCTTTCTATCTCCCATGTAAGACTGATGAGTGCCATAAGCATTGCGCAATAGTGATGATATATCCACCTGAAAAGTTACATATTTAGTATGATAAACTTGTAAATGGCTTAATCAGGATACACAAATTTAGTGCAAACAAACCATGGGCGTATGTCGCTTCCGTTAACTCTCAAAATATTCTCTCGTAAAGCCAACCCTGTGTAGAGGAAGAGCAACCATGCCTGAAAAGTTGACACTTATTAGGTTATCTAAATATTGCCATTTCAAGCAGCAAATTAACAGTAGTGCTTTGGGTATGATTCAACTGATTCTTATTTAGATGTCTTTGATGACTTGATCGCAGAGTTGTTATGCAGCTGTCTATAGTTTTTTGATTATTATTGATAGATAATTCGTGTAGAAACAGTAGTATAGCTTATAGAAAACAAACTGTCGTATCAAAATACTTAATTAGGGTAAATGGCAGAAAAAGGTATCCCAGTTTACCAAATTTCCCATTTCGGGTAATTTAAATAACTTCAGATAGATAAGTGTTTTTTTTGCACCAAATAAGGCTCTCTTTTTTATCAATTTGAAATTTTAAGGTATTTAAGTTTCTTTGGATGTTAAAAAAGGGATTTATCTTGATGATGCTACATATATAACATTTTGATGGTAAAGAAATAGAAAATTGCAGTCCCACAACCGTCCACAAACGTTTTTTGTACCATGATGCTTCGTAAGGTAGTGGAATTCTGTTTGGATGGTAAAAAAAAAGCTTAGATATCTTAAACTGGGGTAACTCTAAATTAGAACTTTGGTAAAGTTAGGTACCTTTTTTGTGCCAGTGACCCTTTTATTGATTCAACAATATATTATATATAAGAATGTCCTTTTTAGTTAATTTACCTATTATATCATTAAAAAACAGTAATTTTGCTAACACTTAGAGAACTAATTATCTGAATATCACAACTTCAAACAGCAGAAGCACATCCTATACTACCTCTAGTAGCCAGTTTGGTACAACTTATTATTCCATTCTGATCGATCCATGTCTCATTGTCTCACATATTCACTTTTAAAAAGCGATGCCAAACACCCCCCTACAATGAGATTACAAGAAGAATATTTATTACCTGGTATATCTGGATAGGTAATGCAGGAAAACAGCCATCCCAAACCCACGACCGTAGTAGCAATAGCAAAGATGGGAAAAAGAGAAACAAATATGCAGTCCTATCCTGTTCACAGAAACCAAAAAAGAAGCAAATATAGTTGTTCTATTAGTAACTAGAAGCTAAGTCAAAGCATCTTAGGGTACGTTTAGTTGTGGAAAATTTTCTACAATTTTCCATCTTCAATTTTCTAAGAAATGAAAAGAGTTTTTGTTTTCTAAAAAAGTGTTGAAAATTTAGAAAATGTGTTCAAAAGTTGATGTATTTTTCATTTTGGAAAAATGTGTTAATAGAAGGTTTTTGGAAAGTTTTAGAAAAGAGGAAGAAGTGGTATAAAGGAAAAAGGTGGAAAACTTTGAATTCTTGTTTTCCAACTTCTAGTTGCAGTATGGAAAAATGAGTTTTCCATTTTCTTGGAAAACTTTTCTGGAAAATACCCATTTTGAACGCGTTTTCTAATTTACCACTTTTCTTAGAAAAATTTTCTAGAAAAGTGCCCCATTTTTCCTCAACTAAACACACGTTTAAAAATCTGCAACATTGTTACGGTTAAGGAATCAGAAATCAGGCCAAAATAAGACGTTTAATACATATTATGGAATGATAATTTGTTCGCAGTTGCAATTTAATTAAACTTAGAAAACAGAACACCTATGCAGGCTGCTACAGCATAGTATTAGGAGTAAAACTGCACCAGGCATAACTTAGCTACTACTTATCACAATATATAGGAACAATTCCTCTTGCATAATGAATGCAAATTATAACAATACTCGAAAACCGACATACCCTGAAATTATTGTATTCTTCTTTTACTTTCAACTGAACATCCTTCCTAGTAGCATACACATTAATTGGACCAAGAAACATCCTCAAAAATCTTCCTGTAACCAAACAACGCCAATTTAAGAATAAATAAATAAAAAAACTAACATTTTAAATCTAAAATAACTAACTTTAACTAGATCCTCCAACAACCATAACCGCCCCAAACCCATCACGTGATACGCAATTCAAGAGCTTTTGAGCCCAAGCAAATGATCCACCATTATCAAGAAATTTTTTATGATAAGTGAGGTTCCTACTTGCATAATGTGGGGATCGAATCCGAGATACTTTCAAATGCCACTATGCAACCAACTAAGCTACACACTAAAAGGCTGTAACTTCAATACATTAAAGGGATTAGGGTCTGGAAATGTAACAAACTTTGACCAAATCTCTATTGTGTGTACCCAACTTACGTATGCTAATTTTAATGCAACCAACTTTCCAAAATGGTGTTTTTGATGTAACTTGATGACATGTCGCGCGTATGGCGTGCCACGTGGCGTATGGAGAGAGCGACACGTCATCAAGTTACATCAAAAACACCATTTTCGAAAGTTGGTTGCATTAAAATTAGCATACGTAAGTTGGGTACACACAATAGAGATTTGGTACAAGTTAGTTGCATTTCCAGGTACTAATCCCTACATTAAACTAATAAAATGCCAATTACCATAAGATTTACTAGGAAGAAATGCAGAAGCATCTCCTTCACTCAATGTATAACTTGCTCTGCTTAACTCTTCAGCTAACTGCATACATACACAAAAAACAAAAAGAAAACATTTTTACAACAATAATACATAAAAAACCAATACCCATATCAAATAAACAACAAAAGCCTTACCTTTTCAGCATCTTTTGGATCCAAGTTTCCTTTTTTAACAGAAGAAGCAATAAAAGAATGAACCCTTTTAATATTTGAATCAAGAGCTAATGCTCGTTGTCTTAACGATGCTTCTTCTTGTGAATTACGAGATATTAAAGTCGCTGCTGATTCTTGTAATTCTTTACTTTGTTCCACGATTCTAGAAACTTCTTCCGCCGTGTTTCTTTCCGATGAATTGTTGTTATTATCACCGCCGCCAACCCTCGCGGTGGCGGTGGAATCGCCCATGTTTCCAATCAGGTCGATCGATTAGTTATAATGAAGTAATTGAGTATATATATGTATGTGTGTATGTATTTATGTGTTGGGGGTTGTGTGATTAATTAATGAATGGGAGATGTGAAGTATCGGATTGGTGGTTTTCCGGTGAGGAAACGGCGGCGATGGGTGGCGAATCTAAAGCACACAAATCACAATATGATCTAGATGAAAAGTGTTATTATGTTGTTTTTTATAGTTGGATTTTAAATTGCACCTGCTAAACAATTTAATATGTTCACTATTATTACTCTAAATAAATAAAGTAATTATAGAGTAATATGGAGTACCAAATTTAAATAATTTGTTACTCCGTAGAAATTAAATATTATTAATAATTTACTCTCTATCTCTCAAATTTATCGTTATCATCACATGCCAAATTATAAATAAGCATGGTTTAAAAAACTCCTAATCATTATTCATCGGGGAAAAACAAAAATGCAATTCACTACTATGGGTATTAGTGTATTACATATTTTACGTTTTTAGTCTTTCAACTTTTTATGCAATATACACAAATAGTTCTTATACCAAAGCTTACATCATATTCATTTTTGTAGTTCAACAGCACAAACTATTTTCTATTATTTATTTACATTTTTTGTGATATTATTAGATGATGATCTGATAGCATTATTATTTTGTGTGATTAGGGTGTTCTGGGAACTTATTTTTATTGCTTTAGCTTATAGACTTTTTACAACACAATAAGCTTCTCTTTTAGTGTTTGGATTAGTTTAATTACTTATTTATGATGGGAGTTTCATATGATTGAAAAAAGCTCTATTTTTTTAGTTTATTTACTTTTAAGTAATAAGCAATATATAACAAAACTAGTTCATCCAAACACCCCTATGTATATCACGGATAATATGAAAATTTAACACGCAACTAAATATAGGCGATAAAATTGGGACAAAAAGAGTAAATTTTATATATCTATTAAATTTAGCATATTTCACCATTTATATAAAACTTTTGGTTAACTATTCAAAATTATTTGTCACTTATAATCTATTTCATTTTACATTAAAAAATTAACAAATTATATCTATTAGGTATCATGAAAAGAGATACTTTGAATGAAGATCTTACAATTTGGCTATCGAAAGCTTTAGGGTTGACAATTATGACACGCTGCCTTGATATCTAATATGAAATCAACAAAAATTACACAAATTTGAATTAAATTTTTGGCCCGTCAACAACAGTACATGTTATTATCTTTGGTCAGGTTCAGGTCATCAACAAGTTTCGGGATTGACCAGCCAACCCGAATACATTTTAAAGGTACTATAATTTGTTTAAGGTGATAATAAATCTACCATAAGTGTGCAATTATGATGTGTATAGCACAAGTGTGGTGGATTTATCAAAATGTTTGGTGATTCTAAAATAAAAAGTCCTATTTGAGGAAAGTAACTTGGTACGTACGATTATTGTTTTTTGTCAATACGGATAAATGCTATTGCTATAAATGTCATATTAAATACGGAGTATTAAATATTAATGAAGGTATGAAACCATACCTTCTCTCCCCACATTCCTTTACTTTTTATTCTCCTTTAAAATAAGTCTTATTGATAAATAGGCCCATCTAAATCCAAATCCAATTATATCATTGGAAATCAAGCTTCGGAAATCAAGCTCACGGACGACATTATATCAACTTCCTTTTTATGGATTAAGCATAGGAGTAAAACCTCTTATAATTGGGTTGAGTGGAGTTGTTGTCCTTTTTAAACTTTTGGTTATTGTAATTCCTCTTTGTATGTCTCTCTTAGCTCCTTGCTAAGTTGAGTTTGATCCCCTTATAATAATATTTGCCGTTTCCAAAAAAATTATATCATTGGATACATCCATTTACATGCATAAATGCATAAATATAATTATTATAATTATAAATTATAGTATATATCTTGTAAAAACACTAAAAGATATATATATCAAACTCTCACTAAATACTACTCTGTTCTCTTGCTTTAATTTATCATATTTAATGGTGGTTGATACTTTTAGTTAATACTTCACTTTTTATTCCATCATTACTAAGTTAGGTAAGGCTTTTTGTTGAAGTGGATATAAGAGTAATCTTTGATATAAAATTAAAATAAAAAATAAGTGCACAAATTGACACTTTATCTATAACTTTCTTTGGTGATTTAAAGATGTTGCAAAAATACTGTCAATTTTTCTAAACCATAAATTGACACTTTATATAGTTTGTAACCTTCATAAATAACTTGATAAGTTAATTACATGATACACAAGCAAATGCATAACATAAGGAAGCATATATTTTTCATCTAAATGACTAGAGAGAAGCTGAAATACAATGAAAGACTAGTCTAACAATTACCAGCCCCAAACAACAGTAAGAAGATACAACGCGAGTAGCGACATTGGGTACATGAGATAAATCACGTAGCCCGTCCAAAGTGGATAAACGGTCCTTGCACTTGTGAAAATCGACATCCCTCCACAAATTATACACACAACCAAAACTTGAGCGGATACATCCCATGGCAGATCTCTTATATACACAATTGATAGAAACGTCGTCAAACTACTCAAGTTACTCAAGGCGATTCCTGAATAAATCTGCAAAAGTATATATAGTAATATAGGGTAAGGTTCAAAGGAGACTAAAAATTTGTGTGAGAATAGATGAACCAATGATATGGTGCCATGTGTACAAAGAGAATACAAAACCCATTTACCCCTTAAGTTAAATATCTCACAAACGACAAATCAAAAAATTATGAAAATTGCACCATTATATTCAGCGTTTGATCCTCTTCGATTTGCCGTCCATTAAGGCATACTTTCGACGAGTTTTTTTTTTCATTATTTTTAGTGGGTTTCACATTACTAACACGTGTGTTACAGTGTTGCGTTTAGGGTTTAGGGTTTGGGGTTTAGGGGTTAGGGTTTAGGGTTGGGAGTTTGGGGTTTCCCGAAACCCCAAACTCCCTACCCTAAACCCTAAACCCTAACCCCTAAACCCCAAACCCTAAACCCTAAACCCTAAACGCTTTATAAAACTCTAAACCCTAAATCATACTAAACCCTAAACCCTAAACCCTGCTAAACCCTAACACTAAACCCTGCTAAACCCTAACACTAAACCCTGCTAAACCCTAACTCTAAACCCTAACCCTAAACCCTAAATCAAATGTATAATCAATCACTAACACATGTGTTACTAATATATAAAACCCACCAAAAAATGAAAAAAAAAAGTTCGTCGGAAGTATGCCTTGATAGATGGCAAATCGAAGAGGATAAAACGCTGAAAAATATGGTGCAATTTTCATGATTTTTCGACTTGTCGTTTGTGAGATATTCAATTTTTAAAAACGTGGATGAGAGAGAAAAAAGTGACACATAGCATATTGTGGTTGGTTCCCCCATTCTCACACAAAATAAATGGTCTCAATTGAACTCTTCTCTAATAATATAAGTCATAACATTTCTTTTTAATAATTCATAATAATAATATGCATTTGGTGAGTCTCATACTCTCCACCTATATGGTGTTTAGAAGATGAGAAATGATTGATACATCTAATGTAGAGCTAAAAATCATTCTAAATACATGTCAAAATCAATCACAAATATGATCAAGAGAAAGAAAATTCATAATACAAGTGTTTAACAATAAACGGATTACGTCGATATTTAGGTTTATATATTTTAGTCATATATATTATTACTCTCGAAAGACCGATTACATAGGGCGCGTTTAGTTACAGAAAAATTTATCCATTTTTCTTTTTCTATTTTTCTAGAGAATGATAAGTGTATTACTTCTCTAGAAAAGCATAAAAAATCTAGAAAACGTGTTTAGTTGCAAGGAATGGAGTTTTCCTTTTCCAAAGAAGAGTAGAGATGGAAAACTTAGAAAATCATCAAAATTAATTTTCAACTTTGGAGTTATAAAAAGGAAAACAAGGATTTTCCTTTTCTTAGAAAAGTTTTTTGGAAAACTCGAATTTGAACACGTTTTCTAATTTTCTTGTTTTCTGAGAGAATTTTTTTGAAAAAGTAAGAAGTTTTCTGTAACTAAAAGCACCCATAATGTTTGTCGTCCAAAATAAAAAGGAAAAGTGTAGAAGGTAACAGGACCTACATTGGGTCAAAAATGCTAGTCTAGAAACATCATATAAGTGAACTAAGTAAAGTAACCTATCAGTCAAAATTGTTATGTAAAAATTGAAAGCAGGAATTAAATACCTGAGAAAGCGTTAAAGATGCAGCCCGTTCAGTCTTTTGTCCAGCCGAGCTAATTGTTGCTAACAAACGAGGTATGCTAGAGAAACACGGGATTACAAAGTAAGGGATGAGGAAGTTTGGGACATTTGCATTAGTAGCAAATGTCACAACGTTCGACGTAAGTGGTTTCCCAATAACCATCGTCACAACAGTGCCATATAGTACCAAACACAGAGCCTCTAAGAACTCTAGTATAGAACTTTTCATGTTAGGGATTTGCTTAGGTATCAAAGGTGTTTGTTGTTCTTCATCTGCATCCGCATCTACATCCTACATATATATAAGCACATATAAATATCACTATATAAATATATATTTTATCACTATGACGAAACAGAAGTTCGTTTAAGTATCTGTTATTAGAAAGTTACCCTGTTGCGTTTGATGAAGAAACTAAGAGGTTTATAACTGCCATTTTGAGAGATTGACTTCCTTGTTTCCCTTAGCCATTTTGTCATAATTCTAATAAATTCGTTCTCTTGAATAAAATCATCCCCTGAAATGTAGAATTGTTCCATAACTTTCTCTGCCAGATCATCACTAATTTCACCTTCTTCTTGCAATTGTATTCCCAATATTAGAGTTTTTAACTCGGCTTTCGACACTTGACCATCATGATTTACATCAAGTCCTTCATAAATCCTGTACACCAATATTATCATCAATCCTAGCGCTTCGTTTTCTAATTCCAAAAATTAAAAAGATACTCTTATGAGATGATTATTACTAACTCTTTAATAAGTCGCAGGTTTGGCTTTCCGTTTGTAGAGAGCAGTGCCTCTAATTTGCTCTTGACAAAATTTTGGGTCACATATTCGACAGTCCTATTTTGAATCCATGGTTGAAACATCTGCATGTAAATTAGTTATTTTCATTATGACATAGGAATAGATCGTATCTCATTTTTAGCCAACAAATTTATCCGAATTTGTGTGTTGATGGAAATTTAAAACACTAACCTGATACAACATGTAAATAAAGAAGAGAGACACTACAAGGACGAGAGTAATTAAAAGTATCACTCGAGTTACTGATGCCGAATTGATGATTGCTGGGAGTTGGAGAAGGACAAAGGGAATTGATGAAATAAGCATGATTCTCGCCGTGTAGCTTGTTTCTATATCCGTTGTAACTCCATATTCTAAAAGTACAATGTTTACAAGACATAAGAAACTAAAAAACATGGTTGATTATTTCTTAACAAGCATACAATCCCACAAGTCTAACCACACACCACATACTATTTACAAAATTTGTCAGATGTTAAGGTTGATACTGCTGGACCATAAGCCATTTTAGTTGTATAGTAGATTAATTGGGTATATACCTGATAATTTTGTTACGAACGATGGCTCGTCTTCAGGTAGTTGTGGCGAAATGGATTCGTCGTTCACATCATTGTCATCATCATCTGTAAGATTGTAGCTTCCGAAAGTAATGACTGAGGGCCAAATAAGAGTTAGATTCATGACTGCTGATCCTGTTAGGATACTCATTCCCATTCCGGTGGTACTAGATGCTCCTTCAACGTCGTTCGATAATCCCGTTTCTGAAATTTAATAATCAAAGATATACTTTAATCTTGTGTTTTTATCTTTCTAGTTTCATGTGTTTGCATACTTCCATTTGATATTTATCTTAAATTGTGATTTTCATAAGGCATAATATTTTTTAAAAATAAACTAGTAGCTCAATAATGACTTTAAAGTCCCTGTTTGATATAATTAATTCACTAAAAAAAAAAACCAAGAAATGAAGCTTACGAAGAACAAGATAAAGGGTAGGGAAGTTGGCTAGAAGATGGAACAAAGTAGCACCAAATATGCCCGGCCCAACAAGCCCAAAAAACATATCCGACCCTTTTGTAACATACTTTTGACCAAGAGCTATCAAATATTGATAGACCACAATTAAAAAAAGTGTTCCCCATGTTTCACTTGTGCATGGCAAGAACCCATATTGTGGTTCACATGTCACCGTTGCACCTTCGATTTTACCACAAAATCCAATCAAACTCATCAACAAAATAATAAAACCACCATTTTTCAAGTGTATTTTCATTTTCGCGTTTGGTTATCTATCGACTAAACAATGTACAACCTAGAGCCTTGACCTCGATCGAGGTTAGTTTGGGTGTGTCGATTATAACAAACGATGAGGAACGAGATTTGTTTATTTAAGTTGGGTTTTCCAATTCGACGACGAAAAGGACAAGATGAAATTGAAGTAATGAATTAAACACATGCAAGTATGCAACATATATAAATTTTATAGGATGACAAATGGTGTTGCTTCTTGTTAGATGACAGCAGTTGACGTAAAATTCCCGACTGAAAACTTATAAATCGGACTACAAAATTCCCTAATCCTGTATTACGTTAGAATAACTATATTAAAAAAATCAATATATGCTGTGTGGAATTATATTATATTAATTCCTAGATTTTGTAAACACGTGAAATCAAGTGATATTTTGGGATAAACGAATAAAGATAGGAATAGTACGTACTACGTAGTCTTTAATTTGCATGATACTCAACGAGAATTAAATGATAAATCATTTCATAAAAATCTTAGTTACTTAAATGATAATCACATTAAAGTGAAATATTTTGAAGACACATATTTGTTTAAACAATTATAGTTAATATAAATAAATATTTATCTAAACTGAAACAACTCAGATATAAATATTAACGCAATATATCAAAATGAAGTTAGATACTAGCAATAAACGTGGGTCATAGTAATATGCATTTACAGATAATTATCCCTATTTTAATTATCCTAAACACAATTTTTTTACGTCGTCTTTTGATTAGACACATGCATGGCTACTATAATAATCAACAATTTCCTCGATCTAAAGATTTCCGTATCAATTAAGAATAGAGAAATCAGAAAAGACATGTGATGATCTTCAAACCATTGGGAATATATTGTTTAAATAAAATAATTTATATTTAAAATAGAAAATTCAATTGTGCATCTTAAAATTCGTGCAATCTGAAATCAAAACCCGACGCACTTAATTAAATTTGAAGCAAAATTGCTGATTCATACTCAATTTGGTCTAAACTTGCACCAAAATATTTAGAGTAAATTGCACGGACAGTCCTTGTGCTTTACACACATTCTCACCGTTGATCCCTGTACTTTGTTTTTTGCATCGGCAATCCAAAAACAAAACTTTTGTTGCGCATATAGTCCCTCCTCCGTTAACTTCAGTTAAGTATTTTATAATGACCGTTTTACCCTTGTCCCTTTTCTCTTTGTTTATTTAATTAACAAATAAATTGATTTGAACGTATGCCTTCAACACACACATATCTCCCTCTGCTGTAATCACCACCTTCTACTACCAAGTACCAAGTACCATCTACCACCATTAAATCACCAAAAAATCATATTCAAACATACAATCTAAACTCGATAAACAAACACCTAAATACACAAAAACCCAGATAACAAAAATATAAGCATAATCAGATTTGATTGAAAATCGTTTGATTATATGTTTTTTCAAGTAACAAATTCACACATACAATTTCACAACATAATCACACCTTGACCGGAAAATATAAACTCGAGCAATGAAGTTTTTTTCCGGTCATCTTCTCCGGTGAGATTTCCGGCAAAGAATAACATAAGTGAGTAACACGTAATCTAACCCCAAATTAAATATACGAAAATCAGAAACAAACATAAAACTACAAAAACTAAACCACCATTGAAAATCCGTAGTCGCCGAAAACATTGCCGCCAAAATTCGAAATTAGATATTCATTTCGCTTAAAACCAATTGCAAACACCAAAACTCATTCTTTATTTGTTGTTTACATATTATCTCCATTTTGATTCCAGATCTAAATTTCAAGATCTGATGACATGTGTCGGTGATTTTTGGCTAGGGTAAATGAAGACAACAGTGAGATGGTGATGATGAAAGGAAAACCTAAAAAGAAATTATATATATTACTCATATTTCAATTTAACTTCAACCAAGTCTAGATATATGAATGTGAATTAATTTATGTAACACCTGCCAAATTAGGACTAGTAATTAGTGCCTAATCATACGTTAATACATGTAATTAGTTCTGTGTTAGGCTAATTAATGTATCGAATTATATATATTGTCGAATATATACGAAAATGCGATTTGATCAAATCGTACGCAATTTAAATCGAATGTATTTCGATTCAATTTAATACGGACGTTGGTGACCAATTTTATTAAATAACGCCTTTATGTCAAAAATATTATTATGATAATATTTCGTATTCATTCGTATCGTACAAACAAAACTTACACAAATTAAAATATTAAAACGCGCAAACTAAATAAACAAACTTACATTTTGTAACTCAAATATAAAGAGAATTATAAAACATTTAAATAAAATATCGCGTAATAATTTGTATTTTAAAACATACCATTTAATTTGTAAAATAATGATTTAACGTTTAAACGACGGAGCAAACGAACACCGCACGGAGCGGAAACGCGGGGCGAAAAATGGGAGGATAACCTCCCATTCCCCACCATTTTCTTTCATTTCATTTCTTCTTCCTATCTCTCTTCCCTCTTTTCTCTCAAACTACACCATCACCACCACCATACAAATACACCAAATAACACCTCAAAACGACCGTAAATCACCATACTCGTTTGGAGAAAAACGTTCACCTATTCCCGATCTACAACGCTATCTTTTCGGATTTCTCATCCGACACTTTGTAAGTTTCCGACAAATCCCGAAATCTCTCGTTTTTAAGTGTTTTCACCTTCTAGTTGTTTGTATAAGCTTATAATGTCCATATTTGGGTTGGGTAAAAGTTTTGGACCGAACGGAAACCGAAAAACTCGTTTTCGACACATTTACCGGCCAACAGACCGCTACGTCGCAGTTGGCCCAGAATTTATGCGACGTCAGCTTCAACGTCGCAAAACCCCTCGTAACGTCACATAGTGCGACGTCAGTCACAACGTCGCACGAATCCTCGACGTCGCATATAGCGACGCAGCTGCTTACGTCGCATTGATTTGCGAAGTCGCCAATAGCGACGCAGACCGTAACGTCGCAGACCAAATTTACGTTGCATTAGCGACGCAACGCCCTACGTCGCATTAAATTGCGAAACGTCGCCTTTAGCGACGTCATGCTCAACGTCGCAATCCTTACCTGCGACGTCATACCCAACGTCGCACAAACCAGAAAACTCAGATTTTTACTAAGTCTCGAAACCTAAAATTTTAACACCTGATTTTACCCAAATTTGGATCCAGATGCGTTTTTCGTCAAAGCAATATAGTAGAAATAAAAATTTTCCAAGCTGACCTGGCAGCTCGACCCCAGCCAGGGGCGCTGCCCCCGGACCCCCGTACTTAGATTCCGTAACGGCTTCTAAAACACAATCAAAACACATTTTTCAAGTAAAACGCCACGAAATCAAAATAATATTAGTTGAGATTATTATTACAAATCCGTCACCAATGGGCCGTACACTTTTCAAACACTTAAACGTATCAACCAAATAGTGGAGATTTGGACATTATAGTTGAATGAACAACTACAAGGGTGATCTTTTGAGATACCCAATCATGATTATAACCATCGCGTGTCGTGGACACCCTCAGGTTACAAGTCTTTGGACTTCATACTCGGCTAATCAACTTACGTTTGTTTAAACGCTTTCAGACTCAGGTGAGTCTCATAGCCCCTCTTTTACTGTTTTACTCAGGGGTGTGATATACTGCTCAACTTTTAACATGTGAACGCAAGTACCAACTTTTCATATACTACATGAGTTTTTTGAAACTAATCATTTTAAAGTCCTCCGTCAGCATAGTTGTTAATACGTTGTAGCGTGAATATTAGTATATGGTACCATATAGGATTGACCCACCTCGTCCGGGTTAGCAAGCACTAACCGGGTAAACGGACGTACTAATATTTGGGAAGACGAATGTGGATTAGGCATTCGTGGAGGCACCTCGCCCGGAATTCTCTATAGGGGACCCGGCCCTCGAGTTAAGCTCAACTATGTGCTCATGGCTGTATACACGATGACTATCATTTAATTGCTGGATGCAATTCATTATTTAATTGCTGGATGCAATTCATTATTTAAATCTTGCGGTTCATACTATATTAACTGATTTCAAACCTGTGAGCTCACCAGCTTTTAGCTGACCTTTTAGCATATATCGCAGGTACCAAGCAGTAGGATGTTTCTGCTTCAGGACTTTAGCTCGAGTCAGCATACAGATGATTGAGATTTTCTTGCATCAGTATATTTTTGTACAAGTACTTATGTACTGAAATCTCATTTTATTTAAACTCGAGCTATGTAAAGCTTTAAATGTTGTAAACATTTCTATTATCAATATATTTTGTTAAAACGACGCATATAGAGTCGTTTACTATATATCTTTGTGCTTTGTTATTGATTAGTAACACCCAAATCAAGCTTCCGCAAATCATTAAATTTGGGGGTGTTACAATTTAGGAATTTACTTTTATAGATTTAGGGACCAAAACTGAAAATAATAAGAACTTGAAGGACCAAAAATTTAAAAAAGAGAGGGTAAAACGGTAATTATGATAGATTTAAGAAAAAATTTCACGGATCGTCCCTGTGGTTTGTCTAAAACTGCACTCGTAGTCCCTTGCAGTTTTTTCTTGCACTCGTCATCCCTGTGGTTACCACTTTTTGCACATGTCGTCCTTTGGGCAAACGGCCGTCACATAAGTACGTTAGTTTAAGCCACGTGCTTTGCGCGTGAGGGCATAAAGGTAATTTGACACACCCTTTTCACTTTAATTCAACCACCTACCCGTATACACCATAAATAACAGTAAATCCATTTCATTTCACACTTATACCATTTACGAATTTTCGATAAACACTTCTAGGAAAGAAATTGAAAATGGTGAATTGTTGGTGTCAAAGGCCAGCGGTGGTTCGCACCTCATGGACCGCGCAAAACCCCGGTCGTTGTTTCTATGGCTGTCCAAAAACGGTATGTAATATCGTATTTATTTCGTTCTAATCGGATAAAAAATGAACCGTTTTTTAATTTTGTTTTTGTATTGGTTTTGTCGATTTGTTATTTGTAGGGGTCTGACTGCAAGTTTGTTGATTGGGTTGACCCACCCGTGTGTGCTCGGTGTATGGATATAATTCCTGGGTTATTGAGGTCAAAGAATTTGCTTGAAGGAAAAGTCAAAGATGCTGAGAAAAACGCGAGAATGATGATGTGGTTGTTAATCTGTAGCTGGGTTGCATTTGTGATGTATGTGTACTCCAGTTAAGTTGTAGGTTGAATCACTGCATCAAAATGGTAGTCTTTTGTGGTAGTATTGTGTGATGTAATGCAGTGGATTAGGTTGTGTTGTAATAAGCAGTGGATTATGTAGCTTTTGGTGTAATATTTGATGAAATGAATGCTTTTTGTGAAAAACTAATTTTGTTTTGTGCAATCAAGTTGAAAATAAGTGCATGTTTAGCAAGTATATAGAATTAGCAAATAAGTTGCAACATTTTTGACTTGCAAGTCCACAAGTGTATGGAATTAGCCAATTGTAACATTGTACCACAGCTAAAACATTATAACATTATAGGTTCCAAATACCAAATTCCAAATACCAAAAGACACACCACATAAAGGTTACATATCCAAAGTACATCCAACTAGTGGAATAGGTCCCAAAGTACCAAAAGATACACATAACATGAAATTACCATATCCAAAGTACATTACACATTCAATAAAACATAAACTAACATTACTTCTGGCTTCCACCTGGATTTTTGGCTTTCTTCTTTGTTCCACCACCTGTTGCTTCTGACTTCCTTTTGTACACCCTGGGTTTAACTCCAACTCCACTGGCTTGACCTTTGCAACCCTGTCGATTATGCCCATACAGTCCACAAAGCCCACATTGAACAGTCTTGTGCTTCCTTGACATCTTACCCCCTGCATTCATGCTTTCCTTTTCATCTGCACTTTTCCTCCTATTCTTTGTAGGCCTACCAGGTTTAGTAGTTTGCAGTGGTGGTAGTAGAGTAACAGGAACATTTGACTTAGACCACATTGATCTTCCATTGACTGGATCAATGGTGAAACTGTATGTTTTCTTCCAAGTGTCCAACCAATAAACTTTATGAACCCAGGACTCCAGAATACCAACTTCCATACCATTCACTGCCATGTTCCATATTGCAGCCACTGCATGCTTACATGGCATACCTGTAATCTCCCATCTTCTACAAGCACATGTTTTTTCCCCCATATCACCCACACATTGATCATTTTGTGGACCATTGACCTGATACTTTTGACTCCCACCCCAAATGACTGTGTATTTCCCTGCCTCTGTCTTAATGGACTCAAACACCTTTGTTGCAGCAGGTGTAAGTGGTCCATCACACTTTTGTTTCACTTTTAAAACAGTCACAATACGCTTCATGAGATACTCCCTACAATACTCTAAAGCAGTAATAATGGGTTTATCCCTCCCATCAATTAACCACCTATTCAAAACTTCACACATATTGTTCAATAACATATCTGATACAGCTCTCCCTGCAACAAAGTTATATTTTATTTAACAAACTAGCCACAAATGCTATCTAGGGGGTTACTAACTACCTATGAAATACATGTTTAACACAAAGTCATTTACAAACACATACCTGAGAAATGGCTTCTAGCCCAATGTTAGGGTGGTATCCTGACTAGCCAATTGTAACATGATTCATCAAACTACTTTAGCTGCAACATTGCTTCTGTAAAGTGCTGGACAGTAGTGGCAGTAGCACAAGTCCATAAGTGTTTTTTGTAAGCATCTCCTCTCCACTTCAACTTCATATTCTGATGGATGTGTCTTAGACAAAATCTATGCTCAGCACATGGATACAGTTGTGAAATTGCTAGCAAAAGACCCTGCCACATGTCATTCAAACACAATATCATCATCATAAACACAAAAGGACCTTTACCATTCAACTATTATTTAACATTGAATCAGCTAATTTTAAATAAATGGAAGTAGTTTAGTAATTACCTTTTGTCTGTCACTCATAAATGTGAAGTTGGAATTGCTGTGTAAGTTAAGATCCTCACCCAAACATTGCAGAAACCAATTCCAAGACTTGAAATTTTCTGAATCTACAATTGCAAATGCTACTAGGTAGATACCATTATTTGAATCAACACCAATTGCAGTTAAAATGTGCCCAGTGGCAGGTTCCTTCATATGTGCCCCATCTACACCTATCAACTCCCTCCCTAATGCTTTGAACCCCTGTTTCAAAGGACCTAAACAAATATAGATTCTCCTGAACACCCTTTTTGTTGCCATGGGATTCCCTGGTTCACACTCAACCCTCACAGTTGTGCATGGATTTGCCCTCATCAATTCATCTATGTAGTCCCTTAAGACTGCATACTGTTCTTTGAAGTCTCCCTGCACACATGCTCTTGCCTTTTATAATGCTCTGTAAGCCTTCATACCAGAAACATTACATGCCAGATCCTTCTCAAATTGAGCTTTAACAGCTTTAGGTGGTATCTTTAGGTTGCTATCCAGTTGGTCAACTAATCTAGTGGACAGATACTTAGAAGTGCACTGCTTAATTTCCCTAGATTGTAGACATTTATGTTCCTCCTTAAAGGTCTTCACTTCCCAAGTCTCTTTACCATCTAACTTTGAGACTAGCAGAACCCAAGGACAACTCAATATTTTAGGTTTTCTTTACTTCTTTGGTTGTATCTGCACTGCCTCTACATCTGTGACAAGTTGTTTGTTTTTTCTCCTTAAAGATTCCCTCACTTTTCCCTTTTTTACCTTTTTGCCCTTCATTGACTGTTTTCCCTTTTTTTTAGTTGTATTACCATCCACTTCATTCACTCTCTCACCAACCACATCCTTTTCAGTAGGGCCCACAGTTTTCTTCATTGCATGTGCACTTTGACCAGCTAGCTCATTATTTACAAAAGTTGGTAACACTCCTTCACAACCAGTTCTCACCCTTAACCTGTCATTTTTAATAAATGTAAGCATCCTACGAATTTCTATTGCATGCAGTCTTATATACTCCTTAACCTCTTCTGCACTTCCAAATTGTTGCCCAACATAGAAATGGGTCTTGGTCATATCTCTACCCTGTTGTTCTTGATTCCTTAATTCCTTAAGCTTCTTCCTCCTAATGCTATCTATACCATCCTCAGATTCTGAACCACTCTCAAATTCATCATTATTCAAGACCTCTAATGGAACATAGTCATCATCATTGTTTGCATTTTCAGAATGGGTATAACTAGCATTACCCATGAACTCAACATCTTGATCAATACTAAAGTGGAAGTCTCTCATGTCCACTTCCACATCTTCTATGAGATTATCCTCATCAACAATGAAATCACTATCATCCTCAGATGCTTCACCTTCACTGTTATCGGAATCAGGGTCACTAAAGTCATGGTCATTCAAATCAGGTTCAAATCTCACATTAAAAAAAGGGTCAAACTCACTATCAAATTGATCACCATAGACTGTGTTGTCATCTAGATATTGTGTTTTCACTTGGTCAACTACTGTAACATCCAAAAATCCAAAAGTAATATTGTGAATAAAGTAATATTAAGTGTTTTAAATTATATTTACTTTAGGTGAAATAAAATAGTAATAATTGTAAGTCGGTTTTAAAGTTCCAGACAATGATAAGTACGGGGCACGAAATAAGACTTATTCTTAAATATTAATATGGATATGTACGTATCATATTAGGAATTTTTGGGAAAAGCTCCAGGAGCTTCACGATCAAGAAGAAAACCGTACAAACCCTAACCCTTAACTAAATCTCTTCCAAAACATGAAATCGAAGCTAGGAAACTAGAATTTAACACGGATTAATCATCTATAACATGAGGTAATGTTCTTTCTTGATTCTCCTAACCTAGAAAATGGGTTTTCATGAGGATTTGAATAATTAGTAGTTATAATCTGAAATTGAGAATAGAATTCGATTTAATTGATGTTAGTTGGTATTATTATGATCATTGGTAACCCTATAACATGAGAAAAATGATGAAACTATTATTTGGTGTTCATAGGTGATTTAAGGGTTTTGTGAAATAATGATGAATTGGTATTAATTTACTCTAATTATTAGTTAGATATGATGTATGAATGTTATTAGTGGTAATAGAAATATTGAATCAAGAAGTTAATCACTTGAGCTAAAAGTGATTATGGAAATAATTATGATTTAGAATAATGAATTGATGGTGATTATGGTGAATTCTTATAACTTTGGATTAGTTTATGATGAATCTTGAATTAGGATAAGAAGTAATCATTAAAGTAATAATACGAATAATGAAATAATGAAATAATGAAATAGAGAGAACTATGAAATGAAGGGTTAAATGTAATATGATCAATCCAATAAGAGTAATGGATTGATATTGTTGATGTATTGATTATTATGATTTTTTTTTTGAAAGGCTATCAGAAATCGTCTAGGTACTCCGTATGGGGAGACCCAATGGCTAAGTCTCCATATACTGGCCCAATCCAGCCGTACGGAGCCCTTAAGCGCCCCAAGTTACTCCAAATCCGGGAAAAACCCACTAATCCTTCAGCCCGAAGGCACGACAACGAATTAATGGTAAAACCCGCTGGCCTCAAGGATCGAACCTGGGTTTCCCAGGTCTCCTATCATTGACCCCCAAGCCTCTGACCAGTTGAGCTGGACATCATTGGTGATTATTATGATTTCTAGTTGTTAAATGTGTTATTGTATCTATGTATTATATGCTAGGTGGTCAAGAATGATGAATGGGCTATTCTAGAGTGATATCATGTGATTCCTTAAAAAGGCAAATGTGAGTGATACGAGGATTAAATGAATAATGATTGTATGCTCCGGATTGCTTACGAGCAAGAGGTTCATACAATCATTTGGAATATTATTTGTTTCTTATAGTTATTTTTATGATTGTATCTAGGTGATATCATATTATGTATCTTAAGTAATATTGTTGTTGATTATTGTTATGAATTGTTGTTAGTTGTTGAGTTATTTGGAAATAGTATAGCATTATGTGGATTATGTGAATTATGTGGATTGTGTGGATTATGTGAATTATGTGGATTGAATATTGTAGAGATTTCTTATTACGAAATAAATGAGTATCACAAAATAAGTGCTTGGCACTACTCGGTATCTATAAAGCTTGGTATCTATATATGATTGGTGCCATGCTTATTTGTATCTATTGGATCATGGATCCGTACAAAATATGGTGAAATCTCTACTGTGGCTCAATACGATTTATTTAAAAGAAATAAGTGGTTATTTGATAATTGTATCTTGTTGGTGCTTTTGGTGAATTATTTATTTGATTGCTTGTATACTCACTAAGCTTTATGCTTACTCGTATCACTGATTTTATGTTGTAGGTGTTTGGTTTTGTTGAACCAATTGGATGAAAGGATTCAAGAAGGTAGCGTGGATAGAAACTTGTAATGTTATTAGACAAGTTTCTCATTCTATTGAATTGTCATTTTGAATTACCATTGTATAAATCGCCCAAAGAATTATGATTTTGATGTAGTGTATGATCATTGTATTGAGTTGATTTTGTAAACATTTAATTTTAGCATTTACATGGGACCAATTGTGATGGAATGATATTTCTAAGCATTATGATTTCATAAATTGTAATATGTGAGTTTTCTATATAAAAAAAAAATATGTTGAAATTGGGGCGTTTCAAGTTGGTATCAGAGCGATGGTTTAAGAGAATTAGGTAATCCATAATAGGATTGCCTAAGCTTAAACCTATATGAATTATTTGAATTGTTATCTTAATTATGAGTAGTAATAGAATTGATTGATTGAATTGATATGATTCCCTGTAGCGAAATATTTGATGGTTAATATGTGTAGAATTAATAATAGAACGTTTAATGAGGTCTAGAACCTTATGTAATAGGATTTGGAATTTCATGATTGGTTAAAATAGTAATTAGCCTAGTCGTTGAAAAATGTATCTTTGACTTGAAAAGGTCAAACTGGAATATGAGGGTGTCAAATTGGGTAATAGAAATATTATATAGTGATAACATGGTTAGATGTTGAAATATATAGATATTGATCATAGTTTTGGTGAAATTGTGATCAATGGGTTAAATATTGAAATATGGTCTAATAGGATGATCATGAATCAAGAAATATGGTATGATGTTAAAATGAATCGAAATCAAGTGTCAAATAGTTAAATTGTGTTAGAATAAATGAAAGTGTAACACCCGCCAAATTAGGACTAGTAATTTGTGCCTAATTCACTGTTAATACATATAATTAGTTCTGTGTTAGGCTAATTAATGTATCGAATTATATATTGATGAATATATACAAACTTTACGATTTGATTAAATCGTACGCAATTTAAATCGAATGTATTTCGGTTCCATAAATAACGATGTTGGTGACACAATTTATATTTAAGTATAAAACATTATCTGAAGACATTACTGGGTCCAAACTAATGTTTATATTACATTCCCAGAGTTGTCCCGTTTTGCACAATTAAAACTTACGTAATTGGAAACAAAATACACAAATTATTTAAATCACATTTTAAATCTTTAAAGTAGTAGATAGTTGGTAAAACAATTTAATTAGATTATTGAACAAAAATTCGTATTTTAAAATGGTTAATTAACGTGCAAAATATTTATTAAAACGTTAAATGACGGAGAAAACAAACACCGCACGGGGAGCAGTGCACGGACTGAAAAAAGGGTGGGGATTAAACCACCACCATCTTCCTTTTTTTTTCTTCATTTCATTATTCCTTCTTCTCTCTCTCTTTCTTTTCTCTCTAAAAAGAAAACCACCACCACCCCATTAAAATCGCCAAAAAGGAACACGAAACGCACTCGGATCACCATACTCGTTTGGAGAAAAACGTTCATCTCATCACGATCTACAACGCTATCTTTTCGGATTTTCAATCCGACACTTTGTAAGTTTCCGACAAAATCCTGAAACCACTCGATTCTTAGTATTTTCACTTGATAGTCGTTTATATAACTCATATATGTCCATTACAAAGAGTAGAACACGATTTTATAGCTTAAAAATGAGTTTGAATTGGGTTTTGGCCGGAAAAATCTCGACAGCCGCTATATTATGGGCTGGTGTTCTTCAATGCGACACAAGCTTTGTGTCGCATGTTATGTCGTATTTTGCATGTTGTGTCGTATAAAATCCTCTATGTCGTATTTTTGTGTCGTATGAAGCCAGTTATGTCGCTATTGATTTAGCATCGAACGCTTATGCGACACAACCCTTGTGTCGCTAAGCTCTTGTGTCGCATTCCTATGCGACACAACCCTTGTGTCGCATGACAAACTTTTGTGTCGCATATTGTGTCGCAAAACACAGAAAACTCAGATTTTTTTTACTAAGTGTCGAGACTCGAAATTTATCACTCGATTTTACCCGAATTCAGATCCCAGATGCGTTTTTCACCAAAGCAATATAGTAGAAATAAAAATTTTTCGAGCTGACCTGGCATCTCGACCCCAGCCAGGGGCCAGCCCCTTGGGCCCCGCCAGGGGCGCTGCCCCCGGACCCCCGTACTTAGATTCCGTAAGCACATTTCTTAACAAGTGTCAAACTTGTATGACTTCAAAACGCTTATATGATACAACTTTTCAAAGATAATGGAATATACTTTTCAAGTATAACACTTCGAAATCAATGTGATAACATCAGGACTATTATTACAATTAATCACCAACGGGCCGTACACGTTTTCAAACACTTAACAAATCAACCAAATCGTAGTAATTTGGACATATATAGTTGTGTAACAACTACAAGGGTGATCTTTTGAGATACCCAATCATGTTTATAACCATCGCGTGTCGTGGACACCCTCAGGTTACAAGTCTTTGGACTTCAATACTCGGCTAATCAACTCAAGTTTATTAAGTTAAACTCACAAGACTCAGGTGAGTCTCATAGCCCCTCTTTTTACTGTTTTACTCAGGGGTGTGATATATTGCTCATTTTTAACATGTGAACGCAAGTACAAACATTTCATATACTACATGAGTTTTTCACAACTAATCATTTAAAGTCCTCCGTCAGCATAGTTGTTAATACGTTGTAGCGTGAATATTAGTATATGGTACCATATAGGATTGACCCTCCTCGTTCGGGTTAGCAAGCACTAACCGGGTAAACGGACGTACTAATATTTGGGAAGACGAATGTTGATTAGGCATTCGTGGAGGCACCTCGCCCGGAATTCTCTATAGGGGACCCGGCCATCGAGTTAAGCTCAACTATGTGCTCATGGCTGTATACACGATTACTATCATTTTATTTGCTGGATGCAAATCATTATTAAATCTTGCGGTTCATACTATGTTACTTGATTTCAAACCTGTGAGCTCACCAGCTTTAGCTGACCCAATTTAGCATGTATCGCAGGTACCAAGCAGTAGGTTGTTTCGGCTTCAGGACATTTAGCTCGAGTCAGCATACAGACGTTTGAGATTTTCTTGCATTAGTATATTTTGTACAAGTACTTATGTACTGAAATCTCCTTTTATTTAAACTCGAGCTATGTAAAGCTATTAATGTTGTAAACATTTCAATATTAATATATTTTGTTAAAACGACGCATATAGAGTCGTTTACTATTTATCTTTGTGCTTTGTTATTGATTAGTAACACCCAAATCGTGCTTCCGCAAATCATTAAATTTGGGGGTGTTACAGAAAGTGTCTAAATGGACCCCCAAACGGGTCAAGGTGTCAAAATGAGTAATGATTCAAGTATGGTAGTTGTGATCATTGCTTTAAGTCACAAATGGATGCAGGAATATGTTGGCAAAAGACCAGAATCTAAAACCAAGTGGTTTGGAATATGGGTTGTCCACTAAATTGGTCTAAAATGACCATAATTTGGTGATACGTCAGTTTTCTCGTAAAACGTGTAAATTGAAAAAGTGTAAAAAGGGAAAGTTGCATTTTGATTAGATGAACGTGCCTGCAAAATTTCAGATTCTAACTCTTTACGGTTTGGGAGATATGCGCGTTTGAATTTCAGAAAATTGTATTAAAGTTGCAGGTCTGAAAATACATAGGAACGCGATCCAGGCTTGGGATCCGGATTGCGTTAGCATGTTGAATTTGGTTACAGAATATTTTTGGTCTACGGAACGCGATCCCAGTAAATTTTTCCGGATCGCGTTTGCATGTGTATTTCGTGATCAGAATATTTTGTTCTTGGAAATGCGATCCCGCTCCGTTCTCTGGATCGCGTTTGTATGACTAATTTGGTTACAGAATGTTTTTAACTATGGAACGCGATCCTGAACACGTTCCTGGATCGCGTTAGTAAGTGGAAAAAGGTTTTTGCGACGTTCGACGTAATATTTGAAGTAGAAATTTCCGTTAGAAAGTTTCGGTGTCGGATTAAGACGAAATTTACATGTCCACTCAAAAACTGCCCAACGGTCAAAGCTCATGGCGTTGCCATGAACCCTGTCAGTTTTGGGCACTTCGGGGTCGTTTGGAGCCCGAAAATGGCATTTTACTGTTTTTCGGACCTTGTTTCGGACTTTTGATTTACGTTTCGAATTGGACTTTTGTTTCTTTAACCCAAGGGATCATTCCTGTGGCTAAATGTATTAAAAACAAAATTGTGTATTGAATCAAATATGTATCTGAAATCTATTCCTAGTGATCTACAAATTTGGAATATGAATTAAATTAATGAGAAATAAGTAATCCATCATATAAATGTGATATGATATTGTAAGATCCGATTAGTATTCTTTATGTATTATTTTAAATTGGAAATAATTGTTCCTGAGGGAGAATACATGTATATGTGGTTAGTGAATTTGTTTTGACTATGGTCAAACAATTAACGAAATAAATTGTGGATATGTTTACGAAATATACAGATTATGTTATTATTTTAAGTGATTAAAGAAGACATTTTATACAACTATGTATTTGTTATTATCATTGTACTTTGTGAATTTAGTATAATGATATGTTTTTATTATGAATTGTGTATTTGAGCTTTAATATAGAGATTCTTTATTACGAAATAACGATCATACGAAATATTGATTATTCGAAATATGTGCTAAGCACAAGGATATTTTATGGACTACGGGTCTGTTTGGGAGTTTAATCTCTACCTAAGATCAATTGTTGTTTGATTTTGACTTTATGTGTAAGTGTGAAATAAATAATGTGAAATAATGACATGATTAATATATGTCATCATTATGTGATTAGTTGTTGTGTGATCAGAAATATATGTGTTTAATTGACCGATGAATGAATCAAAAGATAAATTCATCAGAAATAAGTTGGAAGGTGAAATAAATGATATTGACTGGAATATGTGAAATTTCTTGCTTATGTGAAATCTATTAATTGAAATAAGTTCGATATATGTGATCAAAGTGTTAGCAAGTGTTTTGCTTGTTGGGGATCATTGTATTATGTGTTTATATGGAAATTACATTAAAACTGGATGGTGTGAAATAGTCTGAGAAGGAAGTGTGTATGACATAATCTGACGACGTCTGGCCAATGTAGTTATATTATGCTATTCATATGGAATTGTTGAGGCTGCTGAATATCAAAAGGATTTAATGTAATTTTAGAAAGGTAGTATTGAATTGTATCGGATAAAGACAGAAACATGTAAGCCTATGCCTTATAAATGAATATAGTATCAATATGATGTGATTTTAGTATGGAATACTGATATGTCCTAAAAAGTCATGTTTTTAGGCACATTATTCTGCACTTATTGGACTTATATTTGGTGAAATCATCTTAAAACATCGATTATTTACTTAAAATCACCAAAGTGGTCTAATTATGGGCGTTGCTGTTAAAATCACCAAAAACATCCGTTTATCACGCAAAACGAGGCAAATAATGTCACCTTAAATATTCCCTTCTTGATTTACTTATGGAAGTAGATCTTAATTCATATTTTATGATTCCATAGGGAAATCCAAGACCGGAGGTGAAAGAATCAGAAGAAACGGACGAAAGACGGAGAAGATACAAGTCTAGAAGCTCGCCGATCGTCATCCGGTACACGCAAAAGTTAAACACCTCCAAAATTGGCAAACTCAGTGCCATTAGAAGCGTAACGGAAAAACGAAGCCAACGGCGCAAGAATCAAGCAAATTGGAGCCCAAACGAAGAAGATACGGACGAATCAAGCAACCGAGAAACAAGCGGAGGCCAAACGGAGCACCAACCCCCCCCCCCCCCCTGGGCACCTAGGTACCGTATACGGTACCCTAGGTGCCGTATACGGCCCTATGGGTGCCGTATACGGGGGTGTTTGCCTTGTGAAGTGCCGTTTGACCCCCCTTGGTCCAGTACCCCCCGTATGCGCTTTGGTGCTTGTTCTTCATGCTTTGTGACTTGTACCAAGCTTCACCTCATTCTCCTATAAATACCAAGCCTCCTCATTCATTTCAAACACACCTCACACCTCTTATCTCATTCTCATTCTCTCTCTAGAATTAGGCTAGCATTCTCTCTCTAGCACTACTCTTAGGAGTTAGAGGAGAATTAGTAGGAAATTAGCGTCCTCTCTCTAGCACTACTCTTAGGAGTTAGAGGAGGATTAGTAGGGTAGCTTTTGTAATAGAGTTGGAACTCTTGGAGGATCTCCTTTGTAATATTGCTCGAGATATTTCGGAGCTCTGTCCGTGTAACCTTTCAACTGCTATTCAATCTACGCATTACTTTCGGTTATTTCTATCCTTATCTTTCATAATGTTGCATGCTATTATTATGTTTGATTTAGGATACATTGCCATGATTAGTGAGTAGATTAGCTATTGTGTTTGTTATTATGTAGTTAGCTTGTTAATACTTTGGGTGATGCTACAATTGGGATAACATCGTTATGAAACAACGGAGGTAACGTTATACGGCTTTCATTTGTATAGCGCCGGAAACATCACGAATGTGTGTAGTACGGAACGTGGAAGCTATGAAAGTCGTGGGCACAATCCGTTGTGGAATAATGATCCCAATTGTTAAAATATTGAAAACCGGTGCACTGTTAACTATACATTTATGATTTTAAACTAAATCAACGCCTTTCCTCCAATAAACGTGGTTAGAACCTTTATGTCAAGGACTCGCGACCCTTAGTCAAACGGTCACTACCTATCTGTGTTTTCTGAAAATAACATGGTCTGATTTTGAAGCAATGGAAATACTGCCTACCTATCGTATAGTACACTGTGAATTAATCAGGGATTTATTGGTTTGGGATTATAAAGTGAACGGGTTGTTTAGCTATCATAGATGGTTTACTGTAATACAAGCTTAGATATATTGAGTTCAGATGGCTGTAAAGTATGTAGTCCAGTTAAAGCCCTAATACGACTGAGTATCCGGTTTAACATTGGAAACACCTATGGTGGAATACAAACACGTACAAACTACGGAGAGGTCGAAGGCTGTATACTGTGTTACATCCTGGCTAAGTCTGTGATCCAGGAAAGACCGTAATACGAGTGAATACACTATGTAACTGTGAAAAGCTCTGTTGGTTGAAGACTGTATCACAGCCGAATATCTCTGAACTCAATCACGACCATTAATGTATATGTTAATCAGTCACCACCTGTCTTAAATCTTAAATGCCTCGCCTAGCTTAGATATCTTTGTCTGTGTTAAGAAAGATCAGTGGATAAATTGCGGACTGTCGCCTTGTTCCTGCACCCCATCTGGAGGGTCACTTGGTCTCATCATAAGAGACGGTGAGGGGGGTTTCAAGACAGTCCGATCTGATCAGAATCTTGACAGCCTAGTACTCAGTGACATGTTGATCGGTTTATCTGATCAGTAGGGTACTAGTGTTTACACCACAAGGTATCTACGTGAATGCAAGACACAAATCTTAAAAGACGTTTTCAAGTATAAAACCCCAATACAGCATCACCCCACGTAAAAGCTAACGAAGTCATAACAAACACAAGTCCCCCTATACTGATTCAACCTACCGTTTTTATTTACTGCTTTAATTAGTTTTTAATTTTAATTACGGACCTAAGTATAAAACCCCCACTCAAAACTATTTTCAAACCATCGCTAATCTGAACTTTCGTCTCGACAAGTCGTTTCACAATACGGTTAACTCTTTAGAATGACCCTAGGTCATACTTCAGCTATACAGCTATAGTAGAACTTAGGTCCCCAGCAAAATATAAATTTTAAAACTTCCACACCGACGTTCTGCCATACGGTCGCGTTGACGACGTGTGACGGTTGGTGGCGCGTCAAGTTTTTGGCGCCGCTGCCGGGGAAGTTAATCGTAAGATTCTGAGGCGTCCCGACGAACTTTCTCTTTAGTGATACCCGTAGATTAGATTTCTCTCTCGTAACCACCGAAAATTCTTTCCCACAATCAACAACGATATTCGACCCGATCAGCCGGATCTGAACCTCTCATTTTCGTACCCGATCCTGAGTCGATTATCCGTACCATCCGCAAAGAAAGACGTTCCCGTTTTCCACCAATGGCCGCTCGTGTTACTCTCGCCGACAGTACCAAACCATCCATCGAAGGACGAGGAGGACCGATTAGCTATCCAGTGATCGACTGACCATCTTTCGAACTCAAATACCACATCGTCCAACTCATCAAGGACAACTGTCAATTCCACGGATTACCCCGTGAAGATCCCAACGCCCACATTAACAAATTCATTCAAATCTCCAACTCATATAAGCAGAATGGGATTGATCAGGACATAGTTCGCCTACACCTGTTCCCCTTTTCTCTCGCTTTACATGCTTTGAGCTGGTTTGAGGGACTTGACACCGGATCAATCACCTCATGGGAGGACATGGGAAACAAATTCCTTACGAAATATTTCCCTCCGTCAAAACAAACTAAAGTCAAGAATGACATCGCGAACTTTTCACAAGCTCACGATGAGTCAATCTACTCAGCATGGGAGCGATTCAAGAGTTTGGTGAGGAGATGTCCCAACTACCAGATGACCAAAACCGATAAACTCTATACTTTCTATAATGGTCTCAACCCTATCCATCGCATCACGCTTGACGCAGCTGCTCAAGGCAATCTCATGAAGTTAACCGACGATGAAGCATGGGCTTTAATTGAAGACATGACGATGCATCACCACGACTGGAAGTCAGATGAGTAATCCTCATCCCTGCCTATTGCAAGCACCGCGCAAGCTGAAGCAATCAAATCTCTGAGCGAGCAGATCGAAACTCTAACGAAGCAGATTGGAGAACTGAAGAAGCAACCGCAGCAGGTTCACCAAGTTCAGGCTTGCCAGAACTGTGCCCATCATCCTACCGAGGAATACGCTGTGGAGTATGAAGATCCTACCAATGGAACTGTTTACTATGCTCAATTCCCAACCAGACAACAAAATCCACCTGGTTTCGCTAGAACTTCTCCGCCAAGAGCACGAGGAACCCAGTTTCCTCCACGGAACACTCAACCACCCAGGTTTCAGCCTCGATATCTGATGTACCTACAACAACCACAACTTCCATATAATCAACCACTTCCATTAACCGCCACTGAGGATACTCAACCTGCTGAACCGGTGAAAACAATCGTCCCAGTCACGAGCACTGATGACAACCTGAACAAGTTTATCCAGGGGCAGAGCGCTTTCAATCAGAAGACGACAGCTAGACAAGATCAAACCGACCTATTCCTTCAAAATCAACTCTCGGTTCTCAAGAGCCTCGAGAATTAAATTGGTCAGTTAGCCCACCGTCTTGACACTCGACCCCGAGGATCGCTACCGAGCAATACTGTTCACAACCCCCACGTTGAGGAAGCCAAGACTCTGAACTCTACGGATAACCAGAAGGCACCGAGCCATTCTGAAGCATCTTCTCCGATAAAAAACCCTACTCCTGTCCCGACGACAGTTGAGACCAAACCCGTACCTACTCCTATTCAGGAAGTTCGAGTCCCCTTCCCACATCGTATCGGAAAAAGATATAACGCTAAGTCTTTCAAACTCGACGGAAAATTCTTAGACACCGTGTCTAGAATCCCTTCCGGCTCCAAGTATATTCGACGCATGCTGGTTACTAAGGAAAAGGTACCCGAAGTACCTAAAATCTCTCTCAACGCTGAATGCTCCGCCGTCATTCAGAATTCCCTTCCGGAAAAACTAGGAGACACGGGTCGATTCACCTTGCCTTGCTCTATCTATCACTCTGGCATGATCCGTTCCTTGGCCGATCTTGGAGCGAGCATCAACCTCATGCCCTACTCACTCTACTCCAGACTTGAATTAGGACCACTGCAACCCACTGGAATGAGCGTCCAGCTTGCCGATCAAACAATCCGATATCCTAGAGGCATAACTGAGAACGTCATGGTAAAAGTGGATAGGTTCTATTTTCCAACTGACTTCGTAGTGATGGATATTCAGGAAGACATCAATATACCCATTATCCTAGGAAGGCCTTTTATGAATACTGCTCGTGCTATTATTGATGTTTACTCGCAGACTATCAGCTTCAGAGCACATGGACAAACTGTTGCATTCAGAATCAATCAGGCTAATGAGCTTCTCGTAGAGCAAGCAGAGATATATGCCATCTCTATGGGCAGGATCACTTCGGACAATGACACTTCTGATTCGGAACCATCAGACACATACGTACCAGATGAGCACACTTGCCTCATATCATCAACAGAAGAGTCAGAGTCAGAAGAAGAGAGTGAAGATTCCGAGCCAGATGAGTCAGACCCAGAAGAAATGGAGGAAGAAGAAACTGAACCAGAACAAGAAGAAATGGAGGAATCCGAAGAAGAAATGGAGGAAGACCCAAAGGAGGACTTATACCAATCCACCCCACCGCATCACTGCTTACCTGATTCTCACTATCCGACAGAAGAAATCATGCAGATCGAAAACGCTATTCCCCTGTCAGATAATGAATCAGATGATGATCCACCTACAGATGAACCATATGATGCAGGATTCGGCATAACCATGGAAAGGCTTATAGCCTCTGTCATGGACCCCTCTAAGCCTCTTATCTCGCCTCGACTCGACGCTCTGTTAAACATCGAGAAAACTATTGCGTTAGCAAAACATCACCCAGAGCTTAGAGACAAACTCCTGATGAAGATCTCAGCTTACAAAGCTTCCCGATTACCGGAGTTGCATTCAAGAGAGCATTCCCGAAGGATTCACACCTTCGACGCATCTGCGCCACGAACCCTGTTCGAATTTGGAAGCACCTCTGAATCCAGCCGAGGTACTGATTCTCAGGAGGAGAGAGATATAGAGATGCACTATTCACAACCGATATCTCAAATCTCCGATGACACCCAGCCGCCATCTGATCATGTTGAGTTCCCTGATTCCCAGGCTAGGGATTCTCCATTCATAGAGAGTGACGCGGATGATGTCATCTACGCTGACATTCCAATAGATATCCAGTCTATCCATCTTCCTACGCCTTCAGTTAATCCACCTTCTCCAGAAATTCCAATTATCACCAACCATGAGGAGATGATAAGTGCTATCGAAGACTTTGAAGATGACATACCCACTATGACTAGCATTATCCTCAACTCTACCAACGAGTACACTCCAAGACAACAGGCCCTGATCGAGGAAATTATAGCCGAGTCTGAAGTCAACCAAGCCGAGAATTCCCAAGATTACAGATTCTTCCACAATCGTCTCAATGCCTTCGCCGAAGATCTCGCTGCTCAGCTCCTGCAACAAAGCACTAGACCAACATCTGAAGAGCTGGAGTTCTTTGAAGAGCAGAAGCGCATCTACAGGAAGATCTATGACACTCTGATCAGATCCGCATTTCCATATTCCCAAGAGCAAAGTGAGTTTCTACACTCATTTCATGAGGAAATGTACCGTGCTACTGGGAACCCTGATGCAGATGCTGATATTCGACTGATGAATAATCTTCGGGGCATACTTAATTCTATGGCAAGGAACGACCACATGGACGAAACTTCTCCTCACAGGTTCTACATCGACTGCACTATTGAGTTCCATGCTCACAAGATTGCTGAAGATCTCGAGTATGTGAGTTTCACTGAAAGGTCGCGTGACATCCCTTCCTCTATACCAGAAGGTTCGATGGTTAACATCGCGAACTTCCTCACTGATCGGATCCAAGAAATCTTTGCTGAGGATAACCCGGACGAGCATCGACAGATATTCCACTATGGTCTACGTGAGGTGTACGATATAGTGTGCAACACCTTCAAAGACTCAAATCTCACGTTCACCAATTATCAAAACAGGCTCATCCAGGATATTCATGATTCAATTCAAGAAATAAGAGGAAGCTCTGGCATAACAGATCACGACACTTTACACCTCCAATTTCTCGGATTCATGGACTCATTCAGACAGCAGCACCCTCAGAGAGAAATGATTGAATCTGATGGTTTCTCTATAGTTGATTCCCGCGGACCTATATCCAGAGCAATCAGGGATATCACCTGGGACCTTCTGCACATGAAAAGGGTTACTCAGCAACATCTTGAAAGTTTCCCTATCTTTTCAGAAGAGATTCCAAACATTGTTGAAATCATTTCTCGCCACTTTCTGAGGATCTATCCACGAAATCCCAGGGTTCCACTTCTAAGCACTTCCGACCCTGGAGGTTCCAGCACCAACTAGACTGAAGGAAGGCAAAGTCAGGCTCTCGACTCTAAAAGCAGCGCTTCTCGGGAGGCAACCCGTGAAATAAAGTCAGGCTCTCGACTTTAAAAGCAGCGCTTCTTGGGAGGCAACCCATGGAATAAAAGAAAGAAAGAGAATCTGAGAAATGAAGCAGATCTCCGACTATCCTTCACACTTGGATGAACCCAACTATTAACCAAAACATCTTTTAAATACAACTCGTTTTGAAAATAAACCACTGTTCTTGGATGAATAGGAAAATCATCTTGTGTTTCGAGCATTTGAGGTACTTGCATACTACTTTTATGCATTCTGCTCGAACTCATTTAAAAACACATGATTCATAAAACCGGTTTGTATTAGAAAACATCTTTCAAAATCCAAGACAGTGAGTTCTTTTCATTTGCAACAACAAAACCGAGTTTGTAAAAAGGGTACATCCAATGTGTTCACACCCAAGAGATCTCTTCATAAGGATAAAATTGAGATGATGAGATAGGAAATAAGCAAAGTCGCTTGAAGCCGAGCCAATCCTCATGAAAGAGCTCAGAAGCAGATCTTGGCCACATCTTCTTCTGTAAATTCAGAAACTCAGCTCCTGTGCAACTTACTATCTGGGGAGTATCTGATCCTTTCCTATTTTATCTGTTTTATTATGATTCATGTTTATTTGTTTTGTTAGTGTGATAATAAAAGTAGTCTATACTCTACCCTAAACTTATCACTAAGTGTGGGATTCTACCCAAAACAAAACACTTGAGAAACATTTTCTTACATGTTCAAACTCTAAGTGTGGGATTTTACAATCTCAACTCAAGAGAACATTAGGGACAATGTTCCTCTAAGTGTGGGATAACAGGTATAGAATACCTTAGTTTGTTTTAATGATTTTAGTTCAAAATAGTTAACACAGAAAATGTTCCTCTAAAATTTTTCAATTTTCAAAAGAAAAAAAAATGAGTTTAATCATCCGATTAACTCTGAATTTTTGAGTTTTTTTGAGTTTTGATGTTTTTAAGAGAAGTCATTTTCAAAATATGAATAAGTTGTTTTAAAATCTAAGGAAAATAAGTTAATAATTGCTTAAGCAAGAAATGATAATCTAATAAGAACATGACTAGGCACATACAACCTATTTTGCAGTGAGGACTTGAGCCTTAAAAGCATTCATCTTTAATGCTACATTGTTCATTTCTTGTGTGTGCCGATGCATGTATATCTGAATTAGAACTTGCTCTTGACATACGCTTCAAGACCACATTGGTGAGTACCGTACGCGGTACAGGTGCAATTAGATGACCTTGACATTCCTTAGGATTTAACCCAATTTTTAGCCTTCTCTTTCAAGCCCAAAACCCTTTCCGATGCTCATCTTTAGTATCGATGATCCGCTTAGTAAACCCTGTTGAGCCTAAACCCTTTTCATTTCATAAAACCCACATATTTAAACCCCTACTTTCCCAAACATCTCTAAACTTATCTTAGAATTTCTGAGGTTATGGAAAACGCTTTTTAGAAACATCCCTTCAAATTGTATTGCTCTCTCGTGTTCTCCGAAAAAGAAATATCCTTGGTGTGAAAAATTGACACCATGAAAAGATTCGAAGAAGAAAGATAAAAAGAAGGATTTCTGCATTTAATAATCCTTGGAAATTCTCTGGCAAAGAAGTTCTGAAAGAAAAAGGAAATAGAAAAAAGTAAAAAAATAAAAGAAAAAGAAAAAAAATATATATATAGTTCTAAGAATAAAGCTAGTGCTTCGAAGTATCGCCCTAAAAGAAGAACATCCGATAGAAGACAAAAGCTACTTTACTTTCATCCGTTTCTAAATTAAGTTTTTCGTAACCTTAGGAGTCCTAGAATAAGCAACACCCTTACACCCAAAAATTTCCACTATCCATACCCCTTTACCCTCACAAACGTTACAACCCCTGAATGTCTTGGGATAATTAGCATCGTTCTCACCTAAGTGGTGGAGATCCGATTCTCGATCAAACTTATGACGATGAGTACTGCATGACTGGCTAATTGAGCGATTTCTTTGTTAGAATGCTAGGTAACCCGAAACACTTGTGAGTGAATTGAGTGACCACCTTAGTGAGATCGCCTGGTCATGTATACTCCAAGATCACGAGATTTGGTAGTATGCTTAAAGAGAATCATTGCTTATTTCTGAAATAATTATCTTATTTTTCCTAATGTTTTTTAGAGCAAATATATGAATATGAGAAAATGATGACTTTTGAAAATGCTCTGACTCACCCCAAAACCAGATTTTTAAATATCTTTTTCACGAGGCATGGATGTGTTGCTTGAGGACAAGCAACGTCTAAGTGTGGGATACTTGATGTGTCCTAAAAAGTCATGTTTTTAGGCACATTATTCTGCACTTATTGGACTTATATTTGGTGAAATCATCTTAAAACATCGATTATTTACTTAAAATCACCAAAGTGGTCTAATTATGGGCGTTGCTGTTAAAATCACCAAAAACATCCGTTTATCACGCAAAACGAGGCAAATAATGTCACCTTAAATATTCCCTTCTTGATTTACTTATGGAAGTAGATCTTAATTCATATTTTATGATTCCATAGGGAAATCCAAGACCGGAGGTGAAAGAATCAGAAGAAACGGACGAAAGACGGAGAAGATACAAGTCTAGAAGCTCGCCGATCGTCATCCGGAACACGCAAAAGTTAAACACCTCCAAAATTGGCAAACTCAGTGCCATTAGAAGCGTAACGGAAAAACGAAGCCAACGGCGCAAGAATCAAGCAAATTGGAGCCCAAACGAAGAAGATACGGACGAATCAAGCAACAGAGAAACAAGCGGAGACCAAACGGAGCACCAACCCCCCCTGGGCACCTAGGTACCGTATACGGTACCCTAGGTTCCGTATACGGCCCTATGGGTGCCGTATACGGGGGTGTTTGCCTTGTGAAGTGCCGTTTGACCCCCCCTTGGTCCAGTACCCCCCGTATGCGCTTTGGTGCTTGTTCTTCATGCTTTGTGACTTGTACCAAGCTTCACCTCATTCTCCTATAAATACCAAGCCTCCTCATTCATTTCAAACACACCTCACACCTCTTATCTCATTCTCATTCTCTCTCTAGAATTAGGTTAGCATTCTCTCTCTAGCACTACTCTTTGGAGTTAGAGGAGAATTAGTAGGAAATTAGCGTCCTCTCTCTAGCACTACTCTTAGGAGTTAGAGGAGGATTAGTAGGGTAGCTTTTGTAATAGAGTTGGAACTCTTGGAGGATCTCCTTTGTAATATTGCTCGAGATATTTCGGAGCTCTGTCCGTGTAACCTTTCAACTGCTATTCAATCTACGCATTACTTTCGGTTATTTCTATCCTTATCTTTCATAATGTTGCATGCTATTATTATGTTTGATTTAGGATACATTGCCATGATTAGTGATTAGATTAGCTATTGTGTTTGTTATTATGTAGTTAGCTTGTTAATACTTTGGGTGATGCTACAATTGGGATAACATCGTTATGAAACAACGGAGGTAACGTTATACGGCTTTCATTTGTATAGCGCCGGAAACATCACGAATGTGTGTAGTGCGGAACGTGGAAGCTATGAAAGTCGTGGGCACAATCCGTTGTGGAATAATGATCCCAATTGTTAAAATATTGAAAACCGGTGCACTGTTAACTATACATTTATGATTTTAAACTAAATCAACGCCTTTCCTCCAATAAACGTGGTTAGAACCTTTATGTCAAGGACTCGCGACCCTTAGTCAAACGGTCACTACCTATCTGTGTTTTCTGAAAATAACATGGTCTGATTTTGAAGCAATGGAAATACTGCCTACCTATCGTATAGTACACTGTGAATTATTCAGGGATTTATTGGTTTGGGATTATAAAGTGAACGGGTTGTTTAGCTATCATAGATGGTTTACTGTAATACAAGCTTAGATATATTGAGTTCAGATGGCTGTAAAGTATGTAGTCCAGTTAAAGCCCTAATACGACTGAGTATCCGGTTTAACATTGGAAACACCTATGGTGGAATACAAACACGTACAAACTACGGAGAGGTCGAAGGCTGTATACTGTGTTACATCCTGGCTAAGTCTGTGATCCAGGAAAGACCGTAATACGAGTGAATACACTATGTAACTGTGAAAAGCTCTGTTGGTTGAAGACTGTATCACAGCCGAATATCTCTGAACTCAATCACGACCATTAATGTATATGTTAATCAGTCACCACCTGTCTTAAATCTTAAATGCCTCGCCTAGCTTAGATATCTTTGTCTGTGTTAAGAAAGATCAGTGGATAAATTGCGGACTGTCGCCTTGTTCCTGCACCCCATCTGGAGGGTCACTTGGTCTCATCATAAGAGACGGTGAGGGGGGTTTCAAGACAGTCCGATCTGATCAGAATCTTGACAGCCTAGTACTCAGTGACATGTTGATCGGTTTATCTGATTAGTAGGGTACTAGTGTTTACACCACAAGGTATCTACGTGAACGCAAGACACAAATCTTAAAAGACGTTTTCAAGTATAAAACCCCAATACAGCATCACCCCACGTAAAAGCTAACGAAGTCATAACAAACACAAGTCCCCCTATACTGATTCAACCTACCGTTTTTATTTACTGCTTTAATTAGTTTTTAATTTTAATTACGGACCTAAGCACTCAAAACTATTTTCAAACCATCGCTAATATGAACTTTCATCTTGTCAAGTCGTTTCACAATACGGTTAACTCTTTAGAACGACCCTAGGTCATACTTCAGCTATACAGCTCTAGTAGAACTTAGGTCCCCAGCAAAATATAAATTTTAAAACTTCCACACCGACGTGCTGCCATACGGTCGCGTTGACGACGCGTGACGGTTGGTGGCGCGTCAAATACAGAAATAGTAAACCACTAGACTATAGTCATAATGTGGTACCTATTATAAAAGAAATAGATGTTAGTCGAAATAAAACAGTGTTCACTCCTAAACTATTACCTTATTATAAATTCTGTTATTAAAAGTAATACGATGAATCTTAAGTGGGGGAGAATCTTATTAAGTGACAGGTAATAGAGTAACAGAAATAGAATTTAATTACGAAATCACATAATATAGAAATATAGTTAAGGAATTATGATTAATCAGTATTAACTGCGGTTAGTACTGATCCTGTATCAGAATTGTTTATGAAATACGATGATTTTGGTATTCATGCCTTGCGAACGTAGCTAGTATGATACTATGGAATATGTTGTTGTTAGTGCTCATGTTAGTGCAAAGTATATGTGCGTAGGTAAAAATAGAAGTATGCACATTCTTAGAAATGTGAATGTGGAAAGAATTGAAAACATGTATCTATATTATAAGTTACTCAAATTGAGTAACGTATGTTATGTGAATTAGTTATGATGAAATAATTGGTATTATTGCACATTGTGCTGGATATTATACTTTGTGCTAGCAAGATGAATAGACTTAAAAGCACAATTACGAATTAATTTGAAATACGCACTGTTTATGTGCAAGTTAATGAAATAAAATATATATATATATATATATATTTCGTGCTTATGTGAATAGAGATATATGTATAAATATCTGAGAAATATATGCACACCTTATGTGCATATGATGAATTGTTAATTATGTGATTAAAGTTGTACGAAATAAATAGCTGGCAAGGTATTAAGACTAATGTAATATATGTATTTAGTTGTCTGGAACTAAAATGAAATATGAATAAAAGAGATTTCGTGGATACAGGAGTAGTGTACATTTAGGTTATGAATCAATTGATTTTGAAAAGTATCTTATATGAAATAAATGCTTCCGCACATGTAAAGAAAGTATTGATACGAATATATGCGAGTGACATTCGTGAGGACACGAATGAAATAAGTGGGGGAGACTTGTAACATCCAAAAATCCAAAAGTAATATTGTGAATAAAGTAATATTAAGTGTTTTAAATTATATTTACTTTAGGTGAAATAAAATAGTAATAATTGTAAGTCGGTTTTAAAGTTCCAGACAATGATAAGTACGGGGCACGAAATAAGACTTATTCTTAAATATTAATATGGATATGTACGTATCATATTAGGAATTTTTGGGAAAAGCTCCAGGAGCTTCACGATCAAGAAGAAAACCGTACAAACCCTAACCCTTAACTAAATCTCTTCCAAAACATGAAATCGAAGCTAGGAAACTCGAATTTAACACGGATTAATCATCTATAACATGAGGTAATGTTCTTTCTTGATTCTCCTAACCTAGAAAATGGGTTTTCATGAGGATTTGAATAATTAGTAGTTATAATCTGAAATTGAGAATAGAATTCGATTTAATTGATGTTAGTTGGTATTATTATGATCATTGGTAACCCTATAACAAGAGAAAAATGATGAAACTATTATTTGGTGTTCATAGGTGATTTAAGGGTTTTGTGAAATAATGATGAATTGGTATTAATTTACTCTAATTATTAGTTAGATATGATGTATGAATGTTATTAGTGGTAATAGAAATATTGAATCAAGAAGTTAATCACTTGAGCTAAAAGTGATTATGGAAATAATTATGATTTAGAATAATGAATTGATGGTGATTATGGTGAATTCTTATAACTTTGGATTAGTTTATGATGAATCTTGAATTAGGATAAGAAGTAATCATTAAAGTAATAATACGAATAATGAAATAATGAAATAATGAAATAGAGAGAACTATGAAATGAAGGGTTAAATGTAATATGATCAATCCAATAAGAGTAATGGATTGATATTGTTGATGTATTGATTATTATGATTTCTAGTTGTTAAATGTGTTATTGTATCTATGTATTATATGCTAGGTAGAGGTGACAATTTTAGACCCATTGGTTAATTTTGGGTCAATTTGGTTAATTTTTAGGAGGGGATGGGTTTGTTGGGTCTCCTCCCCTTTTTTTGGATGGGTCTAAATGGGTTTTTCAATATAACCTCTAATTGTGTAAAAATTAACCAACGGGTTTAGACGGGTCTAGCGGGTAATTTTTTTTTTTTCACCTCATTTCATTTTTTTCATTTTTCACTCAAATAAAAAAAAAAGTTTGGTGAACCCGATGACCCGACCCGACCCGAAACCCATTTGACCCGGACCCGTTTAGACCCATCCTTCTAAATGACCAATCTAGACCCGGACCCATTTAGACCCAAACCCATCTAGACCCGTGACCCGACCCGACCCATTCATTTTGCCACCTCTAATGCTAGGTGGTCAAGAATGATGGATGGGCTATTTTAGAGTGATATCATGTGATTCCTTAAAAAGGCAAAGGTGAGTGATACGAGGATTAAATGAATAATGATTGTATGTTCCGGATTGCTTACGAGCAAGAGGTTCATACAATCATTTGAAATATTATTTGTTTCTTATAGTTGTTTTTATGATTGTATCTTGGTGATATCATATTATGTATCTTAAGTAATATTGTTGTTGATTATTGTTATGAATTGTTGTTAGTTGTTGAGTTATTTGGAAATAGTATAGCATTATGTGGATTATGTGAATTATGTGGATTGTGTGGATTATGTAAATTATGTGGATTGAGTACTGTAGAGATTTCTTATTACGAAATAAATGAGTATCACAAAATAAGTGCTTGGCACTACTCGGTATCTATAAAGCTTGGTATCTATATATGATTGGTGCCATGCTTATTTGTATCTATTGAATCATGGATCCGTACAAAATATGGTGAAATCTCTACCGTGACTCAATACGATTTATTTAAAAGAAATAAGTGGTTATTTGATAATTGTATCTTGTTGGTGCTTTTGGTGAATTATTTATTTGATTGCTTGTATACTCACTAAGCTTTATGCTTACTCGTATCAGTGGTTTTATGTTGTAGGTGTTTGGTTTTGTTGAACCAATTGGATGAAAGGATTCAAGAAGGTTGCGTGGATAGAAACTTGTAATGTTATTAGACAAGTTTCTCATTCTATTGAATTGTCATTTTGAATTACCATTGTATAAATCGCCCAAAGAATTATGATTTTGATGTAGTGTATGATCATTGTATTGAGTTGATTTTGTAAACATTTAATTTTAGCATTTACATGGGACCAATTGTGATGGAATGATATTTCTAAGCATTATGATTTCATAAATTGTAATATGTGAGTTTTCTATATAAAAAAAAAAAAAAAAAAAAACTGTTGAAATTGGGGCGTTTCAACTACACTAGATTGAGTCATGTCAATAACAGTTGGTTGACTCTCATTCACAGTTGGTTGACTCTCATTCACAGTTGGTTGACTCTCATTCACAATTGGAATACTCTCATTCACTATTTTATTTTGTGTAGGACTAAAATATGTTTTCAACTTGGTCTTTTCAAGTTCAACATAGACACAAATCTCTTTATGCTTTTTCACATATTGACTCAAGTTATGAACATCTAAATCACTCCCTAAAGCTTCTAATCCGTAATCTAAAATGGTATGTGGTCTTTGAAATTGATAAAACATGACACGGAATCCATCATACCCTAAATCCTCCATTATATCATTTAGCTCAAGAACTGAAAACATGTCTATGTCAATGGCATCTATGTAATTTATTTTCCCATTTACATACCTCCGTCCAGGAGGATCAGTGAAAACTCCACCATGATGCAACTTGATTGAAAACTGAGAAGGATAGCTCGCTGTAACATAAAAACAAAATAAATCGTGAAATTGGGGTTAACATTCAAAACTTAAATAAATCGAAGCTTTAATTTCAAAATAGTGATCGTACCGTATAATGTAGTTAGGTCATGAAATTTTTCCGGTGAGCGAATGGTATATAACTTATGGGCCATGCTTGTAGATGAGAACAGATTTGCAGGGTTTGATTTTTGAGAAATTGATTTCTAGGGTTTAATTGGGGAAGAATGATGATATCTGATGAAAGGGTTTTTGGATTTTGGTGAAAGGGAACGGGCGCCAACGGGTGTATACGGGTAGGTGGGTGAATTAAAGTGAAAAGGGTGTGTCAAATTACCTTTATGCCCTCACGCGCAAAGCACGTGGCTTAAACTACGTACTTATGTGACGGCCGTTTGCCCAAAGGACGACATGTGCAAAAAGTGGTAACCACAGGGATGACGAGTGCAAGAAAAAACTGCAAGGGACTACGAGTGCAGTTTTAGACAAACCACAGGGACGATCCGTGAAATTTTTTCTAGATTTAACAGCTGATAGGTTGAGGTTAATGAAAGAGGGACTGCATGCGCAACAAAACTTTGGTTTTTGGACTGCCGGTGCAAAAAATAAAGTACGGGGACCAACAAAGAGAATGTGTGTAAACCACAGGGACCGTCGGTGCAATTTACTCAAATATTTATGTATAAAGGGAGACGTAATTACATATTTCCCCTTCACATCCCACATAAATTACATATTTCTTCAAATTACAAGTTTTCAATACATAATGTAAGGGTGTGTTTGACGGACAGCTTGTAGAAGCTTATGAAAGCTTGTAGCTTATGGTTTTTTTCATAAGCTCCGTTTGGCAACCAAAATTTTAAGTAGCTTATGGTTTCTGTAAGCTCCCAAACCACAAACTACTTGAAGTAGCTTATCATAGTAGCTTATAGCTTATGAAAATCGAAATTACATAAACACCCTCCAAGTAATTATATATTATCTTTTAAAATTAATATATTTGTCCTTTTATATCATTTTACATTTATAAGTTACAAGCTTCAGCTACTCTGCCAAACACAAATATTACCAAAAGCTCCAATTACAAGCTATCAGCTACAAGTACCAGTTTCAGCTACAAACTACAAGCTACCAGCTAGTTGTGCCAAACATACCCTAAATATTTAATTTATGTGGTTTGTGAGGGGGGAAATATAATTTACTCGTATATTATATTCACATAACCTTTTAACACGGAAGGTCTCAAAGTCAAAATGTGTGTTTGCTTAATTATGCCTGTACACGGTTCTAATTATTTGAATTTTATATGACTAAAAGTTTCAATTCATATTATAAAGTGGATCTTAAATTACATTTTTTTTTATGTCGAACTAAAAACTTCATAAAAATATTGGACTGTTGATAACAGAAATAGAAAGTGTCGTTACATCAAATAAATATTAAGCGAGTTTGATTAAGAAGTTAAAATAATCATAGTTCCGGAATTGGAATAAACATTAAGCGACTTTGATGAAAAAGTTGGATAATTATAGTCCCGGAGGGGCTCGAACCCACGACCTTCGGCTCATAAGACCAACGCTCTAACCAACTGAGCTACGGGACTCACATGTTTATACTTTATCGAACGTGTTAAATAAACTTTCATTAATTAGTATTAATTTCAAAATTAAAACGTTACGTTTATTAAGAACTTCCAATTGATAAAAGTTACAAAGCCAGGTTAACAATTATTGGAATGATACAATAATCCTTATATGATATTGTAATTGACGTATGGATATAAAAACTTCGCTGTAAATTCATTCCATAAACCTTTTTCTTCGGTAAAATAGGTAAATAAATTCTGAATTTTTGACATTGTTATTATTTGGGGCATTATATTAGCTGTTTAAATAATGATAATAAACCAACGATTTGAATCAAAAGATACGGTTTGTAAACTTTCAGACATGTATTCTTGCTTCACAGTTAGATTAAGCAAACCAGCTGGTTTAGTTCAATCAAATTTCTTAATCAATTAATTTATTGATGCTTCAAACATACTACTTAATGGTAGACTTTTTGTTTCGTGATAGACTTAACAATTACTGTATATTGCAAGTGGTTTTAGATATTCTATTTTTATACGATAACTTAAACGATTACCTGTAACACGTTACGAAGTTGCGTAGTCAATGGAAAACTATGTTTGTTGAAAACATGCAGGCTGCATCAATACCTTGCTGAATTACAACTCGATGTCGATCAGGATGTTCGAATTTGTAACGACTTCTATCAAGGTTTATTACTTTGGACGCATGATGAGTTGTACATATCATATAAATTTATATTCGTTCCTTCCGTTTGTTTTGATCTTACACTTTACATAAAAATGAGTTCTACGTATCTATCTTATTAGGGTTTTCAATGAAACATTCAATTAAGGCATTCAGCAGCCCCTGGGCCAGGCCCAATTTTGGGACAAAAGCCCATTGACAGTTGTTTAGATAATTGTGGATATAATTAGAAACAAGAGCATTTAAGCATGTTAATTAGTGCTAATTGAAGAACAAGATACATAGTGAGGAAACTGGATGCTTGACATGTTTGTGACTCCAAATTAGAAAAAATGCCGCCAAATGAGGAAAAGATAACTTGCTAATCGTAGACAGCAATGCCACAAAATGAGCTTAAAAAGCGGGCCTTAATTGATATATATAAAAATAACATGATACATAATATATATAATTTCAATATGATAAACATATCCATGGATAACTTAATATGTTACTTATTACAAAAACGATACAAACTTCAAACATATATAGATATCGTTCTTCTAAATGATAGAAATTGAAGTAAATTAAACACAAAGTCGAAACATAAATCTAGCCTATGACCAACCCCATTCAACGGTAAGAAGATACAACATGAGTATCGATATAGGGTAAAACAGATAACCCACGAACGCGGTCCAAAGTGGGAAAGTTGTCCGTGTACTTGTGAAAATTCCCATTACTACACAAACTATAAACACAACCAGAACTTCGGCGGATACATCCCATGGCACATCTTTTATATAAATTGTTAACAGAAATGTCGACAAGCTGCTCATATTGCTCATGAATGTTCCTGCATATAGCTAAAAAAACAAAATCAGTTAGACCACATATGTTTGAAAGTTGGAACATATTCATATTAACTTGCAAATATTTTCCGAGTTTTTAGCAACACTTGTGTCAAAAAAAAAAATAAATAAATAAAAAAAACTACTGAATAAGATGTGGATGGAGAAAGCAATTACTTGAGAAAGAGTTAAGGATGCGGCACGTTGAGTCTTTTGACTAGCTGAGGTAAACGCTGATATGAGACGTGGTACGCCCACGGCAGAAGGTATTACAAAGTATGGAATGAGAAAGGAAGGAACTTTTGCATAAGTAGCAAAGTTCGCAACATTCATTATAAGTGGCCGTGCAATGAGAACTGCGATAACAATTCCAATAGCTATTAAAGCTAAAGCCTCCATATACTCCCAGATCGAACTTACAACATCAACAGTTGTCGTCTTTGGTATTAAAGCCTGTTGTTGTTCTTCATCTGCAGCCTATTTAAAACCATAAAAAGTTCCCTTTACTACTTGATTAGTAACCCAATATTCGAATAAGTAGCGTGCATTTAAATACTTCTTAATTATGAAACAGTTAGTAGCCAACATTTGAAGGCCTCATTTGATTTCTAAGAGAGCCCTGAAACAATTTATATCAAATAACAACACAGGAAGATATGTTTTTGTCTACTAAAGTTGGAAGTTACCGTTACTGGTTTGATGAACAAACTAAGAGGGTTATGATCATTCCTAGAGAGTGATTTCGTCGCTTCCTGTAGCCAATTCGTTAGTACTCTAACAAATTCATCCTCTTGAATATTATGATCGCCTGAGACGTCAAGTTGAACCATGATTCTGTTTAAAAGACCATCGCTTAGTTCACCGTCTGCTTGCACTTGTATTCCTAAGAGTAAAGTCTTCAACTCAGCACTGGTCACTATATTATCGTGATTTTTGTCAAGATTCTTGTAGAGGCTGCACATCAATATTTTTTGTCATTCATAAGGATTTTGTCTAATTCACAAAAAAGGTGAGGTTAAAGGCGGGTATTAACTCTTTAATAAGTTTCACATTCGGTTTTCCGTTTGATGAGAGTAATGTCAATAACTTGTTCTTGACAAATTGTTGTGTCACATAGTCGAATCTTCTGTTTTGAATCCATGGTTGGAAGATCTACATGTAGATTAAGCAATTAGTTTAATCAAGTATGAAATTTTATCATGCCATATCTTGTTTCATGTTTGATTAGCAAAGAAAGTATATATGTTTGGGATCTTATATTCTTTAATATAATAAAAGGCTAACCTGATACACAATGTTAGCAGTGAAGAAACTCAATGATATTATGAGAGCTATTAAAACTATCACTCGAGTTACTGAAGCTGAATTGATGATTTTGGGGAGTTGAAGAATGAAAAATGGGATCATTGATAAGAGCATGAGCCTCGCAGTGTAGCTTGTCTCAATATCGGTGGTAACACCATATGCTGAAATAAGTAACAAAATTGTACACATATAAACTAAGGCCGGTGACACTTATATATTAACTTTAAAACATTTGAGGAGTTTGTATATTGATTTTTTCATAGAAAATGATTGTACTTGATATCGAAAAGTACCTGTTAATCTCGTTAGAAATGATGGTTCGTCTTTTGGAAGTTGTTGTGAAGTGGTGGTGTCATCAATAGTGAGATCATAGCTTCCGAAAGCTATTATAGTGGGCCAAATAAGTGTCAAGCTCATGACCGCTGAACCTGCTAACACACTCATTCCCATTGCAGCACTATCAGCTGCACCTGTGTCGTCATTCGATAATCTTGATTCTGCAAATTGAACATATCATACAAATCAGAAATTAGTACATGCAAATAGAAACCTACAACTTAATATCAATTCTGACCACGGGTGGCTTAAGGGTAAACAACTAAACTTTGGGCTTAAGCCTTGCAAAAATTTAAGGCTCCAAAATATTTTATAGCAGGTGTTATATATGATAGCGACTACGGGATTCATCTCTTTGACATTTTAGGCCTTTGCGAGATTAAGTTTTAGAGCACTAAAGACTGTATTTAATTTTGTGGCTAAAAAATGACTAGACTCATTTTTCATGCTTGCAATTCTAACTGACTTCTATAAGCAAGTTTATGATCGATGTTCCGTTTTATATGTCACTCCTTATTTTCTACAATAAAACCTCATAATCTGTATTTTGATGTTGAATATGTTTTTTTTTTTTTTTTTACATAATCATCATTTTCGTATATAGCTCAATTATTTTTAGGGTTAAGTATTTGTAAATGTATGTAACTATGCGTTGACTTCTTTCGTGTGTACGTAACTAAAATGACCTCCATTGTATGCACAAAACTATTTATTGTCGTACATTGTATGAATTTTGGTGACTTGTCAACTGGTAAAGATGCCACTTGTCACCTTATATTTGATAACACGTCACCAAAATACATACAATGTACGACAATAAATAGTTTCGTACATACAATGGAGGTCAATTTAGTTACGTACACACTAAAGAAGTCAACGCATAGTTATATACATTTACAAACACTTAACACTTATTTTTAACATACTAATGTCTAGGTAGATGAGCAGGGCGGAGACAGGGCGGGGGCAGCGTAGGCAGCCGCCCCCACAAGAATTTATAAATTACGCAAAAAAACAATTCTTTTGCGGTATTAATTACATTTTACAAATTTCGCCCCCACAAAACCATAAAAGAAATAAAAATAGATTATTTTCGTTCCCTATATTAGGATTTCCTAGCTCCACCCCTGTAGATGAGTTATTTTGAATTGCATTAAGAATATGATCTTGTGTTCATTACATGAAACTGTAAATAATTAGAAATTTAAAAAAAGAATTGATCCAGCTAAAAAACAAATTCATGAATAAATAATAGCAACAAATTAAACTATCTAAATATTAAAACTGACAATGTCACAAAGAGTATGAAAATTGTTGATTGGCTATTTTTTTTAATTAAAGATAATATATGTTATATATATATATAGTATACCCAAAAAATTTGATCAAAATTAAAGAAGCTAGAAAAACAGTTACTCGTATCATACTACATTAAATTGGAAAGACGGAAGACCTCATTTTCAAATTTCGATTTAGGCCTCGTGAAGCCTTGAGCCGCACCTACAACTCTCATACCCGACGTTTTGAGTCTATTTAATAAAAAAATATATACATGAAAAGGTGAAGAACATGAAGTTGAAAAATGGGATGAAGCAAAGCTTACCAAGGACCATGTAAAGCGTTGGAAAATTTGCAAGAACATGGAACAAACTGGCACCAAATATACCCGGTCCTATAAGACCAAAAAATTTATTTGATCCGTTAGCAATATAACCTTGACCAATAGTCATCAAATATTGATAAACCAAGATCAAGAACAGTGTTCCCCAAAGACCACTTGTGCATGGCAAGAACCCATATTGTGGTACACATGTGTCTGTTGCTCCCACGATTTGCCCGCAAAACGCCATCAAAGTCGTCAATAAAACAACTAACCTCCCATTCGTCCCAAATATTCTCATCTTCCTTTCAGAGTTTCGATCAGTTCTCTCGGCCGAAGCTCGAGAACTCACGACTAAAGAAAATAAAGATGATCGATAATTGAGACCCTTTCGAGCCGCCTAACGTCAGTTGGGTTAAGATAATCTACGAGGAAGAAGTTTAGAATTGAAGTAAGAATATTTGTGGAGGTTATATAATAGGGTAACAGAATATTTGTGTGTTATATAGTTAAAAATTGAACAAGTTGTTTTAGTAAATATAAAAGGATGCCACTTGTACGAAGGTGACGACGGTTGACTTACAATAAGCTGGAGTAATTGTCATGTGTGGTTAGGTACTGAAAACCTTTTTATTGTTAATTATTATCATTATTTTTTCAAATTTACTATCTAACATTGTACCTTAGGTATGTAGCGGGTATAATTAATATAATATTGTAATTCTTAATTCTACAAATGGTTGTATATTGTGTTTATTATTTCCTTATGTATTACCTATGATAGCGGATCGATAACGATAATTTAGTGTGTAGAGTTGCAGATTCAAAATACGGGGGTTAAGAGTAAAAAAAACCCATAAAAAGGATAAAGTTACTACAATATAAAAGTAAAAAGCCTAAACATTTAAAAGATAGAAATATTGAGTCTTGATTTTTAAGAAAAATAAAAACAGAATATTAAAATGCATTATGCATTACCTTAACTATAAGTCATAATTCATTAATAATATTCATTTTGTTAATTAATTCTTTAAATGTGGTATTGTTTGAACATGCATGCTAGCTAGATTATATTTTAATACAAATACAAATATCATGTGTAATAATTTTCCTTTGTTAAGGCTTGTTAACACATTAATATATAGTAGAAATATTATTGATGATTTAGGGATCTGAATCTGAGTTTGAGATCAAGGTTAAAAAATGATCCCGGGTAATTAGACCTCGCATGTGGCAAGTTTTATTTAATGCAAATAAGAGTACCGCTTAAACGGAATTATGGAGCTCGTGGGATGTCATGACAACGTGATCAAATATATAGAGGTAGGTACGTCAAAGTTATAGCATTTTATTATTTGTTTATTTTTTGATGTATTACCTACTCCTTTTTAACGGTAACTTAAATAACTGATCGACATTTATGTTCAATCCATACACATTATTCAAGGATCATAGCACATATCAGCTGGTTGTTGTTCCACAGCTGATTGTCCAGATGTATTTAATGGGTCTAAACGAAAGAAAAGACGAAAGAAACAAAGTTGTCTTTTATACCATACTAGACCTTATACCCGTGTATACACACGGGCCATCAAATTTGTAGTTGTTTTTCATAAGTATAAAAGGATAATAATTATTAATTCAACATTACTTTTGAGATACATTAATTCGTATAAATAAACGGGGGGTTTTTATATTTATTTTGGTAAAATGTTAATGTGAACGATGACATGGACATGATGTGGATGCCTTGTGGATTAATTATATGTGCATAAGTCGGAAGTTGGTTTCAGGTAAAACAATAGATGTTTTGAAAAGTTTACTACATAAAATAGGATGTTTATGTGGTCGAAGATATAGAAAAACGTGTCAAGCTAGATGCATTCCCAAACTATAAAACCTTATTTTTAATAATATGAGTTGCAAATTACAACATTAGATTCCTTTGAATCTGAAAGTGTCCCTATTCTTAAATCAACTATCATTGAGTAGGAGAATATTCACTCATTTTAGCACCATTAATTTATTATGAATTTATTGACATGATAATTGTAATCTCATTAAAATGGAGGTTGTTGTGAAATCCATGGGCTTAACCCATGGGCTTGTAGATAGCCCACCATCTAGCTATTAGTCTATTAGGGTTTTTAATTCCTATATATATACTTGTCATTGTATTCATTTGATATTAATCCCTCAATAATAGCATTCCTCTCTTCCTTTCCATCTATGATTCTTATTTTATATTTCATAATACGTTATCAGCACGAGTCTCTAACCTAATTTTGAGTTTATATCCGGCAGCACGACTCTCTACCACCGTTCATCGTGTTTGTGTTCGAAACTTTACGGATCGGCAATTTTAAGGTACATTCATTCCGTTAAATATCTTTTGTTAATGTATCTGGTGTTTTGACTTTGATGCTTCATAATTTCTTTATCATAAATACTCCTGCGAATATGTGATACAAGTTGGTGAATAAATATATTTATCTTTTGCTAAGTTGAGATCCACGTTTTAACGGTGGTGATCCACATGATTAATTAATTTCATAAATTTGATTTCGATTTCATCCAAAACTTGTTCGATTAATAAACTATTTATTTGTTGTTATTTTATATATGATATATGATATATGTGCCACAATATGCATGTATACGTGTTCCATACGTGTCAATCTCTTGGAATTAGTGAGTCGTAAATTGATATGCGTATATACTATGTTTAACATTGCTATTAATTATATTTACTTACTTATTTGATTTAATTGATGATTGGTTTGATGTTTGTATCACTAATTTTGAAAGTATGTTTCATCTGAGCAAGAGAATATGTACAAACGAACTAATAATATATATTTTGATTATTACATTTTATTTGGTTCATGTGTAATATAATTTTTGTTGTTAACATGGATATTCATATGTACGAGTTGCTCTAGAGAATAATAGGTAGGAAATATATATTTTTTATTTTCATTTTCTTATTATCTTATAAATTCTTTTGTAACTTACAAGAACAAACAATGTTCTATTGTGATTACATAAAGAAAATCAAAATAACATAACCTCAAGTTATGTTTATTGCTCTATTACAAGACATTACCTCAAGTTATTGTTGTATTGATGTCTATATTATGATTCACCAATATGAATCAAATAACATAACCTCATGTTAATGTTATTAATATATATTTATACGATCCTTTAGATCTATAATAGTTTTCAATAACCTCATGTTATTGTTATATATTTATATATTATGATCTCTTCAAGAGGATTAAAATAAACATAACATCATGTTATTGTTTCAAAGATCATTATGATCTACTATTATCAATATCCTCACAAGATAATTAAATATTAACATAACCTCAAGTTATTGTTATTTTCTAAGATCATCATACAATAATCTCTTAAAGAGATTCAATAACTAACATAATGCCTTGTGATTATCTCCATATCTCATATGGATTTTTCATCTTAAGATCTATTTTACTTCGAATAATTTTGAAGAATTATCTATATTGACAAATAAGGTCTTTTGTTTGACCATGACAAATCAACGATATTGTAACACCCAGTTTTCGGGTCTAGTAGTAGTATTTAATATTTTCTGACTGTGAAGTATTATTTAATGTGTCAGAAAATAGGTGCGTGGTGTTATTTGGAAAATAAATAGGTAAAATAGTCAAATAATTTATTGTGACTAATTAATTATTAATGGTTTTAATTTTATTTAGTTGACGGTAAAACAAAATTGTATTTCCCCGCAAATGGTTTTTAAGTTCCAGACAATAATAAATACGGGGAATGAAAATTAACACTTAGATGATATATTCTATGGGTTTAATCAGTTTTATTTCCTCCACACACACACATACGTACGCATACATACTTACATGATGAACCTAAATCAAAATCATGAAGAATCATCAAATTGGAGCTTCTAAACATGAATTCAAGCCTCTTTAATCGTTCTAATCAAGGTATAATCTTGTGTTCTTCATTCTCTAAACCTAGAAATTAGGGGTTTTGATGTTCTTGAGTATAATCCGAAATTAGGGTTTCAAAAGTGTAAATTGATGTTAATTAAGCTTCAATAACATGTAATAATCACTCTAGCATCATCTTAATCATGTTATATGTGTTAATTTCGTGTTTGATATAACCCTAGAAATTGGGGGTTTTGAGTATTTGCTTAATTGGTAAGATTAATCATGAAATAGGGCTTGTAGTGATCATGTAATGGGTAATTAATGTTTAGTTCTTAATTAAAAGTGAAACCCTAAGTGGAAAATGAAGAATTTTGTATGAACACATGAACAAAGTGATGGGTTTAGTAGATATTCATGAATTGAAGCTAGTTGTTATGGTATAATGGTTAGTTAGTGTCTAATTCATGATTAATTATTATTATTTTGGATAATTTAAGTGAATTAGTGATTAAATGGATATAAATATGGAAATTAAAGATTGGTTGAGTTGTTTGTTGTTACACCATGTTTATACATGTGATTGTATTGAGAGTTATTGACATTAATTCAACTACATAATGAGTAAAATTGAATTGGTGATTTATGATTAAAATGAGTATTTGTCAAAAGATGATAATGGAGTGTTAATCCACCTTGATTAGTAAATATGGGGGTTGTTAATGAAATGATTGATATTAATGATTATTAGTTGTTAATTATTTAGTTTACTACTAATATAGTGATATCATGGAGTGAGATAATGAAATACTCATAAATGGGTTGTTATAACTTGTTGTTATTGTAGTTTAAGATATGTATAGAATATGTTATATGATCATAACATGAATTGATTATAATGGATAAGTTACTGACTTGTTATTTGACTGAATTCTCAGATACGCAGAAGACTCAGTGACATTAGACTACTGAGTGGTGGCTGAGGTATTGGTGAGTGGATCTCTAATCCTCAGCGTAACTTGGTTGTAACAAGTTTGGTTACAACAAGTAACGTGTTATTACTTTATTAGTTGCATTGTTGATTATGCGGATAGTAATAATACTGTTGATATGTGACTTGTTGATTACGTGATCACTTGAATTAATTGGCCTTCGGGCATCAGTTGTTAATGAGGCAACGAGTTGTTGAACTGTTGGTTGGGCTAGTTGGTTATCCAAAGTTTAACACATCTCCTGTGTTAGTTGAAGATAATCACTAGCTATCGGTCTCGTCCGTATGGCCATACGGTTAGGTTGGATAAGTGTTCTTGGGGAGCCACCCGGGTTTATGGTTATCCCCAGAGCCGCCGATCCTCATTATGGTGTTGTTGATTAGTTGAATTGTTGCATTGTTGAACTGATGCATGGTTGATGTGTTGTATTGTTGTACACAAAGTTGTTGAGCTAAGTTAGGTTGTTGATTAGTTATCTGCTCACTTAGCGTTATGCTAATTCCCCACATTAACACTTCTTGCAGGTTTCGGTTTGAATAATGGGTGTGCAAGAAGTTGGGCTAGCAGGAATGTTTGACCACGAGGCAATACTCTGATAAGGGATTTGTATAATATAATGTTTTAAAGTGTTTTATATAACACCTCGGTTGAATAAATTATGTTTTGAAAATGTTGAATTTTATAAGTTGATAAAACGATGTAAATTATCACTATCTATTAGGACTTACGCTTCCGATTTACTATATCTAAATAAGTATAAATGAGGGGTGTTATAGATATTCCTCATCTCAATGAGGACTATAAAGAAAATATTTTATGGTGAAAAATCCGTTTTATGTTAAAACCTAGAAGAAAGGTTTTTACCATCAAAAGCAATTAATGCTTTAACACTCGCTTTAACTAGATGCACCTCATGTTGCAATATTATGGCTTTGATTATACGTCATATTCTATGGCTTTGATTATAAAATAAAACGTGCAATTGAAGCACGTATGGCCATAAACTTCATGTTTAATGGACCATAAGTATTACATTAATTGGCAAGACCGGTGAGACCATCCAGGGTCAATCATGATGCGAATGAATATACGGAACCTCAAGTTTCCTCGACATAATAATTTTACATTTATTGCTCTCAAGAAAAATTTATACGTACTATTGTTGGGACTCAATCCCTTAAACTTCTGAAATCAACAAACGGGTATTTCATATATCCACATAATGGACCATTTAGAATTTTAAATCGATGCATCGTCTAAATGGTTATGAAAATCGCAACCTAAAATTTGCGTGACTAAGTAACTCGGTTAATGAGATTACGAGCACATATTTCAGAATATCAAATTTTGTTTTGATAATGTCGATGAACGTATATATTATTTAAATACATCAACATCATCAGTTGATTGTAGTAAGTATTGAACATAATTAGTTCACAGGTAAATTGCTTTTGTCAAAAGGTTTAGTTGATAGCAAATCAATATCTATTATGAGAGCAACAATACTACTTATGCTCTGGGGTCATGTTAATATACATGCAATAATTGGCATCGTGCCAATGGAAATAATATTTCTTCCCCCTTATAACTGATTTTTTGGTTCCGATTTTTGGTTCCGAAACAGATATATCATAGATATTTTATTTGTTTGTGCGATATATGCTCAACCATAACGCACAACTATTAAACCAAAAGGGGAAATCTTAAAACAACTTAATCTCAAAATGAATTATCAATATATAATATTGATCCTCATAGTATAAAGTATGAACTCGAAGTTCAAAACTCGAAGTTCAAATTATAATTCATTTTTGATAATTGCCAAACATATTTGTTTGAATGATAAGTTGTTAATGCTCCTATTAAAATGGCTAATATGCCTATGGCACGTGAAACGTGAAATAAAAAAAATCGATTCCAAATTTCATCCTCGAAAAAAAAAGGGAGCAACTTATTTAGATGGTCAAATCGAGGAATTCAAGACCCCATTTCAATCTAACGAAACTAGACATGAAGGTTCTATCAGAACCTCTGGTACCGAAAAATGAAGAGATCTCAATAAATGATATCATGTCTAGAACAGCGTGGAATCGATATAAATGATATAATTGAAATCGATGTTGATAATATTATTGTTTTAATATAGCACTAGCTATTGTGATTGAGGATCATGAAATTATTTTTGCAAAGAATTGCAAATATTATTTGACCAATATAAAAATGCGCAATAAATTTATGAAATCTCTTTATACGAGATTTTTGGACTTATAGTCCATTTCATAACAGTGTAAAGCCTATTGTATGGTTGGTCTTTACTCAACTTCCCAATGAGTATGAAGCTGTGAGATATAAGGCTAGAGTATTGATACTAAGGCTCTTTGCTATATGATAACTCACAAGTCTAGCTCATTTGTATTTTGGATCCCTCAAGGATATAAAATGCTTAAAGATGCTTCCACTTTAAATAGCCTCATGCTTTATATAAAGGTTCTTAATTGAGAACACCATTTATTCAATTTGAATAAGATATTATATCAAATGATTGGGAAGATCTGATAAAGGCATGTTTTACTATTTATAATGTCTCATGCTTTTCATAAAGGGCTCCCGAGGACACTGTCGAATCAAATACGTCCTTATATCAATTTGGGCACGATAGATATGATTCTTTATTAAATGGATATTTTAGCCCATATTGTATATACATTCTTTATGAGTATTTTGCAATTCATATATCCTTTGAACTTTTTACAAGATTCTAAAGGCGAATGAATATTCATAATTGAATATGAAAGAAATGTCTTGTAAAGATAAACTTTTATCGTGGATAAAGAGTCATACATCCTCATGATGTAGTGATTATTTTAATCCTTCTGACCCCCGAAGGATGACAGATATCATTAGACATTGATATTTCTCACTATTCATAAAAGAGTTGAAAATCATTTACGTCACATTTTTTGCGAGATAACTTATGAGAGAACACTCATTGTCTTGCATAAATATAAAACATTTTTCAACTTGATGAATACATCAACAATGATGGATCCATGACTTATCTCATAAAAGTCAGTTTTTGCTCTTTAATTTTGATGAGATGATATTAACTGTCAATAAATTCACAAGTGATGTGATTATTAGGGGGAGATAATAAATGTTGCCATTTTTTTCCCCTTGACCATGGTTTTGTCCCACTAGGTTTTTCTGGCAAGGTTTTTAACGAGGCAACATCCCCTAACATATTAAAAGAATTATGTACTCTTTTCCTTAACTAGACTTTTGTCCCATCGGGTTTTATCTAGTAAGGTTTTAACGAGGCATAATCATCAAAACAATTGACATCCAAGGGGGAGTAATGTACACTAATGTGAAATGGATGTCCGTACTTTCAAAATATTATCTATCTAGATATGTTTATGGATTCATTCCACCCCAAAGAAAATGATAAACAGATCATTATAATATCTAAGTCCACTTGGGGCTTTAATACACTTTTATACATTGCAATCAATCTCATATTGTGTTATCTTTGTGGTACCCATGATATGGGATTATTTTACACAAAGAAAAAGCTAAATTTGGATACGCGGGTATTTGTCTGATCCACATAAGGTCAAAAACATGATATGTTTTCACCTGTGGAGACACCACAATTTCTTGGAGGTCGTCAAATAATGCTAAATTTATTGAATTTTATAAATCCAATCGATAAGTGTCTACTCAAGATCGACTATTCAACACATCCAAGAAGAATGCGGTCTCAAGACAATCAAGGAAATCCAACATTTTATATGAAGACAATGTGAAGTGTATAGCTCAAATCAATGAAGGGTATATCAAAGGAGATAAAACTAAACACATTTCATCGAAGTTTTTCTCAACTTATGATCTATAAAATGATGGAACCATTGCTGTTCGTCAAGTCCGATCAAGCAAAAATTTGGCCGACTTATGCACAAAATTATTGCCGACAAAATTTTTTGAGCATCTAGTTTGGAAGATCGGTATTCGGCGCTTGAAGGATATACATTATACTCAGGGGGAGTATTATACGTAATGCACTCTTTTTCCCTTCATCAAGTTTTTATCCCATTGGGGTTTTCTTGATAAGGTTTTTAACAAGGCAGTCTATAGCGTATTATAAATGGTGACTATCCAAGGGGGAGTGTTGTGAAATCCATGGGCTTAACCCATGGGCTTGTAGATAGCCCACCATCTAGCTATTAGTCTATTAGGATTTTGTTTAATTCCTATATATATACTTGTCATTGTATTCATATGATATTAATCCCTCAATAATAGCATTCCTCTCTTCCTTTCCATCTATGATTCTTATTTTATATTTCATAATAGAGGTATCTAATTTCAAGATTCAATTTGTCGTACCAACATACCTTCTTACTCTTGCATTCTTAAGTTTCGTGGAGTAATTATTTACTTAATTAATGAGAAGTCAAAGTTGTGATAAAATACAAAAATAAAGCAATATACATGGATAATAAAATTGAGTGTGTCCAAAATCTTATGGCAAAATAAATTTATTATTGCAAATGTGAAATTGACTTGTATATAATGAATATTTTTGTAGCGACAAGTAATTTTTTTTTTATTTTATAATGTAGACATTTATTGTTATTAAGTGTACATATATTTAAGATAAAATGAGATTTGTTATATTTATTTATGAATAAATATAAATATTTAAGAAATAAGGGTAATGGAATAGATATTTTGTGCAGAATGTCCCATTACTTTAAAAAAAAAACAAAAAATATATATTATGAATAGCTTGTTACTGATCCACGATTAAAAATTACCAAATTAAATTAATCCACTTAATAAAAGGTCTACGATTTGGGTTTTTACTTTACTTTGTGCTTGTATTTGTATTGGAAGAAGATTCCATTGAATTTTATAAGGTAACGTGATAATTTTTTAATTGAATATTATTATATAGATAGATTTGTTAGCATACGAAAATCTAGTTTTATTAAAATTAGGATTATTATAGGATTATGATAATATAAAATTAATTACGATGTCATCATTATCTAAATTTTAGCCAATTTGATAAAATCAAACAATCTCATTGGCTAATTATTATTTTGATGACATCATTGGGTGTTTCCTATATATAATTTAAGATACGAAAAAAGATTTAAAACATATTAATGTGGTATTGTCATATTGGGCTTAATAAGTCAATTGAGGATTTGAGGACATGGAGAATTTAGATGACAATTAACTTATGGATTTTTCTAAATATATCTCTTAAGGCTATCGTTAACGTGCATAAAAAAGTTGTACAATAAAATAACTGTCACCCTAAAATAAATAAATAACCGCCATGTACAACACTTTTATGCGTGTTAACGATAGCCCTAAGGGCTATGTTTAGAAAAATCCCTAACTTAAAGGGATTAGCTTAAATGATTGAAATGTAAAAGAGAAGGACTAAAATGGATTATTGAACAAAGTTATGGGAGGATCTAAATCATGAAATTACTACATTCCAATGGTATTTAAGCGGTCATTTATAGGTTATTTAAAAATAATAATAATAAAACCCTTTTTAACAATTATAATAATAATAATTGTTATAATATGGGTAAGGTTCAAATAAGAATACTTATTATGGTGGGAACGGTAGGAACGGACATTTTTACTTTAAACTATAAGATTAAATTATGTTTTTGATGATAAATATATATCAAAATTCTTAGAATTGTGTGTTCTTTACTATGAGAATTTTTTTTTTTTTAAATGTGATACACATCATAATTTTTTTTTGTGTATCACAGTATCACACATAAAAGGCTGTGATACACAACTTTAATTTGTGTATCATATATTTTCTTTTATTTTTTTATTTAATCTAATATTAAGATGATAAAATTTTAATAATTTTAACATAACTTTTTTTGCAAAACATGTACATACATTGAATTTAAAAGTGAAAAAAGTCGTTCCCACGGTTCCTACGATAATAAGTGATCTTACAATAACCTTTCCCTATAATATATATAAATACATTCACATCATAAAAATTTTACGCTTAATTTTTTAAATTTAATTTAAAAACTATTTTTATAAAATACTTTGTGACCTCGCATCGTTCACACCATCCCTTCCTTTTCGCTTAAAAAAAGCTAGTTGGTAAAAGAATAGTATATAAACAACCATACAGTTTAATATTTTCACACATCGTCACTTAATTTATTGAAACTTCCATCTCTCTTTTTTTTTCGTTTACAAGAAAAATTGTTTAAACCCATTTAATTTATATATCTTTTACAAAAGTATTGATCAACCTCTTTGAAAAATGTATTGTGAATACTCTTTCAATGTGTCTACTACTTCATTTATTAAAAATAACCCATTTAGTAAATGACATATCTACTCTTTCAACGCATCTACGTGTCATTTACAAAATCTCTTTTGTAGCAATTTTTTTTTTCACCTTTCCAATCTATACTTCTCTTTACATCTTCATTTGTAAATTGTTTGTTCATTCTATCAAACGTTTTCACTTTCTCAATCTATATTTCTCATTCAGTTGCCAAAAAAGATAATGATATCTAAAATGTACACTCGAGTTAATCAATGTTTTGATACAACCGTATATCTTTTAGTATTTAATTTTCCGACATACTTTTTCATCTTCTCATTATGTACTTCTATTTGAATTGTCAAAAATCAAAAATCAGTTAGAATACGTAAATGTTTATGTTTTTTATATTCAATCATCATTCATCTATTTTGAACATAATATACATGTAGCAATGTAAAAATAAAGATTGACCTTTTTAAAAGAGGGTCATGCATCGCATACCTAAAATTTAACTAGTATATAATACAAGAAAGCTTGAGGTGTCACAATTTGAAGACATTTGGTTGATCTAATTATATATATAAGATAGAATCAAAATCTGCAAAAGCATGTCACATTACTAATTAATTTTTTTACTCCCCTTCTAGTAGCAGACTATTTATTAATTGCTAGGTCGTACGAGAGTTAATTTGACTTCCCTAACTATGGCGGAATACCGAGATGTTAATGAACAAAGACGGGCATGCAAGAGTAAGTGGTAAGAAAGTGAGTTGTTGTTAGGATGTGAAGATGAATTGAACAAGATTGTAAGAATACAATATAAAGATAGCTCGACTCTATCAGGATGAAGATTTGATCTGGGAGATATCATTTTTAATATGGGCGGGATCATTCCCTTGGCAACTCATCTGGGCGGGATCACCTACGATCTGGGAGGGATTGTGTAGGTCGGCAGATTTGATCTTTTTCTTGTTTAGCAAGTTTATCTTTTCATATATAAGTAAGTCTGTGTATTGTAAACACTTGGGTCGAATTCAATAAATAAATTTTTTTTGGTTTGGCCCCGTGGACGTACTAAACCAATCTTTAAGTTAGAGGTTGTAATTAAGCACGTTGAATCTTGGTGTCATATTGTTATTGTCTTGTTGCTTTATTTTAATTGCTAAGTTAGTACTTAGTATCCGTTTATTGTCTTGTTGCTTTATTTCAATTGCTAGGTTAGTACTTTGTATCTGTTTATTGTCATGGTTATATATGTTTGTCTTAACACACATTATTTGAGTTCCTTTCGAATTACCAACACTCGTTGAACACCATTTTCTGTGGAAGTAAGGAGATAACGCTGATGCTGACCTCCCCTTTCTTGTATTTTTTTTCCTTTTCTTTTTCTGCAGCTGAATTCGGTATAGGTTGAGATAAAATAAAGACTTGTGGGTCTTGTATTGTACATCTACATTTATACATGTTGAGAGCTTGTATTGTACATGTCATAATATTTTATTAAGTTTGTAATATGATGAAAACTTCTAACTAAAGAGGCGTTCCAATAAAAAATACTACGTAACTAATGATATACGCTATCAACGCTATCTGAGTTCGGACCACGGACCCCGGTCCGAGAACAGAAGATGCTATCAGAAGCGACAGCATGATATTCTGGGCCCTCTCGCAAGGCCGGAGAACGGACAACACATCCCACTTCTCACGCTGCTTCGACTAGTTGATTGCGAGCTTGACCACTTTTATATAACAAGGATATTCGAGCTCGGACCACGGAATCCGGTCTGAGAACGGAAGATGTTGTCCGAAGCAACAACATTCTAGGCCGGTTCGACTACTTCCGGTCACCGCTTGCGTCCCCGATCCCCGGTGTAGCGGCCACGACAACAGGTAGCGCGCACCTTATAGCATAAAGGATCGGGAGCGGCCATTCCGCGCTCCATCCTTAAACTCTTTATATGACCCGACAAGCATCTGACGCATGGTAATCAGCGCCAGATGGACCATGCGAAGTGGTTGGCCGAATTATCTTACAAAAGCAATGACGGCTGTCGCAATTACAATTCTCGATGAACCCACGCGCTATTAAGGTCAAGATTACTGTTACACACGCAAGCCCACGTCTTTGGCAGATTACCAAATGGCATGGCTCATCCATCCCACGTGCAACTCCACGTGGGGAGCAGTTGACCGGATCTTCAGGAAGGCGCTGGATCACGCCATGTGGCAAACTTGAACTCAATTGCGCCACGTGGCAAGCCTGAATCATCACAATGGTTCAGCCTCCACTATAAATACACACCCTAGTGCTTCATTTCAACATGAATTACAAGCACCCCATAAATTCAACAAAAGGATTTAGCTTTCTACCACCCTCGATTGACTTTGTCTCGAACTGGGCTTGCACGTTAATCGTAGTGTAGAAGCTTAATCCCCCATAAACCTCACTAATCACATCCTCGTTGCACTCAGGTGAAACTACGCTTGATCAATTGGCGCCATCGGAGTTTCTTCACAAGAAAACGACTACTCTACCACTTACTTCCGACAATGGTTCTACCACCTACTGATGGTAGCGGTGACGGCCCACCACCACCGATAACATCTTCAAGACCATCTCCTTCGCCCTACGCTTCGGTAGTACAGAGGGTGAGGCCACAGCAGTTGGACTTCAACCAAGATGATGAAGATGACGGGCTGGTCTCCAACTACACGGAGGGTACCACTACTACGCGCCCCACTCCGCAAAATGCCTCTGGGGCTCCCAAGATAATCTCTGATGCCAAAGCCCAACGACTGTTGGCACAGATGGGCTACATAATGGCTCCTGCACAGCCTAATCAAAATATTCTGCCTCCGCAGCAGAATCAAAATGTCCTGCCTCCGTCGCAGAATCAAGCTACTCTACCTCTGTCGCAGAATCAAACTGTTTTGCCTTCGTCGCAGAGCCAAACTATTCTTCCTCCGCCGCAGAATGCTCTTGGGCAGCAAAGCCAAACACACATACACAATTAGAAAGTGTCCCAAAGCCACCAGCATAAGCAGTTGTCACGCCAGATAGGGCCGCCAGCCGCAGAATGCTCGCCGATTTAATCATCTGTGCGGCTCCACCAAGGTCCGTCCCGGCGTCTACAAATGAATCCATGGTGGACACCATGATTGCCAACTTCTACTCCACTATCCAAGGGGAAAAAGTGCAAAGACCAGTTCCGGTCTCAACTACCATAGCCCGGTTCGGGCCAGAAATTGCGAACCACATGCTGCCAGCAAAGTTAAACATCCCTCTCACTGTTGGCACCTATTCTGGTGACACCGACCCAGAGGATTTCTTGCAGCGATTCGAGGGCGAAATTATAACTGAACACCGGGACGATGCCACTGCCTGCCACATGCTCCCACAAGTCTTGCAGGCAGCAGCCCGGAATTGGTTTGAGAAGTTACTGGTGGCAAGCGTCACTGGCTTTGCCGACCTTCGGTTCAAGTTCCTACAGCACTACCATAACCTTAAGCAGCATACTCTCACTCATCTTTATTGTCACGAAATTAAGCAGACGACCAAGGAATCCTTGAACGAGTTCATTACTCGATTTACAAGCGAGTACCAAAAAATCCAAGACCTCCCCCAAGTCAGCAAATTGCCAGTTTCATACACGGCATTGACAAAGATTGATATCTAACGCTATATTATCGGTTAAAACGCAAATTGCCAAAGGTATTCTCCTAGGCCATCGCCATGGCCAAAGACTACCTGCGGTCGGGGGAAGATTCAGACCTGTAGAAGAAGCCTGCCCGTGACCACTCTCACGAGGACCGGGACCGACACCAAAGCCGTCCGTACAATAGCCGCTCAGGTTCCTGCAGGCGTGATCATAATGGAAGGGATTTCCTCGAGACGCGCGACATGATAACCGCTGTCACGAACAACGGCGTCAACCATAAGACAAGAATACTTTATTGTCATCATTGACAAAGACCCCAAAAGAAATCCTCCTCATCGAGGTGGCAGCGCGGACTGCATTCAATCCGCCCCCCAATGGAACCTCGTAATGGTCCCAAGAATGGAAAATACTGTGATTTCCACGAGGAATATGACCATGACTATAGGCAACTAAAAAAGGAGGTCAAAGCCGCCATCCGAGCCGAAAAATTAGACCATCTGTTACCAGGAAAAAAAGTTCAAAAAAGCAGATGGTAAGAAGACTTTTGCCTTGCAAAAGAAAGACGACCCCAGAAACCCTCCGGATGCCGTCATTCATGTGATCCACTCGGATAGAGCCACCAAGGAAAAAATTACAGCACTTGCCAGATGGCGGACGGTGCCGATCTCCATCCCATCAGCAATATATGATGTAATCCCGAAGACCGTGGTTATCACGGCTCAAGTTGCCGGTTGCCAAATGTCCAAAGTATACACTGACACCAGCAGCACGGTCAATGTCATGTATGAGCACTGCTTCCTGCAGTTACCAGCGTATGCCCGGGCACACATGCTGAAGCCGGTCGCACCATTAATCGGTTACGCAAATGATTCTAAGTGGCCAATCGACCTCGTCATAATGGCGATCACATTAGGAAAATATCCGCTGTGCCGAACCGAAAAGCTTGAATTTGTAATTGTGCGGGCTCCATCCAGCTACAATATCTTATTGGGCCGCAAAGCCCTGTGCAAATTTGGGACCATCACATCAACACTCCACAGCTCAATGAAATTTCCGACTCCGTACGGAGTCGCAACCATATGCGCCAGCAGCAACGATAAGCAACCGCTCCCGTTGTTAGAGCAAAAATGATGCGTTCATTGTGGCTACTTCATATATAGCGCCCGTATAGCACATACGGCGTATGAAAATTTAAAAGAATGTTATATGTAATCACTTTTGTAATAGCTCGGAACGGGCTGATCCCCCGTCCTCGCAGCACATCTTTTGTAATACAATTTATGATTGCATATTATTCTCCGATGCCGAAAAAATCTATTTGTTAACAAATACTTGTTTTAGAAACTTTGCAAAAGACAAGTGTAAAATGAAAACCGCCTTCGGCGTCGTCGCACCGCGTAATGGCATATGATTCCCATGCAATCAGCTAAGCCCAAAGCGTGCTACAAGCCTGCCCTCATAAGGGAATGCCTTCTAGCTTCCCGCTGGTAGAGGTCCCCAAATTATCATTTGGACAAGACCGGAATATTGGTCGAGCCGAGGTCAAGCCTCCGCCACACACCAACTCATAATGTAGTCTAGAAATCTACAACTAAGTCATGATAATACAAATAATTCGAAATAAATACAATACAATTACGAAATGAACGTTGTATTCACATTATCAAAATAATTACAAAGTGTGGGAGACTGATATCGCTCATTTTGTATAAGTTTATCTTTAGCGATATCATTGTTTTTGCATTCATTTTAAGTGGACTTTATGAACTTTTGGTACTTATTTAGCTTAAATTGAATTACAGGAGTCAATATTGAAGAATCGTCGTTTGGACTGGATTTTGGTTATGATTCGAGCAAGTTTGTAAAGTGTTGAAGTCTCGAGCTTAAAGTTGGTCTGCTGGAAAATAGCTTGAAGCCGCCGGTTTGGGGAATGTAGCAGCCGGGTCCTAGGTTTCTAAAGAAGCCGGCGGGTTAATAAACCAAGCCTCCGGGTCTGTATGGTAACCAGCCGGGTGATTGAGGCTAGCCGCAGGGTGATTTAACTTTTCCATCATTTGTTGGTCAAAGAGATATTCGGCTGTTTGAATCCTGTAGAAGCCAGCGGGTGATCATACTGAGCCGCCGGGTTGTGTTGCTTAGATTGACCCGCCGTGTTGATTAATTAAACAGCCGGGTTCCCCAAATTTCAAAGGACCCGCCGGGTTGTTATACTAACCCGTCGGGTAGTTTGGGCGGCAGATCACTTTTTGGCTAGAAAAGTACTTTTCACTATTGAATCTCACCAACTTTTCAATAGACACACACACATGAACTCAGCTCTGTTTTTGGGCGATTTTGGGGTTTTGAAAGCTTGTTTCCACATTGTTGAAGATTTCCTCTAATTTAGCATCTCTCGGTTACATTCAATCATCATCCTGACATTGTAAGAACTCGGTTTGCATTTTTGTCCAAATATAATCATGATTTCCTTGGTTTCTTTGATGTTTTGTGTGTATGATGATTTGATGATGATGGTTGGCTAGATTTTGTTATACTTGCTTGGATGAACTAGTTAGTGACTAGGGGTGTATATTTTGGTGTTTGATTTATGCTTTGAGTTTAAGATTCATCCATAAATTTGTATGTAACTAGTTGATGTGGTTAAACTTGTCGGTATTTTGACTAAACAACTATAGCGAATGTTTGTTGTTTAATAAAAATACTTGTCATTTGTATGAAATGTATGAATGAATCTATTTTCGCGAATGTGAAAATTATTACAAGTAAAGCTAGTTAACTAGTATGATTTGAGTTAGCGAATTTGGCGAATGTCATTCGTTTGGATGAATCATAAACTCTTTTAACTTGAACTTGTGTTTAATCAACTACTTGTGTATTTGAGCTTGATGTCAGTTAATTAACTTGTTTGATAATTTGCTAATAGTTATAGCGAACGTTTTCTATCTAGTGAATTGTTGTCAACTTTTTGTCTATAAATTGTTGAACTTGATTGCGGATGTGGTTTTGGAATGGGTTAACAAGTTAAGCTCAAATGTGCAAGTGGGGTAGCTATGGCGAATGTCCGTTACTTGATTAAATCATGGGTTTATAAATTGAAGTTGAATCATTAGGTGATGGCGAATGTTAAGCCTATGTTTGATGGAAAATTGTTTGCATAGAATAACCGGTTTTAACTTTACACCTCGAAATCACTAACGATCTAATCCAAGCAAGTATAGTTTTTAATATTTGAAAGTTCTAAATCAATCACTTTGACTCTTAAGAGTCCACTTGCCTAGTTTAAGTTAAAAATTGTAGTTTTAAGCATTGTGACAATTCGGTCACACAACCAACCACATTTTACTTTCTCTCTTTAAATTGCTCAAACTTACATTGATCATCCAATCTAGTTCCCTGTGTTCGAACCCGAACTTGCCATACTTTACTACCACTCGACAGGGTTCACTGCCCGGTTGTGTTTTGGTCTAGCTTGGTACTTTTTGGTTTACTTATCAACGATAAGTTTTATAACTGGATTTAACACATCAAGTTTTTGGCGCCGCTGCCGGGGAATTTGATTTGTGAAAATTGATTTAAGTGTGATTAATTGATCCTTTCTAGAATTTATTTTGGAAGGTTATATTTTGTTTGTATTGCGCCGGTGCGTTGATGGTTTTATCTTTTGTGATCCTTCAGGTTTGATTTTGTAGTGGATGAACACAAGGAGCTCCGGTAAAGAGCTTCTAAGTCCCTTGTCCAATCCGGAAAAGACCAAAAGGAGCAAACGAAGGAGGAAGCCAAAGCAAAGATCATCGGAATCATATAGTAGTCAAACGGATACCGATACATCTTCAGGAAACACCGTTGAGGTGGAAGAGACTTTTGTGGAGGAATTTCCATCACCCGAAGAAGATCCTTCAACACCTTCCGAAGGAGAAGAAGAGATGGCGGATGAGGATGATACCCCCATTTTCACACGGACGAGAACCGTGGCACCGACACCCGAGTCGGCCATACGGGTTCAAGATATTGAAAATGATAATTTCTCTTTGAAGGGGCATCATATGCAACTCATTAGAGATAAACAATTCGACGGAAGGGTGCGGGTCGATCCACACCAACACATTGCTAGCTTTCTTGAAATCGGGAGCTATTTCAAGTATGGGGCGAATATGGATGAAGTGATTCGCCTACGGACGTTTCCTATGTCACTTTGTGGTGAGGCAAAGATTTGGTATCAAGAATTGGAACCAAACACCATCACTACTTGGGATGAGATGAGGGAAGCATTCGTTAGACGATTTTATCCTCCGACTTTGGCCGAAAGACTTTTGAATGAGATTAGAGCCTTCAAACAACAAGAAGGCGAAACTTTGGTAGAGGCATGGTGTCGGATGAAAGAAATGTTGAGGAATTGCCATGGTCACGATTTGAAGAAGAGAGAAATCATTGTGTTATTCTACAATGGTCTTAACTTGGATTCGGCAAGTATTCTTGATGCCTCGGGAGGAGGTCAATTCCTCTACAAGACACGGAATGAAGCATGGAGGGTTCTTGAAGACAAGGTTATCCAAAGCTTAAATTGGGCTAAGGATAAAGGAGAAAAACCGGTTAAAAAGCATGTTGCTTTTGTGGAAGGAACTAGTAGTGGAAGTGGAAGCTCCAATGACTCGGCCATGATGAAAGAAATCAAGGCTTTATCTTCTAAGTTTGATGCACAATTCAAGACTATCAAAGGTGAAATCAAAGAGCTTAGAGATGGTTGCGATAATTGTGGCGGAAATCATGCCACGGCTAATTGTGCACAAGACGATTTGCCAATGGTAGGAGATGAGGAAGGTGTTAACTTTCTTCAACAAGGTAATTATCAAAGCAGAAACTACCAACGAGGGGGTTATCAAAACCGAAATTCGGGAGGTTACTAAGGAGGAGGCTATAACCAAAACCAAAACCAAATCCGATTTTCTAGGCCTAACCAACCTTACAACCAAAACTCCAATCAATCTCAAAACCAATCATACAATCAAAACCAATCCCAAAGCCAAAATTACAACCAAAATCGACACCAAAGCCCATCTAGAGAACAACCACCACTGGTTCAAAAACAAGAACCAACATTGACTCCAATGGAACAAATGATGAAGGAGTTTATGGCAAAGCAAGAAACCGCCACCGAGAGGATGAAAACTCAAATGACAAATATTCGGTTGAGCATGGAACAAGGACAAAAGAATCAACAAGCTTCAATTCAAGATTTGGAGCGAAAAATGGAGAGGTTGTCCGAGGGGCAAAGTAGTAGGCCAACCGGTGGCTTACCGAGTAATACACAACAAAACCCAAGACAACAACCTTCACCCTCTAGCGGTTCCAAACCTTACCAACCACCACCCGCGAGAAATGAGCATGTGAATGCTATAACCACAAGAAGCGGAAAGGAGCTTCCACCACCTCAAGCCAAAGACAAAAATGTTTCTAACTCTTTTGTGCAGGAAATTGAGGAGGAAGACAATGAAGAGAATGTTGATGCTCCTACACCAACGGTCACACCGGTGTCACCTACTCCGGTTGTGAAAGCTTACAAGCCGAAGATTCCTTATCCACAAAGGCTAAGGAAAGAAAAGATTGCGGCTCAATATGGGAAGTTTGTGGACATGATCTAGGGCATTCGAATCAATGTGCCTTTGGTTGATGTATTAGCCGGGATGCCTAATTATGCCAAATTCATCAAGGATTTGGTGAGCAACAAAGAGAAATTGTCGGAGGCTTCGGCAATGTTTTTGAATGAGGAATGCTCGGCACTTGTCCAAAACCAAATTCCACCCAAGCTTGGAGATCCCGGGAGTTTCATCATTTCTTGTACATTGGGTAAAATTATTACTTGTGATGCACTTGCGGACCTAGGTGCTAGTATAAACTTAATGCCATATTCACTTTATGCTAAATTGGCCCTAGGATCCCTAACCCCCACTCGCATGAGCATCCGTCTTGCCGATAGATCTTTCCAATATCCCGTAGGGATTGCGGAGAACATGCTAATAGAGGTAGGGCAATTTACCTTCCCGGTTGACTTTGTTATCCTCGAAATGAAGGAGGATAGTAAAGTGCCCTTGATTTTAGGACGACCCTTCCTACACACCGCGGATGCCATAATTGGGGTTAAAGATAAGAAATTGACCTTGGGGGTGGGAGATGAAAGGATTGCGTTCACGGTCGATAAGGCCATGAAGCATCCTTATTCTAATGATGATTCGTGTTTTAGAATTGATGTGATAGATGATGCGGTGGAGGAAGAATTGGAAAGTTTGCTTGGATTGGAATCGGAGCTTGTTGACTTGCTAGAGTCAAATGTTGAAGGAATGACCGAGGAGGAGTTGGTCATGAGCATGGAAGAGACAAATGATGAAGAAGAGCTCGAATGTGAGAATGCTTTTGAGGAGCTCATAAAGGATGACAATATGAGAATCAAGACGTCATTGGAGGATCCACCACGTGATTTGGAGTTGAAAGAACTTCCAAGCCATTTGGAGTATGCTTACCTCCATGAGGAAAATCTCCTCCCAGTAATAATCTCTTCATCCCTTGTGAATGATGAAAAAAATCAAATTGTTAAATGTACTTAAGGCTCACAAAAGAGCTTTCGCTTGGCGGACATCCGACATACCGGGAATAAGCCCATCCTTTTATAAAACACAAAATCAATTTTGTTGATGATTTTAAACCTGTTGTCCAAAGACAACGGAGGCTTAATCCCAATATGGTGGATGTGGTCAAGAAAGAAGTAATTAAGCTTCTTGATGCGGGTATCATTTAAGCTATTGCGGATAGCTCTTGGGTGAGCCCGGTACATTGTGTGCCGAAAAAGGGGGTATGACGGTTGTGGCCAATGATAAAAATGAAATGATTCCCACAAGGACCGTGACCGGGTGGCGTGTGTGCATTGACTATAGAAAGCTAAATGACGCCACTAGGAAAGATCACTTCCCTTTGCCCTTTATCGACCAAATGCTTGAAAGGCTCGCGGGCAATGAATTCTATTGCTTTTTAGATGGGTTCTCGGGATACTTTCAAATCCCCATAGACCCCGAAGATCAATAAAAGACCTCATTCACTTGCCCTTTCGGTACTTATGCCTATAGGAGGATGCCTTTCGGTCTTTGCAATGCTCCCGCCACATTCCAACGTTGTATGATTGCCATTTTTCACGATATGGTTGAAACTTCCATGGAAGTCTTCATGGATGATTTTTCGGTATTTGACGATTCATTCGAGTCATGTTTAAAAAACTTGGATAAAATGCTTGAGAGGTGTGAGAGAGCCCACTTGGTCTTGAATTGGGAGAAATGTCATTTTATGGTGAAAGAGGGTATTGTATTGGGACACAAGGTGTCGGGCTTAGGAATTGAAGTTGATAGGGCTAAGATTGATGTTATTGCCAAATTACCTCCACCGACCAATGTTAAGGGCATTAGAAGTTTTCTTGGTCATGCCGGTTTTTATCGTAGATTCATTAAGGATTTTTCGAAGATCACCTGTCCAATGACTAAGCTACTTGAAAAGGATGCCCCTTTTGTGTTTGATGGACCGTGTTTGAGTGCATTTTCAACCCTTAAAGACAATTTGACCAAGGCACCTATCATAGTCTCCCCCGATTGGTCCCAACCGTTTGAACTCATGTGTGATGCAAGCGACTTTGCCTTAGGAGCCGTCCTAGGACAAAGGATTGATAGACATTTCAAACCCATTTACTTTGCTAGCAAGACCTTGAATGGGGCCTTACAAAATTACACAACCACTGAAAAAGAATTGCTTGCCGTGGTGTTTGCATTTGACAAATTTAGGCAATATCTTGTGCTATCTAAAACCGTAGTTTTCACTGACCATTCGGCTTTAAAGTATCTGTTCAACAAACAAGATGCTAAACCCCGTCTCATCCGTTGGATTCTTCTTTTACCAGAATTCGACATTGAGATTAAGGATAAAAAAAGGAGTCGAAAACCTTGCCGCCGATCACTTGTCAAGATTGGAAAATCCACATTTTGACAAGCAAGGCGATACTAATATTGATGATTCCTTTCCCGAGGAATTTCTTTTGCAAGTAGGTGATGAAAACAAGGATGAGGAAGCACCATGGTATGCCGACTTGGCAAACTATTTGGTTGGTAGAGTTTTGAGAAAGGGCATGAGTCACCAAGAGAAAAGCAAATTTTTCTCTAACTTGAAGCATTATTTCTGGGAGGAACCGTATTTATTCCGCGTTTGTGTGGATGGCATGGTGAGGAGATGTGTTTCGGGTGGTGAAACAAGGAAGATTTTGGATGAATGTCACTATGGGCCCACCGGTGGACATTATGGTCCATCGGTCACCGCAAAGAAGGTCTATGATGCGGGTTTTTATTGGCCAACGATCTTCAAAGAGGCTAACACTTTATGTCAAACTTGCGATGCTTGTCAAAGAACCGGAAACATCTCCAAAAGGGATGAAATGCCACAAACAAGGATCCAAGTTTGTGAAGTTTTCGACATTTGGGGCATTGACTTCATGGGACCATTCCCGCCATCTTTTAAAAATGAATACATCCTTGTGGCGGTTGACTATGTATCAAAGTGGGCGGAAGCTAAGGCTTTACCGAAGAATGATGCTCGTGTGGTCATTGATTTCTTGAAAAGCCTATTTTGCCGATTTGGGATGCCCAAACCATTGATTAGCGACCGGGGGAGCCACTTTGCTAATGCTCAACTTGAAAAGGTGCTCAAAAAGTATGGGGTGAATCACCGGTTCTCGACTTCCTACCACCCACAAACAAGTGGTCAAGTCGAGAACACTAACCGTGCTTTGAAAAGGATTCTAGAGAAAACGGTGAAAGACAACCGGGCCATATGGTCCAAGAAGCTTGAAGATGCATTGTGGGCGTTTCGGACCGCCTACAAGACACCGATAGGCACAACCCCATACCGGTTACTTTATGGCAAAACTTGCCATTTACCCCTTGAAATTGAACATAAAGCTTATTGGGCGCTCAAGAATTGCAATTTGGATTTGATTGAAGCGGGTGAGAAAAGGATGTTGCAACTTCACGAGTTGGATGAGCTCCGGTTGCAAGCTTATGAAAATTCTCGTCTCTACAAAGAACGCACCAAGGTGTTGCACGATCGTAAGCTAAAGATGAGAAAAGAATTCAAAGCCGGCGACAAAGTTCTTCTTTTTCAATCACGTTTCAAGCTAAAACAACCGAAGTTCAAGCCTCGTTGGACCGGTCCTTATACGGTAAAACATGGTTATCCATCCGGATATGTTGAACTGTTCGGTTCCGATGGAGGAACTTTTATTGTCAATGGTCATCGGTTGAAACATTACCACGACGAAGAAAAGGAGAGCGAGTGGGAGGAGCTCGCGGCTTACCCCAAGGACAAATGAATTCGGGGTCGAGTCAAGCTTTCGACTCGTTAATAAACAAAGTGTCCAAACGGGTCCAAGAAAACCCGTTTCGTATCCTTTTAGTTATAATATGTATTATAATTATTATGATTGATAGTATTATTATTGATTTCCTTGGTTAAAAAAAAAAAAAAAAAAAAAAACTCAGTCATTTTTTAAATCGGAATGTGAGCAGCCGGGTAGAGACACATAGCCGCCGGGTCTTCATGTTAACCCGCTGGGTTACTAAGTTAACACGCCGGGTGAATTTAATTTTCTCAAGATGTTGTTAACAGAATTATTCGCCCATTTTAAGTCTATATAAGCCGGCGGCTTCAGTCACGACCCGCCGGGTTCATTACAAGACCCGGTTGCTAACCAATTCAACCCGCCAAGTTGTTTGCTTGTTTTTGATCCGGATACCTGGCGACCCGGGGCTGACCCGCGCCCAACCCGACATCAACCCGCCGGGTAACAAAACAAACCGCCGGGTTCTCGACTGGATCTGCAGTTTTATAAAACGAATTTTTGGCCATTTTTCACCTAACCCCAATTATTTCACTCTTCTTCTTCAACCGGCTGGTGCACTCCGTAAACCCTAGCCCCATTTCGAAAATAAAGAACCTATCACTCTTTTCATCACCAATTCTTGTTTTAATGGCTCCTAAGGTATGGATTAACATCTTTTTACTTGCGATTTGTAATTTTTACTCTGACATTACCTTACATGTGGGTTTTGCAATTGCTAAGTGTGGGGATGTTTAATCTTGTATTCTTAGGCTATTAAAGATGTTTATATGTTAGATATCCTATTTGCACCATGAATCTATGTTTATTTGCTTGATTTGATGAACTTTGCGAATTAGGGTTTATGTGGAAATGGGTATTCTGAATTTTGATGATGATAGGAGTTTGTAGTTGTTTAATTGACATGATATCTTTATCACTTTGCTTGTAATTGCTTATTTTATAATTAGTTTCATAATGTGATATTTAGTGATTAGGGTTCATGTTAATTTTGGGGGAAATGAATTGGGTGCATGTTTTGGTCATTATTTTTGCTTGATATAATTATTGGTTGTAAGACATTGCTTGAGAATTGTCTATGCACTTGCGTTATCATTATTCAAGTATGTGTTTGATACTATTATTATTGATAAGTTGAATGACCATGATGGACTTTCTTGGAATGTTGGTACATTGTATTAACTAATATGTAATTGTGATTGTAAGCCTAGCTTAACTAAGATGATGTTGTTTAGGCATTGTTTTTGGTTTGGTTTAGTTTAATATTGGATTACACATTCTTTGCACATTGATGAGTTTGTGAGTAAAGATTTGAACTTGTTGGGCATGTTTGGTTATGGTGTTTTTGGTGAATTGCTTTTATGCTACTTTGGTTGGGAAAAGACTATTTGTTGGGGGAGGTTAGGATTTTGACATATTATCGCTCATTTTGCATACGAGACATGTCTATGATTACGACTAACACTAACATTTGTTTTGTGCGATACTGTGTTTCTCTATTGATTTTTCGCAGCATGCAGCAACCTCACGCAAGTCGCACAAAACCAGCACTTCCAAGAGAGCCGCTGACACTTCCACCTCTCAATTGCAAGATGAGGAGGAATTCCCACATGTCGGTCCTGATGTTGCGGAAGCACTCTTTATTCCGGCTAACATCCACCCATGGCTAAGATTTGACCAAAGATGGGTGCACTACGCCACGTATGCCAGGAACTTGTTCACTTTGTTAAAAAAGGAGTTTGAGCTATCCAGATACGTAGACTGGGAACCTCTTGAGGCGATTGGTCTCTCTCAGCAGATTCGTGAACTTCTCATTCAGAGGTTTGAGTATCAAGGGAATGTGTACGAATTCACCGAATGGGAAAGATTGTTCAACATCAGGGAACCAGTGTTCAAAGAGTTATGCTATGAGTTCTTTTCCACTTTGATCTTGAAAAGAGATGTAACCTCAGCTACCGATGCTAATTTCATGAAATTCAGGTTAGGAGGCGAGCCACGCTTTCTTTCCATGAGGCAACTAGCTGAATGTTTGGATATCTATACTCCAGCTGAGCTCGGCTATACCTTTTTTAATGACTATTTGATTACTGGGGCTCGAGTGGATGACACTCAAGACTTTATTGAGGGAGAGTTTTGGGAGCAGTTCAGTGCTAAGGAGTTTGAAGCTAGTTCGGTCTCTTACAAAGACATGAATAATATCCATCTTCGTATCATTCACCGTTTCATCGCTAACACTATTGCCAACAGGCGTGAAAACAGCGAGAAAGTGACGTTGGCGGATATTTGGTATTTGAGGCAAATCTATGAGAGGAACCACATCAACTTTTCATACTGTGTGGCAAATTATCTCGACACAACTGGTGGGGGTTTAAAGGACCGAAGTCCTATTGTTGGTGGTCACTTTGTCACTTTACTTGCTAAGGGTTTGGGTGTCAATTTTGGAATAAGGCCTGCTTTGACTCAAGTGGATCTCAATCAGAAAAGTGTCGGTTATCTCATGTACCACGCAGCTGAAGCGGTGTCTAAAAACAGAAAGGGATTTATTCCCTATCCAGAGAAACAAGCGCCCGAGCAACCACAACAACCACCGCGACGCCAAAGAGCCCAGCAGCAACAACAGGGACAAGCTCAACCCTCTCTTTCTGATCTTATGCAGGGCATTGGAAGACTTGAAGTGGGTCATAATGAGTTCCGGGATGATTTCAACGATTTTAGGCATGAAATGGGTTACCGGATGGGAAACCTCGAGTACCGCACTGATTGGACTGTTGGTAATCTCAACTGGATGGCCGAGCAACAAGGCTATCAAACCACTTATGCCGAGCCCTTGTACCAATGGGGTACACCTGAGTCCCGCGACCACCCACCCCCTGTTTATGATCATGATGCTGCATTGGCGGAAGCTCAGCGTCAACACCAGGAAGAGTATGACAGGCAGTTGCAGCAGGAGCAGAGATTTCATAATGCTCCTTCAGATCATCAGAGCTGGGATCCATGGACCCAGCCCGGCGACCATCAGGGCGGTTCTTAGGGACCGAGTTCAGGGGGTTGGGGATGGCCCTATTAGTTTGCTCGTTGCCCCATTTTCAAACATTATCATCACTATCTTTATGTTTCCATTAAGAGTGCCTACGTGCCTCAGTTGTTAGACATTTTTATTTCATGACTTGCTACTTATCTTAGTTGGTATTTGGAACTATTTGACTCGACTGACATTTGGGTGCGGTTTTGCACAATGTCACTCGAGTTCAAACCTTCTATGTTTGCTTTCTTTTTAGGTAATTGATTAAAGTTCTAGCTTTTATGGATGTTGGAATCGTGCGCCGGCTGGCAATAAGTTCAGCAAATGCACTCGCTCATCAATCAAACCCCCGGGGAAGTTCTCGTTCCCTTTGCCCCTTCGCACTCGTACTTTTATATTGTTTTTGCATTGAGGGCAATGCAAATCTCAAGTGTGGGGAGGTATTCACTTGAAAGGTTGAATTCCATTCCTAGTGAATTTTTGTTTCTTACCTTTCATTGGGTTTGTGAAGTCTATTGGCTCTCCAATCGAACTTTACGAATCCCATTAACGGGCTATTGGTCACTTATTGGATCTGTTATTGATCTTGGGTCCGATAGATTTTTTGTTGCAAATTCCAATGAAAGGCCGGGAAATGATGATTTGCTAGGGGTGTGCTTGTGAGATGTGTCATAAAAAGCAACCTAATAGGGTGAATTGTATGACTAGCACACTTGTAGCCTCCTCTACGAAAAATTGTGAGAAATTTGAGCTTTATTGAGAAAAACACTTACCTTTAGTGTTTATATTGTTTGATTGCTATGAGTGTGCCGGTGAGTGTAGTTTGTTCTAGAACTTGCCTTAGTGATGCATTTTGAGACCGCTGTGGGATCACATAAATGTGATATAGGTGGGGTCGAAGACGAGGAGGTATTCTTAGGAATTTTTGATCTTATTTTGTTTTAAAACCATTTATTTCCAGTTTACACAGGTCATTAGCACTCATTTTTAGTGCTAAGAAACCCCTAGAAAACTTCCACATTCAATCCACTAAATATTAGCCTTATTTTTTGTGTAGTCGATTCCCGAACCATCACTTTTCTAAGATGTTGCCTAGTTTGAACTTATGATGAATTTTACCAAAATGTGACTTAAATCGTTTTGAATTGGGATTCTAGTGTTAAATTCTATGATTGAGGTTGGAAACAATTAAATGAATAGAAGTTAACTATTGAGCTTAAAGTTTATAGTTGGATGATTGTAGTCAACTAAATGGCCTTTGAATTCCTGAGCAAGTAGTTCCCGAGGGGTGTTCTACACCTAGCCACCAAAGGCCTTTATCCGGTCTAGGATGGTTGGTCCGAAAGTTCGTTACACAGGATTCATAGAAAGTCATAGAATGCAATTATTCCAATAAAATGTGAAAAATCAATTTGAGTTATTTGTGTGCAATTGTTGAAGTATGAGTTATAAATGAGAACAAATAATAATTTGAATTGATTTAGCACGAGAATCCTAAGTTTCATGACTGTCACATGTTTAAACCAATAGGTAACATCTCCGCATTTTTCACGGGTCTTGACTACCACTTTTCACCAATTATTGTGTCTATCATACCCCTATTCCATAATTAGCCTACATTGTTACAACACATGCTAGAATACCTCCTTTGAGATCTCACTTGGTGCTCACGCCAAGTCGGTGGAGATTTGATCCTCTTGCAAGCCTATGGTAACAACGCATCACGACTTGGCTTGATTGAGTGTTACATTACTTACTTCCCTACCTTGTAGTCTTATAGGTTGAGAGTGAGTGACTAAACACTTATCCTTATGTGAGGTGCTAGGTCGTGCATTCGGGCTTGACAAACTAAAACATCCCGAGTTTACATTGCTTATACATATGTTGCTAGCCTAATTGCCTTGGTAGTTAGTGTTAGCATTATTTTGGTAAACTTGGTCTTCACTTCACAATGTTGCAAGAGTGGGTAATGAAATGATGAATAACGGTTTGCTTGAGGACAAGCAAAGTTCAAGTGTGGGGATATTTGATATCACTCATTTTGTATAAGTTTATCTTTAGCGATATCATTGTTTTTGCATTCATTTTAAGTGAACTTTATGAACTTTTGATACTTATTTAGCTTAAATTGAATTACAGGAGTCAATATTGAAGAATCGTCATTTGGACTGCATTTTGGTTATGATTCGAGCAAGTTTGTAAAGTGTTGAAGTCTCGAGCTTAAAGCTGGTCTGCTGGAAAATAGCTTGAAGCCGCCGGCTTGGGGAATGTAGCAGCCGGGTCCTAGGTTTCTAAAGAAGCCGGCGGGTTAATAAACCAAGCCGCCGGGTCTGTATGGTAACCAGCCGGGTGATTGAGGCTAGCCGCCGGGTGATTTAACTTTTCCATCATTTGTTGGTCACAGATATATTCGGCTGTTTGAATCCTGTAGAAGCCGGCGGGTGATCCTACTGAGCCGCCGGGTTGTGTTGCTTAGATTGACCCGCCGTGTTGATTAAATAAACAGCCGGGTTCCCCAAATTTCAAAGGACCCGCCGGGTTGTTATACTAACCCGTCGGGTAGTTTGGGCGGCAGATCACTTTTTGGCTAGAAAAGTACTTTTGACTATTGAATCTCACCAACTTTTCATTAGACACACACACACGAACTCAGCTCTGTTTTTGGGCGATTTTGGGGTTTTGAAAGCTTGTTTCCACATTGTTGAAGATTTCCTCTAATTTAGCATCTCTCGGTTACATTCAATCATCATCCCGACATTGTAAGAACTCGGTTTGCATTTTTGTCCAAATATAATCATGATTTCCTTGGTTTCTTTGATGTTTTGTGTGTATGATGATTTGATGATGATGGTTGGCTATATTTTGTTATACTTGCTTGGATGAACTAGTTAGTGACTAGGGGTGTATATTTTGGTGTTTGATTTATGCTTTGAGTTTAAGATTCATCCATAAATTTGTATGTAACTAGTTGATATGGTTAAACTTGTCGGTATTTTGACTAAACAACTATAGCGAATGTTTGTTGTTTAATAAAAATACTTGTCATTTGTATGAAATGTATGAATGAATCTATTTTCGCGAATGTGAAAATTATTACAAGTAAAGCTAGTTAACTAGTATGATTTGAGTTAGCGAATTTGGCGAATGTCATTCGTTTGGATGAATCATAAACTCTTTTAACTTGAACTTGTGTTTAATCAACTACTTGTGTATTTGAGCTTGATGTCAATTAATTAACTTGTTTGATAATTTGCTAATAGTTATAGCGAACGTTTTCTATCTAGTGAATTGTTGTCAACTTTTTGTCTATAAATTGTTGAACTTGATTGCGGATGTGGTTTTGGAATGGGTTAACAAGTTAAGCTCAAATGTGCAAGTGGGGTAGCTATGGAGAATGTCCGTTACTTGATTAAATCATGGGTTTATAAATTGAAGTTGAATCATTAGGTGATGGCGAATGTTAAGCCTAGGTTTGATGGAAAATTGTTTGCATAGAATAACCGGTTTTAACTTTACACCCCGAAATCACTAACGATCTAATCCAAGCAAGTATAGTTTTTAATATTTGAAAGTTCAAAATCAATCACTTTGACTCTTAAGAGTCCACTTGCCTAGTTTAAGTTAAAAATTGTAGTTTTAAGCATTGTGACAATTCGGTCACACAACCAACCACATTTTACTTTCTCTCTTTAAATTGCTCACACTTACATTGATCATCCAATCTAGTTCCCTGTGTTCGAACCCGAACTTGCCATACTTTACTACCACTCGACAGGGTTCACTGCCCGGTTGTGTTTTGGTCTAGCTTGGTACTTTTTGGTTTACTTATCAACGATAAATTTTATAACTGGATTTAACACATCAAGTTTTTCTGCCGGGGAATTTGATTTGTGAAAATTGATTTAAGTGTGATTAATTGATCCTTTCTAGAATTTATTTTGGAAGGTTATATTTTGTTTGTATTGCGCCGGTGCGTTGATGGTTTTATCTTTTGTGATCCTTCAGGTTTGATTTGGTAGTGGATGAACACAAGGAGCTCCGGTAAAGAGCTTCTAAGTCCCTTGTCCAATCCGGAAAAGACCAAAAGGAGCAAACAAAGGAGGAAGCCAAAGCAAAGATCATCGGAATCATATAGTAGTCAAACGGATACCGATACATCTTCGAGAAACACCGTTGAGGTGGAAGAGACTTTTGTGGAGGAATTTCCATCACCCGAAGAAGATCCTTCAACACCTTCCGAAGGAGAAGAAGAGATGGCGGATGAGGATGATACCCCCATTTTCTCACGGACGAGAACCGTGGCACCGACACCCGAGTCGGCCATACGGGTTCAAGATATTGAAAATGATAATTTCTCTTTGAAGGGGCATCATATGCAACTCATTAGAGATAAACAATTCGACGGAAGGGTGCGGGTCGATCCACACCAACACATTGCTAGCTTTCTTGAAATCGGGAGCTATTTCAAGTATGGGGCGAATATGGATGAAGTGATTCGCCTACGGACGTTTCCTATGTCACTTTGTGGTGAGGCAAAGATTTGGTATCAAGAATTGGAACCAAACACCATCACTACTTGGGATGAGATGAGGGAAGCATTCGTTAGACGATTTTATCCTCCGGCTTTGGCCGAAAGACTTTTGAATGAGATTAGAGCCTTCAAACAACAAGAAGGCGAAACTTTGGTAGAGGCATGGTGTCGGATGAAAGAAATGTTGAGGAATTGCCATGGTCACGATTTGAAGAAGAGAGAAATCATTGTGTTATTCTACAAAGGTCTTAACTTGGATTCGGAAAGTATTCTTGATGCCTCGGGAGGAGGTCAATTCCTCTACAAGACACGGAATGAAGCATGGAGGGTTCTTGAAGACAAGGTTATCCAAAGCTTAAATTCGGGAGATGAGGAAGGTGTTAACTTTCTTCAACAAGGTAATTATCAAAGCGGAAACTACCAACGAGGGGGTTATCAAAACCGAAATTCGGGAGGTTACTAAGGAGGAGGCTATAACCAAAACCAAAACCAAATCCGATTTTCTAGGCCTAACCAACCTTACAACCAAAACTCCAATCAATCTCAAAACCAATCATACAATCAAAACCAATCCCAAAGCCAAAATTACAACCAAAATCGACACCAAAGCCCATCTAGAGAACAACCACCACTGGTTCAAAAACAAGAACCAACATTGACTCCAATGGAACAAATGATGAAGGAGTTTATGGCAAAGCAAGAAACCGCCACCGAGAGGATGAAAACTCAAATGACAAATATTCGGTTGAGCATGGAACAAGGACAAAAGAATCAACAAGCTTTAATTCAAAATTTGGAGCGAAAAATGGAGAGGTTGTCCGAGGGGCAAAGTAGTAGGCCAACCGGTGGCTTACCGAGTAATACACAACAAAACCCAAGACAACAATCTTCACCCTCTAGCGGTTTCAAACCTTACCAATCACCACCCGTGAGAAATGAGCATGTGAATGCTATAACCACAAGAAGCGGAAAGGAGCTTCCACCACCTCAAGCCAAAGACAAAAATGTTTCTAACTCTTTTGTGCAGGAAATTGAGGAGGAAGACAATGAAGAGAATGTTGATGCTCCTACACCAACGGTCACACCGGTGTCACCTACTCCGGTTGTGAAAGCTTACAAGCAGAAGATTCCTTATCCACAAAGGCTAAGGAAAAAAAGATTGCGGCTCAATATGGGAAGTTTGTGGACATAATCAAGGGCATTCGAATCAATGTACCTTTGGTTGATGTATTAGCCGGGATGCCGAATTATGCCAAATTCATCAAGGATTTGGTGAGCAACAAAGAGAAATTATCGGAGGCTTCGACAATGTTTTTGAATGAGGAATGCTCGGCACTTGTCCAAAACCAAATTCCACCCAAGCTTGGAGATCCCGGGAGTTTCATCATTTCTTGTACATTGGGTAAAATTATTACTTGTGATGCACTTGCGGACCTAGGTGCTAGTATAAACTTAATGCCATATTCACTTTATGCTAAATTGGCCCTAGGATCCCTAACCCCCACTCGCATGAGCATCCGTCTTGCCGATAGATCTTTCCAATATCCCGTAGGGATTGCGGAGAACATGCTAATAGAGGTAGGGCAATTTACCTTCCCGGTTGACTTTATTATCCTCGAAATGGAGGAGGATAGTAAAGTGCCCTTGATTTTAGGACGACCCTTCCTACACACCGCGGATGCCATAATTGGGGTTAAAGATAAGAAATTGACCTTGGGGGTGGGAGATGAAAGGATTGCGTTCACGGTCGATAAGGCCATGAAGCATCCTTATTCTAATGATGATTCGTGTTTTAGAATTGATGTGATAGATGATGCGGTGGAGGAAGAATTGGAAAGTTTGCTTGGATTGGAATCGGAGCTTGTTGACTTGCTAGAGTCAAATGTTGAAGGAATGACCGAGGAGGAGTTGGTCATGAGCATGGAAGAGACAAATGATGATGAAGAGCTCGAATGTGAGAATGCTTTTGAGGAGCTCATAAAGGATGACAATATGAGAATCAAGACGTCATTGGAGGATCCACCACGTGATTTGGAGTTGAAAGAACTTCCAAGCCATTTGGAGTATGCTTACCTCCATGAGGAAAATCTCCTCCCAGTAATAATCTCTTCATCCCTTGTGAATGATGAAAAAATCAAATTGTTAAATGTACTTAAGGCTCACAAAAGAGCTTTCGCTTGGCGGACATCCGACATACCGGGAATAAGCCCATCCTTTTATAAACACAAAATCAATTTTGTTGATGATTTTAAACCCGTTGTCCAAAGACAACGGAGGCTTAATCCCAATATGGTGGATGTGGTCAAGAAAGAAGTAATTAAGCTTCTTGATGCGGGTATCATTTACCCTATTGCGGATAGTTCTTGGGTGAGCCCGGTACATTGTGTGCCGAAAAAGGGGGGTATGACGGTTGTGGCCAATGATAAAAATGAAATGATTCCCACAAGGACCGTGACCGACTGACCGGGTGGTGTGTGTGCATTGACTATAGAAAGCTAAATGACGCCACTAGGAAAGATCACTTCCCTTTGCCCTTTATCGACCAAATGCTTGAAAGGCTCGCGGGCAATGAATTCTATTGCTTTTTAGATGGGTTCTCGGGATACTTTCAAATCCCCATAGACCCCGAAGATCAAGAAAATACCACATTCACTTGCCCTTTCGGTACTTATGCCTATAGGAGGATGCCTTTCGGTCTTTGCAATGCTCCCGCCACATTCCAACGTTGTATGATTGCCATTTTTCACGATATGGTTGAAACTTCCATGGAAGTCTTCATGGATGATTTTTCGGTATTTGGCGATTCATTCGAGTCATGTTTAAAAAACTTGGATAAAATGCTTGAGAGGTGTGAGAGAGCCCACTTGGTCTTGAATTGGGAGAAATGTCATTTTATGGTGAAAGATGGTATTGTATTGGGACACAAGGTGTCGGGCTTAGGAATTGAAGCTGATAGGGCTAAGATTGATGTTATTGCCAAATTACCTCCACCGACCAATGTTAAGGGCATTAGAAGTTTTCTTGGTCATGCCGGTTTTTACCGTAGATTCATTAAGGATTTTTCGAAGATCACCCGTCCAATGACTAAGCTACTTGAAAAGGATGCCCCTTTTGTGTTTGATGGACCGTTTTTGAGTGCATTTTCAACCCTTAAAGACCATTTGACCAAGGCACCTATCATAGTCTCCCCCGATTGGTCCCAACCGTTTGAACTCATGTGTGATGCAAGCGACTTTGCCTTAGGAGCCGTCCTAGGACAAAGGATTGATAGACATTTCAAACCCATTTACTTTGCTAGCAAGACCTTGAATGGGGCCCAACAAAATTACACAACCACTGAAAAAGAATTGCTTGCCGTGGTGTTTGCCTTTGACAAATTTAGGCAATATCTTGTGCTATCTAAAACCGTAGTTTTCACTGACCATTCGGCTTTAAAGTATCTCTTCAACAAACAAGATGCTAAACCCCGTCTCATTCGTTGGATTCTTCTTTTACAAGAATTCGACATTGAGAGTAAGGATAAAAAAGGAGCCGAAAACCTTGCCGCCAATTACTTGTCAAGATTGGAAAATCCACATCTTGACAAGCAAGGCGATACTAATATTGATGATTCCTTTCCCGAGGAATTTCTTTTGCAAGTAGGTGATGAAAACAAGGATGAGGAAGCACCATGGTATGCCGACTTGGCAAACTATTTGGTTGGTAGAGTTTTGAGGAAGGGCATGAGTCACCAAGAGAAAAGCACATTTTTCTCTAACTTGAAGCATTATTTCTGGGAGGAACCGTATTTATTCCGCGTTTGTGCGGATGGCATGGTGAGGAGATGTGTTTCGGGTGGTGAAACAAGGAAGATTTTGGATGAATGTCACTATGGGCCCACCGGTGGACATTATGGTTCATCGGTCACCGCAAAGAAGGTCTACATCCTCAGAAGGAGAACATCAGACGAGCACGCTTAGCATCACCGGCCGACATCCTCCGAATTTTCTCAGCGACAACAGGAGGAATGACATGATCCACGAAGTCTCGCAGTGACTGTACATCATGTGTCGGGTTATTAACCTTAAAATCCCACCCTGGCACGAAAGTAGCAGCCCCGGTGTTGGTATAGCCTGAGGCCGGAACCTTAAAAAACTGATTCAAATCGAAAGCCTCGGTGAAGAGCTGGCTGACCTCAGCGGTAACATTCCGCGGACTCACTGGTGGTGTCGACAGTTGAGGGACAGAAGATGATATCTCTGGATGTTGGGGCTGTGACCCCTCCGTCGCCGACGAAGCTTTCTTTGCGCTCTCGGCAGCGCTACGGGCACGACGACGGGTATTTAATGTTTCACCCGCCTCGTCCTCTTCCTCCTCTTCATCCAGAAGCACCAATCGCGGTTCCACAACCCGCGGCTCCGCGTCATCTGCAAACAAAAGGAAAGAGGTCATTCGATAATCTCACAAAAATGATACGATAACATTGAACATCAATGTTGCATGAAATATGGTAATCCTTACCCGTAGTTTGAGCGGCAGACAACGCCTTCTTCTTCGGCAGGGAGATGTACTTCTTGGGCCCGGAAGAAGCCTTACGCTTCGTCGGGACCACCTTGGTCGCACTGGCCTCGATATCAGAGCTAGTCGCCACAGATACGCCGGTAGAACTAACGTGGAGCAGAGGCACACCGGTTGCAACGGAATGCCCAGAAGATACACCGGTGGAAGTAACACCGTCCCCAGATACACCAACAGCAGTATCACCGTGCTCGGCCACCTTTACGGTGGCATGGGGTTTTGCAATCCCAGATTCAGCAACATCAGTGGCAACCAGGCGACGGCAATACCTAAAGCCCCGCCGTGCTGGACGCCCGTAATATGGCGTTCAACTCCATATCTGCAATGCAAAATTTATATCATGTACAAAGAGCATATAAAAGTGCTTCTCAACTCGTACCGTCGCTATCTTGGTGCACAATCGAAATCTGATCCAGATAAGGCTAGAACGAGCTCACGCAGCCTATCACCATCACATATTGGTGGTACTCCCTCATCTCAAGCTTTGCGTCCTTGCTGACGTCAAGCAATTCCTGCTCGTGGGCCGTCAACTTTGGCGTAAGACCAATCTTGTTTGAACGCTCATACTGCCATACGAGCATCTCTGCTTACTCACCCGGCACCACCGACTGGTCGATAAAGATGAAGGAGTCCCGCCATTCGTGCAACACGGACTCCTCTTATCCCCCAACAAAATTGTTCTTCTTGGCAAGCGTATACCACCCGGTACCGCTCGTCGCCATCCGGAAGCAGGCACGAAAAACCTTGACGAGCGGTGTCAAGTTGAGAGAGTGAAAAAATATCTCAAAGATGGTAACCTTCTGCACCGCAAACGGGTGCAGTTGGCAAAAGCCAACCTTGTAGTGCTTCAAAATCTCGAGGAAAAACGGGGTAGGCGGTAGGCGTAGATTCCCTTTCTGCATGGTCCGCCAATACACAGCCAATTTCTCCTCCGGAGGCTCGTGGGCCCTCTGCTCCTGAGTCGGCACTACGGGCTTGTAGTTGGCCAAACAGCCATACTGCTTAAGCAGAATGGCAAGAGTCTCCTCTGTCACTGCACTGGCCTCGTTGGCCACGTTCGGTCCTTTGCTCGCCCCAGCGACCTGGGTAACGGGCCCGACGTGCACCTCCATGACCTCAATATGCTCGGCCATATGTTATTTGGAAGAATGAAGGATGGGATCAATGTACGAGTCCCTGATTTGTTTGAAGGTTTGCCGGAAACTGGAAAAAGTTTGAAGATTTGGTCCGAAATTGCTTCAATCACCGGAATACCCAAAGGATTTGGTTTGGTTGCAGAATGCGGGGTGTAAAAATGGTAAAATAAGGAATAGAGTGCCTATTTATAGCTTGCATGCATGGGCCGGGCCACGATGGGCTTCATCCTGGACCGTCCACGTGTCGTCATCCCTCACCATCTCGCACGATTCGACACGTGTCGCCAGATCTCACGAAGTAATACGAAGCGTTGGGTCCAGCTGTAAATGCTAACGTTGGTGCATTTAATTCATGACTCGTACGTCCCGTCGTATGACAGGCGCTGCGCTCGAAGCGACGAGCATTTAATTCTTCACCCATGCGCATTTAATGTAAAGGCTGCACATTTAATGACGCTGTCAAGAGGATGCAATTTAAAGTCCGCCCTCACATTTCCGTGCACAAATGCAATAACGGACTGGGGGACTTAATGATATACGTTATCAACGCTATCTGAGTTCGGACCACGGACCCCGGTCCGAGAACAGAAGATGCTATCAGAAGCGACAACATGATATTCCGGGCCCTCTCGCAAGGCCGGAGAACGGACAACACATCCCACTTCTCACGCTGCTTCGACTTGTTGACTGCGCGCCTAACCACTTTTATATAACAAGGATATACGAGCTCGGACCACGGAATCCGGTCTGAGAACGGAAGATGCTGTCCGAAGCAACAACATTCTAGGCTGGTTCGACTACTTCCTGTCACCGCTTGCGTCCCCGATCCTCGGTGTAGCGGCCACGACAACGGGTAGCGCGCACCTTATAGCATAAAGGATCGGAAGCGGCCATTTCGTGCTCCATCCTTAAACTCTTTATATGGCCCGACAAGCATCTGACACATGGTAATCAGCGCCATATAGACCATGCGAAGTGGTTAGCCGAATTATCTGACAAAAGCAATGACGGCTGTCGCAATTACAATTCCCGATGAACCCACGCGCTATTAAGGTCAAGATTACTGTTACACGCGCAAGCTCACGTCTTTGGCAGATTACCAAATGGCATGGCTCATCCATCCCACGTGCAACTCCATATGGGGAGCAGTTGACCGGATCTTCAGGAAGGCGCCGGATCACGCCACGTGGCAAAATTGAACCCGATTGCGCCACGTGGCAAGCCTGAATCATCACAATGGTTCAACCTTCACTATAAATACACATCCTAGTGCTACATTTCAACATGAATTACAAGCACCCCATAAATTCAACAAAAGGATTTAGCTCTCTACCACCCTCGATTGTGACAACCAGAAAAATTAGGACTATTATTAGTGCCTAATCAGTGTGTAATCACGTGTATTTAGTTTATATATTAGGCTATATATGTGCGGTAATTTGTATGTTTATAGATATACACGCGTATACGATTCGTTTAAATCGTACAAACTCGGGTCGGATCAATATCTGACATATCAAAATACGGACGTTGGTAAAACAATTATTAAATCATACGAAATTATTTAATAACATTATTAATTACTTTATATTATTTCGATAATATAACACATGTATTACATTTTATTAAAACGTAACCGAACGTGACGAAAATGCGCGAAATGCGCCCGACAAACGGAATAAAATCAAGTTATATTTTTATAACTCAAAACTAAGTATTTTGATGAAATACTTCAAGTAAAATATCGTGATTACACACGAACAATTATAACGTTTAAAAACGTTACACGACTCGAATAAACGCATAATTCGCAACCGACACCCGAACGAAAACCCGAAACATATTTTCATAACTTAAAATATATTATTTCAAGTCAAACTTTTATTTAAAATATCGTGTTTTAAAACAATAACGAAACATAATATACATAACGCATAACGTATAAACGAACGACGAAACGATCGGGTAAACGAGCACCGCACGGAGCGAAACTTTGGGGACAAGTTTGAGAGACCCACACCTTGTGGGGCCCCCTTGGAAAAACCAGCCAAGCCTCCCCCCCCCCAAAAGGTGGATCTTGCCTTTGACCAACAAGCACCAAACCACACCCACTTTTCTTTTTCTTCTTTTCTCTCTCGGGCCAAAAACCTCAGACCCCAAAAACAAACACCACAAATCCACCATCATTTTCTTCAAGAAATCACAGGAAAGGAAGCAAGAAGACGATCGCGGGAACGAGCACATCATTTTTGTCACCCCCGTTTTCTTCGCGCAAGTTGTAAGCATTTCACCGCCACCCAAAATACTTATAATATGTATATTATCATGTTTTGGTAACCACTCAACAAGAATGTGTCCAAAAAATGAATTAAAAATCGTTTTTCTAAACAATTTTACACGAACAGACCACTGATAAACTCTGTATCCGACGAACAAAGTCGATACGCGATCGCGTATTGACTGGTAATCGCGTACTTTTGATGAAATTTGGTGAGGTATCGACTTATATAGATAACACACGATCGCGTGATATCGTTTTCATGATCGCGTGCTTTGTTCGTCATGATGGCGTATTCTTATAAAAATTTGGTTAGAAGTCGTTTGTTAACCGTAACACGCGATCGCGTGTTTTACCCTCCTGGATCGCGTATTAAAACTCCACGCGATATCGTATTAAACTTCACACGATCGCGTATTGTGCCAAGACTTGTACCTGCGACACTGATCATGAGTGTCGCACCAAACCAAGTGTCGCCATGTGCGACACTGACCTCGAAGTGTCGCCAATAATAGGAAACCCTATAATTACTTTTTGAATTTCCTAGCCAGGGGCTCTGCCCCTTGGACCCCGCCAGGGGTTGCCACCCCTGGGACCCCGCTACCAGGGGCACTGCCCCCGGACCCCCGTCATTTATCAAATACTTACAACAACCGAAACTTATACAATGACACTCGTACATGGAAACTTTTATACTTTGACAAGTATACAATACAACGAACACATAATAATAATACTTGAATTATTATTACACACCGTCACCAACGGGCCGTACACATTTACAAACTACAGACTCATACGGTTTCAAACATACAAACGGACATTGTACATTAACTAGTTGAGTGGACAAATATCGGGAATGATCTTTTTAGACATTCGCTCACATATAACCTTATATGCTTAGGGCATTTGAAGGTTACGGATTGTCCATTTCATATCGGATATACGTTTATTGACTTCGGAGACTCAGGTGAGTCTTACAGCCCCATTTTTATTATTTTACTATTTTTAAACTTCGGGGTGAGATACAATGCTTAAATGTTTTTCGTGATCACAAGTATTCGGTTATTTAATTCGGTTATTACATGAGTTGTTTTATAATCCGGTAAAAGTCTCATCACACATGGTTCATTAACTGTAAAGGCGCGAATACTAGAGAATAGATCTATTATGGGAGTGACGTCCCCGTCCGGGTTGCTAGCTACAACCACGTCAAACGGGCACTTTAGTATTTGTCATAAAGGTGTTTCGGATTAGACACCTCCGGGAGGCAGAAATCGGGTTAGGCTTCGAACCGTGGGCTCATGGCAATGGTAAATCGAAAACGGTTTATTTGTTTATTTTAATTGCTTGATTGCAATTCACTGAATAAATCTTGTGTATCATAACATGTTTAACTATTAACCCTGTGAGATTCACCAACCTTTTGGTTGACCTTTTAGTGTTGTATTCTCAGGTGCTCAGCAACAGTAGGGTTGCCCTCAGGACATGCTAGCTAGCTCGAGTCGCATGCATTATACACATATGGAGATTTTCTTACATTATCTTTTGTAATACGGTTATGTATTAGAATCTTCAGGAATTCATTTTGCGAACTCGCCAATGATGTAAACTTATAACTTTAACATTGTAATTACTTTTGTACTATTTATAAAACGTCTCATGTAGAGTCGTTTGCTTTACCTTTGAGCTTGATTAGTTGCGCCCAATGATTGTTTCCGCTAAACAGTGATTTTTGGGGGGTGCGACATCGATTGACTTTGTCTCGAACTGGGTTTGCACGTTAAGCGGAGTGTAGAAGCTTAATCCCCCATAAACCTCACTAAGACCATTCCCAACAGTGACAGAAACTGACTAAAACTGACGTGCCACGTCTGCGCCACGTATGCACCATGTAAGCTTTTACAAAACTGACTGAAACTGACGAACCCCTGCCATCAGTGACTCCATCACTTTTAATTTTGGGCCCACGTTTAACAATTTACCTTTAGTTATACACACACAAAAAAAAAAAACAAAAAAAAAAACCGACAGAGCATCGGAATTCCGACGAAGGAAAATGACGGACGAAAGTGACACACCCGTGCCATTGGTGTCACTTTCGTCACTTGAAAGTGACGAGAAACCGATGCATGCGTTGGGAAGGGTCTAATTACATCCCCATTACACTTAGGTGAAACTACGCTTGATCAGAACAAAATAACGAAGGATATCCGATACAGAATTAATAATTATTAAACATATATCCATCACTTGGTACGTTACATAATAAAAAAAAAAAAAAAAAAAAACTTGCATAAACATCTTTTGTCGCAAATGATTAAAAAGTACCTTAAATGCTACATAAAACAATGCTAATAAGCGAGAATGTGTAGCATCGATCGATCTAGCCTATGACCAACCCCACTCAACGGTAAGAAGATACAACATGAGTATCGATATAGGGTAAAACAAATAACCGACAAACCCGGTCCAAAGCGGAAAAACTGTCCTTGTACTAGTGAAAATTCCCAGTATGACGCAGACTATAAACACAACCAGAACTTCGGCGGATACATCCCAAGGCACATCTTTTATATAAATCGTTAACAGAAATGTCGACAAGCTGCTCATAGTACTCATGAACACTCCAGAGTAAATCTGTACGTAGAAAATCAGTTTAGGCCACATGTAATATACCATATCATTTAAGTCCCATAATGTTGAAACATGATGATAAAAGTGAACAATATTTATTAAGATATAAATTAGCTAGCAAATACCTGTGAAAGAGTTAAGGATGCGGCACGTTGAGTCTTTTGGCTTGCTGAGGTAATTGTCGTTATGAGACGTGGTATGTTTGTGGCACATGGTATTACAACGTATGGGATGAGGAAAGCAGGGACATTTGCAAGCGTTGCGAAATTCGCAACATTCAATATGATTGGTCGTGCAATGAGAACTGCGATAATAATCCCAATAGCTATTGAAGCCAAAGCCTCCAAATAGTCCCAAAAAGAACTTACAACATTAGCACTTGTTGTCGTCTTTGGTATTAAAGCCGCTTGTTCTTCATCTGCAGCCTGTATAAATACGTACATAAAAAGTTCACATTACTACGTACCTTATTAACCCACTTACCCCGTATATGAACAAGTAACATTTAACTAAATCCTAGCTCCTTTGATTATTAAAAGAGCCTTGAAACAATCTATATATACCCAATAAGGGGAAAAAAGTCAAGAGGTTGTTTCTTTTCAATAAAATTGAAAGTTACCGTTACAGGTTTGACGAAGAAACTAAGAGGGTTATAATCATTCTTAGAGAGTGATTTGGTTGCGTCATGTAGCCATTTTGTAAGTACTTTAACAAACTCATCTTCTTGAATAATTTGATCGTCTGAGACGTCAAGTTGGTCCATGATTCTGTTTAAAAGATCCTCACTTAGTTCACCATCCGCTTGCACTTGTATACCTAAGAGTAAAGTCTTCAACTCGGCATTTGTCACTTTATTATCATGATTTTCATCAAGTCCTTTATAAAGGCTGCACGTCGATATATTTCTCTATCAGTGACTAATTTTGTTTAATTAAAAATACATAAAAATTAGTGAAAATGTAGGTGGGTACTTACTCTTTAATAAGCTTCACATTTGGTTTTCCGTTTGTTGAGAGTAGTTTCAATAATTTGTTCTTAACGAATTGCTGTGTCTCATAGTCGAATATTCTGTTCTGAATCCATGGTTGGAAGATCTACATGCATATTGAAATCAATAATCATTACATAAGTACAAACTATGAAATTTAGTTATGCCATAAGAACATATCTTCTTTCACGTTTATCAATTATGAAGGAAAATACTTCCAAATATTTTAAACTTTTGATAAAAAAAAAAAAAAAAGGCTAACCTGATAGACAATGTATGCAAAGAAGAAACTGATCGAGATAATGAGGGCGATTAAAACAATCACTCGAGTAACTGAATCCGAGTTGATGATTTTGGGTAGTTGAAGAATGAAAAATGGGATCATTGACAAGAGCATAAGTCTTGCAGTGTAGCTTGTCTCGATATCAGTTGTAACACCATATGCTGATATGGGTATAAAAAAGTTACATAAAGACCAAAATGAATATATTTTTGACATTTAAAGAGTTTGTAATTTAATATATGGTTGCCTCTAGCCCTCTACATTTAACATTTTTACCTGTTAATTTGGTTAAAAATGTTGGTTCTTCTTCAGGAATATCTGTTATAATAATGGTGTCGTCATCGTTATCATTTGCAAGATCATAGCTTCCAAAAGCTATTACAGTAGGCCAAACAATTGTTAAGCTCATGACAGCTGAACCAGCTAGCACACTCATTCCCATTGCAGCACTAGAAGCTGCACCAGTGTCATCGTTCGATAATCGTGATTCTGAAAACATATTATCAAACATATTAGACGTACAATCTAGTTCTTCATACAGTTTATGAAACTCTGAGAGAAAATATATGTTAATAATAATTGAATTGGATCTCTTTTTAAGTGCAAGCAATAAGGCTTATATATCATTACTTTATAATTAAAAAAAATGGGTATTTGGATCACCCATTGAAGCCGCTTTATATTTTAATGGAGCACGGCACGGTCACGTAATTCTTTATCCATACGTATGTGCGTTGCAACCCTTTCTTCCCACGATCGTTTAGGCATATTATCCGGGATTGCCAAATAGTCTTCCTCATTTGAACACATATTTCGTCCATTGTCTTCGGTTACCATGTTGTGTAAAATTACACAACAATACATGATTCGACGTATTTTGTTGACGCTATATGGTCTAGCAGGGTTTTTGATTATTTGCCAACGGCCTTGAAGTATTCCGAATGCCCGTTCGACATCTTTCCTTGCAGATTCCTGGTATCTCTTGAACCCTGTCTCTGCTTCTGATATCGGAAACTTAAATGACTTCACAATCGTCGCTCATTCTGGATATATTCCATCGCCGAGATAATACCCTTTGTTGAATTGTTGACCGGCAATCGTAAACACAACTTCAGGAACTCTATCTTGTAGTAAGTTTTGGAATAAATCAGATTCATTAAGAACGTTGAGATCGTTACTCGATCCCGCAGGTCCAAAGAAAGCGTGCCAAATCCACGTGTCGTACGAGGCAACGGCTTCAAGCATGATTGTTGGATGGCCGTGATCACCTTGAGTGTATTGACCTTGCCATGCCACTGGGCAATTTCTCCAAGCCCAGTGCATGCAATCGATACTTCCAAGCATACCCGGAAAACCATGTAACTCCGCATGACGTTGATGCAAACGTTGCACGTCTTAGAGTGTTGGTCTTCTTAAATACTCAGTTGAATATAGATGAAAAATACATTTACAAAAGTTCTCCAAACAATCGTACGATGTTTGTTGACCCATATGTAAGTATTCATCAAATGCGGCGGCGGCACAACCGTATGCTAATTGGCGTAAGGCTGACGTGACTTTTTGGAAAACATTAAAACCGAGTTTTCCGGTTGCGTCTCGACCTTGATGAAAAAAAGCAAAGTAAGTGGGTAACGGAAGGTGGGAGTACGATAATATACCTTGACATATACGAATAAACAATGGGCGACTCATTCAAAAGCGACGACGAAAATAATCAAGTGGGAATGTCGGGTTCTCGGCAAAGTAGTCTTGATATAAACGTTGTCCGGCACCATCACGATCTCTAGGTAAATAACGTCTTGCTCGTGGAATATGAAATTCGGTATCCTCGTCCGAATTGGATGAAGAATCTTCTTGATCGAGACGATTTAACCTAGCGATCGGATCGTATATTGCAAGGACGGCATTCACGTCGTCTTTATCGGAATCGGATGACGACATTTTAAATTTAGAGTGTTTTTTTAAAAGTGTATGAAAAATGTGTTTGAAAATTTGTATATTTTGTGGGTGAAATGATAATGGATTGTGTATGAAAATGGGTTTGGAAATGGGTATATATATAGTGTATGAAAAAGGGTGAGAAAAAAAATATTTTTTTTAAAACCGTTGCCATCCCTAACGGTTGAATTTTTTTTTTAATTTTTTTTATTACTGTTAAATGTAAAAACAAAAACAAAAAAAGAAAAAAACCACCGAAGTGGGGCCCGCTCTACCTCTTCTCCCGTCGCCAAACCGAAGATGGAAACCGACGCTCGGCAACCGACGGACCGTGCCTATGGCGTCGGTTCCGTCGGTGCCAAACCGACGATGGCCGACGTTCCCGTTGGGACCGTTCTTATAAGTGTGTAAATGACAACATTTCTCGCACTTCAAAGTGTATAGAAAAATGTCCACATTTATAAGTGCGTACAAATCATATTTTCTACGCACTTATAATGTAGAGACCAATTCTACACATGTGATTTCTTCGTACCACAAAAAAAATCACATGTGCGAATAAATTGCATGTGTAGAGTTTATTCACGCACTTATACATATGTACAAAATATAAGTTACACGCACTAATAAGTGTGAACCTTTTTCTTTACACTTTTAAGTGCGAAAATGATTGTCATTTTACACACTTATAAATGTAGAGAGTTTGTACACAATTATAAGTGTGTATAAATTTACACACTTTTTAAAAAGTGCGTAAAATAAAATGCGTGTGAATGCAATATTTGTTGTAGTGTGTATTACGTGGCATTTTTAAAATTGTTTTACATTACGCTAATATGCCACATAATACATATTTCCTAACTCGACACAAAAAATTAAAGTTCGCTACCTAAATTAGTAATAAAATCAGTTCGTTATCTAACTCGGCACAAAAGTGAAAGTTCGTTGCCGATATGCAACTTTAACCCAATTATTTTTAATCAATGTGAAATTTTTGCCATCTAAGAGAAGTATATCAGTGTATGTGACATGTTTAAAACATGTACTCCCCGGTCTCAAAATTATAATTCACATTTCTTTATTTGTTTGTATCAATATAATTGTCTACTTTTATGAATAGTTGACGAGTATAATAATTGAATTTAGCTGATTTCATAGAAAAATGTATAAAAAGTAAAGGTAAAACTGTCATATCACAAAAAAATAGATTGTAGTAATTAATTATGTGTTTATTAAACTGCATACATCAATTACTATGGTTTATCTGTAAATCACTTTTATGTTTTCTTGCAAAACGTTGATAACCGATACTAACACCCTAAATTACTACGATGGTGTATGAAATAAAAATATGGTGTAATCATGTAATGTCTGGCTATGAAAAAATTCTTAAAATAGGAAGACTTTGATATTTTGTCATGTATTAGGATGTGTCATGCATCACTTTTCATGTTCCACAACTAAAATTTTAACATTTTTAATTTTTTTTAGTCCTAACCCCATTAGAGTACAAGGTGTGGAGGCGTTCTCGTTGGCTTTTTCCATCGAGAAAGCTGTAAATCAACGTTCACCCACACACCCAAGGCGTTCTCGACAATGTTCTCGCCGGCATTCCCATCCGACGTCTCCTCCCGGACGCTGAACCTTTGCTTCTTTTTTATTTTTCTTTTTTTCTTTCCTTTTTTATATTGATTCAATGAATAAATACATACAAATTTTGTTGTCTGTAAATGGAGGAGTCTGTATATTGAGGAGAAGAAATGAATTTTTGCTTTCTGTAGATGGAGGGAGGGAGAAGACGAGGGGGAGATGGAGATGAATGTAGGGTTAAAAAATAGATGGTTTTAGGCTTTTATTTTATTTTGGGTCAACCATTTTATTAATGGGTCAAGTAAAAAAGCCTTCAAATAATGAAGTTGAGGCCCATAATTAAGTATAATAATTAATTAATTGTTTTATTTTATTTAAATGTATTAAATTATTTGAAATTTGTAAATTCATTTAGTTATTAAAATTCATTTTATTCAATTATTTGTATTTGGAAAAATTAAAAAGTAAAATATCAAAAACTCCATAACACTGTCTACCACACCACAAAATCCTCAGCAACAACATTCTCCCAAGGACACTGTAAAAACAGTGTTACGACACCCTGTACTCTTACTCACCCGGCCACCCTGTAGCTACCTTCTTATTGTTTTCATGTTTTATATATTTTCTTTTGATATTTGTAATTCCCCTATAATGTTTGTTTCGAAAAGTTTTATGACACTTTAAAAAAAAAAAATTTGTTGCAGCTCTTTACACATACCGAACACCATTTTTGAACAATCATATATAATTGATTTAAGTTCTAAAGCTTGACGTCCTTGATGATAAGAATATATATATACTTACAAAGATATCAACGAAACAATTAAAGTGGTATAAAAATGACTTTTGTGCCCTTATGTGTGTTTCATGTGATCTTAGCTAACGAACATTATTAACACCCGTTAGCGTGAGGGACGATTGTTGTGCACTTTTGAGTCATTAAGGGATGATTGGTGACTTGGTGTAATTTCCGAAAGAAAAAGGGTGATCGGTAATATATAATTTCGTGTAAAGTATAAGGATAATCCATATAATTTACTCAAAAATCAATATTTGTTTCACGTTTACTTATTACTACACATCAAATACTTTTAAATAGAAATAAAACTTATACTACCTAGTTTTTTGAGATAAAAATATAAAAGCTTCCAAAAAATGAAATTTAGAAACAAAATTTAAAATGATATCTAAACTTTAAAAGAGGGAGGGGACGGTACTTGATAGGGGTGTTCATGATAATCTAAAATAGGAAAATCGTTAAATCATAACGAATTTCAAGTTAACCGAATCGATTTTTTTTTCCGTTTAACAAAACTGGTATTTTTCGATTTTTTAGTTTCTGTTTTGGCTCATGATTTTGGCTTAAACGCTTAACCGGAAAATTAAAAATTTTAAATTACTATTTATAATATGTGTACATATACGAATATATACAAATAAAAATAATATTACTAAATGTCTTCTATCTTAGAATATGATTATTATATTTTTGTATTTATGTTAGTTCGAATGTTCATATTTTAGCATTTTTAGTAGTTAAATTTTTAGTTTTGTGACTAACTTGGTTCGGTGTTCATGCATTTATATTTTGTACTTAATTACAATGTTTTATGTTTGTTGTTAGAATAATCGTGTAACTAAAATAACACAAATATCCATCACTTAATGTGTATTTGTATGTTGATATCTATATTTTAATTGAATAGTAAATTAAAGACGGTTAATTGATTAATCGTATAATCAAACCGAAAAATTCAGTTAATCAACTGAACTTTTTGATTTCTGTTTAGGTTGAAGAAAATGACGAACCGATAGATAATTTGATTAATCGGACCTCTGATTAATCATCGGTGATGACTCCTACTGCTTGATGTTGATAAAGAAAAAAAGGAATAGAGAGGGTCTAGTTTTAAAGCAAGAAACTATTCATCATATTTTTAGTCAACTTGTCAGAAGTCATCCTAGTTTTGATGTTTATATCTTTATTTAATTTTTTTTTTCATATATATATCCGTTATGCTTTAATAAAATATTGGAGTGCTATAGTTGTAATAAATCAACTTAAGAGTTGGACTATTCATACAATACAAATATAAAATGGTCAATATATACACGGTATAACATTATTCTCACTCATTACATTCTTCCTTGATTTTGTTATATATCATATATCATCGTGCTATTAGGTTAACTTTTAGGTCTTAATGAAAATAATGAACACCAACAACCTTACGACATAAGAATAATATTTTTTGTAATTTGTCATGCATCGATAATTGTCGGAAAAGGCATTAATTTACTATCGTTATATGTGAATTTAAACATGTCAAACACATTATATATATCATAATGTGTAATTCTAGGTGTAACTCAATATTTTCTAAGTAACCCACCTTTCCACCTAACCAGGGCCGGCTCAAGGTTTTTGGGGGCCTTAGGCGGCGGATCAATTTTGAGGCCTAGTCCGTTAGCATAAAAAAACTAAGTTAATAACGTACCTTTATTCGGGGCCTAGTCCGTAAATAATTTTTATAATTTTTAGTTTTGAAAATTTTGAGGCCCTAAAATAGATAAGCCCAAAATATTATAAAAATATAGTAAGCTCAAAATATCATAAAAATTTGATAAGCCCAAAATATCATAAATAGGTAAGCTTCAAATATCATAAATAGGTAAATCCAAAATATCATAAAAATTTGGTTAGCCCAAAATATAATAAAAATTTGGGTCCTTAAAATAGCTAATCCTAAAATATCATAAAAATTTGGTAAGCCCAAAATATCATAAAAATTTTATAAGCCTAACAAAAATTGGAGGCCATAAAATAATGGGGCCCTAGGCCATTGCCTAAACCCATTACACATGGGCCGGCCCTGCACCTAACCCAAAGAATATAATAATGAACACCATCCTTTACAAGCGGTTCAAACTTATGTATTCGTTTTATATTAGTATATATAATATATAATAATGCTACTTTAATTAAAGTTCTAAGAATGCGTACGTAACTACATATAAAGGCAATTTGCTTTGGCATTTTAATATAAATATATGATCGGTTATTGAGTTTTACTAATACAAATAAAATAAAACTATATGAAAATGCGCGCAAGAAATACAAAGCTGAAACAGGGAAGAAATGAAGCTTACGAAGGACGATGTAAAGCGTAGGAAAATTAGCAAGAATATGGAACAAACTGGCACCAAAGATACCGGGTCCAAGTAGGGCGAAAAATTTATTGGATCCATCAGTAATATAACCTTGACCAATGGACATCAAGTATTGATAAACCACGATCAAGAAAAGTGTTCCCCAAAGACCACTTGTGCATGGCAAGAACCCATATTGTGGTTCACATGTTTCGGTTGTTGCACCCTCTATATTCTCACAAAACACAATCAAGATTGCCAACAAAACAATAATAAAACACCCATTTTTCCCTAATATTTTCATGTCTTTCTCTCGGCTAAGAGTTCGAGTACTCACGACTGATGAGATCAATCGTTAGAAAACGAAAATTCTTGACCTTGAAGTTTGGGTAAGTTGATAAAATGTGAAGAAAATGAAGGTGAAGGCTTTAAAAGGTTTACGAATCTTGTTGGGGTTTGAGATGCAATGAAGAAGTTGAAGATTGGAATGAAAATGATTGCGGAAATTTTCTACATATTTAAGAAGATTTGTGGGTATTTAAATGAACAAGTTGTTGCTAGCTAGTTTGTAGGATCGTGATGTGGTTTGACTCAATATACTTTTATTATCTTGTCTGGTTAGGTAACTATAATAGTATCGATCTATATTAATATATAAAGTATTTCGTACTTTTATTTTTTATTTTAAGTAACTTTAAAAAATTTAAGACTCAACATTTAATTTTAGAAATTATGTAGTGTTAATAATTCAATACATTATAAATTTACTTTCTCCATCATTAAATTTCATTTATTTAAAATTTGACACAATACTAATACTGGAATCAAAAGGGCTACTGATGGTTAATACAAAAAAAAAAAAAAAAAAAACAAGATTTGAGACATTGTAACACGATTCACCACTTTTAATATATTTTGCTTTCCACTACATTGTGCGGGTATTTTGCTAGTTTATTTAATTTATGTAATAATATGATATTATAAGATTTAGAGCTTCAAAATTGTATCACATGTTTTCATTGACACATGGGGTGGTAATTAGTACGTTTTTACCCTTAAAAACAAGTTTAAGATACAATTAAATTGGTATCAAAAATTTCATTTATTTAAAATTTGACACAATACTAATACTGGAATCAAAAGGGCTACTGATGGTTAATACAAAAAAAAAAAAAAAAAAAAAAAAAAAAAAAAAAAAGATTTGAGACATTGTAACACGATTCACCACTTTTAATATATTTTGCTTTCCACTACATTGTGCGGGTATTTTGCTAGTTTATTTAATTTATGTAATAATATGATATTATAAGATTTAGAGCTTCAAAATTGTATCACATGTTTTCATTGACACATGGGGTGGTAATTAGTACGTTTTTACCCTTAAAAACAAGTTTAAGATACAATTAAATTGGTATCGATTAGGGATATAATTAGGGGCGGATCTAGAAGAGTGATAGTAAGGTAGTCGTCTCAAAAAATGAGAAAAATTAATTGTAGTAATTTTTTAAGGTTATCAAAATCAGTTCAGAAATTTTGCCCCCTAATAAATATGCTAGAAAATGAAAATTTTCCCCCTCATATAAAATCTTAGCTCCGGATATACCGTCATATGGATTCGAAAGAAATAATCCTTGTATCTAATATTCACACTAAACTCAACTGACAATAGACTTATGATTACTATTCATTATAACAAAAGGGAAAGATAATGACATTATGAGATAAACTAATATAGGTTCTAAATTAAGCCTCTTTAATTTGAAAGTTAGTAATTAATATAAAAAATAACATTTGACACGAGACCTTATAATAAAATATCAAGGTTACTTTAGTGGAATCGTAATGAGCAGGTGGGATGAGTTGAAAAATTGGTCAGATAGGGCTGCTACTTTTGGGAAAATCACAGATTTGATCCGTTTACCAACCCATTTTTAACAAAGTAATCCGTTGACTTTCATTTTTCACAAACTAATCCATCGATTGGCGCCGCCCCGGCGCCCCGGCGCCCCTGACACAACCTACCACCCAAATAATGCCACGTGTACGAGGATTTCGCCAAAAAAAAAAACCAAACCGGCGCCCCATGCATTTTTTGGCGCCCCTCTCTCTCTTCATTTTGGCGCCAATCAACCAAAAAAAAAAAAAAAATGGCGCCCCACCCCTATTTTTTGCAGGTGATCGGCGCCCCACTTTTTTTTCCTTGGCGCCAATGGTTTTTTTTTTGGCGAAATCCTCGTACACGTGGCATTATTTGGGTGGTGGGTTGTGTCAGGGGCGCCGGGGCGCCGGGGCGGCGCCAATCGGTGGATTAGTTTGTGATAAATGAAAGTCAACGGATTACTTTGTTAAAAATGGGTTGGTAAACGGATCAAATCTGTGATTTTCCCGCTACTTTTTCCATTTTATGTTCAGGATATTAATTATTTACTACTCGTTTACCTATAGTAAAGATCTTAAACTCGTGTATATATACGGGACCTTAAATATGTAATTTGTTTTTATAAGTACGAACATCTAGTAGATAAAGTTATATCGTTTTATATGTGGTAAAAAAGATATGCATATTGTAAATTAAATTATTATAGATAGTATGTATATAAAGCCTATCAGTGGTACTAATTTGATTGAGTAGAGAGTAGATTTGTTTAGGATAGCATTCATATAAGTCAAAGAGCATTGAAACGTAAAGGAATCTTCCTATAAATAACGAAATCGAAAGCATAGAGGACAAATTAGAAGTTAGCAATCTTAAAGGTTATGTGCCTTATGTGCATCCTTGGAATATAAGTTATGTGTCCCTCAAATGACCGTTGCTTCGATAAAATGTTCACCAAGCATTTTTTAATTTGTAATCTTGTTCCTTTGCATAATCCGTTAAAGTGATCAATGTTCCGAAGTAATATTACTGGCACACCCTTTGTGAGTGTGAGCTAGTGGTTTGGTTCAGTCCATTTATTATCTCGGGTGAATATAAAGATTGTTAAGTTTATCAGTAATTTCTCAAAAATAGTATATGAACTGGAGTATGCCTTCTCATCCTCTATAATTTTGGAGAGCATGAAATCATTTAACGAATCAACCTCCTCATTTGTTGATGTCAGGATCGCTTTGTCTTCAAAGTAACATGTCCTATTTATATGTAATATGTGTTGCCAATCACACTAGTTAACGTTGAATATAGCTCATATTTTATTCAAAGTTTCTTTTTCATCGTAGTTTAATTTAACGTAAGGTAAAACTCAGGAATATATATATATATATATATATATATATATATATATATATATATATATATATATATATATATATATATATATAAGCATATCTAAATGCAGACGATTAGTTTTTACACTCGTATCTACACAAGTGTCGTTGAATGTCACTTTGATTTTCATTTGTATCCTAAGTAGTGTAATATACATCAAGAAAATTAGTATGAATTTTTAGTTTTAGATTGTAATATTAACACAAGTATCAAGTTAATGATTCTATGTATGTTATCATATATGGATTTAAACGTATACAATGAACTCGAAAATAAAGTATAAACATTAAGTGAGATTATAGTTTTTGTAAAAAGTTATATATATAGTGTTTTTTTTATGGTGTTTTTTTATTATTATGAAGGGTTTTGTTAACGTGTGCCCTTGGTACACATTAAGCTGCATTTAATTAATCAATATATAATTTTCTTAAATAACAAAATTTTTATAATAAACTTCGTATATAAATAAAAAATAAATATTAAATTCAATTAATGAGTATTAAATACAAATGTTAACTTGTTTGCAAAACCTACCATGACAAGACGTACATTAAATATTAATCACCAAATAAAGCCATAACCCACCTCATTTTCCGCTTCACTTTCTTCTGTACTTTCTTCAAGAAGAAAGAATTTTTAATGAATTTATGATATGAAAAATAAAAATTACACGGATGGTCCCAATAGTTTATGAGATTATGCCCTCGATCCCTTAAATAATGAAATTACCACTATACTCTCGCATTTAATATCAGTGGCTAATGACCGTTTGACAAATAGACGACGCTTGAAACATTTTGCAATCACATGGACGATCCACGTCAAGAAAAGTTAAGGGACGAGAGTTGATTTTTTAGCAAATCATAGGTATGATCCGTGTAATTTTTTCATCGGTGTATTAAGTATAATAAACTGAAAAAATTGATATAATTTTTAGACTACTGATTATACATGTCAACTGATACTTCTCATTTTATAAATTAGTATTCTATATTTGAATCGCTCATTTTAGAATAGAAGGTCATTGTCAAAAAAGGTGATTTCGACTGTCAAGTTTAACATGTGATTCTTTGAATTCAATGCGACCATTTATCAAGAAACGCAACTCTGGCAATATATATTCAACTGTATTTCCTACATACACTAGTACAAAAATGACTATTTAGAGCGCAGTGTTATAGCGGTTTTACGTGAAAACCGCTATAAAAAGTAAAAAGTGGGTCCAAAATTTTTTTTGAAACGGTTTAATGGCATTACTAGTAGCGGTTTAAAAAAACCCGCTCTAATTACTTATATTTATAGCGGTTTAGTAAACACCGCTCCAAAAGGTACCATTATTTGTGGCGGTTTAAAACAACCCGCTTCAAAAAAGTGCAATTTTAGAACGGTTAAGTAAAAACCGTTTCAAATAGAATAAAATGGAGCGGTTATTTCCAAAGTAAAAAAATGAGTTTGTGAACCGCGCTATAAAATAACAAAAAACCGCTCCATAAAAGAATTATATAGCACGTTCTTTGTGACCCGCGCTATAAAATAACAAATAGTATTTTATAGCGCGGTTCACATGAACCGCGCTATAAAATAACAAAGACCGCCCCATAAAAAGTATTTTATAGCGCGGTTCACATGAACCGCGCTATAAAATAAGAAGGACCGCTCCAAAATAATTATATAGCACGTTGTTTCAGAACCGCGCTATAAAATAACAAATAACCGCTCTTCTTTTCTCTATTACTTATAAATAAACATACACACATATCTTCTCCACCACACACATAACCCACTAACTTACAGAAGCAAGATTTATTTTAGTTATTTCCCACTATAGAAAATAGATTGAAGTGTTTCCAGTGATGATTGATGAATAATAGTGCGTCACGGTGGCAGCAAACCCGTAATTTAATGTAAGATTAAAAGAAACTATGAATTAATATTATTTTTAGATCTGTCTTTTGCTTCATTAGATCTGTGTTCTTACATATCTGTATTTGTGTTCAGATCTCGTCCGTGATGATGGCTCACATCTAGTTGTACTTCATCGGTTGTTGTGGTGAGCATATGTTTCTTCTATGTATATGCAGATACAATAAACATAAAAATAATATATAATATATAGTGTGTTTATTTCTATTGCAGTATCCTCAAGAAACAAATGAGTGAGTGGACTAGTGGTTACTGAAAGGGCGATGAGTTGCAGTGTATCACTAGTGCAATTGAAGAAGTTTTACTTTATAAATATATGGTTGAGGACTTGTAATACAGTACTGCTATGTTCAAATCTATGTATTTTTGATTTATTGTAATTTGGAATGTTTATTTAAGATATATGTAATTTTTTGTTCGATTAAAACAGGTTGATATTTTTCATTTCAGTTATTGTGTATGTATATTTATATAAGTTGAAAAGGAATCCAATTTTTTTTTCATGAAAAAAAATTAATTTGAATTTGAAGTATAAGTTGAAGTAAAACTAATGAATATATTTGGGTGATTAGCGGGAAACTGAAAATGAATATATGCTTTTGGGGGTAAAAGTGAATTTCTTTTGAATTTTTGTTTGACTTTTGAAGCGGTTCTTTAGCCCAACAAACACCTCATTTATTGTCCAACAACCGTTCTATTAAAGTAAAGTAACCGCTTCAAATTCATGCTTTTGAAACGGTCGTTTGACTGCTTTAAAAGATGTTCAGGCTTTTGTGTCGCCGGCATCATGGGCGGTTAGATCACCGCTTCAGATTGCCTTTTTCACCGCCATAAATATCCATTTATATACTAGTGATATGCGGGTAGTTTGGATAAACCGTGTCCTATTTCACAACAAACTTTCTATCTTCTACAAATTGCGGGGATTAATCAATATTTAATCGATGATTTATCTCACAAATTACGGTATAGTTCTTTCTTTCATGACCCTCAAAAGAACGTTGACACTGAGAAAATGATATAACTATGCTAAACTCACGATAATAATTAACACACATAATACATTTTTTAGAAATTTTGTGATGAAAATTCGGTAAGCAAAGTATCACGTTTATCCTATATTATAATACTAGTTATTAAACCCGTGTATACACACAGGCCATTTATTGTAGTATTAAAATAAAATACTTGTTAAGAATAATAAAATCGATTATAAGATTAATTTCTGATAAGTTTAAAGTTGAAACTAACACCAAACATAATAAATTACATTGAAACGAAAAAGTAATTTAGAAGGGTGATGATATTTCTACCAAACTTTCTGATAGATCCACCATATTTATGCATTAAAAGTGTAACACCCGCCAAATTAGGACTAGTAATTAGTGCCTAATCATATGTTAATACATGTAATTAGTTCCTGGTTAGGCTAATTAATGTATCGAATTATATATATTGTTGAATATATACGAAAATGCGATTTGATGAAATTGTACGCAATTTAAATCGAATGTATTTCGATTCAATTTAATACGGACGTTGGTGATCAACTTTATTAAATAACGCTTTTATGTCAAAAAATATTATTTTGATAATATTTCGTATTCATTCGTATTGTACAAACCAAACTTACACGATTTAAAACATTAAACCGCGCAAACTAAATAAACAAACTTATATTTTATAACTCAATTATAAATTAAATTGTAAAATATTTAAACAATACACCGCGTAATAAATTGTATTTTAAAACTTATAATTAAAAATGTAAATAATTATTAAACGTTTAAACGACGGAGCAAACGAACACCACGCGGAACGCGGGGCGAGAAAGCTGAAAAGTGGGGATAAACCCCCACCTCCATCTTTCATTTTCTTCATTTCATTTCTTTATCACTCTCTCTCCCCTTCCTTTTCTCTCTTTCACCAAAACACCCAAAACTATTAAAATCGCAAAATACTACCACAAAACGCGACCGGATCACAAACATTTTTAGAGAGTCACGACCACCTCGCGACGATCTACAACGCTATCTTTCCGGATTTTCATTTCGGCAAATTGTAAGTTTCCGACAAAATCCCGAAATCTCTCGATTCTTAGTATTTTTCACTTGTGGTTGTTTATATAACATATATATGTCCATTACTAAGTATATAACACGATTTCATAGCTTAAAAACGAGTTTAAAACGGATTTTTGGTCGGAATTAACGTTGACAGCCGGATTTCTGGGCTGGTGTTCATCCATGCGACACAAGCCTTGTGTCGCATGTTGTGTCGTATTTTACCCTTAGTGTCGCACGTTATGTCGTATTTCCCATGTTATGTCGCATACCCCATACGACACAATCACTATGTCGCTGTTGAATTAGCATTTCGCATCCATGCGACACAACTCTTGTGTCGTATGGACATTGTGTCGCACTCCTATGCGACACAACCTTTGTGTCGCATAATCCATCTAGTGTCGCATGATTGTGTCGCATAAAACAGCAGGTTTTCAAATCTCAATTTCACTAAGTGTTGGAACTATATAACCTCAAACCCTTATACGATACGACTTATAAAACACTTCGGGACACACTTTTAAGTGCAAAACGCCAATTACAAAATAATAATACTTAAAGTTTATTATTCCAAACCCATCACCAACGGGCCGTACACATTTTCAAACGCTTAACGAATCAACCAAATCGAAGTAATTTGGACATATATATAGTTGTGTAACAACTACAAGGGTGATCTTTTGAGATACCCAATCATGATTATAACCATCGCGTGTCGTGGACACCCTCAGGTTACAAGTCTTTGGACTTCATATTCGGCTAATCAACTTACGTTGGTGTAAACGCATTCAGACTCAGGTGAGTCTCATAGCCCCTCTTTTACTGTTTTACTCAGGGGTGTGATATACTGCTCAACTTTTAACATGTGAACGCAAGTACCAACTTTTCATATACTACATGAGTTTTTCGAAACTAATCATTTAAAGTCCTCCGTCAGCATAGTTGTTAATACGTTGTAGCGTGAATATTAGTATATGGTACCATATAGGATTGACCCACCTCATCCGGGTTAGCAAGCACTAACCGGGTAAACGGATGTACTAATATTTGGGAAGACGAATGTTGATTAGGCATTCGTGGAGGCACCTCGCCCGGAATTCTCTATAGGGGACCCGGCCCTCGAGTTAAGCTCAACTATGTGCTCATGGCTGTATACAAGATGATTATCATTTAATTGCTGGATGCAATTCATTATTTAATTGCTGGATGCAATTCATTATTTAATTGCTGAATGCAATTCATTATTTAAATCTTGCGGTTCATACGATATTACTTGATTTCAAACCTGTGAGCTCACCAGCTTTATAGCTGACCTTTTAGCATATATCGCAGGTACCCAGCAGTAGGATGTTTCTGCTTCAGGATTTAGCTCGAGTCAGCATACAGACGATTGAGATTTTCTTGCATTAGTATATTTTGTATAAGTACTTATGTACTGAAATCTCATTATATTTAACTCGAGCTATGTAAAGCTTTAAATGTTGTAAACATTTCAATTATCAATATATTTTGTTAAAACGACGCATATAGAGTCGTTTGCTATTTATCTTTGTGCTTTGTTATTGATTAGTAACACCCAAATCAAGCTTCCGCAAATCATTAAATTTGGGGGTGTTACAGATTGGTATCAGAGCCTAAGGTTATAGTGAACTAGGTTGCATTTAGTGAGCCTAGACTATGACCATTAGGCAGTATTCCTTATTAGGTATAACTGGTTCAGTGATTACATCATACGAGTTTAATTTAACATAGCCTGATCAACTATGTACAATTAAGCAAAGATGATGTAAGATCTGAAAGTAGTTATGGCTGAACAGGGTACAATAGAAGACTCTGACCTCGAGAGAACCGAGACTTAAACATGTTTATGCTAGACACTCAATAGGCTATATTATATAGGAACTATATGAATATAGCCTCACCTTCTTTAACGCTTTATCTCAGAAATGGCAAACATCCCACCCAATTCATCTCGCTCTCAATCTGGGTCGCAGAACCCAAGGGTAGCAAGGAGGAACGTCAGGTTGCCTCGAGCTGGCCCATACCCCACTCACCTCACCTTGCCGGCCTTAGCTGCTAGGGTGAACCAACACGAGCAGCGACTTCGCACCATGGATGTCGTGCTGCAGGAAACAAACGAAAACTGGAGACTTACATCCCTTGAACGCATCGAACAAGTCTCCGACGACCTGGAAACCACAAACAACAACATGGATGTCCTTCGCAACCAAGTAATAGCGATAAGCGTGGAAAATGCCCTCCTGCGTCAAAGGATGGAAGAATGTGAACAGCGTTCACATGAAGCAGAAGAGTATGCCCGTGGACTAACACAACGACTAGCACTAGCAGAAGATAACGCCCGACAAGCTAGCAGACTTGCAAACACTGTGGACCGTCTTGTCACGATGATGGAACAAATTAATCTACGTTAAGACTAGTGTAGTCTTTGCCTTGTAATCTATTCTGTAATCTAGTAACTATCTAAGCGCTACTCTATAATTCGGTCGGATGTAACAATTCCCGACGCCTTTTGTAAGACATCCATAGGATGTAACCTTTGAACTCATATTAGCTATCAAATATTCCTTGTTGTTTCAACTCATATTAATTGTCATTTTTCCATGTTGATGTCATGTATTACTGCTTTTATACATGTACATCTATAACAAATACAACTTTCCTACAAAATCTCACGTATCTTCATTTCTTTTATTGAAGAATCATGCCGCCAAAGTCAAGACCATACACTGATGCTCGGCTTACATCCCTTATAACCCAGGCTGTTACTGAAGCCTTGGCTCGGAATACTCCTCAAAATTCCACCAGAAACAGCGATGCCGCTGAAACCACTACTGCTAAACCTTGTTCTTACAAGGACTTTCAAAGCTGCAAACCCTCCAGCTTCAAAGGTTCTGAAGGAGCCATCGGACTTATCAGATGGTTCGAGAAAATGGAAACTGTTTTCCGTGTCAGCAAATGCGCGGAGAACGACAAAGTAAACTTCGCCACCTGCTCTCTCGAAGATGATGCCCACTCTTGGTGGAATTCATATACCCAATCAGTGGGTGCTGACATTGCCTACCAACTAACTTGGGAGGACTTGAAAGCAAAACTCACTGCCAAATACTGCTCAATCGCCAAACTCCAAAAGCTAGACGAGGAGTTCTGGAACCTAAAGGTTCAGGGTGGTGATATCGATGGTTATACCACCAGATTCCAACAACTTGCCGCCCTCCGCCCAACTATGGTGAGCACTGAACCTGATAAAATCAGGAAGTACATCCTTGGCCTTCCTGAGCCTGTTCGGGGACATGTTGCCTCTTCCAACCAAACCACCATTGACGGTGCAATCCTATTGGCCCAAGACCTGATGTCCATGAGCCAAGATTCTGAACCACCCACTTCATCCTCCCAAAACAACAAACGAAAGTGGTCTGACTATCACAATAACCACTCTAGCCAACAAAACAAGAAACCCGACACCATCAAAGCCTACAACACCACCACCGACATCACACGGGGCTACACTGGGAACAAACCCTACTGTTCCAAGTGCAGTCGTCACCATGAAGGTTCCTGTGGTCCCTTTTGCAACAATTGCAAGAGGTACGGCCATCTCACCAAAGACTGCAATTCCCCTGCCAACAACAATTCCAATAACAACACCAGACCACCCAAAGTCTGCTTTGAGTGTGGGAAACCCGGGCACTTCAGGGACACGTGCCCCAAGCTGAAGAATAACAACAGCAACAACAACAACCGCAACAGCAACAACAACAACAACACCCGAAGCAGAGCCTTCGTCATCAAATCTGGGGACGCCCGCCAAGACCCGAATGTGGTCTCGGGTATGTTCCTCCTCAACAACTTACATGCTTCTGTTCTATTTGATACTGGTGCTGATAGAAGCTTTATCTCTGATGACTTTTACCAACTACTTGACATCAATCCTGTTGCCTTAGATGTTAAGTACACTATAGAGCTAGCAAATGGAGAACTTATAGAATCCAATAGTGTGATACCTAATTGCACTTTAAACCTTGCTGACGAAACCTTTTCAATCGATCTTGTACCCGTTGAAATCGGAAGTTTCGACATTATCATTGGAATGGACTGGTTGTCCAAGCACCGAGCCGAAATCATTTGTTACGATAAGATCGTCCGCATTCCACTCGCTGCCGGTGGAACCTTGATCATACAGGGGGAGACCGGTGGGACGGGACTCAATATCATCTCTTGCTTAAAAACCCGAAAATTCCTGAGAAAGGGTTACCCTGCAATACTCGCACACATCACAGAGAAGAAGTCGGAGGAGAAGCGACTTGAGGATGTGACAATTGTTAGAGACTTTCCCGAAGTCTTTCCGGAAGAACTGCCTGGTTTACCTCCATCTAGACAAGTTGAGTTCTCAATCGACCTCGTGCCGGGTGCCGCACCGGTGGCCCGCGCACCGTACCGTTTAGCCCCATCCGAACTTCAGGAGTTGTCTGCCCAGTTACAGGAACTTCTGGATAGAGGATTCATTAGACCGAGTTCTTCACCTTGGGGAGCTCCGGTCTTATTTGTTAAAAAGAAGGACGGTTCATTCAGAATGTGCATCGACTATCGAGAGTTGAACAAATTGACCGTCAAGAACCGATACCCACTTCCTCGCATTGATGATCTATTCGACCAACTTCAGGGTTCAAGTTTCTACTCAAAAATCGACCTGCGGTCAGGCAATCACCAGTTACGAGTTCGCGACACCGATATTCCAAAAACTGCTTTCAGAACTCGTTACGGGCACTACGAATTTCAAGTGATGCCCTTCGGTCTAACCAACGCACCGGCTGTATTCATGGACCTCATGAACCGGGTGTGTAAACCTTACCTCGACAAGTTTGTCATTGTCTTTATCGATGACATACTCATTTACTCACGCAACGAGCAAGAACATGCGCAACACCTCAAAACCATCCTTGAACTCCTTAGACACGAGGAGCTGTATGCAAAATTCTCTAAGTGTGAGTTCTGGATTCAAACCGTTCAATTCCTTGGTCACGTGATCGACAGTCAGGGAATTCACGTTGACCCATCAAAAATTGAGGCTATCAAAGACTAGCAAGCACCCACCTCAGCGACTGAAGTACGTCAATTCTTGGGTCTTGCTGGGTACTACCGGCGATTTATCGAAAATTTCTCCAAAATAGCTCAACCACTCACGGTACTGACTCAGAAAGACAAAAGGTTCGATTGGACCGATAAACAAGAGTCAGCATTCCAACTTCTGAAACAAAAGCTTTGTAGTGCTCCAATTCTATCACTACCCGAAGGCACCGATGACTTTGTGGTATACTGCGATGCTTCTCACCAAGGTCTCGGGTGCGTGCTGATGCAACGAGACAAAGTCATTGCCTATGCCTCACGACAGCTGAAAATTCACGAAAAGAACTACACCACCCATGATCTCGAACTTGGAGCTGTCGTTTTTGCTCTCAAGATCTGGAGACATTATCTCTACGGCACTAAGTGCACAATCTTTACTGATCATAAAAGTCTCCAACATATATTCGATCAGAAGGATCTCAATATGAGGCAACGTCGATGGGTCGAGTTGCTTACCGATTACGACTGCGAGATCAAGTACCATCCAGGGAAGGCTAATGTTGTAGCCGACGCCCTCAGCCGAAAGGAACGACCGAAACCACTTCGAGTCCGAGCTCTCAGTATGACCATTCATAACGATCTTACTATTCAAATTCATACCGCTCAGATCGAAGCCCTGAAACCTGAAAACATCAAAAATGAAGCCTTACGGGGTATTGACAAACAATTTGAAATCAAATCTAACGGGATTAGGTATTTCTCAAACCGAATCTGGTTGCCTAATTTCGGGAACCTACGAGACTTGGTGATGGATGAAGCTCACAAGTCTAAATATTCTATCCATCCGGGATCCGATAAGATGTACCACGGAATCAAAGAATTTTATTGGTGGCCAAACATGAAAGCCGAAGTCGCCACTTATGTCAGCAAGTGTCTTACTTGCTCGAAAGTCAAAACCGAACATCAAAAGCCTTCCGGCTTACTCCAACAACCTGAAATCCCTGAATGGAAATGGGAACAAATTGCCATGGATTTCATAACCAAACTACCAAAGTCGTCGAGCGGTTGCGATACCATTTGGGTGATCGTCGATCGTCTCACCAAATCTGCTCATTTCCTGGCAATCAAAGAAAACGATAAAATGGAGCGCCTTGCACAAATCTACATCAAAGAAATCGTTTCTCAACACGGCGTTCCAATCTCGATCATCTCTGACAGAGATGCCCGTTTCACTTCTCGTTTTTGGCAATCACTTCAAAAAGCTTTGGGTACTCGTCTTGATATGAGTACCGCATACCATCCTCAAACCGACGGCCAAAGTGAACGAACCATTCAGACCCTGGAAGATATGCTACGCGCCTGCGTAGTTGATTTCGGTACAAACTGGGAAAAACATCTACCGTTGTGCGAATTCTCGTACAATAACAGTTATCACGCCAGCATTAAAGCTGCACCTTTTGAGGCACTGTACGGTCGTAAGTGCCGATCACCGATCTGTTGGACTGAGGTGGGAGATAGTCAACTCACTGGTCCTGAACTCATACACGCCACCACTGAGAAAATTGTGGAAATCCAAAACAGACTCAAAGCCGCACGTGATCGTCAGAAAAGTTATGCTGACGTGAGACGCAAGCCACTCGAGTTCCAAGTTGGGGATCGAGTTCTCTTAAAAGTATCGCCTTGGAAAGGCGTCATCCGTTTTGGCAAACGCGGGAAGTTGAATCCCAGATACATAGGGCCTTTTGAAATCCTCGAACGGATTGGCCCCGTAGCTTATCGATTGCAGCTGCCATCCGAACTCAGCAGCGTGCACCCTACTTTTCATATTTCAAATTTGAAGAAGTGTCTGTCTGATGAGACACTTATTATTCCATTAGATGAAATTCGTGTTGACGATAAACTTCATTTCGTTGAGGAACCCGCTGAAATTATGGACCGTGAGGTCAAACAACTGAAACAAAGTCGTATTCCCATCGTCAAGGTCAGATGGAATTCGCGGCGCGGTCCGGAATTCACCTGGGAAAGGGAAGACCAAATGCGACTCAAATATCCTCAACTATTCGCTGATTCCACATCAAACACGACTTCGAGCTAAATTTCGGGACGAAATTCTTCTAACAGGGGGAGAATGTAACACCCGCCAAATTAGGACTAGTAATTAGTGCCTAATCATATGTTAATACATGTAATTAGTTCCTGGTTAGGCTAATTAATGTATCGAATTATATATATTGTTGAATATATACGAAAATGCGATTTGATGAAATCGTACGCAATTTAAATCGAATGTATTTCGATTCAATTTAATACGGACATTGGTGATCAACTTTATTAAATAACGCTTTTATGTCAAAAAAATTATTTTGATAATATTTCGTATTCATTCGTATTGTACAAACCAAACTTACACGATTTAAAACATTAAACCGCGCAAACTAAATAAACAAACTTATATTTTATAACTCAATTATAAATTAAATTGTAAAATATTTAAACAATACACCGCGTAATAAATTGTATTTTAAAACTTATAATTAAAAATGTAAATAATTATTAAACGTTTAAACGACGGAGCAAACGAACACCACGCGGAACGCGGGGCGAGAAAGCTGAAAAGTGGGGATAAACCCCCACCTCCATCTTTCATTTTCTTCATTTCATTTCTTTATCACTCTCTCTCCCCTTCCTTTTCTCTCTTTCACCAAAACACCCAAAACTATTAAAATCGCAAAATACTACCACAAAACGCGACCGGATCACAAACATTTTTAGAGAGTCACGACCACCTCGCGACGATCTACAACGCTATCTTTCCGGATTTTCATTTCGGCAAATTGTAAGTTTCCGACAAAATCCCGAAATCTCTCGATTCTTAGTATTTTTCACTTGTGGTTGTTTATATAACATATATATGTCCATTACTAAGTATATAACACGATTTCATAGCTTAAAAACGAGTTTAAAACGGATTTTTGGTCGGAATTAACGTTGACAGCCGGATTTCTGGGCTGGTGTTCATCCATGCAACACAAGCCTTGTGTCGCATGTTGTGTCGTATTTTACCCTTAGTGTCGCACGTTATGTCGTATTTCCCATGTTATGTCGCATACCCCATACGACACAATCACTATGTCGCTGTTGAATCAGCATTTCGCATCCATGCGACACAACTCTTGTGTCGTATGGACATTGTGTCGCACTCCTATGCGACACAACCTTTGTGTCGCATAATCCATCTAGTGTCGCATGATTGTGTCGCATAAAACAGCAGGTTTTCAAATCTCAATTTCACTAAGTGTTGGAACTATATAACCTCAAACCCTTATACGATACGACTTATAAAACACTTCGGGACACACTTTTAAGTGCAAAACGCCAATTACAAAATAATAATACTTAAAGTTTATTATTCCAAACCCATCACCAACGGGCCGTACACATTTTCAAACGCTTAACGAATCAACCAAATCGAAGTAATTTGGACATATATATAGTTGTGTAACAACTACAAGGGTGATCTTTTGAGATACCCAATCATGATTATAACCATCGCGTGTCGTGGACACCCTCAGGTTACAAGTCTTTGGACTTCATATTCGGCTAATCAACTTACGTTGGTGTAAACGCATTCAGACTCAGGTGAGTCTCATAGCCCCTCTTTTACTGTTTTACTCAGGGGTGTGATATACTGCTCAACTTTTAACATGTGAACGCAAGTACCAACTTTTCATATACTACATGAGTTTTTCGAAACTAATCATTTAAAGTCCTCCGTCAGCATAGTTGTTAATACGTTGTAGCGTGAATATTAGTATATGGTACCATATAGGATTGACCCACCTCATCCGGGTTAGCAAGCACTAACCGGGTAAACGGATGTACTAATATTTGGGAAGACGAATGTTGATTAGGCATTCGTGGAGGCACCTCGCCCGGAATTCTCTATAGGGGACCCGGCCCTCGAGTTAAGCTCAACTATGTGCTCATGGCTGTATACAAGATGATTATCATTTAATTGCTGGATGCAATTCATTATTTAATTGCTGGATGCAATTCATTATTTAATTGCTGGATGCAATTCATTATTTAAATCTTGCGGTTCATACAATATTACTTGATTTCAAACCTGTGAGCTCACCAGCTTTATAGCTGACCTTTTAGCATATATCGCAGGTACCCAGCAGTAGGATGTTTCTGCTTCAGGATTTAGCTCGAGTCAGCATACAGACGATTGAGATTTTCTTGCATTAGTATATTTTGTATAAGTACTTATGTACTGAAATCTCATTATATTTAACTCGAGCTATGTAAAGCTTTAAATGTTGTAAACATTTCAATTATCAATATATTTTGTTAAAACGACGCATATAGAGTCGTTTGCTATTTATCTTTGTGTTTTGTTATTGATTAGTAACACCCAAATCAAGCTTCCGCAAATCATTAAATTTGGGGGTGTTACAAAAAGTCTGTACTACTGTACAAATTGGTACTACACACTAATGGTGGATTTATCAAAAACTTTGGTGGATTTATCATCACCCAATTTAAAATAGTTGCAGATTTTGTTGAATCAAATGACTCAAATGTCCCTCTTAATTAAGATGTATTAACCATATAATTCCATTACTAATTTGATTAAGTTATTTACTACTATGAAACTAAAACACACAAATTCATTGGTCTAGTAGTAGAATAATAATTTATACAATGTTTTATGTTTCAACAACAACAACAATAATAATAATAATAATAATAATAAATGTAGAAAATTGGAGAAAAAAATAAGTAGCACCAATCTTAAATTATATTTTATATTATATGTAGGAAATAACTTTATGATGTCATCATTCTAATTAAGTTTTAATTTGTCAATAAAGTCCTTTATTCTCAGTAAACTTTATAATAAGATCCCTATCTTATTAAAAAGAAATTTTTTTAATCAACTACTCACTTACTTAAAACATTGTAACATCCTCCTTATGTGTCTGGTAATTCCTCTATTTAACTGATTATTTAATTGTTTTAGGAATTACCTGATATTATTTGTTTTACTGTGAAACTTAAATAAATAGATCCCAGGATTTATTGTGAATAGTGAAATATTAGTTCTTTTAAGTTATTGTAGTTAACGGTAAAATAAAGTAATTTTCTCGCAAATGGTTTGTAGGTTCCAGACAATAGATTTAGGACGGGTATAAAATTAAAGCAATTGGAACAGAGGCAGTTTGAGTGAGCCGACCTTAATACCCCTATGTCTCAAAGTTTCTTTCATTTTCCTTGATACTAAGAAATTGAAAATTTCACAAAACCATAACACTATAACCAAATTCGTTCTGTGATTCTGATTCCAAAACATCAGTATCATCATCTCCATCTTATCACCTTTATCTCCATCAAAGAAGTGAGTTTAATTATTGAATCATATGAAATGGGTTTTATGAGAAATTGAGTGATTGAATGAAATTAAGGCTTGTTATGTTTCTATTAGGTGTTATATGATGTAGTTGAAGTATTAGAAACCATAGAAACTGAATTTTTAGAGTTATGGTGAGATTTGGTTCGATTTTTTTGGTTCCAGCAGCGAAACTCGCAGAACCCAGTTCGTCTCGCGAATCGACTTGAAATGTCGCAAATCGAGATGAGCTTCTGCGAACCCAGTTCTTGCTGCGAAGCGAGTTGACTCGCTTTGCGAATCGACCTGAAATGTTGCGAGTTGAGTTACTGCGAACCGAGTTGGCTCTGCGAATCCAGATCACTGCGAACCGAGACTTTTAAACTTTTTGTTTTGCAAATTTTGAAAACGTGTAAGTGTTTCAGGGTCGCGGATAAGTGACAATTTCATTAACTCGGATTTGGTTGAAATTCGCATGGTCACTCGAAAACGGCCCAATGATCAAGGCTCTATTTTAAAAGTCTATGCAGTTTTTGGCCATTCGGGGTCATCTAGGGGTCGAAAATGGCATTTTTCAGTTTTAAAACGTCAATTCGGGATTTTCTAATTTTATTTCTGATTGAACTTTTGTTTGCCTAAACTCCAGGGATTACCTGATTGAGTAAATATGCTATGATAATGATTCTAAAACAAGTTACTAACTTGTGTGTTATGTGGTGTTTCAGATACTCCAAAGACTCAGTGATATAAGACTGCTGAGTGTGGAATCTACAGAGGTATCGGTGAGTGGATTTGGAACTCACCTTTTGATTTAGTTGTAACTGTTTGGTTACAACAAGTAAACGTAGATATGTTTAGTAGACTGATTAGTCTGTGTTATTGATTATAAATCTACGTGCTATGTGGCCTCTGTGCATCAGTGTTATTGAGTTTTAAAACGTCAATTCGGGATTTTCTAATTTTATTTCTGATTGAACTTTTGTTTGCCTAAACTCCAGGGATTACCTGATTGAGTAAATATGCTATGATAATGATTCTAAAACAAGTTACTAACTTGTGTGTTATGTGGTGTTTCAGATACTCCAAAGACTCAGTGATATAAGACTGCTGAGTGTGGAATCTACAGAGGTATCGGTGAGTGGATTTGGAACTCACCTTTTGATTTAGTTGTAACTGTTTGGTTACAACAAGTAAACGTAGATATGTTTAGTAGACTGATTAGTCTGTGTTATTGATTATAAATCTACGTGCTATGTGGCCTCTGTGCATCAGTGTTATTGAGGTCAACGTGTTAGTTGGGCTAGTTGGTTATTATGTGAATTACACAAGGTCTTGATTCATTCGTTGTGTGTAGAACCTGTGTTTGATTGTAATAACCATTAGCTATCGGTCTATTTTGTATTGGCCTTACAGATTGACGGTAAGTGTTCTTGGAGAATCCCCGGGTATTATGATATCTCAAGAACCACTTATCCTCATTGAAATATGTATATGTTTACCAGGGCCGGCTCAAGGTTTTTGGGGGCCTTAGGCGGCGGATCAATTTTGAGGCCTAGTCCGTTAGCATAAAAAAACTAAGTTAATAACGTACCTTTATTCGGGGCCTAGTCCGTAAATAATTTTTATAATTTTTAGTTTTGAAAATTTTGAGGCCCTAAAATAGATAAGCCCAAAATATTATAAAAATATAGTAAGCTCAAAATATCATAAAAAATTGATAAGCCCAAAATATCATAAATAGGTAAGCTTCAAATATCATAAATAGGTAAATCCAAAATATCATAAAAATTTGGTTAGCCCAAAATATAATAAAAATTTGGGTCCTAAAATAGCTAAGCCTAAAATATCATAAAAATTTGGTAAGCCCAAAATATCATAAAAATTTTATAAGCCCAACAAAAATTGGAGGCCCTAAAATATTGGGGGCCCTAGGCCATTGCCTAAACCCATTACACATATGGGCCGGCCCTGATGTTTACGGTTATTTGGTGTAAACAAATGATTATGCTAAGTTGAGTTGTGTGTGACAAGTTCATTCACTTAGCTTCGTGTTATTCCCTCATTTTACTTCTGGGGTGATCAGGATGTGATGCTTTGAAAGCAAGGGATGTTTGACTGCTCTGCTAACTCTGATATAGTTTTGTTATAAACTAAGTTTGAAATTATATAATACCCCGTTTGTGTAATATGTGTACAGTGTTTTAATAACTTTAACCTATGTGGTGTATCATATTTTGAAAAAGTTATGTACATTTTCATTATGTATAATAGTAAAGTATGTTTTTAATATACGCTTCCGAATAAAATCATATAATATTGATGTCCAGAATGAAAGGTGTTATAAACATTATCCAAATCGATCTGTAATATTTTTATTAATAATTCACCGAGCAGGAATAAAATTACTTGAAAATATTGACAAATAAAATTCACCGACCTTCTCAAATAAATTTAAAAGAAACTTTTAAAGTAAATCAAATAAAGTTACATTTTATATTATTACGTAAAATTTGGATGTTAGGAATTATTATACCATTAGGATAATCTATATAAGGATAATAACATTTAAAAATACATAGGAGTAATAAAAATGATTGAATTTATAATTAATATCGGATAATTAGAATGATGATATCACCATGTCATAAATATTAGCTAATTTGATAAAATTAAGTAATTTAATCGACTATTTGAATTTTTATGACATTATCAAGGGTTTCTTATATTATATTTGAGATTTAGAGAGTCAAACATCATCTAAGTTATAACTAACATATGTGAATTTACTTTTTATTAAAAAGGATTTAAGCCTGAAAGTGTAGAATAAAAAGTAGTTGATTTATAAAATAGCGAAATATGGAATGAGGATTACTATAATCCTTTTAACTTCCAATAATCTATTGATAATTAATAGAAAAGACAACTCACACTTAAACGTGAGATGAATATTTTTAGAATTAAATTTTTATTATGAAAGTTATATGTATTTGAATTGGAATCGGATGTTGATAAAAATCTAATCGGATAAAATATAAAAAAATTTAATGGCATTATCAAGATAACTCACATATTTTTATTTTATTACATTATTAATTATATTTATTAATTATGATGCCATCATTTCCATAATTTTAGCCAATTTAGTAAAATCAAATTGGTTAATTAAATATTTGATGACATCATCGAGTGATTCTTATATTATATTTGAGATGAGATAATAATAATGTTTCGTATATAACTTTTACTATCTTACAAAATAATAAGAATAAATAAAATCTTAAATTATATATAAGAAACATCTTTATGATGTCATCAATTTAATTAAATTATTCAATTAAGTCCTCTTATTTTATATTAATGAAAAATAGTACATTTTTTTAATCTAAGTAACCATCGGATTCTATAATCTATCATATGCGATCATCTTTAAGCAATTAAAATTAATAAAATTTGTACCCTTTTTTAATTATATAAGCATACCAATTTCATAGACTTTTAAAATTTTAATACTGATTTTTAATCTATATAAATCATGCGATTTATATAATCTATAATATGTGGTAAATCATTGAGCAAATTAATATAATTTTTATCCTTTTTTATTCTATAATCATACGAATTTCATAGGCTTACGTGTAAATAATAAATTTCATATTAAAAATCAACAGCACGTGTGTATACACGGATTTAAAGTCTAGTAATATAATAAAATTGATGCAAGAATACGTTACTAAGCAGCCGTTAGAGGAAAAGTAAATTGTTTAGTTTTTTTAATGTAAGAAGTATACCAGGTAATTTGTTGTGTTTATGTCATATTTGAAAAGTAGCTAACTTTAATAAACAAATCTTTGTACTCATTACAAACACTAGTTATAAAAAGACAATTTGGTGGCTACTATAATTAATTTATCATCTTCTTCCTTTGAATATATCTATAGAGTCATGGAAACACGTCTTAAAAACGTCATCAAATTACCTAATGCATAAATTATTATTATATTATGATTATTATTATTATAATTATATACCTTACAATAAAATTTACAAGTGGATCGCAAATTATATAAATGAAGACAACTTCCTTTGAATTTACAAGTGGATCGCAAATAAAATTTACAAGTGGATTCTAAGCATGCAATTAAGCTTGAATGTTTCAAAATATTAAATGTGTACTCTTCGTAATTAGTTTTATTTGATTTTTATAAACAAGTTATATATGGAAAATGCGTAACTGCTTGTCAATAAGTCCTTGAGAAATGCATAACATCTTGTTTGCAACATTGTAACTTGTTACAAATTGAACGTACTTTTGAATTTTGATTAACCCTCAAAATTGGTTAAGGTACAATCATTTTATGCATACACAAATGTGATAGTGACAATATTAAGAGGTATCGTTAACAAAACTCTTTTAATTTTTCAAAAAAAAAAACCTTTTTTAAAAACAATAACGCGCATTAAACAAAGTTATGGTGCGCACAATTAGTCACTCTATTAAACAAATTTTCTCAAAGTTTCTAGTTCTTAATTACTCACAATATTTGAGAATTTAGAAATTTTGTTAGTAAAAATTTATGTGTATCATAAACTAGAAATAAGCTAAAAATATGTCGTTTGATTATTTATGTAAGTTATTATATATGAGCATCTCCGATGACATTTTTCTAAAACTTTTTTCAAAGCTTATTCTAAAATTTGTGCCATAGCTTTTTAATTTTTATTTTTTATAAGAGTTAATCTTTGGTCCATCGATAAAAAAAAAAAAAAGTTTGACCGTTGAAATATGCTAGCGCATTTTCAATGTAATTTGTTTTATTAAAATATGATGTAAGAGCTTTTTATAGAAAATGTTTTAAAAAAGTTCCAACAAGAGTTTTTTTACAAATAACTCTTACACCATATACACGGAGTATCCTCTAAAAAGATTTACATTAGGGTTACTCTATATAGCAAGAAAGATGGTGAAAAAACATGAGATATTTCAAGTATTGTATTATATCTCCTTAATATATATACTTTTTTTCATTTTTTTAGATGATGAACAACATTTTTACATTAAAGTTATGACTTTTTTGCAAAGCTTATTCCAGAAAAATTAAAAAAAATAAAAAAAACTTTGACAATTTTTGGAAAAAGTATTTGAAAAATGTTCATAGGAGAATAACAAAATACCAACCACTCAACCAGCCTAGTAGTTCTTTTGGTCTCCATAGTTTTTGGGTCAATAAATTGACATATTGGCAAGTGCCAATCTTTATCACCGTTGGCTTAATCAAATACTAAAAAAATAAGGTCCATTAATATTAATTAATATTCATTTGAAGTTAATTAGTGAGGATTTTTGGGATATACTTTTTAAGAAGAATGTAATATATATTTAAGAAAATCCCTAAAGCTACGAGGTTATTATTATATTTTCAAGAACTTTAACATTCAATTATTTTTGAAATAGATCCACGTGATTGTAATAGTATAAGCGAACAATAAAAGTTATATTCGAGAAGCTAATTAGTGTAATAAAAGTTATATTTTTGAGGATTTTTGGGATATATATTCGAGTGATTGTACTAAAAGTTATAGATCCACGTGATTGTAATAGTATAAGCGAACAATAAAAGTTATATTCGAGAAGTTAATTAGTGTAATAATTAACTTTTATTATATTCGAGAAATTAATTAGTGTAATCCACGTGATTGTAATAAAATCGTTCGAATAGTTACTCAAACAATAAAAGTTATATTCGAGAAGTTAATTAGTGAGGATTTTTGGGATATATATTCGAGAAGTTATATTCGAGGATATATATTCGAGAAGTTAATTAGTGTATTCCACGTGATTGTAATAAAATCGTTCGAATAGTTACTCAAACAATAAAAGTTATATTCGAGAAGTTAATTAGTGAGGATTTTTGGGATATACTTTTTAAGAAGAATGTAATATATATTCAAGAAAATCCCTTTAGCTATGAGGTTATTATTATATTTTCAAGAACTTTAACATTCAATTATTTTTGAAATAGATCCACGTGATTGTAATTGTGACACCCCGCAATTTCGACATAATTGTAAACATTATTTGCACGAATTTTAGGCTAATTCCCTAACTTAGAGTGAATTCACAACACATTTTAGAGATAAGTCTAGCAAAACCCAACTAGTTAATACACGTAGTATTACATTTCGTAATTTACTATAATTACGCACAGAACGATTGAAACAACGCGACAAAAATATACGACTGTTGGTGAACAAAAATTATTTGATAATATGAGATTATTAAATAAAATTATAAATTATTAAATATTATGCATGTTGATAATATTTACAAAGTATTTCGCGTCGAATAACATTTATTTCGTACAACTCGAAACATATCCATAAAACCGAAACAAAACAAGTTATAATTTTATAACTCAACTAAATTATTTCTATAAAATATCTCAACTAAAAATATACTCGAATACGCATTTAAAAAGTTACCAATAAAAATTATTTTGACATTTAACAATCGGAAAAACGAACACCGCACGGAGCGCGATTACGGGGAACAAAAAGTGGGAGGCTTTCACCAAAACCTCCACACTCTCCTTTTCCTTCCTCATTTCTCACCATCACACACTCTCTCTCTTTCTTCTTTTTCTCTCTAAAAACCACCATCACCACCACCACCACCACCTTAATCCGCCAAAAAGCACCACCAAACGACCTCAAATTCTAAGACTTATTTGGAGGAAAACGTTCACCTCGTCACGATCTACATTTCCATCTTTTCGGATTTCTCTCGCGACAACTTTGTAAGATCCCGACATCTCCGAAAAGTCTTAGATTTCATTATTTTATTTGATATTTCGTGTTTAAGATACTTAATACATCATGTTTTAGTGTTTTTATCAACTAATTATGTCCAAATCGACGCTTAAAACTCGTTTTTACAAACCGATTCACGAACAGTGGTAAGTGACGCATCAGTGCCAAAAACAGTGTAGTGACACTTAAGTGATGCACTAAGTGTCGCATAAAACCCTCTTTTCGCGTCACTTCCTTAAGTGACGCCAAAAACCCTCTTTTTGCGGCACTTCGTTAAGTGTCGGTAACCCGACACTCCATGCCGCACTAACTTAAGTGACGCCTAAAATTCGATTTTCCTTGTCCGACACTACCAACAAGTGACGCATGAAACTATTAAACAATATTAGCGACACTTACTCAGTGACGCTACCTTAAGGCAAGTGACGCCTCAAGTGTCGCTAAAAACAGAAGGTTTATAACTACTTTTTCACTAAGTGTGGAACTTAACCGGGAATTAATATTTACATACAATACGATACACGAACTTTAACAAACGCTACAAACACGCTTACATTATTGAAATTGTGATTTTAAACTATCACCAACGAGTCGTATACATTTTCACAACTACGAAATACAAACGTACATAATTAACAAACGCTTTGGACATAACTTGGTTGTACGGACACTAGCATGGATGGTCGACTTAGACATCCACATACTTATTAAATCTCATACGTTTAGGGCGTTAGGAGATTTCGGATTAGACCTCGGGCTTTAGGCTTTGCTAGCACTCGCACTTTACTTAGCTCAACAGGTGAGTTCACAGCCCCTACTTTTACTGCTTTGTTACTTTTGAACAGGGGTGGAAAACATAGTCAACTCTTTTGCTATGTGTGCAAACTTTTATATAACTGCTTTAATGCACATTATACAAACTATTTATGACTGCGGTCAAACCGTTACAACTCTTGCTTATGAAATGGTATTTCATACGAAAACTAATTTGGTACACGCTGAAGAACGACCAGCTACACACTTTTACAAACTGGCTTTTATGAAACAACATTTTCATAAACATTTGAAAAGTCCCTACGTCTTGGGCACACACACAGAAAGTCCCTACGTCTTGGGCACGCATACAGAAAGTCCCTACTTCTTGGGCAAGGTTTCATCCTACGTCTTGGGTGAAGGCTCTACTTCTTGAGCGGTGGGTCCTACGTCTTGGATGCCAGTCCTACTTCTTGGGCACAACCTGAAAAGTCCCTACGTCTTGGGCACACAGAAAGTCCCTACTTCTTGGGCAGATATTGATAGGTCCTCCTTCTTGGACAAATATTTCAAACGGTACTTTCGGGCGACATCCCGACCAAACTACATTATTGATAAACACATTGGTTACAAACTTTACGTTCAAACTTAAAACATGTGAATTCACTCAACCTCGTTGTTGACTTTTACTATGTTTTTCAGGGAATTAGCAGCACGTAAGAACCGCCTACACATATGGAATCTAGGCGATCCGTGAAGCTTTAGGATGCCAACTTTTGAAACACATGGATTTCTTTTGTATAACTAATCTGTTTTTAGTCATATTTACGAAATTCCATTTTGTAAACTTAACTACTTTTGTACTTATACAATTCGATGAATCGTAAACTTTGTAACTATTACGTATGGCATTCTAATATATACGTTCTGTTGTAATCATATGCTCTGATGCGTATGCATGTACTTTGTATACGTCGGCGCCCTCACTCGATCTACTGCTTCCTCAAAACAATCTGATAACTTTAATTAACGAACTTGGGGGTGCGACAGTAATAGTATAAGCGAAAAAACAAAAGTCAAAAACTTAATATTTTGAGTCTAGAAGTTTATATCGAAATTTTGTAACACTTCTATTGGCAATCATATGATGTAATCAACCTTGCTTGTATCATAATCATTATTAATAAGAGCATTATCATCCTTTGTCTAACAAATTTCACCATTTTTGACTTTTTAATGTAAAAAGTAGACTCAGGACCAAAATTAACTCAAGAAGAAAACTACTCAAGAATATATATGGAGGCGGGCTAGCAGGTTTCGATGCGATTTGGGTATAAATTTTTTATATTATGAAGGTACGGGTATGGTGATGGGTTTTGGTAATACCCGCCCAATTATCTGTAGCCATATCCATAACCATTTACCCATATTCATACCCGCACAATTGTTATTATTAATTTGAGTTTTATATACTATATATATACTCTTTTTTACCATACAATTTTTTGTTCGGTCAAAGTTACGTAAATGGGATAAACGAAACCTGAAAATAAAGACTGAAAAATCGATGGGTAATACTAATTAGGTACCAAGAGGGTATTGGGCCGGGTATGTGTACGAATATTTTAAACGTGTATGGGTACGGATACGATTAAACCCGCTCGAACCCAAGCCATTGCCATCCCTAATCCAGGAATTGGATATTAGAATTGATTAAAAAAATCTAAAAAAAAAGGCGATCGTATATAGGAATTTATATCACTAGGTAATAGAATGAAGCCATGAATTTTTTGAAACTGAAAAATAACGTATTGGAGTTTTTTTTAGGAAAAAAATAAAAAAGTGTGGAGGAATAGTTTGAATTATGGAGGCAAATAATGAAGTAGTTATTAAGTTGTTTTTTTCATAAAATATTTGGAGGAGCGATCTAAAATTAAGGAAAAATAAAGGATTTATATTGTAAATATTGAAGGGTGTATATTGTAAATATAAGGGGCATATTAGTCTTTAAACACACATTAAATGGGATTAAGTATGTCATTATTTTTATTAATGGTTAGATCTTTATCGTTGATCTTCATCTAATGACTATTATTCTTATATGATTTTTCTTATAACGTATAGAAAAATAGATTATTATTATTATTATTATTATTATTATTATTATTATTATTATTATTATTATTGGGACTTTCTATTGTGTGCCCACTGGGCATAGTTTAATAATCATTAAATCCATTTCATTTTCCTATTATAACTCATACTTATTTAATGACATGATATTTTTTCTGTAATACCATTTATGCCCTATTATATTATTTAAGATTTTAGTTAATCCAATTTATTGTCTTCAAATCACTAACTTCAGTACTCCCCGTTTTATTTGTATTTAAATTTAAATTAGATATTTTTTTGAAGAAATAAAATAAAAAATTTGCCAACCTTGGTAAAATGTTAACCTGTGATACAAAATTTGAATAATATTAATTAATTAATTGTGAGTAATTTCTTCTTCATAGACATTTGAACAATTTTCATCTACAGTTTTATTCAAATCAAAGAGAAATTGTTTATGCATTTTTTGTAAGAAAAAAACATTAACTAAAGTGTATATATATTATATATCTGAAATAATTTTCTAGGATGAATATGCATCATTTATAAACAAAAAAAATGTGAAAATCAAAAGGAATTGGAGGGAAATTAGAGAGAAATGAATGAATATGCAATCATAATTTTAGGTAGGAGGTTTGTAGAATATCTTCAAATAATACAAGTTGTATCAAATAATCAATCTCCTAATAAATAAATTAATGACACAATCATACAATTGGTGAATCCCAAATAACTTTCTGACGATTTGTTTGAGATTACAAAAGATGGAGTTGTTAATGGTGATTTTCAAGAAATCGTATGTGATTTGCAATAGACTAGTGTATTACCCGCGCAATGCAGCGGAGTTTAGTACTTCAATATGTTTGAATTACCCGTGATTGTGAGTTGATAACTTTAGTTTGTGCGTATGTAAAGTTTGTGATTCGGGGTATAGTTAGGGAAAAATAAATATTATGTGAAAAAGATGGGGTTATATTATAAAATGAGAATGATAATTAGATAACTAAATATAGAAATATTGAGTCTTAATTTTAAGAATTTCTATAATTAAACTACTAAGATGCTTTATATATTAGTATAGATAGGCTTGTGTTATCGCTTTTGATATCAATTTGTCAAAATTAGTTGATTTATAAAAGGGAAATGCTATTGACAGCCCTAAGGGCTGTCAATAAATGCATTTATTGAAATCAAAGTTTCCTTATATAATTAAAATTATAATTAATATACTGAAGTTTTGTATTTAATTCATTGAAACTTTCCTTTTATATGTGACGTATTAATTATGATTTTTGATAATAAAGGAAAGTTTGAGTTTAATAAATAAGTTCAAGAGTTCTTATTGACAGCCCTTAGGGCTGTCAATAGCATTTCCCTTTATAAAAATAAAAATATAAACACAATAGAATCCTCAAGTTAAACGTCGGATGGCTCACAGTGACCATTTGTGATGTCAAAAGATACAGTTGAGTATCCCTATAAATAAATAAATTGCGTATTTGCTGTTTCTTAGAAAATAAGTATATAAATATAATATATTAAATTTAAAGCTTTAAGGATAATAAATAGGTTGATGTCAAATACAAAATAGGGAGTAAAAGAAAAGGGCATAAATGGTATAACAGAACAAATATTATGTCATTAAATGAGTATGAGTTATAATAGGAAAATGGAATGGATTTAATGATTATTAAACTATGCCCAGTGGGCACATATTAGAAAAGGCCTTATTATTATTACCATTACTACTACTATTACTATTATTACTACAATAACATAAAATAGCGGGCTGCTTTTTCTCAATAGATTTCATATTCGAACCTCATTAGTAACCATTTTATAGGTGTGATCAGGAAAAAGGTTGGAAATTACATGATATCCTAATTGGATTGCGTATACGAGTAAAAAGAACCCGCCCTCAATAAACTAAAAAAGACTAACTTTTTCCACTTACTTGTTTATACATACATACACTTATACAAAACCCGAGTGTAAAGTGAAAAAAGGGTGAAGTGCATAGAATTGCAATTAACTAACTTTTGACATTCGTAGTGTGTACCCAATTATTTGGACGTATATTATGTGTAACAAACTTGTTATTTCCTTTCATTGTATGTATTTTGGTGACATATCAACTTGTAAGAATGCCACGTGATACCTTATATAGATGACACGTTATCAAAATCCATACAATGGAAAGAAACGATAAACTTATTACACAAAATGTACGTTCGAATAGTTGAGTACACACTACGTATGTCAGAATTAATAGTATATGGTGCGGTTAACCCGTGAGATAACAACAACAAAACAGACAAAGAATAAACCTAAAAAATGTGGACGCAATGATTCCAAAGCAATTTAAAATATAAAAAGATATACGTACGATACTAAAATTTGGATTACAAATATTTTTAAATGACTTTTTAATTTATATGATTAGATTACTTAAGATGTCACATTAGAGACACAAAATCTGCCAAAACTGCTTTTGAATAAGAAACATATATCTCCAAGACTCCAACTAATCATGGAATTAGAAAGCTTTTGTGATGAATATTCCAACATTTCTTCCTTAAATAGAGTAATGCATGCACATGATGTGAAAGAGTATGGTATTGTAGAACCTGAATGACTAGAATTTGTAAAACAAGTCCAACAATTAAACCTAAGCCGTATGATCGAAGTCTACATTATTTTCTTTTTCTTTTTAGAAGGGCGAATCTACGAGCTGTATATCACATGTATTACATACAATCGCAAATAACGCCTCCAAAATGAAGTTTAAACCCACCTCCTCTTAATTGATGGATTGATGGCTCATCACATACCGTTAAACATTTATAAGTCCAATATAATCTCTCGATATATTGTATACGAATAAATTTTTGGGAAATTAAAAAAAATGCCACATTTTTTTATCGACTCATTCGTTTTGCCATTCCAAAAAAAAAATTGACGATATACCACCCGAACTCGCAAAAGCAAATTTGCTTTTGCGAGCCAGTGCATGCGAGTTGCGAGTGACCAAATTTGCGAGGTCGTGGCCGAGAAAAGGATGCCATCGCAAAAGCAAATCTGCGATTTGCTTTTTGCGATTTACCTATGCCCGAGGTCGTTGCGAGTAACGAGTCGCTAGCCAAGCCGTAGGCGTGAAGTACGCCCGAGTACGTGCCCTCGCAAATCTTCGGCCCGATTTGCGATTTGCGAGCGCTGGACAAACAAAACGGGTATAATTATTTTAGCCTTTGTTTTCGTTTCATTTCAAAACCCACAATCGATTTGCGATCTACCTCCACCCCGCCGCCGACCTCCACCCCGACCCTCCAGCTACCCACCTCTACCTCACCATCGGAAACCCCCACTCGATTTGCGAGTTACGAGCCACGGCCGGCGTATTTTTGCGAGTTACACCACCGCCGGCACCACCACTCCGCAGCACCATTTCCTTCCAATTTGACGGGTGGCGCAGCACCACCACCCTCCGTCGCACAACCCCCTCCACCCTAAGCACCCACCTTAGCCTCCAACACCCCCAACCACTCTCCGTCGCCACCACCGTCGCCTCCAGCACCACCACCGCCGGTCACCACCGTCACGCTTCACCACTTCCGGTTTTCACGTAACTGATGGCCGATTCTCAGGTATGAAATTGTTTTCGTGTGTTATTGGATAAAATTACCGCGTATTTTTTGAATTTATTACGTTTTAATTTGAATTTTCGTTGTGGCATTTAATCGAACAGTTGGTGTGCAACATATATATTGTATGATGTAAGAGTATATTATGATATCATTTAGGTTACGAAACGTTTAGTTTACAAATGAATGATATTAAGCAATAATTTCAAACTTAGTGCAATAATTATGATGATAGCTTAGTGCAATAATTTCAAACTCAAAGTCGTCTTGAAATTTCATAAACAACTTTTGGTTAAACTATAATTTAACATTTTTAGTAATTCTATATATTATAGAAATTATTTCATTAAAGATGTTGATCGAATAAGTCATGAAGTCGAAGTCCGATAGCAACAAAAATTAATTAAATAGTACAATGCTTCACCAAACTTGGCAAATAAGTTACTTGGATTATGAGTTAAATACGTGGGGCAAAATTACGATTGATTATTAGCATTATTGAGCTTTTGATTGAAACTTCTATAGATAAATAATGCATGATAATTAGAACTTAGGTGCATCATGATATCGACACTAATTGGTTGTTACAGTCGTGATACTGATAGTGGTTAAAGTTTAATTGGTTGTATTTGCGGAAATTTGGATGTATTGATGAGCTGAAAAATCAGCTGGTTTATCCGTTTTACAGAAAGGACATTTCCAATTTTTCCTAAAAAATCTTATAAGTGTTATGTGCACACAGGTTGTTTCGTTGTTTCGATGTATTACTTGATACGTAGTAATAAATAGTGCACGTATAACCACTAACTAGGATGTGTCCCTTGTTAATGTAATGATCGTCATATAGTTGTTTCGTTTTTTTCCGATGTGCACAAGTGAAACCTTAGGTTATTTTTTTCCGATGTGCACATGTGAACTTGTCAATAAATTTTTGGCGTTATAAGTACCATATTCTTGGATAAACCTTCAAGTGCACAGTTGTGTTTGTATTTGGCGTTATAAGTACCATATTCTTGGTCGATATAATAAATAAAAATAATAATAATAATAATAGTAAAAAATAATAGTAAATAATAATAATAATAATAATAATAATAATAATAATAATAATAATAATAATAATAATAATAATAATAATAATAATAATAAGAGATAACTTTAGACCTATAGAGTAGTCTAGATAATATGCAAACATAGTAAATAGATAACTTTAGCATTTTATTGTAACTTCACGTACTCTCAAATATGCTATTTGCATAAAAAATTAAATCCTTTAATATTGTTCTTCATTTGATTCATATAATAAGAGACCGAATGTAGTTGTTTATTATATCACAACCTTTAGTACTATTATTATTATTCATTTTAATAAGATGTGTTGATATCGATTTATTTCATATTACTTAGAACGTGAACGATTTTTAAAGACTTTATATATATTTATTTCATATATATATATATATTTAAAGACTTTAACGATTTTTAAGGTCTTCAAAGTTATATATAAGTATATTGTATATAATGTACGTATGCATTAACGAAATATTTATTGCGTTGATTGATGATTTTGCAGGACATTTTTAATGCAACCCTGACTTTGAAAAGCAGCCTCACCGTTATTAGCAATATCAATTGTCGTTTAACACAGAATCAATTGAAAATTTTTAGAGACCACTGTTTTGGCCATTGGTTGGATGTAAAGTCTCCTGAAAATGACCCTGGATTTGTGCATCATGTGTTGCAGTTTCGACGAACGGAGCGTCCTGGGTTAAAGCACCCTCGCGCGGAGGGGGAGGAGTTATGGTTTAGGGCGGCGAATACTGATGACCATTTTATACGGTTTGGTCGCAGGGAGTTCTGTCTGGTGACAGGTTTACTATTTGGTCCAAATCATGCCGTGGAGGATCATATTCCAAAGGAGGTTCGAGAGAACACCCCGTCATTTAGAAGCCGCGTATTCCCGGATATTCTCAAACGCAGCGTACGTGTATCAGACCTTATGGACAAGTTTCGAGATAAAGGTTTGTTTAGTGGGCCGAGGACGTTGAGCGACGAGGATTGCGTGCGTCTGTGTACGCTTGTGTTGATATATAGAGGGTTTTTGGGAAAGCAGGGTAGGCATAATGTTGAGGATGATCATATGCATATAGTTGAGGATTTAGGTATCTGTGACCGGTACCCTTGGGGTAATATTATTTGGGCCAGAACTTACGAGCAGCTGGATAAGGGGTTGGAGACTCGGTTAAGCCAAGAAGGGATGCAGTACACGTTGAGTGGTTTCGGATGGGCGTGTAAGGTAGCATCTATTGTTCTATTGATTATTTTCTCTTTTTACTGTTAATATAATATATAATACAATAATATGCTGATTTGTTGTTCGGTTATTCTTTCCCAGACTTGGATTTGGGAGGCTTATTATCGTCAGGTAGGGAATGTTGCTACAAGGCCACAACGAAATCAAATACCACGTGGGATCTACTGGAAGCGTAAAAAGAAGGTGACTGAATTCAAAGAGTTCGAGCAATGCTTGAAGATTGCGGTAAGTTAAAATTTCATAAACTAACGTATGCATGAACATGTATATGTATTGTTTAATAAAATAGTTTTTCCGTTCCCAATTTTATATAGGGACCTTTTATATATCTCTCTTTATACTTATATATATATATATACTTATATACTTGTATACTTAAATACTAGTATACTTATATTCTTATATACTTGTATAATATATATATATATATATATATATATATATATATATATATATATATATATATATATATATATATATATATATAAAAGTAAGTATTATATATATATATAAGTATATAAGTAAGTACATATATATAAGTATTATATATATGTACTTACTTATATACTTATATATATATATATATATATATAAAAGTAAGTATTATATATATGTATATATATGTATATAGTTACTTATATACTTTTATATATAAGTAAGTAAGTATATATATATGGATTAAATTGATGAACATTTGATGACTTGTTTTATGCAGAAGGATACTATACCAGAGCATCTTCCGAAGATAACTTTGAAGCCAAATAAGTATGAGAAGAAGTGTCAATGGTGGATTGATAGCTGCAAATACTTTGACGACCAGCTAGTTGCCGAGAGGCCATTGAAGAAGGCACGGAAAAGTCAAAAGGAGGATGCCGAGCCATCTGATCCGATCCCATCCCATGACGTACGATATGATGATTTTCAATTGAATCCGTCTCATGACGATCAGGCGACTTATGATTCCGTGGGTACAGATCGTCGTGAGGCCTCTCAGCCAGCATCTCAGGCTGGTACTTATCATTCTTTACAAGACGAAATGCAGAAGATGAAACAGACCATTTCCACTTTAGCTACGCGAGTAGATGAACAACAAAGTACTATAAACCGGTTGTTGAAGATGGTTGAGACGCGGCAGGTATGAGGTTTATTAATTCTAGCATTTTATATATGCCAAAGTGTTTTTTATTTAACACGTACCACTTTAATATATATATATATGTATGTATACATGGTTAGTATATATATAAGTCTATGTTACATAAGTATATATATGTATAGTATGGAATATTATTTGTATAGTATATATATGTATATATAAGTATATTGTATATATTGTACATTATATAAGCGGAAATTTGGATGTATTTATGAGCTGAAAAGTCAAGTGGTTTATCCGTTTTACAGAAAGGTCATTTCCAATTTTTCCTAAAAAATCTTATAAGTGTTATGAATTCAAGTAAGTAAGTATTTATATAAAGTATATATATATATATATATATAGGATTAGGATCAAGGGAGAAGGAAATTTAGGTGGAGAAGAGAGAGAAAGCAATATGATTCAGTATTTTTATACTATGATTCATTTTTTTATTATAATAATAAAAAAATGAATCATAGTATAAAAATACTGAATCATATTGCTTTCTCCCTCTTCTCCATCTAATTTTTCTTCTTTTTTGATCCCGTTACTATCTATATATATATATATATATATATATATATATATATATATATATATATATATATATATATATATATGTGCCAAAGTGTTTTCTATTTAACACGTATCAAATTAATTTTTCAGGCTGAGGGTGATGACGATGTTGTTGATGAGGGTTACGTTTCTGACACCCAGCTTTTTTCAGCCAGCAAGTACTCGGTTGCATATGGGTTGCGCCGAAGTATGAGAGATCGTCGACGTGCTCCGGCTAGACTTTCGCCGTATGTTACACCAACACATATGAAACAACTTTTGCAGAAACCCTTGAAGGTGCCTGTGGTGGAGCATGAGGAACCACCACCAGTTAATTTAGGAGTCGATGATGTGATTGTTGGTGCGTCTGAGCCGGCTAAGCCGGCTGAGCAGGCTAAGCCGGCTGAGCCGGCTAAACCGGCTGTGCCGGCTAAGGCGGTTGTTGAGCGAGCGGCTACAGAGCGCGGAAAGAAGTTGAAGCGCCCGGCAAGGAAATGGTCGGCCAAGAAGGCGTTACCCGAGGAAACGTTAGTGGGCATGGTTGACAATTTGGTGAACGAGAATGGTTTTCTCACTCCCCCGCCCCCTGTCATACGTCAGACTAGAGAGATCGACGGGCCATCCACAGTTGAGGAGTTGTTTGCGAGTGGAGGTTCTGTGCGTTGTATGTTTATTCGACCGGGCACGACTTATGTGGAAATCACAAAGGAATTTTGGGGGCGGTTGTATGGAGATTTCGATAGTGGTTACTTGGACAACTTTGTAAGTTTACGAGTGCTTTTTTTTTCCAACTTTGGCATCTTACATACGTGATACTAACCTAGCTTTAACAAATTTTTAGCATATTGACGGTTGGAGCTATCTACTCATGTGGTGGAAATATCGAAGCTGGACTCGACCAACTCAGCTGGAAAAGACATTGAATTGGACAATTATGCCCATAGGTTTTATTGATATGATAGGTGCGTTCAAGAACTACAAGGACGACAGAAAGGAAAAGGCCCAGAAGAAGAAGGGAGATCTTGTGGTTGCCGAGCCGGGTAAGTATATATTTATGTTAATTTGTATGTATATATATATATCCCATACATATATATATTTTAACATAGAGTTTGTAAAATGGTAGTGTCGATTATATTATAGTGTTGATAATTGTGGGTACTTGTTGAACCTTTGATGATGTGATAAGCTTAAATATTAGCTGGTTTTCCGTTTTACGAAAAGGACATTTTCATTTTTTTTAATGTATTATAGTTTTGGGCTAATCTTTAATATACTTGTGTCTATTAATACAGCTGACAAAACTGAGACATCATCCGGACCAGACTACAGCTTGTTAATGGGATATGGTAACGGAAAACGCAGCCCATACTATCCATGGTGGACTTGCGACAAAGTCAGTAAAGTATAATATCAGCATTCAATAGAAGTTGATACATTTTCACATTTCCCTAATAAAATATGTCTATTGTAGGTACTTATGCCGGTCAACATCGAGAATAGGGATCATTGGGTTCTAATTGTGTTGGATCTCCATACTTGGGATGTAGAGGCATATGATAGCTGTAAAAGACTGAAATGCAACAAGGAACTACTAAAAATTGTTGAAACCTTAGGTCAAAATTTAGTTACATATGTAGACGCCATTGGCTATTGGAACCACGTTGATGAAAAAAAGCATTTTACGCGTGATACCACTGAGTGTTTAACTCAGTGGATGGAGGATGTGCCTCAACAGTCTGGGAGTCTAGGGGATTGTGGGGTATGGGTGTGCAGAAATATGGAGCAGCTTGCATATCGGGAGGACTACAGGGTGAGTGGGGAGACTGATTTGATTGCTGCGGATTATAGGCGACGGATGATTGATACTTTCTTCAGTGCGCGTTTTGATTGGGAGCCGGCTGACGGATGATTGCCTTACATGTAATCGAATATTTTGGGAATTATGTAGTAGTTATTAATTATGTACTAGTTAACAATTATGTGCCCTCGCAAATCGCAAATGAATTTTTTGCTTTGCGGTCTGCGATTTGCGATTTGCGAGTCACCATAGTGATTGTGGATAAGATTTTCAATGTGATTTTATGACATTACTTTATCCACGTATGCCCATTTTTCAGACATTACCTTATCCATTGATGGGATTTTCTGACATTACCTTATCCACTTATGCAGATCTTTTGGATAAGCTTATCTTGGTTGAAATTTATCTTTAAATAGACCTTATAACATCACTCTTCCTTCATCATCAAATTCTAGTATGTTTCATTTATTTAAATCTCGGGTAACAAAATGCAACTGATTAACCTTAATGTTTTTTTTGGGGGGGAACTTCGTGATGACAATAAGGCGTACGAAAATGGGCTGAAACAAACATTCGTCGATTTCGATGTTAAGGCGTTTGATCTCAGTAAGTTGTTTTCCTATCTTAAGGGAAACATAAATTTCGCTTTTACTGACGTATACTACTGTGAAGTCGGCAATCTTCAAAGTGCTGGTGCTCGTATGCTTCTGTCAGATGAAAACTGGAATACAGTAGTAAAACATGCAAAAGAATGTTGTCAAGGTATTGAGCTATATCTGGTACACATGGATGAAGAACCCGAATTGAATTTCAGTGAGTGTGAGAGTGATGACAGCAACGCACATTACTACCGCTGAATGTCAGTGAGTATGAGAGTGAAGAACCCGAATTGAATTTCATATGTTGTAATGTAGGATTTTAATTCTAGTTTGTATGTTTTTAATTTCAGTGTGTAACGGCTTTGTAATATCTCGTCCAATAATAAAATAATATGGTTGGTAAAAACTGAATCTTACAAATGGATAACAAATAATATGGTTGGTATAATATATAATGTTTTGTAAAATTGTGCGTTCGGGTACCAAATAATCTAGTTGGTAATAAGTGAATCTTACAATTTGAAACGAATGTTGTCAAAAATAATAGTTACAAAATGTTAACATGTATATTGGACACGTTTACGATTTGCGATTTGCGACTGACCTTATCCTTCGTTGATAAAAATTTTGGTGAGATTTCCTGACATAACCTTATCCGTTGTGGATAAGATTTTTGGTGAGATTTTCTGACATAACCTTATCCTTATCCTTATCCGTTGTGGATAAGATTTTTGGTGAGATTTTCTGACATAACCTTATCCTTATCCTTATCCGTTGTGGATAAGATTTTTTTACGGATTTTGTAGATTTTTTCGGATAACATTATCACAATGGAAATGTAATTATAAAATCACCTCAGAAGGTCCGTCTTTAGTCTCAACCATTTGTAAACACATTGACACCAAACTGTGAAATCATTTTCCATTCGCCAAAAACATTTTATTCTTCAGTTCCACTCGATGAATTTTTCAGGTACGAGTTCTGATAAGATTTAGTTTTATTTACTTTCATTATGGAAAAGTTCAAGGTATTTATATGTTATGGTGGTCGTTTTGAATATATTGATAACATCCCGATGTATTTGCCAATAGAGTGTGGTAGAGTGCCATTAAAACTTCCAGTGGCACCGGAAAAACCCATGACATGCAAAGTATTGATGAAAAACGTTTTAAAAAAACTTGGTCTGCCACTGGATACACCAGTTTGTCTGAAATATAAAGTAGATCAATATGTTATTGATATAAATGATGATGCTGATGATTTTGGAGATTTTTTGTGCCATGCAATTAACAAAGCTCCGATAGAAATTTACATTGTCGATATTGTAAGGAAAGTTTCGGGTATGGGTAGCAATAATCCTAGCAGTAGTAGTTCTGGCATTCAAAACCAATTTCACCAACAATTTCATCAACTACACACTAATGAATACAATCAACATCACCAATATCAGTCATCTCAACAACCCTTTCAACAAATTCCATTTCCTTTCCAACCACAATATCAATTTCATTATCATGCGGCTCCAACAAACATGCCGATGCATAACTATCCTACACAACACACGCAAGACATGCCGATGCATAACTATCCTACACAACACACCCAAGACATGCCGATGCATAACTATCCTACACAACACACCCAAGACACATCTTTTAAGGTAGATGAAGAAACCCAAGATGATTCTAAATATCATGTGAATGTTCAATATGATCACACTAATTCAGAATACTATGTGGAGGAGCCGGATACACATCCTGATGATTTTGCTCATTATGATGAAGAAAATGTCAATCCACCTAAGGATCATGACCATCCATTTTGCAATCACATTGTTACTGATGATGAGGAGGATGAGCCTGATCCAAGAGATACATATGACATTCCAATACCACAAAGAGCGGCAGCAAAAGAGATATTCTGGAATATGCCATCGCCTTTAGGAAACGAAGAAGAAGAAGTTCAACAACGACCAGTGAGCATGTACGAGACATCTAGTCGGATTCGCGAGGGCAAAACTTTCGAAACTAAAGAAGAATTTCTTCTCCAGTTGCATACAAAGTGTCTCGAAGAAGGTTTTCAGATTAAGCTGAAGAATTCAGACAAGAAAAGGTACTCGGCAAAATGTATCTTGCCTAATTGTGATTGGAAGATTAGTGCAGCGTGTATCAGAGATAGTCACAACTTCCAAGTTAGGAAGTTACGTGATGTTCACACTTGTTCGCGTACTCAAAATATGCCTAACAGCCGTTCTGCGAGCAAGAAAGTGCTTGGTAACATCTTAAAAGAGGCGATGAGTTTGGAAGGACGTGTATACAGAGGCAAAGAGATCAAACTTGATATGACTGAACGCTTTAAAATAAGCCTTACATACAACCAAGCATGGAGAGCAAAATGTTACGCTATAGAGTTGTTGAGAGGTACTCCAGCTGAATCGTTTACGAAACTTCCAATTTACCTCCACAACCTAAAGCTATATAACCCGGGGAGCATTACAAATCTGCGTACAGACAAAGAGAATAAATTTGTAATGTGTTACATGTCCATAGGTGCAGCTGTAAGTAATTATTGTTGGTTTACATCCTATGTTCGCATACGTACATGGTTTCCAAGATTTATGTGTTTTTTAATCTGAACTTGCAGGTACGTTCTTTTGTCAATCATACACGCCCAATTATAATCGTCGATGGTGCCCATTTGAAGGGGGGTTACTTGGGTACTAACTTGATTGCCGTGGCGATGGACGGTAATAATGGCATCTTGCCACTAGCCTATGGAATTGGGGCGGGAGAGACGGCCGACGTTTGGACGTGGTTCTTAGGGAACTTACGAGACGCCATTGAATCTGCAGGTGGTATTAGCAACCTGACATTCATCTCTGACAGGGCTCCAGCAATTGCATCCGGCATCTCTGCTGTGTTTCCAGAGGCATTTCATGCCTTGTGCTGTCGTCATCTGTTGATGAACTTGAAAAGCAAATCTTCAAAGGTCAAGCACTTCGAATGGCATTATTGGCAAATGTGTAAGGCGTACCGTAAATCAGATTTTGATCGCCATTATGATGCCATTTCTAGACATTTACCGGCTTCAGCTAAGGTTCTTGCGGACGTGGGAAAAGAAAGATGGTCGAGGCATCACTCAACAAACACACGATATGCTTACCTCACAACTAATAGTGCGGAGTCCATTAACGCCATGACAAAGCATGCAAGGAAACTGCCGGTCACAATGCTATTGGAGTTTTTTAGATCTTCTATACAACAATGGTATTTCAAACATCGGAATACTGCCGCAGCTGTTACAACACCTGTCACACCGTATGCGGAGCACAAAATCGGTAAAAGGGTTAACAAATCGCTGCGCTGGAGGGTCAACCCATCGACAAATATGATATGTGAGGTGGTAGACGGGAAGAAGAATGGGACAGTCAACTTGGAAGCGAGAACATGCACTTGCATGCAATGGCAATTATCAGGTTTACCTTGCGGACACGTATCGGCAGTGACCCGTTACTTTCATATGGACAACGTGTTCGGCTTTGCAGAGAGTTATTTCACCACGGAAACATATCGAGCGGCCTACAGTGAGGCTATAAATCCACTGCCTCATCCTTCAGAGTGGGCAGATCCCGGTAATTTGCAGATTTGCTTGCCGCCGATACTTGTGAAAAGGCAATCTGGTCGCCCACCTGGGCGTGCACGCATTCCTTCTAAAGGAGAGGATAAAGGAAAATACACAAAGCAATGTAGCCGTTGCAAGGAACATGGTCATAGTCGAGTTAATTGTATGGCTCCATACGATAGAACAGACGAGCCAAGCCGATCAAGAACCACAACAAGATCCAAGTCAAAGGCAAAATCAAGATCCAAATCAAGATCGAAAATGGTGAGTTCTCAAAAATATTCATATAAAAACTAACATATTACATTGTATCATTAAATCATCCTCAAATATTTACTTGCAGAAAACGTCCAAAAAATCCACGAATGGCCATATCGAGGACGAAGCTGCAACCAGGTCTCAGCCGACTCAAAGCTATCCAAGTGTTCATTTGAGTGACCCTTAATAAAATAAAACCTATGTTATGTACTAGTTAACAATGTTATTTATGTTTTTATTATCGTGGTTAATTTGAGTGAATGAAATTGCTTGTTGTTCATTTTTTCATGTTTGAACAATACTAAAACATCTTCACTACATAACGATTAACGTTACATAACAATTAAATGGACTCTAACAAAACAGCTTATATAATGATTAACATAATTTGGCAAACATCCAATTGATTGAAAAATAGGTACGAATTACAAGATTTGACTACTCACTAGTCGAATAAACGTCTTGCACTTGAAGAACCAGTACTAATTTTAGAAATTCGTACTGGCATTGTTTGATCAGAGTTTGAGAAATGTGCCAGATCGTTACGTGTAACATAGACCTCAATTTCTTTATGAATTTTTGCGTAGTCAGTAATCTGCTTCAGTTGGTCGACATCGTCCGTTATCAATTGTAAACCAGTATCTAGGTCTTTACCAGGCTCTTTATAGTAACAGAACCACTTCTTTGGAGCCCAATAACCTAGCTCTTCCAAAGCGTAATCCAAAAATTTGGTGGAAAATTCGTCGACATCTACGCAATCAATATATGTCAACAAACCTTGCGTGTACATTCTTTTTGCTCCCTGAAAGTGCCCACAGTGATGAAAAGCGATTGAAAACAACTCGGGAACTTCTGCGTATAATTCTTCAGTAAATGATTCTTCATTAATGGATCGGAATTGCCAAAAGTGACCTGATTGAACCATTTTTTAAATTTATATTTCTTATATTCTGAAAATTCGTAAAAATCTTGTCAATGACTGCTTACAATCACACTATTTATAAATGGCAGAATATCACGAAAATCATAGAAAATCTTATCCATTTATTAGAGAATATCCCGCAAATCACGGAAAATCTTATCTAAAAATCTTATCCGAAAATCTAATATCCCGAATATCACGCAAAATCTTATCTAAAAATCCAGATATCTTATCCAACAATTTTATATACCACAAATCACGAAAAAGCGTATCCAAAAATCTTATTCAAAAATCTAAAATCCCGAAAATGTCAAATATATATATATGTGCAATGCATATATACAATGCATATAAATGTACATATAAAAAATAATGTCAAAAAATGTCAAAAAAAAAATGGTTAATTATATATATATATATATATATATATCCCGAAAATGTCAAATATATATATATGTGCAATGCATATATACAGTGCATATAAATGTACATATAAAAAATAATGTCAAAAAAACAAGGTTAAATGTATATATATAAAAAATAATTGAAAAATGCATATATATTATAAAAAATATGTCAAAAAAAAATGTACATATATAAAAAATAATTGAAAAAAGTAGTGTTCGTGGAAAGCGATCTCGATCTCGGATACGACTAGGAAAGCGATCTCGGATACGACTAGGCAAGACTCATTACTCGACAACGGCTCGGGCATAGGTAACAAGCAAATCGCAAATCGCAAATCTCAGATTTGCTTTTGCGAGGGCACGTAATTCACGCCTACGGCTTGGCTAGCGACTCGTTACTCGCAACGACCTCGGGCATAGGTAAATCGCAAAAAGCAAATCGCAGATTTGCTTTTGCGATGGCATCCTTTACTCGGCCACGACCTCGCATATTTGGTCACTCGCAACTCGCATGCACGGGCTCGCAAAAGCAAATTTGCTTTTGCGAGTTCGGGTGGTATATCGTCAATTTTTTTTTTTGAATGGCAAAACGAATGAGTCTATAAAAAAATGTGGCATTTTTTTTAATTTCCCTAAATTTTTTGGTTTGGTGAAAGCACCTCAAAATGGATATGGGCCGCAAGTAATTAGATTTTATTAGTATGAACGTCTTAAAAATGGGCTTAAGACCTGGGCCTTTTGTTAAAGTAATACAAAAGGAAAAAATCTAGAATTGGATTCAACATCAGAAAACATGCTTAATCACTTCACTTTATATATTACAAGATACAATAACAAAATTCATCAAACTTAATTAAACAATATTGGGTGTAAATTGCTAATTAACTAGTGCCTTAAATACAACGAAATGGGATCTAAAATTTGAGCACAAGATATAGCATCAATCTAGCCTATGTCCAACCCCAAACCGCGGTAAGGAGATACAACATGAGTAACGATAGCGGGTATAACAAGTAACCCACATAACCGGTCCAGAGTGGGAAACTCGTTCTCGTACTTGTGAAAATTCCCATTACTCCACAAATAATTAACACAACTAGAACCTCGGCAGATACATCCCATACCAAATCTCTTATATACACCGTTAACAAAAATGTCGTCAAACTACTCATATTACTCATGAACACTCCTGAATAGATCTGCATAATAAAAAGAAATCATTAAGTCCTAATTAAACAAAAATGTGGTGTTGAAAGAAAGGTATATACTAGGAAGTTATTGGACTTGGGCAAGATGGGTTACTAGATTAAGAGTAAAAACATGTATTTAGTATGTGGACGGGAGACTAGAAGAAAATATGCACCTGGGAAAGCGTTAAAGATGCAGCACGTTGAGTCTTTTGGCTTGCTGAAGTAATTGTTGATAAGAGACGTGGTATGTTTATGGCACACGGTATTACAACGTATGGGATTAGGAAAGAAGGTACATTTGCAGCAGTAGCAAAACTTGAAACATTCATTATAAGTGGAAGCGCAATGAGAGCAGTTATCGCAGTCCCAAGGGTAACCAAAGCCAAAGCCTCCAAGTAATCCCAAATCGAATTTTGAGCATTAAGGTTTGTCGTCTTAGGTATCAAAGCCTCTTGTTGTTCTTCATCTGTACCCTGTAAAAATACACAAGATGGTTACTTTACTACTCCGTACTTTATAGCCTTATAGTTGGTGCCTAATAACAAGACAAAAGATTACTTATGCTTCCTAAAATAGAAAGTTACCTCTTGAGATTTGATGAAGAAACCAAGGGGATTATAATCGTTCTTGGAGAGTGATTTCCTTGCATCCTGTAGCCATTTTGTTGTAACTCTAACAAACTCATCCTCTTGGATGAATTTGTCGCCTGAGATATCAAGTTGATCCATGACTCTCTTTACAAGATCTTCACTAATTTCACCGTCTGCTTGTAGTTGCATTCCTAAGATTAACGTTTTGAATTCTGCGTATGTCACTTTACCATCGTGATTTTTGTCAAGTTCCTTATAAAGGCTGCATGTTAACAAGTCACATTCATAAGATTTATTAAAATTTAAAAAAGAAAAAAACAGAAACAGAGAGACATGTACTTACTCTTTAATTAGTTTCACATTTGGCTTTCCGTTCGTAGACAGTACTTTCAGTAATTTGTTCTTGACAAATTTTTGTGTGATATAGTCAAATCTTCTATTTTGAATCGACGGTTGGAAGATCTACAAGAAATAATGCAAACAATTATATTGTGACATTTGACACCATATCTAATTTAATGTTTATCCTATAGAATCTATTTGAGATTATGTGTTGTATGAAATATAATAAGTAGCTAACCTGATACACAATGTAAGCAATGAAGAAAGACAAGGTGATGATGAGGGTGACTAAAACTATCACTCGAGTTACTGAAGTTGAATTGAATATTTTTGGGAGTTGAAGAATGAGAAATGGGATCATTGACACAAGCATGATTCTCGCAGTGTAGCTTGTTTCGCTGTCAGTTGTGAGACCATATGCTGTAACAAGTAACAAAATAGAAAACGTTTCAGATTAACACTAATTCGATATTTAAGTCAACTCTTAAAGAACTTGTGTGCATGCTTGTTTGGTTATACTATCTGCATTATAAATTTAAGATATATAATCTTTGAAAATCAAGTATTATATACCAGTTAGTTTCTGTAAAAACGGTGGCTCTTCTCCAAAAAGTTGTCGTAAACCTGTGTCATCATCGTCTGCAAGATCGTAGCTTCCAAAAGCAATGACAGAAGGCCAAATGAGTGTTAGACTCAAAACTGCTGATCCTGCTAGCACATTCATTCCCATTGCAGCACTAAACGATGCACCCATGTCATCACTCGATAATCCATTTTCTGCAAGATTATTATCAAGTATGTTAATATCTTGCTCATTTGTGTTAACTTTTATTATTTACTTTTATGAGATTCATATGGTTTATTCAAAAATTATTTTATCAAGTAAGTCGTGTGTTTTTTCACTTTTTTGCTCAAAATGTAGTAATACATGTCCAAGTATTTTAAGAAAATCAAAATGTCATTAGTCTAGCGGTATCGAGGTAATTTCCCAATCATTAGATTGTGGGTCCAAGTTCTGGTGTTGGGACAAGTGTACATATTCGTGAACTAATGTATATATTCGTGACATATAGTTGTGTACGTGACTACTTGCCCTTCTTAAATTATTAACAAAAAAAACTTATATGGAAAACAAACTTGGTATACTGTCATGCAGATACAAGTGGGTCAAGTTGTTATAAAGCACCAAACATATTATGACTTTGGTGAGCTGATTCATTGTACCATTTGCAAGCCAAATTTTCCTTTGACTTGGTCAAAGACTAAACTCTGTCATATTCGTTAGTTCTTACTCCGTCATATTTCACAAAGTTACATTTTTTGGATAAGAAGAGAAATTGAATTATTTAACCATATATAGGCCATAGGAGTACATATCAATTGTATTTGCTTCTTTTCTTCTTTTGAGATTTGATCAAAATTCTATCTTTAATCAAAAGTCAAATCAGGTACTCTGATCTAATCCAGGTAAATACGATTAAGAAACAGTTGTTATAACCATAAAAAGTTAACAGACAGAGAGAAAACAACATCATTTGTTGCCCGTAATTAGAAATGGAATCACTTTTCTTTTTCCTTATTCACACATTGATTGTTCTGGTTTTGTAATTTAGTTAAACGTATCACATGGCAAACTCATAATGCTCAATTGCAGATAAAAGCTATGAATCATAGTGGTGGATCTGAGATTTGAGGTGACCCGTAGCACAAGTATCTCAATTATTGTGAACCCGTAACACAAATAAAGAATGCATCTTTTATAAGAATTTTGAAACTTCGCATAGCGAATGAACATGAACCCGTAGCTACGGCTATCCGTTGCTCCGCCCCTAACAAAAGCCCCATCCCTGGCCTTGACCCTTCCCCTGTTACCCACTTAACCATACCACCAAAAAACAGTCATTTTTACTGTTTGAATCTTACATTTGTGACTATTCCCTAAATCTCACATCTAAATGATATTTTCTTGAGTTTTATATGAATAAATTTATTACATCCATGATATTTTCTTAAGCTGAAACATGGGATAAAGAATGAAGCTTACCAAGGATAAGGAAAAGCATAGGCAAGTTTGCAAGAACATGGAACAAACTGGCACCAAAGATACCGGGTCCGATAAGCGCGAAAAATTTATCCGACCCGTTCGAAATATAACTTTGACCAATAGACATCAAGTACTGATAAACCACAATCAAGAAGAGTGTTCCCCAAAGACCACTTGTGCATGGCAAGAACCCATATTGTGGTACACATGTATCTGCTGTTGCACCCTTTATTTTCCCACAAAACACCATCAAGATTATTGCCAACAAAAAGCTCCCATTTTTTCCATATATTTTCATCTTTTCGATCTTTTTTCTCGTTATCGAATCTAGACCTTGAAAGGTCGATCAGTTGGGTTGATAAGAGAGAATGTAGAGGTTTTTTTATGGGATTTTAATTAGAATCTTTGTAGGTAACTAGGTATATATATAAAGGATTAATATGTTAAGTAAACTGTTTTGTAAGAAGACAAAGGTCGTGAATATGTAGGAAGGTGACGAAATGGTTGACTTTCAAAGATATACACCCGTTTGTTTCAGTCAATTACTGTAATTGTTTAGAGCTTCAAAATTAAATTAATCACTTGTATAGTACTTTTTTATTAATCAGATACTCCGTATATATTATGTTATGCAAAAGTGTCAACTTTTCATTTTATTTTATTTATACCGTTATAACAATAAAGACTCGATGACACACTTGAATCTACACATTGCTGGGATGAAATTATACAATTAAGTTATAATTTACAAAGATCGTGTGTAAAATATTTAGTAAATTGAATAAAAATTCTTTTGATAAAGTCAAAAGTCAAATACAATATGTATAAAAAATTTCCAAATTATTTGCAGCCGCACTTGAATATTCAACCTTTTGGACCCGGTACTCGGGCGATTAATCCACCCTTAACGACCTCGTTTTAACACCTTTAAGATTTTATGTTAATACTTGACTGATTATAATTAAATAACAATCCAATCTATAAAATGAGTGGGTATATGGGAATAATATAATTTATACTCCCTCCGTACCTCTTTTTATTGTTCTGTTTTGACTTTTGAAGTATTTCCTTTTCAACTTTGACGTTAAATATTTTTCTTTGTGTTATATAATACTTGATGAAAATTATACCCAATGAAAATACATTTAAAACTCAATTCATTCATATATTTTGCATCAAGTATTATATAACACAAACAAAAATATTTAAAGTCAAAGTTGAAAAAGAAAGACTTAAAAGTCAAAACATGACAATAAAAAATGGGACAGAGGGAGTAGTACAAATTTACATGTATAACATTCTCATGAAGAATAATAATCACTGGTTTTATACTAATGGAAAAATGATTGGTGTAGTTCACAACACCTAAGTTGGATGATGTTAGACTTAAAGATATATAGTACCATTAAAATTAGTTGCAAGAAATAGAAAAAGATAACCCAAGTTGCTTATAAAACGTTTTTTTTTTTTTTTTTTTTTTTTTTTTTAAAGAAGAAAAAATAACAATATTAAAGATGGAATAATATAATAAAAACAATTTCTTTTTTGTAAATAATTAACCGTTCAACCAATCAACCAAAGGGTACGTGAGCAGGTAAGGACGACAAGTTGATGATCGAGGCTGCCTATCGATTTAACAATTATTTATTATCATTTAATTAGATTAATTAACTTCGAACCATCATCAGTCGTATTGAGGATTAAAAATGAAATAAACTTACTAGTATATATGATGTTAACGAGGTATTGCATGCCCTCGCGTTGCGACGAGATGAATATAATATTATTAAGCTATATTCGTATGCTATATATAATTGTTAAAGAAATGTTGATAATAATAGATTTTTATTACCAACTTTCGCATCAAGAAATAATTATATTTTGGATCATGTTCGATACGTTTTAAAAAATTATAACCACTCTTTCGTTGACATGATATAATCAACAATAATTTTTAAGATATTTTCTTATATAAATCCATTTAAGTTTTTGAAAGAACTGTAAATATTTAAGTTTTATTGAAATAGTAGTTTCGATTACATATATAATTTGATTAACTAATTTAATTTGTAAAATGTTAAACGAATGGTTAATAAAAAAAATTGCAAATCGAATTTTAGAGTTTTTAAAGAAGATATATTGAAATAAAGATTTACAAAATTAGAATTCATTATTATATAATTTAATAAAAGGTAGAGTAATTTTAGACTACACTAAAAATAATCATAAAGTAAGGAGAAAATGTGATTCTTTCTTGAATTTCATTATTAAAATATTTTTTTTAAAAAGAGCTGCAACATGGATTTGAATGTAGGTCAATGAAACATACTACTTCCTTCGTCTCAATTTTAGTGTTCATTTTTTTTTTTTGTTATGTCTCAAAGTAATTGTTCACTCCCAATTTCAACAAATCGGAGAGCAGCTAAACGGAGAAAAATAAAATTTTATTGGTTAGCACGGTAATCAATGCATTTTTCTTAAAATGTGTATATATTGAAAGGTCATTTAATTGGAACGGAGGAAGAAACATCCTTTTTGAGATGTCTCAAAGTAATTGTTGACTTTCAATTTCAATCAATCAGAAACAGCTAATCGGAGAAAAATAAAATCGAAAGGTTATAACACATAAACAAAATAAATAATAATAATGGCAGCTGCTAACCACGAACCAGCACCATTTTATACAAATGGATTCAAATCTAAATATGCTGATGTTATTAAAGCGAAAATATGAAGAAAAAAAAAGTAATAAACAATATAGCTTAGTTAATTAACAATAGAAACAAAGTAATGATAACAACAAAAACAAAGTATTAATATACAAAAATAAGCAATAAAAAAACAAAAATAAACAACAAATAAATAAGGTTAAAAAAACAAATTATTAATATAAAAAAATAAGGAGTATAAAAACAAACAAAAAAACCAACAAATAAATAAGGTTTGATAAATTAATAAATAATAATAACAATAGAAACAAAGTAATAATAACAACAAAAATAAACTAATAATATACAAAAATAAGCAATAAAAAAACAAAAATAAACAATAAATAAATAAGGTTAAAAAAACAAATTATTAATGTACAAAAATAAGGAGTATAAAAACAAACAAAAAAACCAACAAATAAATAAGGTTTGATAAATAAATAATATAAAAAATATAATAATAACAATTAAAAAGAAGTAAAACAAATATGTTAACCATGTGGCTCGAACCCCTGACCAGGGGTGAACAAAAAAACCGAACCCGGAACCGAACCCGATTTAAAAACCGAAACCGGAACCGATTTGGAACCGGTTTTTGAATACCCGGTTCGGGTTTTTTCAATACCCGGCGGGTAGGACCCGGTTTGGATTTCGGATTTCAAAATCGGGTTGGGACCGGGTAGGAAGCGGGTCGGGTTGGAAAACCCGGTATAAAACCCGAAAAAACCGGTTTAAAAATCGGTATTCGTGGGTTAAAAACCCGGTTCGGGTCGGGTCGGGTAGGTCAACGACCCGGTTTCGCTTCCTTTGACTAAAAACCGGTTCGGGTACCGGGTATGCCCGAAACCCGATTTTGTTCACGGCTACCCCTGATCATGAGAAACAAAACACACAGAGAAGACCACCAAGCTAATGATACACATGTTAACATCTTTTGCATGTTAAATATATATAAAATAAGATAATCCATATAAAACAAAAAAGTTACTATTCATAACAACTACTCAATTGATATTAGGTAGTAATTATGTAAGTTTACGTAGTATTCAACTATCTTTTGATCGATGATAAATATAGCATATTGAACATGCATATATGCATGCTGATGCTGATATATTTAGCTAATTTTCTTATAACTTCATATATGAAAATAACTAGATCTCAACCCGTGTATACACACGGCTCATAAGATTTGTATTTGATTTTTAGAAGTATACATATATTGTATATGTATCATTTTGTATGAGTTAAAATTGTAAATACTTTTTATATGCTTGTTGATTTGACACTGAAGTCTGAAGAGTAAAACCATAAGAAAAATAAAAATAAATAAATAAAGATGAAACTTAAAGAGGCATTTGTGAGATATAAACATATTTTTGTTTATAAAAGGAGAAGAAATAAACTAAAGATTTGGAAAAGAATTGAATTCGTGGAACTATGTAAAGAAAAAAAGAATAAATAAAAAAGATGATGATGAAATTAGAAATGGCAGATATAGGTATAGACGGATTTTGTTAATGTATTTTAAGTGGATACAGATTACTAATGATTAGAATATGTTGAACTCATTTACTTCGTATATAATAAATAATAATAATAATAATAATAATAATAATAATAATAATAATAATAATAATAATAATTATTATTATTATTATTATTATTATTATTATTGTAGTTATTTATGAAGTCATAAATTCCTTAAATTTAACTAATTTAATAAAATTAAGTAATCTTATTGATTAATTGAATTTTTGATGATATCCTAGGATGTTTTTTCTATTATATTTAAGATAAAGATAATAATTGGCATGACGTGTAAACTTGTGCATGTGTAGTTGTTGAGATTTGATCGAAAGCCTCACACACCTTTTATCATCGGGATATAGAAAATTTAGTTACTCGTAGAAAAAAAAAAATTAAGTTCACTTCGGTTGGTAGTTTATTAAATTTATTTAAATACTGAGGTGCACCTCCTAATTGTAAATGGTAGCACTGAAAAAAACTTTAATACCTAAACTAATTTTACACGAAGTTGGCTTAATTGATAGGTGTCATGTGACTGTGACATCGCTGCCTATAATGTAAATCCACCTCTGTGTCCGGTTGTTTTACAATTTTGGTTCAATGAATGTATGCAATGACAGGGTAATATAGAGCTACCGTCAAACACGTTACATATTTCCCATTTGGCTTCACTAAAAATCACACGAAAAATTGTGAAATATTCAACAAATAATTTTGTAATAGCCAAGTTGCCAACCATTTTATACAGCTATACGTTAAGTAACAGTCCAACACCAAACCGTATTTCGTAGACTTTTATTCTACCAAACCAATTATTTTTTTTATAAATAAATCCATTGATTTAATTTATAGTTGGTATTAGAGATGAACAAAACAGTCTAAAACTGAAACCGATTTTGAACTGGACTGAAACTGGTCCTAAAAAGACTAGACTGAAAAAAGATCGGTTCAGTCCTAGGACTACCCAGCAGTCCTTAATCAGTCATACTTTCAGATGAAAAACCAGTTAAAAACTGGACTGAAATCAGTCCAGACCGAAACTGGTTTTAGTCCAAAACTGGTTAAAGACTGAAACCGGTCCTGAACTCGACTTAAACCAGTTTTTAACTGGTTAAAAACTGAAATCGATCTTTTTGGTAAAAGACCGAGATCAGTTCAAAATTGGTAAAAGGCCGAAACCGGTCCTAAATTAATTTTGTAGAAATTTGAAGTTTTCCAATGTAATAATTATATGCACTTATGTATTTGTATAGGTGTGAATGAGCGTAGCTACTCGTGAATTACTCGAGCTCGACTCGTTAAAAACTCAACTTAAGCCGAGCTTAAATAACTTTGAGCTCGATCAAACTTCTTATATCGAGCTCGTACAAGGTCACGATCCTAATCGATTCTATTGTGTATATACATTAATATTTCTATATATAACAATAATGTATAGATACTAATAAAACAAATTATATAATATTATAAACATGCCAAATTCGAGCCGAGCTTTTAAATGTCAAATGAGTTGAGTTCGAATTTTATATATTTGGCTCGAAACCATTCATATATTTTCATCATCATTTTCTTCTTCATGTTTGAAAATTAGCATTATAACACTGCATGTACTATAAAAGTAAAATATGGTTTACATGTACTATCGTGATTAAATTTATAAAGTTTTTGGCCATAGAATATATAGATCATTCGAAGAGGAAAAAAACTGGACTGGACTTAAACTGGTTCCAAATTGGACTTCCGGTCCTAAAAAACTGACAAATTTGAAGAAAGACCGGTCTAAAACCGGTCCAGTATTTTTTAGGACTAGTTTTTAATTTTTTGAAAAAAAACTGAACTGTTTCAAACTGGACTGAAAACTGATTTTAATCCGTCTTTGCTCACCTCTTAGTTGGTATACGGAAACAATAAATAAAAAATTAAATATATATAGAAAAAAAAAAAAAACACCACCGGGGAACCAAACAAATGATTGATGGTCATGTGGATAAGGCATTTTTGATGGATCGCCTGTATCACTCACATTTTTTAGGGTGTCTTTATTTTACTTTCCTTTATAATTACCATTTATTTATTATTTATTTATTATCATTAGCCGTCACCATATTTACATTCTGAATGTTAGCTAACAAAGTTATACAGTCGCCACTCGTTTTATTTTTGTCTGAAACACGTGAAAATATCGATAAATCATGATAATATATCTACGGTCAGAACAAAATCCCACTAAACAAATTCTTTGGGAGATACTAACAAGTGTAAAAAAACAAAAGAAATTATGAAAAATCTAGATATATGTAACTGAACATGTCTTCTTCGCATGAATAGCTGCCAAGAAGATGTCACTGTCATTTTTCCTTAACATTAATGACGCGAAAAATAAAATTTATAACCATATGACGTAACAATTCGCACGTGGATTTTGATTGCAAATTGCAAATACATGGATGTGTTCGACTCAGTTGTAAAGGATACATGCAAGAGCCACATGCGAACCAAATCGTCAGTCAAGATCGATTTTTAAGAAGAAAAAAAGATACATCTCCAGCTAATTTATGGAAATGTCCTATAAGAAGTTGTTCACATGGATTATAGATTTTTATCTCATCAAAGTGCTTCAGCATTACTTTGTTAAATCGCTAGTGATGCAGGCAAGGGTCAATAGTCCGACAGTCCAACTCAAACCTGATTGCCAAACTCTATTCATGAACCTGTAAAACAAGTTTATACTTTATACTCTAAAAGTTATGCTAAAGAGCATTCAACACCATTGCCAACACATTTAAAGGTTAAAGATAAGATATAACCCAATCAACCCATTCTAACTGGCTAAAAAATTGTGACATATAGTCTCATACTCTCATCTATATTACCTACGTATGTCTGTTTATAGAATAGGGGTAGTCTTCCTTAATAAATATATCACCCGATTCACAAATCTTATAATAAAGATTCTAGGCTTCTAACAATAATCATACATGCATGCAGTGTTCTAAAAGCTCCGAGGAATCAAAGACTGATATCTTGGAAATACGAGATTCAGATTGTGATGCAGGCAATCTGGGATTATTATCTATGATTTAATATTCCAAGTTTATCTTTATTTTTAGGGATTATCTTTAATAATTAATTTGTATCCTAATTAAATTAGGATTCTATAAATTAGGAAAATAAGATGTCTTTCTTATCAAGAAAACATCTATATAAGTATTAGGTTTTTATTTTTCATAGTTAGTTGATTTATTTTGATTAAAGAACATGTGTTCTTAGAGCCTTTGGGTTCAAGTTTTAGTCTTTGATTCATCCTTAGTGTTTGAGCCATTTGATTGCTAAGAAAAACTGCATCAGGTGGTATCAGAGCTTTGGTTAATTCAAATGGCTCTGCGTGATGAGAACTACCTTTTTACTCGCCGAATCGCCGATCGAGGCAGCGATAAAATCGTGTTTGATTCGCAAGATCGCATGATCCAGGAAACTGACCTAAAGGATGTCATCTGGGATGAGATCGTTGGGAAAGAGGAGCATCCTGAAGAAGGCGATGGTTACAAGTTTCAGGAAACCGACTCAGAGGCTTTCATCCGGGATGAAAAGTATGGGAGGAGGAGTATCCTGGGAGTTGTAGCACCCTATATTCATCACTTCCTTGTTTCGATTGTTATGGAGACGAAGAGGTGAGTAATGAAGATTATTGGTGGGTTACACAAGCCTTGAACATGGTTGTCGTTCAAGAGGGGGGTACCGTTCTAGAAGAGATTACCGAAGGTAGTCTCGAGTGTGCGAAGGTATCCGCTGGTATTTTGAATGATTTCGTGATGGGTGAAAAGACCGAGATCGGTGGCGTTAATGGTCTAGTTCCGTTGGTTGCAAATGGTGATGCGGTGGCTTCCGGTGGTGCAGCGGTGGTTAAGATCTGTGATCGGGTGGCTAAATCGACGGCTAACGATGTAGGTGATGTTCCCTACGACCCAGGTGGCTGTGGTTCGGATTCGTGTTCCCAAGCTTGCGGAAAACTCGAGGACGAGTTTTTTTTAAAGAAGGGGAGAATGATGCAGGCAATCTGGGATTATTATCTATGATTTAATATTCCAAGTTTATCTTTATTTTTAGGGATTATCTTTAATAATTAATTTGTATCCTAATTAAATTAGGATTCTATAAATTAGGAAAATAAGATGTCTTTCTTATCAAGAAAACATCTATATAAGTATTAGGTTTTTATTTTTCATAGTTAGTTAATTTATTTTGATTAAAGAACATGTGTTCTTAGAGCCTTTGGGTTCAAGTTTTAGTCTTTGATTCATCCTTAGTGTTTGAGCCATTTGATTGCTAAGAAAAACTGCATCAGATTGAGTATAAACCTTCCAATGAAAAATCAAACAATGTAAGAAAACATTCAAAAAATGATTTAGTATATATTCAATATGTAAGATAACTATGCACTAAACCACCCAAGTCTTATCATAATCTTGTTTTTGTGGTGGCTTTTATATATTAGTCCAAATTCCCAACAATATTAAGTCTGGTTTACAAAACGGTAACAGCAATAATCAAAACAACGAAATGCAAGTAGATGTAGTGGAGCATTACATACCAAGAGATATATTAGAGATGATTAGGATTATGTGGTTGTTGCTGGTAAAAGTCAGGTGCAGCCTCTCTCAACCACGCAGGATCAATTGAGATGACATTGCGCATGTACTGCCGATCAGTTGACACTAGTGAATGATATACAACCCATTTTGGGTTCACCCTGCACCACAAAAGTTTCATTTTAATCATATCGGTAACTCAGAAGACATTGTCTTCAGATAAATTTGCCATTAATAAAGCGGTAAGAATGTTGGTGTTCATTAATAGATAGATTATTATTATTATTGTAAGAAAACTTAATGATCATCTTCAACTGATTTTCCCACGAAAATAATTTTCACAACTTTAAACAGCTTTAAACATAACAATTACCATCAATATAACAATTCAGTATTAGTAATCACATTCAAGATACCAATAATTCTCAAAATTCTATAAACATTGGAGAATAATCGTTAGTGGGTCAACACAGACCAACCTGACCCGTACAATATAACATTACCACAAGGAGTACAAAGATGTTATCTCAATTAGTTGGCTAACCTGAACAATATAGATGATGGATGGATGTACACTTCTTGAGAACTCCTGACAGTCTTGTACGTCCCGTTATGACTGTATGGCTTCACAGATGAATAACCAACACAAAGTTGTCAATACATGAAAGGTTGAATAAACAAATCTGAATTTATGTGATTTTCACATTAACTTCCCATAAATTACATAACACACTAGTTAGGTTTGCTAACTTACCTCTAAACGACATGCATTAGCGAAAAATCCAGCAGTCACTGCCCTTCTTAGTAACTAAAACAACCAAGATTAAAAATAATTATCTATTCAACCAGTTGCATGAAAAAGTTAGGAAACATGTGAAAGCCAACAACTTTTAACCATGAAACTTTTAAAGATGAAGACCTGCATATCGTTTTGGCATGATTTTAGGGTTAATCCTAGTCGCTGTGCTACTCTTCTTAGCTGTTCTCTAACTTCCAATACCTTTTTCTGCAAAACAGAATCATTTTTTCATAAAAGGTAAACCTTAATCTCATCAATAGATTATCCTTTTAGCAATCAATGTCACAATTGAAAGTGAAAACTTACCATTGCATGGTAATTGATAAAGTTTTTGTGACACCATTTCGACGATTTATTAGACTGAAGAAATCCCTTGTATACGTTGAGGAAGGTCACATGATCACCCTTCATGAATTAACACAAAATTTTATAAAGTGGGAAGGAAAGATCAAAATCTGCAAAACATTTTATTGTGCATGTAACACACCTCTGCTGCAGCGAATCTCAATTTGGCTTCATCCAGCTCCCTCTGCCCCTTAACAGATATCCATATTGACTGAAACATCGTAGTTATATATTAGAATACGAACAATCCAAAAATGAGACTATACTCCTTGAAAAGACTAAAAAATGAAACAAGATTGAAATTTAAAAAGACCCTAATACACATTTACAGTAACTTGACTGGTTACCATTATCAAAATGACAATTAAAAATCTTTACAAATGGTTTCACATAATATAAAGATGAGAAAACAAACAGCCACTTTATAACTTAAATGACCTGAACTGAGAGGATAGCAGACACGGTGATAATTTCTTCAGAGCATCCAAGTTGGTCGGAAGCTATGATCATTTTTGAGATCATGGGATCCTAAAAACAACCAAATATAATACATCAATTGTATTGTAAGTCACACAGAAAAACTCATAATATATATAATTTCCGTGGTAACATACCAATGGTAGCTCTGCAACTTGGAATCCCACTGGTGATGTGAGTTTGGCATCATCATCAAGGACTCCTAGTGAATAAAGAACTTCAAGAGCTCTAACCATCGCTTCAGATGACGGTGATGCTGGCCAATCGAACCCTAAGATGTTATCGATTCCTAGCGCTTTTAACTGCAATCAATACACAACTGTCAGAATCCCAAATGATACAGAAGTAATGCAAGATCTTTAAAAACCATAAAACTAACAAGCGGGAGAACTCTTCCGTGTGTGTATATATATGTATGCATATATATGTTCGTGTGTGTGTGTGTGTGTAAATGTATATACTCCCTCCTTCCTAATTAAATAGTCCACTACAAATATGGACAGAGCTTTAAAAAGGTAAAACGATTACACTGCAGACCCGTAAGATTTCATATTTCTCCACTTAAACACTTTCTGATTTTTTTCTGATTGGTTGAAACTGAAAGTGGACAAATATTTTGGGACATCCCAAAAAGAAAAGATAGACAATTAGATTGGGACGGAGAGAGTATTATGTGTACCTGGATCACACTAGAAACAAGGTTTGATCTCTGCATCTCAGGAATCCCATGTGAAGACATCTCATTGATAAAATAATCTTCTGTATAAAGCCTGATATTTGGGATACAAATGTTGCACATAAATATACTTACATCAGTACTGAATTGTCTACAGCAGAACGTGAAAACTATTCAATATAAACATATAGTCAGTATGGCAATCTTTGTACCTGTAACACTTGCCAGGCCGTACCCGTCCAGCCCTTCCAGCTCTCTGCCTAGCAGATGCTTTGGATATTGGTGCCACTACAAGATTTTCTATATCTGTAATCTGTTAAGCAATAAAGTTATATGTTTTCAAAATAATAATTCAACAGAATAAAAATGAAACAAAATAAAATATAAGCCATTATATTGCGTAATACCGGGTTGTAGAACCGCTGTTTTGAGAATCCACTATCAACAACGTAAACAACACCCTGCTCCAACAAATGAAATTCAAAAGCAATAAGATAATACATTTTATAGCAGATAATTCATTAAGATATTTGACAACATTACTCGGTAGTACCTCCAGCGTAAGGGATGTTTCTGCAATATTTGTTGAGATCACCACCTTCCTTTTCCCTCTAGGAGAAGGAGAAAACACCAAATCCTGAAAAAAAAATCCCACAACAATATATTTTTATCTTATATATAGAATTACAAGCCATGGAGGGAAAGAAAGATATATAATTTACCTGATCTGCACGAGTAAGTCCCGAATACAACGGCAAAACAATCATTCCTGAAATGTTTGACCATAATTGAACCAAAATAAGCACTAAAAGAGACTAATGACCTACACACCATTGAATTAACGGGCAGCAAGGTAACCAAATAGGCAAATACTAAACCTTAGACATACCTAAAGAAGACTTGCCCCTGTTTTGGGCTTCTTCCGTGATCAATTGAACTGCAGCATCGATATCATCTTGCCCAGTTAAAAAGACAAGAATGTCTCCCATTGGCTCCTACAAGCTCAAACAAATAAAGATTTTTTGTGCAAGAGCAATAATTATAGAAAGATTAACAAAATGCAGTTGTTACATATAGTTTCAAGGGTCATCACATTATTTAGTGTACCTTATCATGAATTGACATAACTGTAGAAACAGTAGCTTGAAGATAGTCTGAAACAGGCTCCTCAACATAGAAAATCTGTACATTGAATCCTCTACCCTGATACCACATTTTTTGTTAGCACATCACAGCAACGAACAGCAACATAGAAGCTTTTTTTTTATTATATTTTATCCTACACTTGATGTCGCTATAATATACCTCAACAGACAAAATAGCAGGTTCTGTCAGCAATCCTTGATCTTCTCCTTCCAACTTAGGCCGCCTTTTCCTGATTAATACAAAACTTTGTTAAATCATAGTCGTGTCTTGAAAATGATTATGTGGCATTGAATAATCACACAATCAGCTGTACTGATACGGGTTGCATAATGCAGTATTTTGATGTGTCCCAGCTTTTTGAGTTGTGATGTTCAAAACCAGCTTGAAGATTTAGCAATTACTCAAGGAACTAATACAAAAAATGACCAAAAAGATTATTCAAATATATGGTTGAATGACTAGAATTTATTATATACGACGTAACTTATTTACAAAAGGAATCATTATAACTTTTTAAATTTTTTTACAAACTTTAAATGTTATATAAATCCAATAATTAGACTTTTGATAACATCATTAGCAAGTAGTGTCAGTGAAAAGATGGATAAATAAGCAGCATCAATATTTCTTTAAATTATTAGTTTGGTGGCAGCATGTATAAATCATGTTGACATTATATAACCCCGTAATAGTCTGATGATAAGTTTAAGAGCTTGATCATAATTAAAAATCATTACAATAAAAAAGAACCTGGTCCGGAAAAATGCAGCCATTGATTTGGCTTCAATTGTGGCTGATGCAATGATTAGGCGCAACTCGGGCCTGCGGCGTTGTATCTGGGAAATCAGTAATCAGCAAACGTACCATAAACATAATCTCTACACATTCTTACAGAGAGTTATAGAAGCAAATCTTTAATCTTAATGAAATACCTTTTTAAGGAGACCCAACAATATGTCCGTTGAAAGGGATCTCTCATGAGCTTCATCTACCATAATCACACTGAAACATCATTATAATTTTAATAACAGACTAATACTTTGAACGGATTTAAGTAACTAGAATATAAAACCAGCACCTGTACTTGCTTAGCAGAGGATCATCCATCATTTCCCTAAGTAATACTCCATCTGTGAGGAATTTAATCCTTGTCAAGTCCTGTGCTGCCAAAAATGATAATTATAAACAACTATTGACACTTCATAACATCATGGGAAGGATAAGGTAAAAAAAAAGGTCCATAAACACTACGGATTTCTGGGGCTGACACGTCTCATGATGCTCCAATATTACATTCTGATGCACTGGAAACACTGGTGCATCAGTTTATATATAATGGTGAATCAAAGTATAAAATATGATGCATCATGAGATGTGTCACTGTCTCGGCACCAGAATCTTTCCAACAGTTTTCTACAGTAATGGGCCTTTTTCTTTTGTTTCATTTTCTCGATAAATTTGATCTCTTTGATCAATTTGTTTTCACATTTAGTAGTTAGTACTTAGTAGTCATTCATAATAGAACGATTTCAAGTTCAAATAAAGTCTTACTGAATTTGTCACATCTTCAAACCGAATAGTATAACCAACTTCCTCCCCAAGAGTCACTCCCATTTCTTCCGCCAACCTTGCAGCAACACTCTGCAACCATAATCATAGTAGTAAAAAAAATACTGAAACAATATTTAAAAGAATTATTAGTGAGCGTTAACTCGTTAAGCTTCAGTAATGATTACCTGCACAGCCAACCGTCTTGGTTGAGTACATGCAATAATGCGACCACCATCGGCCCACCCTGCTTCCTTAAGGTACTGCAAGATTAAAAAATATATAATGATTATACATACAGCCTAGTAACGATATTTCATTGATAAAAAAACATGATTACTCAACTTTAAAACCCTAACCTGAGGGATTTGAGTGGTTTTACCACTCCCTGTTTCACCGACAATGATTGTAGTGGCATGAGTCTCCACTAGATACAATATACTATTTCTGTATTTATATACAGGTAATCGCTGTCTCTGTTTCTCTAAACTCGCATATCCATATCTACAATCAATTCATTCCACTTACAAATTCAAAATTATAATACTTGTACTAATTAATATAGCATCTGAATCTAAATTTCAAATGATATTCGAATTAGTAAAGGAAACTGGTTATTAGGGTTTAGATATCGGATTATTGATTTTAAGTTCAGTTTAGCGCCAAAAATCATATTGTTTTTTTCTTACAACAAATTAGGTGATTTTGGAAAGAAGACTATTACGTGGATGATGGAGCGGCGGAGTAGAAAAGAACGCCGCCTTCTTCGTCGTCGAGCAGTCGAGGTTTGGCCGTGCCTGGCTTCCAAAATTGCGCCATTTTTGTTTTTACAAATTGATCACTCTAGCCACCGAAAGAGTTTCGTGCCCTAAATATACTTTCAACCTGCAAGACTAAGGAGGTGCTTGGGTGATTATTTGAATGATTATTGCTTGTAAATAAATAAGTTAGAAATTTAGGCTTATTTTAAATCTCTTCACGAAGAAGTTGAAAATAAGCCTCATCAGATGGGCTTATCCAAACATTTATATGTTAACTTATTAAGCAAATAAGTAATACAAATAAACTCCCTCAAACACTTAAAAAATTCGTAGTAAAATTACTGCAGTAAAATAGAATATTTTTGTGGGACTAGTCATAATGAGTGGTCATTTACGTATGTAAGTTTCAAATGAGTACAGCAACTTTTGGTGAGAATAAGGGAACCAATAGGTGTAACACCCACCTTAAAGACCTAGTAGTATTTCTGGTAAATTTCCTGACTTTAAATTATTATTTAGTGTGTTAGGAATTTATTTGTTTATTTCATTATGTTTATTATGATTAACTAGTTAAAAAGTCGCATGCCTTATTGTGACTAGTAAATTATTACTTGTTTTAACTTTATACAGTTAACGGTAAAATAAAATTGTTGGAATCGTAAATGGATTTTAGGTTCCAGACAATAGGTTTAGACGGGGACTATTTTTAAGTGGATACGGGGTCGGTTGGAATTTGGCCGACCTATTTATTCTTACCCAATTAGGAAAGTTTATGTTTCTTGTAAACAAAAAGCTTCAAAACCTAATAAACCCTAGGAACTACATACAAAGATAGAAACCAAATTGAAGCTGTGAATCTGATTGTTCATTATAATCATCATCTTCCTTACTTCATCACCATCAATTAGTAAGTTTAGTTCTTGATTGTTCATAAACTTGTTTTGCTTCCATTTGATGTATAAATGATCTTGAGGTGATATATGATGATTGTGGTTGCTAGTTGGTGTAAATTGCTGTAGAAATCGATTATAGCTGTTGGGTTATATGTTTTTTTGGGTTTAGGTTCGAGCTGGGAATTTGCAGGAGGTTACAGGGCATCTGAGTTTGGGTAAGATAGCCGATCGGCTACTTTTAGACAATCGGCTACTTTTAGCCAATCGGCTGAAATAGAACAAAATGGTTACAGAATGTTGGGTTGAAGCAAAATCTAAGAATTAGTCTTATAACCGTTCGGGTATGGTTGGCTAGCCGATCGGGTATGGGTTAAAAATGTGTGTTAAGTAGTTTTGATACATGTTGTTTATATATATATATATATATATATATATATATATATATATATATATATATATATATATATATATATATGTTTAATAAATTGATGTTATATTTGAATTAAGTTATATGATTTTGAAATGAGATACTAACTCATTATTTATTGTATTCTCAGACCAGGAGAAGACTCAGTGATATAAGACTTCTAAGTTAGTGACTGAGAACAATCAGGTGAGTGGATCTGTAACTCTCAGTATGATTTAGTTGTAACAAGTTTGGTTACAACGGGTAAACGTAGTACTACCGCTTGATAGACTGTTTAGTCTGATATGATGAGTATGTTGATTATGTGCAAGTTGGCCATTGGGCATTATGTGCATTATTTGGAGGTCAACACTGGTTGGGCTTAGTTGTTATTGTTGGGCACGTCAGGGGTTCCTTATACACATAGTTAATAGTAACATGTGGCGTGTGAAGATAACAACAAGCTATCGGTTAATCACTGTATTGGCCTGCAGTTGATTTTAAGTGTTCTTGGCTGGGAGTTTCCCCAAGAACCACCGATCCTCTTGGGATTATGTGTTTACGATTATTCTCTGTAAATAGGGTTGTTATGCTAAGTTAGACTCTTGGTTATACATTCTCTCACTTAGCCTTGTGCTAATCCCACCACTCTACTTCTTGCAGGTTATAGCTTTTGATATATCTAGTTGATGCAAGAAGCTGTTGGATGGAATGTTTGTCTACGGGTTAACTCTGAAAACTTAACGTTGTGTTTGTATTATATAACACCCGGTTTGATGTATTTGGTTGTAAACAGTATAACTATCATGTTTATTGTGTAATGTAAATTATCATCATAAGTTTTGACCAGACGCTTCCGAATGTTATAAAAAAAATGGTTCTGAAAATAGGGGGTGTTATAAGTTGGTATTAGAGCATCAGTTTGGGTGAATTGAATATAAGTAAGGTGTTCAATCCCAAAACTGACTTGTTTAGTCAAACATTCCTGGGTGTGGGATTTGAGTTATTGTATGGGAATTGTTTAGTATGTTATGTACTAACAATTAACGGGTTGTGAGATGTTGTTTTGAATACAGATATGGCAGAAAGTGAGCAAACGACCAATACCCTTAATACTTCCTCTAGAACTGATGCCCCTCCTCCAGAGACAGAGCAACATGGCCAGTCTGGTATTTCTTTCACAGCTGGTGAGGAGATTGATAGAGATGAGTATGTCCTACGGTTAGAGGATGAGTTACATGAGCTTAGAGGTTTTAGACAGAGGACTTTGCGGGCGGAATCTTCGCAGCAAATTTCTCAGTCACAGTTTCCTGTTATGGGTACTATTCCACCTCCTTTGATGTTATCTACTCAGATATCTACGTCATTGCCATTTTACTTTCAGCCACCGCAGTCTTATGATACTTCCTATCAGACTTCAGTTCCATATTCAGCTCCAGGGCCTTATGGATTATCATTACCTATGTTTCCACCACAGCAGCTGAAGAAGGTTTGTTCTTTTAAAACCTTTATGTCCAGTAAACCTTCAGAGTATAATGGCAGTTCTAATCCTTCAGTTACATTGGATTGGCTGGGTGATATTGAACGAAAATTTGAGGTTTGTCAGTGTGAAGAAGGGGTAAAAGTTCCTTATGCAGTTCAGCTTCTTAAGGGACAGGCTATGACTTGGTGGGATTCTATTACAGCGACTCTGACTCAGCAGCAGAAAGAGTCCATCAGATGGTCAGATTTTTATAATGAGATATGTAAGCAGTTTTATTCTGATTTTGATATGTTTCGTATCAGGCGAGAGTTTATGGAGCTTCAGATGACTGATCAGATGTCTATTGATGAGCTTATTAATCAATTTTCTGAGAAATTGAGATTTGTACAGCAGTGGGTTCCAGATGACAGGACCAAAGTAGAGCATTTTGTTGGAACTCTATCACCACATTACCGTACTATAGTGAGACTTGCAGGTTCACTTTCTCAAGCCTTTAATCTAGCTCGTTCTGTTGATAGTGATATACGGGCTCGTACTAAACAAAATAAAGAAAAGGCTGCACAGCGATCAAAGGGTGATTCTTCTGGTAACCAAGGTAAGGGTAAACAGAAATGGCAGGGAACTCAGCAGACCATGAGACCAAATGTTTCTGGTGATACAGCTGATAGGCTTAATTGGTGTACTAAATGTAAATCTAGGCATACTGGATCGTGTACTCCTCAGACTGCTAGATGTATTATATGTGGGTTGTTTGGACATGATGTTAAGGATTATAAGTATCCTACTTTTGTTTGCTGGAATTGTCAAAAGGAGGGCCATAGGGCGGGGCAGTGTCCAGAGGCGATCAGACAGGGATCGGGGTTGGCCGGCGGTTCCTCATCTTCTGGCCAAAAACATAAGAAACCGCCACCAGCAGCTGGCAGAGCCTTCCAGATGACAGTTGATGAGGCTGTCAGGACTGATGATGTTATTACTGGTACTTTTCTTATTAACTCTGTACCGGCACGTGTGTTATTTGATTCTGGAGCAAATTATTCCTTTATATCTGTTTACTTCTGTGATAAACTGAAATTGACCCCCACTATGATTGCTAATCCACTTGAGGTAGAGATAGCTTATGGAAAAATGGTTCCTGTTACCACATCGGTGACTGGAGCTAGTATATTGATAGAGGGTCATTTGTTTCCAGTTTCTTTTATGTTAATGTCAATTCCTGGTTTTGATGCGGTTCTTGGTGTGGATTGGTTGAGTCAAAATAAAGCAGATATTGTGTGTCATCAGAAGTTGATAAGGATCCCTATCTCTGATGAGTCGTATGTCATGGCTCGAGGAGAACGGGAGGGTAGTCATTTTCCTTTGATTTCTTTGATGAAAGCTAGAAAATCTCTAGCTAAGGGTTGTGAGTCATATTTGGCCTATGTTATTGATGCAAAGATAGTTAAGCCATCTATTTCTGATGTCCGAGTGGTTTCTGAATACTCGGAGGTATTTCCTGATGAGTTACCTGGTTTACCCCCTGTTAGATAGGTAGAGTATCAGATTGATTTGATTCCAGGTTCGACTCCAGTAGCTAGAGCTCCTTATAGATTGGCTCCATCAGAGATTCGTGAAATGATGAATCAGATTCAGGAGTTGTTAGATAAAGGTTTTATTAGACCTAGCTCTTCACCTTGGGGTGCACCTGTTTTATTTGTTAAAAAGAAAGATGGTACTCTTCGTATGTGTATTGATTACAGGGAATTGAATAAGAGAACAGTAAAGAATAAGTATCCTTTTGCCCAGAATAGATGATTTATTTGATCAGCTGCAAGGATCTGCTTATTTCTCTAAAATTGATTTGAGGTCAGGTTATCATCAGGTACGTGTTCGAGAAGATGATATACCGAAAACTGCTTTTCGCATCGGGTATGGTCATTATGAGTTTTTGGTTATGCCGTTTGGGTTAACTAATGCTCCTGCAGTTTTCAAGGATTTGATGAACCGGGTATGTCGACATTTTCTTGATAAGTTTGTTATTGTCTTCATCGATGATATTCTGGTTTATTCAAAAACTGAAGCTGAACATGAAATGCATTTGCGGTTAGTTCTTGAAACTCTGAGAAAAGAACATCTTTATGCTAAATTCTCGAAATGTGAATTTTGGTTGCAGGAGGTTCAGTTTTTGGGTCATGTTATCTGTAAAGATGGGGTTAAAGTAGATCCATCTAAGGTTGAGGCTGTAATGAATTGGGAGGCTCCTAAAACTTCTTCTGAAATTACAAGTTTTATGGGTTTGGCGGGTTATTATCGGAAATTTATTAAAGATTTCTCCAAAATTGCTAGTCCTTTGACTAAACTGACTCGTAAAGATGAGAAATTTCAGTGGAATGAGCAGCAGGTTACAGCTTTTCAGACTTTGAAACAGCTTTTATGTCAGGCTCCTGTCTTAGCATTACCTGAGGGTTCTGATGATTTTGTAGTATATTGTGATGCATCGTTTGTAGGATTGGGTTGTGTTTGATGCAGAGAGACAAGGTTATTGCTTATGCTTCTCGTCAGCTTAAGACGCACGAGAGGAATTATCCTACTCATGATTTGGAACTTGCAGCTGTTGTATTTGCATTGAAAATCTGGAGACATTATTTATATGGTACTAAATGTGTGGTTTGTACAGATCATAAGAGTCTTCAGTATATGTTTTCACAGAAAGAGCTTAACATGCGCCAACGCCGATGGTTAGAGTTGATCAAAGACTATGATTGTGAGATTCGATACCATTTGGGGAAGGCTAATGTTGTTGCAGACGCTTTGAGCCGTAAGGTAACTTCTGACAGAGTTTATTTTATGCGTCTAGAAGTTTCTTCTGATTTGATAGATCAGTTAAAAGCTGCTCAGTTTGAGGCATTATGGGATCAGGGTTTGAAATCTGAGGTTATGCTGAAAAGGAAAGATCTGTTATTGGATGATTCCAGGGGATTAAAGACTTTTCAGTCTCGTGTTTGGGTCCCTTTGATTGGTGGTCTTCGTGATGTGATTTTGACTGAAGCTCATAAATCTCGATTATCTGTTCATCCAGGGAGTACTAAAATGTATAATGACCTGAAACCATTGTATTGGTGGCCTACTATGAAGACAGATGTGGCACGGTTTGTGGATTCTTGTCATATTTGTTCTCAGGTTAAAGCAGAGCACCAGAAACCCTATGGTTCGTTGAGACAGTTGGAGATTCCAGAGTGGAAATGGGAACATCTGACGATGGATTTTGTTACTAAACTTCCACGTACACCACGGGGTTATGACATGATTTGGGTGATAGTTGACAGATTGACTAAGAGTGCTCATTTTCTTGCTACCAGTGAGACAGCATCGTTGAGCAGATTGGCCAAGTTATACATTAATGAGATTGTTTTGAGGCATGGAATTCCATTATCTATCATTTCTGACAGAGATTCCAGGTTTATATCTCGATTTTGGCAGAGACTTTAGCATGAATTGGGGACTAGAGTGAATCTCAGTACAGCATATCATCCTTAGACAGATGGTCAGACAGAGAGAACCATTCAGACTCTTGAAGACATGTTGTGTGCCTGTGTATTAGAGTATGGAGGTTCTTGGGATTCGCATTTACCATTGATCGAATTTTCTTATAATAATTCATATCATTCTAGTATCGGTATGCCTCCGTATGAGATGCTATATGGTAGATGCTGCAGGACACCTTCTTGTTGGTTAGAGGTAGGAGAGAAACTGTTTGCAGGTCCTGAGATTGTTCAGATTACTGCTGATAAAGTAGCCATTGCTCGTGAGAAATTAAAAGCAGCCAGGGATAGACAGAAACAGTATGCAGATCCGCGCAGGCGACCCGTTTCATTTGTTGAGGGTGAGTTAGTTTATTTGAAAGTCTCTCCACGGAAGGGTGTGATTCGGTTTGGGAAACGAGGAAAGCTTGCTCCCAGGTACATTGGTCCATTCAGGTTTCGTCAGGTTGTTAATGATCAGACAGTGACACTTGATCTTCCTTCTGAACTCGCTGGTATTCACGATATATTTAATGTTTGTTATTTGAGAAAATGCAACGTGGAGGATCAGTCACAAGTCCTTCCATTGCAAGATTTACATGTTGATCAGAATCAGAAACATATATGGAGGAACCAGTTGAGTTGTTAGATAGAAAGGTTAGCAAACTTCGTAAGAAACAGATTCCTATGGTGTTAGTGAAATGGAAACGTAGTTTGGGTTCGAACCTTACGTGGGAAACCGAGGCTAGTATGAGGTCTCGTTATCCTAATCTATTTGATCGTGGCGAGATTTCGGGGACGAAATCTACTTAAGGGTGGAGATTTGTAACACCCACCTTAGAGACCTAGTGTTATTCTGGTAAATTTTCTTACTTTAAATTATTATTTAATGTGTTAGGAATTTATTTGTTTATTTCATTATGTTTATTATGATTAACTAGTTAAAAAGTCGCATGCCTTATTGTGACTAGTAAATTATTACTTGTTTTAACTTTATACAGTTAATGGTAAAATACAATTGTTGGAATCGTAAATGGTTTTTAGGTTCCAGACAATAGGTCTAGACGGGGACTATTTTTAAGTGGATACGGGGTCGGTTGGAATTTGGCCGACCTATTTATTCTTACCCAATTAGGAAAGTTTATGTTTCTTGTAAACAAAAAGCTTCAAAACCTAATAAACCCTAAGAACTACATACAAAGATAGAAACCAAATTGAAGCTGTGAATCTGATTGTTCATTATAATCATCATCTTCCTTACTTCATCACCATCAATTAGTAAGTTTAGTTCTTGATTGTTCATAAACTTGTTTTGCTTCCATTTGATGTATAAATGATCTTGAGGTGATATATGATGATTGTGGTTGCTAGTTGGTGTAAATTGCTGTAGAAATCGATTATAGCAGTTGGATTATATGTTTTTTTGGGTTTAGGTTCGAGCTGGGAATTTGCAGGAGGTTACAGAGCATCTGGGTTTGGGTAAGATAGCCGATCGACTACTTTTAGCAAATCGGGTACTTTTAGCCAATCGGCTACTTTTAGCCAATCGGCTGAAATAGAACAAAATGGTTACAGAATGTTGGGTTGAAGCAAAATCTAAGAATTAGTCTTATAACCGTTCGGGTATGGTTGGCTAGCCGATCGGGTATGGGTTAAAAATGTGTGTTAAGTAGTTTTAATACTTGTTTATATATATATATATATATATATATATATATATATATATATATATATATATATATATATATATAATGTTTAATAAATTGATGTTATATTTGAATTAAGTTATATGATTTTGAAATGAGATACTAACTCATTATTTATTGTATTCTCAGATCAGGAGAAGACTCAGTGTTATAAGACTTCTGAGTTAGTGACTGAGAACAATCAGGTGAGTGGATCTGTAACTCTCAGTATGATTTAGTTGTAACAAGTTTGGTTGCAACGGGTAAACGTAGTACTACTGCTTGATAGACTGTTTAGTCTGATATGATGAGTATGTTGATTATGTGCAAGTTGGCCATTGGGCATTATGTGCATTATTTGGAGGTCAACACTGGTTGGGCTTAGTTGTTATTGTTGGGCACGTCAGGGGTTCCTTATACACATAGTTAATAGTAACCTGTGGCGTGTGAAGATAACAACAAGCTATCGGTTAATCACTGTATTGGCCTGCAGTTGATTTTAAGTGTTATTGGCTGGGAGTTTCCCCAAGAACCACCGATCCTCTTGGGATTATGTGTTTACGATTATTCTCTATAAACAGGGTTGTTCTGCTAAGTTAGACCGTTGGTTATCTATTCTCTCACTTAGCCTTGTGTTAATCCCACCACCCTACTTCTTGCAGGTTATAGCTTTTGATATATCTAGTTGAGGCAAGAAACTGTTGGATGGAATGTTTGTCTACGGGTTAACTCTGATAATGTTTTGGAAAACTAAACGTTGTGTTTGTATTATATAACATCTGGTTTGATGTATTTGGTTGTAAACAGTATAACTATCATGTTTATTGTGTAATGTAAATTATCAACATATGTTTTGACCAGACGCTTCCGAATGTTATTAAAAAAAAATAGTTCTGAAAATAGGGGGTGTTATAATAGGAATGAGCCACGTGTCACTTTACTCTCCCTCCTCCAAATTTTTAAAAATTAAATATCTCTCAAACGGTAAGTAAAAAAATTATAAAAATTGCACTATAAAAATCAACGTTTTATTTTCTTCGATTAAAGATGTGACAAGGTATACTTTTGACGAACTTTTTTTTCGGTTTTTTGTGGGTTTTGAAATCGAGTAACACATGTGTTAGAAGGTGGTAACACATGTGTTACTCGCTGCTAACACATGTGTTATATGCTGGTAACAAATGTGTTACAGGCTAGTAACACATGTGTTACAGGCTAGTAATACATGTGTTACCAGCGTGTAACACATGTGTTAGTAGCGAGTAACACATGTATTAACAGCAACTAACACATGTGTTAACAGCTAGTAACACATGTGTTACTAATTTGTAAAACCCCAAAAAAAAATAATCGTCGAAAGTATACCTTGTGTGATGGCAAATCGAAGAGAAAAAAATAATGATTTTTATTGTGACACCCCCAAATTTAATGATTTGCGGAAGCTTGATTTGGGTGTCACTAATCAATATACAAAGCACATAAGATATAATGAACGACCACTATATGCGTCGTTTTAAACTTGTATAGATAATGTAAATGTTTACATCAAAATATAGTTACATTAGCTCGGTTCCTGAAATTGAGAGATTACATAGCATAATTACTTTTACAAAATATAATAATGCAGTCCAATCTTTAGTTGTATGTATGCTGACTCGAGCTAATAATTCCTGCTTGTGCAGCCAAACTACTGCTGGGTACCTGTGATAAATACTAAAATGGGTCAGCGAAAACGCTGGTGAGCTCACAGGTTTGCATGTCAATATATAGTTGTAAGAACCGCAAGATTTATATTGAATTTAAAATGCAATTAAGCAAGATAAAAGTTATACTGTCCATGAGCACATAGTCTGAGCTTAACTTGATTTGTCAGGCCCACTTAAGGAAACCTAACTTGAAATGCCTCCTACGAGTGCCTAATCAACACTCGTCTTCCCAAATGCTAATACATCCGTTTGACCGGTTAGTGCGTGCTAACCCGGATGAGGATTGTCAATCCCATATGATATCATATACTAACATTCACGCTATAAAATACTAGAGACTATGCTTATGAAGGACTTTAAATTGATTAGCTTGAAACTCATGTAGTATTTGAAGTTTGGCACTTGCGTTCTACTTGTAAAACAAAATCGAGTAGTAATATCACACCCCTAGTTGTAAAGCAGTGAAAATGGGGCTATGAAACTCACCTGAGTCTTGAAGTGTTTAATTTAATAAACTCGAAATAATTAGCGGTGAATTGATGTCCAAAGACTTGAAACCTGAATGTGTTCACGACACTTGATTGTTATTAATTGTACCGGTATCCCGAAAGACTACCTTTGTAGTTGTTATACAACTATATATATATGTCCAAATTACTACGATTTGGTTGATTGAATTGATACAAGTTACAACGACTTGTTTGATTTAATTGATACAAGTTACAACGACTTGTTTGAGTGAATTTATACAAGTTACAACGACTTGTTTGATTCTGAAGTATGTTTTGAAAACGTGTACGGCCCGTTGGTGATTTAGTTGAAATAATAATAATTCTAAAATGTTGACTTTGCTACAGTACTGCTACAGTACTGCTACAGTAAAATTCTGGTTTTTCTGTGTTTTGCGACACAACATGCGACACAAAGATTTGACATGCGACACAATGGTTGTGTCGCAGACGTCATGCGACACAAGGATACGACACAGGGACTGTGTCGCATCGAATACGAAATGCTAATTTAATAGCGACATAGTGGTTGTGTCGTATAGAAGTACGACATAGTTTGCGACATAGAGTGCGACACAATATTGTGTCGCATGAGTTACGACACTAAAGGATTTATACGACACAAGGTGCGACATAAAGGGCAAAATACGACACAACATGCGACACAAGGCTTGTGTCGCATGGATGAACACCAGCCCAGAAAGTCCGGCTGTTCGCGATTTTTCCGGCCAAAACTCAATTTAAACTCGTTTTTAAGCTATAAAACTGTGTTCTAATCTTTGTAATGGACATATATAAGTTGTGTAAACATCAAAACATCAAAATATTACATAAAACTAAACAAATCTAAGTTTTTAGAAATTTCCTTACAAATGCAAATCGAAGAAGATGGAGGCCGAAAACGATGGTAGAGCTTTTGTTAATCTTGTTCCTCACTTGATGGTGGTTCCGAAAATGTAAGTTTTGTTGTCGGATTTGATGATTCCGAAATTTTGTATGAATTTGGTGAGAGTGTTTTTGGTGTGTGTGTGTTTTTGAAGAATGAAAATGAAAGAAAGAATGAAGGGGAGGTGGGGTGTAGGTGAAAGCCTCACCTCGCAGTCTCCGTCCCGTGCTCCGCGTGGTGTTCGTTTTCTCAGTCATTTAACGTTAAATATTTATTTTATTCGTTTAAATTTTCCATTTTAAATTATAAATTATTATAAAATATTTTATTGTAAAATTTTACCAGTTATCTATTTATGATATTTAAAAGGGAAATTCGTTTTATTTGTTTGCGCGTTTGTATTTTTTAATCTCGTATACATTAATTGTGTAATAAAACTTGGATACGAAATATTACAATAAATGAGATTCTGAATAAAATTGAGTTATTAGATAATATTTGTATTTCTTAATAAAATTATTCACCAACGTCCGTATTTATTGTATCGAAATTCATTCGATTTGAAACTCGTACGATTTAAATAAACCGCATAATTGTGTAGATATATATTCAACAATATATATGATAATTGATACATTAATTAGCCTAACACATAACTAATTACATGTATTAAAACTTGATTAGGCACTAAATTCTAGTCCTAAATTGACGGTTGTCACATTTATGGTGCAATTTTTATGATTTTTCGACTTACCGTTTTGGAGATATTTAAGTTAAAAAAACATGGGGGAAAGTGGGCTTTGTAACACGTGGCACGTTCTAGTTGGTTCCTCCATTCTCACCAAAAAATTTATTCTCATTTGAACCTCACCCTATATTTATAACAAAAACATAATTATGTAGACAAACTTACATTGACCACCCCCTAATTTAATCTAAACCCTTCAATATATTAATCTAACTATTTTTTCACCATTGATCTTAACCATAGTTGTTAAGATCTCGATCTTAATCTTAAGATCTTACGATTTTACGACCTTGTGAACGAAAACGATCCCGATCTTACATAGGATCTTAAAATCGTAGGATCTGCTTAAAATCCCGATCTTATGTTGATTTCAGCATATGATCTTATGATCTCGATCCAATCCAATCTAACTTAACATGAATTTATGAGTTAACAAAAGAAAAATTAGTTGATTTTTGTCCAATAAAAGGTTAATAGTTTTATCATTTAATCAATTACTACACCTAAAACTATTCAATTCTTATACTAAAATAGTTTATTACGTGAAAATCTATATATTTAATAACAAATATAGTAATCTAAGTCGCTATGATAAGTATGAATTGATGTTATGATGTTTAAACTATAAAAGTTTAATTAATTTGTCATGCATTTGATCTTTTTTTATGTATTATAAGACACATTTATGAGACCATAATGTATGAGTAGGATCTTACGATCACGATTCGATCTTACGATTTCGATCTTGTGAACACAAAAATGATCATAGGTAAGATCCCGATCTTGACAACCTTGATCTTAACCTCCATCTATGTCCATGTAATAAGTATTGTTAATGTTAATTATTGTTAATTTACCTAATTACCCCATTTACTCAATAATAAATATGACAACCCATTTGTCAAAACTTTCAAATTAAAGACTTTGACTCATTCACCCAACAAAAAAGGAGATGTATTCTGTATCCAAAAAAATAATATAATACTAATTATTATTATTGTATTATGAATGAATTAAAAATTAGAAAACTTTCACTTACAAAAATACTACAAGTTTAGAGCAGCGCAATATGATTTACGGTCAATAAATAATGAGATAAATAGTTTCAAAACCTTGGTCAAACTAATTTAAGTGCAATAAATTGCCTTTTTCTAATTTTTTTTAAAAAAATCTTCTATACATGTTCTTCTAAATCAATCATTAAATAACATATAGTGCTCCCTAATATTACTTATAAAGTAACAACAATTAATTATAGTTAACTAAAAAATATGTACCAATAAGTAGATGTATATATTTATCCAAGCAATCAATTGGGCAATGCAAAAGTTATATCGTCACCGTAAATATCCGGACTCGATATGTGTGACCTATAGGTCAGGGTTCAAATCCGGCCTCAACATATGTAGTTGGTTTGTGGACAGGTGATTTGTCTGGCGTTGATGCTCTTTGCGGGTGAGACGGACGCGTATCATTGAAATATGGTACGAGGGTTAGGGATACCCTCCAAATTATTTTTTTTTTATATATATCTCAGCAGTGTAACAACTATATAAGTTTCTTAATTGAATTTACTTATTACTTTATTACTCCTTGGTATACATTATTTATGAACTGATTTTAAACAGAACACCTATATATTAATATTGTTTTATTATCAAAGGGTCATTGGCCTAACGGTTTCGAGGTTACCCTCCAACCATGAAGTTGAGGGCTCAAGTCTAGGGGTGGACAAATATATATATATATATTTGTGGGTAAATGTAAATATTCGTGATGAATGTATGAGTAATATTGCAGTTCTAAAATAAATTAATATTGTTTTATTGAGATTATGATGAAACATGGGCTATAAAGTGAATGAAAAAATAATAATTCAAGAAAAATAGAAAAGGGTTTATATATCTACTAGACTTTAAACCCGTGTATATATCCGGGCCGTTGGTTTTTTAAAATGAAATTTCGTATTTATTATCTTGTTTCTAATAATAAAGCTAGTGTGTAAGTTAATACTCCGTATGTATATTAAGCATTTAGTTGGATTCATGATAATATTACTTCATATAATTGGATTTATATAAGTAGAGATAAAAAAAATTATAAGTTTTTGAAACCAACTTAGTGAAAAAAATTAATTCTTTTAAGTCTATATTAACCTTTTCAAGTAATTTTATTCCAACTCGGTGAATTGAAAATAGAAACATTACAGATCAATTTAGATAATACTTTAATTAATGAATTAAATTTCTTTTTATATGTAATTGAGTAGTTGATTTAAAATAATCCCTTTTTAAAAAGTTTTGGGATCTTATTTTAAAATTTACTAAAATTAAAGGACCTAATTAACAAATTGAAACTTAAGTAGAATGATGATATCATAAAGGTGTTTTATACGGAGAATAATTTAAGATTTATGATGGACACTAACGACGCAAAGGACAATTTATAGCATTGAAAATGTCATAATATCTCAATTTTCTAAATTCGTGAAAATATCTTGATAATTTCTTTAACATCACCCGAGAAAATGAGGATTTACTTCATCAATTGAATCTAAGGTTTAGGGTGTGTTGGGTGACTAGCTTATGAGAGCTTATAGTAGCTTAAGTTTATTTTTTCACAAGTTTAAGTTACAAGCTTTGTTTAGAACACAAAAATGTAAGAACTTATTGGGAGCTTATTGAAAAAATAAGTTATAAAATAATAAGCTACATGAAGTAGCTTATTGAAAATTCTAGAGCTTATGAGTATTGAATTTAATAAATACCTTTCATTTAAATGTTGGATTTATCTTTTTGTGTCTTTTAATGTCATTTTACATCTATAAGCTTTAGCTCCAGCTACTTCACCAAACACTTACAAAAATAATTATAAGCTCCAGCTTCCAGCTCTTTATATAAGCTCCAGCTACAAGCTTCCAGCTCCAGCTACTTTTACCAATCACACCCGTAATATTATTTGTTAGCGAACCTCATTACAACCTTTTAAATTTGGGTTAGGACATCGGTCCGTATCCAAGATGTAACGTACTGGTTCTGCCACATTCCTTCTGTTGCATTCGGTCAATATTTCGTAATCCATCTATAGACGGTTTTATAAATGTAGCCCCACGAATTTGCGGGTTATAATCTAGTACTCATAAATATATAATCCTTTTTACAAATTCTCGACTTTTTGAGTCGAGTTCGAGCCATTCTAAATTACATTCGAGCCGAAATCGAACATACAATATGAAAGCACGTTAAGCTATCGAGCTAATCTCGAACTTACCCCGCATATAAGTTGAGCCGGTCAAGGTCAAGCTCGAGCTTAACTTGACTCGATTGGATTTCCGCCCCGTCCAGTTAACTGCACAAAATATCTCCTTTTGACGATCTGTCACTTTTACTATAATTCATACCGAGTAAACCCCGAACGGAAATGAAAGGCGACCCAAGTCTATTAAGCAAAACGTACTTCAAACCTTCATTTCAAAATTAATTATAATTAATAATAATAATAATATTTTAAGAAAAATAAAATCTAAAACAGTTTGAAGACTGGATTTTTTTTTCTAGCGATTTGTGTGGGCTGCAAGTAGCCGAGTATAAAAGTCTAACAGGTTGCTTCTTGGCATATTGCTTAAATTAATTGCCTTCAACGTTGACCAAATCGTATTTTGAAATTTCTGCATCAACAATTCTTTCCCTTTATAAAGATGTTCATCACACAACATATCCTAAACTCTTGTCCAAAAAAAATGTTCTCGTGTGCACCTTCAAAACTTATCTTATTTTTCTTCTTCATATCGATCATTCTATCAAATAGTTTTGTCACAAGAGCCTTGAATCAAAACACAAACATAGGAGTGATCATCGACGAAGGTTCTCGGGCAGGTAAAGAACAAAAAACCGCCATTGAAATTGCGGTACAAAAGCTCAATTCGGGTTCTAAAAACCACAAGTTGACTATTCATTTCAAGAACTCCAGTGGCGACCCTCTTGAGGCTGCTTCTTCAGGTTCATAATATTATAACTCTTTTGACATAGCTAAAGTTTTATGATGTTTATGAATTAGTTACAGTATTAACTAATGTTAACTTACTTTATTTCATATTGCACCTTTAATTACACAACTAAAGCTTTACAATGTTTTGTGTTGCAGCAAACGAGTTGATTAATAAACAAAATGTGCGAGTTATAATAGGGACGGATTCATGGGAGGAAACTACATTAGTAGCAAAAACAGGACAACGTGATCAAATCCCAGTTATATCTTTGACTAGTGATACTTCACAACCCTTATCGCGTCTTCAATGGCCTTTCTTGGTACAAATGACTAATCTAGACATGTCTGATGAAATAAATTGCATCACGTCTATCGTCCAATCGTATAACTGGAAAAGAGTCATAGTAGTTTACGAAGACAGTGTGTATGGTGGTGAATATGGGGCTTTATCATTATTATCCGAATCACTTCAAAAGATTGGTTCTATAATTGAAGATCGTCTAGTTGTTCCTCATTTTACTTTACCATTTGATCCAAAAGAGACCATTCGTGATAAACTGGCGGGAGTCTTGACGACAAAGCAATCACGAGTTTTTATCGTGTTAAAGTCCTCTTTACCGTCTGCAACTCGGGTGTTTGAAGAAGCTAATAAATTGGGATTAATGGGTCAAGACTCGGTTTGGATTCTAGGAGATAGTGTTTCTAGTTTTCTTGATTCTATTGACCCATCGGTTTTTCGGCTTGTGCAAGGTGCTCTAGGCATCAAGACATATTATTCCGACAATAACACCCAATTTCTAGACTTTAGAACTGACTTCAAGACAAATTTTCAATCAAATTATCCCAAGGAAGATAAATTTGAACCAGGAATCTATGCCTTACGTGCATATGATAGCGTAGAAACTATCTCACGAGCATTAGAACGTTTAGGAAATTTAAACGACACTAAGTTGTTGGATACAATCCTATCCAACAACTTCTCTGGTTTGACCGATAGGATAGCCTTCAAGAACGGAAGGCTATCAACGCCTCAAGTATTACAACTAGTAAATATTATTGGAAAAAGTTACAAAGAGCTCGGATTTTGGTCACCAGGGTCAGGTTTTTCAAACAATCTAGAATTTGTGGGTGATCATAGCCTAAAGCAATTAGCCATAAATTGGCCCGGGGATCTAATAAGCAGAATTCCTAAAGGATGGGCAATGCCTAACAACGATAGAAAAATGAAGATCGGGGTCCCAGATGCGATATCATTTGATAGGTTTGTGAAAGTTGAATGGATTGAGAGTACAAACGAGACCAAATATTCTGGTTTTTGTATCGCGGTTTTTGAGTCCGTAGTTGCCACTTTGGAAGAGAGATACGGTTACACTCTACCTTACGACTTTGTAAACCATTCGGGCTCTTACGACGATATGGTGGAACAAGTCTATTACAAGGTACTCTTTAGTTAACTTCATCGTTAAACCTTTATTTATTATTGTTAGAGTATACAATACATATATTCAAATTGTCACACAATTGCGGAAGCGAATAAACACGTATATGTAATTTAGTTAAGATAGAATTGTACCTTTTAGCAAAGCTCCAATAAACTATAATTAAATAGTTGAGGGTTTAAAGTAAAACCCCTCTACGATCGCACACACGACAGCAGCTCAATACGTATGCTAGTACCCGTTCTTATTTGGTCAAACCACACAAAAGACGAAAAACCAAAAAAACCTTTTGGGTTAGTTTGGCCGTACGCCAAATAGAGAGAATGGAAAAAAATTAATTGATTATTTTCCAGGGTTTAATTATCTCTCTATTTATAGGGTGTAGGTAACTTGGAAAATAAGTTTAGGGTTTATCCTAAACCCATGGGCCAGCCTCGTAGGGTTTTCTGGAATGTTCCAGAATTCTCCAAGTTTACTAATTACATTTAAGTCCCTCTCTTTTTAATAAACGTACAATTAACATTTTAATAAACGTTTATTTCTTGAACGGATTAATTAATATATCTCACATTTATATTAATTAATTATATTGAGCATAAGTGTCAATACGTGTGACCCCGTAGGCTTAAATATTTCCTGACATGCATTTATTTATTACGTGGTCATATCCCAACGATTTTTACACAATGGTTTGGTGTTTTGTACGTGAGTTCTCAGAAACTAGCTAGAAGTTGGGAAGAATCGAATAGATAATCATCATATTAACAAATTAAATTATGGTTGATTTTGACTAAACAAAGTTGTATAGGACACGTAATTAAATTATCAATTTTGACGCTTTTAAGGTAGAGTATTCATTAAAGAACTTCTTTGACCTTTCAACTTTGAAATCAACAAGCATAACATATTGAATATGTTTTGAAATTAAAAGAAATTAAAACATGTACTAATGTTCTCTTTTTCTTTATGCATTCTTTGATGAAAAGAACTACGATGCTGTAGTTGGCGATGTTACGATACTGGCTAATCGTTCAAGGTATGTTGAGTTCACACAACCGTTTACTGAGTCGGGGTTGTCGATGGTGGTACCAGTGAAATCAGAACCGCAAAGGGCGTGGAAGTTTATGAGACCGTTCACGGTTGAAATGTGGTTAGCCACATTTGGGATACTGTTTTACACAATGTTTGTGATCTGGTTCATGGAACATCAAGTGAACAGAGAGTTTCGAGGTCCATGGAAGGATCAACTAGGAACCGCGTTATGGTTCACCTTCTCTTCCCTTTTCTTCTCTCATAGTAAGTACATAAGTATATCTTTTTTGGGTAAAGTATCTGGAAATGCAACTAACTTGTACCAAATCTCTATTGTGTGTACCCAACTTACGTATGCTATTTTTAATGCAACCAACTTTCAAAAAATGTCTATTGTGTGTACTTTGATGACGTGGCGAGCTCAGAGCGTGCCACGTGGCGTAGGATAGAGTGACATGAGCTTGCCACGTCATCAAATTACACACAATAGACATTTTTTGAAAGTTGGTTGCATTAAAAATAGCATACATAAGTTGGGTACACACAATAGAGATTTGGTACAAGTTAGTTGCATTTCCAGATACTTTACCCATCTTTTTTTAGTACTCATTTTGTACCAAAATAATTCTCCACCAGACAAAAATAATACTGTTACAAAGATACTTTTAAAAACCAGTAGTATAACGTTCGACTACAAATGTAGGAGAGAAGATACGAAGCAATCACAGTAAGGCGGTAGTTGTGATATGGCTTTTCGTCGTTTTCATCTTAACCTCAAGCTACACGGCTAGCCTCACTTCAATGCTCACGGTTCGTATGTTAGAGCCCAAGGTGAGAGATATAGAGTGGATAAGGAAAAATAATGCACCCGTTGGATGTGACCCTGATTCGTTTGTGGGCAAGTACTTGAGAGATGTTCTAGAACTAAAGAACATAACGAACATAGCACTTCAAAATGAGTATCCAGACAACTTCAAAAACGGAACTATAACTGCTGCATTTCTCGAGCTCCCTTACCAGAAATACTTCCTCAAAGAGTATTGCAACGAGTATACCGCTGTCGGCCCTTCTTACAAATTTGGAGGTCTAGGCTTTGTAAGTATACTAAATCACTGTTTTTGGTAACGGGTCTAAACAAATCTGCAAACTAATATATATATATATGTTATTCGTTAGTACATAAAGTAAACAATAGTCTAATTAAATTTTTCAAGGAAAAATGAATTACAAGTTTGTGAACTTAATAGTACATTTTAGGCTACTTTCAACACGTTCGATATAACCAACTCATTTCCTTTGATCTAATTTTCGATTTTGACCTGTTAGGACTTAGGGATAGACCATATTCAATTCCAAATCGACCATTTAAAAGTCCTAAGAACATTACTAACCACTTTATGTGCAATTTTATAGGTTTTCCCCAAATATTCTCCAATAACAGATGATGTCTCGGGAGCTATTTTATACCTCTTAGAAGAAGGCAAGATTCGGGAATTGGAAAACAAATGGCTTGATACCTCAAACTGTTCCAATACCAATCCAGGATTAGACTCAGAAAGGCTAAGCCTGGCTAACTTTTGGGGAATATTTCTTATCTCTGGTCTTGCTTCAACACTAAGCTTACTAATTTTCTTGTATCGGTTGCTTCATAACCGCATTGAGCAACGAATTATTAGTTTCAATGGCTCTCGTTGGAATGATGAAAGCCGTTGGAGGAGAGCGGTCAGACTTGTTCAAATCGTGCTTAGCTTGAATCATAATCAAGTCCAACCAAGAGAAAGTTCAGAATCAACGAATGAATGGAATCATCGGAATCCACCAAGATGGGAATTAGTGAGCCCCACGGAGGTACCTGAGCATTTGGAAATCGGTAGGCCTACTCAGCTTGAAATTCCAATGAGAAAAATGGATCATATTGGTGAAGATTTGCAATAAGAATGATGAGAGCTTTCAACGGATAGATTTATTACAAAAGATACTTTGTATAGGAAAATGATTGGTAGGCCTACTTATATAAGACTAAATATAGATCTAAAGTTGTGATTGGTGGGTTTGAAAAATTGATTGGATGAGATTAAGAGAGAGAAAAAATCCAACCAATCACATCTTTAGGCCTATGTGTAGATCTGCCTAAGTAGGCCTATTTAGCATTACTCGTATAGCCTATTTAGCATTACTCCTTTGTATATATTGTGTATATAATATAAATATTATTTTATTTATTTATAACATTAAGTTTTTATGTTCTCTTCCTTATTATCTTTCAGTATAGAAGAAAATTTTAAAAACAGGACTACAGACTTTCACAACACTTGAGAAAAGTAGTACAACTTAAGATACGAGATATGCTCATATGCGTTCCATATGAAGGCTACAAAATCTTGTTTCATAAAAGGCATCCAAAACCATATACATAAAACTTCCGGACTCCCAAGTAATCATATCTCTGATAACAGGTAATTAATTAAAATACATAAAACTAAAAAAAAATCTGATAATTCAAAACTCAAAAGATCCCAGTCGTCAAATTCAAGTGTATAAACCTAGATTAGCTCGTGCGTTCTTGTTAGGCTTAAACCTCCCTCAATTACCTCCATTGCAGCCTGGTCAACATGAATCTGATCTGAATTGGGAAGTGAAAGTTAACGATAGTAGCCTCTTCCTCGACCGCGCCTACCCCATCCCCTACCTTGTCCACCTCCCCTTGAATTACCTCTCCCGCCATATGACAGACCTTCAAATGCCCTGTCAACAAGCTGATTGCCGCCACCTCCACGGCCCCTTTTATTCGCTTGGTTGCCGGAACCATTTAGATTGTTGGAAGGTCGTTTACTTCTGAGGAACAAGAATACGTACATTTGTTAGAAAAGCTTTTGATTAGAATTAAAGATAAACATTAACTGAAATCGATCCATTTATAAGTCAATGGGCCTAAATTGCCACCTCTATGTGGACACGACATATAGAACTTTAAGTAAACTGATAGTTCTCCCTTGCCATACAACAACAACAACAAAAACAATAATACTTATTATTTAAAAAGAAGAAAAAAAGGAACCCGAAATGTCATGTTCATATCAGCGAGTTCAATGTACATACCCGGCAGTGTTTGCTGGAGCTGCGGCTTTTACTACTTCGTTCCAAGAAAGGTTAATTCGTTTGTCTCCAATAAATGAAGGTGCTTTTGAATGTAACGACTGAATTAAACCAAAACATAAACATATAAGATCCTGAACCTTTTTCAGGTACCTTAATAAAGATCGACATTCAACAGAAAATAGAGTTCGTTCTGTTGCTGAATGATCAAAACTTGTCAAGTACGTAAACATAAGAAAATAATCTCAGAACATATATAATTCATAAAATAATTATTATTTTAATTCTGAAACCAAAACTAGTGATTATCTGGAGATCAAGACAAACATATATCCGCGTCAAGGTTGAAAAAGTCGTAAGTCGGGGATTAGTCGGTCGGGACATTTTACGGACTAGTCGGGACTAGTCAGATTTTGACTTTTATCGACTTTTTTAGCATTTAAATAAATTTCAAAATTATATATGAATAAATATAAAACTGGTACATGAACTGGCGTGTTAATGAAGTTCCAATTGAGCACCTTGAGTACAAGGAACCCAATTTGCGATGAAACTGGTAATTTGTTATTTTTAAAAGAGTTGACCATCGTTGACCAGCCCAAAAACCCGTCTTTGACCCAAAAAACCCGTCCTGCCCCGACTAATCCCGTTTTTTCCGCGTTGACCCGTCTTTGACCGACTTTCCGACCGACTTGGCCATGGATTAGTCGGTAGCCAGGATTAGCCGACTAATCCCGACTTTTCCAACCCTGATCCGCGTAAATGTGGAATGTAATCACCAACTGCTTCAATGAGGAAACATTGAAGCAAGAGACATTCTTTGTAAGGAAAGCATGTGTTTAAACTGTATGCTATTTACCAGGTCATTACTTTTATTGTTCCATGATATTTTGCCGGCTGGGTTTTACTTTTGGCCAAAAAGATGGAATTTTTGGCTCATTTGCCATTAAATAACCTTAACGATAAAATCATTGTAAGGAAGCAAATTAGCTAAGTCTCTTTAATGTTGACTGAAAGCATGATACAATACTAAAGTTATTAAGTTATACAGCATATTGACAACCAAATAGTATTTACACAGACCAATCAGGAACAAGAGGGATAAGGGGGTGATTCACTTGAAACCAGATCAAGTATGTACATATTTGCTGAAAAAAAAAGATTACAATTCCATTACCTGTGTCATTGCCAGAATGTTGTTGCAGGTACGCAACCCTGTTGTTGCATTCTGCTTCTGAATTTTCTGCATATATGACAATAATATAATAATGAAATGCAGCCCTGAAAGTAATAATGGGGGAAAAAGAGAGAAGACGGGAAAAGATAACTGGTGAAGATGGGTATTTTCTGGTATGCATTGAGTTGACCAGGAACACTTTTTGTCTAATTTCTTTTCCTAACATTTTAGTGCGTCAAATATGATAACAAAAGTAATGTTATTCAAATAATAATCTATCCTTTTATTTAATATTAAAAATTCAGGAGGTTTATGCATTAAGAGTACATTTTGGGCAAGTTTTGACCTGTTTGATACTTGTTTTACATTTTGGGTTAGCATGTTCATTAGACGATTAGACCCACATTAGAGATAAAACCAAAACTCGATTTGACCCATTCATAAAGTAAATGGGTCAGAATTGACATCTATATCAATAAAAGGTGATTGATGGTACTAGGAAGCTATTTATGAACTCACAATTCTAGCCTTTTCTTCATCAGATATAGCGGTCCCGGTTGTCTTATTCGGCTGACCCATTCCCTGTGTTAATTTCTTCATTGTAGCTTTAGTGAGGTCTTCAACACAGCTCAGCCTTAATAACCAAGTTAGAGAATTATTCTTACTACTATAGATTATAGAAGGGTATTTTTGACATTTTGTAACGACTACAAACAAATTACCTTTCTGTGAAATCTTTATTGAACTCAGTGAAGTCCTCACCAAGCCTGTCTGATGGTTGCCCAGTCACTATTTTATAACCGCATAAACTATTAGTCGCATTTGGAGCCTGTTTTACAATAAGAGTGAATTTAGAGTTTAACAAATGGATAACAGGTGAATCTGCTAATATACAGTCATATATAACATTTTCACCTTGTTAGCTAAATGGTGGAACGTGTACAACATACACTCAACATATGTGAAGTTCATCTCTTCTCCCGTTTTCCTTCTAGGCATGTACTTCTGAGTAAACAAACATGAAAGAAAGTATGTTACCAAAAGTACAAACCAATATTGCACTAAGTTGCAGAAAAGTTAAGTCAATATATAGTTAGAACGGGTCATTTTTCAGTACGGGTCCAAACTCTAAGCTAATCAGGTCAGATTTGGTTTACCTAGAAAAATGCTTTTGTCCATTCTTTAAGCTTCTTAAGTAACTACTGTGTAATTATGATTACAAAAAACAATCTCATCTAAATAATAGTCCAAGACTTTCAAAAAAAGCAATGTAAGAGGTTATATACACAATCTAAGATAGACTTTTGTGACTTTCATCCTGTTTTTGAATCGTTCAACCTATTTGACTCATTGCTGTTTTAGCTAAATTATTGTATTTGATATGTTTCAGATAAAACAAAACCCAAATCAACCATTCATAAATAAACGGGTCGAAATTGCCAACTTTACCAATCAATAAACACCTATTCAGAAGAAATTGAGTACCTTTAAGAGCTGAACAACAGAGGGAAGGATTTGCCTCGAATCTTGTGGTGCTGCATAAGGTGAACTCTCAGCAAGGTTCTTGAGCAAGTCTACTTTCCGTTCTTCGGGAAGCTGCAAATGATATAAATGGGTAGCAAACAAACCATGAATTAACTAAGGGAAATCCATAGGTTACAGTCATTTCAGCAAGAAAGGAATGATTACAAAGGGAGGTATTACCATGAAAAACAAAATTGAAAATATTACCTTGTCGAAAACAGGGAGAATGTGCTTGTTTAAATAGTTGAGAAACTTGCTACTTGAAGCACCCCTCTGCATATAATATAGAGATTTCAGTTCCAAAGAAAGATAATCTGCTAGAACTAACAAAATGTATGCATATAAATAGTTAAATACCAAAAGAGACTTACTACAAAGAATGGAAGAGCCATGTATAGGCACGATATTAATCTATCAACATGGTCCCCATCTTCAACCTAAATTTTAATGGCCACAGTTAGCAAATGTTATGTATTCAATAAGTTACAGAGAAGTTTGGAGTTACACATTCAGCAAGTCATGACAAAATAAGAAACATGATAAACTTACACTGAATTGTGCATCAAGATCAGCTTGGCCTTCAATGATTTCAACAAGCTCTTGGACTCGCTCAGTAGGAGCTTTCTCTCCAAATATGTTCAAACTCTTTAAAAAATCCATAAACATCTTAAACTCTGCTCCAGTAACATCTTGTAAACTCTGTAATATAAAGCATTCTCAAAACAGATTAGTATAATTACCCGATCTCAGTGAAGTACATTATGTCATCTAAATCATATAGAAAGCAGAAGGTAAATGATGATATAATATAGCAAAAAAAATAAGTGATTGAAAGCATGAATAAATGACAACAATAGGATCTTACCTTTTTAATCAAATCAGTTATATGTCTTTCCATCTGCTCCTGTGGCTTCAAGAGCTCAGATTTTAGAGGGAACACCTGTAATTTTCAATGAGACATCATTTTCATGTATAAAGATCATAATCATTCTCATGCATCAAAAATCAATCATCTCACCTTGTCCCTAATAAAAACCAGGGTCCTCTCACGAAGATTATCATCTGTAATTGGTTCATCAACGCTTTCGATGTGCTTAAATAACGCAGTCAAGGATGCTGCAAGCATATGTTACGAATATATGGTCACAGTGATTGTTAATTATATGTTAAATAAGTTTTACAAAACGATCATAGCATTGTTAAGCTACCTTTCACATCCTGCCTCAACAAGGACAAAAGAGCTTTGTGCACTGCATCACGCTCCACATTTTCTTCTGAAAACATTGAAGTACTCAAAGTCATATATGTGTCTAACTTCAGACACCAATAGAAAAACTTGAAGAAGCTAATTTACCAGCTAGAAGAAGTTGTGCAAGGATGTCAACAATCTTTGAGATATGCTCTGGCGTATCCTTGCAGAAAAGAGGAAGTCCACGAATCGCTTGGACACGAATCTTTTACAAAATGAGCAACCAAAAACATTAAGCAGCAGGACCCTATGCTAACATAAATTCTTATAAAAGCAAAAGTTTCATATTTTACTATAACCAAACTCTATAAAGTAAACACATAGCTAACGTCCTGATGTGTGCACCGTCCAACAAGAAAAATCACATAATACCGTATGAAACAAATGTCATGCTTACAAGGCTCTGAACTGGGATACTAGCTATGTGTGTCAATTAGTACACACACGCACGTACTAACGGCTAACTTAAGTATGATACTAAGCAAGGGTATATGTTCTGAATTACTTACAACTAACATCTTTAAAATCACATGACCATATTTCAGAAAGGCAAAATTTACTTATTCTAGCTTTTATTGTACAGTATTTATTCTGTATCTAATAAACATATAATAATAACTCCAGTGTATATAAAGAAATAAAATTAGGAAAGTACAAACCCCAAGCTCATCAGCTTCACATAAATCAAGGTGAGCATCAACAGCAGGCCCTGATAAACCAGGAAAGAACTTAAAGAACCTAGGTATCAATTGAGCTGCTAATTGTCTCGCTTTTACACTGGAAGTCCTTGCAGCCTCAATTATACTCTTGTAATCCTCCACATTCTACAAAAATTATCAAATAATCAGTAGAAACCCTAATTTCGTACAATAATATATAAAATAAACAAAAAAAAAAAGCCCTAGAAATGAAATGTAACAAGTAATGAAAACCTGAGACTTGTCTTTAGCTTCGCTAAGTCGTTCTCCGTAAACGTAAAGCTTTTCGATGTCTTTAGCGTCGTTGGATGTGTCCGACATTACTTCTAACTGTTAAGTGAGGAAATTGAATGTTGTAATTCGAAGCTACAGAGATAAATGAATTATATATAGTATGTATGTATGTATGTGTATGTGTTTGAGTAACTATGGAATTTGTATTTGTTTGAAGTTTGAAGTTTAAAGTGATGATGAACAGGAGGTTTTTGTTGATGGCTGCACACACAGTTTCCGTGAAAGACTATAATTGGGCTTAAACACACAGTTTCCCTACAACACAAACTGGATCGCCACAAACAGTATTTTTATTTTGGGAAATTAATAGATTTGCCCTTTTTTTTCGCAAGTATAATTCGTTTTGCCACTTTCAAAAAGAAATTGCCGATTTACCCTATCCGGGCGCAGGTCGCATCATGCGACCTGCGACCAGAGCTTTGCGACCTGCGACCGACCCAATACAAAGCAAAATGAGCCTAAGCCGACTAGATCACACGGACGCAAGTCGCATGATGCGACCTGCGACCCATACGCTGCGACTGCGACCCATACTCTGCTTCGCAAAAATACAAATGGGAGGTGATAGGGATATTTAAGCCGCAAGGTGGTCGTAGAATTTGGAATTCCGGTCGCAGGTCGCAGGTCACGTCATGCGACTTGCGCCCGAGTGATCTAGTCGGCTTAGGCTCATTTTGCTTTGTCTTTTACTCGTGTATTTGGTCGGTCGCAGGTCGCAAAGGTCTGGTCTGCGACCTGCGATCGGGTAGGGCAAATCGGCAATTTTTTTTTTGAAGTGGCAAAACGAATTATACTTGCGGAAAAAAGGGCAAATTTATTAATTTCTCTATTTATTTTCATTTAAAATTTTAATGTGATCAATTTTTTTACCTTGTAAAATTATTATTGAAGATATTTTCTTATCGGTCTAAGTTGTAATATAAATATCAGCCATAGCCATATTATGCCATTTCTTGAAATAAATCAAAAAATGGATTTTTGTACAATGTCTACGATGAGTTTGGGTATTGTTGTTGTATCTTATCTACGTTCGTTGTTCATGATTTCAAAATCTTTCAAATGTATTTGTTAGGATATAGTTTAAATTGTCCAATCATGTTCGAGTATGAAGAACTATTATCGGGTCGTTTAAGTTGCTTGAAATGTGTTATATCCAAAACATACTTTCCAATGATATATCTTATTTTTTTCCTATTCTATTAAAGGCTTTAGATTTAGTTTTCAAATTTGAGGTTCAATATTGGTGTGATTTCTCATTGGTGTCTTGTTTGGATTTGAACATTGATTTATTTGATTAAATTTTAGGCTTGGTTTTGATGGTTATTAGATAGTGGTAGGCTGTACTAGATTCTGGTGTTTATGTCTCAAAATCTTCAGGGATGCATAATGATATATAACTCTGATCAACTTATCCACAGATAAATAAAAGGGTCATAATTGCCGCCTCTACAAACAACTAAATAGTACATGTACAGAGGAGCCAATATCCCAAGAGTTGTTCAAACAAGAAGTCAATATCTTGTGTTTTGCCTGCTGACTCACTACAACAACCAACAAAACAAAATGTTAAATAACAGAGACAACCCAGGCTCTTTCTTATTGTTGTTCCTATGATGACTTGGCCATTATCTGAAAGAATTACAGCATAGGCATGTCTAATGCTCGTAAAACGTCTTTAAATTCAAACTCACTTGTTTGTCTGTTGAAGCGTTCAACCAGTTTGTACCTTGTATCATTCAAGTAAAAGGATTGTGCAGTTTCCAAAAGCCATTTTGCCTCAGAGTCGGTTAGTTTGCTGGTAAACACGATATCCCCTCGAATAAGGACCAAATCCTTGGTTTCGGCAAATTCTTTGTAATGAGAAACAGTGAAATACGGAGCAGCTTGAGTTCCTCTTGCTTTGTAATCTTCAAGACCAGTGAAAAGTATGTGTGGCATCTGCACTGTATTAAAATGACAAATATCAGAAAACAACAGAATACTGTATCAATATGATAAGTATCAGAAACAAAACAAAACAATAAGATACTTCCAAGAGACTAAACAAATTAAACTTCTAAGTTAAGGCAGTATTGCACCTAGAAGGGTTCAATAACTATAGAAGATTGAATAGTCATGTTTATTAGACGTGGCATTGTGGCAAGATGGGCAGGCCGGACGGGTTACGGAAGGGGTATCATTCTTTTGTCCATTTTTCAATGTTTTGTAAATTCTGAACGCACGCTAACAAACACAATGTATTACAATAAAATATGAATCTCTCAATAACACGATTTAGGATGTCTAACACACTAAAAATAGACTTTGGTGACTTTTAACCTGTTTCACCTGCTTAAAATAAAACATTTTCGACTCGTGTGATATGTTTGAGACAACAAATCAGCCCATTCATGACTTTTGTACAATACTGATGCTTGCAGAATTGTTGATGAAGGAATTCAAACCTTGCACAAACATCGTTGTATAACCGCTTCCTTTCCACACCGGAATCACAAAATAGCGGCTACAAAATAAGTAATCATCGTCAGATAACAAGACCAAGAAGCAAATGAAAAATAACATAAGTACAGTTAAAAAACCGACACAAGAAACGGGCTTATGGGAAACCAAAAAAATTGATGAATGGACGTGACCTTTGCAAGTTGATTAAAGACGATTTTTTTGGGTGGTGGTGGGTGCTTGGGTGGGTGTGGTTGGGTCAGTTAATTATGAAAGCTTTGTGGGGATGTGCTAGATTAGAGTGGTATATAGAACGATTGACAAAAAGATTAAGTATTTGGCCTACCAATGTATGTTTTACAGTTCTCCTAAAAGTGTGCTGAGTGAATTTAATTGGAGTTACAGATGGATTACCAGTCAGCAGCGCGGTGCTCCAGCAGATGATACAACTTTGTTTTCATTGATGTGCCAATATGACCTCTTCCGATATGAAACTGAATGGGAAGTGATAAACTTCAATCGGTTGGTTAAATAACATTTTAATAATCAATTACAAATGGGCCCATAATGCTTTTCATCAGATATATTATAGCAATAAAAAGAAGGTGCAGGTCGTTCTATAGCCACATTTCTCATAAAGCCCCACCTTGATGGTCAACACTAAGCAGTTAACACTTAACACCATTACTTTTGATTTTTGAAGGAAAGCATTCAAGTACTACTAGGTGTTGTCTTTTCATATATTAATTTTAAATCTACGGAACAACTACCTCTACTTATACATTATAAATAAATTATTGAGATATAGAACAACTAATTGTATACATTAGAAAGTAAAAATATGTTTATCATATTAATTTGTGAGTATTCATATAAATTTAACCTTACAATGATAATTGATAACTTCTTTTTCCATAACACTTTTCAGTAATCAATTGTATCTCGTGTAGCAAAAAAATATACATTTTCAGCTATGAAACTTACTATATTATTCGTTATTAGTTTAACTATTACATATCAATATCCAATTCTTCATCTGTCAGCTATGCTTTTAACCTAATGCAGTATTGACATAATGAAAGCCCAGATAAATTGTTTATGCAAAAATTCTAAAACGGAACTTTGGGCCAAAATATAAATGAAACAAATCACAAAGCAGGTCACAAGAACTTACATCATCCCAAATTGTAGCTAGATCCTCGGGGGTTTGAAGCTTTGCCCTCTCAACGTCAATGAGGGACTCCAATGGCTTGTGTTTCAACGGAGAGAAGCCAGACGCGAAACTTGAAAAATTGCGGGATCCAAGCGAAATGCGTTTAAAAAAATCACTTGGAACACAATGCTGGTCGATTACACTGGACGACCGTAGCACAGAACTGGAGAAAAACGACCCCTTTTTCAAAATTGAGGAATGGTAAGTTCCAGAAAAACATTCGACTGAGAACAGCACACGTCCCGAGAGCTTGGTTGCTACACGAAGCATGGTGCTTTTCTGTTACATTATGTAAAACAACACACATCTTTCAGCTATATCCATAATAGAACATGATCGAAGACAAAATGTTATTTAACATCTAATTTATGTTCTAAATGTTGCAAGATTCAACATTTTTATATTTCCAATTGTTTTAGATGTAATTAAATACTACATTTGGTTAAGAGACATTTGAATTGTTAGTGTCAAACTTCTGTTAGACATTTCATCAAACAGTTGAAATGCACTTGTACAACACCAATAATTCCCCACAAAAATAGGTTATAAAAAAATATACATTATTCATTCTTCATTTCAATTAAAGGAATATTATAATATAATCAAAATCCGTATAACTATTCTCCGATATCATGTTTTTAATAGATCCGCCAAATAAACTTCTGAGAAACTGTCAAGTAAGCTATACAAGTTTACGTATATTAATTATGTAATAAAATAGTAACAGGTATACCTGTATTCGATTAAATATGCAAAATAGCCACTCTCCGGAACCGAGAGATGACGGTAGCTGGAGTGAGATGCCGGAGCTTCTGAATGAGATGACGGTGGCCGGCGTACGATGTCGTCGAACGTCCCTTTTTTTTCGTTTAATTTAATTAGATTGTATTTTTTTTCATGGGTTGGACTTTGCACCAGACAAAAAGCCCATAAACTATAATTTAATCCTGAAAAAGCCCAAATTAAAAGTCTCATGGGCCCTATAATAATTACGAAGTATTTAGGTGTAATAAATACGGATGACTTTAAATATTTAGACAAATAAAAAAATGTTTGAGATATGGTTCGACTTCTAAAATATCTATCTTTGCATGTGTTTTGTCGTGTTTATTGTTAACATAGCAGTTCATCATTTAACCAATGGGTCATGTATATATAATAATAATAATAATAATAATAATAATAATAATAATAATAATAATAATAATAATAATAAATAATAATAATGCTTTTATAAAGTCCAATAAAATCATTTGTTCATATAATATAAGTAGGATGTAAATATATCAAAAATATCCCATTCAGTAGCACAAATGCGTAATTGTGGAAAGATTTGGAGTTAGGATTGATGTCTAACATTGAGTTTTTAGTTTGGTTGTTGTTAATCTATTGATCATCAAGTAATTTCTTGATAATTTAGTACGTGCAGTGGTTATAATATATATAAGTTTGGTTTTTGTTAGTAGAACACTATTTTGTTTGAATACACATCTTTGAGTATATTGTTTGGGGTTTGTGTCCGACACTGAACAATTGGATCAAGAGCAGTTTTTCCTTTGCAGCAAATGCTATGGCATGAAATCTACATGTACACGTGTTTGTATTACCTTACACTTTCATATATACTCCGTAGTTGTTTATGAAACTATATTTTGTAGTATTATATTTAGCTAGGCTGGTTGATCGATCCATAAATTTGTTCTTATCTAATCTGATTCAAGGGTAGGGTTCAAATGAGACTAGGAATTTGTGTAAGAATGAGGGAACCAATGATATCAAGCCATGTGTACAAAGAGAATATTCCACATGTACAAAACCCATTTACCCCCAACATCAATTATCTCACAAACGACAAATCCAAAAATTATGAAAATTGCACCATTAAATTCAACGTTTTCTCCTCTTCGATTTGCCGTCCCTCAAGGCATACTTTCGACGAAATTTTTTTTTTTTTCATTTTTTTGGTGGGTTTCACATTTACTAACACATGTGTTACTGTTGAGGTTGTCAACGGGTGGTTTTAAAATTTATAATTGCTGGGGTCTAAGTGTGACTTACTAGTACTGAACCAAAAGGTTAGTAGGCGGTAAATTGGACCTAGAGTCGTTCTTAAAAAGAAACTGAATTGAAATGGAGGTGATCCAATCAATCTTTCTTTTCTAGTAAATGTTTTAAAAGAGTGCGTTGGGGGTTTTGGTTCAGTTAATTAAGTAAACTAAATAAAGCGAATAAAAATGTAATAAAATGTCAGATAATGCAAAGTAGTATTTGTTGTGAATTCGTTAGTTAATAATCATGGGATGATGACTCTTACGGGAAAACGATTAACTAAATTGGGTTGCTTATGAGATTCATTAACTTATGGTATAACCAATAGATTCCTTATTAGTCGGTTATCAACTAACATGTCACGAGGAACTAAGGTATCATGATTCTGACCAGACAGAGGATGCTCAACTCTCCACACTCTCCCGTGAGGGAGTCAGTGGCCCATGTTATTGAACGTATTCGCTCGTGGGCGAAGGAATAGAGTAGCAAGTCCATAACATGTCTAGCCGTTCTTAATACCACAATGATTATGAATCCATTAAACAACTAACTTAGAACTTCTGTCCGGACTTATTTAATCAATTTCTATCCATGAAACTTAAGCGTGGTAAACGAGGGAAAGCGTTTAGGTTTCTTGCATACCGTACTTTAGGTTTCATGGTTTTTAGGAAAAAGTATTGATTTAAGTTGGATTTCAAACTTGCCTTTCTCAATACAATTAACAAATCCCTAGGTTTTCGTAAATGATCATTTAGCCTACAGCCTACCTAATCTAATCTAATCTAAACTAAAACAACTAATTAAAATGCTGACGGCTTTTTACAGAAAGTCAAACCCAGACCATGTCGGAAAATGCTATGGTAGCTCACATCGTATTTAATCGTTTACCGATGTTTCCGTTGTGAGTTTAATTGCTTCGCGATGTTTACATGATAAGTACATTGTGATCGGAAGTGTACAATACTCATGGCAAGTCCACGTAATCACATTGCATTTTATAATATTTGCATGACGTTACAATTAAAAACATAGTTTTTACACAGATAACTATTGACCGAGTATTGAGGTTCGCGACTCCTCTTTACAAGGTTAAAATCACGTTTGTTAATCGAAAGGCGAATGTAAGTTTTAGGTTTAAAATCACAAGATAAGTCCGTTCACAAAGTTTCCAGTTTTATAACGTCGATCCATAATACAACTACATTCGGTCGTTACCGGCTTCCATATATTTGTACTATGCTCAAAAACATTTCCAATACTATACCGAGTAATCAGTCGAATCGGGGCCATCGTATTACTTCACGACGTATTTGAAGTCATCCCACAATTATATATACTAACTACATCACAACAAATACAATAGTAATCTACTCGCTAATCATGGCATAAACGATATCTAACATAATTAAAGTAAACATATTTAATTAAGATAGATAAGGATAGATATAACCGAGATTAATATGCGAGAAGGAATAGACTTGAATTAATGAGCGTAACTCCAAGCGTACACCAAAGATTACAAAACGTTCCTAGCTTTCTTTCTACTCTAAACAAAGTGCTAAACTATTCTAATGCTAAATTTAAAGTAAGAAAGTAGAATGAGAAAGTAAGAAAGTAATATGACTAGTGCATATGGGACATTTTGAAATGGAACCTTAAGCCTCCTATTTATAGGTGAGCTTTGGCTCACATTAGCACCAAGAGGTGTATGTTAGAAAAAGATGGCCAAAAGGGTGCACCGGGTACCGTACAACACGAAAAGTAGGCGCACCGGGTACTGTACAACACGAAAAGTAGGCGCACCAGGTACCAAAAGTTGTCAAAAACGGAAACCGGGATGGGGCCAGGGTGGCCGGCGGCGGCTGCCCTGTGGCCGCCCCGTTTCGCCGTCTTTTGCTTCGTTTCTCGATTCGTGCGTGTTTTCTTCGTTATGCGTCCGTTTGCGTTGATTCTTTTTTTGTTGGATTCGTAATTCAAAAACGAAGATTTTGACATAGGATAGGCCCTGAGATGAGGTCCTTAGCTCCAGATTTTGCGTACGAATCATTTGGATCTTCTGGCAGGCGTATAATCTTCATTCTTTATCTGTTTTAGTTGATTCTTCTTCTGTTGGATTCGTATTTTGAAAACGAACATCTTGGACAGAATGGATGTTGGTGGAGGGCATTTTAGTCTTGAAATCTTGTTTTGATGCCTTGAATCTTCAAACGTGTGTGGAATCTTCGTATTTCATCCGTTTTGCTTGATTTTTATCGTGCAACCTTATTTTGACCATCTTGGCGTAATGTTAATGATGTGTGTCTATATTTGAATTAAAATGCCAAGAATCATTCCAGAATGAGAGAGATATCGGGAGTAAAAACATGACTTTTTACGCGATATCAGTTACAGTGTTGCGTTTAGGGTTTAGGGTTTAGGGGTTAGGGGTTAGGGTTTAGGGTTTGAGGTTTGGGGTTTCGCCCCGAAACCCCAAACCTCAAACCCTAAACCCTAACCCCTAAACCCCAAACCCTAAACCCTAAACGCTTTACAAAATTCTAAACCCTAAATCATACTAAACCCTAAACCTTAAACCCTACTAAACCCTAACCCTAACCCTAAACCCTAACATTAACCACAAATTAAATGTATAACCAATCAGTAACACATGTGTTACTAATTTGTAAAACCCACCAAAAAATGGAAGGAAAAAAAGTTGTCGAAAGTATGCCTTGAGGGACGGCAAATCGAAGAGGAGAAAACGCTGAATTTTATGGAGCAATTTTCATGATTTTTCGACTTACCGTTTGTGAGATATTTAATTTTAAAAAATGTGGAGGAGAGAGAATAAAGTGACACATGACATAAATCTATTGGTTCCCTCATTCTCACTCAAAATTGGTGTACTCATTTGAACCTTAGTATCTGATTCAATAATAGGCTATTATGTTTAGGATATTTTGTAACAATATGGATTGATAATCTATACGATTGATCAAAGAGACAGATAAAAATAAGTGAATGCTACTATAAACATAGATATTATAATATACACAGGGGCGGATGTAGAGAGGGGCATGGGGCAGTCGCCCCTCAAGAATTTTCAAATCATGTAAAAAAGGAATTTTTTTAAGAGTATTTATAATATTTTATAGGTTTTGCCCCCAAAGATGAAGAAATAATAAATTTTTTTTTTGCCCCTCCAAAATATAAATCTTAGCTCCGCCCCTGAATATATATATATATATATATATATATATATATATATATATATATATATATATATATATATATATATATATATATATATATATATATATAATATGGGTGCATTTCGGTATTTGTGTGTCTAATAAATGAAAGCTAGGTCTCTATTTATAAATGAAAATCTGGCCGACTGAGGCTTGACGGGTGAAAAGTTTTCGCGTAGCGTCTAGACTTCAGACTCTCAATTCGTTATTATATATCTTCTATCTTTATGTCGATTTATTGAGTTTTAAATGAAGTTTTATCTTTATCTTCTATAATGAAGGTGATTCCAGGAGTTTTGAGCGAAGCTTTATATATAGCTTTATCTTTATTTTAATCTGCAAGTCTTCAACTAAATTTTGGATTCTTTAACCCATTTTATCCCTTCGCTCAGCGGGCTCCATTTAGTCACGACTCAGCGAGTGCCGTGGATTTACTCCATATTTAGCATTATCTTATTTTCCAAGACATATACATAATTTTAATAAAATAACTAAAATTAATGCTCTAAGATATATACTAGAATATAACATTTATCACGTTTTCATATTTGTTACTATTTTGTTTCACTAGTCAGGTGTTTAACAGAGTTTCTTAGTTTTTACCGTTAAATCACATATGCATGATATTTTGGTGTATACATTAAAAGTTTAGTACATTTATGATGTGTGCTAAGTATAGGCAATTATAATAACAAGTTTAATTAAGGAAATACTAAATAATACTATCACACTATTCAGGCAAGATTAACCCATTCATGTAATATAGCTTAATAAGTAAGTCCAAATTCGAACACAAGGAACACAGGAAAACGTTATTCTTATTTATAACTAATTATCTATTTATTCTATTTACAAATATTTACAATTATAATACAATTAAATACAATTAAATACAAGGATCCAATTTACAATAATCTACAAGATAAGGGGGACGTTTTAGTTCCGAACGAACATATTTATATTTATATTTTTGATACAGATTCTAATAGATAAGTTCTAGGAAACAACTTAAGTATACTCAATTGGATAGAAGATTATAACTATTTAAACAATTATTTATTAAACGTATTATATCAACTTATGTCTATTTGCTTTGTTGGCTATTATTATTGGTGAATTACTAATGTAGAAAATCACAAAGATTAAGATAATTTTCATATAGCAACACTCCAAAAGATTAAGTAAAGTATTACTATTTATTAAGATCTATCAGCAGTTTATTAATACAATTCCAAGATTAGGTTGAATTACAGTGTTACTTAACATTAATAATTGACAATCATTAATTAATTTATAAAACTCACAAGATTAGTAAAGCTATCTATATAAATCAATTAACTGTTATCAATATTAATATAACACAGACAATTCTTGTATAATAAGAATTCAATAATATAGTTCCAACATAAACATATAATTCATATAATAATTCTAATAAACATACATTTAAACATTCATAATGAAAACCTAATAAGCAATTAATTCAAATAAACAATATCCAAAATAACCCAAAAGATTAATAAAGTTACAAGGATAAAGAAACCGAACCAATTAGCAAACCAGCTTTTCCTAGGGTTAAAAACCTTCAAACCCTAGCTCCTTTGCCTCCAAAATCGCACCTTAAAGTCGTCCTAAAACCTTAACTTTTGGTTTTAGTATTCTTGAATCGTATATGGTTTAAGCTAAATTGAGCCTCTATTTATAGTTTTACTGGCCGACCTTCCAACCGCCGGTTGGATACTCCAACCGCCGGTTGGAGTTATTTGAATCCGGGTCTAACTCCACGTGTCTGCACCGTCTTAAACCCTAAAGCTCAACCGCCGGTTAGTTAATCCAACCGCCGGTTGAATATTAATTCCAGAATATTCCATTTTCGGACTTGGGCTTAACTTTTAGACTCTCAATCTTTATAACCGGACTTCTTTGTCTTCTTGGCCCAATTCTTTATTTTAACTCTTTTAGTCTTCATTTCTTCAAGGTCCTTAATCCTTATTTCTTTAAGTGCTTTAATTCTTCAGTTCTGGTCTCGTTCTTGTTCCTTTTTCTTCATTCTTCAATTAAAATACATTTCTCCAATTATTAACAAAATAAGTATCTAAAATCATATAAATGCAATAAAATGTATAAAAATATAGGGATAAATTAATAATATATAGTATCTATTTGATGCTTATCAATTTATCACTTTCCTTATCTAGCTTATATGATCTCTCTCCTTATCGGTTATTTTTGGCTCCGTTGTCCAAAGAAAAACGGGAAGACGCCAGAGGCACAACCTTAGCATCTTCTGTCTTTTTGTGGACTTTAACACGTACTCGCGTGGGAGTGGATCAGCTGAGGTGATGGTAGGGCCAATCTAATTCATTTGGTATAAAATACAAACTTAGAGTCCCGTAATTCACTATTGTTTAGTGAATTGGAATCGTAAAGTGTAAAGTTGATTGTAAAGGGGGGGGGGGGGGTTGAATACAATCTAACAACTAATTTCTGATTTTAACTTAGTTAATTTGTTAGTTGTTAATTGTTTAACAGAAGCAGAGTATAACAGATATATGGATATGACAATATCAAAGTAACGAAGTAATGATAGCTAAAATGATTAATTATATTGATCATACAATTCACAAGTATTGAATGCGGAATGGATTAACCAAAGTTAACCCAATTCAAACACTTAGCTAATCAATTACAAATGAGATGAACAGCAGTGGACAAACACGCTGACTGTTCACTCGCTGGATCGTTAAGTCGTGCTTAGACTAACTACTCACTGACATACAAGTGATTAACACGATTTTAAACGACTAGCCTCTACAGTACAAAACACTGAACTATTTATACTACAAGAGTTCCTAAAATATCGCCTATAAGATAGGTACTTGGAATGACACGTGTCGCTGCTTGATTGGCTTGATCTCTGATGAACCGACATTCTGCGGGTCCCAATTCTGTTACCGCAAATATCTCGTTACCTTAAAACCAATCATTCGCTGCCACGTAATCTTTCGGACATACTTCAAGTTGGAACACTCTTGCTGATGTATAGATAAGTACAGTACTTTTTGTACTTGATGATTAAGAGGCTTTATTGAATAGTCCCTGAAGATGCAGAAATCCTCCTCACTCACTGCGAGCTAACATGCTCTTGTAGAATGACTTGAACTAGAGATCTTCAGTGACTAGCTATTATTCTGGCAATGACTTTTGCCTTTATTGATTTGAAGAAGTAAAGCTCTCGCTGACGTTGATCAGCGACACACCAAGTTGAGCTTTATTCTTCCTCAGCATATCAATTCCTTGAGAGTAGAATGAATGACGATCAGCGAAACCTATCTTCAGCAACATCAGCTTTGATACAATCCATTTCTTCATCGAGTAGCGAACAGTTGAGTTGGTCAGCGACCAGTGACTCAACATGGTCTGCGACCAGTGACTCAACAATCTCCCCCTAAATGATTGTGATCGAAGCTCCCTAGACAAACTTGTTGCTGTGAAAGTTTATAGTCAGTGTTTAAAGAATTTAAACATTCAGTGAATTACACTTTGATCCATTCATTTTTCTTTTTGGATTCTTTTGATATGATCTGAGTTTTGCACTTTGGTATTCTCAAAAGATCAGATATTATTGAACTGCAAAATATAAAGTATAGATAGTTTTTCAGTTACAATACATATAATCTATTACAAGTTTTAAACCTACTATCTTCAGTGATTAGATAAATAGCAGAGATTCCTACTATCTTCAGCGATTAGATAAATAGCAGAGATTCCTACTATCTTCAGCGATCAGATATATAGCAGAGATTCCTACTATCTTCAGCGATCAGATAAAACAGTGATTCTTGGTATATCAAACATACTATCTTCAGCATGACACCCTCTCACGAAGCTTTAACCGACTGAAAATCAATGAAAATGAACCTTCATATACTGATCCAGATAGAGAAGGATTCATTGCTAAGCTTTAGATACTGATCCGGATAGAGAAGGATTCATTGCTAAGCTGAAGTGGCACAAATATTGAATAAAATCGCCAAGAAAATTGTAACTCAAATACAGGAAATATGTAAGTTTTGTGATATGATTTCCAAGTATCAGCTACTTTGACAGCATTAGCGATTTTAAAGATGATATGATTTCCAAGTATCAGCGATTTGTCACATGAGCAACATTGGTTTTTGCATTCATTTGCACATTTTCTCCCCCTTGATAATAGCACAGAGTAGATCAGCATTTCTCTGGTAGCATCAGCAATAATTGAATATTTCTCCCCCTTGATGATAGCAAGAAATGCTGCAGCAAATGTTTGATCCTTGTGTAATAGGTGATTGGTTTTCTCATCATCATCAACTTGTGTTTTAGCTAATGGATCATTGAAAACAGAGGGATCAGCTTGTATCTCTCCCTGTGACTGGAGAGAGACATTGACAGCTGGTGCAGTAAGAGATGAGAGATAGCTCGGGTCTGTAGCCAGTGATGTGACATCAGCGAAGAGTGTGTTATCACCCACTGATGTCACTTTCCCTTTGTTTAAAACATCATCCTTTTGTGAGAATAATGAGTGGCTCATGGGTTGACTCGATAAAAGTTTGTGAGTTGAAGGCTTGATTTTAGCAAGAATGCCCACAGTGACTGAACGTTCAGACCCTGTTTCATCCTTGGCATCCGTAGACGTCTTCTTTTTGAAAGTTCTTTTAGAGGTTGGTGAAGTTTTCTTTGGTGGTTGACCAGTTTTGGTCACTGGGGTGTTTTCAGTGACATGGTCAATGTAGGTGTAGGAGCGGACGAATGTACAGCAGTTTCATACTGGATTTCAAATAATCTCTGTTTTCTCATGAGAGCATACAAAAATACTTTCACTGGTTTTATTAAAGATATTGAGAACATATCAGGGTTAATCTTAAAAAAAAAAATTTTAAAAATTTTTAACCCCTTTTTACTTCAGTGATCAGTATCTTCACATACTCTGTTTTTGAACACAAAAGGTTTCTTTGATGATTTTGAAAAACTGTTGTAGCAAGATCTTTGATTTCTGCAAAGGCTCGAAGAGCTTTAAACTTTTGCAGAAATGATGTATGTAAAACTTGATTTAAAATTTATAATTGCTGGGGTTTAAGTGTGACTTACTAGTACTGAACCAAAAGGTTAGTAGGTGGTAAGTTGGACCTAGAGTCGTTCTTAAAGAGAAATTGAATTGAAACTGAGGTGATCCAATCAATCTTTCTTTTCTAGTAAATGTTTTAAAAGAGTGCGTTGGGGGTTTTGGTTCAGTTAATTAAGTAAACTAAATAAAGCGAATAAAATGTAATAAAATGTCAGATAATGCAAAGTAGTATTTGTTGTGAATTCGTTAGTTAATAATCATGGGATGATGACTCTTACGGGAAAACGATTAACTAAATTGGGTTGCTTATGAGATTCATTAACTTATGGTATAACCAATAGATTCCTTATTAGTCGGTTATCAACTAACATGTCACGAGGAACTAAGGTATCATGATTCTGACCAGACAGAGGATGCTCAACTCTCCACACTCTCCCGTGAGGGAGTCAGTGGCCCATGTTATTGAACGTATTCGCTCGTGGGCGAAGGAATAGAGTAGCAAGTCCATAACATGTCTAGCCGTTCTTAATACCACAATGATTATGAATCCATTAAACAACTAACTTAGAACTTGTGTCCGGACTTATTTAATCAATTTCTATCCATGAAACTTTAGCGTGGTAAACGAGGGAAAGCGTTTAGGTTTCTTGCATACCGTACTTTAGGTTTCATGATTTTTAGGAAAAAGTATTGATTTAAGTTGGATTTCAAACTTGCCTTTCTCAATACAATTAACAACTCCCTAGGTTTTCGTAAATGATCATTTAGCCTACAGCCTACCTAATCTAATCTAATCTAAACTAAAACAACTAATTAAAATGCTGACGGCTTTTTACAGAAAGTCAAACCCAGACCATGTCGGAAAATGCTATGGTAGCTCACATCGTATTTAATCGTTTACCGATGTTTCCGTTGTGAGTTTAATTGCTTCGCGATGTTTACATGATAAGTACATTGTGATCGGAAGTGTACAATACTCATGGCAAGTCCACGTAATCACATTGCATTTTATAATATTTGCATGACGTTACAATTAAAAACATAGTTTTTACACAGATAACTATTGACCGAGTATTGAGGTTCGCGACTCCTCTTTACAAGGTTACAATCACGTTTGTTAATCGAAAGGCGAATGTAAGTTTTAGGTTTAAAATCACAAGATAAGTCCGTTCACAAAGTTTCCAGTTTTATAACGTCGATCCATAATACAACTACCTTCGGTCGTTACCGGCTTCCATATATTTGTACTATGCTCAAAAGCATTTCCAATACTATACCGAGTAATCAGTCGAATCGGGGCCATCGTATTACTTCACGACGTATTTGAAGTCATCCCACAATTATATATACTAACTACATCACAACAAATACAATAGTAATCTACTCGCTAATCATGGCATAAACGATATCTAACATAATTAAAGTAAACATATTTAATTAAGATAGATAAGGATAGATATAACCGAGATTAATATGCGAGAAGGAATAGACTTGAATTAATGAGCGTAACTCCAAGCGTACACCAAAGATTACAAAACGTTCCTAGCTTTCTTTCTACTCTAAACAAAGTGCTAAACTATTCTAATGCTAAATTTAAAGTAAGAAAGTAGAATGAGAAAGTAAGAAAGTAATATGACTAGTGCATATGGGACATTTTGAAATGGAACCTTAAGCCTCCTATTTATAGGTGAGCTTTGGCTCACATTAGCACCAAGAGGTGCATGTTAGAAAAAGATGGCCAAAAGGGTGCACCGGGTACCGTACAACACGAAAAGTAGGCGCACCGGGTACTGTACAACACGAAAAGTAAGCGCACCAGGTACCAAAAGTTGCCAAAAACGGAAACCGGGACGGGGCCAGGGTGGCCGGCGGCGCCCCTGTGGTGGCCGGCGGCGGTGGGCCCAGGGCGGGCGGCTGGCCTATGGCCGCCCCGTTTCGCCGTCTTTTGCTTCGTTTCTCGATTCGTGCGTGTTTTCTTCGTTATGCGTCCGTTTGCGTTGATTCTTTTTTTGTTGGATTCGTAATTCAAAAATGAAGATTTTGACATAGGATAGGCCCTGAGATTAGGTCCTTAGCTCCAGATTTTGCGTACGAATCATTTGGATTTTCCGGCGGGCGTAGAATCTTCATTCTTTATCCGTTTTAGTTGATTCTTCTTCTGTTGGATTCGTATTTTGAAAACGAACATCTTGGACAGAATGGATGTTGGTGGAGGGCATTTTAGTCTTGAAATCTTGTTTTGATGCCTTGAATCTTCAAACGTGTGTGGAATCTTCGTTTTTCATCCGTTTTGTTTGATTTTTATCATGCAACCTTGTTTTGACCATCTTGGCGTAATGTTACTGATTTGTGCTATATTTGAATTAAAATGCCAAGAATCATTCTAGAATGAGAGAGATATCGGAAGTAAAAATATGACTTTTTACGCGATATCAAGTATCCCACACTTAGAACTTTGCTTGTCCTCAAGCAAACTTATTTTCAACATGGTTAAAGATAAGCAGATAATGAAATATTTTAAGACGAAATTCTTTACTAAAGGGGTTTTGGAAAAATAAAGATATTTAATTTTTTTGAAAGCAAGGTTGTAATCTTTAGGAGTATGCTTTTGATCTTTGATCTTTGATACATGACTAAGCGATCCTCTCAAGGTGGTCACTCCAATCACTCAAATTGTTTAGGGTTTCCTATTCTAGTATTATCAATCACTCAGAACGTCAGTCATGCATCGTTTATCGTCATAGGCTTGATCGAGAATCAAATCGTTACCTTTTCGGGTGAGCGTGAAGTCGATCTAGCCTCAATCATTCCAGGGGAGTGATGTAGGGTTTTGGTGATGTGAGAGGGGGTTTTGTTTTCATAGGTTTTCTTTTTGGTGAAGCGGAAAGCTGGATTTTGTTTTTTTCGGGAGGATTGACGCCTTTTTCTTTTGGGAGAAGTCTTCTTCTCCATTTGACTTTCTTTTCTTCGAGTTTTCTTGGGTAATTTTGACTTCGTATCCTTGTAGCTTTTCTTCTTTTCATCTTTGGAACTCTTTATGAAGTTTGAGGGATGTTTTTTGAGTAGGTACGGGATGACGTGTTTATTTTGGGGTGTATAGAAGGGTTCAAGAATGATGTGATTCGATCTCCTTTTCACTCACTAGTTTGGCTTCGAAATGCATTACAGGAGCAAGTTCTGATTATAAACGCATACATCGGCACACTCAAGAATCGAAAAAGTGAAGCATTAAAAGTGAATGCCTTTCATATGGCTCAAGATACCTCACGAATCGAAAGTTGGTTTGTTGTGTGCTTAGTCATGCGATGCTCTTTATGGAATTTTTAAACTTGTTTTTCAAAAGAATTTGTATTTTATTTTTCCTTCATCCCCAAAGTAAATCATTCCTTAAAATTTTTCATTTTTAACATATTTTTAACTTAATTTTGAAAAATTTTGTTTACTTTTATTGGAGAAGCAAGGTCTTATAAAGAGCAACGATTTTAGGATCAAGCATATACCAATGTCCATTTAACAGTAGTGCAACTACTGCTATCCCACACTTAAACTAACATCGTCCTCGATGTTATACTAAGCTCTGAATGGGGTAAAATCCCACACTTAGGGTTTTAAACATCTAAGATTTATTCTTTCAGTGTGTGTGTTGGGTTTGAATCCCACACTTAGTGATAAGCATAATGGACATGGCATATTTAAAATGAATGAAAGAGATGGCATAGAAGTACTCCCCGGTATTTGCAGTATTCCTTTGGTTGCATCTGCCGGTCTTTGTCTTCTTTGGCGCATTCTTGATCAAGTCTTTTTGTGATTGGTCTCGTGAGTGTGAACACGTCGGATATACTATTCTTTGGTTGTTGATGCTTCTTTGCAGGCTGGAGCATTCTTGGTATGATCCGAGTGTGAAAGATAGTCGGAGATTTCATCACTTCTTGAAAAGTAAAATTGCAGAAATGTAAAAACAAACACGGGTTGCCTCCCGAGAAGCGCTCTTTTAAAGTCGAGAGCTCGACTTAGTCCTTTTCTTCTTCAGATGATGCTTGATGCATCAGTAGTGGTGGCGTGGTCACTGTGGTTCCTTGGTAGAGAGTATCGTGGTGGATAGTACTGTAGGAATTGCTCTATCATGTCAGCAATGAGAGTTGGTGGGTTGGTGGATAGCATTCTGAAGCTTTTGAAGTGATCGGTGGCGAGTCGGTCAAGAATTGTCATTCCATAGCAGATGTATTGAACTGCTCTTGTAACTGGTCCGTTAGGGTCAATTCGAGTGCAGGTGTAAGTTCGAACGATTTCACGCTGTGGGTGGTTTCTTCCTATCGAGGCGATTAAAGCCATGAATTCGGTTTTCACTTCTTTAAAATCATTAGCCCAAGGGTCTCCTCCGAAAGATCTGGTTGCTTGGCATACTTGTCTGATAAGTTGATGCTGCTCGCGGTTGAAGGGAAAATCCGAGTCGGTGAAGATGCAAATTAACTTGCTGAATATCTCGCGATATCCCTCGCACTAGGCTTCACTTTCGTCGTCTTCCTCTTCAGTGTATGTCCCGCGTAGTCGATCTGTCACATAGTTTTCCAGGTTAACTGGTGACATGTTCCAAAAGGCTGCGGGTATGTCATGAGTGTTTTCTTCAAATGCTGATTGATTCAGTTCGTCAATTATTATCTCGGCGTGATGAGCGATTGTGGATCGAATAACGATTCTGAAATTCTCCGTGGCTGTGAGATGTTTTCCGGTTTCGATGAGATCTAGTAGAGTTCTAAGATCTCCTACCATTCTGATGTCGGCATAGTCACTTGGATTTCCAGTAGCTCTTTCAAGATTGGTTCTTATTGATGCGAGTATAGCCTTTTGGCTTGACGAGTATGGAAAGGCTGATCCGGTCAAGGCACCATACACTTTTTGGTATATTTGCCTTCGGTTGCTGTAGAATTCGACTTCTCCCATCGGGTAGTTGGGTCTTTCTCGCTGTCGAGCTTCTCTGGTGAGTTGCGCTTGAAGGGAATCAGAGAATTCTTGAATATGCCTTCGAAGAGCGCGGGGTTCTGGTTCTCCAGAGTTGGCAAGGTATGAATCGTATTCTCGTATGATCTCCTCAATCAGATGCCTCTGTGCAATGCTGTATTCGTTAGTTGACTCCTTGATAGCTTCTACGATGATTCGGACATCGTCGTATTCATCAATTAACTCGATCATCTCTTGGTGAGTGTCGATGAGGGGGATTTATAGAGTCTCAGTGTTAGGAGAATTTGCAGGAGCAGGAGGAATAGAGCGCTCATCAAGAGTGACGTTGACGTAATCGTCGTCGTATTCACTGTTGCAGTCGGAGTCCTTATCACGTGAATCTGGAAATTGGTGGAATTCTTCGTCGGAGGGTGCGTTGTTGAAGGGTCGAGAACTATCGATTTCGATGGTTCGGATTTCGGTTGTTATGTCATGAAGGTTCTCTTCGGCAAAGCTTCCTGGTTGACGTGCCTTATATGCTGAAATTCTCTGTAGTAGTTTGGCATACTGGTCTGGGTGTGGTGATGATCGGAGTCCTTCTTCAAAAGTTTCTATGTCTCGGAGTCGGGTTCTGGTGAAGGGTTTTGATGGATCGAGATAGGAATTTAGGATGTTTCCCATTCTTTTAAGATGAGAGGATCTGTGCTCTTGACGGATGACTCCGTAATCAACTGATTCTTCAGATGAAGAGTAATCATCGCGGTTTTGTATCCTTTTAACTTCAGCCATTTGTGGCGAATCAGTGTGATCTTCATCTTCTTCCATTTCTTCCTCTTCCTCTTCTTCTTCCTCCTCAGGGTCAGATTCAATTTCTTCATCTGCTTCCTCGTATTCTTCCTCTTCTGGGTCGTATTCAGTGTCAGAAATGAGAGCTGATGATCGGGTGAATTGCGGTTACTCCTCTGGTTCTGATTCATCATCGGAACAGACTTTTCCTGTGGAAATAGCACAACATTCTTCCTCTTTTGGGGTGCATTCCGGTTGGTCGATCTTGTAAGTGATGCTTTCACCATGCGATCGTAAAACAATCGTGTGGTTATACACATCAATTACTGTAGGTTCCATATACGGACCAAATCGAGTAGCTTGAACTTGTATATAGAATCGGAAATTAAATACACAAGATATGCTAGATGTTCACAAGTAAATGACCAAAACACAAAGTGTGAGTTTATATATAATCAACAAGGAAGATTACAAACACTTTGAACTAGACACACAAAGATCAAAATAACACAATAATAGAGTTTTTCTTCTGTGATTTTCGTGGTGATATGTGTGTGTTTTGTGTTTTTGGCCCACCAAACAGAAACTGGCGAGCTTCTATTTATAGTCTGGACCAAACTGTATGCGACACAAGCTTTGTGTCGCATAGAATGTTCATGCGACACAGTCCTTGTGTCGCATAGATTGCTTCTGCGACACAATGCTTGTGTCGCATGAATCCTTCTGCGACACATTGCTTGTGTCGCATGACATACAAAAATTGTAATTAAATTAGAACTAAAACTATTCAATACGTAATTACAATTCCGACACGATTACAGACTGAGACCAACTGACAGACACACATTGATGTACCAACAAACTCCCCCGTGTCTTCAGCTTGGTCTTCGAAAAATTCTTCAATTTTCTTCAGTCTTCAGATGTCTGGTCTTCAAACCCATCCAGGTGGAAAGTTTCCACCAGCGTGTATGCCGTAGGTGAAGCATATATCAACAATTTTCTGAAATCGTTTCGCTAAAACAGAGTTGAACTCGTTTCCTGGATTGTAGCGAATCCGATTGTCGAATAGCTTCTTCATGTCATCTCTTGACAGATTAATCAAGCTCATTGGGTCAAATATTCTGAAGTTAGCTTTTCGTAGACCCCACAAAGATCCTGTCTGAGGCTCTGAATCTGGTACAAAAACTAAGACGGCTTCGCCAGTGTGAGCATCCAGTTCCCAGTAATGAAAATGTTTCAGTAGATTGAATGGAACTGTTTCCAGAGCTATTTCAGTCAGACATTTAGCAGGCGGATAGTGAACTTTTACAATTGGCTGCTTGGTCTTTGGATCGAGCTTCTTCTTGAACGTGTACCTTGTACCCAGTACTGGTTTGACATAATGATATTTCTTTCGTTTAATTTCCTCACGCATGACCTTTTGAATAACATCTGCAACTCCATCATCGTAAGGATTTATCAACTGAAGCTGAGTAAGACGAACGATGTCATGCTTTGGCAATGTACTCAATATCCTCAGTGATCGACGAAAGTACTGGATACCGTCAAGTCTTTTAATCATCAACCTTCCTTTGCTCACCTTCCAGCTTTTTATCAGGCCTGTATAATCACCACCAACCTGATATTTCTTGCATGTAACTGGAGCAGGTTCTGGATTTTTACCTTTTGGAAACCAGTTATCCCTTTCTCTGATGGGCATTTCCTTGTCAAAAGATACACATTCAGATGTATCAAGAGGGAAAATGTCATTGTAATTTGTCGTTTCTCGAACAGGGACTGGTTGTGCTTGTGAAGAACTGGAGGGTGCAGAAGATTCTTGAGCAGGACCAGGTTGAGAAGAAGATCCTGGAACGTAATTGAACGCTGGCCCTGACTCATCGTCTGAAGAATCCGATAATACAACACCCTCTTGAGGATAGGCTGGACAATCAGAATATTCTTCATCAGGATTAAGCTCTTCTTGTTCAACATCAACATCATCGTCATTATCAGCGGAGTTGAAGTCAAAAGGTTCTTCAGGCGCACGATCGTTATCGTCAACCGCAGATTGAAAGTAAGTCAGATTACAATACGTGTAATCTACAGCTAACGGTTTTGGTTGCCCTGGTTGCTCAATAATATACTCAAGAATAAGAGTTGTTTCATTAATATCAGAAGCATTTACATTTTCAGGATTTACATTTTCTTCGCCTTCGGCGGAAACCCTAGGAATTGATTCTAAGGCCGGTTGGGCTGTCTCCCCCGAAGCAATAGCTTGGGTTTCCAGCTGCAGAACCTTTGTCTTCAATTCTTCATTCTCTTTCTCCAAGCGAGAGATCCTAGCATCCTGAGCTTCAGAAACTGATGTTTGAGCTTCCATAGTCTGCGGCATCTTTTCAATCTTTGACAGGAGCTCCTGAATGACAGCTGGATGAGGAGTGATTGGAGTTTCAGTCCTTAGGGGCTCAGAAGATGTGGAAGTGGAAGTACGGGAACGTCTGACCAGAGGATTCAAATCAGCAATGTCAGAAACATCTCGAGGCCTTTTTCCTCGGGTAGAAGATTCAGGGCGTGGAGAAGAAGGCTGATAATTATCGATCTCAAGATCGAGATCTACCAACTCTGGATCAGCTACAACAGGCTGAACTGGCGGTTGTTGAGCTGGAGGTTGTTGAACCGGAGGCTGCTGAACGGGAGGCTGTTGAACGGGTGGCTGCTGAACCGGAGGCTGTTGTACTAGGGGCCTCGGGATTTGAGGTTGCGGAGCAGGTGGATCATTAAATTGTTCGCCTGGAGGAGGTACATAATCAGGATCCACAATGTGACCGAACAACGCAACCTCACGTTCCGGTGCTTCGCTTGACTTCGCAAACTTTGTACAAGCAGTATAAATTCTGGTATTCATCGGCGTTTGCGCGTAGGTAAAAGAGTTGATCACTGGAAGATCCGGGTGCAAATGGTTGAGTAACAGCTGAGTGAATCGGGGATACAACGCCCATTTGTCTTTATTATCCAAAGCGTTGTTCACAAAACCCCTGAAGATATAGCCTGAGAAGTTAAAGGGCTTGTTGTATATCAGGGCAAGAATAGCAGAGGCAGTCGCAAATTTCATCCCTTCGAGACCTGCCTTGCGACTGGATAAGCACACTATGACAATGTGAGCTAGATATCTCCAGACCTTTGTCATGAAGGTTTTCTTGTACTGATCAATTGGAATATCTTGATAACCAATCGATCGCATGCCCTGAGCAATAGCAGCTGAAGAAAACTGGGTGATCATGTCAGAATTATCACCGAAATCGAAGAAATCTCGAATAAGCTGCTCAGAAAAGATAACTTGGCGGCCGCGGACAGCAGAAATGATCCTAGTATCAGCTTCATCATAGTTGACCACCGCATTATCCCAAAACTCGGTAATGTGATTTGTCAGGATCCGAGTATCTGCAGTGATAGCTTTGTAAATACGCGAGCATTGAAGAAATGCGATCATTGGGCGATACGGGCGGGAAGTCTCGACCGTTGTATTCATGAACGCCACAATGTTGTGACGTGGCTCCCAGAAGTATTTAGAGATGTCGATCTCTGGGAGTGCTGGAGCAGCTGGAGCAGCTTGAGCAGGTTGTTCAGCCATTTCTACAAAAATAACAGTAATACAGCCAAAACTCGAAATGCGTTAGCGTTAGTACCAAAAAATAATTCGCGTTTTATTTTTACAAAAGTTCTGCGACACATCAGTTGTGTCGCATGAGGTTCATACGACATAAGGACTGTGTCGTATAAGAATAATACGACACACGCCTTGTGTCGTATGACACGTGTCACGCGGACAGCATTTCCCTTGCATTTAGCAATAATTGAGAAATTAATCTCGAATGCGACATAGTCGCTGTGTCGTATGGTGTGTCGTATAAAGTGGGTACGACATAACGTTTGTGTCGTATAAAGATACGACATAAGGACCGGTTATCAATACGACATAAAAACCAAGAATCTATGCGACATAACGACTATGTCGTATGTTATGTCGCAAAGATGAACATCAAAGCAAACCCAGATTCGATCGATGAAACATTTTGGGGTTTTCAAAATCCAGACATACCCTAGGGTCGTACACAACAGGGGATCAATAAAATGTATTTATCTAACCCTAATAACCCCTAAACCCTAAATAATTTAACGAAAAACCGAAACCCTAAAAACATAATACGGGTCGATCGAATTCCGAACATAATACGCGATAAAAACACGAAAGAATTATACCTAAAGATGCGCAAACAGATGATGAACAAGAATCGAGCAACAAAACGCGAAGAAAAGCCTTCAAAATCACGAATCCGATTGAAAAACGCTTGTGTCGCAAAATCGCCTTTATGTCGTATAATTTGTGTCGTGTAAGTTTTGAAAACGTAAATGATTATGTCGTATGATGTGAATAGTTAACCCGTGACCCGCATACGACATAGAATACGACACAAACATAACTGACAAATACGACACAGGCGTTGTGTCGTATAACAGTAGTACGACACAGTGGTTGTGTTGCACGGGACACAAAGTAGAATTTGAAGATTATAAAAAATTTAATTTCGATGCCGATTCGGATTTTGATTTTAGAATTTTCGCAAAGAAGATGATTTGTGACTAAAAAAAAAAAAGGAAAAATACAATTTAAAGAATATTAAAGAGATAAAACTAAATATAAACATAAAAGATAAGACACAAATACAACTAAAAGCGAGAAATTTATAAAATCGTTTTGGTGACGGAGTTGAGATACTGGTTAGGGATCATACCGAAATAACATGCAATTATTAGGAATAGAAAGTGTTATTTCGATTATCAGTATATTTGTCCACTTTAAATTTACGTGGCACATTTAAAACACGTTTTATAAAAATTATTTCAAGACGATTATCGATATTGTTTGACCACTTAAGCATGTTACAACCGAGTTTGTGGAGTTAACCTTTTATTGTTAGAATGTATAAGTCTCTGTGGCACCCACCATTGATATACCCCTATACTCTAGACAAAAACATAGTTTCCATATTTAGAAAGAATAAAGAAAGATCATTTTTAAGAATCAGGCTAGAGTTGACAGGTCAGTACAGAAGTACAGCAAAGCAACCTAACGTGATTCAAGTATAATCAAAACCAATCGCAGTCAAACTGAAGTTGGAGTTTCCCAAACAGCGACCTTGGTAAGTATGATTTAGGATTAAGCAAAACCGATCGCAGTCAAACTGAATTTGGAGTTTCCCAAACAGCGACCTTGTTCAGTATCATTAAGATTTTTTAAGTGCATTGACCTGTAATTGCTTAACCCCAAGTTTATAGTAACTGTTACCAGTTCTGTACTTTCGTACAACAGAGGCAACAACCAGCATAAACTCCCAAATGATTTCAGATAAAAGTTCCAAAGATAGAAATATGTTAAGCTACGTTAAGGAATTAAGACATTGAGTCGTACATCATACGGAGTTTACCACAAGATAATAGACACATATTTAAATGATTTCTTAATAACCCAGAGACAGGTGTGTATCATGCCTACCGGTACATCGCATGATGAAGACAATTTTCATAAAAACGGTTTTAAGTGTGTCAGATAAACCTACTGACACATCAAATATAAAACTTAAAATTCCATTTTGTGCATGTCACTCGATGTACTATCATATCCCAAGTTGTTTACAGACTCAACTCAACGTCTATTTTAAAAATGTAGCAACCATTGCATTTCCTTGATACTAACAAGTATAAAGAGTGGCGGTTGCCTTTTTTTTTTTTTTTTTTTTTTTTTTACACAAGAAAAACAAATAAACTGTACAGAAAATAAGTCACAAATCATTTCTTGAGATCAAGGGAAATCATCCCTATCATATCCACAAGTTCGTCGAAACGAGCACGCGAAAAAGCTTTAGTGAATAAGTCGGCCTTTTGCTTAAGGGTATCTATGTGAAAGAGGTCAATTAAATGTTTCTCATAGCAATCTCGTATGAAGTGAAACCTAATCTCTATGTGCTTGGTCTTAGAGTGTTGAACGGGATTGCGAATAATAGATATAGCAGCAGTATTATCAATATGAATAGGAGTCAAAGTAAGAAGTAACCCATAGTCACGCAATTGATGTTGAATCCACAAAATCTGTGAACAACAGCTTGCAGCAGCAATGTATTCAGCTTCCGCTGTTGAGGTGGAAACTGTGGTTTGCTTCTTACACTGCCAAGACACCAGTCGAGAACCGAGGTATTGGCATCCTCCTGTAGTTGACTTTTTATCCGAATTGCAGCCGCCATAATCAGAATCAGAATAGGCGGTAAGAGCGAAATTTTTCTCATTTGAGTACCATAGACCAAGTGATGGTCTATATTTGAGGTAGCCAAAAATTCGCTTCACAGCCTTCATGTGAGAAACCTTGGGCTTTGATTGATATCTGGAACAGATAGACACAGCAAACACAATATCTGGTCTGGATGCAGTGAGATACATCAATGATCCTATCATAGAACGATAGTCCCGCTCCTTGCAATCTTCTTCGTGTTCAGCGGGTCCGAGTTTGTGATCAGTTTCAATGGGAGTACCATATGGCTTACAGTCATGGAGTTCATACCGAGTCAACATGTCATTGACATATTTGGACTGATGAATGTAGAAACCCTTGTCAGACTGCTCAACCTGTACACCTAGAAAGAACTTAAGTTCTCCCATGGCACTCATCTCAAACTCGGACTTCATAATCTTCTCGAATTCTCTGCACAAAGAATCATTTGTTGAACCAAATATGATGTCGTCCACGTAAACCTGCACAAGTAACAAATCTTTTCCAACCCTTTTTATGAAGAGAGTGCTATCAATTTGGCCTCGTGAGAAGCCATTTCTCGTGAGATGATTTGCCAACCTCGCATACCAAGCTCTTGGAGCTTGATGAAGACCATATAATGCCTTGCCTAACTTGCACACATAATCAGGATGGTTTGGATCTTCAAAACCAGGAGGTTGCAAGACATACACATCCTTCAAAACCTCTCCATACAGAAATGCGCTCTTGACATCGAGTTGATAAACGCGAAAACCTTTAAATGTCGCATAGGCCAGAAAAATGCGAATGGACTCCAATCTTGCAACTGGAGCAAACACATCATCATAGTCTAAACCCTCAATCTGAGTAAAACCTTGAACAACCAGCCGAGCCTTATTCCGAATAACTATGCCTCTGTCATCTTTCTTCACGCGATAAACCCAGCGAGTTCCAATTGGATCGACATCCATTGGTAAAGGAACCAACTCCCAGACATCAAGCTTTTTGAATTGATTCAATTCTTCCTGCATAGCCTCAACCCAGTATGGATCTTTCAAAGCTTCAGCAATTTTCTTTGGTTCATGCTGAGACAAGAAGCATTCTTCCAATTCTTCTTCAACACAGGCAAAATTGGCAGATGAAGATTCTTCACGGACTTCATTTGCAGCAGATTGATGCCTAGTTAAGACACCTTGTTGAAGATCACCAATGATGTTTTCAGTGGGGTGAGTAGAATGAATTCTAAGCTGAGGAATCGGATCAGGCACAATGATCGAATCCAAATTTGACAGATCACCTCCAGGATTTTCAATTTCAACTGAGCTATTAGTGGCAGTATCCTCATTGTCAATTGGTGTGACAATATCGGTTTCAGTTTGAGGATTTGAGTCAGAAGCCAGTTGATTAACATCGGATGGATCGTCATCATTGACAATATTCTCAGGAGGTACTACTCTAGAATTGGAGATTGAGTCGTCAGAAGTAAGATCCAATCCATGAAGTAGAGACACCACCTGTTCTTCTTCACTAAATTTGGGAAGATTGAAAGAGTCCACCAACTTATCATACTCAAACAAGGAATCAGGTCCCTTGCCTTTTGGAGAATCAGTATATTTCATAAACCTTACTTCAAAATGTTCTTCTATTCTCCCAGTAGACTTGTTGAAAACTCTTTTATTTGGAGAGTTCACAGAATATCCCAAAAATAACCCATCGACTGCTTTTTCATCAAATTTGCCTACCGAGTCCTTGGTAATTAAAATTGTGCAAGGACACCCGAAAGGCTCAAGAAACTTCAAATTTGGTTTGCGATTATTCAGCAATAACATGTTTTCTTTCGCTTTTTAACAATCGAAACCCTATTTAACACATAGCAGGCAGTGTTAACAGCTTCTGCCCAAAAAGTGGTTGGCAGATGCGCATCAGACAACATGGTTCTTGCTGCCTCAATGATTGTCCTATTCTTTCTTTCAGCTACTCCATTTTGCTGAGGAGTACGAGCAGCACTAAACTGATGAAAGATTCCTTTTCGAAGACAATACATTTCCAAAGTTCTGTTCTTGAATTCTGTTCCATTATCACTGCGCAGTTTCTTGATTTTCAGATTACACAGATTTTCCAGTCTGTCGAATAAGTAAGTTAAAGTATCAGCTGTTTCATCCTTTCCAGCCAAGAAATATACCCAAGAAAACCTTGAGTAATCATCAGTAACAACCAGACAGTATGATTTTCCTCCAATACTTTTCTTATTCACAGGACCGAACAGATCCATGTGAAGCAGCTCCAATGGAGATTCAATAGAGTTCACCTGCTTAGACTTATGGAACTTCTTGTGTTGTTTCCCTTTGAGACAGGAAACGCATTCATCATCTGTTACGAATGACTTTTTGGGCACACCTAACACAAGATCATTATTAACAAGATAATTCATTCTGCGAAAATGAATATGTCCCATTCGTCTGTGCCAAAGCAGTGAATCTTTAGAAGATGCTTTTGATAGCAAACAAGTATGCTCCTTGGTAATCACAGTTTGCATATCCAAAATGTACGAGTTGCGTACACGGGGTGCTCTCAGTAACACCCATTCCTCGGGAATAACAAATCCCGGTTTCAAAATTAAACATTCAACATCTGTAAATGCGGTAGTGAACTTCTTGTCGCAGACTTGAGAAACACTGATCAGATTGTGTTGCAGTTCCTCGACATAGTTCACTTTATCAAAACTTACTTGCCCATTAGAAAGAGTACCCTGACCCGTGATGTTACCACCTGTATCTCCCGCAAAAGCAACATGTCCTCCTCGATATGGTTTCACATCAGACAGAAGGGACATGTCACCAGTCATGTGCAGTGAGCAGCCACTATCCACATACCATTTACTTCTTTGTATTTGATCTGACTGCTACAGCACAACATAGAGAGAAAGTTAGTTAGAAATGGAGACCCAGGCCTTTACAGACTTGGGTACTCCAGAGACCTCATCAATAATAACTACATCAGTTAAAACTTTGTTTTTCAATAAATCAGGTGCAATTCCTGATGCAGTATTACTTGATGATGAGTCATTTAACGACTCTTTTGGTCTCCAAATTTTCACAGGAACAATATTGGGTTGCTTGTTAACATTGTCAGGCTGTTTAACCAGAGGTTTACTAGGCCTAGCAGCATTAACTTTCGGGATAGAAGTATGAGAGAGTGAACCCTTCTTTGAAAAAGATTTAACAGATGAATTTTTGTAAACAGAATTTCTGGGAACACCTTTTGAAAACTTCTTTCTCAAAAGCAACGGGCATTGACTAATCAAGTGACCTTGTTTCTTGCAGTAGAAACATGATCGTCTTTCCCTAAAGGTTCGGTCGTTACTGCCTAAAAATTGAGGTGAGACAGGTAACTTATGTGAGTACGTTGAAGTGGATGCCCCAGAATGTGAAACAGAAAGTTTAACAGAGTTCTTAAGTGATTTGTCATTAATATTCTGTATATCTTTCCTTTTATGTTCAGCCTTAACCTTAGTATTCATTGGAAAAGTTTCATCATCTGATTCAGTAGTGAGAATGTGATGTTCAGGCTTAATGTTTTTCTTTTCACATTGAGGCACAAACTTACAGGGAACATCCTCAACTTCGACCTTTTCTTCAATAGTTTTTAAGGGAGCAGGCGAAAAACTACCAAAGGGGGTAAACTTGACGGTTCCTGAGGGGGTAAACCTAACAGGTTCAAAAGGCTTCACAGGTTCAGCCTTAATTGTCTTAGGTTTCTTCTTATCATGGTTAACTTCTATGTTGGCTTTATAGAATTCAGGCAACTTAAACGGATTCAAACTAACAGGTTCACATACAGGCATAGCTACTTTCTTAACAACAGGTTCATTAACTGATATTTCAATGGGCTTTGCATCTACTAAAGCAGTAGGCACAAAATCTTTAATTTCATCCTTAGACGGTCTACACAAATTCACATCTAAAGACGGAGGCGGTTGATTATGATAACCATAACCGGACTTATCTTTAGAACTAGTTCTACCCGTCTGCAGGATATCAGTAAAGACCAAGGCTGAAGTGTTGATATTCTTGAGTTTTCGTTGCAAATCAACAGCTTTGGCTTGAGAGTCAGCCAATTCCTTTTTCAAATGAGCAATCATTTTTAAGTAACTGTCAATTTCATCTTGATTACTGAAAATTAGAGCTTTCAGCTCCTTTTTATCTTCAATAAGTTGATTAATGTTACTTTCAAAGTGTTTCTCATTATTTTTTAAAACTTTGTTTGCTTCCATCAAATTCAAGATATCTGACTTCAAGTTGTCATTATGTTCCATAAGCCCATTTACTTTACTAATACATGAATCACAAGTAAATTTAGCAAATGGTACCTCATTGTTGATAGCCATGAAACATTGCCCTTGAGTTTCATGAGCAGAAAAATCATAAGCATCTCCATCCTCAATCAACAATGCAGCCTTAGCAGTAGTATGCTCAATCTGTTTTGGAACAACAGATGGTTTAGTGAAACCCGAAGCAGGCTGTCGTCCTTTCTCACATTCACGGGCAAAGTGTCCAAGATTCTGACACTTATAACACTTGATTTTGCTTTTATCGAATCCCGTTGGTGTTCGGTCAGCTGCATCTTCAAGAGATCTCTTTCCAGTTCGTCTTAGATAGTTTTTGGCTCTACGAGTGAGCATAGCCATATTCCATCTAATGTCGATCCTTTCTAACTCATCGGGATCAACCTGATTGAAGTCTTCATCAGTCAGTTCCAATGTACTGACTCTTTTAGAAAGAAAGTCTTCATATGATGACAAGAAAGCAGTAAACATGGCTGCATGTTCATCAGTGGTTGCTGAAGTAGGAACAGATGGTGATGAACATGTACTGCTTGAAGAAGCATTATAAGCTGGTAGGGCTGAAAATGTTCCTACAGTAGGATTACTGTAAGAAGAGAATCTCTGAGAATTTGTCTCAGCTGAGATGAAAGCTGTTCCACCATGACTTGATTCTGATGCACGAGCAGTAGATCTTGTTTCCTTATTTTCAATATCCAATGCCCCAGCTTCAAGTTTTCCAATAAGATCATCCAGAGACAATTGCTTTGTTTTTGGATCGCTTTCTAATAACAAAACTCGTGTTTCCCAACTTGATGGCAGAGCAGCTAAAGCCTTTTTGTTAATCTCAGAATTTTTGAGATTATATCCGCCAGCTTGCAGTTCATTTACTGTGCGGGTAAATCTGCAAAGCATGTCTCTGACAGTTTCATTCTTCTGGATATAGAAATAATCAAACTGAGTTTTGACTAATTCCAATTTGCTTTCGATGTACTCAGTGTTGCCACAAAATCTCTTTTCAATTGCAGTCCAAAGATCATAAGCAATAGTTTGTGGAAACATATCCAAAACGTCTGTTGGAAGCGACATAGTAATAGCAGAATGAGTCTTCCGCTCAATTTCCCATGCTTTACGTTCTTCGGGAGTGTATGAGCGAATGGGTTTGGGTGGAGGAACACCCATGTGTTCTCCAAGGGCAACAGGTGGAACATATCGTTCAAGAAGGGCCAACTCCATATCAGGATCGGTGAATAAAACAAACGATATGAACCGTTGTTTCCATGCTCGAAATGGCAAACCCGGTGCAAAATAAGGAGGTTTATTTGCACTACCAATCGTAGCATTATGTTGTAAAACTGCATCAACGCTTTGAAGAGACATGATGAAAATCTGCAAAACAAATCAGAAAATACACAACAAACAAACTGATTTTTGTCTAAGTCTGGAATTATGCGACACAGTGTTATGTCGCAAAGTATCAATACGACACAGTGGTTATGTCGCAGAGAAGCAATACGACACAGGTGTTGTGTCGCTGAAGTTAATCAGACAGAAGACAAAAATGCGACACAACTGTTATGTCGTATGTTATGTCGCAAAGTGTGTCGCAGACCAGTCAAGGTCAAAATAATTGTGTCGTAGGCTTATGTCGTATACGGTGTCGCACGTTATGTCGCACGATATGTCGCAGAAAAGTTAATGTCGTATTGGTGTGTCGTATGAACAGTGATACGACACAAGCCTTGTGTCGCAAAAGTGCACGTGCAGACAGTTTTTGAGCCCACAAAAATTTCAACTTTCAAAGTAAATCATAACCTACAACCCATACTTTTCTGCAGACGAAAAACCAGCTTTGGAAGCAAAATAATCATCAACTTTTACCAACCAAATCCAAAAAGTTAGACTAACAACTTTTCTTTGAAGATCAAGCAACAAGATGGATTAAACTAGCACTTTTGACCAAGAACACCAAGAACACTTAAAAACATAAATTATGAAAATAATGTTTTTGGACCAAAATCTAGCACCAAACTAACTCGAAACCGCAACTCAAGAGTATGCGGCTCTGATACCAATTGTAGGTTCCATATACGGACCAAATCGAGTAGCTTGAACTTGTATATAGAAGCGGAAATTAAATACACAAGATATGCTAGATGTTCACAAGTAAATGACCAAAACACAAAGTGTGAGTTTATATATAATCAACAAGGAAGATTACAAACACTTTGAACTAGACACACAAAGATCAAAATAACACAATAATAGAGTTTTTCTTCTGTGATTTTCGTGGTGATATGTGTGTGTTTTGTGTTTTTGGCCCACCAAACAGAAACTGGCGAGCTTCTATTTATAGTCTGGACCAAACTGTATGCGACACAAGCTTTGTGTCGCATAGAATGTTCATGCGACACAGTCCTTGTGTCGCATAGATTGCTTCTGCGACACAATGCTTGTGTCGCATAGAATCCTTCTGCGACACATTGCTTGTGTCGCATGACATACAAAAATTGTAATTAAATTAGAACTAAAACTATTCAATACGTAATTACAATTCCGACACGATTACAGACTGAGACCAACTGACAGACACACATTGATGTACCAACAATTACTGCTCTAGCTGTATTCATGAATGGTCTTCCAAGGATAATTGGGATGTTTATGTCCTCGTGGATATCTATTACCACGAAATCCGTTGGAAAGAAAAAATTGTCAACTTGAACAAGGACATTCTCAGCTATTCCCTTGGGGTATCTAACAGATTGGTCGGCTAGCTGGACGGTCATCTTAGTGGGTTTCATGTTTTCAAGTTCTAGCCTCTTAAACAGGGAGTAGGGCATAAGGTTAATGCTGGCTCCTAAGTCGGCTAAAGCGCTCATATTTCCGGAATTGTAGATAGAACAAGGGAGTGTAAATCTACCAGTATCTCCTAGTTTTTCGGGAAGGCTATTTTTAAGTAGGGCTGAAGTTTCAGAACTAAGGGGAATGTTGTTCACTTCAGGCAATTTATCTTTGGTGGATAGCAATTTTCTAATATACTTATTACGACCAGGAACTCTAGACATGGTAGCAATGAATTTTCCATCTAACTTAAAGGATGACAGTTTCTTAGGTTGAACTTTAAGTCTAGCGGGGTAAGGGATTCTAACCTCTTTGTTTATTGTTTCCACAGCTGGTATCTTGACCTTTGTTTCTTCCTTTACTGGAACAGCAGCAGGTGGAGTAGTAGCTGCTTCTTTTGGTGTTGTAAGTTGCTTTGCTTCCTCAACATGCGGATTTTGAACCGTGTTGCTGGGCAAACTTCCTCGGGTTCTATTCTCAAGACGTTGTGCCAATTGTCCAATTTGAGCTTCCAAATTCTTTAGCACAGCCAATTGATTTCTCATGAAGAGGTCGGCTTGGTCTTGTCTAGCGGACGTCTTTTGGTTGAGCAGGTGTTGACCTTGCATGAATTGGGTGAAGGCGTTGTCTGAACTTGAAGCTGGGGCATTAGTCTTGGTGGTTTGTTCAGTGGTTTGGTTTGTGTCGGAAGTGGGTGCAGGAAGTGCAAGGGGTTGATTATAAGAAAGTTGTGATTGTTGTTGGTAAGGTGGATATCTAGGTGGGTATCGGGGTTGGTATGGTTGTTGGTTGTTTCTTGGTGGAAAGGGAGGTCCTCTAGGTTGGTTGTTGTTTTGGTTGAAACCGGGTGGTCGAGCTGGAAACTGAGCATAGTAGACACTGCCATCTGCTTCTTCGTATTCAACTTGGTATTCGCCAGATGGTTGCGGGTTGGTGCAGCGTTGACAGACTTGCACTTGGTGTACCTGATGCTGTTGTTTCTTAAGTTCTCCAAACTGTTTGACGAGCGAGTCCATTTTCTCCGTCAGTGTCTTAATTGCTTCGACTGGAATTGGGTTTGCAGCAACGATAGGTGTGGAAGATGCTGAATGATCTCCAGAATTCCAATCGTGGTGATGCATGGTCATGTTTTCTATAAGGTTCCATCCTTCTTCATCGGTCTTTGCCATGAAGCTTCCTTGTGCAGCAGCATCGAGGGTAGTTCGGTGGTTAGGATCTAAACCATTGTAGAAGGTGCACAATTGTGCAGACTTATCGAGTCGGTGATTAGGACATTTTTTCAAGGCTCCTTTGAATCGTTCCCATGCGGTATATAATGACTCATCGAAAGCTTGTCGAAAGTTCATGATGTCATTTCGGAGTTTGGTTTGTTTAGATGGCGGAAAGTACTTGGTCAGAAACTTTGTCGCCATCGCAGTCCATGAAGGGATAGAGCCGGTCTCTAGACCTTCAAACCATGTTTGCGCATGATGGGTGAGCGAATAAGGGAAAAGGTATAAACGGATTGTGTCTTGGCCAATTCCGTTTTGCTTGTAGGAATTTGAAAGAGAGATGAACTTGTCGAGGTGAGAGTTTGGGTCATCACTGGGCAATCCATGGAATTGACAGTGGTTTTAGATTAGTTGGATGATGTGGTGTTTAAGCTCGAAAGATTGACCAGGGGTTTCAGGGTAGAGAATTGGTCCTCCTCTTCCTTCGATAGAGGGTTTACTGTTATCAGCGAGAGTGATGCGTTCACCATTGCTTGCTTAAGTGCAGATTGCTTCTTTTCTCGTCGAATAGTGCGTATTATAAGTTCTGGATCGGGAAAGTTAAATAGTGGTGCAGATCTAGGGGAACAGGTCATACACTAAAAGAAAAGATAATAAAGAAAATAAACAATAAAGGAAATGTTTTTGTGTTTTTTTTAGAAGGTTTTATCCGAAGGGTTTACTAGAATTGGGATTGGTTGGGCCTCTAGATCGGACAGTTAGTCCCCCTGGCAGCGGCGCCAAAAACTTGTTGAGGTTGTCAACGGGTGGTTTTAAAATTTATAATTGCTGGGGTCTAAGTGTGACTTACTAGTACTGAACCAAAAAGTTAGTAGGTGGTAAGTTGGACCTAGAGTCGTTCTTAAAGAGAAACTGAATTGAAACTGAGGTGATCCAATCAATCTTTCTTTTCTAGTAAATGTTTTAAAAGAGTGCGTTGGGGGTTTTGGTTCAGTTAATTAAGTAAACTAAATAAAGCGAATAAAATGTAATAAAATGTCAGATAATGCAAAGTAGTATTTGTTGTGAATTCGTTAGTTAATAATCATGGGATGATGACTCTTACGGGAAAACGATTAACTAAATTGGGTTGCTTATGAGATTCATTAACTTATGGTATAACCAATAGATTCCTTATTAGTCGGTTATCAACTAACATGTCACGAGGAACTAAGGTATCATGATTCTGACCAGACAGACGATGCTCAACTCTCCACACTCTCCCGTGAGGGAGTCAGTGGCCCATGTTATTGAACGTATTCGCTCGTGGGCGAAGGAATAGAGTAGCAAGTCCATAACATGTCTAGCCGTTCTTAATACCACAATGATTATGAATCCATTAAACAACTAACTTAGAACTTGTGTCCGGACCTATTTAATCAATTTCTATCCATGAAACTTAAGCGTGGTAAACGAGGGAAAGCGTTTAGGTTTCTTGCATACCGTACTTTAGGTTTCATGGTTTTTAGGAAAAAGTATTGATTTAAGTTGGATTTCAAACTTGCCTTTCTCAATACAATTAACAAATCCCTAGGTTTTCGTAAATGATCATTTAGCCTACAGCCTACCTAATCTAATCTAATCTAAACTAAAACAACTAATTAAAATGCTGACGGCTTTTTACAGAAAGTCAAACCCAGACCATGTCGGAAAATGCTATGGTAGCTCACATCGTATTTAATCGTTTACCGATGTTTCCGTTGTGAGTTTAATTGCTTCGCGATGTTTACATGATAAGTACATTGTGATCGGAAGTGTACAATACTCATGGCAAGTCCACGTAATCACATTGCATTTTATAATATTTGCATGACGTTACAATTAAAAACATAGTTTTTACACAGATAACTTTCGCCCCGAAACCCCAAACCTCAAACCCTAAACCCTAACCCCTAAACCCCAAACCCTAAACCCTAAACGCTTTACAAAATTCTAAACCCTAAATCATACTAAACCCTAAACCTTAAACCCTACTAAACCCTAACCCTAACCCTAAACCCTAACATTAACCACAAATTAAATGTATAACCAATCAGTAACACATGTGTTACTAATTTGTAAAACCCACCAAAAAATGGAAGGAAAAAAAGTTGTCGAAAGTATGCCTTGAGGGACGGCAAATCGAAGAGGAGAAAACGCTGAATTTTATGGAGCAATTTTCATGATTTTTCGACTTACCGTTTGTGAGATATTTAATTTTAAAAAATGTGGAGGAGAGAGAATAAAGTGACACATGACATAAATCTATTGGTTCCCTCATTCTCACTTAAAATTGGTGTACTCATTTGAACCTTACTCTCTGATTCAATAATAGGCTATTATGTTTAGGATATTTTGTAACAATATGGATTGATAATCTATACGATTGATCAAAGAGACAGATAAAAATAAGTGAATGCTACTATAAACATAGATATTATAATATACACAGGGGCGGATGTAGAGAGGGGCATGGGGCAGTCGCCCCTCAAGAATTTTCAAATCATGTAAAAAAGGAATTTTTTTAAGAGTATTTATAATATTTTATAGGTTTTGCCCCCAAAGATGAAGAAATAATAAATTTTTTTTTTGCCCCTCCAAAATATAAATCTTAGCTCCGCCCCTGAATATATATATATATATATATATATATATATATATATATATATATATATATATAATATGGGTGCATTTCGGTATTTGTGTGTCTAATAAATGAAAGCTAGGTCTCTATTTATAAATGAAGTTCTGGCCGACTGAGGCTTGACGGGTGAAAAGTTTTCGCGTAGCGTCTAGACTTCAGACTCTCAATTCGTTATTATATATCTTCTATCTTTATGTCGATTTATTGAGTTTTAAATGAAGTTTTATCTTTATCTTCTATAATGAAGGTGATTCCAGGAGTTTTGAGCGAAGCTTTATATATAGCTTTATCTTTATTTTAATCTGCAAGTCTTCAACTAAATTTTGGATTCTTTAACCCATTTTATCCCTTCGCTCAGCGGGCTCCATTTAGTCACGACTCAGCGAGTGCCGTGGATTTACTCCATATTTAGCATTATCTTATTTTCCAAGACATATACATAATTTTAATAAAATAACTAAAATTAATGCTCTAAGATATATACTAGAATATAACATTTATCACGTTTTCATATTTGTTACTATTTTGTTTCACTAGTCAGGTGTTTAACAGAGTTTCTTAGTTTTTACCGTTAAATCACATATGCATGATATTTTGGTGTATACATTAAAAGTTTAGTACATTTATGATGTGTGCTAAGTATAGGCAATTATAATAACAAGTTTAATTAAGGAAATACTAAATAATACTATCACACTATTCAGGCAAGATTAACCCGTTCATGTAATATAGCTTAATAAGTAAGTCCAAATTCGAACACAAGGAACACAGGAAAACGTTATTCTTATTTATAACTAATTATCTATTTATTTTATTTACAAATATTTACAATTATAATACAATTAAATACAAGGATCCAATTTACAATAATCTACAAGATAAGGGGGACGTTTTAGTTCAGAACGAACATATTTATATTTATATTTTTGATACAGATTCTAATAGATAAGTTCTAGGAAACAACTTAAGTATACTCAATTGGATAGAAGATTATAACTATTTAAACAATTATTTATTAAACGTATTATATTAACTTATGTCTATTTGCTTTGTTGGCTATTATTATTGGTGAATTACTAATGTAGAAAATCACAAAGATTAAGATAATTTTCATATAGCAACACTCCAAAAGATTAAGTAAAGTATTACTATTTATTAAGATCTATCAGCAGTTTATTAATACAATTCCAAGATTAGGTTGAATTACAGTGTTACTTAACATTAATAATTGACAATCATTAATTAATTTATAAAACTCACAAGATTAGTAAAGCTATCTATATAAATCAATTAACTGTTATCAATATTAATATAACACAGACAATTCTTGTATAATAAGAATTCAATAATATAGTTCCAACATAAACATATAATTCATATAATAATTCTAATAAACATACATTTAAACATTCATAATGAAAACCTAATAAGCAATTAATTCAAATAAACAATATCCAAAATAACCCAAAAGATTAATAAAGTTACAAGGATAAAGAAACCGAACCAATTAGCAAACCAGCTTTTCCTAGGGTTAAAAACCTTCAAACCCTAGCTCCTTTGCCTCCAAAATCGCACCTTAAAGTCGTCCTAAAACCCTAACTTTCGGTTTTAGTATTCTTGAATCGTATATTGTTTAAGCTAAATTGAGCCTCTATTTATAGTTTTACTGGCCGACCTTCCAACCGCCGGTTGGATACTCCAACCGCCGGTTGGAGTTATTTGAATCCGGGTCTAACTCCACGTGTCTGCACCGTCTTAAACCCTAAAGCTCAACCGCCGGTTGGTTAATCCAACCGCCGGTTGAATATTAATTCCAGAATATTCCATTTTCGGACTTGGGCTTAACTTTTAGACTCTCAATCTTTATAACCGGACTTCTTTGTCTTCTTGGCCCAATTCTTTATTTTAACTCTTTTAGTCTTCATTTCTTCAAGGTCCTTAATCCTTATTTCTTTAAGTGCTTTAATTCTTCAGTTCTGGTCTCGTTCTTGTTCCTTTTTCTTCATTCTTCAATTAAAATACATTTCTCCAATTATTAACAAAATAAGTATCTAAAATCATATAAATGCAATAAAATGTATAAAAATATAGGGATAAATTAATATAATATATAGTATCTATTTGATGCTTATCAATTTATCACTTTCCTTATCTAGCTTATATGATCTCTCTCCTTATCGGTTATTTTTGGCTCCGTTGTCCAAAGAAAAACGGGAAGACGCCAGAGGCACAACCTTAGCATCTTCTGTCTTTTTGTGGACTTTAACACGTACTCGCGTGGGAGTGGATCAGCTGAGGTGATGGTAGGGCCAATCTAATTCATTTGGTATAAAATACAAACTTAGAGTTCCGTAATTCACTATTGTTTAGTGAATTGGAATCGTAAAGTGTAAAGTTGATTGTAAAGGGGGGGTTGAATACAATCTAACAACTAATTTCTGATTTTAACTTAGTTAATTTGTTAGTTGTTAATTGTTTAACAGAAGCAGAGTATAACAGATATATGGATATGACAATATCAAAGTAACGAAGTAATGATAGCTAAAATGATTAATTATATTGATCATACAATTCACAAGTATTGAATGCGGAATGGATTAACCAAAGTTAACCCAATTCAAACACTTAGCTAATCAATTACAAATGAGATGAACAGCAGTGGACAAACACGCTGACTGTTCACTCGCTGGATCGTTAAGTCGTGCTTAGACTAACTACTCACTGACATACAAGTGATTAACACGATTTTAAACGACTAGCCTCTACAGTACAAAACACTGAACTATTTATACTACAAGAGTTCCTAAAATATCGCCTATAAGATAGGATCTTGGAATGACACGTGTCGCTGCTTGATTGGCTTGATCTCTGATGAACCGACATTCTGCGGGTCCCAATTCTGTTACCGCAAATATCTCGTTACCTTAAAACCAATCATTCGCTGCCACGTAATCTTTCGGACATACTTCAAGTTGGAACACTCTTGCTGATGTATAGATAAGTACAGTACTTTTTGTACTTGATGATTAAGAGGCTTTATTGAATAGTCCCTGAAGATGCAGAAATCCTCCTCACTCACTGCGAGCTAACATGCTCTTGTAGAATGACTTGAACTAGAGATCTTCAGTGACTAGCTATTATTCTGGCAATGACTTTTGCCTTTATTGATTTGAAGAAGTAAAGCTCTCGCTGACGTTGATCAGCGACACACCAAGTTGAGCTTTATTCTTGTAACATCCTCGAAATGGACCTAGTTGTGTTATATTATTTCTTGATTTAAATTAGTATTTAAATGTGTTTGGAAATAATATTGTTTGAATTAGTGAAATAATTGGAATAGGAGTCGAATATTCCAATGTGATAAGTGAATTATTAATTGTTGTAAATTAATATAGTTGACGGTACAATAAAATGTTTGGACTCGCAAATGGTTTTCGGGTTCCAGACTATATATTGAGATGGGGTATTAAATTATAACCATATATTGAAGGCGGTTTATGTGATGCCGAATATATATGTACTTTCCTATTTAGGAAAGTTATTCATTTTCATTTTAAAACTCACAGAAACTCTCAGAAAACCTCCAAATCAAATTAGAAATCAAATCAGGAAGTTGTGATTCTCGTGAAACTTCACCATGGACAGATTATCATCAGTAGATTCTTCAATCAGTAAGTGTTCTTGAGTATTTAAGAATTTGATTTCGATTGAAATTTGGGTGAATTGATAAATTGGAAGAATTGGATGTTAGGAACAAGTTATAAGTATTACATGATGATTATATGAAGTTAATTGAGTTGTTTATAACATTAGAACTGAGTTTGATAAGCTTGATTTATCAAAAATGGTTTTGAATTCAGAGCTGGGCAATTACAGGGATGAAGCTGAGCTGAAAGACGCTCAAACGCGATCCCAGAACCCTAGCCAGGATCGCGTTCGTTAGTTATAAAAGGAATCGTACGAGTTTTGTTCTTGGGAACGCGATCCCAAGAATTTGTCCGGATCGCGTTGCTTAGTTATAATTTGTCACAGAATGATTTTACAAAGAGGAACGCGATCCCACCATTGTTTTCTGGATCGCGTTTGTCGGTACTTTTTGTAAAATTTCAAAAGTGCATAAGTGTTTAGTAGTGATTTTTGCCACGGAAAAATTGACAAATTGTCTTTAAACTCCGATTGGGCTGAAATTTACATGGTCACTCGAAAACGGCCCACTGATCAAAGCTATATGCTATAGCCTAGTCAGTTTTTGGACATTCGGGGTCGTTTAGGGGTCGAAAATGGCATTTTACAGTTTTTGGACCTTATTTCGGGACTTTTTGATTTTGTTCCGAATTGAACTTTTGTTTGCTGTGATCTTAGAGATCATTGGATTCATGTAATTATGTTATGATTGTGTAACGATATTAATTACCTAAGTATTATCAGTTGAGACAAGTTACTAACTTATTGTTTAATTGATTGTATTCTCAGATGTGGAGAATGCTCAGTAATATTAGACTTCTGAGCTGGCGGCTGAGGTAGTCGGTGAGTGGATCTGTAACCTCAGTGTGATTTAGTTGTAATGATTTGATTTACAACAAGTAATTATAGTATTACTTTGATAGAATGTAATTGTTGAGATATCTTGCCATGATAGTTTAACTAGTTGCTTAATTGACTGTTTGAGCTAGTATGTAAGATTTTGAGGTCAACTTGACTTGACAGTTGGACTTGGTTGTTATTGTAGACGACAGGAGATCTTGAAACTTGAAATGTTGGTTTAGAGATCTAGGTCGTGTGTGATTAACAACTGGTTATCGGTAATTCTGTATAGGCCAATACAGATGATTGATAAGAGTTCCTTGATTTCCAAACCGGTATTAGGGTATCTCAGGAGCCACCGATCCTCATAACGATTGATAATGTTTGATTGGTGTAGCTTGACATTGATTGGATGTCGAGTGAATGATTGATTTTCTGTTTATTGTTATTTGATGTAAACAGATTATTATGCTAGGTTATACTGTTGCTTATAGTTTCATTCACTTAGCTTTATGCTAACCCCACCACAGTTCTTCCTGCAGGTTGAAATAGATGGGACATATTGGGCAGGGCAGGAAGTGTTTTGACTGGATGGAATGTTTGACAGGCTGTACTCTGATGTTAATTTAATAGCCATAGAAATGTTTTGAATTATATAACACCGAGTTGTTGAGATGTCACGTATTTGATTTGAAAAAGTTTACTGACATTTTGAGTACATTGATAGAATGTTTTTAAATATACGCTTCCGAGTCGCAATTATTATATTATTATTTATAATGAAACGAGGGGTGTTATAAGTTGGTATCAGAGCAATAGTTTGGGTGAATTGGACATGACAGAATGTTCAATCCTAAACTTTGATTGAGTTGAGTCAAACATTCCAGTGGGTGCGGGTTTAGTTGATTAGTGAATGTGTGAGAAAGTGATTGGTTGAATATGTACTAACTCTTAACAAGTTGTGAAGTTGTTGTTTGATTGCAGAGACGGAGGAACATGAGTATTAGATTGGTATATTTCATGTTTCCTCAACACTCGTGGGCTTAAGATTGCCAGGTAATCTTCGATAAGCCTATGTTAATTTACATTAACTTAAATTGTTTACTCTGTTATGTTGAGTAAGCTTTGTTGTGAAGTTAATTGAGTCAGACTGATATGATTCCCTAGTTTTGAGTCAACTAATGATTGCTATAGGTTGACATGAGGATAGCAATATTGAATGAGATGTTCATTGTTGTGGTTATTTCTGATTGAATTGTAAATGCAGAAATATGTTTAAGTAGACAGAGAGTTGATTAAGGTTTAACAAGATTGATGTTAGAACCTAAGAGTGTCTTTATTAGTGATACAAAATAATTGATAGTATTATGTTAATGGATTAATCACTAGGTGTGATCTAAATCCTTGTTAAGGAAGGTTGTGTCATTTGAATTGATAATGACTGCTAATTGAGAAAATATGTGGTTATGTGACTACATGATATGTTTTGATTGTAGTTAAACACTTGAGTTAAACCAAGATGAATAAGTTTATGAGGAAAATAACTTATGATAAAGCTAAATTGAATGAGAAAGTGATAGGTCTTTCTAGTCAATTGTGAATTAGTAAATGAAATGTTTATAGTAACATGATTGAGTAGGCTTGTTGTGACAGTGATGCTTGATAGTAAAGCATATGTCAAAGTAATGATAATTAATTAAGATGTGTCCTGAATTTTGTAGTAAGTAGGGACATTGAATTGTGTTAAGTATTGAAATTATGATGATAGGTTATCATATGTTTGAGGTTTCAGACCAGTAGATATACTGAGTAATTCAGTTGTTGAAAATAAATTATGTGAGATGGCTTGCATATGTAAGGTTGAATATGTAAGTAGTAAGCTGATTTTGAGTATGTATCAGCTGTTAGAAACTATTAAATGAATTTTGATTGATTTGAAATCATATGAGATGAGAATAGATCACATTGATAATTATAATGTAGAGTAACCTGAGAATGGATTGTGAAGAACATAATCTTGCAACGCCTGATCACCGTTGTTATATTATGTTGTGTCACATGAACTTGTTGAGGCTACTTGGTATAAAAGAAATGTAATGTGATTTTGGAAATGGAGCATGATAGTATGCTAAGTTGTTTAATAGTTGTTTTGATAAGAAAACAATCAGTTGATAGAACTGTGACCTTTATACTGTAAAGGTGAGAGTGTAAGTGATAGTTATCATTGATAGAGGCTTTGATGATAAACCTAAGTGACTAATTTGATTGTGTTGAATATGTAATTGTGATTGATTGTGATAGATTACATGTAGGCGAATTTAATAGTGCTTAAATGAGTCACTATTTTGTATTTGGCTTGTATGAAGCCAAAGTTGAAATAGGTTGATATTGCCTTGCTTGAGGAATTTCTAGTATTATTGAATGTAATAATTTAAAATATAAGTTTGAAAGTGAACATATAAGATGAAATGGTTTGTTGTGAGTTAATATTGATAGTATGTTAACTTTGAAAGTCAAACCATGAATAGTGAGTTGTGTATAAAATTAATTGCTTGTGATTGGTTTGAGGATAGGTCAAACTTGAGAAAAAGCAGTTAGAGGATTTTATTGATTGGTTGATTTAAATCAAGTTGACATTTAGTCAACTGTGTGTGTTGAAATAGTCTAACATAGATTGAAATGTTATGATTGTATGGAATATGATTGAATTCCTAGATTTGCTTAAATTATGTTGAAGGGGGTCATTTAAGATCCAGAGGGGATAGATGAATTGTCTAAGTTTGTGAAACTTGATTCATTACTTAATGCTAGTATTAAGTAATTGAAATAATGTTAAGTATAATTGAGTATTCAGTTAAGTAATATTTGATATTTGAACTGAATATGTGTTAAAGAATTATACGAATATAAAGCCATTGTTTGATATGACAGTTATAATTTGCTAAGATATGTTAGAATAATTAAATCACATTGATTAGAATTGTGATAAGAAAATCTTACCAGTGTGTGAAGCTTGTGATGATAGCTTTGATTGGGTAAGAAGATGAGATAAGAAATAATTGAAAGTTATTATTAATAGTTGTCTAGGTTGATTTGTACCTTATGGTGAATTACTTAAGTATTGAAAGAATTGGATGAATTCTTTAGTTATTTGTTGATAGTATACAAGTAAAGTAAGTGATAAAGTGGAAAAACTGGGATTAGATCCAAATAAGGTATGATATGAAAGTATATCTGGAATTGGATGGTGTTAAAGATTTAGTTGATCTTTGTTTGATAAATTGAGGAAATATGAATTGAATGATTGTTCATATTTTAAGAAATTGTATGTGTTAGAGAGTAAGAGAAACCTTGAAATTGTGTAGGTATGTATGTGTGGTATACATGATAATAAATGGCATGATAAGTTTTAATAGAATGAATTAAAATATGCCATAAGATATGTGGAGGTTAGTTAATTGTGATTAACTTGATGTAGATTTTGTTGGAAATGTGTTGGAAAGTAGCACATTTTGATAATGTGATATTGTGATGCTTGACCTGTAGTATCATAATATGTGGATTAAGATTGACTTAGTTGCTAGATTGACGGGATCTAGTGTTGAATGATTGGGTGGTTAAAGTTGTATAATTTTCTAATGGCTTGTGATTAGTAGTTTATGATTGTAAGGTTGAGTTGAAATAACTGGTTGCTAAGAATAGATTTTGATGTCTTACCAGTTTAATAGTATATAAATTCTAACTTGATGGTTAGTTAGAGTTTGAAGACAAATATTAAAGTACTGATAGGTGTACTGGAATGTATAATCACTAGTGTTGTGATTATTGTTTGAGCAGTAGTTGTTGTCGACTTTGATGTTGTTGACAATTGATAGGTAGTAATTGTAACACCCCCAAGTTAATGATTTGCGGAAGCTTGATTTGGGTGTTACTAATCAATAACAAAGCACAAAGATAAATAGCAAACGACTCTATATGCGTCGTTTTAACAAAATATATTAATAATTGAAATGTTTACAACATTTGAAACTTTACATAGCTCGAGTTAAATAAAATGAGATTTCAGTACATAAGTACTTGTACAAAATATACTAATGCAAGAAAATCTCAATCGTCTGTATGCTGACTCGAGCTAAGTCCTGAGCAGAAATATCCTACTGCTGGGTACCTGCGATATATGCTAAAAGGTCAGCTATAAAGCTGGTGAGCTCACAGGTTTGAAATCAGTTATATCATATGAACCGCAAGATTTAAATAATGAATTGCATCCAGCAATTAAATAGTGAATTGCATCCCGCAATTAAATAGTAATCATCGTGTATACAGCCATGAGCACATAGTTGAGCTTAACTCGAGGGCCGGGTCCCCTATAGAGAATTCCGGGCGAGGTGCCTCCACGAATGCCTAATCAACATTCGTCTTCCCAAATATTAGTACGTCCGTTTACCCGGTTAGTGCTTGCTAACCCGGACGAGGAGGGTCAATCCTATATGGTACCATATACTAATATTCACGCTACAACGTATTAACAACTATGCTGACGGAGGACTTTAAAATGATTAGTTTCGAAAAACTCATGTAGTATATGAAAAGTTGGTACTCGCGTTCACATGTTAAAAGTTTGAGCAGTATATCACACCCCTGAGTAAAATAGTAAAAGAGGGGCTATGAGACTCACCTGAGTCTGAATGCATTTAAACAAACGTAAGTTGATTAGCCGAAATGAAGTCCAAAGACTTGTAACCTGAGGGTGTCCATGACACGCGATGGTTATAAGTATGATTGGGTATCTTAATAGATCACCCCTGCAGTTGTTCGTCCAACTATAATGTCCAAATATCCACTATTTGGTTGATATGTTTAAGTATTTGAAAAGTGTACGACCCGTTGGTGACGAGTTTGAAATAATAAACTTCAAGTATTATTATCAAGTTATTGATGTTTTGCACTTACAAAAGTGTCCCAAAGTGTTTTATAAGTCGTATCGTATAAGAAATCGAAGTTGTAAAAGTTCGACCCTTAGTGAAATTTTAGTTAGAAAACCTGCTGTTTTATGCGACACTATATGCGTCACTCATGGGTTTAGGCGACACTTAGGAAGTGTCGCATGAAATGACTGATTCTGAAAAATAGCGTCACTTGTGCAAGTGACGCATAGAGTGCGACACTTGAGGAAGTGTCGGTTGTAAGTGTCGGTATAAAGGTCATGAGTCACTAAGGTGAGTGACGGGTGAAATCAAGTTTGATGATAGGCGTCACTTAGGCAAGTGACGCTATATGTGTCGGTCATTAGTGACGGGTATTGAAAATGCGTCACTTAGGTAGTGACGGAAAAAGAGGGTTTTATGCGGCACTTAGGCAAGTGACGCAAAATTTGGACTTTTAGCGACACTCAATGCGTCACTTAAGTGACGCACGAAGTGACGCTATACTGCATGCTTCGTTGCGACACTTAAAGCTGTTGACGGGTTTTTGAGCCAAAAACGAGTTTTCCGGCCATAGTTTGGTCCGATTCTTTTACCCAACCCATATATGGACATTTTAAGTTGTTACAAACTACTAGAAAGTGAAAACACTTAAAAACGAGAGATTTCGGGATTTGTCGGAAACTTACAAAGTGTCGGATGAGAAATCCGAAAAGATAGGATGATAGATCGTGATGCGGTGGTCGTTTTCTTCCAAAAGAGTAGTATGATCCAAGGTCGTTTGATGTTGTTATTTGTCGATTTTGTGAGAGATGTGGAGGTGGTGGTGGTTGGTGATTAGAGAGAAAAAGAGAAAGAAGAGAGAGAAAGGAAAGATTGAAATGAAAGAAAGAAGGTGGGATTGGGAGGTTAAGCTCCCAATTTCGCCCCGCATTTCCGCTCCGTGCGGTGTTCGTTTGCTCCGTCGTTTAATCGTAAATAATTATTTTAAATATTAAAGGTACGTTTTAAAATATAAATTATTACGCGAGATTTTATTTAAATATTTTACAATTTCATTTATATTTAAGTTATAAAATGGTTAGTTAGTTTATTTAATTTGCGCGTTTGAATATTTTAAATTGTGTAAGGTTTGTTTGTACGATACGAATGAATACGAAAAATATTATCATAATAATATTTTTGACATAACAACGTTATTTAATAAAATTTGTCACCAACGTTCGTATATAATTGAATCGAAATACATTCGATTTAAATTGCGTACGATTTAACCAAATCGCATTTTCGTATATATCCAACAATATATATAATTTGATACATTAATTAGCCTAACCAGGAACTAATTACATGTATTAACATACGATTAGGCACTAATTACTAGTCCTAATTTGGCGGGTGTTACATTCTCCCCCTGTTAGGAGAATTTCGTCCCGAAATTTAGTTCAAAGTCGTGTTTGATGTAGAATCAGTGAAAAGTTGAGGATATTTGAGTCGCATTTGGTCTTCCCGTTCCCAGGTGAATTCCGGACCACGCCGCGAATTCCATCTGACCTTGACGATGGGAATACGACTTTGTTTCAGTTGTTTGACCTCACGGTCCATAATTTCAGCGGGTTCCTCAACGAAATAAAGTTTATCGTCAACACGAATTTCATCTAATGGAATAATAAGTGTCTCATCAGACAGACACTTCTTCAAGTTTGAAATATGAAAAGTAGGGTGCACGCTGCTGAGTTCGGATGGCAGCTGCAATCGATAGGCTACGGGGCCAATCCGTTCAAGGATCTCAAAAGGCCCTATGTATCTGGGGTTTAACTTCCCGCGTTTGCCAAAACGGATGACACCTTTCCAAGGCGATACTTTTAAGAGAACTCGATCCCCAACTTGGAACTCGAGTGGTTTGCGTCTCACGTCAGCATAACTCTTCTGACGATCACGTGCGGCTTTGAGTCTGTTTTGGATTTCCACAATTCTCTCAGTGGTGGCGTGTATGAGTTCAGGACCAGTGAGTTGACTATCTCCCACTTCAGTCCAACAGATCGGTGATCGGCACTTACGACCGTAAAGTGCCTCAAAAGGTGCAGCCTTAATGCTGGCGTGATAACTGTTATTGTACGAAAATTCGCACAACGGTAGGTGTCTTTCCCAGTTTGTACCGAAATCAACTACGCAGGCGCGTAGCATATCTTCCAAGGTTTGAATGGTTCGTTCACTTTGGCCATCGGTTTGAGGATGGTACGCGGTACTCATATCGAGACGGGTACCCAATGCTTTTTGAAGTGATTGCCAAAAGTGAGAGGTGAAACGGGCATCCCTGTCAGAGATGATCGAGATTGGAACGCCGTGATGAGAAACGATTTCCTTGATGTAGATTTGTGCAAGGCGTTCCATTTTATCGTTTTCCTTGATTGCCAGAAAGTGAGCAGATTTGGTGAGACGATCGACGATCACCCAAATGGTATCGCAACCGCTCGACGACTTGGGTAGTTTGGTTATGAAATCCATGGCAATTTGTTCCCATTTCCATTCAGGGATTTCAGGTTGTTGGAGTAAACCAGGTGGTTTCTGATGTTCGGTTTTGACTTTCGAGCAAGTAAGACACTTGCTGACATAAGTGGCGATTTCGGCTTTCATGTTTGGCCACCAATAAAATTCCTTAATACCGTGGTACATCTTATCGGATCCCGGATGAATAGAATATTTAGACTTGTGAGCCTCGTCCATCACCAAGTCTCTTAGGTTCCCAAAACTAGGTAACCAGATTCGGTTTGAGAAATACCTAATCCCGTTAGATTTGATTTCAAATTGTTTGTCAATGCCCCGCAAGGCTTCATGTTTGATGTTTTCCGGTTTCAGGGCTTCGATCTGAGCGGTATGAATTTGAATGGTAAGATCGTTATGAATGGTCATACTGAGGGCTCGGACTCGAAGTGGTTTTGGTCGTTCCTTTCGACTGAGGGCATCGGCTACAACATTAGCCTTCCCTGGATGGTACTTGATCTCGCAATCGTAATCGGTAAGCAACTCAACCCATCGACGTTGCCTCATATTGAGATCCTTCTGATCGAAGATATGTTGGAGACTTTTGTGATCGGTAAAGATGGTGCACTTAGTGCCGTAGAGATAATGTCTCCAGATTTTGAGAGCAAAAACGACAGCTCCAAGTTCGAGATCGTGAGTGGTGTAGTTCTTTTCATGAACTTTCAGCGGTCGTGAGGCATAGGCAATAACTTTGTCTCGTTGCATCAATACACAACCGAGACCTTGGTGAGAAGCATCACAGTATACCACGAAGTCATCGGTGCCTTCGGGTAAGGATAGAATTGGAGCACTGCAAAGCTTTTGTTTCAGAAGTTGGAACGCTGATTCTTGTTTATCGGTCCAATCGAACCTTTTGTCCTTCTGAGTCAGTACCGTGAGTGGTTGAGCTATTTTAGAGAAATTTTCGATAAATCGCCGATAGTACCCAGCAAGACCCAAGAATTGTCGTACTTCAGTTGCAGAGGTGGGTGCTTGCCAGTCTTTGATAGCCTCGATCTTTGATGGGTCCACGTGAATTCCCTGACTGTCGATCACGTGACCAAGAAATTGAACGGTTTGGATCCAGAACTCACACTTAGAGAATTTAGCATAAAGCTCCTCGTGTCTAAGTAGTTCAAGGATGATTCTGAGGTGTTACGCATGTTCTTGCTCGTTGCGCGAGTAAATGAGTATGTCATCGATAAAGACAATGACAAACTTATCGAGGTAAGGTTTGCACACCCGGTTCATGAGGTCCATGAATACAGCCGGTGCGTTGGTTAGACCAAAGGGTATCACTTGGAATTCGTAGTGCCCGTAACGAGTTCTGAAAGCAGTTTTTGGAATATCGGTGTCGCGAACTCGTAACTGATGATAACCTGATCGCAGGTCGATTTTTGAGTAGAAACTTGAACCCTGAAGTTGGTCGAATAGATCATCAATGCGAGGAAGTGGATAACGGTTCTTGACGGTCAATTTATTCAACTCTCGGTAGTCGATGCACATTCGGAATGAACCGTCCTTCTTCTTAACAAATAAGACCGGAGCTCCCCAAGGTGAAGAACTCGGTCTAATGAATCCTCGATCCAGAAGTTCCTGTAACTGAGAGGACAACTCCTGAAGTTCGGATGGGGCTAAACGGTACGGTGCGCGGGCCACCGGTGCGGCACCCGGCACGAGATCAATCGAGAACTCAACCTATCTAAGCGGAGGTAGACCAGGTAATTCTTCCGGAAAGACTTCGGGAAAGTCTCTAACAATTGGCACATCCTCAAGTCGCTTCTCCTCCGACTTCTTCTCTGTGATGTGTGCAAGTATTGCGGGGTAACCCTTTCTAAGAAATTTTCGGGTTTTTAAGCAGGAGATTATATTGAGTCCCGTCCCACCGGTCTCCCCCTGTATGATCAAGGTTCCACCAACGGCGAGTGGGATACGGACGATTTTATCATGACAAACGATTTCAGCTCGATGCTTGGACAACCAGTCCATTCCGATAATGACGTCGAAACTTCCGATTTCAATGGGTATAAGGTCGATCGAAAAGGTTTCGTCAGCTACGTTTAAAGTGCAATTAGGTATCACACTGTTGGTTTCTACAAGTTTTCCATTTGCTAGCTCTACAGTGTACTTAACATCTAAGGCCACAGGAGTGATGTCAAGTAATGGGCAAAAATCATCGGAGATAAAGCTTCTATCAGCACCAGTATCAAATAGAACAGAAGCAGTTAAGTTGTTGAGGAGGAACATACCCGAGACCACATTCGGGTCCTGGCGGGCGTCCCCAGATTTGATGACGAAAGCTCTGCTGCGAGTGTTGTTGTTGTTGTTGCTGTTGTTGTTGCGGTTGTTGTTGTTGTTGTTCTTCATTTTTGGGCACGAGTCTCTGAAATGCCCAGGTTTCCCACACTCAAAGCATACTTTGGGTGGTCTGGTGTTGTTGTTGGAATTGTTGTTGGCAGGTGAGCGGCAATCTTTGGTGAGGTGGCCGTACCTCTTGCAGTTGTTGCAAAAGGGACCACAGGAACCCTCATGGTGGCGGCTGCACTTGGGACAATATGGTTTGCTCCCAGTGTAACCCCGGATGATGTCAGTGGTGGTGTTGTAAGCTTTGATGGTGTCGGGTTTCTTGTTTTGTTGGTTGGAGGGGTTGTTGTGGTAGTCAGACCACTTGCGTTTGTTGTTATGGGAGGATGAAGTGGGTTGTTCAGAATCTTGGCTCATAGACATCAGGTCTTGGGCCAATGAGATTGCACCGTCAATGGTGGTTGGTTTGGAAGAGATGACGTGTCCCCGAACAAAATCAGGGAGACCAAGGGCGTACTTCCTGATTTTATCAGGTTCAGTGCTTACCATAGCTGGGCGGAGGGCAGCTAGTTGTTGAAACCTGGTGGTATAACCATCGATATCACCACCCTGAACCTTTAAGTTCCAGAACTCCTCATCTAGCTTTTGGAGTTTGGCGATAGAGCAGTATTTGGCAGTGAGTTTTGCCTTCAATTCCTCCCAAGTGAGTTGGTAGGCAATGTCAGCACCCACTGATTGGGTATATGAATTCCACCAAGAGTGGGCATCATCTTCGAGAGAGCAGGTGGCGAAGTTTACTTTGTCGTTCTCCGCGCATTTACTAACACGGAAAACAGTTTCCATTTTCTCGAACCATCTGATCAGTCCGATGGCTCCTTCAGAACCCTTGAAGCTCGAGGGTTTGCAGCTTTGGAAGTCCTTGTAAGAACAAGGTTTGACGGCAGAGGTTCCAGCGGTATCGCTGTTTCTTGTGGAGTTGGGTGGGGTATTCCGAGCCAAGGCTTCAGTAACAGCCTGGGTTATGAGTGACGTGATCTGAGCATCTGTGTAAGGTCGTGTCTTTGGCGGCATGATTCTTCAATAAAAGAAATGAAGATACATGAGATTTTGTAAGAAAATTGTATTTATTTCAGATGTACATGTATAAAAGTGGTAATACATAACATCAATATGAAAAAGAATTATGGCAATTAATATGAGTTGAACGACAAGAAATATTTGATAGCTAATACGAGTTCAAAGGTTACATCCTACAGATGCATTACAAAAGATGTCGGGAATTGTTACATCCGACTGAATTATAGAGTAGCGCGTAGATAGTTACTAGATTACAGGATAGATTACAAGACAAAGACTACACTAGTCTTGACGTAGATTAATTTGTTCCATCATCGTGACAAGACGGTCCACAGTGTTTGCAAGCCTGCTAGCTTGTCGGGCGTTGTCTTCTGCTAGCGCAAGTCGTTGTGTTATTCCGCGCGCATACTCTTCTGCTTCACGTGAGCGTTGCTCACATTCTTCCATCCTTTGTTGTAGAAGGGCATTTTCCACCCTTATTTCTATTATTTGGTTGCGAAGAACATCCATGTTGTTGTTTGTGGTTTCAAGGTCGTCGGAGACCTGTTCGATGCGTTCAAGGGATGTAAGTCTCCAGTTTTCGTTCGTTTCTTGCAACACGACATCCATGGTGCGAAGTCGCTGCTCGTGTTGGTTTACCCTAGCGGCTAAGGCCGGCAAGGCGGTGTGAGTGGGATACGGGCCAGCTCGAGGCAACCTGTTGTTCCTCCTTGCTACCCTTGGGTTCTGCGACCCGGATTGAGAACGAGATGAATCTGATGGGATGTTTGCCATTTCTGAGACAAAGCGTTAGTAAGATTGAGGCCTATATTCATATAGCTCCTATATAATATAGCCTATTGAGTGTCTAGCATAAACATGTTCAAGTCTCGGTTCTCTCGAGGTCAGAGTCTTCTATTGTACCCTGTTCAGCCATAACTACTTTCAGGTCTTACATCATCTTTGCTTAATTGTACATAGTTGATCAGGCTATGTTAAATTAAACTCGTATGCTGTAATCACCGAACCAGTCATACTTAATAAGGAATACGGCCTAATGGTCATAGTCTAGGCTCACTAAATGCAACCTAGTTCACTATAACCTTAGGCTCTGATACCAATCTGTAACACCCCCAAGTTAATGATTTGCGGAAGCTTGATTTGGGTGTTACTAATCAATAACAAAGCACAAAGATAAATAGCAAACGACTCTATATGCGTCGTTTTAACAAAATATATTAATAATTGAAATGTTTACAACATTTGAAACTTTACATAGCTCGAGTTAAATAAAATGAGATTTCAGTACATAAGTACTTGTACAAAATATACTAATGCAAGAAAATCTCAATCGTCTGTATGCTGACTCGAGCTAAGTCCTGAGCAGAAACATCCTACTGCTGGGTACCTACGATATATGCTAAAAGGTCAGCTATAAAGCTGGTGAGCTCACAGGTTTGAAATCAGTTATATCATATGAACCGCAAGATTTAAATAATGAATTGCATCCAGCAATTAAATAGTGAATTGCATCCCGCAATTAAATAGTAATCATCGTGTATACAGCCATGAGCACATAGTTGAGCTTAACTCGAGGGCCGGGTCCCCTATAGAGAATTCCGGGCGAGGTGCCTCCACGAATGCCTAATCAACATTCGTCTTCCCAAATATTAGTACGTCCGTTTACCCGGTTAGTGCTTGCTAACCCGGACGAGGAGGGTCAATCCTATATGGTACCATATACTAATATTCACGCTACAACGTATTAACAACTATGCTGACGGAGGACTTTAAAATGATTAGTTTCGAAAAACTCATGTAGTATATGAAAAGTTGGTACTCGCGTTCACATGTTAAAAGTTTGAGCAGTATATCACACCCCTGAGTAAAATAGTAAAAGAGGGGCTATGAGACTCACCTGAGTCTGAATGCGTTTAAACAAACGTAAGTTGATTAGCCGAAATGAAGTCCAAAGACTTGTAACCTGAGGGTGTCCATGACACGCGATGGTTATAAGTATGATTGGGTATCTTAATAGATCACCCCTGCAGTTGTTCGTCCAACTATAATGTCCAAATATCCACTATTTGGTTGATATGTTTAAGTATTTGAAAAGTGTACGACCCGTTGGTGACGAGTTTGAAATAATAAACTTCAAGTATTATTATCAAGTTATTGATGTTTTGCACTTAAAAAGTGTCCCAAAGTGTTTTATAAGTCGTATCGTATAAGAAATCGAAGTTGTAAAAGTTCGACCCTTAGTGAAATTTTAGTTAGAAAACCTGCTGTTTTATGCGACACTATATGCGTCACTCATGGGTTTAGGCGACACTTAGGAAGTGTCGCATGAAATGACTGATTCTGAAAAATAGCATCACTTGTGCAAGTGACGCATAGAGTGCGACACTTGAGGAAGTGTCGGTTGTAAGTGTCGGTATAAAGGTCATGAGTCACTAAGGTGAGTGACGGGTGAAATCAAGTTTGATGATAGGCGTCACTTAGGCAAGTGACGCTATATGTGTCGGTCATTAGTGACGGGTATTGAAAATGCGTCACTTAGGTAGTGACGGAAAAAGAGGGTTTTATGCGGCACTTAGGCAAGTGACGCAAAATTTGGACTTTTAGTGACACTCAATGCGTCACTTAAGTGACGCACGAAGTGACGCTATACTGCATGCTTCGTTGCGACACTTAAAGCTGTTGACGGGTTTTTGAGCCAAAAACGAGTTTTCCGGCCATAGTTGTAACACCCCCAAATTTGATGATTTGCGGAAGCTTGATTTGGGTGTTACTAATCAATAGCAAGGCACAAAGATAAATAGCAAACGACTCTATATGCGTCGTTTTAACAAAATATATTGATAACTGAAATGTTTACAACATTTAAAGCTTTACATAGCTCGAGTTAAATAAAATGAGATTTCAGTACATAAGTACTTGTACAAAATATACTAATGCAAGAAAATCTCAATCGTCTATATGCTGACTCGAGCTAAATCCTGAAGCAGAAACATCCTACTGCTGGGTACCTGCGATATATGCTAAAAGGTCAGCTATAAAGCTGGTGAGCTCACAGGTTTGAAATCAAGTAATATTGTATGAACCGCAAGATTTAAATAATGAATTGCATCCAGCAATTAAATAGTGAATTGCATCCAGCAATTAAATAATGAATTGCATCCAGCAATTAAATGATAATCATCGTGTATACAGCCATGAGCACATAGTTGAGCTTAACTCGAGGGCCGGGTCCCCTATAGAGAATTCCGGGCGAGGTGCCTCCACGAATGCCTAATCAACATTCGTCTTCCCAAATATTAGTACGTCCGTTTACCCGGTTAGTGCTTGCTAACCCGAACGAGGAGGGTCAATCCTATATGGTACCATATACTAATATTCACGCTACAACGTATTAACAACTATGCTGACGGAGGACTTTAAATGATTAGTTTCGAAAAACTCATGTAGTATATGAAAAGTTGGTACTTGCGTTCACATGTTAAAAGTTGAGCAGTATATCACACCCCTGAGTAAAACAGTAAAAGAGGGGCTATGAGACTCACCTGAGTCTGTAAGCGTTTAAACAAACGTAAGTTGATTAGCCGAAATGAAGTCCAAAGACTTGTAACCTGAGGGTGTCCACGACACGCGATGGTTATAATATGCGAAGGTATCTAATAAGACTACCTTGTAGTTGTTCGTCCAACTATAATGTCCAAATCTCCACTATTTGGTTGATACGTTTAAGTGTTTGAAAAGTGTACGGCCCGTTGGTGACGGATTTGTAATAATAATCTCAATTATTACTATTTTGATTTCGTGGCGTTTTACTTGAAAAAGTGTTTTGATTGTGTTTTAGAAGCCGTTACGAAATCTAAGTACGGGGGTCCGGGGGCAGCGCCCCTGGTAGCGGGGTCCAAGGGGCGGCAGCCCCTGGCGGGGTCCAAGGGGCAGAGCCCCTGGCTGGGGTCGAGCTGCCAGGTCAGCTTGGAAAATTTTTATTTCTACTATATTGCTTTAACAAAAAACGCATCTGGAACCGAATTTAGGTAAAATCGAGTGATAAATTTCGAGTCTCGACACTTAGTAAAAATCTATGTTTTTGAGGTTCTGATTTGTGCGACGTTGGGTGCGACGTCGCAGGTAGGACTGCGACGTTGAGTATGACGTCGCTAAAGGCGACGTTTCGCAATTTAATGCGACGTAGGGTGCTGCGTCGCTAATGCGACGTAGGTGATTTCTGCGACGTAGGGGCTTGCGTCGCTAAGTGCGACGTGGCGAGGTATTGGCGACGTTAAGGCTGACGTCGCTATATGCGACGTCGCAATTTAATGCGACGTTGTGACTGACGTCGCACTATGCGACGTCACGAGGGGTTTTGCGACGTAGAAGCTGACGTCGCATAAATTCTGGGCCACATGCGACGTAGCGGTCTGTTGGCCGGAAAATGTGTCGAAAACGAGTTTTTCGGTTTCCGTTCGGTCCAAAACTTTTACCCAACCCTTATAGGGACATTATAAGTTGTTACAAACTACTAACAAGTGAAAACATTTAAAAACGAGAGATTTCGGGAATTGTCGGAAACTTACAAGGTGTCGGATTAAAAATCCGAAAAGATAGGATGATAGATCGTGTCGCGGTGGTCGTGAATCTCTAAAAATCTTGAAGATCCGAAGTCGTTTGATATGTTTATTTTGCGATTTAGTGCGTTTTTGGTGATGGTGGTGGTTGGTGAGAAAGAGAGAAAAAGAAGAGTGAGAGAGAGAAAGAAAAGAAATAAATGAAAGAAAGAAGGTGGGATTGGGAGGTTAAGCTCCCAATTTCGCCCCGCGTTTCCGCTCCGTGCGGTGTTCGTTTGCTCCGTCGTTTAAACGTTAATTAATTATTTTTCATATTAATAAGTACATTTTAAATACAAATTATTACGCGATATTTTATTTAATTATTTTACAAATAAGGTTACGTTTGAGTTATAAATGTAAGTTGGTTTATTTAGTTTGCGCGTTTTACATTTTAAATTTTGTAACTTTCTGATTGTACGATACGAATGAATACGAAATATTATTATAATAATATTTTTTGACATAACCCGTTATTTAATAAAATTTGTCACCAACGTCCGTATTAAATTGAATCGAAATACATTCGATTTAAATTGCGTACGATTTAACCAAATCGCATTTTCGTATATATTCAACAATATATATAATTCGATACATTAATTAGCCTAACAAGGAACTAATTACATGTATTAACATCTGATTAGGCACTAAATACTAGTCCTAATTTGGCGGGTGTTACATTCTCCCCCTGTTAGAAGAATTTCGTCCCGAAATTTAGCTCGAAGTCGTGTTTGATGTAGAATCAGTGAAGAGTTGAGGATATTTGAGTCGCATTTGGTCTTCCCGTTCCCAGGTGAATTCCGGACCACGCCGCGAATTCCATCTGACCTTGACGATGGGAATACGACTTTGTTTCAGTTGTTTGACCTCACGGTCCATAATTTCAGCGGGTTCCTCAACGAAGTGAAGTTTATCGTCAACACGAATTTCATCTAATGGAATGATAAGTGTCTCATCAGACAGACACTTCTTCAGATTTGAAATGTGAAAAGTGGGGTGCACGCTGCTGAGTTCGGATGGCAGCTGCAATCGATAAGCTACGGGGCCAATCCGTTCGAGGATCTCAAAAGGCCCGATGTACCTGGGATTCAACTTCCCGCGTTTGCCAAAACGGATGACGCCTTTCCAAGGCGATACTTTTAAGAGTACTCGGTCCCCAACTTGGAACTCGAGTGGTTTGCGTCTCACGTCAGCATAACTTTTCTGACGATCACGTGCGGCTTTGAGTCTGTTTTGGATTTCCACAATTTTCTCAGTGGTGGCGTGAATGAGTTCAGGACCAGTGAGTTGACTATCTCCCACCTCAGTCCAACAGATCGGTGATCGGCACTTACGACCGTACAGTGCCTCAAAAGGTGCAGCCTTAATGCTGGCGTGATAACTGTTATTGTACGAAAATTCGCACAACGGTAGATGTCTTTCCCAGTTTGTACCGAAATCAACTACGCAGGCTCGTAGCATGTTTTCCAGTGTTTGAATGGTTCGTTCACTTTGGCCATCGGTTTGAGGATGATACGCGGTACTCATATCGAGACGGGTACCCATAGCTTTCTGAAGTGATTGCCAAAAGTGAGAAGTGAAACGGGCATCCCTGTCAGAGATGATCGAGATTGGAACACCGTGATGAGAAACGATTTCCTTGATGTAGATTTGTGTAAGGCGTTCCATTTTATCGTTTTCCTTGATTGCCAGAAAATGAGCAGATTTGGTGAGACGATCGACGATCACCCAAATGGTATCGCAACCGCTCGACGACTTGGGTAATTTGGTTATGAAATCCATGGCAATTTGATCCCATTTCCATTCAGGGATTTCAGGTTGTTGGAGTAAACCAGGAGGTTTCTGATGTTCGGTTTTGACTTTCGAGCAAGTAAGACACTTGCTGACATAAGTGGCGATTTCGGCTTTCATGTTTGGCCACCAATAAAATTCCTTGATGCCATGGTACATCTTATCGGATCCCGGATGAATAGAATATTTAGACTTGTGAGCCTCGTCCATCACCAAGTCTCTTAGGTTCCCAAAACTGGGTAACCAGATTCGGTTTGAGAAATACCTAATCCCGTTAGGTCTGATTTCGAATTGTTTGTCAATGCCCCGCAAGGCTTCATTTTTGATGTTTTCAGATTTCAGGGCTTCGATCTGAACGGTATGAATTTGAATGGTAAGATCGTTATGAATGGTCATACTGAGGGCTCGGACTCGAAGGGGTTTTGGTCGTTCCTTTCGGCTGAGGGCATCGGCTACAACATTAGCCTTCCCTGGATGGTACTTGATCTCGCAATCGTAATCGGTAAGCAACTCGACCCAACGACGTTGCCTCATATTGAGATCCTTCTGATCGAAGATATGTTGGAGACTTTTGTGGTCGGTAAAGATAGTGCACTTAGTGCCGTAGAGATAATGTCTCCAGATTTTGAGAGCAAAAACGACAGCTCCGAGTTCGAGGTCATGAGTGGTGTAGTTCTTTTCATGAATTTTCAGCTGTCGTGAGGCATAGGCAATAACTTTGTCTCGTTGCATCAGCACGCAACCAAGACCTTGGTGAGAAGCATCGCAGTATACCACGAAGTCATCGGTGCCTTCGGGTAAGGATAAAATTGGAGCACTGCAAAGCTTTTGTTTAAGAAGTTGAAACGCTGACTCTTGTTTCTCGGTCCAATCGAACCTTTTGTCCTTCTGAGTCAGTACCGTGAGTGGTTGAGCTATTTTGGAGAAATTTTCGATAAATCGTCGATAATACCCAGCAAGACCCAAAAATTGTCGTACTTCAGTTGCAGAGGTGGGTGCTTGCCAGTCTTTGATAGCCTCGATCTTCGATGGGTCCACGTGAATTCCCTGACTGTCGATCACGTGACCAAGAAATTGAACGGTTTGGATCCAGAACTCACACTTAGAGAATTTAGCGTAAAGCTCCTCGTGTCTAAGTAGTTCAAGGATGGTCTTAAGGTGTTGCGCATGTTCTTGCTCGTTGCGCGAGTAAATGAGTATGTCATCGATAAAGACAATGACAAACTTATCGAGGTAAGGTTTGCACACCCGGTTCATGAGGTCCATGAATACAGCCGGTGCGTTGGTTAGACCGAAGGGCATCACTTGGAATTCGTAGTGCCCGTAACGAGTCCGGAAAGCAGTTTTTGGAATATCGGTGTCGCGAACTCGTAACTGATGATAGCCTGATCGCAGGTCGATTTTTGAGTAGAAACTTGAACCCTGAAGTTGGTCGAATAAATCATCAATGCGAGGAAGTGGATAACGGTTCTTGACGGTCAATTTGTTCAACTCTCGATAGTCGATGCACATTCTGAATGACCCGTCCTTCTTTTTTAACAAATAAGACCGGAGCTCCCCAAGGTGAAGAACTCGGTCTAATGAATCCTCTATCCAGAAGTTCCTGTAACTGGGCAGACAACTCCTGAAGTTCGGATGGGGCTAAACGGTACGGTGCGCGGGCCACCGGTGCGGCACCCGGCACGAGATCAATTGAGAACTCAACCTGTCTAGATGGAGGTAAACCAGGCAGTTCTTCTGGAAAGACTTCGGGAAAGTCTCTAACAATCGGCACATCCTCAAGTCGCTTCTCCTCCGACTTCTTCTCGGTGATGTGTGCGAGTATGGCAGGGTAACCCTTTCTCAGAAATTTTCGGGTTTTTAAGCAGGAGATTATATTGAGTCCCGTCCCACCGGTCTCCCCCTGTATGATCAAGGTTCCACCAACGGCGAGTGGGATACGGACGATCTTATCGTGACAAACGATTTCATCTCGATGTTTGGACAACCAGTCCATTCCAATAATGACGTCGAAACTGCCGATTTCAATGGGTATAAGATCGATCGAAAAGGTCTCGTCAGCTAGGTTTAAAGTGCAATTAGGTATCACACTGGTGGTTTCTACAAGTTTTCCATTGGCTAGCTCTACAGTGTACTTAACATCTAAGGCAACAGGAGTGATGTCAAGTAATGGGCAAAAATCATCGGAGATAAAGCTTCTATCAGCACCAGTATCAATTAGAACAGAAGCAGTTAAGTTGTTGAGGAGGAACATACCCGAGACCACATTCGGGTCCTGGCGGGCGTCCCCAGATTTGATGACGAAAGCTCTGCTGCGAGTGTTGTTGTTGTTGTTGTTGTTGCGGTTGTTGTTGTTGTTGTTCTTCAGCTTTGGGCACGAGTCCCTGAAATGCCCAGGTTTCCCACACTCAAAGCATACTTTGGGTGGTCTGGTGTTGTTGTTGGAATTGTTGTTGGTGGGTGAGCGGCAGTCTTTGGTGAGGTGGCCGTACCTCTTACAGTTGTTACAAAAGGGACCACAGGAACCCTCATGGTGACGGCTGCACTTGGGACAATATGGTTTGCTCCCAGTGTAACCCCGGATGATGTCAGTGGTGGTGTTGTAGGCTTTGATGGTGTCGAGTTTCTTGTTTTGTTGGTTGGAGTGGTTGTTGTGGTAGTCAGACCACTTGCGTTTGTTGTTTTGGGAGGATGAAGTGGGTGGTTCAGAATCTTGGCTCATAGACATCAGGTCTTGGGCCAATGAGATTGCACCGTCAATGGTGGTTGGTTTGGAAGAGATGACGTGTCCCCGAACAAAATCAGGGAGACCAAGGGCGTACTTCCTGATTTTATCAGGTTCAGTGCTTACCATAGCTGGGCGGAGGGCAGCTAGTTGTTGAAACCTGGTGGTATAACCATCGATGTCACCACCCTGAACCTTTAAGTTCCAGAACTCCTCATCCAGCTTTTGGAGTTTGGCGATAGAGCAGTATTTGGCAGTGAGTTTTGCCTTCAATTCCTCCCAAGTGAGTTGGTAGGCAATGTCAGCACCCACTGATTGGGTATATGAATTCCACCAAGAGTGGGCATCATCTTCAAGAGAGCAGGTGGCGAAGTTTACTTTGTCGTTCTCCGCGCATTTGCTGACACGGAAAACAGTTTCCATTTTCTCGAACCATCTAATTAGTCCGATGGCTCCTTCAGAACCCTTGAAACTCGAGGGTTTGCAGCTTTGAAAGTCCTTGTAAGAACAAGGTTTGGTGGTAGAGGTTCCAGCGGTATCGCTGTTTCTTGTGGAGTTTGGTGGGGTATTCCGAGCTAAGGCTTCAGTAACAGCCTGGGTTATGAGTGACGTAATCTGAGCATCAGTGTAAGGTCTGGTCTTTGGCGGCATGATTCTTCAATAAAAGAAATGAAGATACATGAGATTTTGCAAGAAAGTTGTATTTATCTCAGATGTACATGTATAAAAGCAGTAATACATAACATCAACAGGAATAATGACAATTAATATGAGCCGAAAACAGCAAGAATACTTGATAGATGATACGAGTTCAAAGGTTACATCCTACAGATGTATTACAAAAGATGTCGGGAATTGTTACATCCGACCGAATTATAGAATAGCGCGTAGATAGTTACTAGATTACAGGATAGATTACAAGACAAAGACTACACTAGTCTTAACGTAGATCAATTTGTTCCATCATCGTGACAAGACGGTCCACAGTGTTTGCAAGCCTGCTAGCTTGTCGGGCGTTGTCTTCTGCTAGTGCAAGTCGTTGTGTTAGTCCACGCGCATATTCTTCTGCCTCAAGTGAGCGTTGCATAAGTAAAGAGCATAGGTATGAAACGATATGTGAACATTATAGGTTGTACAAAAGAATTTCATATGATTGAAATGATATGTGAACATTATAGGTTGTACAAAAGAGCATAGGTATGAAACTTTTGGATGAAAAGCTGACCTAGATTTGAATTTCAGATCTTTGATGGTAAAGACTTAAGATTGTGATCTGTATATTAGACTGATTGTTGGTCGTGAGCTGAATTATATTTCAATGTTGCTAGGTACATTGGGGTTTAATAAACACTATTGTTGGGATATTGTTGCTGCTGTTTTATTGTTAACAGTGATGAACAGTGAGAATAGGTTAAAGATTTTAGCATGTTGCTAATTTTGGGTTGCATAAACCTATTAAATAATGTTAAGTTTTATTTGTTGATTAAGTGATTGTAGGTTTCACTTGTTAAAGTAAGTGTCTGTCTATAAGATATATCTGATTGATGATATTGATTAGATGCACTGTATGTGTGCATAGGAAAAGATAGAAGCATGTACATTTGGATATGTGCATGTGGAAAGAATTCAAACAGTCTAAGTATAGTTGTAAGTTGCTATTGGGGACAAATGTATGTTAAGATATATGTGATTATATCACATTAGTTAGATTGATTGAGGTTAGATTTCGGGGACGAAATCTCTTTAAGGGGAGGAGAGTTGTAACATCCTCGAAATGGACCTAGTTGTGTTATATTATTTCTTGATTTAAATTAGTATTTAAATGTGTTTGGAAATAATATTGTTTGAATTAGTGAAATAATTGGAATAGGAGTCGAATATTCCAATGTGATAAGTGAATTATTAATTGTTGTAAATTAATATAGTTGACGGTACAATAAAATGTTTGGACTCGCAAATGGTTTTCGGGTTCCAGACTATATATTGAGATGGGGTATTAAATTATAACCGTATATTGAAGGCGGTTTATGTGATGCCGACTATATATGTACTTTCCTATTTAGGAAAGTTATTCATTTTCATTTTAAAACTCACAGAAACTCTCAGAAAACCTCCAAATCAAATTAGAAATCAAATCAGGAAGTTGTGATTCTCGTGAAACTTCACCATGGACAGATTATCATCAGTAGATTCTTCAATCAGTAAGTGTTCTTGAGTATTTAAGAATTTGATTTCGATTGAAATTTGGGTGAATTGATAAATTGGAAGAATTGGATGTTAGGAACAAGTTATAAGTATTACATGATGATTATATGAAGTTAATTGAGTTGTTTATAACATTAGAACTGAGTTTGATAAGCTTGATTTATCAAAAATGGTTTTGAATTCGGAGCTGGGCAATTACAGGGATGAAGCTGAGCTGAAAGACGCTCAAACGCGATCCCAGAACCCTAGCCAGGATCGCGTTCGTTAGTTATAAAAGGAATCGGACGAGTTTTGTTCTTGGGAACGCGATCCCAAGAATTTGTCCGGATCGCGTTGCTTAGTTATAATTTGTCACAGAATGATTTTACAAAGAGGAACGCGATCCCACCATTGTTTTCTGGATCGCGTTTGTCGGTACTTTTTGTAAAATTTCAAAAGTGCATAAGTGTTTAGTAGTGATTTTTGCCACGGAAAAATTGACAAATTGTCTTTAAACTCCGATTGGGCTGAAATTTACATGGTCACTCGAAAACGGCCCACTGATCAAAGCTATATGCTATAGCCTAGTCAGTTTTTGGACATTCGGGGTCGTTTAGGGGTTGAAAATGGCATTTTACAGTTTTTGGACCTTATTTCGGGACTTTTTGATTTTGTTCCGAATTGAACTTTTGTTTGCTGTGATCTTAGAGATCATTGGATTCATGTAATTATGTTATGATTGTGTAACGATATTAATTACCTAAGTATTATCAGTTGAGACAAGTTACTAACTTATTGTTTAATTGATTGTATTCTCAGATGTGGAGAAGGCTCAGTAATATTAGACTTCTGAGCTGGCGGCTGAGGTAGTCGGTGAGTGGATCTGTAACCTCAGTGTGATTTAGTTGTAATGATTTGATTTACAACAAGTAATTATAGTATTACTTTGATAGAATGTAATTGTTGAGATATCTTGCCATGATAGTTTAACTAGTTGCTTAATTGACTATTTGAGCTAGTATGTAAGATTTTGAGGTCAACTTGACTTGACAGTTGGACTTGGTTGTTATTGTAGACGACAGGAGATCTTGAAACTTGAAATGTTGGTTTAGAGATCTAGGTCGTGTGTGATTAACAACTGGTTATCGGTAATTCTGTATAGGCCAATACAGATGATTGATAAGAGTTCCTTGATTTCCAAACCGGTATTAGGGTATCTCAGGAGCCACCGATCCTCATGACGATTGATAATGTTTGATTGGTGTAGCTTGACATTGATTGGATGTCGAGTGAATGATTGATTTTCTGTTTATTGTTATTTGATGTAAACAGATTATTATGCTAGGTTGTACTGTTGCTTATAGTTTCATTCACTTAGCTTTATGCTAACCCCACCACAGTTCTTCCTGCAGGTTGAAATAGATGGGACATATTGGGCAGGGCAGGAAGTGTTTTGACTGGATGGAATGTTTGACAGGCTGTACTCTGATGTTAATTTAATAGCCATAGAAATGTTTTGAATTATATAACACCGAGTTGTTGAGATGTCACGTATTTGATTTGAAAAAGTTTACTGACATTTTGAGTACATTGATAGAATGTTTTTAAATATACGCTTCCGAGTCGCAATTATTATATTATTGTTTATAATGAAACGAGGGGTGTTATAAGTTGGTATCAGAGCAATAGTTTGGGTGAATTGGACATGACAGAATGTTCAATCCTAAACTTTGATTGAGTTGAGTCAAACATTCCAGTGGGTGCGGGTTTAGTTGATTAGTGAATGTGTGAGAAAGTGATTGGTTGAATATGTACTAACTCTTAACAAGTTGTGAAGTTGTTGTTTGATTGCAGAGACGGAGGAACATGAGTATTAGATTGGTATATTTCATGTTTCCTCAACACTCGTGGGCTTAAGATTGCCAGGTAATCTTCGATAAGCCTATGTTAATTTACATTAACTTAAATTGTTTACTCTGTTATGTTGAGTAAGCTTTGTTGTGAAGTTAATTGAGTCAGACTGATATGATTCCCCAGTTTTGAGTCAACTAATGATTGCTATAGGTTGACATGAGGATAGCAATATTGAATGAGATGTTCATTGTTGTGGTTATTTCTGATTGAATTGTAAATGCAAAAATATGTTTAAGTAGACAGAGAGTTGATTAAGGTTTAACAAGATTGATGTTAGAACCTAAGAGTGTCTTTATTAGTGATACAAAATAATTGATAGTATTATGTTAATGGATTAATCACTAGGTGTGATCTAAATCCTTGTTAAGGAAGGTTGTGTCATTTGAATTGATAATGACTGCTAATTGAGAAAATATGTGGTTATGTGACTACATGATATGTTTTGATTGTAGTTAAACACTTGAGTTAAACCAAGATGAATAAGTTTATGAGGAAAATAACTTATGATAAAGCTAAATTGAATGAGAAAGTGATAGGTCTTTCTAGTCAATTGTGAATTAGTAAATGAAATGTTTATAGTAACATGATTGAGTAGGCTTGTTGTGACAGTGATGCTTGATAGTAAAGCATATGTCAAAGTAATGATAATTAATTAAGATGTGTCCTGAATTTTGTAGTAAGTAGGGACATTGAATTGTGTTAAGTATTGAAATTATGATGATAGGTTATCATATGTTTGAGGTTTCAGACCAGTAGATATACTGAGTAATTCAGTTGTTGAAAATAAATTATGTGAGATGGCTTGCATATGTAAGGTTGAATATGTAAGTAGTAAGCTGATTTTGAGTATGTATCAGCTGTTAGAAACTATTAAATGAATTTTGATTGATTTGAAATCATATGAGATGAGAATAGATCACATTGATAATTATAATGTAGAGTAACCTGAGAATGGATTGTGAAGAACATAATCTTGCAACGCCTGATCACCGTTGTTATATTATGTTGTGTCACATGAACTTGTTGATGCTACTTGGTATAAAAGAAATGTAATGTGATTTTGGAAATGGAGCATGATAGTATGCTAAGTTGTTTAATAGTTGTTTTGATAAGAAAACAATCAGTTGATAGAACTGTGACCTTTAGACTGTAAAGGTGAGAGTGTAAGTGATAGTTATCATTGATAGAGGCTTTGATGATAAACCTAAGTGACTAATTTGATTGTGTTGAATATGTAATTGTGATTGATTGTGATAGATTACATGTAGGCGAATTTAATAGTGCTTAAATGAGTCACTATTTTGTATTTGGCTTGTATGAAGCCAAAGTTGAAATAGGTTGATATTGCCTTGCTTGAGGAATTTCTAGTATTATTGAAAATAATAATTTAAAATATAAGTTTGAAAGTGAACATATAAGATGAAATGGTTTGTTGTGAGTTAATATTGATAGTATGTTAACTTTGAAAGTTAAACCATGAATAGTGAGTTGTGTATAAAATTAATTGCTTGTGATTGGTTTGAGGATAGGTCAAACTTGAGAAAAAGCAGTTAGAGGATTTTATTGATTGGTTGATTTAAATCAAGTTGACATTTAGTCAACTGTGTGTGTTGAAATAGTCTAACATAGATTGAAATGTTATGATTGTATGGAATATGATTGAATTCCTAGATTTGCTTAAATTATGTTGAAGGGGGTCATTTAAGATCCAGAGGGGATAGATGAATTGTCTAAGTTTGTGAAACTTGATTCATTACTTAATGCTAGTATTAAGTAATTGAAATAATGTTAAGTATAATTGAGTATTCAGTTAAGTAATATTTGATATTTGAACTGAATATGTGTTAAAGAATTATACGAATATAAAGCCATTGTTTGATATGACAGTTATAATTTGCTAAGATATGTTAGAATAATTAAATCACATTGATTAGAATTGTGATAAGAAAATCTTACCAGTGTGTGAAGCTTGTGATGATAGCTTTGATTGGGTAAGAAGATGAGATAAGAAATAATTGAAAGTTATTATTAATAGTTGTCTAGGTTGATTTGTACCTTATGGTGAATTACTTAAGTATTGAAAGAATTGGATGAATTCTTTAGTTATTTGTTGATAGTATACAAGTAAAGTAAGTGATAAAGTGGAAAAACTGGGATTAGATCCAAATAAGGTATGATATGAAAGTATATCTGGAATTGGATGGTGTTAAAGATTTAGTTGATCTTTGTTTGATAAATTGAGGAAATATGAATTGAATGATTGTTCATATTTTAAGAAATTGTATGTGTTAGAGAGTAAGAGAAACCTTGAAATTGTGTAGGTATGTATGTGTGGTATACATGATAATAAATGGCATGATAAGTTTTAATAGAATGAATTAAAATATGCCATAAGATATGTGGAGGTTAGTTAATTGTGATTAACTTGATGTAGATTTTGTTGGAAATGTGTTGGAAAGTAGCACATTTTGATAATGTGATATTGTGATGCTTGACCTGTAGTATCATAATATGTGGATTAAGATTGACTTAGTTGCTAGATTGACGGGATCTAGTGTTGAATGATTGGGTGGTTAAAGTTGTATAATTTTCTAATGGCTTGTGATTAGTAGTTTATGATTGTAAGGTTGAGTTGAAATAACTGGTTGCTAAGAATAGATTTTGATGTCTTACCAGTTTAATAGTATATAAATTCTAACTTGATGGTTAGTTAGAGTTTGAAGACAAATATTAAAGTACTGATAGGTGTACTGGAATGTATAATCACTAGTGTTGTGATTATTGTTTGAGCAGTAGTTGTTGTCGACTTTGATGTTGTTGACAATTGATAGGTAGTAATGAAAGGAATTACAAGTGGAAATAAGTCAATGTAGAGGTTGGTTTGATTGTAGGTAAGATTGATTGTAGTACTTTTGTTGATTGAGCAAAGTATTTGTTGATTGTAGTTTTACCTACTGAGTGTGACCTCTGCTTTGCTTATTAAGGTGATATGAATCTGGATTACTTTTAAGTAAAGAATTTCATATGATTGAAATGATATGTAAACATTATAGGTTGTACAAAAGAGCATAGGTATGAAACTTTTGGATGAAAAGCTGACCTAGATTTGAATTTCAGATCTTTGATGGTAAAGACTTAAGATTGTGATCTGTATATTAGACTGATTGTTGGTCGTGAGCTGAATTATATTTCAATGTTGCTAGGTACATTGGGGTTTAATAAACACTATTGTTGGGATATTGTTGCTGCTGTTTTATTGTTAACAGTGATGAACAGTGAGAATAGGTTAAAGATTTTAGCATGTTGCTAATTTTGGGTTGCATAAACCTATTAAATAATGTTAAGTTTTATTTGTTGATTAAGTGATTGTAGGTTTCACTTGTTAAAGTAAGTGTCTGTCTATAAGATATATCTGATTGATGATATTGATTAGATGCACTGTATGTGTGCATAGGAAAAGATAGAAGCATGTACATTTGGATATGTGCATGTGGAAAGAATTCAAACAGTCTAAGTATAGTTGTAAGTTGCTATTGGGGACAAATGTATGTTAAGATATATGTGATTATATCACATTAGTTAGATTGATTGAGGTTAGATTTCGGGGACGAAATCTCTTTAAGGGGAGGAGAGTTGTAACATCCTCGAAATGGACCTAGTTGTGTTATATTATTTCTTGATTTAAATTAGTATTTAAATGTGTTTGGAAATAATATTGTTTGAATTAGTGAAATAATTGGAATAGGAGTCGAATATTCCAATGTGATAAGTGAATTATTAATTGTTGTAAATTAATATAGTTGACGGTACAATAAAATGTTTGGACTCGCAAATGGTTTTCGGGTTCCAGACTATATATTGAGATGGGGTATTAAATTATAACCGTATATTGAAGGCGGTTTATGTGATGCCGACTATATATGTACTTTCCTATTTAGGAAAGTTATTCATTTTCATTTTAAAACTCACAGAAACTCTCAGAAAACCTCCAAATCAAATTAGAAATCAAATCAGGAAGTTGTGATTCTCGTGAAACTTCACCATGGACAGATTATCATCAGTAGATTCTTCAATCAGTAAGTGTTCTTGAGTATTTAAGAATTTGATTTCGATTGAAATTTGGGTGAATTGATAAATTGGAAGAATTGGATGTTAGGAACAAGTTATAAGTATTACATGATGATTATATGAAGTTAATTGAGTTGTTTATAACATTAGAACTGAGTTTGATAAGCTTGATTTATCAAAAATGGTTTTGAATTCGGAGCTGGGCAATTACAGGGATGAAGCTGAGCTGAAAGACGCTCAAACGCGATCCCAGAACCCTAGCCAGGATCGCGTTCGTTAGTTATAAAAGGAATCGGACGAGTTTTGTTCTTGGGAACGCGATCCCAAGAATTTGTCCGGATCGCGTTGCTTAGTTATAATTTGTCACAGAATGATTTTACAAAGAGGAACGCGATCCCACCATTGTTTTCTGGATCGCGTTTGTCGGTACTTTTTGTAAAATTTCAAAAGTGCATAAGTGTTTAGTAGTGATTTTTGCCACGGAAAAATTGACAAATTGTCTTTAAACTCCGATTGGGCTGAAATTTACATGGTCACTCGAAAACGGCCCACTGATCAAAGCTATATGCTATAGCCTAGTCAGTTTTTGGACATTCGGGGTCGTTTAGGGGTCGAAAATGGCATTTTACAGTTTTTGGACCTTATTTCGGGACTTTTTGATTTTGTTCCGAATTGAACTTTTGTTTGCTGTGATCTTAGAGATCATTGGATTCATGTAATTATGTTATGATTGTGTAACGATATTAATTACCTAAGTATTATCAGTTGAGACAAGTTACTAACTTATTGTTTAATTGATTGTATTCTCAGATGTGGAGAAGGCTCAGTAATATTAGACTTCTGAGCTGGCGGCTGAGGTAGTCGGTGAGTGGATCTGTAACCTCAGTGTGATTTAGTTGTAATGATTTGATTTACAACAAGTAATTATAGTATTACTTTGATAGAATGTAATTGTTGAGATATCTTGCCATGATAGTTTAACTAGTTGCTTAATTGACTGTTTGAGCTAGTATGTAAGATTTTGAGGTCAACTTGACTTGACAGTTGGACTTGGTTGTTATTGTAGACGACAGGAGATCTTGAAACTTGAAATGTTGGTTTAGAGATCTAGGTCGTGTGTGATTAACAACTGGTTATCGGTAATTCTGTATAGGCCAATACAGATGATTGATAAGAGTTCCTTGATTTCCAAACCGGTATTAGGGTATCTCAGGAGCCACCGATCCTCATGACGATTGATAATGTTTGATTGGTGTAGCTTGACATTGATTGGATGTCGAGTGAATGATTGATTTTCTGTTTATTGTTATTTGATGTAAACAGATTATTATGCTAGGTTGTACTGTTGCTTATAGTTTCATTCACTTAGCTTTATGCTAACCCCACCACAGTTCTTCCTGCAGGTTGAAATAGATGGGACATATTGGGCAGGGCAGGAAGTGTTTTGACTGGATGGAATGTTTGACAGGCTGTACTCTGATGTTAATTTAATAGCCATAGAAATGTTTTGAATTATATAACACCGAGTTGTTGAGATGTCACGTATTTGATTTGAAAAAGTTTACTGACATTTTGAGTACATTGATAGAATGTTTTTAAATATACGCTTCCGAGTCGCAATTATTATATTATTGTTTATAATGAAACGAGGGGTGTTATAAGTTGGTATCAGAGCAATAGTTTGGGTGAATTGGACATGACAGAATGTTCAATCCTAAACTTTGATTGAGTTGAGTCAAACATTCCAGTGGGTGCGGGTTTAGTTGATTAGTGAATGTGTGAGAAAGTGATTGGTTGAATATGTACTAACTCTTAACAAGTTGTGAAGTTGTTGTTTGATTGCAGAGACGGAGGAACATGAGTATTAGATTGGTATATTTCATGTTTCCTCAACACTCGTGGGCTTAAGATTGCCAGGTAATCTTCGATAAGCCTATGTTAATTTACATTAACTTAAATTGTTTACTCTGTTATGTTGAGTAAGCTTTGTTGTGAAGTTAATTGAGTCAGACTGATATGATTCCCCAGTTTTGAGTCAACTAATGATTGCTATAGGTTGACATGAGGATAGCAATATTGAATGAGATGTTCATTGTTGTGGTTATTTCTGATTGAATTGTAAATGCAGAAATATGTTTAAGTAGACAGAGAGTTGATTAAGGTTTAACAAGATTGATGTTAGAACCTAAGAGTGTCTTTATTAGTGATACAAAATAATTGATAGTATTATGTTAATGGATTAATCACTAGGTGTGATCTAAATCCTTGTTAAGGAAGGTTGTGTCATTTGAATTGATAATGACTGCTAATTGAGAAAATATGTGGTTATGTGACTACATGATATGTTTTGATTGTAGTTAAACACTTGAGTTAAACCAAGATGAATAAGTTTATGAGGAAAATAACTTATGATAAAGCTAAATTGAATGAGAAAGTGATAGGTCTTTCTAGTCAATTGTGAATTAGTAAATGAAATGTTTATAGTAACATGATTGAGTAGGCTTGTTGTGACAGTGATGCTTGATAGTAAAGCATATGTCAAAGTAATGATAATTAATTAAGATGTGTCCTGAATTTTGTAGTAAGTAGGGACATTGAATTGTGTTAAGTATTGAAATTATGATGATAGGTTATCATATGTTTGAGGTTTCAGACCAGTAGATATACTGAGTAATTCAGTTGTTGAAAATAAATTATGTGAGATGGCTTGCATATGTAAGGTTGAATATGTAAGTAGTAAGCTGATTTTGAGTATGTATCAGCTGTTAGAAACTATTAAATGAATTTTGATTGATTTGAAATCATATGAGATGAGAATAGATCACATTGATAATTATAATGTAGAGTAACCTGAGAATGGATTGTGAAGAACATAATCTTGCAACGCCTGATCACCGTTGTTATATTATGTTGTGTCACATGAACTTGTTGAGGCTACTTGGTATAAAAGAAATGTAATGTGATTTTGGAAATGGAGCATGATAGTATGCTAAGTTGTTTAATAGTTGTTTTGATAAGAAAACAATCAGTTGATAGAACTGTGACCTTTAGACTGTAAAGGTGAGAGTGTAAGTGATAGTTATCATTGATAGAGGCTTTGATGATAAACCTAAGTGACTAATTTGATTGTGTTGAATATGTAATTGTGATTGATTGTGATAGATTACATGTAGGCGAATTTAATAGTGCTTAAATGAGTCACTATTTTGTATTTGGCTTGTATGAAGCCAAAGTTGAAATAGGTTGATGTGACACCCCCAAATTTAATGATTTGCGGAAGCTTGATTTGGGTGTCACTAATCAATATACAAAGCACAAGATATAATGAACGACCACTATATGCGTCGTTTTAAACTTGTATAGATAAAGTAAATGTTTACATCAAAATATAGTTACATTAGCTCGGTTTCCTGAAATTGAGAGATTACATAGCATAATTACTTTTACAAAATATAATAATGCAGTCCAATCTCTAGTTGTATGTATGCTGACTCGAGCTAATAATTCCTGCTTGTGCAGCCAAACTACTGCTGGGTACCTGTGATAAATACTAAAATGGGTCAGCGAAAACGCTGGTGAGCTCACAGGTTTGTATGTCAATGTATAGTTGTCAGAACCGCAAGATTTATAATGAATTTAAAATGCAATTAAGCAAAATAAAAGTTATACTGTCCATGAGCACATAGTCTGAGCTTAACTGATTTGTCAGGCCCAATTAAGGAAACCTAACTTGGAGTGCCTCCTACGAGTGCCTAATCAACACTCGTCTTCCCAAATGCTAATACATCCGTTTGACCGATTAGTGCGTGCTAACCCGGATGAGGATTGTCAATCCCATATGATATCATATACTAACATTCACGCTATAAAATACTAGAGACTATGCTTATGGAGGACTTTAAATTGATTAGCTTGAAACTCATGTAGTACTTGAAGTTTGGCACTTGCGTTCTACTTGTAAAACAAAATCGAGTAGTAATATCACACCCCTAGTTGTAAAGCAGTGAAAATGGGGCTATGAAACTCACCTGAGTCTTGGAATGTTAAACAATTAAACTTGAAGTAATTAGCAGTGTGTTGGTGTCCAAAGACTTGAAACCTGAATGTGTCCACGACACTTGAATTGTTATTAATTGTATTGGTATCTCGAAAGACTACCATTGAAATTGTTTGTCTAACTTAATGTCCAAATTACCCCGATTTGGTTGATTGTATTGTTACAAGTTACTACGACTTGTTTGATTGAATTGACACAAGTTACAACGACTTGTTTGAATAAATTATCTAAGTTACTATGACTTAGTTGATTCAATTGTGTATTTGAAAATGTGTACGGCCCGTTGGTGATTTAGTTGAAATAATAATAATTCTAAAATGTTGACTTTGCTACAGTACTGCTACAGTACTGCTACAGTAAATTTGACTTTTTTGAACAGTAACTTTGACTTCGAAAATTTTGAGTTTTGAAGATTCTGTTTTGTGCGACGTAGCCTGCGACGTAGGCTGCGACGTAAGAGTTTTGCGACGTAAAGGGTTACGTCGCTAAGGTCAACAGTGCTAAGTCAATAGCGACGTAGGGTGCTACGTCGCTTATGCGACGTAGGTTCGTTTTTGCGACGTTAAGGTCTGCGTCGCTATGTGCGACGTTCGCAAGTCAATGCGACGTAATAGGCTGCGTCGCTGTATGCGACGTTGGGGATATAATGCGACGTAGGTCGCTGCGTCGCTATATGCGACGTTGAGGATATAATGCGACGTAGGTCGCTGCGTCGCATTTACTCCAGGCCAAATGCGACGTACGGAGTCTGATCGGAGTTTCAACTCCAAAAACGCGTTTTCCGGCCATCGATCGGCATAATATTTTTACCCAACCCATTTTAGGACATTACAAGGTTATACAAACAACTAGCAAGTTATAAATCTTAAAAACGAGAGTTTTCGGAGTTGTGTCGGAAACTTACAAATCGCCGAAATGAAATTCCGGAAAGATAGAAGTGTAGATCGTCGCGAGGTGGTCGTTTATTGTAAAGGGGCTTGAAGATCCGAGGTCGTTTGAGGTGTTTATTTTGCGATTTTGATGATTTTTGGTTTGGGGTTTGTTTGAGAGAAATAAGAGAGGAGAGAGGTAGAGAAAAAGAGAAATGAAAGTAGATGGGGTGGGAGTGGGAGGTTAAACCCCCATTTTCGCCCCGCGTTTCCGTTCCGTGCGGTGTTCGTTTGCTCCGTTGTTTAAACGTTAAATAATTATTTTAAATATTAATTGGTACATTTTTAAAATACAAATTATTACGCTATATTTTATTTAAATATTTTACTAATCACTTTATATTTGAATTATAAAAAGGTAAGTTAATGTGTTTGCGCGTTTTACATTTTAAATTGTGTAACTTACTGATTGTACGATGTGAATGAATACGAAATATTATAATAATGATATTTTTGACATAAAAGCGTTATTTAATAAAATTGGTCACCAATGTCCGTATTTATTGTATCGAAATTCATTCGATTTGAAACTCGTACGATTTAAACAAATCGCATAATTGTAGATATATATTCAACAATATATATAATAATTGATACATTAATTAGCCTAACAAAGAACTAATTACATGTATTAAAACTTGATTAGGCACTAAATTCTAGTCCTAAATTGACGGTTGTCACATTCTCCCCCTGTTAGAAGAATTTCGTCCCGAAATTTATGTTGAAGTTGTGTTTGACGTTGAATCAGTGAAGAGTTGAGGATACTTGAGTCGCATTTGATCTTCTCGTTCCCAGGTGAATTCCGGACCGCGCCGCGAATTCCACCTAACCTTGACAATAGGAATACGACTTTGTTTAAGTTGTTTGACCTCACGGTCCATGATTTCAGCGGGTTCCTCAACAAAGTGAAGTTTTTCGTCAACTCGAATTTCATCGAGTGGAATGATAAGTGTCTCATCGGACAGACACTTCTTCAGATTTGAAACATGAAATGTGGGATGCACGCTGCTGAGTTCAGATGGCAGCTGCAATCGATAAGCCACTGGACCAATCCTTTCGAGGATCTCGAATGGTCCAATGTATCTGGGATTTAACTTCCCTCGTTTACCAAATCGGATTACGCCTTTCCAAGGCGATACTTTGAGTAGAACTCGATCCCCAACTTGGAACTCGAGTGGTTTGCGTCTCACGTCAGCATAACTTTTCTGACGGTCACGCGCGGCTTTGAGTTTGTTTTGAATTTCAACGATTCTCTCGGTCGTCTCGTGAATGATTTCTGGACCTGTGAGTTGGCTATCCCCAACTTCAGTCCAACAGATAGGTGACCGGCACTTACGACCGTACAGTGCCTCGAAGGGTGCAGCTTTGATGCTGGTATGATAACTGTTGTTGTACGAGAACTCGCACAATGGTAGATGTTTTTCCCAGTTTACACCGAAGTCTACTACGCAGGCCCGTAGCATGTCTTCAAGTGTTTGAATGGTTCGTTCACTTTGACCGTCGGTTTGAGGATGGTATGCGGTACTCATATCAAGTCGAGTACCCAGAGATTTTTGAAGTGATTGCCAAAATTGTGAAGTGAAACGACTATCTCTATCGGAGATAATTGAGATTGGAACACCGTGTTTGGTCACGATTTCCTTCAGATAAATGTTGGTGAGGCGTTCCATTTTGTCGGATTCCTTGATTGCCAGGAAGTGAGCAGATTTTGTGAGACGATCCACGATCACCCAAATGGTATCGCAACCGCTCGAGGATCTGGGTAGTTTGGTTATGAAGTCCATGGCAATTTGTTCCCATTTCCATTCCGGAAGACTGGGTTGTTGAAGTAAACCAGAAGGTTTTTGATATTCGATTTTGACCTTGGAGCAAGTAAGGCATTTGCTGACATAGGTGGCGATTTCGGCTTTCATGTTCGGCCACCAGTAGAAGTCCTTGATACCGTGGTACATTTTATCGGATCCCGGATGGATAGAATATTTGGACTTGTGAGCTTCATCCATCACCAAGTCTCGTAGGTTCCCAAATTTAGGCAACCAGATTCGGTTTGAGAAATACCTAATCCCGTTAGGTTTGATTTCGAACTGTTTATCCATGCCCCGCAAGGCTTCATCCTTGACGTTTTCGTGTTTTAAGGCTTCGAGTTGAGCAGTGAGAATTTGAATGTTTAAATTGTTGTGAATGGTCATACTAAGGGCTCGAACCCGAAGTGGTTTCACTCGCTCTTTCCGACTGAGAGCGTCAGCAACAACATTTGCTTTGCCTGGATGATATTTGAGTTCGCAGTCGTAATCCGTAAGCAACTCGACCCATCGACGTTGCCTCATGTTGAGATCCTTCTGATCGAATATGTGTTGAAGGCTTTTATGGTCGGTAAAGATTGTGCATCTGGTACCGTAAAGGTAATGTCTCCAGATTTTGAGGGCAAAGACGACAGCTCCTAGCTCGAGGTCGTGGGTGGTGTAATTCTTTTCATGAATCTTGAGCTGTCGGGAAGCATAAGCTATGACTTTGTCTCGTTGCATAAGCACACAACCGAGACCTTGATGTGAAGCATCGCAGTATACCACGAAGTCATCGGTGCCTTCGGGTAATGAGAGGATAGGAGCACTGCAAAGCTTTTGTTTTAAGAGTTGGAATGCCGATTCTTGTTTATCAGTCCAGTCAAACTTTTTATCTTTCTGGGTCAGAGTCGTAAGTGGTATGGCTATCTTGGAGAAATTTTCAATGAATCGTCGATAGTATCCGGCCAGTCCTAGAAACTGCCGTACTTCGGTCGGAGTGGTTGGCGATTGCCAGTCTTTGATAGCCTCGATTTTTGACGGGTCAACGTGAATCCCCTGCCTGTCAATCACGTGACCAAGGAATTGAACAGTTTCGATCCAGAACTCACACTTAGAGAACTTGGCATAGAGCTCCTCGTGTTTAAGTAGTTCAAGGATGGTTCTGAGGTGTTGCGCATGCTCTTCTTTGCCTCGTGAATATATGAGGATGTCATCGATGAAGACAATGACAAACTTATCAAGGTAAGGTTTACACACCCGATTCATAAGGTCCATGAATACAGCCGGTGCATTGGTTAGGCCAAATGGCATCACTTGGAATTCGTAATGCCCGTAACGGGTTCTGAAAGCGGTCTTTGGAATATCGGCATCGCGAACACGCAATTGGTGATAACCGGATCGGAGATCAATCTTTGAATAACAACTCGACCCTTGAAGTTGGTCGAACAAATCATCGATTCGAGGAAGTGGATACCGGTTCTTGACAGTTAACTTGTTCAACTCTCGATAGTCGATACACATTCGAAAAGAACCGTCTTTCTTCTTGACAAATAGGACCGGAGCTCCCCAAGGTGAAGAACTCGGCCTGATGAATCCTCGTTCCAGGAGTTCCTGTAACTGGGTGGACAGCTCCTGAAGTTCGGATGGAGCTAAACGGTATGGTGCTCGAGCCACAGGCGCAGCACCTGGTACAAGATCGATTGAGAACTCAACCTGTCTTGGTGGTGGTAGACCAGGTAGTTCTCCAGGAAAGACTTCTGGAAAGTCTCGGACGATTGGAACATCCTCAAGTCGCTTCTCCTCTGACTTTTTCTCCATGATGTGCGCGAGGATTGATGGATAACCCTTTCTCAGAAATTTCCGGGTTTTAAGACAAGATATGAGGTTAAGCCTCGTCCCACCGGTCTCCCCCTGTATGATTAGGGTTCTACCGACGGCGAGAGGTATGCGAACAACTTTGTCATGGCAAATGATTTCGGCGCGATGTTTGGATAACCAGTCCATGCCTACGATGACATCGAAACTCCCTATTTCAATAGGCATAAGATCTATGGAGAAGGTTTCGTCGGCTAGATTTAAAGTGCAATTAGGTATCACACTATCGGTTTCTATCAGTTTGCCATTTGCTAACTCTACGGTGTACTTAACGTCTAAAGCAACAGGTGTAATGTCAAGTAGAGGACAAAATTCATCAGAAATAAAACTCCTATCGGCACCAGTATCAAACAGTATGGAAGCAGTTAAATTGTTGAGGAGGAACATACCCGTGACCACATTCGGGTCCTGACGGGCGTCCCCTGAGTTGATCACGAAGGCGCTACTTTTGACGTTGTTGTTGTTGCGGTGGTTGTTGTTGTTGTTGTTGCCCTTATTCTTCAATTTTGGGCAAGAATCCCTGAAGTGCCCTGGGTTTCCACATTCATAGCAGGACTTAGGTTGTCGGGCATTTCTGTCAGAGGGGTTGTTGTTGGATTTGGGGGCTCGGCAATCCTTAGTCAGATGCCCGTACCTCCTGCAGTTGTTGCAAGGAGTACCGCACTGACCAAAATGGTGGTAGTTACACTTGGGACAATAAGGCCTGTCCCCGGTGTAGTTGCGGGTGGTTTCAGAGTTGGAGGTGTAGACTTGGATGGCGTTGTTTTTCTTGTTTGAGTTGTGGTGGTGTTCAGTGGATTTGCGTTTGTTGTTGTTGGAGGATGAGGTGTTGGTGGTCTCACGGCTGACAACTAGAGCCATGAGTTCGTGGGCCAATCGAATGGCACTCTCAGTAGTAGTTGGTTTGGATGAGGCGACGTTTCCCTGAATGTTCTCGGGGAGTCCACGAATGTATTTCTTAATGCCCTTACTTTCTGGTTCGACCAAACCCGGGCATAATAGAGCAAACTGCTGAAATTTGGTGGTATAATCAGCGACATCATTTCCCTGCATCTCCAGGTGCCAGAATTCTTCCTCCAGCCTGTGCAATTCTTCTTCAGGACAGTACTTTTCTGTCAGCTTCTTCTTCAACTCGGCCCAAGGAAGTCGATTTGCAACCTCAAGGCCTACAGAGTTTGCGTGGGTTTTCCACCACGTGAGTGCACCTTCCTGAAAGGTGTAAGCAGCGAATTTGACCTTGTTGTTCTCAGTGCAGTCGCAGAGACTGAAAACAGATTCCATGCGCTCAATCCAACGGATCAAGCCAATGGCACCTTCCGTGCCCTTGAAGTATAGCGGTTTACAGCTAAGAAAGTCCTTATAGGAACAGGGTTTGGGTGGTGGAGTATTGGCTGCTGTGTCCTCGCTACCGGGTGGTGTTCGGTTAGCCAAGGCTTCGGTCACACTGCGGGCAATGATTCCCGCGATCTCAGCTTCGCTAAGGGTAATTTGACGACGTGGAGGCATGATGCTGAGTAAGAAAGAACAAGGAAATGAAATAAGATACTAGTCCGAGTATGATGAACTAGTGATGTGTTTGTCATTTCGAGACAAAACGTTAGAGAGAAAGAGGCCTATATTCATATAATATAATATAGTCTAAAGTTGTAACGAGGTCTACTTATGTAAATGTATATGTATATCACATAATAACCTATTGAGTGTCTAGCACAGACGTGTTTTGAGTCCCGTTTCTCTCGAGGTCAGAGTCAACTAATGCATTCCTGTTCAACATAACTCTTTCAGATTTCACATCATCTTTCTTTAATTGTACATAGTTGATCAGGCTATGTTAAATTAAAGTCGTATGATGTAATCCCTGAACTAGTCATAACTAATAAGGAATACTGCCTAACAGTCATAGTCTAGGCCCACTAAATGCAACCTAGTTCACTATAACCTTAGGCTCTGATACCAATCTGTGACACCCCCAAATTTAATGATTTGCGGAAGCTTGATTTGGGTGTCACTAATCAATATACAAAGCACAAGATATAATGAACGACCACTATATGCGTCGTTTTAAACTTGTATAGATAAAGTAAATGTTTACATCAAAATATAGTTACATTAGCTCGGTTTCCTGAAATTGAGAGATTACATAGCATAATTACTTTTACAAAATATAATAATGCAGTCCAATCTCTAGTTGTATGTATGCTGACTCGAGCTAATAATTCCTGCTTGTGCAGCCAAACTACTGCTGGGTACCTGTGATAAATACTAAAATGGGTCAGCGAAAACGCTGGTGAGCTCACAGGTTTGTATGTCAATGTATAGTTGTCAGAACCGCAAGATTTATAATGAATTTAAAATGCAATTAAGCAAAATAAAAGTTATACTGTCCATGAGCACATAGTCTGAGCTTAACTGATTTGTCAGGCCCAATTAAGGAAACCTAACTTGGAGTGCCTCCTACGAGTGCCTAATCAACACTCGTCTTCCCAAATGCTAATACATCCGTTTGACCGATTAGTGCGTGCTAACCCGGATGAGGATTGTCAATCCCATATGATATCATATACTAACATTCACGCTATAAAATACTAGAGACTATGCTTATGGAGGACTTTAAATTGATTAGCTTGAAACTCATGTAGTACTTGAAGTTTGGCACTTGCGTTCTACTTGTAAAACAAAATCGAGTAGTAATATCACACCCCTAGTTGTAAAGCAGTGAAAATGGGGCTATGAAACTCACCTGAGTCTTGGAATGTTAAACAATTAAACTTGAAGTAATTAGCAGTGTGTTGGTGTCCAAAGACTTGAAACCTGAATGTGTCCACGACACTTGAATTGTTATTAATTGTATTGGTATCTCGAAAGACTACCATTGAAATTGTTTGTCTAACTTAATGTCCAAATTACCCCGATTTGGTTGATTGTATTGTTACAAGTTACTACGACTTGTTTGATTGAATTGACACAAGTTACAACGACTTGTTTGAATAAATTATCTAAGTTACTATGACTTAGTTGATTCAATTGTGTATTTGAAAATGTGTACGGCCCGTTGGTGATTTAGTTGAAATAATAATAATTCTAAAATGTTGACTTTGCTACAGTACTGCTACAGTACTGCTACAGTAAATTTGACTTTTTTGAACAGTAACTTTGACTTCGAAAATTTTGAGTTTTGAAGATTCTGTTTTGTGCGACGTAGCCTGCGACGTAGGCTGCGACGTAAGAGTTTTGCGACGTAAAGGGTTACGTCGCTAAGGTCAACAGTGCTAAGTCAATAGCGACGTAGGGTGCTACGTCGCTTATGCGACGTAGGTTCGTTTTTGCGACGTTAAGGTCTGCGTCGCTATGTGCGACGTTCGCAAGTCAATGCGACGTAATAGGCTGCGTCGCTGTATGCGACGTTGGGGATATAATGCGACGTAGGTCGCTGCGTCGCTATATGCGACGTTGAGGATATAATGCGACGTAGGTCGCTGCGTCGCATTTACTCCAGGCCAAATGCGACGTACGGAGTCTGATCGGAGTTTCAACTCCAAAAACGCGTTTTCCGGCCATCGATCGGCATAATATTTTTACCCAACCCATTTTAGGACATTACAAGGTTATACAAACAACTAGCAAGTTATAAATCTTAAAAACGAGAGTTTTCGGAGTTGTGTCGGAAACTTACAAATCGCCGAAATGAAATTCCGGAAAGATAGAAGTGTAGATCGTCGCGAGGTGGTCGTTTATTGTAAAGGGGCTTGAAGATCCGAGGTCGTTTGAGGTGTTTATTTTGCGATTTTGATGATTTTTGGTTTGGGGTTTGTTTGAGAGAAATAAGAGAGGAGAGAGGTAGAGAAAAAGAGAAATGAAAGTAGATGGGGTGGGAGTGGGAGGTTAAACCCCCATTTTCGCCCCGCGTTTCCGTTCCGTGCGGTGTTCGTTTGCTCCGTTGTTTAAACGTTAAATAATTATTTTAAATATTAATTGGTACATTTTTAAAATACAAATTATTACGCTATATTTTATTTAAATATTTTACTAATCACTTTATATTTGAATTATAAAAAGGTAAGTTAATGTGTTTGCGCGTTTTACATTTTAAATTGTGTAACTTACTGATTGTACGATGTGAATGAATACGAAATATTATAATAATGATATTTTTGACATAAAAGCGTTATTTAATAAAATTGGTCACCAATGTCCGTATTTATTGTATCGAAATTCATTCGATTTGAAACTCGTACGATTTAAACAAATCGCATAATTGTAGATATATATTCAACAATATATATAATAATTGATACATTAATTAGCCTAACAAAGAACTAATTACATGTATTAAAACTTGATTAGGCACTAAATTCTAGTCCTAAATTGACGGTTGTCACAGTTGATATTGCCTTGCTTGAGGAATTTCTAGTATTATTGAATGTAATAATTTAAAATATAAGTTTGAAAGTGAACATATAAGATGAAATGGTTTGTTGTGAGTTAATATTGATAGTATGTTAACTTTGAAAGTCAAACCATGAATAGTGAGTTGTGTATAAAATTAATTGCTTGTGATTGGTTTGAGGATAGGTCAAACTTGAGAAAAAGCAGTTAGAGGATTTTATTGATTGGTTGATTTAAATCAAGTTGACATTTAGTCAACTGTGTGTGTTGAAATAGTCTAACATAGATTGAAATGTTATGATTGTATGGAATATGATTGAATTCCTAGATTTGCTTAAATTATGTTGAAGGGGGTCATTTAAGATCCAGAGGGGATAGATGAATTGTCTAAGTTTGTGAAACTTGATTCATTACTTAATGCTAGTATTAAGTAATTGAAATAATGTTAAGTATAATTGAGTATTCAGTTAAGTAATATTTGATATTTGAACTGAATATGTGTTAAAGAATTATACGAATATAAAGCCATTGTTTGATATGACAGTTATAATTTGCTAAGATATGTTAGAATAATTAAATCACATTGATTAGAATTATGATAAGAAAATCTTACCAGTGTGTGAAGCTTGTGATGATAGCTTTGATTGGGTAAGAAGATGAGATAAGAAATAATTGAAAGTTATTATTAATAGTTGTCTAGGTTGATTTGTACCTTATGGTGAATTACTTAAGTATTGAAAGAATTGGATGAATTCTTTAGTTATTTGTTGATAGTATACAAGTAAAGTAAGTGATAAAGTGGAAAAACTGGGATTAGATCCAAATAAGGTATGATATGAAAGTATATCTGGAATTGGATGGTGTTAAAGATTTAGTTGATCTTTGTTTGATAAATTGAGGAAATATGAATTGAATGATTGTTCATATTTTAAGAAATTGTATGTGTTAGAGAGTAAGAGAAACCTTGAAATTGTGTAGGTATGTATGTGTGGTATACATGATAATAAATGGCATGATAAGTTTTAATAGAATGAATTAAAATATGCCATAAGATATGTGGAGGTTAGTTAATTGTGATTAACTTGATGTAGATTTTGTTGGAAATGTGTTGGAAAGTAGCACATTTTGATAATGTGATATTGTGATGCTTGACCTGTAGTATCATAATATGTGGATTAAGATTGACTTAGTTGCTAGATTGACGGGATCTAGTGTTGAATGATTGGGTGGTTAAAGTTGTATAATTTTCTAATGGCTTGTGATTAGTAGTTTATGATTGTAAGGTTGAGTTGAAATAACTGGTTGCTAAGAATAGATTTTGATGTCTTACCAGTTTAATAGTATATAAATTCTAACTTGATGGTTAGTTAGAGTTTGAAGACAAATATTAAAGTACTGATAGGTGTACTGGAATGTATAATCACTAGTGTTGTGATTATTGTTTGAGCAGTAGTTGTTGTCGACTTTGATGTTGTTGACAATTGATAGGTAGTAATGAAAGGAATTACAAGTGGAAATAAGTCAATGTAGAGGTTGGTTTGATTGTAGGTAAGATTGATTGTAGTACTTTTGTTGATTGAGCAAAGTATTTGTTGATTGTAGTTTTACCTACTGAGTGTGACCTCTGCTTTGCTTATTAAGGTGATATGAATCTGGATTACTTTTAAGTAAAGAATTTCATATGATTGAAATGATATGTGAACATTATAGGTTGTACAAAAGAGCATAGGTATGAAACTTTTGGATGAAAAGCTGACCTAGATTTGAATTTCAGATCTTTGATGGTAAAGACTTAAGATTGTGATCTGTATATTAGACTGATTGTTGGTGTAACAACCGCCAAATTAGGGCTAGTATTAGCGCCTAATTCTTTGTTAATACATGTAATTAGTACTGAGTTAGGCTAATTTATGTATTGGATTATATGTTGGTTAATATATATACAACTTTACGATTTGATTAAATCGTACGCGACTTAAATAGAATGAAATTCTATTCGGTTAACACGGACGTTGGTGAACAAATGTTTATAAACTAAGATAACGCAATTATGACCGGAACGCTACTTTATAATAATTGGTAATTATCTCGTATTACTCGATATACACTTACACGATTTAAAAACAAAAGAAATTAAATGTAATTTAAACTATTAAAGATTTAAGGAAATAATTTAATTAAATTATTTAACAAGATTTGTGATTTATAAATATAATTAAACGCGTAAAATAAATATTTAAAGTTTCAATGACGGAGCAAACGAACACCGCGCGGAGCGGGAACACGGGGCGAAAGTGGGGATTTAACCTCCCACTTCCACCCACCTTCTTTCATTTCACTTTCTTTCTTTCTCTCTCTTTCCTTTCCTTTTCTCTCTAATCACTAAACACCACCACCAAAAATCTATCTAAATCGACAAATAAACATATCAAACGACATCCGATCTTCAAGATTTTTAGAGATTCACGACCACCGCATCCCGATCTACATTCCTATCTTTTCGGATTTTCAATCCGACACTTTGTAAGTTTCCGACAAATCCCGACAACTCTCCGTTTCTACTCATTTTTACGTTTTTATAGTTTATAATGGCTTAATATGTTCATATAAGGGTTGGGTAAAAGATTTGGACCCAACGGAAACCGGAAAACTCGTTTTCGACAAAAATTCCGGCCATCAGACCGCTACGTCGCATTTGGCCACCGGCCTCTGCGACGTCGCGGCCTACGTCGCATAAAAACCCCAACGTCGCATTAGCGACGCTGCATCCTACGTCGCATTGATTTGCGAAGGTCGCATCATGCGACGTACATGCCCACGTCGCACCTGACGTCGCACGCTACGTCGCATCTGACGTCGCACGCTACGTCGCACCCTACGTCGCACCCTACGTCGCACATGACAGAACCTTGAAAACTCGGATTTTACTAAGTGTCGATCTTACACAATTTCCAATACTTATACTATACGACTTAACAAACATCATAGAATATGCTTTCCTATTACAATCACTCTAAATTGCGTTATTAACAATAAAACTTTAATTATAACAAACCACCAACGGGCCGTATATACTTTGACACGAACGTGAACGAACCAACATTTAACACAACGGGGTATGAACAACTAGCCTAGATGGTCTTGCGAGACATCTACTTACTTAACCTTATGTGTTTAGGCACTAGAAGGTTACGGGTTCGGAGAACCTACGGTTGATACCACTTTCTCGTTTATTGACATAAACGTACTTGCAAAGACTCAGGTGAGTCTTACAGCCCCACTTTTACTGTTTTATACTTTGGGGTGAGATACTTAGCAACTGTTTTACGCATGAACACAAGGTACTGAACTGAAAACATTACTGAAAACATTACTGATTACAAACAAACGCATGAGTTACTTTTATCCACTGAAAGCCTCCTTATCGTAAGTTGTTAGTTATGGTCTTAAGCGCGAGTACTAGTAAATGGATCCATTTGGGACTGACAATCCCTGTCTGGGGTGGTAGCGCCACCACGTACTGATTTACACGTAGAAACAGACATATTAGTATTTGTTACATATGAGTGTGCGGATAGCACTCACGGGGGTACGTGATTTATTTCACACTATACGGTTAAGCTTCAACTTATGAGCTCATGGCACTGTACTGATTAACTGATTTACTTACTTTGCTGGATAGCAATACGGGTACATACTTGTGGTTCATTACATCTACTTATTACTAAACCTGTGAGATTCACCAACCTTTTTGGTTGACACTTTTTAGCTTTGTATCTCAGGTACACATACGGAGTAGGATCACTCCAGGATTACTAGCTAGAGTCGCATGATTTCCAAACTGCATTTAACGGAGATTCTTTGGCATTATCTTTTGTAACTACGATTATGTAATAGAATCTCCCGCTATACGCGTGGACTCTAGGGAACTACTTTTTGTATACGAAAACCTACGGTTTTCAAACGATTATTCTTTATGAAACCTTTTCTAAACGTCTCATTTAGAGGTCGTTTACTATTAATCTTGTGCTTTGTATATTGATTAGTAACACCCAACGTATGCTTCCGCAAACCGTTAAATTTGGGGGTGTTACAGATTGGTATCAGAGCCTAAGGTTATAGTGAACTAGGTTGCATTTAGTGGGCCTAGACTATGACCGTTAGGCAGTATTCTCTTATTAGACATGACTAGTTCAGGAATTACAGCATACAACTTTAATTTAACATAGCCTGATCAACTATGTACAATTAAGGAAAGATGATGTAAGATCTGAAATGATTATGTTGAACAGGGATACGTTAGTTGACTCTGACTACGAGAGAACCGGACCATTATTTGATACGTGCTAGACACTAGGCTGGATATGATATATGTATATATATATTAGCCTCAATTTTTCTAACGCTTTGTCTCAGAAATGGCAAACATCCCATCCAACTCGTCTTGTTCTCAAACCGGGTCGCAGAACCCAAGGGTAGCAAGGAGGAACAACAGGTTGCCTCGAGCTGGCCCGTACTCCACTCACTTCACCGTGCCAGCCTTAGCTGCTAGGGTGAACCAACACGAGCAACGACTTCGCACCATGGATGTCGTGTTGCAGGAAACAAACGAAAACTGGAGACTTACAGCACTTGAGCGCATCGAACAAGTCTCTGAGAATCACGAAACCACCGTTACAAATGTGGACATTCTTCTCAACAGAGTGGTGGAGATAAGCGTGGAAACCACTCTTTTGAAACACAGACTTGAGGAGTGTGAACAACGCTCACGGGAAACGGAAGAATATACCCGTGGATTGGTACAGTGACTAGCATTAGCAGAAGACAACGCCCGACAAGCTAGCAGGCTCGCAAACACGGTGGACCGTCTTGTCACGATGATGGAGCAGATTAACCTACGTTAAGACTAGCTTAGTCTTTGTCTTGTAAACTATCATGTAATCTAGTAACTGTCTAAGCACTACTCTATGTTTCAGTCGGATGTGATAATTCCCGACACCTTTTGTAATACATCCGTAGGATGTAACCTTTGAACTAGCATCATCTATCAAATATTTCTTGTTGTTCAACTCATATTAATTGTCATTTTCCATATTAATGTTATGTATTACCACCTTTATACATGTACATCTGAAATACATACAACCTTCTTGCAAAAATCTCATATATCTTCATTTCTTTTATTGAAGAGTCATGCCGCCAAAGTCAAGACCTTACACGGATGCCCAGATTACCTCCCTCATAACCCAGGCTGTTACTGAAGCCTTAGCTCGGAATACTCCACCAGGTTCCACAAGAAACAGCGATGCCGCTGAAACCTCTGCTGCTAAACCTTGTTCATACAAGGATTTTCAAAACTGCAAACCCTTGAGCTTCAAGGGGATTGAAGGAGCCATCGGACTTATCAGATGGTTCGAAAAGATGGAATCAGTTTTCCGCATCAGCAAATGTGCGGAAGACGACAAGGTCAAATTCTCCACCTGCACCCTTGAAGATGGTGCCCTCTCGTGGTGGAATTCCTATACCCAGTCTGTGGGTATTGACACAGCTTATCTACTCCCTTGGGAGGACCTGAAGAAAATGCTCACTGATGAGTATTGCCCGGCCGAACAACTTTACAAGTTGGACGAAGAGTTCTGGAACTTGAAAGTGCAAGGAACTGATATCGTTGGATACACCACCAGATTCCAACAACTCACCGTCCTTCGCCCAACTATGGCGGGTACTGAACCCGAAAAGATCAAGAAGTATATCCGCGGCCTCCCGGAACCTGTCCGGGGGAATGTCGCCTCGTCAAAACAAACCACTCTTCACGGTGCCATCCGGTTGGCCCATGAGCTTTTAGCCATGAACGAGGACCCAGAACCACCCACTCCATCCTCCAACAACAATAAAAGAAAATGGTCCGACAACCACAACAACCACCAAAACAAGAAACCAGAAACCATTAAAGCCTACACCTCCAGTTCTGATGACAAGGGGGCATACAAGGGAACCAAGCCCTATTGCCCAAAGTGCCAACGACACCACCATGGTTCGTGTCCCTGTAGCAAGTGTAAGAGATTTGGACACTTGGCTAAGGACTGTAGATCAAACACCACTGACACCAACACCTCTGCACCAAAGACTTGTTATGGGTGCAACGGGACGGGGCATTTCAAGAAAGACTGCCCGAAGCTGAACAACAACAACAGGAACAACAACAATGCTCGAGGAAGAGCTTTTGTACTGAAATCTGGGGAAGCCCGTCAAGACCCGAATGTGGTCACGGGTACGTTTCTTCTCAACAACTTGACTGCATCTGTATTATTTGATACTGGTGCTGATAAGAGCTTTATTTCCGATGGGTTTTATCCACTACTAGACAGCACACCCACTGCCTTAGATTCTAAGTACACAATAGAATTGGCAAACGGAAAACTTATTGAGGCCGACAGTGTGATACCTAATTGCACTTTAAACCTATCTAACGAGCTCTTTTCCATTGACTTGATACCTGTCGAAATCGGCAGCTTTGACATCATCGTCGGTATGGATTGGTTGTCCAAGCACCGAGCCGAAATCGTTTGTTTCGAGAAAATTGTACGCATTCCTCTCGTCACCGGTAGAACTTTGAGCATACAAGGGGAGACCGGTGGTACGAGAATCAATATCATTTCTTGCATGAAAACCCGAAAATACTTGAGAAAAGGGTATCAGGCAATCCTCGCACACGTTATGGAGAAAAAGTCGGACGAAAAGCGACTGGAGGATGTGCCTATCGTTCGAGACTTCCCAGAGGTCTTTCCTGACGACTTGCCTGGCCTACCGCCAACTAGACAAGTCGAATTTTCTATTGACCTTGTGCCCGGTGCAGCACCCGTGGCACGAGCCCCTTACCGACTAGCCCCATCCGAACTTCAGGAGTTGTCTACTCAATTACAGGAACTCCTGGACAAGGGATTCATTCGACCAAGTTCCTCACCTTGGGGAGCTCCGGTCCTGTTTGTGAAAAAGAAAGACGGTTCTTTCCGCATGTGCATCGACTACCGTGAACTCAACAAATTAACTGTCAAGAACCGTTACCCACTTCCTCGCATTGATGACCTGTTCGACCAACTTCAGGGATCGAGTTTTTACTCAAAGATCGATCTACGGTCTGGTTATCACCAACTCCGAGTTCGAGATGAAGACATCCCAAAAACTGCTTTCCGAACTCGTTACGGGCATTACGAATTTCAGGTGATGCCATTCGGCTTAACCAACGCACCGGCAGTATTCATGGACCTTATGAATCGGGTGTGCAAACCTTACCTTGACAAGTTCGTCATCGTTTTCATTGATGACATCCTGATTTACTCGCGCACTGAACAAGAACACGCGCAACACCTGAAAACCATCCTAGAGCTGCTCAAACACGAAGAGTTATACGCCAAATTCTCTAAGTGTGAGTTCTGGATGCAAACCGTTCAATTCCTTGGACACGTCATTGACAATCAAGGGATTCACGTCGATCCTTCAAAAATCGAGGCTATCAAATGTTGGCAAGCACCTACAACCCCGACCGAGGTACGCCAATTCTTAGGACTCGCCGGATACTACAGGCGGTTCATTGAAAATTTTTCGAAAATAGCCCTACCTCTCACTGCACTGACTCAAAAAGAAAAGAAGTTCGATTGGACTGACAAACAGGAGTCAGCTTTTCAGCTACTAAAACAGAAACTCTGCAGTGCACCTATCTTATCCTTACCCGAAGGCAACGATGACTTCGTGGTATACTGTGATGCTTCGCACCAAGGTCTTGGTTGCGTGTTGATGCAACGAGACAAGGTCATCGCTTACGCCTCTCGACAACTCAAGGTCCACGAAAAGAATTACACAACTCATGACCTAGAGTTGGGGGCTGTTATTTTCGCTCTGAAAATCTGGAGACACTACTTATACGGTACCAAGTGTACAATCTTTACTGACCATAAAAGTCTCCAACATATCTTCGATCAAAAGGATCTCAACATGAGACAACGTCGATGGGTCGAGTTGCTTACTGATTATGACTGCGAAATCCGCTATCATCCGGGCAAGGCGAATGTTGTCGCCGATGCTTTAAGTCGAAAAGAACGAGTGAAACCACTTCGAGTTCGAGCTCTTGGTATGACCATTCACAACGATCTCATCAATCAAACTCTCGCCGCTCAACTCGAAGCACTCAAACCGGAAAACTTGATAAACGAGGCCTTGAGGGGCATGGACAAACAATTTGAAACCAAATCTAACGGGGCCAAATACTTCTCAAATCGAATCTGGTTACCAAGTTTTGGGAACCTTCGAGACTTGGTGATGGATGAAGCTCACAAGTCTAAATACTCTATACACCCCGGTGCCGACAAAATGTACCACGGCATCAAGGAACTGTACTGGTGGCCCAACATGAAATCTGACATTGCAACCTATGTTGGCAAGTGTCTTACTTGTTCCAAGGTTAAAGCTGAACACCAGAAACCTTCCGGTTTGCTACAACAACCCGAGATACCACAATGGAAATGGGAGCAGATCACCATGGATTTCATTACAAAACTCCCGAAGACTTCTAACGGTTGCGATACCATTTGGGTGATCGTTGACCGACTCACTAAATCTGCTCATTTCCTAGCCATCAAGGAAACTGATAAGATGGAACGTTTGACACGGATCTACCTGAAAGAAATCGTGTCAAGACACGGCTTGCCCATCTCAATCATCTCCGACCGAGACGCTCGGTTTACTTCCCGCTTCTGGCAATCACTGCAGAAATCCCTTGGTACTCGTCTGGATATGAGTACGGCTTACCATCCTCAAACCGATGGCCAGAGCGAACGAACCATACAAACACTGGAAGACATGCTACGAGCCTGCGTAGTTGACTTCGGTAAAAACTGGGAAAATCACTTACCGTTGTGCGAGTTCTCGTACAACAACAGTTATCACACCAGCATAAAAGCTGCACCCTTCGAGGCACTGTACGGTCGTAAGTGCCGGTCGCCTATCTGTTGGACTGAGGTGGGGGATACACAACTCACCGGTCCAGAAATCATACATGAAACAACTGAAAAGATCGTCGGCATACAAAACCGACTAAAAGCCGCGCGTGATCGTCAGAAAAGCTATGCTGACGTGAGACGCAAACACCTTGAGTTCCAAGTAGGGGACAAGGTACTTCTCAAAGTGGCACCGTGGAAAGGTGTCATTCGATTCGGAAAACGAGGCAAATTAAATCCTAGATACATCGGACCCTTCGAAATTCTTGAAAAGATTGGTCCAGTGGCATACCGCCTGCAACTTCCTGCTGAACTTAGCAGCGTTCACAACACATTCCACATTTCTAACCTGAAGAAATGTCTGACCGACGAAACACTGATTATACCGCTCGACGAAATTCAACTCGATGATAAACTTCATTTTGTCGAGAAACCTATGGAAATCATGGACCGCGAGGTCAAACAACTAAAACAGAGTCGTATTCCCATCGTAAAAGTCAGGTGGAATTCTAGACGTGGTCCTGAATTCACTTGGGAACGGGAAGACCAAGTGCGACTGAAATACCCACATCTCTTCCCTGACAACGCACCGACCGTGCAATCAAGCTAATTTCGGGACGAAATTCTTTTAACAAGGGGAGAATGTAACAACCGCCAAATTAGGGCTAGTATTAGCGCCTAATTCTTTGTTAATACATGTAATTAGTACTGAGTTAGGCTAATTTATGTATTGGATTATATGTTGGTTAATATATATACAACTTTACGATTTGATTAAATCGTACGCGACTTAAATAGAATGAAATTCTATTCGGTTAACACGGACGTTGGTGAACAAATGTTTATAAACTAAGATAACGCAATTATGACCGGAACGCTACTTTATAATAATTGGTAATTATCTCGTATTACTCGATATACACTTACACGATTTAAAAACAAAAGAAATTAAATGTAATTTAAACTATTAAAGATTTAAGGAAATAATTTAATTAAATTATTTAACAAGATTTGTGATTTATAAATATAATTAAACGCGTAAAATAAATATTTAAAGTTTCAATGACGGAGCAAACGAACACCGCGCGGAGCGGGAACACGGGGCGAAAGTGGGGATTTAACCTCCCACTTCCACCCACCTTCTTTCATTTCACTTTCTTTCTTTCTCTCTCTTTCCTTTCCTTTTCTCTCTAATCACTAAACACCACCACCAAAAATCTATCTAAATCGACAAATAAACATATCAAACGACATCCGATCTTCAAGATTTTTAGAGATTCACGACCACCGCATCCCGATCTACATTCCTATCTTTTCGGATTTTCAATCCGACACTTTGTAAGTTTCCGACAAATCCCGACAACTCTCCGTTTCTACTCATTTTTACGTTTTTATAGTTTATAATGGCTTAATATGTTCATATAAGGGTTGGGTAAAAGATTTGGACCCAACGGAAACCGGAAAACTCGTTTTCGACAAAAATTCCGGCCATCAGACCGCTACGTCGCATTTGGCCACCGGCCTCTGCGACGTCGCGGCCTACGTCGCATAAAAACCCCAACGTCGCATTAGCGACGCTGCATCCTACGTCGCATTGATTTGCGAAGGTCGCATCATGCGACGTACATGCCCACGTCGCACCTGACGTCGCACGCTACGTCGCATCTGACGTCGCACGCTACGTCGCACCCTACGTCGCACCCTACGTCGCACATGACAGAACCTTGAAAACTCGGATTTTACTAAGTGTCGATCTTACACAATTTCCAATACTTATACTATACGACTTAACAAACATCATAGAATATGCTTTCCTATTACAATCACTCTAAATTGCGTTATTAACAATAAAACTTTAATTATAACAAACCACCAACGGGCCGTATATACTTTGACACGAACGTGAACGAACCAACATTTAACACAACGGGGTATGAACAACTAGCCTAGATGGTCTTGCGAGACATCTACTTACTTAACCTTATGTGTTTAGGCACTAGAAGGTTACGGGTTCGGAGAACCTACGGTTGATACCACTTTCTCGTTTATTGACATAAACGTACTTGCAAAGACTCAGGTGAGTCTTACAGCCCCACTTTTACTGTTTTATACTTTGGGGTGAGATACTTAGCAACTGTTTTACGCATGAACACAAGGTACTGAACTGAAAACATTACTGAAAACATTACTGATTACAAACAAACGCATGAGTTACTTTTATCCACTGAAAGCCTCCCTATCGTAAGTTGTTAGTTATGGTCTTAAGCGCGAGTACTAGTAAATGGATCCATTTGGGACTGACAATCCCTGTCTGGGGTGGTAGCGCCACCACGTACTGATTTACACGTAGAAACAGACATATTAGTATTTGTTACATATGAGTGTGCGGATAGCACTCACGGGGGTACGTGATTTATTTCACACTATACGGTTAAGCTTCAACTTATGAGCTCATGGCACTGTACTGATTAACTGATTTACTTACTTTGCTGGATAGCAATACGGGTACATACTTGTGGTTCATTACATCTACTTATTACTAAACCTGTGAGATTCACCAACCTTTTTGGTTGACACTTTTTAGCTTTGTATCTCAGGTACACATACGGAGTAGGATCACTCCAGGATTACTAGCTAGAGTCGCATGATTTCCAAACTGCATTTAACGGAGATTCTTTGGCATTATCTTTTGTAACTACGATTATGTAATAGAATCTCCCGCTATACGCGTGGACTCTAGGGAACTACTTTTTGTATACGAAAACCTACGGTTTTCAAACGATTATTCTTTATGAAACCTTTTCTAAACGTCTCATTTAGAGGTCGTTTACTATTAATCTTGTGCTTTGTATATTGATTAGTAACACCCAACGTATGCTTCCGCAAACCGTTAAATTTGGGGGTGTTACAGTTGGTCGTGAGCTGAATTATATTTCAATGTTGCTAGGTACATTGGGGTTTAATAAACACTATTGTTGGGATATTGTTGCTGCTTTTTTATTGTTAACAGTGATGAACAGTGAGAATAGGTTAAAGATTTTAGCATGTTGCTAATTTTGGGTTGCATAAACCTATTAAGTAATGTTAAGTTTTATTTGTTGATTAAGTGATTGTAGGTTTCACTTGTTAAAGTAAGTGTCTGTCTATAAGATATATCTGATTGATGATAATGATTAGATGCACTGTATGTGTGCATAGGAAAAGATAGAAGCATGTACATTTGGATATGTGCATGTGGAAAGAATTCAAACAGTCTAAGTATAGTTGTAAGTTGCTATTGGGGACAAATGTATGTTAAGATATATGTGATTATATCACATTAGTTAGATTGATTGAGGTTAGATTTCGGGGACGAAATCTCTTTAAGGGGAGGAGAGTTGTAACATCCTCGAAATGGACCTAGTTGTGTTATATTATTTCTTGATTTAAATTAGTATTTAAATGTGTTTGGAAATAATATTGTTTGAATTAGTGAAATAATTGGAATAGGAGTCGAATATTCCAATGTGATAAGTGAATTATTAATTGTTGTAAATTAATATAGTTGACGGTACAATAAAATGTTTGGACTCGCAAATGGTTTTCGGGTTCCAGACTATATATTGAGATGGGGTATTAAATTATAACCGTATATTGAAGGCGGTTTATGTGATGCCGACTATATATGTACTTTCCTATTTAGGAAAGTTATTCATTTTCATTTTAAAACTCACAGAAACTCTCAGAAAACCTCCAAATCAAATTAGAAATCAAATCAGGAAGTTGTGATTCTCGTGAAACTTCACCATGGACAGATTATCATCAGTAGATTCTTCAATCAGTAAGTGTTCTTGAGTATTTAAGAATTTGATTTCGATTGAAATTTGGGTGAATTGATAAATTGGAAGAATTGGATGATAGGAACAAGTTATAAGTATTACATGATGATTATATGAAGTTAATTGAGTTGTTTATAACATTAGAACTGAGTTTGATAAGCTTGATTTATCAAAAATGGTTTTGAATTCGGAGCTGGGCAATTACAGGGATGAAGCTGAGCTGAAAGACGCTCAAACGCGATCCCAGAACCCTAGCCAGGATCGCGTTCGTTAGTTATAAAAGGAATCGGACGAGTTTTGTTCTTGGGAACGCGATCCCAAGAATTTGTCCGGATCGCGTTGCTTAGTTATAATTTGTCACAGAATGATTTTACAAAGAGGAACGCGATCCCACCATTGTTTTCTGGATCGCGTTTGTCGGTACTTTTTGTAAAATTTCAAAAGTGCATAAGTGTTTAGTAGTGATTTTTGCCACGGAAAAATTGACAAATTGTCTTTAAACTCCGATTGGGCTGAAATTTACATGGTCACTCGAAAACGGCCCACTGATCAAAGCTATATGCTATAGCCTAGTCAGTTTTTGGACATTCGGGGTCGTTTAGGGGTCGAAAATGGCATTTTACAGTTTTTGGACCTTATTTCGGGACTTTTTGATTTTGTTCCGAATTGAACTTTTGTTTGCTGTGATCTTAGAGATCATTGGATTCATGTAATTATGTTATGATTGTGTAACGATATTAATTACCTAAGTATTATCAGTTGAGACAAGTTACTAACTTATTGTTTAATTGATTGTATTCTCAGATGTGGAGAAGGCTCAGTAATATTAGACTTCTGAGCTGGCGGCTGAGGTAGTCGGTGAGTGGATCTGTAACCTCAGTGTGATTTAGTTGTAATGATTTGATTTACAACAAGTAATTATAGTATTACTTTGATAGAATGTAATTGTTGAGATATCTTGCCATGATAGTTTAACTAGTTGCTTAATTGACTGTTTGAGCTAGTATGTAAGATTTTGAGGTCAACTTGACTTGACAGTTGGACTTGGTTGTTATTGTAGACGACAGGAGATCTTGAAACTTGAAATGTTGGTTTAGAGATCTAGGTCGTGTGTGATTAACAACTGGTTATCGGTAATTCTGTATAGGCCAATACAGATGATTGATAAGAGTTCCTTGATTTCCAAACCGGTATTAGGGTATCTCAGGAGCCACCGATCCTCATGACGATTGATAATGTTTGATTGGTGTAGCTTGACATTGATTGGATGTCGAGTGAATGATTGATTTTCTGTTTATTGTTATTTGATGTAAACAGATTATTATGCTAGGTTGTACTGTTGCTTATAGTTTCATTCACTTAGCTTTATGCTAACCCCACCACAGTTCTTCCTGCAGGTTGAAATAGATGGGACATATTGGGCAGGGCAGGAAGTGTTTTGACTGGATGGAATGTTTGATAGGCTGTACTCTGATGTTAATTTAATAGCCATAGAAATGTTTTGAATTATATAACACCGAGTAGTTGAGATGTCACGTATTTGATTTGAAAAAGTTTACTGACATTTTGAGTACATTGATAGAATGTTTTTAAATATACGCTTCCGAGTCGCAATTATTATATTATTGTTTATAATGAAACGAGGGGTGTTATAAGTTGGTATCAGAGCAATAGTTTGGGTGAATTGGACATGACAGAATGTTCAATCCTAAACTTTGATTGAGTTGAGTCAAACATTCCAGTGGGTGCGGGTTTAGTTGATTAGTGAATGTGTGAGAAAGTGATTGGTTGAATATGTACTAACTCTTAACAAGTTGTGAAGTTGTTGTTTGATTGCAGAGACGGAGGAACATGAGTATTAGATTGGTATATTTCATGTTTCCTCAACACTCGTGGGCTTAAGATTGCCAGGTAATCTTCGATAAGCCTATGTTAATTTACATTAACTTAAATTGTTTACTCTGTTATGTTGAGTAAGCTTTGTTGTGAAGTTAATTGAGTCAGACTGATATGATTCCCCAGTTTTGAGTCAACTAATGATTGCTATAGGTTGACATGAGGATAGCAATATTGAATGAGATGTTCATTGTTGTGGTTATTTCTGATTGAATTGTAAATGCAGAAATATGTTTAAGTAGACAGAGAGTTGATTAAGGTTTAACAAGATTGATGTTAGAACCTAAGAGTGTCTTTATTAGTGATACAAAATAATTGATAGTATTATGTTAATGGATTAATCACTAGGTGTGATCTAAATCCTTGTTAAGGAAGGTTGTGTCATTTGAATTGATAATGACTGCTAATTGAGAAAATATGTGGTTATGTGACTACATGATATGTTTTGATTGTAGTTAAACACTTGAGTTAAACCAAGATGAATAAGTTTATGAGGAAAATAACTTATGATAAAGCTAAATTGAATGAGAAAGTGATAGGTCTTTCTAGTCAATTGTGAATTAGTAAATGAAATGTTTATAGTAACATGATTGAGTAGGCTTGTTGTGACTGTGATGCTTGATAGTAAAGCATATGTCAAAGTAATGATAATTAATTAAGATGTGTCCTGAATTTTGTAGTAAGTAGGGACATTGAATTGTGTTAAGTATTGAAATTATGATGATAGGTTATCATATGTTTGAGGTTTCAGACCAGTAGATATACTGAGTAATTCAGTTGTTGAAAATAAATTATGTGAGATGGCTTGCATATGTAAGGTTGAATATGTAAGTAGTAAGCTGATTTTGAGTATGTATCAGCTGTTAGAAACTATTAAATGAATTTTGATTGATTTGAAATCATATGAGATGAGAATAGATCACATTGATAATTATAATGTAGAGTAACCTGAGAATGGATTGTGAAGAACATAATCTTGCAACGCCTGATCACCGTTGTTATATTATGTTGTGTCACATGAACTTGTTGAGGCTACTTGGTATAAAAGAAATGTAATGTGATTTTGGAAATGGAGCATGATAGTATGCTAAGTTGTTTAATAGTTGTTTTGATAAGAAAACAATCAGTTGATAGAACTGTGACCTTTAGACTGTAAAGGTGAGAGTGTAAATGATAGTTGTCATTGATAGAGGCTTTGATGATAAACCTAAGTGACTAATTTGATTGTGTTGAATATGTAATTGTGATTGATTGTGATAGATTACATGTAGGCGAATTTAATAGTGCTTAAATGAGTCACTATTTTGTATTTGGCTTGTATGAAGCCAAAGTTGAAATAGGTTGATATTGCCTTGCTTGAGGAATTTCTAGTATTATTGAATGTAATAATTTAAAATATAAGTTTGAAAGTGAACATATAAGATGAAATGGTTTGTTGTGAGTTAATATTGATAGTATGTTAACTTTGAAAGTCAAACCATGAATAGTGAGTTGTGTATAAAATTAATTGCTTGTGATTGGTTTGAGGATAGGTCAAACTTGAGAAAAAGCAGTTAGAGGATTTTATTGATTGGTTGATTTAAATCAAGTTGACATTTAGTCAACTGTGTGTGTTGAAATAGTCTAACATAGATTGAAATGTTATGATTGTATGGAATATGATTGAATTCCTAGATTTGCTTAAATTATGTTGAAGGGGGTCATTTAAGATCCAGAGGGGATAGATGAATTGTCTAAGTTTGTGAAACTTGATTCATTACTTAATGCTAGTATTAAGTAATTGAAATAGTGTTAAGTATAATTGAGTATTCAGTTAAGTAATATTTGATATTTGAACTGAATATGTGTTAAAGAATTATACGAATATAAAGCCATTGTTTGATATGACAGTTATAATTTGCTAAGATATGTTAGAATAATTAAATCACATTGATTAGAATTGTGATAAGAAAATCTTACCAGTGTGTGAAGCTTGTGATGATAGCTTTGATTGGGTAAGAAGATGAGATAAGAAATAATTGAAAGTTATTATTAATAGTTGTCTAGGTTGATTTGTACCTTATGGTGAATTACTTAAGTATTGAAAGAATTGGATGAATTCTTTAGTTATTTGTTGATAGTATACAAGTAAAGTAAGTGATAAAGTGGAAAAACTGGGATTAGATCCAAATAAGGTATGATATGAAAGTATATCTGGAATTGGATGGTGTTAAAGATTTAGTTGATCTTTGTTTGATAAATTGAGGAAATATGAATTGAATGATTGTTCATATTTTAAGAAATTGTATGTGTTAGAGAGTAAGAGAAACCTTGAAATTGTGTAGGTATGTATGTGTGGTATACATGATAATAAATGGCATGATAAGTTTTAATAGAATGAATTAAAATATGCCATAAGATATGTGAAGGTTAGTTAATTGTGATTAACTTGATGTAGATTTTGTTGGAAATGTGTTGGAAAGTAGCACATTTTGATAATGTGATATTGTGATGCTTGACCTGTAGTATCATAATATGTGGATTAAGATTGACTTAGTTGCTAGATTGACGGGATCTAGTGTTGAATGATTGGGTGGTTAAAGTTGTATAATTTTCTAATGGCTTGTGATTAGTAGTTTATGATTGTAAGGTTGAGTTGAAATAACTGGTTGCTAAGAATAGATTTTGATGTCTTACCAGTTTAATAGTATATAAATTCTAACTTGATGGTTAGTTAGAGTTTGAAGACAAATATTAAAGTACTGATAGGTGTACTGGAATGTATAATCACTAGTGTTGTGATTATTGTTTGAGCAGTAGTTGTTGTCGACTTTGATGTTGTTGACAATTGATAGGTAGTAATGAAAGGAATTACAAGTGGAAATAAGTCAATGTAGAGGTTGGTTTGATTGTAGGTAAGATTGATTGTAGTACTTTTGTTGATTGAGCAAAGTATTTGTTGATTGTAGTTTTACCTACTGAGTGTGACCTCTGCTTTGCTTATTAAGGTGATATGAATCTGGATTACTTTTAAGTAAAGAATTTCATATGATTGAAATGATATGTGAACATTATAGGTTGTACAAAAGAGCATAGGTATGAAACTTTTGGATGAAAAGCTGACCTAGATTTGAATTTCAGATCTTTGATGGTAAAGACTTAAGATTGTGATCTGTATATTAGACTGATTGTTGGTCGTGAGCTGAATTATATTTCAATGTTGCTAGGTACATTGGGGTTTAATAAACACTATTGTTGGGATATTGTTGCTGCTGTTTTATTGTTAACAGTGATGAACAGTGAGAATAGGTTAAAGATTTTAGCATGTTGCTAATTTTGGGTTGCATAAACCTATTAAGTAATGTTAAGTTTTATTTGTTGATTAAGTGATTGTAGGTTTCACTTGTTAAAGTAAGTGTCTGTCTATAAGATATATCTGATTGATGATATTGATTAGATGCACTGTATGTGTGCATAGGAAAAGATAGAAGCATGTACATTTGGATATGTGCATGTGGAAAGAATTCAAACAGTCTAAGTATAGTTGTAAGTTGCTATTGGGGACAAATGTATGTTAAGATATATGTGATTATATCACATTAGTTAGATTGATTGAGGTTAGATTTCGGGGACGAAATCTCTTTAAGGGGAGGAGAGTTGTAACATCCTCGAAATGGACCTAGTTGTGTTATATTATTTCTTGATTTAAATTAGTATTTAAATGTGTTTGGAAATAATATTGTTTGAATTAGTGAAATAATTGGAATAGGAGTCGAATATTCCAATGTGATAAGTGAATTATTAATTGTTGTAAATTAATATAGTTGACGGTACAATAAAATGTTTGGACTCGCAAATGGTTTTCGGGTTCCAGACTATATATTGAGATGGGGTATTAAATTATAACCGTATATTGAAGGCGGTTTATGTGATGCCGACTATATATGTACTTTCCTATTTAGGAAAGTTATTCATTTTCATTTTAAAACTCACAGAAACTCTCAGAAAACCTCCAAATCAAATTAGAAATCAAATCAGGAAGTTGTGATTCTCGTGAAACTTCACCATGGACAGATTATCATCAGTAGATTCTTCAATCAGTAAGTGTTCTTGAGTATTTAAGAATTTGATTTCGATTGAAATTTGGGTGAATTGATAAATTGGAAGAATTGGATGATAGGAACAAGTTATAAGTATTACATGATGATTATATGAAGTTAATTGAGTTGTTTATAACATTAGAACTGAGTTTGATAAGCTTGATTTATCAAAAATGGTTTTGAATTCGGAGCTGGGCAATTACAGGGATGAAGCTGAGCTGAAAGACGCTCAAACGCGATCCCAGAACCCTAGCCAGGATCGCGTTCGTTAGTTATAAAAGGAATCGGACGAGTTTTGTTCTTGGGAACGCGATCCCAAGAATTTGTCCGGATCGCGTTGCTTAGTTATAATTTGTCACAGAATGATTTTACAAAGAGGAACGCGATCCCACCATTGTTTTCTGGATCGCGTTTGTCGGTACTTTTTGTAAAATTTCAAAAGTGCATAAGTGTTTAGTAGTGATTTTTGCCACGGAAAAATTGACAAATTGTCTTTAAACTCCGATTGGGCTGAAATTTACATGGTCACTCGAAAACGGCCCACTGATCAAAGCTATATGTTATAGCCTAGTCAGTTTTTGGACATTCGGGGTCGTTTAGGGGTCGAAAATGGCATTTTACAGTTTTTGGACCTTATTTCGGGACTTTTTAATTTTGTTCCGAATTGAACTTTTGTTTGCTGTGATCTTAGAGATCATTGGATTCATGTAATTATGTTATGATTGTGTAACGATATTAATTACCTAAGTATTATCAGTTGAGACAAGTTACTAACTTATTGTTTAATTGATTGTATTCTCAGATGTGGAGAAGGCTCAGTAATATTAGACTTCTGAGCTGGCGGCTGAGGTAGTCGGTGAGTGGATCTGTAACCTCAGTGTGATTTAGTTGTAATGATTTGATTTACAACAAGTAATTATAGTATTACTTTGATAGAATGTAATTGTTGAGATATCGTGCCATGATAGTTTAACTAGTTGCTTAATTGACTATTTGAGCTAGTATGTAAGATTTTGAGGTCAACTTGACTTGACAGTTGGACTTGGTTGTTATTGTAGACGACAGGAGATCTTGAAACTTGAAATGTTGGTTTAGAGATCTAGGTCGTGTGTGATTAACAACTGGTTATCGGTAATTCTGTATAGGCCAATACAGATGATTGATAAGAGTTCCTTGATTTCCAAACCGGCATTAGGGTATCTCAGGAGCCACCGATCCTCATGACGATTGATAATGTTTGATTGGTGTAGCTTGACATTGATTGGATGTCGAGTGAATGATTGATTTTCTGTTTATTGTTATTTGATGTAAACAGATTATTATGCTAGGTTGTACTGTTGCTTATAGTTTCATTCACTTAGCTTTATGCTAACCCCACCACAGTTCTTCCTGCAGGTTGAAATAGATGGGACATATTGGGCAGGGCAGGAAGTGTTTTGACTGGATGGAATGTTTGACAGGCTGTACTCTGATGTTAATTTAATAGCCATAGAAATGTTTTGAATTATATAACACCGAGTTGTTGAGATGTCACGTATTTGATTTGAAAAAGTTTACTGACATTTTGAGTACATTGATAGAATGTTTTTAAATATACGCTTCCGAGTCGCAATTATTATATTATTGTTTATAATGAAACGAGGGGTGTTATAAGTTGGTATCAGAGCAATAGTTTGGGTGAATTGGACATGACAGAATGTTCAATCCTAAACTTTGATTGAGTTGAGTCAAACATTCCAGTGGGTGCGGGTTTAGTTGATTAGTGAATGTGTGAGAAAGTGATTGGTTGAATATGTACTAACTCTTAACAAGTTGTGAAGTTGTTGTTTGATTGCAGAGACGGAGGAACATGAGTATTAGATTGGTATATTTCATGTTTCCTCAACACTCGTGGGCTTAAGATTGCCAGGTAATCTTCGATAAGCCTATGTTAATTTACATTAACTTAAATTGTTTACTCTGTTATGTTGAGTAAGCTTTGTTGTGAAGTTAATTGAGTCAGACTGATATGATTCCCCAGTTTTGAGTCAACTAATGATTGCTATAGGTTGACATGAGGATAGCAATATTGAATGAGATGTTCATTGTTGTGGTTATTTCTGATTGAATTGTAAATGCAGAAATATGTTTAAGTAGACAGAGAGTTGATTAAGGTTTAACAAGATTGATGTTAGAACCTAAGAGTGTCTTTATTAGTGATACAAAATAATTGATAGTATTATGTTAATGGATTAATCACTAGGTGTGATCTAAATCCTTGTTAAGGAAGGTTGTGTCATTTGAATTGATAATGACTGCTAATTGAGAAAATATGTGGTTATGTGACTACATGATATGTTTTGATTGTAGTTAAACACTTGAGTTAAACCAAGATGAATAAGTTTATGAGGAAAATAACTTATGATAAAGCTAAATTGAATGAGAAAGTGATAGGTCTTTCTAGTCAATTGTGAATTAGTAAATGAAATGTTTATAGTAACATGATTGAGTAGGCTTGTTGTGACAGTGATGCTTGATAGTAAAGCATATGTCAAAGTAATGATAATTAATTAAGATGTGTCCTGAATTTTGTAGTAAGTAGGGACATTGAATTGTGTTAAGTATTGAAATTATGATGATAGGTTATCATATGTTTGAGGTTTCAGACCAGTAGATATACTGAGTAATTCAGTTGTTGAAAATAAATTATGTGAGATGGCTTGCATATGTAAGGTTGAATATGTAAGTAGTAAGCTGATTTTGAGTATGTATCAGCTGTTAGAAACTATTAAATGAATTTTGATTGATTTGAAATCATATGAGATGAGAATAGATCACATTGATAATTATAATGTAGAGTAACCTGAGAATGGATTGTGAAGAACATAATCTTGCAACGCCTGATCACCGTTGTTATATTATGTTGTGTCACATGAACTTGTTGAGGCTACTTGGTATAAAAGAAATGTAATGTGATTTTGGAAATGGAGCATGATAGTATGCTAAGTTGTTTAATAGTTGTTTTGATAAGAAAACAATCAGTTGATAGAACTGTGACCTTTAGACTGTAAAGGTGAGAGTGTAAGTGATAGTTATCATTGATAGAGGCTTTGATGATAAACCTAAGTGACTAATTTGATTGTGTTGAATATGTAATTGTGATTGATTGTGATAGATTACATGTAGGCGAATTTAATAGTGCTTAAATGAGTCACTATTTTGTATTTGGCTTGTATGAAGCCAAAGTTGAAATAGGTTGATATTGCCTTGCTTGAGGAATTTCTAGTATTATTGAATGTAATAATTTAAAATATAAGTTTGAAAGTGAACATATAAGATGAAATGGTTTGTTGTGAGTTAATATTGATAGTATGTTAACTTTGAAAGTCAAACCATGAATAGTGAGTTGTGTATAAAATTAATTGCTTGTGATTGGTTTGAGGATAGGTCAAACTTGAGAAAAAGCAGTTAGAGGATTTTATTGATTGGTTGATTTAAATCAAGTTGACATTTAGTCAACTGTGTGTGTTGAAATAGTCTAACATAGATTGAAATGTTATGATTGTATGGAATATGATTGAATTCCTAGATTTGCTTAAATTATGTTGAAGGGGGTCATTTAAGATCCAGAGGGGATAGATGAATTGTCTAAGTTTGTGAAACTTGATTCATTACTTAATGCTAGTATTAAGTAATTGAAATAATGTTAAGTATAATTGAGTATTCAGTTAAGTAATATTTGATATTTGAACTGAATATGTGTTAAAGAATTATACGAATATAAAGCCATTGTTTGATATGACAGTTATAATTTGCTAAGATATGTTAGAATAATTAAATCACATTGATTAGAATTATGATAAGAAAATCTTACCAGTGTGTGAAGCTTGTGATGATAGCTTTGATTGGGTAAGAAGATGAGATAAGAAATAATTGAAAGTTATTATTAATAGTTGTCTAGGTTGATTTGTACCTTATGGTGAATTACTTAAGTATTGAAAGAATTGGATGAATTCTTTAGTTATTTGTTGATAGTATACAAGTAAAGTAAGTGATAAAGTGGAAAAACTGGGATTAGATCCAAATAAGGTATGATATGAAAGTATATCTGGAATTGGATGGTGTTAAAGATTTAGTTGATCTTTGTTTGATAAATTGAGGAAATATGAATTGAATGATTGTTCATATTTTAAGAAATTGTATGTGTTAGAGAGTAAGAGAAACCTTGAAATTGTGTAGGTATGTATGTGTGGTATACATGATAATAAATGGCATGATAAGTTTTAATAGAATGAATTAAAATATGCCATAAGATATGTGAAGGTTAGTTAATTGTGATTAACTTGATGTAGATTTTGTTGGAAATGTGTTGGAAAGTAGCACATTTTGATAATGTGATATTGTGATGCTTGACCTGTAGTATCATAATATGTGGATTAAGATTGACTTAGTTGCTAGATTGACGGGATCTAGTGTTGAATGATTGGGTGGTTAAAGTTGTATAATTTTCTAATGGCTTGTGATTAGTAGTTTATGATTGTAAGGTTGAGTTGAAATAACTGGTTGCTAAGAATAGATTTTGATGTCTTACCAGTTTAATAGTATATAAATTCTAACTTGATGGTTAGTTAGAGTTTGAAGACAAATATTAAAGTACTGATAGGTGTACTGGAATGTATAATCACTAGTGTTGTGATTATTGTTTGAGCAGTAGTTGTTGTCGACTTTGATGTTGTTGACAATTGATAGGTAGTAATGAAAGGAATTACAAGTGGAAATAAGTCAATGTAGAGGTTGGTTTGATTGTAGGTAAGATTGATTGTAGTACTTTTGTTGATTGAGCAAAGTATTTGTTGATTGTAGTTTTACCTACTGAGTGTGACCTCTGCTTTGCTTATTAAGGTGATATGAATCTGGATTACTTTTAAGTAAAGAATTTCATATGATTGAAATGATATGTGAACATTATAGGTTGTACAAAAGAGCATAGGTATGAAACTTTTGGATGAAAAGCTGACCTAGATTTGAATTTCAGATCTTTGATGGTAAAGACTTAAGATTGTGATCTGTATATTAGACTGATTGTTGGTCGTGAGCTGAATTATATTTCAATGTTGCTAGGTACATTGGGGTTTAATAAACACTATTGTTGGGATATTGTTGCTGCTTTTTTATTGTTAACAGTGATGAACAGTGAGAATAGGTTAAAGATTTTAGCATGTTGCTAATTTTGGGTTGCATAAACCTATTAAGTAATGTTAAGTTTTATTTGTTGATTAAGTGATTGTAGGTTTCACTTGTTAAAGTAAGTGTCTGTCTATAAGATATATCTGATTGATGATAATGATTAGATGCACTGTATGTGTGCATAGGAAAAGATAGAAGCATGTACATTTGGATATGTGCATGTGGAAAGAATTCAAACAGTCTAAGTATAGTTGTAAGTTGCTATTGGGGACAAATGTATGTTAAGATATATGTGATTATATCACATTAGTTAGATTGATTGAGGTTAGATTTCGGGGACGAAATCTCTTTAAGGGGAGGAGAGTTGTAACATCCTCGAAATGGACCTAGTTGTGTTATATTATTTCTTGATTTAAATTAGTATTTAAATGTGTTTGGAAATAATATTGTTTGAATTAGTGAAATAATTGGAATAGGAGTCGAATATTCCAATGTGATAAGTGAATTATTAATTGTTGTAAATTAATATAGTTGACGGTACAATAAAATGTTTGGACTCGCAAATGGTTTTCGGGTTCCAGACTATATATTGAGATGGGGTATTAAATTATAACCGTATATTGAAGGCGGTTTATGTGATGCCGACTATATATGTACTTTCCTATTTAGGAAAGTTATTCATTTTCATTTTAAAACTCACAGAAACTCTCAGAAAACCTCCAAATCAAATTAGAAATCAAATCAGGAAGTTGTGATTCTCGTGAAACTTCACCATGGACAGATTATCATCAGTAGATTCTTCAATCAGTAAGTGTTCTTGAGTATTTAAGAATTTGATTTCGATTGAAATTTGGGTGAATTGATAAATTGGAAGAATTGGATGATAGGAACAAGTTATAAGTATTACATGATGATTATATGAAGTTAATTGAGTTGTTTATAACATTAGAACTGAGTTTGATAAGCTTGATTTATCAAAAATGGTTTTGAATTCGGAGCTGGGCAATTACAGGGATGAAGCTGAGCTGAAAGACGCTCAAACGCGATCCCAGAACCCTAGCCAGGATCGCGTTCGTTAGTTATAAAAGGAATCGGACGAGTTTTGTTCTTGGGAACGCGATCCCAAGAATTTGTCCGGATCGCGTTGCTTAGTTATAATTTGTCACAGAATGATTTTACAAAGAGGAACGCGATCCCACCATTGTTTTCTGGATCGCGTTTGTCGGTACTTTTTGTAAAATTTCAAAAGTGCATAAGTGTTTAGTAGTGATTTTTGCCACGGAAAAATTGACAAATTGTCTTTAAACTCCGATTGGGCTGAAATTTACATGGTCACTCGAAAACGGCCCACTGATCAAAGCTATATGCTATAGCCTAGTCAGTTTTTGGACATTCGGGGTCGTTTAGGGGTCGAAAATGGCATTTTACAGTTTTTGGACCTTATTTCGGGACTTTTTGATTTTGTTCCGAATTGAACTTTTGTTTGCTGTGATCTTAGAGATCATTGGATTCATGTAATTATGTTATGATTGTGTAACGATATTAATTACCTAAGTATTATCAGTTGAGACAAGTTACTAACTTATTGTTTAATTGATTGTATTCTCAGATGTGGAGAAGGCTCAGTAATATTAGACTTCTGAGCTGGCGGCTGAGGTAGTCGGTGAGTGGATCTGTAACCTCAGTGTGATTTAGTTGTAATGATTTGATTTACAACAAGTAATTATAGTATTACTTTGATAGAATGTAATTGTTGAGATATCTTGCCATGATAGTTTAACTAGTTGCTTAATTGACTGTTTGAGCTAGTATGTAAGATTTTGAGGTCAACTTGACTTGACAGTTGGACTTGGTTGTTATTGTAGACGACAGGAGATCTTGAAACTTGAAATGTTGGTTTAGAGATCTAGGTCGTGTGTGATTAACAACTGGTTATCGGTAATTCTGTATAGGCCAATACAGATGATTGATAAGAGTTCCTTGATTTCCAAACCGGTATTAGGGTATCTCAGGAGCCACCGATCCTCATGACGATTGATAATGTTTGATTGGTGTAGCTTGACATTGATTGGATGTCGAGTGAATGATTGATTTTCTGTTTATTGTTATTTGATGTAAACAGATTATTATGCTAGGTTGTACTGTTGCTTATAGTTTCATTCACTTAGCTTTATGCTAACCCCACCACAGTTCTTCCTGCAGGTTGAAATAGATGGGACATATTGGGCAGGGCAGGAAGTGTTTTGACTGGATGGAATGTTTGACAGGCTGTACTCTGATGTTAATTTAATAGCCATAGAAATGTTTTGAATTATATAACACCGAGTTGTTGAGATGTCACGTATTTGATTTGAAAAAGTTTACTGACATTTTGAGTACATTGATAGAATGTTTTTAAATATACGCTTCCGAGTCGCAATTATTATATTATTGTTTATAATGAAACGAGGGGTGTTATAATTCTTCCTCAGCATATCAATTCCTTGAGAGTAGAATGAATGACGATCAGCGAAACCTATCTTCAGCAACATCAGCTTTGATACAATCCATTTCTTCATCGAGTAGCGAACAGTTGAGTTGGTCAGCGACCAGTGACTCAACATGGTCTGCGACCAGTGACTCAACAATCTCCCCCTAAATGATTGTGATCGAAGCTCCCTAGACAAACTTGTTGCTGTGAAAGTTTATAGTCAGTGTTTAAAGAATTTAAACATTCAGTGAATTACACTTTGATCCATTCATTTTTCTTTTTGGATTCTTTTGATATGATCTGAGTTTTGCACTTTGGTATTCTCAAAAGATCAGATATTATTGAACTGCAAAATATAAAGTATAGATAGTTTTTCAGTTACAATACATATAATCTATTACAAGTTTTAAACCTACTATCTTCAGTGATTAGATAAATAGCAGAGATTCCTACTATCTTCAGCGATTAGATAAATAGCAGAGATTCCTACTATCTTCAGCGATCAGATATATAGCAGAGATTCCTACTATCTTCAGCGATCAGATAAAACAGTGATTCTTGGTATATCAAACATACTATCTTCAGCATGACACCCTCTCACGAAGCTTTAACCGACTGAAAATCAATGAAAATGAACCTTCAGATACTGATCCAGATAGAGAAGGATTCATTGCTAAGCTTTAGATACTGATCCGGATAGAGAAGGATTCATTGCTAAGCTGAAGTGGCACAAATATTGAATAAAATCGCCAAGAAAATTGTAACTCAAATACAGGAAATATGTAAGTTTTGTGATATGATTTCCAAGTATCAGCTACTTTGACAGCATTAGCGATTTTAAAGATGATATGATTTCCAAGTATCAGCGATTTGTCACATGAGCAACATTGGTTTTTGCATTCATTTGCACATTTTCTCCCCCTTGATAATAGCACAGAGTAGATCAGCATTTCTCTGGTAGCATCAGCAATAATTGAATATTTCTCCCCCTTGATGATAGCAAGAAATGCTGCAGCAAATGTTTGATCCTTGTGTAATAGGTGATTGGTTTTCTCATCATCATCAACTTGTGTTTTAGCTAATGGATCATTGAAAACAGAGGGATCAGCTTGTATCTCTCCCTGTGACTGGAGAGAGACATTGACAGCTGGTGCAGTAAGAGATGAGAGATAGCTCGGGTCTGTAGCCAGTGATGTGACATCAGCGAAGAGTGTGTTATCACCCACTGATGTCACTTTCCCTTTGTTTAAAACATCATCCTTTTGTGAGAATAATGAGTGGCTCATGGGTTGACTCGATAAAAGTTTGTGAGTTGAAGGCTTGATTTTAGCAAGAATGCCCACAGTGACTGAACGTTCAGACCCTGTTTCATCCTTGGCGTCCGTAGACGTCTTCTTTTTGAAAGTTCTTTTAGAGGTTGGTGAAGTTTTCTTTGGTGGTTGACCAGTTTTGGTCACTGGGGTGTTTTCAGTGACATGGTCAATGTAGGTGTAGGAGCGGACGAATGTACAGCAGTTTCATACTGGATTTCAAATAATCTCTGTTTTCTCATGAGAGCATACAAAAATACTTTCACTGGTTTTATTAAAGATATTGAGAACATATCAGGGTTAATCTTAAAAAAAAAAAATTTAAAAATTTTTAACCCCTTTTTACTTCAGTGATCAGTATCTTCACATACTCTGTTTTTGAACACAAAAGGTTTCTTTGATGATTTTGAAAAACTGTTGTAGCCAGATCTTTGATTTCTGCAAAGGCTCGAAGAGCTTTAAACTTTTGCAGAAATGATGTATGTAAAACTTGATTTTAAAATTTATAATTGCTGGGGTTTAAGTGTGACTTACTAGTACTGAACCAAAAGGTTAGTAGGTGGTAAGTTGGACCTAGAGTCGTTCTTAAAGAGAAACTGAATTGAAACTGAGGTGATCCAATCAATCTTTCTTTTCTAGTAAATGTTTTAAAAGAGTGCGTTGGGGGTTTTGGTTCAGTTAATTAAGTAAACTAAATAAAGCGAATAAAATGTAATAAAATGTCAGATAATGCAAAGTAGTATTTGTTGTGAATTCGTTAGTTAATAATCATGGGATGATGACTCTTACGGGAAAACGATTAACTAAATTGGGTTGCTTATGAGATTCATTAACTTATGGTATAACCAATAGATTCCTTATTAGTCGGTTATCAACTAACATGTCACGAGGAACTAAGGTATCATGATTCTGACCAGACAGACGATGCTCAACTCTCCACACTCTCCCGTGAGGGAGTCAGTGGCCCATGTTATTGAACGTATTCGCTCGTGGGCGAAGGAATAGAGTAGCAAGTCCATAACATGTCTAGCCGTTCTTAATACCACAATGATTATGAATCCATTAAACAACTAACTTAGAACTTGTGTCCGGACTTATTTAATCAATTTCTATCCATGAAACTTTAGCGTGGTAAACGAGGGAAAGCGTTTAGGTTTCTTGCATACCGTACTTTAGGTTTCATGGTTTTTAGGAAAAAGTATTGATTTAAGTTGGATTTCAAACTTGCCTTTCTCAATACAATTAACAACTCCCTAGGTTTTCGTAAATGATCATTTAGCCTACAGCCTACCTAATCTAATCTAATCTAAACTAAAACAACTAATTAAAATGCTGACGGCTTTTTACAGAAAGTCAAACCCAGACCATGTCGGAAAATGCTATGGTAGCTCACATCGTATTTAATCGTTTACCGATGTTTCCGTTGTGAGTTTAATTGCTTCGCGATGTTTACATGATAAGTACATTGTGATCGGAAGTGTACAATACTCATGGAAAGTCCACGTAATCACATTGCATTTTATAATATTTGCATGACGTTACAATTAAAAACATAGTTTTACACAGATAACTATTGACCGAGTATTGAGGTTCGCGACTCCTCTTTACAAGGTTACAATCACGTTTGTTAATCGAAAGGCGAATGTAAGTTTTAGGTTTAAAATCACAAGATAAGTCCGTTCACAAAGTTTCCAGTTTTATAACGTCGATCCATAATACAACTACCTTCGGTCGTTACCGGCTTCCATATATTTGTACTATGCTCAAAAGCATTTCCAATACTATACCGAGTAATCAGTCGAATCGGGGCCATCGTATTACTTCACGACGTATTTGAAGTCATCCCACAATTATATATACTAACTACATCACAACAAATACAATAGTAATCTACTCGCTAATCATGGCATAAACGATATCTAACATAATTAAAGTAAACATATTTAATTAAGATAGATAAGGATAGATATAACCGAGATTAATATGCGAGAAGGAATAGACTTGAATTAATGAGCGTAACTCCAAGCGTACACCAAAGATTACAAAACGTTCCTAGCTTTCTTTCTACTCTAAACAAAGTGCTAAACTATTCTAATGCTAAATTTAAAGTAAGAAAGTAGAATGAGAAAGTAAGAAAGTAATATGACTAGTGCATATGGGACATTTTGAAATGGAACCTTAAGCCTCCTATTTATAGGTGAGCTTTGGCTCACATTAGCACCAAGAGGTGCATGTTAGAAAAAGATGGCCAAAAGGGTGCACCGGGTACCGTACAACACGAAAAGTAGGCGCACCGGGTACTGTACAACACGAAAAGTAGGCGCACCAGGTACCAAAAGTTGCCAAAAACGGAAACCGGGACGGGGCCAGGGTGGCCGGCGGCGGTGGGCCCAGGGCTGGCGGCTGGCCTATGGCCGCCCCGTTTCGCCGTCTTTTGCTTCGTTTCTCGATTCGTGCGTGTTTTCTTCGTTATGCGTTCGTTTGCGTTGATTCTTTTTTTGTTGGATTCGTAATTCAAAAATGAAGATTTTGACATAGGATAGGCCCTGAGATTAGGTCCTTAGCTCCAGATTTTGCGTACGAATCATTTGGATTTTCCGGCGGGCGTAGAATCTTCATTCTTTATCCGTTTTAGTTGATTCTTCTTCTGTTGGATTCGTATTTTGAAAACGAACATCTTGGACAGAATGGATGTTGGTGGAGGGCATTTTAGTCTTGAAATCTTGTTTTGATGCCTTGAATCTTCAAACGTGTGTGGAATCTTCGTTTTTCATCAGTTTTGTTTGATTTTTATCATGCAACCTTGTTTTGACCATCTTGGCGTAATGTTACTGATTTGTGCTATATTTGAATTAAAATGCCAAGAATCATTCCAGAATGAGAGAGATATCGGAAGTAAAAATATGACTTTTTACGCGATATCAAGTATCCCACACTTAGAACTTTGCTTGTCCTCAAGCAAACTTATTTTCAACATGGTTAAAGATAAGCAGATAATGAAATATTTTAAGACGAAATTCTTTACTAAAGGGGTTTTGGAAAAATAAAGATATTTAATTTTTTTGAAAGCAAGGTTGTAATCTTTAGGAGTATGCTTTTGATCTTTGATCTTTGATACATGACTAAGCGATCCTCTCAAGGTGGTCACTCCAATCACTCAAATTGTTTAGGGTTTCCTATTCTAGTATTATCAATCACTCAGAACGTCAGTCATGCATCGTTTATCGTCATAGGCTTGATCGAGAATCAAATCGTTACCTTTTCGGGTGAGCGTGAAGTCGATCTAGCCACAATCATTCCAGGGGAGTGATGTAGGGTTTTGGTGATGTGAGAGGGGGTTTTGTTTTCATAGGTTTTCTTTTTGGTGAAGCGGAAAGCTGAATTTTTTTTTTTTCGGGAGGATTGACGCCTTTTTCTTTCGGGAGAAGTCTTCTTCTCCATTTGACTTTATTTTCTTTGAGTTTTCTTGGGTAATTTTGACTTCGTATCCTTGTAGCTTTTCTTCTTTTCATCTTTGGAACTCTTTATGAAGTTTGAGGGATGTTTTTTGAGTAGGTACGGGATGACGTGTTTATTTTGGGGTGTATAGAAGGGTTCAAGAATGATGTGATTCGATCTCCTTTTCACTCACTAGTTTGGCTTCGAAATGCATTACAGGAGCAAGTTCTGATTATAAACGCATACATCGGCACACTCAAGAATCGAAAAAGTGAAGCATTAAAAGTGAATGCCTTTCATATGGCTCAAGATACCTCACGAATCGAAAGTTGGTTTGTTGTGTGCTTAGTCATGCGATGCTCTTTATGGAATTTTTAAACTTGTTTTTCAAAAGAATTTGTATTTTATTTTTCCTTCATCCCCAAAGTAAATCATTCCTTAAAATTTTTCATTTTTAACATATTTTTAACTTAATTTTGAAAAATTTTGTTTACTTTTATTGGAGAAGCAAAGTCTTATAAAGAGCAACGATTTTAGGATCAAGCATATACCAATGTCCATTTAACAGTAGTGCAACTACTGCTATCCCACACTTAAAGTAACATCGTCCTCGATGTTATACTAAGCTCTGAATGGGGTAAAATCCCACACTTAGGGTTTTAAACATCTAAGATTTATTCTTTCAGTGTGTGTGTTGGGTTTGAATCCCACACTTAGTGATAAGCATAATGGACATGGCATATTTAAAATGAATGAAAGAGATGGCATAGAAGTACTCCCCGGTATTTGCAGTATTCCTTTGGTTGCATCTGCCGGTCTTTGTCTTCTTTGGCGCATTCTTGATCAAGTCTTTTTGTGATTGGTCTCGTGAGTGTGAACACGTCGGATATACTATTCTTTGGTTGTTGATGCTTCTTTGCAGGCTGGAGCATTCTTGGTATGATCCGAGTGTGAAAGATAGTCGGAGATTTCATCACTTCTTGAAAAGTAAAATTGCAGAAATGTAAAAACAAACACGGGTTGCCTCCCGAGAAGCGCTCTTTTAAAGTCGAGAGCTCGATTTAGTCCTTTTCTTCTTCAGATGATGCTTGATGCATCAGTAGTGGTGGCGTGGTCACTGTGGTTCCTTGGTAGAGAGTATCGTGGTGGATAGTACTGTAGGAATTGCTCTATCATGTCAGCAATGAGAGTTGGTGGGTTGGTGGATAGCATTCTGAAGCTTTTGAAGTGATCGGTGGCGAGTCGGTCAAGAATTGTCATTCCATAGCAGATGTATTGAACTGCTCTTGTAACTGGTCCGTTAGGGTCAATTCGAGTGCAGGTGTAAGTTCGAACGATTTCACGCTGTGGGTGGTTTCTTCCTATCGAGGCGATTAAAGCCATGAATTCGGTTTTCACTTCTTCAAAATCATTAGCCCAAGGGTCTCCTCCGAAAGATCTGGTTGCTTGGCATACTTGTCTGATAAGTTGATGCTGCTCGCGGTTGAAGGGAAAATCCGAGTCGGTGAAGATGCAAATTAACTTGCTGAATATCTTGCGATATCCCTCGCAGTAGGCTTCACTTTCGTCGTCTTCCTCTTCAGTGTATGTCCCGCGTAGTCGATCTGTCACATAGTTTGCCAGGTTAACTGGTGACATGTTCCAAAAGGCTGCGGGTATGTCATGAGTGTTTTCTTCAAATGCTGATTGATTCAGTTCGTCGATTATTATCTCGGCGTGATGAGCGATTGTGGATCGAATAACGATTCTGAAATTCTCCGTGGCTGTGAGATGTTTTCCGGTTTCGATGAGATCTAGTAGAGTTCTAAGATCTCCTACCATTCTGATGTCGGCATAGTCACTTGGATTTCCAGTAGCTCTTTCAAGATTGGTTCTTATTGATGCGAGTATAGCCTTTTGGCTTGACGAGTATGGAAAGGCTGATCTGGTCAAGGCACCATACACTTTTTGGTATATTTGCCTTCGGTTGCTGTAGAATTCGACTTCTCCCATCGGGTAGTTGGGTCTTTCTCGCTGTCGAGCTTCTCTGGTGAGTTGCGCTTGAAGGGAATCAGAGAATTCTTGAATATGCCTTCGAAGAGCGCGGGGTTCTGGTTCTCCAGAGTTGGCAAGGTATGAATCGTATTCTCGTATGATCTCCTCAATCAGATGCCTCTGTGCAATGCTGTATTCGTTAGTTGACTCCTTGATAGCTTCTACGATGATTCGGACATCGTCGTATTCATCAATTAACTCGATCATCTCTTGGTGAGTGTCGATGAGGGGGATTTATAGAGACTCAGTGTTAGGAGAATTTGCAGGAGCAGGAGGAATAGAGCGCTCATCAAGAGTGACGTTGACGTAATCGTCGTCTTATTCACTGTTGCAGTCGGAGTCCTTATCACGTGAATCTGGAAATTGGTGGAATTCTTCGTCGGAGGGTGCGTTGTTGAAGGGTCGAGAACTATCGATTTCGATGGTTCGGATTTCGGTTGTTATGTCATGAAGGTTCTCTTCGGTAAAGCTTCCTGGTTGACGTGCCTTATATGCTGAAATTCTCTGTAGTAGTTTGGCATACTGGTCTGGGTGTGGTGATGATCGGAGTCCTTCTTCAAAAGTTTCTATGTCTCGGAGTCGGGTTCTGGTGAAGGGTTTTGATGGATCGAGATAGGAATTTAGGATGTTTCCCATTCTTTTAAGATGAGAGGATCTGTGCTCTTGACGGATGACTCCGTAATCAACTGATTCTTCAGATGAAGAGTAATCATCGCGGTTTTGTATCCTTTTAACTTCAGCCATTTGTGGCGAATCAGTGTGATCTTCATCTTCTTCCATTTCTTCCTCTTCCTCTTCTTCTTCCTCCTCAGGGTCAGATTCAATTTCTTCATCTGCTTCCTCGTATTCTTCCTCTTCTGGGTCGTATTCAGTGTCAGAAATGAGAGCTGATGATCGGGTGAATTGCGGTTACTCCTCTGGTTATGATTCATCATCGGAACAGACTTTTCCTGTGGAAATAGCACAACATTCTTCCTCTTTTGGGGTGCATTCCGGTTGGTCGATCTTGTAAGTGATGCTTTCACCATGCGATCGTAAAACAATCGTGTGGTTATACACATCAATTACTACTCTAGCTGTATTCATGAATGGTCTTCCAAGGATAATTGGGATGTTTATGTCCTCGTGGATATCCATTACCACGAAATCCGTTGGAAAGAAAAATTTGTCAACTTGAACAAGGACATTCTCAGCTATTCCCTTGGGGTATCTAACAGATTGGTCGGCTAGCTGGACGGTCATCTTAGTGGGTTTCAAGTTTTCAAGTTCTAGCCTCTTAAACAGGGAGTAGGGCATAAGGTTAATGCTGGCTCCTAAGTCGGCTAAAGCGCTCATATTTCCGGAATTGTAGATAGAACAAGGGAGTGTAAATCTACCAGTATCTCCTAGTTTTTCGGGAAGGCTATTTTTAAGTAGGGCTGAAGTTTCAGAACTAAGGGGAATGTTGTTCACTTCAGGCAATTTATCTTTGGTGGATAGCAATTTTCTAATATACTTATTACGACCAGGAACTCTAGACATGGTAGCAAGGAATTTTCCATCTAACTTAAAGGATGACAGTTTCTTAGGTTGAACTTTAAGTCTAGCGGGGTAAGGGATTCTAACCTCTTTGTTTATTGTTTCCACAGCTGGTATCTTGACCTTTGTTTCTTCCTTTACTGGAACAGCAGCAGGTGGAGTAGTAGCTGCTTCTTTTGGTGTTGTAAGTTGCTTTGCTTCCTCAACATGCGGATTTTGAACCGTGTTGCTGGGCAAACTTCCTCGGGTTCTATTCTCAAGACGTTGTGCCAATTGTCCAATTTGAGCTTCCAAATTCTTTAGCACAGCCAATTGATTTCTCATGAAGAGGTCGGCTTGGTCTTGTCTAGCGGACGTCTTTTGGTTGAGCAGGTGTTGACCTTGCATGAATTGGGTGAAGGCGTCGTCTGAACTTGAAGCTGGGGCATTAGTCTTGGTGGTTTGTTCAGTGGTTTGGTTTGTGTCGGAAGTGGGTGCAGGAAGTGCAAGGGGTTGATTATAAGAAAGTTGTGATTGTTGTTGGTAAGGTGGATATCTAGGTGGGTATCGGGGTTGGTATGGTTGTTTCTTGGTGGAAAGGGAGGTCCTCTAGGTTGGTTGTTGTTTTGGTTGAAACCGGGTGGTCGAGCTGGAAACTGAGCATAGTAGACACTGCCATCTGCTTCTTCGTATTCAACTTGGTATTCGCCAGATGGTTGCGGGTTGGTGCAGCGTTGACAGACTTGCACTTGGTGTACCTGATGCTGTTGTTTCTTAAGTTCTCCAAACTGTTTGACGAGCGAGTCCATTTTCTCCGTCAGTGTCTTAATTGCTTCGACTGGAACTGGGTTTGCAGCAACGATAGGTGTGGAAGATGCTGAATGATCTCCAGAATTCCAATCGTGGTGATGCATGGTCATGTTTTCTATAAGGTTCCATCCTTCTTCATCGGTCTTTGCCATGAAGCTTCCTTGTGCAGCAGCATCGAGGGTAGTTCGGTGGTTAGGATCTAAACCATTGTAGAAGGTGCACAATTGTGCAGACTTATCGAGTCGGTGATTAGGACATTTCTTCAAGGCTCCTTTGAATCGTTCCCATGCGGTATATAATGACTCATCGAAAGCTTGTCGAAAGTTCATGATGTCATTTCGGAGTTTGGTTTGTTTAGATGGCGGAAAGTACTTGGTCAGAAACTTTGTCGCCATTAAAGTCCATGAAGGGATAGAGCCGGTCTCTAGACCTTCAAACCATGTTTGCGCATGATGGGTGAGCGAATAAGGGAAAAGGTATAAACGGATTGTGTCTTGGCCAATTCCGTTTTGCTTGTAGGAATTTGAAAGAGAGATGAACTTGTCGAGGTGAGAGTTTGGGTCATCACTGGGCAATCCATGGAATTGACAGTGGTTTTAGATTAGTTGGATGATGTGGTGTTTAAGCTCGAAAGATTGACCAGGGGTTTCAGGGTAGAGAATTGGTCCTCCTCTTCCTTCGATAGAGGGTTTACTGTTATCAGCGAGAGTGATGCGTTCACCATTGCTTGCTTAAGTGCAGATTGCTTCTTTTCTCGTCGAATAGTGCGTATTATAAGTTCTGGATCGGGAAAGTTAAATAGTGGTGCAGATCTAGGGGAACATGTCATACACTAAAAGAAAAGATAATAAAGAAAATAAACAATAAAGGAAATGTTTTTGTGTTTTTTTTAGAAGGTTTTATCCGAAGGGTTTACTAGAATTGGGATTGGTTGGGCCTCTAGATCGGACAGTTAGTCCCCCCGGCAGCGACGCCAAAAACTTGTTGAGGTTGTCAACGGGTGGTTTTAAAATTTATAATTGCTGGGGTCTAAGTGTGACTTACTAGTACTGAACCAAAAAGTTAGTAGGTGGTAAGTTGGACCTAGAGTCGTTCTTAAAGAGAAACTGAATTGAAACTGAGGTGATCCAATCAATCTTTCGTTTCTAGTAAATGTTTTAAAAGAGTGCGTTGGGGGTTTTGGTTCAGTTAATTAAGTAAACTAAATAAAGCGAATAAAATGTAATAAAATGTCAGATAATGCAAAGTAGTATTTGTTGTGAATTCGTTAGTTAATAATCATGGGATGATGACTCTTACGGGAAAACGATTAACTAAATTGGGTTGCTTATGAGATTCATTAACTTATGGTATAACCAATAGATTCCTTATTAGTCGGTTATCAACTAACATGTCACGAGGAACTAAGGTATCATGATTCTGACCAGACAGAGGATGCTCAACTCTCCACACTCTCCCGTGAGGGAGTCAGTGGCCCATGTTATTGAACGTATTCGCTCGTGGGCGAAGGAATAGAGTAGCAAGTCCATAACATGTCTAGCCGTTCTTAATACCACAATGATTATGAATCCATTAAACAACTAACTTAGAACTTGTGTCCGGACTTATTTAATCAATTTCTATCCATGAAACTTAAGCGTGGTAAACGAGGGAAAGCGTTTAGGTTTCTTGCATACCGTACTTTAGGTTTCATGGTTTTTAGGAAAAAGTATTGATTTAAGTTGGATTTCAAACTTGCCTTTCTCAATACAATTAACAAATCCCTAGGTTTTCGTAAATGATCATTTAGCCTACAGCCTACCTAATCTAATCTAATCTAAACTAAAACAACTAATTAAAATGCTGACGGCTTTTTACAGAAAGTCAAACCCAGACCATGTCGGAAAATGCTATGGTAGCTCACATCGTATTTAATCGTTTACCGATGTTTCCGTTGTGAGTTTAATTGCTTCGCGATGTTTACATGATAAGTACATTGTGATCGGAAGTGTACAATACTCATGGCAAGTCCACGTAATCACATTGCATTTTATAATATTTGCATGACGTTACAATTAAAAACATAGTTTTTACACAGATAACTATTGACCGAGTATTGAGGTTCGCGACTCCTCTTTACAAGGTTACAATCACGTTTGTTAATCGAAAGGCGAATGTAAGTTTTAGGTTTAAAATCACAAGATAAGTCCGTTCACAAAGTTTCCAGTTTTATAACGTCGATCCATAATACAACTACCTTCGGTCGTTACCGGCTTCCATATATTTGTACTATGCTCAAAAGCATTTCCAATACTATACCGAGTAATCAGTCGAATCGGGGCCATCGTATTACTTCACGACGTATTTGAAGTCATCCCACAATTATATATACTAACTACATCACAACAAATACAATAGTAATCTACTCGCTAATCATGGCATAAACGATATCTAACATAATTAAAGTAAACATATTTAATTAAGATAGATAAGGATAGATATAACCGAGATTAATATGCGAGAAGGAATAGACTTGAATTAATGAGCGTAACTCCAAGCGTACACCAAAGATTACAAAACGTTCCTAGCTTTCTTTCTACTCTAAACAAAGTGCTAAACTATTATAATGCTAAATTTAAAGTAAGAAAGTAGCATGAGAAAGTAAGAAAGTAATATGACTAGTGCATATGGGACATTTTGAAATGGAACCTTAAGCCTCCTATTTATAGGTGAGCTTTGGCTCACATTAGCACCAAGAGGTGTATGTTAGAAAAAGATGGCCAAAAGGGTGCACCGGGTACGGTACAACACGAAAAGTAGGCGCACCGGGTACTGTACAACACGAAAAGTAGGCGCACCAGGTACCAAAAGTTGCCAAAAACGGAAACCGGGATGGGGCCAGGGTGGCCGGCGGCGGCTGCCCTGTGGCCGCCCCGTTTCGCCATCTTTTGCTTCGTTTCTCGATTCGTGCGTGTTTTCTTCGTTATGCGTCCGTTTGCGTTGATTCTTTTTTTGTTGGATTCGTAATTCAAAAACGAAGATTTTGACATAGGATAGGCCCTGAGATGAGGTCCTTAGCTCCAGATTTTGCGTACGAATCATTTGGATCTTCCGGCGGGCGTAGAATCTTCATTCTTTATCCGTTTTAGTTGATTCTTCTTCTGTTGGATTCGTATTTTGAAAACGAACATCTTGGACAGAATGGATGTTGGTGGAGGGCATTTTAGTCTTGAAATCTTGTTTTGATGCCTTAAATCTTCAAACGTGTGTGGAATCTTCGTATTTCATCAGGGTTAATCTTAAAAAAAAAAAAATTAAAAATTTTTAACCCCTTTTTACTTCAGTGATCAGTATCTTCACATACTCTGTTTTTGAACACAAAAGGTTTCTTTGATGATTTTGAAAAACTGTTGTAGCAAGATCTTTGATTTCTGCAAAGGCTCGAAGAGCTTTAAACTTTTGCAGAAATGATGTATGTAAAACTTGATTTTGATCTTGTTACCAATGAAAAAGAAATTATTTCCATAACAGAGTGATAAGGGAATGATTGTTAAATAGGCGTTATGTGAAATGAGATGAAGAGACGTTTTTATAGTGGAGTTATGTGGGAATTATGTGGTTTAAAATGGATCGTCGTGGTTAATGATAGTGGTAAGTAGAGGTGGCATAGAGGTGATAATTAGCGGTGGTTAGTGGTATAGGGGTGATGATTGTAGAACTTGGTGGTATTAATGGTGATTGGAGAGGTGCGCCAGAAAAGTTCACTTGACGTAAGAAAGAGAGTGTGTCAGAGGTGCGACTTTTGTGATACACCGAAATGATTAATCGTTTAACCATTATTGATGAATGAATCAGGGAGTCCCTGATGAACATAATCATATGAATTGATTATGTTATGAAAAGAAACACAAATATTCAAGAATAATAATCATGATTTTCTATTTGCCTGAGATATTGTCTCACTGATTTAGTCACAACTTAGAATACTGACTAAGTCATAGAGATTTGATCATTGACAAATATGAATCATGGTTATCATTTTTGAATATGAATGTTATTTATTTAAAAGAAATGAGTATTAATTATGCCTGTATAAAGGTTATATCATAGAGACTTATCTTTCACTGATCATGTTACAACTTAGAATACTAACAAGATCAGCTAGGGAAGGAATAAGTCTCTGAGATAAGATTAATATGCAAGCATAATTAATACTTAAAAAAAATACAAAGTTTTATTATTATTATTATTATTATTATTATTATTATTATTATTATTATTATTATTATTATTATTATTATTATTATTATTATTATTATTATTATTATTAAAGGAAGATAAGTATAGATTATGTCTGAATGAACTATGTAATACTTTACTATATTAACTTTCACTGATCTAGTTACAACTTAGAATACTAACTAAATCAGCTAAGGAAAAATATAGGATAATAAAATATAGATCATATAGAGACATAACAGATACATAATTTATTAAAAATTGAAGCTTTTAAACAAAAATAACTAACTGAGCTTGATAGCTGGGCTAGTCATTTAAGTTTAACATGCCAAGCTCGCTGATAAGAAAATTAAATCTTTTCTCATCTAAAGGTTTTGTAAACAAATCAGCGAGTTGGTAATCAGTTGGGATAAAATGCAATTCAATATCACCTTTCATCACATGGTCCCTGATGAAATGATATCGGACATCAATGTGCTTTGTCCTTGAGTGCATTACTGGATTGTTGGCAATGGCTATAGCACTTTGACTATCACAGTAGATTGGTATCTCACTGAAGTCAAAGCCATAGTCAGCGAGCTGATTTCTCATCCAGAGAATTTGAGCAGTACAGGCACTGGCAGCAACATATTCAGCTTCAGCAGTTGAAGTTGAGACTGAGTTTTGTTTATTGCTGGACCAGCTTACTAGCTTTTCTCCAAGAAATTGACAGCTACCAGATGTACTTTTTCTATCCAGTTTGCATCCAGCATGATCAGAATCAGAGTATCCTTTCAGGGAGAAATCTGAACCAGATGGGTACCAGAGACCAAGATTTGGTGTACCCTTCAGATATCTGAATATCCTTTTGACAGCGAGCAAATGTGATTCTTTAGGATCAGCTTGATACCTAGCACAAAGACATGTAGCAAACATAATGTCTGGTCTACTAGCAGTTAGATACAGCAGCGACCCGATCATTCCTCTGTAAGCAGTAATGTTTATAGATTTACCATCAGGATCAGCATGTAGCTTTACTGCAGGTGACATGGGTGTAGCAAGGGTTGAGCAATTAGCAAATTCAAATTTCTTTAACAGATCTTTAACATATTTTCCTTGACTTATAAAAATTCCAGTTTTGGTTTGTTTTATTTGCAGACCAAGGAAAAATGTTAATTCACCCATCATGCTCATCTCATAACTTTTGGTCATGAGATTAGAAAATTCCTTGCACATGTCATTGTTAGTAGACCCGAAAATGATATCATCAACATAGATCTGGACAAATATGACATCTCTCTTATCTCTTTGGATAAATAATGTGCTGTCATTTTTTCCTCTGACGTAGCCACATTTTATCAGGTAGACAGAGAGAGTGTCATACCACGCTCTGGGAGCTTGTTTTAGTCCATACAGGGCTTTATCAAGTTTGTAAACATAACCAGGATGTTTTAGATCAATGAATCCAGGTGGTTGCTTGACATACACTTCTTCCTGCAGCTTGCCATTCAGAAAGGCACTTTTCACATCCATTTGGTATACTTTAAACTTCTTGTGAGCTGCATAAGCTAGAAATAGCCTGATTGCTTTAAGCCTAGCCACTGGTGCAAAGGTTTCGTCATAGTCAATGCCTTCTTGCTGACAGTAACCTTGTGTAACCAGTCTAGCCTTGTTTCTTGTTACCACACCATCAGCATCCATTTTATTCCTGAACACCTATCATGTTCCAATCACTGATTTACCAGCAGGTTGAGGCACAAGCTTCCAAACTTTATTTCTTTCAAACTGAGATAGCTCTTCTTGCATGGCAGCTATCCAGTGATGATCAATGAGTGCTTCATCAATCTTCTTTGGTTCCATCAGTGACACAAAACTTACAAACAAACAAAAGTTAGCGGTTGCTGATCTTGTCTGAACCCTGGATTGTGGATTGCCAATAATCAATTGATTATCAATATATTTTGTCCACTTAGTCATTCGCTGAGGTTCAGCAGTGACTGTTTTATCCGGTGATGGTTCATGTGTCAGATCAGCATCAGAAACATGAGTATTGTTGTTATGAGGGTTTTGGTTTGGACATTGAGTTGATGATGATGGTACATTAGTAGGTAAAGATGATGTCCCTGAATTATTCTCAACTAAAGTAGAGCTAGAATTGATTTTAGGAATATTATCTTCTCCTTCAGAATCAGAAGAAAAGTTTTCATATCTTTTATCAGCAGGTTTTTCTTTAACTGATAAGTCACTATCCGTTTTGTTAAAAACAAGATTTTCATGTTCTTTTGGATCAGTGAGTGACTCATCATATGATTCATCAAAAGTAACATCCATTGATTCCTCAATACATTCTCTACGTTTATTATAGACTCTGAAAGCTTTAGAGATGATTGAGTAACCAATGAATATTCCTTCATCAACTTTAGGATCAAACTTTCCTAAGTGATCTCTTTTGTTTAAAATGCAGCAGGTACTGCCAAAAACATGGAGAAAACTTATGTCAGGTTTTCTCCCCCTTAACAACTCATAAGCTGTCTTACTGTGTCTTTTGACAATCAGTGACCTATTCTGGGTGTAGCAGGCAGTACTCACTACTTCAGCCCATAAATAGGTTTTAAGACTAGCATCAATGAGCATTGACCTTGCAGATTCAATTAAGGTTCTATTTCTCCTTTCTGCCACCCCATTTTGTTGGGGTGTTCTTGGAGCTGAAAAGTTTTGAGAAATACCTTTTGAATCACAGAAAGTTTCCAGGTCAATATTTCAAAATTCAGTGCCATTATCACTTCTTAAATGTTTTATCGTGACATCATTTAGATTCTCCATTTTCTTGACAAAGGATATGATTTCGCTGGCAGCTTCACTTTTAGCCTTGAGAAAAAATACCCAAGTGTATCTGGAGTATTCATCCACGATTACCAAGCAGTATCTCTTTCCACCAAGACTTGAAGTACTCACTGGTCCAAATAGATCCATATGAAGTAGATAGAAACATTCAGTTACTGATGATATTTGTTTACTTTTGAAAGAAGAACTGTGATGCTTTCCTTTCTCACATGCTGAACAAAGCTTGTCTTTGTTGTAAGACAATTTTGGAAGTCCAGTGACTAAACCATGTTTGCTTAATTTGTTGATAGCTTTTAGATTCAGATGAGAAAGTCGCTTATGCCATAACCATTTTTCTTCTGAAACTGTTCTGGAATAAAAACACGTCCCTGACTGAGCTGAGTCCATATTGACTACATAAGTATTGCCTTTTCTATTAGCAGCAAGCACAACACTTCCTTTCTTGTTGTAAACAACACCAGCTTCATGATCAAACAACACCTTGTTCTTTGAATCACAAAATTGACTGATACTTAGCAAATTGTGCTTCAGTCCCTCCACATACGCTACTCGCTTGAACATTACATTACCATTGGTTAAGACTCCATATCCTCTGGTCTTCCCAACCTTGTTATCACCAAATACTACATCAGGACCTCTTTCATCCTGATAGTCGCTGAGCAGAGATTTGCATCCTGTCATGTGCCTGGAACATCCGCTGTCCAAGTACCAGATAGTCTCTCTAAGAATACCTTTGTAGATGTTATCAGAATCCTAACCAGATGCTGAACATTTCTGAGCAACTTCCTTGATGTCTTCATGGAATTCTGTGTCATCAGCCATCAAACAATAATCTTTGTCCAAGCAAATCATTGCTTCTTCATCATCGGATGAAGAGGATGAATCAGAGTCGCTGAGTGAACTTTCTTCAGCGACAAACCCTTTTCTCTTCTTCTTCCCTGATTTGGACATAGCCTTCAGCTTTTTGTACTTTTCCTTGTATTTGTTGTACTTGTCATTTCTGAACATTGGCTTTTGTTCAGGGATTGGATTGACTGACTTTGATCTACATTCAACTGCAAAATGACCAGGTTTGCCACACTTGTAGCATTCACCTTTGAATTGAAAATTTTCAGATGATGGAGCACCAGCGAATCTTTTTGATCTGGTGTTCCTTCTGAAATTTGCAACCATCATGGCCATGTCTTTTTCAAGCTTCTCCAAACCTTCATCATACTCATACTTTGACTGTTCTTCATCTTGACCACCTTCTTCTTCAGCTATCAGTGACTTCGAGCTTTTCTTAGACACTTTTGACTTCTGTCTCTGATCAATTTCATCAAGCTCAGCTACAAGGGCATTGGATATCTTCTGACTTCCAAGAGTAGCACGAATATGCTCACTCTGATCAGCTTGCTTTTCAGACTGCTCCCAGTTGAGCAAAATACCATAGACCTGAGTTAAATTAAGAATTGAATAATCATTTCTCTGTCTAGTGCATGTGGCAATGGTTCCCCAAATCTTCCTTGGCAGCAACTCCAGGAATTTTTCAACAACAAATCGCTGCTCCTTTCCTATACCAGCCTTCTCCATTTTGTTCATCAGTGACTGGTATCTGGTGTAAGTAGAAGACAGAGATTCATTTGGTTCCATTGCGAACAGCTCATACTGGCGAGTGAGATTAACTTCCCTGCAGCGAATAATATCAGGAGTTCCAATATATATATTCCTAAGGGTATCCCATATGTCTTTAGCAGTTCTACAAAGCCTGATAGATTCGAATACTTCATCAGGAAGTGCCATGCCTATGTAGATTTTTGCCTGTTTATTCAGTCTAACCAATCGTCTATCCTCATCCGACCATTGTTCATCTCTTTTGGGCACAACCATTTCTGGTATAGCAGGAATAGTAGCTGTAGCAATGACAGCAGGAATAATTGTGATTGGAATGTGGGGACCATTGGTTATTGTATTACAGAGACGGTCGTCAATTAGGTCTAAAAACATCATCATTCGGGACATCCAAGTTTCAATCCTTGATGGATCAAAAGCTGGAGGTTTGGTTGTAGAACCATTTCCCTTCTGATAATCAGAGTCAACACAGCCGTACTTTACTGATTCCATTGCAGACCTGGTTAATTAAATTTAAACCAACTCTGCTCTGATACCAATTGAGAGTCCCATAATTCACTATTGTTTAGTGAATTGGAATCGGAAAGTGTAAAGTTGATTGTAAAAGGGGGGGTTGAATACAATCTAACAACTAATTTCTGATTTTAACTTAGTTAATTTGTTAGTTGTTAATTGTTTAACAGAAACAGAGTATAACAGATATATGGATATGACAATATCAAAGTAACGAAGTAATGATAGCTAAAATGATGAATTATATTGATCATACAATTCACAAGTGTTAAATGCGGAATGGATTAACCAAAGTTAACCCAATTCAAACACTTAGCTAATCAATTACAAATGAGATGAACAACAGTGGACAAACACGCTAACTGTTCACTCATTGGATCGTTAAGTCGTGCTTAGACTAACTACTCACTGACATACAAGTGATTAACACGATTTTAAACGACTAGCCTCTACAGTACAAAACACTGAACTATTTATACTACAAGAGTTCCTAAAATATCGCCTATAAAATAGGATCTTGGAATGACACGTGTCGCTGCTTGATTGGCTTGATCTCTGATGAACCGACATTCTGCGGGTCCCAATTCTGTTACCGCAAATATCTCGTTACCTTAAAACCAATCATTCGCTGCCACGTAATCTTTCGGACATACTTCAAGTTGGAACACTCTTGCTGATGTATAGATAAGTACAGTACTTTTTGTCTTTGATGATTGAGAGGCTTTATTGAATAGTCCCTGAAGATGCAGAAATCCTCCTCACTCACTGCGAGCTAACATGCTCTTGTAGAATGACTTGAACTAGAGATTTTCAGTGACTAGCTGTTATTCTGGCAGTGACTTTTGCCTTTATTGATTTGAAGAAGTAAAGCTCTCGTTGACGTTGATCAGCGACACACCAAGTTGAGCTTTATTCTTCCTCAGCATATCAATTCCTTGAGAGCAGAATGAATGACGATCAACGAAACCTATCTTCAGTAACAGCAGCTTTGATACAATCCATTTCTTCATCGAGTAGCGAACAGTTGAGTTGGTCAGTGACCAGTGACTCAACATGGTCTGCGACCAGTGACTCAACACAAACACTAATGATAAATGTGAGGTCCTGTGAAAAGTAAAGATTTTCAGTTTTTATAGACAATATTTAGTTTTTGGTCTGCTGACGTAACGTTAATTATCTAAGTAGATGTTACCTATAATTTAATTAATCATAATTTTCCCGGATATGACATAAACATTGTCTTATGTTAATAACAACCCTATTTTGTTTGATCGAATACCTTATACTATACCTTATTATGAGAATCGATCGATCTATCTAGGGTTAATTATTTGGTTATGTATCTAACTTTGCTTGTTTTACTATTGTATGTAACAAACTTTCAAAACATATATTGTATACAATAAACTTGTAAAAATCCCTATTGTATGTCACAACCTTTAAAAACATCTATTGTATGCAATGAACTTGTAAAAAATCTCTATTGTATGTTGCGGGTTACCATGTGTACATGCCAAACTGAAAATGACTCTTTAACATTGGTTTGTGGCGGCACGAGCAAACTTTAGCAGATCATTGACTACCGCACCATACGATAGCGATTTTTTACAAGTTTATTGCATACAATAGATGTTTTGAAAGTTTGTTACATAGAATAGCATTTGTTACAAGTTTATTACATATAATAGATGTTTTGAAAGTTTGTTACATACAATAATAAAAATGGCAAAGTTAGATACATAACCAAACAATTAACCCATCTATCTATCTATCTACATATATAAAACAAAAGTTTAAACTAGCTTCTCGTCATATGTATATCCTTCTATTCTACTGTATATTACGAAAGTCGTAAAAAATCATATTGGAAATATATAATCTAGATCGATATGGAGCTTATATGGACCATAGAGTATTCATTAATTATGAATACCCAAACCTAACAAAATTAAATTTCATGCCTTGACGTCTATAAAAGCCTAGAAATATATAACTCTTCATGCAACACATCCCATTTATATCTTTCTTTATATTCAACATAATTCTTATATTTTATTCTCGTAAGTTGAGAATGAAACATATAACATGGGTCGCAATTAACCTTTTAATACTAATTTTCTTATTTCTTGTTGTAGTCACGTGCAATGCACGTGATGTGAGTAGTGCACAAAAACTTAGGGTTCTTGCAGCTCAGTATAACGTTACATCCATTATTGTGTTTGGTGATTCGAGTGTCGATCCAGGTAACAACAACGATCTTCCAAACACGTGGCATAAAGGCAACTTCTTGCCTTATGGCAAAGATTTTGAACGTTCCGTACCGACAGGAAGGTTTAGTAACGGCAGACTCGTCACTGATCTCATTGGTAACTTTTCTTAAGCGAGTATACACAGACCTAAAATATCAACCTAAAAATGATCCTAATGAACTAATCCGTTCACTTTTTTACACATACAATATGTAGTTTCAGTTCTCTTTTTTTTTTTTTATCATTCCTGGTATAAGTTTCAATTGTAAGCCTATATAATATTATTAAGTTGGTTTATTTATGTTTTCTATGATTTTTTGATAGCTTGCATGAACACTTGTATGTGTAAGTTACTTAGCTTGTAACATAATTCATGCATGGGTGGATGTTTGTGTAAATGCAGCTTCTGCATTAGGTTACAGAAATGAAATCAAAGCGTATTTGGATCGAAATCTGAAACAGGAAGACTTGTTGCATGGTGTTAGTTTTGCATCAGGTGGATCTGGTTATGATGATTTCACGGCGAATATCACTGTAGGTTACTTTTTGTCCATAGTTATTTCTTTTCATGAAGTTGATTTCCATATAACAAACAGATAGATCAGTTGGATCAAGAACTGATGTCTTATTTTTTTGTTATTGTAGAATGTTATATCTCTTAGCAAACAATTGGAGTACTTTAAGGAGTACAAGATTCGTATTGAAAGGCTTGTTGGAGAAATAAATGCTCATAAAATTGTGAGAAATTCAGTATATGTCTTGAGCATGGGGACGAACGACTTTCTACAAAATTACTACATCGATCCTACTCGAGCTAATATGTTTACCATCACCCAATACCAACATTACTTGATCGATTGCATGGAAACTTATGTTAAGGTTATCTATATCCGTTTTTGTTTATCCCAAAAAGATTGTCGAATAACTTACAAAATATTACTATTGAAATTAACTGAGTACACTTATGATTCCTACTAAAAATCTTATTGTGCACCCGGCCGGTTGATGAAGAAATTAATCAGAAAAACCTAATTAGTTTTTATTGATGTTGTGGAATTGTAGAAAATGCACTCACTGGGAGTGAGAAGATTGGCGGTTGTTGGGATGGAACCATTTGGGTGCATGCCTTTGATAAGGACGATAAAGAACAGTGTTAAATGCAGTGAAGATATGAACCAAGTGGCTCTGTCTTTCAATCCTTTATTAAAAGCAAAGTTGTCTGAACTCAAGGCAACTTTAGGTATGAGGACTGCCTTTGTTGACATTTATGGTGTCATTCAGAATGTCCTACAATACCCAACAAAATATGGTTAGTACTTATTACCTTATCTTATCAAGATAATAATGCTTTCATTGATATATATTAATTGTTCCTAAATTATACTCCGTAAAAGAAAGCTACACATTTTTACTTTTCATTTATACAGATTATATATGTGGTGATGACTTGTTGCACACACCAAACACATAACTAGAAATTTCTATACACACAATACAATATAAGCTTTCAAAGTTCAATATATACAATAGAACTTCAGATAACATATAATGCATTTCAGACGCTTAACTTTAACTAAGTTTGTACAATGAGTTCGGGTATTATGCACTTGTGCAAAACAGTATAGCTACATCTTTTTAGCTTGACAGTCTTCTCATGCATTTTGCTAGAAATCAGCTTGAAGAGTAATTTTTGTTTGAATTGATCAATTGGCAGGTTTTACAGAAACTAAGAAAGGGTGTTGTGGATCTGGATTAACAGAATTTGGGACTGCCTTAAGAGGGTTGAGCATGTGCAAAGATCATTCAAAATACATGTATTGGGATGCTGTTCATTTTACAGAAAGCATGTATTATATCATTGCCGACGAGGCTGTGAAATCTATTATTGCAACTATTTAGTTTAGCACAAATTTTGTTCGTGTCCATATCGTTCAATGAGCGAAGTGTCAGAAGTTCAATACCCCGGCCAAATATGGTTTCCTATGTCTGAAAGGGCCTTATCACTACGTTTACAGTTATTCCATTATAGTACTGCGTATATGTTATATATCTTGTTATTTATTTTCCTCATGCATTTGATTATGGTGGAATAAGTTGTTAGGATCATAATTTTTGAAAAATTATCCATTTATAGTTATCATATGTATGATTCATTACATTGTTTTGAGTTAAATAAAGTTTGTTATTTATATGCGATTTCAATGTAACTTGGATATTTTTCTCGGTATGAAAAAAAGTTTAGATCAGTTCTTTCTTAATTCGTCATTAAAAGTGGCATAAAGCAATACATCAAATGTTAAGTTATCTGAGAGTACGTGATGTGATTTAATCATCTATGTATAAGATAGAAATGATAGCTCAAATTCTCGAACATGAAACAATGAACCATGCATAAAACAATCAACCAAGATATGTGTTTGCAAAATATTTCGTACTTATTTGATTATTCTCTCATTTTTTAATATATTTATTAGTATCTTCTTAAATTTGTCTTGGAAGTGGATAACGAGAGAAACACACCACTTCATATTATAGGGGTGTTCATGGACGGTTAACCGGGGACTCGATTAACCGGAGACCGGTTAACCGGAATCACGGTTCGACATATTTTTGAACCTACACCGAAACCAAAAAATTCGGTTAACCAGTAATCGGTTAACCGGTTTTTCGGTTCGGTTAATCGGTTAACCAAATTAACCGTTTATTACTTCAAATTTATTCAAAAAGTATTTAATAACACACAAATCAACCGTTTATTACTTAAAACCTACTTCATATCGACCTTGAGGCTTGAGCCCAATTTCGTTGTTGTGGACAAGTTCATAACTTTAAATAATCCAATGCATCATAACCTTATGTTGGGCCTGGCGGCAGCCCATTTCATGAGCCCGAAGCTATTGGTTATTTTTATTGGATGAGAACATTTTTTGGTCAAACGCACATTTTATAAAAATGGGAGTGATTCGTACACTATCAAATTTTTTCCGTACACCACTAACTGTGCCTTATAGTGTTGCACAGTACAACACTATAAAGCATATTTAGTGGTGTACGGAGAAAATTTGATGGTGTACAGATCATCACTAAAAAAACGGCTTATTATTAACGGAACAAGCACTTAAATGTAAGCTTACTTGGCACATATATATTTTTTAAGCAGTTATACGCTTGAGTAATAAAGAAGCAATCCCAGAGACCCACTATGAATGCTGGTGAAGATTGAATCATATGCTTTTTTGTGCAACATATATTACTAAATCGATTCAGAGTGGTGGCCTTCAACAATCGTATTCAACCTCCAACTTTCGGGTCCTTGGGAAGAAAATGTTTATACTGATCAAGTGATCATCCATTAAGTAGAAGTTAACATTAATCTTGGTTCTCTATTTACAAAGAATTTTAATACTATTACAAATTGTGTTCTGATTAATTATTGTATACTTTTTAATTATCTGAAAGATAACTATTCACACACAATCACAAACCTAGCTTGATGAATATTTACATTTTGTCTCCAAACGAACTTGAACTCGCTACCTTTTATACTTTGTGCTCAGATTTAAGAATCACTTATACGATTGTATTTTGATAATTCAATTTTAGGGAAATCATGCCAAAGATAGATAGAAAGATCTACAATTAGAAAACTGAATGTGATGTGTAAAAATTCAAATTATGTTATATGTACTCCCTCCGTTCCACCAAAATGTTACCTAACTAACAATTTTTGTTTGATTTAAGATATGCCAGATAAATGTTAGTTTTAATTTGTCCTAATATTCAACAATGAGAAGTTCAATGACTTTTAATATTTATTATTATTTGTAATTAAACATTTTTTTGTGATGGATGGAGTATATGTTTAAGGAAAATGTACCGCTCTAACATTCGTTTTCGCCATTGTCGATTAAACTAAAAACGAGTAAATATCAACAACTAAAATGTTGATTATATTGGGTCGTTCCCGTCATCTCAACTTTTGAATTGAAATAAAGTAATAAACCAACAAAAATGGATTGCAGTTGGCAATTAATTGCTACCGGCACAATTTGATTTATTGAGCATAATTTGTAGATAATATATAATATGCTAGCAACAGATCGAATTGAGGTTTATTTCTTTGTTTTTTGTGAATTGAAACCAGCTTTTCATTAAATGGCTAGCTAACACCTTCTTGACGGTGACACGAGTTAAGTTAGATATAAGTTATAGTAACTGCGTTTGTTTTGTCATGTCTTAAACAGTTTGGTCTGTACAATGTTTCCAATGTAGCAAGTTGTAAAATGACAACTTTAAGGAATTATATATGATTTAACAACAACAAATTGAAATTGAAATATATGTCAAGTCTTTGGTCTCTAAGATACGAAATACAGTTAAGCTTAAGTAATGATGGATTTAAACGAGGTTAACTTTGTCACCTCTAATCTGTAGTAAAACTGGATCGTTTCTAGCTATAGCACGATGCGCTAGTAAGAATATTTAAGATCTTTTTGACATATATCAATAGGAACAAGATAAAAAGAGTTTCGATTTAGAGTATCATTTATTTATTGGGCTTATTGTTTCGTTATGCGCTCAACTTTACACTTATTACTATTGTATGCTCCCAACTTTCATACCTTCTATTGATGAGGTGAACTTTCTAAAAGTTCTATTGTATGCTTTCAACTTTCATACATTCTATTGTATGAGGTGAACTTTTTTAAATGTTCTATTGTATGCTTTCAAAAGTTGAAAGTGAAAAACATACTATAGAGTTTTTAAAAAAGTTCACCTCATACAATAGAGGATATGAAAGTTGGGAACATACAATAGGGTTTTTAGAAAAGTTCACCTCATACAATAGAAGGTATGAAAGTTGGGAGCATACAATAGTAATAAGTGTAAAGTTAAGCGCATAACGAAACAATAATCCCTTATTTATTCTGCAAGAAGTAAATCAATAAATGGTATAAATCTTATTAGTAAAGATAATTGTGTGTCTTTTATAAGGTAGGACGTAGGTTTGGCGTTTAAAAAGGAAAAGCATTAAGAATCGTTAGAAAAATTTAGAAAAGAGTATTGCTACCCAACTTATATCCGATGGTGGAACCACAAGCGTAGCTCTCACTTTGGATGGCACAAAATATGATGATATAAAATCTAGCTCAAAAACTCAAGTAGTGTTTTAACAATATATAATATATAACAGAGACCAGGGACATGAAGAGATTCCTTGTTGGTGCTTTACTGTTCTAACATAGTGTATTCCAGATCGAGTCGGCACATGTTAAGGTTCATATATATGACGACATTAGGCGAAACCCGGATGCATGGTTAATGGTCCATGATCCTCATCCGAACAAGAACACATATATGATTAGGTTAGGAGAAATGCGCGGTACACTTAAAAAGATATTACCTATAATTTTGTCCAAGATGATGTGGCAGCTGGCATCATCTACTTGTGAAGCTTATGCAAACTAGTTAGCTACATAACTAACCATTTATGTTTGAAATCTGGTTAGTGGTCATACAATTATTTTGCTAGAGTTAATGATTGGGCTAAGTATCTGAAAATGTATTAAATTATGACAAAAACTCTATTGTGTGTACACACTTTTTAAAACTTCTATTGTATGTATCTAATTTCTATTTATTGTTATTTGTATGTAACTTTATGATCTGGAGCTTTATATGAATTCCACGTGGATGTTTTGTACGGATGACACATTCGACAAGTTTTATACAATTAGCAATAATCGAAAATTGAATACACACAATAGAGGTTTTGAAAGTTGATACACACAATATTGTTTTTGTCATAGTTTGTTACATTTTCACACACTTAGTCCTTAATGATTTGTAAACCAATAATTTTGTTACACCATATTGTATTCTAGACCAACGCATTATTTGTAAGATCCGATATAGAGCAACAAATTCATAAGACTAGCATAACACCCGTGCTATGCAGCGGAGTGTAATATATTATTGTAATAAGCCAACGATAGTTGTATATTTTATATTATTTTATGATGTATTACTTATGATGGTGAATCGATAACGATAACTTGAAATGTAGAATTAGAAATAAGAAAGATGAAAGGGTTAAGAGTAAAAATTAAACATTTTAAATTTGGAAGTGTTGAATCTTAATTTTAAGATTGTCAAATATAAAGTATGGAAATGCATTATATATAATATAAATATATATAAATATAAATATAAATATAAATATAGATATAGATATAGATAATGATAATGTGGAGTGATTAACTGATTATCTGGTCCACCAACTATTATAGTTGGGGCACAATCAGGACAGTTAGCAAGTAAGCAAAAATCCTCTCAGTTTAATGGTTACATTAAATACACTCGCAACGTACCATTTAATTAAGCCTACAAAAGAATGAAAGAACACAAGAAAAGTGACAAACCATTATTGATTTCATACTCTATATATAGCTTGACACTTTATATATAAAAATAACATGCATTGCCATAAATTTTCTGAAACCTTTGATTGTACGTATAAGTCGGAGTAGAAAACAAATTAGTAGCTAGGAATACGTCTTCAAAATGTTAGTGACTTATTTTAACTTACATCGTGTCTAATGTACAAAATTTACTTCTACTGTGCGGACATAATTTTCATTTAACTGGCGTGTCATCCACGTAATAATCGAAAGTTGAAATACACACAATATAAGTTAAATTTGTTATTAAAAAACTGTAAAATTTCACATAGCTATATATTTACGTGTTTTGAAGCATTTAATCAAATTAATATTGTACGTATTGTGTTAGCAAGTGGCGGAGCCTCACAACCTTTAATTATTGGATAAGGGATAATTAAGTGTACGCTAAGTCGCTGATTGGATTTTGTTGTTGATTGGATTTTAATTTACGATACCGATCATATGAGTATGAGTAAATTATTAAAGGGTGAGATTGAGCTTTTAATATTTAACAATCTCAATTCTGACAACAAAAATATAGAAGAGAATCCCTTTTTTAAATGGTTTTTTTTTAAGTAACTTGAAAACGAATGCCCAACTCCATTCTAGTCACAATCTCCAACTTCAGTTCCAACCACAATCTCGAGGTCTAGTAAGTTGTTACAAAATATACCTAAAATGTTGTGTTTATATACAGGAGTATAAGTTTTTAATCTAATATAGGTGGTTTTGATTAATGTTTATGGAAAAATAGCAGAGACGGATGTAGAAGGGGGTGGGGGTGGGGGGGGGGGGGGGGGGGGGGGTGGGGGTTACGGGGGGCAGCTGCTACCCCTAAGATTCTAAAATCATGTAAAAAAGAAAATTTTTTAAAAGTATTTATGATATTTTTTAAGTTTTGTCCCCTATAATTAAACAAATAAACAAATTCTCCCCCCTCCGCAATTAATAAATCCTTGATCCGCCCATAAAAAATAATACAGTACATATTAATATGTTATATTTAGTTGTACGCATCTTACATATGCACTTGGTACAATTTGTATGCAAGCAAGACGGGTGTATTTAGTCGCAAATTTCAAATCTCCGTACGTGTTATGTGAAATGGAGTAGTGCTTGCAATTGCATTTAGCTTTATTCTAAATTCTATATTGCGTCATCAACTTCTTTTTCTTATTAATATGTACTAATTTAAGAACCGCGAATTTCGCGAAATTGTCCATGAAGAATACTTATGTCGCCTCATATATATGTACGTCCGCACTAATTTGCATTATCAATGTACGTTAACGGTCAATTAGTCACGATCAAATTTTATCATATGAAGCAAAACCTAAGATTTAATTCGAATGCTATGAGTATATGTATAACGAATGTATTTATGGATTGCATTAGTAGATAAAAGATATTGAAACCAAAAGACTGTTCAAATGTTCACCGTTTGAATTAGACGACTTAACTTAATTATCAGTGAAGCACGACTATCTTGTAAAATTATTTACTTTGATTTTTGTTTGAAGTATGATAAAATACATTTTGCTATATTATTTGTTAAAATTCCTATATTATTTTTATTCTTCGTAAATTTGTTTGGTTATACTTATTACAACAGTGAGAAATCGTTTGAATAATTACTCAAACAATGTAATTAGTTATATTCGAGAAGTTAGTGAGGACTTTTGGGATATACTTTTCAAAAACAATGTATTTATATTCAAGAAAATCGCTAAAGCTATGAGATTATTATATTTTCAAAAATTTTAACATACACTTAGTTTTAAAATAGATCCACGTGATATTGTGATAGTATAAACGAAAAAACAAAAGCCAAAAACTTAATATTTTGAGATTAGAAGTTAATTTTGAAATTATATAACACTTCTATTAGCAATCATGTGATGTGATCAACTTTGTTTGTATCATAATCACTATCAATATAAGCGTTAGCATCCTTTGTCTAACAGATATGAAACACCCCGAAAACGTACCATTTTTTTTTTTAAACATATTGTTTACTTCTTATCGTTTCATCACTCACTGAATTATTATACATTCATATTATCTTTCCTTACATTCGACTTACTAGATAAAACAATTATTTTCTGAAACAAAGATGAATCCGTCGTATTCCCTTGAATACGACCAGATTCAATTGAATACGACCGTATTCTAACGAATACGCCGTATTCCACAGCATTTTAAGCTCAACTCGGTGACAGAACTGAAATTAAGGAATACGTTTTTTAATACGGTTGGGAATACGCCGTATTCCCATGAATACGACCGTATTCCTCCAGGTCTAAGCAGCCTGCACATTTTATGACCAAAACTCGACTTTCAAACTGGCATAACTTTTAAACGACAACACCTGGTAACTTGAAATTTTGCAGGCAACTGTACTTTGAACATAAGAACGTTTCTACTTTCACACTTTTTCAAATTTTGCGATAAATCTCGTTTTGACCCGTTAACTCATTTTCGGCTATTTCTAACCAAAATTTTGACACATCAAGTTCTAATTCATTCACAATCTGACTTTGGTCTTTTTACCAAACTTTCAATACATCATTTACAACTTATTAGTGTCATTACAATTGACCTTACTTGAATATAACTTGTTTTGACTCGTAAAACTCATTGGTCGCCCATTTGGGCACCAAATGACCCGATTGGGTCCTTGACCATTCTAACCCATTCTTTTGACCAACCTTCACTTAATTGACTTAATTAAGTCAAACTAACTCAAAAACATCAATGTTTAACCATAACATTACCAAATGACTCTTTTAACTTTCATAACTAACTTTAAACATTCAAGTAGCTTTCACACATCAAACTTCACAATTCAAGTCTCACCATACAAACTTTAACTCCAACTTTATCTCTGACTTTGACCATAGAGTTGACTTTTCTCAAAACATTACATATACCACAAGTGAGACTTCATATCATTTTCAAAACATCAAACTACATGTCATAACTTTTACAAAAAGGGGTGTACATATATATCCAGAGCATGATTAAAAGAGACAAGACTTGTTACCGAACTAAGTAACAAGCTCCACCAAAAGCTTCACACGTGCCCTTTACCCAAGTCCCCTCTATTGACACTTGGCTCACCTGAAACATTTAAACATAACACGTAAGCAATTGCTTAGTAAGTAATGGAAGCTTTAACATAAACATAAACATCATCACATTAAGGATCCTTAAACATCATCATGCTAACTACTAAGAGTTAACATTTATACCAAGCTAATGGTCATGATCCATTACTTGAAAAACCGTCAAGCTAATGGCTCACCCATTACTTGACTCTACATTTATATCCATCTACTTACCTTTATCTTGAAACTTTACACAACTTGAAATAACTTCTTTTGCTTGATAACCTATACATACAAACACATAGCATGATCAATTAACATAACTCTCTACTTTCTTAACTTAATCTCATAACTAGGTGTTACTCACTAACACCTATCATACACCACTAGTGTTCTATAATTAGGCTTTATAATCACATGTAATTGGGTAAACATCACTTTCATAATCATAATCATCACCAATTCATCTTAATTCTTCAATTCTCCAATACACATAAACTATAAAAACCCAATTATATATGAATATGATTTATTTAACTAATTTAACATAAATTTAACATAGCATATAACTTATTGACATACATGGAACACTAATTTAACAATTTAACTAACATACATGATCATTCCATCATCTAGGGTTTATGAAACTTGAACCCTAATATAAATTGAGCAATTAGAAAGATCCCACATACCTTAGAGATGCTTAATATGAACTTAGAGATCATAATTCACTCAATTCCTTCTTCAATTTCTGATTTTTCTTCTGGTTTCTCTTTTCCCTCTCAAACACACGCACACATACGTTCTAAAATTTCAGTCTGGAATAAAAGAGAACCTGCAGGAATATATTTTCCATCTTTTATTTACTTCACTCCCCTCAAATTTAGTTCTTTACATATCTAACCCTTCTAACAGATTTTCTCTAATTTGGTTAGTCCTTCTAACCAAATTCTAACCATTCAGTTACTTTAAACATTTAACATTTTAAATACATATAAAACTAAAACATAAACGTATTTTAAACTATAAAACTTACGTATTTTAGGGGTGTTACAACTCTCCCCTACTTATTCAGGATTGTGTCCTCACAATCCATTCTTGATACAAAGCCGGATAATAAACAATGATTTCTTCTTCCGGCTCCCACGTAAACTCTGAACCTTTTCTGTGCTTCCATTGGATTCTAAACAACCGAATATCTTTGTTTCTTAACTTCTTGACTTTCTCATCGAGGATAGCTATTGGTTGTTCAACATAATTTAATTGGTCATTGACTTCTATTTCTTCCAATGGCACATATGATGCCTCATCCACTAAGCACTTTCTTAAATAAGATACATGAAAAGTGCTATGAATATTTGCCAATTCACTTGGTAGCTCAAGACGATAAGCTACCTTACCAACTCTTTCAAGAATCTTAAAAGGACCAATGAACCGAGGACTTAGCTTGCCTCGTTTCCTGAATCTGATAATACCTTTCCATGGAGATACTTTTAACATAACCATATCTCCAACTTCAAACTCTAATGGGCGTCTTCTTTTGTCGGCATAGGACTTCTGTCTATCTTGAGCAATCTTTAACCTTTCAATGATTTGATCAATCTTTTCTGTCGTCTGTTGTACTATATCTGTATTGCCCATTTCTCTTTGTCCGACTTCACCCCAACATATTGGAGTTCTACACTTTCTCCCATATAACATCTCATAAGGTGGCATACCTATACTTGCATGATAACTATTATTATAGGAGAACTCTGCTAACGGTAAATGCACATCCCAATTACCTTCAAAATCTATAACACACGCCCGCAACATGTCTTCTAAAGTCTATATCGTTCTTTCACTTTGGCCATCTGTCTGCGGGTGGTAAGCTGTGCTAAGATTAATACGTGTACCAATATCATCTTGAAACTTGGCCCAAAACCGTGAAGTATATCTATTATCTCTATCAGAGACAATAGAAACTGGCATACCATGACGTGCAATTACCTCCTTAACATATAAATCTGCTAAAGCTTCTATAGACATCGTTTCTTTAATAGGCAGAAATAATGCACTTTTCGTCAATCTATCCACTATCACCCAAATCGCATCATGCTGACGCTGAGTCTTTGGCAATTTGGTGATAAGATCCATCGTTATGTGTTTCCACTTCCAAACAGGTATGTCTAAAGGCTGCATCTTCCCATATGGCTTCTGATGCTCAGCCTTCACCTGTAAGCAAGTTAAACACTGCTCAACATATTTAACAATATCTCTTTTCATACCTGGCCACCAGTATTCTGATCTTAAATCGTGGTACATCTTTGTTGCGCCAGGATGAATGGAATACTTTGATTTATGGGCTTCATTTAACAATAATGTCTTCAAATCCCAAGAATTTGGAATCCAAATTCTACCATATCGAGTCTTTAACCCACGTGAGTCTTCTACTATACTATCAACTTGACCTTTGATCCGTTCTAATCGAATATCTTTTTCTCTCTAAGCTTTTTGTTGTACTTCTTTAATTTGATAAAACAAGCTAGGAGTAACGGAAATTCTAAGAGATTTAACTGTTAGAGCAAGATGGGCTGCCTTTCTGCTTAAAGCATCAGCTACAACGTTAGCTTTCCCCGGGTGGTACAATATTTCACAATCATAATCTTTAACAAGATCTAGCCATCTTCTTTGTCTCATATTCAAATCTCTTTGATCAAAGAAGTACTTTAAACTTTTGTGATCTGTATATATAGTACTCCTCACACCATAGAGATAATGCCTCCATATCTTTAAGGCAAAAACCATCGCTGCAAGTTCTAAATCATGCGTTGGATAATTCTTCTCATTTTGTTTTAATTGTCTAGAAGCATATGCTATCACTTTGCCACGTTGCATAAGAACACAGCCCAAACCACTATACGATGCATCACAATATATCACCAAGTCTTCAGTACCTTCTGGAAGTACTAAGACTGGTGCTTGACTGAGTTTCTGTTTTAAAATCTGAAAGGCTTGTTCTGCTTTTTCATTCCATTCAAACTTGATATTCTTTCTAGTAAGCTTTGTAAGTGGCATTGCGATCTTTGAGAAGTTTTGAATAAACCGTCTGTAATAGCCAGCTAATCCAAGAAAACTTCTGACTTCGGTTGGAGTTGTTGGAGCACTCCATTTCATAACTGCTTCAACTTTAACTGGATCAACCATAATACCCTCACTATTGACAATATGCCCAAGAAACTGCACTTCCCGAAGCCAAAACTCACACTTTGAGAACTTAGCATAAAACTTCTCTCTCCTTAACATCTGTAGCACTTGTCTTAAATGATAATCGTGATCATTAGCAGATTTAGAATAGATTATAATATCGTCAATAAACACGATTACAAACTTATCAAGCATTGGACGACAAACTCTATTCATCAAATTCATAAAAGCTGCAGGTGCATTCGTTAAACCAAACGGCATTACGACAAATTCATAGTGCCCATACCTCGTTCTGAAAGCAGTTTTACAAACATCTTCTTCTCTGACCCTCAATTGATGGTAACCAGAGCGTAAATCAATCTTTGAAAAGTAACTAGCACCCTGCAACTGATCAAACAAGTCATCAATCCTAGGTAATGGGTACTTATTCTTGATAGTCACCTTGTTTAACTCTCGGTAATCTATGCACATTCTCATTGAACCATCTTTCTTCTTCACAAATAAAATAGGAGCTCCCCACGGAGAACTACTTGGGCGTATAAAACCTTTATCTAACAGTTCTTGCAACTGTTTCATTAATTCCTGCATTTCGGTTGGAGCAAGCCTATATGGTGTCTTAGCAATAGGTGTAGCTCCAGGCATTAATTCAATCTTAAATTCAACTTGCCTATCGGGCGGGATGCCCGGTAACTCATCGGGAAATACATCAATAAACTCTCTTACTACCGGAATTTCCTCAATCTTTGGAATTTGAATCTGAGCATCTATCACATGTGCCAAAAAGGCTTGACAACCATGTGACAAATGTCGCTTAGCTTTAGCAAAAGTACAAACCGGGATATGCATTTCTTTCTTTTCTCCGTAAATATCTAACAATTCACCACGAGGTACCTTAACTCTTACAATCTTTTGCTCACATTGAATCATTGCATCGTGAGCCGCTAACCAATCCATACCAATTACAACATCGAATTCTCCCATTTGCATAGGGATTAAATTTATAGAAAAAGGCTCATTACTTATTTCTAACCGACACCCTCTATAAACTTTCGTAACATATACTGTTCTATCATCAGCTATTTCAACATCTAAGGGAGTGTCTAAGTCAGAAAGTGGAATCATGAAACTTTTACTAAACTTTTTTGAAACAAATGATCTAGAGGCACCCGAATCAAAAAGAACATATGCAGGTATTAGGTTTACTAAAAAGGTACCTGACACTACATCTGGGGTCCCCTTGGCTTCCTCTGCTGTGATTTGGAATGAACGAGGCCTGGCTTTTGGAACTTCAGTCGACTTCTTATCAGATGGTTTACGATATGCTGAAGAAGCTGACTGAGACTTCAACTTTGGACATTCTGACTTCACATGACCAGGCTCGTAGCATCCATAACATACCTTCAATGGATGAGGACAGTCCTTGCTGAAATGACCTTCCTCACCACATTGATAGCAAACGTTTAACCCGAATCTGCATACTCCAAAATGCTTCTTGTGACATTTCTTACATTCTGGAGGTACAGACTTTTCTGTCTTCTTCTCTTCTCGACAAGAACTATCACTAGCTTTGAACTTCTTTGAGGGAATGAGACTTGATTCAGCTTTTCTTTTTGCAACAGCTTTCTCACCTTTCTTTAACTCTAACTCTTGAAAACGAGCTTCATTCACAATTTCTTCAAAAGACTTACAACGACTAGGTTGAATAAACTGACTTATTTCTTTCTTCAACACCTCATGAAAATGATCTATAAGCCGCTTTGGATTCTCCATATAATTTGGACAGAATTGAGCTCTATCCAGAAATACACCAACTAACTCATTAATCGATTCAGTCGTTTGTTCCATTGCAAGAAACTCACGACGAATTCTCTTTAAATCTGCTTCTTGAGAATAAGTATTCTCAAACATTTTCTTAAAATCATCCCAACTCATCTTATTTATAGCTTCATCCCCTAAGGTACGGCATTGAACTTCCCACCAATTTTTAGCACGTGCCTTTAAGAGATTAGCAGCAAAGATCACTTTCAAATCTGCGGGGCAACGTGAAGTAGTAAAAGCCCCTTCTACCTCCATAACCCACCGGTAACATTTAATCGGGTCTAAATCCCCTTCAAAATCTGGCGGATTACAAGCTGAAAAGTCTTTATAACTAAACTTCCTACTTTCTTCCGAAATTGGAGCTTGAGGAGGTACTTCTTGTCTAACTCCAACTGTTTTATCTTTTTGTTTCTGAAATTCTTCACTAACTACCTCTCTAACAGTCTCTATAATCGTTGACTTTAGAAGAGGAATAGATGCTTTTTAAGCAATACCAATTTCTTGCGAGATAAAAGATTTCATCTTCTCAATTATCGGGTCTATATCTTGAACAGGAGACTGAGACTTATCTTGACTGCCTCCTGTATCGGTGGTCTCTACTTCTTTACTCATCTTATCTGAAACGTTCACGTAACACATTAACATAATAACTTAAACATTTAATGTCTACCTTAACACAAACTTTGCTACAAACAGTTAATAACTTGTTAACATTCAATCCTCTAATGTCTCGTGATTTCCATGGATACATATAAGGTAATATGGTAATCATTGCGTTGGCCAGACGCACTAATTATCGTATTATTTTAAGCACATCCATAGTCTGCACGTCACACTTTGAGTAAAGAATCATTAACAATTTATTAACCCACTACATATCTTACTAAATCATGCTCAACATCATAATAAAATTGGTCTAAGTCCAAGTACCCACTAATGGTGGATACCTGAATCCCTTAAACCGTGCTCTGATACCAACTTGAAACACCCCGAAAACGTACCATTTTTTTTTTTAAAACATATTGTTTACTTCTTATCGTTTCAGCACTCACTGAATTATTATACATTCATATTATCTTTCCTTACATTCGACTTACTAGATAAAACAATTATTTTCTGAAACAAAGATGAATCCGCCGTATTCCCTTGAATACGACCGGATTCAAATGAATACGACCGTATTCCAACGAATACGCCGTATTCCACAGCATTTTAAGCTCAACTCGGTGACAGAACTGAAATTAAGGAATACGTTTTTGAATACGGTTGGGAATACGTCGTATTCCCATGAATACGATCGTATTCCGACGAATACGACCGGATTCCTCCAGTTCCAGCAGCCTGCACATTTTATGACCAAAACTCGACTTTCAAACGGGCATAACTTTTAAACGACAACACCTGGTAACTTGAAATTTTGCAGGCAACTGTACTTTGACCATAAGAACGTTTCTACTTTCACACTTTTTTAAATTTTGCGATAAATCTCGTTTTGACCCGTTAACTCATTTTCGGCTATTTCTAACCAAAATTTTGACACATCAAGTTCTAATTCATTCACAATCTGACTTTGGTCTTTTTACCAAACTTTCAATACATCATTTACAACTTATTAGTGTCATTACAATTGACCTTACTTGAATATAACTTGTTTTGACTCGTAAAACTCATTGGTCGCCCATTTGGGCACCAAATGACCCGATTGGGTCCTTGACCATTCTAACCCATTCTTTTGACCAACCTTCACTTAATTGACTTAATTAAGTCAAACGAACTCAAAAACATCAATGTTTAACCATAACATTACCAAATGACTCTTTTAACTTTCATAACTAACTTTAAACATTCAAGTAGCTTTCACACATCAAACTTCACAATTCAAGTCTCACCATACAAACTTTAACTTCAACTCTATCTCTGACTTTGACCATAGAGTTGACTTTTCTCAAAACATTACATATACCACAAGTGAGACTCCATATCATTTTCAAAACATCAAACTACATGTCATAACTTTTACAAAAAGGGGTGTACATATATATCCAGAGCATGATTAAAAGAGACAAGACTTGTTACCGAACTAAGTAACAAGCTCCACCAAAAGCTTCACACGTGCCCTTTACCCAAGTCCCCTCTATTGACACTTGGCTCACCTGAAACATTTAAACATAACACGTAAGCAATTGCTTAGTAAGTAATGGAAGCTTTAACATAAACATAAACATCATCACATTAAGGATCCTTAAACATCATCATGCTAACTACTAAGAGTTAACATTTATACCAAGCTAATGGTCATGATCCATTACTTGGAAAACCGTCAAGCTAATGGCTCACCCATTACTTGACTCTACATTTATATCCATCTACTTACCTTTATCTTGAAACTTTACACAACTTGAAATAACTTCTTTTGCTTGATCACCTATACATACAAACACATAGCATGATCAATTAACATAACTCTCTACTTTCTTAACTTAATCTCATAACTAGGTGTTACTCACTAACACCTATCATACACCACTAGTGTTCTATAATTAGGCTTTATAATCACATGTAATTGGGTAAACATCACTTTCATAATCATAATCATCACCAATTCATCTTAATTCTTCAATTCTCCAATACACATAAACTATAAAAACCCAATTACATATGAATATGATTTATTTAACTAATTTAACATAAATTTAACATAGCATATAACTTATTGACATACATGGAACACTAATTTAACAATTTAACTAACATACATGATCATTCCATCATCTAGGGTTTATGAAACTTGAACCCTAATATAAATTGAGCAATTAGAAAGATCCCACATACCTTAGAGATGCTTAATATGAACTTAGAGATCCTAATTCACTCAATTCCTTCTTCAATTTCTGATTTTTCTTCTGGTTTCTCTTTTCCCTCTCAAACACACGCACACATACGTTCTAAAATTTCAGTCTGGAATAAAAGAGAACCTGCAGGAATATATTTTCCATCTTTTATTTACTTCACTCCCCTCAACTTTAGTTCTTTACATATCTAACCCTTCTAACAGATTTTCTCTAATTTGGTTAGTCCTTCTAACCAAATTCTAACCATTCAGTTACTTTAAACATTTAATATTTTAAATACATATAAAACTAAAACATAAACGTATTTTAAACTATAAAACTTACGTATTTTAGGGGTGCTACAAGATAGCACCCTTTTTGACTATATAATTTAAAGAGTAGACTAGGGACCAATACTAACTCATGAAGATACCTACTCAAAAATATATATGGAGGCATGTTAGTGGATTTGAATGCAGTTTGGGTACAATTTTTTTTGTTTCGCGGGTATGGATATAGGGATGGCTTTTGGTAATACCCGCCCAATTACCCATACCCGTATCTATAGTCGTTTGCCCGTATTCATACCCGCATAATTGTTATTATTAATTTGAGTTTTTTTATAATATATATTATCTTTTTTTATATAAGAAGATAATGCACATATCAACTGGTGAACTTTATATCATACGCTTTTATATTTGGATTTCCCTGATTATTACATTTTAATTTTGATTGATATGAAAACATAAACGTACCGAAACTTTGAATTAGTTAATTAAGTATTTAAATTGTTAGCTTTAAGATTTGAAATGTTGAATACACTATAGTTTATGGTATTTTGGTTTCTTTTTTTTTTACCAAGCAGGTATTGGTCCGGGTATGGATACGTATATTCTAAACGGGTATGGGTACAGATACACTAAAACCCACCCGAACCCGACCCGTACTATCCCTAATCCAAGAATTGGAAATTATAAATTGATAAAAGATTAAAGCGATCATATAGAAATTTAGATCACCGGGTGATGGAATGAAGCACTAAAATTTTTGGATTGAAAAATAACGTATTGGGGTTTTTTTCAGGAAAAAATAAAGCAGATTGTAGGAAGAGTTTGAAATATGGAAGAAATAATGAAATACTTTTTAAATTAAATTTTTCATAGAATATTTGAGGAGTGATTTACAATTAAGGAAAAAAAAAGATTTATATTGAAAATATTAAAGGGTGTATATTGTAAATATGGAAGGGTATATTAGTCTTTTAATATCATAAAAATGATTAAGTATGTCATTAATTAACTTAAAGGGTTAGATCTTTGATCTCCATCTAATGGTTATTATTTTTCCGTAATTTTTGTTATAATGTATAAGATAGATATAACTTTCAAATATCTTTTGTATGTATCATGTAATAATTTTGATAATGTAACCACCAGTAAGGATGACAAGGGAGCCCTTACATGATGACAAGTCAGCAATTTAATAAATATTTACAATAGTGATACTTGAAAGTTATATACACATAATAGAATAAAATGAAATTTAATACGGACTATAGAGTTAATTTGAGTTAAAGTGCACTTTTAAGCACTAATCCTTTGTTAAAGGTAATACTATTTGCTAGCTTCATCTTGTATTCTTCGATTTTTTTCTTATTTACAAAAAATAAGAATTAAAATTAGGGTTAATTATTTGGTTATTTATCTAACTTTCCCTTTTTTACTATTGTATGTAACAAACTTTCAAAACATTTATTGTATGTAATAAAATTGTAAAAAATGCTATTGTATGTAACAAACTTTCAAAACATCTATTGTATGCAATGAACTTGTAAAAAATCTCTATTGTATGTAGCGGGTTACCATGTGTACATGCCAAACTCAAAATGGCTCTTTAACATTAGTTTGTGGCGGCACGAGCAAACTTGAGCAAATCATTGACTACCGCACCATACGATAGCCATTTTTTACAAGTTTATTGCATACAATAGATGTTTTGAAAGTTTGTTACATACAATAGCATTTTTTACAAGTTTATTACATACAATAGATGTTTTGAAAGTTTATTACATACAATAGTAAAAAGTGCAAAGTTAAATACATAACCAAACAATTAACCCTTAAAATTAAAGATCGATCTAAAGTTATATTAGTTTTTATTACACAGATAACTCATTTGGCAAAATGTCCATGTTTTCTTCCCTGTCCCACAAAGCTTACCGATGTTATGTTTGCATGGAAAAGTATCGACCACGTGTACGTAAATTCAATAGTCGAAGAAAATGACATTATTGTGTTTTAAATCCTAACGGCAAGGACGTGGGCATGTCACTTTTTGATTAAATTCCTTATATATACATTATACTATGCACCATAATTTACTTGGAAACTAAATATGACAACAACAACCATCTCTCTTCTTTTCCTGATTCTCATTGTCAACATTCTGTCTCTGCAACAACGTTCCTATGCTCAGAATAACACAATCTCCGCAGTTTTCGTGTTCGGAGACTCGACCGTTGACCCTGGAAACAACGACTACCTTCCCACTTATTCTAAAGGGAACTTCCCACCTTATGGAAAAGATTTCATCAATCACGAGGCCACTGGACGGTTTAGTAACGGCCGACTTGTTACTGATTTTGTCGGTACATATCTATCATGACAGTACCTATTCTTTTACTTTAATCCTATATTTTTGATGAAACATTCTTTTACCTTGCAACCTATATAATCTAAGTTTTTAGGTTTTATTATTGTTTACGAGTGAAATATATACCGTACGAGAAATGTTCAGTTGCGGGTTCATGATTGATACTTGATACTGACCGGTATTTAGATTTCTTTAACAGGTAGACAATGAACATAACAATCTATATATGAATATTACTAATTACATCACATAAATCATATTACTACATTACGCAACTAAATGGATCCGTAGTCAGGATTATCCCTACCTATCTAGTATCTACCTATAGAGTAAGAAACATAAATAAGAAAGATTAGAGATAATAATGTACTTTAGTTGATCTATTATTCATGTTATGTCATTTTCTATACATTGGCTAGTAAAAGCTTTTATACGTGTAGCATTTCTCATCCAATGATTATGTAGCATTTTATCATTATAGACTTATAGTTATTAGTCTAAATTGTTTGCATTTGCATGTCATCATATATTCAGCTGAATTTGTGGGAGTGAAAAAAAACTTACCACCTTATTTGGATCCAAGTTTAACCATCGAAGACCTCATGACTGGTGTTAGCTTTGCTTCTGCTGGTGCTGGTTTCGATCCATTTACTTCTCAACTTGGTGTAATCTCTCTCTCTTTCTCTCTTGCTTATCTGATCTCTTTATATGCGTACGTATATGAACTTAAGGATATACATGGAAGAAAATATATATATATTAGGGTAAGTACTTTTAGTTTATATGTATATATTTAATTTTTAAATGTATCGGTAATTACATATTTGACTAATTAAATCTGAGTCTCAATATTAAGAACGTAAATGAAAATTTTGTTTTCTATTAATCCGTGAATGTATCAGTGAAAATAGTTTGCTTCTATGCAGTAACGGATCCAGGAATCCACATCACGGGTACAAAAGTTATCACTTAAAATCTTTTTAATAGTAAATGAACTAAACTTAGTGTATGTACTTTTTTTTTTCTTAAGAAAAAGTTCATGATGTAGTAAAAGATGTATCGAATGCTTTTTATTCTCATAATGAGCTATTTTTAAGAGGACCTAATCACATTTGATGTTGGACTAAATTGAAAGTTTCTACGTAATTATATTATAAGCCCACTTTGATGGGTCCAAAAAATGATCCCATAAAGCTTTAACATATCAAGTATAATTGACAAATAATTATTGTATCTAATTATCTATGAACTATCAGTGTCCTAACATGTTACATCAGTGTCCTAAAATGCAACAAATTATGACAAATAATTATTGCATCTATGAACTATCAAAACTTCTATGGTATGTATTTAATTAACTTTCAAGTTGTTGCTATTTATATGTAATTTTTTTTAACTTGACAATTTGTATAGATGCTACATTGTAATTAACTTTCAAATTGTCAAATAACCAACTTTTATGTATAGTCCAATATAAGAAAGCAAATTAGGAAGGGTTCTTTAATTTGGACCTTCGTTTTTTATGACAGTATGTAATAACTAGCAAGAAAAAGACTAACGTCCATTTTTTTATGATGATCGTTGTTATCTGCAGTTGGCGCTTACGCAATCACAACAACTGGACTTATTTAAAGAATATAAGAAAAAACTAGAGGCGGCAATAGGCAAGGAAAGGACCGATGATTTGGTTAAAAGGGCAGGGTACCTTGTTAGCTCCGGTACCAACGATTTCACTTTCAACTACAACGGACCTATTACACTTCGAAAGAAAGAATATCCTACTATTACCGAGTATCAGAAATTTCAATGGCAGTTGATTGAAAAATTCTTGCAGGTTTGCAATCTTCAATCCTCCTTTTCTCATCATAATTTTCATTCATATCGCATTTAGCTTAGCGGTATGTGAGTAACTAATCGGTCTAAAAGATTATGACTAGGTTCAACTCTTACTATTGATATATCGAGTGTATATATATATAAGAGTTGTGTCAGTTGTGATAGTATTTTCTTTTCTTAAACATAAAAAAAATCATCCAAGGCAACGTGTATCATTTTCATCTGGTACATCACCATAATTGCTTCAGCATATCAAGTATAATTAATTGATTTGACTTTTACCGTTATTGTATCGTACACCCGACATATAGGAGCAGATAGTAGGCCATTCAATCAAATTAATTAAACAGAGAAGTTCGCATTAATTATACTAGACTATTTCATGTGATTGGTGTAACTACACATCATCATATCATGGTTGAGATATATGTGTAACTCCTTAAATCAAGCAAACACGTAGCTCGATAGATTTCAAACTATCTTAACTATAACATAGAAATAAGGTATCCTACAAACAATGCTATTAGTATATATTACTCCGTAGTATAATTAGATTATATTTAAGTGCAACCCAACCTCTAGAAATCCTGTTATCATTTTGTGGGTGACAATTTAAGTTGGATCGGGGTGGTGGCCAAAATTTCCTCAACCCTAAACACGACTAGATAAACGGGTACACCCGACACTAGAAACCTGTATAAATACATTAATTTTATATACAATGATTGTTATAAACTCACAATACATTAATTCTATACAATTAAAATAAAATATTATAGATAACTGGTTGGCTGGTAACCCGGTTATAAATATACAGACCTAAATCCGGCTTAAATTAAGGGTTAATTGTTTGGTTATGTATCTAACTTTGCTCGTTTTATTATTGTATGTAACAAACTTTCAAAACATATATTGTATGCAATAAACTTGTAAAAATCCCTATTGTATGTCACAACTTTTAAAAACATCTATTGTATGCAATGAACTTGTAAAAAATCTCTATTGTATGTTGCGGGTTACCATGTATACATGCCAAACTGAAAATGGCTCTTTAACATTGGTTTGTGGCGGCACGAGCAAACTCAAGCAGATCATTAACTACCACACCATACGATAGTGATTTTTTACAAGTTTATTGCATACAATAGATGTTTTGAAAGTTTGTTATATACAATAGCATTTTTTACAAATTTATTACATACAATAGATGTTTTGAAAGTTTATTACATACAATAGTAAAAATGACAAATTAGATACATAACCAAACAATTAACCCTTAAATTAATAGGTAGGTTGGATGGTCGAGGGCTTGGTGGGTCAAAATCCACCCAAATTTGTTTATTTTCGTATCACGTCCGAAATTTTTAGCCCTAGTTAAATTTATAGTTTGTCACCTCCCAAATCAACAAAAGAAAATTTTCTTAACAACGACTAGTAGCTTAAGTCTTAACATTATTTATTTATTTATATCATGTATTATCATTATCATGCCGAACAAGATGTTACAAGACATTTTTAAAACAATACCATGATAACTAATTTGAACCCGGTATCCATATCGAGTATCGAACATCGACGAGGACTTGATTTAGGCAACGAATGAGACTGTTTTTATATCTCCTTCAATTCGAGATTTTGCATTTCCAATTATTCAACCCTTATGAACTTGTTACTTAAGGAAATAAGATTTTTGAGTTAATTCAAGGCTAATGTTTATTATTAACAGGATTTGATGGATGAGGGTGCAATGAAGATAGGGGTGGTGGGTGTACCTCCAATCGGATGCTTGCCTGCTATCATTACTATCAACTCAAAGAGACCCTTCACCTACCGCGAATGTATTGAAAATCTTAATTCCCTATCAAGAAGTATCAACCAAATGCTACAAACTAATCTTAAAGGCGTCGAAAGACCAGGCACAAGGGTCGTGTATGCAGATATATACACTCCTATCATCGACATGGTTGAACATAAAACTAAATATGGTAAGTCCATCTTTCTTCCTCTATTTATATGGAATTTGCTAACGTGTACTCCGGATGGTTGATAAGGCATCTATTGAAATCAAAATTTTCCCAAATATGACAGTATGCATATATAATTTTATAACCCCATCTTCTTCGATCATTAATTTTTGTTTTCACAGGTTTTGAAGAATCCCACAAGGGTTGTTGCGGAACTGGGATAATCGAAGCAGATTTTGGGTGCAATCGACATTCCCCATTGTGTGATGATGTCTCCAAGTATGTATTTTGGGATGCATTTCATCCGAGTGAAAAAGGATACCGTATTATCTTCAATTCCCTCAAATCAGTGATTCAAGATAACTTAGCATGAGTGCTACTGTGACAACTCTCCAAATTAGGTATTAATTAAACATTAAGCATGTGCATTCTTACGCTAATTTCCTGGTTAAGTTTAAACAAAACTTTTTGATATGATGTAAGCCTAGCAAGCCCAATACTTTTAAACCAAAAAGTATTACTTAATACGTAGTTATTTATTATTGCGTACAAATGTATCGGAACGAACCCGACAAAAATAAATAACAAAAGTTGGTGACACAAAAATAATTAATAATTCAGTTATTAATTACGAGTATTAATATATCTATAACATATAGATGAAACGACTTAGATACACGTTTTATATAAAACATATTATAACACGAACAGAAATAATTGTAAAACGTACCCAGAGATCACAAATCATAGAAGTTCTATTTTTCTCATTCGTTTGAAAGTATTTAGAACATTACCTCAAAATATGAATTCGAAATTTAACCGAAATTTGGCATCTAATTGGATACGCGCAGTAAAATATACAAAATTGTACAACTGTCAAAAATAATGAAAACGTCATTATTCTAAATTTAGATAACGAACCAGGAGAACATCTACAAAATAAAAATATAAAATGTCCCGTACACGAAATTAACGGGTTAAAATACTACACGAACACTACCCTTAAAATATCTAGAAGACAGATTTGGGGTATAACCCATACTCCCGTTTGAATTCTTGGAACCAAAATTCACTTTATTAATACTCCCTCTCACAATCTCAGTGTACACACACACAAAAAGAGCTACCAAACTTCAATCATTTTGGTTCACTGTGTCTTCCCTTTCTTTTTCATTTTGATCGGCTGAGGCAAACCAACAGAGGAACAACAACATCAGGGAGAAGCAGTAACAACATCAACCCTCATCATCATTGAAGTGAGGAACTTTCTAACATTTAATCTCTTTACTTAAATTTCATTTCATATAATGAGTTTATAGCATAATACATGTATATAACATACACATCGATGATTAATGAACTAAAATCTTGAAATAAGGTTTGTGAGAACACCTTTCTCTACAACTTTTTTTTCATGTATTTAATACTTGAACATGTTATAAGTTTATGTTTTGAAAGATCTATCATGAATGTACAACCAAAACTAAGAAAAACATAAACTTGTTAAAAATCGTTTCCTGGACAGATTATTACTCCTCGGTAGAAAAATCGTAGTAAATCGTAGGAGTTGAATAAATGCATGAAACTAGCGCCAAAATCTTCGTATTTCAGTAAGGAACAACTTTCATGTAGAACGTTTCGCTTGAAAATGAACGGATTGTGATCTAATAACTGATTTATAAAAGTACAGCATGAAAAACGAGTTCTGGACAGGCATATTCACGATTTTTTTTAAAATATTGTGGATGTCTAAAAATCATGAAAACGATACTGGAAGTAGGTGATATATATGGGAACATCGTGTAAAAATTTCGGATTCATTCGATAAGTTTTGTCCCCCGAACTTAGTCCCGAAAGTAGTCGAAAAAGCAGAAAAAGGGTTCGGGGACTGTTTTAGTATTACGTTAAATAACAACACTTTCGGGTTAACCACAAAAAGCAACGACAATTTTTCCGAGCTCAAATAACATATATAAGTGACATGCAAAAGTTTCGGGTAAAAACGAGCACGTTTGACCAAGTCGATATAAACGAGACACAAAACATAAACCTAAACCGACACTTGAAACTAATTTCACAAATGAACGTTTTCTTAACAAATGAAAACTTATACGTTTTATACGTAGATGACGTATTTGTTAAATATATATCCATGCGACACGTGAGAATATGTATTCACATATATATACATATACAAATGAATAAAACGTTTCACCAACGTACGATTTAATAACATACAACAAGTGTATTACCTAAGTATACATATATATAACAAATATATGTACACACAATGATATTGGAACGATGTTCGAATTATACGAACAACTATATACAAAGTATATATACAAATGAAAACAAAACGACCTTCCTTTAAATAGACAATTACATATTGGTTGGTACACTTAACAAGTGTACGATGTGAGAAATAATAACTATATTTCAATATAATGTCACCAACGAATATAACAAACATACGTTATTAAGAAATCAATAATTTCTTCAAACAAACAAACCATTAACATAAATTGATTTAAAAAATCAAACGTACTTATGTTAATACATTTATTGTATTTAGGTTAACATACCTTGGGCAATTGTCTGTTTGGCTGCTAGCTTTCATACCGAGCAAATCACCGTGAGTTCACAGCCCCTACTTTGCAAATGTTTTATGCTTTTAAATATAGGGGTGTAAACATAGAAACTGCATGCAAAACACATGCAGCAAATTATATAAATGCTTTATTGCTTTATACAACTGTTTGACATGAAATTATATATTTCACAACTGTTTTTGGGAATTAGACGACATATCCTAGTACGGACCCAGACTCCCAATGTATGCATGAAAAGTCCTTATGTCATGCAAACTATAACCATTAGCTAGGTGACTCTAGCCACTGAGTATACGAATAGTACTATTGCCGTGACGACCCTCCTGTGGATGGAGCGTATACTTAAATGTCCTTCAGGCAAACAACATAAGTTTTGGTTGTGGTTTGGTTATAGGGTTAGGTCGCGTTACTTTAACCTGCGAGGTTTAGCTCACCTTTCAGGGGATTATAGTCTAAGTATTCTCACATACTGCTTAGGATTACATATCCTACAATTGTTTTTATACTAGAATAACATTCTGGTATCTTTAAATACTGGTAAACAACCAGACACATACTTTGGGTGACAACCCACATAAATCTGTATTTTAGGGTAACAACCGTACAAACTTATATTTTGCAAAACCTGCAAACAATCATTTATTGAATAACAATTTAATATTTCAAACATAAAAAGGTTAACAAACCTCATATTTATACAAAACCTGTGAATTCACTCAACATATTTGTTGACGACTTTCTTTCTATGTTTTACAGGAAATTAGCCATGTAAGTAAGAATCGCATGCATACAGGATGGACAACCCTGGACTACATAAGATGCCACATAATTTTGGGACAAGCTTTTGAGGATTTCCCTTGTATAACTGCAGACATTGCAGTCATACCTGTGAAATCTTATTTATAACTTATGGATTGTAATACTTAAATGTTTTAACACTACTACTACTGTTACGACTTACATAGTCGTGTTACTTTTGTAACAACTATTTTTAAATTGGCATCTTATCTATTATGTTACGCAATAGCCATATGCTCTGAGTATGTATGTACTGTTTGTTTGGATTTAAACTGCTCACGCCCCGTCACGTCATTAAGGCTTCCGCATGTTTAATTAGTACTGATCGTGATTAGCGTTTGGCGGGGTGTGACAGACTTGGTATCAAAGCCATTGGTTATAGCGAACTAGAAGTCTTTAGGTGACTGAAAACCTTAGAGACCTAGACTATAGCCTTGGCTAGAAACATTTATGCATACATGCATACATACTTTTCATACATCTAACATATGACTGACACGTCACACACGATTCCTTTTGCCCCGGCATGTCCTGCTGACGAGCCACACTATCACTTAGGAGAGACCTCCTGTAGACTTCGATTGGTCCGTGCACCTAGGAAGTGCGTAGGAGACCTTCCCACTGGTTTGCTCGCGCCACGGGACAAGACACCCATGACTGTGCCTGAAGAGCCACCATAGAGGTGGTTCCCTCACCTAGACTGGATGCCTCCTATGCATAGGCGTTGGAGAGCCTTAGAGGATATTCCATCTGTTCTGGAGACCGGAGAGTCTTCACGACCACTGTCTATTACTGGTGTTAATTCTACTTTGATTATAGTTGGATTGTGATCTGGATTGTGGATGGATATTCGAGATTTCATAACTATGAGAACTGAAAAATTGTCTTTATAACCTATAGATCTCCTGATCTGGAAAATGACAGAACCTGTTGTGAGTGGATTCTCGTCAGATGATGACATAATCAGCGATGAGCAGATCCAATACACATATGTTGAAACAGAAATAGTTCCAATAGTGGAATTGGTGGATGAGGAAATTGAAAACCACCATTTCGGCATGGTTGACATGGAAGAGTACGAAAGGGTACGAGACCAGGCTGAAAGATTGGATGGTCAAAATTGGGAGCTTGCGTTCAAATGTAGGAACTATGAGCTAGAGTTGAGAATTCTGAAGAGGCCTATGTCTGCACGAATTAAAGATAAAATTCGTTTCTGGAAGAAAGTAGCTAGTGATCGCAAGAAAAGAGTCAAGACTTGGATCAAACGTCTGTGCAAATGCTCAACTGAGAATGATGTGATCTGTCATACGACTCTGCGATACAAGACTATGTTGGAAACACACTATTTCTCTCCCAATCTAAACCAGGAGTAAAAATGTGAAGACATGTACTACGACAGAGAACATAGCTAAAGATAGCTTAATAATGACTTAACAAAGAACTGTCGTAGGAACATAACCATTTTGTTAGATCTATGTATAGCTAAGTTAAGTTTTACCAGTACTAGCATGTACTGTATTCACTTGTATTGTACTGAAAACGTTTATTTGATGGATATAGAAGGATCCATCAAGTTTTGTACGAAACCATGTACGAATGTTTTCACCTAATGTAGGATATAAAGTATATTTGGTTTATACCTCGTAACCTTTACATTATTGAAGACTAGAGTGTCCTACTTACACTGTACACACGTGTTAGAACGAGAAATAACCAATAACCACTTGAAATCATTTCTTGCAAACATTGCAACATATCATACCTCGACGATTGACTTTTATCTTGAATCCCTTGGAACTTAGTTGTGTTAATTGACAATGAAAAGAAATATGTATTTGGCATTATATAATGACGCCTGGCCAACGTGATTATATTGTACAAAGTACATATGGGCGTTTCAAAGTCGTGCGACATATAATGTGAAACCTTATTCTTCAATCCTCCATACTATTTCTTTGATAGACAATGTGAAATCTTGTTCATCACATTCATTATCTTGGCATTGACTTCTGCATTTTATTCATCGCAGAACGAAAACATGCCACCAAAACGAAGAATTACTAGGAACAGTCGACGAACGGCTACACCTCCTGCATCTGAAACTACCTCACCACCTAATAATGAAGAAACCAATGAACAGATGATCGCAAGGCGGATTGCTAAAGGCATTGCCCAGTATGAGGCAAGCCGCAATCGCGATCAAGGAGTGAATAACAGTGGATCAACCCCTCCTAATAGTGAGACACCTGTGAACACTAGACGTGGATGTTCATATAAAACATTCCAAGCTTGTAAGCCACCTCCTTTCTGTGGCACCGAGGGTGCTATCGGTATCATACACTGGATAGAGAAGATGGATTCTGTGTTGGACATCAGTGATTGTTTACCAGACAGTGCGGTGAAATATGTCGCCTGCACCTTAGCTGATAAAGCTTTAACTTGGTGGAACAGTCAAGTCCAATCGCTTGGACGACCAGCTGCCTACTCCATGACATGGGAAACACTGAAACGTATGATGTTAGAAGAATTCTGCCCCCGAAGTGAGATGCAAAAAATTGAGACTGAGCTGTGGAACATTGCCATGATTGGGGCTGATGTCACTGGCTATACAACCAGGTTCCAAGAACTAGCTCGTCTTGTGCCACACATGGTAACACCTGAGTACCAGCGCATTGAGCGTTATGTGTATGGGCTGGCACCACAAATCAGGAGTTTGGTTACGTCCTCCAAACCTGACACATTCAGGAGCACTGTTACCTTAGCGCAGAGTTTGACTGATGAAGCAGTTAGAATGGGGACACTGACCAAGAAGACTGTGTCGGTTAAGGTTGAACCGAACAATACTGAAGCCGGTAGTTTTGGAGGAATGAAACCCAAGTGGAACGACCGTCAGGGTCAAACAAACAAGAAAGGATCTGGAAATCCAAAGTTTTATGCTGCCACCATTGTGGAACCGAAGCCATACTAGGTAACAAACCTAAGTGTGATAAGTGTAGCAAACACCATGAGGGTGAATGCTGGTTTTGCGACAGCTGTAAGGGATGGGGTCACAAAACCCAAAACTGTAAGGTAAACCCTACCCCTAGGGAAAACACTGTACGCCAAAATCAGGGGTGTTTTGAATGTGGCGACACGAGGCATTATCCGAACCGTTGCCCTCGACTCAACAATCAAAACCACATTTCCAACAACGCCCACAACCGCAACAACAATGGAAACAACCGTGGAAACAACAACAACCGAGCCAACAACAACAATCGGGCTAACAACAACAACAACCAGCCAGCTCGTGGACGTGTATTCATGCTAGGAGCACCAGAAGCACGTCAGGATCCTAACACAGTCACTGGTACATTTCTAGTAAACAACCACTTTGCTTCTGTGTTATTTGATTCCGGTGCTAATTTAAGCTTTGTGTCCACTGAGTTTAGACCACTATTAGAGATCGAATCCCTTAAGCTAGATAACAAATATACTGTAGAGCTAGCCGATGGTAAGTTGATTGAATCAGGAGAAATAGTACCAGGATGTTCCTTAACGTTAGAAGGCCATTCTTTCAAAATAGACTTACTACCGGTAGAACTAGGGAGCTTCGATATAGTGGTTGGCATGAATTGGTTGTCACTAAACCGCGCGGAAATCATCTGCCATGAAAAAAATTGTACGGTTACCTTTACCGTCAGGAGAAATGTTAATGGTCCGAGGAGAAAAGAGTAATCGGGTAGTGAAAACGATTTCTTGCATGAAGGCAAGTAAGTATCTACGAAAGGGGTACCAAGCGTTTTTGGTACATGTTGTGGATAAGAAACCCGAGGAGCGACACATAGACGATGTGCCCATAGTGCATGACTACCCAGAGGTATTTCCTGACAAGTTACCAGGGTTACCACCTCCACGGCAAGTTGAATTTCATATCGACCTAGTGCCAGGAGCTGCACCAATTGCTCGTGCACCTTATCGTCTAGCTCCATCGGAGATGCAGAAACTGTCTGCACAGTTGCAAGAACTGTTGGATTTAGGATTCATCCGACCGAGCTTTTCACCATGGGGAGCTCCAGTTTTATTTGTCAAAAAAAAGGATGGATCAATGCGAATGTGTATCGATTATCGGGAACTGAACAAAGTGGCTATCAAAAGCCGATACCCATTACCACGCATCGATGATTTGTTTGATCAACTGCAAGGGTCAAGTTACTACTCAAAGATCGACTTGCGATCTGGTTACCACCAACTGAAGGTACGGGATGAGGACATCCCAAAGACTGCATTTTGAACTCGATACGGTCATTATGAATTCTTAGTCATGCCGTTTGGATTAACAAACGCTCCAGCAGTGTTCATGGATCTCATGAATCGAGTATGTAAGCCTTATCTTGATAAGTTCGTCATAGTGTTCATTGACGATATTTTGATATACTCACGGACGAAGGAAGATCATGAACAACACCTGAGACTGATTCTGGAACTATTGGAGAAAGAGAAGCTTTATGCCAAGTTCTCTAAATGCGAATTTTGGATGAGTGAGGTTCATTTCCTTGGTCATGTGATCAATAACAAAGGAATTCATGTGGACCCATCCAAAATTGAGGCGATTAAGAATTGGGAAGCACCAAAGACCCCAACTGAGATACGACAATTCCTTGGGCTAGCCGGTTACTACCGACGATTCATCGATAATTTCTCAAAAATAGCTCAACCACTTACCGCCCTAACGCAAAAAGACAAGAAATTTGATTGGGGCGAAAAGCAAGAGAATGCTTTTCAATTGCTGAAACAAAAGCTGAGCACGGCACCGATCCTGTCACTACCAGAAGGAGTAGAAAACTTTGTTGTCTACTGTGATGCTTCACATCAAGGATTAGGTTGCGTGTTAATGCAAAATGACAAAGTCATTGCGTATGCGTCTCGTCAATTGAAGATTCACGAGAAGAACTATACGACACATGATTTAGAACTGGGAGCAGTCGTGTTTGCACTTAAGATTTGGAGACACTACCTGTACGGTACAAAGTGTACGATCTTCACCGATCACAAAAGTCTCCAACACATATTTGATCAAAAAGAACTCAACATGAGACAAAGACGTTGGGTTGAACTGCTGAATGATTACGACTGTGAAATCAAGTACCATCCGGGCAAAGCTAATGTAGTAGCGGATTCCTTGAGTCGTAAGGAAAGAGTAAAACCTCGAAGAGTTCGAGCATTGGGATTAACAATCCACTTGGATCTGATTACCCAAATTCATGAAGCGCAACAAGCGGCCTTTACTCCAGAACGTATGAAGGATGAATCCCTCAAGGGGATGGAGAAACAACTGGAGTCGAAGGACAATGGAGTATTGTATTTAATGAACCGAATTTGGATTCCTTGTGTTGATGAACTACGTAGCCTGATATTGGACGAAGCACATAAGTCCAATTACTCGATACATCCGGGAGCATATAAGATGTACCACGATCTGAAGGGATTTTACTGGTGGCCAGGCATGAAACGAGACATTGCCACCTATGTTAGTAGATGCCTGACTTGTGCAAAAGTCAAAACTGAGTACCAAAAAGCCGTCTGGGCTTTTGCAACAACCTGAGATGCCCAAATGGAAATGGGAACACATCACGATGGACTTCATTACGAAGCTACCAAAAACATCATCTGGAATGGACACCATCTGGGTGATTGTCGACCGACTGACAAAGTCAGCTCACTTTTTTAGCCATCAAGGAAACGGATAAGATGGAAAAGCTGGCTAGAATCTACATAAAAGAGGTTGTTTCTAGACATGGAGTGCCATTGTCTATCATCTCTGATAGAGATGCACGTTTCACCTCTCACTTCTGGCAAACACTGCAACAAGCATTGGGCACTAGACTCGACATGAGTACTGCCTACCACCCACAAACCGATGGTCAAAGCGAACGAACGATACAAACGCTCGAGGATTTACTACGAGCCTGTGCGATTGATTTTGGAGGAAACTGGGATGTTCATCTCCCTTTAGCCGAGTTCTCGTACAACAATAGTTATCATACTAGCATACAAATGGCACCTTTTGAGGCGTTGTACGGACGCAAGTGCCGATCCCCACTCTGTTGGGCTGTGATGGATGACAGACAGTTATCAGGTCCTGAGATAGTCCAAGAAACTACGGACAAGATATCTCAAGTGCTTAATCGATTGAAAACGGCACGAGACCGACAAAAGAGTTATGCAGACAATAGACGAAAACCTTTGGAATTTCAAGTAGGTGACAAAGTCCTACTCAAAGTATCTCCTTGGAAAGGAGTTGTACGATTTGGAAAACGCGGTAAACTGAACCCACGTTACATTGGACCTTTTGAGATCCTAGCAAGGATTGGTCCTGTAGCTTATAAGCTTAAACTACCGCAAGAACTTAGTAATATTCACGACACGTTTCACGTGAGTAACCTTAAGAAGTGTCTATCTAATGAAGCGTTAATCATACCTCCCGACGAAATCTATATCGATTCAAAACTTAACTTTGTGGAGGAACCGCTTGAAGTAATGGACACGAAAACACAGAAACTCCGAAACAGTTGGATCAAACTTGTCAAAATTCGATGGAACTCGAAACGAGGCCCAGAGTTCACCTGGGAACGTGAGGATGAAATGCTCAAGAAGTATCCTCAACTATTTGAAACCGTGACTGCGACTCACGACACAACTTAAATCTCGGGACGAGATTTCCCTAACGGGGGGAGAATGTGACAACTCTCCAAATTAGGTATTAATTAAACATTAAGCATGTGCATTCTTACGCTAATTTCCTGGTTAAGTTTAAACAAAACTTTTTGATATGATGTAAGCCTAGCAAGCCCAATACTTTTAAACCAAAAAGTATTACTTAATACGTAGTTATTTATTATTGCGTACAAATGTATCGGAACGAACCCGACAAAAATAAATAACAAAAGTTGGTGACACAAAAATAATTAATAATTCAGTTATTAATTACGAGTATTAATATATCTATAACATATAGATGAAACGACTTAGATACACGTTTTATATAAAACATATTATAACACGAACAGAAATAATTGTAAAACGTACCCAGAGATCACAAATCATAGAAGTTCTATTTTTCTCATTCGTTTGAAAGTATTTAGAACATTACCTCAAAATATGAATTCGAAATTTAACCGAAATTTGGCATCTAATTGGATACGCGCAGTAAAATATACAAAATTGTACAACTGTCAAAAATAATGAAAACGTCATTATTCTAAATTTAGATAACGAACCAGGAGAACATCTACAAAATAAAAATATAAAATGTCCCGTACACGAAATTAACGGGTTAAAATACTACACGAACACTACCCTTAAAATATCTAGAAGACAGATTTGGGGTATAACCCATACTCCCGTTTGAATTCTTGGAACCAAAATTCACTTTATTAATACTCCCTCTCACAATCTCAGTGTACACACACACAAAAAGAGCTACCAAACTTCAATCATTTTGGTTCACTGTGTCTTCCCTTTCTTTTTCATTTTGATCGGCTGAGGCAAACCAACAGAGGAACAACAACATCAGGGAGAAGCAGTAACAACATCAACCCTCATCATCATTGAAGTGAGGAACTTTCTAACATTTAATCTCTTTACTTAAATTTCATTTCATATAATGAGTTTATAGCATAATACATGTATATAACATACACATCGATGATTAATGAACTAAAATCTTGAAATAAGGTTTGTGAGAACACCTTTCTCTACAACTTTTTTTTCATGTATTTAATACTTGAACATGTTATAAGTTTATGTTTTGAAAGATCTATCATGAATGTACAACCAAAACTAAGAAAAACATAAACTTGTTAAAAATCGTTTCCTGGACAGATTATTACTCCTCGGTAGAAAAATCGTAGTAAATCGTAGGAGTTGAATAAATGCATGAAACTAGCGCCAAAATCTTCGTATTTCAGTAAGGAACAACTTTCATGTAGAACGTTTCGCTTGAAAATGAACGGATTGTGATCTAATAACTGATTTATAAAAGTACAGCATGAAAAACGAGTTCTGGACAGGCATATTCACGATTTTTTTTAAAATATTGTGGATGTCTAAAAATCATGAAAACGATACTGGAAGTAGGTGATATATATGGGAACATCGTGTAAAAATTTCGGATTCATTCGATAAGTTTTGTCCCCCGAACTTAGTCCCGAAAGTAGTCGAAAAAGCAGAAAAAGGGTTCGGGGACTGTTTTAGTATTACGTTAAATAACAACACTTTCGGGTTAACCACAAAAAGCAACGACAATTTTTCCGAGCTCAAATAACATATATAAGTGACATGCAAAAGTTTCGGGTAAAAACGAGCACGTTTGACCAAGTCGATATAAACGAGACACAAAACATAAACCTAAACCGACACTTGAAACTAATTTCACAAATGAACGTTTTCTTAACAAATGAAAACTTATACGTTTTATACGTAGATGACGTATTTGTTAAATATATATCCATGCGACACGTGAGAATATGTATTCACATATATATACATATACAAATGAATAAAACGTTTCACCAACGTACGATTTAATAACATACAACAAGTGTATTACCTAAGTATACATATATATAACAAATATATGTACACACAATGATATTGGAACGATGTTCGAATTATACGAACAACTATATACAAAGTATATATACAAATGAAAACAAAACGACCTTCCTTTAAATAGACAATTACATATTGGTTGGTACACTTAACAAGTGTACGATGTGAGAAATAATAACTATATTTCAATATAATGTCACCAACGAATATAACAAACATACGTTATTAAGAAATCAATAATTTCTTCAAACAAACAAACCATTAACATAAATTGATTTAAAAAATCAAACGTACTTATGTTAATACATTTATTGTATTTAGGTTAACATACCTTGGGCAATTGTCTGTTTGGCTGCTAGCTTTCATACCGAGCAAATCACCGTGAGTTCACAGCCCCTACTTTGCAAATGTTTTATGCTTTTAAATATAGGGGTGTAAACATAGAAACTGCATGCAAAACACATGCAGCAAATTATATAAATGCTTTATTGCTTTATACAACTGTTTGACATGAAATTATATATTTCACAACTGTTTTTGGGAATTAGACGACATATCCTAGTACGGACCCAGACTCCCAATGTATGCATGAAAAGTCCTTATGTCATGCAAACTATAACCATTAGCTAGGTGACTCTAGCCACTGAGTATACGAATAGTACTATTGCCGTGACGACCCTCCTGTGGATGGAGCGTATACTTAAATGTCCTTTAGGCAAACAACATAAGTTTTGGTTGTGGTTTGGTTATAGGGTTAGGTCGCGTTACTTTAACCTGCGAGGTTTAGCTCACCTTTCAGGGGATTATAGTCTAAGTATTCCCACATACTGCTTAGGATTACATATCCTACAATTGTTTTTATACTAGAATAACATTCTGGTATCTTTAAATACTGGTAAACAACCAGACACATACTTTGGGTGACAACCCACATAAATCTGTATTTTAGGGTAACAACCGTACAAACTTATATTTTGCAAAACCTGCAAACAATCATTTATTGAATAACAATTTAATATTTCAAACATAAAAAGGTTAACAAACCTCATATTTATACAAAACCTGTGAATTCACTCAACATATTTGTTGACGACTTTCTTTCTATGTTTTACAGGAAATTAGCCATGTAAGTAAGAATCGCATGCATACAGGATGGACAACCCTGGACTACATAAGATGCCACATAATTTTGGGACAAGCTTTTGAGGATTTCCCTTGTATAACTGCAGACATTGCAGTCATACCTGTGAAATCTTATTTATAACTTATGGATTGTAATACTTAAATGTTTTAACACTACTACTACTGTTACGACTTACATAGTCGTGTTACTTTTGTAACAACTATTTTTAAATTGGCATCTTATCTATTATGTTACGCAATAGCCATATGCTCTGAGTATGTATGTACTGTTTGTTTGGATTTAAACTGCTCACGCCCCGTCACGTCATTAAGGCTTCCGCATGTTTAATTAGTACTGATCGTGATTAGCGTTTGGCGGGGTGTGACAGCTACCTGCATGTATTTCTTCAGCAAAGTTCTTCAATTTTTAGTATATTGGTACAATTTTTTTACTTCAATTGTAAAACATTGTTCTAATTAATCTGAAATTTTTATGTACGGTGAATGGTATTTAATTAGAAAGTAAACCACAAATACACGGGTGTATCACTTGATCAAAAAAAATGTGATAAACATACAAGGTCTCATTAATGGAACACAAAAAATAAATTAAAACGACGTACAATATAAGAAGGGTACAACATTCATGATAAATAAGCTAGACTCATGAAATGATTTCTCGAATACTGGGCAAGAGGGAATAGAAGACAAGTCGGTAAGCCTTTTCAGTTGGATGAACTGAATCCCAAAAAATGTACTTTGAGGTATCATTACACAGTGGAGCGTTAGCGTTGCACATGAAGGCGGCGTCCATAATCCCGTCGCCACAACATCCCCGATGAACTTCATTGAAACCTATGCATACAACAAGAAAACAGAGCAATTATGTTAATCAGAGCAAAAGTAAGTAGTTCTTACTATATAGGCGAGTTCTGGTATGCCTAGCTAGAAACACGAGTATCAAATTCTTAACCATTTAAAAGTAAATATCTAGAGCTATACATACCATATTTAGCCTTTTGTGTAACCATATCAAGGACAGGCTTGTATATATCAAAATACACGATCTTTACACCTGGTCTTTGAAGCCCTTTAAGATTCTTTCGTAGCATTTGATTGTACTTATTTGAAATGGAATTGAAATGTTTAATACATGTACGGTTGGAGGTAGGGTTCATCGAGTGAAGCGTAATCATAGCAGGTAGGCATCCGATAGGTGGTAAACCCACCATCCCTATTGTTTCCGCACCCTCATCCATTAAACCCTGAAAACATTGGATTGATTTGAAGTTAAGTTTAAGGAAATTAGTTCTTGACCCAGAATAAAAAGAAGGAAATAACTGTTTATACATATTAATTGCAGTATATGTGATGAGCTAGGGTCTGATAGGGTAACATATAGTCTAATATATAGTACACGTTTTTGAGAAAACTATATATGTTTAAAATCATCAAATAGATGCAAACTTAACACAAACTTCTGAAATTCAGTATTGGACTAGAATAACTAAAAATTTATGACTATGATACAAGGATTTAAGATAAACCTGTAAGAATTTGTTAACGTTCTGCCACATGAACCGTTGATAGTCCGAAACATTAGGATAATTCATGTGTTGAATAAGTATAGGTCCATAGTAGTTGAACGCCAAATCGTTTGTGCCAGCGCTAATGAGGAACCCTGCCTTCCTAACTAAATTTCTAGTCCTTTCCTTGCCTATTTTCGCCTCTAGTTTTGATTTGTACTCTTTGAACATCTCCAATTGTTGCATTTGTGGAATTGCACCCTGCAATGAAGTGAAACACTATTAACATTTGGTTCAAGTAGCACTTGGTTATTCTTTTGAACCTAGACATAGTAGATTCAAGAACAAAATATCGACAAGCGCATGGTTTTAACTAGATATGTGCAATTGATCGCACAATCTCTAAAACATATTATTGCTCTTAAATCCTAGTTTGTTTAACGAAATTCCTCAAAACCATGTTATGTCCTATAAGCTTGTGGCCGACCTTATATTCCCCATCTAAGGTACGTATAATATGTAAGAGTGTCGATTTGTACATCACAAACTTTTGTTCATACACCACTAAATTAAATTATTTGTTTTGATCAGTTTATCCTTATCAAAAAATTGCTCATGTTTTTCTATATCATGAGTAAGATTGTTAATAACAACTAATTTAGTAGTCGGTAACATTGATGATATATGAATCACCACCCGTAACAATACATGTACGTCGTTACATAGGTCCTTTTCATGTAGGGTCGTGGAAAAGAAATATCTAAACGTGTATCTCCTTGTCGTCCTTTAACATGTTAATTTTTATAGGTGCATACAAAAGTTAATTTCCAACGACCTCAATAACTATAAGGTTGAAATGTTGAAATGAATAGTGACACATATGAGGTCGTGCAATTATAGTTGGAGCATTAATTCATTTTTATGTTATAGCAAATCAATTTAAGTAACATCCATATATGGATGTTGACATATGTACGAACGTTATGATGGGAATCCTAAGACATTAAGACGTTTAGAAAAAAAAATTGTCACGGAATTAACCACGATTTTGATCAATAGTGCACTAAGGGCAATGAATAAAGTCTATAAAAATAATCTATCGATATTTAATAAACATTCAACTTTCCTTGTTAATAAGTAATCACAAACTCATCTTCGATTTTTAATCTGTAAATTAGTGATTAATATAGAATCCTTTGTGTTTATTTAATGTTGAATTGTATGTTTAGTAATCTTAAACATTACCCAAAGGGTATTATTTATCAAAACCCAATTAACAATGGGTTAATTGTTTGGTTATGTATCTAACTTTGCTCGTTTTACTATTGTATGTAACAAACTTTCAAAACATATATTGTATGTAATAAACTTGTAAAAATCCCTATTGTATGTCACAACCTTTAAAAACATCTATTGTATGCAATGGACTTGTAAAAAATCTCTATTGTATGTTGCGGGTTATCATGTGTACATGCCAAACTGAAAATGGCTCTTTAACATTGGTTTGTGGCGGCACGAGCAAACTCTAGCAGATCATTGACTACCGCACCATACGATAGTGATTTTTTACAAGTTTATTGCATACAATAGATGTTTTGATAGTTTGTTACATACAATAGCATTTTTTACAAGTTTATTACATACAATAGATGTTTTGAAAGTTTGTTACATACAATAGTAAAAATGACAAAGTTAGATACATAACCAAACAATTAACCCATTAACAATCATGTAAAAGTTTCCGCAATGCATAGCTAGCGTCCCTAATTGTTTTATTGTAAACATACACAAAGTGCTAATACATTGTTCCATAAAAACAAACGGAGAGATCGAGAGAGAGAGAGATATTACGGTAATTTGGGGGGTAGAGGGATCGAAACCGCCGCCGGAAGATGCAAAGCTAACACCAGTCATGAGGTCTTCAATGGTTAAATTCGGTTTCAGGTAAGGGGGCACGTTCTTTTTCATCCCCGCAAATTCAGCTAAATAACGGGAAAAAACAAAAATTCAGTTAGACCAATAATGACGGTAATTACCATATATATACTGTATATATATGCTGTCGAGTAAGCTAGCTAAATTATTACATTAATTACTGTAAATTAACAAATCAATCAACTTTATGTAGTAGTAGTACATACATATATAGTTAGAGCTAGTTGTGAATTGTGATAATAATGAACAAATGTAGAAAAATCGATCGTTTGCAAATTACTTGGAATATTTTAAGAATCGTGGAGACATTGAGTTAACTTTGGTCACACTACTTAATTATACCTTAAGATCGAGTAATATGTTTACCTAAATAAATGTTTAATTTATACAATGCTCAAAGAATTGAGCATGTATTTTACCGTTGTTTCTCTCTAATATTGTTTCATCATTGGTTTTAGCATATGTTAATTACTATAAGTCATAGACAAATATGAAACATTTTTCAAACTGAAAACAAATAAAAAGTATGAAAATGATGTATCATATACCAACAAAATCGGGGACAAGGCGGCCATTGCTAAACCTTCCGGTGGCGACATGGTTGTTGAAATCTTTGCCGTAGGGTGGGAAGTTCCCTCTCATGATGGTGGGAATGTAGTTGTTGTTTCCAGGGTCAACTGTCGAGTCACCGAACACGAAAACAGATGAGATTTTGCTCTTACTATTAGCATAACAATATTGCAAATATAGAATATTGATGATGACAGACATCACCAAGTGAAGAGAGATTTTAGTACTCATTTTTAGCTTATAAGATTTTGTGATACAGAATAATCTTCTATATCTATATATACACACACATGAGTTTGATCCTAAATGTGGCATATATATATATATATATATATATATATATATATATATATATATATATATATATGCCCCACTTGAATTGAATGATCGTATGTGATTTTTCCGTTGCCAACAAAGCTAGCATCAAGTAGATAAAACGAAACTGTACAAGGAAAAACTATTGTTTCTGAATACATTTTAATTTCTTGAATAAATATGGTAGTATATATTACAAGTAATGAAATAAAGCTAGCTAGATCCTAATTAAGTAGGACTTGTTGACAAAGATTTAACATGTATATTGTATATACATAATAATAATTGATAATTGATGCGTTTATTATATTATATCGATTAAAATTGTATAATCTTAAGCTGTTGAAATGATGATATCCTAACATTTTATTCATTTCATTAAACAATTTAAGAGCAAATCACCCATGTTAACGCACTTTTATAACATATTCACAGGTTTAGCAAGTTGGAAAATTGATTTTTCATATCTTTAAATGCAAAATTCATAAGTCGGGTTAATTAATTACAACCGTCCCAACATATATAAAATTTGTCTTCATAGTAAGACTTGAATACAACATTTTAGTTGATGGACTACTCATATATCATTATGTTAGAGTATATGAAGTGGCTGAAGATATTTCAATGTCGAAAGTTTTGAAATTTGTGAACACCACTTGCCAGCGGAGTTTCATTTAGAGCTTAAAGTTGGACGATACCAGCAGCGTTAACTCGTTAAGTGGAGGCGGCTTGGGTGGGTCCTGTCTAACTTTTTTGAGATATAAAATTACTTTACTTTCAATTTTATTGGTCAGAAACTAAATTGTGGATTTCATTTCAACCTGAGTGCATATGCTTATTATTCACACTCCCACATTCAAAATCGAGTAAAACTCGGCTTATTTGCCCCTGCCGTTGATAGGGGTTAGATTCTCAAGTTAACAATTCAACTATTGTTAAATTTTAACCATTATATAAATTTTGGACACGTAAGTGATGTTTTGTTAATCCATAAATATATTGTCTTGTACTAGTATATGTTATTCTCTACCTGAACTATTTGAGTATGTGTAAATTCTTTGTAGTGATGAAAATTATATGAATGCTCGAGTGTATTTGGTAACGTACATTGGATAAACATGTAGATGGAGATGAAAAAATGTTTTAAATGTTAGTTTGAATACATTCCATTTTTGAAGAATTATTTTTTTTAAGAACTCTAGTTTTTATGTTTGGCGAACATGGATCGTAATATTGGAGTTTTATGACTTTCACATATGTTATTACTTTATGTAATCAAAAAATGGTAATTTGGAAGGTACCCTTATGTAATCATAAGATTGAATAGCGGAAAAAAAAAAAACAATTTTTTTTTAGGATGCTTCAATTATATGCTTGTTGAAATAAAAGAAGTGAAAGGAAGTAAGTAAAATTCGATTTCTTAAGTTTTTTTTAATAGGGGGAAAGGAAAGGAAGAGAAGGGAAGCCCTTAGTTTAATTTTTATCTAACATTTTCCTTACAAATGTGGGGTGATTATGAAGGAACCATTCCTTTCATTTTCCAATCCTTCCAACTTAAGAACACACTCTCATTAAATGTTTTTCTTCCTTTTACATTCTTTTCTCTTATTCTTTATTTATTTATCTTCTTTTCCTCTCATTTTCAAACTCCAAAACAGATTGTTAAAGTTTCATTTAGTTATATCATTAAAGTAATTGTAATATGTAGAGGTGGCAATTTTAGACCCATTGGTTAATTTTGGGTCAATTTGGTTAATTTTTAGGAGGGGGTGGGTTTGTTGGGTCTCCTCTCCATTTTTTGAATGGGTTTAAATGGGTTTTTCAATATAACCTCTAATTATGTAACAATTAACCAACGGGTTTAGACGGGTCTAGCGGGTAAATTTTTTTTTTTTTCACCTCATTTCATTTTTTTCATTTTTCACTCAAATAAAAAAAATAAATTTGGTGAACCCGATGACCCGACCCGACCCGAGACCCATTTGACCCGGACCCGTTTAGACCCATCCTTCTAAATGATCCATCTAGACCCGGACCCATTTAGATCCAAACCCATCTAGACCCGTAACCCGACCCGACCCGACCCATTTATTTTGCCACCTCTAGTAATATGTATAAACATTGCTAGTAATGAGTATAATAATATAAATATAATAGGAAAAATAAAGCTTTGTAAAATAAAAGTAAAATTGATGTCTTTATTCTCTCAAAATCTCATTAAAACTCAAAAAATGATTTGTATAATAATATCATGAGAAATATCATTAAAATGTCATGATATATTACCATTTAACTTGAGGAATTGGATACAAGGGATAATTGGAACCATATGTGACAAAACATAAATTGAATTCCATTTCTTCTATTTAATATATCGATCTGTCAATGTGAATTAAAACATTTTAAACTCCTTATATCGTACCCTGCTCCATATACAGAAAGATATCCGAAGCCAAAATTAGTTGGATGTTAAAGATAGTTTTATAGCATTAACAAGGATACAATGATAACATGCATGGAATTAAATATGACAAAGGTATAATTACTAATTACTATTATTACTATTTACTATTTACTATTACTATTTATACACGTACCTAGTTCCAACTCATCTTTGTTCTGAAAGTAGATTTTAGAGTCTCATAAATTGTGAATATAATGAGCAACCTATCATATTGATTGAAGTTACGTAGTGAAGTATCATTAACAGGTAAACATATGGGGTTTTGACTGTCCAGTTTAACCGAAATAAACGAGTCTTTTTGTGATTTACATATATGCGGCCCAATCGGGATATTCCTCGACTATTTGCAACCATTTCGACAATCATATATAAAAATTGAAGTTTACAAATAGGATATCAAAGGCAATTGTGATCACCTGTTGTTACATGCTCAATCGTTATCATTTTTCAAGTACGGAAAAAGCTTTAAATTTTGCTAAAGCTACTTGTAAAATAGTTGTTGGCATGTATTGGCCATAAATACCATAGAAGACTTTAAAACACTTTTATAAATAGTTCAACCATATAAACTATCATGAAATGGTTTTAAATTAATGATGAATCGAAATAAATCTAAACCCATTTCATGTTTTATGACCACTTCTGTTTCTGTATATGTTAGGTAATAAATTGATTTTGTCAGACATGTTAGGTAACAAAACATAGGAATTTGATGATAATCATATGATTAGCAACCAACTTTTATGGGGTGCAAGGTGGTTACTAATTGGCGGTTAATAATCAACTCTATTGTTTATTACGTAGTATCATAATTTTTTAACTATTACTACATACCAGTTTTTACTGTTTGACGATTTTTAAATTGATGTGAGTCTCTTAAGCCATATGCTTTAAAAAAAATTCCTAAAATATAAAATAGTATGAATAAAATTTACTACCTCCGTCTCAAAATTATTGTCCATTTTTGATTTACTGTAGTATTTCTTTTTCAACTTTGACCTTAAATAATATTGTTTGTGTTATATAATACTTGATGAAAATTATACAAATAAAAATACATTTATAACCCAATCCATTCATATATTTTGCATCAAATATTATATACAAACAAAAATATCTAAGATCAAAGTTGAAAATGAAAGACTTCAGAAAGTTAAAACTGGACAATAATTTTGGGACGAAGGTAGTAACTTTTAGCTAGAGTAGGGTCGATGTGGATTTTTTTTTTCTTTTTTTTAATCTTTTCTATTCAATTATATTTATTGATTTATTATTTATTAATAAGTAGTTACATGTTATTTTTAAGTTTTAATAATTGTATTATGAAAATAATAATTTATCTTTTGAATATTATTGCTAATTGCCTAATTGGTAGTGCACGTATTTAATAAGAAGCCTATTAGGCTATTACCGTATTACGAGAATATGCTAACTAAATAGGGGCTCATTAACCTATTATTGGGCTGGGCTAATAATTCACCAATGCAATTGGGCCTAGCACTTGACATCTCTCTAGGACCATAAACAACTAATACCAAGTAACAGGAGAAAAAAACACAGAAGCTTCCCACGAAAACTTTAACAATATCACTGAGCTTCCCACGAAAACTTTAAGATTAGCAGGTGTATATGATGTGCAATGACATGGCTAGCTAATTTATTGTCACCATTAGACCACTTGCAGTGGTGCAGCCCATCATAGGGCATTCTCAGCGCCACGTCAGCGTCAACTCCACGTCAGCGGTTGCAGTGGTAAACCCAGAACGCTCAGAACGCCCAGTTAAACCCCTGGGACCCATCAATTTAATTTAATTTTCATTTATTTAACAAAAACAAATATATTTCATTAATTAATAAAAATACAATTTTTCAATAATTAAATAACAGAAAAAGAAAAAACGGATGGCATTGAAAAAAAATAACAAATAATTTGGCATATAGCTTGAAATGCATGGTCAAACAGAAAAAGAAAAAACAAATTAAATACTTGTGGGACCCACTTCCTTTTTTAAATGCTTTAGAGCAAAAGGAGTGGCAACGTCTTCAACAATGTTTTTCATTGAGAACACTGTTTTACAGTGTCTTCCCACTCCTCTTCAATGTTCCCATCAGTGTCCTTTGCAACGTTCCTTCATCAACGTCTCATTTGAGACGTCAATTTCTTCAACAATGTTATTTTCCTTTTTTTTTCACACACACATTAATTTAAAAAGTCAAATAAGAACACTGTCTAGAACACTGTTACCACTCCACAAAATCCTCACCACAAAATTCTCACTCAAAACACTGTATTTAGGCCGTCACCACTCCGAGTGCTCTTATAACCTTCTTCTTCCTCAAATCGCATTATGCAACTTTTATTTTTTTTCCTCCAGTGAGACCAACTAAAAACGAAAACAAGAAATACAAAAACAAAAAACAAAAAACAAAAACAAAAAAATAATGAAAAAGAATAAAAAAAATGCACGACGCCCATCCTCGTTCCCGTTCTTCCTCGCACGCAGCCCCAGAACGCCCGCCGGAGAACGCCCCATTGCCGGCGTTCAGGGGCGTTCTCAGGCCAAATAATCGCCCAGCACGCCGCGTTGCAAATGGTCTTACTAGCTTTGTAGATGGAGTCCTGGCTGAATGCTTCCATGTAAATATTAAGCGGTCAAAGTATTAAGTAAACGAGCTGCACAAGGGAATAAACTATAAATAGTTGATTTATATGCGAAGTTGCAATGTAATATTTGAAATTTTGAATCAGATCTTAGGATTAACACGAGATATCCTAATTGGATCTTTTTGAGCTTCGTCATAAAAAAGATTTCAATTTTGTCAAGAAAAAAAGTTTTGGGCTAGAAAATTGAAAATTATGTATGCTCTGTTAAAGTTGACTTCTTTTCCTTTTGTTGACTATGTTTTTCTTTAACGGAGTTTTATGAACCTAGTGGTTGTAGTTTTCAAAAGAGTAAATTACATTGACGGTCCATGTGGTTATGCCTATATTACGGACCCAGTCCTCGGATCGGGTATTGTGTGGATCCCGTCCCTTGACCCGGTTTTTCGTTTTATAGCAAGTCCCTCCTCAAATTAAGAAAAGGGTAAAATAGTCTTCATTCTTTTTTTATTGATTTTCTATGTTCAATTAAATAAGTCAAAATGAATTTAAAAATAAAAAGAAAACAATTTACATTAACAGATAACATTAAACGGTCTTCTCATCTTTTGGATTTGGTTTCACACTTCCATCATCTTCAAGCCCAATCACCACCATTCCCAGACCCACAGATTCTATCGTTAACACCATTCACAAAGACGCAAGTCATCGTCTCCATCCAACGCAACAACAGGTTGTCTTTTCCGATCGCAAAGCCGATGAAGGCTAACGTGTTTATCATCGTCGCCGGCGATCATCAACGTTCGACGGCCACCAGTTCCGCCGTCACCCCTCTATCGCCGCCATATAATGTGTTCGGCACCACTCACCACCTCGTCGGAATCGCACAAGGACGACCTGAAAACTATGACGATTGTGTGTCGGATTCCACAAGACACGATTGTCCTTTTGCAATTTCGATTGTCACGCGATTCACGATTCTAACGACTCTCGTTTCTGACTTTTCAGATCTAGGGTTCGGATAGTGGTGGTTAATTGTTGTTATTTGGTAACCGGAGAAATCTTGGTGGTAATTTTATACTGTGTTTGATATTGTTTATGATTGTTTTTTTTATTTTGTTTGTATTTTGGTTTCATATTAGTGGAAGAGAAAGAAAATACTCTGTATATTTATGTGTTTGAGTAAAGAAAATTAGGGTCAGGAGTTGGAGGTAAAAGATGGGGGTTTTGTGAACAAGAGGAAGATAAGGGTATTTTAGTCTTTTCATTTGGACTTAGGTGGATGAAGGACTTGTGATGAAATGAAAAACCGGGTCAAGGGATGGGATCCGCACAATACCCGACCCAGGGACTGGGCCCGTAATATAGGGACAATCACAGGGATCGGCAATGTAATTTACTCTTTTCAAAATTAGCATGATGGCATGATGTGTTAAGACTTGAGGGGTAATAATTTAAGGGTGGTAAGATGAGGGGGTTAGTGGTAAGATGAGGGGATTAGTGTTAGGTAACTGGTCAAAATGGGTTAAGGGTTGAAATAATCATGTTAAAGTAAAAAGTCAAAAGGGATCTAGTAAACCCACAAGTTTTCTGACTTTTTTTTTTTTTTATTTCTCTATACAACCGTAAATAACTATAACTCTATAAGTTATGGGCTAATTACCTAAATATACAAAAATGGGTTAGCATTTTACATATTATCACCTCAAATTTTTTTTCTCACAAAATATCAAAACATTTTCGCAAATATGGAGAAAATCGCAATATCTCCATTTCATTTCGCAATATAGCTTTTAGTGACGAAAAAGTCGTCGCTAAAGATCTTTAGCGACGACTTTGTCGTCGCTAAAAGCTATATTGCGAAATGAAAGTTGCGTATTGCGAAATGAAACTTGCGATTTTGCTAAACCTATATGGCAAAATGAATGTTGCGAATATCCAAATCCTTGTTGCGATTTTCTTCCTTTTGGTCGTCGCTGAAGGTCTTTAGCGACGACTTTGTCGTCGCTAAAAGCTATATTGCGAAATGAAATTGAGATATTGCGATTTTCTCCATCCTTGCGAAAATGTTTTGATATTTTGTGAGAAAAAAAATTTGAGGTGATAATATGTAAAATACTAACCCATTTTTGTATATTTAGGTAATTAGCTCATAAGTTATCTGTGATTACAAAAGCAATATACTTACAATAATGATATAAAATTATTTGATTAATATGATATAAAATTATTTTATTAATAATGATATAAAATTATATTTGATTAATATAATGTAACACTCCTCAAATTTCGATATAATTTTCTTACTTTAATCACGTGCATTTCTTAGGCTAATTCCCTACTAAACAAAAACTAAACTATTTGTATGAGATAAGTCTAGCACAAGCCCAAAAAAATTTAATACTTGAGGTATTACGAAAAATGAAATTTTTATAGTTACGCGAAAACAATCGGATTGAGTCCGGCAAAAACATACGATCGTTGGTGATGCGATTTTCATAAATAACGTAAAACTATTTTATAATTAAATAGTAGCTATTTACATTATATTATTATTGTATAATAATATACGAAACAATATACGTTTATATAAAACGTAACAAACGCAAAGTAAACGCGCGAATCACAACCGACAACCAAACGAAACCCAACAAACTTTTTAATAACATGAAAATAAAGTATTTTAAATAATACTTCCATTAAAAATTAATGTGAATTTATCGTTAACAAAACGCGTCAAACGAACGTTTAAACTAATAAACAAACGTACGCGATTAACAGGCAAACGATCACAACACGAAACGCAAAATTAGGGAAACAAGATTTAAACATTCCCACACTTGTGGGGCCCCCAAATCTGCAGCCCCATGCCCCTCCCCATGATTTCAATACCCTCACTCTTTTACTTACAAAACACACAAACACATTTACACCTCAAACACTCCAACTCCCATTCTTTTCTCTCAACTCCCTCACCTCTCCACTCTCTCTCTAAATTCGGTTTTGCCAGCCCAAGAACACCTCCCCACACCACCACAAGACCACCCTACAACCACCATAAACCGCCATAGAGCCGCCACTTCGATTTTCAAGAAAACGTGAGAAAACAAGCTCACAACGTCTTTTCTTCTTCTCTTCATCACAAACGACTTGTAAGAACTTCAACTCTTGCATTTTTTTCTTAAGTTATGTTAAAAATATGCTAGATAGTCCACACAACAAGAATCATGTCCAAAATTATACGAAAAACGTTTTTAATATGACAAAACAAACACAAAACACCCACTATATTATGAACAGAAAATTTTAGCCGACTTCAAGGAAATTTTTCGTACACATAACTTAACCAAAAACGACGAATCAAAAGGCAAAACTTAAGTTTAAGAAGTTAGCTTTTATTTTCAAGTGGTTTCGTAATTTTTCGACTCTGTTTACTACCCGAAAACGAATTTATAAAACAAGATAGACAATCTGACCTGATGGTCAGATTCTTGGACTAACTTCTCGATCCCATAACTCGAGCTACACAACTCAAAACTACATGAGGTTTATTCCTAGAAACTACAAATTTTGTTAGCTTTAAATGTAGTATAATTACATCTCGTGAAGTTGCGTAGATTTTTCTCAGTAAATTAATCTTCATGCTTGTATCCGGATTCGTCACAACTGGACGTCAGGGGATTTGTCTATTTATTTGACCGGCTTAACGTTAACCAAAAATTATGAAAAAATTATTTTAGCAAGCTAAGACATAGGGGAATGTTTGGAAATTTTCTCGGAATTTATCTCGGACGTTAGACTAGTTAAAACGAGCCACGAAAAACGTATAAAATTTGATAAATAAACCCCGGGGACTGTTTTGTGTAATTTATAAGAATGATACTTTCGGGTTAACCACAAAACGTAAAACTTACTTTTTATGAGCTTTGAAACAATTATAAGAATCATGTAAAAGTTTCAGGTCAAACTGAGCACGTTTGACCAAGTCAACAAAAACGTAACTCAAATCAGACCAGATCTGCGACACTGGAACGAGTGTCGCAATCCACACTAGCGGCACTAAATTAAGTGCCGCAACCTATCAAAACCTTGTCACTTGCGACACTGGCTCGAGTGTCACAACGAATCAATTCTCACAACCCGCGGCACTAATCCATGTGCCGCAATATTTTTGGTTTATCACATTTAGCGGCACTAGCTCGAGTGCCGCAACACCCGAATGTCGCACTATGCGACCCTGACTTTGAGTGTCACTGTCAATTCCAAAATCACAATTAGCGGCACTAACCCGAGTACCGCTATACATTATAGTGTCGCCTTTAGCGACACTTACTCAAGTGTCGCCACTTATCAGAAATTCATACCTATTTGCACTGACCTCAGTGTCGCAATCAATAACCGAGTGTCGCTCCTAGTGTCGCAAAACACAGCAGAATGAAAACACTTCTTCCACCAAGTATCGATTTCGCGTAGCAACAACCAAACTATATACGACACCACTCATACACGCAACACATATACTTTTATAAGTATACAACGAAACAAACATAATAATAAAGTCTTTGGAAATTATTATTACAAAACGTCACCAACGGGCCGTACACGTTTTCTAAAAACAAACATTTGGACATAACTAGTTGAGTGGACAACTAGCATGGATTGGCATTAGCCATCTACTTACACAAACAAATACCTTGCGTTTAGGGCGCAAGGAGACTTTTACTGGACGACTACTTTATTATACAAATGCTAGCTCTCACAAGCTCACGAGGTGAGTTTACAGCCCCTCTTTTATTGTTTTATTGCTTTCAAAACTAGGGGTGAACAACATATTAACTGTTTTGATTGAAAACTGTTTACTCATAAATTACTTTTCAAACGAGGATTGAAAACTTGTTTACCTATGAAGTTATTTTCATAACTGATTTTGGGAACACAGCAAACGAATCCTTGTACGGACCAAGACTAACGAATTGTAGTGCATAAAAGTCCCCATGCTTGCAATACTGTAACCATTAACTAGGTGACTCTAGCCACTGAGTATACGGATAGTACTATCGAGTTGACATCCCTCAGCATTTAGTTGGCCATTAACCCTCGACTTTATGGGAACGTATATTTAAAATGCCTGGGGGCAAAAACACTGGTCGTGGCGTGGTTATAGGGTTAGGTTGCGTGACTTTAACTCGAAGGGCCTAGCTAACCTTCGGGGGATCATCGATTGTGTTTTCTGGAAAACCATATTTTAGATTACAAACTATGTTTTATAACGATTTATACATTTGATTTTCTGCGGGTTTTCAAACGACAACGATTTTACATTAGATCACCTTTGGGCTTTTCTAATGCATGGTAACGATTTATACATAGAACACATGCGGGTCTTCTAATGTTTTACATATTGGAAATGAGTTTCCAACGATTTATATTGGATGTAATCCAATGATTTACTCAACTCATTACTTGATCATGTTTGATCACTATTTTGACTTTTATGTCAAAGATTTACTCAACTCTTTATTTGATCACGAGTGATCCCTATTTTGACTTGTATGTCAACGATTTATTCAAAACATGAAACTTAATACTTGATCATGTTTGATCACTATTTCGGCACGTTTATCAAACAATTTACTCATAACTTGGTTTACTCATTATAAACAAAACCTGTGAATTCACTCAATAATTTTGTTGACGATTTTAATATGTTTTTCAGGGAATTAGCAACTACGTAAGATTCCATGCACTCAGGAACCACGCTTACCCATGACGAATTAGGATGCCACTTTTGAAACAATGGGATTACTTTTGTAATGACTTTTACTTATGGCATCTTAATACAAATATTCGGATGTAATCATATGCTCTGTGTATCATTGAACCGACCAGGCCATGCCCCGTGCACGTGCTTCCGCTGACCCTATTTTGGGGTGTGACAGACTTGGTATAAGAGCTATTGGTTATAGCGAACTAGAAGTCTTTTGTGACCTAGAAGTCTTAGAGACCTAGACTATAACCCTAGACTTGGACATTCATTCATTCATACATTTGCATAACACTATTCCGTCGTATTTTATTGAACGAAACTATTGTCACAACGCGTCTAGAGAATACACTATCCTCGTGAAGTGTTATTATTGATGAACACTCCGAAAACGACTATGATAATGACGACACATCTGAGCACGAAAACCTACCGTTCCACTTTAGAGTAATCTCTGACAATTATAGTAACGAAACTTATTATCTACCATCGAGGGATCTATGACATCTTTTCCCCACCTATATCAGACAACAATACTGGATCATTCGAGGATGAGCCAAAGGTTATAGAAGAACCTCGGTTCTCCTGGGACAAAAATCATTAAACTAGCATTTCTTTTAAGTAAGACTAGTCCTAGAATTGCATTACTCGAAGTTAATTTAACATAGTCTGATCAACTACGTACAATTAATGGAAAAGTGATGCAAGACACGGAGTAGTTATGTGAAAAAGTGTGCTTAATACCAGGAATCAATATACTTTCGGGAACTAAGCCCCTTTCCACAATTTCTCTATTTTATAGAACTTTCTCTCATAGAAGATGGCAAGCTCCAATATGGACGATTTCCTGTCAGACGACGACCCATCTTGTGAGGAACCGACGACATTCCCTTACCTACTTACTCTGGACAACGATACGATACTATTGGAGGATGAACAGATGAAAACGATGACACATGAGGAGGAACCTGAGAAATTGCCGGCTAGCCCCGTAGAAGCACATACGTTATGTACCACTAGGAAGACTACTGAGTTACCTCGAGCCAACCCCACAACTACCCCTGCTGCTGCTACCACGATTAACGAAAGTGCCTATCTCTTGGATGAAAATCTTGGCACAATGCATACTCGACTAGCTGACGCCCAGGCAGAAATCAATAACCTACGTCACCGGATTGAACAGAATGACATGCGCATCCTTGAGTACGAACAACGCATGACAACCATGGAAAACATTTTGACACAAGTGGTCCGATGTAGTACATCTGCGGAAAGCAGTACAGAAGCAAAGGTTCAGGACAGTAAGAGAAAATGGGAAGGAAATTCCGACAACAACCAAGGTCATCAACAAGCAAAAAGGCCAAAAACAGTCAAGGCCTATGTTACTAGATCCAAAGAAAAGAAAGGTTATGCAGGAAACAGACCATAATGTTCTAAGTGTACTCATCACCATAAGGGTTCCTGTGGTGTACCTTGTAAGAAGTGCAAGCAATTTGGACATAAAGCTAAGAGTTGCATGGTCCCCACTACGATCGCAAACCCTGATACACCAAGAGTTTGTTTCAAGTGTGATGACACTAGATATTTTAAGAATGAATGCCCGGAATTGAAGAATTGGATCCACAACAAAAATCATCAGGAGATGCCTTGAACTACCCTACACCTCTACGATGCAGAGAACAAGCTAGAGTTAGCTCGATGATGACTAGACTGACGACTGTCAGGGAGATGCAACTATTTTGTTAAGACCTATGTATGGCAGAGTTGTGCCTACCTTATATTGTACTAAAATCCTCTATCTCGATGGGTATATAAGAACTCCATCACATTTAGTACGAAACTTATGTACGAGTGTTTTCACCCTATGTATAATACAGCTTATGGTTATTTATATTTCATATTTTTGAAATCGTATCCTATTTATTTTTATGTGAGAATTAAAAACGAAATCATGACTGCCTGACGACGAAATACAATTAACAGCCGAATGAACTCATAAACCCCCAACACCGAATCAGTTGAAAAAGTTATAGTCCGACGAGTGACCGATGTTAATTCCTAATGCGAGGCAAGCCGTCTTTGCGACAATTGAGGAAATGGTAGCAAGACTACGGAGAAGCCCTAGGGCATACACTAGAACCACGTTTGAACGGAAGGAATATAAGCATCTTTGGCACACGTTGTGGAGAAGAAACCCGAGAACCGACGCATAGACGACATACTGATCATACGAAACTATCCAGGCTTATTTCCGGAGGATTTGCCAGGACTACCGCCCCCGATACAAGACGAATTTTGCATCGATATGGTGCCCGGAACCGCATCAATCATCCACTCAAACTATCACCTACCTATGTTCTAGTTACCACCAACTGAAAGATTGAGAATATGAATATCAAAAACTGCGTTTAAGACTCGTTAGGGTACTACGAATTCCTAGACATACTTTTCGGATTAACCAACGCGCAAGCAATATTTATGGACCCCATGAACAGAGTATGAAAATGCTATCTCGATAAGTTCATCCCCGTATTCATTAACACTATCCTTATATAATTGCAAACGAAGGGGGACCACGAACGCCACCTGAGATTAATCCTCGAACTGCTGGAAACATTACCTGTACGGTACAAAGAGTACGATTTTCACCGACCACAAAAGTCTCCAACACATATTCGATCAGAAAGAACTCAACATGAGGCAACGATGTTGGGTTGAGTTACTAAACGATTATGACTGCGAAATCAAATACTACCCGAGCAAGACTAATGTAGTAGTGGATGCCCTAGGTCGTAAGGTAAGAGTTAAAACCCTTAGAATTCGAGCCTTGGGATTAAAGACCCACTCAAACCTCACTACTCAAATTCGCGATGCACAACGAATAGCTTCCACTGCCGAACATCTAACAGAAGAATCCTTGAAGGGGATGTAAAAACAACCCGAAATGCCACACTGGAAATGAGAACAAAATAATGACAGGCTTCATCACTAAGTCACCGAAAACGTCAGCTGGAGGTGATACAGTATGGGTGATTGTCAATGGTCTAACGAAATCAACCCACCTTCTAGTCATCCAAGAAACCAGTAAGATGGAGTAACTAACTAGGGTCAATCTGGAAGAGATCATTTCTAGGCACGGTGTACCGTTACCCATTATCTCCGATAGAGATAGCCAATTCACATCTCGCTTCCAACTATCATTACAAAAGGCACTGGGTACTCGCCTCGATATGAGTACTGTCTATCATCCTCAAACCGATGATCAGAGCGAACGAATGATACATACGCTAGAAGATGCGTTACGAGCCTGTGTGATAGACTCTGGAGGAAAACCGAACCCACGATACATAGAATCTTTTGAAATCCTTGCGAGGATTGGTTCTGTAGTTTACAAGCTCAAACCACCCTTAGAACTGTGCAGTATTCACGACACTTTCCACATGTGCAACCTGAAATAGTGTCTTTCAGACAAAACCCTAATTATCCATCTCAACGAAGTCTTTGTTGACACGTGACTCAACTTTGTGGAGAAACCGATTGAAGTGTCCGACTAGAAAACACAAAAGCTTCGACGTAGTTGGATTACACTCGTCAAAGTTCGCTGGAACTCGAAACGCAGCCCAGAGTTTACTTGGGAGCGCGAGAATGAAATGCAAAGAAAACATCCGCATCTTTTGAACACGCGCCAGACACTCACGACTCGACTTAAATTTAGGGACGAAATTCCTTTAACAGGGGGAGAATGTGACACTCCTCAAATTTCGATATAATTTCCATACTTTAATCTCATGCATTATTTACGCTAATTCCCTACTAAACAAAAACTAAACTATTTGTATGAGATAAGTCTAGCACAAGCCCAAAAAAAATTAATACTTGAGGTATTACGAAAAACGAAAATTTTATAGTTACTCGAAAACAATCGGATTGAGTCCGACAAAAACATACGATCGTTGGTGATGCGATTTTCATAAATAACGTAAAACTATTTTTCAATTAAATAGTAGCTTTTTTACATTATATTATTATTGTATAATAATATATGAAACAATATACGTTTATATAAAACGTAACAAATGCAAAGTAAACGCGCGAATCGCAACCGACAACCAAACGAAACCCGACAAACTTTTTAATAACATGAAAATAAAGTATTTTAAATAATACTTCCATTAAAAACTAACGTGAATTTATCGTTAACAAAACGCGTCAAACGAACGTTTAAACGAATAAACAAACGTACGCGATTACGGGCAAACGATCACAACACGTAACGCAAAATTGGGGAAACAAGATTTAAACATTCCCACACTTGTGGGGCCCCCAAATATGCAGCCCCATGCCCCTCCACATAAACACATATTTTTAATTCTTTCCACATGTGCACATAAAATATGCATTTAATTTGCTTTCACCTACGTCCATAGTCTGTACATACACTTTATCCCTTCAATCAGATGATCATTTACATTGGTCATTTATACTTATCCACATAAACATCTGAAAACACATAACCACTTACAATACGTGAAACAGATAACTGTTTGTAATAACTTTTACAACTAGAGACTAGCAACATGTTAGAATCTTTACACAATAACAATTTACTTTCATGTCTGCAACGATGATAATCGTGGTGAAGAATACCACAATACACATATCAACAATAAACATTTCCAACTCTAACAATAAGTAGCAAAAGAGCTAGTACTCACACATTAACTTGACTAGCATAAAGCTAGAATTCTCCACCTTGCAACTACTTAATCATAGAATCACATAACTTTTTATTCATTCGGTTTCACTTAATAGTGAATTATCTTACCATTAAACATAATTTACATTACTTTCACTTTCAATTCACGTTCTAACTTTCACTAGTTGCAACTTAACTGCTTTATCTCGCCATTAATTCTATAACATACAAGTACTTACACATAAATCTTTTCTAATGGCGATATCATTATAAATTCTACATTCTCAACTGTTCACTCGATATCATTATAAATTCTACAATGTTCATAACATTTTACTCTTTTATCGACACAAAATCTTAACTTATCTCTTTACTACTTCCTTTCGCTGACTTAAATGACGTCATTGTTTCTTTAACATAGACTATTCGGGTCTTTAGAACCCTCATTCAGTCTTTACCATCGTAGATTTATAACCGTCTCCCCCACTTAAGATTCGTTTTACCATTTTCTTACAACTGAAACCACATTAAAACAACAGTTTAGTGGTTTAACATTACTTTACATGTACTAACGTCTATCTTCTTTTCAAACTATGTGTCAAACTTCTAATTAATAACGGGACTTACCATTAATGTTGGGTTTTCTATTCCCTAACTAGATTAATATGCACATCGGAATATAACAAAAATTAATCTAAAGCAATTAGGAAAGTAAACCCTAAGGATCTTAACTTGAATAAATAAAAGCAATAAAATAAATAAGATAAATAAGAAATTACTAACCTTTGAGAAAACCAATTTCTCACGCGTAGACCACCTTGCAGAACCTTCTTGCCTTGGAGGCGAGTACCCAAACCAGAGTACCTCTAATGTTTCACACCCACGAACAAATAGAAATTCAAAATCCTTTGGTACCGATATAAATTGAATAAACTCTTACAAGGATAAGGAATGAGAAAGAGAGAGAAAGAATTGAACTCAATTCAATTCTGGGAATCCTTTGAAAGCATAGGGTAGGTCCATATTTATAGGGGAGAGGGGAGCCTAGGGTTTGGTCCCCCAGCCGATGTGGGACAAACCTCCAGGAATTCCAACTGGCGGTTGGACCTTCCAACCGGCGGTTGGATCGTGTTTCCAGAATATTCCATTAATTATTTCAATAATTAATTATACTCATTTATTTCTCTTACTGTTCATTGAGGCGACCCAAAAAGGACTCTACTTTTAATGATATTCTTACCAATTAGTTATGATCTTGGACACTATTCCAACAGTCTCCCACTTGGACAAGTCATCAACTATTATTGGTCTCAAGTCTATCCATTAACTATGCAGAGAGTGCCATCCAACGCAACTGCCAAACTCTGAATCTTATCTTAGAGTTAGCCCTTAGATAAGTGATCAACTATTCCTTTGTTCTATTGATATCGTATGAATCGAGACATGGATTTTAATCAATCTCAAGATTCATAATTTGTTTTCTGATTTCCGATTACTTTGACTATATGAGACTATTAAACTATCAACTTTGTCTCGGCCAAGCCTATCACTTTAGAGTCAATCTTTAATCATCAGAGGGCCCAAGATATCGTTTTTCCCATTTAGGAAAAAAAGGAACAAATAAATTTTGACTACATAGTACTAGTTAACTCATCATGTCATACCTAGCATACCCTTTATAACTGACATTTACGCACAGCGTTTGAATAGACTAAAGTATAACAAACTTGAAAAACTAGAAACTCAATGCATCTCCATTTTAAGAATAGAGGATATTACCATCTTAAAATTACTCATGATTTAATCCATGAAGTGATCTCTTTAAGTACGAGTCTCTCCTATACTTAAATCCCCATTAGGTACCCATGAGTGTTGCAGCATTCTCCATGCCATGTCTAGTCTCCATAGATAATCTACTAACACTCCATGACAGTCTTAATTCATCACTTATTTCCAGGAGTATGAACGACTGAGGAGGTTTGAGTAAAGCTAATTACTCGGGAAGTGGTTTCTAAACATGCAAAAGTGAAACACAATGATAAACAATAGTAAATGGTAAACTCCTTCCAATAAATAAATCTCCATTATTTAATCACCAAGTCTATTACAATTTCCATCATTGTTTACAATGTTTCAAAATCAAACTAACAACTAAAACTTTACATTATCTCTTAAACCTATGCTCCTAGCATGTTCATCATGTTTGGACTTTCCAAGTGGCTTTGTGAACGGATCAGCTGGATTGTCCTCTAATCTTATGCTCTTCACAATCACGTGTCCTTCTTCTACTTTTCTTCGAACAAAATGATATTTTCTTTCAATGTGCTTCGACTTTCCGTGATCCTTGGGTTCTCTACTCAAGGCAACTGCACTTTCGTTTCACAGAATATTTCAATGGGGTTTGAACCGTTGGTACAACTCCAAGATCTCCAATAAAATTCTTAATCCAGATAACTTCCTTTGAAGCCTCGCAAGCCGCAATGTACTCAGACTCGCACGTGGAGTCTGCCACCGTATCTTGCTTGGAACTTTTCCATGTCACCGCTCCCCCATTCAATAAGAATACATCAACCAGACTGTGAACGACTATCATCTCTGTCTGTTTGGAAACTAGCGTCACTATAACCCGTTACTCCGAGTTCTTCTTCTCCACCATTAACCAAGAATCTGTCTTTAGTATTCCTCAAATACTTAAGAATATTCTTTACAGCTGTCCAATGACCTTCACCAGGATTCTGCTGATGTCAACTCACTAAGCTCAAAGCAAATGAGACATCAGGCCTCGTACACGTCATGGCATACATGATCGATCCTATAGCCGAAGCATATGGGACTCGACTCATTCTATCCGATTCTTCCTTAGATTTCGGACAAAGATCCTTACTGATCTTAATGCCATGATGTAAGGGTAGATTCCCTCTCTTAGAGTTCTCCATTTCGAATCTTTTCAAAATTTTATCTAAGTATGTATCCTGGCTAAGTCCTATGAGACGTCTCGACCTATCTCTGTAAATCTTTATACCAAGAATATATGCTGCATCTCCCAAGTCTTTCATAGGGAAACATTTTCCCAACCAATCATTTACACCTTGTAATGTTAGGATATCATTTCCTATGAGTAGTATATCATCAACATTTAATACTAGGAAGATTACAACACTCCCACTAAACTTGACATATATACAGGACTCATCTTCGCTTCTAGAAAATCCAAACTCTGTTACTTTCTCATGGAAGCAGAGATTCCAGCTACGAGAGGCTTGTTTAAGTCCATAAATAGCCTTTTGAATCTTGCACACTCTATTAGGATACTTTGCATTCCCAAAACCCTCTGGCTGTGCCATAAACACATCCTTAGTAAGTTTTCCGTTGAGGAAAGCGGTTTTGACATCCATCTGCCAAATTTCATAATCATGAAACGCAGTTATTGCAAGCATTATCCTAATTGACTTTATCTTAGCTACTGGTGAAAATATTTCCTCATAATCAATCTCATGAGTTTGAGTATAACATTTCGCTACCAACCTAGCTTTATAAGTGTGCACTTTCCCATCCATGTCTGTCTTTGTAACATCCTCTCCAGTAGTCTGGTAATTTCTAATTTAAATTGATTATTTAATTGTTTTAGAAATTATTTGATATTAATTGTTTTATCGTGAAACTTAGATAAATAGGTCCCAGGATTTATTGTGTATAGTAAATTATTATTTGTTTTAATTTGTTATAGTTAACGGTACCATAAAATAAGTTTCTCGCGATTAGTATTTAGGTACCAGACAATAGATTAAAGACGGATATAAAATACCCGAAATAATTGAAGTTTGTTAAATGAGGAGGCCGACATATGCAATATCACTTTCCCAAAATTTTGAGAGTTCTTTCAAACTCATTATCTCCTCTCTAGAACTCAAAATTTAAATCAAGAACCTTAAACAAGATTAGGAAGAATTGAAGCTGTGATTGTGTGATCATAAATTCATCATCTTCTTGTCACCATCATCTTCTTCATAGTGTAAGTATATCTATTCCAAGAAACCAAGTGTTACTAGGGTTAAGGTGAAATTGTCAATTGAGTAAATTTTTTAGTTGCTTATGAAGATTATTGATGTTATATGATGATTGTGAACTGATTATTATAGCTAGAATTAGTGAATTCATGTTCTTGAATGGTGAGTTAGGATTCAAGAAGATGAATCAAATGGGTTTTATGATTTTAGCATGAAATTGGTAATACTTGAAGTTAATTGAAGTTATATGTATCTACATGATGTTCCTTTGGTATTAGAATGTTGGTAATATCCATTTGGTAACTGAGTTTTAGGTGATTGAGTATTAGTTTCGAGCTGAACATTTGCAGGTTTGATGTTGAGCTGAAATAAGCTTAAACGCGATCCCGAAACCCTAGCCAGGATCGCGTTCGCTAGTTAAAATATGACTCACACGGATTTTGTTCTTTGAAACGCGATCCCAATCCCTTGTCTGGATTGCGTTGCTCAGTACTTTTTGGTTACAGAACCTTTTCTACTTAGGAACGCGATCCAGCCCTTGCTTCCGGATCGCGTTGCCCAGTGTTAAATTGTCACAGAACATTTTTCTCTAGTGTAACGCGATCCCACCCACCATTACCTGGATCGCGTTTGTCTTTATAATTTTGATGACTATGATAGTTTGTGAACCTGAGTTTATACAATAAGTATAGATATTATTGTTACTTATTGTGATTTGATTATTGATGTTAACCATTATTAATTAGAAACAAGTTACTAACTTGTTTGTTATGTGATGTTTCAGATAACCCAAAGACTCAGTGATTAGAAGCTGAGTGTTACGACTTCTGAGGTATCGGTGAGTGGATTTATAACTCACCTTTGATTTAGTTGTAACTATTTGGTTGCAACAAGTAAACGTAGATTGATTATAGACTGTTTAGTCTTTGTTACTGATTACAAATCTACGTGATATGTGAATCTATGTGTACAGTTTATTGAGGTCAACGCGTAGTTGGACTTTTTGGTTATTATGTGAATTACACAGGTTTTGATTCATCTGTTGTGTTTGAGACCTGTGTATGAGTTTAATAACCAATAGTTATCGGTCTATTCTGTAATGGCCATACAGATTGACGTTAAGTGTTCTTGGAGAATCCCCGGGTATTATGATTCCTCCAGAGCCACCGATCCTCATTGAAATTGAAATAGAAATGTGTTTACGATTATTTGCTGTAAACAGATTGTTATGCTAAGTTGAATTGTGTGTGATAAATTCATTCACTTAGCTTCATGCTAATCCCTCATTTTAACTTCCTGCAGATTATGTTTGATATGTGGGTGATCAGGAAGTGGATGCTTTGCAGGGAAAGTTTGACAGCTTGTAAACTCTGATATGGTTTTGTTATAAACCTTGTTTTGTAATATATAATACCCCGTAGTGTGTAGTTTTAAACAGTTTAACTTTGGTGTGTTCTGAACATGTAACTCTTTATGTACATTATCTTAATGTACAGTATATAAATATGTTTTAAATTTATACGCTTCCGAGTAAAATAATAGATTATTATTGTATTGAAAGAGGGGTGTTATAGTCTTCTTTTTGAAGATCCACTTACAACCCACCGTCTTAAGACCGGGTGTAGTGTCAACCAAATTCCAAACTTGATTGTCATACATAGACTGAATTTCACTCTTCATAGCTTCCTTCCACTTAGCAGCCTCAGGGCCTGCCATCGCTTCCTTGTAGTTAGCTGGCTTATCCAATTCATTTAGTGTACTATCACTAATTTTATCCTCTTCTTCTATTTGGTAACCATAATAGAACTCAGAAGGATTGCTAACTCTACTAGATCTGCGAACGGGTAAGGTTATGTCGTCAGGTTCAACAGGTGTTGCCACCTCAAGTTGAGTGTCAGCGTTTATTATAGGTTCTTCATCGGTTGATTCTTGAATTTCTTCAAGATCAATCTTACTCCAACTGTCCTCTTTAGATATCATTTCTCTCTCAAGGAACACTCCTCTTCGAGCTACAAACCACATTATCCTTGGGTCTGTAGAACAAATATCCAAATGACTCTTGTGGATAACCGACGAAAAGATACTTTTCAGATCTGGCATCTAGTTTGTCTAAAGTTTCCCGTCTAACGTAAACTTCACAACCCCAGATCTTGATGTGACCAAGAGAAGGACGTTTTCCCTTGCACATCTCATAAGGTGTCTTTAAAACCTTCTTGGTGGGTAAAAGATTTAAGATGCGAGCGGCTGTTTCTAATGCATAACCCCAAAAACTTATCGAAAGTGTAGCCCGACTCATCGTAGACCGAACCATGTCCAACAAGGTTCTATTTCTCCTCTCAGCAACACCATTAAGTTATGGCGTTCTAGGTGGAGTTAATTGTGAAACTATTCCACAGTCTTTAAGATGATCGAGAAACTCGATACTAAGGTATTCTCCTCCCCTATCGGATCGGAGTACCGTTATCTTTCTGCCCAATTGATTCTCTACTTCGCTTTGATATATTTTGAATATCTCAAAAGTATCTGACTTATGCTTAATCAGATAGACATGTCCGAATCTACTGTAGTCATCAATAAATGTAACATAGTAACGTTTTCCATTTTTTGTGGTGCATCAGAACGGTCCACATACATCCGTATGTACCAAGTCCAATAGTCCTTCACCTCTTTCACATGAACCAGTGAATGATGATTTAGTCATCTTGCCCAATAAACAAGATTCACATACATCATCCGATTTGAGGTCGAATGATTCCAACACTCCATCCTTTTGGAGTTGGCCGATGCGTTTCTTGTTTACGTGCCTAAGACGAAAATGCCACAATTTGGATTTATCAAGCTCATTACATGAATCAACATTTAAAATCATGTTGCTAATACATTCCACATTTTCATATATGTCATTGTAAGGAGAAGCTTTACAAACAAAACAATCATTTAAATAAACCAAAATATCACCATTCTCATTATCAAATGAAAATCAATAACCATCCTTAAACAAATCATAAAATGAAATTATGTTTCTAGTCATTTCTGACGAATAACATCAATTATTTAAATCTATCCTAACTCCAGACTTCATCACGAGTTCATACTTTCCAATCTCGGTGACAGGCGTGATTTCTCTGTTTCCCATGACTAGGTTGAGCTCTCCATGCTTCAACTTCCTATTTTCCTTTAGACCCTACAATACAGTGCAAATGTGAGTACCACACCATGTATCCAGAACCCACGAATTAGAAGTTGTAGTATTATGGAGTTCGATCATGAACATACCTGGGTGAACACTCTTTTCGACCTTTCCATCTTCATGGTCCTTCAGGTATTTCGGGCAGCTACGCTTCCAGTGCCCCTTTGTGTTGCAGTAAAAACACACTGCTTCCTTTGGATCACTTGCAGGTGCAATATCAGAGTCGGTCTTTCTTTTGGATCCACGATTGGACTTTCCATTCGCAGCCTTTCCTTTCCAATTTGACCTCTTTCTTTTCTTTGCATTCTGACCAATTGCCAACATAGGAGCTGCTGAGCTGGAGGACACATCATCTTTCTTGATTCCTTGCTCAGCGGTTTGCAGTTAATTATAGAGTTCCATTATTGAGCCTTCTCTCTCATTCACATCAATCTGATATGAAATTACAAACTGGTTGTAGACAGCTGGCAAACTGGATAGAATTATGGCAGTGGAAAACTCTGTGTCAAATACCATGTTCAATGATTCCAACCTATCAAAGTACCCTTTCATCTCTAAGACGAAAGCACGGATAGAAACTCCAGGTTTGGGTTTGCAAGTCATGAGGGACTTAACCACATCAAGGCGTTCTTTACCTGCCTTGGCCTGAAACATTTCTTTCAGCTGTTGGTTTATTTCATAAGCCCAAGTATTCTCAAAAGTCTTTTGCAATTCAGGGCTTATGGACGATGCCATGATACAAGACACTTTATTCGCATCATCATAATGTTTTCGGTGTGCCTCAATCTCCTATTGGGTTGAAACTTCATCAATAGTGGGAATCTGCTCATCGAGAACATACTCATTGTTCTCGTACCTTAGATTAAACCTCAGGTTTCGCATCCAATCCATATAGTTTAGTCCGGTCAGTCTTTCCCTCCGAAGAACTGAGAGTAGTGAGAAGTTCGAGTTGTGTGCTGGATTGGGGACGAGAGGATTATTACCATTTGTAGAAGACATCTATAAGATAAACAATTTTAGTTAGTTTGAATATTCCTTAATTAATTACCCAATTACAAAATTAAGGCTAGGATCCATATTTTAGATTCGTTTTATGAAAAGGTTTGCCGTAAGCATATTGCAAATTTATTTTAGGTAGACAATGCTTGCGTCAATTTCATTCTCTATGAAACTCCTAGTTCTTTTGAGATTCATTGATTCTAATTAACGGCATGTTAATCTCGGATATGCTCATCTACCATTCATAACTGGTATGCCGAGGATCATGAACAAGATGGTGAACTTAACCATGCAAAACCCACGTGGTCCCCGGCCCGAGTACGCTCGAGAATCGCGAGTTCCACATCACCTCTCAATATGATCTCATATTAATGTACCGGTAAACCACACACGCTCCATTAACAGACCATACGAAAGATGTGCGGTTTTCATGGGTTAGCATACTATTCACGTTTTTAGTATCTAGAATGGGATTTTGTTTTAGTACTTTTATGTCATACTTTTGATCTTGACTTCATCCTATCAAAAGTCCTCGGTAGCTCCATTGAACGCACAAAGAAGCGGAGAAACAGGTCAGCGCGAAGCCTATTAAAAACCTGACTTCTTTAGGGAAGCTAAGCGACCCGCCTTATACATCTCTTATAGTTTGTTCACTATGGGTGAGCCGATTTATCAATTGACTAACGATGTATTTAACTTTAATGATAAATATATATATGGCTTATAATATATGTAAGTTCTCTCTTAGCCTTTTAAGGTCTACGATTATATTTTAAAACGTTTTAAAATTGAGGGGTATATTTTAAAGCAATTCAAAATATAAGGGTCTAAAGTGTAAATTTTTTTTACCAATTCAGACAGGCCAATTTCTAATTTACCTCTACCTACATACTATTACAGATAATTAAATGCTAGTATATATTAAGCTAAGGCTCTGATACTACTGTTGGGTTTTCTATTCCCTAACTAGATTAATATGCACAACGGAATATAACAAAAATTAATATAAAGCAATTAAGAAACTAAACCCTAAGGATTTTAACTTGAATAAATAAAAGCAAAAAAATAAATAAGATAAATAAGAAATTACTAACCTTTGAGAAAATCAATTTCTCACGCGTAGACCACCTTGCAGAACCTTCTTACCTTGAAGGCGAGTACCCAAACCAGAGTACCTCTAATGTTTCACACCCACAAACAAAGAGAAATTCCAAATCCTTTGGTACCGATATAAATTGAATAAACTCTTACAAGGATAAGGAATGAGAAAGAGAGAGAAAGAATTGAACTCAATTCAATTCTGGGATGCCTTTGAAAGCATAGGGTAGGTCCCTATTTATAGGGGAGAGGGGAGCCTACGGTTTGGTCCCCCAGCCGATGTGGGACAAACCTCCAGGAATTCTAACCGGCGGTTGGACCTTTCAACCGGCGGTTGGATCGTGTTTCCAGAATATTCCATTAATTATTCCAATAATTAATTATCTCTCATTTATTTCTCTAACTGTTCATTGAGGGCGACCCAAAAAGGACTCTACTTTTAATAATATTCTTACCAATTAGTTATGATCTTGGACAATATTCCAACAATTAATTGTGCCCAAAAGATACCTAACAGTAGATGTATCTGTTCATAACATGACTAATAATTAAAGCACAAGCATTTTCAACAATCAACTTCTCACAACCTTACCCACTTACTGTCTCCCCTTTTTCTCCCAATCAAAGCTAACCATCACTACTCCCATTATACACTTAACAATCATGAATCACCCGTGTGTCTTAATATAATAAAACCACGTTGGCCAGGCGTCATTCTATTATACCAGTCTCGCACTTCTATTCATCACTATCAAATATATATACTAGTTCGAGTGTGACTATACTTTGATTTCATATAATCTAAACAATCATAAAACTTTAATCTGCACAATAATAAATCATGAAGATTTCAACTGAACACATAAAACTGTAGTTAACACAAAGTTTAATGTATCTATCCACATAGAATTTTTAACACAACAACTGATATAAGTCAGTATTTCTGATCGTCTGAACTCATAAACTATTGCCAATATAATTTAGCAATTATATGAACATCTAAACGTATAGCTAACATAAGTTAGCTTATCTAAATTTTTTAAACATAAAATCTATGCACATAACTGAACACTTAAACACATTTCAATCATCTTAACAATAAATATATGATTGAGAATTTACTTGCTACCATATCCACTTCATACCACTCTGAGTACAAAACTACTCACAAAATCAATTTCACATAAGCAAGTAATTTCACATAAACAATTAACATCTTTTAATTAAGCATTTACTTTGCCTCTGACAAGTTCATCTCACATCATTAGTCTTAACATTTATCTGCTACATTTACACGTATCTCACTTGTTTACTGTTGACCAGGAAGACCTACCTCTTCCCCAATCAATTGAAAACCGTACCATAACATACTTATTTCATAAGCATATTCATGTTTTTCTCATTAATTCGTCTTACCGTATTCATAACATATCTTCCCCTAGGAGTAGAACAATTCCTGGTCACAATATCACATAACATTAGCAAGGAATTTTAACTACACCTTGCAATTAATCTACCAACATTCGTATTACCGAATTCATACCTTTCTTTCAATACTTTTAAACGTAATTAAGTTCAATTAGAACTATTCATAACATCAAACATATCATTTACGTCTCAACGACTAATTTAACAAGTAGCAATTATTCACATAACTCGTAACAGTGCATCGTATCATTTCAATTTACTTTAACATACTAATGCATGTAATCATCATAACAACTTAAGCAATTCATATTAGTTTAAGTTTAGGCAATCCTATCGTCGATTACTTAAGTCTCTTAAACCATCGCTGTGATACCAACTTGAAACGCCCAGAAATAATTTTTTTTTTTTTATAACATACCTTAAAATATTCTTGACATTGTCCCACAATTCATATGTGAGTAATTTAAACCAATACACATCATTAACGACTTAAATATGTGATTAAAACAAAAACATGAGAACTGGACCTCTACCCGCCGGGCAGGAACCCTTACCCGCCGGGTAACCTATAGATCCAACACACCTTCGAGCTCTGCCTCGTTTTACACTAGTGCTACCCGTTCGTCATGCCCTTACCCGTCGGATACCCGACCGGGTACACTGACTACCCTCCGGTAGGGGTGTTCGTGGACGGTTAACCGGAGACTCGGTTAACCGGAGACCGGTTAACCGGAGTTTCAGTTCGAAATATTTTTGAACCTAAACCGAAACCGAAAAATTCAGTTAACCGGAAATCGGTTAACCGGTTTTTCGGTTCGGTTAATCGGTTAACCAAATTAACCGTTTATTAATTAATACTTATTTAAAAAGTAATTAATAACGCACAAATATATATTTATTTTTTAGTGTTCACTATATTTATATTATTTTGATAATGATATCAAACGATAATCATTTTACTCTTTTTAATTGTGTATTTATGTTGTACATACGTAAATTGTCTGAAAATAATTAGAAACTAAGTAGTAATAATTACCATAGTAGGCCAAAATTAAGCTAGTAAATTACATTAAAATGAATGAAAAAGAAATATAAATGATTTTATCAAAATACAAGTGTAAATATCTATATATAAATATAAAATGTACAATATATATACATATATTTAAAACTATATATAACAGTTTTGGTTTTTTTGGTTAACCGTTTATCACGTCAATCCCAAAATCATGAACCGAAACCGAAAAACTAAAAAAAATTCGGTTCGGTTAACCGAAACCGGAAAACGAAAAAAGTCGGTTCGGTTAACCGAAATTCGGTTCGATTCTACCGGTTTTCGGCTTGGTTTTTCGGTTTCCGAATATTTTGAGCACCCCTACCCGCCGGTTAGATGTGTTACCCGCCGGGAATCCCGGTTTTCAGCAGACCTGAACCTGATCCAAAATCATAAATAAATACGAACTTTGGACGCGCATAACTTTTAGCTCGTTAGGAGTTAGGACCTGAAATTTTGCATGCACCTCCACTATATTAATATGAAACTTTCCCTTTTTAAACTTTTTCAAATTTCACGTTGACGAAGAATTCGGACGTATGACTAGTTTATGGTCATTTTGACCACTTTTAGAGTACATGTCAAAACACAAACCATCCACTTTCTGACTTCCACACTTTACCCACATATTCTACTATACGTTTGACACATAAGCCAATAGCAACAAGCTACATACTTATACCATGGCTCATTTTAATACTTTGACCCATTTAAGGCCCATTTGGACACTTTTGACCCATTTTCCATAACAATCACACTTTAACTCATTCATCTACATCTTTCACATATACTTGACCATTTCAAAGTAGTTAACTATAAATCAACCCCAAAGTCAACCAAAAAATTAATTTCAACACTTGACCATACTTTAACACTTAGCAATTCATGACATATAACTTTTCTACTAACCATTTACTTCCACCATCCACCTTGACTTTACAAAGTCAAAGGTGTACATCATTGACCATTAACCACTTTACACTTTAACCACTTCATTACATCAAAACTTGTTTTGGGCGATTTATACAATTGGTCATTCACAACGATAATTCAAAAGAATGAGAAGCTTGTCTAACCATAATGCAAGCTCCATTCCACGCTAACATCTTGTAACCATAATCTACTCATTCTAGCCAATTGGTTCAACCGAACCAAGCACCTACAATATAAAATACTTTAGGGGTAAGCATAAAGCTTAGTGAGCATACGAGTAATTAAATGAATAATACATTAACCATAATACAATAACCAGAACCTTTACTAACAACAATTTCATATAATAAACTTTCCATTCATCAAGCTAGTGCATAGCACTACTTGACTAAACTCTTTACCTCTTCCACAAGTTAAGGATCCTCAACATCTAACCATGTCAATTCATAAGAACTAACATACATACTAAGCTAAGGATCACGATTCATTACTTGGAAACTATCAAGCTAATGCCAATTAGACATTACTTGATTCCACACATATCAATCTACTTACTTAGTAAGTAATGGAACCAACATATCATAACCTCTTCCACATATATCCATCTCTTACTTAGTAAGTAATGGAAACCATATATCATTATGCTAACTTAGTTAGCAATTCAAATTAACAACAATACTTTACCTTTTCTCATTCCACATATTCTCACAACATTAACATTGAACACATAATCTTTACCTTTTCTCATTCCACATAATTCCATGTAGCATGTATTCATATCACATGCCAAAGCAATGACATAACTAATCAACGAAATATGGAATCGACAATAAATCACAATATAAAACATAAACAATATTTCCACCGGTTGTATGAACATCTTGCTTGAAAGCAATCCGGAACATACAATCATTACCCATTTAACCATATCACTCACCTTTACTTTATAGGTGATTATGCGATCTAACACTTGATTATGGATGTCACATTTTCTAATCACCTATCATATAACAACATATTTAGCATCAAGTGATGATCACAATCAACTCATCATTATTACTATTCCTTTACCCTCAAGTTGATCTTTAAATCAACTAACATAACTTTACATGATCATCTTTTTATTTCAACATTTCATACTTGACTTTCTACTTGGACTATGATCAAAACATCACAATTATATGATAATCATTCTTAATACTTACAATTAAGTAGATTTCCATCAACTTATAATATCATAACCACTTTTAACTAACTATACAATTCATCTTTCATGATCATGTTTAACTCAGGTATAAAATATAATTGAATTAACACTTTAATTATCAAAATAACCTTTCTAACTTAACAATTAGAGTGAATTAACACTCATCATTCAACCTTTATACTAAACCCAGCCACCATAATCACCATGATCATCATGAACACATATTCCAAATTCATAACCTTTAGCTTGAATTAGTGTTAATACAATCACCATCAAGCTTTACTAACACCAATTCAACATAATCAACCTCCAATTTTATTCAATTCATCACCAATTTTTTTAAACCCTCATAAAAACCCATTTCTAGGTTATAAAAATTGAAGAACATAACTTGATGTTAGAGAAGATCAAAGAGTGACTAATCATATGTTTCTAGCTTCAATTTCATGTTAGTCACTCGATTTCAGCTTCTCTTTTTTCTTCCTGCGTTTCTTTCTTTCTATTTGTGTCTCTAGAACTTTTGAGGATGATAAATGAAACGTACATACATGTATGCATATAATATATATGTGTTTTAATTTCATATCCCGTAATTACTAATGTATGGAACTTAAAAACCGACTACATTATTAATATTTTATTTCACCTAAAATAACAATAACTTAAAACAATTACTTTTACCTTTACCACAATAATACTGAAAATTTTAGGGTGTTACACATGGGTGAATAGTTATCAACTCATTGTAGGTCTCCTCCGTTAGTTATACAGATAGATTAAATTATACTTAATTTAATTTAATGTGTCATCATTTTTCGAGAGTAAATACTACAATAGATATTGATAGGTAAATCAAGTTCATAGTATCTTTTAACGGTTTTATTAGTTATAATCACACAACTTAATTATAATTTTTATTCTACTGGTAAAAGGTGTAATTTTCTATATCACTTTTCAAATTTATATAATATCTCATTTATGTATTTATATATATTTGACTACTATAGATTAATTTCTGTTTTGTACATGTAGATGCACATTAGTTGTTGAATTAAATGTCTGAATAGTTATATTAATCATTACATTTTTTTTTTGTCAAAACTATAATCATAAACATTGCTCAACAAATTATTGCAACCTTAGCAACGAAAATGTTACTATAACCAAACAATTGTATTAGCTATAAAATGTAATTTTACAACATACACATCTCTTTTAACCTTCTCAATTTATTGATATATTGTGGGAGAAAAAATTTTGTTCTTTTTTTATTTTTAAATGGTCAAAACTTATAAATATCATTAGTATCGGTCAAAAAAATATTATTTGTTCACAAGTTAAAATTTTTAAAGGGGTTAACTGTCCTCCATCTCTTGATACTTACTTAATATTAGTTATTTAATTTTTAAATGCTATAAAAATGATTATATAAGTGGAAGTGATCAATTTGGAAACCACTTTTTTAGCCGTATACCACAAAATATGTTTTATAGTTATTTATAGTACAACACCATAAATTATAACCGATTGCGTACAAAAAAAAATTAACAATATAATAATCATCACCCTTATATAAAGTTTATATACAACAGAAAATTGAATATCATAATTAAAACATGAAGAATGCTAACCATAGCCCTAAGGGCTATAGTTAAGATTTCTATAATCAGCATTTTAAACTAGGTTAAATTAATTACAAAGTATGAGTTTTCCTTTTTAATACTAACTTTCCTTATCTAAATTTGGTAAGAGTGTTTATTCATTGTAACTTTGAGTTATAAATATGAAATTAAGTTAAATAAGGTATGCTTAACCATAGCCCTTAGGGCTATAGTTAACATTTTACTTAAAATATTTCATTTACCATTTTAGATTATGATTGATCTCTTATGAAATTATATTTTTCTAGTCGTGCATCACACGAGTTTAACACTAGTTATGAAAATGATAGAGTAGTTACTCTCCAAGTAAATAAATAGCTTTTCATTGAATCTTACAAAATTTTAGTCAAATTTAAAGTCAACCCCGAATGTTACTTACAACTCTCAAGTAGTCAAGTCGCAATAGTAAGGAAATACTGTTGTATGATCAATAGAAATATGGTTATACTACTTAATACTTATACATGTTGCAACAAGGTGCAAACTAATCAACCAGCGGATTATGATTTGGTATCAACTTTTAACTCCAATACTAAGTTTTATTCTTCATTCTATATTATGTATATGTAATATGTATTTGTACCATAATTAGTTGTATATATTTTTATGCATAAATATTAAAGCTGTAATTATCAGTTAACCAAAGTTAGATATTCCATTACTGATGTATAGTATGTAATATAAATTGTTATACCAATTACAATCTAATACTGGATACTTTAGATACTTACATTACGTGCATCTTAATTATTCTACCAATTTCAAGTAAATCATTTTAGCAGACTCTTACTATTTCATAACCATAATTATGAAGCGGTCCATTACGTATATTGTATCTCGTGCATGCATGCATGTTTCATGTTTGGTTAACATGCACCTCTCATATATCACTTCTATAAATATATGTTTTACACACACCAAGTCTTTTTTTCACCTCTCCTTTCCCTACATATGTATTAAAAATGTATTTGACATTCATATTCCATTTTATTTTCAGCCACGGTGGAACTTTATCTCTCTGGGCATGTTAAATTTCTTTTGACGATAAAAACAAATATTTCCGTGATTCCACTAGAAGAAGGAGAAATGGCACATGAAAATGATGATTATGATTATTTGTATAAGGTGGTTTTATTTGGTGATTCGGGTGTAGGTAAATCTAACCTTATGTCACGATTTTCGAATAACATGTTCAGCCTTGATTTCAAATCCACAATTGGGGTTGAATTCAATACCAAATGCATAAAAGTTGATGACAAGATTATCAAGGGACAAATTTGGGACACAGCCGGACAAGAAAGGTATTTGAACACGTAGATACATGATCAAGATTTTTTGTGCATTTTCGTAGTCAAAAACATGTTAAACAATCAACATGATGATTTTTACTAATGTTTCCATTTATCTAGATTCGTAAAATCTGTGTATCTTTATAATTAGGAAAGGAGACACACTTTCAATCAAATCAAATAAAAGATAAATGATAAAAGTTTTGATAACAAATATGGTTACATTAATGTTGTATCATGTTAATTATTAGGATTAAGTGTTTGTTAAGGTACTTAAGTAAGTTTTAATATTCATGATGTGTACATAACTACTCGGGCATACGTTGTATGAATAAAACTTGTTATTTGTTGACATTGTATGTATTTTGGTGACGTGTTATCTGTATGAGGTTCCACGTGGCGTCTTTACAAGTTGACATGTCACCAATATATACACGATGACGATAAATAACAAGTTTTATACATACAATCTACGTCCGAGTACTTAGATACACACAATGAATATCAGATTTTAATAAAGTACATTTAAAAGCACTTAACCCTAACTATTACTGACTTTGTTTGAATATCAAATCACATCACATCAATTGGCATTTTGTTACACGTACATCATTATTCCTGTAATTGTGCCAAAACAAAACCTACTTCTTTCATAAAATAAATGTTTCATATAATGTTACTCTATTCGTTCCAACTTCCAAAACTAATAGATGAAGAAGGCCTTTCCTGATACGGAGGAGATTTCCGTGTTCAGCGGAGATGGCAAGTTATTTTGACTCATATGTAAGCGATCTAACTAGGGTATCGAGTAACCATATATGACCCTTTCCCTAGCCACCCTCAACATATCTACCTAAGATATTTTTCTAGCAAGATTTAAACATGTGACCTCTTGTGAGGAAATAGGACGCATTACCACTATGTTAACTTGGTGATGATTCCATTTCAAAATAATGTCCACTATAACAAGCGCGCTCAGCTTTAGTTTTATGCAATCAATGCCGTTTTAAAAACTTAGATTTCAAATTTACCCTTTTGAGCATACACATTTTTAATTAAGTGCGAGTATATGATTGTCATCTGGAAGTCAATATTTGGCTTTAACTGCTTTGAAATGTAATGAATTAAGGTCTACATTCATAATGTATATTGAACTATTTGAGATTCCAATGTGTAATCAAAATTTTCATTTATTGCTATTGTATTTATTTTGATAACGTGACAACTTGTAAGGATGTTACGTGGTGCTTTATATACATGTCACGTCAGTAAAAGTATCGTGAATTATATACAATATTAATGAATAACAAGTTTGTAAGTTCGAATAGTTCGATACACTTTATGAATTTCTTACCTTAGCTCAATAAATTTGGGTGCATTAACCTTTGATATTTTATAGTGGAAATATACATTTATGGGTGTTGATATATACAACAATTTTTTTATTCATACACCAATAATACGCATTGCAGTATTGTACAGTACTGCATCAAAATGCGTAAAAATTAGTGTATGAATCAAAGCGTGTGTTATATTTATCACCGGCCTACATTTATATGGGAACAAATATAAACAAAAATGTGGACATATATTTGGGATTACATGAGTAATTACAACGTATTTTTTGCACGTAACTATTTTTATATATCTATCCAAACTCAGTCGTATATTACAAGCTATGATGTTTTTATATATGTATATCAGGTATCGAGCCCTCACAAGCGCTTACTATAGAGGAGCGGTAGGTGTTCTAATTATATACGACATCACCAGAAGAGTAACATTTGAAAACATTAAGTGATGGCTAAAAGAGCTTCGTGATTACACAGATCAAAACATTGTGGTCATGCTTGTAGGAAACAAGGCTGATCTTGGTCACTTACGTGCGGTTCAAACTGAGGAAGCCAAATCTTTAGCTGAAAGAGAGAATATCTTCTTCATGGAAACATCGGCTCTTGAGGCATCAAATGTTGAGAAAGCTTTCACAATAGTATTGAGTCAAATTTATCGAAATCATCGCCAAAAGGCCCTTGGTATGGGGAAAAACTCTGCTTCTGTAGAAAATGTTGGGTTTTCTATTCCCTAACTAGATTAATATACGCAGCGGAATTATAACAAAATTAATCTAAGGCAATTAGGAAACTAAACCCTAAGGGATCTTAACTTGAATAAATAAAAGCAATAAAACAAATAAGATAAATAGAAATTACTAACCTTTGAGAAAATAATTTCTCACGTGTAGACCACCTTGCAGAACCTTCTTGCTTTGGAGGCGAGTGCCCAAACCAGAACACCTCTAATACTTCACACCCACGAACCAAGAGAAATTCCCAAACTCCTAGGGTCCCGACTCTAAGTCGTGTAAACTCTCACAAGGAGTAGGAATTAGAAAGAGAGAAAGAATTGAAAGCTATTCAATTCTGGGATGCCTTTGAAAGCATAGGGGAGGTCCCTATTTATAGGGTAGGAGGAGGCCTAGGGTTTCATCCCCTGGCCGATGTGGGACAAACCATCAGGAATTCCAACCGGCGGTTGGACCTTCCAACCGGCGGTTGGATCTGTTTCCAGAATATTCTATTGGTTCGTTCCACCACCTTTAACCCTTTAGACTCCAGCCGCCGGTTGAACCTTCCAATCGGCGGTTGGATCCGCTTTCCAGAATGTTCTATTATTAATCCAATAATTAATTATCTCTCGTTTATTTCTCTTACTGTTCATTGAGGGCGACCCAAAAAGGACTCTACTTTTAATGATATACTTACCAATTAGTTATGATATTGGACACTATTCCAACAGTCTCCCACTTGGACAATTCATCAACTATTATTGGTATAAGCCTATCCATTAACTAAGCAGAGAGTGCCATCCAACGCAACTGTCGAACTCTGATTCTTATCTTAGAGTTAGCCCTTTAGATAAGTGATCAACTATTCCTTTGTTCTACTGATATCGTATGAATCGAGACATGGATTTTAATCAATCTCAAGATTCATGATTAGTTTTCTGATTTCCGATTACATTGACTTTGTGAGACTATTGAACTATCAACTTAGTCTCGGCCAGGCCTAGCACTTTAGAGTCAATCTTTAATCATCAGAGGGCCCAAGATATCGCTTTTCCCATTTAGGAGAAAAGGAACAAATAAATTTTGACTACATAGCACTAGTCAACTCATCATGTCATACCTAGCATACCCTTTATGACTGGCAGTTACGCACAGCGTTTGAATAGACTAAAGTATAACAGACTTGAAAAACTAGGAACTCAATGTATCTCCATTTTAAGAATAGAGGATATTATCATCTCAGAGTTACTCGTGATTCAATCCATGAAGTAACTTCCATGAGTACGGGTCTCTCCTATACTTAAATCCTCATTAAGTACCCATGAGTGTTGCAGCATTCTCTATGCCATGTCTAATCTCCATAGACAATCTACTAACACTCCATGACAGTCTTGATTCACCACTTACTTCCAGGAGTGTGAACGACTGAGGAGATTTGAATAAAAACTGTTTTACTCGGGAAGTGGTGTCTAAACATGCAAAACAGAAACACAATGACAAACAATAGTAAATGGTAGAACTCCTTCCAATAAATAAATCTCCATTATTTAATCACCAAGTCTATAACAATTTCCATCATTGTTTACAATGTTTCAAAAATCAAACTAACAACTAAAACTTTACATTATCTCTTAAGCCTATGCTCCTAGCATGCTCATCATGTTTGGACTTTCCAAGTGGCTTTGTGAACAGATCAGCCGGATTGTCCTCTGATCTTATGCTCCTCACAATCACGTGTCCTTCTTCTACTTTTCTTCGAACAAAATGGTATTTTCTTTCAATGTGCTTTGACTTTCCGTGATCCTTGGGTTCTCTACTCAAGGTGACTGCACTTTCGTTGTCACAGAATATTTCAATGGGATCCTGAACCGTTGGAATAACTCCAAGATCTCCAATGAAATTCTTAATCCAGATAGCTTCCTTTGAAGCCTCGCAAGCCGCAATGTACTCAGACTCGCACGTTGAGTCTGCCACCGTATCTTGCTTGGAACTTTTCCATGTCACCGCTCCCCCATTCAGTAAGAATACCCAACCAGACTGTGAACGACTATCATCTCTGTCTGTTTGGAAACTAGCATCACTATAACCCGTTACTCTGAGTTCTTCTTCTCCACCATAAACCAAGAATCTGTCTTTAGTATTCCTCAAATACTTAAGAATATTCTTTACAGCTGTCCAATGACATTCACCAGGATTCTGCTGATGTCAACTCACTAAGCTCAAAGCAAATGAGACATCAGGCCTCGTACACGTCATGGCATACATGATCGATCCTATAGCCGAAGCATATGGGACTCGACTCATTCTATCCGATTCTTCCTTAGATTTCGGACAAAGATCCTTACTGATCTTAATGCCATGATGTAAGGGTAGATTCCCTTTCTTAGAGTTCTCCATTTTGAATCTTTTCAAAATTTTATCTAAGTATGTATCCTGGCTAAGTCCTATGAGACGTCTCGACCTATCTCTGTAAATCTTTATACCAAGAATATATGCTGCATCTCCCAAGTCTTTCATAGCGAAACATTTTCCCAACCAGTCCTTTACACTTTGTAATGTTGGGATATTGTTTCCTATGAGTAGTATATCATCCACATATAATACTAGGAAGACTACAACACTCCCACTGAACTTGACATATATACAGGACTCATCTTCGCTTCTAGAAAATCCAAACTCTGTGACTTTCTCATGGAAGCAGAGATTCCAGCTACGAGAGGCCTGTTTAAGTCCATAAATAGCCTTTTGAAGCTTGCACACTCTATCAGGATACTTTGCACTTTCAAAACCATCCGGTTGTGCCATGAACACATCCTCTGTCATTTTCCCGTTAAGGAAAGCGGTTTTGACATCCATCTGCCAAATTTCATAATCATGAAATGCAGCTATGGCTAGCATTATCCTAATTGATTTTATCTTAGCTACTGGTGAGAAGGTTTCCTCATAATCAATCCCGTGGGTTTGCGTATAGACCTTCGCTACCAATCTAGCTTTATAAGTGTGTACCTTCCCATCCATGTTTGTCTTCTTCTTGAAGATCCACTTACAACCCACCGTCTTGAGACTGGGTGTAGTTGTTGGAAATAGTGTCCAATGTCATAACTAATTGGTAAGACTATTCTAAAGGTAGAGTCCTTTTTGGGTTGCCCTCGATGAACAGTAAGAGAAACAATAAGAGAGATAATATTAATTGAAACTAATATCATAAAGTTAGTTGATTAGTTTGTTAATTTATCATAGTTGATAAATTAATTAGAAGCTAAAAGTAATTAACAAGAAACAATAAAGAATGTTTAGTTAGTTTATTAATCGGATATTAATTAGAAACTAAAATTAACATTCTGGAAACAAGTTCCAACCGGTGGTTGGAGGGTTCAACAGGCGGTTGGAGGCTAGGGTTTGGAATGGCGGTGTACACGTGTTTGACTTGGAGAAGGATTAATCTCAACCGCCAGCTGAAGGCTTCAACCGGCGGTTAGTGGTCGAATCAGGTTGTCCCACATCGGCCAGGGATTAAAAACCTAAGGCTTCCTCTCCCTATAAATAGAGGTCTAATCCATGGTTTCCATTGATCCCAGTTTTGAATTTAGTTCGTTACTTTCTCTCTTTCTCATTCCGAATCCTTGTGAGAGTTTACACGACGTAGAGTCGGGACCTTAGGATTTGGAGTTTCTCTTGGTTCATGGGTGTGAAACATTAGAGGTGTTCTACTTTGGGCACTTGTCATCCAAAGCATGGAAGGTCGAGCAAGGAGTCTGCAAGAAGGTTCTGCAAGGTGGTCTGCGCGTGAGAAATTGGTTTTCTCAAAGGTTAGTATTTTCTCATTTATCTATTTATTTTGTTATTGTTAATAGCTTTATTAAGTAGCGGTCCTTTAGGATTTAGTTTCCTAGTTGCTCTAGATTAATTGTTATTTTCCGCTGCATATGTTAATCTAGTTAAGGAATAGAAAACCCAACAGTAGTATCATAGCGTAGGCTTAATAAGGTTAGCAATACAAAATATAGATAAAATGTATTTTGGAAATAAAATTGTTTTTATTCTTTCCAAATAATTAAATTAAGTATATTTGTATAATAGATTTATATATGCATACAGTTAATTTATTTACTAATCAGACCATAGTATTTTAATGGTTTAAAATATATGCTCAATTTTAAAATGTTTTAAAATAGAACCCTGAACCTTAAATGCTTAAGAGAGACCTTATATATAATATGATTTATATATATGTATCATTTAAGTCTAAATACATCGTCAGTTAATTGATAAATCGGCTCACCCACAGAGAACAAACTATAAGAGAGGTATAAGGCGGGTCGTTCTGCTTCCCTAAAGAAGTAGGTTTTTAATAAGCTTCGCGCTGACATGCTTCTCCGCTTCTTTGTGCGTTCAATGGAGCTACCGAGGACTTTTGATAGGATGATGTCAAGATTAAAAGTAGGCTTAAAATAGTAAAACAAAATCCCGTTTTAGCTATAGAAAAATGTGAAAAGTATGCTAACCCGTAAAACCGCACATCTCTCGTATGGACTGTTAATGGAGCGTGTGTGGTTAACCGGCACATTAATATGAAGACATATTGAGAGGTGATGTGGGACTCGCGATTCTCGAGTGTACTCGAGCCGGGCACCACGTGGGGTTTGCATGGTTGGTTCACCATCTAGTTCATGATCCTCGGCATACCAGTCATGAATGGTAGATGAGCATAACCGAGATTAACATGCCATTGATAGGTATCAATGAATCTCAAAGATCTAGGAGTTTCATAGAAATGAAATAGACAAAAGTATTTTGTTATATGATTACGGCGACCCTTTTCATAAAACTGAAAATTTAGATCCTAGCCTTAATTAGAAATTGGGTAATTAATTAAGGAACAGTCAGACTAACTAAAATAGTTTTTATCTCAAAAATATCTGTTGAAAATGGTAATAATCCTCCCGTTCCCAACTCCGCAAATAACCTAAACTTCTTACAACTCTCAGTTCTTGGGAGGGAAAGACTTACCAGTTCAATCTGTATGGACGGGTGATGTAACCCTAGGTTCACTCTAAGGAACAAGAGTATGTTCTCGATGAGCTGTGAAACCGTAGGTACGAGAACAAGGAATATGTTCCGACGAGAATAAGGAGTTTATCTCGATAAGTAAATTCCCACTATTGATAATGATTCAACCCAAGAGGAGATTGAAGCTCACCGGAAATATTATGTTGGTTGATACTAAGTTTTGGTCAACATAATTCTATCCGGTCAGCCAGCTGTCTACAAACAGTTTGTAACCTCATGTCAAATGGTTTTGAATGAGAAAGAGACATGAATAATGGAACTCCAAAGTTACTGAGCAAAGGATAAAGAAGATTGATGTGCCTTTTTGGCTCAACAACTCCCGTGTTGTCAATTGGTCGTGATGCAAAGGAAAGGAAGAGATCTGGAATAGCTACGAATGGAAAGTCCAATCGTGGGGCTAAGAGAAAGACTGATTCTGAAATTACACCAGCAATGATCCAAAGGAATCAGTGTGTTATACTTCAACACAAAGGAGCACTAGAAGCGTTGCAGCCCAAAATATCTGAAGGACCTCAAAGACGATAAGGTTGAAAAGGATTCAGATATATAAATAATCGAACTCCACGATACTACGACTTCTACTTCGTAGGTCTTGAATACAGGGTGTGGTACTCACATTTGCACTGTATTGCAAAGCCTAAAGGAAAGAAAAAGTTTAAAAGCATGGAGAGCTCAACTTAGTCGTGGGAGACAAGAGAGTCACGCCCATTGGAAAGTTTGAGCTCATGCTAGAATCTGGGGTTAGGATGCATTTAAATAGTTGCTATTCGTCAGAAATGACAAGTAACATAGATTCATTTCATGCTTGTTTAAAGAGAGTTATCAGTTTTCATTTGATAATGGGAATGGTGATAAAAGCTTCTCCTTGCAAAGGCATGTATGAAAATGTTGAATATATCAGCAAAGAAATTTAAATGTTGGTTCGTCTAAAGAGCTTAATCCAAATTGTGGCAATATCGTTTGAGGCACGTAAACAAGGAAGAAATCACCCAAACTCCAAAAGTATGGAGTGTTGGAATCATTCGACCTTAAATCGGATGATGTGTGCAAACTTGTTTATTGAGCAAAATGACTAAATCACTATTCACATGCTATATGAAAGAAGTGATGGATTGTTCGACTTGATATACATGGATGTATGTCGACCATTCCGATGAGCCATAAAAGATGGAAATTGCTACTATGTTGCTGATTACTTCAGTAGACATGGATATGTTTATCTGATTAAACATAAGTCAGACACTTTTGAAAATTCAAAAGGTGTTAGGATGAAATAGAGAACCAAACGGGCAGAAAGATAAAGGTACTCCAATCCGAAAGGGGAGGAGAAGACCTTAGTATCGAGTTTCTTGATCATCATAGACATTGTGGAATAGTTTCACAAATTAACTCCTCCTAGAACACCATAACTGAATGGAGTAGCTGAGAGGAGAAGAAGAATCCTGTTAGACAAGGTTCAATCAATGATGAGTCAGGTAACACTTCTAATAAGCTTATGGAGTTAGGCATTATAGACAGTCGCACATATCTTAAAATCTAATACAACAAGAAAGGTTCAAAGATGACTTATGAGATATGGAAGAGAAAAGGTTCTTCTCTTGGGCACATCCAGATCTAAGGTTGTGAAGTTATCGTTAGACAAGAAACTTAGCACAGACAAGAAGCTGGATCTGAAAAGTATCTTTTTCATCGGTTATCCACAGAAGTCGTTTAGATATTTGTTGCTCAAAAGGGAGTGTTTCTTGAAAGAGAAATAATATCTAAAGAGGACAGTGGGAGTACAATTGATCTTGAAAAGATTCAAGGATCGACCGATGACAAAACTATGGTAAACACTGACACTCAACAAGAGGTGGTAACACTTGTTGAACTTGATGGCATATTATATCCCACTCGCAGTTGTAGAATTAGCAAACCTCCTCAGTTCTATTATGGTTTCCATAAAGAAGAACATGATAAGATTAGTGACAGTACACTAATTAAATTAGATGAGTCTGCTAACTACAAAGGAAGCTATGGCAGGCCTAAGGCTATGAAAAGCAAGATTCAGTCTATGTCTGACAACCAAGTTTGGAATTTGGTTGACGCTGCACTCAGTCTCAAGACGGTGAGTTGTAGGTGTATCTTCAAGAGAAAGATAGACATGGATGGGAAGTGCACACGTATAAAGCTAGGATGGTAGCGAAGGGCTATACTCAAACCTTCGGGATTGATTATAAGGAAACCTTCTCACCAGTAGATGCATTTCATGGTTATTAAATTTGGCATATGAAAGTCAAAACCACCTTTCTTAACAGGAAACTGACAAAGGATGTGTTCAAGGCACAACCGGAAGGTTTTGAAAATGCAAAGTATCCTAATAGAATGTGTAGGCTTCATGGATTAGATAGGCTTCTTATAGCTGGAATCTCTGCTTCCATGAGAAAGTCTAACAGTTTAGATTTCTAGAAGCAAAGATAAGTCCAGCAGATGTGTCAAAGTCAGTGGGAGCATTGTAGTCTTCCTGGTATTATATGTGAAAGATAATACTCATAGAAAATGTAATCCCAACATTACAAGGTGTAAAGAGTTGATTGGGAGAATATTCCGCTGTGAAAGATTTGGAAAATACAATATATTCTTGGTACAAAGATTTACAGAGATATGTTGAAAATGTCTCAAAGGACTTGACCAGGACATATACTTAGAATGAAATTTTGAAAAGTTTTAAAATGGAGAATTCTAAGAAAGGGAATCTACCCTTACATCATGGCATAAAGATTACTAACTGATTAGTGTCCAAAGACTGCACAAGATTGGACTAAATGAGTCGAGTCCCATAGGCTTCGGCTATAGGATCGATCATATATGCCATGACGAGTAATAGACTCGATGTCTCATTTGCTTGGAGCATAGTGAGTTGACATCAGTAGAATCCTGGTAAAGGTCATAAAACAGTTGTAAAGAATATTCTTAAGTATTTGAGAAATACTAAAGACAGGTTCTTAGATTATGGTGGAGAAGAAAAACTTAGAGTAACGGTTTATATGGATGTAAGTTTACGAACAGACAGAAATGATAGTCGTTCAAAGTCTGGTTGGGTACTCTTACTAAAAGGGGAACGATAAGTTTGAAAAGTTCAAAGCAGGATACAATAACATATGAGAATCTGAGTGTATTGAAATTTGCGAGACTTAAAAGAAGTCATGAGGATGAGGAATTTCATTGGTGATCTTGGAGGTGTTCCAATAGAACGAATCCCAATGGAATGTTATGTGATAATGGAGAGTCCAAAGCACATTGAAGTAAAATACCATTTTGTTCAAAGGAAGGTAAGGGACACATGATTGTGATGGACACACGATCAGTAAACGTGCTAGGAGCATAAGTTTACGAGATAAAGTTTTAGTTGTTTGATTTTGAAACATTACAAACAATGATGGGAACTAGAATAAACTTGGTGATAAATGATGGAGATTATTTATTGGAAGGAGTTCTGCCATTTACTATCGTTTATCATTGTGTTTCAGTTTAGCATGTTTAGACACCACTTCCAGAGTAATTAGATTCACTCAAACCTCCTCAGTCGATCACACTATAGGAAGTATGTGGTGAATTAAGACTGTCATGGAGTGTTAGTAGATTGTCTATGGAGATTAGACATTGCATGGAGATTGCTGCAACACTCATGGGTACTTAATGGGGATTTAAGTATAGGAGAAACCCGCACTCATGGAAGTTACTTCATGGATTGAAATCACGAGTAACTCTGAGATGATAATATCTTATATTCTTAAAATGGAGATACATTTGAGTTCCTAGTTTTCAAGTCAGTTATACCTTAATCTATTCAAACGCTGTGCGTAAATGGCAGTTATAAAGGGTATGATAGGTATGATAGATGAGTTGACTAGTGCTATGTATGCAAAATTTATTTGTTCCTTTTGCCTAAATGGAAAAGCGATATCCCTGGGCCCTCTGATGATTAAATGTTGACTCATAAAGCACTTGGCCAAGCCAGGACTAAATTGATATGTACAATTTAGTAGTCCCATATAGTCAAATTGATCGGAAATCAGAAAGCATAATCTTGAATCTGGAGATTGATTAAATCCATGTCCCAGTTTCATACGATATCTGAAACAAAGGAATATATGATCACTTATCTAAAAGGAACGTCACTGGATATGATCAGAGTTCGGCAGATGTATTGGATGGCACTTCTACTTAGGATAGAGACGGACCAATAGTAGTTGATGACTTGTCCAAGTGGGAGACTGTTGGAAATAGTGTCCAAGGTCATAACTAATTGGTAAGACTATTCTAAAGGTAGAGTCCTTTTTGGGTTGCCCTCGATGAACAGTAAGAGAAACAATAAGAGAGATAATATTAATTGAAATTAATATCATAAAGTTAGTTGATTAGTTTGTTAATTTATCATAGTTGATAAATTAATTAAAAGCTAAAAGTAATTAACAAGAAACAATAAAGAATGTTTAGTTAGTTTATTAATCGGATATTAATTAGAAACTAAAATTAACATTCTGGAAACAAGTTCCAACCGGTGGTTGTAGGGTTCAACAGGCGGTTGGAGGCTAGGGTTTGGAATGGCGGTGTACACGTGTTTGACTTGGAGAAGGATTAATCTCAACCGCCGGCTGAAGGCTTCAACCGGCGGTTAGTGGTCGAATCAGGTTGTCCCACATCGGCCAGGGATTAAAAGCCCAAGGCTTCCTCTCCCCTATAAATAGAGGTCTAATCCATGGTTTCCATTGATCCCAGTTTCGAATTTAGTTCGTTACTTTCTCTCTTTCTCATTCCGAATCCTTGTGAGAGTTTACACGACGTAGAGTCGGGACCCTAGGATTTGGAGTTTCTCTTGGTTCACGGGTGTGAAACATTAGAGGTGTTCTACTTTGGGCACTTGTCATCCAAAGCATGGAAGGTCGAGCAAGGAGTCTGCGTGAAGGTTTTGCAAGGTGGTCTGCGCGTGAGAAATTGGTTTTCTCAAAGGTTAGTATTTTCTCATTTATCTATTTTTTTTGTTATTGTTAATAGCTTTATTAAGTAGCGGTCCTTTAGGGTTTAGTTTCCTAGTTGCTCTAGATTAATTGTTATTTTCCGCTGCATATGTTAATCTAGTTAGGGAATAGAAAACCCAACAGTAGTATCATAGCGTAGGCTTAATAAGGTTAGCAATACAAAATATAGATAAAATGTATTTTGGAAATAAAATTGTTTTTATTCTGTCCAAATAATTAAATTAAGTATATTTGTATAATAGATTTATATATGCATACAGTTAATTTATTTACTAATCAGACCATAGTATTTTAATGGTTTAAAATATATGCTCAATTTTAAAATGTTTTAAAATAGAACCCTGAACCTTAAATGCTAAAGAGAGACCTTATATATAATATGATTTATATATATGTATCATTTAAGTCTAAATACATCGTCAGTTAATTGATAAATCGGCTCACCCACAGAGAACAAACTATAAGAGAGGTATAAGGCGGGTCGTTCTGCTTCCCTAAAGAAGTAGGTTTTTAATAAGCTTCGCGCTGACATGCTTCTCCGCTTCTTTGTGCGTTCAATGGAGCTACCGAGGACTTTTGATAGGATGATGTCAAGATTAAAAGTAGGCTTAAAATAGTAAAACAAAATCCCAAACTTGCTTCTCCAAACTTGGTTGTCATACATGGACTGAATTTCGCTTTTCATAGCTTCCTTCCACTTAGCAGCCTCAGGGCCTGCCATCGCTTCCTTGTAGTTAGCATGTTCATCTAAGTCATTTAGTGTACCATCACTAATTTTATCCTCTTCTTCTATTTGTAAATCATAATAGTACTGAGCAGGATTGCTAACTCTACTAGATCTGCGAACGGGTAAGGATATGTCTTCTGGTTCAACCGGTGTTACCACCTCTTGTTGAACGTCAGTGTTTACTGTAGGTTCTTCATCGGTCGACTCTTGAATTTCTTCAAGATCTATCCCACTGTCCTCTTTAGATATCATTTCAATCTCAAGGAACACTCCTCTTCGAGCTACAAATACCACATTATCCGCGGGTCTGTAGAACAGATATCCAAATGAATCTTGTGGATAACCGACGAAAAGACACTTTTCAGATCTGAAGTCAAGTTTGTCCGGAGTTTCTCGTCTAACGAAAACTTCACAACCCCAGATTTTAATGTGACCAAGAGAAGGACGTCTTCCCTTCCACATCTCATAAGGTGTCTTTGAAACCTTCTTGGTGGGTAAAAGATTTAAGATGCGAGCGGCTGTTTCTAATGCATAACCCCAAAAACTTATCTAAAGTGTAGCCCGACTCATCATAGACCGAACCATGTCCAACAAGGTTCTATTTCTCCTCTCAGCAACACCATTAAGCTGTGGCGTTCTAGGAGGAGTTAACTGCGAAACTATTCCACAATCTCTAAGATGATCGAGAAACTCGATAGTAAGGTATTCTCCTCCCCTATCGGATCGGAGAACCTTTATCTTTATGCCCAGTTGATTCTCTACTTCGCTTTGATATCTTTTGAATATCTCAAAAGTATCTGACTTATGCTTAATCAGATAGATATGTCCAAATCTACTGTAATCATCAGTATATATAACATAGTATCGATTTCCATCTTTTGTGGTATATCGGAATGGTCCACAAACATCTGTGTGTACCAAGTCCAACAGTCCTTCACCTCTTTCAAACGACCTGGTAAATGGTGATTTAGTCATCTTGCCCAATAAACAAGATTCACATACATCATCCGATTTGAGGTCGAATGATTCCAACACTCCATCCTTTTGGAGTTGGCCGATGCGTTTCTTGTTCACGTGCCCAAGACGATAATGCCACAATTTGGATTTATCAAGCTCATTAGACGAATCAACATTTAAAATCAAATTGCTAACACATTCAACATTTTCATATTTGCCATTGTAAGGAGAAGCTTTAAAAACAAAACAACCATTTAAATAAACCAAAATATCACCATTCTCATTGTCAAATGAAAATCGATAACCATCCTTAAACAAAGCATAAAATGAAATGATGTTTCTAGTCATTTCTGACGAATAACAGCAATTATTCAAATCTATCCTAACTCCAGACTTCAGCACGAGCTCATACTTTCCAATCTCGGTAACAGGCGTGATTCCTCTGTTTCCCATGACTAGATTAAGCTCCCCATGCTTCAACTTCCTACTTTCCTTTAGACCCTGCAATACAGTGCAAATGTGAGTACCACACCATGTATCCAGAACCCACAAATTAGAAGTTGTAGTATTATGGAGTTCGATCATGAACATACCTGATGGAACACTCTTTTCAACCTTGCCATCTTCAAGGTCTTTCAGGTATTTCGGGCAGCTATGTTTCCAATGCCCCTTGGTGTTGCAGTAAAAGCACACTGCTTCCCTCGGATCATTCACTGGTGCAATATCAGAATCAGTCTTTCTTTTGGACCCACGATTGGACTTTCCATTCGCAGTCTTTGCTTTCCAATTTGACATCTTTCTTTTCTTTGCAGTTTGACCAATTGCCAACACATGAGCTGCTGAGCCAGAGGACACATCATCCTTTTTGATTCCTTGCTCAGCGGTTTGCAGTAAATTATGGAGTTCCATTATTGAGCCTTCTCTCTCATTCTTATTCATCTGATATGATATTACAAACTGATTGTAGACAGCTGGCAGACTAGACAATATTATGGCAATGGAAAACTCAGTGTCAAATGTCATATTCAATGATTCCAACCTATCAAAGTAGCCTTTCATCTCTAAGACGAAAGCACAGATAGAAACTCCAGGTTTGGGTTTGCAAGTCATGAGTGACTTAACCACATCAAGGCGTTCTTTGCTTGCCTTGGCCTGAAACATTTTCTTAAGCTGTTGGTTCATTTCATAAGCCCAAGTGTTCTCAAAAGTCTTTTGCAACTCAGGGCTCATGGAGGATGCCATGATACAAGACACTTTATTCGCATCATCATAATGTTTCCTGTGTGCCTCAATCTCCTCTTGGGTTAAATCTTCATCAATTACGGGAATCTGCTCATCGAGAACATACTCCTTGTTCTCGTACCTCAAGGTAAACCTTAGGTTACGCATCCAATCCATATAGTTTGGACCAGTCAGTCTTTCCCTTCCAAGAACCGAGAGTAGTGAGAAGTTCGAGTTATGTGCGGGATTGGGAACGGGAGGATTATTACCATTTTGAGCAGACATCTATAAGATAAACAGTTTTAGTTAGTTTGAATATTCCTTAATTAATTACCCAATTACAAAATTAAGGCTAGGATCCATATTTTAGATTCGTTTTATGAAAAGGTTTGCCGTAGTCATATTGCGAATTTATTTTAGGTAGACAATGCCTTTGTCAATTTCATTCTCTATGAAACTCCTAGTTCTTTTGGGATTCATTGATTCTTATCAACGGTATGTTAATCTCGGATATGCTCTTCTACTATTCATGACTGGTATGCCGAGGATCTTGAACAAGATGGTGAACTTAACCATGCAAAACTCGCGTGGTCCTCTCCCCGAGTACGTTCGAGAATCGCGAGTTCCACATCACCTCTCAATATGATCTCATATTAATGTGCCGGTAAACCACACACGCTCCATTAACAGACCATACGAAAGATGTGCGGTTTTCATGGGTTAGCATACTATTCACATTTTTAGTATCTAGAACGGGATTTTGTTTTAGTACTTTTAGGTCATACTTTTGATCTTGACATCATCCTATCAAAAGTCCTCGGTAGCTCCATTGAACGCACAAAGAAGCGGAGAAGTAGGTCAGCGTGAAGCTTATTAAAAACCTAACTTCTTTAGGGAAGCAGAGCGACCCGCCTTATACCTCTCTTATAGTTTGTTCACTATGGGTGAGCCGATTTATCAATTGACTGACGATGTATTTAACTTTAATGATACATATATATATATATATATATATATATATATATATATATATATATATATATATAACTCATAATATATGTAAGATCTCTCTTTAAACTCTTAAAGTCTACGGTTCTATTTTAAAACATTTTAAAATTCAGGGGTATATTTTAAACATTTCAAAATATAGGGTCTAAAGTGTAAATTCCTTTTACCAATTTAGACAAGCCAATTTTCAATTTATCTTTACCTACATACTATTGCAGATAATTAAATGATAATATTTATCAAGCTATGGCTCTGATACCACTGTTGGATTTTCTATTCCCTAACTAGATTAATATACGCAGCGTAATTATAACAAAATTAATCTAAGGCAATTAGGAAACTAAACCCTAAGGGATCTTAACTTGAATAAATAAAAGCAATAAAACAAATAAGATAAATAGAAATTACTAACCTTTGAGAAAACAATTTCTCACGTGTAGACCACCTTGCAGAACCTTCTTGCTTTGGAGGCGAGTGCCCAAACTAGAACACCTCTAATGCTTTACACCCACGAACCAAGAGAAATTCCCAAACTCCTAGGGTCCCGACTCTAAGTCGTGTAAACTCTCACAAGGAGTAGGAATGAGAAAGAGAGAAAGAATTGAAAGCTATTCAATTCTGGGATGCCTTTGAAAGCATAGGGGAAGTCCCTATTTATAGGGTAGGAGGAGGCCTAGGGTTTATCCCCTGCCCATGTGGGACAAACCATCAGGAATTCCAACCGGCGGTTGGATCTGTTTCCAGAATATTCTATTGGTTCGTTCCACCGCCTTTAACCCTTTAGACTCCAGCCGCCGGTTGAACCTTCCAACCGGCAGTTGGATTCGCTTTCCAGAATGTTCTATTATTAATCCAATAATTAATTATCTCTCGTTTATTTCTCTTACTATTCATTGAGGGCGACCCAAAAAGGACTCTACTTTTAATGATATACTTACCAATTAATTATGATATTTGACACTATTCCAACAGAAAAGGGACAAACGATTAATACTGGAGGTAAAGATGATGTTTCTCAAGATGTGTTTGGGGCTCGTTCATCTTCAGTGAATACAATTTCTCAAGATGAAATAAAATCGATGGTACAATCTCAAGTAGAGGCGCAATTAGAGGCCAAAGTAGTTGAGCGTGTAGCTGAGCGTGTAACAGAGCAAGTAGCACAACAAGTAGCATAGAAAACAGCTTGTTATGAAAAAATACATAGTGAGTTGCTTGAAAAGTTTGAGCACATGCAACGTTTGTTCGTACTCGAAGGGATGTTACCACCTTCAGAATGTAACGAGACACCTAAATCCGGATCAAGTGTCGGTCAGGTAGACCAATATTAAATAATTTTGAATATCTTATTAGTCTTACCTTTTCTTGTACGTAGGTATCACATTATTTTATGATTGTAATTTGTAGGTTCGAAAAGTTAAGAGAACTTGTGCAAAGGAGTACGTCTATTTTGACGATGTAAGTTACATTTGTTTGATTAGTTTTACATTTCGCATCTTCTTAAGGACGAGTTTAATTTAAGATTGTAATTATGAGTGAGGGTCATATAGTAAAAAGTTTGCTTTGTTTGTAGCGTAAACTTGATCTTGATTTTAAGTGTAGCTACCTTGTATTATTATTGTTGCGTGGGTAATCGTTTTTGGTGCGAGCCCCTGGTGGTGCGATCAGTTGCTGGTGCAATCGATCAGCTGCTTGTGTGACACACTGGCTCGAGGGGAACTTGTTTAATCCAAATAACTTTTGTTCCATGATATTTGACTTGTATTCTTTATCAAGTCGATCTGCATTTTTAGATGGCTCGAAAGTTGATGGTTTTTGTTTAGTTTTAAAGTATTAAAGTATTATTTGCATCTTGTTTAAAGTAATAACAGACATATGGTACAGTTTTTTACTCATTGCTCCATGGACACTACTCTAATGTATAAATGGTATTTTGTAGGATTCCATGAAGATGTGAGCCGAATTGAACTTTCTGTTTAGCTTCAACAAATTAAATGATTCGTGTTAGCTGAATTGGCTTTTGGTTATTGAATTGTATTGAGTGTATTTGGATACATGGCTCACATCATTTTTATGCAATTTGGCATTTTAACTTAAAGGCCTGCTCCCGAGTCTATTTTTTGAGGGAAAAGAAGAGAACTGGAAAGAAAACAAAATAGGTCTGCGTTCCTGAGTTTTGTATATGGAGGGAAAAGAAAAGAAGTGGAAGGAGAATTATCTAATATCTTCTCTCCTAATCTTCTCTCCAAAATTGGGAAGAAGTGGAAGGAAGGAAGGCTGAATCAGTTATAAAACTGTCACTTCCTCCCATTTCTTTCCAACTCAGGAACACAAAATACCTAAATTTTCGTTTCTTTTCTTTCCAACTCGGGAACACAAAATGTATAAAAAGTATATCTTCTCTTCTATTCTTTTCTACCACTTTATTTCCTCTTCTTTTCTTTTCTTTTTGTCAAAAACTCGGGAGCGGGCTTTAAATATTCCCCAAGTGGGATTTAAATTTAGGTTACTAGTTCTATTTTTGAATGTCTACTGCATTTTAAAGGCGATTTGATAAACTTAACAAAATAAGTTACTGTTGAAATTTTTTAAAGCTTTTGTTATGTTTAACACAAGTTACTTCGTTTAACAAGCACCCGTACTAATACGCGGATATTTGCGCATTTATGCATTTCTCAAGTCTTTATATAAGTAATTATATCTCATTAATTTGCGAAAGCAAGTTCGTAGTCATATACTACGTAGTATGTTTGCGAAATTAGTCGGTTGCCAGACTGTAAATTTATAGTTGCAGTTTAAATTTTGGAGCTGAAAATCGAAATTTGTATATATTGAGCTTAAAATGTAAACTGATTTAAAAGGAAAAAGAAAAAAAAAGAAAAAAAAAAACAAGCATCATTAACAATAAGATAATTTTTTGATTGGTTGAATTTTTTCTCTCCCTTAATTAATCTTATCCACTCAATTTTTCAGACTTACCAATTACATCTTTAGATCTATATTTAGTCATATACATTTAGGTACGCTAATCATTTTCCCTTAAGTAACTCACAATGTGTTAAGTCTTTGAAAGACTTTTTAATTACATACTACATCACTTTCACTTGATTCCATAACATATAAACTTTTACACTTGAATGGTTTAAGTCTTTGCAAAGCTTTTTCTCCCAAATTAACAAAAGGAAATAAGACAATTGAGCCTTTGCTAAATTGAACTATTAACTCCAATGTTATTGAGCTTTTCAAAAGGTTTTATGTACAATAAAAGCTCAATCAATAGCTCAATTTTGACAAACCCTTTGCTAAATTGAACTATTAACTCCAATGTTATCGAGCTTTTCAAAAGGTTTTTTGTACAATAAAAGCTCAATAAAAAAAAATGTTGGAGATAGGGATATGATGAGAATGGTCACCCGATCCATCCCCTTAATGGTGGATATGGACGATTTAAATGGATGAACAGTGAATATGGATATGGATGTAGATGTGGATGTGGATGTGAATGTGCATGAATAATGGATCGGATATGAATGACATTTTATTATCCATGGATTTATCTATTATATCACCCGAAATATATATATATATATATATATATATATATATATATATATATATATATAGGGTATTGATCAAGGAGAAAATGCAAAAAATGGGGGAAGGGGGAAGTAAATCACCACCATTAATCAAATGAGGTCTATAAGAGCACACGGAGTGGCTCCTTCTTCATCGCCGTTTTCCGACGAGGACGCCGTCGGACGGCGTTTTGCCGCACCGGGACGGCGTTCTCGTCGCCGTTCTCATCAGTGTTCAGCTGTCGCCGTCCATTTCAAGACACCGGTTCTTCAACGTTTCCTCTTTATTATTATTATTATTATTATTTTTGTTTTCTCTTTGAAGAAATAGAGAGAGATGAACAAAGAAAAAAATGCAGCAGAGGTCAAGAAGAAAAAATCGGGAGATGAGAAAAATGAGTCTCAAACTATGTGTTGTTGTTTATTTATATTATTATTATTATATTATTTATTATTATTATTAAAATGAAAAGCGAAAACTATTTGGAAAAAAAGTTGATAGGGACATAATTGCCTTCTTTTAGGTAGGAAAATATTATTTTAGGTAGAAATTTGTGCTGGTAGCAATTTGTGGTAGGTGGGGAAAAAGATCTCAAAAATTTATATTCCTTCTCTATTTATAGATACGTACTTCTACACTAAAAATCACACTTCACCTCTCATCTTTCTCACAATTTCAATCACTATATTTAGGATTTGTAATTTTTAAATTGTGGTTTTAATGAATTAAATGTTAGTTTATTTAATTAATTTGTTTTTTATATATTAGTTTATACAATTATAATCATTATTAAAACAAATAAAACAACTAATAAAAAATTCTAGAACACTGTCCAGAACACTGTTACCACTCCACAAAATCTTCACTACAAAATTCTCACTCAGAACACTGTGTTTAGACCGTCACCACTCCGTGTGCTCTAATAATTGGTGTGGAGGTGCACCCATGTGGTCACCTCTATAATTATAAAAACCCAATTACCCATTTACCCCTAAAACAATTTATCTCACAAACAACAAGTCGAAAAATTATGAAAATTGCACCATAAAATTCAACGTTTTCTCTTCTTCGATTTAAGATCGATCATGACATATTTTCGACGAGTTTTTTTTTCTCGTTTTTTTGGTGGATTTTACGTATACTAACGCATATGTTAGTGACTTAGTATTGCGTTAGGGTTTGAGGGTTAGAGTTTAAGGTTTTGGGCTTAGGGTTTAGCAAAAGCCATAAACCCTAAACCCCAAACCCTAAACCCTAACCTTCAAACCCTAAACCTTAAACGCTTTACTAAACCCTAAAACCTAAAGCATACTAAACCCTAAACCCTAAACCCTGCTAAACCCTAATAAACACTAAACCCTGACCCTAAATCTATTTTATAACAAAAAAGTAATATATGTGTTTATAATTTGTAAAACCCACCAAAAAATGGAAAAAAATAAACTCGTCGAAAATATGTCTTGAGTGATCTTAAATCGAAGAGGAGAAAACGCTGAATTTTATGGTGCAATTATCATAATTTTTCGACTTGTCGTTTGTGAGATAATTTATTTTAGGGGTAAATGTGTTTTCATTGTACACGTAGCATATTTTCATTGGTACCTCCATGCTTGCATTAAATTCCCATGAGGCACATACTACAATAATATGGTGTACCTTAATTTGCTTAGATGAGATGATTGGTTGGATCAACATTTCCCCCCTTCCTTTTAAAAATGCACTTCCCTCTGGATCATTCATATATATATATATATATATATATATATATATATATATATATATATATATATATATGTATGTATGTATAGTGGGAATATCCAGGGGAATCTCTTTTTTGGGGGGAAGTATAATATTCATCATAAAGCATCTTAACTTCGTAAATATATTTGTCAAAAATTAAAAAGTGAAAATTAATAAATGTTGATAAGAATGGATGCTACGAATGTTAAGCTTTCTTGATAATTTCTTTTTGTAGGCTATAACATCAATTGATAAATTTTATATTCAAAATCGATATTCGTCGTGGTGAATGTTAACTTAACATTCATCACGATGAATGTTAAAATTAAATTAATGTTATTTTTTAACATTCATCGTGATGAATGTTAAGTTAACATTTACCACGATGAATATTAACGTTTTATCAAATAAATATTCATAAACTTATATTATGACTTAAAATTGAATTTCATCTGTTAAAATATTTCTTTATAGCATCGATTTTGATTACTATATACGAGTAAAATTAATTTTATCTTTGATATTTGTATATTGGCGAAGTTAATTAAGATGCTCCGTGATGAATATTACACTTCTCTCCTTCCCCCAAAAAAAAGTTTCCCTCTTGAACCATCCCCTATATAGTTATATAATTATATAGTTATATACACATATAAATTTACATATCCACATACATATAAACCATAAACTATTAAGTTGTTATTGAATATATAAAGTCGTAAATTTTAAAAATCTAATGAATATCAGAGGTGATTTTTTTTATTTTTTTTTATTTTTTTTTTTTGGGCTTATATAGCAAATCAAAATGCACAATTTTATCGCGCTGGGTCAAGTTTAGCTTCCGACCATATAGTGAAGTCACATTCCACGATAGATGACAATCAAAACATGTATGATTAACCGATAAACATAAAGATTACACATTTACATTTGCCAACATATATGTTTACTTGTAATTGTAACCAATTTTTCTTCATTTACGACAATGGTTACACGCTCTTGAGGATAGATTTTTGTATGTTATGTTATATTTATTTTTTTTGTTTCAATATTTGTTGGTTTCATTTCATATAAGGAATTTTTTTTACATTTTTTGAATATCCAACTCCATTAACCCGCTTAATCCATCGGATACGGATATGAATGGATAAATTGAAATTAAATAGATATGGATATAGATATTGAAACGCCCCGAAAACAGAACCATTTTTTTAACTCACTAAAACATACTCTATTAGGTCCCACAGTAAATTACGACTCGATCATATCATCACTAGGGCTTTTAAATCATTGAAAAGACTTTTGACTGGGTGGAGGCCCTCTTATAAGACAAACATGAAAATCTGCAATATGGCTATGGAAATCAGCCACATGGGTCAAAATCTGCAACATGGTCTCTAAAATCAGCACTCAGCTTTCTTGTCTGGAATTAGGCCCTTGTCTAAGACATTTTCAATTTGACTCAAAACAAGAACTTCATACGGGCATATCTCCCAACCCGTAAAGAGTAAAGATCTAAAATTTTGCATACACAATCATATGGTCAAAACAAAGACTTCCCTTTTTACACTTTTTCAAAATACACATTTTACGAGAAAACGGACGTATAACCTCTTTTTGACCATTTTAACCACTTTTTGACTACAACCCAAATCACAAACCATAAACACTTTGACTCTAACTTTTTGCACAGATTATCAACCTACCAAAACAAGTCTAACACACTTGTCCAAACCCACATAACTACATTCTAACCCGATTTAACCCTTTTGACCCGTTTTGATGTCCATTTGGACACTTTTACCAAATCTAGCATATACAACCACAACTCTACCCAATACCACATATGTTTGACTATTATAACTCTGTTGACTATATGTCAACTTACATTTGACCAACCAATCACATTCGACACTAAATTACTTTTCACCACTTTGACCCAAACCAAACCAATCATATGACTTCATACACTTGACAACCACATACACTAGACATCATAACTCGGTTTGACTTTCAAACTCAACTACTACACATTGACCAACATATTTAATGCGAAAACTCTTTCTTTGGGCGATTTACACAATTGATCATCAAAATAACAATTCAAAAGAACGAAGCATATTCTAACCACAAGCATACTCCATATCCACATCACTAACTTCTCATAAACCTTCTATCCACATGTCGTTAGCCAAACATCAACCTACAACATAAACACTGAAACGGGTAAGCACAACTGCTTAGTGAGTACACAGGCAATCAAACAAGCAATACACATAACACTTAACACATAACACATATCAACACAATACATAAAAACAAAATCACTGGGCTCTGTACACTGAACACTGTGTTAACCACAGTTAACTCTCTGATCACTACCGAATCATTACACATAATCATATCACATAATCTAACTAATAACAGTCAAAACACTAATCAACACATCCTTTAACATAATCTAAAACACACATAAGAAATAAAACATATAATAAACTACCTTCACGTGATTGTATGATCCTCTAGCTCGGAAGCTATCCGGAAACACATACAACCAATTCATACACTGTTCACTATATCATCATTATTTAATCCACATATGTCAACAATATATCTTCCACCTGATTGTGTAGCCTCTTACTCAACAGCAATCCGGATCCAACACAATCGAATCATACACTATTCATCAACATATCTTTACCTTTACCTTTAAGCTAGTGACTTACTCATTACTTGGCTAACATCAAGCTAATGAGGAAATCACTACTTTTCTAACCAAGTAACATTTAATCACATAACAATTAAGAATAACAAGTAATCTAACACAACAATTAAAATTAACCTCCTGAATCCCCAACGAATCCGCCGGATTCATTATGAATCCGCCGGATTCATTATGAATCCGCTGGATTCACCCCAATTTTGACAAAAATTTCATTTCCCGAACCTCTCAAACCAATCCGGTCCACCCAATCCGCCGGATTCAACCTGAATCCGCCGGATTGGACCCAGTACAGCAGATCTGCATAACCTTTTGCAAAAGTATGAAATTCAAACGCGCATATCTCACAAACCGTAAAGAGTTAAAGTCTGAAATTTTGCAGACACCTTTATATAGTCAAAATGCAACTTTCCATTTTTCCACTTTTTCAAATTTCACGTTTATCAAGAAAACGGACATATAACTCATTTTTGACCATTTTCAACCATTTTGGTGACACATCAAATTTCAAATGGCTAGGTTTCTAACTTCCACCCTTTGCCAACATGTTTCTACATATAATTGTGACGTGTGGGCATATTCATTACCCTCATATACCCATTATACATTAATTTAACACTTTGACCCGTTTAGGGGTCCAATTGGACACTTTCACCAATTTCAACCATTTTAACTACATTAACACTTTCAACACACTTTGCTACTATATTTATGACCTAAAGTCACTTTAACATTCATTATACTCAAACCACCACTCGTTTCAACCATTTAACCACTAAGTGACCCATTTGGGCACTTTAGCAACCCATTTGGGTTTCAACCCATTTGGGTTTCAACCCATATAACTACCATTCCATCACCCATTTCACATTACGTTGACTATTATAAGTCAAACTAACCCACTTTCACTATTGGTGTCCTATTATACCCTCAAAACACCAATTTCACATAAAATTCATTATGTTTCAACCAATTACAACAAGTTTTCAACTTTTACTTCTTTTACAAACTTGTCAACGCATATCAAGACTCGTTGACCACTTTGACTTTCTACTTTACCACTTTTAATACCTAGATCATAATTCAACCACAATCATGATCAATGCCAAACACTTAAACATCTAGCCACATTTATCACTTTATAACATAGTCATCACACAATTTGACTCTACCAATTTCAACTTTGACTTTTCTAAGTTAAATGCACACATTCAAATCAATGGACTCTTTTTTTAATTAAACAACAACATGGCTCCAAATCACATCCATTGAGATGCACCAACATCTCCTTAATTTCACTACTTGGAGTTATATCAACTTTGGTTATCAAGATTAACTACTACACTTAATCACATTGCTTCCAAAATCATTATTTCACAAGAGCAAATAATTCCAAATACACAATTTATACAACTTGATTTCATACTTTAATTTCATATTGTAGACACACTTAATTCCACATAATACAACTATTACACCTTATTCAACAATGTGTCTTCACAATTCAATTACTTCAAATTCACTCAAAATTACCCATTAATATTCCTATCATTATATTAACAAGTAATAATCATCAACAACTCACAACTGGGATTCATATCAGTCTGACTCGATTTACTTTACTATTACTCATATCATAGCAAAGTAAACAATTCAAGCTTATTGAAATTCACCAAGCTTATCGAAAAGTACCTGATACACTTAGGCCCACGAGTATTGAGGAATCACTGAGAATACCCTTGGGTTCCTCATATTCCTCCGTCTCTGCGACCAAAACAACAATCTTGCAACTTGTTATAGGTTAGTACATATTCAATAATCAATTTCTCATACAACCACTAATCCCACACCCTGAAATGTTTGACGCAACACAATCAAAGTTTAGGATTGAACATCCTATCATGTCCAATTCGCCCCAACTATTGCTCTGATACCAACTTATAACACCCCTCATTTCTATAAACAATTATAATAATAATTGTGATTCGGAAGCGTATAATTCAAACATGTAACCATGCTTTACATTACCTTATAATGTAGATTAACTTTTTCAAACTAAATACATGACATTTCAACAACTAGGTGTTATATAATGTGACAACCGTCAATTTAGGACTAGAATTTAGTGCCTAAACAAGTATTAATACATGTAATTAGTTCTGTGTTAGGCTAATTAATGTATCAATTATTATATATATTGTTGAATATATATCTACACAATGATGCGGTTTGTTTAAATCGTACGAGTTTCAAATCGAATGAACTTCGATACATTAAATACGGACGTTGGTGAACAATTTATTTAAGTAATACAAGGATGATTAATAACGTTATCGTATTTAAAAATATTATGTCAATAATATTTCGTATCCAGATTTTATCAAACAATTAATATTAACGCGAATCAGAATGTAACTTCGCAAACGAAACGAGACAATCCACCTTTTCTAATGTAATTATTAAATAGTTAGTAAAATACTTCAACAAAAATACTGAATAATTATTCGTATTTTAAAACGTATATTAAAACCGTAAAATAAATATTTAACGTTTGAACGACGGAGAAAACGAACACCGCACGGAGCGGGAAAAGCGGGGCGAAAATGAGAGTTAACCTCCCACCCCCACCATCTTTCTTTCATTTCCCATTTCCTTTCTCTTTCTCCTCTCTTATTTTCTCTCTATCACCACCATCTCCATAATCCATAAAAATCACAAAATAAATACACTAAACGACTTCAAATCATCATACTCGTTTGGAATAAAACGTTCACCACTTCGCGATCTACAATCCTATCTTTCCGGAATTTCATTTCGGCGATTTGTAAGTTTCCGACACAACTCCGAAAACTCTCGTTTTTAAGTTTTATAACTTGCTAGTTGTTTGTATAACCTTGTAATGTCCTAAAATGGGTTGGGTAAAAATATTATGTCGATCGATGGACGGAAAATGCATTTTTGAGGTTGAAACTCCGATCAGACTCCGTACGTCGCATTTGGCCTGGAGCAAATGCGACGCAGCGACTTACGTCGCACTATAACCCCAACGTCGCATATAGCGACGCAGCCTATTACGTCGCATTGAATTGCGACGTCGCACTTAGCGACGCAGACCCTTACGTCGCAGAAATCAACTACGTCGCCTATAGCGACGCCACGTACAACGTCGCATTAAATTGCGAAAGTCGCACATAGCGACGCCGTGCCCAACGTCGCAGTCCGGATCTGCGACGTCGCACCCAACGTCGCACAAACCAGAACCTCAAAAACACAGATTTTTACTAAGTGTCGAGGCTCGAAATTTTATCACTTGATTTCACCCAAATTCAAGTCCGGATGCGTTTTTCCTTAAAACAATATAGTAGAAATAAAAATTTTTCAAGCTGACCTGGCAGCTCGACCCCAGCCAGGGGCTCTGCCCCTTGGACCCCGCCAGGGGCTGCCGCCCCTTGGACCCCGCTAACCAGGGGCGTTGCCCCCGGACCCCTGTACTTAGATTCTGTAAGCACATTTTTACAACAAAAATGTCAAACTTGTACAACTTCAAAACGCTTACACGATACAACTTTTCAATCATAATGAAAATTTACTTTTCAAGGTTAACACGTCGAGACATAAGGAGAACATTAACATATTTAAATTCAAACAATCACCAACGGGCCGTATACATTTTCAAAACCTAATTCACAATCAAACAAGTCGTTGTAACTTGTATCAAGTCAATCAAACAAGTCGTAGTAACTTGTAACTATACAAACAACCAAATCGGGGTAATTTGGACATCAAGTTAAGCAAACAATTTCAATGGTAGTCTTTTGAGATAACGGTACAATTAATAACAATTCAAGTGTCGTGGACACATTCAGGTTTCAAGACCTTGGACACCAAATTACAGCTAATTACCTCAAGTTTATTAAATTAAACACTTCAAGAATCAGGTGAGTTTCATGGCCCCATTTTCACTACTTTTACTAGGGGTGTGATATTACTACTTCATTTTGTTTTACAAGTAGAACGCAAGTGCCAAACTTCAAATACTACATGAGTTTCAAGCTAATCAATTAAAAGTCCTACATAGCATAGTCTCTAGTATTTATAGCGTGAATGTTAGTATATGATATCATATGGGATTGACAATCCTCATCCGGGTTAGCACGCACTAACCGGTCAAACGGATGTATTAGCATTTGGGAAGACGAGTGTTGATTAGGCACTCGTAGGAGGCATTTCAAGTTAGGTTTCCTTAAGTGGGCCTGACAAATCAAGTTAAGCTCAGACTATGTGCTCATGGACAGTATAACTTTTATCTTGCTTAATTGCATTTTAAATTCAATATAAATCTTGCGGTTCTTACAACTATACATTGACATACAAACCTGTGAGCTCACCAGCGTTTTCGCTGACCCATTTTAGTATTTATCACAGGTACCCAACAGTAGTTTGGCTGCACAAGCAGGAATTATTAGCTCGAGTCAGCATACATACAACTAGAGATTGGACTGCATTATTATATTTTGTAAAAGTAATTATGCTATGTAATCTCTCAATTTCAGGAACCGAGCTAATGTAACAATATTTTGATGTAAACATTTACTTTATCTATACAAGTTTAAAACGACGCATATAGTGGTCGTTCATTATATCTTATGTGCTTTGTATATTGATTAGTGACACCCAAATCAAGCTTCCGCAAATCATTAAATTTGGGGGTGCCACAGATTGGTATCAGAGCCTAAGGTTATATTGAACTAGGTTGCATTTAGTGGACCTAGACTATGACCGTTAGGCAGTATTCCTTATTAGTTATGACTAGTTCAGGGATTACATCATACGACTTTAATTTAACATAGCCTGATCAACTATGTACAATTAGAGAAAGATGATGTGAAATCTGAAAGAGTTATGTTGAACAGGAATGCATTAGTTGACTCTGACCTCGAGAGAAACGGGACTCAAAACACGTCTGTGCTAGACACTCAATAGGTGATTATGTGATACACATATATTTACATGAATAGACTTCATTACAACTTTAGGCTATATTATATTATATAAATATAGGCCTCTTTCTCTCTAACGTTTTGTCTTGGGATGACAAACACACCACTAGTACATCACACTCGGACTAGTATCTTATTTCATTTCCTTGTTCTTTCTTACTCAGCATCATGCCTCCTCGTCGTCAAATTACCCTTAGCGAAGCTGAGATCGCGGGAATCATTGCCCGCAGTGTGACCGAAGCCTTGGCTACCCGAACACCACCCGGTAGCGAGGACACAGCAACCAATACTCCACCACCCAAACCCTGCTCCTATAAGGACTTTCTTAGCTGTAAACCGCTATACTTCAAGGGCACGGAAGGTGCCATTGGCTTAATTCGTTGGATTGAGCGCATGGAATCTGTTTTCAGTCTCTGCGATTGCACTGAGAACAACAAGGTCAAATTCGCTGCTTACACCTTTCAGGAAGGTGCACTCACGTGGTGGAAAACCCACGCAAACTCTGTAGGCCTTGAGGTTGCAAATCGACTTCCTTGGGCCGAACTGAAAAAGAAGCTGACAGAAAAGTACTGTCCTGAAGAGGAATTACACAGGCTAGAGGAAGAATTCTGGCACCTGACGGTGCAGGGAAATGATGTTGCTGAATATACCACCAAGTTTCAGCAGTTTGCTTTATTATGCCCGGGTTTGGTCGAACCAGAAAGTAAGGGCATTAAGAAATACATTCGTGGACTCCCCGAGAACATCCAGGGAAACGTCGCCTCATCCAAACCAACTACTACTGAGAGTGCCATTTGATTGGCCCACGAACTCATGGCTCTAGTTGTCAGCCGTGAGACCTCCAACACCTCATCCACCAACAACAACAAACGCAAATCCACTGAACACCACCACAACTCAAACAAGAAAAACAACGCCATCCAAGTCTACACCTCAAACTCTGAAACCACCCGCAGCTACACCGGGGACAGACCTTATTGTCCCAAGTGTAACTATCACCACTTTGGTCAGTGCAATACCCCTTGCAACAACTGCAGGAGGTACGGGCATTCGACTAAGGATTGCCGAGCTCCCAGATCCAACAACAACCCATCTGACAAAAATGCCCGACAACCTAAGTCCTGCTACGAATGTGGAAACCCAGGACACTTTAGGGATTCTTGCCCAAAATTGAAGAACAAGGGCAACAACAACAACCACCGCAACAACAACAACGCCAAAAGTAGCGCCTTCGTGATCAACTCAGGGGACGCACGTCAGGACCCGAATGTGGTCACGGGTATGTTCCTCCTCAACAATTTAACTGCTTCCATTCTGTTTGATACTGGTGCCGATAGGAGTTTTATTTCCGATGAATTTTGCCCTCTACTTGACATTACACCTGTTGCTTTAGACGTTAAGTACACCGTAGAGCTAGCAAATGGCAAGTTGATAGAAACCAATAGTGTGATACCTAATTGCACCTTAAATCTAGCCGACGAAACCTTCTCCATAGATCTTATGCCTGTTGAGATAGGAAGTTTCGATGTCATCGTAGGCATGGACTGGTTATCCAAACATCACGCCGAAATCATTTGCCATGACAAAATTGTTCGCATACCTCTCGCCGTCGGTAGAACCCTGATCATACAGGGGGAGACCGGTGGGACGAGGCTTAACATCATCTCTTGTCTTAAAACCCGGAAATTTCTGAGAAAGGGTTATCCATCAATCCTCGCGCACATCATGGAGAAAAAGTCGGAGGAGAAGCGACTTGAGGATGTTCCAATTGTTCGAGACTTTCCAGAAGTCTTTCCTGAGGAACTGCCTGGTCTACCACCACCAAGACAGGTTGAGTTCTCAATCGATCTTGTACCGGGTGCTGCGCCTGTGGCCCGAGCACCATACGGTTTAGCTCCATCCGAACTTCAGGAGCTGTCCACCCAGTTACAGGAACTCCTGGAACGAGGGTTTATCAGGCCGAGTTCTTCACCTTGGGGAGCTCCGGTCCTATTTGTTAAGAAGAAAGATGGTTCTTTTCGAATGTGTATCGACTATCGAGAGTTGAACAAGTTAACTGTCAAGAACCGGTATCCACTTCCTCGAATCGATGACCTGTTCGACCAACTTCAAGGGTCGAGTTGTTATTCAAAGATTGATCTCCGATCCGGTTATCACCAATTGCGTGTTCGCGATGCCGATATTCCAAAAACCGCTTTCAGAACCCGATACGGGCATTACGAATTTCAAGTGATGCCATTCGGCCTAACCAATGCACCGGCTGTATTCATGGACCTTATGAATCGGGTGTGTAAACCTTACCTTGACAAGTTTGTCATTGTCTTTATCGATGACATCCTCATATATTCACGAAACAAAGAAGAACACGCACAACACCTCAAAACCATCCTTGAACTACTTAAACACGAGAAGCTCTATGCAAAATTCTCTAAGTATGAATTCTGGATCCAAACAGTTCAATTCCTTGGTCACGTGATCGACAGTCAGGGAATTCACGTGGACCCGTCAAAAATTGAAGCTATCAAGGACTGGCAAGCACCCACCACTCCGACCGAAGTACGCCAATTTTTGGGTCTTGCCGGGTATTATCGACGATTCATTGAAAATTTCTCCAAAATAGCTCAACCACTCACGTTACTGACTCAGAAGGACAAAAGGTTCGATTGGACCGATAAACAAGAATCAGCATTCCAACTTCTGAAACAAAAGCTTTGCAGTGCTCCAATTCTATCCTTACCCGAAGGCACTGATGACTTCGTGGTATACTGCGATGCTTCTCATCAAGGTCTCGGTTGTGTGCTTATGCAACGAGACAAAGTCATAGCTTATGCTTCACGACAGCTCAAGATTCATGAAAAGAATTACACCACCCACGACCTCGAGCTAGGAGCTGTCGTTTTTGCCCTCAAAATCTGGAGACATTACCTTTATGGTACCAGATGTACAATCTTTACCGACCATAAAAGCCTTCAACACATATTCGATCAGAAGGATCTTAACATGAGGCAACGTCGATGGGTCGAGTTGCTTACGGATTACGACTGCGAACTCAAATATCATCCAGGCAAAGCAAATGTTGTTGCTGACGCCCTCAGTCGAAAAGAGCGAGTGAAACCACTTCGGGTTCGAGCCCTCAGTATGACCATTCACAACAATTTAAACATTCAAATTCTCACTGCTCAACTCGAAGCCTTAAAACCCGAAAATGTCAAAGATGAAGCCTTGCGGGGCATGGATAAACAATTCGAAATCAGACCTAACGGGATTAGGTATTTCTCAAACCGAATCTGGTGGCCTAAATTTGGGAACCTACGAGACTTGGTGATGGATGAAGCTCACAAGTCTAAATATTCTATCCACCCGGGGTCCGATAAAATGTACCACGGTATCAAGGACTTCTACTGGTGGCCGAACATGAAATCTGAAATCGCCACCTATGTCAGCAAATGCCTTACTTGCTCCAAAGTCAAAATCGAATATCAAAAACCTTCCGGTTTACTTCAACAACCCAGTCTTCCTGAATGGAAATGGGAACAAATTGCCATGGATTTCATAACCAAACTACCCAAGTCATCGAGCGGTTGCGATACCATTTGGGTGATCGTGGATCATCTCACAAAGTCTGCTCACTTCCTGGCAATCAAGGAATCCGACAAAATGGAACGCCTCACCAGAATCTACCTGAAGGAAATCGTGACCAAACACGGCGTTCCAATCTCAATTATCTCCGATAGAGATAGTCGTTTCACTTCACAATTTTGGCAATCACTTCAAAAATCTCTGGGTACTCAACTTGATATGAGTACCGCATACCATCCTCAAACCGACGGCCAAAGTGAACGAACCATTCAAACACTGGAAGACATGCTACGGGCCTGCGTAGTAGACTTCGGTGTAAACTGGGAAAAACACCTACCATTGTGCGAGTTCTCGTACAACAACAGTTATCATACCAGCATCAAAGCTGCACCGTTCGAGGCACTGTACGGTCGTAAGTGCCGGTCACCTATCTGTTGGACCGAAATTGGAGATAGCCAACTCACAGGTCCAGAAATCATTCACGAGACGACCGAAAGAATTGTCGAAATTCAAAACAAGCTCAAGGCCGCGCGTGATCGTCAGAAAAGTTATGCTGACGTGAGACGCAAACCACTCGAGTTCCAAGTTGGGGATCGAGTACTACTCAAAGTATCGCCTTGGAAAAGCATAATCCGATTTGGTAAATGAGGGAAGTTGAACCCCAGATACATTGGATCATTCGAGATCCTTGAAAGGATTGGTCCAGTGGCATATCGATTGCAGCTGCCACCTGAACTCCGCAGCGTGCATCCCACTTTTCATGTTTCAAATCTGAAGAAGTGTCTATCTGATGAGACACTTATCATTCCACTCGACGAAATTCGAGTTGACGAGAAACTTCACTTCGTTGAGGAACCCGCCGAAATCATGGACCGTGAGGTCAAACAACTTAAACAAAGTCGTATTCCCATCGTCAAAGTTAGGTGGAATTAACGGCGCGGTCCGGAATTCACCTGGGAACGGGAAGACCAAATGCGACTCAAGTATCCTCAACTTTTCAATGACTCCACCTCAAACACGACTTCAACATAAATTTCGGGACGAAATTCTTCTAACAGGGGGAGAATGTGACAACCGTCAATTTAGGACTAGAATTTAGTGCCTAAACAAGTATTAATACATGTAATTAGTTCTGTGTTAGGCTAATTAATGTATCAATTATTATATATATTGTTGAATATATATCTACACAATGATGCGGTTTGTTTAAATCGTACGAGTTTCAAATCGAATGAACTTCGATACATTAAATACGGACGTTGGTGAACAATTTATTTAAGTAATACAAGGATGATTAATAACGTTATCGTATTTAAAAATATTATGTCAATAATATTTCGTATCCAGATTTTATCAAACAATTAATATTAACGCGAATCAGAATGTAACTTCGCAAACGAAACGAGACAATCCACCTTTTCTAATGTAATTATTAAATAGTTAGTAAAATACTTCAACAAAAATACTGAATAATTATTCGTATTTTAAAACGTATATTAAAACCGTAAAATAAATATTTAACGTTTGAACGACGGAGAAAACGAACACCGCACGGAGCGGGAAAAGCGGGGCGAAAATGAGAGTTAACCTCCCACCCCCACCATCTTTCTTTCATTTCCCATTTCCTTTCTCTCTCTCCTCTCTTATTTTCTCTCTATCACCACCATCTCCATAATCCATAAAAATCACAAAATAAATACACTAAACGACTTCAAATCATCATACTCGTTTGGAATAAAACGTTCACCACTTCGCGATCTACAATCCTATCTTTCCGGAATTTCATTTCGGCGATTTGTAAGTTTCCGACACAACTCCGAAAACTCTCGTTTTTAAGTTTTATAACTTGCTAGTTGTTTGTATAACCTTGTAATGTCCTAAAATGGGTTGGGTAAAAATATTATGTCGATCGATGGCCGGAAAATGCATTTTTGAGGTTGAAACTCCGATCAGACTCCGTACGTCGCATTTGGCCTGGAGCAAATGCGACGCAGCGACTTACGTCGCACTATAACCCCAACGTCGCATATAGCGACGCAGCCTATTACGTCGCATTGAATTGCGACGTCGCACTTAGCGACGCAGACCCTTACGTCGCAGAAATCAACTACGTTGCCTATAGCGACGCCACGTACAACGTCGCATTAAATTGCGAAAGTCGCACATAGCGACGCCGTGCCCAACGTCGCAGTCCGGATCTGCGACGTCGCACCCAACGTCGCATAAACCAGAACCTCAAAAACACAGATTTTTGCTAAGTGTCGAGGCTCGAAATTTTATCACTTGATTTCACCCAAATTCATGTCCGGATGCGTTTTTCCTTAAAACAATATAGTAGAAATAAAAATTTTCCAAGCTGACCTGGCAGCTCGACCCCAGCCAGGGGCTCTGCCCCTTGGACCCCGCCAGGGGCTGCCGCCCCTTGGACCCCGCTAACCAGGGGCGCTGCCCCCGGACCCCTGTACTTAGATTCTGTAAGCACATTTTTACAACAAAAATGTCAAACTTGTACAACTTCAAAACGCTTACACGATACAACTTTTCAATCATAATGAAAATTTACTTTTCAAGGTTAACACGTCGAGACATAAGGAGAACATTAACATATTTAAATTCAAACAATCACCAACGGGCCGTATACATTTTCAAAACCTAATTCACAATCAAACAAGTCGTTGTAACTTGTATCAAGTCAATCAAACAAGTCGTAGTAACTTGTAACTATACAAACAACCAAATCGGGGTAATTTGGACATCAAGTTAAGCAAACAATTTCAATGGTAGTCTTTTGAGATAACGGTACAATTAATAACAATTCAAGTGTCGTGGACACATTCAGGTTTCAAGACCTTGGACACCAAATTACAGCTAATTACCTCAAGTTTATTAAATTAAACACTTCAAGAATCAGGTGAGTTTCATGGCCCCATTTTCACTACTTTTACTAGGGGTGTGATATTACTACTTCATTTTGTTTTACAAGTAGAACGCAAGTGCCAAACTTCAAATACTACATGAGTTTCAAGCTAATCAATTTAAAGTCCTCCATAGCATAGTCTCTAGTATTTATAGCGTGAATGTTAGTATATGATATCATATGGGATTGACAATCCTCATCCGGGTTAGCACGCACTAACCGGTCAAACGGATGTATTAGCATTTGGGAAGACGAGTGTTGATTAGGCACTCGTAGGAGGCATTTCAAGTTAGGTTTCCTTAAGTGGGCCTGACAAATCAAGTTAAGCTCAGACTATGTGCTCATGGACAGTATAACTTTTATCTTGCTTAATTGCATTTTAAATTCAATATAAATCTTGCGGTTCTTACAACTATACATTGACATACAAACCTGTGAGCTCACCAGCGTTTTCGCTGACCCATTTTAGTATTTATCACAGGTACCCAGCAGTTGTTTGGCTGCACAAGCAGGAATTATTAGCTCGAGTCAGCATACATACAACTAGAGATTGGACTGCATTATTATATTTTGTAAAAGTAATTATGCTATGTAATCTCTCAATTTCAGGAACCGAGCTAATGTAACAATATTTTGATGTAAACATTTACTTTATCTATACAAGTTTAAAACGACGCATATAGTGGTCGTTCATTATATCTTATGTGCTTTGTATATTGATTAGTGACACCCAAATCAAGCTTCCGCAAATCATTAAATTTGGGGGTGCCACATATAATTTAAAACATGTCTTCGGTTATTAGACCAACGTCAGAGTAATCCGTCTGTCAAACATTCCATCATTTCCAAGAACTTCCTGCCCAACCCAATGTGTCCCATCTATTATAACCTGCAGGAAGGACTGTAGTGGGGTTAGCATAACGCTAAGTGAGTGAAACTATAATCGACAGTCCAACTTAGCATAACAATCTGTTTACATCAAATAACAATAAACAATCAATCATCATAAGGATCGGTGGTTCTTGAGAAACCATAATACCCGGGTGGCTCTCAAGGAACACTTAGCCATCATCTGTATTGGCCTATACAGAAATTACCGATAACTTGTTGTTAATCACACACGACCTAAATCTCTGAACCAACATTTCAAGTTCCAAGATTTCCTGTCGTCTATAATAACAATCAAGTCCAACCATTCATTCAAGTTGACCTCAGAATCTTACATACTAGCTCAAACAGCCAAGTAAGCAAACAACCAAACTAACATGGCAAGCTATTTCAAACGAAAACATTATATCAAAGTAATACTATAATTACTTGTTGTAACCAAATCATTACAACTAAATCACACTGAGGTTACAGATCCACTCACCGAACACCTCAGTCATCCACTCAGTAGTCTAATATCAATGAGTCTTCTCCACATCTGAGAATACAACAGAACAACATAAGTTAGTTAATTGTCTCAAATCTATATAACATTACTCCAATAGATTTACATCCACAATTCCAAACTACTCAATTCATATGAATTAATACAATCATCACAATTATCAATATCAAATCCATACTTACATAAATTCATGTCATGGTTTTTCAACAACGTGTTTAGTCAATATAACATGATATTTAACTCCAATATCAACTTTCTTTGAATTAATCATTCTTAACTCATGTCAACAACAAGTAATCATCATATGCCACCAACATGAGCTTGAAACTCTACTAATCATTATAATCATCTATAATCATCATTATCAACATAATCAATTGATACATCATCAATTACACTCTAATAACATAAGCTTACAAGCTTTGATTTTAGCATAATTAACTAAACCCATGAACTTTATTCATAAGTTTATATTGAATTCTTCACTTTTACATTAGGCTTCACCTATAATCATGATTTTAACATCAACTAAGCATTATATGATCATTACAAGCTTTAATTCATAGATTATCAACTAAACCCATAAACCATCTATGATCATATATGAAATAAATCAACTTTATGCTAGGGTTTAGCTTACAATCATATAGTAATCATCAATTAACAATTCTACAAGAATTACAAGCTTCAATTTAACCTTAATCAGGCTAATTCAATCAAATACCCAAAACCCCACTTTCTAGGTTTATGAGAATCAAAGAATCATTGCTTACAAAGTGTTTATGATGATGATGGAATGATCAAATCACGTTATGGAAGCTTGAATCAATGTTTCATAAGCTCAATTTCACTTCAAGACTTGTTTTACTACTCAAGAATGGTTCCTGTGGGTTTTCCAGCTCGTCCAGACACAACCAGGAGGAATAATACTTTTGATTTCTCAAGAACTTCAAGAAACATGATGATTTAGAGCTTAATTAGGGTTTATGATTTTTCTCTCGTACACAATCGACCTTTCTGGAGTATTTGTGAATTCACATACGTATTTACACATATTTTAGTTAATATGTGTACTAGTTTTGTCCCCCGTACTTATCATTGCCTGGAACTTAAAAACCAATTGTGGGGAAACATTATTGTCACACCCCGCCAAACGGTAATTACAATTACGTAGAGTGGTTTGCGGAAGCTTAGTGACGTGGCGGGGCTGCGAGCAGTAATAACAACCAACAGATACATACATACTCAGAGCATATGGATATCGCAGAACGAAATAGATTAAGATGCCATTAGTTAAAGTTTTACAAAAGGTTACCACTTGGAAAGTAGTAACAGTAATAATAGTAGTTGAAATCAGTATTTCATAAAATACATAATATCAAAAGTAGATTTCATAGGTATGACTGCAATAGTTGCAGTTATACAGAGGAAATCCAGGTGTCCCAAAAGTAGTGGCATCCTAACAAGTCCAGGGTAGTCCGTCCTGATAATGCATGCAGATCTTACTTACGCTGCTAATTCCCTGAAAAACATAGAGTAAAACGTCAACAAAATTGTTGAGTGAATTCACAAGTTTGTTTGTTATGTAGGAAACACAGGTTAATCATTTAAGAATAACATTTCCAAATAAGTGTTGTTTGTCAAGTAGGAAACACAAGTTATTAACAAATAACATTTCCCAAATCAGTTGTAGTTGTAGTAGGAAACACAAGTTATTAACAAATAACATTTCCCAAATCAGTTATCAGTAGGAAACACAAGTTAACCTAAATTAAGATTAACATTTCCAAATCAGTGTACGTAGGAACTCACTTCCTAAACAATAGTTTTGTGGGAATATTTAGACGGTGATCCCTTGAAAGGTGAGCTAAACCTGTCAAGTAAGGTAACCCGATCTAACCCTATAACCAAACCACAACCCTAATCTGTTGTTGTTTGCCATGCTGGACAATTAAGTATACGCTCCCAAATCCGTAGGAGGGTCGTCACGGCGATAGTACTATCCGTATACTCAGTGGCTAGAGTCACCTAGCTAATGGTTATAGTCTGTAGCCATAAGGTCTTTTATGCACTACATCGTTCAGCCTAGATCCGTACCAAGATTCGTTGCCTAAATTCCCAAAATAGTTATGAAAAACATTTCATAAAACATAGTTCAAATAGTTGTGTGAAATACCCTTTCACAAATAGTTCAAGTATGAAGTACCCCTTCATAAAACACAGTTCAAATTGTCGTGTGAAATACCCTTTCACAAACAGTTCAAGTATGAAGTACCCCTTCATAAACAATTTCAGCAAATACATACAGTATTTAATCAATTACAGTATGAAATCACATTTCATCAATAGTTTAAGTAAATACATCTAGTATTTAAATCAGTTGTCGCATGCAAATATTCATACGATTTCTATGTTTTTCCACCCCGAGGTTTTAAAACATTAAAACATTGAAAAGGGGTTTGTGAACTTACTGTGAGTGCTCGGATGTGAATGCTAGCGAGATAAGATAGCGTAGCCCAAACGTAGTCAACCTATACACAATAATGTATTAACTATAAGTACTATCTTTTACTTACGTTAATAGTTCGTTTGTTTGAAGAAATTATCAATTTCTTAAGTTTGTGTATGTCGTTGATGATTGTTGTTTGAAAATAAATAATATTTTCCCAAGTTATGTTTGTTTGTCGAATCGCCCAAAATGTGTAAGCATATATACATATATACTTATATAGTTGCATATATATATTCTCGCATATATATATTATTGTTCGTACGCATTAAATAAGTCCAATGTCCGTAATCATAGTTTGTCTCGTTTTATAGTGTCATTCAACAATTTATCATGTCTCGTATATGTCTTGTACAATTGTAGTCGTTAACGGAATTGCTTTGTGTTTTAAGTTAAAAGTCAAGTTGTTGACCAGACACGGGAATCCGCCGGATTTAAAAGAATCCGCCGGATTTAAGTCAAAAATCGGAATACGCCGGATTCGAGTGAATCCGCCGTATTCAATCAAGTTCGGGGGAATCCGCCGGATTGAATCGAATACGCCGGATTCGTGTGTGTTCATCAGATAGTTCGTGTGAAGCTTTGGAATACGCCGGATTCATTTGAATCCGCCGTATTCACCCGTGTCTTTTACTCGTTCATCGTTTTAGCCGAAGGTTTGTGTGCGGTCAGAGGTGGGAATACGCCGTATTCGAAGGAATACGCCGTATTCGAAGGAATACGCCGTATTCGACTGGTTTAATAATGGGAATCCGCCGTATTCACGTGAATACGCCGGATTCATCTGAGCTTCGGTCTGGGAATCCGCCGGATTCGCTTGAATCCGCCGGATTCAAAGGTTTTGCAGGTTCTTGTTCATGCAGAGCAATAATAAGCTCGAATGTTTTGGGTTTCAAATCATTTGTACATCAAACCCAAACGTTTATACTATCAATATTTAGCATTTTAACAACTTATTACATCATTATAACATGTTTTCATGCATCGATTTTGCATTTGAAGTTTTGGGTTTTAAAACCATTTTCAAGAATCACTCATCAATCTTCGAGTTTGTGATGTTATGTAGCTAGATTATGATGTATAAACAAGTTGTATAACGAAATTTTAGCAAAGAAATCAAGGAAATGAAAGTTTCCTTACAATGAGAAATGTGAAGGTGGTGATGATCGATGATGATGATGATGATGATGAAGCTTCTGGCCTTGTGTTCTACTACTTCTGCTGCCTTTGATCTTGTTAAAATTTTTGAGAGAAAGAAAATGAATAATGGTTGTGTGTTTTGCAGAATGATCGAAGTGAGGGAGGGAGTATGGTTTAAAATGAATCGGTCTCCTCAATTATTGACGGTAGGTGCCAAATTTTGGCACCTCAATTTCGAGTACGGGTATAATTATAGCAATATAAAAGTTAACATTTTATATTTTTATTTTGTAGATGCTCTACTGGTTCGTAATATGTTTTCAGAATAATGAGGTTATCATTATTTTTGATAGTTGTACATTTTTGTACATTTTACTGCGCGTAGTTAATTGAGCGCCAATTTTCAGTAAATTTAGGATTTCATATTTTGAAGTAATGTTCTAACTTCTTCCAAATGAACGAGAAAATTTGCATTTTTATGATTTGACGTCGTATGCGCGTTTTAGAATTGTTTCTGTTCGTGTTATAATACGTTTTATGTTAAACGTATATTTGAACCACTTTATCTATATGTTATAGATATATAAATACTCGTAATTAATAATCGAATTATTAATTATATATTTTGTCACCAACTTTCGTTATTTATTTTGTCGCATTTATTCGGACGCGTATTCGGTAACTTTTCAGCTAAAAATCGCGTAATTTTATAAATTACAATTTATGTAATACTTCATGTATTATTGTTTTGGGCTCGCTAGACTCACATCACATCAAAAGTTTATGTTAACACAATCGTAGGGAATTAGCGTAAGAAATGCATGTAATTAAGTATAATTATATACCTAATTTGGAGGAGTGTCACATTCTCCCCCCGTTAGTGAAATCTCGTCCCGAGATTTAAGTCGAGCCGTGAGTCTCGGTCACGCTCTCAAATAGGTTAGGGTATTTCTTTCGCATTTCATCCTCTCGTTCCCAGGTAAACTCTGGGCCATGTTTCGAGTTCCAACGAACTTTAACCAGTTTGATTCGTTTGTGTCGAAGTTTCTGTGTTTTAGAATCCATAACTTCAACAGGTTCCTCCACAAAGTTAAGTTTTGAGTCAATGAAGACTTCGTCAGGAGGAATGATAAGTGTTTCATCAGAAAGACACTTTTTGAGGTTGCTAACGTGGAAAGTATCGTGTATGCTACTAAGCTCTTGAGGTAGTTTGAGCTTGTAAGCGACAGGACCAATCCTAGCAAGGATTTCAAACGGTCCGATGTATCGTGGGTTCAGCTTTCCTCGTTTGCCAAATCGTGCTACTCCTTTCCAGGGAGATACTTTGAGTAGGACCTTGTCTCCTACTTGAAACTCAAGAGGTTTACGGCGGTTATCAGCTTAACTCTTTTGTCGATCTCGTGCCGCTTTCAGTCGGCTCAATACTTGAGTTATTTTGTCAGTGGTTTCCTGGACAAGTTCGGGTCCAGATAGTTGTCTGTCGTCCAACTCTGCCCAACAGAGTGGTGATCGGCACTTGCGTCCATATAACGCCTCAAATGGTGCCATCTGTATACTCGTGTGATAACTATTGTTGTAAGAGAATTCAGCTAGAGGTAGGTGAGTATCCCAGTTACCTCCAAAGTCTATCACACATGCTCGCAACAAGTCTTCGAGCGTCTGTATAGTTTGCTCACTTTGGCCGTCAGTCTGCGGGTGATAGGCAGTACTCATATCAAGTCGAGTACCCATTGCCTGTTGTAATGTTTGCCAAAAGCGAGAAGTGAATCGTGCATCTCTATCAGAGATGATGGATAGTGGCACACCATGCCGAGAAACAATCTCTTTAATATAGATTTTAGCTAGTTTCTCCATTCCATCCGTTTCCTTAATAGCGAGGAAGTGGGCTGATTTCGTCAATCGATCGACAATCACCCATATGGCATTTGCTCCCGATGCCGTTCTAGGTAACTTCGTAATGAAGTCCATTGTTATTTGCTCCCATTTCCATTTGGGCAACTCAGGCTGTTGCAAAAGCCCAGACGGCTTTTGGTATTCCACCTTTACCTTCGAGCAAGTTAAGCATTTGCTAACGTAGGTGGCAATGTCACGTTTCATTCCAGGCCACCAGTAGAAGCCCTTCAAGTCATGGTACATCTTGTCTGCACCAGGATGTATTGAGTAATTGGACTTTTGTGCCTCGTCCAAAATCAGCTTGCGGAACTCATCTACGCATGGTACCCAAATTCGGTTCATGAAGTACAACACCCCGTTGTCCTTTTTCTCGAGTTGTTTTTCCATTCCCTTCAAGGATTCATCCTTAAGACGTTCGGGAGTGAAAGCAAGTTCTTGTGCCTCGCGAATTTGAGTAATGAGATTCGAGTGGATCGTTAATCCCAAGGCTCGAACTCTTCGAGGTTTGATTCGTTCCTTACGACTCAGGGCATCTGCTACTACGTTAGCTTTACCCGGGTGATACTTTATTTCACAGTCGTAATCGTTAAGTAATTCGACCCAACGTCTTTGTCTCATGTTAAGTTCCTTCTGGTCGAATATATGTTGTAGGCTTTTATGATCGGTGAAGATCGTACACTTTGTACCGTATAGGTAGTGTCTCCAGATCTTTAGTGCAAAAACAACGGCTCCCAATTCCAAATCATGAGTCGTATAGTTTTTCTCATGCACTTTTAGTTGGCGTGAGGCATAAGCAATGACCTTTTCGTCCTGCATCAGTACGCAACCTAATCCCTGATGCGAAGCATCACAGTAAACAACAAAGTTGTCTACTCCTTCAGGTAGGGATAGTATGGGTGCGCTGCTCAGTTTCTGTTTCAATATTTGGAATGCCTTCTCTTGTTTCTCATTCCACTCAAATTTCTTGTTCTTTTGAGTTAATGTGGTAAGTGGCTGAGTTATCTTTGAAAAGTTTGCGATGAATCGCCTGTAATAGCCAGCTAGACCAAGAAATTGTCGTACTTCCGTTGGGGTTTTCGGTGCTTCCCAGTTGTTGATTGCCTCAATTTTGGATGGGTCTACATGAATTCCCTTGTCATTTATCACATGACCAAGGAATTGAACCTCTCGTATCCAAAATTCGCATTTAGAGAATTTTGCATAAAGCTTCTCTTTTTGTAGTAGTTCGAGGACAAGCTTCAGATGTTGCTCGTGATCTTCTTTCGTTTGTGAGTATACCAAGATGTCGTCAATAAACACAATGACGAATTTATCCAAATAGGGTTTGCACACTCTGTTCATCAAATCCATGAATACTGCTGGTGCGTTGGTCAGCCCAAAAGGCATGACTAGAAACTCGTAGTGACCGTAACGAGTCCTAAACGCAGTTTTCGGTACATCCTCTTCTCGTACCTTGAGTTGGTGGTAACTAGATCGTAGGTCAATCTTTGAATAATAACTCGACCCTTGCAATTGATCAAACAGATCGTCAATGCGTGGTAACGGGTATCTGTTCTTGATAGTTACCTTGTTCAGTTCTCGATAATCGATGCACATCCGCATAGATCCATCCTTTTTCTTGACAAATAGGACCGGAGCTCCCCAAGGGGAAAAGCTCGGTCGGATGAATCCCAAGTCTAGAAGTTCTTGCAGTTGCGTAGACAGCTCTTGCATTTCCGAGGGAGCTAGACGATAAGGTGCTCGTGCGATAGGTGCGGCTCCTGGCACCAGGTCAATGTGAAACTCAACTTGTCGTGGGGGTGGCAATCCCGGCAACTCATCAGGGAACACTCCTGGATAGTCGCATACAATGGGCACATCGTCTATACGTCGCTCCTCGGTTTTCTTTTCTACAACGTGTGCCAGAAATGCTTGGTACCCCTTTCGAAGATACTTACTGGCCTTCAAGCACGAAATCATTTTTGTGGCACTCTTTCGTTTCTCACCTTGAACCACAAGTGTTTCTCCTGTTGACATTGGTAATCGTACCAGTTTATCATGACATATGATCTCAGCGCGGTTCTTAGATAACCAATCCATACCGACTACAACGTCAAAACTTCCCAACTTAACCGGTAGTAAGTCTATTTCGAAGAGATGACCTTCTAACTCCAAGGTACATCCCGGTACTATTTCTCCTGATTCGATTAACTCACCATCGGCTAATTCTATGGTATACTTGTTGTCTAACTTACGGGATTCAAGTTCTAATAGTGGTCTAAATTCAGTAGACACAAAACTTAAATCAGCACCCGAATCAATTAACACAGAGGCATAATGATTGTTTACAAGAAACGTACCAGTGACGGTGTTAGGGTCCTGGCGTGCCTCTTGTGCTCCGATCACGAATGCCCTTCCTTGAGCCGGTTGATGGTTGATGTTGTTGGCTCGGTTATTGTTGTTACCGCGGTTGTTGTTGTTGAGCTTAGGGCATCGGTTACGGTAGTGTCCTTGCTCACCACATTCAAAACATCCCTGGTTTTGACGCTCAGTGTTTGCTCGTGGGGGAGGGTTAGTTTTGCATTCTCGGGTTCTATGTCCCCATGCTCTACAGTTTCCACAATACCCACACCCACCTTCGTGGTGTCGGTTACACTTACCACATTTGGGTTTGTTACCCAGGTATGGTTTCGATTCGGTGGTAGTGGCAACATATGCTTTCGCATTTCCAGAAGATTTCTTGTTCTGCTGACCCTGACGATCAGTACCACTACCGTTCCACTTTCGCTTTGCACCACCAGAGCTACTAACATCAGTACTGTTCGGTTCACCTTTTCCCGACACAGCTTTCTTAGTCAGATTTCCCATCCTGACTGCCTCATCGGTCAAACTTTGTGCTAGAGTAACAGCACTCCTGAAAGTGTCCGGTTTAGATGACGTCACCAGACTGCGGATTTGTGGTACTAGACCGAATATGTAGCGCTCAATACGCTTATACTCGGGTGTCACCATATGTGGCACTAGACGTGCAAGCTCCTGAAACTTAGTGGTGTACCCAGCAATATCGGCACCAATCATGGTGATGTTCCACAACTCTGTTTCTAATTTCTGCATCTCACTGCGAGGGCAGAATTCCTCCAACATCAGATTCTTAAATGTTCCCCATGACATTGAATAAGCAGCTGGTCGACCAAGTGATTGGATCTGACTGTTCCACCAAGTGAGCGCTTTGTCAGCCAAAGTGCAAGCAGCATACTTCACCATACAGTCAGGTGAACAGTCACTAATATCCAATACCGACTCAGTTTTCTCTATCCAGTGAATCATACCAATTGCACCCTCGGTGCCACGAAAAGAAATCGGCTTACAAGCCTGAAATGTTTTGTATGAACACCCTCGGCCAGCATTCACGGTTGTCTCAGTATTAACAGGGGTAGATCCACTGTTGTTAACTACGGGTTCGCGATTACGGCTTGCCTCATATTCAGCAATACCTTCAGCTATTCTTCGTGCGATCATTTGTTCGGTGGTTTCAGTGGGTGATGGTGGAGGCGTAGTCGTCTTTTGACTGTTTCTAGTAGCTCGTCGTTTGGGAGGCATGATTCAGCTCTGCGATGAATAAAATGCAGAGTGTTAATGTTGAGATATTGAATGTGAATAGATCAAAGATTCACATTTGATAGAAATGAATGACATGAAGAGATGAATGAATAAGGTTTTACAACACGTGCCATACAACTTTGAAACACCTACATGTATCTAGCATAATATAATTACGTTGGCCAGGCGTCATTATATAATGTCCAATACATATTTCTTTTCATTGTCGTTTAACACTGTAAATTTCAGAGGTTCTCAAGAATAATCGATCATCAAGCTGTAAAATGTTTCAGGGTTTACAAGAGTTGATCACAAAGTGTCGATAAAGTATAGGTTTAATCACAAGTCGACAGTTGTAAGATGAAATAACATGGTTGATAATAAGCATAATGAACACGAGATGTAAACCAAGCATTCATTATATATTAGAGATCAAAACGCTGTTACATGAGTTTAGTACAAAATGAGATGGGATTTCTAATATACCCATCGATGGTTAGCGTTATACAAAAGATGATGGGTTTCCTATACATATACCCATTTTACTAACAAAGTTTCATCCAACATACAGCTAGTCCATAACGAATACATACATATATTTCCCCAAAAGTAATAGTCTAATATGGTGTAGACACAACCGCCATACACAAACCTAACGGAACCAGGGTAAATACATCCTAACCGCAACCATCACTGATGCAGTCATCACACAAACACTAGCAACAATCTCTGACACCCTAGCACGCCTCTCTAAAGCTGCAACGCGTGCACGGGTGGATGCTAGACTCTGCCAGTCTGTCAGACGGTGAGTCTCCACAAAATCCATCCTCTGATGGAGCATAGCCATATCCATGTCAGTGCGGGAGGCATCACTCAGTAGCTCCATCAAATCTCTGCTCCTGCTAGATGATATCCTAAACATGGTGTGGACCACAGCCACAAGGGTAGGCACAGTGAGTTCCAGAGGCTCTCCAGTGAGATATGCAGATGGTGGTGAGTGGGAGGACTCTCCAAAATCAAAGGTCGAGGGAACACCTTCTAGTGATCTCCACTCTCTCAATACTCGAGGCTTCCAGTCCAGATGAGAAGGTCGGAGCCTCTTCTGTGGCGGCTCGACAATTGGAACCTCAGACTCAGTCACTGGCGCCTTATCGCGCGGCGCGAGTGGTCCCCTGGGAAAATCCCGAACACAGATCCTAGCTGTCATCCGATGTACAGGTACACGAGAGGTACTCGCAACAGGTGGTGTAGGGGTAGGAGTGACCACAGGTGCGGTCGGAGGTGGTACTAAGTAAGCATCACTAGTGTCATCAGACATAGCTCTCACATGAACTGATGACTCATCCCCTACTGTAATCGCGGGACCCTCAAAAGTAGCCTCGGTCGGCTCTTCATCCGAAGCGTAAACATGGTAATGTGATTGACTAGACATACTGTGACAAAAGAAATTGAGTGTGGCGTGTCAGTCGTATGTTAGTTGTATGCAAAGTATGTATGCCTGAATGCACAAATGTTCTAGCCAAGGCTATACACTAGTACAAAAATGAGATTTGGTCACACATAGCCTGAATTAAACGGCCACACATTTGAATATTTATGTGGCTAAAGGTACCAAAATAAAATTCATGTTATTAGTTAGCCACATATGAACTCCGATCGAGTGACCATTCGGGAATGTATTGCCACACCTTCAAACATTTATGTGGCTAACGGTCACAGCTATTTTTTGACTGATTATTTAGCCACATATGAATTGGAACGCGTGACGAATGAAAAGTAAGTTTGAAGCATTAGTCACGATATACATATAAAATGTAACAAATCTATGTCACACACTTGAATCACTGTGACCAAATGCCATATATGGTCATATGAGGTAATTGTTTATGTGTCTAAATCATAGTGTCGAGTTTGTCACACATGATTTTAGTGTAGCCAAAATTCGGTACATATGGTCACATAACTATTATGTGTGTCTAAACTTTAGCGTGTGTTAGCTTGCCAAAAGCTAATGTGTATAGTCACATCTATTTCTAGCACGATCATGTGACTATATGGATTTATAATAGCCACACCATATCACAAATGTGTATCTAAATGATGTTTATGGCCACGCTCTAGGTGATTATATGTGACCAATATATTTATAATAGTCACGTCGTTACATATTCATGTGGCAATTATTTAGGGTAAAAATGGGCAAAAACGATTATGATTAAATTTGATATTAGTCACATTGAGTGTTTGTGTGTCTAATTCATGAGACTTTATATGGTCACATGAGGTAATTGTTTATGTGTCTAAATCTTAGTGTCGAGTTTGTCACACATGATTTTAGTGTAGCCAAAATCCGGTACATATGGTCACATAACTATTATGTGTGTCTAAACTTTAACGTGTGTTAGCTTGCCAAAAGCTAATGTATATAGTCACATTTATTTATATCACGATCATGTAACTATATGGATTTATAATAGCCACACCATATCACAAATGTGTATCTAAATGATGTTTATGGCGACACTTTAGGTGATTATATGTGACCAAATTTTACATTCGAGTTTATTCATCTGCATGAGATTATGTATGTTTTACTTGCATAATGATGATATAAGTTCATATTTGAGCTTTTAAATAATAGTTCGAAACATTTTATGCAGTTTTTCTTTTTTCTTTTTGTGGATTATGTTACAAATGTAAAATTTGATAGGTATACTACAAGAGATAGAGGTTAACAAAATGTTTTTTTTTTTTGGGTAAAGGGGACGGTACCCCGGCAAAATTTTATTAGATCAAAAAACAATTACAGGTATACGACAGGTATTCCCGAAGGGACGTTTTTAGTGAACGTCTCAAACACATACAAAATCTCCTATTACTAACCTTAATCTAATCCAACTCCTATGTCGGTCATTTTTACAATAATACATATAAAATCTAAAATGGCCAACACTAGAAAAGAAAAGTACAATCGAAAATGGCCACAAATATGACCATTTTTACAATTCATCCTAGAACGTAAAAAACAAAAAATCTTCAAGTCTTCTTCTCTTCAATCCTCTGATCTTCACATCTTCAGTCTTCTAATCTTCTATCCACAACTCCTTAATCCACCAATTTCCCACAAATACCATACTTTTTTTACTACAGATCATTCCATACCCTTGCCTTTGCTCCCATCCTACTTAACAGTGGCCAATCATACCGGATTTTGAGTTCATACCCACCTCTCTTGCACTTCTATGACTAAAATCATTCCCCACGTTCTAACATACCCTTCTTATACCAATCATAGAATACAACCCAAATACAATCATATAACATGGCATAACCCACAATCTGACCATATTCCCATATACCTCAACAACAAGCATTAAGTATAGTTGGTTATCAAATAAACTAAGCTGTCCAGAGATTGGCTCAATACATTGACTGAAAAAAGTCAACCAATAACAGCAACCTTTTATCATACCAGCTGCAGCATTAAAATAGCTAATACCTTTAACAGTATTAAAATTACTACTAGCAGCTTTAAAAAACTAGAAAATCCCAATTTATATTTGGATATAAAAGATACTTTATGTAAACAAACATGTATACAGGCTTGTGTTTTTAACAAAGTCATTTACCTGCAATGGAACTATGTTGACAACAGGCTGTAAGCAATCGACAAGTAGAGGAACCTACAGCTACTGCATCACCTTCTGTACACATTACAATCAGCCGACCCTTTCACGCCTTACGTTGTTGAATAACCAACTGCTGTTTGCTGATAGGAAAATAATAATCGATAAAGCAAAGCAACTTGCAAGTCAACTACCTCAATTAGATGGGCAGGTCAAAGGGTTTAGCATCTGGATATGAAAGGCTAACATTATATTATATGTTGTATAACTGAATACATAATTACCTGTGCCAACCTTCCAAGTGCAAAAGCCGACATTTCCTTTAGTTGAGCTTCTGCAGATTGCAACATCTCAATTAGCGGACCAACAACACCTCTTTGAAATATGTGCACCTGCAAAAGCTTGCTCTTTTCAATTTATGCCTTATTGTAGATAACTGAAGATAGACAAAAAAAAATTGTTCATATTTGGCTACACAGTCGGAACAAAATAAAGTAAGCGGGTAAATGAATAACAGTTTAAGAAACCTTGCAGTCCGTATCAGCAGCAGCAAATTGTCCAAGAAGTAAGGCAGCTTCTCTTTGGCTCTCCGAACAAGTTGAACTGTTGACTAAGTATATAAGTTTTAGAGCATATGGTACTATAATAGCAATTTGTATTTCATAAACTTCAACAGTTATGTCAACATTCTAAACAGCAAAAATTTAGAAGTTTATCTCCAGTTAGTTTATCTCCAGTTAGAGCAGGAAAACATATGTCGTTTCTTAGCAAATGCTTGGCAAACCAAATCATTCCAACAATAATAGAGAACGGTTAATGTACCTAAGCAATTCAATTACAGGTTGCAACGCTCCAGCAAGAAGAACTTCCTTCTTTATTCTTGGGGATGAGTGAACAAGATTGCCAATCACAACAACCTAAGAGACCATCAAAAGTTATTGCAGAAAAAGAAAAAAAAAAAAGGAAGACCAGATATCCTCACAGAGTCACACATATATAATGAGATAAATGTATGCACACGAGTTGGCATCTAAGAAATGGTATGGTAACTAACCGCTTCATAGTGTATGGCAACGTCTTCTGATTGAAGCATTAGAACAAGAATAGGCAGAGCATTACAGTCCACTATCTGCAGATAATTTAAAAGCATGTTATAAGAAAGATAGCTCTTGGTCCTGAAAACAGGTTCAACTAACCCATAAAAGCATCAACCTGAGTTTTGTTTCATCGTTTTTAAAAGCCAGTGTACGCAACGCCCCTGCTGCAGCTCTCTGCACTTTTACATCAGTGGATTGTAATAACTGAACAAGAGGAGGAATGCCACCTTCAACCCTAAACATGAAAATGTGGTGAGAAAGTATTACAAAATGAGCTGTAACCCCAAGGCATGCAAGAAAACTAACCTAACAAGAGTCTTAATGCTGCCATTTTCACGAGCAAGGATAGTGATTGCATCAGCTGCTTTTCTTATGGCTCCATTAACTGCTCGGGAATTTTAGCCATCTACGTGCCTCTTAAGCAGAGCTACGAGATGGGGTAAGGCTCCAGCATCAACTATGAGTTGTTGATGTTCAGGCTATAAAACAGTGGAAATCGTTAATTAGATAATTTCCTAAGAATAACTGGTGGCTAGTCGTACCAGTAGCTTGTGACTCGTTGCACCAGCAACGGGTCACACAAGCACCAATCACCCAAACAACATCAACAATACAATAAACTGTCCTAATCAGGTACATTTAAAATTACAATCTAGTTTTACGCTTCAAACTACACATTTGGAACTTTTTTCCTATTTGACCATCATTCAAAAATATCAAACTTGTCATTGAGAATATGCAAAATGTAAAACTAATCAAGCAAGTTGAAAGCTATCGAAATTGTTCTTATAATGCATAAAACCTACTAATTATTGTATTACAAAATTTAGACTAATAATGAGTTGATATAATGTTTGTAATCATATTCGAAACACTTTTTAGAAATATAAAACTAAGCATTAAATGGACAAAAAGTGTTACAGACCAACCTCACTTGTTCCTACCTATACCCAAAATTACCCATTTTGACACGAACTGTTTTTGACATTTTACCCAATCCGACCCACTATTTTTGCCACCTTTCAAAATATATAGACAAATAACCTACTTCCATATATTATGCATTAGAAGTATGGATAACACACCTTTTTTGCTCTCTTATCGATTCGAGTCCATGTATGTAATGAGGAAGGCAATGTCTTCACCCTTTTCTGCATCTGAATTTAGTGAAAATTCTTCTCTTGAACTCTTTCCATGATCTTTTGTAGTAGTCCACAAATCTAAATCTGAGTTAATCTCAACAGCCGTAGGAAAATTAGGAAGACTGCACCAACCAGATGATAATTTTGTTGGGTTCTCACCTTCCACAGTATCATCATCGATGTCAATAACCTCCCCTTTATACCCTCTGGGCAGACCCTTAATATTCTTAGTTTGGATGAGTGACTTATCAACTATGGGCATATGAACTTTCTTTCTTCCACCGAATGATGTCTCGGTCAAACTAGGACAATTCACCATCATGTGGAGATCAGATTTTTTATTTTCACCAAAACAGATCTCATCAAAAGCTTTAGTAGACTTTCCAATATCATAAGATATTTCTTCACTTTCCAGATTCCAATCACTACGTGAATCAACAATTTTTAGAAGATCCCATGTGACATCATTATTTTTCTCAAACTGAAACAAGTCATCCACGGGAATGGCCTTTATCTCAGGACTCCCAATGTACTTTCTTTTCTTCTGCTCATGGACAATCTTCGGGCGACAATTGCCGGAGTCGTGACCAGAAGACACTGACGAGCAGCAATCGGTCATTCCTGATCTAGAATCCTCTCGCTCCCCATATCTGCACTAAGCGCTAAATAATATGATACTTGCATCAGGAACAAGATACTTTTGGACAGCTCAAACCCTTTGCTTATGAGACATTTCAAGAAACTCAATAAGTGCTCTGACTGAAGACAATATTCCGTGAGATGAGAATGGATTAATTGAAGGAAACGTGGAAAGAAATGCTTCGGCTAGAGTTTCTGATTCAGGCATATTTGGATATATGCCCCTCGTTGCCTTTGCAGCATGTGCAATACAGTTCAAGATTATCTCGTCAGTTATCTCAGATGAATATGAACAAAATAACTACAAGTCAACTCCTAGGCTTGCTGCAGCAACATATAGTTCATCTGATGATTCTATTATGCTAGCAAGGAAACTGATTTCTCCTTCAAATATCTGCAAAAGTTTATGTTTCTTGAGATGACTATAAAACAAGAAAGAATAAACGCATGAGATTGATATGATACTTGCTAGTATGCAGCTACTGAAAGCAAAACTGAGGGATGTCAAAACGTTTGCTGCAATATCTTCAACACATGAAGGTAAAGAAGAAGAATCAGTAACCGAAGAAGTTGTCTTTCTTCTAATGTTATTGATGTCATATAACACCAAACACACTGTGGCACTAACTATAACATCAACTAGCAGATTTAGATCCCTTTCAACATCTGCGGCACTTCATATATAGATATACTTACAACCATTTTTGTCTTCTCATCGCCAATACTTAGTTACATGTCAATACGATACTGATTGAATCACTTAATAGCAAAACTTCATCAATATTATATATGCAAACACAAAACTTCAACATTATTAAATTAAACAGTCATACATTACACTATGGAATAGCAATATAAGGTTAAACCTATTTCTTAATTTAAATCATATAACATCTATTGTAATAGTGATTCTGTCAGATAACAAAAATGATAGCACTAAATCACTATCTTACGTTTACCAGAATCTAAGTTCTTCATTTCACAATTCTAGTAGATATAAGACGATAATATTATCGGCTTAGAAATTCTTATATCATAACTTTATATTAATTATTTGTGAATGATCTTCGAAATAGTTAATCTTCAGTCATAATATGAATTCAGACATGCTGATATACCAGATATCATATCATTATATATTTATAATGATAGTAAGTAATAATAATGTTCATAAGAGTGATTTACGCAAATTACAACAAAATTCTCAAATAGAAACAATTATCACTTCGACAAACTATTCTTTGCATATTTTAAATCAAAATTAGATAAATAAAACAATGAAGTAAACATATACACATAAAGGCACCTTTCTGAACAAAATTACCAAGATTATCGAAATAAATAAATAAGTCGTAGAAGATGAAATGCAAAAACTGTTGCAAAGAACTACTTACAAAGTAACGTCGATTGAATTGAACTCCGAGAAAAAGTCGATGTGATTAAAGGAGAACTTGAATTTAGGGAAGCTATTAAGTCGTATGTGAAGCAAATTTTTTTTGGGGATCTGGCATCTGGGGATAATGGATAGAAATAGCCAAAATAATTAAGTTAATGTGATTAAAGGAGAACTTGAATTTGGGAAAATTTTAGGAGGAAATTACAGGATCCAAAATTAAATTTACGAGGGAATTGAAGGAGCCAAAAAAATTTGATCTCCGATTTACTTTTCTATCCTAAATGTTTGATAACCAAAATTATTACGAGTACAAATTTTCTTTTATCAAAAATATTTTCAACATGTGACCTATTATGTACATATTTTATATTTGTGCTAACTAATTTATATAATATGTAAACTAATACTAGATAATTAAGTTAATGTAATTAATAATTATATAATATAATTTCTTCATCTTATTTTAATTGTCCACATTATTACTTTGCATTGTCCCATATTAAGTGTCCACTATATCATTATCTAATAGATCATTGAGTATCCTAGATAACCTTTATGGCAAATTTGTTCAAACAACTAACAATTGGGGGCTCCAATTGTTAGTTGTTTGAACAAATTTAGTTTATCATTTTAGAATGTATGATATTATCATAAGCTTAATAATGAAATATATGATATATGATATTACCAATATCACATATGCCACTATTAAACTTAGATAAAATTAATTCATCATTTGGATTATATGACATTATTCTAAGTTTAATAATGGAATATATCATATATGACATTACCAATATCACATATGTCACTATTAAACTTAGGATAAAATTAATTCATCATTTTGTAATATATGTCATTATCCTAAGTTTAATAATGAAATATATGATATATTACATTACCAATATCACATATGCCACTATTAAACTTATGATAAAATTAATTCATCATTTGGGTATATATGACACTATCATAAGTTTAATAATTGAATATATGATACCAACATTAGTTGATTCCAAATTAAGAGCAATGCCTATTATACCCTCTTGAAAAATTAATTCATCATTTGGGCATATATGACATTATCCTAAGTTTAATAAATGAATATATGATATATGACATTACCGATATCACATATACCACTATTAAACTTAGGATAAAATTAATTTATCATTTTGGAATATATGACATTATCCTAAGTTTAATAAATGAATATATGATATATGACATTACCGATATCATATATATGTCACTATTAAACTTAGGATAAAATTAATTCATCATTTTGGAATATATGACAGTATCCTAAGTTTAATAAATGAATATATGATATATGACATTACCGATATCACATATACCATTATTAAACTTAGGATAAAATTAATTCATCATTTGAAATATATGACATTATCCTAAGTTTAATAATGTGATATATCACCAATATCACATATGCCACTATTAAACTTAGGATAAAGTTAATTCATCATTTGGGCATATATGACATTATCCTGAATATATAATATATGACATTATCAATATCACATATGTCTCTATTAAACTTAGGATAAAATTAATTCATCATTTTGGAATATTTAACATTATCCTAAGTTTAACAATGAAATATATGATATATGACATTACCAATATCAAATATGCCACTATTAAACTTAGGATAAAATTAATTTATCATTTAAAATATATGACATTATCCTAAGTTTAATAATGAGATATATTATCAATATTACACATGCTAATATTAAACTTAGATATGAATTATAATAATTAAGTTTAAATAGCTATAGTACAATATTACATAGTAATAATTTATAAAATGAAGTTTTCTTTTAATTATAAGTTAGGTTAAATTAAATTAACAAGTTAAAACTTAAACCTGCATTTTTGGCTCCATCTAAAATTTGGGCACAAATTTAGCCGCCATCTAAAATTCCAATTTCATCTCAAATTAGGCGCAAAATGCAGTTGCTCTCCTTACTCAATTCTTAGTTATCCAACTCAAAGCACAGCTTATTCTTTTGTGTATTCAGTCACGATTTTAACAATCTCGACCACCACAGTCAATAGCAAAACCAAAACGAAACCGCTAGATTCACGACTAAAGTGAAAGACGTAACTCGAAGAATACAAATATAAAAACCTTAGATCTGAAAAACATCGAAACCCAAATGGAAGAGAAATAGATCCGATCGTACATCCGGTGGTGGTGGTCTAATAGTAGAATAGATCTGATGGTTATGACCAATACTATTCGATGTCATTCGGGCTTTGCTTACATAGATCTGGTCGAAGTTTGCTCACTCAAATTCTATTAACAATAACCTCCAACCACTATCTCCGTCTAAGTTCTGTTGATAGCCAGAATATGTTGTTGGCTGGTGGGAATCTGATTTTGACCTGTCAAAACTGATCATTTGAATAAGAATCTGGATCAACAAGATGTTCACAGCGCTGAGAAGAAAATAACTATAAATGTTCGTGCAAGAATTTTGGCGTTGACGTTCGTTCTCGCAAGTATGAAACCCTAATCCTTTACCTTAGTTCTATTACACAGTTGATTTCTGAATTGTTTGATTTGATATTGATTTTATAATTTTATAATAGTTAGAATTTGTTAGTGATATTAGTTAGGGTTTATAAAGCCCCAATATATGAAATGTTTGATCGTTACTGATTTACCAAGTTACTAGTAAATGCGTGTATGTTTAAATGATAAATATAAATTATCCATTTTGGTGTGGTTGATTCTTTTCTAATGAATGTGTTTGTAGATTGGAAGACGGTTATTGTTAATTTGAGGAAATGCACATCCAGTATTCTGAATCCCAGTATCTTGTTTAATTACATGATGAATACCGCTGATGATGTTGCAAATTTAGTGAAATCACAAGATTAGAACTGGCCTGATGTCGTTTTAGGGCATTTCATGGGTGGTAAAGTGGCCTTACAATATGCCATGACTTATGCTCTTGGTGATTATGGTAGTTCAGCCAAGTTGCCCAAATATCTATTTTCTTTAAGACAATTTGTTCTTGGTTTTTCATCAGTGTAGAAATTGAAGCTCATCCATTAGCACGTCAATGTTGGCAACTGAAAGAATACTTCTTGTTGCTTTATACAAGTATTGAATTTAACTGATGTCTTCTATTTATTTACCTAATGTTGGATACTTTCGTGTACATACTTTTCTTAATGTAGGAACTGCAGTATCAGAGGTAAGATTAGGTTAAATTGATGTTTTAATGTCGTTTTTTGCTCTTATATAATGATGATTTTACCTGTTAAAAGGGGGAGCAAAAATAAGTTTGAATTAAAGTCCGAGCTTGACTTTTTGGTACTTTACGTGTTGTGATGAATTGTTTCTTTGATTATGTTTGTTGGTCTAATATTTTACTTCACAACTAATGTAATAGTTGTGCTGATAACAGTGACAAAGAAATGTATGGAAAAGTTCACAAGATTCGGAAACCGAGTGTCCATATTGCAGGACCTTGTATAATATGATGAAGCCAATAGGAATCAGCAACCTTTACTTTGGGGAAGTCTTGTATTTCTAAGGTAAAGTTATTTTAGATATCCGTTCTTGTTTATTTGTAATTAATTCGAGTAATGCATTTTTGCAGTTTGAAAAGTTCGTGGACTTGAACTAACTTTGTTGACTAGTGGATTGTTGTATTTTCAACTTGAGCCTTATTGTTATAACATATTTTTATCTGATTCATACAGATCACAAGTAAAATAAACCAAGTATAGATAAAGTTAATTGAGCTTCTAGTTTTTGGTCCTCGCATCTTTTCATTTGCAAATGGGTATTTTGAAATTAAATAGATTGGGTTTCTTGTTAAAGGCCTATAAAAGAACAAAGCATTTACAATGGTGATCTTTTATTTTTGGGTCACATGATGATTCCGCTTTGACAACTTTTTATACTTATACTTGTCACATCCAAATAATTCCTGTGAGATTAATGGATAAGCTTTCAGATTAATGGGGTTTGTCCTCAAATTTGATTATATTAATCATACCAAAAATATTTTCCCTTTCTTGCTTCAAAGTCCATTGTACAACTTCATAGCGGAACGAAAGGTATACTAGTTATCGTGTTTTGACTTATTCATTGTAATTGCTGCTAATGATCTGCTGTTGTGGTGTCTTTAGAAGAGTCTTGATTAAACTTTACCTTATACTTGATAAGTCTCTTTAAGTCTATCCATGTTCAAGGTTCTCATTAGGTTGTTATTTGTTACCTGTTTTACTACCTGTTGTTTGTAGTTAGTAAAATTGAGTCTGTAGTTGAAATGAAGTTTAAAAGGACAACGTTATGTGTACTAGAAGTATGGTCTAGAGCAAGATATCATGTGAAGTTTTGTACTTTTTGTGATTGACTTGTTTAGCAGTCTTATAATAGTGTAAATTGAGTTGTATATAATTATGTTCTTTTGAAATCTCGTTGAAACATTGAATGGGAACCGATTAGTTCATATCTTATTTTGTTCTCTTAACTAATTGATTTTGTTCTTGACTTGTCAAGTTGATAAAGGTTCTTACAGTATCGATTTTGAAAAAATTTATGGCCTAGTCTGGTTAAGTTTTTGTCAAGATGTGTGCTTGTTTTCCGTATTGGATATATATGTGCAACTTTCATTCATTAAGGTCAGTAATGACACATGTTACAAGTTGGTTACCTTCTTGGTTTAGGTGATAGGCACCCTAGCAATCTTATGCTGCATCGCTTCAGGTACTTTATTATGAATTGTTGGTGCTTATATTTTAATTCTAATAATGACAATAATTTCTATTATTGAAATGTTATATAGTGGGAAGATCTTGCATATTGATTTTGGAGATTTCTTTGAGGCGTCAATGAATCGTGAGAAGTTTCCTGAAAAGGTTTGGTTATACTTTAACCCCAACGGGGTGCTCGTGAAAGGGAACTTCTACAGGTGGTTGTATGTCTTCTATCTTAATCATAGTTTTAAATGTATATAAATCTTGCCTAATAATGAAAAATGACTTTTGAAGGTTGTTCAACAACTTGGTGATGCTAATGAGGTACTGAATGAGCGTGCAGTGGTGGTTATGGCTAGGATGAATAATAAACTTACGGCGTGATTTTTCAAGTGGTTCTTCGGCATTACCAGCTACCCTCCCAGCAGACAACAGTAATTTACTTGCTGGAGATACACATGAAGTTGATCCTGCTTTATCTGTTAAGCTACAAGTTCAAAAGCTGATTTTACAGGCTACTTCGCATGAAAATTTGTGCCAGAATTACGTCGGGTATGAATTCAATAGAACCCATGTGTGTTTTTTTTTATGTTTTTTGTGTGTATTGGGTGGCATATTTCAATTGAGCCCGCAGGGTTCTCTTACATGTCTGATATCATAAGCCATGTAATTATTGAAATGTGAAATTAATTGATACACTTATTATTAGCTTTGCTATAATTTTGAATATTTTGATTAGGAAGAAGTATGTATCAGTTCTAGGTTTGATCACACATACAAGTTACAGTGAGATTCAAGATACTGAAAATTAGGTAGCAGCACTTTGTGTAACAAACAAGTTATGAGAATTGATAAGCTTTTTATAATAAACTACTGCTTTTGGTATTTTAATTAATGTAGTTTGTTATTGATATCTTTAATATTGATGTGGTATCTAACTTATTAAGAATCAATGGGAATGTTGGTTCATCGATATAATGATCATAGTTCTTACGGGTGATTTTTTGTTTCAGAGATGTTCCATCAAGGGCAGCCCTGCCAATGATACGCCCATCACTTGGAAGGCAACAATCTATTTCAGATCGAGCAAGGACTACAATGCAAGTGTTTAGTGGAAACATTTGAAATAGTTGATTACATAATCTTTGCAGCCGTTTGTTAGATATAGAATTCATATTGTTGTATTCATCTGATTTATAGAATGATTAATGCAATTTGACACAAATTATTGATTTGTTATATGTGACTAAAAGATGCACTTACATAATATGGTCACACTTTGTGGTCACTGTTTGATTAATTCGTTGTGTGACTAAATGCTACAAAACGTCGCACAAACATAAAATTCAAGTGGCCATTGGATGAACAATAGTCATACAAAATACACGTTTAATTGACTTTAAAGAGCATATAGTTACATTTATTAATACTTTTGGCCACTTTTATCTTAATTTTATGTGACAAAATCTCAACATAAAACAATCATTGTGTGACTAAATGTTACAAAATGTCACACAAACATAAAATTCATGTGACCATTGGATGAACAATAATCACATAAAATACACACGTTTACTTGACTTTAAAGAGCATATAGTTACACTTATTAACATTTTTGGTCACTTTTGAATTAATTTTATGTGACCAAATCCCAATATAAAACAATCGTTGTGTGACTAAATATTACAAAACGTCACACAATCATAAAATTCAAGTGGCCATTGGATGAACAATAGTCACATAAAATACACGTTTACTTGACTTTAAAGAACATATGGTCACACTTATAAACACTTTTGACTACTTTTTTCTTAATTTTACGTGGCCAAATCCCAATATAAAATAATCGTTGTGTGACTAAATGTTACAAAACGCCACACAAACATAGAATTCAAGTGGCCATTGGATGAACAATAGTCACACAAAATACACGTTTACTTGACTTTAAAAAGCATGTAGTCACACTTATTAACACTTTTGGCCACTTTTGTCTTAATTTTGTGTGTCCAAACCACAATATAAAACAATCATTGTGTGACTAAATGTTACAAAATGCCACACAAACATAGAATTCAAGTGGCCATTGGATGAACAATAGTCACACAAAATACACGTTTACTTGACTTTAAAAAGCATATAGTCACACTTATTAACACCTTTGGCCACTTTTGTCTTAATTTTATGTGACCAAACCCCAATATCAAACAATCATTGTGTGACTAAATGTTAGAAAACACCACACAAATATAAAATTCAAGTGGCCATTGGATGAACAATAGTCACACAAAATATACGTTTACTTGACTTAAAAAACATATAGTCACACTTATTAACACTTTTGGCCACTTTTGTCTTATTTTTATGTGACCAAACCCAATATAAAACAATCGTTGTGTGACTAAATGTTACAAAACGCCACACAAACATAAAATTCAAGTGGCCATTGGATGAACAATAGTCACACAATATATATGTTTACTTGACTTTTAAAAGCATATCGTCACACATTTTATGGATTTGGTTACTCTTTTAAATGGATACGGCCACTAACCTGCTAACGTAACCGTATGTACCCTATGGTCGCTCGACCTTTAGTCACACGTATGCTGAAAACGCAAGTGTGACTATATGCATATCGTCACACTTTTCTGGTGTAACCAAATCACATTTTTGTACTAGTGATAGTCTAGGTCTCTAAGGTTTTCAGTCACCTAAAGACTTCTAGTTCGCTAAAACCTGGCTCTGATACCAAGTCTGTCACACACCGCCAAACGGTAATTACAATTACGTAGAGTGGTTTGCGGAAGCTTAGTGACGTGGCGGGGCTGCGAGCAGTAATAACAACCAACAGATACATACATACTCAGAGCATATGGATATCGCAGAACGAAATAGATTAAGATGCCATTAGTTAAAGTTTTACAAAAGGTTACCACTTGGAAAGTAGTAACAGTAATAATAGTAGTTGAAATCAGTATTTCATAAAATACATAATATCAAAAGTAGATTTCATAGGTATGACTGCAATAGTTGCAGTTATACAGAGGAAATCCAGGTGTCCCAAAAGTAGTGGCATCCTAACAAGTCCAGGGTAGTCCGTCCTGATAATGCATGCAGATCTTACTTACGCTGCTAATTCCCTGAAAAACATAGAGTAAAACGTCAACAAAATTGTTGAGTGAATTCACAAGTTTGTTTGTTATGTAGGAAACACAGGTTAATCATTTAAGAATAACATTTCCAAATAAGTGTTGTTTGTCAAGTAGGAAACACAAGTTATTAACAAATAACATTTCCCAAATCAGTTGTAGTTGTAGTAGGAAACACAAGTTATTAACAAATAACATTTCCCAAATCAGTTATCAGTAGGAAACACAAGTTAACCTAAATTAAGATTAACATTTCCAAATCAGTGTACGTAGGAACTCACTTCCTAAACAATAGTTTTGTGGGAATATTTAGACGGTGATCCCTTGAAAGGTGAGCTAAACCTGTCAAGTAAGGTAACCCGATCTAACCCTATAACCAAACCACAACCCTAATCTGTTGTTGTTTGCCATGCTGGACAATTAAGTATACGCTCCCAAATCCGTAGGAGGGTCGTCACGGCGATAGTACTATCCGTATACTCAGTGGCTAGAGTCACCTAGCTAATGGTTATAGTCTGTAGCCATAAGGTCTTTTATGCACTATATCGTTCAGCCTAGATCCGTACCAAGATTCGTTGCCTAAATTCCCAAAATAGTTATGAAAAACATTTCATAAAACATAGTTCAAATAGTTGTGTGAAATACCCTTTCACAAATAGTTCAAGTATGAAGTACCCCTTCATAAAACACAGTTCAAATTGTCGTGTGAAATACCCTTTCACAAACAGTTCAAGTATGAAGTACCCCTTCATAAACAATTTCAGCAAATACATACAGTATTTAATCAATTACAGTATGAAATCACATTTCATCAATAGTTTAAGTAAATACATCTAGTATTTAAATCAGTTATCGCATGCAAATATTCATACGATTTCTATGTTTTTCCACCCCGAGGTTTTAAAACATTAAAACATTGAAAAGGGGTTTGTGAACTCACTGTGAGTGCTCGGATGTGAATGCTAGCGAGATAAGATAGCGTAGCCCAAACGTAGTCAACCTATACACAATAATGTATTAACTATAAGTACTATCTTTTACTTACGTTAATAGTTCGTTTGTTTGAAGAAATTATCAATTTCTTAAGTTTGTGTATGTCGTTGATGATTGTTGTTTGAAAATAAATAATATTTTCCCAAGTTATGTTTGTTTGTCGAATCGCCCAAAATGTGTAAGCATATATACATATATACTTATATAGTTGCATATATATATTCTCGCATATATATATTATTGTTCGTACGCATTAAATAAGTCCAATGTCCGTAATCATAGTTTGTCTCGTTTTATAGTGTCATTCAACAATTTATCATGTCTCGTATATGTCTTGTACAATTGTAGTCGTTAACGGAATTGCTTTGTGTTTTAAGTTAAAAGTCAAGTTGTTGACCAGACACGGGAATCCGCCGGATTTAAAAGAATCCGCCGGATTTAAGTCAAAAATCGGAATACGCCGGATTCGAGTGAATCCGCCGTATTCAATCAAGTTCGGGGGAATCCGCCGGATTGAATCGAATACGCCGGATTCGTGTGTGTTCATCAGATAGTTCGTGTGAAGCTTTGGAATACGCCGGATTCATTTGAATCCGCCGTATTCACCCGTGTCTTTTACTCGTTCATCGTTTTAGCCGAAGGTTTGTGTGCGGTCAGAGGTGGGAATACGCCGTATTCGAAGGAATACGCCGTATTCGACTGGTTTAATAATGGGAATCCGCCGTATTCACGTGAATACGCCGGATTCATCTGAGCTTCGGTCTGGGAATCCGCCGGATTCGCTTGAATCCGCCGGATTCAAAGGTTTTGCAGGTTCTGGTTCGTGCAGAGCAATAATAAGCTCGAATGTTTTGGGTTTCAAATCATTTGTACATCAAACCCAAACGTTTATACTATCAATATTTAGCATTTTAACAACTTATTACATCATTATAACATGTTTTCATGCATCGATTTTGCATTTGAAGTTTTGGGTTTTAAAACCATTTTCAAGAATCACTCATCAATCTTCGAGTTTGTGATGTTATGTAGCTAGATTATGATGTATAAACAAGTTGTATAACGAAATTTTAGCAAAGAAATCAAGGAAATGAAAGTTTCCTTACAATGAGAAATGTGAAGGTGGTGATGATCGATGATGATGATGATGATGATGAAGCTTCTGGCCTTGTGTTCTACTACTTCTGCTGCCTTTGATCTTGTTAAAATTTTTGAGAGAAAGAAAATGAATAATGGTTGTGTGTTTTGCAGAATGATCGAAGTGAGGGAGGGAGTATGGTTTAAAATGAATCGGTCTCCTCAATTATTGACGGTAGGTGCCAAATTTTGGCACCTCAATTTCGAGTACGGGTATAATTATAGCAATATAAAAGTTAACATTTTATATTTTTATTTTGTAGATGCTCTACTGGTTCGTAATATGTTTTCAGAATAATGAGGTTATCATTATTTTTGATAGTTGTACATTTTTGTACATTTTACTGCGCGTAGTTAATTGAGCGCCAATTTTCAGTAAATTTAGGATTTCATATTTTGAAGTAATGTTCTAACTTCTTCCAAATGAACGAGAAAATTTGCATTTTTATGATTTGACGTCGTATGCGCGTTTTAGAATTGTTTCTGTTCGTGTTATAATACGTTTTATGTTAAACGTATATTTGAACCACTTTATCTATATGTTATAGATATATAAATACTCGTAATTAATAATCGAATTATTAATTATATATTTTGTCACCAACTTTCGTTATTTATTTTGTCGCATTTATTCGGACGCGTATTCGGTAACTTTTCAGCTAAAAATCGCGTAATTTTATAAATTACAATTTATGTAATACTTCATGTATTATTGTTTTGGGCTCGCTAGACTCACATCACATCAAAAGTTTATGTTAACACAATCGTAGGGAATTAGCGTAAGAAATGCATGTAATTAAGTATAATTATATACCTAATTTGGAGGAGTGTCACAATTATTTTATTTTACCGTCAACTGAATTAATTTAAAACAATCAATAATTTATTAATCACAATAAATTATTCGACTCATTTCCTCATTTATTTTCAAATAACAAATGAAACTATTTTCTGACACATTAATAATAATTCACAGTCAGAAATTATTAAAATACTACTAGACCCAAAGATCGGGTGTTACAAAATAGGATCATGAATTGAAGATTGAAAGATTGGAATGGAAGTAAAAATCATCCCTGTGGTTTCTCTCTTTTTCTTTCGCTCTCTCTCAATCTCTCTGGAACATTTTTAAGAAATAAAAGAAATAAACACTAGCTACACATACTTATCAACATATTTTAATACCTTTTTAAACCCTATTGTCTGGAACTAGAAAACAATTTGCGTATTCTATTATATCGTATTATTTAAAACACACCACTTTAAAATAAATATACCCTCGTGTTCTAAAATAAAACCTTTATATTTTTGGGGTGTTACAACTCTCCCCCACTTATTTCATTCGTGTCCTCACGAATGGCACTTGTACTACTCAGTCTTAACACTATCTCTACTCATGCATAAACACTTAATCATACTCTGAGCATTTCATTTAATTCACTGGTTATACATAAACGCATACATCATTTAGTTCTACTTAAACACATTATCAATACTAACTCTACAAGCTCTTAATCATATATCCCTTACATATTGGTTTCACATAATTAGTGAAATACATAACGCTAAACACAAGTCTATTACATCTACTATCTCTATTATCTCCTCTTATCATAATATCTAACACGTAATTCACATTGTTTAAACACCTCTTCTCTTACACTCTATCCTAACAATCACATTAAATCACTTTGATATTTGATAACTCCAACAATTCCATGTGAAATAGCATAATATAACTACGGTGATCAGGCGTAGACATATTATGTTATACACACTTCATTCTCAAGCTATCTCATATCATTGTTTTTCAATATGATTTCCACACAAGTACATAACACACAATTCATTTAACAGTTAACACACAATAACTAATTTAACAATTAAACACATAGTCAAAAACTACTTCACTATTCTATCCATTTTGAACGCATGCACAAAACTGCAACTAATAACTCCTTGTATACACTTACTCTTATCTCTGGCAACCATCTCTGTACTCAATATCAATTTACATCGCAAAAATCAAATTAATTTAAATAAATCAAATTAACTATTTAGCATAATCATAATCATAACAAATCAAACAACACCTAACGGTTTAAGTTTAAGCAATCCTATCATGGATCACCTAACCCTCTTATACCATTGCTCTGATACCAACTAGAAACGCCCCGCAAACAGAACCATTTTTTTTAACTCACTAAAACATACTCTATTAGGTCCCACAGTAAATTACGACTCGATCATATCATCACTAGGGCTTTTAAATCATTGAAAAGACTTTTGACTGGGTGGAGGCCCTCATATAAGACAAACATGAAAATCTGCAATATGGCTATGGAAATCAGTCACATGGGTCAAAATCTGCAACATGGTCTCTAAAATCAGCACTCAGCTTTCTTGTCTGGAATTAGGCCCTTGTCTAAGACATTTTCAATTTGACTCAAAACAAGAACTTCATACTGGGCATATCTCCCAACCCGTAAAGAGTTAAGATCTGAAATTTTGCGTGCACATTCATATGGTCAAAACGAAGACTTTCCTTTTTACACTTTTCCAAAATACACATTTTACGAGAAAACTGACGTATAACCTCTTTTTGACCATTCTAACCACTTTTTGACTACAACCCAAATCACAAACCATAAACACTTTGACTCTAACTTTTTGCACAGATTATCAACCTACTAAAACAAGTCTAACACACTTGTCCAAACCCACATAACTACATTCTAACCCGATTTAACACTTTTGACCCGTTTTGATGTCCATTTGGACACTTTTACCAAATCTACCATATACAACCACAACTCTACCCAATACCACATATGTTTGACTATTATAACTCTGTTGACTATATGTCAACTTCACATTTGACCAAACAATCACATTCGACACTAAATCACTTTTCACCACTTTGACCCAAACCAAACCAATCATATGACTTCATACACTTGACAACCACATACACTAGACATCATAACTCGGTTTGACTTTCAAACTCAACTACTACACATTGACCAACATATTTAATGCGAAAACTCTTTCTTTGGGTGATTTACACAATTGATCATCAAAATAACAATTCAAAAGAAGGAAGCATATTCTAACCACAAGCATACTCCATATCCACATCACTAACTTCTCATAAACCTTCTATCCACATGTCGCTAGTAAAACATCAACCTACAACATAAACACTGAAACGGGTAAGCACAACTGCTTAGTGAGTACACAGGCAATCAAACAAGCAATACACATAACACTTAACACATAACACATATCAACACAATACATAAACACAAAATCACTAGGCTCTGTGCACTGAACACTGTGTTAACCGCAGTTAACTCTCTGATCACTACCGAATCATTACACATAATCATACCACATAATCTAACTAACAACAGTCAAAACACTAATCAACACATCCTTTAATATAATCTAAAACACACATAAGAAATAAAACATATAATAAACTACCTTCACGTGATTGTATGATCCTCTAGCTCAGAAGCTATCCGAAAACACATACAACCAATTCATACACTGTTCACTATATCATCACTATTTAATCCACATATGTCAACAATATATCTTCCACCCGATTGTGTAGCCTCTTACTCAACAGCAATCCGGATCCAACACAATCGAATCATACACTATTCATCACCATATCTTTACCTTTACCTTTAAGCTAGTGACTTACTCATTACTTGGCTAACATCAAGCTAATGAGGAAATCACTACTTTTCTTACCAAGTAACATTTAATCACATAACAATTAAGAATAACAAGTAATCTAACACAACAATTAAATTAAGCAATAAACATAATTAAACAAACATAAACAAATAACTTATTCTTTGATCGTGTAAACCTCTAGCCCGCAAGCTATACGGTACTACACAATCACATCACCTGTTTAACCCCCGTATCACTCACCACAAACTCTTAGACGATTTCACCATATCGATCTTCATAAGCCTCCACGTCTCTTAACACCTACATAATCATACATATCATCATAACAACACTTAGACACTAACAATCATCACTTTCCTACTAATTTCATGTTCTATTATCATAATCATATTTCACTAACTCTAGTTCATGATTTAGCTCTATTTCTACAAGTATTTAACATAACTCTTATGAACATATCACCTATTTCTTAATCTTTAACTCATTTTAACACTAATTCATTCACTAATAAGCTTCACTAACATCAATTCAACATGTTAAACACTAATTTCATATCATAATCACTAGTTCCATGAAACCCCACCAAAACCCCACTTTGATCATTAGCTACATACTTCAAATTACTCACTTCTATAATGAAACATGGTTTATAATCATAATAAAAACACTAAACAACACTAATTTAAACAATTCGAAACCTTAATTTCGTATTTAAACCATTAATTCTTTGAAACCCACATAAAACTCAAAACCCTAGGTTAATTCATAGAGAAATTCAACTTACTTGATGTTCTTGAGGATTAAAAGGAATGAATTAAACAAATAGGATCATGAATTAAAGATTGAAAGATTGGAATGGAAGTAAAAATCATCCCTGTGGTTTCTCTCTTTTTCTCTCGCTCTCTCTCAATCTCTCTGAAACATTTTTAAGAAATAAAAAAAATAAACACCAACTACACATACTTATCTACATATTTTAATACCTTTTTAAATCATATTATCTGGAACTAGAAAACCATTTGCGTATTCTATTATATCGTATTATTTAAAACACACCACTTTAAAATATATATACCCTCATGTTCTAAAATAAAACCTTAATATTTTTGGGGTGTTACAGATATAGACGAAGATATTATAATGGATATGAATGTGGATATGGCATCATCCGATCTATATCCGATCTATTGACATCTCTAGTTGGAGATGATCTCACAATCCTCTACATCTATATAGATGCTATTTTTTATTTAAAAATAGTATGGTTCAAATGAGTACAACAATTTTGAGTGAGAATAGGAGAATCAATCTCAACCACTCGTTTTCATCAAATGCCCATTTCCCCCACATTTTTGAAACTTAAATATCTCACAAATGGCAAGTCGAAAAATCATGAAAATTGCACCATAAAATTCAGCGTTTTCTCCTCTTCGATTTGTCGTCCCTCAAGTCATACTTTTGACAAGTTAATTTTTTTCATTTTTTGGTGGATTTTACAAACTAGTAACACATGTGTTAGTGATTTGTTGTACATTTGATTTGCGGTTAGGGTTAGGGTTTAAGGTTTAGCAGGGTTTAGGGTTTACCAGGGTTTAGGGTTTAGAAGGGTTAGGGTTTAGAGGTTAGGGTTTAGAGTTTCGTAAAGCGTTTAGAGGTTAGGGTTTAGGGGTCCCGAAACCCTAAACCTCAAACCCTAACCCCTAAACACTAAACCCTAACCCCTAAACGCAACGCTAACACATGTGGTAGTAATTTGTAAACCCAACAAAAGATGAAGAAAAAAAAAGTTGACGAAAGTATAGCTTGTGGGATCTTAAATCGAAGAGGAGAAAACGCTTAATTTTATGGTTCAATTTTTATAACTTTACGACTTACCGTTTGTGAAATATTTAAGTTTCAAAAATGTCGGGGAAATGGGTATTTGATGAAAACGAATGGTTGAGATTGATTCCCCTATTCTCACATAAATTCTCATACTCTATTTAACAAATCATAGTTGGGTTTTGCTAACGTGTGCCCCATGGCACACGTTAAGCCGCATTTAATGAAGTCTAAATTTCCTTAAATATTATCATTTACATTTAATACTCATTAATTCAATTTAATATTTACCTTTTTTATACACATATTAATTATAAATTCTGATATATAAAGAAATTTCAACTTCATTAAATGCAGCTTAACATGTGCTACGGAGGCACACGTTAGCAAAACCTATCATAGTAAATCTTATGTGATTATAAAATAATTTTTACAAACTGATGTAGTCCATGAAATGTACTAATTCAGATTCACTTTTGTTTTTCTCTCTTGATTCTTTTTGTTCATTTTATTTAAAAAAGAGAAGTTAGAAAAATAACAAAAACTGTTAGCTAGTCAATCCCGGTTGTTACTCACAGGTCACAATATTAAGGAAAAATATTGTTGCAGGGTCAGTACAAATATTGTTGTAGTTCATCTACTTTCTGAATCGGCGGATTATCATCTGGTTTCTACTTTCAACTCTAAAATTAGTTTTTATTTTCTATTTTATAGTATCTGTATTCTGTATTTGTCTCTATATTTTTTGTAGTCCATAATTAATTAGTTGTATATATTTTCCCAATTTATTAACCTATTTTAATCGTAAATACTAAAGCTATTATCAATTATAACCTGCAAAGTTATTAGATATAGTATAAATTGTTAGATATTAAATACATTTAGAAACTTACATTATGTGCATCACCTTAACCAAGTATTTTAACAATTTTAAGTAAATCGGAGTCTTAATATTTCATAACCATTATATGCAATTAACAAGTTTCACACGGATATGTATGAAATTTTTCAATGCAGAAGCGTCCAGATATCGTACCGGTTATATTGTTGTAATCAATGTAATATTGTATATGTCGTTGGTCTCGGGCATGTTTAGTTATTACATTTTGTAGATATCACATCTAAAAATAAATGTTTTAGATACACAAACTCCATTTTCACCTCTATTTTCTCTAAATATCTAAACAATATTTCAATCTCACAAAAAAAAAAAAGTATTTGCCATCCATATCTCTATTTTATTTTCAGCCATTGTGAATCTCTATCTTTCTAGGCTATTAATTTTCTTCAATTAGATGATAAAAACAAATATCTCAACCGAAAGAAGGAGAAATGGGAGATGATGATTACGACTATCTGTTTAAGGTGGTTTTATTAGGTGATTCGGGTATAGGTAAAACTAACCTTTTCTCACGATTCTCCATGAACAAATTCTACCCTGAATCCAAACCCACAATTGGGGTTGAATTCGCTATGAAGCGCATTATATATGATGACATAAAAATCAAGGGACAACTCTGGGACACTGCCGGACAAGAAAGCTATTTGAACACGTACATACATGATCATGAATATTTGCCCGGTTTTGTTGTGATAAACATGTTAAACAATCAACATAATGAATTCTAATATTAATTCCATTTCTCTCGTTTCGTTTAATTCGTTTATATCTTTATGATCAGGTTAAGAGACACACAATGTGAAACAAATCAAAAGACGGACAAAAGCTAACGTTTTGATAACAAATATGGTTACATTGTTCTATCATGTTAACTATTAGTGACTCTGTTGAATTTTCTGATTAAATCACATCAATTGAGATTTTGTTACAAGCACGTCAAAGTAGGGCTAATACACACGTGGGGCATTAAACATTGTGAAAATGTTTGATTTGGGAAATTATCCCTATTTGCTAACATTTTAATTTTAATTTTAAGATTAAATAAATTTTTTGATGTCAAAATTATTTATAATTTTATGTTTTTTTAATATTCGAACATTTGGCACAATTACAAATATATATGATTACCCCAATCGAAAATTTTCGCAAATTTTTAATGTCTTACGTATGTATTGGCCCTTATTTTTGTAATCGTGCCAAAACAAAACATACATCTTTCATAAAATAATTGTTTCATATAAAAAATATTGCTTCATCAATTCCAAAATTAGTAGACGGGAGAGATTTTTCCTGTTATGGAGGAGATTTTTTCTGTTCAAATTACTCAGGGAGGGTGACTTTTTTTTACTTGGATATATGCGGCCTAACCGAGGTATTCAATGACCGTATCCGATCCTTTCCTGACCACTCCCAACATGTTTACCTAGCAAAATTCAAACTTGGGAGCTGTTAGGGGGAAATAGACACCTTACCCATGTGTCATCCAGTGATGGTTCCTTTCCAATATAGTGTCAATTATAAAAACCGCACTCAAATTTAGTCACAAGCAATCAATGCCGTTTTCAAAGCTTAGAATTTGATTTTACCCTTTCGAGCATACACATTTTCAGTTAGGCTTGTTGTGGAACATGCCCTGATTTGATTTAGCAAACACAAGAACAAATGCAATTAAATAATGAAAGCAATTAAAGAACACACATAATTAACATGTGTATATCCAATCTATGTGATTGGTTTGATCCGCAGGCAAAAACCAAGTTTTACACCCAAGAAACTTTGTGGCTTAGGGTTACAATGAATCGGGGATTAAGTATTTATAGGATAACTAATTATGGTAACTAAATAAAAACGTTTTGCTGAAACCCTTGAGATTGCATCGCGAACTATTTCGATCGCGTAGCGATGATCTCCACCTTCGCACAACGACCAAATTCCATCGCACAGCAAAAGACCTGCTGATCAAAACCATCTAGTTGTTACTCCCTAACCAATTCGCGATCAAATTCGTTCATATGGCGATCTATAAATCCAATTCAAGTCAAACCCAATAAATCTCCATCTTTACTTGAGGTTTCCTTCACCAATTGAGGTTCCACTCTAAAATCAATAGTTGATAAAGGGAGAAGCCCAACCAATGGGATATGAGTAGCATTCAGTAGTCAATATTTCGTTTAAGTGATTCAAATGTATTGAATTTAGGTGTGTATCGAACTATATTGGGATTCCATTATGTGCAACGAACTTTCAGTAAATAGCTACTGTAATGTATTCTGACGACGTGACAACTTGTAAGGATTTCGCGTGGCATTTTATTTTATTATATACTATAAAGATGAATAACAAGTTCATAATGGAAGCCTGAATAATTAGATACACATTATAAACGTCATACCTTAGTTCTGTACAATTTGGTGCGACTGTGCGACAACCTGTGATATTTTATGTTGGAAATGTACATTTATTTGGTAACAAATATAAACAAAAATAATGTGGACTTTTTTTGGGACAACATGAGTAATAAATATCCGTATAAATTTGTACAAACACGGTCATGTTACAAGCTAAACTACGATGTTTTATGTATCAGGTATCGAGCCATCACAAGCGCATACTACAGAGGAGCGGTAGGTGCTCTAATTATATACGACATCACCAGAAGAGTAACATTTGAAAACGTCGAGCGATGGCTAAAGGAGCTTCGTGATTACACAGATCAAAACACTGTGGTCTTGCTGGTAGGAAACAAGGCTGATCTTGGTGACTTACGTGCGGTTCAAACTGAGGAAGCCAAATCTTTAGCTGAAAGAGAGGATATGTTATTCATGGAAACATCAGCTCTCGAGGCAACGAATGTTGAGAAAGCTTTCATAGAAGTATTGAGTCAAATTTATCGTGTTATTCGCGGAAAGGCCCTTGGTGTGGGTAATGACCCTGCCGTTGTACCCAAGGGAAAAAAGGTTAATAATAATGGAGGTAAAGATGATGTTTCTCAAGATGTGTCTGAGCTCGTTTATCTTCAGTGAATACAATTTCTCAAGATGAAATAAAATTGATGGTACAATCTCAAGTAGAGGCACAATTAGAGGCCAAAGTATCAGAGTGTGTAGCAAAGCAAGTAGCAGAGAAAACAGCTTGTTATGAAAAAACTCAGAGTGAGTTACTTGAAAAGTTTGAGCGCATGCAACGTTTGTTCGTACTCGAAGGGATGTCACCACCACCTTCGGAATGTGACGAGACACATAAATCTGGATCAAGTGTCGGCCAGGTAGACCCGTATTAAATAATTTTGAATATTTTGTTAGTCTTACCTTTGCTTGTATACGTATCACATTATTTTGTGATTGTCATATGTAGGTTCGAATGAAAGTTAAGAGAACTTATGAAAAGGAGTACTTTCCATGTTGAGAATGTAAGTAACGTTTGTTTCATTAGTTTTACATTTTGCATGCATCTTCTTCTTAATGATAAGTTTGATTTAAAATTGTAATTATAAATGGGAAAAAACTTCGCTTAAGTGTAGTTTGAAGCGTAAACTATATCTCTATTTTATATTTTTTTTTTTAGAACGGCAACTTTATTAGAAACTAGCAAAACGCTAGAACGAACTTACAAAGACAACAAATTAGGGAATTGAATCCAATTACCCCATAGAAACTTCTTACTAACTCTAGACGAACACCAAGTGAAACTCCTAGAAACAAAATCATCAAACATTACATCTTTTCTTGGAACTTTGGAACCAAAAAGAGTTTGGTTACGAAACTTCCAAATATGCCACCACAATGAAAAGCATACCCCTTCAAGCACGTTTTTCACCTTCGTACCCAATCTAACATTAGCAAACCAATTGTCCCAATCTTGCAACGAGAATAACGGCTGCCATGATAAACCCCACCAAATACATACCTGCCGAAACAACTCCGTAGCAAAATCACATTTGAAAAAAACATGGGAAGCATCTTCCAACCCATTGTCACATATAGCACACGAACATGAAGACATCAACACCCCTCTATGCGCCAGATTACATTTAGTAGCCAGCCTATCCAATCTCAATTTCCACGCAAAGACATTTACTTTCCTAGGAACCATAGAGCACCATCGAGTCACAAAGTTTTGATGTGGAAGCAATCTATCTTCAATCAAATTCCGGAAATCCTTCACCTTAAACAGACCTTCCCCATTTATGTTACAAACCCATCGATCCTCATGAGACCCAAGCATACGATTATGTAACAACTCCTCCAACTGAATAGCCTGATGACGTTCAACTCCATCACGAATCCTTCTTCTGAACGATGACTCCATATCCACCACCTTCTCCGCCACTAAAGCATACTTCAAAGATTCTAAAGCAAACAATCTGGGAAACTTATCTTTTAAACTAGTGTCCCCTATCCACTTATCAAGCCAAAAACGAGTTGCCTGACCATCCCCCACATTTTTAGTACAGTAACTCAAAAAATCCACCCCTTTTACCCTTAAATTGGACATACATTTAATAATATCAACCCATGAAGATCGCCACCTTGGGATCGATATCAACAAATCATCAATCTCCCTCCCATACATCGCTGATATTACCGACGTCCATAGAGAGCCATCCTTTGTAATAAATCTCCAAACCCATTTAAGAAGCAACGCACAATTAAGAGCAAAAAAACTCGAAACACCCAGGCCTCCATTATTCTTTGAAGCCAAAACACTATTCCAAGCCACCCATGTAATCTTTTTCTCATCATGCATGAAACCATTGAAGAATTTACTACGTAAACTCTCCAATTTATTAATAACCCACATCGGAACCTTATGAAGAGACATCATATAAGTTGGAATCGCACCAAGCACCGATTTAACTAACGTTAATCTACCACCAATAGATAAAGTTCTCATTTTTTCAATTTGAAAGACGAGAATTAACTTTCCCTACCACATCATACCAGTCTTCTTTCGAACTTGGACCACCAACATTTACCCCAAGGTAACTAAATGGCAAGTTATCCACCCTACAACCCACATTTCGAGCAACCCTCAACACCTCCTCCCTATTCACACTAATTCCCATAGTACTACTTTTATGAATATTTATTTTTAACCCCGAAGCAAGAAAAAACAATTGTAACATGTTAACAATCGTATTCAGATTCGTATGCTTCCACAAACCCGTAAAAATTACATCGGCATAAAATAAATGAGAAATATTTACCTCGTCGTTCACGTGAAGACCAGAGAACAAGCCTTGATTGCAAACCCGCATAAAAGATAGATGCAATGTCTCCATAACCAATATAAATAAGTACGGAAACAAAGAATCGCCTTGTTTTAAACCTCTTTGGAATTCAAATTCCTTTGTTGGACTACCATTTAACAATATAGAAGCCATCGACGATTGCAAGCAACCACGAACCCAACCCCTCCACTTCTCACCAAAACCAAACGCATGCAACACATCATCCAAAAAATCCCAGCGAATCGAATCATATGCCTTTGCAAAATCCACCTTAAAAATCATTGCTTGCTGTTTTTTCCATTTACACCAAGAAATAATCTCATTAACAATAAACGGCCCGTCAAGAATTTGCCGATTCTCCACAAACGCCGATTGGGTATTCGAAATTAACTTATCGATATACACCGAAAGCCGAGCAGCCAAAATCTTCGTGATTACCTTATATAAGCTCCCTACAAGAGTTATAGGTCTATAATCCGTAACACTTTTAGCATCTGTAACCTTAGGAATCAATGCAATAAATCCCGAATTACATCCCTTTGGTAAATAACTTTTCTCAAAAAACCATTCTATCGCATCACAAAAATCCACTTCCAAAACATGCCAAAATTTACGAAAAAATTCAAACGTGTATCCATCTGGACCCGGGGATTTATTTTCCCCACATGCCCACACGGCGTCTCTAATTTCCTTTCGAGACACAGGTCTATCCAAATCAAGTCTTTCATCCTCATTTAACGTAACAGGAAACTCAAAGTTCAACAAACACCTGTTATGAGTTTGAGTTTTAAAATGAGTTCGAAAGTGCTGTAAGAAAACATCTTTAACCCTTCCTGGATCATCAATCCATTTGCCATCTTTCATAATTCCCCTCACTCCCATCGTATTCCTTTTTTTTATTTATAACACCATGGAAAAACTTAGAATTCTCATCACCCTCCACAGCCCATTTAATTTTTGCTTTTTGAATATTATCACTATCACGAGCAAGTTTAACCTGATGAATGTTTTTTAATAAACAACTACGTTCCCCCATAAGGTCACTTGTACACATTCCATTATCTATTAAAGAATCTATTACCTTCATTCTAGCATGCATCGTATTAATCTCCACAGATTCTGATTCTCGTCTTTCTGCTACCCAAGTTTTGATCTTAGATTTCAAAAACTTTAACTTTTTATTCAACCGAATAATAGCATTATGATCCCGAATCTCCATTTGATCCCAAGCCAACTCTACCATCTCAATAAAACCATGCCATTGAAACCAAGAATGGAAAACTCTAAATGGAATTGGACCATAATCCAACTTTGCATCACACATCATAATGGGTCTATGATCCGACCAAGACCTCTCCAAACATCTAGCATAAATGTTAGGAAATAACATAAGAATTCCTTCGGACACCAAAAACCTGTCAAGTTTACTCATTTTCGAACCCGATGGATGAATCCACGTGTAGCTATACCCATCCAATATTATCTCAAATAAACCAGAACTCGGATTAAGTCATTAAACACACGAGCACTCGAAGAAGTAAACAACGACCCAAACCTCTCTTCCTTCTTCCGAACTTCATTAAAATCTCCCATCACTATATATTCCCCATGCCACTCTACAATAATCGAATAAATAAAACCCCACAACATACGCTTCTCCGTAGCACTTTGTGGAGCGTAAACATTAACCACTAACATCTTAGTACCCGTAACTAGCCAAGTACCAAAAACAACCATACAATTAAGAGACCTCATCACCTTGTCCTTTTTAAACATGTTCTTATCCCAAACACAAACCAACCCCCCAGAACTACCATACGAATCAACCTGTTCGAACTCAAACATGGAATTACCCCACATCGTCCTTATGTCTACCTCATTTATAACTTCCATCTTAGTCTCCTGTAATGCTAAAAAATTCACCTTGTGTTTGACACATAATTCTTTCACCCAGTTTTTTTTGGTCTTATGATTAAGAACTTGAACATTTAACGAAACCCAATTCATTTATCCACATTACCCTCTCCTTGTTGACCTATAATACGGCCAATATCATCCATACATCCTGACATGTCATACCCCATCGCCTGTCCTACCTTGACCATCTCATTTAGCACCTCCAAAATGGAACCACCAGACACCCCTGAATTTTTCGAATCAACCATTACCTCTCCCTGAACACTATCATCCTCTACGTTATTTGCCCCCGAAATAGACTTACCCATATCTTTTGACTTATCTTCATCTACTGGCGTAAAACCAGGTGGATACTGCAGGCTCTTATCTGAAACACAAGTTCCCTCCATTTTTTGTCTTCTCAACAGTTCATAAATACTAAACGGATCATCCGATTTTTCCAATTCATTTTCCTTATAAGTCTTCTTAACTTATGAATTCTTTGACATTTTAGAATAATCAAAGTTAGTTTCTGATACACCATCAACACTAGATCCTTCATCAATCTTGCCCTCCTCATCATGCTCAAGCTCGTCATCATTTTCACCTTTAACATCATCATTTTCAGAATCCTCTTCCAACACATTTGGTTCAACAAAATCTGGATTCCACGTTTGAACCTCCTTAGCACGCACCAAATATATCTTACCCTTCACCGTTATTTTGAACGTCTCAACTATATTAGCTAATTGAGTCGTTCTTATACAGATCCTTTTTGTTGCAAAATTAGATTGTGAAGTTTCGTCTAAATTCAACATATAACCCCATTTGGTACATATTCGTTGAAAAGTATACCTTGACCATGCATGCAAAGGCACCCCTTCTAATTCCAACCATACAATTCTATTCTATCCTCAGATACAAACTCTCTATCCACCTCCTTCACCTCTGAAAACCAACAATTCATACCAATGTTATGCTTAAATTTCATTTTTGCATCTTCAGACACAAATGTGACAATCACCCAAAGTCCTTCCAAATACCCTATCTTACAATCCACAAACCCCTCCTCAGCCAATATGACTTTCAGATTTACCATGGCCATAATGTTACCCACTTTTGCCATCACCTGCAATTTCGTATCCCTTTGCACCAGACCTTGATCATCAATAACCAACACCAGTTGTTCATTCGATTTCTCAGTGACTGGATTACGCTTTAAAAGATCAGCATACGACACTTTATTATTGATATTACGAGTAACAAAAGACTTACTATCCGCCTTATTTACTGCACCTCTATCAAACCGAACTTCATTTGCATGTAAACCCAATCCATTCCATGCAAAGACTACATACCGCTCGATCAATATCCACATTCTTAACAAAACGAACAAATCCAAAACGCTTACCCGATTTCGATTTCCGATTAGGAATATACACGTCAACAACAGTACCATAGTTTTGACAAATGGACCAAATATCTTTCGCAGATACGTGATCGGGGAAATTCGTAATGAAAATGGACTTTGAAACCTTACCCGTTTGATCCTCCTTTGAAGCTGTGTTATACCGATTCCGATCAAACCTATCCATCTTCGATAACCCTCTGTTTTGAAAATTTTCGCCGCCCTAATTTTATCTCTATTTTATATATAATTTATAAGATGTGTTCTAGCTTTAACACCATCGATAACGCGGACGACTAAATATAAGTTTTTATATATATTAAGTTAAAGTTTTATGTAAAGATGAAATAGAATATTTGTGTGTTTAATGTAAAGTATCTTAATTGATATATGTATATATGTATTATGTTAATATAAAATTGCATACGAAAGGATATTTTCAGTGCTTCAAAATCATTTGTGGCCAACAAAAATAATCTAATAACCATTTTGTTAACTATTAAACCAAATGCATGTACATCATAGTCCAATGCATGAGTGAACCTAACTCAAAACCCATGCATACTCACTGTATTTACACAAAGCTACATAACACACCCAAACTATATACACTAAACAATATAAGCTTAAGTTACATTATTATTCACTTCACAATGATCAACATGACCCTCCAGACCATTTCGCCCGTGTATTGCTCCACCGATCAGCCCTGTCCAAAATTAACATCACAAGAAAACAGTGGCTAAATCTACCCATTTAGTACAACCATGTTACTATACACTGACCCATCCAAAAATCCCGTTTCCTTTATTGTACCCGTTATTATTTAGTGATGTTACATACATACTACAACTTATAGAAGATTACCTTACTCATTGAGTGACCATAAGAAGTTCCAAATAGACACCACAACATGTGTATCCATCTGCTACCCTTTGGTCAAACTATAATTCTCTACAAATAAGCCAATGGTGCGTAGCTCAGTTGGTAATGGGTGGGGACATCCTTCGCCACAATAAGTACAAGGTCACAGGTTCAAGCCCTGACACCCCATAGCCACAACCATTGAGTGAGTCATGTATTCCCCCCACATTATGGATAGGCAGCTGTAACACTCCGCAAATTTATACAAAATTATTAGCAATAATCACTTGCATTATTAGGCTAATTCCCTACTTGAGTGAATTCACAACGCATTTTAGAGGTAAGTCTAGCAAAGCCCAACTAGTTAATACACGTAGTATTACAATTTATAATTTGTTAAAATTATGTGTGAAACAATTGGAACAAACGAAACAAAAATATACGACTGTTGGTGAACAAAATTATTTAATAAAACAAGTTATTTAATAACGTCGTTTACAATTAAATATTATGTCGATAATATTTACATATCATTTTATAACGCAAAACGTCAACGCGTATAATTAAAATAAAACAAAGATTTAAAATTTTATAACTTAATTTATTTATATTCCATAAAAAGATCCTAATTAAAAATATAATGAAATATGTAATTTGAAAATATATTAGTTAAAATAATGTAACATCTAACGATCGGGTAAACAAACACGGGACGAAAACGCAGGAGATGAAAAGTGGAACAAAACCACCTTCCATCTCCATCTTTCCTTTCATTTTCATTTCAACCTCATCAAAAACACCTACAAACTCTCTCCACCCAAATTCTATCAAATTTGCGGATTCGCAAATCAATCAACAAAAGCTACATTTTCGGAATCCTCTCGAGCTAAGGAACAACATTAACAAAAGCCGTATCATCATCTTCTTCCTCATTTGGTCCCGATTCGCAATTGTAAGAAATTTCTAAAAACTTAGATTTACTCGTTTTTATGTATTATATGGGTGTAATATTGAACATACAACTTTGTTTTAACTATATAATGGAAGAAATCAAGGTTTTATGGCCGGAAAACGGGTTAAAATCGGGTTTTTGGTCGGAAAATCACGACAGCCGCTGCTACTGTCTGGGTGTTCATCTTTGCGACACAACGACTGTGTCGCATATTGTGTCGCATAAAACATCCATGCGACACAACCATTGTGTCGCATGTTGTGTCGTATAAATCATATTATGTCGTAGCTTATGTCGTACCTTGTGTCGCATTCTTGTGTCGTAAACTTCATACGACACAACGCTAGTGTCGCTGTTGACTCAGCACTCCGAATCTCTGCGACACAACCCTTGTGTCGCAGAATTGTGTCGTATCATGCGACACAACCCTTGTGTCGCATACTGTGTCGCAGAAAACAGAAACTTCACAAACTATTTTTACACTAAGTGTCGAACTTAACCGATAACGAATATTCACATACGATACAATGTACAAACTGTACAAACATTACAAACACACTATTTTATTGAAATTATGATTTCAAGCTATCACCAACGAGTCGTATACATTTTCACAAACAACGAAATACAAACGTAAACGTTTAACAAACAATTTGGACATAACTTAGTTGTTCAAACACTAGCATGGATGATTAACTTAGACATCCACATACTTATAAATCTCATACGTTTAGGACGTTAGGAGATCTCGGACTGTACTTGGGCTTAGGTTTGCTAGCACTCGCACAACTACTTAACTCAACAGGTGAGTTCACAGCCCCTACTTTTACTGTTTTTTTTTTAACTACTTTTGGGGTAGAAAACATAGTCAACTGCTTTACTGATTTACTGATTGCCATAACTGCTTTTACTATATGATTATTTATCATACTGTTTACTCGAACAATTAGAGTACTTGAACTGTTAAACTATCATACAAACTATCACATAACTGCCTTTGGCACACTTATACAAACTGCTTATGACGGCGGTCAACTACTACAACTGTCCGTACGAAATGGTATTTCATACAAATACTATTATCACTATGTGAAACTAATTTGGTATCTTACCGGAGAACGACCGGTACATATTGGTAACTTGTCGGGGAACGACCGACACTAACATGGTATCTTACCGGAGAACGACCGGTACTAACAGTTTATCTTACCGGAGAACGACCGGTACTAACAGTGTATCTCGCCGGAGAACGACCGGTGCAAACTTGGTATCTTACCGGAGAACGACCGGTACATTTGGTAACTAGTCGGAGAACGACCGACTCAAACTTTAAAACTATTTTTGGGCAACATCCCACATGAACCGCATTTTGGGTAACGTCCCTACATGAACCGAAACTTTTGGGCGAATAACCCACTAAACTTATATTTTGGATGACGTTCCACTAAACATTACTCGACGATTATGGCAATTACTATTTATGAACGTATTTGGTTCAACGATTATGACTACGAAACTTGAAACAACAACTTACAACATAAAACCTGTGGATTCACTCAACCTAGTTGTTGACTTTTACTATGTTTTTCAGGGAATTAGCTGCGCATGTAAGAATCGCCAACACACATGGAGAATTAGGCGACCCGTGAAGCTTTAGGATGCCAACTTTTTGGAAATACATGGATTTCTTTAGTATAACTGAAATGCTTTAGTCATATTTCAGAAATCTACTTTTGTAAACTTATTACTCTTAACTAATACGATTCGATGAATAGTAAACTTTGTAATTAACACTTTTGGCATCTTAATATATATTGTTCTGTTGTAATCATAAGCTCTGATACCAATCTGTAACACCCCCAAATTGATTTAGCGCCGCGGGCGATCCGACTTGATTTAAATCTCGGGACAAGATTTCTCTAACATGGGGAGAATGTAACACTCCGCAAATTTAAACAAAATTATTAGCAATAATCACTTGCATTATTAGGCTAATTCCCTACTTGAGTGAATTCACAACGCATTTTAGAGGTAAGTCTAGCAAAGCCCAACTAGTTAATACACGTAGTATTACAATTTATAATTTGTTAAAATTATGTGTGAAACAATTGGAACAAACGAAACAAAAATATACGACTGTTGGTGAACAAAATTATTTAATAAAACAAGTTATTTAATAACGTCGTTTACAATTAAATATTATGTCGATAATATTTACATATCATTTTATAACGCAAAACGTCAACGCGTATAATTAAAATAAAACAAAGATTTAAAATTTTATAACTTAATTTATTTATATTCCATAAAAAGATCCTAATTAAAAATATAATGAAATATGTAATTTGAAAATATATTAGTTAAAATAATGTAACATCTAACGATCGGGTAAACAAACACGGGACGAAAACGCAGGAGATGAAAAGTGGAACAAAACCACATTCCATCTCCATCTTTCCTTTCATTTTCATTTCAACCTCATCAAAAACACCTACAAACTCTCTCCACCCAAATTCTATCAAATTTGCGGATTCGCAAATCAATCAACAAAAGCTACATTTTCGGAATCCTCTCGAGCTAAGGAACAACATTAACAAAAGCCGTATCATCATCTTCTTCCTCATTTGGTCCCGATTCGCAATTGTAAGAAATTTCTAAAAACTTAGATTTACTCGTTTTTATGTATTATATGGGTGTAATATTGAACATACAACTTTGTTTTAACTATATAATGGAAGAAATCAAGGTTTTATGGCCGGAAAACGGGTTAAAATCGGGTTTTTGGTCGGAAAATCACGACAGCCGCTGCTACTGTCTGGGTGTTCATCTTTGCGACACAACGACTGTGTCGCATATTGTGTCGCATAAACCATCCATGCGACACAACCATTGTGTCGCATGTTGTGTCGTATAAATCGTATTATGTCGTAGCTTATGTCGTACCTTGTGTCGCATTCTTGTGTCGTAAACTTCATACGACACAACGCTAGTGTCGCTGTTGACTCAGCACTCCGAATCTCTGCGACACAACCCTTGTGTCGCAGAATTGTGTCGTATCATGCGACACAACCCTTGTGTCGCATACTGTGTCGCAGAAAACAGAAACTTCACAAACTATTTTTACACTAAGTGTCGAACTTAACCGATAACGAATATTCACATACGATACAATGTACAAACTGTACAAACATTACAAACACACTATTTTATTGAAATTATGATTTCAAGCTATCACCAACGAGTCGTATACATTTTCACAAACAGCGAAATACAAACGTAAACGTTTAACAAACAATTTGGACATAACTTAGTTGTTCAAACACTAGCATTGATGATTAACTTAGACATCCACATACTTATAAATCTCATACGTTTAGGACGTTAGGAGATCTCGGACTGTACTTGGGCTTAGGTTTGCTAGCACTCGCACAACTACTTAACTCAACAGGTGAGTTCACAGCCCCTACTTTTACTGTTTTTTTTTTAACTACTTTTGGGGTAGAAAACATAGTCAACTGCTTTACTGATTTACTGATTGCCATAACTGCTTTTACTATATGATTATTTATCATACTGTTTACTCGAACAATTAGAGTACTTGAACTGTTAAACTATCATACAAACTATCACATAACTGCCTTTGGCACACTTATACTAACTGCTTATGACGGCGGTCAACTACTACAACTGTCCGTACGAAATGGTATTTCATACAAATACTATTATCACTATGTGAAACTAATTTGGTATCTTACCGGAGAACGACCGGTACATATTGGTAACTTGTCGGAGAACGACCGACACTAACATGGTATCTTACCGGAGAACGACCGGTACTAACAGTTTATCTTACCGGAGAACGACCGGTACTAACAGTGTATCTCGCCGGAGAACGACCGGTGCTAACTTGGTATCTTACCGGAGAACGACCGGTACATTTGGTAACTAGTCGGAGAACGACCGACTCAAACTTTAAAACTATTTTTGGGCAACATCCCACATGAACCGCATTTTGGGTAACGTCCCTACATGAACCGAAACTTTTGGGCGAATAACCCACTAAACTTATATTTTGGATGACGTTCCACTAAACATTACTCGACGATTATGGCAATTACTATTTATGAACGTATTTGGTTCAACGATTATGACTACGAAACTTGAAACAACAACTTACAACATAAAACCTGTGGATTCACTCAACCTAGTTGTTGACTTTTACTATGTTTTTCAGGGAATTAGCTGCGCATGTAAGAATCGCCAACACACATGGAGAATTAGGCGACCCGTGAAGCTTTAGGATGCCAACTTTTTGGAAATACATGGATTTCTTTAGTATAACTGAAATGCTTTAGTCATATTTCAGAAATCTACTTTTGTAAACTTATTACTCTTAACTAATACGATTCGATGAATAGTAAACTTTGTAATTAACACTTTTGGCATCTTAATATATATTGTTCTGTTGTAATCATAAGCTCTGATACCAATCTGTAACACCCCCAAATTGATTTAGCGCCGCGGGCGATCCGACTTGATTTAAATCTCGGGACAAGATTTCTCTAACATGGGGAGAATGTAACACTCCGCAAATTTAAACAAAATTATTAGCAATAATCACTTGCATTATTAGGCTAATTCCCTACTTGAGTGAATTCACAACGCATTTTAGAGGTAAGTCTAGCAAAGCCCAACTAGTTAATACACGTAGTATTACAATTTATAATTTGTTAAAATTATGTGTGAAACAATTGGAACAAACGAAACAAAAATATACGACTGTTGGTGAACAAAATTATTTAATAAAACAAGTTATTTAATAACGTCGTTTACAATTAAATATTATGTCGATAATATTTACATATCATTTTATAACGCAAAACGTCAACGCGTATAATTAAAATAAAACAAAGATTTAAAATTTTATAACTTAATTTATTTATATTCCATAAAAAGATCCTAATTAAAAATATAATGAAATATGTAATTTGAAAATATATTAGTTAAAATAATGTAACATCTAACGATCGGGTAAACAAACACGGGACGAAAACGCAGGAGATGAAAAGTGGAACAAAACCACCTTCCATCTCCATCTTTCCTTTCATTTTCATTTCAACCTCATCAAAAACACCTACAAACTCTCTCCACCCAAATTCTATCAAATTTGCGGATTCGCAAATCAATCAACAAAAGCTACATTTTCGGAATCCTCTCGAGCTAAGGAACAACATTAACAAAAGCCGTATCATCATCTTCTTCCTCATTTGGTCCCGATTCGCAATTGTAAGAAATTTCTAAAAACTTAGATTTACTCGTTTTTATGTATTATATGGGTGTAATATTGAACATACAACTTTGTTTTAACTATATAATGGAAGAAATCAAGGTTTTATGGCCGGAAAACGGGTTAAAATCGGGTTTTTGGTCGGAAAATCACGACAGCTGCTGCTACTGTCTGGGTGTTCATCTTTGCGACACAACGACTGTGTCGCATATTGTGTCGCATAAACCATCCATGCGACACAACCATTGTGTCGCATGTTGTGTCGTATAAATCGTATTATGTCGTAGCTTATGTCGTACCTTGTGTCGCATTCTTGTGTCGTAAACTTCATACGACACAACGCTAGTGTCGCTGTTGACTCAGCACTCCGAATCTCTGCGACACAACCCTTGTGTCGCAGAATTGTGTCGTATCATGCGACACAACCCTTGTGTCGCATACTGTGTCGCAGAAAACAGAAACTTCACAAACTATTTTTACACTAAGTGTCGAACTTAACCGATAACGAATATTCACATACGATACAATGTACAAACTGTACAAACATTACAAACACACTATTTTATTGAAATTATGATTTCAAGCTATCACCAACGAGTCGTATACATTTTCACAAACAGCGAAATACAAACGTAAACGTTTAACAAACAATTTGGACATAACTTAGTTGTTCAAACACTAGCATTGATGATTAACTTAGACATCCACATACTTATAAATCTCATACGTTTAGGACGTTAGGAGATCTCGGACTGTACTTGGGCTTAGGTTTGCTAGCACTCGCACAACTACTTAACTCAACAGGTGAGTTCACAGCCCCTACTTTTACTGTTTTTTTTTTAACTACTTTTGGGGTAGAAAACATAGTCAACTGCTTTACTGATTTACTGATTGCCATAACTGCTTTTACTATATGATTATTTATCATACTGTTTACTCGAACAATTAGAGTACTTGAACTGTTAAACTATCATACAAACTATCACATAACTGCCTTTGGCACACTTATACAAATTGCTTATGACGGCGGTCAACTACTACAACTGTCCGTACGAAATGGTATTTCATACAAATACTATTATCACTATGTGAAACTAATTTGGTATCTTACCGGCGAACGACCGGTACATATTGGTAACTTGTCGGAGAACGACCGACACTAACATGGTATCTTACCGGAGAACGACCGGTACTAACAGTTTATCTTACCGGAGAACGACCGGTACTAACAGTGTATCTCGCCGGAGAACGACCGGTGCTAACTTGGTATCTTACCGGAGAACGACCGGTACATTTGGTAACTAGTCGGAGAACGACCGACTCAAACTTTAAAACTATTTTTGGGCAACATCCCACATGAACCGCATTTTGGGTAACGTCCCTACATGAACCGAAACTTTTGGGCGAATAACCCACTAAACTTATATTTTGGATGACGTTCCACTAAACATTACTCGACGATTATGGCAATTACTATTTATGAACGTATTTGGTTCAACGATTATGACTACGAAACTTGAAACAACAACTTACAACATAAAACCTGTGGATTCACTCAACCTAGTTGTTGACTTTTACTATGTTTTTCAGGGAATTAGCTGCGCATGTAAGAATCGCCAACACACATGGAGAATTAGGCGACCCGTGAAGCTTTAGGATGCCAACTTTTTGGAAATACATGGATTTCTTTAGTATAACTGAAATGCTTTAGTCATATTTCAGAAATCTACTTTTGTAAACTTATTACTCTTAACTAATACGATTCGATGAATAGTAAACATTGTAATTAACACTTTTGGCATCTTAATATATATTGTTCTGTTGTAATCATAAGCTCTTATACCAATCTGTAACACCCCCAAATTGATTTAGCGCCGCGGGCGATCCGACTTGATTTAAATCTCGGGACAAGATTTCTCTAACATGGGGAGAATGTAACACTCCGCAAATTTAAACAAAATTATTAGCAATAATCACTTGCATTATTAGGCTAATTCCCTACTTGAGTGAATTCACAACGCATTTTAGAGGTAAGTCTAGCAAAGCCCAACTAGTTAATACACGTAGTATTACAATTTATAATTTGTTAAAATTATGTGTGAAACAATTGGAACAAACGAAACAAAAATATACGACTGTTGGTGAACAAAATTATTTAATAAAACAAGTTATTTAATAACGTCGTTTACAATTAAATATTATGTCGATAATATTTACATATCATTTTATAACGCAAAACGTCAACGCGTATAATTAAAATAAAACAAAGATTTAAAATTTTATAACTTAATTTATTTATATTCCATAAAAAGATCCTAATTAAAAATATAATGAAATATGTAATTTGAAAATATATTAGTTAAAATAATGTAACATCTAACGATCGGGTAAACAAACACGGGAAGAAAACGCAGGAGATGAAAAGTGGAACAAAACCACCTTCCATCTCCATCTTTCCTTTCATTTTCATTTCAACCTCATCAAAAACACCTACAAACTCTCTCCACCCAAATTCTATCAAATTTGCGGATTCGCAAATCAATCAACAAAAGCTACATTTTCGGAATCCTCTCGAGCTAAGGAACAACATTAACAAAAGCCGTATCATCATCTTCTTCCTCATTTGGTCCCGATTCGCAATTGTAAGAAATTTCTAAAAACTTAGATTTACTCGTTTTTATGTATTATATGGGTGTAATATTGAACATACAACTTTGTTTTAACTATATAATGGAAGAAATCAAGGTTTTATGGCCGGAAAACGGGTTAAAATCGGGTTTTTGGTCGGAAAATCACGACAGCCGCTGCTACTGTCTGGGTGTTCATCTTTGCGACACAACGACTGTGTCGCATATTGTGTCGCATAAACCATCCATGCGACACAACCATTGTGTCGCATGTTGTGTCGTATAAATCATATTATGTCGTAGCTTATGTCGTACCTTGTGTCGCATTCTTGTGTCGTAAACTTCATACGACACAACGCTAGTGTCGCTGTTGACTCAGCACTCCGAATCTCTGCGACACAACCCTTGTGTCGCAGAATTGTGTCGTATCATGCGACACAACCCTTGTGTCGCATACTGTGTCGCAGAAAACAGAAACTTCACAAACTATTTTTACACTAAGTGTCGAACTTAACCGATAACGAATATTCACATACGATACAATGTACAAACTGTACAAACATTACAAACACACTATTTTATTGAAATTATGATTTCAAGCTATCACCAACGAGTCGTATACATTTTCACAAACAACGAAATACAAACGTAAACGTTTAACAAACAATTTGGACATAACTTAGTTGTTCAAACACTAGCATGGATGATTAACTTAGACATCCACATACTTATAAATCTCATACGTTTAGGACGTTAGGAGATCTCGGACTGTACTTGGGCTTAGGTTTGCTAGCACTCGCACAACTACTTAACTCAACAGGTGAGTTCACAGCCCCTACTTTTACTGTTTTTTTTTAACTACTTTTGGGGTAGAAAACATAGTCAACTGCTTTACTGATTGCCATAACTGCTTTTACTATATGATTATTTATCATACTGTTTACTCGAACAATTAGAGTACTTGAACTGTTAAACTATCATACAAACTATCACATAACTGCCTTTGGCACACTTATACAAACTGCTTATGGCGGCGGTCAACTACTACAACTGTCCGTACGAAATGGTATTTCATACAAATACTATTATCACTATGTGAAACTAATTTGGTATCTTACCGGAGAACGACCGGTACATATTGGTAACTTGTCGGAGAACGACCGACACTAACATGGTATCTTACCGGAGAACGACCGGTACTAACAGTTTATCTTACCGGAGAACGACCGGTACTAACAGTGTATCTCGCCGGAGAACGACCGGTGCTAACTTGGTATCTTACCGGAGAACGACCGGTACATTTGGTAACTAGTCGGAGAACGACCGACTCAAACTTTAAAACTATTTTTGGGCAACATCCCACATGAACCGCATTTTGGGTAACGTCCCTACATGAACCGAAACTTTTGGGCGAATAACCCACTAAACTTATATTTTGGATGACGTTCCACTAAACATTACTCGATGATTATGGCAATTACTATTTATGAACGTATTTGGTTCAACGATTATGACTACGAAACTTGAAACAACAACTTACAACATAAAACCTGTGGATTCACTCAACCTAGTTGTTGACTTTTACTATGTTTTTCAGGGAATTAGCTGCGCATGTAAGAATCGCCAACACACATGGAGAATTAGGCGACCCGTGAAGCTTTAGGATGCCAACTTTTTGGAAATACATGGATTTCTTTAGTATAACTGAAATGCTTTAGTCATATTTCAGAAATCTACTTTTGTAAACTTATTACTCTTAACTAATACGATTCGATGAATAGTAAACTTTGTAATTAACACTTTTGGCATCTTAATATATATTGTTCTATTGTAATCATAAGCTCTGATACCAATCTGTAACACCCCCAAATTGATTTAGCGCCGCGGGCGATCCGACTTGATTTAAATCTCGGGACAAGATTTCTCTAACATGGGGAGAATGTAACACTCCGCAAATTTAAACAAAATTATTAGCAATAATCACTTACATTATTAGGCTAATTCCCTACTTGAGTGAATTCACAACGCATTTTAGAGGTAAGTCTAGCAAAGCCCAACTAGTTAATACACGTAGTATTACAATTTATAATTTGTTAAAATTATGTGTGAAACAATTGGAACAAACGAAACAAAAATATACGACTGTTGGTGAACAAAATTATTTAATAAAACAAGTTATTTAATAATGTCGTTTACAATTAAATATTATGTCGATAATATTTACATATCATTTTATAACGCAAAACGTCAACGCGTATAATTAAAATAAAACAAAGATTTAAAATTTTATAACTTAATTTATTTATATTCCATAAAAAGATCCTAATTAAAAATATAATGAAATATGTAATTTGAAAATATATTAGTTAAAATAATGTAACATCTAACGATCGGGTAAACAAACACGGGACGAAAACGCAGGAGATGAAAAGTGGAACAAAACCACCTTCCATCTCCATCTTTCCTTTCATTTTCATTTCAACCTCATCAAAAACACCTACAAACTCTCTCCACCCAAATTCTATCAAATTTGCGGATTCGCAAATCAATCAACAAAAGCTACATTTTCGGAATCCTCTCGAGCTAAGGAACAACATTAACAAAAGCCGTATCATCATCTTCTTCCTCATTTGGTCCCGATTCGCAATTGTAAGAAATTTCTAAAAACTTAGATTTACTCGTTTTTATGTATTATATGGGTGTAATATTGAACATACAACTTTGTTTTAACTATATAATGGAAGAAATCAAGGTTTTATGGCCGGAAAACGGGTTAAAATCGGGTTTTTGGTCGGAAAATCACGACAGCCGCTGCTACTGTCTGGGTGTTCATCTTTGCGACACAACGACTGTGTCGCATATTGTGTCGCATAAACCATCCATGCGACACAACCATTGTGTCGCATGTTGTGTCGTATAAATCATATTATGTCGTAGCTTATGTCGTACCTTGTGTCGCATTCTTGTGTCGTAAACTTCATACGACACAACGCTAGTGTCGCTGTTGACTCAGCACTCCGAATCTCTGCGACACAACCCTTGTGTCGCAAAATTGTGTCGTATCATGCGACACAACCCTTGTGTCGCATACTGTGTCGCAGAAAACAGAAACTTCACAAACTATTTTTACACTAAGTGTCGAACTTAACCGATAACGAATATTCACATACGATACAATGTACAAACTGTACAAACATTACAAACACACTATTTTATTGAAATTATGATTTCAAGCTATCACCAACGAGTCGTATACATTTTCACAAACAACGAAATACAAACGTAAACGTTTAACAAACAATTTGGACATAACTTAGTTGTTCAAACACTAGCATGGATGATTAACTTAGACATCCACATACTTATAAATCTCATACGTTTAGGACGTTAGGAGATCTCGGACTGTACTTGGGCTTAGGTTTGCTAGCACTCGCACAACTACTTAACTCAACAGGTGAGTTCACAGCCCCTACTTTTACTGTTTTTTTTTAACTACTTTTGGGGTAGAAAACATAGTCAACTGCTTTACTGATTGCCATAACTGCTTTTACTATATGATTATTTATCATACTGTTTACTCGAACAATTAGAGTACTTGAACTGTTAAACTATCATACAAACTATCACATAACTGCCTTTGGCACACTTATACAAACTGCTTATGGCGGCGGTCAACTACTACAACTGTCCGTACGAAATGGTATTTCATACAAATACTATTATCACTATGTGAAACTAATTTGGTATCTTACCGGAGAACGACCGGTACATATTGGTAACTTGTCGGAGAACGACCGACACTAACATGGTATCTTACCGGAGAACGACCGGTACTAACAGTTTATCTTACCGGAGAACGACCGGTACTAACAGTGTATCTCGCCGGAGAACGACCGGTGCTAACTTGGTATCTTACCGGAGAACGACCGGTACATTTGGTAACTAGTCGGAGAACGACCGACTCAAACTTTAAAACTATTTTTGGGCAACATCCCACATGAACCGCATTTTGGGTAACGTCCCTACATGAACCGAAACTTTTGGGTGAATAACCCACTAAACTTATATTTTGGATGACGTTCCACTAAACATTACTCGACGATTATGGCAATTACTATTTATGAACGTATTTGGTTCAACGATTATGACTACGAAACTTGAAACAACAACTTACAACATAAAACCTGTGGATTCACTCAACCTAGTTGTTGACTTTTACTATGTTTTTCAGGGAATTAGCTGCGCATGTAAGAATCGCCAACACACATGGAGAATTAGGCGACCCGTGAAGCTTTAGGATGCCAACTTTTTGGAAATACATGGATTTCTTTAGTATAACTGAAATGCTTTAGTCATATTTCAGAAATCTACTTTTGTAAACTTATTACTCTTAACTAATACGATTCGATGAATAGTAAACTTTGTAATTAACACTTTTGGCATCTTAATATATATTGTTCTGTTGTAATCATAAGCTCTGATACGTATGCATGCTTTATTATTGTGACACCCCAGTACTTAAACTAAATGCTTCCGCTAAATCAATTTGGGGGTGTTACAGCAGCCGATTGTGAGCCGGTCTGGGTTGCCGGTTATCAACCTTTTACCACAAAAAAATATAGCAATAAATAAAGAATCCAAATTTCTTTAGTGCATATGCATTTGATTAAGGCCTGATCAAATGCTAATGGGTGAAATAGCTCAAATACAAATGCTAATTAAAAGGCAATAAGCAACCAAATTAAAATATAAGCCATATTGTTCAGGGCACAACCATATTGATTACTTAAATAATAGTGAATCTAATATATAAAAGAAAACAAAGCGAAATACCATAAAATACATCGATGAAAAACTATGTATTACATAACTAATAGTTGTTAATCAAATGAAGTTACATATCATCACCGGTAGAATCTTGACCCATTAACAACTTCCAAAGGCGGACTACTTATTTCTTGGTGTAAACCTCATATAGCAAGATGTGTTTACTCGGTGTTTATACTAAGCACTTACAAACATGTGTTTACTTACCAGATATAATGGCCCGTGATTTTCATATTGCTAAAATCTAAGCAAAGCGATTCATGATACAAACTAAGACCATAACTATAATGTTGAGCCTTATAAATAAAACCTTTATAGTGGGTAAAAGAAATATAAGTGAACTCACAAGTTATAACTATTATTATGGCTAATTAAGCAACTTTGTGCTCAATGCAAGTTAATTGCTAACTTTTTTTATGCTCTTATTGGCAGGGCCGTCTCTGAACTTTTAGAGGTCCTGGACGAAGCTGTCGTGTTACGAGAATAAGACCCTATAATAAGATGTCAAGTAAGATAAAGGTTCGATGTAACTTATTCTTAACGATCCGATTTTCATCAAATTTATTTATTTCTTTGATACATATTTATTTCTCTGATACTTATTCTCTCAAATCCCAGTTGTTAGTTATTAACTCTTTTAGTCAAACTCTAACACGTCAATATAAGTTTTCAATTTTGGATCATTCAGTCGACCTAAATATTTGTTCAACTATATATTTAGTCTAAATCTAATTACTAACAAAAATCTCTTAGTTCAAAATAAAAGATGTGTCAATCTCTTATGTAATCATTATATATATTACATATCACATTACTTGGGAAAAAAATTGGAGGCCCTCGAAATTTAGAGGTCCTGGGCGGTCGACCACCTTGCCCACCTTCAAAGACGGACCTGCTTATTGGTTCTGTCCTTTTCACCGCCTTTAGACAAATATCAAGTAAAAAATCAGCATTTCAAAATTTGCAAGCCAAAAATAGAAGGGTTTAAAGGCATATGGTTTTAAGGCATATTGCATTCACTGCCATCATTATATATTTGCAAACTTTTTATTACATGCAATAAACAAAATTGGGAGAATTACATATATATCACTCCAAACTTCTAAAATTACATATGTATCCTTGCAAACTTTAAAGTTACACATATATCCATTCAAAGTATAAAAATTCTCATAAATATCCAAATAACTAATTAAATAAGTATTTAATAATTATAATTATAATATTCAAAATACAAATATAAATACTAAATAATAAATTAATTGACACATATATCCTTTTCTCTTCAAAATATTTTTTTATCGTTTTATAAACATATATCAATACCTGATTTACACATATATCATATGAAAATCAAGTTAATGATAATTATTATAATGGGATATGTTGGAAGGTTACAAGATTCGAGAACTAGCAACGCATCAAGGCACAAATTGTTAGGAATTTAGGACCCAAACAACGCGCACAATTGAACACAATTGCACCCACAACAATAAATGAATAACCAATTGCTAACAAAGCAATCAAACAAGCAAACACGATAAATAAATGTGATACGAGAATGTAAACGACACAAGGATTTAACGTGGTTATGTCCAATCTCAAGCTTTGAGATTGGTTTAATCCACGGGGCCAAACCGAGAGAGTTTTCTTTATTATTTTGGTGGCTTAGGGTTTATACAATAATACGGTTACACAATATATAATAATCATATAAAGAATTAAGTCGGCAAACACAAAATATAGCCGCCATCTAAATTCTGTCACGTTAGAATCCACTAGAAATATTACCAAATTAATTTTCAAACCTCTAAGTCACGTGACCAAATGAAGATTAGTTCCATTTTCCACCTTTTAATAACAATTCCCTTTTTGTACGATTTTCATATCTCAACAATCTCCCACTTGAAGATCGGACAAACCCAAAATTATTAAACCCTCAAATATTCCCTTTCAACCAAGTAGAATCCGCCTCTCCATACCGCCAATACCAATTGGGACACGCACACTAACTAAACTCGAGTTAGATAGACTTTTGATAAAAGGCTCTTCAACTACACGTATTGAAACCGGGAATAAGACAACACATTTGACGCCCCTTTAGCAACACCTTGTTCTTAGCTCAACCAATACCGCCGGAAAACCATCCGGGACACGCTTGCTCGATCTCACAGAATCGGAAGACTTTCGATATACAAAGCTAACTCAACACCACTACTAAATTGGGACCACTCTCCGGTTATCTGCACCACCATCTTCTAGGCCAAGAAGATACGTTGAAGTGTGCAACGACTCCAACCACAAGATTCTTTCAAGAGATACCCATAATCTCCTCAACTCGTCTAGTACAGCCACATCGGATCCTGCCACCGACATGTCAACGACCAACCCGTACAGAATTTCATCCATCCGATTTTCCTTCCCAGCAATCAGAAAATCGCCTATTGAACAAACCTGTAGATCATTATCAAGGTTTACCCGTGAGAACGCAGTCACAACCTTGAAAACCTATATTACAAACTTTCGCTTTCCCGCTGGTACACTGACTCAAATACATAGCTATGATTTCTATGAACACATCTTCTCCCCCTCAGCTCACTCCCACTGTACGAATTAAAATAACAATCGCGACTATCTGAGAAGACTCCGGTTCATAACCCACAGTCAGTCGCAAATTTCTTTGCCATTAGAGAGTAAAAAAACGAAGATCTGAATGTTCCAGTGTTATCCGGAATTCGCACACTAAACCCGTAGAAATTGAGATCCAATAGTTACACACCAATCTCCAAAGCTCCCACTAGTTGCCAAACTCCCACTAGCTTCGATACTTCCATCGGTTAACAAACTTTCAAGAGTTCCCGACACTCTCAACAATATCTCGAAAGCTCAAACAGGGCTTACAAGATTATCCGCCTCTGACCAACTTGAAGATTTCCAATTGAGTCCTCAAGAAGAATCGCTCTATCGTTGAACCAAACATCAACCAATTCCCGAGCCCAGTCGAACGCGTTCTATCCGACATCTTCTACAACCAATATCTTCAAGAGTAGTAGCTCTAACCCGACTAATCATTCCAAGAACATGGAATACTCGACCAAAATCATGGTCTTCCGTTTCAACCTGCGAGCGAAAACAAAACTCCCTCTGACACCCATCACTGTCGATTACCAAAACGGATGTGGTACCGTTTATTACCCGTCTACTCAACCGAGAAACCATCCTCTTGAGCACCGCAACAAACCTCACATCTTTGAATAACCTAGTCCGTATCAATCAAGTTCCCGAGACATCACATCCCTACACTCGCAACATCAAACCCTAACTTTGATAACGTTTATTTATTCTTTTGCACGGGATCGCAAAGAATGATAAACTCGAATCCAAAACCCGGATCCTAAAATCTCTCTCCGCGACAAACCACCAATCGAAACCCGATCACCGACTCCATTACCACCGCGAACAATCATTGTAATAACGTAACCGGCCTCCTGCCGTGTCGTCACGCCACAACCCACCAAACAAAACCCTAATCTTGTTCAATCCGAAAACAACTCTTCGACTTCGTCGCGATCTAACATAAAAAAAAAATGAGTCTATCGATCTCGATCACATGTTGCAAACAAATCCTAAAACCGTTTCGTTTTCAATCGTTACCCCCCGATGATTATCTTTAACCGAATCTAGATCTACTATGATTATCTGGCCACAATAACCCTAGCTCTCCATCCTTCAGTAAAACCCTAACCATCAACAATCCATCTTGATCGTGCTTTCATCCGCTATTGTTCCCAATCGCTCAACCTTGAGCTCTGATACCAGTTGTTAGGAATTTAGGACCCAAACAACGCGCACAATTGAACACAATTGCACCCACAACAATAAACGAATAACCAATTGCTAACAAAGCAATCAAACAAGCAAACACGATAAATAAATGTGATACGAGAATGTAAACGATACAAGGATTTAACGTGGTTATGTCCAATCTCAAGCTTTGAGATTGGTTTAGTCCACGGGGCCAAACCGAGAGAGTTTTCTTTATTATTTTGGTGGCTTAGGGTTTATACAATAATAGGGTTACACAATATATAATAATCGTATAAAGAATTAAGTCGGCAAACACAAAATATAGCCGCCATCTAAATTCTGTCACGTTAGAATCCACTAGCAATATTACCAAATTAATTTGCAAACCTCTAAGTCACGTGACCAAATGAAGATTAGTTCCATTTTCCAACTTTTAATAACAATTCCCTTTTTGTACGATTTTCAAATCTCAACACAAATAGCTTGCTGGAAGCTTCCAATTTTTTTGTAATGGAAAAATAGGTATTTATATTTCAAATCTTTTAAGAGTTTATTGCAATGGGTAAAATCGTATGTATTCAATGAGCAATTCAAATTGGGAGAAACTAGGCAACCCCCGTACGTCCTGCCAAGAAGAGAGACACATTGATCGGTCGATCTTTAAGGTAATGCCAAGAAGAAAAGTGGTTTTCAAGGAGATAGAAGAAGGGTATAGAAATAAAAAAACTAAGGTATTTATATTTAAGTAAGATTTGTAAATATTAAATTTATTATTTGGATAAATATGAAATTTTTCAATGTATGAAAGGATATAGATGTAATTTCGACTTTTGTAAGGATATATATGTAATTTTAAAATTTTATAAGGATATAGATGTAATTAACCCAACAAAATTTACCACATGAGCTCGCTTTACTGATTTCACTATACTGTTCCAAAAGATAAAACTAACCTATAATAACTTAAGCAACAGTTTATCCAAACTAACTTGTCTTCAAAAAAAGAATATATGAGACATTTCATAAATTACTAATTAACATTATTGTCACGATTCAAATAACCTCAATCATAACATGTTTCTGAAACAAACTCACTCAGACATTTAGTCAAACGGTTGATTTCAACATACAAACGTGAACTACCAGAATGTTTTGAAACTAAAATAAAAAAAATAATTAAAGCAAGCAAACCTTGAGTAAACATTAGCAATTGCGCTTCTCTCAAACAACTAAACTTACGATGCCATTTTCTTCGACACACAATTAACAAAGCATGAAATCAGTTTCCAAAAGAAAAAAAATAAGTAGAACCACCACACAAAATCGATACTGATAGCCTTCAAATCGTATAAAAACTTCAAAAATCAGATAGGGACAAAATATAATTAGTAGACAAATCAAGTGCTATAAATTCAAATTCACATTGTTAATGAAAAAGCAAGAAATTTGTGCAATTTCTTTATGCCAATATTATAGCTTAAAAACTTTACCTATATTGATAGAACCAGGAAGATTTTATTAAGAAAATTCATACGTGCAATTAACGTTTAAGCATCTCATACGTCAAGTATTCTGAAATCATGTGTTATGTTATGTATAATTAGTTCATGCAAAAGAAAACAATATATTCACGACATGGTTTAAACATAAAATTAGTAGAAACACTATGTCCAGAGCAAACTTTAAATTCGAATCAAACCTTTCCATCTTTTCATCAGTATTACTATCGCATTATTGTGAAACCCTTAAATTGAAATTGAAACAGCGAAACAATCAAAATTGAATAAGGACATTATAAACCCTAAAAAAAATCTCAAAATTCAGTTGAATAAAGAATTGACGAATGAAGTTGAAATCATTAAACCATCTTGAATTGTCTCCTTGATTGACAAAAAATCAATTAAGGTTTCATCTTCTCAGGGAGGCCGCCATTGACAATTGAAGGTGATTAGAAGTAGGTAGAAGTTTTTTGACGTACGGCTTCAAGAGGGAGAAGATGGAAAATAAAGACAATGAAACCCAAGAAGAGAGTATATGTGAAACTTTTAATGTAACTTAGGAAGTACTTGAAGTTTTGTAATTGTAGGTGAATAATGGTCACTAAAACTTAGATTACTATTTTTTGTTATTCATTTATATATGGATACATTATGTCATGTCTTTTAGAAAATTATTATGTGTCATTGTATTAGTTAAATGTATTCCAATAACACAAACTCAAGTGTATCTTTCTAGGTTATATAAGGTGATAGAATGCCAAATACACGTGCAAGGAATATTTGTTAAGAGTGGCAATTTACTAATTTACATGTTAGATGTAAGACCACTTGCAACGGAGGCGTGATGGGCTTCGTTCCGCCACCTCGACGCCACTAAGGGCGTAACGAGGGTCGTGATGGTGGGGCATTGTGGATGGGAGCATGGGCACAAGAACACCACGAAGTGGTGCTGCGTCATTTTTTCTTTTCCTTTGACATTTATTTTTGTTAAATAAAAGAAAATTAACATACTTTAGTGGGATCTACCTCCACAACCCTCTACAACCTTATTTTATCATTTCAAGGGTTGTGTGAATAATACAATGTTATGGTGCCGTGACGCCTACAACCCTCCACAATCAAGTGTTACCATCACAAATGGTCTAAGCTACATACTACTAGTAAAACAATATGTAAGAAGATAAACTAGATAAAATTCTACAACTATTCATTTTATAAAAAATATTTTTTGTTATATATATGTATACGTGTATGTGTGTGTGAATGCGTTTGCAATATCAATCGAGTTGACGCTACATCAATCGAATAAATAAATATATCATATTCTCATTTTAGGTAATTTTCATTAAAATTGTTAAGATCTCGATCTTGATCTTACGATTTTAGGATCTCTAAGAATGAAAACGATCACGATCTTGCATAAGACCTTAAAATCATATATAGGATAGGCTTAGGATCTCAATCATATGTCGATTATGAGCATATGATCTTATTTTCTCATCTGATCATATCCAATCATACTCAACATAAATTAATGAGTTACAAAATATAAATAAGTTAATTTTGTGTAATAAAGGCTAATACGTTTGTCATTTAATCAATTACTACACTTAAACTAATCAATTTTTCAAGTAAAATAGTTTAACTTGTGAAAATATATATATTTAGTGACAAATATAATAATCTAAATCGTTGAGTAGTATTGAATCAATGTTACGTTATAGTGTTTAAACCATATAAATTTATTTGATTTCTCATGCATTTGGTATTTGTATGAGACTATAGTATATGAGAAGGATCTTAAGATCCAGATTCAATCTTATGATTTCAATCTTGCGAAGATAAAAACCATCATCTGTAAGAGCCCGATCTTAACAACATTGATTTTAATACTTTATAAAAATAATTGTTTTGTTAACGAAGTAAATTGTTTGGGCATGCATAAACCATTGTACTTTATTATCAAAACATCATTAAGTTTTTTATGATCTAAGTGTACACATTTACGCATCTTTTAAGTCGTTAATGAGATCCTTGATGATAGTTACACTCCAGATAGGTAAATATATCTCCTTAATTCGAGCAAGCAAGTATGTAGTAGTATTAGGGTATGTTTGGCAATATTATGTTGTAGTCGAACTGAACTTTTATAGTTGAAGTTATTGTTAGAGTTTATATCCGTAGCTAAAAACTTGAGTTTATTATTCTTTATAAATGTTTGGTAAAATAACGGTAGATTGAGCTTAAAATGTGAACCAACGAATAAAAAAAAGATTAATAATAAGATAAGTTATCTTTGGCTACTTATCAAAAGAATGATGTGGTCAATAAAAATGTACCAACCAAATTTACTTGTTAATTTTCTCTCTTAATTCTATTTCTTCATACATTTTATGAAAATCTTTATGTAAACTAGTAGGAGTATTACGATTTACTTGTCATCGAATCTTACGTGCAAAAAGTTAGAAAAATATTAACTTTTATTGAATCTTACAAATTAGGCATTTTTATTCAAATGGATAGTCAATCCCGGTTGTTACTCACAAGTGGCAATATAAAGGAGATATTGTTGCATATGTGGTCAATACAAATATGGTTGTAGTTCATCAACTGATTTTTTTTTAAAGTGCTACAATGTTGTCAACTTTTCGGGATATGGCCAACAAATTAACAGCCGGATATATTATTACTAGCACATTGCCCGTGCAAAAGTAGCGGGTTAAACTTTGAGCTATAGATTCTTGATTTTTGATGTTTGACATGGAACGAAGGTTTAAGGGATTGTTCAATTTGTATTATATGTATTTTTATGTTTTATATTATTATGAATTCATAAATGGATGATGGATCACTTTATGTTATACTAATTAAATCTATGGCCAAAATAGTCATTTTCTTGGTTTTGATTGAATATTAATCTATATCTATTTTTGATTAGCTAGTGATTATTTATATGATTTAAATTATAGTCATTAAAGAGTTATATATTGCTAAAATAGTCTATTGTCTCCAAATTATGAAGTCAACATTAGGGTAATTTGGGTATTTCGCATATTCCTTTTTGCAAGTTTAAGCCAAAAAGTCTAACCCTTTATAAGGGTTATAGATATAGATTTGGTTTCAACTCTCAAATCTAAAATTAGTTTTCATTGTTGATTTTATAGTATCTGTATTTTGCATTTGTCTCTTAATTTTGTAGTCCACAAACTAATTAGTTCTATATTTCCTAATTTATTAACCTATTTTAATGCTTACAAATATCAAGTCTCTTATCAATTACTCCTTATGTCAAAAAAAAATGTCACTAACATATTTTCTTTCATTTAAGATAGCTTTATTAAATGTAAGTTTATCTTTTATATTTAAAGAAAGTTTTACACCATTTATTTCTTAGATAAATGATTGTTAGTAATAAATTACGGTGAAATGGACACTTTAATGATTTTTGCTAGTTATTTTTTGAAAGTGAACAACTATTTTTGAACAGATATAAAATGGACAACTATATATTGTTATACTAATTATACACATACATATGATAATTGTTATACTAATTACACCAGTTGTATACACATGGCTCACATATTTATGTGGTAATGTAGTCAATGTGACTATATTATGGAAAATTATTATATTTGAGTGATTACATATGATATTAAATACTTTTAAATACTTAACATTATATATGTGTATATTAACCAAGTATTTTTTACCAATTTCAAGTAAATCAAAACCATAATTTTGAACAGTCGATATTACAGGTTATAACACTACTATTTTATATTTGGTTGGTCTTGTGCATGCTTAGTTAATTAGCACCTTTTGTATATCATATCATATCATATATCTATATATAACTGACTACAAATAAATGTTTTACAGACACAAACTCCATTTATCACCTCTCTCTTTTCTCTAAATTTGTAAACAATATTCCAAACAAAGATTATATAGAAAAAAGGGTATTTTGCCATTCATATTATTATCATTTTCTTTCAACCATTGTTGTCAATCTCTATCTCTCTGGACATGGTAAATTTCCTTAGACTATAAAAACAAATCCTGAAGGAGAAATGGGGTCGACGTATGCAGAAGACGATTACGATTATTTATTTAAGGTGGTTTTGATAGGCGATTCGGGTGTAGGTAAATCTAACCTTTTGTCACGATTCTCCAAGAACGAATTCAGCCTGGATTCCAAATCCACAATTGGGGTTGAATTCGCTACTCGTAGCATAAAAGTTGATGACAAGATCGTCAAGGGACAAATCTGGGACACTGCTGGACAAGAAAGGTATTGATCGAAACACGTACATGATCAAGATATTTTGTTCGTTTTCTTTCTCAAAAACATATTGAATTTAATCTTATTTTTGCCTTTCTCCGATTTCCTTAAATCAATGTATGTTTTTGTCATCGGGAAAGGAAACGTACACCATTCCAATCAAACAAAAAAAACTAACAAAGACTGAAAGTTCTGATAACAAATTTGGTTAGATTGTTGTATATCATGTTAACTATTATTGTATAATCTTCTTCGTGAGTTTTCTAATTAGATCACAGCAAATTGGCATTTTGTTGCAACTACATCTTTACTTTTGTAACAGAGCTAAAACAAAACCTACATCTTTCACAAATTTAATAGTTTTAAACAAAACATAAATTTCGTGCATTCCAAAATAAGTGTCCATTATGCACATCGCGCACAATATTAAGCATGTACAATCAATGTCATTTTCGAAACTTATGTCAATTTTACCCCTCTAAAGCATGCACATTTTTGGTTAGGCTAATTAATACGATTTTGTGTGAGGGTGGGATATGAGTATCATTTGGAAGTAAATATTTTGTGTTGGAAAATAACGTTTATTTGGTAACAAATATAAACAGAAATGTGAAATTTACATTGGGACGGCAAGAGTAACTACAACGTATCTTATGGGTGTAAATATTCATATACATTTGTCCAAATTTAGTCATGTTACAAGCTTTAATGTTTTGTGTTACAGGTACCGAGCCATCACAAGCGCATACTACAGAGGAACGGTAGGTGCTCTAATTGTATACGACATCACCAGAAAAGTGACATTTGAAAACGTTGAGCGATGGCTAAATGAGCTTCGTGATCACACAGATCAAACCATTGTGGTGATGCTTGTAGGAAACAAGGCTGATCTTGGTCACTTACGAGCCGTTCAAACTGATGAAGCCAAAGCTTTTTCTGAAAGAGAGGATATCTTTTTCATGGAAACATCGGCTCTCGAGGCATTAAATGTTGAGAAAGCTTTCACAGAAGTATTAAGTCAAATTTATCGTGTTATGAGTCGAAAGGCCCTTGGTATGGGTAATGACCCTGCTTTTGTACCAAAAGGACAAACAATTAATATTGGAGGTAAGGATGATGTTTCTGCTGTGAAGAAAGCTGGATGCTGTTCTAACTGAGAGTTTGAAAGAATAATTTCCTTAGATGTTTATGATTTTGCATTCTTGTTTTTAGAGTACGTTTTTGGGTACATTGTAAAATCAAATGCTAAAAAACATGTTACTTTTGACCCGAATGCAGTGACGATGTTAATTTCTTGTAATGTGTACTATTTAGCAAAAAAAATTCTATCGAGTTTGTGGGAAGAACTCATACACGCGAACTTTGCATTTTGGTTTGCCCATCGTGATAAATTTGACCCTTTGTGACGGGGAAATGCATCACTATTGAGGTGTAATGTTAGTTAATATATGCAAATTTAGATGTCCGGTGATCTGGTCTATTGAGTTGTATAGACTAGAAGCTCTTGTACAACAAATAGCACTACCGGTGGGAAAAGGGAAAAAAAAAATCTAACTTATCAAACATAATTAAATCTAACAAACATATCTTTATGGGTCCTATCAAACGGTTCAGATAAAAAGGAAAACGTACCCCATCTCATTTGGTGCCAAATCACAACAGAATTGTATTGCTTTTGTACTCATGATTGAAATTTACCTTAAAATTCTTCATAGCAAAGATTCATGTTTTAGTTATTATTACAGAGAGCAAATATAGAGCATGAAAGAACAGTGCAATGGCGAGATAAACTGTGACGAACAATAGATATGGCAATTTCGACTCTTTACTTGTGACTTATGAGGGGACCAATTTGGATCCATATATGTTGTCTTGAATGGGTCAAACTTCATCAGGATGGTACTAATATTGCATACAACCTGTTAAATCCTTTCAGCAATAACCTTATTTACTTGTTGCAATACAGTACTTTGAATAAGGTAATGAGCAGATCTCCCATCTCCAGTTACACAATACTCCATAATATTTTTCAACATACTCCCATATAAAATAAGCAATCAAGATGCAATGAGTAAAATAGCTCAATCTCCTTTCCGTTAAGAAAATTGGAACAAAATCATATACCAAATCCAAAAGAAAATCACTAATGAGTTAACTTCTGATCTGAGTCATAAAAACAGTGTCTTAGTAAAATGCAGTGTGTGGAGAAATACCCATGAAGAATCAAGTATAATTGCATTATTAGTAGCGTTTTTGGCATTAATCACATGGATAAGTTGTTCACTTGACATCTTTGGTTCGACTAGCAGCTAATGCTTTTGCTTTAACGACCTGCTCAAGTTCGTTGATTTTTTTCTTAATTAACTCCACTTCTTTTGCTAAATCTTCATCGCGTTGCTTCATAACCTATGCGCCAAACCCATAAAAAGTCAAGTACTAGCCAATTACAATGAGATGGCCACTTTATCATAAAGCAGTAAAAGAAAACAGGAACAATACATGCGGGTGCAATAATAAGGACTTTGATTGATGCAAAATAAATTCAAATATTGCATTTCTAAGTCTTCTATGTTGGTAAATTACTGGAAATTTAACATAATTGTCATATGGAACTTCACTTAAAGAAAACAGTGATAAAAACATAACGGAATCTTGAATATGCTAACTTGAAAAACATTATAAGCTTACCTCAATATCTTGTTTACGTATTTCTTCTTTTTTAGCTTCAGATCTAGCACTTCTTTGCACCTCAAAGATAACGGCAGCTCCTGCAACCTAATCAAATACATTAATTATAAACCTCCATTAAATAATTAAACATATGATTTCAAAAGGTTTAGTGAATCAAACTAGTATTGGATAAGCTTTGACCATAATTGGATAGTTAGAATGACAGTTTTCATGTCTTATTGACTTTTTATCTGATATTTTTCATGTCGATTGAGCTAATCATTCGAAATTCGTAAGGGAATGAATAATATCATCCACATGTACGCAAATATGTCATCAATTTTTCAGTAAACAACATTCTCTAGTTTACTATTATAAATGCAATTGATAATCCTAACAAAATGGCTATTCAATTCCCTACTCGCTCGTTGGATATATTAATTATAGCGATTTACGTAAACAACATTCTCTAGGTTTCCTGGTTGAAATGTGAGAACTGGCGAACAGCACGTGCACTCGTTACAAATTAATCAAGCGAAAAGTGAGAAATATTGAGTTTTGGAAATATGTGAATACCGAAAAAACAAAGATCTCTCCAATAAGGTCTCCAGCTAGCTGAACAGCTCTCTCCTCATTCAACGGCCGAATTTCAACATCTGTTGCACGTCCGTAAATTCGTCTTTGTATCGTTGTTGTCAGCCGATGATTTGCCTGTTACACATGCAATATATGCAATTCATCTACCCACATTTTCCTTCATTCTTGAAAATAAATCTACTAATAAATTCGAATTAACAATTACCAGTAGTATGAATATTAAAATAGCACTTGTTTTAGTGATAAAGGTACCTGAGCAATGGCAATGATTGAGGTACGAAACTTGGGGTTAACAGCGGCTTCTTTTTTGAGCCTACTAGCAATGGGTTTGCTTAGGGTTCTCACTACAAGCGTCCCAAGTTTCATAAACGGGAGTGCCATTATTGTATATTCCAATTAACGTCTTCACGATCCAAATGCACACCAAGTGTTTGATGATTTGCCTGAATGAAATCAACAGCAGGTTGTTGTCATGTACATCCTTGGTGTTTCGACTAATGATTTCTTAAGAAAGAAGACAACTAAATTTGGGTGCGGGTTATCAATATGCAGAATGGATCAAGATTTTGCAAGAAAAGTTAAGACGTACAATCGCGTTTTCTTGAAGATGATGATGCGAATCGGATTTGATTTGGGATTTTGGTTGATTTGGAAATTCTTTCGAAGAGTGTGTAATCGCGTACGATTAAGATGCATGTGGGATGAAATCGGCACACAAGAGAGTATTTGGGATTTGGGGGGCATATTTGTCATATTTTATTTAATTTTTAATTTACTTGATAAAAAAAAATGTTACTTAAAAGTTAAAAACCCCTTATCTTTTAGGGCCAGTGATAAATATAACACATCTTTTGATTCATACACCACCTTTTACGCATTCTGAAACAATACTGTACAACATTGCAATGCATAATTTTGATATATGAATAAAAAAAATGTTGTTTATATCTGTAACATCCTCAAATATGACACCAGTTGGTTGTGTGATTAAAAATTGATAACAGACTGTTTGTTATCAACTTTTAATCACACAACCAACTGGTGTCATATTTGAGGATGTTACAATATCAACACCCGTCTCTTTATCTCTTCTCTTACCCTAATAAATTGTTTAAAGTAATGGGTAGTAAATTGTTTAAAGTAATGCTATATAACCTAAATATATACCTACTTATTAGACTGGTTTATTTTTTTTCTCTCTTTTAATCTCATTCAATCAATTTTTTGAATCCACTCATCATATTTTTAGATTTATATTTAGTCCTACACGTTTAGATCCACCAATCATTTCCCAATTGTTTAACCATTTTCTTCAATACCGTACAAGTTCAAAAAATGAAGATGATAAAAATACCCAAATTTACAACAAAATAGACCAAACTACCCTTAGCTGACTTTAGAAACGACATATTATATAATTGTATACTAAATAAAGTGCATTTTAGTCCATAAATAGATAAGACTGCGTTTGAATATAACTCACTATTATACCAATCATTCATTTATAATATTCATTCCTGTATACACTTTCAAGCATTATTGCCTTCATTCGTAAAATATATTGTGATGATTATTAATTTATACAAAGTTTAGAGTTAAGTCAATGTTTTGCCTATGATTATTAGCTATCACTTTTTGAATATAATTTTTAATCATTATTATTATCGACATCTCATATCAGTATCATCATTGTCCCGCTGCATCGCACGGGTCGTAGCTAGTAAAATAGTAAATGTAAGGGGATTGATTACTTAAAAATGACATAAAGTCAAAAGGAATTATCGAAGTGTTAGTTGGAAATAATAGTTGAGGGCTAGATGAAAAAATGTTACCTGTGATCTTTAATTCGACAAGGTAGGAAGCACATACATTAGGTTTGTGTTGTTTTATTAAATTGACCGAGAAGATAGATAGTAGATGAAATAGATAGATAGACAAAAAGTAGATTGAGTAGGGAAATTAGGTAAAGGCTATGATGATTTGATGACTGAAAGCTAAGATCGCATTTCGTTTGAAGAATTTTATGAAATTCGATAGAATTGAAATTTCAATTCTATTTCATAATGGTGTTCGGATTTAAAACAAAAATAAATAGAATTGGAATCATTAAATTTCTTTACTCAAACATATTCACATTCTTTGAAATTCTAATTCTATCTAAAACATTATGTGAATCAAATGCATCATAAGGGTTCGATTTGTTTTCGTAGGTGATTGTACATTATTATTATTTTCAAATGTACACCACTGATATACATAAAGGTGTTGTCGATCTATGCATTTGCAATCTAGACTATCACTTTTATGTTTTAATAGATCGACATGTGAAAGGGAAAAAATAGAGGTTTTATAATTATAATTACAATGAATTAGAAAAATAAAAGAAAAAAAAAAAAAAAAAAAACATTACTTAGCCAATTTTGGCTTCAACGCCAACAAGGATTATGTGGGATTCTGGATCCCAACATGGAATCTAAGCCTTCCATTAGAGGCGCTCATATAAGTGCAATCATGCTTATTGTAGAACAAATTGTCTCATTTTACATACAAAATAATCATAGCGATCACTTGTATCGTAAATTCTTAATAAATAGATACTACGTAAGTTAGTCAATTAGTACATGATGGGAGCAACTTAATTTAATAACAAGTAGACGTGCAACTGTGCAAGTTGAAAATTGAAAGTTTCACCTTTCCTAGCTAGTGTTCAAAGTCAACTATACATGTTCAAAGTTGTACAGCCTGATTGTCATTGTCATGATTTCTTAAAAAGGTAGAAAGTTTCTATTGGTATTATTTTATTTAAATTATTTTAATCAAATGAAGTTATTACTTAAACGGTGGAGTGTATATACTCCGTATTTGAGAAGACTAATAAGTCTTTAATCCATTAGTAGAAGTTAAGTCTAAACCAAAATGGATCTCAATCAAAGCCTAGGGGAAGCAAATGAGCTATTTGAAGCTCAAGCTCATATATATAGACATATCTTTAATTATGCTACTTCTATGTCACTCGGTTGTGCACTTGAACTAGGCATACCGGATATCATTCATAATCATGAAAAACCAATCACTATTCAAGAACTCATATCGAAGCTCAACCTCCCCATCACGAAAACCCTTCATTTGCAACGGCTTATGCGCTTGTTAATCCACTCCAACTTCTTTTCAATCACCAAATTTCATGATCAAGAAAACGAAGATGAAAAAGAAGGGTACGTTCTCACGGTTGCATCAAAGTTATTGCTCAAGAACACAAGTGAAAACTCACAAAACCTACCAAACTTATTACCATTTGCTAATTTGATACTTGATCCTGTTTTAATAACTCCTTGGCAATTTTTGGGGAAATGGTTTAATGGAAGCGAGTCAACGGTGTTTGAGACAGCTCATGGAACTCCTATGTGGGAATTTGCTAACAAGAATCCGGGATTTAATGAGCTTTTCAATGATGCAATGGCAAGTGATTCTCGAATGATGAGTTTGGTGGTAAAAGACTGTAAAGAAATCTTTGAAAGTGTGGATTCATTAGTTGATGTTGGTGGTGGAACCGGACTCAACGCTAAGATTCTTCTTGAAGCGTTTCCACATATGACTTGCACCGTTTTTGACCTCCCACACGTTGTCGTCAACAAGAGCGAAACTAGGAATCTCAAATATGTTGGAGGTGATATGTTTGGCTTAATCCCATCCGCCGATGCTATATTTTTTAAGGTAATTCAACTACTTGTTACTTTAATGATATCTATCTACATTAAGGTAATTAGTTACTCAATTTTGTCGATACATATATATTAATTGTTTTTCATTGAGTTAACTGTTTCAAAATATATCGAAGTTTACTCTAATCCAACGTTGTCAGTTTTTAATGTGTGTATTGAACTTTTCAATTATTGTTGAATACATATGACCCTTTTTTATATATGTTCGTTATATGGTTTGTGTAGAATGTTTTGCATAATTGGAGCGATGAGAACGTTGTGAAGATACTAAAACAATGTAAGGAAGCTATTCAACGTGAAGATGATGGTGGAAAGAAAGGAAAACTGGTGATCATAGATATGGTGGTTGACGAAAACCACGATCGCCATGAGATAACAGAAACCAAGCTGGTTTTCGACATCTTGATGATGGTTTTGGTTACAGGAAGAGAAAGAACAAAAGTCGAGTGGGAGAAACTCTTCCTTGAAGCTGGTTTTACTCGATATAAAATAACTCCGATCTTTGGCTTAAGGTCTCTCATGGAGGTTTTTCCTTAGACCATTTCACATTATGTGGGTTTGCAAAGTCAAGTCGTCTTGTTACTTTTGATATTTGTTTTTACAAGGGTTAATTGTTTCATTATGTATTTGACTTTACCTCTTTTACTATAGTATGCAACCAACTTTCAAACTATCTATTGTATGTATCGAACTTTCAAAAATGTCTATTGTAAGTATCGGGTGACCTGAAACTTGTTGTTTGCTGACGTGGCACCGGTCATGCTAACATGGCACTGATTTGGCATTCTACGTGGAATTTGGTTGCACACACAGAAAAACCGGATACCTGCTGAGCAAGTCACCCAATACATACAATAGACATTTTTGAAAGTTCGATACATACAATAGAACGTTTGAAAGTTAGTTGCATACTATAGTAAAAGAAGTAAAGTTAAATACATAATGAAACAATTAACCCTTTTTACAAGATTAAGATCTTAAGATCATAGTTTTTTTTATCGTGTTCATGTATATAAAAGACCATAATAATGATAATTAGTTAAATGTTTGCAGTTTAAAAGTCATAACAGTACTCTAATACTTTCATAGTGATTCCAAAAAAAAAAAAAAAAAAAAAAAAAAGTATATACATTTTCGAGTGTTAAACAATTAAAGTCGAAGAATTAATTAAATCTACTAATTTTAAATCAATTAAACCGTTAGTCCCATGGCTTCTTATAACATTATCAACATATTTTATTTTTTCTATCTCATTTTTTTTAAGTCAAACGAAATCGGATTGGATCAGAATCCAGGGATCGTATAGCTAAGATTGCAAATATTACGTCATTAAATATCCTATTTACTTTTCTTTAGATAGATGGATAAAAAATACATTAACATCTTTTTAAGGTGGTTGTCAGTTGACACTTCGTATTCATTAGCTCAATTGGGCCTGACAGGCCCACGCATTTATAGTTCCATCCATTCAGCCCACAAAAACGATAGGATAAATTTAATAAATATATTAAGAAATTATATATATATAAATAAATATAAATAACTTTCACATCAATAAAAATATCCTTCTTTATCTTTTTCGTCAAAACGTTTGGTTTTGGGCCACATTGCCCGTCGTCAGCCAGTCCAGCCCACACAGACAAGATCTCCTGGCCATGATCAAAAGATGTCCTACGACATATTTAATACCAAAGGGAAAATATCATTTAATTATAGACTAAGACTTTCTTCGTAACCACGATGACAATCAATTAAGTTCTTATACCTGAATTACGAGAAGAAATCATTATTGATTATTGATATAATATCTTAATCTTAAATTATATATAGGAAACATGATTATGACATCATCAATTTAAATCAAATTTAATTTATCAATTAAGTCCTTCTATTTAAGTTAAATTAAAATTAAAACATTTAGTTTAATTAATCAATCAACACTCCGTGTGTATATACGGGTTTGCGATCTAGTAATAAAATATACGGAGTAATATTCAAGCATTACCAAATAACTATGGTGAATAGTTAGTTGTTGTAGCTAATGGCTCGATAGGTAGCTTGATCATTTAGACGGTTGTCTTTTATTTTTCTAGCTCCTATTTGAAGCATCTCTCGAGTTCTCTTTGTTTATGTTCAGAGTCACTTGCAATTTGTACGTATTTAGTTTGTCGGGATACCGTCCTCCTTACCCAATCCATAATACAACCATCGAGATACATAAATATTCATACGTATACATTCCGACTTGAGAAGATCTCAAACCAAAATACAACCAACGAGATACACAAATCTTTATACCACGAATGTACAACTCTGAATGAAGGATATACAAGTTAGCTTGTGGAAAAAGACATTACCACTACCAAACTCAAAAATGGTGAACTTTATTATATATTAGTAACTACTCCGTATCATAGAAGGTACAAGTACTGATAGCATGCATATGTGAACTTTATACAACCATTCATTTACCAAATTACAACCTATTTAAGTCTACGTATTCATCAATTTTAATTCTAATTATAATCTTAATTTTCTTGTTGTGTGACTTTAAATTATTTAATCTCATCATCTGTAAATTTCTTTCATCTTTGTAGAAAGGTAAATCTGTGTGCAGGTCCCAGTTTTTACTGACTTTTACTAGATTAAAGTACGATGAAACTTACTACTTTGGTCCCTCTCACACCTTGAGTGTGTGTAAAAGTGTGTGAGAGAGAAAGGAACAGGGTGGTCCATGGAGGCCGCGTAAAAGTCGAGGGGTTTGTCTGCAAAAAAATAAGAAAACAGGGTGGATGACCATTGTGTTTTCCTTTCTCTTCTGCCCTTCACTTTCCTTTCTGTGCTACTAGACACTTGTACCTTGTTGTACAACCACACTATTCAATTTCATTCAACTATTGACTGATTTTTTATTTTTTTTTACCTTTTTCTAAACGGCAAAGCATAAATGTTCAACTTTTACATTAAATATATGCTAACGTCCGATCGTTGTTTAACTGTTAATTTTAATTTCGAACATAATTTAGATAAACTCAAGATTGGTAAAAGATCAATATCAATAACACACTAATTATTTCACAATCATGTAACCGTCATTGTCTTGCTAATGTTGATTCTTGCATAGCGTACTTGTGGATTTAGAGATATAATAGACACATGTTAGTTTATGCGGAGTAGAGACCCGACTAAGTTGGTTAAATAAGTTGCTAATGTTTATTTTCTGTTTTTACCCCGAAGTGCGTGAACTTGGGCATAATTCATCGGGTTTGAAATATTAATTTGAAAAGTGATATTACACGTAAGCTATATATCCATTTATTAATTTTATTTACCATGTTCACAAACCATAATCTCTAACGTAAAATGTAACTAGTGTGTCTTGAACAGATTTGTGGATAAGTTACAAACATTTTACCCATTGTAAAAAAGGTTAAAATAAAGTCCATGAAATCCTACAAATGTAGTTCATTTTCAACCTAGTTCTGAATTTTTTTACCTTGCTTGTTCTTATCATATATTGAAATCAAAAAAGGAAAAAGGACAAATTACATTTTGCTTTCAATGAAAATAAGTATGTGTGACTCTCTAGGTCAAGGAAAGTATGTTCGCGTGTTGCTTGTTTTATGCATTGGTTTACTTACTTGCTTTAACGAGTTAAGTAGTTTCAACTGTTCTCGATCTCTATTGAATGAAGAGCCAAAAAAGATGCAAAATAGTTGAAACAAATTAAATACAAACCGAAATATAAAAATAATGAAAACATTGGCAACATTCTTTATAGAATCCAAGGACTTAATTAAGTGAGGGTTTCTAAGGTAAAGAAGCGTCAAAAACAAAGTTTAGTAATGAGTTTGATGGTCATCGATCTCTTGACGAGTGAACATCTCAAAGCTACTTGTTACTTTCATTTTTTATTTTGGAACTTTCGGTTCCCTCGTACATAAATTAGTAGACCGAGGAAATATTTTTACTCGAAGAGGTTGAGTCTTCTCTTTAACGTAACTCTGATGTACGTAATCTAATAGGGATATCTCCATGACCGTTTCTGACTATTTCTCTAACTACTCCATTTGAACCTGAAACTTTTTATATATAATGACATCAGTATAGGTTACCATTAATAAATGGCGTACATAGGTTTGTTCAATTATCATTTGTATATAAATGTTTATATCAACTTTCTATTTGTAATTGGTATATATATTCTTCCGATCCGTATGCATGTATTATTTTTCAATGTATACAAACCATTCGTATCTTAAAAAATAGTACCGTATTCGTATAATGAATGTATCAACTATTGACCAATTGTAGAAAAATGAAAGGTTGAAGAATAAAAAAAGAAAGTTAGATTATTGAATTATATCTGTATTATGGTAACATATAAAGTAATGAAACATATCATGATTCATTCTATTTTACACGTGTGCTTTGCACTAAGATTCTATTGTCATCTTCAAGACTTCAACAACCAACAAAACCGAAAGCCCCATCACTTTTGGTCCTGGTTTTAATTACTATGATTAATGATTAATGATTAATCTAATCTAATCTTTAGTTATTGCACAAATCAAGATCATGTTGCCTTGTTGGATTATTAAGACTTTAATAACCACTTCGTGTATCATATTGATTATAACTTATTTGCATTTTTTATTTGTTTAATTATTATTTTTTTTAGAAAATCAAGCAACTACCATTATCATGAACATATCTATGAGTAACCAAAGGGGCTTTGCTCTAGCGGTATGAGTGGACTCTATCAACCGAGAGGTTGTAGGTTCAAGTCTCATTTGAGGCAGCGAGTATATATATTTGTGGTGGTTGTATATATTATTTGTATTAGATTATATGGTTGTAGCTTTCTAAAAAAAATCATTGAGGATATACAATTATCCTATTCTCGGGACTTGAACCCTAAACATCCTGGCTGAAAGAGTAACCACGATACCACTAAATCAATAACTCTTTGATATTTGCATAGATAATCAAGGGAAAATAAATTATACATCCGTTAAAAAAAGTAAAAATAGCAAAAAGCATGAAAAAAGAGCATTAATCCTTTCTTCCACATGTAGTGTAAATACCATGAACAAAAGAACATGTCCATAGTCCAAAAAGAGAAACATGTATGGTCATGTTTTTTATCTAAGTGAATTGAAGTTGTTTTTGCCAAATAGTTAACACTTAGTATTGGGTCAAGGGATGCATGATTTATTATTTAATTTAATGTAATTGACTAAGTGGGGTTAAAAGGGAGTCAAGCATCCAATTATACATGGAATAGTTGAATAAGGGGGATGTATTATAATGTTTGTTTGTTGCCCTTTAGGGGAAATTTGTCAAACCATACATATTACACGTTTAGGTAATTCAGTGATCCACCAAATCCATCTATATATGAAGTAATTTTTTTTTACTGGAAATTATGATAACTACATTTAGTTAATCTGTAAAAAGTGGTCGACATATGAGTATTTAGATGGACAACGGTGATTTTTTTATTTTATTTTTTCATATTGTCTGTTCTAAGAACACAAGTCTCTATTTTTAAATTTTTTATAATTTGTCTATAACTATTGACCGATTCAAAAAATATATTGAGATATTACTTGTTTTTTTTTTGGCGAAAAAGATTATTTTGCATAGGATCAAAAAAGATCCATTTGAGTTACATATTGACGAGTTGCAATATTGGCGAGTTACATATTGAGATATTACTTGCTTCTTGTATTTGTTTACATTAAATATTTGTATTTGTTTACATTAAATATACATAATATACATACATATACATTGTTTTTGAAATATTTTATTTATGGCAAAAGAAAATCAAGATGAGGTGGATAAAAGGGTGACCCGAAGTAAATGTGGACCGGATATTAAGGTGGCACCCGTTTTGTCCGGGTTGACGTACTCCCTAGTCCCTACACTACACTAGGGCGTAGGGTTGGGTAGGCCTACAAGTCTCTTATTGGTCCCTTTACTATTGATAACGACGTTTTGTTTAACAATAACATTTTTGGTACCTATTTATTTAATTTAAAAACCTTGTTACACTTCATTAAATTATGGACCATGGCGCGTATCCTACTACGTACTACACATGGTTCTTCAATGCAACAAACGGAGGTTGTAAAAATGATCAGATCTGACGGGCTAAAGAACCAGTAAAGATGTTTTTACTATAAACATGACTGATTAGATTGAGTACGTACTACTTCATATATACTCCCTCCGTCCCAATTTTATTGTCACCAGACAAAAAGACACACAGTTTAAGAAAATATAACTATCTCTCTCTCTTACTTTTTGATAAAATGACAGTTTTACCCTCTACTTTTTACCTATTTTTTTGTCTTATATATATACACTAGGGGTAAAAAAGAACTCTATTTCCTTAAACTTTCTATTTATGGAAGTGGACAATTAATTTGGTACACCCCAAAATGGAAATAATGGACAATAGAAATGGGACGGAGGGAGTATATTACTCCGTATTATATAATATATAATAAAATAATATAGAAAAAGTATTGGGTAAAAAAATGTTATCTTGACGAAAATTGTATGATGAATCCTTGTACTAACACGTATCATGATGTATTACTTTGGAATTTTTATGCACCAAAGAAAATTGATTATTGTAAAATATGATCAGTCCGCAAAAGGTGTAAATTGACGGAAACACCTGGTCCCGTGTGTCTTTGGCATCCGTCATTATCCACCCCACAAGGATTACCTAACAAGTTAAATGTTTACCCAAGGCAGGGTTGAACCCCTGACCTCTAGGAAGCCAAAAACCCAATTTACCACTGGGCCATTTAGACAAGTGGTTAAAATATGATCAGTGATGATGCATATATAGCAACATCTATAATTCATGAGAGCGATTCATACACTACTTGTTTTTAGCCGTACACCATCAAATACGCTTTACAATGTTGTACAATACAACACACTATAACGTATTTGGTGGTGTATGGCTAAAAAACAGGTGATGTACGTACGAATCACCGCCCATCAATGGAAGTATTTTCTTCAATTCGTTGATGGGGATGGATGAATCGTCTACTAGTGTTGTAGATGGATACAATACGATAGCATTTTACGATTTGGTATTTCGTTTGAAATGAGGCAAATTATGAGTGTATCAGTGTATATATGGTTAATAAGACAAATGTTATTATCGTGAATGTATTTCTTAAATGAATACATATGTTGATGTGTGAATATACTCGAATTAGTACTCATAAATGACTAAATTCGACATATATATAGTGAAAGGTCGTCATTGTAACTCTCAATCACCGGACTAGCAATTCTCTAATGATCAAATTCGGTTTTGTACAAATCGTATGATCAAATATGTTTTCTACAAACAAACCGACGTATGACAACTCAACGTATTCTACTTTTCTACGCCAAGTATGCTTCACATTAAATTCATACCAACTAGTAATTGCGTATTTGTAGAGCTATTCTACCAAAAAGCTAGTGATTAACAATTAAGCAAAACTAAGGTATCTAACACATTGTAACATCACACTTATTGTATACCTTAAAGCCTATAAAGAGGGCATCACTAGCATAGATAGATTGACCTTTGCTAACTTACTAACTTACAAAAATCTGGCTTTTCTAGCATACATAATAAAGACTTGTACCTAGGTTCGATTTGTAGCAATTCTGATGCAAGTTTTTAAGTTCAACTCTAGAAAAGATATTAATCAACCAACAGATTCTATATCTTACAATGTGAACATAAAAACTTACGAATTTCAACTTATTTGGTACAAAATGTAGGCCGTCTTATTCGTCTTTGTTTTCGACTTAACAAACGTAATGATTTGGAACTTAATAGGGTGAGTAGTGAGTAGTTTAAATGTGTTTCTTTTTAACTTACTATGTATTAGTTACGACGTATCTTAATGAAAAACAAAATTAATTAGAAAAAACAGATGGATCGACCCTTAGGCCCTGCTCCCGAGATTTTGATAGAAAGAAAAAAAGAGAGAAGAGAATATAAAACAATAGAAAAGAAAAGAAGATGAAAAACACTTTTGCGTTCCCGAGTTGAAAAGAAAAGAAAATAAATTGAAAGGTTTTGTGTTTCCGAGTTGGAAAGTGATATAATATAGCTATAATATTTTCCTCTCCTTCCAAATCTTCCCAATTTTGGAGAGAAAGTTTGGAGAGAAAAGATGTCTAAATCCTCCTCCCACTTCTTTTCTTTTCTTTCCAAATAAAAAACTCGGGAACACGATTTGATTTTTGTTCTTCCTACTTCTCTTCCCTCCTCTCGAAAATACAACTCGGGAGCAAGCCCTTACATCCTACACATTTAGATTAAAATTAATAGGCCAACGTTAGCATTCTCATACTGTACAGGAACATAAACATACATTTGATCTTCTACAATATGAAGGGCGACGTGAACTATATTGTGATATTGTCCATCTCTTCTTCATTTTGAATACCGAGTTGAACATTGAACCACTCCCCTAAAAATTGTTCCCGTATTAAATTTCAGTATTCAATTGAACACCTACCTAATCACCGAACACAATGTCAAACACTCCTTGTACTCTTAGACAAATGTTTAATAGCAGCTTGAGTGATTCTATCTTTTTCGCCGTTCAAGACTGAGAACTCCGGGTGTTTGGCATTTGCCATTCTCATCCGACGTTCACTTCGTCATTCAAAACGGCACTCCCGCTCGACGTCCGATATGTGACGTTTAGTTTAGACTTGTTTTTTTATTACTTAAAACACTTTCTCATTTGAGAAAACTCAATATCCTTCACTCCCTCAATTCTTAGCTAGTGTGTTCTCCTCATAAATAAGTGTCATCACTCATCGTGGTGTAATAGTAATGTGTTATTTAAAACAAATGTTATAGTAGTAAGTTGTAACAAATCAAAATTTCGTATTAGCACGATAATAAAGACAAAATATCCATATGTAGTAGTAGTAAAAACGGTTTTGCTAATGTGTGCCCCCGTGGCTCACGTTAAGCTGCAATTAATGAACTTGTAATTTCCTTATATATCATAATTTGTAATTAATATATGCATAAAAAAGGTAAGAATTAGATTGAATTAATGAGTATCAAATGCAAATTCTGATATTTAAAGAAATTACGAGTTCATTAAATGCTCCTTAACGTGTACCACATGGGCACACGTTAGCAAAACCCTATTAAAAAAAAGTTAAAATCATGAGGCTCGTATATGAAAAGTGTAAAATTAAAAAAAGTTTTGTTTTAAAAAAGGAACTTTGATGTATCTATGTATCTATATTCTATATTTCTATCTATGATATGATATGATATGATGATGGGTTTATGTATGTGAGACTGGATGCTACTTAAGAAACACGACACAAGAGAGATTTGTTTGAAAATGGGAAGGAGACAGAATTGACACCCTCCCGGAATTACAGGGCGTCGTCACCGGCAGCCACCCAACCTATTTCTCTCTCTCCTCTCTTCACTGCCACCGCTGCAAACTTACCTGCAACTTTTGCAGCAATCACAGAAGTATTTATTATTTAAAGACCACCACCAACAAAATTCAATCAAAAGGTGTGAAATTTCTGATGTGCAACCAATTATGCAAAATCAAACTTTACTTTTACTGAGACAGAAAACCCCCCCTAAAAAAGAACACAAAAATAAAGTGGGTATTTGTATTTAACAAAGTTTCAATCTTTTTTGTTTTTTACCTTTCATGAATTGAGAACCCCTTTCTGGGTTTGCAAAAAAATATTGAATTTTGTTTCTGGGTTTGGAAAATTTTTTTGAAATTTGTCTCTGGGTTCGGAAAATAATTGGATTTTGTTACTGGGTTTTCGAGATGATGTGTGGTTTAATTGATTTGAATACTGTTAACGACGATACGGACGAGGTTTCGACGTCGTCGGAGACCTCTGGTTCTGCTCCGGCGGATTTGTTGCCGGCGGTGGGTACTGGTGGTTCTACTCCGGTGGTGTGCTGTTTGGAGTTATGGCATGCTTGCGCTGGACCTTTGATATCTCTACCTAAGAAAGGTAACGCCGTCGTTTACTGCCCTCAGGGCCACCTTGAGCAACTGCAATCCGCCGGTGATTGTCCCAAATCCGGCGACTTTGTTCTTCCTCCTCATGTGTTCTGCCGTGTTCTTGATGTCAAGCTTCATGTAAGTTTTTATTATTGGTTAGTTAACTGTTAAATTAATTGTTTGTAGGGTTTGGTTTAATTTGTGTAAATTTGATGAAATTAGGCTGAGGCTGGGACTGATGATGTGTATGCTCAAGTTTCATTAATTCAAGATCCTCAGGTTTGTAGGCATTTCAGTTTTCAGGATTTTGCAGTTTTAAATTATGTTTACAATGGTGAATATTCAATGAATTTTGTTTGTCCTAGATTACTAGCAGTGAAGAATATAAGTTTTTGGATATTTATGTGGATCCAAGATGGATTTTTTAACCTATTAAACAATCTTAGGATATAAATTGGATTTTAATTGTTAAATGATGCACGTTTGATAAGGGGGTTTTTGGATGTTGGATTAGAAAGTGTTTCTGTTACATAATGGGACCATCAAAATCAAATGTTAAGGTGTGTGAACAAAAGATTAGTCCTTTAAACAATTAACAACTGACTTAAAATTATAGGGGCTTAACATAATGCAAGTTAAGATTACGCTGTTGTTCGTATAGAAAGTATACACCGAATGATCCAGTTGTTCCATTTTAATGAAGATGAGACTCACAATTTACGAACAAGTAATGAACTAAAGATCGAGTACCTGCTGAATGTTTTTTGGTGACATGAAACAGCTGGAACAAAAATGGCGTGAAGGTGGACGTGGAGTAGAATATGCAGAAGATGAGAACGGGGTGGCTGAAAAGTCAACAACACCACATATGTTCTGTAAGACCCTCACCGCCTCTGATACTAGTACTCATGGAGGATTTTCGGTACCCCGTAGGGCGGCGGAGGACTGCTTTCCGCCCCTGGTAAATACATAAATACCTAGTTTCCGAAGCTTAGAGATTTAGAGTTTAGAGGTTTTGCTCAAATGTTTGCCTGAAATTGTTGGCTTGTTCTTTATGGTAGGATTATAAACAACAGAGGCCTTCACAGGAGATAATAGCTAAAGATCTCCATGGTACTGAATGGAAGTTCCGACATATCTACCGAGGTATAAACAGTATTCATTATTTTGCTCTTTGTTGTCGTTAATTTTCCGTACAAATTTTTTTTGGTATAAACAAGATTTACTAGTTTTTGTTTCTTAATTTGGTAGTTACATTTGCACATTTATTCCAAAATTATTTATTCTGGAAAACGTTAGTTTTTTATCATCATGTAGTACATTTCTAAATTAGCAATCAAAAGTCCAAATACATTCTTTCCGTAACTCAATTTAGGTAAAAAGGTTTCATGTTTTGTCAAGGGTAATCAAGACGTATACTCCTTATCCTGTATTCTCGCAGGTCAGCCGCGGAGGCATTTGCTTACAACGGGTTGGAGCGCGTTTGTAAACAAGAAAAAGCTTGCGTGCGGAGATGCAGTCCTCTTCCTAAGGTACACGAGAGCTAGAAATGTGAGGGTACTTTGGTCACTTTACAATCGTCTTCTTAATCTTTTGTATGTTTCAGAGGTGATGATGGAGTACTAAGGTTAGGGATCCGAAGAACTACACAAGTGAAAGTTGCTTCTAGCTTACCTGCATTTTGTAATCAACAACTCGATGACTTTGACTTCGTTGCAGTGGTCAATTCCATTTCTCAAAGAAGCTCATTCTGCATCTATTACAATCCTAGGTAAGTAAGGTTTTAAATTTAGTATCTACGCTGCAAATTTACCTTTATGGCAACTAACTTTAATAATGAATTATAGGGGTGGCTCATCGGAGTTCATAGTACCATACACTCGATTTCTGAATAGTCTTGCTAATTCATTCTCTCCTGGAATGAGGTTTAAAATGCGCGTCGAAACAGAAGATGCAGGAGATCGCAGGTTCAACATATACTATGACTTTTATTAGTGTCCTTTGCTCGTAAAAGGAGGATACTTTTCTCTTAAGTAAAGCGTATCTTGGCATTATAAGTTACTCAGTTTTTTATTGTGACTATTTACAGGTCAATGGGAGTCATTACAGGGCTTAATGATATCAATCCTGCTAGGTGGCCTGGATCAAAATGGAGGTGCTTAATGGTATAATCTATATGCTAATATTTTTTGCAACTTTTACTCTCATTGTTCCCTTAAAGTTGCAACACTTGATGGACCAGCTCGTAATGAAACGGCTTGACTATTGTCAAATGTCCAAATGATGACACGTTGTTTATATAATTTCAGGTAAGGTGGGATGGTGGAGAAGTAACAAGGCCAAATAGAGTTTCTCCATGGGAAATTGAGCGATGTGGTTCAGTTTCGGATATCGGAAGCTTTGGGTCACCCTTATCGAAAAGAACAAGGACGGGTTTACCTGTTCTGAAAGGTCCATGTTTGAATTATTTATATTAAAAACCTTTGAACCAACCTGACAAAAGATGCTGACTTTTTTCTTACAGATCAGTCAACTGTAGCACCGGACTTCGGGGAATCAATGCGATTCCACAAGGTCTTGCAAGGTCAAGAAATTTATGGTTTTTACCGTTCTAATGAAATATCTCCGTTGGGGAACGATATCAGAAACCAAACGAGTGTAGGCTTTGGTGAATCTTGTAGATTCAATCAGGTCTTGCAAGGTCAAGAAATGATTTCAAATCTACAATATGGTGAAAGAGTCCCCAGTTCTGGAAATTTTTGGACTCATACATCATCATCATCATCTTCACCGTCATCTGTTTTACGATTCCAGCAAGCAATTAGTCAAAATCCAAACACATATCCTATACGTTATGCTGATAATATGAAGCCGCTAAGTGGTCAAACTCATCAAGATTTTTCTAGTCCAATGAACAATCAGCAGGAAGAGCCAGTTCACACTTCTAAAAATAGTTGCAGACTCTTTGGCTTTTCATTGACCGAGGGAAGTAATGGTATGAAAGCGTCTCGGGGTTCAAATGGTGAGGATCGAGTGCATCCACTTGGGCCCATTGTGAACGCAAAAGTTGGAGGAAGTTGTATCAATGTAAGTAATCTAAATGGTTTTTGGTTATAATCATGCGTTTGTATAATGTCCTTTTATATTTTATTGGGGTGTTTTTTTGGTTCGGCAGGAGACGGTTCATCAATGGTATCGAGCTAGTGATGGTTTTGTACAAGGATTGTGAAGATGACTGGCTCTTGTAGGGGTCCATATGGGTTCTTTAGGTAAGAACATGAATTGTAACTTCTTTTTTCAGATATAGGATCTCAAATATGTCAGGAATTGATTTTCACTCCAAAAGTTAGAGTTACAGCAATATTTGAAACATACCATCTTAATTATGGTTCATGATTTTCTATCAAGTGGAAACTAGAAAGGTTTTACACTTTGACCTTTTAAAATAAAATATAGTATTTCCATATTTGAGTGACTAAGTTTGATGTAGACTTTTTAGATTTCTGAAAAAGTAATGATAGTTCTTGCCAAATGTGAAATTCAGAGTATCTCAATTGACCCATAAAAGTCGACCCTTTGTTAATACTTGTGCTGATATTGCAATCTTTGGTTGGTTAACTAGTTTTGCAGGAAATAGTGATGATTGTGTTTGTAGCAGAAGTTGCAAAGTTCAGTGATGGGTTCAATTTGTGAAGCTTAGACTTTACTAGTAGTAATAGTAGTATTTGTTTTGTTTAAAAAAAAGTTCACCCTAAAACACTGGGTTAAGTCCTTAAACATATCTACTTATATTTGCTCTTTTTTAGAATGGAGATTCGTCTTATTTTACCTCATTCGCGTATACATCTATTCTAGCCAAACAGGTAAAACTCAGAAGTTAACTAAAAAATGATACATGTTATGCTATTCAAACAGATAAATTTGTCTGGAGTTACAACATAACACAAAGTAGTGAAAAGATGATAGGATTCTACGAATGGGTAACTAGCATTCAGGTTCACTATATCGAACCCGTAATTTTTAGCCTCAATTCTTGAATCCTATTCTTTTCTGTAGTCATACCCTCTTTTTCGAGATCAGTTTCCAGCAACTTAAACATTGTATCATAAGGTAAGAATCCTTTCATCACCGCATCTTCCAAAACCACGCAAGCGTGTTTAAGTTTCCCATTCTTACACAACCCACGAACCAAAAGACTATATGTCCCCATTCCAACGCTAACGTTGTTATCCAACATATGACTCAACAAGAATGAAACAACCTTCATTCTTCTTAACTTCAAACACATTTTCAATAACGGTGCATAAGTATCAAAATCCGGTTTCACACCTCTCGTTTCCATATCACGTAACAGCTTAAGCGCATCCTCTTCTTGACCGTTGCTACAAACACTGGTTATCATAGTGTTGTATGTATGTGTATCACGTTTAATCCCTTGTTCGAGCATTTCATCAAACACTTCACGTGCGTCCTTTAACCTGCCAGCTTTCGATAAAATATATATCAATGAACTATAAAACGACGTATCAAGCACACAACCACTCGTCTTTATTTTCTCGTAAACCTTTAACGCTTCGTCAATCTCCTTCGACTTCCCACGAGCATGCATTACGATAGTATACGTAACAATATTCGGCAAGCATCCTTTTTGTTCCATTTCCTCGATAATTTCATCCACTTTTCTAAAATCTTTTTCGCTACAATAAGCTTCGATTAAACTCGTATATGTAACAACATCCGGACAAATCCCGTACTCCTTCATCTCTTCCATAGTACTCAAAGCCTTATCAATTTTTCGAGCTTTAGCCCAACCGTGTATCAACGCGTTAAACGTATTACAATTCGGAGGTAGTTCATCCTTAAATTCACGAAAAATATCATCCGCACGCTCAACGTTCTTTTCTTTCGCTAATGAATCAATCAACACATTCAACGCGAAAACCTCCTTTTCCACTCCAAATTCCCCAATCCTTCTAAACGCATCAATAGCTTCTTCATGTAATCCAGCTTTCGCATACCTTCTGATAACTTTCGCGATCGTATTAATTGTTACATAACTTTGTTCATTTTGATTCATCTGATTAACCACTTGCCACATCAGATCAAACTTCTTTGTTTTCCCCAAACAATCAACCAACAAATCATACATATTGCGCGAAAACTTGTAACCAACACGCGATTCGGCCCAAATAAAAACACCGTAAGCCGATTTCCAGTTATTATCGAATCGTTTCAGCATTTGAACAACAATTTGTTCAGATGGAGTAACGTTACATTCATGTAACGCGTGTGTAAGGGAATCAACTGATTCGAATTGCTTCGAGAGAACTGTAGTTAAGATCTTCTTTACGTCATTCTCGGAGTTTTCGATTACTTGATCGGATAGTTTGGTGTCATTTTGTTTGTAATTTTCAATCCAGTAAGATAACGAAGGAAGCACGAAATCATCGTCTGGTGTTTTAGTGACGTTTTGTGAAATTTTAACCCAAATTGGAAGCTCGGGAGATTCGGTGACGGTTATTGGATTATTATCATTATCAGATTTTGGGGATTCAATTAAGGTGGTAGAAAATGAGTTGAGTAACAAATTACAAGCTCTGTTTATATTTGAGGTTTTTGGTTTCAAGGTTATCATTTGTGCTAAATATAGATAGATTGATAGATGTATGCAGGCACTGTGCGTAAAAAGGAAGAAAAAAGAAACGGTGGAGATCAGACGGCGGCGGCGGCGGCCGGCGGTTTCACGTAGTTGGAGACGGAAGAGGGAAGTGAAATTAGTCGCTTCAACCAAGTTCCTTTGACTATGGGCTAATTCATATATTGGGCCAAGCCCATTTCATGATAATAATATTAATATGTATTTATTTATTATTTTATTATAATTATAATAATACATGATACATATACATACCTGGCTACATTAAAGGGCAATTTGGAGGATTCGGAGCATCAACGCCGGGCAAAACACATATCCACAAATCATCCACATGTGTTGAGTTACAGATTCGAACCCCTAGCATGTAGGTCACACATATGTGGGTCTGAACGTTTGCTGTGAGAATACCACTTGATTTATGCCTAATTGGGATACATTCATACGCTATAAGTAATAAATAAACAATGTACAATCTTTTAATACATTTGGGGACCTTGTCTAAGCTAGTTGAATGAACTTATATTCACTATATAATTATATTTATGAGAAGCCTCTGAGTCAACCGGATTAACTTGACATTAATAATTCTTCCATGGTTCCTACAGTGACAACTCTTTTCATAGTTGTAAGATTGTTTGCCATAGGATATGATTGTTGCATAATTACTTGATCACTAGCATTAGTAGCTCCAACATAATGGCCATAACGTTCTTGTTCAAGATCGGATGGTACATATTTATGACTCTGATCATTTGATATCTTATGGACATCGTTTTGCTCAACGTTTTGGTCGCCGCAGTAAGGTGAAACAGTACCAAATGAATCTTGACTAAACTTTTTGTGTGTTTCCCCTTTTTGGCGAATTCGACATAGAACCCATTCATCCAACTGCTTACAAAATTTTAAAATGTCAATAACTCAACTTTATGAAATAAATTGTTAAGAAAACTTAATTACCCTCATGGATCCTTTGAATCTTGATGAAGGTTGGTTTGGTCCAACATACGGTACTCATACATGATCCAATTTGTTTTCAAGCCGTTTCGTGGGTGACCTTGATAAAATACAAGGACTTTCTTCACCCCGATGCATTGAGAACCATTGGATGAAACAATAGGTTTATCTGTTCCGGTGGCCTTCCAGTATCCAGAAGATGTTGCTCTATTTGGGCGAGCGCCATTTGGATACTTTTCGTGGAGTAAAGAAGTACCATTCATCATCACCAAACAACGCTCTATCTACATGATACCAAACAAAACACTGGTGATAAGCAATAAACTATAAATATAAGAAAAAATGGTATTTGCTGTTAGCTGTATGCAAAAAGTGTACAGTTTTAGAACTATGAACATGGGATCAAAAACCGAGTGTCTTTTAATTAAGGTGTAACATTACGCATCTTGTTTACCGTTAGCACGCATCTTGTTTGGAACATCGATATACGTACAAGGAAGCTCCCATGGGTCGAACTTGTAAAGATAGATTTCTGCTATCAGAGAGCTATAAAAGTGAGTCGAAAAGGCGATTTTCTTGTTTAAATAGTGTGTGATTAACTCCTCGTCAGTTGGGTGAAATCTAAATCCAGGTGGGAGTACCTTTTGCATAGATTCTTGAGTAGTTTTGATTCCCATTTTAGTTAAGAAAAAATAATTTGAAGGTCAAAACTGAACCCTGCCAATATTTTATAGGGAACACAAAGAGAAGTTGCTTCCTCAAAGGGAGTATACCAAACAGAGAATTAAACTGAGCCAATAAACTAGATTTAAGTCGTCATTAGATTGTGATTTGGTCATTATATCTATTGAATGAAGTTATCTTTTTTTTTTTTATAAATAAAATTTTGGAACATCGATATTGTTTGCTATCCAAGTTTGATTCGATCTTAATCCAACAGAATCTTTAAAGTTTTAACTATTAGTATTAGTATTATATTACTCCGTATTAGATTAGATTAGATAGCTTGTAAAATGTGAACTCTGTTTTGTATGTGCTTACATCATTTTGCACTCTTTTTGACAAACCAATGGGTCTATAGTTACACAAAAGATGAATAGCTCGACGGTTGCGATGACAAATTTTGGTTGGGTTGACGAGATCTAGTTGACGGGTCAAAATTAGTTAAATCGAACCTAACCTGATTAGTTAAGCATGTTATTAACCAGAATACAACCTAAGTAAGTCAGTTTCTCTAACTAGGTTAGTAAGTTCAGGGGCTAGAATGGGCAGCGGAGTCAACTGTCACCTCAAAAATATTGAAATTGCATAAAAAAGGAAAAATTTTAAAGTATTATCGCCATTTTTAAAATTTTGCCCCCTCAAAACTATACATGTAGATTTCTCCGCGTATGTTGACTGGTTAATTTGAGTTGACATGTAAATTTCTAATCAAATAGGTAGATCTGTCCTAAAATAATAGGTGATCATTGGGGTAGAACAAAAGTCATAGGAGCTTTTTGAAGGAAAATAGAAGCTCAAAGACGTGGGTTTTGGGTGTGGGTACAAATAGGTTATCATTTGTTATGCATAGAAGGAAATCCACAATATAATACAGCTATTTAGGATGTTATAAGAGTGGAGTCAATGAAACACATTTCACATGTTTTGTTATACGTATCATGTAACGACTCGCGCTCAACGTAGCTTATAAATGGATCCGGTAAAACCTTTTGATCGGTTTAATACTATGATGAACTCATGAAAGTTAATTATAATCGGTAGCCATAACTTAGGACCAAAGAGTTAAATCCCTTTTATTTAATCTAAAACATTAGTTTGTAGTCACTAATTAGGACTCACAAGGGGCGCACGTATATTCTCACGTTTTCAGTCAATATGGGACAGGTTAAGTTGTTAAACATTGGAATCAATCACACTGACTTTAAGGTTGAAATGTATATATAGGCTTTTGGCAGTATGTGGCATCTTACTTCTCCAAAAAATCTTGTTTTGGTTGGAAGAAAGGGAAATGGAAAAAGTGCAACTGGGAATAGTATACTTGGGACAAATAGGTCAGCGAGAAACAAAAAGGTTTAAAACTTCCGTTTATAAAATCAGAATAAAAAAAAAAAAAAAAAAAAATTTGAACGTATTTGAATTACCAAGTCAACTCGAAAACATATATATCCGGCGGGGATGGCAATGGATCGGGTTCGGGTCGGGTTTTAATGAACCCGTACCCAAACCCATTTAGAATATGCATACCCAAATCCAACTCAATAGCTAGCGGGAACCCATTTAATATTACCCATCTGTTTTTCGGGTTTCCCCACGGGTATCGGTTATTCCCGCTTGACTATTCCGCAGACAAAATAGCAAGTATGGCGATTATAAATGATGTCTTAAAACGGAAAGGTGACAAAACAAAAGAAGCAAACCAAGATACCCTAAATAATAGAATGGTTGTTCAAACCAGTCATAATACAAACAATTACATGTTTTTGAAAGTACAAAATTTCAAATGTCATGATCATTCAAATTCAAAGAATTAGATGCAAAATATATAGATAATATGATCATTCTTAATCTTCATTCTTCATCCACAAATTAATTGGGCTTTAATTAATATATATATATATATAGTTGGGGGATCTAAAAAGAAAGAAAAATTAGTGGAGAAAAGGGAGAAGGATTTTTGACCAATCATTTTAAATTGTGGTGGAAGGGTATTAATGGAAATTCACTTCTAATTAACTAAATAAGTATTATCTTTAATTCAATAAATCATGGCAGTTAACATCATCGCATGTATCACGCTTTTCAATTGTGAACTCCAATTTAATTTCTCTCTCTCTTCCATTAAAGGAGTTGGTGATATTCATCCAATTTAAAGGATTGACAACGTAAATCCTTCTGCATTTTTTCTTGTTCGTTTTATCATTTTTATCCATTTTTGTTATTTATTCCTTCTCAACGATTTTGCATGTTCTAGTAATCAAGCTTTTTGTATATTTATGTTTTAACTTTTGTTAAATTAAAAACCATTTTCATGTTCATCCAAAATTTGATTAACATTAAAAAGAATCATTGAAATTTAGAAATTCTTTTTTTCTCCAATCTTCCAAGTCATATCACACTTTAAGATTTAGACCATTGAAATTCTTTGATAAGCTTCATCAACAAATTCTTTGATGATTCAGAGAAAAAAAATACAAAGTGATTCAGAAACATACAAAGCGATTCAGAAAAAAGAGTCGTTCACAAACTTTAAAGTGAATGTGATAATGATTCAAAAGAGTCATTCACAAACTTTAAAGTGAATGTGATAATGATTCAATTCATAAAACATATAACTTGTTAGTGTATGAGAATGATAATGTTCTCTCTTTATGATGTTGAATAATGATATTATGCAATATACCACATTTGCGTCCATGATAAAACATTGATATACAATATGTGGTGTTGATTCATATATAGATTTATTTATGATTCCAAAAAGGTCTTAAACGATTCAATAAACTTTCTATACTTGGTTCACTTTTTTATACTATAGATTCACTTATTTCTAAATTGTGATTCACTAGTTTGTAATTGTGATACAAAAAGTTTAGGATTGCCTTTAAAAAAAATGTGATTCGTAAGTTTATACAAATTGATTCACAAATATGTTACTGTGATTCATATAAATACTAACAAGATTCACAAAAGTGGACAATTGATTCACAAAGACATCTCTAGTCGAAATTGGTTTGTAATCATATAATTTATATTTATTAAAATTAAGCTAACCATAATTAATAAATTGAATATGTCTAGAAAAAACGAACTCGTCAGATCCACTATCAACAAGAATAATAAATCTTTTGAGTTGGCTACACGTGATCTTTCTACCTTATTTCTTCCTGGAAAAGTTTTACATAACAAATAAAATTATATTTATTATATAAATAAATAAAAGATAATTACCAAAGAAAATTAACACAATTTAATGTGCCGCTTGGATTCTCCTACTTTTAAGCGCCGGTTTTTTATTTTGAATTAAAGCTTATTTTCTTTTTCCTTTTTGTAATCGATTAAATGTACATGTTTGCCCCTGAAGGTTTAATATAAGTTAATAAATATTACAATTTTGCCATGAATAATCTCATCCATTGATTAAACGATCTAGTGGTCAGAAACTCTTCTCTCATTTCTCCACCAAATTTTTCTTCTCCCTTGATCCTAATCCTATATATATATATATATATATATTATAGATTACATATAATTAATAATTAGTAATTAGTAATAATCATGCGGGTACGGGTAATTGGGTATGGGTACGGGTAGGCCTGTAAGCGAACTGAACGTTCGGCGAACTATTCGCGAACCGTTCGGCGGGAAGTTCGTTTATGTTCGTTCGTTTCGTTATATGAACGAACATGAACAAATTTTTACGTTCGTTTAATTATATGAACGAACATGAACACAGGTCTCGTTCGTTCATTTACGTTCGTGAACGTTCGATAACATGTTCATGAACGTTCAGTTAAATGTTCGTTTATTAACTAATAGTTTAATTAAATTAATACATATTTGTATATGTTATTTTGATAAAGCTAAATATCAAATAGAATATTATTAATATTTTGATATTTCATTTGATAATATTAAACATCTAGATATTTTTACCTTATATTTCCATATCACATTTCCCTCCACTCCAAAAACACATCCACTCTCTCCATCCACTAGTTCCAGATTGCTGCTCTTTCCAACGATCGGACCAAGCGAATGAATTTATCTTCATATTGTGATCGTTTTGTAATGTTGAATACGCATCGCAAAGTTTCAAGTTATATAATATATATGTGTAGGGGTGTGTGTGTGTGTGTGTGTGTGTGTTCGTTTATGTTTGTTGAGGTTCGTTTAAGGTATTAATGAAGAAATACATTAAATTATGTGTTTGTTCGTGTACGTTCGTTTGTGTTCGTAAACAAACAAATTTTCTTAATGAACGAACATGAACAACAAAATCCGTTCGCCTATCCGTTCGTGTTCGTTCGTTTGTTCGTCAAAACCTTAATGAACGAACACGAACAGACTCCGTTCGTGTTCGTTCGGTTCGTTTACAGGCCTAGGTACGGGTACGGGTAATCGGGGCGGGTATTACTAAAACCTATACCCAAACCCAAACCCGCGAAAAAAAAAACTTGTACCCAAACCCATATCCAAACTCGTCTACCCGTACGGGTACGGGTATTAATTGGGCCGGGTTCGGTTTTCCGATACGGGTATTTATTAAGGCGGATATTATCCGCCTTAATAAATATTCTTTGTTAGACAAGTCACTACAATCACGTTCTTCCTCCGCTTGCACCCATCTTAAAAGAACACCATAGGCCCCCTTCCTTTGCCTAATTGCTTCCGTATTGCTTGCTTTCGTCGTGGGAGACGGAGAGGATGAAGGTGGGTGTGGACTGTGGACCAACTTTTTTTTGGGGTTTAGATTGTATTAATACCATTCTTAACGGGTTTTATCGGTTTCAACCGATGAAATCCTTTAAAACTGACATGGATGGCACCACTTCTTTTCTCTTGTTTATTCTCTTTTGCTTCATCAGTATTCCAACGAATGGGGAGGAGGTCTGGTGGGGCCTACTAACTTTATTTCTTTTTAAAAAAACATATATCCGTTGAAATGTTAAAAAAAAATAATTTAAAAACATAACGGCTATATAACCGTTATTTTCAATATATATATATTAACCTTTTTATCATACCTCCATTACACTATAAATATACACACAACTAAACATTAATTTACACACAATTCTCACTATTTTTTACATATAACAACTACAATATTTCACACAATTCACACATTATACATCTATATTAACACACACAAATGTCACAACATCCCAACAATTCTTCTCAAAATCAATTTCAAATAACCCAAACACCACCATCTGTGCCATGGACCGATAATGAGGTCAACATCTTGATCGAAGAGTGGGAGAACCGAGAACGCTTCCTAAAATGATCCGATTGGAACTTCACGAACGCAAAAAATGTTTTTGGCAAACCATACAACAAAACTACAACTCCATAGTTGAGGTGAAACGTACTACAAATTGACTAATCGCCAAATGGAACAAAATAAAAAAAATAGTTTATCTAATGTTTGTGTTCGCAATCGTAATGTGTTATTTTCATTATCGTAATATATTTTTTAATTATTGTAATGTTTTTTATTTATTTATTGTAATGTTTTTATTTTAATTAATGTAACATTTATTAATGTTGATGAAAGAGTTTTAATTTAATTTATGTTTAAAAAGTTAAATTAATAGTCAGTGGATCTCAGAAATCAAACTGAAGAAAAAACTATTGGTAGTGTTTCATCAGTCTTTCATCAGTTGTGGATATACTGATATAGCGTTGAGCTGACAAAACTGAAGAAGATGGGGTTGGGACTTGGGAGTGTGTAAGAAGGGGTGTTATTGGAATATATGGGCACAAAAAGTTCAATCTTCGAGAGTTTCCATCAAGATATACTCATTTTATGTGAATTCCATTTTTTTATACGAGTATATATAAAATCAAACAAATCTATTCATTATAGACATCGTTTTCGACAAATAATCTTAATCTTAATAAATTATATATAGGAAACATGTAATGATGTCATCAAAAATGCAATTAACCAATTAGATTGTTTGATTTTGTCAAATTAGCTAAAATTTAGGACATAATGATGTCATCAATCTAATTAGTCAAGATAATTTGTATTTATTTATTAATAAATAAATATTATCGTTATATGAAATCCTAATTGTATTATGATTTCTATTATCCAAATTTTACGTAATTTTTTGTAATGAGAACTAATAATCACTCAAAGTGTACGTAATTATGAACATCCAAAAATCAAAATGCGTATATAACTTGACATATATAAACAAAATTGGTGCTATATATTTTATAGTTATGTCATGCTCATTTATTTGCTCCTGTTTCCACATTATTATTTATTATTATTATTAAGAGACTAATTCTATATTATTACACTCTATATTGTAATTGTTTTTTCCTACTAACCTAATGGACCATTTAATTAATTTGTGTGTGTCAGTTTCATAGTTAATAATTTAATCAAATTAAAATTAAATGCTTAATAAGTTGTTAACATGTGAATTAAAAAGTGCGACCCCGTGTGTATACACATGGGTTTAAACTTTTATTATCGATTCCAAATAATAGAAACATATAATTTAAACATATAATAATAGAAACATTACAGATTGATTTGGATACACAAGTTTACCTAATATGAAGTAATCCAGAAATGAAGAAAATAATAGCAAGAATTATGATGATTAACAAAACACTTGGACTCACAGTGTTGTTTAAATTTGAGCTGGTGGCTTGAAACATGATGACATCATCAATAAATTTAATTGATCAATAGAATTATTTAATTTTGTCAAATTAGCTAAATTATAGGATTTAATGACATCATAAATCAAATTATAAAATTCACTAAAATAATGTAATTATTTTTTAACAAATAAATTAATATTTAATTTAAAATCCTATCTATATCCATCATCTAATATTGAAGAGTCCTATCCTAAATCATATATGTTTTCCTTCTTTCCATATCAACGTATACTCTGTAAATTTAAATATCATATTCCCAATTACTTTATTACTTTCATTTTTTTTCTATCCAACTCAATAATACGTATAAAAAAATTCATATCACATTCTTTTCTATTACTTATACATTATCTGCGTAATTATAAAAATGAAATAGGTATTCGACGGCCCATGTGTACACACGGGTTTGAGGGCTAGTTATATATATAGGAAGCGGATTATGACATCATCAAAATTCCAATTAACCAATTAAATTCTTTAATTTTATCCAATTAACTAAAATTTAGAATGAGATGATGTCATAAATACATATTTTGTATTGAAATATATTTATATATTAATTTATCAATATAATTATTATTATTTTAGGTTCCTAATTTCAATAGGAGACTTGAATAAGGAGGATTCTAACTTTAAATAAGTAAGGTAATAAATAAATATAATATTATTCTTAATCTTAATTCTTTGTATTTTATTACAATTATTAATTAATAAACACAATCAATCCATTATACTACTTTCGTTTAAGGACTTTTGAACTTCATTGCATATCTTTTTTAACTTTTACGAAATAGAATTTTATCGTATACATAATTCACGTAATTATAAAAATCAAATTCACATTTAATGGCCCGTACGTATACACGGGTTTGATGTCTAGTAATTTTCTATACAAAACATCATTGTCTACATCCAGTATACCCTTTTTATAACATATTTAGTTTTGTGATTTGCGATAAATTGTAACATCCTCTCTTCTGGTCCGGTAATTTCTAATTTTAAATTGATGTATTTAATTGTATTAGAAATTATTTGATAAATATGTTTAAATTGCGAAACTTAGTTAAATAAGCTTTAGGACTTATTGTGCTTAGTAAATTATTGTTTGTTTTGATTTACTATAGTTGACGGTGCAATAAAAGAAGTTTCTTGCAAATGGGTTTTAGGTTCCAGGCAATAGATTGAAAAGGGACTAGTTTTAAGTGGATACGGGTCGGTGTAAAATCTTAACCGCCTTAAATATTTCCTTTTTAGGAAAGTTGGTAACTTTCCCTTTTTGGAAACCTTAAACCCTAAAGCTAAAACTCTCAAAACCCTTAACCCTTGCAACCAAAGAATTAAAACAAGTGATCTTGAGTTGATTTGATAAGGATCTTAGCTAGTTTGCATCATCATCATCTTGTAAACATCTAATTTGGTAAGTTTTGATCATTGTTAGTTTCATGAACTTGATTATAAGTTTGAAGTAAGGTTACTAATTGATTTTGGTAGTCAATTGATGTGTGAAATGTTGTTATACAATGATATGTGGTGTTATTTGAGTGTTTAGTAACTTCAAAACTGAGATTCATATGATGGAAATGATGATATATGAAAATGGGTTGAGCTGTGTGTTTGCAGGTCTGCACCTGAACTAAAACGCGTAGGAACGCGATCCTGAAGTCTTGCCCGGATCGCGTTGCCTAATGAAAAATTGATTCCATAACGTTTTCTTCTTGTGAACGCGATCCAGCCCTAGTTCCCGGATCGCGTTGCTAAGTGTAAAACGGTGACAGAACTTTTTGCAAAGGGTGAACGCGATCCCACCACCCTTGCCTGGATCGCGTTTGCATGAATAAAATTGATGATCATTTTAGTTTGTGAACTTAAATAAATACTATATATAAATAGTATAGTTGTATGTTGGAATTGATTAATGATGTGATTATTTATGTAATGTGTTTAATTACATAAGTACCATTAGTTGAAAACAAATTACTAATTTATGATTGATTTTATGTTCTCAGATAATCCCAGGGCTCAGCGAGATAAGACTGCTGAGTAAGTAACTGAGACGAATCAGGTGAGTGGATTTGAGACTCACAGTTTGATTTGGTTGTGTCAGTTTGATTTCAATCAGTAATTATAGGATTACTATTGATAGTATGCTAATTTTGAAATGATATGCCATTTGATTGGTTGTTTGACGAACATTGAATTGAAATGTATAATCCAGAGGTCAACTAGATTGTCAGTTGGACTTGATTGATAATGTTGGTCAACACAGGGTTGCGTACATGTGTTGATGGAGATTAGCATTTAGTTAGCGGTTAATCACTGTTTTGGCCTACAGTTGATTTAAGTGTTCTGATGGGGCCACCCGGAACAGGGTCTCTAGGAACCACCGTTCCTCTTGACGATATTTGTTGCATTATTGATTGTGAACAGATTGCTAGCTAAATTGAATTGTAGTTGATTATTCATTCACTTAGCTTCGTGCTAATCCCTCAATTTACTTCCTGCAGGTGATGTATATTATGTGGGTAGTCAGGAAGGATGTTTTGATGCTGGGAATGTTTGAAACTTGCAACTCTGATCCAGTTTGTAATAAATAATGTTTTATAGTATATAATGCCCCGGGTTTGTGAACATGTTAATTATGGTTGTTTAGTAGTTAAACATATTGTATAAAGGGTTGCGAAAATTTCTAGCAGGTTTTAATCGAATATGTATTTCAAGTAGTCGCTTCCTCCAGTTTTAATATTATATTGTTGTATTAAATGAGGAGCGTTATAAGTTGGTATCAGAGCAAGAGTTTGGGGCAATTGAATATGATTGTATGTTCAATCCTAAACTTTGATTGTGTTGTGTCAAACATTCTTGGGAAAGGGATTATGTACTGAATGTGAATTGGTTAGTAGAATAGGTGCTAACGACTAATGATTTGTAAGCTGTTGTGGTGTTTACAGATATGGCGGATAACGAGCAACTACCTGTTAACCCTAATAATGCCTCAAGGCCTGAAGTTGCTGCTGAGACTCATGATGACCGGAATGAGAATGCTGGTACTTCTTTCCATGCTAGAGAGGAGGCAGAAAGGGATCAGTATTTGCTTCATTTGGAAGAGGAAAACCAAGCACTTAGAATGTATAAACAACAAAAAGAGGCTGAATCATCTCATCCTGTGTTTGGTACGATTTCACCGCCAAAGCAAAAGGTGTGTTCCTTTAAAACCTTTATGAGCAGTAATCCGTCTGGGTATTCGGGTAATACGAATCCTTCTGTAACTCTAGATTGGTTGAGAGATGTTGAAAAGAAATTCGAAGTCTGTCAATGTGAGGAAGAACTAAAAGTTCCTTATGCAACTCAACTTTTAAAAGGAGCAGCTATGAATTGGTGGGATTCGATTACTTCGGTATTAACTTCTTTTCAGAAAGCATCTATCCGATGGTCTGATTTTCGTAATGAAGTTTGTAAGCAGTATTGTTCAAACTATGATATAGCTCGAATTAGAAAGGAGTTTATGGATTTGCAGTTAACTGATAACATGTCAATGGATGATTTGATAAATCAGTTTACAGAGAAACTCAGGTTTGTTCAGCAGTGGGTTCCTGATGAGAGAACTCAAATAGAACAGTTTGTGGGTACTTTACCTAATCATTATCGAACTTCAGTGAGATTAGCGAGCTCTCTTCCTCAAGCTTTTATGTTAGCTCGATCTGTTGATAGTGATTTGAAACCTCAACAAGTACCAAGTAAAGAAATAGTTTCTCAGAAATCTAGGAGTGAATCTTCGGGTAAAGGTAAGCAACGGTGGCAAGGAAATCAGCAGGGTAAGAAACAAGAAAGTCGTGGTGGTACTTCTGATCGTCCCAATTGGTGTATTAAGTGTAGAGCTAGACATTTTGGGCCGTGTACTGTGCAAACCACTAGATGTGTAAAATGTGGTGTGATTGGGCATGAAGCCAAAGATTGTGTTTTCCCTACTTATGTGTGTTGGAATTGCCATAAGGAAGGTCATCGTGCAAATCAGTGTTCTGAGGCTAAGAGACAGGGTTCGGGGACAGTTGTTGGTTCATCAGCTTCTTCCGGTCAGAAGCGGAAGAATCCGCCATCTGCAGTTAGTAGAGCTTTTCAAATGACAGTTGATGAAGCTGTCCATACAGATGACGTGATCACGGGTACTTTTCTTGTAAATTCTGTACCAGCTCGTGTTTATGTGGGTCGGGTTTCGGAGATTCTGAAAACCGGGAGCAATTCAAGAGCAGTCAACAAATGCTATGAAAGAGAGAAGAATATACATATCATATTTTTTACTGGAAGAAGAATCCATGTGAGTATCTTTAAGGAAATTCAATAATTTATATTTATTTCTTGAGTAAATATGATGTTTGTGTTCGATAAGTATGCGTTTTGGATGGGTTTCTTCCTTATTATTGATTAAGTACAATATCTATTTATTTTTGTGCTTTGTTTATGTATTTGTAAAGTAATGATGGAGTGCTTTATCTTTTGGAGTTATATATGTTGTAGACACACAAGGAGAAGATGCACAATAAGTGATTTTTCATATTTGAAGTTGCAAACTGCCATGGAGCATTTAACTAATCTATGTTTCATGATGTTGATATGAAGATTATGTTTGTCTAATGGACATCCATACGATGCATTCCAGGTGTTTGATTAATTGTTTAGGTGAGAAAGTTCCCTTTGACTTTAGCACTAATAAGTTTATCACATTTAAAACTATGAATTCGTTTCTATTCCTTGGATTGACTTTTCTACTAACTGAGATGATTGCTAAAGAAATTCATATAGTTTTTTATCCTGAATATGAAGGCTATGCCTTTTTATTTTGTATATTTAAGGTTTGTGTTTATAGTTTTACGTTTGCATCAAACTTTGTCTCCATGATATTGTTATTATTAAGTATGGTATTTGTACATAATCAATTATTTGTTACTGATTTTGTGAAGGTTTGAAGATGTCATAATTCTGCTTGAACATGCTTGATTTGAATCAAGACATAGGAAGAGAGTGCAATATATGACTAAGAAGAAATATTCATCAAACTACTAAAGGTATTCCTAATTTTTCATCATTTTTATTTATTTAATTAATTTTAATTTATGTTTGATGAAATATTTCTTATTTTTCATACATTTCATCAGTTGAAGTCTTTTGTATTTTTATACATTCTATTAGTTGTACATTCATGTTAAGTATTCAATGAAATGTGTAATAGCATTAAGACTTAAAACAATGTCAATTCCTTTTCCGGTCGTTTATGTAAATGCTTATGTATATTGGCCTTGTGATTTAGGAACTGCTTATGTAGTTTGGGAACTGGGTAGTAGTATGTTAAAACAACCCAGTTCGAATCAGAATTAAGTAAACGGGTTGATAATATTTTTGTACATTTCTAAACTAGAATATGATGTTTAGTTCTCATGAGTAAATGCAGGTGCAGAAAGTTATGGTTAATCTTTGGATAAGTGGATGCTCTTATATTTAATCAGATAATCAGTGTGTGGATATCTATAATCTTAAGAGTATTTCTACATAACATGCGTACGGTTTACTTATTTAACGATTGTTGCTACTTTCTAATTCCCCTTTTTACTTGATTTGCAGCGACAACGACCACATCCCTACTCCGTTTTATATGATTATATGGTATGTACAAAGTTTATTTTTTTTGCACTACAATTATCTATATGCCTCACAGTTCTAAAACTGTTTATTAGTTGTATTTAGCAATTCGAGTAGTTTTGGTTGTGGCTTCTTATAGCACCTCTTGTGGTTTTTTGAGTTTGCAGTATGTGCCATTGTCCATTGGAAAGGGCCCTGGTGCTCTGAGAAGGTTATGTGACTGTCAATGATCAACTCTTATGTAAGTTTTGCAATTATTTCTTGATACATTTGCTATTTAACTATCTTATTACATGCTTACAAATTGAATTTCATTCATATCTTTTCGTTATTTCAATAAATCTTATTTGATCGAAACGTACTTTTTCACGTTTGATTTTTGGGAAGGGAATATTTTATATCATTGGTTTACATAGAAGACCTTTACTGCGTTAAGGAATGATGACAGTTTACATCCTTATGACAGTTAATGCAATCGTTATTCACTTATTTTAATTCTTGATTTTAGATAACCGGTTGCAATACATAAAAATTTTGGTTTTCTATTTCAAGTGGAGATTTCTCTAAAAGTCCCATATAATGGGCTAAAGCTGCCACCTATATCATATATCATATCATATACCTCAATAAATTAAATTTACTACTCAAATATTAATGAGTTATTGGTGGGTCATTGGGTATTACATTCGGAAGAACAGAAATAGTCGGGTATGGGTAAAAAAATTTATCTATTCAGGCATTGTTCCAAGAGATTCAGTTGCGCAAGCGCAACTTTCAATGGATCTGCAGAAGGTTAAATAAAAATTTGGTACTCTGGCAGCAGTAAATTGAAGAGCCAGTTACATGTGCAGCAGTTTGGGTTGCATAAAAGTGGCATCTATTGGGTGTACAAAATGGACCAGTTAGTAATGGGTCAAAATGAGTTTTTGTCAAAAAGTGTATTGTTAATGTGGGTCAATACGTGTTTTGGTAAGTTGTATCATTGAAATGGAAACGACTATTCATGAAAAATTAACATGAATGCTTTATATTTGTGTGAACATACTTGAAGAAGAATTCGGAATCAGTGTGGAATGAAGAAGGTGCCTAGACTAATGCCACCGTTTAGGATGCAGCTGATTTGATCGAGGTCATTGAGTTGCAGAGACAAAAATTGAAGTCGGAATAGGAGGTTGGGTTATCTTTGTATTACTATCTAATCTTTGTATTACTATCTTTGTAGTACACCCCGATTACACCCCGACTAGGCCGAGTACTCCCTAGAAGACCCTTGCCGAGTACACCCCGAATAGCGTTTTTTTACAACCTTGGCTTACAACACGTGAGTTGAGATTGTTATGTTGGTGAAAATTGCTGTAACATGACGTCATATGTGTTATGGTTGATGGTTTGTTACTAAAGTTTCTCTCTTTTTTTCCACTATGGCTCAGTATTTAATTTAGGGATGACTAAACTTGTGGACTACATTATTATTTTTATTTATTTGTGTTCTTGCTAATAAGCAGAATGTTGTAGTTCTAATGTTAGAATGGATTTAGGCTTATGATGTCCCTGCTCCTCTAGCCATATCTTTACTATTGGCAGATTTAGGATTAATAATGGTACGACTGACCATCTACATGGGCTATTTTACTTTTTTATATATCAACACCTTATATAAAAGCAATTTGGACTTGCTGTACATACTAATATGGTTGTATTTTGAAGTTGGCTACTGTACTATGTATATGTCTGTTGATGTGTGTGGCTGTGTGTCTGTGAATACACAAGCGTAAAATTTTGAGTTTGATATTAACAAATGTTTGTTTTTTCTATTAAAAAAGTTAAGTATGACTGCATTTTGAATTTTGATCATGGAGTTTTCAGAACGTAGAAATTTTGAAATATGTTTACTTATATTGAAAATGGGATCCATTAAGGTAGTATATTTCGATTCTCATTTTCATTTAGTAGATTATTAGGTTGTTTATTACCTACTGCTATTTTACTTGAATGTATATATAGAAAATTTCTCTATATAAGTACTATATTCCAAGAATTATGTTATACAAGTAGATAGTTGGGTGGAATGATAGGAAAAGCTTTTATCAACATATTAATAGTCAATTGATTATTGTTCAAAGTTTTATTAATAATATTTTCATTTACATAAAATTAATTATCGAATCTATGTTGCGTACTAATTATTTAACAAACCCGTGTAATCACGGGTCGATTATCTAGTTTTTTACATATAACAACTACAATATTTCACACAATTCACACATTATACATCTATATTAACACACACAAATGTCACAACATCCCAACAATTCTTCTCAAAATCAATTTCAAATAACCCAAACACCACCATCTGTGCCATGGACCGATAATGAGGTCAACATCTTGATCGAAGAGTGGGAGAACCGAGAACGCTTCCTAAAATGATCCGATTGGAACTTCACGAACGCAAAAAATGTTTTTGGCAAACCATACAACAAAACTACAACTCCATAGTTGAGGTGAAACGTACTACAAATTGACTAATCGCCAAATGGAACAAAATAAAAAAAATAGTTTATCTAATGTTTGTGTTCGCAATCGTAATGTGTTATTTTCATTATCGTAATATATTTTTTAATTATTGTAATGTTTTTTATTTATTTATTGTAATGTTTTTATTTTAATTAATGTAACATTTATTAATGTTGATGAAAGAGTTTTAATTTAATTTATGTTTAAAAAGTTAAATTAATAGTCAGTGGATCTCAGAAATCAAACTGAAGAAAAAACTATTGGTAGTGTTTCATCAGTCTTTCATCAGTTGTGGATATACTGATATAGCGTTGAGCTGACAAAACTGAAGAAGATGGGGTTGGGACTTGGGAGTGTGTAAGAAGGGGTGTTATTGGAATATATGGGCACAAAAAGTTCAATCTTCGAGAGTTTCCATCAAGATATACTCATTTTATGTGAATTCCATTTTTTTATACGAGTATATATAAAATCAAACAAATCTATTCATTATAGACATCGTTTTCGACAAATAATCTTAATCTTAATAAATTATATATAGGAAACATGTAATGATGTCATCAAAAATGCAATTAACCAATTAGATTGTTTGATTTTGTCAAATTAGCTAAAATTTAGGACATAATGATGTCATCAATCTAATTAGTCAAGATAATTTGTATTTATTTATTAATAAATAAATATTATCGTTATATGAAATCCTAATTGTATTATGATTTCTATTATCCAAATTTTACGTAATTTTTTGTAATGAGAACTAATAATCACTCAAAGTGTACGTAATTATGAACATCCAAAAATCAAAATGCGTATATAACTTGACATATATAAACAAAATTGGTGCTATATATTTTATAGTTATGTCATGCTCATTTATTTGCTCCTGTTTCCACATTATTATTTATTATTATTATTAAGAGACTAATTCTATATTATTACACTCTATATTGTAATTGTTTTTTCCTACTAACCTAATGGACCATTTAATTAATTTGTGTGTGTCAGTTTCATAGTTAATAATTTAATCAAATTAAAATTAAATGCTTAATAAGTTGTTAACATGTGAATTAAAAAGTGCGACCCCGTGTGTATACACATGGGTTTAAACTTTTATTATCGATTCCAAATAATAGAAACATATAATTTAAACATATAATAATAGAAACATTACAGATTGATTTGGATACACAAGTTTACCTAATATGAAGTAATCCAGAAATGAAGAAAATAATAGCACGAATTATGATGATTAACAAAACACTTGGACTCACAGTGTTGTTTAAATTTGAGCTGGTGGCTTGAAACATGATGACATCATCAATAAATTTAATTGATCAATAGAATTATTTAATTTTGTCAAATTAGCTAAATTATAGGATTTAATGACATCATAAATCAAATTATAAAATTCACTAAAATAATGTAATTATTTTTTAACAAATAAATTAATATTTAATTTAAAATCCTATCTATATCCATCATCTAATATTGAAGAGTCCTATCCTAAATCATATATGTTTTCCTTCTTTCCATATCAACGTATACTCTGTAAATTTAAATATCATATTCCCAATTACTTTATTACTTTCATTTTTTTTCTATCCAACTCAATAATACGTATAAAAAAATTCATATCACATTCTTTTCTATTACTTATACATTATCTGCGTAATTATAAAAATGAAATAGGTATTCGACGGCCCATGTGTACACACGGGTTTGAGGGCTAGTTATATATATAGGAAGCGGATTATGACATCATCAAAATTCCAATTAACCAATTAAATTCTTTAATTTTATCCAATTAACTAAAATTTAGAATGAGATGATGTCATAAATACATATTTTGTATTGAAATATATTTATATATTAATTTATCAATATAATTATTATTATTTTAGGTTCCTAATTTCAATAGGAGACTTGAATAAGGAGGATTCTAACTTTAAATAAGTAAGGTAATAAATAAATATAATATTATTCTTAATCTTAATTCTTTGTATTTTATTACAATTATTAATTAATAAACACAATCAATCCATTATACTACTTTCGTTTAAGGACTTTTGAACTTCATTGCATATCTTTTTTAACTTTTACGAAATAGAATTTTATCGTATACATAATTCACGTAATTATAAAAATCAAATTCACATTTAATGGCCCGTACGTATACACGGGTTTGATGTCTAGTAATTTTCTATACAAAACATCATTGTCTACATCCAGTATACCCTTTTTATAACATATTTAGTTTTGTGATTTGCGATAAATTGTAACATCCTCTCTTCTGGTCCGGTAATTTCTAATTTTAAATTGATGTATTTAATTGTATTAGAAATTATTTGATAAATATGTTTAAATTGCGAAACTTAGTTAAATAAGCTTTAGGACTTATTGTGCTTAGTAAATTATTGTTTGTTTTGATTTACTATAGTTGACGGTGCAATAAAAGAAGTTTCTTGCAAATGGGTTTTAGGTTCCAGGCAATAGATTGAAAAGGGACTAGTTTTAAGTGGATACGGATCGGTGTAAAATCTTAACCGCCTTAAATATTTCCTTTTTAGGAAAGTTGGTAACTTTCCCTTTTTGGAAACCTTAAACCCTAAAGCTAAAACTCTCAAAACCCTTAACCCTTACAACCAAAGAATTAAAACAAGTGATCTTGAGTTGATTTGATAAGGATCTTAGCTAGTTTGCATCATCATCATCTTGTAAACATCTAATTTGGTAAGTTTTGATCATTGTTAGTTTCATGAACTTGATTATAAGTTTGAAGTAAGGTTACTAATTGATTTTGGTAGTCAATTGATGTGTGAAATGTTGTTATACAATGATATGTGGTGTTATTTGAGTGTTTAGTAACTTCAAAACTGAGATTCATATGATGGAAATGATGATATATGAAAATGGGTTGAGCTGTGTGTTTACAGGTCTGCACCTGAACTAAAACGCGTAGGAACGCGATCCTGAAGTCTTGCCCGGATCGCGTTGCCTAATGAAAAATTGATTCCATAACGTTTTCTTCTTGTGAACGCGATCCAGCCCTAGTTCCCGGATCGCGTTGCTAAGTGTAAAACGGTGACAGAACTTTTTGCAAAGGGTGAACGCGATCCCACCACCCTTGCCTGGATCGCGTTTGCATGAATAAAATTGATGATCATTTTAGTTTGTGAACTTAAATAAATACTATATATAAATAGTATAGTTGTATGTTGGAATTGATTAATGATGTGATTATTTATGTAATGTGTTTAATTACATAAGTACCATTAGTTGAAAACAAATTACTAATTTATGATTGATTTTATGTTCTCAGATAATCCCAGGGCTCAGCGAGATAAGACTGCTGAGTAAGTAACTGAGACGAATCAGGTGAGTGGATTTGAGACTCACAGTTTGATTTGGTTGTGTCAGTTTGATTTCAATCAGTAATTATAGGATTACTATTGATAGTATGCTAATTTTGAAATGATATGCCATTTGATTGGTTGTTTGACGAACATTGAATTGAAATGTATAATCCAGAGGTCAACTAGATTGTCAGTTGGACTTGATTGATAATGTTGGTCAACACAGGGTTGCGTACATGTGTTGATGGAGATTAGCATTTAGTTAGCGGTTAATCACTGTTTTGGCCTACAGTTGATTTAAGTGTTCTGATGGGGCCACCCGGAACAGGGTCTCTAGGAACCACCGTTCCTCTTGACGATATTTGTTGCATTATTGATTGTGAACAGATTGCTAGCTAAATTGAATTGTAGTTGATTATTCATTCACTTAGCTTCGTGCTAATCCCTCAATTTACTTCCTGCAGGTGATGTATATTATGTGGGTAGTCAGGAAGGATGTTTTGATGCTGGGAATGTTTGAAACTTGCAACTCTGATCCAGTTTGTAATAAATAATGTTTTATAGTATATAATGCCCCGGGTTTGTGAACATGTTAATTATGGTTGTTTAGTAGTTAAACATATTGTATAAAGGGTTGCGAAAATTTCTAGCAGGTTTTAATCGAATATGTATTTCAAGTAGTCGCTTCCTCCAGTTTTAATATTATATTGTTGTATTAAATGAGGAGCGTTATAAGTTGGTATCAGAGCAAGAGTTTGGGGCAATTGAATATGATTGTATGTTCAATCCTAAACTTTGATTGTGTTGTGTCAAACATTCTTGGGAAAGGGATTATGTACTGAATGTGAATTGGTTAGTAGAATAGGTGCTAACGACTAATGATTTGTAAGCTGTTGTGGTGTTTACAGATATGGCGGATAACGAGCAACTACCTGTTAACCCTAATAATGCCTCAAGGCCTGAAGTTGCTGCTGAGACTCATGATGACCGGAATGAGAATGCTGGTACTTCTTTCCATGCTAGAGAGGAGGCAGAAAGGGATCAGTATTTGCTTCATTTGGAAGAGGAAAACCAAGCACTTAGAATGTATAAACAACAAAAAGAGGCTGAATCATCTCATCCTGTGTTTGGTACGATTTCACCGCCAAAGCAAAAGGTGTGTTCCTTTAAAACCTTTATGAGCAGTAATCCGTCTGGGTATTCGGGTAATACGAATCCTTCTGTAACTCTAGATTGGTTGAGAGATGTTGAAAAGAAATTCGAAGTCTGTCAATGTGAGGAAGAACTAAAAGTTCCTTATGCAACTCAACTTTTAAAAGGAGCAGCTATGAATTGGTGGGATTCGATTACTTCGGTATTAACTTCTTTTCAGAAAGCATCTATCCGATGGTCTGATTTTCGTAATGAAGTTTGTAAGCAGTATTGTTCAAACTATGATATAGCTCGAATTAGAAAGGAGTTTATGGATTTGCAGTTAACTGATAACATGTCAATGGATGATTTGATAAATCAGTTTACAGAGAAACTCAGGTTTGTTCAGCAGTGGGTTCCTGATGAGAGAACTCAAATAGAACAGTTTGTGGGTACTTTACCTAATCATTATCGAACTTCAGTGAGATTAGCGAGCTCTCTTCCTCAAGCTTTTATGTTAGCTCGATCTGTTGATAGTGATTTGAAACCTCAACAAGTACCAAGTAAAGAAATAGTTTCTCAGAAATCTAGGAGTGAATCTTCGGGTAAAGGTAAGCAACGGTGGCAAGGAAATCAGCAGGGTAAGAAACAAGAAAGTCGTGGTGGTACTTCTGATCGTCCCAATTGGTGTATTAAGTGTAGAGCTAGACATTTTGGGCCGTGTACTGTGCAAACCACTAGATGTGTAAAATGTGGTGTGATTGGGCATGAAGCCAAAGATTGTGTTTTCCCTACTTATGTGTGTTGGAATTGCCATAAGGAAGGTCATCGTGCAAATCAGTGTTCTGAGGCTAAGAGACAGGGTTCGGGGACAGTTGTTGGTTCATCAGCTTCTTCCGGTCAGAAGCGGAAGAATCCGCCATCTGCAGTTAGTAGAGCTTTTCAAATGACAGTTGATGAAGCTGTCCATACAGATGACGTGATCACGGGTACTTTTCTTGTAAATTCTGTACCAGCTCGTGTTTTGTTTGATTCTGGTGCAAATTGTTCGTTTGTATCTGTGTACTTCTGTGATAAGTTGAAAATGATGCCTACTGTGATAACAAACCCAGTTGAAGTAGAAATAGCTAGTGGCAAATCGGTTCCTGCTACCACCTCGGTAATTGGAGTTAGTATTATGATAGATAGCCAGACTTTCCCAATTTTCTTTCTGTTGATGCCAATTGCTAGTTTTGATGTGATTATTGGTATGGATTGGTTAAGTCAGTATAAAGCAAGCATAGATTGCCACAATAAGCTGATTAGAATTCCAATCTCTGAAAAGTCATATGTCGTGGCTCGAGGAGAACGAGATAATGTTTGTATACCTTTGATTAGTATGATGAAAGCTAGGAAATCTTTGTCCAAGGGCTGTGAATCGTATCTAGCTTATGTGATTGATGCTAAGTTAGAAAAGAAGTCCCTTTCTGATGTACCAGTTGTTTTTGAGTATCCGGAAGTATTCCCTGATGAATTACCTGGTTTACCACCGGTTAGGGAAGTTGAATACCAGATTGATCTTTTTCCTGGCTCTTCACCTATAGCCAAAGCCCCTTATAGATTAGCTCCGTCTGAGATACGGGAAATGATGAATCAGATACAGGAGTTGTTGGATAAAGGGTTTATTAGACCTAGTTCTTCTCCCTGGGGTGCACCAGTTCTGTTTGTGAAAAAGAAAGATGGGTCTTTTAGAATGTGCATTGATTATAGGGAATTGAATAAAAGAACAGTAAAGAATAAATATCCTCTGCCTCGGATAGATGATTTATTTGATCAGTTGCAGGGATCTTCATTTTATTCAAAGATTGATTTGAGATCAGGTTATCATCAAGTTCGTGTTAGGGATTGTGATATTCCTAAAACTGCATTTAGAACCAGATATGGTCATTTTGAATTTCTGGTTATGCCTTTTGGTTTGACGAATGCTCCCGCAGTTTTTATGGATTTGATGAACCGTGTTTGTCGACCTTTTCTTGATAAATTTGTGATTGTGTTTATCGATGACATTTTGGTATATTCTAAATCCGAATCAGAGCATGGAATGCATTTGAGGTTGGTATTGGAAACCTTAAAGAGAGAACATTTGTATGCAAAGTTTTCTAAATGTGAATTTTGGATTCGGGAAGTACAGTTTTTGGGTCATATTATTTGTAATGATGGTGTTAAAGTTGATCCTTCGAAAATTGAAGCTGTAATGAATTGGAAAGCTCCAAAGTCTGCTTCAGAAATAAAAAGTTTTCTTGGTTTGGTGGGTTATTACCGGAAGTTTATTAAAGATTTTTCTAAAATTGCCGGTTCGTTGACTAAATTGACCCGTAAGGATGAAAAGTTTATATGGACTGAACAACAGGAAACAGCTTTTCAGATTCTGAAACAGTTGTTATGTCAGGCTCCGGTGTTAGCATTGCCAGATGGGTCCGATGATTTTGTTGTTTATTGTGATGCATCTATTGCTGGTTTGGGTTGTGTTTTAATGCAGCGAGATCGTGTGATTGCTTATGCTTCTCGTCAGCTCAAACCTCATGAAAGAAATTATACTACCCATGATTTAGAACTTGCAGCTGTTGTGTTTGCTTTGAAAATCTGGAGGCATTACTTGTATGGTACCAAATGTGTTATTTGTACAGATCACAAGAGTCTTCAGTATATATTTTCACAGCAAGAGTTGAATATGCGGCAGAGACGATGGTTGGAATTAATTAAGGATTATGATTGTGAAATTAAATACCATCCAGGGAAAGCCAATGTGGTTGCTGATGCGTTAAGCCGTAAGGTAACCTCTGATCGAGTTTATTTTATGCGTTTAGAAGTTTCTTCTGATTTGGTGGCTCAGATTAAAGCTGCACAGTTGGAGGCTTTGTTAGATCATAATTTGAAATCTGAAATTATGTTGAATCGAAAGGAATTGTTATTGGATGATTCGAGAGGATTAAAAACCTTTCAGTCTCGTGTTTGGATACCTTTGTTTGGTGGTCTTCGGGATATTATTCTGAATGAAGCCCATAAGTCCAGATTGTCTGTACATCCAGGAAGCACTAAAATGTATAATGACTTGAAACCTTTGTATTGGTGGCCTACAATGAAGATGGATGTAGCAAGGTTTGTTAGTTCTTGTCATATTTGTTCTCAAGTTAAAGCTGAACATCAGAAGCCGTATGGATCATTGAAACAGCTTGAGATTCCTGAATGGAAGTGGGAACATTTGACTATGGATTTTGTAACCAAGTTGCCTCGAACTGCTCGAGGAAATGACATGATTTGGGTCATTGTTGATCGATTGACCAAGAGTGCTCATTTTCTAGCTACTAGTGATACTGCATCTCTGAGTAAGCTTGCACAGTTGTATATGAATGAGATTATTACTCGGCATGGTATTCCATTATCGATTGTATCTGATAGAGATCCAAGGTTTGTATCTCATTTCTGGCAGAGTTTGCAGCATGAATTGGGTACACGTGTGAATCTTAGTACAGCTTATCATCCTCAAACCGATGGTCAGTCAGAATGTACGATTCAGACGCTTGAGGATATGTTAAGAGCTTGTATTCTAGAGTATGGTGGTTCTTGGGATTCTCATTTGCCATTGGTTGAGTTTGCTTATAATAACTCCTATCATTCTAGTATTGGCATGCCTCCATATGAAATGCTTTATGGACGCCGTTGTAGAACTCCAACTTGTTGGCTAGAGGCAGGTGAGAAGCAGTTTGCAGGTCCAGACATTGTTCAGATGACAGCTGATAAAGTAGTAGTAGCTCGTGAAAAGTTGAAAGCTGCACGTGATAGACAGAAACAATATGCAGATCCTAAACGTCGACCTGTTATTTTTGTTGAAGGTGAACTTGTTTATCTGAAAGTTTCACCTTGGAAAGGGGTAATACGGTTTTGGAAACGTGGCAAATTGGCTCCTCGATATATTGGACCGTTTAGAATTCGTCAGATTGTGAATGATCAGTCTGTTACATTGGATCTTCCTCCAGAGCTTGCTGGTATTCATGATACGTTTAACATTTGTTATTTGAGGAAATGTAACGTTGAAGACCAGTCTCAGATTCTTCCGTTGAAAGATTTGAAAGTTGATCAGAGTCAGAAGTTAGTTGAAGAACCAGTAGAACTTCTTGATAGAAAAGTTACCAAACTTAGGAAGAAACAGATTCCCATGGTGTTAGTGAAATGGAAACATAGTTTAGGTGAAAACCTAACTTGGGAAACTGAGGATAGTATGAGATCCAGATATCCTGGATTATTTGATCGTGATGAGATTTCGGGGACGAAAGCTTTCTAAGGGGGGGAGAATTGTAACATCCTCTCTTCTGGTCCGGTAATTTCTAATTTTAAATTGATGTATTTAATTGTATTAGAAATTATTTGATAAATATGTTTAAATTGCGAAACTTAGTTAAATAAGCTTTAGGACTTATTGTGCTTAGTAAATTATTGTTTGTTTTGATTTACTATAGTTGACGGTGCAATAAAAGAAGTTTCTTGCAAATGGGTTTTAGGTTCCAGGCAATAGATTGAAAAGGGACTAGTTTTAAGTGGATACGGGTCGGTGTAAAATCTTAACCGCCTTAAATATTTCCTTTTTAGGAAAGTTGGTAACTTTCCCTTTTTGGAAACCTTAAACCCTAAAGCTAAAACTCTCAAAACCCTTAACCCTTACAACCAAAGAATTAAAACAAGTGATCTTGAGTTGATTTGATAAGGATCTTAGCTAGTTTGCATCATCATCATCTTGTAAACATCTAATTTGGTAAGTTTTGATCATTGTTAGTTTCATGAACTTGATTATAAGTTTGAAGTAAGGTTACTAATTGATTTTGGTAGTCAATTGATGTGTGAAATGTTGTTATACAATGATATGTGGTGTTATTTGAGTGTTTAGTAACTTCAAAACTGAGATTCATATGATGGAAATGATGATATATGAAAATGGGTTGAGCTGTGTGTTTGCAGGTCTGCACCTGAACTAAAACGCGTAGGAACGCGATCCTGAAGTCTTGCCCGGATCGCGTTGCCTAATGAAAAATTGATTCCATAACGTTTTCTTCTTGTGAACGCGATCCAGCCCTAGTTCCCGGATCGCGTTGCTAAGTGTAAAACGGTGACAGAACTTTTTGTAAAGGGTGAACGCGATCCCACCACCCTTGCCTGGATCGCGTTTGCATGAATAAAATTGATGATCATTTTAGTTTGTGAACTTAAATAAATACTATATATAAATAGTATAGTTGTATGTTGGAATTGATTAATGATGTGATTATTTATGTAATGTGTTTAATTACATAAGTACCATTAGTTGAAAACAAATTACTAATTTATGATTGATTTTATGTTCTCAGATAATCCCAGGGCTCAGCGAGATAAGACTGCTGAGTAAGTAACTGAGACGAATCAGGTGAGTGGATTTGAGACTCACAGTTTGATTTGGTTGTTTCAGTTTGATTTCAATCAGTAATTATAGGATTACTATTGATAGTATGCTAATTTTGAAATGATATGCCATTTGATTGGTTGTTTGACGAACATTGAATTGAAATGTATAATCCAGAGGTCAACTAGATTGTCAGTTGGACTTGATTGCTAATGTTGGTCAACACAGGGTTGCGTACATGTGTTGATGGAGATTAGCATTTAGTTAGCGGTTAATCACTGTTTTGGCCTACAGTTGATTTAAGTGTTCTGATGGGGCCACCCGGAACAGGGTCTCTAGGAACCACCGTTCCTCTTGACGATATTTGTTGCATTATTGATTGTGAACAGATTGCTAGCTAAATTGAATTGTAGTTGATTATTCATTCACTTAGCTTCGTGCTAATCCCTCAATTTACTTCCTGCAGGTGATGTATATTATGTGGGTAGTCAGGAAGGATGTTTTGATGCTGGGAATGTTTGAAACTTGCAACTCTGATCCAGTTTGTAATAAATAATGTTTTATAGTATATAATGCCCCGGGTTTGTGAACATGTTAATTATGGTTGTTTAGTAGTTAAACATATTGTATAAAGGGTTGCGAAAATTTCTAGCAGGTTTTAATCGAATATGTATTTCAAGTAGTCGCTTCCGCCAGTTTTAATATTATATTGTTGTATTAAATGAGGGGCGTTATATAAATACCAGATCAAATCAATCAACAACAATATCAAACCAACCCTAAAACACTTTGTCGTGATCGAATGCTTACAAAACAAACTAATTCACCAATTACTCGAATACAAGGAACCGAAATCAAAACCCTCACTTGAGAGAGAAACAGGACACACACGAATATATCTGGAAATTTTTTTGTGAAGGAACAATAATAAAGCCGTTTAATATTATTCACACATTGGAAAATTTTCATCTTGAGTTTTCTATTGCAATTTCATTTTATCCTGTAATAACTACATGATACAAACCGTTAAAATACGTATCGCATCCTCTTTTGTTATTTTCCTATAAATTTACTCCTTCCGTTTTAGCTCATTATGCAATTATGACAGTGTCGATGACACTTACAAATTTATTTATTGCGACAACTCAAAATGGAAATATAGACATTATCGGTGAGACTGGAGGAGTTGCAGTTAGGCCGGTTTGGAAACATACATTCCAAGCTTTGAACTTTTAATCGAATTATTCGAGCTCGAATTTGATTGAGCGCTCTGATAGAGTTTGCTTACGTGAGACGTTGGGCGTATTTCTAATTCTAGTGAACATAATATTATGGCTATTCAATTTTTCGAATTAAGCTCAAGAACTCCCTCTCTGTTTAATCTGATTAAGTTGCATATGTCGAACTCACGCTCAGGGGCGGAGCTAGGATATTTCGTATAGGGGGCAAATTTTTTTTTTTTTTCCTATCATTTTGAGGGGCAAAACTCCAAAACTGTCACTAATAACCTTAAAAAAAATTTCATTTTTTTCCACAATTCTAGATTTTTAGGGGGGGCGACGGCCCCATGCCCCCATTAGCTCCGCCCCTGCTCACGCTAATCTCGGATGATCTTTGATAATTGTATTCATAAAATAACGGATTTCAACATAAATGCATGCCTCTTTACAAATAGGATAACATTATCCAGAATCCACCGAAAGGATGTCTTATACCTTTCGTGTTTAATTCCCTTTTCCAATATTTTATAATATCACGATGTGTACGTGTGTATAATATAGTATCTTCTTTTAATGATTTGTCGTTAATTTCACATAAAAATGCTTTATTCACACAAATTTTACAAAATTATATCCACAAACTGATGTGGACCAATTAGATTAGGAGAGATAAGGAAGAAAGAGAAAGTGAAACTTTATCTGATTGGGCCATGGATGATGCCATGTCATTATGTGAAAATTTCTGCATCAGTACTAATAAATGGGGGCATTGGATAGCAGGTATCTTATCTTCAACCTCTGCATCAGTACTAATAAATGGGTCACCATCTGATGTTTTCAGTTGCTCTAGGGGGGTTAGGCAAGGGGATCCTCTATCCCCGTTTCTTTTTATTCTAGCAATGGAAGCATTAAATTCCGTTTTTGTGAAAGCTGGAAATTTGGGTTTATTGAGGGGTATACGTCTCCCAAATAATGGTCCCATTCTTACTCACTTCATGTTTGAGGATGATTTAATAGTTTTGGGGGAATGGTCAGCTATGAATGTAATGAATATTATCCGAATTATGAGGGTTTATTCTTTAATTTCTGGGTTGGGCATAAATGTTAATAAAAGTAACATTTTTGGCATTAATGTGGATCAAGATGTGGTAAGGGACATTTCAAATAAGATTGGGTGTAGGGTGGGTTGTTTGCCATTTGAATATCTTGGACTTAAAATGGGAGCAAACATGAATCTACATAAAAACTGGGCTGATTTGATTGAGATATTCAAATGTAGGCTGTCCCATTGGAAAGCAAACAGATTATCTTTGGCGGGACGACTAACTTTGGTAAAATCTGTCCTAGATAGCCTGCCTGTGTATTATTTTTCTTTATTCAAAGCTCCTAATAAAGTTATTGAATCCTTGGAAAAAATAAGGAGAAACTTTCTATGGGGGGGATCGGAGAAGAATGCTAAAATAAATTGGGTTTCATGGTCCAAGGTAATGGCTCCGAAAAATGAAGGGGGTCTTGGGATAGGTTCTCTTAAACATTTAAACATAAGTTTATTGTTGAAATGGCATTGGAGATTTAAGCAGGAATCTATTCCCGTCTGGAAGCAAGCAATATGTGCAATTCATAATAGCATGGAAATCTCTTCTTGGCTTCCTCTCAAAAATAATCTCTCATGCTCCTGGAAAAACATTTGTAAAGTCCAGAACGAGCTTCGGTCATTCAATATTGAGGTTTCACAGATGATGGTAGAGGAAGACAGTGAATGGCATTGGAAAGGTGACGATACCGGAAAATTTTCTGTGGCATCTGCTAGATGGACAATTGTTAATTCTTTTAGTCGGGCTAAGGAGTTTACTTTTTGTTGGAATAAATGGGTCCCAAGAAAAGTGAATATCTTTGCTTGGAGGGCGGAAATGGAGAGACTACCTACTAAGATGGCTTTGATTCGGAGACAAATTCAGGTTCCTTCATCTCTTTGCTCTTTATGTAATTTATATGAAGAGTCGTCAGAGCATCTTTTCACCTCTTGCGAATATGCTAATATGATGTGGTGCTACATTAGTTCTTGGTGTAAAATTCAGCCTCTCTTTAATTTTTCCGTTCGAGATATTATTTGCTATAAGGGCAGCAGAAATGAGGAATTGAATGAAGTGGTCCGAGCAATTTTATTGACTACCTGTTGGTGCATTTGGAAAGCGCGAAATGAGTCTTGTTTCAAGGGGTCTAAACAATCGTGGCTAAAGATCAAAGAAGACGTCCTCTGCCTTAGCTATTTGTGGATTAAAAATCGAGCAAGATGGTCTCAGTTGACATGGGAACAATGGCTGGGATTTAATATCAGTAGCTTGGATGGGTGGGGCACGGCTTGGATCAAATAAGCTGACATGTCCTGGAAGTTTGTGTTTACAGCAAGCATTATTTGTCTTATTAAACTTAGTGGTGTAACCAAGTCTTGGTAGTCTATCTCAGGATCCATTCGGGGAGTTATCAAAAACGGGGTGAGGTGAAAACCGGTGGCTCGGCCCTCACTTTCGGGGATTTTTTCCTGACTTTGGTTAGGTTTTTTTCATCCCTTTTATCTCCCTCTCAGTTCGGATCTTGAGGGTCGGGTGGTATTAGAAGTAAGGTGATTCTCATTGGTGTATGTACATTTGTACGTTATTGGCATCTAGTATCTTGCTAGTTGTCTATTTAATATATTCTGCCTTTCAAAAAAAAATTATGTGAAAATTTCTTTGTAAAATTTGAGTGAGCTTAGCAAGCCTAAAAAAAAATTAACCAATGAAATATATACGAGTGATGCATTATATAAGACCACTAGTTGCGGGACGAATAAATAATTTGTTAATTTATACGTTTGGTTGTTTTTATTATTCAAAGATTGTATCATAGATTAATTGTTGATTATAGATTAATTGTTGATTTGAGACATCGAATAAAGTCAATAAAATAATACAACAAACTAATTAATATAACATCAACAATGTTAAAAGTAGAGCTTCAAATTATAAATCATATCTTAATGTAATAGTACTGTAATTAAATACATATACATTTTCTATAAATATTTATCAATTAACTTTTTGTCCTTTTAAGTAAATTCACACTATAAGCTTTCAGTTAAAGCTACTTTGCTAAACGTTTATAAAAAAGTAATAAGCTTACCGCTTCTAAATTAAAAAATAAGCCCCAACAACCATCTCTTATCGTATCCAAAATCACACCTTACATGCATGGTAAATAAAAATTATCCGTTAAATGATAGATTAATTTTTAAAAATATTACTATAATTAGTTCACGATGTAAGTCGTTAGATGTCCTGACTCCTGACAATTAAAAATGATGTAAAGTAGGGGTGAGCATGGTACGGAACCGGTACCGAACCGTACCGAACCGGTTGGTACCGGTTATTTTTTTGGCCCTAAAGTGAGTACCGAATACCGGACCGTTTAAAGCGGTACGGTACCGGTATGGTTCCGGTACCGGTCCGGGTAAAAGTGGTACTATACCGCTTTGGTACCAAAAAATAATAGAATATTATATCTACGTATTTTGTACTCGATAAAATTCAAAGAAGATAAATGTTAATGAATCTCAAATAAATAAAAACATCGTTAAGTGACATAGATGGATATTGACGAAGAAAAACAAATATATACAACGACGTTATTATACCGTGTTAAGTGATTTGGTAATGACACAACTCACGGTCCTTACCTTTATATTAACAAGCAATATGTTTGGAATCCGATTTAACTAGGGTGCTAAAAACGTGATTGTTTGTGTAGCAAATAGTATTAGCTAGCAAGAATTCTATAAAATTACAATTTTATTCATACGTGAGAGTCTAACTCTATTTTTTATACTTCTTAATTACGCAAAAAATATCATTTTTATAATCATAGACATATTATATGATCATAGAAATGAAGTTTCAAATAAATATTTTTAAACTATAAAAAGAAGATGGCCAATGATATTTCCACCCAAGAAAATGATATTTCCACCAAAACTTTGCAGTAGACAGTTGTACAGTATGCATAAATAATTGTACATAATGGTGGATTTATCATTTTCAAAGGTGGAAATATCAATGCCCAAAGAAGATACTACCTATAACAAATAAAAACATGTATATTTCGGATATGGTACCAAAGCGGGAAAAGTGGTAAAATACCGGTACCGAACCGGTTGGTACCGGTTATTTTTTGGCCCTAAAGTGAGTACCAAATACCGGACCATTTAAAGCGGTACGGTACCGGTTCGGTACGGTACCGGTACGGGATCGGGATTCGCGTACAAATGCTCACCCCTAATGTAAAGGTTCAAACTTCACGGTATACACCTAAATAATAGTGTGTTTGGTAACAACGGGCTAGAGCTGGGGGTTGGAGTTTGGGCTGGAACTGGAGCTTGTGGCTGGAGCTGGGCTGAGACTTCTATACAAAAGTCACTTCAAAAAACTTCTTGTTTAAGAGCTTCTATGAGCTTATTTTTTCTACAAGCCCCACTTTTTTTGTGTTGCCAAACAAATCTTATAGCTAGGGCCTATTAAAAATAAAAGTTCAAACCTGTAAAAACCCGTAGAAGCCCCTCTTCCAAACACACCCTTAAAGATGGCTAATTCGGTATTACTTCCCTCTCATTTTAATTTTCTACACTAGTGTTTTTATTTGTTAAAAAACGGATAAATTATCTATTTTCAAAATAATAAGTAGTATAAATCATTTTATTCTCATTTAAAACTCTCAATTTTTATTTTCTTACTCGATCCGTCCCAATTTAATTATCGACTATATATCACAATACATATAATTTTAAAAAAGTACAATAACTACACTTCAAACCAACAAGATTTCATTATTCTCCATTCAAACACTATGTGAATTGTTGAAATTGAAAGTGAACATTTATTTTCGAGCATTCCAAAATAAACGATAAAATCGGGATGGAGGGACTAATAATTTTCAGTCAAATATGTTTTAAACATAAATGCAAAATTAATACTCCCTCCGTCCCAATTTTATTGTCACCAGACAAAAAGACACGCAGTTTAAGAAAATATAACTATCTCTCTCTTACTTTTTGATAAAATGACAGTTTTACCCTCTACTTTTTACCTATTTTTTTGTCTTATATATATACACTAGGGGTAAAAAAGAACTTTATTTCCTTAAACTTTCTATTTATGGAAGTGGACAATTAATTTGGTACACCCCAAAATGGAAATAATGGACAATAGAAATGAGACGGAGGGAGTATATAATTAATCTATCATAAATCAAAGAGAAAGTGTTCAGAGACAATTATTAGATGACAAAGAGAGTAGCTAAATGACTTACAAAACCACAAAGGCCTTGTTCTAATATAATATTAGAGCAATTAAAGAATCGAATGTTCATTGGCCTAGTATGAGGTTGTAAATCTTACGATATGTAACATGTGTGAACAGGTGTTTCTGTTTCTTTAAAAAAAATAATGAAGAAAAAAAATACTCCCTAATCTTTGTAGCACTGAAGTCATATTCGATATCGGCTGTGAATATGATAGATGCTGGGTTCATAAGTAATATATTGATCTTACTAGACACAAAGAGTTTTTAGTACACAAACATTGCAAATCCCATGAGAACTTTGTAGTTTTGACCGAGAGTGGTGCCAGTATGAATGACCTCCTAGGAAATCTTCGTAACTTCACCAAAAATAAAGTCGCGAGACTAAGAGTAAACGGACAATATGATAATTGTGGAAATCCAAATGTTGGAATATTAAGACAAAATTCGTGCGAGTTATCTAATACTTTTATAAAGGGTTTACACACTTTCTTCACAAAGTTTAAAATTTAAAGATGCAAAATTTCTTGAATACCCTTTTTATCATTCATAGAAATATTACAGTTATAATCATTAATTGCATGATTAACAAATTGCAATACCTTCCATATTAAAGTTATAGAACTTATATGAATCTAAAATAGTTTGATTCCCCTCTACTATCATACATTAACCATTACCAAATTCTTTTACTATCACAAAAATTATTAAATGAGCATATGACGATCAACAAACTACTGACATCACTTATAATAAATTTCAAATTCCGTCACTTAGCGCAGGTGTCTTCTAGTACATATGATGCACGTGTTTCACGAAAAAAAAAAAGTTTACAAAATTCATGAGTGACGACGAGTGTTCAGTCGGACCTAGCCGTACATAATTGACCAACATATATCATCATACCATAAATTCAAGTAAAAATCCACTTAAAAGAATTAGATCCACTTAAACTATTGCAAGAGAAAGCAAATTTAACTTTCTTTTAATCTTCATAATAAATAATAATAATAATAATAATAATTGTCGATAACTTACTTTAATAACACAATTGTGTGACACATGGCCCACGCTAGCTGCTGATTGCATGTAGGTACAAAGAAAATTACAACTCTTAAATTTTTGATGTGACACATAAAAGATTTAATGTGAATGAAATGTTTATCGTGTGAGCACTGTAACAATCGTGTAATACTACCATTCAAAGTGATTTTATATTATTATAATCGTATTATTAAATATTTTATGTAAGCAAATTTGCAATTTTTATTTATTTATTTATTTTGTTTCTCAATCTAAATATCAACCAATGATATAAATAACATGTTTCTTTTTGTTTGCAAATTTATTTTTCTTCCTTTATAAGATAGCAGTTATATTCGGAGCCACTAAAACTAAGTTATACAAACAATAAAAAATATATTTCATATCAAGGAGCCCTTGAACTACCGTATCAAGGTGATCCTCTAATCATGAGTTAAAGACTTAAAGGTACCGACATCTAGAGATGAGCAAAGACGGGTTAAAATCAGTTTTCAGTCTAGTTCAAAATAGATTTTAACTGGACTGGTTTTTAACAATTTGTCAGTTTTTTTAGGACTGGCAATTCAGTTTCGAACCATTTCAGCCCAGTCCATTTTTTTTCCCTCTTCGACTGATCTAATCTATGGCCAAAACTTCAAAAATATAATCACGGTAGTACATGGAAACCATATTCTACTTTTATTGTACATGAAGTATTTTAATTCTAATTTGTAAACCTGATGAATATGATGATGAAGATATATGAATGACTTCGAGCCAAATCGATAAAGTTCGAACTCAACTCATTTGACATTTACAAGCTCGGCTCAAGTTTGACATGTCTATATTAATATATAATTTATTATATTATTATACATACATTATTATTATTATTATATAAAGAAATATTAATGTATACACACGATAGAATCGATTAGGATCTTGACCTTGTGCGAGCTTGAACTCAATTAAGATCGGTTTAAGTTGAGTTTTTAACGAGTCGAGCTCTAGTAACTCACGACTACCTACGCTCATTCACACCTATACAGATACATAAGTGCATATAATTATTATATTGGAAAACTTCAAATTTATACAAAATTATTTTAGGACTGATTTCAGTCTTTTACCAATTTTGGACTGATTTCAGTCTTTTTAAGATCGGTTTTAGTCATTAACCAGTTTAAAACCGGTTTAAAAATGGTTTCAGTCCGGTTCATGACCGATTTCAGTCTTTAACCGGTTTTGGACTGAAACCAGTTTCGGGTTGGTCCGATTTCAGTCCAGTTTTTAACCGGTCTCGACTGAAAGTAGGACAGATTAAGGACTGTTGGGCAGTCCTAGGACCAGTCTGGTCTTTTTCCAGTTCAATGTTTTTAGGACCGGTTTCAGTCCAGTTAAAAATCGATTTCAGTTTTTATACTGTTTTGCTCATCTCTACCGACATGTAACAAATTATTAACCAAAATCTTTGTTGAATTATTTATTGAACTTTCAGTACCACTATTGTGTTTATCAAATATTAAACTATTGCTATTTGTATAATTTATCTGCTATGTCATATATTGATATTTATATATAAGCTAATCTAGCATATATTTCATACATGATACAAATTTAAATTATATTTCTTTTAAAATTAAGATTACTATATTATTTAATTTATTATAGATGCATCATCCATTTTGAACAAAACCTATACCCCGTTTAATTTACTCCAGAAAAATAAAGGATTTTGATAACAAATATGCTCTAAGGGCATTACTTAAGGTTACTATAAATATTACGTAAATATTAAATGAACATCTAACATTTCATGTTTATAAGTAATCACAAAGTCACTTTCCGTATATAATTGATAGATTGGTGATTATTATGATAACAATCTTATTTATTTATTGTTTGAAAGTGTTTTTAGTAACCTTAACCAATGCCTTAAGGGCAATAGTTATCAAAATCCAAAAATAAAAATAATAAATAAAAAAAATATTAATTCGAGTGCTAAATCCTTGCAAAAAATGATGGCTTAATTTTATTCCCATTTCTTAAATATACACACATCTAACTTACTAATCTGAAAATATAGAGTAAAAATAAGAATAAAAATTTTATATTATGAATACATGAAAATACTACGCTTTTATAAAAAGTTAAGAAATTAAAATTATAAAGTCAAAGCCAAAGAGCATTAGCTTCCTTTAAAATTGGAACCAATTCACCGGTGATATGTTTGGACATTAATCTGTCTAATCCACCAAACAACTTCCCACCCACATACACCACCGGAAACTCTATCATCAGTCCACCGTCGACGTGATCATCACCGGCTGAGATACTCGACAACTCATTAATCACGTTAGCCACGTCACCTTCATCAACGGCTGAGATTGTAGGGTTTACACCTAGGCCTACTAACAAAAGCTTAACAACGTGACACATGCAACACCCACGTTGACCGAACACCATCACTGCGTTCTCCGACACCAGCTCACCAACTGGCCGGATACAATCGTTATTAGTAGCTGATTTTTGCATGGTCGCTCGTTTAAGTAATTGTTAATTGGGTGGGTATTAAAGAAGGTGGTGGCCGGGTTTATCTTTATATAGAGGAAAAACAGAAGAGAAGCCGCGAAAAGTCAACGAGAGTGACGCAAAGATGAACGTCATCGGGGACAGTTTGGGACCGTGTGACGACGAGGGTTTTATGGCCACTGAATTAATGACGAATCGATGACGGGGTTATATGGAATTTTAAACGTGTATCCATCAAGTCTATTGGGAACCACAATTTCATTCTAGAAACGTGGTAGAAATTATTCGAACGTCATGTTTGACGTAAGGACGGACTTATTTATTTATTTATTTACTAACATTTGTATATGAGACGATGCTAGAATTTTGGATGGTAATGGAGTTTGTAGCGAGAAGTTAAGAAGAGTATTTTGAAGGGTGATGATTCGTACGTCATCAATTTTTTTGCCGTACATCATTAAATATATTTTAGATTGTTGTACAGTACAACAACTTAAAACATGTTTAGGGGTATACAGAGAAAAAATAATGACGTACGAATCACTTCTCTATTATGAAGTGTATTGTAATCGTTTTGTGTGGCTCGTGGTGAAACTTTTATGATGGAATAAATAATCATATATTTTTTTGTTGTTGTTGTTGTTGTAATTATCGGTTGAATCATTATTTTTTTAGAGAAGGCAATAAGCCAATAATTTTACAATTAAGAGTTTGAAATTAAAAGTTAGAAACGATTAAAGAGATGAAATCCACTCCCACTCTATCTAATACGTAGTAATTACTTGACTATACATACATATACTATTAATTAATATTTATTGGAATATGATATGAAGTATTATTACTTCATTCATTCGCTATAAACGATTTATGACTAATCATCATGAATTATAATCTAAAACCCCTTTAGAAATACACTGACCAAATGGCTAAGTAGTCAAGTAGGTCCTTTTTTTTTTTTTTTTCTTTTCTTTCTTTTTTTTAAAAAAAAAAAAAAAACAAAATTAGGTCCTCTTTAATAGCACGAAGTTTAGTTGTGAAAGCCCAAAATATGAAGCAAGCCTTCGGTTGACCAACCGTTTGGGCTTTCTGACTTGGTTTCCGCTTTCGGTAGGCCCATTTCAATATTAGAGCATCAAACTAATATATTTCTTCAAAATTATCAAAATAATTATCCAATTTAAACTTCCAATCAATCAAAATGTTTTACGAATATACAAATGAAATTTTATTGGTGAAGAGCGTGATAGTCCCAACTTTTTTAAAACTGTGTGTAAATTGAAAGTGGATAATTTAATTTGGAACAGAAAAAGTATGTTATTTAAGTTAAATTGAAATTCGTCAAAAGACTCGAAACAACTAAATTAAACTCAAACCCAATGAAGAGCCATGGTACCACGAAAATATACGGTGCCTAACGTGGACCTAACAGATCCATGACTATACCGATGGGAGGCCACGGTACTTGCCCAAAAATAATAAGTTGCCTAACACCGACCTACTGATTACAATCAAGAAATATATTACATCAATAATATCTTTGAAACCATTACACGTAATATACTATACGTTCATATAATCATGTTCATCCATATAACTAATGAATTATACCAAGATTAAACTCCTATAAATGTACTAGCTTCCAACTTATATATTTTGCTAGCTACTTATAACAAGTTAATTTAAATTTACAATATTCCAAAATCCAAATTACATACATAAGCTAGCCATGATTGGTTAGTAACAAGTCATGTCATGGCTCTTGACTAAAGTACCATGCATCTTGTATCTTTGATCTTTCACATAATTCAAAACGATTACGATACAACACCTCATGTGGTAAAACTTATACATTATTCTAAATTCGATAATTGAACCCCGGATAATAAATGGGCCCTTATGAGAGTGACTCTCAACACTTATGGATCATATACTACACGAGAATCAACATCTTATTACGTATAATTTCTTCATTATTCTTTGCTTGATCCGGTTGGAAGTTGAATAAATGTCGTTGGATCATCTTGTAGAACAAAACTTGGGATAACGTGAGACGGTATTTCTCTATTGATTTGCCTTCGATCAATTTCATATGATATAAAAGGACAGTCGACGTTATAATTTTGAACAAAGCTCATGTTCCTAGTTTTAGGGTTTCTCTCGGATTTCTCATCAAGTGACGATGATTCTTTGACACCCGATGCACAATTCCTTGGTTGTGTTTGATAGAACACTTTTGAGAGAACTATTTCTCCATCTTTTTCTTCCTCGTTGTTACCAAGATGATATTGGTGCATCACCCAATTTGTTTTTTCTGGTTTCTTTTGCCTACCGTAGTTTGTATATAGCACGAGTATCTTCTTGTACCCTTGTACTAAACCCGACATCAAAACTGGCCTAGTTTTCCCTGTTTTGTGCCATCTTGTTTCACCCCTTTCGGCATCCATGTGCACCTTTCTTCGCTTTCGTGTGCCTGTCGTGTAAGCCTTTGAAGGACGGTGAAAAAAATGGCGAATTTGGCCATCATTGCTTACTCCTGCATCATAATTAACAGATAGCTTTTGTTGTTTGATATGGTTTTGAAATCAAATTGCTGTTGAATGTGGAACATATCAATAAAAAGTCTGATATACTATTATTATACTATACAATTATAATAAGATGATGAGTCTTTTGATGGAATATATTGTGTCCCAACTTTGTCAAAGAAATAATAATTAAAATAACTTATCAGAAGCAAATATTTGTTTTTCTGATTGAAGTACTAATTAATATATGTTTTAAATGGCTCTTATATACCTTGAATAGTTAGTACTATCTATGTGATTTGTTCTCCTATATTCATCACTACCCAATTTGTATAATAATATTAACTAATCAAATCTAATCAAATCATGTATCCCAAATGAAAATAAATTGATCGATTACCTGGTAATTTTTCAGGATGAGTATAACAGATTCCAGTTTCACCTTCAATTGTAGGTATGAATTCATCAATAAGAGGATGAAGCTCATTAGTATCACACCCAACTTTAGCCCTTAAATGCTCAAGAATTTCTTGATCAGTCGGGTCAAACTTCACTCCGGCTGGTAATCCGGGCAAATCATGAATCAACCCCTACATCCGAAATATTAAACATTATATATCATTTCAAGAAAACAATATAGAAACACAAACAAAATACAAAAATAATTGAACTTGATACCTTAGGTTGAACTTGTATGGCATGTCCACAAGAAGGACATGAACTTGTGGCAATATTCTTGGGATTTCTTGAAGAAGTTGTGAGGTTTTGGAGAGTATTGTTTTCATCATTACACCATGTCATTTCTGTTGTTTTTGGCTGATTTCATACTATTTCTATATTTAGCAATTTGTGTATCCTCAAAGTGAAGAAACTTAACTAAGATAGAAAGATTGATATATTCTCAGTAAAGAAAATAAGACAACTATGGTTGGAGTACATAAGAATTAAAGATCCAAACAAAGTAAATTCTCTCTCTCTTTTAAAGAACAAGATCTGTGAACCAACTCTAGCTTCTTGTGGGTTTATTCTTCTAGTACTTCTTTTATAATTTGAATCGGCGAAAAGGGTGAAACTCGAACCTGATATCGTCCCTTGATGTTGGTAAGGAATAGAATCCTTCTTTAATCACTTTTTTCTGTTATAAAACCCTAATCTTGCATCAAGAAACACCTCAAAGACTCTTGAGATATATAGTGAGAGAAAGATAGAGACGTACATAAAGGGTCTTCTTTTGTTGATTATTTATTTGGTAAGGAGGAATGAAAATGGGTTTTTTTGTAGACATAAAGAATTAGGATTGCTTGGACGCCAAGTTGAGTTATGTTTAGGTGGAAACACAAACACAAGTAGCAATCTTGATGCAGTGGGGGGTTTCTTTCTTTTTTCCTTTTGTCTTAGAAGAGGTCTTTGCAACTACTAATGGTAAATTACTAAAATGCCCCTCAACGATTACTTATCCGGTAGGTATAGTAACCTTCTAACACCGGTGATTGCTGAAAGAAAGAATCGTTTTCCGAATTAGGTCATCATATCCGTTAACATCAATTACGACCATTGAAAAATACAAAACGTACTATGGAGCATTATATTAAAAAAAAAAAAAAAAATCAAAATCGATCACTGTCGAGATTAGGTATAATTTGCTCATTATATATTAACATCATCGACGACCATTGAAGTAAAATGAAGATTTAACCACAAGCAATTAACGTACAAAACGAGTAATATTAGCTAGTGAACTAAGTTTTATAATCAATAAGTTCAATGAAGTATTCAAGAATAATTAACTAAAAACCCTAATTGTGAAAATTGAAAGATGGATGGAGTGGAGATGAAGCAACAGTAGATATAGAGGGGGAGAGCTGTAGTGTCAACCTAGAGTAAGGCCAAAGCTATCCATTCATGGCTTCTTTACCTTAACCATATGTTTAGTATAGTAAATTTTGTAACCGTAGAATATATATATATATATATATATATATATATATATATATATATATATATATATATATATATATATATAGCAAATTATAACTACACCAACTTTGTAACTTCCGGTATGTTTGTTCATATCTTTAAGTATACTTCTCATTTCAGGTATTAAATGGATGGATGGTAACATATATATGAAGTAAAAAGGAAAGAGGTAAAATTAATCAAGACGTAGCTAGATCGAAGAATGGCATATATGATATGATATGAATTGATTTCTAACAAGATCAATGTTTTGACATCATAACATGTGGAATGTTTTGAACGTTAAAAGATATATATTGAAATAATAATAATAATAATAATAATTATATTTATATAGTTGTTGCGCATTGAATGATTTATCAACTTGTGAAGGAAGAAAAACAAATTAATTAGTAGTAAATGAAAAGTTGAAGACTAGAGAGATGTCCTTTTATTTACTCTTTTTACTTAATTAAATGTTAGTTTAATGTACTTGATTGATTAATTAATCGTATAATTGAAATTAATATAAACATCGTGATAATTGTAATTTTATTACTCCGTATTATTAACCGCATCAGTAATATTAATTAACTTTCTTGAAATAGAAAGGTTATCTCGTTGAATTTCAAAAGGTTGGCGTACAAGTCTTGAGATTGAAATCTATGTATTTAATTTTAGATTAAATTCGACCATCTAAAATCAAAAATATTATCTCTCTTCCTTTTAATGGCAATTTCCTGAATTTAATATATTATTCATGTTGAATATCAAAAGTAAACTTGGATCGCATAAATTAGACTATTTATGCACTTGCCCTTATATCTTCCTTCAAATAGACATATAATTGATCGAGGGGTACGTCGTTAATGAGTATATGAATACTGAAAGACTTCGTATAAAAGACCTCGAACCTACTTGTTTAGATTAATGTTGATAAATAATGCGAATATTTAAAAAACAAATCGAGGGTGGTGATGAACTTAATTTTGGGAGAGCAATCGTGGTTGAATCGCTCTGAAGATTTATGAGGTGTTGGCCTGAAATGGAGGCTAAGCACTAGTATTTATAAGCAAACCCTAGCTTCTAGAATGTTCTAGAAGCATGGGCGTCGGGATTACAAGCATGGGAGACATTCTCTGCACTTGAGCCGACGTGGACCAATAGAATGAATGGCCTGGCTAGGTTAATGGGCAAGCCATGCACATAGTACCTGCATATAACGTTCACTGACCGTACATTTGTTTGGAGAATGTCGGGTCATGCAGAATGTGTGATTCTCATGCCGTGATGGGCGCATGCATGCTCACAATTCTATAAGTTTCCATCCTTGGTAACGGTGCCGTGATCCGGTTCCAATGAGGCTAGGCGCGGAATGAATGCTGTGTGTTCAGCTAATCATCTTTTGTGTCACGATCGGGCTCCGTGGTCCGGAGTCGGTGGGTGTTAACTCGGGAATTGGTGCAATTGCCACACGTGACATATTCCGAACTCGGACTCACTCCGTGGTCCGGTCCTAGAGGTAATATTTTATATATCATTGTATATTCCGGACTCGGACCTTCTTAGTGGACCGGCGTCCGGGGCCGATAAGGGCCAACTCGAGAATGGATGCCATAGCCATGAGCGGCATGCTCCGGATTCGGACATGTTCCGTGTTCCGACCAGTGGCGGATCCAGAAAGTAATATCGTGGGGGGCCGAAAATAATCGACCTTCAAAAAATAGCGTAAAATCAAGAAAAGAAATATCGTTAACATGCAACAATCAACCAAAAAAAATGACTTATAAACGTCATAACTGGATTAACAGCCTTAAAAAATGCATCAAATTAATTTAACGACAAATGAAATTTGATGTACTGTGTAGTTAACAAAACAAGATGTCAAATATTAATGGGCCATTAAGTATTTAAATTTGGGGGCTTATTAGTTTTTTCCTATAATATTATGCTGTTGGGCTGGGCTTGACTGGGGGCCCGGGAACCCCCTGTTTGTACTCTGAATCCACCCTTGGTTCCGGCGTCGGAGCTGATGATATGTATATCATTAATCATTTCTGTTAAGAAGTTCTTTCTTTTTTGAAAATGAGTAAAAGATTTAAGCTCTACATTAGTAAATTATTCCATCATCTATCTTTTTTATTTAGTTAGGTCTATATATCATTATTCTTTTTATCAATTTTTCGGTAAACCAAAAATTATAATCGGCAATTAATAAGTTTCAAAAGACGCATCCGAACAATCGTTGATAGGGTTAAAGACGTTGTTGTAGTAAACAATAAACAAATAATGGTTATTTTGACCTTAAAAAATGAATAATTTAGTGTTTCAAGTTGCATAAGGTGACAAGTGAAATATACAATGGATATAAATAGTTGTCAATTTCGGGTGAGAGGCTTCTCAAGCAAGCCACGCAATACAAAACTTATGGGAGAAGGTTTCCTAGTCTCTTAAGTAACGCGTACTGGGTTTTGGGCCAACTAAAAATGGGCCGGTTCAAGTTTTAATCAAAATTGATTACTTGTAGACTTGTAGACTTGTAGTTGAGTAGTTCTTTAGTGTGAATCTGAATTGAGCACGCATGTTTATTTTCCTCATAAACCCGTATACTAGGGTGGGCCTTGGCCCAGATCTTTGAAGCACAATTAGCAATTTAGTACTTTGAAATTTGGTATCAATAAATAAATAAATAAATATATATATACCTATATAGGTGGAGGTTCATATGAGAACCAACTAAAAGTTGAGAACCTTGAGAACCACTACATTACATGTTTGTTCACATGTGATTTAACTTCATTCACATGTGAACATTGATTTATATTAGATTTGTAAAGAAAAAAAATTAAAAAATCCTAAATTATAGCGAAAAACACAAAAAACAAATATATGTTCACATTTGATGATAATGTGAACAAATCATGTAAAAAGCGTTTTAAGACGTGATTTTCGAATTTTTTTCTTTACCAATCTAACCGAAATCAAAGTTCACATGTGAATGAAGTTAATCACATGTGAACAAGCATGTAATCTAGTGGTTCTCAAGGTTCTCAACTTTTAGTTGGTTCTCATTTGAACCTAACCCTATGTATATATATATATATATATAGACTTAGGATCCTGTGAGAACAATACAAAAAAAATCTCATTTTTCCACACTTTTTTCTCCACACTTTTAGAAAGTGTGTAAAACTTATAAGATTTTCCAAACTTATATATGTAAGAAAAAGAAGCTCACACTTAAAAGTGTGAAGAAATGATGACTTTTCAACACTTAAAAATGTGGAAAAAAATTTGTAACACATGACTTTTCCACACAAGAGAAAGTGTGGATAAATTGGGTGTTACAAAATTTTTTCCACACTTTTAAGTGTTAACTTTTTTTCTCCACACTTATATATATAACACCCCTCATTTTGTATATTAATATTATAATAAGAACACGGAAGCGTAGGAATTTGAACACATTTATAACTTCATATTTTATTAATTTACATGAACAGTTTATAAGTTTAAGTGACACCGATATGAAACTGTCCAAAAGACTACATATGTCGGGGCATTATATAAAACCAAACTAGTTTAGTACAAAACGGATCAGAGTAGCTTGCTGTCAAACTATCCTTGCTTCAAAAGCATCCTTTTCCTGCTACCCATCTATCTAACAAAATCTGCAGGAAGTAAAGAGGAGGGATTAGCACATAGCTAAGTGAGAGAGTTCATCACCCAACATTTAACTTAGCATAACCACTAATTACATCAAATAACCGCAAATACATCAATCAACAATAATATAATGAGGATCGGTGGTTCTGAGGATAACCATAATACCCGGGTGGCTCCTCAAGAACACTTATCCAAACATATCCGTATGGCCATAACAGACGAGACCGATAGCTAGTGGTTATCCTACTCAGATACAGTTCAATACACATAACAGATGAAGCATATAGTTCAACAACTTGTTGACCTCATTAACAATCAATACCCAAGGTCACACATAGCACATAGATATATATAATCAACAATAATGACTAAATTAATCTATAATCATATCTACGTTTATCCGTTGTAGTCAAATGATTACAACTAATTCAAATGGTGATTTTTGAATCCACTCACCAATACCTTCGTCTTCAACAACTCAGAACCTGGGATCACTTATCTTTCGGAGGATCTGAGAATCAATAATCAAATACAAGTTAGTAATTTGGACCATCAATACGTAACTTATATTAACCTTCAACATTAGGACTTAATACAAGTGACATTAAAATTACAAGTTCCTAATCATGTATTATTAATCAACATATAACTATCATCAATTAACTTTATTAATTTATCATTGTTACAATCAACTAAGCATACAATTTAACAAACAAAAGAAGTGCTGGACTGGGAACACAAGCAGCCGGGTGGGCACACTTAGCCGCCGGCTGAACCCACAAGCCGTCGGCTCCCAACACAAACCTGTCGGGTATTTTAAGTTTTTCATCAACAGAAGTAAATCGCGTTTTAAAGCTATTTTTACCCGCCGGTTTGGGTCCTCTGATCGCTGGCTAGGCTGTTTAGCCGCCGGCTAAGGGTCAAGACCCGCCGGGTTGTTCTTCGTTTGCAGCAGCAGCTGCAGGTTTAAACTCTGCACGAACCTAAATCTTTCAATTCTCAAATTCCAGCTACCAAATCAACAAGTCCACGTTTTTAGTACTAAGGGAACATCATATTACTATTAGTCACTTCTAACAACTTCAATTAACATCAACTATCATCAATTTCATACCAAAATCATAAAACCCATTTAGGTTTCCAACTAGTTTCAATCATAGTTCAAAAACATGGATTTGATCCATATAACTAATCAAGAATCATCACATATCATCCTATATCATAAGTAATTATCATATAACTCAAACACCCAAAGCAAATCATCAATCACTCATCAATTTAACATGTGAACTTATGAAATATTTACTTACAATAGATAGATGAACAAAGTAATGGATAATAGAAGATAGATGATGATGATGTTTGCTATGATTCACAACTTCAATTTACACCTTCACTTTAGATGATTCAATTTTGAGTTTAAGTTAGGGTTTATGTAACACCCCAGTTTTCAAGGTATTACTTTAGTAAATAAAAATAAGTTTTAATAGCTCAGTTTTACAGTATTATTTTAGTGTACAATAAAATATACATCTTTTTAATTATAGATCTCTAAATAATGAGATATAATAGAAAACGCAAACTAGTTGTTCAGTTCCAGACTGTGTAGTATAGTAAATAAATAAAAGATATAAACACTGATACGTGTTTTGTCCCTGTGATCTCAAAACATTCAAGAACTCTTAAAATAGAAATCAAGAGAAATCGCAGGAACAAATTCATCATCTCAAATCATTCAATTAATCTTCATCACAAGCTCTAAAGGATTAATTCTCCATCTTTTCATCATCTTTGATTCCTTGTAAGTAATTTTCCTTCTTCAAGAACCCTAGAAATTGGGTTTTCATGGGTTTTAGCTAATTAGTATGAATTAATCCGAATTTAGGGTTTGTAATTGAATAACTAGTGTTAGTCTAGTTTATGAATGATAATTAGATGCTTAATTTCATATTAGAAGTGATAGATTATGTTTAAGGTTCATGAAGGTTTTTCATGAATCTTGCTCTTTAGCTTGAAATAATGATTAGAGATGGTGGTAGTAGTAGGATAATAGTAATTATGAATATGAAAGAGTAACTAGTCAAATTAGTGAAAGTAAAAGTTAGTTTGATCATAGTGGGGGAGAAGAGAATTAGATGTTTGTAGTTTAAAGTTGTGATTAGTTATTGATTTTGTGTTATGCATATTGTATTAGGTGCTCAGGAAGAATTATTATTGTTTGATCATCTTATTACAAGTTGTGCTACAAATCAAGGTGAGTTATGAAATGAATAGATCATAATTATGTAAATGATTGTGATTAGTTGTGATTAGTTGTGATTATAATATGATTATGATGAAAGGTTATGATTAGAATGGCTAATAGAAATTAGCCATATTTGATTAGAATAGCTAACCAAGGTTAGCTTTGTTTGATTAGTAGCTAACTTATGTTAGCTAAATTATTGATTAGAAATGTGCACATATGATTAGATTTGTGAAAGTGGAGTTGCAAGAAAAGGGAAGTAATTTCTTTACCTTGCTTATTAATTGTTTTATTTAATAATGCATCGTAATGATTAGTTTTCATATTCTCACTAAGCAAATTGCTTAATTAGTCTAGCTATGTTGTAGGTACAAGTGAAAGCGGAAAAGGGAAAGATACTGCAAAAGGCTAGAAGTGGAGTTGCTAGCTTGTTGTAAGTTACACAAGCTTCTCTTTAAATTATCGTTTTGAAACCTTGAAAGATCGCCCAAACAATGTTTTGACATGTTTTGGATGTGAAAGTAATAATTAGATAGACTATGTTGTAATAGTATAAAAATTGTGAACGATTAGTAGATATGGTTTTAGAATGTGTAAAGTTGCAAGTTGTAGTAGAAGTGATATTTTGGTTATGTACCTATTGAAAGTTTTAAAGAAAGTCAAATGTGGTATTAGTCAATTTTGAAGGGCGTTTAGCCATTGAATGGGTTAAATTTGCTATTTTGGATCAGCGGGTCAAAATGGGTCAAAACGGGTCTTAATGACATCTATGAATCAATTTGAGTTACACAAAGTTTTAAAGTATAGTGATAAGCCTCACAACTTTGTTTTGATGGTAGAAATGTATGTTTAAAAGTTCAGCTCCTAAGTCTCTATGGTTTGAGATTTAGTATACTAGCAAAATTGATTATTTTAGCCGAAAATGACCCATGAGTCCAAATCCCGAGATAGTGAGAATTTTGAGAAAGTGCGAAAATAGAAAGTTTCATTTTGACTATAGTAAAGTGCCTGCAAAGTTTCATGTTTTAATTCCTTGTCGTTTGTAAGATATGCGCGTTCAAAGTTCGATTTTTGGTATTAAATAGTGCAGGTTCAGGTTTTAGCTGCAGGTCATGGGAATACGATCGTATTCCCATGAATACGATCAGATTCCCGGGAATACGGCGTATTCCGAGACCGTATTCCCTTAAATTGGTTCTGTCCCGAAATTGTGCATAAAGAGTTGAGGAATACGATCGTATTCCCCAGAATACGATCGTATTCCCAGTTTTTCAGGAATGTTAATTCTTTTTAATATTTTATTTTAGACTAAAGCGGGTAAGAGTTACAAAAATGTATAAACAAGAATAGTGAGTCAGTAAAAGTAATAAAAAAAATATTCAGATTTTCAGGGCGTTTCAAGTTGGTATCAGAGCGATGGTTTAAGAGATTTAAGCAATCCACAGTAGGATTGCCTAAACTTAAACCACTCATAAATGTGCAGTAGTTAATTACAGTTATGTTTTCGCAATGTTTTGCGTATGATTAGTAGATTATGATTAGAGTAAGAATGATTGCTTGGAATTGGAATATATTTAAGAATTTTGAATAGAAACATGTAATTTAGTTTAATATAACTACGTCTGGCCAACGAGGTTATATTTTGCTAAAATATGTGGGAGATTCAAAGTTGTTAAATTTGTGAAGATCAAGGCAATCATCATTTAATAGTTGAAGTAGAGATTTTCTATATTATTAATTGTGTCTTATATTGTTTAGTATATGGAATCCACACCAAATAAAGAAGCTGAGGGTTCAAATGTACGTTCTCCCACTCAAGAGAAGAATGTTTCAGAAAGAAGTTTAGATCCTGAGGACCGGATGCTATTAAAAGATGTGATTGGGCAAGCCCTACAAGAATTTGCTCCTAAGGTATATACCCGAATGGAACAAATTGTTAATACACGATTAGTAGAATTTGAACAAAAGCATCCTGTTATAGTTAACCCTCAGTTGAATAGTGAAATGTTAAGTGCTCAGCAACAAATAAACAAAGAAAAAGAACGGTTTGAATATAAAAACTTTGCCAATTGTAGTCCCCCAGAATTTCATGGTGAAAGAGACCCGATTAGTAGTCATAGGTGGGTTAGTAAGATAGAAGAAACTTTTCTACTGTGTGATTGTCCAGAAAGGCTACGTGTGTTGTTTGCTGCCCATCAGTTGAAAGATAGTGCTCAGGATTGGTGGGGTACTCAAGTTAAAACATATGGTGCTGTGGAAGCTGCAAAGTTTTCTTGGAGTATGTTTAAAGAAAAGTTTATAGCAGAATTCGCTCCAATGGCGGAAGTAGAGAGATTGAAAGGAGAGTTCTTAGCCATCAATCAAGGGAAAATGTCGGTAACTGAGTACACCAACATGTTTTATGATAAATCTCAGTTTTGTCCCGAATATACCTCGAATCCAGGGTTAATGAAGGATCATTATTACCGACATTTGAACATTGATATCAAAGAAGCAGTTGACCCGACTATTTATGATTCTATTCCTAAGATGATGAATAAAGGGTTGACTCGAGAGAAGGAGTTGCAAGCGAAAGCTGAGGATCGCGTTAATAAGAGAAAAGCAGAACAATCCTCTTCTCAATCACAGCAATCTAAGAAATTTAAATCTTTTGGAAAGCAGCAGTCATCACAACCACAACAACAGAAGTCACAATCTCAACAATCAAATCGTCAATCTCAAGCTCCAGCTCGGGAATTTCCCAAATGTAATAATTGTGGTAGAAAGCATCCAGGAGAATGTCAGTTAGGGAGTACAGCTTGTTACAAATGTCGTCAACAGGGGCACATCGCTGCTAATTGCCCTAATCCATATAGAATGTGTTTTTATTGTTATAAGGATGACCACTTACAAGCTAACTGTCCTGCTAAACTAGAAGATATGAAAAGAAGTGAACAAAAGAAAGAAGCTGAAAAGAAGAGAGAAGCGGGCGGACAGAAAGCTAAAGGTCGTTCTTTTCAGATTACTGCAGATGAGGCAAAGGAGTCACATGACGTGGTGACAGGTACCTTCATAATTAACACTATACCTGCCCATGTTTTATTTGACTCTGGAGCCACCAAGTCTTTTGTATCGTTATCATTTTGTGAAAAGTTGAATACTCCTATTGTTAAATTAGAACGCCCTTTAGAAGTTGAAATTGCCGATAGCAAATTAGTTATTGTTAGTAATATTTATAGGGGGCGTACTATTGAAATAGGAGGTGAAGTGTTTAAAATAGATTTGATTCCCATGCAAATGGGGGAATTTCATGTAGTTATAGGAATGGATTGGATGGGAAAGAACAAGGGTATGATAAATTGTCATGAAAAGATAGTTCTCCTGAAAGCACCTAGCGGAAGGGAGATTGTTGTTTATGGTGAACGTTCTAGTAGATCCATTCCTGTTTGTACTTTTGCTCGAGCTAAAAGATTTTTGTCACACGGGTGTCAAGCCTTTTTGGCACACGTGGTTGATAATTCTAAAGCTGTACCAGAACTTTCCAGTATTCCAGTTGTGAAAGAATTTCCTGAAGTATTCCCTGACGAACTTCCAGGTATTCCACCTGATAGACAAGTGGAATTCCGAATTGATCTTATTCCTGGAGCTATTCCAATCGCCAAAACTCCTTATCGGTTAGCTCCAACTGAAATGCAAGAAATGATGAAACAATTGCAAGAACTTTTAGATAAAGGTTTCATCCGTCCTAGTAGTTCACCTTGGGGAGCTCCAGTGTTGTTTGTCAAGAAGAAAGATGGTTCCTTAAGAATGTGTATAGATTACCGGGAACTAAATAAAGTGACCATTAAGAACAGATATCCCTTGCCTCGAATAGATGACTTATTTGATCAGCTACAGGGTGCCAGTTTCTTTTCAAAGATTGATCTTCGTTCTGGCTACCATCAGTTAAAGGTAAGGGAAGAAGATATTTCAAAAACTGCTTTTCGTACTCGTTATGGTCACTTCGAGTTTACAGTTATGCCATTCGGCTTAACTAATGCTCCAGCTGCATTCATGGACTTGATGAACAGAGTTTGTCGGCCCATGCTTGATATCTTTGTTATAGTTTTCATTGATGATATTCTTATCTATTCTAAAAGTGAAACTGAGCATGCAGCACATCTCAGGCAAGTTCTTGAAACACTTCGTTGTGAAAAGTTATTTGCCAAATTTTCTAAATGTGAATTCTGGTTACGAGAAGTCCAATTTCTTGGACACGTGATCAATATTCACCGCATTCAAGTTGATCCATCCAAGATAGCAGCAGTAATGAAGTGGGACCCTCCTACGAGTCCTACTGAAATCAGGAGTTTTCTTGGTCTAGCTGGCTATTATCGTCGTTTTATTCAAGATTTTTCAAAGATTGCTACTCCTTTGACTCAGTTGACTAGAAAGAGTGTTCAGTGGAAGTGGGAAGATGAGCAAGTCAAAGCATTTCAGAAGTTGAAGGAAAAGCTTAGTCAAGCCCCTATTCTTGTTTTACCCGAGGGCAACGAGGATATGGTGGTGTATTGTGATGCTTCAAAACTTGGATTAGGCTGTGTTCTTATGCAGCGTGGGAAGGTCATTGCTTATGCTTCACGTCAGTTAAAGTCACATGAGCAAAACTATCCCACTCATGATCTTGAGTTAGCAGCAGTGGTCTTTGCTCTTAAAATTTGGCGCCATTACCTCTATGGTGTTAAATTCACTATCTATACAGACCACAAAAGTCTCAAATATTTCTTTGATCAGCGTGATTTGAACAATCGTCAGAGTAGATGGCTAGATTTAGTCAAAGATTATGACTGCGACATACTTTACCATCTTGGTAAAGCTAATGTTGTAGCCGATGCTCTTAGCAGAAAAGTTAGTCATTCCGTTCTTTCAGTGAAATCTCTTCAAATGACTGTATTTCCCCAGTTATTTGATTCTATTAAAGCTGCTCAGATTGAAGTTCTAGCCTCTAATGATCCGAATAATCAACGTTTAACGGGTCAACTTTTTGGATGAGTAGACGATTCCAGAGGTTTAAAGACTCGTTATGGTAGAATCTGGATACCAAGAACGAGTGAAGTAAAGAAAGTGTTATTAGATGAGGCGCATAAATCCAAGTATTCTATTCATCCTGGTGCTACCAAGATGTACCGTGATCTGAAACGTGACTATTGGTGACCCGGTATGAAGCGCGACATAGTCAAACATGTTCAAAATTGTCTTACTTGTCTGCAAGTTAAAACAGAGCACCAGCAACCATACGGTAAACTTCAACCATTAGATATACCGGTATGGAAATGGGAACACATCACCATGGATTTTGTTACCAAGTTGCCAAAGACCCCTAGGCAACATGACACTATTTGGGTGATCGTGGACCGATTGACAAAAAGTGCTTTTTTCTTCCTATTCAAGAAGCTTCTTCTTCAGAAAAGTTAGCTGATCTTTATGTTAAAGAAGTTGTTGCTAGGCATGGAGTTCCACTTTCTATAGTTTCAGATCGTGATACTCGTTTTACTTCCCGATTCTGGAATAAATTTCAAGAAGATTTAGGGACTCGATTGCATATTAGTACAGCTTTTCATCCTCAGACTGATGGTCAAAGTGAACGTACCATTCAGACTCTTGAGGATATGCTTAGAGCTTGCGCCATTGACTTTGATGGTAGTTGGGATACTCACCTCCCATTGGTAGAGTTTTCTTATAATAACAATTATCATTTCTCGATCAAAATGCCACCATATGAAATGTTATACGGTAGAAAATGTCGAACTCCAATTTGTTGGGGTGAGATTGGTCAGAGAGAGCTTGGAAGTACATATATAGTACAGTTGACTACTGAGAAGATCGATCAGATTAGAGAAAGATTAAAGATGGCACAAGATCGACAAAAGTCATATGCAGACAAGCGGAGAAGGCCTATTGAATTTCAAGTAGGTGATAAGGTGATGCTTAAGGTTTCACCTTGGAAAGGGATTATACGTTTTAGAAAGCGGGGAAAGTTGAGTCCAATGTATATTGGACCTTTTGAAATTGTTGATAGAGTTGGGAAAGTTGCATATCGATTGCAATTACCAGAAGAACTTGGTAGTATTCATGATACATTTCATGTGTCTCAGCTCAGAAAGTGTTTAGTTGATGAGGCTTCTTATGTACCACTGACAGAAATAGAAATAAATGATAAATTAAGTTATATAGAAGAGCCAGTTAAAATTCTTGATCAGAAAGTAAAGCAGCTCAGGAATAAATCAGTTTCGATAGTTAAAGTTCAGTGGCGACATAGGAAGGGTTCAGAATTTACTTGGGAACCGGAGGAATGGATGATGATATACTACCCAGCGGTACACCAAGAATGGTCCGTGAGGACACGAACAGAATAAGTGGGGGAGAGTTGTAACACCCCAGTTTTCAAGGTATTACTTTAGTAAATAAAAATAAGTTTTAATAGCTCAGTTTTACAGTATTATTTTAGTGTACAATAAAATATACGTCTTTTTAATTATAGATCTCTAAATAATGAGATATAATAGAAAACGCAAACTAGTTGTTCAGTTCCAGACTGTGTAGTATAGTAAATAAATAAAAGATATAAACACTGATACGTGTTTTGTCCCTGTGATCTCAAAACATTCAAGAACTCTTAAAATAGAAATCAAGAGAAATCGCAGGAACAAATTCATCATCTCAAATCATTCAATTAATCTTCATCACAAGCTCTAAAGGATTAATTCTCCATCTTTTCATCATCTTTGATTCCTTGTAAGTAATTTTCCTTCTTCAAGAACCCTAGAAATTGGGTTTTCATGGGTTTTAGCTAATTAGTATGAATTAATCCGAATTTAGGGTTTGTAATTGAATAACTAGTGTTAGTCTAGTTTATGAATGATAATTAGATGCTTAATTTCATATTAGAAGTGATAGATTATGTTTAAGGTTCATGAAGGTTTTTCATGAATCTTGCACTTTAGCTTGAAATAATGATTAGAGATGGTGGTAGTAGTAGGATAATAGTAATTATGAATATGAAAGAGTAACTAGTCAAATTAGTGAAAGTAATAGTTAGTTTGATCATAGTGGGGGAGAAGAGAATTAGATGTTTGTAGTTTAAAGTTGTGATTAGTTATTGATTTTGTGTTATGCATATTGTATTAGGTGCTCAAGAAGAATTATTATTGTTTGATCATCTTATTACAAGTTGTGCTACAAATCAAGGTGAGTTATGAAATGAATAGATCATAATTATGTAAATGATTGTGATTAGTTGTGATTAGTTGTGATTATAATATGATTATGATGAAAGGTTATGATTAGAATGGCTAATAGAAATTAGCCATATTTGATTAGAATAGCTAACCAAGGTTAGCTTTGTTTGATTAGTAGCTAACTTATGTTAGCTAAATTATTGATTAGAAATGTGCACATATGATTAGATTTGTGAAAGTGGAGTTGCAAGAAAAGGGAAGTAATTTCTTTACCTTGCTTATTAATTGTTTTATTTAATAATGCATCGTAATGATTAGTTTTCATATTCTCACTAAGCAAATTGCTTAATTAGTCTAGCTATGTTGTAGGTACAAGTGAAAGCGGAAAAGGGAAAGATACTGCAAAAGGCTAGAAGTGGAGTTGCTAGCTTGTTGTAAGTTACACAAGCTTCTCTTTAAATTATCGTTTTGAAACCTTGAAAGATCGCCCAAACAATGTTTTGACATGTTTTGGATGTGAAAGTAATAATTAGATAGACTATGTTGTAATAGTATAAAAATTGTGAACGATTAGTAGATATGGTTTTAGAATGTGTAAAGTTGCAAGTTGCAGTAGAAGTGATATTTTGGTTATGTACCTATTGAAAGTTTTAAAGAAAGTCAAATGTGGTATTAGTCAATTTTGAAGGGCGTTTAGCCATTGAATGGGTTAAATTTGCTATTTTGGATCAGCGGGTCAAAATGGGTCAAAACGGGTCTTAATGACATCTATGAATCAATTTGAGTTACACAAAGTTTTAAAGTATAGTGATAAGCCTCACAACTTTGTTTTGATGGTAGAAATGTATGTTTAAAAGTTCAGCTCCTAAGTCTCTATGGTTTGAGATTTAGTATACTAGCAAAATTGATTATTTTAGCCGAAAATGACCCATGAGTCCAAATCCCGAGATAGTGAGAATTTTGAGAAAGTGCGAAAATAGAAAGTTTCATTTTGACTATAGTAAAGTGCCTGCAAAGTTTCATGTTTTAATTCCTTGTCGTTTGTAAGATATGCGCGTTCAAAGTTCGATTTTTGGTATTAAATAGTGCAGGTTCAGGTTTTAGCTGCAGGTCATGGGAATACGATCGTATTCCCATGAATACGATCGGATTCCCGGGAATACGGCGTATTCCGAGACCGTATTCCCTTAAATTGGTTCTGTCCCGAAATTGTGCATAAAGAGTTGAGGAATACGATCGTATTCCCAGTTTTTCAGGAATGTTAATTCTTTTTAATATTTTATTTTAGACTAAAGCGGGTAAGAGTTACAAAAATGTATAAACAAGAATAGTGAGTCAGTAAAAGTAATAAAAAAAATGTTCAGATTTTCAGGGCGTTTCAAGTTGGTATCAGAGCGATGGTTTAAGAGATTTAAGCAATCCACAGTAGGATTGCCTAAACTTAAACCACTCATAAATGTGCAGTAGTTAATTACAGTTATGTTTTCGCAATGTTTTGCATATGATTAGTAGATTATGATTAGAGTAAGAATGATTGCTTGGAATTGGAATATATTTAAGAATTTTGAATAGAAACATGTAATTTAGTTTAATATAACTACGTCTGGCCAACGAGGTTATATTTTGCTAAAGCATGTGGGAGATTCAAAGTTGTTAAATTTGTGAAGATCAAGGCAATCATCATTTAATAGTTGAAGTAGAGATTTTCTATATTATTAATTGTGTCTTATATTGTTTAGTATATGGAATCCACACCAAATAAAGAAGCTGAGGGTTCAAATGTACGTTCTCCCACTCAAGAGAAGAATGTTTCAGAAAGAAGTTTAGATCCTGAGGACCGGATGCTATTAAAAGATGTGATTGGGCAAGCCCTACAAGAATTTGCTCCTAAGGTATATACCCGAATGGAACAAATTGTTAATACACGATTAGTAGAATTTGAACAAAAGCATCCTGTTCTAGTTAACCCTCAGTTGAATAGTGAAATGTTAAGTGCTCAGCAACAAATAAACAAAGAAAAAGAACGGTTTGAATATAAAAACTTTGCCAATTGTAGTCCCCCAGAATTTCATGGTGAAAGAGACCCGATTAGTAGTAATAGGTGGGTTAGTAAGATAGAAGAAACTTTTCTACTGTGTGATTGTCCAGAAAGGCTACGTGTGTTGTTTGCTGCCCATCAGTTGAAAGATAGTGCTCAGGATTGGTGGGGTACTCAAGTTAAAACACATGGTGCTGTGGAAGCTGCAAAGTTTTCTTGGAGTATGTTTAAAGAAAAGTTTATAGCAGAATTCGCTCCAATGGCGGAAGTAGAGAGATTGAAAGGAGAGTTCTTAGCCATCAATCAAGGGAAACTGTCGGTAACTGAGTACACCAACATGTTTTATGATAAATCTCAGTTTTGTCCCGAATATACCTCGAATCCAGGGTTAATGAAGGATCATTATTACCGACATTTGAACATTGATATCAAAGAAGCAGTTGACCCGACTATTTATGATTCTATTCCTAAGATGATGAATAAAGGGTTGACTCGAGAGAAGGAGTTGCAAGCGAAAGCTGAGGATCGCGCTAATAAGAGAAAAGCAGAACAATCCTCTTCTCAATCACAGCAATCTAAGAAATTTAAATCTTTTGGAAAGCAGCAGTCATCACAACCACAACAACAGAAGTCACAATCTCAACAATCAAATCGTCAATCTCAAGCTCCAGCTCGGGAATTTCCCAAATGTAATAATTGTGGTAGAAAGCATCCAGGAGAATGTCAGTTAGGGAGTACAGCTTGTTACAAATGTCGTCAACAGGGGTACATCACTGCTAATTGCCCTAATCCATATAGAATGTGTTTTTATTGTTATAAGGATGACCACTTACAAGCTAACTGTCCTGCTAAACTAGAAGATATGAAAAGAAGTGAACAAAAGAAAGAAGCTGAAAAGAAGAGAGAAGCGGGCGGACAGAAAGCTAAAGGTCGTTCTTTTCAGATTACTGCAGATGAGGCAAAGGAGTCACATGACGTGGTGACAGGTACCTTCATAATTAACACTATACCTGCCCAAAGTTTTAAAGTATAGTGATAAGCCTCACAACTTTGTTTTGATGGTAGAAATGTATGTTTAAAAGCTCAGCTCCTAAGTCTCTATGGTTTGAGATTTAGTATACTAGCAAAATTGATTATTTTAGCCGAAAATGACCCATGAGTCCAAATCCCGAGATAGTGAGAATTTTGAGAAAGTGCGAAAATAGAAAGTTTCATTTTGACTATAGTAAAGTGCCTGCAAAGTTTCATGTTTTAATTCCTTGTCGTTTGTAAGATATGCGCGTTCAAAGTTCGATTTTTGGTATTAAATAGTGCAGGTTCAGGTTTTAGCTGCAGGTCATGGGAATACGATCGTATTCCCATGAATACGATCGTATTCCCATGAATACGATCGGATTCCCGGGAATACGGCGTATTCTGAGACCGTATTCCCTTAAATTGGTTCTGTCCCGAAATTGTGCATAAAGAGTTGAGGAATACGATCGTATTCCCCAGAATACGATCGTATTCCCAGTTTTTCTGGAATGTTAATTCTTCTTAATATTTTATTTTAGACTAAAGCGGGTAAGAGTTACAAAAATGTATAAACAAGAATAGTGAGTCAGTAAAAGTAATAAAAAAAAAATGTTCAGATTTTCATGGCGTTTCAGTTTAGGTATTATTTGAAATGAAATTGAGAAGGAACAAAGAATTGGTAAAATGATGAATAAATAGATCGGCTCTCATTTTTTAACCGACTTATCATAATGGGTATTTTATACCCGCTCTAAATCTATTGCCTGGAACCTAAAATCATTTGCAAGAAATTTATTTTATTGCACCGTCAACTTTAATATTTTAGAACAAGCAACATTTTACTAACCACAATAAGTCCTGAGACCTATTTCACCAAGGTTCACAACAAAACAATTTATCACAAATAAATTTCTAAAGCAAATAAATACACAATTTAAATAGAAAAATAACAGGCTACAGGAGAGGATGTTACAAATCTCCCCTCCTTAAGGAGATTTCGTCCCCGAAATCTCAATATCATCAAACAATCCAGGATATCTGGATTTCATCAACTCTTCGGTCTCCCAAGTCAAATTGGAACCTAAACTATGTCGCCACTTTACTAAAACCATAGGTATGTGCTTCTTCCTAAGTTTAGTAACTTTCCTATCAAGGATTTCAACAGGTTCTTCAACTAACTTTTGGGTTTGATCAACTTTTAAATCCTGTAAAGGAAGAATTTGCGACTGGTCTTCGATGTTACACTTTCTCAAATAACACACATTAAATGTGTCATGAATACCGGCGAGTTCTGAAGGAAGATCCAATGTCACTGACTGATCATTTACAACTTGGCGAATTTTGAATGGACCAATATATCTAGGTGCCAATTTTCCACGTTTCCCAAATCGAATCACACCCTTCCACGGAGAAACTTTAAGGTAAACTAATTCACCTTCAGAAAATACAACTGGTCGCCTTTTCGAATCTGCATATTGTTTTTGTCGGTCGCGCGCAGCTTTCAACTTTTCACGTGCAATTGTTACTTTATCAACTGTTATCTGTACAATGTCGGGTCCCGCAAATTGTTTCTCACCAGCTTCCAACCAACATGTCGGTGTTCTACAACGTCGACCATACAACATTTCATACGGAGGCATACCGATACTGGAATGATACGAATTGTTATAAGTAAATTCAACCAATGGGAGATGAGAATCCCATGAACCTCCATATTCTAAAATACAAGCACGAAGCATATCCTCTAAAGTTTGAATTGTACATTCTGATTGGCCGTCTGTCTGAGGATGATAAGCTGTGCTAAGATTTACACGTGTACCCAATTCTTGTTGTAAACTTTGCCAAAAATGAGAAATAAAACGAGAGTCTCGGTCTGACACAATTGATAAAGGAATACCATGTCTCGAGACAATTTCATTAATATACAACTGAGCAAGCTTAGTCAACGAGGCAGATTCACTAGTAGCAAGATAATGTGTGCTTTTAGTCAACCGATCAACTATGACCCAAACCATGTCATTACCTCGAGAGGTACGCGGCAATTTAGTTACAAAATCCAAGGTTATGTGTTCCCACTTCTACTCGGGGATTTCCAACTGTTTCAATGATCCGTAAGGCTTTTGATGCTCAGCTTTAACTTGTGCACAAATATGGCAAGCACCAACAAATCTTGCAATGTCGGTCTTCATGGTAGGCCACCAATACAACGGTTTCAAGTCATTGTACATTCGAGTACTTCCGGGATGAATAGATAGTCTAGACTTGTGTGATTCATTCAAAATCAAATCCCGAATATTACCAAGTAAATGAATCCATACTCGAGATTGATAAGTCAGTAATCCTCTCGAATCTTTAATCAAGTCATCTTTTCTTTTCAGCATCAATTCACATTTTAAATTATGATCCTTTAACGCTTCTATTTGTACAACTATTATCTGATTAATCAATTCAGAAGAAACACCCACTTTTAAGTAATATACTCGATCAGAAGTACCTTTTCGGCTTAGAGCATCAGCTACCACATTAGCTTTGCCTGGATGATATTTAATTTCACAATCATAATCCTTGATTAACTCCAACCATCGTCTCTGACGCATATTCAATTCTTTCTGAGAGAACACATACTGAAGACTCTTATGGTTAGTTCAAACAACACATCTAGTACCATATAAGTAGTGTCTCCAAAGCTTTAGGGCAAATACAACTGCTGCAAGTTCCAAGTCATGTGTGGGATAATTCCTTTCATGTGGTTTCAACTGTCGAGAAGCATAGGCAATAACTCTATCCCTTTGCATAAGTACACAACCCAAACCAGAATATGAAGCGTCACAATAAACCACAAAATCATCTGTATCATCTGGTAATGCTAAAACAGGTGCTTGACAGAACATTTGTTTTAAAGTCTGGAATGCATGCTCCTGTTGATCAGTCCGCACGAACTTTTCATCTTTTCGTGTCAACTTAGTTAATGGACCAGCAATTTTAGAAAACTCTTTTATGAATTTTCGGTAATAACCCGCCAAACCCAGAAAACTCTTTATTTCTGAAGCAGATTTTGGGGCGTTCCAATTCATCACAGCCTCTACTTTCAATGGATCAACTTTCACACCATCATTACAAATTATATGACCCAAGAATTGAACTTCCCGAATCCAAAATTCACATTTAGAAAACTTGGCATACAACTGTTCTCGTTTCAACATTTCTAGAATCAGTCTTAAATGCATAGCCTGCTCAGCTTCAGATTTTGAATATACAAGAATATCATCAATGAAAACAATAACGAATTTATCAAGAAAAGGTCGACAAACACGGTTCATTAAGTCCATAAATACTGCAGGAGCATTCGTCAAACCAAAAGGCATAACCAGGAATTTATAGTGACCATACCTGGTACGAAAAGCAGTTTTTGAAATATCTTCTTCACGAACACGAACCTGATGATAACCCGACCTCAAATCAATTTTAGAATATAACGAAGAGCCCTGCAACAGATCAAATAAATCATCTATTCTGGGTAGAGGGTATTTGTTCTTTACTGTTCTCTTGTTCAGTTCTCTATAATCGATACACATACGAAAAGACCCGTCTTTCTTTTTCACAAACAATACCGGTGCACCCCACGGCGAAGAACTAGGTCTAATAAACCCTTTATCCAACAACTCCTGTATCTGATTCATCATTTCACGTATCTCATATGGAGCTAACCTATATGGAGCTTTGGCTATAGGCGACGAGCCAGGAACAAGATCAATACGATATTCAACTTCTCTAACTGGTGGTAAACCAGGTAATTCATCCGAAAACACCTCTGGATATTCACAAACTACCGGAACATTGGAAATGGTTTTCTTTTCAAGCTTGACATCAACTACATAGGCTAAATAAGATTCACAACCTTTGGATAATGACTTCCTAGCCTTCATCATAGAAATCAGGGAAATAGCCAAACTATCCCGTTCCCCTCGAGCCACAACGTATGACTCTCCGGAGATTGGGATCCTAATCAACTTCTGGTGACAATCAATGCTAGCTTTATTCTGACTCAACCAATCCATACCAATTATTACATCAAAACTAGGGATTGGCATCAACAAGAATGAAATAGGGAAAGTCTGGTCATCAGTCACAATGTTAGCTCCAGTTACCGATGTGGTAACAGGAACCAACTTACCACTAACAATCTCTACTTCTACAGGCTTTGTTATCACAGTAGGGGCTAATTTCAACTTGTCACAGAAACACACAGATATAAATGTACAATTAGCACCCGAATCAAACAACACACGCGCCGGTATAGAATTTATAAGAAATGTACCAGTTATAACATCTTCGGTGTGCACAGCCTCATCGACTGTCATCTGAAAAGCCCTACTGGTTGCTGGTGGAGGATTTTTATGCTTCTGACCGGTAGATGTCGAACTCCCGACCGAACCCGACCCCCACTTCCCTGCCTCTGGACATTGACCCACACGTCCCTCCTTCTTGCAAGTCCAACATACAAAATTTGGATACCGACAATTCTTTATCTCATGACCAAGTTCTCCACATTTCAAACATTTATTTGTTTGTGCTGTACACGGCCCATTATGCCTAGATCTACACGAACCACACCAGTTAGAACTACCAGAAGAACCACTTCTACTAACAAATTTCTTACTCTGTCGACTACCCTGCGAATTTGATTTTCCTTTGTTAGAAGAATCAGCTTTAGACTTTGAAGAAGAAGTATCCCTAGACCGTGACTCACGAAAACCTCTAATATCGCTATCAACTGATCGTGCAAGATTAAAAGCATGTGATAAACTATTAGCCAACCTCATAGTAGTACGGTAGTTATGCGGTAAAGTATCCACAAACTGTTCGATTCTGGTTTTATCATCAGGAACCCAATGTTGAACAAACCGAAGCTTTTCTGTAAATTGGGCTATCAACTCATCAATGGTCATATTATCCTTTAACTGGAGATTCACAAATTCTCTCCTAATCCGTGCCATATCAAAGTCAGAACAGTATTGATTACACACTGCTTGATGAAAATCATGCCATTGAATAGATTCCTTCTGTTGTTTTGTTAAATGACCAGTAACTGAGTCCCACCAAACCATCGCTTCATCTTTCATACATTGGACAGCGAACATAACTTTGGATTCCTTCTCACAACGAGTCACATCAAATTTACGTTCCATATCTCTTAACCAATTTAAGGTTACAGTTGGATTTGTACTTCCATGGAACTCCGGTGGCTTGCTAGACATAAAGGTTTTGAAAGAACACACCTTATTAGTTTGAGAAGATGGACTAGTGTAACACCCCCAAATTTAACAGTTTGCGGAAGCGACGTTTTTTTTGGGTGTTACTAATCAATAATCACAAGCACAAAGGATACAGTGAACGACTCTAAATGAGACGTTCGAAAAGTTATTACATTAATACATAAGTAGTTTCAAAATACAAGCTCGAGTTCAAGTAAAATCCTAGAGATTCTAATACATAACAGTAAGTACAAAAGTAATGTATGTAAATCTCCAAGCTTGTAAATGCATGCGACTCGAGCTAAGAAAGCTTATCCTGCTGGGCATCCCTACTGATGCTGTGTACCTGAGAAGCATTACTAAAACGGTCAACCAAAAAGGTTGGTGAATCTCACAGGTTTGTAAGTAAGTAAACAGTTTGAACACACAAGTAGTATTTGTAATTCATAGCCAGCCAGTAAGTAACGATCACAGGTTATGCTCATCGTTAACTTAAGTTTTAATAAGTGGTGGTTGCAGGTTATGCTAACCGTTTGATACAATTGCCATGAGCCACCATAGTTGAAGCTTAACGTACAGTAAATATAGGTACCCCCTCATGAATGTAATCCAAAACATTCATACGGAACGAGTAAGAAACGCCCGTTTCTACAGGAACGGTTCGTGGTAGTGCTTGCTACCCCGGGCGGGGATTGTCAGTCCCATATGGATCCATATACTAAAACTCGCGCTTATCACATAACTAACAACTATGGTTCAGGAGGATTTCATTGGATTAGTCGTAAACTCATGCAGTTGGCGTATTCGTAATCTCATACAGTAAGTAAATCATGGCAGCAAGTAAGTTTTGTGTGTTCATGTAAAACAGTAATGCATCTCACCCCTGAGTAAAAACAGTAAAGTAGGGGCTGTAAGACTCACCTGAGTCTGGCAGATAATGCAGTAAGTAAGCAAGTAGTATCCCGAACTAGCAACCCTTAGCGTCCTAATACGCATAAGGTTTAGTAAGTAAATGGAATACTTGTAAAGTATCCATGCTAGTTGTTCCCAAACTAGTTAATGTCCGTTAGTTTGCTTGTACGTTTGTATTCGTTTGTAAATCGTAGTTTGTATAAAAGTGGTACGGTCTGTTTGTTATCGGAGTATAATAATAATTCCATCCATTATTATTATGTATTCATAATAGTTGTACAGTTGTAAAGTATATTCGTATGATCGTTTGTTTGTATTACAACATGTATCGTTTGCGTAAGTTCCAATGGGCTTAAACCCCAAAGGGTACGAGTGAAACCTCGTAAGTATTCGAGCGTATGTTCGTATCAGTCAACGTGTAATCCAGCATGTAACTAGTGAGTGAACTTGTAAGTTCGTATCGGATGTAATCCCGTGTAATGTACAAGTGTAAGTTCGTTGGAGTGTAATCTCCTAAGTATTTCGAGTGTAAACTCGTGTGCGTGTGTGAGTGAAATCTCACGTTAGTTTTGTACAGTCTTGTACGTATTCAAGTGTTGTTGTATACTTTCAAAAGTATAGTATTTTCAGGTATAAGTAGCATCGTATTTGATTTAGTAGTTGAAAAGTGATTCCAACACTTAGCATATATTTTGTTTTCAGATCTGGGCTTTCTGCGACACAAGGCTTGTGTCGCAGACAGTATGCGACATAAGGTCTGCGTCGTATGGATTTGTTTCTGATTTAGTGTTTATGCGACACAATGGTTGTGTCGCAAACAAGGGTACGACACAACGATACGACATAGTCGTTGTGTCGCAATCAAGCGATAGGTGAACTTTGTGTCGTAGATGGTACGACATATAATGCGACATAAGCGTTGTGTCGCATACATTGCGACATAACGTGCGACATAGCATGCGACATAGTGTTGTGTCGCATGAAATTTTGGTCCGATGCGACACAAGAGGTCTGTTCGGAATTTAAGTTTCCGAAAACGTATTTTCCGGTTTCCGTTGGGTCTAGAACTTTTATACTAGCTTTAATATGTTGTAATAAGTTCATAATAACCATTGGTAGTCGTTTTTAAGGTTTGTGGTGTCGTTTTCTTTAAAATGACCAAAACCGACATTTTCGTAAAAGTGTTCAAAAACGAGTTTAGATTATATATTCGGACATCATTTAGTTAGGGGAACAACATGGAAGTAAAATAAATGTAATCGGAAAAGTTTCGGGTCGCCGGAAAACTTACAAGTTGTCGAAACGAAAATCCGAAAAGATGAGTTTGTAGCTCTCGTTCTCGTGATCGCTTTTCTCCAAACGGGTATAGACCTTCGAGGTGTTTTGGTGATGTTTTTAGGGTGTTTTGTAATCGGTTTTAGAGAGAGAGAGAGTGACCGATAGAGAGAGAGAGAGAGAATGATTGGGTATGATTTGTGTTTGTGTTTGAGTGTGGGAAAGGAAAAAGGAAACATGGGGGTGATGTCCCCATGTCCTTGGCCGGCCCATGGTGGGGTCCACCATGTGTGGATCTCGCCAAAAATTGTTTCCTCGTGTTTGCGCTCCGTGCGGTGTTCGTTTCCCCGGTCGTTTAAACGTAAAAATCATTTTATACGCGATTAAATATATGTTTGAAAATACGAAATAATACCCGATTATTAAGTTGAAGCATTTTATCAAAATACTTTGTTTTTAAGTTATAAATCATAACTTAGTTTGTTTTGTCGGTTGGTCGAGTTTTCGGAGAGTTCGGTGACGTTTTAATTAAAACGTACGTTTTCCGTTATATTATAAACATAATATAAAGTAGTCATCAAAGTAATTAAATAATTTCGCATTATTTAATAATCGTTTTACAATGTTCGCAAGTTTGTACACTTGTTGTTTTATACGATATGTACTAATCGTATACGCGTATATATATATATTCCATCCCTATATATATATTAAGTAAATAACGTATATAATCCTATTTCATATTATATACAAGTAATAATCACGTAATTAGGGAAATTTTAAATTGGTCCTAATTTTGGGGTTGTTACAACTAGCACCGAAAGTAGAAGTTTGTTGTTGTAACAATTGTCGAGCAGCAGCTTCCTCAGCTTTCTTCTTGAATTATCTAAGAATTATCATTTCATCTTCTATCTCATGTACATACTCATCCCTGTTTGATTCTTCACCCGTTGGACGAGAAGTACCCTCAAGATTATGTTGTTCAGTATGAGTTTCAAAAGGAGGAGCTTCAATCCGAGAGGCATTGTTGGGGTTGGTGGTCGGTTGTTCGTTATCTGCCATTTCTGAAATCAACACAACACTTGAAATTTGTTAATCGTTAGTACCTATCTACTAACAATTATCAACAATTGCTAAATCCCATAACCAGAAAAGTTTGACATACCATGCTCCAGTTTTGGGATTGAACATTCTTCAATGCTCAATTAATCCCAAAACCATGCTCTGATACCAACTTATAACACCCCTCATTTTGTATATTAATATTATAATAAGAACACGGAAGCGTAGGAATTTGAACACATTTATAACTTCATATTTTATTAATTTACATGAACAGTTTATAAGTTTAAGTGACACCGATATGAAACTGTCCAAAAGACTACATATGTCAGGGCATTATATAAAACCAAACTAGTTTAGTACAAAACGGATCAGAGTAGCTTGCTGTCAAACTATCCTTGCTTCAAAAGCATCCTTTTCCTGCTACCCATCTATCTAACAAAATCTGCAGGAAGTAAAGAGGAGGGATTAACACATAGCTAAGTGAGAGAGTTCATCACCCAACATTTAACTTAGCATAACCACTAATTACATCAAATAACCGCACATACATCAATCAACAACAATATAATGAGGATCGGTGGTTCTGAGGATAACCATAATACCCGGGTGGCTCCTCAAGAACACTTATCCAAACATATCCGTATGGCCGTAACAGACGAGACCGATAGCTAGTGGTTATCCTACTCAGATACAGTTCAATACACACAACAGATGAAGCATATCCCTGTATCATTCACATGATAACCAACTAACCCAACCAACAGTTCAACAACTTGTTGACCTCATTAACAATCAATACCCAAGGTCACACATAGCACATAGATATATATAATCAACAATAATGACTAAATAAATCTATAATCATATGTACGTTTATCCGTTGTAATCAAATGATTACAACTAATTCAAATGGTGAGTTTTGAATCCACTCACCAATACCTTCGTCTTCAACAACTCAGAACCTGGGATCACTTATCTTTCGGAGGATCTGAGAATCAATAATCAAATACAAGTTAGTAATTTGGACCATCAATACGTAACTTATATTAACCTTCAACAATAGGACTTAATACAAGTGACATTAAAATTACAAGTTCCTAATCATGTATTATTAATCAACATATAACTATCATCAATTAACTTTATTAATTTATCATTGTTACAATCAACTAAGCATACAATTTAACAAACAAAAGAAGTGCTGGACTGGGAACACAAGCCGCCGGGTGGGCACACTTAGCCGCCGGCTGAACCCACAAGCCGCCGGCTCCCAACACAAACCCGTCGGGTATTTTAAGTTTTTCATCAACAGAAGCAAATCGCGTTTTAAAGCTATTTTTACCCGCCGGTTTGGGTCCTCTGACCGCCGGCTAGGCTGTTTAGCCGCCGGCTATGGGTCAAGACCCGCCGGGTTGTTCTTCGTTTGCAGCAGCAGCTGCAGGTTTAAACTCTGCACAAACCTAAATCTTTCAATTCTCAAATTCCAGCTACCAAATCAACAAGTCCACATTTTTAGTACTAAGGGAACATCATATTACTATTAGTCACTTTTAACAACTTCAATTAACATCAACTATCATCAATTTCATACCAAAATCATAAAACCCATTTAGGTTTCCAACTAGTTTCAATCATAGTTCAAAAACATGGATTTGATCCATATAACTAATCAAGAATCATCACATATCATCCTATATCATAAGTAATTATCATATAACTCAAACACCCAAAGCAAATCATCAATCACTCATCAATTTAACATGTGAACTTATGAAATATTTACTTACAATAGATAGATGAACAAAGTAATGGATAATAGAAGATAGATGATGATGATGTTTGCTATGATTCACAACTTCAATTTACACCTTCACTTTAGATGATTCAATTTTGAGTTTAAGTTAGGGTTTAGGTATTATTTGAAATGAAATTGAGAAGGAACAAAGAATTGGTAAAATGATGAATAAATGGATCGGCCCTCATTTTTTAACCGACTTATCATAATGGGTATTTTATACCCGCTCTAAATCTATTGTCTGGAGCCTAAAATCATTTGCAAGAAATTTATTTTATTGCACCGTCAACTTTAATATTTTAAAACAAGCAACATTTTACTAACCACAATAAGTCCTGAGACCTATTTCACCAAGGTTCACAACAAAACAATTTATCACAAATAAATTTCTAAAGCAAATAAATACACAATTTAAATAGAAAAATACCAGGCTACAGGAGAGGATGTTACAAATCTCCCCTCCTTAAGGAGATTTCGTCCCCGAAATCTCAATATCATCAAACAATCCAGGATATCTGGATTTCATCAACTCTTCGGTCTCCCAAGTCAAATTGGAACTTAAACTATGTCGCCACTTTACTAAAACCATAGGTATGTGCTTCTTCCTAAGTTTAGTAACTTTCTTATCAAGGATTTCAACAGGTTCTTCAACTAACTTTTGGGTTTGATCAACTTTTAAATCCTGTAAAGGAAGAATTTGCGACTGGTCTTCGATGTTACACTTTCTCAAATAACACACATTAAATGTGTCATGAATACCGACGAGTTCTGAAGGAAGATCCAATGTCACTGACTGATCATTTACAACTTGGCGAATTTTGAATGGACCAATATATCTAGGTGCCAATTTTCCACGTTTCCCAAATCGAATCACACCATTCCACGGAGAAACTTTAAGGTAAACTAATTCACCTTCAGAAAATACAACTGGTCGCCTTTTCGAATCTGCATATTGTTTTTGTCGGTCGCGCGCAGCTTTCAACTTTTCACGTGCAATTGTTACTTTATCAACTGTTATCTGTACAATGTCGGGTCCCGCAAATTGTTTCTCACCAGCTTCCAACCAACATGTCGGTGTTCTACAATGTCGACCATACAACATTTCATACGGAGGCATACCGATACTGGAATGATACGAATTGTTATAAGTAAATTCAACCAATGGGAGATGAGAATCCCATGAACCTCCATATTCTAAAATACAAGCACGAAGCATATCCTCTAAAGTTTGAATTGTACGTTCTGATTGGCCGTCTGTCTGAGGATGATAAGCTATGCTAAGATTTACACGTGTACCCAATTCTTGTTGTAAACTTTGCCAAAAATGAGAAATAAAACGAGAGTCTCGGTCTGACACAATTGATAAAGGAATACCATGTTTCGAGACAATTTCATTAATATACAACTGAGCAAACTTAGTCAACGAGGCAGATTCACTAGGAGAAAGAAAATGCGCACTTTTAGTCAACCGATCAACTATGACCCAAACCATGTCATTACCTCGAGAGGTACGCGGCAATTTAGTTACAAAATCCATGGTTATGTGTTTCCACTTCCACTCGGGGATTTCCAACTGTTTCAATGATCCGTAAGGCTTTTGATGCTCAGCTTTAACTTGTGCACAAATATGGCAAGCACCAACAAATCTTGCAATGTCGGTCTTCATGGTAGGCCACCAATACAACGGTTTCAAGTCATTGTACATTCGAGTACTTCCGGGATGAATAGATAGTCTAGACTTGTGTGATTCATTCAAAATCAAATCCCGAATATTACCAAGTAAAGGAATCCATACTCGAGATTGATAAGTCAGTAATCCTCTCGAATCTTTAATCAAGTCATCTTTTCTTTTCAGCATCAATTCACATTTTAAATTATGATCCTCTAACGCTTCTATTTGTACAACTTTTATCTGATTAATCAATTCAGAAGAAACATCCACTTTTAAGTAATATACTCGATCAGAAGTACCTTTTCGGCTTAGAGCATCAGCTACCACATTAGCTTTGCATGGATGGTATTTAATTTCACAATCATAATCCTTGATTAACTCCAACCATCGTCTCTGACGCATATTCAATTCTTTCTGAGAGAACACATACTGAAGACTCTTATGGTCAGTACAAACAACACATCTAGTACCATATAAGTAGTGTCTCCAAAGCTTTAGGGCAAATACAACTGCTGCAAGTTCCAAGTCATGTGTGGGATAATTCCTTTCATGTGGTTTCAACTGTCGAGAAGCATAGGCGATAACTCTATCCCTTTGCATAAGTACACAACCCAAACCAGAATATGAAGCGTCACAATAAACCACAAAATCATCTGTACCATCTGGTAATGCTAAAACAGGTGCTTGACACAACATTTGTTTTAAAGTCTGGAATGCATGCTCCTGTTGATCAGTCCACACGAACTTTTCATCTTTTCGTGTCAACTTAGTTAATGGACCAGCAATTTTAGAAAAGTCTTTTATGAATTTTCGGTAATATCCCGCCAAACCCAAAAAACTCTTTATTTCTGAAGCAGATTTTGGGGCGTTCCAATTCATCACAGATTCTACTTTCAATGGATCAACTTTCACACCATCATTACAAATTATATGACCCAAGAATTGAACTTCCCGAATCCAAAATTCACATTTAGAAAACTTGGCATACAATTGTTCTCGTTTCAACGTTTCTAGAATCAGTCTTAAATGCATAGCATGCTCAGCTTCAGATTTTGAATATACAAGAATATCATCAATGAAAACAATAACGAATTTATCAAGAAAAGGTCGACAAACACTGTAACACCCCCAAATTTAACGGTTTGCGGAAGCATACATTGGGTGTTACTAATCAATATACAAAGCACAAGATTAATAGTAAACGACCTCTAAATGAGACGTTTGTAAAATAGTTACATTTCATAATTTGTATCGTTTGAAAACATATAGTTTTCTTTACAAAAATACGTAAGCCTAGAGTCCGCGTATGTGGCGGGAGATTCTATTACATAATCAAAGTTACAAAAGATAATGCCAAAGAATCTCCGTTAAATGCAGTTTGGAAATCATGCGACTCTAGCTAGTAATCCTGGAGTGATCCTACTCCGTATGTGTACCTGAGATATAAAGCTAAAAAGTGTCAACCAAAAAGGTTGGTGAATCTCACAGGTTTAGTAATAAGTAAGTGTCATGAACCACAAGTATGTACCCGTATTGCTATCCAGCAAAGTAAGTAAATCAGTTAATCAGTACAGTGCCATGAGCTCATAAGTTGAAGCTTAACCGTGTAGTGTGAAATAAATCACGTACCCCCGTGAGTGCTATCCGCACACTCATATGTAACAAATACTAATATGTCTGTTTCTACGTGTAAATCAGTACGTGGTGGCGCTACCACCCCAGACAGGGATTGTCAGTCCCAGATGGATCCATCTACTAGTAATCGCGCTTAAGTCCATAACTAACAACTTACGAATAGGAGGCTTTCAGTGGATAAAAGTAACTCATGCGTTTGTTTGTAAACAGTAAGGTAATCAGTTCAGTACATTGTGTTCATATGTAAAACAGTTGCTAAGTATCTCACCCCAAAGTATAAAAACAGTAAAAGTGGGGCTGTAAGACTCACCTGAGTCGAGCAGTAGTAATTAGCAAGTAGTAGTAAAGCAAGTAGGTTCTCCGAACCCGTAACCTTCTAGTGCCTAAACACATAAGGTTAAGTAAGTAGATGTCTCGCAAGACCATCTAGGCTAGTTGTTCATACCCCGTTGTGTTAAATGTTGGTTCGTTCACGTTCGTGTCAAAGTATATACGGCCCGTTGGTGGTTTGTTATAATTAAAGTTTTATCGTTAATAACGCAATTTAGAGTGATTGTAATAGAAAAGTATGTTCTATGATGTTTGTTAAGTCGTATAGTATAAGTATTGGAAGTTGTGTAAGATCGACACTTAGTAAAATCCGAGTTTTCAAGGTTCTGTCATGTGCGACGTAGGGTGCGACGTAGGGTGCTACGTCGGGTGCGACGTCGGGTGCGACGTAGACATGTACGTCGCATGATGCGACCTTCGCAAATCAATGCGACGTAGGGGCTGGCGTCGCTAATGCGACGTGGAGGTTTGCGACGTTAAAGTTTACGTCGCCATGTGCGACGTCCGCAATTTAATGCGACGTAAGGGGCTGCGTCGCTAGTGCGACGTGGAGGTTTTTGTGCGACGTAGGCTGCGACGTCGCAGAGGCCCCTGGCCAAATGCGACGTAGCGGTCTGATGGCCGGAATTTTTGTCGAAAACGAGTTTCCCGGTTTCCGTTGGGTCCAAATCTTTTACCCAACCCTTATATGAACATATTAAGCCTATCAAAACCATAAACTAGTAAAAATGATCAAAAACGAGAGATGTCGGGATTTGTCGGAAACTTACAAAGTGTCGGATTGAAAATCCGAAAAGATGAAGTTGTAGATCGTGAAGAGATGAACGTTTTTCTCCAAAGATGTGGTATGATCCAAGCTCGTTTAGTACGTTTATTTGTTGATTTAGTGAGGTTTTTGAAGTTGGTGGAAATGAAAGAAAAAGGAAAGAGAGAGGAAAGAGAGAGAAGTGATAGGTGGAAAATGGAGGAAAAAGAAAGAAGGTGGGAGGTTTTAACCTCCCATTTTCAGCTCGTGCCCTCACGCTCCGTGCGGTGTTCGTTTGCTCCGTCGTTTAGGCGTTAAATATTTATTTTACGCGTTTAATTATATTTATAAAACCACAATTCTTGTTAAATAATTTATTTAAATTATTTCCTTAAATCTTTAACAGTTTAAATTACATTTAATTACTTTCATCTTTAAATCGCGTAAGTTTTAAATCAGGTAGTACAAGACAGTTATTAACTATTCTAAAATAGTATTTCAGTTATAATTGCGTTATTTTAGTTTACAAACATTTGTTCACCAACGTCCGTGTTAATCGAATAGAATTTCATTCTATTTAAGTCGCATACGATTTAAGTCAAATCGCAAAGTTGCATATATTTACCAACATATAATCCGTTACATAAATTAGCCTAACACAGAACTAATTACATGTATTAATAAAGAATTAGGCGCTAATACTAGCCCTAAATTGACGGTTGTTACATTCTCCCCTTGTTAAAAGAATTTCGTCCCGAAATTAGTTCGATTGCACGGTCGGTGCGTTGTCAGGGAAGAGATGTGGGTATTTCAGTCGCATTTGGTCTTCCCGTTCCCAAGTGAATTCAGGACCACGTCTAGAATTCCACCTGACTTTTACGATGGGAATACGACTCTGTTTTAGTTGTTTGACCTCGCGGTCCATGATTTCCATAGGTTCCTCGACAAAATGAAGTTTATCATCGAGTTGAATTTTGTCGAGCGGTATAATCAGTGTCTCGTCAGACAGACATTTCTTCAGATTAGAAATGTGGAATGTGTTGTGAACGCTGCTAAGTTCAGCAGGAAGTTGCAGGCGGTACGCCACTGGACCAATCTTTTCAAGAATTTCGAAGGGTCCGATGTATCTAGGATTTAATTTGCCTCGTTTTCCGAATCGAATAACACCTTTCCACGGTGCCACTTTGAGAAGTACCTTGTCCCCTACTTGGAACTCAAGGTGTTTGCGTCTCACGTCAGCATAGCTTTTCTGACGATCACGCGCGGCTTTTAGTCGGTTTTGTATGCCGACGATCTTTTCAGTTGTTTCATGTATGATTTCTGGACCGGTGAGTTGTGTATCCCCCACCTCAGTCCAACAGATAGGCGACCGGCACTTACGACCGTACAGTGCCTCGAAGGGTGCAGCTTTTATGCTGGTGTGATAACTGTTGTTGTACGAGAACTCGCACAACGGTAAGTGATTTTCCCAGTTTTTACCGAAGTCAACTACGCAGGCTCGTAGCATGTCTTCCAGTGTTTGTATGGTTCGTTCGCTCTGGCCGTCGGTTTGAGGATGGTAAGCCGTACTCATATCCAGACGAGTACCAAGAGATTTTTGCAGTGATTGCCAGAAGCGAGAAGTAAACCGAGCATCTCGGTCGGAGATGATTGAGATGGGCACGCCGTGTCTTGACACGATCTCTTTCAGGTAGATCCGTGTCAAACGTTCCATCTTATCAGTTTCTTTGATGGCTAGGAAATGAGCAGATTTAGTGAGTCGGTCGACGATCACCCAAATGGTATCGCAACCGCTAGAAGTTTTCGGGAGTTTAGTAATGAAGTCCATGGTAATCTGCTCCCATTTCCATTGTGGTATTTCGGGTTGTTGTAGCAAACCTGAAGGTTTCTGGTGTTCAGCTTTAACCTTGGAACAAGTAAGACACTTGCCAACATAGGTTGCAATGTCAGATTTCATGTTGGGCCACCAGTACAGTTCCTTGATGCCGTGGTACATTTTGTCGGCACCGGGGTGTATAGAGTATTTAGACTTGTGAGCTTCATCCATCACCAAGTCTCGCAGGTTCCCAAAACTTGGTAACCAGATTCGATTCGAGAAGTATTTGGCCCCGTTAGGTTTGGTTTCAAATTGTTTGTCCATGCCCCGCAAGGCCTCGTTTATCAAGTTTTCTGGTTTGAGTGCTTCGAGTTGAGCGGCGAGAGTTTGATTGATGAGATCGTTGTGAATGGTCATACCGAGAGCTCGAACTCGAAGTGGTTTCACTCGTTCTTTTCGGCTTAAGGCATCGGCAACAACATTCGCCTTGCCCGGATGATAGCGAATCTCGCAGTCGTAATCAGTAAGCAACTCGACCCATCGACGTTGCCTCATGTTGAGATCCTTTTGATCGAAGATATGTTGGAGACTTTTATGGTCAGTAAAGATTGTACACTTGGTACCGTATAAGTAGTGTCTCCAGATTTTCAGAGCGAAAACAACAGCCCCCAACTCTAGGTCATGAGTTGTGTAATTCTTTTCGTGGACCTTGAGTTGTCGTGAGGCGTAAGCGATGACCTTGTCTCGTTGCATCAGTACGCAACCAAGACCCTGGTGTGAAGCATCACAGTATACCACGAAGTCATCGTTGCCTTCGGGTAAAGATAAGATAGGTGCACTGCAGAGTTTTTGTTTTAGTAGCTGAAAAGCCGACTCCTGTTTGTCCGTCCAATCGAACTTCTTTTCCTTTTGAGTAAGTGCAGTGAGAGGTAGGGCTATTTTCGAAAAATTCTCAATGAACCGCCTGTAGTATCCGGCGAGTCCTAAGAATTGGCGTACCTCGGTCGGTGTTGTAGGTGCTTGCCAGCACTTAATAGCCTCGATTTTTGAAGGATCGACATGAATTCCTTGATTATCAATGACGTGGCCAAGGAATTGAACGGTTTTCATCCAGAACTCACACTTAGAGAATTTGGCGTACAACTCTTCGTGTTTGAGCAGCTCTAGGATGGTTTTCAGGTGTTGCGCGTGTTCTTGTTCAGTGCGCGAGTAAATCAGGATGTCATCGATGAAGACGATAACAAACTTGTCAAGGTAAGGTTTGCACACCCGATTCATAAGATCCATGAATACTGCCGGTGCGTTGGTTAAGCCGAATGGCATTACTTGGAATTCATAATGCCCGTAACGAGTTCGGAAAGCAGTTTTTGGGATGTCTTCGTCACGAACTCGGAGTTGATGATAACCTGACCGTAGATCGATCTTTGAATAAAAACTCGACCCCTGAAGTTGGTCAAACAGGTCATCAATGCGAGGAAGTGGGTAACGGTTCTTGACAGTTAATTTGTTGAGTTCACGGTAGTCGATGCACATGCGGAAAGAACCGTCTTTCTTTTTCACAAACAGGACCGGAGCTCCCCAAGGTGAGGAACTTGGTCGAATAAATCCCTTGTCCAGGAGTTCCTGTAGCTGAGTAGACAACTCCTGAAGTTCGGATGGGGCTAATCGGTAAGGTGCTCGTGCCACGGGTGCTGCACCGGGCACAAGGTCAATAGAAAATTCGACTTGTCTAGGTGGCGGAAGGCCAGGCAAGTCTTCAGGAAAGACCTCTGGGAAGTCTCGAACGATAGGCACATCCTCAAGTCGCTTTTCCACCGACTTTTTCTCCATAACGTGTGCGAGGATTGCCTGGTACCCTTTTCTCAAGTATTTTCGGGTTTTCATGCAAGAAATGATGTTTATTCTCGTCCCACCGGTCTCCCCTTGTATGCTCAAAGTTCCACCGGTGACGAGAGGAATGCGTACAATTTTCTCGAAACAAACGATTTCGGCTCGGTGCTTGGACAACCAATCCATACCGACGATGATGTCAAAACTGCCGATTTCGACAGGTATCAAGTCAATGGGAAAGAGCTCGTTAGCTAAGTTCAGAGTGCAATTAGGTATTACACTGTCGGCCTCAATAAGTTTTCCGTTTGCCAATTCTATTGTGTACTTAGAATCTAAGGCAATAGGTGTAGTGTCAAGTAGTGGATAAAATTCGTCGGAAATAAAGCTCTTATCAGCACCAGTATCGAATAATACAGATGCAGTCAAGTTGTTGAGAAGAAACGTACCCGTGACCACATTCGGGTCTTGACGGGCTTCCCCAGATTTCAGTACAAAAGCTCTTCCTCGAGCATTGTTGTTGTTCCTGTTGTTGTTGTTGTTGTTCAGTTTTGGGCAGTCTTTCTTGAAATGCCCCGTTCCGTTGCACCCATAACAAGTCTTTGGTGCAGAGGTGTTGGTGTCAGTGGTGTTTGATCTACAATCCCTAGCCAAGTGTCCAAATCTCTTACACTTGCTACAGGGACATGAACCATGGTGGTGTCGTTGGCACTTCGAGCAATAGGGCTTGGTTCCCTTGTACGCTCCTTTGTCATCAGAAACAGAGGTGTAGGCTTTAATGGTTTCAGGTTTCTTGTTTTGGTGGTTGTTGTGGTTGTCGGACCATTTTCTTTTGTTGCTGTTGGAGGATGGAGTGGGTGGTTCTGGGTCCTCGTTCATGGCTAAAAGTTCATGGGCCAACCGAATGGCACCGTGAAGAGTGGTTTGTTTTGATGAGGCGACATTTCCCCGGACAGGTTCCGGGAGGCCGCGGATGTATTTCTTGATCTTTTCGGGTTCAGTACCCGCCATGGTTGGGCGAAGGACGGTGAGTTGTTGGAATCGGGTGGTGTATCCAACGATATCAGTTCCTTGCACTTTCAGGTTCCAGAACTCTTCATCCAGCTTGTAAAGTTGTTCGGCTGGGCAATACTCATCAGTGAGCATTTTCTTCAGATCCTCCCAAGGGAGTAGATAAGCTGTATCAATACCCACAGACTGGGTATAGGAATTCCACCACGAGAGGGCACCATCTTCGAGGGTGCAGGTGGAGAACTTGACTTTGTCGTCTTCCGCACATTTGCTGATGCGGAAAACAGATTCCATCTTTTCGAACCATCTGATGAGTCCGATGGCTCCTTCAGTCCCCTTGAAGCTCAAGGGTTTGCAGTTTTGAAAATCCTTGTATGAACAAGGTTTAGCAGCGGAGGTTTCAGCGGCATCGCTGTTTCTTGTGGAACCTGGTGGAGTATTCCGAGCTAAGGCTTCAGTAACAGCCTGGGTTATAAGGGAGGTAATCTGGGCATCGGTGTATGGTCGTGTCTTTGGCGGCATGATTCTTCAATAAAAGAAATGAAGATACATGAGATTTGTAAGCAAATTGCATTTATTTCAGATGTACATGTATAAAGATGGTAATACATACCATCAATATGAAAAAGAATTATGGCAATTTAATATGAGTCGAAACAGCAAGAAATATTCGATAGATGATACGAGTTCAAAGGTTACATCCTACGGATGTATTACAAAAGATGTCGGGAATTGTTACATCCGACTGAAACATAGAGTAGTGCTTAGATAGTTACTAGTTTACAGGATAGTTTACAAGACAAAGACTAAGCTAGTGTTAACGCAGGTTAATCTGTTCCATCATCGTGACAAGACGGTCCACAGTGTTTGCAAGCCTGCTAGCTTGTCGGGCGTTGTCTTCTGCTAGCGCTAGTCGTTGTGTTAGTCCACGCGCATACTCTTCTGCCTCAAGTGAGCGCTGCACACATTCATCCATCCTTTGTTGCAGAAGGGCATTTTCCACCCTTATTTCTATTATTTGGTTGCGAAGGACATCCAGGTTGTTGTTTGTGGTTTCAAGGTCGTCGGAGACTGCTTCTATGCGTTCGAGGGATGTAAGTCTCCAGTTTTCGTTGGTTTCTTGCAACACGACATCCATAGTGCGAAGTCGTTGCTCGTGTTGGTTTACCCTAGCGGTTAAGGCCGGCAAGGTGAAGTGAGTGGGGTATGGGCCAGCTCGAGGCAACCTGTTGTTCCTCCTTGCTACCCTTGGGTTCTGCGACCCGGTTTGAGAACGAGACGAGTTGGATGGGATGTTTGCCATTTCTGAGACAAAGCTTTAGTAAGTTTGAGGCTAATATATATATACATATATCATATCCAGCCTAGTGTCTAGCACGTATCAAGTAATGGTCCGGTTCTCTCGTAGTCAGAGTCAACTAACGTATCCCTGTTCAACATAATCATTTCAGATCTTACATCATTTTTCCTTAATTGTACATAGTTGATCAGGCTATGTTAAATTAAGGTTGTATGCTGTAATTCCTGAACTAGTCATGTCTAATAAGAGAATACTGCCTAACGGTCATAGTCTAGGCCCACTAAATGCAACCTAGTTCACTATAACCTTAGGCTCTGATACCAATCTGTAACACCCCCAAATTTAACGGTTTGCGGAAGCATACATTGGGTGTTACTAATCAATATACAAAGCACAAGATTAATAGTAAACGACCTCTAAATGAGACGTTTGTAAAATAGTTACATTTCATAATTTGTATCGTTTGAAAACATATAGTTTTCTTTACAAAAATACGTAAGCCTAGAGTCCGCGTATGTGGCGGGAGATTCTATTACATAATCAAAGTTACAAAAGATAATGCCAAAGAATCTCCGTTAAATGCAGTTTGGAAATCATGCGACTCTAGCTAGTAATCCTGGAGTGATCCTACTCCGTATGTGTACCTGAGATATAAAGCTAAAAAGTGTCAACCAAAAAGGTTGGTGAATCTCACAGGTTTAGTAATAAGTAAGTGTCATGAACCACAAGTATGTACCCGTATTGCTATCCAGCAAAGTAAGTAAATCAGTTAATCAGTACAGTGCCATGAGCTCATAAGTTGAAGCTTAACCGTGTAGTGTGAAATAAATCACGTACCCCCGTGAGTGCTATCCGCACACTCATATGTAACAAATACTAATATGTCTGTTTCTACGTGTAAATCAGTACGTGGTGGCGCTACCACCCCAGACAGGGATTGTCAGTCCCAGATGGATCCATCTACTAGTAATCGCGCTTAAGTCCATAACTAACAACTTACGAATAGGAGGCTTTCAGTGGATAAAAGTAACTCATGCGTTTGTTTGTAAACAGTAAGGTAATCAGTTCAGTACATTGTGTTCATATGTAAAACAGTTGCTAAGTATCTCACCCCAAAGTATAAAAACAGTAAAAGTGGGGCTGTAAGACTCACCTGAGTCGAGCAGTAGTAATTAGCAAGTAGTAGTAAAGCAAGTAGGTTCTCCGAACCCGTAACCTTCTAGTGCCTAAACACATAAGGTTAAGTAAGTAGATGTCTCGCAAGACCATCTAGGCTAGTTGTTCATACCCCGTTGTGTTAAATGTTGGTTCGTTCACGTTCGTGTCAAAGTATATACGGCCCGTTGGTGGTTTGTTATAATTAAAGTTTTATCGTTAATAACGCAATTTAGAGTGATTGTAATAGAAAAGTATGTTCTATGATGTTTGTTAAGTCGTATAGTATAAGTATTGGAAGTTGTGTAAGATCGACACTTAGTAAAATCCGAGTTTTCAAGGTTCTGTCATGTGCGACGTAGGGTGCGACGTAGGGTGCTACGTCGGGTGCGACGTCGGGTGCGACGTAGACATGTACGTCGCATGATGCGACCTTCGCAAATCAATGCGACGTAGGGGCTGGCGTCGCTAATGCGACGTGGAGGTTTGCGACGTTAAAGTTTACGTCGCCATGTGCGACGTCCGCAATTTAATGCGACGTAAGGGGCTGCGTCGCTAGTGCGACGTGGAGGTTTTTGTGCGACGTAGGCCGCGACGTCGCAGAGGCCCCTGGCCAAATGCGACGTAGCGGTCTGATGGCCGGAATTTTTGTCGAAAACGAGTTTCCCGGTTTCCGTTGGGTCCAAATCTTTTACCCAACCCTTATATGAACATATTAAGCCTATCAAAACCATAAACTAGTAAAAATGATCAAAAACGAGAGATGTCGGGATTTGTCGGAAACTTACAAAGTGTCGGATTGAAAATCCGAAAAGATGAAGTTGTAGATCGTGAAGAGATGAACGTTTTTCTCCAAAGATGTGGTATGATCCAAGCTCGTTTAGTACGTTTATTTGTTGATTTAGTGAGGTTTTTGAAGTTGGTGGAAATGAAAGAAAAAGGAAAGAGAGAGGAAAGAGAGAGAAGTGATAGGTGGAAAATGGAGGAAAAAGAAAGAAGGTGGGAGGTTTTAACCTCCCATTTTCAGCTCGTGCCCTCACGCTCCGTGCGGTGTTCGTTTGCTCCGTCGTTTAGGCGTTAAATATTTATTTTACGCGTTTAATTATATTTATAAAACCACAATTCTTGTTAAATAATTTATTTAAATTATTTCCTTAAATCTTTAACAGTTTAAATTACATTTAATTACTTTCGTCTTTAAATCGCGTAAGTTTTAAATCAGGTAGTACAAGACAGTTATTAACTATTCTAAAATAGTATTTCAGTTATAATTGCGTTATTTTAGTTTACAAACATTTGTTCACCAACGTCCGTGTTAATCGAATAGAATTTCATTCTATTTAAGTCGCATACGATTTAAGTCAAATCGCAAAGTTGCATATATTTACCAACATATAATCCGTTACATAAATTAGCCTAACACAGAACTAATTACATGTATTAATAAAGAATTAGGCGCTAATACTAGCCCTAAATTGGCGGTTGTTACAAACACGGTTCATTAAGTCCATAAATACTGCAGGAGCATTCGTCAAACCAAAAGGCATAACCAGGAATTTATAGTGACCATACCTGGTACGAAAAGCAGTTTTTGAAATATCTTCTTCACGAACACGAACCTGATGATAACCCTACCTCAAATCAATTTTAGAATATACCGAAGAGCCCTGCAACTGATCAAATAAATCATCTATTCTGGGTAGAGGGTATTTGTTCTTTACTGTTCTTTTGTTCAGTTCTCTATAATCAATACACATACGAAAAGACCCGTCTTTCTTTTTCACAAACAATACCGGTGCACCCCACGGCGAAGAACTAGGTCTAATAAACCCTTTATCCAACAACTCCTGTATCTGATTCATCATTTCACGTATCTCAGATGGAGCTAACCTATATGGAGCTTTGGCTATAAGCGACGAGCCAGGAACAAGATCAATACGATATTCAACTTCTCTAACTGGTGGTAAACCAGGTAATTCATCCTAAAACACCTCTGGATATTCACAAACTACCGGAACATTGGAAATGGTTTTCTTTTCAAGCTTGACATCAACTACATAGGCTAAATAAGATTCACAACCTTTGGATAATGACTTTCTAGCCTTCATCATAGAAATCAGGGAAATAGCCAAACTATCCCGTTCCCCTCGAGCCACAACGTATGACTCTCCGGAGATTGGGATCCTAATCAACTTCTGATGACAATCAATGCTAGCTTTATTCTGACTCAACCAATCCATACCAATTATTACATCAAAACTAGGGATTGGCATCAACAAGAATGAAATAGGGAAAGTCTGGTCATCAATCACAATGTTAGCTCCAGTTACCGATGTGGTAACAGGAACCAACTTACCACTAACAATCTCTACTTCTACAGGCTTTGTTATCACAGTAGGGGCTAATTTCAACTTGTCACAGAAACACACAGATATAAATGTAGAATTAGCACCCGAATCAAACAACACACGCGCCGGTATAGAATTTATAAGAAATGTACCAGTTATAACATCTTCGGTGTGCACAGCCTCATCGACTGTCATCTGAAAAGCCCTACTGGTTGCTGGTGGAGGATTTTTACGCTTCTGACCTGTAGATGCCGAACTCCCGACCGAACCCGACCCCCACTTCCCTGCCTCTGGACATTGACCCACACGATGTCCCTCCTTCTTGCAAGTCCAACATACAAAATTTGGATACCGACAATTCTTTATCTCATGACCAAGTTCTCCACATTTCAAACATTTATTTGTTTTGTTGTACACGGCCCATTATGCCTAGATCTACACGAACCACACCAGTTAGAACTACCAGAAGAACCACTTCTACTAACAAATTTCTTACTCTGTTGACTACCCTGCGAATTTGATTTTCCTTTGTTAGAAGAATCAGCTTTAGACTTTGAAGAAGAAGTTTCCCTAGACCGTGACTCACGAAAACCTCTAATATCGCTATCAACTGATCGTGCAAGATTAAAAGCATATGATAAACTATTAGCCAACCTCACAGTAGTACGGTAGTTATGCGGTAAAGTATCCACAAACTGTTCGATTCTGGTTTTATCATCAGGAACCCAATGTTGAACAAACCGAAGCTTTTCTGTAAATTGGGCTATCAACTCATCAATGGTCATATTATCCTTTAACTGGAGATTCACAAATTCTCTCCTAATCCGTGCCATATCAAAGTCAGAACAGTATTGATTACACACTGCTTGATGAAAATCATGCCATTGAATAGATTCCTTCTGTTGTTTTGTTAAATGACCAGTAACTGAGTCCCACCAAACCATCGCTTCATCTTTCATACATTGGACAGCGAACATAATTTTGGATTCCTCCTCACAACGAGTCACATCAAATTTACGTTCCATATCTCTTAACCAATTTAAGGTTACAGTTGGATTTGTACTTCCATGGAACTCCGGTGGCTTACTAGACATAAAGGTTTTGAAAGAACACACCTTATTAGTTTGAGAAGATGGACTAGCACCGAAAGTAGAAGTTTGTTGTTGTAACAATTGTCGAGCAGCAGCTTCCTCAGCTTTCTTCTTGAATTCTCTAAGAATTATCAACTCATCTTCTATCTCATGTACATACTCATCCCTGTTTGATTCTTCACCCGTTGGACGAGAAGTACCCTCAAGATTATGTTGTTCAGTATGAGTTTCAAAAGGAGGAGCTTCAATCCGAGAGGCATTGTTGGGGTTGGTGGTCGGTTGTTCGTTATCTGCCATATCTGAAATCAACACAACACTTGAAATTTGTTAATCGTTAGTACCTATCTACTAACAATTATCAACAATTGCTAAATCCCATAACCAGAAAAGTTTGACATACCATGCTCCAGTTTTGGGATTGAACATTCTTCAATGCTCAATTAATCCCAAAACCATGCTCTGATACCAACTTATAACACACCTCATTTTGTATATTAATATTATAATAAGAACACGGAAGCGTAGGAATTTGAACACATTTATAACTTCATATTTTATTAATTTACATGAACAGTTTATAAGTTTAAGTGACACCGATATGAAACTGTCCAAAAGACTACATATGTCAGGGCAATATTTAAAACCAAACTAGTTTAGTACAAAACGGATCAGAGTAGCTTGCTGTCAAACTATCCTTGCTTCAAAAGCATCCTTTTCCTGCTACCCATCTATCTAACAAAATCTGCAGGAAGTAAAGAGGAGGGATTAACACATAGCTAAGTGAGAGAGTTCATCACCCAACATTTAACTTAGCATAACCACTAATTACATCAAATAACCGCAAATACATCAATCAACAACAATATAATGAGGATCGGTGGTTCTGAGGATAACCATAATACCCGGGTGGCTCCTCAAGAACACTTATCCAAACATATCCGTATGGCCATAACAGACGAGGCCGATAGCTAGTGGTTATCCTACTCAGATACAGTTCAATACACACAACAGATGAAGCATATCCCTATATCATTCACATGATAACCAACTAACCCAACCAACAGTTCAACAACTTGTTGACCTCATTAACAATCAATACCCAAGGTCACACATAGCACATAGATATATATAATCAACAATAATGACTAAATAAATCTATAATCATATCTACGTTTATCCGTTGTAATCAAATGATTACAACTAATTCAAATGGTGAGTTTTGAATCCACTCACCAATACCTTCGTCTTCAACAACTCAGAACCTGGGATCACTTATCTTTCGGAGGATCTGAGAATCAATAATCAAATACAAGTTAGTAATTTGGACCATCAATACGTAACTTATATTAACCTTCAACATTAGGACTTAATACAAGTGACATTAAAATTACAAGTTCCTAATCATGTATTATTAATCAACATATAACTATCATCAATTAACTTTATTAATTTATCATTGTTACAATCAACTAAGCATACAATTTAACAAACAAAAGAAGTGCTGGACTGGGAACACAAGCCGCCGGGTGGGCACACTTAGCCGCCGGCTGAACCCACAAGCCGCCGGCTCCCAACACAAACCCGTCGGGTATTTTAAGTTTTTTATCAACAGAAGCAAATCGCGTTTTAAAGCTATTTTTACCCGCCGTTTTGGGTCCTCTGACCGCCGGCTAGGCTGTTTAGCCGCCGGCTATGGGTCAAGACCCGCCGGGTTGTTCTTCGTTTGCAGCAGCAGCTGCAGGTTTAAACTCTGCACAAACCTAAATCTTTCAATTCTCAAATTCCAGCTACCAAATCAACAAGTCCACATTTTTAGTACTAAGGGAACATCATATTACTATTAGTCACTTTTAACAACTTCAATTAACATCAACTATCATCAATTTCATACCAAAATCATAAAACCCATTTAGGTTTCCAACTAGTTTCAATCATAGTTCAAAAACATGGATTTGATCCATATAACTAATCAAGAATCATCACATATCATCCTATATCATAAGTAATTATCATATAACTCAAACACCCAAAGCAAATCATCAATCACTCATCAATTTAACATGTGAACTTATGAAATATTTACTTACAATAGATAGATGAACAAAGTAATGGATAATAGAAGATAGATGATGATGATGATGTTTGCTATGATTCACAACTTCAATTTACACCTTCACTTTAGATGATTCAATTTTGAGTTTAAGTTAGGGTTTAGGTATTATTTGAAATGAAATTGAGAAGGAACAAAGAATTGGTAAAATGATGAATAAATGGATCGGCCCTCATTTTTTAACCGACTTATCATAATGGGTATTTTATACCCGCTCTAAATCTATTGCCTGGAGCCTAAAATCATTTGCAAGAAATTTATTTTATTACACCGTCAACTTTAATATTTTAAAACAAGCAACATTTTACTAACCACAATAAGTCCTGAGACCTATTTCACCAAGGTTCACAACAAAACAATTTATCACAAATAAATTTCTAAAGCAAATAAATACACAATTTAAATAGAAAAATACCAGGCTACAGGAGAGGATGTTACAAATCTCCCCTCCTTAAGGAGATTTCGTCCCCGAAATCTCAATATCATCAAACAATCCAGGATATCTGGATTTCATCAACTCTTCGGTCTCCCAAGTCAAATTGGAACCTAAACTATGTCGCCACTTTACTAAAACCATAGGTATGTGCTTCTTCCTAAGTTTAGTAACTTTCCTATCAAGGATTTCAACAGGTTCTTCAACTAACTTTTGGGTTTGATCAACTTTTAAATCCTGTAAAAGAAGAATTTGCGACTGGTCTCCGATGTTACACTTTCTCAAATAACACACATTAAATGTGTCATGAATACCGGCGAGTTCTGAAGGAAGATCCAATGTCACTGACTGATCATTTACAACTTGGCGAATTTTGAATGGACCAATATATCTAGGTGCCAATTTTCCATGTTTCCCAAATCGAATCACACCCTTCCACGGAGAAACTTTAAGGTAAACTAATTCACCTTCAGAAAATACAACTGGTCGCCTTTTCGAATCTGCATATTGTTTTTGTCGGTCGCGCGCAGATTTCAACTTTTCACGTGCAATTGTTACTTTATCAACTGTTATCTGTACAATGTCGGGTCCCGTAAATTGTTTCTCACCAGCTTCCAACCAACATGTCGGTGTTCTACAACGTCGACCATACAACATTTCATACGGAGGCATACCGATACTGGAATGATACGAATTGTTATAAGTAAATTCAACCAATGGGAGATGAGAATCCCATGAACCTCCATATTCTAAAATACAAGCACGAAGCATATCCTCTAAAGTTTGAAATGTACGTTTTGATTGGCCGTCTGTCTGAGGATGATAAACTGTGCTAAGATTTACACGTGTACCCAATTCTTGTTGTAAACTTTGCCAAAAATGAGAAATAAAACGAGAGTCTCGGTCTGACACAATTGATAAAGGAATACCATGTCTCGAGACAATTTCATTAATATACAACTGAGCAAGCTTAGTCAACGAGGCAGATTCACTAGTAGCAAGAAAATGCGCGCTTTTAGTCAACCGATCAACTATGACCCAAACCATGTCATTACCTCGAGAGGTACGCAGCAATTTAGTTACTAAATCCATGGTTATGTGTTCCCACTTCCACTCGGGGATTTCCAACTGTTTCAATGATCCGTAAGGCTTTTGATGCTCAGCTTTAACTTGTGCACAAATATGGCAAGCACCAACAAATCTTGCAATGTCGGTCTTCATGGTAGGCCACCAATACAACGGTTTCAAGTCATTGTACATTCGAGTACTTCCGGGATGAATAGATAGTCTAGACTTGTGTGATTCATTCAAAATCAAATCCCGAATATTACCAAGTAAAGGAATCCATACTCGAGATTGATAAGTCAGTAATCCTCTCGAATCTTTAATCAAGTCATCTTTTCTTTTCAGCATCAATTCACATTTTAAATTATGATTCTTTAACGCTTCTATTTGTACAACTTTTATCTGATTAATCAATTCAGAAGAAACATCCACTTTTAAGTAATATACTCGATCAGAAGTACCTTTTCGGCTTAGAGCATCAGCTACCACATTAGCTTTGCCTGGATGGTATTTAATTTCACAATCATAATCCTTGATTAACTCCAACCATCGTCTCTGACGCATATTCAATTCTTTCTGAGAGAACACATACTGAAGACTCTTATGGTCAGTACAAACAACACATCTAGTACCATATAAGTAGTGTCTCCAAAGTTTTAGGGCAAATACAACTGCTGCAAGTTCCAAGTCATGTGAGGGATAATTCCTTTCATGTGGTTTCAACTGTCGAGAAGCATAGGCGATAACTCTATCCCTTTGCATAAGTACACAACCCAAACCAGAATATGAAGCGTCACAATAAACCACAAAATCATCTGTACCATCTGGTAATGCTAAAACAGGTGCTTGACACAACATTTGTTTTAAAGTCTGGAATGCATGCTCCTGTTGATCAGTCCACACGAACTTTTCATCTTTTCGTGTCAACTTAGTTAATGAACCAGCAATTTTAGAAAAGTCTTTTATGAATTTTCGGTAATAACCCGCCAAACCCAGAAAACTCTTTATTTCTGAAGCAGATTTTGGGGCGTTCCAATTCATCACAGCCTCTACTTTCAATGGATCAACTTTCACACCATCATTACAAATTATATGACCCAAGAATTGAACTTCCCGAATCCAAAATTCACATTTAGAAAACTTGGCATACAACTGTTCTCGTTTCAACGTTTCTAGAATCAGTCTTAAATGCATAGCATGCTCAGCTTCAGATTTTGAATATACAAGAATATCATCAATGAAAACAATAACGAATTTATCCAGAAAAGGTCGACAAACACGGTTCATTAAGTCCATAAATACTGCAGGAGCATTCGTCAAACCAAAAGGCATAACCAGGAATTTATATCGACCATACCTGGTACGAAAAGCAGTTTTTGAAATATCTTCTTCACGAACACGAACCTGATGATAACCCGACCTCAAATCAATTTTGGAATATACCGAAGAGCCCTGCAACTGATCAAATAAATCATCTATTCTGGGTAGAGGGTATTTGTTCTTTACTGTTATCTTGTTCAGTTCTCTATAATCGATACACATACGAAAAGACCCGTCTTTCTTTTTCACAAACAATACCGGTGCACCCCACGACGAAGAACTAGGTCTAATAAACCCTTTATCCAACAACTCCTGTATCTGATTCATCATTTCACGTATATCAGATGGAACTAACCTATATGGAGCTTTGGCTATAGGCGACGAGCCAGGAACAAGATCAATACGATATTCAACTTCTCTAACTGGTGGTAAACCAGGTAATTCATCCGAAAACACCTCTGGATATTCACAAACTACCGGAACATTGGAAATGGTTTTCTTTTCAAGCTTGGCATCAACTACATAGGCTAAATAAGATTCATAGCCTTTGGATAATGACTTCCTAGCCTTCATCATAGAAATCAGGGAAATAGCCAAACTATCACGTTCCCCTCGAGCCACAACGTATGACTCTCCGGAGATTGGGATCCTAATCAACTTCTGATGACAATCAATGCTAGCTTTATTCTGACTCAACCAATCCATACCAATTATTACATCAAAACTAGGGATTGGCATCAACAAGAATGAAATAGGGAAAGTCTGGTCATCAATCACAATGTTAGCTCCAGTTACCGATGTGGTAACAGGAACCAACTTACCACTAACAATCTCTACTTCTACAGGCTTTGTTATCACAGTAGGGGCTAATTTCAACTTGTCACATAAACACACAGATATAAATGTACAATTAGCACCCGAATCAAACAACACGCGCGCCGGTATAGAGTTTATATGAAATGTACCAGTTATAACATCTTCGGTGTGCACAGCCTCATCGACTGTCATCTGAAAAGCCCTACTGGTTGCTGGTGGAGGATTTTTACGCTTCTGACCGGTAGATGCCGAACTCCCGACCGAACCCGACCCCCACTTCCCTGCCTCTGGACATTGACCCACACGATGTCCCTCCTTCTTGCAAGTCCAACATACAAAATTTGGATACCGACAATTCTTTATCTCATGACCAAGTTCTCCACATTTCAAACATCTATTTGTTTGTGTTGTACACGGCCCATTATGCCTAGATCTACACGAACCACACCAGTTAGAACTACTAGAAGAACCACTTCTACTAACAAATTTCTTACTCTGTCGACTACCCTGCGAATTTGATTTTCCTTTGTTAGAAGAATCAGCTTTAGACTTTGAAGAAGAAGTATCCCTAGACCGTGACTCACGAAAACCTCTAAGTACCACCAAACCATGTGATAAACTGATCGTGCAAGATTAAAAGCATGTGATAAACTATTAGCCAACCTCACAGTAGTACGGTAGTTATGCGGTAAAGTATCCACAAACTGTACGATTCTGGTTTTATCATCAGGAACCCAATGTTGAACAAACCGAAGCTTTTCTGTAAATTGGGCTATCAACTCATCAATGGTCATATTATCCTTTAACTGGAGATTCACAAATTCTCTCCTAATCCGTGCCATATCAAAGTCAGAACAGTATTGATTACACACTGCTTGATGAAAATCATGCCATTGAATAGATTCCTTCTGTTGTTTTGTTAAATGACCAGTAACTGAGTCCCACCAAACCATCGCTTCATCTTTCATACATTGGACAGCGAACATAACTTTGGATTCCTCCTCACAACGAGTCACATCAAATTTAAGTTCCATATCTCTTAACCAATTTAAGGTTACAGTTGGATTTGTACTTCCATGGAACTCCGGTGGCTTGCTAGACATAAAGGTTTTGAAAGAACACACCTTATTAGTTTGAGAAGATGGACTAGCACCGAAAGTAGAAGTTTGTTGTTGTAACAATTGTCGAGCAGCAGTTTCCTCAGCTTTCTTCTTGAATTCTCTAAGAATTATCAACTCATCTTCTATCTCATGTACATACTCATCCCTGTTTGATTCTTCACCCGTTGGACGAGAAGTACCCTCAAGATTATGTTGTTCAGTATGAGTTTCAAAAGGAGGAGCTTCAATCCGAGAGGCATTGTTGGGGTTGGTGGTCGGTTGTTCGTTATCTGCCATTTCTGAAATCAACACAACACTTGAAATTTGTTAATCGTTAGTACCTATCTACTAACAATTATCAACAATTGCTAAATCCCATAACCAGAAAAGTTTGACATACCATGCTCCAGTTTTGGGATTGAACATTCTTCAATGCTCAATTAATCCCAAAACCATGCTCTGATACCAACTTATAACACCCCTCATTTTGTATATTAATATTATAATAAGAACACGGAAGCGTAGGAATTTGAACACATTTATAACTTCATATTTTATTAATTTACATGAACAGTTTATAAGTTTAAGTGACACCGATATGAAACTGTCCAAAAGACTACATATGTCAGGGCATTATATAAAACCAAACTAGTTTAGTACAAAACGGATCAGAGTAGCTTGCTGTCAAACTATCCTTGCTTCAAAAGCATCCTTTTCCTGCTACCCATCTATCTAACAAAATCTGCAGGAAGTAAAGAGGAGGGATTAACACATAGCTAAGTGAGAGAGTTCATCACCCAACATTTAACTTAGCATAACCACTACTTACATCAAATAACCGCAAATACATCAATCAACAACAATATAATGAGGATCGGTGGTTCTGAGGATAACCATAATACCCGGGTGGCTCCTCAAGAACACTTATCAAAACATATCCGTATGGCCATAACAGACGAGACCGATAGCTAGTGGTTATCCTACTCAGATACAGTTCAATACACACAACAGATGAAGCATATCCCTGTATCATTCACATGATAACCAACTAACCCAACCAACAGTTCAACAACTTGTTGACCTCATTAACAATCAATGCCCAAGGTCACACATAGCACATAGATATATATAATCAACAATAATGACTAAATAAATCTATAATCATATGTACGTTTATCCGTTGTAATCAAATGATTACAACTAATTCAAATGGTGAGTTTTGAATCCACTCACCAATACCTTCGTCTTCCACAACTCATAACCTGGGATCAGTTATCTTTCGGAGGATCTGAGAATCAATAATCAAATACAAGTTAGTAATTTGGACCATCAATACGTAACTTATATTAACCTTCAACATTAGGACTTAATACAAGTGACATTAAAATTACAAGTTCCTAATCATTTATTATTAATCAACATATAATTATCATCAATTAACTTTATTAATTTATCATTGTTACAATCAACTAAGCATACAATTTAACAAACAAAAGAAGTGCTGGACTGGGAACACAAGCCGCCGGGTGGGCACACTTAGCTGCCGGCTGAACCCACAAGCCGCCGGCTCCCAACACAAACCCGTCGGGTATTTTAAGTTTTTCATCAACAGAAGAAAATCGCGTTTTAAAGCTATTTTTACCCGCCGGTTTGGGTCCTCTGACCGCCGGCTAGGCTGTTTAGCCGCCGGCTAAGGGTCAAGACCCGCCGGGTTGTTCTTCGTTTGCAGCAGCAGTTGCAGGTTTAAACTCTGCACGAACCTAAATCTTTCAATTCTCAAATTCCAGCTACCAAATCAACAAGTCCACGTTTTTAGTACTAAGGGAACATCATATTACTATTAGTCACTTCTAACAACTTCAATTAACATCAACTATCATCAATTTCATACCAAAATCATAAAACCCATTTAGGTTTCCAACTAGTTTCAATCATAGTTCAAAAATATGGATTTGATCCATATAACTAATCAAGAATCATCACATATCATCCTATATCATAAGTAATTATCATATAACTCAAACACCCAAAGCAAATCATCAATCACTCATCAATTTAACATGTGAACTTATGAAATATTTACTTACAATAGATAGATGAACAAAGTAATGGATAATAGAAGATAGATGATGATGATGATGTTTGCTATGATTTACAACTTCAATTTACACCTTCACTTTAGACGATTCAATTTTGAGTTTAAGTTAGGGTTTAGGTATTATTTGAAATGAAATTGAGAAGGAACAAATAATTGGTAAAATGATGAATAAATGGATCTGCCCTCATTTTTTAACCGACTTATCATAATGGGTATTTTATACCCGCTCTAAATCTATTGCCTGGAACCTAAAATCATTTGCAAGAAATTTATTTTATTGCACCGTCAACTTTAATATTTTAAAATAAGCAACATTTTACTAACCACAATAAGTCCTGAGACCTATTTCACCAAGGTTCACAACAAAACAATTTATCACAAATAAATTTCTAAAGCAAATAAATATACACAATTTAAATAGAAAAATACCAGGCTACAGGCGAGGATGTTACAATATATGTGAAGATTGTAGTGATATCCACACTTATTGATGTAACAAATTTTTCCACACTTATAAGTGTGAATAAATTTACATATTTTGCACACATTTTTAAAAAGTGTGAAAAAAAAAGTGTGGAAAATTGACATATTTGTTGTAGTGGAACAAGGAGATTCCGTGAGAACGGTGAGAACACATCTTAACCATCCATTTTTTGATCAAAAAACCTGATTTTGGAGGTGGTATTTTTGTAAATACTTTGAAGTTTGATTTTGGAGGGTTCACATAAGGATTGCTATGTGAAGTTTAATTTTTTTTTGCTTCACAATAGTTTTAACATGATGAAGCTTTATTTAATTTTTTTAACAACATGTTTGAATTAGTGAATTGATATGTATAAACATTAATCTCTTTGAAAACTAATGTTAACAAAAAAATATTTACTTAATCTCATTAAAACTAGGGTTAATTGTGCAGATCGGGTATGAACTTATCACTTTTTACCGAGTTAGGGTATGAACCCAATTTATTACACAGGTCGGTAACAAACTTTCAAATTATGTTTCGAGTTAGGGAACGAACTTTTTTTTCACCTAACTCTAAAAGTTCGTTACCTAACTCGAAACATAATTTGAAAGTTCGTTACCTAACTCGAAACATAATTTGAAAGTTCATTACCGACCTCGAAACATAATTTGAAAGTTCGTTACCGACCTCGAAACATAATTTGAAATGAAAAAAAAGTTTGTTACCTAACTCGAAACATAATTTGAAAGTTTGTTACCGACCTGTGTAATAAATTGGATCCATACCCAAACTCGGCAAAAAGAAAAAAGTTAGTTCCCCAACTCGAAACATAATTTGAAAGTTTGTTACCGACCTGTGTGATAAATTGGATTCATACCCTAACTCGGCAAAAAGTGATAAGTTCGTACCCGATCTGCGCCATTAACCCTTAAAACTATGTGAACGTATAAAAATAAAAATTCATAGGATCGTAACCTTATGTTAAGGAAAAAAAATATTAAACTTAACCTCACCAAAATGATGTGAAGCTAAAAAAAAGCTTCACATGACCAAAATGATGTAAAACTAAAAAAAAAAAAAAAAACTTCACATGAGCAAAATGATGTGAAGCTAAAAAAAAAGAACTTCAAATGAGCAAAATGATGTGAAGCTAAAAAAAAAAAAAAACTTCACATGAGCAAAATGATGTGAAGCTAAAAAAAAAAAAAAACTTCACATGAGCAAAATGATGTAACCCTCCAAAATCAAACTTCAAAGTATTTACAAAATTGCCACCTCCAAAATCAGATTTTTTGATCAAAAAATGGATGACTAAGATGTGTTCTGACCGTTCTCACGGAATCCCCTTGTTCTCATCAGAACCCAACCCTATATATATATATATATATATATATATATATATATATATATATCTACTACATATAAACCATCTTATTACTCTATTTATATAAATTTTAAAATTTTGTTACTCAACATTTCTAAATTTAAAATGCTTAATTTTCATATTGTATTAACTTTATCAAAAATTTTACTTTAAGCCCCTTGTTAATCTGAATCTTTACTTCTACACATTAAATTATCGTTATTGATTCATCATCTTAAATAATACATCGGAAAATACTAATTAAACACAATTATATATACGACTACCATTGAGTTATAATATATTATATCCCGCTGCATTGCGCGGGTATTATTATATATTCTTCTACTAAATTTTGAAATATACCACGTATATCTTATTAGATGAAAAGTACACAAACTCGGAAAATTATTCTTAAAATGTCGGTAATACCAACAATAATTTTACAAAAGGAAAAAACGTGTATACTGCAAAAATCATACAATAATCGATTCTGGTTTTCCCTAATAGTAGTGGGGATATTTAATACTCCCTCCGTCCCAATTCTATTGTCCCCAGACAAAAAACACGCAGTTTAAGAAAATATAATCATCTCTCTTACTTTTTGGTAAGATGACAGTTTTACCCTCTACTTTTTACCTACTTTTTTGTCTTATATATACACACCAGGGGTAAAAAAGAACTTTATCTCCTTATTTTTATCTATTTATGGAAGTTGACAATTAATTTGGTACAGCCCAAAATAGAATAGTGGACAATAGATTAGGGACGGAGGGAGTAACATATAAGATAGGTGCGGTATAAGCATAAAGTTAGATAAATATTTACATATTCAGTCTCCGAACTTTCTAAAATAAATTAAGTTGGTCCCTCTTTTATACCTAAATGCACATAACAACCCGTGCAGTTGCTACACGGATGATTTCCACTTCCCTAATACCTATTATCGTTTATCCCAAAAATAACATGAAAATAATTATTTATGAAAGGCATTGCTATACCACTCCCTTCATCTCATATGATTTGTGATTCCGTATTGTAATATATATCTTATAGTATAAATATATATAACTTAACAACACAATAAAATTCACTCGTTACAACTTACAAGAAGAAATAACATACTCAAGTATAAAACAATTATTAGTTGGATGACTAAAATATATAGCTTGATCATGCCTAAAGGAGTCGCTTGGTTCAAATAAGGGAATGAGAAAAGGGAAGGGGAATGTATCAATGTACAGGAATACTAAAGGGTGTTTTCATAGTATCAAAGCTCCTTGGTATGAGTTACGGAAACTATTGAGACGTAAGTAAATAGAGTAGAACTTGAAAGAATCTTCCAGGGAAATTATGGCGCAATGATTATCATAAACTCCCAATTTATTGGGTAATGGCTCATTTCCCACTTTTAAGTAATCACTGATGTCATTGTATCCAATAAAGCTCATTTATTCATTACCTAAGCCATTCCTTATTATACAAAACTCATAACCAAAGCGCAGTTTATATTAGTCGATTAAAACATGAATATCGATTTAGTTATCATTGCAGCGATCACAATTCTAACCGCAATAAAGTGGAGCTCGTTATATAGTGGATCGACACTTAATGACGATTTAGTCTATCTTCATGTGACTAAAATTTCTGCTTAAAATTTATGTTTAAACTCGACTTGGAACATAAAATGCAGAGGCGGAGCCAGGAAATTCGAATGGAGGGGGCGAAAACAAATTATTTTGATTTCTTCTATAGTTTTTTGGGGGCGGAAAATTTAAAATGTCATTAATACCAAAAAAAAAATTACACAATTTAATATATCTTGTGGGGACGGCTGCCTACGATACCCCCGTCCTGTCTCCGCCCATGATAATATGTACCCTACCCATCATAACCAAAAAAGCTAGTATAAATATGTACCCTACCCAAAAAAAAAAGGGTATTGATATTTCTAGGGACGGAGACAGGGCGGGGGCAGTGTAGGCAGCCGCCCTCACAAGATATTATAAATCACGTAAAAAAGAAAATTTTTTAAGGTATTAATGATATTTTAAAATTTTCGCCCCCACGAAACTATAGGAGAAATAAAAATATTTTTTTTCCGCCCCCTCCATCCGAATTTTCTGGCTCCGCCCTAGGATATTTCCAACATGATTTTTGATAGGTCCATCATGTCTGTGCAGTAAGCAGTTGTACCATATAAATAAATAGTTGTACATTATGGTAGATCTATTAAAAATCATGGTGGAAATATCACCACGCTAAACAAAAAAGTTACTCCCTCCGTCCCGATTCTATTGTCCAGTATTCCTTTTTGAGATGTCCCAATATTATTGTCAACTTCCATAAATAGGTAAGAATAATGAAATAAAATTCATTTATACCCCTAATTTATATATATAAAGACAAAAAGGTAGGTAAAAAGTAAAGGGTAAAACTATCTTCTTATCAAAAGTAAGAGAGATGATGATGTTTTCTTAAACTACGTGTTTTTTGTCTGTGAACAATAAAATTGAGACGGAGGAAGTATTATAAATGTCTAGCTATACCAACCTTGTAGGTTGGTGCATCTACTAGTATAACCAAATGAGTGGGGCTAGTATATTCTATTTTGTATGTGTTATATACTTAATTAATTTACTAATTTATATTTTTCGTCCTAATGTTCTTTTAGATTATTCCAAATGTTCCATCAAAAATTTCAAGTTTAGCTAATACAAACTTTAACGAGTATATTAACCTACTACTTAAGAACAATTTATTTTTAAAATATGAATTTTTCTACACAAAAATAAAATTACATTTAAAAAGGTTCTCATCTCAAGTATAATCAAATTATTTCTTTTTTGTTTTGTTAGACGCAAAATCATTACAGCTTAGAGGGTAGCGAATTTTATTATGACTTTTAATCATGGGTGGTGATAATTCCACCATCCAAATTGATAGATCTACCATAGCTATGCATTAACAGGTTGTATTGTTGTCGCACCCTCAAATTTACTGTGCGGAAGCGATTCGGGTCGGGGCGCGACTAATCCGGTAATCACAGCACATATAATATAATGAACAACTCTATATGCGTCGTTTACAAATTACATTGATAATTATTAGCGACACAGGATGTAGTGTCGCTAGTTTGGCGACACTAAAGTTGATTTGGCGACACAAGGGTCAGTGTCGCTATATGCGACATTCGATTGATGGGAGCGACACTCGGTTAGTGTCGCTTTATGCGACATTCGATTGAGTTTGGCAACACAAGGCTAGTGTCGCTATGTGCGACGATCGATTTGTAGTAGCGACATTCGGTTAGTGTCGCTAGGGCGACACTTAAATGGTTTTTGCGACATTGATCTAGTGTCACTATCGGATTTGGGCCCGAAGTGACACTAGGAATGAGACGTTTTACAAGTTTCGTGGGTCAAACGACATCGGTTTGACCCGAAACTTTTACACAACCTTTAAAATGTTTAATATAGTCTAGGAAAATTATCGGTTCGTGTCGGGGTTGACCCGAAGTGTCGTTTTTTATGTTGTTGCAAAATCAGTCCATAAAGTGGGTTTTCGGTTTTGTCGGCTTGCTTTGCCTCTCGTTTTCGACATGTTCTAGCTCTAAATCAAATCCAACAAAAATCACACATATTCTACTATATGTCTAGTATTTTACCAATTTTTATCATGAATTTTAGAGATCTCTAACTTAGGTAAATAAAATCAAGAAGCAAGTTAGTTCCATTTTCGGCCAAAACGGACTGTCGTGCATAAATCGTATTTTCTGTGAAAATTGGTGTATTTATGGAGGAAGTGTTCAACATGAAAGTTGTAGTCGACGAACATACGAAGAGTTTGGTGTGTTTTTCATGGTCTAATTCGATGACTTTGATTTTATATGATTTTTCTCCCAACACACATTTCATGGGCAGATTTTGTATATATGCATATATGTTTCAAAAACGTGTTTTAGCTTCAACTTTGGACATAATCTTGTTAAATAAGCAACTAAACATGTATATTAACATAAAGTAAGCAAATCTAAGGAAAGTTTTGAGGATTTCTTACAAAGATATGGAGAATCTAACTCGGAAAAGAGAGAAACGTGCTCGGTTTGCTCCTAGCTCCTTTTCTCGCGTTTTTCTTCAAAGGATGATGATGGTGGTTTGCTGTGGTGGTGGAGGCTGACCTCCTGGTCGTTTTTGAGAGAGAATAGGAAAGACTAGAGAAAGTACGAATGGAGAGAAAGATGTGAAATGTGATGAATGGGTAAGGTGGTGTCATGGATGGAGTATAGATCCATCCAAGAGGTGAGGGGGGTGGTGGTGGCAGCAGATTTTCGGGGGTCCCACCCCCATGTGGGTATTTCAAACTTGTTCCCAATGTTACGTTACGTGTGGTATCCGTTTACTCGTTCGTTTCGTCGTTCGTTTAATCGTTATACGTTTTATATAACTAGTTTCGTTAACGTTTTAAATCACGATATTTTATTGAAAGTATTATTCTAAATACTTGATGTTTAAGTTATTAAAATGTTGTCGGGTCTCAGTTTGCGCATTCGTTTCGTGTTTGTACGTTTATTTAACTCGTATAACGTTTTTAGACGTTTTATTCGTACTCGTGTAATCATAATATTTTTACTCGAAGTATTTTATCAAAATAATTAATAATGAAATGTGGAATTATAATTTCGATTTATTTCGTTTGTCGGGCGCGTTTCGCACGTTTTTGTCGCGTATGAGTATTTTATACGATACGAAATACTTATGAAATATTATCGATATAATATTTAGAAATCAATATGTTTATTAAATAATTTCATATTATTTAATAAATTGTGTTCACCAACGCCCGTATTAATGAGTCGGAATCCCTCTGATAATTAAGTGCACGATTTAATCAAATAGCGTATGTGTATATATAACAACATACATAATAATACATACAATTAGTCTAATATAGCACTAATTACATGTATTAATAAAGTGTTGAGGAACTAATTACTAGCCATAATTTGTCGGGTGTCACAACTGTACAATCTATTAATGCATAACTATGGTGGATCTATCAATTTGGAAGGTGAAAATATCATTAGCCTTTAATTATGGTGGAGAATCCTAGGAGAAGGCTTCTTATGAGAAGAACTAAAGGGAAAGAATTTATCCAATGAACACGCTTCATGTGTCATTATAATATTTCATTTTTACCCCTTAAGTTTTCTAATATTATAAATGCCCTCTTCTTACGTTCCATATTTCATCATCCTATTAATTTTGAATTATCATCTTCTATCTCTATAACATTTTCTCTAACTTCTCTCTACAATTCTCACTTTCTCTCCACAAAAACTAACCACCATCACCATCTCTATCACCATTCTACCACCACAAGTGACCACCACCGTCAGCTTGAACCACCATTGATCGTCTTCTTCCTCTCTACTCCGCCTCTTTCATCTCCCACCGCCCCGTCACCGTCACCATCACCATCGCCGCCACCACCGCCGCCGCCGCTGCCACCACCACAACTACCGTCATCATATAGACTACTACCACATGATATTGATCTAAGAGCAAATAGATTTGAAAACGTATATATGAAAAGGCAGATCTGAAAACTAAGATCTAGATTTAAAAGTAGATCTGAAAAAATATACTGCATTTTACAATACGCAGTAGTCTAAAATGCAGTAATGTAAGATGTAGTTAGTTTAGTGCATTTTACATTTTTCACATTATAAAAAATATTTCTATAGTTATTTCTACTGCACTTTTTTACTATTGCATTTTAATTTAAATTCATGCTAACTATGCTACATTTAACATTCATATGTTGAAAAATATGGATTAAAAAACCAAAAAACTAAGAAAGAAAAAAAAAACTCAACTGCATTTTAAGTGCAATAAATGTGAATTTTACTACATTTTATTTAACACCCCAAAATTTAAAGTATTGTAAAACATATTATTTTAAATTATTATTATTTTAGGTGGAATAAAATAATAATAATTGTAAGTCGGTTTTAAAGTTCCAGACAATAATAACTACGGGGAGTAAAATATAATACATACATATCTATTCCTACATACATGTACGTATCATATTTTCATTCATAACTATTCTAGAAAGTCACAGAAAGAAAGAAAATGTAAGGAAGAAAAGGGAGAAGAAGAAATTGAGCGATTCATATGAAATTGAAGCTAGAAACAAGTGATTAACCACTCTTTGATTCTCTCTAATACAAGGTAAATGATTGTTCTTCGATTCTCTAACCTAGAAAATGGGTTTTTTGGTAAGATTAAGGTGATTAAGGATTTCAATCCGAAATTAGAGTTATGAATGGATTGAATTGTGGTTAGTTATCATTAAAATGATTGTTGGTAGTTTAATTACAAGTTAAAAAGTGAAAGATTTCAACTAGGGCTTATGATGATTTTTAATAATTATGATAAACCTTTACAAAATCATGTTAATTAGATTCAAGTGTTAGTAAAAGTGTTATTATATGATGTTTGGGTAAGAACTTAAGTGATTAAAGTGGTGATTCAAGTGAATTGACACTTGAACTAAATATGATTATGATGAAGTAAGTTAATTAGTTAGTTAAAAGATGGTTATAATATAATTGAGATATTATGATTATAATCCAAGTAGTAAGTCAAGTATGCAAGATTTGAGTTAAAGATGATCAAGTAAAGTAAAGTTATGTTTAGTTGATTTAAGATCAACTTGTAAGAGTAAAGAAATGGTGATGATGATTAGTTAAATTTGATCATCATGTGATGCTAAATGTGTTGTTACACTTATATGTTATACGAAAGGTGTGAAGTTTCTAAGCAAGTGCTAAGTCGCGTAATTGCCTAAAAAGCAAATGTGAGTGATATGGGGGTTAAATGGATAACGGTTATATGTTCCGGATTGCTTCTGAGCAAGGGGTTCATATAACCGGGTGGAAGTATTGTTTATGTTTTTATTTTGGTTTATTGTTAATTCCATATACCATTGAATTGTTATGTTGTTTGCTTTAGCATGTTATATGTATACATGCTAAATGGTAAGTACTGATAGAACTTTTGATATGTGGAAAGTATATGGTATTATGTGGTATAAGCCCTTGTAAATATATGTGGAAGTTGTTTTCATTACTTACTACGTAAGTAGATGGATATGTGAAAGTTGTTTCCATTACTTACTATGTAAGTAGATGGATATGTGAAAATTGTTTCCATTACTTACTATGTAAATAGATGGATAAGTGGAAGTGGTTATGGATCCTTAACATTGTGGAAGATGTAAAGAGAATGGTCAAGCAAGTCTATTATGTTTAAGTGCACTAACTTGATAAGGTAAGAATGTTAATATAATGTGTTTAGCTAAGTAGCACCATTGAAATATGGTGCATTAGCTTGATAAAGAAAAGATTGATATGTTAAGTGTTATTAGTAAAGATTATGATTGTTGTATTATGGTTTAAGTATTATTCATTTAATTACTCGTATGCTCACTAAGCTTTATGCTTACCCTTTAAGTGTTTAATGTTGTAGGTGCTTGGTTCGGTTGAACCAATGGGCTAGAACGAGTAAACATGGTTGCAAGAAGTTAGCGTAGAATGGAGCTTGCTTTATGGTTAGATAAGCTCCTTTTCTTTTGAATTATCATTGTGAAAGCCATTGTGTAAATCGCTCAAAATAAGTTTTGATGTAATGAAGTGATTAAATTGTAAAGTGATCAATGGTTAATGATGTACACCTTTGACTTAGCAAAGTCAAGGTGGAAGTAGAAGTAAATGTTTAGCAGAAAGAAATTTTGTCATGAATGGTTAAGTGATGAAATATAGTCAAAGGTCAAAACAAAGCTTTTGGTTAAGATTGGTGTTGACATATAGTCAACTACCTTGGAAATGGTTAAGTATGTATGGAAGTTGCGAAAGAAAGAGTCAAAGTGTGATTAATATGGAAAATAAGTGTCCAAATGGGCTTAAAATGAGTCGAAGGGTCAAATCGAGACATGGTATAAGTATGTAACTTGTTGCTATTGGCATAAGTATCAAATGTATGGTGGAATATGTTGGTAAAATATGGAAGTCTGAATGTGAGTCGTTTGTGACTTGGTATGGTCACCAAAAGTGTCCGAAATGACCATAAACTAGTCATACGTCCAAATTCTTCGTTAACGAGAATTTTGGAAAAGTGTAAAAAGAGAAAGTTTTATTATGTCATAGTGGAGGTGCATGCAAAATTTCAGATCATAACCCACAACGAGTAAAAAGTTATGCGCGTCGGAAGTTCACACTTAAAATCTGCTACAGGGGTGTTCTCGACTCCAAACAGGTGTCTTGGAGGCGAGAGCTTATAACATAAATTCCCTGGTGGGACTTCTCGACTCCAGGCAGAGGTTTTAGAGACGAGAGGTGTCAGATTTTAGAAATTTGAATATTTAAGTGGTAAATAAATGAAGTAGGGATACAAGCAGTTAAATAGATAATAAACTAAAAGTATAAGTGATTGTTTGGATAAAACAAAAGAATCATATAAAAAAATCCAAGTTTTCAGGGCGTTTCATTTTGCATTCTAATTTTGAAATAAATAATCTAAGCAAAGTGTGATTGAGCTACTGTATTTTATAGCATTTTTCATTCTATTTTTTTTTGTAAGATGTGAATTACGTTACTGCATTTTACGTTCATTTCGTCGGAATCCGGCGATCGGCCGGTGGCTGGTGGTGGCAGAAGGTGGTGGGTGGTGGTGGAAATGAAAAGTGTGATTGAGGTAAGTATAAGGGGAGGATATATAATATTAAAAATGTGGAGGGGTATAAATGAAATATTATAGTGACACGTGGTGGTTTTTTATTGGCCAATTTTCTTCTTTTCACTTCTCCTCATAATATACCTTCTCCTCTGAACCTTACCATTTAATTATTGTATTTATTAAAATTGAATCTATTCAATAAATTCACAAACAATAAAATAAAAGGATATATAATTATTAAATGGTCATTGGTCTAGAGTGTTGCGTTCACTCGGAATCCTCTCTGTCACCTACATTCGGCAGCATTGGCTGGATTTCGTATTCGATGTGACCTTTTAAGAATGGGGTTGAGGATTTTAGAAATGGGGATGAGACAATTATGTATACATATTCGTGAATTAAATGTATATACCGATGGCAATGAAATCATTTTCTAAAAAGAAAGAATAATAATCTAAATGAAAATAATTCCCCATCAACAAATTTATTTGGAACCAAGAAGACAAAAAAGAAAAAAAAGTAAGTGGATATTTTGGCAATGAATTGAAGCATCGTACCTTGTGGGTCACGATTTCATATGATTTTGCTTTTATTTGTAAATTATTAGAAGTACGATGTATTTTTAAAGTTAATAATCACAGAAAAAGTTAAAATACAAATCAAATGATCGATTGGATATAGATATATAAAATATAAAAATAGGTAAACATATCCAATCAGACATACATATACCAGCATGTTTCAGAATGTATACAAATAAAAATAAGAAAATGTCTATTTTATAATTACTTTAAAACAATGTAAAATAGTACCAATTAAATAATAATTATTAAATACCAACAAGGTCACATTTGTACGTATGTACATATTATAGTATTTAAATCGAGACAAACAACAATGGAAGAGACATGGATGTGCATATTTGTCTAAACTCAAACGCAAATCAGGGAAATCAACAATTTTAATTCTGCATATTTGTTAATCACTCAAATGATTAAGCAACAACAATGGCACAATCTATCTAATTAAATAAATACTCACAAACATGTTAATATTTTAATAATAATATTAATATTAATAATGTGAACGGGGATAAGATTGGTGTTGTTGACTACACTATAATTATGTGTTGTTGACGAAACATTAATTAGATTAATTACACAATTAACTTTTAAACCTTTTATTTGTACACAATTGATCCGTCATTTAAAAGTAACATCACCTATAGTTAGGTGTTGTTAAATGGACATATATACTAATTTTCCGAAACAAAAAGTGTAACCCATATAAAAAATACGCAGTTTAAGAAAACATCAAGTTCTCTCTTACTTTTTGATAAGATGACAGTTTTACCCTATATTTTTTTACCTGTTTTGTTGTCTTGCATATATAAATTAGGGGTATAAAAAATTTTTATCTCATCATTTTTATCTATTTATGGAAGTGGATAATTAATTTGGAACAACCCAAAATGAAATACCGGACTATAAATTTGGGACGGATGGAGTATTTAATGATATTCCCAAATACCAATCCACTTAGTAGGACAAACCACCGTCAAGTGCTTAACTTTGTCATCCAACATTCTTCCATTTAATTAGTGAATAATTACTTTACTTTTATATGATATATATATATATATATATATATATATATATATATATATATATATATATATATATTTTTTTTTTTTTTTTTTTTTGAGAATAAATATTGTACATGTACATGCATAAGTTGCTTATAATAAGGTAAACTTCTTCTATAAAAAAAGTAAAGTAAAACTATGTTACACTCGTCTTAAACGATTGTATCCTATCTTGTCTTAAACGATTGTATCCTTTAGCCTCTGGCTAAATTATTGTATTAGGTTATGTATTTGTTGGGTGATCATATCTTGTCTTAAACGATTGTATCCTTTAGCCTCTGGCTAAATTATTTATATAAATGGGGTTCGGGTTTGGGGTGATGGCGGAGCCGAAGCTCCTCTCCCGTTCCCTCTGTTTTGCTGTTCAAAAAAAAAAAAAAAACTCGTCTTTAACGCAATCCGTACACTTTGAATTTATGAATTAAAAGTTTGTTTAATGCTTGTACAAATAAATGAGATATTTTTAAGATTACTTAAGGATTTGGAGTCCAATTAAATACCCTTGTTTAATTCTGTTAATTGGATTTGATTGACTAATTCCTAAATCAATTCCCAGAATAAATATCTTCTCTGAAATCTATAACAAAAATGTTAGTTGACCAAACACGAAAATGGGTAACCAAACCAACCCATATCTTTCTTATTATTGTTACATCTAATTCATGCAGAAACAGAAGGATTATAACTCTGTTAATAACATTAAAAATCCATCCATGTATATACAACGAAAAAGATTCAAGAAATTAAAGAAAAATAATGTAAACAAATAAAAGATAATTTTTTTTTTTATTTTTTTTTATAATGACCTATTACTCCCAAGCATAACTTCATCTTGTAAATCATTCAAAATAGCCACAACCTGACCAATCAAAGGCCTATTCTTTCTAGAATTACCAACACAAGCACTAGCCACTTTAGCCAATCTAACCAGAGGCTTAATATCACTTGGCACCACTAATCTTGGATCCAAAACCTCTTCCATTTTCATTTCTTTAATCAACGGCAAACTCCACTTCACAATCAAACCACCTTCACTTCTCCTACCACTCAACAACTCTAACAAAACAACCCCTAAACCATACACATCACTTTCCTTTGAAGCACCTTTTGGTTCAACCCAATATTCTTGATCAACATACCCAACCATCCCTTCTTTCTCATTAGGTGCTAAAAAAGATAGACCATAATCACAAATCTTGGCACTAAACTTAACATCTATTAAAATATTTGAAGGCTTGACACAACCATGCACAATAGATGGTGCCATTAACACATGCAAGTATTCTAGCCCACGAGCCACACCGGCCGCAACTCTTAACCGTTTTCCCCAATCCAATAACGATGCATTATCGGGGTTTTGATGAAGGTAAAAGTCCAAACTCATCATGCCCATGAACTCCATTACCACAATTCTTTCTCCCGGACCTTCCGAAAACCCTAATATGGATAATACATTAGGGTGATTAGCTAAAGATAACCATTTTAGTATAGATGAAAAACCTAATCCTACACCTAAACCAGAACTTCTTAAAACAAAGCGAGGATGAATTCGTTTAATTGCGACTAATTCACCTCCGGCTAACACGGCTGCATAAACTGTCCCTAACCGACCTTTTCCAATGATTCTTCTTTCATTAAATCCGTCGGTGGCAACATCGATATCTACCAAAGTGTAAGGCGAGGCACAAAGCTTTACGGAAGGGCTTTCTTGATCGGAATTTTGATCGTAGACTGTCTCATTTGATTTTGCTTTCTTCTTGTTCTTCCATATGATGAAGATAAATAAGATGATGAAAAAGAAGATGGTTAATGAAAGAAAGGCTAGAACAATATGGTATGCGAGTCTTTCACCATGCTTCATGTTAGAGACCAAAATAAGAAGCTTTGTGAATTTGTTTTTTCTTGATTAAATTTGAAAATTCTTGTTGTAGTTGCTTGTGGTTTGATGAGGAGAAGTACAAGATGATGGGTAAGAAAAGTCAAGCCAACTAATTGAGAAACAAGATGTTAGACAGGAAGTTGTGTGTGTTTATATATATTAGAGAGAGAGAGAGAGAGAGAGAGAGAGAGAGAGAGAGAGAGAGAGAGAGAGAGAGAGAGGGGGGTTTGACTAGGAATGTGAACACTTAGAACTTTTTAGAGAGTTAATTTGACGAGTGAAATGGTGAATTTGAAAAATATCATAATGTGGGTAGGCAATCAATATTAGATTGATATAGAATTAATTAACTTGTATTTTTTAATAATAGTCAGCTCCTTATGAGGTTATGCTTTCCAAAAAATTGTAGTTACTCAAAGCAGGCTTGGCAATGGATGGATATGGATGGATTTTGATCCGTTCCATTAGTGATCCAACTTAAATGGATCATGATCCGATCCAAAATCCATTACAATGGATCGTGATCCGATCCGTATCCAATTAATTTAAGTGGATCGGATCAAGATCCGGATCGATCCATTTAACTTTTTTTTTTTATTTCCAAATTAATTAGCAAAAAATACTTTTCACAACTTTACATTGAATTCATCATCACCAATACATCAGTTTTAATTACATGCTATATCAGATAGTTACTAATAGAGCTTAATTACCTCATCAATCCGATAAACAAATATAAAAATCTAAAAAAACTTCTAATACAAAACACACAGCATATAATAAACAAATAAGGAGCACTGGAGCAATAACTTTAGCCACGTGGAGCCACAGCTCATCAAATACGTCGGCTTCAATCCATGAACTTCATAGTTCATTAATTACGTCGTCATCGTTTAATTCAAATTGTTTTGTTTATTCAATTTACGTTTCTTACAGAAAAAATATATGCACATTTTGACAATTTTGAAGAAAAAGGATCTTGATATCGAAACACAATAAGAATCAAGCTGCGAAAAACGGTGTAAACTGCCTTTTAATTAGCCGGAGTTGTGCGCCGGAGTTGCGTGCCGGAGTTGTGAGATGGAGTTGCGCCGGAGTTGCACCAGAGCTGTGAGAGATTGTGTGGTGTTCGGAAGGCTCAGATTGCAGATGGAAATAAATTGTCACGTATTTTATTAATTAACTTTTTTTTGTTTTTTATTAATGGATCGATCCGGATGGATCATGGATCGATCCAAAGGTATAATTGGATATTTGGATATATTTAGTGGATCACTTATTGGATTGGTGGATCAATATTTTGATCCAATAAATCATATAATTGGATTTGGATCGGATCGGATCTGGATCAAATTCAATCCATTGACAGGCCTAACTCAAAGTATACGGTAAATTATTTAGATAGAAACCTAGGATATTACCATGTCTGATTGTTTGAATGGGCCGTTATCTACTTGTATAAAAGCCCATTATATTCCAATACTTTTAATGACATGTATAATTTTTGTGGGAAAAAAGGTTGATAACCATCAATATAGAACTGTTCATAATCGACTGTCTATCTACAATGTGTAGTAATATCTAACTCATTTATCGGTTGTGGCTATAGGGATGTCAAGACTTGAACTCTTGACATTATGTTTTCTGTGACAAAGATGTTCTACGGGTTACAACTGAGCTACACACCATAATTAACAACACGTATAATTTGGTGATAGCATGAAATTAATTAATGTTAAATAACTAGTGTGTTTACTAAAATTTCAAGATTCTTCCAATATTAGTTTAGCCTTTTCAACAACTTTTGATCAAGCCATTAAATGTCAATAATATTATCAATTTAAGATCAGGTCAATAGAGTGTTCATTCTGAAAGAATTTATAATGACTTGCATAGTCAAAGGTCAAAACCAAAAAAGGCGGTGTGTTTAAAATAATAATATATAGTAAGACAAAGAGATATGAAAATTAAATGCTAATCATTCATTCATTCATTCATCCAGCAAAAAACGGTTGGTTATTGATCGAACCCGATAAAAAGACAGGGCCCAACTCGTTGACCCAACTCATCTACCCGTCCCCACTATTGAGACCTCTTTTCTTCCATTAAGCCCATTAGATACGGAACACAAATTTCTTTTAGGCCCATTACTACAGAGTGAAATGTTTTTACTTAATTCCTTGAGAGAACAAGATGGCGAATTATTTTCTTATTTTACTGTTTTGACTTTTAAAAATGACATTAAATAAAAAAGTTTAGTCAAGAGTTTCTTGATCTTTGACTTTTAATAATTTATGTAACATTTACTTTTGTAAGTTATATTGTTCTTTTTACATCAAAATATACGTCTATTTACATATAACATGATGAAGAAAACAGTTCGCTATATTTAACATAAACAAAAAGACATTATTTGTTTATATAATCTTAGGGGCCTACTATTTGCACACCCTAATTTCCTGAGTGCACACCCCAATCACATCATATCGTCATTTTCTTTTGTCTTTTACCGTAATTCTTAATTGTACACTCATTTGAATATCAAATCTACTTTTATTTTTTTATTTTTTAATGCTTTCCATTTTGTTTTATAATGTTTTTAACGAGTATATTTGGCCCGCGCGTTGCGGCGGGATTTTTGAGTTACATGTTTGCATGAATGACTTTTATCAAAAGACCGCTTTTAATAACCACTTAATTAAAGAAGAAGAAAAAGTATCAACAATGCAGCTCACAAAAACCTTATCATTCATCAAGTTCACAACATGTAGCTAACTTTATTAAGTGATAAAGTGAGTGAACGAACTAATGAAGAAGACGGAAATACAAAAGCATACATATTTATACAGATACTTGGACGATATCAATATTGCACCACAAATTAACAGTTTCCTACTTGGCATAACAAATGACATTTTTAGTAGCAAAGTGATAGCAATGGCAGCCCGTCAGTCAATTGATGCACCAAAAGTTTCTCCAACCATAATGGTGGTACCGAGCAACAGGGGCGGAGCCATATACAAGGTAGGGATAGCTGCCGCTACGGGTCCGTTTAACGTACGAAGTGTAATTTTTTTTGAAAAAAATAGTATTTGTTACTCATGCTACGGGTCCACGAAACTTTAGCTACCGGTCCATACATAATAAACTAAGTTATATGTTGTCAATTTAAAACAATATGTAACTAGCATAAGTGTATAAATACACCACGTCTAATTATATCACCTGCAAAAATGCATAATACCAATTAGAAACTTAGCCCAGTACTAGTTAAAAAGGTAATTGGGTAAATCTAATTCAAGATTGCCTATTAAAAAAACTCCGATCACTTCTACCCAATTAGACAATTACTTACTTGGCCCAATTTTAAATCCTTTTTAAATTTTAATCTCATAAATTTAAGCACACAATCATCTTAATCGTAAGTTTCAAACCTAGGTTTAAGGCTTATCTTCTCTGTTACTCAATCAAACAATCAGATCGCCATGTTCTAATACTTTTACTTTTGAAAATCAAGTTTTTAATCAAGATGATACAAGTAATTTTTAGAATCTTCATTTATTACTTTACAATCGATACCAAAACATGTACTAATATTGACCATTTGAAATCAATATTCTGAATTTTTTAAAACCACTATCAAACTATAAAACTATTATTTATTGCTTCCTAAAAGTTGTAAAAAGTGTTAGATTAGTTGGTTTGTTTATTGTTTTATTATTATTTATTGTTGATTAGTTAAACTTGTTACCCAGTTTTATTGTATTTTGTATTATGATAGGATTAGTAAATGATTTGAATTACTACTTAACACCTAACAATCTTAGTATTGTTGTAGTTTTGATCAGTAGGATCGTAACACATATGGGTAAATGATAAGTAACATGTATGTAGTTTTTCTCCTTAAAGGAGTTTTTTGATCAATGAATTGAAGGTATAGTATATTCATTAGTGAAATGTGCAAGACCGAATGCATTTTTTTCTGGGAAATTAAAAAAAATGCCCCTTTTTTTGACGAATTATATGGATTTGCCCTTCGCGAGAAAAAATTGACGATATGCCCCTAGAAATCGCAAAAGCAAATTTGCTTTTGCGATCCCGTATTTGCAATTTGCGATCTCGTTCACGTTGGCGAGAATTCTTGATCGATGGCCGGGTTGGCAAATCGCAAAAATGTTTTTGCGATTTGCGATTTGCATGTCCGTGTATTTTTGCGATGGCTCGTGACACTGGGTCGTTTTTTTCTCGTGAACGGGATCGCAAATATCGTCGGGCTCGTTTTTGCGATTTGCCACCGCCCAACCTACAACCTATATCATGACATAAACGGGTCATTAAACCCTAACCATCCAAACCTTCCATACCCTCTCCGTACACCCCCCGATCCACCCAACGACGATCGTAAATCGCAAGATTTGCGATTTACGATCCGCGTCCCCATCGTCGGTCGGGCTACCACCATCACCCCGACCCAAACACCACCCCCACCTCCCCGTTTTCGCCGGAGATTCGACGTGTCACACCACCGCAGCCTCCGCCGCACCACCACCACCGTACCGTCCTCCTTCCCGACCACCGCAGCACCCCCGTACCACAACCGCACCACCCTCAGTTGGTTTCACCACTGGCGCTAGTTATTCCGGGTTCGGAGGCGGTTTTCGCCACTGCCACGGCTCACCGGCGACGCTCTTGACCGGAATATGGATGATTCTCAGGTATTACGATGTTTTTGAATAATATTTGTTAAAGTTAGCGCGTGTTTTTGAATTTAGATGGTTTAAATCCGAAATTTCATTGTGGCATTTTGTCGAACACTTGGTGTGCAACATATATTTTGCATTCTTCATGAATTAAATCGGTCTTTAAGCAATGTTTGTGTCATATTACGAATCTCGGTAGGTTAAAAGATTGTGTATAGAGTTTAATTGGTGTTTAATAAATCGCAATGTTTGTTTGATATTACGAAGCTAGGTTGGTAATACAGTTTGATTGGTATGTAATCATCATATAATTAGTTTCTTTAGTTTCTGTTTTACAAAGAACGAGAATAACATGTTTACTTACTACATAAAGTATTCTTCTTCTTAGAACTCGTTTTAACATCAATGAATAGTCAAACAAATAAATATATTATGTATTTGATGTTAAATATTACAAAGTATTAATAAGATACATGGGAACATTAGAACTACTAATATGATAAGTTTTAATCATTAGTGTTATATGTTTTTAGAGGTCAAGTATCAAGGTTTAACATAATACGTATTTAACTTGTATATCAAGTTAATTAAGAAATTTCAAAGTGACAAAGTTTTAGAGGAAGATACATATATGACTACATTTGAAGCACTAATGTGGCAAGTTTTAATTACTAAGTATTCTTTTTAATTGAGTTAAGTATTAAAGTTGAGCATAGTATGTATTTTATTTGATTGTATCTTAGTAATATACGAGTATAAAATATATAATACTATAATATAACATAGAGATAAATAAAAGATTAATGAAGAATATATATAATAATTTTAATAAATAATAAGATTAGGACATGTGTCATGCTAAGAAGATATAGAGTTTGCTTTATATATATACTAAGATAAGATAAGATAGGATTTATATAAGTATTGTAATGATGTTAAGTGTATTAGACTTGCCACACACCTAGTTAGACTTGTTACATACCTATAAATCTATAATAGCCTTGCTACTTGTCATCTTTTGTGAGAGCATCCGCAATGCTCAAACCTTTTGAAAAGCTTTTTTTATAACTAACAATTTGCTTTTATCAAATTGACTTAAACAAAAAGCTTTATACTCCGATGGAAAAAACCTTTCCAAAAGCTTTTTTTACCATTAAACTACACACATTTTATACAATAAAGTTATAGAGCAATAACTCAATTTTGGCAAATCTTTTGCTAAATTTTGTTAATTATACATTCCAATGGGATTAAGTTTTTGGAAGGGGTTTTTGGTACAAAAAAACCTTCCATTGAATATATTCCTAGAAGTTTAAGTCTCCACTAGATTAGTTACTTAGAGCCAAACTACAAGCTTTAACCACTTGTACATTATACATCACTAAATATACTTAGTGCCCCTTTTTATATGTTACGTAGTAGTACTTGGGGCCAACTCAAAGCTTCAATCATTTGTACTTAATGCTTAAGTGATTTGTATTTTTTTTATTCTATAGACAAAATCTATCATCTTATCTTATATATACATTTTAATAACTATGTATTGACACTTGCATAATGTCAATCGGCTCATAGCACATTTTCAAAAGTCTTACAGGCTTTGTTTTTGGGTATTTAATAGTGTTATTTATGAAAGGTATGATTTTTGGGTCGTTTCAAATATACATAAAAGTGTGAGGTAAAGACACAAATTAAAAGGGTAAAGGGGTAGCTGATCGATCACTTAAAAATTTCATATAACGTGAAAAAAAGTTAGATCTACAAGTAATAATTGATATATAATCGATGTCAAAAATAGCATGATAAATAAATAGTGGATTTCATCGTTTCTATGGTTACTTCTTAAACGGTAAGGTCTTCTCTATACACTGGAGCCTTTACTATTTAATCAATGTTATTGCTAATAAAAACCTGTAGAAAATTTGGGATCATTTCACTTGTAATTATTAATGGACTAGTTATGTTATACGTAGTAAAAGATTTTTGCACAATCAGTCATCGCCTCTATTCTAATTTCCAATTATAGTTATGTCGTAAATACAAATTTTACATATATCATATTAATGTGACCTTTTATTAAACATATAGAATATAGTTGTTTCATTTCCAATATGTTGTTATTTATCACTTATATTAACGAAACTTGTTTTGATTGATTGATCACTCTGCAGGACATTTTTAATGGAAGGCTGACTCTGAAAAGTCAACTCACAGTTACTGGCCATATCAAGCTGCATTTATCAAACGATCAAGAAAAGATATTTAGAGACCACTGCTTTGGCCATTGGTTGGATGTGAAGGCTGCGGACAATGACCCGGGTTTTGTGCATCATATACTCCAGTTTCGACGAAAGGAGCGTCCCAGTTTAAAGCACCCTCGCGCGGAGCCGGGTGATTTGTGGTTTAGGGCGGCGGATACGGATGACCATTTTATACGTTTCGGTCGCAGGGAGTTTTGTCTGGTGACAGGTTTTCGGTTCGGGCCCAATGAAAATATAGCGGATCATATTCCCAAAGAGGTTAGACGGACGATCCCGGCATTTAGAGTGCGTGTGTTCCCGGAAATTGTCAAACGTAGCGAACGTGTATCCGACCTTTCTAATAAGTTTAACGATAAAGGTTTGTTTAGTGGGCCGAGGAAGTTGAGCGATGAGGATTGTGTGCAAGTGTGTATGCTTATGTTGCTATATAAAGGGTTTTTGGGAAAGCAGGGTTCGCATAATATTGAGGATGATCATATGCATATGGTTGAGCATTTTGATGTTTTTGACCGGTACCCTTGGGGTAATATTATTTGGGCCAGAAGTTATGAGCAGCTGGATAAGGGTTTGGAGACTCGGCTGAGTCAAGAAGGGATGCAATACACGTTGAGTGGTTTCGGCTGGGCGTGTAAGGTAGCATCATCTTAATTATCGATGTTCGAATTATTTCATACCTTTTGTTTACTTAATTGATAATATACTAAAACAATAACATGGTTGTTTGTCGTTTCCTTTTTGTTTACAAGGCTTGGATTTGGGAAGCTTTTCATCGTCAGGTAGAGACAATTGCTACAAGACCTAAGCGAGATCAAATACCACGCGGGATTTACTGGGAGCGCAAGAGGAAGGTTATTGAATTTAAAGAATTCGGTCAGGCTTTGCGGATTGCGGTAAGTTATTTTATATATGTTTCTATGTGTTGTATATGTATATGTGTAAGTATGTGTATGTGAACATAAGTATATATTGTTGATCTTTGGGTGATGCTGATGGAATTTTGGTCATTTGATAAGCTAAAATATTAGCTGGTTTATCCGTTTTACAAAAAGGATATTTCCAATTTTTTTTAAAAAATTGTTTTTTCGTTTGCAATTATATATTAACTTGATTGATCTATCTGTATGTATCTGTATAGAATCTATTATATCTATCTGTATATGTGATATATTAGTGAAAACTCAATCATTTTGCGATTTGCGATTTGCGACTGACTTTATCCATTGTAGATAAGATTTTGGCTAAGATTTTCTGACATTTCACAGATTTTACGGATTTTTACTGATAACCCATATCCACCTTTAAGTAGACCTCATAACATCAGTCTTCATTCACATCTCAAACCACGTACGTTATTAGATTATCATCATAAGTTTTATATTTCAATAATATATATTTTGGGTTTACAAAATGCAACTAATTGACCTTACTGTGTTTTTTGGTGGGGAACTTCGTTACGACAATAAGGCGTACGAAAATGGGGTGAAACAAACAATCGTCGATTTTGCTGTTAGTGAGTTTGATCTCAGTAAGTTGTTTTCCTATCTTAAGGAAAATATAAATTTCACTTTCAGTGATGTATACTACTGTGAAACCGGCAATCTTCAAAATGCTGGTGCTCGTATGCTTATGTCGGATGAACAATGGAATGCAGTAGCAAAACACGCAAAAGAATGTTGTCAAGGTATTGAGTTATATCTTGTATACATGGAGGAAGAACCCGAACTGAATTTCAGTGACTATAACAGTGATGACAGCAACACACATTACTACCGATGAACGTTCCTAGAAGGGATTCACAGGGCACTCAACTCACTTTCAGACGTCATGCAAGTAGTAGTAAACTTTCATATGTTGTTATGTAGGATTTAAATTCTAGAATGTTGTCTTTTTGATTTCAGTGACTATGTATGAAATATCTAGGTCTATTAGCAGTTAACTTTCATATGTTGTTATGTAAGATTTCAATTCTAGTCTAGTGTCTTTTTAATTTCAGTGACTACGTATGAAATATCTAGGTCTATTATCAAAGTCTCTTGTATGAACTACCTACGCCATTTTCTATATTTATCTATATCTTTTACAACTTATCTCGGTAAATTAATTTCATGACCAGCGTACATTCTAGTTTATAACAAACCATTGTGGGTAGAAATTTTATACAACTGACAAAATAAACCATGATTCGGATAACGTTATCTTAAACGAAATTCACTTTTAAATAAACCCGAAAAACAGTTTTTATGACACCTTGCGATTTGCGATTTGCGATCAACCTTATCCCATGTGGATAAGATTTTAGCTTAGATTTCCTGACATTTGAAGGATTTTGTCAGTGGCATTATCCATTGTGGATAACCTTTTGGGTAGGATTTTCTGACATTTGATTAGATTTTCCAGATTTTTCCGGATAACGTTATCTTAAACGAAATTCACTTTTAAATAAACCCGAAGAACTGTTTTTATGACACCTTGCGATTTGCGATTTGCGATCAACCTTAGCCCATGTGGATAAGATTTTAGCTTAGATTTCCTGACATTTGAAGGATTTTGTCAGTGGCATTATCCATTGTGGATAACCTTTTGGGTAGGATTTTCTGACATTTGATTAGATTTTTCAGATTTTTCCGGATAACGTTATCTTAAACGAAATTCACTTTTAAATAAACCCGAAGAACTGTTTTTATGACACCTTGCGATTTGCGATTTGCGATCAACCTTATCCCATGTGGATAAGATTTTAGCTTACATTTCCTGACATTTGAAGGATTTTGTCGGTGGCATTATCCATTGTGGATAACCTTTTGGGTAGGATTTTCTGACATTTGATTAGATTTTCCAGATTTTTCCGGATAACGTTATCTTAAACGAAATTCACTTTTAAATAAACCCGAAGAATTGTTTTGACATTCATCTCACTTCAAACCCTGAAAACATTTTCCCTTCGTATTATCCACTTTAATTTTATCCTTCAGAGTTTTATTTACGTTGATTATGGAGAAGTTCAAAATTTACATTTGTTATGGAGGTCGTTTTGAATATATTAACAGCATGCCGGTGTATATGCCAATCGAGTGTAGTCGAGTGCCATTAAAGCTTCTGGTGGCACCGGAAAAGCCCATGACCTGCAAAGTTTTATTGAAAAATGTTTTGAAGAAGATTGGTCTACCACTTGATGCTCGCGTTTGTCTGAAATATAAGGTAGATCAGTATGTCATTGATATAACTGATGATGCTGATGATTTTGGAGATTTTTTGTGCCATGCAATAAATAATGCTCCGATAGAAATTTACATTGTTGATATTGTCAGGAATGTTTCGGGTATGGGTAGCAATCAACCTAGCAGTAGTAGTTCGGGTTTTCACCAACAATTTCAACAACTACAAACTAATGAATACAACCAACAACCCCAGTACCAGTCATTTCAACAACCCAATCAACCATTTCCGTACCAACAATTTCCATTTCCTTTTCAACAACAATATGAATTTCATTATCATGCTGCGCCACAAAACTCGACGATGCACAAATATCGAACACAACACACCCAAGATACATCTTTTAAGGTATATGAAGAATCCCAAGATGATTTTACATATCACGATCACGATGATGTTCAAGATGATCATGCTAATTCAGCATACTATGTGGAGGAGCCGGAGGAGCCGGATCCACATCCCGATGACTTTGATCATTATGATGAAGAAAATGTCAATCCATAGAAGGAACATGACCATCCATTTTGTAATCACATTGTTAGTGATGATGAAGATGATGAGGAGGATGAGCCTGATCCAAGAGATACATACGACAAACCAATACCACAAAGATCAGCAGAAAAGGACATATTCTGGAATATGCCATCGCCTTTAGGAAACGAAGAACAAGAATTTCAACAACGACCCGTGACCGTGTACGAGGCATCTTGCCGAATTCGAGTGGGCCAAACATTTGAATCCAAAGAAGAATTTCTACTCCAGTTGCATACAAAGTGTCTCGAAGAAGGTTTTCAGATTAAGCTGAAGAAGTCAGACAAAAAAAGGTACACGGCAAAATGTATCTTGCCTAATTGTGATTGGAAGATAAGTGCAGCGTGTATCAGAGATAGTCAAAACTTCCAAGTTAGGAAGTTACGTGATGTTCACACCTGTTCGCGTACTCAAAATAAGCCTAATAGCCGTTCTGCGAGCAAGAAAGTGCTTGGTTACATATTAAAAGAGGCGATGAGTTTGGAAGGATGTGTATATAGAGGCAACGAGATCAAAGTTGATATGACTGAACGCTTTAAAATAAGCCTTACATACAACCAAGCATGGAGAGCAAAATGTTACGCTATAGAGCTGTTGAGAGGTACTCCAGCTGAATCGTTTACGAAACTTCCCATTTACCTCCACAACCTAAAGCTATATAACCTAGGCAGCATTACGAATCTCCGTACAGACAAAGAGAATAAATTTGTAATGTGTTACATGTCCATAGGTGCAGCTGTAAGTAATGATTGTTGGTTTACATCTTATGTTTGCATACGTACATTCATATATAATTTATATATATTTTAATCTGAACTTGCAGGTACGTTCATTTGTCAACCATACACGCCCAATTATCATTGTTGATGGTGCCCATTTGAAGGGGGGTTACTTGGGTACTAACTTGATTGCCGTGGCGATGGACGGTAATAATGGCATCTTGCCACTAGCCTATGGAATTGGGGCGGGAGAGACGTCTGATGTTTGGATGTGGTTCTTAGGAAACTTAAGAGACGCCATTGAATCTGCTGGTGGGATTAGCAACCTGACATTCATATCTGACAGGGCTCCAGCAATTGCATCCGGCATCTCTTCTGTGTTTCCAGAGGCATTTCATGCCTTGTGTTGTCGTCATCTGTTGATGAACTTGAAAAGCAAATCTTCTAAGGTCAAGCACTTCGAATGGCATTATTGGAAAATGTGTAAGGCATACCGTAAGTCAGATTTCGATCAACATTATAATGCCATTTCTAGACATTTACCGGCTTCAATCAAAGTTCTCAGGGAAGTTGGGAAAGAAAGATGGTCAAGGCATCATTCAACAAAGACACGATATGCTTACCTCACAACCAACAGTGCGGAGTCCATTAACGCCTTGACCAAGCATGCAAGGAAACTACCGGTCACAATGCTATTGGAGTTTTTTCGATCTTCAGTACAACAATGGTATTTCAAACATAGGAATACTGCCGCAGCTGTTACAACACCTGTCACACCATACGCGGAGCACAAAATCGGTAAAAGGGTTGACAGATCGCAGCGCTGGAAGGTCAGACCATCAACAAATATGATATGTGAGGTGGTGGACGGGAAGAAGAATGGGACAGTCAACTTGGAAGCGAGAACATGCACTTGCATGCAATGGCAATTATCAGGTTTACCTTGTGGACACGTTTCGGCAGTGACCCGTCACTTTCATATGGACAGCGTGTCCGGCTTTGCGGAGAGGTATTTCACCACGGAGACATATCGAGCGGCATACAGTGAGGCTATAAATCCACTTCCTCATCCTTCCGAGTGGGCCGATCCCGGTAATCTGCAGATTTGCTTGCCGCCGATACTTCTAAAAAGGCAATCTGGTCGACCACCTGGACGTGCACGTATTCTTTCTAAAGGAGAGGAGAAAGGAAAATACACAAAGCAATGTAGCCGTTGCAAGGAACAGGGTCATAGTCGAGTTAATTGTTTGGCTCTTTACGATAGAACAGACGAGCCAAGCAGATCATGTGACAACCGTCAATTTAGGACTATAGTTTAGTGCCTAATCAAGTTTTAATACATGTAATTAGTTCTGTGTTAGGCTAATTAATGTATCAATTATTATATATATTGTTGAATATATATCTACAATTATGCGGTTTGTTTAAATCGTACGAGCTTCAAATCGAATAGAATTCGATTACAATAAATACGGACGTTGGTGAACAATTTTATTAAGTAATACAAACATTATTCAATAACTCAATTTTATTAGGAATATTATTTATTGTAATATTTCGTAGTCAATTCGTATTGCACAAATAACATATATATAATTAAAATACAAACGCGCAAACAAATATAACGAATTTCATTTTAAATATCATAAATAGATAATTGGTAAAATTTTACAATAAAACATTTTATTATAATTTATAATTTAAAATGTATCTTTAAATAACTAAAATAAATATTTAACGCTAAATGACGGAGAAAACGAACACCACGCGGAGCACGGGACGGAGACTGCGAGGTGAGGCTTTCACCTACACCCCACCTCTCCTTCATTCTTCTTTCATTTTCATTCTCCAAAAACACACACACACCAAAAACACTCTCACCAAATTCATACAAAATTTCGGAATCATCAAATCCGACAACAAAACTTACATTTTCGGAACCACCATCAAGTGAAGAACAAGATTAACAAAAGCTCTACCATCATTTTCGGCCTCCATCTTCTTCGATTTGCATTTGTAAGGAAATTTCTAAAAACTTAGATTTATTTAGTTTTATGTAATATTTTGATGTTTTGATGTTTACACAACTTATATATGTCCATTACAAAGATTAGAACACAGTTTTATAGCTTAAAAACGAGTTTAAATTGAGTTTTGGCCGGAAAAATCGCGAACAGCCGGACTTTCTGGGCTGGTGTTCATCCATGCGACATAAGCCTTGTGTCGCATGTTGTATCGTATTTTGCCCTTTATGTCGCACCTTGTGTCGTATAAATCCTTTAGTGTCGTAACTCATGCGACACAATATTGTGTCGCACTCTATGTCGCAAATTATGTCGTATTTCTATACGACACAACCACTATGTCGCTATTAAATTAGCATTTCGTATTCGATGCGACACAGTCCCTGTGTCGTATCCTTGTGTCGCATGACGTCTGCGACACAACCATTGTGTCGCATGTCAAATCTTTGTGTCGCATGTTGTGTCGCAAAACACAGAAAAACCAGAATTTTGAAGTCAAAGTTACTGTTCAATCTTTGTGTCGCATGTTGTGTCGCATGTCAAATCTTTACTGTAGCAGTACTGTAGCAGTACTGTAGCAAAGTCAACATTTTAGAATTATTATTATTTCAACTAAATCACCAACGGGCCGTACACGTTTTCAAAACATACTTCAGAATCAAGCAAGTCGTTGTAACTTGTATAAATTCACTCAAACAAGTCGTTGTAACTTGTATCAATTAAATCAAACAAGTCGTTGTAACTTGTATCAATTCAATCAACCAAATCGTAGTAATTTGGACATATATATATATAGTTGTATAACAACTACAAAGGTAGTCTTTCGGGATACCGGTACAATTAATAACAATCAAGTGTCGTGAACACATTCAGGTTTCAAGTCTTTGGACATCAATTCACCGCTAATTATTTCGAGTTTATTAAATTAAACACTTCAAGACTCAGGTGAGTTTCATAGCCCCATTTTCACTGCTTTACAACTAGGGGTGTGATATTACTACTCGATTTTGTTTTACAAGTAGAACGCAAGTGCCAAACTTCAAATACTACATGAGTTTCAAGCTAATCAATTTAAAGTCCTCCATAAGCATAGTCTCTAATATTTTAGCGTGAATGTTAGTATATGATATCATATGGGATTGACAATCCTCATCCGGGTTAGCACGCACTAACCGGTCAAACGGATGTATTAGCATTTGGGAAGACGAGTGTTGATTAGGCACTCGTAGGAGGCATTTCAAGTTAGGTTTCCTTAAGTGGGCCTGACAAATCAAGTTAAGCTCAGACTATGTGCTCATGGACAGTATAACTTTTATTTTGCTTAATTGCATTTTAAATTCAATATAAATCTTGCGGTTCTGACAACTATATATTGACATGCAAACCTGTGAGCTCACCAGCGTTTTCGCTGACCCATTTTAGTATTTATCACAGGTACCCAGCAGTAGTTTGGCTGCACAAGCAGGAATTATTAGCTCGAGTCAGCATACATACAACTAGAGATTGGACTGCATTATTATATTTTGTAAAAGTAATTATGCTATGTAATCTCTCAATTTCAGGAACCGAGCTAATGTAACTATATTTTGATGTAAACATTTACTTTATCTATACAAGTTTAAAACGACGCATATAGTGGTCGTTCATTATATCTTATGTGCTTTGTATATTGATTAGTGACACCCAAATCAAGCTTCCGCAAATCATTAAATTTGGGGGTGTCACAGATTGGTATCAAAGCCTAAGGTTATAGTGAACTAGGTTGCATTTAGTGGGCCTAGACTATGACCGTTAGGCAGTATTCCCTATTAGGTATAACCTGTTCAGGGATTACAGCATACGAACTTAATTTAACATAGCTTGATCAACTATGTACAATTAAATAAAGATGATGTAAGATCTGAAGGAAGTTATGGCTGAACAGGATACATTAGTTGACTCTGACCTCGAGAGAAACGGGACTCAAAACACGTCTGTGCTAGACACTCAATAGGTTATTATGTGATATACATATATTTACATGAATAGACCTCATTACAACTTTAAGCTATATTATATTATATGAATATAGGCCTCTTTTTCTCTAACGCCTTGTCTCTAAATGACAAACACACCACTAGTTCATCATACTCGGACTAGTATCTTATTTCATTTCCTTGTTCTTTCTTACTCAGCATCATGCCTCCTCGTCGTCAAATTACCCTTAGCGAGGCTGAGATCGCGGGAATAATTGCCCGCAGTGTGACCGAAGCCTTGGCTACCCGAACACCACCAGGTAGCGAGGACACAGCAACCAATACTCCACCACCCAAACCTTGCTCCTATAAGGACTTTCTTAGTTGTAAACCACTGTACTTCAAGGGCACGGAAGGTGCCATTGGCTTGATCCGTTGGATTGAGCGTATGGAATCTGTTTTCAGTCTCTGCGATTGCACTGAGAACAACAAAGTCAAATTCGCTGCTTACACCTTTCAGGAAGGTGCACTCACGTGGTGGAAAACCCACGCAAACTCCGTAGGCCTTGAGGTTGCGAACCGACTTCCTTGGGCTGAACTGAAAAAGAAACTGACAGAAAAATACTGTCCTGAAGAGGAATTACACAGGCTGGAGGAAGAATTCTGGCACCTGGAGGTGCAGGGAAATGATGTTGCTGAATATACCACCAAGTTTCAGCAGTTTGCCTTATTATGCCCGGGTTTGGTCGAACCAGAAAGTAAGGGCATTAAGAAATACATTCGTGGACTTCCCGAGAACATTCAGGGAAACGTCGCCTCATCCAAACCAACTACTACTGAAAGTGCCATTCGATTGGCCCACGAACTCATGGCTCTAGTTGTCAGCCGTGAGACCTCCAACACCTCATCCTCCAACAACAACAAACGCAAATCCACTGAACACCACCACAACTCAAACAAGAAAAACAACGCTATCCAAGTCTACACCACCAACTCTGAATCCAACCGCAGCTACACCGGGGACAGACCTTATTGTCCCAAGTGTAACTATCACCACTTTGGTCAGTGCGGTACTCCTTGCAACAACTGCAGGAGGTACGGGCATTCGACTAAGGATTGCCGAGCCCCCAAATCCAACAACAACCCCTCTGACAGAAATAACCGACAACCTAAGTCCTGTTATGAATGTGGAAACCCAGGACACTTCAGGGATTCTTGCCCAAAACTGAAGAATAAGGGCAACAACAACAACAACCACCGCAACAACAACAACGCCAAAAGTAGCGCCTTCGTGATCAACTCAGGGGACGCCCGTCAGGACCCGAATGTGGTCACGGGTATGTTCCTCCTCAACAATTTAACTGCTTCCATACTGTTTGATACTGGTGCCGATAGGAGTTTTATTTCCGATGAATTTTGCCCTCTACTTGACATTACACCTGTTGCTTTAGACGTTAAGTACACCGTAGAGCTAGCAAATGGCAAATTGATAGAAACCAATAGTGTGATACCTAATTGCACCTTAAATCTAGCCGACGAAACCTTCTCCATAGATCTTATGCCTGTTGAGATAGGAAGTTTCAATGTCATTGTGGGCATGGACTGGTTATCCAAGCATCGCGCCGAAATCATTTGCCATGACAAAATTGTTCGCATACCTCTCACTGTCGGTAGAACCCTAGTCATACAGGGGGAGACCGGAGGGACGAGGCTTAACATCATATCTTGTCTTAAAACCCGAAAATTTCTGAGAAAGGGTTATCCAGCAATCCTCGCGCACATCATGGAGAAAAAGTCGGAGGAGAAGCGACTTGAGGATGTTCCAATTGTTCGAGACTTTCCAGAAGTCTTTCCTGAAGAACTACCTGGTCTACCACCACCAAGACAGGTTGAGTTCTCAATCGATCTTGTACCAGGTGCTGCGCCGGTGGCCCGAGCACCATACCGTTTAGCTCCATCCGAACTTCAGGAGCTGTCCACCCAGTTACAGGAACTCCTGGAACGAGGATTCATCAGGCCGAGTTCTTCACCTTGGGGAGCTCCGGTCCTATTTGTCAAGAAGAAAGACGGTTCTTTTCGAATGTGTATCGACTATCGAGAGTTGAACAAGTTAACTGTCAAGAACCGGTATCCACTCCCTCGAATCGATGATTTGTTCGACCAACTTCAAGGGTCGAGTTGTTATTCAAAGATTGATCTCCGATCCGGTTATCACCAATTGCGTGTTCACGATGCCGATATTCCAAAAACCGCTTTCAGAACCCGTTACGGGCATTACGAATTCCAAGTGATGCCATTTGGCCTAACCAATGCACCGGCTGTATTCATGGACCTTATGAATCGGGTGTGTAAACCTTACCTTGATAAGTTTGTCATTGTCTTTATCGATGACATACTCATATATTCACGAAACAAAGAAGATCATGCGCAACACCTCAGAACCATCCTTGAACTACTTAAACACGAGGAGCTCTATGCCAAGTTCTCTAAGTGTGAGTTCTGGATCAAAACCGTTCAATTCCTTGGTCACGTGATTGACAGTCAGGGGATTCACGTTGACCCGTCAAAAATCGAGGCTATCAAAGATTGGCAATCGCCAACCACTCCGACCGAAGTACGGCAGTTTCTAGGACTGGCCGGATACTATCGACGATTCATTGAAAATTTCTCCAAGATAGCCATACCACTCACGACGCTGACCCAGAAAGACAAAAAGTTTGACTGGACTGATAAACAAGAATCGGCATTCCAACTCTTAAAACAAAAGCTTTGCAGTGCTCCTATCCTCTCATTACCCGAAGGCATCGATGACTTCGTGGTATACTGCGATGCTTCACATCAAGGTCTCGGTTGTGTGCTTATGCAACGAGACAAAGTCATAGCTTATGCTTCCCGACAGCTCAAGATTCATGAAAAGAATTACACCACCCACGACCTCGAGCTAGGAGCTGTCGTTTTTGCCCTCAAAATCTGGAGACATTACCTTTATGGTACCAGGTGTACAATCTTTACCGACCATAAAAGCCTTCAACACATATTCGATCAGAAGGATCTCAACATGAGGCAACGTCGATGGGTCGAGTTGCTTACCGATTACGACTGCGAACTCAAATATCATCCAGGCAAAGCAAATGTTGTTGCTGACGCCCTCAGTCGAAAAGAGCGAGTGAAACCACTTCGGGTTCGAGCCCTCAGTATGACCATTCACAACAATTTAAACATTCAAATTCTCACTGCTCAACTCGAAGCCTTAAAACCCGAAAATGTCAAAGATGAAGCCTTGCGGGGCATGGATAAACAATTCGAAATCAGACCTAACGGGATTAGGTATTTCTCAAACCGAATCTGGTTGCCTAAATATGGGAACCTACGAGACTTGGTGATGGATGAAGCTCACAAGTCTAAATATTCTATCCACCCGGGGTCCGATAAAATGTACCACGGTATCAAGGACTTCTACTGGTGGCCGAACATGAAATCTGAAATCGCCACCTATGTCAGCAAGTGCCTTACTTGCTCCAAAGTCAAAATCGAATATCAAAAACCTTCTGGTTTACTTCAACAACCCAGTCTTCCTGAATGGAAATGGGAACAAATTGCCATGGACTTCATAACCAAGCTACCCAAATCCTCGAACGGTTGCGATTCCATTTGGGTGATCGTGGATCGTCTCACAAAATCTGCTCACTTCCTAGCAATCAAGGAATCTGACAAAATGGAACGCCTCACCAACATTTATCTGAAGGAAATCGTGACCAAACACGGTGTTCCAATCTCAATTATCTCCGATAGGGATAGTCGTTTCACTTCACAATTTTGGCAATCACTTCAAAAATCCCTGGGTACTCGACTGGATATGAGTACCGCATACCATCCTCAAACCGACGGTCAAAGTGAACGAACCATTCAAACACTTGAAGACATGCTACGGGCCTGCGTAGTAGACTTCGGTGTAAACTGGGAAAAACATCTACCATTGTGCGAGTTCTCGTACAACAACAGTTATCATACCAGCATCAAAGCTGCACCCTTCGAGGCACTGTACGGTCGTAAGTGCCGGTCACCTATCTGTTGGACCGAAGTTGGGGACAGCCAACTCACGGGTCCAGAAATCATTCACGAGACGACCGAGAGAATCGTAGAAATTCAAAACAAACTCAAAGCCGCGCGTGATCGTCAGAAAAGTTATGCTGATGTGAGACGCAAGCCACTCGAGTTCCAGGTTGGGGATCGAGTTCTACTCAAAGTATCGCCTTGGAAAGGCGTAATCCGGTTTGGCAAAAGAGGGAAGTTAAATCCCAGATACATTGGACCGTTCGAGATCCTCGAAAGGATTGGTCCAGTGGCTTATCGATTGCAGCTGCCATCTGAACTCAGCAGCGTGCATCCCACATTTCATGTTTCAAATCTGAAGAAGTGTCTGTCTGATGAGACACTTATCATTCCACTTGATGAAATTCGAGTTGACGAGAAACTTCACTTTGTTGAGGAACCCGCCGAGATCATGGACCGTGAGGTCAAACAACTTAAACAAAGTCGTATTCCCATCGTCAAAGTTAGGTGGAATTCACGGCGCGGTCCGGAATTCACCTGGGAACGGGAAGACCAAATGCGACTCAAGTACCCTCAACTCTTCACTGATTCAACGTCAAACACAACTTCAACATAAATTTCGGGACGAAATTCTTCTAACAGGGGGAGAATGTGACAACCGTCAATTTAGGACTATAGTTTAGTGCCTAATCAAGTTTTAATACATGTAATTAGTTCTGTGTTAGGCTAATTAATGTATCAATTATTATATATATTGTTGAATATATATCTACAATTATGCGGTTTGTTTAAATCGTACGAGCTTCAAATCGAATAGAATTCGATTACAATAAATACGGACGTTGGTGAACAATTTTATTAAGTAATACAAACATTATTCAATAACTCAATTTTATTAGGAATATTATTTATTGTAATATTTCGTAGTCAATTCGTATTGCACAAATAACATATATATAATTAAAATACAAACGCGCAAACAAATATAACGAATTTCATTTTAAATATCATAAATAGATAATTGGTAAAATTTTACAATAAAACATTTTATTATAATTTATAATTTAAAATGTATCTTTAAATAACTAAAATAAATATTTAACGCTAAATGACGGAGAAAACGAACACCACGCGGAGCACGGGACGGAGACTGCGAGGTGAGGCTTTCACCTACACCCCACCTCTCCTTCATTCTTCTTTCATTTTCATTCTCCAAAAACACACACACACCAAAAACACTCTCACCAAATTCATACAAAATTTCGGAATCATCAAATCCGACAACAAAACTTACATTTTCGGAACCACCATCAAGTGAAGAACAAGATTAACAAAAGCTCTACCATCATTTTCGGCCTCCATCTTCTTCGATTTGCATTTGTAAGGAAATTTCTAAAAACTTAGATTTATTTAGTTTTATGTAATATTTTGATGTTTTGATGTTTACACAACTTATATATGTCCATTACAAAGATTAGAACACAGTTTTATAGCTTAAAAACGAGTTTAAATTGAGTTTTGGCCGGAAAAATCGCGAACAGCCGGACTTTCTGGGCTGGTGTTCATCCATGCGACATAAGCCTTGTGTCGCATGTTGTATCGTATTTTGCCCTTTATGTCGCACCTTGTGTCGTATAAATCCTTTAGTGTCGTAACTCATGCGACACAATATTGTGTCGCACTCTATGTCGCAAATTATGTCGTATTTCTATACGACACAACCACTATGTCGCTATTAAATTAGCATTTCGTATTCGATGCGACACAGTCCCTGTGTCGTATCCTTGTGTCGCATGACGTCTGCGACACAACCATTGTGTCGCATGTCAAATCTTTGTGTCGCATGTTGTGTCGCAAAACACAGAAAAACCAGAATTTTGAAGTCAAAGTTACTGTTCAATCTTTGTGTCGCATGTTGTGTCGCATGTCAAATCTTTACTGTAGCAGTACTGTAGCAGTACTGTAGCAAAGTCAACATTTTAGAATTATTATTATTTCAACTAAATCACCAACGGGCCGTACACGTTTTCAAAACATACTTCAGAATCAAGCAAGTCGTTGTAACTTGTATAAATTCACTCAAACAAGTCGTTGTAACTTGTATCAATTAAATCAAACAAGTCGTTGTAACTTGTATCAATTCAATCAACCAAATCGTAGTAATTTGGACATATATATATATAGTTGTATAACAACTACAAAGGTAGTCTTTCGGGATACCGGTACAATTAATAACAATCAAGTGTCGTGAACACATTCAGGTTTCAAGTCTTTGGACATCAATTCACCGCTAATTATTTCGAGTTTATTAAATTAAACACTTCAAGACTCAGGTGAGTTTCATAGCCCCATTTTCACTGCTTTACAACTAGGGGTGTGATATTACTACTCGATTTTGTTTTACAAGTAGAACGCAAGTGCCAAACTTCAAATACTACATGAGTTTCAAGCTAATCAATTTAAAGTCCTCCATAAGCATAGTCTCTAATATTTTAGCGTGAATGTTAGTATATGATATCATATGGGATTGACAATCCTCATCCGGGTTAGCACGCACTAACCGGTCAAACGGATGTATTAGCATTTGGGAAGACGAGTGTTGATTAGGCACTCGTAGGAGGCATTTCAAGTTAGGTTTCCTTAAGTGGGCCTGACAAATCAAGTTAAGCTCAGACTATGTGCTCATGGACAGTATAACTTTTATTTTGCTTAATTGCATTTTAAATTCAATATAAATCTTGCGGTTCTGACAACTATATATTGACATGCAAACCTGTGAGCTCACCAGCGTTTTCGCTGACCCATTTTAGTATTTATCACAGGTACCCAGCAGTAGTTTGGCTGCACAAGCAGGAATTATTAGCTCGAGTCAGCATACATACAACTAGAGATTGGACTGCATTATTATATTTTGTAAAAGTAATTATGCTATGTAATCTCTCAATTTCAGGAACCGAGCTAATGTAACTATATTTTGATGTAAACATTTACTTTATCTATACAAGTTTAAAACGACGCATATAGTGGTCGTTCATTATATCTTATGTGCTTTGTATATTGATTAGTGACACCCAAATCAAGCTTCCGCAAATCATTAAATTTGGGGGTGTCACAGATCAAGAGCCACAACAAGATCCAAGTCAAGGTCAAAATCAAGATCCAAATCAAGAACGAAAAAGGTGAGTTCTGAAAAATATTCATATAAAAACTAACATACGGAATAGTATTATTAAATTCATATAAAAATAATTTAATTGCAGAAAACGTCCACAAAATCAACGAAAAGCCATGTCGAGGAGGAAGCTGCAACAACGTCTCAGCCGGCTCAGAGTTATCCAAGTGTTCATTTGAGTCACCCTTAAATTATATTTAATGGAAAACCTATGTTATGTATTACTTAACAATGTTATTTATGTTTTTATTATCATGGTTAATTTGAATCAATGAAATTGCGTGACATTCATTTGGACCATTTTATAACAATACTAAAACATCTTCGTTACATAATGATTAACGTTACATAACACTGAAATGGACACTAGATAAACAGTTTATATAAAGATTAACATAATTTGGCAAACATCCAATTGATTGAAACATAGATACGAATTACAAGATTTGACTACTCACTAATCGAATAAACGTCTTGCACTTGAAGAGCCATTACTAATTTTAGAAATTCGTACTGGCATTGTTTGATCAGAATTTGAGAAATGTGCCAGATCGTTACGCGTAACATACACCTCAATTTCTTTATGTATTTTCGCGTAGTCAGTAATCTGCTTCAGTTGCTCGACATCATCAGTTATCAGTTGTAAACCAGTATCTAGGTCTTTATCAGGCTCTTTATAGTAACAGAACCACTTCTTTGGAGCCCAATAACCTAGCTCTGCCAAAGCGTAATCCAGAAATTTGGTGGAAAATTCATCGACATCTACGCAGTCAATATATGTCAACAAACCTTGCGTGTACATTCTTTTTGCGCCCTGAAAGTGCCCACCGTGATAAAAAGCGATTGAAAACAACTCGGGAACTTCTGCGTATAATTCTTCAGTAAATGATTCTTCATTAATTGATCGGAATTGCCAAAAGTGACCTGATTGAACCATCTTTAAATATTTTTAGATGTCTTCTTGCTTACAGCTAGAGTATTTATAGATGGCAAAAGATCACGAAAATCACGGAAATTCTTATCCAAATATCTTATCTATAAATCTTATCCAAAATTTTTGGATCCCGCAAATCACGGAAAATCTTATCCAAAAATCTTATCCAAAAATCTTACATCACGAAAATCACGATAAATCTTATCCAAAATAGCTTATATATTAAAAATCTTATACAAAATAAATAATGTGTATATATATAAATATGATAAAAAAATTTTGTGATTATCATATATAAACAATAAAATAGTGTGTATATATATTAAAACCATATATACCATATATGCATAAATATATGTTTACATATACAAAAATGTCAAAAATTAGCTTACATTTCTTATCCAAAATAAATAGTGTGTATATATATTAAAAAATAATATAAATATAAATATGATAAAAAATAATTGTGATTATCATATATAAACAATATAATAAAGTGTATATATATAAAAACCACATATACCATATATGCATAAATATATGTTTATATATACAAAAATGTCAAAAATACGACTCGAAATTGTGTCTCTTAGGCGATGGCAAATCGCAAATCGAGCCCAACATTTGCGATCCCGTTCACGAGTCTGTGTCACCGGCCATCGCAAAAAAACAGCCGCATCGGCAAATCGCAAATCGCAAAAAAAAATTTGCGATTTGCCATCGCGTGCATCGGTGATTTTTCCCGGGCCACGTGAACGAGGTCGCAAATGGCAAATCGTGGATCGCAAAAGCAAATTTGCTTTTGCGATTTCTAGGGGCATTTCGTCACTTTTTTTCCACGAAGGGCAAAACGATATATTTCGTCGAAAAAACGGGCATTTTTTTTAATTTCCCTTTTTTTCTTCATATAAACAAAGACCATGGCAGAATTGTAATCAGGTATGTTCATGTATAGAAATTAACTTTTGCTGAATGTTTTTCTAACTATAATTTGGGTCACATATTTGTGGATCAATGTTTTTTACTTTATGAGTTGCTTCAAGGCTTTACCAAGAAAAAAAAAAGTTTGATATACAAGTAGCTGCTACGGGTCACTTGAAATCCTGGCTCCGCCCCTGCCGAGCAACATCTACGGTGAGCCAAAAAAGTTGCATAAAAGTTTCTCCAATTTTCCAAAGCCACACGATTGTACCAAGTAACATTCGTTGTGAGCCAAAAACGGTGCACAAAGACCCTTGTAACAATTCCCACGTAACATGATATCAAGTACTTTCATACAAGGCATATTCATATGTATGTAAACAATTTTCCTTACTTCTTTCACTAAAGCTACTGTTGTGACAAAACATCTTTCGGGAACTCTCAAATATTTCAAGTTACGTTTTTTTTTTTTTTTTTTTATGTTCCATAGTTATCGAGCGATGATTTAATTGAAAACATAATATTCCATTAAGAATGAAAGCAATGCTTGTGAAATGCAAATGACAATGAGATATTGTACATTACAAGTACAATGCAAAATAGGCATCAGTAAAGAAAATAAGATAAACATCATGAGCGGATGCCAATAATATATGTCAGTAAAAACCTGTGCACGAAGGTAGCAAGCAACGTATCAAGACTCGAATCAAAATACAACAGGTACAAAACCCGTGATGAAGCCATGAACTCAAGAGTGCATGACTGAATCGTGTATGAGCAAGAAAAAAAAAGCCAAAAACTAATGCAATAATAAATAGACAAAAGAATGCTATGAACATGAAGTTTCTAATTTGATACATAGAATGTTCATCATTTATATATATATATATATATATATATATATATATATATATATATATATATATATATATATATAATAAATAATAAGTACAGAGTAATTATAAGTTATACACCATTGTCGAATTTAAATTGAGCAATAACAAAAGATGTGCTCATAAGGTGCGAGATTAAATGCAAATACTCAATGCCAAAGTTCCATGAGCCCATGAGTTTTCCCTTGTTTATAGTACAGAGTAATTATAAGTTATACACCATTGTCGAATTTAAATTGAGCAATAACAAAAGATGTGCTCATAAGGTGCGAGATTAAATGCAAATACTCAATGCCAAAGTGCCATGAGCCCATGAGTTTTCCCTTGTTTATTTTTTACACTTCCTGATCTCAACTCGCCTAGTATATGTGTGACACCCCCAAATTTAAAGATTTGCGGAAGCTTGATTTGGGTGTCACTAATCAATATACAAAGCACATAAGATATAATGAACGACCACTATATGCGTCGTTTTAAACTTGTATAGATAAAGTAAATGTTTACATCAAAATATAGTTACATTAGCTCGATTCCTGAAATTTGAGAGATTACATAGCATAATTACTTTTACAAAATATAATAATGCAGTCCAATCTCTAGTTGTATGTATGCTGACTCGAGCTAATAATTCCTGCTTGTGCAGCCAAACTACTGCTGGGTACCTGTGATAAATACTAAAATGGGTCAGCGAAAACGCTGGTGAGCTCACAGGTTTGTATGTCAATGTATAATTGTAAGAACCGCAAGATTTATATTGAATTTAAAATGCAATTAAGCAAAATAAAAGTTATACTGTCCATGAGCACATAGTCTGAGCTTAACTTGATTTGTCAGGCCCAATTAAGGAAACCTAACTTGAAATGCCTCCTACGAGTGCCTAATCAACACTCGTCTTCCCAAATGCTAATACATCCGTTTGACCGGTTAGTGCGTGCTAACCCGGATGAGGATTGTCAATCCCATATGATATCATATACTAACATTCACGCTATAAAATACTAGAGACTATGCTTATGGAGGACTTTAAATTGATTAGCTTGAAACTCATGTAGTATTTGAAGTTTGGCACTTGCGTTCTACTTGTAAAACAAAATCGAGTAGTAATATCACACCCCTAGTTGTAAAGCAGTGAAAATGGGGCTATGAAACTCACCTGGTTCTTGAAGTGTTTAACTTAATAAACTTGAAGTAATTAGCTGTGAGTTGGTGTCCAAAGGCTTGAAACCTGAATGTGTCCACGACACTTAAATTGTCATTAATTGTACCGGTATCTCGAAAGACTACCATTGAAATTGTTTGCTTAACTTGATGTCCAAATTACCCCGATTTGGTTGATTGTTTTGTTACAAGTTACTACGACTTGTTTGGAATAAGTTGATACAAGTTACAACGACTTGTTTGATTGAATTATCTAAGTTACTATGACTTAGTTGATTCAATTGTGTATTTGAAAATGTGTACGGCCCGTTGGTGATTTAGTTGAAATAATAATAACTCTAAAATGTTGACTTTGCTACAGTACTGCTACAGTACTGCTACAGTAAATTTGACTTTTTTTTTTTTTGAACAGTAACTTTGACTTCAAAATTTTGAGGTTTGAAGATTCTGTTTTATGCGACGTAGGGTGCTACGTCGCAGATCCGGACTGCGACGTTGGGCATGACGTCGCTATGTGCGACTTTCGCAATTTAATGCGACGTTGTACGTGACGTCGCTATAGGCGACGTAGTTGATTTCTGCGACGTAAGGGTCTGCGTCGCTAAGTGCGACGTTGGGGTTATAGTGCGACTTAGGTCGCTGCGTCGCTATATGCGACGTTGGGGATATAGTGCGACGTAGGTCGCTGCGTCGCTATATGCGACGTTGGGGATATAGTGCGACGTAGGTCGCTGCGTCGCATTTGCTCCAGGCCAAATGCGACGTACGGTGTCTGATCGGAGTTTCAACTCCAAAAACGCGTTTTCCGGCCATCGATCGGCATAATATTTTTACCCAACCCATTTTAGGACATTACAAGGTTATACAAACAACTAGCAAGTTATAAAACTTAAAAACGAGAGTTTTCGGAGTTGTGTCGGAAACTTACAAATCGCCGAAATGAAATTCCGGAAAGATAGAAGTGTAGATCGTCGCGAGGTGGTCGTTTATTTCCAAAGGGGCTTGAAGATCCAAGGTCGTTTGAGGTGCTTATTTTGTGATTTTGATGAAGATGATAATGGTGGTGGTGGGTGTTAGTTGAGAGAAAAGAGAAGGAAGAGAGAGAGAGAGTAAAAGAGAAATGAGAAAGATGGTGGTGATGAGGGGTTTAAATCCCCTTTTCAGTCTACGTCTTCTTGTCCCGTGTGGTGCTCGTTTTCCCGATCGTTTAACGTTAAATATTTATTTTATAAACTAAATTTTACGTTTTAAGTTACGAATTTATTATAAAATGTTTTATTAAAAGAATTTATCAATTATCCATTTGGGATATCTAAATTGAAATTCGTTTTATTTGTTTGCGCGTTTGTATGTTTAATAGCATATACGTTAATTGTTTAATAAAAACTTGGATACGAAATATTATTATGAATAATATTTTGAATAAATTGGAGTTACTAAATAATATTTGTATTACTTAATAAAATTGTTCACCAACTTCCGTATTTATTTAATCTAATTACATTCTATTTGAAACTCGTACGATTTAAACAAATCGCATAATTGTAGATATATATTCAACAATATATATAATAATTGATACATTAATTAGCCTAACACAGAACTAATTACATGTATTAAAACTTGATTAGGCACTAAATTTTAGTCCTAAATTGACGGTTGTCACATTCTCCCCCTGTTAGAAGAATTTCGTCCCGAAATTTACGTTGAAGTTGTGTTTGACGTCGAATCAGTGAAGAGTTGAGGATACTTGAGTCGCATTTGGTCTTCCCGTTCCCAGGTAAATTCCGGACCGCGCCGCGAATTCCACCTAACTTTGACGATGGGAATACGACTTTGTTTAAGTTGTTTGACCTCACGGTCCATGATCTCGGCGGGTTCCTCAACAAAGTGGAGTTTTTCGTCAACTCGAATTTCATCGAGTGGAATGATAAGTGTCTCATCAGACAGACACTTCTTCAGATTTGAAACATGAAATGTGGGATGCACGCTGCTGAGTTCAGATGGCAGCTGCAATCGATATGCCACTGAACCAATCCTTTCGAGGATCTCGAATGGTCCAATGTATCTGGGATTTAACTTCCCTCGTTTGCCAAACCGGATTACGCCTTTCCAAGGCGATACTTTGAGTAGAACTCGATCCCCAACCTGGAACTCGAGTGGCTTGCGCCTCACGTCAGCATAACTTTTCTGACGATCACGAGCGGCTTTGAGTTTGTTTTGAATTTCAACGATTCTCTCGGTCGTCTCGTGTATGATTTCTGGGCCTGTGAGTTGGCTATCCCCAACTTCAGTCCAACAGATAAGTGACCGGCACTTACGACCGTACAGTGCCTCGAAGGGTGCAGCTTTGATGCTGGTATGATAATTGTTGTTGTACGAGAACTCGCACAATGGTAGATGTTTTTCCCAGTTTACACCGAAGTCTACTACGCAGGCCCGTAGCATGTCTTCTAGTGTTTGAATGGTTCGTTCACTTTGGCCGTCGGTTTGAGGATGGTAAGCGGTACTCATATCAAGTCGAGTACCCAGAGATTTTTGAAGTGATTGCCAAAATTGTGAAGTAAAACGACTATCTCTATCGGAGATAATTGAGATTGGAACACCGTGTTTGATCACGATTTCCTTCAGATAAATGTTGGTGAGGCGTTCCATTTTGTCGGATTCCTTGATTGCCAAGAAGTGAGCAGATTTTGTGAGACGATCCACGATCACCCAAATGGAATCGCAACCGCTTGAGGATTTGGGTAGTTTGGTTATGAAGTCCATGGCAATTTGTTCCCATTTCCATTCAGGAAGACTGGGTTGTTGAAGTAAACCAGAAGGTTTTTGATATTCGATTTTGACTTTGGAGCAAGTAAGGCACTTGCTGACATAGGTGGCGATTTTGGCTTTCATGTTCGGCCACCAGTAGAAGTCCCTGATACCGTGGTACATTTTATCGGACCCCGGGTGGATAGAATATTTAGACTTGTGAGCTTCATCCATCACCAAGTCTCGTAGGTTCCCATATTTAGGCAACCAGATTCGGTTTGAGAAATACCTAATCCCGTTAGGTCTGATTTCGAATTGTTTATCCATGCCCCGCAAGGCTTCATCTTTGACATTTTCGGGTTTTAAGGCTTCGAGTTGAGTAGTGAGAATTTGAATGTTTAAATTGTTGTGAATGGTCATACTGAGGGCTCGAACCCGAAGTGGTTTCACTCGCTCTTTTCGACTGAGGGCGTCAGCAACAACATTTGCTTTGCCTGGATGATATTTGAGTTCACAGTCGTAATCAGTAAGCAACTCGACCCATCGACGTTGCCTCATGTTGAGATCCTTCTGATCGAATATGTGTTGAAGGCTTTTATGGTCGGTAAAGATTGTACATCTGGTACCATAAAGGTAATGTCTCCAGATTTTGAAGGCAAAAACGACAGCTCCTAGCTCGAGGTCGTGGGTGGTGTAATTCTTTTCATGAATCTTGAGCTGCCGGGAAGCATAAGCTATGACCTTGTCTCGTTGCATGAGTACACAACCGAGACCTTGATGAGAATCATCGCAGTATACCACGAAGTCATCGGTGCCTTCGGGTAATGATAGAATAGGAGCACTGCAAAGCTTTTGTTTTAAGAGTTGGAATGCCGACTCTTGTTTCTCAGTCCAGTCAAACTTTTTGTCTTTCTGGGTCAGAGTCGTGAGTGGTATGGCTATTTTGGAAAAATTTTCAATGAATCGTCGATAGTATCCGGCCAGTCCTAAAAACTGTCGTACTTCGGTCGGAGTGGTTGGCGATTGCCAATCTTTGATTGCTTCGATTTTTGATGGGTCAACGTGAATCCCCTGACTGTCAATCACGTGACCAAGGAATTGAACGGTTTTGATCCAGAACTCACACTTAGAGAACTTGGCATAGAGCTCCTCGTGTTTAAGTAGTTCAAGGATGGTTTTGAGGTGTTGCGCGTGTTCTTCTTTGCTTCGTGAATATATGAGGATGTCATCGATGAAGACAATGACAAACTTGTCAAGGTAAGGTTTGCACACCCGATTCATAAGGTCCATGAATACAGCCGGTGCGTTGGTTAGGCCGAATGGCATCACTTGGAATTCGTAATGCCCGTAACGGGTTCTGAAAGCGGTTTTTGGAATATCAGCATCGCGGACACGCAATTGGTGGTAACCGGATCGGAGATCAATCTTTGAATAACAACTCGACCCTTGAAGTTGGTCGAACAAATCATCGATTCGAGGAAGTGGATACCGGTTCTTGACAGTTAACTTGTTCAACTCTCGATAGTCGATACACATTCGAAAAGAACCATCTTTCTTCTTAACAAATAGGACCGGAGCTCCCCAAGGTGAAGAACTCGGCCTGATAAACCCTCGTTCCAGGAGTTCCTGTAATTGGGTGGACAGCTCCTGAAGTTCGGATGGAGCTAAACGGTATGGTGCTCGGGCCACAGGCGCAGCACCTGGTACAAGATCGATTGAGAACTCAACCTGTCTTGGTGGTGGTAGACCAGGCAGTTCCTCAGGAAAGACTTCTGGGAAGTCTCGAACAATTGGAACATCCTCAAGTCGCTTCTCCTCCGACTTTTTCTCCATGATGTGCGCGAGGATTGATGGATAACCCTTTCTCAGAAATTTCCGGGTTTTAAGACAAGATATGATGTTAAGCCTCGTCCCTCCGGTCTCCCCCTGTATGACTAGGGTTCTACCGACAGTGAGAGGTATGCGAACAATTTTGTCATAGCAGATGATTTCGGCACGATGTTTGGATAACCAGTCCATGCCTACGATGACATCGAAACTTCCTATCTCAATAGGCATAAGATCTATGGAGAAGATTTCGTCGGCTAGATTTAAAGTGCAATTAGGTATCACACTATTGGTTTCTATCAGCTTGCCATTTGCTAACTCTACGGTGTACTTAACGTCTAAAGCAACAGGTGTAATGTCAAGTAGAGGGCAAAATTCATCGGAAATAAAACTCCTATCGGCACCAGTATCAAACAGAATAGAAGCAGTTAAATTGTTGAGGAGGAACATACCCGTGACCACATTCGGGTCCTGACGGGCGTCTCCTGAGTTGATCACGAAGGCGCTACTTTTGGTGTTGTTGTTGTTGTTGCGGTGGTTGTTGTTGTTGCCCTTGTTCTTCAATTTTGGGCAAGAATCCCTAAAGTGTCCTGGGTTTCCACATTCGTAGCAGGACTTAGGTTGTCGGGCATTTTTGTCAGAAGGGTTGTTGTTGGATTTGGGGGCTCGGCAATCCTTAGTCAAATGCCCGTACCTCCTGCAGTTGTTGCAAAGAGTACCGCACTGACCAAAGTGGTGATAGTTACACTTGGGACAATAAGGTCTGTCCCCGGTGTAGCTGCGGTTGGATTCAGAGTTGGTGTTGTAGACTTGGATGGCGTTGTTTTTCTTGTTTGAGTTGTGGTGGTGTTCAGTGGATTTGCGTTTGTTGTTGTTGGAGGATGAGGTGTTGGAGGTCTCACGGCTGACAACTAGAGCCATGAGTTCGTGGGCCAATCGAATGGCACTTTCAGTAGTAGTTGGTTTGGATGAGGCGACGTTTCCCTGAATGTTCTCGGGGAGTCCACGAATGTATTTCTTAATGCCCTTACTTTCTGGTTCGACCAAACCCGGGCATAATAGAGCAAACTGCTGAAATTTGGTGGTATAATCAGCGACATCATTTCCCTGCACCTCCAGGTGCCAGAATTCTTCCTCCAGCCTGTGCAATTCTTCTTCAGGACAGTACTTTTCTGTCAGCTTCTTCTTCAATTCGGCCCAAGGAAGTCGATTTGCAACCTCAAGGCCTACAGAGTTTGCGTGGGTTTTCCACCACGTGAGTGCACCTTCTTGAAAGGTGTAAGCAGCGAATTTGACTTTGTTGTTCTCAGTGCAGTCGCAGAGGCTGAAAACAGATTCCATACGCTCAATCCAACGGATCAAGCCAATGGCACCTTCCGTGCCCTTGAAGTATAGCGGTTTACAGCTAAGAAAGTCCTTATAGGAGCAAGGTTTGGGTGGTGGAGTATTGGTTGCTGTGTCCTCGCTACCGGGTGGTGTTCGGGTAGCCAAGGCTTCGGTCACACTGCGGGCAATTATTCCCGCGATCTCAGCTTCGCTAAGGGTAATTTGACGACGAGGAGGCATGATGCTGAGTAAGAAAGAACAAGGAAATGAAATAAGATACTAGTCCGAGTATGATGAACTAGTGGTGTGTTTGTCATTTCAAGACAAAGCGTTAGAGAGAAAGAGGCCTATATTCATATAATATAATATAGCCTGAAGTTGTAATGAGGTCTGCTTATGTAAATATATGTATATCACATAATAACCTATTGAGTGTCTAGCACAGACGTGTTTTGAGTCCCGTTTCTCTCGAGGTCAGAGTCAACTAATGTATCCTGTTCAGCCATAACTTCCTTCAGATCTTACATCATCTTTATTTAATTGTACATAGTTGATCAGGCTATGTTAAATTAAATTCGTATGCTGTAATCTCTGAACTGGTTATACCTAATAGGGAATACTGCCTAACAGTCATAGTCTAGGTCCACTAAATGCAACCTAGTTCACTATAACCTTAGGCTCTGATACCAATCTGTGACACCCCCAAATTTAAAGATTTGCGGAAGCTTGATTTGGGTGTCACTAATCAATATACAAAGCACATAAGATATAATGAACGACCACTATATGCGTCGTTTTAAACTTGTATAGATAAAGTAAATGTTTACATCAAAATATAGTTACATTAGCTCGATTCCTGAAATTTGAGAGATTACATAGCATAATTACTTTTACAAAATATAATAATGCAGTCCAATCTCTAGTTGTATGTATGCTGACTCGAGCTAATAATTCCTGCTTGTGCAGCCAAACTACTGCTGGGTACCTGTGATAAATACTAAAATGGGTCAGCGAAAACGCTGGTGAGCTCACAGGTTTGTATGTCAATGTATAATTGTAAGAACCGCAAGATTTATATTGAATTTAAAATGCAATTAAGCAAAATAAAAGTTATACTGTCCATGAGCACATAGTCTGAGCTTAACTTGATTTGTCAGGCCCAATTAAGGAAACCTAACTTGAAATGCCTCCTACGAGTGCCTAATCAACACTCGTCTTCCCAAATGCTAATACATCCGTTTGACCGGTTAGTGCGTGCTAACCCGGATGAGGATTGTCAATCCCATATGATATCATATACTAACATTCACGCTATAAAATACTAGAGACTATGCTTATGGAGGACTTTAAATTGATTAGCTTGAAACTCATGTAGTATTTGAAGTTTGGCACTTGCGTTCTACTTGTAAAACAAAATCGAGTAGTAATATCACACCCCTAGTTGTAAAGCAGTGAAAATGGGGCTATGAAACTCACCTGGTTCTTGAAGTGTTTAACTTAATAAACTTGAAGTAATTAGCTGTGAGTTGGTGTCCAAAGGCTTGAAACCTGAATGTGTCCACGACACTTAAATTGTCATTAATTGTACCGGTATCTCGAAAGACTACCATTGAAATTGTTTGCTTAACTTGATGTCCAAATTACCCCGATTTGGTTGATTGTTTTGTTACAAGTTACTACGACTTGTTTGGAATAAGTTGATACAAGTTACAACGACTTGTTTGATTGAATTATCTAAGTTACTATGACTTAGTTGATTCAATTGTGTATTTGAAAATGTGTACGGCCCGTTGGTGATTTAGTTGAAATAATAATAACTCTAAAATGTTGACTTTGCTACAGTACTGCTACAGTACTGCTACAGTAAATTTGACTTTTTTTTTTTTTTGAACAGTAACTTTGACTTCAAAATTTTGAGGTTTGAAGATTCTGTTTTATGCGACGTAGGGTGCTACGTCGCAGATCCGGACTGCGACGTTGGGCATGACGTCGCTATGTGCGACTTTCGCAATTTAATGCGACGTTGTACGTGACGTCGCTATAGGCGACGTAGTTGATTTCTGCGACGTAAGGGTCTGCGTCGCTAAGTGCGACGTTGGGGTTATAGTGCGACTTAGGTCGCTGCGTCGCTATATGCGACGTTGGGGATATAGTGCGACGTAGGTCGCTGCGTCGCTATATGCGACGTTGGGGATATAGTGCGACGTAGGTCGCTGCGTCGCATTTGCTCCAGGCCAAATGCGACGTACGGGGTCTGATCGGAGTTTCAACTCCAAAAACGCGTTTTCCGGCCATCGATCGGCATAATATTTTTACCCAACCCATTTTAGGATATTACAAGGTTATACAAACAACTAGCAAGTTATAAAACTTAAAAACGAGAGTTTTCGGAGTTGTGTCGGAAACTTACAAATCGCCGAAATGAAATTCCGGAAAGATAGAAGTGTAGATCGTCGCGAGGTGGTCGTTTATTTCCAAAGGGGCTTGAAGATCCAAGGTCGTTTGAGGTGCTTATTTTGTGATTTTGATGAAGATGATAATGGTGGTGGTGGGTGTTAGTTGAGAGAAAAGAGAAGGAAGAGAGAGAGAGAGTAAAAGAGAAATGAGAAAGATGGTGGTGATGAGGGGTTTAAATCCCCTTTTCAGTCTACGTCTTCTTGTCCCGTGTGGTGCTCGTTTTCCCGATCGTTTAACGTTAAATATTTATTTTATAAACTAAATTTTACGTTTTAAGTTACGAATTTATTATAAAATGTTTTATTAAAAGAATTTATCAATTATCCATTTGGGATATCTAAATTGAAATTCGTTTTATTTGTTTGCGCGTTTGTATGTTTAATAGCATATACGTTAATTGTTTAATAAAAACTTGGATACGAAATATTATTATGAATAATATTTTGAATAAATTGGAGTTACTAAATAATATTTGTATTACTTAATAAAATTGTTCACCAACTTCCGTATTTATTTAATCTAATTACATTCGATTTGAAACTCGTACGATTTAAACAAATCGCATAATTGTAGATATATATTCAACAATATATATAATAATTGATACATTAATTAGCCTAACACAGAACTAATTACATGTATTAAAACTTGATTAGGCACTAAATTTTAGTCCTAAATTGACGGTTGTCACAATATGCCCAACTTCACCCTCTCCAACACCCGTATCTTATCATTTCACTTCGAGTGTTGTTACATGTACCGAAACATGGAAGCCTACAAATCAAATAGACCTAACCATACAATCAGTAACACTTATACTCCACTTGACCTAACCATACAATCACTAACAGTTATATTCCACTTATTATCTTTCTTCATATTTACAATTCTTTATGTCCACTAAATCATCCCCTTAAACAGGGCTTACAAAAGTAGGCACACTCAACATTTTTCTTTCATTTCATAGCATCCACCCCGACTCATAATGGTGCACCATTAATATTTGTATAAATGTTTATCTTTTTCTAACTGGATGTTCATAACGTAACGCTGAAATGTTGATTTATTCTAAATCAATCAATGTATATACAAAACATTATTAGTACATTTTAATAACTAATATTCAATTTTGTGTATAATTTATTGATCTTCAACGATTGAATAGATAATCTAGAGTAATTGCAGACCTTAGATGTGCTTATATATACTTGCATCAATTTATAAGCACAGTTCATATGAATTATCCTTAACTAAGGGCATAGAAGTAAAGCATAAAACTTCTTTAAGAAAATGCAAACTAATAGTAACCACACAAAACATACACACAACTCATAGGTTAATTCTAAAGTACATAAGAAAAGCGTAAAAACAAACATACCGATAAATTTCTCCAAGATTCGCCCGTCCATCTTCAAGTCTTCATCAAAATATCTTCAAATATTCATACATGGTTCACTTTCAATTCATATCTTCAAGCTCCAAACACCTACCATATACCACAGTAACACTAAGTTTTACCTTCATGTCACCGATTCAAACCACCAAGATTCATCACATCTGACCTACATAAGTCTACTCCAATCATACTCATACCAACAATAACACTACGTAAAACTTGCTCAAATAAAGTATCATAAGCAGTCATTCAATAATAAAGTGACATATCTTCTCAAAAGGAAAAGAAAAAAAAACAGGCATTATCACAAGCACTTGGTGTGCAAGAAAGTATTACTTGGAAAGCAGATATATATATGCGTTCACTTTAATCATCAACCATAAATCCAAGCTGTAGGTGCAATAATATATAAATATAAGAATGAGCAATAGGAAGCATTCAAAAGAAAGTACATTTTTGACTGACTATCTGAAAAACGATGTTGAGAAGAAATCACATTGTAGTTTTAGTGGTAGATTTAGATGTTGAAGATTAACAGAAAATTAAATGGATAATGTCATGGCTAAGGGGTAAGTGGTGTCGTCAGAAGAGAGTGGAAAAAGTGATAAAGTAATGGGGCTTATCCAAAACGTCACGACAAAGGAATACGGAGGCTTTTTTTTATTACTTTGTTTTGGATTCGAATCGGGAATCAAGAATTAAAAAGTATATAGTTCCAAACACCAAAGCAAATAAGAAATTAAAAGAACTATGAAACAAAAAGTAATTATGGTAGCAGGATTCGAACCTGAGAGGCGTAGATCACCTCCACCGTTCACCAACCACTCTGCCAAAGAGTTAAACTTATAAATTTGCTTCATACAATTTATTTATAAACATATTACATATTCAAACTATTCATCAACTGTAGAAACTACAGTATCATTCAGCCCTGCTAAATGTTTATATAAGGAATAGATATATTCAACATAAAGTATGTTTTTATAAATGAATTATTTATTGAAACGTTTATATTTTTATAAAAAAACGTTTGTTTTTTATAATAGTACATTATTTTATTTTATTTTTATCAAAATTTCCTTTTGAATAAAGACATTTATATAACTTTAATGTTTATAAAAAGTGTTTATTTATAAAAAGATTTATAGCTTTATAAAAAATCATTTTTTATAAATTATTTTGATAAAAATAACACTTTTAACAAAACTAATAAAAAACAAACAAAAAATATTGATTTAATTCATTATGAATAGATTGATTTGATTAGAGGTGTGTAAATAGGAATTTAGAGGTGTGCAATTAGAATTTCCCTTATCTTTTAACATGTCATTCATTTTCATTAATATATAAAATAAAAATTATATTCTACTAGTTTTATACTTTGATCGGGAGAAAAATTAGTACTTTCAAATAGCTGTCGTTATCTGAACCCCGAAAATTTTTAAAATAAAATAAAGTGGGAGACGCCAAGAGCTTCCAGCTCAAGTGGCACAAGGTGTTTCACCATGACCTTGAGGTCATGGGTTCGAACCCGGATGTGAGCAAAATGCTCTCCGGGATGGAGACAGGGGTTTTCTCTATAAATATTCGGGTTTCCCCTGGAATTGGTGATGGGTATATGAAGAGGCAATGTCACTGAGCCCGATACTGCCTTTAAAAAAAAAAAAAAAAAGCGGGAGATGTTTGATAATTTTAGCAATTACTATGAATGAATGAATGATATCAGGAGAATGGGCTTGGGCTGACAACTCGAACCCACAAACGCAGAAGACGAGAACAAAATTAGACACCACTCAATCACCTGACAACAACTAAACCATCAACTGACACCAAACATTTTGCAATTAAAGCTATTTTATTACCATGGATATTTTCATTTTTACGTTTAATTTTCTTCGACAACAGTGTTCAGATTGTGTGAAAGTAAAATAACAACAACAGTAATGATAATAAATAAACTAATTAGTGTGACAAGTAAACTATAACAAAAGATTATGACACAAAATCTAACGGTACATATTTCACTTGAAGTGTAATTTTAAACGGACAAACAAACTAAAGGGATTTAATTGTGGTCAAACTATAAGTTGGAGTGTTAAAACGTTAAAAAAGAAGTTGAGGTGTTAAAACGAAAAAAAATTGAAAGTTTGGGTATTAAGTTTTGGTCAAACTATAAGTTGGAGTGTTAAAACGTTAAAAAAAAAAGTTGAAGTGTTAAAACGAAAAAAAGTTGAAAGTTTGAATATTAAATCATTATTAACCCATTTTTTTTTATGTATTATAGTGAAATGATGGTAGTTTACCAAATACTCCTTCCGTCCTAGTTTTGTTGTCCCTTAATAATTTTTTTTATATTTAAGATTGGTTGTATGAAAGTCAGTTGCTCTTATAATCAAGGTAAATTTGATTAAAAATTGTTATAAAATAAATGATAAAATTTTATAGTTATTTTTCTCGAGTAAACAATATTTTATGGACAGACAAATTTGATCAAGCATAATTTTATACATGAGTGCAAGGTGGATTGGGCCGACTCGTTACTCTCCGCGACTTGCGTAAGGACCCTTTACAGTGTATAGGACAACAGTAAGGGTGGTATGAATCGGTGATAGGAGATGAACAGTAATCTCCTAATGATGATAAATGTAGGTGATGAATAGTGATGAATGTGTATTGTGAGGTGTTGGGCATGGATAATGCCCAAGTGTTCATATTTATAGTACCCCACATTCACCTTGATCAGCAAGTTTGGACACGTGTCGTGATCCCATGGTACTTGATCGTACGGCTGGCCGGTGATCTCGATGATACTATTCATCGTACGGTGTACTCACGATCGTGAGGGTACCAATCGTACGGCTGACACATGATCTTGGTTATACTGTTCATCGTACGGTGGACTCATGATCGTGGTAGTTTTAATCGTACGGCTATGATTGACACAGCCTGGGTGTGGGTTCCCGTTGATGACGTGGACTAATGATATTCAAGGAAGGAAACCCTTGTCGGCTCCTTGGGAGACCACCTGATGTGACGTAAAAAGTCATGTTTTTAAAAGCTTTATTCCTCACATTTTGAACCTTTCTTTAGTGAAAACATTCCAAAACATTGATTATTTACTAAAATACACTAAAGTGGTTCAAAAGTAGACGTTGTGATAAAAATCACTGAAAACACTCTAAAAATGCACAAAACACAGCATTTTAATACAGGCCGATTCCTCCGACCTCATTTTCCTGTCAAGACACACTTCCTAACTTCTACCATCTGTTGTTCAGGTAAAATCGAGACGGAAAAATCTGGAATCAAGTGAAACAGCCAAAGGACGGAGAAACCACTACGCTTTCAGAGCCACTAAAAGTCATTTCGGATACGCCTAAGCTCTACACATCCAATTTCTGTGAGATTGGCATCATTAGAAGCGTAACGGAATTACGAAACCACAGGCGAAAGAATCAAGTCAAACGGACGCATAACGAAGGAGATACGGACGTTTTAAGCAACGAACGAAATCAGACAGAGCCCGTATACGGCCCCACACACCGTATACGGCCCTTGTGAGACCGTATACGGACCTCACTACACCGTATACGGCCCCTACAAGGCCGTATACGGCCCCTGCACCCCCATATCGTGCTTCGTTTGCTTGTACGTGCTGCTTCGTGAGTTGTACGTGCGATTTAATGCTTTGCCTATAAATAGTGGACACCCCTCACTTCACCAACATACCAACTTTCTCATTTCATTTCTTCCTTACACTTTCTCTCTCACACACATCACTCTCTCTCTAGTTTCTCTCTCTAGAATTGAGCTAGTTAGAGAGATAGTTAGGTAGAGGTAGCTTTTAGCTTTTGTACGGAAGCACTCCAAGACATTGTATTTGCGAAGATCTGTCTGTAATAAATTCGTATCAGGTTCTATTTATATATCTCTTACTTTCCAGTTTTAAACATGTGTTGCTTTGTTTATGCTTGTTTAGGATTGTATGCTAGATATATAATGTTAGGCTAGACATTTCTTTGTGTTTACTATGATGTAGTTATGTTAGAATAGTCAAAATGTTTATGCCATGCTGTTACTCTGCCCGTGTTACTTTAAACTGTGTATGAACTCGTAAACTGAATCTCGAATGTTTATCTATCCAACCTATGATGTGGTTAGAAGCTTCCTGCTAGAACTTGGCCAATTACTAGTGGTACGTTCTCTACCTATTCTATACTTGATGATCAATGAACTTGGTATGGCTGTGTTCTCTAGGTTGAAACAAATCATAAGAGACACGGAGCGTAGGATTAGAGATAGGTTAGATTCATGTTTATTTTTTATATATCTTTGAGAGAATTTTCGGGATATCTATGATCTAATTATTGGTTATCTGCTATGCTAGGATTCCGGTGTTCTGTTATGTGTTACCCTATCGCATGTTCTTGTTTGATTGTTGCCCTAGGAATGATGCATGCTAGAGTTACCCCCTTGGTTCATATCAGTAACTGTATAATTAGGTTTTCAGACACAGAATATTGGTTTACACAGTGGATTAACATGCATGGAATAGTTGTGATGGTTTATATCTGTAATGCTGAACAATTTAACTGATCGTTAGCCCGATTATCCCAACTTGGTCCGCGGGATTATCCCCGTTCGTGTTCTTGTTCAATCAACAATTCACGCTACGATACAGACATCTCTGATGACTGTGACTGGGGACCAGGATTCGAGGATAGTCGTCGGTTAAATTGGTCTGTACATTTGGGAGAACTTCCGGTGTATCTTACTTCTATAACTGCTATCCACGTGACATGTTATTTATCTGATTGCGGACAACTCTACGTTAGATATTTAATAGGATCGTAGTTGTAGCTCATTAAGATATAGGAAATCTGCGGGAGTAATGTGGAACCCTAATTAATGTAACGGAAAAACCGTAAAACGCCCTATTACTCGGTATAGTGCTGGAAACACCCATTGGTGGAGTACAAACGTATGGAAGCCGCGGAACGGTCGTAGGTACAATACTTCGCATTAATTATGTTTCTATCCTCTCCGGATTAGTCATCACACTAGTAGCCTTACCCTTGACTATTCATCAATAACATTTAACGAAATCATAGTAAACACTCGCTTATCCTCTATTGACCGAGTCTCCGTACAAACCTCTTTAGTTCTTTTTTCTTTAGTTAAATTAGTATTTAGTTATAAAAACCAAACCTATCCAAAAACTTTTAAAAACCCCAGCTGAATCTCCAAAGATAATAAAACTTCCTAGACTCCCATGCCCGTTGTAGTTTGAAGAACGACACCTGAGTCATACATACCACTTGCTGCCCTTTTAGGTCTGTCAGTAGTATACAGCTTAGGATTCCCCTGCTCTACAAATTTAAAACCCACTGTTCGCCGCTTCTATTGCTGTTGGATCAACGACCGGAATCAAATCCGTCCGACCAATAGGGGCCACGACAAGTTTTTGGCGCCGCTGCCGGGGACTACAACGACCGATTTTAGGAATTTTGTTATCTTAGTTATTTAGCGATCCTTACGGAAGATCAAAATCATCCGCAAGTTACAGTTTTTATCCCTAGGATAGTTAGTTTTTAATTTCCCGTCCTTAGTTAAACCTATCCTTTCCAAAACCCTATTTTCTTCTTAAAACAAGTTATGGCGAATCGTATCACTCTCGCCTCATCAACCCAACCACTGCTAGAGGGACGAGGAGGACCAATCGTATCACCAACCGACGAAACCATTGAAATCAAGCCACACTTCATTAAATTACTTAAATCTCAGTGTCAATTTCATGGTCTTTCGGTTGAAAATCCAAACGCCCATCTTAACAAGTTCATCAACCTTTCCGACTCTTTCGAACAAACCGGATCCAGTGTCAAAGTCACCCGACTTCACCTGTTTCCTTATTCTTTAGCTTTCCGAGCTCAGACATGGTTTTATGAACTCGAACCCAATTCGATTCATACATGGGAGGAGATGGCTACTAAGTTCTTGGCTAAGTTTTTCCCTCCGTCCCTACAAACCAAGCTTAAAAATGAGATCATTAACTTTCGTCAAGGAACTACTGAATCATTAAGCTCAGCTTGGGAACGCTTTAAGAATCTGCTTGGAAGATGTCCGAATCATCAGTTGGCTGAAACGAATCTGGTCTGCACATTCTACAACAGTCTGAATCATCATCACCAACAAACCCTCGATGCTGCTTCATCCGGAAATTTCATGCTACATACTTCAGAAGAAGCCTGGAAGTTGATTGAGACGATAACGATGCACCAACATGACTTGGAGTTTGATGAATCAACCTCGAAAGACAAAAACACTTCTGCTCAAGCGTTCGACACTTTAAAAGCTCAACTCGAATCCATCTCTAAAGTTGTTAAGGATATGCAAGACTCTTCCAAATCTAGGAAGCAACCTCAACGGCTCTTCTCACACTCGAAGCCCAAGGAAGATATTCTCGCCACATCAGGAGCCACTGATCAAACCATTCATTCAAAATCTTTCACTCAGCGGTTATCCAAACAACCTATCTCTCATTTGTTAGTTCCCTCTACACCCTCTACTTCCTCTCAATTGTCTTCTCGTCTAAACAATACGATTTTCAATAACTTCATGGTTGAGCAAAATAATAAAAACAAACAAATTGTTGATTTTCAAAACCAAATTGATTATTTGCTCAGAATTTCAAACGATTTAATTAAAAACATGGAGGATAATGTTAAAAGATTGTTTTTAAAAGTTGAGGAGAAGCAAAGAGAAGAAGCGATTAGCAAAGCTCTTCATCATTCATCTTATGATTATGATGATATCCTTGTTGTCACTAGAGGCGGAAAAGAGACTAAGAATGAGAAATCAAAAGATATTCCTCCAGACGAGCCTTCTAGTTCTTCTATACCCACTGATTCGGTACCTGTTGACACTCCTGTCACCTCTCCTGAACCAAAATCTTCCAAAGCCCCAGAAGTAGTTAAACCAACACGTATACCTTTCCCTGGTAGGCTTAAGAAAGAAAAACAAGAAGCCCAGTTTGGAAAATATCTAGAGATGTTCAAAAGCTTACACTTAAACGTTCGATTATTAGATGCTTTAGTTGAAATGCCTAGTTGTGCCAAATTAAAGAACTTATATCCAACAAAGAAATACTCAGACAAATAGTTAACTTGCCCTTAGACGCAGAATGCTCTTTAATTATGCAACAAGGACTGCCCCCAAAGCTAGGAGACACTGGCCGTTTCACTATTCCTTGTTACCTTCAGGATGTTCAAATAAGTAACGCCTTAGCTGACTTAGGAGCTAGTGTAAACCTTATGCCATACTCGCTTTATAGGAAACTAGGATTAAGCGAACTTTTACCAACCCGTATGACCATCCAATTAGCTGATAGATCAGTTAAACTCCCTCGAGGAATTGCTGAAGATATTATGGTACGTGTTGATAAATTCGTCTTTCCTGTTGATTTTGTTGTTATGGATATTGAAGAAGACACTCAGGTACCACTCATCCTTGGTAGACATTTCCTAAATACTGCCCAGGCCGTCATTGACGTAAATGAAAAATCTTTAAAACTTAGAGTGGGAACTGAGGAAGTCACCTTCAATGTCGATAAACTAATGAAACTTCCTATGGGAGAAGACCTTGGTCTTGTAGATTCTATACAGGAAATAATTGAAGAACACTTAGAAGAAATCCTCGCAGTAAGCAGCATTAATCCCCTTCCAAACACTGTCATCACAACAAGGAAAATCTGTGAAGAAGGTGCGGGTCTATGCTCAGCTATCTCGAATCCATCCATTGCATCAAAGGAAGTACTATTACCTTTAAAGAATTCCAACTTACAGCCCAACAAATTTATCACTGTTGTACCACTTGGGCAAGGCACTCCGATCACTCTTTTGAGAAGAAGCCCTACTTCTGAAGTTCCTGATTCATCTCTCTCAAAAGAAGAAATTCTGAAGACTCTCAAGGAAATGGAGTCAATGCTTAAACCATCCGATCCGCAACTCTCTAAAAGTTGTGAAAACTTGAATCCAGAGATTACTTTTACCACATCTTCTTCAGCTCAGTTTCAGAGATTTGCACTCACAAAGGACAACAAAGAAATAATCACTGAAGATAATGCACTCTCTCAATCCTCCCAAGTAAAATATGAGCTAAGAGAAGATAAGCTTTACAACAATACAGAATGGGTTGAAATAGCATCAGCCGACATTCCAGAGGCACCTGCAGTTGAGTCAGATTATCAGACAACATACGATGAGCTTAAGAGAGACGAGATTGCCAGGATGAAGCCTTCCACTGAAGAACCACCCGAATTGGAGCTGAAGGAACTACCCTCACACCTTGAATATGCTTTTCTCGAAGGAACTTCGCACTTACCAGTTATCATATCCAAAGATCTGAAGCCCGAAGAGAAAGCAAAACTCATTGAAGTTTTGAAGTCACATAAGAAAGCGATTGCTTGGAAGATTTCTGACATACAAGGGATCAGTCCGAACTATTGCACTCACAAGATCTTAATGGAAAACGACTTCAGACCATCAATTCAGAGGCAGAGGAGAGTCAACCCAAAGATTCAAGACGTGGTGAAAAAGGAGGTTATCAAACTCTTGGATGCTGGTCTAATTTACCCTATTTCGGATTCCTCATGGGTCAGTCCAGTTCAAGTCGTCCCAAAGAAAGGAGGCATGACGGTCATCGCTAACGAAGACAACGAGTTGATTCCAACACGAACCGTCACCGGTTGGAGGGTATGTATCGACTATCGGAAACTAAATGAAGCTACAAGCAAAGATCACTTCCCCCTACCGTTCATTGATCAGATGCTTGAAAGATTGTCAGGAAACGAATTCTATTGCTTCCTCGACGGTTTCTCTGGCTATTTTCAGATACCTCTCGATCCAAAGGACCAAGAAAAGACAACGTTCACCTGTCCATACGGAACCTTTGCCTACCGACGTATGCCATTTGGCTTATGTAATGCACCGGCGACATTTCAAAGATGCATGGTAGCAATCTTCCATGACATGATTGAACAATGCATGGAAGTGTTCATGGATGATTTTTCGGTTTTCGGAGATTCGTTCACCACTTGTCTTTCTAACTTGAACAAGATGCTCACCCGATGTGAAGAATCGAACCTAGTTCTGAATTGGGAAAAATGCCATTTCATGGTAAAAAAAGGCATAGTTTTAGGACACCATATATCCAAAGCTGGAATTGAAGTTGACAAAGCAAAAGTCGAAACCATCTCAAAACTTCCACCACCCACCTCTGTTAAAGCCATCCGCAGTTTTCTAGGACACGCCGGGTTCTACCTTCGCTTTATCAAAGATTTCTCTAAGATATCCCGACCTATGACTCATCTCCTCGAAAAAGATACTCCGTTTGTCTTTACAGACGAATGTCTCAAGGCCTTCGATCATCTGAAAGATCTGCTTGTTCATGCACCGATCATGGTTGCTCCAGAATGGAGTCTCCCATTTGAAATCATGTGCGACACCAGTGATTTTGCAGTCGGAGCAGTTCTGGGACAGCGGAAGGAGAAACAGTTTCAACCAATATACTACGCCAGCAAAACGCTCACTGACGCCCAAGAAAATTATACAACTACAGAAAAAGAGCTGCTAGCGGTAGTATTTGCTTTTGATAAATTTTGTTCTTATCTAATCTTGTCCAAAACTATTCTCTATACAGATCACTCAGCTCTGAAATATCTTTTTAAGAAGCAAGATGCTAAACCTCGCCTTCTACGATGGATTTTACTCCTTCAAGAATTCGACATCGAGATCAAAGACAAAAAAGGAGCAGAAAACGTCGCGGCGGACCATCTCAGCCGATTAGAAAATCCTTCAATGGATAAGTTGCACGAAAAAGACATTCAAGACCAGTTTCCAGAAGAACAACTCATGCATATTGGTAGATACCATCAAGGGTCACGATCTACCAATGATCCCTGGTATGCTGACTATGCCAATTATTTGGTGGGAAAAATTGTACCTCTCGAAGACAAAAATTCTTCCGCGATATAAAGTATTACTATTGGGACAACCCTTTCCTCTTTAAGGTTTGCCCTGATCAGATCATTAGAAGATGCGTTGATGGGAAAGAGGCAGAACACATCTTACACCAAAGCCACCATGGACCTACTGGAGGACATCACGGTACCAACATGACCGCAAGAAAAGTGTACGATGCCGGCTTTTTCTGGCCAACCATATTTCGAGATGCATACGATCTGGTGAGACGCTGCGATATCTGCCAAAGACAAGGCAATATAACAGCTCGGAATGAAATGCCACTCACAAACATCCAGGCCGTGGAAATCTTCGATATCTGGGGATTAGATTTCATGGGACCATTCCCTAAATCTAACGGTAAAGAATACATCTTGGTTGCAGTCGACTACGTCTCCAGGTGGACCGAAGCCCAAGCTCTCCCAACAAATGACGCCAAAGTAGTAACCAAGTTTCTCAAAAAGCTATTTAGTCGATTTGGAACTCCAAAAGCAATAATTAGTGATCGTGGTACACACTTTTGCAACATTCAATTCATGAAAGTTCTGCAACAGTATGGTGTCACTCACAAAACATCAACAGCTTATCACCCCCAGACAAATGGGCAAGCTGAGGCAACAAATCGAGCTTTGAAGAGAATCTTGGAAAGAACCGTTGGTAATCATGGGTACAAATGGGCTGAAAAATTAGATGATGCATTGTGGGCATTCAGAACCGCCTATAAAACACCATTAGGAACCACACCATATCGTCTAGTTTATGGCAAGGCATGTCACTTACCAATTGAGCTGGAATATAAAGCATACTGGGCTTTGAAGAAATGCAACTTAGATATTTCTACAGCTGGAGCAAATAGACGAATGCAGTTGAATGAGTTAGCCGAACTAAGGGATCAGGCATATGATAGTTCGTTAAACTTCAAAGAACGAACTAAGAAAATTCACGATGCTAAGCTGAGGCCCTCACGATTCAAAACAGGAGATAAAGTGCTGCTTTTCAATTCGCGATTCAAGAAATTCTCTGGCAAGTTCAAGATCAGGTGGAGCGGACCATTCATAGTATCAAAGGTATTTCCTTACGGTGCAGTTGAACTCGAGGCACCAGAAGGTAATTTTAAGGTTAATGGTCATCGCTTAAAGCATTACTTCGAAGACTTTCCCATCAGGGAAGATGTCTTTATCTTTGAACCACCGTGAGTCGACAGAAAGGTACAAAGAGTCAAGCTAGAGACTCATAAAACAAGCGCTCTTGGAAGGCACCTCAAGCCTATCTTTATTTCTGTCATTTTATTTCTTAGTTTATTTTTATTAAGTATGGTTATCTCTAAACTAATAAAATTGCATGCTTGCCACTTATCTGACTTCGAATTGCAAAATCTGAGATAAGTATTGACTATCACTGTTAGCATTACCTGTTTATTTTATCTTGTTTCAGGATGGACGTTGTTGACGCTGATCATGTAGCTGCGAGACCACGCAGACGACACAGACCCCGTAGACGCAGGGTACAGAGAGCGGCTATGCTGACCATCACTGAGGAGGACCTGACTGATGTCCCGATCACTCACGAGGAGTTGCCCGATGAGGGGCCCTCATCACCTTTGCCAGCCCCCGTACCCACTTTCGAGTACGGTATCACTACGGCTGACCCAGCTGCTTCGTGGGCCCTCTTTCGGACACTCTCCATCCAGCATGACATCATGTCCTCTATCTGTGAGCGGCTCGAGATTCCGAGACCTGATGCCATCCCCTTCAGGCTTGGCCCAGATCCAGGACCATCTCGACTTCCATGGTTCTTCTGCCCTCCTGCTGATCCACCTGTTCTCTCTACTGCTGGACCTTCCACTGGCCCCACTACTGCAGCTGCTGATCTTGATCCAGCATTACCCACAGGATTTGCATCACCAGATCACGGCCTCACAGAACAGCTTCTGGCTAGCTTTGATGCTCATACTTCTGTCACTTCCTCTGACGAGATCGTGAGTCAGGCTATGGCTGCTATGGATTTCTCCATTCCATCCCCGACTTCTATTTTCGACAGGGATGTTGAGGCAGAGTTTGATCCTGACACTGATGACCTACTTGATGATTACTAGATTTTATCTTTATTATTTACTTCATGTATTATGACTCTGTACTTACGCTTTAGACCTGCTACCTAGATGAGATACTGTGATATGTGTGTCGTGGTTTATTGCAGAATTCAGCTTTGTGTGGAATGGATGATCTTAAACGAGCCTGGTCCTTAAAATCCAGCAATTCACTAGCACCACTCCTGCACAAACCTGGTCTATTCCAGTAAACACAAATGGGGAGTCTCTCTGTTCCTTTCTCCCCGTTTCAATTATGTTTATTATGCCTATGTTAGTACATTTAATTTTTGTACCTCATCCTAAACTTATCACTAAGTGTGGGATTCTAGCCCAAATTAAACACTTGAGAAACATCTACTTACATGTTCAAACTCTAAGTGTGGGATTTTACTAAGTAAAATCTCTACTCAAGAGAACATTAGGGACAATGTTCCTCTAAGTGTGGGATGGTAGGTATAAAATACCTTAATAGGTGATTTTTATGTCCAATAGTAATCTTTCTCTCAAAAATTTTCAAAAAAAAAAAAAATAAGGTCAAATTTTTTCAAAATTAATGAGTCTAACTCAGTTTTTGAGTCTCAAATACTACTGAGAGAAACCATTTTCAAAATATAAGTATGATATTTCTAAAAGCCTAAAGGAAATAAGGTAGAAATTGCTTAAGCAAGAAGTAATAATCAAAGGAGCATGACTAGACACATACAACCCTTTGCAGTGAGGTATCTTGAGCCCAAAAGCATTCATCTTTAATGCTTCACTTTAAATTCTTGTGTGTATGCCGATGTCTGTATCTCTGAATTAGAACTTGCTCTTGACATACGCTTCGAGACCATATTGGTGTGTACCGTACGCGGTATAGGTGCAATTAAATGACCTTGACATTCCTTAGGACTTAACCCATTTCTTACATATCTTTTCAAGCCCAAAACCCTTTCCGATGCTCATTTTTAGTATCGAAGATCCGCCTAGTATACCCTGTTGAGCCTCAACCTTTCGTTTCTTCAAAACCCTAATTTTCACCTACTTCCCAAAAATTACCTCCAAACTTATCTTGGAATTTCTGAGGTTATGAAGAACAACCTTTTAGAATATCTGTTTCAAATATCCTACTCATTAGCATTCTCCAAAATCAAGCTTCTCAACAAATGGTGCGGGAAAATTAGCACACAAGAGAACTGGAAGGACGATGGTGCGGGAAAAATTAGCACCTGGAAAAGAATCAAAATGATCAAGATAGAGAAAAAGATTTCTAAAGGATTCAAAATATAAATTCCTTGGAAATTCTCTAATAGAAATTCTGAAGAAAAGAAAAGAAAAGAAAATAGCTCCGCAAATAAAGCTGAAAGTTTCAAAGCAATCCGGCAAAAGCTGAAACAGCTACCAACTCTCCGATCCCCTCCGTTCTAAATAAAGTTGTTCATAATCTCAGTGATTTTAGGATAAGCTAAACACCCTCACAAACCACTATCCAAACCCTTCACCCTCACCAAAAATTACAACCCTCTGAATGTCTTGAGATAATTAGCACCGTCCTCACCTAAGTGGTGGAGATCCGATTCTCGATCAAGCCTATGACGATGAGTGCAGCATGACTGGATACTTTGAGCGATTTCGTTTGAGCTAGATTGATAGGAAACCCGATACACTTTGAGTGAATTGAGTGACCACCTATAGTGAGATCGCCTAGTCATGTGTACCCCAAGATCATAAGATTTGGATGTACGCCTAAGAGAATCTCTTCTTGTTTATGGAAGGATCATCTTATCCTCCTCCACACTTTGAGAAGTAACTGACTTATATGAGGAAATGCTAATCTTGGAACATATTCTCTGACTCGCCCCTAAAAACATGACCTAAAAATATTTTTCAGAGAGTTGTTGCTTGAGGACAAGCAACGTCTAAGTGTGGGATAACTTGATGTGATGTAAAAAGTCATGTTTTTAGAAGCTTTATTCCTCACATTTTGAATCTTTCTTTAGTGAAAACATTCCAAAACATTGATTATTTACTAAAATACACTAAAGTGGTTCAAAAGTAGACGTTGTGATAAAAATCACTGAAAACACTCTAAAAATGCACAAAACACAGCATTTTAATACAGGCCGATTCCTCCGACCTCATTTTCCTGTCAAGACACACTTCCTAACTTCTACCATCTGTTGTACAGGTAAAATCGAGACGGAAAAATCTGGAATCAAATGAAACGGCCAAAGGACGGAGAAACCACTACACTTTCAGAGCCACTAAAAGTCATTTCGGATATGCCTAAGCTCTACACATCCAATTTCTGTGAGATTGGCATCATTAGAAGCGTAACGGAATTACGAAACCACGGGCGAAAGAATCAAGTCAAACGGACGCATAACGAAGGAGATACGGACGTTTTAAGCAACGAACGAAATCAGACAGAGCCCGTATACGGCCCCACACACCGTATACGGCCCTTGTGAGACCGTATACGGCCCTCACTACACCGTATACGGCCCCTACAAGGCCGTATACGGCCCCTGCACCCCCATATCGTGCTTCGTTTGCTTGTACGTGCTGCTTCGTGAGTTGTACGTGCGATTTAATGCTTTGCCTATAAATAGTGGACACCCCTCACTTCACCAACATACCAACTTTCTCATTTCATTTCTTCCTTACACTTTCTCTCTCACACACATCACTCTCTCTCTAGTTTCTCTCTCTAAGGGATTTTCTCTCTCTAGAATTGAGCTAGTTAGAGAGATAGTTAGGTAGAGGTAGCTTTTAGCTTTTGTACGGAGGCACTCCAAGACATTGTATTTGTGAAGATCTGTCTGTAATAAATTCGTATCAGGTTCTATTTATATATCTCTTACTTTCCAGTTTTAAACATGTGTTGCTTTGTTTATGCTTGTTTAGGATTGTATGCTAGATATATAATGTTAGGCTAGACATTTCTTTGTGTTTACTATGATGTAGTTATGTTAGAATAGTCAAAATGTTTATGCCATGCTGTTACTCTGCCCGTGTTACTTTAAACTGTGTATGAACTCGTAAACTGAATCTCGAATGTTTATCTATCCAACCTATGATGTGGTTAGAAGCTTCCTGCTAGAACTTGGCCAATTACTAGTGGTACGTTCTCTACCTATTCTATATTTGATGATCAATGAACTTGGTATGGCTGTGTTCTCTAGGTTGAAACAAATCATAAGAGACACGGAGCGTAGGATTAGAGATAGGTTAGATTCATGTTTATTTGTTATATATCTTTGAGAGAACTTTCGGGATATCTATGATCTAATTATTGGTTATCTGCTATGCTAGGATTCCGGTGTTCTGTTATGTGTTACCCTATCGCATGTTCTTGTTTGATTGTTGCCCTAGGAATGATGCATGCTAGAGTTACCCCCTTGGTTCATATCAGTAACTGTATAATTAGGTTTTCAGACACAGAATATTGGTTTACACAGTGGATTAACATGCATGGAATAGTTGTGATGGTTTATATCTGTAATGCTGAACAATTTAACTGATCGTTAACCCGATTATCCCAACTTGGTCCGCGGGATTATCCCCGTTCGTGTTCTTGTTCAATCAACAATTCACGCTACGATACAGACATCTCTGATGACTGTGACTGGGGACCAGGATTCGAGGATAGTCGTCAGTTAAATTGGTCTGTACATTTGGGAGAACTTCCGGTGTATCTGACTTCTATAACTGCTATCCACGTGACATGTTATTTATCTGATTGCGGACAACTCTACGTTAGATATTTAATAGGATCGTAGTTGTAGCTCATTAAGATATAGGAAATCTGCGGGAGTAATGTGGAACCCTAATTAATGTAACGGAAAAACCGTAAAACGCCCTATTACTCGGTATAGTGCTGGAAACACCCATTGGTGGAGTACAAACGTATGGAAGCCGCGGAACGGTCGTAGGTACAATACTTTGCATTAATTATGTTTCTATCCTCTCCGGATTAGTCATCACATCTAGTAGCCTTACCCTTGACTATTCATCAATAACATTTAACGAAATCATAGTAAACACTCGCTTATCCTCTGTTGACCGAGTCTCCGTACAAACCTCTTTAGTTCTGTTTTCTATAGTTAAATTAGTATTTAGTTATAAAAACCAAACCTATCCAAAAACTTTTAAAAACCCCAGCTGAATCTCCAAAGATAATAAAACTTCCTAGACTCCCATGCCCGTTGTAGTTTGAAGAACGACACCTGAGTCATACATACCACTTGCTGCCCTTTTAGGTCTGTCAGTAGTATACAGCTTAGGATTCCCCTGCTCTACAAATTTAAAACCCACTGTTCGCCGCTTCTATTGCTGTTGGATCAACGACCGGAATCAAATCCGTCCGACCAATAGGGGCCACGACACCACCACTAACATAGGTGGAATCCGTTATAAGGTTGTCCCCTTCCAGGGGACATAAACCCTATTTTGATGGGCTTGCACCCTTTGCTGGGCTTTTAGATTTATGGGCCTTCCTGTGAGTTATACAGGGCTGTCAATAGTTTGTTGCCTGCCATTGAGGTCCCCTGTAATGTAGCCTTTCCTGTCGAAGCTTGTCGCCTGGACATGCCTGTCCTTTGGGCCGTCCTGCGTGTAGGTTTTGCCTGTTTGTTTTGTGAGGCCCATTTAGGATGTTACACGATTAAGTCCCCCCAGTTTAGTTTGTTGAGGCTTGCGTCAGGGAACTGAACTCAACAGCCCGTATTTTGCAGGCCGCTTAAATGGAAGTTGTTCCATTGTTCCGGACTGACAACCATATCCCTGGGAAGCATTTTTCGCAGGATACTTACTATTTTATGCGTGCGAATATTTGACAGGAAACACTCCGGTCAGGAGACACCTATAATCAGGAAGGACGTGGCTAAATTTTGACGTTACATTTTTGACTGATGGTGTCCCATCAATGTGTCAGGGGACGGTGTGACTTTTGATTTGTTCAAGACGTTAGCGCGTGTTGGAATTCGTGTTGACGGCTGTATGTGTGTGTGTGACATTAATGAGGGTTGATCACGCGCGTGCCTCCCTGAGGTGTTGTGATTGCTGTACACGTGTAAGACTCAGATTAAAGCCCAAAGGCCCATGGACCTGTGACGGTTGCATTGCCCTGCTATGAATAGGGCTGACCCCTCATATTTTCACTTTGCGCTTTTTTACCAACGTCCAAATTCTCTGTCAAATTAAAAATTTCGCTCTCCTTACCACACGATCGAGATTCCGGCTACTGCAGTAGGTTCGTTCCCTTCGTTCTTCTGTACTTGTGTTCATTGTCTTTCGTTTGTGCATTCTTGTTTTCCTTGTTAATATATTTTTTAAGTAATGGAACCGTCATCGTCTATCACCACTTCCGACCCTTCCTCTGCTTTGGTCGGCCCTCTGGCGAAGGTGACCGCCTAATTTTCCGGCGGTACCGTAGATAGTATTCAGAGTGTAGTAGATAGAGACACTATTCTAGGTCTTAGCGCCAAGTACCCTTGTATAGATCTTTTTGAGGCAACCGCGCCTTTACCTTCGCAGCGAGCCCATTCGCCGCCTGCTGGTAAGGTAGCCGTATACTCGGATTGGTTCTCAATTAGCAACTTCAGGCTTCCTCCTACTTCTTTTTTGATTTCTTTCTTAGAGTATTATGGGATTGGTTTTTCCCAGCTTCATCCCTTAGGGCTCCAGAAGATTGTTATGTTCAAGATATATTGTAGATTGCACAGGAAGGAGCCTACCTTGTTGTATTTTGCATCTCAGTTCACAATAACCAATTCTCCGGAGAGTTGGTTTTCAGTAGCTAAGCGTGGGGGGAAGAACACGAATTTTTGCGGTCCCAGGGTTGATGGTTTAAGGGGTTGGAAAGAGGGCTTTTTTTATGTTGATGACAAGATAATTCCATCAGACAAGAGGAAGGTTTTACAGTGGGTGAACCCACAGGTCTGGGTTTCTAGATTCGCGCTTGTGAAAAATATGAACCATGTGATTCTGGATTCAAATCCAGAGGTCGACATGGAGTTCTTACGCCTGCTGAGACAGGGAGGAGTAGTGATGAGACCGTACCCGGAATCCGTCCTGGCTATGGCATGTATGAGCAGGAACTGGAACAGGGAGGGCCGTATCCTCATATGTCGGTACAAGAATAAAGGTAGGAAGTGGTGATATTTAGGCGGTGAGGTAATGTTCAATGTCACTTTCTTATGTTTTATGTCCTCCCTGTAGTGATGGATTTTAATAGCTACCTGGCTACCGACGACCTTTCGGGAGTTGAGATTGGTCACACATCTGCGAGTAACATTCCCGCCAACCCCGACGGTTCCCCCAGCAGAGCATCCCCGCAGGATCTGACGTCCCTGATGACTACGAGATGGTCGATGATCTAGGGGCGTTTGTCGGAAAGAGGAAGAAGAAAACTGCCCCTGGGGGCAGGCCGAAAAAGAAGAAGAACAATAGCTGTCCTGTTTCTTCTAGTGAGGCTGGGGGTTCTGAGGATGTTGCCAACATTTCCCATCTCCATGGGTTGCATGACTCCGCTACAGGTATGTAACGGTCTGCAAGTTTGTTTTAATTTTATGTGTGTATAAAAATTAAGAGAATTCTTTTTTTTTTTCAGAGGAGGAGGAGGAAGATGCGAATCCTATTCAGCATAAGAAGAGGCGTATCCAGTTTAGGACGGGGGATGACTCTTCCTCCAAGCGTCACTCAGGAAGTTCTACCAGCCATTCCTTTGTGAACAGGGAGGTCAACGAGGATGATGATGCCGTTGATTTTTTGGGCAGCGCCCGTGGTGCTATCCCTAGTGCTCCTGCTGACAACCTTTCCGGCTTACCTCCTTTTGTTCCTGGGTGGTCCTTTCAGTCTGATAATCCAGGGCGTGATCTCTAATCTTGCAGGGATTACGTCCTGCATGCGATGCCTCCCGCAATTGGGAAGAGGATGGCCTCTCTCAATGCTCGCCAAAGCATCGATCGTGGAGTCAAGGCCACCTTTGATTCTTTCATGTGGAGCATTAACACCCTGAAGGTTGCTGACCGCTTAGAGGTACTTGCCAGGAAGCTGCGGATCGACCTGAAGAGTGAACAGACAAAGGCAGCTAGGGAGAGGGAGCAATTTGAGAAGTTCAAAGCTGATCATTCCGGCGATATTGCCAAAGTTGACCAATTAAACTCGGAGATTGAGGCTTTGAAAACTCAAGTGGCAGAGCATGTACGTCTCTATTTTCCTTTTTCTTCCCATCTATCTATTTAATACTTACTCCCCAAAGCGTCATTCTTATGCAGGTCCAGAAAGCAACCTAGATGGAATCCTCCCTGCAGCGGAATGGTGAGGAGTTAAATGCCGCTACACTGCAAAGGGATGAAGCCCTGGCTGTTAAGGACAGGATGACCGAGGAGAGGGATCGAGCTATCTTTGAGAGGGACGCTGCAGTAGAGAAGAAGAAAAAGTTGCAGGCCGGTCTCCCTGATCTGATCATAACTTCAATGACCTGCCCTGGGATTCTAAATCCTTTTGGCAGGTTAGTGCAATGTTCCCGGGGTCAAGGCCGACATGAAATGGCTACTGTGGCTACTCAGTTTTTGAATCCTTTGCCTGAAGCCCTGGCTAGCAGGATTGACCCTGCTATTTCAACAAAGCTCGAGGAGGCTAAAACAACTTTGAAAAACCTGTCCACATCTCCATTTCTGGAGAGGCTAGTTGAAGATCTTAACATGCCTGTTGATGCGATCCTGGCCATGAGGCCTTAGTTTATTTTGCTTATGGACAAATTTATGTATGAGCGTTTGATGCTTCTCGGACATGTATATTATTATTTTTGTTTTTAATGTACGCACATTTGTTGTTAAGTGTTTACTTGCAAGTTTTGTTTTGAATATTCATACTGCTTGAATGTGATAAGTGAAAGTTGGGTGGTCATGACCTGGCAAATTCTAGTTTGCCGGCTGTGCAGGGAGGTTCAGCTAGCAAGCCTACTGGCGAATGCTTGTGTCCTTCCTGCCCTGATCTGGTTCAACGCTTTGCCAACCTACTGGTTGAGGTGAACCTCTGTCAGGGATAGGGCTAGAATTCACCTTCCAATATAGCAGGACCGTCACTCCTGACTGCTTTTTCATGGTGAGTGTATCACCCGTGTGCAGGGAGTGAGGCATTGTGGAGATGCATCGTGCAAATCCGGATAATATTATGGCCTTGTGCATATGACACTTCCTATATAAAGGTGGTATGTCCCTGGCACGTTTGTGATAATTGTATAACTACAAAGTAAAATAACTGTAACTTGGCACGAACAACCTAGTTTTATTGATAAAAAAGTGATTCAACAAAACATGCCAATCAGGAGGGGTGATCAAGCCCTCCTGGGCTTACAGATAGTTGTTCAGACGTAACATTTTTTCAAGTTTGTTGCGTGCCATGTTCGTGGAACAGGAGTACCGTCCAGTTGAGAGAAGCTGTAAGCTCCGTTGCCGTGGGCTGATGTTACTTGGTAGGGTCCCTCCCATTTCTGCCCGAGCTTTCCTGTATCTTCGACTCTGGATGCTTCGTTCTTTCTCCATACATAGTCCCTAACTTTGTACTGCTTGCTCTGCACCTTCCTGTTGTAGTACCTGGCCATTTTTTGTTTGTTTCTCTCTTGACGGATAGATGCCATTTCCCTGATTTCTTCTGTTAGATTCAAGTTTTCCTGTAAGGATATCACATTGGCGTCTTCTTCATATGTTAGGACCCTCTCTATGGGGACACTAATCTCTGCAGGGATTACCGCCTCTGTTCCATATACCAAACTGAAAGGGGTAACCCAGGTGCTATCATTTTTTGGCAATGTTCGGTGTGCCCACAGGACGTTCGGGAGTTCCTCGACCCATCCAGTCCAAGACTTTCCCAACCTAGCCTTGATCCCTGCAACAATGTCCCGGTTGATTACCTCCACCTGTCCCTTAGCTTGGGGGTGTGCTACGGAAGTAAAGGTTTGTTTAATTGAGAGTTCTTCACACCATGATTTGAAGGGGTCGGCCGCGAACTGTGTCCCATTGTCACTTACAATCTCATGTGGGATTCCAAACCGGCACACAATGTTTTCCCAGACAAAGTTCACCATTTTCTTACCAGAGATCTGAGCCATGGGCTTTGCTTCCACCCACTTAGTGAAATAATCAATTGCTACCGCGATGAATTTTACTCCTCCAGCCGCAGGTGGGAAGGTCCTACAATATCTATCCCCCATTTGTAGAAAGGCCATGGAGAAGTGACAGGAATGAGATCATGTTTTGGGGTTCTGGAGATAGGTGCATGAATTTGGCAAGACTGACACTTTCGAACTATCTCGAGGGTATCCTGATGCATTGTGGGCCAAAAGTACCCCTGGCGCATTATCTTTCCTGTGATCGCACGAGGGCCTGAGTGGAGGCTACAGGAACCCTCATAGACTTCTCTGATAAGATTCTCCGCCTGTCTGGGACCGACACACCTGAGATTCGGTCCTAAGAAAGATTTCCTGAGCAATTCTCCTTTCTCGATGAGATACATTGGTGCCTTAATCCTGATTTTTCTAGCCTGAGCCCTATCAGCAGGGAGTGTCCCATTAAGCAAGTAGTCTCTGATAGGGGTCATCCAATTGTCTTCGTCTTCTTCGACTGGGCAAACTTCGTAATTGCTGTTGATTGACTTTTGTTTTAGAACTTCGACTAACACTTCTTTGGTTAAGTGAGCAAAGGTGAGAGTTGCCAGCTTGCTTAAGACGTCAGCTTTCTTGTTCTGACTCCTAGGAACTTGATCAATTTTAAAGTAGCTGAACTTGCCTTTGATTTCTTACACAACTTCCAAATATTTTTTCATCGCCTGCTCTTTGGCTTCAAAATTTCGGTTTACTTGGTTGGCCACCAGCTACGAGTCAACAAACACTTGGATGGACGTGATGTCCATCTGTTCGGCGATCTTTAGTCCGGCGATTAGTGCCTCATATTCTGCTTCATTGTTCGTTGCAGGGAATTCGAACCTTAAAGCATAAGTGTGTTCTTCGCCAGCTGGACTTGTGAGGATTAGCCTTGGTCCTGACCCCCCAGAGCGAGCTGCACCGTCAGTATAAAGTTCCCAAATTTCCGTTGGCGTACTGTTGACGGTCAGGGAGCTCTTGCCTTCTGTCCCTCCTGGAAGCTCAGCCAGGAAGTCAGCCATTATTTGTCCCTTCATCGCACTCCTAGGGCAAAAGGTAATTTCGTGTTCGCCTAGCTCTATTGCCTATTTTGCCATCCTCCCCGATTTTTCCGGTTTTAGCAGTACCTGTTTGATTGGCTGGTCGGTTAGCACCACTACTGGGTGTGCCTGGAAATACCTTCGCAGGCGCCTGGCTGTGTGTACCAGAGCCAGGACTAGCTTCTCAATTGGGGAATAATTTAATTCAGCCGGTTGAAGTGCTTTGCTGACAAAGTAGACAGGCATTTGAATCTTGTTTCTTTCGGCGATCAGGACCGAACTTATCACTCCGCTTGAGGCTGCTAAGTACAGGGTTAGTGTTTCTCCTGGAATAGGTGCAGTTAATGTAGGGAGTTCTGCCATGAGGGCTTTCATCTTCTGAAACGCTTGTTCAGCATGTTCAGTCCACATAAAATCTTTCTTTGCTGTACCCTTTAAGGTTGAGAAAAAGGGCAAGGATCTTTCTGCTGCTTTAGACAGGAACCTGGTCAGGGCGGCCAATTTCCCTGAAAGGCTCTGAACTTCCTGTTTTGATTTCGGGGAAGGCATGCCTGTTACCGCCTGGACTTTTTCTGGTTTGCCTTGAATCCGCCGGTGGTGATCACATGTCCCAGGAACATTCCCTCTTCAACTCCAAAACTGCATTTGCTGGGATTTAGCTTCATGTTGATGCCCCGAAGGGTGGTAAATGTTTCTGAAATGTCTTCCAACATGTTTGCTTCTGACGCACTTTTAATGACAAGGTCATCCACATATGCTTCCACATTTCGACCAATTTGACCCCTGAAGGCGGAATCTATCACCCTCTGGTATGTAGCACCCGCGTTTTTTAGTCCAAAGGGCATTTTTTTGTAACAAAAGATTCCCTGATTGGTGTGGAACGCTGTCTTGTCTTCATCATGTTCAGCCATTTGAATTTGGAGATAGCCCTTGTAGGCTTCCAAGAAACATTTTAGTCTATAACTTGCTAAGGACTCTACTTTCCAGTCAATCTCAGGCAGCGGGTAATTATCTTTTGGGCAGGCTTTTTTTAAGTCTGAGTAATCAACACACATTCTCCAGGAACCATTAGGCTTTTTTACCATGACGGGGTTTGCCACCCAAGTCTGGTACTTGACTTCTCTTAGTATTCCCGCGCCTATAACGTCTTCTACCTCTTTTTGTAGGAAGGCGTTTCGTTCTGGTGCCATCCCACGCTTCTTTTGTCTGGAAGGAGTCACTCCTGGTCTAACGTTCAGGGAGTACTCAGCAATGCTACGTGGGACCCCTGTCATATCAGATGGCCGGAATGCAAAAAAGTCCTGGTTTTCTATTAACAATGCTTTTAGCTGTTGCTTTACCCTGGTTGGGAGCTTCTTGCCAATACATACCGTCTGGTCTGGGTGTTCCTGATTTATCACAATCGCCTCCTGCTCGTTGTCGGGTTGAGGTATACTTCCTGATTCGGGTATATCGTTTACTTGAGAACATTCAATCTGTAGCAGCCTGTCCGCATGAACAGTTGCCACTCCTTCTGGCGTTGGGAAACGTACCATACCGTGGACTGTAGAGGTGATTGCTCTAAACTGGAGCATGGCTGTTCTTCCCAGTATAACATTGTACTTAGAGGGAGAGCGAACAATTACAAAATCGAGCGTGGTTGTTCAATACCGTGGGTAAGCTCCCAATGTAATTTCAAGCTTAATCTTCCCTATCGGTCAATTTGTCTCTCCTGAGAATCCTACAAGAGGTTGCAGGAACTCTTCCCTGCGGTTTTTGATATGCTCCGGCAACTGTTTGAAGCAATGCTCATACATGATCTCCGTATAACTACCACTGTCTAGATAAATTCTGCTGACTTGGAAGTTGGCTATTCTTGCCATAATAACCAGTGGTTCTGCTGAGGGGTTTACATGATGTATGGCTGGGAATGCTATCTCTTGCAACTCCCATAATTCCACCTGTTCTATTTTTCGCTTCTGTCTTGGGGCTAGGGGGCTGATCATGAGTATTACCGCATCAGGCTTGGGTAATTCAGCTGTAGCTTTACCTTTTTTGGCTTCTCCCTGTTGGAATTCCCTGGCACCCTGGGCTAAATGTTCCAACTTGCCATCTTTTATTGCTTTGTAATTTTGAGCCTTAAGCTCTCTGCATTCGTTAGTGTCATGGCCTGGTTCTTTGTGGTACTTGCAGTACTTGCCATTTTCTTTTGCCTTAGAGTTCATGGGATTTGGCTTCTTGAACCCTTTGGCCACAGGCTCCGTTGCCAGTATTTCATGCGGAGTTTTTGACAGGGAGGCAATAAGCGTATCTTTTTCCGCATGCCTATTATAAGCCTGGAATCTATGTCCCTTTCCAAATTTTCCTCCCTGTAGTCCCTTACCCTTCCCCTGATAAGGTTGGGACCTGTGGCCATTTTTCGAGTTGTTGGTGGCCTGCTTGATCCTCTGATTAAGCTTGCGTTTTTCCATCGGCCTGGCATAGTCCCTGGTTTGAGATACTTGTATGGCAAAAGTTGATGGTGTATTGCCGATGAATTTGTCTACTAGTGCCTGAAATCTGCTTTCATCCAAACATGATATAAAACCTGATACCTGCTGACTTTCTGGCAGTCCTGGTATTTTCAGACATTCATCAGTGTATCTGTCTACAAAATCTTCCAATGACTCATGAGGGTGTTGTTTTATCATGTGCGCCTCTACGTGTGATCTTACATGCTTCTTCTTCTGGTGGAAATGGCTTACAAACTTTCGCCTTATATCATCGAAACAAGTGATGCTTCTTTCTGGTAGATCTCAAAACCAAGACTTAGCATACGATCTCAGGACTGATGGGAACATTTGACAGGCTACCGCATCCTCCCAGTGCTGAGTTTTAATCACATGATGGAATGACTGTATGAAGTCTTCAGGGTCTGTAGTTCCATCATAGATTCAAAGATTAGCAGGTACTGTAACTCCCAGGGGGAGTGGAACGTTGGCGATAGCCGGGTGAAATTGTGTATTTGAGTCAGGGATTACGTTTTGCGGTTGCGGTGTTTTTCCCTGCATTACTGCCAGGAGGTTTGCAAGCTGTGACACCCCCAAATTTAATGATTTGCGGAAGCTCGATTTGGGTGTCACTAATCAATATACAAAGCACATAAGATATAATGAACGACCACTATATGCGTCGTTTTAAACTTGCATTAATAAAGTCAACGTTTACATCAAAATAATGTTACATTAGCTCGGTTCCTGAAATTTAGAGATTACATAGCATAATTACTTTTACAAAATATAATAATGCAATCAAATCTCTAGTTGTATGTATGCTGACTCGAGCTAATAATCCCTGCTTGTGCAGCCAACCTACTGCTGGGTACCTGTGATACATACTAAAATGGGTCAGCGAAAACGTTGGTGAGCTCACAGGTTTGTATGTCAATGTATAGTTGTCAGAACCGCAAGATTTATATTGAATTTAAAATGCAATTAAGCAAAATAAAAGTTATACAATCCATGAGCACATAGTCTGAGCTTAACTTGATTTGTCAGGCCCAATTAAGGAAACCAAACTTGAAATGCCTCCTACGAATGTCTAATCCACACTCGTCTTCCCAAATGCTAATACATCCGTTTGACCGGTTAGTGTGTGCTAACCCGGATGAGGATTGTCAATCCCATATGATATCATATACTAACATTCACGCTAAAATATTAGAGACTATGCTATAGAGGACTTTAAATTGATTAGCTTGAAACTCATGTAGTATTTGAAGGTTGGCACTTGCGTTCTACTTGTAAAACAAAACAGAGCAGTATTATCACACCCCTAGTTGTAAAATAGTGAAAATGGGGCTATGAAACTCACCTGAGTCTTGAAGTGTTTAATTTAATAAACTTGAAGTGATTAGCGGTGAATTGATGTCCAAAGACTTGAAACCTGAATGTGTTCACGACACTTGATTGTTATTAATTGTACCGGTATCCCGAAAGACTACCTTTGTAGTTGTTATACAACTATATATATATGTCCAAATTACTACGATTTGGTTGATTGTTTTGTTACAAGTTACTACGACTTGTTTGTTTTAATTGATACAAGTTACAACGACTTGTTTGATTGAATTGATACAAGTTATAACGACTTGTTTGATTGAATTGATACAAGTTACAACGACTTGTTTGATTTTGAAATATGTTTTGAAAACACGTACGGCCCGTTGGTGGTTTAGTTGAAATAATTTTCTCGACATATCTATGTTTGTTTGAAGTGTTATGCTTGAAAAAAACATGTTTCAATGTCCCTTAGAAGTTATATTGTTTAATCGTTTGAAGTCCCAAATGTCTAACACTTAGTATGGAGTTAAATTGTAAATCTGTTGTGTTTTGCGACACTATATGCGACACAAGGACACGTCATGCGACACAAGGGTTGTGTCGCATAAGTATGCGACACAATACCTATACGACACAAGGGTTGTGTCGTATAGGTTCGGAATGCTAAATCAATAGCGACATAGTGGTTGTGTCGTACAGAAATACGACATAGTTTGCGACATAGTATACGACACAATATTGTGTCGCATGAGTTGCGACACTAAAGGTTTGGTACGACACAAGATGCGACATAACGGGTTTTATGCTACACAGTATGCGACACAAGGCTTGTGTCGCACTGAAGAACACCAGCCCAGAAAACAGCGGCTGTCGAGATTTTTCCGGCCAAAACTCATATCAAACTCATTTTTAGACTATAAAACCTTGTTATCTTCCTAGTATTGGACATATATAAGTTGTGTAAACATCAAAACATCACAATATTACATCAAAATAAACAAATCTAAGTTTTTAGAAATTTCCTTACAAATGCAAATCGAAGAAGATGGAGGCCGAAAATGATGGTAGAGCTTTTGTAAATCTAGTTCCCCTTGAAATGGTGATTCCGAAAATATGGTTTTTGTTGTCGGTTTTGCGAGATCCGAAAATTTGGTGATTTTTGTTTGAGAGGTTTTTGGTGTAAGTGTGTGTTTTGTGGAAATGGAAATGAAGGAAAGAGGAAAGGAGAGGTGGGGTGTAGGTGAAAGCCTCACCTCGCAGTCTCCGTCCCGTGCTCCGCGTGGTGTTCGTTTTCTCCGTCATTTAACATTAAATATTTATTTTATTCGTTTAAATATACATTTTAAATACGAATTATGATCAAATAAATCTTATTGAAATATTTCGCTAAATATCCAATAATGGTGTTAAAACTTAATTTGTTTTGTTTGTTTGCGCGTTTACGTTTTTAATTGCGTAAAGCTTTCTTGTCTAACTCAAACTGGATACAAAATATTATGGCAATAATATTTTTAAATGAAATTTTGTCATCGCTTAATATTCGCATTACTTTAATAAATTTCTTACCAACTTCCGTATTAATTGTGTCGAATTCCATTCGATTTGAGATTCGTACGATTTAAACAAACCGCATAATTGTGTAGATATATATATATATATATATTCAACAATATATATAATAATTGATACATTAATTAGCCTAACACAGAACTATTTACATGTACTAAAACTTGATTAGGCACTAAATTCTAGTCCTAAATTTACGGGTGTCACATTCTCCCCGTGTTAGAAGAATTTCGTCCCGAAATTTATGTTGAAGTCGTGTTTGATGTTGAGTCAGTGAAGAGTTGAGGATACTTGAGTCGCATTTGGTCTTCCCGTTCCCAGGTGAATTCCGGACCGCGCCGCGAATTCCGCCTAACTTTGACGATGGGAATACGACTTTGTTTAAGTTGTTTGACCTCACGGTCCATGATTTCGGCGGGTTCCTCTACAAAGTGAAGTTTCTCGTCAACTCGAATTTCATCGATTGGAATGATAAGTGTCTCATCAGACAGACACTTCTTCAGATTTGAAACATGAAATGTGGGATGCACGCTGCTGAGTTCAGGTGGCAGCTGCAATCGATATGCCACTGGACCAATCCTTTCGAGGATCTCGAATGGTCCAATGTGTCTGGGATTTAACTTCCCTCGTTTGCCAAATCGGATTACGCCTTTCCAAGGCGATACTTTGAGTAGTACTCGATCCCCAACTTGGAACTCGAGTGGTTTGCGTCTCACGTCAGCATAACTTTTCTGACGATCACGCGCGGCCTTGAGCTTGTTTTGAATTTCGACGATTCTCTCGGTCGTCTCGTGAATGATTTCTGGACCTGTGAGTTGGCTATCCCCAACTTCGGTCCAACAGATAGGTGACCGACACTTACGACCGTACAGTGCCTCGAAAGGTGCAGCCTTAATGCTGGTATGATAACTGTTGTTGTATGAGAACTCGCACAGTGGTAGGTGTTTTTCCCAGTTTACACCGAAGTCTACTACGTAGGCCCGTAGCATGTCTTCTAGTGTTTGAATGCTTCGTTCACTTTGGCCGTCGGTTTGAGGATGATATGCGGTACTCATATCAAGTCGAGTACCCAGGGATTTTTGAAGTGATTGCCAAAATTGTGAAGTGAAACGACTATCCCTATCGGAGATAATTGAGATTGGAACACCGTGTTTGGTCACGATTTCCTTCAGATAGATTCTAGTGAGGCGTTCCATTTTGTCGGATTCCTTGATTGCCAGGAAGTGAGCAGACTTAGTGAGACGATCCACGATCACCCAAATGGTATCGCAACCGCTCGAGGACTTGGGTAGTTTGGTTATGAAGTCCATGGCAATTTGTTCCCATTTCCATTCAGGAAGACTGGGTTGTTGAAGTAAACCAGAAGGTTTTTGATATTCGATTTTGACCTTGGAGCAAGTAAGGCACTTGCTGACATAGGTGGCGATTTCAGCTTTCATGTTCGGCCACCAGTAGAAGTCCTTGATACCGTGATACATTTTATCGGATCCTGGATGGATAGAATATTTGGACTTGTGAGCTTCATCCATCACCAAGTCTCGTAGGTTCCCAAATTTAGGCAACCAGATTCGGTTTGAGAAATACCTAATCCCGTTAGGTTTGATTTCGAATTGTTTATCCATGCCCCGCAAGGCTTCATCTTTGACATTTTTTGGTTTTAAGGCTTCGAGTTGAGCAGTGAGAATTTGAATGTTTAAATTGTTGTGAATGGTCATACTGAGGGCTCGGACCCGAAGTGGTTTCACTCGCTCTTTCCGACTGAGGGCATCAGCAACAACATTTGCTTTGCCTGGATGATATTTGAGTTCGCAGTCGTAATCGGTAAGCAACTCGACCCATCGACGTTGCCTCATGTTGAGATCCTTCTGATCGAATATGTGTTGGAGACTTTTGTGGTCTGTAAAGATTGTGCACCTAGTGCCATAGAGGTAATGTCTCCAAATTTTGAGGGCGAAAACGACGGCTCCTAACTCGAGGTCGTGGGTGGTGTAGTTCTTTTCATGAATCTTGAGCTGTCGTGAAGCATAAGCTATGACTTTGTCTCGTTGCATAAGCACGCAGCCGAGAACTTGATGAGAAGCATCGCAGTATACCACGAAGTCATCGGTGCCTTCGGGTAATGATAGAATAGGAGCACTGCAAAGCTTTTGCTTTAAGAGTTGGAACGCCGACTCTTGTTTATCAGTCCAGTCAAACTTTTTGTCTTTCTGGGTCAGTGTCGTGAGTGGTAAGGCTATCTTGGAGAAATTTTCAATGAATCGCCCGTAGTACCCGGCCAGTCCCAAAAACTGCCGTACTTCGGTCGGAGTGGTTGGCTATTGCCAGTCTTTGATAGCCTCGATTTTTGACGGATCAACATGAATTCCCTGACTGTCGATCACATGCCCAAGGAATTGAACGGTTTGAATCCAGAACTCACACTTAGAGAATTTGGCATACAGCTCCTCGTGTCTAAGTAGTTCTAAAATTGTTTTGAGATGTTGCGTGTGTTCTTGCTCGTTTCGTGAGTATATGAGTATGTCGTCGATGAAAACAATGACGAACTTGTAGAGATAAGGGTTGCACACCCGATTCATAAGGTCCATGAATACAGCCGGTGCGTTGGTTAGACCGAATGGCATCACTTGAAATTCGTAATGCCCATAACGGGTTCTGAAGGCGGTTTTTGGAATGTCGGCATCGCGAACACGCAATTGGTGATAACCGGATCGGAGGTCAATCTTTGAATAACAACTCGATCCTTGAAGTTGGTCGAACAAATCATCGATTCGAGGTAATGGGTATCGGTTCTTGACGGTCAACTTGTTCAACTCTCGGTAGTCGATACACATTCGAAAAGAACCGTCTTTCTTCTTGACAAATAGGACCGGAGCTCCCCAAGGTGAAGAACTCAGCCTGATAAATCCTCGTTCCAGGAGTTCCTGTAATTGGGTGGACAACTCCTGAAGTTCGGATGGAGCTAAGCGGTATGGTGCTCGGGCCACAGGCGCAGCACCTGGTACAAGATCGATTGAGAACTCAACCTGTCTTGGTGGTGGTAGACCAGGTAGTTCTTCGGGAAAGACTTCTGGAAAGTCTCGAACAATTGGAACATCCTCAAGTCGCTTCTCCTCCGACTTTTTCTCCATGATGTGCGCGAGGATTGCTGGATAACCCTTTCTCAGAAATTTCCGGGTTTTTAGACAAGATATGATGTTAAGCCTCGTCCCACCGGTCTCCCCCTGTATGACCAAGGTTCTACCGACGGCGAGAGGTATGCGAACAATTTTGTCATAGCAAATGATTTCGGCACGATGTTTGGATAACCAGTCCATGCCCACGATGACATCGAAACTTCCTATCTCAACAGGCATAAGATCTATGGAGAAGATTTCGTCGGCTAGATTTAAAGTGCAATTAGGTATCACACTATCGGTTTCTATCAATTTGCTATTTGCTAGCTCTACGGTGTACTTAACGTCTAAAGCAACAGGTGTGATGTCAAGTAGAGGGCAAAATTCATCGGAAATAAAACTTCTATCGGCACCAGTATCAAACAGAATAGAAGCAGTTAAATTGTTGAGGAGGAACATACCCGTGACCACATTCGGGTCCTGACGGGCGTCCCCTGAGTTGATCACGAAGGCTATACTTTTGGCGTTGTTGTTGTTGTTGTTGTTGCGGTTCTTGTTGTTGTTGTTGTTGCCCTTATTCTTCAATTTTGGGCACGTATCCCTAAAGTGTCCTGGGTTCCCACATTCAAAGCAGGACTTAGGTTGTTGGGCATTTATGTCAGAGGGGTTGTTGTTGGATCTGGGGGCTCGGCAATCCTTAGTCGAATGCCCGTACCTCCTGCAGTTGTTGCAAGGGGTATTGCGTTGACCAAAGTGGTGATAGTTACACTTGGGACAGTAAGGCCTGTCCCCGGTGTAGCTGCGGTTGGATTCAGAGTTGGTGGTGTAGACTTGGATGGCGTTGTTTTTCTTATTTGAGTTGTGGTGGTGTTCAGTGGATTTGCGTTTGTTGTTGTTGGAGGATGAGGTGTTGGAAGTCTCACGGCTGACAATTAGGGCCATGAGTTCGTGGGCCAATCGAATGGCACTCTCAGTGGTGGTTGGTTTGGATGAGGCGACATTTCCCTGGATGCTCTCAGGGAGTCCGCGGAAAAGTAAAGCAAACTGCTGGAATTTGGTGGTATATTCAGCAACATCATTTCCCTGCACCGCCAGGTGCCAGAATGCTTCCTCCAGCCTATGCAGCTCTTCTTCAGGACAGTATTTTTCTGTCAGCTTCTTCTTCAGTTCGGCCCAAGGAAGCCGATTTGCAACCTCAAGGCCTACAAAGTTTGCGTGGGTTTTCCACCACGTGAGTGCACCTTCCTGAAAGGTGTAAGTAGCGAATTTGACCTTGTTGTTCTCAGTGCAGTCGCAGAGACTGAAAACAGATTCCATACGCTCAATCCAACGGATCAAGCCAGTGGCACCTTCCGTGCCCTTGAAATATAGGGGTTTACAGCTGAGAAAGTCCTTGTAGGAACAAGGCTTGACAGCAGGAGTGGTGGTGGTGGTATCGACTGTTTCCTCAGTCGTCCGGGTTGAATCCCGAGCAGCCAAGGCATCGGCTACGGCCCGAGTAACGGCAGCAGCGAGTTCAGCTTCACTGTAACTCTTTTTCTTCGGCGTCATGATTCTTCAAGAAAAGAAACAATAGGTACGTAAGAAATTGTACCAGAATGATAATTGTGGTAGATGTGTGTATTAATGCGACAATATACACATCACAAGTGTAACAGTTCTATAATATAGATTTAAATCGAACGAAATTGTCAATTGATATTACGTTGTTAAATGATTACAAACAATTTCGAGTTTGTTGAATTCAAAAGTTACAGACTTAGATATTGGGCCAAAAGTGCCGAGAATTGTTTCATCCGGTCAATTTACATTAATCCTACGAAAGCGTTATTGAGTGCAGATTCAGCCTAAGCTAATTCTGACGAAGATTGAGTTGTGGCATTAAGGCAGTGAGACGGTCAACGGACTCTGCAAGTCGGCTAACCATTCTGAGTGCCTCCTCGGTTTCCCTCAAGCGTGTCTCACACTGAGTCAACCTTGCTCGCAGGACAGTGATTTCGTTTTGATTGTCAGTCACTTGATTGTGGACGATCTCCATGGTCTCAATGTTTTCACCCACTCGATTTTCGAGAACGTCCATACTGTTGATAGCGTTTGCATGGTCCTCAGAGACCTGAGCAACTTGCCCCATTAGGGTGAGTGTCCAGTTTTCACAGGTCTCTTGCAACTCGATGTCCATGTCACGCAGTTGTTGCTCGTGACGGTGTAGCCTATCGGCCAAATCCGTTAGTGTGAATTGATTGGGGTATGGGCCCGCTCGAGGCAACCTGGGGTTCCTCCTAGCTACCCTTGAACTTTGTGAGTCGTACGGATGAGAACGAGATGAGTTGGGTGGTGTGTTTGCCATTCTGAGACAGAGTGTTAGAAAGAATGAGGCCTATATTCATATAATATAATATAGCCTAAGATTGTAAGTGAGGTCTATTTATGTATATATATGTATATCACATAATAACCTATTGAGTGTCTAGCACAGACATGTTTTGAGTCCCGTTTCTCTCGAGGTCAGAGTCAACTAGTGTATCCTGTTCAGCCATAACTTCCTTCAGATCTTACATCATCTTTATTTAATTGTACATAGTTGATCAAGCTATGTTAAATTAAATTCGTATGCTGTAATCTCTGAACTGGTTATACCTAATAGGGAATACTGCCTAACGGTCATAGTCTAGGTCCACTAAATGCAACCTAGTGCACTATAACCTTAGGCTCTGATACCAATCTGTGACACCCCCAAATTTAATGATTTGCGGAAGCTCGATTTGGGTGTCACTAATCAATATACAAAGCACATAAAATATAATGAACGACCACTATATGCGTCGTTTTAAACTTGCATTAATAAAGTCAACGTTTACATCAAAATAATGTTACATTAGCTCGGTTCCTGAAATTTAGAGATTACATAGCATAATTACTTTTACAAAATATAATAATGCAATCAAATCTCTAGTTGTATGTATGCTGACTCGAGCTAATAATCCCTGCTTGTGTAGCCAACCTACTGCTGGATACCTGTGATACATACTAAAATGGGTCAGCGAAAACGCTGGTGAGCGCACAGGTTTGTATGTCAATGTATAGTTGTCAGAACCGCAAGATTTATATTGAATTTAAAATGCAATTAAGCAAAATAAAAGTTATACAATCCATGAGCACATAGTCTGAGCTTAACTTGATTTGTCAGGCCCAATTAAGGAAACCTAACTTGAAATGCCTCCTACGAGTGTCTAATCCACACTCGTCTTCCCAAATGCTAATACATCCGTTTGACCGGTTAGTGCGTGCTAACCCGGATGAGGATTGTCAATCCCATATGATATCATATACTAACATTCACGCTAAAATATTAGAGACTATGCTATAGAGGACTTTAAATTGATTAGCTTGAAACTCATGTAGTATTTGAAGGTTAGCACTTGCGTTCTACTTGTAAAACAAAACAGAGCAGTATTATCACACCCCTAGTTGTAAAATAGTGAAAATGGGGCTATGAAACTCACCTGAGTCTTGAAGTGTTTAATTTAATAAACTTGAAGTGATTAGCGGTGAATTGATGTCCAAAGACTTGAAACCTGAATGTGTTCACGACACTTGATTGTTATTAATTGTACCGGTATCCCGAAAGACTACCTTTGTAGTTGTTATACAACTATATATATATGTCCAAATTACTACGATTTGGTTGATTGTTTTGTTACAAGTTACTACGACTTGTTTGTTTTAATTGATACAAGTTACAACGACTTGTTTGATTGAATTGATACAAGTTACAACGACTTGTTTGATTGAATTGATACAAGTTACAGCGACTTGTTTGATTTTGAAATATGTTTTGAAAACACGTACGGCCCGTTGGTGGTTTAGTTGAAATAATAATCTCGACATATCTATGTTTGTTTGAAGTGTTATGCTTGAAAAAAACATGTTTCGATGTCCCTTAGAAGTTATATTGTTTAATCGTTTGAAGTCCCAAATGTCTAACACTTAGTATGGAGTTAAATTGTAAATCTGCTGTGTTTTGCGACACTATATGCGACACAAGGACACGTCATGCGACACAAGGGTTGTGTCGCATAAGTATGCGACACAATACCTATACGACACAAGGGTTGTGTCGCATAGGTTCGGAATGCTAAATCAATAGCTACATAGTGGTTGTGTCGTATAGAAATACGACATAGTTTGCGACATAGTATACGAAACAATATTGTGTCGCATGAGTTGCGACACTAAAGGTTTGGTACGACACAAGATGCGACATAACGGGTTTTATGCGACACAGTATGCGACACAAGGCTTGTGTCGCACTGAAGAACACCAGCCCAGAAAACAGCGGCTGTCGAGATTTTTCTGGCCAAAACTCAAATCAAACTCATTTTTAGACTATAAAACCTTGTTATCTTCCTAGTATTGGACATATATAAGTTGTGTAAACATCAAAACATCACAATATTACATCAAAATAAACAAATCTAAGTTTTTAGAAATTTCCTTACAAATGCAAATCGAAGAAGATGGAGGCCGAAAATGATGGTAGAGCTTTTGTAAATCTAGTTCCCCTTGAAATGGTGATTCCGAAAATATGGTTTTTGTTGTCGGTTTTGCGAGATCCGAAAATTTGGTGATTTTTGTTTGAGAGGTTTTTGGTGTAAGTGTGTGTTTTGTGGAAATGGACATGAAGGAAAGAGGAAAGGAGAGGTGGGGTGTAGGTGAAAGCCTCACCTCGCAGTCTCCGTCCCGTGCTCCGCGTGGTGTTCGTTTTCTCCGTCATTTAACATTAAATATTTATTTTATTCGTTTAAATATACATTTTAAATACGAATTATGATCAAATAAATCTTATCGAAATATTTCGCTAAATATCTAATAATGGTGTTAAAACTTAATTTGTTTTGTTTGTTTGCGCGTTTACGTTTTTAATTGCGTAAAGCTTTCTTGTCTAACTCAAACTGGATACAAAATATTATGGCAATAATATTTTTAAATGAAATTTTGTCATCGCTTAATATTCGCATTACTTTAATAAATTTCTCACCAACGTCCGTATTAATTGTGTCGAATTCCATTCGATTTGAGATTCGTACGATTTAAACAAACCGCATAATTGTGTAGATATATATATATATATATATATATATATATATATATATATATATATATATATATATATATATTCAACAATATATATAATAATTGATACATTAATTAGCCTAACACAGAACTAATTACATGTATTAAAACTTGATTAGGCACTAAATTCTAGTCCTAAATTGATGGGTGTCACACAAGCATTGGTGGCAATGGTGGTGGAGGGGGTGGTGTTACTGCTGGCTGCATTAGTTGTGCCAGGAGTTGACCCAGAGCATTTGCGGTCTCCTGCACAGATGACACCTGTGTCTTTTGAGCAGGTGGTTGCTGAAATGATGCGTTCTGAAATGGCACCTGTTGAGGTGGCGCTTGCTGATATGAAGCTTGCTGGTAGCTATGCATTGATGGTTGTGGAAATGGTGCCTGTTGGTATGGTACCTGCTGGAATGGCACCTGCTGAAATGATACTTGTGGGAATGGTATTTGCTGAAATGGTACCTGCTGGAACGACGCCTGCTGAAAGGGTACTTGATGGAATGGTACCTGCTGGAAGGATGGTGGAATGTTTTGCTGTGGAAACTGTTGGAAATTTTGCACCAGTGGCTGCTGAAATGTCTGTTGAGGAGGTTGTTGACCGACACTTGATTGAGCCTGTGTGAATGGCTGAGAACCCAGGCCGTGTAAGGGCTGTTGCCCACCTCCTGGTGTTGGTCCCTGAGATTGCGATGTCTGCCCCCCTAGGGTGGTGAAATCCAGATGGCGGCGCGTTTCTTCCAGCACCTGTCACCGATTCCATGCAGCCATCTCTCCAGCATTTGGCAATGGCACTTGTGTGTTTTGAGCCGTGAACTACATCATGTTTTCACCGACCGTTGGAGTCGGACCGGTGTTGGATGTCATGATATCTGAGTTACTGAGTCTGAGTTAGAAAATCAGTTGGAAATAATTTGCTAGCTCAATAAAAGAGTTAGGGTTTTAACAAATGGATGGCGCCATTTGATCAAGCATAATTTTATACCTGAGTGCAAGGTGGATTGGGCCGACTCGTTACTCTCCGCGACTTGCGTAAGGACCCGTTACAGTGTATAGGACAACAGTAAGGGTGGTATGAATCGGTGATAGGAGATGAACAGTAATCTCCTAATGATGATAAATGTAGGTGATGAATAGTGATGAAGGTGTATTGTGAGGTGTTGGGCATGAATAATGCCCAAGTGTTCATATTTATAGTACCCCTCATTCACCTTGATCAGCAAGTTTGGACACGTGTCGTGATCCCATGGTAGTTGATCGTACGGCTGGCCGGTGATCTCGATGATACTATTCATCGTACGGTGTACTCACGATCGTGAGGGTACCAATCGTACGGCTGACACATGATCTTGGTTATACTGTTCATCGTACGGTGGACTCATGATCGTGGTAGTTTTAATCGTACGGCTATGATTGACACAGCCTGGGTGTGGGTTCCCGTTGATGACGTGGACCAATGATATTCAAGGAAGGAAACCCTTGTCGGCTCCTGGGGAGATCACCACTAACATAGGTGGAATCCGTTATAAGGTTGTCCCCTACCAGGGGACATAAACCCTATTTTGATGGGCTTGCACCCTTTGCTGGGCTTTTAGATTTATGGGTCTTCCTGTGAGTTATACAGGGCTGTCAATAGTTTGTTGCCTGCCATTGAGGTCCCCTGTAATGTAGCCTTTCCTGTTGAAGCTTGTCGCCTGGACATGTCTGTCCTTTGGGCCGTCCTGCGTGTAGGTTTTGCCTGTTTGTTTTGTGAGGCCCATTTAGGATGGTACACGATTAGTGGACAATAAAAAATAGTGCCGAGGGAGTATAGTTTTATCAGTTATAATTGACATAGCTTAGAATTGGTGTTGGGGTTGGTGGTTTCCAAATCTATCGTGAAGTGTAAAAAAAGTTTTTCAACTACAAGACTACGATGTCTCACATCTCCACAGGCATATGTTATTTAAAAAAAAGGGATTTACTTTATATACCACATTTTTTTATTTTTTATTTTAAATACAATCATTACTGTACCTTTTCTGTATTTTTTTCATCACTTTTTCTCAACATTTTGTACTTTTCTGTACTATTCTGTACACAATCAATGATTAGTGGTATGGTTATTAGAAATTAGTGGTATATAAAGAGATTCCCAAAAAAAAAATATTACCGTTCACAAAAACAATCATTTTCAATAATTATATAACCTGATGGAATTGACGTTTTATTACAAATTAGGTTTGGCTTAAAAGTTAAATAATCATAAGTTAACTATACCCTAATAGACTTAAGGACCAATTATGTTTTATTTACCAACTATAGACAACAACCAACTCTCACCCACACAAAAATACTTTAACTAATTGCAAATGAGTGATCGACGAAGGGGGAATGCACCTATTGCCTACTTGGATATTTTTTGTAAAGAAAATAGAAAGAAGAATAAATAAATTAATAAATAGTTATTTGAAGTGAACATTTTGTTTATTTACAAAAAAAAAAAATACCAAACATGTGAATTATGCATGGTTAGCGAGTCAAGCTCATGAGTAGCTCAATGTCATTTACACCCAATCAAAATTAAAATACAAGATAAGATTGTTTAAACCGGAAGCCGAGCATAAACGAGCTCGAATAGCTAACAAGTATCTCGGTTCATTTACACCTCAAGAAAAACTATATACGGAGTATACTATAAGGATGTTTCAAATTGGCCATTTCAAAGAAGTTTTCATTTCCTTTGTATAGATGATAGAAGCAGTATAAAATTCCTTATCCAAAATCCAAAGAGCTTATGTAAACTCGTACGTTTAGAAGATATATATTTTATTCTAAGCTTCAAACAAAATAAAAATATAGACAACAACACTTGTATATTTCCCAACTTTAATGATCATTACATAATTCACCTAATTTTACAAACCAAAAACTCATATCCCCTCCCCCCTCGCTGACACTCACAAACCAATAACTAAAAACATTCTTCCCTCTTTCAGCTTTCATCAGTTGTACCGTACAACTCACCACTGCATCCGAAAACTGATGATCAACCAAAAAGAGAGCCATACCCTCCCCTCGTTTTGGCATTTGCAGCCAAAATCATCTCTACTATAAAGGCAGTGTTCATCGATGCATCAAAGATGCCAACATTTTAGCCACAATATATCAAGCAACACTACCATGATCCGATGCATCGTCGTAGTAATAAGGCGTTAACTTCCCATCTTTGGAACCAAATTTCATGGGGTTTACCGACCCAATTTCTTGCAACATCTTCACGACTCGTCTCATTGATGGTCTGTTGATAGGAAGGGGGCTCGTGCATAAAAGCCCAACGTTTAGAACTTTGCATATTTCTTCCTTAAAACACGAATCTAGCTTTGGGTCAAGCACAACGTCTAGACCTTTTTGGTCCAATGTGGTGCATACCCATTTGACCAAATCCTTTTCTCCGAACTCAGGGTCAACCGGAAGTTTTCCCGTCACAAGTTCAAGAAGTACTACACCAAAACTGTAGATATCGCTCTTTTCGTTCACCCTTAATGTATATGCATATTCTGCAAGATGTGAAAACATATTAGTCATCTCTAAAGCAACACAACTTGCACAATGTCTTGTACATCATGACTTAAAAAAGTTGTACATTTTGCAATACTAACTCATGTCGCATGCTATATGGGATTGTATAGCATGCTTTGGAAGTTGTACATTGGCCAATTATCATCTATATTGATTTTATCACAAATGAACTTACATTCAGACCATTTTAATACATGTGGAAAGAAAACTATTGATCCAAACAGTATATGATTCAATCTAAAAGGCAAGAAGTCGAAAAGGGTCAAACCTGGAGCGATGTAACCACACGAACCAGCAATGACAGACATCGATTTACCAGCCTTTTCATTACCATCTACAACTTTAGCCACACCAAAATCAGCTACGCGAGCACCGTAATCACCATCCAATAAAATATTATTCGATTTAACATCCCTGTGAACAATAGCGGGAACACAATCATGGTGCAAATAGGCCAACCCTTCAGCAGCATCCACCGCTATCTTGTACCTTATGGGCCAATCAAGTAACCCACTCTTACTACTATGAAGTAAATCTCCCAAACTACCATTCGGCATATACTCGTAAACCAAAAGCTTACACATTTTTGTCGAACAACAACACCAAAGCCGGACAATGTTCTTGTGACGGATCTTTCCTAATGTCTCCACCTCAGCCTCAAACCCGTTATCGAGAACTGAGCCCGAGCCTGACCCGTTCTCAAGATCTTCCTCATCACCTTTTTGCGAACTTGACCATAGCTTTTTAACAGCCACAGCGTCACCATTGCTCAAAACAACTCTATAAACTTTGCCCGAGGCACCACTGCCGATCACATTATCCTCATCGAGAGCACCCAAGATCTCATATTCGCTAAAACTCAACTTATGAAACGACATTAATGTCCATTTCGACTTATCGATACTTTCTTTTGAACTCTTGAAATTCTTGCACCGAAAGTAGAACCATCCAACACCAACAATGAGGATGCAACCGGTCAATATGAAGATTGCTCTAAGCAACCACACGTAACCCCTGTTTTTCGTGACGTTTTTGCCATCGCATAAACCCTCGATATCTCCACACAGGCCCGGATTACCCAAAAAACTATTAATGTAGACTTTCTTAGCATAAACTGGTGGGATATCTCCGGTGAGACCGTTACTCGATAAATTGAGCTGATTAAGCCTCAAATTCTGTAACCCAACCGGGATTTTGCCCGAAAACAGATTTCCCGATAGATCGAGATAATTTAAGACCGATAGTTCACCAATCTTATCAGGAATACTGCCCGAGAACTCATTATTAGCTAAATTAAGCTCGTTTAGCTTCTTTAAAGAATCGATTGAACTTGGAATCTTCCCAGAAAATCCATTACTATGAAGATCAAGCTTACTTAATTGTTCAAGATTAACAATGCTAGCAGGCAAAGACCCCGAAAACCGATTATTACTACCCGAAAGCTCAATCAAATTACCCAAAAACCCAAACTCGTCCGGCAACTCACCCGAAAATTCATTATTAGCTATATTCAAAGTAGACAAATTCCCAGCACCGGCGATTGTTTTTCCGACAACCCCAGAGAATGAATTCTCAACAAGCTCAAGTAATGACACTTGAGGTAAGCCCCAAAACCCTACCGGAACTTCGCCGGATAACTTATTGTATCCTAACCGGACACGTTTTAAGCTCCAACATCTACTAAAACTCGCCGGAATTTGACCGGAAAATGAGTTATGTATCATTAAAATCTCTTCCAGTTTACCCTTTTCACATAAACTTGCCGGAATTTCACCGGAGAAAAGATTGTTAGATACATCTATCCATATTAAAGGTGAATTCTTTCCTAATTCTTTGGGTAAACTACCCGAAAATCGGTTTCCAAACAATCTTAATTCATATAAATTACTTGAATTTGAAATGATTTCAGGAAACTTACCACCCAATTCATTTTCATATAGATTTAAACTTTCAAGCTGCAATGAACATAATTCTTCAGGTACTGTTCCGGTAAACAAATTCATTGATATATCAAGCAACCTTAATGACGTCATCCTTGACCACCCTGATTTCGGTAACTCACCGGTTAACGAGTTGTTATAAAGCTCAATTTGTACAACATTTGTTAACTCGGTAATTGAACTCGGAACTGACCCACTGAGTGTATTGATGGCAAGGTCAAGATCAACGAGTTTACTGAGCTGACTCAGTGAGTCAGGAATCGGTCCAATTAAGTTGCAACCAGTGAGCCATAACACTTCGAGGTTAGTAAGGTTTCCGATCTCCGGTGGAATCTCGCCGGCGTCGAATGGGTTGTATGATAAATTAAGCTGCTTTAACGTGGAAATGTTTCCGATTACCGCCGGAATCTTTCCGGAGACAAGATTGTCGACTAATGAAATTACTTCAAGCTTCTGAAACTGACCAAAACTCGCCGGTATGTCGCCGGAAAAATTGTTTCCGGTTAAATCTAGGTGCTTTAACTCAGGGAGCTTAGATAAGTTTTCTGGCAGGGTTCCGGTGAGTAGATTCTGAGCAAGATTTAAATGAACAAGACTCCTGCAAGCGGTTAGTTCGTCGGATAGTGTACCATTGATGGAATTGTTATATAAAGATATGAACTTCAGTCCGGTGAGGCGGCAAAGAACCGACGGAAACGGACCGGCTATATTAGCATTTGTCAAATCAACAGAAACAACAAAACCGGTTCCCGGTTCAGAACAAGTAACTCCGCTCCAGTTACAAGGAGTAGCGTTTGCTCCGGTTCCGGAGCCGGAGTCCTTCCAATCGGAGAAAAACCCATCTGGGTCGTCAAATCCAAGTTTCAATTTTTGTAAATATTGTCCTTCTTGATTCAAACAAAAGGAAACTGGTAACAAGAGCAGAAAAATGAAATACAGAGGGTGTGACATTTTCTTGAGGGAGTTGAGTTGTTTGAAGTGAATGATTTTGTGTTAAGAAAAATTTAAAACAAAACCCAACAAGAAAAATGTGAGATAAAATGTAACCACATCATGAAATTACTTCAACAATAAAGGGTGGGAATCAAAATTGAAAATTAATGTTTTTTTCTAGTGTGAATGAATAATAAAAAAAAAAAACAGGAAAGGTTAAGTATTTATAGATATATATGAATATGAAAATGGGACAGAGAGTGAGTGAGATAAAGAGAGACAGTGGTCCATAGCGGGTACAAATCACGAGGAGTGAGGACTTAATTATGATTAGATGCTACTTTACTTTTATTTATATATAATAAATAATTTTTATTTACTACTCCGTAGTAGTAGTACCAATGCCATCCTCACATTAGAGATGTTTTAATTTCTATTTTTATTTCTTTCAAAATAAATATTATTTCCTATTTCCATCAGTTATACTCCAGTTCAGTGGAAGCGTATAAATTGAACTTTAAAAAATTATACTCCCTTCGTCCCATTTCTATTGTCCATTATTTCCATTTTGGGGTGTACCAAATTAATTGTCCACTTCTATAAATAGAAAGTTTAAGGAAATAAAGTTCTTTTTTACCCCTAGTGTATATATATAAGATAAAAAAATAGGTAAAAAGTAGAGGGTAAAACTGTCATTTTATCAAAAAGTAAGAGAGAGATAGTTATATTTTCTTAAACTGCGTGTCTTTTTGTCTGGTGACAATAAAATTGGGACGGAGGGAGTAGTTGGTGGAAAATTTAAAAACTTTCACTTCGATTACGACGGAGAGATTTACTACTACTCCATATCTTATCTTATCTTAATTACGTATAGAACATCTGTGTCATTATCTTCAAATTAGACTCGATTCATTAAACATGTGTACTAATTTATAAGAGAAAATACTTTTATTATTTTTTTTCCCACGATGATTTGTACTCCATATATCAATTTATTAAACATGTGTATCAATTTAAAATACTATACCGTTTAAAATTGATATATCTACTACGGTATGAGATTGAAAATAATGAGGGCATGTACCGTAAATGGTGCAGAAAATAACTTTTTAATAACTACAGATAGAATTATTTAATGGGTGAAAATAAGTAAAGATTGTACGAATTAAGTGAAGAAAAAAGGTGTGAAAAGGAGCAGCCTACTGTGGTTTTTGTATGGGGAAAAGGAAGCAATGGAGGCTTCATTTACACAAAGATGGTAAATTGAGAGTGTCTGATTATGTGTTTTTGTGTGTGTGCTGTTTGGGAAGTGGGTTGATTATATTATACGAGTAAGAGAAAAATGATGGAATTTAAAATAAAAATAATTAAACAGATACGCTACTATTATTACTGCTCTGTAATTTTTATCAATGATTTGGACGTATAATTTCAATTTATGGAGCTTGTATTTAGTACCATACATTCCCCATTTATGGTCCATAGGTATTAAATATATATTAATTGCATTCAATATAGATGTTCTTTCAGATAAATATTGAAGTGATGTGTTGCAATAAATATGAGAGTATTTCATTCTAAAACAATGAAAAAAGCATACAAAATGTATTTTGGATTTGTGATGTGAATACTGAATACGTTGATAAGAATTCAACATTAAGAATCATGCACTTGAAAAAATAATACTCCATTATGATTGTCACGTCATGTAACACTAATCCCTAATTATAATTTATAATTAACTAAGAAAAGGGCGAAATTCTGAAATTTTATTAAAAATCATAATCACTTCTCAATATTAAGGTAATTTCAAACATAATATGAATCAACGAATTATAATAATAGTAACAATTTCAAATTGGGAATAGAAAATAACATACAAAATGTATAAAATTAACTCAAATTGCACGAGATTTTAAAATCAAATCCATTGAAATATGAGGTAAATAGTCCCTTTGCGCATATGTGGCATCAATCTATCAAATAACAACCACACACCAAAATATCACCTTAATAACGCGGGGGGAGATGGAGGAATTAGCATAAGTGAATCGTGCAACTGTTGTACTCCGTTGTGAAATTGGGTTTGAAGATGTCATTGAAGATAATAAACTAATCAAATCCTTTTCTTCTTAGATATCAAGATCTAGCTACAAGAGACCCTTTAGAAAATTAGGAAGAACTTAAGTAGGTACCTCAAATATGAATATTTCCAGTATCCCAAACCTTGAATTTGTAACTAATGTTTTCCGCCGGTTTAAGGGAAAGAAAAGTCACAAATCTTTCAAAAGAAATAAGTGTAAAAGGAGATGAGAACCGATGCATGCGGTAATTGATCTCCACCATAAAAGGAGAAATAGAATATGATAGTGAACATAGTAAGAAAATTAGAGTTTTTCGACTCGTCATAGCGTGATGGATAAACTAAAACTCCTATTTGTTCTTATGGGTGTGTTTGGTCAAATTAGTTTGTAGCTGGAAGCTTGTCATCGGAGCTTATTTTTTAAGCTGGAAGCTAGAGCTCATTGTTTTATAAATGTTTGGCAAAGTAGTTGGAGCTTAAAGATGTGAATTGATATAAAAGGACAATAAAAATATATGTTAAATAATTTATAAGGGGTATTTAAGTAATTTTTCATTTCATAAGCTATGAGCTTGTTTTTGAAAACTACTTTTAGTAGCTTATTTTTCTAGAACTTATTTTTTTAATAATATCTTAAATTATTAGAAGCCTGAGTTCTTGAAATAAAAAATAAAAAAAATTAAGTTCCCATGAGCTCATATAAGATAGTATGATGAACACACCCCTATATGAAATATAAAGTTTTTTCAAAAAAAATTGTGCAAAATCCAAAGAAAATAAAAAGTTTTACAGTATTGAAAACTTTTAATTAACTTTTAAATAATTAAAAATAGACTTTTATTGAAGATGGTCTAAAAAAATTAATATAGTTTGGTTAAGGATATTTGTGACGAAATGTTGATAATTAACATCTCAGACCGATCCAAGATCGAATGGCTATATATAATTTAAGGGCATACGTGATTCACTCAACATTTTTGGTAACGAGAGTGTCAGAGTTTGAACCAATGACTTTGTATTATTTGTGGTAAAAATATCCCCTCGTTATCAACCGAGCTACACGCAATTGATTAATTAAGGCTATTAAACGAGATTGTAACATTATTACTCGTATAATCTTTTGATAAAAGACAAAAAAGAAGTAGAAGAAAAAAGGAAGGAAAAAAAAAAAAGAGTAGTCGTACTGTGCATTATGAATTGCTCAAAAACAAAAACAATTTGCAGAAGTGTCAATATCAAAAGGCTAGATTACGCCTGAGAGTAGATACTAGATAGGCAGTGTCAATAATCCGACTTCAAAGATTATATTCGCTGACTCAGAAAATACACACACCCAACTCAAAATATTATTAATTTTGGAGTACTATTTATTATTCCTTAATTACTATTGTAATAATTCTTTAATTTCTTTGAACTTCAGATAAATACTACTCACTATTCTTTTTGATGCTCCGTTATTTATTGCTATGAAATGCATGCAAGGACTATTTCTATTTTCTAGTGGTGTTTGGTTTCTAAAAGTCTGAAAATGCGTGTAACTTTAAAGTAAAAGTACGATAGGAAAAATGCGAGTTTGGTTACGAAAACTTCATTTGATTTTTCAATTAAAAAAATAAAGAAAAATGAAAAAAAATATAAAATGTGCTTAAGTTGTGATTATATAAGAAATGAATTTATGATTTATGGTTTGTTACATTTCTATTATGCAAAATGATTAATACATCATTTACATTTGAACGTGTAGTGTGTATTTTCTTTGGTTTTAAAAGGAAACAAAACTATAGGAAAACAGGAAAGGAAAAAAATAATAAAAGAATTGGTTTTAAAACACAGTTAATGGTTTACGAATTATCACCTGATCAGAATCTAAGTTCTAAAAGGCCTAGAACTCATGCACCGAGTATCTCCTAAGTGGAAGCGTCATGAGTTGGATAGATTTAGTAGGTTATTTAACTGATACCATGATAGTCAAAATACGTCACATTCTAATAGATAATAACGAAAGAAAAGTTTATTGGATGGATTAAAGCTTTACTGATAATCAGCCACGTATAGTACATGTTGCGACAAATAAGACTATTAATGAGACGTGTCGATATTAATGTCAAATGGAAGACATGACTTGTAACATCGCGTCTTACCTCGACGATAATATTATTCGCTTTACTTGCAGCGCTCAATTTTTTTTAGGATGACACGAGAACATCGCAAGTGGTCACCCATCCTGATATTACTCATATTTGAGCACACTTAACGACACATTTTTTTTTTAGTTTGCTGTCTATAACTCTAAAACGCGTGTGTCATGTATAAACAAGATCTATTTGTCCACAAATTATGTAAAAATTACTTAAATTGTTACAAAGACAAATGTAATACATTAATCTAACGTATAAAATGTATGGTCTATGAAAACCAACAAAGTAAGTGGTCGTGTTTCTCATTAATCTATATATTCGCTACCTAATTATACAACTTACACCTTGATGTACTATATATATTTTGAACTACATTTCACAGTTTTACGTTATCTCCATATAACAAATTCAATAATTATCAAATCAAAACATAGTTACTAAGACTCCTCCCAACGGGCGTCGGTGTGGGCGTCGGTTTGGCACCGACGGAACCGACGCCATAGGCACGGTCCGTCGGTTGCCCGGCGTCGGTTGGCAACTTTGGTTTGGCGACGGGAGGAGAGAGAGCGTCGGTGAGGAGAGAGTGGGGCACTTCCGTTGTTTCCTTCGATTTCCTTTTTTTTTTTTTTTTTGTTTTTTGCTTTTGTTTTTTTTTTTAATCTGTTGCAGGTAGAGGCTGTGGGAGGATGAAGATAGATCGCAGGGAAGATGTGTTTGACGATATGGATGCCCTAATAAATGGGCTTATGGTTTTTTAAAATGGGCTTGTGTTTTTTTAATAAAATAAATGGGCTTATGGTTTTTTTAAATGAAATAAATGGGCTTGTATTTTTTATTTTCTCTTTTTTAGGATTTGTAATATTTTATTTTGAATTAATGTAATGTTTTTAGTTTTAATTTAAATGTGTTATTTAAATTTTGTATTAAATAAATAGATTAAATAGTGTGTGGGGCCCTGAAAATAAGGGAAGTGATGTTGCTGTTGGTAGTGGAGTGTCAGTTTGTGTCAGTTTGGGGAAAAGCTGACGTGGCGCTGAGCTGGCAGGCAACTGACGCGTCAGTTCGCGTCACCATTGGGAGGAGTCTAAATAAATAAATAAATAATTAAAGAGAGAGAGAGAGAAAAGAAGTAGTGCACAAACTTGTCTTTCCATATATAGTCTTGGATTCGTGAAACATTCGTAAAACTCAATACGTTGAAATGATTGTTATATTTTGTTACTACTGTGATAACAATTGTGAGTAGTTACGAGTTTTGTAATCTGCAGAGAAGTACATGTGTAGTATATGTTCATGCGTCTCTTATTTTAGCTGTTAAGATCATAGATGTCGTACTTTGAAATATAACAATTCATTTTATAAATACTAGATCAAGACCCGCAATTTTGCGGGCTATGTAAATTTTAAAACGAAGGATTGTTATTTTAGGTAGACTTTGTATGCGTTGACGACGTTATAGCAAAACTACAAACAACGATAGTAGTTCCATATAGAGAGACAAACATTGAGCTAATTTGAAGGATAATTAAACTGTCATAGAAATAATCCTTAATTCAATAAAAGCTAGTAACGTTAAATGTAGTTTTCAATGTGTAGGTTGTTGGTGAATAACTCGGCGTCCATGCATAATGTAAATATTTAGGTAAGAGTCAACACCAAAATCAAACAAAAGAGTTGCAATGTCGATATCACCATCTATCTTCCATATAGCATCTGCAGCACCGTTGGTCGCTTTAATGATTGAACCAAACCAATGTTCTCTGGTGCACGCACATCTCACAATGCCCTCTATAAACCATTTCAAGTACGACATTCTGAGTTGTCGACAGGTAATATGAAGATCAATGAAACTGCAACCACCCAAGTACTGTAAATCGTTATCAGTTTGCGACAAGTGACCACCATAATGAATTTGTAATTTTATCTCATCATCTGGTGCTGCAAATAACCTAAAAAGTAAGGATCGTAATAAAATATTAGTAAAACGAAAAAAAAATGGAACAAGTGTTGTATGTTTACTATCTATAATATACAACCATTTTAAAAAAAAAAAAAAAAAACACACAAACCTTGCCATGTCTTGCCGTATGTCTTCAAATGAAAGTACAACCTAAAACCAGAATACAAATATATGAAATGTAGTTTTAGTGTGAGTAGTATATATATGTGTTATTTGGGTTTGCATTTTGTTAAAATGTATGCGATAGGTTTCTTATAATGCATGATGAGTAAATTAAAATAAGAAACCAAATAACGTACAAAAATATACGATGTGTGTAAATCGGATGATTGACAATATTGCATTTAATATCGGATATATTTTTTTGTGCGCAAGATTTATATGATCTCTTTTAATTTGTAGGTAGCATGTTATCAAATGGTGATATTCTTGAATGTAAAATGTGAATGTATTAATGGAAAAACGACAACAGTATTCAACGAAGTTGTTTATAAATATATATTGCTCAATAGATTGAGATAATCGCCTTTCAAAAAAAAAAAATAGATTGAGATAATCAAAAATACTTAATTTCTTAACATTATACTTAAAAACATAATAAAGTAGCTATAACACCCGCTAAATACAATGACATTTTTTTTTTTTTAAACATATCGGAAGCGCATGATTAATAGAAATCAGTAGATTGCATACATACATTTCAAATAGCAATCCACTTACATACAAACCTTTAAAACTAGATTATTCTAATTATTACATACATTAAGTTTAGGTGTTATAGAAATCCCAATGTGTTGTTAAATCATTAACGTATTATCCATTTCAGAGTGAGCCTGTCAAACATTCCATTCCATATGTACTTCTTGCCCACCCACATACAGAAGTAAACCTGCAAGAAGTAATGAGGGGTTAGCACGAAGCTAAGTGAATAGATCCCAAGCTATCAATCTAACTCAGCTTAACACATGCCTATAACCAAGCAATGCACAAGCAACATAGAAGGATCGGTGGTCCTTGAGGTACCCTCATGCCGCGGATGGTTCCCCAAGTAACACTTAAAACCAACTGACGGCCAAATCAGAGGTTAAACCGATAGTTTGGTACTATTACTACACACGACGCAATTTCAATGTCCAACACATGTACAAGGCACTTGCGAAGTCCTAGTAATAGTATCCAAACCCAACACATTAGTTGACCCTCACCAAATCAAATAGTCCACAACTATCATAGCACAATGGACGCCAATAATCAATTAAAGTTTAGCCAACATGCCAATATAATATTAATGCAATCATTGCAATAAACCAAGTTTACCCGTTGTAACCATGTTGTTACAACTAACTTAGACAGAAAGTCCAAGATCCACTCACCGACAATCATAGTCGTCCACTCAGTAGTCTAATGTCACTGAGTCTTCTCCACATCTGAGAATACAATAACACAACACAAGTTAATAACTCATCCATAAAAATCAACTCATATTAAGGTAGTACAACTTGATTCATAAACTCAATTTTAGTGAGTTATTACTCTAATCATTATAGGCCTTTGTTTCAAACTCATTATCAATATGTCACACATTTAGTAACTACAACTTCATAGTTAATTACTTATGATCATCAACCTTTCATTAATCATTTCAAGCTTACGAATAATCGCATTATCCTTATTAATTCACAATCACTTCTCAATTCATGATCATTAACAACTAACAACAACTATGTATTATTAACTCAAGCTTAAGAGCTTCAATTCATGAATATTCAATTAAACTCATGCCTATCCATATGATTATACTTCAACTTCTTCATTTTAACCTAAGATTAAAGTTATAATCTATATATAAACATCAACCAACTATCATGCAAGTATTTCAAGCTTCAATTCCAAGTTAATCATGCTAGTTCCATCAATTACCCAAAAACCCATTTTGATTACACTTGTATAACATGATTATTTCATTTCTAGGTTAAATTAATATTACTAACCATCTTATAAACACTTATTAACACCACCTTAACCAATTTCATACTTTAATTTTTGGATTAAAGTCACTAACCCATCAAAATCATCATAAACCCTAAGAATCACCATAAATCTATAATCTTAAGCTTGAATCTAGTTAGTAATCAACAATAACATGTTTAACTAACAACAATTTCACAAAACAAACACTTAATTTCGGATTAAACTCACTAATTAGTAAAAACCCCAAAAACCCCAATTCTAGGTTATGGAAAATGAAGAACATATGATCATACCTTGTTCTTGATGATCATGGAAGCTTGAATCCGAATTTACAAGCTCCAATTTGGTGTTTTTTTCATGATTTTGTGGATTTAGGGTTATGTGTGTGTGTGTGTGTGTGTATTCATACGTACATATGTATGTGTTTGTGGAAGATAAAACCGACCCAAACATATAATATACCATATAAGTGTTAGTTTTTCGTTCCCCGTATTTATTATTGTCTGGAACTTAAAAACCACTTGCGGGGAAATACAATTTTATTTTACCGTCAACTAAATAAATTTAAAACAATCAATATTTCACTAGCCACAATATTTCCTGAGGCTTATCGACCTATTTATTATCCAATCAAACACAATAACAATTTTAAATCGCATTTAAAATTTACAGAAAATACCTATTACTTCTAGGCCCAATTTGAGGATGTTACAGTAGCTGCTAATGTTAAATTGTTATGTCATGGAGCTGCTTTAACGTCTTATTTTCTTTAGCTTCTTCTTTTAGTATTTCTTCTAGCACCAACGAATCGTCCGTGTATTCCTGTGTATGATATTGTTAGTGTATAATGTATAAGTTGAATGTAAAGGAAAACAGAATATAGGCAAGGGTATTGAGTATTACATCATGGTCTTGTTCGGTGTCATTTAAATCATCCAACTCAGCATGTTCTATATGTATTGCCTCCATTAGTTCTGCATATTCATCGTCGTCCTACGTTTGTATTCAAAATATTAACAGCTTGATCACCTTTTTGTCTAATATAGATCCTACAATTATGAGAGGATGTGAAATCATTGACTAATTCTGTGCAGATATCACCTTTGTCTAGCTCTTTTTCTTATTTATATATGGACAACAACCTTCAAAAGAATCTTTAGGCAGTTTTAGATTCTGAATCTGCTTGAAGCAGCCTGTCTCTAGATCTCCCTTAAGATCAATGTTCAGGGATTCTCATAAACTCAAATGGTTCAAGTTGAGGGCAACCATCGCGAATAACCTGCAACCCAAAATGTACCATGTTGCACCACTTCAATGCCTCGACCAAGACCTTCATTTGTTGTGGGAAATGTAATGGTCTTTATTTCTTTTTCAACACCTCCCGATGACCCGACCCGACCCGAGACCCATTTGACCCGAACCCGTTTAGACCCATCATTCTAAATGACCCATCTAGACCCGGACCCATTTAGACCCAAACCCATCTAGACCCGAGACCCGACCCATTCATTTTGCCACTTATATGTATTGTTAAATTGCTAATAGTAGTTTTAATTTTCATTTTCAATTTTTTTTCTCCGTTCATCATATGTATTTTCACGATTAATTATAAATTTTCAAGTTTCGTGAATGCACACGAGATGTTCGACTAAATGTCTCTAAGGATTTTAACGGTTCTATCCAAAATGTAAGATTTATAATTACGAAAGAGAGTGACATCTCGAGCCCAATTCGTTGGACGCCTTTTAAATCATGGTCATTTCCAACCAAAAGAGCACTTGCTATCAAGTGTTTTCTTTTTAGTCCTAAGCCGGATTCAATGTCCGACATTTGATAGCACTCAAATGATTACCAGTGTGTTAACACTCTATTATCAGTCCATCTAAAATAATAATATCCTATACATGGAAAATTCAACCAGTCACTTACAGATGGGTCAATTCGGGATTTCAAACTGAAATGAACATTTAGCTTACATGAAAACAGGGCTAACAAACCAAAAGTTGCCCAACGTGCAGTTTAAAGGCATAAAACCTATTAAATCATATAAAAGCCATTAGATTACTTTTGAAATAATATGATTTTAGTGATCATATCTGGCACTAATTAATACCTTAAGGAAACAAAATAATTGGACAAAATGTTTTACGCTTACTTTTTGACACCTCTATAATTTCCTGAGAAATTGCAAGTACTATCATAGGTGTTATCATAATTTGCAGGATTAAATGCAACAAAGACTATGTTTATAATGAATTAATGATGTTGATCGACAAGCTAACAGACAAAAGCAAAAGACAATACCTGAGAGTTGGGCTTGAGGCACTTGATAATACATTTTGCGCCAAAGAGGAACGCATCACTATCAGAATGTATTTTGAAATTTTTTCTGTAAGGCTTCTCCCTCGATAAATTTCGATTCTGCCTCCACCAGAAGAATTTGTAAATGGGCATTAACTTTTTTCCATTCTTCATACAATGTTCCAGACTCAATCGATGATAAATCAGATATCTACACCAAGCTAAATCAAATATTAGTCTAAAATTTGACCAACAAATTTCTAAAACCGAATTTTTAAATACCTCCAATTTCTTCTCTGCTATAGCAAGTTGCTACTGTAGTCTTTTAATTGCGTTCGTTTGTAAAGCACATGTTGCCTGAAAGAAAGAACATATGATAAGTATTGCTCGAGTTATTAGATACATATAGCAGCAGCAATTTTATTTCATTTACTAAGAATGGGTCGATCTAATTTATGTTCTTTCTATGAATGTGAAAGTGTTTGAACGTCTGACTGCAACCAAACAAACAAAAGTCGGTCAGTCATGAACCAATAAAACTCATCATGACATTAGAGGTGGCAATTTCGACCCATATACTTATGAATGGGTCAATTTGAATTTTATGCAATTTTTAAAAGCTCAAATGGGTCAAAAATTGGCCTTTAATGTACAATAAGCAAATCCTACTTCTCATGAAAAAAATTAGAACATGTATCTTGAAGTCACAACAAACAATCGTGGCAACCTGACCTTTTTCACTTAGCAAGTGTATATAATAGTTTAAATATTAAAGGTATAGTAATAAGGTACTGCAAATGACCTTTTTCACTTGGCAAATGAATATCATAATTTTAAAACTTCTACCACAGCTCCATAGAGCAAGTAAACCATATCTCAAAGTTTTTGGAATCAAAGTTTTTGGAACTTGACAGCATACGAATCACATTTTACTTCAAAGGCAGTATACATTGCATTTTTTGTAAAGACAAAACAAACTTGGTCCGTCCAATTAGAACTGCAATACTGCTCTTTATTAGAATTCCACATATGTCAAAAAGCCACATAATGACGAAGCAAAATTAAAATAATTACATGTTAGAGTCATGGACATCGATTACAATGGGCAAGTCATAAGTTACTTTCGATTTTTCAAGGATCTGCATTTGGTCAGCAAAACAAATCAATACAGTTTAACAATATAATATCTTTTTCACAAGTATTTTGCTTGTTAGATTGTTTGAAATGGTTTAGAGTTTAGCGTCTTATATATATTTTCTAATGCAATCCACCTAGCTGATGCACTTTTAATTGCAAGTTATTTTTTGTATAACAACAACAAATAACTGCCTTCATCCAAAAAAGAAAAAATGAACAACTAAGAAGAATAATGAGATAAGATATATGCAACCACAAAATCATAATAGTTGTATCCTATGGACTAAAAGACCACAAGTAAATCTAATGCGAATGTAAAGTACGAAACTATGTTGTAGCAGAAAGTCGAGTAGTGGAATGCAACACATTACCTTTATTCCCTCTGCTATTCCCGACCCTCGAAATGATTGTGATGAAGTTCAATTAGCTTTGTCAAAAGTCGTTTTGAAAACTAATGGCAACCCAAGTCTGCAAATATGTAAGCAACCCATATCAAGCAAATGAAGTAAACAAAGATTGTACATACATCCAAACTATCTGTATTATGTTAGTCAAACACGTATGCTTATTAATAGATACAATAACATACTTTGTAGTGAAAGCCTTGATTTGTTTTGCTATCTGTATAATATGTTCCTCAGATTCAATCATATTGGGACCGGCTAATACAAAGAATGGTTGTGCTTCCTGTTACAAAGGCATATTGTATATGTTTTACAAGTTCCAACAAGACTACCAGACAAGTTACGTGTGTAATTCATATATAAGAAAAACTAATATTACCAAGCTAATCTTTGTCGAAGGTAACCAAACATCAAGGCAAATCAAATGATTAAATATTAACAGAATAGAAAAGTCTTACAAGAGGATCGAGTAAAATCATATCCATGGAGGCGATTTGAGTAGGCGTGTTTTTGTAGGCTTGTTTCCACAGCATATGAACCTTCACTCTAATCTTCGAATCACTCTTCTCATTTGTGATTTCGTTTAACGGAGTGAAAACTATTTCTGCGGCCATTGCGATGGTGTATGTTTATGTTGCCTCTGTTCCGCCAGAACTGTAGAAGGGGTTAGGTTAATTATTCCGATTAAACACAGAATTATGTAGAGCCGATAGACAAAAGGAAAGTTCTTGCAAAAAGGAAAGCAATAATGGAATTCAATGGTCACCATGAAGAATGAATATCCCCCAAAATTAGATCGTGGACTCTGAATTTGAAATTCAAACAACATGGAGCTTGGAAGTGGAATGGCGCGTTTAGGTTATATGCTTGAGCCGTGTTTTACTAAGAAGGGTAAAGTTGTAATTTGATAATAAGGGTCTCTATTTATTTGCTAATCAAGAATGGGGTAGGCTAAAACAATAAAAGGAGATTAAGAAGGGATTAGGGTAATCAAACCCTCTTATTATAATTAAGAGGGATTTCTAACCAAACCCGTGTTATCACGGGTCATTAATACAATTGCCTTTATGAACTTGATGCTTATAAAGTAATAATTTAACTTATTTGCTGATTTTTATTATTAATCACTAAATTTAATACGGAGTGGTAGAGAAGTTAATACATACGAATTATATCTAAAATTATTTTACTAAAAAATCATATCAGGTAATAGCTGGAAAATCATGTTGGAAATTCATGTCAGTTATGAAAAATCATATCAGGTAATAGCTGGAAACTCATGTTAGTTAATGGTAAAATGTAGCTCACTAAAAAAACCGTGTTTTCACGGGTCTTAAAACTAGTTAAATTAAACTATTTGTGTATATGTGTAGCTAAACCTAAAAACAATCGTGTGTATTTTGTGGTATTCCATGAATTTTCGAAGAGGAGAATTACAAAAATCAATAACAAATTTAGAAACTCAAGAATGAAAAAGAACGCTCTCCCACGGGTCAACAGTCTTTGGTTTTCTTGTTTGGTCTTGTCTACTCCCAAAATACAGTATCATTTATTAAATTAATTAAATTAAATTACTCATTTGAAGTTCTATAGTTAAAGAAAAACAAGTTACCTTACTTTAAACTTTCATACATTGTAGCCGAACCACCAGAATGTGTTTCTGCTATGTTCGTAGATTTTGTCAATAACTCTATATTGCATTAATATTCCATTCCATTAACTTATATATATTATTACTCCCTCCGTGTCTACTACAAGTGTTTATATTAAGAAGTACAATTTCGAGTTGTACAGTATAAGTGTTCATTTTCATATCAAAATCAATCATGAAATTATGTTTGTTTATTCTGAGATGACATTATTTTAGAATTTCAAAAAGAAATAATGGACATTAGCGATCGAATTCACAAGATTCGCGATTCAAGTAACGAAAGTGAAAGTTATATGTGAATAAAGTACATAAAATTAAAAGAAACAGTATTCGATTACATTTCGTCCCCATAAGTCGTCCTTTGGTTAAGTACGATGTAGTAATAAAGAGACACTTTGGTCGCTCACAAGAGTGTGGATTTCGTCTTCTCTTGTTATGTACTACGTATATTTCTTTTTATCAAATCAATTTACTGATTCTGATGGAAGCCAAAGCTGAAACTTGAAATGACTAATGCTTATAAGTGGCCCTATTATTATATAGTATCTGAGATGGCTCATCATAGCACATTGTTGTTAACAGTTATAAAAAGCTAGCTACCTAGGGCCAGGGCCACCTCCGATCTAAGTGTTTTGTGAAAAATGCCCCAGGGAAATCAGGAACTTTTTTAGGCTTTTTCTCTCCATACCATTTTAATTTACTTCCATACCATTTTTTAAATTAAAAAGTACAGAAAAGTACGGAAAGAGTACAGAAAAAGTACAGAATGTAAGAAAAAGTAAAAGAATAAAGTACAGAAAAGTACAGAAACATTAATTTTAAAATAGATAAATGGTATGGAGAGTAGGGGCCCTTTTTTAAGTTTATCAATTTCTCAACTTAACTTTTTTCCCAAATTTCATAAGTCAAATATCTATCTATATATCAATATATAGTTATATATACGATTTTTCTAGGTTTAAATCAACCAAAACGAGATTTTATTAAAAGTGTGTGATGAGAATATAAAAATCCACCACGTGATCAAGATCGACGTGTTTGGTAAATACGAATAGTTTTACTATGTGTTAGTCTGGTGCGATTAAATTGGCTTTATGGCTTATAGAAATGCTCTTTTGGTTGGGACATTATTTACGGGTTCAGTTCATATGATATGTTTTAATGATTTTGAAAATTTGAGAATTATTCTATGTTTTCGATATGATTAAAAAGTAATTATTTAGATGAACTCTAATCACATGTAATTCCGAGAACAAACTGCATTTATATACCTGATTACATGTTTTTTTTTAAAGGCACCAGTGTATAGATAATCGATTACTAGCAAGATACTAGTAAATCACAAATGTACAGTTGTACATACACCATCAAAACACCCCTATTACTAATTCATCCTAACTCTAGATCCGAACGGTGAGGATACTTACATGGATGAAAAAACCCTGAAAGAGTTCAGCAAAAAATCCCCGAATATAGGGGCCGAGCCACCGTTTTTCACCCCACATCGTTTTTGATAGTACCCCATATGGATCCACACCATTTTAATACCAAAAACATACCAAATAAACAACCTTTACAAAAGCACATTACATAAAAACATACCTAATTACATGTGATTATAATCAATTCAAATCATATTTTTAAAACTTTCCCACCGGTTATGTAACAAAAAAGATACATGAGAGTTAATCTCACCTTCGAAAAATGATTTATAAAGTAAAAGTATTAGAATTCGAAAAATGCTTGAAATGCTCCCAAGATCTTGATATGGACTTGCAAAGGAAAAGAACAAGAACACCTCATATAATACATATATATCATGCACAATTGCACATGCTCGTCTTTTGTCTTTATTTCCTTTTAGGTTCCCAAAAAAACTACTCACATTTTGGCCTAAACAAATATTATTTTCATTCTTTTAAAATGTCGTACTACATTATGTACATCGTTTAAAAATATCTTGAGGATAATGTCTATATATTTTACACTAAATGGTAGTTTGAATGTCACATAAATAATTAGTGTAAGCTAAAACATTTTAGCAATAGCACAAGACAACAATTAACAACTTTTGTTGTATGCCATCCGTAATTAGGGCTGTTCATTGTCCAGAACCGGACCGAACCAGGCTAGAACCGAACCGAACCGAGAACCGAACATTTAGGAAAACAAGGACCGAGGACCGGACCAAATATACTTGGTTCTTTCCGGTTCGGTTCTCGGGTATTTTCGGTTATACCCGAAATTTGCACACTGAAGTGACTGAACAGTTCATGGTGACCGAACCGAACCGAGAACCGAACAATTTAGAAAACAAGGACCGAGGACCGGACCAAATATACACGGTTCTTTCCGGTTCGGTTCCGGTCCAGTTCGGTTATCGGGTATTTTCGGTTCTCGGGTTAATTTGCACACCCCTATCCGTAATGTTAGCATTACATAAATTTACATATGTTTGGTGTAAAGAAGAAGCCATTTATGCGAATGTATAAAAAAACATTAAAGCCTAGTAATTAAATTGTAAATATTAACATTAAGTATGTTATTTCATTTTGATTATATATGAACTATCTTCATGGGTTGAGGGCCGATTTCGACTTTTAACGTCTTGTTTAGTTAGCTTACAAGTATATATCTTTGAAAATTTTCATTTAAATCATATGTCTCCCTAAAACCCAAATTATACGCGAATTTTAATATAAACAAAATGCATCGTACACAAATTTTAATATTTTTTGGTGCAAGTTACCAAAAGAAAACTTATTATAATTATATGGTACACATCATGACAATGTCGATCCATTCCATGCTTCTACTAGCTAGGGCCATGAAAGAAACATGTTACATGGGTGGTTTAAAGAGGTGCAATCAATTTTCGGACATTTGAGTAGTTCCTTTTTGTACACTAAAATTTAGACCTCAATAATATGTTTGTATTTACCCCCATTTTAATTATTATTTGAAAAAAAACATAGGAGCCCACTATGCACTATGTACTTCAATTGTGTAAATATATGTATATGATACTTTGATGTAAGTTTTGTTTTATTAATAAAAAATGTATCTTGCTTTCTCAAAAATCTATGTACTTCAATTATTGGTACTTGTTAGTTGTTACAAACTTTCATCAACAAGTTTATTTAACATGTTTGAATGTAATTGGTTCATTTTGTTCTATGGGAGCTGATTTTGTCAAGTAAACTTTTACTTGTTACAAGGAAACAGTGCATTAACCAGTTGTACTATAGGCATTAACAGTTGTACTGTTTTCTTGTGACAAGTAAAAACTTACTTGCCAAAATCAGCTCCCTTATTCTATGCATACACATAATTTGATCTTTTAATAGGTCGTTATAATTATAAATTTGGTAAATGTTTTTCAGCGTTTATATCAGATGAGAGTAATAAATATTTACCTAATTTTCTCGTTGGTTGATTTTCTTTTTCTCCTTATCTACTACGTTGGGTTTGACATATGTCTTGATCTCCTTGTTAGATCTACATTTAGGGTTGTGTAAGTAGGTATGTATACCATTGTTCAATTCAAAATCATTCTACATAGTAACATAGAGCCAATTTAAGTTGCATGACTTTTGAGAATTTTTATACATTTTATGTACTGTATTATATATATATATATACCACTTTATAGTTGAGAACTGTGAGAACCACAACGAATACGTGTTTGTTCACATGTGATTAACTTCAATCATATGTGAACATTGATGCACGTTTAATTGAAAAAGAAAAAAGTCAAAAAAAATCATAAATTTACGCCTTAAAACACATTTTAACCGATTTGTTTACATTTTCGTTCACATGTGAACATGTATTTGTTTTTGCGTTTTTCGATATGATTTTAAGATTTTTTTTTTACTTTTTTTCTTTTTCAATTAAACGTACATCAATGTTCACATATGATTGAAGTTAATCACATGTGAACAAACACGTATTCGTTGTGATTCTCACAGTTCTCAACTTTAAAGTGGTTCTCATTTGAACATTCCCCTATATATATATTATTCTACATTATTTAATTTATGTAATCATGGGAAGTATTTAAGTGGATACTGAGTACGTACGGGCCAGGTTCACGAGATTGAGCAGGTGAACATAAAGGTCAATGCCTCAATAGATTTAGATGCTTCAATTGTACATATGCTTATTTGTCTCCAATTTCATAGATTAAAATTATGAACATTAATCATTTGAAATTTGACTTTGAAGAACACATTATGTAAAACAAAAAAGGTTGACTTTGATTTTTTGGTAGAAATTGAGACAAACCATGACTAACTTTCATTAAAATATCATAATAATGTTTTAAAATTATGAGCATTTCCTTTTTAGAGCATGTGTTTTTGTTATTTATCTGTCATTTAAGTTCAAATTACTTATATTATTAAATGATTAATTTATGTTCTAGGTAGGGGTGAGCTTGGTACCATACCGGTACCGAACCGGTACCGACCGGTTGGTACCGGTTTTTCTTTTTGCCCCAAATCAAAAACCGAATACCGTACCATTTGTATCGGTTGGTACCGGTTCGGTACCGGTCCGGTGCGGTTCCGGTTCGGTTTAGGTATTTTTGTGTGTATGGTACCAACCGGTACCGAACCGGTACCGACCGGTTGGTACCGCTTTTTTTTTGTCCCAAATCAAAAACCGAATACCGTACCATTTGTAACGGTCGGTACCGGTTCGGTACCGGTTCGGTTTCGGTATTTCGGTTTTTTTGCTCATCCCTAGTTCTAGGATTAAGTAACGACAAGTTTCTCTAGGAGTTTATATCATTTCATTATCATTTTTATTTAACTATTATATAAAGAAAACCTCTTCGTTTGCTAATGTCCTCAAATGTTGACACATCATCAAATTTTAACTTAATATTTTATTTACTTTTACTAATTTATATTAGTAACAATTAAGTATACTTCTTGAAAAAAAAAACCAATTTCATTTACAAAAAAAATAAAATCTTGCAACTATATATGATATTAAAAACATCAATCCATCTTCTTTAATCATATACCCTTAATACTTGAATGTAATTTTAAGAGAATGAAAAAAATCATTAATTCCATTTACATCATAAATCTCTTAGATATAATATAAACATAAAATTGTAGGCCTTTCAATATTGTTAAGCAAAAAACAAAAAACAAAAAAAAAAATAGTACTTCGGAAGGAATTGTCCTTATCTTTTTATATAAAAATAACATCATAAACTCTTATAAAAATAGTATTTCGGAAAAAAAAACACTTTATCTTGCGTTTTTTAGTAAACACAATAACTTTCTCGATCTATACATTTTAACGCCAAATAATGAGGATGTTTTGGGTGTCCACTTGAATTGTTCAACTCTTTCGACACATCTACATGTTTGTTTCAAAGTTGTCAAATATTAAGAATCTCTTAGATGCACAATCCAATTACTCATTTCAAAGACAATGGCTTGTTAAAAAATGATGTACACATTTAAAAAAAAAAAATCAACCAAATTTTTTTATTTAGAAAACTAAAAGAACGTCCATTTTTTTTTGTTTCATATGCATGGTTGGTGTTACTATTACGTAACCAAAAGCTAGACCTTACAAACAAAAAGAGCATTACATATACTTTTTGCACCTTTTTATGAAACTTATCATTTTCTTAATTTATACTTGTCCCAAAATAATTGTTCACGTCTAAAAATAAATATGCATTAATGTTTATATTTCTCATATTACCCTAAATTTTAAAACTACACATACCTCAAAGAAAACAATTTAATTAATGATTGAGGGTTAAAGTTGTCATCATACTAATTTCTTAATATGTGTGTTTTCTACTAAGTGACAAATAATTTGGGACGGATGAAGTATTTGTCAAAATATGTTACATTTCTTTAAAAGCTATATATCAACTTGAATTAATACACATATATAGAACATCGTATATAAGAACATTATCGACATAATTCGGTGTGGGATGTGCATCGCACAACCTATTTGACTTACTAGTATATATAATATTTTTAGCATTATCGGGTGTGTAAAAAACCATGTGGTGCTAGATTCCGTTCAAAAGAATTCAAAATTTGTCATTTATAATTTTAGGGTTAAGTGCCCCATAATGTATTGAACTTAAGTCTAACATTTATAATGTGTATCGAACTATGTGGGTTCCCATTATGTGTACTTTGTAGTGAACTTTTAATTTATTGACATTATATATGTTTTTTTTGGTGATTTGACAATTTGTAAGGAATGACAAGTTCGTTAAATACAATGAAAATCTAAATAATTGAATACAAGTTATAAATGCCAAAGTTTATTACATACAAGATGGTGCACTTAACCATCTCTACACATTTAATTCACAAGTTTGTTTTTCCTACGTTGATACTTGACGCACCATCAGCGGTTAGTCAGGAATTACCCTATCGTTGCACCGACTACTAGCGATGTGTCAGTGGAGTTTTAATATTTATAAATGTTGGGGCCTAAATTTACTAGTGCTAAAGGTGTACAGTAGCAAGTATGATCTAGGTTCGTTCTTCAAAACCAACGGTCTTGTGAAACAGAGAAATCAAGATGTCCGAATCTAGATAGTCAAGGGTGTTTAGAAAGCAGTTGCAGATTTGTTTTTGTTGGTTTTCTAAATTATACTACTAATTAAACTAAGCAATAAAGTAAAATATAGGGATAGCAGTCAGGATAAAGGGGGTGTTTGTCGTGACTTCGTTAGCCTTGCGTTGGGATGATGTTTTAGTTTAAGTTATGAAAACGTATTTCTAAAGATTTGTATTTTATTTGTCTTAAGTATTTGTGGTGTAAGCACTAGCACCCTACTGATTGATTGTTCAATCAGTATGTCACTGAGTAACTAGGCTATCGTGATTCTGATCGGAGGAGGCTGCTCAACTCTCAACACTGCCTTGTTACGGAATAGTGGCCGTTTTATGGAATACGAAGATTCCTGGGCACATGCATAGAGTAACAGACCCACTAACGGTCCAACCGTTCTTAACACCACAGTGATACTCAATTGAATAAAACATTTAAGTTTAAGACTTAGCTGGTGTTTGATTACTTTCCATCAATGGTTTTGTAGAATTCAGGGGTGATAGACAAATTTGAAATACTAAATGATTCCTCATCTTCCTTTTTGAATTTATAAACTGAGTTTGTATTTTAGATCATAAATTCTCCATTTATGATTTAAACCAGCCCTCACTTATATTTTAACCAATAAATCACTAGTTTATTCACAGTGTACAATACTTGTTTAAAACAGTATTTCCACGGCTTCAAAACCAGACTATGTTATTTAAACACAGATATTTAATCCTAAGTTTATTCACGGTGTACAATACGTATAAAGTATTTTCACAGCTTCAAAACCAAAACATAGATAATTAATTACCCCCGATACGAAGTCTTATCAAAAGGGTTTTAACCACATTTATTGGTGGAATGACGTTAATTGAATATGCGGTTTAAAATCATAGGTGGAAAGTGTAATCAAAGCACCGAGTTTTCATTAATAAGATATAATAGTTTGAAACATTAATCCACAACGGATTGTGCCCACGACTTTCATAGCTTCCACGTTCTGTACTACATACATTGGTGTTTCCAGCGCTATACAAATAAAAGTTGTTTTATGTTACCTCCGTTGTTTCATAATGACATCATCCCTATTAATAACTAACTAAATCACAACAAACACACAATACAACTACTCACTAATCATGGCAAAAATCCTAAATCTAGCATAATAATAACAACAATCATCATTATAATAGATAAGGAAAGAGATGACCGTAGATAATGCGTAGTTTGAATATATGCTGAAAGAATACACAAGCGGAACTTCCGAAATATCTTCGACAATATTACAAATAAGCCCGTCAAAGTATCTTCAACAATATTACAATATTATCCCTCTGTTAATCTTGGTTAAATATTAACCAAAAACTAACTGACTACTAACCTAGAGAGAGAAAGCTAGAGAGCGAGAGAAACTAGAGAGAGAGTGTGTGTGAGAGAGAAAGTGAAGAGTGAAATGAGGTGAAGGTGTGGTGAAAATGGTGGATGAGGGCACCTATTTAAAGGTGAAGCATGGAATCATGCGTACAAGTACCAAAACACATCGTACAAGCGAACGAAGCATGAAGGAGGCCAACCAAACCACCCCTAGCCTACCTAAAACCGTATATGGGGTCAGAAGGGCCGTATACGGCCTTGTAGGGGCCGTATATGGTTTGCGGGGCCGTATACAGCTTGCCAAAACCGTATACGTGGTCTTTCGGCTTTTCTTCGTTGCTTAAAACGGTCGTAACTTCTTCGTTTCTTGTCCGTTTGAAACGCACCAATTTTTTTTTTACACCTTACTAAACTTTTATTATTAATTCGTATTAAATTCCGGACTCAATACAACTCACTCAATTGTATCATATATCTTAAATATCGAAACCAGATCCTGTGAACTAAAACAGTCACTAAAAGTACAACAAACACTTATGCATTTTCAAATTTTGCGGAAGTACGCGATCCTGAAATATGTGTGGGATCGCGTACTTACACTAAAAAACCCACTGTGACCGAAATGCACTAAGGTACGCGATCCTGGAATTGTAGTGGGATCGCGTATGTAAGAACAAAATCGAATGTGACTAAATTACTCTATGGTACGTGATCCTACCCCCTTTGTGGGATCGCGTATCAAAGCTGACAGCAGAAATGTACCAAACTCAGATTTTAGATCCAACTTCGGACGCGCATAACTTTTTACTCGTTTGGAGTTATGTCCTGAAATTTTGCATGCACCTCCATTATATCAAAATGAAACTTTCCATTTTTACACTTTCTCAAATTTCACAAAAAATGACGATTTTGGACGTGGCACCAATTTGAGTTCGTTTTGACCACTTTTTGGTAACAACCAAATTCACAAACCACTTGCATTCAAACTCTGACTTTTTGCACACATTTTTATCACTTCAAAACAAGTTTAAAGTATCCAAAATATGAACCATAACACAACGTTTTAACTCATATGCATACTTATGACCCATTTTACCCCTTTTTGACCTGTTTACGAAATCAACCATATTTCAACCAAAACACTATACAATTCCATATAAGTTTGACTATTTCAAAGTAGTTGACTACCTGTCAACTCCAAATTCAACCAACTACTTGTGACACCCCGCAAATTTCGATATAATTACGTACTTTAAGCACGTGCATACTTAGAGCTAATTCCCTACTTAAGTGAATTCACAACAAATTTTGAGGTAATTCTAGCAAAGCCCAACTAGTTAATACGCGTAGTATTACACATTTTGTAATTAGTTGTGATTTCGTACAAAACAATTGGAACAAACGTGACAAAATATACGATCGTTGGTAAACAAAATTTATTTAATAATACGAAATTCTTAAATAACATTATTATTTATTAAATATTATGTCGATAATATTTACAAAGTATTTCGTACCGTACAAAACGTATTCTGCGCGACGAAACAACTCGAAACCTATCCGTCAAACTGAATGAAAACAAAGTTAAAATTTTATAACTTCACTAAATTATTTTTATAGAATACTTTACTTAAAAATATATCCGAATACGTATTTAGAAAATTTTCATTTAAAAATGTTTCACTATATAACGATCGGGTAAATAAACACGTGTATTAACTACACAAATTGGAGACAAAAAGCTACCAACTCCTCCCCCTCCTTTTTGGTTAAAACCGGCCCCAAACCAACCCCCATTCCCCCTCATTTTGTTTTCCCCTTTTCTACCAAAACACACACACATCTACATCTATCTATCTCTCTCACTCGGTTTTCATCAACAACAACAAAGAACAACAGCAGCAACAGATCATCATCATCGTCGTCGTCATCGTTGGAATCATCATCACCTTCATATTGTTTATCATCATCATCATCATCTTTTTAGGGTTTTCACTCCAAAATCGGTAAGGAAAACGCTTTCTTTAACTCATTTTCATGTATTTTTACAACCTAAACATGTTATTGTTCACTATACGACAGAATCGAACTCAAAAACATAGTTTTTCAAAAATTTCGCACTTACAGCGCTGGCTGCGAGTTGAGATTCATCTCGATTCGCAGCAATCGCATTGGAACTGAATTACTGTGAACCTGCGAGCCGATCCGAGCTGCGAACCGAACCGAGCTGCGAGCCGAGCTGAACTACGAACCGAACCGAGCTGCGAACCGAACTAGCGAGCCGAGCTTACGAGTCGAACGAGCGAGCCGAACGAGCGAGCCGAACTGACCGGGTCTGCAACTGAGTTTTTGCCTAACGATTCCACATTCTTGTAACGACAACTAAACTTTTTACAACGAGGATTAACATACAAAAATATATGCTTTTGTGAAATCGAAAACGAAACGATTTTAATAATGATTTAAAAAGAATTATTATTACGAAAACCATCACCAACGTAACATAACTTTTCGTAAACAAAACGATCTTTCAATGAGTGAACAATTGACATAGTTTGGCGGGTAGCCAGCTACTTATACAAATTATCTCTTACGTTTAGGACGTTAAGGACTTTTACTCGGACATACGCTTTGCTAGCACTCACGTATTTCGCTCACGAGGTGAGTTCACAGCCCCACTTTTAACAGTTTTACTGCTTTCAACTTGGGGTGGAAAACATAGACTACTATTACTACTGATTGTCATGACTACACGGTTGTATACCTGTTTTACTCGAACGATTAAGAGTACTTTTGAACTATACTGAGGATACTTGTATACTAGGGGTATAAACAAATTATAAAACGCTGATAAGTTTTATAACGAATTGTTACTAATGAAATAACGTTTGCACATTTACAAACTATCACAACTTGGAAACTCGCTAGAGAACAACCAACAACATCTATTACTAAACTGATTGATCAACTAAGGGTCCTACTGACATGGACCAAACCCTACTGACATGGGTCAAGGGACACTGACACTCCCTACTATTTGAACCCTACTGACATGGGTACTAGATCCTACTTACATGGATCCATTAAACTTAGTGAACCAGGGACATTGACACTCCTTACTATTTGAACCCTACTGACATGGGTACTAGATCCTACTGACATTGATCCATTATACTTATTGAACATGGGACAATGACACTCCCTACTACTCGAACCCTACTGACATGGGTACTGAATCCTACTAACATGGACCCACCAAACTACTAATAGGATATCGACATTCCTACAAACATCTAATAGGATGCTGACCTTCCTACAAATAAATAATAGGATACGTATTTTCCTACAAACAATTAAACTGTACTTTGGGCAACATCCCAACCGAACTATATTTGGATAACATCCCACTAAACATTACTTAACTGTTATGGAAATAACTATTTGAGAACGCATCGAACTTATCAACCAAACTTACAAACTTAAAACCTGTGAATTCACTCAACCTCGTTGTTGACTTTTTACTATGTTTTTCAGGGAATTAGCAGCACACATAAGGACTGCCTGCACATATGAAACATAGGCGGACCCTCGAAGCATTAGGATGCCAAATTTTGAAATATATAGATTTCTTTTATATAACTAATGTTGTTTTAGTCATATTTACGAAATCTACTTTTGTACAACTTAACTACTTTTACACTTGTACGATTCGATGAATCGTAAAACTTTGTAACTATTATTCTTGGCATCTTAATATATATGTTCAGTTGTAATCATATGCTCTGATATGTATGTATGTACTTTGTAAACGTCGACACCCCCACTCGATCTAATGCTTCCGCGAACTTCTGATAAATTTAATTAACGAATTTGAGGGTGTGACAGATTGGTATCAGAGCCATTGGTTATAGCGAACTAGATTTCTTAGGTGACTTGGAGACCTTAGAGACCTAGACTATAGCCTTGGCTAGAACGCACATGCATACACACACTTGCATACGTCTAACTCGCCATACGATGACTATTATCACGTCGCGTCAATTACGCTAACTATGACACATCGGCACACGAGAACCAGCCGACCGATACAATTGTACACTTACTCCATTGGTTTTATTGTATGGTTGATTTTGCCTTGAACTCCTTGAACCATACTACATTCAATTTGTTGATTCGTATGAACTTGATCGTATCAGAACGGTTGATGAAAAGAAGTATGTATTTAGCATCATATAATGACGCCTGGCCAACGTGATTATATTATACTAAGTACATATGGGCATTTCAGAATCGTAAGATACGTAATGGAAATTCCGATAAATATTCTTATTGCTTGACACTAGAAACTCGTATACTTTCAGGGACTAAGCTCCTTTCCAGAATTTCTCTATTTTATAGCACTTCCTCTCATAGAAGATGTCAAACTCCACTGTGAATGATTACCTGTCAGACGACAACCCATCCGGCGAGGAAGCAACGACCTTCCCTTATCTACTTACTCTGGACAACGATACAGAGCTATTGGAGGATGAACAATTGGAAACGATGGCACATGAGGAAGAACCTGAGAAACTGCCAAATAGCCTCATGGCAGCACGAACGTTATGTACCACTAGGAAGACTACTGAGTTACCTCTAGCCAACCCCACAACTACCCCTATTGCTGCCATCACGACTAACAAAAGTGCCAATTTCATGAATGGAACCCTTGGCACCATGCATACTCAGCTAGCTGACGCCCAGGTGAAAATCATTAACCTACGTTACCGGGTTGAACAGAATGAACTGCGCATCCTTGAGTACGAACAACGCATTAAATACATGGAAAACATGTTGACACAAGTGGCCCGAGGTAGTACATCTGCGGGAAGTGGTATAGAAGCAAAGATTCAGGACAGTAAGAGAAAATGGGAAGGAAACGACCGACAGGGTCAACCGAATAAGAAACATGCGAAGAAACCAGCGGAACCAAGACCCAACCTAGGTAACAGACCCAAGTGTGGTAAGTGTGATAGACACCACGAGGGCGCGTGTATTTTCTGCACTAATTGTAAGTCTTGGAGTCACAAAACCCAAAAATGTAAAGCCAAACCTCCCTCTCGAGCAAACAATGAACACCAAGACATGGGGTGTTTCGAGTGTGGTGACCTGAACCACTACCGAAAGCAGTGCCCAAAACTCAACAATCGTAACAACAACCACAACAACAACCAAAACAACAATCGTGGTGATAACAACCGCGACAATCAGAACAACAACAATTGCAACGCCAACGCTCCAACTGCTCCTGGACGCGCGTACATCCTCAGAGCAAGGGATGCACAACCAGATCCCTACGCCAACATTGGTACGTCTTAGAGAACTATTTCTACGCTCTAACGTTATACTATTCGAATGTCGATTCGAACCTAACACTTGGTAAACTTTAACCACTTTCGAACACACAACTTATCAAACTATACAACGAGTATACTAAAACTATTATGAGTTACGATGTAACTTACGACGTCACGTTGGTAACAACACATCTTTCGGAAACACATACGTCCGACCTAATGTCATGGATTAAAATCTCGGGATGAGATTTCTCTAACCGGGGGAGAATGTGACACCCCGCAAATTTCGATATAATTACGTACTTTAAGCACGTGCATACTTAGAGATAATTCCCTACTTAAGTGAATTCACAACAATTTTTGAGGTAAGTCTAGCAAAGCCCAACTAGTTAATATGCGTAGTATTACACATTTCGTAATTAGTTGTGATTTCGTACAAAACAATTGGAACAAACGTGACAAAATATACGATCGTTGGTAAACAAAATTTATTTAATAATACGAAATTATTTAATAACATTATTATTTATTAAATATTATGTCGATAATATTTACAAAGTATTTTGTACCGTACAAAACGTATTCTGCGCGACGAAACAACTCGAAACCTATCCGTCAAACTGAATGAAAACAAAGTTAAAATTTTATAACTTCACTAAATTATTTTTATAGAATACTTTACTTAAAAATATATCCGAATACGTATTTAGAAAATTTTCATTTAAAAATGTTTCACTATATAACGATCGGGTAAATAAACACGTGTATTAATTACACAAATTGGAGACAAAAAGCTACCAACTCCTCCCCCTCCTTTTTGGTTAAAACCGGCCCCAAACCAACCCCCATTCCCCCTCATTTTGTTTTCCCTTTTTCTACAAAAACACACACACATCTACATCTATCTATCTCTCTCTCTCTCTCTAGGTTTTCATCAACAACAACAAAATTATCAACAACAACAAAGAACAACAACAGCAACAGATCATCATCATCATCATCATCGTCATCGTCATCGTTGGAATCATCATCAACTTCATATTGTTTATCATCATCATCATCATCTTTTTAGGGTTTTCACTCCAAAATCGGTAAGGAAAACGCTTTCTTTAACTCATTTTCATGTATTTTTACAACCTAAACATGTTATTGTTCACTATACGACAGAATCGAACTCAAAAACATAGTTTTTCAAAAATTTCGCACTTACAGCGCTGGCTGCGAGTTGAGATTCATCTCGATTCGCAGCAATCGCATTGGAACTGAATTACTGTGAACCTGCGAGCCGATCCGAGCTGCGAACCGAATCGAGCTGCGAGCCGAGCTGAACTACGAACCGAACCGAGCTGCGAACCGAACTAGCGAGCCGAGCTTACGAGTCGAACGAACAAATTATAAAACGCTGATAAGTTTTATAACGAATTGTTACTAATGAAATAACGTTTGCACATTTACAAACTATCACAACTTGGAAACTCGCTAGAGAACAACCAACAACATCTATTACTAAACCGATTGATCAACTAAGGGTCCTACTGACATGGACCAAACCCTACTGACATGGGTCAAGGGACACTGACACTCCCTACTATTTGAACCCTACTGACATGGGTACTAGATCCTACTGACATGGATCCATTATACTTAGTGAACCATGGACACTGACACTCCCTACTATTAGTATAACACCCTCCATAATACCAAGGCATTTTTTTTTTTACATTACGGAAGCGAACATTTAAAATACATCATAGGTTGCGTATAATACATATAAAAAGTGCAACCCAATATTCGTACAATCCTTAATACCAAATTATCATAATTTGTTAAGTATATATTTAGGTGTTATATTAAAATTTGACACAAAATGTTTTAAACCAAAACATATCCAAATCAGAGAGCGGTGTCAAACATCCCTCAACCCATACTTCAAGTTACCCACAACCAAAGCTAAACCTGCAAGAAGTAGGGAGGTGGGATTAGCACGAAGCTAAGTGAATATGTCGCACCCCCATAACACGTGGCAGCGGAAGTATGAGGTGTCACGAGGGCGCCGACCAAATCAAATATCACAACACAAAGATTAAAGCATACGACCTCTATATGAGACGTTTGAAAAATATTACATTACCATAATTCAAATGTTTACAAAATATCTGGAGTTCGCATAAACCGTTAGAGATTTCTAATACATAAATGTTGATACAAAATATCGTAATGCAATCTAATCTCTTGTTGTTTGTGAAAACATGCGACTCGAGCTAATGCTTTCCAAAAGCATCCTACTGCCTTGTTTCCCGTGGGAAGTCCTACTGCGTATGTGAACCTGAGAAATACATGCTAAAAGGTCAACATAAAGTTGGTGAGTTCATAGGTTTGCGCAGTTAAAATCATAGTATGAACCATAAGATTTCATAGTTATCAAAGTTGCACGAATGCCAAAGTAAATCATAGTATACTATTGCCATGAGCTCATAGTCCGAAGCTTAACCGTAGTTGTTTACCCCCAGTGAGTGTGTAACCAGTACACTCGGCTGTACGAAATATTATGCATCCGTATAGTGGTTAGAGCGACTAACCCTGATGGCGGATTGTCAGGTCCCGATAGATCTATCCATAATGTTCGCGCTTAGTATTAACGTACTATGATATTTGTTAGGGGCCATCGTAGTTTGGTTTAGTTACTCATGCAATTAGTATAAGAGTTTTCGTTACTTGCGTTCATATGTAAAACAGTTTATAAAACAGAGCATGCATTCTCACCCCAAAGTAAAAAGCAGTAAAAAGTGGGGCTATGAAACTCACCTTAGATTAGCAAGTAGCAAGTAAGTATCAAATAAGCAAGCAAGCCGGTGTGCAACCTTCTAACGTCCTAAAAACGTATAAGGTTGGGTATAAGTAGATGTCTCAAAAGACCATCTATAGCGATTGTATAAGTGGGGGTCAATGTCCACTTAAGCCAATCGTGTAGGTGGAGGGTTAATGTCCACCTAGAGCTAGTTCATCAACTAGTATGTCCAAATAAATTGTTCAAGTTCGTTTCTTAAAAACGTGTACGACCCGTTGGTGAAAGTTTGTAATAATAATTCATTTAGACATTATTATCAAGTTTGTTTTACTGTAAACTATTCATTAGTACATATCGTGTGTTGCAAACCAATTATTTTAGTTTGTATAAGTCTTAAACCGTAGGTCAAAGTTGGTCAACTCGTTGGTCGAAGCTGGTCAAACCTGGTCAAACTGGTCAAACCTGGTCAAACTGGTTAAACTGGTCAAACTGGTCAAACCTGGTCAAACTGGTCAAACCTGGTCAAACTGGTCAAACCGGTCAAACCTGGTCAAACCTGGTCAAACTGGTCAAGGTTGGTCAAACTTAGCATCACTAGCAAAATGTAGCATCACTAGGTTAGTGTCTCTACTTGAGACTTAGGATATTTTCAGAAAATGTGGCATCACTAGCAAAATGTAGTATCACTAGCAAAATGTAGCATCACTAGGTTAGTGTCTCTACTTGAGACTTAGGATATTTTCAGAAATTGTTCTAAGTGTCGATTTCTAATTCGGGAAACTTTCTAAGTTTAGTCTTTGGTCCAAGTTACTAACTAAGTCATCCAAACCCATTTTTGTTACCACTTTCCAAAAATAGTAAGTTTTGTCGTTTTTAGAAACCGAGCCGTTTTTGTTGACTTGGTCAAACCGACTCGGTTTGACCCGAAACTTTTACCCAACCCACATTTCAGTTAAATAAGCTTATAAAATATGTCGGTTCATGTCGGGATTATTTCGAGGTGTCGGTTTTAAATTCGCATCTTAAAACTTCAAGATTCAACGTTTTCGGTTTATGTCGGGTCATTACGCCAACTGATTTCGCCTATCTCTAGTCCAAATCAAACCTCAAAACTTTTACCAACTGATCTACTAAGTGTCTAGACTAACATGTCAAATTTTCAGCTTCCAATATGTCCATTAACATATTTAATTAATTCCGAGAAAGTTCCGAACACATATTACGACTTTTACTCAGGCAGTCTCAAAGATCAGGTTATTCGTAAAAATGGGTTCGTTTCTGGTCAAAGTGTAAAACACGAAAGTTATATATCTTTTCGATACGCAAATTTTAAAAAACAAATCGACTTCTAACTCTCAATATTTGATTTTATACGAATTTTCTAGTGAACTGACTTTTATGAGACAGATTCATGCATGTTCTTGTTTGCTTTATAAAAACGATTTTTAACAATGGTTTTGGACATAATCATGATAGATGAACTATAAAGTAAGTAAATAATCAACATGAAAGTAAATCAAATGAAGAGTTCATGGGATTTATACCAAGAATATGAAGAACAAAGATGGAGATGATGAGATGAAGCTTTGATTCTTGCTTTTCTTCTTCTTGCTCTTGTTAATAGTGATGAATGAAAATGTATGATGATGATTTTTGGGGCTGAGATTATCCAGAGTTTGAGAGAGAGAGGAGAGTGTATTCTTGAGTGAAATGTGGTGGAGTGTTTGAATGAAATTGAAAATGCATGACAATCTATTGGAAGGAAAACAAAAACACTTGAGTGGTTTTTGCATGCAAGAGGAATGGTGGGGATGGGAGGTGGCCAGCCCATAGGGGGCCCCACACAAGGGTATTTTGGTCATTTTCATTTCCAGCTTAATTTATTGCATTTTACGTTCATTTGCTCGGTTGTTTAGACGTTTATTTGTACGTTAAATGTTTTATACGCGTATTTAAGTGACGACTTAGATTTTGATATTTTTGATTGAAGTATTTATTAAAATACTTAAAAATATTTATAAAAATGTTCCGTTAATTTGTTGGCCTCGGTTTGCGTGCACGTTTTACGGAGGTTTAATCGCGTAACGTTTTTATTAGACGTTTTTCATTATTAACATCAAATGAGATATTTTAAATGAAAGTTTTACTCTAAATGATATATTTTAAATTCTTAAAATATATTTTGGTTTTCGTTCGATTGTCGGGCGCGTTCCGCGCGTTTCTGTTGCGTTTGAGACGTTTTAGTCAAAACGCCTAGGTTTTTCGTATATTATTTTAATAAAATAATAAATAATGATAAATAACTTCTAAAAATAGATTTAAGTTATCTATAGAAAGTTTTTTTTTTTTTCACCAACGTCCGTATTTATACTGTGTCGGACTCCGTCCGGTTGTTTCGTGTAATTACAACTAGTTACGTATGCGAAATATAAAATAATTACGGGAGTGTATATTCACCTAAATATAAAAAGAGTTACAAGTAATTACAAGCATTTAGCCTAATACTAAACTAAACACACGTAATTAGGGTTTCTAGCAGGTTAATCAGTAACCCTAAATCGTCGGGTGTCACATTCTCCCCCTGTTAGGAGAATTTCGTCCCGAAATTTGTTTTCAGTCACGGTCTGTGTGGGGTCAGTGTGAGAGTAAGTGGGTGGTTCTAGTGAATTCGGACCTCGTCTTGAGATTCATCGGGCCTTGATGATGGGTAAGCCATCAGGGTCTAAGTTCTTGGTTTTCTGTTGTAAGGTTTCTGTAGGTTTCTTAATGAAACAATTCTTGTTTAACTTTTCTCCCCACGTTAGATCGATGTTCTACTAGTAACAGTAAGAATACAATAGGTTTCTCATGGCAACGATTCGGATGGGATTTTTAGATGGCATCGAGAAAAGAAAGAGAATGGAAATTATGATGGTTTATTAGGTCTAGGGAGAAAAGTTTTGTCTGCTATGTTCGAAATTAGGTTCTGAATTACGATTTCATGACTAAAATCAATCTGTTATTCATGCGTTATTCTTAGCTTCTAAGTCTGTGGGGCTTGATCGCGTAATTTAGTACCGAATAAGATTGAAAACAGTCAAGTTATTGAGAGGTAACTTATCCGTAACAATGTTATGAGTTCTGTGGAGCGTTGTTGTTCTGGTTGTTACTTCGTGATGTAAACACATCCATTCGTATACGTTTGAAAAATTATCCCTGTGTACTATAAGTAGGACAATTATTCCTAAATAGTCAGTCGTAGTAAGGTCATTTACTATAAGGTTCGTAGTAGTAAAACATTCCTATGTGGTTCGTAGTAGGCAAACATTCCTATGTGGTTCGTAGTAGGAAAATGTTCCTATGTGGTTCTTAGTAGGAAAACATTCCTATGTGGTTCGTTGTAGGAATCGTAGTTGAAATCAAAGAAAAGGTCATAGTTGAGATCATAGTTCAAAGCATAGTTCTAAAATCGGAGTACAAGTCTCAAGTTTTCAAAGTTGTTAAAGTTTCCAAAGTTTAATCACAGATGTAATCGTAGTTGGAATCGTAGTTAATATCGTAGTGGGGCTCGTAGTTGCTATCATAGTAGTTTCATAGTCGTATTATACAATACGTGAAAGTAATTTCACAAAAATAGTTCACCGTATAGTACAAAATCGTTCATAAAGCATAGTTCAAGTAGTCCATGAATCAGAGTTCAAGTAGTTCATAAATCAAAGTTCAAATAGTTCATAAAACAGAGTTCTAATGGTTCGTAGTAAATCTTAGAAAATGAGCATTAAATAGTTCGCAAACAGTTCTTAAAATAGCTTCATAGTAGCTCACAAAACAGAGATAAAGTAGTTCATAAAACAGAGACAAAGTAGTGATCAAATCTTGATAAAAGAAAAATGAAAGTAGTAATTGGATTCCAATAAATAGTTTGTTTAAACTGTCAATAAACCGGTTTGTAAACAATTCGCAAGTTATGAGTAATTCGTTAGATCACATCCAATATAAATTGTTGTAAACGTATTTCTAATATGTAAATCGTTAGAAGACTCGCAGGTGTTTCAAAGTATAAGTCGTTATCGTTCGTTAGAAAACATAGATCTTTGAGAAAAATTAAGTGAAAGACAAGTGTTTGTTTATAGGTATGGTTTTTATTTGTTAAAAATGTCATCATGATATCTGTTGAAAACTTAATGTCAATCAAAATACGTTGGAAACTGTCAAGCACGTTAAAAGACTCCGTTTAACAAAAATTCGTTGAAAGCTCTGGTTATTGAAAGGTGTTGAAAATTCTGTTTTGTCAAAAATCGGTTGAAAGTTTACGTCTGTGAAAAATCTATATCGTCTATTCTATTCTCGTGGCGGCGTAGCCTAGCAGCTAGTACCAGAACGGTATGATGAACAGGTTCCTATGCGTATGGAGGGGTATTCATGTCGGAAGATTCTTCGCGTCTCAAGAGTTGCAAATAGCCAAATCATAGTTTCAAAAAGTAGTCATGACAATGACCGAGTAGTGTTCTTAGAGTAGTCAATCATGACTATGTTATTGTTTCGAAATGAACGAATGTTTGATAAAGGTGTTCGGAGCAGTCAAAGTCGCAAATCAAGTTATGAGTAAATCCTTTAACGAACGTGTCGAAATAGTGACCAAACATGATCAAGTAGAAATAGTATGAACATGATAAGGTCTAGTCCGAGGAAGTCTATCAGTCAGTCCTTCTATTGATGTAAAACATACGCGATTCATATGTCTAGGTCGAGAGCAGGTGGAGAAAGTAAAGTGGCGGAAGTAGGTATAGTCCGTTTAAGTGACAAAGTATCATACGGTTGAAGTTCTATACGTGTTCCCGAGTGATTTGGTTGTGAGCGGAAAGAAGCGGGTGAAGTATGCGTCACTTATTTTGAGTGGCGAATCCTTAGGTGGATTCTCCTCAAGTGAGTCCTATTCGGTTATGTCGTTGCCCGATTCAGTTGGGCAAGTGGTACCGTGGAAGTCTCCTCAGCGGTAAATAAGGGTTGAGTCTCATTTTCAGAGTCGGGTGACGTAGCTGTGGGAGTGGTTGCCATGAAAGGTGGCAAATAAGTTTAGTGTACGTAAGGTTATACATATATGTATATACACATAAAAGCCTAGCACATAAGCACGTATATAGGTTGGTCTCGTTCTATCATCGGTCTATGTCTGCTACTGTATTCCCGTTCACTATAACCATTTCAGGTCTTGCATCGAATCTCCTCTAATTGTACATAGTTGATCAGGCTATGTTAAATTAAATTCAATTGATGCAATTGCTGAACCAGTCATACCAAACAAGAATACTAACATAATGGTTATAGTCTAGGTCACTAATGCAATCCTAGTTCGCTATAACCTTAGGCTTTGATACCAATCTGTCGCACCCCCATAACACGTGGCAGCGGAAGTATGAGGTGTCACGGGGGCGCCGACCAAATCAAATATCACAACACAAAGATTAAAGCAAACGACCTCTATATGAGATGTTTGAAAAATATTACATTACCATAATTCAAATGTTTACAAAATATCTGGAGTTCGCATAAACCGTTAGAGATTTCTAATACATAAATGTTGATACAAAATATAGTAATGCAATCTAATCTCTTGTTGTTTGTGAAAACATGCGACTCGAGCTAATGCTTTCCAAAAGCATCCTACTGCCTTGTTTCCCGTGGGAAGTCCTACTGCGTATGTGAACCTGAGAAATACATGCTAAAAGGTCAACATAAAGTTGGTGAGTTCATAGGTTTGAGCAGTTAAAATCATAGTATGAACCACAAGATTTCATAGTTATCAAAGTTGCACGAATGCCAAAGTAAATCATAGTATACTATTGCCATGAGCTCATAGTCCGAAGCTTAACCGTAGTTGTTTACCCCCAGTGAGTGTGTAACCAGTACACTCAGCTGTACGAAATATTATGCATCTGTATAGTGGTTAGAGCGACTAACCCTGATGGCGGATTGTCAGGTCCCGATAGATCTATCCATAATGTTCGCGCTTAGTATTAACGTACTATGATATTTGTTAGGGGCCATCGTAGTTTGGTTTAGTTACTCATGCAATTAGTATAAGAGTTTTCGTTACTTGCGTTCATATGTAAAACAGTTTATAAAACAGAGCATGCATTCTCACCCCAAAGTAAAAAGCAGTAAAAAGTGGGGCTATGAAACTCACCTTAGATTAGCAAGTAGCAAGTAAGTATCAAATAAGCAAGCAAGCCGGTGTGCAACCTTCTAACGTCCTAAAAACGTATAAGGTTGGGTATAAGTAGATGTCTCAAAAGACCATCTATAGCGATTGTATAAGTGGGGGTCAATGTCCACTTAAGCCAATCGTGTAGGTGGAGGGTTAATGTCCACCTAGAGCTAGTTCATCAACTAGTATGTCCAAATAAATTGTTCAAGTTCGTTTCTTAAAAACGTGTACGACCCGTTGGTGAAAGTTTGTAATAATAATTCATTTAGACATTATTATCAAGTTTGTTTTACTGTAAACTATTCATTAGTACATATCGTGTGTTGCAAACCAATTATTTTAGTTTGTATAAGTCTTAAACCGTAGGTCAAAGTTGGTCAACTCGTTGGTCAAAGCTGGTCAAACCTGGTCAAACTGGTCAAACCTGGTCAAACTGGTTAAACTGGTCAAACTGGTCAAACCTGGTCAAACTGGTCAAACTGGTCAAACCTGGTCAAACCGGTCAAACCTGGTCAAACCTGGTCAAACTGGTCAAGGTTGGTCAAACTTAGCATCACTAGCAAAATGTAGCATCACTAGGTTAGTGTCTCTACTTGAGACTTAGGATATTTTCAGAAAATGTGGCATCACTAGCAAAATGTAGCATCACTAGCAAAATGTAGCATCACTAGGTTAGTGTCTCTACTTGAGACTTATGATATTTTCAGAAATTGTTCTAAGTGTCGATTTCTAATTCGGGAAACTTTCTAAGTTTAGTCTTTGGTCCAAGTTACTAACTAAGTCATCCAAACCCATTTTTGTTACCACTTTCCAAAAATAGTAAGTTTTGTCGTTTTTAGAAACCGAGCCGTTTTTGTTGACTTGGTCAAACCGACTCGGTTTGACCCGAAACTTTTACCCAACCCACATTTCAGTTAAATAAGCTTATAAAATATGTCGGTTCATGTCGGGATTATTTCGAGGTGTCGGTTTTAAATTCGCATCTTAAAACTTCAAGATTCAACGTTTTCGGTTTATGTCGGGTCATTACGCCAACTGATTTCGCCTATCTCTAGTCCAAATCAAACCTCAAAACTTTTACCAACTGATCTACTAAGTGTCTAGACTAACATGTCAAATTTTCAGCTTCCAATATGTCCATTAACATATTTAATTAATTCCGAGAAAGTTCCGAACACATATTACGACTTTTACTCAGGCAGTCTCAAAGATCAGGTTATTCGTAAAAATGGGTTCGTTTCTGGTCAAAGTGTAAAACACGAAAGTTATAGATCTTTTCGATACGCAAATTTTAAAAAACAAATCGACTTCTAACTCTTAATATTTGATTTTATACGAATTTTCTAGTGAACTGACTTTTATGAGACAGATTCATGCATGTTCTTGTTTGCTTTATAAAAACGATTTTTAACAATGGTTTTGGACATAATCATGATAGATGAACTATAAAGTAAGTAAATAATCAACATGAAAGTAAATCAAATGAAGAGTTCATGGGATTTATACCAAGAATATGAAGAACAAAGATGGAGATGATGAGATGAAGCTTTGATTCTTGCTTTTCTTCTTCTTGCTCTTGTTAATAGTGATGAATGAAGATGTATGATGATGATTTTTGGGGCTGAGATTATCCAGAGTTTGAGAGAGAGAGGAGAGTGTATTCTTGAGTGAAATGTGGTGGAGTGTTTGAATGAAATTGAAAATGCATGACAATCTATTGGAAGGAAAACAAAAGCACTTGAGTGGTTTTTCCATGCAAGAGGAATGGTGGGGATGGGAGGTGGCCAGCCCATAGGGGGCCCCACACAAGGGTATTTTGGTCATTTTCATTTCCAGCTTAATTTATTGCGTTTTACGTTCATTTGCTCGGTTGTTTAGACGTTTATTTGTACGTTAAATGTTTTATACGCGTATTTAAGTGACGACTTAGATTTTGATATTTTTGATTGAAGTATTTATTAAAATACTTAAAAACATTTATAAAAATGTTCCGTTAATTTGTTGACCTCGGTTTGCGTGCACGTTTTACGGAGGTTTAATCGCGTAACGTTTTTATTAGACGTTTTTCATTATTAACATCAAATGAGATATTTTAAATGAAAGTTTTACTCTAAATGATATATTTTAAATTCTTAAAATATATTTTGGTTTTCGTTCGATTGTCGGGCGCGTTCCGCGCGTTTCTGTTGCGTTTGAGACGTTTTAGTCAAAACGCCTAGGTTTTTCGTATATTATTTTAATAAAATAATAAATAATGATAAATAACTTCTAAAAATATATTTAAGTTATCTATAGAAAGTTTTTTTTTTTTTTCACCAACGTCCGTATTTATACTGTGTCGGACTCCGTCCGGTTGTTTCGTGTAATTACAACTAGTTACGTATGCGTAATATAAAATAATTACGGGAGTGTATATTCACCTAAATATAAAAAGAGTTACAAGTAATTACAAGCATTTAGCCTAATACTAAACTAAACACACGTAATTAGGGTTTCTAGCAGGTTAATCAGTAACCCTAAATCGTCGGGTGTCACAGAATAGATCCAAAACTATCAATCTAATTTAGCTTAGCAAATGTCTACAGCAAGTATTTCACAAGTAACATAGAAGGACCGGTGGTCCTTGAGGTACCCTCATGCCGCGGTGGTTCCCCAAGTAACACTTATAACCAAACTGAAGGCCAAACAGTGGTTAAACTGATAGTTTGGTACTAATACTACATACAACGTAATTTCAGTGCCCAACACATGTACAAATCAATTACGTTGTCCAAAGTAATAGTACCCAACCCAACACATTAGTTGACCTTCACCAAAACAAATAGTCCTAACTATCATAGCATATAGGACACCAATATATCGTTCAAGGGATAACCGTCATGGCAATATAATATTAAAGATGTCATTGCAATAAACCAAATTTACCCATTGTAACAATGTTGTTACAACTAACTTAGACTGAGAGTCCAAGATCCACTCACCCTTGACGAATACTGATTCCACTCAAAGTTATAATGTTATTGAGTCTTCGTCGTATCTGAAATCACAGCGAAGGTATACAAGTCAATAACTCATCTCAATATCCGCAGTTGAATTAAAAGTGCACCATTTCCATTAAATATGACAACTCGATTTACAACACCTCAACATGTATATAAATCCATAAATTAACCTATCATGATACCATATTACATGTTACTTATCATATAAACATATAACATATTAATTTGAAAGGAAATTAAAAAAAACTGGTTTTGCTGAAAACGGCTAAGGAGCTGCCGGCTGGGTCACCGGACCCGCCGGGTCCTCCATCTAAACCGCCGGGTTCAAGGTGATTTGTGGCATCAGAACAAAGGTGCGTTTTAAAGCCTCTAGGAGCCGTCGTTGTGGGTTTAGGAACCACCGGCTAGGGTAATGAACCCGCCGACTTGGGTCCTCAACCCGCCGTTTCCCTTAGTATAACAAGCAAGCCGTCGGTTGGGGGTGATGACCCGCCGGCTTGTTCTTCGTTTCCAGCACCTGCAGGAACTGTTCTTGCACAGCACAAACCCTTAACCCCCAATTCACCATTTTCAGTTGTAAAACACGATTTTGACCAGAAATTAACCACAAGTAACATCTACAAACATGTTATAACAACAAACAAAGATCATCAAGCCTCTATATCCAAACATGCATCAATCTTTCAAGCTATTCAAAACCTAACTCAAAATTTCATATTTGCAACTAAGGGAGCACACAATCCGAAATTTAAGAATGAAACCAGTCTCACAAGAATCATATGTACACATTTAAGCACAAAGTAACACTATTTCATCATTATTCTAAATCAATCAATGAACTCATGAAGAACTCATAAAATACTTACAATCTTGATGAACTAAAGGGAGATGATGGTAATAATGTTGAAGACAACCAATTTATGCACAATCACAGCTTTAATTTGACAGAATCAGATTGTGGATTTCATTTTTTTTTTAGACCATAAGGGGGTGTGTGTGTGTAGAGAGTTAGGCAAAAAATCAGGAAATGAAAGAAATAAAGGTCGACTAACTCATTTAGCCCAACTCAAATACTGTGTAATATTATACGCGTCCTAAATCTATTGTCTCGAACCTAAAATCATTTGCGAGAAAATACATTTTATTATACCGTCAACTAAATAAATTTAAAACAAGTAATAATTTATTTATCACAATAAGTCATTTGATCAATTGACCTATTAATTTGCATTATTTAAATAATACCTATTATTTCTGAATATGATTTAAATACAATAAAGTAAGGAAAAATACCGTATTTCTACTAGGCCCAGATCGAGGATGTTACAATTTGAACCCTACTGACATGGGTACTAGATCCTACTGACATGGATCCATTATACTTATTGAACATGGGACACTGACACTCCCTACTACTCGAACCCTACTGACATGGGTACTTAATCCTACTGACATGGACCCACCAAACTACTAATAGGATATCGACATTCCTACAAACATCTAATAGGATGCTGACCTTCCTACAAATAAATAATAGGATACGTATTTTCCTACAAATAATTAAACTATACTTTGGGCAACATCCCAACCGAACTATATTTGGATAACATCCCACTAAACATTACTTAACTGTTATGGCAATAACTATTTGAGAACGCATCGAACTTATCAACCAAACTTACAAACTTAAAACCTGTGAATTCACTCAACCTCGTTGTTGACTTTTTACTATGTTTTTTAGGGAATTAGCAGCACACGTAAGGACCGCCTGCTATGGAACATAGGCGAACCCTCGAAGCATTAGGATGCCAACTTTTGAAATATATAGATTTCTTTTATATAACTAAAGTTGTTTTAGTCATATTTACGAAATCTACTTTTGTACAACTTAACTACTTTTACACTTGAACGATTCGATGAATCGTAAAACTTTGTAACTATTATTCTTGGCATCTTAATATATATGTTCAGTTGTAATCATATGCTCTGATATGTATGTATGTACTTTGTATACGTCGACACCCCACTCGATCTAATGCTTCCGCGAACTTCTGATAAATTTAATTAACGAATTTGGGGGTGTGACACTACTCATCTTTGACACTTTACTCCATTTCATCAATTTTAACCAACACAAGACTAACCACATTCATATTGCTTCATACTTTTCTAAAAACACGTACATAATACTTTACATTATTGTTTGACTTTCAAAATCAAACATTACAAAACCATAAACTTCATATACTACATATTGACCCACATGTTTTTTAACACCCCTCGTTAATTATAAACAATCAATATAATAAATGCGATTCGGAAGCGTATATTTCAAACATTACTATCAATGTCAATAAAATGCCAATAAACTTTTTCAAAAGTAAATACTTCACATTTTAACAAACTCGGTGTTATATAATTCAAAACACTTCTTTGATTATCAAAATCAAATCAGAGTAACAGCCTGTCAAACATTCCATCCAGTCCAACAACTTCCTGCCCTGCCCAATTTGTCCCATCTATTTCAACCTGCAGGAAGAACTGTGGTGGGGTTAGCATAAAGCTAAGTGAATGAAACTATAAGCAACAGTCCAACCTAGCATAACAATCTGTTTACATCAAATAACAATAAACAGAAAATCAATCAACGAATCAATCATCAATTAGCCGACATTCAAGCAATGTCATTCAAGCAACGTCAAGAGGACCGGTGGTTCCTAAGACACCCTAATACCGGTTTGGCATTCCAGGAACACTTATCGTTCATCTGTATTGGCCTATACAGAACTACCGATAACTCGTTGTTAATCCCACACGACCTAGATCTCTAAACCGACATTTCAAGTTTCCGAGATCTCCTGTCGTCTACAACAACAACAAGTCCAACCATCAAATCAAGTTGACCTCTGAATCTTACCTACTAGCACCATCAGCCAAGTAAGTAACTAGCCAAACTATCATGGCATGATATCACAAACAAAGCATCATATCAAAGTAATACTAGCAATTACTTGTTGTAACCAAATCATTACAACTAAATCACACTGAGGTTACAGATCCACTCACCGACACCTCAGCCGCAAGCTCAGAAGTCTAATATTACTGAGCCTTCTCCACATCTGAGAATACAATCAATAAACAGTGAGTTAGTAACTTGTCTCAACTAATAACACTTAGGTAATTAAGATCGTTACACAATCATAACATAATTACATGTATCAGGTGATCCCTACGATCACAGCAAACAAAAGTCCAATTCGGAACATAATCAAAAAGTCCCGAAATAAGGTTCAAAACAGTAAAATGCCATTTTCGACCCCTAAACGACCCCGAAACGACCCCGAATGTCCAAAAACTGCTTAGACTATTAATATATAGCTTTGATCATTGGGCCGTTTCCGAGTAGACATACGAATTTCAACTCAATCCGTGTTAATGAAATTTTGTTACAAAAAAAGAGGTCTCTAAAGTGCTATTAAACACTTATGCACTTTTGAAATTTGCAAAACATAGGATCCGGTTCTTGGCATTTGAATCCGCCGGATTCCTTTGAATCCGACCGGATTCCCTAATTTATCTGAATCCGCCGGATTCCACCTTCGTTCCAGCCGACCTGCAACTGTTCAAAACCCAGGTCCGAAACCAAATCACCAAAACACCCAAAACTCGATTTCTAATAGTTATATACCACTAATAACTTCACCTAATCATCATATAATACTTATAACTAGTTTAAAACATCCAATTCTCACAATTCATCAATTAACCCAATTTCAATCAAATGGATTAAAATCAAACTTACTTCATAATTGAAGAACACTGAATTGAGAATTGATAACAATGAACTTGAATCAATCACAGCTTCAATCTTTTGGTTTCAAGTTTTTGATTTGGATTCTTGGGGTTTTTCAAAGGAATTAAAGAAAGGAAATGAAAAAGAAATTAAACTTTCCTTAAATGGAAAGTAATATATAGGTCGGCCCAACCTAAACCGCCTTTAATATACGGGTATAATTTAATACCCCATCTCAATCTATTGTCTGGAACCCGAAAACCATTTGCGAGTCCAAACATTTTATTGCACCGTCAACTATATTAATTTACAACAATTAATAATTTACTTATCACATTGGAATATTTGACTCCTATTCCAATTATTTCAACTAGTTCAAACAATATTATTTCCAAACACATTTAAATACTAATTAAAATCAAGAAATAATATAAACAACTAGGTCCATTTCGAGGATGTTACATGTTTACTTCAAAAACGCATTGTTTGGGCGAATTACTCAAGCGATAACCACAACGATAATTTAAAAGAAATGGAGCTCATCTAACCGTAAAGCAAGCTCCATATCCGCGCTATCTTCTTGAAATCACTATATATCCACTTGGTTCAACTGAACCATTCACTTACAACATAAAACAACGAAAGGGGTAAGCACATCGCTTACTGAGCATACAGGCAATTAAATGAATAATCCACAAAACACATAACATATATCAAATACCAAAACCACATATACACTTATGCTAACAACCACTGAGCAAATGTAGAGATAACTCTGAACTCTATGCGGATCCGCGGCCATTAGAAACAAGCATGCAAGGCACAATACCACGTCGATATGCATACCAAGCTCAACATAATGTGCAAGCACGTATTTCTATATGATACTGAATCTCTACATATGCTCATTCCACGTATTTCCACATAATTCAACAACTAATCAACAATCAACAACAATGGTCAACACGAATCTCAACGAAAGATCCAAACACTAAATACATGCGTATGAAACAAGCGTAAGAAACAAGTTTAAGAAACAAGCTATACACCACCCGATTGTATGACCTCTTGCTCGGAAGCAATCCGGAACACACACAATCGAAACAACCGTAAGAAACAAGCATAACCCACTTGATTGTGCAAACCTCTTGCTCGGAAGCAATCCGGTACATACACAACCATTACCCATTTAACCCCCATATCACTCACCTTGGTGTTTTAGACGATTTCATAATAATGATCAATAAAAGCTTCCACCTCTTTAACACCTAAACATATATTACATAACAACATAACAATACAATTAGAGTCTAATCATCATCAAACTAACTAATAACCACATTCAACCCTTCCCCACTTTAAGTTATCTTGCTTTAATTCTTTAACTAACTAAACCAAAACAACACCTTTCATAAGCATAATAACTCAAAGTCTAATTATCAAACTTTCTACTTTAATTCTTGTTCCTTCATCATAATCATACTCTATTAACATCATTGGTAACATCTTTAAGCTTATTAACCACAATTCACAAAGATTTAGCAAAAACCCATGAAATCACTCAAGAACACCAATCATGATTTCATTACTTTCAACATGTAATATGGTTACCCATGATCATAAAAACACTAACTAACATCAATTCAATCGATTTCTAACCTCAATTTCAGATTAAAACCATCATTTATTCAAAACCCATCAAAAAGCCAAAACCTAGGTTAAATCATAGAAGGAATCACTTACTTAGGGTTAGGAAGATTAAGAAGATAATGGATTTGATTAATTGAAGCTTGAATCAAAATTTAGAGATTGAATTTGTACTCTTGAATTGTCCCTGCGTTTTCTTCTTCGCGTATGTGAAGGTCTGGAGTGTTGTGGAATAAAACTGGATAAACATATAAATCGTACGTACATATATCCTTATTTCTCTAAATTTTACTCCTCGTAATTATTATTGTCTAGAACTTAAAAACCACCAATGGGGTTTTGCCTCAGTGGTACCGCCACCGCAAATCCCCACGCCCCACCCGGGTTCAAGCCTCTGGGAGTACAAAAAATCCTATGCTCCGTGTGTGGGGTCACTGGGGCCAGGTGTTTAGCCGGACGGGTTGCCTCTTGCGGGTGGGGCTCCGTGGATCTACGGATCCGGGGTTAAAGGTTCCCTCCAATAACCTTTTTTTTTTTTAGAACTTAAAAACCATTCATGTATTCTATCATTTTATATCACTTATAACAATAATACTTTAAAATAATTATACCCTCGCGCACTAAAATAATACCCCAAAATTTGGGGTGCTACAAGTCCGTTTGACCAGATTCTTTCGCCTATGATCTCTTAATTCCGTTACGCTTCTAATGGTACCAATTTCATAGAAATTGGATGTGTGTAGCTCAGGCATAGCCGGAATGTCTTTTAACGATCTGTAGATGTCGTATCTCTTCCGTTCTTTAGCCGTTTTCTTTGATTCTTGATTCTTCAGTCTCGATTTTACCTATGACATCATATAAAGTGGTTAGCATGTGTTTCTCATAAGGTATTTAAGAATGGAGGAATCGGTTGTTATTTATTTGCTCCGTTTTGCTCATTATTTGGACATTTTTAGTGATTTTTGCAGCAACGTCTATATTTGGACCACTTTAGTGAATTTTAGTAAATAAGCATTGTTTTGAAATGTTTTCACTAAAGATTGATCTAAAAAGTGCCAAATAATGTACTTAAAAACGTGACTTTTTGTGTCACATCAATACTCGTGACACATAGGATTTTATTATATGTGTCAAATATTCATTAACCTTCCAAAAAAAACCTCATCATAATACTATTGTTTTTATAAAGTCAATCAAATAATCTACTTTTAAAAAATTGAATTCATTTTCTCTTAATAGTATCATATATAGTTTTAGTAAGCCAATAAAAAAAATTCAATTTTCCAAAATAATTAGTACATAATAATATATAATAGGAGTAAGGTTTTAAAAAAAAAATCAAACAAAAGAAATCAGAGTAAAAAATCGTTTTCCAAAAATAATTGATAAAATATTAAAAGCAGGCTTAATATGAAAAAAATTCTAAATTAATTAATACATAACAATATAAAATAAGAACAAGGTTTTTTTTTATAGAAAAACAAAAAAAAATGGATTAAATAAATCATTTTCCTAAAAAAATAATATAATATATAGTAAAATATTGAAAACGGGTTTACTATAAAAAGAAATCGGAGTAAAAAAATCGTTTTGCTAAAATAATAATCTTATCTTATATCTTATAAATACTTAAACCAAAACCCCATTAAGGAATCATCTTTTAAAAATAATAATATTACAATTTACCCCATTAAATAAGAAAACATCTTTTAATAAACCCTTAAATATTAAATATTATTAAATATATCGGCCTATAATACTATTTCATAAAATAAATAATACACAAAATAAAAATGAATACAACTTTCATGACATATTCTCAATATTAACGCATTTACTTCATACATGTAAGGAAAATCATTACTATATAAAATAAAAATATATTCCATTCAAAATTTTAAATCTTTTCTTAATTATAATTTTCTATTTCTATCCCTATATATATAGGAATGAGATCCTGCGAAAACAAGGGGATAAAAAAACGGTGAAAACATATCTTAACCCTTGATCTAATCTAGATTATAAATTTATGTGAAAAGAGTGAAGATAAAAAAAACCCCGTGAAAACGAAAAAAAAGGGTTCATATTTGATCATTTATGTGAAGTAAAAAAAAATAAAGGTTTACAAAAAATATAAAATTTTTTGTAAAAAAAATAAAATAAAGTAAAATCCGTTAACCAAAACAAAAAAATTAAGGTTCACAATTGAAAAACTTAAAAACTTTCCGTGAACCCAAAAAAAAAAAAAGTTCTCAATTGAAAAATTTAAAAATTTTCCGTCAACCCAAAAAATATTAAGGTTCACAATTGAAAAAGTTAAAAAATTTCCGTGAAGCCAAAAAAAATTAAGGTTCACAACTAGAAAAGTAAAAAAATTTATGTAAACAATTTTTATTTTTTTAGGGTTCACAATTAAAAAAGTTGTAAACTTTCTGTGAACCCAAACAAAATAAAAAGCTTCAAAATTAGAAAAGCAAAAACGATTTTGTGAACCAAAAAATAAAAAAGTTTCACAATTAGATATTTTAAAATTTTTATGTGAAAAAAAATTAAGGTACACAATGAAAAAACTTTAAAAAGTTTCGTGAAAAAAAATTAAGTTTCACGGAAAAAAAATTTGTGAAAAAATAAGGTTCACAATTAAAAAGGTTAAAAACTTTATGTGAAGCAAAAAAAAATTAAGGTTCATGATGAAAATTTATGCGAAACAAAAAAAATATAAGGGTTCACAATTAAAAACATAAGTGAAACAGAAAAAAAAAAAAGTTCACAACTTAAAAAAATTGTGAAGCAAAACGTGTTTTCACGGATTTTATTATCTCCAACCCTTTTACATATATATATATATATATATATATATATATATATATATATAAGGTAGATTAGATCAAGGGCTGAGATCTGTTTTCACCGTTCTTTTATTTCTTTGTTTTCACCAGAATCCATCCATATATATATATATATATATATATATATATATATATATATATATATATATATATATATATGAGATTTAGCATCATCTACGTTTTTTCTCATATTGATATCAATGGATCCACAAAGATCTCAATATCTTTTAAAAAATTGTTCATCCCAAAAATAAGGTGTAGTTGAACATCCATTCGATAAAAAATAACCGATTATTTAATATCGTAAAAGTTCAAAAAATTAGAAGGTATGAAATATGCATTTTTAAATTAAATTTTATATATTACAATTTCAATCTACAATAATGAATGCACTCATATTCAATTGAATATCTATTACAATTTCAATTTAGTTGCTCGTGTTGTCGCGGGTCTTAAAATATGCTTATACGAACTATAACATTTTACATTTAACACACTAACATATATACTAATTTATTGAATTAAAAAACTAAAAATAAAACTTCAAATCTATAGTAATTTCGATTTAATCGTCCACACTGTCGCGGGTCCTCACCTACTATAATATATAATAAAATATTGAACATAGGCTTAATATAAAACAAAAAATAAAAAAATCATTTTCCCAAAATAATAAGGGTGGGGTTCGGAGTAGCCGCGAGGGCAGAAAAAGCAGGTTTGAACCAAAAAGTGACACGTATCACCCGCGATCCCCCTATATTCCATCAGGGACTATTTTGCAATTTCAAAAAATTTGGGGACCTGCCCGAAAATTTATCCAAAAAATTGCAAAAGAATTATTTATTCAAAAAAACTTGATAATATGCGTCCGTAAAAAAATGTAGTGAAAAAGCGTAAAATGCAGTAAACAGAGTAAAATGAATAAAAATGATGAAAAAACGTAAAATGCAGTGAAAAAAATATAAAATGCAGTAAACAAAGTAAGATGCATAAAAATGATGAAAAACGTAAAATGAAGCGTCAAGCGTAATATGCAATAGAATAAACATAAAATGCAGTGACTTTTTCCATATCTACTTTTTTAGAAGTAGATCTAAAATGCAGTAACTGAAACGTAAAATTGCAGTGATTTTTCCATATCTAATTTTTTAGAATTAGATCTAAAATGCGATAACTGACATGTAACAATGCAGTGACTTTTTTCAGATCTAAAGTTTTCAGATCTAGATCTGAAAAGTAGATCTACATCTACATATTCAGATCTAGATGATGAAGATGGTGGTGGACGATGATGGTGAAGGTGAAGGTTTGGTTGCAGTGAAAGTGGACGATGGTGGTGGACGGTGAAAGCGAAGGTGGCGGTGATGGTGAACGGTAGCGGTGAAGGCGGACGGTGACGGTGAAGATGGAGGTGGCGGTGGATAGTGGATTGTGAAGGTGGTGGTGGCAGAGAAGGTGGTGGTGACGGTGAAAGGTGGTGGTGATGGCGACGGCGATGATAGGTGGTGGTGGTGGTGAAAGGTGAGTGGTGAGTGAAAGAGAGAATTTTTGTGAGAAAAAAGACAGAGAGAAAGAGAGAGAGAGAAAGAGGAGACAAAAATGGGCTGACCAAAAGTTTGCCTTAGTTTTACCCCCTCAAAAAATATTTTATGTAAATTGCATTTAGGTCTCTCCGCCCAAAAATGTTTTCAAACACACCCCAAGTGAAATGGTATCATATGGAGCATTGGATTATAAATTGGATGGTGGGGATGGAGCTGCCCTCCCTGCTTCTCAAAAGTCCCCTGCCTCTCTGATCCTTTACTAAATAATAATAATAATAATAATAATAATAATAATAATAATAATAATAATAATAATAATAATAATAATAATAATATTTAAAAGGAATAAAAGGATACGAACCAGCCTTGATATAAGAAAAAAAATAGAGATATCAGAATACATTCGAAAGAGAAAAAATGGAAATCAAACAAAATAGTATTTTTCTAAGATTTTATTATTTTTTGACATTTGGTAAATATATAAATTATTTACAAAGATTATATCTTTTAGAAATTTTTGTACCCTATATATTTTAAATCTCTATCTCTTATTTATATTTCAATTCCATTTAATCCTTATTTGTTGTAAGCTTCTAACCATAATTTAGTGTTGGCTTTTTGGTAATGAATTGATGTATATTGTGCTATTAACTATTTAGTTGAGTACTTATGTCATCATACTTCGAATATTTTGATTATCTTGATTATTATCTATACTTCAATTGATGTTTATCTACACTTCAATCTATGTGATATATTTTGTAATTTATTATCTTGATTATTATCTATACTTCAATCGATGTAATGTATTTTGTTATTTTTATTAGATATCAAAATATGGGAATCACCGACATAATGAAGATAAATCCAAGATTACAAAATCAATCTATCAAAGTTACGGTTTTACATAATTGGCGTCAACCACCTTGGGCTAAAAGTGAAGTGTCAATGGAGTATATATGTTCTATTGGACGAACAGGTTGTATTTAAATTTCAATGATATGAACTTTTTCTAAATTATTTAAATATGATATGACTTCTTTATTTATTGATTTCATTAATTTCTTTCATCTTTACATAATGACTGTATTAAGCATCGGTTAAGCTAAGGTTGTTACTATATGTTCAACAAAAATTATCACTTTATAATAGAGTAGCTTTTTTTCCAATGTGACAAGTTTCTCATTTCGCCACCTAAGGTTTTGTCCTATGTGTCACCCCTAAATTGACCTACTAAAATTAATTTGACACCTCATGTAATCTTCTAATTTAGTATGTAATTCTTTTTATTAAATGAAAACTTATTATTTTAGATGGTGAACCAAATAATTACTTAATATTTGACATGTCATTCACTTTTCCTTAATAACATCTCATTAGTATTTAACTTTTAAGTTAATAACTCCATTATAGTTAGCATGTTATTTATTTTTCTTACTAATACCCATTAGTATTACATTGTTAACTTAATGACTTCATTATTTTCTCAATTTGTCAAAACAATTAATTATAAAAAAATTATTTATAAATTTTGGCAAAAAAAAATTCTACTTGGTATGTCTATTCTTTTGACATTAAGCAATTATTCTATGTGTCGGTATATCATTGACTTGCTTAATTTATATGTCACATTACACAAACTATTATTTTTAGAATGTATTAATGACTATATAA